>CM060925.1:103488000-113488000 GCA_030737875.1 Allium sativum | reverse complement strand
GAAGCCGCCGCTCTTTCTCATAATGAACGGACGATTTCGTCTCATTTTAATCCCCAAACCATCGTCAATTCGCTTCGTATTAATTCACCAATTCAAAACAAAATTAGAAGACATGTTCGAGGTCTTCCAATCCGCCTCAATGTGATCGTTTCTCATATGACGACGAGATCGAACTCCTGGGTCGATGTCGCATCGTTCAGGTCGGGTTTCCGACCAGGTGGGGCCACCGGACATGGCATAGGCGAGGGCGGAGGAGCGGTACACGGTGGCGCTGCACGTAGTACGTTCGGATGGTGGTTCTGACCACCGTGGCGCGAGCAAGGAGGAACCCTAGCGGTTGAAGGCATATCAGCGGTGAGCAGGAAAAAAAGGTGAGAGTTTATTTGATTTACATACATTGTAAAATCAGTTTCATTTAAAAATAAATAACGATGATTTTTATTTCAGTTTTAAAAATTAAAAATAGCATTAACCTTGTTTTTCAAATGTATATCTCCTTGTTTTTAAATGTATGTCACTTTGTTTTTGAAAGGATAAACTATAATTTGATATGAAAAAGATAAACTAGAATTTGATTTTGAAAAATAAAATAAAATTAAAAATGTGTGAAATAAAAACATGGTTTTTACATATGAAATGTTTAGAAATATAAGTAAAAATTCGATTTTTATATATTGAAGAACGAAGTAAAAATTCAATTTTTATATATTGAAGAACGTAGTAAAAATTCGATTTTTATATATTGAAGAACGAAGTAAAAATTCGATTTTTATATATTGAAGAACGAAGTAAAAATTCGATTTTTATATATTGAAGAACGAAGTAAAAATTCGATTTTTATATATTGAACAACGTAGTAAAAATTCGATTTTTTTATATTGAACAACGTAGTAAAAATTCGATTTTTATATATTGAACAACGTAGTAAAAATTCGATTTTTATATATTGAACAACGAAGTAAAATTTCGATTTTTATATACTGAACAACATAGTAAAAATTCGATTTTTATATATTGAACAACGAAGTAAAAATTCGATTTTTATATATTGAATAGCATAGTAAAAATTCGATTTTTATATATTGAATAGCGAAGTAAAAATTCGATTTTTACATATGTAGTGAATACGGGCAAAGAAAGTGAAAAGAGGCAGAACGACGAAGATTTCTATAAATGAAGTGCCGTGGTATTGGATAGCTATTGGTGAGAATTTCTCACTCTTCAATTTCTTTACTAGTTCTATATATACTAGGATGCAGACGGTGCTTAGTAGCACCCGACACAATCGTCCACAGACCATGGACTTGTTTATTTGGTTGCATAAATTAGTTAGATCATTTGATTGAAATTGAATTGTTTGGTGGAATAGAATGGATTTGATTGATGTGTGGATGGCATGGGCCTTCACTAGACCGGGGATAAGGCTAGGCCTCGTCCCGTTTCTAGTATCGTGTCGTTATGCCGCCGAAATTTTCTAAAATAAGTTAGAAAAAAATAAAGATAGTATTTTATTAAATAAATGAACTGAATAGAAATTCATATGTTTAAATAAAAATGTTTTTATCGTTAAAATATAAATTTTAACGTGAAGTGAATAAAATAAAATATTCATTTACAAACCGGACGGTTTGTTTATGTACACCTATTTGAATGACATTGATTGGGACGATAAATTTCACACATCGCCCAACTGCACAAATAAAATCTGTGTTTGATTGTTTGAAACCCCACACGGGTGTTGGGATGAAATTTGAAGTTCACTCATCCTGATTGATTAAATATGTCGATCGATTGATTGACAGGCTGTCATAAGCGTTAGATATCTATATTTGATGCTTATACAGTGTAGTGCACCTTGGTTGATTGTTGATTATTTTTCAATGCTATTATATACGTGTGATGTATGAAAATCCATATAATTAACATTATATGGTGATTGATTGGGCCTCATTCCAATTTAGAAAATAAAGAATATTATAATATAAAGGTTCATGTGTTGACTGTACTCATCCGTTGAGATAAGTCATGTGTTGAACGAAATATTTTAATAATAAAAATATTTGAATAGGAAATATTTGAAAAAGAAATATTTGAAATAGAATATTTGAAAATAGAATGATATGAAGCCGTGTTGATTAGAGATGCGCCATTTTGACGTGAACGATGTTTATATCGATTTTATTCATTTTAAAATGAATATTGAAAAGTGATTTCGAAATCGCATATCTTGAAATGAAATTTGAATCAAATTGAATAGAAAACGAATTCGAATTGAATTCGAATTGAATATATAACGAATTTGATTTGAATAGAAAACGAATTTGAGTTGATTTGAATATAAAACGAATTTGATTTTAATTGAATATATAACGAATTTGATTTGAATAGAAAACGAATTTCAATGGGATATATAACGAATTTGATTCGAATAGAAAACCAATTTGAATTGAATCGAATAGAAAACCAATTTGAATTGAATCGAATAGAAAACCAATTTGAATTGAATCGAATAGAAAACCAATTTGAATTGAATCGAATAGAAAACGACTTTGGAATTGAATTAAATTGAAAACGAATTCAAATTGAATTGAAAGCGAATTGAAATGAATTCAAATTGAATTGAAATTTGAATTGAATAGAAATGAATTTTAAAACGAATTTATAAAGAAGAATTCAATTTTGATTTGAATTGAAATGGAAGTTGAAATTACTTTTGAAACGAATTTAAAACTATTTATATAATTCGTTTTAAATAGAGATCGACGAAATATATATTATATATATAATATAATGGCCTGAATAGAACGCGCCGCGCCGCGGTAGTTCGAGAATTTCGACCATTTATTTCAAACGGACATTACGGGAGATCCGACCGTCGGATTCTCCTAAAACCGGAACCGTTGGGTCCGTATCGAAAAGAGCTTTCTAATGAATATTAGAAAGTCGAAATCTAACGGTTGGATTTGGAGTTACATCCAAATCAAATTTGAAAAAGGTCGATGTAAGTGCAGTTCGATGGCCGTTGATGGAAATCGACTGTACGGGCCTTGATAAAATTATTAAAAATAGTAATAATTTGTGTAAAATCATAAGAAATGATTTTAAAAGAATTGGGATGAAAAACTCCATATTTGAAAAGATAAAAATAGATTTTTATCGAAATGAACTAGTTTTGAACTAGAATTATAATTCTATTTATTTTTAAATAAATAAATTGAATTTGAAAAGGGTTTTAAAAATAACCAGAATTTCCAATGATTGCATTAGAGTGGATTTGAATCGAAATTGTCTTCGGAATATTTCGATGTTGGAATTCGTGATTATACAGATGTTGTTATGGAAATTTGAAAAATATATATTTATATCGTTATTTCCAATACGACATTTGTTAGTCGTAGATTTTGATATTGAATATAAGCCGATATATTTTCTATTCAGAGCCTTGTATTGAATATCAAATGTGATTTGGGTTTGTCGTGAATGGTGTCTTCACTAACGCTGTTCTTGAACCCAGTTGAGAAAAGATTAAATCTTTTCATTTAGATTTAATGAAGTGTACCAATTAAATAATATTTAATTGGAATTGAATTGATATTGATTTTTGGGTTTATCGTGGACAATGTTTTAAATAACACTCGTTCTTTAACCCGATAATTAATGAATGTGATTTTGGGTTTATCGTGAACTGTGTTTTAAATGACACTGATTCTTTAACCCAGTTAAAGATTAAAACTAAGTGGAGTTTTAATGAATCTTTAATTAGATTGAAAAGATCGAAAATGGAGTACCACCAGTTTTGCTCCAGGCGATAGTTAAATCTTTAATTAGATTTGAACATGAAATGGTAATTGAATTTACCGATAACACCGTGGTGTTAGATATGAAGTATAACCAGTTTTACTTCATGGGATGAATAGGTTGAGATTGGGAAATTAAAACAAATGATTACTTCGGTAAGGTTCGCTAATCCCGACTAGTTTGAATTGATATTCAAAAATAGATTAAAGAATAAATTCAAGAAATTTATCTTGGATAAAATTAATGGGAACCTTTCCCTATGAATGTGAAATTTAGAAACTAACTGTCGGTTAGCTAAGCAGAATGGTTTTCTGGATATTGATCTGATGTTGGTTTCGGCCTTCGGGGTTAATATTTGGGGAATTATTCTCTTGATTAATTTACGGTTAGTGACTGATGAATTGGAATGAGGCGTATGTTGTGTTTGTGTAACATTTATTTTTAATATACGATGGTTGTTCGGAAAGGCCGGGTTTATACCCATTCTGAATAATCAATTCGACGATATGTCAAAGATGAAGACGGTGGTTGAAGACCGGAAGTCTTCACATCGTTGGGATAATTACTGACGATCCTGATTGGGCTGTACACCCAAGAAGATGGAAATAGTTGGTGGTCGTCCAGACGTACTTAGAGATGAATGGATATGCGAGGAAAGTGCCTCCGGTTTCGTTCAGACCCAGAACGGACTTGTAAATGGATAGTGTGTCTGACGTTGTATTCCTTTATACTGTATTTGGTGATCTCTGCTAAATATATATCTGTTTGGTGGCAGAGAATTTATTCTCTTGCTATACACCCTTCTCTGAGACGTACGAGCCTAGAGGTTATATATTGGCAGAAATCAGTGGTACAGTATGGACTGACAATGTGGCATGCTGAGTTGCATGGATCAAGGCTTTTGTTGAAAAGCAAAGTCTTGTGGTTGATGATCAAAGCACGACCTTGTGTGGCGTAGCTTTGTGTAACGTTGATTCGCGAGTATCACACCCGGTATGAACAAAAAACGGGAGACGGACATCAGGGAGGACATGCGTTTCTTTCTAGTTAGGAGTGGCGTCAGTGCTTGAACTGGCTGACGAGTTTGACTCATGTGGATGTTGCTTATTATTACTTGCTGAAAAGCGAGGCGCCTCGTGATATCGGTTTCGGCCGATGCTTCTGGTCGGCTGACGGGCCAGGCTTACGCCCCAAAGGGCGGGGAAACGAGTGTTCAGGCATAATAATTCACATCGGTGGACCAGCCCTGACGATCCAAGGGGCAGTTGCGGCTGTTCCGGTGGCTCGGGCTAGAGAGTCACAAATCGGTAGAGGATCTTGCCCCTAGCCTCGGTTCATACCATAAATGATAACCCAACTTCCAATACGACGTCTTGCGGTTTTGATTGTAAACTTATATATGGCGACATAGTGGTATGGGGCATTCATGCCGCCTATGATTGATACTTATGATTTGAAGTTGTTTTATACACTATACACTTATAATAGTATCAAATGATTTCTTTTAAACGTATCAAGCATTCTTGGCTATTATAAGGTAAAAACCCTATCCCCCGGCTTGCGTTGCATTGTGTGATAGGACCTGGGTCTTATAATAGCTTCATTTTTCTTTATTTAGCATTGCGCTGTTGTTTTATGCACTGGTGTTCTTGGGAGGAAACCCGTTCCGTGTTATACGGCGTGGTCCCTTGATTTACCTAACTTTAAAAATAAAGATTAATAACTGTTTTAGTTCTCACACCAGTCACATGACTGACCTGGAGTTTATTGTTTTAACCTAAACTCTGGGTGCCCCTATTTTCCACACGGGCAGCTAGTAGTTTTGGTTTTGCAGATTTATATTCACAGGATCCTGGTTTACAGCTGGAACGATATCCGGAAAGCTTTGTATCCGTATATCTCTTCTAGTTGTGTATTGTATTATTTTCCGCTGCTATGTATTTAAATGTAATTTAAATCTCTGATATTTCTGTGTAATATTCATTTATACTCTGTATATTCTTGTAATCTGATGCATTGGTGTAATACACAATGAAATGTTCTTTTATATGCGTTCTGTTGTGGCTTGTTCTCGAACTATCCGCGCTTTCCCAACCGGGGAAGTTACGGGTTTTTACAGTTGGTATCAGAGCTTTGGTTTACAGAGCTCGAGAACAAGACACATTAGAACCATACGAAAGAATTCCTCAGATATTGGATTAGTAATATCCAATTAGAATGACTCGTTAGAGATAGGATCAGTAGTATCCTAGAACGAGTGTGAAGAGTATATTTTTCAAATGGAAAACAATTTTGTTTTGAAATTCAAATCGCTTTATACGTATTCGATTATTTATTTATTTTGAATTGGGCAATCCAGTATATAAAGGTTTTGCATATACGCGTCATGAACGTATATTCGAAGTTTTAATATATTGGATAGATATAGAATCACACTCTAGTCGCCCGGAGATGGTACTGATGATAGCACGTGCATCATCAGTATTTATGTTCGTGTTTCGAAGGTGTGTTTTCTATATATTTCCATTAGACTGGTGTGAGAACCAAAACTAATATAGTTAGAACACATTGTTGTGAATTGGCATCAAAAACATGATTTTCTGTATATGTATCAAATTTATGAATTTGAAACTCTAATTCACTAATTGATTGATGTTTGTGTTGTTTGTTCATTTGTTTGATAATTTTGAACCATTTAGCCTAATTGAATCAAATATTGAATTATATTGAAAATTGGTTGCATTTGCTTGCATATACATATACTTACATTGAACAGGTCATAGCAAGGAGGCTAGAGCAGAGAATAAAATTTGTTTGCCCGACAAATAGGTACATGTTTACTACATAATTTACTGTTTTGTTTGGGTGATGATGATTTTATGAGCATATTGGCTAGCCGCTTGGCTTTTTCTTTTTCTTTTTGAGATCTGAAGGACCGGGGAAGCTATTTGAAATTCCCCGATGCTCCCGGTGCAGGGAAGGTTATGGCGAATTTTTTCGAAAATTTAGGGTGTTAGCCAAATTTTTGAAGAATTTGAAAATTCTCAGAAACTAAAAGGTTGGAGAATGAAAGCCAGATCGAACGTAGAGTTGATTAATCAAACCACTTTCGACTTTGCTCCTTTTCGGGGACGAAAAGTTTTAAGTGGGGGAGATTGTAACAACCCGAAAATCTGGGCCAGTTTAAAATTTTTATTTTGGCAATTTTGGCGAATTTTGATTATTTAAAATGAATTATTTTAAATAATATCGACGAGAAATTTATTTTGAATATATTTAGAACGTATATATTATATACGTCGTCGTTAGAAAATAAATAATTATATATAATTATAAAAGGAATTGAAAATGGCGCGGTAGTTCGATAATTCGATTTCAAACTTCAAATGAATGTACCGGGTGCAAAACAATCCGGATTTTAGTGAAACCAAAAACATTAGGATCTAATTGATAATATCTTTCCAATGAATCCGAAAAATCAAAATTTCATAGCGGGAATCAAAAGATATGTCCAGTTGAAAATTCTGAATAGTCGCTATGGAATTCAGGCCCTTAAAAATAGACATTTTGCAAATGACCTCGGATTTCGACGAAACTAGTTTTGTTGGGTCCGTGATGTCAAGTTATTGCTAGATTCCAAATTTCATAATTTTTCGAATCAATATGTGAGCGTGGCAAAGGAAAACGCATTTGACCAGTTTCAGTTGATTTTAATGGACTGGAAATTGGCAATTTTTCAAACGATCTCAGAATTCGACGAAACTAGTTTTGTTAGGGCTGTATTGTCAATACGAAGCTAGAAAATATTTTTCTGGAATTTTTCTGCTTAGTATGTGGCCCTGGTAAATTGAAATGCGCATTCAAATTCAATATATAGATTTATATTTTGATTTTGACGAAAACTGATCGAAACGATCAAATCAGCTTACGATACATATCGCATTGTGTTCGGAATGGGGGTAATTAGTTGAGGGCGACAGTCGTTGGGTTTGATTTGGTGTACACAGTGATAAAAAAAATTCGAATAAAAAAACATTAAAATATAAATATATATTAATTAAAGGCCAGAACCCTAATTCATTCCTCATTCTGAAGCCGCCGCCCTTTCTCATAATGAACGGACGATTTCGTCTCATTTTAATCCCCAAACCATCATCAATTCGCTTCGTATTAATTCACCAATTCAAAACAAAATTAGAAGACATGTTCGAGGTCTTCCAATCCGCCTCAATGTGATCATTTCTCATATGACGACGAGATCGAACTCCTGGGTCGATGTCGCATCGTTCAGGTCGGGTTTCCGACTAGGTGGGGCCACCGACATGGCATAGGCGAGGGCGGAGGAGCGGTACACGGTGGCGCTGCACGTAGTACGGTCGGATGGTGGTTCTGACCACCGTGGCGCGAGCAAGGAGGAACCCTAGCGGTTGAAGGCATATCGGCGGTGAGCAGGAAAAAAAGGTGAGAGTTTATTTGATTTACATACATTGTAAAATCAGTTTCATTTAAAAATAAATAACGATGATTTTTATTTCAGTTTTAAAAATTAAAAATAGCATTAACCTTGTTTTTCAAATGTATATCTCCTTGTTTTTAAATGTATGTCACTTTGTTTTTGAAAGGATAAACTATAATTTGATATGAAAAAGATAAACTAGAATTTGATTTTGAAAAATAAAATAAAATTAAAAATGTGTGAAATAAAAACATGGTTTTTACATATGAAATGTTTAGAAATATAAGTAAAAATTCGATTTTTATATATTGAAGAACGAAGTAAAAATTCGATTTTTATATATTGAAGAACGTAGTAAAAATTCGATTTTTATATATTGAAGAACGAAGTAAAAATTCGATTTTTATATATTGAAGAACGAAGTAAAAATTAGATTTTTATATATTGAAGAACGAAGTAAAAATTCGATTTTTATATATTGAACAACGTAGTAAAAATTCGATTTTTATATATTGAACAACGTAGTAAAAATTCGATTTTTATATATTGAACAACGAAGTAAAATTTCGATTTTTATATACTGAACAACATAGTAAAAATTCGATTTTTATATATTGAACAACGAAGTAAAAATTCGATTTTTATATATTGAATAGCATAGTAAAAATTCGATTTTTATATATTGAATAGCGAAGTAAAAATTCGATTTTTACATATGTAGTGAATACGGGCAAAGAAAGTGAAAAGAGGCAGAACGACGAAGATTTCTATAAATGAAGTGCCGTGGTATTGGATAGCTATTGGTGAGAATTTCTCACTCTTCAATTTCTTTACTAGTTCTCTATATACTAGGATGCAGACGGTGCTTAGTAGAACCCGACACAATCGTCCACAGACCATGGACTTGTTTATTTGGTTGCATAAATTAGTTAGATCATTTGATTGAAATTGAATTGTTTGGTGGAATAGAATGGATTTGATTGATGTGTGAATGGCATGGGCCTTCACTAGACCGGGGATAAGGCTAGGCCTCGTCCCGTTTCTAGTATCGTGCCGTTATGCCGCCGAAATTTTCTAAAATAAGTTAGAAAAAAATAAAGATAGCATTTTATTAAATAAATGAACTGAATAGAAATTCATATGTTGAAATAAAAATGTTTTTATCGTTAAAATATAAATTTTAACGTGAAGTGAATAAAATAAAATATTCATTTACAAACCGGACGGTTTGTTTATGTACACCTATTTGAATGACATTGATTGGGACGATAAATTTCACACATCGCCCAACTGCACAAATAAAAATCTGTGTTTGATTGTTTGAAACCCCACACGGGTGTTGGGATGAAATTTGAAGTTCACTCATCCTGATTGATTAAATATGTCGATCGATTGATTGACAGGCTGTCATAAGCGTTAGATATCTATATTTGATGCTTATACAGTGTAGTGCACTTTGGTTGATGGTTGATTATTTTTCAATGCTATTATATACGTGTGATGTATGAAAATCCATATAATTAACACTATATGGTGATTGATTGAGCCTCATTCCAATTTAGAAAATAAAGAATATTATAATATAAAGGTTCATGTGTTGACTGTACTCATCCGTTGAGATAAGTCATGTGTTGAACGAAATATTTTAATAATAAAAATATTTGAATAGGAAATATTTGAAAAAGAAATATTTGAAATAGAATATTTGAAAATAGAATGATATGAAGCCGTGTTGATTAGAGATGCGCCATTTTGACGTGAACGATGTTTATATCGATTTTATTCATTTTAAAATGAATATTGAAAAGTGATTTCGAAATCGCATATCTTGAAATGAAATTTGAATCAAATTGAATAGAAAACGAATTCGAATTGAATTCGAATTGAATTCGAATTGAATATATAACAAATTTGATTTGAATAGAAAACGAATTTGAGTTGATTTGAATATAAAACGAATTTGATTTCAATTGAATATATAACGAATTTGATTTGAATAGAAAACGAATTTGATTTGATTTGAATATATAACGAATTTGATTTCAATGGGATATATAACTAATTTGATTCGAATAGAAAACCAATTTGAATTGAATCGAATAGAAAACCAATTTGAATTGAATTGAATAGAAAACCAATTTGAATTGAATCGAATAGAAAACCAATTTGAATTGAATCGAAAACGACTTTGGAATTGAATTAAATTGAAAACGAATTCAAATTGAATTGAAAGCGAATTGAAATGAATTCAAATTGAATTGAAATTTGAATTGAATAGAAATGAATTTTAAAACGAATTTATAAAGAAGAATTCAATTTTGATTTGAATTGAAATGGAAGTTGAAATTGCTTTCGAAACGAATTTAAAACTATTTATATAATTCGTTTTAAATAGAGATCGACGAAATATATATTATATATATTATATATATAATATAATGACCTGAATAGAACATGCCGCGCCGCGGCAGTTCGAGAATTTCGACCATTTATTTCAAACGGACATTACGGGAGATCCGACCGTCGGATTCTCCTAAAACCGGAACCGTTGGGTCCGTATCGAAAAGAGCTTTCTAATGAATATTAGAAAGTCGAAATCTAACGGTTGGATTTGGAGTTACGTCCAAATCAAATTTGAAAAAGGTCGATGTAAGTGCAGTTCGATGGCCATTGATGGAAATCGACTGTACGGGCCTTGATAAAATTATTAAAAATAGTAATAATTTGTGTAAAATCATAAGAAATGATTTTAAAAGAATTGGGATGAAAAACTCCATATTTGAAAAGATAAAAATAGATTTTTATCGAAATGAACTAGTTTTGAACTAGAATTATAATTCTATTTATTTTTAAATAAATAAATTGAATTTGAAAAGGGTTTTAAAAATAACCAGAATTTCCAATGATTGCATTAGAGTGGATTTGAATCGAAATTGTCTTCGGAATATTTCGATGTTGGAATTCGTGATTATACAGATGTTGTTATGGAAATTTGAAAAATATATATTTATATCGTTATTTCCAATACGACATTTGTTAGTCGTAGATTTTGATATTGAATATAAGCCGATATATTTTCTATTCAGAGCCTTGTATTGAATATCAAATGTGATTTGGGTTTGTCGTGAATGGTGTCTTCACTAACGCTGTTCTTGAACCCAGTTGAGAAAAGATTAAATCTTTTCATTTAGATTTAATGAAGTGTACCAATTAAATAATATTTAATTGGAATTGAATTGATATTGATTTTTGGGTTTATCGTGGACAGTGTTTTAAATAACACTCGTTCTTTAACCCGATAATTAATGAATGTGATTTTGGGTTTATCGTGAACTGTGTTTTAAATGACACTGATTCTTTAACCCAGTTAAAGATTAAAACTAAGTGGAGTTTTAATGAATCTTTAATTAGATTGAAAAGATCGAAAATGGAGTACCACCAGTTTTGCTCCAGGCGATAGTTAAATCTTTAATTAGATTTGAACATGAAATGGTAATTGAATTTACCGATAACACCGTGGTGTTAGATATGAAGTATAACCAGTTTTACTTCATGGGATGAATAGGTTGAGATTGGGAAATTAAAACAAATGATTACTTCGGTAAGGTTCGCTAATCCCGACTAGTTTGAATTGATATTCAAAAATAGATTAAAGAATAAATTCAAGAAATTTATCTTGGATAAAATTAATGGGAACCTTTCCCTATGAATGTGAAATTTAGAAACTAACTGTCGGTTAGCTAAGCAGAATGGTTTTCTGGATATTGATCTGATGTTGGTTTCGGCCTTCGGAGTTAATATTTGGGGAATTATTCTCTTGATTAATTTACGGTTAGTGACTGATGAATTGGAATGAGGCGTATGTTGTGTTTGTGTAACATTTATTTTTAATATACGATGGTTGTTCGGAAAGGCCGGGTTTATACCCATTCTGAATAATCAATTCGACGATATGTCAAAGATGAAGACGGTGGTTGAAGACCGGAAGTCTTCACATCGTTGGGATAATTACTGACGATCCTGATTGGGCTGTACACCCAAGAAGATGGAAATAGTTGGTGGTCGTCCAGACGTACTTAGAGATGAATGGATATGCGAGGAAAGTGCCTCCGGTTTCGTTCAGACCCAGAACGGACTTGTAAATGGATAGTGTGTCTGACGTTGTATTCCTTTATACTGTATTTGGTGATCTCTGCTAAATATATATCTGTTTGGTGGCAGAGAATTTATTCTCTTGCTATACACCCTTCTCTGAGACGTACGAGCCTAGAGGTTATATATTGGCAGAAATCAGTGGTACAGTATGGACTGACAATGTGGCATGCTGAGTTGCATGGATCAAGGCTTTTGTTGAAAAGCAAAGTCTTGTGGTTGATGATCAAAGCACGGCCTTGTGTGGCGTAGCTTTGTGTAACGTTGATTCGCGAGTATCACACCCGGTATGAACAAAAAACGGGAGACGGACATCAGGGAGGACATGCGTTTCTTTCTAGTTAGGAGTGGCGTCAGTGCTTGAACTGGCTGACGAGTTTGACTCATGTGGATGTTGCTTATTATTACTTGCTGAAAAGCGAGGCGCCTCGTGATATCGGTTTCGGCCGATGCTTCTGGTCGGCTGACGGGCCAGGCTTACGCCCTAAAGGGCGGGGAAACGAGTGTTCAGGCATAATAATTCACATCGGTGGACCAGCCCTGACGATCCAAGGGGCAGTTGCGGCTGTTCCGGTGGCTCGGGCTAGAGAGTCACAAATCGGTAGAGGATCTTGCCCCTAGCCTCGGTTCATACCATAAATGATAACCCAACTTCCAATACGACGTCTTGCGGTTTTGATTGTAAACTTATATATGGCGACATAGTGGTATGGGGCATTCATGCCGCCTATGATTGATACTTATGATTTGAAGTTGTTTTATACACTATACACTTATAATAGTATCAAATGATTTCTTTTAAACGTATCAAGCATTCTTGGCTATTATAAGGTAAAAACCCTATCCCCCGGCTTGCGTTGCATTGTGTGATAGGACCTGGGTCTTATAATAGCTTCATTTTTCTTTATTTAGCATTGCGCTGTTGTTTTATGCACTGGTGTTCTTGGGAGGAAACCCGTTCCGTGTTATACGGCGTGGTCCCTTGATTTACCTAACTTTAAAAATAAAGATTAATAACTGTTTTAGTTCTCACACCAGTCACATGACTGACCTGGAGTTTATTGTTTTAACCTAAACTCTGGGTGCCCCTATTTTCCACACGGGCAGCTAGTAGTTTTGGTTTTGCAGATTTATATTCACAGGATCCTGGTTTACAGCTGGAACGATATCCGGAAAGCTTTGTATCCGTATATCTCTTCTAGTTGTGTATTGTATTATTTTCCGCTGCTATGTATTTAAATGTAATTTAAATCTCTGATATTTCTGTGTAATATTCATTTATACTCTGTATATTCTTGTAATCTGATGCATTGGTGTAATACACAATGAAATGTTCTTTTATATGCGTTCTGTTGTGGCTTGTTCTCGAACTATCCGCGCTTTCCCAACCGGGGAAGTTACGGGTTTTTACAGTTGGTATCAGAGCTTTGGTTTACAGAGCTCGAGAACAAGACACATTAGAACCATACGAAAGAATTCCTCAGATATTGGATTAGTAATATCCAATTAGAATGACTCGTTAGAGATAGGATCAGTAGTATCCTAGAACGAGTGTGAAGAGTATATTTTTCAAATGGAAAACAATTTTGTTTTGAAATTCAAATCGCTTTATACGTATTCGATTATTTATTTATTTTGAATTGGGCAATCCAGTATATAAAGGTTTTGCATATACGCGTCATGAACGTATATTCGAAGTTTTAATATATTGGATAGATATAGAATCACACTCTAGTCGCCCGGAGATGGTACTGATGATAGCACGTGCATCATCAGTATTTATGTTCGTGTTTCGAAGGTGTGTTTTCTATATATTTCCATTAGACTGGTGTGAGAACCAAAACTAATATAGTTAGAACACATTGTTGTGAATTGGCATCAAAAACATGATTTTCTGTATATGTATCAAATTTATGAATTTGAAACTCTAATTCACTAATTGATTGATGTTTGTGTTGTTTGTTCATTTGTTTGATAATTTTGAACCATTTAGCCTAATTGAATCAAATATTGAATTATATTGAAAATTGGTTGCATTTGCTTGCATATACATATACTTACATTGAACAGGTCATAGCAAGGAGGCTAGAGCAGAGAATAAAATTTGTTTGCCCGACAAATAGGTACATGTTTACTACATAATTTACTGTTTTGTTTGGGTGATGATGATTTTATGAGCCTATTGGCTAGCCGCTTGGCTTTTTCTTTTTCTTTTTGAGATCTGAAGGACCGGGGAAGCTATTTGAAATTCCCCGATGCTCCCGGTGCAGGGAAGGTTATGGCGAATTTTTTCGAAAATTTAGGGTGTTAGCCAAATTTTTGAAGAATTTGAAAATTCTCAGAAACTAAAAGGTTGGAGAATGAAAGCCAGATCGAACGTAGAGTTGATTAATCAAACCACTTTCGACTTTGCTCCTTTTCGGGGACGAAAAGTTTTAAGTGGGGGAGATTGTAACAACCCGAAAATCTGGGCCAGTTTAAAATTTTTATTTTGGCAATTTTGGCGAATTTTGATTATTTAAAATGAATTATTTTAAATAATATCGACGAGAAATTTATTTTGAATATATTTAGAACGTATATATTATATACGTCGTCGTTAGAAAATAAATAATTATATATAATTATAAAAGGAATTGAAAATGGCGCGGTAGTTCGATAATTCGATTTCAAACTTCAAATGAATGTACCGGGTGCAAAACAATCCGGATTTTAGTGAAACCAAAAACATTAGGATCTAATTGATAATATCTTTCCAATGAATCCGAAAAATCAAAATTTCATAGCGGGAATCAAAAGATATGTCCAGTTGAAAATTCTGAATAGTCGCTATGGAATTCAGGCCCTTAAAAATAGACATTTTGCAAATGACCTCGGATTTCGACGAAACTAGTTTTGTTGGGTCCGTGATGTCAAGTTATTGCTAGATTCCAAATTTCATAATTTTTCGAATCAATATGTGAGCGTGGCAAAGGAAAACGCATTTGACCAGTTTCAGTTGATTTTAATGGACTGGAAATTGGCAATTTTTCAAACGATCTCAGAATTCGACGAAACTAGTTTTGTTAGGGCTGTATTGTCAATACGAAGCTAGAAAATATTTTTCTGGAATTTTTCTGCTTAGTATGTGGCCCTGGTAAATTGAAATGCGCGTTCAAATTCAATATATAGATTTATATTTTGATTTTGACGAAAACTGATCGAAACGATCAAATCAGCTTACGATACATATCGCATTGTGTTCGGAATGGGGGTAATTAGTTGAGGGCGACAGTCGTTGGGTTTGATTTGGTGTACACAGTGATAAAAAAAATTCGAATAAAAAAACATTAAAATATAAATATATATTAATTAAAGGCCAGAACCCTAATTCATTCCTCATTCTGAAGCCGCCGCCCTTTCTCATAATGAACGGACGATTTCGTCTCATTTTAATCCCCAAACCATCATCAATTCGCTTCGTATTAATTCACCAATTCAAAACAAAATTAGAAGACATGTTCGAGGTCTTCCAATCCGCCTCAATGTGATCATTTCTCATATGACGACGAGATCGAACTCCTGGGTCGATGTCGCATCGTTCAGGTCGGGTTTCCGACTAGGTGGGGCCACCGGACATGGCATAGGCGAGGGCGGAGGAGCGGTACACGGTGGCGCTGCACGTAGTACGGTCGGATGGTGGTTCTGACCACCGTGGCGCGAGCAAGGAGGAACCCTAGCGGTTGAAGGCATATCGGCGGTGAGCAGGAAAAAAAGGTGAGAGTTTATTTGATTTACATACATTGTAAAATCAGTTTCATTTAAAAATAAATAACGATGATTTTTATTTCAGTTTTAAAAATTAAAAATAGCATTAACCTTGTTTTTCAAATGTATATCTCCTTGTTTTTAAATGTATGTCACTTTGTTTTTGAAAGGATAAACTATAATTTGATATGAAAAAGATAAACTAGAATTTGATTTTGAAAAATAAAATAAAATTAAAAATGTGTGAAATAAAAACATGGTTTTTACATATGAAATGTTTAGAAATATAAGTAAAAATTCGATTTTTATATATTGAAGAACGAAGTAAAAATTCGATTTTTATATATTGAAGAACGTAGTAAAAATTCGATTTTTATATATTGAAGAACGAAGTAAAAATTCGATTTTTATATATTGAAGAACGAAGTAAAAATTCGATTTTTATATATTGAAGAACGAAGTAAAAATTCGATTTTTATATATTGAACAACGTAGTAAAAATTCGATTTTTATATATTGAACAACGTAGTAAAAATTCGATTTTTATATATTGAACAACGTAGTAAAAATTCGATTTTTATATATTGAACAACGAAGTAAAATTTCGATTTTTATATACTGAACAACATAGTAAAAATTCGATTTTTATATATTGAACAACGAAGTAAAAATTCGATTTTTATATATTGAATAGCATAGTAAAAATTCGATTTTTATATATTGAATAGCGAAGTAAAAATTCGATTTTTACATATGTAGTGAATACGGGCAAAGAAAGTGAAAAGAGGCAGAACGACGAAGATTTCTATAAATGAAGTGCCGTGGTATTGGATAGCTATTGGTGAGAATTTCTCACTCTTCAATTTCTTTACTAGTTCTCTATATACTAGGATGCAGACGGTGCTTAGTAGAACCCGACACAATCGTCCACAGACCATGGACTTGTTTATTTGGTTGCATAAATTAGTTAGATCATTTGATTGAAATTGAATTGTTTGGTGGAATAGAATGGATTTGATTGATGTGTGAATGGCATGGGCCTTCACTAGACCGGGGATAAGGCTAGGCCTCGTCCCGTTTCTAGTATCGTGCCGTTATGCCGCCGAAATTTTCTAAAATAAGTTAGAAAAAAATAAAGATAGCATTTATTAAATAAATGAACTGAATAGAAATTCATATGTTGAAATAAAAATGTTTTTATCGTTAAAATATAAATTTTAACGTGAAGTGAATAAAATAAAATATTCATTTACAAACCGGACGGTTTGTTTATGTACACCTATTTGAATGACATTGATTGGGACGATAAATTTCACACATCGCCCAACTGCACAAATAAAAATCTGTGTTTGATTGTTTGAAACCCCACACGGGTGTTGGGATGAAATTTGAAGTTCACTCATCCTGATTGATTAAATATGTCGATCGATTGATTGACAGGCTGTCATAAGCGTTAGATATCTATATTTGATGCTTATACAGTGTAGTGCACTTTGGTTGATGGTTGATTATTTTTCAATGCTATTATATACGTGTGATGTATGAAAATCCATATAATTAACACTATATGGTGATTGATTGGGCCTCATTCCAATTTAGAAAATAAAGAATATTATAATATAAAGGTTCATGTGTTGACTGTACTCATCCGTTGAGATAAGTCATGTGTTGAACGAAATATTTTAATAATAAAAATATTTGAATAGGAAATATTTGAAAAAGAAATATTTGAAATAGAATATTTGAAAATAGAATGATATGAAGCCGTGTTGATTAGAGATGCGCCATTTTGACGTGAACGATGTTTATATCGATTTTATTCATTTTAAAATGAATATTGAAAAGTGATTTCGAAATCGCATATCTTGAAATGAAATTTGAATCAAATTGAATAGAAAACGAATTCGAATTGAATTCGAATTGAATTCGAATTGAATATATAACAAATTTGATTTGAATAGAAAACGAATTTGAGTTGATTTGAATATAAAACGAATTTGATTTCAATTGAATATATAACGAATTTGATTTGAATAGAAAACGAATTTGATTTGATTTGAATATATAACGAATTTGATTTCAATGGGATATATAACTAATTTGATTCGAATAGAAAACCAATTTGAATTGAATCGAATAGAAAACCAATTTGAATTGAATTGAATAGAAAACCAATTTGAATTGAATCGAATAGAAAACCAATTTGAATTGAATCGAAAACGACTTTGGAATTGAATTAAATTGAAAACGAATTCAAATTGAATTGAAAGCGAATTGAAATGAATTCAAATTGAATTGAAATTTGAATTGAAATGGAAGTTGAAATTGCTTTCGAAACGAATTTAAAACTATTTATATAATTCGTTTTAAATAGAGATCGACGAAATATATATTATATATATTATATATATAATATAATGACCTGAATAGAACATGCCGCGCCGCGGCAGTTCGAGAATTTCGACCATTTATTTCAAACGGACATTACGGGAGATCCGACCGTCGGATTCTCCTAAAACCGGAACCGTTGGGTCCGTATCGAAAAGAGCTTTCTAATGAATATTAGAAAGTCGAAATCTAACGGTTGGATTTGGAGTTACGTCCAAATCAAATTTGAAAAAGGTCGCTGTAAGTGCAGTTCGATGGCCGTTGATGGAAATCGACTGTACGGGCCTTGATAAAATTATTAAAAATAGTAATAATTTGTGTAAAATCGTAAGAAATGATTTTAAAAGAATTGGGATGAAAAACTCCATATTTGAAAAGATAAAAATAGATTTTTATCGAAATGAACTAGTTTTGAACTAGAATTATAATTCTATTTATTTTTAAATAAATAAATTGAATTTGAAAAGGGTTTTAAAAATAACCAGAATTTCCAATGATTGCATTAGAGTGGATTTGAATCGAAATTGTCTTCGGAATATTTCGATGTTGGAATTCGTGATTATACAGATGTTGTTATGGAAATTTGAAAAATATATATTTATATCGTTATTTCCAATACGACATTTGTTAGTCGTAGAATTTGATATTGAATATAAGCCGATATATTTTCTATTCAGAGCCTTGTATTGAATATCAAATGTAATTTGGGTTTGTCGTGAATGGTGTCTTCACTAACGCTGTTCTTGAACCCAGTTGAGAAAAGATTAAATCTTTTCATTTAGATTTAATGAAGTGTACCAATTAAATAATATTTAATTGGAATTGAATTGATATTGATTTTTGGGTTTATCGTGGACAGTGTTTTAAATAACACTCGTTCTTTAACCCGATAATTAATGAATGTGATTTTGGGTTTATCGTGAACTGTGTTTTAAATGACACTGATTCTTTAACCCAGTTAAAGATTAAAACTAAGTGGAGTTTTAATGAATCTTTAATTAGATTGAAAAGATCGAAAATGGAGTACCACCAGTTTTGCTCCAGGCGATAGTTAAATCTTTAATTAGATTTGAACGTGAAATGGTAATTGAATTTACCGATAACACCGTGGTGTTAGATATGAAGTATAACCAGTTTTACTTCATGGGATGAATAGGTTGAGATTGGGAAATTAAAACAAATGATTACTTCGGTAAGGTTCGCTAATCCCGACTAGTTTGAATTGATATTCAAAAATAGATTAAAGAATAAATTCAAGAAATTTATCTTGGATAAAATTAATGGGAACCTTTCCCTATGAATGTGAAATTTAGAAACTAACTGTCGGTTAGCTAAGCAGAATGGTTTTCTGGATATTGATCTGATGTTGGTTTCGGCCTTCGGGGTTAATATTTGGTGAATTATTCTCTTGATTAATTTACGGTTAGTGACTGATGAATTGGAATGAGGCGTATGTTGTGTTTGTGTAACATTTATTTTTAATATACGCTGGTTGTTCGGAAAGGCCGGGTTTATACCCATTCTGAATAATCAATTCGACGATATGTCAAAGATGAAGACGGTGGTTGAAGACCGGAAGTCTTCACATCGTTGGGATAATTACTGACGATCCTGATTGGGCTGTACACCCAAGAAGATGGAAATAGTTGGTGGTCGTCCAGACGTACTTGGAGATGGATGGATATGCGAGGAAAGTGCCTCCGGTTTCGTTCAGACCCAGAACGGACTTGTAAATGGATAGTGTGTCTGACGTTGTATTCCTTTATACTGTATTTGGTGATCTCTGCTAAATATATATCTGTTTGGTGGCAGAGAATTTATTCTCTTGCTATACACCCTTCTCTGAGACGTACGAGCCTAGAGGTTATATATTGGCAGAAATCAGTGGTACAGTATGGACTGACAATGTGGCATGCTGAGTTGCATGGATCAAGGCTTTTGTTGAAAAGCAAAGTCTTGTGGTTGATGATCAAAGCACGGCCTTGTGTGGCGTAGCTTTGTGTAACGTTGATTCGCGAGTATCACACCCGGTATGAACCAAAAATGGGAGACGGACATCAGGGAGGACATGCGTTTCTTTCTAGTTAGGAGTGGCGTCAGTGCTTGAACTGGCTGACGAGTTTGACTCATGTGGATGTTGCTTATTATTACTTGCTGAAAAGCGAGGCGCCTCGTGATATCGGTTTCGGCCGATGCTTCTGGTCGGCTGACGGGCCAGGCTTACGCCCCAAAGGGCGGGGAAACACAGTGTTCAGGCATAATAATTCACATCGGTGGACCGGCCCTGACGATCCAAGGGGCAGTTGCGGCTGTTCCGGTGGGTCGGGCTAGAGAGTCACAAATCGGTAGAGGATCTTTCCCCTAGCCTCGGTTCATACCATAAATGATAACCCAACTTCCAATACGACGTCTTGCGGTTTTGATTGTAAACTTATATATGGCGACATAGTGGTATGGGGCATTCATGCCGCCTATGATTGATACTTATGATTTGAAGTTGTTTTATACACTATACACTTATAATAGTATCAAATGATTTCTTTTAAACGTATCAAGCATTCTTGGCTATTATAAGGTAAAAACCCTATCCCCCGGCTTGCGTTGCATTGTGTGATAGGACCTGGGTCTTATAATAGCTTCATTTTTCTTTATTTAGCATTGCGCTGTTGTTTTATGCACTGGTGTTCTTGGGAGGAAACCCGTTCCGTGTTATACGGCGTGGTCCCTTGATTTACCTAACTTTAAAAATAAAGATTAATAACTGTTTTAGTTCTCACACCAGTCACATGACTGACCTGGAGTTTATTGTTTTAACCTAAACTCTGGGTGCCCTTATTTTCCACACGGGCAGCTAGTAGTTTTGGTTTTGCAGATTTATATTCACAGGATCCTGGTTTACAGCTGGAACGATATCCGGAAAGCTTTGTATCCGTATATCTCTTCTAGTTGTGTATTGTATTATTTTCCGCTGCTATGTATTTAAATGTAATTTAAATCTCTGATATTTCTGTGTAATATTCATTTATACTCTGTATATTCTTGTAATCTGATGCATTGGTGTAATACACAATGAAATGTTCTTTTATATGCGTTCTGTTGTGGCTTGTTCTCGAACTATCCGCGCTTTCCCAACCGGGGAAGTTACGGGTTTTTACACTATCCCACTTCCACTGCGGGACCTCTAGAGGATGTAGCAGACCGCCATGCTTTTTCTATTCCGCCTTAACCTGTTGGCACACCATACACTTAGAAACAAATTCTGCCACGTCTTTCTTCATGCCGTTCCAAAAGAAAGTTCTTTTTATGTCCTTGTACATTTTATCTCCGCCTGGGTGTATCGTCATCTTGGAGTGATGCGCTTCCTCGAGAACCTTCTTTACCAAATCCCTTGTCTGTGGGACGCATAGTCTTCCGTCTCGCCTTAGCCAACCCTTATCGTCGATGGAGTATCTGTTGAGGTGACTTGAAGTCTCACCCCTAATTAACCTATCAATCATCTCCACAAGCTGAGGGTCTTCGCGTTGTGCTGTCCCTATTGAGTCCACTAAAGTCGGGCGTACTTCGAGAGATGCTAGCAAGCCTGGTACAAAATCGGAGGAGGGCCTAAAGTCAAAGCTAGCTATAAACTCTAGTCTTTGTCTTTCAACAAACAGCGGGCTTAGGGTCAGTTTCTTTCGGCTCAACGCGTCTGCCACTATGTTGCCTTTGCCCGGAGTGTAGGAGATCTCGAAATCATACGAGGCAAGAAACTCCATCCATCTATGTTGCCTCAAGTTAAGATCTTTCTGCGAGAAAAGATATTTCAACGATTTATGGTCAGTGTAAAGTTCGAACTTCTCACCTAGGAGATAGTGTCGCCAAGACTTGAGTGCAAAGACGATGGCAGCTAACTCAAGATCGTGGGTCGGGTAGTTCTTTTCATGCACTTTCAATTGTCTCCCGCCATAAGCTACTACCCTTCCTTCTTGCATTAAGACATCGCCTAGCCCTGTCCCACATGCATCTGTATAAACTGTGAACATCTTGCTTCCATCTGGCAACGTTAAAACTGGGGCTGTTGTAAGAGCCCTTTTTAGTCGTTGGAAAGCAAACTCGCAATCCAAGTCCCAATTGAACACTAGATTCTTCTTGGTCAACTTTGTGAGCGGAGCTGATATCTTTGCAAAGTCTCTGATGAATTTTCGATAGAAGCCTGCTAGCCCGAGAAAGCTTCGGACCTCTGTTGCGTTCTTTGGTGTCTTCCAATCCTGCACCGCTACTACCTTAGCTGGGTCTACAGCTAACCCTTCCTTGGATACTATGTGCCCAAGAAATCTTACTTCTTCTCTCCAAAAGTGGCATTTGGAGAATTTGGCTTTTAGCTGATGGACTCGCAGAGTTTCCATGATTGCCCTTAAGTACTGAGCATGTTCCTCTTCACTCTTTGAGAAGATAAGGATATCGTCTACGAAGACCACTACGAACTTATTGACAAAATCTCTGAACACCCTACTCATTAGGTCCACGAAGTAAGCAGGTGCGTTTGTCAAGCCAAAAGCCATGACAAGCCATTCAAAGAAGCCGTCTGGGGTTCTGAATGCCTTTTTATCGATGCTATCTTCAGCCACCCTTAGCTGATGAAAACCGGTCGCTAAATCGTGTTGGGAGAAAACAGACGCTCCTACAAGCTGATCAAACAGATCGTCAATTCTGGGGAGAGGGTGCCTATTCTTTTTCGTTAGCTAGTTGAGCTCCCTATAGTCAACACACAGACGGAGTGAACCATCCGCCTTTGTAGCGAACACTACTGGAGCGCCCCATTCTGAAATGCTCCTTCTAATGAACCCCTTCTCTAGAAGCTCTTTAATCTGTTTACTGAGCTCTTTCCTTTCCCGTGGAGCCATGTGTCTAACGGGCAACGCAATGGGCTTTGCATTATCTACAAGATATATGCGGAAGTCTATCTCCCACTTCGGAGGCAAGCCCTTCACCTCTTCGAAGACATCCGGATATTCCCGGACCACTCTAACCGATTGCAAATTGTCGACAGAGGCATCTAGCGATTCAAGATAACTAAGCATAACCGCATACGAGGGATTACAAGTAATTTCCAAAGTGTTACCGAGTTGGGTCAGGAGCCTAACAACCCTTTTCTCACAATCAAGGATGGCCCCATTACTGGATAACCAATCTATGCCCAAAATCAAACCATATCCCGAAAAGCCCAAAACAAAGGCACTACATTTGAATTCTATGCTTAGAATAGAAATTTTCAATCCCACACAGATCATAGACAAATGAGCTGGGCCCCCAATTGGGTTTGAAACAATTAAGGGGTCCTCTACCATACTAGTTTTTAGGTGCAGAGATTCTACTAAAGCAGACGAGATAAAGGAGTGTGATGCGCCAGAATCAAATAAAGTGCGAACGGGGTGATCATAAAGATAAACTACACTTTCTACAGAAGTATTTATACCTCTCTGTTGCAGAGGTGGCGCTTCTAGCACATGAACCTGTGCCCCTGAGGTGGATCCAGCCCTCTGCCCCTGTCCTCGTTTCTTTGGGCAGTCCTTTGCCATGTGGCCTGTCTCACCGCAAGAAAAGCACCCGCCATTCATCTTGGCCTTCTTTTTCCAGCAATCTTTCACTAAGTGCCCCACTTTACCACAGAAATTACACTTCCTTTTCTCTTTGTTGTCTTTCCCGCCCTTCTTAAAGTCTGTCTTCTTAGGCTGTAAACCCTCTTTCTTCCCTTGAGAGCTTTCTGCCTTTGTCTCCTTCTTGCCCTTATCCTCTTCGTTCAGCAATGCCATCTGTACCAATCTTTCATACGTAGCTCCCATGGGTATATGGGTCATGGCCAAACTGTGTAATGGCTCATTCAACCCTTTGACAAAACGGAGAGCCTTCTTGTGCGGGGTGTTGACTAGGTCCAGTCCGAACCTAGCCAGCTCATCGAACTGATTAACATACTCTTTGACTGTCTTGTTCCCTTGCTTAAGAAATAAGAATTTATCCAACTGCAAACTCCTTTCCGCGTCTGAGAGAAATTTAGCCTCAAACCTTGCCCTAAAGTCCTCCCATGTTTCCACTGGTCTTTCTGCATTAGTGACTTCCCACCAGTAGGAAGCCTCGCCCTTTAGTAGCCACACAGCCAGTTGTACTTTCTGCCTATCTTCTACCTCAAAGATGACGAATAAGTCCTCGGTTTCTTTCAGCCAATTTCTAGCTGCCACGAAGGAATCAGTTCCATGAAAATCCTTTCCTCCCATAGCTTTAAAATCTTTACATATCTTAGCAAAAGTGTTTCCCCGCGGAGGAGGTGGAGGAAGAGGTGCTGCTGCAGCTGGATGATATCCTGCAGTTGGGGGAGGAGGAACGGTAGGAGCTGGCTGAGTGGCCCTTGCTTCTAAGAACCGTCTAAACCAACCAGGTATTGGTACACCCTCTGGCAAGTTAAGTTCTTCAGACATGCTGAAACAAAAAGGATAGATTCAAAACGAAGGATAAGAGATAGTACCTATGGCTTTGGGGGCTTTGCCTTTTTAAAATAAAATAATATTTTATCTTTTAAAAATGCTTCTTTAAATTTCCTTTTTGAAAATAAATTTTCAAAACTTTTTATCTTATCTGGTGAACCTATGCTCTGATACCAAGTGAAACACCCCACCTCCGTTAGGGTCACTCTCAAAGGGAATGCCCTAATTTTGGTGGAGGTTTATAAGTACAAGTCACAGATATACAAGACAGATATAAGAACACATATTTTTGAATAGCGGAAAACAACAACATCTTTTATTTCATTAAAATACGTGTTCACAAAAACATGCAATACTTGTCTTACAATTCTTCCAAAAACATAACATCTTCATAATTGTCTTGATTACATTATTAAAGAAGCATAAAGAAAAAATAAATAAACTGCAAAAGTCCCATAATTGCTGTCCAAAGCCATAGTCCAAAACGGAAAAGATCCAAGCAATACATTCTTTCTCTTCAAGCTGGATGTGAAATCTGGTCAAGCTGCGGTATTCCCTCCCTGTGGACCTGGGGGGGAAACGAAAGAAAAGAAGGCGAAAGAAAAGTAGAGTCAGACATAAAGCCTGAGTAAGTCTAGGACTATTCAGTCTATGAATAAAGAACTGGGTATGATAAGTATAAACTGGAAATGGGAAAGCACCATAAACTAAGTTAAGTTGCCTAGGGTCGAATATACTATCGCACCCCATATTAATCTCTGTACCCATATAAACTAGTTCCCAACAGGCACCCCATAATCAGGGTGAAGTGATCCATTTCTGATGATCGGCTCCTACTCGCATAGTTACATGTGTCTTACGGCCCCCGTTACTGTAGTTACCTATGCTGGTCCCACCATGGGGTGTATCAAGTCCAATGGTGGCGGCCCGACACAATTCTAGAATGCACAGGTATGCTACTGGTGCCCAGTGCCTTATTTTTCTGCGCCGGAGTGTGTGCACGCCCGCACCCCGTTAAAACCTACACTGCTGCACCACCATCGTCGATTTGACCTCTTACAGTCAGCCCAGTAATCGTGCCCCACCCTGCCTAGTTCAGGGTATCCTGATACACCTTGTAGGGTTACTGCTGAAAAGGGTCCCCCGCTACTAGGTTTTCTATTTCTAGCTAACATGCTAAGTTGGTTAAGTGTTTAATAAACCTAACCCCCAATCAGTCTGTTTAGTTTAGCATGTTCCATTTTGATTAAGTATTAATTTAATTTACTTAATCCTATCAATCCTGACTCAGCCTTAATTGTCTTATTAAAGCCTTGACCTCTCACATTAGACAGGTATTGTTGTGGCTGCCTGTTGCCGGTTGGGTCCAGGCAATCTTACGCCACAACTCAGTCTAACCTCGGGTCCTTATTGGGCTCCGTGTTTAACCACCCACATTGGATAGGTATTGTTGTGACTACTGGACAGCCGGGCGGTTCCGGGCAGGTTTACATCACAACTCAATCCAACCTCGGGTTAAACACATCGTATTTTCTACATTTACATATTTTGTCTCTTTTCTTTTTATACGTAAATATTTGCGGCCCATTATTCAAATTCATCTTTATTGGTTAAAATTTATTTATGCCACTTAATTGTTTTTCAAGGTTGTTGGCATGCGTCAAACAAGCCAACACATATGTTCTATATTTTAACCCAAACGTCATTATCCCTGTTTTACACGTTCGCTTACAATGTAAGATGTGTTGGGTTTAATATTTATACCCAACTAAGCCATATGAAAAGGGGAGGCTTATAACATGGTGTTTATAAGGTAAGATAAAAAGGGGAGTGTGAACGCATGAACTTGCAACATAACGATTCAATTAACATAAAGTAGGCACATGTGAACTTGCAATTGTAACAGCATATAATCATGGCATAAACAATACTTAAACATGAATCGTTCTATTCATATAATCATGGTATAAACAATACTTAAACATGAATCATTCTATTCATATGATTATGGCATAAACAATACTTAAACATGAATCATTCTACTCATATAATCATGGCATAAATAATACTTAAACATGAATCATTCTACTCATATAATCATGGCATAAATAATACTTAAACATGAATCATTCTATTCATGTAATCATTGCATAAATAATACTTAAACATGAATCATTGTAAACTTGCAATTGGAAGGTAAATCTAACTTAATTGTGTCACATATATCACCATATGGTTTTGATAACAACTTAGGCCTAAAATATGTTTCAACTAGGCATAATACCAAACATAGTTTAGTCATGTTCATAAAGGTGTTTACTTTTGTTTCTAATACAAAAGTATGATTTGCTAATTTCAACATAGATTCATACAAATCATAGTACTTAGTCGAATCCAATTACACACTAAAAGTGATCATAAAAGTATGTACATCATATTGGCATAATAATGAATCATATACTTGCATGAATCCCAATTAAAATTCCACAGCATATGGTTGTTAACATAAATCATATACTTGTATGAATCCAATCGTATACCATAACATTTCCAAATCATTTAGAATCAAAATAACATACAAGTATAGATTATTATCGCCACAATTCCCTTTTCGTTGTTAACTTCCAACGCAAATCACATACTTGCAAATATCCAATCGTATACCATAACATTCCCAAATCGTTTAGAATCAAAATAACATACAAATATAGACTATTATCGCCACAATTCCATTTCGCATTTTACAAATATCAAATGCAATTAATTATTCACATCGGAATAGCACTCTACTTACAACGTATGACGAATCTTCAATTCAGGAATCTGAATTCTGAATTTGGAGATGCTATCCTTTGTTGTAGGCGTTGTTTTGATTTGATTGACGTTGCTTTAAGCTTTCAAATTATCTCCTAATTGTCTCTCAATTTCTGATGGCTATCCTTAGTCTCTCCTCAGCAGCATGACGGTCTCATCTCCATTTTAGTTTGTGTGAATTAGGGTTAGTCTTAGGTCCTTTTTATAGAGTTTGTGAGTTGATTTAGACCGTCGATGGAGCTTGGTTTAATAATAGCCGTTCATTTGAATGAGAGACAAACCAGGAGCTGACACCTAGCCCTAGTGACAAGGCAAGGCTCAGAAAATCGACCAAACACAGACCAGGCCAGCCAGGGTGGGCTGGGTTCGACCTGGCTCAGGGGCCAGGTCGACTACCCAGTCGACCTGGCTAGCCCCAGGTCGACTACCCAGTCGACCTGGCTAGCCCCAGGTCGACTGCCAAGTCGACCTGGGTGCCTTGGGCGGGAATTTTCCCACCCTGGCCAATTGGGCCCGATTTTTGAATTTTAAACTTAGTTTCTAAGCTGTTTCGGTCTGTTTGGATTTTAAACTGAATTCTGAAACTTCCAGAGGCCATATCTTCTTCATACGGAGTCCGTTTTACGCAAACTCGGACTCTATCTCAAGCAGAATTCCGAGACGAACGCAATAGCGTATCCGGTTTCCCTTAATTCTTTGATTTGAAATTAATTATACTTTAATTTGTGAATTTCGCTGTTATAGAATGCACGGGGTGTTACACTCATTCTAGTGCATTGCTAACCCCATCTCTAATGAGTATTCTCATTCTAGGATACTGCTAATCCTATCTCTAATGAGTATTCTTATTGGATATTTCTAATCCAACCTCTGATGAGTCTTTTGTTTAGTTCCAATGAGTTGTACCCCAAAGATTTGAGCAAACCAGAGCTCTGACACCATGTGTAACGACAACGGATTTTTGCCCGACCCTAATCGATCGCAAGATCGATCAAAACCGTTCATATTCCGCATACGTTAACTTTGGGCATATAACACATCAGGACAACAATACAGACTTTTATAACATCAATAATAAATGTTACATCAGAGTACAGAATATATCAGAGTACATCGGAATAAAATTACAGCAGAAGATAAATTACAATAGATAAATACATTGCAGCGGAACTAATCTCAGCGGATGGCCATCAATATTCTGGACCCAGCTTCAGGCTTCAATCTAGGATCCTGCTTAACTATATCTGCAAAAAGCTACTCGACTTCCCGTGTGAAAAGAGGGCACCCGAATTTGCAAAGTGAAACAAACTACAGGTCAGTCGTGGGAATGATGTGAGAAATCTTAACTTAACTTATCTAATAAGAAGGCTAATCACAGGACCACGCCGCTAACGCGGAACGGGTTTACACCATTGGATTGCCAGCGCATAAATAAAGTAAATCGTCAAATAACATAATGCTTTTTAGAAAAATGAAACCATTATTAGACCCAGGTCCCATCACATAATGCAACGCAAACCAGAGGATAGGGTTTTACCTTATAATGGTCAAAAGATGTTTAATACGTAAAAATGATATTATTATTAGTGTGTGTATACATATTTAAAACATTTCAAATATAATATCAATCCTAGACGGCATAGATACCATCTACTATGTCGCCACACAAGCTATACAATCAAAAAACCGCAAGGGGCGTATTGGAAATTGGGTTTCCATCATGAGTCAAGGCTAGGGAGGAGCTCCTGACCGATTCGAGACACTCTAGCAATGTCTCAGGATTCGGATGCTGGCGAACCCTTGGATCCTGCAGGGCCGGTCCACAAATACTTTAGTGGGTTAGTTATGCCTGAACACACGCTCCCCGATCCTATTGGACCTACAAATCGGTCGTGGGCGACCGATAAGAATAAACCGAGGCCTCGCAAAAATTCTATCATCCACATAAGTAAATGTCAGCTAGTTTAAGCATTGACACCACTTCTAGCTAGAAAGAAACATGTGCACTGTAACATCCCGCTATTTTTAACGATTTAAATTCTTCTTTAAATTGAATTTTTATTTTTAAAAATATTTTATAGTTTTTGGTAACGGGAATTTGGTATTTGAAATACGTATAGTGAGATGTAGCAGTAGTGAAAAATTCGTTGAAAAAATGGAATGTTTGTCGATCGCGCATTTTCAGTGCAAAGATGCGCCTAACGGTTCAAATTTTAGCGACCGTAAAATCTCTCTGAAACCAGTTCGGACAAACATGAAATATATTCTATTCGTTGTCACGAATCCAACGGTAAAATTCGTTTCGCAAATTTCGGACATTTTGATCCTCGTTTGATTGTTTTATCGTGCCATTTTTCCTTTTAAAAGCGGTCCGTAATGTCTTTTTGAACGGTGCATCCTGACACAGCAAACTGTATACCGTTGCGACCGTCTCATCGAGCTGATTACCGATATATATTCATTTGTCAGTTTCGGTGCCCGGTTCGCGCTAAAATTGCAAAAATGCATGCACAGTTCATTTTTGAAATAAAGTCATTTGAGTTCGACGTGTCCCTATTTGGATTCGGCATATTTTTCTAGTCAATTTTGGGTCTGCAAAACCTTTCTTTTATTTTACTAAAGCATTAGATTTTATTTTTTTTCAATGTTGGACACTTTTGTCACATAATACAAAGCATGCACCATTTTTCAATCCTTAGAATATGTCTTCTCCAAACTATGCATGCGTTCATTTTTTTTTCACGATACCATGCAATGTTCTCTTTTCTTTTCAACAGTCTTAATGAATATTTATTTGCATTAAAGTCACACTTCTTAATGCATTGTCTTTCCATTTTGTTAATGCATGCATAACGTTCCATTTTGCCTTGTTATTTCAAAATGCACGCCCTTCCTTTTGTACGTTGATTCCATGCATTTGTTTCAAATTCAATGCATGACGTGCTCCACTTTCAAATTGCCATTCAAGTAGCCATGCGTTACCATGTCCACATTTATTAAGCCATGCACCTCCATTTACTTTCCAATTAAAACCAATACGTTACCATGCATCCATTCCCCTTCTCTTTTCCAATGCACAATAAATTCTTGCCTTTTTGTTGCATCACGTTATTCTCGGAGCCATTATGTTTACCGCTTCGTTTTATATCCTCCATTTTAGCGTTTAGGCTTTCCAAAAACGCATGGTTCGAAGAATTAAATAGGACAGCTCACCTTCTTGATTGTATATATTCATTATTTTCGTTTTATATACATATTTGCCCTTTTGCACTAGAAAAGACAGCAGCCTTCAAAGGCCATTCTTCTTCCCATCGTCTCTTTTGTTCCCATTTGCTTTTCCATCGTTTTCTTCCTCACTAGCCTAACTCACCCACCCTCCTGTAGCCTCCCCTTGTCCTCCTTCCTCCGACCAAGTCAGCCCTGTCATCCGCCTCGGCTTTCCCTGAAGCCACGCCTCAAACCGAGCTCCACCACGCCCAGTCAGCACACGCGTCGCCAGCACCGCCTCGCCTACGCCGGAAGCCAAGCCCAGCCATCTCCAACCCCTTCGACGCTTCCCTGAACCGGCGGTCCCCGAACCCGAACCCGCCTATCCGCCACTGCAAACCCACCACGTTGACCTGCTTGATAACCGAGCCCACCTATGTCTTCACCAAGACCAGCGAGACTCTCCTCTTCCCTTGCTGTAGCTGCGCCTCCCGAGACCCCGCTGCCTTCTCTTGATGTTGAGCGCCACCATGGTCAGTTTCCACACCTCCCATCCGCTGACCTTCTCCGGCTGTTGTCCTTCACGTCCAAATCCCTTTGTGTCCCTTCCTTGCTTAAGTGAATCTTGTTTTGTGTGTGTGTGATAACATGTGTAGTGATTCGCGTGAGTGTGTTTCCCAGTATGGTGTGTGTTATTTAATTTTTACTATGTTTTAGTTGTGTTGTGTGAGTTATTTTATATTTAATTGTATGCTGCGTGAGTGTATAGTTCAGTTGTTTTGAGTGTGTTACTGGGTAAGGAAATATTTTCATGGGTTTATATTGGTTTGGTGGGAATTCTGAAAATTTATCTATTTTGGGAAAAAAATTATGTATATATATTATGTAAAAATTTGTGGTGTGTGTTCGAGAATATATATATATGGTATAAATTTATTTTTATGTTTATGTTATATAGAAATATTTATATAATATTTTATAGAAAAATTGTTGTGTTTATTTTGTATTTATTTTTGTGTCGTGTCGTGTTGAGTTCGGCAAACGTTCCAAAACCCAATAACCGTACCAATCCATTGAAATTTCCTCGACCTCCTCTTATAAAAAAAACATATAGTGAGCGATCATCGAGTTGAATTCATTCCGAATCGTGTCTGGAAGTTGTAGTCTCTTTAGGTGTCAATCAGTTTGCCATCTTCATTTCTGTGCCATGAAAGGTGAGTTTATCTCACACCTGACTCACATTACTTCATAGATGTTAGATCAACTAAATGAACTGTTATGAAATGTATAGGATTGTCAATAGAAATTGTTTGTTTAATATATACACTTTCATATGTGACACGATATTCATATGACATGTATGTACACTGATTATATATGACTGTGATGTGATTGATGATATGTGATGATTTGTTATGTTATAGATACCCCTAGTTTAGGAAAAATCACTAAGGGTTGAAATGATACATACCCGAACGGACATTAGATTAAGGAAAAATCGTTATGGGTTGAAATGATAGACTTGAACGATTTTTATTGAATTTGGGATTGCGGGTTGAAATGATAGACCCGTAGAAATTATATAAATTGCGGGTTGAAATGATAAATATCCGTATCACTTGACCATAGGGTAGAAAACTATATACGGACACCGTTGGTCGTATTTTCGAAGTAAAGTGATTTAGAAAATGATTTTTAAAATAATACCTTAATATTTTATATTTATATTTATTTTAAACTTAAATTTTGTGAATTTTGAATTATATGTTTTAAAATGATTTATGAGTAAATATAGATTTTAAATGTTTATTTAAAATTTTACTTATAATTCTAATTACTCTAAACCATATAATTTATTCCTATAAGTATTTTAATTTTATATTATTATAATTAATATTTCTTTGAAATCTATTTATATATTATTTTAAACTTATATATGTTTAAAATTTATTTCTAATTAACTTTAGAATTTTATAAACTTATATATATATATACATATCTATTTTTTTTAAATTAATTTTCTTATATATATATATACATATATATTTTATAAACTTTAATAATAAACCAAGAGTTGGATAAGTTAAGATTTCGCGATTTAAATTCAAGGTTTAAAGATTTGAATTTATATAACGATATTGGTTTAATAAATGAACTCATATAAGATGAGAATTTGAATTTGATTTTTATTCAAACTTAAGAGATGAACTTGAATTGTGAACTTGTTTTGAAATTTAATTTCCTAATTAAGGAATGAATTTGATTTTAAATCAACTGAATGTGAATTTGAATTGACTTAAATTATGAACTTTTATAAGAAATGAACGTAAAATTATGTAAATTGATTTATTTGAATTTATATTTGATATGAAGTGAATTCGATTTTAAGTAACTGAATATGAATCGGTATATATATAATTTTATATATGGAATTGATTCATAAATTGTTTGGTTTGAATTAAAGAAATTTCTTAAATCAATTTATTTCAAGATATGATTTTATTAAAATGGCCACGGTGTGAAAAATGTAAACGTTTGGTTGTTAAAGAGACCGGGATCGGATATTGTCATACTCTCTGCCAATACCGAAAACCACTTTAACAACTGTGCACGCGGTGGAGTTCCAGAATGAAGTAGGATGGTTTGGTGGCGATTACTGGATTGAAGAAAGAGAACGTTGATGGATAGCCTTGACCTTCGGGTCATAATTAAAATGACTAAAACAGGTGCTATACCGTGATTAAGTGAGGTCGCACCTCCATCGGACACACTTCTTCGAACTATATCTATTACTTTGTGATTTGATTGGTGGCCACCCTTGATTATGGGAGTGTTGTTCGAGGTGGGCGGTAGTTGCGGCTATGCGTTACCATCGGTCCGGGCGTGCATCGGTAGAATCCTACCGTGGGTATTCCTCGTGTGCCTTGTCATATTATCCTGATCGAGCCCCCTACGATTTTGATTTAGCGTTGTCGTATCACGGCGCATCCCTATCCGCCGACGTACTGGTGTGTTATATGCAAACTGTACGATAACGGTATAAACGGTGTAAGGGTAATAATGGTAATCCCGCTTACACTATTTTCAATAGTATATTTAAACATAGACACTATTATAATAGCGTATTATATTATATGATATTAGTTTAACGGATCCTTAGAGGATGGTGATCCCAAACATCCTCTAAGTTATTGATGCATTTCATTTAATATTTCATTTAAGTTGGTTTACTTCCATGAGAATGTTAGTCCTGATCCGAGTTGTTTTGTTTTGCATTATTGCTCGGGTCAGATCGAGTATTGCAATGTTGAGATTTCACCTTTTGAAGCTGGGGACGGTTGAAGATATCACCTCTACCTGTTGATTCTGGCTATTTCTTCTATGTATTAGAAATTCTTGTATTTAGACTTCCGCTGTATTTAATTTTGTAACTCTGATATTATGTATAAACTTTGATTTTATTTAGTAGCTTCATGAACTACTATTGTATAATTTATTTATTCCGCTGCGAGATATTCTGTTTTTCTGTGTCTGTGATTCTGTGATTTATTCTATTTACCTCAGAAGCTAATAACATTCTGTCATTTCGAACGCTTTGAGTTGGTTTAATTTTCAGCTTGAAGCGGACGAAAGACGGTATGTTACAGTTGGTATCAGAGCTTTGGTTTATCAAAGCTTTAGCCTATGAGGTAAAAGCTCATTAGAGATAGGGTAGTGATACCCTAGAATGAGTGGAATTAGTCGCTTAATCCTTCTTCCGAGAGAACGTATTCTTAAAGTATAAATGGTTTTTAAAATGGTTTTAAACAAATATTTTCAAATATAATTTTTTTAATATATATTTTTAAATTCTTTTCCTGAGATTTCATGTCCATTGAGTCTATCTTCCTTCGTAGATCCTCTTTGATTAGGTTCTTTCGTTCGTTCAGCTTTTACCTCGAATTCTATAACTTATCCTTGTCTATAACGAGGTAAGAAGTAGAAGAAGAGTATTCTTATTTAATATTGATTTGAAATTTTGATATATATATATATATATATATATTCGTAAATAATATTATGTTACGGTAATACCAATATTTTGAAAGGATTTGATGTTTATACTTTAAGACTTTATATTTTATAAACTATACATTTTGAATAAGAGGTAAAGATGTAGATTTTGTAAGAAAATGATATTATCTTAGTTGAAATCTATAATAATATACTTCCTCCGGTTCATAATATAAGATGTTTTAGGTTGTTTCATTTGTTTCAAAATATAAGATGTTTAATCTTGTTATCCCTATTTATCCTTGATCTATAATAAATGTTAATTGTCTTGTATGCATAAAAGTAGGTGTGATAACTAGACTACACATAAAAAGAGAACTTAACTTATGGGACCTACATATTTAAGTATGGACTAAAGTGTCAATATTTTTTTTCCTTTATTGCCGTGTAAATTCCTAAAACATCTTATATTATGAACTGGAGGGAGTAGTTTATAAAGTTATGCATATATCGGAATTTATAAAATTAAATGGATTATAAAGATTTTAATTTGTGATATATATATATAGGTATGAATATAAATATGAACCTTTGGTTTGAATATATTAATTATTTAATTACTATTTCTCTGCATCGTTCCTTTTCGAGGACGAAAAGTTTTAAGTTGGGGAGACTGTAACATCCCGCTATTTTTAACGATTTAAATTCTTCTTTAAATTGAATTTTTATTTTTAAAATATTTTATAGTTTTTGGTAACGGGAATTTGGTATTTGAAATACGTATAGTGAGATGTAGCAGTAGTGAAAAATTCGTTGAAAAAATGGAATGTTTGTCGATCGCGCATTTTCAGTGCAAAGATGCGCCTAACGGTTCAAATTTTAGCGACCGTAAAATCTCTCTGAAACCAGTTCGGACAAACATGAAATATATTCTATTCGTTGTCACGAATCCAACGGTAAAATTCGTTTCGCAAATTTCGGACATTTTGATCCTCGTTTGATTGTTTTATCGTGCCATTTTTCCTTTTAAAAGCGGTCCGTAATGTCTTTTTGAACGGTGCATCCTGACACTGCAAACTGTATACCGTTGCGACCGTCTCATCGAGCTGATTACCGATATATATTCATTTGTCAGTTTCGGTGCCCGGTTCGCGCTAAAATTGCAAAAATGCATGCACAGTTCATTTTTGAAATAAAGTCATTTGAGTTCGATGTGTCCCTATTTGGATTCGGCATATTTTTCTAGTCAATTTTGGGTCTGCAAAACCTTTCTTTTATTTTACTAAAGCATTAGATTTTATTTTTTTTCAATGTTGGACACTTTTGTCACATAATACAAAGCATGCACCATTTTTCAATCCTTAGAATATGTCTTCTCCAAACTATGCATGCGTTCATTTTTTTTTTCACGATACCATGCAATGTTCTCTTTTCTTTTCAACAGTCTTAATGAATATTTATTTGCATTAAAGTCACACTTCTTAATGCATTGTCTTTCCATTTTGTTAATGCATGCATAACGTTCCATTTTGCCTTGTTATTTCAAAATGCACGCCCTTCCTTTTGTACGTTGATTCCATGCATTTGTTTCAAATTCAATGCATGACGTGCTCCACTTTCAAATTGCCATTCAAGTAGCCATGCGTTACCATGTCCACATTTATTAAGCCATGCACCTCCATTTACTTTCCAATTAAAACCAATACGTTACCATGCATCCATTCCCCTTCTCTTTTCCAATGCACAATAAATTCTTGCCTTTTTGTTGCATCACGTTATTCTCGGAGCCATTATGTTTACCGCTTCGTTTTATATCCTCCATTTTGGCGTTCAGGCTTTCCAAAAACGCATGGTTCGAAGAATTAAATTGGACAGCTCACCTTCTTGATTGTATATATTCATTATTTTCGTTTTATATACATATTTGCCCTTTTGCACTAGAAAAGACAGCAGCCTTCAAAGGCCATTCTTCTTCCCATCGTCTCTTTTGTTCCCATTTGCTTTTCCATCGTTTTCTTCCTCACTAGCCTAACTCACCCACCCTCCTGTAGCCTCCCCTTGTCCTCCTTCCTCCGACCAAGTCAGCCCTGTCATCCGCCTCGGCTTTCCCTGAAGCCACGCCTCAAACCGAGCTCCACCATGCCCAGTCAGCACACGCGTCGCCAGCACCGCCTCGCCTACGCCGGAAGCCAAGCCCAGCCATCTCCAACCCCTTCGACGCTTCCCTGAACCGGCGGTCCCCGAACCCGAACCCGCCTATCCGCCACTGCAAACCCACCATGTTGACCTGCTTGATAACCGAGCCCACCTATGTCTTCACCAAGACCAGCGAGACTCTCCTCTTCCCTTGCTGTAGCTGCGCCTCCCGAGACCCCGCTGCCTTCTCTTGATGTTGAGCGCCACCATGGTCAGTTTCCACACCTCCCATCCGCTGACCTTCTCCGGCTGTTGTCCTTCACGTCCAAATCCCTTTGTGTCCCTTCCTTACTTAAGTGAATCTTGTTTTGTGTGTGTGTGATAACATGTGTAGTGATTCGCGTGAGTGTGTTTCCCAGTATGGTGTGTGTTATTTAATTTTTACTATGTTTTAGTTGTGTTGTGTGAGTTATTTTATATTTAATTGTATGCTGCGTGAGTGTATAGTTCAGTTGTTTTGAGTGTGTTACTGGGTAAGGAAATATTTTCATGGGTTTATATTGGTTTGGTGGGAATTCTGAAAATTTATCTATTTTGGGAAAAAAATTATGTATATATATTATGTAAAAATTTGTGGTGTGTGTTCGAGAATATATATATATGGTATAAATTTATTTTTATGTTTATGTTATATAGAAATATTTATATAATATTTTATAGAAAAATTGTTGGGTTTATTTTGTATTTATTTTTGTGTCGTGTCGTGTTGAGTTCGGCAAACGTTCCAAAACCCAATAACCGTACCAATCCATTGAAATTTCCTCGACCTCCTCTTATAAAAAAAAACATATAGTGAGCGATCATCGAGTTGAATTCATTCCGAATCGTGTCTGGAAGTTGTAGTCTCTTTAGGTGTCAATCAGTTTGCCATCTTCATTTCTGTGCCATGAAAGGTGAGTTTATCTCACACCTGACTCACATTACTTCATAGATGTTAGATCAACTAAATGAACTGTTATGAAATGTATAGGATTGTCAATAGAAATTGTTTGTTTAATATATACACTTTCATATGTGACACGATATTCATATGACATGTATGTACACTGATTATATATGACTGTGATGTGATTGATGATATGTGATGATTTGTTATGTTATAGATACCCCTAGTTTAGGAAAAATCACTAAGGGTTGAAATGATACATACCCGAACGGACATTAGATTAAGGAAAAATCGTTATGGGTTGAAATGATAGACTTGAACGATTTTTATTGAATTTGGGATTGCGGGTTGAAATGATAGACCCGTAGAAATTATATAAATTGCGGGTTGAAATGATAAATATCCGTATCACTTGACCATAGGGTAGAAAACTATATACGGACACCGTTGATCGTATTTTCGAAGTAAAGTGATTTAGAAAATGATTTTTAAAATAATACCTTAATATTTTATATTTATATTTATTTTAAACTTAAATTTTGTGAATTTTGAATTATATGTTTTAAAATGATTTATGAGTAAATATAGATTTTAAATGTTTATTTAAAATTTTACTTATAATTCTAATTACTCTAAACCATATAATTTATTCCTATAAGTATTTTAATTTTATATTATTATAATTAATATTTCTTTGAAATCTATTTATATATTATTTTAAACTTATATATGTTTAAAATTTATTTCTAATTAACTTTAGAATTTTATAAACTTATATATATATACATATCTATTTTTTTTAAATTAATTTTCTTATATATATATACATATATATTTTATAAACTTTAATAATAAACCAAGAGTTGGATAAGTTAAGATTTCGCGATTTAAATTCAAGGTTTAAAGATTTGAATTTATATAACGATATTGGTTTAATAAATGAACTCATATAAGATGAGAATTTGAATTTGATTTTTATTCAAACTTAAGAGATGAACTTGAATTGTGAACTTGTTTTGAAATTTAATTTCCTAATTAAGGAATGAATTTGATTTTAAATCAACTGAATGTGAATTTGAATTGACTTAAATTATGAACTTTTATAAGAAATGAACGTAAAATTATGTAAATTGATTTATTTGAATTTATATTTGATATGAAGTGAATTCGATTTTAAGTAACTGAATATGAATCGGTATATATATAATTTTATATATGGAATTGATTCATAAATTGTTTGGTTTGAATTAAAGAAATTTCTTAAATCAATTTATTTCAAGATATGATTTTATTAAAATGGCCACGGTGTGAAAAATGTAAACGTTTGGTTGTTAAAGAGACCGGGATCGGATATTGTCATACTCTCTGCCAATACCGAAAACCACTTTAACAACTGTGCACGCGGTTGAGTTCCAGAATGAAGTAGGATGGTTTGGTGGCGATTACTGGATTGAAGAAAGAGAACGTTGATGGATAGCCTTGACCTTCGGGTCATAATTAAAATGACTAAAACAGGTGCTATACCGTGATTAAGTGAGGTCGCACCTCCATCGGACACACTTCTTCGAACTATATCTATTACTTTGTGATTTGATTGGTGGCCACCCTTGATTATGGGAGTGTTGTTCGAGGTGGGCGGTAGTTGCGGCTATGCGTTACCATCGGTCCGGGCGTGCATCGGTAGAATCCTACCGTGGGTATTCCTCGTGTGCCTTGTCATATTATCCTGATCGAGCCCCCTACGATTTTGATTTAGCGTTGTCGTATCACGGCGCATCCCTATCCGCCGACGTACTGGTGTGTTATATGCAAACTGTACGATAACGGTATAAACGGTGTAAGGGTAATAATGGTAATCCCGCTTACACTATTTTCAATAGTATATTTAAACATAGACACTATTATAATAGCGTATTATATTATATGATATTAGTTTAACGGATCCTTAGAGGATGGTGATCCCAAACATCCTCTAAGTTATTGATGCATTTCATTTAATATTTCATTTAAGTTGGTTTACTTCCATGAGAATGTTAGTCCTGATCCGAGTTGTTTTGTTTTGCATTATTGCTCGGGTCAGATCGAGTATTGCAGTGTTGAGATTTCACCTTTTGAAGCTGGGGACGGTTGAAGATATCACCTCTACCTGTTGATTCTGGCTATTTCTTCTATGTATTAGAAATTCTTGTATTTAGACTTCCGCTGTATTTAATTTTGTAACTCTGATATTATGTATAAACTTTGATTTTATTTAGTAGCTTCATGAACTACTATTGTATAATTTATTTATTCCGCTGCGAGATATTCTGTTTTTCTGTGTCTGTGATTCTGTGATTTATTCTATTTACCTCAGAAGCTAATAACATTCTGTCATTTCGAACGCTTTGAGTTGGTTTAATTATCAGCTTGAAGCGGACGAAAGACGGTATGTTACATGCACTCCCTGCGTTCCCTTCTCCCATTTTAGACTCAACTGGTGTGTGAGGCTCGCGAAGTCACGATATACACAAAGCTATGCCTAAATAGATTGTGCTTCGATCATCAACCAGAAGGCCTGCTTTTCAACAAAGCCTTGATCATTTGCATCTTAGCATACCACATTATCAGATCCTACCATATTATTGAACATCTACCAATATATATAAAACCTCTAAGCTCATACGTCTTAGAGAAGGGTGATAAGTAAAGAATAAATTCTTTACCACCAAACATAAATATTTAATCAGTAGCGTTCAACAAATACAGTAGAAAGGAATACAATGTCAGACATACAATCCATTTACAAGTCCGCTTTGGGTCAGAGCGAAACAACGTGTCCGTCGATCTCCAAATGCGTTTGGACGATCATTACCAAATACCTTGCCTTGGAAGGCCAATCCCAATTCAAGATACCAGTCATCATCATCCCAACGATGTGAAAACCTTCGGTCTTCAATCACCGCCTTCATCTTCGACTCTTGATCGTCGTGATGATTATTCAGAATGGGTTAAACCCGGTCTTTCTGAATAACTCGCGTATTTTGTGATTAGAAAGCAAATATTAGAAGATCACACATTACGCCACATTCCAACTCCGAGTATTCTTTTAATAAGATATTCATATTAGAAGATTCTCATTAATTTTATCAAAGATAAACTCTGAAAATAAAATCTTAAATCTTCCTTAAAAAGTTTTTTAAAACTCCAGTTTTGATTTGATATCAAAAATCATTATTACAAGATCATTTATTTTAAGGAATCAATCTTGTCTTAAACAGGTTAAAGAACTAGTGTCCTTTAAACACAGTTCACAATAAACCCACAAATCAATTTCCAAAATATGGAATTCCACAAGAATAAAATCAATACATAATCAATATAAATTTCTGTATCGGACTAATAATATAAACGGAATAACGGCAAGGCCTCTTAAATTCCATCTATAATATCGGTCTTCTTTTACAGAAGCCCATTTCGATTATTACCAATCGAATTTCCACTTAATTCCAATTTAATATATATTAAATTGGAAAACTTGATTTTTAGAAAATGCCTTTTTTTAAATCAATAAAATAGATTTATAAATTCCAAATAATATTTTCAATGTAAATTGGATTAAAGGACAAATGTCGTTTAAAACATCGTCCACGATAAATCCACTTCACATCTCAATTTATTTCATATCACAAAATATAATTGCAAATCCTAATATTCTTTAAAAAGACATATTTTAAAATAATCATTAAAAATATTCTTTATATAAAAGATTCTAAATGGGAAGTTTTCTTTATATTACAAATTTTTATCTTTTACAAATATTCTTTGTTTTAACATATACTTGATTAACAATATTTTTTATGAAAATATATACTTTATATAAAAAGTATTTCTAATGTAAAAATATTCTTATTTAAAAGAACACCTTAATCGAAATGCGACTCAATCATTTACCATATATTTTGGATTATATGGATTTCACACACATCATATATATGATAATAACAGTATAATCATCAAATCATCCATCTACATCCAGAGTGTAATTTCCACTGTGTAAGCGTTAAAATTAAATAATAACGCTCATCGCAGCCTGTTGATCTAACGATCAACATACAACTGAATATTGGGATTAGTTTATGTTAATTTTCATCCCAGCACCCGTGTGGGGTTTCAAACAACAAACAAGTAATAAATTATTTGTGTGCTTGGGCGATGTGTGAAAATTATTGTCCCAATCACATAAACACGTCGGGTAACTTGTGAATGGAAGTGTAATACACAATATATAATCATGACAAGAAAATGTCTCCTTTATATTATATGTAATTCTATTGGGATGAACGAATAAGAATAATAACTTCGTCTCTATTGACAATTTCTATTCCGCTAGTTTAAACCCTAAACAAAAATTGTTATTTTGTTTTGGCAATTCTAATGAGACAAAAATGATAGTTTTTGTTTCGACAAAAATAAATATTTTGATTTAACTAACCTATCTTGACAAGTATAAGTCTTGCCAAACATAAGATGTATATATATATATATATCTATATATATAAATTGCTTTAACTAATTCATTTTGACAAAAATGAATATTTCTGACAAAATGTCTATTTTGGTTTAACTAATCTCCTTAATGAAATATGAACTTCATTTAAGAATGTATGTTTTAATGTAAAATCTTTCTATTGCCTCTAATTTAAAAATAGAAATTAATATTTTCAATCCTACCTTCTTATCTGCATACAAAATGTAAATAGAGATACAATTTCTAAAACTATATTTTTATTTGCATCAAAAGACAAATAAAAATGTAATCTTTTGAAACTATGTGTTCGTTCACATTTGAGTTACAAATAGAGTTGCAACTTTTTAATATATGTTTTATTTGCATCAAGAAATGCAAACAAAAGAACATCTTCATTTCTATGTATACTTGTATTGGAGAATGCAAATAGAATAATAATCTTTAAAGATGACTGAAAATGTCTATTCCTATTTCATGGAAAAGTGATAAAAAGACATAAATGAATATCTTTGTCTTAACAACTCTATAGTGACCGAACAAATAATTGGTTTCAACAAATGTAAATTTACAATAGTGATTAATTTGTTTTTCAATTCTAATATAATATTCCAGTGCTATATTTTGTTTCATTCTTTTAATTTAGACAAAAATGTGGGTTTTTGTCTATTTTACTTTAATGATAAAAATATGAATGTTTAGTTATTCATTCTTTACAAAAGCATAAATAAGCATTTTCAATTGATTCTTTTTGAAGTGACAAAAAGAACTCCCTTTATTTTATATAAGACATTTGACAGATTGGCTCTTTTCACTTCATATAGAATTGCAATAAAAATCCACTTCTAAAAACTATTCTTTCTATTGTCCTTTAAATGAAAATAAAATGAACCATTATTTTTCCATTTCTGCTACACTTAGAATGTAACTAAAATGTAACTTTTGAAATCCTTTATTTATGTCTAAAAATGTGAATAAAAAGGTATTCCTTAATTTGAAAGTAAAATGAAAGATTTAATTCATGTCTTACTTGCATTGGAGGTTGCAAATAAAAATGCCACTTTCAAACAATATTTTATACATATCAAAATTATAAATCAAAAATGCAACTTTCATTTTGATGGTTTGTTTGCATTTAGAATTGCAAACAAAGATGAAACCTTAATTTTAATGTTCATTTAAAACAAGGAATGCAAATAAATAAATAAATAAGTGTAATCTTTGTTTCTAGATTATTTGAAACAAGGAATGCAATTAAAGAAACAAATTCTATTTTTAATGTATATTTCCATTAGTGATTACAAATAAAAGAACAACTTTGTTTTCAATATATATATGTGCATTTGTGAATGCAAATAAAAGAACAATCCTTATTTTCAAAGTACATTTGCATTAGTGAATGCAAAGTAAATACTACTTCCATTTGTAAAGTTTATTTGCAGTAATTGATGCAAATCAAAGAACAAATTTCATTTTTAAAGTTTATTTCATTTCAAAGCATAATTTATTTCAAAAAATATATTTTATTTCAAGGTATATTCTATTACAAGGTATATTTGCATTTGTGAACGCAAATAAAAGAAACAACATTTATTTCCAAGGTATATTTGTATTGGTGAATGTATATAAAAAGATAGACTTTAGTTTCATTGTATATTTGCATTTATAAATGCAAGTAAAAGAATAAACCTTAATTTAAAGGCATATTGGCATTGATAAATGCAAATAAAGGCATATATTTGCATCCGTGAGTGTAATGAGAGAATAATTTGTTTCAATATATATTTGCATTGGTAAATGCAAATAAAGAACAATTTCTATTTTCTATATATATTTGCATTGGTGAATGCAAATAAAAGGATAAAATTTGTTTTTAAAGTTTATTAGCATCAGTGAATTCAGATAAAAGAATAAATTATATTTTAAAATATATTTGCAAACAAAAATGTGACTTCTGAAAATAATTTCTTATTTACATATAAAATGTAAACAAAATTGTGATTTCCAAAATATGTATTTTTATTTACATATAAATGTAAACAAAGAGGTGGTTTCCAAATATAACCTATAATTTACACATGCCATGTAAATAAAGTTTTATTTTACTAATATGTTTTTAATATCAACAATAAAATTTAATATTTTATTGTTATACTAATCCTAGAACATCTTACGTTTAATGTGACAGTAAGAAAAAGAATTTTTACTGTAATTCATAAATCGTGTTCTAAATGTAAACAAATAAAAATAGGATTTTATTTGTTAGCCAAATTCTGTTGTAATGGAAACAAATAAAAATATATTCTATTTGTTGTTCATATTCTATTGTAAATTAACAAATAAAAATAATATTTTATTTGTCGTTCAAATCCTGTTCTAAAATAAACAAATAACAATAATGTTTATTTGTTGTTTAAATTTTATTATAAGGTAAAAAAATAAAAATAAGTTTTTATTTGTTGTTTATATTCTGTTGTAGCGTAAAAAGATAAAATTATATTTTAGTTGTTGACCAATTCTGCTATTATATAAACAAATAAAAATAATATTTTATTTGTCGTTCAATTTCTATTTTAAAATCAACAAACAAAAATAAGTTTTTATTTGTCGATCACATTCTATTGTTCATCTCAGAATAATAAAAATAATATTTTAATAATTTAAAATAAATTAGAGCAACTAGATCTGAATAAAATATGATTTAAATCTAAATTTAGATTTAATTTTCTAATCGCAAATAAAATTCAACAATATATGAAATTTCAATGCGGATCTAGCATAACATGACCAACAAACATACCACAAGCAACAATCAACAATTCATACAACACAGAATATTTCAGATCTAAATTTATATTACAAACAATTATTTTAAAGAAAGAAAAATAATTTAATAATTAATTAAATAATAAAAATTAGGATTCTCACATTGATTTGGCTGAAAATTCAACTGTCTCCGTTTCAGCTCTGGTCTGCGCCATCGCTAAGATCTCGGAAAGACGATTCTAACGCCGTGAAAATCATCGAATTTCGTCACTATTCGAAGAAGTTATGCTATTTTAAAGATTTGATAATAATTAAATTAAATAATAAATTAAAAATCCTTAATTACATTCATTAGCCATATAATCCTTGTAACACCCCACCTCCGCCAGGGTGGCTCTTGCAAGCACGCTGACTTTGGAGGGGCGTTTGAATCGGGTAAACATGCATAATGATATATCAAGGCAGAACAAGAACATATGTATATATGTAAACAGAGTAAATAAGATAAGTAAAACAGCGGAAGATTTCAAACTATTTCAAAACAAGTCTGGTACAACATAATGTCAACTTTCCAAATGTAACAAGTCTAGATAAAAACAACATCACTGAAAAACTGAAATACATAAGTACTATCCCCAAAATAAGTGATAACCATAGCTAGCTTCATGTCAAGACCGTACATGAGCTAAAATCCCACAAGCAAGCGATCAGAAATCCAAGCTAAGCTCCAATATTCCCACCCTGAGAACCTGGGGGGGGGGGGGGAACGGAAGAAAAGAGGCGAAAGAAAAACAGGTCAGTCAAAAAGACTGAGTAAGCCCTACTACAATCAATGTAAACTGATAAAGTTAACTGGCATGAGAAGCAGGGATGAACATAAGGATAACAACATACTAGCATGATGATTAACTAACAAGGTAGATAAAGGTGTCATCGCATAATCAGGTTTAAGGTTTTTGCACCACAGGTGTACTAGCAAGCTAACATGACTTGAATAAACAAGTACTGATCCCTTGGCCCAAGCTTTGGCCCAATAATATGAAATGACCCTAATACGAGGTCCAACCAAACGGTCTAATCGATCGGCTCCATAAGCCTAACTCGTCACGTGTTGGTGTCAATACGGCCCAAACATAATTGTAGTCGGACTGTGTCGGGTCTCCCGTCGGGTGTATCAAGCCCTAGGGTGTCAACCCCTGGACACCATAAACATAAGTGCACAGTCTCGATCTACTGGTACCCATGCTTGACTTCTCCAAATACGGACTACGTGCACGACCATAGTCCGTCCGGAACTACATCGGCGTACCACTCTGCCGTCGTTTTTTGTCACTTACCTCAAGTCCAGTAATTGTTCCCCCCACACTAGCCTAGTCCCTAGGGTCTTAATGATACAAACTTGGGATTACTGCTGGAGTGGACCCCCATTGCTAGGATTTTCTAGTGGGTTAAGTACGGTTTAACCCTTTTACTAATCATGGATTAACTTGGTTAAGTGTAACGATGAGTTCACGACTTAACCCTGATTAATCTACCAAGCCCAAATTGGTTAAGTATTAAGTGGACCATGACTTAACCCTAATCATGAGGCATTAATTAATTTAATGTGCCTTAACCTCTCACATTAGACCTTGTTGTGGTTACTAGTTAAGCCGGGCGGGTCCGGGTAGCTTTACACCACAACTTGGTCTAACCTCGGGTTCAAGGTACAACATGACCAACTTCTCACATTGGGTCCTATTGTTTGTAGCAACTAGTTAAGCCGGTCGGTTCCGGGTAGTTTTACGCTACAAACTCAACCCAACCTCGAGTTGGTCACACTTATATTTTCTAAGTGTCATGTCCATCATGTTTCCAAAACACATTACAAGTTTTCAAGAATTTGGGTAGACCTAACTTAATAGGTAAATTCCCAATGGGTAGACCTAACTTAATAGGTAAATTCCCAAGCTTATGTTTTTATGTCTTTTACTTTTACCCAACCCCAAACGCAATCCCATCGCTTACATATCGCAATAGCGCATAAAGGATAGAAAGAGGGAACTTGGCATAATCATGACATAAAAGGTGTTGAAGCCACAAGTTCAACATGGTGGCATATGAAATGTACATAATGTTCATATACTTGCATATTACATTTTTAGGCCCCAAAAGCATGCATAAAACGAAACTTAGCATATTGGTGATACATGGTGCTAAATGACATGTAGAGATGGCCATAAGTTCGCATTTAGCCTCACATGCAAGTTATCATAAGGGATATGATAACTTACATGTTGCCAAAATGCAACCTTTAGCATAAAGCTTGAAGCTTTAAGCTCATAAACCCAAGTTAAGCTTGCATAACATGATAACATGAGCAAAATGATCAACCCAAACTTGCATAACATAACTTGCATATCATATGGCAAACTTGCATATCATAACATAGCAAACTTGCATAACATAACATGATAAACTTGCATATCATAACATGGCAAACTTGCATAACATAACATGATAAACTTGCATATCATAACATGACAAACTTGCATAACATAACATGATAAACTTGCATATCATAACATGGCAAACTTGCATAGCATAACATGATAAACTTGCATATCATAACATGACAAACTTGCATAGCATAACATGGTAAACTTGCATATCATAACATGGCATACTTGCATAACATAACATGATAAACTTGCATATCATGGCAAACTTGCATATCATAATGATCAACCAAACTTGCATCATTCATTTAACTTTAGAGTTTAAATATGAAAGTAGAAAAGGGCTTACAATGCTTATGAAGACAAAAATATATATATATATATATATATAGATTGAGACAAAGCCCTTATGCAATCAATAAACCCAAAATGCAAGCTCCAATAGAAAAACCCTTGAGCCAAAATGATCAAAACCCTTGCTTTATGATGTAAATATGGAAACTTGACTTGAATGCAAGCTAATGATGCTCATACAAGCTTGAAAATACTTGTATGCATTGAAAATCTCTCATAGAAATAACTTAGGAATTTTATGAAGAGAGTGGAGGCCATGAGAGGAATAATTTTGCCATAGTTTAGTTGCTTGAATGAATAATGATGATTTAGGGTTAGGTTGGGGGCTTATTTATAGAGATTAGGATTAGTTTCAACCTTAGGATTAAACCCTAATTCCAATCTCAGCCCTTAAAACCGAATCTGGCCCCAAAACCTAACCAAAACCCCAAAATGGTGCACCAGGCAAAACTGCCCGGCTGAGCCAAGTCGACAGCCAAGTCGACAGGGCTGTCGACTTGGGTCCAACCAAGTCGACTCCCAAGTCGACAGGGCTGTCGACTAGGGTGCTCTGGCGGGAATTTTCCCGCCTGGCCCAATCTGACCGTTTTTCGAATTTTGAACCCGAAATTCGAAATCTGTTTTGAACTTGAAATTTTCTGAAAACTTCATTGGGCCTTAATCGGGTCATACGGACTCCGATTTTCGAAAACTCGGACTCTATTTCGCGTATTTTTCCAAGACGAACGCAATGGCATAGCCCGTTTCCCTTGATTCATATTTATAAATTAAATTCTGCCTCGATTTATGTTATAACAGGTTATTGAAAATACGGGTTGTTACAATCCTTTTTTCCTCCTTCTATCGTTACTGGAACCCATCGTCGCTTGCCTTGAACGCCTCGCGCATGACAACCGAGGCCATCGGCCATTCATCCGACGCCACCAGTCGAGAGCTCCGCCCGCCATACACCATCGCCGAGCCCCAGGGTGAACTCGTTGGGCCCCAGGGTGAACTCGTTGGGCCCCAGCGCCACCAAATCGTCTCCAACCGCGCCGCCTTTGTGGCCAGAATTCGGCCAATCCGTGACTTGGTTTCAGATCTTGACCGCATGGATTTATAGCTCTCGGAAATCTCTTCGAATTGATATATAGTTTGTTGATTATATTGGAGCGGATTGGAAGAAATTAACGTTTGAATTCGGGAGATTTTCGGCCATTCAGGGAATAGGACAGCGGCTGGCCATTTTTAGGGTTTAATTTTAATTTTTTTTAGTATTAAAATTCTCATAAAACGTGTTTTAAAGCCAGAATCCGGACTGTCTCCAAATCAGGCCCGCTTACTATCGATCTTAACGTTTTGAGGCCTTTTGAACGCAATGGGACATGTTTCGTGGCCCAATTCCGAAATCTGTAGAAAATTTATTTAAATTTACATTAAAAATTAATTAATTAAATATTTACCGTACCTTTAAATATGCCAGGGCCACATACGACCTCTAAAAATTCCGAAAAAATATTTTTAGCTTTCTTATGACGATACGGTTCTAACAAGACTAATTTTGTCGAATTCTGAGACTGTTTGAAAAATGGCCATTTTCAAGTCGATTAAATTTAACTGAAATAGTCAAAACACATTTTCTTTTGCCACGCTCACATATTAATTCGAAAAATTATGAAAATTAAAACTTAGTAAAAATTCGACGTTCCGACTCCAACAAATGTAGTTTCATCGAAAACGGAGGTCGTTTGAAAATTGACTATTTTCAAGTGCTATATATTTAATATTAAAAATACATTTTTAAACAAAAAAATTCCGAAAATCAAAATATATAAGTGTTTATACTTTTTAAATGCAGAAACATTATTACAGACTCAATGGAAGTGGTTTCGAGTCCAATTTACTTCATTTGTGAAAAGTAGCCCTTCGGGCCATATATATTATATATATAAATTCTACAGCGACCTTTCTAAATATTGAATTGGCCATAACTTTTGATTTTTAAAACGAAATTTCAAATTTTCAAATTCGTTAGAAAAGTATGATTAAATAGATTTAAATATTTCTGGTTTCACTCAATTCTGATTTATTTTGAATCATGTACATTCAGTTAAAGTTCAAAATTAAAATTTTAAAACTACCGCGCCATTTCTAACTCCATTTATATTTAAATTAAATTTATTCGTTTTAACTTCGATTAAAATAAATTCTAGCCATTATTATTTATATAAATTATATTATATCCTCAAAATTCGTTAAAATTTTCTAAAATTTTTAAATTGGTTCAGAATTTGTGGGTTGGTACAGGTTGATTATTTGGTGTTTTAATAGTGTTGTTTATGTTAAAATCTATCCTTAGATAATCACACACCTTGAAATTATCGATATATATATGAATATATATATATGTACACATTGATTGTGCAAACTGGGTAAAACCGGTCGACCGCCCCTATTTTGACATGTCGACCGTTTCTACCCAGAATGCACAATAAACGTGTACATGTGAATATAACGTATATATATTCAAATTCCTGTCTTCCAGTTCTTTTTGACCTGTTGATCGTTTTCCTTCAGAAAACCACCTTTCGAAAAGTCACTTCCTTTCAATCAAGGGTTGCATCTTCTTCTCTTCACCAATAATCATGGCTATTGTTTGTTACTCTTCAAAAAGGGTTACAACTATTTATTCTCTATATAAACACTATGAGATCATCATTCCTTTAAACTAATTTAACGAATTTTGGCTTGATTACTATCTCTAATTGCTTGATCTCATTTCTATATTCTCAAGCGCTCAATTGCTCATATTCATAATAAATCGTTTAAATCCTAGAATCTATTTACATTCTTTTGATTCAATACGATATCCACTTACAAATCTTCATATACACAAATATTCTACTTGAGGATAAGATTATAGGAAGGGTGTACTACAAGTGACAAATTCGTATTATCAAGAATACATACTGTCAACGACAATTGTATTCATCTTAGTTGAAGTCCTCGGTGTTGTAAGAGGCACGTGTTGAAGTCCTCGGTGTTGTTAGTGGCGTGAAATCCCGTTCGTCTGCTCGGGTGTTGTAAACCTGTTCCTCTGGGTGAAATGAGGTAGTTGTTAGTAAAAATTTGGATAGAATTCTGGGAATAGACGTAGGACGGTGCTCCTAACCAGTATAAAAATTCCTGGTGTTATTTTTCTATTTTATACTACATTTACTATTACATATATGTGATTAGCTTATATTTATATCATCTTATATTTTCTTTCATCACTGTTGTATATTTGTGTGTTATACACCATATTACATGATCCGTGTGTACTGTATTAGTACGTACGCAATCTTCATTTGGTATCAGAGCTCGGTCATCATATAACCGTAACACAGTTATTTGATATATTCTAGTAATATGGCAAATAACGCAAGTACCAGCACTATCACTCAAAACACCATATACACGGAAGGTCAATCAACACAGAGATCTCCATTCTTCAATGGTCTTAATTATAGCTATTGGGCAACATGTATGTCATTCTTTATGCAGTCAAATAGCTATAATGCCTGGAATGCTACCCAAAAAGAAATAGCGAATCCAACAACTGATTATTCAAAGTGAACACCGGCTGAGAAAACGGTAGCAGCTATAAATGCAAAAGAAATAAACATGTTGTTTTGTGCATTATACCAAAATGAATATAACTGTGTTAGTATCTGTACCACCGCATATCAAATATGGAAAATGCTGAAAACCACTCACGAAGGTACTAACAAGGTAAAACAAGCCAAAATAGACGTGCTGAAAAGTCAGTTTCAATATTTCAAGATGAAGCCAAATGAGACAATAAATGATATGTACTCACTGTTTCAAACTATTCACCATGCTCTTATCGGATTAGGACAAAAATATTCTGATTTTGATGTTGTTTCAATAGTCCTACATTCTCTGACTAGTGAATGGGAATGAAAAGTATTAGCAATTGAAGAAGCTAATGACCTTTCCGTCATGAAGCCAGATGAATTGATAGGAAATCTAATGTCCCATGAAGCTAATTTGCAGGATAGAAAGGAACAAGAAGAAGAAAAGAAAATTGTGGCATTCCATGCTGGAAAAGATGAAGACGAATCAGAATCTGAAGAAGAAGATTTGGCGTTCATTGCAAAAGGTTTCAAAAAATCTTGAAACAAAGAAAAGCCAGTCGTTATAACAAAGAGAAAACTGGAGAAATTAAACAATCGTCATCCACTATAGAATGTTTCAACTGCCACAAAAAGGGGCAAACTCACAAGGATTGTCCGGAGAAAAAGAAGAAGTCAGGAAATGAAAATTTCAAATACAAAAGGGAAAAATCAAAGAAACAAGCATTCTCAGTGACATGAGATGATTCAGACTCTTCTTGATCGGAAAGTGAAAGTGATACAGAAAATGAACAAACAAATGTTTGTTTCATGGCAGCAGAAGATGAGGTACAAATTCTTACATTTGACGAAGTACTTGATATTAATGCTAAATTGATAGTTAAATACGAAGACGTGAAATGACAATTCAAAGAAACCAAAGCTGATTTGAGTATAACATAGTTTGAACAAGATATGTTAAAAGATGAGAAGAAAATATTAGAAGAAGAACTCGAAAAACTTCAAGAATCATCATCTAATATTGATTCTTAATTATCTCTTTTGAATCAAGAAATTAGAACTCAAAAGAGAAAAACGATGCTCTTACTACTGAAAAATCATGAGCTTAAGGCAAAGGTCAAAATTCTGGACCTAGAAAAAGCTAGTTTACAAAATAAGTTGGATAATATTACTCAAAATGTTTCTAGCTTCAACAAAGGTCGAGAAAATTTGACAAAAATCATTGAGAGTTCACAATCTGCTTCAAATAAACAAGGTTTGGGATATAAGAAACCAAGATACCAAGAAACATATCAGTTATAAAAGGAAGAAAAAAGATGTAGTAGTACAAAAAAATGAAGCTAAGAAAAATATTTGTTTATTATATTCCAAGCCAAAACTAGTTATGAAATTTCAAAAAGAAAATGTCAAGACTATCAAGATATGGGTTCCTAAAACAGATAACAATTTGATTAGGAACAAATATATTCGGCATTTCATGAATACTGTGCATCTTATTTCTAATTATTTATATAAAGGGGATACCGGATCCGTATGGGTTTGGACTCCTAAGACCTAACTCTTAGGACCCTATGAAAAAGTGGGCACCATGGACTTAATCTAATTATTTGCAGGTCCCACTTAAGAAAAGAGGAAAGTGGATATTGGACAGTAGTTGCTCGAAGCACTTGACTGGAGACAAGAGCTTATTGACAAATATTACATACTCAGATGGTGGCTCCGTCACTATTGGGTGTGTATAACGTTATTTTGTGACGCTTGCATGATCTATGTTACTCGTTTATGTTGCTTAGTATCCTGATAGTATCATTTATATATCTTCACTTATTTATTTATTTATTTATTTATTCCTTTTTGTCGATAACAAAGGGGGAGAGATTGGTACTAACAGTGTTATGCAGAAATATATAGTTCATGTTCATATACAGGCACAATCTCAGGGGGAGATTCAAAACTATGTTGTCATCAATCAAAAAAGGGGAGAATGTTGAGTCAAGAATTTTATGGAGTTTTGATTTCTGACAAAGAAATAAGACATGATCGACAAAAAGAAGATATTTATTGGTTTGAAGAGGCACAAAGAGCTACATATGGTATTCTAGATATGAGGTTGATTATTTGGTGTTTTAATAGTGTTGTTTATGTTAAAATATATCCTCAAATAATCTCACACCTCGAAATTATCGATATATATACGAATATATATATATATATATATATATATATGTACGCATTGATTGTGAAAATTAGGTAAAACCGGTCGATCGTCCCTATTTTGACCTGTCGACCGTTTCTACCTAAAATGCACAATAAACGTGTACATGTGAATATAACATGTATATATATATATATGTATATATATATTCAAATTCCTGTCTACCAGTTCTTTTTGACCTGTCGACCGTTTTCTTTCAGAAAACGACCTTTCGAAAAGTCACTTCCTTTCAATCAAAGGTTGCATCTTCTTCTCTTCACCAATAATCATTGCTATTGTTTGTTACTCTTAACAAAGTGTTACAACTATTTATTCTCTATATAAACACTATGAGATCATCATTCCTGTAACGACCCGCATTCTACGCATCATAGGATCGTAGAATATTTATTTCTGTCACATACGAAGTCGTTTGGTCATGTAACTTTGGGAGACGACTATTGGGGTCAGTTCCCATGTTCATGATTTTTCCCGATTTTTTTTAAATGACCATTTTACCCCTAGTTGGTACTGTTTTGGCCGTAACTTTTGACTGGAAAGGAATTTTGACCTGAAACCACTTCCATTGGCTTTGGATGATGGTTTCTCTTTCCGTAGAGTGGTCACATTAGCCAAACGGACTTACCGTTTGGGAGATATGGCTGAAACAAGTTTCAGATGGGGAAAAACAGCTTACTTGGGCTTAACCGGGTGATTAGCAGCTAGGCCCAAGGGGAATTTCGGGTTTAGGGGTATATAGGGGCTGATTAGGGTTAGAAAACATTTCTTTAGACATTTTCCAGCCGCCACTTTCATTCCTCTTGACCTAGCCATGGCATCCACTCTCTAAATCTCTCTAAAACACCCAAAAATCACTTTCTAATTGAAGATTAGGCGAAGCAAACATCAAATCAAGGAGTATTAGCACGAGAACCGAGGTAGAGCTGCTGTGTAAGATTGGGAACAGCGCCAAATCAGAGAATATTTCAGTTTTGGGGTTTTAGTTGTGGCCAAGGTGAGTGATAGCATCATTTTGACACTAATTACAGTTGATTAAGGGTGATTAGTGAAGATTAGCGAATTTATACGCCAGTAAATTCTGGAAAAATGTTTAGAAATTCCTAAATAATATTTCATGCCTCTGTTATAAAATTTAGACGATTTGGTTAAGTTTTACTAAGTATGTGCTTAAACATGATTAAGAAGGATTTTAGGAAAATATGAAGTTTTACTCACTTTTGATCCATTTTGATTCATTTGAATTGTTGTTTGCTGTTTGTGGTTGCTATTACATATTGTTATGACTATTTGACATGAATTGTGATGGATTAGAATAGTTAGATTTGTCAAAAACGTCGTCGAACGGCGTAAACAAGTTGCTGGAAATGTTGCAGAAAGTTGTGCAGGGCTTCGGATCGGATCGGATGGGGGCTCGGATCGGATATGTGAACTGGGCAAGAAACCCGACCCGAACCGGAGTTTGGCACATAGGAGGCTTGGCGAGGAGGAAGGCCATTTGCTTAGAGTTGGAGTGGACAAGGGAGTCGGATCGGAGGAATAATTGGAGGCCAGATCGGATCGACTTGGAGACGCAGGGCTCGGATCGGAAGTAAACATTTGGGAGAACTGGCAAGAGGGAAGGCCACGCGGATCAAATGACAAGGAGGGATCGGATCGGAATACGTGAAGAAATGAGGGAGCGGATCGGAGCACTGGAAGGAGGGACACCCGACCCGGAGGAGGACACCGACCCGACCCGAAGTGGAGTATCCGACCCGAACCGATGAAGGTGATGACTACCGACCCGAACCGATGAAGGTGATGACTACCGACCCGAACCGATGAAGGTGATGACTACCGAGCCGAACAGAATTCTAGGACTATTAATGCGCGACAACTCTTCTGAAGACCCACTCCAATTCGACCAAACCCGAGATGCAAAGGAAGTCCAAATGAGAAGTTAGAGCTTAAGATTCAGATGGGAATCAACGAGTTCGCTTCATGGTTGGGCTTTGCTGCGGGACGCGTGCTAAGGAGTTATTGATGTCTATAGCTTTGAACCACTATGGTAGGAGGTACGAAGACGGATTCAGGGCCATTATGGAATCGGTAGAACCAAGGGCTACAACCAATGAAGTGGGTCATTGAAATGTTTGGTCATGACTCCATATGTTTAGCTTGGTCATAGCAGGGTTTCTACAAGTCGGGATTCGTCGTTACCTCAGTTTGTCTAGTGCTCCAAAGTGGTAGATATCGTACGCTTTAGGCACTGAGCGAGAGATGTGAGGATGGTTGCTATGGATGATTTGTTTGCTATCATTGTGACATGCATACCCCACCCCCGTATTCTTACACTATTTATTATGGCACCCTGGAGTATTGTACGGTATGTGGTACTAACTCTTTGGCTGTAGGTCCAGGTTCAGGTATGGTTTAGTATACCTGTTATTGTTCTGTTTAAGATGCTTATCGCTCATACCAGGCTTTATGTCTGACCCAGAGTTTTATGTCTCCTCTTATTACTCTGGGTGCTCACACGAGCAGACTAGAGACAGGTTAGCTGGTGATGCACGGGTAGACGATCCGGAGACGAGCAGGAGGCTTCCACGTACTATATACATAATATTCTCCCTGTGTTGTTGAAGATCACTGCTTGGACATTGTTGGTGTATCTTCTACTTTAGCTTTCTTTTGTTTAGAGACAGTAAATTTGGGAAATTGTAATAAGCTGTATTTGGATTTCCGCTGCTTTGATGATTGATGTTGATTTTAGTTATCAGCTTATGCACTGTCTCACCTGTTTTATGTCAAGTTTGTTATTATTATATTTTATTCCATGCGCTGTGAGACATTCTACAGGTTTCTTGATTAGTTCATTCTCTCCTTTTCCTTTCTCCTGACGACCGTCCTGTGCTAGTTGGGCATGTGTACAGCGCACTTTCGGAGGAAATGCAGGCTGGTGCGGGGCGGGCCGTCACACTTGGTATCAGAGCTCTAGGTTGCGTAGTTAACCTAGGGAAGTTATCAGGGAGAGATAGTATACGTATACGAGAGAGCGTATTTGTGATTACTTTGGTTTTAAAAGCTACATATATATATATATATACTATTAGTAGTATAAGGATGAAGTCGTACTGCACTAGCACCACTATGGAGTCGTTAATTGTTTCCTTTTTCAGATTGACGATGAGCCGATATACTAGAGGTGCTGGTAGGGGAGCCAATAATGGGAATGCTGCTGACATGAGGACGATGTTTACTGACCTCATGAGAGAGATGCTTAGAGATGTGCAGAGGGTAGCTCCCAATGGTGGAAATGGTGGTGGTCCAATAGTGCAGGCGCCAAGAATCGACTTCGCCAAGCTGAATAAGGATTATACTAGCCTTGGTGGGAAGCCGTTCCATGGAACGGAGTCGGCCACGGATGTTCAAGATTGGTTGGATAGTTGCGAACGTATCTTCGAGGATTTGGGTATCGAGGATGCGATGAAGAGAAAGCTAGCGTCCCGTCAGCTGCAAGGGCGGGCAATGAATTGGTGGATTGCTATAAAGGCAGCTACTCCCGAAGATCAGATTACTTGGGAGCAGTTTAAGGCTCGCTTTAGTGAGAAGTTCATTCCAGCTGCTCAGAAGTCAATGTTGTTTAAGAAGTTCTTGGAGCTCAAGCAGAACGGCAGAGCTGTCTCGGAGTATATTGCTGAATTTGACACTTTGTCAAAATATGGGTTATCTCTTATTGATACTGCCGAGAAAAAGAATGAGAAATTCATAACTGGTTTGGATCAGTACTTGGGGGAAAAACTTATTAACCACATCGATGAGACGTTTGAATCGATTGTGGGGAAAGCGTTAAGATCAGAAAGTCTCTACCCTAAGTCGAAGACTGAGGTTGCATCCGCAGATGAGCCAAAGCCACAAGCAAGTGGTGGAGGCAAAGGTGGTTCCCAGAATAAGAGAAAACAGAATCAAACTAAGGATGGCCAGAAGAAAAAGAATAAGCAAGATGTGGAGTGCTTCAGCTGTGGTAAGAAGGGCCATTATGCTAGTAATTGTCGGGCCAAGCCAGCGGATAGGAAGTGCTTCAACTGTGGCCAAATGGGACACCACAAGGACAAGTGTCCACAGTCCCCTAAAGAAAAGCAAATGGTGAAAGCATATGCCCTTAATGCTATTCCTTCTTCGTCGAGTGCCCCAACTGCGGCGGAGAAGGGAAAGAATGTCGTCATTCAAGGTATGCTTTCTATTTATGATGTTCCTGTTAGAGTTTTGTTTGATACCGGAGCTTCCAGTTCTTTTATATCTAGTGACCTGGTAGATAGGTTGGGATTGGAGCCCGAGATTGTCGATAGACCTTTAGTAGTGACGAACCCGATTGGTGGTTCGACTAGCCTTAGCATGATTTGTCGTAATGTGGTCTTATCGAGTCATGGATGCAGGTTTGTTTGTGATTGCTTTGTTTTGGGCCTTACTGGGTTTGGCATTATTTTGGGAGTAGATTGGCTCCAAAGATACGGGGTGGTGGTAGACTGTGAGGGCTTGTTGGTGACAGCTAGAGCGGATGATGGGCGGAGGATAGTGTTTGGTGGTCTACCCAGTAAGGGGGTATTGGCTAGTTTTCTAAACTCCCTCGACATTCCGCATAGTGAGTTGTCAGGTTTGCCCGTGGTTGGCCAGTATCCGGATGTTTTCGAAGAAGTGACCGGACTTCCACCACACTGAGAGATTGAGTTTCGTATTGATTTGATAAAGGATGCCAGGCCTATAGTGATGCCACTTCGTCGTATGGCACCAAGAGAGCAGCGGGAGCTCGAGGTGCAAGTCGGCGATCTTTTGAAGAAGGGATTTATCAGAAGGAGTGTTTCTGAATGGGGAGCACCAGTTGTGTTTGCTACCAAGGCAGATGGTTCCCTTCGTTTGTGTGTAGACTACCGCGAGTTGAATAAAGTGACGAGGAAGAACAAGTATCCTCTACCGCGGATAGATGATTTATTCGATCAGTTGAGTGGCGCGAGAGTATTTTCTCAGTTGGATCTCGCGACAGGTTTTCATCAGCTTAGAGTGGAAGCTGAGAGTATAGCTAAAACGGCATTTCGAATGCCGTCTGGATTTTATGAATGGTTGGTTATGCCATTTGGGCTGACTAATGCCCCGGCATATTTTGTGGATCTTATGAATAGGGTATTCAGAGATCAGTTGAATAAGTCTGTCCTTGTGTTCGTTGATGATATTTTGGTCTATTCGAGGATAGAGGAAGAACACAAGGAACATCTAAGAGTAGCGATGGAGGTGTTGAGAAAACACCAATTGAAAGCCAAGTTTTCTAAGTGTCACTTCTGGAAGAGGGAAGTGAGGTTCTTGGGCCATGTTGTATCAGAGAACGGTATTGCCGTGGACCCAGCAGAGGTGGCTACGGTACAAGATTGGCCTACGCCCAAGAATGCAACAGATGTAAGAAGTTTCTTGGGATTAGCTGGATATTATCGTAAGTTTATCCAAGGTTTCTCCAAGATAGCAGCACCATTGACCCAGTTGACCAAGAAGAATCAAGCTTTTGTCTTGGATGAAAGGTGCGAGAATGCATTTAAGAGTCTAAAGGACAGGTTGACAAGCGCACCAGTGTTAGTCATTCCTAAGGGGGATGAAGAGATGACGGTATACACGGATGCCTGTGGTACCGGACTGGGTGCTGTATTGATGCAAGGCGGTAGGGTTGTAGCTTATGCAAGTCGGCAGTTGAAACCGCACGAGAGAAGATACCCTACCCATGATTTAGAATTGGCAGCGATCGTGTTCGCGTTAAAGATGTGGAGACACTATCTCTTGGGAGAAAGATTTGAGCTGTTTACTGATCATAAGTCGTTAAAATATCTCTTCTCCCAGAAGGATTTAAATCTTCGTCAGCAGAGATGGTTAGAGTTCTTAGCTTCCTATGATTTTGACATCGCATACACACCGGGAAAGGGCAATGAGGTGGCTGATGCATTGAGTAGAAGACATGCTAGCTTAGGGGCTATGTTCCTTGAATGGAAGCAACTGGAGTTTATCGCGGGGTTTGATTTCAGACCAAAGTGCGAATTGGATCCAGAAATGTTAGCAAGTTTGACGATCAGACCCACTTTAATTGAACGGATCGGCTCTAGTCAGAGGGACGATCCTAACCTATTGGAAATCATCTCCAAGTTAGAGATGGGTATTGATGAGGAGATGAACAAGTATGGGCTTGATCGAGATAGATGGCTTAGAAAGAATGGAAAGCTTGTTGTACCCAATGTCAATGGATTGAGAGATGAAGTGCTTAGAGAATGTCATCACTCAAAGCTAACTATACACCCCGGTGGTAATAAGATGTATCGAGATATGAAGCAGACTTACTACTGGGAAGGGATGAAAAGAGACGTTGGGAAGTTTATATCCAAGTGCATGAATTGCCAGCTAGTTAAAGCCGAGCAAAAGAAGCCTAGTGGGTTGTTACAGCCTTTAGAGATTCCCGAATGGAAATGGGAGCAAGTGTCGATGGATTTCATCGATGGTTTACCAAGGACTAGATCGGGATATGATAGCATTTGGGTAATTGTGGATCGATTGACTAAGAGCGCAAGATTTATACCAGTTAAATCGACCAGAACGGCAGCTAAGTTAGCAGAATTGTATATGAAGTGGGTAATGAGATTTCATGGAGTACCTAAAGGCATTGTGAGCGACCGAGACCCGTTGTTCACTAGTGGGTTTTGGAAGAGCTTACAAGAGGCTCTAGGGTCAGAGTTACATCTCAGTACCGCATATCATCCTCAGACCGACGGTCAGACGGAAAGGGTGAATCGTATTTTGGAAGATCTCTTGAGAGCATGTATATTGGATTTTGGTGGATCATGGGATGACCATTTGCATCTGGTAGAGTTTGCATATAATAATAGTTACCAATCCAGTATCGGTATGGCTCCATTTGAAGCTCTGTACGGAAGACCATGCAACTCACCATCATGTTGGATAGAGACTGGCGAGAAGTTTATGCTTGGACCAGATGTGGTGAGGGAAACTTCAAATAGAATCAAGACCATTCAACGACGAATGAAGGCTGCCCAAGATAGGCAGAAGAGTTATGCTGATAAGAGGAGAAGAGACCTAAAATTCTCCGTTGGTGACTTGGTGTTTGTCAAGATTTCTCCGTTGAAGAGCGTAATACGATTTGGCAGGAGAGGCAAATTAGCACCAAGATTTGTTGGTCCATTCCCTGTTCTTGAACTAGTCGGGAATTTGGCATATAGAATTGACTTACCAGAGAAGATGGCGGGAGTTCACAACGTATTTCATGTTTCCCAACTAAGGAAGTTCGTTCACGACTCAGATATGACTATTTCACCTGATCAGTTAGAGGACTTCGAAGTAGAACCCGAGGCGGTTGGGAACCGCAAGCCGGCCCGTATTGTCGAGTACGACATGAAGCAACTTCGAAGGAAGGCGGTGAGACTAGTCAAGGTCCAGTGGGGCGAAGACGAGAATGATTGTACTTGGGAGACAGAGGAGGACATTAGGAAAACACACCCAGAACTCTTTGTCTGGTAAGATTTTATTAGCGATTTAGTTTTCCGCATGCTAAGATAGACTTGTTTGCTTGTTTTGCATGAATTGATTGTTGTATGTGTTTGTTAGGCATGCGGGATCCTTTGTATGTTTTAGGTTAAGGGATTTCGGGGACGAAATTTCTTAAGGGGGGGAGAATGTAACGACCCGCATTCTACGCATCATAGGATCGTAGAATATTTATTTCTGTCACATACGAAGTCGTATGGTCATGTAACTTTGGGAGACGACTATTGGGGTCATTTCCCATGTTCATGATTTTTCCCGATTTTTTTTAAATGACCATTTTACCCCTAGTTGGCACTGTTTTGGCCGTAACTTTTGACTGGAAAGGAATTTTGACCTGAAACCACTTCCATTGGGTTCGGATGATGGTTTCTCTTTCCGTAGAGTGGTCACATTAGCCAAACGGACTTACCGTTTGGGAGATATGGCTGAAACAAGTTTCAGATGGGGAAAAACAGCTTACTTGGGCTTAACCGGGTGATTAGCAGCTAGGCCCAAGGGGAATTTCGGGTTTAGGGGTATATAGGGGCTGATTAGGGTTAGAAAACATTTCTTTAGACATTTTCCAGCCACCACTTTCATTCCTCTTGACCTAGCCATGGCCTCCACTCTCTAAATCTCTCTAAAACACCCAAAAATCACTTTCTAATTGAAGATTAGGCGAAGCAAACATCAAATCAAGGAGTATTAGCACGAGAACCGAGGTAGAGCTACTGTGTAAGATTGGGAACAGCGCCAAATCAGAGAATATTTCAGTTTTGGGGTTTTAGTTGTGGCCAAGGTGAGTGATAGCATCATTTTGACACTAATTACAGTTGATTAAGGGTGATTAGTGAAGATTAGCGAATTTATACGCCAATAAATTCTGGAAAAATGTTTAGAAATTCCTAAATAATATTTCATGCCTCTGTTATAAAATTTAGACGATTTGGTTAAGTTTTACTAAGTATGTGCTTAAACATGATTAAGAAGGATTTTAGGAAAATATGAAGTTTTACTCACTTTTGATCCATTTTGATTCATTTGAATTGTTGTTTGCTGTTTGTGGTTGCTATTACATGTTTTTATGACTATTTTACATGAATTGTGATGGATTAGAATAGTTAGATTTGTCAAAAACGTCGTCGAACGGCGTAAACAAGTTGCTGGAAAAGTTGCAGAAAGTTGTGCAGGGCTTCGGATCGGATCGGATGGGGGCTCGGATCGGATATGTGAACTGGGCAAGAAACCCGACCCGAACCGGAGTTTGGCACATAGGAGGCTTGGCGAGGAGGAAGGCCATTTGCGTAGAGTTGGAGTGGACAAGGGAGTCGGATCGGAGGAATAATTGGAGGCCAGATCGGATCGACTTGGAGACGCAGGGCTCAGATCGGAAGTAAACATTTGGGAGAACTGGCAAGAGGGAAGGCCACGCGGATCAGATGACAAGGAGGGATCGGATCGGAATACGTGAAGAAATGAGGGAGCGGATCGGAGCACTGGAAGGAGGGACACCCGACCCGACCCGGAGGAGGACACCGACCCGACCCGAAGTGGAGTATCCGACCCGAACCGATGAAGGTGATGACTACCGACCCGAACCGATGAAGGTGATGACTACCGACTCGAACCGATGAAGGTGATGACTACCGAGCCGAACAGAATTCTAGGACTATTAATGCGCGACAACTCTTCTGAAGACCCACTCCAATTCGACCAAACCCGAGATGCAAAGGAAGTCCAAATGAGAAGTTAGAGCTTAAGATTCAGATGGGAATCAACGAGTTCGCTTCGTGGTTGGGCTTTGCTGCGGGACGCGTGCTAAGGAGTTATTGATGTCTATAGCTTTGAACCACTATGGTAGGAGGTACGAAGACGGATTCAGGGCCATTATGGCATCGGTAGAACCAAGGGCTACAACCAATGAAGTGGGTCATTGAAATGTTTGGTCATGACTCCATATGTTTAGCTTGGTCATAGCAGGGTTTCTACAAGTCGGGATTCGTCGTTACCTCAGTTTGTCTAGTGCTCCAAAGTGGTAGATATCGTACGCTTTAGGCACTGAGCGAGAGATGTGAGGATGGTTGCTATGGATGATTTGTTTGCAATCATTGTGACATGCATACCCCACCCCCGTATTCTTACACTATTTATTATGGCACCTTGGAGTATTGTACGGTATGTGGTACTAACTCTTTGGTTGCAGATCCAGGTTCAGGTATGGTTTAGTATACCTGTTATTGTTCTGTTTAAGATGCTTATCGCTCATACCAGGCTTTATGTATGACCCAGAGTTTTATGTCTCCTCTTATTACTCTGGGTGCTCACACGAGCAGACTAGAGACAGGTTAGCTGGTGATGCACGGGTAGACGATCCGGAGACGAGCAGGAGGCTTCCACGTACTATATACATAATATTCTCCCTGTGTTGTTGAAGATCACTGCTTGGGCATTGTTGGTGTATCTTCTACTTTAGCTTTCTTTTGTTTAGAGACAGTAAATTTGGGAAATTGTAATAAGCTGTATTTGGATTTCCGCTGCTTTGATGATTGATGTTGATTTTAGTTATCAGCTTATGCACTGTCTCACCTGTTTTATGTCAAGCATGTTATTATTATATTTTATTCCATGCGCTGTGAGACATTCTACAGGTTTCTTGATTAGTTCATTCTCTCCTTTTCCTTTCTCCTGACGACCGTCCTGTGCTAGTTGGGCATGTGTACAGCGCACTTTCGGAGGAAATGCAGGCTGGTGCGGGGCGGGCCGTCACAATTCCTTTAAACTAATTTAACGAATTTTTACTTGATTACTATCTCTAATTTCTTGATCTCATTTCTATATTCTCAAGCGCTCAATTGCTCATATTCAATAATATATCTTTTGAATGTAGAATCTATTTAATATTCTTTTGATTCAATACGATATCCACTTCCAAATCTTCATATACACAAATATTCTATTTGAGGATAAGATTATAGGAAGGGTGTACTACAAGTGACAAATTTGTGTCATCAAGAACACATACTGTCAATAACAATTGTATTCATCTTAGTTGAAGTCCTCCGTGTTGTAAGAGGCACGCGTTGAAGTCCTCGGTGTTGTTAGAGGCGTGAAATCCCGTTTGTCTGCTTGGGTGTTGTAAACTTGTTCCTCTGGGTGAAGTGAGATAGTTATTAGTGAAAATTCAGATAGAAGTCTGGGACTGGACGTAGGACGGTGCTCCGAACCTGTATAAAAATTCCTGGTGTGTTTTTACGATTTTTTTACTGCATTTACTATTACATATCTGTGATTAGCTTATATTTATATCATCTTATATTTTCTTTCATAACTTTTGTATATTTGTTTGTTATACACCATATTACACGATCCATGTGTACTGTATTAGTATGTATGCAATCTTCACAGGCATGGTTTATGATTGAAATAGGCTAAGCGGTATTGTTATGATTTGACACAACTGTTTATTTGGATTCGTCATAGGTATGGACTGTACTCGCGACGGATCGACCCGAGGAGGCCACAGATTTCTTGATTTTCTCTTATATTACAATCCAGAGCAATCGTCAGTGTTCTTGTATTTTGGTATTTAGTTCTTCTTTTAACATGGTTCAGCGTGACCATGGATTTCTGGCTTTCTATTAATATGATCCAGAGCGATCATGCATTTTTTGGTTTTATATTATTACTTAATGCGATCCGGCATGATCACAGATTTATGGATTTCTATGGATTATAGATTATCCAGAACACATCTTCCTTTCTCAAGAAAGATATGTTCCAGGGTAGCGGGGAGGGGACTAAGTGTTGACATGCCTTTTGACAAGGTCAATATAACTCGGATTTCTATCGAGCGAAGTGCTCAGGATTTGAGTATCGACTCTCGTGAAATTAATTTACTTGGTTGAAGTGCTAAAGCTTATGAAGACTTGGAATTCGCATGCTTAGAATCCCAGTTCGATCAACATCTCGGGTTAAACAAGTCGACTCAACCTAGATTTACACTGCAAGGCTTCGGATCAAAGTGACAAATCAACTCAAAGCATGTTGGATTAACATGTTATCTTTCAGGTCGATGATTCCTGATTCAGCTCATCACATCACACTACTCCACTTCGGATCGAAGTATCCCAGGTCGGCCTGCCCAGGTTGACATAGATATACGCTAGGCTTCACCAAACATTAGTCGGTTTAGTACCTCTCGGGTCAGCTACCCCGGATCGGCCATGCCCAACTGATCCGTACCGACCCGAATCCTGAAGCTATATCCATTAGCATACCAACTCGGTCGACTCTTGACCAATTCTAACTTCAAAATTTTCGGATGGATGACTCCTGTAAGGCATGATTTGAATTATGATATTTCTCATGTGAAAGCATGGTCTAGCTTCCTTCCCCGATTGCATAGATCACATGACACATAGCCAGCTCTACCCAGGATGGCTGCCACGTGACATGCTGACCCGGAGAGGTCTATTGTCTATAAATACACATTTTGAAGACTAGAGAAAGGGGCTCTTCTTCTTTTTCTCTCCCTATGCAAGGATATTGCAACCAAAGGAGGCCGAATTTAATTATCAACACAAGGATTTTATGTGCAAACCACTTCTTTTCTCTACGTTTCTTACATACAAACAACGTAATTTGTAATCTATAGTATACCCAAGGATTTTAAAGTGGACTAGACTTGGATGGAGCTGAGTCACTATAAAAACTCTTGCGCATTCCCTGTTTTTACTTTAATTCTTGCATTCTGTGATTCTGACTATAAGAATATTCTATGATTTGTGTGTGGTTCGCACTTTTGGTAGTTGATTGTCAAGAGTTCCACATTTTGATGTCAATAAATAGAAAGTATATATTTTGAGAAAATTAGTTTTAAAATGATTTTCGGAAATGATTTGGAAATCACTTCATGAAAAATGTCTTTATAGTTGAAATTATATACGTATATATATATTATAGTTTTGGAACATAATAAAATAATTATATTTTCATAAATCGATTTAAGAAATATTTGTTTTAAATCAAAATTATATAAAAAATCGATTTATAAATCACGTGCATTTTGAATCTTACTTTATAGCGTTTTGGTTATGGCAACTATATATGTACATGTATTAGTATCAACTAACTTTGTTTTGCAGGAAGAAACTCTACAATAGATTCCAAGAACTCAATTGAAGATTATACATTAATAGAGTATGTATTGTATAGACACACATTTTAGTATATATGATTTTATATATAAGATATGCTTCAGCAAAATATTCAGATGTCTGAATCATCATAAACAGACGTCTGAATAACACCTAAAATGGACCATTTCCTTGTGTTTGAATTTTATTTACAAACAAACATCTGAATTTTTTGTTCGGACATCTGAATACGGACAGATGCAACTATTCAATGAAGAGTCACAACCTTTAATTCATATCTCTTCTTTGAATCTCTTCACGAATAATTACATCTATTTGATTATTATAAATAAGAGTTCTAACAAATGATTTCTTAACCGAATCTTACTCTAATTCTTTCCATCTTATCTATAACAATTAGATTCACTCAATCACTCTATTTGTATATTTCTAAGATTACAAACCAATTCAAATCTTCCATATTATTTCGCGAAATTACACTACTATCATCAAGGAAATATTATAGGAAAGGTGTGCATTAATTTGACATAGTCGTGTTATCAAGAACACAAGTAGTCAACAAATTCTTTGTAATATGGAAGTCCTCTTCAACAGTTGAGGCAAGAAATCCCGTTCGACTGTTTGGGTAATTGTAAACCCGTTCCTCCGGGTGAAGTGAGGGTAGTTGTTGTTTAGTTAAATATTAGAAGGAAGTCTAGGACTGGAAGTAGGACAGTGGTTTGAACCGGTATAAAACCGACTATGCCATTTTATTTACTTCTACTACTTTAATATTTACACATTACCTTGCGTATACTCCGTACTATACGATCCTACCACCGCATAGACTTTTTCAATTGGTATCAGAGCAAGGACGTCATATAACAGTAACACCGTTATTTGATATTTTGATAAAATGAAAAATAACACAAGTACCAGCATAACCCCTGTCTCTACATTTTCCGAAGGACAGTCTACTCAAAGACCACTATTATTCAATGGTTTACATTATAATTACCGGGCTATAAGAACGAGGATATATATGCAGGAAACCAGTTTTAATGCTTGAAATGCAACTCAAACAGAATTCACAACACCTACAACTGAATACTTTGCATGGGATTAAGCTTTGAAAAATGAAGCAAGTGCAAATGCCAATGCTATGAATATGCTATTTTGTTCATTGGATAGAAATGAATTCAATCGAGTTAGTATCTAAACTACTTCACATCAGACATGGGAAACACTCAAAACAATTAATGAGGGTACAAACAAGGGCAAACAAACAAAAATCTCAATGCCCGAAAACCAGTTCCCAAATTTTAGAATGAGAAAAAATGAAACCATCAATGGCATGTACTCAAGATTTCAAGACATTCTTCATGCCTTTATAGAGTTAGGAGAAAAATAGAGTGACTATGATATTGTACCAAATGTACTAACTCCTTAACCATTGAATGGGAAAGAAAGGTTTTAGCTATTGAGGAAGCCAACGACCTATTAATAATGAAACTAGAAGAAATAATAGTTAACCTTATGTCTTATGAAGTAAATCTCCAAGCCAAAAAGGACCAGGCACAAGAGAAAAAGAATGCATCATTCGGAAAAAGAAGAATCAGAATCATAAAATAAGGTTCTAACATTTATTGCCAAATTTTTTTAGAAATTTCTAAAATTCAGAAAAAGTAGTTTCAAAAAAAATCCTCAAATAAACCTTCATCCTCAAGCTTAGAATGTTTTAATTGTAACAAGAAAGGTCATATGGTAAAAGACTATCCAGAGCTAAACAAGGAGAATCAGAAAAGCTTCAACAACAAGAATAAGAAAGACAAATTTAAAAAGAAGGCTTTCTCTGTCACATGGAAAGATTCAGATTCAGACTCATCAGATAATGATTGCAATAGTGACAAAGAACAAGCAAATGTGTGTTTCATTGAATAAGAATATGAGGTTAGTGATTTATCTTATGATGATTTAATAGAAGTAAACACTAAATTTTTAAATACTACAAAAATTCTCAAAAAGGAACTTAAGGAAATTCGTGAAAACCAAAATAAAGCTGAATTTGAAAGGGATATGCTAAAAGACAAGAAGAAAATTCTGGAAGAAGAACTTGAAAAAGTTCAAGAATCACTCTCAAATTTAGATAATCAACTTTCAAGTCAAGAAATTGAACCTAAAAAGGCAAAGAATGATGAAATTATTTCTGAAAATCTCAATTTAAAAATTAAAATAAAACTAATAGAGTTATAAAATACCAGTCTTCAAACAAGATTAGATAGCATTACTAAAAATGTTTCTAACTTTAATAAAGGAAGAGAAAATTTATCTAGAATTATAGAAAATTCTCAATCTTCTTCCAATAAAAATGGACTAGGTTTCAAAAAGAAGTCAAAACTTCCTCCAAAGAAAAATGATTATCTTAAGAGGAAAAATAATTCAAAAATTAATGTAGTACGGAAAGATAAGGTATCACTAAATGCACCAAAACACACGAAAAAGAAAACGGAAATCAAAATATGGGTTCCAAAAACAAACAATAGTTTAATTCGGAACAAATATATAAAGTCTTTTATAGAAACAATTCATAAAAATAAAAATTATCATTATAAAATGGATACTGAACCCACTTGGGTTTTGTTTCCTAAGATCTAACACTTCGGACCCCTAATAAAAAGTAGGTACCAATGTTTATATATATATATATGTTTTAGGTCCCACTCAAGAAGTGAAAATGGATATATAACATGCAAAAGGCGTAGGTCTGTATCAGTAAACAAACGTCTGTTTTTTTTAAGTTAGACGTTTGTTTTGTAAAACAGAAATTATTTTCAGCATAATATTAAGACGTCTGAATCAAAATAATGAGACGTCTGAATAACCCCCGAAATGGCCTATTTCCTTGTTGTTTGAATTTTATTTAAAAACAGACATCTGAATTTTTAGTTTAGACATATGAATATGAATAGATGCAACTATTCAATGAAGAGTCACAACCTTTAATTCATATCTCTTCTTTTAATCTCTTCATGAATAATTGCATATATTTGATTGTTATAAATAGGAGTTCAAACAAATGATTTCTTAACTGAATCTTATTTTAATTCTTTCTATCTTATCTAAAGCATTCAAATTCACTCAAGCTCTCTATTTCTATATTTCTAAGATTACAAACCAATTCAAATCTTCCATATTCTTTCATGAAATTACACTATTACCATCAAGGAAAGATTATAGGAAGTTATCAGGAACACAAGTAGTCAACCAATTCTTTGTATTGTGGAAGTCCACTTCAACAGTTGTGGCAAGAAATCTCGTTCGACTGTTCGGGTAAATGTAAATCTGTTCCTCCAGGTAAAGAGAGGGTAGTTGTTGTTTAGTGAAATACCAGAAGGAAGTCTAGGACTGGAAGTAGGACAGTGGTCCGAACCAGTATAAAATCGACTGTGTCATTTTATTTACTCTACTACTTTACTATCTACGCATTACCTTACGTATACTCCATGCTACATGGTCCTACTGTTGCATAGACTCTTTCAGTGCAAGAAATCAATAAAACTCTAGAGAATTCATCAAAATTAACATATTTGAATACAAAACAATATTCACCAATTCGGGATACGAAATAGTGTTTATGTTGGCTTTCCTGTTATAGGGTAAGTCCTACTGAAATCAATTAAAAATCTTGTAACAAAATCACCAAAAGAAGATCTTGAAATTTCGAGGGCATAGCTGGAAAATACAGGGGAAAGAGCATGACCAGGAATTAAAAATACTAGTGTCTAGGTCGATATTTATCCCTCTACACGTCGACCTTACCATTGACCTTTGTGAGGCTAGGGTCGACTTGTAGGTCAACCTTACAAGGTCCTCTGTCGACTTTCCTACGTGAAAACTATAGGGAGTTTCTCCCTCATTCATATTTATTTTATAGTGAGATTTCGACACAGTTTTAGATTGAATTTGGACATAAATTTCAACAAGCAACAAGTATTCAGTGGCGCATCCTAAAAGCCTCTCTCTCTTAACATCCCTCTTACCTTACCTTCACAAGCTACCACCCCTTCTCTTTGATTCCATTACCTCGTGCCACTACGCCATGCCTAGGACCTACTTACCCACGCAAGACGAACCCCATAAAGCCTCCGACCCTGCTCCATCGCCCAACCCACACAAGTGTGCTACTAGTCAAGATCCACTCCTCCTATCGTTAAAACTCAAATCACCAACTCCCTGCGCGAGACTATCCTCCAATTCGCACCCTCAAGCGCCATCACCACCGAACATGCCATCATGCCTGCTCATAGCCACTTTTAGTGCTATAATTTATCTGTAAATATAGTCTTTCTTTTGCAGTCACGACCTTTGTAAATTTAAATCATATAGTCGATCCATATGTAATCATTTTCAAATCTACATTTCTTTAAGCACATTTTCATTTTTCAACCTAATATCTAATTTTGAATCATCTGATTCACAAATTTCCAGACCATCAAAATCCGGGTTTCACTAGGGTTTGATTTTCTTAAGGCCAATTTTATGGGAGATATGGCTTAGACTTAGTAATTTCATTGGGGACTATTATTATTGATGGCCAATGCAGTTTCAATTTCTCTATGTTAGCTATTGACATGGACTGCAAGTTATGTGCATTATATGTAAAGGTCTGAAGGTATGGAAATCAAGTAGCTTCCATCGTTGGGTTACAATGTTAAGTCTATCTAATATTGCGAGTTTTTCGTTGTCCCATTTGTACTTGAGTGTGTCATCGCGCATATGCTTGCCTGAGCTTGTATTCATATTCTTGTTTCGTTGCTTATTGCTATTTAATCCACACAAAGGTGAGTTTACTCACTCACAACTGATATGTTGATTGAGTGAATTAAAATTTTGAACTGTTGAATGGAACGTTAGGATTGCTTTAGAAAATTCACGAATTATTTATTATGAAATCCATGCACGTGTGATATACACACTATTGGCATTTATGACATGATATGGATGTGATGTATATTATGCCTTGTTTTATAATTTTCTCACATTGCAAATTCCCTGTAGATTTAGGAAAAAATACTATTGGTTAAAATGATACATAACCGAACGACTGTATAAATTTAGAAAATTAAAACTAAAATTTAGTTAGGATTCAGGTTGAATTGATAGATACTCGGCAAATTAATTAAACGGGTTGTAATGATACATACCCGATTCACTTGACTATAGGATATAATATTGTATACGGATGCCTTGGTCAATAAAAACTATGTTCAAAAATGTTACAAATATGTATCGATTTTAATAAGTTGATTTTGATATGAAATTTAAATATTAAGTTTAAATTAATTTTTGATATAAATTTAACTTGAATTTATACAGTTTAAGTTAAAATTGATTTAATAAAACAACTTTTAAGAATAGTTTATAAAAGTTAATATTTTAAAGTTAAGATTAAATTTAAACTAGATTTTATAACGTAAATTTATTTAGAATAATATAGCATAATTATATATATACATGTACTATTTTGAAATGGTTTTAAGTCAATATAAAGGATTTCTAGTTCAAAAATTTATTTAAAAAGGTTTGACTTAATCTCTTATGTAGTAAAGATTTAACTAATAACTTCAGTAAATTTAACTTAAATGTTGTTCTAAATTTGATAAATTTAAGCTAAAGGAAACATTTAATTTTCATTAAAGTTAAATTAATAATATTTATTTGTTAAATAATAAGTATTGAAATGATAATTTAAGAGAATAACTTAACAATTAAACTTTGACTTTGTATGGAGATATAATGTAATGAGCTCATAATTCAATTATTAAACCTAATTTAAGTAATGGTTTTGAACTATAATTCTAGTCCTAAATTAAGATTTGAAAATTGGTATCAGCTAAATATAAGTTGATTTAGAATGGGAATATGAAATTCTAAAATGAACGATAAATCGAATTGTGAAATACAGATTAGTTACTCAATATATGTAGATTTCTACTATTCATACCAAACTTTCTTAGTTTTTTTCTATTTTTTGTTTCATAACTATTTTATAACCAATTAGTTGAACTATTTCTCTATTAAACTATATAACTACATTATTTAAAATAGTCTCATTAAATTATTTTATATTACATTACATATATAAAAACTATTTTAAATTTATCTGACTATTTTAAATAAAATCTTTGTCTAATACGAACAAATAAGTCCAAAGGGATTTGAAATAAAGATTTAGAGTAATAACGATATTTGTTATAGAATTTCGATTCGAATTTAGTATGATAAGGAACGTTTGAGAAATTTCGAAATTGAAATTGAAACTAGTACTAAATGGTTTTGAGAGTAAGTGATTATAAATAAATACTTAAATTGAATAGATTTACGAGATTGGAATATGATTTATAATTTAATGACCATGGTGTAAAATAAGCATTTGTTGGTCAAGAGACCGAAGTCCGTGTGGTTATACTATATGCCAATACCGATACCACTCGAACAACTACGCTTGTAGTGGAAAATCCAAACCGAAGTTGGATGGATTGGCAAACACTACTAGAAAGAAGTAAGAGAATAACGACGGGGAACCTTAACCTTCTCATCATAATTAAAATAACTAAAAAAAGAGTTATACCTCTTTTGCTTCATGATTGATTTGGGTGCGCCTTTGATTATGGGAGTGTTGTTCGAGGTGGGAGAGAGTTGTGATTGTGTGTTACCGTTGGGTCGAGAGTGCAACCGGTAGTATTCTACTATAGGTATTGCCTTATATGCCTTGTTATATTTATCTTTATCGATCACCTACGATTTTGATTTAACATTGTCATATCATGACACATCCCTATCCACCGATGGTTTACTAGTGTGTTATATGCAAAGTTTACTCTAATGATATAAACGCTGTCAGGGTAATATAATAATCTTGATTACGCTAGTTCATTGTCTTTACTTTACTAGATAACATTACTATAATATCGTATTATATTAAATGTATTAGTTACACGAATCCTTAAAGGATGGAATCCTAAACACCTTTTAGGTTATTTGAATTTCGTTGAACATTTCAATTGAGCCAATTCACTTATATCAGAACGTTAGTCCTGGCTTGAGTGTTTTGTTTTTGCATTATCTTAAGGTCGGCCTGAGTATTTCAACTTTTGAGATTTATCCGTTGGAGCTTGAGATTAGTTGGAGACTGAGTCATTTATCGAATATCTTACATTCCGTTTATTATTTTTATTCGTTTATTTATGTATTGGTAAGACTCTGTATTTAGTCTTCCACTGTATATATGTATCTGTTCTATACTCTAATATCATATAGAAATTAAAAGGCTTTATACTATTGCATAATACTAATTTTCGCTATGAGGTACTCTATTTTTTGTGTCTATGATTCTATGATGATTTATTTAACCTTGTAGCAACCAACAGTACGTTGTTTCGACGATTTGAGTTGGTTTTATTATGGACTCGAAATGTTCGAAAAGGAAAGTTCGTTACATTTTAGCAAATAAGGAAAATGTTTTGGAATCACTTAAATACATATTTAACAGGGGAAAATTAGGAGAACTCGGTTTTTGAGGTGGAAATGATAACAAAAAAATGTAAAGAAAATCTTAAAACAACCATTGGAGCAACATATAGGTGATAAAAAATTATAATTTTCAAAATCATCAAAGTCTTCAGTTGTATGTAGAACATAATTGAAAAAATAAAAATTAGGAAGCACTAAATACCGAAAAACAAAATTAAAGTTCGGAAATAAGAGTGAAGTTGTATGACATATCTCTATTTGGGAAAGAATATGAATTAGATTAAGATGGAAATGTAAATTTTCGTGAAGAAACAAAAAGAAAAAAGTAATTGCTTATAATTTAGGGGAGAATATACTTAAAATCGAGTATGAATTCGATAATTATTCGACCCCACTAATAATAAAGTAGATTTGAAGGAAAACATAGAAATTGATGCGGTAATATAAAAAATAGTAAATAAAAATGGATTTTGGTAAATGAAAATGAAAGTAACTAATTAAATTAACAAATCGCGGGATACATTTTGTAGAAGAAGAAATCTAAAGCATGAAAGTGAAGAAATCAAAAGAGGGTGAAATATGGATAGTGTCCAGAAAACCATTGAATACATGATTAAAATAGGTAAATGTAATATAATAATTAGAGTTTAAGAGAATTCGGTTTTTAATGTGAAAATGAATTCTAGGACCATAACCAATTAATGTTCAATATATTCTAGGAATTCTAATTGAAAATGATTCATAACATATGTAACGACTCACTTATCCTTGCCCTTCGAACCGACTATAAACAACACAAGTCCAATCCAAAAAGTAAGCATCCATGAAGTGTCTTACGATAAACTGAATTTTCTTTGACAATCGATATTTAACACATCCTTGGTGTTCATATACCGCAAAACCAAATCTCGCAATCTCAATCCATTGGGGTTTAACAGAGCAAACGCAGCGGAATAAAATAAGAGACAAGAACAGAATCTCACAGCAGAATAAAACAAATATAATATTCAATATAACTTTACAGTGGAAACTTTACAATGGAAAACATTTAAATAATCAGAGTAAACATACCGTGGATAGTTATAAACACTATCCTCACATAATACAATCACGACATCCAAGTGTAGATAGTAGAATATGCCCTGCCTTCTGATGAAGATCACCAACTCTTCTGGAATCGTATGGGCACTCCTCGAATCCGGTCTAAACCTAAAATACACTTGGATCTGACCCGAGTATCAAACACTCAAGTCAAGCTTGGATTAACCAGCTTGAAAACTAGGTAATAAACCATACATGTATCAAGCAATCATCAAAAGGGATTTCAAAACTTCATGCATGTTTTTTGGAAAATGAAGCTATCATAAGACCTGCATCCCATCACACAATGCAAACGCACACCATTAGGAGCAAGTTTTACCTTATGATAACCAAATATGCTTAGTACCCAAAAATCATTTAACATTATCATTAGTTTCTATCTTTGAAAACCTTTACAAAATAAATGTATAAATCCTAACAGGCATAGGTACCTATATATTATGTCTACATACATAGAGTATAGCTAAAACTGTAAAGGTTTGTATTGGTGTTTTGATTCCATACAATGACAAAGGCAAATGATCTTCCTTAACCGATTCGGGTACACCTCTAGCGGGATAACATAGGAGCCAACAAATGATTTCATTCATGTATCGGCAAAGCCGACCCATCTATACCAGGTGTAGTTCGGGTTTCTCCTAAACATAACATATCCCGGTCGTAACCGACCTTTATCCAAGGCGCCTCGATCCATCGTCCACCTAGTAAACTACCTAAGCTCCATACCATAACATCAATTTCTCAACGAGAAGGAAACATTTATCCTTAACTTTTTTGTACTTCATCCTATTTCGGCTCATTACCAGGTTGTGAGGCCCTGAAGTCACGTGTCCACACAAAGTTCTGCTTTTCAACAAAATCTTTGATCATCAACAGCTCAGCACTTAGAATGACACATTGTCAATTCACAACATATAATCGGTCTCTATTAATATATAACCCTCTGAGTACATATGTCCCAGAGGAGGGTGTTAAGTTAAGAGGATAGATCCTCAGCCGATATATCATCAATAGAAACCAATTTAATATGCTGTAAAATACAACGTCAGACATACATCCATTTACAAGTTGGTTCTGGGTTTTGAACGAAATCGAATGCACTTTATTCCACAACCCCGCCTGGGTGCGAAATTCCTTGCAATCCAAATTTCTTCAAGTACGGTCAGATCACTGTCACAATGTAATCTCATAATTGGGTGGTCACCTGAGACATTGACGAGCAAACCTTCCGATGTGAAGGTCTCCAGACTTCAATCATAGACATCGCCATTTTTTTTGACAAAGCCATTCTGTTTTTATAGTGATCTGTAACACTCTTTTATTAAACAATAAAGTAAAATACATGAGAGAGCAGGTGATATACAAAGCATCTATCAGCTATGATCTTCCACACAGGGAAGAGAGTACTACGCTTATACATATTAAATCCTCAATTCCTTAACATAACCTAATGCAGTACATATCGCCTTGTAATGAGAGTAATATCAGCTATAAGAGTACGTTACAAAAGCAATGTGGCAGAAACAAACTTTCTAACCATTTTCTTTGAGATTCTTCAAAATTTCCTTCTTCATACTTCTAGTGATGGGAGTTTTAGTCCTTTTATCAAAGTTCATAGGAACTAAACGATACTGCACATTTGTTGGCCTATCCTTGTGTCTCGGAGCAGAAGCGATGTTTGCATAAGGGGACACAACAACATTTGGTGGACTGGATTTGACTTGATCAGTTAGACATTAGCCAGTTAGAGCTGAGTTTTGGTGTTCTCTAAGGCCTTTTTTTAATCATTGCAATGAATGTTAATAACATTTCTTTATTGTATTCACATTCACTCAAGTTGTTTCGTAATGCAGTGCATCCATTCATCTTGGTTTGAATAAGAGCACACTTGTCTATGCTATTTCCTTCACTAGCTAAATCTTCACTGAGATTATCAATAAATAGGTCAGTGTACTTGTTCATGACACTAGTTACATCACTAAGGTGCTTGTTAGTTTGAACTTGTGAAGACACAAGTAAATCACTAGGGCTTCTCTCCTGCGCTACCCTTTGAAACTATTGCAAGGCAACAATAGTTTTTTGAATAGCTTTTTCATTTTCTATCATGACTTTAGTCTTTTGATCATCCACATTGAGCTTGCTCCCACTTAAGTCACCACATGCTTCAACATCTCCATTCTTTAGTTTCTCTACTATGCTTTTGACACTTACACCGCCCTTAGCTAGATAGTCAAGTTCATTTCCATGATTCATGATATCCACCAGATCATTTTCATTGTCTTTAACTTCGTTAATCTACTCATCCCTGTCTCCATTTCCACATTCAACTTACCTGGTTGTTGTTCTTTCTATGTTGTCTCCATTTCGACATTTGACTAACCTAGTCGGTGGAGTAGAGCTTCCACTAGTAACCAACATTTTATCAAAGCTTCTGATGGCTTAAAATAGCTCTTGCACATTGCTATTTTCAATTGCTCTTATCACATTGTATAGTTATTCAAAATGGGTTGAAACCCGGTCTTTTCGAATAACTAGCTCATCTTTAAAATCAATATAGATATACAAGATATCATGAGTCTCATTCCATTTTGGAATATTCTTTTACTGAATCTGTTCTTTATATTTGTATACTCATTTAAATCTTATCCAAGATTTACATACTTTAAACTCTTGTTTATAACTTTCCTTGTAAATCATTTCAAATGATTATAAAATCTCATTTCACAAATTTAAAGCAACTATCAAGTTTACTAAACCTCACGAAAAGGTAACTTCTCAAATCAATATTCATTCGCATCCTATCATTCCCATGGAGCAAAACCGACAACACTCCATATCTAATCTCCCTCGTATTTTGGTAAGTTTAATTACCCTTATTAATTCCGTTCTTTTAATCCAAATTTGATTAAAGATTTCCTTTATCTTTACGAGAAAACATATTTACCCAAACCCAACTCATTCATTGATTATTGATTACGGTGAACTACTTTACCTTTTTTTAATTATATCTCTAGCCAAAAATCATGCTTACAATTTTTTAATCTTATCGTTAGGGAAAATCATTCATTAACCATAATTAGTTCTCGATTGCACAATTCCAAGAGAATAATCTATCAAGTGTATGATCCCGGATGCCTAGACCAACATCAGATCAAACACCCAGAAGATCACCCAACTCAACGATAAAACAATCAAGTTCCAACTTCTTTTTTATCCCAAAATCTTATTTAAGATCCAATCTTATCTTTACACGAAAAACACGCTTATCTTCTTATAAGTGATACTTAAACATTGTTCCATTATCATTTGCTAGGGGATACTTTTCATTAAATCTTTATAGTCAAATTAAATGAAGAATTCACTTCAACTTAACTTGGGAAATCATCTTATCCTTTAAATGGGTTACAGAATAAATGTTATTTAAGACATCATTCACGATAAACCCGAAATCATACTTTCATTCAAAAAGAAATCTTCACGAAAATCATATCAGCTCACAATCGATATAAATTCCTGTATCTTACTAATACTATAAGAGGAATAATAGCAAAGCCTTTTAAATTCCTTAAATAGTAATGGTCTTCACCCATAGAGGCATATCTCAATTATAACCAAATCCACTCCTATTCAATTCCAATTTAATTCGTTAATCAGAAAACTTAACTTTGTTACACATTCTTCAAATCCTAGAATATCTTAAAATCCTCATTTTAATCCTTTAGATATGTTTTCATACCTTTGGATATCGTTGATTGTATCAAAACCATTTATTTCAACCCGTTCCATGAACCGTTCCGAATACCGTTGCTTGAACAACTCATTTTCATAAAATAATTTTTTATCTTTTCAAAACTTGGTATATTCAATCCAAATCATAAAAATCATTTGTTATGATTTATCATACTAACCCTTTTTTTAGTAGTTTAAATATAGCTTATTTCATAAAAATCCAATTTCGGGTCCCAAACCGCACTGGCGCTGTTTTTATTCAAATTTGATTTGAACTTATTTCAAGATCTAGCCGTTGGACTATAAAACTTTCTTTTTCATTTGAAAACTCTTTGCATTTAGAAACAAACATTTTTCGTTTCGGAAAAATCCGATGGTCGGATCTCCCAATATGACAATTTGATGTCAACGGTTGGAATTCTGAACTACCGCTACGCAACTACTCCTATTCAGACTAACATCGACTTTTATTTAAAATCAAGTCGATTTTATACTAAAATAGTTTATTAATTATCTAAATCATATATAAAAACTTTTGGAAACTATATTTCCAATAATTATTACTATATAAACCATTAAATGTTCCATTATCTAAATATTTTAATACTATTTAAACCATTAAATGTTCCATTATCTAAATATTTTAATACTATTTAAACCATTAAAATAATATTATTTTTCAAACTTTATCTTTTGAAACCCAAACTTTCCTGAAACCCATAATAAAAACAAATAAGATAGTTTGGATAATAAAATATAATTAAAATATTTTATGTATATCCAAATGAACTTCACTTTTTAAAGTTACTATTCGTTTCAAAATTCAAATTTGAAACATGCCTTAATCACTTGAAAACTTGTTCAAATAATTTTTCCACTTTTACGAAAACTATTCGTAATTACTTAAACCATATTTCCAAATCATTTCGGATTAAAAATTCAAACTTTTATTTTTCTTTTTATTATTTAATTAATAAAAAATTTAAATAAATTTTGATTTGAAATAAGATCCAATCAATCACCATATAATCCAACTTATATGGGTTTAACACATCATTAACATCCATTAACGGTCATTAACAACCATTAACTTCCAATTATCACCTAATGGTATCATTAACATAAGCATTAAGGTCATTACCACTTAACTATTATTTCAAATCGCTTTTACAAAAGTACTAACCATTGCTAATAATTCATTTTCTATTATTAGCAAATCCAATCCTGTCACATTAATATCAACATACACCATATCAAGTTATCAATCAATGTCGAATCAATACTGACCTATATTACATCAATGTTAGCTGAAGTCCTTATTCATCCATTCCATAATAACAATGTTGTCAACCAAACTAACCAATCATTTATTTAAGATTTAACTTATAACCATTAAGGTATTCACTTTAATTACTAGATTACTAAGTAATTAACTTTTCTAACTTCCATTGACCCAAAATTACTCAACAAACTAGCAATTACCAAACATAACATAATTAGATACTCTAATTATTATAGTTAACCAAATGTAATTAAATTAGTTCACCATAGCTTCTCCACTTTGCCAAACTTTAGCGTAGGACTTTTCTTACTTCACTACAACTTTGGATTTAACTTCACAATCAAGTTAGCACTTTTTCTACTTCAAACGCTTTACAAACACTACATATACTAGTATATATATTTTATATTTGAATTTAAGAGAAGAAAGGTGTAATCTTTGATGGCTTTAGGGCACAACTAAGGGAGGGGGACGAACAACTAGAGGAGGGGAATGTATGAGGTGTGCATGCTTGTGTGGGGTCCAAAGGGAGAGGTAGTGGTGATCAGAGAAGGCAGAGGTATTTAGGTGGTTTAAAATGAGGTAAAAGAAGGAATTTTGGGTATTTAAGGATGAATGAAAGGATCTTTCGCTAAAAGGGGACCCACATGGGAAAGGGGAGGGTTGACACACGGTTGGGCTAGTAGGGGCTGACGCACGGCTTGGCTGGTGGAGGGGGGCTGCTGGTCGGTGGTGGGAGGTAGGGGAGGGGAGTTTGTGGAGGAAGAATAGAATGAAGAAATTGAAACGAAATGAAATGAAAAAGAAAACGAAATAAAATGATTACTTAACTTAGGCTAATTACTTAAGAGGGTAGCAAAGTGGAAGAGGGTAACATGCGAAGGGGAGAGAGTATGAGGTGTCAAAATGAGAGAAATTTAGAAAGTTGTCACTATAAGAAAAATGATTTCTTGTAGCGCTCAAAAAGCGCCACCAATCATTTTTTGGTAGCGTCTCAATCATCATTATGAGGAAACATACCACTAAAAATCGTTGACTCTTAGTTGCACTTTTTTTAATGGCATTGTTACAACCCGGAATTTCTAAACCAATTTAAAAATTTTATTTTAGTTATTTTAATGGATTTTGAATATTTGAAATGATTTATTTTAAATAATAATGATTAAAAATTTATTTAAATCGAAGTTAGAATGTATAAATTTATTTTAAATAAAAAAAGAGCCTGAAATGGCGCGGTAGTTTGAAAATTCGATTTTAAATTTCAATTGAATGTACAAAATTCAAAAGAAATCGGATTCCAGTAAAACAAGAAACATTTGAATCTGTTTAATAATATCTTTCTAAAAATGTAAAAATTTGAGATTTCACTTTATAAATTAAAAGTTATGTCCAGTTTAAAATTTAGAATAGTCGTTGTGGAATTTATATATATTTTAATATAATATATAGCCCTTAAAAATAGACATTTTGCAAACGACCTTCTTTTTTGATGAAACCACTTTTGTTCGATCCGGAATGTCAAATTATTGTTAGGTTTCAAATTTCATAATTTTTGGAATTAATATGTGAGCATAGTGAATTTAAATGTGTTTGTAAATTTCAATTTGAATTTGATCGACTAGAAAAATGACCTTTTTTCAAACGATCTCAAAATTCGATGAAATTAGTTTTATTAGGACTGTATCATCAAAACATAGCTAGATAATTTTTTTTGTAATTTTTGGAGTTAGTATGTGGCTCCGGTAAATTAAAATGTACGTTTAAATTCAATATATATTGATTCATATTTTAGTTTTAATGAAAACTGATCGAAACTGTCAAACTGGCTTACAAAACATATTTCATTGTATCAGGAATAGGGGTATTTGGCTCGGTGCGACAGTTGTTGGGTTTGATTTGGAGTTCGAATGCGAAATTCACCTTTAAGAATTAAATGGAATTAAATAGTAATTAAGTAATCCATATAAAAGCCCTAAAATTCATCAAAACCCTAATCCCATTCGTATCAGTGCCATCACCCTTGGACGAATGGTGATATTCGTTCGATTTTGTTCCATAATTTACGTTCAATCCACTCATTAATTTCTAAAATTTATTAAGCAAAGATTGAAGATCACGTTGTGATCTATCCGTTCAACGGTCAAGTTCTGAAACTGTAACGTCCCAGATTTTTGAACGTTAATTACGAATATTTAAATTTGTTTTAAATATTGATTTGAATATTGTACTGGATTTTTATATCGAATTTATTAAAAGTTGATTTGTTGTATCGACGGACAAAAATTTGCAAGATGAACCGATAAATTAAAATAACGTCATTTTGCAAATAGAGTCGATTTTCAGCAAAATTAATTTCATTAGGAGCAGAACATTTAGACATAGCACCGTGCAATTTTCATTGCGGTTAGGATTATTGAGTGGCAGTTCCTATATTAAACGGGTAACGGAGAATAATGATAAACCATAAAATTTGGAACCATAATAAAATATAATGTATAAACTTGACAATGAAGATTCGGGCAAATATAAGATATTTACATACCTACCAAAAGTTTTATAGGCTGCATACAAATAGAAAACATGTAAGAACAAGGCAAACATATGAAGTTTATGGTTATAATAGCTTCAAACTACGTTGGAAAACTAAAAAGTAAATGGCTTAACCAGTGCCTTAACCAGCTCCGTAATTACATATACTCCTGAATATCCACAATTACATATAACCCGTAATAGAAAATGTGAGCAGGGCTTAACCCACTTTTGTTATTGTATAATATAAGCTAACTGGGCTTGGCCCATTTTCTTTTCTTATTACCATTGAAGCCCATAACGCTGTAACACCCCGCAATTCGGCTAATATTAATATTCACAAATTAAAGAATAACTAATATCAGACGTGAGAATTGTGGGAAACGGGTTGCGCCATTGTGTCCGTCTCGGAATTCTGGTTGAAATAGAGTCTGAGTTTGCGTGATTTGGACTTCATATGAAGGAGATATGGCCATCGGAAGTTTCAGAAAATTCAAAATTCAAAATTCGAAGTCAAACAGGCCAGGCGGGAAATTTCCCGCCCAGCACCCCAGGTCGACTGGGGAGTCGACTGGGCAGTCGACACCCCTAGGACCAGGTCGACTGCGCAGTCGACTTGGGTGTCGATCTGGTCAAGTCGGCCAGGTTTTGGCAGAGCCCAATCTTGAGCTGCTGATGTGTCTTTAGGGCTGAGTTGGCTAATTTAACGATTCAGGTTAGTTCTGAGTTGGTCTGACGGTCTAAATAAATCCTAAACTCTATGTATACCTAGGTAGTCTCTCACTCTAAAATCACATGAAAAATAGAATAGCCGCCGTCATGCTATCGCCATGGAACTCAGTGTAGCCGCCGCCAACTAAGAAGGAAGAAAGCTAATCAAAACTCTAATTCTACTCAACTCTAAAGCAAATCAAGGCTCTCTTTCTTTTCTAATTGTGAGTATGATGATCTTAATAAGATTATTAGCAAACTAATTAGATTAAGATGTGATATGGATCATAAGAAAATGATGTGAATTGTCATATATGTTGTTGTAAACCTTATGCTATCATGTATGTTGTAAATCCTATGTTATGTGATGATGATATCCTATATGTTGTAAATCATGCTATGATGATATTATATATGTTGCAAGTTTCTATGCTAAGTTGCGATGTTACAAAGCCATGATGTTATTATGTTGTAGTTAGCTTATGAATCATGATGTTGATTATATATATTTGGGCTATGATGATTCACATGATAAATCACATGTACCTATGCAAGTTTAGATTTATTAGTATGTATGATATCTATTTAGATCTAGAATTATGACGTCTATTTAGATCTAGAATTATGCTATGACATGTGTGAGTTCTATGTGTTAGATGCTAGTTCACACCATCATTATGTTGCATAAACCACATATGCAAGTTTATACATGAACTTGGGTTATGATCATATTATGTAAGTTGTGACATTTAACCAAACAAGTTGACACCTTTAGATCCATGACATGTGTAGTTTTATGCAAGTTTCACCACTATTATGATTAGATCTATTTTATTTGTCTATATGTTGTGATAATTTATCTTTGTGCTATGAGTTAGACTATTCGAGTCGAACGTATATTTTGCGTTGAATAAGCAAACGTACAACGTGGGGTAGGGGTAATATTAAGGATTTAATATTAAGAAATTGGTGTGCAATTGATATGATTTTGCATGCCATAAATGGATGGCCATAATTGAGTCAATTATGGACATCATTAAAATTGGAATTAATTAATAATTTGAATAGGGATATATTTAAAACAGGGGTAAAAGATTATAAGTAATAATCAATGCTTAGGACACGAGGTTGGACTCGTTTGTGACGTAAACCTGCCCGGACTCGACCGGCAAATCCAGTAGTCACGAATGTCAGCCCAGTGTGAGAGGTCCTAGGCCCAAATTAAAGCATAACAGTTGTAAAGACACGAGGTTAGACTCTTTTATGGTGTAAGACTGCCCGGACCCGCCCGGCAAATCCAGCTGCCATAAATGCTAGTCTAATGTGAGAGGTCTTTATGAGGTTATGGCCTGAATGAATTAAGAAATACTTAACCAGATAAACATGTAAGGTGGGACATGGGGGTTAAGTAGGTGCCTTGGGAGGCATGAGGAATCTAGTGAGTGCCTTTAGTGGCATTTGAAATACGATTAGTAAGACTTAACCAAACACACATGTAAATGAACATGACTAAGAAGAGGGTTAACTGGGATATACTGGTGGGGACAAGCTTAGGTGGATAGCTTGTGGTAAGTAATTGGGGGCCCATTTCAACCAGTAACCCAAACGTATCTTTGTGGGCTCGACCCTAGTCGAGGACAGAACACGCATACTGGGCTTGACTATAAGAGGCTAAACGGGTGAGCGGTGGCAACGCAAGTCCAACGGGTTTGATATGCGTGTGTGGACCCGGGCTGGTAGGTAAGACGTTGTTGCATCGTGTAGGTATAAGCCGTGCATCCTCAAGTTGTATCAGGTTGCCACTTTAGGGGAGTGATACACCCCACTCTGGAACTAGCACGGGTATCTACGAGTAGGGAGCCGATCGAAAGTGGGTTGTGGGGTACACCTAGCGGAGATGGGGGCAGGCGGCACCTATGTAGTCAGCTAGGGTTACACAAAGCTATTTATATAATTTCTAAGTTCGGTGAGTGGGATCAACCTTTAGGGTGACTGGTGTGGTGCAGTGTAGTAATTATTCGTTAGTAGTTAGGTGTTCCTTTAACGTTATCTTTATCTGCTCTTCCATACCCAATAGTTCATAGACATTTCCTTGTTTTCCAGCTTATGCCTTAGTCTAGTTATTTTGATAATAGTATTGTTAGAATTATCATACTCGCCAGACTTTATGTCCCCTCTATTTCTATCTTTTTCCTCCTCCAGGTCCTCAGGGTGGGCCCAACTCTAGTGGAGCTTGATTGGATTACTTTATCTCTCTTTTGGAAAGCTTGGACCGTTGAAGTAAAGTCCAGCTTGTTATCTTCTTTAATGGCTATTTATGTAATGGGATTATGTATTTTGTTTTATCAAGATGGATATTGTACTTGACTTTGATTTATGGTTTTATGATGTAACAAACATGTTTAATTTCCGTTGTAATGAAATAAAGTTTTAGATTTCCAAGTACTACTTATTATCTGTCTTGTTGTAATTTTTCTGTTCTATATTCACTTAAAACCTCCATGGAAGTTAATGCATTCCCTTTGTGAGTGACATTAATGGACGTGGGGTGTTACACGTGGTATCAGAGCTTAAGGTTACCAGAACAGATAAAACTTTTAGAAAAACTTTTTTTTAAAAGTATTTTTGGAAGAAGTGTTTTCAAAAACATGTCTTAATGAGTATTTTAAAGAGGAAAGTTTTTATGAAAAACATAATCCCCAATAGCCATATATCTTTATCTTTCGAATTCTCCGTTTTGAATCTTTCCTTTTTCGTTTCAGCATGGCTGAAGATCTTAACCTTCTGGAGGGTGTAACGATACCAGGATGGTATAGAAGGTTATTAGAGGCTAGGGCCGCTGCAGGTCCAGCCAATGTTCCTCCACCACCAGTTGCACCTGCTCCTCCTCCTCCTCCCCCTCCTCACGCTGATACTTTTGCAAAGGCATGTAAGGAATTTAAGGCTATGGGTGGAAAACCTTTTCAAGGGTCAGAAACGTTTGTGGAAGCTAGAGATTGGCTTAAGGAGGTGGAAGAATTGCTTGAAATCTTTGAAGTAGAAGAAGAAAGGAAAGTCAAATTAGCTGCTTGGTTAATGAAGGGAGAGGCCTCGTTTTGGTGGGAGGTCACTAATGGGGAGCGTCCTGTTGATTCTTGGGCGGATTTCAGACGTAGGTTTGAGGCAAAGTTTCTCTCAAGGGCAGAAGAGAATCTATACATGGAAAGGTTCTTGACATTGAAGCCGGGAAATCTATGAGTGAAAGAGTATGTCAACAAATTTAACCAATTGGCAAGGTTTGGCTTAGATTTGGTGAACACGCCGGAGAAGAAGGCTCTGAGGTTCGTTAAAGGCTTGAATGAGCCGTTGCAGGGGTTGGCTGTGACCCACATCCCTATAGGGGCCACCTTTGAGAAGCTAGTAGACATGGCACTCATGCACGAGGAGAAAGGCGCTAATGCTAATAAGGCACCCGAGAAGAAAAGGGATCAGAAGAAACCACAACAGCAAAACAAGAAGGGTGGTAAAGACAATAATGGAAAAGGAAAGAATAGATGCTGTAACTGTGGGACACCAGGCCATCTCAGCAAGGATTGCAGAAAGAAAAAGAAGACTGGCTGTTTTCACTGTGGTGAAGCGGGACATCTAGTGAAGGACTGCCTAAAGAAAGGGAAAAGGGCAGGGTCTACCTCGGGAGGACAGGTGCAGGCTCTTATGGCACCAGGGCAGGCAAGGGGACAAGTTCAGGCTCTCGCGGTCCCACCGCTGCAAGAACGAGGTAGAACCATTTCTGTTGAAAGCTTAGTTTTTCTGTTTGATCATCCTGTCCGTACCTTATTCGATTCGGGCGCATCGCATTCGTTTATCTCTACATCATTAGTTGAATCACTACACTTAAACACCAGTTTAATAGAGGATCCCTTAGTTGTTTCGAATCCAATTGGGGGCTCAGCTTATTTGTCCATGATATGTTTGGATTTGAAAATTTCTATACTTAGCGTTGAGTTTAGATGTGATGCTTATGTTTTGGGCTTCACGGGCTATGGGCTAATTTTAGGAATGGATTGGTTATCCAGAAATGGGGCCGTCCTTGATTGTGAAAGGAGAGTAGTTAGGCTCATGATTCGCCTTGGCAACACTCTCGAAATCTTTTGTAATCCCATAAATTCCGTTATGATAAGTTTTCTAGAATCGCTTGACGCATTGTGGAAAATCTACGATCTGTTAAAGTAGTCCAAGAATACTCGGATGTGTTTTAGGAGGTGAAGGGCTTGCCTCCGAAGCGGGAGATAGATTTTCGAATATATCTTGTGGATAATGCAAAACCAGTATCTTTGCCAGTACGCCACATGGCTCCTCGTGAAAGGAGGGAACTCAATAAGCAAGTGAAGGAGTTGATTGAGAAGGGGTTTATAAGACGAAGTATATCGTAGTGGGGTGCTCCAGTAGTATTTGCCACAAAGGCGGATGGGTCCCTTAGACTTTGTGTGGACTATAGAGAACTTAATAAGCTTACTAAGAAGAACAGACACCCACTGCCGAGGATTGACGATCTCTTCGATCATTTAGTTGGCACCTCAGTGTTTTCGCAGTTGGACTTAGCCACTGGTTTCCATCAGTTGAGAGTGGCTGGGGATAGCATTGACAAGATTGCCTTTAGGACTCCAGACGGTTTCTGTGAATGGCTAGTGATGCCCTTCGGTTTGACAAACGCCCCCGCATACTTTGTTGATTTGATGAGTAGGGTGTTTAGGGAGTACCTTAATAAATTCGTGGTGGTCTTTGTATATGACATCTTGATCTTTTCGAAGGACGAAGAAGAGCATACCCTACATCTTAGGGAAGTGTTGGAGACCCTTCGAGCACATAATCTTAAAGCTAAATTTTCTAAGTGTCACTTCTGGAGGAAGGAAGTACGGTTCTTAGGGCACGTGGTTTCCAAAGAAGGGATAGCTGTGGATCCCGCGAAGGTGGTGGCCATCCAAGATTGGAAGGTCCCTAAAAATGCTACCAAAGTAAGGAGTTTCTTAGGGTTGGCTGGCTACTATAGGAAGTTTATCAAAGACTTCGCAAAAATATCAGCTCCATTGACACGCCTGACGAAGAAGAACCTAGTCTTCGCGTGGGACGTAGATTGTGATGATGCATTCCAACGTTTAAAGAGAGCTTTGACCTCAGCTCCAGTCTTAGTGCTTCCAGACGGGAGTAAGCCGTTTACTGTTTATACTGATGCTTGTGGGACAGGACTAGGCGCAGTCTTAATGCAAGAGGGAAGGGTAATAGCCTATGGTGGAAGGCAGTTAAGGGTGCATGAGAAAAATTACCCTACACATGACCTAGAGTTGGCCGCAATTGTTTTTGCGCTTAAGTCTTGGCGCCATTATCTTCTTGGGGAGAAATTCGAATTATTCATTGAACATAAATCTTCAAAATACTTATTCTCTCAGAAGGACTTGAACTTAAGGCAGCAAAGGTGGATGGAGTTCTTAGCGTCCTACGATTTCGAAATAACATATACCCCTGGCAAGGGTAACATGGTGGCAGACGCCTTAAGTAGGAAAAGGTTGTCCTTGAGCCTATTGTTTGTTGAGCGGCGAAACTTAGAATTCATCTCTATGTTTGACTTTAGACCTTCCATTGACTTTGTACCCGGTTTGCTAGCATCCTTGGAGGTCAGACCTACGCTTTTGGGACGGATTGGTGAGGCACAACGAGACGACCCACAGTTGGTTGAGTTAGTGGAGAAGCTCAAAAGAGGGGAGTCATCAAGCCATCTCCGTGGGTATACCCTAGATGATAAGGGTTGGTTACGTAGGGATAGTAGACTTTGTGTACCTCGAGACGAAGGTTTGAGGAAGGCTATTCTTGACGAAGCACATCATTCGAAGATGACCATTCATCCCGGCGGGGACAAGATGTACAAAGACATGAAGCGAGTTTTCTTTTGGGCCAGTATGAAGAGGGATGTGGCCGAGTATGTTGCTAGATGCTTGGTGTGCCAACAAGTAAAAGTGGAGCAAAAGAACCCGATGGGTTGCTTCACCCATTGGAGGTTCCGCAATGGAAGTGGGATAGTGTCTCGATGGATTTTGTGGATGGATTACCAAGATCAAGGAAGGGTATTACGGGGATTTGGGTTATAGTAGACAGACTTACTAAAAGCGCCCATTTCATTCCCGTGAAGAGTAAGAGGACTGCTTCGTGGTTAGCTTCTGTATATGTCCGAGAGATAGTTCGTTTGCATGGTGTTCCTTCTAGCATAGTAAGCGACCGTGATCCTATCTTCACTAGCGAATTTTGGAGGAGCTTACAAGAAGCGGTAGGGACTCAGTTATGTTTGAGCACCGCATATCATCCTCAGATGGACGGCCAAACCGAGAGGGTGAATCGTATTCTAGAGGACCTTTTGAGGCTATGTATCCTAGACTTTGGGTTACATGGGAAGAGTATCTTCCATTGGTGGAGTTCGCATATAATAATAGCTTTCAGTCCAGCATTGGCATGGCACCTTTCGAAGCTCTTTATGGACGACCTTGTCGTTCACCTACATGTTGGTGGGAATCTACGGATAAGATCTTACTTGGGCCCGATATGATTAGAGAGACTTTGGAAAAGATCGACTTGATTCGAAGGAGGATGAAGACAGCGCAAGATAGAGAGAAATCTTATGCGGATAAGAGGAGGACAGATCTGGAGTTTGATGTTAGGGACATTGTCTTTATCAAAGTGTCTCCATTACGGAACGTTGTTCGCTTTTGGTCTGTTGGGAAATTAGCACCAAGGTTCGTAGGGCCATTTCCTATTAAGGAGAAGATGGGACAGATGGCATATAGAGTGGAGTTGCCTGAGAGACTTAGTGGTGTACACGACGTATTCCATGTATCACATTTGAGGAAGTGCTTGCACGAGACCGCGGAAGTGGTAGAGCCGAGCTTGCTTAGAGAGGTGGAGATAGAGCATGATGCGACGATTCGACGAGCTCCTACATGCATTCTTGGGTCGGAGATCAAGAAGTTGAGGAATCGAGAGGTCATACTAGTCAAAGTGCAATGGGGAGATGATGAGAGCAACGCTACTTGGGAGACAGAAGTGAAGATGCGTTCGTTGTACCCTTTTCTTTTTGAGGGTATGTCTTTTAATTTCTCCTTTATCGCTTAGCTTGTACTTATCTTATCTTTAGTATGTCCTCTCGCTAGTATCTTTGACCTTTAGTTAGGATAATCCTATGGTTGAAACATGTGTTTGAGACATGTTATGTATGATGGATGCAAAGTGGATGCAAGTGTTTGCTGGTGGTTGCTCGTGGATGCATATACACACACTTTAGGCACTAGATCGGCTCAGTCACTTCATATTGCATATTACATATATATGGATGTATGAGGATTTTTTTTATCATATGGATACTGCATTCAGATGATGATTGTGCACGCATATAGAGATAATATGTAGCATTAAGGAACTTTTGCATGCATAATGGACGCATGGCACTATCATGATTTGCATTAAGGAGGTCAACTGAATCAGTGGACCGCCTGATTTTGCATTGGATATGGACATATACATACACTGTGCATTTAAACATGAAAGCATTAGAAGTCTATAAGGACAATGGATGCCTGTGTTTGATGGCTGAGTAGATGGACGATTGGATGTTAGGATATACATTCTTCTTGACTTGAAGATTTCGGGGTTGAAATCCTTTAAGGATGGGAGAATGTAACACCCCATAATTCGGTTAATATTAATATTCACAAATTAAAGAATAACTAATCTCAGACGTGAGAATTGTGGGAAACGGGTTGCGCCATTGTGTTCGTCTCGGAATTTTGGTTGAAATAGAGTCCGAGTTTGCGTGATTTGGACTTCGTATGAAGGAGATATGGCCATCGGAAGTTTCAGAAAATTCAAAATTCGAAGTCAAACAGGCCAGGCGGGAAATTTCCTGCCCAGCACCCCAGGTCGACTGGGGAGTCGACTGGGCAGTCGACACCCCCAGGACCAGGTCGACTGCGCAGTCGACTTGGGTGTCGACCTGGTCAAGTCGGCCAGGTTTTGGCAGAGCCCAATCTTGAGCTGCTGATGTGTCTTTAGGGCTGAGTTGGCTAATTTAACGATTCAGGTTAGTTCTGAGTTGGTCTGACGGTCTAAATAAATCCTAAACTCTATATATACGTAGGTAGTCTCTCACTCTAAAATCACATGAAAAATAGCATAGCCGCGGTCATGCCATCACCATGGAACTCAGTGTAGCCGCCGCCAACTAAGAAGGAAGAAAGCTAATCAAAACTCTAATTCTACTCAACTCTAAAGCAAATCAAGACTCTCTTTCTTTTCTAATTGTGAGTATAATGATCTTAATAAGATTATTAGCAAACTAATTAGATTAAGATGTGATATGGATCATAAGAAAATGATGTGAATTGTCATATATGTTGTTGTAAACCTTATGCTATCATGTATGTTGTAAATCCTATGTTATGTGATGATGATATCCTATATGTTGTAAATCATGCTATGATGATATTATATATGTTGCAAGTTTCTATGCTAAGTTGCGATGTTACAAAGCCATGATGTTATTATGTTGTAGTTAGCTTATGAATCATGATGTTGATTATATATATTTGGGCTATGATGATTCACATGATAAATCACATGTACCTATGCAAGTTTAGATTTATTAGTATGTATGACATCTATTTAAATCTAGAATTATGACGTCTATTTAGATCTAGAATTATGCTATGACATGTGTGAGTTCTATGTGTTAGATGCTAGTTCACACCATCATTATGTTGCATAAACCACATATGCAAGTTTATACATGAACTTGGGTTATGATCATATTATGAAAGTTAGGACATTTAACCAAACAAGTTGACACCTTTAGATCCATGACATGTGTAGTTTTATGCAAGTTTCACCCCTATTATGATTAGATCTATTTTATTTGTCTATATGTTGTGATAATTTATCTTTGTGCTATGAGTTAGACTATTCGAGTCTAACGTATATTTTGCGTTGAATAAGCGAACGTATAACATGGGGTAGGGGTAATATTAAGGATTTAATATTAAGAAATTGGGGTGCAATTGATATGATTTTGCATGCCATAAATGGATGGCCATAATTGAGTCAATTATGGACATCGTTAAAATTGGAATTAATTAATAATTTGAATAGGGATATATTTAAAACTGGGGTAAAAGATTATAAGTAATAATCAATGCTTAGGACACGAGGTTGGACTCGTTTGTGATGTAAACCTGCCGGACCCGACTGGCAAATCCAGTAGTCACAAATGTCAGCCCAATGTGAGAGGTCCTAGGCCCAAATTAAAGCATAACAGTTGTAAAGACACGAGGTTAGACTCTTTTATGGTGTAAGACTGCCCGGACACGCCCGGCAAATCCAGCTGCCATAAATGCCAGTCTAATGTGAGAGGTCTTTATGAGGTTATGGCCTGAATGAATTAAGAAATACTTAACCAGATAAACATGTAAGATGGGACATGGGGGTTAAGTAGGTGCCTTGGGTGGCATGAGGAATCTAGTGAGTGCCTTTAGTGGCATTTGAAATATGATTAGTAAGACTTAACAAAACACACATGTAAATGAACATGACTAAGAAGAGGGTTAAGTGGGATATACTAGTGGGGACAAGCTTAGGTGGATAGCTTGTAGTAAGTAATTTGGGGCCCATTTCAACCAGTAACCCAAACGTATCTTTGTGGGCTCGACCCAAGTCGAGGACGGGACACACATACTGGGCTTGACTATAAGAGGCCAAACGGGTGAGCGGTGGCAACGCAAGTCCAACGGGTTTCATATGCGTGTGTGGACCCGGGCTGGTAGGTAAGACGTTGTTGCATCGTGTAGGTATAAGCCGTGCATCCTCAAGTTGTATCGGGTCGCCACTTTAGGGGAGTGATACACCCCACTGTGGAACCAGCACGGGTATCTACGAGAAGGGAGCCGATCGAAAGTGGGTAGTGGGGTACACCTAGCGGAGATAGGGGCAGGCGGCACCTATGTAGTCAGCTAGGGGTACACAAAGCTATTTATATAATTTCTAAGTTCAGTTAGTGGGATCAACCTTTAGGGTGACTGGTGTGGTGCAGTGTAGTAATTATTCGTTAGTAGTTAGGTGTGCCTTTAACGTTATCTTTATCTACTCTTCCATACCCAATAGTTCATAGACATTTCCTTGTTTTCCAGCTTATGCCTTAGTCTAGTTATTTTGATAATAGTATTGTTAGAATTATCATACACGCCAGACTTTATGTCTGACCCCCTCTATTTCTATCTTTTTCCCCCTCCAGGTCCTCAGTGTGGGCCCAACTCTAGTGGAGCTTGATTGGATTACTTTATCTCTCTTTTGGAAAGCTTGGACCGTTGAAGTAACGTCCAGCTTGTTATCTTCTTTAATGGCTATTTATGTAATGGGATTATGTATTTTGTTTTATCAAGATGGATATTGTACTTGACTCTGATTTATGGTTTTATGATGTAACAAACATGTTTAATTTCCGCTGCAATGAAATAAAGTTTTAGATTTCCAAGTACTACTTATTATCTGTCTTGTTGTAATTTTTCTGTTCTATATTCACTTAAAACCTCCATGGAAGTTAATGCATTCCCTTTGTGAGTGACAATAATGGACGTGGGGTGTTACAAACGCTGTATTATATATATTGCTACATCCTATACATAACTTCGATTCTGTTTGAAATACAAAATACTGAAATCAATAAATTATTGCTTCATCTTTCAATCGTCATCTTGTTCTCCTCTAATTCTATTTAAAACATAACTATCAACAAAGCACAATTAAACAAAATCAAACTTTGAGTTACAACCCTTTTCAAATGTCCATATAATATTCACTGGGAACCATGGGATAATTAGCACGGTGCAGACCATACTCCATGCTTAAGGAAGGCGATCACACCCGGGCAAGTACACAGCTAACTGAAATGAAAAACAACGATGCAGCCTTGAAAAGAAAAAAATGTATGAACAAATACTTTCGCTTGTCCTTCAGTAGACTGAAGTATACATCTACCTATAGCGCATATGCTACTTCCATCTTCAGTATTTTCAACTTCACCATTAGATGCTGTTGTCTCTTCACCATCAACTATTGTATCTACTCCATTAACATCCAAGTGAAAACACATCAGGCGACATTGAAATGAAAACTCCTCGCTGACCTCGCAACCCTATTTGTTGCCTACCTTGTACCAAGCGAAGGGATGTTGTTCTCATCTAAATCCATTCGCCTATAAATACAGCTATGCTCTCGTTCATTTCACTTCTTCCCAACGACGAGAAGGAAACCGAAAGCTTCATATAGCTTGAAAAATTATAACAAAACATTATAGCTCCTCAACCATTATATACGTCAGGGCTCTCAACAGCAGGTAGAGAGTGGCACAGCTTCCGGTATGGTGCATGGGTTCCAGCGAAGTTCCAATGGATAAGCAGGTGTCACTGTGGGGAAGCGGGGAGACTGTGTTCCAAACTTCAGCATGTATGACTGGGGTTGGAGGATTCTGTTCAACATAAAAACAGTAGTTGTGGGGTGATGCGGTGATAGTGTATTTGTAATTTCCAGATGAAGAGAGAGAAATAGGTAGTTTTGAAATGGGAAGGCATTTAGCTGTGAAAAGAAGATTTGGGTGGTCACAGACTTGCAGTTGCAGATGATAAGGTGGCTCGCATGGGCAAGTTTTGGCGTGAGGTGTTGTTCATAGTGGGAAGAAAATGAAGTGTCTGGAGTAATTGTTTTAACGTGGTAAAGAAACTGTATGGGTCTCGTGCATGAGCACTAAGTGCAGGAATGGCAGTTGCATGGTTTCGAGTTCCTATAGGGGGTGTCACGTGATAAAAGAAAGAAGATCTAGAGCAAGAGGCGCGCCAGGTGGTGGGTCAGCATGGTGATACATGGTGGTCTGCCGTAGTCGCTGTCTGACGTCGGCAGGAGGCAGTTGTCGAAGTGTACTGGGGTATAGTGGTGATAGAGTTAGTGGTGTGAAGTAGGATGGAGAAGCATGGGTGGAGTGGCCTATGTTGAATAAACGTCCGCAATGGGAATGGTGCTGAAGTGGGGACTTGTGAAGAAGTTGTGGTAGAGACAATGTACAACAGATAGGAGAACAGTGTGGTGGGATGAAATTGGTGACTAGTAAAGTTTATACATGGTGAGACATGAAGGGAAATTAACATGTTGCAACATGGGGAGAATACAAGGTTGTACTGTGTTCTGTTGGTTGGAAGAAGGATTAGGGAAGGAGGAGCGGAAGACATGGGTTGATAGGAGGCTTGGGCTTTCGTGCTTTGAAGAAAAAATAATTGGGTAGTGGGCATGTGTGGACACGCACTATGGACAAGAAAGCATATGTGCAGGTGAGAAAATGTTTTCAATGTGTCCAACATTATTTTTAATGTGCCTAATTAAAAAGAAGTATGTCGCCTGGGCTGTTTTGAACACATTTAAGTGTATATATACCAATAATAATAATTAAGATTTCCTAGGTTTAAATGTATGCAATTCCAATTATTTTCAACGTATACATATGACGTTTTCAGCTCTTTGCTATGTATATGCACATATATATATCCACACATCAAAAGTTTATAATATTGCTAATTGACGTTTATATTTATAATGATTACCATCTTATGTATTACCACAATATATAGGGTATAATCATAATACTTTATCGGTATCACTACAAGCACTTATATTGTAATATGGTTAAAATAAAAAAAATGCTTAACGTATATATATTATATTAAGTTTTTAATTAAATTAGTATTAACCCGTAACTGTATAAATTTCGTGACATTCTCATATGTGTCAGAATTCGAGAATACCGGAGACGTTGGAACCGTATCGACGGACGTAACATTATGAAGCGGGTTGGACGATGTTGAAAGTAATTGAAAAAAATCGTTTTGACGATGAATGGAAAATCCAATGAGTTCAACTCACTCAGTTTATCCAATTTATATTTTTCTATAAGCTGGGTTTTTAATTTATATCCAATGTTTGCTGATGATTGATGGTTTGATGACTGTTTGCTTGGATGCTGAATTTATATATTTTTATTGATTAAATTAAACGTTGTCTGGTTTAATCTAATTAGATCATAATTTTAATGATTTTATTCCAAACGGGCTAATTTACCTTGTTTGTTAAGTTTATAATAATATAAACGTATCTAATAAATATTTGGTTACTTGAATGAATGTTGTGAATTGATTGTTGACCGTCATTAGTTAAACTGTTATTCCTGTTTATCATGATAAATACATTGCCGTATTAAAATTGAGGTAATCCATTTTGATACAGGGAAGGACAAGCTGGAGGAATCCAACCAGATTCCTCACTATTATTGATAATGTTTATCAGTATGATTATATATTGTTATTTAATGTGAGTTTGGATGATATTTCACGGTTTGGTACTTTAGTAGTCATTTGCCTCTTTAGCAGCATTGACAAAAATAAAGATTTTTGAAATCGATATTTAATCGATTTAGAATATTTTTAATATTGTTCATACAATTTTGAAATATGATTTTGTTTGAACACCGAAATTAATTACTTTTTATGATCATTTAAATTATATGTAAACAATAACCTGAATGGAATTTATTCAATGAATTATATTAGTTGATTTATAAAGATTAACTAGAAATGGTTAACAAATTAACCATGCCTTGAGCAGATTAAGTCAATTATTTTTATCTAGAATCGATTATCTGTTGAATCGTTAATTATTTTTTAGGTCGATTATTATTTTGATTTCCTTTGAAAGGAGAATTTACTATTTTAATAACAGTAAATTAATAAAGTAAACAAATTGGAATTATAATAATATTGGAATTTGGCTATTTCTTAATAATGAAAATGAGGATGTTGGAATTTTGACTCTTTTGAATGGAAGTGTATGAAGTCATAAGGCCTTATGAGCGATGAAATAAAATGTTAAGGATTTAAAAGGGTTCTCAAGACTGATCTGTGGCGTTCGTAATGTCTCGGGTCAGCCCGAGTTACATTTAGGTTATCGGATGCTGTGAGATTCAAAGACAAGTTGGAGGAGTCCAAACGTATGATATAAAATATTATTCCGCTGTGTATTGTATTTGTGGACAGGTTGGTATAACTGTCCAGATTTGTTTTGACTGTTGTAATCTGATGATGTAAGTATGATTTTCAAGTTTTCAATAAAGTTATTTCTGTATTATATTTTATTCTGTTGTGATGTGAGACTCTGATCAAGTGTTGGTTCTTCTTCTTATTCTCCTATTCTAATTTTTCTACCTTGTCTTCCTTTCACCCTCTAACTTCTTTCTCTTAACTTTCTGCTTTTCTATATAATTTGGGTTGATTGTGGCTATTAAATGTCGGCTTAAATTGTACGGAAAAGTGGGATGTTACAGAAACCGTGTTGTATAATGGCGGATCTTGGAGCGTGACGCAGCAACGTTCGTGTTCGATTTACTGGCTGATAGTAAGCTCGAGTTCACCAAAACTCTCTGCGTGGATGGCTCTACGAAGGCGCTCCAGGTGGACACTTCTGATCGGCGATCACTTGTCCGGTTAAGGCGCGGTTGTCAGCCCTAGGGGGCGACGCTAGTTTTGGAGCGTGGCTGGAGAAATTAACGAGGGGGAGGGGGAGATGATAAAGCAATGTAATTAATTTTTAATTAAATTAATTATATTAAATTTTATAATTAATGTGTTGATGTTTAAAAGCTTATATCTTGTCCAAACGGGATCAAAATTCAGTGATTTCAGATCCTTTGGGATCGTGATGAAAATATCTACAACATGGAATAGAGTAGGACAAATACGGATCAAATTGGAATTTGAGGCAAATTCGAAACTCAAACAGTACTGAAATTCAGAAATAAAGACTGAAGAGTGGAACCCATAGTGAGAATTCTCTTACTTAAAATTTTGTACAATTATTTAATTTATTTTATAACTGTAATGTATAGAAATTGCCAATATTGATTTTTATCTGTTGTATGGAGTTCAACACACGAATTCGCACAAATCGCATAACTTGGAAGCGATGTATGGATATTAGCGACACTCGCATTTCATACTCCGCAAATGGCCACTTGTGGCATCGTAAATTGCATTGGGTAGTTGAGTGTTTATTTATTTAGATGATTTGGTGAATTGTGTATTGTGATGACGATTTTGTGATATTTAACGTGTTAGAAATGTTAATATTAAACTGATGGACAAAAATGGACAAAATAATCATTTATATATTGAACAGTGAAAATTGGTTAATTAGAAAAATAATTCAAACCGAATGAGAATTGGTTAAATTTATTAACCAATTATTTATTTAAATCAACTGTTGTTGTTTGAAAACGCCACACGGGTATTGGGATGATATTTAACATACACTAATCCCAATATTTAGCAACTGTTGTTGTTTGAAAACCCCACACGGGTACTGGGATGATATTTGACATACACTAATCCCAATATTTAGTTGTATGTCAGTCGATGGGTTGACAGACTTTGATGAGCGTTATTTATTTACTTTAATGCTTATACAGTGTTAAAATGCACGCTGGATGATGTTTGAATGGTTAATGACTATTTATCATTATTGTTGAATACACGCGATGTATGAAATCCATATAACTGAAATTATATGGTAATTGATTGAGTCACATTCCGATTCAGAAATAACGAATATTTTAAAATGATGAATATTTTAAAATAACAAATATTTTAAATAACGAATATTTTAAAATAATATTCAGTGAAGAATTAAAACATAATTTTGATGTCCAATTTTGGATGGACACAAAATTGTTGGAATATATGAAGCCGAGTGAGTATCTAAATGCCATTTTAACCTGAACGGGTTTATCGATTGATTTTATTCAATTTATAATGAATATCGAAAAGTATTGATTTCAAAATCTAATATTTTGAAAACATTATCATTTTAATATTATAATGATATGGAATATTCAGTTTTGATTAAAAAATGAAATTGAAGTTGAAATCGTTTTGAAATGAATTTATAAACGATTAACTAAATAATTTTGAATGGAAATCGATGATATATATATATATATATATATTATATATATTTATATTTAATGACTTGAATAGAACGCGTCGCGCAGAGACCATTCGCGAATTTCAAACATTGACTTCAAATTGATGTAACGGGAGATCCGACCGTCGGATTCTCCAAAAACCAGAATGTTGGGTTCATATTGAAAAGATCTTTCCAAAGAATATAAGAAATTTAAATTTGAATGGTTGTATTTTAAATTATGTCCAAATCAATTTAAGCAAAGGTCGCTATGGATGCAGTTCGGTGGCCGTTATTGGAAACCGACTGTAAGGGCCGTAATAAAATTATTAAAAATGTGAAAAATTGTGTAAAGTCATAATTAATGATTTGGAAAGATATTGGGTGAAAATTTTCAAGTTTGAAAAGATAAAAATATATTTTTATCGAAATGAACTAGTTATTAACTAGAATAATAATACAATGTTTTTAAATTAATAAATTGGACTTGTAAAAGTGTTTTAATCTAACCAGAATTTTCCAATATGTAAATTGGAATGGATTTGAATGGAAATCATCTTCGAAATATTTTGATATTGGATTCCGTGATTATACGAATATTTTTATGGGAATTTGGAAGATACAGATATCGTCATTCCTAATACGATATTTGTTAGTTTCAGAATTTAATATTAAATATAAGCCGATATAATTTCTATTTAGAGCCTTGTATTTGATATTAAATTAGATTTTGGGTTTGTCGTGAACAGTGTTTTAAATAACATTCATTCTTTAACCCAATTAATAGTGAAGTTATGATTTGGAATTTATAAATCTTTTAAATAAGATTAAAGGAATTTTTCCAAAGAAAAGTTTTCCAATTTAATGTATTAAATGGAATTGAATGGAATTCAATTTGGTAATAATCGAGATGAGCTTCTGTGAAGGAATACTGGTACTATATATGGAATTTAAAAGGCTATGATGTTATTCCATTTATATTATTAGTATGATATGGAAATTTATATCGATTATAAATTGATCTGTTTTCCGTGAAGATTCCATAGTTAATGGAAGCTGATTTGAGTTTATTGTGAAATTTGTTTTTAATAACATCGGTTCTTTAACCTAGTTAAAGGTAAAATTAATTTCTTAAAGTTGAATGATCATAAAGTAATGTGTTTAGATATTAAAACAAAGATGGAGTTTTAATGAATTTTTAATTATATTGGAAGGTGAATGAGTTAATTAAATTTACCAAATTAATGAACTGATCGAGAATGGAGTACCGCCAGTTTTACTCCATGCGATTGTTAAATTTATAATTAGATTTGAAGCATGAAATGGTAATTAATTTTACCTATAACATAGTGGGTGTTAGATATGGAGTATTACTAGTTTTGGTCCATGGAATGAATAGGTTGGGATCGGAAAATAATCAAATGATTACTTCGATAAGGCTCGATAATCCCGACTTGTTTTACAATCCTTAATTTGGTTTAGAATTGTTAAAGGATGGAATAAAATCTTTTGAAATTGGTATCCAAAGGAAGATTAAAGAATAAATTTAAAAGAATTTATCTTTGATAAAATTAATGGGAACCTTTCCCTAACGATGTGAATATTTGAATAAAAGTATATTCTGAATTGAAATAAGGCGAATGATGTGTTTTTATAGCACTTGATTATTGATTATAAAATACGCGAGTTATTCAGAAAGACCGGTTTCAACCCATTCTGAATAACTGATATGACGACTAAAAGACGACGATGAAGACGGTGGTCGAAGACTGGAGATCTTCACATTGTATGGTGATTACTGATGTTTTGATTGGGCTGATCCCCATAGACAAGGTAATAAGTGGTGATCGTCCAAACATACTTGGAGATCGACTGGATAAGCGAGGACCTCTCTCCTGTATTGGACATATGGGACAAGGAATAAGGTGTCTCTGATTTTGTTCAGACCCAGAACGAACATGTGAATGGATGTGTGTCAAATATTGGATTTCATTCGGTGTTGATTGATTTCTATTAAGTATATATCTGTTTGGTAGTGGATAATTTATTCTCTTGCTTAACACCCTTCTCTAAGACGTACGAGCTTAGAGGTTATATATTGATAGACATCAGTTGCATGGCATGAAGTGTCAGTGTGTCATTCTAAGATGCAAATGATCAAGGCTTTTGTTGAAAAACAGAGTCCTGTGGATGATGATCAAAGCACGACTTTAATTAGCATAGCTTTGTGTAAAGCGTTAATTCGCGAGCTTCGCACCCCAGTATGAACCAGAAACGGGAGAGGACCGCAGGGAAGACATGTGTTTCTTTCTAGTTAGGAGTGGTGTCATAGTATGGAGCCCAGACATTTTACTTATGTGGATGATGGAAAGCGAGGTACCTCAGATTTGAGGCCTTAGTGGCTCTTGATATTGGTCGACATGCTGACCGGATTTTATGCCCTATAGGGCAGGGAAATGTATTGTTCAGGAATTACCAATCCCCTAAAGTAAGTGTGGACCAGCCCTGCCGCTCCGGGTGCACTTGCGAGTGAGTCCTGAGGCACGGGCTAGAGTGTCTCGAATCGGAAGTAAGATACCTTGCCTTGGTTCATGATGAAAATCCAATTTCCAATACGATACTTTCCGGTTTTAGTTGTAAACCTATATGGCGGCATAGTTGCATGGGACGCTCATGTTGTCTATGATTGATTCATTTATATTTGAAGTTGTTTAATACACTATGCACTTATAGTAATATCAAAATAAATTGTTTTGAAATGTACCAAGCATGTTTGGCTATTATAAGGTAAAACTCTTTCCTCCGGCTTGCGTTGCATTGTGTGATAGGACTTGAGTCTTATAATAGCTTCATTTTTCAAAAAGCATTGCGTTGTTTTATTTTAAGCTGAGATTCATGTGGAGTAAACCCATTCCGTGTTATATGGCATGGTCCCATGATTTCCCAACTATCAAAATAAAGATTTAATAATTGTTTATTTCTCACGCCAGTCCCATGACTGACTCAGAATTTATTATTTTCACCAAAACTTTAGGTGCCAATATTTTCCACATGGGGAGCTAGTAGTTTTGGTTTTTGCAAATTTCTATTCAACAGGATCCAGGTTTGCAGTTGGAGCTATATTTGGAAAGCTTTGTATCCGTGTACTTCTTTCAGTTGTAATTAGTTGATGTATTTCCACTATGCATTGTATTTATACATTTTATTTATGCTGCTTTTGTAATTGTAAACCTCTGATATTATTTTATTTCCATTATGAAATATTTATTTTGTACTCTGATATATTATTGTACTCTAATGTAATTGTTGTAGTACCAAATGAATTATTCAACTGTTTGTGTTCTGATGAGTCATGTTCTCAAAACAATCCGCTGTTTTCCATCTCTTCGAAGATCGGGGGATTTCGGATCGTCAAAGGCGCTGTAAATACTTTTATTGTAAAGTTTCCCAAAGTCACCATAAATATTTTTGTAGCGCTTTAAGAACGCCATAAAAAAACCTCTTGATGCTACAAATAAAATTTCCAATTTTACCCCTGATTTACGGTTGTGTTTACTCAATGCCACTACATGTATTTCTATAGCGTTTTAATGCTACTAATAATTATTGATTAATTTGCTGCATTTTTCTGCAATTATTTCTTGTTAATTGTATAATTTTTTCTACAATATCAATCAATAATCATTCACATAATCACCATTTTCAAACAATTAAAAAAACAATTAATCATATAATAAAATAGAATATCGATAACCATTTCAATACAATAGTTGTCTAAATAAATGTCCAAACTCACATACGATAACCATTGATAAACAAATTTGCACATCTAGTACAAAGAAAATGTTATACTAACTAGTGCTTACAAAACGCTTGATTACCCATAATTCTTTCTGTAATGGAATAATCATCAAAGACAATATTGGCGCTGATGCTGTTAAACTTTAGACATTGCCATCACTATCGTTCGGTTGTCGCGATCTCTGCATTGCATAGTTGAGTCTCTGAATTCACAAGCAAAAAAATGGAGGAAAAAGATAAAGTTCATTAAACATCAAGTAATGACAAAGACTGTAACACCCCACTTCGGTTAAGGTCACTCACAAAGGGAATTCCTTAACTTCGGTGGAACGTTATAAGTAAACAGAATAGAAATTTACAAGACAGATATGTAAAGTAGTACTTGAAAATTTTATAACTTTATTGAAATAGAAATAAGTTTGGTTATCACAATACTAAAACCCAAGTACACAAATATCAGTCTTATACAATATCCTTCAGAATTCATAATTTTAAAGCCATATTCCCCAACAAAGAATGCCATAAATAGGTAGAATCAAAGCCAAGCAATGTTTCAAGCACTTCAAGCAGATGGAACCTGAATTAAGCTCCTATGCTTCCACCCTAAGAACCTAAGGGGGGGAACGGAAGAAAAGAGGCGAAACAAACTAGGTCAGACATAAGTCTGGTGAGTCCAATGACTTTCAGCATATAAACAGATAACAGTATCATGATATGTAAATAAAAATGGATGAGAGGTAACCATAACAGGAGTAGCAGGTTAACAGAAGAAACAGAGTGATATAGACCAAGTTATGCTTCTTAATATATCTTACTTTTCTGCACTAATACTAGAATAATAGGATTTAGGTGTTACCCTAATGTCTAAACAGAACGATCTCTTCAAAACACGATGCTAGTAATAGGCCTTTACCACCCTAACAGAGACAAACGTACAGAAACAGAATGCTAGAAATGGGCCTTTACCACCCGAACAGAGACAGACGATACAGAAACAGAAGCAGGAACAGAATCAGAGACAGAAACAGAATAATCCCTATGGAAACCGAATATTAGAATTAGGTGTACACTAGTAATGGGCCTTTACCACACCACAGAAGGTACCAAACAGAAACAGACAGGTGTTACCACCCCAATAGAAACAGACGGTACCCCAATAGAAACAGACATAACTAAGTGTGCCCTAAATTCTACCCCTAGCGATCGGCTCTCTAATACATAAATACCCTGTGCCGGCCCCACAGAAGGGTGTATCACTCCCTAAAGTGGCAACCTATAGACACGGACCTATTTACAGATGTCACGGTGTCTAACATCCTTAGAGCAGACTAGATCCATGCACGCACATGACTCGGTTGGAATGCGCCATCAACACCCTTCACCATTATCAGAGTGAACCCCTTACAATTAGTTCAGTGAGCGTGCCCGGACCCCTCTTAGTGTTGGGTCATAGTTTTGATACCATAAAGGGTTGCTGACTAATATAGGTCCCAAACAAAAGATGACACAAGTAATTACCCCTCCTAACCTTGTGTCCCCAGACTAACAGATTTTAGATTAACTTACTTACAGATTTTAGATGTACAAAGTTCTGATTAACTAGTTCTCAGATCAGACATACAGGTTAACAAGTTTTCAGACTAACAGATCAGATATACAGATTAACAGACTTACAGCTTGTTTCACCTAACCTTGTATTGGGCCTACAGATTTACAAAACGGGTTTATTAGATTCATCAGTCCAGTTGTTTTAACCCTATCCACCCAACACGTTTTAGGTATCTGATTTATCTTAGATTTGTATTAATTAAATATTAATGCACAGACCTCTCACATTAGGTCGGTAGCTTGTGGCCGCTGGATGTGCTGGGCGGTTCCGCCCGGACTTCTGCCACAAGCCAGACCTAACCTCTTGTCTAAGCAACTTTATGCCTATGACCTCTCACATTAGACTGACAGTTTGCGGTTGCTGGTTAAGCCAGTTGGGTCCGGGCAGGCTTCCACCGCAAATAGAGTCTAACCTTGTGTCTCAGCATTCCTATTTTAGCTAAAGTATCCATTCGCAGATTATGCCAATATCAGACTAATTACGCCAATTCAACAAATTAGCTTCTTTATAAGTTACAATAGATTATTTAAAGTTCTATTAACATGTTTTGCTCAATTTTATATCGAGCCTACAGATTTTCATACCTCAAATTACCGTATTCAGTTTCAACAGATTTAGCAGACTTAGGAAATTTAACAGATTTAATCATCCCTTAAAATTCCATTGACATACCTCGCTTAATCATAAAATTAAGCCTAATTTTACATGCCCAAATTATGGTCATAATTCATAAAATAACATACACCCCAAATTTTTATTAAAATTGCACCATATAGAATATTCTCTAAAAATCACAAATAATGATGCACAATATAAATTATGTCAAATTATAGCCGTTGATTACTGCGTATGTCAAATATCCAAAAATATGAATTAGGCGTATTCACATTTATAATTATCCCTATTATAATATAGGTTTTTCAGGCCTAAGTCACATATCCTTTTCTTCCAAGTCATAGATCGTCATATAAAATACGTACTAAATCTAGATCTTAAATTACAACATGTATTATGTTCTCAAAATCTGATCTTGAATTATAACATGCATTATGTCCCCAAATTACAAGTAATATGTTGTCATATAATAATTCTCCTTCTTTATAATCATAAACCGTCATATATAGTATGCCTAGATTTAAATCTTAAATTACAACATATACTCTTTTCTTAAATCGGTCACAAATCAGTCATGTCCAATTATGCATCATTCATTATTTTCCCCAAATTTAGCGTACGTGCGTAAATCTCTTACGAGATTTGGCTCAGGCTCGTGGTAGCCTGGCTATAGAACAGAAGGAAGAAAGAGATACAAAATAGTTACAATAATATTAATAAGATAGATTTACACAGAAAAACAGATCTGATAAACATGAATAAGATAGATTTATACAGAAAAACAAATCTGATAAACAAGAATATGGATAATCTCCAATTCAGATGTATAACCATGTCAAGATCATAATTAAATTTCATATCTGAAAATAACTGTACTCACCTTGGTTGGATTCTAAAAGAAAAAGGGTTGTAGTTGTTCTCTTTTAATCCTATTCAGATTGGAAGAAGAAGGAGCACTTTTTCTAGCTTAGGTTTCAGCAGAGTAGCGATGCCATTGATTTATTTTAATATGAATTAGGGAAGAGTATAGGCATAATGAAATTGTGTGGAGAGAAAGTGAGGTTTGGGGGTGTTTAAATAGCTTAGGAGCAACGAATCTGGTCAGAACGGGCGTCTAAATACATAAAAACGAATCTGTCCATGGATCTGGAAAGGGGGGGTCGACCCCCAGGTCGACCCCCTAGTCGACCTGGGTCCTAGGCGGGAATTTTCCTGCCCAGCCCGGGTGTGTGTTTTGAATTTCGAACTTTTGAATTTTGAATTCGGGCTGGTTTTTTTTTAAATTCCTTAAACTTCTAAGTGCCATAACTTCTTTGTACGAAGTCCGATTTACGCAAACTCGGACTCTATCTCAAGCAGAATTCCAAGATGAACGCAATGGCACAACCAGTTTCCCTTAATTCTTCTCTTAAAAATTAAATATACTTTGTTTTATTACTTTATGTTCATAGAAAATACGGGGTGTTACAAAGACTATATGAAAAAGTGAAGTACCATTTAGGCTGTCTGGACAAAAAGTTACCACAACATTCATCATGAATTTTCCAGGATTTATACGTACACAAAGTTTGAGCTATTGTTAATCGGATATAAGGGTTTTTCACCAGCATTTTCTGAACAAAGTCTTTGGCACTATGGCTTATGGTTGGCCGAGGTTATCTTTTAAAATCTGGGTTGTTTCTCAAAACCTGTAACAATGAACTTATTACAGATTCAATGGACATACACACATGGAGAACAAGGAACGAGAAAGCAGTTTGTTCATTTTCTAATTAGAATACACGCAGTAGTGATATCTTTTTTGTTATTGAGATCTCCTGTTGTCTTCTAAATTTCATAATAAGACCAGCACTGGAAACATAACTGTTAGACCCAAAAGTGGTTCTAACACCCAAATTGATTAGAAACAAGATTATATGAGACAATAATAAAAATGAACACACAGGATTTATAGTGGTTCGGCGAAGAAATGCCTACGTCCACTTATTTTTCACTATATTCAGTAATTCAGTTACAAATGCAATGTAAGATTCACTCACAACTCACTTTTGTTCACTCAAATGATTAAAACAAGAAATGAAAGATGATTTGGATTCTCCGGGAGTAATGGAGTTCGGATGATGGAGGTACTTGGGTTCTCAAAAGTGCTGAAAAAGATCCTTCTCTTTGTCTCCAGATGGGGTATTTATAGGTGTGAATTTGCCTGAGATTCAATCCGGGTCGGGCCACGTGTCATCCATCGCATTCTCTTCGGGTTCGGATGAACTATCAGGTTGACAACACATCAAAAGGGAGGACGTTAGGGATAGGAATCAGTCATAGCCGGTCCGGTTCTCCAGGCTATTTTATAGGAGATTAACACAGATCATGGGTGCGGGTCGGAGACATGCAGGTAAGGGGTTCGGATCGGGATATCCGATCCGACCCGGATTGGTTTGGGCGCCTCTCCTTCTCTAACATACTCCGCTCCGCTCCAGCGTCGTGGCAAGCAGATGGCTTTCCGATCCATTTGAGATTTATTCGCCTTCCGATCCGATTGGATGTGCTTTTCCAATTTATCCAGTAAGAGACAACCGATCCGATCAGGGAATTCTATCCGATCCGAACAGGATTCAATCCGATCCGAACAGCTGCAGCTCTCAATTTGAACTGTAGTGTTTCCCTTCAATCCGAACCGAAGCCTTATAATTAAAAATATCATTCAATGTTTGGTTTCTTGACTTTGTGTTGCCTAGTTCACAAAGTAGGCTAACATTCTGCCCCCTCAAAGGATGCTTCTGTTGTATACGAAGCGTGCTTTGATGTCATTCGAGATGCCAGTCCTTAAATCGGAACGGTCAAGAGAAATGCACAGATTTCCAATCGGTTCGGTGTCTGACTCGAGTACTCTTTCTTCATTTCTGAACAAGTTTGGGAATTTTTATCGACACATAGTGCTTATCTCGGGTACACGCTTCTTCTATCTCTCGTTTGAACTCAACTTGAGTCGGATGCTAACTCAATGTGTGAAATTTGCTCGGGTCGGATTCCGATCCGGAGCGTATTCGTGGATTTGGCTCTTTGTCATTGGGAATTTCCACTGTCGCTTCGTTAGGAGTTGCATTCCTAGCCTCTGGTTCCTCGTCTTTTCTAGGATCCAGGTCTTCACTAGGAAGGTGAAAATTGTTTGGCAATTAACACATTTCCACAAATGAATTAATATCAACACAGTCAGAATTCATGGAATTCAGTTTAGTTATTAGATACCTTTGCCCATTTTTATTTCCATGCTTTCCTAATCACAACTTTTCACAGTTTTGGCCTTTCATTACCACTACAAAAATATCCAGGACAGGAATGCCACTATAACAATATGAAATAAAGAATAATAGTAGTCAAATTATATACTTGATTATTGTATAGATACAGTTGCTATGTTTATAGGTTGACTTGGTGCTTGCAATAGAAGGGTCTCCAAATTATATACTTGATTATTGCAAACAGTATTCTCAATTCACTAGGTATAATAAAGCCCTTATAGATTACATTATAACTCTAGTGGTTAAAATAATGCTTATTTGTCTAAATATCGTACCTTAATGTATCCAATATCGTTTGGGTCTAATTCTTCCATGATAAGCCTTGCATATTCCTCTTCTTGTTCTCGTAGTTTAGACGGGCTATTGGCTGACGCATTTAGAGAATTATGTGCAAATTAGTTGTACGAATGTTAGGTCTCAAATACATTAATCACGTGTTGTTTCTCTCCGAAGTTCCAATGTAGTATCAATGGACATAAAAGTGTTAGCATATATATAACAAAATAATTATACTTTTCATCTAGTCACAATGCACACATGTTTTGATTTTGTAATTTTAATAAAGGAGAATAATGGTAGAACCAACATCAGATACAAGTTTGTGATATTATAATCAATATATTTAATATATAACATAAAAATCCCAAGCTGATGATTTCATACATTAATAACAAAAGTTCTCCGTATGTTATTTTGTATTATAACCACACACAAAAAGAAACTATTTATAAAAAAATTACAATAATACCTTTATAGCGTTCATCAATTTTCAATGCTAATAGTTGTGCTTCGTGGCTCATTATATCATTTAAATGTGATAGAATGCTAGCACGCAGTCCACCTTAAACGAACCGAGGAATCAATTAGCTACAAATCCTCCTATCTAATTGCTGCAAATATTACTACGACAAAGAGAAAATTCCATGGAAGCCATCCTTCTTCAAGGCCAAAAGAGAATTTAGCTTGAACACTGTTTAAAAATTAACAATTAGCAAAATGATCAATAGACATAACCAGAACAATATTGAACCTACTCAATATGCACTTGGAATTCCTGACAGCAACACAGGAAGCCCAACATTTTGAAGCAATCAAGTATTACATTTGATAGCTATACCTCCAAAAGGTCAATAGTAACAAGACAGAGAGTTAATCAAAGTGTACGTAGAAGGTACATCACATCCTAGCAGACACTATCAACAGGGAAACAATTGTCGAAATGATCCATCGACAACCAAAGATCACAACAAACTGGTCGAGTAACCAAAGAAGATGACATGGAAAAAATGACATGAACTATAAGTTTATAACTGACATGTTTAAAGCAATAGGTATACCAAGGAAAACTCATCAGAATCGTCAAAGAAGCGCCTACCACTAACAAGCAGCCACTCAATACCATGGCTGTCACATAATAGATATTGTAACATAAGTAATAACTTGGAGGAGTTAGAAAAAGTAGAGGGGGGGTTATCATCATTGAATAGCAAAAATAGAGACTTGGTTCATAATATTGCGCAAGATAGTGAAAATACGAATCGGAAAAGCAAGCCAACCAACTCTTGATACTTCACTCAAACCGGATAAATAACAGATCTAATCGAAGACATCACTCCAAAATTCGAAAAAAAAACATAAACCACAGATTAACAATTCATAACAAACTCAGACATGCCTAAGAGCCAACTCCAGAAATGTACCTCACCCTCATTGGTTGTAAACAGTCACCTAAGAGTGTTGGAAGTGCTTTAGATCGGTTGTAGACAGTCACGTAAGAGTTACTTAGTTTATAAAGCTTTGATTGATATCATCCCTTCTTCAAATTATTATTTGAGATGAATAGACAGAACTGAATAATAGATTTTGAACACCCATTCATGTTATATACTTGTCAAGCTTAATTCTTCATGATATAAAAGCCATGCAAATCATTTATGCACTTATTTATAAACTATTAAAGATCCATAAAAAAGTGTCAAAACTAGCTTAAAATTTTTACTAATGAAATATATTTATCTGGAAACAATTTTCCATGGAGACTCAAGCCCTCATAAATATTCAGCATAACTCTAAAATTAACTAGAACATATTTTTACAAACAACAGAAATTATTAAACGTTGAAGCTACTTAACAAACTATACCTAACTTATTATATTTGAAGGTTTTGTCCGTTGAGAACAATTATTTAACAATATGTAAAATAACAAAAATATGTTGGTTTCATAGGAAATAAGAACAGTTTACATATATAGATTGGCTATATTTGTGAAGGTTGATAATAACATTTCTCTGTTTTATATAAAAGGTAAGTTTTGATCATGAGAAACTTAACATATATGTTCCTTAAAATAAAACAGATAATACTCCGATATAAATGATAGTTTACTTCATATTTTTGACATGATATTCTACCTTTACCACATATATGTAAGAATTTTTTAGCAGCAAACTGAAACTAAGAAATATATCATGTGATGTCTTTAAAATATCATCAACACCAACGAATTTGCAAGGTTGGCGTAAAATAAATAAATCATACCTCTAAGACAGCCGAAACACGTTAAGCTTCTTTTCTCATCATCTTAATTTTTAAAATTTCCCCTGTTTTAAAAGATGTTGAAGATGGCTTCATGTAAGGTTGTTTTGAGATCAACATTAATATCAATCTCCTTTTATATAAAACAAATTTAAAATATATCAATGTAAAGAATAGAACAATGCATCATATGAGATTGGAAATGAAGGACACTCGAATTCACCTAAATAGCTGTTATAAATGAAGAAGTTTCTACAAGACAAAAAACAGTTAACTACAATTCAATAATACAAAGATGGCACAAGTATTATAATCTACCATCATTGTGCATTGGTATCATGATGCACAAGTTTTGCATAACATCAGTCACAAGTTTTACAAAGCAGTTATTTTTTTTGAAAACATAAATCTCTTAAAATGCATTACTCTATGTTTAAAGTATATCTGGAAAATAACCAATTAAATTTTATTAATTACACTGCAGTTTCATATCAAAGATGGCTTTCGCTGACATTACAAATTGATAATTTCTGATAGTAAAGAAGAAAAAAGAAACTTAATTTGCCAAAAGTACCAGGGATTGAACATTGAAGTGTGGATCTAAATATTTTTGTAAAATCAGTGAAAATCAACCACCATCCTTTTCCTTCTTTGGTCTAAATTCAATTCTATGGCCACGAGTGCGATAATAAAAAAACTATAGATTGGTGGCACATACATATATCCAGGGTTGCAAATTAAAAGCAACAATTTCCAACTGGGATTCAAATTTGATGTTATAATCATTTAACTATAAAGCACAGCCCGAATCAAGGTCAGAATAAGACAAGCCCTAGAAAATAGAAAATGACCAGTGGGTTAAACATTCATCTAGATCAAGATAATATACAAACCTTAAACAGGTTCGATAATAGGTCTATGAGATGAATTAAAGACGAATAAATCTATCTGAAGGATTGAATTAAGGTACGTAGAAATTGAAATCTAAGGATTAAGGCACGTCAAAGGTAAGAATGGGAGATTTTCGCTGGCTTTCATTGTTGAGTGGAGTAGACGGAGTTGATGATGCGACGAAATTTCTTTGCCAGAGTGATTTAGGGCGAAAGGGAAGTAGTGTTAAAAAATTCTAAGTATGAGCGGGAGAGGATTAGAAAATATGTGGTCACGTTTAATTTGGACCATGCGCACTACTTTTTCTTTGGCGGGAAAGTGAATTTTTTTGCTGCACTAAAATGGTGAGTGAAAACATCTTTTCCTGCATTTACCAATAAACACCACTGACTTTTGCAACAAAAAATAATTTTTCTTGTAGTGTGTGCTAAAGTTGATTTGATTTAATTAAAATTAGATTTAATTAAATGATCTCTACACGTTTTCAACTAGCATGATCAAATTTTAAGTCCAATCGATATGAAATTTTAAATCCTATTATATTTCACAAATACCGATCCATTGAAACTTGTCCTGTCAAATTTTGAAACCGTTTGCAAAATGGGTATTTTTAGGCTATTAAAATAATATAAAATTATCAAATTTTAATATACTTACTTTTAAATCAATTTGAAAAGTTTACTAATCTTATTTTATCAATATCTTCAAACCAAAAAAAATAAAAAATCTAAATCAACTCTGTTAATTATATTAATGTTTTAACTTAACAATACTAGTTGACAAGTTTATCGATTTATTCACTGTTTTGTAATTTAATTCCAATATATTTTCTTGATATATTTAACCCTTATATTACTTATTTAAAGTACTAGTTGTTTAAATATAAAAATCCAATATTTAATAAATTTGAAATCCAATAAGACTTATCCATTTAAAAATCTTTTTAAATATACTTAAAAATCCATATTTTAAAGTGACTAAAAATACGGGTCGTTACGATCTCAACCATTTAAAACAAAATCTTCCTTGACATCGGAACGAAGCAATAAACAAAATACTAAAAATAATCATGTGTTTATAACCAAAAGTGTATCATATCATATCACATCCTAGTACATCATAGAACATCATATTGTAATCATAGACAGAACCCATACCTTGGTGTAGAGTTCCACTTAAGGTATAAGCTATGTATATGCACCCAACTTACCAACCTAAGCACACATTACGTACTTGAGGTGGTATATACAATATCAAAATGGTGTCATGCCCCAAAATATATACCTAGTGCTTATCCTACACCAAAACGAGATCTAATCATACATATAACATCAACACAGACTGAAGCAACAATTGACTGCCTAATCCTCCTTGGAGTAATGAACTGAATGTCTTGAAAGCTCTATCTCCTCCAGTTCTTGGTCTGCCTCACCTAGATCTCATCATGGCTTACCCAGGTGCCATCTTTATGCCAAATACTCCTCAATCGAAAAGTCGTCTGGGTCATCTTCCAAAATCTCCACTTCCTCATCAAGCCAATAATCATCCGGAACCTCAGGTTCCTCGTCATCAAGCTCATCGTTCACATCGTGGTTAGCCTCATCAATCCCCGTATTTATCTCCGGCGCAAGATCCCATACTGATGAGTCCTTCGGCCTTGCAGGCTGTGCAAAATCTCCTAATATAATATCCAACTCCTGCTCCATCTAATGCTCATCTCACATTAGCCTAACTAACTTTGGTTATGCTAACTTAGGTAATACCCACTTGGTCTTCTCATGAATAGCCTATGAAACAACCTCAAGAATAAAGTCAAGGGTGATCTCCATTATCTGCAGCTGCTGGTTATCCGCTACAGGTAGTACTGCTAGAATTGGACCATGTATAATGAAGTAAAAAGCTGAATCATACACAAGATCCTCATCGACTACCAACATCCAGTTGTCGTAAGCACCTAAACCCTAATCTCTTTGGAATCTAACTCCATCGGAACATTCTTTAGATCTGAATTTGAACCTAAGCCTCTCGTGGTACAAAGGATGAGGTGACACCTGATAGGTACTCATCGCCGCTGCTATGATCTGTCGTATATAAAGAACTATCCAGCGAACCCACTCTAGGAATTTGACAAACCGTTATACGAGCTATCAGAAGAACTGTTGGATGCAGAAGGCTCTCTAAATCATGCCAAGTACTATCGAACCAAAAGCGGTTTACCCCTCGATAATTTATACAAAGGGTTTCTAATTAGAAAATAAGTTTAAGCCAATCTTTTAAACTTATATATTTTCTAAAACCTTTTTGTTAAAACTACCAAGGGGTTTCATGTTTAAATCAACTAATTTATTTAATATTTCACAATGTTTTACTAAGTTTACCCTACTTAGTTATTATAACTCATAACTAAAATTATCTAAGTATATACTTATACTTTTCTTAATTAGTTAGACTAATTAGCATACACCACATCCATCAATCAATTAGTTGATTAATTTTTCAAATATTACTTTTATGTTATCAAAACATAATCCTTTTGTATATAAAATATATATTATTCTTCTTTAAAAAATATAAAAATCATTTATACATGAAAATCATAAATACGTCTCTTATATCAACTCATTCTACGGCGTTACTAATCCTATCTCTAGTGAGTCGCTCATCCTAGAATACTACTGGTCCCATCTCTGACGGGTCTTTACCCCAACAGAGCCAAGGTTTTCGCAAAACCAAAGCTATGATACCACTTGTGAGGACCCACATACCGTCGCCCTTCAAACCGACTATAAATCACACAATTATAGTCCAAAAAGTAATCATCCACGAAGTGTCCTGCAATAAAACGAATTTTCGATCTCTGATGGTCGATATTTAACACATCCTCGGTGTTCATATACCACAAAACCAAAATTAGTAAACTCAATCCATCAGGGTTTATCAGAGCAAACATAGCTAAACAGAATAAGAGCCAAGAACTGAATCTCAATGCGGAATAGAACAAATACAATATTCAATATAACCTTACAACGGAAACTTTATAATGGAAGACATTTAAATAATTAGAGTAAACATACCATGGATAGTTATAAACACTACCCTCACATGATACAACCACGACATCTAAGTATAGATAGTATAATACGCCCTTCCTTCTAACGAAGATCACCAACTCATCTGGAATCGTCTAGGCACTCCTTGAATCCTGTCTAAACTTGAAATACACTCCGATCTAACCCGAGTGTCAAACACACTAGTTAGGCTTGGATTAACCAGCTTGAGAACTAGGTAATAAACCATACATGTATCAAGAAATCATCAAAAGGGGTTTCAAAATTTCATGCATGCTTTTTGAAAAATGAAGCTACCATAAAACTAGCATCCCATCACACAATGCAACACACACCATCAGCAGCAAGTTTCACCTTATGATAACCAAATATGCTTAGTACGCGAAAATCATTTGATATTATCATTAGCATCTATCTTTGAAAACCTTTTCAAAATAAATGTACAAATCCTAGCAGACGTAGGTACCCATATATTACGTCTATATACATAGAGTACAACTAAACCTTTAAAGGTTTGTATTGGATTTTGGATTCCATACAATGACCAAGGCAAAGGATCTTCCTTAACCAATTTGGTACACGTCTAACTGGATGACCCAGGAGCCAACAAATGATTCCTTTCCTATATCAGCAAAGCCGGGTCACCTGCACTACGTGTAGTTCGGGTTTCTCCTGAACATAATGTCTCTCGGTCGTAATCGACCATTATCCAAGGCGCCTCGATCCATCATCCACTAAGTAAATTGCTTGAGATCCATACCATAGCATCACTTTCTCAACTAGAAGGAAAACTTTGTCCTTAACTCTGTTGTACTTCATCCTATTTCGTCTCACTACCGGGTTGTGAGTCCCTGAAGTCACTCTTCCACACAAAGTTCTTCTTTTCAACAAAGGCTTTGATCATCAATAGCTCAGCACTTAGCATGCCACATTGTCTATTCACAACACGTAATTGGTGTCTATTAATATATAACCCTCTGAGTACATATGTCCTAGAATAGGGTTTTAAGCTAAGAGGATAAATACTCCGCCACCTAGCTGATATATCATCAATAGAAACCAATTTATTACAACGTAAAATAAAACACTAGACATACATTCATTTACAAGTTCGTTCTAGGTTTTGAACAAAACCGAAGGCACTATATTCCATGATCCCGCCTTGGTTCGATAGTCCTTGCAATCTGAATCGCTTCAAGTATGGTCAGATCGTTGTCATAATATAACCTCATAATTGGGTAGTCACCCGAGACATTGACAAGCAATCATTCCGATGTTAAGTTCCCCGATCTTTAATCATAGTCATCACCATTTTCAATTTCTCTTATCACGTCGTATAGTTACTCACAATGGGTTGAAACCCCGGTTTTTACGAATAATTAGCGCATTTTTAAATCCATATAGATATACAAGATATCATGAGTCTCGTTCCATTTTGGAATATTCTTTTACTCCAATCGTTCTTTATATTGGGTATACTCATTTAAATATTATACAAGATCTACTACTTTAAACTCTTGTTTTAGGAAATCATTTCAAATGATTATAAAATCTCATTTAACAAATTTAACTCAAACCATGGTCTCTACGCTTTATCGGGATTATTGAACCTCACAAAAGGTAACTTTTCAAATCATTATCCCATTCGCACCCCATCCATCCTATGGAGCAAAAATGGCAACAATCCATATCCAATTGCCTTCATGTTTTGGTAAGTTTAATAACCCTTATTAATTCCATTCTTTTAATCCAAATCCAATTAAAGATTTAATTTATATTTACGGGAAAACATATTTACCCAAACCCTACCTATTCATTGATTATTGATTAGGGTGAATTACTTTATCTTTTCTTGATCATATCTTTAGCCTAAAATCGTACTTACAATTTCTTAGCCTTATCATTAGGGAAAACCATTCATTAACCTGAATTAGTTATTGATTGCATAATGCCAAGAGAATAATCTATCAAGCGTATGACCTCGAAGGCCTAAACCAACATCAGATCTAACACCCAGAAGTTCACCCAACTCAACGATGAAACAATCAAGTTCCAACTGATTTCTTTATACCCAAGTCTTATTTAAGATTCAATCTTATCTTTACGTGAAAAACATGCTTATCTTCTTTTAAGCAATCTTTAAAACTTTGCTCCCATTATCATTTGTAGGGGAAACTCTTCCATTTAATCTTTGTAGTCAAATTAAATAAATATTTCACTTCAACTTAACCTGGGAAATCATCTTCTCCTTTAAATGGGTTACATAATTAATGTTATTTAAGACATTATTCATTATAAACCCAAAATCATACATTTACTCAAAATGAAATCTTCACGGAAATCATGTCAGCTTACAATCGATATAAATTCTGTATCAGACTAATACTATAAGATGAATAACGATGAAGCCTTTTAAATTCCTTAAATAGTAAAAGTCTTCATCAATAGAGGCTTATCTCAGTTATAGCCAAATAGATTCCCATTCAATTCCAATTTAATTCGTTAATTGGAAAAATTAACTTTGTTACGTATTCTTCAAATACCAAAATATCTTAAAATCCTCGTTTTGATCCTTTAGATACGTTCGTAAAACCTTCGGATATCATTGGTTGTATAAAAATGTTTTATTACAACCCGTTCCAAAAACCGTTGCGAATAGCGCTGCTTAAACAACTCATTTTCATAAAATAGCCTTTAATCTTTTCAAAGCTTGGTATATTCTATCCAAATAAATTTAAAACCATTTATCATGATTTATCCCAATTTTTAACAATTTTAAAATAACTTTTTTCATAAAAATCCAATTTCGGGTCCTAAACTACACTGGTGCTATATTTATTCAAATTTGATTTGAACTTATTTCAAGATCTAACCATTGGATTATAATTTTTTTTAGTTTGAAAACTCTTTTTATTCCGAACCAAATGTTTTTTGTTTCAGGAAAATTCATATGTCGGATCTCCTGGTATGTTTATTTGAAGTTAACAGTCGACATTCGCAAACTACCGGTGCGCGACTAGTCCTATTCAGACCAACTTGGACTTATATTTAAAAATCCAGTCAAATTGCTTCTAAAATAGTTTGTTAGTTATCTAATACATATATAATAACTTTTGGAAACTATATTTCCAATATTTAACTTTAAATTCAAATGTTCCATTATTTCAATCAATAAAATAATATTATTTTTCAAACTTCATATTTTGAAACCCAGACTTTCTTGAAACCCATAATGAAAATAAATAAGATAGTTTGGATAATAAAGTCTAGTTGAAACATTTTCTGTATGTCCAAAACAAACTTCACTTTTTAAAGTTACTATTCATTTCAAAATTCAAATTTGAAACATGCTTTAATTACCTGAAAACATGTTCAAATAAATTTCCACCTTTACAAAAACTATTCGTAATTACTTAAACTATCTTTCCAAATCATTTCAGATCAAAAATTCAAACTTTTCTTTTTCTTTTTAAAATTTAATTAATAAAATGTTTAATTAAATTCTGATTTGGAATAGATCCAATCTATAACCATACAATCCAACTTATATGGGTTTAACACATCATTAACATCCATTAACAATCATTAACAACCATTACTTTAAATTATTACCTAATGTAATAATTAATATAAGAGTTAAGGTCATTAACACTTAACTATTATTTCAAATTACTTTAACGAAAGTATTAACCATTGTTAATAATTTACTTACTATTATTAGCAAATCCAGTCCCGTCATATTAATATCAACACACATCACATCAAGTTATCAATCATTGTCACATCAATATTGACCAATGTTACGTCAATATTAGCTGATGTCATTATTAAACCATTCCATAATAAGCACGTTATCAACCAAAATAATCAATCATTTATTTACAGTTTAACTTCATAACCATTAAGGTATTCACTCTAATAACTAAACTACTAAGTAATTTACTTTTCTAACTTCCGTTAACATCATTAAATACAAAATTACTCAACAAACTAGTAATCACCAAACATAACATAATTAGTTACTCTAATTATTATAATAACCAAATGTGAGAAAAATAAACTCACATAGCTTCTCCACTCTGCCAAACTTTAGCGTAGGACGTCTCTAACTTCACTCCAACTTCGGACCTCGCTTCACAATTAGGTCATCACCTTTTCTATTTCAAACACTTTACGAACAATACATATACTAGTATATATTTTTTATATATTAATTTAAGAGAACAAAGGTGGGATCTTTGATTGTTGTAGGTGTAACAACCCGGAAATTCTAAACCAATTTAAATTTTTTATTTTACCAATTTTAATGGATTTAAATATTTAAAATAATTTATTTTAAATAATAACGATGAAAAATTTATTTAAATCGAAGTTAGAATGAATAAATTTATTTAAATTATAAAACAAGCTAGAAATGGCGCGGTAGTTTGAAAATTCGATTTCAAATTTCAAATGAATGTACAGGATTCAAAATAAATTGAATTTCGGTAAAACCAGAAATATTTGAGTTTGTGTAAAAATATCTTTCCAACGAATGTGAAAAATCCAGATTTCATAACGGGATTCAAAAGTTATGTCCGATTTAAAATTCAGAAAAGTCGCTATAGAATTTATATTTTTTTAATATAATAAGTAGCCATTTTACAAACGGCATCCGTTTTCGACGAAACCACTTTGGTTGGATCCGGAATGTCAAATTATTGCTAGATTCCAATTTTCATAATTTTTGGAATTTATATGTGAGCATGGCAAACAAAAACGTGTTTTGTCAATTTCAATCAAATTGGATCAACCAGAAAATGACCATTTTTCAAACGATCACCAAATTCGATGAAATTAATTTTGTTAAGACGGTATCATCAAAACATAGCTAGATTTATTTTTCGAGAATTTTTGAAGTCCGTGTGTGGCCCTGGTAAATTTAAATGTACGTTTAAATTAAATATATAATGATTTATATTTTAATTTTAATAAAAACTGATTAAAACCATCGAATAGGCTTATGAAACATATCCCAGTGTATCCGGAATGAGGGTATTTAGCTAGGGCAATAGTCGTTGGGCCTCATTTGAAGTCCAGACCGATAAACAAGTAATTAGTGAATTAAAATTATGTTAATATATATATATATATATATATTAATTTATACGGAAGACCCAAACCTTAATCTTTTTCCAGAGCTGCCATCTACATTCTTCAATGGCTATAAATGATCAGCCTTCCTCCCTCAAAATCTCATAATCCCCTCAATAATTACATGCACTTATAAAACATAAATGGTTTGTCATAGTGAGATCTCGAATTACACCGATCAAGATCATCTTTCGTTTCGGGTTTGGCTCGATTTTTGCAAACAAAGTGATGGCGCTTGGAGCAATTTTTGAGGCAGGAAGAGGTGGCGAGTTGACCGTGGTTGAGGGAGGTGGTAGAGTCCACGGCGGCGGTTCATGTGGGAGGCTCGGATGGGGTTCCAACCCCAGAGGATGAAGCAATGACGGATTGTTTTTGGGGACGATGGATTTGTGCGTGTTTCAGATGATTACGGGTTGTTCAACAGTAAGGGAGAAGGGGGATTAATGTTGTAATTAAAACTAAGGGTATTTCCTTTTTGTTTTTACCATATTCATTGTTTTTAAAATCTGAAAATAATATATAAGTACATGGTTTTAAAAATCTGAAAATTATATATATATATATATACACACACATTGTTTTAAAATATGAAATTTTAATATAAATATAAATGAATAGCATGGTTTTAAATAAATGAACAACATTGTTTAAATATAAATAAATCGCTTTGTTTCAAAAATATAAGTATCATTGTTTTAACAATATAAACATCATTGTTTTAAAAATATAAATAGTGTTGTTTTAAAAATAAAAATAGCTACATTTTAAAAAAATAAAATAAAAATAGCAATGATTTTGAAAATAAAAATAACATTGTTTTGAAAGGTAAAATTTACATTGTTTTGAAAAGTAAAATTTGCATTGTTTTAAAAATAAAAATAGCTAAATTAAAAATATGATTTTTATAAATAACTTTGATTTAAAAATGTGTATTTTTAAATGTATATAACATAATAAAAATGTTATTTTTATTTGGTATAACATTGTTTTAAAAATGCAATTTTAATATGAAATACCTTAGATAAAAATCTAATTTGTGTGTATATATATGTATATATCATAGTGTAAAAATGAATTTTTAATATGTATATATATAGCATTGTAGAAATATGATTTTTAATATAAATAACATAGGTTGAAAATGTGATTTTTTAAATATAAATAGCATTATTTAAAAATCTGATTTTTAATATAAACCGCGTGAAACAGATTGAAATGGAATCGACTGGAAGCGAACATAATCCAAACCATCGCAGAGTGGAAACCAAGGTGATAACTCCTCACTAAAAATTTTGCACAGTTATTTATTTATTTTCATAACTGAAAAATTTATAGAATTGCCAATGTAGATTTTTATCAGTTTAATTATTATAAATGGTATATTGTGCATGTTTGATCACTTTCTTCGTCCATAAACCATGGACGATTTAAAATGACTGTATCGCGTGACTGTTTATGATGTTGTGATGATTAACATATTATAAATAATGTTAATATTAATGTAGTGGTTCAAATTAAATTATAAATATTCAGTTATAATTTAAACAGTGAAAATTGGCTAAGTAGAATAATAATTCAAACTGAATTAGAATTGGTTAAATTTATTAACCAATGATTTATTTAAATAAAATGTTGTTGTTTGAAAACCCGACACGGGTATTGGGATGATACTTGACATACACTAGTCCCAATATTTAGTTGTATGTCAATCGATGGATTGACAGGCTGTGATGAGCGTTATTTATTTTAATGCTCACACAGTTGTAAATTTCACTTTGGATGTGAATGGACTGTTTAATGATTATTTATCATTATTGCTGAATACATGCGGTGTGTGAAATCCATATAACCAAAATTATATGGTAATTGATTGAGTCACATTCCGATTCAGAAATAAATAATGTTTTATAGTAAATAATGTTTTATAAATAATGTTGAATAAAATATCATTTTAGAATGAAATATCATTTTAGAATGAAATATCATTTTACCATGAAATATCTATTTAGAATGAAATATCATTTTAGAATGAAATATCATTTTACCATGAAGTATCATTTTAGAATGAAATATCATTTTAGAATGAAATATCATTTTACCATGAAGTATCATTTTAGAATGAAATATCATTTTAGAATGAAATATCATTTTAGAATGAAATATCATTTTAGAATTAAATATCATTTTAGAATGAAAGGTCATTTCAGAACAAAATAACATTTTTAATGATAAATAACATTAAATAACATTTTTAATGATGAATAACATTTTTAATGATAAAAGGATTTTTAATTATAAAAACTATTCAATATAAAGAAACATTTTCAATATAAAGAAAATTTTCAATGTAAAGAAACATTTTCATGTACAAAAACATTTTCATGTAAAAGAACATTTTAATGAAAGGAACCATTTTAATGAAAAGAACCTTTAATGTAAAAGAACGTTTTAATGTAAAGAATAATTTGAATAAAGAAACTTTTAAAATAAAGAATATTTTAAAATAACAAATTATATATATATATATATATTAAAATAATATTCAGTGAAGAATAAAATTATGATTTTGATGTCCGACTTTGAATGGGCACAAATATAAAAATATGAAGCCGGGTTTAAGTATAGAAACGCTGTTTTAACCCGAACGGATTTATCGATCGATTTTATTCATTTTATAATGAATATCGAAATGAAGTGATTTCAAAATTTCATATTTTAAAAATATTATCATTTTAATATGATAAAAATATAGAATATTCAATTTTGACTTGAAATTGAAAATGAAGTTGGAATCGTTTTAAAATGAATTTATAAACGACTTATAAAATACGTTAGATATGGATAACGATGAAATATATATAATATATATTTATTGGCTGAATAGAACGTTCCGCGCAGCGACCATTCACGAATTTCGACCATTAACTTCAAATTGATGTAACGAGAGATCCGACCGTCGGATTCTCCTAAAACCGGAACCGTTAGGTTCGTATCGAAAAGATCTTTCCAATGAATATAAGAAGTTTGAAATCTAACGGTTGGATTTAGAATCATGTCCAAATCAAATTTGAAAAAGGTCGCTATGGATGCAGTTCGGTGGCCGTTATTGAAAATCGGCTGTACGGGCGATAATAAAATTATTAAAAATATGAAAAAATTATGTAAAATTATAATAAATGTTTTGGAAAGATTTTGGATGAAAAATTCCGTATTTAAAAAGATAAAATATATTTTTATCGAAATGAACTAGTTATTAACTAGAATAAATCTTTAATTAAGATTTAATGGAGTTTTCCAGTTAATTAATATTTATTTGGAATTAAATAAAATAAATTGGATTTTGGGTTTGTCGTGAATGGTGTCTTAAATACCACTGTTCTTAAAACCCTATGTGAAAAAAATAAATCTTTTAATTAAGATTTAGAGAAGTTTACTAATTAATTAAGGTTTAATTAGAATTGAAATGAAAGTTGATTGTGGGTTTATCGTGAACTATGTTTTAAACGATATTTGTTCTTTAATCCCAATTAACAGTGAAAATATAAAATGAAATTTATAATTTTTTTATTAAGATTTACATGGAATTTATAAATCTTTTATTAAGATTTAAATGGAAATTGTCCAAAGTAAAGTTTTCCAATTATTGGAATTAAATGGAATTCGATTTGGTAATAATGGAGATGAGCTTCTGTGAATGAGGATTGTTACTGTATATGGAATTTAAAAGGCATTGCCGTTATTCCATTTATATTATTAGTCTAATATAGAAATTTATATCGATTATATACTGATCTGATTTCTATGAAGATTCCATTTTTATTGGAAGATGATTTTGGGTTTGTCGTGAACTGTGTTTTTAATGACATTGGTTCTTTAACCTAGTTAAAGATAAGATTAGTGTAACGACCCAGATTTTTTTTGATTTATTTTTGAATATTTAATATTTATTTTAAATATAGAGTTGATAATATAAATCAATTTTTATATTATGTTATCGATTTAAAAATAAATTTTTGAATTTGTATAGAATATATTAAATTATCAAAATACAAAATATAATTGAAATCGAAGTTAAAGACTGAATAAGTACAATTCAGATGACCGGTATGAATTTATTTGAATATTGTGAAAACCCGTAACTTCCCCGGTGAGGAAAGCGCGGATAGTTCGAGAACAAGCTACAAAAGGACGCAGACGGAAGAACATTTCATTGTTAATTACAACAACTCCATCAGAATACAAGAATATATAGAGTATAAATGAATATTACACAGAAATATCAGAGATTTAAATTACATTTAAATACATCGCAGCGGAAAATAATACAATACACAACTAGAAGAGATATACGGATACAAAGCTTTCCGGATATCATTCCAGCTATAAACCAGGATCCTGTGAATATAAATCTGCAAAACCAAAACTACTAGCTGCCCGTGTCTAAAATAAGGGCACCCAGAGTATAGGTTAAAACAATAAACTCCAGGTCAGTCATGGGACTGGTGTGAGAACTAAAACAGTTGTAAATCTTTATTTTAAAGTTAGGTAAATCAAGGGACCACGCCGTATAACACGGAACGGGTTTCCTCCCAAGAATACCAGTGCATAAAACAACAGCGCAATGCTAAATAAAGAAAAATGAAGCTATTATAAGACCCAGGTCCCATCACACAATGCAACGCAAGCCGGAGGATAGGGTTTTCCCTTATAATAGCCAAACATTCTTAGTACGTTTAAAACAAATTATTTGATACTACTATAAGTGCATAGCGTGTAAAACAACTTTAAATCATAAGTATTAATCATTGACGGCATGGGTACCATATATCATGTCGCCATACTAGTTCTACAATTAAAACCACAATATTGCGTATTGGAAATTGGATTTCCGTCATGGTGGCTCCTGATTCGAAAGATCGATCACGTAATGCAATTCCCCACGGCTTATGTCCCAACAAGAGAAACACCGTCTGCACATCCGCACTTTTGGGACCAGAGTATCACCGCGGCTTACGTCCCAGCGAGAGAAAACACCTGTAACGACCCAGATTTTGAGCGACTTTGGTTATCGACATAAACACGATGTCGATAACCAAAACATCGAAAAATCCGGGTAATTAATGAAAGAAATTAGAGGGTGAGGAAAGATAAGATAGAAAATTAGAATAGAAGAAGAAGAAGAACACAATATCAGAGTAACACGAATCTCACAGCGGAATGAATAAATATATTGCATAACATAACTTTGAAATACAAATCTGTACTTGAATATCATATCATTATCAAAGTACATCACTTACAACACAGCGGAAATAACTATAGCTATATGATCCTGAAGCCTCCTGCTCCAAGCTCTTCTAGTATATCTGTAAATCCCGACTACTTGACTGCCCGTACAAATTTAGGCACCCAAGAGTTTAGGGAAACAAACAAATAAACTCCGGGTCAGTCATGGGACTGGTGTGAGTAAAATATTTTAACACAGTTTAACATATATATGATATCTCATAAGACCACGTCGTGAATACGGAACGGGTTTTTCCCTTATGAGAATCCAACATCTTTGACAAGCAATATCATTCTGATATTATAATAATGTCTAATACAAAAATATATCAATCTAGCAGAAACGCTTTCATCTCACGTTCTACATATATAGTATACAATCAAAACCGCAAGCACGTATTGGGTAATGGATTTCCAACTATGACAAGGTATGGAACCACCTTTCGCTAGTGTACCTCTAGAGAGGAATACACTGGGTTCAACAAGAACATCTTGCAACCCGGCCACACATGACCGACCACTCATTTCGCTTGAGTGTATCGAATGTATATCACCAACGGTTGGGATCAGCAACCGTTTCCCGAATGGGACAGCACCAACAATAGATTTTTAGAAGTAAATGAAACTCTAGATCAGGTGATTATACACCCTACTTCGGTGCGACCGACTTAGCCATGCTGCCTGCCCGATTTCTGTCATTTACCGGATGTGAGGCTAGAAGCTACGCTTTATCATCACACCAGATTCACTTTGAATGCCACATCATCAAATCCATCCAATCACTGATTGACGTCCTCAACAATACATTATGTGTTAGCTAAAGAAGTTTCCTTCTCCGGTTCCACTCTTGGTACGGTTGGAGAAATCAATATACATGATCGTCTGGAAATACTTTGTCAGACATCCGTCCATACAAGTCATCCAGGAACAGGATGAACCGAAGGCACTATTCTGTAACCAGGGTAGCCCTTGCATAACTCCGTCTTCAATTTCCATTGGCATATATGATTCGCAACGCTAATGCCAATACAGAGTGGTTCTTTGGATAATAATCCAACCGGTCTCTCTATATTAACAACGTTAAAATGGTCAAAACTTCGATAGTCTGTGATTTAACTATCGAATAAAAACAAGTGTGCAAACAACGATATTATTTCCAAATGGAAATTATTTCGATCAAATATCACTTAACATTCATCTCCTTAGTTCATTTTTCATCTCCTGTTTCCCTATATTCAACATTTCTTATTTTCTAAATTTGGAAAATATACGTCATTAACAATGGAAAACATTTCCATTTCTTGTTTTCTTTATTAGAAAACATTTCTGGTTTCTTATTTGGAAAACATTTCCAAAGCTCCTTCATTGGACGTAGACAGATGTTTAAACAAACATCGCTATGCCAACCCAAACCATTTCCTTTACTGCCGAAACTTAACTACTCTTTAGTTAAAAAACGAAGCCAATCAAGTTGGGGTAGAACTACCTCTCAGACCTTAACTGAACAACATTTCTAACTTTGAAATAGACAAAGTTCACTTTATATCCCTTTACTAACTTCCTTACTAAACCCTCCTTCGAATAGCTATATTTGATTCACTCTTTTCACTTAACTCCTTTCGAATAAACTATATTTGATTAACTCATTTTACTTTAACTCTAATTGATTAAACTAACATCGATTAGCTCCTTTTACTTTAACTCTAATCGATTAAACTAACATCGATTAGCTCCTTTTACTTTAACTCTAATCGATTAAACTAACATCGATTAGCTCCTTTTACTTTAACTCTAATCGATTAAACTAACATCGATTAGCTCCTTTTACTTTAACTCTAATCGATTAAACTAACATCGATTAGCTCCTTTTACTTTAACTCTAATCGATTAAACTAACATCGATTAGCTCCTTTTACTTTAGCTCTAATCGATTAAACTAACATCGATTGCTCCTTTTACTTTAACTCTAATCGATTAAACTAACATCGATTAGCTCCTTTTACTTTAACTCTAATCGATTAAACTAACATCGATTAGCTCCTTTTACTTTAACTTTAATCGATTAAACTAATATCGATTAGCTCCTTTTACTTTAACTCTAATTGATTAAACTAACATCGATTAGCTCCTTTTACTTTTAGTAACAGTTCTTCACTTTACAAATGATTTTCCTTTTATAAAACTCTATTCGTTTTAAAAACATTTTTCCCTTTTATTTACTTTCGAAATATTTCCTTTAATAAAATCTGTTGATTTTATAAAGTCCCTTTATTTCAATATACATTGAAATAATTCTTTTTACATCCCAGGGTCTTTTATGATATTTAAAATATCGAATAACAATGATCAACATCATTCCAACACACATAATCCATAACAGATTATATAACACATCGTATATCACAATATATGAAAAACAGTAAAATAAATGTTGAGGAATCCAGTTGGATTCCTCCAACCTGTTTCCCTGCATCACAGATGTTAAACAATATAGATAACATCACTTTCAGTTCCATATGATATATTCTGTTAAACAGAATCAATATAGAACTTCAACTAACTGACTAGCAGTTCAATCAAACAGTCAACATATAGTCAATCAGCCAATATCTAACAGTTCTAAAAATATTACATGAAATTATAAACTGTTCAGAGTTAGTGAGATTTACTCACATTGGACGATCATCGTTAATAAAGATAGCCATCGCTTGATTCAAACGGACAATTTATTTCGCTATAAGTTGTAATGAGCTTCGATTCGCTCTCCGTTAGTTCCATAAGGTTGCGTTCGTCGCTACGATCCCAGTGTAGCTCGTTTCGTCGGATTCTTAAACAGTCTGACCGTTTTTTTTGATAGCTGCTCTGTCTGACTTTAATTTCCTTGCTTCTGCTTGTTTAAACCCGCCACTTCATATTGCATACTATGTCTAAGAAACTAAACTGCTCTTCTTCGTGTTTGCATGTCAGCATAACTTCATCCCAGTCCACAACTTTGTTTTCTTCATTCACAATTCCCTTTGGAAACTCACGTCTGTTCTTTTCATAAGGGTCTCACCGCCGCTATGCTTTGTTCACACAATACAATCACCAGCCGATTCCCCTCGTTAATCCAGCTACCACGTCAATCCTCTTTCCATCAATCCCTGCGTGTCCACTTTGCTTTATGCTTCAGAACCATGGTGCCAACTTCCTCACTCATGCTGTACATATCAAAAGGAAATACGCTGATGATCCCCTGTTTGAAAAATGAAGCTTCCATTTTAAATTAAGAAACCCGTGGCCATCCCCTTTTGTTCTCTATGCCTCAATAGTTCTTCACATTGGTTATTTCTGGAAATCATGGCCCAATGAATTCCTTTGTTCCTTCCACCCTTTACTGCCCAAAATTATATCTCTTCGTATACTATTGTTTTCAACTTGACTTGGCCGATCTCAATTCACGCTTCCCTTCCATTCTACCTCATGAAAAATTAAACACAATATACCAAAATCATCTCCTTTAAATTCTCTTCTGTCCTATGCAATTTTTGTAGAACTCGGTGGAACAAGTGCCTTGCGTCGAATTGGGTTTTCACGCGGCATCCAGCAAACATCGAACCCAAATAAAATCGTTCACTCCAGAAACCTTCTACAAGCTGCTAATCTCCATCCTAAACACCAAATTAAAATCCAATTCAAACAACGATAACCCAACATCAAGAATTTTCCAACCTAAGAGTAGTTTTCCGTCGCTCCTGGTATCGCACCATAGCTAATCGAAACCGCACTTCATAACATAGACATAGGATTGTAGAGGATCTTCCAGGGAATTCGATATATAACTTTCATGGTTTATAGAATTTTATTTGAATTTATATGAATTATTGAAGATCGAAATAATTTCCTGGGTGGAAGAAACACTTGCGGCGGAAATAACTTTGACCAGAGGAAAGGGGATTTAGGTTTAGGAGAGGTGAAGACATTATATAGGAGATCCCCTTTTTGTGGTATGGAAGAAAACGAGCGAACGTACGAGACTTAGTTGCCACACAAGTGAAGATTTTTATATGAATAAATTTACTCAATCATACCCGAGAACATATGTTACCTCATTACCATGTATTAAAATATCGAAATGTTTATCGTTATAAATAAAGTGATATTGTACCATCTGGATTTGTTTAAGTAGTATCACATTCGCCATTTGGATATTTAAGTTATACACTAACTCAAAGAAATCGAAGAAAAGTTTGTTTGAGGAAGTTCGGTTAAAAGGAGACATTTCTTTGTTTTGCACCCGTAAGGCTTCAAACTACGTAACAAAGGTCCAAACACCTTGCCTTACTAATTATATTAAGGTTTATTTTCTTGTGTAATCAGTCAAATGGTGTCCAACTCTAATTCTTGTATGATATATTTTGTTTTACATTTGAGAGCACCCCATTTTTCGAAACTCTATTTGTTCACGGACTGATATAAAAATATCATTGAATCGAGTAATGTGTCGTGATCCCAAAAATATAATAATATCGGTAGGTGAACTCATATTTTGAAATCCCAAGATATTGGTTTAGGGTGCAACATACTCCAAATAAAAAGTTGCTTATTTAATTAATTAAAAATTACAGTAAAATTCTAAAAATTAAATTATCACTACGTCTCAAAGGGCTTGTCTAGATTTGAAGCCAATATTTAATTGAAAATTAAATATATCGTTATGGTTTATAAACGATTCCACAGCGACTATTTTAGAATTTGATTTGGCCATAAATCAAAATCTACACGACGAAATCTCGATCTTTCTCTTCCATTAGAAAAATATACTGCACCAGCTCCCGACGTTTCTTGTTCCACAGAAATCCAATTTAGAACGTCTTCTGTATATTCGTTTAAAGTTCGAATCGCCAAATCGCGAGCTGCCGCGCCATTTCGAGCTCGATTATAATTATAATATAATTTATACCTTCAAACTATCGTTTATATAATATATTCGTTATTCAAATTCAATTCCAAGCTGAATTAAATATCACAGATGATCCCGTTCACACCATATCGCCATTTCAGCCCATTTTGATTATTTTAGAATTAAATATATTATTTAATTTATTATTTTGATTAAATACTCACCATTATTTAATTCCACGACAAATAAATTCTTTTAATTACCTTTTAAAAAATTAAATAAATTAATTATTACCCCATGAAAGTACGGGTCATTACATTCTTCCCCACTTAAAATAATTTCGTCCTCGAAATTGCTAAGGTAGAGAACGACCCTATCGACTGGTTAGAACATATTTGTTCACTTCTTAACTTCAGTTTCAACTGAACTAATTTAATTTCAATTAAATTACTAATTAATTCTTATCATCAAAAATTTTCAAAAATCCTGAAAATTTTCTAACGCCTTAACTTTTTCGAAAAATTTCGCCAGCACCTCCTTTGTATTGGTCAATAGGTCAAACCAACACTCGCCTCTCTGGGCCATCTCCCACCCAAAAGAAAATCAAACAGCCAAGCTGCTTGCCAATTCGGCTCATACATGTTATATCCAACAGAAATATAAACTTGTACCTTTTTGTCGGGCATATCAACTCTATCACTTCCATATGCTATCAACTCAGCATATACCAATGTTATCCCAATCAAACTCTGAAATCACTTTTATCTCCAACACAACCATTCGCTTTTTACCAAGCCAAATTTTCATTTCAAACTCAAGTTTCGTTCTCGATTCCCAATTATTAACTTGATTATCAATTTACACTTCAAATTCGAATCTCATAATCCAATTTGTCTTGATATCTTTCTAATTCAATCTCAGTTACCACTTTACTGGCTTTACTTTAATTCAAATTTTGCTTTCACAAATTTTTGTTAAATTTGTTTTTAATTCAAACATTCTTTCCCTGGGAGTTTTTAAACAGTTTACTCTTTTCAAAAATCAAATTTTCCTTTTTGAAATTCAACTGAGCCTATAATCAATATTCCATTAGTTAAATCACTTCTCTATTTCTTTATCAATGTTTGTTAACCAAATATTTTCAATAACCATATTGGCCTTTTTGTGTTATTTGGAAAACATTTCCGAATATCGCCTTCCTTTTTTTTCTAAACTTTAGAAATATATGCTATTTTATAATTGGAAAATATTCCAATTACTTATCTCTTTTCCGATCTCGTTTATTTCTATACTTAGGAAATATTCTTTATTATATTTCCAAGCTTACACTTATTTGGGTTAAAACGGATGTTGTGTAAAACATTGTTACGACAACCCAAATGCTATATTCAACTAACTCTTATTCAACATTGATCTTCGAGCCTGAAATCTTACTATTTATTTGTTAATAATGAAATCAATCAAGTTGGGGTATAACTACCTCTCAGACCTTGACTGAATAACATTTATAATGTCAAAACAGATATGACTACTTACTCGAATAATCAATACCATACAACTACTTATTCACTTTTAATCATGTACACGCTTCCTCTTTCTATTTTTACTAGATTTTATTCTAGACTTCCTTTTTGATTTTACTATTCTATTTCTACGTTCGTTTCCTTATCGACTTCTATATATATATCGATACGTTGATTTCTAACTATCAAATTATCTTAAAAATATTCTAACTCTTTAAATCCCCGGAAAAATTCTCCATAACCTCCTTTGTACCAGGAGCATCGGAATATTTCAAATAGCCTCCCATGGCCATCACCAATCCAAAAGGAAAAGAAAATGCCAAATGGCTAGCCGATACGGCGCATAAAATCTCATATATGAATTAAATACATACCTTTTCGTCGAGCATTCTATTTATATACCTTCATACCTTATCCATACCTATCTCATGTATATTTATACCTGCCCAATCTATTTTAACTACACCTGATCGTTTTAACTCAATTCGTTAATTAATTTGTTAATTAACTCTTTTAGTCTATTTCACTTTTATATTTGAACATGACATGTTCAAATATATTTTAACTTGCTTATTAACTAATTTGAATCCAAATTTCAAATTTAAGTTCTATATTCGACTTCGAATATCCATTTACAAATCCAATCCACCTTTCAAAGTTCAACTTCAAATTCGAAACTCGATTAACTAATCCTCTTCGATTTAGTTAATTCTATTCAATTTCTATTCAAATTTCATATCACTTCTATTATTCAAATCTATATATTCAAACCCTATATTTGAATTCCATTTGAATTCTATATTCAAACTCTATTTCAATTCCATTGAATTTCATATATTCAAACTCCCTTTGAATTTCTATATTCAAATCCTATTATTACTCTATATGAATTTTATATTCAATTTTCCATTATTTAAATCTTCTTTATTCAAATCTCATTTGAATTTCTATATTCAAACCCCATTTGAATTTTCTATTTAAATTCTATGTTTGAACTTCCTTTATTCAGATTCCTTTAAATAAGTCTCAATTTCAATTCCTTTTGAAATCGATATTTCTACCTTTGGAAAATAGGTTTCCCTTTCAACTTCTCTCTTGTATTTTTATTTCTGAATTATCCAGTGATAATTCTTTTCACTTCATTTATAAACTTCGTTTATAAAAGAACTATTTTTAAACTTCGTTTATAAAGGAACTTCTCGTTTTTATTTCTTTTAAACAAGTTAATATTTCAAATCTATTTAAAAATTCAAATTCTATATTTTAAATCCCATTTGAAATTCAACACAACTTGTCTTTCCCAAAACAAATTCAAAACAGTATCTCTGGTAGTAATTCGTCACTTACAACTCGAAAATGAATACTGATGATGCAGCTGTCATTATCAGAATCTATTTTCCAGCGATCGAAGTGAGTTCAATACTATAAAACCATTTCTAAACATTTCCACTTTGAAATTCATTTCAAAATATAATTCACACTGCTTGCAAAACAATTAAAAATCTCCCAGGATCTTAAATTTTCCTTATTTTTAATCCAAATACATTTACAAACACTTATCCAGTTTTCCAGCATTTTAACTCAATTCCTGGATTAAATTTCAGATTTAACTCATCTGATTTCATGTATTTCACTTATATGAATTCTGATTGGTTATTTACATAACCATTTAATTTATAATCTTACTCGATTATAATAACAACCAATATATCCAATATATATCAAAATATACGTTGGGTAAACTATTTTCATTTACCCTCCTTTCAAAACATATCGTGCCGACCCATCGTATTCGAGTGTTTAGTAACTCCTACTGATACAGTGGATCAAACTGATCGACCAGAACTCATAAACAACTCAACCAATGAATCTCCACAATATAAAACAAATTTTTATATCAAATACAAATACGCCCACTCGTATATATACACTCAACTCAATCTAGGGCATTACTAACCCTATCTCTACCGAGTCACGCCACAGAGCCAAGTAATTCTTTTAACCTTCTGCTCTGATACCAACTGTAACGACCCGGATTTTGAGCGACTTTGGTTATCGACATAAACACGATGTCGATAACCAAAACATCGAAAAATCCCGGTAATTAATGAAAGAAATTAGAGGGTGAGGAAAGATAAGATAGAAAATTAGAATAGAAGAAGAAGAAGACAATATCAGAGTAGCACGAATCTCACAGCGGAATGAATAAATATATTTCATAACATAACTTTGAAATACAAATCTGTACTTGAATATCATATCATTATCAAAGTACATCACTTACAACACAGCAGAAATAACTATAGCTATATGATCTTGAAGCCTCCTGCTCCAAGCTCTTCCAGTATATCTGTAAATCCCGACTACTTGACTGCCCGTACAAATTTAGGCACCCAAGAGTTTAGGGAAACAAACAAATAAACTCCGGGTCAGTCATGGGACTGGTGTGAGTAAAATATTTTAACACAGTTTAACATATATATGATATCTCATAAGACCACACTGTGAATATGGAACGGGTTTTTCCCTTATGAGAATCCAACATCTTTTACAAGCAATATCATTCTGATATTATAATAATGTCTAAGTACAAAAATATATCAATCTAGCAGAAACGCTTTCATCTCACGTTCTACATATATAGTATACAATCAAAACCGCAAGCACGTATTGGGTAATGGATTTCCAACTATGACAAGGTATGGAACCACCTTTCGATAGTGTACCTCTAGAGAGGAATACACTGGGTTCAACAAGAACATCTTGCAACCCGGCCACACATGACTGACCACTCATTTCGCTTGAGTGTATCGAATGTATATCACCAACGGTTGGGATCAGCAACCGTTTCCCGAATGGGACAACATCAACAATAGATTTTTAGAAGTAAATGAAACTCTAGATAAGGTGATTATACACCCTACTTCGGTGCGACCGACTTAGCCATGCTGCCTGCCCAATTTCTGTCATTTACCGGATGTGAGGCTAGAAGCTACGCTTTATCATCACACCAGATTCACTTTGAATGCCACATTATCAAATCCATCCAATCACCGATTGACGTCCTCAATAATACATTATGTGTTAGCTAAAGAAGTTTCCTTCTCCGGTTCCACTCTTGGTACGGTTGGAGAAATCAATATACATGATCGTCGGGAAATACTCTGTCAGACATCTGTCCATACAAGTCATCCAGGAACAGGATGAACCGAAGGCACTATTCTGTAACCAGGGTAGCCATTGCATAACTCCGTCTTCAATTTCCATTGGCATATATGATTCGCAACGCTTATGCCAATACAGAGTGGTTCTTTGGATAATAATCCAACCGGTCTCTCCATATTAACAACGTTAAAATGGTCAAAAATTCGATAGTCTGTGATTTAACTATCGAATAAAAACAAGTGTGCAAACAACGATATTATTTCCAAATGGAAATTATATCGATCAAACATCATTTAACATTCATCTCCTTAGTTCATTTTTCATCTCCTGTTTCACTATATTCAACATTTCTTATTTTCTAAATTTGGAAAATATACGTCATTAACAATGGAAAACATTTCCATTTCTTGTTTTCTTTATTAGAAAACATTTCTGGTTTCTTACTTGGAAAACATTTCCAAAGCTCCTTCATTGGACTTAGACAGATGTTTAAACAAACATCGCTATGCCAACCCAAACCATTTCCTTTACTGCCGAAGCTTAACTACTCTTTAGTTAAAAAACGAAGCCAATCAAGTTGGGGTAGAACTACCTCTCAGACCTTAACTGAACGACATTTCTAACTTTGAAATAGACAAAGTTCACTTTATATCCCTTTACTAACATACTTACTTAACCCTCCTTCGAATAGCTATATTCGATTGACTCTTTTCACTTAACTCTATTCGATTGACTCTTTTCGCTTAACTCCTTTCGAATAAATTATATTTGATTAACTCATTTTACTTTAACTCTAATTGATTAAACTAATATCGATTAGCTCCTTTTACTTTAACTCCAATCGATTAAACTAACATCGATTAGCTCCTGTGACGGCCCGCCCCGCACCAGTCTGCATTTCCTCCGAAAGTGCGCTGTACACATGCCCGACTAGCACGGGACGGTCGTCAGAAGAAAGGAAAGAAGGGAATGAACTAATCAAGGAACCTGTAGAATGTCTCACAGCGCATGGAATAAAATATAATAACAAAATACTTGACATAAAACAGGTGAGACAATGTATAAGCTGATAACTAAAACCAACATCAACGTTAGAGCAGCGGAAATCCAAATACAGCTTATTACAATTTTCCAAATTTACTATCTCTAAACAAAAGAAAGCTAAAGTAGAAGATGCACCACCAATGCCCAAGCAGTGATCTTCAACAACACAGGGAGAATACTATATATATATATTACGTGGAAGCCTCCTGCTCGTCTCCGGATCATCTACCCGTGCATCAACAGCTAACCTGTCTCTAGTCTGCTCGTGTGAGCACCCAGAGTAATAAGAGGAGACATAAAACTCTGGGTCAGACATAAAGCCTGGTATGAGCGATAAGCATCTAAACAGAATAATAACAGGTATACTAAACCATACCTGAACCTGGACCTGCAACCAAAGAGTTAGTACCACATACCGTACAATGCTCTAAGGTGCCATAATAAATAGTGTAAGAATACAGGGGTGGGGTGTGTATGTCAAACAATCAAGCATAGCAACCATCCTTACGTCTCTCACTCAGTGCGTAAAGTATACGATATCTACCACTTTGGAACACTAGACAAAATGAGGTAACGACGAATCCCGACTTGTAGAAACCCTGCTGTGACCAAGCCAAACACTTGGAGTCATGACCAAACATTTCAATGACCCACTTCATTGGTCGTAGCCCTTGGTTCTACCGATGCCATAATGGCCCTGAATCCGCCTTCGTACCTCCTACCATAGTGGTCCAAAGCTATAGACGTCGATAACCCCTTGGCACGCGACCCGCAGCAAAGTCCAACCATGAAGCGAACTCATTGGTTCCCAACTAGATCCTGAGCTCTAACTTCCCATACTGGACTACCTTTGCATCTCAGTTTTCTGTCATCACCGGATCGGTTCGGATCCCCTCTTAGCCATCGGTTCGGTTCGGCCTTTAGCTCCCCATCATCAACGCAGTGCGGTTCGTGGCGTTCATCTGGTAGCGGTTCAGATCGGCCTTATTTCCTCCAAGCACTCTGGTTCGGGTCGCACTTTCTACTCACGAATAGTTCGGATCGTGGTCACCTCACAGGGTCGGTTCGGGTCGTCTCGCACAGTCTTGATCGGATCGGATCGGCACCATCGGATCGGATCGGCACCATCGGATCGGAGTCCCCCACAAAAGCAGGTCAGATCGGTCGCTATCATCGGATCGTGGTCTTCAAGCATCGACGGATCGGATCGCTCCATCGGTTCGGATCGCCCTTATTTCCTCCGATCCGGTCCGGTTCAGATGATTTCCTGCAGTTCTTCCAGCGAGCAGTTTACGCCTTTCGACGGCGTTTTTGACAAATCTAACACTTCTAATCAATCATAAAACACACCATAGAGTCATAGCAATATGTAATAGCAACCAAAAACAGCAAACAACCATTCAAATGAATCAAAATGGATCAAAAGTGGTCAAAACTCCTTATTTTCCCTTAAGCATGATTAAGTAAAACTGATCATAGGGTTAACAAAACTTAATCAAATCGAACCAAATTTCTAACAGAGGCATAAAATATTATTTATGAATTTCTAAACATTTTTCCAGAATTTATTAGTGTGTAAATTCGCTAATCTTCACTAATTACCCTTTAATTACCGTAATTAGTGCAAAAACTATGCAAATCACTCACCTTTGCCACAATAAAACTTTCAGATCTGAAGTGAACCTCTGATTTGCACGAATTCAAATATATAACAGCAGCTCTACCTCGGTCCTTGTGCTAATCCTCCTTGATTTGATGCCTCTAAGCCTTAATCCTTGATTAGGAAGTGATTTTGGGTGTTTTAGAGAGATTTAGAGAGTGGAGGCCATGGCTAGGTCAAGAGAGATGGAAAGTGACAGCTGAAAAATGAGAAAAAGGTATTCTCCAAACCCTAACAGCCCTTTTAAACTCCTAATCTCGAAATTCCCCTTGGGCCTAGCTGTTAGTCACCCGGTTAAGCCCAATTAAGCTGTTTTTCACCATCTGAAACTTGTTTCAGCCATATCTCCCAAACGGTGAGTCCGTTTGGCTAATGTGACCACTCTACGGAAAGAGAAACCATCATCCGGAGCCAATGGAAGTGGTTTCAGGTCAAAATTCCTTTCCAGTCAAAAGTTATGGCCAAAACCGTGCCAACTAGGGGTAAAATGGTCATCTAAAAATCGGGAAAAATCTTGAACATGGGAAATGACCCCAATAGTCGTCCCCCAAAGTTACATGACCATACGACTTCGTATGTGAAAGAAATAAATATTCTACGATCCTATGATGCGTAGAATACGGGTCGTTACACTCTCCCCCCCTTAAGAAATTTCGCCCCCGAAATTCCTTAACCCAAAACATACAAAGGATCCCGCATGCCTAACAACCATATACAACAATCAATCATGCAAAACAAGCAAACAAGTCTATCCTAGCATGCGGAAAAACTAAATCGAAGCCAAAATCTTACCAGGCAAAGAGTTCTGGGTGTGACTTCCTAATGTTCTCCTCTGTCTCCCAAGTACAATCATTCTCGTCCTTGCTCCACTGTACCTTGACTAGCTTCACCGCCTTCCTTCGAAGTTGCTTCATGTCGTGCGCGACAATACAGGCCGGCTTGCGGTTCCCAACCGCCTCGGGTTCTACTTCGAAGTCCTCTAACTGATCAGGTGAAATAGTCATATCTGAGTCGTGAACGAACTTCCTTAGTTGGGAAACATGAAATACGTTGTGAACTCCCGCCATCTTCTCTGGTAAGTCAATTCTATATGCCAAATTCCCGACTAGTTCAAGAACAGGGAATGGGCCAACAAATCTTGGTGCCGACTTGCCTCTCCTGCCAAATCGTATTACGCTCTTCAACGGAGAAATCTTGAAAAACACCAAGTCACCAACGGAGAATTTTAGGTCTCTTCTCCTCTTATCAGCATAACTCTTCTGCCTATCCTGGGCAGCCTGCATTCGTTGTTGAATGATTTTGATCTTATCTGAAGTTTCCCTCACCACCTCTGGTCCAAGCATAAACTTCTCGCCAGTCTCTATCCAACATGACGGTGAGTTGCACGGTCTTCCGTACAAAGCTTCAAACGGAGCCATACCGATACTGGATTGGTAGCTATTATTATATGCAAACTCTACTAGATGCAAATGGTCATCCCATGATCCACCGAAATCCAATATACATGCTCTCAAGAGATCTTCCAAAATACGGTTCACCCTCTCCATCTGACCGTCGGTCTGAGGATGATATGCGGTACTGAGATGTAACTCTGACCCTAGAGCCTCTTGTAAGCTCTTCCAAAACCCACTAGTGAACAACGGGTCTCGGTCGCTCACAATGCTTTTAGGTACTCCATGAAATCTCACTACCCACTTCATATACAATTCTGCTAACTTAGCTGCCATTCTGGTCGATTTGACTGGTATAAACCTTGCACTTTTAGTCAATCGATCCACAATCACCCAAATGCTATCATGTCCCGATCTAGTCCTTGGTAAACCATCGATGAAATCCATCGAGACTTGCTCCCATTTCCATTCGGGAATTTCTAATGGCTGCAACAACCCACTAGGCTTCTTTTGTTCAGCTTTAACTAGCTGGCAATTCATGCATTTGGATATAAACTTCCCAACGTCCCTTTTCATCCCTTCCCAGTAGTAAGTCTGTCTCATGTCTCGATACATCTTATTACCACCGGGATGTATAGTCAGTTTTGAGTGATGACATTCTCTAAGCACTTCATCCCTCAATCCATTGACATTGGGTACAACAAGCTTTCCATTCCTTCTAAGCCATCTATCTCGATCAAGCCCATACTTGTTCATCTCCTCATCGATACCCATCTCTAACTTGGAGATGATTTCCAATAGGTTAGGATCGTCCCTCTGACTAGAGCCGATCCGTTCAATCAAAGTGGTTCTGATCGTCAAACTTGCTAACATTTCTGGATCCAATTCGCACCTTGGTCTGAAATCAAACCCCGCGATAAACTCCAGTTGCTTCCTTTCAAGGAACATAGCCCCTAAGCTGGCATGTCTTCTACTCAATGCATCAGCCACCGCATTGCCCTTTCCCGGTGTGTATGCGATGTCAAAATCATAGGAAGCTAAGAACTCTAACCATCTCTGTTGACGGAGATTTAAATCCTTCTGGGAGAATAAATACTTCAATGACTTATGATCTGTAAACAGCTCAAATCTTTCTCCCAAGAGATAGTGTCTCCACATCTTTAACGCGAACACGATCGCTGCCAATTCTAAATCATGGGTAGGGTATCTTCTCTCGTGCGGTTTCAATTGCCGACTTGCGTAAGCTACAACCCTACCGCCTTGCATCAGTACAGCACCCAGTCCGGTACCACATGCATCCGTGTATACCGTCATCTCTTCATCCCCCTTAGGAATGACTAACACTGGTGCGCTTGTCAACTTGTCCTTTAGACTCTTGAATGCATTCTCGCACCTTTCATCCCAGACAAAAGCTTGATTCTTCTTGGTCAACTGGGTCAATGGTGCTGCTATCTTGGAGAAACCTTGGATAAACTTACGATAATATCCCGCTAATCCCAAGAAACTTCTTACATCTGTTGCGTTCTTGGGCGTAGGCCAATCCTGTACCGTAGCCACCTTTGCCGGGTCCACGGCAATACCATTCTCTGATACAACATGGCCCAAGAACCTCACTTCCCTCTTCCAGAAGTGACACTTAGAAAACTTTGCTTTCAATTGGTGTTTTCTCAACACCTCCATCACTACTCTTAAATGTTCCTTGTGTTCTTCCTCTGTCCTCGAATAGACCAAAATATCATCAACGAACACAAGGACAAACTTATTCAACTGATCTCTGAATACCCTATTCATAAGATCCACAAAATATGCTGGGGCATTGGTCAGCCCGAATGGCATGACCAACCACTCATAAAATCCAGACGGCGTTCGAAATGCCGTTTTAGCTATACTTTCAGCTTCCACTCTAAGCTGATGAAAACCTGTCGCGAGATCTAACTGAGAAAATATTCTCGCGCCACTCAACTGATCGAATAAATCATCTATCCGCGGTAGAGGATAATTGTTCTTCCTCGTCACTTTATTCAACTCGCGGTAGTCTACACACAAACGAAGGGAACCATCCGCCTTGGTAGCAAACACAACTGGTGCTCCCCATTCAGAAACAATCCTTCTGATAAATCCCTTCTTCAAAAGATCGCTGACTTGCACCTCGAGCTCTCGCTGCTTCCTTGGTGCCATACGACGAAGTGGCATCACTATAGGTCTGGCATCTTTTACCAAATCAATACGGAACTCAATCTCTCGGTGTGGTGGAAGTCCGGTCACTTCTTCGAAAACATCCGGATACTGGCCAACCACGGGCAAATCTGACAACTCACTATGCGGAATGTCGAGGGAGTTTAGAAAACTAGCCAATACCCCCTTACTGGGTAGACCACCAAACACTATCCTCCGCCCATCATCCGCTCTAGCTGTCACCAAAAAGCCCTCACAGTCTACCACCACCCCGTATCTTTGGAGCCAATCTACTCCCAAAATAATGCCAAACCCAGTAAAGCCCAAAATAAAGCAATCACAAACAAACATGCATCCATGACTCGATAAGACCACATTACGACAAATCATGCTAAGGCTAGTCGAACCACCAATCGGGTTCGTCACTACTAAAGGTCTATCGACAATCTCGGGCTCCAATCCCAACCTATCTACCAGGTCACTAGATATGAAAGAACTGGAAGCTCCGGTATCAAACAAAACTCTAACAGGAACATCATAAACAGAAAGCATACCTTGAATGACGACATTCTTTCCCTTCTCCGCCGCTGTTGGGGCATTCGACGAAGAAGGAATAGCATTAAGAGCGTAGGCTTTCACCATTTGCTTTTCCTTAGGGGGATGTGGACACTTGTCCTTGTGATGTCCCATTTGGCCACAGTTGAAGCACTTCCTATCCGCTGGCTTGGCCCGACAATTACTAGCATAATGGCCCTTCTTACCACAGCTGAAGCACTCAACATCTTGCTTATTCTTTTTCTTCTGGCCATCCTTAGCTTGGTTCTGCTTTCTCTTATTCTGGGAACCACCCTTGCCTCCACCACTTGCTTGTGGTTTTGGCTCTTCTGCAGATGCAACCTCAGTCTTCGACTTAGGGTAGAGACTTTCTGATCTTAACGCTTTCCCCACAATCGATTCAAACGTCTCATCGATGTGGTTAATAAGTTTTTCCCCCAAGTACTGATCCAAACCAGTTATGAATTTCTCATTCTTTTTCTCGGCAGTATCAATAAGAGATAACCCATATTTTGACAAAGTGTCAAATTCAGCAATGTACTCCGAGACAGCTCTGCCATTCTGCTTGAGCTCTAAGAATTTCTTAAACAGCACTGACTTCTGAGCAGCTGGAATGAACTTCTCGCTAAAGCGAGCTTTAAACTGCTCCCAAGTAATCTGATCTTCGGGAGTAGCTGCCTTTATAGCATTCCACCAATTCATTGCCCGCCCTTGCAGCTGACGGGACGCTAGCTTTCTCTTCATCGCATCCTCGATACCCAAATCCTCGAAGATACGTTCGCAACTATCCACCCAATCCTGAACATCCGTAGCCGACTCCGTTCCGTGGAATGACTTCCCACCAAGACTAGTATAATCCTTATTCAGCTTGTCGAAGTCGACTCTTGGCGCCTGCACTATTGGACCACCACCATTTCCACCATTGGGAGCTGCCCTCTGTACATCTCTAAGCATCTCTCTCATGAGGTCAGTAAACATCGTCCTCATGTCAGCAGCATTCCCATTATTGGCTCCCCTACCAGCACCTCTAGTATATCGGCTCATCGTCAATCTGAAAAAGGAAACGATTAACGACTCCATAGTGGTGCTAGTGCAGTACGACTTCATCCTTATACTACTAATAGTATATATATAGCTTTTAAAAACCAAAGTAATCACAAATACGCTCTCTCGTATACGTATATTATCTCTCCCTGATAACCTCCCTAGGTTAACTATGCAACCTAGAGCTCTGATACCAAGTGTGACGGCCCGCCCCGCACCAACCGACATTTACTCCAAAAGTGCGCTGTACACATGTCCAGTTAGCACGGAACGGATCGTTAGAACGAAAAGGAAGAAGGGAATGAACTAATCAAGGAACCTGTAGGATGTCTCACAGCGCATGGAATAAAATATAATAATAACATACTTGGCATAAAACAGGTGAGACAATGTATAAGCTGATAACTAAAACCAACATCAACGTCAGAGCAGCGGAAATCCAAATACAGCTTATTACAATTTTCCAAATTTACTGTCTCTAAACAAAAGAAAGCTAAAGTAGAAGATGCACCACCAATGCCCAAGCAGTGATCTTCAACAACACAGGGAGAATACTATATATATATATATATATTACGTGGAAGCCTCCTGCTCGTCTCCGGATCATCTACCCGTGCATCACCAGCTAACCTGTCTCTAGTCTGCTCGTGTGAGCACCCAGAGTAATAAGAGGAGACATAAAACTCTGGGTCAGACATAAAGCCTGGTATGAGCGATAAGCATCTAAACAGAATAATAACAGGTATACTAAACCATACCTGAACCTGGACCTGCAACCAAAGAGTTAGTACCACATACCGTACAATGCTCTAAGGTGCCATAATAAATAGTGTAAGAATACGGGGGTGGGGTGTGTATGTCAAACAATCAAGCATAGCAACCATCCTTACGTCTCTCACTCAGTGCGTAAAGTATACGATATCTACCACTTTGGAACACTAGACAAAATGAGGTAACGACGAATCCCGACTTGTAGAAACCCTGCTGTGACCAAGCCAAACACTTGGAGTCATGACCAAACATTTCAATGACCCACTTTATTGGTCGTAGCCCTTAGTTCTACCGATGCCATAATGGCCCTGAATCCGCCTTCGTACCTCCTACCATAGTGGTCCAAAACTATAGACGTCGATAACCCCTTGGCACGCGTCCCGCAGCAAAGTCCAACCATGAAGCGAACTCATTGGTTCCCAACTAGATCCTGAGCTCTCACTTCCCATACTGGACTACCTTTGCATCTCAGTTTTCTGTCATCACCGGATCGGTTCGGATCCCCTCTTAGCCATCGGTTCGGTTCGGCCTTTAGCTCCCCATCATCAACGCAGTGCGGTTCGTGGCATTCATCTGGTAGCGGTTCGGATCGGCCTTATTTCCTCCAAGCACTCTGGTTCGGGTCGCACTTTCTACTCACGAATAGTTCGGATCGTGGTCACCTCACAGGGTCGGTTCGGGTCGTCTCGCACAGTCTTGATCGGATCGGATCGGCACCATCGGATCGGATCGGCACCATCGGATCGGAGTCCCCCACAAAAGCAGGTCAGATCGGTCGCTATCATCGGATCGTGGTCTTCAAGCATCGACGGATCGGATCGCTCCATCGGTTCGGATCGCCCTTATTTCCTCCGATCCGGTCCGGTTCGGATGATTTCCTGCAGTTCTTCCAGCGAGCAGTTTACGCCTTTCGACGGCGTTTTTGACAAATCTAACACTTCTAATCAATCATAAAACACACCATAGAGTCATAGCAATATGTAATAGCAACCAAAAACAGCAAACAACCATTCAAATGAATCAAAATGGATCAAAAGTGGTCAAAACTCCTTATTTTCCCTTAAGCATGATTAAGTAAAACTGATCATAGGGTTAACAAAACTTAATCAAATCGAACCAAATTTATAACAGAGGCATAAAATATTATTTATGAATTTCTAAACATTTTTCCAGAATTTATTAGTGTGTAAATTCGCTAATCTTCACTAATTACCCTTTAATTACCGTAATTAGTGCAAAAACTATGCAAATCACTCACCTTTGCCACAATAAAACTTTCAGATCTGAAGTGAACCTCTGATTTGCACGAATTCCAATATATAACAGCAGCTCTACCTCGGTCCTTGTGCTAATCCTCCTTGATTTGATGCCTCTAAGCCTTAATCCTTGATTAGGAAGTGATTTTGGGTGTTTTAGAGAGATTTAGAGAGTGGAGGCCATGGCTAGGTCAAGAGAGATGGAAAGTGACGGCTGAAAAATGAGAAAAAGGTATTCTCCAAACCCTAACAGCCCTTTTAAACTCCTAATCCCGAAATTCCCCTTGGGCCTAGCTGTTAATCACCCGGTTAAGCCCAATTAAGCTGTTTTTCACCATCTGAAACTTGTTTCAGCCATATCTCCCAAACGGTGAGTCCGTTTGGCTAATGTGACCACTCTACGGAAAGAGAAACCATCATCCGGGGCCAATGGAAGTGGTTTTAGGTCAAAATTCCTTTCCAGTCAAAAGTTATTGCCAAAACCGTGCCAACTAGGGGTAAAATGGTCATCTAAAAATCGGGAAAAATCATGAACATGGGAAATGACCCCAATAGTCGTCCCCCAAAGTTACATGACCATACGACTTCGTATGTGAAAGAAATAAATATTCTACGATCCTATGATGCGTAGAATACGGGTCGTTACAGCTCCTTTTACTTTAACTCTAATCGATTAAACTAACAACGATTAGCTCCTTTTACTTTAACTCTAATCGATTAAACTAACATCGATTAGCTCCTTTTACTTTAACTCTAATCGATTAAACTAACATCGATTAGCTCCTTTTACTTTAACTCTAATCGATTAAACTAACATCGATTATCTCCTTTTACTTTAACTCTAATCGATTAAACTAACATCGATTAGCTCGTTTTACTTTAATTCTAATCGATTAAACTAACATCGATTAGCTCCTTTTACTTTAACTCTAATCGATTAAACTAACATCGATTAGCTCCTTTTACTTTAACTCTAATCGATTAAACTAACATCGATTAGCTCCTTTTACTTTAACTCTAATCGATTAAACTAACATCGATTAGCTCCTTTTACTTTAACTCTAATCGATTAAACTAACATCGATTATCTCCTTTTATTTTTAGTAACAGTTCTTCACTTTACAAATGATTTTCCTTTTATAAAACTCTATTCGTTTTAAAAACATTCTTCCGTTTTATTTACTTTCGAAATATTTCCTTTAATAAAATCTGTTGATTTTATAAAGTCCCTTTATTTCAATATACATTGAAATAATTCTTTTTACATCCCAGGGTCTTTTATGATATTTAAAATATCGAATAACAATGATCAACATCATTCCAACACACATGATCCATAACAGATTATGTAACACATCATATATCACAATATATGAAAAACAGTAAAATAAATGTTGAGGAATCCAGTTGGATTCCTCCAACCTGTTTCCCTGCATCACAGATGTTAAACAATATAGATAACATCACTTTCAGTTCCACATGATATATTCTGTTAAACAGAATCAATATAGAACTTCAACTAACTGACTAGCAGTTCAATCAAACAGTCAATATACAGTCAATCAGCCAATATCTAACAGTTCTAAAAATATAACATGAAATTATAAACTGTTCAGAGTTAGTGAGATTTACTCACATTGGACGATCATCGTTAATAACGATAACCATCGCTTGATTCAGACGGACAATTTATTTCGCTATAAATTGTAATGAGCTTCGATTCGCTCTCCGTTCGTTCCATAAGGTTGCGTTCGTCGCCACGATCTCGGCGTAGCTCGTTTCGTCGGATTCTTAAACAGTATGACCGTTTTCTTTTGATAACTGCTCTGTCTGAATTTAATTTCCTTGCTCTTGCTTGTTTAAACCCGCTACTTCATATTGCATACTATGTCTAAGAAACAAAACTGCTCTTCTTCGCGTTTGCATGTCAGCATAACTTCATCCCAGTCCACAACGTTGTTTTCTTCATTCACAATTCCCTTTGGAAACTCACGTCCGTTCTTTTCATGAGGGTCTCACCGCCGCTATGCTTTGTTCACACAATACAATCACCGGCCAATTCCCCTCGTTAATCCAGCTACCACGTCAATCCTCTTTCCATCAATCCCTGCGTGTCCACTTTGCTTTATGCTTCAGAACCATGGTGCCAACTTCCTCACTCATGCTGTACATATCAAGAGGAAACACGCTGATGATCCCCTGTTTGAAAAATGAAGCTTCCATTTTAAATTAAGAAACCCGTGGCCATCCCCTTTTGTTCTCTCTGCCTCAACAGTTCTTCACATTGGTTATTTCTGGAAATCATGGCCACATGAATTCCTTTATTCCTTCCACCCTTTACTGCCCAAAATTATATCTCTTCGTATACTATTGTTTTCAACTTGACTGGGCCGATCTCAATTCACGCTTCCCTTCCATTCTACCTCATGAAAAATTAAACACAATATACCAAAATCATCTCCTTTAAATTATCTTCTGTCCTATGCAACTTTTGTAGAACTCTGTGGAACAAGTGCCTTGCGTCGAATTGGGTTTTCACGCGGCATCCAGCAAACATCGAACCCAAATAAAATCGTTCACTCCAGAAACCTTCTACAAGCTGCTACTCTCCATCCTAAACACCAGATTAAACTCCAATTCAAAAAACGATAACCCAACATCAAGAATTTTCCAACCTAAGAGTAGTTTTTCGTCGTTCCTGATATCGCACCATAGCTAATCGAAACCGCACTTCATAACGTAGACATAGGATTGTAGAGGATCTTCCAGGGAATTCGTATATATAAGTTTCATGGTTTATAGAATTTTATTTGAATTTATATGAATTATTGAAGATCGAAATAATTTTCTGGGTGGAAGAAACACTTGCGGCGGAAATAACTTTGACCAGAGGAAAGGGGATTTAGGTTTAGGAGAGGTGAAGACATTATATAGGAGATCCCCTTTTTGTGCTATGGAAGAAAACGAGCGAACGTACGAGACTTAATTGCCACACAAGTGAAGATTTTTATATGAATAAATTTACTCAATCATACCCGAGAACATATGTTACCTCATTACCATGTATTAAAATATTGAAATGTTTATCGTTATAAATAAAGTGATATTGTACCATCTGGATTTGTTTAAGTTGTATCACATTCGCCATTTGGATATTTAAGTTATACACTAACTCAAAGAAACCGAAGAAAAGCTTGTTTGAGGAAGTTCGGTTAAAAGGAGGCATTTCTTTGTTTTGCACCCGTAAGGCTTCAAACTACGTAAGAAAGGTCCAAAAACCTTGCCTTACTAATTATATTAAGGTGTATTTTCTTGTGTAATCAGTCAAATGGTGTCCAACTCTAATTCTTGTATGATATATTTTGTTTTACATTTGAGAGCACCCCATTTTTCGAAACTCTGTTTGTTCACGGACTGATATAAAAATATCATTGAATCGAGTAATGTGTCGTGATCCCAAAAATATAATAATATCGGTAGGTGAACTCATATTTTGAAATCCCAAGGTATTGGTTTAGGGTGCAACATACTCCAAATAAAAAGTTGCTTATTTAATTAATTAAAAATTACAGTAAAATTCTAAAAATTAAATTATCACTACGTCTCAAAGGGCTTGTCTAGATTTGAAGCCAATATTTAATTGAAAATTAAATATATCGTTATGGTTTATAAACGATTCCACAGCAACTATTTTTGAATTTGATTTGGCCATAAATCAAAATCTACACAACGAAATCTCGATCTTTCTCTTCCATTAGAAAAATATACTCCACCAGCTCCTGACATTTCTTGTTTCACAGAAATCCAATTTAGAACGTCTTCTGTATATTTGTTTAAAGTTCGAATCGCCAAATCGCGAGCTGCCGCGCCATTTCGAGCTCGATTATAATTATTATATAATTTATACGTTCAAACTGTCGTTTATATAATATATTCGTTATTCAAATTCAATTCCAAGCTGAATTAAATATCACAGATGATCCCGTTCACACCATATCGCCATTTCAGCCCATTTTGATTATTTCAGAATTAAATATATTATTTAATTTATTATTTTAATTTAATAATCACCATTAACCTTTTAAAAAATTAAATAAATTAATTATTACCCCATGAAAGTACGGGTCATTACATTCTTCCCCACTTAAAATAATTTCGTCCTCGAAATTGCTAAGGTAGAGAACGACCCTATCGACTGGTTAGAACATATTTGTTCACTTCTTAACTTCAGTTTCAACTGAACCAATTTAATTTCAATTAAATTATTAATTAATTCTTATCATCGAAAATTTTCAAAATTCCTGAAAATTTTCTAACGCCTTAACTTTTTCGAAAAATTTCGCCAGCACCTCCTTTGTACTGGTCAATAGGTCAAACCACCACTCGCCTCTCTAGGCCATCTCCAACCCAAAAGAAAATCAAACAGCCAAGCGGCTTGCCAATTCGGCTCATACATCTTATATCCAACAGAAATATAAACTTGTACCTTTTTGTCGGGCATATCAACTCTATCACTTCCATATGCTATCAACTCAGCATATACCAATGTTATCCCAATCAAACTCTGAAATCACTTTTATCTCCAACACAACCATTCGCTTTTTACCAAGCCAAATTTTCATTTCAAACTCAAGTTTCGTTCTCGATTCCCAACTCTTAACTTGATTATCAATTTACACTTCAAATTCGAATCTCATAATCCAATTTGTCTTGATATCTTTCTAATTCAATCTCAGTTACCACTTTACTGGCTTTACTTTAATTCAAATTTTGATTTCACAAATTTTTGTTAAATTTGTTTTTAATTCAAACAGTCTTTCCCTGGGTGTTTTTAAACAGTTTACTCTTTTCAGAAATCAAATTTTCCTTTTTGAAATTCAACTGAGCCTATAATCAATATTCCATTAGTTAAATCACTTCTCTATTTCTTTATCAATGTTTGTTAACCAAATATTTTCAATAACCATATTGGCCTTTTTGTGTTATTTGGAAAACATTTCCGAATATCGCCTTCCTTTTTTTCTAAACTTTAGAAATATATGCTATTTTATAATTGGAAAATATTCCAATTACTTATCTCTTTTCCGATCTCGTTTATTTCTATACTTAGGAAATATTCTTTATTATATTTCCAATCTTACACTTATTTGGGTTAAAATGGATGTTGTGTAAAACATTGTTACGACAACCCAAATGCTATATTCAACTAACTCTTATTCAACATTGATCTTCGAGCCTGAAATCTTACTATTTATTTGTTAATAATGAAATCAATCAAGTTGGGGTATAACTACCTCTAAGACCTTGACTGAATAACATTTATAATGTCAAAACTGTTTTTACTACTTACTCGAATAATCAATACCATACAACTACTTATTCACTTTTAATCACGTACACGCTTCCTCTTTCAATTTTTACTAGATTTTATTCTAGACTTCCTTTTTGATTTTACTATTCTATTTCTAAGTTTGTTTCATTATCGACTTCTATATATATTGATACGTTGATTTCTAACTATTAAATTATCTTAAAAATATTCTAACTCTTTAAATCCCCGGAAAAATTCTCGATAACCTCCTTTGTACCAGGAGCATCGGAATATTTCAAATAGCCTCTCATGGCCCTCACCAATCCAAAAGAAAAAAAAAGCCAAACGGCTAGCCGATACGGCGCATAAAATCTCATATATGAATTAAATACATACCTTTTCGTCGAGCATTCTATTTATATACCTTCATACCTTATCCATACCCATCTCATGTATATTTATACCTGCCCAATCTATTTTAACTACACCTGATCGTTTTAACTCAATTCGTTAATTAAATTGTTAATTAACTCTTTTAGTCTATTTCACTTTTATATTTGAACATGACATGTTCAAATATATTTTAACTTGCTTATTAACTAATTTGAATCCAAATTTCAAATTTAAGTTCTATATTCGACTTCGAATATCCATTTACAAATCCAATCCACCTTTCAAAGTTCAACTTCAAATTCGAAACTCGATTAACTAATCCTCTTCGACTTAGTTAATTCTATTCAATTTCTATTCAAATTTCATATCACTTCTATTATTCAAATCTATATATTCAAACCCTATATTTGAATTCCATTTGAATTCTATATTCAAACTCTATTTCAATTCCATTGAATTTCATATATTCAAACTCCCTTTGAATTTCTATATTCAAATCCTATTATTACTCTATATGAATTTTATATTCAATTTTCCATTATTTAAATCTTCTTTATTCAAATCTCATTTGAATTTCTATATTCAAACCCCATTTGAATTTTCTATTTAAATTCTATGTTTGAACTTCCTTTATTCAAATTCCTTTAAATAAGTCTCGATTTCAATTCCTTTTGAAATCGATATTTCTACCTTTGGAAAATAGGTTTCCCTTTCAACTTCACACTTGTATTTTTATTTCTGAATTATCCAGTGATAATTCTTTTCACTTCATTTATAAACTTCGTTTATAAAAGAACTATTTATAAACTTCGTTTATAAAGGAACTTCTCGTTTTTATTTCTTTTAAACAAGTTAATTTTCAAATCTATTTAAAAATTCAAATTCTATATTTTAAATCCCATTTGAAATTCAACACAACTTGTCTTTCCCAAAACAAATTCAAAACAGTATCTCTGGTTGTAATTCGTCACTTACAACTCGAAAATGAATACTGATGATGCAGCTGTCATTATCAGAATCTATTTTCCAGCGATCGAAGTGAGTTCAATACTATAAAACCATTTCTAAACATTTCCACTTTGAAATTCATTTCAAAATATAATTCACACTGCTTGCAAAACAATTAAAAATCTCCCAGGATCTTAAATTTTCCTTATTTTTAATCCAAATACATTTACAAACACTTATCCGGTTTTCCAGCATTTTAACTCAATTCCTGGATTAAATTTCAGATTTAACTCATCTGATTTCACGTATTTCACTTATATGAATTCTGATTGGTTATTTACATAACCATTTAATTTATAATCTTACTCGATTATAATAACAACCAATATATCCAATATATATCAAAATATACGTTGGGTAAACTATTTTCATTTACCCTCCTTTCAAAACATATCGTGCCGACCCATCGTATTCGAGTGTTTAGTAACTCTTACCGATAGAGTGGATCAAACTGATCGATCAGAACTCATAAACAACTCAACCAATGAATCTCCACAATATAAAACAAATTTTTATATCAAATACAAATACGCCCACTCGTATATATACACTCAACTCAATCTAGGGCATTACTAACCCTATCTCTACCGAGTCACGCCACAGAGCCAAGTAATTCTTTTAACCTTCTGCTCTGATACCAACTGTAACGACCCGGATTTTGAGCGACTTTGGTTATCGACATAAAAACGATGTCGATAACCAAAACATCGAAAAATCCCGGTAATTAATGAAAGAAATTAGAGGGTGAGGAAAGATAAGATAGAAAATTAGAATAGAAGAAGAAGAAGAAGACAATATCAGAGTAGCACGAATCTCACAGCAGAATGAATAAATATATTTCATAACATAACTTTGAAATACAAATCTGTACTTGAATATCATATCATTATCAAAGTACATCACTTACAACACAGCAGAAATAACTATAGCTATATGATCTTGAAGCCTCCCGCTCCAAGCTCTTCCAGTATATCTGTAAATCCCGACTACTTGACTGCCCGTACAAATCTAGGCACCCAAGAGTTTAGGGAAACAAACAAATAAACTCCGGGTCAGTCATGGGACTGGTGTGAGTAAAATATTTTAACACAGTTTAACATATATATGATATCTCATAAGACCACACTGTGAATATGGAAAGGGTTTTTCCCTTATGAGAATCCAACATCTTTTACAAGCAATATCATTCTGATATTATAATAATGTCTAAGTACAAAAATATATCAATCTAGCAGAAACGCTTTCATCTCACGTTCTACATATATAGTATACAATCAAAACCGCAAGCACGTATTGAGTAATGGATTTCCAACTATGACAAGGTATGGAACCACCTTTCGCTAGTGTACCTCTAGAGAGGAATACACTGGGTTCAACAAGAACATCTTGCAACCCGGCCACATATGACTGACCACTCATTTCGCTTGAGTGTATCGAATGTATATCACCAACGGTTGGGATCAGCAACCGTTTCCCGAATGGGACAGCATCACTAATAGATTTTTAGAAGTAAATGAAACTCTAGATCAGGTGATTATACACCCTACTTCGGTGCGACTGACTTAGCCATGCTGCCTGCCCGATTTCTGTCATTTACCGGATGTGAGGCTAGAAGCTACGCTTTATCATTACACCAGATTCACTTTGAATGCCACATCATCAAATCCATCCAATCACCGATTGACGTCCTCAACAATACATTATGTGTTAGCTAAAGAAGTTTCCTTCTCCGGTTCCACTCTTGGTACGGTTGGAGAAATCAATATACATGATCGTCTGGAAATACTCTGTCAGACATCCGTCCATACAAGTCATCCAGGAACAGGATGAACCGAAGGCACTATTCTGTAACCAGGGTAGCCATTGCATAACTCTGTCTTCAATTTCCATTGGCATATATGATTCGCAACGCTTATGCCAATACAGATTGGTTCTTTGGATAATAATCCAACCGGTCTCTCCATATTAACAACGTTAAAATGGTCAAAACTTCGATAGTCTGTGATTTAACTGTCGAATAAAAACAAGTGTGCAAACAACGATATTATTTCCAAATGGAAATTATATCGATCAAACATCATTTAACATTCATCTCCTTAGTTCATTTTTCATCTCCTGTTTCACTATATTCAACATTTCTTATTTTCTAAATTTGGAAAATATACGTCATTAACAATGGAAAACATTTCCATTTCTTGTTTTCTTTATTAGAAAACATTTCTGGTTTCTTACTTGGAAAACATTTCCAAAGCTCCTTCATTGGACTTAGACAGATGTTTAAACAAACATCGCTATGCCAACCCAAACCATTTCCTTTACTACCGAACCTTAACTACTCTTTAGTTAAAAAACGAAGCCAATCAAGTTTGGGTAGAACTACCTCTCAGACCTTAACTGAACAACATTTCTAACTTTGAAATAGACAAAGTTCACTTTATATCCCTTTACTAACTTCCTTACTTAACCCTCCTTCGAATAGCTATATTCGATTGACTCTTTTCACTTAACTCTATTCGATTGACTCTTTTCACTTAACTCCTTTCGAATAAACTATATTTGATTAGCTCCTTTTACTTTAACTCTAATCGATTAAACTAACATCGATTAGCTCCTTTTACTTTAACTCTAATCGATTAAACTAACATCGATTAGCTCCTTTTACTTTAACTCTAATCGATTAAACTAACATCGATTAGCCCCTTTTACTTTAACTCTAATCGATTAAACTAACATCGATTAGCCCCTTTTACTTTAACTCTAATCGATTAAACTAACGTCGATTAGCCCCTTTTACTTTAACTCTAATCGATTAAACTAACGTCGATTAGCCCCTTTTACTTTAACTCTAATCGATTAAACTAACATCGATTAGCTCCTTTTACTTTAACTCTAATCGATAAAACTAACATCGATTAGCTCCTTTTACTTTAACTCTAATCGATTAAACTAACATCGATTAGCTCCTTTTACTTTAACTCTAATCGATTAAACTAACATCGATTAGCTCCTTCTACTTTAACTCTAATCGATTAAACTAACATCGATTAGCTCCTTCTACTTTAACTCTAATCGATTAAACTAACATCGATTAGCTCCTTTTACTTTTAGTAACAGTTCTTCACTTTACAAATGATTTTCCTTTTATAAAACTCTATTCGTTTTAAAAACATTCTTCCCTTTTATTTACTTTCGAAATATTTCCTTTAATAAAATCTGTTGATTTTATAAAGTCCCTTTATTTCAATATACATTGAAATAATTCTTTTTACATCCCAGGGTCTTTTATCATATTTAAAATATCGAATAACAATGATCAACATAATTCCAACACACATAATCCATAACAGATTATATAACACATCGTGTATCACAATATTTGAAAAACAGTAAAATAAATGTTGAGGAACCCAGTTGGATTCCTCCAACCTGTTTCCCTGCATCACAGATGTTAAACAATATAGATAACATCACTTTCAGTTCCATATGATATATTCTGTTAAACAGAATCAATATAGAACTTCAACTAACTGACTAGCAGTTCAATCAAACAGTCAACATACTGTCAATCAGCCAATATCTAATAGTTCTAAAAATATAACATGAAATTATAAACTGTTCAGAGTTAGTGAGATTTACTCACATTGGACGATCATCGTTAATAACGATAACCATCGCTTGATTCAGACGGACAATTTATTTCGCTATAAATTGTAATGAGCTTCGATTCTCTCTCCGTTAGTTCCATAAGGTTGCATTCATCGCCACGATCCCGGCGTAGCTCGTTTCGTCGGATTCTTAAATAGTCCGACCGTTTTCTTTTGATAGCTGCTCTGTCTGACTTTAATTTCCTTGCTCCTGCTTGTTTAAACCCGCTACTTCATATTTCATACTATGTCTAAGAAACAAAACTGCTCTTCTTCGCGTTTGCATGTCAGCATAACTTCATCCCAGTCCACAACGTTGTTTTCTTCATTCACAATTCCCTTTTGAAACTCACGTCTGTTCTTTTCATAAGGGTCTCACCGCCGCTATGCTTTGTTCACACAATATAATCACCGGCCGATTCCCCTCGTTAATCCAGCTACCATGTCAATCCTCTTTCCATCTATCCCTGCGTGTCCACTTTGCTTTATGCTTCAGAACCATGGTGCCAACTTCCTCACTCATGCTGTACATATCAAGAGGAAACACGCTGATGATCCCCTGTTTGAAAAATGAATCTTCCATTTTAAATTAAGAAACACGTGGCCATCCCCTTTTGTTCTCTCTGCCTCAACAGTTCTTCACATTGGTTATTTCTGGAAATCATGGCCCAATGAATTCCTTTGTTCCTTCCACCCTTTACTGCCCAAAATTATATCTCTTCGTATACTATTGTTTTCAACTTGACTGGGCCGATCTCAATTCACGCTTCCCTTCCATTCTAACTCATGAAAAATTAAACACAATATACCAAAATCATCTCCTTTAAATTCTCTTCTGTCCTATGCAACTTTTGTAGAACTCGGTGGAACAAGTGCCTTGCGTCGAATTAGGTTTTCACGCGGCATCCAGCAAACATCGACAAAATCGTTCACTCCCGAAACCTTCTACAAGCTGCTACTCTCCATCCTAAAGAGCATATTAAACTCCAATTCAAACAACGATAACCCAACATCAAGAATTTTCCAACCTAAGAGTAGTTTTCCGTTGCTCCTGATATCACACCATAGCTAATCGAAACCACACTTCATAACATAGACATAGGATTGTAGAGGATCTTCCAGGGAATTCGTATATATAAGTTTCATGGTTTATAGAATTTTATTTGAATTTGTATGAATTATTGAATATCGAAATAATTTTCTGGGTGGAAGAAACACTTGCGGCGGAAATAACTTTGACCAGAGGAAAGGAGATTTAGGTTTAGGAGAGGTGAAGACATTATATAGGAGATCCCCTTTTTGTGCTATGGAAGAAAACGAGCGAACGTACGAGACTTAGTTGCCACACAAGTGAAGATTTTTATATGAATAAATTTACTCAATCATACCCGAGAACATATGTTACTCATTACCATGTATTAAAATATCGAAATGTTTATCGTTATAAATAAAGTGATATTGTACCATCTGGATTTGTTTAATTAGTATCACATTCGCCATTTGGATATTTAAGTTATACACTAACTCAAAGAAACCGAAGAAAAGCTTGTTTGAGGAAGTTCGGTTAAAAGGAGACATTTCTTTGTTTTGCACCCGTAAGGCTTCAAACTACGTAACAAAGGTCCAAACACCTTGCCTTACTAATTATATTAAGGTGTATTTTCTTGTGTAATCAGTCAAATGGTGTCCAACTCTAATTCTTGTATGATATATTTTGTTTTACATTTGAGAGCATCCCATTTTTCGAAACTCTGTTTATTCACGGACTGTTATAAAAATATCATTGAATCGAGTAATGTGTCGTGATCCCAAAAATATAATATCGGTAGGTGAACTCATATTTTGAAATCCCAAGATATTGGTTTAGGGTGCAACATACTCCAAATAAAAAGTTGCCTATTTAATTAATTAAAAATTACAGTAAAATTCTAAAAATTAAATTATCACTACGTCTCAAAGGGCTTGTCTAGATTTGAAGCCAATATTTAATTGAAAATTAAATATATCGTTATGGTTTATAAACGATTCCACAGCGACTATATTAGAATTTGATTTGGCCATAAATCAAAATCTACACGACGAAATCTCGATCTTTCTCTTCCATTAGAAAAATATACTCCACCAGCTCCTGACATTTCTTGTTTCACAGAAATCCAATTTAGAACGTCTTCTGTATATTCGTTTAAAGTTCGAATCGCCAAATCACGAACTGCCGCGCCATTTCGAGCTCGATTATAATTATAATATAATTTATACGTTCAAACTGTCGTTTATATAATATATTCGTTATTCAAATTCAATTCCAAGCTGAATTAAATATCACAGGTGATCCCGTTCACACCATATCGCCATTTCAGCCCATTTTGATTATTTCAGAATTAAATATATTATTTAATTTATTATTTTAAATAAATACTCACCATTATTTAATTCCACGACAAATAAATTCTTTTAATTACCTTTTAAAAAATTAAATAGATTAATTATTACCATATGAAAGTACGGGTCATTACAACACCGCTTACTCTATATATCCCTGAGCACTAAGCTCATCTCGGTCGACCGAATCCACGACACCACTAAGGTGCCCATCCACTAAAAAGCATACTGATCAAACCATCAGTTCACCACCATACCGAGGTGTGAGGCTCGCGAATCAACGCTATACACAAAGCCATGCTATATCAAAGCTGCGCTTTGATCATCATCCACCAAACTTTGCTTTTCAACAAAAGTCTGGATCACTGCATCTCAGCATGCTACACTATCAATCCATATAGTACCACTGAATTCTACCATTATATAACCTCTGAGCTCGTATGTCTCAAAGAAGGGCGTTAAGCAAGAGAATAAACTCCCCGCCGCCAAACAGATATATATTTAGCAGAGATCAACGAATACAATATAAAGGAATACAATGTCAGACACACCATCCATTTACAAGTCCGTTCTAGGTCTGAACGAAACCGGAGGCACTTTCCTCACATATCCGTCGATCTCCAAGTACGTCTGGACGACCACCAACCGATTCGCTCATCTTGGGTGTACAGCCCAATCAAGATCATCAGTAATCACCCAAACGATGTGAAGACTTCCGGTCTTCGACCACCGTCATCATCTTCGACTTATCGTCGAATCTGTTATTCAGAATGGGTATAAACCCGGCCTTTCTGAACAACCCGCGTATATTATAAACAAATGTTACACAAACACAACATACGCCTAATTCCAATTCAGCAGTCACTAACCGTAAATTAGCAAGAGAACAATTCCCCAAATATTAACCCCGAAGGCGGAAACCAACATCAGATCAATACCCAGGAAACCATTCTTCTTAGCTAACCTACAGTTAGTTTCTAAATTTCACGTTCTTAGGGAAAGGTTCCCATTAATTTTATCAAAGATAAATTCTTTAAAATTTATTCTTTAATCTTCCTTTGGATATCATTTCAAACCTAATTATGGTTTTCCAAACTAGTCGGGATTAGCGAACCACACCGAAGTAATTATTTATTTTATTTCCCAATCCCAACCTATTCATCCCATGAAGCAAAACTGGTAATACTTCATATCTAACACCACGGTGTTATCGGTAAATTCAATTACCATTTCACGTTCAAATCTAATTAAAGATTTAACTATCGCTTTGGAGCAAAACTGGTGATACTCCATTCTCGATCTTTTTAATCTAATTAAAGATTCATTAAAACTCCACTTAGTTTTAACCTTTAACTGGGTTAAAGAATCAGTGTCATTTAAAAACACGGTTCACTATAAACCCAAAATCACATTACATTTCAATCAGACCCTAACCATAAATTAGCAAGTGAGCAATTCCCTAAGTATTAACCCCGAAGGCCGAAACCAACATCAGATCAATACCCCAGAAACCATTCAACTTAACTAATCTCCAGTTAGTTTCTGATTTTCTTAACTCCTTTGGATCTAAGAACAATATTATTAAAGATACCGTTCACGACAACCCAAAATCACGTTCTATTAATTATCGGGTTAAAGAACAAGTGTTATTTAAAACATTGTTCACGATAAACCCAAAAATCAATACCTATTCAATTCCAATTAAAATTATTTAATTAGTGCACTTCATTAAATCTAAATAAAAAGATTTAATCTTTTCCTCAATTGGGTTTAAGAACAGCGTTAATGAAGACGCCATTCACGACAAACCCAAGTCACATTTGATATTAAATACAAGGCACTGAATAGAAAATATATCAGCTTATATTCAATATCAAATTCTACGACCAACAAATATTGTATTGGAAATAACGATATAAATATATCTTTCAAATTTCCCATAACAATACCTGTATAATCACAAAATCCCACATCGAAATATTCCGAAGACAATTTCGCTTCAAATTCATTTCCAATCAATATATTGGAAATCCCGGTTATTTTCAAAACCATTTCAGATCCACTTTATTTATTTTAAAAATAAATAAATTATTATTCTAGTTCAAAACTAGTTCATTTCGATAAAAATTTATTTTTATCCTTTCAAATATGGAGTTTTTCACCCCAATTCTTCACAAATCATTTCTTATAATTTTACACAAATTATTATTATTTTTAATAATTTTATCAAGGCATGTACAGTCGATTTCCATCAACGGCCATCGAACTGCACTTACAGCGACCTTTTCCAAAATTGATTTGGACATAACTCCAAATCCAACCGTTAGATTTCAAATTTCTAATATTCGTTAGAAAGCTCTTTTCGATACGAACCCAACGGTTCCGGTATTAGGAGAATCCGACGGTTGGATCTCCCGCAATGTCCATTCGAAGTCAATGGTCGAAATTCACGAACTGCCGCGGCGTGGCGCGTTCTATTCAGGCCATTATATTATATATATATATATAATATATACTTCGTCGATTTCATTTTAAAACGTATTATATAAATTGTTTTTAAATTCGTTTTCGAAACGATTTCAACTTCCTTTTCAAATTCAAATCAAAATTGAATTTTCTCTTATAAATTCGTTTTAAATCCATTTCAATTCAATTCAAATTCGTTTTCTATTCAATTAAAATCGAATTCGTTTTCTATTCAATTCAATTTGAATTCATTTTCTATTCAATTCAATTCGAATTCGTTTTCTATTCAATTCAATTCGAATTCGTTTTCAATTCAATTCAATTCGAATTCGTTTTCTATTCAATTCAATTCGAATTCGTTTTCTATTCAATTCAATTCGAATTCGTTTTCTATTCAATTCAATTCGAATTCGTTTTCTATTCAATTCAATTCGAATTCGTTTTCTATTCAATTCAATTCGAATTCGTTTTCTATTCAAAATATCAGATTTTGAAATCACTTTCGATGCTCATTATAAATTGGATAAAATTGATATAAATATCATTCACGTCAAAATGGCGTCAATCTAATCAACACGACTTCATATATTTCTATTTTCAAATATTCTATTTCAAATATTCTATTTCAAATATTTCTATCTCAAATATTTCTTTTTTTCAAATATTTCTATTTTGAATATTTCTATTTCCAATATTGAATGAGGTCCAATCAATTACCATATAATGTTAATTATATGGATTTTCTACAACACATGTATACAATAACAATGATGAATAATCAACCATCATCCAAAGTGCATTCTACACTATATAAGCATCGAATATAAATATTAACGCTCATAACAGTCTGTCAATCAATCGATCGACATACAACTAAACAATCGGGATTAGTGTACGTCAAATATCATCCCAATACCCGTGTGGGGTTTCAAACAATCAAACACAGATTTTATTTGTGCAGTTGGGCGATGTGTAAAATTTATCGTCCCAATCAATATCAGTCAAATGTGTGTATATAAACAAATCGTCCGATTTGTTTATTTTTATTTCATTTACACGTTAAAAATTCTATTTTTAACTATAAAATACTTTCCACTATAAAATATTTTATTTCATTTCACATCACATCACACAATCAACTACACATCAAAATCAAACAAACAAGCATACAAGTCGTCCATGGTCTGTGGACGACGGGTGTCGGGTGCTACTAAACACCATCTGCATCCTAGTATATATTTCAACTAGAAATAAAATTAAAAGGTGAGAAGTTCTCACCAAAGCTGATCCAAACGCCACGACTCTTCATATGTAGGAAGTCTTGTCGTTCCCGCCCTTTGTCACTTTCGTCATCCGTATTCACTACCTATATAAAAATCGAATTTTTACTTCGCTATTCAATATATAAAAATCGAATTTTTACTTCGCTATTCAATATATAAAAATTGAATTTTTACTTCGCTATTCAGTATATAAAAATCAAATTTTTACTTCGCTATTCAATATATAAAAATCGAATTTTTACTTCGCTATTCAATATATAAAAATCGAATTTTTACTTCGCTATTCAATATATAAAAATCGAATTTTTACTTCGCTATTCAATATATAAAAATCGAATTTTTACTTAGCTATTCAATATATAAAAATCGAATTTTTACTTCGCTATTCAATATATAAAAATCGAATTTTTACTTCGCTATTCAATATATAAAAATCTATTCTTTTCTTTGTTAAAAATCAGTTCTTTGTCACTATAAAAATTAGTTCTTTCTCACTATAAAAATCAGTTCTTTGTCACTATAAAAATCAGTTCTTTATCACTATAAAGATCAGTTCTTTGTCACTATAAAAATCAGTTCTTTTTAAATAAAAATCGAATAAAAACTTCACCTTTTCATGATAAAAAGAAACCAACCTTTTCTAATTCTTCTAATTTATAAAAATAAAACTGAAATAAATAAGAAAACAATGTGAAAAAAATAAAAAATAAAAATAGAAGAGAAAGGAGACTAACCGCTTTCGGTTTTTTTTTTACTGAGGAGGGCTTCAAATCGAACCGGAGGTGGAGGGGGTGACTGGCGCGCGTCAATGCTGGTGGGTGTGGGCCCAGAGGGGCGGCGCGACACGCTTCAGCAGCCGGTGGGGCTAGGGTACCTCGAAGCGGGCTGGAGAAAGACAGGGCAATGGGGAAGGAGAGGATCGCTTGGAAAGGCTGCGGCGCGGTTCAGCAGGCCAGAAGGGAGGCGGAGCGACTGGGGGGGTAGGGGCGCGGCGGGGTTGGCTCGCCTCTGGTGGCGGCGACTGACCCTGGCAGGCGCGACGAGGGCTTCAGAGAGAAGGGGCGGGTTTTCCTTTTTTATTTTGACCGAAGTTGAAAATAGTTAGGGCATTGACCAAAATTCCTAATATATATAATAAATAATAATATTTAATTCTGAATTTACTAGTTTATTGCTACTAACTCGAAATCAAACCCAACGACTATTGCCCCTAGCTAATTACCCCCATTCCGAACACAATGGGATATGTCATGAAGGCCGATTCGACTGTTTCGACCAGTTTTCGTCAAAATCAAAATATAACTCTATATATTGAATTTGAACGCGCATTTCAATTTACCGGGGCCACATACTAACTATGAAAATTCCCGAAAAATATTTTCTAGCTTCGTATTGACGATACGGTCCTAACAAAACTAGTTTCATCAAATTCTGAGACCGTTTGAAAAATGGCCATTTTCCAGTCGATCAAAATCAACTGAAACTGGTCAAATGCGTTTTCCTTAGCCACGCTCACATATTGATTCGAGAAATTATGAAATTTGAAATCTAGCAATAACTTGACACCGCGGATCCGACAAAAGTGGTTTCGTCGAAAACCGAGGTCGTTTGCAAATTTTCCATTTTTAAGGGCCAGAATTCCATAGCGACTATTCTAAATTTTCAACTGGACATTTCTTTTGATTTCCGCTATGAAATTTCAATTTGTCGAATTCGTTGGAAAGATATTCTCAATTAGATTCAAATATTTTTGGTTTCACTAAAATCTGGTTTAATTTGCACTCGGTACATTCAATTGAAGTTTGAAATCGAATTATCGAACTACCGCGCCATTTTCAATTCCTTTTATAAATATAAATAAATATTTATATTCTATCGTCGATTCAAACGAATATATACGTTCGAATTATATTCAAAATAAATTTCTCGTCAATATTATTTAAAATAATTCATTTTAAATAATCAAAATTCGCTAAAATTGCCAAAATAAAAAATTTAAATTGGCCTAGATTTCCGGGTTATTACAAATATATACAATGGTAATAATAATTTATTATCGAGGGACTGATTATTTCTGAATTTTTAATTATATTATATTAATTTAATATAGTTATTTTATATTTACGTTCAAATTCGACTTTATAATCGTTTCTTTTCAGCTAAGAATAGCGCTATATTATTGGAATGACGGTCGGTATGCTGAAATAGCGGTTCACGATTTTTAATTATGAACTCCGAGATATATGTAATGGGTAAGATAAATATCAAATAGAAATCAAATCAAGATCTATTTAAAAAGAAATAAAAATATCTTTAAATCAAATCGCATTAAATAAACATCAAATCGTATTTAATTTAATGTACCATACACTGACTAAGTTCCTTAAGCCTGTAGTATTCCTCATCTATAAAATGCGACATCCTCCTGTTATTTCCCTTCCATTTCGTTCTACTGTAAATGAATTCTCTTCAGGCATAAATTAAAATGGATATTCCTTTTTTTAAAAGTAAAAATCGGTACTCTCCATTAGTCTTTTATAAAATACACAATTGCTCCTCATACTTTCATTCCAAAATCAGAAACGAAAATCACCGCAGCCTTGTTTTGTTTAAAATAAAATAACACATACTCGATACATTTTCAGGTCGAAGTCGACCACTTAAAAATCCATATCCCTCAACTAAGTCACTCATCAATTGATTTGCGATTTTCTAAGAAGCTCAAGCTTGACTCCGACATGACTGTTTGTAGTGCGATGCTGTTAGGAAGTCGATGTTCATGATTCAAGTGATGATTAGGGGTTAAGACTGAGATGATGGATGGGGAGTCGGAGTTTGACTAAAGGGTATCGGCAAGTTTGTGAAGTCGTTGTTGAGGAGCATGAGGGTCTGTAAACGTCAAAGTTGAAATTCAGGGTAGATGAGGGTTGATGTTGTTATTCGGAGGTTGCGATGGAAATCAAGTACTGCGATTTGAAGTTCGTATTTATTGAGGATGCACTGGACACGACAGTGGCACAGAGGGGAGTTCGATAAAGATTTATGATATCGAAAAAAAGTGTATATTGCTAAGAGCAGGAAGGGACTGCAAATTGAAGGATCGGTCACTGTTTGAGAACGAAAAAGCAGGACTGAGTTTGGTCTTTAATTTCTGGAATGGTGGAAGCTCAACAGTTGTTGAAATGGTCGTCTGTGGAGAAGGAAGTTGAGTCAACGAAGGCTAGTGTTTATAACAATGTAGTATTGATTGGAACTATAGTATTTTTGGTTTTGTCATTGAGGCATTTGCAGCATTGATAAAGGAATGAGGATTAACAGTTCGGAAATAGCAGCATTGGTGATGCTGGAGTTCAACAAGAGGATACTGGCGAAGGGCAATCACTGTTATTTTTGTGGACAGTGGATTAAGGTATATTTATTTATAATTTAAAATAGTTAGAAAATTTTAATTTATGGTAGAAGTTAATTTAATTTAATAAGATGTTTGATCAATAAATAAAATCAAATGATCGTAGATACAAATAAATTTCATTTGAGCAAATTCGGAGTCGAGGGTATGAAAATAAATGAGATATTCGCTAATACAAATCTCGGTGAGCAAATCTCACTCAAATTTACTGTTTAGAATTATTTTTATCGTAAAAAATAATTGTTGGTTGCTTGGATGTGTTTAAATATTTTTGTGGTTATTATATATTAGTTATTTAGGCTTGGTTGTGGCTATTATATATATATATATATATATATATATTGGTGATTGGATAGTTCCCGCAGTACCATTAGCGGATGCTCGCAGTATCACTAGCGGATGACCCTATACGCCCCACGCTATGATAGTGGATGACCTTCTATACCGCGTTATTCTGCCATAAAGCAGAATGTGTATTATTTATGTTGACTAACGTCCGTGGATGCAGGAAAACAGGTTGGAGGAATCCAACTGGATTCCTCAAAAATATTATTGTTTGTTTTTCATATATATTAACATATATGAAGTGTTAGAAAAATTGTCAATTATAATTGGTTGTTTTGAGTGTTTAAAAATATCATTGGGCCGAAATATTGATATATAAAAACATCGTGAAAAAAAAAATCCATTTTTCTAAAAAGAAATATAATTTGAATTTAAATTGGACTATAATTATATTAACTTGTTTAAATACATAAATCAAGTAGTGAATTTATAAATGTGTTTATAAATTAATAATACGAGATTTTGAAATGAATTTATAAACAGTGTTTATAAATAAAGTGGAAAAATTATCATTTGATAATTCGAATGTGAATTTAAAAATAGAAATGGGGAATCGTTTTAAAGAAGTGAACGATGAAATTTATTCTGATGTTCACAATATAAATTGAACTAAAATAAATCCATAAGGATTTATGATTTGAATTCGATTAGTTCAAATTTATTTAAATAGAAGTTAAATTGATTATGAAAATAAATTGGGTGTTATATACATAAGTTATTGTAAATAGAAATTTCCAAAATAAGATTTTGGTTTTAAATAGATTTCGAAATAGACTTGTTTAAGTGTATGAAACAAGGAAATTTATAAAATGGTGTTTATAAATATAATGAATTAATTATCAAGAGATAATTTGAATATTTAAATTCAAATATGAATTTAGAAATAGAATTTGAAATCATTTAAAAAGGAACAACGATTTTTATCTCGCAATTCGGAATATCAAAGGGATGGAGTATCAAATAGAAATTTGAAAAGGGAACTTGTTTAAATATATGAAACAAGGAAGTGGAATTTTGTAAATAGTGTTATAAATTTGGTAAAATAAATTATCATTTGGATAATTTGAACCATTTAAATTCAAATAGGAATTTAAAAGTAAATTGGAAAGTGTTTTGAAATGGGACGATTGATTATATTTCGGAATTCGAAATATAATTTGAATTGAGAAAATCAACGGGTTTATTACTGAAATTCGATTATATCGAATTTAATAAATAATTTATTTATAAAAGGGATTGGAATTAAATACAGAAGATCGAAGTATAAATAAATATATATATATATATAACCGAGTAGGAAAAATCGACAATTATAGATAATCAAAAATATTATGTTGATTTGGGAAACTAATTTGATATATATTAAAAATATATCAGAATGGAGTTGAATTTATTATAAACGAAGTTTAAACGTTTATATATATAAATATAATTAAAACGAACTCACCATGGCGTGGCAGTTCGTAAATTGGCGATTCGAACTTCAATCGAGTGTATAGAACTCAATTTAAGTCGGAATTCTTCGAAACAAGAACCATCAGGACCGATTTGATAATAGTTTCTAGTGGAAGAGAAAAATCTGAATTTCGTTGAATAGATTTTGAGTTATGTCAAAATCAAATTTTCAAAAAACCAGTGCCAAAACCATTTAAAAACCATAACGGTTTATTCAATTAGATAAAAAGGATTTTTAGGAAATAAAATCTGAATTGTCATTAGAAAAATACATCCTGGAGATGTAAAATAAGTATGAACTCCACTGAAGTAAGCGAAATGATTTTTGAGACAAAAATCAGATTTTTGGTTATTGAATAAAATTAACTAATTAGAAGAAAAATTTGTTAATGGACTTTTGGGTTGAATTGGACGTTGAATAGGTGGAGGGGGTTTGTAATTCATATTCGAAAATGGAATATGGTAATTTAATGGAAAATGGGATTCAATTGATTTATAAGCGAATTAAAATATATACAAACAAGATACGTTCAAATAACAAGTGAAATAGGCTAAGAAGCTAATTAAAGGATAAATGGGCGAAACTGAATTCAAACGATTGAACTGAGTTGAGTTGAATTGAAAATAGGTGAACATGTGTTAGACAGGAATGGGATGAAGTGTACCAAGGTTATAATTCGTGTGCCCGACAAAAAGGTGCACGTTTAAATTCCATATGAGATTTTATGCGCCGAATCGGCAAGCCACTTGGCTTTTTGATTTTCTTTTTGAATGGAAAGGGCCTAAAGGGGCGAGTTGAGGTTTGAACTATTTGCTGGTACAAAGGAGGTTATGGCGAAATTTTCCGAAAATTTAAGGAGTTAGAATATTTTTAAGAAATTTTGATAGTTAGAAATCAATGTATCGATATATATAGAATCCGATAAGGAAACGAACTAAAAATAGAATATTATAAACAAAAAGAAAATCTGTGAATTTAAATCGAGTAAGAATAAAAAGAAAAAAGTATATATGTTTTAGAAATGGGAAATTGGTTTAATATGGTGTTGATTATTCGAGTTAACAGTCTTGTCTGTTTTGAAGGTAATAATATTTTCAGTCAAGGTCTGAGAGGTAATTATACCCCAACTTGATTGATTTCATTATTAGCTGATAAATAGCAAGATTCAGTCTCGAAGAGAAATGTTTAAAGAGATTTAGTTCAATGCAGTATTTTGTGTTGTTGCGACGATGTTTTACATAACATTCGTTTTAACCCGAAGAAGTGAAAGTTTGGAAATATAATAACAAATATTTCCTAAGTATAGAAATGAATGGTCGTGAAAGAGATTAGTAATTGGAATATTTTCCAATTATTAATAGAAGATATTTTATAAATATTGAAAATAAAAGAAGGCAATATATGGAAATGTTTTCCAAAGTACATAAAAGACCGAGATGATAATTGAAAATAATTGGTTAACAAATATTGACAAGGAAATGGAGAAGTGATATAATTAATGAAATATTAATTAAGGGGCCCAGTGATTTGTTTGATGCTTTGAATGAATGTTTGTTTTCTTCGATAGTTAAATAACCGACTATCGAAGTGTTTGCCAATATCTTTATCAATATGGAGAGATCGGTTGGATTATTATCCGAGAACCACTCCGTATTGGCAGCAGCGTTGTGAATCAGATTATATGAAGAAGGAGACAGAGTAGCGTGCAAGGGCTTTTTCTATTAATGGAAATTGTGCGTTTGGTTTCGTTCAGTCCTAAAACGAACGTATATGGACGAATGTCTGACAAAGTATTTCCAATGATCGCATATGTTGGTCTGTATAAATATATATGGTGGCAGAGAATTTATTCTCTTAGCATAATATCCAGAATATATTTGTGCAAATCAATTACTGATTAATGGATCTGACAATGTGGCATTTAAAGTGATTGTGCTATCAATGAATGGAAAGTAATCGTAGCCTCAGGCCTCAACAACCGGGAAATGACAAAAATCGGGCAGGCAGCATGGCTATGTGGGTCGCTCCCATTAGGGTGTATAATCACCTGTCTAGAGAAATTCCTTTTACTTCTTTAATCTATCGATGCTGTCCCTTTTCGGGAAACGGTTACTGATCCCAATCATTGGTGATATACATTCGATACACTCAAGTGAAATGAGTGGTCCGTCATGCGTGAGATGCAAGCGTTCCACAAGATTGTTATTTATTTGATTTAGACACTATTATAATATCACTGGATTTTCGTATCAAAGTGTTTTGGGTTTTAGTAAGGTAAAAACCGTCCATGTTTATGTGTTGGCTGGTCTTACTTTTATCCTTTCTTTCGAAAGGATTTCGAAAGTTAAATAAATGGTTGGAGTTTACTCACACCAGTCCCATGACTGACCCAGAGTTTATTTTGTTTGTTTTCCCTAAACTCTTGGGTGCCCAAATTTGTACAGGCAGTCAAGTAGTCGGGATTTTTCTGATTCACTTGGAAGAGCTGGAAGCAGGAGGCTTCACCAGTTAGCTATAGACTATCATATATTCCGCTGTGAACCATGTTTGTATCATGAAACATGTGTTTATAACTGTTCCAGAAATAGCTGTTGTGCTCTGATGATGGTATGCATATAAAGTTACTAAATTGTATTTCAAAGTTTATGTTACCTAATATATTTTATTCGTTCTGCTATGAGTTTGTGATATTCGTTTTCTTCTATTCTTATATTTCTTTCTCTATATTTCTCATCTTCTAACTTCTTTCTAATAATGTTTCATATTTCTGTGCAATTTGGGTTGGACGTGTGGTGTTATTAGTCAACCCAGATAGTACGGATTTGCGGGACGTTACAGTTGGTATCAGAGCTTAGGTTGAGCGAATACCTAGGCTTGTTGGTATGTGCTCATTAGAGATAGGGTCAGTAGCACCCAAGAATGAGTTGAGTGTATATATTTATAAATAAGAGAGAGCGTATTTGTTAATTGATATAAAAATTTGTTTTATATTGTGTTGGCTAGTCTGTTGAGCGGTTTATAAATTTTGATCGAATCATGGGACGCCACGAAGTCGATAGGAAATTATAAACACTTGGGCAGAGCAGTTCGACATGGTATTGTTTTAAAAATGGATAAATGAAATAATTTTATCCAAAAGTCTATTTTGATATAGAAAAGGAATAATTTTATTAAATTATTATAATATATTGATGAGTTGATTCATATTATTATAATCAAATAAGATTATAAAATTGGATTGGTTATCTATATTCAAATATAACCTGTATACAAATGATATATACAAATGAGATGAATTAAAATTCAATTCAGAACCATAATTTGGAATTTAAATCCCGGAAAGTTGAAAAATATTTTTCGAAGTATATTAAAATAATATAGCTTTGTTTTGGAGGGATTTTTGAATAAAAATCATTTTTGAATGGATTTTGTAAGTGTTAAAGCACTGAACCCGCTTTAGTTGCTGGGAAATAATTCTGATGATGGTCGCGACATCACCAGTGTTCATTTTCGAGTTTCTAAGTGATGGATTGCTATCTTAGGAAAGTTTTTGATCGGAATTTGTTTTGAAAGAAAACAAGTGGTTTGAAAATTCAAATATTTTGAATTTGAAATGGTTATAAGTATATGTGTATATATTTATGTGGTTTTGAAAGGATTTGAAATTAAAAACCCGGGAATTTGAATTTGGAATTTAAATTTAACTTAAGCTAGTTAAATGGATCGATGTGAACAAAATGATTAAAATCGAATTGAATGAATTTAAATGTGTGCAAATGGAATATGAATGAGATGTGAATATATTGGATGTGAATATATATTAATCACTCGGATTAGATGAATAAAAACCAAAAGTTTTGGTAGAACTAAATTTGTAAAAGCATAAATGTTGAATTTCAACATAAGTGATTTTCGAAAAGAGACGGGTTCTTGCTATTTTTTCTACCTTAGTAATTTCGGGGACGAAATTCTTTTAAGGGGGAAAGAATGTAACGACCCAGATTTTTTTCGATTTATTTTTGAATATTTATTATTTATTTTAAATATAGAGTTGAAAATATAAATCAATTTTTTTATTATGTTATCAATTTAAAAATAAAATTTTGAATTTGTATAGAATATATTAAATTATCGAAATACAAAATATAATTGAAATCGAAGTTAAAGACTGAATAAGTACAATTCAGATGACCGGTATGAATTCTATTTGAATATATATGATGGTAATAATAATTTATTATCGAGGGACTGATTATTTCTGAATTTTTAATTATATTATATTAATTTAATATAGTTATTTTATATTTACGTTCGAATTATATTTTGTAATCGTTTCTGTTTAGTTCAGAATAGCGCTATAATATTGGAATGACGGTCGGTATGCTAAAATAGCGGTTCACGATTTTTAATTATGAACCCATAGATATTTGTAATGGATAAGATCAAAATCAAATCGAAATCAAATCAAGATTGATTTAAAAAGAAATAGAAATCTCTTTAAATCAAATCGCATTAAATAAACATCAAATCATATTTTATTTAATGTACCATACACTGACTAAGTTCCTTAAGCCTGAAGTATTCCTCATCTATAAAATGCGACATCCTCCTATTATTTCCCTTCCATTTCGTTCTACTGTAAATGAATTCTGTTCAGGAAAAAAATTAAAATGGATGTTCCTTTTTTTTAATGTAAAAATCGGTCCTCTCCATTGGTCTTTTATAAAACACACAATTACTCCTGTTACTTTCATTCCAAAATCAGAAACAAAAATCACCGCAGCCTTGTTTTTGTTTAAAATAAAATAATACATACTCGATCCATTTTCAGATCGAAGCCAACCCCTTAAAAATCCATAGCCCTCAACTAAATCACTCATCAATTGATTTGCGGCTTTCTGAGAAGCTCAAGCTTGACTCCGGCATGACTGTTTGCAGTGCGACGCTGTTAGGAAGTCGATGTTCATGATTCAAGAGATGATTAGGTGTTAAGACTAAGATGATGGATGGGGAGTCGGAGTTTGACTAAAGGGTATTGACAAGTTTGTGAAGTCGTTATTGAGGTGCGTGAGGGTCTGGAAACGTCGAAGTTGAAATTTGGGTTAGATGAGGGTTGGTGTTGTTATTCGGAGGTTGCGATGGAAATCAAGTACTGCGATTTGAAGTTCGAATTTGTTGAGGATGCGCTGGACACAACAGTGGTACAGAGGGGAGTTCGATAAAGATTTATGATATCGAAAAAAGTGTATATTGCTAAGAGCAGGAAGGGACTGTAAATTGAAGGATCGATCACTGTTTGAGAACGGAAAAGGAGGACCGAGGAATGGTGGAAGATCAACAGTTGTTGAAATGGTCGTCTATGGAGAAGGATGTTGAGTCAACGAAGGCTGGTGTTTATAACAATGTAGTATTGATTGGCATGAGAGTATTTTTGGTTTGGTCATTGAGGCATTTGCAGCAGTGATAAAGGAATGAGGATTAACAGTTCGGAAATAGCAGCATTGGTGATGCTGGAGTTCAACGGGAGGATACTGGCGAAGGGCAATCACTGTTATTTCTGTGGATAGTGGATTAAGGTATATTGATTTGTAATTTAAAATAGTTAGAAAATTTTAATTTATAGTAGAAGTTAATTTAATTTAATAAGATGTTTGATCAATAAATAAAATCAAATGATCGTAGGTACAAATAAATTTCAGTTGAGCAAATTCGGAGTCGAGGGTATGTAAATAAATGGGATATTCGCTAATACAAATCTCGGTGAGTAAATCTCACTCAAATTTACTATTTAGAATTATTTTTATCGTTAAAAATAATTGTTGGTTGCTTGGATGCGTTTAAATATTTTTGTGGTTATTATATATTAGTTATTTAGGCTTGGTTGTGGCTATTATATATATATATTGGTGATTGGATAGTTCCCGCAGTACCATTAGCGGATGCCCGCAGTATCATTAGCGGATGACCTTATATGCCCCATGCTATGATAGTCGATGACCTTTTATACCGCGATATTCTGCCACGAAGCAGAATGGGTATTATTTACATTGACTAACGTCTGTGGATGTAGGAAAACTTGTTGGAGGAATCCAACTGGATTCCTCAAAAATATTATTGTTTATTTTTCATATATATTATCATATATGATGTGTTAGAAAACCTGTCAATTATAATTGGTTGTTTTGCGTGTTTAAAAATATCATTGGGCTGAAATGTTGATATATAAAAACATCGTGAAAAAGATAATTGAGACTTAAAAAGGGAAATCCATTTTTCTAAAAAAAATAGAATTTGAATTTAAATTGGACTATAAATATATTAACTTGTTTAAAAACATAAAACAAGTAGTGAATTTATAAATGATTTTATAAATTAATAATACGAGATTTGAAATGAATTTATAAACAGTGTTGATAAATAAAGTGGAAAAATTATCATTTGATAATTCGAATATTTAAATTCAAATGTGAATTTAAAAATAGAAATGGGGAATCGTTTTAAAGAAGTGAACGATGAAATTTATTCTGATGTTCAGAATGTAAATTGAACTAAAATAAACCCCTAAGGATTTATGATTTGAATTCGATTAGTTCAAATTTATTTAAATAGAAGTTAAATTAATTATGAAAATAAATTGGGTGTTATATATATAAGTTATTATAAATAGAAATTTCCTAAATAATATTTTGGTTTTAAATAGATTTCGAAATAGACTTGTTTAAATATATGAAACAAGGAAATTTATGAAATGATTTTTATAAATATAATGAATTAATTATCAAGAGATAGTTCGAATATTTAAATTCAAATATGAATTTAAAAATAGAATTTGAAATCATATAAAAAGGAATAATGGTTTTTATCTCGCAATTCGGAATATCAAAGGGATGGAGTTTCAAATAGAAATTTGAAAAGGGAACTTGCTTAAATATATGAAACAAGGAAGTGGAATTCTTAAATAGTGTTATAAATTTGGTAAAATAAATTATCATTTGGATAATTTGAACCATTTAAATTCAAATAGGAATTTAAAAGTAAATTGGAAAGTGTTTTGAAATGGGACGATTGATTATATTTCGGAATTCGAAATATAATTCGAATTGAGAAAATCCAATGGGTTTATAACTGAAATTCGATTATATCGAATTTTATAAATAATTTATTTATAAAAGGAATTGGAATTAAATATAGAAGATCGAAGTATAAATATATATATATAACCGAGTAGGAAAAATCGACAATTATAGATAATCGAAAATATTATGTTGAATTGGGAAACTAATTTGATATATATTAAAAATATATCAGAATGGAGTTGAATTTATTATAAACGAAGTTTAAACATATATATATATATAAATATAATTAAAACGAACTCGCCGTGGCGCGGCAGTTCGTAAATTGGCGATTCGAACTTCAATTGAGTGTATAGAACTCAATTTAAGTCGGAATTCTTCGAAACAAGCACCGTCAGGACCTATTTGATAATAGTTTTGTAACGTCCCGGATTTTTCAGTATTTAAAATTGGATATTTAAATGTGTTTTAAAATATTTTATTGAAAATATAATTGGAATTTATATTTAATTTATCGATTAAACGACCGTTGAAAGTTTTAATTTATATTTAAATTACAAACGAACTCGAAATGGTGCGGTAGTTCGTTATATTGAATTTTGAATTTCAACTAAATTACAAAATCCATTTTAAGTCGAATTTCTGTGAAACAAGAAACATTGGAATCGATTACATTCTAATTTTCTAATGAAAGAGAAAATTTTTGATTTTAGCTTAGATATTGTAAGTAATGTCCTATTCAATTTTCAGAAAAGCGCTATGAAATCGTTCATAAACCATAACGATAATTTAATATAATTAAATATTGGTTTTGAATTTGGACGAGATTTTTGAGACGTAGTTATAATTTTGATTTTTAGAATTTTACTGTAGTTTTTAATTTGGAAATACACCACTTTTTATTTGGAGCATTTTGCACCCTATATCAGCATTTTGGGGTTTCATAATATAAGTTAACCTACCAATATTATTATATTTTTGAGATCGTGGGGCATTGCTCGTCACAACGGTATTTTTATTTTTGTCCGTAGTCTTTCAGATATGAAACGAAATTTTACGCAACGAATACCCTAAAAATCTAACCATACAAAATTAAATGTAATAGATGGATATAATATATATATATATATATATGTATATATATATATATATATATATAACCAAGTACACTGCTAGGAAATCATCGCCAAAAGCACAACTGCGCATGTTTGGACTACAAGGAATGCATTAACCAAATATAAAATCTGCCCAGGATGTTTCTTGAGATTGCTGTTTCTTCCGCGACACACTTTCCTTGCGGTGCACACTTTCAATTCCTTGCACACCAATCAAAACTTACCGTACCAGTCACGTTTTTGAAATTCACCAAGCTAACCTACTATTCTGCAAACATCAAACTTACTCTAATGTTTCTTGCTGCCCACTCGTCCTCTCCTATATATGTACACCAGTGCAATTTATTTCCTTGTTTCAGCAAAAAAAAGAGAACCATCCTTCCCTCTGACTAAACCAAACGAAAACATTTCTTCATTTAAACTATAATCTTAATACCCATGCCCAAAGAACCGCAAACTGCATACGAGCAGATCTGGCAGTTGCGCGTCCAGGCAAAGTCTCAGGGAGGCAACACAAAAAGTGGAAGGCAGCAGCAGGAAGGAGGTCAGTATGAGGCTCTTGGTTGCTGAACGAAGCAGCGTTGTGTTAAGGAGTATGCAACCGGAGAAGGGGATATGCGAACGCTGGCGCCTGGCAGTGGTCTTCGATGAAGTCGTAGTGTTTTCGTCAAATTGAATGGGTGGTTGATAGGGCGAAATGGTTGCTCAGTATGTGGTTCGGTGGAGTCGCGTAGGTAATGAGAGAGAGAAGTGTGGAAGGTTGATACATGCATGGGATGAAAGCTGCAACAACTTTTGTGTTTCGAATGGGGTAAGAGGATGGGGAAGAGTGGCATGTAGCAAGAATGCAAACGAATAGCATGAGAAGGGGACGTGAGGCAGCAGTTTCATGTTTGTGGGATGGCTGTTCATTGCGAGCTGAAGCTAATTAGGCTTCGGACCTTGGTTTTAAGAAGAAAAAACGAAAAAATAAAAAGAAATGGGCAATACGAAGGGAGTAGCTGTACGAAGTGAGGAACAAAAGAATAGAAGTGGAAAGAAGAGAAGTACTGGAGCGTTGCTTATGCAGGAAAAGGGGGAAACTGTCGAAAGTATGCGGAAGGAAGAAGTGCACATGAGTGGGCATGAGTGGATATTAGCAGGAGTACATTACTATGAGGAAGAAGAGGTGAAGGTACTATTACGTTAAGTTTGGGTAGAGGAAATATCGGTGGGCCTTGGGCCTGGTTTAATAAGAAAACAAAAAAAAGGAAAAAAAAAGTACATAGCAGCTTCGAAAGATAAAATAGAAAGGTGAGACTTGCATGCGAAGGGGCCATCAACGAAAGACTAGACAACAATATGCAGTAACACGTTGGAAGGAATTTTAGGTGGGAAGAATTTGTTGGCATGTAGGAATTTAAATAAGGAAGCAACATTGACATTTTGTTGGGGACCAAGGACTCACTTGTGCATGTCCAAGCATAACTAGCAGGTGAGAAATTTATTAATACCCCTTATTAAAATTTAGAGAGACTAATCCAATGTTAAAGAGGTCCATATAAATAAAACGGTACCTAGTCCGGACTTGTTAAAAACGTTTAATATTAGGTTGTTTAGTTAAGGAACCATGTTGGCTTGATTATAGAATTATAACTAAGGAAAATAAAATATTTGTTTAAGTTAAATCGTATATTATAATATGTGTTACTCGTTCATACATGCACAGAATCAAACCAAAACAAGGAGCGTGGAACCATACCGACGAAAGTAATATTTTGAAGTTGAAATGGACGGAGGAAAACCAACTATAGTTTTTAATCAAATAGAACGCAATTTACGACAAATGGAAATCTAGGTGAGTTTAACTCACTCAGTTATCCCACTTATATTTATTATAAGTCGGGTTTGTTGTTTGTGTACTACGATTGCTAGTTGTTGATTGATTTGTTGATCGTTTGGATATATGCTGATATTTTTTGAACTGATTCAAATTAAATGGCTGTTTAATTAAATCAGAACAAATCGTTATTTATATCGATTATTTCCAATCGAGGTGACTTACCTTGTTGGCTACGTTTATAAAAAATAAACGTATCTACATTAAATTGAATGCTTGCATTGTTAGTATTTGTCGAGCGTTACCAGTTGAGTTGATTATTCATGTTATCATCAAATTTATTATTATTATCATCATATGGACTGATTGATGATTATGGTTGGATTACTTAATTGATGATTGATTGATTTGTTCAACAGTGATTGTTGTTAACCAATGGATAATATTGGTTAAGGAGTTAATAGCACATGTCCCCAATATGCACTGTTTTTATAAGAAATGACTTACCGTCAGGTAAACAAAAAAAAATGAAGTTATAAATTTTATTTATAACTGAGGATGGATTTTTAAATATATTATAATTAAAAAAAGGTTTATAAAAAGGGAATGAATGTTTATTATTTATTATTTAATTTTAAAGGTAATTTATTGATTGGTTGAGAAATGGAAATATATTGAAAGTGATTATTATTTACTTAATAATCAAAGTAAATGGATTTTTATTTAAATTAAGTATATTTAATTTAAATGAAAAAAAAAACAAATTGGAATTGATTAACGAATTAATCATGTTCGAATTGATTAAGTCATCCGAGTTAACAAATTTGAATATTAAATTAGTTTACTAATTTAAGGGAGATGTTAATGGAGAAGTAAGCCACATTTATTTTAGTAAATGTTGATGTTTGATTATTATTCAATAATAATCAAAATAGTAAATCTTGGGAGATAATATATGAATAGGGGTTTATAAAAATATAAGTCGTATTTATAATTAAATGAAGCTTAAAAGTAAATTATGTTAATAGTAATACAAGTTAAGTTTGAATTAAAGTTTGAATTTGGTTCTTATTGGAATTCTAATTAATCGGATTTTGTAAAACTCAAGTTGAACGAGGTTGTTATAAATCCCATGTTTTATTTAAGATATGATTGGAACAAGTATTTGAAATGGTTTATGAATATAATAAAGACCGAAGATGTGAAAGTAAAGAATTGGAACCTAACAGGAGATTGGTTGAGTTGAATGATCTTCTGAATATTGATCTGATGTTGGTTTCGACCTTCGGGGTAGATATTTAGAGAATCGTTTTTACTGATTTACGGTTAGGGACTGATGAAGATATGAAATGGAAATAGAATTGGATAGCCAAGTTGAATTAAAGTGATGAGGCGATTTAATTTATTAAGATGCGATCTAAATTCACGATATTAATAAGAAATGAGGTTTTATCGAGATGTGATTATATGGGTTTGAAATAAACTTTTCAGGAGTTTATGTAAGTTTTTATTCATAATAGAAGAAGGATATATATATATTTTGTTTAAAGAATAGTTAAAGTTATAAAGAAAGCTTTAAGTAACAGGTTACTTAATACGTAAAGTAAATAAATGTGTCAAAATTGAAATAAGGTTACCAAGAAAGGTCGTGATATTAAACCCATGTTAAATTGGAAAGTAAATATATGGAATGATTAGTGAGATTTCATTGATAAACTTCTATTTATTCTGAAGATAAAAATGTCGTTACTCAAGGTCTAAGAGGTAAATAAGATACCCCAACTTGAATGACTTCATGATTATCCAAGAATGATATTAGTTTAGAAACGAGGGTGATCGAAAGGAGTAAAAGTAGAATTTCGAAGAATGGTATTATATAATAAAATTGAAATGTTTTAAAACAATAAGATGATTTTAAGTATAATAGTATTTTTGAAATAAGAAATAAAAGGGCTTTGTATCAAATATTGGAAATATAAAGGCTTTATAAGCAAATGGAAATATGAAAAAGGGCCAAGTGATGCTAAGTACTGAACCCGAGAACTTGTTTTATTTCATGATTGAATGATTGTTTATTTTGATAGTTAGATAACCGACTATCAAAATCTGACCCATACGACTGTTGGTACGGAAAGACCGGGATCGAATTTATATTCGAAAACCATTCTGACCAACAAATACGTGAATATTGAAGATAACAACATGATGATCAAAGCGGAGCATCGAAGACCGTGGATCTTCATAAGCGGAAGAATTACTAAAATTCTCTGACTTGCAACCAGAGATAAACTGAGATTCTGTCGTGGTTGGAGTCTATGGATTGCAAGGACCACTCGCTACCAATTTATAGGGTGATTCCTGGGATGTGGTAGGAGGGTACCTTCGATTTGTCCAGTCCCAGGACAACGTGTATGGACGGATTTGATGAGGGGCGTTCAAGGTGAATGGTGGCCAGATGTTCAAAAAGATGATTATAACCTCAAGCCTCATCAAACGGGGAAATGACAAAAAATCGGGAGGGCAGCATGGCTATGTGGGTCGCACCCATTAGGGTTTATTGTCACCATTTAGAGATTATTTATTTTGTTACTTCTTTTCATTTCTGTATCTCCCGGGAAAAAAATGGTGGCTGCAGCCATGAGGTGGCAATATATTCGATACACTCAAGAGAAATGAGTGGTCGGTCATGTGTGGGCCAGGTTGCAAGACGTTCTTGTTGAACCCAGTGTATTCGCCTCTAGAGATACACTATCGGCAGGTGGTCCCATACCTTGTCATAGTCGGAATCCAATCTCCAATAAGCGCCCGCAGTTTTGATTGTATATTATATATGTGGAGCGTGAGATGCAAGCGTTCTGCTAGATTGATAGTTATTTGTATTTAGACATTATTATAATATCAAGAGAATATTGTTTTCAAAAAAAATTGGGTTATCGTAAGGAAAAAGCGTCCGTATTTATGTGTGGATTTGGTCTTACGATTTTCTTTTTCTTTCAAAAAGATTTTGAACTTTAAAATCAAGTTGGATGATCCCCCTTAAACTGTGCGAGTTTTTTTTTCTCACTCTGGTCCACCAGACTGACCCGGTATTTGTAATGCTCGGGTTAGACCGGGTTGTACAGGTTCAGGTTATTGGACACTACGAAGTTCAGAAGACGTGCTGGAAGAGTTCATATGTATTAGTATTTATTCCGCTGTGTATTGTATACAAGGACAGATTATTATAACTGTCCAGATTGTCTTACCAGATGTACTCTGATTGTATGTATTATTTAGGGTTTCAATAAAGTTATTTATATATTATATTTTGTTTCCGCTGCGATGTGAGACTCTGTGTTGTGTTGGTTCTTCTTCTTCTTATATTCTAACTTTCTTCCTTTCTTTTCTCACCTCTAACTTCTTTCTAATAACTTTCTGGATGTTCGGTACTCGAGTTTGGACATCAGATGTGTTCGTGTCGAAAATTCAAGCATAGAAATTTCCGGTTCGTTACAAGTTTTCTAATGGAAGAGAAAAATCTGAATTTCGTCGAATTGATTTTGAGTTATGTCAAAATCAAATTTTCAGAAAAGCAACGCCAAAACCGTTTAAAAACCATAACGGTTTATTTAATTAGATAAAAAGGATTTTTAGGAAATAAAATCCGAATTGCCATTAGAAAAATCCAGCTTGGAGATGTAAAATAAGTATGAACTCCAGTGAAGTAAGCGAAATGATTTTTGAGACAAAAATCAGATTTTTGAGACAAAAATCAGATTTTTGGTTATTGAATAGAATTAATTAATTAGAAGAAAAATTAGTTAATGGATTTTTGGGTTGATTGGACGTTGAATAGGTGGAGGGGGTTTGTAATTCATATTCGAAAATGGAATATGGGAATTTAATGGAAAATGGGATTCAATTGATTTATAAGCAAATTAAAATATATACGAACATGATACGTTCAAATAACAAGTGGAATAGGCCAAGAAGCTAATTAAAGGATAAATGCGTGAAACCGAATTCAAATGATTGAATTGAGTTGAGTTGAATTGAAAACAGGTGAACATGTGTTAGATAGGTATGAGATGAAGTGTATGAAGGTTATAAGTCGTGTGCCCGACAAAAAGGTACACGTTTAAATTCCATATGAGATTTTATGCGCCGAATCGGCAAGCCACTTGGCTTTTTGAATTTCTTTTTAAATGGAAAGGGCCTAGAGAGGCGAGTTAAGGTTTGAACTATTTGCCGGTACAAAGGAGGTTATGGCGAAATTTTCCGAAAATTTAAGGAGTTAAAATATTTTTAAGAAATTTTGATAGATAGAAATCAATGTATCGATATATATAGAATACGATAAGGAAACGAACTAAAAATAGAATATTATAAACAAAAAGAAAATCTGTGAATTTAAATCGAGTAAGAATAAAAAGAGAAAAGTATATACGTTTTAGAAATGGGAAACTGGTTAAATATGGTGTTGATTATTCGAGTTAACTGTCTTGTCTGTTTTGAAGGTAATAATATTTTCAGTCAAGGTCTGAGAGGTAATTATACCCCAACTTGATTGATTTCATTATTAGCTGATAAATAGCAAGATTCAGTCTCGAAGAGAAATGTTTAAAGAGATTTAGTCCAATGCAGTATTTTGGGTTGTTGTGACGATGTTTTACGTAACATTCGTTTTAACTCGAAGAAGTGAAAGTTTGGAAATATAATAATAAATATTTCCTAAGTATAGAAATGAATGGTCGTGAAAGAGAATAGTAATTGGAATATTTTCCAATTATTAATAGAAGATATTTTCTAAATATAGAAAATAAAAGAAGGCGATATATGGAAATGTTTTCCAAAGAACGTAAGAGACCGAGATGATAATTGAAAATATTTGGTTAACAAATTTTGACAAGGAAATGGAGAAGTGATATAATTAATGAAATATTAATTAAGGGGCCCAGTGATTTGTTTGATGCTTTGAAGGAATGTTTGTTTTCTTTGATAGTTAAATAACTGACGATCGAAGTGTTTGCCAATATCGTTGTCAATATGGAGAGACCGGTTGGATTATTATCCGAGAACCACTCCGTATTGGCAGTAGCGTTGCGAATCAGATTATATGAAGATAATCGTAGACAGAGTAGAGTGCAAGGGCTTTTTTTATTAATGGAAATTGTGCCTTCGGTTTCGTTCAGTCCCAGAACAAACGTATATGAACGAATGTCTTACAAAGTATTTCCAATGATCGCATATGTTGGTCTGTATAAATATATATGGTGGCGGAGAATTTATTCTCGTAGCATAATATCCAGAATATATTTGTGCAAATCAATTAGTGATTAACGGATCTGATAATGTGGCATTCAAAGTGATTGTGCTATCAATGAATGGAAAGTAATCGTAGCCTCAGGCCTCAACAACCGGGAAATGACAAAAATCGGGCAGGCAGCATGGCTATGTGGGTCGCTCCCATTAGGGTGTATAATCACCTATCTAGAGAAATTCCTTTTACTTCTTTAATCTATCGATGCTGTCCCTTTTCGGGAAACGGTTACTGATCCCAACCGTTGGTGATATACATTCGATACACTCAAGGGAAATGAGTGGTCGGTCATGTGTGGGTCGGGTTGCAAGGCGTTCTTGTTGAACCCAACGTATTCCCCTCTAGAGATACACTATCGGAAGGTGGTTCCATACCTTGTCATGTTGAAAATCCAATCTCCAATAAGCACCCTACGGTTTCTGATTTTATATTATATATGGAGTGTGACATGCAAGCGTTCCACTAGATTGTTATTTATTTGATTTAGACACTATTATAATATCACTTGATTTTCGTATCAAAGTGTTTTGGGTTATAGTAAGGTAAAATCCGTCCATGTTAATGTGTGGGCTGGTCTTACTATTATCCTTTCTTTCGAAAGGATTTTTAAAGTTAAATAAATGGTTGGAGTTTACTCACACCAGTCCCATGACTGACCCAGTTTTTATTTTGTTTGTTTTCCCTAAACTCTTGGGTGCCCAAATTTGTATGGGCAGTCAAGTAGTCGGGATTTTTCAGATTCACTTGGAATAGCTGGAAGCGGGAGGCTTCACCAGTTAGCTATAGACTATCGTATATTCCGTTGTGAACCATGTTTGTATCTGGAAACAGGTGTTTATAACTGTTCCAGAAATAGCTGTTGTGCTCTGATGATGGTATGTATATAAAGTTACTAAATTGTATTTCAAAGTTTATGTTACTTAATATATTTTATTCGTTCCGTTGTGAGTTTGTGGTCTTCGTTTTCTTCTATTCTAATATTTATTTCACTCTATTTCTCATCCTCTAACTTCTTTCTAATAATGTTTCATATTTCTGTGCAATTTGGGTTGGACGTGTGGTGTTATTAGTCAACTCAGATAGTACGGATTTGCGGGACATTACAATTAATTTCTTAAATTTGAATAATAATTAAGTAATGATTTTTGGAGATTAAAACTAAATTGGTGTTTTAATGTATCTTGTAATTTTAGGAAGATTAAAGAATAAATTTAAAAGAATTTATCTTTGATAAAATTAATGGGAACCTTTCCCTAATAATTTGAATCTTTTATTAAAAATATTCTGAATCGGATTGAGACATATGATGCGATTTTATAGCACTTGATTATAAAATATGCGAATTATTTGGAAAGACCGGGTTTAACTCATACTGAATAATTACTACGACGACCAAGAGTCGAAGATGAAGTTGGTGATTTAAGACCGGAGTTCTTCACATCGTTTGGATAATTACTGATGTCTTGATTGGGCCATACACCCAATACAAGGTAATAAGTGGTAATTTGTCCAGACGTATTTGGAGATCGACGGATATGCGAGGACCTCTCTCTTGTATTGGACATATGGGACGAGGAATAAGGTGCCTCCGGTTTTGTTCAGACCCAGAATGAACTTGTAAATGGATGGTATATCTGATGTTGTATTCCTTTATGATGTATTCGTTGATCTCTGCTAAATATATATATATCTGTTTGGTAGCAGAGAATTTATTCTCTTGCTTAACACCTTTCTTTGAGACATACGAGCTTAGAGGTTATATATTGGAAGAAATCAATGGTATAGTATGGACTGACAATGTGGCATGCTAAGATGCAAATGATCAAGGCTTTTGTTGAAAAGCAGAGCCTTGTGGTTGATGATCAAAGCACAACTTATTTAGGCATATCTTTGTGTATAGCGTTGCTTCGCGAGCCTCACACCTGATATGAACCAGAAACGGGAGAAGGGCGCCAGGGAAACGGACATATGTTAGTTTCTAGCTAGGAGTAACGTCATGGTATGGAGCCCAGACTGTTTACTCATGTGGATGTTTCTTATTACTTGATGGATAGAGAGGCGCCTTGGATATATATATTGATAGATGTTATGGTCGACATTACTGACCTGATTATTTTATGCCCCATAGGGCAGGCTAACATATAGTTTATGGTACAACTAATCATCGACGGATGATCGACCCTGGTTCTTCCTAGGTGCAGTTGCGACTGTATCCTGAGACATGGCCTAGATTGTCTCGAATTCGATAAGGACGATCCGTTGCCTTGGTTCATAGATGGAAATTCAAATTCCAATACGACATCATGCGGTTTTGATTGTAAAACTAGTATGGTGACATGATATATGGTACCCATGCCGTTTATGATTGATACATTTATATTTGAAGTTGTTTTAAACACTATGCATTTATAGTAATACCAAAATAATTTGTTTTTAAACGTATCAAGCATGTTTGGCTATTATAAGGGAAAACTCTATTCTCCGGCTTGCATTGCATTGTTTGATGGAAACTGAGTCTTATAATAGCTTCATTTTTCCAAAAAGCATTGCGTTGTTTTATTCTAAACTAAGATTCATATGGAGTAAACTCGTTCCGTGTTATACGACGTGGTCCCATGATATCCCCACTTTTTATAAAAATAAAGTTAATAACTGTTTTGAGTTCTCATACCAGTCCCATGACTGACTTGGAGTTTATTGTTTTAACCTAAACTCTGGGTGCCCATATTTTCCACCCAAGAAGCTAGTAGTTTTGGTTTGGCAGATACTATATTCACAAGATCCTGGTTTACAGCTGAAGCGATATTCGAAAAGCTCTGTATCCGTGTATTCCTTGCAGTTGTGTTATGTATTATTTTTCCGCTGCTAGGTAATTTAAATCTCTGATACTGTATTTCTATTGTATATTATTTATTCATTCTCTGATATATTCTAGTACTCTGATGTAATTGTTGTAATAAGCAATGAAATGTTCTTCTATTTGTGTTCTAGTTTGCCTTGTTCTAAATTCAATCCGTACTTTCCTTTACGGGGAAGTTTGGGTCGTTTCAGTAGGGCACGGCCAGGGGAGGGCGACCCACGAATGGAGGAGGGCGCTATGCGGGGGCGTGCGTGCTAGCGTGGGGTCTAGGGGAAGAGGCAGTGGCAATGAGAGGAGGTTGAGTCTCTTAGGTGGTGTACAATGGGGGTAAAAGAAGGAGTTTTGGGTTTTAAATGAAGAAAGGAAGGTTCTTTGTGTAAAGGCGGCCCACATGGGGAGAAGAAGGGCTGACGGAGGATTGGGATAGTTAAGGGGCTGCTGGTCGGCTGTGGGAGGTATTAGGAGGGGAGTTGTGGAGGAAGAAAAAGAGAAGGAAGAAATAAAAACAAAAATGAAATGAAATAGGAAAAGAAATAAAATGATTACATAACTTAGGCTAATTATTTTAGATGGTGGTAAAGTGGAAGAAGGTGATATGTGGAGGGGAGAGGGTGTGAGGTGTCAAAATGAGGGGAGTTTAGAAAGTTGTGCTAAAGTTGATTTGTTTTAATTAATCTTGGATTTAATTAAATGATCTCTACACGTTTTTAACTTGCATGATCAGACCTTAAGTCCAATCAATATGAAATTTGAAATCCTACTATATTTCACAGATACTGATCCAATGAAATTGGTTTCATCGAATTATAAGACTATTTGCAAAATGGATATTTTTAGGCTATTAAAATAATATTAAATTATCAAATTTTAATACACTTACTTTTAAGTCATTTTTAAAAGTTCATTAACCTTGTTCTATTAATATTTTCTAACCGAAATAAATCTCAGCCAACTCTATTGAGTATATTAATATTTTAACTTAACAAAACTAGTTGACAAGTTTATCGATTTATTCACTGTTTTGTAAATCAGTTCCAATATATTTTCTTGATATATTTAGACCTTATATTACTTATTTAAAATACTAGTTGTTTAAATATAAAATTTCCAATATTTAATAAATTTGAAATCCAACCAGACTTGTCCATTTAAAAATCCTTTTAAATATACTCTACAAATCCATATTTTAAAGTGACTAATAATACGGGTATTTACAACATAGAACTAAAGTTATATTTTTACAACCTTTTCATTTCCAAATAAATCTTCATTGAAATGCACCATTATTTTTGTATACTTAGATAAATGGAGCATAAATGAAACACAATAGTTTCAGACAAATTTAAAGAGGAGCAGTGAAACATATGCCTAAAAATAGTCTATAAAATAAATGTTAATAAATAAACCATTAAAGCAAGCTATATACAATCAAATGTCATAAAATTTGAACAGTCATTGAAATCGTTAATTGTATCTAGATAATCCTAAATACGTAAAATTAAGAAAGTGGAAAATTCCAGAAAATCAAGTTGAGGTCCAGAAATTGGAACGAAGAAGGATGATATATGTCCACTTTTAACAAGAGACAATTAGATTAAGATGAACATATAATTTTTAGTGAAGAAAAGCAAAACAAAATGAAATAGATTATAACAAAGGAAAGAACTTACCTCAAATTGAGAAAAAGTCAATTATATTTATATAAAAGTAAAAAAGTTATTTAAGTAACAAAAAGTATGAATTAATAAAACATAATCGAAAGAAGAACATACCTAAAATTGATTAGAAAGTGGACTAATACTCAAGTCATACTTAATTTCTCGTTTAGTAAATAAGATCTGATTGGAGGCATTGATAATTGATATTGAAATATAGAAAACAATAATTGAAAAAGAAATTTAGTAAATGAAAATGAAAGCTACAAATAACGTCACCACAAAAGAAATTGAAAATAGTATAGCGAAAATGAAGTGGACATAATTAGGGAGAGAATATTAAAGAATGCAATAGTCACCATGTAATGAACTAGAAATGTAACAACCCGGATTTTCAGAACTAATTTAAAATTTTATTTTAACTATTCTGATGGATTTTGATTTATTAAAATGATTTATTTTAAATAATAATGATTTAAAAATTTATTTTAATCGACGTTAGAACGTATAAACTTATTTTTATTATAAAACGAACTCGAAATGGCACGATAGTTTGAAAATTCAATTTTAAATTCAAAATGAATGTACAAGACTCAAAATAAATCGGATTTCAGTAAAACCAGAAATATTTGAATCTATTTAATAATATCTTTCTAACGAATGTGAAAATTTCAGATTTCACAATGTAAATTGGAAGTTATATCCTATTTAAAATTTAAAATAGTCGCCATGGAATTTATATATTTTTTAATAATGTATAAGTCCTTAAAAATAGCCATTTTGCAAATGACCTCAATATTCGATAAAACCACTTTTGTTGGATTCAGAATGTCACATTACTGCTAGATTCCAATTTTCATAATTTTTGGAATTGATATGGGAGCGTGGTGAATTTAGACGAGTTTGGGTCGTTTCAGCGTGTTATCGGAGCTTTGGTTAACTCAAATCTTCAGGGTGCAACTCGTTAGAACATAATAAAAGACTCATCAGAGATTGGATTAGTAATATCCTATAAAATAAAACTCATTAGAGATAGGATCAGTAGTATCCTAGAATGAGAAACTCGTTAGAGATGGAGTTAGAAATGCTGTAGAATGAGCTGAGAGTGACAAGTTTATAATTAACGTATTTTTGATTATATATATAATCCAGTTTTAGAATATGATTTTTGGGTATATAATAAGTTATATATATTTGAAAAGTTAATCAACAAATTGATTGTTGGTTGTGTTGAGTGATTATTAGTTTAACTAATAAAAATATTGGAATGATAACTAATTTAGCCAATAAGAGAATGTAAGGTAAAATTAGCCCCAATCGAATCAAATATTGAACCGAATTGAAAATCGATTGCAATTGCATATATGTACATGTATATATAATGAACAGGTCATAGCATGGATGCTAAGAAGAGGAATAAAACTGTATGCCCGACAAATAAGTACATGTTTACTATATTTGTTGGGTTTTGATGATTTTATGAGCCGATTGGCTAGCCGCTTTTCTTTTGGATTGATAAGGGGCCTGTGAGGATAGTTGCGGTTTTAAAGGTCTCCCCATACAAAGGACGTTATGGCAAAAAATTTCGAAAATTTAGGGTGCTAGCCAAATTTTTGAAAAATTAGAAAATTCTTAGAAACTGAAAAGTTGAAGAATGAAAGCTAGAATGGATGTTGAGTTGGTTTGTTAAACAATTTTCAGCTCCGTTCCTTTTCGAGGACGAAAAGATTTTAAGTGGGGGAGATTGTTACAACCCGTATTTTCAGAACCAATTTAAATATTTTATTTTAGCTATTTTGATGGATTTCGAATATTCAAACTGATTTATTTTAAATAATAATGATTTAAAAAATTATTTTAGTTGAAGTTAAAACGTATAAATTTATTTTGATTATAAAACGAACTTGAAATGGCACGGTAGTTTGAAAATTCGATTTTAAATTTCAAATGAATGTATCGGATTTCAGTAAAACCAGAAATATTTGAATCTGTTTAATAATATCTTTCTAACGAATGTAAAAAATTCAGATTTCATAATATAAATTGAAAGTTATATCCAGCTTAAAATATAAAATAGTCGCTATGGAATTTATATATATTTTAATAATATATATAAGCCCTTAAAAATAGCCATTTTGCAAACAACGTCCATTTTCAACGAAACCACTTATGTTGGGTCCGGAATGTCAAATTATTGCTAGATTCCAATTTTCATAACTTTTGGAATTGATATGGGAGCGTGGTGAATATAAATGAGTTTGGGTCGTTTCAAGAAAATTCGGTGCTTAAATTTCGACATAAATACATCCTGTATCCAAACTCAAGTACCGAACGTCCAGAAAGTTTTTATAAAGAATTTAGAGGGTGAGATAAGAAAGAAATATTAAATAGGAGAAGAAGACGAACCAACACAACACAAAGTCCCATTTCGCAGCGGAGCAAAATATAATATAGAAATAAATAGCTTGAAATTCAATACTTACACTCATCAGAGTACATCACACATCTGGACAGTTAAAATAATCTGTCCTCATATACAACACACAGCGGAATCAAACCTATATAATATCATATGTTGGAACTCTTCCAACTCCTCTCTTCACTGAATCCAATAACCTAAACCTATATAACCCGGTCTAACCCGAGCATTACAAATGCCGAATCAGTATGGTGAACCAGAGCGAGAAAAACACGCTAAGTTCAAAGGTATCACATAACTTGATTTTAAGTCAAAATATTTTTGAAAGAAAAGGGTAACCATAAGACCAAATCCACACAAAAATACATACTGTTTTTACCTTACGATAACCCAAAACATTTTTTAAATCAATATCTTTTCTGATATTATAATAGTGTCTAAATACAAATAAATATCAATCTAGTAGAACGCTTGCATCTCACGCTCTACACACATAGTATACAATCGAAACCGCATGCTCTTATTGGAGAATGGATTTCCTAGCAAGGTATGGGACCACCTTCCTTACAATGTACCTACGGAGATGAATACATTGGGGTTCAACAAGAACGTCTTGCAACCCAGGTAAAACATGATTGGCCCCTCACTTCTCTTAAGAGTACCGAATATATCATCACCACGGTAGGGGGCTAGGCAACCGAACCAATAGCATATATACAAAAATAAAAAGGGACAACCGAAGGCATTTGATTTCTCCAGATCAGGTAATGATATACTCTTCTGATAGGTGCGACCCACAGGGCCATGCGACCTACCTGATTTTGTGCCACTTCCCGGTTGATGAGGCTGAGATCCTAATTACCTTAGAACATTTTATCATCGTTCACTTTGAATGTCAGATCGTCAGATCTACCAAAAAAATCACTAATTGATGTCCACAAAGATACTCTGGTTGTTAAGCTAAGAGAATGGCCATTCTCCATCACCAACTATAATATGTTTGAAGAAATCAACGTTCGTAATCCTTTTGGAAATACTATGTCAGACGCCCATCCATACAAGTCATCCGGGAACAGGATGAACGGAAGGCACTCTCTTACCATGTCCTAGGTATCACCCTATAGATCAGTAGCAAGTAGTCCTTGCAATCCGTAGATTCCAATCATGACAGAACCACTATCGAAATATATCTGACCCTAAACCAAAGAAATTCAACAATTAGCTCTACTACTTGTGAAGATCAACGGTCTTTAGTTGTTCCATCTTCAATAATCATCTTCTACGTACTTGCTGGTCGAAATGGTTTTCGAATATAAATTTGATCCCGGTCTTTCCGTACCAACATCGTATGGGTCAGATTTGATTGTTGGTTATTTAACTATCAAATAAATAATGTTGAGAATAAAATGTGTTTAGTTCAGTGCCAGCATTACATGTCCTCTTTAATTAAAAATGATTTACGATAGTTAATCTAAAAATCTTAAATATTTCAACATTATGAATATAGCTTTTCATTTCTTATTTAATAGGAGGTTATTTCCAAAATTATTTTATTTTAGTTCTTGGAAAATATACTATGATCATATCTAAGTTTCTATTCTATTACCATTTTCAAAACATTTGCTACATCATTACTCATATCCATAATGGAAATCAATTCATATTTTCACCCGTAAAGCAACGCTACGAGATGTCCTTTGTTTTATTACTTGAATACAGTAATCAACTCTTATTCTTTTAGAATAAATCTATTCCAAAACTTAACCTTTCAATTTCATTTTACCTCGAAAATACCATTTTAATTTCATACAATCCTCTTTTATTTCCTTTACTTCGGAAATATCATTATATATATGTATATATATATTCTCAAATCATTCCATTTCCATTACTTGGGAAATTTCATTATATATTCTCGACTCTTTTATTTACATTACGTTATTATTTCTCATATGGAAATAATAAATTCTTCTTAACCTCCTTCCCATTACAAACTAATATCTTCCTCAGATAATCCTGAAGTCGTTCAAGTTAGGGTATTTATTTACCACTCAGATCTTGATCAACAACGTTCTTATCTTTAGATAGACATGAGTTGTAATTCAAAAACCGATATTTATTCTAATACCAAACACATCTCATTTAATGATTTTATTTAAAATACAGTTTTATAAAACCTTCTTACTTTTGAAAATCTCCTTCTCGAGTATAACTATTATTTCTTAATTCACCGATTAAAAAATTACTTACTAAAACATCACCTTTTAATTTTCTTTAAACAATTTGTTTTATAACTCATATTTTTGTTCCAAAATCCTATTACTCACTTCTTTACCAAATTCACTTTTAACAATCCCTTTTATAATCCATTTAACCATTCCCGCTTGAAAATCTTATTTCGATTTCCCCAATTTTACATAATTCCATTATTAAGTAACGTAAATTTAAAATTAACGCTTTAACACCTTATCTCCTTTATATAAACTTTGTTTATAAAATAATGGTTTAATATAAATCCTTTTATTCTCAATTTTCTTTTACCTACTTCAAAATTTAAGTGAACATTAATTTAATTTATCTTATTCATTAAAGTTCCTTTCATAACTTCTTTATTAAAACTCGGGTTTTAATATCGAACTTGTCCACAAACTCCTTTCACAATTCAATTCAATTCCATTTCAACTTCGATTACTTTTTAAATGAATTTCAATTAAAAAGTAATTTCCTAAATTATTATTAATTAAAATAATAATTTACTTCGATCATTACTACTTTAGCAGTAGTAAGTTTTTTAATTAACTAAAATAAATAGTAAATTCCTTTTTAAAATCTTATTAAAATTAAAACAAATATCTATTGAACCATTTCATTATATTAATTCAAAAATAAAATTAATAATTATTCTTAGTTAAAACAGTTGACTTAACACGGTTATCTCGTTAGCTGATTCCAATTAGTCCTTTATTTTAAATTAATTAATAATAAAATTAATTTAAATAATTTCATTTAATTATTTCTTTAGAAACAATTATCCAATTCTTAACCGTTAAATTAACTCTGCGCTCTCTTGCTTATAAATTTGATTAATATCAGAATTTTGCTCTATAAAACCATTCGATAATTAAATATAAATGTAAATAAAAAATAATAAATATTTATTTCTCTTTAATAAACTTTCATTTAAAATAATAGATTTAAAAATCTATCTTCAGTTATAAAATAAATTTTATAACTTCACTTCGATCGTTTTACCTAACGGTACATCCATATTTAGAAAACGATTGATTTTCAGGTCATATGATGCTAATGACTCAACCAATATTGCCTATTGGTTAAACTAAACAAATTGTTGAATTTCAAGTCTATGGTCAACAACCAAATCAATCCAATCAGAACAGTTCATATAATGATAATATGAAAATAAATAACATTTAATATATTTGAGCAATCCCTTTGGATTCCTCCAACTTGTACGTCCCAGCTTCCCAATACGGTATCTCAAATATAACCATTCAATTCAAATAAATAGGTTTCCATAACAGTTAATAACGACAATTCAATATCAACCAATTTATTTTACACAACCATAACAATGCAACAATTCATTAAATTAAACACATTTATTTTATAAACATGAACAATAAGGTAAGTTACCTTCATTGGATCCAACCGTTAAAATAACGACTCGGTTTTCCATTGAAATTAAGCAATGTTTAATTTCTATGGTTCAATCAATCTATGAAAACATAATTAACAATCAACTGATAGCATCCATAACACACAATTATAATCCCAAATTATATAAAATATAAGTGGGAAGAACTGAGCGAGTTTAACTAACCTTGATTTTATTTCTGTTTTTTTAAACAACTTGTTCTATTTAAATTAGGCTGACGTTTAATTTAACTTAAAATACAGATGCCTTCGCTGCTAACCAACCCTGCTCCATATTGTAGTCCTTTCTGATATGATTCAAAAGAGTGCAACCTTGCTCAATTCTGAAAACGAATGCATGCATTATAAATATTATAAGATTAGATAACCATTTACTTGTAATTAAACTTCAAATTCTTAAAACTAAATGGGCCTCACCAAAGAAGAAAACACGTCGGCCCACTTCGAAATGAACCTGCGTGCAACAAACATCTCCCATTACAGAATTCCTTTCCCGTCCCCTTTTTTCTTTCATTTCAGATTTTTTTTTCCGTTCTTTCACGTTTTTTTCTTTTCTTTTTAAAACAAATGGGCCTAAAGACCAACTCCTCATGTGTCCACGTATCCCTTTCCACCCAACTTCAAGCCCATATTGTTCCATTTTCATGCAACAGACACCCCATCAACATTCTTCCTAGTATCGTTTAATCTCCTTTCTTTTGTTTTAACCTTTCTATCTCGTTCTCCTTGTTGGCCTACACTGCATCGTTCCCTCACGTATTGCTCCAGACAACATCAAACCTTTACACATTGTTCCATGATATTGTTTTGTTCAAAGAATTTCCCTCAGGCCTTCGTTATTCTGCAACTCGAACACCGGATACCCATGCACAGCTCCCTCTCCATCCTTGCCTAGCCGCATCACCATCCTCCACTTGGTTACGATCAGAGACCCCCATCATCTCTGCCTCAACGTCCCTGTCATTCGCCCTAAAATTCGCGCAGTTCGATGTACCAGTCTCCTCAAATCTATGCAAAACAGCCGCGACTTTCACCTGGGATTCTGGCCATTACAGCCTATAAGATTCCATCCCCACCGTCTTTATTATTGTGCTCATGGAGATCAGTAATTTTATAAAAGGAAATTTTTGGTTTAGAAGCTTGGATCGAGTGAAAATTTAAGGGAGAAAGTGGAACAATTGCAACCGTGAAAATTAGTGGAGGCGCGATTTAGTTTGAGTTGACCACGAGCTTTAGATTTGACGAAAAATAGCGTTTCACGTTTTGAATATATAGAGAGTGGGAATGAAATTAATTTTATTTTATTTTTAATGAAACTTGAACGTGAAGTATTAGGTTAAAACAAACACATATGACGTCCATTCGTGACGAAACCCCTAATTCTAGCATAAAAAATATTTCGAACCCGATGGGATAGGTTTTGTCGAATTCCGAGGCTGTCTGTGAGAAGTCCTTTATAAACCACAGGCGTTTAAATTTCCCATGATCACAAAATAAATCCAATAAACTTGAAACTTGGAAATTCTACTAGACCTTTTCCTTACGAATCCAATGAAATTTATTTCATTAAAATCAGAGTTCATTTGGCCAGTCGTTTATTCCTTTATAGTTACCCTTGTCTAAATTGGCCAAAATAATATAAACGACTGAGGCATTTATTATTGCCATTATCAAACGGTAAGTCTGATTGACGTAAAAATTGAAATCTTATAATAATCAATTAATACGAATTCGAAGACATAAATTTCATCGCATTCCGAGACTGTTTCCCGATAAGCTGTTTTATACGCACAACAATGGCTGTTTTGGACATCAAATTACCCAATCTCCAAAAATAACAAACTACCTGCCTATTCTGACTTTAATTGTCGATAAAAATTCAATGAAATTGGTTTCGTGGCTTAATTCGATCGAATGCTCAAGTTGTACACAAATACCTTTTTATTAAATTAATTATGCGCTATAGAAAATGACTGGGCGTTTACGGCTGACGTTGTCACATAATACATTGGTTTGCCACGAAATTTGATACCTTACAATAATTTAACGTTAAGGTTCCAATGAAACTAATTTCGTCGAAAACGGGCTCATTTGCAAAATGGCCACCTTTAACACTTGTAAAATATCGAATAAATATTATTTAAATTCCAAAATATTTCAAATAAAAATCATAATAAATTATTATCATTATATTTATCCAAATAAAATTATCATATAGTTAAACAACTTAATATTATCATTTTCGAGCTAAACGGTATCCAAATGTGTGTGTGTGTGTATATATATATAAATCCAATTCAACATAAAATCAATAACAAAGTGATCAAGAAATTAAACAATATAAATTCTATGTAGAAAAAGATTACAAACTAAAGGAGCCTTGTTAATGGCGACTGGAGAGATTTCTTCAGCTTTCGTTACGCGTGAGGCTCCTCCATATTTTTCATCACCTTACTTCACATGATTTACTACAAATCACTTTCCTTTAGCAACCTTCAATGATTTTATCATTGATAATACATATGTTTTTCACCTGTTTTCCAAAACCACGTTTCAGATCTGAATCTTATTTCACCTTTTAGAACCCGAACTCCATGGAAGTATAGATCTACTTCAACGGGTGCTAGATCTACCTTTCTTAACTATCGCGAATCAATCGCCTTTCTATTAGCTTTCAGATCTACGTATTACGGGGCCTACTGCAGATTTTTCAAATCTGATTGGAAGTTGATGAGGAGCGATCCTCTTCGTGCTTCTGGTATGTGTTTTTAGATGATCGCGCAAGTGCAGATCGTGGTCTTCTATCTGATTTACCTAAATAGATTTAGGAACCTATTAATTACCTTTAGGTTTATCTCTGAAGTTTTAGCTTTCAGTGTTAGTTCAATAAGTCCTCGTCAATGATTACCTATGAAGAAGTTTAATCTTCTTCATGTTATTTGTTCGCTCATGGTACTCTCGAAAGCTTTTATGTGATTAATTGAAGATGTACATTGCGGAACTGTGGTTTAGTGTGTTTCCAGTACCTCCAATTTAATCAAGAGTTGCTCACATTTCTCTGGAAATATGAGATCGACTCCAGATCTAATTAGTTACAAGGTTTTCTTGGGTTGCAAGCTTCATGAGCAGCTGGGTTTCTTGTTTTATAAATTTTCATACAAAGCCGTTTTTCAAATTACAGTTATGTGGATTCTTTACTGTTATGAAATACAAAAAATCAAAATGGAAATTCTAGCACCAAGATTGACTCATAGAAGTATGTGAATCATCAACCAGACCTTGTGATTGGAATTGAATACATTTGGGATTTCATTTGAAGGTGAGGCAGTCTATATTTCTGTTTAAGAGCTTAAGTTAGCTTGGATGAATGGTTTGTTTAGAAACAAGGACTGGAGATCAATTCTGCATGAAGATAGTTCTACATACATGAAGGGTATTGACTTGAGGTGTGTGCAGAGTTGCACTTCAGCAAGATGATGGCTACTTTGTGGGTTGTATTTTTGTTGCTTTATTTTGTAGTTGTTTTATTTCCGTTTTAATATTCTCTTTTATACTGTTAAGGTTAGTATGCTAACCTATTCGCTGTACTTTTTTCTTTTTAGTAGAAATAAAGTGAACCAATTTTCAAAAATATATATATAAATCCTTTTAAATTATTAAATAAACATTATAGTTTATTAACGATTTCCATAGCGACTATTTTACAATTTGATTTGGACATAACTAACAATCTATAACACGAAATATGGATTTTTCTCTTCCATATGAAAATTGTAATCAACAAGATTCCAATATTTCTTGTTCCATAGAAATCCGACTTATATCGGATCCTGTATATTTCAATTGAAGGTCAAAACTCAATATTACGAACTACCACGCCATTACAAGCTTGTCTTATAATTATATATAAATTTAATGTTCAAACTTCGATTAAATAACGAATTCCATATTAAAATCCATTAATATTCCAAATAAAATATTTAAAATAATAAATTTAGTTAAATATTGGACTACCAAAAATATGGGACATAACATTCTTCCCCCTTAAAAGAATTTCATTCCCGTAATTACTAAGGTAGGGAAGATGTTACAAACCCATTCACTTTAAAAAATCCATTTTATATTAAATCGAAAACCAATTCATTATTGTAAATAATTTTTTTTTTCAAAATATCGAAAATATTCTAACACTTTAAATTCCTAGAAAAATTCGGCAGAGTCCCCTTTACAGAGGGACTTCTGCGATATCGCAGAAATAAATAATATATATACATCGACCCACACGGTCAGAAAACAAAATCAAAACCCAAAATTTATATTTTCGCATAGGCGTACATTTTACGAGCGCTATTGAGCATACTTGCTCTATTTACGTGCAATCAACGCAACCAAAATCAATCCTCAAGCCATCTGGCACCTGTACTTAACTTAAATCAATATATAAGTAACCAGTACATGAAATCCTAAATAATATTTTATTAATCAATAAGTATAACTACACAAATTCCCAAAATCAAACATGAGCATCAATTCATTTGGAAATACAGGAATTAATCCGTTAATTTTAATTTGTATGCGGATTCAGTTCAGTTTGGAATTTATTTCTCTTGGTTTATAATTCACTCAGCTCCGTTAAATTGTTGATTATTTCTATTCAAACAATCTACCATCCAATAACAAACAATTCACAATCAACAACCAATACACAACCAAAGCAACCAAATCAACTGAATTTACATTCAATATCAATATTTATTTTGGTTTAACATATTTGAATATCAATCGGTTAAAGTCCAATTGATTTCTATTTAATTATTATTCATTCCATTCCCAAATCCAATCCTAATTTAAATTCAAAAATCATTCCTTAATTTAATTTCACTTCACCAAGTTAAGTTCCAATTCAAATTTTTAATCCAATTTGAATTCCATTCAAATCAATCAACACACAATATCTCAAATATTTGATAAAATTGTTTCTTTTCTGTGCAAAAATATATATTTGAGTAAAATTATTCCAATTGCCGTCTTTATAAAACAATATCATGTCCATTGCCAATTCAATGCTTCTCAATGCTTGAACAAATCAACCAACAAAATACAAAACATTTGTATATGAAATCTGCAAATACGCTCTCTCATATATACACTCAACTCAATCTAGGGTATTACTAACCCAATCTCTATCAAGTTATGCCACAGAGCTAAGGTTATTACTAAACCAATAACTATGATACCACTGTAACGAACCATAAAATTCGATGCTTGAATTTTCGACACAAATCCAACCTGTATTCAAACTCAAGTACCGAACATCCAGAAAGTTATTAGAAAGAATTTAGAGGGTGAGAAAAGAAACAAAGAAATATTAGAATAGGAGAAGAAGACGAACCAACACAATACAGAGTCTCACATCCCAACGGAACAAAATATAATATAGAAATAAATCTTTATTGAGACCTTGAAATTTAATACTTACAATCATTAGAGTACATCAGACATCTGGACAGTTATAATAATCCATTCTTATATACAACACACGGCGGAATCACAACTATATAATATCATATGTCTGAACTCTTCCACCTCATCTCTTCACTGAATCTGATAACCTGAACCTATACAACCCAGTCTAACCGGAGCATTACAGATGTAGGATCAGTCTGGTGAAGCAGAGTGAGAAAAGCACATTAATTTTAAAGTTATCACACAACTTGATTTTAAAGTCAAAATCTTTTCGAAAGAAAAGGCTAATCGTAATACCAAATCCACACATAAATACAAATGGTTTTTACCCTACGATAACCCAAAATATTTTTGAAATCAATATCTTTTTTGATTTTATTTTGTTACAATTCCGTACAAGAAAGACAAATGATCTTGAACTACAGCATATGACCATATGTGTATTACAATAAAGAAGGAGGGTTTCCAATGCGGGATATAAAAGCATATCTCTCCACTAAAGATATTATATATCAAACCATAGGTATTTCATTGGTTGATAAGACTAAATGCCAAACTGATGGAACATACATAATAAAAAAAGAATATGTTGGTAAAAAATGTTTCATGAATCTGTTGCACAATACAACAATATACTTATCACTAAAAACAAAAATTATTATGATTTCCTTGTTCTTGAAAATAATCTTACCCATTTTCTCATCAAGCGAGGGGTAAATCTTCGGTTTCTTCATCTTCCTCACCAACTTTGATTGCACGTTTCTGTAAAATATATACAAGAATCTTTTTTTGATTATTGCTGGAACCCGTCTTTTTCTGGATCCATCTTGTAATGACCCAGGGATTTTCGACCCTGAAAATCAACACGAAACCCATGTTGACTATCCAAGCATCGTAAATACCAGATCATTAATAGAAAGAAGTTAGAGGGTGAGAAATAGAAAGAAAGAAAATTAGAATAGAAGAAGATCACCATAGAACAAAAACAGAGGAACACGAATCTCACAACGTAACGAATAAAATATATTATATAACAACTTTTGAAATACAAAAATATAATTATATATACATACCATTATAACACATAACATCACAGCAGAAATAAACTCTACATATATATCTAATGTTGAAGACTCCTACTCTAAGCTCCATCAAGTATATCTGTAAAATCCCGACTACTTGACTTCTTGTACAAATTTGGGCACCCAAGAGTTTAGGGAAATCAAAACAAAATAAAACTCTAGGTCGGTCATGTGACTGGTGTGAGCAAACTCAAATTATTTCGGTTCAACTTTCTAAAATCCTTTTCAAAGGAATGATAATCGTAAGACCGATCCACACATAAACACGAATGGTTTTTACCTTACGATAACCCAAAACACTTTCCAATAAACAATACTATTCTGATATTATAATAATGTCTAATACAAGTAAATAATAATCTAGCAGAACGCTTTCATCTCACACTCTACATATATAAAATACAATCAAAAACCGTGGGCTCTTATTGGGGAATGGATTTCCAACTCTGACAAGGTATGGAACCACCTTCCGATCAGTGTACTCTAGAATCGATACACTAGAGTTCAACAAAAACATCTTGTAACTCGACCATACATGACCAGCCATTCATTTCGCTTGAATGTTCCGAATATATATTCACCTTACGGTTGGTATACCAACATAACCGTTCCCGGGAGATACAGAATTGAAAGAAGTAAACATATGAATATTCTCTAGATGTTGACAATATACACTAATTGGGTGCGACCCACTTAGCCATGCTGCCTGCCCGATTTCTGTTATTTCCCAGTTGATGAGGCTTGAGGTCATAACATATCTTTTAACAGATCACCCATTTATTTATTCTGAATACCAGTGCTAAAATATATATTGATATTTGTATCATTGATCTAACCATAAATTAGATTAAACTAATTTATGACATGTTATAAATTAATGTTCTCCATTTTCTATATTCAGTAGAGTGTATGCGTCTCCTAAGCTAAGTAGATTGAGGTGTTTTAACTCTAAGAAATGAAAGTCCAAATAGAACTCATGTGCATGTCTAATTATCAGTGTACGCAGTTATGTAAACTCTGCTGACTTAAGGACCGCTATCAACAGATATAAATATATCATCGTACCGAGCAATGTAACGACTCAGGGATTTTCGGCCTCGTAAATCGACATAAATACCTTTACCGTAACTCATGCCGACCTTCCAAACATCAAAAACACTGGAATATTATTAGAAAGAATTTAGAGGGTGAGATAAGAAAGAAAGAAATACAAGAATAGAAGAAGAAGAACCAACACAACACAGAATAAAAGTCTCACATCGCAGTGGAATAAAATATAATATAGAAATAAATTCTTACTGAGAGCTTTAAAAAAATCCTTATAATTATCAGAGTATATCACACACCTGGACAGTTATAATAACCTGCCCTTATATACAACACACAGCGGAATGGTAATTATATAATATCATACGTCTGAACTCTTCCAGCTTGTCTCTGCACAGCATTCGATAACCTGAACCTGTACACCTCGGGCTAACCCAAGAATTTACAAAACACCGGGTCAGTCTGGTGAACCAGAGTGAGAAAAACTCGCACAGTATTAAGGTAACACACAACTTGATTTTAAAGTTAAAATCTTTTCAAAGAAAAGGATAATCGTAAGACCAAATCCACACATAAATACAGACGGTTTTTACCTTACGATAACCCAAACCATTTTTGGAATCAATATCTTTTCTGATATTATAATAGTGTCTAACTACAAATAAATATAATCTAGTAGAACGCTTGCATCTCACGCTCCACATATATAGTATACAAACAAAACCGCAGGCACTTATTGGAGATTGGATTTCGACTATGACAAGGTATGGGACCACCTGCCGATACTGTATCTCTAGAGGCGAATACACCGGGTTCAGCAAGAACGTCTTGTAACCCGGCCCCCACATGACCGACCACTCATTTCGCTTGAGTGTATCGAATGTATATCACCAATGGTTGGGCTCAAACCACCGTTTCCCGAAAAGGGACAGAATCGAAATAGATTAAAGAAGCAAAAGGAATTTCTCTAGCTAGGTGATTATACAACCTAATGGGATCGACCCACATAGTCATGCTGCCTGCCCGATTTTTGTCATTTCCCGGTTGATGAGGATTGAGGTTTAAACTTCCTCTTGGAACATCTGGTCACCATTCACTTTGAATGCCACATCGTCAGATCCTCCAGATATCACTAATTGACGTCCTCAAAAATACTCTGGTTATTTGGCTAGAGAAAAACCATTTATCCGCCATCAACTATGGTACGTTTGAAGAAATCAACGTACGTGACTCTTTTGGGAATACTTTGTCAAACACCCGTCCATACAAGTCATCCAGGATCAGGATAAACTGAAGGTACTCTACTATCACATCCAAGGAATCACCCTATAGATTAGTAGCGAGTAGACCTTACAATCCGTAGATTCTAACCATGACAGAACCACAACTTATCTCTGGGAGCTCACCAAAGATTATTAGCGGTTATTCCGTTTATGAAGATCTACAGTCTTCAATGCTCCATCTCGATCATCTTCTGATATCTTCACGTATTTGTCGATAGGAATGGTTTTCAAATAAATTCGATCCCGGTCTTTCCGTACCAACAATCGTATTGGACAGATTTGATAGTCGGTGATTTAACTATCAAAATAAATAGTGATTCAATCATGATAATCCAATGAGTTCCCTGGTTCAGTATTCGGCACCACTTGGCCTTTTAATTAAAACAAAATGTTAATTTAAAACTCTTAAATATTTCGATATTATAAATATAGCTTCGCTTCTTATTTAGCACAAGATTATTCTTAAATAAATTCATTTTTTTATTACCTAGTATAATCCTATATCATATTTAGTTTTCTATTTTCACTTTCAAACATTATCCACATTATTGTCTAATATTGGGAAATCTATTCAACTTATTACTCGTAAAATAACGTTATGAATTATCTTCTATTTCATTACTTGAAACAATACTCCACGCTTACTCTTATTGAATAAAACTCGACTTTTGCATTTCCTTTCTAACTCGAAAATATTGTTACAACTTCACGCAATCCCCTTTTATGTCCTTTTTACTTTGGAACTCTCGTTATATATTCCCCACATATCCATTAATCGTTACACTATTATTTCTCTAATGGAAATAATACATATTTACTAACCTTTCTTACCATTTCAACTAATATCATCCGCAGATAATCCTGATGTTGTTCAAGTTGGGGTATTTTAATTACCTCGCAGACCTAGATCAACCACGTTCATATCTAGAGATAAATACAAGTTGAAATCCCAAAAACAAATATTTCATTCTAATATAAATTCAAATTCCATTTAACTGTTCTATTCAAAATACAGTTTCATACAACCTTCTTATCCTTTGAAAAAACCCTTTCACAAATATACTATTATTTCTTAATTCAATAATTTAGATCTAACTTGTTACGCAAGTTCATACGTTAATTTAGATCTATTTTGTTATGCAAGTTCATAAATGAGGATCTTTGTTTTATGCTAGTTATGTTCATAATTGGATCTATACCGTTTTATGCCAGTTTGGATGTTATACATCTTTTTCTTTCCCTTTTTCTTATGAGTTAAGCTAATTGCGAGCCTAACGTATTATATGAATCATACGAACGATTGACGTTGGGAAACAGTTGGGAAACAATAAATATTGGACATTACGTAATTGGCATAAAATGGGTTGTAATCATATAATTAATTTTGGGCATATCTAGTAAATGTGGCATAACTTGAATTGACCACACTTATGGATAATTTACATATAAATCTAGACTTGGACATAAATTGTAAATATGTAAATTGGTTAAAAGATGAACATGCCTAACCCGAGGTTAGATTGAGTTGCGGTGTAAGACTGCCCGGAACCGCCCGGCACATCCAGTGACCGCAACAACAGAGATCTAATGTGAGAGGTTAGTGCATTTAGCCCAAAAACTCGAGGTTAGAATGATTTGCAGTAGAAGTCTGCCCGGAACCACCCGGCACATCCAGCAACCGTAAACAATAGTTCTAATGTGAGAGGTTGGGGCATTAATAAATTGAATAATGCCAATGAATAGACAAGTGGGTGGGGTTAAGTAAATTGAGGACACTTAAAGAATACAACATGTTAATTAGATAAGTGGGTGGGGTTAATTAAACTAAGAACACTTAACCAATACAACATGTTAATTAGATAAGTGGGTGGGGTTAAGTAAATTGAGAACACTTAACCAATACAACATGTTAATTAGACAAGTGGGTGGGATTAAGCAAATTTAAAACACTTAACCAATATAACATGATGAATGAACAGGGTTAGAAACACTTAACCAATACAACATGATGTGTGGGTGTGTTAAGTTAACATGAATGGACAACACTTAACCAATATTACATGAACAAAGGGGATAGGGTTAAGGCAAGCTTAACCAATAATACTTATTGACTTGATAAGTAGGAGGGTTAAGTAAACCTGGGGTAGGTTGGTAATATTAGTGTATACAGGCCCACAAACTTAACCGTTATATAAACATGTTTGAATCAGTGGGAGGGTTAAGTACATCTCGTGCAGGTGGGTAATATTTGCATACATAGGCCCACAAAACTTAACTATTAGGAAACCATAGTAATAGGGACCCATTTCAGCAGTAACCCGCATAGATGTATCATGGCACCCTGAACTGGGCAGGGTGGGGAACGATTACTGGGCTGATTATAAGCGATCAAGATAGCGGCGGGTGGTGCGGCAGTGTAGGTTCTGTCGAAGTACGGGCGTGCATGTGCTCTAGAGTGGAAAAAGAAGGCAATGGGCATCAGTAGTACACACTGTGCATCTTGAATTGTGTCGGGTTGCCATCATAGGTATTGATACACCTTATGGTGGGACCAGCACAGGTATCTACACACAAGCGAGGCCGAATGACACTAGTAAACAAGCAAGGCCGAATGACACAAGTAAACAACTAGGGGCCGAATGACACAAGTAAACAAGCGGGGCCGAATGACACGAGTAAACAAGCGGGGCCGAATGACACAAGTAAACAAGCGAGGCCGAATGACACAAGTAAACAAGCAGGGCCGAATGACACAAGTAAACAAGCGGGGCCGAATGACACAAGTAAACAAGCGGGGCCGAATGACACAAGTAAACAAGCGGGGCCGAATGAAACAAGTAAACAAGTGGGGCCGAATGACACAAGTAATAAATAAAAGCGAGTTAGGGAGCCGATCAATTAAGAGATAAGGGGGTAGTGTGGGGACATCTAGTATTTAGTACGGGCAAGTAAGGATTGTATGGGTTGAATACCTCTTACTAGATGTTACGCCTGAGGACTTCCAATTACAAGATGGGGATCAACTTTCAGTATGGAACTAGTAACGGTGCGATGAAATTAGCATGGGTGCAGTGTAGTAATTATCCTTTAGTGATTAGAAGCGCGATCAACGTTTATCTTATTCATCCTTCTTACCTTGTCATGCATATTTATGTATAGTCATTTCTTACTTTCCAGTTTATGTTCTTATCCTGTTACTTTAATGATTATATTGTTAAAGTTACTGGACTCACCATACTTATGTCTGACCTATTTTGTTTTCGCCTCTTTTCTTCCGTTCTCTCCCCCCCCCCAAGGTTTTTAGGGAGGAAATACTCAAGCTTAGTTCAGATATCCCTTCTTCTAGCTTGAAGTTGAAAGATGAATTGCTTGGCTTTGATTCAGCTTATCTATGATTTTCCTGTTGGGGATTACAGTTTTAATATTAAGTACTCTGAAGGTTTTGTGCAAGACTGATATTATGTACTTGGTTTTGGTATTTGGAAATGTAATCAAACTTATTTCCTTGTCCGCTGCAATAAAGTTATAAAAAATTTCAAGTGCTACTTTCTCTGTCTTAAAATATTCCGTTTTGTTTACTTATAATACTCCACGAAACTTAATGCATTTGTGAGTGACATTAACGGACGTGGGGTGTTACATTTGGTATCAGAGCTGAAGGTTACCAGATCAGATAAAAGTTTTTGAAAACTATTTTCAAAAAGGTTCTAAAAGGAAGTATTTTCAAAAGGAAAGTTTATTTTGAAAAACATAAGTATTTTCAAAAGGAAAGTTTATTTTGAAAACATAATCCCCAAAAGCCATATATCTTTCTTTCGATTCTTTGTTTCGAGTTCCTTCCTCTTTCCCTTTTGAATCTTTTCCTCCGTGTATAGATGCTTTTTCTAAGATGTGTGAGGACTTCCGTGCGGAAAACCGCTTCATGGGACTGAGACATTTGTCAAGGCTAGAAGTTGGCTCAACGAAGTGGAGGACTTGTTGGTACCTTTGAGATAGACGATGGGAGGAAGGTTCAACCAGCTGCTTGGTTAATGAAGGATGAAGCTTCATTTTGGTGGGAGGTCACCATTGGAGAACGTGCATGGGAGACAAGGATAGGACACATGATAAGAATGTGGATCCAAAGAAAGGCGGTAAGGATAACAAGGGCCAAGAGTAAAAGGAAGTACCACAATTGTGAAATACCTGACCACTTAAATAAATATGTTAGAAATAATAAGAAGAATAGTTGTTATCATTACGAAGAGATAGGACATCTTATCAGGATTGTCCAAAGAGGCAAGGGCAAGGGTAAGGATAAAGTACAGGATCTACGGAAGGGCAGGTTGTGTTCTCGTGGTCAGTATATCGGAAAGAGATAGGAAGCTTTGGTTGAAGATTTGATTTCTTTTTCGTAGAACTCTTTTCGGCTTTTGCGCTTCGCACTCGTATGTATCTGCTTCGATATTTGAAACACTGCACCTAAACATTAGTCTAGTTATTGATCCCATTGAAGTCTCAAATCCTATTGGTGGTTCAGATCACTTATCTATGGTTTGCCGGGATTTAGGAGTCTCTATCTTGGGCATTGGGCTTGAATGCAACGCCTTCGTTCTTGGTTTCACGACTATAGCTTGATTCTAGGAATGGATTGGCTAGCCAGGCATGGTGCCATCCTAGACTGTGAAAAGAGGGTAGTTAGACTGTTGACTCGTTGTGGAAAGACCCTTGATATTTCCTGTGACCCTAGGGGTTCATTGATGCTTAGCTACCTGGAATCTCTTGACGCATTCATCAATGATTTGAAATTTGTTCGTGTGATCCGTGAGTTTGATGACGTCTTTGATGAAGTTCGGGGTCTGCCCCCGAGGCACGAGATAGACTTTGCGTATCATGAGACGAGAGCTTGAGGAAGACAATCCTTGAAGAAGCATTTACATGATACCGCAGAAGTAGTGGAGCCGAGCATGCTTAGAGAAGTGGAAGTGGAGCAAGATGCCATAATTAGACAAGCTCCTACATGCATCCTTGGATCAAAGGTAAAGAAGTTACACAACTGAATGGTCAAGTAGTTAAAGTCCAATGGGGAGATGATCAAGGAGACGCGACCTAGGAGACAGAAGACAAGATGCGTACGCTGTACCCTTTCCTTTAGGAGGGTATGTTCTTAAATTCTCCTTTTTCTATCGCTTTGTTTATACTTGTTATATCGTTCAGTATGTCCTCTCGATTACATCTTCGATCTTTATGTAGGAAAATCCTATGGTTGTAAACATGTGTTTGAGACATGTTATGTTTGGTGGATGCAAGTGGGTGCAAGTGTTTGCTAGTGGTTGCTCGTGGATGCATTTACACACACATTAGGCACTAGATCGGCTCAATCACTTTCATATTGCATATGAATAAGTGTGCATAATTAATTTGATGGATGTATATTGAATGTGTTATCATATGGATGTTGCATTTGAATGAATAATTGTGCACGCATGTAAAATGATATGTATCATTAGGATTCTTTTGCATACATAATGGACGCATGGCACTATCATGAATTGCATTAAGGAGGTCGACTGAGTTAGTAGACCGCCTAATTTTGCATTAGAGTAGGAACATATACACACACTTTTGCATATGTTCATTAAAGCATTAGAAATCTTTTAAAGTACAGTTGATGTCTGTGATTGATGGATGAGTAGATGGATGATGGATGGTAACATTCTTCTTAACTTGGAGATTTCGGGGACGAAATCCTTTAAGGAGAGGAGAATGTAATAACCCAAATTTTTATATAATTAATTTATGGATTAATTAATTAAGGAAGAAAATTCAAAAGTGCACAAGAAAATATAGAAAAGCATCAATGTAAAGAAATGCATGTGACAAACTAAAGGTAAGAAGATTAACATATTAGTACGTGCGTTAAATAAGGAGATTTAACAAATAATGCATACGGTAAAAGTATTAAATAAATAGATGCATACATGTACATATGTGAAATTATGTTATAAAGATAAATAAATAGATGCATATATGTACATATGTGCAATTATGTTATAAAGATACAAATTTAAAAATGTGTGAGTACAGAAGGAATCAATACATGCATAAAGAAAACAAGTAATTTGTCATTTATGTTTGATTGATTGTCATTTATGTTTATTTGATGATAATTTAGGAAACCATGTAATTAATCTTAATTTGTATGAATACTTATGCTAATTTGTCACTTATGCCAATTAACATTAAAGAGAATATGATAATTTATCACTTATGTTAATTGACAATAATATATATATATATATGTATGTATGTATGACGTGTACGCATCATGTGGCGCATTTTTATTGGCAATTAACATTAAAGAGAATATGATAATTTATCACTTATGTTAATTGACAATAATATATATATGTATATGTATATGTATTTGACGTGTACGCATCATGTGGCGCATGTGGCGCATTTTTGTTGGTCAAGGATTGTTTTTTTTTTATTTGAACGTGGCCTTCTCTGATTGGCCTAGTGACAAATTCTGAAGTATTAGGACTTATGTGTCATGTTGTGATTGGCTGAGTGACATATCTTTTTGGTTTGGATGGCTCTGATTACTCCTAGACTGATCTAAAGGCTAGAATTAATCCTACACTCTTATATAATCACATCTAACATAAACCCTAAATCAAAAAAAAAATCATTCTCAAGCCACCATGCTGCTACAACATAGACTAAGCAAGCTTCTCTTACTCAACGAGTTAAAACTTAGGATGGTGGAAAAAGGATTCTATGTTTAATCTATTCTCTTCATTAATCCGTTCATAGTGAGTATAGCTCCTTTAACAAGATAATTGTTGAACGTAATTGTGATGGGTTTATAAGTTGGACTATATGAATATGACTAATTACATATACTTGATTAAGTCCATTTTATGATGTTAATTCATGTGTCTAATTGTGTATGCATGATTAGATTCATTTTATTATGTTGTTGTATGCAAGTTCGTATGCAAATCATATGCAAGTTTATATGTAAATCATGTGATATTAGTCTACATGTCTAATTACATATGCAAGTTTATATGCAAGTTTGTATTCAAATCATATGCAAGTTTATGTGAAAATTATATTCATACATGCAAGTTCCTATTTATATGTTTAGATCTATGCAAGTTATATTTTATATAATTAGATCCATACCAGTTTATATGTTTATGCAAATTCATATTTTATATGTCTATTTCTTATGCAAGTCATTGATTATGCAAATTTATGTCAATGTAAATTATGATCATGCAAGTTTATGATCCATGCAAGTCCATATGTTAATTTAGATCTAATTTGTTATGGAAGTTCATATGTTAATTTAGATCTAATTTGTTATGCCAGTCCATATGTTAATTTAGATCTAATTTGCTATGCAAGTCCATACGTTAATTTAGATCTAATTTGTTATGCAAGTCCATACGTTAATTTAGATCTAATTTGTTATGCAAGTCCATATGTTAATTTAGATCTAATTTTCTATGCAAGTCCATATGTTAATTTTGATCTAATTTGTTATGCAAGTTCATATGTTTATTTAGATCTATTCTGTTGTGCAAGTCCATATGTTAATTTAGATCTAATATGTTATGCAAGTCCATATGTTAATTTAGATCTAATTTGTTATGGAAGTTCGCATGTTAATTTAGATCTAATTTGTTATGCAAGTTCATATGTTAATTTAGATCTAACTTATTATGCAAGTTCATATGTTAATTTAGATCTATTTTGTTAAGCAAGTTCATAAATGAGGATCTTTGTTATATGCTAGTTATGTTCATAATTGGATCTATACTGTTTTCTGCCAGTTTGGATGTTATACGTCTCTTTCTTTCCCTTTTTCTTATGAGTTAGGCTAATTGCGAGCCTAACGTATTATATGAATCATACGAACGACTGACGTTGGGAAATAGTTGGGAAACATTAAATACTGGACATTATGTAATTGGCATAAAATGGGTTGTAATCGTATAATTAATTTTAGGCATATCTAGTAAATGTGGCATAACTTGAATTGACCACACTTATGCATAATTTACATATAAATCTAGACTTGGTCATAAATGGTAAATATGTAAATTGGTTAAAAGATAATCATGCCTAACCCGAGGTTAGATTGAGTTGCAGCGTAAGATTGCCCGGAACCGCCCGGCACATCCAGCGACTGCAATAACACAGATCTAATATGAGAGGTTAGCGCATTAAGCCCAAAACCCGAGGTTAGAATGAGTTTGCGATAGAAGTCTGCCCGGAACCACCCGGCACATCCAGCAACCGCAAACAACAGTTCTAATGTGAGAGGTTGGTGCATTGATAAATTAATTAATGCCAATGAATTGACAAGTGGGCGAGTTTAAGTAAAATGAGGACACTTAACCAATACAACATGTTAATTAGATAAGTGGGTGGGGTTAAGTAAATTGAGAACACTTAACCAATACAACATGTTAATTAGATAAGTGGGTGGGGTTAAGTAAGGGTGGGGTTAAGCAAATTTAAAACACTTAACCAATATAACATGGTGAATGAATAGGGGTAAGTTAATAAGAAACACTTAACCAATACAACATGATGTGTGGGTGGGATAAGTTAACATGAATAGACAACACATAACCAATATTACATGAACAAAGGGGATAGGGTTAAGGCAAGCTTAACCAATAATACATATTGACTTGATAAGTAGGAGGGTTAAGTAAACCTTGGGTAGGTGGGTAATATTAGTGTACATAAGCCTACAAACTTAACCGTTATATAAACATGTTTGAATCAGTGGGAGGGTTGAGTACATCTGGTGCAGGTGGGTAATATTTGCATATATAGGCCCACAAAACTTAACTAGTAGGAAACCCTAGTAACGGGGACCCATTTCAGCAGTAACCCACATCGATGTATCATGGTACCCTGAAGTAGGCAGGGTGGGGCATGATTACTGGGCTGATTATAAGCAGTCAAAATAGCGGCGGGTGGTGTGGCAGTGTAGGTTTCGGCAGATTATGGACGTGCACGTGCTCCTAAGTGGAAAAAGCAGGCACTGGGCATCAGTAGTATGCACTGTGCATCTTGAATTGTGTCGGGTTGCCATCATAGGGATTGATACACCCTATGGTGGGACCAGCACAGTTATCTACATACAAGCGGGGCTGAATGACACAAGTAAACAAGCAGGGCCGAATGACACAAGTAAACAAGTGGGGCGGAATGACACAAGTAAACAAGCGGGGCCGAATGGCACGAGTAAACAAGAGGGGCCGAATGACACAAGTAAACAAGCGGGGCTGAATGACACAAGTAAACAAGCAGGGCCGAATGACACAAGTAATAAATACAAGCGAGTTAGGGAGCCGATCAATTAAGCGATAAGGGGGTAGTGTGGGGACATCTAGTATTTAGTATGGGCAAGTAAGGATTGTATGTGGTGAATACCTCTTACTAGATGTTACGCCTGAGGACTACCAATTACAAGATGGGGATCAACTTTCAGTATGGAACTAGTAATGGTGCAGTGAAATTAGCATGGGTGCAGTGTAGTAATTATCCATTAGTATTTAGAAGCGCGATCAACGTTTATCTTATTCAACTTGCTTACCTTGTCATGCATATTTATGTATAGTCATTTCTTACTTTCCAGTTTATGTTCTTATCCTGTTACTTTTAATGATTATATTGTTAAAGTTACTGGACTCACCAGACTTATGTTTGACCTAGTTTGTTTTTGCCTCTTTTCTTCCGTCCCCCCCCCCCCCCCCCCCCAAGGTTTTTAGGGAGGAAATACTCAAGCTTAGTTCGGATATCCCTTCTTCCTGCTTGAATTGAAAGATGAATTGCTTGGCTTTGATTCAGCTTATCTATGGCATTTTCTGTTGGGGATTACAGTTTTAATATTAAGTACTCTGAAGGTTTTGTACAAGACTGATATTATGTATTTGGTTTGGTTATTTGGAAATGTAATCAAACTTATTTCTGTTTCCGCTGCAATAAAGTTATAAAAATTTTCAAGTACTACTTTCTCTGTCTTGTAGTATTCCGTTCTGTTTACTTATAATACTCCACAAAACTTAATGCATTCCCTTTGTGAGTGACATTAACGGACGTGGGATGTTACAAAAAAAGATATTTTTATTGTTTAAATATTTTTATTTAACACATGAACATCTTATTTTATTCAACACATGAATATTATTTTATTCAACACAAAATATTATTTTAAAATATTCGTTGTTTTCCAAATTGGAATGAGACCTAATCAATTACCACATAATGTTAATTATTTGGATTCCATACAACACATGTATATAACAACAATGATAAACAATCAACCATCATCCAGAGTGCATTACTCAACTGCATAAGCATTAAATATATATAATTAACCCTTATACAGCCTGTCAACCAATCGATTGACATGCCACTAAACAATTGGGATTAGTGTACGTTAATTATCATCCCAATACCCGTGTGGGGTTTAAATCAACGAACTCATATTTTATTTGTGCAGTTGGATGATGTGTAAAATTTATCGTTCAATCCATATCAGTCAAATAGGTGTACATAAACAAGTCGTTCGATTTGTAAATGAATATTTATTTTATTCATATATACATTAAAAATTATATTTTTAACGATAAATAATTTATTTCAACACATGAATATTTTATACAGTCCATTTCACATCACAACCAATTTTCATAACACAATCAAACAAACAAGTCGTCCATGGTCTGTGGACGACGAGTGTCGGGTGCTACTAAGCACCGCTTGCATCCTAGTGTATATTTTAACTAGAAAATAAAATTAAAGTGAGAAGTTCTCACCTTTGGGATCCACTTCTCTATTCCTTACTTCTGAATGGTTCGGATTTGGATTTGATTCCCGTCGGTTCCATTGCAACCTGATTCACATGATTTTTATATTAAAAATCACCTTTATATAACGATGTTTACATTATAAAGATCACATTTTTTATATTCTAACATTATAATTTTACATAGAAAAAAAATCATATTTTTACCTTTCTAAAAATAATTTCTTTACACGATAAAATATCGTATATTCTTATAATGAAATATTATATTCTTCTACAATGAAAAATCCTATTTTTACCCCACTAAAAATCATATTTTTATGTAATAAAAATTATATATTTCCTCCACTAAAAATCATATTTTTATAATCTTAAAAATCATATCTTTTCACATTATAAAAATCATTTATTTTTACATTATAAAAATCATAACTTTATTGTTTTAAAAATCAAATCTATAACAAAAATCATATCTTCACCTTACCATATAAATAAAAATAATATTTTTATACATGATATTAATAAGTAAAAATCTAATTTTTATTATCTAAAAACTAGAAATGTAAATAAATGCTAACCTTCAGCGCTGACGGTGCGGGGTAGTGGCGACCAAGTGGTGGTGGAGTTGGAGGTGTTATTTGCAAATTTGAAAACATGAAAAATCATATTTTTATCGAGAGGGAGGGTCCCACGGCAGAGTATGTAACACCCCGTATTTTCTTAGAATATAAAAAGAACGAATTAAAGAATACTTAATTTTTAAAGTGAGAATTAAGGGAAACGGGTTACGCCATTACGTTCGTCTTGGAATTCTACTTGGAATAGAGTCCAAATTTTCGTAAATTGGACTTCGTATTAAGGAGTTATGGCCTTCGGAAGATTCAAGAGAAATTCAGAAAATTAAATAGTAAAATAAGCCAGACAGGTCGACCCAGAGGTCGACCTATACCAAGGCAGGTCAACTTGGGGGTCGACCTACCCCAGGCCAGTTCGACCAGTGAGTCGACCTGGGGGTCGACCTACCCCCTCGCCCAGATCCAAAAATGTGATGATTCTGACTAGTTGCTGAGTCCTTTTTGACCTATTGCTGAGTCACTAGGGCTTAGGTGGCAATTCTGGATAACTCTATCTAGTCTGGACGGTTGTGATTGCTCCTAAAATGATCTAACGACTCACATAAGATTTAACTTCTATAAAAGCAACCATAATCCTCAAACCCTAAATCACGCAAATTCATTCCAAGGATCCACCATGCTGTCCACGCTCGTTCTAGCCTAGTCACCATTCCTTCTTCAATTAGATAACGAGTCAAAAAGCTACGAATCAAAACTAACTTTGAGAAATAGATAGTCTTCTTCAAGGGATTGCTTTACAAATTCAGAAAATAGATCACAGAAAACAAGACTTTCTTTTCTTTGTAAGTCCTGTTATTATTTAGATGTGAACAATTAAAAGTTATGATTTGTAATAAAATGAAAACTAGCGTTATTCCTAGTTGTAAGATAATGATGACGCTGATTCATGCCTATTCTTCTAGCGATTTTATCGTATATGCTTATGAGAATATTGTGGTTATTATGTTGGTGTTAAAATAATCATGTATTATGTCAAGTTTGGTGATTTATTCATGTTATGTTACATGCAAGTTGTTAGGCTATGTGGTTATTATGTTGATGTAAACCAATCATGTAAAATTGGTGATTCATTCATGTTATGTTACATGCAAATCATTAGGCCAAGACATGTATTATGTTTAGATTTACATTTAGATCTTTGAAAAATTGATCCAAGATTAAAGTTCATATTTACATGCCTTGTTAAACTTGTGTAAAACCATATGCTTAAGATTCATGTTTGTTGGATCCAAAATAAAAAGTTCATACTTACATGCCTTGTTAAACTTGTGTAAAACCATATGCTTAAGATTCATGTTTGTTGGATCCAAAATAAAAAGTTCATATTTACATGCCTTGTTGAACTTGTGTAAAACCATATGCATAAGATTCATGTTTGTGAGATCCAAAATAAAAAGTTCATATTTACATGCGTTGTTAAACCTGTGTAATTCCATATGTTTAAGATTCATGATTATTGGATCCAAATTAAAAGTTCACATTCACATGTCTAGTTGAACTTGTGTAATTCTATATGCTTAAGGTTTATGTTCATTGGACCCAAAATAAAAGTTTACATTTACATGCCTAGTTGGATTTGGGTAATTTCATATGCTTAAGACTTATGTTGATTGGATCCAAAAATGCAAGTTCATTGTTTTATGCCAAAATTTATATGACACATGTTTAGTTAGATCCTTATTATGTTGTATGAATGGCAGAAATTCCCTTCTTTCCCTTTTGTATATAGGTTATGATAAGTTATGATCCTAACATTCTATGTGAATTTTGCGAACGTATGACGGGGGTAACGTTGGGAAAAATCTTTAATTTATATTATTGGCATAATTTGGCCCATAAATATATGAATGATTAGTGGCATAAAAATGGTATAATTTATATACCAAAAATATTGAATATGATTTAGAGGAAAAATCGGGCATGGCTTGACTGGCAATAATTGTGGAATATTTACATATAAATATGAAAAGTAAATATGTAAATTAAGTAAAAGATGAACATGCCAACCCCGAGGTTAGATTGAGTTGTGGTGTAAAACTGCCCGAAACTGCCCGGTACATCCCGTAACTACAACAACACCTATCTAATGTGAGAGGTTAGTGCATCATGCCCAAGGAAAACCCGAGGTTAGATTGAGTTGTGGTGTAAAACTGCCCGGAACCGTCTGGCACATCCAGTAACAGCAACAATACATATCTAATGTGAGAGGTTGGTACATTAATAAATCTTAATGCTAATGAACAAGATGAATGACTAAGGTTAAGTTCATAGGAACGACTTAACCAATATAACATGAATGACTAGGGTTAAGTTAATGAGAAACACTTAACCAATATAACAAGATGAATGACTAGGGTTAAGTTAATGAGAAACACTTAACCAATATAACAAGATGAATGACTACGGTTAAGTTAATAGGAAACACTTAACCAATATAGCATGATGAATGGGAAGGGTTAAGTAGTAAGAAACACTTAACCAATATGACTTGATTTATGGTAAGGTTAAGTTAAATTAAGAGGGAAACACTTAACCAATATAACTTGATTTGTGGTAAGGTTAAGTTAAAACAAGAGGGCAACACTTAACCAATATGACTTGATTTGTGGTAAGGTTAAGTTAAATCAAGAGGGCAACAACTAACCAATATAACTTGATTTGTGGTAGGGTTAAGTTGACACAAGAAGGCAACACTTAACCAAAGTAACATGACATGTAGGTGGGTTTAGTAACTTGAATTCATTGATGAAACTTAACCAATACAACATAATGAACATGTGGGGTTAAGTTAACAAGAAACATTTCACCAATACAACTTGATGGACGAATAGGGTTAAGTTAATAGGAAACACTTAACCAATCCAACATGATAAGTGAGGAGGGTTAAGTTAATAAGAAACACTTAACTAACATGACATGATGAATGGGTGAGTTAAGTTAACATGAATGGACACCACTTAACCAATATGGCATAATGTGCGGGTGGGTTAATTACATATCAAGTTGGGTGGGTAATATTAGCAAATATAGGCCTACAAACTTAACCATTAAATAATAATGCTTGAATCAGTGGGAGGGTTAGGTATATATCGGGTTGGTGGGTAATATTAGTAAATATGGGCCCACAAACTTAACCAGTAGGAAACCCTAGTAACGGGGACCTGTTTCTACAGTAACCCACATAGATGTATCATGGTACCCTGAATTAGGCAGGGTGGTGCACGATTACTAGGCTGATTATAAGCGGTCAAAACAGTGGCAGGGGGTACGTCAGTGTAGGTTTCGACGATTTACGGGCATGCACATACTCCGGAGTGGGAAAAAGCAGGCACTGGGTAACAGTAGTTATACACTGTGCATCTTGAATCGTGTCGGGTTGCTATCATAAGGATTGATACACCTTATGTTGGGACCAGCATAGGGTATCTACACGCAAGAGAGGGCCGATTGACACAGACACAAGGAAAAATTAATACGAGTAAGGAGCCGATCGATAAAGTAATAAGGGTACATCTAACATGTTTATGGCAATTAGGCAGATTGAGGTGGAATCCTCACAATAAATGTACCCCTGAAGGCTACCACAATTGCGGGGATTGGGATCACATTACAATATGATCATTTTATATAAATTACTAGTTGGGACACTAATTAGGTGGTGCAGAGAAGTGAAATGAGTGCAATAGCATATTCAACCTTATTATCATATTTCTATGGTGTTGTCCTAGATTCTGTTTATTCATGTCATAACCCTTTTTCTTGTTTACATACTAAATAGTCACTGGACTTACCAGACTCATGTCTGACCCATTTTCTTTCATCTTCTTTTCTTCTGTTTCCCCCTGGTCCACAGGGAGGGAACACTTCAGCTTAGATCGGATCATTTCCATCTTGAAGAGAGTAGATGTATTGCTTCGAATCTTTTTCCTTGGGCTATGGCTTTGGATACTCTCTTATTGGGGATTTATGCTGCCTTACTGTTGTTTTAATGCTTCTTTATGTTTTAATTCAAGACATAAGTTCTATGTATTCCTTTTAAGTATGATTGAGACAACTGTTGTAAAAGCTTGACTGAACTACATTGTTTATAAAATGATTTTTATTTTCCTCTGCTTTATTTGTCTATCTTGTAATTCATCTGCATCTTTTACCTATAATGCTCCACCTAAGTTAGGGCATTCCCTTTGTGAGTGACCTTAACGTAGGTGAGGTGTTACATTTGGTATCAGAGCTGAAGGTTACCAGATCAGATAAAAGATTTGAAAAACTATTTTCAAAATGGTTTCAAAAGAAGCATTTTCAAAAGAAAAGTTTTGTTTCAAAGGTATATTCCCCAAAGTCATAAGCACTATCTTTAGATCCTCTGTTTGAATCCTTGTTTCCTTCTTTCCTCAGTCTCCAGGGCTCCTAGCTTTCTGGGAGTTAACCTCATCGCGGCATGGTTCCGTAGGCTCGATGGGACTACAACACCTGTCAAAGGGCGAAGAAGTGCCCAACCTCCATCCATAGTCGTAATAGTTTCACCTACGTCTAATTCTCTTCCAAGCTTTGTAGGGTTTTCCGTGCGATGGAGGCAACGTTCGAAAAGCTTGGCAACATGGTTCACAGAGGAGGTAAGGAGAAAGAGGCAAAAGGCAAAGGATTGGAGTATAAGAAGGACGGAGGAAATAATAGATCCCGCAACAAAAGGAAGTATATTTTCTGCGGTATAGTGGGTCATTTAATTATAGGAAGTAAAAGACAAGTGGCTGTTTTTAGCATGGTGAGGCAGGGCATCTTATCAAGGATTTCCCAAAGGACAAGGACAAAGGACAGGATTTTCGGGAAGGCAAGTGCATGCTTTCACCGCCAGCGTACCTAAGAGAAAGATAATAAAGTTTAGTTTTTCTTTTCGATCATCCCGTTAGTACTCTTTTTGATTTCAGTGCTTCACATTCGCTCATATCTGCTTTCGTACTTGAGTCTCTGCACCTTAGTACTAGTATAATAGAAGATCCCATTATTTTCCCAAAACCGGTTGGTGGTTCGGCTCATTTATCTTTGTTTTGTAAGGATTTGAGAATATCTATATTAAGGATTGAGTTTAAGTGTAATGCTTATGTTTTTGGTTTCATAGGCTATGGGTTGATTCTAGGCATGGATTGGTTAGCTTGTAATTGTGAAACGAGGGTAGTTAGACTTTTTACTTGCCTCGGGAATACCCTCGAGATTTCGTGCGATCCTGAGGGGATCAGTTAGGCTTAGCTACCTAGAATCACTTGATGCATCTATCGATGATTTGCGATCCGTTAGAGTAGTCCATGAGTACGTAGATGTTTTTGTTAGGCTAGGGATTTTCCCCCTAAAACTCGAGATAGGCTTCCGCATATATCTAGTTGACAAAGCAAAGCCAGTTATGCGATCAACGATAGTTTTGGAGCAAGATTGGCGAGGATAGCATATATCTAGTTGACAATGCAAAGCCAGTTATGCGATCAACGATAGTTTTGGAGCAAGATTAGCGAGGATAGCTAGAGTTGGTTAAGTGCTCAATTGGGTAAAACCATATGCTTAAGATTCATGTTTGTTGGATCCAAAATAAAAAGTTCATATTTACATGCCTTGCTAAACCTGTGTAATTCCATATGTTTAAGATTCATGAATATTGGATCCAAATTAAAAGTTCATATTCACATGTCTAGTTGAACTTGTGTAATTCTATATGCTTAAGGTGTAATGGCGCGTTTTGTTAGCTGTCGAATAATTAATTTATTTAATTATTAAATATCGATTGGGCGATATCGATGACTTAAATTAAATAATATTGAATATTTAATTAAAATAAATAATATAATAATATATTATAATGTCGAAATAATCGGAAATCACCGAATTCACAATACTGTGTGAATTGGATCAGCTAAAATATTTAATTCAGTTTAGAATTGAATTTGAATAACGAATCGATTTAATAATCGACGTTAAAACGTATTAATTATATTATAATTAAAATAGAGCGCGTAACGATGCGACAGTTCGTTATTTGGCGATTTAGACTTCAAGTGGATGTACATGGTTCGTTTTAAATCGGATTGCTGTGAAACAAGAAACGTGTGGAGCTGGTGGAGTATATCTTTCTAGTGGAAGAGAGAGATCGGGATTTCGTCGTGTGGATTTTGAGTTACGTCCAAATCAAAATATCAGAAATGCAGCGCCCTGACCATAACGATTTAATTATATTTTAAATAGGGATTTAAATAGGAATCGAGCGTCGATATAACTCTGACAAGGTAATATCGAGTTGTAAATATATACAGGAATAGTCTAGAGCTGTACGGCATTACACTGTGAATACAGACGATAATAATTAATTTTAAATATTTAACTTAATTATATTTAAATATATTTATATATTTAAATAGGCTATTTAGAGCGTTAAAAATTGCCACTTTTGCATACGAAGTCGGAATTCGACGAAATTAGTTTTGTTGGATCCGCAATGTCAAATAGTGTTAGATTCCAAGTTTCGTGATTTTTAGAGTCACTGTGTGACCGTAGGGATTTTTAGAGTGGAAAATAGACAGTATTTCGACAGTTAAAAATATGCTGCGTGAGCATACGGAGTCGGAATTCGACGAAACCAGTTTCGTTGGGACCGTAATGTCGAACTCTAGCTACATGTCCAGTTTGGTGATTTTTGGGTATCGTACGTAGTCATAGAGATTTTTAAGGACCGCAAACAAGTATTTAATCGAGAAAATAAAGTAAATAAAACCAAAATAAAATATCCCAATATTTTCTTGGGTAATTGGAGGGCCACGCAGCACCTCTTCTCAACCATAATTTCTACCTACCCTTATACAATATATATACACACGTTATGAACAACACAGCAAACATTTTTCCACAAAGAAAAATCCAAAACAAAATCCACAAATCTCCATAAATCCTGAAACTAAACTCGTTGAATCCAGCGTCCGAAGAGCTTCGCACGGATGCTATCCATGTTAGGTGCGACGGGGATTTCTCGAGTTTGAATTCGACACAGTGAACCTAGGGTTCACGGTTCCGAACACTTCGAGCTGAAAATCGCGAGTTAGAGGTGATAATTGTGTTCAGGAGATCAACTAGCACCTAGTCAAAGCTTTTGAGGGGAAACCGTGACCTTTTTCGTCGATGCCATCGCTGGGAACGACGGATTCGCGACACTCAGATGGCCATCGAGCTGAGAGAAAAGTACATGGAGAGAAAGAGGAGAAGAAGAGAAGATTTGTGGTGGTATTCTCGTTGAGGTCGGTGGAGAGGTGGACGATGTAGTGGCGGTCAACGGTGGCCATTTTCGTTGTTTTTGGGTTTACTGGAGAAATCGTGGTTTGGAGGAGAAGAGGAGTAAAGGGAGCGGACGGGTTTTAAAGCAGATGGGCTTGGGAGATTTGAAGTGGGCCGGTTTTGTTGTGGTGAGGCCCATTTAGTTTTATAATTAAGTTAACTTTAAATTTAAATATCGTATCAACTTGTAACGTAAATATCTTGGTCATACGAAGTCAGATCGACGAGCCGTAAGTTGCGTTGGGACCGTATGGACGAGAGCTCCAAATGGAACTGGCCGCAAGTCAATTGGAGCTAGTTACAATTTATGGCGAAATAAATGGTCCATCGAAATCAAATAACGCAAACCGTTATTTACGGCTAACGCGCAAATGTGAGTAAATCTCACAAACTCTAAACAGTTTTATTTTCACGTTGTATTCTTAGAACTGTTAAAATATTATCTGTTTGACTGTTAGACTGTGTGTTGACTGTTTGATTGAACTGCTAGTCAGTTAGTAGAGATTATATATACATATATTTACGTATATATATATAAACCGTTAAATAGTCATATGTTGATTCTGCTATCAGAATATTTCACAGTGAAGTGAAATCGATGTTGTTGTATTGTCTAACATCTGTGGTGCAGGGAAACAGGTTAGAGGAATCCAACTGGACTTCTCAACAGTATTTTACTGTGATTTTTATAGTGTGATATATAATGTGAAGTATATAATCTGTATGACTATGTGGGGTGGGACGATATTTATCGTTGTTATATGGTGTGTTAAATACCATGAGAAATACCAAAATGTAGGAGAGGGGTTTTCAAAGTATATTTTGAAAATAGTTTATTTATATAAAATCGAGGGATTTTATATATATATATATATATATATATAAGAAAAAGGATTCTGAATAATAAGGAATATAGTTGGTAAAACCAAATATAAAAGAATTTTATTTGTAAATCAAATACAAGGGAATATATATGTTAATCGAATATAAGGGGATATATTTGTTAATCAAAATATAAAGGAATTATATTCATTAAAAGAAATATAAAGGATATTTATTTAGAGATTAAATAAATAGAATTAAACTAAAGGAGATATTTATTTGTTAAATAAATAGGAGTTAACCAAGTGAATTGGTCGAGTTAACCAAGTGAATTGGTCGAGTTAATCGAAGTGAATTTGCTAAGTTAAACTAAGTGAATCGGTTAGAGTTAATCAATGTGAATTAGTTGAGTTAAACTAAGTGAATCGGTTAGAGTTAATCAATGTGAATTAGTTAAGTTAAACTAAGTGGTTAATCGATGTGAATTAGTTAAGTTAAACTAAGTGGTTAATCGAAGTGAATTAGTTAAGTTAACTAAGTGGTTAATCGAAGTGAATTAGTTGAGTTAAACTAAGTGAATCGGTTAGAGTTAATCAACGTGAATTAGCTAAGTTAAACTAAGTGGATTAGTTCAGTTAATCGAGACGAGTTAACCAGTTAGGTTAAACCATTTGAGTTAATCAGTTAGAATTGACCAGTTAGAGTTAACCAGTTAGAGTTAACCAGTTAGGTTAAACCATTTGAGTTAATCAGTTAGAATTGACCATTTAGAGTTAACCAGTTAGAGTTAACCAGTTAGGTTAAACCTGTTGAGTTGACCGGTTAGAGTTATCCAAGTAGAGTTAATCGAGTAGAGTTGTCGAATATCACTTATCCGAAGTAGAGTTATCGAATATAGTGTATTCGAGGGAAGAGTAATCAAATATAGTTTATTCGAGTGGAGAAATCAAATGTTATTCATTTGAGAAGAGTTACCGAATATTATTTATTCGAAGAGTAGTTATCGAATATTGGTTATTCGAAGTTAGTTAATCCAAAGGAGTTATTCGAAGTTAGTTAATCCAAAGGAGTTATTCGAAGTCAGTTAATCCAAAGGAGTTATTCGAAGTTAGTTAATCCAAAGGAGTTATTCAAAGTTAGTTAATCCAAAGGAGTTATTCGAAGTTAGTTAATCCAAAGGAGTTATTCGAAGTTAGTTAATCCAAAGGAGTTAGTCGAAGAGTTAATCGAATATAGTTATTCGAAAGAAGGTGTTAATCGAATATAGTTATTCGAGTAAAGTTAAAAGAGTTAATCGAATTTAGTTATTCGAAATGAGTTATTCGAATTAGATATTTGAATAGAGTTAAACACATTAGAGTGATTCGAATTACTTATTCGAATAGAGTTAAACATGTAAGAGTTAATTGAATATTAGTTATTCAATTTGAGTTAATCGAATTTAGTTATTCGAGAAGAGTTAAATCGAATTTAGTTATTCGAAAGGAGTAAATCAATTTGAGTTAATTTAATCGATTTGAATTAAGTTGAATCGAAATGAGTAAATTGATTAGAATTAAGTTAATCGAGTTAGAGTAAATCGAATATTGGTTATTCGAAGGTAAGTTATTCGAATTAGTTATTCGAAGGAGTTAATCAAATGAGTCGATCCAAAAGAGTTAGTCGAATATTAATTATTCGAATAGAGTTAAAGGAGTTATCGATTTTAGTTTGATCGAAAGGAGTTATCGATTAGTAAATCGAAAGGAGATTTTCGAATATAGCATATTCGAAAGAAAGAGATCGAATATTGTTTATTCGAAAGAGAGAGATTTCGAATATGAGTTATTCGAAGAGAGATAATCGAATATAGGTTATTCGAAGAAGAGTTAATCAAATAGAGATTACTCGAAGGAGAGTTATACGTCGAATTCGATTATAGCGAATTCGGGAAAGTACTATTTACTTTCCAGGGTTTAAATCAAGATTTAGTTATTGATTTAGAAATTAGGTGTCTGTTAACTTATTCGAGTTAGGAGATAAAGTTATAATTTAGGAGATATTGCAGAAGTAGGAATTATAACGTTATAGTTATAATCAAACGTTTTCATTTAAGAAGTGGATTCGTAACCTGAATCCGAGAATTTGCATAAACAGATGATTGGAAAAAGTGAGTGACGAGCTTCATCTATTTCACAGTAAAGGACGTTGTTCAATTAAGGTCTGAGAGGTAATTATACCCCAACTTGATTGACTTCAGAATTGACAAAGGAATAGTTGTGGTTCGATAGAAAAGGTTGATTTGAAATATAGTTAAGTAATAAGCGATAAATGGATTAAGCGAAACGATGTTTTATACAACGTTCATTGGAAATCCGTAAATGAGTTTTGGGAACGTTTTCCAAATATAGTCAGATATGTTTTCTAAACATAGAAAATGAAATGTTTTCATGATAAGAATTTAAGAAATAGAGTTAAGCAAATTCAGAAACTGACTGGAGAGGGTAAGTTGAACGGTTTTCTAAGTGACGATCTGATGTTGGTTCCGACCTTCCGGATTGATACTTAGAGAATTGTTCTCATACTAGTTACAGTTAGGGACTGATAGTTGCGAAATAATAGTGATGTGAAAATAAGCTATGGAAATGTTTTCCAATGATTAATAACATATATTTTCTAAATATATGAAATAAGGAAATATGAACATATGATGATTGATCGATCGAATTTCCATTTGGAAATAAGATCGTTGTTTGTACACCGACATGTTTTCATCTGATAGTTGAATCACAGACTATCAAAGTTTTCACCATTTTAACGTTGTTAATATGGAGAGACCGGTTCAATTATTATCCAAAGAACCACTCTGTATTGGCATAAGCGTTGCGAGAAATATCTGCCAAAGATAAATTGAAGACGGAGTAAAGTGCAAGGGATGTTGTATAAGTCTTAGATAACAGTGACTAAGATGGATATACTGAATAGTGCCTTCGGTTTGTCCAGTCCCAGGACAACGTATATGGAAGAAGGTCTGACAGAGTATATCCAATAGATCGCGTAAGTTGATCTGTTCAAACGTATTCACGTTTGGTGGCGGAGGAATTCGTTTCTCTTAGCTGTATACCCTTGTTATTTTTGGATAAGTCAATTTGTGATTTGGCGGGTATGACAATGTGGCATTCAAAGTGAATGATGATCAGATGTTTTGAAGATAGACGTAGCTTCTAGCCTCACACCGGGAAGTAACAAAAGTTGGGCTAGGCAGCATGGCTAGTTGGGTCATCCCCAAGCAGGGTGTATTGTCACCGATCTAGAGAATATTCATATTTATACTTCTTTTTGATTCTGTATCTTCGGATGACGGTTTGATGGCCTATAACCGTGGTGGCAATATATTCGCGACACTCAAGCTAAATGAGTGAGCGGTCATGTGTGGCCGGGTTGCAAGACGTTCTTGTTGAACCCTGAGTGTATCACCTCTAGAGTACACTATTCAGAAGGTGCTCCCATACCTTGTCTGTTGGAATCCATTCTCCGATAAGCGCCCTGCGGTTTATGATTTTATACTATGTATGTAGAACGTGAGATGCAAGCGTTTATGCTAGATTGATACCTATTTGTACTTAGACATTATTATAATATCATAATGATATTGCTTGTCAAAGTTGTATAGATACTCACAAGGAAAAACCCGTTCCGTATTCACGGCGTGGTCTTATGAGATATCATATACCTGTTCAATTGTTTTAAACTGTTTTACTCATACCAGTCCCATGACTGACCCGGAGTTTACTTTGTTGTTTTCCCTAAACTCTTGGGTGCCTAAATTTGTACGGGAAGTCAAGTAGTCGGGATTTATAGATATACGTGGAGAGCTTGGAGCAGGAGGCTGCAAGATTTTATAGCTATAGTTATTTCCGCTGTGTTGTAAGTGTTGTACTCTGATAAGTGCTATTGTATATATATAACTGTTTACTTCAAAGTTATGTTATATATTATATGTTATTCGTTCCGCTGTGAGATTCGTGTTACTCTGATGATTCTGATGTTCTTCTTCTTCTCCTATTCTATTAGTTCTATCTTTTCTTTCTCGCCTTCTAAATTCTTTCACTAACGTCGCGGAATTTTCGACTCTCGAGGAGTCGAAAATTTCCAGCCGTTACAGTTGGTATCAGAGCTTAAGTTAAGAATTACTTGGCTCTGTGGCGTGACTCGGTAGAGATAGGGTTAGTAATACCCTAGATTGAGTTTGAGTGTATATATACGAGTGCGTATTTGTATTTGATATAAAATGGTTTTATATTGTGGAGATTCATTGGCTGAGTTGTTTATGAGTTCTGGTCGATCAGTTTGATCCACTGTATCGGTAGGAGTTAATAAACACTCGGATACGATGTGTCGTCACGATATGTTTTGAAAGAGGGTAAGTGAATTTAACTTTACCCAAAGTGTATTTTGATATAGATATATATATATATATATATATATCAAAATTTTCATATATTAGATATATTGGTTGTAATTATGATCGAGTAAGATTATATAGTGAAAGGGTTATACATAACCAACAGAATTCATATAAGTGAAATCAGATGAGTAAATCTGAATTTAAATCAAAATTTGGAATTAAAATAAGGAAATTTTAAGTTCCTGGGAGATTTTGAAATGTTTTTTTCAATTTGAAATAAATATAGTATCTAACTCACCTGGATGACTGGAAAATAATTCCGAGGATGGATCGATACATCGTCGGTGTGATTTTCGGGTTTCTAAGTGGTGGATTACTACCAAGGGTTTTGTTTTCAAATTGTGTTGAGGAAACCAAGTTGTTTAGAAATTCAAAAGTTTTGAATTGGTATTAGGATTTGAAATTGATTTGAAATAAATCCCAGGAATTTAAATCTTGAAATTTAAAATTTAACTTGTTAAGTTGAATGAATCAAGATGGTAAAAACAAATAGTAAATTAAAATTTAACTTGAACCAAGTTAAATAAAATCGGGATTCGGTTAGAGAATAATCTGGATTGGAATTAAGTTGATGGGTTAAGAGTTTGAATAGAATTTGACTTGGATAGAACCAAGTGGTTGAGTTGAAGATTGGATTGAGAAGACCTTGGTATATGTTGGGTTGATACAGTTGAAAGTGATAAGGTTGATATGCCCGACAAAAAGGTACAAGTTTATTTTTGATATAAGCATGAGATTTATGAGCCGAATCGACAAGCCGCTTGGCTGTTTGATTTTCTTGTTGGGTTGGAGATGGCTTAGAGAGGCGAGTTGTGGTTTTACCAATAGGGCTGTACAAAGGAGGTTATGGCAAAATTTTCCGAAAATTTAAAGTGTTAGAAAATTTTCAGAATTTTTGAAAATTTTAATTAGTCGGAAGAATAAATATTTCAGTCGATATTAAGTGGTTCGGTTGAAATCAGAAATAAGGGGTAAACCAATCTTAGGAGTTCCAATATATAGGGTCAACCTCTAACTTAGCAATTTCGAGGACGAAATTATTTTAAGGGGGGAAGTCTGTAATGGCGCGTTTTGTTAGCTGTCGAATAATTAATTTATTTAATTATTAAATATCGATTGGGCGATATCGATGACTTGAATTAAATAACATTGAATATTTAATTAAAATAAATAATATAATAATATATTATAATGTCGAAATAATCGGAAATCACCGAATTCACAATACTGTGTGAATTGGATCAGCTAAAATATTTAATTCAGTTTAGAATTGAATTTGAATAACGAATCGATTTAATAATCGACGTTAAAACGTATTAATTATATTATAATTAAAATAGAGCGCGTAACGACGCGACAGTTCGTTATTTGGCGATTTAGACTTCAAGTGGATGTACAGGGTTCGTTTTAAATCGGATTGCTGTGAAACAAGAAACGTGTGGAGCTGGTGGAGTATATCTTTCTAGTGGAAGAGAGAGATCGGGATTTCGTCGTGTGGATTTTGAGTTACGTCCAAATCAAAATATCAGAAATGCAGCGCCCTGACCATAACGATTTAATTATATTTTAAATAGGGATTTAAATAGGAATCGAGCGTCGATATATCTCTGACAAGGTAATATCGAGTTGTAAATATATACAGGAATAGTCTAGAGCTGTACGGCATTACACTGTGAATACAGACGATAATAATTAATTTTAAATATTTAACTTAATTATATTTAAATATATTTATATATTTAAATAGGCTATTTAGAGCGTTAAAAATAGCCACTTTTGCATACGAAGTCGGAATTCGACGAAATTAGTTTTGTTGGATCCGCAATGTCAAATAGTGTTAGATTCCAAGTTTCGTGATTTTTAGAGTCACTGTGTGACCGTAGGGATTTTTAGAGTGGAAAATAGACAGTATTTCGACAGTTAAAAATATGCTGCGTGAGCATACGGAGTCGGAATTCGACGAAACCAGTTTCGTTGGGACCGTAATGTCGAACTCTAGCTACATGTCCAGTTTGGTGATTTTTGGGTATCGTACGTAGTCGTAGAGATTTTTAAGGACCGCAAACAAGTATTTAATCGAGAAAATAAAGTAAATAAAACCAAAATAAAATATCCCAATATTTTCTTGGGTAATTGGAGGGCCACGCAGCACCTCTTCTCAACCATAATTTCTACCTACCCTTATACAATATATATACACACGTTATGAACAACACAGCAAATATTTTTCCACAAATAAAAATCCAAAACAAAATCCACAAATCTCCATAAATCCTGAAACTAAACTCGTTGAATCCAGCGTCCGAAGAGCTTCGCACGGATGCTATCCATGTTAGGTGCGACGGGGATTTCTCGAGTTTGAATTCGACACAGTGAACCTAGGGTTCACGGTTCCGAACACTTCGAGCTGAAAATCGCGAGTTGGAGGTGATAATTGTGTTCAGGAGATCAACTAGCACCTAGTCAAAGCTTTTGAGGGGAAATCTGACCTTTTCCGTCGATGCCATCGCTGGGAACGGCGGATTCGCGACACTCAGATGGCCATCGAGCTGAGAGAAAAGTACATGGAGAGAAAGAGGAGAAGAAGAGAAGATTTGTGGTGGTATTCTCGTTGAGGTCGGTGGAGAGGTGGACGATGTAGTGGCGGTCAACGGTGGCCATTTTCGTTGTTTTTGGGTTTACTGGAGAAATCGTGGTTTGGAGGAGAAGAGGAGTAAAGGGAGCGGACGGGTTTTAAAGCAGATGGGCTTGGGAGATTTGAAGTGGGCCGGTTTTGTTGTGGTGAGGCCCATTTAGTTTTATAATTAAGTTAACTTTAAATTTATATATCGTATCAACTTGTAACATAAATATCTTGGTCATACGAAGTCAGATCGACGAGCCGTAAGTTGCGTTGGGACCGTATGGACGAGAACTCCAAATGGAACTGGCCGCAAGTCAATTGGAGCTAGTTACAATTTATGGCGAAATAAATGGTCCATCGAAATCAAATAACGCAAACCGTTATTTACGGCTAACGCGCAAATGTGAGTAAATCTCACAAACTCTAAACAGTTTTATTTTCACGTTGTATTCTTAGAACTGTTAAAATATTATCTGTTTGACTGTTAGACTGTGTGTTGACTGTTTGATTGAACTGCTAGTCAGTTAGTAGAGATTTTATATATATATTTACGTATATATATAAACCGTTAAATAGTCATATGTTGATTCTGCTATCAGAATATTTCACAGTGAAGTGAAATCGATGTTGTTGTATTGTCTAACATCTGTGGTGCAGGGAAACAGGTTGGAGGAATCCAACTGGACTTCTCAATAGTATTTTACTTTGATTTTTATAGTGTGATATATAATGTGAAGTATATAATCTGTATGACTATGTGGGGTGGGACAATATTTATCGTTGTTATATGGTGTGTTAAATACCATGAGAAATACCAAAATGTAGGAGAGGGGTTTTCAAAGTATATTTTGAAAATAGTTTATTTATATAAAATCAAGGGGTTATATATATATATATAAGAAAAAGGATTCTGAATAATAAGGAATATAGTTGGTAAAAACAAATATAAAAGAATTTTATTTGTAAATCAAATACAAGGGAATATATATGTTAATCGAATATAAGGGGATATATTTGTTAATCAAAATATAAAGGAATTATATTCATTAAAAGAAATATAAAGGATATTTATTTAGAGATTAAATAAATAGAATTAAACTAAAGGAGATATTTATTTGTTAAATAAATAGGAGTTAACCAAGTGAATTGGTCGAGTTAACCAAGTGAATTGGTCGAGTTAATCGAAGTGAATTTGTTAAGTTAAACTAATTGAATCGGTTAGAGTTAATCAATGTGAATTAGTTGAGTTAAACTAAGTGAATCGGTTAGAGTTAATCAATGTGAATTAGTTAAGTTAAACTAAGTGGTTAATCGATGTGAATTAGTTAAGTTAAACTAAGTGGTTAATCGAAGTGAATTAGTTAAGTTAACTAAGTGGTTAATCGAAGTGAATTAGTTGAGTTAAACTAAGTGAATCGGTTAGAGTTAATCAACGTGAATTAGCTAAGTTAAACTAAGTGGATTAGTTCAGTTAATCGAGACGAGTTAACCAGTTAGGTTAAACCATTTGAGTTAATCAGTTAGAATTGACCAGTTAGAGTTAACCAGTTAGAGTTAACCAGTTAGGTTAAACCATTTGAGTTAATCAGTTAGAATTGACCAGTTAGAGTTAACCAGTTAGGTTAAACCTGTTGAGTTGACCGGTTAGAGTTATCCAAGTAGAGTTAATCGAGTAGAGTTGTCGAATATCACTTATCCGAAGTAGAGTTATCGAATATAGTGTATTCGAGGGAAGAGTAATCGAATATAGTTTATTCGAGTGGAGAAATCAAATGTTATTCATTTGAGAAGAGTTACCGAATATTATTTATTCGAAGAGTAGTTATCGAATATTGGTTATTCGAAGTTAGTTAATCCAAAGGAGTTATTCGAAGTTAGTTAATCCAAAGGAGTTATTCGAAGTCAGTTAATCCAAAGGAGTTATTCGAAGTTAGTTAATCCAAAGGAGTTATTCAAAGTTAGTTAATCCAAAGGAGTTATTCGAAGTTAGTTAATCCAAAGGAGTTATTCGAAGTTAGTTAATCCAAAGGAGTTAGTCGAAGAGTTAATCGAATATATTTATTCAAAAGAAGGTGTTAATCGAATATAGTTATTCGAGTAAAGTTAAAAGAGTTAATCGAATTTAGTTATTCGAAATGAGTTATTCGAATTAGATATTTGAATAGAGTTAAACACATTAGAGTGATTCGAATTACTTATTCGTATAGAGTTAAACATGTAAGAGTTAATTGAATATTAGTTATTCAATTTGAGTTAATCGAATTTAGTTATTCGAGAAGAGTTAAATCGAATTTAGTTATTCGAAAGGAGTAAATCAATTTGAGTTAAGTTAATCGATTTGAATTAAGTTGAATCGAAATGGAGTAAATCGATTAGAATTAAGTTAATCGAGTTAGAGTAAATCGAATATTGGTTATTCGAATGTAAGTTATTCGAATTAGTTATTCGAAGGAGTTAATCAAATGAGTCGATCCAAAAGAGTTAGTCGAATATTAATTATTCGAATAGAGTTAAAGGAGTTATCGATTTTAGTTTGATCGAAAGGAGTTATCGATTAGTAAATCGAAAGGAGATTTTCGAATATAGCATATTCGAAAGAAAGAGATCGAATATTGTTTATTCGAAAGAGAGAGATTTCGAATATGAGTTATTCGAAGAGAGATAATCGAATATAGGTTATTCGAAGAAGAGTTAATCAAATAGAGATTACTCGAAGGAGAGTTATACGTCGAATTTGATTATAGCGAATTCGGGAAAGTACTATTTACTTTCCAGGGTTTAAATCAAGATTTAGTTATTGATTTAGAAATTAGGTGTCTGTTAACTTATTCGAGTTAGGAGATAAAGTTATAATTTAGGAGATATTGCAGAAGTAGGAATTATAACGTTATAGTTATAATCAAACGTTTTCATTTAAGAAGTGGATTCGTAACCTGAATCCGAGAATTTGCGTAAACAGATGATTGGAAAAAGTGAGTGACGAGCTTCATCTATTTCACAGTAAAGGACGTTGTTCAATTAAGGTCTGAGAGGTAATTATACCCCAACTTGATTGACTTCAGAATTGACAAAGGAATAGTTGTGGTTCGATAGAAAAGGTTGATTTGAAATATAGTTAAGTAATAAGCGATAAATGGATTAAGCGAAACAATGTTTTATACAACGTTCATTGGAAATCCGTAAATGAGTTTTGGGAACGTTTTCCAAATATAGTCAGATATGTTTTCTAAACATAGAAAATGAAATGTTTCATGATAAGAATTTAAGAAATAGAGTTAAGCAAATTCAGAAACTGACTGGAGAGGGTAAGTTGAACGGTTTTCTAAGTGACGATCTGATGTTGGTTCCGACCTTCCGGATTGATACTTAGAGAATTGTTCTCATACTAGTTACAGTTAGGGACTGATAGTTGCGAAATAATAGTGATGTGAAAATAAGCTATGGAAATGTTTTCCAATGATTAATAACATATATTTTCTAAATATATGAAATAAGGAAATATGAACATATGATGATTGATCGATCGAATTTCCATTTGGAAATAAGATCGTTGTTTGTACACCGACATGTTTTCATCTGATAGTTGAATCACAGACTATCAAAGTTTTTTACCATTTTAACGTTGTTAATATGGAGAGACCGGTTGGATTATTATGCAAAGAACCACTCTGTATTGGCATAAGCGTTGCGAGAAATATCTGCCAAAGATAAATTGAAGACGGAGTAAAGTGCAAGGGCTGTTGTATAAGTCTTAGATAACAGTGACTAAGATGGATATACTGAATAGTGCCTTCGGTTTGTCCAGTCCCAGGACAACGTATATGGAAGAAGGTCTGACAGAGTATATCCAATAGATCGCATAAGTTGATCTGTTCAAACGTATTCACGTTTGGTGGCGGAGGAATTCGTTTCTCTTAGCTGTATACCCGTGTTATTTTTGGATAAGTCAATTTGTGATTTGGCGGGTATGACAATGTGGCATTCAAAGTGAATGATGATCAGATGTTCTGAAGATAGACGTAGCTTCTAGCCTCACACCGGGAAGTAACAAAAGTTGGGCTAGGCAGCATGGCTAGTTGGGTCATCCCCAAGCAGGGTGTATTGTCACCGATCTAGAGAATATTCATATTTATACTTCTTTTTGATTCTGTATCTTCGGATGACGGTTTGATGGCCTATAACCGTGGTGGCAATATATTCGCGACACTCAAGCTAAATGAGTGAGCGGTCATGTGTGGCCGGGTTGCAAGACGTTCTTGTTGAACCCTGAGTGTATCACCTCTAGAGTACACTATTCAGAAGGTGCTCCCATACCTTGTCTGTTGGAATCCATTCTCCGATAAGCGCCCTGCGGTTTATGATTTTATATTATGTATGTAGAACGTGAGATGCAAGCGTTTCTGCTAGATTGATACCTATTTGTACTTAGACATTATTATAATATCACAATGATATTGCTTGTCAAAGTTGTTTAGATACTCACAAGGAAAAACCCGTTCCGTATTCACGGTGTGGTCTTATGAGATATCATATACCTGTTCAATTGTTTTAAACTGTTTTACTCATACCAGTCCCATGACTGACCCGGAGTTTACTTTGTTGTTTTCCCTAAACTCTTGGGTGCCTAAATTTGTACGGGCAGTCAAGTAGTCGGGATTTACAGATATACGTGGAGAGCTTGGAGCAGGAGGCTGCAAGATTTTATAGCTATAGTTATTTCCGTTGGGTTGTAAGTGTTGTACTCTGATAAGTGCTATTGTATATATATAACTGTTTACTTCAAAGTTATGTTATATATTATATGTTATTCGTTCCGCTGTGAGATTCGTGTTACTCTGATGATTCTGATGTTCTTCTTCTTCTCCTATTCTATTAGTTCTATCTTTTCTTTCTCACCTTCTAAATTCTTCCACTAACGTCGCGGAATTTTCGACTCTCGAGGAGTCGAAAATTTCCAGCCGTTACATAAGGTTTATGTTCATTGGACCCAAAATAAAAGTTTACATTTACATGCCTAGTTGGATTTGGGTAATTTCATATGCTTAAGACTTATGTTGATTGGATCCAAAAATGCAAGTTCATTGTTTTATGCCAAAATTTATATGACACATGTTTAGTTAGATCCTTATTATGTTGTATGAATGGCACATCTTCCCTTCTTTCCCTTTTGTATATAAGTTAGGCTAAGTTATGAGCCTAAAATTATATGTTAATTTTGCGAACGTATGACGGGGGTAACGTTGGTAAAAATCTTTAATTTCTATTATTGGAATAATTTGGCCCTTAAATATATGAATGATTAGTAGCGTAAAAATGGTATAATTTATATACCAAAAATCTTGAATATGATTTAGAGGAAAAATCGGGCATGGCTTGACTGGCAATAATTGTGGAATATTTACATATAAATATGAAAAGTAAATATGTAAATTAAGTAAAAGATGAACATGCCAACCCCGAGGTTAGATTGAGTTGTGGTGTAAAACTGCCCGGAACTGCCCGGCACATCCAGTAACCATAACAACACCTATCTAATGTGAGAGGTTAGTTCATCATGCCCAAGGAAAACCCGAGGTTAGATTGAGTTGTGGTGTAAAACTTCCCGGAACCGTCCGGCACATCCAGTAACCGCAACTATACATATCTAATGTGAGAGGTTGGTGCATTAATAAATCAATTAATGCTAATGAACAAGATGAATGACTAGGGTTAAGTTCATAGGAACACTTAACCATTATAACATGAATGACTAAGGTTAAGTTAATGAGAAACACTTAACCAATATAACAAAATGAATGACTAGGGTTAAGTTAATGAGAAACTCTTAACCAATATAACAAGATGAATGACTAGGGTAAAGTTAATAGGAAACACTTAACCAATATAGCATGATGAATGAGTAGGGTTAAGTAATAAGAAACACTTAACCAATATGACTTGATTTATTGTAAGGTTAAGTTAAATTAAGAGGGCAACACTTAACCAATTTAACTTGATTTGTGGTAAAGTTAAGTTAAAACAAGAGGGCAACACTTAACCAATATGACTTGATTTGTGGTAAGGTTAAGTTAAATCAAGAGGGCAACACTTAACCAATATAACTTGATTTGTGGTAGGGTTAAGTTGACACAAGAAGGTAACACTTAACCAAAGTAACATGACAAGTAGGTGGGTTAAGTAACTTGAATTGATTAATGACAATTAACCAATACAACATGATGAACATGTAGGGTTAAGTTTATAAGAAACACTTAACCAATGCAACTTGATGGACGAACGGGGTTAAGTTAATAGGAAACACTTAACCAATCCTGCATGATAAGTGAGGAGGGTTAAGTTAATAAGAAACACTTAACCAACAAGACATGATGAATGGGTGGGTTAAGTTAACATGAATTGACAACACTTAACCAATATGGCATAATGTACGAGAGGGTTAAGTACATATCAAGTTGGGTAGGTAATATTAGTAAATATAGGCCCACAAACTTAACCATTAAATAAACCTGCTTGAATCAGTGGGAGGGTTAAGTACATATCGGGTTGGTGGGTAATATTAGTAAATATAGACCACAAACTTAACCAGTAGGAAACCCTAGTAATGGGACCCATTTCAGCAGTAACCCACATAGATGTATCATGGTACCCTGAACTAGGCAGGGTGGGGCACGATTACTGGGCTGATTATAAGTGGTAAAAACAGCGGCAAGGGGCAGGTCAGTGTAGGTTCCGACGGTTTATGGGCGTGCACGTACTCCGGAGTGGGAAAACGCAGGCATTGGGTACCAGTAGTTATACACTGTGCATCTTGAATTGTGTCGGATTGCTATCATAAGGACTGATACACCTTATGGTGGGACCAGCACAGGGTATCTACACACAAGAGAGGGTCGATTGACACAGACACAAGGAAAAATTAATACGAGTAAGGAGCCAATCGATAGAGTAGCAAGGGTACATCTAACATGTTCATGGCAATTAGGCAGATTTAGGTGGAATCCTCACGATAGATGTACACCTGAAGGCTACCACAATTGCGGGGATTGGGATCACATTACAATATGATCATTTTATATAGATTACTAGTTGGGACACTAGTTAGGTGGTGCAGAGAAGTGAAATGAGTGTGATAGCATATTTAGCCTTATTATCTTATTTCTAGGGTGTTGTCCTAGATTCAGTTTATTCATGTCATAACCCTTTTTCTTGTTTACATACTAAATAGTCACTGGACTTACCAGATTCATGTCTGACCCATTTTCTTTCGTCTTCTTTTCTTCCGTTTCCCCCCAGGTCCGTAGGGAGGGAACACTTCAGTTAGGTCGGATCATTTCCGGCTTGAAGAGAGTATATGTATTGCTTGGAATCTTTTTCCTTGGGCTATGGCTTTGAATACTCTCTTATTGGGGATTTATGCTGCCTTACTGTTGTTTTAATGCTTCTTTAAGATTTAATTCAAGATAGAAGTTCTATGTATTACTTTTAAGTTTGATTGAGACAACTATTGTAAAAGCTTGACTGAACCACATTGTTTACAAAATGATTTTTATTTTCCGCTGCTTTATTTGTTTGTCTTGTAATTCATCAGCATCTTTTACCTGTAATGCTCCACCTAAGTTAAGGCATTCCCTTTGTGAGTGACCTTAACGGAGGTGGGGTGTTACAGAGTTGGTGGCTGAGGGGGGGTCAGCGGACATCACTGGTGGGGCAGGGTGGCAATGGCGGTCGGCGGCAGTCGTATTTGGGTTGGGGTGTGGTTTCTTGGCTTCCAAAGGAGGGAGGGATGGTTTGGGGTCCCATCGATGGAGGGAGAGGCGGCTGGGCAGGCGGTGGTCGTGTGGGAGGGCGGCGCAATGGCAGTTGGCCGGTGGGGTTGGGCGGTGGCGTGGGGAGGGTGGTGACGGGGTTTGGGAATGGGGGCGTGGTCTCTTGTTGACCACGAGATTAGAAAATTAAGGGGTTGACCCCGTCAAACCCCTTATATATTCATATTATTATTATTATTTTCAAAAAGCAATTTTTTCATTCAAGCTCCAAATCGAATCCACGGACTGTCAGCGCTAGCTAATTACCCCCATTCCGAACGCATTGGGATATGTTTTATAACCCAATTTGACTGCTTCATTTAGTGTTTGTCAAAATCAAAATATAAATCAATATATGTTGAATTTAAACATACATTTTAAATTGCCAAGACCACATACTGATTCTAAAAATTCCAAAAAATATATTTCTAGCTTCGTATTGACGATACGATCCTAACGAAAGTAATTTCGTCAAATTTGAAGACCATTTTAAAAAACAGCCATTTTCTGGTCGATTCAAATTCAAACTGAAATTACCAAACACTTTTAACTTCGCCACGCTCACATATTGATTCCAAAAATTATGATTTTTGGAATCTAGCAATAATTTGACATTCCAGATCCAACAAAAGTGGTTTCGTTGAAAACGGAGCTCGTTTGCAAAATCTCCACTTTTAAGGGCTATATTTCCATAGCGACTATTCTGAAATCTCAACTGGATATAACTTTTTATTCCCACTATAAAATTTGAATTTTTTAGATTCGTTGGAAAGATATTTTCAAACAAATTCAAATATTTCTGGTTTCACTAAAATTCGGTTTATTTTGAATCCTGTACATTTATTTGAAATTTAAAAATCGAATTTTCAAACTGCCGCGCCATTTCCAATTCCTTTTATAATTAAAATAATTATTTATATTCTAATTTCGATTTAAACAAATATATACATTCTAATTCTATTCAAAATAAATTTCTAGTCGTTATTATTTAAAATAAATCATTTTAAATATTCAAATCTCATTAAAATTGCCAAAATAAATTTTTTAAATTAGTTCTGATTTTCCGAGATGTTACAATATATTTCGTCGATTTCCGTTCAAAACATATTTTTTAAATCGTTTATAAATTTGTTTTAAAAGATTCCCACTTCTATTCAATTTAAAATCAAAATTGAATATTTCTTTATAAACCCGTTTTAAATTCATTTTAAAACGATTTCAATTTCATTTCAGTTTTCAAATCAAAACTGAATATTTCTTTATATATTCATTTTAAATTCGTTTTAAAACCATTTAAATTTAATTTCAATTTTCAAATCAAAATTGAATATTCCATATCTTTATAATATTAAAATGATAGTATTTTCAAAATGTCAGATTTTAAAATCACTTTTCGATATTTATTATAAAATGAATAAAATCGACAAAAAAATCCCATTCATTTTAAAATGGCGATTAACTACTTAACACGGCTTCACATTTCAATATTTTCATGTCCATCCAAAATCGGACATCAAAATCACATTTTGATTATTCACTGAATATTATTTTAAAATATTTATTGATTCTGAACTGGAATCAGGATCAATCAATACCATATAATTTCAGCTATATGGATTTGATACATCGCATGTATACAACAATAATGATAAACAATCATTAATAATTCATACACCATCCAGAGCGCATTTTAAAACTGTATAAGCGTTAAAATAAATAAATAACGCTCACCACAGTCTGTCAACCCATCCATTGACATACAAATAAATATTGGGATTAGTGTATGCCAAATATCATCCCAATACCCGTGTGGGGTTTTCAAACAACAACAGTCTGTTTGAATAAATCATTGGTTAATAAATTTAACCAATTCTAATTCGGTTTGAATTATTTTTATACTTAACCAATTTTACTATTTAAATTATAAATGGATATTTATAATTAAATTTCAACTACCTCAATAATATTAACATTATTTTTAATATGTTAATCATCACAATATCACAAACAAAACACAATACAATCAAATAAATCGTCCATGGTCTGTGGGTGAGGGAGGTGAGCCAACATGCATCGTACATAGTTTATAATGATTAAAACTGATATTAATCTGCACTACAATTCTACATATGTTTATACATGAATACAATTACATGATAATATATAATTCAGTGAGAAAGAGTTCTCACATTGATTGGTTTCTGAAATCGTTATATAACGATTGTTCTAATTAAATCAAACCGATAATTTAATTTAATCAGAAATTTCCACTAGCTCCGTTTCTGTTCTGGTCTTTTCCATGTTGTAGTGCTCGTCTAGAGGATTCCAACACAACGATAATCATTCGATTTCGACCTCGTATGGAAAACTTGTAGCATTCGATGCATTAATTACATAATTGTAATTAATAAATAATTAATTCTTTAGTTAAGGGGGATAATTACCGCTAATCCATCGTTCCCCCTTCGCAGACATGATCGAAACCCGCTGCCCCATTCTCTCCCTTTGCTGCACCTCCACCAGGCCACGGTCAGCCAATCGCCTTCCACCCAACGTCCAGCCTTCCATCGCCTCCCTCCGCCAACAACTGCGGCGGTCGCGCCCCCATCGTCTCCAAAATCGAACCCAGTGCCGGCACATTTCAGCATCAAATTCGACCAAACCAAGCCACAAAATTTAATCTCTACCGTTAAACTTGGAGATCCCAGCATCCTCTATGGTTTTCCTTTTATATTATTAGTCTGATATGAAAATTTATATCGATTATATATTAACCTGTTTTCCCTGAAGATTCCATAGTTAATGGAAGAGGATTGGGTTTATCGTGAATGGTGTTTAAAATGACATTGGTTCTTTAACCCAGTTAAAGACATGATTTATTTTCCTAAAGTTGAATAATCATTAAGTAATGATTTTTGAGATTAAAACCAAACTAGAGTTTTAATGAATCTTTAATTAGATTGAAATGAGAATATGATAATTTAAATTATCAAATTTGGGAAATGATCGAGAATGGAGTGCCACCAATTTTACTCAAAGCAATAGTTAAATATTTAATTAGATTTGAACGGGAAAATGGTAATTACTTTTTACCGATAACACAGTGGTGTTAGATATGGAGTATCACCAGTTTTGCTCCATGGGATGAATAGGTTGGGATTGGGATAATAAAATAAATGATTACTTCGATATGCCTCGTTAACCACAACTAGATGGATAAACCTTAATTTTGTTTAGAATTGAAAAGATAATGAAATATTTTGAAATGATATCCAAAGGAAGATTAAAGAATAAATTTAAAAGAATTTATCTTTGATAAAATTATTGGGAACCTTTCCCTAAAGATATGAATATTTGAATTAAAGAATATTCTGGATTGTAATGAGGCGTATGTTGTGTTTTTATAGCACTTAATTATAAGATACGCGAGTTATTCGGAAAGACTGAGTTTATGCCCACTCTGAATAATTGATTCGACGATTAGTCGACGATGAAGACTGTGGGTTTTACCTGCTGCTTTGGGGATTTCGGATCGTTACATCGAAACAACTTCCGTTCCCAAACGAATTCTCGCATCGACTCCTACCACTCGTCTAATTAATAAATTTGATTTTCCAATGCCCATTACCTACCTCCAGAAGATTTGTGACCACCAAATCGAACGAACTTAAAATAGGAAATCAACTAGAAATCCAAAATAAAATTGAAAATGGATTTTCCCCTTACAAGCTGACATAAAATAAGCAATTCAAAATCAAATACCCTAAAATAAGGATAAAGTAGTTTCTTAGCCTTTTCGAAGAAAATTTAGAACTTTTCCAAATATGGAATTTATTATAAACTAACGGTTTCTTATTTATAAACCCATTTTATTATCATCATTATTATTTATATTCCAGGTTATATTTCAAACTGAAAAACCTTTTCGTGTTCAAAATGTTGGAGCTTTAAAAATCTTAATGATTAAACGTGATAATTTCAATAAAGTGTCCTATATATATATATATATAGGGAGAGGGATACTAAAAAGGGTGCGTTTTTTACAGGTCCCTATTAAGTTTCAAAATAGAAAAAAAAACCCGGTGATAAAAACAATATAAAATACATCCCTATTTTTGAAATTCCACTAAAAACATTCCAACTCTACCCTTGCGCAATTAAAAAACTTTCCAACTTTGATTTGTCATCATTTAATCATTCAAAACATACCTTTAATCTCGCTCAAAACACTATTTCCATGATTCTGCAAAACCATCAATAAAAAAATCGCTGTTGAACTTTTCAATTTTTTTTTTTTAAAAAACGCGTTGAACACTAAAAAGTCGTTGGTCATAATTTTAATGAAGATCATGCAAATATTCAAAAAAATTGCACACTTATATGCAAAAATGATCAGTAGTAGTTTCCTAATAAGCATATTTACAGTTTAATATTTTGCAGGTACTACTTGTTTCTTACAGTATAGACATGCAAAATTTTTTGTACAAATGAGGCAAATGAACGTTCAAAAAAACTGCATACATTTATTCAGATATAACAAATATTTGCATACATTTTAGCTTGAATAAATGACTGGTAATTAAAAAAAAAAATTACAACAAAATACTGAATTGATTGTATTACATCACGTAAATGTTTACAACAAATGGTAAAAGTTTACAACAAATGTAACAGAACTAATGTAGCAGAACTAATGGTCTTTTGAAGAACAAGTTCTTTTGTTATGGCCCAGCTTACTCCACAAACCACTTCTAGTACTCCTTGTAAAATAACCTGCAGATTTTAATTTTTTGATGAAAATGGACGACCAGGCATTCATGTACCTTTCGGAGGAGCTATAATAGCGATAGCAACAGAACTATATAAAAAAAGACGAATATAACAGCTACCATTCCCAAGCTTCAACAACATTAATACACCAATAATCGCAGGAACATGTAATTTTTTAAATGAATGATCGATCAAATTAGATTGATATAAATATATGCGTAAAATTCAGCAAAATAACAATAATATCTGCATATTTATATGCGTACAATTCAGCAAAATAACAATAATGTTCTAACAATATGTTTTTCTTCGTGTCTGGTAAAAAGTTGCATACAGATATGCATATATTTAGAATATATGCATATTCGTAGGCAAATTTTTAAAAGAAATGTTGAAAATAGATCTTTAAAATATATGCATATTTGTATGCATATATCAAGAATATATGCATACTTATACTCAACTTTTCTGATCACATGCAAACCCAAATGTTCTGACAATAATTTCATGCGTGAATTTGTCGGAAAACATCCAATTTTTTAAAATATATGCATATTTGTGTGTACATATCTATAAAATATGCATACTTATACTCAACTTTTCTGAGCACATGCAAACCCAAATGTTCTAACAACAGTTTCATACTTGAATTTGTCGAGAAACATGCAATTTTTTAAATGAATGATCGATCAAATTAGATTGATATAAATATATGCTTAAAATTCAGCAAAATAACAATAATATCTGCAATTTATATGCGTACAATTCAGCAAAATAACAATAATGTTCTAACAATATGTTTTTCTTCGTGTCTGGTAAAAAGTTGCATACAAATATGCATATATTTAGAATATATGCATATTTGTAGGCAAATTTTTAACAGAAATGTTGAAAATAGATCTTTAAAATATATGCATATTTGTATGCATATATCAATAATATATGCATACTTATACTCAACTTTTCTGATCACATGCAAACCCAAATGTTCTGACAATAATTTCATGCGTGAATTTGTTGGAAAACATCCAATTTTTTAAAATATATGCATATTTGTATGTATATATCTATAAAATATGCATACTTATACTCAACTTTTCTGAGCACATGCAAACCCAAATGTTCTAACAACAGTTTCATACTTGAATTTGTCGAGAAACATGCAATTTTTTAAATGAATGATCGATCAAATTAGATTGATATAAATATATGCTTAAAATTCAGCAAAATAACAATAATATCTGCATATTTATATGCGTACAATTCAGCAAAATAACAATAATGTTCTAACAATATGTTTTTCTTCGTGTCTGGTAAAAAGTTGCATACAGATATGCATATATTTAGAATATATGCATATTTGTAGGCAAATTTTTAACAGAAATGTTGAAAATAGATCTTTAAAATATATGCATATTTGTATGCATATATCAATAATATATGCATACTTATACTCAACTTTTCTGATCACATGCAAACCCAAATGTTCTGACAATAATTTCATGCGTGAATTTGTCGGAAAACATCCAATTTTTTAAAATATATGCATATTTGTATGTATATATCTATAAAATATGCATACTTATACTCAACTTTTCTGAGCACATGCAAACCCAAATGTTCTAACAACAGTTTCATACTTGAATTTGTCGAGAAACATGCAATTTTTTAAATGAATGATCGATCAAATTAGATTGATATAAATATATGCTTAAAATTCAGCAAAATAACAATAATATCTGCATATTTATATGCGTACAATTCAGCAAAATAACAATAATGTTCTAACAATATGTTTTTCTTCGTGTCTGGTAAAAAGTTGCATACAGATATGCATATATTTAGAATATATGCATATTTGTAGGCAAATTTTTAACAGAAATGTTGAAAATAGATCTTTAAAATATATGCATATTTGTATGCATATATCAATAATATATGCATACTTATACTCAACTTTTCTGATCACATGCAAACCCAAATGTTCTGACAATAATGTTGTTCAACGGTTCATGAATCAATTTACAGATCTGAATAAATTACTAAAAAATAACTAATTAACTCAAAAATAACTAATTACCCAACTAATCAAATCATCAATAGTTTTAATACTGAACATATATCAAAAATAATATTATAAAAAAAATGAAATATGAAAAACACAAATTCAGCAAAAAAAAGTAGATACGAACCTGCTCTGAAACGCCGAGACCAGTGCCTTCTTTCCAACCAAACTTCTTCAGTAACTACAAAATCCAACAACAGAAAAAACATTGAACAATCATAATCGAAGAAAACTGAAAATCGTACCCCTAGATACAAAATACCTTAAATCCGACGTTTGATGAATCAATTGCCTTAGAGCTCGAACAATATCCCTCGCAGTCCATCCGACGTCTTTTTTCTTAGATTTGTAGCTCGTAAAAAAAAATCGTGACACCTCATTCTTCATGTTTTGTTTTGTGCCCTATTTGTAGTTGCGCTGCCTGAAGATAAAAGAGCGGACGGACGTTGTCCATTGTTGATTTCCAAGGAGAGCGAAGGGATCACTAAATTATTCTAGAAAGGAGAAAGGTGAAGATGATGGCGCCGCCATGACTCAGAAAAATATTAACGATGAAAAAAATGAAACCCTAATACGTGTTTAGACCGAAACTTAATTACATCGTTAATTAGAGGAAAAGGGCATTTCGGGTAAAAAAAGAGTCGCTGTTTGAAAATAGGGATGAATTTTACATGTTTCAAAAGGGGAGGATGTGAGCCTAATTAAGTTTAGTTTTAAGGATGTGAGCCTAATTTTCACTACTAAAAACTACAAGGAATGGATATTTATTATTCTTAGTTTAGTGGCGTATTCCTTGTCATTTCTAATTCCTTCCTTCCTACCAATTTTGTATTTAATAAAATTACACAATAGCCCTACTGATTTTTGAAACATGAGTAGGTTAAAATTAAAAACCGTATCTTTATAAAAATAAGACTTTAGAAAATCAATTTTTAAAACCGTATTCGAAACTTATTTTTATTCTTTCTAAATAGTTTTAAAAATAAATTTTCCTCGATTACAAGGCCAAGAATTCAATTGAATGTTTCAACAAAGGTAGAATCGGAAATTCAACGAAGTAACAAAATGGATATACCTCGTAATTATATTTCCGAAATGGGTATGACATATTAATGTGAACTTTTCCCATTTATGTAATGTCCCGAATTTCCATACCCTTTGAGTCGACTAATAACAACACACATCCAACCCAAATTGCACAGAAATACAAATCATTAGCAGAAAGAAGTTAGAGGATGAGAAATATAAAGAAAGAGAAATTAGAATAGAAGAAAACGAAGAATACAAATCTCACAGCGGAACTAATAACATATATTATATAACATAACTTTCGAAATACAAATTAGTAATTGTATATATACATACCATTATCAAAGCACAACAGTTATTCCTAAAATAGTTATAAACACCTATTTCCAGATACAACATAGTAACAGCGGAAAATATGATAGTCTACAACTAATTGATGAAGCCTCCTGCTTCAAGCTCCTGTAGGTAAATCTGTACAATCCGGACAACTTGACTACCCATACAAATTTGGGCACCCAAGAGTTTTGGGTAAAATAAACTCTAGGTCAGTCATGGGACTGGTGTGAGTAAACTCCAACCATTGGTTTAACTTTTAAAAATCCTTTCGAAAGAAAAGATAATCGTAAGACCGATCCACACATAAACACGGACGGTTTTTACCTTATGATCAAAATCGGGTGATATTATAATAGTGTCTAAATCAAATAAATAGCAATCTAGCAGAACGCTTGCATCCCACGCTCCATATATAATATAAAATCAAAAACCACTGGGCGCTTATAGGTGATTGGATTCCGACCATGACAAGGTATGGAACCACCTTCCGATCAGTGTACTCTAGAGGGGATACACTGGGGTTCAGCAAGAACATCTTGCAACCCGGCCACACATGGCTGGCCACTCATTTAACTTAAGTGTACCGATCATATTATCACCAACGGTTGTGATTAGCAACCGTTACCGAAAGCATACAATAGCGAATAGAATAAGAAACAAATGGAATTTCTCTAGATCAGGTGATAATACCCCTAATGGGAATGACCCACTTAGCCATGTTGCCTACCCGATTTTTGTCATTTCCTGGTTGATGAGGCTTGAGTTCACGATTATCTTTCAAGAACATCTTGCCACCATTTACTTTGGATGCCACATCATCAAATCCTTTCATTTTCATTTTTCCTGGGATTGGATAAACCGAATGCACTATTATATAAATCCATCTTAGGCAATTTCTTCCTAGGATTAACAGAATAGCCCTTGCACTTTGCTCCATCTTAGATCATCTTCAGCATAAGTTGATTCATAATGCTTATGCTCATGCAGAGTGGTTTTCAGATATTATATCTAATCCCGGTCTCTCCGTATCGACAACGGAGCTATAAAATAAAACCAACGTTGATAGCCGGTGATTTAACTATCAAGGAAAACATTCATACAAGCAACGGTCCTATTTCCAAATGGAAGTTTCTACCGATCAACCATCAAACAACATTGGCCCTTTTCAAGTTAATTTAAATTATTAATTCCCTTTACTTATCTTTTCTTCGATATTTTTCAAAGCTTGCTTATCTCCAAGATCCTTGGAAAACATTTCCTTATATCACAAATTTCTTATTTTATATATTTAGAAAATATATGTTATTAACACGGGAAAACATTTCTCATTTTTTATATTTAGAAAATATCTCTAATTTTATTTGGAAATCATTTCCAAATCCCATATATTTGATATAACCGATGTTATATAAAACATCGTTTTCATTACTCAACCCATTAATCCTTCATTAACTCACCATATCACTTTCAAACCCTTGCTACCGAACCTTAATTATCCCCTAGCCAATCATGAAGTCAATCAATTTGGGGTATAATTACCTCTCAGACCTTAACTGAACAACATTCTTAACTTCGAAATAATCAAAGCTTACAACTTCAAATAAACCAATTCTTACGCGACTCTCGGATTTCAGTTTAACAATCCACTTCTTTTACGGAAAACATTTGATTATAATAATAACGCTATAATCCATGCTTCTGAAACATTTCAAATTAAAATATAACTTTAATTCGTTAATTTGAATAAATAAATAAGTAAATAATAAATAATTTAAACAATTAAATCTTGATTAAAACGGAAAGTAAGAAAGTACTTTCCTGAATTCAACAGAATCGAATTTCAATAAATAAATCTCTTTCAAATATTCTATATTCTGAACTTCGGAATAAATCTATTATTTCAGCTCATACCAAATTCTACTTTATAATTATTTCTATTTGCAAAACATTTTCTCTCAAATCGTTTTTCATTTCCAATTATGAATATCATTCCTTAATAGGAATATATATTCGTTTTATCAAATTAGGTTGATTTTTATTTGGAAATATCATTTCAAACTCAAATATGGTGACTATGTGAACCCACATCATTTTTACAAATTCCGTTTTTAAAATGGTTACTAACACCTTTCTATCTATCAACAATTCACATTTCCTTTTTAAACGTATTTACAAATTTACATTCCATACTTTTGAAATCAACTTTATTTAATTTCTATAAATCCCTTCTTATATAGTAATTCTACCTTAGAATAATATTAAATATTACAAAACACAGATTTTTATTAACATAACTATAAACACATGAATAAAATCCATCGTTTTCCTTCGAAAAGGTATTTCCATTTTTACTTCTAATTTGAAATTCCGTATGATTTTATATTTCCAATAAATATTTTGACTTTAAATCATTAATCTCTTCAGTCATGAATAACATTATTTTTCATATAATCAAATTCAATTGATTTCATTGTAAATAATATCTCAAATCCAAATTCCTTTTATTATCTTCCATTGGTAGAACTATTCAGGTAGATTCCCATTTTTATTTCATCAATGTCTAATCTCGTTCATAATTTCCCTTTTACACTTTATTTCTATTTTTATAATATTCATACAAATTCTCTTTTTGTTTCAAACATTCATAACTCGTTAATAATTTCTTTATAACTACTAACTTCAAATCCACTTTCACTTATTGGTTTCAAAACTAATTCCTATTTTTCTATATAAATTCAGAGTTGAAATTTATATTTCAATTTATCACATGATAAATATATTACTAAATTTATGAACATCGTTTATAATCAACTTCTTGTTTTTATCAATTTAAACAAGTTTCTACCATTTGAAATTTAATTGCTATTTTGGATTTAAATTCCATAGTTAAATCTTAAATTCTTTTTCTACATTCAAAAATATTTTATGGTATTTAAAATACCAAAATCATAGGGCCATTGATATTCAAACACAAAAAAATTCATCTTATAATACATACCACATCATATAACACGATATATGAAAAACAACAATATAACTGTTGAGGAATACAGTTGGATCGCTCCAACCTGTTTCCCTGCATCCATATATGTTTATCAACATATATAACTTCAATAATATTAATTTCACATCAATATGAAATATCACGGTGAAAAAATTTTATAATCGATCAACGATATAACGATATCAACCAATTCAACCAATTTTATCAACTATTCATCCAAACAACTATCACACAGTATAAAATTTCTATAAAAAAATTAAAACTCTTCTATATATAAAAATATAAACGAGTCAGAGTTAATGAGTTTACTCACATTATTTGCAGTTGACGATTCTGCTTTTGGTTCCATTTAAAATCAAACAACATTTGATTTTTCCCTAAAATTCCAGTAATGCAGTTTTCAGCCACGTTCATTCCAGAACGTAGGTCTCGACATTATGATTCCATCGTGATTAGTTTAGTGAAATTCTAATAACAGATGGTAAAGTTTTGCGTGATATCAGTTTCAATACACTTAAAATAGAATTAAATTAGTCAATGAATTTTTTTAACTTTTAATTACCCTTAATTATAATATAAATCATTCATTAGTAATGCCTAATACCTCATCTTCCAGTGCGAATTCAACCCAGTCATGGAGCCATCTTATCACCATTCCCGGGTGTTTCATTCACCGTTTCCCTTTAATAAATTTACGGCTCCCCTTGCTAACCCTTCTTCAAGTAATTGCTCATTGTTTTTAAACCCATTTAAACAGTCGCTTGTCCTTTACTTTCGTTCCAGGTAAATGCCCATCACCGAATTTCTTTCACCCCATTCTTCGCCGTTTCATAGCCATCTTTCAAATCCTAAGTCCCTTTATGTATTCGCATCCCTCCCAACGTACAGCTTACCACCTATTCAAACTAGCACACAATCCCATATTTTTTCCTTCCCGAGTAAACAAATTTGAAACCTGCATACACCGATGAATCCTCCTTCTCCATATTTAAATGCCACACAGCAACCCGACAAGGCCCTCACTTCCCGTCACCGCCACTATTCAACATCATCAAACATCTCTTTCGGTGAGCCATCCTTCGACCATCGAGATACTAAGCTTGCTTGTAACACCCCGAATTTTTGAATAATCGAATTAACTAAATTAAAGAATAATAAATCTCAGACGTGAGAATTATGGGGATTGGGTTGCGCCATTGTGTTCGTCTCGGAGTTCTAGTGTAGATAGAGTCCGAGTTTGCGGGAAACGAGTACCGGATGAAAGAGTTATGGACGAACGAAGTTTGGTGGTAAAGTAGAAAAAAAATATAAATGCACTGGTGCACTTGGGAAGTGCGCTAGTACATATTTACACTGGCGCACCTGCCAAGTGCGCCCAGGCCGAGGCTGGAGCCTGCACAGCTTTCTGGTTCAGGCGGACCCGTGTTGTTGAGTCCATTCTGACTCCTTGCTGAGTCATTAGGGCTGACTCATCACCCTATCATAATTGAATGGTTTTGATTAACCCTAAGAACATCCGATGGATTAAATTAATTCATAACTCTATAAAAAGACCCATAGACACAAACCCTAAATCAGAATTAAAACTAAAACTATGGCCGTCATGCTGTTGTCCTGAACCCTAGAGCAGCCGCCACCAAAATTAAGAGGAAGAACAACAACCAAATCAGAACTACACAACCCTAACAGCGATTCTTCATCAAAGGAGCGCTAATTCAACTCCAGAAATCAGAATTCAGAAATCAAGACTGCTTTCGAGTTGTGAGTTCGATAATCTTAGCAAAATAATTAGTAATTTAATTAGATTAAGTTATAACACGGATTTGTATGGATGTGATATGAAGTATTGATTGTATGTTGTAATGATGTTGTAGGATTATGATTGAAATATCTATGATGTTATGTTGTGATGCAAAGTTATGTTGCTATCATCCATGTTGTAATTATATATATATTCAAATCATCATGTTTCTTATGCTAGTTTGTGGTATTGATTCATATGATAATCCATACGTAGGGAAGTTTAGATGTTGATTCAAACATGAACCATATACAAGTTTGGGTAGAATTACATGTGACCTTACATGATTATGGCACCTAGTTTATGTGAGAATTTAATTGAAAGCTAGGCTATGACATGATACTTTACATGTTAGATATTAGTTTACACCATTATTGTGATGTATAAATCACATATGTGAATTTATGAGTTGGACATGAATCATGTTATGTTATTACCTATGCAAGTTTGACCCCTTTAGATATAGGTTTATGACATATGATGTTAATGCAAGTATAACCCCTTTAGATACAGGTTTATGACATATGTTGTCTATGCAAGTTCGTGGCCATTATTTCATCAAGTTCACACCTTTAGATTTGGATCTATGTTATACATGATGTTATGCAAGTTTGTGGCCAATTTCTCATCAAGTTCACACCTTTAAATTTGGAACCATGACATATGTTGTTATGCAAGTTGTAATCTTGGCCTATGCAAGTTTTAGATGTAGAACATCATTCACATATGCAAGTTCACCCCTATGTTAGATCCATGTTTTAATTATGTATGTCATGTTTTCTTTTATTTCATGAGTTAGACTATTCGAGTCTAACGTATATCTTTACGTTAAATGAACAAACATACTACGTGGGGAAAAAGGGGATAATATTAATATTTAATTGGCATAAATGCCTTAAAAGGCATAAAATAAAATTGTGGTGAAATTGGTATGATTTTACATACCATAAATGGATGGACATAATTGAGTCAATTATGGACATCGCTAAATTTGGAATTGATTGATAATTTGAATAGGGATAGTAATTCAAATTGGGGTTGATTAATTAGGGGTAATTAACCATCTAAGACACGAGGTTAGACTCTTTTGTGGTGTAAGACTGTCCGGATCCGCCCGACAAATCCAGCTGCCACAAATACCAGTCTAATGTGAGAGGTCTTAGGCATAAACTAAATACGTAACAATTGTAAAGACACGAGGTTAGGCTCTTTTGTGGTGTAAGACTGCCCGGACCCGCCCGGCAAATCCAGCTGCCACAAATGCCAGTCTAATGTGAGAGGTCTTTACGAGGTTACGGTCTTAATAAATTAAGAAACACTTAACCAGATAAGCATGTATTAGGACATGAGGGGGTTAAGTGGGTGCCTTGGGTGTCATGTGTAATCTAGTGGGTGCCTTGGGTGGCATTTGGAAATACGATTAGAAACACTTAACCAAAATATGAAACATGTAATTGAAACATGAATAAGAAGTGGGTTAAGTGGGATGTACTAGAGGGGACCAAGCTTAGGTGGATAGCTTGTGTCAAGTAATGGGGGCCCGTTTCAACCAGTAACCCATACGTATCTTTGTGGGCTCGACCCAAGTCGAGGACGGGACACGCATACTGGGCTTGGCTGTAAGAGGCCAAACCGGGTTAGTGGTGGCAACGCAAGTCCAACGGGTTCATATGCGTGTGTGGACCCGGGCTGGTAGGTAAGACGTTGTTGCATCGTGTAGGTATAAGCCGTGCATTCTTGGTGGTATCTGGTTGCCACTTTCGGGAGTGATACACCCCACTGTGGGGTCAGCATGGGTATCTACGAGCTAAGGAGCCGATCGCTTGGGGGTAGTGGGTACACCTAGTGGAGATAGGGGTAGACGACACCTATGAAGGCAGCTAGGGGTGCACCAAACTACCAATATCATTACTAAGTCTGTAGGCGGGATCAACCTTAGGGTGGCTAGTGGTGGTGCAGTATACTAGTGGCGGTGCAGTTTAGGAATTATCCCATAGTGTTGGTATAGTTCAGTAATTATCCTATAGTAGTTTAGGTGCGCTTTAACGATATCGTAATACATCTTGTTTCCTCGTTTACTCTGTTATACTCAATGGTTCATGGTCATTTCCCTATTTTTCCAACTTATGCCTTAGCCTAGTTACTTTGTTAATTATATTGTTAGAATTATCGCACTCGCCAGACTTTATGTCTGACCCCCCTTTTCCATCTCTTTCCTTTTCCCCCCCTCCAGGTGCTCAGGTTGGAACTAGCACCAGTGGAGCTTGATCTTGGACCGCTTTAGAAGATTTCTTGGACCGCTGAAGTAAAGTTCAGCTTCTCTTTATTTATGGCTATTTTAATGTTGGGGATTATGTCTTTCAGTTTATGTACTTTGTTTTATCAAGATGGATATGATGTACTTGACTTTGGTTTATGGTTTTGATGATGTAATCAAACATATGGGTTTATCCGCTGCAATGAAATAAAGTTTTAATTTTCAAGTACTGCTTTATATCTGTCTTGTTGTGATTTTCTGTTCTATACTTACTTAAAATGCTCCATGGAAGTTAATGCATTCCCTTTGTGAGTGACATTAATGGACGTGGGGTGTTACACGTGGTATCAGAGCTGAAGGTTACCAGAACAGATATGAAATTTTAAAAACAATTTTTTATAAAGAAGTACTTTCAAAAGTATGATTTAAGGAAAGTATTTTCAAAAGAAAGATATATTTTGGAAAGCATAACCCCAAGAGCCATATGTCTTTCCTTCAGTCCTTTTTGTATTGAATCTTTCCTTTTTCGTTTCAGCATGTCTGAAGCATCTGAGATAGCAGAGGGCATTCATGTGCCCGGTTGGTTCCGTCAATATCTTGAGGCTAGGGCCGCCGCCGCCGCAGGTCCAGCAAATCCTCCTCCTCCTCCTCGTGTCGATAATTTCGCAAAGATATGTAAGGACTTTAGAGCTATGGGTGGAAAACCTTTTCACGGGACGGAGACATTTGTTGAAGCTCGTAACTGGCTAAAGGAGGTGGAAGAATTGTATGGAATTTTTGAAGTGGATGACGGAAGGAAAGTCCAGCTAGCTGCGTGGCTAATGAAGGATGATGCCTCGTTTTGGTGGGAGGTCACAAATGGGGGTCGTCCAGTTGATACATGGCAAGATTTTAGGCAGAGGTTTGAGGCAAAGTTTCTCTCACGGGCTGAAGAGAATCTATAAATAGAAAGGTTCTTGTCACTGAAGCAAGGGAATTTATCGGTGAAAGATAACGTTAACAAATTCAACCAATTGGCAAGGTTTGGCTTAGACTTGGTGAACACTCCAGAAAAGAAGGCTCTAAGATTTGTTAAGGGTTTAAACGTGCCGCTACATGGGTTAGCTATGACCCACATTCCCATGGGGGCTACCTTTGAGAGGTTAATTGACATGGCACTCATGCATGAAGAGGAGAAGGGCGCCAATACTAGTAAGGCACCCGAGAAGAAAGGGGATCAAAAGAAGCCGCAACAGCAACAACAGAACAAGAAAGGTGGCAAAGGCAACCATGCTAAGGGAAAGAAGAAATGCTTTAACTGTGGGACACCCGACCATCTAAGTAAAGATTGTAGGAAGAAGAAGAAGACCTGTAACACCCCACCTCCGCTAGGGTCACTCACAAAGGGAATGCACTAGGTTTGGTGAAGCATTATCGAGGTAAACGTGCACAGAAATATTACAAGACAAAACGTATATAAAACAGCGGAAGTAAAACAAATTTCATTACCTTATAAAATAAGGTTTGATGCCTTTTACATCAGAATACATCAAAATCGGTCTTGCAATAGTAAAGAAGCATAAAACCTTTTCATAAATTATTCCTCAAAATAAAGTGGTGAAGCAGCTATAGCCAAGAGAAGACCAAGCTATACATGATGACCTTCAAGCATAAGAGGTCCGAACTAAACAACATCATTTCCTCCTTGAAAACCTGGGGGGGGGGGGAAATGGAAGACAAAGAGGCGAAACAAAACGGGGTCAGTCATAAAGACTGGTAAGTCCTATCTACTTCTAGTATAAAAACAGGTAAAGGTAACGTGACTTGCATAAACTGAAAGTAAACATAAGGATGACGACAAGATAGATAAGCTAAACCAAAATAACTGGATGAACTACTGTAGCAAGATAAACTAAGGTATCATGATAAACTACGGTGTCAAGATAAATCAAGGTATCCCATCATCAGGTTCCTATCAAGTATACTATCCTAAGATATCTATCATGTATAACATCCCACAGTATCTATCATGTATAACATCCCAAGGTATTTATCATGTATATTTTCTCTGCACCTCTCATACTAGTATCCCAACCCGCGTCATGTGTTAACTATGAATGTCCCTTGCCCAATGTCATGTAATGGTCCATGTCAACCTAATATATAACATATGTAGGTTTTCCCAACTTGTATGTTTCTTTCCATGTATAAGTTCAGTCCTTTGCCGTAGGCCGTACGGGCTTTCCCATGTAAATCTATACCACCTCAACGTTGTACCATTTTATCCTTGAAGTTGTTTTGGACTGCTACCCTTGATCTGGTTATGTTTTCTTACCATGAATTATCGCGTGTTCACTTAGGATTTAAGCCACCTAGGGACACTAGGGATTATGCTACAACATGAACGTTTCCGTGTCTCGGTTTGGGTTCAAGCCACCTAGGACCACTAAGGATTATGCCACCCGTCAACCGCTCCCTTTATCCTGCGTATGTATCGTGAATCGTTTTCCATGTCTAGACGCACATGTTCCTCAATGTGCCATCCGAGTTCTGCGCCAGGGCAAATCAAGAAATACGGAACTCGGTCGGGAGCTTTAAGTCGTCTGCTGATGCAGATATCAAGGTCTGTTTTTGTACCCGTGGCTATGGTCCCACGTGACCCCTCCCTCAAATACTGAAAGGCAATCCAAGAAAAATCATGTATGAGAACCACATACCGGCCCCACTATAGCCCCACTTTCCTATGGGCCAACCTCACCCATGACTCGATAGCAAGAACATGGTCTGTTGGGGGTTCTCTGCCTTTCCGTTCGTACACGATTGACTAAAGATGGTAGGTAGTCGGCGACGTGCTATCCAGGGCAAAACAAGTATCGTCGACTCCACGCTAATCCATCCCAGTCTTTAGGTCGCTCGCATAGCAACCAAGGCATACTCTTGGCTCTTCTATCGCAGACCTTAACCTCTGTGAGGCCGAGTTTCATGAACCATCTGCCACCTCACAGAGGGATACCAAGAGTACCCTCACGTCCCCCGAAGCTACTGCTTCGTCACCCAGTTCGTTGGAGCCTTTATCTAAGTCAGATAATTTGCTCCTCCTCGTATTTTAAGCGATGACCTACCGTATCGGGTTACTCATCTATCTGTGAACTGGTCCAAACCCCTTGACTAAGAATTATTACTTAGTTTCCCAAACTAAGGTTTACCACTTAGTCTCCTTTCCCGTTATCCTTGTGGATCCCTGTCTTCCACCTAGTCCCCTGAACTAGGGTTTTGTCTAATGGGTTAAGTATTGTCATTTAAGTTCATGACTTAACTTGCCTACGAATCATGTCAAGATTTGGCTAAGTATTCAAGTCCAAGTCCTAGCCCTACAAGTTGGTTAAGTATACCAAGAAGCTCATGACTTAACCCTATTCAATCATCAAGTCAATTTGGTTAAGTATTTGTTTATCTTAACCCTATCAGGTTATCGTGTTAGATTGGTTAAGCATAGATTATCTTAACCTCATCGGATTATCGAGTCGGATTGGTTAAGTATAAGTTAACTTAACCCCATCCACTAATCGTATTATAATGGTTAAGTATATTTAAACGGTCTTGTGACTTAACCCTATCAAGCTCTCATATTAGATTGGTTAAGTATGGTTGATTAACCCCATCAAATCATCATGTATAATTGGTTAAGTATAAGTTACTTAACCTCATTGAATTACCAAGTTTAGATTGGTTAAGGGTTTAACTTAGCCCCATCGAATTGCCGTGTTTAGATTAGTTAAGTGTAGGTTACTTAACCCCCTCTAATTACCGTGTTTAGATTAGTTAAGTGTAGGTTACTTAACCCCATCTAATTACAGTGTTTAGATTAGTTAAGACTAACTTACTTAACCCCATCTAATTACCAAGTCGGATTAGTTAAGTGTAAATTACTTAACCCCATCCCCTAATTGTCTTGTTTGGTTAAGTGTCATTAAGAAATCAAGACCGGTCCCACTTAACCTACCCATTCGTGTCATATCGGTTAAGTGTCATTAGTCAAAATTACTTAACCTTTTCATGTGGCATAAATTAAATTAATGCACCCCAACCTCTCACATTAGACTTTGTTGTGGTTACTAGTTAAGCCGGGCGGGTCCGGGTAGATTTACACCACAACCTAGTCTAACCTCGGGTTTTAAGTGCTATATGACCAACTACTCACATTGGGTCCTATTATTTGTAGCCACTAGTTAAGCCGGGCGGGTCCGGGTAGATTTATGCTACAAACTCAACCCAACCTCGAGTTGGCCACTTTCATGTTTGGTCTAGTGTCATATTACACTTACAACCCTTACGTGTCTAGTTTCAAGTCCCATATTTTCCCCACATGTCACGTCCCCCTTTAGGTGTATCATGAGTGTCATATTTTCATGAACTCCCATGTCAAATTATCATGTCATAATCACGCCCCTCTAACCTACCCCAAATTGTGTTTCCAACCCAAGTAAAAGCGAGTCGACATAGTAAGGATACTATGCTACATATTGGCCTCAAAACATGCACGATGCCAAAAAGAGGGGTTGACCAAAAATATGCATGGTATCATAAGGGGGTTTGGCCTCAAAATATGCATAGCATCATAAGGGGTTTTTGGCCGCAAACATGCATAGTATCATAAGGGAAGTTGGCCACAAGCATGCATAGTATCATAAGGGAATTTGGCCACAAGCATACATAGTTTCATAAGGGAATTTGGCCACAAACATGCTTGATAACATAAGGGGTTTGGGTTCATTTACATGCATAAGCCCCAAAGTCCAATCTTTGCCAATGTTTCACAAGTCAAATGGTTCCCAAAGGTTCATGCTAGCATTCCATAGATAAAGATTCAAACTTGCAAGATAAACTAGGTTAATCATAACATGAATAGCATGATTTAGTCACTAAGCATAGCCAAAAGTCATAGGTTCAAGCAAAAGAGGCATGACAAGGTTCATATAGGCTAGCATACTTAGTTTAATCTTGTTTTATTCTATGCCATCATTAAAACTACCGTTTAGATCTAGAAGTAGCTAGAACTTACATAGCGTGGCAAGAGATTTAGGAGCATGAATCGTCTTGTCGAAGAATCCATGTTGAGATGATGATCAAAACCCTTGATTTGGTGTAGAAAGCTTGCACCTTCGTCTTGGATCTAGTTTGCAAGCACAAGCTCTTGAATTTGGGGATGGAGGCCATGATCAATGTAGATTTGGGCAACACTTCGTTGCAAGAGTGATTTGTGCAGGTTTAGGGTAGGCTTATGGGACTTTTTATAGAGATTAGGACTAGTTTAGGCCCTTAGATTAACCCTAGGATAGATCTGAACCCTCAAAATCCGTCACAGGCCCATTAAACATGTCTTGAGAAACAAGTCAGGTGCACCCAGGCCAGACTGGCCGATCACCCAGGTCGATAGGGGTGTCGACTGGGAAGTCGACACCACCTGGGGGGTGTCGACTCCCAAGTCGACTCCCCAGTCGACTTGGGGTGGCGGGAATTTTTCCCGCCTCTTCTGCTTTGCTGAATTTGAAATTTGATTTCAAATTTGAACTGTTTTTGAACTTGAAATTTTCTGAAAACTTTGACAGGCCATAACTTGGTCATACGGACTCCGATTTTCGAAAACTCGGACTCTATTTTGCGTATTTTTCCGAGACGAACCCAATGGCACAACCCGTTTCCCTTGATTCACATATTAAAATTAAATTCTGCCTTGATTCTCGTCTTAGCATGTTGTAAAAATCCGGGTTGTTACATTCCCCCCAACTTAAAGGATTTCGTCCCCGAAATCTCCAAGTTAGGAAGAACGTATCCTACCATCCATCACCCATCTACTCAAAACATCATCCACATGCAACCATTGTCCTTAGATGATTTCTAATGCCATATGAACATATGCAGAACGTGTGTGTATATGCTCCTTAGCTAATGCTAATGATCAGGCCTGAATGATCTCTCTAATGCAAAATATGTTTAATGCCATGAGTCCAACATGTATGCAAATAGTCCTAGTCATATAAGTACTATTTGTGTGCACCAACATTCATCCATATGCAACATCCGCATGACAACACATTCAATTTCATCCATAAACAAGTATAAATATTCGTGCATATGCAACATGAAACGTGACCGCGTCAATCTAGTATCTAATGTGTATTCGCGCATCCACGAGCAACCACTTGCAACCATTTGCAACCATATCAATCGTAACATGTTTCAAATACATGTTTACATCCATAGGGTTCTACCTAAGGTCCCCAAGATTGGATCGAGAAGATAAACAAGACAAACTCCTTACGGGGTTTGCAACAGAAACAGGACCGAGAGGATATCCACCAAGCGATAGCATGCACGCAAGCTCTACAGGAGAACCAGGGATCAACGATATACTCTTAAAAAGAGACATGATGCGCGTGTCTAAGCCGCATTTCCTTGAGCTTAATTCCGTCGTGCCTTGACCGCCTTTGACTTCATGATTTCGTAGCTCCTTGATTCCTATTTCCAAGGTATGAGTCGGAACTCATTTCACTGTCGCCTCTCGTTTCACTTCCACTTTTTTTTTCCTAGTATGCTCGGCCCAAACATATCTGCGTACTCATGCAAGCTCTCCAAAATTCACTAGTGAATTCTGGATCTCGTTTAACAATGCCAATCCATGTTACCACGTGCACTTACTAGGGTGATTCCTATAACCCATGCTTAAGCGGAATGAACCATCCGCCTTATTGGAGAACGTTACTTGATCGGATCAGAGTTTTCCGATAAATACATCAAGTGATTCTAGGTAACTAACCATGACAAAGCCCAAAAGGTTACACGAGGCTTCGAGGGTATTACCAAAGCAAGCCAAGAGTCTGACTACCCTCTTTTCAAAACCGAGAATGGTATCCCTTACTGGATAACCACTTTACCCCTAGAATCCATCCATAGCCCATAATAGAAGCATTGCTTCTAATCTCAACACTTGGCATAGACGTTCTCAAATCCAAACAAGTCATGAATAAATGGACTGACTCTCCAACCAGATTTTTGGGACAAAATGAGATCCTCTACCATGCTAGTACTAAGGTGCAGAGGCTAAACTATCGAAGCAGACTTAATTGATGCAATGATCAAAACAAAGTCTGGACGGGATGATAGAAAAGAAAGGCTAAACCTTTAACAGAAACGGTACCATTCCTCTTAGGTACGCTAGAAATGAGAGCATACAATTGCCCTCTAGCTGATCTTGCCCTTATCTTCCTTTGTGGATCATGCCATACCAACAAGTTGCTTATTCTTATGCCCGTGTCCTTTATCCTTGCTCTTATTATCCCTTCTTATAACTTCGGTAACAGGTCTCTCGAGAACTTCCTCCATCGCATGGGAACACACTTACGTAGCTAGACAAGGATTAGTCGCAGTTAAAACTACTGTGACTATAGATGGAGGAAAGAAAGGAAAAGGGATTTGATCAAGGAAACAAAGGATAGTGCTAATGGCTTTTGGGGAATAGCCTTTAAAAACTTTTCTTGAAAAATACTTCTTTTTAAACTGTTTCTCAAATAGTTTTTCAGAAGGTTTTAAAAACTTTTGCCCAGTCTGGTAACCTTCTGCTCTGATACCAAATGTAACACCCCACCTCCACTAGGGTCACTCACAAAGGGAATGCACTAGGTTTGTTGAAGCATTATCGAGGTAAACGTGCACAGAAATATTACAAGACAGAACATATATAAAATAGCGGAAGTAAAACAAATTTCATTACCTTATAAAATAAGGTCTAAAGCCTTTTACATCAGAATACATCAAAACCTGTCTTGCAATAGTAAAGAAGCATAAAACCTTTTCATAAATTATTCCCCAAAATAAAGCGATGAAGCAGCCATAGCCAAGAGAAGACCAAGCTATACATGATGACCTTCAAGCATAAGAGGTCCGAACTAAACAACATCATTTCCTCCCTGAAAACCTGGGGGGGGGGGGGGGGACGGAAGACAAGAGGCGAAACAAAACAGGGTCAGTCATAAAGACTGGTAAGTCCTATCTACTTCCAGTATAAAAACAGGTAAAGGTAACGTGACATGTATAAACTGAAAGTAAACATAAGGATAACGACAAGATAGATAAGCTAAACCAAAATAACTGGATGAACTACTGTAGCAAGATAAATAAGGTATCATGATAAACTACGGTGTCAAGATAAATCAAGGTATCCCATCGTCAGGTTCCTATCAAGTATACTATCCCAAGGTATCTATCATGTATAACATCCCACAGTATCTATCATGTATAACATCCCAAGGTATTTATCATGTATATTTGCTCTGCACCTCTCGTACTAGTATCCCAACCCGCGTCATGTGTTAACTATGAATGTCCCTTGCCCAATGTCATGTAATGGTCCATGTCAACCTAATATATAACATATGTAGGTTTTCCCAACTTGTATGTTTCTTTCCATTTATAAGTTCAGTCCTTTGCCGTAGGCCGTACGGGCTTTTCCATGTAAATCTATACCACCTCAACGTTGTACCATTTTATCCTTGAAGTTGTTTTGGACTGCTACCCTCGATCAGGTTATGTTTTCTTACCATGAACTATCGTGTGTTCACTTAGGATTTATGCCACCTAGGGCCACTAGGGATTATGCTACCTAATGAACGTTTCCGTATCTCGGTTTGAGTTCAAGCCACCTAGGACCACTATGGATTATGCCACCCGTCAACCGCGCCCTTTATCCAGCGTATGTATCGTGAATCGTTTTCCATGTCTAGACGCACATGTTCCTCAATGTGCCATCCGAGTTCCGTGCAAGGGCAAATCAAGAAATACGAAACTCGGTTGGGAGCTTTAAGTCGTCTGCTGATGCAGATATCAAGGTCTGTTTTTGTACCCATGGCTATGGTCCCATGTGACCCCTCCCTCAACTACTGAAAGGCAATCCAAGAAAAATCATGTATGAGAACCACATCCCGGCCCCACTATAGCCCCACTTTCCTATGGGCCAACCTCACCCATGACTCGATAGCAAGAACATGGTCTGTTGGGGGTTCTCTGCCTTTTCGTTCGTACACGATTGACTAAAGATGGTAGGTAGTCGGCGACGTGCTATCCAGGGCAAAAACAAGTATCGTCGACTCCACGCTAATCCATCCCAGTCTTTAGGTCGCTCGCATAGCAACCAAGGCATACTCTTGGCTCTTCTACCGTAGACCTTAACCTCTGTGAGGCCGGATTTCATGGACCATCTGCCACCTCACAGAGGGATACCAAGAGTACCCTCACGTCCCCTGAAGCTACCGCTTCATCACCCAGTTCGTTGGAGCCTTTATCTAAGTCAGATAATTTTCTCCTCCTCGTGTTTTAAGCGATGACCTACCGTATCGGGTTACTCATCTATCCGTGAACTGGTCCAAACCCCTTGACTAAGAATTATTACTTAGTTTCCCAAACTAAGGTTTACCACTTAGTCTCCTTTCCCGTTATCCTTGTGGATCCCTGTCTTCCACCTAGTCCCCTGAACTAGGGTTTTGTCTAATGGGTTAAGTATTCTCATTTAAGTTCATGACATAACTTGCCTACGAATCATGTCAAGATTTGGCTAAGTATTCAAGTCCAAGTCCTAGCCCTACAAGTTGGTTAAGTATACCGAGAAGCTCATGACTTAACCCTGTTCAATCATCAATTCAATTTGGTTAAGTATTTGTTTATCTTAACCCTATCAGGTTATCGTGTTAGATTGGTTAAGCATAGATTATCTTAACCTCATCGGATTATCGAGTCGGATGGGTTAAGTATAGGTTAACTTAACCCCATCCACTAATCGTATTATAATGGTTAAGTATATTTAAACGGTCTTGTGACTTAACCCTATCAAGCTCTCATATTAGATTGGTTAAGTATGGTTGCTTAACCCCATCAAATCATCATGTATAATTGGTTAAGTATAAGTTACTTAACCTCATTGAATTACCAAGTTTAGATTGGTTAAGGGTTTAACTTAGCCCCATCGAATTACCGTGTTTAGATTAGTTAAGTGTAGGTTACTTAACCCCCTCTAATTACCGTGTTTAGATTAGTTAAGTGTAGGTTACTTAATCCCATATAATTACCGTGTTTAGATTAGTTAAGTCTAAGTTACTTAACCCCATCTAATTACCAAGTCAGATTAGTTAAGTGTAAATTACTTAACCCCATCCCCTAATTGTCTTGTTTGGTTAAGTGTCATTAAGAAATCAAGACCGGTCCAACTTAACCTACCCATTCGTGTCATATCGGTTAAGTGTCATTAGCCAAAATTACTTAACCTTTTCATGTGGCATAAATTAAATTAATGCACCCTAACTTCTCACATTAGACTTTGTTGTGGTTACTAGTTAAGCCGGGCGGGTCCGGGTAGATTTACACCACAACCTAGTCTAACCTCGGGTTTTAAGTGCTATATGACCAACTACTCACATTGGGTCCTATTGTTTGTAGCCACTAGTTAAGCCGGGTAGGTCCGGGTTGATTTATGCTACAAACTCAACCCAACCTCGAGTTGGCCACTTTCATGTTTGGTCTAGTGTCATATTACACTTACAACCCATACGTGTCTAGTTTCAAGTCCCATATTTGCCCCCACATGTCACATCCCCCTTTAGGTGTATTATGAGTGTCATATTTTCATGAAATCCCATGTCAAATTATCATGTCATAATCACGCCCCTCTAACCTACCCCAAATCGTGTTTCCAACCCAAGTAAAAGCGAGTCGACATAGTAAGGATACTATGCTACATATTGGCCTCAAAACATGCACGATGCCAAAAAGAGGGGTTGACCAAAAATATGCATGGTATCATAAGGGGGTTTGGCCTCAAAATATGCATAGCATTGTTTTTGGCCGCAAACATGCATAGTATCATAAGTGAATTTGGCCACAAGCATGCATAGTATCATAAGGGAATTTGGCCACAAGCATACATAGTTTCATAAGGGAATTTGGCCACAAACATGCATGATAACATAAGGGGTTTGAGTTCATTTACATGCATAAGCCCCAAAGTCCAATCTTTGCCAATGTTTCACAAGTCAAATGGTTCCCAAAGGTTCATGCTAGCATTCCATAGATAAAGATTCAAACTTGCAAGATAAACTAGGTTAATCATAACATGAATAGCATGATTTAGTCACTAAGCATAGCCAAAATTCATAGGTTCAAGCAAAAGAGGCATGACAAGGTTCATATAGGCTAGCATACTTAGTTTAATCTCGTTTTATTCCATGCCATTATTAAAACTACCGTTTAGATCTAGAAGTAGCTAGAACTTACATAGCGTGGCAAGAGATTTAGGAGCATGAATCGTCTTGTTGAAGAATCCATGTTGAGATGATGATCAAAACCCTTGATTTGGTGTAGAAAGCTTGCACCTTCGTCTTGGATCTAGTTTGCAAGCACAAGCTCTTGAATTTGGGGATGGAGGCCATGATCAATGTAGATTTGGGTAGCACTTCGTTGCAAGAGTGATTTGTGAGGGTTTAGGGTAGGCTTAGGGGTCTTTTTATAGAGATTAGGACTAGTTTAGGCCCTTAGATTAACCGTAGGATAGATCTGAACCCTCAAAATCCGTCACAGGCCCATATAACATGTCTTGAGAAACAAGTCAGGTGCACCCAGGCCAGACTGGTCGATCACCCAGGTCGACAGGGGTGTCGACTGGGAAGTCGACGCCACCTGGGGGGTGTCGACTCCCAAGTCGACTCCCATGTCGACTTGGGGTGGCGGGAATTTTTCCCGCATCTTCTGCTTTGCTGAATTTGAAATCTGATTTCAAATTTGAACTGTTTTTGAACTTGAAATTTTCTGAAAACTTTGACGGGCCATAACTTGGTCATACGGACTCCGATTTTCTAAAACTCGGACTCTATTTCGCGTATTTTTCCAAGACGAATGCAATGGCACAGCCCATTTCCCTTGATTCACATTTTAAAATTAAATTCTGCCTTGATTCTCGTCTTAGCATGTTGTAAAAATTCGGTTTGTTACAAGACCGGTTGTTTCCACTGTGGCGAAGCGGTACATCATATTAAGGACTGCCCAAAGAAAGGGCAGAGGGCAGGGTCTACCTCGGGAGGATAGGTGCAAGCTCTTATGGCACCCGGGCAGACAAGGGGACAAGTTCAAGTTCTCGAGGTCCCACCGCTGCAAGCACGAGGTAGAGAAATTTCCGTTGAAAGTTTAGTTTTTCTGTTTGATCATCCTGTCCATACTTTATTCGATTCTGGCGCATCGCATTCGTTTATCTCTACATCATTAGTTGAAACACTGCACCAAGATACTAGTCTTGTTACTGATCCCTTAGTAGTCTCAAATCCTATTGGTGGTTCGGCTAATCTTTCTAAGATTTGTCAGGATTTGAGAGTGTTTATCTTGGGCGTTGAGTTTGAATGCAACGCTTTTGTTCGTGGCTTCATGGGCTACGGTTTAATTCTAGGTATGGATTGGCTAGCTAGATATGGAGCCATCCTAGATTGTGAAAGAAGGGTAGTTAAATTGTTGACTCGTTCGGGATAGACCCTTGATATTTCTTGTGACCCTAGAGGTCCAGTAATGCTTAGTTACCTAGAATCCCTTGACGCATCCGATGATGATTTACATTCTGTCCCATAGTCTGTGAATATGCTGATGTTTTCAACGAGGTGAGGGGTTTACCCCCAAAACGTGAAATCGACTTTCGAATATATCTAGTGGACAATGCAAAGCCAGTTGCATTGCCAGTGCGCCACATGGCTCCAAGAGAGAGAAGAGAACTCAGTAAGCAAGTGAAAGAATTGCTAGAAGGGGTTCATCAGACGTAGTATATCAGAGTGGGGTGCTCCAGTAGTATTTGCCACGAAGGCGGATGGGTCCCTTAGACTTTGTGTGGACTATAGGGAGCTTAATAAACTTACTAAGAAGAATAGACACCCACTGCCGAGGATTGGCGATCTTTTCGATCAGTTAGTAGGCGCCTCAGTATTTTCGCAGTTGGACTTAGCCACTGGTTTCCATCAATTGAGAGTGGCTGAGGATAGCATAGATAAGACTGCCTTTAGGACTCCAGACGGCTTCTTCGAGTGGCTGGTGATGCCTTTCGGTTTGACAAACGCCCCCGCACACTTTGTTGATTTGATGAGTAGGGTGTTTAGGGAGTACCTTAATAGATTCGTGGTGGTCTTTGTAGATGACATCTTGATTTTTTCTAAGAGCGAGGAAGAGCATGCACTACATCTTAGGGAAATGTTGGAGACTCTTCGAGCGCATAGCCTTAAAGCTAAATTTTCCAAATGTCACTTTTGGAGGAAAGAAGTGTGATTCTTAGGGCACGTGGTTTCCAAAGGAGGGATAGCCGTGGATCCCGCGAAGATAGTGGCCACCCAAGATTGGAAGGTCCCTAAAAATGCTACCGAGGTGAGAAGTTTCTTAGGGTTGGCTGGCTACTATAGGAAGTTTATCAAAGACTTCACAAAAATATCAGCTCCAGTAACACGCTTGACGAAGAAGAATTTAGTCTTCACGTGGGACGTAGATTGTGATGATGCGTTCCAACGTTTAAAGAGAGCTTTGACCACAGCCCCAGTCTTAGTATTGATAGATGGGAGTAAGCCATTTACCGTTTATACCGACGCTTGTGGGACAGGACTAGGTGCAGTCCTAATGCAAGAGGGAAGGGTAGTAGCCTATGGTGGAAGGCAGTTGAGAGTGCACGAAAGAAATTACCCTACACATGACCTAGAGTTGGCCGCTATTATTTTCGCGCTTAAGTCTTGGCATCATTATCTTCTTGGCGAGAAATACGAATTATTCACTGATCACAAATCGCTAAAATACTTATTCTCTCAGAAGGACTTGAACTTAAGGCAGCAAAGGTGGATTGAGTTCTTAGCATCCTACGACTTCGAGATAGCATATACCCCTGGCAAGGGTAACATAGTGGCCGATGCCTTAAGTAGAAAAAGATTATCCTTAAGTCCGTTGTTTGTCGAGCGGCGAAGTTTAGAGTTCATTTCTACGTTTGACTTTACACCTTCCATTGACTTAGTACCCGGTTTGCTAGCATCCTTAGAGGTTAGACCTACGCTTTTGGGACGGATTGGCGAGGCACAACGAGACGACCCAAGTTGGTTGAGTTAGTAGAAAAGCTCAAAGGAGGGGAGTCATCGAGCCATCTCCGTAGGTATACCCTAGATGATAAGGGTTGATTACGTAGGGACGGTAGACTTTGTGTACCAAAAGACGATGATCTAAGGAGTACCATTCTTGAAGATGCACATCGTTCGAAGATGACCATCCATCCCGGCGGGGACAAGATGTACATGGAAATGAGACGAATTCACTTTTGGGCCGGCATGAAGAAAGATGTGGCTGAGTATGTCGCTAGATGCTTGGTGTGCCAACAAGTAAAAGCAAAGCAAAAGAAGCCCGGTGGATTGCTTCATCCATTGGAGGTCCCACAATGGAAGTGGGAAAGCGTCTCGATGGACTTTATTGACGGATTACCGAGATCAAGGAAGGGTAATACGGGTATTTGGGACATGGTAGACAGACTTACTAAGAGCGCCCATTTCATTCCCGTGAAGAGTAAGAGGACTGCTCCATGGTTAGCCTCCGTATATATTCGAGAAATAGTTCGTTTGCACGGTATTCCTTCCAGCAAAGTGAGCGACCGTGATCCTATTTTCGCTAGCGAATTTTGGAGAAGCTTGCAAGAGGCGGTAGGGACTCAGTTATGTTTGAGCACCGCATATCATCCTCAGACGGACGGCCAGACCGAGAGGGTGAATCATATTCTAGAGGACTTGTTGAGGTTATGTGTCTTAGATTTCGGAGGTACATGGGAGGAACATCTTCCATTGGTAGAATTCACATATAATAACAGCTTTCAGTCTAGCATTGACATGGCACCATTCGAAGCTCTTTACGAACGGCCGTGTCTTTCGCCTACATGTTGGTGGGAAGCTACAGATAAGATCTTGCTTGGGCCCGATATGATTAGAGAGACTTCGGAAAAGATTGATTTGATCCGAAGAAGGATGAAGACGGCGCAAGATAGACAGAAATCTTTTGCGGACAAGAGGAGGTCAGATCTTGAGTTTGAGGTTGGGGACATGGTCTTTGTCAAAGTGTCTCCATTGCGGAACGTCGTTCGCTTTGGGTCCATTGGGAAGTTAGCACCAAGGTTCGTAGGGTCGTTTCCTATTAAGGAAAGGATTGGGCATATGGCGTATAGAGTGGAGTTGCCCGAGAGACTTAGTGGTGTACACGACGTATTCCATGTATCACATTTGAGGAAGTGCTTGCACGAGACCGCGGAAGTGGTAGAGCCGAGCTTGCTTAGAGACGTGGAGATCGAGCGTGATACGACGTTTCGACGAGCTCCTACGCGCATTCTTGGGTCGGAGATTAAGAAATTGAGAAGTCGAGAGGTCAAGCTAGTCAAAGTGCAATGGGGAGATGATGAGAGCAACGCTACTTGGGAGACGGAAGCGAAGATGCGTTCATTGCACCCTTTTATTTTCGAGGGTATGTCTTTTAATTTCTCCTTTATCGTTTATCTTGTACTTATCTTATCTTTAATGTGTCCGCTTGCTAGTATCCTTGACCTTTAGATAGGATAGTCCTATGGTTGAAACATGTGTTTGAGACATGTTATGGGTGGTGGATGCACGTGGATGCAAGTGTTTGCTAGTGGTTGCTCGTGGATGCGCATACACACACTTTAGGCACTAGATCGGCTCAGTCACTTCATATTGCATATAAATGTGTGTACATATTTGAATAATGAATGAATAATGGTTGTACCATCATATGGATGTTTCATTTTGGTGAATGGTTGTGCACACATGTAGAAATGATATGTATCGATAAGGTTCTTTCGCATACATAATGGACGCATGGCACTATCATGGTTTGCATTAAGGAGGTCAACTGAATCAGTAGACCGCCTGATTTTGCATTAGATAAGGAACATATACACATACTTCTTGCATATGTTCATACAACATTAGAAATTTTATAAGGACAATGGATGCCGTGTTTGATGGTTGAGTAGATGGTTGTTTGGATGGTAGGATATACATTCTCCTTAACTTGGAGATTTCCGGGGCGATATCCTTTAAGAAGGGGAGAATGTAACACCACGGATTTTTGAATAATCGAATTAACTAAATTAAAGAATAATAAATCTTAGACGTGAGAATTATGGCGATTGGGTTGCGCCATTGTGTCCGTCTTGGAATTCTAGTGAAGATAGAGTCCGAGTGTGACGGCCCGCCCCGCACCAGCCTGCATTTCCTCCAAAAGTGCGCTGTACACATGCCCGACTAGCACAAGACGGTCGTCATAAGAAAGAAAAGAAGAGAATGAACTAATCAAGAAACCTGTAGAATGTCTCACAGCGCATGGAATAAAATATAATAATGATATACTTGACACAAATACAGGCGAGACAGTGCATAAGCTGATAACTAAAATCAACATCAATCATCAAAGCAGCGGAAATCCAAATACAGCTTATTACAATTTTCCAAATTTACTGTCTCTAAACAAAAGAAGGCTGAAGTAGAAGATACACCAACAATGCCCAAGCAGTGATCTTCAACAACACAGGGAGAATACTATATATATTACGTGGAAGCCTCCTGCTCGTCTCCGGATCATCTACCCGTGCATCACCAGCAAACCTGTCTCTAGTCTGCTCGTGTGAGCACCCAGAGTAATAAGAGGAGACATAAAACTCTGGGTCAGACATAAAGCCTGGTATGAGCGATAAGCATCTAAACAGAATAATAACAGGTATACTAAACCATACCTGAACCTGGACCTGCAACCAAAGAGTTAGTACCACATACCGTACAATACCCCAAGGTGCTATAATAAATGGTGTAAGAATACGGGGGTGGGGGTGTGCATGTCACAATGATAGCAAACAAATCATCCATAGCAACCATCCTCGCATCTCTCACTCAGTGCGTAAAGCGTACGGCATCTACCACTTTGGAACACTAGACAAACTGAGGTAACGACGAATCCCGACTTGTAGAAACCCTGCTGTGACCAAGCCAAACACTTGGAGTCATGACCAAACATTTCAATGACCCACTTCATTGGTCGTAGCCCTTGGTTCTACCGATGCCATAATGGCCCTGAATCCGCCTTCGTACCTCCTACCATAGTGGTCCAAAGCTATAGACGTCGATAACTCCTTGGCATGCGCCCCGCAGCAAAACCCAACTATGAAGCGAACTCGTTGATTCCCATCTGAATCTTGAGCTCTAACTTCTCATTTGGACTACCTTTGCATCTCGGGTTTCCTGTCATCACCGGATCGGTTCGGGTCCCCTCATTGCCATCGGTCCGGTTCGGCCTTCAGCTCCCCATCATCAACGCGGTGCGGTTCGTGGCATCCATCTGGTAGCGGTTCGGATCGGCCTCCCCCAAGCACACTGTTTCGGGTCGCACCTTCTGCTCACGAGTGGTTCGGATCGTGGTCACCTCACTGGATCGGTTCGGGCTCCCCTTCGTGAAGCAACACGGATCGCCTCGCTAAGTCTTGATCGGATCGGATCGTATCGCGCCGTCGGATCGGAGTCTTCAAGCATCGACGGATCGGAGTCTTCAAGCATCGACGGATCGGATCGGATCGCACCATCGGATCGGATCGCCCCATCTTCCACCGATCCGGTCCGGTTCGGATGATTTCCTGCAGTTCTTTCAGCGAGCAGTTTACGCCATTCGACGGCGTTTTTGACAAATCTAACATTTCTAATCAATCATAAAACACACCATAGAGTCATAGCAACATGTAATAGCAACCACAACAGCAAACAACCATTCAAATGAATCAAAATGGATCAAAAGTGGCTAAAACCTCACATTTTCCTATAATCCCTCTTAATCATGTTTTAAGCATACGATTAGCAAAACACATCGAAATTAACCCAAATTTCTAACAGAGCCTTAAAACATTATTTTAGAATTTTAAGAATTTTTTCCAGAATTTATTTACGTATAAATTTGCTAATCTTCACTAATTACCCTTAATCACCGTAATTAGTGCAAAAACTATGCAAATCACTCACCTTGGCCACAAATGAAACACCAAATCTGAAATACTCTCTGTTTGGGTCGAATTCCTATGTATAGCAGCAGCTCCAACCTTGCTTTGTTGCTATTTGGTCTTGCTTTGATGTAGTTTAGGCTTAATCTTCACAAAAAATGCGTTTAGGAGTGGTTTTAGAGGATGGAAGCCATTACTAAGGTCTCAAGAAGGTTTGTGGCGGCTCAAAACTGAAATGAAAGTAATAACCTAACCCGAATCAGTCCTCCTATACCTCTAAACCCGAAATTCCCCTTGGGCCTAGCTGCTAATCACCCGGTTAAGGCCAATTAAGCTGTTTTTCACCATCTGAAACTTGTTTCAGCCATATCTCCCAAACGGTGAGTCCGTTTGACTAATGTGACCACTCTACGGAAAGAGAAACCATCATCCAGAGCCAATGGAAGTGGTTTCAGGTCAAAATTCCTTTCCAGTCAAAAGTTATGGCCAAAACAGTGCTAACTAGGGGTAAAATGGTCATTTAAAAATCGGGAAAAATCATGAACATGGGAAATGACCCCAATAGTCGTCTCCCAAAGTTACACGATCATACGACTTCGTATGTGACAGAAATAAATATCCTACGATCCTATAATGCGTAGAATGCGGGTCGTTACACTCTCCCCCCCTTAAGAAATTTCGTCCCCGAAATTCCTTAACCCAAAACATACAAAGGATCCCGCATGCCTAACAACCATATACAACAATCAAATATGCAAAACAAGCAAACAAGCCTATCCTAGCATGCGGAAAACTAAATCGAAGTCAAAATCTTACCAGGCAAAGAGTTCTGGATACTTCTTCCTAATGTCCTCCTCTGTCTCCCAAGTACAATCACTCTCGTCCTCGCTCCATTGAACTTTGACCAACTTCACCGCCTTCCTTCGAAGTTGCTTCATGTCGTGCTCGACAATACGGGCCGGCTTGCGGTTCCCAACCGCCTCCGGTTCTACTTCGAAGTCCTCTAACTGATCAGGTGAAATAGTCATATCTGAGTCGTGAACGAACTTCCTTAGTTGGGAAACATGAAATACGTTGTGAACTCCCGCCATTTTCTCTGGTAAGTCAATTCTATATGCCAAATTCCCGACTAGTTCAAGAACAGGGAATGGGCCAACGAATCTTGGTGTCAACTTGCCTCTCCTGCCAAATCGTATTACGCTCTTCAACGGAGAAATCTTGACAAACACCAAGTCGCCAACGGAGAATTTTAAGTCTCTTCTCCTCTTATCAGCATAACTTTTCTGCCTATCCTGGGCTGCCTTTATTCGTTGTTGAATGATCTTGATTTTATCTGAAGTTTCCCTCACCACATCTGGTCCAAGCATAAATTTCTCGCCAGTCTCTATCCAACATGATGGTGAGTTACACGGTCTTCCGTACAAAGCTTCAAACGGAGCCATACCAATACTGGATTGGTAGCTATTATTATATGCAAACTCTACTAGATGCAAATGGTCATCCCATGATCCACCAAAATCCAATATACATGCTCTCAAGAGATCTTCCAAAATACGGTTCACCCTCTCCGTCTGACCGTCGGTCTGAGGATGATAGGCGGTACTGAGATGTAACTCTGACCCTAGAGCCTCTTGTAAGCTCTTCCAAAACCCACTAGTGAAAAACGGGTCTCGGTCGCTCACAATGCTTTTAGGTACTCCATGAAATCTCACTATCCACTTCATATACAATTCTGCTAACTTAGTTGCCGTTCTGGTCGATTTGACTGGTATAAACCTTGCACTTTTAGTTAGTCGATCTACGATTACCCAAATGCTGTCATATCCCGATCTAGTCCTCGGTAAACCATCGATGAAATCCATCGGGACTTGTTCCCATTTCCATTCGGGAATTTCTAATGGCTGTAACAAACCACTAGGCTTCTTTTGCTCGGCTTTAACTAGCTGGCAATTCATGCATTTGGATATAAACTTCCCAACGTCTCTTTTCATCCCTTCCCAGTAGTAGGTCTGCTTCATATCTCGATACATCTTATTACCACCGGGGTGTAATGTCAGCTTTGAGTGATGACATTCTCTAAGCACTTCATCTCTCAATCCATTGACATTGGGTACAACAAGCTTTCCATTCTTTCTAAGCCATCCATCTCGATCAAGCCCATACTTGTTCACCTCCTCATCGATACCCATCTCTAACTTGGAGATGATTTCCAATAGGTTAGGATCGTCCCTCTGACTAGAGCCGACCCGCTAAATCAAAGTGGGTCTGATCGTCAAACTCGCTAACATTTCTGGATCCAATTCGCACTTTGGTCTGAAATCAAACCCCGCGATAAACTCCAGTTGCTTCCATTCAAGAAACATAGCCCCTAAGCTGGCATGTCTTCTACTCAATGCATCAGCCACCGCATTGCCCTTTCCTGGTGTGTATGCGATGTCAAAATCATAGGAAGCTAAGAACTCTAACCATCTCTGCTGACGGAGATTTAAATCCTTCTGGGAGAATAGATACTTTAACGACTTATGATCTGTAAACAGCTCAAATCTTTCTCCCAAGAGATAGTGTCTCCACATCTTTAACGCGAACACGATCGCTGCCAATTCTAAATCATGGGTAGGGTATCTTCTCTCGTGCGGTTTCAATTGCCGACTTGCATAAGCTACAACCCTACCGCCTTGCATCAATACAGCACCCAGTCCGGTACCACAGGCATCCGTGTATACCGTCATCTCTTCATCCCCCTTAGGAATGACTAACACTGGTGCGCTTGTCAACTTGTCCTTTAGACTTCTGAATGCATTCTTGCACCTTTCATCCCAGACAAAAGCTTGATTCTTCTTGGTCAACTGGGTCAACGGTGCTGCTATCTTGGAGAAACCTTGGATAAACTTACGATAATATCCCGCTAACCCCAAGAAACTTCTTACATCTGTTGCATTCTTGGGCGTAGGCCAATCTTGTACCGTAGCCACCTTTGCTGGGTCCACGGCAATACCGTTCTCTGATACAACATGGCCCAAGAACCTCACTTCCCTCTTCCAGAAGTGACACTTAGAAAACTTTGCTTTCAATTGGTGTTTTCTCAACACCTCCATCACTATTCTTAAATGTTCCTTGTGTTCTTCCTCTGTCCTCGAATAGACCAAAATATCATCCACGAACACAAGAACAGACTTATTCAACTGATCTCTGAATACCCTATTCATAAGATCCACAAAATATGCCGGGGCATTAGTCAGCCCATATGGCATAACCAACCATTCATAAAACCCAGACGGCGTTCGAAGTGCCGTTTTAGCTATACTCTCAGCTTCCACTCTAAGCTGATGAAAACCTGTCGCGAGATCCAACTGAGAAAATACTCTCGTGCCACTCAACTGATCAAACAAATCATCTATCCGCGGTAGAGGATACATGTTCTTCCTCGTCACTTTATTCAACTTGCGGTAGTCTACACACAAACGAAGGGAACCATCCGCCTTGGTAGCAAACACGACTGGTGCTCCCCATTCAGAAACACTCCTTCTGATAAATCCCTTCTTCAAAAGATCGCTGACTTGCACCTCGAGCTCTCGCTGCTCCCTTGGTGCCATACGACGAAGTGGCATCACTATAGGTCTGGCATCTTTTACCAAATCAATACGAAACTCAATCTCTCGGTGTGGTGGAAGTCCGGTCACTTCTTCGAAAACATCCGGATACTGGCCAACCACGGGCAAACCTGACAACTCACTATGCGGAATGTCGAGGGAGTTTAGAAAACTAGCCAATACCCCCTTACTGGGTAGACCACCAAACACTATCCTCCGCCCATCATCCGCTCTAGCTGTCACCAAAAAGCCCTCACAGTCTACCACCACCCCGTATCTTTGGAGCCAATCTACTCCCAAAATAATGCCAAACCCAGTAAAGCCCAAAACAAAGCAATCACAAACAAACATGCATCCATGACTCGATAGAACCACATTACGACAAATCATGCTAAGACTAGTCGAACCACCAATCGGGTTCGTCACTACTAAAGGTCTATTGACAATCTCGGGCTCCAATCCCAACCTATCTACCAGGTCACTAGATATGAAAGAACTGGAAGCTCCGGTATCAAACAAAACTCTAACAGGAACATCATAAACAGAAAGCATACCTTGAATGACGACATTCTTTCCCTTCTCCGCCGCAGTTGGGGCATTCGACGAAGAAGGAATAGCATTAAGGGCATATGCTTTCACCATTTGCTTTTCTTTAGGGGGCTGTGGACACTTGTCCTTGTGATGTCCCATTTGGCCACAGTTGAAGCACTTCCTATCCGCTGGCTTGGCCCGACAATTACTAGCATAATGGCCCTTCTTACCACAGCTGAAGCACTCAACATCTTGCTTATTCTTTTTCTTCTGGCCATCCTTAGATTGGTTCTGCTTTCTCTTATTCTGGGAACCACCCTTGCCTCCACCACTTGCTTGTGGTTTTGGCTCTTCTGCAGATGCAACCTCAGTCTTCGACTTAGGGTAGAGACTTTCTGATCTTAACGCTTTCCCCACAATCGATTCAAACGTCTCATCGATGTGGTTAATAAGTTTTCCCCCAAGTACTGATCCAAACCAGTTATGAATTTCTCATTCTTTTTCTCGGCAGTATCAATAAGAGATAACCCATACTTCGACAAAGTGTCGAATTCAGCAATGTACTCCGAGACAGCTCTGCCATTCTGCTTGAGCTCCAAGAATTTCTTAAACAGCACTGACTTCTGAGCAGCTGGAATGAACTTCTCGCTAAAGCGAGCTTTAAACTGCTCCCAAGTAATCTGATCTTCGGGAGTAGCTGCCTTTATAGAATTCCACCAATTCATTGCCCGCCCTTGCAGCTGACGGGACGCTAGCTTTCTCTTCATCGCATCCTCGATACCCAAATCCTCGAAGATGCGTTCGCAACTGTCCAACCAATCTTGAACATCCGTGGCCGTCTCCGTTCCGTGAAACGACTTCCCACCAAGGCTAGTATAATCCTTATTCAACTTGGCGAAGTCGACCCTCGGCGCCTGCACTATTGGACCACCACCATTTCCACCATTGGGAGCTGCCCTCTGTACATCTCTAAGCATCTCTCTCATGAGGTCAGTAAACATCGTCCTCATGTCAGCAGCATTCCCAATATTGGCTCCCCTACCGGTACCTCTAACATATCGGCTCATCGTCAATCTGAAAAAGGAAATGATTAACGACTCCATAGTGGTGCTAGTGCAGTACGACTTCATCCTTACACTACTAATAGTATATATATAGCTTTTAAAAACCAAAGTAATCACAAATACGCTCTCTCGTATACGTATCTTATCTTTCCCTGATAACTTCCCTAGGTTAACTACGCAACCTAGAGCTCTGATACCAAGTGTGACGGCCCGCCCCGCACCAGCCTGCATTTCCTCCAAAAGTGCGTTGTACACATGCCCGACTAGCACAAGACGGTCGTCATAAGAAAGAAAAGAAGAGAATGAACTAATCAAGAAACCTGTAGAATGTCTCACAGCGCATGGAATAAAATATAATAATGATATACTTGACACAAATACAGGCGAGACAGTGCATAAGCTGATAACTAAAATCAACATCAATCATCAAAGCAGCGGAAATCCAAATACAGCTTATTACAATTTTCCAAATTTACTGTCTCTAAACAAAAGAAGGCTGAAGTAGAAGATACACCAACAATGCCCAAGCAGTGATCTTCAACAACACAGGGAGAATACTATATATATTACGTGGAAGCCTCCTGCTCGTCTCCGGATCATCTACCCGTGCATCACCAGCTAACCTGTCTCTAGTCTGCTCGTGTGAGCACCCAGAGTAATAAGAGGAGACATAAAACTCTGGGTCAGACATAAAGCCTGGTATGAGCGATAAGCATCTAAACAGAATAATAACAGGTATACTAAACCATACCTGAACCTGGACCTGCAACCAAAGAGTTAGTACCACATACCGTACAATACCCCAAGGTGCTATAATAAATGGTGTAAGAATACGGGGGTGGGGGTGTGCATGTCACAATGATAGCAAACAAATCATCCATAGCAACCATCCTCGCATCTCTCACTCAGTGCGTAAAGCGTACGGCATCTACCACTTTGGAACACTAGACAAACTGAGGTAACGACGAATCCCGACTTGTAGAAACCCTGCTGTGACCAAGCCAAACACTTGGAGTCATGACCAAACATTTCAATGACCCACTTCATTGGTCGTAGCCCTTGGTTCTACCGATGCCATAATGGCCCTGAATCCGCCTTCGTACCTCCTACCATAGTGGTCCAAAGCTATAGACGTCGATAACTCCTTGGCACGCGCCCCGCAGCAAAACCCAACTATGAAGCGAACTCGTTGATTCCCATCTGAATCTTGAGCTCTAACTTCTCATTTGGACTACCTTTTCATCTCGGGTTTCCTGTCATCACCGGATCGGTTCGGGTCCCCTCATTGCCATCGGTTCGGTTCGGCCTTCAGCTCCCCATCATCAACGCGGTGCGGTTCGTGGCATCCATCTGGTAGCGGTTCGGATCGGCCTCACCCAAGCACACTGTTTCGGGTCGCACCGTCTGCTCACGAGTGGTTCGGCTCGAGGTCACCTCACTGGATCGGTTCGGGCTCCCCTTCGTGAAGCAACACGGATCGCCTCGCTAAGTCTTGATCGGATCGGATCGTATCGCGCCGTCGGATCGGAGTCTTCAAGCATCGACGGATCGGAGTCTTCAAGCATCGACGGATCAGATCGGATCGCACCATCGGATCGGATCGCCCCATCTTCCACCGATCCGGTCCGGTTCGGATGATTTCCTGCAGTTCTTCCAGCGAGCAGTTTACGCCATTCGACGGCGTTTTTGACAAATCTAACATTTCTAATCAATCATAAAACACACCATAGAGTCATAGCAACATGTAATAGCAACCACAACAGCAAACAACCATTCAAATGAATCAAAATGGATCAAAAGTGGCTAAAACCTCACATTTTCCTATAATCCCTCTTAATCATGTTTTAAGCATACGATTAGCAAAACACATCGAAATTAACCCAAATTTCTAACAGAGCCTTAAAACATTATTTTAGAATTTTAAGAATTTTTTCCAGAATTTATTTACGTATAAATTCGCTAATCTTCACTAATTACCCTTAATCACCGTAATTAGTGCAAAAACTATGCAAATCACTCACCTTGGCCACAAATGAAACACCAAATCTGAAATACTCTCTGTTTGGGTCGAATTCCTATGTATAGCAGCAGCTCCAACCTTGCTTTGTTGCTATTTGGTCTTGCTTTGATGTAGTTTAGGCTTAATCTTCACAAAAAATGCGTTTAGGAGTGGTTTTAGAGGATGGAAGCCATTACTAAGGTCTCAAGAAGGTTTGTGGCGGCTCAAAACTGAAATGAAAGTAATAACCTAACCCTAATCAGTCCTCCTATACCTCTAAACCCGAAATTCCCCTTGGGCCTAGCTGCTAATCACCCGGTTAAGCCCAATTAAGCTGTTTTTCACCATCTGAAACTTGTTTCAGCCATATCTCCCAAACGGTGAGTCCGTTTGACTAATGTGACCACTCTACAGAAAGAGAAACCATCATCCAGAGCCAATGGAAGTGGTTTTACGTCAAAATTCCTTTCCAGTCAAAAGTTATGGCCAAAACAGTGCTAACTAGGGGTAAAATGGTCATTTAAAAATCGGGAAAAATCATGAACATGGGAAATGACCCCAATAGTCGTCTCCCAAAGTTACACGATCATACGACTTCGTATGTGACAGAAATAAATATCCTACGATCCTATAATGCGTAGAATGCGGGTCGTTACACCGAGTTTGCGGGAAACGAGTACCGGATGAAAGAGTTATGGACGAACGAAGTTTGGTGGTAAAGTAGAAAAAAATATAAATGCACTGGCGCACTTGGGAAGTGCGCCAGTACATATTTACACTGGCGCACCTGCCAAGTGCGCCCAGGCCGAGGCTGGAGCCTGCACAGCTTTCTGGTTCAGGCTGACCCGTGTTGTTGAGTCCATTCTGACTCCTTGCTGAGTCATTAGGGCTGACTCATCACCCAATAATAATTGAATGGTTTTGATTAACCCTAAGAACATCCGACGGCTTAAATTAATTCATAACTCTATAAAAAGACCCATAGACACAAACCCTAAATCAGAATTAAAACTAAAACTATGGCCGTCATGCTGTTGTCTTGAACCCTAGAGCAGCCGCCACCAAAATTAAGAGGAAGAACAGCAACCAAATCAGAACTACTCAACCCTAACAGCGATTCTTCATCAAAGGAGCGCTAATTCAACTCCAGAAATCAGAATTCAGAACTCAAGACTGCTTTTGAGTTGTGAGTTCGATAATCTTAGCAAAATAATTAGTAATTTAATTAGATTAAGTTATAACACGGATTTGTATGGATGTGATATGAAATATTGATTGTATGTTGTAATGATGTTGTAGGATTATGATTGAAATATCTATGATGTTATGCTGTGATGCAAAGTTATGTTGCTACCATCCATGTTGTAATTATATATATATATTCAAATCGTCATGTTTCTTATGCTAGTTTGTGGTATTGATTCATATGATATTCCATATGTAGGGAAGTTTAGATGTTGATTCAAACATGAACCATATACAAGTTTGGGTAGAATTACATGTGACCTTACATGATTATGGCACCTAGTTTATGTGAGAATTTAATTGAAAGCTAGGCTATGACATGATACTTTACATGTTAGATATTAGTTTACACCATTATTGTGATGTATAAATCACATATGTGAATTTATGAGTTGGACATGAATCATGTTATGTTATTACCTATGCAAGTTTGACCCCTTTAGATATAGGTTTATGACATATGATGTTTATGCAAGTTTAACCCCTTTAGATATAAGTTTATGACATATGTTGTTTATGCAAGTTTGTGGCCATTATTTCATCAAGTTCACACCTTTAGATTTGAATCTATGTTATACATGATGTTATGCAAGTTTGTGGCCAATTTCTCATTAAGTTCACACCTTTAAATTTGGAACCATGACATATGTTGTTATGCAAGTTGTAATCTTGGCCTATGCAAGTTTTAGATGTAGAACATCATTCACATATGCAAGTTCACCCCAATGTTAGATCCATGTTTTAATTATGTATGTGATGTTTTCTTTTATTTCATGAGTTAGACTATTCGAGTCTAACGTATATCTTTACGTTAAACGAACAAACATACTACGTGGGGAAAAAGGGGATAATATTAATATTTAATTGGCATAAATGCCTTAAAAGGCATAAAACAAAATTGTGGTGAAATTGGTATGATTTTACATGCCATAAATGGATGGACATAATTGAGTCAATTATGGACATCGCTAAATTTGGAATTGATTGATAATTTGGAGAGGGAAAGTAATTCAAATTGGGGTTGATTAATTAGGGGTAATTAATCGTCTAAGACACGAGGTTAGACTCTTTTGTGGTGTAAGACTGCCCGGACCCGCCCGGCAAATCCAGCTTCCACAAATGCCAGTCTAATGTGAGAGGTCTTAGGCTTAAACTAAATACGTAACAATTGTAAAGACACGAGGTTAGGCTCTTTTGTGGTGTAAGACTGCCCGGTCCAGCCCGGCAAATCCAGCTGCCACAAATGCCAGTCTAATGTGAGAGGTCTTTATGAGGTTACGGTCTTAATAAATTAAGAAACACTTAACCATATAAGCATGTAGTAGGACATGAGGGGGTTAAATGGGTGCCTTGGGTGGCATGTGGTATCTAGTGGGTGCCTTGGGTGGCATTTGGAAATACGATTAGAAACGCTTAACCAAAATATGAAACATGTAATTGAAACATGAATAATAAGTGGGTTAAGTGGGATATACTAGAGGGGACCAAGCTTAGGTGGATAGCTTGTGTGAAGTAATGGGGGCCCGTTTCAACCAGTAACCCATACGTATCTTTGTGGGCTCGACCCAAGTCGAGGACGGGACACGCATACTGGGCTTGACTGTAAGAGGTCAAACCGGGTTAGTGGTGGCAACGCAAGTCCAACGGGTTCATATGCGTGTGTGGACCCGGGCTGGTAGGTAAGACGTTGTTGCATCGTGTAGGTATAAGCCGTGCATTCTTGGTGGTATCGGGTTGCCACTTTGGGGAGTGATACACCCCACTGTGGGGCCAGCACGGGTATCTACGAGTTAGGGAGCCGATCGCTTGGGGGTAGTGGGTACATCTAGTGGAGATAGGGGCAGACGACACCTATGAAGGCCGCTAGGGGTGAACGAAACTACCAATATCATTATTAAGTCTGTAGGCGGGATCAACCTTAGGGTGACTAGTGGTGGTGCAGTATACTAGTGGCGGTGCAGTTTAGGAATTATCCCATAGTGTTGGTGTAGTTCAGTAATTATCCTATAGTAGTTTAGGTGCGCTTTAACGATACCGTAATACATCTTGTTTCCTCGTTTACTCTGTTATACTCAATGGTTCATGGTCATTTCCCTATTTTTCCAACTTATGCCTTAGCCTAGTTACTTTGTTAATTATATTGTTAGAATTATCGCACTCGCCAGACTTTATGTCTGACCACCCTTTTCCATCTCTTTCCTCCCCCCCCCCCTCCAGGTACTCAGGTTGGAACTAGCACCAGTGGAGCTTGATCTTGGACCGCTTTAGAAGATTTCTTGGACCACTGAAGTAAAGTTCAGCTTCTCTTTATTTATGGCTATTTTAATGTTGGCGATTATGTCTTTCAGTTTATGTACTTTGTTTTATCAAGATGGATATGATGTACTTGACTTTGGTTTATGGTTTTGATGATGTAATCAAACATATGGGTTTATCCGCTGCAATGAAATAAAGTTTTAATTTTCAAGTACTGCTTTATATCTGTCTTGTTGTGATTTTCTGTTCTATACTTACTTAAAATGCTCCATGGAAGTTAATGCATTCCCTTTGTGAGTGACATTAATGGACGTGGGGTGTTACATCGCTCACCCAAGTAAAAACCAGGCATCGGATTGTCACAGTCCCCCTTCGATCTAAATTCACGCTGGACAGAAAAATGGTATTCCAGCATCTTAGAACACAACCTGACCCACAGACTTCCATTCATCTGCAGATTCGCACGCCTCTACTGCTCCAATTAAAGATCAACAATCCTAGATCCACTGGTCCGGTCAAGGTGGACGAAATTTATATTGGAGGATTTTCAAAACATTTGCTTTTGACAACATTGCGATATCAGGATTGGATGAGGAAATTTGAGGACTGAGGTGGAAAAGAATGGAGGAGGAGCGCCTTTTATTTGTTATGAAGAGAGGAAGGCTGTTGCGTTTCTTCAGGAATGAATGAGTTTTTTTAAAAAAATGAGGAAGAAAAGAAGCAGCGGCGGACTTTGATTTTATCTACCTGAAGACGGAAAATGGGGATGACCAGCATTTGAAGAGAAATTGCTTGGGATACAAGGAATGTAATAGTTTGGGGAACACGGTTTCCATTAATTTGGAACACATGGCTTTCTTTTTGTTTTTATTATTTTTGCAATGTGGCACGCCGAAATCTTTGTCCTTAAGCACATGCTCTTGCCTTTTCTTTTGATCAGGAATTGGTAGAAAGGATAGGAGGCCAGAGATATTTATTTCTCTCCATTCATTTTACTGGAACACGTAAGGATTTGGCAATTCGAATAAAAAGAAACAAAAAAGGTGGTTGGTTTTTAAAAATTTAGCTGTCCCTATCTATTTGCAGAAGTGTTGGACAAAGGACATACAACATATTAATTTTTCTCTTGCAGTCGAAATGCTTGACTGCCAACACAGTCAAAAGTTTGAAAAAAAAACTATCATATTTATTATGTAGATATGAAAAGCTATTTATAAGAATTTGTTTTAGAGTTGAAATGAAAATGACCCTATTTTTATTATTATATTTTTGTTTAGTCAGTCACTTTTAGCCGTAGTTTTTGAAAAGAATGGAGGCAACTATATTTTGAAGTTAAAGATCATACAACAAAAAATGTTAAACCAAAGTTTAGAAAAAGAATTTACGGAGAACAGTTTAAGATTGTATATTGATGTGCCGAGATTTTGACTTGAAGGACAAAAACAATTGTATGAAATATCTTTTGGATTATTCAAAGATTAGGTAAGGGTGCTTGCGAGATTTGGCTACAATTGAGATTTGAAAATAAAGGAGAGTTGTACATTTTTTTTCCTGATCGAAATTTGGTAACAGGTCAACATTTTGCTAGAGATTGCAAAAGAAATATATTTTAACATAGATATATATATATATATATATATATATATATTCTTTTATATGTAATATTACAGTCCATAGAAATATTGATCCAATCATAACACGTGTCTTACTCAAGATAATTACTTTAATTTGAAAATAGGCTATTCTTAACCGTTCAATTAAATCGATAATATATCGATTCAATATAATCAAATCTATTGATAATTAACGATTATTATCATATATATCCAAACATGAAGTTATATAACTTCCAAATAAATTGATTTAGATTTTAAACTCACAGTTTCAAATTAAAACGACATTTGGATGATAAAATAATAATTTATCTATATAATTAAATTGTTATAATTATGAATGATTCCATAGCGACTAATTGAAATTTTGATTTGTTCGTATCTCACAATCTATAAGATAAAATCTTGAATTTTCATTTTCATTAGAAAAATATAGTCAAATAGATCTGAACATTTCTTGTTTCAAAGAAATCGGACTTATATCGGATCCTGCATATTCTATTGAAGTTCAAAACATTAATTTACGAACTACGGTGTCATGACGAGCTCGTTTTAAATTAAATTATAAATTATACGTTTCAATGTCATTTTATAAATAAATCCTAATTTAAAATCCTTTTAAATTATCAATACAACATTTAAAACCAATTTAAATAAAATAGCTAAAAATCTGGGTCATTGCATTCCTCCGCCCTTAAAAGAATTTCGTCCCCGAATTTGCTAAGCTAGGAAAAATGTTACATGCTCTATTAATTAAGGTAAAAATCCTTTAGTTTACTTCTTAAATTCAGTTTTGACTGAACCAATTAATTTCAATTAAAATATTAACTCATTCATTCTCACAAAAAAATTCAAAAATTCGGAAAAAAAATTAACACCTTAAATTTAGGAATTTTTTTGGCAAAGTCTCCGCTATGCGGAGGAATTTTAGCGATATCGCAGGAACAACAAATAAATATACATTAACCCACGCAGTTGCAAAACAAAATTCAAAACCCAATTTTGTATTTTTGCGTAGGCGTACCTTATATAAGCGCTACAAATCGAACTTGCTTAATTCATATGCTTGTTTATGCAGCCACAATCAAGCCAAGTAACTCCATCTTCCTGTACTTATTCAATTCAAACAAGTAAGTTTCAATAACCATTCATTTCCTTAATTCACGCCATTTCAATTGGTTACAAGATTTTCAATTCATATTTTCACATCCAGTCCATAATAAACACACAAACATCCATATTTATCCAAATGGATTTTAAATCAATTTGTCCGCTTTCAATTTGCAAGGAACACAAACTTCTATTTTACTTGGAGTCTTTCCACTCCATTTAACTAAACTTAAGTTAATTTTTTACTTACCATTTAAATTCATTTAACATGAATAAGTTAAATAAAAATTCAAAATTCAAATTCCCGGCTTCTATTTTCAGATAGGTTTGGAGTCATATAATTATACATATATTTATAACCATCTGCAAATCTAAAACATTTGAATTTTTAAAACAACTTGTTCCTTTCAAACAAGTTTTCCATTAACGAACTATTATGGTAGCAATCCGTCAATCAGAAACTTGAAAATGAATACCGATAATGTCGCGATCCCTTATCTGAATTATTTTCTCGCCACTGAAGTAATTTCAGTGCTTAATCATTTTCAAAAAATCCATTTAAAACCATTTTTAACAAAAATTCTTAAAAGTAATATCATATTATTTTAAAAATACTTTAGAAAATATTTCTAAACAACCAGGATTTAAATTCCAAATTTTGGTCTGAATCAAATTTTAATTCATCTTATTTGTATTTTCCATATAAATTCGATTTGGTTTTATAGAATCATTTCAATATTATAATCCCACTTGATTATGTAACAACCTAGATTTTCAGAACTAATTAATTTTTTTATTTTAGCTATTTTAATGGATTTTGAATATTTAAAATGATTTATTTTAAATAATAATAATTAAAAATTAATTTTAATCAGAGTAGAACGTATAAATTTATTTTAATTATATAACGATCCTAAAATGGCGCGGTAGTTTGAGAATTCGATTTTAAATTTCAATTGAGTGTATAGAATTCATTTTAAATCAGAACTGGACGAAACGAGAAACATTTGAATCTGTTTAATAATATCTTTCTAACGAATGTGAAAAAACTGAGATTTCATAATATAAATTGAAAGTTATGGCTAGTTTAAAATTTAAAATATTCGCTTTGGAATTTTTATATATTTTATATAATATATAGCCATTAAAAATAGCCATTTAGCAAACGACCTCCATTTTCGATGAAACAACTTTTGTTGGATACGGAATGTCAAATTATTGTTAGATTCCAATTTTCATAATTTTTGCTACTAATATGTGAGCGTGGCAAAAGAAAACGTGTTTTGTCAATTTTAGTTGAGTTGGATCGACCAGAAAATGGCCATTTTTCAAACGACCTCCAAATTCGATGAAATTAGTTTTGTTAGGACCAAATCATCAAAACAAAGCTAGATTTATTTTTTGGGAATTTTAGGAGTCAGTATATGGCTCCGGTAAATTAAAATGTGCGTTTAAATTCAATATATATTGATTTATATTTCAATTTAAAGAAAAACTTGTTGAAATAGTCGAATTGTGGAACACCCGTATTTTCTATGAACATTAATGTAAAAAATTAAAGTATACTTACTTTTAAAAGAAGAATTAAGGGAAACGGGCTATGCCATTGCGTTCATCTCGGAATTCTGCTTGAGATAGAGTCCGAGTTTGCGTAAATTGGATTCCGTATGAAGAAGTATGACCTTCAGAAGTTTCACGAATTAATTAAAATCAAAACAGCTTAGATTAAAAGTTCAAAATTCGAAATTCAAACACCAAAGCAGGCAGGCTGGGCGGGAATTTTCCCGCCCAAGGCCAGGCTGACACTAGGGCCGACCTGCCCTATACAGGTCGACACTAGGGTTGATCTGGGGGTCGACCTCCCCCCTTTTCCAGATCCTTGGACAGATTCGTTTTTCTGCATTTAGACGCCCATTCTGACCAGATTCGTTGTTCCTAAGCTATTTAAACACCCAAACCTCACTTTCTCTCCACACAACTTCATTTTTCCCATACTTTACCCTAATTCATATCAAAAATAAATCAAAGACGGTGTTATGCTGCTCATGTCTTTCGTAGAAATCAAGTTACAATTCTAGTAGAAATTCAAAGGCTAATTCAACGACTTCAACAACTATTTCTAAGAATCAAATCAAATCTAAATCTAAAGACCAAATAGTCTACTTCAAGGGAGAGCTATTCAGTTTCAGAATATAGATCCGAGAATTCAAGACCCTTCTATAATTTGTAAGTTCACATTACTTTCAGAAATAAAAGTTAATTGTGATTCTGACATTGTAATAAATCTGTATCTGAGATTATGCCTATCTTTCTATATCCTTTGGATCTATCTCATTGATAATATTATGTCCATTCTTTGTCTCTTCTTTCTTTCTTCCCTTTTTTTTATAGCCAGGCTACTGCGAGCCTGAGCCAAATCTCATAAGAGATGAACGTACGTTGGAAATATAATTGGGCATAAAATATGATTTGGACATGACCAGTGCTAAAATTTGGGAAAAATGTTAAATTGTGTATAATTGGGCATAATTGAGTTCCTCTTAGGTCCAAAATATTATATTTGACAGATCTACCATTTTAATGCCTGTTTTATGCCTACTCTCGTTTATGTTCCTCTTTCGTCCCCTTAATTTTATGAATCTAGATTAACCTCGAATCTAGACCGAAATTATGCGATTGGAATGCGGGGGTATTGGGGAATAGTCTATTTGGTAATGATGGAACATAATTTTTGTAACTTATAATTTAGGGCATAATTGTCTTTGTTGCGAACTTGGGGTAAATTGAAATATTAAATCTAGATTTGGCGCAAACTGTAAATTGGAATATTAATCTAGATTGGGCATAACCATTGGTTGAGACGCCAAAGAATATTGTATATTGGGGTATTGGGGCATGACTATTAGTACAAACTTGGGAAGACTAGATGTAGCCTAATTTGAGTAATAACTCGAAACTTGAATTTGGGGGCCATAACTTGCAATTAGCTTTGTTGGGCATAACTTAAGAATTGGAACATGACTAGTTTTGGCGAATTTGGTAATTAGCATGAAAAATCTGGAATTGGGTATATATGGTAATTGTGAATAATTTGCATATAAACTGTAAATATGTGAACTAGTGAAAGATGAATATGCCTAACGCGAGGTTAGATTGAGTTGTGGTGTAAAACCGCCCGGAACCGCCCGGCACATTCAGTAACCACAACAACACCTATCTAATGTGAGAGGTTAGTGCATCATGCCCAAGATAAACCCAAGGTTAGTGGTGTAAAACTGCTGGGAACCGCCCGACGCATCCAGTAACTGCAACAACACATATCTAATGTGAGAGGTTGGTGATTAATAAATCAATTAATGCTAATGAACCAGACATGCTAAGAAATGACTAGGGTTAAGCAATAAGAATACTTAACCAATATAGCACGATTGACTAGGGTTAAGTAATGAGAACACTTAACCAATATAACAAGATGAATGACTAGGGCTAAGTAATGTGAACACTTAACCAATATAACATGGATGACTAAGGTTAATATAATAGGAACACTTAACCGGTATAGCATGATAAATGGAAAGGGTTAAGTTTACACTTAACCAATATAACTTGATTTGTGGTAAGGTTAAGTTAACACTTAAACAATATAACTTGATTTGTGGTAGGGTTAATTTAACACTAAACCAATATAACTTGATTTGTGGTAGGGTTAAGTTAACAAAAGAAGGCGACACTTAACCGAAGTAACATGACATGATGAGTAGGTGGGTTAAGTTAACTTGAATTGACTGATGACACTTAACCAATACAATAAGACGAACATGTGGGGTTAAGTAACAAGGAAACACTTAACCAATATAACTTGATGAATGGACGGGGTTAAGTAAATAAGGAACTTAACCAACATTGACACGATGAATGGGTAGGTTAAGTTAACATGAATGGACAACACTTAACCATTTAATAAACATGCTTGAATCGATGGGAGGGTTAAGTACATCTCGTGTATGTGGGTAATATTAGTACATATAGGCCCAAAAACTTAACTGTTTAATAAATATGCATGAATCGATGGGAGGGTTAAGTACATCTCGTGTAGGTGGGTAATATTAGTACATATAGGCCCACAAACTTAACCGCTAAATAAACATGCTTGAATCAGTGTGGGAGGGATAAGTACATATCAGGTTGGTGGGTAATATTAGTAAATATAGGCCTACAAACTTAACCAATAGGAAACCCTAGTAACGGGGAACCATTTTAGTAGTAACCACATAGATGTATCACAGTACCCTAAACTAGGCAGGGTGGAGCACGATTACTGGGCTGATTGTAAGCAGTCAAAGTAGCGGCAGGGGGTACGTCAGTGTAGGTTCCGATGGTTTACGGGCATGAACGTACTCCGGAGAGGGAAAAAGCAGGCAATGGGTACCAGTAGTTATACAATATGCATCTTGAATCATGTCGGGTCGCTGTCATAAGGATTGATACACCTTATGGTGGGACCAACACTAGGTATCTACACGCAAGAGAGGGCCGATTGACACATACACAAGAGAAATGAATCCAAGTAGGGAGCCGATCGATAGGGTAGTAAGGTTACATCTAACATGTTCATGGAAATTAGGCAGATTGAGGTGGAATCCTCACGATAGATGTTCACCTGAAGGCTGCCACAATTACGGGGATTGGGATCACGTTATCATTTTATACAGATTACTAGTTGGGACACTAGTTAGGTGGTGCAGAGATAGATATAAAAATCAGAATAACAAGGTAGTAGCGAAGCAGAGAAAGAGTAGGAGCGCATTTAGTTTATCTTGCCTTATCATACCTTATAATTATCTTATGATATCATGTTATCCTTGTTTCTCATGGTATTGCCTTATATTCGGTTTATTCATATCATGATGCTTTTACCTGTTTATATGCTGAAAGTCACTGGACTTACCAGACTTATGTCTGACCTAGTTTTCTTTCACCTCTTTTCTTCCGTTCCCCCCCCCAGGTTCACAGGGATGAAATGTTATCCCTTAGCTCAGTTTTCTTTCCAAACTCGAAGATGATCGATGTTTTGCATTGGACTCTCTTCCACTCCTATGGTTGGTTCATGCTTTATTGGGGAATATCATTTTTATTTTTATGCTTCTTTTATTCTTGGAAGTTTTTAAATCAAGACAGAAATTCTATGTATTGCATTTAAGTATGTTTGAGAAAATTGTTGTTAAAGCTTGACTGAATTAAGTTGTTTTATAAAATGACTTTTATTTTCCGCTGCTTTATTTGTCTGTCTTGTAATTTATCTACATCTTTTACCTATAATGCTCCACCGAAGTTAAGGCATTCCCTTTGTGAGTGACCTTAACGAAGGCGGGGTGTTTCAAATTGGCTTACAAAACATATTCCATTGTGTTTGAAATGGGGGTATTTAGCTAGGGGCAATAGTCGTTGGGTTTGATTTGGAGATTGAATAAAATATTAACTTTTTGGAATTTAAAATAATAAAATAAATTAATATACAAAGTCAACCTCACCCCTCACTCTCTCTTCATCGTTCAGCACCAGATAAAAAAGGGACATTGCGATTCAGGCCGCCGCCATCATTTTTGCCCCCTCCCCCACCGCCCAGCGCGCCGCCACGCAACCCCTTCCCCCGACCATCCCCTCCTCGAATGCCTCCTCTCTCCTTCCTCCTGTCTCTCCTCCTCCGATTTGAAGATCCACCTCCCCAATAACCCCAAACCCACCACCCAGCCCTCCGTCGGCCACTACCCGCCACCCATACCCTCCCTAGCCACCTGCACCGCCTCGCCCAACCCCCATAGCCACTGTGGACCCTCCTCCTCTTAAAAATCCGACCTTTATAATTTTCTATTTTACAATTTACCTCCTGACCAGTTTTAGCCCATAACTTCCAACCCGAGCACTTCTGGCCAAAACTCCACAATACCAAAATCGAAGAGCATGATTTTCTATTTGATTTGAGTATATGGAAGTCAAATTTTGGATTGCGGAGTTGTTAATAAAACGAGTCCAAAGTCTACTATCCAAATACCATCTTTTCCCGCTTTATGGCAAAATGGACCAATTTTGGCATAAAGGCCACTAGGCGAAAGTTGTCCGGAATAGCGCGCTTAGGCTACAAAAAATACGACATGAAGATTGGAGCTTGTTTGCAAATTCTGGGATCAAAACAATGAATCAGAACATCAGAAAATAAAGGAGGAGTGGATCCCAATGTGAGAACTCCTTCTCACTCTAATTATTTTACAGTTAAATATATACTAGGATGCAGACGGGGCTTAGAAGCCCCCGACACTATTTTTGTACAAACCGTGGTTGTTGTTTGGATTGTATTGTGGAATATTGGTTCCATTGTGATTATTGACTGTATTGCAGTGTATTGATTGGATTGATTATTGTGTATGGTGCGATCCAGTATCAGGAGAGGGGTAGTGTTAGACGTTACTCCGATTTTAATATCGCGTCGTTATAATGCCGAAATTTTCTGAATTAAATATTGTTCATTAAAAATACAATTTTTAATGTGCATATGAACTGTATAAAAAATTCATGTGTAGAATAAAATGTTTAAATAATAAAAATATTATTTTAATTGAATGTATGTACTATATAAAATATTCAAGTGTTGAAATAAATATTTTATCGTTAAAATATAATTTTTAACGTATATGTGTACGGCATAAAATTCTCCTGAAATGAAAATAAATATTCATTTACAAATTGGACGATTTGTTTATGTACACCCATTTAAATGACATTGATTAGGATGATAAATTTTACCCATCGCCCGACCACACAAATAATATTCAGTATTCGTTGGTTGAAACCCCACATGGGTATTTGGATGATACTTGACATACACTAATCTCAATTGCTTAGTTGTATGTCAATCAATTGGTTGACAGACCGTTGTAAGCGTTAATTATTTATATTTAATGCTTATACAGTTGTGTAATGCATCTGGATAATGGTTGATTGTATATCAAGATTGTTGTGTACATGTGTTGTGTGAAGTCGATATAAATAAATTGCATGGTAACTTATTGGGTCTGATTCCAATTCAAAAGGAACAAATATTTTATAATAAGGAAATATTTTAAAGTAACGAATATTTTAAAATAACGAATATTTTAAAATAATATTCAATAAAGGATTAAAATGTGAATTTGATGTCCGATTTTGGATGGACACGAAAATATTGAAATATATGAAGCCGTGTTGATTAGATATGCGCCATTTTGACGTGAATGATATTATATCAGTTTAATTCATTTTTGTAATGAATATCAAAAAGGAAATTATTTCAAAATCTGATATTTCGAAAATATTATCATTTAAATATTATAATGATAAAGAATATCCAATTTTGATTTAAAATTGAAATGAAAGTGGAAATCGTTTTAAAACGAATTTATAAATGATTTATAAAATACATTTTAAATGGAAATCGACGAAATATATATATTCAATGGCCTGATTAGAACGCGCCGCACCGCGATCGTTCGCGAATTTTTACCATTGACTTCAAATTGACATTACGGGGGATCCGACTGTTGGATTCTCCTAAAACCAAAACCGTTAGGTTCAAATAGAAAAGAGCTTTCCAACGAATATAAGAGATTTGAAATATAATGGTTGGATTTGGAATTATGTCAAAATCAAAATTGGAAAACGTTGCTATAAGTGCAGTTCGATGACTGTTTCTAGAAATCGACTGAAAAGGCCTTAACAAAATTATTAAAAATGTTAATAATTGGTGTAAATCATAACAAATGAATTGGAAAGAATTGGGATGAAAAATTCCATATTTGAAAAGATAAAAATAAATTTTAATCAAAATGAACTAGTTATTAACTAGATTTGAAATCCAATAATTTTTAAATAAATAAATTGGATTTGTAAAAAGGGTTTTAATATAACCAGAAATTTCCAATCTATAATTTGGAATGGATTTGAACAGAAATCATCTCCGGAATAATTCGATATTGGCTTCGTGACTATTTGGATATTGTGGATGAATTTAGAAAATAAATATTTATCGTTATTCCCAATACGATATGTGTTGGTTTAAGAATTTGTTATTGAATATAAGTCGATATAATTTTTGTTTAGAGCCTTATATTTAATATCAAAGTGGATTTTAGGTTTGTCGTGAATGGTGTCTTAAATAACACTGTTTTTAAGCCCTGTGTGAAAAGAATAAATCTTTAAATTAAGATTATTAGAGTTTCCAATTATATTTAGTAGTTGGAATGAAATGGAATGTGATATTGGGTTCAATACTACAAAAGTGGGCATATTCGACACTAATGTATGTGCGTTGCATGAAAAGTGTGGCGAAAGCTATGCTTTCTTTGATATTCTTTAACAATATTCATATGTTGTTGCATTGGACGTAAATGCACTGTTGCGGTTGGAATTCTAGTGCTGTGAAGTGCAACACTAGTTCAAAGCGTAGCTTCACATAAATACAACTCAAGTCAGCGATCCGCGTTATCAAAATAAACAAATAAGTGAACATAGATGATGATTAATCCAATGGTTCAAACCAATCCATGCTTTCTATCTAAACATTACCCCCATCATCCAATCAACAATAGCCACCTCATTACGTTCTTTTGCTATGTGAATATTTGGCGCGATGTTTCCCCCTTCACAAATTAACATGTAAAAATAAACTGTGATGACCCCAAACTCCCGTGCCATGGAATATAGAGTTTTACCTTATAATGGCCAAAATATGCTTGATATGTATAAAACATATCATTTGATATTATCACTAGTGCATATATGGTTCAAAAACAATTTCAATCATAATATATCAATCGTAGACAACATGGGTACCATATATCATGTCGCCATATATAGGTTTACAATCAAAACCGCACGATGTCGTATTGGAAGTTGGATTTCCTTCATGAACCAAGGAAAGGGATCGTCCTTATCGAATTCGAGATTGTCTAGCCCGAGCCTCAGGATACAGTCGCAACTTCACCTAGATCGTCAGGGTTGATTCACACGGTGTGGAATAAATGCGTGAACAATACGTTTTCCCTCCCTATGGGGCGTAAATCTGGTGAGTATATCGACCATTCCATCCATCGGCCCCGTAGTGACCGATATAACCGAGGCGCCTCGCTTTCTATCATCCATATAAGTAAAAATGTCTAGGATCCATACCATGACACCACTCCTAGCTAGAAAGAAACGCATGTCCTCCCTGAGGTCCTCTCCCGTTTCTGGTTCATACCCAGGGTGTGAGGCTCACGAATTAACACTATACACAAAGCTATGTTATATTAAAGTCGTGCTTTGATCATCAACCACAAGGCTATGCTTTTCAACAAAAGCCTTGATCACTGAATCTCAGCATGCCACATTGACATTCCACGCCATGCGATTGATGTCTATCGATATATAACCTCTAAGCTTGTACGTCTTAGAGAAGGGTGTTAAGCAAGAGAATAAATTCTCCTCCACCAAACAGATATATATTTAATAGAAATCAATCTACACAGAACGAAATCCAATGTCAGACATACATCCATTTACGAGTTCATTCTGGGTCTGAACGAAACTGGAGGCACATTATTCCTCGTCTCGTATGTCCAATACAAGAGAGAAGCCCTTGCACATCCGAACAATCAACAAATACGTCCGGACATCTACCAGTGTAACCCTTTTAAGGCAGCAACTCCAATCAAAGGCATCAGTAGCCATCCATTCGATGTGAAGATTATCGGTCTTGCACCGTCTCTATATCTTCGACTCCCAGTCGACGTGCGATTATTTGAAATGAGAATTAACTCGGCCTTTTCAAATAATCTACGTATATACAGAATTCAAACTAATTCTTTCCTTGGTTAGATTATTTGACATTCACGTTTCAACTGAATATAATTATTTTGTGTCAAATACATCTAACCATCAGAATATCCAATAAACTAAGTAAAATCGGTTTATTTCCATTCCATATCGTTTATAATATTTTATAACAATTTTAACGATTTTTCCCTTATATATATAGTCCATTTTCATCAAACGACATTTCAGGTCATTCGACGGCACTGGCGCTGCTCTCATTCAAATTTGAATTTAACATTTCACAAAATCTAACCGTTGGATCCTAACAAATTTATATCGTTGGAAACATCTTTGCAAAGCAAACCCAATGGTTCCGATTTCGAGAAAATCCAACGGTTGGATCTTCCGTAATAATCATTTAAAATTACGATTTCAAAACGCGAACAGCAGCATCGTTATTCGTTTTATTCTAATTTATATATATGTAATTTATTCGACGATTTCCAAACCATTTTCACTTCAAAATTTGGCTGATGCCTTTAAATTTCGAATTTTTTTGCCACAACCTCCTTTGTACGGGGAGCGGTTTGGAAATTCATTGGGCCGTATTAGGCACCCAGTAAATCCAGTATAAACACATACAATTTTTAGTGAACTATTCTATGCCCGAGGGAGTGCGTAAATTACTCCAGAGATAAATCTCGTCACCTCGTCCTGTGTTAGAAAATAAATAATTCATGTGTCGTATCTAATAACTTGAGAGATGTGATTATTGTCAACTCCAGACCCGTGTGGGGTTTTTATTTAATCTAGCAATTTACTATTATATTTTATTTAGTCCACATCAGTCCTCAGTTCAACATGTAATTCAGTCATCGCCATACGAGCATCTTACCCGTATGTTAATCCTAACCTCGTCACATTAGCTCCAAATGTTGATGTGGTATATGATGAAGTATGTTATCTTCACGTAGTATGCCATGAAGTGCAGTTCAGAATTAATTGTTACTATCCTATGGCAACGTTTATAATCTCACGTAGATCAACCAGCACACCGCATCCAATGGCATTCACAGGAGTTTGTATAATAAATAAAATTGCGTAGCCAACTCATTAAGGTTCACCTATTTGTCTAGCAAGCAAATAAATTCTTTACTCAATAGCAAAACCATTTACCTATTTAACATATGTATATACATGCATATCTAAGCTAAAAATAATATTTTAGCAAACAAATATTTATTTTCATACATGACTATTTTTAACAGTTCATATACACGTTAAAAATAATATTTTCAATCAACAAATATTTATTCCAACCTATGGTTATTTTTCACAGTTCATATACATGTTAAAAATAATATTTCAATCCACAAACATTTATTTCAACCTTTGTTTATTTTTAACAGTTCATATACATGTTAAAAATAATATTTTAATCCACAAATATTTGTTTCAACATCTGGTTATTTTTTAAAGTTCATATACATGTTAAAAATAATATTTTTAATCAACAAATATTTATTTCAATTCATGGTTATTTTTAACACTTCATATACATGTTAAAAATAATATTTTCAATCAACAAATATTTATTTTAACTAAAGATTATTTTTAACACCTCATATACATGTTAAAAAATAATATTTTCAATCAAAAAATATTTATTTCAACCTTTGACTGTTTGTAAAGGTTCCTACATACAATAAAAATGTGATTTTTATTGTTAAGGCATTTTATTTCAAACATGAATATTTTTAGTGATTCATATATATATTAAAAATGTGATTTTTATTGTTCAAACAATTTATTTCAAGCATGAATATTTTTAGTGATTCATATATACAATAAAAATGTGATTTTTATTGTTCAAATAATTTATTTCAAACATGAATATTTTTAGTGATTCATATATACAAAAAAAATGTGATTTTTATTGTTTATACAATTTATTTCAAACATGAATATTTTTAGTGATTCATATATACAATAAAAATGTGATTTTTATGGTTCAAACATGAATATTTTTACTGATTCATGTATACAATAAAAATGTGATTTTGTTGTACAAACAATTTATCTCAAACATGAATATTTTTAGTGATTCATATATACAATAAAAATTTATTTCAAACATGAATATTTTTAGTGATTCATATATGCAATAAAAATGCAATTTTTATTGTTCAAACAGTTTATTTCAAACATGAATATTTTTAGTGGTTCATATATACAATAAAAAGGCAATTTTTATTGTTCAAAAAATTTATTTCAAACATGAATGTTTAATAACACATGAATATTTCAGAAAATTTTGACATTACAACGGCAGGGTATTTAGCACCGGCATCGTGTCCAGTACAGCTCCTCTGCTATCCTAGGCCTTGCAGCATTACAATTCTTTCATTTCAATGATTTCGACAATATCATTCATTTTCACAACATAATGAATATACCACAAACACAACCAATTTTGTTGCAACCACAATCAATCATTCACAATCACAACCCAAACAATTTATATCGTCCATGGTTTGTGGACGAGGGGACTATATATATATATGTATATATGTGTGTGTAAATATATATGTATGTATGTATGTATATAAATATATTTATTTCCATTTCAGTTTCATTTCAATTCCATTCAATGCATGTATGACTTATACAACGTATATATAATTTGTACATCACATATATAATTTATACAATGCTTGTATGTGAGATATACAACGCTTATATAATTTATACATCGATTATACATCGCTATTCCATTCCAATTTGAATTTAGAAATCTCACATTGGGTTCCACTCCTCCTTAAATTGTAGAAGCTCCAAACGCACTCCAGTCTCTTCTAGAATGTAGCATACGATGTCACGGTCACAATGTCTCTTGTTTCACTGGATTTCGACAAAAATATGAAAAAGATATGATTTTTATAATTAGATTCAATTTCGCGACGCTTTAAAGTGTTATAAACAGTTTAAATTATATAAACCGTACCTTTCAGCTTTCGTTCCAAACTAGGGTTTGATTTAACTTCCAACCCGCTGCACGAGGGAATGATCGGGCAATGCCACGTGGAAGGTGGAGGAAGCGCGTGCTTGGAGGTCGTGGCGCGGTCGGGTGTAAAGGCGGGGGCTGACCATGGCAACACAATGAACTTCGAGACTTCCCGAAGATGATTCAAACGATTTTCACAATGATACGTCACAAATCTTATAAGGATTTGAAGCTGGAGAGGAGTTCTACAAAATTCCCTTCATCATAATTCAATTTCATTGAATGATTTGAGAGGAATCAGGGTTGGAAGCTTGGAATGGGTTGGCGCCGTTTAGTCGGGTTACGGGGGTATTTTGGAAAATATAAATAATGACTAGAAAATTATGATTGGTCCATATATATATTTATTCCAAAAATAGTGTTTCCCCTCCTGACTCCAATTCAAACCCAACGAGTGTCGTCCCCAGCTAAATACCCCCATTATGGAAACAATGGAATGTGTGTCGTAAGTCCACTTGACAGTTTCAGTCAGTTATTCTTCAAATTAAAATATAAAACATTCAATTTTTGATTTGAATGTACATTTTAATTTGTCGGGGCCACATACTGATTCCAAAAAACCCCGAAAAATAAATCTAGCTATGTTTGGATGATACGGTCCTAACAAAATTAATTTCATCGAATTTGGAGACCGTTTGAAAAATGGTCATTTTCTGGTCGATCAAATTCAAACTGAAATTACTAAACGCGTTTTAATTTACCACGCTCACATATTAATTTAAAAAATTATAGAATTTTGAACTTAGCAATAAATTGACATTCCGGATCCAACCAAAGTGGTTTCGTCGAAAACGGAGATCATTTGCAAAATGTCTATTTTTAAGGGCTATATTTATATTAAATTCCATAGCGACTATTATGAATATTCAACTGGCCATAACTTTTTATTCCCAGTAGGAAATTTCAAATTTTCAGATCTGTTAGAAAGATATTTTTAAACAGATTTAAATTTTTTTGGTTTTACTGAATTCGATTTATTTTGAATCCTGTACATTCAGTCAAAGTTCGAAATCAAATTTTCAAACTGCCGTACCATTTCAAGCTCGTTATATAATTAAAATAATTTATTCGTTCGGACTTCATTTAAAATAAATTTTTAGTTGTTATTATTTAAAATAAATTATTTTAAATATTTTAGATTCATTAAAATAGCTAAAATAAAAAATTTAAATTGGCTTTGATTTTCCGGGTTGTTACATTCTCGCCCACTTAAAACTTTTCATCCCCTAAAAGGAAACAATAGTAAATTAGGAAACAAAACGGAAAATAGAATATACTGTTAATGTACCTTGCAACAGAGCTAATCAGAGATGTCCACTCTGCACTTGGGATAAGCCTGCTTAATGCTATCTTCCGTCTCCCATGTACAGTCTCTAGGATCACCGCTCCACTGCACTTTGACTAAGTGAACCTTCTTGTTTCTGAGAACCTTGGTTTCTTTGCCTATAATCTTTATCGGCTCTCTTCTCACAACTAATTTTGGAGTAATATCCAAACCTTGTTGCGCTGCTTCCTCCACGACCAAGTCTGGATCATGCACATGCTTTAGAAGTTGAGACACGTGAAATACATCATGCACTTCGGGAAACCAGTCAGGCAATTGAACTATATAAGCAAGAGTTCCAATCCTTTCAAGTATAGGAAATGGACCAATAAATCTAGGCGCCAGCTTCCCTGCTTTCCCGAATCGGACTACTCCTCTCATCGGAGAAACTCTCAAATATACATAATCACCAAGAGCAAATGCTAAATCTCTTCTTCTAGAATCTGCATAACTCTTCTGTTGGCTCTGAGCCATTTGCAGTTGCTTCTTAACGAAATCGAATTTATCCGAAGCTTCACGAAACATGTCGGGACCCAATACTAATCGATTGACTGATTCTACCCAACATGCTGGAGATCTACATGGTTGACCATACAATTCTTTGAATGGCGACATTCCCAAGCTCATTTGGTAGTTGTAACTATATGAGAACTCAGCTAAATGCAAGTGATCTTCCCATGATCCGCCAAAATCAATAATATGTGTCCCCAATAAATCTTATATTATACGATTCACCCTCTCAGTTTGGCCATCTTTCTGAGGGTGATATGCGGTGCTAAGACTTAACTTTGTTCCCAATTATTCCTGGAATGCTTCCCAGGATTTACCAGCGAATATTGGATCACGATCACTAACAATACTACTGGGAGCCCCATGTAGTCTAACGTCTCTTTGAAATAAAACTACGCCAGATTCTGAGCCGTTCTATTTGATCTTGACAGGTATAAAATGGGCGGTCTTCGTGAAATGATCTACGAACACCCATATACTGTCATTTCCTTTCTTGGTTCTAGGAAACCCGTCTATGAAGTTCATGGAAATTTTCTCCCACTTCCAATTTGGAACTTCTAACGGTTGCAACAATCCGGCGAGTTTCTGTTGATCGTTTTTGACTTGTTGACAAGTAGAACACCGGCTAACATATATTGAAATATATCTTCATAGATCTCCACCAGAAAGTGCGCTTGACATCATTATACATTTTACTCAATCCTGGATGGGTACTAAGCTTGGATTTGTGACATTCATCTAGTATTTCCCTTCTGAGCTTCGGTACACAAGTTCGGCCTTTTAACCTCAGAATCCCCTTATTATCAATCTGGAAACTCGAGGTTTTTCCTTTCTGAATTCCCTCTCTTATCCTCTGAATGAAGTGATCATCCTTTTGAAGAGCAGAGATCTTATAAATCAATGAAGGTGCAATAATTAGATTAGCGATGATCACATTCTTTCTATTGAGCGAATTAGCTACAACATTGGCTTTCCCTGGAGTATACAAAATATCTAGATCATACGCTGCAAGAAATTCTAGCCAACGCTGCTGTCTCAAATTCAAATCCTTCTGGGTGAACAAATATTTCAGTGATTTATGATCAGTGTATAATTCAAAATTCTCACCTAGTAGATAGAGCCTCCAGATGTTCAAAGAAAACATGACGGCTAACAACTCAAGATCATGAGTAGCATACCTCTTCTCATGCGGCTTCAGCTGACGGCTAGCATAAACAACTAATTGGCCTCTCTGCATTAATATCGCACCAACACCTTCAAGCGAAGCATCGATATAAACAATCAAATCTTGATTGCCATCAATATTAGTTGACACTGGAGCAGTTGTCAATCTTAATTTCAGCTCTTGGAAAGCTGCCTCACATTTAAGAGTCCAATTAAATCTTGCGTGCTTCTTCGTAAGCTTTGTTAATGAACTGGATAGTTTCGAAATATCCTTAACAAATTTCTGATAATAACTAGCCAATCCAAGGAAACTTCTGAATTCTGTAGGTGTACTTGGCTGCTTCCAATCTTGAATAGCTGTAATTTTACTTGGATCTATTGAAATTCCTTCCTTTGATACGACGTAACCAAGGAACTTTACCTCTTCTTGCCAGAATATACATTTGGAAAATTTGTCATTTAATACATTCTTTCTGAGCATTTCCAAAACTTGTTCCAAATGTTTTGCATGTTCGCTATCTGACTTAGAGAAGATCAATATGTCATCTATGAAGACCAATACGAATTTATTCAAGACTTCTCTGAATACCCTGTTCATTGGATCGACAAAATAAGCTGGAGCATTACATAAGCCGAACGGCTTTACCAACCACTCATAGAATAAGTTTGGACCTCTGAATGCTGCCAAAGGAACACATTCTTTGGTAATTCACAGCTGATGGAGACCTGTAGCTAGGTGCATCCTTGAAAATACTTATGCTCCACTCAAACGATCCAACAAATCATCAATTTGCGGCAATGGATAATTATTCTTTAATATTTGCTTAATCAAGTCACGATAATCCACGCATAGGCTGAGAGTACCGTCTAACTTTGGGACAAACACCACTGCTGCTCCCCAATTAGAGAAACTAGGCCTGATCAGACATTTCCGTAGTAATTGTCGAGTCTGATCCCCCAATTCTTCTTTCTCCTTTAAAGTCATTCTCCGAATAGGGTGCACTACTGGCCTTGCATTCGGAATTAGATCGATTTTGAAATCAATTTCTCTACGCGGAGGTAAGCTATCCACTTCTTCAAACACATCCAAATAATTTTTGATGATAGGAATATTTTCTGTGAAAACAGGAATATTTTCTATTGGAGCAGGAGAAACATCAAGAGCTGACCAAAATTCTTTTCTATCTGAATTTAGACCTTCGCATGGTATGGTTATAAACTTCCCTGATTTAGTCTTGCCTTAACAACTCTCTCGGCGTATTTAACCTCAGCTTCATATTGGGTTAACCAATCCAATCCTAAAATAAAATCAAATTCGGTATAATTCATGACGATCGAGATAGAAGGGAACTTATAAGGGGAAAAAGAGTCAGGAACCCAACAAATCCAACTTAGATTGAGGGAATCCCCGATCGGATTATGGACACTGATGGGTTCTTTGAGCCTTTTCAATTTTAAATCTAATTTCTTAACCATATTACTTGCAATAAAGCTTCGTGACGCGCCTATATCAAACAGTACTTTAACTGGAATATTTTTGACAGTAAGCGTGCCTTCCAAAACATCTGGCCTTCCCTGTCGGGCTGAGGGTGCTGGAGTTTCCGCCACTTTATTGACTTGAGCCACTTTGGTCGCTTTTAACAGCCAGCGGTCTCGCTTTATATGACCAAATTGATGGCAAATGTTGCATTCTATGCTTTCTTGTACCTCCTTTTTGGACTTAAATCCGTTCCTCTTTTGCATTTTTAAAGATTTACATTTTCTGGAAAAATGCCCTTTCTGATTGTTGTTAAGGCATACGATTGTCTCTGCCTTTTTCTGATTGGCTTTTGGCTTCTTACTGACCTCAAACTTCGTACTTGCCTCAAGGCTATCAGTTTCAGACTTCCTTTTGTTGATAGAAATGCCTTCCTCTTCATCTTCCAAACCACCTTGCTTATCAAGATCCTCATAGCGATAAGCCACTTGTATCATTTCAGAAGAAGAAAGATTCACATGTGCATTTACTCTACCTTCGTACTTTCTTTGAAGTCCTCTAATAAATGTCAGATTCTTCCTCAAAGGATCTTCAATTAGCGTCGGGACAAAATGAGAAAGTTCGATGAATTTCTTCTGATACTCCTGAATGGTCATATCTCCTTGTTTCAGATAGTAGAACACATCGTATAGCCGCTCAGTTGCTTCTGGAGGAATAAATCTTTCTTTGAAAATTTCTTTAAATCTATCCCAGGTAATATTACCTTCTGGATTATTCTTAGTAACCGTTTCCCACCAGATTAAAGATTCGTCTTTGAGTGCCCAAGATGCCAGTAATCTTTTCTGGTCATCCCTCAGCATTAAACCTTCAAAAATTCTCTCAGCAGATCGCATCCATGCTTGTATTTCCATAATGGATTCTTTGCCCAAGAATTGTAATCCACCCAGATTTCGATACTTCTTAACTAGAACTTCTATATCTGAATCTGGCTGTGGGAGCACAATTGGCTCAATAGATTGCTGAACCATAATATTACTCCTTCTACATCTGCCACTCATTTTCTACTATGTTTGCAAATAGCAGACAAAGAGTCAGGCCAACAGAAAAGATATTGTAAAGCATAGAGACATATATCTTAGTATAAATGCATCTATGAGGGTGTATTTTATTCTGCTAAACTCATTCTAGGACATTACTGATCCTATCTATAATGAGTTATTCGTCTTAGAATACTACTGATTCTATTTCTGACGAGTTCGTTAATATGTTATATTCCAGACCTAAGGTTAACCATAGCTCTGATACCAACTATGACGAATCCAAACTCCCGTGCGATGGAAGCAAGGATAATCAGTGGAATATATCACATAAACAATAACAGCAGAACAAAAATATACCATTACACCATATAATGTACAACAAATTAGACTAGAACAAATACAATCATCAGAGTTACACAGCATAACAGGATCATACTTAGTATAAAATACAATTTCAGTTTTATATAAAATGTCTGCAGTGGAATCAAACATAATATATAACAAAGTCTGAACAGCATAATAGAAATGATAGAATCTATCTTCAGCTCCATAGCTATCCAAAATAAGCCTGCTAAAACCTGAACACAAGGCTGCCCATGTAGAAAATAGGGGCACCCGAGTTTGCAAGTGAAACAAACTACGAGTCAGTCATGGGACTGGTATGAGAAATCTTACTTAACTTATTTAACTATAAGGTCAATCACAGGACCACGCCGCTAACGCGGAACAGGTTTACTCCATTGGATTGCCAGTACATGAAATAAAGTAAATCATTAAACATACAATGCTTTTTAGAAAAATGAAGCCGTTATAAGACTCAAATCCCATTACACAATGCAACGCAAACCGGAGGATAGAGTTTTACCTTATAATGGCCAAAATATGCTTGATACGTATAAAATAAATCATTTGATATTATCACTAGTGCATATATGTTTCAAAAACAATTTCAATCATAGACGACATGGTTACCATAAATCATAACGCCATATATAGGTTTACAATCAAAACCGCATGATTTCATATTTGAAGTTGAATTTCCATCATGAACCAAGGCAAGGGATCATCCTTACCAAATTCAAGACTTTCTAGCCCGAGCCTCAGGATACAGTCGCAACTACACCTAGATCGTCAGGGCCGGTCCACACGGAGTGGATTAAAATGCCTGAACAATACGTATTCCTACCCTATGGGGCATAAATCTGGTCAGTATATCGACCATTCCATCCATCGGCCCCATGGTAACCGATATAATCAAGGCGCCTCGCTTTCCATCATCCACATAAGTAAAAATGTCTGGGCTCCATACCATGACAACACACCTAGCTAGAAAAAAACACATGTCCTCCCTAAGATCCTCTCCCGTTTCTGGTTCATACCCGGGGTGTGAGGATCGGGAATTAACGCTATACACAAAGCTATGCTATATTAAAGCCGTGCTTTGATCATCAACCATAAGGCTCTGCTTTTCAACAAAAGTCTTGATCACTGCATCTCAGCATGCCTCATTGACATTCCACGCCATGCGACTGATGTCTATCGACATATAACCTCTAAGCTCGTACATCTTAGAGAAGGGTGTTATGCAAGAGAATAAATTCTCCGCCACCGAACAGATATATATTTAATAGAAATCAATCTACACAGAACGAAATCCAATGTCAAACATACATCCATTTACTAGTTCGTTCTGGGTCTGAACAAAACCAGAGGCACCTTATTCCTTGTCCCATATGTCCAATGCAGGAAGAGGCCCTCACACATCCAAACTATCAACAAATACGTCCCGACAACTACCACTGTAACCCTTTCAAGGGAGCAACTCCAATCAAAGGCAACAGTAGCCATCCATTCGATGTGAAGATTATCGGTCTTGCACCGTCTCCATATCTTCGACTTCCAGTCGTCATGTGATTATTTGAAATGAGAATTAACTCAGCCTTTTCGAATAAACTACTTATATATAGAATTCAAACTAATTCTTTCCTTGGTTAGATTATTTGACATTCACATTTCAATTCAACATAATTATTTCATCTCAAATACATCTAACCATCAGAATATCCAATAAACCAAGTAATATCGGTTTATTTCCATCCCATATTGTTTGTAATATTTTATAACGATTTTTCTCTATTTTTATATATATAAAAATAGTCCATTTTCATCGAACGACGTTTCAGGTCATTCGATGGCACTGGCGCTGCTCTCATCCAAATTTTATTTTAACATTTCACAAAATCTAACCATTGGATCTTAACGAATTTTATATCATTGGAAACATCTTTCCAAAGCGAAACCAATGGTTTCGGTTTTGGGAAAATCCGACAGTTGGATCTTCCGTAATAATCGTTTAAAATTACGATTTCAATATGTGAAGTGCTGCGTCGTTATTCGCTTTATTTTTAATTTATATTTATATATATATAAATAAATAATTCATTCGCAATTTCCAAATAATTTTCACTTCAAAAATTTTCCTAACGCCTTTAAATTTAGAAAAATTTCGCCATAACCTCCTTCGTACGGTGACGGGTTTGGAATTTTATTGGGCAGTATTAGGCACCCAATAAATCCAGTACAAGCACACACAATTTTTAGTGAACTATTCCATGCCCGAGGGAGAGTGTGTAAATTACTCTAGAGATAAATCTCATCACCTCGTCCAATGTTGGAAAATAAAAAATCCATGTGCCGTATCTAATAACTAGGGAGACGTGATTATTATCAACTCCAGACTAGTGTGGGGTTTTTATTTAATCTGGCAATTTACCGTTATATTTTATTTAGTCCATATCAGTCCTCAGTTCAACCTGTAATTCAGTAATCACCATATGAGCATCTTACCCATATGGTAATCCCAACCTCGTCACATTAGCTCCAAATGCTGATGTGGTGTATGATGAAGTATGCTATCTTCACGTAGTATGTCATGTACTGTAGTTCAAAATTAATTGTTACTATCCTATGGCGACATATATAATCCCACACAGAACAACCAGCACACCGCATCCAGTGGCACTCACAAGAGTTTGTATAATAAATAAAATTGCGCAACCAACTCATTAAGGTTTGCCTATTTGTCGGGCACGCAAATAAATTCTTTACTCAACAGCAAATCCATTTACCTGTTTAACATATGTATATACACGCATATCTAAGCTAAAAATAATATTTTTAGCGAACAAATATTTATTTTCATATGTGAAACACCCCACCTCCGTTAAGGTCACTCACAAAGGGAATGCCTTATCTTCGGTGGAGCATTATAGGTAAAAGATGCAGATAAATTACAAGACAGACAAATAAAAACAACAAAAATAAAGTCATTTTATTAACAATGTGGTTCAGTCAAGCTTTTACAACAGTTGTCTCAATCATACTAAAAGTAATACATAGAACTTCTGTCTTGATTTAAAAACTTCCAAGTATAAAACAAGCATAAAAAATAACAATGATATTCCCCAATAAAGCATGAACCAGCCATAGCAGTGGAAGAGAGGGTCCAAAGTAAAACATCGACTATCTTCGAGCTTGAATAGAAAACTGAGCTAAGTGGTAACATTTCCTCCTTGAGAACCTAGGAGGGAAATGGAAGAAAAGAGGCAAAACAAAACTAGGTCAGGCATAAGTCTGGTAAGTCCAGCTACTTTCAGCATATGAACAAGCAAGAACAACATGACATGAATTAAACTGAATAAAGACATAAGCATGATGATAAGGAACATAGGATACACAGGATAAGAAATAGGCAAGATAAACTAAGTATAACATCGCATGTTAACTATTATCTACTTCGCTACTACCCTGTTATTCTGATTTCTATATCTCTGCACCACCTAACGAGTGTCCCAACTAGTAATCTGTATAAAGGATAATATTACAACGTGATCGCAATCCCCGCAATTGTGGTATCCTTCAGGTGTTCATCTATTATGAGGATTCCACCTAAATCAACCTAACTGCCATGAAGATGTTAGATGTACCCTTACTACCCCTATCGACCGGCTCCCTACTTGCATAAATGTTCCACGTGTCTGTGTCAATCGGCCCTCTCTTGCGTGTTGATACCCTATACTGGTCCCACCATAAGGTGTATCAATCCTTATGATAGCGACCTGACATGATTCAAGACGCACAGTGCATAACTACTGGTACCCAGTGCCTGCTTTTTCCCACTCCGGAGTACGTGCACGCTCGTAAACCGTCGGACCCTACACTGACGTACCCCTTGTCGTTGTTTTGATCGCTTATAATTAGCCCAGTAATCGTGCCCCACCCTGCCTAGCTCAAGGTACCGTGATACATCTATGTGGGTTACTGCTGAAATGGGTCCCCGTTAGTAGGGTTCCCTACTGGTTAAGTTTGTGGGCATGTATTTACTAATATTACCCACCAACCCGATTTGTACTTAACCCTCCCACCGATCCAAGCATGTTTATATAATGGTTAAGTTTTGTGGGCCTATATTTACTAATATTACCCACCAACCCGACGTATACATAACCTTCCCACGGATTCAAGCATGTTTATATAATGGTTAAGCTTTGTAGGCCTATATTTACTAATATTACCCACCAACCCAACGTATACTTAACCTTCCTACAGATTCAAGCATGTTTATTGTATGGCTAAGTTTTGTGGGCCTATATTTACTAATATTACCCACCAACCCGAGGTGTACTTAACCTTCCCACGGATTCAAGCATGTTTATTTAATGGTTAAGTTTTGTGGGCCTATATTTACTAATATTACCCACCAACCCGACATGTACTTAACCTCCTACTCGTCAAGTCGTGTTGGTTAAGTGGTTCTTATTAACTTAACCTTTCTCGCTTATCAAGTTGGATTGGTTAAGTGTGATTTATTAGCTTAACCCTGTTCATTCATCAGGTCATATTGGTTAACTATTTCCCATTTAACATAACCCCGTTCATTCATCGTGTTGGTTAAGTGGTTCTTATTAACTTAACCTTTCTCGCTTATCATGTTGGATTGGTTAAGTGTGATTTATTAACTTAACCCTATTCATTCATCAGGTTATATTAGTTAAGTATTTCCCATTTAACTTAACCCCATTTGTTCATCAAGTTATACTGGTCAAGTGTCATTAATCAATTCAAGTTAACTTAACCTACCCACTCGCCACGTCATGTTGGTTAAGTGTTTCCTTCTGGTGTTAAATTGACCCTACCTCAAATCATGTTATATTGGTTAAGTGATGCCCTCTCGCGTTAACTTAACCCTTCCCATACGTCATGTTATATATTGGTTAAGTGTATCCTCTTGTGTTACTTAACCGTACCACAAGTCATTATATATTTTGGTTAAGTGTTACCCTAGTTAACTTAACCCTACCATCTGTTTAATTAACATGTTATAATGGTTAAGTGTTCCCTTAGTTAACTTAAACCTGCCATCATGTTATAACGGTTAAGTGTTCCCTTAGTTAACTTAACCCACCCATATGTCAAATTGGTTAAGTATCATTAATCTAACCCTCCCATACTTAGCATGTGCCATTAGCATTAATTTATTTATTAATGCACCAACCTCTCACATTAGATATGTGTTGTTGCGGTTACTGGATATGCCGGGCGGTTCCGGGCAGTTTTACACCGTAACTCAATATAACATCGGGTTTTTCTTGGGCATGATGCACTAACCTCTTACATTAGATAGGTGTTGCTGTGGTTACTGGATGTGTCGGGCGGTTCGGGGCAGTTTTACACCACAACTCAATCTAACCTCGGGTTAGGCATTCTCATCTTTTAACATATTTATATATTTACGGTGTATATGTAAATTATTTCACAATTAAATTATAACACTAATTATGTTCATAATTAATGTCATACCAATTATACCGTTTTCGTGCTAATTTCCCAAATCCACCAAAACTAGTCATGATCCCGTTTCTCAAGTTATGCCCAACCAATTCCAATTTCAAGTTATTAATCAAAATAGGCTATACCCCGTCTTCCCAAACATGCAATAATAGTCATTCCCAAAATCACTATGTCATATATTTGGCATTCCAAATCAATAGTTAAGCCCAATCTAGTTTTAATATTCTAGTTTACAATGTATGGCCAAAACTTGGTTTACAAGCCAACTAACCCAAACTTGCAGTTATAATGATAACAATGCCCCAATGTCAATTACAAGTTTTGCCTAACCATTTCACCACATATGTTATGTTCAGTTACTTTTGCCAATTATGTTATGCCAATACTGTCAATTTCATGTTTATGCCCCAATAACCCAAACCTTCCCCGTATTTCCATCGTACGTATATCGCGATTCAACCTAGATTATAGGTCAATCTAGATTCACAAATAAAAAGGAACAAATAGGAATAATATGACAATGATAGGCATAAGAACTGGCACAAGTTGATAGTTCCAAAACACCAGGATTACATATCTAATAGAATTACAGCATAACTGAATAAACTGATTTAGAATCATTGTAGGCGTATAGATCTGATTATAAACAATATTATGGACATGAAAGGCTTGAATAATAAACTAGGTTCGACAACTTGGATTGATTCGATTGGAACGATAAGAAGCAACCCAAAGTCATAGATTCACAAAGGCTAAGAATAGATCTAAATAGAAAATCAAGCATAGGTCCAAATTTATTTTATTCCATGTCCATACTATAATTGGTTGTCTAAATCTGAAATTACTCGTGAATTTACAAAACAAAGGCAAGTCTTGTTTTCTAGAAACTGTATTCTAAAACTGAATTGCTCGCCTTTGATGTAGATCGTTGAATTCTCTTTGTTGAAATAGATTAGATTTAATTTGATTTGGATGTAGCTTCTATCTTGCCTTTGAGTTAAAAGAGATGACGGCTATTCTAGGTTTACCATTGACGACAAGGTGGCTCTTGGAATGAATTAGTGTGATTTTAGGTTGAGAGTTAGGTTGCTTATATAGAGTTTTAATTAATTTAGAGCCGTCGGATTAACCCTAGAAGCAATCAAGACTATCCAGTCAAGATAGGATAATACCTCAGCCCTAATGACTCAGCAAAGAGTCAGGAAGGACTCAGCAATGACTCACTGTCCGGATCAGAACACTCCAGAAACCTGTGCAGGTTTTTAGCCCGGCCTAGGCGCACTTGGCAGGTGTTCTAGTGCAGTTTTGTACTGGCGCACTTGTGAAGTGCGCCAGTGTATTCTGGTCGACTTCCGGTTTTCTTGCCTAACTTCGTTCGTCCATATCTCCTTCATACGGTATCCGTTTTACGCAAACTTGGACTCCACCTCAAGAAAAATTCCGAGACGTATGCAATGTCATAACCCGTTTCATCTAATTCTTATTTTAATAATTAATTATTCTTTAATTATCTCTATGTCCTGTTTTAAAATTACGGGGTGTTACATTCCCCCCTACTTAAAGGATTTTGTCCCTGAAATCTTCAAGTTAGGAAGAACGTATATCCTAACATCCATCATCCATCTATTCAACCGTTCAATCACAAGCGTCCATTATCCTTAGAAAATATTTCTAATGCTTTCATGATCGTATGCATAGTCTGTGTATATGTCCTTATCTAATGCAAAATTGGGCGGTCTACTGATTCAGTTGACCTCCTTAATGCGAATTATGTCAGCGCCATGAGTCCATCATTTATGCAATTATTCCTAATCATACTTTATAATTTCTACATGAGTGCTTTAATCATTCATACAAATGCAACATTCATATGATAACACACCAAGTTTTAAACCATATATATAAAAGTTCACTCATTCATATGCAATATGAAAGAGACTGACCGATCTAGTGCCTAATGTGTGTATATGCATCAACGAGCAACCACTAGCAAACACTTGCAACCACTTGCATCCACCAACATAACATGTCTAAAACACATGTTTACATCCATTGGCTTCTACCTAAGGATCGGGAATAGGACTGAGAGGATATACTTAAAAGATAAAGGCTAGCATGCAAATAAACTTTACAGAAAAAGAGGAACCAAGGGTATACCCTTAAAAAGGGTATGATGTGCGTATCTAGTCTTCAGTCTTCTAAGTCGCATCTTCTTAAGCTTCACTCCACCATACCTTAACTAATTTAACTTCACGATTGCGAAGCTTCTTGAACTCCATTTCCAAGACCCACTAGTAAAGATTGGACCTCGATCACTTACTATGCTAGAAGGTATCCAATGTAGTCGAACTATCTTTCCAAGATAAACAGATGTTAACCATGATACCAAGTGTATATACTGAGATGATTAGAGGTCTCTCTTCTACTTAGCTTATCCATCATGTCACAAATCTGAGGGTCGATATCTCTCACGCAAACCATCCTAGTCGAACATGACATCCCTCAAGTACAAGCCCCAAAGGCCTAAACCAATATCAGACAAGCACCGAAGGAATACCTCCTCCGAATTTGGACGATTTATGTGAGATGATACTAGCAAAACAACCAAACAATTGAGCACTTAACCGACTCTGGCTATCCTCGCCAATCTTGCTCCAAAACTATCGTTGACCGCATAACTGGTTTGAATTGTCATCTAGATATATGTGGGAGTCTACCTCACGTTTTAGGGGACAAACCCCTAACCTTAATCAAAAACATCTGCGTACTCATGGACTACTCCAATGGATCGAAAATTGTCGATAAATACATAAAGTGATTCTAGGTAGCTAAGACAAACTGATCCCTTAGGATCGCACGAAATTTCGAGGGTATTCCCGAGGCGAGTCGAAAGTCTAACTACTCTCCTTTCACAATTACTAGCTAATCAATCCATGCCTAGAATCAACCCATAGCCCATGAAACCCAAAAACAAAGTATCTCAAATCCTTACAAACCAAAGATAAATGAGCCGAACCACCAATTGGATTTGAGACAATAATGGTATCCTCTACTATACAAGCTCTAGGGTGCAGAGACTCAACTATGGAAGCAGATATAAACGAATGTGAAGTGCTAAAATCAAAAGAGTACTAACAGGATGATCAACAGAAAACTAAACTTTTTCAACCGAAACTTTACTACCTCTCTCTCAGGTATGCTGGTGGTGAGAGCATGCACTTGCCTTCCGAAAAATCCTGTCCTTTGTTCTTTCCCTTGTCCTAAATTATATGACCTGTTATACCATAATTAAAGATACTTCCTCTTGTTTTAGGTTTTACTATTCCTTCCTTTTTACCTCCTTTATGAACCAAGTCTATATCCATGAGTTCTTCATCCTTGGGTTGTGCTCCTTAGCCAAACTCCCTCATTCTTATCTTTGCTATCCTTGTGTAACACATTGACAAGTCTCTCAAAAGCTGCCTCCATCGCATGGAAAATCCTACAAAGCTCGAATGAAAATTAGTCGTAGGTGAAACTACAGTGGCTATAGAAAGAAGTTGGGCACTTATTTGCCTTTTGACAAGTGTTGTAGTCTTGTCGAGCCTATGGAACCATGCCACGATGAGGTTACCTCCTAGAAAGCCAGGAGCCCGAGAGACTCAGGAAAGAAGGAAACAAGGATTCGAACAGAGGATCAAAAGATAATGCATATGGCTTTGGGGAATATGCCTTTAAAACAAAACTTTTCTTTTGAAAATGCTTCTTTTAAAACTGTTTTGAAAATAAGTTTTTCAAATCTTTTATCTGATCCGATAACCTTCAGCTCTGATACTAAGTGAAACACCCCACCTCCGTTAAGGTCACTCACAAAGGGAATGCCTTAACTTCGACGGAGCATTATAGGTAAAAGATGCAGATAAATTACAAGACAGACAAATAAAAACAGCGGAAAATAAAGTCATTTTATTAACAATGTGGTCCAGTCAAGCTTTTACAACAGTTGTCTCAATCATACTAAAAGTAATACATAGAACTTCTATCTTGATTTAAAAACTTCCATGTATAAAAAAAGCATTAAAAAATAACAATGATATTCCCCAATGAAGCATGAACCAGCTATAGCAGTGGAAGAAATGGTCCAAAGCAAAACATCGACTATCTTCGAGCTTGAAGAGAAAACTGAGCTAAGTGGTAACATTTCCTCCTTGAGAACCTGGGGGGAGGGGGGGGGCGGAAGAAAAGAGGAGAAACAAAACTAGGTCATACATAAGTCTGGTAAGTCCAGTTATTTTCAGCATATGAACAAGCAAGAAGAACATGACATGAATTAAACTGAATAAAGACATAAGCATGATGATAAGGAACATAGGATACAAAGGATAAGCAATAGGAAAGATAAACTAAGTATAACATCACATGTTAACTATTTTCTGCTTCGCTACTACCCTGTTATTCAGATTTCTATATCTCTGCACCACCTAACGAGTGTCCCAACTAGTAATCTCTATAAAGGATAATATTACAACGTGATCCTAATCCCCGCAATTGTGGTAGCCTTCAGGTGTACATCTATTATGAGGATTCCACATCAATAAGACAAACTTCCATGAAGATGATAGATGTACCCTTACTACCCTATCGATCGGCTCCTTACTTGCATAAATGTTCCATGTGTCTGTGTCAATCGGCCCTCTCTTGCATGTAGATACCCTGTGCTAGACCCACCATAAGGTGTATCAACCCTTATGATAGCGACCCAACACGATTCAAGATGCACAGTGTACAACTACTGGTACCCAATGCCTGCTTTTTCCCACTCCGGAGTACGTGCACGCCCGTAAACCATCAGAACCTACACTGACGTACCCACTGCCGTTGTTTTGACCGCTTATAATCAGCCCAGTAATCGTGCCCCACCCTGCCTAGCTCAGGGTACCGTGATACATCTATGTGGATTACTGCTAAAATGGGTTCCCGTTACTAGGGTTTCCTATTGGTTAAGTTTGTGGGCCTATATTTACTAATATTACCCACCAACCCGATATGTACTTAACCCTCCCACCGATCCAAGCATGTTTATATAATAGTTAAGTTTTGTGGGCCTATATTTATTAATATTACCCACCAACCCGACGTATACTTAAACTTCCCACGGATTCGAGCATGTTTATATAATGGTTAAGTTTTGTGGGCCTATATTTACTAATATTACCCACCAACCCGATGTATACTTAACCTTCCCACAGATTCAAGCATGTTTATTTTGTGGTTAAGTTTTGTGGGCCTATATTTACTAATATTACTCACCAACCCGACGTGTACTTAACCTTCCCACGGATTCAAGCATGTTTATTTAATGGTTAAGTTTTGTGGGCCTATATTTACTAATATTACCCACCAACCCGACATGTACTTAACCTCCTACTCGTCAAGTCGTGTTGGTTAAGTGATTCTTATTAACTTCACCTTTCTCGCTTATCATGTTGGATTGGTTAAGTGTGATTTATTAACTTAACCCTGTTCATTCATCAGGTTATATTGGTCAAGTATTTCCCATTTAACTTAACCCCATTCCTTCATCAAGTTATATTGGTCAAGTGTCATTAATCAATTCAATTTAACTTAACCCATCCACTCGTCACGTCATGTTGGTTAAGTGTTTCCTTCTGGTGTTGACTTGACCCTACCTCAAATCATGTTATGTTGGTTAAGTGCTAACCTCTCGTGTTAACTTAACCCTTCCCATACGTCATGTTATACATTGGCTAAGTGTTATCCTTTTGTATTACTTAACCCCACCACATGTTATATATTGGTTAAGTGTATCCTCTTGTTTTACATAACCCTACCACAAGTCATTATATAATTTGGTTAAGTGTTACCCTAGTTAACTTAACCCTACCATCAGTTTAATTAACATGTTATAATGGTTAAGTGTTCCCTTAGTTAACTTAACCCTACCATCATGTTATAATGGTTAAGTGTTCCCTTAGTTAACTTAACCCACCCATATGTCATATTGGTTAAGTATTATTAACCTAACCCTCCCATACTTAGCATGTGCCATTAGCATTAATTTATTTATTAATGCACCAACCTCTCACATTAGATATGTGTTGTTGCGGTTACTGGATATGCCGGGAGGTTCCGGGAAGTTTTACACTACAACTCAATCTAACCTCGGGTTTTTCTTGGGCATGATGCACTAACCCCTCACATTAGATAGTTGTTGTTGTGGTTACAGGATGTGTCGGGCGGTTCGGGGCAGTTTTACACCACAACTCAATCTAACCTCGGGTTAGGCATTCTCATCTTTTAGAATATTTACATATTTATGGTGTATATCTAAATTATTCACAATTAAATTATAACACTATTTATGTTCATAATTAATGGCATACCAATTATACCGTTTTCATGCTAATTTCCCAAATGCACCAAAACGAGTCATGATTCCGTTTCTCAAGTTATGCCCAACCAATTCCAATTTCAAGTTATTAATCAAAATAGACTATATCCCGTCTTCCCGAACTTGCAACAATAGTCATTCCCAAAATCACTATGTCATATATTTGGCGTTCCAAATCAATAGTTAAGCCCAATCTTGTTTTAATATTCTAGTTTACAGTGTATGGCCAAAACTTGGTTTACAAGCCAACTAACCCGAACTTGCAGTTATAACGATAACAATGCCCCAATGTCAATTACAAGTTTTGCCCAACCATTTCACCAAATATGTTATGTTCAGTTACTTTCCCCAATTATGTCATGCCAATATTGTCAATTTCATGTTTATGCCCCCAATAACCCAAATCTTCCCCGTATTTCCATCGTATGTATATCGCGATTCAACCTAGATTATAGGTCAATCTAGATTCAAAAATAAAAAGGAACAAATATGAATAATATGACAATGATAGGCATAAGAACTGGCACAAGATAATAGTCCCAAAACACAAGGATTATAAATCTAATAGAATTACAGCATAACTGAATAAACTGATTTAGAATCATTACAGGCATATAGATCTGGTTATAAACAATATTATGGACATGAAAGGCTGGAATAATAAACTAGGTTCGATAACTTGTATAGGTTCGATTAGATTGATAAGAAGCAACCCAAAGTCATAGATTCACAAAGGCTAAGAATAGTTCCAAATAGAAAATCAAGCATAGGTCCAAATTCATTTTATTCCATTTCCATACTATAATTGGTTGTCTAAATCTAAAAGTAATCGTGAACTTACAAAACAAAGGTAAGCATTAATTTCTGGAATCTGTATTTTGAAACTGAATTGCTCGCCTTTAATGTAGATCATTGAATTCTCTTTGTTGAATTATATTAGATTTAATTTGATTTTGATGTAGCTTCTATCTTGCCTTTGAGTTGAAAGAGATGACGACTATTTTAGGTTTACTATTGAGGACATGGAGGCCCTTGGAATGAATTAGTGTGATTTTAGGTTGAGAGTTAGGTTGCTAATATAGAGTTTTAATTAATTTAGAGCTGTCGGATTAACCCTAGAAGCAATCAAGAACATCCAATCAAGATAGGATAACACCTCAACCCTAATGACTCAGCAAAGAGTGAGAAAGGACTCAGCAATGACTCACTGTCCGGATCAGAACACTCCAGAAACCTGTGCAGGTTTTTAGCCTGGCCTGGGCGCACTTGGCAGGTACACGAGTGCATTTTTTTATGGGCGCACTTGTGAAGTGCGCCAGTGTATTTTGGTCAACTTCCGGTTTTCTTGCCTAACTTCGTTCGTCCATATCTCCTTCATAAGGTATCCATTTTACGCAAACTTGGACTGTATCTCAAGAAGAATTCCGAGACGAACGCAATGGCGTAACTCGTTTCATCTAATTCTTCTTTTAATAATTATTTATTCTTTAATTATCTCTTATGTCCCGTTTTAAAATTACGGGGTGTTACAATACATGACTATTTTTAACAGTTCACACATGTTAAAAATAATATTTTCAGTCAACAAATATTTATTTCAACCTATGGTTATTTTTAACAGCTCATATACATGTTAAAAATAATATTTCAATCCACAAATATTTATTTATTTCAACATTTGGTTACTTTTAACAGTTCATATACATGTTAAAAATTATATTTCAATCCACAAATATTTATTTCAACCTTTGGTTATTTTTAACAGTTCACATACATGTTAAAAATAATATTTTCAATCAACAAATATTTATTTCAACTCTTGGCTATTTTTAACACTTCATATACATGTTAAAAATAATATTTTCAATCAACAAATATTTATTTTAACTCATGGTTATTTTTAACGCTTCATATACATGTTAAAAATAATATTTTCAATCAACAAATATTTATTTCAACCTTCGACTAATTTTAAAGGTTCCTACATACAATAAAAATGTGATTATTATTGTTAAGGCATTTTATTTAAAACATGAATATTTTTAGTGATTCATTTATACAATAAAAATGTGATTTTTATAGTTCAAACAAATTATTTCAAACATGAATATTTTTAGTGATTCATATATACAATAAAAATGTGATTTTTATTTTTCGAACAGTTTATTTCAAAAATGATTATTTTAGTGATTCATATATACAATAAAAATGTGTTTTTTATTGTTCAAACAATATATTTCAAACATGAATATTTTTAGTGATTCATATATACAATAAAAATGTGATTTTTATTGTTCAAACAATTTATTACGAATATAAATATTTTAAGTGATTCGTATATATAATAAAAAAGTGATTTTATTGTTCAAACAATTTATTTCAAACATCAATATTTTTAGAGATTCATATATACAATAAAAATGTGATTTTTATTATTCAAACAATTTATATCAAACATGAATATTTTAGTGATTCATATATACAATAAAAATGTGAACTTTATTGTTCAAGCAATTTATTCCAAGCATGAATATTTTTAGTGATTCATATATACAACAAAAATGTGATTCTTATTGTTCAAGCAATTTATTTCAAACATGAATATTTTTATTGGTTCACATATACAATAAAAATTTGATTTTTATTGTTTAAACTATTTATTTCAAACATGAATATTTAACAACACATGAATATTTCAGAAAATTTCGGCATTACAACGGCAGGTTATTTAGCACCGGCACCGTGTCTAGCATGGCTCCTCTGTTATCCTAGGCCTTGCAGCATTACAATTCTTTCATTTCAATGATTTCCACAATATAATTCATTTTCACAACACAATCAATATACCACAAACACACCAATTTTGTTGCAACCACAATCAATCATTCACAATCACAACCCAAACAATTTATATCGTCCATGGTCTATGGACAAGGGGAGTGTATATATATATATATATGTGTGTGTGTGTGTATAAATATATTTATTTCAATTTCAATTTCATTTCAATTCCATTCAACGCATATATGACTTATACAACGTATGTATAATTTATATATCGCATATATATTTTATACAATGCTTATATGTGAGATATGCAACACTTATATGATTTGTACATCGCTATTCCATTCCAATTTGAATTTAGAAATCTCACATTGGGTTCCACTCCTTAAATTGTAGAGAGCTCCAAATGCGCTCTAGTCTCTTCTAGAATGTAGCGTACGATGTCACAGTCCCAATTCTCTTGTTTCACTGGATTTCGACAGCATACGAAAAAGATATGATTTTTATAATTAAATTCAATTTCCAATGCTTTAAAGTGTTATAAACAGTTTAAATTATATAAACCGTACCTTTCAACTTTCGTTCCAAACTAGGTTTTGATTTAACTTCCAATCTGATGCATGAGCGAACGATTGGGCGATGTCATGCGGAAGGGGGAGGAAGCGTGCGCCTGGAGGTAGTGGTGTGGTTGGGTGCGACGGTAGGGGTTGACCGTGGCAGCGCGATGAATTTTGAGATTTCCCGAAGGTGATTCGAACGATTTTCACAACGATAGGTCATAAATCTAATATGGATTTGAAGCTGGGGAGGAGATCTACAAAATTCCCTTCAGCGTCATTTGATTTCATTGAATGATTTGAGAAGACTCGAGGCTGGAAGCTTTGAATGTTGTTGCCGCCGTTCAGTCAAGGATTACGGGGGTATTTTGGAAAATATAAATAATAGATAGAAAATTATGATTGGTCCATATATATATATATATATATATATATATATTCCAAAAATAGTGTTTTCCCCTCCTGACTCCAAATCAAACCAAACGAGTGTCGCCCCAGCTAAATACCCCCATTCCGGATACAATGGAAAATGTTTCGTAAGCCTATTCGACTGTTTCAGTCAGTTATTCTTCAAATTAAAATATAAAACTTTCAATTTTAGATTTGAACGTATGTTTTAATTTGCTGGGGCCACATAATGATTCCAAAAATTCCCAAAAAATAAATCTAGCTATGTTTGGACGATACAATCCTAACAAAATCAATTTCGTCAAATTTGGAGATAGTTTGAAAAATGGTCTTTTTCTGGTCGATCCAATTCAAACTGAAATTACCAAACGCGTTTTAATTTACCACGCCCATATATTAATTCCAAAAATTATGGAATTTTAAACCTAGCAATAAATTGACATTCCAGATCCGACCAAAGTGGTTTCATCGAAAATGGAGGTAGTTTGCAAAATGACTATTTTTAAGGGCTATATTTATATTAAATTCCATAGAAACTATTCTGAATATTCAACTGGCTTTAACTTTTTATTCCCGCTATGAAATTTCAATTTTTTAGATCCATTAGAAAGATATTTTTAAACAGATTTAAATATTTTCGGTTTTACTGAAATACGATTTATTTTGAATCCTGTACATTCAGTCAAAGTTCGAAATCAAATTTTCAAACTACCGCGCCATTTCAGGCTCGTTATATAATTAAAATAAATTTATTCATTCTAACTTCATTTAAAATAAATTTTTAATCGTTATTATTTAAAATAAATTATTTTAAATCCATTAAATCCATTAAAATAGCTAAAATAAAAATTTTAAATTGGCTTTTATTTTCCGGGTTGTTACATAATCATTCTTTCGTCTCTAACAGTTTTCTCTAGTCTTTCCCCTTTTACTAATTGACCCAAATTTAAACCCGAATTCTTTTTCCCAATTCTTTTTCTCGCTCTAAAATCGCCATGAATCAAGACTCAGACTTTCGCTCTGCTCATCCACCGGATTTGAGACATCTTCAACAACATGCCAAGCAAGGACAATCTTCGAATCCAAGTATTTCACGGTCTCCTCTAAACTAGAAAACCCATTTTCTGGATCTGGTGTTAAATTCTCAGGAGACTACAAAAAGGGCTAACTTAGTTCAATCAAGAGCCTCTGTGGATGTTGCGTTCCAGCTCTAGCAATAGCAATAGCAATGACAGCTCATAATGGTTATATTTTCAATCAAAAACCCATTTTATAGGTATGGGTGGGGTAGACGAGTGTAGACGCTATTGGAAGGGCAGTAAATGGGCAGAATTCCCTTGCCGGGAGTATTTGTGTTTGGCGGTTAACCTAGAGGGTGGGCCATTAAAGTCTTTGGAAAAAACTTGATTAGAAACAGATCCTTTTTGGCATTTTAATTCCTTCGTGTTTGCACCGTGTACTGACAAGTGATAACAAACTTATCAGTTTGTTAAACAAGCGATCGGTGGACCACTTGAATAAGCAACACGTGGTTCGACTACCACCCTGGTATGCGACATACCCAATGATGACATCAAACATAGGACTGTTTGTTACAATCTTTTACCTTTAAATGCTTATGGAAACTTAAGGCTTGATTCTAATTTATTACTGTTTACATACTATGAATTCTCATACTGCAATTGATTTCAAAATTGCATCATTTCTGCCACAACGATTAAGACGGGGTCCCTTCCATGTGTAATCTTTTACTCTTTACCTTATGTACTGGAAGACGTAAAAACATAATTACTCCTAATAGAGTGTTAGCACCTAAGTCATTAAGGTTTGTTTTAAAACTTTGATTTAACTGAGGGTCTTTATTATGCTATCTTGCATTGTGAAGTGAAAATCTGGGCTCTGTCTGCCCTACTAACGCTGCTTCAAAGCGATCTAAACTATCATGTGTTTGTTATTTCTCAATATGTTCATCTTTAACATCACTAGTTACCTATATAGAATGTGTTTATATATAGCTCCTTTACAAGTTTGCATCTTTCTATCCACAGTGCTGATATTCAGCGCACTATTTTTAAATGAAATGCTAGATTACATTAATATTTCTTCAATGAAATAGGTAATAGATAAACTGTTAGAAAATACACCGCAAGCCCACGATGTCATGTAGTCGAATCAATTTGGAAATCGTGATTCTAACTTATTACACTTCCCCTTTCAGTTCATCAATTGATGCCACTCTTGATTACAACATCCACCCAAGCTATTTAATGGGTTAATTTTCTTAGATTGTCTAAGAATACATTTTCATGGGTTAATTTTCTTCATTACTGCTATTTAATGCAGATTTGAAGGTATTTTGATGTTCATTTCTTAGATTTTAAAGGTTGATAATACTTCATTTTCATCAAACTGAGCAAGTTGATAAAGGGGTGGGCACGGGTCGGTTCGGTCCGGTTTGAAGCCCAAACCATTTCCGGACCATACCAAACGGTTGATAAAAATGAAGACCGTAATGTTATATTTTATTACGGTCCGGTTCCTGTCCGGTTATAGTTGGATACAGTGCGTTTTTGGTTCGGTGCCATTTAATTTTGAAATACATTTCTGGACAAATATGTACATCATAATCTCTAGATAGAAACTCTGGAATATATACTGAAGCAAATACAATAGAACATATATATTTGTATATGTACTTATTAAAAGATACCGTACATTTCAGATATGTGCTGTGCGTATCGTTTTATTACAAAGATACTATGCTGGATTTATATTTCAACTTTACTACAAGTTAAAACGGCTGAAGCAATAATATATCATAAGAGGATGATTATACTAGTTTTCTACGACATTTAACTATAATACAAATATGACAGTATGTGTCAAAGTCCAACTTCAAAGTGATAAAGCCTTCATACAATAGATTCAGTAAATTCAGTGATCAAAATAGTAGCTTTATGAGCATTATAACACGAACCTGCACATTCAGGATGGACCGTATGCTTTCATCCTTAATCTACTATGACAGCATTATAATCATCTCCATTATAACATAGAATAAAAGCATACAATTAGCTTCCTGAATATGCACATTCAGGTTATAATCTTCTCTGTTATGAGCATTATAACATGAACCGTATGCATTATAATCTACTATGACCTTCAGACAATAAAATGAGTCCATTATACATGAACCTACTAATAAGTTACTGATCATGCAGATCCATCCATTTGCTAGCTAATTAATTATGAAAGATTAAAGAATTCATGCAAGCTGCAGCACTGCTAATGAATGCCCGGTTAAGTGCTCATGCATATTGCATTCAACCAACAAAAAGAAAATATAAAGAGTCATGCAGTTCTATCATCTATGTTTAAGTCTATGTCTATTATAGCAGTCATGCAAGACTACTAATGACTGTCCAAAATATAAAGAGTCGTGCATATTACAATCTATGTTTAAGTCCAGTTAATTATTTATTGATCATGCTTGAGCATCCATGCTAAAACCTGCAACATTATTTTTCATTTTTTGTCATTTTTTATGAAGTAATCTGGTCCGGTTTAAAACGGTCGGTTTCAGTCTTCAAACTGCAACCAGGCCATAATAAACGGTTCAGGTCGGTTTTGAATATTCGATTTAGAAAGATAATACGGAACGGTTTTCCGCACCGTTTCATTGGTTCGATGCGGACGGTTTCTGCTTACCAATGCGGTTTATGCCCCCCTTGACTAATTTTGTTTATCATAGTCTATATTATTCTATTTTGTCATTGACCTCTTATATCTGAGATCAATGTTGTTTTGATAACAGTATTACAGAAACGTGTCGTCTGGAAAACGGAAATTAAAGCTATTTTTCCAAAATCGCTCATCAGATCTCAAATTCCACAACCTTGGTAACATTCATTCCTATATCATTTTCCAATTTGTCTTTTTTTAATTTGATTTGCATTTTAAGGGTTTTTGTAGACTGGCTAATTAAGTGATTACAACAAAGCATGATTAATAGTGTTCTTAGATTCATGAAAATGTATTCTTAAACAACCTGGTTAAGTGATTACAACATAGCCTGATTAAGTGATTACAATAGATCTCAAATTCCACAACCTTGGTAACATTCATGAAAATATATTCCTAAAAATCTAGCATCAAGAGCAGGATCAGCACATAGAGCCTGATTAATAGTGTTTGACTTTATTTCATATCTACGAATGGACATCTCGGTATGTAGTATTAGACTTTTACATTGATTTCTATTAGTTAAAGAAATTTTTATATAAGAAAAAAATACCATGACTTATGGTTATGAAATTATGAAGTATAAATGTTTCATAAATGTGATAAGCCCAAGAATGCTAAAGCATCTTAACAAATGTAAATTAAATTTACAATTTTTAAATTTTAGATATATACATGAATGTGGACCTTTGTCTACTGAAAAAGCTTGCAAGCTTCTTTTGTTGTGAATTTTTGGGATTAGCATATGTCAACTTTCACGGTAAACATGGTTTCAAACTTTGAATTAATTAATATATTGATGGTATACATTGTATGAACACAACAGAGTCTGAATACTGAAGGCACCCTAGGAACAGACTTGAGTACGTTAATTAGTTCAGCAATGATTAAAAACCCAATAGTCTTAATGTTTTAGCATTTTCCAGTAATTTATACTGTAGAAATTGAAAAAATTCTCACCTTACTCTTAAAATTTTATGCTTTGACAGCATCAAAGGAAAACATATTTGACTATTTTACCTATGCTCTTACGTGGGTTATATGCTCATCCTCTTTTTCTATTCTGATTCCAGGTTTTGTTGGAGAAGCATCGAAGATTTCCACCTCCTCCGCCTTTGTACAATGTCAATACTTCTTGTATTACAAATGGTCTAAGAAAGAAATGTTGTTGTTTCATTTATGTGTCAGGGTAAAGCCGCAAGACAAGCTACTATTTCATTTTGGATCGGCGATGGATATTTTAGAAAATTGCAATAAAATTGTTCACACAATCATAGCGGAAGGATATGAATCATCTTCAAAGGACATTCAACTGTTATTGCTATTGCTGGAGCTGGAGCATCATGAGTTGTGTGGTGGTTATATTTTCTGTCTGATTTAACTATGGTTATACTTAAATGTTGTGTTCATGTTCATGTTTGTTGTGTAGAATATTTTGGATGGTTTGAATGTGATGATGGATGTTTTGGATGAGTTTATTATATGTACAAAGCTAGTACTGTAGAATTTTTAATTAAAGCGTAGCATTTTCTTTCTTTTAATGTAGCATTTTCCAACTTTAACTGTAGCATTTTCTTTTTTCTGATATTGCATTTAAGGATAATGGTGTTGCATTACATAATATAGCGGTGTTGCATTAAATAAAATATTATTAATGCCACTTGGCATGTGGGCCCCATAGCTGACGTGGCATGTGACACATGGGTAGCTGATGTGGATAGTTGACGTGGCATGTGACACGAGGGCATCTTACGTGGAATATGACGTGGCCCTCACTATCATGACCTGGGAGCCAGGTTGTAACTTATGCATAAGGCAACGCTGTGTTTTGTTGCATTACGTGCAATTAGTGTTGCATTACGGCCATAATGCAACACTTTCTTTCCGTGGCAGTAAATGGGCAAAAGCATTGCCTTAGAGAGCTAACGCAACGGCCAAGGATGCCATGCCCTCTGGTGTTGCCCACTTGAAAAAATGGCCTACGGCAACTCTTTTTTTGATCTATGGCCACATAAAAATAGTGTCGAATGTGCCCACTTTTGTAGTAGTGGTTTATTGTGAACTGTGTTTTTAACGACATTCGTTCTTTAATCCGAGTAACCGTGAAATGTGATTTGGAATTCATAGATCTTTTTATTAAGATTTAGTGGAAATTTTCCAAAGTAGAATTTTTCAATTTAATATACTAAATTGGAATTGAATGGAATTCGATTTGGTAATAATCGAAGTGAGCTTCTATGGAGGAAGACTATTAATATATATGGAATTTAAAAGGCTTTGTCATTATTCCATTTATATTATTAGTCGGATACGGAAATTAATATCGATTATATATTGATCTGTTTTTCCGTGAAGACTCCATAATTAGTGGAATGTGATTTTGGGTTTATCATGAACTGCGTTTTAAATGACATTGGTTATTTAACCCAGTTAAAGACAGGATTTCATGTCTAACATTGTATTTCAAACTGTATTGTTGATCTCTGCTAATATATATCTGTTTGGTGGCGGAGAATTTATTCTCTTGCTTAACACCCTTCTCTGAGACGTACGAGCTTAGAGGTTATATATCGGCAAAAATCAGTGGTATAGTGTAGATTGTCGATGCGGCATGTTTGATTTCCCAAAGTTAAATAATCATTGATAATGATTTTTGGGAAGATTAAAACAAAGTGGAGTTTTAATGAATCTTTAATTAGATTGAATGGTGAATGTGATAATTTAAATTATCAAATTTGGGAAATGATCGAGAATGGAGTATCACCAGTTTTGCTCCAAGCGATAGTTAAATCTTTAAATAGATTTGAACATGAAGCGGTAATAAAATTTACCGGTAACACCGTGGTGTTAGATATGGAGTATTACCAGTTTTGCTCCATGGGATGCATAGGTTGGGATTGGGATTAATAAATAAATGATTACTTCGGTAAGGCTCGATAATCTCGACTAGTTGATAAACCTCAATTTGGTTTAAAATTGATAACCAAAGGAAGATTAAAGAATAAATTTAAAAGAATTTATCTTTGATAAAATTAATGGGAACCTTTCCTAAAGTATAAGAATATTTGAATAAAAGAATATTCTGGATTGAAATGAGGCGTATGTTTTGTTTTATAGAACTTAATTATAAGATACATGAATTATTCGGAAAGGCCGGGTTTATACCTATTCTGAATAATTGATTCGATGATAAGTTAATGATGAAGACGGTGATTGTAGATCGGAGATCTTCACATCGTTTGGATGATTATTGATGTCTTGACTGGGCTGTACACCAAGACAAGGTAATAAGTGGTGATCGTCTAGAAGTACTTGGATATCGACCGGATGCGAGGAACTCTCTCTTGTATTGGACATATGGACGAGGAATAAGGTGCCTGCGGTTTCATTCAAACCCAGAACAAACTAGTAAATAGATGTGTGTAAGACATTGGATTTTATTCTGTGTTGATTGATTTTTATTAAATATATATCTATTTGGTGGCAGAGAATTTATTCTCTTGCTTACCACGCCTCTCTGAGACGTACGAGCTTAGAGGTTATATATTAATAGACATCAGTTGCATGGCATGAATTGTCAGTGTGGCATGCTAAGATGCAAATGATCAAGGCTTTTGTTGAAAAGCAGAGTCTTGTGGTTAATGATCAAAGAACGGCTTTAAATGGCATAGCTTTGTGTATACCATTAATTCGCGAGCCTCACACCTCGGTATAAGTCAAAAACGGGATTGTGACTGCAGGGAGTGCACGACGTTTCTTTCTAGCTATGGGTGGTGTCATGGTAGGAGCCCAGACAATTATATTTTTACCAATGTTGATGATGGATAGCGAGGTGCCTCGGTTATATCGGTCAGTACCGGGCCGATGGATAGGTCCGACAGGACCGGGAAACATGTGTTCAGGAATAATTAATCCTCGAAAGTAAGGGAGGACCGACTCTAAGGATCCAGGGGTTCGCCAGCGTCCGAACCCTGAGGCATTTGCTAGAGTGTCTCGAATCGGTCAGGAGCCATCCCTGGCCTCAACTCATAGATGGAATCCAATTACCAATACGTAACATTTTGGTTTTAGTTGTAAAACCTTGTATAGCGACATAGTAGCATGGAACACTAAGTCGTCTATGATTGATACATTTATATTTGAAGTGATTTTGACACTATATATTTATAGTAATATCAAAATGACTTATTTTAAATGTATCAAGCATGTTTGGCTATTATAAGGTAAAACTCTATCCTCTGGCTTGCATTGCATTGTGTGATGGGACCTGAGTCTTATAAAAGCTTTGTTTTTCCTAAAAAGCATTGCGTTGTTTATAAACTGATTTATGCACTGGTATTCTTGGGAGAAAACCTATTACGTGTTATACAGCGTGGTCCCTTGATTTACTTTATTTTTAAAGTAAAGATTTAATAATTGTTTTAGTTCTCACTCCAGTCACATGACTGACCTGGAGTTTATTGTTTTAACCTTAACTCTAGGTGCCCCTATTTTCCACATGGGCAGCTAGTAGTTTTGGTTTTGTAGATTTCTACTTTACAGGATCCTGGATTTACAGCTGAAGCTATATTCGAAAAGCGATGTACTCGTGAATTTCTTTCAGTTGTGTTATGTATTAATTTTTCTGCTGCTTTGTATTTTAACCTCTGATATTATTTTATATCTGCTGTGTAATATTTATTCATACTCTGATTCTTGTACTCTAATGTAAGTGTTGTAATAGCAATGAAATGATCTATTGTTTGTGTTCTGATTTGTCATGTTCTCAACTCAATCTGGGCTTTCCCGTAAGGGGAAGTTCGAGTCATGTCAGTGTGGTATCAGAGCCTTGGTTTACAGAGCTTGAGAACAAGGCACATTAGAACCGAACGAACGAATTCATCAGAGATTGGATTAGTAATATCCAATAAGAATGACTCATTAGAGATGGGATCACTAGTATCTAGAATGAGCTGGAAGAGTATTATTTATAAAAAAATAAAAATGAAAACGATTTTAATTTTGAGTTTATATCTATTATTCGTATGTGAATATTTATTTTAAATTGATTTTTGACAATCGAGTATATGAAGATTTTGAATATACGCGTAATTAACGTGTATTCGAAACCTCAAATAAACTGGATAGATATAGAATCACACTCTAGTCGCCCGGAGATGATTATGATGATGGCATGTCTTCATCAGCAATCATGTTCGAGTTTCGAAAGTGGGATATCTATATATTTCCAATTGACTGGTGTGAGAACCAAAACATATATAGGATCTATTGTTGTGATTTGGCATCAAAAATATGACTTTTGGAGTATATATAAAGATATATGATTGAAAAAATTAATCAACTAATTGATTGCTCGTTGTGATATGTGATTATTCGTTTAACTAATTAAAGTATTGGAATGATAATTAATTTAACCGATATGTAAATGAATGGTAAATTTAGCCAAATCGAATCAAATATTGAACTGAATTGAAATTGATTGAAATTGCATACATGTACACGTATATATACTGAACAGATCACAACAGGGAAGTTAAGAAGAGGAATAAAATTGTATGCCCGACAAATAGGTACATATTTACTGTATTTCTTGGGTTTTGATGATTTTATGAGCCGATTGGCTTTTTTTTTTGGATGATGAGGCGGGCGTTAGCCAAATTTTTGAGAAATAAGAAAATTCTTAGAAACTGAAAAGTTGAAGAATGAAAGCTAGAATGAACGTTGAGTTGGTTAGTTAAACAACTTTCAGCGCCGTTCCTTTTCGAGGACGAAAAGATTTTAAGTGGGGGAGATTGTAACAAACCGGATTTTCATAACCAATTTAAAAATTTTATTTTAGCTATTTTAATGGATTTTGAATATTTAAAATGATTTATTTTAAATAATAACAATTAAAAATTTATTTTAATCGAAGTAGAATGCATAAATTTATTTTAATTATATAACGAGCCTGAAATGGCGCAGTAGTTTTGAAATTCGATTTTAAATTTCAATGGAATGTATAAAATTCATTTTAAATCAGAATTGGACGAAACAAGAAATATTTGAATCTATTTAATTATATCTTTCTAACAAATGTGGAAAACTGAGATTTCATAATATAAATAGAAAATTATGGCTTTAAAAATTAAAATAGTCGCTATGGAATTTATATATATTTTATATAATATATAGCCCTTAAAAACAGCCATTTTGTAAACGACCTCCGTTTTCGACGAAACCACTTTTGTTGGATCCAGAATGTCAAATTATTGTTATATTCCAGTTTTCATAACTTTTGGAATTAATATGTGAGCGTGGCAAAAGAGAACGTGTTTTTATTAATTTTAGTTGAATTGGATCGACCAGAAAATGACCATTTTTCAAACTACCTCCAAATTCGATGAAATTAGTTTTGTTAGGACCGTATCGTTAAAACAAAGCTAGATTTATTTTTCGCGAATTTATGAAGTTAGTATGTGGCCTCGGTAAATTTAAATGTGCGTTTAAATTCATTATATATTGATTTATATTTTAATTTAAAGAAAAACTGATTGAAATAATCGAACTGGCTTATGGAACATATCTCATTGTGTTTGGAATGGGGGTATTTAGTTAGGGGCAACAGTCATTGGGTTCGATTTAGACATTGAATAAGAAATTAACGTTTTGGAATTTAAAATAATAAAATAAATTAATATATAAAGTCAACCTCACCCCTCACTCTCTCCTCATCGTTCAACACGAGATAAAAAAGAACGGAAAACGCGATTCAGGTCGTCGCTGCCGTTTCTGGCCCATCCCACCGCGTCGCCGTGCAACCCTTTCCCCGACCATCCCCTCCTCCAGCACCTCCTCTCTCCTTCTCTCTCTCCCCTCCTCCGATTTGAAGATCCACCGCCCCAATAACCCCCAAACCCGCCACCCAGCCCTCCGTCGGCCACCATCCACCACCCACACCCTCCGTAGCCACCTGCGCTGGATCTTTCGACCCCCATAGCCACTATGGACCCCCCTTCCTCTTAAAAATCAGACCTTTATAATTTATTTATTTTTTTACAATTTACCCCGACCTGTTTTAGCCCATAACTTCCAAACCGAGCATTTCTGTCCAAAACTCCACAATACCAAAATCGAAGAGCACGATTTTCTCTTCGATTTGAGTATATGGAAGTTAGATTTTGGATTGCGGAGTTGTTCAGATAACGCATCCAAAGTCTAATGTCCAAACTGTCTTTTCACGATTTCTGGCAAAATGGACTAATTTAGGATAAAAGGCCACTAGGCGAAAGTTGTCCTAAACAGCGCGTTTAGGCTAGAAAAAAGACGGCGTGAAGATTGGAGCTCGTTTGCAAATTATGGGATCATAATAGCGAATCAGAACATTAGAAAATAACGGAGTGGATCCCAATGTGAGAACTCCTTATTACTCTAATTATTTTACAGTTAAATATATACTAAGATGTAGACGGGGCTTAGAAGCCCTCGACGCTATTTATTCTATAAACTGTGGTTGTTGTTTGGATTGTATTGTGGAATATTGACTGTATTGTGATTATTGACCCTATTGTGGTGTATTGATTGGATTGATTATTGTGTATGGCGCGAGCCAGTACCAGGAGAGGGATAGTGCTAGACATTTCTCCGGTTTTAATACCGCGCCGTTATAATGCCGAAATTTTCTGAAATAAATATTGTTCTTTAAAAATACATTTTTTAAAGTGTATATGAATTGCATAAAATATTCATGTGTTGAATAAAATGTTTAAACAATAAAAATATTATTTTTATTGAATGTATGAACTACATAAAATATTCAAGTGTTGAAATAAATACTTTATCGCTAAAAATATAATTTTTAACGTATATGTGAATGACATAAAATTCTCCTGAAATGAATAAATATTCATTTACAAATCGGATGATTTGTTTATGTACACCCATTTAACAGACATTGACTAGGACGATAAATTTTACACATCGCCTGACTGCACAAATAATATTCAGATTTGTTCGTTGAAACCCCACACGGGTATTGGGATGATATTTAACATACACTAATCCCAATTGCTTAGTTATATGTCAATCGATTGGTTGACAGACTCTTGTAAGTGTTAATTATTTATATTTAATGCTTATGCAGTTGTGTAATGCACTCTGGATGATGGTTGATTGTATATCATGATTGTTGTGTACATGTGTTGTGTGAAATCCATATAAATAAATTATATGGCAATTGATTGGGTCTAATTCCAATTCAAAAGAAACGAATATTTTAAGATAAGAAAATATTTTAAAATAACGCATATTTTAAAATAATATTCAATAAAGGATTAAAATGTGAATTTGATGTCCGATTTTAGATGGACATGAAAATCTTGAAATATATGAAGTCGTATTGATTAGATATGCGCCATTTTGACGCGAATGATATTTATATCACTTTTATTTATTTTATAATGAATATCGAAAAGGAAATTATTTCAAAATCTAATATTTCAAAAATATTATCATTTAAATATTATAATGATAGAGAATATTCTATTTTGATTTAAAATTGAAATGAAAGTGGGAATCGTTTAAAACGAATTTATAAACAATTTATAAGATACGTTTTAAATGGAAATCAATGAAATATATATAATATATATATTATGTAAATTTAGTGGCCTGAATAGAACGTGCCGTGCCACGACCATTCACGAATTTCAACCATTGACTTCGAATTGATATTACGGGAGATCCGACCGTCGGATTGTCCTAAAGCCAAAACCTTGGGTTCGTATCGAAAAGAGCTTTACAAAGAATATAAGAGATTTGAAATCTAAATGTTGGATTTGTAATTATGTCCAAATAAAATTTGGAAAAGGTCGTTGTAAGTGCAGTTCGATGACCGTTTCTGGAGAACGACTGAAAGGGCCTTAATAAAATTATTAAAAATGTTAATAATTGGTGTAAAATCATAATAAATTATTTGGAAAGAATTGGGATGAAAAATTTCATATTTGAAAAGATAAAAATATATTTTTATCAAAATGAACTAGTTATTAACTAGATTTAAAATCCAATAATTTTTAAGAAATAAATTGGATTTGTAAAAAGGGTTTTAATATAACCAGAAATTTCGAATCTATAATTGGAATGGATTTTAGTAGAAATCATCTCCGGAATATTTCGATATTGTATTCCGTGACTATATGGATATTGTGGAGGAATTTGGAAGATAAATATATATCGTTATTCTCCATACGATATGTGTTGGTTTCAGAATTTGATATTGAATATAAGTCGATATTATTTCTGTATAGAGCCTTATATTTAATATCAAAGTGGATTTTAGGTTTGTCGTGAACGGTGTCCTAAATAACCCTGTTCTTAAGCCCTGTGTGAAAAGAATAAATATTTTAATTAAGATTATTAGAGTTTCCAATTATATTTAGTAATTGGAATGAAATGGAATGTGATATTGGGTTTATTGTGAACTGTGTTTTTTGCGACATTCGTTCTTTAACCCGATTAACAGTGAAATGTGATTTGGAATTTATAAATCTTTTTATTAAGATTTAATAGAAAATTTTCAAAGTAAAGTTTTTCAATTTAATATATTAAATTGGAATTGAATGGATTCGATTTGGTAAAATCAAAGTGAGCTACTATGGAGGAAGACTGTTAATATATATGGAATTTAAAAGGCTTTGTCATTATTCCATCTATATTATTACTTGGATACGGAAATTGATATCAATTATATATTAATCTATTTTTCCGTGAAGATTCCATAATTAATGGAGTGTGATTTTGGGTTTATCATGAACTATGTTTTAAATGACATTGGTTCTTTAACCCAGTTAAAGACATGATTTCATGTCTAACATAGTATTTCGAACTGTATTGTTGATCTCTGCTAAATATATATCTGTTTGGGGGCAGAGAATTTATTTTCTTGCTTAACACCCTTCTCTAAGACGCACGAGCTTAGAGGTTATATATCGGTATAAATCAATGGTACGGTGTAGAATGTCAATGCGGCATGTTTGATTTCCCAAAGTTAAATAATCAATGGTACCATGCTATATGGCATGGTCCCATGATTTACTTTATTTTTAAAGTAAAGATTTAATAGTTGTTTTCGTTCTCACACCAGTTACATGACAGACCTTGAGTTTATTGTTTTAACCTAAACTCTAGGTGCCTCTATTTTCCACATGGGCAACTAGTAGTTTTGGTTTTGCAGATTTCTACTTTACAGGATCCTAGATTTACAGTGGAAGCCATATTTAGAAAGCTCTGTATACGTGTATTTCTTTCAGTTGTGTTATGTATTTTTATTTCACTGCTTTGTATTTTAACATCTGAAATTATTTTATATCAGCTGTGTAATATTTATTCATACTCTGATGTAATTGTTGTAATAGCAATGAAATGCTCTATTGTTTGTTTTCTAATTTATTGTGTTCTCAACTCAATTCGGGCTTTCTCGTAATGTAACAACCCGGAAAATCTGAGCCAATTTAAAATTTTTAATTTGGCTATTTTAGTGGATTCTAAATATTTAAAGTAAATTATTTTAAATAATAACGATGAAAAATATGTTTGAATCGATGTTTGAAAATAAATATAATTATTTTTAATTATAAACAAGGCCTGAATGGGCGCGACAGTTTCAAAATTTGAATTCAGACTTTGACTGACTGTACCGGGTGCAAAATAAAACGGATTTTAGTGAAACCAAAAATATTTGAATCTGTTTATGAATATATTTCTAACGAATCTGAAAAATCAAAGTTTCATAGCGAGAATCAAAAGTTATGGCCAAATGAATTTTCAAAAATGTCGCTGTATAATTTATATAGCCCGTGAAAATAGACATTTTTCAAACGACCTCAGAATTCGACGAAACCACTTTTGTTGGATCCGGGATGTCGAATTATTGCTAGGTTTCAAATTCCATAAACTTTGTAGTTAATATGTGAGCATGGCAAGGGAAAACGTTTTTGGTCGATTTTTGTTAAATTGGATCGACCAGAAAAGGACCATTTTTCAAATGGTCTCAGAATTCAACGAAACTAGTTTTGTTGGGAACGTATCGTCAAAACATAGCTAGATTTATTTTTCTGGAATTTTTGGGATCAGTATGTGGCCCCGGAAAATTGAAATGTACGTTCAAATCAAATATTGAATGTTTTATATTTTAATTTGAAGAAAAACTGACTGAAACTGTCGAATGGGCCCACGAAACATATCCCATGGTGTTCAGAATGGGGGTATTTAGCTAGGGATGATAGTCGTTATGTTTGGATTGGAGTTATTATGTGAGGAGGGATATTTTTGGGATTTTAAAAATATATAAATAAAAAAAATTAATTGGCCAATCACAATCTCGCATCTTCATCTCTCTCCCCGACAAATCCTCCAGGCGATGGCGGAAACTCTTCGAATCTTCCCTCCTCGATTTCTCCTTCCACGCTCAATAAAATTCCACCCCTCAGTTGAGAATATTTGTCGAGATTTCTCTAATCTTCAAATCCATCCCAGTCTCGCCTCCTATAGTTACGTCGTTCTCGAGATTCGCGCTAGGGAAGGTCAACTGCATCGCCTCGATTTGCGCGCCGATCACTACTTCAAGCTGGGCAAGGTGGGTAGTGCCGGGAAGCTCTCTCCTAGCTCTACGTTGTGGCGTAGGCCGATCGGCCCCTAGCTACATGGATTTCGATAAAAGTGGCGACCTAGTTTTGAACGAAATTTGAGAGGTAACGGATTAACTATTTTAAACTAATTATAGCACTTTAAAGCGCTACGGATTTCGATTTCACGATAAAAATCATATCTTTTTGCTATGTTGTCGAAATCCAGTGAAACAAGAGACACTGGACTCGTGTGGACGTCTTCTACATTCTAGAAGAGACCGGATATTTTTCCGAGCCTTCTACAATTTTTGGAGGAGTGGAACCTAATGTGAGATTTCTGAATTATAAATGATATGGTAACAATGATGTATAAATTATATAGTCGATGTATGAGTTATATAAGCGTTGTACACCTCATGTATAAGCGTTGTATAAGTTGTATGTTCGATGTATAAGTTATATATGCTTGTAAAAATGTTATATGCGTTGAAATGAATTGAAATGAATTGAATTGATATTGAAATGAAATCGAAATATAGTTATATATGTATATATATATATGTATATATATATATATATATATATATATATATATACACTCCCCTAGTCCACAGACCATGGACGATATATATTGGTTATGATATTGTTTGGATTATTGGTTGATGTGAAATTTTGGTGAATATCATGAATGGTTGATTTAATGATTGGTTGTGGTTGAAATCCCAATAGGATTAGTATATGGGAAAATTCGTCTGCGTACGAACTAGATATTGAAAATCCCCATTGTCAAAAGCTGCGAGGCTTTAAGGTAGAGCGAGGAGCCGTACTAGGGACGGTGCCGGTTTAAACTACCTTGTCGTTATGCTGCCGAAATTTTCTGAAATATTCCGGTGTTTGATTTCTATTCATGTGTTGAATAGAAATTCATGTGTTGAATAAAATTCATGTGTTGAAATAAAATTCATGTGTTGAATGAAATTCATGTGTTGAAATAAAATTCATGTGTTGAATAGAAATTCATGTACTGAAATAAAATTCATGTGTTGAATGAAGTTCATGTATTGAATAAATTCTTTGAAAGATAAAAATAATATTTTTATCATGTATATAGACTATATAAAATAATCGTGTTTTGAAATAAATTGTTTTACAATAAAAATCACATTTTTACCTTATATATGAACTATATAAAATAATCATGCTTTGAAATAATTTGTTTTACAATAAAAAATAACATTTTTCCCTTATATATGAACTATATAAAATAATCATGCTTTGAAATAAATTGTTTTTCAATAAAAATCACATTTTTATGATATATATGAACTATTAAAAAAATAGTGATGTGTTGAAATAAATAGTTGTTGGATAAAAATACCGTTTTTATCAAATGTATGAAATGAATATGGTTTTGAAATCGAAGAATGAATTATATTTATATTTATATATATATATAATTAAAAAAAATCGAATAACGAAGCTACAGTTCGTAGTTTGAAACCGTGATTTCAAACGATTAGTGCAAGAGATCTGACCCTCGGATTTTCCCGAAACCGAAACCGTTGGGTTCGCTTTGGAAATATCTTTCCAACGACACCAACTTTGTAAAGATCCAACGGTTGGATTGTCTGGAATGTTTAATTCAAATCTGAAGAAAAACAGCACCAGAATCGATTATATATATAATTAAAATAAATCGAATAATGACGCTACAGTCCGTATTTTGAAATTGTAACTTCAAATGATTGTGCCGGGAGATCTGACCATCGGATTTTCCCAAAACTGAAATCGTTGGATTCGTTTTGAAAAGAACTTTCTAATGACATAAAATTTGTGAAGATCCAACAGTTAGATTTTCAGAAATGTGTAAATCAAATCTGAAGGAAAACAGCGCCTCGGCCGCGTTATGGTCTGAAGCATCGTTTGAATGAATTGGCTATTTTTAAATGAACAAAAATAGCGATAGATCGTTATAAAATATTATAAACGATATGGAATGGAAATAAACCGAATTTACCTGGTTTATTGGATATTAGATGGTTGAATGTGTTTGGCGTGAAAATTACATTTAAGAACAGAATTATTGATGTCGAATAATTTAACCATTAAAATGAATTGATTTAAATTCTAAATATACGTGAATTATTTGAAAAGGGCGAGTTAAATCTCATTTCAAATAATTGATCGGCGATAAGAAGTCGATGATGAAGACGGTGGTTGAAGACCGGAGATCTTCACCTTGGTTGGTTGATTACTGATGTCTTGATTGGGAGGCATCCCAAAATATAGATAATAAGTGGTGATCGTCTAGACGTACTTGGAGATCGATGGATATGCGAGGTACAAGGTGCCTCCGGTTTCGTTCAGACCCAGAATGAACTTGTAAATGGACTGTGTGTCTGACAGTGGATTTTATTCTGTGCTGATTGATCTCTATTAAATATATATATCTGTTTGGAGGTGGAGAATTTATTCTCTTGCTTAACGCCCTTCTCTGAGACGTACGAGCTCAGAGGTTATATATCAATAGAAATCAGTCGCATGGAGTGAATTGCCTGTGTGGCATGCCAAAGTGGCAGATGATCAAGGCTTCTGTTGAAAAGAAAAGTCTTATGGTTGATGATCAAAGCACCGCCTGTGTGGCATAGCTTTCTATATAACGTTGATTCGCGAGCCTCACACCCCGGTATGAACCAGAAACGGGAGAGAACCTCAGGGAGGACATGCGTTTCCTTCTAGCTTGGGTGGTGTCGGTGACCTACCAGCCCTGACATTTATATTATTTTCACCTGTGTGGTTGTTGGATTGTGAGGCGCCTCGGATATATCGGTGACTATGTGGAGCCGATGGAGTCATAGGACTCATTTACGCCCCAAAGGGCGGGGAAACATAGTGTTTAGGCATTTTAATCCACATCGGTGGACCGGCCCTGACGATCCAAGGCTTGACTGAGTACTTGCCCTTAGGCTCGAGCTAGAGAGTCTCGAATTCGGTAAGGACTATCTTTTGCCTTGGTTCATGATGGAAATCCAATTTCCTAATACGACATCGTGCGGTTTTGATTGTATACCTATATATGGCGACATAGTGGTATGGGGCATTAATGCCGTCTATGATTGATATTTATGATTGAAATTGTTTTTGAAACATATAAACACTAGTAATAATATCCAATGATTTGTTTTTCTCGTATCAACCATATTTTGGCCATTATTATGTAAAACTCTATCCTCCTGTTTGTGTTGCATTGTGTGATGGGAACTGAGTCTTATAATGGCTTCATTTTTATAAAAAGCATTGCGATGTTTAAAAGATTTACTTGTTTTAAAGCACTGGAAATCCAATGGAGTAAACCCGTTCCGCGAAAGTGGCATGGTCCTGTGATTGGTCATATATTAAAGTAAGTTAAGTAGATTTCTCATACCAGACCCATGACTGACTTGTAGTTTGTTTCACTTGCAAACTCGGGTGCCCCTTTTTCTACATGGGCAGCCTTGTATTCAGATTTTAGCAGGCTCTTTCTGGATAGCTGGAGCTGAGATGGATTCTACCATTTACCTCTTTTTATGCTGTTCAGCTCCTATTGTACATATTATGTTTTGTTTTCCGCTGTAGACATTTATGTATAGCTGAACTGTATTTTGTACTAAGTATGATCATGTATATTGTGTAACTTTGATGATTATGTTTATCCAGTGTATTATTTGTACATTATCTGGTGTATTTATTTATTTCTGTTATGCTGTTAATGTTTATGTGTTATATTCTGAAGATTACCCTTACCGCAGTCGTACGGGGGTTTAGGGTCGTCACAACGTGGTATCAGAGCTTTGGTTAACCTTAGTTCTGGAATATAACATATTAACGAATTGGTCAGAAATAGAACCAGTAGTGTTCTAGGATGAATAACACATTACACATAGGATCAGTAATATCCTAGTATGAGTATAGCAGAATGAAATACACCCCGATAGACACATTTACACTCAAGTATATGTTTCTATGCTTTATAATATCTTTTCTATTGACTTGACACTTGGTCTGCTATTTTCAGAAGTACTAGAAAATGAGTGTCAGAAACAGAAGAAGTAATACGGAACCAGATCTAGAAGCTCTATTAAAGAGATATCGAAATCTGGGTGGAGTGCAATTCTCGGGCAATGAATCCATTATTCAAACTCAAGCTTGGATGAGTTCTGCTGAAAGAATTTTTGAACGTTTCCAGCTGAGAGATGATCAGAAAAGATTAGTGGCATTTAGGGCGCTCAAAGATAAAGCTTTAATCTGGTGGGAAACGGTTATTAAGGATAATCTAGAAGGTAATATTACCTGGGATAGATTTAAAGAGATTTTCAAAGAAAGATTTACTCCTCTAAAAGCAACTGAGCGGTTATGTGATGAATTCTATTATCTGATACAAAGAGATATGACCATTCCAGAATATCATAAGAAATTCAATGAACTTTCTCATTTTGCCCCGTATCTAATTCAAAATTCGAAGAGGAAGAATCTGAGGTTTATTAATGGGCTTCAAAGGAAGTACCAAAGTCGAGTAATAGGGCATGTGAAGCTTCCTTTTTTTAAATGATATACATGGCTTATCAGTATGAAGATCTCCATAAGAAGGTCTTTTGAATGACGAAGAGGAAGTCAGTTCTAGTAACAAAGGGCAGTCCGAGACCGATAGTCCTGAGGCCAGTACGATGTCTGAGGTCAGTAAGAAGCCCAGATCCAAGAGGAAAAGGGTTAAATCTGAGAAAGAACCAATAATGACGGCCATATGTTCTAACTGCAATAAGCAAGGACATTTGTCGATAAGTTGCAAATCTTCAAAGAAGAAAAAGAAATCTCACAGTGCGAGAGAATGCCATAGTTGCCACGAAGCAGGTCATATTGCAAGGGAGTGCCAACTCACAAAGAAATCTGAAGCAGTACATGTAAACGAAGTGGCAGAATCTTCAACACCCTCAGCTAGTCAGGGAAGGTCTGATGTTTTGGAAGGCACGCTTACTGTCAAAGATATTCCAGTTAAAGTATTGTTTGATACATGTGCGCCACGAAGCTTTATTGCAAATAATGCAGTTAAGAAGTTGGATTTGAAATTGAGAAAGCTCGAAGAACCCATCACTGTCCATAATCTGGTTGGGGGTTCCCTCAATCTTAGTTGGATTTGTGGGGTGGCTGTCTCTTTTTCCCGATATCGGTTTCCTACCATCTCGATCGTCATGAATTTTACTGAATTCGATCTTATTTTGGGATTGGATTGGTTAACCAAATATGAAGCTGAGGTTAAATGCGCCGAGAGAGTGGTTAAGGCAAAGATTAAATTAGGGAATTATATAACCATACCATGCAAAGGTCCGAATTCAGATAGAAAAGACCTTTGGTCAGCTCTTGATGTTTCTCCTGCACAAATAGAAAATATCCCTGTAGTCACAGAGAATATTCCAGACCTCATAAAAGATATTCCTGTCGTTAAGAATTATGCGGATGTGTTCGAAGAAGTTGTTAGCTTACCTCCGAAGAGAGAAATTGATTTCAAGATCGCTTTAATTCCGAATGCAAGGCCAGTAGTGCACGCTATTCGGAGAATGACTCTAAAGGAGAAAGAAGAATTAGATAATCTAACTCGACAGCTTGTATGGAAGGGTCTGATCAGGCCTAGTTTCTCTGATTAGGGAGCAGCAGTGGTGTTTGTTCCAAAGTCAGACGGTACTCTTCGACTATGTATGGATTATCGTGACTTGAATAAGCAGACATTGAAGAAAAAATACCCATCGCCGCGGATTGATGATTTTTTAGATCGATTGAATGGTGCACAAGTATTATCAAGGATGGACCTAGCTATAGGCTCCCATCAACTTCGTATTGCCGAAGAGTGTTTTCCCATGACAGAATTCAGAGGTCCCGATTTGTTCTATGAGTGGTTAGTAATGTCGTTCGGCTTATGTAACGCTCCTGCCTATTTTGTGGATTTAATGAATTGAGTATTCCACGATGTCTTGAATAAATTTATTATGGTTTTCATTGATAACATATTAATCTTCTCTAAGTCAGAGAGCGAGCACGTGAAACATTTGGAACAAGTGTTAGAAATTCTCAGAAAGAATGTCTTGAAGGCCAAACTTTCCAAATGTATATTCTAGCAAGAAGAAGTCAAGTTTCTTGGCCATGTTGTATCAAAAGAAGGAATTTCTGTGGATCCTAGTAAAATCACAGTTACTCAAAATTGGAAGCAGCCTAGTACTCCCATAGAAGTCCGAAGTTTTCTTGGATTGGCTAGTTTTTATCGGAAGTTCGTTAAAGACTTTTCGAAGATATCTAGTTCCTTAAAAAAGCTTACAAAGAAGCACATAAGATTCAAGTGGACTCCCGAATGTGAGGAGGCTTTTCAGAAGCTAAAATTAAGATTAACAACTGCTCCATTGTTAACAATTATCGATGGTAATCAAGGCTTGAAAGTCTGGACAGATGCCTCTAGAGAAGGCCTTGGTGTAGTATTAATGCAAAGAGGTCAAGTGGTTGCTTATGCTAGCCATCAGCTGAAACTGCATGAGAAAAATTACGTTACTCATGATCTTGAGTTGTTAGCCCTCGTATTTGCTTTGACAATCTGGAGGCACAGTCTTTTGTGTCAGAAATTCGAACTGTACACAGATCATCAGTCGCTAAAGTATCTATTCACCCAGAAAGACTTGAATCTGAGGCAACAACGTTGGCTAGAATTTCTTGCAGCATACGATTTTGAGATTTTGTACACTCTAGGGAAAGCCAATGTTGTGGCTGATGCACTAAGCCGAAAGAATGTAATAATCACCAGTTTTATTATTACGACTTCCTTGATTGATAAAATATCTATTCTTTAGAAAGATGATAATTTTATTAAGGATATGATGAAAAGAATTCAGAAAGGCGAACCCTCGGTTTTTCAAATAGATAACGATGGGATCCTGAGATTGAGAGGAACGATTTGTGTTCACGACATCCCCGAACTCAAAACAGAAGTGTTAGACGAATGTCACAAGTCCAAGCTGAGTATCCATCCAGGTGTGAGCAAAATGTATAACGATCTCAAGCAAACATTTTGGTGGAAGGCTATGAAAAGGGACATTTCAATATATGTTAGCATGTGTCCTACTTGCCGACTAGTCAAAAGCGACCGACAGAAACTTGCCGGATTGTTGCAACCGCTGGATATTCCAGGTTGGAAGTGCGAACATATTTCCATGGACTTCATAGATGGTTTGCCCAGAACCAAGAATGGAAATGACAGTATATGGGTGATCGTAGATCGCTTCACGAAGACTGCCCATTTTATACCTGTCAGATCCAATAGAACCGCTCAAAGTCTAGCACAGATTTATTTCAAAGAAATTGTTAAGCTACATGGAGTGCCGATCAGTATAGTTAGTGATAGAGATCAAATATTTACTAGCAAATTCTGGGAGGCATTTCAAGTAGAACTGGGAACGAAACTGAACTTGAGCACCGCATATCTTCCTCAAACAGATGGTCAAACTGAGAGGGTGAATTGTATTCTAGAAGATTTATTGCGGGCTTGTGTTCTTGATTTTGGTGGATCATGGGAAGACCATTTGCATTTGGCTGAGTTCTCATACAACAACAACTACCAAGCGAGCCTGACAATGTCACCATTCGAAGCATTGTATGGTAGACCATGCCGATCTCTTGCTTGTTGGGTTGAACCTGGTAATAGGCTTGTATTGGGAGCAGATATGATTCACGAAGCTGCGGATAAAGTTGATTTCATTAAGAAACAATTGCCAGCAGCTCAAAGCCGACAAAAGAGTTATGCAGACTCGAGAAGGAGGGATTTTGCATTTGCTATTGGTGACTATGTGTTCTCCGAATGAGAGGAGTAATTCGATTTGGCAAAACTGGGAAGTTGGCGCCCAAATTTATTGGTCCATTCCCTATACTTGAATGGATTGTAAATCTCGCTTATAGAGTTCAATTGCCTGATTGGTTGCCTGGAGTGCATGATGTATTTCACATATCTCAACTTCGAAAGCATGTTCATGATTTTGACTTGATCGTGGAAGAAGCAGCGCAATGGGATATAGAAATAACTCCAGAATTGGCTGTGAGAAGAGAACCGCTAAAGATTATTGGCAAAGAAACCAAAGAACTAAGGAACAAGAATGTTCACTTAGTCAAAGTGCAATGGAGTGGAGATCCGCGAGATTGTACTTGGGAAACTGAGGAGAGTATTAAGAAAGCCTATCCTAAGTGCAGGGTGGATATCTCTGATTGACTCCGGTGCAAGGTACATTTACCATATTTTGCATTTCCATTTTGTTCTCTACTTTGCTGTTGTTTTCTTTTCATGCAAGTAATTTTTTTAATTATATAGTCTGAATGTTTTCCAAAGAGTATATGAATTAATTAGTATATTTTTGAAAGTTAACGAACAAATTGATTGCTGGTTGTGTTTTTTGATTTTTGGTTGATTAATTAGAATTTTGAACCATTTAGCCAAATTGAACAAATATTGCACTGAATTGAAAATAGACAAAAATGTATACATGTACATTATATATGTGTGGACAGGTCATAGCAGGGAAGCTAAGCAGAGGAATAAAATTGTTTGCCCGACATATAGGTGCATGTTTATTGTATTTCTTGGGGATTTGATGATTTTATGAGCCGCTTGGCTTTTTCTTTTTTCTTTTGGATTGGTGAGGGCCATGGGAGGCTATTTGAAATATCCCGAAGCTCCCCGTACAAAGGAGGTTATGGCGAAATTTTTCAAAAATTTAGGGTGTTAGCCAAAATTTTGAAGAATTTGAAAATTCTTAGAAACTGAAAAGTTGAAGAATGGAAGCCAGAATGAAAGTTGAGTTGGTTAATTAAACAACTATCTACTTCGTTCCTTTTTGAGGACGAAAAGTTTAAGTGGGGGAGATTGTAACAACCTGGAAAATCTGAGCCAATTTAAAAATTTTAATTTCGGCTTTTTTAGTGGGTTTTAAATATTTAAAATAAATTATTTTAAACAATAACGACGAAAAGTATGTTTGAATCGATATTTGAAAATAAATATAATTATTTTTAATTATAAACAAGGCCTGAAAGGGCGCGGTAGTTTCAAAATTTGAATTCAAACTTTGACTGACCGTGCCGGGTGCAAAATAAAACGGATTTTAGTGAAACCAAAAATATTTAAATCTGTTTATGAATATATTTCTAACGAATCTGAAAAATCGAAGTTTCATAGCGAGAATCAAAAGTTATGGCCAAATGAATTTTCAAAAAGGTCGCTATAGAATTTATATAGCCCGTGAAAATAGACATTTTGCAAACGACCTCAGAATTCAACGAAACCACTTTTGTTGGATCCGGGATGTCGAATTATTGCTAGGTTTCAAATTCCATAATTTTTGAAGTTAATACGTGAGCGTGGCAAAGGAAAATGTGTTTGGTCGATTTTTGTTAAATTGGATTGACCAGAAAAGGGCCATTTTTCAAACGGTCTCAGAATTCGACGAAACTAATTTTGTTGGGAACGTATCGTCAAAACATAGCTAGATTTATTTTTCTGGAATTTTTGGGATCAGTATATGGCCCCGGCAAATTGAAATGTACGTTCAAATCAAAGATTGAATGTTTTATATTTTAATTTGAAGAAAAACTGACTGAAACAGTCGAAAAGGCCTACGAAACATATCTCATGGTGTTCAGAATGGGGGTATTTAGCTAGGGGCGATAATCGATGGGTTTGGATTGGAGTTAGTATATGAAAATGGGTATTTTTGGGATTTAAAAAATATATAAATAAAAAAATTAATTGGCCAATCACAATCTCACATCTTCATCTCTCTCCCTATGATGACCCCCAACCCCGTATTGACGGCGGCAAGGGTAATCGTTGAAATATAACACATAAACAGATAATAGCAGAACAGAAATAAATAAATACACCAGATAATGTACAAATAATACACTGGATAAACATAATCATCAGAGTTACACAGTATACAGGATCATACTTAGTACAAATACAATTCAGTTATACATAAATGTCTACAGCGGAAAAACAAACATAATATGTACATTAGGAGCTGAACAGCATAAAAAGAGATAAATGATAGAATCCATCTTCAGCTCCAGCTATCCAGAAAGAGCCTGCTAAAACCTGAATACAAGGCTGCTCGTGTAGAAAAAGGGCACCCAAGTTTGCAAGTGAAACAAACTACGAGTCAGTCATGGGACTGGTATGAGAAATCTACTTAACACATTTTACAGTATAGCTAATCACAGGACCACGCCACTTTCGCAGAACGGGTTTACTCCGTTGGATTGCTAGTGCTTTAAAACATATAAATCTTTTAAACATCGCAATGCTTTTTATAAAAATGAAGCCATTATAAGACTCAGTTCCCATCGCACAATGCAACGCAAACCAGAGGATAGAGTTTTTATCTTATAATGGCCAATATATACTTGATACGAATAAAACAAAAGCATTTGATATCATTACTAGTGTTTATACGTTTCAAAAACAATTTCAAATCATAAGTATCAATCATAGACGGCATTAATGCCCCATAACACTATGTGGCCATATATAGGTATACAATCAAAACTGCACAGTCACGTATTTGGAAATTGGATTTCCGTCATGAACCGAGGCAAGGGATCGTCCTCACCGAATTCGAGACGCTCTAGCCCGCCCCTCAGGCAAGCGCGCGTGCAAGCCTTGGATCGTCAGGGCCGGTCCACCGATGTGAATTATTATACCTGAACACTGCGTCCCCCCGGCCTTTGGGGCGTAAATGAGCCAACGAATGACTCCATCGGCTTCACATAGTCACCGATATATCCGAGGCGCCTTGCAACAGCAACAACCACACAGGTGAAAATAATATGTATGTCAGCCAGTTTAAGCACTGACACCACCTCTAGCTAGAAAGGAACGCATGCCCTCCTTGATGTCCTCTACCGTTTCTAGTTCATACCGGGGTGTGAGGCTCGCGAATTCACGTTATACACAAAGCTACGCCACACAGGCGTGCTTTGATCATCAACCACAAGACTTTGCTTTTCAACAAAAGTCTTGATCACTGCATCTTAGCATGCCACATAGGCAATTCACAACATGCTACTGATGGCTATCAACCACACAGAATGAATTCCAATGTCAGACACACAGTCCATTTGCAAGTCCGTTCTGGGTCTGAACGAAACCGGAGGCACTATATACCTCGCATACCCATCAATCTCCACGTACGTCGGGACGATCACCACTCATTATCCATATTTCGGGATGCCTCCCAATCAAGACATCAGTTACCATCCAAACGAGGTGAAGAGCTCCGGTCTTCAACCATCGTCTTCATCTTCGATTTCTTATTGTCGATTCAGTTATTCTGAATGGGACAAACCTGGTCTTTCTGAGCAACTCGCGTATATAATAAAAAATGCTACACAAACACAACATACGCCTCATTTCAATTCATCAGTCACTAACCGTAAATCATTAAGAGAACGATTTCCCAAATATTAAACCCGAAGGCCGAAACCAACATCAGATCAAAACCCAGGAAACCATTCGACTTAGCTAACCTTCAGTTAGTTTCTAAATTTTACATTCCATGTCGTTTATAATATGCTATAACGATGTATCGCTATTTTTATTTATTTATTTATAGCCAATTCATTCAAACGACGCTCCGGGCCATAATGCGGCTGTGGCGCTGTTTTTCTTCAGAATTGATTTACACATATCAGAAAATCTAACCGTTGGATCTTCACAAATTTTATATCATTAGAAAGATCTTTTCAAAACGAATCCAACGGTTCCAGTTTTGGGAAAATCCGACGGTCGGATCTCACGGTACACTCGTTTGAAGTTTCGATTTCAAAACACGAACTACAACGTCGTTATTCGATTTAATTTGATTATATATGTATATAAAATCGATCCTGGCGCTGTTTTTCTTCAGATTTAAATTAAACATTCCAGACAATCCAACCGTTGGATCTTCACAAAGTTGGTGTCATTGGAAAGATATTTCCAAAGCGAACCCAACGGTTTCGGGAAATCCGATGGTTGGATCCCCTGCACTAATCGTTTGAAATCACGGTTTCAAAACACGAACTGCAGCTTCATTATTCGATACATTTTGATTATATATATATATATATAAATAAATATAATCGATTCTTCGATTTCAAAACCATATTCTTTTCATACATTTGATAAAAATAATATTTTTATCCAACTGACATTTTTTTCGCCACTTCACTATTTTTAACAATTCATGTATATAATATTAATGTGAATTTTATTGTAAAACAATTTATTTCAAAACACGACTATTTTATATAATTCATATAGATGATAAAAATATAATTTTTATTATAAAACAATTTATTTCAAAACACGACTATTTTATATAATTCATATAGATGATAAAAATATGATTTTTATTATAAAACAGTTTATTTCAAAACATGACTATTTTATATAATTCATATAGATGATAAAAATATGATTTTTATTATAAAACAATTTATTTCAAACATGAATGCTATTCAACAAATGAATTTCTATTCAATGAATGAATTTCTATTCAACACATGAATATAGTTTCAACACATGAAAATAATTCTAACAATTGAATATTATTCAAAATTTTGGCAGCACAACGGCAAGATAGTTAAAACCGGGGTCGTCCCTAGTATGGCTCCTCACTCTACCTTAAAGTCTCGTAGCTTTTGACAATGGGGATTTCATGCATCTAGTTCGCACGCAGGCGGCATGTACATTTTTTTTTCATTTCCACAAACTAATCCTATGTGGTTTCAACCTAATAATTCTCAACCACAAATGGGTATTTTTCAACCATAATCAATCAATTTCAACCACAAACAATTCTAATCAACCATTCGCTATCAACCAATTTTCACACCAATCACAACCAATAAATATCGTCTATGGTTTGTGGACGAGGGGCGTATATATATATATATATATATATATTTATATAAGTATATCACTTCTATTTCAACACATATATAATTTTTACAATGCATATATAACTTATACATCGAACGTACAACTTATGCAACGCTTATACATAAGGTGTACAACGCTTATATAAATAATACATCGACTATATAATTTATACATTGTTGTTTTCCATATCGTTTATAATTCAAAAATATCACATTGGGTTCCACTCCACCAAAAATAGCAGAAGGCTCAGAAAAATATGCGGTCTCTTCTAGAATGTAGAAGACGTCCACATGAGTCCATTGTCTCTTGTTTCACTGAATTTCGTCAACATAGCAAAACGATATGATTTTTACAATGAAATCAAAAACCGTAGCGTTTTAAAGTGCTATAGAATAGTTTAAAATAATTTCAGCCATACCTTTCAAAATCTGTTCAAAACTAGGTTTTGATTTTTCGTGAAATCCGTTGCTCGATACGACGATCGGCCTGTGCCACCTTGACGGGCTAGGAGAGGCGCCCAGATCGATGCCAGGTGGGTCCCACTCGGTGGCTCCAGTCGTCGGCGGCGGCGGTTTAAAACTTGCAACTTCAGGGGCACGATTCTCGAAGCAGGGTCGACGATAGGGGACGAGGCTGACCTTATTTGAAGAGAGGAGGTAGTGCTTCGAAAAGTTGAACGGGGGGAAGGGCTAACGATGAACGGAGGCACCGGAATTTGGCCAGGAAGTGGAGAGTGGTTTTCCGCTGTCGCGACTTTCAATCGGGGGAGAGAAGGGTTTGACTGGCCAATGATTTTTTTTTATATTTATAAATTTTAAAAATCCAAAAATACCCCTTATCTCATACGAACTCCATTCCAAACCCAACGACTGTCGTACCAAGCCAAATACCTCATTTCGAACACAATGGGATATGTTTCGTAGGCCCATTCGACTGTTTCAGTCAGTTTTTCTTCAAATTAAAATATAAAACATTCAAAATTTATTTGAACGTACATTTCAATTTGCCGGGGCCACATACTGATACTAAAAATTCCCGAAAAATAAATCTAGCTATGTTTTGACGATACGGTCCCAACGAAATAAGTTCTTCGAATTCCGAGATCATTTGAAAAATAGCCTTTTCTGGTCGATCCAATTTAATAGAAATCGACCAAACATTTTCCTTTGCCACGCTCACATACTAGATTCAAAAATTATTAAATTTGAAACCTAGCAAATATTTGACACCCTGGATCCAACAAAAGTGGTTTCGTTGAATTCTGAGGTCGTTTGCAAAATGGCCATTTTCACGGGCTATATAAATTCTATAGCGACATTTCTGAAAATTCATTTGGCCATAACTTTTGCTTCCCGCTATGAAACTTCGATTTTTCAGATTCGTTAGAAAGGGATTCACCAACAGATTCAAATATTTTTGGTCTCACTAAAATCCATTTTGTTTTGCACCCGGTATAGTCAGTCAAAGTTTGAATTCAAATTTTGAAACTACCGCGCCATTTCAGGCCTTGTTTATAATTAGAATTAATTATATTTATTGTCAAACATCGATTTAAACTTACTTTTCGTCGTTATTATTTAAAATATTTATTTTAAATATTTAAAATCCGCCAAAATAGCCAATTTAAAATTTTCAAACTGGTTCAGATTTTCCGGGTTGTTACAATCTCCCCCACTTAAAACTTTTCGTCCCCGAAAAGGAACAAAGTCGAAAGTGGTTTGATTAATCAACTCTACTTCCAATCTGGCTTCCATTCTCCAACTTTTCAATTTTTGAGAATTTTCAAATTCTTCAAAAATTTGGCTAACACCCGGAATTTTCAAAAAATTTCAACATGACCTCCTTTGTACGGGGAGGGGTTTGGAAATTTATTGGGCCATATTAGGTACCCAATAAATCCTATAAAGCATACACATATTTATGGTGATATATTCTGGTGTTTACTGGGGAGCGTGTATAGATAATAACTTCAGAGAATAAATTCTCGTCACCTTGCCTAAGCCTGAGGGAGTGTGTATTTTTAATTACTCCAGAGAATAAATTCTCGTCACCTCGTCCCGTGTGGGAAATAAATAATCCATGTGCCGTATCTAATAACTAGAGAGACGTGATTATTGTCAACTCTAGACCCGTGTTGGTTTTTTATTAATCTGGTAATTTACCGTTACATTTTATACGGTCCATATCAGTCATCAATTCAACCTATAATATATAGTCATCGCCATACAAGCCTCTCACTCGTATGGTAAATCTTCAACCTCGTCACACAAGCTCCAAATTCTTATGTGGTATATGATGAAGTACGCCTTTCTTCAAGAAGTATGCCATGTAGTGTAGTTCAAAATTAATTGTTATTATCCTATGGCGACGTTTATTATTACACACAGAACAACCAGCAATCCGCATCCAATGGCATTCACAGGAGTTGATATAATAATATTTCGCATCCAACTCATTAATGTTTACCTATTTGTCGGGCACGCAAATAAATTCTTTACTCAACAGATAATCCATTTACCTGTTCAAACATATATAATGCGCATGTATATATTTCTGTCTATTTTTAAATCAGTTCAATGTGTGATTTAATCGAATAAATTCTACCATTCATTCTCTTGTTGATTAAATTAACTATCGTTTTAATAACTTAATTAATCCCATCAACTATCACACAACACAAACAACAAACAATTTTATTTTTAACTTTTCAAAAATATACTAATTAATTTATACACTCTTTTACTTTTCAAATATATATCTTTTATATATTCAAAAATTATATTTCTAAAACCAGACTATATATATAATCACGAATACGTTATTTATAAACATATAACTCTCAACTCGTTATGGGGCACTTCTGACCCCATCTCTAACGAGTTATTCCGATTCTGCTATACTCATACTAGGACATTGTTGATCCTATCTGTAATGAGTTATTCGTCCCAGAACACTACTGGTTCTATCTCTGACGAGTTCGTTAATGTGTTATATACCAGAACTAAGCTTAACCAAAGCTCTAATACCACGTTGTGACGACCTCAAACCCCGTATTGACGGCGGCAAGGGTAATCTTTGGAATGTAACACATAAACAGATAATAGTAGAACAGAAATAAATAAATACACCAGATAATGTACAAATAGTACACTGGATAAACATAATCATCAGACTTACACAGTATATAGGATTATGCTTAGTACAAATACAGTTCAGCTATACATAAATGTCTACAGCGGAAAAACAAACATAATATGTACAATAGGAGCTGAACAACATAAAAAGAGATAAATGATAGAATCCATCTTCAGCTCCAGCTATCCAGAAAGAGCCTGCTAAAACCTGAATACAAGGCTGCCCGTGTAGAAAAAGGGGAACCCGAGTTTGCTAGTGAAACAAACTACGAGTCAGTCATGGGACTGGTATGAGAAATCTACTTAACACATTTTACAATATGGCTAATCACAGGACCACGCCACTTTCGCGGAACGGATTCACTCCATTGGATTGCCAGTGCTTTAAAACAAGTAAATCTTTTAAACATTGCAATGCTTTTTATAAAAATGAAGCCATTATAAGACTTAGTTCCCATCGCACAATGCAACGCAAACCGGAGGATAGAGTTTTTACCTTATAGTGGCCAAAATATGCTTGATACGAATAATACAAAAGCATTTGATATCATTACTAATGTCTATACGTTTCAAAAACAATTTCAAACCATAAGTATCAATCATAGATGGCATTAATGCCCCATACCACTATGTCGCCATATATAGGTATACAATCAAAACCGCACAGTCACGTGTTTGGAAATTGGATTTCCGTCATGAACTGAGGCAAGGGATCGTCCTCACCGAATTCGAGACGCTCTAGCTTGCCCCTCAGGCAAGCGCGCAGGCAAGCCTTGGATCGTCAGGGCCGGTCCACCGATGTATATTATACCTGAACACTGCGTCTCCCCGGCCTTTGGGGCGTAAATGAGCCAACGGATGACTCCATTTGCTTCACATAGTCAGCGATATATCTGAGGCTCCTCGCAACAGTAACAACCGCACAGGTGAAAATAATATGTATGTCAGCCAGTTTAAGCACTGACACCACCTCTAGCTAGAAAGGAACGCATGCCCTCCCTGATGTCCTCTCCCGTTTCTTGTTCATATCGGGGTGTGAGGCTCGCGAATTCACGTTATACACAAAGTTACACCACACAGGTCGTGCTTTGATCATCAACCACAAGACTTTGCTTTTCAACAGAAGCCTTGATCACTGCGTCTTAGCATGCCACACAGGCAATTCACACCATGCAACTGATGGCTATTAACCACACAGAATGAATTCCAATGTCAGACACACAGTCCATTTGCAAGTCCGTTTTGGGTCTGAACGAAACTGGAGGCACTATATACCTCGCATACCGATCGATCTCCACGTACGTCGGGACGATCATCACTTATTATCCATATTTTGGGATGCCTCCCAATCAGGACATCAGATACCGTCCAAACGAGGTGAAGAGCTCCGGTCTTCAACCTTCGTCTTCATCTTCGATTTCTTATCGTCGATTCAGTCATTCAGAATGGGATAAACCCGGTCTTTCTGAGCAACTCGCGTATATAATAAAAAGTGCTACACGAACACAACATAAGCCTCATTTCAATTCATCATTCACTAACCGTAAATCAGTAAGAGAACGATTTCCCAAATATTAACCATGAAGGCCGAAACCAACATCAGATCAAAATCCAGGAAACAATTCGACTTAGCTAACCTTCAGTTAGTTTCTAAATTTCACATTCCATATCGTTTATAATATGTTATAACGATTTATTGCTATTTTTATTTATTTATTTATAGCCAATTTATTCAAACGACGCTCCGGGCGATAACGCGGTCGTGGCGCTGTTTTTCTTCAGATTTGATTTACACATATCTGAAAATCTAACCATTGGATCTTCAAAATTTTATATCATTAGAAAGATCTTTTCAAAACGAATACAATGGTTCCAGTTTTGGGAAAATCCGACGGTCGGATCTCCCGGTACACTCAATTAAAGTTTCGATTTCAAAATACGAACTACAGCGTCGTTATTCGATTTAATTTAATTGTATATATATATATATAATCGATTCTGGCACTGTTTTTCTTTATATTTTAGTTAAACATTCCAGACAATCCAACTGTTGGATCTTCACAAAGTTGGTGTCATTGGAAAGATATTTCAAAAGCGAACCCAATGGTTTCAGTTTTGGGAAAATCCGATGGTCATCTCCCGCACTAATCGTTTGAAATCACGGCTTCAAAACACGAAATGCCGCTTCGTTACTCGATATATTTTGATTATATATACATATATATAAATATAATCGATTCTTCGATTTCAAAACCATATTCTTTTCATACATTTGATAAAAACGATATTTTTATCCAACAGACATTTACTTCGCCACTTCACTATTTTTAACAATTCATGTATATAATAAAAATGTGATTTTTATTGTAAAACAATTTATTTCAAAACACGACTATTTTATATAATTCATATAGATGATAAAAATATGATTTTTATTATAAAACAATTTATTTCAAAACACGACTATTTTATATAATTCATATAGATGATAAAAATATGATTTTATTATAAAACAATTTATTTCAAACACGAATGCTATTCAATAAACGAATTTCTATTCAATGAATGAATTTTTATTCAACACGTGATTATAGTTTCAACACATGAAAATAATTCTAACACATGAATATTATTCAAAATTTCGGCGGCATAACGGCAGGGTAGTTAAAACCGGGGACGTCCCTAGTACGGCTCCTCGCTTTACCTTAAAGCCTCGCAGCTTTTGACAATGGGGATTTCATGCATCTAGTTCGCACGCAGGCGACTTGTATATTTTTTTTCATTTCCACAAACTAATCCTATGTGGTTTGAACCAAATAATTCTCAACCACAAACATGTAATTATCAACCACAATCAATCAATTTCAACCACAAACAATTCTAATCAACCATTCGCTCTCAACCAATTTTCACACAAATCACAACCAATAAATATCGTCCATGGTTTGTGGACGAGGGGCGCGTATATATATATATATATAAGTATATCACTTCTATTTCAACACATATATAATTTTTACAATGCATATATAACTTATACATCGAACATACAACTTATACAACGCTTATACATGAGGTGTACAACGCTTATATAACTCAAACATCGACTATATAATTTATACATCGCCGTTTTCCATATCGTTTATAATTCAGAAATCTCACATTGGGTTCCACTCCACCAAAAATAGCAGAAGGCTCAGAAAAATATGCGGTCTCTTCTAGAATGTAGAAGACGTCCACACTAGTCCACTATTTCTTGTTTCACTGAATTTCGTCAACATAGCAAAAGGATATGATTTTTACAATGAAATCAAAAACCGTAGCGCTTTAAAGTGCTATAGAATAGTTTAAAATAATTTCAGCCGTACCTTTCAAAATCTGTTCAAAACTAGGTTTTGATTTTTCGTGAAATCCGTTGCTCGATACGATGATCGGCCTGCACCACCTTGACGGGCTAGGAGAGGCGCCCAGATCGATGCCAGGTGGGTCCCAATCGGTGGCTCCAGTCGGCGGCGGCGGTGGTTTAAAACCCGCGACTTTAGGGGCACAATTCTCAAAGCAGGGTCGACGATAGGGGACGAGGCCGACCTTGATTTGAAGAGGGGAGGTAGTGCTTCAAAAAGTTGAACAAAGGGAAGGGCTAACGATGAACGGAGGCGCCGGAATTTGGCAAGGAAGTGGAGAGCGGTTTTCCGCCGTCGTGACTTTCAATCGGGGGAGAGAGAGGGTTTGACTGACCAATGAATTTTTTTTATATTTATAAATTTTAAAAATCCAAAAATACCCCTTATCTCATACGAACTCCAATCCAAAGCCAACGACTGTCGTCCCTAGCCAAATACCCCCATTCCGAACACAATGGGATATGTTTCGTAGGCCCATTCGACTGTTTCAGTCAGTTTTTCTTCAAATTAAAATATAAAACATTCAATATTTATTTTGAACTTACATTTCAATTTGCCGGGACCACATACTGATTCTAAAATTTCCCAAAAAATAAATCTAGCTATGTTTTGACGATACGGTCCCAACAAAACTAGTTTCGTCGAATTCTGAGACCGTTTGAAAAATGGCCCTTTTCTGGTCGATCCAATTTAATAGAAATCGACCAAACACATTTTCCTTTGCCATGCTCACATAATAGCTTCAAAAATTATGAAATTTAAAAACTAGCAATAATTTGACATCCCGGATCCAGCAAAAGTGGTTTCGTCGAATTCTGAGGTCGTTTGCAAAACGGCCATTTTCAAGGGCTATATAAATTCTATTGCGACATTTCTGAAAATTCATTTGGCCATAACTTTTGCTTCCCTCTATGAAACTTCAAATTTTCAGATTCGTTAGAAAGGTATTCACTAACAGATTTAAATATTTTTTGTTTCACTAAAATCCGTTTATTTTTGCATCCGGTACAGTCAGTCAAAGTTTGAATTCAAGTTTTGAAACTACCGCGCTATTTCAGGCCTTGTTTATAATTAGAATTAATTATATTTATTTTCAAACGTCGATTCAAACTTACTTTTCGTCATTGTTATTTAAAATATTTATTTTAAATATTTAAAATCCACCAAAATAGCCAATTTAAAATTTTCAAACTGGTTCAGATTTTCCGGGTTGTTACACTCCCCGACAAATCCTCCAGGCGATGGCGGAAACTCTTCGAATCTTCCCTCCTCGATTTCTCCTTCCACGCTCAATAAAATTCCACCCCTCAATTAAGAATTTTGTGGAGATTTCTCTAATCTTAAAATCCATCCCAGCCTCGCCTCCTACAGTTACGCCGTTCTCGAGATTCGCACCAGGGAAGGTCAACTGCATCGCCTCGATTTGCGCGTCGATCACCACTTCGAACTGGGCAAGGTGGGTAGCACCGGGAAGCTCTCTCCTATCTCTATGTTGTGGCGCAGGCCGATCGGCCCTTAACTACACGGATTTCGAGAAAAGTGGCGACTTAGTTTTGAATGAAATTTGAGAGGTAACGGTTTAATTATTTTAAACTGATTATAGCTCTTTAAAGTGCTACGGATTTTGATTTCACGATAAAAATCATATCTTTTTGCTATGTTGTCGAAATTCAGTGAAACAAGAGACATTGGACTCGTGTGGACGTCTTCTACATTCTAGAAGAGACCGGATATTTTTCTGAGCCTTCTACAATTTTTGGAGGAGTGGAACCCAATGTGAGATTTCTGAATTATAAACGATATGGAAACAATGATGTATAAATTATATAGTCGATGTATGAGTTATATAAGCATTGTACACCTCATGTATAAGCATTGTATAAGTTGTATGTTCGATGTATAAGTTGTATATGTGTTGTAAAAATGATATATGCGTTAAAATGAATTGAAATGATATTGAAATGAAATCGAAATATAGTTATATACGTATATATATACACTCCCCTCGTCCATAGACCATGGACGATATATATTGGTTGTGATATTATTTGGATTATTGGTAGATGTGAAAATTTGGTGAATATCATGAATGGCTGATTTGAAATGATTGGTTGTTGGTTGAAATCCCAATAAGATTAGTATATGGGAAAATTTGTCTGCGTACGAACTAGATATTGAAAATCCCCATTGTCAAAAGCTACGAGGCTTTAAGGTAGAGCGAGGAGTCGTACTAGGGACGGTGCCAGTTTTAACTACCCAGCCGTTATGCTGCCGAAATTTTCTGAAATATTCCTGTGTTTGATTTATATTCATGTGTTGAATAGAAATTCATGTGTTGAATAAAATTCATGTGTTGAAATAAAATTCATGTGTTGAATAAAATTCATGTGTTGAAATAAAATTCATGTGTTGAATAGAAATTCATGTGTTGAAATAAAATTCATGTGTTGAATGAAGTTCATGTATTGAATAAATTCTTTGAAAGATAAAAATAACATTTTTATCATATATATAGACTATATAAAATAATCGTGTTTTGAAATAAATTGTTTTATAATAAAAATCACATTTTTACCTTATATATGAACTATATAAAATAATCATGCTTTGAAATAAATTGTTTTACAGTAAAAAATCACATTTTTACCTTATATATGAACTATATTAAATAGTCATGCTTTGAAATAAGTTGTTTTACAATGAAAATCACATTTTTATGATATATGAACTGTTAAAAAAATAGTGATGTGTTGAAATAAATAGTTGTTGGATAAAAATACCGTTTTTATCAAATGTGTGAAATGAATATGGTTTTGAAATCGAAGAATGAATTATATTTATATATATATATATACAAAAATATAATTAAAATAAATCGAATAATGAAGCTGCAGTTCGTAGTTTGAAACCGTGATTTCAAACGATTATTGCGGGAGATCCAACCATCGGATTTTCCTGAAACCGAAACCGTTGGGTTCGCTTTGGAAATATCTTTCCAATGACACCAACTTTATAAAGATCCAACGGTTGGATTGTCTGGAATGTTTAATTCAAATCTAAAGAAAAACAGTGCCAGAATCGATATATACATATAATTAAAATAAATCGAATAACGACGCTGCAGTTCGTATTTTGAAATCGTAGCTTCAAACGATTGTACCGGGAGATCCGACTGCCGTATTTTCCCAAAACTGAAACCGTTGGATTCATTTTGAAAAGATCTTTCTAATGACATAAAATTTGTGAAGATCCAACAGTTAGATTTTAAGATATGTGTAAATCAAATCTGAAGGAAAACAACGCCACTGCCGCGTTATAGCCTGAAGCGTCGTTTGAATGAATTGGCTATTTTTAAATGAATAAAAATAGTGATAGATCGTTATAAAATATTATAAACGATATGGAATGGAAATAAACCGAATTCACCCGGTTTATTGGATATTAGATGGTTGATTGTGTTTAGCGTGAAAATTACATTTAAGAACCGAATTATTGATGTCGAATAATTTAACCATTGAAATGAATTGATTTAAATTCTAAATATACGTGAATTATTTGAAAAGGACGAGTTAAATCTCATTTCAAATAATTGATCGGCGATAAGAAGTCGATGACGAAGACGGTGGTCGAAGACCGGAGATCTTCACCTCGGTTGGTTGATTACTGATGTCTTGATTTGGAGGCATCCCAAAATATAGATAATAAGTGGTGATCGTCCAGACGTACTTGGAGATCGATGGATATGCGAGGTACAAGGTGCCTCCGGTTTCGTTCAGACCCAGGACAAACTTGTAAATGGACTGTGTGTTTGACATTGGATTTTGTTCTGTGCTGATTGCTCTCTATTAAATATATATATATATATCTATTTGGCGGCGGAGAATTTATTCTCTTGCTTAATGCCCTTCTCTGAGACGTATGAGCTCAGAGGTTATATATCGATAGAAATCAGTCGCATGGAGTGAATTGCCTGTATGGCATGCCTAAGTGGCAGATGATCATGGCTTTTATTGAAAAGCAAAGTCTTATGGTTGATGATCAAAGCACCGCCTGTGTGGCATAGCTTTCTATATAACGTTGATTCGCGAGCCTCACACCCCGGTATGAACCAAAAACGGGAGAGGACCTCAGGAAGGTCATGCGTTTCCTTCTAGCTAAGGTGATGTCGGTGACTTACCAGCCCTGACATTTATATTATTTTCACCTGTGTGGTTATTGGATTGCGAGGCACCTTGGATATATCGGTGACTATGTGGAACCGATGGAGTCATAGGACTCATTTACGCCCCAAAGGGCGGGGAAACGCAGTGTTCAGGCATTTTAATCCACATCGGTGGACCGGCCCTGATGATCCAAGGGCTTGACTGAGTACTTGCCCTGAGGCTCGGGCTAGAGAGTCTTGAATTCGGTAAGGACTATTTTTTTCCTTGGTTCATGACGGAAATCCAATTTCCAAATACGACATCGTGCGGTTTTGATTGTATACCTATATATGGCGACATAGTGGTATGGGGGCATTAATGCCGTCTATGATTGATATTTATGATTGAAATTTTTTTGAAACATATAAACACTAGTAATAATATCCAATGATTTGTTTTGCTCGTATCAAGCATATGTTGGCCATTACAAGGTAAAACTCTATCCTCCGATTTGCGTTGCATTGTGTGATGGGAACTGAGTCTTATAATGGCTTCATTTTTATAAAAAGCATTGCGATGTTTAAAAGATTTACTTGTTTTAAAGCACTGGCAATCCAATGGAGTAAACCCGTTCCGCGAAAGTGATGTGGTCCTGTGATTGGTCATATAATAAAGTTAGTTAAGTAGATTTCTCATACCAGTCCCATGACTGACTCGTAGTTTGTTTCACTTGCAAACTCAGGTGCCCCTTTTTCTACACGGGCAACCTTGTATTCAGGTTTTAGCAGGCTCTTTCTGGATAGCTGGAGCTGAAGATGGATTCAACCATTTATCTCTTTTTATGTTGTTCATCTCCTATTGTACATATTATGTTTTGTTTTCCGCTGTAGACATTTATGTATAACTGAACTGTATTTTGTACTAAGTATGATCCTGTATACTGTGTAACTCTGATGATTATGTTTATCCAGTGTATAATTTGTACATTATCTGGTGTATTTATTTATTTCTGTTCTACCGTTATTGTTTATGTGTTATATTCCAAAGATTACCCTTATCACCGTCGTACGGGGGTTTGGGGTCGTCACACGTAAGGGGAAGTCCGGATCGTGTCAGATTATAACAATAACAAACCAAATCAATCATTTCAGAGAATTATTTCTTTTATACCAAATATTTTTTTGGGCAAAATTATCTCATTCACCCTATTTTAAAACAATATTATGTCGAATTGCTTTGTTCGAGAGTTTAGAAACACCTATCGATATAGTTGTACAACCTATACCAATCAGCATTCATAAACCACTCAACAAGTCAACCAAAACAATTTGAAATAATTTTATATCAAATCTACAAATAAGCGCTAACATATATACACACTCAAACTCAACCTAGAGTATTACTAACCCATCTCTATTGAGTCACGCCACAGAGCCAAGGTTGTTACTCAACCTTCAACTCTGATACCAAATGTAATGCCCCAAATTTCCATTCCCTTTGAGTCGACTAATAACACCACACGTCCAACCCAAATTGCAAAGAAATACGAATCATTAGTAGAAAGAAGTTAGAGTATGAGAAATAGAAAGAAAGAGAAATTAGAATAGAAGAAAACGAAGAACACAAATCTCACAGCGGAATGAATAACATATATTATATAACATAACTTTTGAAATACAAATTAGTAATTGTATATACATACCATTATTAGAGCACAACAGTTATTCCTGGAACAGTTATAAACACCTGTTTCCCAATAAAACATAGTACACAGCAGAGAATATGATAGTCTGTAGCTAACTGATGAAGCCTTCTGCTTCAAGCTCCTCTAGGTAAATGTGTAAAATCCCGACTAATTGACTACCCATACAAATATGGGCACCCATGAGTTTGGGGTAAAACAAAACAAAATAAACTCTGGGTCAGTCATGGGACTCGTGTGAGTAAACTCAAACCACTAGTTTAACTTTTAAAAATCCTTTCGAACGAAAAGATAATCGTAAGACCGATCCACACATAAACATGGATGGTTTTTACCTTACGATAACCAAAATATTTATGATATCAAAATCCAGTGATATTATAATAGTGTCTAAATCAAATAAATAGCAATCTAGCGGAACGCTTGCATCTCGCGCTCCATATATAATATAAAATCAAAAACCGCTGGGCGCTTATTGGAGATTGGATTCCGACCATGACAAGGTATGGAACCACCTACTGATCAGTGGATCCTAGAGGGGATACATTGGGGGTTCAACAAGAACATCTTGCAACCGGCCACACATGGCTAGCCACTCATTTAAATTGAGTGTACCAAGCATATTATCACCAATGGTTGTGATCAGCAACTGAGCAACTGTTATAGAAAGCATACAGTAGCGAATAGAATAAGAAGCAAATGGAATTTCTCTAGATCAGATGATAATACCCCTAATGGGAATGACCCACTTGGCTATGTTGCCTACCCGATTTTTGTCATTTCCTGGTTGATGAGGCTTGAAGTCACGATTATCTTTCAAGAACTTCTTTCCACCATTTACTTTGGATGCCACATCATCAGATCCATCCATATACTTTGTCCTGGGACTGGACAAACCGAAGGCACTATTATATTAATCTATCTTAGGCAATTTCTACCTAAGATTAACAAAAAATCCTTGCACTTAACTCCGTCTTCGATCATCTTCAGCATAAGTTGATTCGTAACGCTTATGCCCATACGAAGTGGTTTTCAGATATTAAATCTGGTCCCAGTCTCTCCGTATCGACAACGGAGGTATAAAATAAACGAAACTTTCGTAGTTGTTGATTTAACTATCAAAGGAAACATCCATAAAAGTAAAGGACCTATTTCCAAATGGAAGTTTCTACTGATCAAACAACATTGGCCCTTTTTAAATCAATTTAAATTATAAATTCCCATTTGCTTATCTTTTCTTAGGTATTTTTCAAAGGTTGCTTATCTCCACGATCCTTGGAAAACATTTCCATATATCACAAATTTCTTATTTTCTATATTTAGAAAATATATGTTATTAACATGGGAAAACATTTCCAATTATCATTTCTTAACTTCTCGTTATCCTAAATCATTTCATTTTTTTATATTTAGAAAATATCTCTAATTTTATTTGGAAGTCATTTCCAAATCCAATTTATCTGGATTTAACTAATGTTATATAAAACATCATTTTTATAACTCAACCCATTAATCCTTCATTAACTCACCATATCACTATCCAACCCTTGCTACCGAACCTTAATTATCCATTAGTCAATCACGAAGTCAATCAAGCTGAGGTATAATTACGTCTCCAACCTGAACTGAACAACATCCTTAACTTCGAAATAATCAAAGCTTACAACTTCGAATAAACCATATCTTACGCGACTCTCGAATTTCAGTTTAACAATCCACTTCTTTTACGGAAAACATTTGATTATAATAATAGTGTTATAATCCCTACTTCCAAAATATTTTAAATTAAATCAATACTTCAATTCATTAATTTGAATAAATAAATAAATAAATAAGTAAATAACAAATAATTTAAACAATTAAATATAGATTAAAATGGAAAGTAAAAAAGTACTCTCCTAAATTCGATAGAATTGAATTTCAATAAATAACTCTCTTTTGAATATTCTATATTCCGAACTTCGGAATAAATATATTATTTCATCTTATCCCAAATTCTACTTTATAATTATTTCTATTCGCAAAACATTTGCTTTTAAATCGTTATTCATTTCCAATTATGAATATCATCCCTTAATAGGAATATATATTTGTTTTATCAAATCAACTTGATTTTTATTTGGAAATATCGTTTCAAATTCAAATCTAGTTACTATGTGAACCCACATCATTTTTACAAGTTCTGTTTATAAAATGGTTACTAACACCTTTCTATTTCACATTTCCTTTTTAAACGTATTTACAAATTTACATTCCATGCTATTGAAATCAACTTTATTTAATTTCTATAAATCCCTTCTCATATAGTAATTCTAACTTAGAATAATATTAAAATATTACTAAAAATAGAGTTTTATTAACATAACTATAAACGCTGGAATAAAATCCATCGTTTTCCTTCTAAAACTATTTCCATTTCTGTTTCTAACTTGAAATTTCATTTGAATTTATATTTCCAATAAATATTTTGACTTTAAACCATTAATCACTTCGGTCGTGATTAATATTCCTTTTCATCTTATCAAATTACTTGATTTCATAGTAAATAATATCTCAAATCCAAATTAATTTTATTAACTTCCATTGGTAGAATTATTCAGGCAGATTCCCATTTTTATTTCATCGATGTCTAATCTCGTTCATAATTTCCCTTTTACACTTTATTTCTATTTTTATAATATTCATATAAATTCTCTTTTTGTTTCAAACATTTATGACTCGTTAATAATTTCTATATAACTACTAACTTCAAATCCACTTTCAGTTATTGGTTTCAAAAATGATTCCCATTTTTCTATATAAATTCAGGTTTGAAATTTATATTTCAATTTATCACATGATAAATATTTTGCTATATTTATAAACATCGTTTATACTCAACTTCTTGTTTTTTTCAATTTAAACAAGTTTCTACCATTCTAAATTTAATTGTCATTTTGGAATTAAATTCCACATTTAAATCTCAAATTATTTTTCTACATTCAAACATATTTTATGTTATTTAAAATACCAAAATTATAGGGCCACTGATATTCAAATACAAAAAATTCATCATATAATATATACCACATCATATAACACGATACATGAAAAACAACAATATGATTGTTGAGGAATCCAATTGGATTCCTCCAACCTGTTTCCTTGCATCCATAGATGTTAATCAACACATATAACTTCAATAATATTAATTTCAAATCAATATAAAATATCACGGTGAACAGAATTTATAATCAATCAACGATATAACTATATCATCCAATTCAACCAATTTTATCAACTATTCATCCAAACAACCATCACACAGTATAAAATTTCTATAAAAAATAATATCAAAACTCATCTATATATAAAAATATAAACGGGTCAAAGTTAATGAGTTTACTCACATTGTTTGCAGTTGACGATTCTGCTTTTGATTCCATTTAAAATCAAACAGCTTTTAATTTTTCCCTGAAATTCCAGTAACTCAATTTCCTATAACATAGGCCTCAACATTATGATTCCAACGTGATTAGTTTAGTGGAATTCTGTTGACAGATGGTAAAATTTTGCGCGATATCAGTTTCAATACACTTAAAATAGAATTCAATTAACCAATGAAATTTTTTAGCTTTTAATTACCCTTAATTATAATATAAGTCATTCCTTATTCATGGATAATACCTCATCTTCCAGTACGAATTCAACCCGGTCATGGAGCCATCTTATCACCATTCCCGTGTATTTCAGTCACCATGTCCGTTTAATAAATTTACGGCTCCCCTTGCTAACCCTTCTTCCAGTAATTGCTTCTTGTTTTTAAACCCATTTTAAATAGTCGCATGTCCTTTACTTTCGTTCCTGGTAAATGCCCATCATCAAATTTCTTTCACCCCATTCTTCACTGTTTCATGGCCATCTTCCGAATCTAAGCTCCTTCACGTATTCGCACCCCTCCCAACATACAGCATCCCCACCTATTCAAACTAGCACACAATCCAACAATTCTTCCTTCCCCAGTATAAAAATTCGAAACCTGCATACACCCGTGAATCCTCCTTCTCCATGTTCAAACGCAACACAACAACTTGACAAGGCCCCCACTTCCCGTCACCGCAACCGTTCAGCATCACCGGACAACTCTTTCGGCGAGCCATCCTTCGACCACCGAGATACTATGCTCGCTCAACCAGGCAAAAACCTGACATTGGATTGTCATAGTCCCCCTTCGATCTAAATTCACGCTAGACAGAAAAATGGTATTCTAGCATCTGAGAACACAATCGGACCCGCAGATTTCCATTCATCTCCCGATTCGCATGCCCCTTTTACTCCAATTAAAGATCAATAATCCTAGATCCACTACTCCGCTCAAGGCGGACAAAATTTATATTGGAGGATTTTCAAAACATTAGCTTTTTACTTCATTGCGATAACATGATTGGATGGGGAAATCTGAGGACTGAGGTGGAAAGAATGGAGGAGGAGCGCCATTCATTTGTTATGAAGAGAGGAAGGCTATTGCGTTTCTTCAGGAACGAATGAGTTTTGATTTATTTTATTTTTAAAAGGGAAAGAAAAGAAGCAGCGATGGACTTTGATTTTATCTGCCTGAAGACGGAAAAATGGGAATGACTAGTATTTGCAGAGAAATTGCTTGGGATACACAGAATGTAATAGCTTGGGGAACACGGTTTCCATTAAATTAGCATGCATGGCTTTATTTTTATTTTTATTATTTTTGCAATGTGGCACACCGAAATCTTTGTCCTTAAGCATATGCTCTTGCTTTTTCTTTTGATCAGGAAATCGTAGAAAGGATAGGAGGCTAGAGATATTTTTTCTCTCCATTCATTTTACTGGAACATGTAAGGATTTGGCAACTCGAATAAAAGGAAATGAAAACGCTGGTTGGTTTTTAAAAATTGAGCCCTCCCTATCTATTTACAGAAATGTTGGACAAAAGACATACAACATATTAATTTTTCTCTTGCAGTCGAAATGCTTGACTACCAACACAGTCAAAAGTTTGAAAAAAAACTATCTTATTTATTGTGTAGATACGAAAAGCTATCTATAAGATTTTGTTTTAGAGTTGAAATGAAAATGACCCTATTTTTATTATTGTATTTTTGTTTAGTTAGTCACTTTTAGCCGAAGTGTTTAAAAAGAATGGAGGCAACTATATTTTAAAGTAAAAGATCATACAACTAAAAAGGAGATTTTACTAAAAAAGAATGGAGGCAATTATATTTTAAGGACACAAGCAATTCTACGAAATATCTTTTGGATTATTCAAATATTAGGTAAGGGTGCTTGCGAGATTTGGCTGCAATTGAGATTTGAAAATAAAGGAGATTTTGTATTATTTTTTTTGATCGAGATTTGGTAATAGGTCGAGATTTAGCTAGAGATTGAAAAGAAATATATTTTAACATATATATATATATATGTATTCTTTTATATGTTAGACTATAGGCCGTAAAAATGTTGATCCAATCTTAACACGTGTGTTGCTCGAGATAATTACTTTAATTTGAAAATAGGCTATTCGTAATCATTCAATTAAATCGATAATATATTGATTCAATATAATCAAATCTATTGATAATAAATGATTATTATCATATATATCCAAACAGTAAGTTATATAACTTCCAAATAAATTGATTTAGATTTTAAACTCACTATTTCAAATTAAAACGACATTTGGATTATAAAAATAATTTATTTATATAGTTAAATCGTTATAATTTATAAATGATTCCATAGCGACTAATGGAAATTTTGATTTCGACCTATCTCACAATCTATAGGATGAAATCTCAATTTTTCATTTTTATTAGAAAAATATAGTCAAATAGATCCGAAAATTTCTTGTTTCAATGAAATCGGACTTTTATCGGATCCTGTATATTCAATTGAAGTTCAAAACATTAAATTACAAACTACCATGTCGTTACGAACTCGTTTTGAATTAAATTATAAATTATACGTTTCAATATCGTTTTATAAATAAATCCCAATTTAAAATCCTTTTAAATTATCAGTACAACATTTAAAAGCAATTTAAATAAAATAGCTAAAAATTTGGGTTGTTACATTCCTCCACCCTTAAAAGAATTTTGTCCCCGAAATTGCTAAGGTAGGAAAATGTTACATGCCCTAATAATTAAGGCAAAAATCTTTAGTTTACTTATTAAATTCATTTTTGACTGAACCAATTAATTTCAATTAAAATATTAATTCATTCATGCTCACAAAAATTTTCAAAAATTTAAAAAAAAAATTCAAAAACCTTAAATTTCTGAATTTTTTTGGCAGAGTCTCGTGTGGAGGAACTTCTGCGATATTGCAGGAATAACAAATAAATATACATCAACCCACACGATCGGGAAACAAAATTCAAAACCCAATTTTGTATTTTTGCATAGGCGTACCTTATATAAGCGCTATTAATCAAACTTGCTTAATTCATATGCTTGTTTACGCAGCCACAATCAAGCCAAGTAACTCCATATGCCTTTACTTATTCAATTCAAACAAGTAAGCTTCAATAATCATTCATTTCCTTAATTCATGTCATTTCATGTAGTTCCAATGATTTTCAATTCATATTTTCACATCTAGTCCATAATAAACACACAAACATCCATATTTGTCCAAATTGATTTTAAATCAATTTATCCGCTTGTTTTACTGGGAGTCTTTCCACTTCATTTAACTTAAGTTAATTTTTTTACTCTATTTTTTTACTTAACATTTCAATTCATTTAACATACACAAGTTAAATAAAATTTCAGAATTCAAATTCCCGGCTTTTATTTTCAATTTCAGAATTCAAATTCCCGGCTTTTATTTTCAAACCATTTCAATTCAAATTCCCGGCTTTTATTTCAGAATTCAAATTCCCGCCCCGCACCAGCCTGCATTCCCTCCGAAAATGCACTGTACACATGCCCAGCTAGCACAGAACGGTCGTCAGAAGAAAAGAAAGAAGGGAAATGAACTAATCAAGGAACCTGTAGAATGTCTCACAGCGCATGGAATAAAATATAATAATAACATACTTGACGTAAAACATGTGAGACAGTGCATAAGCTGATAACTAAAATCAACATCAATCATCAAAGCAGCGGAAACCCAAATACAGCTTATTACAATTTTCCAAATTTACTGTCTCTAAACAAAAGAAAGCTAAAGTAGAAGATACACCAACAATGCCCAAGTAGTGATCTTCAACAACACAGGGAGAATATTATGTATATAGTACGTGGAAGCCTCCTGCTCGTCTTCGGATCATCTACCCGTGCATCACCAGCTAACCTGTCTCTAGTCTGCTCGTGTGAGCACCCAGAGTAATAAGAGGAGACATAAAACTCTGGGTCAGACATAAAGCCTGGTATGAGCGATAAACATGTAAACAGAATAATAACAGGTATACTAAACCATACCTGAACCTGGACCTGCAACCAAAGAGTTAGTACCACATACCGTACGATACTCCAAGGTGCCAGAATAAACAGTGTAAGAATACGGGGGTGGGGTGTGCATGTCACAATGATAGCAAGCAAATCATCCATAGCAACCATTCTCACATCTCTCACTCAGTGCGTAAAGCATACGACATCTACCACTTTGGAACACTAGACAAACTGAGGTAACGACGAATCCCGACTTGTAGAAACCCTGCTATGACCAAGCTAAACATATGGAGTCATGACCAAACATTTCAATGACCCACTTCATTGGTTGTAGCCCTTGGTTCTACCAATGCCGTAATGGCCCTGAATTCGTCTTCGTACCTCCTACCATAGTGGTTCAAAGCTATAGACATCGATAACTCCTTGGCACGCGTCCCGCAGCAAAGCCCAACCATGAAGCGAACTCGTTGATCCCCATCTGAATCTTAAGCTCTAACTTCTCATTTGGACTTCCTTTGCATCTCGGGTTTGGTCGAATTGGAGTGGGTCTTCAGAAAAGTTGTCGTGCAGTAGCAGCTCTAGAATTCGGTTCGGTTCGGTAGTCATCACCCTCGTTGGTTCGGTTCGGGTCGGTGGTCATCTCTTCATTCGGTTCGGGTCGGATACCCTACTTTGGGTCGGGTCGGTGTCCTCCGGGTCGGGTCAGTGTCCTCCTCCGGGTCGGGTCGCTTTCTTCCTTCCAAACTTCTTCGTTCAACTCCCTCTTTTCCATCCACTCCGATCTGATCCAATCCGATCCCTTCACCTCCTCCCGCTGTAGCTTTCCATTCTTAGGTCGATCCGTTCTGGTCTCCACTATCCTTCCGATCCGATCCCCTTGTCCACTCCAAATCTAAGCAAACGGCCTTCCTTCTCGCCAAGTCCCCTATGTGCCAAATTCCGGTTCGGGTCGGGTTTCTTGCCCAGTTCACATTTCCGATCCGAGCCCCCCCATCCGATCCGATCCGGTTAGGAACCTGCACATTTCTGCAACTTTCCAACGAGCTTTCTACGCCATTCGACGACGTTTTCGAGCAATTTAACTATTCTAATCAATCATAAAACATACCATAGAGTCATAGCAACATGTAATAGCAACCACAAACAGCAAACAACAATTCAAATGAATCAAAAGGGATCAAAAGTGACTAAAACTTCATATTTTCCCGTAGTCCCTCATAATCATGTTTAAGTACATACTTAGTAAAACTTAACCAAATCGTCTAAATTTTATAACAGAGGCATGAAATATTATTTAAGAATTTCTAAACATTTTTCCAGAATTTATTGGCGTATAAATTCGCTAATCTTCACTAATCACCCTTAATTAACTGTAATTAGTGTCAAAATGATGCTATCACTCACCTTGGCCACAACTAAAACCCCAAAACTGAAATATTCTCTGATTTGGCGTTGTTCCCAATCTTACACAGCAGCTCTACCTCGGTTCTCGTGCTAATACTCCTTGATTTGATGTTTGCTAAGCCTAATCTTCAATTAGAAAGTGATTTTTGGGTGTTTTAGAGAGATTTAGAGAGTGGAGGCCATGGCTAGGTCAAGAGGAATGAAAGTGGCGGCTGGAAAATGTCTAAAGAAATGTTTTCTAACCCTAATCAGCCCCTATATACCCCTAAACCCGAAATTCCCCTTGGGCCTAGCTGCTAATCACCCGGTTAAGCCCAATTAAGCTGTTTTTCACCATCTGAAACTTGTTTCAGCCATATCTCCCAAACGTTAAGTCCGTTTGGCTAATGTGACCACTCTACGGAAAGAGAAACCATCATCCGAAGCCAATGGAAGTGGTTTCAGGTCAAAATTCATTTCCAGTCAAAAGTTACGGCCAAAACAGTGCCAACTAGGGGTAAAATGGTCATTTAAAAATCGAGAAAAATCATGAACATGGGAAATGACCCCAATAGTCGTCTCCCAAAGTTACATGACCATACGACTTCGTATGTGAAAGAAATAAATATCCTACGATCCTATGATGCGTAGAATACGGGTCGTTACACTCTCCCCCCCTTAAGAAATTTCGTCCCCGAAATTCCTTAACCCAAAACATACAAGGGATCCCGCATGCCTAACAACCATATACAACAATCAAATATGCAAAACAAGCAAACAAGCCTATCCTAGCATGCGGAAAACTAAATCGAAGTCAAAATCTTACCAGGCAAAGAGTTCTGGATACTTCTTCCTTATGTCCTCCTCTGTTTCCCAAGTACAATCATTCTCGTCCTCGCTCCACTGTACCTTGACTAGCTTCACCGCCTTCCTTCGAAGTTGCTTCATGTCGTGCGCGACAATACGGGCCGGCTTGCGGTTCCCAACCGCCTCGGGTTCTACTTCGAAGTCCTCTAACTGATCAGGTGAAATAGTCATATCTGAGTCGTGAACGAACTTCCTTAGTTGGGAAACATGAAATACGTTGTGAACTCCCGCCATCTTTTCTGGTAAGTCAATTCTATATGCCAAATTCCCGACTAGTTCAAGAACAGGGAATGGACCAACAAATCTTGGTGCTAATTTGCCTCTCCTGCCAAATCGTATTACGCTCTTCAACGGAGAAATCTTGACAAACACCAAGTCACCAACGGAGAATTTTAGGTCTCTTCGCCTCTTATCAGCATAACTCTTCTGCCTATCTTGGGCAGCCTTCATTCGTTGTTGAATGATCTTGATCTTATCTGAAGTTTCCCTCACCACATCTGGTCCAAGCATAAACTTCTCGCCAGTCTCTATCCAACATGATGGTGAGTTGCACGGTCTTCCATACAAAGCTTCAAATGGAGCCATACCGATACTGGATTGGTAACTATTATTATATGCAAACTCTACCAGATGCAAATGGTCATCCCATGATCCACCAAAATCCAATATACATGCTCTCAGGAGATCTTCCAAAATACGATTCACCCTCTCCGTCTGACCGTCGGTCTGAGGATGATATGCGGTACTGAGATGTAATTCTGTCCCTAGATCCTCTTGTAAGCTCTTCCAAAACCCACTAGTGAACAACGGGTCTCGGTCGCTCACAATGCCTTTAGGTACTCCATGAAATCTCACTACCCACTTCATATACAATTCTGCTAACTTATCTGCCGTTCTGGTCGATTTGACTGGTATAAACCTTGCACTTTTAGTCAGTCGATCTACAATTACCCAAATGCTGTCATATCCCGATCTAGTCCTTGGTAAACCATCGATGAAATCCATCGAGACTTGCTCCCATTTCCATTCGGGAATTTCTAAAGGCTGTAACAACCCACTAGGCTTCTTTTGCTCGGCTTTAACTAGCTGGCAATTCATGCACTTGGATATAAACTTCCCAACGTCTCTTTTCATCCCTTCGCAGTAGTAAGTCTGCTTCATATCTCGATACATCTTATTACCACCGGGGTGTATAGTCAGCTTTGAGTGATGACATTCTCTAAGCACTTCATCTCTCAATCCATTGACATTGGGTACAACAAGCTTTCCATTCTTTCTAAGCCATCTATCTCGATCAAGCCCATACTTGTTCATCTCCTCATCGATACCCATCTCTAACTTGGAGATGATTTCCAATAGGTTAGGATCGTCCCTCTGACTAGAGCCGATCCGTTCAATCAAAGTGGGTCTGATCGTCAAACTTGCTAACATTTCTGGATCCAATTCGCACTGTGGTCTGAAATCAAACCCCGCGATAAACTCCAGTTGCTTCCATTCAAGGAACATAGCCCCTAAGCTGGCATGTCTTCTACTCAATGCATCAGCCACCGCATTGCCCTTTCCCGGTGTGTATGCGATGTCAAAATCATAGGAAGCTAAGAACTCTAACCATCTCTGCTGACGGAGATTTAAATCCTTCTGGGAGAATAGATACTTCAACGACTTATGATCTGTAAACAGCTCAAATCTTTCTCCCAAGAGATAGTGTCTCCACATCTTTAACGCGAACACGATCGCTGCCAATTCTAAATCATGGGTAGGGTATCTTCTCTCGTGCGGTTTCAACTGCCGACTTGCGTAAGCTACAACCCTACCGCCTTGCATCAATACAGCACCCAGTCTGGTACCACAGGCATCCGTGTATACCGTCATCTCTTCATCCCCCTTAGGAATGACTAACACGGGTGCGCTTGTCAACTTTCCCTTTAGACTCTTGAACGCATTCTCGCACATTTCATCCCAGACAAAAGCTTGATTCTTCTTGGTCAACTGGGTCAATGGTGCTGCTATCTTGGAGAAACCTTGGATAAACTTACGATAATATCCAGCTAACCCCAAGAAACTTCTTACATCTGTTGCATTCTTGGGCGTAGGCCAATCCTATACCGTAGCCACCTTTGCCGGGTCCACGGCAATACCATTCTCTGATACAACATGGCCGAAGAACCTCACTTCCCTCTTCCAGAAGTGACACTTAGAAAACTTTGCTTTCAATTGGTGTTTTCTCAACACCTCCATCGCTACTCTTAAATGTTCCTTGTGTTCTTCCTCTGTCCTCGAATAGACCAAAATATCATCAACGAACACAAGAACAAACTTATTCAACTGATCCCTGAATACCCTATTCATAAGATCCACAAAATATGCTGGGGTATTGGTCAGCCCAAATGGCATAACCAACCATTCATAAAATCCAGACGGCGTTCGAAATGCCGTTTTAGCTATACTCTCAGCTTCCACTCTAAGCTGATGAAAACCTGTCGCGAGATCCAACTGAGAAAATATTCTCGCGCCACTCAACTGATCGAACAAATCATCTATCCGCGGTAGAGGATACTTATTCTTCCTCGTCACTTTATTCAACTCGCGGTAGTCTACACACAAACGAAGGGAACCATCTGCCTTGGTAGCAATCACAACTGGTGCTCCCCATTCAGAAACACTACTTCTGATAAATCCCTTCTTCAAAAGATCGCTGACTTGCACCTCGAGCTCTCGCTGCTCCCTTGGTGCCATACGACGAAGTGGCATCACTATAGGTCTGGCATCTTTTACCAAATCAATACGAAACTCAATCTCTCGGTGTGGTGGAAGTCCGGTCACTTCTTCGAAAACATCCGGATACTGGCCAACCATGGGCAAACCTGACAACTCACTATGCGGAATGTCGAGAGAGTTTAGAAAACTAGCCAATACCCCCTTACTGGGTAGACCACCAAACACTATCCTCCGCCCATCATCCGCTCTAGCTGTCACCAAAAAGCCCTCACAGTCTACCACCACCCCATACCTTCGGAGCCAATCTACTCCCAAAATAATGCCAAACCCAGTAAAGCCCAAAACAAAGCAATCACAAACAAACATGCATCCATGACTCGATAAGACCACATTATGACAAATCATGCTAAGGCTAGTCGAACCACCAATCGGGTTCGTCACTACTAAAGGTCTATCGACAATCTCGGGCTCCAATCCCAACCTATCTACCAGGTCACTAGATATGAAAGAACTGGAAGCTCCGGTATCAAACAAAACTCTAACAGGAACATCATAAACAGAAAGCATACCTTGAATGACGACATTCTTTCCCTTCTCCGCCGCAGTTGGGGCATTCGACGAAGAAGGAATAGCATTGAGAGCATATGCTTTCACCATTTGCTTTTCTTTAGGGGGCTGTGGACACTTGTCCTTGTGATGTCCCATTTGGCCACAGTTGAAGCACTTCCTATCCGCTGGCTTGGCCCGACAATTACTAGCATAATGGCCCTTCTTACCACAGCTGAAGCACTCCACATCTTGCTTATTCTTTTTCTTCTGGCCATCCTTAGTTTGATTCTGCTTTCTCTTATTCTGGGAACCACCTTTGCCTCCACCACTTGCTTGTGGCTTTGGCTCATCTGCGGATGCAACCTCAGTCTTCGGCTTAGGGTAGAGACTTTCTGATCTTAACGCTTTCCCCACAATCGATTCAAACGTCTCATCGATGTGGTTAATAAGTTTTTCCCCCAAGTACTGATCCAAACTAGTTATGAAGTTCTCATTCTTTTTCTCGGCAGTATCAATGAGAGATAACCCATATTTTGACAAAGTGTCAAATTCAGCAATATACTCCGAGACAGCCCTGCCATTCTGCTTGAGCTCCAAGAATTTCTTAAACAGCATTGACTTCTGAGCAGCTGGAATGAACTTCTCACTAAAGCGAGCCTTAAACTGCTCCCAAGTAATCTGATCTTCGGGAGTAGCTGCCTTTATAGCATTCCACCAATTCATTGCCCGCCCTTGCAACTGACGGGACGCTAGTTTTCTCTTCATCGCATCCTCGATACCCAAATCCTCGAAGATGCGTTCGCAACTATCCAACCAATCTTGAACATCCGTAGCCGACTCCGTTTCGTGGAACGGCTTCCCACCAAGGCTAGTATAATCCTTATTCAGCTTGGCGAAGTCGACTCTTGGCGCCTGCACTATTGGACCACCACCATTTCCACCATTGGGAGCTGCCCTCTGTACATCTCTAAGCATCTCTCTCATGAGGTCAGTAAACATCGTCCTCATGTCAGCAGCATTCCCAATATTGGCTCCCCTACCAGCACCTCTAGTATATCGGCTCATCGTCAATCTGAAAAAGGAAACGATTAACGACTCCATAGTGGTGCTAGTGCAGTACGACTTTATCCTTATACTACTAATAGTATATATATATAGCTTTTAAAAACCAAAGTAATCACAAATACGCTCTCTCGTATACGTATATTATCTCTCCCTGATAACTTCCCTAGGTTAACTACGCAACCTAGAGCTCTGATACCAAGTGTGACGGCCCGCCCCGCACCAGCCTGCATTCCCTCCGAAAATGCACTGTACACATGCCCAGCTAGCACAGAACGGTCGTCAGAAGAAAAGAAAGAAGGGAAATGAACTAATCAAGGAACCTGTAGAATGTCTCACAGCGCATGGAATAAAAATATAATAATAACATACTTGACGTAAAACAGGTGAGACAGTGCATAAGCTGATAACTAAAATCAACATCAATCATCAAAGCAGCGGAAACCCAAATACAGCTTATTAGAATTTTCCAAATTTACTGTCTCTAAACAAAAGAAAGCTAAAGTAGAAGATACACCAACAATGCCCAAGCAGTGATCTTCAACAACACAGGGAGAATATTATGTATATAGTACGTGGAAGCCTCCTGCTCGTCTTCGGATCATCTACCCGTGCATCACCAGCTAACCTGTCTCTAGTATGCTCGTGTGAGCACCCAGAGTAATAAGAGGAGACATAAAACTCTGGGTCAGACATAAAGCCTGGTATGAGCGATAAACATGTAAACAGAATAATAACAGGTATACTAAACCATACCTGAACCTGGACCTGCAACCAAAGAGTTAGTACCACATACCGTACGATACTCCAAGGTGCCAGAATAAACAGTGTAAGAATACGGGGGTGGGGTGTGCATGCCACAATGATAGCAAGCAAATCATCCATAGCAACCATCCTCACATCTCTCACTCAGTGCGTAAAACATACGACATCTACCACTTTGGAACACTAGACAAACTGAGGTAACGACGAATCCCGACTTGTAGAAACCCTGCTATGACCAAGCTAAACATATGGAGTCATGACCAAACATTTCAATGACCCACTTCATTGGTTGTAGCCCTTGGTTCTACCAATGCCATAATGGCCCTGAATTTGTCTTCGTACCTCCTACCATAGTGGTTCAAAGCTATAGACATCGATAACTCCTTGGCACGCGTCCCGCAGCAAAGCCCAACCATGAAGCGAACTCGTTGATCCCCATCTGAATCTTAAGCTCTAACTTCTCATTTGGACTTCCTTTGCATCTCGGGTTTGGTCTAATTGGAGTGGGTCTTCAGAAAAGTTGTCGTGCAGTAGCAGCTCTAGAATTCGGTTCGGTTCGGTAGTCATCACCCTCGTTGGTTCGGTTCGGGTCGGTGGTCATCTCTTCATTCGGTTCGGGTCGGATACCCTACTTTGGGTCGGGTCGGTGTCCTCCGGGTCGGGTCAGTGTCCTCCTCCGGGTCGGGTCGCTTTCTTCCTTCCAAACTTCTTCGTTCAGCTCCCTCTTTTCCATCCACTCCGATCTGATCCAATCCGATCCCTTCACCTCCTCCCGCTGTAGCTTTCCATTCTTAGGTCGATCCGTTCTGGTCTCCACTATCCTTCCGATCCGATCCCCTTGTCCACTCCAAATCTAAGCAAACGGCCTTCCTTCTCGCCAAGTCCCCTGTGTGCCAAACTCCGGTTCGGGTCGGGTTTCTTGCCCAGTTCACATTTCCGATCCGAGCCCCCCCATCCGATCCGATCCGGTTAGGAACCTGCACATTTCTGCAACTTTCCAGCGAGCTTTCTACGCCATTCGACGACGTTTTCGAGCAATTTAACTATTCTAATCAATCATAAAACATACCATAGAGTCATAGCAACATGTAATAGCAACCACAAACAGCAAACAACAATTCAAATGAATCAAAAGGGATCAAAAGTGACTAAAACTTCATATTTTCCCGTAGTCCCTCATAATCATGTTTAAGTACATACTTAGTAAAACTTAACCAAATCGTCTAAATTTTATAACAGAGGCATGAAATATTGTTTAAGAATTTCTAAACATTTTTCCAGAATTTATTGGCGTATAAATTCGCTAATCTTCACTAATCACCCTTAATTAACTGTAATTAGTGTCAAAATGATGCTATCACTCACCTTGGCCACAACTAAAACCCCAAAACTGAAATATTCTCTGATTTGGCGCTGTTCCCAATCTTACACAGCATCTCTACCTCGGTTCTCGTGCTAATACTTCTTGATTTGATGTTTGCTAAGCCTAATCTTCAATTAGAAAGTGATTTTTGGGTGTTTTAGAGAGATTTAGAGAGTGGAGGCCATGGCTAGGTCAAGAGAAATGAAAGTGGCGGCTGGAAAATGTCTAAAGAAATGTTTTCTAACCCTAATCAGCCCCTATATACCCCTGAACCCGAAATTCCCCTTGGGCCTAGCTGCTAATCACCCGGTTAAGCCCAATTAAGCTGTTTTTCACCATCTGAAACTTGTTTCAGCCATATCTCCCAAACGGTAAGTCCGTTTGGCTAATGTGACCACTCTACGGAAAGAGAAACCATCATCCGAAGCCAATGGAAGGGGTTCCAGGTCAAAATTCATTTCCAGTCAAAAGTTACGGCCAAAACAGTGCCAACTAGGGGTAAAATGGTCATTTAAAAATCGAGAAAAATCATGAACATGGGAAATGACCCCAATAGTCGTCTCCCAAAGTTACATGACCATACGACTTCGTATGTGAAAGAAATAAATATCCTACGATCCTATGATGCGTAAAATACGGGTCGTTACACAAGGTTACTACTCAACCTTCAGCTCTGATACCAAATGTAATGTCCCGAATTTCCATACCCTTTGAGTCGATTAATAGAATCATTAGTAGAAAGAACATAGTATGAATCATTAGCACCACACGTCCAACCGGAATTGCACACAAATATGAATCATTAGTAGAAAGAAGTTGGAGGATGAGAAATAGAAAGAAATAAAAATTAGAATAGAAGAAAACAAAGAACACAAATCACACAACGGAACGAATAACATATATTATATAACATAACTTTTGAAATACAAATCAGTAACTGCATATACATACCATTATCAGAGCAAAACAGTTATTCCTGGAATAGTTATAAACACCTGTTTCCAGATACAACATAGTATACAATGGAAAATATGATAGCCTATAGTTAACTGATGAAGCCTCCTTCTTCAAGCTTCTCTAGGTAAATCTGTAAAATCCCGACTATTTGACAGCCCGTACAAATACGGGCATCCAAGTGTTTGGGGTAAAACAAAACAATATAAACTCTGGGTCAATTATGCGATAGGTGTGAGTAAACACTAACCATTGGTTTAACTTTTAAAACTCATTTCGAAAGAAAAGATAATCGTAAGACTGATCCACACATAAACACGAATGGTTTTTACCTTACGATAACCAAAACATTTCCAGTTATCATTTCTTAACTTCTCGTTATCCTAAATCATTTCATTTTTTTTATATTTAGAAAATATCTCTAATTTTATTTGGAAGTCATTTCCAAATCCTATTTATTTAGATTTAACCGATGTTGTGACGGGCCGCCCCGCACCAGCCGACATTTCCAATGAAAGTGCGATGTACCAATTTCCAACCAGCATAGGACGGTCGTCAAAGAAAGAAATAAGGGAATTTGAACTAACAAGGAACCTGTAGAATGTCTTACAGCGCATGGAATATAATATAATAATAACATATTTGACATAAAATAGGTGAGACAGTGCATAGCTGAAAACTAAACCATCATAGCAGCGGAAAATCCAAAATACAGCTTTTGTTCCACATCATCATTATTACAACTTCTAAAACTGTCTCCAAAGCAAAATAAGAAAGGTACACTACTAATGCCCAAAGTAGTAACCAACAGCGACACAGGGAGAATATATATATATCATACATGGAAGCCTCCTGCTCGTCTCTGGTGCATCTACTCGTGCATAACACCTAACATGTCTCTAGTCTGCCCGTTTAAGAGCACCCAGAATAATAAGAAGAGACATAAAACTCTGGGTCAGACAAAAGTCTGGTATGAGCGATAAGTAGCAAAACAAAACAATAACAGGTATACTAAACCATACCTGAACCTGGTCCTGCAACCAAAGAGTTAGCACAACAAGATGTACAATACTCTAAGGTGACACTAACCTATGGTGTAAAGATACGGGGTGGGGGTGTGCATGTCATAATGATGGCAAACAATCAAGCATAACAACCATCCGCACATCTCTCACTTGGTGCGTAAAGCATACAATATCCACCGCTTTGATCACACAAATCCTTGCTATGATCAATTTGCCCCATGCAGTCATGGCGACTCCACTGGACTGATCCATAGACACTAGTCCTTGCTATGTCCACCCTATCCCCATGAAGTCATAACGACTCCACTGCATTGGCTTATAGCCATGCTACGATCACTCTGCCCCATTGAGTAATAATTACCCCACTGCACTGATTCGTAGCCTAACGTCTATCTTGGTGGTGAATTAAAGTTATGGACGTCGATAACCCCTTCGCACACGTCCCGCAGCAAAATCCAATTCATAAAGTTAATCCATTGGCTTCCATCTGGATCCTGAGTTCTACTTCCTATTTGGAATTCCTTTGCATCTCGGGTTTTGGTCGAATTGGAGTTGGTCTTCAGAAGAGTCGTCGCATAGTAGTAGTGAAAGTCCAAACCCGGTTCGGTTCGGTGTACTCGGTTCGGTTCCGTATGTGGTGCTCAAGTTCCTCATTTAGTTTTGACTCAATCCTCTTCCCTCGGTTCGTTTCAGGTTCATCTCCTCCATGCGGTTCAGTTCAACTTTTCACATGCGGCTTGGCTCCTTCTTTTCTAGCTTCTCTCATGTTGATCTGACCCCGCTACCTAGCTTCGATTCGATCCTGCTCCCTAGCTTCGATCTGATCCGACCTGCACGCCAAGCTTCAATACGATCCCAACTCCAACTCAATGTAGGTGGCCTTCATTTTTACCATGCTTTTCTTCTTGTGCTAGGTTCCGATCCGGTTCGGTGTCTCTGCTCAGTTCTCCGACCCGACCCGAGCCCCATAACCCGATCCGATCTGAAACCTTGCACATTTCCTGCAACTTTTCCAGCGACTGTTTAACGCCATATAACGGCGTTTTCGACCATCAACTCTTCTAATCAATCACAAAGCATACCATACAGTCATAGCAACATAGAGAATCAAAATAAACCCCAAAACAACAATTTAATGTGACAATATGGATCAAACATACCCAAAACCTATGTTTTCCACTTAATCCCTCTTAATCATGTTTAATCATAAAATTAGAAAAACTTATTCAAATTAACCCAAATTTTTATCAGAGCCGTAAAATAATATTCTAGAATTTTACAAATTTTTTCACATTTTTCTGAGCCATAATTTCGCTAATTATCACTCATCACCCCTAATTAGCCGTAATTAATGAAAAACAATGCAAATCACTCACCTTAGCCACAAATTAATCTTAGATCTGAACTTTTCTAATGTTTTGGGTCAAATTCCAATGCTTAGCAGCAGCCCCAACTCAGATTTGCCACTAGACTTCCTTGATTTGGTGTAGATTAAGCTAATATGCGATTAAACGGTGATTTGGGATGAATTTAGAAAGTGGAGGCCATTGTTAGGGTTGAAGAGAGGTAGGTGGCAGCTGGAAAATGACAAAGAAAAGGTTTCTTTAACCCTAATCAACTCTTATATAGCTCTAATCCTAAAATCCCCAATGGGCCTAGCTGCTAATCACCCGGTTAAACCCAATTAAGCTGTTTTTCACCATCTAAACCTTATTTCAGCTATATCTCCCAAACGGTAAGTTCGTTTGACTAACGTAACCACTCTACGGAAAGGTAAACCATCATCCAGATCTAATTGAAGTAGTTTCACGTAAAAACTCCTTACCAATCAAAAGTTATAGGTGAAACAAGATTCGCCAGGGGCAAAATGGTCATTTAGAAATCGACAAAAATCATGAACATGGGAAATGACCCCAATAGTCGTCTCCCAAAGTTAAAAAAGAAATAAATATTCTACGATCCTCCGATGCGTAGAATGCGGGTCGTTACATTCTCCCCCTTAAGAAATTTCGTCCCCGAAATTCCTTAACCAAAACATACCAAGGATCCTGCATGTCTACCAATCATTTACAAACAATTAAACATACAAAACAACACAACAAGCCTATCCTAGAATGTAGGTTACTAACAAGTGAGTATCATATCGATATAAAAACCTTACCAGGCAAAGAGTTCTAGATACGTCTTCCTCATGTCTCCTCTGTTTCCCAAGTACAGTCTTTCTCATTATCACCCCACTGAACTTTGAGTAGTTTCACCACCTTCCTTCGAAGCTGCTTCGTATCGTGCTCAACAATACGCATCGGTCGTCTGTTCCCAAACACCTCAGGTTCTGCCTCGATATCATCTAACTGATCTGGTGAAATAGTCACATTAAGGTCGTGCACAAACTTCCTTAACTGGGAAACATGAAATACGTTGTGAACTCCTGCCATCTTGTCAGGTAACTCAACTTTATATGCCAAATTCCCAACTTGTTCGAGAACTGGGAATGGACCAACAAATCTTGGTGCTAACTTACCTTTCCTACCAAACCGAATCACACTCTTCAACGGAGATATCTTGACGAATACCAGGTCACCAACGGAGAATTTCAAGTCTCTTCGTCTTTTATCAGCTTAACTCTTCTACCGATCTTAAGCAGCCTTCATTCGCTGTTGAACAATCTTTATCTTGTCTGATGTTTCTCTTATTACCTCTGGTCCAAGCACATATTTCTCACTGGTCTCTAACTAACATGACGGTGAGTTGCACGGTCTTCCGTACAAAGCTTCAAATGGAGCTATACCAATACTGGATTTATAACTGTTATTATATGCAAACTCTACTAGATGCCAATGGTCATCCCATGATCCACCAAAATCCAATACACAAGATCTTAAGAGATCTTCTAATGCACGATTCACCCTCTCTGTCTGACCGTCGGTTTGAAGATGGTACGCGGTACTGAGATGTAACTCTGACTCTAAAGCCTCTTGTAAGCTCTTCCAAAACCCACTAATAAACAACGGATCTCGATCACTCACAATGCCATTGGGTACTCTATGAAATCTTACTACCCACTTAATATACTGCTCTGCTAACTTAGCTACAGTTCTATTCGACTTGACGGGTACAAACTTTGCACTCTTGGTCAATCGGTCTACAATCACCCAAATGCTATCATGGCCCGATCTAGTCCTTGGTAACCCATCAATGAATCCATTGAGACTTGTTCCCATTTCCATTCGGGAATTTCTAATGGTTGCAACAAACCACTAGGATTTTTTTTCTCAGCCTTAACTAGCTGGCAGTTCAAGCATTTGGATATAAACTTCGCAACGTCTCTTTTCATCCCTTCTTAGTAATAGGTCTGCTTCATGTCTCGATACATTTTTTTACCACCGGGGTGTATGGTCAGCTTTGAGTGATGACACTCTCTAAGAACTTCATTTCTCAGTCCATTCACGTTGGGTACAACTAACCTTCCATTCTTTCGAAGCCATCCATCTCGATCAAGCCCATACTTGTTCATCTCCTCACTGTCGATACCCATCTCTAACTTGGAGATGATTTCCAAAAGGTTAGGATCGTCCCTCTGACTAGGGCCAATTCGCTCAATCAAAGTGGGTCTGATCATCAAACTTGCTAACATTACTGGATCCAATTCGTACTTTGGTCTGAAATCATACCCTGCAATATACTCCAGTTGCTTCCATTCAAGAAACATAGCCCCTAAACTGGCATGTCTCCTACCCAAGGCATCAGCTACTGCATTGCCTTTTCCTAGTGTATACGCGATATCAAAATCATACGAAGCAAAGAACTCTAACCATCTCTGCTGACAAAGATTTAAATCCTTCGGAGAAAAGATACTTTAACGATTTATGATCAGTAAACAACTCGAATCTTTCTCCTAAGAGATAATGTCTCCACATCTTCAACGCGAACACGACTTCCAATTCCAAATCATGTGTAGGATATTTATTCTCATGTAGTTTCAGTTGCCGACTTGCATAATATACAACCCTACCTCCTTACATCAGTATAGCACCTAGTTCGGTACCACATGCATCTGTGTATACCATCATCTCTTCATTCCCTTCAGGAATGACTAACACTGGTGCACGCGTCAACTTTTCTTTTAGACTCTAGAATGCATTTTCACACCTTTCGTCCCAAATGAAAGATTGATTCTTCTTGGTCAACTGAGTCAACGGTGCCGCTATCTTGGAGAAGTCTTGGATAAACTTACGATAATATCCAGCCAATCCCAAGAAAATTCTTATGTCTGTTACATTCTTCGGCGTAGACCAATCTTGTACTGTAGCCACCTTCGCAGGATCCACGGCAATACCATTCTTTGAAACAACATGGCCCAAGAATCTCACTTACCTCTTCCAGAAGTGACACTTAGAAAACTTTTCTTTCAATTGGTGTTTTCTCAACACCTCTATCACTATCTTCAAATGTTCTTTGTGTTCTTCCTCTGTTCTGGAGTAAACCAAGATATCGTCCACGAACACAAGAACAAACTTATTCAACTGATCTCTGAAAACTCTATTCGTAAGATCCACAAAATATGCTGGGGCATTGGTTAACCAAAAGGGCATAACCAACCACTCATAGAATCCACACGGCGTCCGAAATGCCATTTTAGCTATACTCTCAGCTTCCACTCTAAGTTGATGAAAACCTGTAGCGAGATCCAATTGGGGGAACACTCTCGTGCCACTCAACCGATCAAACAATTCATCTACCCGCGGTAGAGGATACTTATTCTTCCTTGTCACCTTATTCAACTCGCGGTAGTCCATATACAATCGAACGGAACCATCTGCCATGGTAGCAAATACAACTGGTGCTCCCCATTTAGAAACACTTCTTATGATAAATCCCTTCTTCAAAAGATCGCTTACTTGCACCCCGAGCTCTCGCTGCTCCCTTGGTGCCATACGATGAAGTGGCGTCACTATAGGTCTGGCAATTTTCACTAAATCAATACAAAACTCAATCTCTCGGTGTGGTCGAAGTCCGGTCACTTCCTCGAAGACGTCCAGATACTGGCCAGCTTCGGGCACATCTGACAACTCATCATGCAGGATGTCGAGGGAATTTAGAAAATTAACCATTACCCCATCAGTAGGTAGACCACCAAACACTATCCTCCGCCCATCATCCGCTCTAACTGTCACAAAAAATCCCTTACAGTCTACCACCACCCTGTACCTTTGGAGCCAGTCGATTCCCAAAATAATGCCAAACCCAGTAAGCCCATAACAAAGCAATCACAAACAAATATGCATCCACGACTCGATAAGACCACATTACGACAAATTATGCTAAGGCTAATCGAACCACCTATCGGGTTCATCACCCCTAAAGGTCTATCAACTATCTTGGGTTCCAATCCCAACCTATTTATCAGGTCACTAGAAATGAAGGAACGAAAAGCTCCGGTATCAAACAATACTCGAACAGGAGCATCATAAACAGAAAGCATACCTTGAATGACGACATCCTTTCCTTTCTCCGCCACGGTTGGGGCATTCGACGAAGAAGGAACAGCATTAAGAGCATATGCTTTCACAATCTGCTTCTCTTTAGGGGGTTGCAGACATTTATCCTTGTGATGTCCCACGTAGCCGCAGTTGAAGCACTTCATGTGCCCTGGCTTCGCTGACATTCTTTAGCATAATGTCCCTTCTTGCTACAGCCAAAGCACTCAACATCTTTCTTATTCTTTTTCTTCTGGCCATCCTTGGTCTGATTCTGCTTTCTCTTATTCTGAGAACCATTCTTGCCTCCACCGCTTGCTTGAGGTTTTGGTTCCTCTGCAGATGCAACCTCAGTCTTTGACTTAGGGTATAGACTCTCCGATCTCAAAGCTTTCCCCACAATCGATTCAAATGTCTCATCGATGTGGTTAATAAGCCTTTCCCCCAAGTACTGATCTAAGCCAGTTATGTACTTCTCGTTCTTTTTCTTGGCAGTGTTGATAAGGGATAATCCATACTTCGATAAAATATTAGACTCTGCAATGTACTCCAAGACTGCCCTACCATCCTGCTTAAGCTCCAGAAATTTCCTAAACTACTCTGATTTCCGAGAAGCTGGGATAAACTTATCACTTAAGCGGGTCTTAAACTGATCCCGAGTGACTTGATCCTCTGGAGTAGCTAATAACATTACACCAATTCATCGCCCGTCCTTGCAGCTGACGGGATGCTAGCTTTCTCTTCGTCGCATACTCAATACCCAAATCTTCGAAAATACGCTCACAGCTATGAAGACAATCCTGAACTTCTGTAGCCGATTCCGTTCCATGGAACGACTTCCCACCAAGACTAGTGTAATCCTTGCATGGCTTGGCGAAATCGGCCCTAGGCGCCTGCACCGCTGCACCACCACCATTTGCAGCATTAGGAGCTGCCCTCTGAACATCCGTAAGCATCTCTCTCATGAGGTCAGTGAACATTGTTCTCAAATCAGGAGCATTCCCAATATTAGCTCCTCTACCAGTACCCCTAGTATATCGGCTCGTCATTCAATCTATAAGGAGAAAACGATTAACCATCCCTTCAGTGGTGCCAGTGCAATGCGACTTCATCCTTAAATATGCTAATAGTATATATATAAGTTTTGAAAACCAAAATATATCAAATACGCGCTCTCATATACATACTCTCTCTTCCTGGTGTCTTTCCCTAGGTTAACTATGTAACCTAGAGCTCTGATACCAAATGTGATGGCCCGCCCTACACCAGCTGACATTTCCAATGAAAGTGCGTTGTGCCAATGTCCAACCAACATGGGACGGTTGTCAAAGAAAGGAAAGAAGGGAATTTGAGGTAACAAGGAACCTGTAGAATGTCTCACAGCACATGGAATAAAATATAATAATAACATATTAGACATAAAACAGGTGAGACATTGCATAAGCTGAAAACTAAACCAGTGGAAAATCCAAAATACAGCTTATGTTCCACGTCATTATTATTACAACTTTTAAAACTGTCTCCAAAGAAAAATAAGAAAGGTATAGTACTAATGCACAAAGCAGTGACCAATAGCGACACAGGGAGAATACATATATATCATACATGGAAGCCTCCTGCTCATCTCCGGTACAGCTATTCATGCATACCACCTAACCTATCTCTAATCTGCCCGTTAAAGAGCACCCAAAGTAATAAGAAGAGACATAAAACTCTGGGTCAGACAAAAGTCTGGTATGAGCAATAAGCAGCAAAACAAAACAATAACAGGTATACTAAACCATACCTGAACCTGGACCTGCAACCAAAGAGTTAGCACAACAAGATGTACAATACTCTAAGGTGACACTAACCTATGTTGTAAAGATACGGGGTGGGGGTGTGCATGTCATAATGATGACAAACAATCAAGCATAGCAACCATCCTCAAATCTCTCACTTAGTGCGTAAAGCATACAATATCCACTGCTTTGATCAACCAAATCCTTGCTATGATCACTCTGCCCCATGGAGTCATGGAGACTCCACTGCATTGATCCATAGCCACTAGTCCTTGCTATGTCCACTCTGCCCGCATGAAGTCATAATGAATCCATTGCACTGGCTCAGCCATGCTACGATCACTCTGCCCCATGGAGCAATAATTACCCCACTGCACTGATCTATAGCCTAACATCCGTCTCGGTGGTGAATCAAAGTAATGAACGTCGATAACCCCTTCGCACACGTCTCGCATCAAAGTCCAATTCATGAAGTTAACCCGTTGGTTCCTATATGGATCCTGAGTTCTACTTCCTATTTGGAATTCCTTTGCATCTTGGGTTTTGGTCGAAATGGAGTTGGTCTTCGGAAGAGTGTCGCATAGTAGTAGTGAAAGTCCAAACCCGGTTTGGTTAAGTGTACCCAGTTCGGTTCGGTATGTGGTGCTCAAGTTCCTCATTTAGTTTTGGCTCAATCCTCTTCCCTCGGTTCGATTCGGGTTCATCTCCTCTATGTGGTTCGGTTCGACTTTTCACATGCGGCTCGGCTCCTTCTTTTCTAGCTTCTCTCACGTTGATCCGATCTTTCTCCCTAGCTTCGGTCCGATCCAACCTCCACGCCAAGCTCCAGTACGATCCCAACTCCAACTCAATGTAGGTGTCCTTACTTTCTACCATGATTTTCTTCTTGTGCTAGGTTCCGATCCGGTTCGGTTTCTCTGCTCGGTTCTCCGACCCGACCCGAGCCCCGCAACCCAATCCGATCTGAAACCCTACACTTATCCTGCAACTTTTCCAATGACTGTTTTGCACCATACGACGGCGTTTTCGACCATTATCTCTTCTAATCAATCACATACAGTCATAGCAACATAGAGAATCAACAATAAACACCAAAACAACAATTTAATGTGACAATATGGATCAAACATACCCAAAAACCTATGTTTTCCCCTTAATCCCTTTTAATCATGTTTAATCATACAATTAGCAAAACTTATCCAAATTAACCCAAATTTTTATCAGAGCCCTAAAATAATATTTTTAGAATTTTACAAATTTTTCCAGATTTTTCTGAGCCATAATTTCTCTAATTATCACTAATCACCCCTAATTAGCCGTAATTAGTGAAAAACAATGCAAATCACTCACCTTAGCCACAAATTAATCTTACATCTGAACTTTTCTACTATTTTGGGTCAAATTCCAATGCTTAGCTGCAGCCCCGAATCAGATTTTCCACTAGACTTCCTTGATTTGGTGTACATTAAGCTAATACGCGATTAAAAGGTGATTTGGGATGAATTTAGAAAGTGGAGGCCATTGTTAGGGTTGAAGAGAGGTAAGTGGCGGTTGGAAATGACAAAGAAAAGTTTTCTTTAACCCTAATGAACCCTTATATAGCTCTAATCCCAAAATCCCCCAATGGGCCTAGCTGCTAATCAACCGGTTAAGCCCAATTAAGGTGTTTTTCACCTTCTAAACCTTATTTCAGTCATATCTCCCAAACGGTAAGTTCGTTTGATTAATGTAGACATTCTATGGAAAGCTAAACCATCATCCAGATCTAATGGAAGTGGTTTCAAGTCAAAACTCCTTACCAATAAAAAGTTATAGGCAAAACAAGATTCGCCAGGGGCAAAATGGTCATTTAAAAATCGGCAAAAATCATGAACATGGGAAATGACCCCAGTAGTCGTCTCCCAAAGTTACACAACCATACAAGTTCATATGAAAAAGAAATAAATATTCTACGATCCTCCGATGCGTAGAATGCGGGTCGTTACAGATGTTACATAAAACATCATTTTCACAACTTAACCCATTAATCCTTCGTTAACTCACCATATCACTATCTAAACCTTGCTACCGAACCTTAAATAACCCTTAGTCAATCATGAACTCAATCAAATTAGGGTATAATTACCTTTCAGACCTTAACTGAATAGCATTCTTAACTTCGAAAAAATCAAAGCTTACAACTTCAAATAAACCATCTCTTACGTGACTCTCGGATTTCAGTTCAACAATCCACTTCTTTTACGGAAAACATTTGATTATAATAATAGCGTTATATTCCCTAGTTCTGAAATATTTTAAATTAAAATATAAATTTAATTTGTTAATTTAAATAAATAAATAAGTAAATAATAAATAATTTAAACAATTAAATCTAGATTAAAACAAAAAGTAAAAACGTACTTTCCTGAATTCAATAGAATCGAATTTCAATAAATAACTCTCTTTTGAATATTCTATATTCCAAACTTCGGAATAAATCTATTATTTTAGTTCATCCCAAATTCTACTTTAAAATTATTTCTATTCGCAAAACATTTGCTTTCAAATCGATACTCATTTCCAATTATGAATATCATTCCTTAATAGGAATATATATTCGTTTTATCAAATCAACTTGATTTTTATTTGAAAATATCATTTCAAATTCAAATCTAGTTACTATGTGAACCCACATCATTTTTACAAATTCTGTTTATAAAATGGTTACTAATACCTTTCTATTTATCAACAATTCACATTTCCTTTTTAAACATATTTACAAATTTACATTCCATACTTTAGAAATCAACTTTATGTAATTTCTATAAATCCCTTCTCATATAGTAATTATAACTTAAAATAATATTAAAATATTACAAAAAATAGAGTTTTATTGACATAACTATAAACATTGGAATAAAATCCATCGTTTTCCTTCGAAAACGAATTTCCATTTCTGTTTCTAATTTGAAATTCCATTTGAATTTATATTTCCAATAAGTATTTTGACTTTAAATCGTTAATCACTTCAGTCGTGAATAATATTCCTTCTCATATAATCAAATTCACTTGATTTCATAGTAAATAATATCTCAAATCCAAATTCCTTTTATTAACTTCCATTGGTAGAATTATTCAGGTAGATTCCCATTTAGATTCATCGATTTCTAATCTTATTCATAATTTCCCTTTTACACTTTATTTCAATTTTTATAATACTCAAACAAATTCTCTTTTTGTTTTAAACATTTTAACTCGTTAATAATTTCTTTATAACTGCTAACTTCAAATCAACTTTCACTTATTGGTTTCAAACCGATTCCCATTTTTCTGTATAGATTCAAACTTGAAATTTATATTTCAATTTATCACATTATAAATATTTTACTAAATTTATAAACATCGTTTATACTCAACTTCTTATTTTTTTTCAATTTAAACAAGTTTCTACCATTCGAAATTTAATTGCTATTTTGTAATTAAATTCCACATTTAAATCTCAAATTATTTTTCTACATTCAAAAATATTTTATGGTATTTAAAATACCAAAATTATAGGGCCACTGATATTCAAACACAAAAAAATTCATCACATAATATATACCACATCATATAACACGATATATGAAAAACAACAATATGATTGTTGAGGAATCCAGTTGGATCCCTCCAATCTGTTTCCCTGCATCCACAGATGTTAATAAACATATATAACTTCAATAATATTAATTTCACATCAATATGAAATATCACGGTGAACAGAATTTATAATCAATCAACGCTATAACTATATCAACCAATTCAACCAATTTTATCAACTATTCATCCAACCAACCATCACACAGTATAAAATTTCTATAAATAAATTTAAAACTCGTATATATATAAAAATATAAAAGAGTCAGAGTTAGTGAGTTTACTCACATTGTTTGCGGTTGACGATTCTGCTTTTGGTTACGTTTAAAATCAAACATCATTTGATGTTTCTCTGAAATTCCAGTAACTCAGTTTTCAAGTAAGTTCATTCCATAACGTAGGTCTCGACACTATGATTCCAACGTGATTAGTTTAGTGAAATTCAGTTAACAAATGGTAAAGTTTTGCGTGATATCATTTTCAATACAGTTAAAAAAGAATCAAATTAACCAATGAAAGTTTTTAAGTTTTAATTACCCTTAATTATAATATAAATCATTCGTTAGTCATGCCTAATACCTCGTCTTCCAGTACGAATTCAGCCCAGTCATAGAGCCATCTTATCACCATTCCCATGTATTTCATTCACCATTTCCCTTTAATAAATTTACATCTCCCTTTGCTTACCCTTCTTCCAGTAATTGCTCCTTGTTTTTAAATCCATTTAAACAGTTGCCTGTCCTTTACTTTCGTTCCTGGTAAATGCCCATCACCAAATTTCTTTCACCCCATTCTTCACCGTTTCGTGGCCATCTTCCAAATCCTAAGCTCCTTCATGTTTTCGCACCCCTCCCAATGTACAGCTTTCCCACCTATTCAAACTAGCACACTATCCAACAATTCTTCCTTACCCAATAAACAAATTCGAAACCTGCATACACCGATGAATCCTCCTTTCCAAGATTAAACGCAACACGGCAACTCGACAAGGCCCTCACTTCCTGTCACCGCCACCGTTCAGCATCACCGGACATCTCTTCCAGTGAGCCATCCTTTCACCACCGAGATACTAAGCTCGCTCACCCAGGTAAAAACCAGACATCAGATTGTCACAATCCCCCTTCGATCTAGATTCACATTGGACTGAAAAATGGTAACCCAGCATCTAAGAACACAACCGGACCCGCAGACTTTCGTTCATCTCCAGATTCGCATGCCACTGCTGCTCCAATTAAGGATCAACAATCCTAGATCCACTGCTACAATCAAGGCGGACGAAATTTATATTGGAGGATTTTCAAAATATTTTCTTTTGACTTAATTGCGATATCACGATTAGATAGGGAAATCTGAGGACTGAGGTGGAAAAGAATGGAGGAGGAGGAGCGCCATTCATTTATTATGAAGAGAGGAAGGTTGATGCGTTTCTTCAGGAACGAATGAGCTTTTTTTAAAAAAAAAGAGGAAGAAAAGAAGCAGCGACGCAGGATACATGGAATGTAATGGCTTGGGGAACACGGTTTCCATTAATTTGGCATGCACGACTTTATTTATATTTTTATTATTTTTGCAATGTGGCACGCCAAAATCTTTGTCTTTAAGCACATGCTCTTGCCTTTTCTTTTGATCAGGAAACGATAGAAAAGATAGGAGGCCAGACATATTTTTTTCTCTCCTTTCATTTTATTGGAACTTGTAAGGGTTTGACAATTCGAATAAAAGGAAATGAAAATGCTAGTTGGTTTTAAAAATTTAGCTATCCCTATCTATTTGTAGACGTGTTGGACAAAGGACATACAATATATTAATTTTTCTCTTGAAGTCGAAATGCTTGACTGCCAACACAGTCAAAAGTTTGAAAAAAAACCATCTTATTTATTGTGTAGATATCAAAAGCTATCTATAAGATTTTTTTTTTTAGAGTTGAAATGAAAATGACCCTAATTTTATTATTATATTTTTGTTTAGTCAGTCCCTTTTAGCCGCAGTGTTTGAAAAGAATGGAGACAAATATATTTTGAAGACAAAGATCATACAACAGAAAATGTTAAACAAAGTTCAGAAAAAGAATTTATGAAGATCAGTTTATGATTGTATAATGATGTGCCGAGATTTTGAGTTGAAGGACACAACAAATTCTACAAAATATCTTTTGGATTATCCAAAGATTAGGTAAGGGTGCTTGCGAGATTTGGCTGCAACTGAGATTTGAACATAAAGGAGATTTGGTACATTTTTGTTCTGACTGAGATTCCATAACAGGTCAAGATTTTGCTAGAGATTGCAAAAGAAATATATTTTAACATATATATATTCTTTTATATGTAATATTACTGTCCGTAAAAATGTTGGTCAAACCTTAACATGTGTCTTACTCGAGATAATTACTTTAATTTAAAAATAGGCTATTCTTAACCGTTCAATTAAATCGATAATATATATATTCAATATAATCAAATCTGTTGATAATAAATGATTATTATCATATATATCCAAATAGGAAGATATATAACTTCCAAATAAATTGATTTAGATTTTAAACTCACTGTTTCAAATTAAAACGACATTTTGATTATAAAAAATAATTTATTTATATAATTAAATCATTATAATTTATAAATGATTGAAATTTTGATTTAGACGTATCTCACAATCTATAAGATGAAATCTCAATTTTTCAATTTTATTAGAAAAATATAGTCTAATATACCCGAACATTTCTTGTTTCAAAGAAATCGGACTTATATCGGATCCTGTATATTCAATTGAAGTTCAGAACATTAAATTACGAACTACCATGTCGTTACAAGCTCGTTTTAAATTAAATTACAAATTATATGTTTCTACGTTGTATTATAAATAAATGCCAATTTAAAATCCTTTTTTAAGTTATCAATACAACACTTAAAACCAATTTAAATAAAATAGCTAAAAATCTGGGTCATTACAATTTAGGATCGAGTAATGGTCTTAACCGGAGCTGCCAAACAAATCTAGAACAAAAAATATTGATTATCTCGGTAGTAGCTAGATTTTTATATGTATATTATATATTATATATCATCCCAGTTTCTAAACTCTAATTAACGGAAATCTACCATATGTCATCCTCATGCTCTTCACGATGAGATCGCCAATGTATTATGTGGTACGACAAAATTGGATAGAAACCCGAGCTCAACATATTTCAACTCTTAGTCGTTTAAAGCCCATTTTGATGTATTTAGGCCCACAACTATCTCATTGTTGAAATAAATTTAAGTTTAAAGACAATGAAAAACAGAAAATAAAATCAAATTACGTTCTCTCACGAGTCCTAATTTAACTAATTCCTCTGATCGCTCAACCTAGGCTCTGATACCAAATGTAACTCCCCAACTTTTATTTGCCAAAATTTCGACAAAATCGAAACTCAAACACAAAGCATGGAGTGTATACCTGGTACCTGCAAATAAATGAGCATGAGCATAATCAGAGTACGATAAGATAACTCACAGTGGAAACAAAATCGGATAAACTAGTATTAACTCAAGTAACTACCTTTTTCAAAGTAAGCCGCTTTGCTAATACCGAGCATGAGAGAGAACGAGAACAGAAAGCCAAACTTAAACACCTATGAGAACCTGACCTTCTCTATGAGAACCTGGGTAGTTGTAATAACAAGGGGGGTTAGAACAACAAGATTCGTAAACAGGAAATGTACAACACATATTATATTACACAGATGTATCCCATTTGGTTCAACCCAAGATGTTTACGCCCGACTCTACTACTCTTCCCAAAGTGGTATTCCAAGATATAATATAGAGATAGAACGTTTATGCATATATTTCGGAAGCTATTTAAATTAAAATTTAATTCATTATTAAACCAAGAAGTGAACCCCTAACTGCAGAGTCCTCTAGCTTTCCATCCACTTTCCCTTTATTTTTTCTTCCTCACTATCAATAATAGATAAGGTGTATTCTCTCGATCCCTTAAGACCCTAGGCGGACTTATTGGTTGGTGGACTTATTGCTTACTCAATACATCTCGATAGTTTGTTCCATCTTTTTATAAACTAGAGGGCACTAGCTACAGGCTTTACTAGTTAAGGCTTCCATCATTCAAGTATATACCCTTGCCCTGCATAAGGTTAGAGATGATATTTTATCGCTCGTCATACCTTCTAGCCAAGCCTATTAGATAACCCCCTTAGTCGCTTACTACTTCCCATAGGGTTGGTAGCCATATCTGATGTTTTTAATTTTCATGTTTGGGTAGACAATATGCATACATGCCATTTAAGACCCCTGTACTGAAAGACATATCCCTAGGTGGACTCTTCAACCCCAGCCGCTTAAGACCCAAGAAGCAAATTACATGTGAAGATTATTAGGTTCTTTCCCCATTAGCACTTAATACCTTTCCCTATTGGGAAAAGTTGGCTACATTATTAGGCCCTTTCTGTTTATTCTCTCTCCACACAATTTATTATCATCATGGGATCTTATGGTAATAATATTTTTCCATTATTAACCTACTAAGTCCAACTATATTTTTAGTTTTAAGTTCTATATTCATTAATATAAATAAGGAAGCTTATATCCTCTTTTACCCTAGGATACGTATTTGATTACTTTCCTAAATTAGACTAAGTATTTAAATGAAAATCAATATCCATTAATCCCCTTTTGACACTGATTTTCTTTTATTTCTATTTTTGTTGCCCTTTACAACCATAACGGTCATATTTTAATAAGAAAACTATTTATCGGTCCTAGGTAATCTTTGGTTGTGCCCCAATAGACAATTCTATTCTTATTTATTTATCGGTTGACTGTTATATACATATATACATATATATATATATATATATGCACTAGGCCTCTCACATTAAGTTGACTACTTGTGAATGCTGGATTTGTCGGTCGGTTCTAGGCAAACTTATACCACAAGTTGAACTTAACCTTGTGCCTTAGTACATTTATATTTATACATTAGACCCCTCACATTAAGCTGACTACCTGTGGATGCTGGATTTCTCGGCCGATTCCGGGAAGACTTATACCACAAATTGAACTTAACCTCATCTCTAAATGCGGTTATAATTCAAATTTTCTAGTTTGAGGTACGACACTAATCCTAATTAATTTAGGAACTGTAACCATTATCCTATTATATTTGCTTTCCCCAATCAACATTGTTTACAGTTATTATTTATTGATTTGCAGTCCTATTTATAACAATTAATTATATTGATTGCTACAAATGGTCACCACAAATATATTAATTCAATATGGATTACATTTTCATATAATTCCATAATTGAACATCATTTAAACATTTAAACATTCAATTCCACTTTTATTTTATCGTTTTGTGATGATTTGAACGGGTAATATGGATATATTTATTTTTATGTTTTTGTGTGGTCAACGTAGTTATTATTATTACTATTTTCAATTTAATGATTTGGTTTAATAGACAACCAAACATTCCTTTTTACATTCAATCTTATCAGATGGTTTCAAGTCTTACAAAAAGACCATTGGCTATGGTTACTATAAATTTTGCCTAATTTAGTGGAATTGGCATATTTGCAAATCACAAGAAACATATATTAATGTATAATTTGGATTAGTTGATGCAAATTACACACAAATATATATATATATATGTACATTTGTACCAGTTTTCCTTTTCAATCTTCTATCATATCTCTTGTGATTTTAGTATAATGCCTTTTTATTCAAAAGGAGGAAAACGACATATTACAACAATTAAGCTAAAACCCAACAATATTGAATATAAACAACATATTTCTTTTAATATTATAATCACATAATTTACCAATCGAATCTTTTAATCCAAGTTCACATAATTTATTATTCAGCACTAAACTAGAGATCTGGAATGTAAGTACATCTAATTGGTGTTTTCATGGGATTGATTTTCCAGATCTATAGTGCCCTTCTACTAATGTAATATAATCCTATCATTAATATTATGTTTAACCACACTTTGCAATTCACAAGTTTTAACATTTTTTATAATTAGATCAAATGGGTGTCAATCTAGTTACAGCAATTTAATGAACAAATCCGATAGAAACGGGCATAAAAATTGAGATCTATTACAAACAAGATGAATACGTTATTATAAATGTATATGTTAATTTCACAGTCACCTAAAAGCATCCAAATCCAAAGTTTGAACCCTTTAGGCCTACAATTCCCAAATTTTTATAAATTTACAATTTTTCTAAAAAGGGGAAAATCTAGATCTGCAGAGATGTAAGAAAATAGGAAGAGAGGGGAGAATCTATTGTAGAGCGCCAATTTGCATTCTTTTCCATTGGATCTGACAATCCACTCAATCTTATGTGATTTGGATTTGATTTGTTATGTAAAAATATATTTTTGATTAAGAAATTAGGTTTGGAGAAGGAGGAAAATGGCAGAGCTTTGCTGCTGCCCACATATTTGTGTGGAAAAGAATGAGGCTTTACCCCTTTATTTATAGGAGTGGAATTGGCCTTGAACCATTGGATTCATTTTAATTTATATCCGTCCATCCGTTGTATATATGTTATAAACTAAACCAATAAAACCTTGCAGTCACTGGACGTTTTGACGCCAGTGGGTCGACTACAGTGGTCGACCCCTATGGTCGATCGCCTGGGTTTTCAAATGTCTAGGTCGACTAGTTAAATAAGGTATATTATATTTAATTATTCAGGTTTATTTATTTTCTGTCCGTTTTCGTATTTAGTTCATAACTTTTTCATATGGACTCCGTTCGCGAAACTCCAAACATGAAAGCTGACCAGAGTTCCAAGACGAACGCATCGGTTAAATTTTCATGGTAAAATTCCATTATTTGCAGAAATTCCTACTTTTGAAATTCTAATAATTAATTTATATTACCAAAATTTTGGTTGTTACATATTGAATGATAGTTTTCTAATGGAAGGGAAAATATAGATTTCATCTTATAGATTTTGAGTTATGTCAAAGTCAAATTTCTAATGAATTATCTAAATAAATAAAAGGATTTTAAATGAAAAAAATTTGGATTTCAGTTAGAAAAATCCAAACTTGAGTTATAAAATAATTATGGCCTCAAGTGAAGTAAACGAATTGATTTCTGAAACAAAAAATGAATTTTTAATTATTGAATGAAGTTAACTAATTAGAAATTAATTAAATGTGTTTTTGGATCGAACTTAACCTTATATAAGAAAATTAGATTTGTGAATTTAAAAATGAAATCGAATATGAAACTTTAGTTGGGAATGGAATTCAATTGGTTTATAAGAAAAATAAAAAAATGAACATGGTATGTTCAAATAAAAAGGGGACTAGGCAAAAGAGCTAATTAGAGGATAAACTGCGAATTAAGTAAAAAACGATTTGACTGAGTTGGAACAAACTAGGAATGTATATATATGTTAAACAGTATGGGATGAAGTAATGGAAGGAATATAAATTGAATGCATAAGAAAAGAGGTACGTATTTGATTGAAAATGAGTTTTTATTAGCCTATTGGGCAAGCCACTTGGCTTTTTGATTATTTTTTAGAATGGAAAAGTTGTACCAATTGAGCCATACAAAGGAGATACTAGTGAAATTTTTTCAAAAATTTAAGGAGACAGAAAAATTTAAGAAAATTTGATAATTAGAAATCGATTTACCGAATATATAGTAGATTTTATAAGAGAATAAATTATAATGGAATTTTATAAGTAAGAGGAAACTATTAAGATTTAATATGAGATTTAAATTACAATTAGTTAAATGTAGTATTTGCGCTGTTGTAACGATGTTTTACACAACATTCATTTTAACCCAAGTAAATACGATTTGGAAACATTTTCCAAATAAAATGAGGAATATTTTCTAGGTATAGAAAATGAGTGGGTTCATAAGAAAAAGTTGTTGAATGGAAATATTTTCAAGTGTCGTGAGAGGCCAAAGTAATTTTGGAAATATATATTGATAAGGATATCGAGATGAATTGGGGAAATGATTTAATTAATGAAATGGTAATTAAAAAGGGTTCAGTGATTTTTTGCTGCTAATCAATAGTATTCCCTTTGATAATAAGATCTTTGGATGAACGTTTGTTCTTCGATAGTTAAATAACCGACTATCGAGGTATTAGCTAATTTAATACCATCGTTGTCAATACAGAGAGACCGGTTGGATTTGTTATCCGAAAAATACACTATATTGGCATAAGCATTTCGAATCAAATTATTTCAAAATAATTGAAGATGGAATAAAGTGCAAGGGTTGTTGAAGCGACCAGAAATTCCACATAAAGGAAAGCCCGGATTGACTTTGAGAATACGACCAATCAGAACACAACAGAAGAACATTTCATTGCATATTACAACAATTTACATCAGTGTACAAGAATATACAGAGTATAAATAAATATTATACATTTGTTAAATATCAGATATTTAAATACATTACTGCAACGTAAAATAATACCAAAACACAACTGAAAGAGGTAAACGGATACAGAGATTTCCAAATATCATTCCAGCTGTAAACCAGGATCCTATGAATATAAATCTACAAAACCAAAACTACTAGCTGCCCGTGTGGAAAATAGAGACACCCAGAGTTTAGGTTAAAACAATAAACTCCAGGTTAGTCATGTGACTGGTGTGAGAACTAAAATAGTTATTAATCTGATTTTAAAGTTAGGTAAATCAAGGGACCACGCCGTATAACACGGAACGGGTTTACCCACAAGAATACTAGTGCATAAAACAAACAGCGCAATGCTAAATAAAGAACAATGAAGCTATTATAAGACTCAGGTCCCATCACACAATACAACGCAAGCCGGAGGATAGAGTTTTTACCTTATAATAGCCAAAAATGCTTGGTACGTGAAATTTCATATTTTACTATTACTATAAGTGTATAGTGTCAAAACAATTTCAAATACAAATGTATCAATCATAGACGGCATTAGTGCCTCATCCCACTATGCCGCCATACAAGGCTCTACAATCAAAACCACAATTGTCACGTATTAGAAGTTGGATTTCCACCTGTGAACCATGGCAAGGGATCGTCCTTACCACTTCGACACTCTCTAGCCGAGCCTCAGGGTCAGAGCACATCGACCCTTGGATTTTCAGGGCCAGTCCACTCGATGTGGATTAAAATGCTTGAACTAAAACGACCCGAACTTTTCCGTGAAGCAAAGCACGGATTGAGTTGAGAACAGCACACATCGGAACACAAACAGAAGGACATTTCACTGTTTATTACAACAATTCATCAAAATACAAGAATATACAGAGTATAAGTCAATATTACACAGAAAATACCAGAGATTTAAATTACATAGCAGCAGAAAATAATACAATACATAACTAGAAGTACTACACGGATACAGAGCTTTCCGAGTATCGTTCCAGTTGTAAATTAGGATCCTGTGAATATAAATCTGCAAAAACCAAAACTACTAGCTGCCCCTGTCAAAATAAGGGCACCCAGAGTTTAGTTTAAAACAATAAACTCCAGGTTAGTCATGTGACTGGTGTGAGAACTAAAAAAGTTATTAATCTTTATTTTAAAGTTAGGTAAATCAAGGGACCACGCCGTATAACACGGAACGGGTTTCCTCCCAAGAACACCAGTGCGTAAAACAACAACGCAATGCTAATGTAATGACCTGCATTGGCAGAGGTATTATAATTAATTTATTTAATTATATAAATAGTGATATAGTGAATTAAATGGTCGTGGAATTAAACAACGATGAATATTTAATAAAAATAATAAATTAAATAATATATTCAGTTCTGAAATAATCAGAATTGGCGGAAATGGCGATATGGTGTGAGCTGGATCATCTGTGAGATTTAATTCAGCTAGGAATTGAATTTGAATAACGAATATATTATATAAACGACAGTTTGAACATAGAATTTTAATATAATTAAAATCGAGCTTGAAATGGCGCTGTAGTTCGTAAATTGTCGATTCGAACTTCAACTGAATGTACATGATTCGTTTTAGGCTGGATTTCTGTGAAACAAGAAACGTGTGGAGCTGGTGCAGTATATCTTTCTAGTGGAAGAGAAAAATCAGGATTTTGTCGTGTAGATTTTGATTCACGTCCAAATCAAATTTTAGAAAAGTCGCTGTGGAATTCCTTTATAATTTATAAAGGAATTATTTATATTTTAAAAAGGAATTTCATTTTTAATCGAATATCGATTTAATCGGGAATTGAGATATCGAGTTATAAATCCCAGTAGAGAAGTATGGTATTCCACTGTGAATATATACGATAATATTAATTTATAAATATTTTATTTAATTATATTTATATGTTTAAATGGGTCATCCAGAGCTTTAAAAATAGCCGCTTTTGCAAATGAAGTCGGAATTCAACGAAACTAATTTTGTTGGATCCGTAATGTCAAATAGTTGTTAGATTTCCAGTTTCATGATTTTTAGAGTCACTGTGTGGCCGTACGGATTTTTAGAGTGAAAAACAGTCAGTATTTTGACGGTTAAAAATACACTGTATGAGCATACGAAGTCGAAATTCGACGAAACCAGTTTCGTTGGGACCGTAATGTCGAACTCTAGCTACATGTCAATTTTCATGATTGTTGGGTATCATGTGTGATCATGGGAATTTTAGAGGGCATATGTAAACAGCGTATGCTCAAAAATAAATAAAATAATAAAATATAAAAATAATATTTATACACTATAAAAACACCTCAACTTCTCCTAAACCCTAATCTTATTTTTCTGGGCAAAATTTCCGCCGTCACTCTTTTTCTTTCTTACAGGAAAAATGGAGAGTTCTCAAATCAAAACTAAATCCAATTAGTTCCCTTAAATCATTATATATTTCTGGGTTCAACGAAGCAAGAGCTTCATTCCTGTATACTTCTTATAGGGTGCGACGTCCTTTTGCTGAGGATCAAAAACGCACAGTAGAACTAGGGTTGGATATGATGGGTGATTGAAGCTTTAATATGCGATTTGGGTTGGATTGTTGGGATGGGGGAGTGATTCCGAGCTAGGTAGAAAAATTTGGGTGTTCTGATGACAGAAGGCGTCGATGTTCTGTACTGATCGAAGGGGAAAGTTCAACGTTGGTCTTCTTTTGAGGGATGTGAGTTGTGGGTTTAGGGGTTAGCGAGGAGGAGAATGAGGAGAGGAGAACAGTGGTGTATTCTGTTCAAATTTTAATGGTAAGATGATGGAATACGGTGGGTGGAAAATGTTGGCAATGGCCTTGAATGATTTCCTGAAGCTTTCGGTGGGGAAGATGGGTTTTGGAGAATGCAGGTTTGGGCTTTAACGGTAGTGGATGGGCCGAAATCTTTAAATGGGGCGAGGGCCCATTTAATTAGCCTAGTTTAGTTTAGAATCCATTTAAATATTGTATAAACTAGTAATGTCAATAACTCGTTCATATATCATCGGAATTCAGCGAAACAAGATCCGACAGGATCGTATGGACGGACACTACCCAATGGAACTGACTGGAAGTGGAGAGGAGCTTGTTTGAATTTATGGCGAAATAAACTATTTGATTTAGATCAAACAATAGTTTATCGTTCTTTAACGATGAACTGCCAAAGTGAGTAAATCTCACTAATTCTGAATAGTTTATATTTACATGTTGTATTTTTAGAACTGTTAAATATTGGTTGATTGACTGTGTGTTGATTGTTTGATTGAACTGTTAGTTAGTTGGTTGAATTTCTATATTGATTTTGTTTAACATAATATATCATATGGAACTGAAAGTGATGTTATCTATACTGTTTAACATCTGTGATGCAGGGAAACATGTTGGAGGAATCCAACTGGATTCCTCAAAATTTATTTTACTGTGTTTCATATATTGTGATATATGATGTATAATCTGTTGTCGATTATATGTGTTTGGATGATACAGATCATCGTGATTTGATATGTTGAATACCATAACATACCGAAATGTTGATAAGAGAATATTTTCAAAGTGATATTTGAAAATAAAATATTTATAAATGGAATATTTATAAATAAGGAATATTTATAAATAGGAGATATTTAGAAAAATGGAAAACGTTATAAAAAGGAAACTGTTATAAGGAGGAAATCATTTTTAAAGTGGAGAACCATTACTAAAAGTAAATCTTAAAAAATGAATAAACGTTGTTAAAAAGGAAATCTTTATAAAGCGAAAGGACTTAAATCGAATATAGTTATTCGAAAGGAGTTAAATCGAATATGGTATTCGAAAGGAGTTAAAACGAATATAGTTTACTCGAATAGAAAGTAAAAGGAGTTAATCGAATATAGTTTATTCGAATAGAAAGTAAAAGGAGTTAATCGAATATAGTATTCGAAAGTAAACAAATTGAAAGGAGTTAATCGAATATAGTTTATTCGAATATAAAGTAAAAGGAGTTAATCGAATATAGTTTATTCGAATAGAAATAAAAGGAGTTAATCGAATATAGTTTATTCGAATAGAAAGTAAAAGGAGTTAATCGAATATAGTTTATTCAAATAGAGTTAAAGGAGTTATCGAATATAGTTTATTCGAAAGGAGTTAAGTGAAACGAGTTAATCCAATAGCGTTAGTCAAATAGAGTTAATCTAATAGCGTTAGTCCAATAAAGTAAATTGAATAGAGTTGTCGAATATACCTTATTCGAAGGAAAGAATTATCGAATAAGAGATAATTCAAAGGAGAGCTACGTAAGGAAGTGTTAAGGAGTTAAAAGATGAACTTAACCTATATCGAGATTTGAAATGTTGTTCAGTTAAGGTCTGAGAGGTAGTTATACCCCAACTTGATTGACTGCGTTTTTAATTTAGAAATGGTTAAGGTTCGAGAGAGAAAGTGGTTAAGTGAATTTAGTAAATAAGTATAGTGGTTGGAGTTGTCATCGCGATATTGATTTAAACATCTGTTTAAATCCAAGTAAAGAAGAGTTGGAATGTTTTCCAAATAGAATCAGAAACGTAATTGAATATTGAAATTTGAAATATGAATATATATAGATATATATATATATGATTGATGATTGATTGATTGTACTTCCATTTGGAAATAATATCGTTGTTTGCACATGTGTTCCCATTTGATAGTTAACTCACCGACTATCAAAGTTTTGACCATTTTAACGTTGTTAATATGGAGGGACCGGTTGGATTTTATCCAAAGAACCACTCTGTACTGGCATAAGCGTTGCGAATCATATATGCCAAGGATAATTGAAGACGGAGTAAATTGCAAGGGCTATTGTATAAGTCTTATATAACAGTATCTAAGATGGATATACTAAATAGTACCTTCGGTTCATCCTGTTCCTGGATGACTTCTATGGATGAATATCTAACAGAGTATTTCCAGACGATCACGTATATTGATTTCTCCAACCGTACCAAGAGTGGAAGAGGAGAAGAAAACTTCTTTTAGCTAAAACATAATGTATGGTTGAGGACGTCAATCGGTGATTTGATGGATTTGACGACGTGGCATTCAAAGTGAATCTGGTGTGATGATAAAGCATAGCTTCTAGCCTCACATCCGGTAAATGACAGAAATCGGGCAGGCAACATGGCTATGTCGGTCGCTCCGAAGTAGGGTGTATAATCACCTGATCTAGAGTTTCATTTACTTCTAAAAATCTATTGTCGATGTTGTGCCATTCGGGAAGCGGTTGTTGATCCCAACCGTTGGTGATATACATTCGATACACTCAAGCGAAATGAGTGGTCGGTCATGTGTGGCCGGGTTGCAAGATGTTCTTGTTGAACCCAGTGTATTCCTTTCTAGAGGTACACTAGCGAAAGGTGATTCCATACGTTGTCATAGTTGGAAATCCATTACCCAATACGTGCTTGTGGTTTTGATTGTATACTATATATGTAGAATGTGAGATGAAAGCGTTTCTTCTAGATGATTATTATATTGTGGTTGATAGACATTATTATAATATCAAAAGGTTTTGATATAAAGATAATTTGGATTCTCATAAGGGAAAAACCCGTTCCGTTATACGGCGTGGTCTTATGAGATATCGTTTACTTGTTCAAACTGTTTTAAACTGTTTTACTCATACCAGTCCCATGACTGACCCGGAGTTTATTTGTTTGTTCCCCTAAACTCTTGGGTGCCTAAATTTGTACGGGTAGTCAAGTAGTCGGGATTTACAGATATACTGGAAGAGCTTGGAGCAGGAGGCTTCAGGATCATATAGTTACATTTATTCGTTCCGCTGTGATGTAAGTGTTGTACTTTGAAATGATATGTATAATGAAGTACAGATTTATATTTCAAAGTTATGTTATGAAATATATTTATTCGTTCCGCTGTGATATTCGTGTTACTCTGATATTGTGTTCTTCTTCTTCTTCTATTCTAAGTTTCTATCTTATCTTTCCTCACCCTCTAATTTCTTTCATTAAATATTCGGTTTTTTCGATCCTTGGATGTTCGATATGTGTTGTATATCGGATAACCAAGATCGCCAAAAAACTGGGTCATTACAGTTGGTATCAGAGCTTAAGGTTAAGTGAATTACCTTGGCTCTGTGGCGTGACTCACTAGAGATAAGGTTAGCAATACCCTAGATTGAGTTTGAGTGTATATATACGAGTGAACGTATTTGTTATTTGATATAAAAAATAATTTTATATTGTGGAGATTTATTGGTTGAGTTGTTTATGGGTTCTGGTCGATCAGTTTGATCCACTGTATCGGTAGGAGTTTATAAACACTCGAATACGATGGGTCGTCACGATATGTTTTGAAAAGAGGGTAAATGAAAATCATTTTACCCAAAGTATATTTTGATACATATTGGATATATTGGTTGATAGTATAATCGAATAAGATTATAAAAATGTGAAATGGTTATGTAAATAACCAATCAGAATTCATATAAGTGAAATACGTGAAATCAGATGAGTTGAATCTAAAATTTTAAACCAGAAATTGAGTTAAAACTCTGGAAAATTGGATAAGTGTTTGTATATAGATTTGGATTAAAAATAAGGAAAATATAAGATCTTGGGAGATTTTATATTGTTTTACAAGCAGTGTGAATTATATTTTGAAATGAATTTCAAAGTGGAAATGTTTAAAAATGGTTTTATAGTATTGAACTCACTTCGATCGCTGGAAAATAGATTCTGATGATGACAGCTGCATCATTAGTATTAATTTTCGACTTGTAAGTGACGAATTACTACCAGAGATGCTATTTTGAATTTGTTTTGGGAAAGACAAGTTGTGTTGAATTTCAAAATGGGATTTATAATAAACAATGAAAAAAAATTTGAAATAGAAATTGAATATAGAAATTCAAAGGGGGTTTGAATATATGAAATTCAATGGAATTGAAATAGAAACTGAATATAGAAATTCAAAGGGAGTTTGAATATATGAAATTCAATGGAAGTGATATAGGATTTGAATATCGAAAGTGAAATAAAATTTGAATATAGAAATTCAAATGGAATTTGAATATAAGATTCAAATGGAATTCAAACAATAGAATTTGAATAATATAGAATTTAAATATAGAATTCAAATAATAGAATTTGAATATAAAATTCAAATGGAATTCAAACTATAGAATTTGAATAATATAGAATTTGAATATAGAATTCAAATGGAATTCAAATATAGGATTTGAATATATAAAATTTGAATATAGAATTCAATTGGAATTTAAACTATAGAATTTGAATAAAATTTGAATAGAAATTGAATAGAATTAACTAAGTCAAAGAGGAATTAGTTAATCGAGTTTTGAATTTGAAGTTGAACTTTGAAAGGTGAATTGGATTTGTAAATGGATATTCGAAATCGAATATAGAACTTAAATTTGAAATTTGGATTCAAATTAGTTAATAAGCAAGTTAAAATATATTTGAACATGTCATGTTCAAATATAAAAGTGAAATAGACTAAAGAGTTAATTAACAAATTAATTAACGAATTAAGTTAAAACGATTAGGTATAGTTAAAATAGATTGGGCAGGTATAAATATACATGAGATAGGTATGGATAAGGTATGAAGGTATATAAATAGAATGCTTGACGAAAAGGTATGTATTTAATTCATATATGAGATTTTATGCGCCGTATCGGCTAGCTGCTTGGCTTTTTTTTCTTTTGGAATGGTGAGGGCCATGGGAGGCTATTTGAAATATCCTGATGCTCCTAGTACAAAGGAGGTTATGGCGAATTTTTCCGGGAATTTAAGGAGTTGGGATATTTTTAAGATAATTTGATAGTTAGAAATCAACGTATCGATATATATATAGAAGTCGATAAGGAAACGAACTTAGTAATAGAATACTAAAATCAAAAAGGAAGACTAAGAATAAAATCTAGTAAGAGTAGAAAGAGGAAGCGTATATGTGTTTAAAAGTGAATAAGTAGTTGTATGGTATTGATTATTCGAGTAAGTAGTCATATCTGTTTTGACGTTATAAATGTTATTCAATCAAGGTCTGAGAGGTAGTTATACCCCAATTTGATTGATTTCATTATTAACAAATAAATAGTAAGATTTCAGGCTCGAAGATCAATGTTGAATAAGAGTTAGTTGAATATAGTATTTGGGTTGTCGTAACGATGTTTTACACAACATCCGTTTTAACCCAACTAAGTGTAAGCTTGGAAATATAATAAAGAATATTTCCTAAGTATAGAAATAAACGAGATCGGAAAAGAGATAAGTAATTGGAATATTTTCCAATTATAAATAGCATATATTTTCTAATGTTTAGAAAATAAAGGAAGGCGATATTCGGAAATGTTTTCCAAATAACATAAAAGGCCAATATGGTTATTGAAAATATTTGGTTAACAAATATTGATAAAGAAATAGAGAAGTGATTCAACTAATGGAATATTAATTAAGGGCTCAGTGACATGTTCAAAAGGAAAATTTGATTTTTGAAAAGAGTAAACTGTTTAAAAACTCCCAGGGAAAGACTGTTTGAATTAAAAACAAATTTAACAGAAATTTGTGAAAGCAAATTTGAATTAAAGTAAAGCCAGTAAAGTAGTAACTGAGATTGAATTAGAATGATATCAAGAAAAATTGGATTGTGAGATTCAAATTTGAAGTGTAATGTGATAATCAAGTTAAGAGTTGGGAATCGAGAAGAAACTCATGTTGAAATGATATTTGGCTCAGATATAAGCGAATGGTTGTGCTGGAGATAAATGTGATTTCAGAACTGTGATTGGGATAACTTTGGTATATGCTGAGTTGATAGCATATGAAAGCGATATAGTTGATATGCCCGACAAAAGGGTACAAGTTTATATTTCTATTGGGTATAAGATTTATGAGCCGAATTGGCAAGCCGTTTGGCTGTTTGATTTTCTTTTGGGTTGGAGAAGGCCCAGAGAGGTGAGTTGGAGTTTGACCGATTGACCAATACAAAGGAGGTGCTGGCGAAATTTTTCAAAAAAGTCAAGGTGTTAGAAAATTTTCAGGATTTTTGAAAATTTTCGTTGATAAGAATTAATTAATAATTTAATTGAAATTAAATTGGTTCAGTTGAAACTGAAGTTAAGAAGTGAACAAATATGTTCTAACCAGTCGATAGGGTCGTCCTCTACCTTTTAGCAATTTCGAGGACGAAATTATTTTATGTGGGGAAGATTGTAATGACCCGCATTGGCAGAGGTATTATAATTAATATATTTAATTATATATATAGTGATATAGTGAATTAAATGGTCATGGAATTAAATAATGATAAATATTTAATTAAAATAACATATTCAATTCTGAAATAATCAGAATTGGCGGAAATGGCGATATGGTGTGAGCTGGATCATCTATGATATTTAATTCAGCTTGGAATTGAATTTGAATAATGAATATATTATATAAATGACAGTTTGAACATAGAATTTTAATATAATTAAAATCGAGCTTGAAATGGCGCTGTAATTCGTAAATTGGCAATTCGAACTTCAACTGAATGTACAGGATTCATTTTAGGCCGGATTTCTGTGAAACAAGAAACGTGTGGAGCTGGTGGAGTATATCTTTCTAGTGGAAGATAAAAATTGGTATTTCGTCGTGTAGATTTTGATTCACATCCAAATCAAATTTTAGAAAAGTCGATGTGGAATTCCTTTATAATTTATAAAGGAATTATTTATATTTTAAAAAGGAATTTCATTTTTAACTGAATATCGATTTAATCGGGAATTGAGATATCGAGTTATAAATCCCAGTAGAGCAGTATGGTATTGCACTGTGAATATATACGATAATATTAATTTATAAATATTTTATTTAATTATATTTAATTATATTTATATATTTAAATGGGTCATCCAGATCTTTAAAAATAACTACTTTTGCAAATGAAGTCGAAATTCAACGAAACTAATTTTGTTGGATCCGCAATGTCAAATAGCTGTTAGATTTCCAGTTTCGTGATTTTTAGAGTCACTGTGTGGCCATATGGATTTTTAGAGTGAAAAACAGTCAGTATTTTGACGGTTAATAATACGCTGTGTGAGCATACAGAGTCGAAATTCGACGAAACTAGTTTCGTTGGGACCGTAATGTCGAACTCTAGCTACATGTCAATTTTCATAATTTTTGGGTATCATGTGTGATCACGGGAATTTTAGAGGACATATGTAAACATCGTATGCTTAAAAATAAATAAAATAATATTTATACACTATAAAAACACCTCAACTTCTCCTAAACCCTAATCTCATTTTTCTGGGCAAAATTTCCGCCGTCACTCTTTTTCTTTCTTAAAGTAAAAATGGAGAGTTCTCAAATCAAAATAAAATCCAATTAATTCCTTTAAATCATTATATATATATATATATATATATATTTCTGGGTTCAGCGAAGCAAGAGCTACATTCCTGTATACTTCTTATAGGGTGCGACGCCCTTTTGCTGAGGATCAAAAACGCACAGTAGAACTAGGGTTGGATATGATGGGTGATTGAAGCTTTAATACGCGGTTTGGGTTGGATTGTTGGAATGGGGGAGTGATTCCGAGCTAGGTGGAAAAAATTTGGGTGTTCCGATGTCAGAAGGCGTCGATGTTCTGTACTAATCGAAGGGGAAAGTTCAACGCCGGTCTTTTTTTGAGGGATGCGAGTTGTGGGTTTAGGGGTTAGCGAGGAGGAGAATGAGGAGAGGAGAACAGTGGTGTAGTCTGTTCAAATTTTAATGGTAAGATGAAGGAATACGGTGGGTGGAAAATGTTGGCAATGGCCATGAATGATTTCCTGAAGCTTTCGGAGGGGAAGATGGGTTTTGGAGGATGCTGGTTTGGGCTTTAACAGTAGTGGATGGGCCGAAATATTTAAATGGGGTGAGGGCCCATTTAATTAGCCTAGTTTAGTTTAGAATCCATTTAAATATTGTATAAAATAGTAATGTCAATAACTCGTTCATATATCATCGGAATTCAGCGAAACAAGATCCGATAGGATCGTATGGACGCACACTACCCAATGGAACTGACTGGAAGTGGAGAGGACCTCGTTTGAATTTATGGCGAAATAAACTGTTTGATTTAGATCAAACAACAGTTTATCGTTCTTTAACGATGAACTGCCAAAGTGAGTAAATCTCACTAATTCTGAACAGTTTATATTTACATGTTGTATTTTTAGAACTGTTAAATATTGGCTGATTGACTGTGTGTTGATTGTTTGATTGAACTGCTAGTCAGTTAGTTGAATTTCTATATTGATTCTGTTTAACAGAATATATCATATGGAACTGAAAGTGATGTTATCTATATTGTTTAACATCTATGATGCAGGGAAACATGTTGGAGGAATCCAACTGGATTCCTCAACATTTATTTTACTGTTTTTCATATATTGTGATATATGATGTATAATCTGTTGTCGATTATATGTGTTTGGACGATACTGATCATCGTGATTTGATATGTTGAATACCATAACATACCGAAATGTTGATAAGAGAATATTTTCAAAGTGATATTTGAAAATAAAATATTTATAAATGGAATATTTATAAATAAGGAATATTTATAAATAGGAGATATTTAGAAAAAGGGAAAACATTATAAAAAGGAAACTGTTATAAGGAGGAAATCATTTTTAAAGTGGAGAACCGTTACTAAATGTAAATCTTTAAAAATGAATAAACATTGTTAAAAAGGAAATCTTTATAAAGCAAAAGGTGTTAAATCAAATATAGTTATTCGAAAGAAGTTAAATCGAATATGGTATTCGAAAGGAGTTAAAACGAATATAGTTTATTCGAATAGAAAGTAAAAGGAGTTAATTGAATATAGTTTATTCGAATAGAAAGTAAAAGGAGTTAATCGAATATAGTATTCGAAAGTAAGCAAATTGAAAGGAGTTAATCGAATATAGTATATTCGAATAGAAAGTAAAAGGAGTTAATCGAATATAGTTTATTCGAATAGAAAGTAAAAGGAGTTAATCGAATATAGTTTATTCGAATAGAAAGTAAAAGGAGTTAATCGAATATAGTTTATTCGAATAGAGTTAAAGGAGTCATCGAATATAGTTTATTCGAAAGGAGTTAAGTGAAACGAGTTAATCCAATAGCATTAGTCCAATAGAGTTAATCCAATAGCGTTGGTCCAATAAAGTAAATTGAACAGAGTTATCGAATATACCTTATTCGAAGGAAAGAATTATCGAATAAGAGATAATTTGAAGGAGAGCTACGTAAGGAAGTGTTAAGTAGGTAAAAGATGAACTTAACCTATATCGAGATTTGAAATGTTGTTCAGTTAAGGTCTGAGAGGTAGTTATACCCCAACTTGATTGACTGCGTTTTTAATTTAGAAATGGTTAGGGTTCGAGAAAGAAAGTGGTTAAGTGAATTTTGTAAATAAGTATAGTAGTTGGAGTTGTCATCGCGATGTTGATTTAAACATCTGTTTAAATCCAAGTAAAGAAGAGTTGGAATGTTTTCCAAATAGAATCAGAAACGTAATCGAATATTGAAATTTGAAATATGAATATATATATATAGATATATATATGATTGATAGTATTTCCATTTGGAAATAATATCGTTGTTTGCACATGTGTTTTCATTTGATATTTAACTCACCGACTATCAAAGTTTTGACCATTTTAACGTTGTTAATATGGAGAGACCGGTTGGATTATTATCCAAAGAACCACTCTGTATTGGCATAAGCGTTGCGAATCATATATGCCAAGGATAATTGAAGACGGAGTAAAGTGCAAGGGCTATTGTATAAGTCTTAGATAACAGTATCTAATATGGATATACTGAATAGTACCTTCGGTTCATCCTGTTTCTGGATGACTTGTATGGATGAATATCTGACAGAGTATTTCCAGACGATCACGTATGTTGATTTCTCCAACCGTACCAAGAGTGGAAGCGGAGGAGGAAACTTCTTTTAGCTAACACATAATGTATGGTTGAGGACGTCAATCGGTGATTTGATGGATTTGACGATGTGGCATTCAAAGTGAATTTGGTGTGATGATAAAGCGTAGCTTCTAGCCTCACATTCGGTAAATGACAGAAATCGGGCAGGCAGCATGGCTAAGTCGGTCGCTCCGAAGTAGGGCGTATAATCACCTGATCTAGAGTTTCGTTTACTTCTGAAAATCTATTGTCGATACTGTCCCATTCGGGAAACGGTTGCTGATCCTAACCGTTGGTGATATACATTTGATACACTCAAGCGAAATGAGTGGTCGGTCATGTGTGGCCGGGTTGCAAGATGTTCTTGTTGAACCCAGTGCATTCCTTTCTAGAGGTACACTAGCGAAAGGTGGATCCATACCTTGTCATAGTTGGAAATCCATTACCCAATACGTGCTTGCAGTTTTGATTGTATACTATATATGTAGAACGTGAGATGAAAGCGTTTCTGCTAGATGATTATTATATTGTGGTTGATAGACATTATTATAATATCAAAAGGTTTCGATATAAAGATAATTTGGATTTTCCCTATACGGCGTGGTCTTATGAGATATCGTTTACTTGTTCAAACTGTTTTACTCATACCAGTCCCATGACTGACCCGGAGTTTATTTATTTGTTTTCCTAAACTCTTGGGTGCCTAAATTTGTACGGGCAGTCAAGTAGTCGGGATTTACAGATATACTGGAAGAGCTTGGAGCAGGAGGCTTCAGGATCATATAGTTATATTTATTCGTTCCGCTGTGATATAAGTGATGTACTTTGAAATGATATGTATATTGAAGTACATATTTATATTTCAAAGTTATGTTATGAAATATATTTATTCGTTCCGCTGTGAGATTCGTGTTACTCTGATATTGTGTTCTTCTTCTTCTATTCTAAGTTTATATCTTATCTTTCCTCCCCCTCGAATTTCTTTCATTAACTATTCGGTTTTTTTGATCCTTGGATGTTCGATATGTGTTGTATATCGGATAACCAAGATCGCCAAAAAACTGGGTCATTACAGCTAAATAAAGAACAATGAAGCTATTGTAAGGCCCAGGTCCCATCACACAATGCAACACAACCCGGAGGATAGGGTTTTACCTTATAATAGCCAAAGAACGCTTGATACGCTAAATTTGAGTTTATATTATTACTATAAGTGTATAGTGTCAAAAACAATTTCAATCATCAGTATCAATCATAGACGGCATAAGTGCCCCATCCCACTATGTCGCCATACTGGGCTCAACAATCAAAACCGCAAAATCACGTATTGGAAGTTGGATTTCCATCTGTGAACCAAGGCAAGGGATAGTCCTTACCGAATTCGAGAGAATCTAGCCCATGTCTTAGGGATAGAACGCATCGACCCTTGGAGCATCAGGGCCGGTCCACCGATGTGGATTAAAATGCCTGAACACTACGTTTCCCCGCCCTATGGGGAGTAAATGAGCCATCAAATGACTCCATTGGGTCCACACAGTCACCGATATATCCAAGGCGCCTCGCAACAGCAACAACCACATAAGTCAAACTCGTCAGGGCGTGTAAAACCACTGACGCCACTCTTAGCTAGAAGGAAACGCATGCCCTCCCTGAAGTCCTCTCCCGTTTTTGGTTCACAACCGAGGTGTGAGGCTCACGAATTAATGCTACATAAAGCTGTGCCACACAGACTGGGCTTTGATCATCAACAACAAGACTCTACTTTTCAACAGAAGCCTTGATCATTTGCATCTTAGCATGCTACATAGGCAAACCACTCCATGCAATCGATATCCATCAATCACACAGAATGATATCCAATGTCAGACACACAGTCCATTTACAAGTCCGTTCTGGGTCTGAACAAAACCGAAGGCACCTTGTACCTCACATATCCATCGATCTCCAAGTACATCTGGACGATCACAAACTGATTCCCTCCGCTTGAGTGTACGGCCCAATCAAGATCATCAGTAATCACCCAAACGATGTGAAGACCTCCGGCCTTCGACCACCGTCTTCATACTCGACACCACTCGAATCAGTTATTCAGAATGGGATAAACCCTGTCTTTCTGAATAATTCGCATATATAATAAACAAGTGTTACACAAACACAACATACGCCTCATTCCAATTCAGAATATTCCTTTATTCAAATATTCTCATACTTTGGGAAAGGTTCCCATTAATTTTATCAAAGATAAATTCTTTAAATTTATTCTTTAATCTTCTTTTGAATATCAATTCAAACTAGTCAGGAATAGCAAACCACACCGAAGTAATCATTTATTTTATTTCTCAATCCCAACCTATTCATCCCATGAAGTAAAACTGGTCATACTTCATATCTAACACCACGGTGTTTTACCATTTCACATTCAAATCTAATTAAATATTTAACTATCGCCTGAAGCAAAACTGGTGATACTCCATTCTCGACCATTTCAATCCAATTAATGATTCATTAAAACCCCACTTAGTTTTAATCCTCACAGAAATCAATATCCTGTCTTTAACTGGGTTAAAAAACCAATGTTATCTAAAACACGGTTCACGAAAAACCCAAAATCACATTCATTAACTTCAGGGTTAAAGAACAAGTGTTATTTAAAACAATGTTCACGATAAACCCAAAAATCAATTCAAATTCAATTCCAATTAAATACCATTTAATTGGTATACTTCATTAAATCTAAATAAAAATATTTAATCTTTTTCTCAATTGGGTTTGAGAACAGTGTTAATGAAGACACCATTCACGACAAACCCAAATCATCTTTGATATTATATACAGTGCTCTGAATAGAAAATTTATCGGCTTATATTCAATATCCAATTCTACGACCAACAAATATCGTATTGGAAATAACGATATAAATATATATCATTCAAATTACCATAACAATATCTGTATAATCACGAAATCCAACACCAAAATATTCCAAAGATAATTTCGATTCAAATCCATTCCAATTCAATTATTGGAAATTCCGGTTACTTTTAAAACCATTTCAAATCCAATTTATTTATTTAAAAATAAATAAATTATTATCCTAGTTCAAAACTAGTTCATTTCGATAAAAATTTACTTTTATCTTTTCAGATTTGGAATCCTAATTCTTCACAAATCATTTCTTATGATTTTACACAAATTATTACTATTTTTAATAATTTTATCAAGGCCCGTACAGTCGATTTCCATCAACGGCCATCGAACTGCACTTACAGCGACCTTTTCCAAATTTGATTCGAACATAGTTCCAAATCCAACCGTTAGATTTCTAATTTCTAATATTCGTTAGAAAGATCTTTTTGATACGAACCCAACGGTTCTGGTTTTAGGAAAATCCGACGGTCGGATCTCCCGTAATATCCATTCGAAGTCAATGGTTGAAATTCGCGAACTGCCGCGGCACGGCGCGTTCTATTCAGGACATTATATATATATATATATATATATATATATATATATATATATTATATTTAATCGATTTCCTTTTAAAACGTATTTTATAAATCATTTTAAATTCGTTTTCAAAACGATTTCAACTTCCTGTTCAATTTCCAATCAAAATTGAATATTCCACCTCATCGATATACAAATGATAGTATTTTCAAAACGTTATATTTTGAAATCACTTCCTTTTCTATATTCATTATAAAAATGAATAAAATCAATATAAACATCATTCACGTCAAAATGGCGCCTATCTAACCAACACGGCTTTATATATATTTCAATAACTTCGTTATTCTATGCAACAAATGAATATTTTCTTCAACACATGAATTTTTATTTTTCTATTCAACACATGAATATATATTTCTATTCAACACATGAATTTTCTTCTATTCAACGCATGAATATTTATTTCTATTCGACACATGAATATATATTTCAATTCAATACATGAAATTATATTTCTATTCAACACATGAATTTATATTTCTTATTTTCCAAATTGGAATGAGGCCCAATCAATTACCAGATAATGTTAATTATATGGATTTTCCACAACACACGTAGGTAACAACAACGATAAATAATCAAGCATCATCCATAGTGCACCACACAACTGCATAAGCATTAAATATAAATAATTAACGCTTACACAGTCTGTCAACCCATCGATTGACATACAACTAAACAATCGGGATTAGTGTACATCAAATATCATCCCAATACCCGTGTGGGGTTTCAAATCAACAAACACAGATTTTATTTGTGCAGTTGGGCGATGTGTAAAATTTATTGTCCCAATCAATATCAGTCAAATCAGTGTATATAAACAAATCGTCCGATTTGTTTATAAACATTTATTTTATATACACGTTAAAAATTATATTTTTAACTATAAAATATTTTCCACTATAAAATATTTTATCTCATTCCACATCACACAATCAAATTTTACAACACAACAATCAAACAAACAAGTCATCCATGGTCTGTGGACGACAGGTGTCGGGTGCTGCTAAGCATCGTCTGCATCCTAGTATATATTTCAACTAGAAAATAAATTAAAAGTGAGGAGTTCTCACCGACTAGCTAAACCAATACACCGCGACTCTTCATATGTAGAAAATTTCGCCGTGCTCGCCCTTCGTTACTTTCTGTTGCACATATTCACTACATATATAAAAATCACATTTTTATATTGTTGCTATGTATATAAAAATCTCATTTTTATAACTATGCTATATGAATAAATATCACTATTTTTATTTCAACATATATATAATAAAAATCACATCTTTATTATTTCTACTATATATATTTTTACAATGCTTCTTTCTATATACAAATTATATTTTCATATCGCTCTTCTTCTAATAAAGATTATATTTTTATAATCTATAAAAATCACATCCTTATAGTCAATAAAAATCCTAACTTTATAATCAATAAAAATCATATTTTTATTTCGCTACATCATATATAAAAATCGTATTTTAATTTCGCTACATCATATATAAAAAATCGTATTTTTATATTCTCCATCTTATAAAAATCATATTTTTATAATCTCTACTATATAAAAATGTAATTTTTATCTTCTCTATTATATAAAAATCTAATTTTTATCTTCATGCTTATATAAAAATTATATTTTTAACTTCATGATTATATAAAAATTATATTTTTAACTTCTTTCTCTTAGGGAGATCATATTTTTCTCTCATGAAAAATCACATTTTTCTCTCATGAAAAATCTAAGCTTTTCCAAAATAAAAAACAGAGTTTTCCTTATATAAAAAATCTGTTTTTATAACATAACAAAATCAGTTTTTAAAATAAAACGAAATAAAAGCCTCACCTTTTCAACGTTCGGAGGAGGAAGAGAGTTCGCCGGACGTTGGTGGCTCGATGCAGGTAGTGGGTGGTGTTGCGCGAGGTGGTTTCCATCGGGGGTGGGGGGTGGTAGGAATTTGGTGGGTGTCTTCGGTTTGGGGGTCTCGCGGGTTGAGCAGGCGCGAGAGGAAGGAGGGTGTGTGGCAGGTGGCTCGGCGAGGTGGAGCGCGGAGCTTGGTGGGTGGTCGGAGGGGCTCGAAGTCGCGGTGGGTCTTGGGCGTTGGCTGCGGCGGTTCCAAGGTTTGGGGATTCGATTTGGGGAAGTGTTGGTGAGGGAGGAGGAGAGGGGCTTCGGTCGCGGCGGAGGTAGGATCCTCCAGTCAGGCGGCAGCCGAGCAAAACGAGATCGGTGGAGGCTTTTGTTTTTTTGCTCTTTTTTCTCTCTCTTGAAGTTCTGACGGGAAAGATAAAAGAAAAAGGTTTTTTTTTTAAAATATATATATTAATATTTTATTTAATTTATTTTCAAACGTGGGTTGACTTTTCGTTCGGACTCCAATCGAGACCCACCGACTATTATCTATAGCTAATACCCTCATTCCGAACACAATGGGATATGTTTTGTAGGCCTATTCGATCGTTTCGATCAGTTTCTGTCAAAATCAAAATATAAATCTATATATTGAATTTGAACGCACATTTCAATTTACCGGGGTCGCATATTAACTCTAAAAATTCCGGAAAAATATTTTCTAGCTTCGTATTGACGATACGGTCCTAACAAAACTAATTTCGTCAAATCTGAGACCGTTTGAAAAATGGCCATTTTCCTATCGATTAAAATCAACTGAAACTTGTCAAATGCGTTTTCCTTTGCCACGCTCAGATATCGATTCAGAAAATTGTGAATTTTGAAACCTAGTAATAATTTGACATTTCGATTCCAACAAAAGTGGTTTCGTCGAAAACAGAGGTCGTTTGCAAAATTTCCATTTTTAAGGGCCAGAATTCCATAGCGACTATTCTGAATTTTCAACTGGACATAACTTTTTATCCCCGCTATGAAATTTTGATTTTTCTGATTCCTTGGAAAGATATTATCAATTAGATTCTAATATTTTTGGTATCACTAAAATCCGGTTTATTTTGAATCCAGTATTCATTTGAAATTTGAAATCGAATTTTCAAACTACCGCGCCATTTTCAATTCCTTTTATAATTAAAATAATATATTTATATTCTAACGACGATCTATATAAATATATACATTCTAATTCTATTCAAAATAAATTTCTCATCGTTGTTATTTAAAATAATTCATTTTAAATAATCAAAATTCGCTAAAATTGCCAAAATAAAAATTTTAAATTAGCTCAGATTTCCGAGTTATTACAATCTCCCCAACTTAAAACTTTTCGTCCCCAAAAAGGAACGATGCTGAAAGTTGTTTAACTAATCAACTCAACTTTCACTATTTCCATTACGGCTTAAGTTCTTCAAATTTTCAGTTTTTAAGAACTTTTCAAATTTTTCAAAAAATTGGCTAACACCCTAAATTTTCGAAAAATTTCGCCATAATCTCCCCTGCACCGGGAGCTTCGGGATGTTTCAAATAGCCTCCCATGGACCTCATCAATCCAAAAAGAAAAAGAAAAAGAAACAGCCAAGCGACTAGCCAATCGGCTCATAAAATCATCAAATCCCAATAAATTTGTAAACATGTACCTATTTGTCGGGAAAACAATTTTATTCTCTGCTCTATCCTCCTTGCTATGACCTTTCCAATTTAAGTACATGTATATGCATGCAATTGCGAAAAAAATTCAATACAGTTCAATATTCGGTTCAATTGGGCTAAAGGTTCAACATTTAATTAATCAAACAACACAACCAGCAATCAATTAGTTGATTATCATTTCAAACACATAATTTTGTTATATAGTCAAAAATCGCATTTTTGGTGCCAAATCACAACAATAGACCCTATCTAATTTTGGTTCTCACACCAGTCAATTGGAAATATATAGATATCCCACTTTCGACACTCGAATATAAATACTGATGATGTCACGGCATCATCAGAATCATCTCCAGGCGACTTGAGTGTGATTCTTTATCTATCCAGTACATTAAAACTTCAAATACACGCGGATCAGACGTATACGCAAAATCTTTATATACTGTATTATCCAAATTCAATATAAAATAAATAATAAAATACGAATAATTGATTTAAATTTTCAAAACAAAAATTGTTTTCATTTTAAAAATATACTCTTCACACTCGTTCAAGGATACTACTGATCCCATCTCTAACGAGTCATTCCCATTGGATATTGCTAATCCAATTTCTGATGAATTCTTTCATATGGTTCTAATGTGCCTTGTTCTCGAGCTTTGTAAACCAAAGCTTTGATACCAACTAAAACGACCCGAACTTCCCCGTGAAGGAAAGCACGGATTGAGTTGAGAACAACATATATCGGAACACAAACAGAAGGACATACAATTCATCAGAATACAAGAATATACAGAGTATAAGTCAATATTACACAGAAAATATCAGAGATTTAAATTACATAGCAGCGGAAAATAATACAATACACAACTAGAAGTAATACACGGATACAGAGCTTTCCGAGTATCGTTCCAGCTGTAAATCAGGATCCTGTGAATATAAATCTGCAAAACCAAAACTACTAGCTGCCCGTGTCAAAATAAGGGAACCAAGAGTTTAGGTTAAAACAATAAAATCCAGGTCGGTCATGTGACTGGTGTGATAACTAAAACAGTTATTAATCTTTATTTTAAAGTTAGGTAAATCAAGGGACCACGACGTATAACACGGAACGGGTTTCCTCCCAAGTACACCAGTGCATAAAACAACCGCGCAATGCTAAATAAAGAACAATGAAGCTATTATAAGACCCAGGTCCCATCACACAATGCAACACAAGCCGTAGGATAGGGTTTTACCTTATAATAGCCAAAGAATGCGTGATACGCAAAATTTCAGGTTATATTATTACTATAAGTGTATAGTGTCAAAAACAATTTCAATCATAAGTATCAATCAAAGACTGCATAAATGCCTCATCCCACTATGTCGCCACACTAGGCTCTACAATCAAAACCGCAAAATCACGTATTGGAAGTTGGATTTCCATCTGTGAACCAAGGCAACGGATCGTCCTTACCGAATTCGAGACAATCTAGCCCACGTCTAAGGGACAAAACGCATCGACCCTTGGAGCTTCGGGGCCTGTCCACTGATGTGGATTAAAATGCCTGAACACTACGTTTCCCCGCCCTATGGGGCGTAAATGAGCCATCAAATGACTCCATCGGCTCCACACAGTCATCGATATATCCAAGGCGCCTCGCAACAGCAACAACCACATAAGTCAAACTCGTTAGGGCATGTAAAACCACTGACGCCACTTCTAGCTAAAAGGAAACGCATGCCCTCCCTGAAGTCCTCTCCCGTTTCTGGTTCACAACTGGGGTGTGAGGCTCGCGAATCAACGCTACACAAAGTTGTGCCATACAGGTTGTGCTTTGATCATCAACCACAAGACTCTGCTTTTCAACAGAAGCCTTGATCATTTGCATCTTAGCATGCCACACAGGCAAACCACTCCATGCAACCGATATCCATCAATCACACAGAATGATATCCAATGTCAGACACACAGTCCATTTACAAGTCCGTTATTGGTCTGAACGAAACCGGAGGCACCTTGTACCTCGCATATCCATCGATCTACAAGTACGTCTGGACGATCATTAACTAATTCCCTCCTCTTGGGTATACGGCCCAATCAAGATCATCAGTAATCACCCAAACGATGTGAAGACCTCCGGTCTTCGACCAACGTCTTCATCCTCGACACCACGTCGAATCAGCTATTCAGAATGGGATAAACCCGGTCTTTCTGAATAACTCGCGTATATAATAAACAAGTGTTACACAAACACAACATACACCTCATTCCAATTCAGAATATTCCTTTATTCAAATATTCTCATACTTTTGGAAAGGTTCCCATTAATTTTCTCAAAGATAAATTCTTTAAATTTATTCTTTAATCTTCTTTTGAATATCAATTCAAACTAGTCGGGATTAGCGAACCATACCGAAGTAATCATTTATTTTATTTCCCAATCCCAACCTATTCATCCCATGAAGTAAAACTGTTCATACTTCATATCTAACACCATGGTGTTATCGGTAAATTCAATTACTATTTCACGTTCAAATCTAATTAAAGATTTAACTATCGCCTGGAGCAAAACTGGTGATACTCCATTCTCGACCATTTCAATCTAAATAAAGATTCATTAAAACCCCACTTAGTTTTAATCCTCACAGAAATCAATATCCTGTCTTTAACTGGGTTAAAGAACCAATGTCATCTAAAACACGGTTCATGAAAAACCAAAAATCACATTCATTAACTATCGGGTTAAAGAACAAGTGTTATTTAAAACAATGTTCACGATAAACCCAAAAATCAATTCAAATTCAATTCCAATTAAATACAATTTAATTGGTATACTTCATTAAATCTAAATAAAAAGATTTAATCTTTTTCTCAACTGGGTTTAAGAACAGTGTTAATGAAGACACCATTCACGAAAAACCCAAATCACCTTTGATATTATATACAAGGCTCTGAATAGAAAATATATCGGCTTATATTCAATATCCAATTCTACGACCAACAAATATCGTATTGGAAATAACGATATAAATATATATCTTTCAAATTTCCATAATAATATCTGTATAATCACGAAATCCAACATCGAAATATTCCAAAGATAATTTCGATTCAAATCCATTCCAATTCAATTATTGGAAATTCTGGTTACATTTAAAACCATTTCAAATCCAATTTATTTATTCAAAAATAAATAAATTATTATCCTAGTTCAAAACTAGTTCATTTCGATAAAAATCTACTTTTATCTTTTCAAATTTGGAATTTTTCATCCCAATTCTTCACAAATCATTTCTTATGATTTTACACAATTTATTACTATTTTTAATAATTTTATCAAGGCCCGCACAGTCGATTTCCATCAACGGCCATCGAACTGCACTTACAGCGACCTTTTCTAAATTTGATTTGGACATAATTCCAAATCCAACCGTTAGATTTCTAATTTATAATATTCGTTAGAAAGCTCTTTTCGATACGAACCCAACTGTTCCGGTTTTAGGTGAATCCGACGGTCGGATCTCCCGTAATATCCATTCGAAGGCAATGGTCGAAATTCGCGAACTGCCGCAGCGCGGCGCGTTCTATTCAGGCCATTATATATATAATATATATATTTAATCGATTTCCTTTTAAAACGTATTTTATAAATCATTTTAAATTCGTTTTTAAAATGATTTCAACTTTCTATTTAATTTCCAATCAAAATTGAATATTCCACCTCATCGATATACAAATGATAGTATTTTCAAAACGTTATATTTTGAAATCACTTCCTTTTCTATATTAATTATAAAAATGAATAAATCGATATAAATATAGTTCACGTCAAAATGGCGCCTATCTAACCAACACGGCTTTATATATATTTCAATAACTTCGTTATTCTATGCAACAAATGAATATTTTCTTCAACACATGAATTTTTATTTTTCTATTCAACACATGAATACGTATTTCTATTCAACACATGAATTTTATTCTACTCAATACATGAATATTTATTTCTATTCAACACATGAATATATATTTCTATTCAACACATGAATTTATATTTCTATTCAACACATGAATTTATATTTCTTATTTTTCAAATTGGAATGAGGCCCAATCAATTACCATATAATGTTAATTATATGGATTTTCTACAACACATGTAGGTAACAACAACGATAAATCATCAACCATCATCCATAGTGCACCACACAACTGCATAAGCATTAAATATAAATAATTAACGCTTACACAGTCTGTCAACCCATCGATTGACATACAACTAAACAATCGGGATTAGTGTACGTCAAATATCATCCCAATACCCGTGTGGGGTTTCAAATCAACAAACCCAGATTTTATTTGTGCAGTTGGGCGATGTGTAAAATTTATCGTCCCAATCAATATCAGTCAAATCAGTGTATATAAACAAATCATCTGATTTGTTTATAAATATTTATTTTATATACACGTTAAAAATTATATTTTTAACTATAAAATATTTTATCTCATTCCACATCACACAATCAAATTTCACAACACAGTAATCAAACAAATAAGTCATCCATGGTCTGTAGACGATGGGTGTTGGGTGCTGCTAAGCACCGTCTGCATCCTAGTATATATTTCAACTAGAAAATAAATTAAAAGTGAGGAGTTCTCACCGACTAGCTAAACCAATACACCGCGACTCTTCGTATGTAGAAAATTTCGCCTTGCTCGCCCTTCGTCACTTTCTGTTGCTCGTATTCACTACATATATAAAAATCACATTTTTATATCATTGCTATGTATATAAAAATCTCATTTTTATAACTACGCTATATGAATAAAAATCACTATTTTTATTTCAACATATGTATAATAAAAATCACATCTTTATTATTTCTACTATATATATTTTTACAACGCTTCTTTCTATATACAAATTATATTTTCATATCGCTCTTCTTCTAATAAAAATTATATTTTTATAATCTATAAAAACAAATCCTTATAGTCAATAAAAATCGTAACTTTATAATCAATAAAAATCGTATTTTTATTTCTCTATATCATATATAAAAATCGTATTTTTATTTCGCTACATCATATATAAAAAATCGTATTTTTATATTCTCCATCTTATAAAAATCATATTTTTATAATCTCTACTATATAAAAATCTAATTTTTATCTTCTCTACTATATAAAAATCTAATGTTTATCTTCATGATTATATAAAAATTATATTTTTAACTTCATGATTATAGAAAAATATATTTTTAACTTCTTTCTCTTAGGGAGATCATATTTTTCCCTCATGAAAAATCACATTTTTCTCTCATGAAAAATCTAAGCTTTTCCAAAATAAAAATCAGAGTTTTCCTTATATAAAAGTGAGTTTTTTTATAACATAATAAAATCAGTTTTTAAAATAAAACGAAATAAAAATCTCACCTTTTCAACGTTCAGAGGAAGAAGAGAGTTCGCCGGACGTTGGTAGCTTGATGTAGGCGGCGGATGGTGCTGCGCGAGGTGGTTTCCATCGGGGGGTTTGGAATTTGGGGGACGTCTTCGGTTTAGGGGTCCCGCGGGTTGAGCTGGCGCAAGAGGAAGGAGGGGGCGTGGCAGGTGGCTCGGCGAGGTGGAGTGCGGAGCTTGGTGGGTGGTCGGAGGGGCTCGAAGTCGCGGTGGGTCTTGGGCGTTGGCTGCAGCGGTTCTAGGGTTCGGGGGTTCGATTGGGGGAAGTGTTGGCGATGGAGGAGGAGAGGGGCTTCGGTTGCGGCGAAGGTGGGATACTCCAGTAAGGCGGCGGCGGAGCAAAACGAGATCGGTGGAGGCTTTCGTTCTTTTTCTCTTTTTTTCCCTTTTGAAGTTCTGAAGGGAAAGATAAAAGAAAAAGGGGGATGTTTATAAAAATATATATATTAATATTTTATTTTATTTATTTTCAAAAGGGGGTTGACTTTTCGTTCGGACTCCAATCGAGACTCACGGACTGTCGTCCATAGCTAATTACCCTCATTCCGAACACAATGGGATATGTTTCGTAGGCCTATTCGATCGTTTCGATCAGTTTTCGTCAAAATCAAAATATAAATCTATATATTGAATTTGAACGCACATTTCAATTCACAAGGGTCGCATATTAACTCTAAAAATTCCTGAAAAATATTTTCTAGCTTCGTATTGACGATATGGTCCTAACAAAACCAATTTCGTCAAATTCTGAGACCATTTGAATAAAGGCCTTTTTCCAGTCGATTAAAATCAACTAAAACTGGTCAAACGCATTTTCCTTTGCCACGCTCACATATTGATTTAGAAAATTACGAATTTTGAAACCTAGCAATAATTTGACATTCCGGTTCCAGCAAAATTGGTTTCGTCGAAAGCAGAGGTCGTTTGCAAAATTTCCATTTTTAAGGGCCAGAATTCCATAGCGACTATTCTGAATTTTCAACTGGACATAACTTTTTATCCCCGCTATGAAATTTTTATTTTTTTGATTCGTTGGAAAGATATTATCAATTAGATTCTAATATTTTTGGTTTCACTAAAATCTGGTTTATTTTAAATCCTATACATTCATTTGAAATTTGAAATCGAATTTTCAAACTACCGCGCCATTTTCAATTCCTTTTATAATTAAAATAAAATATTTATATTATAACGACGATCTATATAAATATATACTTTCTAATTCTATTCAAAATAAATTTCTCGTCATTATTATTTAAAATAATTCATTTTTAAATAATCAAAATTCGCTAAAATTGCCAAAATAAAATTTTTAAATTAGCTCGGATTTTCGGGTTATTACATGAACACTGCGTTTCCCCGCCCTGTGGGGCGTAAACTGGTCATATCCCGACCAAACCATCGGCCCCGGAATGACCGATGTAACCGAGGCGCCTCACAATCCATCATCAACATAAGTAAAATGTCAGGGCTAGTAAAACGCTGACACCACTCCTAGCTAGAAGGAATCACATTTCCTCCCTGAGGTCCTCTCCTGTTTCTGGTTCACATCGGGGTGTGAGGCTCGCGAATTAACGCTACACAAAGCTATGCTATATTAAAGCTGTGCTTTGATCATCAACCACAAGACTCTGCTTTTCAACGGAAGCCTTGATCATTTGCATCTCAGCATGCCACACAGGAAATTCACGCTATGTAATCGATGTCTATCAATCACATAGAATGAAATCCAATGTCAGACACACATCCATTTACAAGTTCATTCTGGGTCTGAACGAAACTGGAGGCACCTTATTCCTCATCCCGTATGTCCAATAGAGGAGAGAGGCCCTCGCATATCTGGTCGATCTCCAAGTACGTCTAGACGATCACCACTTATTATCTTGTCTTGGGTGTATAGCCCAATTAAGACATCAGTAATCATCCAAATGATGTGAAGACCTCCGGTCTTCGACCACCGTCTTCACCCTCGACACATCGTCGAATCAGTTATTCAAAATGGAATAAACCCGGTCTTTCTGAACAACTCGCGTATATAATAAACAAGTGCTATAAAAACACAACATACGCCTCATTCCAATTCTGAATATTCTTTTATTTAAATATTCATATTCTTTGAGAAAAGTTCCCATTAATTTTATCAAAGATAAATTCTTTAAATTTATTCTATAATCTTCCTTTGGATATCAATCCACAACAAATTATAGTTTATCCAAACTAGTCGGGATTAGCGCTCCTTACCGAAGTAATAATTTAATTTCCCAATCCCAACTTATTCATCCCATGAAGCAAAACTGGTAATACTTCATATCTAACACCATGGTGTTATTGGTAAAATTAATTACCATTTTACGTTCAAATCTAATTAAAGATTTAAGTATCGCTTGGAGCAAAATTGGTGATACTCCATTCTCGACCATTTCTTGAATTTGATAATTTTAGTTATCAAATTCACCTTTCAATCTATTTAAGGATCCATTAAAACTCTATTTTAGTTTTAATTCCCAAAAATTATTACTTAATGATTATTCATACTTAAGAAATAAATCTTATCTTTAACGGGTTAAAGAACTAGTGTCATTTAAAACACAGCTCACGATAAACCCAAAATCACATTCCATTAACAATGGAAACCTCGCGGAATACAGATCAATATATATAGTCGATACTAACTTCCATATCCAACCGATAATATAAATGGAATAACGGCCAAGCCTTTTAAATTCCATATATATATTAACAGTCTTCCTCTACAGAAGCTCACTTTGATTATTGCCAAATCGAATTCCATTCAATTCCAATTTAATGTGTTAAATTGGAAAACTTTACTTTGAAAAAAAATCTCCTTTAAATCTTAAAAAAAGATTTGTAAATTCCAAATCACATTTCACTGTAAATCGGGTTGAAGAAAGAATGTCGTTAAAACACAGTTCACGATAAACCCAATTCACAATTCATTTTATTCCAATTAAATGTTAATTAACTGAAAACCACAATAATGTTAATTAAAAGATTTGTTCTTTTCATACTGGGTTTAAGAACGGTTTCTTTTAAAACACAGTTCACGATAAACCCAAAATCCAATTTGATATTAAATACAAGGCACTGAATAGAAAATATATCGGCTTATATTCAATATCAAATACTACAACCAACAAATATCATGGAAATAACGATATAAATATATCTTTCAAATTTCCATAACAATATAATCCTGAAATCCAACATCGAAATATTCCGAATTTCGATTCAAATCCATTACAATATATATATATATATATATATATATATATATATATATATATGTATTGGAAATGCTGGTTATTAAAACCATTTCAAATCCAATTTGTTTATTTAAAAATATTGGATTATAATTCTAGTTAATAACTAGTTCATTTCGATAAAAATCTATTTTTATATTTTCAGATATGAAAATATTCGTCCCAATTCTTTCCAAATCATTTCTTATGATTTTACACTAGTTATTGATATTTTTAATGATTTTATCAAGGCCCGTACAGTCGTTTTCCATAAACGGTCATCGAATTGCGCTTATAGTGACCTTTTCCAAATTTGATTTGGATATAATTCCAAATCCAACAATTAGATTTTAAGTCTCTAATATTCTTTAGAAAGCTCTTTTCGATACAAACCCAACGTTTCTGGTTTTAGGACAATCCGACGGTCGGATCTCCCGTAATGTCCGTTCGAAGTCAATGGTCAAAATTTGTGAACTACCGCAGCGTGGCGCGTTCTATTCAGGCCATTATATATATAATATATATATATATATATATATTATATATATTTCGTCGATTTCCATTTAAAACTTATTTTATAAATCGTTTTAAATTCGTTTTCAAAACGATTTCAACTTCATATTCAATTTCAAACAAAATTGAATATTCCTTATCATCAATATATAAATGATAGTATTTTCAAAACGTTATATTTCGAAATCATTTCTTTCTCGATATTCATTATAGAAATGAATAAAATCAATATAAATATCGTGCACTACAAAATGGCGTTAATCTACCCAACACGGCTTCATATATTTAAATATATATTTTCGTGTCCATCACAAATCGGACATCAAAATCATATTTTGATCTTTGACTAAATATTATTTTAAAATATTCATTATTTTAAAATGTTCATTATTTTAAAAATCTTCTTTTCTTCTGAATTGGAATCAGAAATAGTCAATTACCATATAATGTTAATTGTATGAATTTCACACAACAAATATGTATAACCACAATAATAAACAATCAACCATCATCTAGAGTGCATTCTACACTATATAAGCATTAAATATAAATATTCAACGCTTACACAGCTTGCCAACCAAATGATTGACATACAACTAAATATTGGGATTAGTGTGTATCCAATATCATCCCAATACAAATTTGGGGTTTTAATCAACAAATAATGAATTTCATTTGTGTAGTTGGGCGACGTGTAAAATTTATCGTCCCAATCCATATCAGTCAAATGAGTGTACATAAACAAATCGTCTGATTTGTAAATGAATATTTATTTTATTCATACACACGTTAAAAATTATATTTTCTAACGATAAAATATTTATTCAAATCATTTACACAATAAAAATAATATTTTTATTGTTCTAACATATTTTAGAAAATTTTGGCGGCATAACGGCGCAATATCAAGATCGGGTAATGTCTAGCATTACCCCTATCCTGACATTGACTCGCGCCATACACACATAACAATTATAATCAATTCATTTTACTCAAACAACCCAATTCAACCAAATAATCTAATCAACCAAACCAAACATCAAACAAGTCGTCCACGGTCTGTGGACGACGGGAAACAGTTCATATCTGCAGTTATAAAAATAAATAGCTGTATAAAAAATATGGTGAGGAATTCTCACCTTTGGGATCCAGTCCTTCATTTTATTCTGAATTTCTGATCGATTGGATTTGCCCGAAATTCCTACGCTATCCTTTTCACACTGTTCATAATAAATATCATATTTTGATGCTGCTATTCCATATTTAAAAATCTAATTTTTATATTGTTATTTCGATTATGAAAATAACATTTTTAATACTCTAACAATATAAAAATCATATTTTTGTTATCTCTATAATATAAAAATCATATTTTTAATACTCTACTTATATAAAAATCATATTTTTCTTTGTTAAAATCAAACCTTTATTTCTAAATCATTCATATAAAAATCGAGTTGTTTTTATTTTCCATTACATAACTAAACAAAAAAGAAAAATAAACTTACATTGGAAATCGAAACGGGGGAGAGGGGTTGATGCGTCCGGGATTGCTGGCCAGGGGAAGGCGGCATTGGGCAGCCTCAGCGATCGGATGTGACTTGGAGGAGGATATGGCGGCAGTCGCTGGGTGGAATGGAGGGCTTAATCGGCTAGGGCGTGTGTTTTACCGGAGAGGGGGGAGCAGGTCGCCTGCGACCGGAGGGGGGGTAGCCTCTGGCGTGGCGGCGGAAGGAAAGGGGTGTTGACGAGATCCGTCGTTCATTCCTTTATTTTTTTTATACGGGTTTGAAAACTGAATTGGGGAAAGGAGAGGGTTGACCGATTAGAAGGGAGAAAGGTTGAGTTGGAATTTTATATAAATATATTATTTTAATTATTTTTCATCCCCAAAAAGTAACTTTTAAATTCGAACTTCAAATCGAACCCACCAACTATCGCCCCTAGTAATTACCCCCGTTTCGAACACAATGGGATATGTATTGTAAGCCAATTCAACTGTTTCGATCAGTTTTCGCTAAAATCAAAATATAAATCTATATATTGAATTTGAACGCACATTTCAATTTACCGGGCCACATGCTGACTTTAAAAATTTCTAATTTTTTTTCTAGCTTCATATTGACGATACAGTCCTAACAAAACTAATTTCGTCAAATTTGAAGACCGTTTGAAAAATGGCCATTTTCTGGTCGATCCAAATTGACTGAAACTGTCAAAACACGTTTTCTTTTGCCACGCTCACTTATTAATCCTAGAAATTATGAATTTTGGAATCTAGCAATAACTTGACATCCTGGATCCAATAAAAGTGATTTCATCGAAAACGGAGATCGCTTGCAAAATGGCTGTTTTTAAGAGCTATATTTCCATAGCGACTATTTTGAATTTTCAACAGGGCATTACTTTTTATTCCCGTTATGAAATATTGATTTTTCAGATTCGTTGGAAAGATATTTTCAAATAGATTCTAATATTTTTGGTTTCGATAAAATCCGGTTTATTTTGAATCCTGTACATTCATTAGAAATTTGAAATCGAATTTTCAAACTACTACGCCATTTCCAATTCCCTTTATAATAAAAATAAATATTTATATTCTAACTTCGATTCAAATAAATATATACGTTCTAATCTATTCAAAATAAATTTCTAGTCGTTATTATTTAAAATAAATCATTTTAAATATCCAAAATACATTAAAATTGCCAAAATAAAATTTTAAATTGGTTCTGATTTTCTGGGTTGTTACAATCTCCCCCACTTAAAATCTTTTTGTCCTCGAAAAGGAAGGGACCTGGAAGTTGTTTAACTAATCAACTCAACTTTCATTCTGGCTTTCATTCTTCAATCTTCCAGTTTCTAAGAATTTTCCAATTTTTCAAAATATGGTTAACACCCTAAATTTTCAAAAAATTTCGCCATAACCTCCTTTGTACAAGAGCACCGCGAAAATCTCCAAACCGCCATACAGGCCCTCTCATCTCAAAAAGAAAAAGAAAAATCCAAGCGGTTAGCCAATCGGCTCATAAAATCATCCAAACCCAATAAATTAGTAAACATGTACCTATTTGTCGGGCATACAATTTTATTCCTCTTCTCTAGCCACCATGCTATGACCTGTTCAATATATATGCATGTACATGTATGCAATTTCAAATAATTTTCAATTCAGTCCAATATTTGATACAATTTGGTTATATGTACCCTTTTTTCACATAATAGTTTTATTAGATAACAAATAATAATACAACACAACCATCAATCGATTAGTGCATTAACGTTTCAAATTCATAATTTTGAAATATATACAGAAAATCATGTTTTTGATGCCAATTCACAACAAATACTCCTATGTAAGTTTTGGTTCTCACACCAGTCTAATGGAAATATATAAGCATCCCACTTTCGAAACTTGAACACAAATGCTAATGATGGTATACCGATCATCAGAATCATCTCCGGGCGACTAGAGTGTGATTCTATATCTATCTTGTATATTTGAGGCTTCGGATATATGTGGATCAAATGTATATTCAAAATCTCTGTATACCCGATTGTCCAAATTCAATACAAAATAAATACTCACATACGTAGATTGGATTTAATTTTCAAAAAAAAAATATTTTCATTTTTTTTTTAAAAAATACACTCTTCACTCTCGTTCTAGGATACTACTGATCCTATCTCTAACGAGTCATTCCTATTGGATATTACTAATCCAATCTCTGATGAATTCTTTCATTTGGTTCTAATGTGTCTTGTTCTCCGAGCTCTGTAAACCAAAGCTCTGATACCAAATGAAGCGACCCGAACTTCCCCGTGAAGGAAAGCCCAGATTGATTTTGAGAACACGGCCAATCAGAACACAACAGAAGAACATTTCATTGCTTATTACAACGATTTACATCAGTGTAAAAGAATATACAAAGTATGAATAAATATTATACATTTGATAAATATCAGAGATTTAAATACATTAGTGCAGCAGAAAATAATACAAAAACACAATCGAAAGAGATAAATGGATACAGAGCTTTCTGAATATCATTCCAGCTGTAAACCAGGATCCTATGAATATAAGTCTGCAAAACCAAAACTACTCGCTGCCCGTGTGGAAAACAGGGGCACCCAGAGTTTAGGTTAAAACAATAAACTCCAGGCCAGTCATGTGACTAGTGTGAGAACTAAAACAGTTATTAATCTGATTTTAAAGTTAGGTAAATCAACGGACCACGCCGTATAACACGGAACGGGTTTACCCTTAAGAATACCAGTGCATAAAACAAACAGCACAATGCTAAATAAAGAACAATGAAGCTACTATAAGACTCAGGTTCCATCACACAATGCAACGCAAGCCGGAGGATAGATTTTTTACCTTATAATAGCCAAAAATGCTTGGTACGTGAAATTTCATATTTTACTATTACTATAAGTGTATAGTGTCAAAACAATTTCAAATATAAATGTATCAATCATAGACGGTATGAGTGCCCCTATCCTACTATGTCGCCATACTAGGCTCTACAATCAAAACCGCAACTGTCACGTATTGGAAGTTGGATTTCCATCTGGGAAACAAGGCAAGGGATCGTCCTTACTGCTTAGAGTCTCTTTAGCCCGAGCCTCAGGGTCAGAGTGCATCGACCCTTGGATTGTCAGGGCCGGTCCACTAGATGCGGATTAAAATGCCTAAGCACTGGTTTCCCTGCCCTATGGGGCGTAAACTGGTCATATCCCGACCAAACCATCGGCCCCGGAACGACCGATATAACCGTGGCACCTCGCAATCCATCATCCACATAAGTAAAATGTTAGGGCTAATAAAACGCAGACACCACTCCTACCTAAAAGGAAACGCATGTCCTCCCTGAGGCCCTTTCCCATTTTTGGTTCACACCAGGGTGTGAGGCTCGCGAATTAACGCTACACAAAGCTATGCTATATTAAAGTCGTGCTTTGATCATCAACCACAAGACTCTTCTTTTCAACAGAAGCCTTGATCATTTGCATCTAAGCATGCCATATAGGCAATTCACGCTATGCAACCGATGTCTATCAATCACATTGAATGAAATCCGATGTTAGACACACATCCATTTACAAGTTCGTTCTGGGTTTGAATGAAACCGGAGGCACCTTATTCCTCATCCCATATGTCCAATACAGGAAAGAGGCCCTCGCATATCCGGTCGATCTCTAAGTACGTCCGGACGATCACCACTTATTACCTCGTCTTGGGTGTACAACCCAATCAAGACATCAGTAATCATCCAAACAATGTGAAGACCTCAATTTTTCGACCACCGTCTTCACCCTCGACACATCGTCGAATCAGTTATTTAGAATGGGATAAACCCGGTCTTTCTGAATAACTAGCGTATATAATAAATAAGTGCTATAAAAACACAATATATGCCTCATTCCAATTCTAAATATTCTTTTATTTAAATATTCCTATTCTTTGGGAAAGGTTCCCATTAATTTTATTAAAGATAAATTCTTTAAATTTATTCTTTAATCTTTCTTTGGATATCAATCCAAAACAAATTATAGTTTATCCAAACTAGTCGGGATTAGCGCTCCTTATCGAAGTAATCATTTGTTTAATTTCCCAATCCCAACCTATTCATCCCATGAAGCAAAACTGGTAATACTTCATATCTAACACCACAGTGTTATCGGTAAAATTAATTACAAATTTATGTTCAAATCTAATTAAAGATTTAACTATCGCTGGAGCAAAACTGGTGAAACTCCATTCTCGACCATTTCTTGAATTTGATAATTTTAGTTATCAAATTCACCTTTCAATCTATTTAAGGATCCATTAAACTATATTTCAGTTTTAATTTCCAAAAATCATTACTTAATGATTATTCAAAGTTAAGAAATAAATCTTATCTTTAACTGGGTTAAAGAACTAATGTCATTTAAAAAACAGCTCGCGATAAACCCAAAATCACATTCCATTAACAATGGAAACCTCATGGAATATAGATCAATATATATAATTGATATGAAATTCCATATCCAACCGATAATATAAATGGAATAACGGCCAATCCTTTTAAATTCCATATATATTAATAGTCTTCCTCTATAGAAGCTCATTTTGATTATTACCAAATCGAATTCTATTCAATTCCAATTTAATATGTTAAATTGGAAAACTTTACTTTGAAAAAAATCTCCTTTAAATCTTAACAAAAGATTTATAAATTCCAAATTACTTTCCACTGTAAATCGGGTTAAAGAACGAATGCCGTTAAAACACAGTTTACAATAAGCCCAATTCACATTCTATTTTATTCCAATTAAAAGTTAATTAACTGGAAACTCCAATAATCTTAATTAAAAGATTTATTCTTTTCATACTGGGTTTAAGAACAGTGTCATTTAAAACACAGTTCATGACAAACCCAAAATCCAATTTGATATTAAATACAAGGATCTGAATAGAAAATATATCGGCTTATATTCAATATCAAATACTACAACCAACAAATATCATATTGGAAATAACGATATAAATATATCTTTCAAATTTCTGTAATAATACCTGTATAATCCAGAAATCCAACATCGAAGTATTCCGAAGACAATTTCGATTCAAATCAATTCCAATATATATATATTGGAAATGCTGGTTATTTTTAAAACCATTTCAAATCCAATTTATTTATTTAAAAATATTGGATTTTAATTCTATTTAATAACTTGTTCATTTCGATAAAAAAACAATTTTTACCTTTTCAAATATGGAAACTTTCATCCCAATTCTTTCCAAATCATTTCTTATGATTTTACACTAATTATTGATATTTTTAATAATTTTATCAAGGCCCGTACGGTCGATTTCCATAAACGGTCATCGAACTGCGCTTACAGCGACCTTTTCCAAATTTGATTTGGACATAATTCCAGTTCCAACCGTTAGATTTCAAATCTCTAATATTCTTCAAAAAGCTCTTATCGATACGAACCCAACGTTTCGGTTTTAGGAGAATCCGATGGTCGGATCTCCCGTAATGTCCGTTCGAAGTCAACGGCCGAAATTCGCGAAATACCACGGCGTGGCACGTTCTATTCAGGCCATTATATATAATATATATTATATGTATTTCGTCAATTTCCATTTAAAACATATTTTATAAATCGTTTTAAATTCGTTTTCAAAATGATTTCAACTTCATATTCAATTATAAATCAAAATTGAATATTCCATATCATCGATATATAAATGATAGTATTTTCAAAATATTATCCAATATTCATTATAGAAATGAATAAAATCGATATAAATATCGCTTACGTCAAAATGGCGTTAATCTACCCAACATGGCTTCATATATTTAAATATATATATTCGTGTCCATCACAAATCGGACATCAAAATCATATTTTGATCTTTGACTGAATATTATTTTAAAATATTCATTATTTTAAAATGTTTGTTATTTTAAAAATATTCTTTTCTTCTGAATTCGAATCAGATACAGTCAATTACCGCATAACGTTATTTATATGGATTTCATACAACAAATATGTATAATCACAATAATAAACAATCAACCATCATCCAGAATGCATTCTACACCGTATAAGCATTAAATATAAATATTCAACGCTTATACAGCTTGTCAACTAATCGGTTGACATACAACAAAATATTGGGATTAGCATATGTCCAATATCATCCCAATACCCGTGTGGGGTTTTAATCAACAAATAATGAATTTTATTTGTGCATTTGGGCGATGTGTAAAATTTATCGTCCCAATCCATATCAGTCAAATGGGTGTACATAAACAAATCGTCTGATTTATAAATGAATATTTATTTTATTCATACACACGTTAAAAATTAAATTTTTAACGATAAAATATTTATTCAATTCATTTAAACAATAAAAATAATATTTTTATTGTTCTAACATATTTTAGAAAATTTTGGCGGCATAACGGCGCAATACCAAGATCGGGTAATGTCTAGCATTACCCCACTCCTGACATTGGCTCGCGCTATACACACATAACAATTCTAATCAATTCATTTCACCTAAACAACCCAATTCAACCAAATAATCTAATCAACCAAACCAAACATCAAACAAGTCGTCCATGGTCTGCGGACGATGGGGAACAGTTCATATAAGCAGTTATAAAAATAAATAACTACATAAAAAAATATGGTGAGGAGTTCTCACCTTTGGGATCCACTCCTCCGTTCTATTCTGAATGTCTGATCAATTGGATTTGCCTGAAATTCCTATGCCATTCTTTTCACGCTGTTCATATTAAAAATCATATTTTGATGCTACTATTCCATATATAAAAATCTATTTTTTATATCGTTATTTCGATTATAAGAATAATATTTTTAATACTCTACCAATATAAAAATCATAATTTTATTATCTCTATAATATAAAAATCATATTTTTAATACTCTATCAATATAAAAATCATATTTTTATTATCTCTATAATATAAAATTCATATTTTTAATACTCTACCAATATAAAAATCATATTTTTCTTTGTAAAAATCAAACCTTTATTTCTAAATCATTCATATAAAATCGGGTTGTTTTTGTTTTCCATTAAATAACTAAACCAAGAAGAAAAATAAACTTACATTGGAAATCGAAAAAAGTGGAGAATGGCTGCGTTCGGGCTTGTTGGCTAAGGGGAAGGTGGCGCAGGGCAGCCTCGGCGGTCAGAGGTGACTTGGAGGAGGATATGGCGGCGCTCGCTGGGTGGAAGGGCGGGTTTAATTAGCCAGGGCGTGGGTTTCAGCAGAGAGGGGGAGGAGGCCGCCTGCGATGTGGAGGGGGGCCAGCCTCTGGCGCGGCGACGAAAGGAAAGGGGGTTGACGAGATCCGTAGTTCGTTCCTTTGTTTTTTTAAAATTTTATACGGGTTTGAAAACTGAATTCGAGAAAGGAGGGGGTTGACCGATTAGAAGGGAGAAAGGGTGAGTTGGAATTTTATATAAATATATTATTTTAATTATTTTTAATCTCCAAAAAGTAACTTTTAAATTCGAACTCCAAATCTAACCCACCGACTGTCGCCCCTAGCTAATTACTCCTATTCCGAACACAATGGGATATGTATCGCAAGCCAATTCAGCTGTGTCGATCAGTTTTCGCTAAAACCAAAATATAAATCTAAACATTGAATTTGAACGCACATTTCAATTTACCAGGGTCACATACTAACTCTAAAAGTTCCCGAAAAATTATTTCTAGCTTCGTATTGACGATTCGGTCCTAATAAAACTAATTTCATCAAATTTGAAGACCATTTGAAAAATGGCCATTTTCTGGTCGATCCAAATTGACTGAAACTGTCAAAATACGTTTTCTTTTGCCATGCTCACTTATTAATCACAAAAATTATGAATTTTGGAATCTAGAAATAACTTGACATCCCAGATCCAACAAAAGTGGTTTTGTCGAAAACAATGATCATTTGCAAATTGGCAATTTTTAAGGGCTATATTTCCATAGTGACTATTTTGAATTTTCAACTGGGCATAACTTTTTATTCCCGCTATGAAATTTTGATTTTTCAGATTCATTGGAAAGATATTTTCAAATAGATTCTAATATTTTTGGTTTCGCTAAAATCCAGTTTATTTTGAATCCTGCACATTCATTTGAAATTTGAAATCGAATTTTCAAACTACCGCGCCATTTCCAATTCCTTTTATAATTAAAAATAAATATTTATATTCTAACTTTGATTCAAATAAATATATACGTTCTAATTCTATTCAAAATAAATTTCTAGTCATTATTATTTAAAATAAATCATTTTAAATATCCAAAATTCATTAAAATTGCCAAAATAAAAGTTTTAAATTGGTTCTGATTTTCCGGCTTGTTACAGTTGTTCTATTAATCTTAGGTAGAAATTTCCCAAGATGGATTGATGCCTTCGGTTTGTCCAGTCCTAGCATAACTTATATGGATGGATGTTTGATAAAGTATTCCCAGATGGTTACGTACGTTGATTTTTACAAATATACAATGTTTGGTGGCGAAGAAGGAAACTTCCTTTAGCTTAACACCCAAAGTATATTTATGGATGTTAATTAGTGGGTTGATGGATCTGACGATGTGGCATTCAAAGTTAATGTGATGTTCAAAAAGGTAATCGTGACTTCAAGCCTCATCAACCAGGAAATGACAGAAGTTGGGAAGGCAACATGGCTAAATGGGTCCTACCCATTAGGATGTATTATCACATGATCTGGAGAAAATTCAAATTTCTTCTGATTCTATCGCTAATGTACGCTTTCGGTAACGGTTGCTGATCACAACCATTAGTTATATACATTCGGTACACACAAGCGAAATGAGTGGTCGGTCATGTGTGGCCAGGTTGTAAGATGTTCATGTTGAATCCAGTGTATTCCTTTTTAGAGATACACTATCGGAAGGTGGTCCCATACCCTGTCATAGTTGGAAATCCATTCTGCAATAAGTGCCTTGCGATCTTTGATTTTATACTATGTATGTGGAGCGTGAGATGTAAGCGTTCCACTAGATTGCTATTTATTTTATTTAGACACTATTATAATATCAGAATAATTTTTATATAAATAATATTTTGCCTTACCGTAAGGTATTGTGTTTATGCATGGATTGGTCTTACGATTATCTTTTCTTTCAAAAGGATTTTTGAAAGGTAAATCAAATGGTTGGAGTTTACTCAAACTAGTCTAATGACTGACCTAGAGTTCATTTGTTTTGTTTTACCCTAAACTCTTGGGTTCCCAAATTTGTACGGACAGTCAAGTAGTTCGGGTGTTACAGTTACCATTGGAGGAGCTTGGAGCAGGAGGCTTCAGCGTTAGTTATCAAGTGTTATTTTCCACTGTGTTTGGTTTATGTGATGTACTCCGATGATGTATGTAAGTACAGTTAAAATTTTATATTGTAAAGGTTATTATATATTATATTTTGTTCCTCTGCAATGTGAGATTCTATGTTGTTAATTCTGTTCTTTTTCTATCTTTTTCTTCTTACCCATAATGATTCGTATTTCTGTGCAATTTGGGTTGGACGCATGGTGTAGTTAGTCAACTCAAATAGTACAGAAATTCGGACCGTTACAGCACTAAAGGGAAGATTTTGGCAGAAAAGATATTGTGTTACAACTACTTCTGGCCCACTGTGAATTGAGATGCGATTGATAATTCACGGCCCTGCGACAAATGTTAGAAGTTTGCAAAGATTCCTAGAGCTCCTCCAAACCAAATCACCCAGATAGTCAGTCCCTGGCTATTTGCAGTATAGGAAATAAACATCATCGGAAGCCTTCAACCTATAAGGAAAGACAAAAGTATGCAATCGTGGCTGTGGATTACTTTACAAAGTGGGCTGAAGCCGAACCTCTGACCACAATCACGACAAAGCAGGTTATCAACTTTATTGTCAGAAACATCATTTGTTGATTTAGGCTCCCTAGGACTATCATCAACGATAATGGAACCCAACTTGATAGCACGGAGTTTAAAGATTTTTGTCTATGATATCACATCGAGAAGAGATACACGTTGGTTGTTCACCCAAAATCGAATGGACAAGATGAAGTTGTGAATACGATTACCAAATCCATTTTGAAAAAGCGACTGGAGCAAGCAAATGCCAAGTGGGTCAACGAATTACCATTAGCTCTTTGGGCGTATCAGACTATTCACAAGTCAGTCGCTGACCTTACTCCTTTCGCACTCTTATACGGCTTCAATTCAGCCATTCTTGCAGAGCTTGAAGTCTCTTTTCATAGAACGATGTATTATGACCCATTGACTAACATGTCTCTTCTCCGCTAGTCACTGGACATGATAGAAGAGAAGAAAGAGGAAGTAGATTTGCGTGCTTCAATGCATAGGCATCAAGTTGTCCGATACTACAATCACAAGGTTCGGCCTAGGACCTTTAATCCCGACGATCTTGTGCTGAAGCATGTCTTCCTGGTCCCTATCCATATGGGGATGAAAAGGGAAGGACCCTATGTCATTCAACGGAAGCTTGATAATGGAGCTTTCAGGCTAATGACCATTGATGGTGATCACCTCCTAAGAGCAAGGAACGCCAAGCATCTACGACACTATTTGACTTAAGCTAGCTTTTATTTCTGTAGTTATTGTATTTTCAAGCTATGTAATATGAAGTTGTTTTTAAATAAAACTCTTTCCATGCTCTGTGATTTCTTGTATTGATTCGGTTAAGTACTATGATTCAATTGGCTTATGCCTAACTTAAATGAGGGGAGTGATTGACTCCTCGACCGACGTTCACTCGCTCATGTTTCGATGAGAGGACTCAACTCTGCGACTAGTCGAACAAGAGTTAAACTACGTTTGAGCTCGATATCGACGCTCAATTAGAAGAACTGTTCCCTTAGCATGAGGGAAGAAGGAATGATGCCAAGGCGAGTGTGATCTGGCTACTTTCCCAAGTAATCTCATTCCTTATAGTTTGGAATGGAGTATGAACTACTTGGGTAAGCGTGAATGGCGCACCATGAATTAATTCTGCTATAACCCACAACTCTAATCTAAAATCACAACGGGGGAGTATAAAACACAAGAATCAGAAGCCCGATAAACTTGGCTTAGGTCCCCACCAACGTTGGGGCATGAACATGAGCCTATAAATTAACCTCAATCATGCCCTTGATTTGGCTCATGATTCAAGGTTAATTGGGGGAATATACACTGCACCTCCAGACTACACAAACAAATTTGGCTCGTCTCAGCCAAACGACTTACGAATTAAATTGCAAGTACATTGAATTGAAAGAGAGAAAAGAAACAAAATGCTTTATTAATTACAGGGTTTGTATAGAGATACAAAGTGAAACGCGAGGGACGCACTAGCAACAGCCATAACGGGCCAATAAAAAGATAAAAACAAGTCAAGCGACCACTAACTAGCAACAGCCATAACAGGCCAATAAAAAGATAAAAACAAGTCAAGCGACCACTAAGACTTGGGGATTTTATGCTTCTTCTGTTCGCTGAGCATCGTTAGTTCCTCCTTTTCAATCTCATTAAGTATATGCTTCTTCCTCTTAGTCTTCCCAGTTGAAGATTCCTCTGGTTCAGGTGTGGATTTGGAGCATGTACCTTTTAGAGGCAACTTGGGAAGCTCGGTGGAGACAACTGTGCTGGAAGGTGGAATCATACTATAACGACCCGGAAATTTGCGATCTTGGTTATCCGATATACAACACATATCGAACATCCAAGGATCGAAAATACCGGTAGTTAATGAAAGAAATTAGAGGGTGAGGAAAGATAAGATAGAAACTTAGAATAGAAGAAGAAGAACACAACATCAGAGTAACACGAATCTCACAGCAGAACGAACAACATATAATAGATAATATGTCCTTGAAATAAAATCATCATATGTATACACATCATTATCAAAGTACAGCACTTACAACACAGCGGAAATAAACTATAGCTATATGATCCTGAAGCCTCCTGCTCTAGCTCTTAAAAGTATCTGTTAATCCCGACTACTTGACTGCCCGTACAAAATTGGGCACCCAAGGGTTTAGGGAAAACAAAATAAAATAAACTCCGGGTCAGTCATGGGACTGGTATGAGTAAAATAGTTTAAAACACTTCGAACAAGTAAACGATATCTCATAAGACCACGTCGTATAACGGAACGGGTTTTTCCCTTATGAGAATCCAAAATATATTTATATCAAAAACCTTTTGATATTATAATAACGTCTATCAACCACAATATAATAATCATCTAGAAGAAACGCTTTCATCTCACGATCTACATATATATAGTATACAATCAAAACCGCAAGCACGTATTGGGTATTGGATTTCCAACTATGACAAGGTATGGAACCACCTTTCGCTAGAGTACCTCTAGAGAGGAATACACTGGGTTTAACAAGAACATCTTGCAACCCGGCCACACATGACCGACCACTCATTTCGCTTGAGTGTATCGAATGTATATCACCAACGGTTGGGATCAGCAACCATTTCCTGAATGGGACAGCATCAACAATAGATTTTTAGAAGTAAATGAAACTCTAGATCAGGTGACTATACACCCTAATAGGTGCGACCTACATAGCCATGCTGCCTGCCCGATTTCTGTCATTTCCTGGTTGTGAGGCTAGAAGCTACGCTTATCTTTTACATGCCACATCTTCATTCACTTAGAATGTCACATTGTCATACCCTTTAAATCATAAATTGATTTATCCAAAAATAACACGGGTATACAGCTAAGAGAAACAAATTCCCCAGCCACCAAACGTGAATACGTTTGAAGAGATCAACTTACGTGATCTATTAGATAAACTCTGTCAGACCTTCATCTATACAAGTTGTCCTGGGACTGGACAAACCGAAGGCACAATTCAGTACATCCATCTTAGGCAATTGTTATCTAAGATTTATATAACAGCCTTTGCACTTTACTTTGTCTTCAATATATTAAGCATACTTGATTCGCGACGCTTATGCCAATACAGAGTGGCTCTTCGGATAATAATCCAACCGGTCTCTCCATATTAACAACATTATAATGGTCAAAAACTTCGATAGTCAGTGAGTTAACTATCAAAGAAAAACACGTGTGCAAACAACGATATTATTTCCAAATGGAAATTATATCGATGAATCATCATTGAACATTTATCTCTCTATTTAACTTATTCATTTTTCATCTCCTGTTTCCATATATTCAACATTTCTTATTTTCTAAATTTAGAAAATATACATTATTAACAACGGAAAACATTTCCAAAGCTCCATCATTGGATTTACACAGATGTTTAAATAAAACATCGCTATGCCAACTCAAACCATTTACTAAATTCACTTAACCACCATTCACTATCAAACCTTACCATTCTTTAGTTAAGAAGGAAGTCAATCAAGTTGGGGTATAATTACCTCTCAAACCTTAACTGAACAACGTTTTAACTTCGAAATAGTCAAATTTTATCTTTTAAAGCTTTAACAATCTTCCTTACGTAACTCTCTTACGAAAAATCTCTATTCGATAACTCCTCCCTTCGAATAACTATATTTGATAATCTCTCTTACGAATAACTAGATTTGAAAACCTTTCTTCGAATAAACTATATTCGATTAACTCTATTCAAGTAAATCTTATCAATTAACTCAATTGGATTAACTCTTTTCGATTTAACTCTAATTGATTAACTCTATTTGATTTAACTCTAATCGATTAACTCTATTCACTTAACTCCTTTCGAATAAACTATATTTGATAACTCCTTTAACTCTATTCGAATAAACCATATTCGATTAACTCCTTTAATTCTTTTCGAATAAACTATATTCGATTTACTCCTTTCGAATAACTAGATTTGATAACTCCTTTCGAATAACAATATTTGATAACTCCTTTCGAATAAACTAGATTCGATAACTTCTTTTGAATAACCAATATTCGATTAACTCACTTCGAATAACCAATATTCGATTAACTCACTTTGAATAACCAATATTCGATAACCCCTCTTCGAATAAATTATATTCGATAACTCTTCTCGAAATAACTATATTTGATTTCTCTTCTCGAATAAACTATATTCGATTACTCTTCTCGAATAAACTATATTCGATTACTCTTCTCTCGAATACACTATATTCGATAACTCTACTTCGAATAAGTGATATTCGACAACTCTACTCGATTTACTCCATTTGAATAACTCTAACTGGTTAACTCTAAATCTCACTAGTTAACTCTAACTCTAACTGGTTAACTCTAATTAACTAACTCTAACTGATTAACTCTAACTGGTCAACCCTAACTGATTAACTCTAACTGATTAACTCTATCTGATTAACTCTTTTCACCTACTCTTATTCGCATGACTGATATTCGATTAATTCTATTCGAATAACTGTATTCGATTTAACTCCTTACTTCGAATAAATTATATTCGATTAACTCACTTCCAATAACCAATATCCGATTTACTCATTTTGATTAACTGTTTTGAATTAACTCCTTTGATTTATTCCTTTGAATATTCCTTTTGAATTATCTCCTTTGAATTAACTTCTTTGATAAATCCTTTTGTATTTGTTTACTTAACAAATAACTATTCCCTTTTTCATTTCTATTTATTTAACAAATAAATGTTTCCTTTATCTTTCCTATTTATTTAACAAATAAATATTTCCTTTATAGCATTCTATTTATTTCCTATAAATAAATATTCCCATTTAATCTCTTTGTAAATGTTTTACGAATATTCCCTTTTAAATTCTATTCGTAAATGTTTTACAAATATTCCTTTTCCTATTCTATTTGTAACTGTTTTACAAATATTTCTCTTTCTATTTTATTTACAAATCTTTCCATTTTTTATTTGTTTTACAAATATTTTCCCTTATATTGGTTTCACAAATAATTTCCTTTATATTTGTTTAACAAATAATTTCCTTTATATTTCTTTAACGAATAAATTCCTTTAACTCTTTTGATTTTATAATTTATTTCCTTTAAAAAATCCTATTTCCTTTTATATATAAAATCCATTGATTTTATATAAATAAATTATTTTCAAAATATACTTTAAAAATCCCCTTTTATCATTCTGGTATTTCTTATGGTATTTAACATACCATATAACAATGACAAATATCGTCCCAACACACATAATCAACAACATATTATATATCACATCATATATCACAATATATGAATAACAGTAAAATAAATGTTGAGGAATCCAGTTAGATTCCTCCAACCTGTTTCCTTGCATCACAGATGTTAAACAATATCATTAACATCGATTTCATTTCAATATGAAATATTCTGTTAAACAGAATCAATATTTGATTAACGATATATATATATATATATATATATATATATATATATATATATATCGTTATCAATAATTTCAACCAATCAATCAGCATTTCAACCAAACAATTAACACACATCAATCAATAGATAATTATCAGTTCTAAATATACGTTAGAAAAATATAACTGTTCAGAGTTGGTGAGTTTTACTCACATTGGCAGTTCATCGTTAAAGAACGATAAACTTTTTGTTTGATTTGAATCAAACAATTTATTTCACCATAAATTCAAAGGAGCTCCAATCCACTCCCAGTCAGTTCCATTGGGTAGTGTCCGTCCATACGGTCCTAACGGAACCTATTTTGTCCAAATCCGATACCGTATGATAAAGTTATGTACTTTACAAGTTAACACATATTTAATTCAAATAAAAACTTAATTAATTTCTCCTTTGGGCCTTAACATTCAAAGCCGGCCCAACCAAAATCTTAATTACCCAGATCCGCGAGAGTTTCTTCCCCAAACCAGAAATTACACACTCCAGGCATCACGAACTCACCATTTCCGCGACTTCTACCTTACCTTTCTCCAATCACAGATCACAGTTTGATGAACAAACACCGCTGTTTCAATCTCCTCTCCGATCTCGATCTTCCTAGCCTCCCTTCTCTCAACTCGCACTTCCTTCACGAAATGCGACTTCGACCTCCGGTCCTTCGGCTACAGTGAAACTGTGACCCCCATTGAAACCGAAATCCACCACAGTTCGCGAGTAAGTGCAGTTTCTCACCTTAAAGCTCAAAACAAACTTCATTTTATCCCTCGATCACTCCATCAACAAAAATGTGGAACCCTAACATCACGATGAAAATTTCGAGCCTTTGTAAACCGAAGTCGCACCTTACAAAACCCACCTGAAATCGAAGAGCATCATCACAGGAGCTCGACAAGTATTGTATTTTGATTTAAGGAATTTTATTCGATTTCTTTTGGTTTTTGAAAGTGTCGAAAGAAGTTTTCCTGAAGAAAGAAGTTACGGCGGATAAAACATTTGACCGTGGAAAAATGAAATTAGGTTTAGCAAGTAAAAGGTATTATATAGAAGATTTTTAATATTTTTATATTCGAATAAAATATTGATTTTTACTCCTACGCTAATTGTGTTTGGCTTTAAAAATCCCCGTGATCACATACGACACCTGAAAATCATGAAAATTGGCATGTAGCTACAGTTCGACATTATGGTCCCAACGAAACTAGTTTCGTTGAATTCCGACTCCGTTTGCTCACATGCTTATTTTTAACTGACTATTTTTCACTCTAAAAATCTGTACGGCCACATACTGACTGCAAAAATCACGGAAATTGAAATCTAACAATAATTTAACATTGCGGATCCAACAAAATTAGTTTCGTCGAATTCTGAGGTCGTTCGCAAAATCAGCTATTTTTAAGGCCCTAAATAACCTTTTTTAAATAAATAAATATATTAAAAACAATTAAATTTAATATTTAAAAATAAATATTATCGTATATATTCACAGTGGAAAACCATACAACTCTCATTGGATTTATAACTCCATACTTCAAAATTCCCAGTTATATCGATATTCGATTTATATATAAAAACCCTTTTAAATATAAATAAATCGATATAAATTATAAAGGAATTCCACAGCGACTTTTCTAAAATTTGATTTGGACATAAATCCACGACGAAATCCCGATTTTTCTCTTCCACTAGAAAAATATACTTCACCGGCTCCTAACGTTTCTTGTTTCACAGAAATCCGATTTAAAATGAACCCTGTACATTTAGTTGAAGTTCAAATCGCCAAATAGCGAACTGCCGCGCCATATCGAGCTCAATTTTAATTATAATATAATTTCTACCTTCAATTGATGATTATTTAATATATTCGTCAACATAATTCAATATAAAAACTGAATTATATATTTTCAATTGTCCAGTTTACACAATATTGTGAATTCTGTTATTTCTGATTTTTCCGAAAATATATTATTCTGTTATTTATATTAAATAATATAAATATGATTTAATTCCAGTTATCGATATCGCCAAATCGATATTTAATAATTAAATAAATAAATTATTCGACAGCTAATATGTGGGTTATTACACATACTGATAGGATCGGCGAGAAAGAGCGATGGCAGGACTTCGAACTTAACTTGTAGGAGTTTTCCCTCGTTCCTTTCTTTCATCTCCATAAGTGTCAACTCTCAGGTATTACCGGTGTCTATAGTATTAATAAGCTCATCATCACCATCCTTTCCGTCAAGGTCTATCGGTGTCACTATCATCTCCTCTTCCCTATGCGTGTCACCACTAGAAGGAATCGTAGACTCACCGACTATTTTAGCTTCCTTCTCTATGTTGGCTTCGACCGACTTCATACCTAAATCAAGGAGAGTAACGATTGTTAGCCGTGGACAAAAATGGGGGCCTCTCGTATGGAGACCCCATCACAACTTTTGTAAACTGAGGGGAGAATGTAGAAATACCTTCAATAGAGTGATCTCCGGGAGTTGAAGGAGTTTTCGTCTCAACAATTGGAGAAAGAGGCTTGCGGGTGATGTATCCTGGGTCATTGGGATTGTAACCCTCCATGGTGGCAGCCCCCAGAATGGGAGGAGGCAGGACAATAATGATGGCACCAAAAGAGCCAGTGCGCAGAGCAAGTTAGCTACTCGATTGAGCATCGACCGAATCATCTTTGGCAATGCTGGATTCACATTCAGTAATGAATTTGCCTTTAAACTTAAGGCATTCCTTGTCCTCCTCTTCTTTCAGCAGTCTTCGACCATCGGAAAGAACTTGTGACTCATTACCATTCAAATATGTCTTCTCTTAGTTGGCCTCAGCGACAATGCCATCTACCATTAAGTTGCATTAGAATCGTGACGACGAACTCTATAACATGGAACTTACCGAAACGTAAACGGAGCAAATTGGATTTCAACTAAATTAAACGCGTGTTTAATTCAGTTTGAAAATAAAATCATCCATTAAAGACTGACTCAGAGTTTATTGTTTCTGCCTAAACTCTGGGTGCCCATATTTTCCACACGGGCAGCTAGTAGTTTTGGTTTTCGCAGATATTTCATTTCATATGATCCTGGATTACAACTGGAGCTATATTCGGAAAGATTTTTATCCGTGTGTTTCTTTCAGTTGTTGAAGTTGATGTTTTCCGCCGTGCATTACATTTATGTATTTAAATGCAACTTTAAATCTCTGATATTTTCCATTGTATATAATTTGTTTGTACTCTAATATATTCTTGTACTCTGATGTAATTGTTGTAATAGCAATGAAATATTCGATTGTTTGCATTTTGATGAGTCATGTTCTCAAAGCAATCCAGGCTCTCAAGTGTTCGCCAGAGTCAGTGAATGGTCCTTAACCCATGACAGATCCCGGTGTCAAAGGATTCATACATAAAAGGTCAATATTTAAGTGCTAAGGTTTTCCTGCATTTCGTCAGCCTTCGCCACTTTGGCCTACATCCCTTGAACCTATTCTTCATATTTGGCTTGAGCGTTGATTACATATTTAAGAGTGGCTTTGATGGTGGTCTCGTCCTCCCTTTTGACTTTCTCAAAAGCGGCCAGCAAGGCCTTAAGCTTGAAGTTTTCTTTTGCCAATTCATCTTTATCCTTTGTTAGTTTGTCCTTCTTGATTTTCAAAGATAGCAACTCAACGAACCAATCTTTATTCAACTCAGACACCAGTTTCAACTCGTCCTTAATAGACTTGGTTAGGAGTGACCACTCACTTAGCTTTGTTTTCATTCTGATACGGACGTTATCAAGCTCCTCCTTAGTTTTATCAAATCGTTTCTTCACCTCCGCAAGCTGATTTTCGTACACATCCAACTCTTTTTGAGTGGACCCTAGACAGATTTTATCACAAACCCATTCCTAATTCATATTGGCAATTTCAGGATCAAATCTCTGGATAGCTTCAGGCAGCCTCCTCACATAAGTATACATACCTCGGTATTGTGAGATGAGAAAGTCAGAATCGGATCTGTACCTGTCTTTGAAGGACTTTGTAACAGGTTTTAAGAAAGGAAAGAATTGAATATGATCGAAGCACAGGTATTGTAATGTTTCAACCAATAGCTTCTTCCTCTCCTCTACAGACAATTATTGGACCCAAGGACGTGCAACTAGGATCTCTTTCTCTTTATGCCCGCCTAACGAAGTGGCGCTCACATGTTGTGGAGGAATCTTTTTGAATCAAGATTGGCAAGCTAGAGGAACCTTGGACTGAGACGATTCCTTGGTTAGGGACTGCCCACTAGGGGTTTTATCTTCAGAGCCCGAAATGGATTTACTATGAGAAAGATTACTAGATTCATGATGACGCCTCTCTTTGTCGAGTTCCTTTTTCTACTCCCGCTCCTATTCAAGTTGCCGAAGAGCTAGTTCTTTCTCTCCCTGATGCTCCATTTCCCAGGTTCTCGGTCTCTCCAATTCTTCGCAATTCTGCCTATCTAAGCGATCACGTGAATCCCGATCTGAGGTGCCTCTGTGGTCAGGCCTATTGTCAGAAAGCCATTAACCAAACTCTTTGGCATACTTCTTTCGCCTAGTCATTACACCTGCAATTCAAGAAAGAAGTTCAAGTCAGAACTAGGAAAGCATACGTTGAAAAGATATTTTTGATGTGTAGTGCCCATGTCATGTGTGTGGTAGTGACCCCTCCAATGGACCAGAGCCCGAAGTTTGGCTAGTTGGTGTGGTCAGCCCTGCTTTAGTAGTTGTGATTTACTATTGGGAGGTCAGAAAAAGAGTGCCAAATCCCAAATCGCGAGAAGAATAAATGGTGTCCGACAAAGGCAGATTGCCTATGCCTTGGAATGGCAACATAGATTCTTCTGGACAACAATCATGAACGGGAGATTTGGTTGGAGGTGGAGTTTTAGGAGGGACTTCTCCCCCACAGCGGTGGTATCTTTTGGAGGATATGCTTTGGATCCTTCCTAAACAATCCTTTTTGTAGGATCTTCGGTTACTGTATCTTTGGGAGAAGGGATCCTGGATCCTTGTTAGTCATCTTTTTAGGGGATTTCTCCTTCTCCAGTGGGTGAGGCTCCCGACTAGAGACAGCAATGTCCTTGCTCTTTTGGGATTCCTTAACCTTGACCTTGATCTTGATCGTAGCTGTCACTTGTCCCCCGACAAAGGGCACATCTTCCGGTCCTCCGCCTGCTATCATGCTCCTCTAAGGACTGAGCAAGTGATATCGATGAAGAATTTTGTCGGCAAGGCAATGTTTGAAACTTAACGAAGTCGTGGGAGCATTTAACAACGAAGTTAAACGTTTTTGATGCATCTAACCCAAAGGCTTCTTCGGAGTCAAATCTGGAGATAAGGAGAAATTTTAAAAATATGTCAAGTAAATCTCAAAAGGAATGATGAGAACTCGAAGCTTACTGGACTGAAGCCATCTCCCGGCACACCCTATTGATGATGAACATAAAACCTATTTGGTCTTATGTTGCCTACGTTGCTGAATCCCTCGGTAATGATATCTTCTTGTTGGGTGTAGACTCAAAAAAATACAACAGGATGACTTGCTGGTAATGATTGAAGTTATACTAAAAGAAGACGTCTTTAAAGGTAGGTTCCTCACCCAAGATTTCCATATAAACTATGTACAATATATAGAGGTATGAATACGCCATTGGTGACGTCTTCAAAGGTGAGGCCTTTCTAAAACATCTGGAACTCAGACATCATCCTAAGGAATCCCATGATTTAAGCACAGTCGCCTTATCCTTGCTTCATCCATAGTTGATACCCAGGAGTCATGGGGATCTTCCAGAAAAAAGCATCACGAAATGTATAAGCATCCCTATTATCCCCCACTGCTCTGACATCTTTATCTAAAGAAGTCCCTTCTCCAGAAGTGTAACGACCCAAGGATTTTCGACCTTGAAAATCAACATAAACACCATTTCGACTATTCAAGCATCGGAAATACCAGATCATTAATAGAAAGATGACAGAGGGTGGGAAATAGAAAGAAAAAAGATTAGAATAGAAGAATAAGAAAATCACAACAGATGAAACACGATCTCATAATGGAATGAATAAAATACATTATAACAATACTTTGAAATACGAAACTGTATTTGTACTTATATTCATCATTGTAGTACATCATATAAATATCACAACGGAAATAAATCTCTCTCTATATATATATGTATATATATATATATCCAACACTGAAGCATTCTGCTCCAAGCTCCTTCAATGGTATCTGAAAAATCCCGATTACTTGACTGCCCGTACAAATTTGGGCACCCAAGAGTTTAGGGAAAACAAAACAAAATAAACTCTGGATCAGTCATGTGACTGGTGTGAGTAAACTCTAATCATTTCAGTTTAACTTTTCAAAAATCATTTTCAAGGAAATGATAATTGTAAGACCGATCCACACATAAACACGGATTGTTTTTACCTTACTATAACCCAAATTTTCTAAAACAATATTATTCTAATATTATAATAGTGTATAATACAAGTACTTAGCAATTTAGCAGAACTCTTTCATCTCATGTTCTACATATATAATATACTACCAAAATCGTGGGCTCTTATTGGGGAATGGATTTCCAACTCTGACAAGGTATGGGACCACCTTCCAATCAGTGTACTCTAGAAGCGATACACTAGAGTTCAACAAGAACATCTTATAACTCAACCACACATGACCGGCCATTCATATCGCTTGAATGTTCCGAATATATTATCACCTCACGTTTGGTATACTATCATAACCGTTCCTGGGAGATACAGAATTTAAAGAAGTAACAAATATGAATAGTCTCTAGATCGTGACAATATACTCTTCTTGGGTGCGACGCATTTAGCCATGATGCCTGCCCGATTTCTGTCATTTCCTAGTTGATGAGGCTTGAGGTTGTAATGTATCTCTAACAGGTCACGTCTTCATTCACCTTGAATGTGACATCGTCATACCTGCCAAATTACAAATTGATTTCCCTAAAAATACTACGGGTATAAAGCTAGGAGAAAGGAATTTCTCCGTCACCATCGTATATATGTTTGAAGCGATCAACTTACGTGATCTATTAAATATACTCTGCCATACATTCGTCCATATACATTGTCTTAGGACTGGACAAGCCGAAGGAATTATTTTGTAAAATCCATCTTAGGCAATTTCTACATAGGATCGCCAGAATAACCCATGCATAAACTCCATCTTCAACCCATGCATAAACTCCATCTTCAATGGTCTCTGATATATTTAATTCGAAAAGACAATGCCCATATGTAGTGGTTTTCATATAATAAATTTGGTCCCGGTCTCTCTGTATAGACAAAGGAAATGGTCAAAAACTTTGATAGTCGGTTGTTTAAATATCAGAGGAAAACATGTGTACAAACAATGGTCGTATTCCCAAATGGAAATCTTACCGATCAATCATCTTTTCATTTCCCAATTTCCCATTTATTTCTTAAAAACTCATTTTACTTCTCATGAATTTTTTGAAAACGTTTCCATATATTCACAACTCTTTATATTCCCCTATTTCGAAAATACACGCTATTAACACTGGAAAACATTTCCATACCTTATTCATGAATCGCTATCCATCGGTCCCTAACCGTAGACCAACAAGAGAACAACTCCCTAAGTATTAACCCCAAAGGCTGAAACCAACATCAGATCAACACTTAGAGAGTCGTTCAACTTTACTAGCCTCCAGTCAATTTCTAATTTCCTTAACTCCTTTTCAATATGCAAAACATTTGCTTTAAATCAATATTCACTTTAAATGTGAATGTTTTTCTTCTATAGAAATTTAGACTCATTTTATTAAATCAAATCTGGATTTAAATAACAAATATCATTACAGTTTAAAATCCCACTTATCTGGTTATTTTATAAACACATACTTCATATTTTATTTCATAAACTCATTTTATAAGTTATAACTAGGATGAGACCCGTGCTTCACACACGGGAGGTTGGTGGTGCCTACCGACTTTAAGTTATAATTTAGATCTCGATTTCCTATTCGATAACAAATCCAAATATTAATTATCTCGTCAAATCCTGAAATTTCATTTTATATACAATTTAGAGGAATAAATTTTCTTTATATTATTCGACATAGTCAAATTATAATTATAGATCCTTACGGATTTATTTCAATCCTATTTCATTCCGAACATCGTAATACTTCCATCACTTTCCTTTGAAAACAAATCCCAATTCCCTTTTAGTTTATTCTTAGATTTATATTCCAAAATTATTTAATAGTCATTACTCTATCCCATTTATGGACATCGTTAATGTTACGATCGCCCATAACCCCCGCACTAAACAAGAGGAATAATGCGCTGCAGGGTTTGCCGGGCAGCTATGGACGATCATCAAATAGGTAAACAACATCAAAACATGTCGTAGAACTCACAACATAAGGATAAATTATAATAGAACATATATAACAGGTAATAGTAATGAGGCATCATATAGCAAACTTTTGAAAACTTTCTTAATATCTTGAAAGGTTATCTAACCGATACTACAGTTTGTACATAAGTCCTCACTACAACACTCATAGAGCACTCAACGGAGGAAACAGAAATACTAGATAGTAATAAAACTAGTACGCCAGCCTCCTGCTTGCCTCTGCACAGCGGTATCGTCCTCACTAATCACCTGTAACCTGCTACTTAGTCTGCCCATCCACAACAGGATGAACGACCCAAGGTAATAAAAGGAGACATAAAACCTTGGGTCAGACAACAATCTTAGTGAGTGATAAAATAGCTAACAAACTTCAACAATAAAGTGTATGTGAATGGATAGATAAACATACTAATCTACCCACAAGAGAAGTGCTCAAACTTATCTTCCCCACATCGGACAGTGATAACCTTTACTTTAACAATTCAACTATACATCCATGAAAAATAGAACACTCACTCAATCATGGCAAAGCACTCATGACATCCAAATTATAAATCTCATGTAAACCATCCTAATCGAACTCAACACCCCTCAAGCGCAAGCCCTAGAGACCTAAACTAATGTTAGACAAGCACCCAAGGAATATCTCCTTCGACATTGAACAATCTACATGAGACGGTTCAAACAAAGCAACTAATCAATCATGACAGACTTTGGTTATCATCGCTAATCTTGCTTCGAAACCATTATTAATCGTATGATGGCCAACCTTGCCATATGCCAAAGGCTAATGGTAACCCCAGCTCTAGCATAAACTTCATACGCCTTCCAGTGATACCTATGTATGTCCAACCTTGACAACTATGCCTTTCAACGATACCCAAGGTACTCGGCTTACAACCGGTCTTTTGGGTGCCCCTAACTTACCTATGCTTTGAGCCTGCTAGAACTTAGGACAATGATAATATCTCTGCCTTCTCATCTCTAGTCATCCAATCTCGACAACTTTTCATAGCTCAAGCAAGCTTCTCGAGCAATCATTATCCACCAACTCAGGACCTTTGAGTCGTCACCTCATTCGTTGTTCTACACCGATCAATGAACATCTTTTAACACTTCGAACTTTCCAACTTGAATTTACTTCGAAGCCACATCATCACCTAGCCAATTACGTCACTGCGTTGCGGCTAGTGTTCGGGGGGTTTGCCCCCGAAAATATTTTTTCAGACCTTTTTCTCCAAATCGGAGTCGTACCTAAAAAATTTACTTTTTCAGAAAATGACCCTATTGGAAACAAACCATAGCACTGTCCCCATCGATCACAGCGTTTAAAAGCACTGTTGAAAACATGACCGATCAGCCTCTTCAGACCGACCCAACCCAAAGTAGGCCGACCCGACCCCGCTTCATTCTGGCTTCAAAACTTGACAGATCCACTATAGATTGACCCACTGGATGGCCAATCTAATTCATATAACAACCAAACAACTCGATCCAGTCTAGCCCAACCCGACCCGGTTGCACCATCACGAATATGAACTTCGATCTGACCGACCCAGTTATAACCAACCAACCCGATTCAAGATAACCGGCCCGATCCCCTAAAAGACCGACCCAATCTAACTTCTCACTTCCTCCCCAAGTCACGACCTGACCGATCCGACCCACATCTGGCCGACCCGATCCACTTCCTGCACATCTCCAATTCTATTCCGATTTTGACCAAATCTTCGTCAAACGACAAATCCGACGAAATAGACTCTACCAAATTATTAAACACAATCATAAACATGACATAATATTACGAATAATATGAATATGACAATTGTCATTAAAATGATGTAAATATCACCTAAAACCATTGAATTGAACATATGATCAAAATGATAGATCTAACTAACATAAACATGTGAAATGACATGAAATTAATGGGTAAAACTTGCTAAATTAGATCATAGGGTGACGCATATGAAAATAGACATACAATGGCGTAAATCTATGGTAAAACACTTGAATTTGATGAGAAACATGCACAAACACTCATATACTTCATTGCATTCATGTAAGAGATGTAAATCGCTCACTGATTTGCCCAAACAAGCTAAAATCAATGAAATAGGAATCCAGACAGCAAGCACCTCGCACCAATCACTTTGATCCAATGAACTCTTGCTTTGATTGATGTAGATCTAGCCTCCAATGGTGTAGATCAATGATTTCCCTCCTTGGATTTGGATTTTTAATGGTGGAATGGTGTTAGAGGAAGGAGGAGCACAAGGCCACCCAATGAGGAAATGAAAAACTAAACCATTTCCCACATCCCTCACCCCCTAATTAAACCCTCCCATCAGCCCACTAATGGGCCTCTCCAATTCAACCCACTATGTCTTAGCAAATTTGGACAGCCAACTAAAAAACCTTAAAACAATGAAATTTCTCCCAAACCGCTAAGCAAAATCTTTAATGTAACTACTCTATGGAGAGGCAACCATCAATTCCTTTCCAACGGCATAGGTCTCACCCTCTGATTCGACCTAAGTCAAAAGTTATGAACTATACAAGACTGACAAGGGAAAAATGGTCATAAACAAAATTGGTAAAAATTATGGAAATGTCTCACATCCCCATAAGTAGCATATTAAAAGATGAGAATGATCAACCCTCAGGGAATAAAATAAAAATACTCTACGATCTTCCGATACGTGAAATGCGGGCTGTTACATTCTCCACCCCTGTTAAGAATTTCGCCCTCGAAATTCCAAGCAAACTCAACAATTCCGCATGCCTATCATCCATGAGAAGCCAATTGTATCATCCAAACTAGCATCCATTAAGCCATGCATCCATAGCCTAATCCTAGCACATGGAATTCCATCAAACAATCAACAAGATACAACTATATAACGATGGTACAATAATAAAGGGTCCTACCGACGAAGAGTTCTGGATGAGTTGCCTGCATGCCCTCTTTCGTCTCCCACGTACAATTGTCGCCATCTTCACTCCATTGTACCTTGACAAGCTTAACCATCCTCCTCCTAAGCTGTTTCGTGTCATTTCCCACAACACGAAGCGGCTTACTAGGTCTCGCGACTGCGGTTTCCACTTCTAGGTCTTCATACTGCTCTGGAGATACCACCTCATTCGAATCATGCACGAACTTCCGTAGAAACGACACATGGAACACATTATGCACACTCGACATCTTCTCAGGTAACTCCAATCTATGTGCAAGCTTTCCAATTCACACGACTATCGGAAATAGTCCAACAAACCTAGGAGCTAACTTTCCTTTACTTCCAAATCTCACCATATGCTTCAACGGCGAAACCTTCACGAAAAACCATATCGCCAATGTCGAATTCCAAGTCCTTATGACACTTATCGGTGTAACTTTTCTGACGATCTTGGGCTACCTTCATTCGTTGCCAAATGATCTTGATACAATCTGAGTCACTCTTATCATTTCTTTCCCAAGTACCAACTTATCTTCAGTTTCTAACTAACATGCCGGAGAATTGCACGGTCTCCCATACAATGCCTCGTATGGTGCCATCCCAATGTTGTACTATTAGCTATTGTTAAACGCAAACTTAACCAGATGTAGATGGTCCACCCATGATCCCCTAAAGTCCAACACACAAGCTCTTAGGAGATCTTCCAATACTCGATTGACTTTGTCGGTCTGACCATCAGTTTGGGGATGATATGCCGTACTCAAGCACAACTCGGTTCCTAAAGCTTCTTGCAAACTCTTCCAAAATCTGCTAGTAAATAATGGATCTTGATCACTCACTATACTCTTTGGAATGCCATGGAATCTAACAATCCATTTCACATAAAGTTCAGCCAGCTTCGACGCTGTCCTAGTCGACTTGACAGGAATAAATCTTGCACTTTTAGTCAAGCGATCCACAATGACCCAAATCCCTTCATTTCCTGCCCTGGTTCTAGGTAGTCCATCGATAAAATCCATCTATGATTGCTCCTACTTCCGTGTAGGAACTTCCCATGGCTGAAGCAAACCACTCGGCTTCTTCTGTTCAACTTTCACCAACTGAAAATTCATGCACTTGGAAATGAACTTTCCAATATCTCGCTTCATCCCTTCGCAGTAGTAAACTCTCTTCATGTCCTAATACATTTTATTACCACCGGGATGAATCGTCAACTTCGAGTGATGACATTCTCTCAGAACCTCATCTCTCAATCCATCAATAGCAGGAACAACTTATCGCCCTTGCTTTCGAAGCCAACCTGCTTGATCAACTTCGAACTCTTTATCTTCTGGTTCTAGGTTGTGGATAAACTCAACAATATTTGCATCTCGCTTTTGGCTTTCACCAATTCTTTTGATAAGTGTAGGTCTTATCAACAAGATTGCCAACATTTCCGGTTCCAACTCACACCTTGGCCTAAAATCAAACCTTGCCAAATACTCAAGGCTCTACCATTCCGAAAACATCGCTCCCAAACTTGCGTGTCTTTGGCTTAACATATCTGCAACTGCGTTTCCTTTTACAGGAATATAGGCTATATCAAAATCATACGATGCCAGAAACTCTAACCATCGTTGTTGTCGAAGATTCAAATCGTTTTTGGAGAAAAGATACTTCAATGACTTGTGGTCTGTAAACAACTCGAACCGAACCCCCAATGGGTAATGTCTCCACATCTTCAGAGCAAACAAAATCCACGCTAACTCCAAATCATGAGTTAGGTAATTTTTTTCATGCAGCATCAGCTGTCGACTCACGTAGGCCACAACCTTATCCTGTTGCATTAGTAATACTCCAAGTCTAGTACCGCATGCATCAGTATACACCACCATCTCTTCATTCCCGCTTGGAATGGTCAACACAGCTGCACTCATCAATCTCTCTTCCAGGATTCTGAACGCTTGTTCACACTTTACATCCCATGCGAACACCTGGTTCTTCTTCGTTAATACCGTTAATGGTGCAACTACCTTGGAGAAATCCTTGATAAACCATTGGTAAAAACTAGCCAACTCAAGGAAACTTCTCACATTTATTGCATTCTTAGGTCTATCCCAATCCTGGATTGCTGCCACTTTAGCGGGGTCAACCACTATCCCATTTCCAGAAATTACATGGCCTAAGAACCTCACTTCACTCTTCCAGAAGTGACACTTTGAAACCTTAACTCTTAGCTGATGTTTTCTTAAGATTTATAACACGATCCTCAAGTGCATCTTATGCTCTTCCTTATTCCGTGAGTAGACCAAAATATCATCCAAAAACACAAGTACGAACTTATTCAGCTGATCTTTGAAGACCCTGTTCATAAGATCCACAAAATATGTTGGCGCATTAGTCAATCTGAATAGCATCACCAGCCATTCGAAGAACTCAGATGGTTTCATAAAAGTAGTCTTTGGCACACTATCCTTATCCACCCTCAACTGGTGGAATCCCATTGCCAGATCCATCTGAGAAAATACTTTGGCTTCGTGAAGTTGATCGAACAAATCATCAATCCCTGGCAACGGATACTTGTTCTGCTCCTAATATTACACACACAACCTTAACGGGCCTTCTGCCTTGATTGCAAACATGACCGGTGCACCCCATCTAGAAACACTTCTCCAAATGAATCCCTTCCTTAGAAGGTCACGAACTTGCATCTCCAGCTCTCACTGTTCCTTAGGCGCCATCTGCCTAAAAGGCATAACAATTGGTCTAACACCCTCAACCAAATCGATCCTAAACTATATCTCACGATGCGGCGGCAACCCTTCGACCTCGTCAAAGACATCCTCATACTCATTAGTGATTAGCACAGATGACAAATCTTCTTGTGGAATCACAAGCGAACATAGATAGCTAACAAAGACACCCTTTTCGCGCTTACACTTTATCAACACCTTTCGCCTTTCCACATCCTCGACTCTCACCTCTAGCTTCTCACAATTCACCCTTACCGCATACCTCTTAATCTAATCCATGCCAAAGATGATCCCAAACCCAGCGAAGTTAAGAACAAAACAATCACACACAAAAGAGCAAACATGGCTCGACAACACTAGACCTCGGTAAATCATGTAAAGATTTGACGAACCCCTAATTGGATTAGTTACTACAAAAGGTCTATCACATATCTTGGGTTCCAAACCAAAGTGACAAACAGGCTAAGGAAATAGGCCACAACACCTAGGCCACCCACCACAGTGTTTAGAAGCGCTGCTGAAAATTCATCTAACTTGACCGATCGGCCAGAATACTCGACCGACCCACTTGGACCCGACCTACCCAAAAATCCCAGGCTGACCGACCCAGTGCTGCTTCTCACCAAAGCCTCACAACTGATCGATCTGCCTCTACCACTTGAGACCAACCGGCTTGCTCTTTTAGAACCAGCCGACCCGAAACAAACACCTCAACACAGCCAACCTTAATACGATCGACCCGACCTAACTCTTATGACCGACCCAGTCAGCTTCATTAAATTCATTTTCTACTTTGTTGGCCGATCCGACCCACTCTTCTATAGATCGACCCGACCGGTACTAGACCGATCCACTCCTCATCCTTCGGACCAACCAGACCACCAACTGACCATGTCCTTGAAAATCCTAACATAAGTATCCATCCACCTCTGGACTTCTTCAACTGGCTCAGTGCCTTTGAACTGTTTTCCTCCTAATAAAGAAAATTCTTTGTGTAGCTTTGCAAATTCTACAACTCTGGGCACTTAAAATCCAGCATCAATCGTAGCTGCCACTGGAGCAGGGTTCCTTAAAAGGCATGCTTCAATCATAGCTTCAAACATGGCTGGGTAGTCTTGTGCCATGCCATTACCCCCTCCATTATTAGCTTCCCTAACGGCGTGTCTTGACGATCGTTTACTCATTCTAAATCTGCAATTTAGAATAATTAGCCACTTCCAAGAATAACTGCTAAAGAATACAACCATTACTAATATATATGCTAATATATATAATAAGCATCCAACTGAAATCTACAAGTACGTCTCTCATATATGATTACGTCTTTGAACTTTGGCTAAAATCGTTAACTAGATCTCTGATACCAAATGTGACAACCACCCATAATCTCTGCACTAAACAAGAGGAATAATGCGCTGCAGGGTGTGCTGGGTAGCTATTGACGATCATCAAAATAGGTAAACAATATCGAAACCTGTCGTAGAATTCACAGCGCAAGGATAAAATATATTAGAACATATATAATAGGAAATAGTAATGAGGCATCGTATAGCAAACTTTTGAAAACTTTCTCAACATCTTGAAATGTTATCCAACTGATACTGAAGTTTGTACATAATCCTCACTACAACACTCATAGAGCACTCAATGGCGGAAATAGAAATACTAGATAGTAATAAATCTGGTACGCCATCCTTCTGCTCGCCTCCACATAACAGCATCGTCCTCACTAATCACCTGTAACCTACTACTTAGTCTTCCCATCCACAACCAGGTGAACAACCTAAGGTAATAAGAGGAGACATAAAACCTTGAGTAAGACAACAGTCTTAGTGAGCGATAAAACAACTAACAAACTTTAACAATAAAGTGTATGGGAATGGATAGATAAACATACCAATCTACCCACAACCCGAGAGAAGAACTCAACCTTATCTACCCTACATCGGATAGTGATAGCCTTTACTTTAACAATTCAACTATACATCCATTAAAACTAGAACACTCACTCAATCATGGCAAAGCACTCATGACACCCAAATTATTGACCTCATGTAAATCATCCTAACTGAACTCAACACCCCTCAAGCACAAGCCCCAGAGGCCTAAACCAATATCAGACAAGAACCCAAGGAACATCTCCTTTGACATTGGACAATCTACATGAGACGGTTCAAACAAATCAATTAATCAATCATGACAGACTCTGGCTATCACCGCCAATCGTTCTTCGAAACCATCATTAATCATATGACGACCAACCTTGCCATATGTTAAGGGCCAATGGTAACCCCAGCTCTAGCATAAACTCCATACGCCTTTCAACGATACATATGTATATCCAATCTTGACAACTAGGCCTTTCAATGATACCCAAGGTACTCGACCTACAACAAGTCTTTTGGGTGCCCCCATCATACCTTTGCTTTGAGCCTGCTAGAAATTACGACAATGATAATCTCTCGGCCTTCTCATCTCTAGTCATCCAATCTCGATTACTTTTCATAGCTCAAGCAAACTTCTCGAGCAACCATTATCCACCAACTTAAGACCTTTGAGTGGTCACCTCATTCGCTTTTTCCGCACCGACCAACGAACACCTTTCAACACTTCGAACCTTCCAACTTGAATTTACTTCGAAGTCACTTCATCACCGAGCCAATTACTCCACTGCGCTGCGGCTAGGGTTCGGGGGGTTTGCCCCAAAAAATACCTTTTTAGACCTTTTTACCCAAATCTTAATCGTACCCGAAAAACGTACTTTTTCAGAAAATAACCCTATTGGAAACAAACCATAGCAATGCCCTATCGATCACAACATTTAAAAGCACTGTTGAAAACATGATCGATTAGCCTCTTTAGACCGACCTGGCCCAAACTTGGCCGACCTCACCCAGATCCCTTTTGGCTATAGAACTCGACCAATCCACTATAGACTGACCCACACAATGGCCGATCCAATTCATATAACAACCACGCCATCACGAATTTGAACTTCAATCCGACCGACCCAATTACTAATAACCGACCTGATCCATGATGACCAGTCCGATCCCCTAAATGACTGACCCGATCCAAGTTCTGACTTCCTCCCCAAGTCACAACTTGACCGACCCGACCCACATCTGGCCGACCCGATCCACTTTGTAACACCCCGTATTTTCTATGAACATAAAAGTAAAAAAACAAAGTATACTTAACTTTTAAATGAAGAATTAATGGAAGCGGGTTACTCCATTGCGTTCGTCTCGGAATTCTGCTTTGGATAGAGTCCAAGTGTGCGTAAATCAGACTCCGTATGAAGAAGTTGTGGCCTTTAGAAGATTCGACTAAACTTCAAAACAGTTCGAAATCCGATCCAGGCAGCTGGGCGGGAAATTTCCCACCATCAACAAAGCAGGTCAACCTGGGGGTTGACCTATGGGCCAGGTCGACCAGGGGGTCGACCTGGGTGTCGACCTACCCCAACGGAGGTCGATTTGGGAGTCGACTAGTACTCCAGATCTGGGAAGTTTTTCATGTGACATGTTTTTTATGTGTTGTACGAATCTGATGGCTTCTAGGTCAATCTAAGGGCTCTAAAAAACTCTCTACACCTATAAATACATAGCAAGAACCCACCCTAATTCATTAACAAAGAGGAATGGCGCCTCCATGTTCCTAAAACCTAAAGTGACCTAGCCTCCACCCTAATCAACCAATTCAAGCGAGAAGATAAAGATAATAAATCAACGCTTACATCAACGGAAAGCTAAATCAACTCCAGAAATCAGATCCCAGAATGTTCTTCTCTTTCTTAAACCACGATTTGTGAGTACAGTTATTTTCAAATATGAAATTTAATTATGATCTTGACATGGCTATAAATCTGAATTGGAGATTGTGCATCAGATCTGTTTTTCTGTGTAGATCTATCTTATTAATACTATTGTAACTATTTTGTATCTCTTCCTTCCTTCTGTTCAATAGCTAGGCTACCACGAGCCTGAGCCAAATCTCATAAGAGATGAACGCACGAACGCTAAATTTGGGGAAAATATTAAATGATGCATAATTGGGCATAACTGATTTGTGGCTAAATTAAGAACTCAACATATGGTGTAATTTAAGGTCTAGATCTAGGCATACTATATACGACGGTTTATGATTTGGAAGAAGGAGAATTATTGTATGACAACATATGACTTGTAATTTGGGGACATAATGCATGTTATAATTCAAGATCTGATTTTGAGGACATAATACATGTTGTAATTTAAGATCTAGATTTGGGGTATATTTTATATGACGGTCTATGACATAGAAGAAAAGGATATGTGACTTAGGCATGAAAAACCTATATTAAAATAGGGATAACTATTAATATGAATACACCTAATTCAGATTTTTGGATATTTGGCATACGTTGAAATCAAAGGCTATAATTTGGCATAATTCATATTGTATATCATGATTTAGGGTTTTTGGAAAATATTCTATACTATGTAAATTTAACTAAAAAAGTTGGGGCATATGTTATATTGTGAATTATGACCATAATTTATGCATGAAAAATTAGGCTTAATTATATGATTAAGCAAGCTATGTCAATGGAATTTTTAAGGGATGATTAAATCTGTTAAATTGCCTAATCTGCTAAATCTATTGAAATTGAATACGGTGATTTGGGGTATGAAAATCTGTAGGCTCGATCTAAAATCGTGCAAAACATGTTAATAGAACTTTGAATAATCTGTTGTAACTTGTAAAGAACTTAATTTGTTGAATTGGCATAATTAATCTGATACTGGCCTAATCTGTGAATGAATACTTTAGCTAAAATAAGAATGCTGAGACACGAGGTTAGACTCTGTTTGCGGTAGAAGCCTGCCTGGACCCAACTGGCTTAACCAGCAACCACAAACTGTCAGTCTAATGTGAGAGGTCGTAGGCATAAAGATGCTTAGACATAAGTTTAGGTCTGGCTTGTGGCAGAAGTCTGCCTGGAATCGCTCGGCACATCCAGCGGCCACAAGCTACCGACCTAATGTGAGTGGTCTGTGCATTAATATTTAGTTAATGCAAATCTAGGATAAATGTGATACCTAAAACGTGTTGGGTGGATAGGGTTAAAAAAACTGGACAGATGAATCTAATAAAACTGTTTCATAAATCTGTAGGCCCAATACAAGATTAGGTGAAACAAGCTGTAAGTCTGCTAATCTGTATATCTGATCTGTTAGTCTGAAAACTTGTTAACCTGTATGTCTGATCTGAGAACTAGTTAATCTGAACTTTGTACATCTAAAATCTGTAAGCAAGTTAATCTGAAATCTGTTAGTCTGGGGACACATGGTTAGGAGGGGTAATTACTTGTGTCATCTGTTGTTTGGGACCCATATTAGTCAGTAACCCTTTCTGGTATCAAAACTATGACCCAACACTAAGAGGGTTTCTGGGCATACTTACTAAATTAATTGTAAGAGGTTCATTCTGATAATGGTGAGGGGTGTTGATGGTGCATTCCAGCCGGGTCATGTGCGTGCATGGATCCGGTCTGCTATGAGCATGTAAGACGTCGTGACATCTGTAAATTGGTCTGTGTCTATAGGTTGCCACTTTTGGGAATGATACACCCTTCTGTGAGGCCGGCACAAGGTATTTATGTATTAAGGAGCCTATCGCTTGGAGTAGAATTCAGGGTACACCTAGTTCTGTCTGTTTCTGTTGGGGTACCATCTATTTCTGTTGGGGGTGGTAACACCTGTCTATTTCTGCATGGTACCGTCTGTTGGGGTGGTAAAGGCCCGTCACTAATGTACACCTAATTCTAACATTATGTTTCCATAGGGAATATTCTGTTTCTGTCTCTGATTCTGTTTCTTTACCGTCTGTCTCTGTTCAGGTGGTAAAGGCCAATTACCAGCATTATGTTTATGTACGTCTATCTCTGTTAGGGTGGTAAAGTCCCATTACTAGCATCGTGTTTCTGAAGAGAACGTTATGTTTTCTGTTTAGATATTAGGACAACACCTAATTCTGTTATGCTTGTGTTAGTGCAGAGAAGTGAAAACGAAGTAAGAAGCTTAGTTTAGCCTATATCATTCTGTCTCTTCTGTTTACCTGCTACTCCTATTACGGTTATCTCTCATCCAGTTTTATTTACATGTCACGATACTGTTATCTATTTATATGCTGAAAGTCACTGGACTCACCAGACTTATGTCTGACCTAGTTTGTTTCTCCTCTTTTCTTTCGTTCCCCCCCCCCCAGGTTATCAGGATGGAAATATAGGAGCTTGATTCAGATTCCATCTGCTTGAAGTTCTAGAAGTGCTTAAAGTATTGCTTGGCTTTGATTCTACCCATGGCATTCTCTGTTGGGGATGATGGCTTTAAAACTATGTACTCTGAAGGATTTTGTACGAGACTGATATTATGTACTTGGTTTTGTTGTTCTGAAGATGTAACCAAATTTATTTTTGTTACCGCTGCAATAAAGTTATAATTTTTTCAAGTACTACTTTATCAGTCTTGTAATATTCTATTCTGTTTACTTATAATGTTCCACCGAAGTTAAGGCATTCCCCTTGTTAGTGACCTAAACGGAGGTGGGGTGTTACACTTGGTATCAGAGCTGAAGGTACCAGATTTGATAGAAAGTTTTTGACAACTATTTTCAAAAAGGTTTTACAATGAAAGTATTTTCAAAAGTAGAGTTTATTTTGAAAAATGTAATCCCCAAATGCCATATATCTATCTTTCGATTCTCCGTTTTGAATCTCTTCCTTTTTCTATTCAGCATGTCTGGGGTACCCGAGATACCCGAGGGCATACAGATACCAACTTGGTTCAGAAGGTATCTGGAGGCTAGGGCCGCCGCCACAGGTCCAGCAGACGTTCCTCCTCCTACTCCTCCCCCTCCCCGCGTTGATTCATTCTCAAAGATATGCAAGGACTTTAGGGCAATGGGCGGGAAACTTTTTCATGGGTCAGAGATGTTTGTTGAAGCTCGAAGTTGGCTTAAGGAGATGGAAGATTTGTTTAGTATCTTCAAGATAGAAGACGGAAGGAAGGTCCAATTAACTGCTTGGTTAAAGAAGGATGCAGCCTCGTTTTGGTGGGAGGCCACGAATGGAGGGCGTCCAGTGGAGACATGGAGAGATTTCAGGCATAGGTTCAAGATGAAATTTCTCTCACGAGCAGAAAATAATTTATACATGGAGAGGTTCTTAGCATTGAAGCAAGGGAATTTATCAGTAAAGGAGTACGTCAACAAGTTCAATCACTTGGCGAGATTCGGCTTAGACTTGGTAAACACACCTGATAAGAAGGCCCTGAGATTCATTAAAGGTTTGAATGAGCCGCTACATGGGATGGTTATGTTGCACATTCCTATGTGGGCTACCTTCCAGAAATTGGTTGACATGGCATTAATGCATGAAGAGGAAGCCAAAAGTGAGAAGAAAAAGGAAAATCTCGAAGGACCACAGAACAAGAAGGCATGGCCCAAAAAGGAAACACAAAAGAAGGATGAAAAGTCTGAAGATAAGAAGGAGAAAAGTGCTTTACTTATGGAAGCTTGACTCATCTGAACAAGGATTGCAGAAAGAGGAAGGGCGCTTGCTTCAACTGTGGAGAAATGGGACACTTCACTAAGGATTGCCCGGAGAAACGAGGGCAAGGGCAGAGGAAAGAACCTACTTCTGGAGGGCAGGCAAATGCTCTTGGGGCTGGTGGATAGGATAGAGATAGGAAAATTTCTGTAGAAGGTTTAATTTTCTTATCTGATTGTTGAGTTAAAACTCTTTTTGATTCTAGCATTTTGATTCTGTAATTGAGACCCTGCACTTTAATACTAGTCTTGTTTCTGATCCCGCTATAGTCTCAAACCCTATGAGAATTACGACTCATCTGTTTGAGATAAGTTGAGGTTTGAGGGTATCTGTGTTAGGCGTTAAGTTGACTATGACGCATACATTATGTCGGGTTCCATTGATAATCTAATCTATACCAGTAGTTTGTAAGTATCTAAATATTTCTGAAAATGTTAGGGGTTTTTACTCAAAACGTGAAGTAGATTTCCAGTTTGGACATTGTTTAATGGGGGTAATTCTTTAAGTGTTAATCTGATGTTGATTTCAGTCTTCGGGGTTGATACTTAGGGATTTATTCTCTTAACCGATGTCTAATGGTAACAAAGCTTTTGTTTAAATTGTATTTGCTCGGTTGTATCCTATCAATCGAGTTTTTGACCTTTAGGTAGAAACTAATGGGTGTAAACATGCGTTTGAGACATGTATGTCTGATGGCTGCAAGTGGATGCAAGTGGTTGCTAGTGGTTGCTCGTCAATGCATATACACACACTAGGCATTAGATCTGCTGGAAAACACTCTCATACTGCATATGGATGTGTGTGCATTTTTCAAATTTTGTGGATGCAAAATGATTGACTCATCACACGGATGTTGCATTTGGATGAATGGTTACGCACTCATATAGAAATGATGTGTATCAATAGGATTTCTTGCATACGTAATTGGACTCACGGCACTAACATAATTCGCATTTAGGAGGTCAACTGAATCAGTAAGACCGCCTGATCTTTGCATTAGATAAGAGACATATACACACACTTTTGCATATGTTCATACAACATTTGAAGTTTTCTAAGGACAATGGATGCTTGTGGATGATGGTTGAATAGATGGGTGATTGGATGGTAGGACACATTCTGCTTAACTTGAAGATTTCGGGGACGAAATCCTTTAAGGAGGGGAGAATGTAACACCCCGTATTTTCTGTGAACATAAAAGTAACAAAACAAAGTATACTTAATTTTTAAAAGAAGAACTAAGGGAAATGGGTTACTCCGTTGCGTTCGTCTTGGAATTCTGCTTGAGTTAGAGTCTAAGTTTGCATAAATCGGACTCCGTGTGAAGAAGTTATGGCCTTTAGAATATTCAACTAAAATTCAAAACAGTTCGAAATCCGACCCAGGCAGCTGGGCGGAAATTTCCCTCCATCAACCAAGCAGGTCGACCTGGGGTCCAGGTCGACCAGGGGGTCGACCTGGGTGTCGGCCTACCCCAAGGGAGGTCGACTTGGGGGTCGACCTGTCCTCCAGATCTGGGCAGTTTTTCCCGTGACGTGTTTTTTTATGTGTTGTACGAATCTAATGGCTTCTAGGTCAATCTGAGGGATCTAAAACACTCTCTACACCTATAAATACATAGCAAGACCCAACGCTAATTCATTAACAAAGAGGAATGGCGCCTCCACGCTCCTAAAACCTAAAGTGACCTAGCCTCCACCCTAATCAATCAATTCAAGCGAGAAGATAAAAAATAAACCAACGCCTACATCAACGGAAAGCTAAATCAACTCCAGAAATCATATCCCAGAACGTTCTTATCTTTCTTAAACCACGATTTGTGAGTACAGTTATTTTCAGATATGAAATTTAATTATGATCTTGACATGGTTATAAATCTGAATTTGAGATTATGCATCAGATCTGTTTTTCTATGTAGATCTATCTTATTAATACTATTGTAACTATTCTGTATCTCTTCCTTCCTTCTGTTTTATAGCTAGGCTACCACGAGCCTGAGAAAAATCTCATAAGAGATGAACGCACGAACACAAAATTTGGGGAAAATATTGAATGATGCATAATTGGGCATAACTGATTTGTGACTAAATTGAGAACACAACATATGTTGTAATTTAAGGTATAGATCTAGGCAAACTATATATGACGGTTTATGATTTGGAAGAAGGAGAATTATTGTATGACAACATATGACTTGTAATTTGGGGACATAATGCATGTTATAATTCAAGATCTGATTTTTAGGACATAATACATGTTGTAATTTAAGATCAAGATTTGGGGTATATTTTATATGACGATCTATTACTTAGAAGTAAAGGATATGTGACTTAAGCTTGAAAAACCTATATTAAAATAGGGATAACTATTAATGTGAATACGCCTAATTCGGATTTTTGGATATTTGGCATACGCTGAAATCAAAGGCTATAATTTGGCATAATTCATATTATATATCATGATTTGGGGCTTTTGGAGAAGATTTTGTACTATGTAAATTTAACTAAAAAATTTGGGTCATATGTTATATTGCGAATTATGACCATAATTTAGACATGAAAAATTAGGCTTAATTTTATGATTAATCGAGGTATGTCAATGGAATTTTTAGGGATGATTAAATCTGTTAAATTGCCTAATCTACTAAATCTGTTGAAACTGAATACGATAATTTGAGGTATGAAAATCTGTAGGCTCGATCTAAAATTGAGAAAAACATGTTAATAAAACTGTGAATAATCTATTGTAACTTGTAATGAAGTTAATTTGTTGAATTGGCATAATTAATCTGATATTGGCATAATCTGTGAATGAATACTTTAGCTAAAATAAGAATGCTGAGACATGAGGTTGGACTCTGTTTGCGGTAGAAGCCTGCCCAGACCTAACCGGCTTAACCAACAACTGCAAACTGTCAGTCTAATGTGAGAGGTCATAGGCATAAAGATTCTTAGACACGAGACTAGGTGTGGCTTGTGGTAGAAGTCTGCCCGGAACCGCTTAGCACATCCAACGGCCATAAGCTACCGACCTAATGTGAGAGGTATGTGCATTAATATTTAATTAATGCAAATCTAAGATAAATGCGATACCAAAAACGTGTTGGGTGGATAGGGTTAAAACAACCGGACCTGTAAGTCTGTTAATCTGTATATCTGATCTGTTAGTCTGAAAACTTGTTAACTTGTATGTCTGATCTGAGAACTAGTTAATCTGAACTTTGTACATCTAAAATCTGTAAGAAAGTTAATCTGAAATCAGTTAGTCTAGGGACACAAGGTTAGGAGGGGTAATTACTTGTGTCATCTATTGTTTAGTACCCATATTAGTCTGTAACCCTTTCTGGTATCAAAACTATGACCCAGCACTAAGAGGGGTCCGGGCACAATTATTGAACTAATTGTAAGAGGTTCATTCTGATAATGGCGAGGGGTGTTATGGTGCATTCCAACCGGGTCATGTGCGTGCATGGATCCGGTCTGCTCCGAGGATGTAAGACGCTGTGACATCTGTAAATAGGTCTGTATCTATAGGTTGCCAATTTAGGGAATGATACACCCTTCTGTGGGACCGGCACAGGGTATTTATGTATTAGGGAGCTGATCGCTTGGGGTAGAATTTAGGGTATACCTAGTTCTGTCTGTTTCTGTTGGGGCACCTTCTGTTTCTGTTGGGGTGGTAACACCTGTCTATTTTTGCGTGGTACCGTCGGTTGGGGTGGTAAAGGCCCATCACTAGTGTACACCTAATTCTAACATTCTGTTTCCCTAAGGAATATTCTGTTTCCGTCTCTGATTTCGTTTATGCTTCTAATTCTACACCGTTTGTCTTTGTTCGGGTGGTAAAGGCCTATTACCAGCATTCTGTTTCTATACGTCTATCTCTGTGAGGGTGGTAAAGGCCCATTACTAGCATCGTTTTTCTGAATAGAACGTTATGTTTTCTGTTTAGATATTAGGACAACACCTAATTATGTTATACTAGTGTGAGTGCAGAGAAGTAAAAACGAAGTAAGAAGCTTAATTTAGCATATATCATTATGTCTCTTCTGTTAACTTGCTACTCCTGTTACGGTTATCTCTCATCCAGTTTTATTTACATGTCATGATACTGTTATCTTTTTATAGGCTGAAAGTCACTGGACTCACCAGACTTATGTCTGACCTAGTTTGTTTCACCTCTTTTCTTCCGTTCCTCCCAGGTTCTTAGGGTGGAAACCTAGGAGCCTGATTCAGAATCCATATGCTTGAAGTGCTAGAAGTGCTTAAAGTATTGCTTGGCTTTGATTCTACCTATGGCATTCTCTGTTGGGGATTATGTCTTTAAAATTATGTACTCTGAAGGCTTTTGTACAAGACTGATATTATGTACCTGGTTTTGTTGTTTTGAAGATGTAACCAAAATTATTTCTATTACCGATGCAATAAAGTTATTATTTTTTCAAGTACTACTTTATCAGTCTTGTAATATTCTGTTCTGTTTACTTATAACATTCCACTGAAGTTAAGGCATTCCCCTTGTGAGTGACCTAAACGGAGGTGGGGTGTTACACTTGGTATCAGAGCTGAAGGTTACCAGATTTGATAAAAAGTTTTTGAAAACTATTATCAAAAAGGTTTTACAAAGAAAGTATTTTCAAAAGTAGAGTTTATTTTGGAAAATATAATCCCCAAAAGCCATATATCTATCTTTCTATTATCCATTTTGAATTTCTTCCTTTTTCTTTTCAGCATGTTTGGGGTACCCGAGATACCCGAGGGCATATCGGTACCAACTTGGTCCAGAAGGTATCCGGAGGCTAGGGCCACCGCCGCAGGCCCAACAGACGTTCCTTCTCCTCCTCCTCCCCCACCCTGCATTGATACTTTCTCGAAGATATGCAAGGACTTTCGGGCAATGGAGGGGAAACCTTTTCACGGGTCAGAGACGTTTGTTGAAGCTCGAAATTGGCTTAAGGAGATGGAAGATTTATTTGGTATCTTCGAGATAGAAGATGGAAGGAAGGTCCAATTAGCTTCTTGGTTAATGAAGGACGAAGCCTCGTTTTGGTGGGAGGTCACGAATGGGGAGCGTCCAGAGGAGGCATGGAGGGATTTCAGGAATAGCTTCGAGTTGAAATTTCTCTCACGAGCAGAAGAGAATTTATACATAGAGAGGTTCTTAGCATTGAAGCAAGGGAATTTATAAGTAAAGTAGCATGTCAACAAGTTCAATCAGTTGGCGAGATTCAGCTTAGACTTGGTAAACACACCTGATAATAAGGCCCTGAGATTCGTTAAAGGTTTGATTGAGCCGCTACACGGGTTGGCTATTACGCACATTCATATCGGGGCTACCTTCGAGAAATTGGTTGACATGGCGTTAATGCATGAAGAGGAAGCCAAAAGTGAGAAGAAAGAGGAAAAGCTCGAAGGACCACAGAACAAGAAGGCATGACCCAAAAAGGAAACACAAAAGAAGGATGAAAAGTCTGAAGATAAGAAGGAAAAAAGTGCTTTACTTATGGAAGCTTGACTCATCTGAACAAGGATTGCAGAAAGAGGAAGGGCGCTTGCTTCAACTGTGGAGAAATGGAAAAGTTCACTAGGGACTGCCCGAAGAAACGAGGGCAAGGGCAGAGGACAGAACCTACTTCTGGAGGGAAGGCGAATGCTCTCGGGGCTGGTGGATAGGATAGAGATAGGAAAATTTCTATAGAAGGTTTAATTATCTTATCTGATTATTGAGTTAAAACTCTTTTTGATTCTGGCATTTTGATTCTGTAATTTAGACTCTGCACTTTAATACTAGTCTTGTTTCTGATCCCGCTATATTCTCAAACCCAATGAGGGTTACGACTCATCTGTTTGTGATAGGTTAAGGTTTGAGGGTATATTTGTTAGGCGTTAAGTTGACTATGACGCATACATTCTGTTGGAATCCTTTGATAATCTGATCTGTACCAGTAGTCTGTAAGAATATGAATATTTCTAAAAAGGTTAGGGGTTTTTACTCAAATCGTGAAGTAGATTTCCAGTTTGGACATTATTTAATAGGAGAATTCTTTAAGTGTCAATCTGATGTTGATTTCAGTCTTCGGGGTTGATACTTAGGGATTTATTTTCTTAACCGATGTCTAATGGGAACAAATATTTTGTTTTAATTGTATTTGCTCGGCTGTATCCTATCAATCGAATTTTCGACCTTTAGGTAGAAACTAATAGGTGTAAACATGTGTTTGAGACATGTTATGTTTGATGGTTGCAAGTGGTTGCTAGTGGTTGCTCGTGGATGCAAATACACAAACTAGGCACTAGATCGACTCGAAAACACTCTCATACTGCATATGGATGTGTGCATTTTTCAAATTTTGTGGATGCAAAATGATTGACTCATCACATGGATGTTACATTTGGATGAATGGTTATGCACTCATATAGAAATTATGTGTATTAATAGGATTTCTTGCATACGTAGTTGGACTCATGGCACTAACATAATTCGCATTTAGGAAGTCAACTGAATCAGTAAGACCGCCTGATCTTTGCATTAGATAAGAGTTATACACACATTTTGCATATGTTTATACAACATTAGAAGTTTTCTAAGGATAATGGATGCTTGTGGATGATGGTTGAGTAGATGGGTGATTGGATGGTAGGACACATTCTGCTTGACTTGAAGATTTCGGGGATGAAATCCTTTAAAGAGGGGAGAATGTAACACCCCGTATTTTCTGTGAACATAAAAGTAACAAAACAAAGTATACTTAATTTTTAAAAGAAGAATTAAGGGAAATGAGTTACGACATTGTGTTCATCTCGTAATTCTGCTTGAGATAGAGTCTGAGTTTGCGTAAATCGTATTCCGTATGAAGAAGTTATGTCCTTTAGAAGATTCAACTAAAATTCAAAACAGTTCGAAATCCGACCCAGGCAGCTGGGCGGAAATTTCCCTCCATCAACCAAGTAGGTCGACCTGGGGTCCAGGTCGACCAGGCGGTCGACCTGGGTGTCGGCCTACCCCAAGGGAGGTCGACTTGGGGGTCGACCTGTCCTCCAGATCTGGGCAGTTTTTCCTGTGACGTGTTTTTTTATGTGTTATACGAATCTGATGGCTTCTAGGTCAATCTAAGGGCTCTAAAACACTCTCTACACCTATAAATACATAGCAAGACCCAACCCTAATTCATTAACAAAGAGGAATGGCGCCTCCATGCTCCTAAAATCTAAAGTGACCTAGCCTCCACCCTAATCAATCAATTCAAGCGAGAAGATAAAGATAATAAATCAACGCCTACATCAACGGAAAGCTAATTCAACTCCATAAATCAGATCCCAGAACGTTCTTATCTTTCTTAAACCACGATTTGTGAGTATAGTTATTTTCAGATATGAAATTTAATTATGATCTTGACATGGTTATAAATCTGAATTGGAGATTATGCATCAGATCTGTTTTTCTGTGTAGATCTATCTTATTAATACTATTGTAACTATTCTGTATCTCTTCCTTCCTTCTGTTTTATAGCTAGGCTACCATGAGCTTGAGCAAAATCTCATAAGAGATGAACGCACGAACACAAAATTTGGGGAAAATATTGAATGATGCATAATTGGGCATAACTGATTTGTGAATAAATTGAGAACACAACATATGTTGTAATTTAAGGTCTAGATCTAGGCATACTATATATGATGGTTTATGATTTGGAAGAAGGAGAATTATTGTATGACAACATATGACTTGTAATTTGGGGACATAATGCATGTTATAATTCAAGATCTGATTTTAAGGACATAATACATGTTGTAATTTAAGATCAAGATTTGGGGTATATTTTATATGACGATCAATTACTTAGAAGTAAAGGATATGTGACTTAAGCCTGAAAAACCTATATTAAAATAGGGATAACTATTAATGTGAATACGCCTAATTCGGATTTTTGGATATTTGGCATACTCTGAAATCAAAGGCTATAATTTGGCATAATTCATATTATATATCATGATTTGGGGCTTTTGGAGAAGATTTTGTACTATGTAAATTTAACTAAAAAAATTGGGGCATTGTTATATTGTGAATTATGACCATAATTTAGGCATGAAAAATTAGGCTTACTTTTATGATTAAGCGAGGTATGTCAATGGAATTTTTAAGGGATGATTAAATCTGTTAAATTGCCTAATCTGCTAAATCTGTTGAAACTGAATACGGTAATTTGGGGTATGAAAATCTGTAGGCTCGATCTAAAATTGAGAAAAACATGTTAATAGAACTGTGAATAATCTGTTGTAACTTGTAAAGAAGTTAATTTGTTGAATTGGCATAATTAATCTGATATTGGCATAGTCTGTGAATGAATACGTTAGCTAAAATAAGAATGGTGAGACACGAGATTAGACTCTGTTTGCGGTAGAAGCATGCCCGGACCCAATCGGCTTAACCAGCAACCGCAAACTGTCAGTCTAACGTGAGAGGTCGTAGGCATAAAGATGCTTAGACACAAGTTTAGGTCTGGCTTGTGGCAGAAGTCTGCCCGGAATCGCTCGGCACATCCAGCGGCCACAAGCTACCGACCTAATGTGAGAGGTCTGTGCATTAATATTTAATTAGTGCAAATCTAAGATAAATGTGATACCTAAAACATGTTGGGTGTATAGGGTTAAAACAACTGGACTGATGAATCTAATAAACCCATTTCGTAAATCTGTAGGCCCAATACAAGGTTAGGTGAAACAAGTTGTAAGTCTGTTAATTTGTATATCTGATCTGTTAGTCTGAAAACTTGTTAACCTGTATGTCTGATATGAGAACTAGTTAATCTGAACTTTGTACATCTAAAATCTGTAAGCAAGTTAATTTGAAATCTGTTAGTCTGGGGACACAAGGTTAGGAGGGGTAATTACTTGTGTCATCTGTTGTTTGGGACCAATATTAGTCATTAACCCTTTCTGGTATCAAAACTATGACCCAACACTAAAAAGGGTCTGGGCACGCTCACTGAACTAATTGTAAGAGGTTCATTCTGATAATGGCGAGGGGTGTTGATGGTGCATTCCAACCAGGTCATGTGCGTGCACGGATTTGGTCTCCTTTGAGGATGTACGACGCCGTGACATCTGTAAATAGGTCTGTGTCTATAGTTTTCCACTTTAGGGAATGATACACCCTTCTTTGGGGCCGGAACAGGGTATTTATGTATCAAGGAGCCGATCGCTTGGGGTAGAATTTAGGGTACACCTAGTTCTGTCTGTTTCTGTTGGGGTACCGCCTGTTTCTATTGGGGTGGTAACACCTTTCTGTTTCTGCACGGTACCGTCTGTTGGGGTGGTAAAGGCCCGTCACTAATGTACACCTAATTCTAACATTATGTTTCCATAGGGAATATTCTGTTTCCGCCTCTGATTCCGTTTTTGCTTCTGTTTCTATACTGTCTGTCTCTGTTCAGGTGGTAAAGGCCCATTACCAATATTCTATTTCTGTATGTCTGTGTCTGTTAGTGTGGTAAAGGCCTATTACTAGCATCGTGTTTCTGAAGAGATCGTTCTGTTTTCTGTTTAGATATTAGGACAACACCTAATTCTGTTATACTAGTAATAGTGCAGGGAAGTGAAAATGAAGTAAGAAGCTTAGTTTAGCCTATATCATTCTGTCACTTCTGTTAACCTGCTACTCCTGTTACGGTTATCTCTCATCCAGTTTTATTTACATGTCATGATACTGTTACCTGTTTATATGTTGAAAGTCACTGGACTCACTAGACTTATGAATGACCTAGTTTGTTTCGCCTCTTTTCTTCCGCTCCCCCCAAGGTTCTCAAGGTGGAAGCATAGGAGTTTGATTCAGATTCCATCTACTTGAAGTGCTTAAAGTATTGCTTGTCTTTGATTCTAACTATGGCATTCTCTGTTGGGGATTATGGCTTTAAAATTATGTACTTTAAAGGCTTTTGTTCAAGACTGATATTATGTACTTGGTTTGTTGGTTTGAAGATATAACCAAACATATTTTTGTTACCGCTGCAATAAAGTTATAAAATTTTCAAGTACTACTTTATCTGTCTTGTAATATTCTGTTTTATTTACTTATAACGTTCCACCGAAGTTAAGGCATTCCCCTTGTGAGTGACCTTAACGGGGGTGGGGTGTTACACACTTCCTGCACATCTCTAATTCTATTCCGATTTCGACCAAATCTTCGTCAAACGACAAATCCGACGAAACCAACTCAACCAAATTATTAAACACAATCACAAACATGTCATAACATTGCTAATAACATGAATATGACGATTATAAATGATGTAAATATCACCTAAAACCATTAATTGAACATATGATCAAAATGATAGATCTAACTAACATAAACATGTGAAATGACATGAAATTAATGGGTAAAACTTGCTAAATTAGATCATAGGGTGATGCATATGAAAATAGACATATAATGGCGTAAATCTTTGGTAAAACACTTGAATTTGATGAGAAACATGTACAAACACTCATATACTTCATTGCATTCATGTGAGAGACGTAAATCACTCACCGATTTGCCAAAACAAGCTAAAATCAATGAAATAGGAATCCGGACAGCAAGCACCTCGCACCAATCACTTTGATCCGATGAACTCTTGCTTTGATTGATGTAGATCTAGCCTCCAATGGTGTAGATCTATGATTTTCCTCCTTAGATTTGGATTTTTAATGTTAGAATGGTGTTAGAGGAAGGAGGAGCACAAAGCCACGCAATGAGGAAATGAAAAACTAAACCATTTCCCATATCCCTCACCCCCTATTTATACCCTCCCATCAGCCCACTAATGGGCCTCTCCAATTCAGCCCATTATGGCTTAGCAAATCTGGATAGCCAACTGAAAAACCTTAAAACAACGATTTCCCCTAAACCGCTAAGCCAAATCTTTAATGTAACCACTCTACGGAAAGGAAACCATCGATTCCTTTCCAATGGTACAGGTCTCACCTTCTGGTTCGACCTGAGTCAAAAGTTATGCCATGTACAAGACTATTAGGAGCAAAATGGTCATAAACAAAATCGGTAAAAATTATTGACATGTCTTACATCCCCACAAGCAACATATTAAAAGATGAGAATGATCCAACCCTCAGGGAATAAAAGAAAAATACTCTATGATCTTCCGATACGCAAAATGCGGGCTGTTACAGTTAATAAATCAAATCACTTGTTTTAATATGATTAAAACAACTTATTATATTCTAGCCCAAATCAAAATTTCATTTCTAATTTAAATAGATTATCCTTTTTAAAACCATAATTTCTTTTCCCATATATTTGAATATGGTTTACCGTATTTAAATACCAATTATTTCATGTCAATGTTATATAAACATCTCAATCACACAATAATCAATCACAGATTATTTATCACATCATATAATACAATATATGAAAAACAACAATAATTGTTGAGGAATCCAATTGGATTCCTCCAACCTATTTCCCTACATCCACAGACGTTAATCAATATAAATAGCATTAATTTCATAACAATACGATATATCAAAATAAATAGATCCGTATTCAATCATTTGTTTATATATATATGACTATGTATATAATTTCAACCAATAAATACGAAATCATCCAAACAATCATCACGCACAGAATTCAATCATTTTTATCAATATTAAATAACGTTATTAAATTATAGAACTGGGCAGAGTTAGTGAGTTTACTCATATTGATCATCAATCGTTGAATTACGGTTAACGCTCTGTTGATCCAATTAGCCGTTTTATTTTTCCGAAAATCCAAATGAGCTCAAAATGGTTCCAAATCAACTTCATAGCGTAGCCTGCGTCCCCACGATTCCAATGCGATGAACCGTTCGAAATTCTAATATCGTATGGATAAGATATATCATTAACAAGTATATATTGCTTTAAATTAAATTAACTATTTTTATTTAATATTTTAAATGGGCTTTACCTAAACACTATGGCCCATATCCTTATTCAAAGCCAACCCACAAATAAACCCGTACCTTCTTCTTCTATGTTACCAAATGCAAACTCATGAAGACCAAACTCCATGCCGTGACTCTTTGAAGACCTCATTCTCCCTCTCTACACTTTTATCCTCCAAAAAAATTCATATCATTTCACCTCCCATCAAAATCTTCATCAACCCGATCTCCTCACAGTGCATTCGAACCCCAGATCTTCACTCACATTTCTCCACCATTTCCGTCTAGTCTACACTGAAACCGCTATGCACAGAATAGGACGCGTTCCCAAAAGTTCCGCAGTGCTTTCAGCTTAACTCCATCAGCTGAAATACCAGCGTGCAACTCATTTCTAACGCGGCGGATCTACCCGATCCATCCCCCTTCGGAATCCACTCTCAAACCAATCTCGCCATCACCGTTAGCCTCCAATCAGTCACCCAAACTGTCAAACAACCTGTCATCCGAGTTCGTCACAGGGTAGCCTGTCCTAACTCCACCTCCTTCACGTACTTTCTCTCCATAACCGATTATCCTTACTGCTACTATAACTTGCGGCAGTAATACTCATGCAACAACACCAAACTTTGTCAACAAAGACCTCTATCTTACTATCACCTTGATAACCCCCTCCAAAACGTTATGCAGGTTGCGCAAAACATATATAGGTGTCAAGCTCTCGGTCCGGGTATTGAAGTGGTAGGAGATTCGGGATTTTAAGGTGCGTGAAGGATTAAAAGAAAAATGAACAAGAAAACTAAAAAGAAGATCTTGGCTTCGAAATATTGGAAGAAAACAATTGCAAGGAGCTTGCGTTTTTTGTATTTATAGTGTATGGATTCTTAGTGATTAAGAGCAACTCCAACTGTACAGGAGTGGAAATGCTATTTTCCACACTCCGGATAGTTGGAACTCTTAAATTCCCCAACAATTTTTGGAACCAGGCATTTGTTTAACAAAAGCGTGGAATCCAAGAGTTTATTAAACAAACTCCAGGATCCTGGCTTTCGTTCAACAAACATTAGGAACATTTTCTTAATATTTAATTAACAACTTTTTGTTGAACAGATTACCATTAAATTACCTTAATTATACAATTAGTTTAACTAATAATCACGATGACACAACTAAAATCAAACAGAAAGAAGTGGTCATGAATATATAGATACAACAACTAATGATAATAGATGACAACTAAAACATCAAAGCAGTTGTAGGAAATAGTTACTTAACCCAAAGTTTATGTTGCGTTAATTCTTAAGGGAATCTAAAGCAGTTCTAAGTCGCCTAATCATTAAGGCCAAACCACAACTGTTCGATAACATTTTGGAGATGTATAATCTCTTATTCGAGTTCGTACGCATATGTCATTCCCCTTGGGCACAAAGGTTCATCTATCCATTCCATGTAATTGCATCTGTTCGGATAGAATGGACAATTATGCATGCATTGCCCTATGTTGTTGCCATCTTCTCTAACAACAACTTCAACCGCTTAACCGCAGTAGCAACAAATAGGATAAAATTTTTGAATAAGTGGTACTCGATATACCTCTACTTCTTGCCGCGGTTAAATGACCAACTATTCATATGATTGTTGAACATTTGAAACTTGAGCTTGATGTCGAGGTTGTATATTCCCCCGTTGATACGGTGGTTCTATCTGAGGTCTTATTTGACTAAGAAACTAGAATTCGTCAGCAAGCTCTTGAAGTCTCGTTTGTTCATACGCCTATTCATCAAAGTCTAGAGATGATGGCCAAGATGGCATGGTTGGGATAAAGCATAGAGTAGTTGAAAATAAAGTTGTTGGAATGAGATAAGTTATGAGCAATTTGACAGAGATATATAGCTGCTTAGTGTGCAAATGAATAAAACAAATAATGATGTAACCATTCATGGGTACAACAGTGCTTTTCGTTCTGCCTAACACTGTTTCGCCAGACATAACACTGTGAGGAATCTGCTTTTATTACTGACCCGATTGACGTAAAACTATTTTCTTTGTATTATAGCGAATGGACATAACATGATACTTCCAGACCTTTACTTTGTATTATAGTGAATCTGCTTTACGTACTAGCCTACACTATTTCCTAATCGTTTCAACGATACATTAACGATAGATTAACGAAACATTAACATGATGGATTAACGATACATTAACATGATACATTCACGATACATTAACGATACGCTGTCTAGATACATTCACCATAAATTAATGGAACATTCACGATATAAGTAAGCTAAACAGCACTTAACCCGACTAAATTCAAATTTAAACAATTACAACTTAATCATTGCCGAAGCGTGTTAGCCCGCTATACTGAACTTCATAAGCTTCATGACTAATGAAATATCTTCCATATTCTAATCGGAAACGTGCATCACATGTGGGTGTATATGCTTGAAATATATCTTCACCTTCCACCAACTCGATTACCTCGCGATAACGATGACATTCATCCAAAAACGCGCTATGAGTCTTATGAACATCTGTAGTTGACCTCCTCGAAGGGAATGTATTGGATCATTATTCAAAACAATTTCATGGGTTATGCCTCCCCCATTTTGCAACATAATCTCTTGTCTTCTATCAAACACGATATAAGCTTCCACAAGTATTAGTAACTCAACAGCAGACCAATTTTGAATGGAAATTCTGCTGTAGGATTTTAACTGTAATATTTCAGAATGAGAAACAAAACAATTTAAAGGCAGAACAATGTGTACCAAATAGCGTTGCTTATAAATATTTCAAATTGCTTTATGTTAGTGATACTTTAATATGTGTAGTCCGTTCGAACTGCTTTATGACAGTGATACTTTAATATTTCAAATAGTTCAATAAGGCCATTGTTGATCTGTATGTATTTGTAGTCCATTTGAACTGCTTTATGTAAGTGATACTTTAATATGTGTAGTCCATTCGAACTGCTTTATGTCAGTGGTAACCAATGAAAACCATTGTAACGAAGAAAAACTATGTATATTTAGGGAGAAGTTTTGCAACATCTATTATCCAAACATTATTCAATATTTTGAGTATAATCTCAAATATCTCAAGAGTCAAAAATGTCACTGAAGTGTGTTTCTAGTTCGATGATATTGACGAGGACGAAGAACTTGATATTATGGTGGACGATGTTTTTCATCGACAACGGAGTTAATAGTGGCACCACATGTAGATGGTGAATCTAGCAAAGAACATGGTGGTTCTGTTGTAGGGCGTTGATATAAAAATCAACATCACTCATGGCACAACGAAAGACTAATGGACGACTATTTTGTTCCAAATCCAACATACACAGCTCAAGAGTTTAAGAGGAGATTCCGAATGAGGCGTCCTATGTTTCTTCAAATCCATAAATGTATTAAACAACATGATTCATACTTTATCCACAACTGCAATGCTTCTATGACAATGGGGCCCACTGGAATTCAAAAGATGACAGCTACACTGCATATGATAGCATATGGAGGTCCTGCTGATGCTCAATATCAAAACTTGAAAATGGCAGAAAGCACAATATTAGAATGCCTAGACCATCTTTGCCAAGTATCGTAGACGTATACGGTAACCAATACTTGCGTAGACCAAACGATGCCGATATTGCAATATGGATATGCATGGTAGCAGAGGATGGCCTGGAATGTTAGGTAGTTTAGACTGCATGCATTGGGAGTGGAAGAATTGTCCAAAAGCTTTTGCTGGAGCTTATCAAGGGAAGTCTCATACGTCAACTAGTATACCAGAAGCTGTAGCGTCCTACGACTTATAGATAAGGCATGCTTTTTTCGGAATGCCGGGTTCGAACAATGATTTGAACGTGGTTGAATGTTTAACGTTGTTTAACAATTTTGCAAGCGGTAGATCAGTTCCATATCATTTTACGTTAGAGGGAGACATGTACGACCGTGGATATTACCTAGGTGATGGTATATACCCACAATGGAGCAACATTGTCAAGGTAATACCGAACCCACAAAACAATAAACAAGCAAGGTTTGCAGCAGTGAAAGAAGGATAAAGAAAGAATGTAGGAAGAGCATTTGGCATTCTTCAATCAAGATTTACCATAGTCAGTAATCCATGTAGACTTTGGTCCCCAGCTAAAATGACTAGGATAATGCACGCCTGCATTATTTTACATAATATGATTATAGAGGACGAAAGAGACATGGAAGATGATTTCCATTACGGCAAACCAAATGTCCTACCATAACACTCATATTTATCGAAGACTCTAGAATGATTTAGCAAACCATATTTGGAACTTTGTTGGAAGTCTGTAAAACTATTTATGTTTACTGGTTGTTTTTTCATTGTTTTTAGTATTTCAAATCTTGTACTGTAATTGTTAATCCTTTGGTGAAACTATGTATCCATTAATAGTTAGAGAAACCATGTATATTAAGATTTTATAATCGTTTATCGCTTTTGTTTAATTACGTATCGGTGTCTAAATTTCTTCTTCGACATGAATAATTGAAATACTGGCAAAGCAATGTTCATAACCTACCATAAAATAAATAATAAACGTATATTAATTATTACTAACATATGTAATTAACCCACATGTATGTGCTACATGTGCCTGACTTCAAGCGGATGTCCAACAAACGCCTATATATGGGCATTTGTTGAATAAATGCTTAGATTCAGTTGTTTGTTCAACAAATGCCCAAAGGATTTGCACATTCCAGAACTTTTCAAACATATATCGGAATGAGTGGGCGAATGCAACCTCTATTGGGGGCTAAAAGCGAGTGTAGAAATCTGATTATCGCATTTCCATGCTTTTGTTGGAGTTGCCCTTAAGAAATAAGGTACCTATGCCTTTGCTATTAATTTATAGCCTCGAATAGCTACAATGAATTTCACTACGACTAACTATTTGCGTGATTTTATTTTTCATGGCAGTTTTTTTACTTTGGGATGAAGTATTCTGTATTTATATTAATATACACGGTACATTTTTTCCTTTTCGTAATTTTAGCAGTACAATGTCCCATAGGGTACACCCGATAAAAATTGAAAATACTAATTGTTTGTACTATATTAGTTGTGAATATAATAAAATGCCTTGTGCAAAACAGTGGCTTTGATTGCAGTATTTGATTTGTCATTTCTTTTGGAACGTTGGGTTATGCTAAGTGTAATAAAATTAGGTTATTCTTAGGCATTAAGTTAACTACATTCTTTTATTTTCCCTTTTGTTTTCTACGTGCCCGCATGTAGCTAGTTTGAAGTAGCATTCTCCTTTTCCTATGAACACGTCAAGTACAAATGCATGTAGAACAATATATATTTTAGTTAAAAATTATGGATACTTCATTCATATATGATCGGCTATCGACAAAAATAAAAATATGGTTGTGTCGAGCAATGCGACACGATTCCAAAAATATAAAAAAATAGACAAGTAAATTTATTTTGTGAAACCTCAAAATGCTGATATAGGGTGTTAAATACTTCAAAATAAATGGTTCTTATTTTCCAAATTAAAAATTACAGAAAAATTCTATAGATTAAATTAAAAATATGTCTTAAAAATCTTATCCAAATTCGAAATAGGTAATTATTTAAATTAAATAATCGTTATGGTTTATAAATGAATCCATATCGACTATTTGAAATTTTGATTTGGACATAACTTACAATCTATAAAGTGAAATCTCCATTTTTCTCTTCCATTAGAAAAATACAGCATAACAGATTTGAATGTTTCTTGCTTCGAAGAAATCCGACTAATAATGGATCCTGTACACTCAGTTGAAGTTCAAAACGTTAAATTAAGAACTAGCACGACATTACGAGCTCATTTTAATTTATATTATAATTAATACGTTGAACCATCATTTAAATAATATATTCATTATAATAATTCTATTCTAGACTGAATTAAATTCATAAAATTATCCAATTTATACAATATTTCCAATCCAACTGTTTCCGACTATTTCGGAAATTAAATATATTATTATCCAATTAATATATTAATTAGATATTCAAAATATTAAAATCCAACCATTTATATTACCAATCAATATTGGAATAATTAAATAAATAAATTAGTTAACCATCTTAAAAATGAGGGACGTTACAAGAAGACTCTACATCCTCGTAAACATCAACTTCAAACTGTGGGTCATCGCTCTAAGGGTTGGGCTCCAGTATGCAGGCTTTTGAGTCAGATACTGTTTCATGAGCTTTTCCTTTCTCAGCTTTAAAGAATCTAGTGGAATAATATCTGGACATGTTTGTTGTAATATCCAAGAAATAGTGGTGGTTAAGTAAAGTAACCTGTGCCCCCCGTGTGTGTATTAGTAAATGTAGTGCAAGTGTGTTAGGAAAATAATGGAAGGAATCATCAAATGCAGGTGATCATTTATCTCAAAAGACCGTTGTTGCCAACCGTCTAGCCTAGTCCCACTGGTGCTCAACACATGTTGTAATATTACGGGAAATTATGTCTTAATGTCCAGAATATTTGAAGTCATATACTATGCAACGCTGATTTAAGTTCTAAAAGGTTCTATCCTAACTGTTCGGAATGATTGTTCGATGTCGAGTTGTTCATCATTATTGTATCATGTAGACTTTTTTTGATTATTCGCTTGATGGAAGAGTTATAATAATGTGTCTTAAATGTCTAAGTTTCATGTCAAGAGGCCCCAGCTCGAAATCTCTCGGTTCGAAGGACTGTGGATCAAGCAATCCCGGGTTGGAAGATTTCTGGTCAATTAACCTCGCATGGAGCTCCTCGGCTTGAATTTATCGGGTCGAATGACTTTTTCGATCCGATTACCTATGAAGTCACTAGGCATTCATGTTTTTTTTCATTCCATTGAGCTTACTTAGCATGTTCACTTCCATGTCTCTTCGAGCAAAGACTTTGATCCGAAGCCTCAGATTTGTCCTCTACCTTCTTCTTCCCCCTACTAGTTCCTATCAAATCTCCATCACTCCATGACAACATAAATTTCACATCTCCATAGGCACTACCTGAATGACCAAAAATGATTTCTTCCTATTATGATGAGGCCATGACCACCATCGTTGATAGCTCCAGCACCATGAATGACGGCGATGGGGCTTGAGACGTAGGACATCAATTGCCTTGCGAATCGAGATAACCCATGTGGATTCGAAGCATAAGTCGCATTGATTAACAAACAAGAATACAAATTACATGAATTTAAACCCACCTTTGGTTCGGATTTGGAAGTTAAAAGGGGATTGAAACATAAGGGGATTTAGGGTTTTCACGGTTTAGATCTATAGGCGGTGGAAGGAGAAAGTAAAGAGTAGAATAAGGGATTGGACCAGTTTATATAATGAAGCTACTTCTCCAAAAAAGACATGTTGACTGTTTCACTTGCCAATGATTAGATCCGAATAATCTGATCATGCCTCGGATCAAACAATTCGATTTGTGCTCGATTCGAATATTTCGGGCTGATACCAAGTGGGAGCCTCGATCCAAACAGGAAATAAAGGAGAGCATAAACGTTTTGTCCTCCTACTTCAAGCTCTTAACTTGTTGACATAATTGATTTATGTGGACCAAACAACTTATCATAATTCAAAATGGGTAAATTCGACCTTTTGACTGGACAAGGTTTGAACAATTTATTTGTTTGTTGCAACTACTCTGGTCAGAGACTTTGGCTTGCTGAATAACAATTGATGCAACTCTAGATATGATCTGCTATTTATACATAGCAGGAAAAATCATGGGTCATGACTTTACGAAAAGACACAGCCATTTATCATTACTAACCTGAAAGAGAATGGCTTTAATGGCAAAGCAGCTCAACGAATTTAAAGCACATCCTATCTGTAATATGATGTACTTTGGGGGCAAAGTGTTGGCTGCCTTTTGGTAAGGTCGTCAGGAGTCTGGATATCCACAGTCAAAAGCCCTCTAGCCTCAAAATAATGTCAATTAAAGATTGACTCCCGACTTGATGAAGCCCGTGTCGAAGGATATGATTTGCACAACTCCTCAGCTTCGGTTCGAGTGAAATCTGGCCCTGGGGGTCGAAGGAGCTCGGTTTAAACGAAGACCGGATGGAACAGTTCGATCCGGGTGTTATTCGATCTGAGGAAATCAATATGTGTATTATTAATTGGGTGTTTATGTCATTTTTTGGTTAAACAACATGTATATTATTAATTGCTACACACGTTTATAAACATACTCATTTCTAAACTAAACTATTTAGAGCAACCTAGTTTACAAACAAACCTTGATTCTAAAATTCCTTATTTTACATCATCTTTTCAAATATAAATCTTTGGGACTGAAACAAATTTTTTTAGAGTAGGTTAGGTTGTACAACTTATTCATATCTAATCCTAAAACCTATCCGTGACATATTGTATCAACCTGGAATTTCTAAACTAATTTAAAATTTTTATTTTAGCTATTTTAATGGGTTCTGAATATTCAAAATGATTTATTTTAAATAATAAGGATTTAAAATTTATTTAAATCGAATTTAGAAAAAAAATTATTTTAATTATAAAAAGAGTATGAAATGGCATGGTAGTTTGAAAATTCGATTTTTAACTTCAATTAAATGTATGGAATTCAAAATAAATCAGATTTCAGTAATACTAGAAACATCTGAATCTGTTTAACAATATCTGTCTAACAAATGTAAGAAACTGAGATTGCTCTTTGTAAATTGAAGGTTATGTCCAGATTAAAATTTAAAATAGTCGTGTATATATATATATTTTAATATAATATATAGCCCTTAAAATAGCCATTTGCAATCGACCTCCGTTTTCGACGAAACCACTTTTGTTGGATCTGGAAAGTCAACTTATAGTTAGGTTTCAAATTTCATAATTTTTGGAATTAATATGTGATCGTGGTGAATTTAAATGTGTTTTGTAATTTTAGTTTGAATTTAATCGACTGGAAAAAGGGACATTTTTCAAATGGTCTCCAAATTCGACGAAATTGGTTTTGTTAGGCCTGTATCATCAAAACATAACCAGATTTAATTTTTCTGTAATTTTTGAAGTCTGTACGTAGTCCTGGTAAATTAAAATGTACGTTGAAATTCAATATTGAACGTTATATTAATTTATATTTTAATTTTGAGAAAAACTGTTTGGAACAATCGAATTGGATTACGAAACATAACCCATTATGTCTGGAATGGGGGTATTTTGCTAGTGCTGAAAGTCATTAGATTTGATTTAGAGTTTGTGGAAATAAACAAGTAAATTCACGAATTAAAATATTAAAAAATATATATAACCCTAGATTGGGTCAAACCCTCACAATTTATTTCCTGCATGGTCAAACTAATAAGCCACCTCTACCTTTTCTTAACGATCTAAATAGCTCCTCCTTCCCTCTTCAATTCTAATGGAATATACTAATCGATTTCGGAAAATTATAAAACAAATATGGTAGAGAGGATTGAGTTCCCTAATCTGGATGGTTGAGATCGATTATAAAGTGGTGGATTTTGTGAGTTTCTAGCTCAAAGCGGATGAGTTTGGGTGCATTTTTCGAGGATGATAGGCCATCGATTTGGGCTCTAGGACTGGCGGAGGTAGAGGGCACGATGGGGCTTCGAGGGGTGGTGGTGGATCGGGGTCCGGCGGCCCTGGTGATGCACGGTGGCGCGAAGATGGATTTGAGCGTGGACGGTTCTTTTTCCAGAACGGGAAATCAGGAAAGAAAGGGACTAACCAAAGATTAAGTAATTATTAAATCATTAATTAAGTTAATTATATATATTTAATTGCTTAAATGTTTAAATGGCTATAACTTTTACATACGACTTCAAAATTCAGCAAACTGAAGTGCATTGGAAACATCTTGAAGAGTACTACATTTCAAAATCGACAGACCAGAAATGCAGGCAGTTGGAATTTTTAACAAAATTAAATGTCTCTTTAATTTTGTTGAAAAAAATCTTCATATAAAGACTGGCGGAGAGGAAACCAATGTGAGAACTCTTTCTCACTCAACCTTTTTTGTTATGTTATTATATCATAGGTTGTAAATGGGGCTTAGTAGACTGGCGGAGAGGAAACCAATGTGAGAACTCTTTCTCACTCAACCTTTTTTGTTATGTTATTATATCATAGGTTGTAAATGGGGCTTAGTAGCTCCGGTCACTATTTCTTGCAAATCATGGATGATTTAATTGACTGTATTGTGTTGTGATTGTTATGTGAAATGGAGTAAATAATATATATATATATATATATGCGATATGAAATATATATATATATGTGTGTGTGTGTGTGTGTGTTGTATGAAAAATATATATGCGTAGTATAAAATATATATATATATATGCATTGTATAAAATATATATATGCGTTGTGAGAAATATACATGCGTTGTGAGAAATATATATGCATTGTATGAAAAATATATATGCGTAGTATAAAATATATATATACATGTGCATTGTGTAATATATATATATATATATATATATATATGATGCGAAAAATATAAATGTATTGTATACAAATTGAAATAAATATTGGTTAGCTAAAAAATATTATTTTTAACATATATATGAGATATATAAAATGGTCATGTATTGAAATAAATATTTGTTTGCTAAAAATATTGTTTTTAGCTTACATAGGCGATATATGAAATGGTCATGCTATGGAATAAATAATGGATCATTAATAATATAATTTGTAACGTATATATGCGATGAATAAAATTGGCAGGTAGTGAAATAATTATTGGATGGTTAAAAATATAATTTTTAACTACATATGGAATATTCAATTCTGATTTAAAATTGAAAATGAAATTGAAATAGATTTAAAATGAATTTATAAATGGTTTATAAAACATGTTCTGATTGGAATTCGATGATATATATGTATTATATATATGTATATATAATGGCTTGAATAGAACGCACAGCGCAATGACCTTAGCGAATTTCAATCATTAACTTCAAATTGATGTAACAGGAGATCCGACCATCGGATTCTCCTAAAGCTAGAACTGTTGGGTTTGTATCGAAAAGATCTTTCCAATGAATATAATAGATTTAAATTTAAACGGTTGGATTTCAAATTATGTCAAAATCAATTTCAGAAAAGGTTGCTATGGATGCAGTTCGGTGGCCATTACTGGAAACCGACTGTAAGGGCCTTCATAAAATTGTTAAAAATATGGAAAAATTATGTAAAATCATAATAAATTACTTGTAAAGATTTAGGATGAAAAAAAATCCATATTTGAAAAGATAAAATATATTTTTATCAAAATGAACTAGTTATTAACTAGAATTATAATTCAATGATTTTAAATTAATAAATTTTATTGAAAAAGGGGTTTTAATAAAACCAGAATTTTCCATCGAGTAAATTGGAATGGACTTGAATGGAAATAATTTTCGGAATATTTCTGTAACACCCCGTGTTTTCTATTAACACAAACTAACAAATTAAAGAATACATAAATCTAAATATGAGAATCAAGGGAAACGGGTTACACCATTGTGTTCGTCTCGGAATTCTGGTTGAGATAGAGTCTGAGGTTGCGTGAATTGGACTTCATATGAAGAAGTTATGGCAATCGGAAGTTTCAGAAAAATTCAAACAGATTTCAAAAATTCAAATTAAGACTCAGATTGGGCTAAGCGGGAAAATTCCTGCCAGGGGCCAGGTCGACCAGGGGTCGACCTGTGTGTCGACCTGCCCATACAGGTCGACCAGGGGGTCAACCCGGGGTCGACCTGCCCCCCCCTCCCCGGGAAGATTTGAAAAATGACGACTTTGTGACTGGTTGCTGAGTCATTAGGGTTTCTGGATAGTTCTGATCTGGTCTGAATGGCTGTGACTAATTCTGGGTTGATCGGATGGCCTAAATTAATTCTACACTCTATATAAACACATGTAGACTCAAACCCTAAAACCTAATTAAAATTAGAACCATGGTCGTCATGCTGTCACCTTACAACCTAGAGTAGCCGCCACCATTTAGGAGAAATGTAATATTAGGTGAGATATAAATTGGATTATATGGCTATGTTTGTGAAGCATTGGAAAATGTAATATTGGGTGAATCTATGGTAGTTGTTCATAATGATAGTTTTAGTTTATTTGTGTTGTGGATTCTTATCATATGCTCAGTCACCTATGCTCAACTTGATTTATAGTTCAATATGCAAGTTTGGATGTTAACTTATATAGGAATCATATGCAAGTTAATGATAATCATATACAATCCTTACATGTTTCATGACATCTATTTTATGTGTAAGTTTAGATCTAAAGTTTAGGTTAAGACATGTGTGAGTTATATGCAAGTATGTATGCAGATTATACAAAATTTAATATGATAGTTTACATGTAGATCTTAATTTACATGTTTAGGTGCAAGCTTACATTGTAGTTTATGTTACATAAATCACATATGTAAGTATATATATGTTTGGGGTATGAATCTTGTAATGAAAGTTTGAGATTCCTATGCAAGTTCATACCTTTATGTTAAAATTACATAAGTTATGAAAGTACATGTGTTATACACCCATTCTCTATGCAAGTTTAGATGAAACACCTTATTATCACATGCAAGTTCACCCCTTATGTTTGGATCTATATGCCAATTCATGTTATGACTTTTATTCGTATGTTAGATCTAATTTATATTCTATGCATGTTGTGATGTTTTCTCTCTATTCCATAAGTTAGACTATTCGAGTCTAACGTATATTTCACGTTAAACGAACGAACGTACAACGTGGGGCAATGTGATAAGATCAAAATATTTAATATGGAGAATTGGCTTAAGTGCCTTAAAATGGCATATAATTAATTTGTGATGTTAATTGGTATAATTTTATATACCATAAATAGATGGACATAATTATGGTGTCAATTATGGACATAGTTAGATTTGGAATTGATTGACAATTTAAATTAGGGATATTAATCCAGTTTGGGGTTAAATGAAATATGTAATAATAAACCGCCTAAGACACGAGATTAGACTCTTTTGTGGTGTAAGACTGCCCGGACCCACCCGATAAATCCAGCTGCCACAAATGCCAGTGTAATGTGAGAGGTCAAAGGCATGAATTAAATGTGTAACAATTGTAAAGACATGAGGTAAGGCTCGTTTGTGGTGTAAGACTGCCCGGACCCGCCCGGCAAATCCAGCTGCCACAAATGCCAGTCTAATGTGGGAGGTCTTTACAAGGTTACGGTCTTAATGAATTAAAAAACACTTAACCAGATAAACACGTAGTGGAACATCAGGGGGTTAAGTGGGTGCCTTGGGTGGCATGTGGAATTTAGTGGGTGCCTTGGGTGGCATTTGAAATACGATTAGATGTACTTAACCAAGATTGAAACATGTAAGAAGACATGAATAAGAATGAGGTTAAGTGGGGAAAAACCTTAGAGGGGACCAAGCATAGGTGGAAATCTTGTGTCATGCACGGGGCCCCTTTTCAAACCAGTAACCCATTAAGTATCTTTGTGGGCTCGACCCAAGTCGAGGACGAGACGCACGTACTGGATTTGATTGTAAGAGGTCAAAATGGGTCAGCGGTGGCAACGCAAGTCCAACGGGTTCATATGCGTGTATGGGCCCGGGCTGGTAGGTAAGACGTTGTTCCATCGTGTCGATATAAGCCGTGCGTTTTGGTAGTATTGGGTTGCCACTTTGGGGAGTGATACACCCCACTGTGGGGCTAGCACGGGTATCTATGAGTTAGGGAGCCGATTGAATGAGGGTAGTGGGTACACCTAGTGGAGATAGGGGCAGACGACACTTATGGAGGTAACTAGGGGTACATGAAACTACCATTAGCAGTATTAAGTTATGTAGGCGGGATCAACATTTAGGGTGACTAGTGGTGGTGCAGTATAGTAATTATCCTATAGTGATTAGGGGTGCCTTTAACGTTATCTTTGTTCGTCTTATTTCCTTGTTTGCTCTGTCATACCCAATTGTTCATAGTCATTTCCTTATTTTCCAACTTATACCTTATCCAGGTTACATAATGATTATATTGTTAAAGTTATTGCACTCACCAGACTTTATGTCTGACCCCCTTGTTTCAACCTCTTTTCTTCCTTCTCCCCCTCCCCCCCAGGTGCTCAGGGTGGTACTAGCACTAGTGGAGTTTGATTTGGACAGCTTTATTTTTTTTCTTTGGAAGTTGCTTGGATCGCTGAAGTAAAAGTTCATCCTATCTTATTTATGGCTATTTTATGTTGGGGTTATGTCTTTCATTTTATTTACATTAATTTAATCAAGATAGATATTATGTACTTGACTCTAGTCTTTGGTTTTTGATGATGTAATCAAACTTATCTGCTACCGTTGCAATGAATAAAGTTTTAAACCTTTAAGTACTGTTTTATATCTGTCTTGTTGTTAAGTTTCTATTCTATACACACTTAAAACGCTCCATAGAAGTTAATGCATTCCCTTTGTGAGTGACATTAATGGACTTGGGGTGTTACATGTGGTATCAGAGCTGAAGGTTACCAGAACAGATATCAATTTTGAAAAACTATTTTTCAAAAGCAATTTTATAAAGAAATACTTTCAAAAGTATGTTTTAAGGAAAGCATTTTCAAGAGAAAAGTTTATTTTGAAAACATAACCCCAAGAGCCATATATCTTTCTTTCGAATTCTTCGTTTGAATCTCTTCGTTTTTCTTTTCAGTATGTCTGGAATTCCCGAGATACCCGAGGGGATACCGATACCAGGATGGTTTAGAAGGTATATGGAAGCTAGGGCCAATGTCGCAGGCCCAGCAAATGCTCCTCCTCCTCCCCTTCCTTCTCCTCCCCGTGTTGACACTTTCGCAAAGATATGCAAGGACTTTCGGGCAATGGGCGGGAAACCTTTTCACGGGTCAGAGACGTTTGTTGAAGCTCGAAATTGGTTAAGGGAGGTGGAAGAATTGTTTGGAATCTTTGAGGTAGAAGATGGAAGAAAGGTCCAGTTAGCTGCTTGATTAATGAAGGGTGAGGCCTCGTTTTGGTGGGAGGTCACTAATGGAGAGCGTCCAGTTGATACATGGCTGCATTTCAGGCGTAGATTTGAGGCAAAGTTTCTCTCACATGCTGAAGAGAATTTATATATGGAAAGATTTTTGGTGCATACGTCAACAAGTTCAATCAGTTGGCAAGATTTGGCTTAGACTTGGTGAATACACCCGAAAAGAAGGCCCTGAGATTTGTTAAGGGTTTGAACGAACCGCTACATGGGTTAGCTGTGACCCACATCCATATGGGGGCCACCTTTGAGAGACTAGTTGACATGGCGCTTATGCATGAAGAGGAGAAAGGCGCCAATTCTAATAAGGCACCTGAGAAGAAATGAGATCAAAAGAAACCATAACAACAAAACAAGAGAGGCGGGAAGAACAATAATGGAAAAGGAAAGAAGAAGTGCTTTAATTGTGGGACACCAGGCCATCTGAGTAAAGACTGTAGGAAAAAGAAGAAGACTGGTTGTTTCCACTGTATAGAGGCAAGTCATCTAGTTAAGGACTGCCCAAGGAAACAGGGACAAGGGCAAAGAACTTCTGGAGGGCAGCTTCAGGCTCTCATGGCACCGGGGCAGGAAAGGGAGCAGATCCAGGCTCTCGCGGTCCCACCGCTGCAAGAACGAGGTAGAAACATTTCTGTTGAAAGTTTAGTTTTTCTGTTTGATTATCCTGTTCGTACTTTATTTGACTCTGGAGCTTCACACTCGTTTGTGTCTGCTTCGTTAGTTGAAACACTGCACCTAAATACAAGTCTAGTTTCAGATCTTATAGTAGTCTCAAATCCTATTGGTGGTTCAGCTCATCTTTCTATGATTATCGGGATTTGAGAGTGTCTATCTTAGGTGTTGGGTTTGAGTGCAACGCCTTTGTTCTTGGCTTCATGGGCTACGGCTTGATTCTAGGTATGGACTGGCTAACTAGATATGGTGCCATCCTAGATTATGAAAGAAGGGTAGTTAAATTGTTGACTCGTTGTGGAAAGACCCTTGATATTTCTTGTGACCCTAGAGGACTGGAGAGGCTTAGTTATCTTGAGTCACTTGACGCATCCAATGATAATTTACATTCTGTTCGTATAGCCCGTGAATACGTTGATGTCTTTGATGAGGTGAGGGGTCTACCCTCAAAATGTGAGATAGACTTTCGTATCTATCTTGTAGATAATGCAAAACCAGTATCTCTGCCAGTACATCACATGGCTCCTCATGAGAGGAGGGAGCTCAATAAGGAAGTAGGGGAGTTGCTTTAGAAGGGTTCATAAGACGTAGTATATCAGAGTGGGGTGCTCTAGTAGTATTTGCCACGAAGGCGGATGGGTCTCTTAGACTTTGTGTGGACTATAGAGAACTTAATAAACTTACTAAGAAGAATAGGCACCCACTACCGAGGATTGATGATCTCTTCGATCTGTTAGTTGGCGCCTCAGTGGTTTTGCACTTGGACTTAGCCACTGGTTTCCATCAGCTGAGAGTGACCTAGGATAGCACAGACAAGACTGCCTTTAGGATTTCGAACGGTTTCTATGAGTGGCTTGTGATTCCCTTTGGTTTGACAAATGCCCCCGCATACTTTGTTGACTTGATGAGTAGGGTGTTTAGGGAGCACCTTAATAAATTCGTGGTGGTCTTTGTGGATGACATCTTGATCTTTTCTAAGAGCGAGGAAGAGCATGCCCTACATCTTGGGGAAGTGTTGGAGACCCTTCGAGCGCATAACCTTAAAGCTAAATTTTCTAAATGTCACTTTTGGAGGAATGAAGTGCGATTCTTAGGGCATGTGGTTTCCAAAAAAGGGACAGCTGTGATCCCACGAAGGTGGTGGCCATCCAAGATTGGAAGGTCCCTAAAAATGCTACCGAGGTGAGAAGTTTCTTGGGGTTGGCTGGCTACTATATGAAGTTTATCAAGGATTTCGCAAAGATATCAGCCTCATTGACACGCTTGGTGAAGAAGAACCTGGTTTTCATGTGGGACGTAGACTGTGATGATGTGTTCCTACGTTTAAAGAGAGCTTTGACCACAGCCCCAGTCTTAGTGTTGCCAGATGGGAGTAAGCCATTTACTATTTATACCGATGCTTGTGGGACAGGACTAGGTGCAGTCTTAATGCAAGAGGGGAGGGTAATAGCCTATGGAGGAAGGCAGTTGAGAGTGCATGAGAGAAATTACCCTACACATGACCAAGAGTTGGCCACTATTGTTTTCGCGGTTAAGTCATGGCGCCATTATCTTCTTGGCAAGAAATTCGAATTGTTCACAGACCACAAATCGCTGAAATACTTGTTCTCTCAGAAGGACTTGAACTTAAGGCAACAAACGTGGATGGAATTTTTAGCATCCTACGATTTCGAGATAGCATATACCCTTGGAAAGGGTAACGTGGTGGAAGACGCCTTAAGTAGGAAAAGGTTGTCCTTGAGTCCGTTGTTTGTTGAGCGATGAAGCTTAGAGTTCATCTCTACGTTTGACTTTAGACCTTCCATTTACTATGTACCCGGTTTGCTAGCATCCTTAGAGGTCAGACCTACGCTTTAGGGATGGATTGGTGAGGCACAACGAGATGACCCACAGTTGGTTGAGTTGGTAGAGAAGCTCATAAGGGGGGAGTCATCGAGCCATCTCAGTAGGTATACCCTAGATGATAAGGGTTGGTTACGTAGGGACAGTAGGCTTTGTGTACCACGAGACGAGAACTTAAAGAAGACCATTCTTGATGATGCACAATGTTCAAAGATGACCATTCATCCCGGAGGGGACAAGATGTACATGGACATGAGACGAGTTTACTTTTGGGCCGGTATGAAGAAGGATGTGGTCGGGTTTGTCGCTAGATGCTTGGTGTGCCAACAAGTAAAAATAGAGCAAAAGAAGCCCAGTGGGTTGCATCACCCATTGAGGTCCCACAATGGAAGTGGGAGAGTGTCTCGATGGACTTTGTTGATGGGTTACCGAGATCGAGGAAGGGTAATACAGGGATTTGGGTCGTGGTAGACAGACTTAATAAGAGCGCCCATTTCATTCCCATGAAGAGTAAGAGGACTGCTCCATGGTTAGCCTCCGTATACATTCGAGAGATAGTTCGTTTGCACGGTGTTCCTTCTAGCATATTGAGCGATCGTGATCCTACTTTTACTAGCGAGTTTTAGAAGAGCTTGCAAGAGGCGGTAGGGACTCAATTATGTTTGAGCACCACATATCATCCTCAAATAGACGAGTTGACCGAGAGGGTGAATTGTATTCTAGAGGACCTTTTGAGGCTATGTGTTTTAGATTTCGGAGGTACATGGGAGGAGCATCTTCCCTTTGTGGAGTTCGCGTATAATAATAGTTTTCAGTCTAGCATTAGCATGGCACCTTTCGAGGCTCTTTATGGAAAGCCTTGTCGTTCACCTACATGTTGGTGGGAATCTACGGATAAGATCTTGCTCGGGCCCGATATGATTAGAGTGACTTCGGAAAAGATCGATTTGATTCGAAGGAAGATGAAGACGGCGCAAGATTGGTAGAAATCATATGCGGACAAGAGGAGGACATATCTTGAATTTGATATTGGGGACATGGTCTTTATCAAGGTGTCTCCATTACGGAATGTTGTTCGCTTTGGGACCGTTGGGAAGTTGGCACCATGGTTCGTAGGGCTGTTTCCTATTAAGGAGAGGACAGATGGCGTATAGAGTGGAGTTGCCCGAGAGACTTAGTGGTGTACACGACGTATTCCATGTATCACATTTGAGGAAGTGCTTGCATGAGACCGCGGAAGTAGTAGAGCCGAGCTTGCTTAGAGAGGTGGAAATAGAGCATGATGCGACAATTCGATGAGCTCCTACATGCATTCTTGGGTCGGAGACTAAAAAGTTGAGGAATCGAGAGGTCAAGCTAGCCAAATTGCATTGGGGAGACGATGAGAGCGACGCTACTTGGGAGACGGAAGAAAAGATGCGTTCATTGTACCCTTTTCTTTTCAAGGGCATATCTTTTAATTTCTCCTTTATCGCTTAGCTTGTACTTGTTCTATCTTTTGTATGTCTTCTCGCTAGTATCTTTGACCTTTAGATAGGGTAGTCCTATGGTTGAAACATGTGTTTGAGACATGTTATGTATGGTGGATGCATGTGGATGCAAGTGTTTGCTAGTGCTTGCTCATGGATGCATATACACACACTTTAGGCGCTATATCAGCTCAATCACTTTCATATTGCATATTGCATATAATTGGATGTATTTAGAAAAATGAATGTACATTGAATATGTGTATCATATGGATGTTGAATTTAAATGAATGGTTGTGCACACATGTAGTAGTGATATGTATAGGGTTCTTTGCATACATGATGGATACATGGCACTATCATTATTTGCATTAAGGAGGTCGACTGAGTTAGTGGACCACCTGATTTTGCATTAGATAAGGAACATATACACACACTTCTTGCATATGTTCATACAGCATTAGAAATTTTGTAAGGACAATGGATGCCTATGTTTGATGGTTGAGTAGATGGATGATTGGATGTTAGGATATGCATTCTCCTTAACTTGGAGATTTCGCGGGCGAAATCCTTTAAGGAGGGGAGAATGTAACACCCCGTGTTTTCTATTAACACAAACTAACAAATTAAAGAATACTTAAATCTAAATGTGAGAATCAAGGGAAACGGGTTATGACATTGTGTTCGTCTCGGAATTCTGGTTGAGATAGAGTCCGAATTTGCGTGAATTGGACTTCATATGAAGAAGTTATGGCGATTGGAAGTTTCAGAAAAATTCAAACAGATTTCAAAAATTCATATTCAGACACAGATTGGGCTAGGCGGCAAAATTCCCACCAGGGGCCAGGTCGACCAGGTGGTCGACCTGCCCTCCCCCCCTCCCCCCCCCCCGGGGCAGATTTGAAAAATGACGACTTTGTAACTGGTTACTGAGTCATTAGGGTTTTTGGATAGTTCTGATCTTGTCTGAATGGCTGTGGTTAATTCTTGGGTTGATCGAATGGCGTAAATTAATTCTAAACTCTATATAAACACATGTAGACTCAAACCCTAAAACCTAATTAAAATTAGAACCATGGTCGTCATGCTGTCACCTTACAACCTAGAGTAGCCGCCACCATTTAGGAGAAATGTAATATTGGGTGAGATATAAATTGGATTATATGGCTATGTTTGTGAAGCATTGGAAAATGTAATATTCGGTGAATCTATGCTAGTTGTTCATAATGATAGTTTTAGTTTATTTGTGTTGTGGATTCTTATCATATGCTCAGTCACCTATGCTCAACTTGATTTATAGTTCAATATGCAAGTTTGGATGTTAACTTATATAGGAATCATATGCAAGTTAATGATAATCATATACAATCCTTACATGTTTCATGACATCTATATTATGTGTAAGTTTAGATCTAAAGTTTAGGTTAAGACATGTGTGAGTTATATGCAAGTATGTATGCAGATTATACAAAATTTAATATGATAGTTTACATGTAGATCTTAATTTACATGTTTAGGTGCAAGCTTACATTGTAGTTTATGTTACATAAATCACATATGTAAGTATATATATGTTTGGGGTATGAATCTTGTAATGAAAGTTTGAGATTCCTATGCAAGTTCATACCTTTATGTTAAAATTATATAAGTTATGAAAGTACATGTGTTATACACCCATTCTCTATGCAAGTTTAGATGAAACACCTTATTATCACATGCAAGTTCACCCCTTATGTTTGGATCTATATGCCAATTCATGTTATGACTTTTATTCGTATGTTAGATCTAATTTATATTCTATGCATGTTGTGATGTTTTCTCTCTATTCCATAAGTTAGACTATTCGAGTCTAACGTATATTTCACGTTAAACGAATGAACGTACAACGTGGGGCAATGTGATAAGATCAAAATATTTAATATGGAGAATTGGCTTAAGTGCCTTAAAATGGCATATAATTAATTTGTGATGTTAATTGGTATAATTTTATATACCATAAATAGATGGACATAATTATGGTGTCAATTATGGACATAGTTAGATTTGGAATTGATTGACAATTTAAATTAGGGATATTAATCCAGTTTGGGGTTAAATGAAATATGTAATAATAAACCGCCTAAGACACGAGATTAGACTCTTTTGTGGTGTAAGACTGCCCGGACCCGCCCGATAAATCTAGCTGCCACAAATGCCAGTGTAATGTGAGAGGTCAAAGGCATGAATTAAATGTGTAACAATTGTAAAGACATGAGGTAAGGCTCGTTTGTGGTGTAAGACTGCCCGGACCCGCCCGGAAAATCCAGCTGCCACAAATGCCAGTCTAATGTGGGAGGTCTTTACAAGGTTACGGTCTTAATGAATTAAAAAACACTTAACCGGATAAACACGTAGTGGAACATCAGGGGGTTAAGTGGGTGCCTTGGGTGGCATGTGGAATTTAGTGGGTGCCTTGGGTGGCATTTGAAATACGATTAGATGTACTTAACCAAGATTGAAACATGTAAGAAGACATGAATAAGAATGAGGTTAAGTGGGGAAAAACCTTAGAGGGGACCAAGCATAGGTGGAAATCTTGTGTCATGCACGGGGCCCCTTTAGTTTACACGAATTTGTCTTCTTCATAGAAGAGCTAAATCAATTTCAGAACTCAGATTTTAGAACTCAAGACCTTCTTTGAGTTGTGAGTTCAATTTCTTTAATAAGATAATTAATATATTAATTGGGTTGAGATGTAAATTGGATTATATGGCTATGTTTGTGAAGCATTGGAAAATGTAATATTGGGTGAATATATGCTAGTTGTTTATAATGATAGTTTTAGTTTATTTGTGTTGTGGATCCTTATCATATGCTCAACCACCTATGCTCAAGTTTATTCATAGTTCTATAAGCAAGTTTGGATGTTTATCTTATATAGGAATCATATGCAAGTTGATGAGAATCATATACAATCCTTACATGTTGCATGACATCTCTTTTATGTGTAAGGTTGGATCTAAAGTTTAGGTTAAGACATGTGTGAGTTATATGCAAGTATGTATGCAGAATATACAAAATTTAATATGATAGTTTACATGTAGATCTTAATTTACATGTTTAGGTGCAAGTTTACATCATAGTTTATGTTGCATAAATCACATATGTAAGTATATATATGTTTGGGGTATGAATCATGTAATGAAAGTTTGAGATTCCTATGCAAGTTCATACCTTTATGTTAAAACTACATAAGTTATGAAAGTACATGTGTTATACACCCAATGTCTATGCAAGTTTAGATCAAACACCTTATTCACACATGCAAGTTCACCCCTTATGTTTAGAACTATATTCCAATTCATGTTATGACTTTTATTCGTAAGTTAGATCTAATTTATATTCTATGCATGTTGTGATATTTTCTCTCTATTCCATAAGTTAGACTATTCGAGACTAACGTATATTTCACGTTAAACGAACGAACGTACAACGTAGGGCAATGGGATAAGATCAAAATATTTAATATGGAGAATTGGCTTAAGTGCCTTAAAATGGCATATAATTAATTTGTGATGTTAATTGGTATAATTTTATATACCATAAATAGATAGACATAATTAAGGTGTCAATTATGGACATAGTTAAATTTGGAATCGATTGACAATTCAAATTAGGGATATTAATCCAATTTGGGGTTAAATGAAATATGTAATAATAAACCGCCTAAGACACGAGGTTAGACTCTTTTGTGGTGTAAGACTGCCCGGACCCGCCCGGCAAATCAAGCTGCCACAAATGCCAGTCTAATGTAAGAGGTGAAAGGCATGAATTAAATGCGTAACAGTTGTAAAGACACGAGGTTAGGCTCGTTTGTGTGTAAGACTACCCGGACCCGCCCGGCAAATACAACTGTCACAAATGCTAGTCTAATGTGGGAGGTCTTTACAAGGTTACGGTCTTAATGAATTAAGAAACACTTAACCAGATAAACATGTAGTGGGACATGAGGGGGATTAAGTGGGTGCCTTGGGTGGCATGTGGAATTTAGTGGGTGTCTTGGGTGGCATTTGAAATACGATTAGATGCACTTAACCAAGATTGAAACATGTAAGAAGACATGAATAAGAATGGGGTTAAGTGGGGAAAAACCTTAGAGGGGACCAAGCTTAAGTGGAAAGCTTGTGTCATGCATGGGGCCCCTTTTCAAACCAGTAACCCATTAAGTATCTTTGTGGGCTCGACCCAAGTCAAGGACGGGACACGCGTACTGGATTTGATTGTAAGAGGTCAAAATGGGTCAACAGTGGCAACGCAAGTCCAACGGGTTCATATGCATGTGTGGGCCCGGGCTGGTAGGTAAGACATTGTTGCATCGTGTAGATAAAAGCCGTGCATTTTGGTAGTATCAGGTTGCCACTTTGGGGAGTGATACACCCCACTGTGGGGCCAACACGGGTATCTACGAGTTAGGGAGCCGATCGAATGGGGGGTAGTGGGTACACCTAGTGGAGATAGGGGCAGACGACACCCATGGAGATAGCTAGGGGTACACGAAACTTCCATTAGCAGTATTAAGTTTTGTAGGCGGGATAAACCTTTAGGGTGACTAGTGGTGGTGCAGTATAGTAATTATCCTATAGTGATTCGGGGCGCCTTTAATGTTATCTTTGTTCGTCTTATTTCCTTGTTTACTCTTTCATACCCAATTGTTCACATTCATTTCCTTATTTTCCAACTTATGCCTTATCCTAGTTACTTAAAGATTATATTGTTAAAGTTATTGCACTCACCATACTTTATGTCTGCCCCCCTTGTTTCCACCTCTTTTCTTCCCTCCCCCCCCCCCCAAGGTGCTCAGGGTGGGACTAGCACTAGTGGAGCTTGATTTGGACAGTTTTATCTCTTTCTTTGGAAGTTGCTTGGATCGCTGAAGTAAAAGTTCAGCCTATCTTATTTATGGCTATTTTATGTTGGGGTTATGTATTTCATTTTATGTACTCTGATTTAATCAAGATGGATATTATGTACTTGACTCTAGTCTTTGGTTTTCGATGTTGTAATCAAACTTATCTGTTACCGCTGCAATGAATAAAGTTTTAAACCTTTAAGTACTGTTTTATATCTGTCTTGTTGTTAAGTTTCTGTTCTATACACAATTAAAAATGCTCCATAGAATTTAATGCATTCCCTTTATGAGTGACATTAATGGGCTTGGGGTGTTACAATTTCGATATTGGATTCCGTGATTATACAGATATTGTTGAGGAATTGGGAAGATATATATATTGTTATTCCCAATATGATATTTGTTGGTTTCAGAATTTGATGTTGAAGCCGATATAATTTCTATTTAGAGCCTTGTATTTAACATCGAATTGGAGATTTTGGTTTTATAGTGGGCGAGTTGAATAACATTAGTTCTTTAACCCAATTAACAGTGAAGATATGATTTGGAATTTATAATCATTTAAATAAGACTAATGGAATTTTACAAAGAAAAGTTTTCCAGTTTAATATATTAAATTGGAATTGAATGGAATTCGATTTGGTAATAATCGAGATGAGCTTTTGTGAATGAAGGCCATTACTATTTATGGAATTTAAAAGGCTTTATTGTTATTCCACTTATAGTATTAGCTTAATATGGAAATTTATATCGATTACGGCTGATCGGATTTCCGTGAAGATTCCATATTAAATGGAAGATGATTTTGGGGTTTATGGTGAACATTGTTTTGAATAACATTCGTTCTTTAACCCGAGTAAAAGCAGGATTAATTTCCATAAAGTTTAATAATTATTAAGTCCGACTTTTGAAGATTAAAACTAAGAAGAGTTTTAATAAGTCTTTAATTAGATTTGAATGAATGAATGGTGATTAAATTTACCAAAACATGAGATGTGGTATAAACCAAATATTCTTGGTTGTGGATATTGAATGTGATTGATTGACTGTTTGGATTTTGCTCGACCAGTTTATGAGGAAACATGCTTTTACATTTAGCATTGGGTTAGATAGATTAATTTGTATGCTAACATCTTGTGAAACACTTCACGATTTGACTATGAGATGTGTAGCGATGTTGATGATTTCATTTCAAATTTAATAAATGATTTTGAAATGAAATTTTTCTTAAGTGAAAAGAAATGTATTCTCGATTTTGAATAGGGAATGTTTTATAAAAATGCTTTATAAACAAAAGGATTTCGAGGGCTAAACCCGATGCTTCCAAAATGATTTGGAAAAGAATTATGGTTTACATTGTAATTCAATACATAATCGATTAGTTGCTATTGATGATGTATCTGTTTGGCGGCGAAGAATTTATTCTTTTGCTTAACACCCTTCTTTGAGATGTACAAGCTCGAAGGTTATGTGATTAATGATGACTGATCATATGTATGAATTGCTGATGTGAATACCTATTGTTTGAAAGTACTTGTGAATGTTTTGAAATGATTTTCCCTACTTTGGGATATAAAAATGATTTAGTATGTGGCTAATGATTCTGGTAACCCAGAAGTCTAAAAGTATGGGTGAGATGGCGGAGTAGTCCCCGAGGGCATGGGATTGTGCATCATTAGTGCAGCTTGTTCCATTGTGGGAGGTGCGCATATATATATCGAGGTGGTGAGGTGCGTACCCTTTTCTTTGTCTGAGTGGAGCCCGATATTTGGTTGCATACTTGTTTGTATGCATTGTTATGTTTTGGAATTTATATTTCCAAAGATTTTGGTTTGAGATCCCGAAGTGAAATCTATTTTGATATAAAAGCTAGGTATATATTTCAAATGAGTTGAAATAAAATATCGGGAAATAAAATCCAAAGGAATAATTTCTGTAAATTGAATTGGATTTCGAAAAATCTGAATTTGGGATTAAGCCTAAATGGGTAGATTGAGGAATTGCATGTTGTATGATGCATCGTAGATCCATATGACTATTATTGGTTATTGTTTATGCACTGTATTCATGGGGGTAAACCCGTTCTGTGACATACGGTATGGTCCTGTGATTTACCTTATTTTAAAATAAAGTTTAATAACTGTTTTGAGTTCCCACACCAGTCACATGACTGGCTCTGAGTTTATTGTTTCTACCTAAACTCTAGGTGTCCATATTTTCCACACAGGCAATCAGTAGTTTTGGTTTTGTAAATTATTTCATTTAGCACGATTCTAGATAAGCTTAAAGCTGTGTCCAGAGCATTGATAGTCTTCTGCTATATTAGTTTATTTGTTTCCGCTGCAATGTATTACATTTATTGTAAATTTGTTTTCCGCTGTATATTATTTTCGATACTTTGATATTGTGTACTATGATGTAACATTATTATGATGTTTATAAAAGTCTTCTGTTGTTATTTCTGATGTGTTGTGCACCCAAAGTTAGCGTATATGCCTTTTTGGTTCAATTTAAGTCGGTTTAACGATCGATTTGGATCGACCGAGAAGGAGGATCACTACACATGGTATCAAAGCTTTGATTAACTCAGATCTATAGGGTGAAACTCGTTAGAACAGAATAAGTGACTCATCCGGGATTGGATTAGTAATATCCTATGAATGGGAAACTCATTATAGATGGGGTTAGTAATTCCCTATAATGAGTTGAGAGTGATAAGTTTATAATTAACGTATTTGTGATTATATATATAATTTGATCTTAGAAAATATGATTGTAAGTATATAAAAGCTATATATTTGAAAAGTTAATCCACTAATTGATTGCTGGTTGTGATGTTTGATTATTAATTTAACTAATTAAATTATTGGAATGATAAAACCAATAAGAGAATGAAAGGTAAATTATGCCAAATCGAATCAAATATTGAACTAAATTGAAAATTTGTTCGAATTGCATATATGTACATGTGTGTATAATGAACATGTCATAGCATGGAAGCTAAAAAGAGGAATAAAATTGTATGCTAGGTACATGTTTACTATATTCATTGGGTTTGATGATTTTATGAGCTGATTGGCTTTTTCTTTTTCTTTTTGGATGATGAGGGCCCTGTGAGGCAAGTTGCGGTTTTACCGATCAGCCCGTACAAAGGAGGTACGGTGAAATTTTTCGAAAATTTAATGTATTAGCCAAATTTTTGAGAAAATGGAAAATTCTTAAAAACTGAAAAGTTGAAGAATGAAAGTTGGGTCGGTTAGTTAAACAACTTTCAGCTCCGTTCCTTTTCGAGGATGAAAAGATTTTAAGTGGGGGAGATTGTAACAACCCGGAATTCCTGAACCAATTTAAATGTAACAACCCGGAAAATCTGAACCAGTTTGAAAATTTTAAATTGGCTATTTTAGTGGAATTAAAATATATAAAATAAATATTTTAAATAATAATGATGAAAAGTAAGTTTGAATCGACGTTTGAAAATGAATATGATTAATTCTAATTATAAACAAGGCCTGAAATGGCGCGGAAGTTTCAAAATTTGAATTCAAATTTTGAATGACTGTACTGGGTGCAAAACAAAACGGATTTGAGTGAAACAAAAAATATTTAAATCTATTCGTAAATATCTTTCTAAAAATATGAAAAATCGAAGTTTCATAGCTGAAAGAAAAAGTTATGGCCAAATGAATTTTCAAAAAGGTCGCTATAGAGTTTATATAGCCCATGAAAATGGCCGTTTTGCAAACGACCTCGGAATTCGACGAAACCACTTTTGTTGGATCCGGGATGTGGAATTATTGCTAGGTTTCAAATTTCATAATTTTTGAAGCTAGTACGTGAGCGTGGCAAAGGAAAATGTGTTTGGTCAATTTCTATTAAATTGGATCGACCAGAAAAGGGCCATTTTTCAAACGACCTCAGAATTCGACGAAACTAGTTTTGTTGGGACCGTATCGTCAAAACATAGCTAGATTTATTTTTCGGAAATTTTTAGAATCAGTATCTGGCCCCGACAAATTGAAATGTACGTTGAAATTAAATATTGAATGTTTTATATTTTAATTTGAAGGAAAACTGACTGAAACAATCAAATGGGCCTACGAAACATATCCCATTGTGTTCGGAATGGGGATATTTAGATAGGGATGACAGTCGTTGGGTCTGGATTGTGGTTCGTGTGTGAAAGAGGGTATTTTCGAAATTTAAAAATATATAAATAAAAGAAAAAAACATGATTGGGCCACATTATCTTTCTCTCTCCCCGATATACAATCGCGCACGGTGGAAACATCGTCCATCCTTCCCATTCATTTTCTGATCAATCCATGCACCATTACCCTTCCCTCTAGTTGAAGATTTTGTAGAGCTCCTCAAGATCTTCAAATCCATATAAATTTTGCTACCTATCGTGGAGTATTTTGGTCAGATCGACGCTGTGAAGTCAGCGACTTCAAGCCGCCGCCGCCGCCGATAGGGGCGATCGAATCGACCCCCTCCACCATGCGCCCGAGCGCCTCTCGCCCCTCTTCGACGCTGCAAAAACCGATCGGCCTGAAGTGCTTCGGATTTAGCGCAAATCTAAAACCTAGTTTTGAAGAAAATAAAGAGGTAACGGCTGATTATATATTAAACTATTTAATAGCAGTTTAAAGCGCTACGGTTTTTGATTTCACTGTAAAAATCATATCTTTTTCGTTTGTTGACGAAATTCAGTGAAACAAGAGACAGTGGACTCGTGTGGACGCCTTCTACATTCTAGAAGAGACCGCATATTTTTCTGAGCCTTCTGCTATTTTTGGTGGAGTGGAACCCAATGTGAGAATTCTGAATTATAAACGATATGGAAAACGACGATGCATAAATTATATAGTCGATGTATGAGTTATATAAGCGTTGTACACCTCATGTATAAGCGTTGTATAAGTTGTACGTTTGATTTATAAGTTATATATGCTTTGTAAAAATTATATATGTGTTGAATGGAAGTGAAATATACTTATATATATATATATATATATACGCCCCTCGTCCACAAACCATGGACGATATTTTTCGGTTGTGATTGGTGTGAAAATTGGTTGATAGCGAATGGTTGATTAGAATTGTTTGTGGTTGAAATTGATTGATTGTGGTTGAAAAATACCCGTTTGTGGTTGAGAATTATTTGGTTGAAACCACATAGGATTAGTTTATGGAAACGAAAAAAAATATACATGCCGCCTGCGTGCGAACTAGATGCATGAAATCCCCATTGTCAAAAGCTGCGAGGCTTTAAGATAGAGCGAGGAGCCGTACTAGGAACGGCCACCGTTTTAACTACCCTACCGTTATACTGTCGAAATTTTGAATAATATTCATGTGTTAGAATTATTTTCATGTGTTGAAACTATATTCTTGTGTTGAATACAAATTCATTCGTTGAATAGAAATTCATGTGTTGAATGGTATTCGTGTTTGAAATAAATTGTTTTAACAATAAAAATCACATTTTTATTTTATATATACGAACTATAGAAAACATTCATGTGTTGAATAGAAATTCATTCGTTGAATAGAAATTCATGTGTTGAATGGTATTCGTGTTTGAAATAAATTGTTTTAACAATAAAAATCACATTTTTATTTTATATATACGAACTATAGAAAACATTCATGTGTTGAATAGAAATTCATTCGTTGAATACAAATTCATGTATTGAATGGTATTCGTGTTTTGAAATAAATTGTTTTATAATAAAAATCATATTTGTTTTATAATAAAAATCATATTTTTAACATCTATATGAACTATATAAAATAGTCATGTTTTGAAATAAATTGTTTTACAATAAAAATCACATTTTTACTATATACATGAATCGTTAAAAATAGTGAAGTGTTGAGATAAAAGTCTATTAGATAAAAATATCATTTTTATCAAATGTATGAAAAGAAAATAGTTTTGAAATCGAAGAATCGATTATATATATATATATATATATATATAGTTAAAATATATCGAATAGTGAAGCTGTAGGTCATGTTTTGAAACCGTGATTTCAAACGATTAGTGCGGAAGATCCAACCGTCGGATTTTCCCGAAACTGTAACCGTTGGGTTCGTCTCGGAAATATCTTTCCAACGATACCCACTTTTTGAAAACCCAACGGTTGAATTGTCTGGAATGTTTAATTCAAATCTGAAGAAAAACAGCGCCAAAATCGATATTATATATATATATGTATATATATATATATATATATATATATAATTAAATTAAATCGAATAACGACAATGTAGCTCGTATTTTGAAATCGAAACTTCAAACAAGTATACCGGGAGATCCGACCGTCGGATTTTCCCAAAACTGGAACCGTTGGATTCGTTTTGAAAAGATCTTTCTAATGATATAAAATTTGTGAAGATCCAACGGTTAGATTTTCAGATATGTGTAAATCAAATCGGAAGAAAAACAGCGCCACGGCCGCGTTATGGCCTGAAGCGTCGTTTGAATAAATTGGCTATTTTTAAATTAATAAAAATAGCGATAAATCATGATAAAATATTATAAACGATATGGAATGTGAAATTTAGAAACTAACTGAAGGTTAGCTAAGTCGAATGGTTTCCTGGGTTTAGATCTGATGTGGGTTTCGGCCTTCGGGGTTAATATTTGGGAAATCGTTCTCTTACTGATTTACGGTTAGTGACTAATGAATTGGAAGAAGGCGTATGTTGTGTTTGTGTAGAACTTGTTAATTATATACGCGAGTTGCTCAGAAAGACCGGGTTTATCCCATTCTGAATGACTGAATCGACGATAAGAAGACAAAGATGAAAACGGTGGTTGAAGATCGGAGATCTTCAACTCGGTTGGATGGTAACTGATGTCCTGATTGGGAGGCATCCCGAAATATGGATAATGAGTGGTGATCGTCCAAACGTACGTGGAGATCGATGGGTGTGCGAGGTATATAGTGCCTCCGGTTTCGTTCAGACCCAGGACGGACTTGCCAATGGACTGTGTGTCTGACATTGGAATTCATTCTGTGTGATTGATAGCCATCAGTTGCATGGTGTGAATTTCCTCTGTGGCATGATAAGATGAAGTGATCAAGGCTTCTGTTGAAAAGCAAAGTCTTGTGGTTGATGATCAAAGCACCGCCTATGTAGCGTAGCTTTGTGTATAACGTGAATTCGCGAGCCTCACATCCCGGTATGAACCAGAAATGGGAGAGGACCTCAGGGAGGGCATGCGTTTCCTTCTAGATAGAGGTGGTGTCAGTGCTTGAACTGGCTGACATTTATATTATTTTCACCTATGTGGATGTTGCTGTTGTGAGGCGCCTCGGATATATCGGTCGATCCATGACCGATGGAGTCATTCGTTGGCTCATTTACGCCCCAAATGGCGGGGAAACGCAGTGTTCAGGAATTTTAATCCACATCGGTGGATCGGCCCTGTCGCTCCAAGGGTTTGACTGAGTACTTGCCCTGAGACTCGGGCTAGACAGTCTCAAATTCGGTAAGGACTATCTTTTGCCTTGGTTCATGACGGTAATCCAATTTCCAAATACGTGACTGTGCAGTTTTGATTGTATACCTATATATGGCAACATAGTGGTATGGGGCATTAATGCCGTCTATGATTGACACTTATGATTTGAATTTTTTTTTTTGAAATATATAAAAACTAGTAATAATATCAAATTCTTTTGTTTTATTCGTATCAAGCATATTTTGGCCACTATAAGGTAAAAAAATCTATCCTCCGGTTTGCGTTGCATTGAGTGATGGGAACTGAGTCTTATAATGGCTTCATTTTTATAAAAAGCATTGCGATGTTTAAAAGATTTACTTGTTTGAAAGCACTGGCAATCCAATGGAGTAAACCCGTTCCGCGAAAGTGGCGTGGTCCTATGATTATCCAATTGTATAATGTGTTAAGTAGATTTCTCATACCAATCCTTGTTGCAGTCATGATGGGGGGTTCTCACCATGTGGTTTGGTGGCGAACAGTGGGCTCTTACCCCCACATGTCCCTTGCGGGGGTTGGTTGATGTGTGCTGACAGTCGAGAGGCTGGACGTAAAACATGTGGTACTGGGGGACCATTGTGAGCCACGGTGGGTTTTACCTGATGTGCTGGAGGATGAAGGGATGGTTGCAAAGCCTACCGGATTTCGCGGTAACGTCACAACGTGGTATCAGAGCTTTGATTAAGCTTAGTTCTGGTATATAGCACATTAACGAACTCGTCAGAGATAGAACCAGTAGTGTTCTAGGATGAATAACTCATTATAGATAGGATCAACAATGTCCTAGTATGAGTATAGCAGAATCGGAATAACTCGTTAGAGATGGGGTCAGAAGTGCCCCAGAACGAGTTGAGAGTTATATGTTTATAAATAACGTATTTGTGATTATATATATAGTCTGGTTTTAGAAATATAATTTTTGAATATATAAAAGATATATATTTGAAAAGTAAAAGAGTATATGAATCGATTAGTATATTTTTGAAAAGTTAAAAATAAAATTAATTGTTGTTTATGTTGTGTGATAGTGGATTTGATTAATTAAACTATTAGAACGATAGTTAATTTACTCAATAAGAGAATGAATTGTAGAATTTATTCGATTAAATCACACATTGAACTGATTTAAAAATAGATAGAAATATATACATGTGCATTATATATGATTCAACAGGTAAATGGATTAGCTGTTCAGTAAAGAAATTATTTGCGTGCCCGACAAATAGGTAAACCTTAATGAGTTGGATGCGAAATATTATTATATCAACTCCTGTGAATGCCATTGGATGTGGAGTGCCGGTTGTTCTGTGTGTAATAATAAACGCCGCCATAGGATAGTAACAATTAATTTTGAGCTACACTACATGGCATACTCCTTGAAGATAGGCATACTTCATCATATACCACATAAGCATTTGGATCTTGTGTGACGAGGTGGAAGATTTACCATACGAGCGAGAAGCTTGTATGGCGATGACTATATATTATAGGTTGAACTAATGACTGATATGGACCATATAAAATATAATGGTAAATTTCCAGATTAATAAAAAAAACTCCACACGGGTCTGGAGTTGACAATAATAACGTCTCTCTAGTTATTAGATACGACACATGGATTATTAATTTCCCACACGGGATGAGGTGACGATAATTTATTCTCTGGAGTAATTAAAAATACACACTCCCTCAGGCTTAGACAGGGTGACGAGAATTTATTCTCTGGAGTTATTATCTATACACGCTCCCCTGTAAACACCAGAATATATCACTATAAATATGTGTATGCTTTATAGGATTTATTGGGTACCTAATACGGCCCAGTAAATTTCCAAACCCCTCCCCGTACAAAGGAGGTTATGGCGAAATTTTTCGAAAATTTCGGGTGTTAGCCAAATTTTTGAAGAATTTGAAAATTCTCAGAAACTGAAAAGTTGGAGAATGGAAGCCAGATTGGAAGTAGAGTTGATTAATCAAACCACTTTCGACTTTATTCCTTTTCGGGGACGAAAAGTTTTAAGTGGGGGAGATTGTAGCAACCCGGAAAATCTGAACCAGTTGGAAAATTTTAAATTGGCTATTTTAGTGGAATTAAAAGATTTAAAATAAATATTTTAAATAATAACGACGAAAAGTACGTTTGAATCGACGTTTGAAAATGAATATAATTAATTCTAATTATAAAAAAGGCCTGAAATGGCGCGGTAGTTTCAAAATTTGAATTCAAATTTGACTGGGTGTGCCGGGTGCAAATCAGAACGGATTTGAGTGAACCAAAAATATTTAAATCTATCAGTGAATATATTTTTGACGAATCTGAAAAATCAAGGTTTCATAGTTGAAAGCAAAAGTTATGGCTAAATGAATTTTTAGAAAGGTCGATATAGAGTTTATATAGCCCGTGAAAATGGCCGTTTTGCAAACGACCTCGGAATTCGACGAAACCACTTTTGTTGGATCCGAGATGTAGAATTATTGCTAGGTTTCAAATTTCATAATTTTTGAAGCTATTATGTGAGCGTGGCAAAGGAAAATGTGTTTGGTCGATTTCTATTAAATTGGATCGACTAGAAAAGGGCCATTTTTCAAACGACCTCAGAATTCAACGAAACTAGTTTTGTTGGGACTGTATCATCAAAACATAGCTAGAATTATTTTTCGGGAATTTTTAGAATCAGTATGTGGCCCCGGCAAATTGAAATGTACGTTCAAATTAAATATTGAATGTTTTATATTTTAATTTGAAGGAAAACTAACTAAAACAGTCGAATGGACCTACGAAACATATCCCACTGTGTTCGGAATGGGGGTATTTATCTAAGGACGACATTCGTTGGGTCTAGATTGGGGTTCGTGTGTGAAAGAGGGTATTTTCGAAATTTAAAAACATATAAATAAAAGAAAAAAACATGATTGGGCCACATAATCTTTCTCTCTCCCCGATATACAATCGCGCACGGCGAAAACATCGTCCATCATTCCCATTCATTTTCTGATCAATCCAGGCACCATTACCCTTCCCTCTAGTTGAAGATTTTGTAGAGCTCCTCGAGATCTTCAAATCCGTATAAATTTTGCTACCTATCGTGGAGTATTTTGGTCGGATCGACGCTGTGAAGTCAGCGACTTCAAGCCGCCGCCACCGATGGAGGCGATCGTGTTGACCCCCTCCACTGCACGCCTGAGCGCCTCTCGCCCATCTTCGACGCTGCAAAACCCAATCGGCTTGAAATGCTTCAGATTTAGCGCAAATCTAAAACCTAGTTTTGAAGAAAATAATGAGGTAACGGCTTATTATATATTAAACTATTTAATAGCAGTTTAAAGCGCTGCGGTTTTTGATTTTACTATAAAATCATATCTTTTTCGTTTGTTGATGAAATTCAGTGAAACAAGAGACAGTGGACTCGTGTGGACGTCTTCTACATTCTAGAAGAGACCGCATATTTTTCTGAGCCTTCTGCTATTTTTGGTGGAGTGGAACCCAATGTGAGATTTCTGAATTATAAACGATATGGAAAACGATGATGTATAAATTATATAGTCGATGTATGAGTTATATAAGCGTTGTACACCTCATGTATAAGCATTGTATAAGTTGTACGTTCGATGTATAAGTTATATATGCGTTGTAAAAATTATATATGTGTTGAATGGAAGTGAAATATTCTTATATAAATATAAATATAAATATATATATATATATATATATATGACCCTCGTCCACAAACCATGGACGATATTTATTGGTTGTGATTGGTGTGAAAATTGGTTGATAGCGAATGGTTGATTAGAATTGTTTGTGGTTGAAATTGATTGATTGTGGTTGAAAAATACCCGTTGTGGTTGAGAACTATTTGGTTGAAACCACATAGGTTTAGTTTGTGGAAATGAAAAAAAAATATACATGCCGCCTGCGTGCGAACTAGATGCCTGAAATCCCCATTGTCAAAAGCTGCGAGGCTTTAAGGTAGAGCGAGGAGCCATACTAGGGACGACCTCGGTTTTAACTACCATGCCGTTATGCTGCCGAAATTTTGAATAATATTCATGTGTTAGAATTATTCTCATGTGTTGAAACTATATTCGTGTGTTAAATAGAAATTTATTCGTTGAATAGAAATTCATGTGTTGAATGGTATTCGTGTTTGAAATAAATTGTTTTAACAATAAAAATCACATTTTTATTTTATATATATGAACTATAGAAAACATTCATGTGTTGAATAGAAATTCATTCGTTGAATAGAAATTCATGTGTTGAATGGTATTCGTGTTTGAAACAAATTGTTTCAACAATAAAAATCACATTTTTATTTTATATATATGAACTATAGAAAACATTCATGTGTTGAATAGAAATTCATTCGTTGAATAGAAATTCATGTGTTGAATGGTATTCGTGTTTTGAAATAAATTGTTTTATAATAAAAATCATATTTTTAACATCTATATGAACTATATAAAATAATCATGTTTTGAAATAAATTGTTTTATAATAAAAATCATATTTTCAACATCCATATGAACTATATAAAATAGTCATGTTTTGAAATAAATTGTTTTACAATAAAAATCACATTTTTACTATATACATTAATCATTAAAAATAGTGAAGTGTTGAAATAAAAGTTTGTTGGATAAAAATATCATTTTTATCAAATGTATGAAAAGAAAATAGTTTTGAAATCGAAGAATCGATTATATATATATAGTTAAAAAATATTGAATAGTGAAGCTGCAGATCGTGTTTTGAAACCGTGGTTTCAAACGATTAGTGCGGGAGATCCGACCGTCGGATTTTCCCGAAACTGTAATTGTTGGGTTCATCTCGGAAATATCTTTCCAATGATACCCACTTTGTGAAAATCCAACGGTTGGATTGTCTAGAATGTTTAATTCAAATCTGAAGAAAAACAGTGCTAGAATCGATTATACTTATATATATATATATATAAATATAATTAAATTAAATCGAATAACGACGCTGCAGTTCATATTTTGAAATTGAAACTTCAAACGAGTATACCGGGAGATCCGACCATCGGATTTTCCAAAAACGGGAATCGTTGGATTCGTTTTGAAAAGATCTTTCTAATGATATAAATTTTTTGAAGATCCAATGGTTAGATTTTCAGATATGTGTAAATCAAATTTGAAGAAAAACAGCGCCACAGCCGCATTATGGCCTGAAGCGTCGTTTGAATGAATTGGCTATAAATAAATAAATAAAAATAGCGATAAATCGTGATAAAATATTATAAACGATATGGAATGTGAAATTCAGAAACTAACTGAAGGTTAGCGAAGTCGAATGGTTTCCTGGGTTTTGATCTGATGTTGGTTTCGGCCTTCGGGGTTAATATTTGGGAAATCGTTCTCTTACTGATTTACGGTTAGTGACTAATGAATTGGAATAAGGCGTATGTTGTGTTTGTGTAGCACTTGTTAATTATATACGCGAGTTGCTGAGAAAGACCGAGTTTATCCCATTCTGAATGACTGAATCGACGATAAGAAGTCGAAGATGAAAACGGTGGTTGAAGACCGGCGATCTTCACCTCGGTTGGATGGTAACTGATGTCCTGATTGGGAGGCATCCAGAAATATGGATAATGAGTGGTGATCGTCCAGACGTACGTAGAGATCGATGGGTATGCGAGGTATATAGTGCCTCCGGTTTTGTTCAGACCCAGAACGGACTTGCAAATGGACTGTGTGTCTGACATTGGAATTCATTCTGTCTGACTGATAGCCATCAATTGCATGGTGTGAGTTGCCTCTGTGGCATGCTAAGATGCAGTGATCAAGGCTTCTCTTTAAAATAAAGTCTTGTGGTTGATGATCAAAGCACCGCCTGTGTGACGTAGCTTTGTGTATAACGTGAATTCGCGAGCCTCACATCCCGGTATGAACCAGAAACGGGAGAGGACTTCAGGGAGGGCATGCATTTCCTTCTAGCTAGAGGTGGTGTTAGTGCTTGAACAGGGTGACAATTATATTATTTTCACCTATGTGGATGTTGCTGTTGCGAGGCGCCTCGGATATATCGGTCGATCCGGGACCGATGGAGTAATTCGTTCGCTCATTTACGCCCCCAAAGGGCAGGGAAACGCAGTGTTCAAGAATTTTAATTCACATCGGTGGACTGGCCATGTCGCTCTAAGGGTTTGACTGGGTACTTACTCGGGCTAGAAAGTCTCAAATTCGGTAAGGACTATCTTTTGCTTTGGTTCATGACGGAAATCCAATTTCCAAATACGTGACTGTGCGGTCTTGATTGTATACCTATATATGCTGACATAGTGGTATGGGGCATTAATGCCGTCTATGATTGATACTTATGATCTGAAATTGTTTTTAAAATATATAAAAACTAGTAATAATATCAAATTCTTTTGTTTTATTCATATCAAGCATATTTTGTCCATTATAAGGTAAAAACTCTATCCTCCGGTTTGCGTTGCATTGTGTGATGGGAACTGAGTCTTATAATGGCTACATTTTTATAAAAAGCATTGCGATGTTTAAAAGATTTACTCGTTTTAAAGCATTGGCAATCTAATGGAGAAAACCCGTTCCGTGAAAGTGGCGTGGTCCTGTGATTAGCCAATTGTATAATGTGTTAAGTAGATTTCTCATACCAGTCCCATGACTGACTCGTAGTTTGTTTCACTTGCAAACTCGGGTGCCCCTTTTTCTAAACGGGTAGCCTTGTAATCAGGTTTTAGCAGGCTCTTTCTGGATAGCTGGAGCTGAAGATGGATTCTATCATTTATCTCTTTTTATGTTGTTCAGCTCCTATTGTACATATTATGTTTGTTTTCCGCTGTAGACATTTATGTATAGATGAACTGTATTTGCACTAATTATGATCCTGTATACTGCGTAACTCTGATGATTATGTTTATCCAGTGTATTATTTGTACATTATTTGGTGTATTTATTTATTTTTGTTCTGCTATTATCTGTTTATGTGTTATATTCCAAAGATTACCCTTGCCACCATTAGTACGGGGTTTGGGGTCATCACATTAAAATTTTTATTTTAGCTATTTTAATGGGTTTTGAATATTCAAAATGATTTATTTTAAATAATAACGATTTAAAATTTATTTAAATCGAATTTAGAGAAAATTTGTTTTAATTATAAAAGGAGTTTGAAATGGCACGATAATTTGAAAATTCGATTTTAAACTTCAATTGAATGTATAGAATTAAAAATAAATCGGATTTCAGTAAAACTAGAAACATCAAAATATGTTTAACAATATCCTTCTAACGAATGTAAGAAACTAAGGGTGCGTTTGGTTAAAAATGAGTTTTGGGTTTTTAGTATTAAAAATTAATTACAAAACTTTAAAGGTGTGAAAGAAGGAATGGTAGAATGAAACACTACAACAAAATTGATTTTTTATAGCAAAACTACATAGCGTTGCCCCCTCCGGTTCCGCATGAACGCTCCAAGGTTGTAGGGTTTAAATGCTGTTTGAACAAAAATCTCGTCGTCAACGCTATTCAAGAACAGAGAGGTGGGAAGCAATTTTCGTTGTGCGGGAAATAAATAAAGCACTTTTTCCCTTTTCCATCCCAAAATAGCATCTTTTCAAATCAGCCTCTCGTGTACAACTCTTCATCGCCTTCGCCTCCTAAGGACAGCGCATCGCCTCAGCCTCCGCCTTTAGAGGGCAGTGCATCACATCAGCCTCCGTCTTCAGAGGACAGCGCGTGGCCTCCGAACTGTGTACTCATCTCGAATTAGGAATAGAAATCACTAATCTAGAACCATCTACTCACTGTCCTTCGTCAAAATCATGAATCGTGAATCCAAAATGGTTACAGGCGCTACAGGTATTATAAGCTTTATCAATTTTTTTTATTGTCCTTGCCCCTTAGCTGTTGTCTACTCCAGCATGAACTTCATCACATGATTTGCTAAAAAGGCTTTCAATTACAATACTTCTGAAACCAAACACCAATGTTGAGAAAGCTTTCATAGTCAAAACGTGGCCTTTCATGTCCATGGCAATCATCAGGAAAGACTGTAAGCCATTCATGTCTGTGGCCTTTCATAGTCAAAACGTGGCCTTTCATGTCCGTGGCCTTTCATAGTCAAAACGTAGCCTTTCATAGTCAAACGTGACCTCGATTCCTTTCTCTTTTAGAGCCCTTGCATACTGTAAGCCACTAGAAATAGGAACATGTAGATCTTGTGCCCCCAAATGGAAAAGAGTGGGCTTTTAACCTTTGATAGGTGAGAAATAGGTGACTTGTTGTAGAATACATTGAGCTCTTCTACTGATGGAGCTTCTGAAAAAATGTTCCTTCCTTCGGTTCCATAAGATGAAGTAGGCCCGCTACTCCGCCTGGTTAAAGATGGTCAAATTAAAGGGCAGGAGAATGCCACCAGGGCTGTCGGGTATTGGGTAGAGACCTGGAGAGTGTTGAACAGATGGTTTTATCTGGTGTTTGTTCAGTTTTTTCAAAGATCTTGGAGGAAGGGCCTATGAAGGTGCAAGCTATGGTGGCATGGGCAGTATCAGAATTGGCTGCAAATCATCCAAAATGTCAAGATGTGTTTGCTCAAAACAACGTTATTAGATTGCCTGTTAGCCATCTTGCATTCGAGACTGTTCAAGAATAAAGTAAGTAAACAATTCCTACCAAAGTTACAACGTTAGACGGTGTTGTTAAGGCAAATAACACAAATACAAGCACCAGCAACAATAATCAGAGCAATGAACAGCCCTTAGTGAAACATCCGTTGGGCAGTATCAGAATCAAATGCATAATGTGATACAATCTACTACTGCTGTTAAATCCATGAAAGCTTAAAACTAATGTCAAAGCAATAACAACCATCGTCAGCAAGCAAAGCATATTACTTTATCGGATGTGAGCATCAAGGGTAGAGAGTTCGAAGATGCAGCAACAAAAGCCTACATGAAAGCAATGGTTGTGAATGCACTGTGGCACGTAACAAAAAGACAACTCCGCAATATGCAAGAGTATCACAGAATCGAAAGAACTTTTATGTTTCGCAGTGCTGCTGGAGAAAGGAGAAGATGAGGTGCAGTACAATTCAGCGATGGCTTTGACGGAAATTGCACGTGTTGCTGAGCAAGATGCTAATCTCAGAAGGTCGCCTTTTAAGCCTAATTCGCCAGCAGCACGTGCAGTCATAGATCAGTTCATTTGCATCGTTGAAAAAGCTGAATATGACGATATTCTTGTGCCATGCGTTGTAGCATTGGGTTCTTTTTCAAGAACGTTTAGGGCTACCGAGACTCAGATTATTGGGCCCCTGGTTAGATTGCTCGATGAAAGTGAGCCCATTGTGTCAAAAGAGGCGGCGGTTGCTTTAACCAAGTCTGCATGCATGGAGAATTACTTGCATATAGATCATTCTAAGTCTATCATCAATGCAGGTGGGGCCAAGCTTCTCGTTCAGTTAGTGTATTTTGGGGAACATATGGTGCAAATAGTTGCACTGGCTTTACTGTGTTATATTGCTTATCATGTTCCCGAAAGTGAAGCATTAACTCAAGCTCAAGTGGGTAATGTTCTTGAATGGGCATCAAAGCAAGGGTATATGGTTCAGGATCCTTTGCTAGATACATTGTTGCCCGAGGCAAAAGGAAGGGCCGAGCTCTACAACTCGACATCAAGTAGTAGAGGATACATTTGATTATACATAATTTTAAGTTACTAAATCTATATGTAGAGAGTACATTAGTTGGTTTCAAGTTGAGGCAGACAATTTCGAGAGGGATACTATTGTATGGTGAGTTTTGATAGTGTAGTTCTTTTTAGAGGTTAGCTATTTCTCTAGTGTTATGTTGTATATTATGATATCTTTGTATTCTTCCTTTCAATTTCCTCAACTAAAATGATTCAAGGAATAAAAAGCTTAGTGATAAAAAAAAAAGAATATCACTAGTACAAGCCATTAGCACAAGATTACAAACTGGATTGGTAGCAACTTTGGTAACCATCCTTTATCTCATCTCATGGGCTCTGTATTTGTATTGCACAATCGAGAATCTATCGAGGTTCATAATGTTACTTGATTATTGTTGTCTGTTTCTATTTGATTATTCGTGTTGAGCTAATTTAAATTTGTCAATAGGTATTCTGCTGTGCATTGAGTCATAATGATGGAACGGAAAGGAGGCAGCGCATTCAGTCGGAAGCTGAGCACTTCATTGACGTATCTTCCATGACTTCTGATGCTATTGCTAAGACAATCAGTAATGAAAAAATTCAAATTTTGGCTAACCTTAATGGTTATACTAAGGTATTAACTTTTCTCTGTCTCCTGTTAGCATGTATTTTACATACAGGACAATTTACCTGGCTTGTAGTCAGTCTCCTTGATAAGTATTAACTTATGTAGTATAATTACATGTTTCAAATGCTTTCAAGTTAATATTTTTAAGGTCCTTTTTTCCCTCAGTACTTCGGCATTAAAATGAAGTATTTGTATTGTTTTTAAAGATGAACTCACATATTGAGAAAAAGGAAAACAGCAACTATGGCCCATGTGCAATAAGAAAGCAAAACCAATTATACTGCATTCTAGCTCGCTAAAAGTATGTGATTATTGAGTACTTGCTTACAAATTAGAAATATTTGTAAACAAAGTGGCATATAAAAGTATACATATGAAGATGGGACAATAAACAATTAAAAGCCTAATTACTCTTATTGCAAAATAAAAAGTGGTTGCTTCATTACTGTTCAGATGGAATATCGATTATCGCAGCGTCGGTGCCTGCTTTATTACCTAATTTTAAAACTGAACCGATTTTGTTGTCTGGATGGTTTCAATTGTTTTTACAGTGCGGGTTATCTCAAACAGGTAAGACAATAATAATTCAGTTTCTTTAAGGTATTAGTCTCAGATTTCCAGTTACTTGAACCATTGCTGTTGACTTGATGGCTAGTATTATGTAAACAGCAAGCTTAAGACTTTTGCGTTTTTGTTATTTCATCTTACTATAGGAGTATGAAATGAAATGTTAATTTTGTTAAGGGAACACAGAATTGTGATATATAAGGGAGGAATTGCAACTAAGTTTTACTATGATACGCCTCTATCCTCATTATGAAATTACTGTTCATTTTTAATACACTCTACTTAAATTAATATTTTGAGAAGTTTCGTATTTTTGCATTCTATTTAACCTAAATATCAAAATTAAATTGGAGTTTGATAAACTGAAAGCGAACCTGAAATTGGAGGATTTTTGAACTAATGGGATAAGTGTCAAAATCTTTCATTACACTATTATCTGCTGTAAATATATTGATCCTGTATTTTAGTCTGTTAACTGTTTGCTCAAATGGGAGCATTTAGCAAGAAACTATATTAAAACTAATTGTCACCTAATTATTAGATATAGCCAAACGCCTTGGTAATTTACAATAATATGTGGATGAAACTATCGTTTCATGGATCATTGAGATAGTGAATTTCATACAGAGATTCAGCTTTAAAAAAAAAACCATAGCCAAAACCCTCGCCGTATCTACTAATAATCACCTTATTTTATTTTCATTACTTAGTCTTGTTGCTAGCTGAGTAACATCGATTTTTCTTTGTATTTCCACCTTACAATCAACTGTTCATATCATATCAGGGTGCAAGAAATGAAAATTTTTCCATGACACTAGCACCAATTCAAGTTTCGTATATGGGTTTTCCTTGGACTACTGGTGCTAATTATATATATTATTTAGTCACTGATGAGGTACTAATATGAGATTTTTTTTCCTTTCTGCCATGTTAGATGTGTTATTCCTACATTTGTAATGTTTGTTCATTTCTGGGATAATTGATATTTTGTCTCTCCCACTCGTTTCTCACTAATTTATTCAGAGAAGCTCGTCCATCTTCCCCATTGTTGTTTTGTTAATGACTATAAGCAGGTAAGAATGCTATTTCAGGGAGAATTGTGTATATTAGAATGTGCATATTACTGCTTATGTGATACGTAAATAAATATTTCAGAAAAATCGTGACGTACTCGATCCGGTGTGTCCGCGTAAGCGCTCTGATTATGGGTTGCCATGCGACAAGTTTCTGTTTGCATGTTTCAGTCAGCTGTAGAAAATGGACCCCGATATATTTAGAACTTGGTAAGAATGAGAAATTTGTTGTCTGAATTCTTACTCTGGACAGTAGTATCTGCTTTAACATGTTGCTGTTTATTTGCAAATTTAACAATTTGAGATGTAAGATTTTGAGATGTGTTCCAAATAGCTCTCTTTGGCTGCTTATATTCCCCGCTGCTGGTGAGAGAAGACTTTGTGACTATGAGCAATCATTAAATATATTTATACCATTTTTATGCTTTTTCAAAGTGGATACATGTATTAAGGTAATAAATCTTTGCTTAATTACCAAAGCCTTTTGTTTTGGTAGATGCTAGAACACAAGGGTAAAGGATGATCAGATCATATTTACTGATGTAGCGATCAAGAATGAGCATGTTAGGCATGGTGCCTTAGCCGATCTTTTCCTTGACACGTAGGTTGTCATTCAGTATTGTACGTTAACCAATAATTTTGGACACGCAATGTTTAATATGTGCTGTACTTACATCTTGTTCTGTTCGTTCTATGATTAGGCCTCTATATAATGCCCACACAACAGGGACATATGTATATGTGCTGGCCATCCATTGGTTACTCTTCCCTTAGAGAAAATGGCTACACATGTAGCTGGGTCTGTCTCTTTGTTTGGCTGCAGGCGTTCGGTGAGGAGATGATTGTTACCAGGTATATATTAGTCACACGCATACCGCCAGTTATATGTACATTATGGGTTAGTTTGCGTACCTTTCAAAAAACATCTTTCCCCCCTCTTTTTAAAGTAAAAATCAAGAATTCAATTTTGATACGATAATGGGTGATTTTTAAGTCAAATTTGGATGCAAGCAATTAGGTCAAAAATAATATCTGACAAACATGATTTATTATAATTGCTATAAGCCTGACATAATTTTCCCTTTTTAGGTAAAAGCTAAAATTTAAGAAATATTAATAGCAAACAACACAATTTTGCTTTTTTAGGCAAAACAAAACTTTTATTGTTGCTAAGACCATAATATAATGCATGCACAGATAATTACAACTTTTAAAATAATTCGAGTTTTATTTTTGCTTTATTCGGTAGATTTTTTGTTTTCAAAAATAGAAAACTGGAACCGGTCAGTAAACGGAAGAAATTGATTAACATATTATTATTACTTATTAATTTTGTATTTTATTAGGAAATAAAGTAATCAAAATACCTTATCCTTTTGCTTTTATTACTCATTTAAAATGTATTTTATTGGCATTGTGATAATCCTTATTTTCTTTGAAGTCATAAAAAGCTGAGCAGTATATGACCGTTTGTATAATCTTCCGAATATCTAGATACGTGAAGCCATCTATCTTCACGCTTTGTCTTGGCAATTCTTGAGGAAGAAGCTGCCTTGCTTTTGGCTTCTGGTGCTAGGAGTAATCATGCTGCATTACCATTATCGACACATATGATAAAGGAGGTAAGCATACTGTTACATATTTTCAAAATTTGAAGTCAGTATTGAATGAATTTCACATTGTTTCTGCTTATATTTTCGTAGCCAATTGCTCGGTTCCAAGGTCAGGCAACAGATGTTGAACTGGCTAGAAAAGGAAAAAAATTGTCGAGACAGAGTTGGTAAGTACGGCAAATTGTATATTACCCTTCAGCATTGTTTACAAACTAATTACTTGCACAAAATTTGATCTTCAATGCGATTAATTTGGCTTGATAGATGCTACGCTCATCCACTTTTGAAAGACAAATGGGGAATATTTTTTTGCTGTTACACTTTTTGGTGGCAAAAATGATGCTCCAATCCCCCATGAATGATACTTGTCCGTTTTTAGTACCCTCATGTATCAATGGAATATAACTGTATGCATGTATGAGCGGTCTATCCTATATGATTAATGAAGTTTGTAGGGTTCATAGGTAAAAATCACTTTTTTGTTCACTTGTGTACTGGTCGCAGTCATGATTTTTTTATAAACATGCATATTTCATTTTACCCAGGTCAAACAAATGGTTGTGGCGACACTGCCGAATTAAGAATGAACATTTCAGATAAAGTCATAGAAAGTATCATCAATAAGATGAATAAAATGAATTGCAGTGTACATATTTGATACTCAAGGCAGAATTTTGTCTGTTTATCTTTCCTTATAATGTTATTTGTGCACTTGTTATTTTAATCACGCAGCATTTAGTTTTTATTTTGTTTTGGCTAGACTTTTGAAGAAGCAGATACAAAGCATGATGGAAAGATCGACAAAGAAGAGTGGAGTTTAGTTTTATGGCATCCATCTCTATTAAAGAACATGAGCCTTCGTTACCTCAACTATATACTCTCTGGATCCCTTGTGTTACCTATTGTTACTATATATAGTGATATACTAGATGTAAAACATGGAATATCTTGTCCATGCCATATTCTAATGTGAATTTTGCTGTAGGGACATAACCCCAGCTTTGTGTTCAATTCTCAAGTTGATGATACTTGATGATATATTTGGAAAGCTGATGGTAGATGAGGAAAAAAACTTTTTAATGCGGGAAAAACTGTAGTCATTGAACGAAGCACATGTTCCTACAAATCTGTTGGAATGACTATTAGCAGCTGGTGCAGAGGAGTTTCCTCCCGTTTGTGCAATTTTGGGAGGAATCCTTGGTTAGGTATTTTATACTAAACCTTTATTTTCTTGAGTTTGTAATTTTTATATGGCATGTATAATAATGTTAGAAGTTTCCTTTCAAATATTACCTTTTCCACTATAAATAGTTGAAACACCATTATAGTAATAAAAAGGTTTTTTATTTGCTAACTGTCGACTTTGGTAAGCAACAAGTTAGCCATACAAATGGTTATATACATAATCAAAAAAATAATTGGAAATATTGTCTATTTTGATGACATTTTCCACAATAATGATATATGTTGGTGGAAAGTGTTTTTCAATAATCAAATTTGATAAAAGCAAAATGAAACAAATAGAAAAGACAACTATAGACTTTAATACGTTACTATTAGAAGAAAATAGTAAATATAAGGTCAATGATAACTTTTTCTCACTAGTGAGTGTTTCATTAGTCAATTGGACTAGGGTGGGATTGATATTAATATATTATATTCCTATGATACATGTTGTTATATTAATGATGCAAATGATACCACATTCATAATAGTATGATATCCATGTTTTCGACGAAAATAAGGAACAATGGTATGGGTTGCTAACAGGTGACAAATTGGTTCGGACACATGACCACTAGCAACAACTAAAACCTAGTGTGTCCATTTTTAGACTAATCTGTAACTACTTTTCAGTGTTATATAATTCATTCTTGTAGTTTGGTCCGCAAAATTTGTACATGTAAATTGAATGGAGACGGACGATGATTCGTGGTATAATTTATGAATGTTGCTTGTCTTTATTGTAACAGGACAAACACTGCTTATGTTATGGAGAAAATATCAAAAGCAAAGCAAGATTAAATCAACAGGTCGACTAATTTGTAAATAACTTGTTAATTTAAGTATGTATGACATATTATGGACATGGAAAACAGTATGTATGAAATGCTAGGTTTGTATATTTGAAAAGAAGTTTGAATTATGTGTACCAAATATTAAGTTTGGATATGTGAATGTTGTTTAAATGATATGTATGATATATTATGCTGTAATTTACATATTTGTTGTCTGTGAAAATGTGTTTTGTTAATATGCATGTAAGAAACACACATGGAAGAGATGGAAGGGTGGTAACAAAATATAAAATCTATATATTGTATTATAGCGTTTTAAAAACGCTATAAATTATGCAAACAAACGCTATGAAAATGACTATAAAACGCTATAATACTACAGATTAAATGTTATAGAAATAAATCAATGAACGCTATAATACAACAAAATAAAACGCTATGGTACAAGAACAACAAACGCTATAGGAAATACAAAAAACGCTATAACAGGAGCAAAGTAAACGCTGTAGAATAAGAAAACGCTATAATAAATTTATTTTCCATAGCGTTTTACTCTCTGCTATTTAAAATAAGAGATCTAACATAGCATGTCGTTACATGGCGTTCTCTGAAATTCTATTGAAGGATATAATAGCGTTTTTCAAACGCTACGAAATCCTTATTTTGTAGTAGTGAAAGGAAGATGGAGGGGACCGCGGAGGGGATGTAGCAATCATGGAATGAAGATTTGGTCTCCATGTTTCTCTCATTTCTCAAAAAATGAAAAATGGATAAAAGTTGTTTTTTATTTTGTGTGTTAAATTTGTTTTATAAAATTGTTGTTTTCCATGATATGCATGTGTTGTGCACATTTTTGTACGGACGAAAACCCAAAACATAAAATGGCAAACCAAACACTACCTAAGATTTTGCTTTTAAAATTGAAATTTATATCCAGATTAAAATTTAAAATAGTTGCTATGGAATTTGTATATATATTTTAATAAAATATATAGCCCTTAAAAATAGCAATTTTGCAAACGACCTTCGTTTTCGACGAAACCACTTTTGTTGGATCCGGAAAGTCAAATTATAATTAGGTTTCAAATTTCTTAATTTTGGGAATTAATATGTGAGCGTGGTGAATTTAAATGTGTTTTGTAATTTCAGTTTGAATTCAATCGACTGGAACAAGGGACATTTTTCGAACGGTCTTCAAATTCGATGAAGTTAGTTTTGTTAGGACTGTATCGTCAAAACATAACCATATTTAATTTTTCTGTGATTTTTGGAGTCAGTATGTGGTCCTGGTAAATTAAAATGTAAGTTGAAATTCAATATTGAACGTTATATTAATTTACATTTTAATATTGATAAAAACTATTCAAAACAGTCGAATTGGCTTACGAAACATATCCCATTGTGTCCGGAATGGCGGTATTTAGCTGGGAGCGACAGTCATTGGGTTTGATTTTGTGTTTTTGGAAATAAACAAATAAATTCACGAATTAAAATATTATAAAATATATATTACCCTAGATTGGGTCAAACCTCATAATTTATTTCCTGCATGGCCAAAGTAAATAAGCCACTTCCACCTTCGCTTAATGATCTGAATCGCTCCTCCTTTCCTCTTCAATTCTAATGGAATACACTAATCGATTTCGGGAAATTATAAAACAAATATGGTAGAGGGGATTGAGAACTATAATTTGGTCGGTTGAGATCGATTATAAAGTGGTGGATTTTGTGAATTTCTAGCTCAAAGCGGATGAGTTTAGGTGCTTTTTTAAGGCCGAGAGGCCATCGAGTTGGGCGTTAGGACTGAAAGAGGTAGAGGGCATGATGGGGCTTCGAGGGGTGGTGGAGGGTAGGGGTCCGGCGGCCCTGGTGATGCACGACGGGGCGAAGATGGATCTGAGCATGGACGGTTCTTTTTCCAGAAAGGGAAATCAGGAGAGAAAGGGATCAACCAAAGATTAAGTAATTATTAAATCATTAATTAAACCAATTTTATATATATTTAATTGTTTAAATTTTTAAATGGTTATAACATTTAATACGAGTTCAGAATTCAGCAAACCGAAGTGCGTTGGAAACGTCTTGAAGAGCACTACATTTCAGAACTGACCAGAGCAAAAATGAAGGCAGTTGGAATTTTTGACAAAATTAAACGTTTTTTTAATTCTGTTAAAAGCAATCTTCAGATAAAGACTGGTGGAGTGGAAACCAATGTGAGAACTCTTTCTCACTTAACTATTTTTGTTATGTTATTATATCATAGGTTGTAAATGGGACTTAGTAGCTCCTGTCACTATTTCTTACAAACCATGGATGATTTAATTGACTGTATTGTGTTGTGATTATGATGTGAAATGGAGTAAAAAAATGCGATATGAAATATATATATGCGTTGTATGAAAAATATATATATGTATAGTATAAAATATATATATGCGTTGTATAAAATATATATATATATGCATTGTGAAAATATATATGCGTTGTACGAAAAATATATATGCGTAGTATAAAATATATGTGTTGTATAATATATATATGTAATGGGAAAAATATATATGCGTTGTACAAAAATTGAAATAAATATTAATTGTCTAAAAATATTATTTTTAACATATATATGAGATATATAAAATGGCCATTTATTGTAATAAATATTTGTTCGCTAAAAATATTATTTTTAGCTTATATAGGCGATATATAAAATGGTCATGCTATGGAATAATTATTGGATTGTTAATAATATAATTTTTAACATATATATGAGATGAAGTAAATTAGCTGGTAGTGAAACAATTATTATATGGTTAAAACTATAATTCTTAATATATGGAATATTCAATTTTGATTCAAAATTGAAAATGAAGTTGAAATCAATTTAAAATGAATTTATAAATGATTTACAAAATACATTTTGAATGGAATTCGACGATATTATATATGTATATATATAATGGCTTGAATAGAACGCGCCACGCAGCGACCATTCGCGAATTTCAACCATTAATTTAAAACTGATGCAACGGAAGATCCGACCATCGGATTCTCCTAAAACTGGAACTGTTGGGTTCGTATCAAAAATATCTTTCCAATGAATATAAGAGATCTAAATGGTTGGATTTCAAATTATGTCCAAGTTAGTTTCAGAAAAGGTCGCTATGGATCCAGTTCGGTGGCCGTTATTGGAAACCGACTGTAGGGCCTTAATAAGATTATAAAAAAATACGGAAAAATTGTGTAAAATCATAATAAATGATTTGGAAAGATTTTGGATGAAAAATTCCGTATTTAAAAAGATAAAATATAACTAGAATTATAATCCAATGTTTTTTAAAAAATAAATTGGATTGTAAAAGGGGTTTTAATATAAACAGAATTTTCCAACGAATAAATTGGAATGGATTTAAATGGAAATAATCTTCAGAATATTTCGATATTGGATTCCATGATTATACAGATATTGCTGAGGAATTAGGAAGAAATATATATATATATATATATCTCATTATTCCCAATACGATATTTGTTGGTTTCAGAATTTGATGTTGAATATAAGACGATATAATTTCTATTTAAAGCCTTGTATTTAATATTAAATTGGAGATTTTGGGGTTATTGTGAGTGATGTTTTAAATAACATTAGTTCTTTAACCCAATTAACAGTGAAGATATAATATGGAATTTATAATCGTTTAAATAAGATTAATGGAATTTTCCAAAGAATTGTTTTCCAATTTAATATATTAAATTGGAGTTGAATGGAATTCGATTTGGTAGTAATCGAGATGAGCTTCTGCGAATGAAGGCCATTACTATTTATGGAATTTAAAAGGCTTTGTTGTTATTCCACTTATAGTATTTGTTTGATACCGAAATTTATATCGATTACGACTAATCGAATTTCCTTGAAGATTCCATATTAAGTGGAAGATGATTTTGGGGTTTATTGTGAATGTTGTTTTAAATAACATTTGTTCTTTAACCCGAGTAAAAGCAGGATAAATTTCCAGAAAGTTGTATAATTATTAAGTATGATTTTTGAAGATTAAAACAAAGAAGAGTTTTAATAAATCTTTAATTAGATTTGAATGAATGAATGGTGATTAAATTTACTAAAACATGAGATGTGGTATAAACCAAATATTCTTGGTTGTGGATATTGATTGTGATTGATTGACTGTTTGGATTGTGCTCGACCAGTTCATGAGCAAATATGTGTAACGTCCCAGAATTTTAGCAGTTTGATAATTAATCAATTTAATTATTTTACTGTAGCATTTTGGTTATTTAAATAATTAAATATTGGTTCCAATCTGGACAAGCCCTTTGAGACACAGTGATAATTTAATTTTTATAATTTTACTGTAATTATTAATAATTAAATATGCAACTTTTTATTTGGAGTATTTTGCACCTATATCAATATTTTGGGTTTCACCAAATATGTTATCTGACCGATATTATTATATTTTTGGGATCGTGACACCTCGCTGGGCACGACTGTATTTTTATTTTTATCCATAGTTGTCCGTAATAAAAAAAAAGTACGGTGTACCATATATTGCGTATAAACTTCAGATTGAAAATGGAAATATCAAATATATAGCTAGACGTAAAACTTTTTCCATTTCATTAAGCTAATGCCTTGTCCTTTCCAAGCCTTTATCTACATTCAATGTAATAAAGCCGATTCATACTCTGTAACTTTCGAGACCTTATCCAAATCAAATAAAATGTGAAAAGAACATGCTAGTCAACCCTAATCTCTACGTGTATCTTCACTCAAGTTGCTGCTATGTATTATTTTTCAACGCCTACAACATGTACCTCGTTTCCTTAGCTATGAAGGAAACTTCAACCTATAAGTTTAGCACCCTACAGCTTACATCTTAAGCAAACATTTTTTTTATATTTTCATTTCCGTATAAGGTTGGCCCCTCCTCCCTTCTTCTATATAATAGTTACACACTACCTCTTTTCTGGACATCATCACAACCGAGTTTAAATGGCTCCAGACAAATAAAATCTTCCATTTTAAATCTTATAGTAATTTTATTCCAACTTTTGTTTTCCACGAAAGCAAGAAAGAAAATATAGAAAGCCCACACGGTACAAATATCCCTCGGATCTGGTTTTTCTATGGTGGCTATGGCCCCACCTCAGCCCCTCCCTCAACTAGTAAAGACCAAACGAGCTAAGCGACCACCCCTAACAAGAAAACAGTATAAACATCCATGTGGGGTCCCCCCGCACCCATCCCTTGATAGTAAAGGTTAACGATATCTAGGGGTTAGCTCTTGTCTTTTCGCATTCCTTAGGCTGCTGGTGAAAGGCGTCCGACGATCTTTCTATTGTTTGGTATTGACCCTCCACCTCTGCCTGAGGCAATCGACGAACCACCCTTTATGCCACCGCATACAGCATTCTGACTGCCCCTACTTGTGCAGTCAAGGCCCACCCACCTGGTAGTTCTACACAGACCGAACCTCTGTAATCCAAGCCCGAAGCTAAACCACTACAGAGGACTACTAGGAGCACCTTTAACGTCTCAGGAAGCCGCGTGCTTCCCCTTCCAGTCCGTTGGAGCCGCCAAAATAGCGAATGTGCGCTCTCCTCGTGCCTTATGACACCATCATGATCTACCTCGTTGGGTTATTCATCCTACAACGTACGGACTGCTTCAAGCGCCTTAGTTTTGTATGTCATTAGACCCTAAGTCTGACCATTTATTTCATGCTTGTGCCACCTCATCAACTTTCTCATTTAACTTGGTTATTCACATTAGCTTCCCTTTTTTCCGTATTCACCAAGTTACCCTTGCTTATTAATTCAATTTATACTTAACCCACTTAAGTCCATTAATAAGCCCACAACATGTTATTTTCCTATCTCGTAAATTATTCCCTTTTCGGGTTACAACAACATGTTATACTTAATTCATAGTTAAGTATGCCTTATCCACATACACACTGATTAGGAGAATAATCCTCTAAACACCAGCCCCGAAGACCGAAATCAACATTAGACCGGCACCCAGAGAATTACTCAACCCAACTAACATATATGATTCTAATTTACTTCTTTTCCACTCATATAACTTATATCATTTTTAATTTCACATTTCTCCTTTCCAAACCACTTAATTTAAGTATATCTTTACATATAAGTTATCTCGTCTTTCTTATCATTTCCTATAACTTATCTTGTCCCATAAGTTATAATTTCCACCTATTATCCTTTCTGGCCTTATTCAAGTTTACTCATAATAGGTTATTAATCATCCCCATTTCGTTGTCATTAATTTTAGATTAACTTATTTCATAGTATAAGTCGTCCCACACTTCAAGTCTTGTATTACATCTTAAGTCATAACCACCTTCCCTTGTCCCTATGACAAGTTTGCCTATTATTTAATTATACATCACCGCAACTCAAGTTTATAATAGGTAATTATCATTCCCCCATTACTATGTCATTAATTTTAGATTTGACTTAACCCTTCCTTTTACTTAACCCGTTACTTAAACTTTACCCAATTCAATTGATTTATGATACCGTTACGGATCCCATTTGGTTAAGCACATCTAAATTTTGTTTCATATGCCACCCGTGTCCCACTTAACCCCCTTTTAATTACAGTTTCCATGTCTTAAACATGTTTTACTATGGTAAAGTCTACCTTGGTTATGTCTTACATCACATGTCTCACAACGGTTAAGTCCACATTAGTTATGCTTTACATGTCATTTATATCACTCACTTAACCCACTAACCATACCCATGTCACCCACATGTCTTATTATGGTTAGTATTTTTTAATTTATTAATTATGCCATAATGATGTATGACCTCTCACATTAGACATCCGTTCGTGGCTACTGGATTTGCCGGGCGGTTCCGGGCAGACTTATACCATAACGCGCCTAACCTCATGTCATAAACTGTTACGCCTCTAGTTCTTGCCCTTGACCTCTCACATTAGACGTCCTCTTGTGGTTGCTAGATTTGTCGGGCGGTTCCGGGTAGTCTTACACCACAAACGCGTCTAACCTCGTGTCTTAGGCTTTCATTGACATTCGTCTTTCACCCAAACCCCAAATTCATGTCATGTGGTCCAAATTCAACTTAATCCCAATTCATATTTTTATGCCTATCTTCAAATTTTTCATTAACTATACCAATTTACATAATAGTTAGTCAAATTCCATATTAACCAAATTATCCATTTATAGGCAAATTCACCAATTCCAAACATGTCAATTTCCAATATCTAATCATACCCGATTTCATATAATCAATATTTTCCCAATATATATATGTATATATATATATCCCAACATTCCCATGTTCGTACTTATATTCTAATTCACCTTCTAGGCTTATTTTCCAAGTCATAAATAAATTTCACCAACCCATGTTATCCAGTTATATGTTGTTAATATTAAATTATACCAATTCCATATCCATTGACAATTATGTCAAACTTACATAAATTCAACATAATAGATTATATTCCTCGACTGCATAAAATAGATTATGCCCAATATATGCAATAACAATTGTTATGCCACAAACCCCAAAATTACAGATTATATTCCAATATCCCCATATTTTAATCGTGCTTATTGTATAATAAGATTTCGTCTTGGTTCGAGATAACCTAGATCCAAAAATAAAACGAGGAAAGGATAAAAAGGAGAGAACTCAAACGTAGGCATAAATAAAATAACAAATCTTATTAAATTAACATCATATTCATTATGGGGAATGGTAAACGATAGAAGCAACATTTTACAACAAATATAGTTAAAATCCACTCACATTGACTGGATTAGAGAAATAAGCAATTTGTTATTGATGTAGAACGCTGATTTAATCTTTTTATTTGATTATTGGTGAAGAGCTTGAATCGTTGATGAAGAATTTTGGTTCTTGATTTGATTAAACTCCTAAGTTGCTGAAGAACTTGCAATTTTGTTTAAGGTTTTGGGGCGGCAACCATGTTTGTTGAAGTTTGGCAGCATGGAGGCGTCAGAAGGATTTTTTTATGAATTAGGTTAGGTCTAGGCACTATTTTATAGGTGTAGAGTGTGTTTTAGAGCCCTAGGATTGACCTAGAAGCCATCCGGTCCGTACAACACGTCAAACCACATTATAGGAACAAAAACTGCCCAGATCTAGGGTAGGTCGACCCCCAGGTCGACCTCCTAGGGGGTAGATCGACCCCTAAGTCGACTCCCTGGTCGACCCCAGATTGACCTGCCCTATTCTGGGCGGGAAATTTCCCGCTCAGCTGCCTGGGTCGAATTTTGAACTGTTTTGAATCTTCTAAAGGCCATAACTCTTTCATACGGAGTCCGATTTTCGAAAACTTGGACTCTATTTCATGTAGAATTCCAAGACGAACGCAATGGTGATGTCCATTTTACTTAATTCCTGATATTTTAATCAAGTATCCTTTTTTTATTACCTTCTCCGTTACGTACACTGCCATTGAATTAATCTTTCCTTCTCTTTCATGTTAAGTAATTTTCATTGTACATCACCATTATTAACCTATCTATGCATATATATATACATTTTTAATTATATTAAAAATGTGGGATGTTACATTCTCCCACCCTTAAAGAATTTTGTCCCCGAAATTCGATAAGAATAAAATAGATAATCCTTCGCAACATCCATCCATCAAGTGTGCATCCAATTGTTGTAAACATTGTGCACATGTCCAAAGTGAGATACATCATAGTAAAGTATGTATGCCTAATTTGGATCCACCTATATGTATGAAAACTTTAAAAACTCTTTCAAAACATGATGCTCATATCCTAAATATACTTGCAGTTCTATATGAATGCAATATTTTTGAAAAATCAAAACGTTTTCCATCCACATTTCCCTAAACTCTTACAGAGTAAGAGCATAGTTCATCTAATTTTCCATCCAAAATCCTAACAACCATCATTAAATTCGAAATTTAGAAAAATCTAATTTTCCAAATTCGATTTCTTATGTTACGAAAAGGTGTAAAACGGAAAAATTCACATCCTCCGTTTTTCTTTTCTAATCATACTTGGATTTTTATATCACTATTCTATGAAGATTTCCTATTTTCCAATCCAAGTACAATCACATAAGAAAATTTCTTCTCTTTTTCCACTTATCTTGGAAAATTTTAATATTCATTCATCTTTTTCTTAAGATTTCCATTTTCTTTTCCCGTCTCGTTTTGCTGCTTGATTGATTCTGTTGTTTTCTTTCTAGTTAGGGTAGTTTCTTTCTTATCTTTTTTGACTTAATCAAATTACTTAAGTTTATTATTCTCAAATAAGCCTTTTCATTTTCAACTCAAATAGCATCCTACACAGCTACTACTATGGGCCAAGAATCTTAGGACTTATGTCAGGAGCCCACTCAACAAGATCTATACACTTGCTTGCCCTTCACTACCTAGTAGTCAACACTAGTCCATCCTTTGTATTACTAGCCTATTCTTCTCTTTCTAGCAACAATCCTTTTTCTTTTTCTAAAGCAACAAACCTAGGTTTCTCAATGCTTATGCATTCTACGGGAAATTTTCCATTAGTTTAATATTATCTAATCCCTGACTGTAAATTGGCAAGAAAATAACTCTCTAAGTATCAACCTCGAAGAAAGAAATCAACATCAGATTGATACTCAGAGAATTTCTCATCTCAACCAATTCCCAGCTGGTTCTAATAGCTTTAACTTTATCTCGTTCTTTCTAGGCCTTAATCCTTAACTACTCCATTTTTAAAACATGGTTTGGCCTTCTTTCTTTTTATTACATTATTCTTTCAAAAAAAAACTAAAGTGGTAAAACTTTTATTCTTTTCTCAAAAACTTGCTTTTACCAAACCAAAAAAACATGTTACAAAGTAAAATTGCAAATTTTTTTTTTTCAAATCAGAAACTGGAATAGACAAGGATAACTAATGAGTTACACTGTTCCTATTTACAATGTTAACTTTGGTTGCTAAGGCGCAAATATCTACTCTATTCTTGCACTCTACCGCTTATTTTGTTTACCCAACCAAATTTCTTTTTAAAACAATAATCAAAATTTATTGTTAACCGAATAGAGATTTCAAAACTTCTTTTCATATATGAAAACTAGCGAGCATTTATGCTCCATAATATGCACCTTTTCATGAGAGAATTCTTTTAAAACAAGAAATCATTGTTTTACCCAATATATCTCACTTTACTTTAAAACCCATCATGCACTAAAAAATCAAAATACTTTTAAGATCAAAACTTGGAAAAATACCACAAACTCTCTTACAGATTCAAGTTCTTAAAATCTTATCATTGGTTTAGAATCAAAGCGTGTCTTCAACTCGACTAGGCTTTCCTAGGCACTTATGCAAAATCAATTCTCTTGACTATATATATTCCTAATCCATTTTCCACTTTTCCAATCTATAAGATTTCACTTCCGAACCCACTACTCTGAAATAACATTCTAATTTTAATTCTATGGGATACTTTCTTTCTCAAATACCAATTCATATTGTACACTTTCCAATCAAACCACCTAAGGGTCTCAAAAATTTCTATGTTTATTACTTTAGTGTACAAACTAAATATCCCAACTCTTTCCCTGCCTAGTGGGCTACTTTATGGATTTAGGTTTATATATATAATATATTTATATTTTAGAAAATACAAATACGTTCACTCAATATCTCCTTAAGATCACTAGACCGAAGCTCTGATACCAGATGTAACAACCCGGATTCCGACGGGCCGATTTTCTTTTCAAAAATCCAATCCACCGAAACCCGAGTTGGTTGCTCTGGTATCCAGCAGAAAAAGACAGAGAAAAGAGATATGTCAGAGTTCGGAATACACCTCACAGCGGAAGGAGTAAAACATAATATATTTAAAACATAGCTTTACCTTAATCACAATACTGCTAAATCAGTTTTCCCAAAGCTATAAGTCTCTGTCTAACCTGCGAATGTTATGAGGAGGGGGTCAGAACATAAGTTCTGTGTGAATGAATTTAAACTACACTTCTTGAATAATCCTACATATACCGTTCAGTTACACTTTCTTATTTATTAGGTTATACATGTTATTAGCACTCAAAGCTTACACACACGTCACACCCATCTACCCCCTAGTAGATTAACCTAATATAATGTATATGTAGCTATGCCCAAACTGAGGTACACCCCGTGATACCCCACTCGCACGGTCTCCTCCGTAACGCTACAATAATATGCACAGTCCCTCATCCTATGCCATAATAACGTACAACGCTACATCCGCATAGAACCACTATCGTTGTGCTACGTAAGCGTACTGACTGCTATCCTCGCACTGTTCGATCGAGTTTGGTTCCATCACCGAATAATGCCCTCTAATCTACGATACGCCACCTAGAGCGGACATGGTTGTACCTAGACTTTCCCACGTATGTGACGACCCCAAACCCCCGTACGATGGTGGCAAAGGCAATCTTTGGAATATAACACATAAACAGATAATAGCAGAAAAAAATTAAATAAATACACCAGATAATGTACAAATAATACACTGGATAAACATAATCATCAGAGTTACGCAGTATACAGGATCATATTTAGTACAAATACAGTTCAGCTATACATTAATGTCTACAGTGGAAAACAAACATAATATGTACAATAGGAGCTAAAAACATAAAAAGAGATAAATGGTAGAATCCATCTTCAACTCCAGCCATCCAGAAAGAGCCTGCTAAAACCTGAACACAAGGCTGCCCGTGTAGAAAAAGGGGCACCCAAGTTTGCAAGTGAAACAAACTACGAGTCAGTCATGGGATGGGTATGAGAAATCTAATTAACACATTTTATAATATGGCTAATCACAGGACCACGCCACTTTCGCGGAACGGGTTTACCCCATTGGATTGCCAGTGCTTAAAACAAGTAAATCTTTTAAACATCGCAATGCTTTTTACAAAAATGAAGCTGATATAAGACTCAAGTCCCATCACACAATGCAATGCAAACCGAAGGATAAAGTTTTACCTTATATCGACCAAGATATGCTTAATACGTGTAAAGTAAAATCACTTAAAATGTAAAAATTTTCGTTTAATTCTTAATCAGGCTCCAGCCGTTAATTAGTAAGAGAACGATTCCCTAAGTATTAACCCCGAAGGCCGAAACCAACATCAGACCAATACCCAGGAAACCACCTATCTTAGCTCGTTTCCAATTAGTTTCTAATTTTATATACGATCATAATTATTAATCATAGACGACATGAGCGTCCCATGCCACTATGTCGCCAAATATAGGTTTACAATCAAAACCGCACGATGTCTTATTTGGAAATTGGATTTCTGTCATGAACCAAGGCATAAGATAGTTCTTACCGAATTCGAGACAATCTAGCCCATGTCTCAGGATCAGAACGCAACAACCCTTGGATCGTCAGGGCCGGTCAACCGATGTGGATTGTTATGCCTGAACACTGCGTTTCCCCGCCCTTTGGGGCGTAAATGAGCCAACGAATGACTCCATCGGTCCCGGATCGACCGATACATCCCAGGCGCCTCGCAACAGCAACAACCACACAGGTGAAAATAATATAAATGTCAGCCAGTTTAAGCACTGGCACCACCTCTAGCTAGAAAGAAACGCATGTCCTCCCTGAGGTCCTCTCCCGTTTCTGGCTCATACCGGGGTGTGAGGCTTGCGAATTCACGTTATACACAAAGCTATGCCACACAGGCCGTGCTTTGATCATCAACCACAAGAGTTTGCTTTTCAACAGAAGCCTTGATCATTGCATCTTAGCATGCCACACAGGCAATTCACGCCATATAACTGACGTCTATCAATCACACAGAATGAAATCCAGTGTTAGACACATAGTCCGTTTACAAGTCTGTTCTGGGTCTGAACGAAACCGGAGGCACCACATACCTCGCATATCCATCGATCTCCACGTACGTCTGGACGATCACCACTTATTATCTATATTTCGGGATGCCTCCCAATCAAGACATCAGTTACCATCCATCCGAGGTGAATATCTCCGGTCTTCAACCACCGTCTTCATCATCGACTTCTTATCGCCGATCAATTATTTGAAATGAGATTTAACTCGGCCTTTTCAAATAATTCACGTATATATTTAGAATTTAAATCAGTTCATTTCATTGGTTAAATTATTTGACTACAATTCGCGCCAAACACATTCAACCATCAAATATCCACTAAAGCGGGTAAATTCGGTTTATTTCCATTCCATATCATTTATAATATTTTATAACGATTTATCGCTATTTTTATTTATTTAAAAATAGCCATTTCACACAAACAACGCTTCAAGCCATAATGCGGCTGTGGCGCTGTTTTTCTTTAGATTTGATTTACACATATCTGAAAATCTAACCGTTGGATCTTCACAAATTTTATATCATTAGAAAGATCTTTTCGAAATGAATCCAACGGTTTCAGTATTGGGAAAATCTGACGGTCGGATCTACCGGGACACTCATTTGAGTTTTCGATTTTAAAATACGAACTACAGCGTCGTTATTCGATTTAATTTAACTATATATATATATATATAATCGATTCTGGCACTGCTTTTCTTCAGATTTGAATTAAACATTCCAGACAATCCAACCGTTGGATTTTCAAAAAAGTGGATATCGTTGGTAAGATATTTCCAAAGCGAACCCAACGGTTTCGGTTTCAGGAAAATCCGATGGTCGGATCTCCCGCACTAATCGTTTGAAATCACGGTTTCAAAACACGAACTGCAGCTTCTTTATTCGATATATTTCATTTATAAATATATATATAAATAAAATCGATTCTTCGATTTCAAAACTATTTTCACATCACATATTTGATAAAAACGATATTTTTATCCAACAGATATTTATTTCAACAGATGAATTTTGTTTATTTTATCTCCACACAGGAATTTCTATTCAACACATGAATTTTATTTCAACATTCGACACATGAATATTTTCTATAGTTTATATATATATAATAAAAATGTGATTTTTATTGCAAAACAATTTATTTCCAAACACGATTATTTTATATATAAGGGAAAATTGTTATTTTTATTGAAAAATAATTTATTTCAAAACATGATTATTTTATATAGTTTATATATAAGGTAAAAATGTTATTCTTATTTTTCAAAGAATTTATTCAATACATTAGCTCCATTCAACACATGAATTTATTTCAACATTCAACACATGAATATTATTTCAACATTCAACACATGAATTTTATTTCAACATTCAACACATGAATTTAAATCAAACACAGAAATATTTCAGAAAATTTCGGCAGCATAACGGCAGGGTAGTTAAAACCGGGACCGTCCCTAGTATGGCTCCTCGCTCTACCTTAAAGCCTCGCAGCTTTTGACAGTGGGGATTTCATGCATTTAGTTCGCACGTAGGCGACATGTTTTTTTTTCCATAAACTAATCCTACGTGGTTTCAACCAAATAATTCTCAACCACAAATGAGTATTTTTCAACCACAATCAATCAATTTCAACCGCAAACAATTCTAATCAACCATTCGCTATCAACCAATTTCCACACCAATCACAACCAATAAATATCGCCCATGGTTTGTGGACGAGGGGCGTGTGTATATATATATATATATATATATATATATATATATATATTTCATGTCACTTCAATATCATTTCAATTTATTTCAACGCATATATAATTTTTACAACGCATATATAACTTATACATCGAACGTACAACTTATACATCGCTTATACATGAGGTGTACAACGCTTATATAACTCATACATTGACTATATAATTTATACATCGTCGTTTTCCATATCGTTTATAATTTAGAAATCTCACATTGGGTTCCACTCCACCAAAAATAGCAGAAGGCTCAGAAAAATATCTGGTCTCTTCTAGAATGTAGAAGGCGTCCACGCGAGTCCACTGTCTCTTGTTTCACTGAATTTCGTCAACAAACTAAAAAGATATGATTTTTACAGTGAAATCAAAAACCGTAGCGCTTTAAAGTGCTATTAAATAGTTAAAATAATATTAGCCATTACCTTTCTGAAATCTTCGAAACTAGGTTTTAGTTTATCGTGAAATCCGTGCAACGATACGTCGATCGGCGTTTACCATGAGGAAGAGCAAGGAGACGTGCGCTAGGGGGGTCCCATCCTGATGAACTCGACGGCCTTGGTGGCTCTCGGCGGCGGCCTGAACGTCGGATGTTCACGGTGGTGGATCTCCCAAATTACCCAATGAAAAAAATCCAAACTTGCTATGGATTTGAAGATCTTGACTAGCTCTACAAAAACCTCAACAGGATGGAGGTCTAATTTTGAGCGGATTGAGAGGAATCGAGGAGAGAAGGATTTGAATGATTTCCATCGTCGGTCGAATGCATATCGGGGAGAGAGAAAATGAATGAGCCAATAGGATTTTTCTATTTATTTATATATTTTTAAATTTCTAAAATACCCCTTATCTCCTACGAACTCCAATCCAAACCCAATGATTATCGTCCCTAGCTAAATACCCCCATTCTGAACACAATGGGATATGCTTCATAGGCCCATTCGACTGTTTCAGTCAGTTTCTCTTCAAATTAAAATATAAAACATTCAATATTTGATTTGAACGTACATTTCAATTTGCCGGGGCCACATACTGATTCTAAAGATTCTAGAAAAATGAATCCAGATATGTTTTGACGATATAGTCCCAACAAAATTGGTTTTGTCGAATTCTGAGGTCGTTTGTAAAATGACCATTTTCACGGGCTATATAAACTCTATAGCGACCTTTCTGAAAATTCATTTGGCCATAACTTTTGCTTCCCGATATGAAACTTCGATTTTTCAGATTCGTTGGAAAGATATTCACTAACAGATTTAAATACTTTTGGTTTCACTAAAATCCGTTCTGTTTTGCACCCGGTACAGTCATTCAAAGTTTGAATTGAAAATTTGAAACTACCGCGCCATTTTAGGCCTCGTTTATAATTAAAATTAATTATATTTATTTACATACATCGATTCAAACTCACTTTTCATCGTTATTATTTAAAATATTTTATTTTAAATATCTACAACTCACTAAAATAGCCAAATTAAAATTTTCAAACTGGTTTAGATTTTCCAGATTGTTACAACGTACGTATCATCAATCGTACTTAATGTTTCTACTGCACATAAACTCTACTTGTGCACCCAAGTTCCATGGAAGGGCCACACCAGAAAACACGGAACTCGGTCGGGAGCTTTTCTATATTTGTATGGGCCCGCCTCTAAGAGTATCCAATGTACAGATATCCTTCGGGTCTGGTTTTTCTATGGTAGCTATGGCCCCACCTCAGCCCCTCCCTCAACTAGTAAAAACCACATGAGCTAAGCAACCACCCATAACAAGCAAATAATCTAAACATCCACGTGGGGTCTCCCCGCACCCGTCCCTTGATATCAAAGGTTAACGATCTCTAGGGGTTAGCACTTGTCTTTTCACATCCCTTAGGCTGTTGGTGACAGGCGTCCGACGATCTTGTTATCGTTTGGTCTAGACCCTCCACCTCTGCATGAGGCAATCGCCAAACCACCCTTAATGCCACCGCATACAGCATTCCGACTGCCCCCTACTTGTGCAGTCAAGGCCCACCCACCTGGTAGTTCTGCGCAGACCCAACCCCTGTAATCCTAGCCCGAAGCTAAACACTACAGAGGACTACCAGGAGCACCTTTAACATCTCAGGAAGCCGCGTGCTTCCCCATACAGTCCGTTGGAGCGGCCAAAATAGCGAACGTGCGCTCTCCTCGTGCCTTATGACACCATCATGATCTACCTCGTTGGGTTATTCATCCTACAACGTACGGACTGCTTCAAGCGCCTCAGTTTTATATGCCATTAGAACCTAAGTCTAACCATTTATTTCACGCTTGTGCCACCTCGTTAACTTTCTCATTTAACTTGGTTATTCACATTAGCTTCCCGTTTTTCCGTATTCACCAAGTTACCCTTGCTTATTAATTCAATTTATACTTAACCCACTTAAGTCCATTAATAAGCCCACAACATGTTATTTTCCAATCTCATAAATTATTCCCTTTTTGGGTTACAACAACATGTTATACTTAATTCATAGTTAAGTATGCCTTATCCCATATACATACTGATTAGGAGAATAACCCTCTAAACACCTGCCCCGAAGACCGAAATCAACATCAGACTGGCACCAAGAGAATTACTCAATCCAACTAACATATATGATTCTAATTTACTTCTTTTCCACTCATATAACTTATATCATTTTTAGTTTCACATTTCTCCTTTCCAAACCACTTAATTTAAGTATATCTTTACATATAAGTTATCTCGTCTTCCTTATCGTTTCCTATAACTTATCTTGTCCCATAAGTTATAATTTCCACCTATTATCCTTTCATGCCTTATTCAAGTTTACTCATAATAGGTTATTTATCATTCCCCATTTCGTTGCCATTAATTTTAGATTAACTTATTTCATAGTATAAGTCGTCCCACCCTTCAAGTCTTGTATTACATCTTAAGTCATAACCACCTTCCCTTGTCCCTATGACAAGTTTTCCTATTATTTAATTTTACATCACCGCAACTCATGTTTATAATAGGTAATTATCATTCCCCTATTACTGTGTCTTTAATTTTAGATTTGACTTAACCTTTCCTTTTACTTAACCCGTTACTTAAACTTTACCCAATTCAATTAATTTATGATACCGTTACGGGTCCCATTTGGTTAAGCATATCTAAATTTTGTTTTATATGTCACCCGTGTCCCACTTAACCCTCTTTTTATTACAGTTTCCATGGCTTACACATGTTTTACTACGGTTAAGTCTACCTTGGTTGGGTCTTGCATCACATGTCTCACAATGGTTAAGTCCACATTAGTTATGCTTTACATGTCATTTATATCACTCACTTAACCCACTAACCATACCCATGTGACCCACATGTCTTATTATGGTTAGTATTTCTTAATTTATTAATTATGTCGTAACGATGTATGACCTCTCACATTAGACGTCCATTTGTGGCTGCTGGATTTGCCGGGCGGTTTCGGGCAGTCTTATACCACAACGCGCCTAACCTCGTGTCATAAACCGTTATGCCTCCAGTTCTTGCCGTTGACCTCTCACAATAGACGTCCGCTTGTGGTTGCTGGATTTGCCGGGCAGTTCCGGGCAGTCTTACACCACAAACACGTCTAACCTCGTGTCTTAGGCTTTCGTTGACATTCGTCTTTCACCCAAACCACAAATTCATGTCATGTGGTCCAAATTCAACTTAATCCCAATTCATATTTTTATGCCAATCTTCAAATTTGTCATTAACTATACCAATTTACATAATAGTTAGTCAAATTCCATATTCACCAAATTATCATTTATAGCAAATTCACCAATTCCAAACATGCCAATTTCCAATATCCAATTATATCCAATTTCATATAATCAATATTTTCCCAATATTTATGTGTGTGTATATATATATATCCCAACATTCCCATGTTCGTACATATAATCTAATTCACCCTCTAGGCTTATTTTCTAAGTCACAAATAAATTTCACCAACCCATATTATCCAATTATATGTTGTTAATATTAAATTATACCAAGTCCATATCCAATGACAATTATGTCAAACTTACATAAATTCAACATTATAGATTATATTCCTCGACCACATAAAATAGATTATGCCCAATAAATGCAATAACAATTGTTATGCCACAAACCGCAAAATTACAGATTATATTCCAATATCCCCATATTCCAATCGTGCATATTGTATAATAAGATTTCGTCTAGGTTCGAGATAACCAAGATCCAAAAATAAAAAGGGGAAAGGATAAAAAAGAGAGAACTCAAAAGTAGGCATAAATAAAATAACAGATCTTATTAAATTAACATCATATTCATTATGGGGAATGGTAAATGATAGAAGCAACATTATACAACAAATATAGTTTAAATCCACTCACATTGACTGGATTAGAGAAATAAGCGATTTGTTGTTGATGTAGAACGCTGATTTAATCTTTTTATTTGATTATTGGTGAAGAGCTTGAATCGGTGATGAAGAATTTTGCTTCTTGATTTGATTAAACTCCAAAGTTGCTGAAGAACTTGAAATTTAGTTTAAGATTTTGGGGCGGCGGCTATGTTTGGTTGAAGTTTGGTGGCATGGAGGCATCAGAAGGAATTGTTTATAAATTAGGTTAGGTCTAGGCACTATTTTATATGTGTAAAGAGTGTTTTAGAGCCCAAGGATTGACCTAGAAGCCATCCGGTCTGTACAGCACGTCAAACCACATCACATAAACAAAAACTGCCCAGATCTGGGGTAGATCGACCCCTAGGTCGACCTCCTAGGGGGTAGGTGGACCCCCAGGTCAACCTGCCCTGTTCTGGGCGGGAAATTTCCCGCCCAACTGCCTGGGTCGAATTTCGAACTGTTTTGAATCTTCCGAAGGCCATAACTCTTTTATACGGAGTCCGATTTTTGAAAACTTGCACTCTATTTCGTGTAGAATTCCGAGACGAATGCAATGGTGATGTCCATTTTACTTATTTCCTGATATTTAAATCAAGTATCCATATTTTATTATCTTCTCTGTTACGTACGCTGCCATTGAATTAATCTTTCCTTCTCTTTCATGTCAAGTAATTTTCATTGTACATCACCATTACTAACCTATCTATGCATATATATACATTTTTAATTATATTAAAATGCGGGGTGTTACACTATTAGTTCTATCTTTTCTATCCCATCATCTAATTTCTTTCTATTAATGATCTGTACTTTCGTGCACTTTGAGTTAAATGTGTTGGATATTAGTCAACTCAAATTGGTACGGATTTTCGGGCCACTACAGGTGATATCAGAGATGAAGGTTAAGTGATTACATTGGCTCTGTGGCGTAACTTAATAAAGATGGAGGTAGTAATACTCTAGATTGAGCTTGAGTGTATATGTATGAGCGCATATTTGTAAATCGATATAAAAACTGTTTTATATTGTGTTGATTGATCTGGTGAGTGGTATACAAATTCTAGATCGACGCGTTTAGCTGATGGGGTCGATAGGGATTTATAAACGCTTGGATAGAGAAATTCGACATAGTATTGTTTTAAAAGATGAGTAAGTAAAATAATTTTACCCAAAATATATTTTGATATAAAAAGAATTATATATCTTGATATTATTATAGTGTATTGGATATGTTGATCATTATTATTATCGAATAAGATTTATACTTGAGATGGTTATATAAATAACCAATCAAAATATTATATAAGTATAATATGCAAAATTAGATCAACTAAATCTGAATTTAAAACCAGAATTGAGATAAAACTCTTGAAACTTGAAAAGTAAATAAATTTGAATTAATATAAGGGAACTTTAAAATCCTGGGAGATTTGAAATTGTTTTCCGAGTATGGTAAAAGATATTTTGATGTAACTTCAAAAAGAAGTGTTTAAAAATGAGTTTGTACGTAATATAGTATTGAACTCACTTCGTCGGTTGGAAAATAATACCGATGATGGATCGCGACATTATTAATGTTCATTTTCGAGTTTCCAAGTGACGAATTACTACCAGAGATTTTGTTTTGAATTGATTTAAGAGAATAAGTTGTTCGGAAATTCAAATGTTTTGAATTGCTATTATTGTATAGATTTCAAACTGATTTGAAATTAAACCCTAGATTTTGAATTTTGAAATTTAAAGAAAATTTAACTAAGTTAAATAAAATCAAATTGGATTAGAGATAATCTGGGATGGAATTTGATTGTTGATCAAGAATTTGGAGTTGAGTTTGGAATTGGAATTTGAAATGAAATTCGGCTTAGTAAAACCAAGAGATTGGTTTGAGAATGGATTGATGGGAGATCAACTAAGGATGGTTGGATATATGCTAAAGTGATAACAAGTGGCAGAGATAGAGTTAAATGCCCAACAAAAAGGTACAAGTTACATTATATGCGGGTATGAGATTTATGAGCTATTTTCGGAAAGCCACTTGGCTGTTTATTTTCTTATGGATTGGAGAAGGCCCAGAGAGGCTAATTGTTGTTGTACCGAATGAGCCGTGCAGAGGAGATGCTGGCAAAATTTCTCAGATATTTAAGGTGTTAAAATATTTTCGGAATTCTTAAAAATATTCGTTAATAAGGAATTAATATTCTATTTAAAATAAACTGATTCAGTTGAAACTGGAATCAAGAAGTAAAACAAAATACCCTTAATCTAGTTATGATAGGTTTCGTATAATTTTTCCTACCATAGTAATTTCGGGGACGAAATTCTTTTAAGGAGGAAGGTGTGTAACGTCCCAGAATTTTAGCGGTTTGATAATTAATCAATCTAATTATTTTACTGTAACAGTTTGGTTATTTAAATATAATTAAATATTGGTTTCGAATCTGGACAAGCCCTTTGAGACGCAGTGAAAATTTAATTTTTAGAATTTTACTGTAATTTTAATAATTAAATATGCAACTTTTTATTTGGAGTATTTTGCACCTTATATCAATATTTTGGGTTTCACCAAATAAGTTATCTGACCGATGTTATTATATTTTTGGGATCGTGATACCTCGCTGGGTACGACTATATTTTTATTTTTATCCATAGTAGTCCGTAATAAACAAAGTACGGTGTACTGTATATTGTGTATAAACTTAAGATTGAAAAAGGAAATATCAAATATATAGTCGGACGTAAAACTTTTTCCATTTCATTGAGCTAATGCCTTGTCCGTTCCAAGCCTTTATCTACATTAAATGTAATGAAGCTGACCCATACTCTGTTACTTTTGAGACCTTATCCAAATCAAATAAAATGTGAAAAGAACATGCTAGTCTACCCTAATCTCTACATGTATCTTCACATTAAGTTGCTGCTATGTATTATTTTTCAATGCCTACAGCATGTGCCTCGTTTCCTTAGCTATGAAAGAAACCTCAACCTATAAGTTTAGCACCCCACAACTTACATCTTAAGCAAACATTTTTTATATATTTTCATTTTCGTATAAGGTTTGCCCCTCCTCCCTTCTTCTATATAACAGTTACTCACTACCTCTTTTTTGGACATCATCACAACCGAGTTTAAATGGCTTCAGACAAATAAAATCTTCCATTTTAAATCTTAAAGTAATTTTATTCCAATTTCTGCTTTCCACGAAAGCAAGAAAGAAAATATAGAAAGCCCAAATGATCAAAGACGTGAACTAGCTGGTACATGTGAATACCATTTGCAGAGCTCGGAAACATCTCAGCTCATGGAGCTGCTGCCCTCGGAACCTACTGTAGCAGGTGTGGCATGCTTGAAGCTGCACCGGGGAAGGGATAATCGAGTCTGGTGGAAACGATGGAAGGAACGAAGCTTGAAGTGCTGAAGTTAAACTAAAAGGTGAAGCAAGGAGTTGTGAGAGTTTTTAAAGGGGTTGTTGAGTGTAGAAACGTGAAGTGAAGGGGGGTTACGTTTTTGTATGGCTGTTGAGGCAAATGAGGTGAGCGGGATAAAACTTGGTGTGGCTGAAGGTAAAGAATGGTGTGGAAAGTAAGCTGGTATACTCGGGCGTGAAGAATGTTGTGAAAGAAGGAACGTATAGGCCTATACATTATTATCAAGGTTAAAACCTTTGGTTTAACTTCAATTCAAATGTCAGGAGGGAAACACTGTTTTAATGCTTTGAAAATGAAGTTTTAGTGGAGTTCATGCAAAGAGGAAAAAGGGCAGAAGTACACTAGAATCCATGAAGAAGCTTTGTACGTGGAGATGAATGTAATGGTGTGGCAAATGGTTATGGTGGAGCTAGCTAGGGTGCAAACTTATGGAAAACGGGAGCGTTATTTGCAAGTTTGAGCTCGGATTTTTGGTCAGTAAGGCAAGTTGTGGTTGTCAGCTATGTGAAAGGTGATGCACTGCACTTGTTGCGTGCATGGAGGTGCGATTTGATGATAGTTGCGAGAGGGAACCATGAGTATGAACATCCCTTCAGTGCATGGCTATGAGAAGTAGGATCACATGGATTTTCAAGCAGTGTTGAATGGGAACAGTGGGTTGGTGGGTTTCTAATAAAGTCGCTTGTTGGTTGGTAAGCAAATGTAGCGTCGGTAATGACATTAACGAGTATGGGAAGTACGTTCGGGAACATGCAAGTGAAAATAAAAGAAAAACTTGCGAGAGTTAGAAGGGTGGTTAGTGAACTGTAGAGAGTTGGCGTGCATGCATAGAATAGTGAAGACATGCGGTATATACCACGGTGCGTGTACCGTGCCGCCTAAATTCGGATATTTTGGAGGAGCTCGATGGTCTGGAAATGATGTACTGGTGTGGAGTTTTTGTTGTTGAGCGATCTGGATGGGAAGGAAGCCTTCATCGCGGCTCTAGGTGCTTAAAGCATGGGTATGTTTCATAACAGCTTCATGTGTTTTGAATTACAAAGAAGAAGAAGGGATGCAACAGCAGAGTCAAGTACTGTGCAGGGAATGGATTTTGAGAATCATGATATTGTCAACGCTGAAGATGGCGTGATGTATGGCAGAGTTCAACGCATGGTTTAATTAACTGACGCAAATCGTTATTTAACGGTTAACGCGCAAATGTGAGTAAATTCACTGACTCTGTTTTATTTTAAATATTATAAGTAGATTTTAATAGTGCTAAACAATGGTTCAATGTTGTGTGATAGTCGTTTAGATAGATTACAATTAAATTGGTTGAATAATACATATCATTGCATATGTACACATTATTGGTTGGATACTGATTCCATTGATTATAACATAACCTAATATGGAATTAGTATTAATTGTGTTGACTAACAACTATGGATGCAGGAAACCGGTTGGAGGAATCCAACCGGATTTGAAACACCCCACCTCCGTTAAGGTCACTCACAAAGGGAATGCCTTTACTTCGGTGGAGCATTATAGGTAAAAGATGCAGATAAATTACAAGACAGACAAATAAAGCAGCGGAAAATAAAGTCATTTTATAAACAACTTTATTCAGTCAGGCTTTTACAACAATTGTCTCAATCATACTTAAAAAGTAATACATAGAAATTCCGTCTTGATCTAAAAACTTCGAAATATAAAAGAAACATAGAAACAATAATGATATTCCCCAATAAAGCATGAACTAGCCATAGCAGTGGAAGAGAGAGTACAAAGCAATACATCGACTATCTTCAAGCTTAGAAAGAAAACTGAGCTAAGTGGTAACATTTCCTCCCGGTGAACCTGGGGGGAACAGAAGAAAAGGGGCGAAACAAAACTAGGTCAGACATAAGTCTGGTAAGTTCGGTGACTTTCAGCATATAAACAGGCAAAAGCATCATGACATGAATAAACTGAATATAAGACAATACCGTGATAACAGGGATAACAAGATAACATACGATTAGAATAGATATGATAAGGCAAGATAAACTGAATGTGCTTCTATTCTTTCTCTACTTCGTTACTACCTTGCTATTCTGATTTTTATATATATGTTTCTGCACCACCTGACTAGTGTCCCAACTAGTAATCTGTATAAAATGATAACGTGATCCCAATCCCTGTAAATTGTGGTATCCTTCAGGTGTACATCTATCTTGAGGATTCCACCTCAATCTACCTAATTGCCATGAACATGTTAGATGTACCCTTACTACCCTAACGATCGGCTCCCTACTTGTATTCATTTCTCTTATGTTTGTGTCAGTCGGCCCTCTCTTGCATGTAGAAACCCTGTGCAGGTCCCACCATAAGGTGTATCAATCCTTATGATAGAAACCCAACACGATTCAAGATGCACAGTGTATAACTACTGGTACTCAGTGCCTGCTTTTTCCCACTCCGGAGTATGTGCGCACCCATAAACCATTGGAACCTACACTGACGTACCCCCTGCCGCTGTTTTGACCACTTATAATCAGCCCAGTAATCTTGCCCCACCTTGCCTAGTTTCAGGGTACCATGATACATCTATGTGGGTTACTGCTGAAATGGGTCCCCGTTACTAGGGTTTCCTACTGGTTAAGTTTGTGGGCCTATATATACAAATATTACCCACCTACACGAGATGTACTTAACCCTCCCACTGATTCTAGCATGTTTTCCTAACAGTTAAGTTTGTGGGCCTATATGTACTAATATTGCCCACCTATATGAGATGTACTTAACCCTACCATCGATTCAAGCGTGTTTATTTAACGGTTAAGCTTGTGGGCCTATATGTACTAATATTACCCAGATACACGAGATGTACTTAACCCTTCCATCGATTCAAGCATGTTTATTTAACGGTTAAGTTTGTGGGCCTATATTTACTAATATTACCCACCAACCCGATATGTACTTAACCTTCCCGCACATTATGTCATATTGGTTAAGTGTTGTCCATTCATGTTAACTTAACCCACCCATTCACCGTGTCATGTTGGTAAAGTGTTTCTTATTAACTTAACCTCGTTCGTTCATCAAGTTATATTGGTTAAGTGTTTTCTTGTTAACTTAACCCCACGTGTTCATCATGTTGTATTGGTTAAGTGTCATCAATCAATTCAGGTTAACTTAACCCACGTACTTGTCATGTTACTTTAGTTAAGTGTTGCCTTCTTGTGTCAACTTAACCCTACCACAAATCAAGTTATATTGGTTAAGTGTTGCCCTCTTGTTTTAACTTAACCTTACCACAAATCAAGTTATATTAGTTAAGTGTTTCTTATTACTTAACCCTATCATTCATCATGCTATACTGGTTAAGTGTTTCCTATTAACTTAACCCTAGTCATTCATGTTATATTGGTTAAGTGTTCCTATGAACTTAACCTTAGTCATTCATCTTGTTCATTAGCATTAATTGATTTATTAATGCACCAAACTCTCACATTAGATATGTGTTGTTGCTGTTACTGGATGTGCCGGGCGATTTCGGGTAGTTTTACACCACAACTCAATCTAACCTCGGGTTTTTCTTGGGCATGATGCACTAACCTCTCACATTAGATGGGTGTTGTTATGGTTACTGGATGTGCCGGGCAGTACCGGGTAGTTTTACACCACAACTCAATCTAACCTTGAGTTAGGCGCATTCATCTTTTAACTAATTTACATATTTATAGTTTATATGTAAATTATTCACAATTGTTGTCAATTTCAGATTATGCCACAATTTCCATAAATGTCCAAGTCTAGATTTATATGCTAGTTATCCCAACCAGCCATATTCCAATTCTCAAGTTATGCCCAACAAAGCTAATTGCAAGTTATGGCCCCCAAATTCAATTTCGAGTTATTACTCAAATTATGCTACATCTAATCTTCCCAAGTTTGCAATAATAGTCATGCCCCAATATCCCAATATACATTATGCTTAGTGTCTTAACCAATGGTTATGTCCAATCTAGATTAATATTCTAATTTACAGTTTTGCGCCCAATCTAGATTAATATTCCAATTTACAGTTTGCGCCATATCTAGATTTAATATTTCTATTTACCCCAAGTTCGCAACAAAGACAAATTATGCCCTAAATCATAAGTTACAAAATTATGTTCCACCATTACCAAATAGACTATTCTCCATTACCCCGTATTGCAATCGCATGTATAATAAGTTTCTGTCTAGATTCGAGGTTAATCTAGATTCATAAAATAAAGGGGTCGAAAGAGGAACATAAATGAGAGTAGGCATAAAACAAGCATTAAAATGGTAGATCTTTCAATTATTTTGGACCTCAGAGGATTACAGGTCTATTAGAGTTGGGGTATAACAAAGATAGATCTGAAACAAACTGACAGAAATAACCTCATAGACATATAGATCTTATATAAATAACATCATGAACCTAAAAGGATTATATATCAGATGTCCAACAAAGACAGGCATGATTGAATAATAACTTCCTAGGCATGTAAATCATTGATTCAATAGAAAGATAGGAATTAATCTAAAAGTTTTGTCTTATCATTAAGCATGGACTTAGATCCATTTCATTATATGCCAAAATCACTATTAGGTGTTTAAATCCGAAAATAACTTGAACTTACATGTTTACAGTTCAATTTACGCCCCAAATCCCAAGTTATATGTTCAATACTTTATGCCTCAAATCTCAAGTCATATGTCCAATACTTTATGCCTCAAATCTCAAGTCATATGTCCAATACTTTTTGAATACAACATGTGTTATGTCCTTAAATTAGTTACAACTCAATTATGCCCAATTATACAAAATTTAATACTTTTCCCAAATTTTAGCCCTGGTCACGTCCAAATCATATTTTATGCCCAATTTTAATTCCAACGTACGTTCATCTCTTATGAGATCTGGCTCAGGCTCGTAGTAGCCTGGCTATAAAACAAAATGGGACGAAGGAAAGAAGAGACAAAGAATGGACATAATATTATCAGTGAGATAGATCCAAAGGATATAGAAAGACAGATAGAAATAGGAAGAATCTCATATCCAGATTTATTACAATGTCAGAATCAGAATTAACTTTTATTTCTGAAAGTAATGTGAACTTACAAATTACAGAATGGTCTTGAATTCTGGGATCTGTATTCTGAAACTGAATAGCTCTCCCTTGAAGTATACTATTTGTTCTTCTAATTTAGGTTTGATTTGATTCTTAGAAAATAGTTGTTGAAGTCATTGAATTAGCCTTTGAATCACTACTTGAATTCTATACTTGATTTCTATGAAGAGCTTGAGCAGCATATCCCTGTCTTTGATTTATTTTGATATGAATTAGGGTAGAGTATAGATGTAATGAAGTTGTGTAGAGAAAACTGTAGCCTTTGGGGTGTTTATATAGCATAGGGATCAACGAATCTGGTCAGAACGGGCGTCCAAATGCAGAAAAATGGATTTTCCTCGGATCTGGAAATAAGGGGGACGTCGATCCCCAGGTCGACCCCATGGTCAACTTGTGTGACCCAGGTCGACCCCTTGGTCGACCTTGGTCCTAAGCGGGAAATTTCCCGCCCAGCCCGGGTGTGTGATTTGAATTTCGAATTTCAAACCTGAGCTATTTTATTTAAACCCCTTAAACTTCTGAAGGTCATAACTTCTTCATATGTAGTCCGATTTACGCAAACTCGGACTCTATCTCAAGTAGAATTCCGCGATGAACGCAATGGCGTAACCCGTTTTCCTTAATTCTTCTCTTAAAAATTAAGTATACTCTAATTTCTTACTTTGACGTTCATAGAAAATACGGGTTGTTACAGGATTCCTAAATATTTATGTGTACTGTTTGTTTTATATTATTTATATATGCACTGTTTGAACCCAATGACATTGAAAAAACCGTTTGGATACTTATGTTGAATGGAAATGCAACGTTAGTGTGACTAAATCAATAAACGATGTTAATTAAGGAATTGGTAGCAAACGACCATAAATCCATCTTTTTGTTAAGACGTTGATTTACCATCAAGCAAATCAACAAAGTTAGATTATAAAAATTATATTTTATAATTGAAGCGGGGTTTTAAATTATAATAGAAATTCTATTATAAACCTTCTATAGTCAGTTTTATAGAGTAAATATAAATGATTGTTTTAACAGTTCATATAGGGTTATACGTAAGTGAAGTTATAATTACCGTATGAGCTAATATTTTAGGACAACCATTTTAAGACAAATGGTTAAGTAGTGTTTTAGACCAATTATATTAAACTGATGGTAAGAAGTAATTAAGACCGGGTAACAAATTAGCTGATGATTTGAAGTTGATTGAATCAATTATTTTGTTAGAAAATGATTATTTGAATAATTGATCTTCAATTAATCAAGTGATAACAGCTTAGAAATTAATTATTTAAATAAATAAGATTCTCAATTAATAATTATCTTTTTATTTAATGGAGTTTAAATGTTTATTGAACTAATATAATTAGTTAATATGTGTAAGGTAAGCGACCAATCTGTTTTAGATTAATAATAAAGTAAATTGTTTACTTCAGCAATGATGAAGCTAATAAATTATTTAATTCTTTAATTAAAGAAATTGTACCTAAATGGAATTCATTTAAGATAATATTGATTTTGTATGAGAGGTTTACTTGAATTAGGTAAAATGATTCGAATGGAAAGCATAACATTAATTACAAATGGAATCATATAAGGAAGATGAAGCGAAGAGTTAAGGTTTAATAATCATAATCAACCGAGCTTTCAAAATAAGGACATGGTTTTATAAAATCATATTCCAAAATAAAATAAGAAATACCGTTTAGGGGATATTGAAGTAATAAGGAGTTAGAATTACGTACTTTTATCTATCCTAAGATTAGAACGACGTCGATCAAGGTCTGAGAGGTAAATAGAATACCCCCAACTTGAATGACTTCACTATTATCAAGGGATGGTTTTAATTTATAACGGACAGAGACGTCGAGATTAGTTATAAAGAGGAATATGGCAGCGTATGACATTAGTCATAAAAGGGGGAGTATTATTACAAAATATATCATTAGTTATAAAAAGGTAAATATTATAGCATATTGCAAGTTTTTACTGTAACGATAAATTAACATTTGTTAACCAAGCTTAAGCGTGATTTTTATATATGACACTATTCACTAGAAAGGTTTGGAATTCACTTATCCCAAGTGATAAGAGAATAATTATGTTTTATCCGAAGAAGTGTAAATGAATTATACGAAGTTGGAAGTAGAAGTAAATAATTGAGATCTTGTAACAACCCAGTTTTCTTAGGGATATTGAATTGGGAATCAACTAATTGATTTGGTAATTTAAAGGAAATATATATAATAATGAATAAATAAATAAATAGAAGCGAAACATATATTTGGGATGAGAGGAAAATACATGTTTTATGAATTATTGGGCGTATGTAGTTGGTGTAAAATGTTGCACGTTTTGTTGTAACAATGTTAAAGTTTATTGTGTGCAATGTAAGATAAAAAAAGAAAATTTTATGACCATTTTTCATTAAAATAAAAGAAGAAAAAAAAAATAACAATAATAATAATTTTTATTTTTCGTCATGTAGGAAAGCTCTAGAAACTAAGTTAAATGCATGAAAAGGAGAAAATATCTCATAAACAGACAAAGAGTAATCATTATGTATATAAGAAGAGAAGAGAAAAAACAAAAGAAAATATAAAAAAAGGGGAAAAGGAAGAATTTTCTTGAGAAGAATCTAGATCAGGGGGCTAAACATAAAATCTCTTCTCATTAATCACCTGTTCCCATTCCACATTCAGTACGTATGTATTTCTCCATCTCAGAAAGCACAAACCAGAATTACAACGCAGGAAAGAAAAAGAGAAAAATCAAATCTTTCCATCTCAATCAAAATAAAGATTAGAAATTTGCAATCAAAGGTTGAAGTAAGATTCCCAATTCTTCAAGTAAGTATCCCTAAATCTAATCCTATTTCATCTTCTTCCTTTTCTATGAATTGTTATTTAGGGGTTTTTTATTTTTGTTTGAATTGGAAAGGAAGAGGATTACAATCAAAAGCAAGCAGTTACAGGGCTTCAAAATTGCATTTTGGTATTGGAGGCGAGTGAAGTTTTCACTTTTTCCTCTTTAAATCACGAATTGTGTATGCATGATGGGTAAAAGATGAAAGTTTGATCGTAAATTAGCCCCTTCCCCTACGTATGATTTATTATTGGTATGTCTTGGGGCAATTAGATTAGATTCGCGGTAGTATTGCAAAATTGAAGGCATAATATCATGAAATTGGTTGCATGCATACAACTTTTACCGCATGCAAGATATATGTTCAATTGACTCATGTATGTTGCATGTATGTAATTTTATTGCATGCAAGATATTTGTTTAAATGTCTCATATTTGTTGCATATGCTTTTATCGCATGCAAAGTATATGTATAATTGCCCCTTAGATAATCATTCTCATAATTATTGGAAAAAAATTCAGACCTTTGTTGCTCGATACAAAAAAATAAAATAAAATAAATAAATAAAATTTGGTGAAAAAAATTTCAACAGGAGGGAAGGCGCTGCAGCTAAAGAGCTGCAGCAACAGTCTAATTCTGGACTGCACAGGTAGTCCGGTTATGGGCTGCATTTGCAGCCCAAAATGGGCTGCAATTCAGCCTAAAATAAGCTGCGCAGGCAGCCCAGAATGGCTTCCTAGGTGGTCGGGCTTGGGCCGACCTAGCAGCCCAATCGGGCTGCCCAAGTGGCTGGGCTTGGGCTGACCTGAAAGCCCAGGCGGACTGCCCAGGCGGCTTGGCCTGGGCCGACCAGACAGCCCAAGCAGGCTCCCCAGGCAGGCCGGCCTGGCAGCCCAGGAGGCCCGGCCGGCCCAAACGGGCTACTCAGGCGGTCCAGCCTGGGCTGGCCGGCAGATCAGCCAGGGCTGGGCTGGCCGTCCCACGCGGGCCGGCCCGAAAATAAAAAAAAAATTAAAAATTCTTTTGTTGAAAAAAATAAAAAAAATATTGTAACAACCCGTATTTTCAATAACCTGTTATAACGTAAATCGAGGCAGAATTTAATATATAAATCTGAATCTAGGGAAACGGGCTATGCCATTGCGTTCGTCTCGGAAAAATACGCGGAATAGAGTCCGAGTTTTCGAAAATCGGAGTCCGTATGACCCGATTAAGGCCCAACGAAGTTTTCAGAAAATTTCAAAGTAAAAACAGATTTCAAATTCAAGTTTGAATTTGGAAATTTGGGCAAGTTTGGGCCAGGCGGGAAAATTCCCGCCAGAGCACCCAAGTCGACAGCCCTGTCGACTTGGGAGTCGACTTGGTTGGACCCAAGTCGACAGCCCTATCGACTTGGCTGTCGACTTGCTCCAGCCGGGCAGTTTTGCCTGGTGCACCATTTTGGGTTTGTGTTGAGTTTGGGGGCCAGATTCGGTTTTAAGGGCTGAGATTGGAACTAGGGTTTAATCCTAAGGCTAGAACTAGTCCTAATCTCTATAAATAAGGCCCTAACCTAACCCTAAATCATCATTATTCATTCAAGTAACTAAACTATGGCAAAATCAATCCTCTCATGGCCTCCACTCTCTTCATAAAATTCCTAAATAAATTTCTATGAGATTTTCCATGCATACAAGTGTTTTCAAGCTTGTATGAGCATCATTAGCTTGCATTCAAGTCAAGTTTTCTATATTTGCATCATAAAGCAAGGGTTTTGATCATTTTGGCTTAAGGGTTTTTCTATTGAAGCTTGCATTTTGGGTTTAATTGGTTGCATAAGGGGTTTGTCATATTTTTGTGCCTTCATAAGCATTGTAAGCCCTTTTCTACTTTCATACTTAAACTCTAAAGTTAATGAATGATGCAAGTTGTGTTTGATCATTATGATATGATATGCAAGTTTATCATGTTATGCAAGTTTACTATGATGTAATATGCAAGTTTATCATGTTATGCAAGTTTGCTATGTTATGATATGCAAGTTGCCATGTTATGTATGCAAGTTTGGGTTGATCATCTCACTCATGTTATCATGTTATGCAAGCTTATCTTGAGTATATGGACATAAAGCTTCAAGCTTTATGCTCAAGGTTGCATTTTGACAACATGTAAGTTATCATATCCCTTATGATAACTTGCATGTGAGGCTAAATGCGAACTTATGGCCGTTTCTACATGTCATTTATCACCATGTATCACCAATATGCTAAGTTTGGTTTTATGCATGCTTTTGAGGCCTAAAAATGTAATATGCAAGTATATGAACACATGTACATTTCATATGCCACCATGTTGAACTTGTGGCTTCAACACCTTTATGTCATGATTATGCCAAGTTCCCTCTTTCTATCCTTTATGCGCTATGGCGATATGTAAGCGATGGGATTGCATTTGGGGTTGGGTAAACTTAAAAGACATAAAAACATAAGCTTGGGAATTTACCTATTAAGTTAGGTCTACCCTTTTGGGAATTTACCTATTAAGTTAGGTCTACCCAAATGCTTGAAAACTTGTAACATGTTTTGGAAACATGATGGACATGACACATAGAAAAGATAAGTGTGACCAACTCGAGGTTGGGTTGAGTTTGTAGCGTAAACCTACCCGGAACCGACTGGCTTAACTAGTTGCTACAAACAATAGGACCCAATGTGAGAAGTTGGCCATGTTGTACCTTGAACCCGAGGTTAGACCAAGTTGTGGTGTAAAGCTACCCGGACCCGCCCGGCTTAACTAGTAACCACAACAAGGTCTAATGTGAGAGGTTAAGGCGCATTAAATTAATTAATGCCTCATGATTAGGGTTAAGTCATGGTCCACTAAATACTTAACCAATTTGGGCTTGGTAGATTAATCAGGGTTAAGTCGTGAACTCATCGTTACACTTAACCAAGTTAATCCATGATTAGCAAGAGGGTTAAACCGTACTTAACCCACTAGAAAATCCTAGCAATGGGGGTCCACTGCAGCAGTAATCCCAAGTTCGTATCATTATGGCCCTAGGGTCTAGGCTAGGGTGGGGGAACAATTACTGAACTGGAGGTAAGTGACCAAAAGCGACGGCAGAAGGGTACGCCGGTGTAGTTCCGGGCGGACTATGGTCGTGCACACAGTCCGAAGCCGGGGAAAACATGCACGGGTACCAGTAGATCGATACTGTGCACGCATGATTATGGTGTCCAGGGGTTGACACCCTAGGGCTTGATACACCCGACGGGAGACCCGGCACAGTCTGACTACAATTATGTTTGGACCGTATGGACACCAACACGTGACGAGTTAGGCTTATAGGGAGCCGATCGACTAGACCGTTTGGTTGGACCGCGTAGTAGGGTCACTTCATGTTATTGGGCCAAAGCTTGGGCCAAGGGATCAATACTTGTTTATTCAAGTCATGTTAGTTTACTAGTACACCTGTAGTGCAAAAACCTTAAACCTGATTATGCGATGACACCTTTATCTACCTTGTTAGTTAATCATCATGCCAGTATCTAGTTATCCATATGTTCATCTCAGCTTTCATCATGCCAGTTAACTTTATCAGTTTACATTGATTGTAGTAGGGCTTACTCAGTCTTTTTGACTGACCTGTTTTCTTTCGCCTCTTTTCTTCCGTTCCCCCCCCCCCCAGGTTCTTAGGGTGGGAATATTGGAGCTTAGCTTGGATTTCTGATCGCTTGCTTGTGGGATTTTAGCTCATGTACGGTCTTGACATGAAGCTAGCTATGGTTATCACTTATTTTGGGGATAGTACTTATGTATTTCAGTTTTTCAGTGATGTTGTTTTTATCTAGACTTGTGTATTTGGAAAGTGACATTATGTTGTATCAGACTTGTTTTGAAATAGTTTGAAATCTTCCGCTGTTTTACTTATCTTATTTACTCTGTTTATATATATACATATGTTCTTGTTCTGCCTTGATATATCATTATGCATGTTTACCTGATTCAAACGCCCCTCCAAAGTCAGGGTGCTTGCAAGAGACACCCTGGCGGAGGCGGGGTGTTACATTTGGTATCAGAGCATATGGTTTACGAGAAGGAACAAAAAGGTTTTTAAAACTTTTGAAAAACTATTTTCAAAACCAAGTATAAAGTATTTTCCAAAGAAAAGTCTAATTTATTTTAAAGGCTATTCCCCAAAAAGCCATTAGCAAAATTCCTTCGTTTTTCTCCATTCTGAATCTGTCTTTTTTTCTTCGTTTTCAGTATGGCCGATAACTTTGCTATTCCGGAGGGAGTACACGTACCTGTTTGGTATAGGAGACTTTTGGAGGCTAGGGCGACCGAAGCCGGCCCCGCAGATGTTCCTCCTCCTCCTCCAGTAGTTAATGTTCCTCCTCCTCCTGTCGCTGAGGTTCCTCTTCCTCCTCCCCCTCAGCATCCTCAAGCTGACTTCGCAAAGACTTGCAAAGATTTCAAAGTATCGGGTGGCAAGAACTTTCAAGGCACTGAGACTTTTGTAGAGGCTAGAAATTGGTTGAAAGAGACCGAAGATTTGTTTGCTATCTTTGGGTTAGACGATCAGAGGAAGATCTTGTTGGCGGTTTGGCTTATGAAGGATGAAGCCTCTTATTGGTGGGAAGTCACCAATGGTACTAGCCCTGTTGAGACTTGGGCCGATTTCAGGGCAAGGTTCGTGCTTAAGTTTCTATCTTCTGCTGAGGAGAATCTGCAAATGGAGAGGTTCATAACTTTGAAACAAGGAGATATGTCTGTCAAAGAATATGTGAACAAGTTCAATCAGTTAGCTCGTTTTGGCTTGGATATGGTTAATACTCCTCAGAAGAAGGCTCTTCGTTTTGCTAGAGGATTGAATGAGCCGTTGCAGGGATTGGCTATGTCACATATTCCCCATGGGGCCACGTTTGAGAGCTTGGTTGATATGGCGTTACTTCAGGGAGATGTCAAGAAAGAGATCAAGATGAATGATACTCAAGCCAAGAAGACTGATTCCCAGGGGAAAGGAAATCAGGGTAATCCAAGTGGTCAGAGCAGTCAAGGCAATCAGAACAAGAACAAGAGTCAAGGCAACAAGGGGAACAACAACAAGGGCAAGAACAACAAGGGGAAGTGCCATTATTGCGGTTCAGTTGGGCATCTTATTAAGGATTGTAAGAAGAGGAAAAGGAATAATGGTGAATGCTTTTTCAGCGGTGAGACTGGACATTTCAGTAAGGATTGCCCGAAGAAGCAAGGGCAAGGCCAGGGTCAGACTCAACGTGCTGGACCTTCAGGAGGGCAAGTTCATGCTCTCAATATCGCTCCAGTTCCCGATCGAGGTAGTATTTCTGTTGAAAGTCTTGTTTACATTTCTGATTTTCCTGTTCGTACTTTGTTTGATTCTGGCGCATCGCATAGTTGTTTCATCTGATCTAGTTGAAAGTTTGCACCTAAGTACTAGTCTAGTTAATGATCCCGTGTGTGTTTCAAATCCAATTGGGGTTTCCGCCCATTTGTCTATTATCTAAGTGGATTTGAAAATTTCTATCTTTAGTGTAGAGTTCTCGTGTGATGCTTATATTCTCGGTTTCATGGGGTATGGGTTGATTTTTGGGCATGGATTGGTTGTCCAGTTTTGGAGCCATTCTTGATTTTTGAGCATAGGGTTGTGAGGCTCATGACTCGCCTCGGTAATACCCTAAAAATTTCTAGTAACCCTATGAGTCCCGTCATGTTGTGTTATCTTGAATCCCTCAACTCGTCTATCGATAGTTTGCAATCGGTGAGGGTGGTCCGAGAATATCCTGATATCTTGGGTGAAGTGAAGGGGGTTACCCCTAAACGAGAGATAGATTTCCGCATTTATCTGGTTGATTATGCCAAGATAGTTTCGTGGCCGGTTAGGCACATGGCCCCGCAAGATGAGAGTTATAGAAAATCACGTTGGTAAGAGCAATTGGCAACGTGGATTGGTATTTCCAAGAAAAGTTCAGCTGCATGGAATACTTTATAGTAAGTAAACGAGATCCAGGATTCACTAGTGAATTTTGGAGGGCTTGCATGAAACCATGAGGTCATAGTTATGTTTAAGCCAAGAACGATAGAAGAGTAAGTGAAAAAGGAAAACGAGAGGCGACAATGAAATGGGTTCCAACTCATATTTGTAAATAAGAGTTAAGAAGCCAAGAAATCATGAAGTAAAAGACGGTCAAAGCACAGTGGAGTTAAGCTCAAGGAAACGTGACTTAGAAGACTGAAGGCTAGATACGCGCATCATATCTCTTTTTAAGAGCATATCCTTGATCCTTATTTTCCTATGGAACTTACTCGCATGTTATCTTTTTACGTATATCCTCTCGGTCCCATTCTCGGTCCTATTTCTGTCAGGAGGTATGACTTATTGGCTAATAATACATGTCAGGGTTAGGAAGGGATTTCTTGTAATCCAAAAGGAGTATATCCTGCTTATCTTCCCAATCTCTTTGTAGCATATCTTTTGCTATCCATGTTTGTCTTGATTATCTAGTTTATCATGTTAATCTTGTCATGAGAACCTTAGGTAGAAACCCTTTGGATGAAACATGTGTTTGAAACATGTTATGCTTGATGGTTGCAAGTGGTTGCAAGTGTTTGCAAGTGGTTACTTGTGGATGCATTATACACGTTAGGCACTAGATCGGCTCACACACTCCTCATATTGCATATGCATGAGTGTTTATGCTTATTCATGGATGAAAATTTTTGTGTTATCACATGGATGTTGCATATGGATGTATGTTATGTGTACACATATAGATGTTATACATTATGTTAGGAATTGCATACATATGGATTCATTTCACTAACATAATTTGCATTGATGATATTTGCATTAGATAAGTACATATACACACACCTTTGCATATGTTCATACAACATTTAGAATCTTGTAAGGACAATGATTGCTCGTGGATGATGTTTTGAGTAGATGGATGTTGGATGGTAGGATACGTTCTTCCCAACTTGAAGATTTCGGGGACGAAATCCTTTAAGGAGGGGAGAATGTAACAACCCGTATTTTCAATAACCTGTTATAACGTAAATCGAGGCAGAATTTAATTTATAAATCTGAATCAAGGGAAACGGGCTGTGCCATTGCGTTCGTCTCGGAAAAATACGCGGAATAGAGTCCGAGTTTTCGAAAATCGGAGTCCGTATGACCCGATTAAGGCCCAACGAAGTTTTCAGAAAATTTCAAAGTAAAAACAGATTTCAAATTCAAGTTTGAATTTGGAAATTTGGGCAAGTTTGGGCCAGGCGGGAAAATTCCCGCCAGAGCACCCAAGTCGACAGCCCTGTCGACTTGGGAGTCGACTTGGTTGGACCCAAGTCGACAGCCCTGTCGACTTGGCTGTCGACTTGGTCCAGCCGGGCAGTTTTGCCTGGTGCACCATTTTGGGTTTGTGTTGAGTTTGGGGGCCAGATTCGGTTTTAAGGGCTGAGATTGGAACTAGGGTTTAATCCTAATGCTAGAACTAGTCCTAATCTCTATAAATAAGGCCCTAACCTAACCCTAAATCATCATTATTCATTCAAGTAACTAAACTATGGCAAAATCAATCCTCTCATGGCCTCCACTCTCTTCATAAAATTCCTAAATAAATTTCTATGAGATTTTCCATGCATACAAGTGTTTTCAAGCTTGTATGAGCATCATTAGCTTGCATTCAAGTCAATTTTTCTATATTTGCATCATAAAGCAAGGGTTTTGATCATTTTGGCTTAAGGGTTTTTCTATTGAAGCTTGCATTTTGGGTTTAATTGGTTGCATAAGGGGTTTGTCATATTTTTGTGCCTTCATAAGCATTGTAAGCCCTTTTCTACTTTCATACTTAAACTCTAAAGTTAATGAATGATGCAAGTTGTGTTTGATCATTATGATATGATATGCAAGTTTATCATGTTATGCAAGTTTACTATGATGTAATATGCAAGTTTATCATGTTATGCAAGTTTGCTATGTTATGATATGCAAGTTGCCATGTTATGTATGCAAGTTTGGGTTGATCATCTCACTCATGTTATCATGTTATGCAAGCTTATCTTGAGTATATGGACATAAAGCTTCAAGCTTTATGCTCAAGGTTGCATTTTGACAACATGTAAGTTATCATATCCCTTATGATAACTTGCATGTGAGGCTAAATGCGAACTTATGGCCGTTTCTACATGTCATTTATCACCGTGTATCACCAATATGCTAAGTTTGGTTTTATGCATGCTTTTGAGGCCTAAAAATGTAATATGCAAGTATATGAACACATGTACATTTCATATGCCACCATGTTGAACTTGTGGCTTCAACACCTTTATGTCATGATTATGCCAAGTTCCCTCTTTCTATCCTTTATGCGCTATGGCGATATGTAAGCGATGGGATTGCGTTTGGGGTTGGGTAAACTTAAAAGACATAAAAACATCAGCTTGGGAATTTACCTATTAAGTTAGGTCTACCCTTTTGGGAATTTACCTATTAAGTTAGGTCTACCCAAATGCTTGAAAACTTGTAACATGTTTTGGAAACATGATGGACATGACACTTAGAAAAGATAAGTGTGACCAACTCGAGGTTGGCGTTGAGTTTGTAGCGTAAACCTACCCGGAACCGACCGGCTTAACTAGTTGCTACAAACAATAGGACCCAATGTGAGAAGTTGGCCATGTTGTACCTTGAACCCGAGGTTAGACCAAGTTGTGGTGTAAAGCTACCCGGACCCGCCCGGCTTAACTAGTAACCACAACAAGGTCTAATGTGAGAGGTTAAGGCGCATAAAATTAATTAATGCCTCATGATTAGGGTTAAGTCATGGTCCACTTAATACTTAACCAATTTGGGCTTGGTATATTAATCAGGGTTAAGTCGTGAACTCATCGTTACACTTAACCAAGTTAATCCATGATTAGCAAGAGGGTTAAACCGTACTTAACCCACTAGAAAATCCTAGCAATGGGGGTCCACTCCAGCAGTAATCCCAAGTTCGTATCATTATGGCCCTAGGGTCTAGGCTAGGGTGGGGGCACAATTACTGAACTGGAGGTAAGTGACCAAAAGCGACGGCAGAAGGGTACGCCGGTGTAGTTCCGGGCGGACTATGGTCGTGCACACAGTCTGAAGCCGGGGAAAACATGCACGGGTACCAGTAGATCGAGACTGTGCACGCATGATTATGGTGTCCAGGGGTTGACACCCTAGGGCTTGATACACCCGACGGGAGACACGGCACAGTCTGACTACAATTATGTTTGGGCCGTATGGACACCAACACGTGACGAGTTAGGCTTATAGGGAGCCGATCGACTAGACCGTTTGGTTGGACCGCGTAGTAGGGTCACTTCATGTTATTGGGCCAAAGCTTGGGCCAAGGGATCAATACTTGTTTATTCAAGTCATGTTAGTTTACTAGTACACCTGTGGTGCAAAAACCTTAAACCTGATTATGCGATGACACCTTTATCTACCTTGTTAGTTAATCATCATGCCAGTATCTAGTTATCCATATGTTCATCTCAGCTTTCATCATGCCAGTTAACTTTATCAGTTTACATTGATTGTAGTAGGGCTTACTCAGTCTTTTTGACTGACCTATTTTCTTTCGCCTCTTTTCTTCCGTTTCCCCCCCCAGGTTCTCAGGGTGGGAATATTGGAGCTTAGCTTGGATTTCTGATCGCTTGCTTGTGGGATTTTAGCTAATGTACGGTCTTGACATGAAGCTAGCTATGGTTATCACTTATTTTGGGGATAGTACTTATGTATTTCAGTTTTTCAGTGATGTTGTTTTTATCTAGACTTGTGTATTTGGAAAGTGACATTATGTTGTATCAGACTTGTTTTGAAATAGTTTGAAATCTTCCGCTGTTTTACTTATCTTATTTACTCTGTTTATATATATACATATGTTCTTGTTCTGCCTTGATATATCATTATGCATGTTTACCTGATTCAAACGCCCCTCCAAAGTCAGGGTGCTTGCAAGAGACACCCTGGCGGAGGCGGGGTGTTACAAATATTTAAAATTAAAATTATTTTTTTTCCTAAATTTGCTAATATGTTTTATGTTAAAAAATTCTTGTTTTCTGAAATTTTTTAAAAGAAATGTTTTTTTCTACAAATGAAAATTTTGTTAATATATATAAATTTATTGGTCGAATAATTTTATAATTTCAATTAAGTTTAACATATTAAGCAATGCTTATGTTTCGTTATGATACACAAGTATTATGGGGTACTTGTTTATTAGAGCGAAACGGTAGTGTAACCATCTATGGACATGCGTTGTAAACCTTTTTTCCAAGTATACCGGGTTTATAAAACTTACTATTTTGAATATTGCCATGATTGGTTTTATATAGTGTTTTGGTGTAAAAAACACTATGAATTTTTAAGGCATGATTTTACAAAAAAAAATATAAAAAAATACTTTTAATGTTGGGATTGGGATATATTGGACTCTATTGTACCAATGGGCCAAAACTCCATCTTGGTCGACCTGATTCAGGTTCGCTACCTAAATCACGGTGGTTTTAATTTTCGCCCATCTACCACCAAAGGTCAAATGGTCTACTACATTAGGTAATTTTTTTGTTTTGCTCGGGATTCCCGATCGGCGGGTCACGGACTACATCAGATGGAGGCGTGGGTGTGCCACGTGTAGTGCCGTGAATGGGTAGCCTACGGACTTCGCCATAGACCATCTTGGTTATGGGTTGATCGCCAGGTATCATTTTTTCGTTATGAGTAGGTTACGGTGCTGATGTCTCCGCGCGTGCTCGAGCTCTACCACTATGATTTTACAATACCAGCGTCTGTTTATTTGGTATCTGTTATGAGTCATATTATAATTATCCCATAGTTCCCATAATTCTTTATTACCCTCTTATTTATTTGAATAAGGTTGGCATATTATCCAAGTTAATTTGGAAACCCAGTATTATATTATAATATTGTTTTATATATGATAATTGTTTTGTTATTGTATTGCTTTACATACAATACCTGTGCCTTTTTAATCTTACTTTTTATATTATCATACATATGATAATTGCATGGTATTGTATTGTATTGCTTTACATAAAATAACTGTGACCTTTAATCTTATTTTTTATATATTATCATATTGATTTACATATGATAATTGTTTTGGTATTGTATTGCTTTACATACAATACCGATGCCTGAGATTATGGCATATTAATGCGATGACTATGCTAAATTGTTCCTATATTGTAACATTCATACGCGTCATGTTGACTTATACATGTGGCACCTTCACTTCTTTGTTAAATTATTTAATGTCCATAGATACTTACTTCACTCACACTAGACATAGTCTGACCCATGTGATTTGTTTTGTTAAAACAATCCTCGGGTCAGGCTGAGGATTGTTGGCAGGTTAGGTTTGCATGGACTGCAGCGTCACTCTTATCTTTTTCCACGTTTTGTGGTTTTGGACTATGCAGCTTCATTCTATCAGTAGCGTGTAGTATTATGGTATGTACACTATTATGTATTTTGGGAAGTGATATTATGTATGATGGACAATGTATTTGGACATCTCTATTATGATATGTATTATGTATTCTGTTGTTGTTGTGATGCGCTTGATGCTATTATATTTTGTACTATGTAACTTTGGAAATTTTCTTGTGCCATTGCTTTGAACTTATACTGTGCACAAATGGTAAGTTGAGAAATTTTAAAAATTCTCGTGCCAGTGTTCGTTCAAGGGAATGAGTACAACTTTTAGCCCTATCGAGACCCATTCTCCGTGCTTTCCGACAGTAATACTTAGTGTTGCTCTTGGTTAGCATGAGTCTAGGGGTCGGGCGTTACATTGTTGGTATCAGAACCCAGGTTTGACATAGTACAAAATATAATTAGAACAGGGCTTAGCACAAGACAGTAGAAACATTATACATGTCTATTATTTTACAGTATCACTCCCATCATATAATAATAGTTGTACGTACCTGAACCGAAATCCCAATCTTTTAGCATTCTAGTGTGAGTATTGTTTTAATTTCAACTTAATGATATATCTCACTATATGCAGAGTAGTGAGAAAGACGGCTAAAAGACCTCCCCGTTTGACGATGGAGCTGTGGTTGGAGTTGATACAGAACATGCCTCAAGCCGCACCCGCTCCTAATGCTACTCCTAGAGCTGATTTCACTCGTATGTGTAAGAACTTTACGAGCCTTGGAGGGAAGCCTTTCCTTGGGAAAAAGGTGTTGTTGAAGTTCAAGCCTAGCTTAAGATCTGTGAGCGTGTTTTTGGGCATATGGGTGTGACTGACCGTCAAAATGTTGAGATTGCTTCTAGCTTCCTCCAAGGCAATGTCGCGGATTGGTTTGACATTATGAATGCTAAGAGGGGAGAGGAAGAGCTTACGTGTGAAAGATATAGTGAACGATTAGAGTTGAGGTTCGTTCCAGAGGCAGAGAAGGCCATCCTTACTCGTAGATTTATTAAGCGTAAGCAAAGGGATATGTAAGTTCAGGAGTATGTCAACACCTTCAATTCCCTCTCTAAATATGGTGCAGACTTGATCAACACCCAGTTCAAAAAAAATCAGAAATTTGTAGGTGGTCTTCGTAGGAAGCTGAGGGACCAGCTCTTAACTCAGCTTCGTTCTACTTTTGATGAGATTGTTGATCTGGCTTTGAGGTACGAGGACCTGTATCGTGAAAGAGATGATGATGCACCTAAGAGGAAAGCTCCATTTTTCCCTAAGAAGAAGCAGAATTCTCAAAAGAAGCAAAAGAAGGGTCAATCTTCAGGCTCACAAAATTAAGCTAAAGGTGGAGTAGAATGCTATAAGTGTGGAGCAAAGGGGCATTTTTCTAATGTATGTCATCAAAGGGAATGCTATGAGTGTCACCAGATTGGTCATCTAAGAAACGAGTGTCCGTAACTCATAAAGAAAAAGCAAGCAGCTAGGATCCATGTCATGGAGGGAGATCCGGGTCCAAGCCAAAGGAAAGGAAAGCAAGTAATGGAAGGTATAATTCTATTTAGAGATGCTTTCATTTGCATACATTTTGACACCGGTGCATCACACTCCTTTATATCTAAAGATTTAGTTGACAGATATGCTTTGGATGTAGTTTATCTTGTCATATCTCTAAGGGTTGTGAATCCCATTGGTGGGTCCGCAACGCTTGGAATGTTGTGCAAGAACCTTGAGCTATTATTAGGAGGACTTCCTTTCTCATGTGACTTGCAAGTATTTGAGTGTCTTGGTTTTAATATTATTTTGGGGATGGATTGGTTGGAACGATATGAGGCTCATCTTTCTTTCTTAGACAGAGTTGTTACTTTGAAACACCCCTCTTTCAGAGGGCTTGTTTATATAACACTTGATATGCAAGGCCCTAATGCTCATGGTTCTCTCAATTCCATTGAGTCATGAGAAGATGAGTAGATAGCTAGAGTTCCTGTTGTTAGGGATTTTGGTGATGTGTTTGAGCCTGTTACTGGCTTGCCGCCTAAGAGGGCTGTGGAGTTTCACATAGATCTTATCCTTGGACCCCAACCGGTCAGTAGACCTCCTAATCGTATGCCTCGTGTTGAGATGGAGGAGCTTCGAAAGCAATTGACTGAGTTCTAAGGGAAGCAGTTCACCCGATCGATTAGCTCTCCTTGGGGAGCCGCAACAGTCTTTGTAAAGAAGGCTGACGGCTTTCTTCGCTTGTGCATTGATTATAGAAAGCTTAATGAGATGACGGTAAAGAATAAGTATCCACTCCCTCGTATTGATGATCTTTTTTATCATTTAAGTGGAGCAAAAGTCTTTTCCCAGCTCGACTTAGCCACTGGATTCCATCGGTTGCGAGTAGCGGAAGACAACATCCCTCTCACTGCCTTTCGCACTCGATATGGCTCTTATGAATGGTTGGTAATGCCGTTTGGGCTTACGAATGCCCCTGCATACTTTGTAGACCTGATGAATAGAGTGTTCAAAAGCTATCCTGATAGATTCGTCTTGGTCTTCATTGATGATATATTAGTATATTCCAAGTCTGAGCAAGAGCATGAAGGTCATTTGAGAATTGTTTTGGAGACTTTGAGGGAACATAAGCTGAAAGCAAAGTTTTCCAAATGCCACTTTTGGTAGAAGGAGGTAAAGTTCTTAGGCCATATTATATCCGAAGCCGGTCTAGCTGTGGATCCTTCTAAGATAGAAGCAATACAGAATTGGAAAAGGCCTGAGACTGTTATAGAGATTCGAAGCTTCCTCGGTCGAGTAGGGTATTATCATCGCTTTGTTAAGGATTTTTCAAAGATTGTCGCTCCTTTGACAAGGCTGACGAAGAAGGTGTAAAGTTTGAGTGGACAGATAAGTGTGAAGAAGCTTTCTCTAAGTTGAAGGAGATGCTCACTAGTGCACCAGTTTTGGTGATTCCAGAAGGTAATCAAGATCTTGTGGTGTATACTGATGCTTGTGGGTCTGGATTGGGTGTTGTGCTTATGCAGAAGGGATGAGTCGTGGCTTATGCATCTAGACAATTAAGACCCAATGAGGTTAGATATGTTGTTTATGATTTAGAGCTGGCAGCTGTAGTTTTTGCTTGGAAGCTATGGCGACATTACCTTATAGGTGAGAGGTTTGTCATTTATATTGACCATAAATCTTTAAAATACCTCTTTACTCTAAAAGAGATGAATATGCGCCAGCAAAGATGGTTGGAGTTTTTGGCAATATATGATTTTGATATTCAGTATACACTTGGAAAAGGCAATCGTGTAGCGGATAGTCTCAGCCGTAAGCATCAAACAGTTGTATCAATGATGATAGCTGAATGTCGAGACTTGGAGGTGTTGGCTTCTAGTGGAATCTATTGTAATATGCCCACTCATAGCTCTGGAAGTATGTTGGCCAATATGGTTATGAGACTGAGCCTAATGGATAGGATTTCTCATGCTCAGACGGAAAGATCCTACTACCTTAGAGCATATTCATCGGCAGAAGAATGGTGAGAATGCTGATGATTTGAAAGGATTTGAGTTGAATGCCCAAGGCTGTTTAAGGAAAAAGGGCAGGCTCTTTGTACCTAATGTTGCAGGTCTTAGGCATGAGGTGATGAGTGATTGCCATTGTTCGCGATATACCATTCACCCTGGTGGCAGTAAGATGTATATGGACATGAAACGTCTATATTACTGGGAAGGAATGAAGCACGATATAGGCGAGTATGTGAAGAATTGTATTACCTGCCAATTGGTGAAGTACGAGCACCAAAAGCCTAGCGGTCTTCTTCAGCCATTGGAGATTCCGCTATGGAAATGGGATCATGTATAAGTGAATTAAGATTCTAAATTGTTCATTTATACTTAGATCCTTCGGCGTAATGCTGTAAATATAAATGCTTTGTTTAGGTATCCATAGACTTCATTGATGGATTGCCAAGATCAAAGCAATGGCATGATAGCATATGGGTAGTAGTGGATCGTTTGACTAAATATGCCCATTTTATCCCAGTCAAGTCGAAAAGAACCGCTCCTTATTTGGCAAAGCTATATGTGAAGGAAGTTGTTCGTCTCCATAGTGTACCTAGTGCTATAGTTTGTGATAGGGATCCACTACTTACTAGTGGATTCTGGAGAAGCTTGCAGTCATATCAGCTCAGCATATCATCCTCAGTCCGATGGGCAAACTGAGCGGGTTAACAAGATATTGGAGGATTTGTTGCGTTCTTGTATCCTTGATTTTGGCGGGTCTTGGGAGGACCACCTATACTGGGTCGAGTTTGCATATAACAATTGCTTTTAGTCCAGTATAGGCATGGCTCCTTTTGAAGCATTGTATGGAAGACCCTGTAGATCTCCTTCGTGCTGGCTTGAGATTGGGGATAGGTTGGTGCTTGGTCCCGACACTATGCGTGAAGCTTTTGAGAAGGTGGACCTAATTAGAAGAAGGATGAAAGAGGCGCAGGATAGACAAAAGTCCTATGCAGATCGTCGAAAAAAGAACTTGGAGTTCAAAGTTGGAGATCATGTATTCGTTAAGGTTACTCCTTTAAAAGGAGTAATGAGGTTCATAAGACTAGTAAGCTTGCTCCGAGATTTATTGGCCCTTATCCTATTGTGGAGCGAATTGGAAAACTTGCCTATAGAGTTTCCCTACCCAAACACATATCGAGTGTGCCCAACGTCTTCCGTGTGTCTCACTTGAGGAAGTGTTTAAGGGACTCCGAAGAGGTCATAGAGCCGAAGCAATTGCAGCAGATTGAGATCGCTCCTAACATGACTTTTACTCGAGAGCCTATTCGTATTATTTCCTCTGAGACGAAGAAGCTTTGGGGTAAAGTGGTTCCATTAGTCAAGGTGCAGTGGTCAAGTAATCCAAAAGACCGCACTTGGGAAACACGAGAGTCGATGCAGAGGCATTATCCTAAATTGTTTGGCGCTTGAGTAAGGTATGTCCTATTATTTTGAGTTGAATCTATAAATTAGTTACAGATGTAACCCATACATAGAAATTGCGAGGACGCAATTTTTGTAAGGGGAAGTCTGTAACAACCCGGTTTTCTTAGGGATATTGAATTGGAAATCAACTAATTGATTTGGTAATTTAGAGGAAAAATATATAAAATAATGAATGAATAAATAAATATATAGAAGCGAAACATATATTTGGGATGAGAGGAAAATACATGTTTTATGAATTATTAGGCGTATGTAGTTGGTGTAAAATGTTGCACGTTTTGTTGTAACAATGTTAAAGTTTATTGTTTTTGATTAAATAACAAATTTTTTTTTAAAAAAATGTTTTCTTGTTGCTTTCAAGTTATGAAAAAAAAGAGAAGTTCACATAATGTTGAAAATGTGTGCAATGTAAGATTAAAAAAAAGAGAATTTTATGTCCATTTTTCATTATAAAAAATAAAAAAATAACAATAATAATAATTTTTATTTTTCATAATGTTGGAAAGCTCTAGAAACTAAGTTAAAATGCATGAAAAGGAGAAAATATCTCATAAAGAGACAAAGAGTAATCATTATGTATATAAGAAGAGAAGGAGTAAAAACAAAAGAAAATATAAAAAAAAGAAAGGGGGAAAAGGGAGATTTTTCTTGAGAAGAATCTAGAGAAGGGGGCTAAACATAAAATCCCTTCTCATTAATCTCCCGTTCCCATTCCTTATTCAGTACTTACGTATTTCTCCATCTCAGAAAGCACAAACCAGAAATACAACACAGGAAAGAAAAAGAGAAAAGAAAAATCAAATCTTTCCATCTCAATCAAAATAAAGATTAGAAATTTGCAATCAAAGGTTGAAGTAAGATTCCCAATTCTTCAAGTAAGTATCCCTAAATCTAATCCTGTTTCATCTTCTTCCTTTTCTATGAATTGTTATTTAGGGGTTTTTGATTTTTGTTTGAATTGGAAAGGAAGAGGATTACAATCAAAAGCAAGCAGTTACAGGGCTTCAAAATTGCATTTTGGTGTTAGAGGTGAGTGAAGTTTTCACCTTTTTCCTCTTTAAATCATGAATTGTGTATGCATGATGGGTAAAAAGTGAAATTTTGATTGCAAATTAGCCCCTTCCCCTATGTATGATTTATTATTGGTATGTTTGGGGGAAATTAGGTTAGATTCGCGGTAGTATTACAAAATTGAAGGCATAATATCTTAAAATTGGTTGCATGCATACAACTTTTACTGCATGCAAGATATATGTTCAATTGCCTCATGTATGTTGCATGCATGTAATTTTTATTGCATGCAAGATATTTGTTTAAATGTCTCATATTTGTTACATATGATTTTATCGCATGCAAAGTATTTGTATAATTGCCCTTTAGATAATCATTCTCATAATTATTGGAAAAAAAAAATCAAACCTTTGCTGCTCGATACAAATAAATAAATAAATAAATAAAATTATGCTAATAAAAATTCAATAGGGGGGAAGGCGTTGCAGCTCAAAGAGCTGCAACAACAGTCCAATTCTGGACTGTACAGGCAGTCCAGTTCTGGGCTGCATTTGCAACCCAAATGGGGCTGTAATTCAGCCCAGAATGGGCTGCGTAGGCAGCCCAGAAGAGCTGCCCAGGTGGCCGGGCCTAGGCCGACCTGGTAGCCCAGCCGGGCTGCCCAGGCGGCCGGGCCTGGGCCGACCTGGCAGCCCAGCCGGGCTGCCCAGGCGGCCGGGCCTGGGCTGGCCTGAAAGCCCAAGCGGGCTGCCCAGGCGGCTCGGCCTGGGCCAACCACACAGCCCAAGCGGGCTGCCCAGGCGGCCCGGCTTGGGCCTGCCTGGCAACCTATGCGGGTTGCCCAAGCGGTCCAGCCTGGGCTGGCTGGCAGACCAGCCAAGGCTGGGTCGGCCGGCCCGAAAATAAAAAAAATAAAAATAAAAAAATTTAAAAATTCACTTTTTGAAAATAAAAAAATATTTAAAATTAAAATTATTTTTTTTTCCTAAAATTGCTTATATGTTTTATGTTAGAAAATTCTAGTTTTCTGAAAATTTTTAAAAGAAATGTTTTTTTTTCTACAAATGAAAATTTTGTTAATATATATAAATTTAATGGTCGAATAATTTTATAATTTCAATTAAGCTTAACATATTAAGCAATGCTTATGTTTCGTTACGATACACAAGTATTATGGGGTACTTGTGTATTAGAGCGAAACGGTAGCATATCTATGGACATGCGTTGTAAACCTTTTTACCAAGTATACTGGGTTTATAAAACTTACTTTTATGAATATTTCCATGATTGGTTTAATATAGTGTTTTGGTGTTATAAACATTATGAATTTTTAAGGCATGATTTTACAAAATAAAATTTTAAAAAAAAAAATACTTTTAATTTTGGGATTAGGATAGATTGGACTCTGTTGTACCAATGGGCCAAAACTCCATCTTGGTCGACCTAATTCAGGTTCGCTACCTAAATCACGGTGGTTTTAATTTTCGCTCATCTACCACCAAAGGTCAAACGGTCTGCTACATTGGGCAATTTTGTTGTTTTGATTGGGATTCTCGATCGGCGGGTCACGGACTACATCAGATGGAGGCGTGGGTGTGCCACGTATAGTGCTGTGAACGGGTAGCATATAGCCTTCGCCTTAGACCGTCTTGGTTATCCTAGGTTGATTGCTAGGTGTCGTTTTGGCGTTATGAGTAGGTTACGGCGCTGATCTCTCCGCGCGCGCTCGAGCTCTACCACTGTGATTTTACAATAGTAGTGTCTTTTTATTTGTTATCTGTTATGAGTCATATTATAGTTATCCCGTAGTTCCCATAATTCTTTATTACCCTCTTATTTATTTGAATAAGGTTGGCATATTACCCAAGTTAATTTGGAAACCTAGTATTATATTATCATATTGTTTTATATATGATAATTGTTTTGGTATTGTATTGCTTTACATACAATACCTGTGCCTTTTTATTCTTACTTTTTATATTATCATATTGCTTTACATATGATAATTGCATGGTATTGTATTGCTTTACATACAATACCTGTGACCTTTAATCTTATTTTTTTTATATATTATCATATTGCTTTACATATGATAATTGTTTTGGTATTGTATTGCTTTACATACAATACCCATGCCTGAGATTATGGCATATTAATGCGATGACTATGCTAAATTGTTCCTATATTGTAATATTCATATGCCTCATGTTGACTTATACATGTGGCACCTTTACTTCTTTGTTAAATTATTTAATGTCCATAGATACTTAATTCACTCACACTAGACATAGTTTGACCCGTGTGATTTATTTTGTTAAAACAATCCTCAGGTCAGGCTGAGGATTGTTAGCAGGTTAGGTTTGCGTTGATTGCAGCGTCACTCTTATCTTTTTCCACGTTTTGGGGGTTTGGACTATGCAACTTCAGTCTATCAGTAGCGTGTAGTATTATGGTGTGTACACTATTATGTATTTTGGGATGTGATATTATGTATGATGGACTATGTATTTGGACATCTCTATTATGATATGTATTATGTATTCTGCTATTGTTATTGTTATTGTGTTGCGCTTGATGCTATTATATTTTGTATTATGTAACTTGGGAAATTTTCTTGTACCATTGCTTTGAACTTATACTGAGCACGAATGGTAAGTTGAGAAATTTTAAAAATTCTCGTGCTAGTGTTCGTTCAAGGGAATGAGTACAACTTTTAGCCCTATCGAGTCCAATTCTCCATGCTTTCCGACAGTAATACTTAGTGTTGCTCTTGGTTAGCATGGGTCTAGGGGCCGGGTGTTACATTGTTGGTATATATTACCCGTACTGAAGGGAACTCTTTAAAATATTGGAATGTGATAAAAACATTTGAGTTTATATAACATGTCATTCGACATTGTTCTGGATCATATAAGAAAAGGTAATTGAATGTTGAAAAAATAATATATATGGCTATTTCCGAACTAAAGGAAGGCTAAACAAGTTTTAATCAAATAGGAGGTCGACATTAAGTTATAATGGTAATTATTATTTAAATAAAGAATTATTTGATAAACGAAATCAGATTCCTATAAGAAATATATGTTCACATTTCAAAGTGAATAAGAAAGAAAATGTTTGCAGATTGTAACAAACCGTATTTTAACAACGTGTTAAGACAAGAATCAAGGCAGAATTAAATATTAAAATCTAAATCAGGGAAAACGGGTTGCGCCATTGCGTTTGTCTCGGAAAAATACGCGAAATAAAGTCCGAGTTTTCGAAAAACGGAGTCCGTATGACCAAGTTATGGCCCAATGAAGTTTTCAGAAAATTCCAAGCCCGAAAACAGTTCAAATTCGAATTCAGATTTAAATAAAAACAAGGTAGAATGGGCGGGAATTTTCCCGCCCCAGGCAGGGTCGACACAGGGGTCGACACCAGTGTCGACCCCCCCCAATGGGTCGACACCCATGTCGACCCAGGGGTCGACCCCCCCCCCCCCGGTCGGACCAATTTTTCTGGTGCACCTGTTTTGGCTCCTGGGTCTTGTTTTAGGGGCTCGTGACGATTTTGGATGGCTCAGACCTATTCTGGGGTTAATCTAAAGGCTGAAATCAATTTCCTACAACTATAAAAAGACCCTAAGACCTAGCCTAAACCATACTATTTCATTTTAGCACTCATGCAGCCGCCATTAAACCTAGAACTCTAAATTAAAAATACAAAGAACAAAAATTAAAGAAGACGAAGGATGATTCTTGAAGGCTACAACTAGAAGCTACAACAACTACAACGCTTTAGACAACGGATTTGGGGCTATTTGATTTAAAGTTTTGATTTGGATTGCTTGCTTCACATTGTAAGTTCCATGCCACTTTTTAGGCAAAAACACTGAAATAACATGGACATGCTATGAATTGAAACCGGATTTAGGAACTATTATTAATCCATGTTTATATTGTTTAACTTTGAATCAAAATTTGGGAATATTGCTATGTTAATGTTGCAAGTTAAACTTATCATGATGTTGATGTTGTTATGAATCAGTTGGGCTTAATTTTATTGCAAGTTGAACAAATACATGTCCATGGAATCATTATGTTCATTGAAATCCTCATGTTGATTAAACCATGCCTATGATGCTAATTAAACCATGTCTATGATATTAATGAAACTATGCCTGTGATGTTAATATACCTATCATGCTAATGACAAATTGGGAATTGCTAGGTCATGATGAAAAGTTGGAATCATTATGTTTATAATGCTAGTTGAGAATCATTATGTTATAAATACTAAATTGGAATCCACTATGCCTATTAGAATTACAATGCCTTTAATGTTTCATGTTTGTAATAAAATTATTATTATGCCCGAAATGATTATTATGCGTAGGATGTAAAGTTGAATTCATCATGTTGAACTAAGATGGAACCATTACTATGCCAAGTTATCATCATGCTAGTATTGAAACCATGTGATATGTTATAGCCTGTTTATTATGCAAGTAATGTTGGTATTGTCACGTATGCCTATCACATGTCTGGTGTTATTCCCCTTTATCTATTGAATTGTTTATGCTTGTGAACGAAGTACGTTTATATACGTTGGGGATACGATTGGGTAGAATAGGCAAAACTTGAATTGATTATAATCATAAACCGTGAAATTTGGCATAAGTAGAACATGAAATATGGAACGAAAACTCGACTTGAACATGCCATAACCTGACTTGAAACATGCCTTAGTTGGGCACGAACTTGACATATGAACAGGCTATGAAAATAACATGAATCTGATAAGAACATGGACATGACTGTAGAAAACAAGAAAGTGGCCAACTCGAGGTTGGGTTGAGTTTGTAGTGTAAATCTGCCCGGAACCGCCCGGCAAATCCAGTTGCTACAAACAATAGGATCCAGTGTGGGTAGTTGGTCAAATCGCGCTTGAAACCCGAGGTTGGGTTGAGTTCGTAGCGTAAACCTGCCCGGAACCGCCCGGCAAATCCAGTGGTTACGAACAGTAAGATCCAATGTGAGTGGTTCGGTGCATTAACGAATCAATTAATGCCAATTAGGGTTAAGTCATGAATATGAAAAGACAACTTAACCAACTTGAACACGATTTGTAGGGCTAAGTCATGGACTTGAAACGACAACACTTAGCCAACTTGACAGGACACGTAAGCGGGTTAAGTCACGAATTTAAATGGCATACTTAACCATCTTGACATGACTAGACTGGAAAAGGATTAAGTCACGAATTACATGACTTAATCGGTTAGGCGGGTTAGGTCACGAATTACATGACCTAATCTGCTAGGCGAAACCCTAGATACGACCCCTTTCAGCAGTAACCCTCTAGATGTATCAAGGTACCCTGGGGCTAGGCCGGGCGGGGCACGATTACTGGGCTGATTGTAAGAGGAGAACGACGGCAGTGGGGTACGCCGGTGCAGGTTCGGTGGGCTACGGTCGTGCATGTATTCTGGGGCAGGCACTGGGTATCCGTAGATTTATCTGTGCATCTTGAATCGTGTCAGGGGTTGACACCCTAGGGCTGATACACCCGAAGGTGGACGCAGCACTGGTGACTACATTCGTGATTAGCCGTATTACACGGACACTTGACGAGTTAGAACTTGTAGGCAGCCGATCGACTAGATAATCGCTCCGTAGGACCCCGTACTTGGGTCAGACCCCGTTTCAGGGTCATTTCATGATATTGGGCCATGGGATTTATTTCGTGATTAACTTGTGATATGGGCTTAGTATAGTAGTACAGTCGATGCAACGAATCTCGAACATGTGATGCTTTACTTGACTGGTCTTGACTTATCCTGATCACCTTAGTCTATCTTGTTCACCTTGACACCATTCTTAAGTTTAGTTCCAGTTCATACATGACAGGTTGTTTTAACCGTTTTTACACTGAAAGTCACTAGGACTTACTCAGTCTTTATGACTGACCCTTTTCCTTTCACCTCTTTTTCTTTCGTTTCCCCCCCCCCCCCCAGGTTCTCAGGGAGGAAACACTAGCTCTTAGCTTGGATATCACTTGCTATGGCTCAGCATGTACGGTTTGCTATGGCTGCTTCTTTTTACTGCACTTGGGGAATAAGCTGTTTTCTGTTTTTATGTTATTGCTTCTTTGGCTATTATTACAAGATAGTTGTAATGAAGTTATTTGAAATGTTTGTAAGAGACATGGTTTATTTTGGAATAAAACGAAGTTCTGTTTGTCTCACAAATTCTTCTGCTGTTTACTTAAACTTTTTTATTAATGTTCTGTCTTGTGATAATTCTGTGATGTTATCTCAATAATACCCCTCCAAAACTAGTGCATTCCCTTTGTGAGTGACCCTAGCGGAGGTGTGGTGTTACATTTGGTATCAGAGCAGAAGGTTACCAAGACTGGGCAAAAGTTTTGAAAACCTTTTGAATTTTTTTTTCTTTCAAAACCATTTATGTAACACCCCACACCCGCTACGGTCACTCACTAAGGGAATGCCATAACATCGGTGGAGTATTTTAAGTGAATATAGAACAGAAAAATTACAACAAGACAGATATAAGTAATACTTGAGAATTTAAAACATCATTTCATTGCAGCGGAAAGTAAAACACGTTTGGTTACACCAAAACCATAAACAAGAGTCAAGTACATAATATCCATCCTGATAAAACAAAAGTACATAATCCCACTACATAACTTAATAGCCATAATAGAAAAGATAAACTGAGCTTTACATCCACGGTCCAAGCTCCAAAAGAGAGATAAAGCCGTCTGATCAAAGCCCACTAGTGCTAGGCCCACTCTGATAACCTGAGGGTTGGGAAAAAAGATAAACACAACGGGGTCAGACATAAGTCTGAGCGAGTCCTATAACTTTAACAATCCAATCATTAAAGTAACCAGAGTAAGACATAAGCTTGATATACGGTAACGACTGGGGATAAATGGCTACACTAAGCAGCCAACTAGACTTAGGATGAACTAAGATAACCGTAAAGACGCGCCTATCCACCCAAGGATAATTACTATATTGCACTACCCCAGATCTACCCACCCAAGGGTAATTCCTACACTGCACCACACCAGTTCTACCCACCAAGGGTAATTCCTACTTAAAGGTTGATCCCACTAAGTGTACTTAGTAATTTTACCCAGTAGTTTCTTGTACCCCTAGCTGACTACATAGGTGCCGTCTGCCCCTATCTCCGCTAGGTGTACTCACTACTCCCAAGCGATCGGCTCCCTAACGTAGATACCCGTGCTGGCCCCACAGTGGGGTGTATCACTCCCCAAAGTGGCAACCCTATAATCAATGGTGCACGGCTTATACCTACACGATGCAACAACGTCTTACCTACCAGCCCGGGTCCACACACGCCTATGAAACCCGTTGGACTCGCGTTGCCACCGCTACCCCGTTTTGGCCTCTTATAGTCAAGCCCAATATGCGTGTCCCGTCCTCGACTTGGGTCGAGCCCACAAAGATACGTTTGGGATATTGGTTGAAATGGGCCCCCACAAGCTACTACTTAAGCTTGTCATTTTATCTAGTGCATCCCACTTAACCCCTTTTATAATCATACCCACTTACATGTTAAGGTTTGGTTAAGTCATCTAATCATATTTCAATTGCCACTCAAGGCCCCCATAAGCTACTACTTAAGCTTGTCATTTAATCATATTTCAATGGCCACTTACGGCCCCCACAAGCTACTACTTAAGCTTGTCATTTAATTATATTTCAATTGCCACTTAAGGCCCCCACAAGCTACTACTTAAGCTTGTCATTTAATTATATTTCAATTGCCACTTAAGGCCCCCATAAGCTACTACTTAAGCTTGTCATTTAATTATATTTCAATTGCCACTTAAGGCCCCCACAAGATTTCCACATGCCACCCAAGGCACTTACTTGATTCCCACATGCCACCCAAGGCACTTACTTAACCCTTTAATCATGTTTAATTACATGTTCCACTTTGGTTAAGTATTCTAATCGTGTTTTCTATTGCCACCCAGGGCAACCCACTAGTTTCCTTATGCCACCCAAGGCACTCCCACTAGTTACTACATGCCACCCAAGGCACCCCCACTAGTTACTACATGCCACCAAAGGCACCCACTTAACCCCTCATGCCTCACTACATGCTAATTTGGTTAAGTATTTCTTAATTAATTAAGATCGTAACCTTTGTAAAGACCTCTCACATTAGACTGTCTTTTATGGCAGCTGGATATGCCGGTTGGTTCCGGGCAGCCTTACACCATAACAGAGTCTAACCTCGTGTCTTTACACTTGTCACGTATTTAGTTTATGACTAAGACCTCTCACATTGGGCCAATCATTTGTAGCCGCTGGATTTGCCGGTCGGTTCCGGGCAGTCTTATGCTACAAAAAGGGTCCAACCTCGTGTCTTAGTAGATTAATTACACCTAATTAATCACCCCCATAATTTGTATTAATTATCCCTAATTAATTACAAATATTTAAGAATATGGGTAGACCTAACTCAATAGGTAAATTCTCAATTCCATAATATGGGTAGACCTAACTTAATAGGTAAATTCCCAATTATGTCCATCCACTTTATGGTATGTTTAATCATACCCACTTCACACAATTTTATGTGTTCATTAATTTTTACCCCATCGTCCCCACGTAAATACGTTAACATGACATACTTTAAAAGAGAAGATTCATCATACACATAATGGGTTCAACTTAGCATATCATTAGCATTATCATGGGTTTAAAAGGTGTCAACTTGCATATATGACCATAAACCCAACTTGCATAAATAACCAACCCAAACTTGCATGAATCACAAATGTCATAAAGATGGTAACTTGCATAAATGTTCATGTCATAGACCTATCATAAAGGTGTCAACTTGCATACATGTCATAGGTCTAAAAGGGATGAACTTGCACATGTACTTATGTCATACATAGAGGCAAACTTGCATATATTATGCATATCATAAAAAGAGACAAACTTGCATATGAACTTGCATCATAACTTGCATATGAACTTGCATCATAACTTGCATATGAACTTGCATAACATGCCATACTTAGAGGCAAACTTGCATATATTATGCATATCATAAAAAGAGACAAACTTGCATATGAACTTGCATCATAACTTGCGTATGAACTTGCATCATAACTTGCATAAAACCAAACACTTAGCATGCATAAAACCAAACTACTTAGCATGCATAAAACCCACCACTTAACATGCATAAACCCAAACACTTAACTTGCATAAACATAGTATCATCATGAATAAGTGTTAAACATAGTGATTAGCAAACTAGCATCATAACATATGGCCTAAAACCCATTGATCCGCAAGCAAAACCATATGATCTCATCACGTCTCATCTACTTAGTTTAACAATTGGTTATTAAAGTGATAGAAACTCACAAACTCCAAGATTAGCTCCTTAGATAGTTGCTAGAGTTGAAGTAGAGGTGGATTAGTAGTTGATTAGCTTGCAATCCTCTTCACAAATTAGTGGAGGCTCCTTCTAAGTTGCATTTTGGCGGCATGATGGCACAAATTCTATTTTTAGTTTGGATTAGGGTAGTCTTAGGGTGTATTTATAGGATTAGGTTGTGTTTTAGACCCTTAGATTAACCCTAGGTTAGTTTAGGTCCGTCAGATTTCGTCCCAAGCCCTCCAACCCAGCCCAAAACTCAATCAGGTGCACCGAGGCCAAAATCAGCCGACAGGGCAAGTCGACAGCCCTGTCGACTGCCAAGTCGACAGGCATGTCGACAGGCAAGTCGACAGCCCTGTCGACAGCCAAGTCGACTTGGCTGGGCGGGAGTTTTCCCGCCTGGCCCCCATTTCTGCATGTTTCGAAATTCAAATTTCCCGAAAACTTCTTTGGGCCTTAACCGGGTCATACGGACTCCGATTTACAAAATTTCGGACTATATTTCGCGTATTTTTCCGAGACGAACACAATGACGTAACACGTTTCACCTGATTCTCACATCTGAGATTATTAATTCTTTAATTAGTGAATATCAGTGTTAACTGAAATTCGGGGTGTTACATTCTCCCTTCCTTAAAGGATTTCGTCCCCGAAATCTCCAAGTTAAGGAGAATGCATATCCTACCATCCAAACAACCATCTACTCAATCCATCAAACACGGGCATCCATTGTCCTTAAAACAATTTCTACTGATGTATGAGCATATGCAAAAAGTGTGTGTATATGTTCCCTATCTAATGTATGAACATATGCAAACTGTGATAGTGCCATGCATCCAATATGTATGCGAAAGATCCCTATCGACACATACTATTTCTATATGAGTGCACAATCATTCACCAAAATGCATCATCCATGTGATAACACAACCATTATACATCCATTAATATAGCTACCTACACACAATTTTATGCAATATGCAATATGAAGTGATTGAGCCGATCTAGTGCCTAGAGTGTGTATATATGCATCCACGAGCAACCACAAGCAACCACTTGCATCCACATGCATCCATCAAACATAACATGTCTCAAACACATGTTTCAACCATAGGTTTACCCTATATAAAGGTCAAAGGTACTAATGAGAGGACATACTAAAGATAAGATAAGCACTAGACAAACGATAAAGGAGACGTTTAAAGGACATACCCTCAAAAAGGAATGGGTATAACGTACGCATCTTCGCTTCTGTCTCCCAAGTAGCATTGCTCTCACCTTCTCCCCTTTTCACTTTGACTAGTCGAACCTCTCTGTTTCTCAACTTCCTAATCTCTGACCCAAGGATGCGGGTAGGAGCTCGTCGAATAATCACATCACGCTCTACCTTTACTTCTTTAAGCAAGCTCGGCACTACCGCCTCTGCGGTCTCATGTAGGCACTTTCTCAAATGTGACACATGGAATACGTCATGTTCCCTATGCAACCGAACTATCTCTCGAATATAAACTGAAGCTAGACTTGGAACAGTCCTCTTGCTCTTCACGGGTATGAAATGGGCACTCTTAGTAAGTCTATCTACCACAACCCAAATTCCCGTATTACCCTTCCTCAATCTCGGTAATCCATCGAGACACTGTCCCACTTCCATAGCGGAACCTCCAATGGGTGAAGCAACCAACCGGGTTTCTTTTGCTCTGCTTTTACTTTTTGGCACACCAAGCATCTAGCGACATACTCGGCCGCGTCTTTCTTTATACCGGCCCAAAAGAAAACTCGCTTCATGTCTTGGTACATCTTGTCCCCACCGGGATGAATGGTCATCTTCGACCGATGTGCATCATCAAGTATAGCCTTCCTCAAACCCTCGCCTTGCGGTACAAAAAGTCTACCGTCTCTACGCAACCACCCCTTACCATCTATGGTGTACCTACTCAAATGGCTGGACGACTCCCCCTCCTCATGAGCTTCTCTACTAACTCAACCAACCGTGGGTCGTCTCGCTGCGCTCTGCCAATCCGCCCCAAAAGAGTAGGCCTAACCTCCAAGGAGGCTAGCAAACCGGGTACAAAGTCAACGGAAGGTCTAAAGTCAAACATCGAAATAAATTCCAAGCTCCGTCGTTCAACGAACAATGAACTCAAGGACAACCTTTTTCTACTTAAGGCGTCCACCACCACGTTACCCTTGCCATGGGTATACGCTATCTCAAACTCATAGGATGCTAAGAATCCCATCCACTTTTGCTGCCCTAAGACTATGCGCTCGAAGAGTCTCCAACACTTCCCTAAGATGTAGGGCATGCTTTTCTCCACTTCTAGAGAAAACCAGGATATTACCCCATCCAAAATCATCACAACTGTCCATCTCTCACGCAGACCATCCTAGTTGAACTTGACATCCCCTAAGTGCAAGCCCCAAAGTCCTAAACCAATATCAGACAAACACCCAAGGGATACCTCCTTCGAATTCAGACGACCTACGTGAGATGATACTAGTAAAAACGGCTAAATAATTAAGCCCTTGTCTAACTCTGGATGTCCTCGCCAGTCTCGCTCCAAAACCACCGTTTATCCCATAACTGGCTTTGCTCAACCTATTGAGCACATACGAAAACTTATTTCGCTCCTAGGAAAGACCAAGATGTCATTTACAAAGACCATCACGAACTTATTTAGGTACTCCCTGAACACCCTTCTCATCAAGTCAATAAAGTATGCGGGGGCATTCGTCAAACCTAATGGCATCACCAGCCACTCATAAAAAAAAACCATCCGGAGTCCTAAAGGCAGTCTTCTCTATACTATCCTCAGCCACTCTCAACTGACGAAACCCCATGGCTAAGTCCAACTGCGAAAATACTAAGGCGCCCACTAACTGATCAAAGAGATCATCAATCTTCGGCAATGGGTGTCTATTCTTCTTTGTGAGTTTATTTAGTTCTCTTTAGCCTACACAAAGTCTGAGGGACCCATCCGCCTCCGTGGCAAAGACTACTGGAGCACCCCACTCCGATATACTTCTTCTTATGAACCCCTTCTCAAGCAAATCGCCTACTTGCTTATGGAGTTCCCTCCTCTCACGAGGAGCCATGTGGCACACTGGCCAAGATACTGGTTTGGCATTGTCTATCAGATATATTCGGAAGTCAATATCCCGCTCCGGAGGTAAGCCCTTCACCTCCTCAAACACATCCGAGTATTCCTGGACCACTCTAACAGATCGCAAACTCTCGACCGACTTGTCAAGCGATTCTAGATAACTTAGCATAACAGATTCCATGGGATTACAAGAGATCTCGAGAGTGTTACCCAAGCGGGTCATAAACCTAACAACTCTCCCTTCAAAATCAAGAACGGCACCCCTACTGGATAACCAGTCCATGCCCAAAACTAACCTATAGCCCGTGAAGCCCAAAAAGCATCACATCTAAACTCAACGCTAAGTATAGCAACTTTCAAACCCTAACACATCATGGAGCCCCAATTGGGTTTGAAACAACTAAGGGATCATCTACTAAACTGGTGTCTAAGTGCAGTGACTCAACTAACAATGATGAGATAAACGAACTCGACGCGTCAGAATAAAGTTCGAACCGGATAACAAAGAAATCCAAATTCCAACCTAGACGGTCCTATCCCCATCTGGTACACTAGCCGTGAGGGAATACAACTACCCTCCAGGAGATTCCGTACCTTGCCCTTGCCTCTTTGGACAATCCTAATAAGGTGTCCTATTCCTCCAAAAAGGATAACTACTAGCCCTCTTCTTCCCATTCTCCACTCGTAACCTCCCATCAAAATGAGGTTTCGCTCTTCATTAACCAAACAACTATTTGAGCCTTCCTCCCATCGTCTATCCAATAGGTACCTACAAGTCCTCCTCCTTCTTGAACCAACTTCTAGTCCGACTAATGTCTAAGTCCCTTGAAGTGGTTTTCCATTCTTATCTATCTTAGAAAGATCATCCATACGCGGAGGGGAAACTCAAAACGAGAGAGGAAGAGATTCAAAACGGAGAATTTGAATGATATAGATATGGCTATTGGGGATTATGCTTTTCTTTCAAAAACGTTTCTCTTAAAAGACATGTTTTTGAAAATACTCCTTTCAAAAATATTCTTAGAAAATAGTTTTTCTAAAAAATTTATCTGTTCTGGTAACCTTAAGTTCTGATACCACGTGTAACACCCCACACCCGCTACGGTCACTCACTAAGGGAATGCCATAACATCGGTGGAGTATTTTAAGTGAATATAGAACAGAAAAATTACAACAAGACAGATATAAGTAATACTTGAGAATTTAAAACATCATTTCATTGCAGCGGAAAGTAAAACACGTTTGGTTACACCAAAACCATAAACAAGAGTCAAGTACATAATATCCATCCTGATAAAATAAAAGTACATAATCCCACTACATAACTTAATAGCCATAATAGAAAAGATAAACTGAGCTTTACATCCACGGTCAAAGCTCCAAAAGAGAGATAAAGCAGTCTGATCAAAGCCCACTAGTGCTAGGCCCACTCTGATAACCTGAGGGTTAGGAAAAAAGATAAAAACAATGGGGTCAGACATAAGTCTGAGCGAGTCCTATAACTTTAACAATCCAATCATTAAAGTAACCAGAGTAAGACATAAGCTTGATATACGGTAACGACTGGGGATAAATGGCTACACTAAGCAGCCAACTAGACTTAGGATGAACTAAGATAACTGTAAAGACGCGCCTATCCACCCAAGGATAATTACTATATTGCACTACCCCAGATCTACCCACCCAAGGGTAATTCCTACACTGCACCACACCAGTTCTACCCACCAAGGGTAATTCCTACTTAAAGGTTGATCCCACTAAGTGTACTTAGTAATTTTACCCAGTAGTTTCTTGTACCCCTAGCTGACTACATAGGTGCCGTCTGCCCCTATCTCCGCTAGGTGTACTCACTACTCCCAAGCGATCGGCTCCCTAACGTAGATACCCGTGCTGGCCCCACAGTGGGGTGTATCACTCCCCAAAGTGGCAACCCGATAATCAATGGTGCACGGCTTATACCTACACGATGCAACAACGTCTTACCTACCAGCCCGGGTCCACACACGCCTATGAAACCTGTTGGACTCGCGTTGCCACCGCTACCCCGTTTTGGCCTCTTATAGTCAAGCCCAATATGCGTGTCCCGTCCTCGACTTGGGTCGAGCCCACAAAGATACGTTTGGGATATTGGTTGAAATGGGCCCCCACAAGCTACTACTTAAGCTTGTCATTTTATCTAGTGCATCCCACTTAACCCCTTTTATAATCATACCCACTTACATGTTAAGGTTTGGTTAAGTCATCTAATCATATTTCAATTGCCACTCAAGGCCCCCACAAGCTAATACTTAAGCTTGTCATTTAATCATATTTCAATGGCCACTTACGGCCCCTACAAGCTACTACTTAAGCTTGTCATTTAATTATATTTCAATTGCCACTTAAGGCCCCCACAAGCTACTACTTAAGCTTGTCATTTAATTATATTTCAATTGCCACTTAAGGCCCCCACAAGCTACTACTTAAGCTTTTCATTTAATTATATTTCAATTGCCACTTAAGGCCCCCACAAGCTAATACTTAAGCTTGTCATTTAATTATATTTCAATTGCCACTTAAGGCCCCCACAAGATTTCCACATGCCACCCAAGGCACTTACTTGATTCCCACATGCCACCCAAGGCACTTACTTAACCCTTTAATCATGTTTAATTACATGTTCCACTTTGGTTAAGTATTCTAATCGTGTTTTCTATTGCCACCCAGAGCAACCCACTAGTTTCCTTATGCCACCCAAGGCACCCCCACTAGTTACTACATGCCACCCAAGGCACCCCCACTAGTTACTACATGCCACCAAGGCACCCACTTAACCCCTCATGCCTCACTACATGCTAATTTGGTTAAGTGTTTCTTAATTAATTAAGATCGTAACCTTTGTAAAGACCTCTCACATTAGACTGTCTTTTATGGCAGCTGGATATGCCGGTTGGTTCCGGGCAGCCTTACACCATAACAGAGTCTAACCTCGTGTCTTTACACTTGTCACGTATTTAGTTTATGACTAAGACCTCTCACATTGGGCCAATCATTTGTAGCCGCTGGATTTGTCGGTCGGTTCCGGGCAGTCTTATGCTACAAAAAGGGTCCAACCTCGTGTCTTAGTAGATTAATTACACCTAATTAATCACCCCCATAATTTGTATTAATTATCCCTAATTAATTACAAATATTTAAGAATATGGGTAGACCTAACTCAATAGGTAAATTCCCAATTCCATAATATGGGTAGACCTAACTTAATAGGTAAATTCCCAATTATGTCCATCCACTTTATGGTATGTTTAATCATACCCACTTCACACAATTTTATGTGTTCATTAATTTTTACCCCATCGTCCCCACGTAAATACGTTAACATGACATACTTTAAAAGAGAAGATTCATCATACACACAATGGGTTCAACTTAGCATATCATTAGCATTATCATGGGTTTAAAAGGTGTCAACTTGCATATATGACCATAAACCCAACTTGCATAAATAACCAACCCAAACTTGCATGAATCACATATGTCATAAAGATGGTAACTTGCATAAATGTTCATGTCATAGACCTATCATAAAGGTGTCAACTTGCATACATGTCATAGGTCTAAAAGGGATGAACTTGCACATGTACTTATGTCATACATAGAGGCAAACTTGCATATATTATGCATATCATAAAAAGAGACAAACTTGCATATGAACTTGCATCATAACTTGCATATGAACTTGCATCATAACTTGCATATGAACTTGCATAACATGCCATACTTAGAGGCAAACTTGCATATATTATGCATATCATAAAAAGAGACAAACTTGCATATGAACTTGCATCATAACTTGCATGTGAACTTGCATCATAACTTGCATAAAACCAAACACTTAGCATGCATAAAACCAAACTACTTAGCATGCATAAAACCCACCACTTAACATGCATAAACCCAAACACTTAACTTGCATAAACATAGTATCATCATGAATAAGTGTTAAACATAGTGATTAGCAAACTCGCATCATAACATATGGCCTAAAACCCATTGATCCGCAAGCAAAACCATATGATCTCATCACATCTCATCTACTTAGTTTAACAATTGGTTATTAAAGTGATAGAAACTCACAAACTCCAAGATTAGCTCCTTAGATAGTTGCTAGAGTTGAAGTAGAGGTGGATTAGTAGTTGATTTGCTTGCAATCCTCTTCACAAATTAGTGGAGGCTCCTTCTAAGTTGCATTTTGGCGGCATGATGGCACAAATTCTATTTTTAGTATGGATTAGAGTAGTCTTAGGGTGTATTTATAGGATTAGGTTGTGTTTTAGACCCTTAGATTAACCCTAGGTTAGTTTAGGTCCGTCATATTTCGTCCCAAGCCCTCCAACCCAGCCCAAAACTCAATCAGGTGCACCCAGGCCAAAATCAGCCGATAGGGCAAGTCGACAGCCCTGTCGACTGCCAAGTCGACAGGCAAGTCGACAGCCCTGTCGACAGCCAAGTCGACTTGGCTGGGCGGGAGTTTTCCCGCCTGGCCCCCATTTCTGCATGTTTCGAAATTCAAATTTCCCGAAAACTTCTTTGGGCCTTAACCGGGTCATACGGACTCCGATTTACAAAATTTCGGACTCTATTTCGCGTATTTTTCCGAGGCGAACACAATGACGTAACCCGTTTCCCCTGATTCTCACATCTGAGATTATTAATTCTTTAATTAGTGAATATCAGTGTTAACTGAAATTCGGGGTGTTACAATTTACAAAGAAGCACTTTTCAAGAAAAGTTGGTTTATTTTAAAAGGCTATTCCCCAAAAAGCCATTAGCACAATCTTTGTTTCCTCATTTGAATCTTTTCCTTTTTCGTTTTTAGCTTATCATGGTCGACGATCTTAACCTTCCCGAGGGTGTCAATATACCCACTTGGTTCCTTCGTTTCCTCGAGGCTCGGGCTAATGTGGCAGGCCCAGCCAATCCTCCTCCACATCCTCCTCAACCTCCGCAAGAAACCGCTTTTTCAAAGATATGCAAGGACTTTAAGGCCATGGGCGGAAAGGATTTCCTAGGAACAGAGACTTTTGTTGAGGTGCGGAATTGGTTTAAGGAAACCGAAGACTTGTTTGTTATCTTTGAGGTAGAGGACAATAGGAAAGTACAGTTGGTGGCGTGGCTCATGAAAGAGGAAGCTTCTTATTGGTGGGAAGTCACCAACGCTACTAGGCCCATTGAGACTTGGGCGGACTTTAGAGGGAGATTTGGGCTTAAGTTCTTGTCATCGGCAGAGGAGAGTCTTCAAATGGAACGGTTTCTGGCCCTTAAACAAGGAAATATGACAGTTAAAGAATACGTGAACCGTTTCAATCAGCTTGCTCGCTTCGGATTGGAGTTGGTCAACACTCCTCAGAAAAAGGCACTACGTTTTGCACGAGGCTTGAATGAGCCACTACATGGTTTGGCCATGACTCATGTGCCCATGGGGACGACCTTTGAAAGCTTGGTGGATATGGCCCTACTGTATGAGGAAGATAAGAAGGGCAAGAAAGAGGTCAAGCCCAACGATTCTCAGAATAAGAAGGTAGACCCCGAGAAAGGAGGCAAGAACGACAACTCACGTGATAAAAGGAAATGCAATTTCTGTGGTACGGAAGGGCACATAGCCAAGGATTGTAGAAAGAGGAAGAGAAAGCAAGGTGAATGTTTTCATTGTGGGGAGACTGGACACATCAGCAAGGACTGCCCTAAAAAGCAGACCGGACCTTCTGGGGTACATCGTTAACTTCTTTTTCTAGATGCTTTGTTTTATCTTGTTATCTCCTCGATCCTATCTTGAAGACCATAGGTAGAATCTTTTTGGATGTAAACATGTAATTGAAACATGTTATGATTGCGAAATGGTTGCATGTGGTCGCAAGTGGTTGCTCGTGGATGCATGAATACACATTAGGCACTAGATCGGCTCAGTCACAGTTTCATACTTGCATATGCATGAGTGTTTATTTTGGAAACTTGGTTGTACTATCATTTGGTTGTTGCATATGATTAAATGTTTGTACACTCATGTAGAAATTATGAATTATAATAGGAAAATTTTGCATACATATTGGATTCATTTCACTAAACATATTTTTCATTTAGAAGATCAATCAGGCCTGATCATTAGCATTAGCTAAGGAACATATACACACACTCTTTGCATGTGTTCATAAAACATTAGAAGTCTTTTAAGGACCATGGTTGCTTGTGGATGATGTTTTGAGTAGATGGATGATTGGATGATAGGACACATCCTCCCTAACTTGGAGATTTCGGGGACGAAATCCTTTAAGGAGGGAAGAATGTAACAACCCGTATTTTAACAACGTGTTAAGACAAGAATCAAGGCAGAATTAAATATTAATATCTAAACTAGGGAAAACGGGTTGCGCCATTGCGTTCTTCTTGGAAAAATATGCGAAATAGAGTCCGAGTTTTCGAAAAACGGAGTCCGTATGACCAAGTTATGGCCCAATGAAGTTTTCAGAAAATTCCAAGCCCGAAAACAGTTCAAATTCGAATTCAGATTTAAATTACAACCAAAGCAGAATGGGCGGGAATTTTCCCGCCCCAGGCAGGGTCGACACAGGGGTCGACACCAGTGTCGACCCCCCCCAATGGGTCGACACCCATGTCGACCCAGGGGTCGACCTCCCGGTCGGACCAATTTTTCTGGTGCACCTGTTTTGGCTCCTGGGTCTTGTTTTAGGGGCTCGTGACGATTTTGGATGGCTCAGACCTATTCTAGGGTTAATCTAAAGGCTGAAATCAATTTCCTACAACTATAAAAAGACCCTAAGACCTAGCCTAAATCATACTATTTCATTTTAGCACTCATGCAGCCGCCATTAAACCTAGAACTCTAAATTAAAAATAAAAAGGACAAAAATTAAAGAAGACGAAGGATGATTCTTGAAGGCTACAACTAGAAGCTACAACAACTACAACGCTTTAGACAACGGATTTGGGGCTATTTGATTTAAAGTTTTGATTTGGATTGCTTGCTTCATATTGTAAGTTCAATGTCACTTTTTAGGCAAAAACGTTGAAATAACATGGACATGCTATGAATTGAAACCGGATTTAGGAACTATTATTAATCCATGTTTATATTGTTTAACTTTGAATCAAAATTTGGGAATATTGCTATGTTAATGTTGCAAGTTAAACTTATCATGATGTTGATGTTGTTATGAATCACTTGGGCTTAATTTTATTGCAAGTTGAACAAATACATGTCCATGGAATCATTATGTTCATTGAAATCCTCATGTTGATTAAACCATGCCTATGATGCTAATTAAACCCTGTCTATGATATTAATGAAACTATGCCTGTGATGTTAATATACCTATCATGCTAATGACAAATTGGGAATTGCTAGGTCATGATGAAAAGTTGGAATCATTATGTTTATAATGCTAGTTGAGAATCATTATGTTAAAAATACTAAATTGGAATCCACTATTCCTATTAGAATTACCATGCCTTTAATATTTCATGTTTGTAATAAAATTATTATTATGCCCGAAATGATTATTATGCCTAGGATGTAAAGTTGAATTCATCATGTTGAACTAAGATGGAACCATTACTATGCCATGTTATCATCATGCTAGTATTGAAACCATGTGATATGTTATAGCCTTTTTATTATGCAAGTAATGTTGGAATTGTCACGTATGCCTATCACATGTCTGGTGTTATTCCCCTTTATCTCTTGAATTGTTTATGCTTGTGAACGAAGTACGTTTATATACGTTGGGGATACGATTGGGAAGAATAGGCAAAACTTGAATTGATTATAATCATAAACCGTGAAATTTGGCATAAGTAGAACATGAAATATGGCACGAAAACTCGACTTGAACATGCCATAACTTGACTTGAAACATGCCTTAGTTGGGCACGAACTTGACATATGAACAGGCTATGAAAATAGCACGAATCTGATAAGAACATGGGCATGACTTTAGAAAACAAGAAAGTGGCCAACTCGAGGTTGGGTTGAGTTTGTAGTGTAAATCTTCCCGGAACCGCCCGGCAAATCCAGTTGCTACAAACAATAGGATCCAGTGTGGGTAGTTGGTCACATCACGCTTGAAACCCGAGGTTGGGTTGAGTTCGTAGCGTAAACCTGCTCGTAACCGCCCGGCAAATCCAGTGGTTACGAACAATAAGATCCAATGTGAGTGGTTCGGTGCATTAACGAATCAATTAATGCCAATTAGGGTTAAGTCATGAACATGAAAAGACAACTTAACCAACTTGAACACGATTTGTAGGGCTAAGTCATGGACTTGAAACGACAATACTTAGCCAACTTGACAGGACACGTAAGCGGGTTAAGTCATGAATTTAAATGGCATACTTAACCATCTTGACATGACTAGACTGGAAAAGGATTAAGTCACGAATTACATGACTTAATCGGTTAGGCGGGTTAGGTCACGAATTACATGACCTAATCTGTTAGGCGAAACCCTAGACACGACCCCTTTCAGTAGTAAACCTCTAGATGTATCAAGGTACCCTGGGGCTAGGCCGGGTGAGGCACGATTACTGGGCTGATTGTAAGAGGAGAACGACGGCAGTGGGGTACGCCGGTGCAGGTTCGGTGGGCTACGGTCGTGCACGTATTCCGGGGCAGGCTCTGGGTTTCCGTAGATTTATCTGTGCATCTTGAATCGTTTCAAGGGTTGACACCCTAGGGCTGATACACCCAAAGGTGGACCCAGCACAGGTGACTACATTCGTGATTAGCCGTATGACACAGACACTTGACGAGCTAGAACTTGTAGGGAGCCGATCGACTAGATAATCGCTCCGTAGGACCCCGTACTTGGATCAGACCCCGTTTCAGGGTCATTTCATGATATTGGGCCGTGGGATTTATTTCGTGATTAACTTGTGATATGGGCTTAGTATACTAGTACAGTCGATGCAACGAATCTCGAACATGTGATGCTTTACTTGACTTGTCTTGACTTATCCTGATCACCTTAGTCTATCTTGTTCACCTTGACTCCATTCTTAAGTTTAGTTCCAGTTCATACATGACAGGTTGTTTTAACCGTTTTTACACTGAAAGTCACTAGGACTTACTCAGTCTTTATGACTGACCCTTTTCCTTTCGCCTCTTTTTCTTTCGTTTCCCCCCCCCCCCAGGTTCTCAGGGAGGAAACACTAGCTCTTAGATTGGATATCACTTGCTATGGCTCAGCATGTACGGTTTGCTATGGCTGCTTCTTTTTACTGCACTTGGGGAATAAGCTGTTTTCTGTTTTTAAGTTATTGCTTCTTTGGCTATTATTACAAGAGAGTTGTAATGAAGTTATTTGAAATGTTTGTAAGAGACATGGTTTATTTTGGAATAAAATGAAGTTCTGTTTTGCTCATAAATTCTTCCGTTGTTTACTTAAACTTTCTTATTAATGTTCTGTCTTGTGATAATTCTGTGATGTTATCTCGATAATACCCCTCCAAAACTAGTGCATTCCCATTGTGAGTGACCCTAGCGGAGGTGGGGTGTTACACAGATTAAGTAGTTAAAATGGAAATTGGAAATGTTTCCAATAAAATAACGTATATTTTCTAATATACCGGAAATAAGAATCGTGAAAGGATGAGAATGTTTTTCGAACATTAACAACATATATACCTGGAATATGGAAGAATAAAGGATTATAATAACTGGAAATGTTTTCCAAGAAATGTGAAGGGCTAAACGGGTTTCGAAATACATCTAGGAAGATATGGAAAATTAGGAAAGTAATGTTAAATAATAGGGCCAAATATTTGTTTGATGCTTAATGTAAATTTGAATGGATGTTTGTTTTACTTCGATAGCTAAATAACCGACTATCGAAGTGTTTTGACCATCGTTGTCAATACGGAGAGACCGGTTGGATTTATTATCTGAAAACCACTCCGTACAGGCATAAGCGCTGCGAATTAGATTATGCTGAAGACAATTGAAGACGGAGTGAAATGCAAGAGTCGTTCTGTTCCAGAATGGTATTTTCTGTATGTTCAGTCCTAGGACAACTTGTATGGACGAGTGTGTGACAGAGTATACCTAATAAATCACATACGGTTGATCTCTAAAAGGTATTACGTCTGGTGGTGGTGGAATTCGTTCCTTTTAGCTTTTTTTACCCGTGATATTTCTTGAAATCGATTAGTGAATTGACGGGTTTGATGATGTGGCATTCAAAATGAATGGTGATCAGATGTTCTGAAGGTAGACGCCGCCTCTAGCCTCACAACCAGGAAGTAACAAAAGTTGGGCTAGACAGCATGGCTAGTTGGGTCATTCCCAAGCAGGGTGTATTGTCACTGATATAGTGAAAATTCATATTTGTTCTTCTTTTCGATTATGTATCTTCGGATTATGGTTGGATGGCCTACAACCATGGGATGATAATATATTCGATACACTCAAGAAAAATGAGTGGTCGGTCATGTGTGGCCGGGTTGCAAGACATTCTTGTTGAACCCTAGTGTATGCCCTCTAGAGTACACTGATCGGCAGGTGCTCCCATACATTGTCTGTTGGAATCCAATCTCCAATAAGCGCTCTGCGGTTTTAGATTTTATACTATATATATGGAGCGTGAGATGCAAGTGTTCTTCTATTTGGTTATTTATTTGATTAGATATTATTATAATATCACTGGAGCTTGATATCAAAGTATTTTGGGTTATAGTAAGGTAAAAACCGTCCATGTTTATGTGTGGGCTGGTCTTACTATTATTCTTTTGTTTCAAAAGGATTTTCAAAAGTTAATCAGTATGGTTGGAATTTACTCACACTAGTCCCATGACTGACCCAGAGTTTATTTTGTTTGTTTTTTCCTAAACTCTTCGGTGCCCAAATTTGTATGGGCAGTCAAGTGTTTCAGCCTTTTACAGATACACTTGGAGGAGCTCAAAGCAGAAGGCTTCACCATTAGTTATGTAGAGATTATTTCCACTGTGATGTATATGAGTTATACTCTGATATGATATGTAAGTACAAATTCAGATTTTGTATTTCAAAGTTATGTTATAATACAATTTATTCATTCCGCTGTGAGATTCATGTCTACTTTGATTCTGTTCAGTTGTATTCTTCTTCTTTTATTCTATTAGTTCTATCTTTTCTATCCCATCCTCGAATTTCTTTCTATTAATGATCTGAACTTTCGTGCACTTTGAGTTGAATGTGTAGGATATTAGTCAGGTCAAATTGGTACGGATTTTCTGACCACTACAATATGCTTTTACATTTAACATTGGGTTGGGTAGAATAATTTGTATGCTAACATCCTGTGAAACACTTCACGATTTGACTATGAGATGTATAGAGATGTTGTTGAGTTCATTTCAAATTTAATGAATGATTTTGAAATGATATTTTTATTCAGTAAAAGGAAATGTATTCCTGATTTTGGGCAGGGAATGTTTTATAAAAATGCTTTATAAAACAGAAAGGATTTCGAGGGCTAAACCCGATGTTTCCAAAATGATTTGGAAAAGTATTATGGTTTACATTGTAGTTCAATACATAATCGATTAGCTGCTATTGATGATGTATCTGTTTGGTGGTGAAGAATTTATTCTTTTTCTTAACACCATTCTTTGAGACATACAAGCTCGAAGGTTATGTGATTAATAGTGATTGATCATATGTATGAATTGCTGATGTGAAGTACTATAGTTTGAAAGTACTTGTGATTATTATTTTTTGAAATGATTTTCCCTACTTTGGGATATAAAAATGATTTAGTATGTGGCTAATGATTCTGGTAACCCGGACGACTAAAAGTGTGGGTGAGATGGCGGAGTAGTCCCCGAGGGCATGGGATTGTGCATCATTAGTGCAGCCTATTCCGTTGTAGGAGGTGTGCATATATATATATATATCGAGTTGGTGAGGTGCGTATCCTTTTCTTTTGTATTAGGGGAGCCCGATATTTGGTTGCATACTTGTTTGTATGCATTGATATGTTTTGGAATTTATATTTCCAAAGATTTTGGTTTGAGATCTCGAAGTGAAATCTATTTTGATATAAAAGCTAGATATGTATTTCAAATGATTTGAAATAAGATATCCGGAAATAAAGTCCAAAGGAATAATTTCTGTAAATTGAATTGGATTCTGAAAAATCTAAATTTGGGATTAAGCCTAAATAGGTAGATTGAGGAATTGCATGTTGTATGATGCATCGTAAATCCATATGACTATCATTGATTATTTTTATGCACCATATTCATGGGGGTAAACCCATTCTGTGACATATGGCATGGTCCCGTGATTTACCTTATTTTAAAATAAAGTTTAATAACTGTTTTGAGTTCTCACACCAGTCCCATAACTGGCTCGGAGTTTATTGCTTCTACCAAAACTCTGGGTGCCCATATTTTCCACAAGGATGGTTAGTAGTTTCGGTTTTGCAGATTATTTCAATTAGCAGGATTCTAGATCGAAGCTTAAGGCTATGTCCAGAGCATCGATAGTCTTCCGCTGTGTTAGTTTATTTGTTTCCGATGCATTGTATTACATTTATTTTAAATTTATTTTACACTGTATATTATTTCGGATACTCTGATATTCTGTACTCTGATGTAACATTATTATGATGTTAATAAAAGTTTTTTGTTTTTTGTTCTGATGTGTTGTGCTCCCAAAGTTAGCGTATCCACCTTTTTGGTTCGATTTAAGTTGGTTTAACAATCGATTTGCATGTTGTATGATTTTCCCCAAAATCGAAATAAAATCTGGCCTTCCACCAAAATCGACAGAGCCTCTTTCATCGGCTCCAACTAAATCGCCTTCAAGCTCGCCCTTCATCACCATCGCGACCAGTCAAGCTTCCTCGGTCCCAAATCGTTTCAGTCTCTCTTCCGCTGAGCCTCTGCCTTCAATCGAGTATTGACATAGCCTCATCGAGGACGTCATCCAGACCAAGATTCAAAGCTCCACTTCGTCAGGTTTGAAATTCGTTGCTGCGCCTTCCTCTTGCGGTGTAAGGTGAGAATTCACTCACGATTAAATCTATGTTCAAGCATTTTAATTTCAGTGAAAACTAAATTAAATAGTTAGATTTGGGTTGTTTATTTATTGGATGTTGCACTTTGTTGACTGGATTTTCCCTAATTTGTTGCAGTCATTTTTCTCCCCTGTTCCTTGCTTGGTTCCTTCTAGTTTGTTGTAGGCTGTATAGAAAATTCCGCAACATCAATTTCAATAGTTTAAATTAAATGGAATAGTAGACAATGTGTTATATCCAGTTGATATTGCTTTCTCATTATAAAAAAGCCCCACATCATACAAAAGATAATTTTGGACAGTATGAATAGATAGCTTGTTCGTAATTGTAGTTTAAAAGGAAAAAAAAATTGCATCAAATAATTGTTCATTTCCAAAACACTTAAATTTTATTGGCCAAATACAGCTTGAATGGAAAGAATGTATTACTGTGAACAATTTTCTTTAGTGGAAGCTTCTAAGTTCTAACCAAAGAAGTTTGTTAATTGTTTTAGCTACTAGCAAGTAAGTAAACCAATTTTTGATCTGATTTCATCTACAGGTGTGTTCTTAAACATCATGCATATCCTGAAGAAAGTGAATTCAGTATTACTTAAATAAAACCATAAATGCATGTATGGCAAACATAAAGTGCAAAAATGATCTCTATGACCATCTTGAAAATCAATCATTTATCCAAATATAAGCATGAGTTTAACTGAGAATCATAAGGTATTTAGATTGTGATGTCCAAAGATATTTCTTTATGCGTGATTGTTTTCAAAAATGAAACGAGTTGAAGTCCACAATAAATAATGATAATAACAAAAGAGTTTACGTCCATACCACTGTGCAAGTGCAATAAATAATTACTACTAAACAAAAATTGGAGCTAATTCATATGCAAGTACATTGCCGACAGAATAAGTGTTCACTTGAATCACATTGCAAACAAAATTTTGTATAATACAATCTGTGCAGGACAGGCTCGTAAATCAATTAACATTCATGAAATGTGTACATTGGTTTTCGTTAAAAAGGGCACTATTCAGATAGACCTAAGTTTATTAGGTATTAGAAAGGTCATCATAACTAGTCCTATAACCTGACATGAGAAGCATGTTGGTTCCTTTAGCTGTATCCGGTGATGCATTTCCAGATAACTTTGAACAACCAGATTTGAAGCAGCCAAACTATCCATATATAAAACAATAAAAGAACCTTTGTATGATGGCAATCTAAACATATAATGTTATTCCTGAACATGTGCCACTGGATATTTATTAGATCCTATACTCGGGTCCGCGATTTTTATCATCTGCCATTCACAGGCCTTGTTACTATATAAAACTGAGCATACACCCTTTTGCTGGTATAATTGGTTCATATATGTGTGTGTTTTCGTTTATATGATGGTGTATAAATGAGTTGCATATGTGTGTGTGTTTTCGTGTAAATGGGTTGCATATGTGTGCATGCATTCAAATATATATGTGCATATGTGCACTGGAATGCATGTGTGTGTTCTGATATTTTGTTAAGATTAAAGTTTATAAGCTTGAACCTATGGACACTGCTATTTGTTTACCCATATGTTCAGTAAACTGTTAATCATTTGCCACCTGTTAATCACCTGTCCAATGTTCTCTACTATGTTTAGCATATCAGTATTTGTGCCCAACATTTGTTCTTTCAGAACACCATTGTTCCTAGCACTAAAATTAGACCTGTTTTATCTCTTAAAGCAAAAGTATACAGCACTCTAGACTGTAGGCATTAGCCTACTACCATTTTCTTGGGACTGAAAATATTTTCCGTGATTGCTATGGATAAGTTGTTCATGCGGTTCATAATTTAAGGTGTATATATGTTTCCCTGAGTCCTGATATATGTTTCGCCCCATATGATATTGTTGCTATGACATTAAACAATACAAACTAATCACCTGAAGCCATTTTTACAAACCACTTATATTTACTTGTTGCCTTAAATGTATACATCCTTTTTTGCAAGACTTACTGTGCACACTATGAATGGTTGGGAAATAAAATGTATGCTGAGAAAACTTGGACACATAAGTCAGATATAACTAGGGGTATATTTTAGATTTATGATAAGGTTGGGAAGTTCATCCTTGCAGGAAAGTGTGCTGAACAACAGTTCGGTTATTCTATTTAATGTATGCTTTAATTTGAAACAAATCTGAACCACCGTTAAACTGTCTCGGCCTGAACTATTTGCAAACTTGAATCGTTATTTAACGTAAAACGACATAGGTTACCCTGTTTAAACTGCATAGACATTCCCATATGTATGAATGTTGAACCAAGTATGCGACCCCTGTTTGAACTGCATATATATATATATTCTTGTAACACCCCGTAAATCAGTTAATACTGATATTCACAAATGAAAGAATAATTAATTTGAAATATAGGAATATTGGGAAACGGGCTGCGCCATTGTGTTCGTCTCGGAAAAATACGCGAAATAGAGTCCGAAATTTTGTGAATCGGAGTTCGTATGACCGAGATATGGCCTCGAGAAGTTTCACGAAAAATTCAAATTTTAAAACAGATTTCTAAAACACAGAAATGGAGGCAAGCGGGAAAACTCCCGCCCAGACCAGGTCGACCTGGGGGTCGACTTGGGAGTCGACATGGGGGGGGACCAGGTCGACTGGGGAGTCGACCTGGGTGTCGACCTCCCTGGTCGAGCCCTGGTGACCTGGGTGCATCTGGTTGGGTTTTCGGGCTGTGTTTTGAAGGCTGGACGAAATCTAATGGCTCTAATCTATTCTAGGGTAAATCTAACGGCCTAAATGCATCCTAACATCTATAAATAAGTGGGTAGACTCTAACCCTAAATCACTTGAAAAATTGGAGAGCTACCGACATGCCGTTGCCATGGAGTTCAGCGTAGCCGTCACAAACTAAAGAAGAAGGAGAAAGCCTAGCCTACAACTAAATCTACTCAACAAACAAATTAAATCAAAGACTCTTTCTATTTCTCTTCTTTAAAATTGTGAGTATGCTGATTCTCACAATGTTATTATAAAATAATTCGATTAAGTTATAAATGGATCACAAGAAAGTGATATGAATTGTTATTTATTTGTGAATTATGTTGTTATGCTATTATGTTATCATATATATGTTGTTATGTTGTAGTGATTATGTTGTAAATAATCCTATGCTATGTCATATGTGATTAATCATGCTATGCTATGTTGTAAATCATATCATGTTATGTTGCAAATTATGATATGTTATGTTGTAAATCTTATATATGTTGTAGGTCTCATATTTTCACATATGTTGAAATACTTATGTTATATGATAATGATGTCATGTTAAGTTGTGTTGAATCATACAAGTTGTAAAATCATGATGTTATTATTTATGCGAATTGGATCATGTTTAAAGTTTATGTTTTTTTTATAATAGATCTTGATTATGGGAATTTTCCTATTGAGTTAGGTGTACCCATATACATGAATCTACAAATTAATTGGATCTTGAATATGGGAATTTGCCTATTAAGTTAGGTGTACCCGTATACATGAATCTATGATTAAATGAATTTTGATTTTTGGGAATTTGCCTATTGAGTTAGGTGTACCCATATAAAATCATATTGTTAATGATGTTGATTCACACATGTCCTATACAAGTTTATGAAATATGATCAAAATCATATTATGTGAATTATGAATAAGTTAACACCCTTAGATCCATGACATGTACAACCTTATGCAAGTTGTAATTTTGGATGTATGCAAGTTTCACCCCTTGTTATGATTTATTTAGTCACATATATATGTTGTTGTTGTGAATATTTTCTTTTATGCTATGAGTTAGACTAATCGGGTCAAGCATACATTTTACGAATATACGTTCAAACGTGGGGTAGGGGTAATATTAGGAAATTAATAAATTGGGGGTGCAATTGATATGATTTTGCATGCCTTAAATGGATGTCCATAATTGAGTCAATTATGGACATTGTTAAATTTGGAATTAATTAATAATTCAAGTAGGGAATTATTAAAATTGGGGAAAGTGGATTATTAATAATAATCAATGCTTAGGACACGAGGTTGGACCCGTTTGTGACGTAAACCTGCCCGGACCCGCCCGGCAAATCCAGTAGTCACACATGTCGGCCCAATGTGAGAGGTCCTAGGCCCAAACTAAAGCATAACAGTTGTAAAGACACGAGGTTAGACTTTTTTATGGTGTAAGACTGCCCGGACCCGTCCGGCAAATCCAGCTGCCATAAATCCCAGTCTAATGTGAGAGGTCTTTATGAGGTTATGGCCTTAATGAATTAAGAAATACTTAACCAGATAATCATGTAAGGGGGGACATGGGGGTTAAGTAGGTGCCTTGGGTGGCATGAGGAATCTAGTGGTTTCCTTTAGAGGCATTTGAAATACGATTAGACTTAACCAAACACACATGTAACGAACATGAATAAGTGGGTTAAGTGGGATTGACTAAGGGGACAAGCTTAGGTGGAATGCTTGTGGGAAATAATGGGGGCCCATTTCAACCAGTATCCCAAAACGTATCTTTGTGGGCTCGACCCAAGTCGAGGACGGGACACGCATACTGGGTTTGACTATAAGAGGCCAAAACAGGGAGCGGTGGCAATGCAAGTCCAACGGGTTTCATATGCGTGTGTGGACCCGGGCTGGTAGGTAAGACGTTGTTGCATCGTGTAGGTATAAGCCGTGCATCTCCGTTATATCGGGTTGCCACTTTAGGGGAATGATACACCCCACTGTGGGGCCAGCACGGGTATCTACGAGTAGGGAGCCGATCGAAAAATGGAAAGTGGGGTACACCTAGTGGAGATAGGGGCAGGCGGCACCTATGTAGTCAGCTAGGAGTACGTAAAGCCATTAAGAAAGTTTCTAAGTGAAGCTAAGTGGGATCAATCTTTAGGGTGACTGGTGTGGTGCAGTAAAGTGTTTATCCTTTAGTATTTAGGAGCGCCTATAACGTTGCCTTTAGCGATTGTCTATGTCCTTAATCTGCTCTTTCATAGACATTTCCTTGTTTTCCAGCTTATGCCTTAGTCCAGTTATTTTGATAGTAGTATTGTAGAATTATCATACTCGCCAGACTTTATGTCTGACCCCCTCTTTTCCATCTTTCTTTTCCTTCAGGTCCTCAGGTTGGGCCAAGTTCTAGTGGAGTCTAGTTGGATCGCTTATCTCTTGGGAAGCTTGGGCTGCAGAAGTAAAGTCCAGCTTGTTATCTTTCTTTTTTAATGGCTATTTATTGTAATGGGATTATGTTTTTTTTTTTTTGAAGACGGATGTTGTACTTGGTTATAATCTATGGTTTTATGATGTAACAGACATATTTAATTTCCGCTGCAAATAAATGAAGTTTTAGATTTCCAAGTGCTATTTATTGTCTGTCTTGTTGTAATTTCTCTGTTCTATATTCACTTATGACCTTCATGGAAGTTAATGCATTCCCTTTGCGAGTGACATTAATGGACGTGGGGTGTTACAATTCTTATATATATGAATGCTGAGAACATAACAATCATTATTGAAGGTGCTGCCATGTCGAGACTATAACCATGCCAATTAATGACCCTAAATAGTCATGGCCCATACGCCATGATCTAATTTCCTTGAACTGTAAGAATTGCTAATTATGTATGCTTGACCCATGACATGTATTCCTTAAAACATGTGCTGACAAATTAACTATTGGCCATTTTGTTGTCTGGTTTACCTCAATACGAACTAGAACTGTAATGGTAGAAATTCATAAATTAAGAGAAGTTTCACATTTTGTATGGTGTAGAAAATTATTCATGTCATGCCTCCTTTTTTATGCATTGCATCTCACTTAGCAGACTTCACACTGCTGCGCAATTACTTGAGCATTTCCTTTGTCTCTACCTGTTGGACTCACTTGATTTATATTTAGCTATGTTGTTGTATATTTGCTTGTACGTTCTTCAAAGCCGAACCCAATAACGTAGGCCATTAGTCCCTGTTTTTTCTTAGGCTTTGTATCCTCATTTATTTGGTATGCATCCTATATTATATTATGCTCTCGCTATACATTTGTTTGTACCCTGTCGTTTTGCAACCAGGTGATGAATTTTAATGTATGATCTTGAATTATGCATTGGTTCATTTGAGCATTTTGTCTTTAGTCAAAGCATGGTTTTGATGTATATACATGTGGTTGGTGCATATGTGTATATATATACTATCGTATGTGTATATTCATATCGTTGGCATACGTGTATACGGTTATGCTATATTTTGGCAGTTTTCCTCATTGGTTCGATGTACTCGAAATTTATAAATTTTGCAGGATTAACTTTTTATTTCAGTTTCTATTGAAATTAATTTACTTGAACTATGATTTAATCCTAACTCGAGTGTTTTAGTTTTTTTTTTCTTTGCATGGAACGCTCGGGTCAGACCCTGAGTGTTAAAGATTTAGAGATCACCGATCAGGATTCGAAGATTGGCAAAGTTAGGGATTCCGAAGACGGCGCACTCTAAAGTTTTAAACAGTAACATTTTCCTTTGTATTCAAATCTGTTTTAAATTCCGCTGTATAGAAAATTTGTATAAGAAAAAAATTTTGGTATATATACATAAATTATTTTGTTGTCCAATACTGAGTTATTTATTTATACTGTGTTTTTTTCTGGGTTGATTCTGATTTAAACTCTATAAGCTAAATAACGATTCGTCGATTTGTACATTTTAAGTTGGTTTAACTACCAATTTGAAGCGGTCAAAAAGGCGGGACGTTACCAGTCATATCAGAGCTTTGGTTTATTCAAAGCATAGCTTATCCGGTTTAAAACGAATAGGATCGACATTAGAAAAACGGATTTTGGAAAATAAGTTTTTAAAACAAATTAAAAAAAATTATTTTGTAAATATTAAATGTTTTGAAATTAGTATTTTAGAACTGATACAGCGGAAATAAAAATTTATTTGGAGATTTAAAATTTGTTGGAACCCCCAGTCTTCGAATCCGGATTTGCCAGAGCTGTTCTTCGATAAGTTCTCCTAGATTTTAATCTCGAATTCATAGCCGGAAGATATCAATGGAAGATAAGTATAACAGAATCAATGAGTCAATTGTGTGTTTTTAGCCATCAAAGAGAATTGAAAATTTATTGAGAATAAAAATTCATACGAGAATTTGAATGAGAAGAGGAAGTTGGAAATCGTTTCGGAAATGAAACGATGGATTTTATTTTGAATTCGGAATATAATTAACAAAATTGGAAAGAGTATAATTGTAATTCAATTGTGTCAAAATTTATCGGCAAGATAATTTGTAATTGGTTTCGAACCAATAATGTATAATCGAATAGATGAATTCGACAATAAGGTATAAACTTGTTAATTGATAAACAAGAAGTGAAGTATAAACGAGGATGAAAAAAAGTTTTGAACCTACACTTAAACGAAATCGAAGTTAGTTTGATGTGATGAGTCAGATAAAAGAAATAACATTTACTGTTTAGAAGTAAATAAAGTTTGGAAGCAAAATTGTTGTAACTAAAACAGAGGACAAAGGAAATGCAGTGGACCAGTATGATGGAATTATTCTGAAGTTAAGGATATAAATCAAATGAGTTTTTTTGAAGTTCGGAATATATTATCGGAAAGAATATTATCCGAAAGAAAGTTATTTACAGAAGTCAACTAGGTCTAATTTCAGGAAAGTACTGGTCGCTTTCCACTTTAATTTAAAATCTAATAAATTTAATTAATTGCTTATGTATTTATATAAATGAATAAAGTATATTATAAAATTAAATATTTCAAAGGCGTGATTATTGTTATCAACGATTTTGTAAAAGTAGTAAATTTTAATTTGAATTCGAAAGTTACAAGATTAAATATTTTGTTGGCATTTGAAGTTGTGTATTTTATCTGTTTCAAAGTTAACAATGTTGTTCAGTAAGGTCTAAGAGGTAATTATACCCCCAACTTGGTTGGCTTCATTGTGAACTGAGAAATGGTTAAGGTTCGGTATTGAGAGTTGGTTAAGTAAAGTAAGTTAATGAGTGAGAACTGTTAAGTGGAAATGACGATGTTTTATTTAACATCTAATTAAATCCAAATAATGAATTTAGAAATATTTCCCTTAAGAATAAAATGTACGTTCTATAAAAAAAATGATCTGCGAATATATGGAAATGTTTTTCCAAAGATCGTGAGAGGCTAACGAGCCTTGATAAATCAGAATGGCAATAACTGAAGAACAAAAAGCTGCATGTTGAGAACGGAGGATGGTAGGACGTAAGTGAAGTGGATTCGAAAACAGAATTTTAGGGTTGCGTAAGAATTGATTGGATAAGAAATAAAGAGATGAAATTAAGAAAATTGAAAACTGACTGGAGATTAGTTAAGATGAGTAAGTTTCTGAGTGTTGATCTGATGTTGGTTTCAGCCTTCGGGATCGATACTTAGGAAGTTGTTCGCTTGCTAATTGACGGTCGAAGGATGTGAAGGAGTAATGATGCGCGAAGAAAATTGTGATAAGAGGAAAAATTCTGAAATTTTTAGAGAATAACGATGTGAATGAAGTGATGAATTAAATAATTAGTGGTTTGAAAGAAAATTTGGTTTACAATCAATAAAGGAATAAATCTGAGTTGATTAAAAAGATCAAAACTGAAATTTTGAAATCATAATGGAATTTAAGAATATTCGAGTTTGGATATTGGATACAGGAGCTTCCGAAATGTATATGGGAAAATGTATAAAAATGCATTGAATTAGAAAACCGGTGATTTGGAAAGAAATCGATCTGAGATAATATCGTATACGAAGGATTTAATTAAAAACCGAGATGTTTGAAAATATGGTTTGGAAAGAAAGTATTATGTAAGTTGACATACGTATGATTTACGAGGAGTTTGGAATAAAATACTATATGTATATAGTAATATGTTTTCAAAAGCAAAATAAGGAAAGTACCTTCCTTTTCCTTTGTATTTCGAGCTTAGTAAGATGTGCTGCTGGTGGTAGTAGGTTGTCCAGACATAAAATTTGAGTTGTCTGAAAGAACACGACCGTGTAGCATAATTTACAGGGCTGCAGATGGCCTATGGCAGACGGATGTTTCTTGGGAGAACCAAGTGTAACCATTGTGTCTGCTGCGATCTACAGTCGTGATAATGGCGTAATCCGTAGAGCTGTGAATGTTTACGGGTATGGATGTTTCCTGAGGGACTCAGGCACAACCATTGTGTACCTGTGGTCCACATGGCATATCTACAAGTGAAAGAGATGTAACCACTAGAGTTACTAAAGGTAGAAGGGAGCCATGCGATGTTGAAACATATTAGTGATGTTGTACCACCTGTTTGATGCAGCTCCGTGTCTTCGTGACCTGATTTGTCTTCGTGACAAGATTTGTCTTTATGACTCGATTTGTCTCCGTGACTTGATTGGTTCTCGTGACCTGATTCATTCTCACCATTTAATGATTTGTTTTTTTTGTTTTGTGACGCTGAGAGAAAGCAACCGCTCAATGACCTCAGGTATTCTTCTTAATTCATAAATATCTTCTGTTGATCTGTCCATGATGAAATTCATAGGGAAGTGATTTCTTACGGATACAGATGATTTCCGGGGGATCCAGACGGAACCATTGTGTATCTGCGATACACGAACAATCAAGATATCAATATCACATTGGTACTTTTTGTATCCGTTCTAAAGGAATTTTTGAAATATTTTTCACTGGATGTTGAAGCAAGCATATTGAGTACTTGGAGATTTTAGTCGTGCGCCTGGCCAGCGTATGCCTAACATCTATGAGAACGACGATAGACTTGTCAAGCTTCGAGTAATTAAATATTTTCAAATTAATAATTTGGAATTAAAATAAGTTGAAGGATTTCTAAGTATTTTCAATTTTGGAGTATTAATATAAATATTTTCTGCATGGATTTTGCATAAAAATTATAAAAGATTTCGGATTTTGAAATTTCTCAAGTCGACAATTTGTAACTTGAAGATGAGATGCTATTGACACTCTTCAATGAGTGTTGGGAAAGAATGTAAGGAGATTGGCGTAATGGTTGCTAAGCCTAGACCCATTATAGTTGCAACGATAGATAAGTAACGTTATAATGAAATTTGGGATAATCTGAGATGCATAAATCCAAATTGGGCAGAATTGGGATTTTTTTTTTTGAAAAAAAGGAGGTTGGTTTTGAAACAAATTAAATGATTAAATAGAATGAGAAATGAGAAATATCTCAAAATAACTTATGATAGAAAACGGGTCTAAGAAAATTGATTGGAATTTAAAGAGCATGGAAATAAATAAAATCGTATTGATCAAAATTGATCTTAACCATATGTAAGGAAATTTGATTTTCCGAGTTAATTGAATATGATAAACGAAAGGATCGATAACTTAAACATCGATATTTAAATTCAGTTGTGGAATAATGTAACACCCCATGTCTACCGGTGTCACTCACAAAGGGAATGCATCAATGTCCATGAAGCGTTATTGTTGTATAGAACAGATAAATTACAGAATAAATAAACAAAACAACACAGCGAAAGATAATACTTATTTCATAGCATCATAACTCAAAACAAGCTTACATAAGCAGTTTCCAAAACCATTACAACAGGATCAATAGTCTTTTCCAAAAACTTCAAAGTACATAAAGAAGCAAATACTTAAATGACAAAAATGCATAAATCCCCACTGAGCATAAGCATAGCCATAAAGATGAGAGAGTCCAAAGCTATACATCTACTCTTTTCAAGCAACCGAAAGAAATTGGCACTAAGCTGTAGTTTTCCCTCCTTGCAAACCTGAGGGGGGAGAGGAAAGAAAAGAGGTGGAAACAAACGGGTCGAACATAAAGTCTGGCAAGTCCAGTAATTTTAACAAATAATAGGTAAGGTAAATGATCAAGACATAAATAGGCATCATGATATGGCTGTAACATAGATAAGGTAGATAAAAAGGATGGACAAGATGATTTCGTTCCTAAGTACTAAGACAATCCTACACCTCGGCTAAGCGAACAACCCTCCAAGTACTAACCCCGAAGACCGAAGTTAACATCAGACTAGCACCCAAAGGACTATCCAACTCAACCAACATGTATTTCGTTACACCGCACTTTTGCTAAGTTACACCACATTACTTAATAACACCGCACATCTAGTAGTCTCTTTTTCTCAAGGTTGATCCCTTCCCACTAACTGTACTCACATGACAAACTTGTTAGTTACTTGTGCCTAGCTGCTATCGTAGGTGCCGGCTTGCTCCTACCAACGCTAAGGTACCTTTACTCTACCTATTTGATTGGCCCCCTAAACCCCGTAGGCAACCGTGCTGGCCCCACAGTGGGGTGTATCACTCCCCAAAGTGGCAACCCCGATACCAACATGAAATGCACGGCCATACCTACACGATGCAACAACGTCTTACCTACCAGCCCGGACCCATGCACGCACATGAACCCGTTGGACTTGTGTTGCCACCGCTATTCACGTTTTCACCTCTTATATTCAAGCCCAGTAAGCGTGCCCCAATCCCGGCCTAGTACCGGGCCCAATTAGATACTCAAAAGGGTTACTGGTTGAAACGGGTCCCCATTCGACACAAGCCTCCCACCTATGCTTGGCCCCCACTGGATTTTTCTCCCACTTGACCATTTTAATTTAAATGTCCATGTCTTACACATTCTACGGATAAGTCCATACTTACATGTCATAATTTTCATGTCCTATCATATTCCGGTTAAGTCCATATTTACATGTCATAATTTACATGTCACCCCACTTAACCCTCTAACCATACCCATGTCTTATTATGGTTAGTATTCTTTAATTCATTCCTTATGACGAACGGTGCATGACCTCCCACATTAGACCGAACACTTTGTTGCTGCTGGAATTGCCGGGCGGTTCCGGACAGTCTTACGCCACAAATCGGATCTAACCTCGTGTCATTAACCGATACGCCTACAATTCATTCCTTTGCCCTCTCACATTAGATATCCAATTGTGATCTCTAGATTTGTCGGGCGGTTACGGGCAGTCTTATGTCACAATTGCGCATAACCTCGTGTCAAAGTTTCATTAACGTCGTATTTCACCCATTCCCAACTTTCATGTCATATATATCCAATTAAACATATAATCATGTCTATAATATTGCCTATTCCAAATTGTCACTAATTGCACATTAATTAGCCTCAATTACAAATTTACAATTTTAGGCAATTTCATCGATTTTTTACAATTCATACCAAATATGCCAATTTCACATATTATCCAATTATCCAAAATATCTAATAATATCCAATTTTCGATATTTCACATATCCCAATCGTTCCCACGTATTCGCATTTGCACGCGTTTTTAACAAAGGCTCGAAGGTAGCCTAGATCCAAAAATAAAAGGAAAAGGGATAAAAAGAGGATATCAAATCGCAGAAAATTGGAATTAACACAACATCATGAAATAAAGGGGCATATAAACTGGCATAGAGGCATAATGACAGATTCAACATGAATAAACTGATAAAAGGTATGAACTTTACATAGAAACATAGGCATATGATGACATGGATCAAAAGGTGAAAACTTGGATGAGATTTAAATTACATACATACATATGAATCCTCTTTACAACTTCATCATGTTACTTATAATCCCTTTATATTGCGAAAACCACCGTACTCACCTTTCATGGCTTAAGAAAAGGATTAACGAATTGAAATTGGTGTAGAAACGTTGCGGTGATGTTGATTGATCTTCTTTATTTGTTGTTGAAGCTCTAAACTTTAATTTGAATTGTGTACGAACATTTGAGATTTGATTAGAGGCGGCGGCTAGGGTTTAGGAGAGAGTTTGACAGCATAATGGTGTCTTAGAAACTATTTTATGAATTAGGGTTAGGTTGATGACATATTTATGCTGTAGTAAGTTATTTAGGCCTTAGGATTCACCCTAGAACTGATCTGGACCATCAAAAATCGTCCCAGACCCAGAAATCGCACAACGCAGCAAAACTAGCCGAACCAGGTTCGACTTTTCGGGTCTGAAAAACCTAGGGAGGTCGACCCCCAGGTCGACCCCCTGGTCGACCAACCCGATCAGGTCGACCTCCTGGTCGACCTGGGTCCTGGGCGGCAATTTTCCCGCCCAGCCTGGGTACCAGAAATTTTCGAATTTGAATTTGAATTTTCCAGCTGGATTTAACTTTAATTAATTCTGCTTAATTACTCAAACTTCCGAGGCCCATAACTTCCTCATACAAAGTCCGATTTACGCAAACTCGGACTCTTTCTCAAGCAGAATTTCGGGGCGATCGCAATGGCGCAACCCATTTCCCTTCATTCCTCTTATAAAATTAAATGTTCTTAAATTTAGTTAGTTTAATCATTAAAAATTGGGGGTGTTACATTCTCCCCTACTTAAAGGATTTCGTCCTCGAAATCTCTAAGTCAAGAATAACGTATCCTACCATCCAATCATCCATCTACTCAACCATCAACCAGTAGCAACCATGGTCCTTAAAAGATTTCTAACGCTTTTCATGTACATATGCATAGTGTGTGTATATGTTCGTATATTAATGCAAAATCAGGCGGTCCACTGATTCAGTCGACCTCCTTGATGCAAATAATGATAGTGCCATGTATCCATCATGTATGCAAAGAACCCTATACATATCATTACTACATGTGTGCATAACCATTCATTTAATTGCAACATCCATATGATACACACATTCAATGCACATTCATTTTACTAAATACATCAATTTATATGCAATATGCAATATGAAAGTGACTGAGCCGATCTAGTGCCTAAAGTGTGTGTATATGCATCCACGAGCAGCCAGTAGCAAACACTTGCATCTACATCAATCCACCATAAATAACATGTCTCAAACACATGTTTCAACCACAGGACTACCCTATCTAAAGGTCAAAGATTCTAGCGAGAGAACATACTAAAGATAGAACAAGTACAAGCTAAGCGATAAAGAAGAAACTAAAAGACATACCCTTGAAAAGAAAAGGGTACAGTGAATGCATCTTCTCTTCCGTCTCCCAAGTAGCATTGCTCTCATCATCTCCCCATTGCACTTTGACTAGCTTGACCTCTCGCTTCCTCAACTTCTTAATCTCCGACCCAAGAATGCATGTCGCATCACACTCTATCTTCATCTCTCTATGCAAGCTCGGCTCTACCACTTCCGCGGTCTCATTCAAGCACTTCCTCAAATGTGATACATGGAATACGTCATGTACACCACTAAGTCTCTCGGGCAACTCCACTCTATACGCCATCTATCCAGTCCTCTCCTTAATAGGAAACGGCCCTACAAACCTTGGTGCTAACTTCCCAACGGACCCAAAGTGAACAGCATTCCATGATAGAGACACCTTGATAAAGACCATGTTCCCAATATCAAATTCAAGATCTGTCCACCTCTTGTCCGCATACGATTTCTGCCTATCTTGCGCCGTCTTCATCCTCCTTCAAATCAAATCGATCTTTTCCGAAGTCTCTCTAATCGTATCGGGCCCAAGTAAGATCTTATCCGTAGATTCCCACCAAAATGTAGGTGAACGACAAGGCCTTCCATAAAGAGCCTCAAATGGTGCCATGCCAATGTTAGACTGAAAACTATTATTATAAGCGAACTCCACCAAAGGAAGATGCTCCTCCCATGTACCTCTGAAGTCTAAAACACATAGCCTCAAAAGGTCCTCTAGAATACGATTCACCCTCTCGGTCTGGCCGTCCGTCTGAGGATGATATGCGGTGCTCAAACATAACTGAGTCGCTACCGCCTCTTGCAAGCTCTTCCAAAACTCACTAGTAAAGATAGGATCGCGATTGCTCACTATGCTAGAAGGAACATCGTGCAAATGAACTATCTCTCGAACGTATACGGAGGCTAACCATAGAGCAGTCCTCTTACTCTTCACGGGAATGAAATGGGCACTCTTAGCAAGTCTGTCTACCACGACCCAAATCCCCGTATCACCCTTCCTCGATCTCGGTAACCCATCAACAATGTCCATCGAGACACTCTCCCACTTCCATTGTGGGACCTCCAATGAATGAAGCAACCCACCGGGATTCTTTTGCTCTGCGTTTACTTGTTAGCACACCAAGCATCTAGCGACAAACTCGGCCACATCCTTCTTCATACCATCCGAAAAGTAAACTCGCCTCATGTCCGTGTACATCTTGTCCCCACCGGGATGAATGGTCATCTTCGAACGATGTGCATCCTCAAGAATGGTCTTTCTCAAGTTCTCGTCTTGTGGTACACAAAGTCTACCATCCCTACGTAACCAACCCTTATCATCTAGGGTATACCTACTGAGATGGCTTGATGACTCCCCCTTTTGAGCTTCTCTACCAACTCAACCAATTGTGGGTCATCTCACTGTGCCTCACCAATCCGTCCCACAAGCGTAGGTTTGACTTCTAAGGATGCTAGCAAACCGGGTACAAAGTCAATGGAAGGTCTTAAGTCAAACGTAGAGATGAACTCTAAGCTTTGTCGCTCAACAAACAACGGACTCAAGGACAAACTTTTCCTACTTAAGGATTTTGCCACCACGTTACCCTTGCCAGGGGTATGTACTATCTCGAAATCGTAGGATGCTAAGAATTCCATTCACCTTTGCTACCACAAGTTCAAGTCCTTCTGAGAGAACAAGTATTTTACCGATTTGTGGTCTGTGAACAATTCGAATTTCTCGCCAAGAAGATAATGGCGCCAAGACTTAAGCACGAAAACAATAGCGGCCAACTCTAGGTCATGTGTAGGGTAATTTCTCTCATGCACTCTCAACTGCCTTCCTCCGTAGGCTATTACCCTCCCCTCTTGCATTAAGGCTAGTCCTGTCCCACAAGCATCGGTATAAACGGTAAATGGCTTACTCCCATCTGGAAACACTAAGACTGGGGCTGTTGTCAAAGCTCTCTTTAAACGTTGGAACGCATCATCACAATCTACGTCGCACGTGGAAACCAGGTTCTTCTTCGTCAAGCGTGTCAATGGGGCTGATATCTTTGCGAAGCCTTGATAAACTTCCTATAGTAGCTAGCTAACCCCAAGAAACTTCTCACCTCGGTAGCATTTTTAGGGACCTTCCAATCTTGGATAGCCACCACCTTCGCGGGATCCACAACTATCCCTTCTTTGGAAACCACGTGCGCAAAGAATCGCAGTTCATTCCTCCAAAAGTGACATTTAGAAAATTTAGCTTTAAGGTTATGCGCTCGAAGGGTCTCCTACACTTCCCTAAGATGTAGGGCATGCTCTTCCTCGCTCTTAGAAAAGATTAAGATGTCATCCACAAAAACCACCACGAATTTATTAAGGTACTCCCTAAACACCCTACTCATCAAGTCAACAAAGTATGCAGGGGCGTTTGTAAAACTGAAGGGCATTACAAGCCATTCATAGAAACCATCCGGAGTCCTAAAGGCAGTCTTGTCTATGCTATCCTCAACCACTCTCAACTGATGGAAACCAGTGGCTAAGTCCAACTGCGAAAACACTTAGGCACCAACTAACTGATCGAAGAGATCGTCAATCCTCGGCAGTGGGTGCCTGTTCTTCTTAGTAAGCTTATTAAGTTCTCTATAGTCCACACAAAGTCCAAGGGACCCATCCGCCTTCGTGGAAAATACTACTGGAGCACCCCACTCTGATATACTACGTCTTATGAATGCCTTCTCAAGCAACTCCCCTATTTGCTTATTGAGCTCGCTTCTCTCACGAGGAGCTACGTGGCGTACTGGCAGAGATACTGGTTTTGCATTGTCTACATGATAAATACGAAAGTCTATCTCACGTTTTGGGGGTAGACCCCTCACCTCATGGAAGACATCAACATATTCACGAACTATACGAACAGAATGTAAATCATTATTGGATGCGTCAAGTGACTCAAGATAACTAAGCATCACCGATCCTCTAGGTTTACAAGAAATATCAAGGGTCTTTCCACTATAAGTAAAAAATTTTACTACCATTCGTTCACAATCTAGGATGGCATCATATCTGGCTAGCCAATCCATCCCTAGAATCAACCCATAGCCCATGAAACCAAGCACAAAAGCATTACATTCAAAACCAACGCCTAAGATAGATAATCTCAAATCCCTACAAACCATGGATAAATGAGTCGACCCACCAATAGGATTTGAGACTACAAATGGGATCCACAACGAGACTAGTATTTTAGTGTAGTGTTTCAGCTAATGATGTAGAGATAAACGAATGTGATGCACCAGAATCGAATAAAGTACGAACAGGATGATCAAACAAGAAAATCAGACTTTCAACAGAAACTTTTCTACCTTCTTCCTGTCCCGGAGCCATGAGAGCGTGAACCTGCCCTCCCGAAGTAGAACCTGCCCTCTGCCGTTGTTTCTTAGGACAGTCCTTCACAACATGACCTGCATCACCTCAATGATAATAAGTGAACTTCTTCTTCTTCCTACTGTCTTTCTTCAAATGGCCGGGTATCCCACAGTTGTGACATTTCCTCTTTTCTTTACCGCCTTTCTTTTGTTGTTGGGCTTTCTTTGGATCCTACTTCTTATCTTGCGACCTAAAAGTAATTACACCCTTCTCTTCTTCATGCATGTATGCCATATCAACAAGCTTTTCATACGTAGCCCCCATTGGAATGTGGGACATAGCCAAACTGTGAAGCGGTTCGTTTAGGCCCTTTGCAAACCTCAGAGCCTTCTTGTAAGGCGTATTCACAACCTCTAGCCCTAATCTCACCAACTTATTAAATTCGGTCACATACTCCTTCACGGTCAAGTTTTTCTGCTTCAATGTCAAGAACCTCTCCATGTACATACTCTCCTCGGCTTGAGAAAGGAATTTCAACTCAAACCTTCCCCTAAAATCTGCCCACGTCTCTACAGCATGCTCTCCATTAGTAACCTCCCACCACAATGAAGCTTCGTCCTTCATCAACTAAGCAGCCAATTGGACCTTCCTACAATCGTCCAAATCGAAAATGCCAAACAGATCCTCCACTTCTTTCAACCAATTTCTAGCTTCAACGAACGTTTCAGACCGACTAAAAGGTTTTCCACCCATCAAACGAAAGTCTTTACATATCTTGGAGAAAGTATCTCCACACGGAGGAATGACTGGAGCTAGGGGAGGAGGAGGAACGTCGGCCGGACCCGCGGCAGCAGCCCTAGCCTCGAGATATTGACGAAACCAACCAGGTACATGAACACCCTCTAGTATCTTAGATGCTCCAGACATGCTGAAAAGAAAAAGGAAGAGTTTCAAAACAAGGGATGCGAAAGACAGATGTATGGCTTGTGGGGATTATGTTTTTTAAAGTAAACTTTCCTTGAAAATAGCTTCTTTAAAACAAGTTTTTGAAAATAGTTTCTAGGAAAATATACTTTTGAAAACACTTTTCAAAACTTTTTATCCGTTTTTGTAACCATAGCTCTGATACCACGTGTAACACCCAATGTCCATCAATGTCACTCACAAAGGGAATGCATCAATGTCCATGAAGCGTTATTGTTGTATAGAACAGATAAATTACAAGAATAAATAAATAAAACAACACAGCGGAAGATAAAACTTATTGCATAGCATCATAACTCAAAACAAGCTTACACAAGTGGTTTCCAAAACCATTACAACAGGATCAATAGTCTTTTCCAAAAACTTTAAAGTACATAAAGAAGCAAATACTTAAATAACATAAATGCATAAATCCCCACTGAGCATAAGCAAAGCCATAAAGATGAGAGGGTCCAAAGAAATACATCTACTCTTTTCAAGAAACCGAAATAAATCGGCACTAAGCTGTAGTATTCCCTCCTTGCAAACCTAGGGGGGAAGGAAAGGAAAGAGGTGGAAACAAACGGGTCAGACATAAAGTCTGGCGAGTCCAGTAATTTTAACAAATAATAGGTAAGGTAAATGATCAAGACATAAATAGGCATCATGATATGGCTGTAACATAGATAAGGTAGATAAAAAGGATGGACAAGATGATTTCGTTCCTAAGTACTAAGACAATCCTACACATTGGCTTAGCGAACAACCCTCCAAGTACTAACCCCGAAGACCAAAGTCAACTTCAGACTAGCACCCAAAGGACTATCCAACTCAACCAACATGTATTTCGCTACACCGCACTTTTGCTAAGTTACACCACATTACTTAATTACACCGCACATCTAGTAGTCTCTTTTTCTCAAGGTTGATCCCATCCCACTAACTGTACCCACATGACAAACTTGGTAGTTACTTGTACCTAGCTGCTATCGTAGGTGCCGACTTGCTCCTACCACCGCTAAGGTAGACTTACTCTACCTATTTGATCGGCTCCCTAAATCCCGTAGGCACCCGTGCGGGCCCCACAGTGGGGTGTATCACTCCCCAAAGTGGCAACCCCGATACCAACATGAAATGCACGGCCATACCTACACGATGCAACAACGTCTTACCTACCAGCTCGGACCCATGCACGCACATGAACCCGTTGGACTTGCGTTGCCACCGCTATTCACGTTTTGACCTCTTATATTCAAGCCCAGTAAGCGTGCCCCAACCCCGTCCTAGTACCGGGCCCAATTAGATACTCAAACGGGTTACTGTTGAAACGAGTCCCCATCCGTCACAAGCCTCCCACCTATGCTCGGCCCCCACTAGGTTTTTCTTCCACTTAACCATTTTAATTTAAATGTCCATGTCTTACACATGCTACAGTTAAGTCCATACTTACATGTCATAATTTTCATGTCCTATCTTATTCCGGTTAAGTCCATATTTACATATCATAATTTACATGTCACCCCACTTAACCCTCTAACCATACCCATGTCTTATTATGGTTAGTATTCTTTAATTCATTCCTTATGACGAACGGTGCATGACCTCCCACATTACACCGAACACTTTGTGGCCGCTTGATTTGCCGGGCGGTTCTAGGCAGTCTTACGCCACAAACTGGGTCTAACCTCGTGTCATTAACCGTTACACCTACAATTCATTCCTTTGACCTCTCACATTAGACGTCAATAGTGACCATTGGATTTACCAGGTGGTTCTGGGCAGTCTTACATCACAATTGAGCCTAACCTCGTGTCGAAGGTTCATTAACATCGTATTTCACCCATACCCAATTTTCATGTCATATATATCCAATTAAACATATAATCATGTCTATAATATTTCCTATTCTATATTGTCATCAATTACACATTAATTAGCCTCAATTACAAATTTACAATTTTAGGCAATTTCATCGATTTTATACAATTCCTGCCAAATATGCCAATTTCACATATTATCAAATTATCCAAAATATCCAATAATATCCAATTTTCCATATTTCACATATCCGCATCGTTCCCACGTATTCGCATTCGAGCGTGTTTTTAGCATAGGATTGCAGGTAGCCTAGATCCCAATTTCACATATTATCCAATTATCCAAAATATCCAATAATATCCAATTTTCCATATTTCACATATCCCCATCGTTCCCACGTATTCGCATTCGCGCGTTTTTTTAGCATTGGCTCGCAGGTAGCCTAGATCCAAAAATAAAAGGAATAGGGATAAGAAGAGAGAATCAAATCGCAGAAAATTGGAATTAACACAACATCATGAAATAAAGGGGCATATAAACTGGCATAGAGGCATAATGACAGATTCAACATGAATAAACTGATAAAAGGTATGAACTTTACATAGAAACATAGGCATATGATGACATGGATCAAAAGGTGGAAACTTGGATGAGATTTAAATTACATACATACATATGAATCCTCTTTAAAACTTCATCATGTTACTTTTAATCCCATTATATTGTGAAAATCACCGTACTCACCTTTCATGGCTTAAGAAAAGGATTAACGAATTGAAATTGGTGTAGAAACGTTGCGGTGATGTTGATTGATCTTCTTTAATTATTGTTGAAGCTCTAAACTTTAATTTGAATTGTGTATGAACACTTGAGATTTGATTAGGGGTGGCGGCTAGGGTTTAGGAGAGAGAGTTTGACAGCGTAATGTTGTCTTAGAAATTATTTTATGAATTAGGGTTAGGTTGATGACATATTTATAGGTGTAGGAAGTTATTTAGGCCTTAGGATTAACCCTAGAACTGATCTGGACCATCAAAAATCGTCCCAGGCCCAAAAATCGCACCATGTAGCAAAATTGGCCGAACCAGGTTCGACTTTTCGGGTCTGAAAAACCTAGGGAGGTCGACCTACCCGATCTGGTCGACCCCCAGGTCAACCCCCTGGTCGACCTAGGTCCTGGGCGGGAATTTTCCCGCCCAGCCCGGGTACTTGAAATTTTCGAATTTGAATTTGAATTTTCTGGCTGGGTTTAACTTTAATTAATTCTGCTTATTTACTCAAACTTCCGAGCCCCATAACTTCCTCATGCAAAGTCCGATTTACACAAACTCGGACTCTATCTCAAGCAGAATTCCAAGATGATCTCAATGGTGCAACCCATTTCCCTTCATTCCACTTTTAAAAATTAAGTGTTCTTAAATTTAGTTAGTTCAATCATTAAAAATTCGGGGTGTTACAAATAATTTCGCACAAATATGGAAATTTGGAAGTATACATTGGAAAACTCCTAACGTCCTCTTCTTTTCGAGGACGAAAAGTTCTAAAAGGGGGGAGAATGTGACATCCCAGAATTTTCGACAACTGGAGTATGAGATTACGTAGAGATTTAACTATTAATAATCAGCATCAATTATTTATTTATAGCTGATAGAGAATAAATGGGTTGATATTTGAATTTAGATAGAAATTTGAATTAAGAAATACAAACGAATTATGTTGGATATTATTATGCAGTTTAAAATATAAATTGTTGGAATTAAAAATAAACGTTATTAACGAATAACGTTAATTAAATTTGGAAATTTTAGTGTTGAAATATATTGGAAATCGTCTTAGATATGTGTGTATGTAGAAATTTAATTTAACATTTTAAATTTTGGATGGAACGGAATTGTTGGTGAATGAATGGAATTAAATCAGTAAACCAATAAAGAATTTAGAAAAAAAATAACATTGTATACAAATAGAGTCGGAGTACGACCAAAATAATATTATTAAATCCAGTATGAGAAGACGAAGAAGTCTGTATGATTTTTGTTGTATTTGGAGACCGTGGTTACAATACGAATATTGGACATTCATCGTCAGTTTATGGTGCCAACTTAATATCTAATTAAAATATAAACCTTCCTCGGTAAGTAACCACGCACACCTATACTCTGATCACGTCCTACCCTAAACCTATGGATGGACATCATTCTTATCTCTACAACTTTCTTCTATAAATCCATGGCAAAAGCCCAAAATCGCACATCAGAAAGTCATTTTCCCCAAACACAATAATGGCAACTGAAATCATTCTTCTTCATTTTCCTTATAATGGCGGAACCCAAATTATTTTTCGTCAAAATCGAAATAAAATATGGCATTCCACCAAAATCGGCAGAGCCTCTTTCATCGGCTCTGACTAATTTTCCTTCAAGCTCTCCCTTCACCACCATCACAACCACTCCAAGCTTCCTCGGTCCCAAATCGTTTCAGTTTCTCTTCCGCCGAGCCTCTGCCTTCAGACGAGTATTGGCATAGCCTCATCAAGGACATCATCCAGACCAAGATTCAAAGCTCCACTTCGTCGGTTTTGAAATTCGTTGCTGCGCCTTCCTCTTGCGGTGTAAGGTGGGAATTAACTCACGATTAAATCTATGTTCAAGCAATTTAGTCTCAATGAAAACTAAATTAAATAGTTAGATTTGGGTTGCTTTATTTGTTGGATGTTGCACTTTGTTGACTGAATTTTCCCTAATTTGTTGCGGTCATTTTTCTCCCCTCTTCCTTGCTTGGTTCCATCTAGTTTGTTGTAGGCTGTATAGAAAATTTTGCAACATCAATTTCAACCGTTTAACTTAAATGGAATAGTAGACAATGTGTTGTATCCAGTTGATAATGCTTTCTCATTATGAAAAAAAACACCATATCATACAAAAGATAACGTTAGACAGTATGAATAGATAGCTCATTCGTAATTGTAGTTTAAAAGGAAAAAAAAACTACATCAAATAATTGTTCATTTCCAAAACACTTAAATTTTGTTGGCCAAATACAACTTGAATGGAAAGAATGTATTACTGTGAACAATTTTCTTTAGTGGAAGCTTCTAAGTTTTACCAAAAGAAGTCTGTCCATTGTTTTAGCAACTAGCAAGTAAGTAAACCAATTTTTGATCTGATTTCATCTACAGGCGTGTTCTTAAACATCGTGCATATCCTGAAGCAAGTGAATTCAGCATCACTTAAATAAAACCATAAATGCATGTATGACAAACATAAAGTGAAAAAACAGATCTCCATGACCATCTTGAAAAGAAATCATTTATCCAAATATAAGCATGAGTTTAAGTGAGAATCATAAGGTATTTAGATTGTGATGTCCAATGGCATTTCTTTATGTGTGATTGTTTTCAAAAATGAAACGAGTTGAAGTGCACAATAAATAATGATAATAATAAAAGAGTTTACGTCCATGCCACTGTGCAAGTGCAATAAATAATTACTACTAAACAAAAATTGGAGCTAATTCATATGCAAGTACATCCCTGATAGAATAAGAGTTCACTTAAATCACACTGCAAACAAAATATTGTATAATACAATCTGTGCGAGACAGGCTCGTAAATCAATTAAAGTTCACGAAATGTGTACATTAGTTTTCGTTAAAAAGGACAATATTCAAATAGACCTAAGTTTATTAGGTATTAGAAAGGTCATCATAAATAGTCCTATAACCTGACATGAGAAGCATGTTAGTTCCTTTACCTGTATCCGGTGATGCATTTACACGTAACTTTGAACAACCAGATTTGAAGCAGCCAAATTATCCATATATAAAACAATAAAAGAACCTTTGTGTGATGGCAATCTAAACATATAATGTTATTCCTGAACATGTGCCACATGATATTTGTTAGATGCTATACTCAGGTCTGCGATTTTATCGTCTGCCGTTCACAGGCCTTGTTACTATATAAAACTGAGCATACACCCTTTTGCTGGTATAATTGGTTCATATATATGTGTGTTTTCATTTATATGATGGTGTATAAATGAGTTGCATATGTGTATGTGTTTTCGTGTAAATGGCTTGCATATGTGTGCGTGTGTTCAAAGATATATATGCAAATGTGCAGTAGAATGCATGTGTGTGTTCTGATATTTTGTTAAGATTAAAGTTTATAAACTTGAACCTATGGACACTGTTATTTGTTTACCCATATGTTCAGTAAACTGTGAATCATTTGCACCTGTGAATCACCTGTCCAATGTTCTCTACCATGTTTAGCATATCAGTATTTGTGCCCAACATTTGTGCTTTCGGAACACCATTATTCCTAGCACTAAAATTAGACCTGTTTTATCTCTAAAAGCAAAAGTATACAGCACTCTGGACTGTAGGCATTAGCCTACTTCCATTTTCTTGGGACTGAAAATATTTGCCATGATTGTTATGGATACGTTATTCATGCGGTTCATACTTTAAGGTGTATATATGTTGCCCTGAGTCCTTATATATGTTTCGCACCATATGATAGTGTTGCTTTGACATTAAACAATTCAAACTACTCACTTGTAATGTCTCGCATTTTTATTGTTTTGAATTTGAATATTTAAAACAGTTTAAATATTGAAATCATAATATAAGTGGATTTATATATTAATTAAAACGAAGGTGAACGTATTAAAATATATATTAAATATAATCGAGCTCATAACGACGCTGCAGTTCTTAATTTAACGTTTTGAACTTCAACTGAGTGTACAAGACCTGTTATTAGTTGGATTTCTTCGAAACAAGAAGCGGTGGAATCTGTTGAACTGTATCTTTCTAACGGAAGTGAAAAAGGAATATTTCAGCATATAGATTGCAAGATATGTCCAAATCAAACATTCAGAAAGTCGCTATAGAATCGTCTATCGACCGTAACGGTTTATTTGATATAACTAGACACCAGTTGCAAATCTGGATAAGATTCTTTTGGGACATAGTGATAATTTAATTTTTAGGATTTTACTGCAATTTTTAGTTAACTAAATACGCAACTTTTTATTTGGAGTATTTTGCACCCTGTATCTGTATTTCGAGGTTTCAAAATATGAATCAACCTACCGATATTATTTTATTTTTATGACCGTGACACCTCGATGGACATGACTGTATTTTTATTTCGGTCTATAGCAGTCCCTAAATAAATATCTAGTATAAAAACAAATGATGCTCTAGCTACCCAAAAAGACTGTCCAAAGACTACAAAACATGCTACCCTAAAAGACTATCCAGAGACTACAAATGTGCTACCCTAGTATGTGCCTATCCAAAACCTTCTCCTTTAAGCAAAAGATCGTGTGGTACTTCTACCCTAAAGTTTGGAGAACGTGCTACCCTAAAGACTACAACGTGCCACTAAAATTGAAAAGAAAACAACTCACCATACTCCTACGCTTACAGTGCCTACTCTATAAACAAACCCATACTCCTACTACTTAACCCTTAAGTTTTTTCCATTATATAAATATCCAACAACCTCGCTCACATTTTCACAGCAGCAAAACCTCCTTCCCCTTCAAATAATTACAAAGCTTTTCATTTCTTCTTTTTAACACAAACCGGTTCTAATTGTTCCAACGAAATCCATTTCGGGTAGAGGATCGGAAGTGACGAGGCCATGATAGAGGAGCAAACCTTGGGAGTAAACCTTGGGAGTAAACCTTGGGAGCAAACCTTAGGAGCAAGGGGATGTTAAGGAGTGGAGAAGCGTGTAGAGTTGTATAGTGAAGAAGTGGGGAAATGGTTTTGCATGAACAAAAATGGAGTGGACAAGGTGGATCGGTGGAGAAAGTTGTGTGAGGCGGGACGTTGATGGAATCAGAAATAAGAGGGGCGGAGTACACGACATAAGGAAGGGAATCATTCGAATTTATTTTGCAAAGGAGGAAGAAGGCTTAGGGTAGAAAAGGGGTGGTGCAGCGAATCGGATCAAGACTCCGGGACGATGGAAGGAAACTGGAGCTCGTCACGATTCTAGATGGATTAAAGCGCCGGGTATAATAAACTGACGCAAATCGTTATTTAACGGTTAACGCGCAAATGTGAGTAAAATCACTCACTCTGATCTATTTTAAAATATGATAATTATATTTTAATGTTGATTAAATGTTATGTGATGGTCGATTAGGTAGATTACAATTAATTTGGTTGAATGTTACATATTGTTGCATATGTACACATCATTGGTTGGACACTGATTCCATCGATTAGAATATTCCCTAGTACTGAGTTAGTGTTAATTGTGTGGACTAACATCTGTGGATGAGGAAACCGGTTGGTGGAATCCAACCGGATTCCACAATATTTATCTGGACCGTTGATTGTATATTATTTATATAAACACTGTTTGAACCCAAATGATATTTGTTTTGATTTAATCAATAAAAGATATCGATTAAGAAAGTGACAACAGTCGACCATAAACCCATCGTTTTGTTAAGAAGTTGATTGGCCGTTAGACAAATCAACGAAGTAAGTTATAAAAATTTTATTTAATAATTTAAGCAAAGTTTTAAACTATAATAGAGGTTCTATTATAAAGTGTTATTTTATAGTTCGTTTGTATAAAGAAAATAAAAACGATTATTTAAATAAGTATGAAGCGGTAATTATCCGACAAGTAAATAATTTGGATAATTATTTTAAGGCAAATGGTTAAGAAATATTATTAGGTTAATTATATTAATCTAATAAAGTAAAGTAATTAGAATCAGTTAACGAATTTAATGATGGTTTGAAATTGATTTAAATCAACCGTTTATTGGAAATTTATGATTAGATTAATTGGTCTTCAATTAATCTAATGAAAATGTTAGAAATAAATTAATCGAAATCAATAAGATTTAATTACCTTTTTAATTAACGAAGTTTTAAATAGTATGAGCAACCGAGTTTCAAAATAAGGATATGGGGTTATAAAACCATAGTTCAAATTAAACAAGAAAATACGGTCCGATAGATATTATAAGTAATAAAGGATTAGAGTTATAGACTTATATCTGTTCTGAGATAAGAACGTTGTCGATCAAGGTCTGAGAGGTAAATAAAATACCCCAACTTGAACGGCTTCACTATTATCGAGGAACGATATCAGTTTGTAACGGAAAAGAGATGTCAAGAATAGTATAAAGGGAATATGTTTGCAAGTCTGAAAACTATAGCGATAAAATAACGCTATTGATTAGGCTTAAGCGTGACTGTTATGTCAAAATTAGTTATAAAGGAGAATATTACAACGTATGACCAGTTTTGAGCTGTAACGATAAATTAACGCGGTTAACCAAACTTAAGCGTGATTTTTATATATAGCAGCACTTTCCAGGGAATGGAAACAGTTTAGTTGAAATCCACTTAGTCTAAAGAATAAATAACGATGTTTGTCCAAAGAAAATATAAGAATAAGTTTAGAAAGGGAAATTGGAGAATCATGCTAGAAAACGATGGCATCTTTTCGATAGTCGAAATGTAATTAGAATTAAACCATTAGGATTTGGAACTATAACTCGACGAAGTCGAATGTATTAAAGTAAATTATTATAGAAATTATAATCTGATAAGTTCGTTAATACTTAGCTTAAACCAATAATTTATAATAGGATATGTAATCAGTGTTTAGTTAAATTTGATAAGAAGTTGTCTTAGAGAATAGAGTTTGTAAAGTGGATTGGGAATATAAAGTATGAAAGAGATTTCGATAAACGAGATAATGGTATTGCTTTTCTAAATAAAGAGTTATTTGATAAAGGTGTTTAGATTTCTATAATAGTATGATATTCACCTTTTAAAGTGAATAGTGTTTTAAAAATGAACGTTGGACATATTAAAATGTTTATAATGAAATTGGAATATTTTTCCAATGTAGATAGTGTATATTATCCAAGTGTAGAAAATAAAGAACGTGAAAAGAATGGAAATGTTTCAAACATTAATAACGTATACGTCTGAAATATGGGAGAATAAGAGTTGATAATAACTGGGAATGTTTTCCAAGAGTGTGAAAAGGGTAAAACGGGATTAGAGAAATATCCGGTAAGATATGGGAATTCGAATGATGAAAACGAATGTTAAATAAAAGGTGCCTGTGGTTGTGTGCGTTTAGCTGTTCATTTGAATGAATGTTTTTTTTACTTCGATAGTTAAATAACCGACAATCGAAGTGTTTTGACCATCGTTGTCAATACGGAGAGATCGGTTGGATTCATTATCCGAAAACCACTCCGTATAGGCATAAGCGCTGCGAATTAGATATGCTGAAGATAATTGAAGACAGAGTTAAATGCAAGGGTCGTCCAGTTCTAGAATGGTGTTTTCTGTTTGTCTAGTCCCAGGATAACTTGTTGGGATGAGTGTCTGACAGAGCATTTCCAACGGTCACGCCGTTGATTTTTACGAATACACCAAGTTGGTGGGGAGAAGGTAACCTCTCTTTATTCTACACCCAGTGTGCATTTGTGTAATCAATATGTGATTACGGATTTGACGATGTGACATTCAAAGTGAATGTGATCAGATTTTCTGAAGATAGACGTAGCCTATAGCCTCACAACCAGGAAGTAACAAAAGTTGGGCTAGGCAGCATGGCTAGTTGGGTCATCCCCAAGCAGGGTGTATTGTCACCGATCTAGAGAAAAGTTCATATTTATACTTCTTTTCGTGTAATGACCCGCATTGGCAGAGGTATCATAATTAATTTATTTAATTATATAAATAGTGATATAGTGAATTAAATGGTGGTTTAATTAAAATAATGGTGAATATTTAATTTTAAATAATAAACTAAATAATATATTAAATTCTGAAATAATCAGAATTGGCTGAAATGGCGATATGGTGTGAACTGGATCGTCCGTGATATTAAATTCAGCTTGGAATTGAATTTGAATAAAGAATATATTATATAAACGATAGTTTGAACATATAATTTTATTATAATTAAAATCGAGCTCGAAATGGCGCTGCAGTTCGAAAATTGGCGATTCGAACTTCAACTGAATGTACAGGATTCGTTTTAAGCCGTATTTCTGTGAAACAAGAAACCTTAGGAGCTGGTGGATTATATCATTCTAGTGGAAGAGAAAAATCCGGATTTCATCGTGTAGATTTTGATTCACGTCCAAATCAAATTTCAGAAAAGTCGCTGTGGAATTCCTTTATAATTTATAAAGGAATTATTTATATTTTAAAAAGGAATTTCAATACAAATCGAATATCGGGTTGACTCGGATTTGAAATATCGAGTTATAAATCCCAGTAGAGTTGTACGGTATTCCACTGTGAATATAAACGATAATATTTATTTTTAAATATTAAATTTAATTAAATTTAAATATATTTATATATTTAAATGGGTCATTCAGAGCTTTAAAAATAGCCAGTTTTGCAAACGAAGTCGGAATTCGACGAAACAAGTTTCGCTGGGACCATAATGTCGAACTGTAGCTGCATGTCCAGTTTCGTGATTTTTGGGTATCATATGTAATTATAGGAATTTTTAGCAATAAGTAAATATAGCATTTACTTAAAAATCTAATATAATAATCGATTATAAAATTATTATTCATATCCTATAAATAGGTTATCCATCCTAACCTAATTTAATTCCTCTGCTAGTCAACGAAATGTGGCCGCCATCTTCAGTAAAAACCAAATGGTGAAAAATCCTCATTCAAAATCAAAATAAATTCATAGGAAATCCTATAAATCAAAGTATGGTTGTATTTGAAATCAGGATGGGGTGCTCTTCATCTCCATACCACTTTCTTCGAGTTCAACAACATTTTTGTTCGATGATTTATAGCAACTGTCACCTAGGGCTCGAGTTTGTGAGCTGTTGAAAGGGTTTTGGGCAGAATGGATGGCGTTGTGATGATCGTAACAGACTTTAGGTCCTGTTAGCAAACTAGGGTGGAATTTCGATACCAAAAGTATCGCTATCTCTCTGTAGCAGGTCTGCTCAACGCATTCGACGGGAAGGTGTCGAGTTCGACATTTAGGGTGTAGAATTAAAGAGCAAGAAAGGAGAAGTAGGATGGTGATTTTTGGTTTTTGATTTGGTGAAGTTTGATGTTGAAGTCATGTGGAAAGAATGGTGTTTGAGTTTTCTGGAGTTCGAAATGTTTGAGGAGCTCGCGTGAAATTTCTGGTATAGGGGAAGAAGGATTTGGAGCTGGTCTGGGTAATTAGAAGTGGGTTTGGGCCTAATGTCAAGGGTGAGCCCAATAGTAAATGAATTAATGGTTTATTTTTAATTTAAATAGTGATTAAACTTGTTAACGCGATATCTTAACCATATGTGATCAGTTTTCCAACCGTTCGTTACTATGGAATCGTATGGATGAGAGCAACACAATAAGACTGACTGGAAGTGGATTGGGGGTCGTATGAATTTATGGCGAAATAAATTGTTTGATTTAAATCAAATAACAGTTTATCGTTCTTTAATGATAAACTGCCAAAGTGAGTAAATCTTACTAACTCTGAACAGTTTATAATTTCGTGTTGTATTTTTAGAACTGTTAAATATTGGTTGACTGACTGTGTGTTGACTATTTGATTGAACTTCTAGTCAGTTAGTTGAATTTTTATATTGATTCTGTTTAACAGAATATATCATTTGGAACTGAAAGTGATGTTATTTATATTGTTTAACATATGTGATGCAGGGAAACAGGTTGGAGGAATCCAACTGGATTCCTCAACATTTATTTTATTATTTTCATATATTGTGATATATGTTGTGATATATAATCTATTGTTGATTATATGTGTATGGACGATATTGGACATCGTAACTTGATATGTTAGACATCATAACATACCGGAATATTGAAAAGAGAATATTTATAAAATCAGAGGATTTTATAAAAGAGAATATTTATAAATAGAATATTTATAAATATAAATTTATTTATAAATGGATTATTAATAAATAGAAAATACTTAGAAATAAAAACCAAAAGGAATTATTTGCAAACCACTTGCAAATAGATCAGAAAGAGAAATGTTTGTAAACCATTTACAAATGAGATTGAATAGGGAATATTTGTAAAACCTTTACAAATGAAATCGAAAGAGAAATATTTGTAAAACCTTTACAAATGAAATCGAAAAGGAGATATTTGTAAAACCATTTACAAATAGAATTAAAAAGGAAATATTTAGAAAATAAATAGAGTGATAAAAAGGAAAACATTATAAAAAGGAAAACGTTACTAAAAAGGAATCATTTGTAAAGTGAAGAACTGTTACTAAAAGTAAATCTTTATAAATGAATAGTTTATTCGAAAAGGAGTTAATCGAATTTAGTTATTCGAATAGAGTTAAATCGAATATGGTATTCGAAGGGAGTCAATCGAATAAGGTATTCAAAAGTTAGTAAATTGAATATGTTATTTGAAAAGGGGTTAGTCGAGTCGAGTTAGCTGAATAGAGTTAATCGAATATTTGTTATTCGAATAAGAGTTAACTAGTTAGAGTTAATCAATTAGAGTTAACCAGTTAGAGTTAAACCAGTTAGAGTTAATCAATTAGAGTTAACCAGTTAGAGTTAACTAGTTAGAGTTAACCAGTTAGAGTTAATCAATTAGAGTTAACCAGTTAGAGTTAACCAGTTAGAGTTAAACTAGTTAGAGTTAATCAGTTAGAGTAAATTGATAGAGTTAAATCGAACTAGAGTTATTCAAATGAGTTAATCGAACATAGTTTATTCGAATAGAGTTAAAGGAGTTAATCGAATATAGTTTATTCGAATAGAGTTAAAGGAGTTAATCGAATATAGTTTATTTGAATAGAGTTAAAGGAGTTAATCGAATAAAGTTTATTCGAATAAAGTTAAAGGAGTTATCAAATATAGTTTATTCGAAAAGAGTTATGTGAAACGAGTAAATCAATAGCATTAGTCCGATAGAGTTAATCCAATAGCATTAGTCCAATAGAGTTAATTGATAAGGGTTAATCGATTAGAGTAAATTGAATAGAATTATCGAATATACCTTATTCGAAGGCAAGAATTATCGAATAAGAGATGATTCGAAGGAGAGTTACGTAAGGAAGTTGTTAAAGAATTAAAAGGGTGAACTTTGTCTATTTCAAGGTTAGAAACATTGTTCAGTTAAGGTCTGAGAGGTAGTATTACCCCAACTTGATTGACTCCATTTTTAACTAAGGAATGGTTAAGGTTCGATAGTGAAGGTTGGTTAAAGGAATTTAGATAATAAGCGCGATGGTTTGTTTTAAAACATCTGTCTAAGTTCAATGAAGGAGTTTTGGAAATGTTTTCCAAATAAGAACCAGAAATGTTTTCTGATATAGAAAATAAGAAATGGAAATGTTTTCCAATGGTAATAACATATATTCTCTAAATTTTGAAAATAAGAAATGGTTAATATAGGGAAACAGAAGATAAGTAAATTAATGAAATACAGAGATAAATGTTGAATGATGATTGATCGATAAAATTTCCTCCTGGAAATAATATCGTTGTTTGCACACCTATTTTTCTTTGATGGTTAAATCACAGACTATCGAAGTTTTGACCATTTTAACGTTGTTAATATGGAGAGACCGGTTGTATTATTATCCAAAGAACCACTCTGTATTGGCGTAAGCATTGCGAATCATATATGCCAAAGATAATTGAAGACGGAGTAAAGTGCAAGGGCTATTGTATAAGTCTTAGATAACAGTGTCTAAGATGGATGTATAGAATAGTGCCTTCGGTTCATCCTGTTCCTGGATGACTTGTATGGACGGATGTCTGATAGAGTATTTCCAGACGATCACGTATATTGATTTCTCCAACCGTACCAAGAGTGGAAGCGGAGAAGGAAACTTCTTTTAGTTGACATGTAATGTATGGTTGTAGACGTCAATCGGTGATTTGATGGATGTGACGATGTGACATTCGAAGTGAATCTGGTGTGATGATAAAGCGTAACCTCAAGCCTCATCAACCGGTAAATGACAGAAATCGGGCAGGCAGCATGGCTAAGTCGGTCGCTCCGAAGTAGGGTGTATAATCACCAGATCTAGAGTTTCATTTATTTCTAAAAATCTATTGTTGATGCTGTCCCATTCGGGAAACGGTTGCTGATCCCAACCTTTGGTGATATACATTCGATACACTCAAGCAAAATGAGTGGTCGGTCATGTGTGGCCGGGTTGCAAGATGTTCTTGTTGGACCCAGTGTATTCCTCTCTAGAGGTACACTAGCGAAAGGTGGTTCCATACCTTGTCATAGTTGGAAATCCATTACCCAATATGTGCTTGCGGTTTTGATTGTATACTATATATGTGGAACGTGAGATGAAAGCGTTTCTGTTAGATGATTATTATATTGGGGTTGAAGACATTATTATAATATCAAAAGGTGTTTGATATAAAGATAATTTGGATTCTCATAAGGGAAAAACCCGTTCCGTTATACGGCGTGGTCTTATGAGATATCGTTTACTCGTTCAATTGTTTTAAACTGTTTTACTCATACCAGTCCCATGACTGACCCGGAGTTTATTTTGTTGTTTTCCCTAAACTCTTGGGTGCCCAATTTTGTATGGGCAGTCAAGTAGTCAGGATTTTACAGATATACTTGGAGAGCTTGGAGCAGGAGGCTTCAGGATTATATAGCTATAGTTATCTCCACTATGTTGTAAGTGTTGTACTTTGAAATGATATGTATATGCAAGTACAGATTTATATTTCAAAGTTATGTTATATATTATATGTTATTCGTTCCGCTGTGAGGTTCGTGTTACTCTGATGTTCTTCTTCTTCTTCTATTATAAGTTTCTATCTTATCTATCCCCACCCTCTAATTTCTTTCATTAATTACCGGTATTTTTCGATGTTTGGTTAGTCGTCATCATGTTTATGTCGATAACCAATGTCGCCAAAATCCGGGTCATTACATTTCGATTCTGTATCTTCGGATGACGGTTGGATAGCCTACAACCGTGGTGGCAATATATTCGCGACACTCAAGCTAAATGAGTGTGCGGTCATGTGTGGCCGGGTTGCAAGATGTTCTTGTTGAACCCTGAGTGTATCCCCTCTAGAGTACACTGATCAGAAGGTGCTCCCATACCTTGTCTGTCGGGATCCAATCTCCAATACGTGCCCTGCGGTTTATAATTTTATACTATATATATGTGGAGCGTGAGATGCAAGCGTTCTGCTACTTGGATATTTATTTGTTTAGAGATTATTAAAATATCACTGGAGTCTGATATCAAAGTATTTTGGATTATAGTAAGGTAAAAACCTCCATGTTTATGTGTGGGCTGGTCTTACTATTATCTTTTTGTTTCAAAGGGATTTTCAAAATTAAACAGTATGGTTGGAATTTACTCACACCAGTCCCATGACTGACCCAGAGTTTATTTTTTTTGTTTTCCCTAAACTCTTGGGTGCCCAAATTTGTACGGGCAGTCAAGTGTTTCAAGCTTTTAAAGGTTCACTTGGAAGAGCTGGAAGCAGAAGGCTTCACCACTAGTTATTTAGAGATTATTTTCCGCTGTGATATGATGTATTGTACTCTGATATGATGTGTAAGTACAAATTCAGATTTTGTATTTCAAAGTTATGTATATAATACATTTTATTCTTCCGTAGTGAGTTCGTGTTTACTCTGATTTAGTTCAGTGTGATCTTCTTCTTCTTCTATTCTATTAGTTCTATCTTATCTTTCTCACCCTCTAAATTCTTCTATTAATGACCTGAACATTCGTGCACTTAGAGTTGAATGTGTAGGATATTAGTTAGCTCAAATCGGTACGGATTTTCGGGCCGTTACATCACCTGAAGCCATTTTTACATACCACTTATATTTACTTGTTGCCTTAAATGTATACATCCTTTTTGCAAGACTTTCTGTGCACACTATGAGTGGTTGGGAAATAAAATGTACGCTGAGAAAACTTGGACACATAAGTCAGATATAGCTAGGGGTATATTTTAGATTTATGATGTAACACCCTACCTCCTTTAAGGTCACTCACAAAGGGAATGCCTTAAACTTTGATGGAGCGTTTTAGTAGACAGAACATAATATTACAAGACATATAAGTAGTACTTGAAAAATTATAACATTATTACAGCAGAAGCAGAAATAAGTTTGGTTACATCTTTCGAAATCACAATACCAAAACTCAAGTACACAATTATCAGTCTTATACAAAATCCTTCAGAATGTGAAGTTTCAAAGCCATAATCCCCAACATAAACTGCCATGAAAACATAGAGTCAAAACCAAGCAATACTCCAAGCACCTCAAGTAGAGAGAATCAGAATCAAGCTCCTATGTTTCTACCCTAAGCAGCTGGGGGGGAATGCAAAGAAAAGGGGCGAACACAAACGAGGTCAGACATAAAGTCTGGCAAGTCCAATGACTTCCAGCATATAAAAAGATAATATTATCATGACATGTAAATAAAGCTGGATGAGAGAGTACATCAACAGGAATAGCAGATATACTTTAAGTTAACAAAAGAAACAGAATGATGTAAACCAAGTTATGTTCCTTACTTACATCTTACTTCTCTGCACTAATACTTGTATAACAGGATTAGGTGTTACCCTAATGTCTAAACTGAAATAGAATCGAAATAGAATAATCTATACAGAAATAGAATGCTAGTAATGTGCCTTTACCACCCAAACAGACAGAAAGTACAGAAGCAAAATACTGATAATGGGCCTTTACCACCCCCAATAGACAGAAGGTACGGAAACAGAATACTAATAATGGGCCTTTACCACCCCAACAGACAGAAGGTACGGTAACAGAATTAGAAATGGAATCAGATACAGAAACAGAGTAATCCCTACGGAAATTGAATGTTAGAATTAGTTGTACACTAGTAATGGGCCTTTACCACCCCAACAGACAGTACCACGCAGAAACAAACAGGTGTTACCACCCAACAGAAACATACGGTACCAACAGAAATAGACAGAACTGAGTGTACCCTAAGTGCTACCCCAAGCGATCGGCTCCCTAATACATAAATACCCTGTGTCGGCCCCACAGTAGAGTCCCTAAAGTGGCAACCTATTGGCACAGACCTATTTACAGATGTCACGGTGTCTTACATCCTCAGAGAAGACCAGATCCATGCACGCATATGACCCAGTTGGAACGCACCATCAACACCCCTCGCCATTATCAGAATGAACCGCTTATAATTAGTTCAGTAAGCGTGCACGGACCCCTACATAGCGTGGGGTCAAAGTTTTTGATACCAGACAGGGTTGCTAACTAATATGGGCCCCAAACAACAGATGACACAAGTATTTCCCCTCCTAACCTTGGTTTCCCCAGACTAACAGATTTCATATTAACTTGTTTACAAGTTTCAGACATACAGAGTTCAGATTTACTAGTTCACAGATCAGACAATCAAGTTAACAAGTTTTCAGACTAACGGATCAGATGTACAGTTTTAAAACATACTTACAGATTGTCTAACTTTGTATTGGGCCTACAGATTCACGAAATGGGTTTGGTAAATTCATCAGTCCAGTTGGTTTAACCCTATCCACACAACACGTTTTAGACGTCATATTTATCTCAAATTTGCATTAATTAAACATTAATGCACATACCTCTCACATTATGTCGGTAGCTTGTGGCCATTGGATATGCCGGGCGGTTCCGGGCAGACTTCTACCACAAGCCAGACCTAACCTCGTGTCTAAGCATATTTTAGTTATGCCTACGGCCTCTCACATTAGACTGACAATTTGCGGTCGCTGGCTAAGCCAGTTGTTTCTGGGCAGGCTTCTACCGCAAATGGAGTCAAACCTCATGTCATAGCCACTTTATTCCATTACAGAAAATATCAGACTAATTACGTCCATTTAGCAGATTTAACTTCATTACAAGTTACGACAGATTATCCAAAGTTCTATTAACATGTTTTGCTCAATTTTAGATCGAGCCTCCAAATTACAATTATTCAGCTTTCAACAGATTAAGCAATTCAACAGATTTAGCAGATAACAGATCTAGCAGATTAGGCAATCTAGCAGATTAGCAGAACAGGCAATTCAACAGATTTGGCCGATTAAGCAACTCCACAGATTAGCAAATTTAACATTTCTTAAAAAATTTATTTACATATCTTGCCTAATCATAAATTAAGCCTAAACTTACATGCTCAAATCATGGTCATAATTCATAATACAATATATGCCCCCAAATTTTCGTTAAATATTGCACAGTACATAACACTCTCTAAAAGCCCCAAATCATGATATGAATTATGCCAAATTATAGCCTTTAAAGCCAATATCCAAAAATCCATATTTATGCGCATTTACATTAATAGTTATCCTATTTTAGTATAGGTCTTTACGCCCAATTTTCATATTCCTTTTTCAAGTCATGAATCCTTATATAAAATATACCCAAAAATCTAGATATTTAAATTATATCCTCTCAAAATCAGATCTTAATTTTTATATGCATTATGTCCGTAAGTTCAAGTCATATGTTATCACTCAATGATTCCTCTTCTTCCAAATCACAGAGTATGCACAGATCTAGATCTAATTTACAACATATGTCCTTTTCTCAAATCAGTCACAGATCAGTCATGTCCAATTATGCATTATTCATTATTTACCCCAAAATTTAGCATTCGTGCATTAATCTCTTGTGATATTTGGCATAAGCTCGTAGTAGCCTGGCTATAGAACAGAAGAAGAAAAAATCGAACAGTCACAGAAAAACAGATCTGACAGATAAGAATATGCATAACCTCAGATTTAGATTTATAACCACGTCAAGATCATAATTAAAGTTCATATCTGAAAATAACTGTACTCACAAAAAGGGAATGATTCTTGTATTCTGGAATCTGTATTCTGACACTGAATAGCTCTCCTTTGGCATAGACTATCGATTAGATTAGAAAGTAGTTGTTCTCTTTTAATTCTATTCAGATTGGAAGAAGATGCACTAGTTCTAGCTTAGATTTCAGTAGAGTAGCGATGCCATTATTTTATTTTAATTAGAATAGAGGCAGAGTATAGGCAGAATGAAATTGTATGGAGAGAAAGTGAGGTTTGGGGGGCGGTTTTATAGGAGAATAGGGTGATTTAGAGTGTTGAGATCAGTCCAGAAGTCATCAGAACCACCCAGCTCGAAGACAGGTCATCCAGCCACTCAAAAGAAGACATGTCATCACAGAGCACTCCAGAATTCTGTGCTAGATCGGTATGGGCGCACTTGGAAGGTGCGCCAGTGTATTTTTGTACTGACGCACTTCACAAGTGCGCCAGTGTATTCTGTCCTGTTTCCGGTTTTTCTGCCTAACTTCGTTCGTCCATATCTTCTTCATACGTTATCCGTTTTACACAAACTCGGACTCTATCTCAAGCAGAATTTTGACATGAACGCAATGGCCCAACCAATTTCCCTTAATTCTTCTCATAAAAATTAAGTATACTTTAATTTGTTACTTATACGTTCACAGAAAATACGGGGTGTTACATTCTCACCTCCTTAAAGGATTTCGTCCCCGAAATCTTCAAGTTAAGAAGAATGTGCCCTACCATCCAATCATCCATCTACTCAACCATCATCCACAAGCATCCATTGTCCTTAGAAAACTTCTAATGTTGTATGAACATATGCAAAAGTGTGTGTATATGTCTCTTATCTAATGCAAAGATCAGGCGGTCTATTGATTCAGTTAACCTCCTCAATGCGAACCATGTTGGTGCCATGAGTCCAATTATGTATGCAAGAAATGCTATTTGATACACATCATTTCTATCTGTGTGCATAACCATTCATCCAAATGCAACATCCATGTGATGAGTCAATCATATTGCATCCACAAAAATTGAAAAATGCGCACACATCCATATGCAGTATGAGAGTGTTTTGAGCCGATCTAGTGCCTAGTGTGTATATATGCATCCATGAGCAACCACTTGCATCCACTTGCAACCATCAAACATAACATGTCTCAAACACATGTTTACATCCATTAGTTTCTACCTAAAGGTCGAAGACTTGATCGATAGGGTACAGCTGAGTGATAGAAGCAAGTACAATTAAAACAAGAGCTCTGTTCCTATTAGACATCGGTTAAGAAAATAATTCCCTAAGTATCAACCCCGAAGACCAAAATCAACATCATATTGACACCCAGTGAATTACTCCCATTAAACAATGCCAAACTAGAAATCTACTTCACGCTTCGAGTAAAAACCCCTAACCTTATCAGAAATATTCAGATACTTACAAACTATTGGTACAGATCAGATTATCAAATGATTCTTAGGAAACCAAGCATGATAAAAAAAACCCAAAATGCATGTGTCATAGAAAACTTAATGCCCAATACAGATACCTTCAAACCCCAACTTATCACAAACAGATGAGTCATAACCCTTATGGGTTTGAGTCTACAGCGGGATCATAAACAAGACTAGTATTAAAGTGCAGAGTATCAATTAAAAAAATCAAAATGCCTGAATCAGAAAGAGTTTTAACTAAACAATCAGATAAGGAAATTAAACCTTCTACAATTTTTTTTCCTATTTCTATCCTGTCCACCAGCCTCGAGGGTATTCGCCTTCCCTCCAGAAGTAGGACCTGTCCTCTGCCCTTGCCCTCGTTTCTTCGGGCAGTCCCTAGTGAAATGTCCCATCTCACCGCAGTTGAAGCAAGTGCCCTTCCTCTTTCTGCAATCCTTGTTCAAATGAGTCGATCTTCCACAAGTAAAGCACTTTTTCTCCTTCTTATCTTCAGACTTTTCATCCTTCTTTTGTGTTTCCTTTTTGGGCCCCGCCTTCTTGTTATGTGGTCCTTCGAGCTTTTCCTCTTTCTTTTTACTTTCGGCTTCCTCTTCATGCATTAACGCCATGTCCACCAATTTCTCAAAGGTTGCCCCCATATGAATGTGGGACATCGCCAACCTGTGTAGCGGCTCATTAAAACCTTTAGCAAACCTCAATGCCTTTTTATGCGGTGTATTTACCAAATCTAAGCCGAATCTTACCAACTGATTAAACTTGCTGACGTACTCTCTCACTGATAAATTTTGAAAACCCGTAACTTCCCCCTCAAGGAAAGCGTCGGATAGTTCGAGAACACGACACAACAGAACGCATATAAAAGAACATTTCATTGTATATAACAACAATGCATCAGATTACAAGAATATACAGAGTATAAACAAATAAATACAGAAATATCAGAGATTTATATTACATTTAAATACATAGCAGCGGAAAATAATACAATACACAACTAGAAAGAGATATACGGATACAAAGCTTTCCGGATATCGTTCCAGCTGTAAACCAGGATCCTATGAATATAAATCTGCAAAAACCAAAACTACTAGCTGCCCGTGTCAAAATAAGGGCACCCAGAGTTTAGGTTAAAACAATAAACTCCAGGTCAGTCATGTGACTGGTGTGAGAACTAAAACAGTTATTAATCTTTATTTTAAATCATTAGGTAAATCAAGGGACCACGCCGTATAACACGGAACGGGTTTCCTCCCAAGAATACCAGTGCATAAAACAAACAGCGCAATGCTAAATAAAGAAAAATGAAGCTGTTATAAGACCCAGGTCCCATCACACAATGCAACGCAGCCGAGGATAGGATTTTCCCTTATAACAGCCAAAGAATGCTTGATACGTTTAAAACAAATCATTTGATACTACTATAAGTGCATAGTGTATAAAACAACTTCAAATCATAAGTATCAATCATAGACGGCATAAGTGCCCCATCCCACTATGTCGCCATACTAGGCTCTACAAATAAAACCGCAGAATCACGTATTTGGAAATTGGGTTTCCATCTATGAACCGAGGCAAAAGATAGTCCTCAACCGATTCGAGACAATCTATCCCATGTCTGAGGATCAGAACGCATCAACCCTTTAGATCGTCAGGGCCGGTCCACCGATGTGGATTATTATGCCTGAACAATACGTCTCTCCGCCCTTTGGGGCGTAAATGAGCCAACTAAATGACTCCATCGGTTCGAGAACGACCGATCAATCCGAGGCGCCTCGCAACAGCAACAACCACATAAGTCAAACTCGTCAGGGCGTGTAAAACCACTGACGCCACTTCTAGCTAGAAAGAAACGCAAGTCCTCCCTGATGTCCTCTCCCGTTTTTGGTTCATACCGGGTGTGAAACTCGCGAAGCAAACGTTACACAAAGCTACGCCACAAAGGCCTTGCTTTGATCATCACCACAAGACTTTGCTTTTCAACAGAAGCCTCGATCAATTGCCACTTAGGCATGCCACACAGGCAATTCACTCCATGTGTTTGATATCCATCAATATATAACCCCTAAGCTCGTACGTCTCAGAGAAGGGCGTTAAGCAAGAGAATAAATTCTCCGCCGCCAAACAGATATATATTTAATAGAGATCAATCACACGGACTAAAATCCAATGTCAGACACACAGTCCATTTACAAGTCCGTTCTGGGTCTGAACGAAACCGGAGGCACCTAGTACCCCGCATATCCATCGATCTCCAAGTACGTCTGGACGATCACTAACTGTTTCCATCTTCTTGGGTGTACAGCCCAATCAAGATCATCAGTAATTACCCAAACGACGTGAAGACCTCCGGTCTTCGACCACCGTCTTCAACTTCGACTTATCGTCGTATCAGTTATTCAGAATGGGATAAACCCGGTCTTTCCGAATAACTCGCGTATATATTATAAAAGTGTTACACAAACACAACATACGCCTCATTCCAATTCATTAGTCACTAACCGTAAATTAATCAAGAGAATAATTCCCCAAATATTAACCCCGAAGGCCGAAACCAACATCAGATCAATATCCAGAAAACCATTCTGCTTAGCTAACCGACAGTTAGTTTCTAAATTTCACATTCATAGGGAAAGGTTCCCATTAATTTTATCCAAGATAAATTCCTGAATTTATTCTTTAATCTATCTTTTGAATATCAATTCAAAACTAGTCGGAATTAGCGAACATTACCGAAGTAATCATTGGTTTTAATTTCCCAATCCCAACCTATTCATCCCATGAAGTAAAACTGGTAATACTTCATATCTAACACCACGGTGTTATCGGTAAATTCAATTACCATTTCACGTTCAAATCTAATTAAAGATTTAACTAACGCCTGGAGCAAAACTGGTGATACTCCATTTCGATTATTTCAATCTAATTAAAGATTCATTAAAACTCCACTTAGTTTTAATCGTTAACTGGGTTAAAGAATCCGTGTCATTTAAAACACGGTTCACGATAAACCCAAAGTCACATCCCATTAATTATCGGGTTAAAGAACGAGTGTTATTTAAAACACTGTTCAAGATAAACCCAAAAATCAATATCAATTCAATTCCAATTAAATATTATTTAATTGGTACACTTCATTAAATCTAAATAAAAAGATTTAATCTTTTCTCAACTGGGTTCAAGAACAGTGTTAGTGAAGACACCATTCACGGCAAACCCAAATCACATTTGATATTCAATACAAGGCTCTGAATAGAAAAATATCCCGGCTTATATTCAATATCAAATTCTACGACCAAAAAATATCGTATTGGAAGTAACGATATATAAATATCTTTCAAATTTCCATAACAACACCTGTATAATCACGAAATTCGACATCGAAATGTTCCGAAGACAATTTCGATTCAAATCCATTCCAATGCAATTATTGGAAATTCTGGTTATTTTCAAAACCATTTCAATATTCAATTTATTTATTTAAAAATAAATAGAATTGTAATTCTAGTTCAAAACTAGTTCATTTCGATAAAAATCTATTTTTATCTTTTCAAATATGGAGTTTTTCATCCCAATTCTTTCTAAATCATTTCTTATGATTTTACACAAATTATTGCTATTTTTACTAATTTTATCAAGGCCCGTACAGTCGATTTCCATCAACGGCCATCGAACTGCACTTACAGCGACCTTTTTCAAATTTGATTTGGACATAATTCCAAATCCAACCGTTAGATTTCAAATTTCTAATATTCGTTAGAAAGCTCTTTTCGATACGAACCCAACGGTTCCGGTTTTAGGAGAATCCGACGGTCGGATCTCCCGTAATGTCCGTTTGAAATAAATGGTCGAAATTCACGAACTGCCGCGGCGCGGCGCGTTCTATTCAGGCCATTATATTATATATATAATATATATAATATATATTTCGTCGATTTCTATTTAAAACGAATTATATAAATAGTTTTAAATTCGTTTCAAAAGAAATTTCAACTTCCATTTCAATTCAAATCAAAATTGAATTCTTCTTTATAAATTCGTTTTAAAATTCATTTCTATTCAATTCAAATTTCAATTCAATTTGAATTCATTTCAATTCGCTTTCAATTCAATTTGAATTCGTTTTCAATTTATTTCATTTCGAAATCGTTTTCAATTCATTTCATTTCGAAATCGTTTTCAATTCATTTCATTTCGAAATCGTTTTCAATTCATTTCATTTCGAAATCGTTTAAAATCGATATAAATATCGTTCACGTCAAAATGGCGTCAATCTAATCAACACGGCTTCATAAATTTCTATCTTCAAATATTCTATTTCAAATATTTCTTTTTCAAAATAGTTGTTATTATCAAAATATTTCGTTCAACACATGACCAATCTCAATGGATGAGTACTGTCAACACATGAACCTTTATTTTATATTATAAAGATGTAAATTTTATTACTAAAATATTTCGTTCAACACATGACCAATCTCAATGGATGAGTACTGTCAACACATGAACTTTTATTTTATAATATTCTTTATTTTTCAAATTGGAATGAGGCCCAATCAATTACCATATAAAGTTAATTATATGGATTTTCATGCATTACACACATATAATAGCATTGAAAAATAATCAACCATCAACCAAAGTGCACTACACTGTATAAGCATCAAATATAGATATCTAACGCTTATAACAGCCTGTCAACCAATCGATCGACATATTTAATCAATCAGGATGAGTGAACTTCAAATTTCATCCCAACACCCGTGTGGGGTTTCAAACAATCAAACACAGATTTTATTTGTGCAGTTGGGCGATGTGTAACGTCCCGTATTTTTGGCAGCCAAATACTTTATTTATTTATTTTAAATATTTTATTAGGAATATTAAAGGGTTTTAATATTTAAATCACTATCTAAACAAAGTTGAACGATATATATTCATATATAAAATAAAACGAGCTCAGAACAGCGCTGCAGTTCGTAAAATAGAGTTTTGAACTTCAACTGGATATACAGAGTCCGTTTTAAATCGGATTTCTGTGAAATAAGAAATGTACGGAGTAGATGAAGTATATTTTTCTAGTGGAAGAGAAAAATCGGGATTTCGTCGTGTAGATTGGAAGTTATGCACAAATCAATTTGGCTGAAAAACAGCGGCGTAATCGTTTATCGACCATAACGGATTTTTGGATATAACTGCATATCGGTTTCGAATTTAGACAAGGTTCTTTTGAGGCGTAGTGATAATTTAATTTTTAGAATTTTATGGTAATTTTTAATTAATTTAATGAGCAACTTTTTATTTGGAGTATTTTGCACCCTGTGACAACATTTTGGATTTCACAATATGAGTTCATCTACCGGTATTATTACATTTTTGGGACCAGAGCGCATTACTCATTTAAATGGTATTTTTGTTTCTGTCCATAACTGTCCCTACGTGAAAAGAATATTTCATAGTGGGGTACGCTATGTTTTTAACTTAAAGCAAACTAAACTGAATGGTTAACTGGTCAAACGGACTCGAAATTCAACGAAACAAGTTTCATACGAAACCTTAGGAAGAGGTCTAGTGAAACGTCAAGGCCTCATATTTTTAGGATTTTTTCTGTAATTTTAAGGAATTATTGCTCGGTGTTTTTCATCGATATTTTCTAAAGGATTTTCGCAAACGGTGTCGGAATTCGACGAAACCTGTCCCATTAGATCCGGAATATTTTTTTATGTTAGGAATAGGTGTCTTTTCCTTGATTTGAGATCATATGTAGTGATTTTTAACGTGAATTCTCCAAGACGAAGTTTGGCACATTATAATATTATTAAATCTATCCCACTTAACATGTAACCTTTCTTTTTGGTTCTCATTTAGTTACGTGCTCCTTTTGGTCTCTTGCATGCCAACTTTTTTGTCCTTGCGTCCCTTTTATAACATGCCAAAACGTGTACATGTCTAAATGTACTCTTGAAAGTTCAAAACAAGCCAACCCAACAATAAAAGAAAAAAAAAAATCGGTTCTTGATCAATCAGTCCAGACATTCCAAGGCCACGTTGTTTCATTTTTGACAGCAAACTCTCCACTGTATTTTCTTCCTTGGGTCTCAAGCCACTCACTTGTTTTGTTTGCCCGTACATGTCATTTCCTGTCTGCCAATTACCTTCACCGTGCCGACCAAGTTCTTTTTGAAAGTTTCACCACATCAGCTATTTTACTGTTGTCTATTGTACTACAAACCTATGGAAGCTAAAACTTGGCATCCACGCATCCTTGGCACCCACGGAAAAAGCTCCATCTATATATATCCATCAGACTGCTTGTTCCATTTGTGTTTTCTCCACAACCAAGCCAGAGAAATAAAATGTTTCGATCCCCTCCATTTAAGCTGGCCACTCCCTTTCAATTCTTATCAGAAAAATTTGCGTAAAACAAAAAAAATAAGTAAAAAAAGGTAAAAAGAGAGTAACGAGCGAACTAAGAGGAGCTTGCCGGTTGAGTTTAAAATGTTGGAAACAAAGGCCTTTGCATGGAAGAGGGAATGGGTGCAGGCGAATGGAAAGTTTGTGGCACTGTGGGGAGTTTTTCATGCGGCAAAAAAAGTGAGAGTGGCGAACAGAATGGAGGGGGACGTGGATGCTGTGCATGTATTTGGTACCTTTCCTTTTGTTTATGTTATATCCAACATTTGGGGAAGGCACCTGTAGTGACGTAAGCTTGCAAGAATGAAAACCCCAAACCGTGGTGTCCTTGGGAAGTAGCAGCTCTCCTTTTGTTTGAAACACAGTAGTTGTTCAAATGGAGAAGACGTGGAGGAGGAGAAGAGTTATTAGCGGGTGGGCCAAAACCGTTTTGGGCTTAAAAAAAAAAAAAAAAGAAAGAAAGAAAAAAAGAAGGAAGCGAACTGAAAACAGAAGGGGCGGAGTACATTGTGGCAAGAATGGTGCCAATGTTGATCGGATCTTCTATCATTTGCCTGCAAATTCGGGTTTTGCATGCCAGTGGAGTGAAAATTGTTTAGCATGTAGTGTGCATGGCTTAGGAGGCCCAAACGAGATGATTAAAACAACTAACCAAGGTTCAAACAGACCAAGAGGCGTTGAAAACATATCGACAAGCACAAAGTGACTGAGCTGATTTGGTCGGCATCGGGAGCGACCGTAAATCTTGATAAAATTAAACGCGGGTTTAATTTTATGACTCGTTAATCGATGATCAAAGCAAGGTGAGTTAAACTCACTCAGTTTTTTTCTCCCTCTTATATTTTATATAAGTCGGGTTTTATAATTATGTGCTATGGTTGTTAATGAGTGTTTGTTTGTTTGTTTGTTGTTGATTTGATATTCATATATGGACTGACACAATTAAATTAAACGTTCGTTTAATTTATTTGAAACTAATCGTTATTCATAACGATTAAATCCAATTGAGGTAACTTACCTCAGTGGTTACGTTTATAACACTATAAACGTTATGATCAAGTAGTTGAATGCTTGAACTACTGTTATTATCCTAGTATTGACTATTACAGTTATTATTGACCATTATCATTAAACTGTTCATGTCATCTATTTAGATGAAAACCGAATATTGATTGGCCATTTTGAACCGAATAACATTTATCAATATGATTATATTGTTTGCTATTGAATGTGAAATTAGTTTATATTTCACGGTTTGGTACTATAGTAACCATTTGCCTCTTTAGTACCGTCATTAAAAGATATGATTTTACGAAATCGATATCAACTGGATTTCAAGCGATTTTAAAGACATAAATATATTTTTATATAGATTTGAAATACGACTTTGTAAAGATAATGGTCAAAGTAAAATCTACAATTTTTATAAATATATAAAATACAACCAAGAGAGATGTAAGCTATATTAAATAAATGTTTAAACGATATAAATTTTATCGTATTGGCTATTTAAAGTGTTGAAGTGGGTTTGTAAAGGCCTTAATGGTCATGAAGGAAGTTTAAATCGATTTCATGATATCGAAATGGAATAAGTGAATTATGGATATACTAGAATTTATAAGAGAGTTTAAAGAGTGATATTTGGTGTGATAAATGGTCGTTTCAACAAATGATGTTTAAATGATGTTAAAAGTTTTTGAAGAACAACAGCAAATATTAGTTGTCAAACATGAATTGAAAATGAGATTTTCAATCAATTTAGAAATAAGGAAATGGAAACGAATGGCAAGTTGTTGTAATTAAATTACAAAAGATATTATAAATGGAAATTGAAGGTTTCAAAAATAAAATCGAGTTAGTAAATAAAAGTAAGAGTTTATGAATGTGATTTGTAACATTTGTTACAAATGAGACGAACCATTTTTGGACATGAGAATTTACAAAGAATTATTATATGTTTTCTAGACAAAGGGGTCGAGTATGTTTTAAAGGGAGTGGGATAAGAATAAGTAGGATTTGAAAAGATAGCAACATAATAATGGTATAAAATATTAATATAAGATTTATGGAAGCTTTAAAACAAATGAAATTAAGTGTTTGAAAATATTTTGTAATATAACAATATAGAGTTACTAAGAAATCTTTATAAGGATTCTATTTCTAATAGAATCGAAGCTTGCATATGGTATTGTAAATGATTATTAACATAAATCGAAAGAGTCTAATAAGAGTTTACTTAATATTGGTTAAGTAAACGTGGTTGAGATTTTATATAGAGTTTCAGAAGGGAAATGTGTGGTTAATAAACTTCTGGTTATTCTGAAGATATGAATGTTGTTGGTCAAGGTCTGAGAGGTAGATAAAATACCCCAACTTGAACGACTCCATGATTATCCCAGAATGATATTAGTTTATAAACGAGAATAGTTGAGGGAAACATAAGTTATGATTTCCGTATATGATATTATAAACTGTTTCGAAAAGTTTATAAGTTGAATAAATTGAATTTGGTGGATCTTCTTATTTATAATAAGAAGAAAAAGGGATATTTCAAATATTGGAAATTGTAAAGAACGTAATTAACGAATGGTTCGTTAAAGAGGCTAAATGATACTGAGTATTGAATCAGTGAATCCATTTTTCTTTTATGGATGAATGATTGTTTGATTTGATAGTTAAATAACCGACTATCAAAATTTGGCCCATGCGATTGTTGGTATGGAAAGACCGGGATCGAATTTATATTCGAAAACCATTCCGTCCAGCAAATACGAATACGATGAAGATGCTGATTCGAGATGGAGCTATTGAAGGCCGTAGATCTTCATAAGCGGAAGGATTACTTAAAATCCCTGACTTGCAACCAGAGATACACTGTGATTCGGTCGTGGTTGAAATCAACGGATTCGCAAGGACTGCTCGCTATTGATTCTCAGGGTGATTCCTAGAATGCAGTAGGGGAGTACCTTCGGTTCATCCTGTTCCTGGGTGATTTGTATGGATGAATGTCTGACAGAGTATTTCCAGAAAAGGTCACGTACATTGATTTCTTCAACCGTACCAAGAGTGGAAGCGGAGAAGGAAACTTCTTTTAGCCAACACATAAAGTATTGTTGTGGACGTCAATTAGTGACTGTTGATGGATCTGACGATGTGGCATTCGAAGTGAATGAGATGTGCTGATAAAGCGTAGCCTCAACCCTCATCAACCGGGAGATGACAGAAATCGGGCAGGCAGCATGGCTATGTGGGTCGCTCCCATTAGGGTGTATAATCACCTATCTAGAGAATTTCCTTTTGTTCTTATTCAATCGATTCTGCCCATTCGGGAACGGTGGTTTGAGTCCAACCGTTGGTGATATACATTCGATACACTCAAGCGAAATGAGTGGTCGGTCATGTGAGGGCCGGGTTGCAAGACGTTCTTGTTGAACCCTGTGTATTCGCCTCTAGAGATACACGTGCGGAAGGTGGTCCCATACCTTGTCAAGTTTGAAATCCAATCTCCAATAAGCGCCCGCGGTTTTGATTGTATACTATATATGTAGAGCGTGAGATGCAAGCGTTCTACTAGATTAATATTTACCTGTATGTAGACATTATTATAATATCAGACAAGATATTGGCTTCAAAACTGTTTTGGGTTATCGTAAGATAAAAACCGTCCGTATTTATGTGTGGATTCGGTCTTACGATTATCCTTTTCTTTCGAAAAGATTTTTACTTTAAAATCAAGTTGTGTGATACCTTAATACTGTGCGAGTTTATCTCACTCTGGTTCACCAGACTGACCCGGTGTTTTGTAAATGGTCGGGTTAGGCCGGGGTGTACAGGTCCAGGTTACCGGATGCTGCAAAGTCCAGAGACAAGCTGGAAGAGTTCAAACGTATGGTTACATATATAGCTACTGTTCCGCTGTGTGATTGTATATGAGGACAGGTTATATAACTGTCCAGATATGTTGATGTACTCTGATACTGTAAGTAATTTTGAAAGCTCTCAATAAAGATTTATTTCCATATTATATTTTGTTCCACTGCGATGTGAGACTCTGATTCTGTGTTGTCTTTGTTCTTCTTCTACTTCTTCTATTCTAATATTTCTATCTTATCTTTCTCATCCTCCAACTTCTTCCTTCTAGCTTTCTGGAGATTCGATACTCGAATGGGACACAGTTTGTGTAAATGTCGAAAATTCGAGTGTCAAATTTTCCGGGTCGCTACAGTTGGTATCAGAGCTATTGGTTTAGTAATAACCTTGGCTCTGTGGTGAAACTCGATAGAGATTGGGTTAGTAATACCCTAGATCGAGATTGAGTGTATATATATGAGAGCGTATTTAAAAATTTTATATACAAAAGTTTTGTGTTTTGAAAAGAGGGTAAATGGAATAATTTTACCCAAAAATATATTTTTGTATAGGAAAGAAATTTTTATTAAATTATTGAGATATTTGTGTGTTTGATCGATTTGAATGGGATTCGAATCAAATTAAAAAGTTGAATTGATACTTAACTTGGTTAAGTGTAATTAAATTCAGAATGATATTGTAATTAAATTAAATAAATTGGAAATTAAATGAATGAATGGTAATCAAATGTGTGAAGCCAAAATAAATATTAATATTGAATGCGAATTCAATAAATTTTGTTTATTTGGTTGTGTATTGGTTGATGGTTGTGAATTGGTTGTTAATGGATGACAAGTAGTTGAATAGAATTCATTAAATGGTTTAATGAAGGCATGGAAAATAAATTCTAGTGTCAAAAATTGGAATGAAACTGAATATGAATTGAATTGAAACCAACTAGCGGGAAATTGAATCAAGATATAATATATTAAGCCAAATCAGATTTTGAATTGCGAGACAGAAGTCTGAAATGGTGTTGGACAGGTAAGTTAAGAGTTGGAATTGACAATGGATGGAAATTGAGTTAAGAATGGGATTTGGCTTGAATGCGTGAAGGATTTGGTTCTGAGGATAAAATTGGTATTTTGTTTGGATGCATTTGTATATGCTGACAGGGCAGCAGATGGAAAGGATATAATGATATGCCCAACAAAAAGGTACACGTTTATTTCTATATGGGTTTGGTGATTTATGAGCCTGTTTGGCAAGCCACTTGGCTGTTTGATTTTCTTTTGGGGGGAAGGAGGCCTAGAGAGGCGAGTTGGAGTTTGAGCTATTGACCAGTACAAAGGAGGTGCTGGCGAAATTTTTCAGAAATTTCGAGTGTTAGAAAATTTTCAGAATTTTTGAAAATTTTTGTTTATAGAAATAAATTAATTTAAAATAAATTGGTTTAGTGAAACCGGAGTAAACAAATGGTTTTAACCTGGTTATAGGGTTCATTTTTCTTACCTTAGCAATTTCGAGGACGAAATTATTTTAAGGGGGGAAGAATGTAACGTCCCGTATTTTTGGCAGCCAAATACTTTATTTATTTATTTTAAATATTTTATTAGGAATATTAAAGGGTTTTAATATTTAAATCACTATCTAAACAAAGTTGAACGATATATATTCATATATAAAATAAAACGAGCTCAGAACAGCGCTGCAGTTCGTAAAATAGAGTTTTGAACTTCAACTGGATATACAGAGTCCGTTTTAAATCGGATTTCTGTGAAATAAGAAATGTACGGAGTAGATGAAGTATATTTTTCTAGTGGAAGAGAAAAATCGGGATTTCGTCGTGTAGATTGGAAGTTATGCACAAATCAATTTGGCTGAAAAACAGCGGCGTAATCGTTTATCGACCATAACGGATTTTTGGATATAACTGCATATCGGTTTCGAATTTAGACAAGGTTCTTTTGAGGCGTAGTGATAATTTAATTTTTAGAATTTTATGGTAATTTTTAATTAATTTAATGAGCAACTTTTTATTTGGAGTATTTTGCACCCTGTGACAACATTTTGGATTTCACAATATGAGTTCATCTACCGGTATTATTACATTTTTGGGACCAGAGCGCATTACTCATTTAAATGGTATTTTTGTTTCTGTCCATAACTGTCCCTACGTGAAAAGAATATTTCATAGTGGGGTACGCTATGTTTTTAACTTAAAGCAAACTAAACTGAATGGTTAACTGGTCAAACGGACTCGAAATTCAACGAAACAAGTTTCATACGAAACCTTAGGAAGAGGTCTAGTGAAACGTCAAGGCCTCATATTTTTAGGATTTTTTCTGTAATTTTAAGGAATTATTGCTCGGTGTTTTTCATCGATATTTTCTAAAGGATTTTCGCAAACGGTGTCGGAATTCGACGAAACCTGTCCCATTAGATCCGGAATATTTTTTTATGTTAGGAATAGGTGTCTTTTCCTTGATTTGAGATCATATGTAGTGATTTTTAACGTGAATTCTCCAAGACGAAGTTTGGCACATTATAATATTATTAAATCTATCCCACTTAACATGTAACCTTTCTTTTTGGTTCTCATTTAGTTACGTGCTCCTTTTGGTCTCTTGCATGCCAACTTTTTTGTCCTTGCGTCCCTTTTATAACATGCCAAAACGTGTACATGTCTAAATGTACTCTTGAAAGTTCAAAACAAGCCAACCCAACAATAAAAGAAAAAAAAAAATCGGTTCTTGATCAATCAGTCCAGACATTCCAAGGCCACGTTGTTTCATTTTTGACAGCAAACTCTCCACTGTATTTTCTTCCTTGGGTCTCAAGCCACTCACTTGTTTTGTTTGCCCGTACATGTCATTTCCTGTCTGCCAATTACCTTCACCGTGCCGACCAAGTTCTTTTTGAAAGTTTCACCACATCAGCTATTTTACTGTTGTCTATTGTACTACAAACCTATGGAAGCTAAAACTTGGCATCCACGCATCCTTGGCACCCACGGAAAAAGCTCCATCTATATATATCCATCAGACTGCTTGTTCCATTTGTGTTTTCTCCACAACCAAGCCAGAGAAATAAAATGTTTCGATCCCCTCCATTTAAGCTGGCCACTCCCTTTCAATTCTTATCAGAAAAATTTGCGTAAAACAAAAAAAATAAGTAAAAAAAGGTAAAAAGAGAGTAACGAGCGAACTAAGAGGAGCTTGCCGGTTGAGTTTAAAATGTTGGAAACAAAGGCCTTTGCATGGAAGAGGGAATGGGTGCAGGCGAATGGAAAGTTTGTGGCACTGTGGGGAGTTTTTCATGCGGCAAAAAAAGTGAGAGTGGCGAACAGAATGGAGGGGGACGTGGATGCTGTGCATGTATTTGGTACCTTTCCTTTTGTTTATGTTATATCCAACATTTGGGGAAGGCACCTGTAGTGACGTAAGCTTGCAAGAATGAAAACCCCAAACCGTGGTGTCCTTGGGAAGTAGCAGCTCTCCTTTTGTTTGAAACACAGTAGTTGTTCAAATGGAGAAGACGTGGAGGAGGAGAAGAGTTATTAGCGGGTGGGCCAAAACCGTTTTGGGCTTAAAAAAAAAAAAAAAAAAGAAAGAAAGAAAAAAAGAAGGAAGCGAACTGAAAACAGAAGGGGCGGAGTACATTGTGGCAAGAATGGTGCCAATGTTGATCGGATCTTCTATCATTTGCCTGCAAATTCGGGTTTTGCATGCCAGTGGAGTGAAAATTGTTTAGCATGTAGTGTGCATGGCTTAGGAGGCCCAAACGAGATGATTAAAACAACTAACCAAGGTTCAAACAGACCAAGAGGCGTTGAAAACATATCGACAAGCACAAAGTGACTGAGCTGATTTGGTCGGCATCGGGAGCGACCGTAAATCTTGATAAAATTAAACGCGGGTTTAATTTTATGACTCGTTAATCGATGATCAAAGCAAGGTGAGTTAAACTCACTCAGTTTTTTTCTCCCTCTTATATTTTATATAAGTCGGGTTTTATAATTATGTGCTATGGTTGTTAATGAGTGTTTGTTTGTTTGTTTGTTGTTGATTTGATATTCATATATGGACTGACACAATTAAATTAAACGTTCGTTTAATTTATTTGAAACTAATCGTTATTCATAACGATTAAATCCAATTGAGGTAACTTACCTCAGTGGTTACGTTTATAACACTATAAACGTTATGATCAAGTAGTTGAATGCTTGAACTACTGTTATTATCCTAGTATTGACTATTACAGTTATTATTGACCATTATCATTAAACTGTTCATGTCATCTATTTAGATGAAAACCGAATATTGATTGGCCATTTTGAACCGAATAACATTTATCAATATGATTATATTGTTTGCTATTGAATGTGAAATTAGTTTATATTTCACGGTTTGGTACTATAGTAACCATTTGCCTCTTTAGTACCGTCATTAAAAGATATGATTTTACGAAATCGATATCAACTGGATTTCAAGCGATTTTAAAGACATAAATATATTTTTATATAGATTTGAAATACGACTTTGTAAAGATAATGGTCAAAGTAAAATCTACAATTTTTATAAATATATAAAATACAACCAAGAGAGATGTAAGCTATATTAAATAAATGTTTAAACGATATAAATTTTATCGTATTGGCTATTTAAAGTGTTGAAGTGGGTTTGTAAAGGCCTTAATGGTCATGAAGGAAGTTTAAATCGATTTCATGATATCGAAATGGAATAAGTGAATTATGGATATACTAGAATTTATAAGAGAGTTTAAAGAGTGATATTTGGTGTGATAAATGGTCGTTTCAACAAATGATGTTTAAATGATGTTAAAAGTTTTTGAAGAACAACAGCAAATATTAGTTGTCAAACATGAATTGAAAATGAGATTTTCAATCAATTTAGAAATAAGGAAATGGAAACGAATGGCAAGTTGTTGTAATTAAATTACAAAAGATATTATAAATGGAAATTGAAGGTTTCAAAAATAAAATCGAGTTAGTAAATAAAAGTAAGAGTTTATGAATGTGATTTGTAACATTTGTTACAAATGAGACGAACCATTTTTGGACATGAGAATTTACAAAGAATTATTATATGTTTTCTAGACAAAGGGGTCGAGTATGTTTTAAAGGGAGTGGGATAAGAATAAGTAGGATTTGAAAAGATAGCAACATAATAATGGTATAAAATATTAATATAAGATTTATGGAAGCTTTAAAACAAATGAAATTAAGTGTTTGAAAATATTTTGTAATATAACAATATAGAGTTACTAAGAAATCTTTATAAGGATTCTATTTCTAATAGAATCGAAGCTTGCATATGGTATTGTAAATGATTATTAACATAAATCGAAAGAGTCTAATAAGAGTTTACTTAATATTGGTTAAGTAAACGTGGTTGAGATTTTATATAGAGTTTCAGAAGGGAAATGTGTGGTTAATAAACTTCTGGTTATTCTGAAGATATGAATGTTGTTGGTCAAGGTCTGAGAGGTAGATAAAATACCCCAACTTGAACGACTCCATGATTATCCCAGAATGATATTAGTTTATAAACGAGAATAGTTGAGGGAAACATAAGTTATGATTTCCGTATATGATATTATAAACTGTTTCGAAAAGTTTATAAGTTGAATAAATTGAATTTGGTGGATCTTCTTATTTATAATAAGAAGAAAAAGGGATATTTCAAATATTGGAAAATGTAAAGAACGTAATTAACGAATGGTTCGTTAAAGAGGCTAAATGATACTGAGTATTGAATCAGTGAATCCATTTTTCTTTTATGGATGAATGATTGTTTGATTTGATAGTTAAATAACCGACTATCAAAATTTGGCCCATGCGATTGTTGGTATGGAAAGACCGGGATCGAATTTATATTCGAAAACCATTCCGTCCAGCAAATACGAATACGATGAAGATGCTGATTCGAGATGGAGCTATTGAAGGCCGTAGATCTTCATAAGCGGAAGGATTACTTAAAATCCCTGACTTGCAACCAGAGATACACTGTGATTCGGTCGTGGTTGAAATCAACGGATTCGCAAGGACTGCTCGCTATTGATTCTCAGGGTGATTCCTAGAATGCAGTAGGGGAGTACCTTCGGTTCATCCTGTTCCTGGGTGATTTGTATGGATGAATGTCTGACAGAGTATTTCCAGAAAAGGTCACGTACATTGATTTCTTCAACCGTACCAAGAGTGGAAGCGGAGAAGGAAACTTCTTTTAGCCAACACATAAAGTATTGTTGTGGACGTCAATTAGTGACTGTTGATGGATCTGACGATGTGGCATTCGAAGTGAATGAGATGTGCTGATAAAGCGTAGCCTCAACCCTCATCAACCGGGAGATGACAGAAATCGGGCAGGCAGCATGGCTATGTGGGTCGCTCCCATTAGGGTGTATAATCACCTATCTAGAGAATTTCCTTTTGTTCTTATTCAATCGATTCTGCCCATTCGGGAACGGTGGTTTGAGTCCAACCGTTGGTGATATACATTCGATACACTCAAGCGAAATGAGTGGTCGGTCATGTGAGGGCCGGGTTGCAAGACGTTCTTGTTGAACCCTGTGTATTCGCCTCTAGAGATACACGTGCGGAAGGTGGTCCCATACCTTGTCAAGTTTGAAATCCAATCTCCAATAAGCGCCCGCGGTTTTGATTGTATACTATATATGTAGAGCGTGAGATGCAAGCGTTCTACTAGATTAATATTTACCTGTATGTAGACATTATTATAATATCAGACAAGATATTGGCTTCAAAACTGTTTTGGGTTATCGTAAGATAAAAACCGTCCGTATTTATGTGTGGATTCGGTCTTACGATTATCCTTTTCTTTCGAAAAGATTTTTACTTTAAAATCAAGTTGTGTGATACCTTAATACTGTGCGAGTTTATCTCACTCTGGTTCACCAGACTGACCCGGTGTTTTGTAAATGGTCGGGTTAGGCCGGGGTGTACAGGTCCAGGTTACCGGATGCTGCAAAGTCCAGAGACAAGCTGGAAGAGTTCAAACGTATGGTTACATATATAGCTACTGTTCCGCTGTGTGATTGTATATGAGGACAGGTTATATAACTGTCCAGATATGTTGATGTACTCTGATACTGTAAGTAATTTTGAAAGCTCTCAATAAAGATTTATTTCCATATTATATTTTGTTCCACTGCGATGTGAGACTCTGATTCTGTGTTGTCTTTGTTCTTCTTCTACTTCTTCTATTCTAATATTTCTATCTTATCTTTCTCATCCTCCAACTTCTTCCTTCTAGCTTTCTGGAGATTCGATACTCGAATGGGACACAGTTTGTGTAAATGTCGAAAATTCGAGTGTCAAATTTTCCGGGTCGCTACACGATGTGTAAAATTTATCGACCCAATCAATGTCCTTCAAATAGGTGTACAAAAATAAACCGTCCGGTTTGTAAATGAATATTTATTTATTCGCATTCACTATATTCATATTCACGTTAAAAATTATATTTTTAACGATAAAACATTTTATTTCAACCTATGAATTTCTATTTAATTCATTTATTCAATAAAATGATATTTTTATTTTTCTAACTTATTTTAGAAAATTTCGGCGGCATAACGGCACGATACTAGAAACAGGACAAGGCCTAGCCTTATCCCCGGTCTAGTGAAGGCCCACGCCATTCACACATCAATCAAACCCATTCATCTCACCAAACAATTCAATTTCAATCAAATAATCTAACTTATTTTTGCAATCAAACAAACAAGTCCATGGTCTGTGGACGATTGTGTCGGGTGCTACTAAGCACCGTCTGCATCCTAGTATATATATATATAACTAGAAATGAAATTGAAAGGTGAGAAATTCTCACAGAAAGCTATCCAAACATCTTGACTCTTCTTTTAGAGAAATCCTCATCGATCTCGCCCTTTGGCTACCTTCGTTGTCCGCTTTCACTACCTATGTAAAAATCGAATTTTTACTTCGCTATTCCATATATAAAAATCATATTTTTATTTCGAAGTTCAATATATAAAAATCATATTTTTACTGGATGCCATATAGATAAAAATTCCTTTTCAAAAATATAGATTTTGCCTTTTCAAATACGAAGTTTTCGCCTTTATAAAAATAAAGTTTTCGCCTTTATAAAAATAAAGTTTTCGCCTTTATAAAAATAAAGTTTTCGCCTTATCATATTTTAACATCTATATCTCATAAAGATTATATTTTTATAATTCCTACTATGCAAAGATCATATTTTTATCTTTCTGCAATATAAAAGATTATATTTTTAATACTTTAGAAATATAAAAATCATATTTTTATAAATCCATTTTAATAAAAATCATATTTTAATATCTTTAACATTCTATTATATAAAAATTCGATCTTTACTAACTTTTCACATATATAAAAATTCGATCTTTACTTTTAAAAATCCGATCTTTACTAACTTTTCACATATATAAAAATTTGATCTTTACATTTAAAAATCCGATCTTTTTTATAAACAAAAATCAAATTTTTGTCGTATCACTATATATATAAAAACCAATCTTTTATCACTTTTCCTATAAAGAAAATTTGAATTTTTATTTGCTACTACATATAAAAAACCAGATTTTAACATTAAAATAGACATAGAACTTACTGCTTTAGATCGGAGAGGGTGTTTGGGGTTCGCCGGAGGTTGGCAGGCGGCGGTGGGCCCTGCGGTCAGTGGTCGCGGAGCCCAGACGGTACAGCGTTGGATGGTGATGCTAAAAGGGGGGGGCGACGGCTTTACAAGGGTTTGGGGGGGGGGGGTTTCCTCGATCGCGAGGTTGGAGGATTTGGGGGTGCGAAAAATCGAGGGATGGAGGTGGCAGGGCTGAGGCGGAGGCTGACTGTCCTGGCGGCGCTCGCGGCGGAGAAGGGGGCCAGCGACGAGGTTAGGCGGCGGCTAGGGATCGATCGGTTTTTTTTTTCTTTCTGAAGTTTTTGACGGGGAGAGAGAAATAGAGAGGGAGGAAGGTGTTTTATATATATAAAATATTAATATATTATTAGTATTTTCAATTTAAGTTGACTTTTCATACGATCCCCAAACAACACCCAACGAATGTCGCCCCTAGTTAATTACCCCCATTCTGAACACAATGGGATATGTTTCGCAAGCTAATTCGACTGTTACGATTAGTTTTCGTTGAATTTAAAACATAAATCTTTATATATTCAATTCGAACATACATTTCAAATTACCAGGGCCACATACTAACTCGAAAAATTCCCGAAAAATATTTTCTAGCTTCGTATTGATGATACGGTCCTAACAAAACTAATTTCGTCAAATTCCGAGACCGTTTGAAAAATGACCATTTTCCAATCGAATAAAATCAACTGAAACTGTCAAAACACTTTTTCCTTTGCCACGCTCACATATTGATTCAGAAAATTATGAATTTTGAAACCTAGCAATAACTAGACATCCCAGATCCAACAAAAGTGGTTTCATCGAAAACCGAGGTCGTTTGCAAAATGGCTATTTTCAAGGCCTTTATATATATTAAAAATTATATAAATTCCACAGCGACTTTTCTAAATTTTAAACTGGACGTAACTCTCAACTTTTAAAACGAAATCTCAGTTTCTTACATCCGTTGGAAATATATCATCAAACAGATTTAGATTTTTCTGGTTTCGTCCAATTCTGACTTAAAACGAATTATGTATATTCATTTGAAATTCGAAATCGAAATTTCAAACTACCGCGCCATTTCAGGCTCGTTATATAATTAAAATAAATTTATTCGTTTTAACTTCGTCGAAAATAAATTTTCCGTCGTTATTATTTAAAATAATTCATTTTAAATAATCAAAACCCATTAAAATAACCAAAATAAAAATTTTAAACTGGCCCAGATTTTTGGGTTGTTACAATCTCCCCCACTTAAAACTTTTCGTCCCCGAAAAGGAACAAAGTCGAAAGTGGTTTGATTATTCAGCTCTACGTTCGATCTGGCTTCCATTCTCCAACTTTTCAGTTTCTGAGAATTTTCAAAATTTCAAAAATTTGGCTAACACCCTAAATTTTCGAAAAATTTCGCCATAACCTCCCCTGCACCGGGAGCATCGGGGAATTTCAAATAGCTTCCCCGGTCCTTCAGATCTCAAAAAGAAAAAGAAAAAGCCAAGCGGCTAGCCAATAGGCTCATAAAATCATCATCACCCAAACGAAACAGTAAATTATGTAGTAAACATGTACCTATTTGTCGGGCAAACAAATTTTATTCTCTGCTCTAGCCTCCTTGCTATGACCTGTTCAATGCAAGTATATGTATATGCAAGCAAATGCGACCAAATTTCAATATAATTCAATATGTGATTCAATTAGGCTAAATGGCTAAGAATTAGCAAACCAATAAACAAACAACCAAAACATCAATCAATTAGTGAATTATCATTTGAAATTCGTAATTTTGATACATACACAAAAATCATGTTTTTGATGCCAAATCACAACAATGTATTCTAGCTATATTAGTTTTGGTTCTCACACCAGTCTAATGGAAATATATAGAAAATCACACCTTCGAAACTCGAACATAAATGTTGATGATGCGATCGCTATCATCAATATCATCTTCGGGCGACTAGAGTGTGTTGCTATATCTATCCAATATATTAAAACTTCAAATACACGTGGATCAGACGTATACGCAAAATCTTTATATACTGGACTGTCCAACTCAATATAAATAGATAATCAAATACGAATAATTGATTTAAATTTTCAAAACAAAAGTTTGTTTTCACTTTAAAAATTTACTCTTTACACTCGTTCTAGGATACTACTGATCCCATCTCTAACGAGTCATCCTAATTGGATGTTACTAATCCAATATCTGATGAATTCTTTCGTATGGTTCTAATGTGCCTTGTTCTCTGCTTTGTAAACCAAAGCTCTGATACCAACTTTGAAAACCCGTAACTTCCCCCTCAAGGAAAGCGTCGGATAGTTCGAGAACACGACACAACAGAACGCATATAAAAGAACATTTCATTGTATATAACAACAATGCATCAGATTACAAGAATATACAGAGTATAAACAAATAAATACAGAAATATCAGAGATTTAAATTACATTTAAATACATAGCAGCGGAAAATAATACAATACACAACTAGAAAGAGATATACAGATACAAAGCTTTCCGGATATCGTTCCAGCTGTAAACCAGGATCCTGTGAATATAAATCTGCAAAAACCAAAACTACTAGCTGCCCGTGTCAAAATAAGGGCACCCAGAGTTTAGGTTAAAACAATAAACTCCAGGTCAGTCATGTGACTGGTGTGAGAACTAAAACAGTTATTAATCTTTATTTTAAATCATTAGGTAAATCAAGGGACCACGCCGTATAACACGGAACGGGTTTCCTCCCAAGAATACCAGTGCATAAAACAAACAGCGCAATGCTAAATAAAGAAAAATGAAGCTGTTATAAGACCCAGGTCCCATCACACAATGCAACGCAGCCGAGGATAGGGTTTTCCCTTATAACAGCCAAAGAATGCTTGATACGTTTAAAACAAATCATTTGATACTACTATAAGTGCATAGTGTATAAAACAACTTCAAATCATAAGTATCAATCATAGACAGCATAAGTGCCCCATCCCACTATGTCGCCATACTAGGCTCTACAAATAAAACCGCAGAATCACGTATTTGGAAATTGGGTTTCCATCTATGAACCGAGGCAAAAGATAGTCCTCAACCGATTCGAGACAATCTAGCCCATGTCTCAGGATCAGAACGCATCAACCCTTTAGATCGTCAGGGCCGGTCCACCGATGTGGATTATTATGCCTGAACAATACGTCTCTCCGCCCTTTGGGGCGTAAATGAGCCAACTAAATGACTCCATCGGTTCGAGAACAACCGATCAATCCGAGGCGCCTCGCAACAGCAACAACCACATAAGTCAAACTCGTCAGGGCGTGTAAAACCACTGACGCCACTTCTAGCTAGAAAGAAACGCAAGTCCTCCCTGATGTCCTCTCCCGTTTTTTGTTCATACCGGGTGTGAAACTCGCGAAGCAAACGTTACACAAAGCTACGCCACAAAGGCCTTGCTTTGATCATCACCACAAGACTTTGCTTTTCAACAGAAGCCTCGATCAATTGCCACTTAGGCATGCCACACAGGCAATTCACTCCATGCGTTTGATATCCATCAATATATAACCCCTGAGCTCGTACGTCTCAGAGAAGGGCGTTAAGCAAGAGAATAAATTCTCCGCCGCCAAACAGATATATATTTAATAGAGATCAATCACACGGACTAAAATCCAATGTCAGACACACAGTCCATTTACAAGTCCGTTCTGGGTCTGAACGAAACCGGAGGCACCTAGTACCCCGCATATCCATCGATCTCCAAGTACGTCTGGACGATCACTAACTGTTTCCATCTTCTTGGGTGTACAGCCCAATCAAGATCATCAGTAATTACCCAAACGACGTGAAGACCTCCGGTCTTCGACCACCGTCTTCAACTTCGACTTATCGTCGTATCAGTTATTCAGAATGGGATAAACCCGGTCTTTCCGAATAACTCGCGTATATACTATAAAAGTGTTACACAAACACAACATACGCCTCATTCCAATTCATTAGTCACTAACCGTAAATTAATCAAGAGAATAATTCCCCAAATATTAACCCCGAAGGCCGAAACCAACATCAGATCAATATCCAGAAAACCATTCTGCTTAGCTAACCGACAGTTAGTTTCTAAATTTCACATTCATAGGGAAAGGTTCCCATTAATTTTATCCAAGATAAATTCCTGAATTTATTCTTTAATCTATCTTTTGAATATCAATTCAAAACTAGTCGGAATTAGCGAACCTTACCGAAGTAATCATTGGTTTTAATTTCCCAATCCCAACCTATTCATCCCATGAAGTAAAACTGGTAATACTTCATATCTAACACCACGGTGTTATCGGTAAATTCAATTACCATTTCACGTTCAAATCTAATTAAAGATTTAACTAACGCCTGGAGCAAAACTGGTGATACTCCATTTCGATTATTTCAATCTAATTAAAGATTCATTAAAACTCCACTTAGTTTTAATCGTTAACTGGGTTAAAGAATCCGTGTCATTTAAAACACGGTTCACGATAAACCCAAAGTCACATCCCATTAATTATCGGGTTAAAGAACGAGTGTTATTTAAAACACTGTTCACGATAAACCCAAAAATCAATATCAATTCAATTCCAATTAAATATTATTTAATTGGTACACTTCATTAAATCTAAATAAAAAGATTTAATCTTTTCTCAACTGGGTTCAAGAACAGTGTTAGTGAAGACACCATTCACGGCAAACCCAAATCACATTTGATATTCAATACAAGGCTCTGAATAGAAAAATATCCCGGCTTATATTCAATATCAAATTCTACGACCAACAAATATCGTATTGGAAATAACGATATATAAATATCTTTCAAATTTCCATAACAACACCTGTATAATCACGAAATTCGACATCGAAATGTTCCGAAGACAATTTCGATTCAAATCCATTCCAATGCAATTATTGGAAATTCTAGTTATTTTCAAAACCATTTCAATATTCAATTTATTTATTTAAAAATAAATAGAATTGTAATTCTAGTTCAAAACTAGTTCATTTCGATAAAAATCTATTTTTATCTTTTCAAATATGGAGTTTTTCATCCCAATTCTTTCTAAATCATTTCTTATGATTTTACACAAATTATTGCTATTTTTAATAATTTTATCAAGGCCCGTACAGTCGATTTCCATCAACGGCCATCGAACTGCACTTACAGCGACCTTTTTCAAATTTGATTTGGACATAATTCCAAATCCAACCGTTAGATTTCAAATTTCTAATATTCGTTAGAAAGCTCTTTTCGATACGAACCCAACGGTTCCGGTTTTAGGAGAATCCGACGGTCGGATCTCCCGTAATGTCCGTTTGAAATAAATGGTCGAAATTCACGAACTGCCGCGGCGCGGCGCGTTCTATTCAGGCCATTATATTATATATATAATATATATAATATATATTTCGTCGATTTCTATTTAAAACGAATTATATAAATAGTTTTAAATTCGTTTCAAAAGAAATTTCAACTTCCATTTCAATTCAAATCAAAATTGAATTCTTCTTTATAAATTCGTTTTAAAATTCATTTCTATTCAATTCAAATTTCAATTCAATTTGAATTCATTTCAATTCGCTTTCAATTCAATTTGAATTCGTTTTCAATTTATTTCATTTCGAAATCGTTTTCAATTCATTTCATTTCGAAATCGTTTTCAATTCATTTCATTTCGAAATCGTTTTCAATTCATTTCATTTCGAAATCGTTTTCAATTCATTTCATTTCAAAATCGTTTAAAATCGATATAAATATCGTTCATGTCAAAATGGCGTCAATCTAATCAACACGGCTTCATAAATTTCTATCTTCAAATATTCTATTTCAAATATTTCTTTTTCAAAATAGTTGTTATTATCAAAATATTTCGTTCAACACATGACCAATCTCAATGGATGAGTACTGTCAACACATGAACCTTTATTTTATATTATAAAGATGTAAATTTTATTACTAAAATATTTCGTTCAACACATGACCAATCTCAATGGATGAGTACTGTCAACACATGAACTTTTATTTTATAATATTCTTTATTTTTCAAATTGGAATGAGGCCCAATCAATTACCATATAAAGTTAATTATATGGATTTTCATGCATTACACACATATAATAGCATTGAAAAATAATCAACCATCAACCAAAGTGCACTACACTGTATAAGCATCAAATATAGATATCTAACGCTTATAACAGCCTGTCAACCAATCGATCGACATATTTAATCAATCAGGATGAGTGAACTTCAAATTTCATCCCAACACCCGTGTGGGGTTTCAAACAATCAAACACAGATTTTATTTGTGCAGTTGGGCGATGTGTAAAATTTATCGACCCAATCAATGTCCTTCAAATAGGTGTACAAAAACAAACCGTCCGGTTTGTAAATGAATATTTATTTATTCGCATTCACTATATTCATATTCACGTTAAAAATTATATTTTTAACGATAAAACATTTTATTTCAACCTATGAATTTCTATTCAATTCATTTATTCAATAAAATGATATTTTTATTTTTCTAACTTATTTTAGAAAATTTCGGCGGCATAACGGCACGATACTAGAAACAGGACAAGGCCTAGCCTTATCCCCGGTCTAGTGAAGGCCCATGCCATTCACACATCAATCAAACCCATTCATCTCACCAAACAATTCAATTTCAATCAAATAATCTAACTTATTTTTGCAATCAAACAAACAAGTCCATGGTCTGTGGACGATTGTGTCGGGTGCTACTAAGCACCGTCTGCATCCTAGTATATATATATATATAACTAGAAATGAAATTGAAAGGTGAGAAATTCTCACAGAAAGCTATCCAAACATCTTGACTCTTCTTTTAGAGAAATCCTCATCGATCTCGCCCTTTGGCTACCTTCGTTGTCCGCTTTCACTACCTATGTAAAAATCGAATTTTTACTTCGCTATTCCATATATAAAAATCATATTTTTATTTCGAAGTTCAATATATAAAAATCATATTTTTACTGGATGCCATATAGATAAAAATTCCTTTTCAAAAATATAGATTTTGCCTTTTCAAATACGAAGTTTTCGCCTTTATAAAAATAAAGTTTTCGCCTTTATAAAAATAAAGTTTTCGCCTTTATAAAAATAAAGTTTTCGCCTTATCATATTTTAACATCTATATCTCATAAAGATTATATTTTTATAATTCCTACTATGCAAAGATCATATTTTTATCTTTCTGCAATATAAAAGATTATATTTTTAATACTTTAGAAATATAAAAATCATATTTTTATAAATCCATTTTAATAAAAATCATATTTTAATATCTTTAACATTCTATTATATAAAAATTCGATCTTTACTAACTTTTCACATATATAAAAATTCGATCTTTACTTTTAAAAATCCGATCTTTACTAACTTTTCACATATATAAAAATTTGATCTTTACATTTAAAAATCCGATCTTTTTTATAAACAAAAATCAAATTTTTGTCGTATCACTATATATATAAAAACCAATCTTTTATCACTTTTCCTATAAAGAAAATTTGAATTTTTATTTGCTACTACATATAAAAAACCAGATTTTAACATTAAAATAGACATAGAACTTACTGCTTTAGATCGGAGAGGGTGTTTGGGGTTCGCCGGAGGTTGGCAGGCGGCGGTGGGCCCTGCGGTCAGTGGTCGCGGAGCCCAGACGGTACAGCGTTGGATGGTGATGCTAAAAGGGGGGGGGGGGGCGACGGCTTTACAAGGGTTTGGGGGGGGGTTTCCTCGATCGCGAGGTTGGAGGATTTGGGGGTGCGAAAAATCGAGGGATGGAGGTGGCAGGGCTGAGGCGGAGGCTGACTGTCCTGGCGACGCTCGCGGCGGAGAAGGGGGCCAGCGACGAGGTTAGGCGGCGGCTAGGGATCGATCGGTTTTTTTTTTTTCTTTCTGAAGTTTTTGACGTGGAGAGAGAAATAGAGAGGGAGGGAGGTGTTTTTTATATATAAAATATTTATATATTATTATTATTTTCAATTTAAGTTGACTTTTCATACGATCCCCAAACAACACCCAACGAATGTCGCCCCTAGTTAATTACCCCCATTCTGAACACAATGGGATATGTTTCGCAAGCTAATTCGACTGTTACGATTAGTTTTCGTTGAATTTAAAACATAAATCTTTATATATTCAATTCGAACATACATTTCAAATTACCAGGGCCACATACTAACTCGAAAAATTCCCGAAAAATATTTTCTAGCTTCGTATTGATGATACGGTCCTAACAAAACTAATTTCGTCAAATTCCGAGACCGTTTGAAAAATGACCATTTTCCAATCGAATAAAATCAACTGAAACTGTCAAAACACTTTTTCCTTTGCCACGCTCACATATTGATTCAGAAAATTATGAATTTTGAAACCTAGCAATAACTAGACATCCCAGATCCAACAAAAGTGGTTTCATCGAAAACCGAGGTCGTTTGCAAAATGGCTATTTTCAAGGCCTTTATATATATTAAAAATTATATAAATTCCATAGCGACTTTTCTAAATTTTAAACTGGACGTAACTCTCAACTTTTAAAACGAAATCTCAGTTTCTTACATCCGTAGGAAATATATCATCAAACAGATTTAGATTTTTCTGGTTTCGTCCAATTCTGACTTAAAACGAATTATGTATATTCATTTGAAATTCGAAATCGAAATTTCAAACTACCGCGCCATTTCAGGCTCGTTATATAATTAAAATAAATTTATTCGTTTTAACTTCGTCGAAAATAAATTTTCCGTCGTTATTATTTAAAATAATTCATTTTAAATAATCAAAACCCATTAAAATAACCAAAATAAAAATTTTAAACTGGCCCAGATTTTTGGGTTGTTACATAAATCCCCCTGCTTCAACGCCAAGAACCTCTCTACGTATAGACTCTCTTCCGCTCATGAGAGAAATTTCATCTCGAAACTATGCCTGAAATCCATCCATGTCTCTACCAGACGCTCTCCATTTGTGACCTCCCACCAAAAAGAAGCTTCGTCCTTAAGTAACCATACCGCCAACTGTATCTTCTGCCTATCGTCCACCTCGAAGATAACGAACAAATCCTCAGTTTCTTTGAGCCATTTCCTTTCCTCCATGAATGATTCAGTTCCATTATAGTTCTTCCCACCCATGGCTCGAAAGTCTCTACATATCTTCTGGAAAATATTCACATGCGGAGGAGGAGGAACCGCTACAGCTGGGGGAGGAGGGACGTCTGCTGGGCCCGCATCATTAGCCCTAGCTTCTAGGTACCTTCTAAACCAGCCAGGTACCGGCACGCCCTCTGGAAGGTTAAGATCCCCAGACATACTGAAACGAAAAAGAAAAGGGATTCAAAACGGAGAAAGGATAAATATATGGCTTTTGGGGATTATGTTTTTCAAAATAAACTTTACTTTTGAAAATACTTCCTTTTCAAAACCTTTTTGAAAATAATTTTCAAAAACTTTTTATCAAATCTGATAACCTTCAGCTCTGATACCAAGTGTAACACCCCACCTCCATTAGGGTCACTCACAAAGGGAATGCCTTAACTTTGATATTGAGTTTTAGTAGACATAACAGAATATTACAAGACAGATAAGTAGTACTTGAAAAATTATAACTTTATCACAGTAGAAGCAGAAATAAGTTTGGTTACATCTTTCTAAATCACAATACCAAAACTCAAGTACACAATTATCAGTCTTATACAAAATCCTTTAGAATGTAAAGTTTCAAAGCCATAATCCCAACATCAACTTCCATGAAAAGATAGAGTCAAAGCCAAGTAATACTCTAAGCACTTCAAGCAGAGAGAATCAGAATCAAGCTCCTATGTTTCTACCCTGAGCACCTTGGGGGGAAACGGAAAGAAAAGGGGCGAAAACAAACGAGGTCAGACATAAAGTCTGGCGAGTCCAGTGACTTCCAGCATATACAAAGGTAATATTATCATGACATGTAAATAAAGCTAGATGAGAGATTACATCAATAGGATAGCAGATATACTTTAAGTTAACAGAAGAAACAGAATGATGTAAACCAAGTTTTGTTCCTTACTTACATCTTACTTCTCCGCACGAATACTAGTATAATAGGATTAGGTGTTACCCTAATGTCTAAACTGAAACAGAATCGAAACAGAATAATCTATACAGAAACAGAATGCTAGTAATGGGCCTTCACCACCCCCAACAGACAGAAAGTACAGAAGCAGAATACTAATAATGGGCCTTTACCACCCCAACAGACAGAAGGTACGGAAACATAATACTAATAATGGGCCTTTACCACCCAACTAGTGGGCCTTTACCACCCAACAGACAGAAGGTACGGAAACAGAATCGGAAACGGAATCAGAGACGGAAACAGAATAATCCCTACGGAAACAGAATGTTAGAATTAGGTGTACACTAGTAATAGGCCTTTACCACCCCCAACAGACGGTATCACGCAGAAACAAACAGATGTTACCACCCAACAGAGACAGACGGTACCAACAGAAACAGACAGAACTAAGTGTACCCTAAGTCCTACCCCAAGTGATCGGCCCCCTAATACATAAATACCCTGTGTCGGCCCCACAGTAGGTTGTATCACTCCCTAAAGTGGCAACCTATTGGAATAGACTTATTTACAGATGTCACAATGTCTTACATCCTCAGAGCAGACCGGATCCATGCACGCACATGATCCGGTTGGAACGCACCATCAACACCCCTCGCCATTATTAGAATGAACCGCTTATAATTAGTTCACTAAGCGTGCCCGGACCCCTACATAGCGTGGGGTCAAAGTTTTTGATACCAGAAAGGGTTACTAACTAATATGGGTCCCAAACAACAGATGACACAAGTATTTCCCCTCCTAACCTTATGTCCCCAGACTAACGGATCAGATGTACAGTTTTAACAGACTTACAGATTGTCTAACTTTATATTAGGCCTACACATTCACGAAATGGGTTTGTTAAATTCATCAGTCCAGTTGGTTTAACCCTATCCACCCAACATGTTTTAGACGTCATATTTATCTCAGATTTGCATTAATTAAATATTAATGCACAGACCTCTCACATTAGGTCGGTAGCTTGTGGACGCTGGATATGTCGGGCGGTTCCGGGCAGACTTCAGCCACAAGCCAGACCTAACCTCGTGTCTAAGCATATTTTAGTTATGCCTACGACCTCTCACATTAGACTGACAGTTTGCGGTTTCTGGTTAAGCCGGTTAGTTCTGGGAAGGCTTCTCCCGCATACAGAGTCTAACCTTGAAACACCCCACCTCCGTTAGGGTCACTCTCAAAGGGAATGCCCTAATTTTGGTGGAGGTTTATAAGTACAAGTCACAGATATACAAGACAGATATGAGAACACATATTTGTAAACAGCGGAAGAACAACAAACTTTTATTTCATAAAAGTCAAATACGTGTTACAACAACATCCTTTCCAAAAACATAACACTTTCATAATCTGTCTTGAGTACATTATTTAAAGAAGCATGAATAAAACATAGATAATCTGCAAAAGTCCCATAGAGTTTGTCCAAAGCCATAGTTTCAGACGGAAAGTTCCAAGCAATACATTTCTCTTCTTCAAGCTGGATGATAATGCTGGTCAAGCTGCAGTGTTCCCTCCCTGTGGACCTGGGGGGGGGGGGGGGAAACGGAAGAAAGAAGACGAAAGAAAAGTAGAGTCAGACATAAAGCCTGAGTAAGTCTAGTACTATTTTGTCTATCAATAAAGAACTGGGTATGATAAGTATAAACAAGAAGTGGGAAAGCACTATAAACTTGGTTAAGTTGTCTAGGGTCGAGTATACTATCGTACCCCATGTTAATCTCTGAACCCATATAAACTAGTTTCCAATTTGCACCCTATAATCAGGGTGATGTGATCCATTCTATGATGATCGGCTCATACTCGCAAAGTTACATGTGTCTTACGACCCCCGATGTCTGTAGTTACCTATGCTGGACCCACCATGGGGTGTATCAAGTCCCATAGTGGCAACCCGACACAACCTTAGAGTGCACAGGTATGCTACTGGTGTCCAGTGCCTTATTTTTCTGCACCGGAGTGTGTGCACACCCGCACTCCGTTAGAACCTACACTGCTACACCACCGCCGTCGATTTGACCTCTTACAATCAGCCCAGTAATCGTGCCCCACCCTGCCTAGTTTCCAGGGTATCCTGATACACCTTTTAGGGTTACTGCTGAAAAGGGTCCCCCGTTACTAGGTTTTCTATCTCTAGCCAACATGCTAAGTTGGTTAAGTGTTTCCTAACCTAACCCCACCAGTCCGTTTAGTTTAGCATGTTCCGTTTTGATTAAGTCTTTAGTTCACTTAATCCTATCAATCCTGACTCAGCCTTAATTGTCTTATTAAGGCCCTGACCTCTCACATTAGACATGTATTGTTGTGGCTGCCTGTTGCCGGTTGGTTCCGGGCAGTCTTACGCCACAACTCAGTCTAACCTCGGGTCCTTATTGGGCTCCATGTTTAACCTCCCACATTGGATAGGTATTGTTGTGACTACTGGACAGCCGGGCGGTTCCGGGCAGGTTTACATCACAACTCAATCCAACCTCGGGTTAAACACATCGTATGTTCTACATTTACATATTTTGTCATTCTTCTTTATTTCTTATATGTAAATATTTGCGGCCCATTATTAAGTTAATGGTGTAAAGGTTACACCAATCATGGGCCCAACCCATACTTGAATTTGGGCCCTTCTATTTTATATTTTCATTCATTAATTAATTTTAACCCAACGTTATTTTCCCCCGTTTTACACGTCCGTTTATATATATTGGGCTTAGCCTTTTAAAGCCCAATTTAGCCATGCGAAAAGGGGAGGCTTAAAGCGTGATTACATACACAAAGAGGGGAAGGTGAGCGCATGAACTTGCATATGACGTTGGAAATACATAATAGAAACTGGTGTACTTGCATATATATACTTTGGTCATAAAGCATAGGTGACATGAACCAAACCATGTAAACTTAAGATAAGAATCTAAATTAGGTGTCACATAGTCTTAACTACAACATAGACCTATGCTCTCAATTAGGCATAAACATAAACAAGTCATGTTCATAAGGTTTCTACATGTTTGCAAAGGGGATACTTTGTTACTAACACAAAAGCATAGTTCAACTTAATCATGATTTAAGTCTAATCACATAACGATGGTATAAATATACTTATGCATAAATATTCCTAATCATGGTGTTTGCTTTAAACTTGCAAAAAGGGATTTTTGAGTCTAACCTAGCCATGTCTCACATATGTCATCATATAATTCTTGTAAAGAAGATAGACTTAATCATGGATTTCAATTATTCCAAATATCATTCATAGCCTAGCCATATTCATAAGTTTGCAAAATCATGACTTAATACATGGATTATGGTGTCAAAATTCCAACATAGTTTCATATGAACTATAACAACCAAACTTGTTTCAATTACTTGCAAAACGATTTATGCACAAAAATATACATCATGATGGCATAATAACAAAGCCCCAAACTTGCATGAATTTCAATCAACTACATACATGTAGCTTCAACATAGATTACATAATTTGCGAAATATTCCAAACGCATACTTGCATAGAACTACCGCATGTAGTTCTTTATAATGAATAACATAATTCATAAATATCCAAACGTACATAATATTTCAAATTGATAAGAACGCACAAATATGAATTACTTTATAGCCACAATTCACGCATACAAACCAACACAATTGTTTATCCATACCAAAGTAATACTCTACTTACAATGGTGTGATGAATTCTCTAGTTTAGGGATTGAAGACGCAAATTCCTTTGTTGAATTGATTTGTTTAGGTTGCTTTAAGCTTTAGAATCTTTCTCCTAATCCTCTCTCCAATTTGGTGGCTACTCCTAGTCGTTCCTCAGCAACATGGCGGCTATGTTCTTATTTTTGAATGAATAGATTAGGGTTTAGTCTAGGGTTGTTTATATAGAGGTTAGGAACTGATTAGGACCCTTGATGTTGCTTGGATTGATCATAGCCATTCATTAGATAGAGAGACCAATTAGAACCCGCCACCTAGCCCTAATGACAAAGCAGACCACAGAGAATCGGCCAAACACAGACCTGGCCAGCCAGGTTAGACTGGGCTCGACCAGGTCGATACCCCTGTCGACAGGGCTGTCGACAGCCCTGTCGACATGGGTAGCCCAGGTCGACAGCCCAGTCGACCTGGGTGGCCTAGGCGGGTGTTTATCCGCCCTGGCCCATTGGGCCCCATTTCTAATTATTTTATTCTGTTTGAATTTTAAATTTAATTCAAAACTTCCGAAGGCCATATCTTCTTCATACGGACTCCGTTTTTCGAAAACTCGGACTCTATTTCGCGTATTTTTCCGAGACGAACGCAATGGCGTATCCCGTTTCCCTTAGTTCTTTGATTTCAGATTAATTATACTTTAATTTGCTAATTTCATAGTTATAGAATTTTCGGGGTGTTACATTCTCCCCCACTTAAAAGGATTTCGTCCCCGAAATCTTCAAGTTAGGAGGAATGTAAATCCTAACATTCAATCATCCATCTACCCATCCATCAAACACGAGCATCCATTGTCCTTAAAAGACTTCTAATGCTTCATGATCATATGCGAAGTGTGTGTGTACATGAACTTATCTAATGCAAAATCAGGCGGTCTACTGATTCAGTTGACCTCCTTAATGCGAATTATGTAAGTGCCATGAATCCATTATGTATGCAAATTTTCCTATTCATGATTCTACATGAGTGCACAATCATTCAATACAAATGCAGCATCCACATGTCAACACATTAAAGTTCAACCACATACGAATACAAACATATATGCATATGCAATATGAAGTGACTGAGCCGATCTAAAACCTAGATTGTGTGTGTATATGCAACCACGAGCAACCACTAGCAATCACTTGCAACCACTTGCAACCATCATACATAACATGTTTCAATTACATGTTTCCATCCAAAAGGTTTCTTCCTAAAAGATAAGGTCGAGGAAATATACCTAAAAAGATAGATAAAAGCGCAACTTAAGGAAAAGGAAAGATCAAGGATGTACCCTCGAACAGAAAAGGGTAGGCTGTACGGATTCTAGCTTCAGTTTCCCAAGTTGCGTCTCCCTCGGCGTCGCTCCACTGAACTTTGACGAGCTTGACTTCGCGGTTGCGTAGCTTCTTCACTTCCGTTCCTAAGATGCGGGTTGGAACTTTTCTTATGGTTGCTTCGCGTTCCACTTCGGCCTCTTCTAGGATATTTGGCTCTACCACCTCAGCAGACTCATGTAGACATTTCCGGAGATGTGAAACGTGAAAAACGTTGTGAACTCCAGCCAATTTCTCGGGTAGCTCTAATCTATAGGCCATTTTCCCAATTTTCTCGATAATAGGGAATGGCCCTACGAACCTTGGTGCAAGTTTTCCTGTGGTTCCAAAACGAACAACGTTCCTTAGTGGTGATACCTTGAGAAAAACTCTGTCTCCAACTTCGAATTCAAGGTCGGTCCTCCTCTTGTCGGCATAGGACTTTTGTCTGTCTTGGGCCGTCTTCATCCTTCTTCGTATTAAGTCTACTTTCTCTGAGGTCTCTCGGATCATATCCGGTCCAAGTATGAGCTTATCCGTGGACTCCCACCAACAAGTGGGTGATCGGCACGGTCTTCCATATAAAGCTTCGAAGGGCGCCATTCCGATGGTTGCTTGATAGCTGTTGTTGTAGGCGAATTCTACCAAAGGGAGGTGGTCTTCCCATGTCCCTCCGAAGTCAAGGACGCATAGTCTTAAGAGGTCTTCCAAAACTCTGTTCACTCTCTCTGTTTGGCCGTCGGTTTGGGGATGATAGGCTGTGCTCAAGCATAACTGCGTTCCTACTGCTTCTTGCAGACTCCGCCAAAACTCGCTGGTGAAAATGGGGTCTCGGTCACTAACAATGCTAGATGGTATTCCATGGAGGCGAACGATTTCCTTAAGGTAAAGTGATTCTAGGGATGAGGCAGTTCTTTTACTTTTGACAGGTAAAAAGTGGGCGCTTTTAGTAAGCCTATCCACTATTACCCAAATGCTAGTGTTGCCTCTCCTAGACCTAGGCAGCCCATCGATGAAGTCCATTGAGATGCTATCCCACTTCCACTGCGGGACCTCCAAAGGATGTAGCAGTCCGCCAGGCTTTTTCTGTTCCGCCTTAACCTGTTGGCACACCATACACTTAGAAACGAACTCTGCCACGTCCTTTTTCATGCCGTTCCAGAAGAAAGTCCTCTTTATGTCTTTGTACATTTTATCTCCGCCTGGGTGTATCGTCATCTTGGAGTGATGTGCTTCCTCGAGAACCTTCTTTACTAAATCTTTTGTCTGTGGGACGCATAGTCTTCCGTCTCGCCTTAGCAAACCCTTATCGTCGATGGAGTATCTGTTGAGGTGACTTGAAGCCTCACCCCTAATTAGCCTATCAATCATTTCCACAAGCTGAGGGTCTTCGCGTTGTGCTGCCCCTACTGAATCCACTAAAGTTGGGCGCACTTCGAGAGATGCTAGCAAGCCCGGTACGAAATCGGAGGAAGGCCTAAAGTCGAAGCTGGCTATAAACTCTAGGCTTTGTCTTTCAACAAACAACGGGCTTAGGGTCAATTTCTTTCGGCTCAACGCGTCTGCCACTACGTTGCCTTTGCCCGGAGTGTAGGAGATTTCGAAATCGTACGAGGCAAGAAACTCCATCCATCTTTGTTGCCTCAAGTTAAGATCCTTCTGCGAGAAAAGATATTTCAACGATTTATGGTCAGTGTAAAGTTCGAACTTCTCACCTAGGAGATAGTGTCGCCAAGACTTGAGTGCAAAGACGATGGCGGCTAACTCAAGATCGTGGGTTGGGTAGTTCTTTTCGTGCACCTTCAACTGCCTCCCGCCATAAGCTACTACCCTTCCTTCTTGCATTAAGACGGCGCCTAGCCCTGTCCCACATGCATCCGTATAAACAGTGAACATCTTGCTCCCATCTGGCAGCGTCAAAACTGGGGCTGTTGTATGAGCCCTTTTCAGTCGTTGGAAAGCAAACTCGCAATCCAAATCCCAATTGAACACTAGATTCTTCTTGGTCAACTTCGTGAGCGGAGCTGAGATTTTCGCAAAATCCCTTATGAATTTTCGATAGAAACCTGCTAGTCCTAGAAAGCTTCGGACCTCAGTTGCATTCCTTGGTGTCTTCCAATCCTGTACCGCCACTACCTTAGCAGGGTCCACTGCTAACCCTTGTTTGGATACTATGTGCCCAAGGAACCTCACCTCTTCTCTCCAAAAGTGGCATTTGGAGAATTTGGCTTTTAGTTGATGGACTCGCAAAGTTTCCATGATTGCCCTTAAGTGCTGAGCATGTTCCTCTTCACTCTTTGAAAAGATAAGGATATCATCTACGAAGACCACTACGAATTTGTTGAGGAAATCTCTAAATACCCTACTCATCAGGTCCACGAAGTACGCAGGTGCATTTGTCAAGCCGAAAGGCATGACAAGCCATTCAAAGAAGCCGTCTGGGGTTCTGAACGCCGTTTTATCGATGCTATCTTCAGCCACCCTTAGCTGATGAAAACCGGTTGCTAAATCGAGTTGGGAGAAAACAGACGCTCCTACAAGCTGGTCAAACAAATCGTCAATTCTAGGGAGCGGGTGCCTATTCTTTTTCGTTAGCTTGTTGAGCTCCCTATAGTCAACACATAGACGGAGTGAACCATCCGCCTTTGTAGCGAACACCACTGGAGCGCCCCATTCTGAAATGCTTCTCCTAATGAACCCCTTTTCTAGAAGCTCTTTAATCTGTTTACTGAGCTCTTTCCTTTCTCGTGGAGCCATGTGCCTAACGGGCAACGCAACGGGCTTTGCATTATCTACAAGATATATGCGGAAGTCTATTTCCCGCTTCGGAGGCAAGCCCTTCACCTCTTCGAAGACATCCGGATATTCCCGGACCACTCTAACTGATTGCAAATTGTCTACAGAGGCATCTAGCGATTCAAGATAACTAAGCATAACCGCATACGAGGGATTACAAGAAATTTCCAAAGTATTACCGAGCTGGGTTAGGAGCCTAACAACCCTTTTCTCACAATCAAGGATGGCCCCATTACTGGATAGCCAATCCATACCCAAAATCAAACCATAACCCGAAAAGCCCAAAACAAAGGCACTACATTGAAATTCAACACTTAGGATAGAAATTTTCAAATCCAGACAGATCATAGACAAATGAGCTGGGCCCCCAATTGGGTTTGAAACAATTAAGGGGTCCTCTACCATACTAGTTTTTAGGTGCAGAGATTCTACTAAAGCAGACGAGATAAAGGAGTGTGACGCGCCAGAATCAAATAAAGTGCGAACGGGGTGATCATAAAGATAAACTACACTTTCTACAGAAGTATTTATACCTCGCTGTTGCAATGGTGGCGCTTCTAGCACATGAACCTGTGCCCCTGGGGTGGTTCCAGCCCTCTGCCCCTGTCCTTGTTTCTTTGGGCAGTCCTTAGCCCTGTGGCCCGTCTCACCGCAAGAAAAGCACCCACCATTCTCCTTGGCCTTCTTTTTCCGGCAGTCCTTTACTAAGTGCCCCACTTTGCCACAGAAATTACACTTCCTCTTCTCTTTGTTGCCTTTCCCGCCTTTCTTAAAATCTGTCTTCTTAGGCTGCAAACCCTCTTTCTTCCCTTTAGAGCTTTCTGCCTTTGCCTCCTTCTTGCCCTTATCCTCTTCATTCAGCAATGCCATTTGCACCAATCTTTCATACGTGGCCCCCATGGGTATATGGGTCATGGCCAAACTGTGTAATGGCTCATTTAACCCTTTGACGAAACGAAGAGCCTTCTTGTGCGGGGTGTTGACTAGGTCAAGCCCAAACCTAGCCAGCTCATCGAACTGATTCACATACTCTCTGACAGTCTTGTCTCCTTGCTTAAGAAATAAGAATTTCTCCAACTGCAAACTTCTTTCCGCATCTGAGAGAAACTTAGTCTCAAACCTTGCCCTAAAGTCCTCCCATGTCTCCACAGGTCTTTCAGCATTAGTGACTTCCCACCAGTAGGAAGCCTCGCCCTTCAATAGCCATACTGCCAATTGTACTTTTTGTCTATCTTCTACCTCAAAGATGATGAATAGGTCTTCAGTTTCTTTCAGCCAATTCCTAGCTGCTACGAAGGACTCGGTTCCATGGAAATCCCTTCCTCCCATAGCTTTAAAATCTTTACATATCTTAGCAAAAGCGTTTCCCCGGGGAGGAGGTGGAGGAAAAGGTACCGCTGCAGCTGGATGGTTTCCTTCAGCTGGGGGAGGAGGAACGGTAGGACCTGGCTGAGTGGCCCTTGCTTCTAAGAACCGTCTAAACCAACCAGGTATTGGCACCCCTTCCGGCAAGTTAAGTTCTTGGGACATGCTGAAACAAAAAGGATAGATTCAAAACGAAGGATAAGAGATAGTACCTATGGCTTTGTGGGGACTTTGCCTTTTTAAAATAATATTTTCCTTTTAAAAATGCTTCTTTAAATTTCCCTTTTTTTTTTTTTTTTTTTTTGAAAATAAATTTTCTAAAACTTTTTATCTTATCTGGTAAACCTATGCTCTGATACCAAGTGAAACACCCCACCTCCGTTAGGGTCACTCTCAAAGGGAATGCCCTAATTTTGGTGGAGGTTTATAAGTACAAGTCACAGATATACAAGACAGATATGAGAACACATATTTGTAAACAGCGGAAGAACAACAAACTTTTATTTCATAAAAGTCAAATACGTGTTACAACAACATCCTTTCCAAAAACATAACACTTTCATAATCTGTCTTGAGTACATTATTTAAAGAAGCATGAATAAAACATAGATAATCTGCAAAAGTCCCATAGAGTTTGTCCAAAGCCATAGTTTCAGACGGAAAGTTCCAAGCAATACATTTCTCTTCTTCAAGCTGGATGATAATGCTGGTCAAGCTGCAGTGTTCCCTCCCTGTGGACCTGGGGGGGGGGGAAACGGAAGAAAGAAGACGAAAGAAAAGTAGAGTCAGACATAAAGCCTGAGTAAGTCTAGTACTATTTTGTCTATGAATAAAGAACTGGGTATGATAAGTATAAACAAGAAGTGGGAAAGCACTATAAACTTGGTTAAGTTGTCTAGGGTCGAGTATACTATCGTACCCCATGTTAATCTCTGAACCCATATAAACTAGTTTCCAATTTGCACCCCATAATCAGGGTGATGTGATCCATTCTATGATGATCGGCTCCTACTCGCAAAGTTACATGTGTCTTACGGCCCCCGATGTCTGTAGTTACCTATGCTGGTCCCACCATGGGGTGTATCAAGTCCCATAGTGGCAACCCGACACAACCTTAGAGTGCACAGGTATGCTACTGGTGTCCAGTGCCTTATTTTTCTGCACCGGAGTGTGTGCACGCCCGCACTCCGTTAGAACCTACACTGCTACACCACCGCCGTCGATTTGACCTCTTACAATCAGCCCAGTAATCGTGCCCCACCCTGCCTAGTTTCCAGGGTATCCTGATACACCTTTTAGGGTTACTGCTGAAAAGGGTCCCCCATTACTAGGTTTTCTATCTCTAGCCAACATGCTAAGTTGGTTAAGTGTTTCCTAACCTAACCCCACCAGTCCGTTTAGTTTAGCATGTTCCGTTTTGATTAAGTCTTTAGTTCACTTAATCCTATCAATCCTGACTCAGCCTTAATTGTCTTATTAAGGCCCTGACCTCTCACATTAGACATGTATTGTTGTGGCTGCCTGTTGCCGGTTGGTTCCGGGCAGTCTTACGCCACAACTCAGTCTAACCTCGGGTCCTTATTGGGCTCCATGTTTAACCTCCCACATTGGATAGGTATTGTTGTGACTACTGGACAGCCGGGCGGTTCCGGGCAGGTTTACATCACAACTCAATCCAACCTCGGGTTAAACACATCGTATGTTCTACATTTACATATTTTGTCATTCTTCTTTATTTCTTATATGTAAATATTTGCGGCCCATTATTAAGTTAATGGTGTAAAGGTTACACCAATCATGGGCCCAACCCATACTTGAATTTGGGCCCTTCTATTTTATATTTTCATTCATTAATTAATTTTAACCCAACGTTATTTTCCCCCGTTTTACACGTCCGTTTATATATATTGGGCTTAGCCTTTTAAAGCCCAATTTAGCCATGCGAAAAGGGGAGGCTTAAAGCGTGATTACATACACAAAGAGGGGAAGGTGAGCGCATGAACTTGCATATGACGTTGGAAATACATAATAGAAACTGGTGTACTTGCATATATATACTTTGGTCATAAAGCATAGGTGACATGAACCAAACCATGTAAACTTAAGATAAGAATCTAAATTAGGTGTCACATAGTCTTAACTACAACATAGACCTATGCTCTCAATTAGGCATAAACATAAACAAGTCATGTTCATAAGGTTTCTACATGTTTACAAAGGGGATACTTTGTTACTAACACAAAAGCATAGTTCAACTTAATCATGATTTAAGTCTAATCACATAACGATGGTATAAATATACTTATGCATAAATATTCCTAATCATGGTGTTTGCTTTAAACTTGCAAAAAGGGATTTTTGAGTCTAACCTAGCCATGTCTCACATATGTCATCATATAATTCTTGTAAAGAAGATAGACTTAATCATGGATTTCAATTATGCCAAATATCATTCATAGCCTAGCCATATTCATAAGTTTGCAAAATCATGACTTAATACATGGATTATGGTGTCAAAATTCCAACATAGTTTCATATGAACTATAACAACCAAACTTGTTTCAATTACTTGCAAAACGATTTATGCACAAAAATATACATCATGATGGCATAATAACAAAGCCCCAAACTTGCATGAATTTCAATCAACTACATACATGTAGCTTCAACATAGATTACATAATTTGCAAAATATTCCAAACGCATACTTGCATAGAACTACCGCATGTAGTTCTTTATAATGAATAACATAATTCATAAATATCCAAACGTACATAATATTTCAAATTGATAAGAACGCACAAATATGAATTACTTTATAGCCACAATTCACGCATACAAACCAACACAATTGTTTATCCATACCAAAGTAATACTCTACTTACAATGGTGTGATGAATTCTCTAGTTTAGGGATTGAAGACGCAAATTCCTTTGTTGAATTGATTTGTTTAGGTTGCTTTAAGCTTTAGAATCTTTCTCCTAATCCTCTCTCCAATTTGGTGGCTACTCCTAGTCGTTCCTCAGCAACATGGCGGCTATGTTCTTATTTTTGAATGAATAGATTAGGGTTTAGTCTAGGGTTGTTTATATAGAGGTTAGGAACTGATTAGGACCCTTGATGTTGCTTGGATTGATCATAGCCATTCATTAGATAGAGAGACCAATTAGAACCCGCCACCTAGCCCTAATGACAAAGCAGACCACAGAGAATCGGCCAAACACAGACCTGGCCAGCAAGGTTAGACTGGGCTCGACCAGGTCGATACCCCTGTCGACAGGGCTGTCGACAGCCCTGTCGACATGGGTAGCCCAGGTCGACAGCCCAGTCGACCTGGGTGGCCTAGGCGGGTGTTTATCCGCCCTGGCCCATTGGGCCCCATTTCTAATTATTTTATTCTGTTTGAATTTTAAATTTAATTCAAAACTTCCGAAGGCCATATCTTCTTCATACGGACTCCGTTTTTCGAAAACTCGGACTCTATTTCGCGTATTTTTCCGAGACGAACGCAATGGCGTATCCCGTTTCCCTTAGTTATTTGATTTCAGATTAATTATACTTTAATTTGCTAATTTCATAGTTATAGAATTTTCGGGGTGTTACAAACCTCGTGTCATAGCCACTTTATTCCATTACTAAAAATATCAGACTAATTATGTCCATTTAGCAGATTTAACTTCTTTACAAGTTACGATAGATTATCCAAAGTTCTATTAACATATTTTGCTCAATTTTAGATCGAGCCTCCAACTTACAATTATTCAGCTTTCAACATATTATGCAATTCAACAGATTTAGCAGATAACAGATCTAGCATATTAGGCAATTTAGCAGATTAGCAGAACAGGCAATTCAATAGATTTAGCCGATTAAGCAATTTAGCAGATTATCAGATTTAATGTTTCTTAAAAATTCTATTTACATATCTTGCCTAATCATAAATTAAGCCTAAACTTACATGCTCAAATCATGGTCATAATTCATAATACAATATATGCCCCCAAATTTTCGTTAAACTTTGCACAGTACAGAACACTCTCTAAAAGCCCCAAATCATGATATGAATTATGCCAAATTATAGCCTTTAATGCCAATATCCAAAAATCCATATTTATGCGCATTTACATTAATAGTTATCCTATTTTAATATAGGTCTTTACGCCTAAGTTTCATATTCCTTTTTCAAGTCATGAATCGTTATATAAAATATACCCAAAAATCTAGATCTTTAAATTATATCCTTTCAAAATCAGATCTTAATTTTTATATGCGTTATGTCCCAAAGTTTCAAGTCATATGTTATCATTTAATGATTTCTCTGCTTCCAAATCACAGAGTATGCACAGATCTAGATCTAATTTACAGCATATGTCTTTTCTCAAATCAGTCACAGATCAGTCATGTCCAATTATTCATTATTTACCCCAAAATTTAGCGTTTATGGGTTAATATCTTATGAGATTTGGCACAGGCTCGTAGTAGCCTGACTATAGAACAGAAAAAAAAAGAATAGTCACAGAAAAACAGATCTGACAGATAAGAATATGCATAACCTCAGATTCAGATTTATAACCATGTCAAGATCATAATTAAAGTTCATATCTGAAAATAACTGTACTCACCAAAAGGGAACGATTCTTGTATTCTGGAATCTGTATTCTGACATTGAATAGCTCTCCTTTGGCATAGGCTATCGATTAGATTAGAAAATAGTTGTTCTCTTTTAATTCTATTCAGATTGGAATAAGATGCACTAGTTCAAGGTTATATTTCAGCAGAGTAGCGATGCCATTATTTTATTTTAATTAGAATAGAGGCAGAGTATAGGCAGAATGAAATTTTGTGGAGAGAAAGTGAGGTTTGGGGGTGTTTTTATAGGAGAATAGTGTGATTTAGATCCATCAGATCAGTCCAGAAGTCATCAGAACCACCCAGCTCGAAGATAGGTCATCCATCCACTCAGAAGAAGACACGTCTTCACAGAACACTCCAGAATTCTGTGCTGGTTCGGTATGGGCGCACTTGGAAGGTGCGCCAGTGTATTTTTGTACTGGCGCACTTCACAAGTGCGCCAGTGTATTCTGGCATGTTTCCGGATTTTCTGCCTATCTTTGTTCCTCCATATCTTCTTCATACGTTATCCGTTTTACGCAAACTCGGACTCTATCTCAAGCAGAATTTCGAGACGAACGCAATGCCACAACCCGTTTCACTTACTTCTTCTCCTAAAAATTAAGTATACAATAATTCGTTACTTATACGTTCATAGAAAATACGGGGTGTTACATATGATAGGGTTGGGAAGTTCATCCTTGTAGGAAACTGTGCTGAACAACAGTTCGGTTATTCTATTTAATGTATACTTTAATTTGAAACAAGTTCAAACCACTGTTAAACTGTCTTGGCCTGAACTATCTGCAAACTTGAATCGTTATTAAACGGTTAAACGACATAGGTTACCCAATTTAAACTACATATACATTCCCATAGGTATGAATGTTGAACCAAGTATGCAACCCCTGTTTGAACTGCATATATATGTTCTTATATATATGAATGCTGAAGCCATAACTTTCATTATTAAAGGTACTTCCATGTTGAGACTATAACCATGCCAATTATTGACCCTAACTGTTCATGGCCCATACGCCATGATCTAATTTCCTTGAACTGTAAGAATTGCTAATTATGTATGCTTGACCCATGCCATGAATTCCTTAAAACATGTGCTGACAAGTTAACTATTGTCCATTTTGTTGTCTGGTTACCTCAATACGAACTAGAGTTGTAATGGTAGAAATTCATAAATTAAGAGAAGTTTCACATTTCGTATGGTGCAGCAAATTATTCATGTCATGCCTCCTTTTTTATACATTGCATCTCACTTAGCAGACTTCACATTGCTGTAAAATTAGTTGAGCATTTCCTTTGTCTCTACCTGTTGGACTCACTTGATTTATTTTTACTATGTTTATGTATTTTTGCTTATATGTTCTTCAAAGCCGAGCCCAATAACATGGTCCATTAGTCCCTGGTTTTTCTTAGGCTTTATATCCTCATTTATTTGGTATGCATCATATACATATTATGCTTTTGCTATATATTTGTTTGTACCCTGTTGTTTTAAAACCAGGTGATGAATTTTACTGTATGGTCTTGAATTATGCGTTGGTTTATTTGTGCATTTTGTGTTCAGTCGAAGCATGGTTTTGATGTATATACATGTGGTTGGTGCATATGTGTATATATATACTATCGTATGTGTATATGCATATCGTCAGCATACGTGTATATGGTTATGCTATATTTTGGCAGTTTTCCTCATTGGTTCGATGTACTCGAAATTTAAAAACTTTGCGGGATTAACTTTTTATTTTAGTTTCTATTGAAATTAATTTACTTGAACTATGATTTAATTCTTACTTGAGTGTTTTATGTTTTTTTTTTTTGCATGGAACGCTCGGGTCAGACCCTGAGTGTTACAGATTTAGAGATCACCGATCAGGATTCGAAGATTGGCAAAGTTAGGAATTCCGAAGACGGCGCGCTCTAAAGTGTTAAACAGTAATATTTTCCCTTGTATTCAAATCTGTTTTAAATTCCGCTATATAGAAAATTTGTATAAGAAAAAAATTATGGTATATATACATAAATTATTTTGTTGTCCATGAAACGACCCAAACTTCCCCGTAAAGGAAAGCCCGGATTGCTTTGAGAACAATACTCATCAGAACACAAACAGAAGAACATTTTTATTGCTATTAACACTATTACATCAGAGTACAAGAGTATTCCAGAGTACAGATAAATACCTTACATTGGAAATACAATACCTTACATTGGAAATACAATACCAGAGTTTAAATTACATTTAAATACAGCAGCGGAAAATATAATACAAAATACAACTTAAAGAGATACACGGATACAAAGCTTTCCGAATATCGCTTCAGCTGTAGATCAGGATCTTGTGAATGTAATATCTGCAAAACCAAAACTACTAGCTGCCCGTGTGGAAAATATGGGCACCCAGAGTTTAGGTTAAAAGAATAAACTCCAGGTCAGTCATGGGACTGGTATGAGAACTCAAAACTAATTTAACTAATAAGACAAATCCAAGGACCACGCTCCTAATGCGGAACGGGTTTTGTTCCAATGGATTGTCGGTGCATAAATTAAAGTAAATCGTTTAAACAACGCAATGATTTTTGGAAAAATGAAACCATTATAAGACCTAGGTCCCATCACACAATGCAACGCACACCAGAGGATGGGGTTTTACCTTATAATGGTCAAAAGATGCTTGATACGTATAAAAACGGATTTTGATACTATTAGTGTGTATATATATGTTTTAAAACAATTTGAATCATAATGTATCAATCCTAGACGGCATGGTTACCATATAGCATGTCGCCAATACTGGTTCTACAATCAAAACCGATGGTGTCGTATTGGAGATTTGGATTCCATCATGAGTCGAGGCTAGGGGAAAGCTCCTCTCCGATTCGAGACACTCTAGCAAATTCCTTAGGATCCCCCGCAGTGAACCCTTGGAAGCGGTAGGGTCGGTCCCCGCCTATGGGCAGTGGATTAGTTATGCCTGAACACACTTTTCCCGGTCCCTTTGGACCTATAGTATGACCACCAACGGCCTATAAAAATAACGAGGCGCCTCAAAATCCATCATCCACATAAGTAAAATGTCAGCGCTGGTAGGTCCCTGACATCACTCTAGCTAGAAAGAAACGTGTGCACTCCCTACGGTCCGTATCCCGTTTTTGACTCATACCGGGGTGTGAGGCTCGCGAAGTAACGCTGTACACAAAGCTATGCTAATTAAAGCTGTGCTTCGAACATCATCCACAAGGCCCTGCTTTTCAACAAAAGCCTTGATCATATGCATCTTAGCATGTCACATTGTCAGACCATACTATATCATCAATCATCTACCAATATATAACAGGGTGTTAGGCAAGAGAATAAATTCTCCACCACCAAACAGATATATATTAGACAGAGATCAACGAGTACAATATAAAGGAATACAATGTCAGACACACAATCCATTTATTAGTCCGTTCTGGGCCTGAACGAAACCATATCCAGTAGATCTCCTAATACGTCTGAATGATCATCAATTTTCCCTCATCTTGGGTGTACGGTCCAATCAAGATATCAATAATCATTCATTCGATAGGGAAATTTCCCGGTCTTCAACAACCGTCTCCAGCGTCGGTCTTCAATCGTCGTATGAATCATTCAGAATGGGTAAACCCGGTCTTCCTGAATAATTTGCGCTATTTAAAATCATGTGTCTAAAACACAACCAATGCCTCATTCCCATTAGGAAAATTTGTTTATTTAAAAATTCTTTTCATTGGAAACTCTCTTCTTTAATCTAATTTAAGATTTCTCAAAATTCTAATTAGATTCAATCTTCTAAATCATTAATTAATGAGACATTTTTCATGTTTAGAATTCAAGTAAAAGTTAACTTTTATTGTCAAATATTATTTCATTGTCATAACTTAAATAAAGTAAAACCTTCATTTTCATGTTCATATCATTGATAAAAGAATAACCCTTATTTCTCATTTCATATTACCTGTTTAATTCAATAAATAAAAGGATAACTTTTATTTACGTGTCGTATTTCATATTCATTTCATAATTAAAAGATAAACCTTTGTTTACCATTCTTATTTTATATTCAATCCATAAATAAAAGATAAACTTTTATTTATAATTCTTATTTCATATTCATTCATAAATAAAAGATAAACTTTATTTATAATTCTTATTCCATATTCATTCATAAATAAAAGATAAACTTTATTTCACACTTTGTTTCATATTCCTTTTCAAAATAAAAGATTAAACTTTTATTATCCTACTTTGTTTCATTAAAACATGTTTGACGGTTCTTTAACATACATAAAAGAATGACCTTTATTAGCAAAATATATTTAGAATTCCTAATCTTAATAAAAGATTAACCTTTATGAACAAAGCATATTCGACGCTCTAATCTTAAATAAAAAATTACTTTTAAAAAAAAAAAAATTCGCCGTTCTAAATCTTAAATAAAAGAATTGCTTTTGATTACAAAACCTTTTTGGCTTTCTTTAACTATAAATAGAAGAAAACTTTCATTAACGAGACTTATTTAGAATTCATTAACTTATACAAAAGAAGTATCATTTATTAATAAACATTAACGTTCATTAACCCATGTAAAGAAGTATTTTTTTTATTAGCATTCCTAGTTTTATAAAAGAAATAATCTTTTATTTGTTAACATTAGCATTCATAGTTGCATAAAAGAAATAATCTTTTATTAATTAGCATTAGCGTTCATTCTAAATAAAAGAAAATAATCTTTTATTCCTAACCTTACGTTCATTCAAAGTCAACGGTTGAAATTCGCGAACGGTCGCTACGCGAAACGTTCTATTCAAGCCATTGAATAATAATAAATAATATATTAATATTATTTAATTAATTTTCATTCAAAACGTTTCCTATTTAGTATAAATTAAAATTATTAATAATAATTGCAAACTTAGATTTAAATAATAAACAAGTTTTGACTTTTCAACTTCCTTTAATATTATATTGATATAATATTGATGTTTCACAGCGTTCACTTTTGAAATTCAACTTTCAGAATTAATCATTCATTAATGATGCATTTATGTTTATAATATTAAAAGAAATATTAACTTTTCAAAAATACATATTTTCAATTTCAAATCTCCATATTAACAAATTAATAAATTCTGCGTTAATTATTACGTTTCCCAAAATGTTACTTGGGATTTCAAAATCTCCTATATTAATTAATTAATTAGTTCTGTATTAATTATTATATTTTCAAAATTATATAGTTTTAAATTTCAAACTTTAATATTAATTAATTATTTAATACTGCATTAACCTCTCACATTAGATATATATTGTTGTGGTGGCTGGATATGCCGGGCGGGTCCGGGCAGTCTTATACCACAACTCAATCTAACCTCGGGTCAAGCAGAATCTATTCATTTTAATTATATTAAAATAAACGAAAAATTGAAAATTTTCAAATTTCAAAACTTAAATCATTTATATTTAATGAATGAAATAAATGGTATTGACCATTTTCGCCAAAAATAACGTGAAACTATCTAAACGAATTTGTATTAATTAAATGACATTAAACGACATTTAAAACCACAATAAATTCTTTTAACGAGATAACCTTTTGAAAATGTTCAAATTCTCTTATTTGGAATGAGACCCACATAATAACATAAATGATACTTCAAATATTGCATTTACAACATTTTCCTACATTGCTCAATTCACCTTACATTCGATAACATTCATTAATTTATGTAAATGACTTTCAAACAGCATACATTAAATTTGACATATCAACCATCACACAATTATCTTTAACAATAAAACAACCAAATAACAACACATTTAATTGTGCACTTGGGAAATTGTGTGCAAATATTTACCCAATCAACGTACATAAGTCAGGTCACTTATGTATGGAAGTGTAACATATATAATTTAACATAAATAACACTCGACATTAATTATCCAGTTTCATGGTTTCAATTTTCAAAACATCGCATTAATTCATAACACCAATTAACAACATCAATCCACAACCATTCATGTATAATATGAAATTAAACCACAAACAATCATCTCAAGCATTTAAAAATATTTATTTATAAAAAATAAATAAATAAATAATTACTGAAATAAAGAATGAGTGAGAAAAGAGTTCTCACATTCTATTTGACATAACAAGCCATAACTAAAAGACAATTCTAATGTAAGTGATGGTTTTATTCAGATATGACAACTCTAACATAAATGATGGTTATAAATCAACCATTCTATTTTGTCAAAGATGACAATTTTATTAACAAATAATATATTAACAAATAATTCTTTCATTCTACATTGTCAAGATACAAATGACATTTGTTCCAATAAAACATATGTTAACAAATAATTCTTTTATTCTAAACTAATATGATAAGCTGACATTTTGGTTAAGTAGACATATGATTAACATATAATTATCTTATTCTAAACTAATATGTTAAAGGGATATTTTGGTCAACATTTAATCTTTTAATTGATTTATCCTATGCATTAAAATGTAGAAAATGGAGTTTTCCTATGTTAACATTTTTACGCAATAAAAATGAATCTTTTCTATGTTAACATTTTTATACAAATAAAAAATGAAGTTTTTGATCATGTTACATTTCATATAACAAAAATGAAGTTTTTGTTATGCTAACTTTTTATATAACAAAATGAAGTTTTTATTTCACGATAATTTATATATATATTTTACATAAACAATTTTCATGTACAACAATATCACACAATAACAAACCAAATCACAATCCCAACAAACCATCATGGTTTTGTACAATCAATAGTGTCGGATGCTGCTAAGCACCGTTTATATTCTAATATAAATTTAACTGTAAAATAATTAGAGTGAAAGGAGTTTTCACCTTAATGGGTTTAAATGGGCGGTTTTTTGAGCTTTTAAAATCCGAAAATCTGAACTTTTGATCGGAAATTTTGACAAATCCAGGCGTTGTTTGACGAAACCGACGACAACAGTAGCTTCGTATCGTCGATACCTTCGTGTTGACATATAATTTGTTAGGGTTTGGAGAGATTTGGATTTTAACATGTTTTTGATGGAGAAGAGAGCAGCCATTGTTGAGAGGAAGTAGAAAGAGCGTAGCTTTCGGTTTAGAGAATAGGTTAGGGTTGGGGAATATGATATTATATAGAAGTAGGTAATTTTTTTTTTAATTAGACCCCTAGGTTATTTAAACCTACATGTTGCTATTCTAAGTGGAATACAGATAATATATATTTGAAAAATAATGGAATGAGAAAACAAGAATAAATGGAATGAGAGAAGAGAGAGTAAATGGAATGTGTCTTAAAGAAATACATTAATTCTTTCCTTTATTTGTCTTTTATATCTTTTACCATTCAGGATTTTTCTTTTTCAGTCTACGAGGTATTTAACTTGATTAGTGTCATTTTTCCTTTTTACCTTTATCTTAATTGTTATTCTTTAATCCTTGCTACTATTATAAATCTTTTCTTTAGGGAGCTAGTCATATTCTACTGGGTTGGCTATGGAAACACTTCTAAAATCTATATCCATATTTATTATAGAATAATTCCTTCCGCGATTCATAATTAGAAAACACCTTTTCTGTTTTCTTTCTTTTTTGTTAGGTAGTACAAAATACATTAACATCTCTATTTTGTATTAATCTTTCTTCTTTTAACATTATCCTTGTAATGACATCCATTGCGTTTTAATAAAAATTGTAATATGAAAATCTATTCTTTTCCAACCATCCAAAATATTACTAACTTTCCAAATTAGGTTATATTAAATTCCCTTTTTATTACCCTTTTGCGTATTTAATTAACATAGTTACTAAAAAAAATCATATATAGGATTACGCCCTTTGTCCTTTATTTTGAGATGCGTCTAGCTGGATATAGCAAGAGAATTAATTTTCTAGAAAAATAAATAAGTTCGTTTTGTGCGTGTCATTTAATTTGACATTTAATAAATGATTACAAGATGGAATGACGTCGGAATTCAGGCGAATCTTTCCTAAATTACTAGATGGTATTCTAAGTAGAACACCATTTTTCGTTTTAGAAAATTTGATCATCCGTGGGCCCGAATCTTTAATTTCATGCTAGAAACACATAACAATTGTATGTAAATATGGTTCGTATTTTACTTGTATTCCAAAAATTGATGGATTCCTTTTATCATCATATAAAAGAAGAAAATTATTAAATGCGCATTAATAGAAATTAATTAAGCACCTATCTAATTAAACATATATAGAAATGAACACTTGTATGTTAATTAGACCTCAAAGCAACAGATGTCGCTTCCTTCCTAAAATCTACCCACGTTGCTCCCTTCCTCTTATTTTTTTTTCTTCCACTTCAATCATTATTATTTGTTTTATTTGATAGCAACAAACATATAATTCGAACGATCCACAAAATCCATGTTAAACTTGAATGCATATCCATTTTGTTGTGCGGAATTCATTGGTCAAGCGTCTTGATGTATTATCCATGTTTAACTTTTTTTTTATATATTTTAAATAAACTGTTTTTAAATGTCCAAAACTCATTAAATTAATCAAAAATAATATTTTATTTTAGTCCTAAAATTCCGGGTTGTTACAATCTCCCCCACTTAAGAACTTTTCATCCTCGAAAAGGAATAGAGTAAAAAGTTGTTTTATAATTCCACTAACCTTTCAAAAATTTATTACGGATTAAACTTTCAACTTTTCAATTTCTAAGAATTCTCCAATTTTCAAAAATTTGGCTAACGCCCTAAAATTTAGAAAAATTTCGCCATAACCTCCTTTGTACGGGGAATATCGAAAAACGCAAACTCCCTCATAGGGCACCAAAAGAAAATAAAATAGAAGGAAGAGGATAGGAGAGAGAAAAGCCAAGCAACGGCATATAAATTCAAAAAGAAAAACAAGAAGGAGGGTAAGAGAGAAAAAGTGCCAAGCAACGACTAGCCAATGGTTAATAAAATCAAAAACCCAAGAAATAGTAAATGTGTACCTATTTTTTCGTCGGGCAAATAATTTTATTCCTCTGCTTCTAGCCTTCTTGCTATGACCTGTTCAATATTATATACGTATACAAGTCTATCTGCATTTTTAATTAACTCAATCAAGCAAACAACACAACCATCAATCAATTAGTGGGTTAACTTTCTAAAATGCATAACTTTATACATATGTATTAAAAAATCATATTTTGATGCCAAGTCACAACAATATCTAAGTTTTGGTTCTCACACCAGTCAAATGGGAAATATATAGATATCCCACCTTTGAAACACGAACATGAATTCTGATGAGGATGCATCAATCACTAGTGTCATCAGGGTCATCTCCGGGTTTCTAGAGTGGGAATCTATATCTACCGAGTATATTGAGACTACGAATATACGCTAGCTAGGCGTGTATGCAAAATCTACTCAAACTCGATAGTCCAAAATATAATAGAAAATTCAAATACGTATAATATTGTTTAAATTTTCAAAACAAAGTTTGTTTTCATTATTATTATTATTTTTTAAAAAAATAATACTCTTCGGACTCATTCTAGGATACTACTGATCCCATCTCTAACGAGTCATTCTTATTGGATATTACTAATCCAATCTCTGATGAATTCTTTTGTTCGGTTCTAATGTGTCTTGTTCTCGAGCTCTGTAAACCAAAGCTCTGATACCAAATGAAACGACCCAAACTTCCCCGTAAAGGAAAGCCCGGATTGCTTTGAGAACAATACTCATCAGAACACAAACAGAAGAACATTTTTATTGCTATTAACACAATTACATCAGAGTACAAGAGTATTCCAGATTACAGATAAATACCTTACATTGGAAATACAATACCTTACATTGGAAATACAATACCAGAGTTTAAATTACATTTAAATACAGCAGCGGAAAATATAATACAAAATACAACTAAAAGAGATACACGGATACAAAGCTTTCCGAATATCGCTTCAGCTGTAGACCAGGATCCTGTGAATGTAATATCTGCAAAACCAAAACTACTAGCTGCCCGTGTGGAAAATATGGGCACCCAGAGTTTAGGTTAAAAGAATAAACTCCAGGTCAGTCATGGGACTGGTATGAGAACTCAAAACTAATTTAACTAATAAGACAAATCCAAGGACCACGCCGCTAATGCGGAATGGGTTTTGTTCCAATGGATTGTCGGTGCATAAATAAAAGTAAATCGTTTAAACAACGCAATGATTTTTGGAAAAATGAAACCATTATAAGACCCAGGTCCCATCACACAATGCAACGCACACCAGAGGATAGGGTTTTACCTTATAATGGTCAAAAGATGCTTGATACGTATAAAAACGGATTTTGATACTATTAGTGTGTATATATATTTTTTAAAACAATTTGAATCATAATGTATCAATCCTAGACGGCATGGTTACCATATAGCATGTCGCCAATACTAGTTCTACAATCAAAACCGATGGTGTCGTATTGGAGATTTGGATTCCATCATGAGTCGAGGCTAGGGGCAAGCTCCTCTCCGATTCGAGACACTCTAGCAAATGCCTCAGGATCCCCCGCAGTGAACCCTTGGAAGCGGTAGGGCCGGTCCCCGCCTATGGGCAGTGGATTAGTTATGCCTGAACACACGTTTCCCGGTCCCTTTGGACCTATAGTATGACCACCAACGGCCTATAAAAATAACGAGGCGCCTCAAAATCCATCATCCACATAAGTAAAATGTCAGCGCTGGTAGGTCCCTGACATCACTCTAGCTAGAAAGAAACGTGTGCACTCCCTACGGTCCGTATCCCGTTTTTGACTCATACCGGGGTGTGAGGCTCGCGAAGTAACGCTGTACACAAAGCTATGCTAATTAAAGCTGTGCTTCGAACATCATCCACAAGGCCCTGCTTTTCAACAAAAGCCTTGATCATTTGCATCTTAGCATGTCACATTGTCAGACCATACTATATCATCAATCATCTACCAATATATAACAGGGTGTTAGGCAAGAGAATAAATTCTCCACCACCAAACAACTATATATTAGACAGAGATCAACGAGTACAATATAAAGGAATACAATGTCAGACACACAATCCATTTATTAGTCCGTTCTGGGCCTGAACGAAACCATATCCAGTAGATCTCCTAATACGTCTGAATGATCATCAATTTTCCCTCATCTTGGGTGTACGGTCCAATCAAGATATCAATAATCATTCATTCGATATGGAAATTTCCCGGTCTTCAACAACCGTCTCCATCGTTGGTCTTCAATCGTCGTATGAATCATTCAGAATGGGTAAACCCGGTCTTCCTGAATAATTTGCGCTATTTAAAATCATGTGTCTAAAACACAACCAACGCCTCATTCCCATTAAGAAAATTTGTTTATTTAAAAATTCTTTTCATTGGAAACTCTCTTCTTTAATCTAATTTAAGATTTCTCAAAATTCTAATTAGATTCAATCTTCTAAATCATTAATTAATGAGACATTTTTCATGTATAGAATTCAAGTAAAAGTTAACTTTTATTGTCAAATATTATTTCATTGTCATAACTTAAATAAAGTAAAACCTTCATTTTCATGTTCATATCATTGATAAAAGAATGACCTTTATTTCTCATTTCATATTACCTGTTTAATTCAATAAATAAAAGGATAACTTTTATTTACGTGTCGTATTTCATATTCATTTCATAATTAAAAGATAAACCTTTGTTTACCATTCTTATTTTATATTCAATCCATAAATAAAAGATAAACTTTTATTTATAATTCTTATTTCATATTCATTCATAAATAAAAGATAAACTTTATTTATAATTCTTATTCCAGATTCATTCATAAATAAAAGATAAACTTTATTTCACACTTTGTTTCATATTCCTTTTCAAAATAAAAGATTAAACTTTTATTATCCTACTTTGTTTCATTAAAACATGTTTGACGGTTCTTTAACATACATAAAAGAATGACCTTTATTAGCAAAATATATTTAGCATTCCTAATCTTAATAAAAGATTAACCTTTATGACCAAAGCATATTCGACGCTCTAATCTTAAATAAAAAATTACTTTTAAAAAAAAACAAAACATATTCGCCGTTCTAAATCTTAAATAAAAGAATTGCTTTTGTTTACAAAACCTTTTTGGCTTTCTTTAACTATAAATGAAAGAAAACTTTCTTTAATGAGACTTATTTAGAATTCATTAACTTATATGTAACGGCTGGAAATTTCCGACTCCTCGAGAGTCGGAAATTCCGCGACGTTAGTGAAAGAATTTAGAAGGTGAGAAAGAAAAGATAGAACTAATAGAATAGAAGAAGAAGAAGAACATCAGAATCATCAGAGTAACACAAATCTCACAGCGGAACGAATAACATATAATATATAACATAACTTTGAAGTAAACAGTTATATATATACAATAGCACTTATCATAGTACAACACTTACAACACAGCGGAAATAACTATAGCTATAAAATCTTGCAGCCTCCTGCTCCAAGCTCTCCAAGTATATCTGTAAATCCCGACTACTTGACTGCCCGTACAAATTTAGGCACCCAAGAGTTTAGGGAAAACAACAAAGTAAACTCCGGGTCAGTCATGGGACTGGTGTGAGTAAAATAGTTTAAAACAGGTATAGGATATCTCATAAGACCACGCCGTGAATACGGAACGGGTTTTTCCCTTATGAGTATCTGAACAACTTTGACAAGCAATATCATTGTGATATTAAAATAATGTCTAAGTACAAATAGGTATCAATCTTGCAGAAACGCTTGCATCTCACGTTCTACATACATAGTATAAAATCATAAACCGCTGGGCGCTTATCGGAGAATGGATTCCAACAGACAAGGTATGGGAGCACCTTCTGAATAGTGTACTCTAGAGGTGATACACTCAGGGTTCAACAAGAACGTCTTGCAACCCGGCCACACATGACCGCTCACTCATTTAGCTTGAGTGTCGCGAATATATTGCCACCACGGTTATAGGCCATCAAACCGTCATCCGAAGATACAGAATCAAAAAGAAGTATAAATATGAATATTCCCTAGATCGGTGACAATACACCCTGCTTGGGGATGACCCAACTAGCCATGCTGCCTAGCCCAACTTTTGTTACTTCCCGGTGTGAGGCTAGAAGCTACGTCTATCTCCAGAACATCTGATCACCATTCACTTTGAATACCACATCGTCATACCCGCCAAATCACAAATTGACTTATACAAAAATAACACGGGTATATAGCTAAGAGAAACGAATTCCTCCGCCACCAAACGTGAATACGTTTGAACAGATCAACTTACGCGATCCATTGGATATACTCTGTCAGACCTTCTTCCATATACGTTGTCCTGGGACTGGACAAACCGAAGGCACTATTCAGTATATCCATCTTAGTCACTGTTATCTAAGACTTATACAACAGCCCTTGCACTTTACTCCGTCTTCAATTTATCTTTGGCATATATTGCTCGCAACGCTTATGCCAATACAGAGTGGTTCTTTGGATAATAATCCAACCGGTCTCTCCTTATTAACAACGTTAAAATGGTAAAAACTTTGATAGTCTGTGATTCAACTACCAAATGAAAACATGTCGGTGTACAAACAACGATCTTATTTCCAAATGGAAATTTGATTGATCAATCATCATATGTTCATATTTCCTTATTTCATATATTTAGAAAATATCTGTTATTAATCATTGGAAAACATTTCCATAGCTTAATTTCACATCACTATTATTTCGCAACTATTAGTCCCTAACTGTAACTAGTATGAGAACAACTCTCTAAGTATCAATCCTGAAGGTCGAAACCAACATCAGATCGTCACTTAGAAAACCGTTTAACTTACCCTCTCCAGTCAGTTTCTGAATTTGCTTAACTCTATTTCTTAAATTCTTATCATGAAAACATTTCATTTTCTATGTTTAGAAAACATATCGGACTATATTTGGAAAACGTTTCCAAAACTCATTTACGGATTTCAAATGAACGTTGTATAAAACATCGTTATGCTTAATCCATTAATCGCTTATTACTTAACTATATTTCAAATCAACCTTTTCTATCGAACCACAACTATTCCTTTGTCCATTCTGAAGTCAACCAAGTTGGGGTATAATTACCTCTCAGACCTTAATTGAACAACGTCCTTTACTGTGAAATAGATGAAGCTCGTCACTCACTTTTTCCAATCATCTGTTTACGCAAATTCTCGGATTCAGGTTACGAATCTACTTCTTATATGAAAACGTTTGATTATAACTATAACGTTATAATTCCTACTTCTGCAATATCTAACCTAAATTATAACTTTATCTCCTAACTCGAATAATTTAACAGACACCTAATTTCTAAATCAATAACTAAATCTTGATTTAAACCCTGGAAGGTAAATAGTACTTTCCCGAATTCGCTATAATCGAATTCGACGTATAACCCTCTTTCGAGTAATCTCTATTTGATTAAATCTTCTTCGAATAACCTATATTCGATTATCCCTCTTCGAATAACTCATATTCGAAATCTCTCTCTTTCGAATAAACAATATTCGATCTCTTTCTTTCGAATATGCTATATTCGAAAATCTCCTTTCGATTTACTAATCGATAACTCCTTTCGATCAAACTAAAATCGATAACTCCTTTCTCTATTCGAATAACTAATATTCGACTAACTCCTTTGGATCAACTCATTTGATTAACTCCTTCGAATAACTAATTCGAATAACTTACCTTCGAATAACTAAATTCGATTTAACTCTAATTGAATAACTAATATTCAATTAACTCTTACGTGTTTAACTCTATTTGAATAAGTAATTCGAATCACTCTAATGTGTTTAACTCTATTCAAATATCTAATTCGAATAACTCATTTCGAATAACTAAATTCGATTAACTCTTTTAACTTTACTCGAATAACTATATTCGATTAACACCTTCTTTCGAATAACTATATTCGATCAACTCTTCGACTAACTCCTTTGGATTAACTAACTTCGAATAACTCCTTGGATTAGCTAACTTCGAATAACTCCTTTGGATTACCTAATTTCGAATAACTCCTTTGGATTAACTAACTTCGAATAACTCCTTTGGATTAACTAACTTCGAATAACTCCTTTGGATTAACTAACTTCGAATAGCTCCTTTGGATTAACTAACTTCGAATAACTCCTTTGGATTAACTAACTTTGAATAACCAATATTCGGTAACTACTCTTCGAATTAATAATATTCGGTAACTCTTCTCAAATGAATAACATTTGATTTCTCCACTCGAATAAACTATATTCGATTACTCTTCCCTCCAATACACTATATTCGATAACTCTACTTCGAATAAGTGATATTCGGCAACTCTACTCGATTAACTCCACTTGGATAACTCTAACTGGTCAACTCTAACTGGTCACTCTAACTGAGTAACTCTAACTGATCAACTCTAACTGGTCAACTTTAACTGGTCAACTTTAACTGGTCAACTTTAACTGTTTATCTTTAATTGGTAAATTTTAACTGGTTAACTCAAATGGTTTAACCTAACTTGATTTACTTGTCTCGATTAACTGAACTAATCCACTTAGTTTAACTTAGTTAATTCACTTTGATTAACCCAACTAATTTACTTCGATTAACCAATTAGTTTAACTTGACTAATTCACTTCGATTAACCGCTTAGTTTATCTTAACTAATTTACTTTGGTTAACTTAACCAATTACTTTGATTAACTCGACTAACTTGCTTTGGTTAACCTAACAAATTACTTTGTTTAACTCTATTCGAATAAGTAATTCGAATAACTCATTTCGAATAACTAAATTCGATTAACTCCTTTTATTAACGTTTATTCATTTCAAAAGATTTCCTTTTTACAACATTTATCCATTGATAAAGATTTACTTTTTACAACGTTTATCCATTTATAAAGATTTACTTTTAGTAATGGTTCTTCACTTTATAAATGTCCTTTTAATAACGTTTCTACTTCTCTATATAAGTCCAGACTTATATATATTCCATTTATCAACGATAAATAATTTATTTAATTTATAAAACATTATTTATAAATTAATCTACTTCAATTTATCTGTTTAAAACAGATTTCCTATTTAATATCTCATTTAAATCCATATCGTGTTATACCGTGTGCGAAGCACGTGTTTAAATCTATCCTTGTATAATTCTATTTATTTTCCGAACAAGTGTTCCTTTATTTATTCCCTAAATAAATATTCCTTTATTCCATTTATTTATAATCTAAATAAATGTTCCTTTATTTATTTCCTAAATAAATAAATGTTTTCATTTTATAAAATCCTATCGATTTTATAAATAAGATTTATTTTCAATATAAACATTGAAAATTCCCTTTTTACATTCTAGTATCACCTACGGTGTGTAACGTGTCATATAACAATGATCGGTATCATTCAAACATATGAAATCAATAACAGATTTCATAACACATCATATATCACAATATATGAAAAACGGTAAAATAAATGTTGAGGAATCCAGTCGGATTCCTCCAACCTGTTTCCCTGCATCACAGATGTTAGACAATATAGATAACATCACTTTCAGTTCCATATGATATATTCTGTTAAACAGAATCAATATAGAATTTTAACTAACTGACTAGCAGTTCAATCAAACAATCAACACACAGTCAAACAAACAATTTTAACAGTTCTAACAATACAACATGAAATTATAACTGTTCAGAGTTAGTGAAATTTATTCACCTTTGCGCGTTAACCATTAAATAACGATTTGCGTCGGTCGATTTCCTTTTGAAAACTCGTATAGCCTAGTTTCTTCCTATCCATGATTTTGAATACTGCTCCTTATCATCGTCCTGCGCCTACATAGCCTAGTTCATCATTTCAAAGCCTTCGCAAGCTTCCTGTTACCTTTTCCCATTGTTTTTCGCAAGCCTTCGCAAACCATTAATAACGATGTCAGCATCCCAAACCGCTTCTTGCAAATTAGTGACTACTTTGATAGGACAAAGTGGAGTATCTATCATATTCAAACAAAATCCATCCTTCAAAATCTCATCTGCATATAATGTTCTATCACCAAGCCTTGTCTCAACATATTTCAGATAACCACATCTACGAATCAATCTCCTTGATACATCTTCTCGAGAATTGATTACTTCAAATAGATGCTCAGCTGTAGCTCTATCTACAGCTCTACCAGGTCTTCTCCACACTCTTATCTGAATTTTGTCGCGAAAACTGCCATATGCATCTTGTAAAAGTGCAGAGAAGACACTGCCTCATGCGCCAGCCCCTACTCCTACAGCTTTTAAGAGATCACTGTCTCCTTTTCCTAGAGTGCAGCGAAATTCATCAAGCTTTTCTTCAACCCCATTTTAATTTTGAAAGGAACCATTTGAATCAGCATGCAACCAGAAGGCTACCGCCCTCCCATCTGTCGTTTCCCCACCTTACAAACTGCAGTACCTCACACCTATTTCCAGTGACATATCCCTCGCCCCTTCGAAGCCTTAAGGCTTTAGTTCCTCACCATCAGTAAATTCAAAGCTCCTCTCCATCTTCATAATATTTGCGTGTAGGAACCGCCTTGCTGCACCTTAAATGATCGTTACTTCATGTCCGTAGACTTTCCCGACTCTTCTTTACTATGTTCATTCACGGAATTTACCAAATGCCTGCTCCTGTAGCATTCAACATCCCCAACGCAGGTCCCCCATACTTCTTCCCTTCACACTTAAACCACCACGACCACCCTCCTGCTATAAATCACTACATAAGCTCCACCACCGTTTCATTGAACTTAAAACCGACTGCCACCTCGTGTTTGCCTCCGACGACCTCCTCGAGGACACGATCTGGTGAACCTCTTGCATGCTACAGGAAAGTAGCGACCTTAAATGTCGTGAAATCCATCAAAAAAAATACAACGAGTTGCAACTTGCTGTCGCAAACTCCAAGACGACGATGCAGTAGACCACCCTCACGAGTTTCACCGAGAAACGTGAAACTGGGAAGGGGAGTTCACTCATATATATGCTTGAGTATGCTCGAGATTTTAGATGGTAGGGTTTCGTTTCTTTATTTGCTGAAGAGCGGAGGATGAGCACTCATATTTTTATACTTGAGGATCCTTACTTGCTAAGGATTAGTTGTAGGGTGTAGTCAATAGGATAGGCACGTATTAGAGTAAGGTGGGTACAGTATTACTTCGCAGTGAAGTATTAGGATAGGAGTAGGTTAGAAGTAGGTTACGGTCATTACCATTTAATTTAGATGAAAGGTATACGTAATAGGGCATGGCTAAATGTTAGGGAAATAGTATAGGATAGCTTGCATAGGTCTACTTTTGTTTGTTTCTTCTACCAAGCCATACCGACTAAAACCTTGTGCTGGAACTTTCTTTGGTTACATATGAACGTTCAATATTATGCTGTTTATTTTCCTAATTCCCACGAATGACACAAACAGGTATACCAAGAGTAGAAAGAGTATTATTTATTTGTCGCCTTACTTTGTTTTGAGTTTGAACAATTTAGTCATGTGCAGAGATCGATAGGTCTTCCCTGCTTCACGTTTGAATTAGCATTTTGGTATATATGTTTGAATCACGTATATGTATATTTTAAGTTTGTTTTGAGTTATAAACTCTGTTCACGTACGGACAGACGTAAGAGTGCAATCATGTTCAATGAGGTGTCCCGGTCCCAAAAATATAATAATACCGGTAGATGGACTTATATTTTGAAATCCCGAAATACCGATACAGGGTGCGAAATACTCCAAATAAAAAGTTGCATATTTAATTAATTAAAAATTACAGTAAAATTCTAAAAATTAAATTATCGCTGCGCCTCAAAAGAACCTTGTCCCGATTTGCACCCGATATCAAGTTATATTCAAATAACCGTTACGGTCGATATACGATTTCATAGCGACTTTCTGAATATTTGATCTGGACATATCTTGCAATCTATACACCGAAATCCTGATTTTCCCCTTCCGTTAGAAAGATACAGTTCAACAGATTCCAACGTTTCTCGTTTCGAAGAAATCCGACTCAAAACGAGTCCGGTACACTCAGTTGAAGTTCAACTCGCCCAATAACGAACTGCCACGACGTTTTCAAGTTCGTTTTAATTATAATTATAAATTATAAGTTCGAACGTTGTACTTTAAGTTATCGATATCGCTAAATCGATATATAAATAATTAAATAAATAAATTATTCGACAGCTAACAAAACGCGCCATTACAGACTTCCCCCCTTAAAATAATTTCGTCCTCGAAATTGCTAAGTTAGAAAAATGCTACTAACTCTACTAACTAGATTTAAATATCTTTTAGTTTACTTCTCAACTCCAGTTTCAACTGAACCATTAAATTTTCAATTTAATTATTAATTCATTCTGGCTAACTGAATTTCCATAAATCATGAGAATGTTCTAACGCCTGGAATTTTTGAAAAATTTCGCCATAACCTCCTTTGTATTGGTCAATATGACAAACCACCCCTCGCCTCTCTAGGCCTCCTCCAATCCAAAAGGAAATCAAAATAGCCAAGCGGCTTGCCAATTCGGCTCATAAAATCCAAACTCATATATGATATAAACTTGTACCTTTTTGTCGGGCATTTAACTCTATCCCTTTCATCTGCTACCACTTCAACATATACCAATGTTATCCATTCCAATTGATCTCCAATCAGTTCATATCCTCAAATCCAAATCGAATTTCATTCGAACTCTAATATCAAATTCCAAATTATTGACTTATCAATTTGGTTCCATTCTAGATTATCTCTAATCCAATTCAATTTTATTTAACTCGGTTCAAGTTAAATTTCAATTTATTTTTACCATCTCATTTTATTTAACTTCATTAGTTAAATTTTAATTCCAGAACTTAAGTTCCTGGGTTTCGTTCAAATCAATTTGAAATCATAATGCTAATTCAAAACCTTTGAATTTCTAAACAACTTGTTTTCTTAAAACAATTCAAAAACAAAACCTTTGGTAGTAATCCGTCACTTAGAACTCAAAAATGAACACTGATGATGTCTAGATTCATCATCAGAATCTATTTTCCAGCTATCGAAGTGAGTTCAATACTATATCATTTTCAATTTGAAAACATTTTCAAAATCTCCCAGGAACTTAAAATTTCCTTATTTTAAATTCCAAATTCTGATTTAAATTCATATTTAATTCAAACTATTTCATATATTACATTCATATGAATTCTGATTGGTCATTTATAACCATTTCACCCTTTTATAATCTTATTCGATTATAATAACAACCAACACAATTAATATACTATAATAATTTCAAGATATATATTTCTTCTATAAACAAATATATTTTGGGAAAAATTATTTCATTTACCCTCTTCCAAAACATACCATGACGGTTCATCGTATTCGAGTGTTTAGTAACCCTTATCGATACAGTGGATCAAACTGATCGACCAGAATTCATAAGCCACTCAACCAATGAGTCTCCACAATATAAAACCATTTTATATTGAATAACAATTACGCGCTCATATATATACACTCAAACTCAATCTAGGATATTACTAATCCCATCTCTATCGAGTTATGCCACAGAGCCAAGGTAATCACATAACTTAAGCTCTGATACCAACTGTAACGGCTGGAAATTTCCGACTCCTCGAGAGTCGGAAATTCCGCGACGTTAGTGAAAGAATTTAGAAGGTGAGAAAGAAAAGATAGAACTAATAGAATAGAAGAAGAAGAAGAACATCAGAATCATCACAGTAACACAAATCTCACAGCGGAACGAATAACATATAATATATAACATAACTTTGAAGTAAACAGTTATATATATACAATAGCACTTATCATAGTACAACACTTACAACACAGCGGAAATAACTATAGCTATAAAATCTTGCAGCCTCCTGCTCCAAGCTCTCCAAGTATATCTGTAAATCCCGACTGCTTGACTGCCCGTACAAATTTAGGCACCCAAGAGTTTAGGGAAAACAACAAAGTAAACTCCGGGTCAGTCATGGGACTGGTGTGAGTAAAATAGTTTAAAACCGGTATAGGATATCTCATAAGACCACGCCGTGAATACGGAACGAGTTTTTCCCTTATGAGTATCTGAACAACTTTGACAAGCAATATCATTGTGATATTATAATAATGTCTAAGTACAAATAGGTATCAATCTAGCAGAAACGCTTGCATCTCACGTTCTACATACATAGTATAAAATCATAAACCGCAGGGCGCTTATCGGAGAATGGATTCCAACAGACAAGGTATGGGAGCACCTTCTGAATAGTGTACTCTAGAGGTGATACACTCAGGGTTCAACAAGAACGTCTTGCAACCCGGCCACACATGACCGCTCACTCATTTAGCTTGAGTGTCGCGAATATATTGCCACCACGGTTATAGGCCATCAAACCGTCATCCGAAGATACAGAATTAAAAAGAAGTATAAATATGAATATTCCCTAGATCGGTGACAATACACCCTGCTTGGGGATGACCCAACTAGCCATGCTGCCTAGCCCAACTTTTGTTACTTCCCGGTGTGAGGCTAGAAGCTACGTCTATCTCCAGAACATCTGATCACCATTCACTTTGAATGCCACATCGTCATACCCGCCAAATCACAAATTGACTTATACAAAAATAACACGGGTATATAGCTAAGAGAAACGAATTCCTCTGCCACCAAACGTGAATACGTTTGAACAGATCAACTTACGCGATCCATTGGATATACTCTGTCAGACCTTCTTCCATATACGTTGTCCTGGGACTGGACAAACCGAAGGCACTATTCAGTATATCCATCTTAGTCACTGTTATCTAAGACTTATACAACAGCCCTTGCACTTTACTCCGTCTTCAATTTATCTTTGGCATATATTCCTCGCAACGCTTAAGCCAATACAGAGTGGTTCTTTGGATAATAATCCAACCGGTCTCTCCATATTAACAACGTTAAAATGGTAAAAACTTTGATAGTCTGTGATTCAACTACCAAATGAAAACATGTCGGTGTACAAACAACGATCTTATTTCCAAATGGAAATTTGATCGATCAATCATCATATGTTCATATTTCCTTATTTCATATATTTAGAAAATATCTGTTATTAATCATTGGAAAACATTTCCATAGCTTAATTTCACATCACTATTATTTCGCAACTATCAGTCCCTAACTGTAACTAGTATGAGAACAACTCTCTAAGTATCAATCCTGAAGGTCGAAACCAACATCAGATCGTCACTTAGAAAACCGTTTAACTTACCCTCTCCAGTCAGTTTCTGAATTTGCTTAACTCTATTTCTTAAATTCTTATCATGAAAACATTTCATTTTCTATGTTTAGAAAACATATCTGACTATATTTGGAAAACGTTTCCAAAACTCATTTACGGATTTCAAATGAACGTTGTATAAAACATCGTTATGCTTAATCCATTAATCGCTTATTACTTAACTATATTTCAAATCAACCTTTTCTATCGAACCACAACTATTCCTTTGTCCATTCTGAAGTCAACCAATTTGGGGTATAATTACCTCTCAGACCTTAATTGAACAACGTCCTTTACTGTGAAATAGATGAAGCTCGTCACTCACTTTTTCCAATCATCTGTTTACGCAAATTCTCGGATTCAGGTTACGAATCTACTTCTTATATGAAAACGTTTGATTATAACTATAACGTTATAATTCCTACTTCTGCAATATCTAACCTAAATTATAACTTTATCTCCTAACTCGAATAACTTAACAGACACCTAATTTCTAAATCAATAACTAAATCTTGATTTAAACCCTGGAAGGTAAATAGTACTTTCCCGAATTCGCTATAATCGAATTCGACGTATAACTCTCTTTCGAGTAATCTCTATTTGATTAACTCTTCTTCGAATAACCTATATTCGATTATCCCTCTTCGAATAACTCATATTCGAAATCTCTCTCTTTCGAATAAACAATATTCGATCTCTTTCTTTCGAATATGCTATATTCGAAAATCTCCTTTCGATTTACTAATCGATAACTCCTTTCGATCAAACTAAAATCGATAACTCCTTTCTCTATTCGAATAACTAATATTCGACTAACTCCTTTGGATCAACTCATTTGATTAACTCCTTCGAATAACTAATTCGAATAACTTACCTTCGAATAACTAAATTCGATTTAACTCTAATTGAATAACTAATATTCAATTAACTCTTACGTGTTTAACTCAATTTGAATAAGTAATTCGAATCACTCTAATGTGTTTAACTCTATTCAAATATCTAAGTCGAATAACTCATTTCGAATAACTAAATTCGATTAACTCTTTTAACTTTACTCGAATAACTATATTCGATTAACACCTTCTTTCGAATAACTATATTCGATCAACTCTTCGACTAACTCCTTTGGATTAACTAACTTCGAATAACTCCTTGGATTAGCTAACTTCGAATAACTCCTTTGGATTACCTAATTTCGAATAACTCCTTGGATTAGCTAACTTCGAATAACTCCTTTGGATTACCTAATTTCGAATAACTCCTTTGGATTAACTAACTTCGAATAACTCCTTTGGATTAACTAACTTCGAATAACTCCTTTGGATTAACTAACTTCGAATAACTCCTTTGGATTAACTAACTTCGAATAACTCCTTTGGATTAACTAACTTCGAATAACTCCTTTGGATTAACTAACTTCGAATAACCAATATTCGGTAACTACTCTTCGAATAAATAATATTCGGTAACTCTTCTCAAATGAATAACATTTGATTTCTCCACTCGAATAAACTATATTCGATTACTCTTCCCTCCAATACACTATATTCGATAACTCTACTTCGAATAAGTGATATTCGGCAACTCTACTCGATTAACTCCACTTGGATAACTCTAACTGGTCAACTCTAACTGGTCACTCTAACTGAGTAACTCTAACTGATCAACTCTAACTGGTCAACTTTAACTGGTCAACTTTAACTGGTCAACTTTAACTGTTTATCTTTAACTGGTAAATTTTAACTGGTTAACTCAAATGGTTTAACCTAACTGGTTAACTCAAATGGTTTAACCTAACTTGATTTACTTGTCTCGATTAACTAAACTAATCCACTTAGTTTAACTTAGTTAATTCACTTTGATTAACCCAACTAATTTACTTCGATTAACCAATTAGTTTAACTTGACTAATTCACTTCGATTAACCGCTTAGTTTATCTTAACTAATTTACTTTGGTTAACTTAACCAATTACTTTGATTAACTCGACTAACTTGCTTTGGTTAACCTAACAAATTACTTTGTTTAACTCTATTCGAATAAGTAATTCGAATAACTCATTTCGAATAACTAAATTCGATTAACTCCTTTTATTAACGTTTATTCATTTCAAAAGATTTCCTTTTTACAACGTTTATCCATTGATAAAGATTTACTTTTTACAAAGTTTATCCATTTATAAAGATTTACTTTTAGTAACGGTTCTTCACTTTATAAATGTCCTTTTAATAACGTTTCTACTTCTCTATATAAGTCCAGACTTATATATATTCCATTTATCAACGATAAATAATTTATTTAATTTATAAAACATTATTTATAAATTAATCTACTTCAATTTATCTGTTTAAAACAGATTTCCTATTTAATATCTCATTTAAATCCATATCGTGTTATACCGTGTGCGAAGCACGTGTTTAAATCTATCCTTGTATAATTCTATTTATTTTCCGAACAAGTGTTCCTTTATTTATTCCCTAAATAAATATTCCTTTATTCCATTTATTTATAATCTAAATAAATGTTCCTTTATTTATTTCCTAAATAAATAAATGTTTTCATTTTATAAAATCCTATCGATTTTATAAATAAGATTTATTTTCAATATAAACATTGAAAATTCCCTTTTTACATTCTAGTATCACCTACGGTGTGTAACGTGTCATATAACAATGATCGGTATCATTCAAACATATGAAATCAATAACAGATTTCATAACACATCATATATCACAATATATGAAAAACGGTAAAATAAATGTTGAGGAATCCAGTCGGATTCCTCCAACCTATTTCCCTGCATCACAGATGTTAGACAATATAGATAACATCACTTTTAGTTCCATATGATATATTCTGTTAAACAGAATCAATATAGAATTTTAACTAACTGACTAGCAGTTCAATCAAACAATCAACACACAGTCAAACAAACAATTTTAACAGTTCTAACAATACAACATGAAATTATAACTGTTCAGAGTTAGTGAAATTTATTCACCTTTGCGCGTTAACCATTAAATAATGTTTTGCGCCGGTCGATTTCCTTTTGAAAACTCGTATAGCCTAGTTTCTTCCTATCCATGATTTTGAATACTGCTCCTTATCATCGTCCTGCGCCTACATAGCCTAGTTCATCATTTCAAAGCCTTCGCAAGCTTCCTGTTACCTTTTCCCATTGTTTTTCGCAAGCCTTCGCAAACCATTAATAACGATGTCAGCATCCCAAACCGCTTCTTGCAAATTAGTGACTACTTTGATAAGACAAAGTGGAGTATCTATCATATTCAAACAAAATCCATCCTTCAAAATCTCATCTGCATATAATGTTCTATCACCAAGCCTTGTCTCAACATATTTCAGATAACCACATCTACGAATCAATCTCCTTGATACATCTTCTCGAGAATTGATTACTTCAAATAGATGCTCAGCTGTAGCTCTATCTACAGCTCTACCAGGTCTTCTCCACACTCTTATCTGAATTTTGTCGCGAAAACTGCCATATGCATCTTGTAAAAGTGCAGAGAAGACACTGCCTCATGCGCCAGCCCCTACTCCTACAACTTTTAAGAGATCACTGTCTGCTTTTCCTAGAGTGTAGCGAAATTCATCAAGCTTTTCTTCAACCCCATTTTAATTTTGAAAGGAACCATTTGAATCAGCATGCAACCAGAAGGCTACCGCCCTCCCATCTGTCATTTCCCCACCTTACAAACTGCAGTACCTCACACCTATTTCCAGTGACATATGCCTCGCCCCTTCGAAGCCTTAAGGCTTTAGTTCCTCACCATCAGTAAATTCAAATCTCCTCTCCATCTTCATAATATTTGCGTGTAGGAACCGCATTGCTGCACCTTAAATGATCGTTACTTCATGTCCGTAGACTTTCCCGACTCTTCTTTACTATGTTCATTCACGGAATTTACCAAATGCCTGCTCCTGTAGCATTCAACATCCCCAACGCAGGTCCCCCATACTTCTTCCCTTCACACTTAAACCACCACGACCACCCTCCTGCTATAAATCACTACATAAGCTCCACCACCGTTTCATTGAACTTAAAACCGACTGCCACCTCGTGTTTGCCTCCGACGACCTCCTCGAGGACACGATCTGGTGAACCTCTTGCATGCTACAGAAAGTAGCGACCTTAAATGTCGTGAAATCCATCAAAAAAAATACAACGAGTTGCAACTTGCTGTCGCAAACTCCAAGACGACGATGCAGTATACCACCCTCACGAGTTTCACCGAGAAACGTGAAACTGGGAAGGGGAGTTCACTCATATATATGCTTGAGTATGCTCGAGATTTTAGATGGTAGGGTTTCGTTTCTTTATTTGCTGAAGAGCGGAGGATGAGCACTCATATTTTTATACTTGAGGATCCTTACTTGCTAAGGATTAGTTGTAGGGTGTAGTCAATAGGATAGGCACGTATTAGAGTAAGGTGGGTACAGTATTACTTCGCAGTGAAGTATTAGGATAGGAGTAGGTTAGAAGTAGGTTACGGTCATTACCATTTAATTTAGATGAAAGGTATACGTAATAGGGCATGGCTAAATGTTAGGGAAATAGTATAGGATAGCTTGCATAGGTCTACTTTTGTTTGTTTCTTCTACCAAGCCATACCGACTAAAACCTTGTGCTGGAACTTTCTTTGGTTACATATGAACGTTCAATATTATGCTGTTTATTTTCCTAATTCCCACGAATGACACAAACAGGTATACCAAGAGTAGAAAGAGTATTCTTTATTTGTCGCCTTACTTTGTTTTGAGTTTGAACAATTTAGTCATGTGCAGAGATCGATAGGTCTTCCCTGCTTCACGTTTGAATTAGCATTTTGGTATATATGTTTGAATCACGTATATGTATATTTTAAGTTTGTTTTGAGTTATAAACTCTGTTCACGTACGGACAGACGTAAGAGTGCAATCATGTTCAACGAGGTGTCTCGGTCCCAAAAATATAATAATACCGGTAGATGGACTTATATTTTGAAATCCCGAAATACCGATACAGGGTGCGAAATACTCCAAATAAAAAGTTGCATATTTAATTAATTAAAAATTACAGTAAAATTCTAAAAATTAAATTATCGCTGCGCCTCAAAAGAACCTTGTCCCGATTTGCACCCGATATCAAGTTATATTCAAATAACCGTTACGGTCGATATACGATTTCATAGCGACTTTCTGAATATTTGATCTGGACATATCTTGCAATCTATACACCGAAATCCTGATTTTCCCCTTCCGTTAGAAAGATACAGTTCAACAGATTCCAACGTTTCTCGTTTCGAAGAAATCCGACTCAAAACGAGTCCGGTACACTCAGTTGAAGTTCAACTCGCCCAATAACGAACTGCCACGACGTTTTCAAGTTCGTTTTAATTATAATTATAAATTATAAGTTCGAACGTTGTACTTTAAGTTATCGATATCGCTAAATCGATATATAAATAATTAAATAAATTAATTATTCGACAGCTAACAAAACGCGCCATTACATTATACAAAAGAAGTATCATTTATTAATAAACATTAACGTTCATTAACCCATGTAAAGAAGTTTTTTTTTTATTAGCATTCCTAGTTTTATAAAAGAAATAATCTTTTATTTGTTAACATTAACATTCATAGTTGCATAAAAGAAATAATCTTTTATTAATTTGCATTAGCGTTCATTCTAAATAAAAGAAAATAATCTTTTATTCCTAACCTTACGTTCATTCAAAGTCAACGGTTGAAATTCGCGAACGGTCGCTACGCGAAACGTTCTATTCAAGCCATTGAATAATAATAAATAATATTTTAATATTATTTAATTAATTTTCATTCAAAACGTTTCCTATTTAGTATAAATTAAAATTATTAATAATAATTGCAAACTTAGATTTAAATAATAAACAAGTTTTGACTTTTCAGCTTCCTTTAATATTATATTGATATAATATTGATGTTTCACAGCGTTCACTTTTGAAATTCAACTTTCAGAATTAATCATTCATTAATGATGCATTTATGTTTATAATATTAAAAGAAATATTAACTTTTCAAAAATACATATTTTGAATTTCAAATCTCCATATTAACAAATTAATAAATTCTGCGTTTTATTACGTTTCCCAAAATGTTACTTGGGATTTCAAAATCTCCTATATTAATTAATTAATTAGTTCTGTATTAATTATTATATTTTCAAAATTATATAGTTTTAAATTTCAAACTTTAATATTAATTAATTATTTAATACTGCATTAACCTCTCACATTAGATATATATTGTTGTGGTGGCTAGATATGCCGGGCGGGTCCGGGCAGTCTTATACCACAACTCAATCTAACCTCGGGTCAAGCAGAATCTATTCATTTTAATTATATTAAAATAAACATAAAATTGAAAATTTTCAAATTTCAAAACTTAAATCATTTATATTTAATGAATGAAATAAATGGTATTGACCATTTTCGCCGAAAATAACGTGAAACTATCTAAACGGCTTTGTATTAATTAAATGACATTAAACGACATTTAAAACCACAATAAATTCTTTTAACGAGATAACCTTTTGAAAATGTTCAAATTCTCTTATTTGGAATGAGACCCACATAATAACATAAATGATACTTCAAATATTGCATTTACAACATTTTCCTACATTGCTCAATTCACCTTACATTCGATAACATTCATTAATTTATGTAAATGACTTTCAAACAGCATACATTAAATTTGACATATCAACCATCACACAATTATCTTTATCAATAAAACAACCAAATAACAACAAATTTAATTGTGCACTTGGGAAATTGTGTGCAAATATTTACCCAATCAACGTACATAAGTCAGGTCACTTATGTACGGAAGTGTAACATATATAATTTAACATAAATAACACTCGACATTAATTATCCAGTTTCATGGTTTCAATTTTCAAAACATCGCATTAATTCATAACACCAATTAACAACATCAATCCACAACCATTCATGTATAATATGAAATTAAACCACAAACAATCATCTCAAGCATTTAAAAATATTTATTTATAAAAAATAAATAAATAAATAATTACTGAAATAAAGAATGAGTGAGAAAAGAGTTCTCACATTCTATTTGACATAACAAGCCATAACTAAAAGACAATTCTAACGTAAGTGATGGTTTTATTTAGATATGACAACTCTAACATAAATGATGGTTATAAATCAACCATTCTATTTTGTCAAAGATGACAATTTTATTAACAAATAAAATATTAACAAATAATTCTTTCATTCTACATTGTCAAGATACAAATGACATTTGTTCCAATAAAACATATGTTAACAAATAATTCTTTTATTCTAAACTAATATGATAAGGTGACATTTTGGTTAAGTAGACATATGATTAACATATAATTATCTTATTCTAAACTAATATGTTAAAGGGACATTTTGGTCAACATTTAATCTTTTAATTGATTTATCCTATGTATTAAAATGTACAAAAAGGAGTTTTCCTATGTTAACATTTTTACGCAATAAAAATGAATCTTTTCGATGTTAACATTTTTATACAAATAAAAAATAAAGTTTTTGGTCATGTTACATTTCATATAACAAAAATGAAGTTTTTGTTATGCTAACTTTTTATATAACAAAATGAAGTTTTTATTTCACGATAATTTATATATATATTTTATATAAATAATTTTCATGTACAACAATATCACACAATAACAAACCAAATCACAATCCCAACAAACCATCACGGTTTTGTACAATCAATAGTGTCGGATGCTGCTAAGCACCGTTTATATTCTAATATAAATTTAACTGTAAAATAATTAGAGTGAAAGGAGTTCTCACCTTAATGGGTTTAAATGGGCGGTTTTTTGAGCTTTTAAAATCCGAAAATCTGAACTTTTGATCGGAAATTTTGACAAATCCAGGCGTTGTTTAACGAAACCGACGACACCAGTAGCTTCGTATCGTCGATACCTTCGTGTTGACATATAATTTGTTAGGGTTTGGAGAGATTTGGATTTTAACATGTTTTTGATGGAGAAGAGAGCAGCCATTGTTGAGAGGAAGTAGAAAGAGCGTAGCTTTAGGTTTAGAGAATAGGTTAGGGTTGGGGAATATGATATTATATAGAAGTAGGTAAATTTTTTTTAATTAGACCCCTAGGTTATTTAAACCTACATGTTGCTATTCTAAGTGGAATACAGATAATATATATTTGAAAAATAATGGAATGAGAAAACAAGAATAAATGGAATGAGAGAAGAGAGAGTAAATGGAATGTGTCTTAAAGAAATACATTAATTCTTTCCTTTATTTGTCTTTTATATCTTTTACCATTCGGGATTTTTCTTTTTCAGTCTACGAGGTATTTAACTTGATTAGTGTCATTTTTCCTTTTTACCTTTATCTTAATTGTTATTCTTTAATCCTTGCTACTATTATAAATCTTTTCTTTAGGGAGCTAGTCATATTCTACTGGGTTGGCTATGGAAACACTTCTAAAATCTATATCCATATTTATTATAGAATAATTCCTTCCGCGATTCATAATTAGAAAACACCTTTTCTGTTTTCTTTCTTTTTTGTTAGGTAGTACAAAATACATTAACATCTCTATTTTGTATTAATCTTTCTTCTTTTAACATTATCCTTGTAATGACATCCATTGCGTTTTAATAAAAATTGTAATATGAAAATCTATTCTTTTCCAACCATCCAAAATATTACTAACTTTCCAAATTAGGTTATATTAAATTCCCTTTATATTACCCTTTTGCGTATTTAATTAACATAGTTACTAAAAAAAAATCATATATAGGATTACGCCCTTTGTCCTTTATTTTGAGATGCGTCTAGCTGGATATAGCAAGAGAATTAATTTTGTAGAAAAATAAATAAGTTCGTTTCGTGTGTGTCATTTAATTTGACATTTAATAAATGATTACAAGATGGAATGACGTCGGAATTCAGGCGAATCTTGCCTAAATTACTAGATGGTATTCTAAGTAGAACACTATTTTTCGTTTTAGAAAATTTGATCATCCGTGGGCCCGAATCTTTAATTTCATGCTAGAAACACACAACAATTGTTTGTAAATATGGTTCGTATTTTCCTTATATTCCAAAAATTGATGGATTCCTTTTATCATCATATAAAAGAAGAAAATTATTAAATGCGCATTAATAGAAATTAATTAAGCACCTATCTAATTAAACATATATAGAAATGAACACTTGTATGTTAATTAGACCTCAAAGCAACAGATGTCGCTTCCTTTCTAAAATCTACCCACGTTGCTCCCTTCCTCTTATTTTTTTTTTCTTCCACTTCAATCATTATTATTTGTTTTATTTGATAGCAACAAACATATAATTCGAACGATCCACAAAATCCATGTTAAACTTGAATGCATATCCGTTTTGTTGTGCTGAATTCATTGGTCAAGCGTCTTGATGTATTTTCCATGTTTAACTTTTTTTTTATATTTTAAATAAACTGTTTTTAAATGCCCAAAACTCATTAAATTAATCAAAAATAATATTTTATTTTAGTCCTAAAATTCCGGGTTGTTACAGTCCAATACTGGGTTATTTACTTATTCTGTGTTTTTTTGGGTTGATTTTGATTTAAACTCTGTAAGCTAAATAACGATCCATCGATTTGGACGTTTTAAGTTGGTTTAACTACTAATTTGAAGCAGTCAAAAAAGCGGGGCGTTACAGAATTTCTATAATATTAAATAATATATGCATAATTTATAATATGAGCTCATGACAACTTCAGGTTGCTATTTAAATATACGCATATATGTGTATATACTTGCATCCACGTATTCCATATGTAATTGATTTGCATATTCTTTCTCATTAGAGTTACCTATTTTATAACAAATTTTTCATAAGGTTCCATTCAATAATTTTTGCTTATCAAGCAATGTCAATGCGAATCTTAAAGATCTTATAATAATATCCAAAATATCTGATTTGGAACTGTATTGAACTTCTGGTTCAAATGAAATATGTAAACGATAGGTTGTTAATCAATATTGAACTTCTGGTTCAAATAAAATATATAAACAACTTCAAGTTGTTAAACTGTTTTGAACTTCTCGTTCAACTGTACTGAACTTCCGGTTCAAATAAAATATATAAACAACTTCAAGTTGTTAAAATTTATTCTTCAATACAATATGTAAATATAAATATATAAGCAAGATATAACTCATTTTGAAAATTGTGCAATCTTTGGATGCATTATCATTGTCGCATATGATGTAACTTCTTTAAGAAGTATAATGTTATTATTTCACTCAGTTTCAATAAAGCTTCAGGATTTTAAATTATGAAGTATTTCAAGTTTATTGATTAAGGAACTTCAAGTTCCTATGCATATATATACATATACATATGTATATACATTTTATAAATTTATGATAACCTTCTAGTTCTCAATCTTTTAACATACTTCTATTTTAGAAGCTTTTACATTCTTGTTAATTGTCAAGAATTCAAACTTGTAAACTTTATCAAAAAGTTTCCTTTTTTTCATAATTCAAGAATTCAGGTCTCAGATCTGAGTTATACAACTTCTTCCATTACATTAGATATTATTTGCCAAATACATCGAATAATAATACATACGACTATTCTTATTCCAAGCACAAACATACATCATCTAACTTACAATAACAAATGGTTTTAATACATTTATAATAATATGGAAATACAATATATATTAACATAACGATACATTTAATGCATTTATTATCAAAATAATGGAAATAACCATTATACAGTCTAAATATATGATCAAATTAATAATTTTACTTAAATCAACAGAATAAAATTTGGATCTAGCTACAGTATTGATCAACGACAAAAATGAAATAAACAACTTATAGTTGTACTGCATTTCCCAATAATCAAATTTTCTAAAATATCTTATATATGCATAATATCTAATTAAAAATTGAGTAGAAATGCCTAATTATATAACCGAGATTTTACATTCTTTAATGTGAATGATTCTAAAAACTTGCAGATCTATACATAAAATTAACAAATATAAAAATTACATTCTTTAGATTCAAATTATACAATCCATATAAAATTCTTTTAGATCTTTCTTTTTTATGTCAAAATATCTCTTACCATTATAGAAACTATAGGTTCTAAATTTTCCATTTTTATAACAAAAATTGCTTCTGCTCATACTTCAGGTGTGCTAAATAAAGATCAATATTTAAATCTTAGGTTATGATCTTCGAGATGCATATTTTATTTTTTTTTAGGAAAAATTTATGAACTTTTCTACAAATATTTTCTCACCTTTAATTGTAGAAATCTCTTCTGGAGATATTTTATTATTTTCAAATAAACATATCTCTTCTAGAGATATTTTACCATTTTCAAATATACAAATATCCTCTAAAGATATTTTGTTATCACCGCTTCTGGGATGAACTTATCTCCTCCAGAGATAAATATATACAAACTATTGAAATGTCATATCAATATACAAAATACATATCAAACCTTAAATGCATTAACAAAATTAGGAGCTTTAAATAAAATTAAGATTCAAGAGAGAAAAGAAATCACTACTTTTGGAGTGTATGATATCCCTTCAGGGAACATATCTTTTATTTATGTAATTGCAATGCAATAAAAAAACTCTAACATCTCTTCTAGGATGTTGGATTTGCCACATAAAATTAAATCTCTAAAACATCTCTTCAAGAGATTAATATGCATAATATATCTTCAGGATATTAAGTTAATATAAACTGTACATGAAAGATCTCAGTTAGATGAAACCCATTTAGAGATTTTCTATTGAATCCAATGTTATTGTCATATATTATAATGTGTGTGTCTCTTTTAACTTCTTCTGGAAGTACAATCTTTTTATGTCACAACTTTAAAGAACGCTTCGGGCTTCAATTTTTTTTCAACATATGAACTTCAGGTTCATAGTATTTCAGATTCCAATGAATTAATATATTTTATGATTTTTCATTTGTTTATGAACTTCGGGTTCCTCATTTGCATATGAACTTCAGGTTCCTCATTTAAAAAAAAATTGCATATGAACTTCAGGTCATTTACATATGAACTTCAGGTTCCTCATTTGAATGAATTGGTTTACATCACGAGTTTTCAATCTCACTTCCAGTGATAATTAAATATTGCTATTAAATTTAAATGCTACATCATTATATTTTATACCCATAATTCTGTTGGATATACATAAAAAACGTATTTTTTTTCAAGAGATATTTTTCCTTTAGTCTATCCAAAAAAATTACATACTAAAAGTAATAGTAGACCGGAAAGTATAAAAATCTACCTCTACATCATCAATAATGTAAACAATACATATTTAATCAAATCTCCATTTGGATTTGGAAAACTCAAAATTAGATCCGCAAAGAATTGAAAGAATATATCTACATATATTTAGGATCAATATAGATAATTAGATCTAAAAAATTAGATCCACTAAAATAGAATCTAGATCTGCAAAAACTGGAAAAGAAAAGAGATCTAGAAGTATGAACCACATCTAAGCAGAAGATACAACAAATTCGTTGATGTAGATTGATCTAGATGATTTCAAAACATAAAAAAATTAGCTCTAGTGGAATTGTAACGACCCAGAAAATCTGAACCAATTTAAAAATTTTAAATTGGCTAAAATAATGGATTTTAAATATTTAAAATAAATATTTTAAATAAAGGCGATGAAAACTGAGTTTGAATCGACATTTGAAAACGAATATAATTAATTATAATTATAAACAAGGCCTGAAATGGCGTGGCAGTTCAAAAATTGAATTCAAACTTTGTCGGACTGTACCGGGTGCAAAACAATCCGGATTTTAGTGAAACCAAAAATATTTAAATCTGTTAGTGAATACCTTTCTAACGAATCTGACAAATCGAAATTTGATAGCGGGAATCAAAAGATATGTCCAGTTGAAAATTCTGAATAGTCGCTATGGAATTCAGGCCCTTAAAAATGGACATTTTGCAAACGACCTCGGATTTCGACGAAACCACTTTTGTTGGGTCCGGGATGCGAAGTTATTGCTAGGTTTCAAATTTCATAATTTTTCGAATCAATATGTGAGCGTGGCAAAGGAAAACGCGTTTGACCAGTTTCAGTTGATTTTAATCGACTGGAAATTGGCCATTTTTCAAACGGTCTCAGAATTCGACGAAACTAGTTTTGTTAGGACCGTATCGTCGATACGAAGCTAGAAAATATTTTTCTGGAATTTTTCTAGTTAGTATGTGACCCCGGTAGTTTGAAATGTGCGTTTAAAATTCAATATAGTGATTTAAATGAAAATTCAAAAGGAAACTGATTGTAACGATCAAATCAGCTTGCGATACATATCCCATTGTGTTCGGAATGGGGGTAAAACGCTATGGGCGACAGGCGGTAGGCCTCGTTTCGAGGTGGTATGTAAAAGTCAACCTTTTTGCAAAATATAAATAATTAAATAATAAAATAATAAAAATAATTTTAATTTCCCTCCCTTATCCTTCGTTCTGCCCCCCCCCCCCCCCCGTTCATTTCGATTTCAACCAGAAAGAAAGAAAAAAAAAGAACCCTAAAGCCATCGCGACGCTATCGCCAGCCCCCCCCCCCCCTCGAGCGAACGCCGCCGACGAAGACATCGTCCCCCTCCATCCAGCCTCCTCCTCCCAGTGGCGAAACCCCCGAAGACCCCGTCCCCCTCGAGGCTATCGCGACGCGAATCGAGCAGCGCCCCCCCCCCTCTGAAGCCTCGACGCCACCACCACCGAGATCCATTGCCTGCCGCCGACGTCATCTTCTCCCCCCCCCCCCCCCTTCGCAGCTAATCGGTGAGTATTTTATTTATTTTTATTTTTATTTTTTTTATTCTGAAAAACTGATTTGAAAATGATTTAAAAACTGACTTTTTTAAGATTTCAAAACTGTTTTTAATTATGATTTTAAAACTGATTTTTTTTAAGATTTCAAAACTGTTTTTAATTATGATTTTAAAACTGATTTTTTTAAGATTTCAAAACTGTTTTTAATTATGATTTAAAACTGATTTTTAAAAAAAAGGTTTAAACTTTAAAAGGAAAAGGTTTAAACTTTGAAATGGAAAAAGGTTTAATCTTTTAAAAGAAAAAGATTTGAACTTGGAAAAATAAAGATCATATTTTTTTTAAAAAAAAAAAAGAGAAAAAGACGGAATTTTTTTTATTAGGTAAAAGGAGTAAGATATGATTTTTGTATTTTTAAAGTAATAAAAATATAATTTTTACATCATAGAAATATTAAAAATATAATCTTTATTTTTGAAAAGGCGGAATATATATTTTTGAAATGCAATCTTTATATATTGAATAACATAGAAAAAAATTCGATTTTTACATATGTAGAGAATACGGGCAACGAAAGCGACAAGAAGGCGAAATAGGCGAAGATTTCTCTAAAGGGAAGAGTCGTGAAGTTGGATAGCTATTGGTGAGAGTTCTGATTTAAAAATATATATATATGTGTGAAATGAAAGTGAATTGCTATATATAAATATATATATATATATATATATATATATATATATATATATATACGCCCCTCGTCCACAAACCATGGACGATATTTATTGATTGAAATTGTTGTGAAAATTGATTGATAGCGAATGATTGTTTGGGATTGTTTGTGATTGATATTGATTGATTGTGGTTGAAAAATACCCATTTGTGGTTGAGAAATATTTGGTTGAAACCACATAGGATTAGTTTGTGGAAATGAAATAAATATATACATGCCGCCTGCGTGCGAACTAGATGCATGATCCCCATTGTCAAAAACCGCGAGGTTTTAAGGTAGAGCGAGGAGCCGTACTTGGGACGGTCCCGGTTTTAACTACCCTGCCGTTATGCTGCCGAAATTTTGAATAATATTCGTGTGTTTGAATTATTTTCATATGCTTAAACTATATTTATTCATTGAATAGAAAACATTCTTGTGTTGAATTGATATTCATTCGTTGATTAGAAATTCATGTGTTGAATGGTATTCATATTTTGAAATAAATTGTTTGATAATAAAAATCACATTTTTATATATATATAGAAACTATAGAAAACATTCATGTGTTGAATTGATATTCATTCGTTGATTAGAAATTCATGTGTTGAATGGTATTCATATTTTGAAATAAATTGTTTGATAATAAAAATCACATTTTTATCTATATATAGAAACTATAGAAAACATTCATGTGTTGAATTGATATTCATTCGTTGATTAGAAATTCATGTGTTGAATGGTATTCATATTTTGAAATAAATTGTTTGATAATAAAAATCACATTTTTATCTATATATAGAAACTATAGAAAACATTCATGTGTTGAATTGATATTCATTCGTTGATTAGAAATTCATGTGTTGAATGGTATTCATATTTTGAAATAAATTGTTCGATAATAAAAATCACATTTTTATATATATATAGAAACTATAGAAAACATTCATGTGTTGAATTGATATTCATTCGTTGATTAGAAATTCATGTGTTGAATGGTATTCATATTTTGAAATAAATTGTTTTATGATAAAAATCCCATTTTTATCACCAACTTGAACTATATAGAAGAATAGTGTTTTGAAATGAATTGTTTTACAATAAAAATCACATTTTTATTGTATGCATAAATCGTTGAAATGTGAAGTGTTAAAAATAGCCACTTGTTCAAAATAAACATATATGAGATGAAATATTCATTAATTAGCTAATGAAATGATTTGCACCTATGTATGTAACATTAGAATAAATGGTGTCTTTAAACCAAACAGAAATCAAATATGAAGTTGAACAGAAAATGATAAATGATAAGAACTGTATATATATGTACATGCATATTTATTGAACAGGTTATAGCAAAGGGGCTAGAGAAGAGGAATAAAATTTTGTGCCCGACAAATAGGTACACATTTACTACTTTGTTTGGGTGATGATTTTATGAGCCTGTTGGCTAGCCGCTTGGCTTTTTCTTTTTCTTTTTGAGATTAGAAGGACCGGGAAAGCTATTTGCGATTTCCCGATGCTCCCGGTGCAGGGGAGGTTATGGCGAAATTTTCCAAAATTTCAAGGTGTTAGAAAAATATTTGAAATGAAAACGATATTGAAATTGTTGAATGAACTATATTTATATAAATATATAAATATAAATAAAATTAAAACGAAACGAGGCCGTGCAGTTCGTATTTTGAAACCGTGATTTCAAACGACTAGTGCGGGAGATCCGACCATTGGATTTTCCCGAAACCTCAACCGTCGGGTTCGCCTTGGAATAATCTTTACAACGGCACCAACTTTGTAAAAATCCAACGGTTGGATTGTCTGGAATGTTTAATTCAAATCTGAAGAAAAACAGCGCCAGAAACGATTATATTTATATATATATACATATATATATAAATATAATTATATTTAATCGAATAGCGACGCTGCAGTTCGTATTTTGAAATCGAAACTTCAAACGATTGTACCGGGAGATCCGACCGTCGGATTTTCCCGAAACTGGAACCGTTGGATTCGTTTTGAAAAGACCTTTCTAATGATGTAAATTTTGTGAAGATCCAACGGTTAGATTTTCCGATATGTGTAAATCAAATCTGAAGAAAAACAGCGCCACGGCCGCTTTATGGCCCGAAGCGTCGTTTTGAATAAATTAGCTATTTTAAAATAAATAAAAATAGCGATAAATAGTTATAAAATATCATAAGCGATATGAAATGGAAATAAACTGAATTTGCTTGATTTATGTTGTATTTGATGGTTGAATGTGTTTGGTGTGAAAATTACATTAAAGAACAAAATTGATGTTGTCAAATAATTTAACCATTAAAATAAATTGATTTGAAATTCTAAATATACGTGAATTATTTGAAAAGGCCGAGTTAATTCTCATTTCAAATAATCGACCGACGATTGAAAGTCGAAGATGAAGACGGTGGTCGAAGACCGGAGATCTTCACCTCGTTTGGATGGTAACCGAGGTCCTGATTGGGAGGCATCCCGAAATATGGATAATGAGTGGTGATCGTCCAGACGTACGTGGTGGTCGAAGGGTTTGCGAGGTATTTAGTGCCTCCGGTTTCGTTCAGACCCAGGACGGACTTGTAAATGGACCGTGTGTCTGACATTGGATTTTATTCTGTGTTGATTGATCTCTATTAAATATACATCTGTTTGGCGGCGGAGAATTTATTCTTTTGCTTAACGCCCTTCTCTGAGACGCACGAGCTCAGAGGTTGTATACCGATGGACATCAGTCGCATGGCATGAATTGCCTGTTTGGCATGCTAAGATGCAGTGATCAGGGCTTCTGTTGAAAAGCAAAGTCTTGTGGTGATGATCAAAGCACCGCCTGTGTGGCGTAGCTTTGTGTATAACGTGAATTCGCGAGCCTCACACCCCGGTATGAACCAGAAACGGGAGCAGGACCTCAGGGGGGACGTGCGTTTTCTTTCTAGCTAGGGTGGTGTCAGTGACCTACCAGCCCTGACATTTATATACTTTTCACCTATGTGGTTGTTGCTGTTGCGAGGCGCCTCGGTTTGATCGGACGATCCGGGTCCGATGAAGTCATTCGTTGGCTCATTTACACCCCAAAGGGTGGAGAAACGCATTGTTCAGGCATTATAATCCACTTCGTGTGGACCGGCCCTGACGATCCAGGGTATGGTCGCGGCTGTACCTGAGACACGGGCTAGAGCGTCTCGAATTCGGTAAGGACTATCTTTTGCCTTGGTTCATGACGGAAATCCAATTTCCAAATACGACATCGTGCAGTTTTGATTGTATATATATATGGCGACATGATATATGGTACCCATGCCGTCTATGATTGATAGTTATGATTTGAAATTGTTTTCAAAACATATAGACACTAACAATAATATCAAATGCCTTTGTTTTGTTCGTATCAAGCATATTTTGATCGTTATAAGGTAAAACTCTATCTTCCGGTTTGCGTTGCATTGTGTGATGGGAACTGAGTCTTATAACGGTTTCATTTTTATAAAAAGCATAGCGATGTTTAAAAGAAAGATTTGTTTTAAAGCACTGGCAATCCAATGGAGTAAACCCGTTCCACGAAAGTGGCGTGGTCCTGTGATTGGCCATATTATGTATGTGTTGAGTAGATTTCTCATACCAGTCCCATGACTGACTCGTAGTTTGTTTCACTCTCAAACTCGGGTGCCCCTTTTTCTACACGGGCAGCCTTGTATTCAGGTTTAGCTGGTTCTTTCTGGATAGCTGGAGCTGAAGATGGATTCTATCATTTATTTCTTTTTATGCTGTTCAGCTCCTATTGTACATATTTTGTTTATTTCCGCTGTAGACATTTATGTATAGCTGAACTGTATTTGTACTAAGTAAGATCCTGTATACTGTGTAACTCTGATGATTACTTTTATCCAGTATATTCTATTGTTCATTATCTGGTGTATTTATTTAATACTGTTCTGCTATTATCTGTTTCTATGTTATATTCCAAAGATAACCCTGTTTCCGTCTGAACGGGATTTTGGGTCGTCTCAACGTGGTATCAGAGCTTTGGTTAAGCTTAGTTCTGGAATATAACATTTGAACGAACTCGTCAGAAATAGAACTAGTAGTGTTCTAGGACGGGTAACTCCATACAGATAGGATCAGTAATATCCTAGTATGAGTAAAGCAGGATGAAATTACACCTCGATAGACACATTTACATTCAAGTATTTGTCTCTATATTTTCAAATATCTTTTCCATGGACCTGACACTTGTTCTGCTAATTGCAGACGTACTAGAAAATGAGTGACAGGATCAGAAGAAATAATCGTATGGCTCGACCAGCTAATGAGCCAGTTGTGCTCCCACAGCCAGAATCCGATATAGAAGTTCTATTCAAGAGATTTCGAAATCTGGGTGGATCGCCATTCTTAGGCAAGGAATCCATTATGGAAACACAAGTTTGGATTCGTTCTGCAGAGAAAATCTTTGAGGGTTTAAAGCTGAGAGATGATCAGAAAAGATTACTGGCGTCTTGGGCACTCAAAGAAGAAGCTTTGTTTTGGTGGGATTCAATTGTTAAAGACAATCCAGAAGGTGATATTACCTGGGACAGATTCAAAGTGATTTTCCTAGAAAGATTTACTCCTCCCGAAGCAACCGAGAGATTATGTGATGAATTTTCTTATCTAATACAAGGAGATATGACCATCCTAGAATATCACAAGAAATTCAATGAACTTTCTCACTTTGCTCCTCATCTAATTCAAAATCCGTATGGAAAAATATGAGATTTATTCACGGGCTTCAAAGGAAATACCAGAATAAAGTATTGGGGCATGTGCAGCTTCCTTTTTCAGAAATGATTTATATGGCTTATCAATATGAAGATCTCCATAAGAAAGGAATGTTACGCGACTAAGAAGTCTGTTCTAGTGACAAGGAAAAGTCGGAAACCGATATTCCTGAAGCCAGTAAGAAGCCCAGTGCCAAGGGAAAAAGGGCTAGATCTGAAAAGGAACCTGCCACGACCACCGTATGCAGTAACTGCCATCAAAAGGGGCATTTGTCAATAAACTGCGGACCCTTGAAGAAGCGATTAAAAAGTGGGCTTCAATCCAAGAAGAATTTTCAAGGGAAGAAAAGGTGTAATCAATGTCATCGGTTTGGTCATGTAAAACAAGAATGCCGGCTGTTAAAGACAACCAAAGAAGCCCAGGTAAATGAAGTAGCAGAAACTTCTGGGCCCTCAGCTATTCAAGAAAGGCCTGATGTTTTAGAAGGCACGCTAACTGTCAAAGACATCCCAGTTAAAGTGCTGTTTGACACAGGCGCGTCACGAAGCTTCATTGCAAAGGATGCAACTAAGAAACTGGATTTGAATTTGAAAAAGCTTAAGGAACCAATGACTGTCCAGAATCCGGTTGGGGGTTCCATTGATCTCAGTTGGATTTGTAGAGTACCGGTTTCTTTTTCTCGTTATCGATTTCCTACCATCGCAGCCGTTATGAATTTTAAAGAGTTTGATCTTATCTTAGGGTTAGATTGGTTGACTAAATATGAAGCTGAAGTTAAATGCGTCGACAGAGTCGTAAAGGCGAAGATTAAATCAGGCGATTATATAACCATTCCCTGTGAAGGTCAGAATGCTAATAGAAAAGACTTCTGGGCAGCTTTGAATGTTTCTCCATCCCAAATAGAAAATGTCCCTGAAATCGCAGAAAATATTCCTGACCTCATCAAAGACATTCCTGTCGTCAAAAACTATGCGGATGTGTTCGAGGAAGTTGTTCGCTTACCTCCGCAGAGAGAAATAGATTTCAAGATTGCTTTAATTCCCAATGCAAGGCCGGTAGTTCACGCTATTCGAAGAATGTCCTTGAAAGAGAAGGAGGAATTAGACAATCAAACAAGACAGCTAGTATGGAAAGGTCTGATAAGGCCTAGTTTCTCTGATTGGGGTGCAGCAGTGGTATTTGTCCCAAAATCTGACGGTACTCTACGACTATGCGTGGATTATCGTGATCTGAACAAACAGACAATAAAGAACAAATATCCATTGCCGCGAATAGATGATTTGTTGGATCGATTAAATGGAGCACAAGTATTTTCAAGAATGGACCTAGCTACAGGTTTCCATCAACTTCGAATTGCCGAAGAGTGTGTTCCAATGACAACATTCAGAGGCCCCGACTTATTCTACGAGTGGTTAGTAATGCCATTCGGCTTATGTAACGCTCTAGCTTACTTTGTCGATCTGATGAACAGAGTATTCAGAGGAGTATTGAATAAATTTGTTCTGGTTTTTATTGATGATATTCTAATCTTCTCTAAATCAAAGGCCGAGCATGAAAAGCATCTGGAACAGGTTCTAGAAATTCTGAGACGGAATGTATTAAAAGCCAAGTTTTCCAAATGTATTTTCTGGCAAGATGATGTAAAATTTCTAGACCACGTCGTATCGAAAGACGGAATCGCTGTGGATCCAAGTAAAATCACAGCTATTCAGAACTGGAAACAGCCTAGTACTCCCACTGAAGTCCGCAGTTTTCTCGGATTGGCTAGCTATTACCGAAAGTTCGTTAAAGACTTTTCGAAGATATCTGGTCACTTAACGAAGCTTACAAAGAAGCATTCTAAATTCAAATGGACTCAAGAGAGTGAGGAGGCTTTCGAAGAGCTAAAGTTGAGATTAACTACAACTCCAGTGTTAACCATCATCGATGGCAACCAAGATTTAAAAGTTTGGACTGATGCGTCTAGAGAGGGCCTTGGCGCAGTGTTAATGCAAAGAGGCCAAGTAATTTCTTATGCTAGCCGTCAACTGAAGCCGCACGAGAAAAACTATGTAACTCATGATCTTGAGTTATTGGCTATCATATTCTCTTTGAAAATCTGGAGACACTATCTTCTGGGCGAGAGATTTGAACTGTTTACAGATCACCAGTCGTTAAAGTATCTGTTCACTCAGAAGGACTTGAATCTGAGGCAACAGCGTTGGCTGGAGTTTCTTGCAGCATATGACTTTGAAATTATATATACTCCAGGAAAAGCCAATGTCGTGGCCGATGCATTAAGCCGAAAGAATGAAATGATCGCCAGTTTTATTATCACGACTTCATTGCTAGATAAGATATCTGCTCTTCAGGAGGATGATCACTTCATTCAGAAGATCAGAGGGATAATTCAACAAGGCGAACCCTCGAGTTTTCAAGTAGACAATGATGGGATTTTAAGGCTCAAAGGTCGAATCTGTGTCCCTAACATTCCTGAGCTTCGAAAAGAAGTTCTGGATGAATGCCACAAGTCAAAACTCAGTATCCATCCGGGAGTAAGCAAAATGTATAATGACATCAAGCGCACTTTCTGGTGGAAGTCGATGAAAAGGGACATTTCTTTATATGTCAGCCGATGCCCTACTTGCCAGCTAGTCAAGAGTGACCAACAGAAATTGGCTGGATTATTACAACCACTAGAAGTTCCTGGTTGGAAGTGGGAGCATATTTCGATGGATTTCATTGATGGTTTGCCCAGAACCAGAAAAGGAAATGACAGTATTTGGGTGATCGTAGATCGCTTCACGAAGACCGCCCATTTTATACCTGTCAGATCAAACAGAACCGCTCAGAGCCTGGCGCAGATATACTTCAGAGAAATAGTTAGACTGCATGGAGTGCCGCTCAGTATAGTAAGTGATAGAGATACAATATTCACTAGCAAATTCTAGGAAGCATTTCAAGTCGAGCTGGGAACGAAGTTAAACTTGAGCACCGCTTATCATCCTCAGACAGACGGTCAGACTGAGAGGGTGAATCGCATTTTAGAAGATCTATTGCGGGCTTGTGTTATAGATTTCGGTGGATCATGGGAAGACCATCTGCATTTGGCTGAATTCTCTTATAACAACAGCTACCAGGCGAGTCTGACAATGTCGCCATTCGAAGCATTATATGGTAGACCTTGTCGATCTCCTTCTTGTTGGGTCGAGCCTGGAAATAGACTTGTGTTAGGGCCTGATATGATTCGAGAAGCTGCCGACAAAGTCGATTTTATTAAGAAGCGATTACTCGCCGCTCAAAGCCGACAAAAGAGCTATGCCGATAAAAGAAGAAGAGATATATCCTTTGAAGTTGGCGATTATGTATATTTGAAAGTATCGCCGATGAGAGGAGTTATCCGGTTCGGTAAAACTGGAAAGTTAGCGCCCAAATTTATTGGTCCGTTTCCTATTCTGGAACGGATTGGAACTCTCGCTTATAGGGTCAAACTGCCTGACTGGTTGCCTGGAGTGCATGATGTATTTCATATATCTCAACTTCGAAAGCACGTTCATGATCCAGACTTGATCGTGGAAGAAGCAGCTCAACAGGACATTGAAATTACTCCAGAATTAGCCGTGAGGCGAGAGCCGCTGAAGATCATCGGCAAAGAAACCAAAGAGCTGAGGAACAAGAAGGTTCGCTTAGTCAAAGTGCAATGGAGTGGAGATCCGCGAGATTGTACTTGGGAAACCGAGGAGAGCATTCAGAAAGCTTATCCCAGATGCCGAGTAGATATCTCTGATTGACTCTGGTGCAAGGTACATTTACCCTACTTTGCACTACCATTCAATTCTCTACTCTATTGTTATTTTCTTTTCATAGATGTGCACTTTTAATTATATGGTCTTAATGATTTTAAAAGAGTATAGGATTTGATTAGTATATTTTGAAGGTTAAAAACAATTGGATTGGTTGTTGTGTTGTGTGATTGTAGATTTATCAAACCACTTTCGACTTTATTCCTTTTCGGGGACGAAAAGTTTTAAGTGGGGGAGATTGTAACGACCCAGAAAATCTGAACCAATTTAAAATTTTTAAATTGGCTAAAATAATGGATTTTAAATATTTAAAATAAATATTTTAAATAAAGGCGATGAAAATTGAGTTTGAATCGACATTTGAAAACGAATATAATTAATTATAATTATAAACAAGGCCTGAAATGGCATGGCAGTTCAAAAATTGAATTCAAACTTTGTCGGACTGTACCGGGTGCAAAACAATCCGGATTTTAGTGAAACCAACAATATTTAAATCTGTTAGTGAATACCTTTCTAACGAATCTGACAAATCGAAATTTGATAGCGGGAATCAAAAGATATGTCCAGTTGAAAATTCTGAATAGTCGCTATGGAATTCAGGCCCTTAAAAATGGACATTTTGCAAACGACCTCGGATTTCGACGAAACCACTTTTGTTGGGTCCGGGATGCGAAGTTATTGCTAGGTTTCAAATTTCATAATTTTTTGAATCAATATGTGAGCGTGGCAAAGGAAAACGCGTTTGACCAGTTTCAGTTGATTTTAATCGACTGGAAATTGGCCATTTTTCAAATGGTCTCAGAATTCGACGAAACTAGTTTTGTTAGGACCGTATCGTCGATACGAAGCTAGAAAATATTTTTCTGGAATTTTTCTAGTTAGTATGTGACCCCGGTAGTTTGAAATGTGTGTTTAAAATTCAATATAGTGATTTAAATGAAAATTCAAAAGGAAACTGATTGTAACGATCAAATCAGCTTGCGATACATATCCCATTGTGTTCGGAATGGGGGTAAAACGCTATGGGCGACAGGCGGTAGGCCTCGTTTCGAGGTGGTATGTAAAAGTCAACCTTTTTGCAAAATATAAATAATTAAATAATAAAATAATAAAAATAATTTTAATTTCCCTCCCTTATCCTTCGTTCTGCCCCCCCCCCGTTCATTTCGATTTCAACCAGAAAGAAAAAAAAAAGAACCCTAAAGCCATCGCGACGCTATCGCCAGCCCCCCCCCCCCCTCGAGCGAACGCCGCCGACGAAGACATCGTCCCCCTCCATCCAGCCTCCTCCTCCCAGTGGCGAAACACCCGAAGACCCCGTCCCCCTCGAGGCTATCGCGACGCGAATCGAGCAGCGCCCCCCCTGAAGCCTCGACGCCACCACCACCGAGATCCAGTGCCTGCCGCCGACGTCATCTTCCCCCCCCCCCTTCGCAGCTAATCGGTGAGTATTTTATTTATTTTTATTTTTATTTTTATTTATTCTGGAAAACTGATTTGAAAATGATTTAAAAACTGACTTTTTTAAGATTTCAAAACTGTTTTTAATTATGATTTTAAAACTGATTTTTTTTAAGATTTCAAAACTGTTTTTAATTATGATTTTAAAACTGATTTTTTTAAGATTTCAAAACTGTTTTTAATTATGATTTAAAACTGATTTTTAAAAAAAGGTTTAAACTTTAAAAGGAAAAGGTTTAAACTTTGAAATGGAAAAAGGTTTAATCTTTTAAAAGAAAAAGATTTGAACTTGGAAAAATAAAGATCATATTTTTTTAAAAAAAAAGAAGAGAAAAAGACGGAATTTTTTTTATTAGGTAAAAGGAGTAAGATATGATTTTTGTATTTTTAAAGTAATAAAAACATAATTTTTACATCATAGAAATATTAAAAATATAATCTTTATTTTTGAAAAGGCGGAATATATATTTTTGAAATGCAATCTTTATATATTGAATAACATAGAAAAAAAATTCGATTTTTACATATGTAGAGAATACGGGCAACGAAAGCGACAAGAAGGCGAAATAGGCGAAGATTTCTCTAAAGGGAAGAGTCGTGAAGTTGGATAGCTATTGGTGAGATTTCTGATTTAAAAATATATATATATGTGTGAAATGAAAGTGAATTGCTATATAAATATATATATATATATACGCCCCTCGTCCACAAACCATGGACGATATTTATTGATTGAAATTGTTGTGAAAATTGATTGATAGCGAATGATTGTTTGGGATTGTTTGTGATTGATATTGATTGATTGTGGTTGAAAAATACCCATTTGTGGTTGAGAAATATTTGGTTGAAACCACATAGGATTAGTTTGTGGAAATGAAATAAATATATACATGCCGCCTGCGTGCGAACTAGATGCATGATCCCCATTGTCAAAAACCGCGAGGTTTTAAGGTAGAGCGAGGAGCCGTACTTGGGACGGTCCCGGTTTTAACTACCCTGCCGTTATGCTGCCGAAATTTTGAATAATATTCGTGTGTTTGAATTATTTTCATATGCTTAAACTATATTTATTCATTGAATAGAAAACATTCATGTGTTGAATTGATATTCATTCGTTGATTAGAAATTCATGTGTTGAATGGTATTCATATTTTGAAATAAATTGTTTGATAATAAAAATCACATTTTTATATATATATAGAAACTATAGAAAACATTCATGTGTTGAATTGATATTCATTCGTTGATTAGAAATTCATGTGTTGAATGGTATTCATATTTTGAAATAAATTGTTTGATAATAAAAATCACATTTTTATCTATATATAGAAACTATAGAAAACATTCATGTGTTGAATTGATATTCATTCGTTGATTAGAAATTCATGTGTTGAATGGTATTCATATTTTGAAATAAATTGTTTGATAATAAAAATCACATTTTTATCTATATATAGAAACTATAGAAAACATTCATGTGTTGAATTGATATTCATTCGTTGATTAGAAATTCATGTGTTGAATGGTATTCATATTTTGAAATAAATTGTTCGATAATAAAAATCACATTTTTATATATATATAGAAACTATAGAAAACATTCATGTGTTGAATTGATATTCATTCGTTGATTAGAAATTCATGTGTTGAATGGTATTCATATTTTGAAATAAATTGTTTTATGATAAAAATCCCATTTTTATCACCAACTTGAACTATATAGAAGAATAGTGTTTTGAAATGAATTGTTTTACAATAAAAATCACATTTTTATTGTATGCATAAATCGTTGAAATGTGAAGTGTTAAAAATAGCCACTTGTTCAAAATAAACATATATGAGATGAAATATTCATTAATTAGCTAATGAAATGATTTGCACCTATGTATGTAACATTAGAATAAATGGTGTCTTTAAACCAAACAGAAATCAAATATGAAGTTGAACAGAAAATGATAAATGATAAGAACTGTATATATATGTACATGCATATTTATTGAACATGTTATAGCGAAGGGGCTAGAGAAGAGGAATAAAATTTTGTGCCCGACAAATAGGTACACATTTACTGCTTTGTTTGGGTGATGATTTTATGAGCCTGTTGGCTAGCCGCTTGGCTTTTTCTTTTTCTTTTTCTTTTTGAGATTAGAAGGACCGGGAAAGCTATTTGCGATTTCCCGATGCTCCCGGTGCAGGGGAGGTTATGGCGAAATTTTCCAAAATTTCAAGGTGTTAGAAAAATATTTGAAATGAAAACGATATTGAAATTGTTGAATGAACTATATTTATATAAATATATAAATATAAATAAAATTAAAACGAAACGAGGCCGTGCAGTTCGTATTTTGAAACCGTGATTTCAAACGACTAGTGCGGGAGATCCGACCATTGGATTTTCCCGAAACCTCAACCGTCGGGTTCGCCTTGGAATAATCTTTCCAACGGCACCAACTTTGTAAAAATCCAACGGTTGGATTGTCTGGAATGTTTAATTCAAATCTGAAGAAAAACAGCGCCAGAAACGATTATATTTATATATATATATATAATTAAAATTATATTTAATCGAATAGCGACGCTGCAGTTCGTATTTTGAAATCGAAACTTCAAACGATTGTACCGGGAGATCCGACCGTCGGATTTTCCCGAAACTGGAACCGTTGGATTCGTTTTGAAAAGACCTTTCTAATGATGTAAATTTTGTGAAGATCCAACGGTTAGATTTTCAGATATGTGTAAATCAAATCTGAAGAAAAACAGCGCCACGGCCGCTTTATGGCCCGAAGCGTCGTTTTGAATAAATTAGCTATTTTAAAATAAATAAAAATAGCGATAAATAGTTATAAAATATCATAAGCGATATGAAATGGAAATAAACTGAATTTGCTTGATTTATGTTGTATTTGATGGTTGAATGTGTTTGGTGTGAAAATTACATTAAAGAACAAAATTGATGTTGTCAAATAATTTAACCATTAAAATAAATTGATTTGAAATTCTAAATATACGTGAATTATTTGAAAAGGCCGAGTTAATTCTCATTTCAAATAATCGACCGACGATTGAAAGTCGAAGATGAAGACGGTGGTCGAAGACCGGAGATCTTCACCTCGTTTGGATGGTAACCGTGGTCCTGATTAGGAGGCATCCCGAAATATGGATAATGAGTGGTGATCGTCCAGACGTACGTGGTGGTCGAAGGGTTTGCGAGGTATTTAGTGCCTCCGGTTTCGTTCAGACCCAGGACGGACTTGTAAATGGACCGTGTGTCTGACATTGGATTTTATTCTGTGTTGATTGATCTCTATTAAATATACATCTGTTTGGCGGCGGAGAATTTATTCTTTTGCTTAACGCCCTTCTTTGAGACGCACGAGCTCAGAGGTTGTATACCGATGGACATCGGTCGCATGGCATGAATTTCCTATGTGGCATGCTAAGATGCAGTGATCAGGGCTTCTGTTGAAAAGCAAAGTCTTGTGGTGATGATCAAAGCACCGCCTGTGTGGCGTAGCTTTGTGTATAACGTGAATTCGCGAGCCTCACACCCCGGTATGAACCAGAAACGGGAGCAGGACCTCAGGGGGGACGTGCATTTTCTTTCTAGCTAGGGTGGTGTCAGTGACCTACCAGCCCTGACATTTATATACTTTTCACCTATGTGGTTGTTGCTGTTGCGAGGCGCCTCGGTTTGATCGGACGATCCGGGTCCGATGAAGTCATTCGTTGGCTCATTTACACCCCAAAGGGTGGAGAAACGCATTGTTCAGGCATTATAATCCACTTCGTGTGGACCGGCCCTGACGATCCAGGGTATGGTCGTGGCTGTACCTAAGACACGGGCTAGAGCGTCTCGAATTCGGTAAGGACTATCTTTTGCCTTGGTTCATGACGAAAATCCAATTTCCAAATACGACATCATGCGGTTTTGATTGTATATATATATGGCGACATGATATATGGTACCCATGCCGTCTATGATTGATAGTTATGATTTGAAATTGTTTTCAAAACATATAGACACTAACAATAATATCAAATGCCTTTGTTTTGTTCGTATCAAGCATATTTTGATCGTTATAAGGTAAAACTCTATCCTCCGGTTTGCGTTGCATTGTGTGATGGGAACTGAGTCTTATAACGGTTTCATTTTTATAAAAAGCATAGCGATGTTTAAAAGAAAGATTTGTTTTAAAGCACTGGCAATCCAATGGAGTAAACCCGTTCCATGAAAGTGGCGTGGTCCTGTGATTGGCCATATTATGTATGTGTTGAGTAGATTTCTCATACCAGTCCCATGACTGACTCGTAGTTTGTTTCACTCTCAAACTCGGGTGCCCCTTTTTCTACACGGGCAGCCTTGTATTCAGGTTTAGCTGGTTCTTTCTGGATAGCTGGAGCTGAAGATGGATTCTATCATTTATTTCTTTTTATGCTGTTCAGCTCCTATTGTACATATTTTGTTTATTTCCGCTGTAGACATTTATGTATAGCTGAACTGTATTTGTACTAAGTAAGATCCTGTATACTGTGTAACTCTGATGATTACTTTTATCCAGTATATTCTATTGTTCATTATCTGGTGTATTTATTTTATTCTATTCTGCTATTATCTGTTTCTATGTTATATTCCAAAGATAACCCTGTTTCCGTCTAAACGGGATTTTGGGTCGTCTCAGGAATCTCGTGCTAATAACGTGTTATAAAATAAAACAGAACATATGATAAATAAGAAGCCATTAAAGAGAACAGAAAGATAGGGGAGAGACTTTTATTGCTATTGCTTCAAGTGTGTACAATTTCTATTACATTGGCTCCTTTATACATATATAGGCTTTGGAGCTGATGTTAGACTTATTCTCATGATGTGGGACTAAATAGAATATGACAAGAGCATATTCACTCATATATATTACAACATAAACTAAGATAATAATCGCCATGTCCAAGCTCCATCATCTACATCATCGTCAAGCATGCTCCGCCACCCTATATAGCATGTGTTGTTAAGAGGAGGGGGTCAGAACAATGTTCTGTTATATAAAATCTTTAACCTTAAAAAGATAACCTATTCCCTATACTTGATAATATAAACCTATTAGGTTTATGTCAAGTTTAATAAAAACACGCATATCCAAATTTTATTTCTACCTATTTATATTAAACAGAAATAGGTGAACTTATCCTGGTCACTTTAGGCCGGTTAAAGCGTGGGCAGATTCCTATGATCAGTTAATACCCCTTGGTGAACCTAGTCACTTAAGACTTCTTTTTCGGAGTAAACTAGATAGTGTATATATTCTTTGAATATAATGGGATAGTAATCAACCACTTAATACCGAGGTTTAGGTAGACACTCAATGCCATTTACAACCTTCCGGCGAACCCTACGGTACTATCTAGTAACATCATAGGTGAACTCCTAGCCACTTAATACTTCCCTTAGATTAGCAGCATCCTTTGCATACTCGACTAAAAATTTAGTTGCCCATTCCTAGTTGTTCCCTCACTTTTGCCCCAAGATAAGAATCTAACAACTTCTGAAGAACTACCTAACTCATTTAAGATCATTTAATACACCATAACTATTAGAGAAAAGCAGACCCATAGACATCTTAATATCGAATAAGGAAAGGCCATAAGACTTACTTTCAAAACTCTAGGAATGGATCCTTAGGAGCATAATGAGGTAAACCACTTAATACATTTTCGGAGCGACCTATCACGCGTTTATGGCACATGGCACTTGACGTCTTACATTAACTTGACTTCTTGTTGCTATTGGTAGCCGGGTTGTCCGACCAGACATCTACTACAAGTTGGGTTTAACCCCACGTCCACATGTCATTTAGTATTACTAAATGCCACTTACGCACACACATACAGATTCCATATGGAGACATTTAATACTAAATTCCTAATTAAATGCAATAAATAAGTATTTAAGATACATAGATTACGCTATATAGCAAATATACATAAATGCATAATAAATGGCATGGAAGAAAGCTGACTAAGCAATGAAATGTCAATCTTAACTCCAAACAAAAGATATACAAGTCATATTTCCCAAATTCATAATATGACATATAAATTCCCATCTAAGAATCAAAGCATCAATAGGAAAATAACCATATCATAACAAAAGATAGACTTGTAATCTTAGGCTTTTTGGAGTATTATAATAAACAAAAAGGGACAAAATGAATAAATAATAGTATATATATTCTTTATAGAACTATTTTACTATCTTTCCACTTTGAGTGGTTTGTATAGAAAATAAGGTATTTTGGTCACATGTGGTTTATTGTACCCAAGTTTACTATTTTGTAGCAAAATGAAGAATTGAATACATATAATTTACAATGCCTAAATCCACACATTTTATGTAATTTCAGGACATGGTGGTAAAAGGAAGAGAACGTAAAATAGACTATATTTTGAATATACATACAAATAATAATAGGAAATGACCTTTTTATTCATATTCGCAATCAAAAACTCAAACAATAAACTCAGATTGATAATTCCGTATAATTAGAGTTCGGGGATTTTTGTATTTTCGTATATCCCAAACCCCATAGGCATAATCAATCCAAATTTAAATTAACAAGTCATAGAAAACTGGAAATCTTAAAGAATCTAAATCACAGTGCTAAAGAGAGAAAACCATGTGAAAATTCTTGATCTAGATTATAGCTATGCACATACATCCCCAATTTCTTTTTCCTTTAAAATCATATATGTAAGATCCAGTAATCCTAAGAATAAATTTGAATAAATGAAATAGAATAGAGTGGAAGGAGGAAAAGAACAAACCTCCACCTAGACTTGATCCTAACATCGATAGAAACAAAAAGGAAAAATTGGAGGTAGAAAGCCTCAAACTATATGACTGGGAGAGAGGGTCTAAGGCTCTTTTTCTAGATGTCAAAATGTGTAGAATCCATTTGATTTAAAATATGTGATCCAAGCCATCCGTTGGCACCTAAACCTAAAATATCAAAACCAAAACCTGGTTGCCACCCACCCTCCCAAGAACGAAGCGGTTGACCTCCCTCTTGGATGGTGGTTGACTCGGCCATCGACCCCTTTGTAGGAAGTGTGGTCAATGGCCATTTGGTGTTGGGCAACATAAATTTATTTTACATGTCAATTGATTTGTTAATAAACTTTAAATAATTTGTTTCCTTTCTTTTGAATTATTTTCCCTTATTATATGTAAATATTGACACATAACATTCAATTTGAATGCAAAATATTCCTTTATGCCAAATTTATTTATTTCATTCCATATTCATCCCATTAATTTCCAATTCAAATCTATATTCTCATTATTTATTGATATTTTATATTCAAACTTTGTCATATGACTTCGTTTTCGACCAATAAATTATGAATATGAATAAGAGTCTTGTCATAAACATAATGGTGATATTTTCATGGCTAAATTGCTATGCATAAAAAATCCATATTTTAAATTACTATTATTTTAGTTAACTATGTCAAATTATGTTATATATTACAGTGTCTTACAAATATAGAAAATAGTAATAAAAAAGGAATTTAGTAAATGAAAATAAAAGCAATAAACAATGTTAACATAAAAGAAATAGAATACAAAGAAGGATAATGAAGTAGCCATATTTAGGGTAGAATATTAAAGAAAGGAAACAGTCATAATTTGGACAAATTTTGCAAATAAAGGATATATTAAGAAACTTTTGAACATTTGCTTAAAAGGGATAAATGAAAATTTTAAGCTAGAGATCTAGAGAACTCCTGGTTTGAGATGAAAGGCCAGAAATAAATATTAGAACCATATTTGATTATATGCATGTATATATGTATTAGGTATATTACCGTGAAAAAACCGCAACTGGAACAAAAATCTAAAATTCAATTTATTAGAAAAGTCCAAATTTATGGAGATGAAAAAAACAAATAAGATGAACTTAATTGCCTTTTAAAGATCCATTATCGTGTTACGTTGAAAAAGTACTTATTAAGTTGATTTTTTTTCATAAAATTGAAAAATATAAAAAAATTGAATCAAAAATTAAATAATTCCAAGGGATAATTGGAAAAAATACATAGTACTTGCGATAATAAAGAATTTCGCTCGATCCGAATCGATCGCTAAACCGACCAAGACAGTTCGAAACCCCTGATTGTTTTGAGAACAAGACAAATCAGAACGCAAACAGAAGAACATTTCATTGCTTATTACAACAATTCCATCAGAATACAAGAATATACAGAGTATGAATAAATATACATTTGATAAATATCCGAGATTACAATACATTACATAGCAGTGAAAAATAATACAAAACAGAAGTGAAAGGAATATACGGATACAGTGCTTTCCGGATATCATTCCAGCTGTAAACCAGGTTCCTGCGAATATAAATCTGCAAAACCAAAACTGCTAGCTGCCCGTGCGGAAAATAAGGGCACCCAGAGTTTAGGTTAAAAATAATAAACTCCAGGTCAGTCATGTGACTGGTGTGAGAACTAAAACAGTTATTTAAAACTTTACTTTAAATCAGATATATCAAGGGACCACACCGTATAACACAGAACGGGTTTCCTCCCAAGAATACCAGTTCATATAACAAAACAACGCAATGCTTTTTGGAAAAATGAAGCTATTATAAGACCCAGGTCCCATTACACAATGCAACATAAGCCGGAGGATAGGGTTTTCCCTTATAATCGCCAAACATGCTTGGTACGTTAAAAACAAATCATTTGACACTATTATAAGTGCATAGTGTTAAAACAATTTCAATCATAAATATCAATCATAGACGGCATGGGTACCATATATCATGTCTCTATACTAGGCTCCACATAGTCACCGATATATCCAAGGCACCTTGCAATCCAACAACCACACAGGTGAAAATAATATAAATGTCAGGGCTGGTAGGTCACTGACACCACCCTAGCTAGAAGGAAACGCATGCTTTCCCTGCTGTCCTCTCCCGTTTCTGGTTCACAACCGGGGTGTAAGGCTCGCGAATCTACGTTACACAAAGCTATGCCACACAGGCGGTGCTTTGATCATCAACCACAAGACTTTGCTTTTCAACAGAAGCCTTGATCAATTGCCACTTAGGCATGCTACACGGGCAATTCACTCCATGCGATTGATATCCATCAATATATAACATCTGAGCTCGTACATCTCAGAGAAGGGCGTTAAGCAAGAGAATAAATTCTCCGCTGCCAAACAGATATATATTTCATAGAAATCAATCACACAGAATAAAATCCAATGTCAGACACAGTCCATTTACAAGTTCGTTCTGGGTCTGAACAAAACCGGAGGCACCTTGTACCTCGCATATCCATCGATCTCCAAGTACGTCTGGACGATCACCAACTGATTCCCTCCTCTTAGGTGTACAACCCAATCAAGATCATCAATAATCACCCAAACGATGTGAAGACCTCCGGTCTTCGACCACCGTCTTCACCCTCGACACCACGTCGAATCAGTCACTCAGAATGGGATAAACCCGGTCTTTCTGAATAACTCGCGTATATAACAAACAAGTGTTACACAAACACAACATACACCTCATTCCAATTCATAATATTCTTTTATTCAAATATTCTTATATTTTGGGACAGGTTCCCATTAATTTTATCAAAGATAAATTCTTTAAATTTATTCTTTAATCTTCTTTTGAATATCAATTCAGACTTGTCGGGATTAGCGAACCACACCGAAGTAATCATTTATTTTATTTTCCCAATCCCAACCTATTCATCCCTTGAAGTAAAACTGGTAATACTTCATATCTAACACCACGGTGTTATCGGTAAATTCAATAATCATTTCACGTTCAAATCTAATTAAAGATTTAGCTATCGCCTGGAGCAAAACTGGTGATACTCCATTCTCGATCATTTCAATCTAATTAAAGATTCATTAAAACTCCACTTGGTTTTAATCTTCCCAAAAATCAATATTAATGATTGTTTAACTTGGGAAACCATATCCTGTCTTTAACTGGGTTAAAGAACCAATGTCACTTAAAACACGGTTCACGATAAACCCAAAAATCAAATTCAATTCAAATTAAATATCATTTAATTGGTATATTTCATTAAATCTAAATAAAAAGATTTAATCTTTTTCTCAACTGGGTTTAAGAACAGTGTTAATGAAGACACCATTCACGACAAACCCAAATCCCATTTGATGTTAAATGCAAGGCTCTGAATAGAAAATATATCGGCTTATATTCAATATCAATTTCTACGACCCACAAATATCATATTGGAAATAACGATATAAATATATCTTTCAAATTTCCATAACAATATATGTATAATCACAAAATTCAACATTGAAATATTCCAAAGACAATTTCGATTCAAATCCATTCCAATTCAATTATTGGAAATTCTGGTTATTTTCAAAACCATTTCAAATCCACTTTATTTATTGTAAAAATAAAGGGATTATAATTCTAATTCAAAACTAGTTCATTTCGATAAAAATCTGTTTTTATCTTTTCAAATATGGAATTTTTCAACTCAATTCTTCACAAATCATTTCTTATGAATTTACACAAATTATTACTATTTTAATAATTTTATCAAGGCCCGTACAGTTGATTTCCATCAATGGCCATCGAACTGCACTAACAGCGACCTTTTCCAAATTTGATTTGGACATACTTCCAAATCCAACCGTTAGATTTCTAATTTCTAATATTCATTAGAAAGCTCTTTTCGATATGAACCAAATGGTTCCGGTTTTAGGAGAATCCGACGATCGGATCTCCCGTAATGTCCACTCGAAGTCAATGGTCGAAATTCGCGAACTGTCGCGGCGCGACGTGTTCTATTCAGGCCATTATATATAATATATATATTATATATAATATATATATTATATATATTATATCGATTTCCTTTTAAAACATATTCTATAAATCGTTTTAAATTCGTTTTCAAAACGATTTCAACTTCATATTCAATTTCTAATCAAAATTGAATATTCCATATCATCAATATATAAATGATAGTATTTTCAAAATATTATATTTTGAAATCAATTCCTTTTCGATATTCATTATAAAAATGAATAAAATCGATATAAATATCGTTCACATCAAAATGGCGCATATCTAATCAACGCGGCTTTATATATTTCAAAAACTTCGTTATTCTATTCAGCAAATGAATATTTTCTTCAACACATGAATTTTCTTTTATTCAACACATGAATATATAAATTACTCAACACATGAATTTTTCTTCTATTCAACACATGAATTTATTCTACTCAACACATGAGTTTTCTATTATTCAACACATGAATGTTAATTCTATTCAACACATGAATTTATTCTATTCAACACATGAATTTATATTTTATTCAACACATGAATATTTATTCTATTCAACACATGAATTTATTCTATTCAACACATGAATTTATATTTTATTCAACACATGAATATTTATTCTATTCAACACATGAATTTATTCTATTCAACACATGAATTTACTATTATTCTCTAAATTGGAATGAGACTCACTCAATTACCATATAATATTATTTATATGGATTCTATACAACACATGTATATAATAGCAATGATAAACAATCAACCATCATCCAAAGTGCACCACACAACCACATAAGCATTAAATATAATTAATTAAAGCTTACACAGTCTGTCAACCCATCAATTGACATACAACTAAACAATCGGGATTAGTGTACGTCAATATCATCCCAACACCCGTGTGGGGTTTCAAATCAACAAACACAGATTTTTATTTGTGCAGTTGGGCGATATGTAAAATCTATCGTCCCAATCAATATCAGTCAAACCAGTGTATATAAACAAATCGTTCGATTTGTTTATTACTATTTATTTTATATACACGTTAAAAATTATATTTTTAACTATAAAATATTTTCCACTATAAAATATTTTATTCCATTCTACATCACACAATAAAATTTCACAACACAGCAATCAAACAAACAAGTCATCCTTGGTCTGTGGACGATGGGTGTCAGGTGCTGCTAAGCACCGTCTGCATCCTAGTATATATTTCAACTAGAAAATAAATTAAAAGTGAGAAGTTCTCACCGACTAGCTAAACCAATTCGCTGCGACTTTTCATATGTAGGAAATCTTCGTCGTGCTCGCCTTTTGTCACTTTCGTCGTCCGTGTCCACTACATATATAAAAATCACATTTTTATATTCTCTATTATATAAAAATCATATTTTTAATTCGCTACATATATAAAAATCACATTTTCATATTCTCTATTATATAAAAATCATATTTTTAATTCGCTACATATATAAAAATCACATTTTTATATTCTCCATTATATAAAAATCATATTTTTAATTCGCTACATATATAAAAATCACATTTTTATATTCTCTATTATATAAAAATCATATTTTTAATTCGCTACATATATTAAAATCACATTTTTATATTCTCTATTATATAAAAAACATATTTTTAATTCGCAATATATATAAAAATCACATTTTTATATTCTCTATTACATAAAAATCATATTTTTAATTCGCTATATTCATACCTTCTTCTAACCAAAAACGATATTTTATATTCTAACTAAAAATGGCATTTTTTTATTCTAACTAAAAATGATATTTTTTATTTATAATTATATTATTATTTCTATTTTTTAAAACCATGCTAATAATATTTTTCAAAAAAAAACACATTTTTATTTACGTTATGTATATATAAAAATCCTATTTTTATATTGCAATTTTTTATTTTAAAAAAACAACAAAGCAACTTTTATTATATGTATTTTAAAAACAATGGTATACATATTTTATAAAATTACCTTTTCAAAACTATGTTATATAAAAAAAATTAGAATTTTATTTCAAACATTATATATATTTTATTTAAAAACTGATTTTAAATCACTGTTGTTAAAGAAAAAGAAAGAAACGCTCACGTTAAACCTTCAGACCCACCCTTTAAAATTGTCGTTCACTGCTCCTAGCCTTTTCCTCGCCGTCCCCGCCAAACCAGAACCTCCGCCGTCAATCAGTGGCTACCCCGGGGTGCTCCTACGCACCGCCCCTCTACACCCAGCATCGTCGTCGCTCCAGTGGTCCACGGCCATTGGAATTTGTGCTCGAGCGATTGAGCTTTGGGCTCCGAATCCCCCCTGCTCAGCAAACCAAAATCGATCAAACCCCTTTGGATCTGAAGCCCTCACTATGCTCTCATGTTTTCGTTTTATAAGTTTCGATTTATATTGATTGAATGAGGAGAAGGATGCGGGAGAAGGTTGGAAGATGGACATCGTCGGTTTCAGAATGGGGGCGCAGTGAACGGGTTGACCAACGACAGTATGTATGTAGGGTTTGACCAATGAGGATATTTATATAAATATTTTATTATATTTTAATTCCAAAATTCTTGTCTCTTTATACGAACTCCAATCCGAACCCAACGATTGTCGCCCTAGCTAATTACCCCCATTCCGAACACAATGGGATATGTCATGCACGTTGATTCGATTGTTTCGATCAGTTTTCGTCAAAATCAAAATGTAAATCGATATATTGAATTTGAACGTGCATTTCAATTTACCGAGTCCACATACGGACTCTAAAAATTCCCAAAAAATATTTTCTAGCTTTGTATTGACGATACGGTCCTAACAAAACTAATTTCATCGAATTCTAAGACCGTTTGAAAAATGGCCATTTTCCACTCGATTAAATTCAACTGAAACTGGTCAAAACACATTTAACTTCGCCACGCTCACATATTGATTTAGAAAATTACGAATTTTGAAACCTAGCAATAACTTAACATCACGGATCCAACAAAAATGGTTTCGTCGAAAATCAAGGTCGTTTGCAAAATTGCTATTTTTACGGGCTATATTTCCATAGCGACTATTCTGAATTTTCAACTGAACACAACTTTTTATCCCCGCTATGAAATTACAATTTTTCGGATTCGTTGGAAAGATGTTTTCAAATAGATTCAAATATTTTTTGTTTCACTAAAATCCGATTTACTTTGAATCCTGTACATTCATTTGAACTTTGAAATCGAAATTTCAAACTACCGTGCCATTTTCAATTCCTTTTATAATTTAAAATAAATATTTATATTCTAACGTCGATTCAAATAAATATATACGTTCTATTTCTATTCAAAATAAATTTCTCGTCGTCATTATTTAAAATATATCATTTTAAATATTCAAAATTTACTAAAATTGCCAAAATAAAATTTTTAAATTGGCTCAGATTTCCAGGTTTTTACAATCTCCCCCACTTAAAACTTTTCATCCCTGAAAACGAATAAAGCTGAAAGTTGTTTTACAAACCAACTCAACTTCCAGTGTTTTCTTTATGGCTTAAGTTCTTCAACTTTTCAGTTTCTAAGAACTTTTCAAATTTTTCAAAAATTTGGCTAACACCCAAAATTTTCGAAAAAATTCGCCATAACCTCCCCTGCTACTGTAGCTTCGGGAAATTTCTAATAGCCTCCCATGGCCCTCGCCAATCCAAAAATAAAAAGAAACAGCCAAGCGGCTAGCTCATCGGCTCATAAAATCATCCAAACCCAATAAATTTGTAAACATGTACCTATTTGTCGGGCAAACAATTTTATTCTTCTGCTCTATCCTCCTTGCTATGACCTGTTCAATGTAAGTACATGTATATGTATGTAAATGCGACAAATTTTCAATACAATTCACTATTTGGTTCAATTTGGCTAAAGGTTCAACATTCAATTAATCAAACAATAATTAAACACCACAACCAGCAATCAATTAGTTGATTATCTTTTCTATCACATAACTTTAATACATATCCAAAAAATCATATTTTTGATGCCAAATCACAACAATAAGCCCTATCTAGCTTAGGTTCTCACACCAGTCAATTGGAGATAAATAGATATCCCACTTTCGGCACTCGAATATAAACACTGATGATGGTGCGCCATTATCAGAATTAGACCCGGGCGATTAGATTGTGATACTATATCTATCCAGTATATTAAAACTTCAAATACACGCGGATCAGACGTATAATCTTTATATACTGGATTGTTCAAATCAATACAAATAAATATTCAAATACGAATAATTGAATTAAATTTTCAAAACAAAACTTGTTTTCACTTTTATTTTAAAAAACATCACTCTTCACACTCGTTCTAGAATACTACTGATCCTATCTCTAACGAGTCATTCTCATTGGATATCACTAATCCAATCTCTGATGAATTCTTTCGTATGGTTCTAACGTGTCTTGTTCTCCGAGCTCTGTAAACCAAAGCTCTGATACCAAATGCGACAATAAAGAATTTCGCTCGATCTGAATCGATCGCTAAACCGACCAAGACCGTTCGAAACCACTGATTGTTTTGAGAACACGACAAATCAGAACGCAAACAGGAAAACATTTCATTGCTTATTACAACAATTCCATCAGAATACAAGAATATGCAGAGTATGAATAAATATACATTTGATAAATATCAGAGATTACAATACATTACATAGCAGTGGAAAATAATACAAAACACAACTGAAAAGAATATACGGATACAGAGCTTTCCGGATATCATTCCAACTGTAAACCAGGTTCCTGTGAATATAAATCTGCAAAACCAAAACTACTAGCTGCCCGGCCGGAAAATAAGGGCACCCAGAGTTTAGGTTAAAAACAATAAACTTCAGGTCAGTCATGTGACTGGTGTGAGAACTAAAACAGTTATTTCAAACATTACTTTAAATCAGATATATCAAGGGACCACGCCATATAACACGGAATGGGTTTCCTCCCAAGAATACCAGTGCATATAACAAAACAGCGCAATGCTTTTTGGAAAAATGAAGCTAATATAAGACCCAAGTCCCATCACACAATGCAACACAAGCCGGAGGATAGGGTTTTCCCTTATAATAGCCAAACATGCTTGGTACGTTAAAAACAAATCATTTGATACTATTATAAGTGTATAGTGTCAAAACAATTTCAATCATAAATATTAATCATAGACAGCATGGGTACCATATATCATGTCGCCATACTAGGCTCTACAATCAAAACCGCAAATGTCACGTATTGCAAGTTGGGTTTACATCTGTGAGCCAAGGCAAGGAGCAATCCTGCCGTTTCGAGACTCTCTAGCCCGAGCCTCAAGACTCAGCCGCAACTATACCTAAACAACATGCAGGGCCAGTCCACCGATGTGGATTAAACTTAAACTCTGAACATGTGTTTCCCCGCCCTTTGGGGTGTAAATGAGCCAAATGACTCCATCGGCTCCACACAGTCACCTATATATCCGAGGCGCCTCGCAATCCAACAACCACACAGGTGAAAATAATATAAATGTCATGGATGCTAGGTCACTGACACCACCCTAGCTAGAAGGAAACGCATGCTCTCCTTGCTGTCCTCTCCCGTTTCTGGTTCACAACTAGGGTGTGAGGCTCGTGAATCAACGTTACACAAAGCTACGCTACACAGGCGGTGCTTTGATCATCGACCAAAAGACTTTTCTTTTCAACAGAAGCCTTGATCAATTGCCACTTAGGCATGCCACACAAGCAATTCACTCCATGCGATTGATATCCATCAATATATAACCTTTGAGCTCGTACATCTCAGAGAAGGGCGTTAAGCAAGAGAATAAATTCTCCACCAACAAAAAGATATATATTTAATAGAAATCAATCACACAAAATAAAATCCAATGTCAGACACACAGTACATTTACAAGTTCGTTCTGGGTCTGAAAGAAACCAGAGGCACCTTGTACCTCGCATAACAATCGATCTCCAAGTACGTCCGGACGATCACCAACTGATTCCCTCTTCTTGGGTGTACAACCCAATCAGGATCATCAGTAATCACCCAAACGATGTGAAGACCTCCGGTCTTCGACCGCCATCTTCATCCTCGACACCATGTCGAATCAGTTATTCAGAATGGGATAAACCCGATCTTTCTGAATAACTCGCGTATATAACAAACAAGTGTTACACAAACACAACATACGCCTCATTCCAATTCAGAATATTCTTTTATTCAAATATTCTTATATTTTGGGACAGGTTCCCATTAATTTTATCAAAGATAAATTCTTAAAATTTATTCTTTAATCTTCTTTTGAATATCAATTCAAACTAGTCGGGATTAGCGAACTACACCAAAGTAATCATTTATTTTATTTTCCCAATCCCAACCTATTCATCCCATGAAGTAAGACGGGTAGTACTTCATATCTAACACCACGGTGTTATCGGTAAATTCAATTATCATTTCACGTTCAAATCTAATTAAAGATTTAACTATCGCCTGGAGCAAAACTGGTGATACTCCATTCTCGATCATTTCAATCTAATTAAAGATTCTTTGAAACTCCACTTGGCTTTAATCTTCCCAAAAATAAATATTAATGATTATTTAACTTGGGAAACCATATCCTGTCTTTAACTGGGTTAAAGAACCAATGTCACTTAAAACATGGTTCACGATAAACCCAAAAATTAATTCAAATTCAATTCCAATTAAATATCATTTAATTGGTATATTTCATTAAATCTAAATAAAAAGATTTAATCTTTTTCTCAACTGGGTTTAAGAACAGTGTTAATGAAGACACCATTCACGTCAAACCCAAATCCCATTTGATGTTAAATACAAGGCTCTGAATAGAAAATATATCAGCTTATATTCAATATCAAATTCTACGACCCACAAATATCGTATTGGAAATAACGATATAAATATATCTTTCAAATTTCCATAACAATATCTGTATAATCACGAAATCCAACATCGAAATATTCCAAAGACAATTTTGATTCAAATCCATTCCAATTCAATTATTGGAAATTCTGGTTATTTTCAAAACCATTTCAAATCCACTTTATTTATTGTAAAAATAAAGGGATTATAATTCTGGTTCAAAACTAGTTCATTTCGATAAAAATCTGTTTTTATCTTTTCAAATATGGAATTTTTCATCTCAATTCTTCAGAAATCATTACTTATGATTTTACACAAATTATTACTATTTTTAATAATTTTATCAAGGCCCGTACAGTCGATTTCCATCAACGACCATCGAACTGCACTTACAACGACCTTTTCCAAATTTGATTTGGACATAATTCCAAATCCAATCGTTAGATTTCTAATTTCTAATATTCATTAGAAAGCTCTTTTCAATACGAACCCAATGGTTCCGGTTTTAGGAGAATCCGACGGTCGGATCTCCCGTAATGTCTATTCGAAGTCAATGGTCGAAATTCGCGAACTGCCGCGTTCTATTCAGACCATTATATAATATATGTATATATATATATATATATATATATATATTCATCGATTTCCTTTTAAAATGTATTTTATAAATCTTTTTAAATTCATTTTCAAATCGATTTCAACTTCATATTCAATTTCTAATCAAAATTGAATATTCCATATCATCAATATATAAATGACAGTTTTTTCAAAATATTATGTTTTGAAATCAATTCCTTTTCGATATTCATTATAAAAATGATTAAAATCAATATAAATATCGTTCACGTCAAAATAGCGCATATCTAATCAACACGGCTTTATATATTTCAATAACTTCGTTATTCTATTCAACAAATGAATATTTTCTTCAACACATGAATTTTCTTTTATTCAACACATGAATATATATTTTACTCAACACATGAATTTTTCTTCTATTCAACACATGAATTTATTCTATTCAACACATGAATATTAATTCTATTCAACACATGAATTTATTCTATTCAACACATGAATTTATATTTTATTCAACACATGAATATTTATTCTATTCAACACAAGAATTTATTCTATTCAACACATGAATTTATATTTTATTCAATACATGAATATTTGTTCTATTCAACACATGAATTTATTCTATTCAACACATGAATTTAGTATTATTCTCTAAATTGGAATGAGACCCACTCAATTACCGTATAATATTATTTATATGGATTCTATACCACACATGTATATAATAGCAATGATAAACAATCAACCATCATCCAAAGTGCACCACACAACTGCATAAGCATTGAATATAATTAATTAACACTTACACAGTCTATCAATCCATCGATTGACATACAACTAAACGATCGGGATTAGTGTACGTTAATATCATCCTAACACTCGTGTGGGGTTTGAAATCAACAAACATAGATTTTTATTTGTGCAGTTGGGCGATGTGCAAAATTTATCATCCCAATCAATATCAGTCAAATCAGTGTATATAAACAAATCGTCCGATTTGTTTGTTACTATTTATTTTATATACACGTTAAAAATTATATTTTTAACTATAAAATATTTTCCACTATAAATTTTTTATTCCATTCAACATCACACAATAAAATTTCACAACACAGCAATCAAACAAACAGGTCATCCATGGTCTGTGGATGACGGGTGTCGTGTGCTGCTAAGCACCGTCTGCATCCTAGCATATATTTCAACTAGAAAATAAATTAAAAGTGAGAAGTTCTCACCGACTAGGTAAACCAATTTGCCGCGACTTTTCATATGTAGGAAATCTTCGCCGTGCCCGCCTTTTGTCACTTTCGTCGTCCGTGTCCACTACATATATAAAAATCGCATTTTTATATTCTCTATTATATAAAAATCATATTTTTAATTCGCTACATATATAAAAATCACAATTTTATATTCTCTATTATATAAAAATCATATTTTTTTTAATTCGCTACTTATATAAAAATCACATTTTTATATTCTCTATTATATAAAAATCATATTTTTAATTCGCTACATATATAGAAATCACATTTTTATATTCTCTACTATATAAAAATCATATTTTTAATTCGCTACATATATAAAAATCACATTTTTATATTCTCTACTATATAAAAATCATATTTTTAATTCGCTGCATATATAAAAATCACATTTTTATATTCTCTATTACATAAAAATCATATTTTTAATTCGCTATACATATAAAAATCACATTTTTATATTCTCTATTATGTAAAAATCATATTTTTAATTCGCTATTTTCGTACCTTCTTCTAACTAAAAACGATATTTTCTATTCTAACTAAAAGTGACATTTTTTATTCTAACTAAAAATGATATTTTTTTTATTTACAATTATATTGTTATTTCTATTTTTAAAATCCATGCTAATAATATTTTTCAAAAACTAAACACATTTTTATTAACGTTATGTATATATAAAAATCTGATTTTTATATTGCAAATTTTTATTTTAAAAAACCAACAAAGCTACTTTTATTATATGTATTTTAAAATCAATGGTATACATATTTTATAAAATTACCTTTTCAAAACTATGTTATATATAAAAAAAATTAGATTTTTATTTCAAACATTATATATATTTTTTATTTAAAATCTGATTTTAAATCATTGTTGTTAAAGAAAAAGAAAGAAATGCTCACGTTAACCTTCAAACCCACACTTTAAAATCGTCGTTCACTGCTCGTAGCCTTTTCCTCGCCTTCGCTGCCAAACTGGAACCTCCGTCGTCGATCAGTGGCTACCCCGGGGTGCCCCTACGCGCCGCCCCTCTACACCCAGCATCGTCGTCGCTCCGGTGGTCTACGGCCACCGGAATTTTTGTTCGAGCGATTTAGCTTTGGGCTCAGAATCCCCCCTGCTCAGCAAACCAAAATCGATCAAACCCCTTTGGATCTGAAGCCCTCACTATGCTCTCGAGTTTTCGTTTTATAAGTTTCGATTTATATTGATTGGATGAGGAGAAAGATAGGGGAGAAGGTTGGAAGAAGGACATCGTCGGTTTCAGAATGGGGGCGCAGTGAACGGGTTGACCAACGACAGAAAGTATGTAGGGTTTGACCAATGAGGATATTTATATTAATATTTTATTATATTTTAATTCCAAAATTCTTGTCTCTTTATACGAACTCCAATCTGAACCCAACGATTGTCGCTCTTAGCTAATTACCCCCATTCCGAACACAATGGGATATGTCCTGCATGCTGATTCGATTGTTTCGATTAGTTTTCATCAAAATCAAAATGTAAATCTATATATTGAATTTAAACGCGCATTTCAATTTACCGAGGCCACATACGGACTCTAAAAATTCCCAAAAAATATTTTCTAGCTTCGTATTGACGATACGGTCCTAACACATCTAATTTTGTCGAATTCTGAGACCTTTTGAAAAATGGCCATTTTCCACTCGATTAAATTCAACTAAAACTGGTCAAAACACATTTAACTTTGCCACGCTCACATATTGATTCAGAAAATTACGAATTTTGAAACCTAGCAATAACTTAACATCACGGATCCAACAAAAGTGGTTTCATCGAAAACCGAGGTCGTTTGCAAAATTGCTATTTTTACGGGCTATATTTCCATAACGACTTTTTTGAATTTTCAACTGGACACAACTTTTTATCCCCGCTATGAAATTTCAATTTTTCGGATTCGTTGGAAATATATATTCAAATAGATTCAAATATTTTTGGTTTCACTAAAATCCGATTTACTTTGAATCCTGTACATTCATTTGAACTTTGAAATCGAAATTTCAAACTACTGCACCATTTTCAATTCCTTTTATAATTTAAAATAAATATTTATATTCTAATGTCGATTCAAATAAATATATACGTACTATTTCTATTCAAAATAAATTTATTATCGTCATTATTTAAAATATATCATTTTAAATATTCAAAATTTACTAAAATTGCCAAAATAAAAATTTTAAATTGGCTTGATTTTCGGGTTATTACAGTACTTTAATTGGTTATTATACTATTGAAGACACGTTAAAAAATGTTAAAATCGAATTGCTAGAAAGGTATATCTAGTTAATGTAACAACCCGCATTTTATGTATCGGAAGATCGTAAAATATTTTTATTTTATTCCCGAGGGTTGGATCATTCTCACATTTTAATATATTGCTTATGGGGTTGTGAGACATGTCCATAATTTTTACCAATTTTGTTTGTGATCATTTTTCCTCTATCAGTCTTGTACATGGCATAACTTTTGACGAGGATCGAATCAGGTGCTGAAACCTATGCCATTGGAAAGGAAATCATGATTCCCTTTCTGTAGAATGGTCATATTAAAGATTTGGCTTAGTGGTTTGGGTGGAATCCTCATTTTTAAGATTTTGCAGTTGGCTGTCTAGGTTTTGAGAGCCATAATAGGCTGATTTGGAGAGGCCTGTTAGTGGGCTGGTGGAAAACTATAAGTAGGGGGTAAGAGGTTTGGAGAATAGTTTACTTTCTCCATTCTCTCATTTGGTGGCCTTGCATTCCTCCTTCCTCTAACACCTTTTACCATTAAAAGCGAGATCTAAGGAAGGGAATCTAGGATCTACACCATTTGAAGCTAGATCTACATCATTTGAAGTGAGATTTCATCGAATCGAAGGATTTGGATCATGTTCTTCACTGTCCGGAATCTAATTTCACCGTATTTGCTTTGATTTGAAGAATTGATGAGTGATATGCATCTCTCACACGGATTCAATCAAGTATATGAATGTTTGATCATGTTTTTCATCAAATCCAAGTCGTTTTCCTTAGATCTACACATGGTAAGTCTATTTTCATATAATTCGCATAGGATCCAATTTAGCAACTTAAAACCGGTAATTTCCATGTATTTTCATATGTTTATGCAAGTTAGATTCATCATTTTGTTCATATGTTCATTTTTCATGATTTTGGTGAAGTTTACATAACTTTTGATGAAAAACGTCATATTCATGTTGTTATTGATTGCATGCTTGTGGCTGTATTGGATGAATCGGATGAGTTGGTTTCGTCGAATTGGTCGTTTGGTGAAGTTTTGGTTGAATTCGGGGGTGAGTACGGTCCATCCAGGTTTCTGATCGGTCGGTAGGGAGCTGGTCGATCGGCATGGAGAGTGGCTTGGGAAGTAAGTCGCAGGGGTGGTCGGTCGGTAGGGAGCTGGTTAGTCGGCACAGAGAGTGGCTTAGGAAGTAAGTCACAGGGGTGGTCAGTCGGTCGATTATGTAGCGTCCCGGAAATTTTGACTCTTGAATTCAAACACTAATACATCCCATGTCCAGATTCAAGTATCGAAAACCCAGAAAACTAATAGAAAGAAATTAGAGGATGAGAAAAAGATAAGAAAGAAAGATTAAAGTAGAAGAAAAGGAAGAAGAACAACTAACCACAATATCAGAGTCTCACATCACAGCGGAATAAAATATAATACAGAAATAAGTCTTTATTGAAAACTTGAAATAATACTTACAGTTATCAGAGTACAACGGACATTTAATTCATCTGGACAGTTATAACAGCCTGTCCATATTTACAGCAGTTATAACAGCCTGTCCATATTTACAGCACACAACAAGATAATAACCATATACATCACACGTCTGATTTCCTCCAGCTTGTCTCCTGGAATTCATAACATCTTATCCTGAACCTATAACTCGGACTGGCCTCAGCATTACAAAAGCAAAATGTCAGTCTGGTAAACCAGCGTGAGAAAAACTCATTTAAATTATTGATATCATCCATCTGGATTTTAAAGTCAAAACATTTAAAAAGAAAAGGATAATTGTAAAACCAATCCACACATAAACACAGACGGTTTTTACCTTACGATAACCCAAACCATTTATTTGAAATCATAATTATTCCAATATTATGATAGTGTCTAAATCAATTAAATAATCATCTAGCAAAACGCTTACATCTCACGCTCTACGTATATAATATAAAATCAAAAAAATCACGGGCGCTTATTGAAGATTGAATTTCCAACTATGATAAGGTATGGAACCACCTACTGATCAGTGTACTCTAGATGGGATACACTGGAGTTTAACAAGAACATCTTGCAACTCAGCCACAGATGACCGACCACTCATTTTGCTTGAGTGTATCGAATATATACCACCAACGGTTGGGCTCAAACCACCGTTTCCCAAAACGGACAACATCAAATAGAATAAAGAAGGAAATTAATTTTATCTAAATAGGTGATTATACATCCTAATGCGAGCGACCAACTTAGCCATGCTGCCTGCCCGATTTCTGTCATTTCCCAATAGATGAGGCTTGAGGTTATAATTTTCTTTTAAAACATCTGGCCACCATTCACATCGTCCATACAAGTCATCCAGGAACACGATGAACCGAAGGCACCGTCCTACAACATCCTAGGAATCACCCTATAGATCAGTAGCGAGTAGTCCTTGCAATCCGTCGATTTCAACCACGATCAGATCACCATTAGATTATCTCAGGGCGCGACTCCAGAGAATTCGACAAGTAGCCCTTTCGCTTATGAAGATCTACAATCTTCATTGCCCCATCTTCAATCCGTATTTTCTACATTTTGGTATTTGTTGGTTCGGAATGATATTCGAATATAAATTCGATTCCGGTCTTTCCGTACCAACAATCGTATTAGGCCAAATTTGATAGTTGGTTATTTAACTATCAAATAAAACAATCATCCATCCATAAAAGAAAATTTAATTCACTATTTTAATATTCTTCATCACTTTAACCACTTTTTAAATAACTATATGTTAATTTAAAACTTCTCCATTTTTCCAATGTTTGAAATACTCATTTCTTCTTCTTATATTAATATATAAGAATATTCAAAACTCTATCATCTTAAAATACTTTTAAGAACGTATTCCTCATTTTGGTCATTAGTCCCTAACCGTAAACTAGTAAGAGTATAATTTTCTAAGTATCAACCCTGAAGGCCGAAACCAACATCAGATTGTTACTTAGAAAACTGTTCAACTCATTAATCTCCAGTCAATTTCTAATTTCCTTAATTTCATTCATATCTTCTAACGAATAAAAATTTCTGATTATTCATTCACTTCAAATGAGAAATTTATCTCAAACTTATCACCATTTAAAATATTTCACTTGAAAATATGATTTACAAAAACCATCATAGAATATTCTATAAATATTCTTGATAGACGCCTTTATAGTTTTATTACAACTTAACTCAATTTATTTCAATAACTTCCTTCCATAAAAATATTTGTATCAAATATCATTTTGCTAATTCTTACTATTCATAATTTTATTTACAAATCTTGTATAAAATTCTTTAATATAATCTAGATTATATTATTCAAATTAGTTCGACCTAAATCCAATTGGAATTTATAATTTAAAACCCTTCCTAACTTTCTTCAAATAAATCCTTATTTTTCTAAACAATTTACTTTAAACTCTTATCTACCTGAATTGTGAATAATATTACTTAATACAACTTACTAGACTTAATTATTCAAATTCGATTTTTATACTTGAACTTCGAGTTTCAATCTATTTATAACTTCTAATTGTAGAGTTATAAAATCTCTTTCGTATTTTCCGTATAACTGGAAAATTCCAATCTATTTAAAATATCGAATTTTATATTCATTTTCCATTTCTTTTTCAATTCACACATACTTTGCGTTTTCCGCAAATTCCCCAATAATGATTTAAGTTATAGAATTTCCACTTCATCTCATTTGTTTTAAACAAATATTTTATTTTTAAATTCTATTCAATCCAGATTCTAAATAAACATTTTTATTCAAAAATAAATATTTTCTTTTAAGCTCTCTTTATATTTCAATTTCTATTTTGAAATCCATATATCATTATTTAGGATATTTAAAATATCCAAAATAAACAACCAGTGTTAGCCCTCTTTTTGGCACTAATCTCATCGGGCCTAAACCAAAACCCAAACACACAACCAAATACAAATCACGCTCCAGGAGACCCATCAGGGGCACTACACCATGCAATCGTATATCGGTCGAAATCCAACTCAGTCAGATTAACTGCACATTACCAAGAAAAATCACTCACCAGGACGACCGAGTTTCCCGCTTCCAGAAAGAACTCGTCGACCGATTATCTCAGGTTAGCGTGAAAGATTTCTACAGAGCCAGTCCACTTAATATCCTGACTTCTAAGGAGATAAAGGCGGTCAACCATATGCGGACAAAGCTCTGCTTTTGATATACCTCTCCATGGATGCCACGTCGGCCACAACTTTCGAGGGTACTATTCATGAGCAGTGGAATCAGTCTTCCCGCCGTAATTCGAGCCAATAAATGAATTCCACGTGTCTGGACTTTCTCGAAATGGCCGATCATTTCGCAACAGCCCAAGAAGCATTTTCCACCTATAAATACCTCCAAGCTTAAAGAGAAAAGGGAGACTCTTCTTGGCCAGAAGGCTTTATCAAAAACCTTTCACCTCTACTCCCCTCCAGAATCTTAGTCTCTCAAAAGGAAGAAAGGAAAATAATCATTCTCTTTCCTTTCTCTGAGCAGAAAAAGCATTGTATTTGTAATCAAAGAAGAGAGAAATAATATATAAAGTGGACGTAGGCATTATCTTTGCCGAACCACTATAAAAATTCTGTGTGTGCTCCCCGTTGTTTTATTTTGCATTTTATCTTTATTCATGTGTAGATCACGTGATTAGGGGTTGATTATCACTAGTGACCAACTTTTGACATCAACATTTTGGCACGCCAGGAAGGGGCAGCGCACCAACACCATCATCGAGCTCCTGCTTATCTCAGGTCATGGCGAACAAACGAAAGAAAGATGCAACATCCTCTCGTCCCGCAAACGCCGATGCAGTTGATGGCGATGCTGCAGAAGTAAGCCACGAAGTTTACTCTCATGACAACATGTCCCAATTCCTTACCCGGGACGACATGGATAAAATCATGGTCGAACTCAGAGACCATATAACATCTCAGGGTAAAGTCCTCGAACGACACCAGAAGTTGATGGATCACCATCTCGATCGACTGGAAACAGGGTTGAACGCTTCAACGTCAATTCCTCCATCGACAGAAGCTGGGGCAATAACCGATCTTCGGTCTGCACGAAATCAGGCCATTGATCGGGCTACACGTTTATTTCATCCTAGTTTGGCTCCATCAACCGATCGATCCCCACCGAGAATATCGCTTACAGCGACCAGCGCGACTGCAACAACAGAACCTCAAGAAGCTGGCGACCAAGATCTAGGTCGTATGACAAATATGCATCCACTCTTTGGAACATCCCTGTAACACCCCACTCCCGCTATGGTCACTCACTAAGGGAATGCCATAACATCGGTGGAGTATTTTTAAGTGAATATAGAACAGAAAAATTACAACAAGACAGATATAAGTAATACTTGAAAATTTTAAAACATCATTTCATTGCAGCGGAAAGTAAAACATGTTTGGTTACATCACAAAACCATGATAAGAGTCAAGTACAAAATATCCATCCTGATAAATAAAAGTACATAATCCCAATACATGAACTGATAGCCATAAAAGAAAGGGTAAGCTGAGCTCTACATCTATGGTCCAAGCTCCAAAAGAGAATAAAGCAGCCTGATCTAAGCCCACTCGTACTGGGCCCACTCTGATAACCTGAGGGTTGGAAAAAAAGATAAAAACAACGGGGTCAGACATAAGTCTGAGTGAGTCCTATAACCCTAACAATACAATCATTAAAGTAATTAGGGTATGATATAAACAAGGTACGGTACCTCTGGGGATAATGACTACACTAAGTAGCCAACTAAACACAGGACGTACTAAGATAACCGAAAAGACGCATTTATCCTCCCAAAGATAATTACTGGATTACACCACCCCAGATCTACCCACCCAAGGGTAATTCCTACACTGCACCACACCAGTCATTCCTAACTTAAAGGTTGATCCCACCCATGGACTTATAAAATTAACTTAATAGTTCTCGCGTACCCCTAGGTGACTAAGTAGACGCCACGGGGCCCTACAATCCACTAGGTGTACACACTACTCCCCATTCGATCGGCTCCCTAACGTAGATACCCGTGCTGGCCCCACCGTGGGGTGTACCATTCCCCAGCGTGGCAACCTGATAAAACTAACGGTGCACGGCTTATATCTACACGATGCAACAACGTCTTATTTACCAGCCCGGGTCCACACACGCATATGAAACCCGTTGGTCATGCGTTGCCACCGCTAACCCATTTGGCCTCTTATAGTCAAGCCCAATATGCGTGTCCCGTCACTCGACTAGAGTCGAGCCCACTAAGATACGTTTGGGATATTGGTTGAAATGGGCCCCCACAAGCTACCACCTAAGCTTGTTATTTTATCTAGTGTATCCCACTTAACCCCTGTTATAATCATGCCCACCTACATGTTAAGGTTTGGTTAAGTCATCTAATCCTATTTCAATTGCCACTTAAGGCCCCCACAAGCTACTACTTAAGCTTGTCATTTAATTGTATTTCAATTGCCACTTAAGGCACCCACTAGATTTCCGCATGCCACCCAAGGCACTTACTTGATTCCCACATGCCACCCAAGGCACTTACTTAACCCTTTAATCATGTTTAATTACATGTTCCACTTTGGTTAAGTATTCTAATCGTATTTTCTATTGCCACCCAAGGCAACCCACTAGTTTCCTCATGCCACCCAAGTCACCCACTTAACCCCTCATGTCCCTCTACATGCTAATATGGTTAAGTGTTTCTTAATTAATTAATTAAGATCATGACCTCATAAAGACCTCTCACATTAGACCGTCTTTTATGACTGCTGGATATGCCGGTTGGGTCCGGGCAGCCTTACGTCATAAAAAGGGTCTAACCTCGTGTCTTTACTTTAATCACGTATTTAATTTGTGTCTAAGACCTCTCACATTGGACTAACATTTGTAGCAACTGGTTAAGCCGGTTGGGTCCGGGCAGTTTTACGCTACAACTGAGTCCAACCTCGTGTCTTAGTCGATTAATTACACCTAATTAATCACCCTCCTAATTTATATTTATTTATCCCTAATTAATTAATCATGTTTTCCAGAATATGGGTAGACCTAACTCAATAGGTAAATTCCCAACTCCGTAGTATGGGTAGACCTAACTCAATAGGTAAATTCCCAACTCCATAATATGGGTAGACCTAACTCAATAGGTAAATTCCCAATTATGTCCATTTAATTTATGTTACTCTTAAGCATACCCATTCCACATCATTTTATTAACATGCATATTAACCCCATCGTTCCCCACGTAATTCGTTCTCGTAACGTGACATAATAAAAGGGAAGATTCATCACAAATGTCATGGGTTTAGCCAACATAGCATGTAACTTTATCATGGGTTCAAAAGGTGTCAACTTGCATATATGAACATACATTAAACCCAACTAGTAATTAACCCAAACTTGCATTATGCATATCATAAAAGAGACAACTTGCATATGTACTTGCACATAAACTTGCATATGAACTTGCATCATAACTTGCATATGAACTTGCATCATAACTTGCATATGAACTTGCATCATAACTTGCATATGAATATGTATCATAACTTGCATATGAACTTGCATCATAACTTGCATATGAATATGTATCATAACTTGCATATGAACTTGCATCATAACTTGCATATGAACTTATATCATAACTTGCATATAAACTTGCATCATAACTTGCATATGAACTTGCATATGAACTTGCATCATAACTTGCATATGAATATGTATCATAACTTGCATATGAACTTGCATCATAACTTGCATATGAACTTATATCATAACTTGCATATAAACTTATATCATAACTTGCATATGAACTTATATCATAACTTGCATATGAATATGTATCATAACTTGCATATGAACTTGCATAACATGCCATACTTAGAGACAAACTTGCATAAAACCAAACACTTAGCATGCATAAAACCAAATACTTAGCATGCATACAATCAAATACTTAGCATGCATAACACCAAATACATAACTTACATAACATCAAATACTTAGCATGCATAAAACCAAACACTTAGCATGCATAAAACCACATGCATAACTTGCATATCATGTTACATATAACTTGCATATACTCTCACATATAGTTTGCATAACATGTTACATATGCATAAATGTTCAACATAGTGTTTTGCATCATAAAACATGGCATTAAACTTTCATATGGCATAAAACTTGCCAAACACATAACATACAATATACTAAACTTGCATAAACATATTTATCCACAAACATAGCCATGTCTTATCATATCCTACCATAATCAATTTAACAATTGATTATTAAAGCTATAGGAACTCACCAAAACCAAGATTAGCAAACTTATGTAGTAGAACTAGTTGCTATACAAGAGGAAGATGATGATTAGAGGTTGATTAGCTTGCAACTTTCTTCATAAACTAGTGGAGGCTCCTCTCAAGTTTGATTTTGGCGGCATGATGGCATCATTTCTATTTTTAGTAGGGATTAGGCTTGCATTAGGGTGTATTTATAGGATTAGGGTGTGTTTTAGACAATAGGATTAACCCTAGGTTAGCTTAGGTCCGTCAGATTTAGGAAATCTCTAGAACACAGCCCAGCCCTAGCCAGAAAACCAGACCTGGTGCACCCAGGCCCTCTGGCTCGACACGCCGTGTCGACAGGCAAGTCGACTCCCCAGTCGATAGGCCTGTCGACAGCCCTGTCGACATGGCTAGGGCGGGAACTTTCCCGCCTGCCCCCGCTGGTTCTATTTTAAAATCTGAATTTGAATTTTTAAATCTGTTTTTAGCTTTGAATTTTCTGCAAACTTCATTGGGCCATAATTGGGCCATACGGACTCCGATTCTCGAAAACTCGGACTCTATTTTGCGTATTTTTCCGAGACGAACGCAATGACGCAGCCCGTTTCCCCTAATTCTTACATTTGAGATTATTTATTCTGCAATTAGTGAATTTTAGCATTAACCGAAATTCGGGGTGTTACATTCTCCCCTCCTTAAAGGATTTCGTCCCCGAAATCTCTAAGCTAAGGAGAATGCATATCCTACCATCCAAACAACCATCTACTCAATCCATCAAACACGAGAATCCATTGTCCTTAAAACAATTTCTAATGACGTATGAGCATATGCAAAAAGTGTGTGTATATGTTCCCTATCTAATGTATGAACATATGCAAACCATGATAGTGCCATGCATCCAATATGTATGCGAGAGAACCCTATCGACACATACAATATCTATATGAGTGCACAATCATTCACCAAAATGCATCATCCATATGATAACACAATCATTATACATCCATAAATATAGCTTCCTGCACACAATTTTATGCAATATGCAATATGAAGTGATTGAGCCGATCTAGTGCCTAATGTGTGTATACATGCATCCACGAGCAACCACTGGCAACCACTTGCATCCACATGCATCCATCAAACATAACATGTCTCAAACACATGTTTCAACCATAGGTTTACCCTATCTAAAGGTCAAAGGTACTAATGAGAGGATATACTAAAGATAAGATAAGTACTAGACAAGCGATAAAGGAGAAGTTAAAAGACATACTCTCAAAAAGAAATGGGTACAAAGAACGCATCTTCGCTTCCGTCTCCCAAGTAGCATTGCCCTCGTCTTCTCCCCATTGCACTTTAACTAGCTGAACTTCTCTGTTCCTCAACTTCCTAGTTTCTGACCCAAGGATGCGAGTAGGAGCTCGTCGAATCGTCGCATCACGCTCTACCTCTACATCTCTAAGCAAGCTCGGCTCTACGACCTCTGCGGTCTCATGTAAGCACTTCCTCAAATGTGATATATGGAATACATCATGAACACCACTAAGTCTGTCGGGCAACTCCACCCTATATGCCATCCGTCCAATCCTTTCCTTAATAGGAAACGGCCCAACAAACCTCGGCGCTAACTTCCCAACGGACCCAAAGCGAACAACATTTCTCAACGGAGATACTTTGACAAAAACCATGTCCCCAACCTCAAACTCAAGATCCGTCCTTCTCTGATCCGCATAAGATTTCTGTCTATCTTGCGCTGCCTTCATCCTTCTTCGAATCAAATCAATCTTCTCTGAAGTCTCTCTAACCATATCCGGCCCAAGCAAGATCTTATCCGTAGATTCCCACCAACATGTAGGAGATCGATAAGGCCTTCCATAAAGAGCTTCAAAAGGAGCCATGCCAATACTAGACTGAAAGCTGTTATTGTATGCGAACTCCACCAAAGGAAGATGTTCTTCCCATGTACCTCCAAAATCCAAGATACAAAGCCTTAAGAGATCTTCTAAGATACGGTTCACCCTCTCGGTCTGACCGTCCGTCTAAGGATGATATGCGGTGCTCAAACACAACTGAGTCCCTACCGCCTCTTGCAAACTTATCCAAAACTCACTAGTGAAGATAGGATCTCGATCACTCACAATGCGGGATGGTACGCCATGCAATCTAACAATCTCTCTAACAATGACTGAAGCAAGCCATGGAGCGGTCCTCTTACTCTTCACGGGTATAAAATGGGCACTCTTGGTAAGTCTGTCTACCACAACCCAAATTCCCGTATTGCCCTTCCTCGATCTCGGTAATCCATCGAGACACTATCCCACTTCCATTGCGAAACTTCCAATGGGTGTAACAACCCACCGGGTTTCCTTTGCTCCGCTTTAACTTGTTGGCACACTAAGCATCTAGCGACATACTCGGCCACATCTTTCTCCATACCGGCCCAAAAAAGAAAACTCGCTTCATGTCTTGGTACATCTTGTCCCTACCAGGATGAATTGTCATCTTTGACCGATGTGCATCATCAAGTATAGCCTTCCTCAGACCCTCGTCTTGTGGTACACAAAGTCTACCGTCTCTACGCAACCACCCCTTTCCATCTAGGGTGTACCTACTCAAATGGCTGGACGACTCCCCCCTTATGAGCTTCTCTACTAACTCAACCAACTGTGGGTCGTCTCGCTGTGCCTCGCCGATCCGCCCCAAAAGAGTAGGCCTAACCTCCAAGGAGGCTAGCAAACCGGGTACAAAGTCAACGGAAGGTCTAAAGTCTAACATAGAATTAAACTCCAAGCTTCGCCATTCCACGAACAATGGACTCAAAGACAGCCTTTTTCTGCTTAAGGCGTCTGCCACCACGTTACCCTTGCTAGGGGTATACGCTATCTCAAACTCATAGGATGCTAAGAATTCCATCCACCTTTGTTGTCTTAAGACAATGTGCTCAAAGAGTCTCCAACACTTCCCTAAGATGTAGGGCATGCTTTTCTCCACTTCTAGAGAAAATCAGGATATTCTCCCATGAAAAATCGTCACAACTATCCATCTCTCACGCAGACCACCCTAGTCGAGCTCGACATCCCCCAAATGCAAGCCCCAAAGGCCTAAACCAATATCAGACAAACACCCAAGGGATACCTCCTTCGAATTCAGACGACCTACGTGAGATGATACTAGTAAAAATGGCTAACTAATTAAGTCCTTGTCCAACTCTGGATGTCCTTGCCAGTCTCGCTCCAAAACCACCGTTTATCCCATAACGGGCTTTGCTCAACCTATTGAGCACATACGAAAACTTATTTCGCTCCTAGAAAAGACCAAGATGTCATCCATCAAGATCATCACGAACTTATTTAGGTACTCCCTGAACACCCTTCTCATCAAATCAACAAAGTATGCGGAGGCGTTCGTCTAACCAAATGGCATCACCAGCCACTCATAAAACCATCCGGAGTCCTAAAGGCAATCTTCTCTATACTATCCTAAGCCACTCTCAACTGACGAAACCCCGTGGCTGAGTCCAACTTGCGAAAATACTGAGGCGCCAACCAACTGATCAAAGAGATCATCCATCCTCGGCAATGGGTGTCTATTCTTCTTTATGAGTTTATTTAGTTCTCTTTAACCTACACAAAGTCTGAGGGACCCATCCGCCTTCGTAGCAAAACTACTGGAGCACCCCACTTCGATATACTTTGTCTTATGGACCCCTTCTCAAGCAACTCCCCTACTTGCTTATGGAGTTCCCTCCTCTCGCGAGGAGCCATGTGGCGCACTGGTAAAGATACAGGTTTAGCATTGTCTACTAGATATATTCGGAAGTCAATCTCCCGCTCCGGAGGTAAGCCCTTCACCTCCTCAAACATATCCGAGTATTCCCAGACCACTCTAACAGATCGCATACTCTCGACCGACGTGTCAAGCGATTTTAGATAACTTAGCATAACAGATTCCATGGGATTACAAGAGATCTCGAGAGTGTTACCCCAGCGGGTCAAAAGTCTAACAACTCTCCCTTCAAAATCAAGAACGGCACCCCTACTGGATAACCAGTCCATGCCCAAACTAACCCATAACTCGTGAAGCCCAAAAAGCATCACATCTAAACTCAACGCTAAGTATAGAAACTTTCAAACCCAAACACTTCATGGAGCCCCAATTGGGTTTGAAACAACTAAGGGATCATCTACCAAACTGGTGTCTAAGTGCAGTGACTCAACTAATCAATGATGAGATAAATGAACTCGATGCGTCAGAATCAAATAAAGTTCGAACCGTATAATAAAGAAATCCTAATTCCAACCTAGACGGTCCTATCCCCATCTGGTACACTAGCCACGAGGGAATACAACTACCCTCCAGGAGATTCCATACCTTGCCCATGCCTCTTTGGACAATCCTAATAAGGTGTCCTATTCCTCTCAAAAGGATAACTACTCGCCTTCTTCTTCCCATTCTCCACACGTAACCTCCCACCAATGAGGTTTCATCCTTCATTAACCAAACAACTATTTGAGCCTTCCTCCCTTCATCTATCCAATAGATACCTACCAGTCCTCCTCCTTCTTGAACCAACTTTTAGTCTGACTAACGTCTAAGTCCCTTAAAGTGGTTTTCCGTTGTTATCTATCTTAGAAAGGTCATCTATACGCGGAGGGGAAACTCAAAACGAGAGAGGAAGAGATTCAAAACGGAGAATTCGAAAGATATAGATATGGCTATTGGGGATTATGCTTTTCTTTCAAAAACTTTTCTCTTAAAAGACATGTTTTTGAAAATACTCCTTTCAAAAATATTCTTAGAAAATAGTTTTTCTAAAAATTTTATCTGTTCTGGTAACCTTAAGCTCTGATACCACGTGTAACACCCCACTCCCGCTATGGTCACTCATAAGGGAATGCCATAACATCGGTGGAGTATTTTTAAGTGAATATAGAACAATAAAATTACAACAAGACAGATATAAGTAATACTTGAAAATTTTAAAACATCATTTCATTGCAGCGGAAAGTAAAACATGTTTGGTTACATCACAAAACCATGATAAGAGTCAAGTACAAAATATCCATCCTGATAAATAAAAGTACATAATCCCAATACATGAACTGATAGCCATAAAAGAAAGGGTAAGCTGAGCTCTACATCTATGGTCCAAGCTCCAAAAGAGAATAAAGCAGCCTGATCTAAGCCCACTCGTACTGGGCCCACTCTGATAACCTGAGGGTTGGAAAAAAAGATAAAAACAACGGGGTCAGACATAAGTCTGAGTGAGTCCTATAACCCTAACAATACAATCATTAAAGTAATTAGGGTATGATATAAACAAGGTACGGTACCTCTGGGGATAATGACTACACTAAGTAGCCAACTAAACACAGGACGTACTAAGATAACCGAAAAGACGCATTTATCCTCCCAAAGATAATTACTGGATTACACCACCCCAGATCTACCCACCCAAGGGTAATTCCTACACTGCACCACACCAGTCATTCCTAACTTAAAGGTTGATCCCACCCATGGACTTATAAAATTAACTTAATAGTTCTCGCGTACCCCTAGGTGACTAAGTAGACGCCACGGGGCCCTACAATCCACTAGGTGTACACACTACTCCCCATTCGATCGGCTCCCTAACGTAGATACCCGTGCTGGCCCCACCGTGGGGTGTACCATTCCCCAGCGTGGCAACCTGATAAAACTAACTGTGCACGGCTTATATCTACACGATGCAACAACGTCTTATTTACCAGCCCGGGTCCACACACGCATATGAAACCCGTTGGTCATGCGTTGCCACCGCTAACCCATTTGGCCTCTTATAGTCAAGCCCAATATGCGTGTCCCGTCACTCGACTAGAGTCGAGCCCACTAAGATACGTTTGGGATATTGGTTGAAATGGGCCCCCACAAGCTACCACCTAAGCTTGTTATTTTATCTAGTGTATCCCACTTAACCCCTGTTATAATCATGCCCACCTACATGTTAAGGTTTGGTTAAGTCATCTAATCCTATTTCAATTGCCACTTAAGGCCCCCACAAGCTACTACTTAAGCTTGTCATTTAATTGTATTTCAATTGCCACTTAAGGCACCCACTAGATTTCCGCATGCCACCCAAGGCACTTACTTGATTCCCACATGCCACCCAAGGCACTTACTTAACCCTTTAATCATGTTTAATTACATGTTCCACTTTGGTTAAGTATTCTAATCGTATTTTCTTTTGCCACCCAAGGCAACCCACTAGTTTCCTCATGCCACCCAAGGCACCCACTTAACCCCTCATGTCCCTCTACATGCTAATATGGTTAAGTGTTTCTTAATTAATTAATTAAGATCATGACCTCATAAAGACCTCTCACATTAGACCGTCTTTTATGACTGCTGGATATGCCGGTTGGGTCCGGGCAGCCTTACGTCATAAAAAGGGTCTAACCTCGTGTCTTTACTTTAATCACGTATTTAATTTGTGTCTAAGACCTCTCACATTGGACTAACATTTGTAGCAACTGGTTAAGCCGGTTGGGTCCGGGCAGTTTTACGCTACAACTGAGTCCAACCTCGTGTCTTAGTCGATTAATTACACCTAATTAATCACCCTCCTAATTTATATTTATTTATCCCTAATTAATTAATCATGTTTTCCAGAATATGAGTAGACCTAACTCAATAGGTAAATTCCCAACTCCGTAGTATGGGTAGACCTAACTCAATAGGTAAATTCCCAACTCCATAATATGGGTAGACCTAACTCAATAGGTAAATTCCCAATTATGTCCATTTAATTTATGTTACTCTTAAGCATACCCATTCCACATCATTTTATTAACATGCATATTAACCCCATCGTTCCCCACGTAATTCGTTCTCGTAACGTGACATAACAAAAGGGAAGATTCATCACAAATGTCATGGGTTTAGCCAACATAGCATGTAACTTTATCATGGGTTCAAAAGGTGTCAACTTGCATATATGAACATACATTAAACCCAACTAGTAATTAACCCAAACTTGCATTATGCATATCATAAAAGAGACAACTTGCATATGTACTTGCACATAAACTTGCATATGAACTTGCATCATAACTTGCATATGAACTTGCATCATAACTTGCATATGAACTTGCATCATAACTTGCATATGAATATGTATCATAACTTGCATATGAACTTGCATCATAACTTGCATATGAATATGTATCATAACTTGCATATGAACTTGCATCATAACTTGCATATGAACTTATATCATAACTTGCATATAAACTTGCATCATAACTTGCATATGAACTTGCATCATAACTTGCATATAAACTTGCATCATAACTTGCATATGAACTTGCATCATAACTTGCATATGAATATGTATCATAACTTGCATATGAACTTGCATCATAACTTGCATATGAACTTGTATCATAACTTGCATATAAACTTATATCATAACTTGCATATGAACTTATATCATAACTTGCATATGAATATGTATCATAACTTGCATATGAACTTGCATAACATGCCATACTTAGAGACAAACTTGCATAAAACCAAACACTTAGCATGCATAAAACCAAATACTTAGCATGCATACAATCAAATACTTAGCATGCATAACACCAAATACATAACTTACATAACATCAAATACTTAGCATGCATAAAACCAAACACTTAGCATGCATAAAACCACATGCATAACTTGCATATCATGTTACATATAACTTGCATATACTCTCACATATAGTTTGCATAACATGTTACATATGCATAAATGTTCAACATAGTGTTTTGCATCATAAAACATGGCATTAAACTTTCATATGGCATAAAACTTGCCAAACACATAACATACAATATACTAAACTTGCATAAACATATTTATCCACAAACATAGCCATGTCTTATCATATCCTACCATAATCAATTTAACAATTGATTATTAAAGCTATAGGAACTCACCAAAACCAAGATTAGCAAACTTATGTAGTAGAACTAGTTGCTATACAAGAGGAAGATGATGATTAGAGGTTGATTAGCTTGCAACTTTCTTCATAAACTAGTGGAGGCTCCTCTCAAGTTTGATTTTGGCGGCATGATGGCATCATTTCTATTTTTAGTAGGGATTAGGCTTGCATTAGGGTGTATTTATAGGATTAGGGTGTGTTTTAGACAATAGGATTAACCCTAGGTTAGCTTAGGTCCGTCAGATTTAGGAAATCTCTAGAACACAGCCCAGCCCTAGCCAGAAAACCAGACCTGGTGCACCCAGGCCCTCTGGCTCGACACGCCGTGTCGACAGGCAAGTCGACTCCCCAGTCGATAGGCCTGTCGACAGCCCTGTCGACATGGCTAGGGCGGGAACTTTCCCGCCTGCCCCCGCTGGTTCTATTTTAAAATCTGAATTTGAATTTTTAAATCTGTTTTTAGCTTTGAATTTTCTGCAAACTTCATTGGGCCATAATTGGGCCATACGGACTCCGATTCTCGAAAACTCGGACTCTATTTTGCGTATTTTTCCGAGACGAACGCAATGACGCAGCCCGTTTCCCCTAATTCTTACATTTGAGATTATTTATTCTGCAATTAGTGAATTTTAGCATTAACCGAAATTCGGGGTGTTACATTCTCCCCTCCTTAAAGGATTTCGTCCCCGAAATCTCTAAGCTAAGGAGAATGCATATCCTACCATCCAAACAACCATCTACTCAATCCATCAAACACGAGAATCCATTGTCCTTAAAACAATTTCTAATGACGTATGAGCATATGCAAAAAGTGTGTGTATATGTTCCCTATCTAATGTATGAACATATGCAAACCATGATAGTGCCATGCATCCAATATGTATGCGAGAGAACCCTATCGACACATACAATATCTATATGAGTGCACAATCATTCACCAAAATGCATCATCCATATGATAACACAATCATTATACATCCATAAATATAGCTTCCTGCACACAATTTTATGCAATATGCAATATGAAGTGATTGAGCCGATCTAGTGCCTAATGTGTGTATACATGCATCCACGAGCAACCACTGGCAACCACTTGCATCCACATGCATCCATCAAACATAACATGTCTCAAACACATGTTTCAACCATAGGTTTACCCTATCTAAAGGTCAAAGGTACTAATGAGAGGATATACTAAAGATAAGATAAGTACTAGACAAGCGATAAAGGAGAAGTTAAAAGACATACTCTCAAAAAGAAATGGGTACAAAGAACGCATCTTCGCTTCCGTCTCCCAAGTAGCATTGCCCTCGTCTTCTCCCCATTGCACTTTAACTAGCTGAACTTCTCTGTTCCTCAACTTCCTAGTTTCTGACCCAAGGATGCGAGTAGGAGCTCGTCGAATCGTCGCATCACGCTCTACCTCTACATCTCTAAGCAAGCTCGGCTCTACGACCTCTGCGGTCTCATGTAAGCACTTCCTCAAATGTGATATATGGAATACATCATGAACACCACTAAGTCTGTCGGGCAACTCCACCCTATATGCCATCCGTCCAATCCTTTCCTTAATAGGAAACGGCCCAACAAACCTCGGCGCTAACTTCCCAACGGACCCAAAGCGAACAACATTTCTCAACGGAGATACTTTGACAAAAACCATGTCCCCAACCTCAAACTCAAGATCCGTCCTTCTCTGATCCGCATAAGATTTCTGTCTATCTTGCGCTGCCTTCATCCTTCTTCGAATCAAATCAATCTTCTCTGAAGTCTCTCTAACCATATCCGGCCCAAGCAAGATCTTATCCGTAGATTCCCACCAACATGTAGGAGATCGATAAGGCCTTCCATAAAGAGCTTCAAAAGGAGCCATGCCAATACTAGACTGAAAGCTGTTATTGTATGCGAACTCCACCAAAGGAAGATGTTCTTCCCATGTACCTCCAAAATCCAAGATACAAAGCCTCAAGAGATCTTCTAAGATACGGTTCACCCTCTCGGTCTGACCGTCCGTCTAAGGATGATATGCGGTGCTCAAACACAACTGAGTCCCTACCGCCTCTTGCAAACTTATCCAAAACTCACTAGTGAAGATAGGATCTCGATCACTCACAATGCGGGATGGTACGCCATGCAATCTAACAATCTCTCTAACAATGACTGAAGCAAGCCATGGAGCGGTCCTCTTACTCTTCACGGGTATAAAATGGGCACTCTTGGTAAGTCTGTCTACCACAACCCAAATTCCCGTATTGCCCTTCCTCGATCTCGGTAATCCATCGAGACACTATCCCACTTCCATTGCGAAACTTCCAATGGGTGTAACAACCCACCGGGTTTCCTTTGCTCCGCTTTAACTTGTTGGCACACTAAGCATCTAGCGACATACTCGGCCACATCTTTCTCCATACCGGCCCAAAAAAGAAAACTCGCTTCATGTCTTGGTACATCTTGTCCCTACCAGGATGAATTGTCATCTTTGACCGATGTGCATCATCAAGTATAGCCTTCCTCAGACCCTCGTCTTGTGGTACACAAAGTCTACCGTCTCTACGCAACCACCCCTTTCCATCTAGGGTGTACCTACTCAAATGGCTGGACGACTCCCCCCTTATGAGCTTCTCTACTAACTCAACCAACTGTGGGTCGTCTCGCTGTGCCTCGCCGATCCGCCCCAAAAGAGTAGGCCTAACCTCCAAGGAGGCTAGCAAACTGGGTACAAAGTCAACGGAAGGTCTAAAGTCTAACATAGAATTAAACTCCAAGCTTCGCCATTCCACGAACAATGGACTCAAAGACAGCCTTTTTCTGCTTAAGGCGTCTGCCACCACGTTACCCTTGCTAGGGGTATACGCTATCTCAAACTCATAGGATGCTAAGAATTCCATCCACCTTTGTTGTCTTAAGACAATGTGCTCAAAGAGTCTCCAACACTTCCCTAAGATGTAGGGCATGCTTTTCTCCACTTCTAGAGAAAATCAGGATATTCTCCCATGAAAAATCGTCACAACTATCCATCTCTCACGCAGACCACCCTAGTCGAGCTCGACATCCCCCAAATGCAAGCCCCAAAGGCCTAAACCAATATCAGACAAACACCCAAGGGATACCTCCTTCGAATTCAGACGACCTACGTGAGATGATACTAGTAAAAATGGCTAACTAATTAAGTCCTTGTCCAACTCTGGATGTCCTTGCCAGTCTCGCTCCAAAACCACCGTTTATCCCATAACGGGCTTTGCTCAACCTATTGAGCACATACGAAAACTTATTTCGCTCCTAGAAAAGACCAAGATGTCATCCATCAAGATCATCACGAACTTATTTAGGTACTCCCTGAACACCCTTCTCATCAAATCAACAAAGTATGCGGAGGCGTTCGTCTAACCAAATGGCATCACCAGCCACTCATAAAACCATCCGGAGTCCTAAAGGTAATCTTCTCTATACTATCCTCAGCCACTCTCAACTGACGAAACCCCGTGGCTGAGTCCAACTTGCGAAAATACTGAGGCGCCAACCAACTGATCAAAGAGATCATCCATCCTCGGCAATGGGTGTCTATTCTTCTTTATGAGTTTATTTAGTTCTCTTTAACCTACACAAAGTCTGAGGGACCCATCCGCCTTCGTAGCAAAACTACTGGAGCACCCCACTTCGATATACTTTGTCTTATGGACCCCTTCTCAAGCAACTCCCCTACTTGCTTATGGAGTTCCCTCCTCTCGCGAGGAGCCATGTGGCGCACTGGTAAAGATACAGGTTTAGCATTGTCTACTAGATATATTCGGAAGTCAATCTCCCGCTCCGGAGGTAAGCCCTTCACCTCCTCAAACATATCCGAGTATTCCCAGACCACTCTAACAGATCGCATACTCTCGACCGACGTGTCAAGCGATTTTAGATAACTTAGCATAACAGATTCCATGGGATTACAAGAGATCTCGAGAGTGTTACCCCAGCGGGTCAAAAGTCTAACAACTCTCCCTTCAAAATCAAGAACGGCACCCCTACTGGATAACCAGTCCATGCCCAAACTAACCCATAACTCGTGAAGCCGAAAAAGCATCACATCTAAACTCAACGCTAAGTATAGAAACTTTCAAACCCAAACACTTCATGGAGCCCTAATTGGGTTTGAAACAACTAAGGGATCATCTACCAAACTGGTGTCTAAGTGCAGTGACTCAACTAATCAATGATGAGATAAACGAACTCGATGCGTCAGAATCAAATAAAGTTCGAACCGTATAATAAAGAAATCCTAATTCCAACCTAGACGGTCCTATCCCCATCTGGTACACTAGCCACGAGGGAATACAACTACCCTCCAGGAGATTCCATACCTTGCCCATGCCTCTTTGGACAATCCTAATAAGGTGTCCTATTCCTCTCAAAAGGATAACTACTCGCCTTCTTCTTCCCATTCTCCACACGTAACCTCCCACCAATGAGGTTTCATCCTTCATTAACCAAACAACTATTTGAGCCTTCCTCCCTTCATCTATCCAATAGATACCTACCAGTCCTCCTCCTTCTTGAACCAACTTCTAGTCTGACTAACGTCTAAGTCCCTTAAAGTGGTTTTCCGTTCTTATCTATCTTAGAAAGGTCATCTATACGCGGAGGGGAAACTCAAAACGAGAGAGGAAGAGATTCAAAACGGAGAATTCGAAAGATATAGATATGGCTATTGGGGATTATGCTTTTCTTTCAAAAACTTTTCTCTTAAAAGACATGTTTTTGAAAATACTCCTTTCAAAAATATTCTTAGAAAATAGTTTTTCTAAAAAATTTATCTGTTCTGGTAACCTTAAGCTCTGATACCACGTGTAACACCCCACTCCCGCTATGGTCACTCATAAGGGAATGCCATAACATCGGTGGAGTATTTTTAAGTGAATATAGAACAATAAAATTACAACAAGACAGATATAAGTAATACTTGAAAATTTTAAAACATCATTTCATTGCAGCGGAAAGTAAAACATGTTTGGTTACATCACAAAACCATGATAAGAGTCAAGTACAAAATATCCATCCTGATAAATAAAAGTACATAATCCCAATACATGAACTGATAGCCATAAAAGAAAGGGTAAGCTGAGCTCTACATCTATGGTCCAAGCTCCAAAAGAGAATAAAGCAGCCTGATCTAAGCCCACTCGTACTGGGCCCACTCTGATAACCTGAGGGTTGGAAAAAAAGATAAAAACAACGGGGTCAGACATAAGTCTGAGTGAGTCCTATAACCCTAACAATACAATCATTAAAGTAATTAGGGTATGATATAAACAAGGTACGGTACCTCTGGGGATAATGACTACACTAAGTAGCCAACTAAACACAGGACGTACTAAGATAACCGAAAAGACGCATTTATCCTCCCAAAGATAATTACTGGATTACACCACCCCAGATCTACCCACCCAAGGGTAATTCCTACACTACACCACACCAGTCATTCCTAACTTAAAGGTTGATCCCACCCATGGACTTATAAAATTAACTTAATAGTTCTCGCGTACCCCTAGGTGACTAAGTAGACGCCACGGGGCCCTACAATCCACTAGGTGTACACACTACTCCCCATTCGATCGGCTCCCTAACGTAGATACCCGTGCTGGCCCCACCGTGGGGTGTACCATTCCCCAGCGTGGCAACCTGATAAAACTAACGGTGCACGGCTTATATCTACACGATGCAACAACGTCTTATTTACCAGCCCGGGTCCACACACGCATATGAAACCCGTTGGTCATGCGTTGCCACCGCTAACCCATTTGGCCTCTTATAGTCAAGCCCAATATGCGTGTCCCGTCACTCGACTAGAGTCGAGCCCACTAAGATACGTTTGGGATATTGGTTGAAATGGGCCCCCACAAGCTACCACCTAAGCTTGTTATTTTATCTAGTGTATCCCACTTAACCCCTGTTATAATCATGCCCACCTACATGTTAAGGTTTGGTTAAGTCATCTAATCCTATTTCAATTGCCACTTAAGGCCCCCACAAGCTACTACTTAAGCTTGTCATTTAATTGTATTTCAATTGCCACTTAAGGCACCCACTAGGTTACCGCATGCCACCCAAGGCACTTACTTGATTCCCACATGCCACCCAAGGCACTTACTTAACCCTTTAATCATGTTTAATTACATGTTCCACTTTGGTTAAGTATACTAATCGTATTTTCTATTGCCACCCAAGGCAACCCACTAGTTTCCTCATGCCACCCAAGGCACCCACTTAACCCCTCATGTCCCTCTACATGCTAATATGGTTAAGTGTTTCTTAATTAATTAATTAAGATCATGACCTCATAAAGACCTCTCACATTAGACCGTCTTTTATGACTGCTGGATATGCCGGTTGGGTCCGGGCAGCCTTACGTCATAAAAAGGGTCTAACCTCGTGTCTTTACTTTAATCACGTATTTAATTTGTGCCTAAGACCTCTCACATTGGACTAACATTTGTAGCAACTGGTTAAGCCGGTTGGGTCCGGGCAGTTTTACGCTACAACTGAGTCCAACCTCGTGTCTTAGTCGATTAATTACACCTAATTAATCACCCTCCTAATTTATATTTATTTATCCCTAATTAATTAATCATGTTTTCCAGAATATGGGTAGACCTAATTCAATAGGTAAATTCCCAACTCCGTAGTATGGGTAGACCTAACTCAATAGGTAAATTCCCAACTCCATAATATGGGTAGACCTAACTCAATAGGTAAATTCCCAATTATGTCCATTTAATTTATGTTACTCTTAAGCATACCCATTCCACATCATTTTATTAACATGCATATTAACCCCATCGTTCCCCACGTAATTCGTTCTCGTAACGTGACATAATAAAAGGGAAGATTCATCACAAATGTCATGGGTTTAGCCAACATAGCATGTAACTTTATCATGGGTTCAAAAGGTGTCAACTTGCATATATGAACATACATTAAACCCAACTAGTAATTAACCCAAACTTGCATTATGCATATCATAAAAGAGACAACTTGCATATGTACTTGCACATAAACTTGCATATGAACTTGCATCACAACTTGCATATGAACTTGCATCATAACTTGCATATGAACTTGCATCATAACTTGCATATGAATATGTATCATAACTTGCATATGAACTTGCATCATAACTTGCATATGAATATGTATCATAACTTGCATATGAACTTGCATCATAACTTGCATATGAACTTATATCATAACTTGCATACAAACTTGCATCATAACTTTCATATGAACTTGCATCATAACTTGCATATAAACTTGCATCATAACTTGCATATGAACTTGCATCATAACTTGCATATGAATATGTATCATAACTTGCATATGAACTTGCATCATAACTTGCATATGAACTTATATCATAACTTGCATATAAACTTATATCATAACTTGCATATGAACTTATATCATAACTTGCATATGAATATGTATCATAACTTGCATATGAACTTGCATAACATGCCATACTTAGAGACAAACTTGCATAAAACCAAACACTTAGCATGCATAAAACCAAATACTTAGCATGCATACAATCAAATACTTAGCATGCATAACACCAAATACATAACTTACATAACATCAAATACTTAGCATGCATAAAACCAAACACTTAGCATGCATAAAACCACATGCATAACTTGCATATCATGTTACATATAACTTGCATATACTCTCACATATAGTTTGCATAACATGTTACATATGCATAAATGTTCAACATAGTGTTTTGCATCATAAAACATGGCATTAAACTTGCATATGGCATAAAACTTGCCAAACACATAACATACAATATACTAAACTTGCATAAACATATTTATCCACAAACATAGCCATGTCTTATCATATCCTACCATAATCAATTTAACAATTGATTATTAAAGCTATAGGAACTCACCAAAACCAAGATTAGCAAACTTATGTAGTAGAACTAGTTGCTATACAAGAGGAAGATGATGATTAGAGGTTGATTAGCTTGCAACTTTCTTCATAAACTAGTGGAGGCTCCTCTCAAGTTTGATTTTGGCGGCATGATGGCATCATTTCTATTTTTAGTAGGGATTAGGCTTGCATTAGGGTGTATTTATAGGATTAGGGTGTGTTTTAGACCATAGGATTAACCCTAGGTTAGCTTAGGTCCGTCAGATTTAGGAAATCTCTAGAACACAGCCCAGCCCTAGCCAGAAAACCAGACCTGGTGCACCCTGGCCCTCTGGCTCGACACGCCGTGTCGACAGGCAAGTCGACTCCCCAGTCGACAGGCCTGTCGACAGCCCTGTCGACATGGCTAGGGCGGGAACTTTCCCGCCTGCCCCCGCTGGTTCTATTTTAAAATCTGAATTTGAATTTTTAAATCTGTTTTTAGCTTTGAATTTTCTGCAAACTTCATTGGGCCATAATTGGGCCATACGGACTCCGATTCTCGAAAACTCAGACTCTATTTTGCGTATTTTTCCGAGACGAACGCAATGGCGCAACCCGTTTCCCCCAATTCTTACATTTGAGATTATTTATTCTGCAATTAGTGAATTTTAGCATTAACCGAAATTCGGGGTGTTACAATCCCGATCTACCGAATCAGTCGAGCTACCTCCGGGTCCATCAGAATCAACGCCATTCCCATTACAACCCGGGATCTTGCCGCAGACCAGTCTAACCACTCTTCCTCTTCAACGAAGAGTTGGAATAGCCTTCCCTTCAAACGAGGGAAGCCACCCTACCATGTCGGTCCTCACCGTAGCGGAAGAAAACGCTACCGTAAACCCTCCTAACCTCGCTTCAAACGGAGGCAACCCTGGCCTACGAACATCACGTGCTATGTTGGATCAGCCTAGATCTTTAGCTACAAATATGGCACGATCCACAACTCATCAGGTTCCAGAGGGGCCATTCTATCCAGAACAACCCGCCAAATCTCACTTTCCCTCACACCTTCACTCAACTCTCAGAGGTCGAGCCCAGCCAACGACCACCCTTCCGAGCATGCTTTTGCCGGATCCTCATACAGAACCCCCTCAGAATACAGAGTTAAGTTCATGGCAACGACTCCTTGGAGATGGGAGTCAGCTTGCAAGCATCATCCGACGATTCACTCGGGGCAATTCTTCGCAGCAAGACATAGACAATGTCAATCGCAGCCCCTTCACTAGAGAAATCAGAAATTCTTGAAACCCTCCGGACTTCAGGTTCCCTGCCATCGAACCGTACAACGGTCGTACTGACCCGACCATTCATCTTATGCGATACATGCGACATATGGAAGTACTTGGTGCATCGACCAACTTCATTGCTAAGTGCTTTCCACTCTTTCTCACAGATATAGCCGGTATGTGGTTTCGGCAGCTAACAACGGAGTCGACCAGTAGTTGGAATACTCTGGTCACCCGCTTAATCGAGCAGTTTCGAGTGCATATCTCTAGACCGAAAAGTGTCATGTTTCTATCTACCATTAAACAGTGATCCGGAGAGACGCTAAGATCCTTCCTCGAAAGGTTCAACGCAGACGTAGCATCTGTCGATCTGCCCGAGCCATCGATGGTGTTGATGGCAGCCATCGCGGGAGTCCAGAAGAGATCAGAATTCTCAAAGTCCTTAACTAGGGATCCTCCCAAAGATATAGATGATTTCTATTCCGAGGCCGAAAGATTCCTCCGACAAGAGGATGCCAGCCTTGAGATGGAGAGCCTTGAAGTCCTGGTAGCCAAACAACAAGGTCCACTCAATGGCAATGGACAGAATAAAGGAAGAGGAACGGCCCCGGAAAAGGATAAACGCAACGTACGACCTCGAAATGAAAATAAATATAATCGGTATATCGAGCTCAATTCCTCTTTGCTCGATATCTATCTCGATATGCGCGAGTCCTTCCCCACTCCAACGCCACCTCAACGAGAGCCGACCCAGATGGAACTTGACTCTGGCAAGCATTGTATATTCCACAACGTAGCTGGACATAATACAAATGATTGCCGACATCTGCGCGATCTCATTGAAGGACGAGTCAAAAAAGGGGAACTCGCTGAGTATGTCAAAAATCACACCCCGGCCACGCCGCCACGACCTTCTGTCTGAGCTCCTCAGGCTGGTCCGCAAGCTCCTAGGAATGGAAAGGACCCTAAGACTAGCACTCGCGGCATTATCATTAATTAGATTTTTTATCTTTTCTCTCGATGTATTTGTTTCAATAACAGGGACGCCTTGATGATATGTAATCAGTCGCTGTCCTCGTAGACTTTCTTTGTAATAGTTGCTTAGCAGTTATGAACTTTACTTTTTGCAAAAGTAGATCGACTGTTGTAAAATTTCTAAGCCGAACCAGATTAGTGTTCGCCATTAAGCCGAGCATGGTTTATGCTCGCCCCCCATGTTCTATGTGGTTAGTCTACCAGTACTTCAAACACCAACCCTTTCAAGTGAGAAAGGTCGCTTTTTATTAAACACGATTGTGGATTACACTCTCTTTCTTTACACCACGAGCATGCATGGCTCGTTAAGCTAACTAACCCAGCATGAGTCGAGCATAAGAAACACTTGCACTAAGCCGAGCATAAGAAACACTTGCACTAAGCCGAGCATGGTTTATGCTCACCACTAAGGCGAGCATGGTTTATGCTCGTCACTAAGCCAAGCACGGTTTATGCTCGCCACTAAGCCGAGCATGGTTTATGCTCGCCACTAAGCCGACAATGGTTTATGCTCGCCACTAAGCCGAGCATGGTTTATGCTCGCCACCAAGCCGAGTATGGTTTATACTCGCCACCCTCTAAAGCCAAGTGGAATAAAATGCTAGACCCATGGTTTGTTTTGTATTTGCAGGAACCAACTTTTGTACCAGTGGCGATCATCATTTCGGCCTTAATACGGTCTCCGATAGTTGTTGGTTTTCTGGCCTTAATACGACCTGGCATGGTCGTCGGATTTCTGGTCTTAATACAACATCGGACCGTCGGTTTTCTGGCCTTGATATGGTCTGGCGCGACCACAGCAGCTCGAGCGTTTGTGCTTCGGTTCAGATTTCAGAATACACCTCCCTCTGTCGATGAAGATAAATTCTGAGGGGCAAAGTGTTAGCCCTCTTTTTGGCACTAATCTCATCGGGCCTAAACCAAAGCCCAAACACACAACCAAATACAAATCGCGCTCCAGGAGACCCATCAGGGGCACTACACCATGCAATGGTATATCGGTCGAAATCCAACTCAGTCAGATTAACTGCACATTACCAAGAAAAATCGCTCACCAGGACGACCGAGTTTCTCGCTTCTAGAAAGAACTCGTCGACCGATTATCTCGGGCCAGCATGGAAGATTTCTACAGAGCCAGTCCACTTAATATCCAGACTTCCAAGGAGATAAATGCGGTCAACCATATGCGGACAAAGCTCTGCTTTTGATATACCTCTCCATGGATGCCACGTCGGCCACAACTTTCGATGATACTATTCATGAGCAGTGGAATCAGTCTTCCAGCCGCAATTCGAGCCAATGAATGAATTCCACGTGTCTGGACTTTCTCGAAATGGCCGGATCATTTCGCAACAGCCCAAGCAGCATTTTCCACCTATAAATACCTCCAAGCTTAAAGAGAAAAGGGAGACTCTTCTTGGCCAGAAGGCTTTATCAAAAACCTTTCACCTCTACTCCCCTCCAGAATCTTAGTCTCTCAAAAGGAAGAAAGGAAAATAATCATTCTCTTTCCTTTCTATGAGCAGAAAAAGCATTGTATTTGTAATCAAAGAAGAGAGAAATAATATATAAAGTGGACGTAGGCATTATCTTTGCCGAACCACTATAAAAATTCTGTGTGTGCTCCCCGTTGTTTTATTTTGCATTTTATCTTTATTCGTGTGTAGATCACGCGATTAGGGGTTGATTGTCACTAGTGACCCACTTTTGACGTCAACAGTTACTAACACATCCAAGTATATTATAAACTATCACAGGTTATAAACACAGCATACATCAGTATATATGTGAAAACAAGTAATTTAAATGTGAGGAATCCAGCTGGATTGCTCCAACCTGTTTTTCCTGCATCCACAGCTGTTAGTCAACAATAATAATACACATCCTGCTTCGAGGATGGATATCGCGGTGTAGAAGGTCATCCACTATATATATTGTGGGGAGCATAGGGAAATCATCCGTTAATGGTACTGCGGGCATCCGCTAATGGTACTGCGGGAAATCCAATCACGAATATTATTATTATATAATATTATTATATTATTATCACTTTATATCATTCAATTATCAGCCAACAAGCAATAAAATAAATTTTGATGTATTAAAAATAGTTCCCAACAATTTACAGAGTGAGTTTAACTCACCTCGATTTCCTTTGCTGAATATCCAATTAATTTCTGTATCGTCTCAGCTATGCATTTACTCCGTTATCTTGAATAAATTTATCGCCTATAATATTTTATTTATCGATTAAGTATTCATTATTTTAAATATTTTTCTATGCAAATAAAAATAAAAAGTATACCTTATGGCTGCTCCAATTCCCTAACTAATCACGTAACAAATCAACACTCCTTAACAACTCCTCCGTTTCTTTTTAAATACTGGCAGTTACTTCCATGCTTTTGCGACACCCACTCACAACACTATCAAATTTATCAACATCATCACCAATTCCTCAAGTTTAAGCATCAACAATTCACATAGAATCATACCCCTCACATCCTACTACCGAGTAATAACCACCCAGTCACCTCGTCCAGGTCAACCCTGCTCACATCGGTATCTTACCTTGATACATCGAACCCTATCCCAGTTTGTCAACAACATATCCGGACTTCCAGTTCATCATTGTACACCCATCAGTAGATGGAACTACTTCATTCCGTCTTCAGACATTGCCCATTAAAACCAAATAGTCTGAACTCCTATAATTTAACATAACAAACTCCCTGTTATTATATATTTTTTTCTTTTTAATTTATATTGCCAGGACTCGAACTTCCCCGTAAAGGAAAGCCGGGAATGAGTTGAGAACAGGACAAATCAGAACACAAGCAGAAGAACATTTCATCGTTTATTACAACAATTTACATCAGAGTACAAGAATATACAGAGTATGAATAATATTATACATTTGATAAATATCGGAGATTCAAATTCACAATGCAGCGGAAAAATAATACAAAACAAAACTGAAAGAAATAAACGGATACGGAGCCTTCTGAGTATAGTTCCAGCTACAAACCAGGACCCTGTGAATATAAATCTGCAAAAAGCCCAACTACTAGCCGCCCGTGTGGAAAATAGGGGCACCCAGAGTTTAGGTTAAAACAATAAACTCCAGGTCGGTCATGTGCCTAGTGTGAGGACTAAAATAGTTATTAGCTTGATTTCAAAGCTAGATAAATCAAAGGACCATGCCGTATAACATGGAACGGGTTTCCTTCCAAGAATACTAGTGCTTAGAATAAACAACATAATGCTTTTTGGAAAAATGAAGCTATTATAAGACCCAGGTCCCATCACACAATGCCATGCAAGCCGGAGGATAGGGTTTTTCCTTATAATAGCCAAACATGCTTCGTACATTTAAAACAAATCATTCGATATTATTATAAGTGCATAGTGTATAAAATGACTTCAAATATAAATGTATCAATCATAGGCGGCATGGGTACCATCTATCATGTTGCCAATACTAGGCTCTACAATCAAAACTGAAATGTCACGTATTGGAAATTGGATTTCCGTCATGAGTCGAGGCAAGGGATGTACTCCTCACTGGCTTCGAGACACTCTAGTAAGTGCCCCAGAGTCACACACAGTGATCCCTTGGATCCTCCAAGGCTGGTCCATACACAGCGGATTAGTTATACCTGAACACGCGTTCCCCGGTCCTATAAGACCTATCCATCGGCTCCTTGGAGACCGATATATCCGAGGCGTCTCGCATTCCAACAACCATATAGGTAAAAATAATATAAATGTCAGGGCTTGTAAATGCTGACACCACCCATAGCTAGAAAGAAACGTCATGTTCTCCTTGGGTCCCTTATCCCATTTTTGACTCATACCGAGGTGTGAGGCTCGCGAATTAACGCTATACAAAAAGCTATGCCATTTAAGGCCGTTCTTTGATCATCAACCACAAGACTTTGCTTTTCAACAGAAGCCTTGATCATTTGCCACTTAGGCATGCCATACAGGCAATTTACTCCATGCGACTGATGTCTATTGATATATAACCTTTGAGCTCGTATGTCTCAGAGAAGGGCGTTAAGCAAGAGAATAAATTCTCCACTGCCAAACAGATATATATTTAATAGAAATCAATCAACACAGAATAAAGACCAATGTCAGACACACGATCCATTTACAAGTTCGTTCTAGGTCTAAACGAAACCGAAGGCACCTTATTCCTTGTCCAATATGTCCAATACAGGAGAGAGGCCCTCGCATATCCGTCGATCTCCAAGTACATCCAGACGATCACCACTTATTACCTTGTCTTGGGTATACTGCCCAAACAAGACATCAGTAATCACCCAATTGATGTGAAGACCTCCAGTCTTCAACCACCGTCTTCATCGTCAACTTATCATCTAATCAGTTATTCAGAATGGGTATAAACCCGGCCTTTCCAAATAACTCGCGTATATAATAAACAAGTGTTATAAAAACACAACATACGCCTCATTCCAATCCAGAATATTCTTTTATTCAAATATTCTTATACTTCGGGAAAGGTTCCCATTAATTTTATCAAAGATAAATCCTTTAAATTAATTCTTTAATCTTACTTTGGATATCATTCAAACCATATTAAGGTTTTCCAAACTAGTCGGAATTAACGCACCTTACCGAAGTAATCGTTTATTTAATGTCCCCATCCCAACCTATTTATCCCATGGAGCAAAACTGGTATTACCCCATAACTGTAACGTCCCATATTTTTACGGTGTAATAATTACTTTATTGAATTATTTAAATAGTGATTTAGAGATTTAAATGGTTATTTAATTAAATAATATTGAATATTTAATTAATAGTTATAACATAATAATACATTATAATTCCGAAATAATCGAAAATAACTGAATTCACAGAATAAGCTAACCTACCGATATTATTATATTTTTGGGATCGTGGCACCGAACTCGACACAATGGTATGTCTAACTCTGGCTATAGCGATCTGTAAAACAAATAAAATTTTGGTATAACAATGTCCATAAAACTTCATTTTGAAAACAAAGCATATGCATGCCATACAAAGAACCATAAACATATAATATATTACAGTATGACGTACGCTCCTTTACTTAAAAAGTTAGGAACCCATAAAGTTTGAAATGAAGGCCTACCTGACTAACGTACATGCTAATTTTTTCTCGTTCTCTGTGCCCATTTTTATTTCCTTAACACCGAAGTAAGCCTCGTTTCCTTAACAGTTAAGACATCTAAAAGCTTATATATACACATCAAGCAATACAGATTCAACGTTGGCTCCTTTTGTCCATTCGATCAACATCATTTTGGGTTCTCAAAATTAAAATAAAATAGAAACCATGTTTAAATCGATTTGTTTTTACTTCATGGAAATCACATAAACGAGAGCTTTCAGCTCTTATGAACCTTATGTAGTTCGATGTTTTCCCTAGAACCCAAAGTTTTGCATAGTAAAAACCCATGGCCGACATCTATTGGTGGCACAGTACATCGATAGGAGGAAGGGTAGCTTGTGTAATGACTTGTTGGAAATTTTCGCACTGAAAAAGGAGAGGGGCTTCTTTCTGCATGAATGCGAAGCATGGTGGTTAAAAGGTGATGTGTGGTTTGAATATTGGAGTTGCGTTTTAACAGCAGGAGGGAAGGGAAGGTACCGTTTTGACGGGTTATGTTGCATGTAGTTTTGAATGCGTGAGTAGTGGAGATGACTGTAGCATGTTGGAACAGGTGAAGTGTGTATTAGTGGAGAGCTTGATTGTAAGATGGAGGGATGCTTTAGTGAATAGGGTGAGTAAAAAAAAAAAAAAAAAAAAAATAGGTGCGATGGGTTGTAGTAGAATCACGTCTGGACTGGTGCAGGGGAGAGCCGTGAGTGGGTATGGCATTTGTAATTAATGGAACAGCTTGTATGGAAGCAAGGAAATAGTGTTGAGCTAAACTGGCATGGGGAGGAGAAAGAGATTCGAAAGAGAAGAATAAGGGCGTGAGTAGCTTGAGTTTCATGAAGGGATTTGTTTGTGGGTGGAAGTATGGAGATATATTGAAGCATGAGGTAGACCATTGAATCATGACTGGAAGGGGTGACAATGGTTACGGTTTCCATAATATTAGAAAAGGGAGCGAGACTGCTAAGGAGGATGGAATGAGAGGATGTTTAGTGAAGGCGGTGCATATGAAAGGTTGAGTAAGTGAGGAGAAGTATGGGATCAAGTCATGGAAATGGCGGTTGTGTAACTTGTATTAACAGGGAGCGGTGGTTTTGAGTTTTTGGGGAAGACGAATAGTGAACGAACGTGATGGGCCGTTTTAAAAAGGTAAAGCCTACTATAAAAAGAAATTTAGTTTAAATTTAATTTTAAATAGTATATTAACTTAGAAATGTGATATCTCGTCCATACAGTGTCGATTTTACGTACGGTCTGATCCATTGGGATCGTACAGACGACACTACGCGATGAAGCTGGTTTGGAACCATTTGGAGCTCATTGAAATTTATGGCAAAATAAAATGTTTGAACGAAATTGTTGAACGTTTATCGTTATTCAACGATAACAGACCAATGTGAATAAATCTCACTAACTCTGTACAGTTCATATTTTTATAAATATAATCTAGTAGTGATAAATGATGATTGATTGTTGTGTGTTGATTGTTTGGTTGAATTGCTTATGTATTCGTTGAAATTATAGATAATGATATATATATATATATGTATATATATAAATCGTTAATCAAATATTGGGTCTGTTCATCAGAATATCTCATATTGGAATGAAATCGATGTTGTTTGTAGTGTTTAACTTCTGCGGATGCAGGGAGACAGGTTAGAGGGTTCCAACTGGATTCCTCAATATTTATAATATTGTTTTTTTATATATTGTGATATATGATGTGAAATATAATCTATGATTGATTATGATGCATTGGTCATGTTATTTGGTACTTTAAATACCATATGAATTACTGGAATGTACAAAAGGAAATTTTCTTGAAAATGAAATATTTTTATGTAGAATAAATAGAATTATATAAAAGTATTTATATAAAATAAATAGAATTATATAAAAGGGTTTTATACGAAATAAATAGAATTATATTAAGGGATTTATATAAAATAAATAGAATTATATAAAGGGAATTATAATTGAGATTTAAGTGTTAGAAATAATAAAAAGAAGATTTGTATAAATAATTCTATAATTAGAAGTACAAATAGAAATTGATTTGGGATATTGTTTTAAATACGAAATCAAACTGTTTTGTTTTTATAAAGAAATATTTTTCTCATTCTATGTGAAAATTAGATTAAAGTAAATATTTTGCTAATAAAATTTTTATAAAGGAAATAGGGTTTGAAATAGGAATTTAAAACAGAGTTAAAGGAATTAGAAATTGACTGGAGATTAGTTAAGTTGAATGGCTTTCTGGGTATCGATCTGATATTGGTTTCGGCCTTCGAGGTTAATACGTAGGGGTTGTTCTCTTACTAGTTTACAGTTAGAGACTGAATGTGAGAAGATAGTGATGCGTGAATCAGAAATGGAAACGTTTCCCAAAGTTAATAACGTATATTTTCTAAAATTTGAAAATAAGGATTTGATGAATATATGGAAACGAGAAATGGGGAAATGAATAAATGTTGATTGATGATTGATCGATAGAATTTCCATCTAGAAATAATATCGTTGTTTGCACACATGATTTTATTTGATAGGAAAATCATCGACTATCAAAGTTTTTGACCATTTTTCCATCGTCAATACTGAGAGACCAGGATCAGATTCATTATCTGAAAACCACTCTGTATGGGCATTAGCGTTGCGAATCAAATATGATGAAGATAATTGAAGACGGAGTTATGCAAGGTTTGTCCTATTTACAGAATAGTGCCTTCGGTTTATCCAGTCCCAGGATGACCTGTATGGAAGAATGTTTGATTTAGTATATTTAATATATCGCATAAGTTGATCTCTTCAAACGTATTTACGTTTGGTGGCGGAGGAATTTGTTTCTATGAGCTGTCTACCCATGATATGTTTGGGGAAATCAATTTGTGATTTAGCGGGTATGACGATGTGACATTCAAAGTGAATGAAGATGTGGTTTGTAAAGGATATTATGTGGCCTCTAGCCTCACAACAGGAAATGGTATAAAATCGGGTAGGTGGCATGGCTAATTGGTTAGCTGCCAATTAGTGTGCATTGTCACCTGATCTAGAGTTTCATTTACTTCTATAATCTACTTCGATGCTGTCACTTTCGAGAAATGGTTGCTGATCCCAACCGTTGGTGATAATACATTCAGTACACTCAAGCGAAATGAGTGACCGGTCATGTTTAGCCTGGGTTACAAGATGTTCTTGTTGAACCCGGTGTATTTCTCTCTAGTGATACACTGTCGGAAGGTGGTCCCATACCTTGCCAGTTGGAATTCATTACCTAATCAACGCCTGTGGTTTTTCATTGTATATTATGTATGTGGAACGTGAGATGAAAGCGTTCTGCTAGATGATCATTATATTGTGATTGATAGACATTATTATAATATCAAATGAGTTGGATATAAAGATTATCGTTCTTGCCAAAGGATTTTGAAATGTTGAATCAAGTGTTTTGTATTTTCATAAGGGAAAAACACATTCCTTGTTATATGGCATGGTCTTATGAGATATCGTTTATTTTCTCAAACTGTTTTAAATTGTTTACTCATACCGGTTCCATGGCTGACCCGGAGTTTATTTTGTGTTGTTTTCCCTAAACTCTTGGATGCCCAATTTTGTACGGCCAGTCAAGTAGTCGGGATTTTTCAGATATACTGAGATCTTGGAGCAGGAGGCTTCAGGATTATATAGCTGTTGTTATTTCCGTTGTATTGTAAGTGTTGTACTCTGTTAATGTTACTATATACATATACTAGTTTTATTTCAAAGTTATGTATCTAATATATATATTGTTCATTCCACTGTGAGTTTTGTGTTACTCTGATGATGATGTATGTTCTTCTTCTTCTATTCTAAGTTTCCATGTTATCCATTCTCACCCTCTAATTTCTTTCATGGACTATCCGGTGTGTCCAATGCTTGGATAGTCGACATTGAGTTTATGTCGATTACTCAGGATCGTGAAAACCAGGGTCGTTACAATGGTATCAGAGCTGAAGGTTAAGTGATTGCCTTGGCTCTGTGGCATGACTCAATAGAGATAGGGTTAGCGATATCCTAGATTGAGTTTGAGTGTGTGTGTGTATATATATATATATATATATATATATATATATATATATATATATATATATATATTTGAGCGCGTATTTGTTGTTTGATATGAAAATGTTTTATATTGTGGAGATTTATTGATTGAGTTATTTATGAGTTCTGGTCAATCAGTTTGATCCACTGTATCGGTAGGAGTTAATAAACACTTGAATACGATGAACCGACATGGTTTGTTTTGAAGAGAGGGTAAATGAAATAATTTTACCCGAAATATATTTTGTTATAAAAGGAATCTATATATTGGAATTATTATAATATATAGGATGTGTTGGTTGTTATTATAATCGGATGAGATTATAAATTGAAATGGTTATGTAAATAACCAATTGGAATTCATATAAGTGGTATATGAAATCAAATGAATTAAATCAGAATTTAAATCTGAATTGAAATTAAAACTCTGAAAATTTGAATCAGTGTTTGTAAATGAATATGGATTAAATATACGAGAATTTTAAAATCCTGGGAGATTTTAAATTGTTTACAAGCATTGTGAAGGATATTTTGAAAGTGATTTCAAAATGAAGATGTTTAAATATGATTTTGAAATTCAGTATAGTAATGAACTCACTTCGATAGCTGGAAAATAACCCTGATGATGACGGTCACATCATCAGTGTCATTTTTGAGTTGCTAAGTAACGGATTACTACCAAAGATTTTGTTTTTGATTTTTTTTGTAGAAAGCAAGTTGTTTTGAATCCTGAAAAGGGATATCTGGTTTTAGAAAAGCTAAAATGTTTAAAATACCTTAGGAAAGATTGTTTGAACTAAAACAAATTAAATGTGAATTTGTGAAAGCAAATTGAAATTGAATTAAAACCAGTTAAGTGGAAAATGAATTGAGATAGAAAAAATCGGATTTGTTTGGATTAGAGATAATCCGAAATGGAATTTGACTGGTAAGTTAGGAGTTGAAGTGAATATTGGAATCTGAGTTAAGAACAGAATTCGGCTTGGGTATAATCGAATGATTGGGATGACATTGGTATATGCAGGATTGGTAACACATGGAAAGGATATATTGATATGCCCGACAAAAGGTACCAGTTTATATTATATATGGGTTTGAGATTTTGATGAGTCGAATTGGCAAGCCGCTTGGCTATTTGATTTTATTTTAGGATGAAGAAGGCCTAGAGAAGCAAGTTGGAGTTTGAGCTATTGACCAGTACAAAGGAGGTGCTGGCGAATTTTTTCGAAAGTTAAGGTGTTAGAAAATTTTAAGGATTTTTGAAGGTTTTCGTTAGTAGGAATGAATAAATATTTAATTGAAATTAAATTGGTTCAGTTGAAACTGAAGTTAAGAAGTGAACAAATAATTTTTAACCCAGTTAATTGTGTTTGTTTTCTACCTTAGCAATTTCGAGGACAAAGTTATTTTAAGGGGGGGAGAATGTAATGTCCCATATTTTTAAAGTGTAATAATTAATTAATATAATTATTTAAATAGTTATTTAGAGATTTAAATGGTTATTTAATTAAATAATATTGAATATTTAATTAATATTTATAATATAATAATATATTATAATTCCGAAATAATCGGAAATAGCTGAATTCGCAGAATAAGCTAACCTACCGATATTATTATATTTTTGGGATCGTGGCACCGAAGTCGACACAACGGTATGTTTAACTCTGTCTATAGTGATCCATAAAACAAATAAAATTTTGGTATAACAATGTCCATAAAACTTCATTTGAAAACAAAGCATACGCATGTCATACAAAGAACCATAAACATATAAATATATATTACATTATGAAGTATGCTCCTTTACTTAACAAGTAAGGAACCCATAAAGTTTGAACTGAAAGCCTACCTGACTAACGCACATGCTAAGTTCTGCTCATTCTCTGTGCCCATTTTTATTTCCTTAACACCAAAGTAAGCCTCGTTTCCTTAACAGTTAAGACATCTAAAAGCTTATACACACACACCAGGCAATACAGATTCAACGTTGGCTCCTTTTGTCCATTCGATCTACATCATTTTGGGTTCGCAAAATTAAAATAAAATAGAAACCAAGTTTAAATCGATTTGTTTTTACTTCATGGAAATCACCTTAATGAGAGCTTTCAGCTCTTATGAACCTTATGTAGTTCGATGTTTCCCCTAGAACCCAAAGTTTTGCACAGTAAAAACCCACGTTCGACATCTATTGGTGGCGCAGTACATCGATAGAAGGAAGGGCAGCTTGTGTAGTGATGTAACAACCCGTATTTTCAATAACCTGTTATAACGTAAATCGAGGCAGAATTTAATTCTAAAATCTGAATCAAGGGAAACGGGCTATGCCATTACGTATGTCTCAGAAAAATACGCGAAATAGAGTCCGAGTTTTCGAAAATCGGAGTCCGTATGACCCGATTAAGGCCCAATGAAGTTTTCAGAAATTTCCAAGTTAAAAAAACAGATTTGGATTTCAAGTTCAAATTTCGAATTTGGGGCCTGGAAGGCTAGGCGGGAAATTTCCCGCCAAGCCAACCAAGTCGACAGGCCTGTCGACTTGGCAGTCGACTTGGTTGGACCCAAGTCGACAGCCCTGTCGACTTGGCTGTCGACTTGGTTCAGCCGGGCAGTTTTGCCTGGTGCACCATTTTGGAGTTGTGTTGAGTTTGGGGGCCAGATTCGGTTTTGAGGGCTGAGATTGGAATTAGGGTTTAACCCTAAGGCTAAAACTAATCCTAATCTCTATAAATAAGCCCCTAACCTAACCCTAAATCATCATTATTCATTCAAGTAACTAAACTATGGCAAAATCATTCCTCTCATGGCCTACACTCTCTTCATAAAATTCCTAAGTTATTTCTATGAGAGATTTTCAATGCATACAAGTGTTTTCAAGCTTGTATGAGCATCATTAGCTTGCATTCAAGTCAAGTTTCCATATTTACATCATAAAGCAAGAGTTTTGATCATTTTGGCTCAAGGGTTTTTCTATTGGAGCTTGCATTTTGGGTTTATTTGATTGCATAAGGGCTTTGTCTCAATCTATATATATTTTTGTGTCTTCATAAGCATTGTAAGCCCTTTTCTACTTTCATATTTAAACTCTAAAGTTAAATGAATGATGCAAGTTTGGTTGATCATTATGATATGCAAGTTTGCCATGTTATGGTATGCAAGTTTATCATGTTATGTTATGCAAGTATGCCATGTTATGATATGCAAGTTTACCATGTTATGCTATGCAAGTTTGCCATGTTATGATATGCAAGCTTATCATGTTATGTTATGCAAGTTTGCCATGTTATGATATGCAAGTTTATCATGTTATGTTATGCAAGTTTGCTATGTTATGATATGCAAGTTTGCCATATGATATGCAAGTTATGTTAAGCAAGTTTGGGTTGATCATTTTGATCATGTTATCATGTTATGCAAGCTTATCTTGGGTTTATGAGCTTAAAGCTTCAAGCTTTATGCTAAAGGTTGCATTTTGGCAACATGTAAGTTATCATATCCCTTATGATAACTTGCATGTGAGGCTAAATGCGAACTTATGGCAACTTCTACATGTCATTTACCACCATATATCACTTATATGCTAAGTTTGGTTTTATGCATACTTTTGAGGCCTAATGATGCAATATGCAAGTATATGAACATATGTACATTTCATATGCCACCATGTTAAACTTGTGGCTTCAACACCATTTGTCATCTTTATGCCAAGTTCCCTATTTCTATCCTTTATGCGCTATTGCGATTATGTAAGCGATGGGATTGCGTTTGGGGTTGGGTAAACTTAAAAGACATGAAAACATAAGACTGGGAATTTACCTATTAAGTTAGGTCTACCCATTGGGAATTTACCTATTAAGTTAGGTCTACCCAAATTCTTGAAAACTTGTAATATGTTTTGGAAACATGATGGACTTGACACTTAAAAAATATAAGTGTGACCAACTCGAGGTTGGGTTGAGTTTGTAGCGTAAAGCTACCCGAAACCGACCGGCTTAACTAGTTGCTACAAACAATAGGACCCAATGTGAGAAGTTGGTCATGTTGTACCTTGAACCCGAGGTTAGACCAAGTTGTGGTGTAAAGCTACCCGGACCCGCCCGGCTTAACTAGTAACCACAACAAGGTCTAATGTGAGAGGTTAAGGCACATTAAATTAGTTAATGCCTCATGATTAGGGTTAAGTCATGGTCCACTTAATACTTAACCAATTTGGGCTTGGTATATTAATCAGGGTTAAGTCGTGAACTCATCGTTACACTTAACCAAGTTAATCCATGATTAGTAAAAGGGTTAAACCGTACTTAACCCACTAGAAAATCCTAGCAATGGGGGTCCACTCCAGCAGTAATCCCAAGTTTGTATCATTAAGACCCTAGGGACTAGGCTAGGGTGGGGCACGATTACTGGACTTGAGGTAAGTGACCAAAAACGACGGCAGAGTGGTACGCCGGTGTAGTTCCGGACGGACTATGGTCGTGCACATAGTCCGTAGCCGGAGAAAACATGCACGGGTACCAGTAGATCGAGACTGTGCACTTATGTTTACGGTGTCCAGGGGTTTACACCCTAGGGCTTGATACACCCGAAGGGTGGACCCGGCACAGTCCGACTACAATTATGTTTGGGCCGTATTGACACCAACACGTGACGAGTTAGGCTTAGGGAGCCGATCGATTAGACCGTTTGGTTGGACCTCGTATTAGGGTCACTTCATGTTATTGGACCTCGTATTAGGGTCACTTCATATTATTGGACCTCGTATTAGGGTCATTTCATGTTATTGGGTCAAAGCTTGGGCCAAGGGATCAATACGTGTTTATTCAAGTCATGTTAGTTTGCTAGTACACCTGTGGTGCAAAACCTTAAACCTGATTATGCGATGACACCTTTATCTATCATGCCAGTATGTAGTTATCCTTATGTTCATCCCTGCTTCTCATGCCAGTTAACTTTATCAGTTTACATTGATTGTAGTAGGGCTTACTCAGTCTTTTTGACTGACCTGTTTTTCTTTAGCCTCTTTTCTTCCGTTTCCCCCCCCCCCCCCAGGTTCTCAGGGTGGGAATATTGGAGCTTAGCTTGGATTTCTGATCGCTTGCTTATGGGATTTTAGCTCATGTACGGTCTTGACATGAAGCTAGCTATGGTTATCACTTATTTTGGGGATAGTACTTATGTATTTCAGTTTTTCAGTGATATTGTTTTTATTTAGACTTGTGTATTTGGAAAGTTAACATTATGTTGTACCAGACTTGTTTTGAAATAGTTTGAAATCTTCTGCTGTTTTACTTATCTTATTTACTCTGTTTACATATATACATATGTTCTTGTTCTGCCTTGATATATCATTATGCATGTTTACCCGATTCAAACGCCCCTCCAAAGTCAGAGTGCTTGCAAGAGCCACCCTGGCGGAGGTGGGGTGTTACATTTGGTATCAGAGCATATGGTTTACGAGAAGGAACAAAAAGGTTTTTAGAAAACTTTTGAAAAACTATTTTCAAAACCAATTAAGTATTTTCCAAGAAAAGTTTAGTTATTTGAAAAAAAAAGGCTATTCCCCAAAAGCCATAGCACTATCCTTCGTTCCTTCGTTCTGAATCTATCTATCTTTTTCTTCGTTTCAGTATGGCCGATCGCTTTAACATCCCGGAAGACGTACAAGTACCCGTCTGGTTCCGGAGATTTATGGAGGCAAGGGCGAATGAAGCCGGCCCCGCAAACATTCCTCCTCCTTCCCCCATCGCTAACATCTCTCCTCCTCCCGTAGCTGAGGTTCCTCCTCCCCCTCAGCATACACAAGTGAATTTCGCGGAGATTTGCAAAGACTTTAAGGCGATGGGTTGCAGGAATTTCATTGGAACCGAGACTTATGTAGAGGCAAGGAATTGGTTGAAAGAAACTGAAGATCTTTTTGCCTTCTTTGATATAGATGACCGTAGGAAGGTTTTATTGGCAGTGTGGTTGCTAAAGGAAGAAGCTGCACGTTGGTGGGTGGTCACCACCGCTACTAGGCCAATTGAGACTTGGGATGACTTTCGGGGAAAGTTTGGACTAAGGTTCCTATCACTGAAGCAAGGGGACATGACTATTAGGGAATACATAGATAAGTTTAAATAACTGGCTCGGGTTGGTTTAGACTTGGTTAACACAGCTCAGAAGAAGGCCCTATACTTTGCTCTAGGATTAAACGAGCCATTACATGGTTTAGCCATGACTCATATACCCTTGGGGGCAACTTTCGAGAGTTTGGTGAATATGGCCCTACTCAATGAAGAGAATAGGAGTGACAAGAAGGAGGTCAAGATGAATGAGTCTCAAAACAAGGAAACGGAGCCCAAAAAGGAAATGAAGAAGAAGGAAGAGAAGTCTGAGGATAAGAAGGAAAAGAAGTGCTTTACTTGTGGAAGCTTGACTCATCTAAACAAGGATTGCAGAAAGAGGAAGGGCACTTGCTTTGACTGTGGAGAAATGGGACACTTCACTAGGGACTGCCCGAAGAAGGGAGGGCCTACGTCGGAAGGAACGGTGAATTCCGGGAAGCAAGGCAAGAACTCCAAAAACCGCAAGAACAAGAACAAGAGTCAAGGCAACAAGGGGAACAATAGCAAGGGCAATAACGACAAGAGGAAGTGCCATTATTGCGGTTCAGTTGGGCATCTTATTAAGGATTGTAGGAAGAGAAAAAGGAAGAGTGGTGAATGCTTTCATTGTGGTGAGTTTGGACATTTCAGCAAAGATTGCCCGAAGAAGCAAGGGCAAGGTCAGACTCAGTGTGCAAGACCATCTGGAGGGCGAATTCATCCCCTCAACATCGTTCGTCCAGCTCATGATCGAGGTAGTGTTTCTGTTAAAAGTCATGTTTACATTTCTGATTTTCCTGTTTGTACTTTGTTTGATTCTGGCACATCGCATAGTTTATTTCATCTGATCTAGTTGAAAGTTTGCACCTAAGTACTAGTCTAGTTAATGATCCCGTGTGTGTTCCAAATCCAATTGGGGTTTCCGCCCATTTGTCTATTATCTACGTGGATTTGAAAATCTCTATCTTTAGTGTAGAGTTCTCGTGTGATGCTTATATTCTCGGTTTCATGGGGTATGGGTTGATTTTGGGCATGGATCGATTGTCCAGTTTTGGAGCCATCCTTGATTTTTGAGCATAGGGTTGTGAGGCTCATGACTCGCCTCGGTAATACCCTAAAAATTTCTAGTAACCCTATGAGTCCCGTCATGTTGTGTTATCTTGAATCCCTCAACTCGTCTATCGATAGTTTGCAATCGGTGAGGGTGGTCCGAGAATATCCTGATATCTTGGGTGAAGTGAAGGGGGTTACCCCTAAACGAGAGATAGATTTCCGCATTTATCTGGTTAATAATGCCAAGATAGTTTCGTGGCCGGTTAGGCACATGGCCCCGCAAGATGAGAGTTAAGAAAGCAAGTCAAGGAGTTGCTTGAGAAGAACTTCATTAGACGAAGTATATCTGAATGGGGAGCGCCTGTAGTATTTACTACCAAGGCAGATGGTTCTCTTCGACTTTGTGTTGATTATCGTGAGTTAAACAAAGAAAATAGACAACCATTGCCAAGGATCGATGATTTTTTTTGATCAGCTTGTAGGAACATCTGTTTTCTCTTGATCTTGCTACTGGATCCCTTCAGCTCAGAGTAGCTGAGGATAGTATAGAAAAAACTGCGTTCAGAACTCCAGATGGATTCTTAGAATGGCTGGTCATGCCATTCGGTTTAACTAATGCACCCGCCTACTTCGTGGACTTGATGAGTAGGGTGCCTAGGGAGTTCCTGAACAAGTTTGTGGTAGTCTTTGTAGACGATATCTTGACTTTCTTAAAGAACGAGGAAGAACATGCTAGACATCTCAAGGAGGTGATGGATACGCTTAGAGCGCATCAGTTGAAAGCCAAGTCCTCCAAATGTCATTTTGGAGAAAAGAAGTTAGATTTCTTGGGCACATAGTTTCTAAGCAAGGCTTAGTGGTGGATCCTGCTAAAGTGGTCGCGGTTCAAAACCGAAAAGCTCCGACGAGGACAATTGAAGTAAGAAGTTCTCTCAGTTTAATTAGTTAGTTAGCGTCCCTTGAGCTTAGACCTACCCTTCTGGATCAAGTAGGGACTTCACAGAAAGAAGACCCGCAGTTAGTCGAGATCATGGACAAGTTGATTCGAGGCGAGATGGTAAGTCACCTCGCTATAGATGACAAGGGATGGCTAAGACGCGATGAGAGAAAGAAGGTTCTTGAAGATGCACATCACCCGAGGAGGTGGCCGAGTTTGTCCCAAGGTGCATGTTGTGCCAACAGGTTAAAGGCCGAGTCATAGAAGCCCGGTGGGATATTATATCCATTGGAGGTCCCCGCAATGGAAGAGGGAAAAGCGTCACGAAGGATTTCGTGGATGGACTGCCTAGATCAAGAAAGGGAATAAGAGCATGCGGGTCATAGTAGGTAGACTCACGAAGAGTGCTCATTTCACTCCGGTAAAGAGCGAAAGGACTGCATCATAACTAGCGACAGTTTACTTTCAAGAAATAAAGCGGTTGCACGAGGTTCCCTAAAGTATAGTTAGTAACCATGACTCAATCTTCACTAGCCAGTTTTGGGATAGTCTACGGGAAGTCATGGGCAAGCAACTGAATCTAAGTACGGCCTATCATTCGCAGGCGGATGGTTCATTTCGTTCAAGCATGAGTTATAGAAAATCACGTTAGTAAGAGCAATTGGCAACGTGGATTGGTATTTCCCAGAAAAGTTCTGCTGCGTGGAATACTTTATAGTAAGTAAACGAGATCCAGGATACACTAGTGAATTTTGGAGAGCTTGCATGAAACCATGAGGTCATAGTTATGTTTAAGCCAAGAATGATAGAAGAGTAAGTGAAAAAGGAAGACGAGAGGCGACAATGAAATGGGTTCCAACTCATATTTGGAAATAAGAGTTAAGAAGCCAAGAAATCATGAAGTAAAAGACGGTCAAAGCACAGTGGAGTTAAGCTCAAGGAAACTTGACTTAGAAGATTGAAGGCTAGATACACGCATCATATCTCTTTATAAGAGTATATTCTTGATCCTTGTTTTCCTGTGGAACTTACTCGCATGTTATCTTTTACATATATCCTCTCGGTCCCATTCTCGATCCCATTTCTGTTGTAAACTCCATAAGGGGGTATGACTCATCGGTTAGTAATACATGTCAAGGTTTGAAAGGGTCCGTTAGGTTGACTAAACCTTTTGGGCTTTCATAGAATATGGGTTGGGTTAGGAAGGGATTTCTTGTAATCCAAAAGGAGTATATCTTGCTTATCTTCCCGATCTCTTTGTAGCATATCTTTCTTTTGCTATCTATATCGTGTTAATCTTGTCATGAGAACCTTAGGTAGAAACCCTTTGGATGAAACATGTGTTTGAAACATGTTATGCTTGATGGTTGCAAGTGGTTGCAGGTGTTTGCAAGTGGTTACTCGTGGATGCATTATACACATTAGGCACTAGATCGGCTCACACACTCCTCATATTGCATATGCATGAGTGTTTATGCTTATTCATGGATGAAAATTTTTGTGTTATCACATGGATGTTGCATATGGATGTATGTTATGTGCACACATATAGATGTTATACATTATGTTAGGAATTGCATACATATGGATTCATTTCACTAACATAATTTGCATTGATGATATTTGCATTAGATAAGTACATATACACACACCTTTGCATATGTTCATACAACATTTAGAATCTTCTAAGGACAATGATTGCTCGTGGATGATTTTTTGAGTAGATGGATGTTGGATGGTAGGATATGTTCTTCCTAACTTAGAGATTTCGGGGACGAAATCCTTTAAGGAGGGGAGAATGTAACAACCCGTATTTTCAATAACCTGTTATAACGTAAATCGAGGCAGAATTTAATTCTAAAATTTGAATCAAGGGAAACGGGCTATTCCATTACGTTCGTCTCGGAAAAATACGCGAAATAGAGTCCGAGTTTTCGAAAATCGGAGTCCGTATGACCCGATTAAGGCCCAATGAAGTTTTCAGAAATTTCCAAGTTAAAAAAACAGATTTGGATTTCAAGTTCAAATTTCGAATTTGGGGCCTGGAAGGCTAGGCGGGAAATTTCCAACCAAGCCAACCAAGTCGACTTGCCTGTCGACTTGGCAGTCGACTTGGTTGGACCCAAGTCGACAGCCCTGTCGACTTGGCTGTCGACTTGGTTCAGCCGGGCAGTTTTGCCTGGTGCACCATTTTGGAGTTGTGTTGAGTTTGGGGGCCAGATTCGGTTTTGAGGGCTGAGATTGGAATTAGGGTTTAATCCTAAGGCTAAAACTAATCCTAATCTCTATAAATAAGCCCCTAACCTAACCCTAAATCATCATTATTCATTCAAGTAACTAAACTATGGCAAAATCATTCCTCTCATGGCCTCCACTCTCTTCATAAAATTCCTAAGTTATTTCTATGAGAGATTTTCAATGCATACAAGTGTTTTCAAGCTTGTATGAGCATCATTAGCTTGCATTCAAGTCAAGTTTCCATATTTACATCATAAAGCAAGAGTTTTGATCATTTTGGCTCAAGGGTTTTTCTATTGGAGCTTGCATTTTGGGTTTATTTGATTGCATAAGGGCTTTGTCTCAATCTATATATATTTTTGTGTCTTCATAAGCATTGTAAGCCCTTTTCTACTTTCATATTTAAACTCTAAAGTTAAATGAATGATGCAAGTTTGGTTGATCATTATGATATGCAAGTTTGCCATGTTATGGTATGCAAGTTTATCATGTTATGTTATGCAAGTATGCCATGTTATGATATGCAAGTTTGCCATGTTATGATATGCAAGTTTATCATGTTATGTTATGCAAGTTTGCCATGTTATGATATGCAAGTTTATCATGTTATGTTATGCAAGTTTGCTATGTTATGATATGCAAGTTTGCCATATGATATGCAAGTTATGTTATGCAAGTTTGGGTTGATCATTTTGCTCATGTTATCATGTTATGCAAGCTTATCTTGGGTTTATGAGCTTAAAGCTTCAAGCTTTATGCTAAAGGTTGCATTTTGGCAACATGTAAGTTATCATATCCCTTATGATAACTTGCATGTGAGGCTAAATGCGAACTTATGGCAACTTCTACATGTCATTTACCACCATGTATCACTTATATGCTAAGTTTGGTTTTATGCATACTTTTGAGGCCTAATGATGCAATATGCAAGTATATGAACATATGTACATTTCATATGCCACCATGTTAAACTTGTGGCTTCAACACCATTTGTCATCTTTATGCCAAGTTCCCTCTTTCTATCCTTTATGCGCTATTGAGATTATGTAAGCGATGGGATTGCGTTTGGGGTTGGGTAAACTTAAAAGACATGAAAACATAAGATTGGGAATTTACCTATTAAGTTAGGTCTACCCATTGGGAATTTACCTATTAAGTTAGGTCTACCCAAATTCTTGAAAACTTGTAATATGTTTTGGAAACATGATGGACATGACACTTAGAAAATATAAGTGTGACCAACTCGAGGTTGGGTTGAGTTTGTAGCGTAAAGCTACCCGGAACCGACCGGCTTAACTAGTTGCTACAAACAATAGGACCCAATGTGAGAAGTTGGTCATGTTGTACCTTGAACCCGAGGTTAGACCAAGTTGTGGTGTAAAGCTACCCGGACCCGCCCGGCTTAACTAGTAACCACAACAAGGTCTAATGTGAGAGGTTAAGGCACATTAAATTAGTTGATGCCTCATGATTAGGGTTAAGTCATGGTCCACTTAATACTTAACCAATTTGGGCTTGGTAGATTAATCAGGGTTAAGTCGTGAACTCATCGTTACACTTAACCAAGTTAATCCATGATTAGTAAAAGGGTTAAACCGTACTTAACCCACTAGAAAATCCTAGCAATGGGGGTCCACTCCAGCAGTAATCCCAAGTTTGTATCATTAAGACCCTAGGGACTAGGCTAGGGTGGGGCACGATTACTGGACTTGAGGTAAGTGACCAAAAACGACGGCAGAGTGGTACGCCGGTGTAGTTCCGGACGGACTATGGTCGTGCACATAGTCCGTAGCCGGAGAAAACATGCACGGGTACCAGTAGATCGAGACTGTGCACTTATGTTTATGGTGTCCAGGGGTTTACACCCTAGGGCTTGATACACCCGAAGGGTGGACCCGACACAGTCCGACTACAATTATGTTTGGGCCGTATTGACACCAACACGTGACGAGTTAGGCTTAGGGAGCCGATCGATTAGACCGTTTGGTTGGACCTCGTATTAGGGTCACTTCATGTTATTGGACCTCGTATTAGGGTCACTTCATATTATTGGACCTCGTATTAGGGTCATTTCATGTTGTTGGGTCAAAGCTTGGGCCAAGGGATCAATACGTGTTTATTCAAGTCATGTTAGTTTGCTAGTACACCTGTGGTGCAAAACCTTAAACCTGATTATGTGATGACACCTTTATCTATCATGCCAGTATGTAGTTATCCTTATGTTCATCCCTGCTTCTCATGTCAGTTAACTTTATCAGTTTACATTGATTGTAGTAGGGCTTACTCAGTCTTTTTGACTGATCTGTTTTTCTTTTGCCTCTTTTCTTCCGTTTCCCCCCCCCCTCCCCCAGGTTCTCAGGGTGGGAATATTGGAGCTTAGCTTGGATTTCTGATCGCTTGCTTGTGGGATTATAGCTCATGTACGGTCTTGACATGAAGCTAGCTATGGTTATCACTTATTTTGGGGATAGTACTTATGTATTTCAGTTTTTCAGTGATATTGTTTTTATCTAGACTTGTGTATTTGGAAAGTTAACATTATGTTGTACCAGACTTGTTTTGAAATAGTTTGAAATCTTCCGCTGTTTTACTTATCTTATTTACTCTGTTTACATATATACATATGTTCTTGTTCTGCCTTGATATATCATTATGCATGTTTACCCGATTCAAACGCCCCTCCAAAGTCAAAGTGCTTGCAAGAGCCACCCTGGCGGAGGTGGGGTGTTACAAGTGATTTGTTGGAGATTTTCGCACTGAAAAAGGAAAGGGGCTTCTTGCTGCATGAACGGGAAGCATGGTATTTAAAAGGTGATGTGTGGCTTGAATATTGGAGCTGTGTTTTAACATCAGGAGGGAAGGAAAGGTACTGTTTTGATGGTTTATGTTGCATGTAGTTTTGAATGCGTGAGTAGTGGAGATGACTGTAGCATGTAGGAACAAGTGAAGTGTGTAATTACTAGAGAGCTTGACTGTAAGTTGGAGGGATGCTTATGTGAACAGGGTGAGTTAAAAATAAAATAAAATAGGTGCGATGGGTTGTAGTAGAATCATGTCTGGACTGGTGCAGGGGAGAGCCGTGAGTGGGTATAGCATTTGTAATTAAAGGAGCAACTTGTATGGAAGCAAGGAAATAGCGTTGAGCTAAACTGGCATGGGGGAGTAGAAAGAGATTCAAAAGAGAAGAATAAGGGCATGAGTAGCTTGAGTTTCATGAAGGGATTTGTTTACGGGTTGAAGTATGGAGAAATATTGAAGCATGAGGTAGACCATTGAATCATGACTGGAAGGGTGTGACAATGGTTACGGTTTCCATTATATTAGAAAAGGGAGTGAGGCTGCTAAGGAGGATGGAATAAAAGGATGTTTGGTGAAGGCGATGCACATAAAAGGTTGAGTAAGTGAGGAGCAATATGGGATCAAGTCATGGAAATGGCGGTTGTGTAATTTGTGTTTACAGGGAGCGGTGGTTTTGAGTTTTGGGGGAAGACGGATAGTGAACGAACATGATGGGCCTTTTTAAAAAGGTAAAGCCAAGTAAAAAAAAATTAATTTAAATTAAATTTTAATTAGTATATTAACTTAGAAATGTGATATCTTGTCCATACAGTGTCGATTTTACGAACGGTCTCATCCGTTGGGATCGTATAGATGCACACTACGCGATGAAGCTGGTTTGGAACCATTTGGAGCTCGATGAAATTTATGGCAAAATAAAATGTATGAACGAAGCTGTTGAACGTTTATCGTTATTCAGCGATAACCGACCAATGTGAGTAAATCTCACTAACTCTGTACAGTTTATATTTCTATAAATATAATCTAGTAGTGATAAATGATGATTAACTGCTGTGTGTTGATTGTTTGGTTGAATTGCTGATGTATTGGTTGAAATTATAGATAACAATATATATATATATATACACACATATCGTTAATCAAATATTGGGTCTATTCTTCAGAATATTTCATATTGAAATGAAATCGATATTGTTTGTAGTGTTTAACATATGCAGGGAGACAGGTTGGAGGGATCCAATTGGATTCCTCAATATTTATAATACTGTTTGTTTTCAATATTGTGATATATGATGTGATATATAATCTGTGATTTATTATGATGACATTGGTCTTGTTATTTGGTATTTTAAATACCATATGAATTACTGGAATGTACAAAAGGAAATTTTCAAAGTGAATATTGAAAATGAAATATTTTTATATAGAATAAATAGAATTATATAAAAGGATTTATATAAAATAAATAAAATTATATAAAAGGGATTTGTGTAAAATAAATATAATTATATAAAGGGATTTATATAAAATAAATAGAATTATATAAAGGGAATTATAATTGAGATTTAAGTGTTAGAAATAATAAAACGAAGATTTGTATAAATAATTCTATAATTAGAAGTATAAATAGAAATTGGATTTGGGATATTGTTTTAAATACGAAATCAAACTGTTTGGATTTTATAAAGGAATATTTTTCACATTCTATGTGAAAATTAGATTAAAGTAAATATTTTGCTAATAAAATATTTATAAAGGAAATAGGGTTTGAAATAGGAATTAAAGGTGGAGTTAAAGGAATTAGAAATTAACTGGTGATTAGTTGAGTTAAATGGCTTTCTGGGTATCGATCTAATGTTGGTTTCGGCCTTCGGGGTTAATACGTAGGGGGTTGTTCTCTTACTAGTTTACAGTTAGAGACTGATATATGTGAGAAGATAGTGATGCGTGAATCAGAAATGGAAACATTTCCTAAAGTTAATAACGTATATTTTCTAAAATTAGAAAATAAGGATTGTATGAATATATGGAAACGAAAAATGGGGAAATGAATAAATGTTGATTGATGATTGATCGATAGAATTTCCATCTAGATTGTTTGCACACATGTTTTTCTTTGATAGTTAAATAATCGACTACCAAAGTTTTTGACCATTTTTTCGTCGTCAATACAGAGAGACCGGGATCAGATTCATTACCTGAAAATCACTCTGTATGGGCATTAGCGTTGCGAATCAAATATGATGAAGACAATTGAAGACGGAGTTCTGCAAGGGTTGTCCTGTTTACAGAATAGTGCCTTCGGTTTGTCCAGTCCCAGGACGACTTGTATGGAAGAATGTCTAACGGAGTATATTTAATAGATCGCGTAAGTTGATCTCTTCAAACGCATTTATGTTTGGTGGCGGAGGAATTCGTTTCTCTTAGCTGTTTACCCGTGATATGTTTGGGGAAATCAATTTGTGATTTAGCCGGTATGACGATGTGACATTCAAAGTCAATGAAAATGTGGTTTGTAAAGGATATGTTATGGGCTCTAGCATCACAACCGGAAATGGTATAAAATCGGGTAGGTTGCATGGCTAAGTTGTTAGCTGCCAATTAGGGTGTATTGTCACCTGATCTAGAGTTTCATTTACTTTTATAATCTATTTCAATGTTGTCCCTTTCGGGAAACAGTTGCTGATCCCAACCGTTTGTGCTAATACATTTGGTACACTCAAGCGAAATGAGTGTCCGGTCATGTTTAGCTTGGGTTACAAAATGTTCTTGTTGAACCCGGTATATTTCTCTCTAGAGATACGCTGTCGGAAGTTGGTCCCATACCTTGTCAGTAGGAATTCATTACCCAATAAGCGCCTATTGTTTTGATTGTATATTATGTATGTGGAATGTAACACCCCGCATTTTTAATATAATTAAAAATAAAATAAAATATATGAAAATATGCTTAGATAGGTAAATAATGGTGATGTATAATGAGAATTAATTAATACATGGAAAAATAAATTCGATAACAGTGTGTGTAACAGAGAAGATAGTAAAATTAGGATAATTAATTTAATTATCAGGAATTAGGGAAAATGGACATCGCCATTGCGTTCCTCTCGAAATTTTACATGAAATAGAGTCTGAGTTTTCGAAAATCGGAGTCCGTATGAAGGAGTTATGGCCTTCGGAAGATTCAGTGAAAAATCAGAAATCAACCAGCCCAGCCCAGAAAAAAAAGGCCAGGTCGACCATAGTGTCGACCTCCCTAGGGGGAGGCCGACCATAATGTCGACCCCCCCTTGGGGAGGCCGACCTGTAGCGACCTTGAGCGGGAATTTTGGTCCAAAAGCGGGAAATTCGCCCCAGAAGCTGGCCAGGTTCATTTTTGAGCACCTGGATGAGTTTTTGGGCCTGGTACGTTGGTCTAACACCAATATAAACACCCTAGGCTCATTGTAAACTCCAGTACAATTCATGGCAAGGCCATGGCTCTCTTCTAACTTGATTTATTCTTCCTCAAGCTATTGATCTAAATAAATTTTAGAACTATTCTTCTCTCTTTTCTTCACCACATCTATTCTTAAAATTAAAAGAATAAGATTTAGAACAACGAATGAAATAGAAGAGAGATTCAAATCTAAAGAGAAGATAATGGATTCAGATTCACAAATTTATGCTGCAAAGAGAAATCAAAATTGAATCAAAAGGGGAAATCAATCAAATCAAATAGCAATGATCTTCAACAACAATCAATTAAGAAGGTTAATCAACTCCAAATCAGCGAATTGTTCAACTCTCCAATCTAATCAAGGTGAGTGGATTTATAATGCACTTTTATTATAAGATTATTATCTATTGTTCAATCATTCCCTATATAAACAAATTATTGTGAATAATTGGATCTGAAATGTTTAATTTTTATGCCTACGATTAAATTCCTCCTTTTATTCTTTCCCTTTTTACTTTTATAGCCAGGCTATCTTGAGCCTAGGTCTATCATGAAATAAATACGATTGAATGGTTACTGCGGATGAAAAGGGAAACGCTTGATCTGGGGATTAAAATTTGAGTTGGAGGATTTGAATGTAAATTACCATGAGTTTGGGCATAATATAATATAGGCAAGATTTGAATGTATAAACCAAGTTGGGAATTGTAAGTATGGACATGGTTTGGGGTTTGGCATAGAATTGACATCATTGAAACATGAATTTGCTTATAAAATTGTTAATGGGCACATGACACTTGAATAAGACATGAATTGTAACTTGTACATGGATAGGAACATGAAATTTACAATTAAAACTTGGCTTGGAATTTACCTCTAGAACTTAATATGGAATTTATGTAAGTGTGGCATAATTAAATTTAACGATGTGTAAATTTGATAATATGGATTGATGAATTTGCCTACAATTGGGATTGGCTAATTAATATTAGTATAGTAAATGACAAATAGGAATAATTATTAACATAATTATATGTTGAATTAGAATCACTTGACATGAACTTGGGGTGGGTGAAATATGATTTTAATGAACCTTTGACACGAGGTTACGTGCAATTGTGATGTAAGACTGCCCGGAACCGCCCGGCAAATCCAGCAGTCATAATTGGAAGTCCAAAGTGAGAGGTCAAAGGAAGTAATTTGAGTGTAATGGATTATGACACGAGGTTAGACTCGAGTTGTGGTATAAGTCTGCCCGGAAACGCCCGGCACATCCAGCAGCCACAAAGGGTTAGTCTAATGTGGGAGGTCATACATCGTTATGGCATAATAAATGAATTAAGAAATACTAACCATAATAAGACATGTGGGTGACATGGGTAGGGTTAGAGGGTTAAGTGGGTGACATGTAAAAATATGACATGTAAATATAGACTTAACCGTAGTAAGATAAGACATGTAAAACATGTAAATATGGACTTAACTGTAGTAAGACATGTGTAAGACATGGAAACAATAATAAAAGAGTTAAAGTGGGACACGGATGATATGTGAAACAAAATTTAGATATGCTTAACCAAATGGGACCCATAACGGTGTCATAAATTATTTGAATTGGATAAAGTTTGAGTAACGGGTTAAATAAATGGAAAAGGTTAAGCAAATATAAGAATATGGGGAATGATAAATAACCTATTATAAATGAATTTGAAAAGGGAGGGTAATAGGTTAGACTTGTCCTAGGGACAAGTGGAAAGTGTAACTTATGAGATAAGGTAAGTTATAAGAAACAATAGAGAAGAATAAGATAGCTTATATGTGAAGATATACTTAATTTTAAATTAAGTGGTTTAGAAAGGAAAAGTGGGAAATGGAAGATAAAATAAGTTATAAATGGAAAAGAAGAATCATATATGTTGGTTGGGATGAGTAATTCTCTGGGCGCTAGTCTGATGTTGATTTCGGCCTTCGGGGCTAGTGTTTAGGGAGTTATTCTCCTAATCAGTATACATGTGGGATAAGACATACTTAACTATGAATTAAATATAACATGTTGTTGTGACCCAAAAAGGGAATAATTTATGAAATTGGAAGATAACATGTTATAAGGCTTATTAATGGACTTAAATGAGTTAGGTACAAATTTAATTAATAAGCGAGGATAGCTTGGTAAACTTGAAAAGGAAGTTAGATTGAATAACCAAGTTAAAGATGGAAACTGATGAGGTGACACAAGCGCACAATAAATGGTTAGACGTAGGGTCTAATGACATATAAAACTAAGGCGCTTGGGGCAGTCCGTATGTTGTAGGATGAATAAACACACGAGGTAGATCATCACGGTGTCATAAGGCACGAGGAGGAGCGGACGTCCGACTGATCATATAGAAGGCTCCAACGGACTGGGATACGAAGCACGCAGCTTCGGGGGACGTGAGGGTACTCTTGGTATCCCTCTGTTAGATGCCAGATGATACGCCTGGGCTCACAGAGGTTAAGGTCTGCGGTAGAAGAACTAAGAGTATGCCTTGGTTGCAATATAGGGCAACCTAAAGACTAAGGTGGACCAGCGTGAGTCGTCGATAACTTGTATTGCCCTGGGATAGCATCTCGACTACCTACCATCTTCAGTCAATCGTAGTACGCATGCGGAAAGGCGGAGAACTCCAACAGACCATAATATGCTATCTAAGTTATGGGCGAGGGTGGCCAGTAGAAGTGGGGCATAGATAGGGCTGGGATACAGTTCTCATTCTTAGGTGCCTTTCATTAGTTGAGGGTGGGGTCATGTGGGACCAATAGCCACAGTTAGAAAAATAGACATTGACATCTGCATCGGCAGATAACTTAAAGCTCCCGACCGAGTTCCGTATATCTTGATTAGCCCTGACAGCGGAACTCGGGTAGCACATATAGAGTATTTGTGCGTCTAGACATCGAAAATGGTTCACGATACATACACGGGGAAAGTCTAGGAACATATATCGCTCTGCGTAGTGTGTCCTTGACTAGAGGGCATTCTACGTTAGGTAGCATAATCCCTAGTAGCCCTAGGTAGCGTAAACCCTAATCGAATTAAGGAAATGTGGTAGTCCAAACGATTACGAGAATGGTGGCACTACGCTGAGGTAGTATATAGTTACGTAATGAAGTCCGTACGATAAATGGAAAGCGACTGTACACATACATGGAAAGGATAATACGAGTTGGGGGTATCTACATATACGATGTATTAGGTTAATATACTAGTATGTGAACGAGAACGACATGAGTTTAGCCTTGAGTGCTAATGATGTGATTAACCTAATAAATAAGAAAAATATGCTGAACGGTATATGTAGGATTATACAGAAGTTTATTATAAGTCCAGTCACACAGAACTTATGTTCTGACCCCCTCCTCATTACATACTTCCAGGTTAGGTTCAGTACAGAGATGGTATGGCTTTGGATACTGGTTTAGCAGTATTGTTAACAAGGTAAAGCTATGTTTTGACTACATTATATTTTAATCCTTCCGTTGTGAGATGCTTACGAGTTCTGACATGTTTCTTTATCTCTGTCTTTTACTGCAGGATACCAGGGCACCCAACTCGGGTCTCGATGGATTGGATTTTGAAGAAAAAAACAGTCTGTCGAAATCCTGGTTGTCACATCTGGTATCAGAGCTTTAGTTTAGTGGTCTTAAGGCGATATGAGTGAACGTATTTGTATTTTCTAAAGTATAAATATTATATATATATATATATATATAAACCCAGATCCATAGAGTAACCCACTAGATATGGAAAGCGTTGGGATATTGGTTTGTACACTAATGGCATGGACATAGAAACTTTAAACCATTAGGTGGTTGGGAAAAGTGTACAATATGACTTGGAGCTAGAGAAAGGAAGTATCCCATAAGATGGAAACTAAGATGATAGTATTTCAGCGCAGTGGGTCTGGAAGTAAACCTTAGAAAATAGAAAAAGGTTGTAATGTAAAAATGGATTAGGAATATATATAGTCGAGAAAATTTAATTTGTATAAGTGCCTAGGGAAGCCTAGTTAAGTGAAAGACCCGCTTTAGTCTAACACAATAACAAATTTTAAGAACCTGAATTTGTAAAAGAGTTTGTGGTATTTTCTGAGTTTTGATCTTAAAAGTATTTTGGTGTTTGAAAAATGCATGTTCGGTTTTAAAGTAAAGTGGGGTATTTTTTGTAAAACAATGTTTTCTTGTTTTAAAAGAATTCTATCATGAAAAGGTGCATATTATGGAGCATATACATAGCTCACTAGTTTTCATATATGAAAAGGTTGAAAGGAAAATGTTACATTTTGAAAAAGAAGTTTTTGAAATCTCTATTCTATTAAATTTTGATTATTATTTTAAAATTTTGTTGGGTAAAATAAAATAAGCGGTAGAGCGTAAGAATAGAGTAGATATTTGCAACTTAGTGAGAAGAAACAGTGTAACCCATTAGTTGTCCTTGTCTACTCCAGTTTTGTGATTTGAGAAAAAGAAAATGTTTTACATTTTATCTTGTGATATGTTTTTATGGTTTGGCAAAAAGCAAATTTTTGAGAAAATAATAAAAGTTTTAACACTTAATTTTTGGAAGAAAGATTTAATGAAAAAAAGAACGAGACCAAGCCATGTTTTAGAAAGGATGGAGTATGTAAGGATTAGGGCCTGGAAAGAACGAGATAAAGTTAAAGCTATTAGGACCAACTGGAAATTGGCTGAGTTTGGTAATTCTCTGAGTGTCAATCTGATGTTGATTTCGATCTTCGGGGTTGATACTTAGGGAGTTATTTTCTTGCCAATTTCCAGTCAGGGATTAGATAATATTGAACTAATGGAAAATTCCCGTAGAATGCGTAAGCATAGTGAGATCTAGACTTGTTGCTTGGAAAAGAGAAGTATAGGCTAGTAATACACAGCATGGACTTGTAGTAACTACTAGGTAGAGAAGGGCAAGTAAGTGTATAGATCATGTTGAGTGGACTCGCGATTATCAGAGGTGACAAAGTCCTAAGATTCTTGTCCCGTAGTAGTAGCTGTGTAGGATACTGTTTGAGTTGAAATAGGAAAAGCTTATTTGAAATAATAGACTTGAGTAATTGGGCTAAGCCAAATAAGCTAAGAAAGAGAATAGCCTTAACTAACAAGAAAACAACAAATTCAATAAAGCAACAAAACAAGACGGGAAAAGAAAATGAAAATCATAAGAAAAAGATGAATAAATATGAAATTATTCCAAGATAAAATTGAAATACGAGAAAGAAATTTTCTTATGTGATTGTGCTTGGATAAGAAAATAGGAAATCTTCATAGAATAGTTATATATAAAAAAAATCCAAGTACAATTAGAAAAGAAAAGCGGAGGATGTGAATTTTTCCGTTTTATACCTTTTTGTAACATAAGAAATCGAATTTGGAAAATTAGATTTTTCTAAATTCCGAATTTAACAATGGTTGGTAGGATTTTGGATGCGAAAATTGGATGAACTATGCTCTTATTCCGTAAGAGTATGGGAAAATTTGGGTGAAAAATGTTTTGATTTTCAAAAATATCGCATTCATATAGAACTGCAAGTATATTTAGGATGTGAGCATCATGTTTTGGAAAAAAAAATAAAGCTTGCATACATATAGGTGGAACCAAATTAGGCATACATGCTTTACTATAATGTATTTCACTTTGCACATGTGCACAATGTTGCAATAATTGGATGAACACTAATTGGATGTTGCGAGGGATTATCTATTTTACTCATACCGAATTTCGGGGACGAAATTCTTTAAGTGTAGGAGAATGTAACACCCCGCATTTTTAATATAATTGAAAATAAAATAAAATATAAGAAAATATGCTTAAATAGGTAAATAATGGTGATGTATAATGAGAATTAATTAATACATGGAAAAATAAATTCGATAACAGTGTGTGTAACAGAGAAGATAGTAAAATAAGGATAATTAATTTAAATATCAGGAATTAGTGAAAATGGACATCACCATTGAGTTCCTCTCGAAATTTTACATGAAATAGAGTCTGAGTTTTCAAAAATGGGAGTCCGTATGAAGGAATTATGGCCTTCGGAAGATTCAGCGAAAAATCAGAAATCAGACAACCCAGCCCAGAAGAAAAAAAAAGCTAGGTCGACCATAGTGTCGACACCCCCGGGGAGGTTGACCTATAGCGACCTGGAGTAGGAATTTTGGTCCAGAAGCGGGAAATTCACCCCAGAAGCTGGCCAGGTTCATTTTTGAGCACGTGGATGAGTTTTTGGGCCTGGTACGTTGGTCTAACACCTATATAAACACCCTAAGCTCATTATAAACTCCACTACAATTCATGGCAAGGCCATGGCTCTCTTCTAACTTGATTTCTTCTTCCTCAAGCTATTGATCTAAATAAATTTTAGATCTATTCTTCTCTCTTTTATCTACCACATCTATTCTTAAAATTAAAAGAATAAGATTTAGAACAACGAATGAAATAGAAGAGAGATTCAAATCTAAAGAAAAGATAATGGATTCAGATTCACAAATTTATGCCGCAAAGAGAAATCGAAATTGAATAAAAAGGGGAAATCAATCAAATCAAATAGCAATGATATTCAACAACAATCAATTAAGAAGGTTAATCAACTCCAAATCAGCGAATTGTTCAACTCTCCAATCCAATCAAGGTGATTGGATTTATAATGCACTTTTAGTATAAGATTATTATCTGTCGTTCAATAATTCCCTATGTAAACAAATTATCGTGAATAACTGGATCTGAAATGTTTAATTTTTATTCCTACGATTAAATTCCTCCTTTTATTCTTTCCCTTTTTACTTTTATAGCTAGGCTATCTCGAGCCTAGGTCTATCATGAAATAAATACGATTGAATGGTTATTGCGGATGAAAAGGGAAATGCTTGATCTGGGGATTATAATTAGAATTGGAGGATTTGAATATAAATTACCATGAGTTTGGGCATAATATAATATTGGCAAGATTTGAATGTATAAACCAAGTTGGGAATTGTAAGTATGGACATGGTTTGTGGTTTAGCAAAGAATTGACATCATTGAAACATGAATTTGCTTATAAAATTGTTAATGGGCACAAGACACTTGAATAAGACATGAATTGTAACTTGGACATGGATAGGAACATGAAATTTACAATTAAAAATTGGCTTGGAATTTACCTCTAGAACTTAATATGGAATTTATGTAAGTGCGGCATAATTAAATTTGATTATGGAATTGGCATAATTAACGACGTGTAAATTTGATAATATGGATTGATGAATTTGCCTATAATTGGGATTGGCTAATTAATATTAGTATAGTTAATGACAAATAGGCATAATTATGAACATAATTATATGTTGAATTAAAATCACTTGACATGAACTTGGGGTTGGGTGAAATATGATTTTAATGAACCTTTGACACGAGGTTAGGCGCAATTATGATGTAAGACTGCCCGGAACCGCCCAGCAAATCCAGCAGTCATAATTGGACGTCTAATGTCAGAGGTCAAAGGAAGTAATTTGAGCGTAACGGTTTATGGCACGAGGTTAGACTCGAGTTGTGGTATAAGTCCACCCAGAACTGCCCGGCACATCTAGCTGCCACAAAGGGTTAGTCTAATGTGGGAGGTCATACATCGTTATGGCATAATAAATGAATTAATGAATACTAATCATAATAAGACATGTGGGTGACATGGGTAGGGTTAGAGGGTTAAGTGGGTGACATGTAAAAATATGACATGTAAATATAGACTTAACCGTAGTAAGATAAGACATGCAAAACATGTAAATATGGACTTAACTGTAGTAAGACATGTGTAAGACATGGAAACAATAACAAAAGAGTTAAGTGGGACATGGGTGATATGTGTAACAAAATTTAGATATGCTTAACCAAATGGGACCCGTAACGGTGTCATAAATTATTTGAATTGGATAAAGTTTAAGTAACGGGCTAAATAAATGGAAAAGGTTAAGTAAATCTAAATTAATTACAGAAAATGGGGAATGATAAATAACCTATCATAAATGAATTTGAAAAGGGAGGGTAATAGGTTAGACTTGTCCTAGGGACAAGTGGAAAGTGTAACTTATGAGATAAGGTAAGTTATAAGAAACAATAGAGAAGAATAAGATAGCTTATATGTGAAGATATACTTAATTTTAAATTAAGTGGTTTAGAAAGGAGAAGTGGGAAATGGAAGATAATATAAGTCATAAATGGAAAAGAAGAATCGTATATGTTGGTTGGGACGAGTAATTCTCCGGGTGCTAGTCTGATGTTGATTTCGGTCTTCGGGGCTAGTGTTTAGGGAGTTATTCTCCTAATCAGTATATATGTAGGATAAGACATACTTAACTATGAATTAAATATAACATATTGTTGTGACCCAAAAAGGGAATAATTTATGAAATTAGAAGATAACATGTTATAAGGCGTATTAATGGACTTAAATGAGCTAAGTATAAATTTAATTAATAAGCGAGGGTAACTTGGTAAACTTGAAAAGGAAGTTAAATTGAATAACCAAGTTAAAGATGGAAACTGATGAGATGACACAAGCGCATAATAAATGGTTAGACGTAGGGTCTAATGACATATAAAACTAATGCACTTGGGGCAGTCCGTACATTGTAGGATGAATAACCACACGAGGTAGATCATCACAGTGTCATAAGGCACGAGGAGGAGCGGACGTCCGACTGATCATATAGAAGGCTCCAACGGACTGGGATACGAAGCACGCGGCTTCGGGGGACGTGAGGGTACTCTTGGTATCCCTCTGTGAGATGCCAGTTGATACGCCTGGGCTCACAGAGGTTAAGGTTTGCGGTAGAAGAACCAAGAGTATGCCTTGGTTGCAATATAGGGCAACCTAAAGACCAGGGTGGACAAGCGTGAGTCGTCGATAACTTGTATAGCCCTGGGATAGCATCTCGTCGACTACCTACCATCTTCAGTCAATCGTAGTACGCATGCGGAAAGGCGGAGATCTCCAACAGACCATAATATGCTATCTAAGTTATGGGTGAGGGTGGCCAGTAGAAGTGGGACATAGATAGGGCTGGCGTACAGTTCTCATTCTTAGGTGCCTTTCATTAGTTGAGGGAGGGGTCATGTGGGACCAATAGCCACAGTTAGAAAAACAGACCTTGACATCTGCATCGGCAAATAACTTAAAGCTCCCGACCAAGTTCTGTATATCTTGATTAGCCCTGACAGCGGAACTCGGGTTGCACATATAGAGTATATGTGAATCTAGACATCGAAAATGGTTCACGATACATACACGGGGAAAGTCTCACTACAAGAAAAGCTATAAATAACGGTAGATTTTTAGCAGCGGAAATATCCGTCGCTAATTAGCAACGGATTTTCGTGGACTTTGTAAGAGATGATATTTTGGATTTTATGTATAACCTTGTTTTAAATTATTACCGTCGAATATTATTTCTATTGCTAAACCATTGGAAATTGCAGCCCTTTACCGGCATAAAATATTTAACGCTAAATTCCATTGCTAATAGCGTCGGATTACCATCGACAAAATTTTGAAGCTATTTTTGCAGTAGTTTTTCAAGAGATTTGAAAGGAACTTTTATATTTATTATTTATAAAATGTTTTAAATTTGTGTTACTACTTAATTATTAATATGTAAATATAAATTCTAAACAATTAACGTTAATAATATATTAGTAATAAATAACAAATAATAACTATTGGAAGTAAATAATATTCAATAGTTAATGTTGATTAATTATTAATTACTATAAAATGTAAATAAGAGGTAATAATAAATAATAAAATACCTTAATGTTCGATGTTTATTAAATTTATTTCTTAGTGATTAATAAGTAAATATAAATTCTAAATAATTAATGTTAATAATATATTTGTAATAAATAATAACGATTAGAAGTAAATAATATTCAATAGTTAATGTTGATTAATTATTAATTACTATAAAATATAAATAAAAGGTAGTAATAATTAATAAAATACATTAATGTTCGATGTTTATTAAATTTATTTTGATAATAAATGATTAATAAATAATCTTTAATATGGTTAAAGAAATTATTATCAAGAAATTATTAATACATATTTGCTTTTAAGAAATTGATTGGTACGTATTAATTGGTAAATAATTAGTAATTAAGAAAAAAATGGTCAAAGTTTAAAATAAGAAGTTGAATAAGTATTAAGCGATTTCAAATTTCAAAAAATTCAAACCATACAAGTTATTATTTTCGTGCATGTTATCTATCTGCTTTGGAGCCAAAATATTTGCTTTGGTTTCAAAATTTCATTAAAATAAAAAATTATTTCAAATAAATAAATTGTAGAATTTTAAATTGATCAATTTTTTTTCAAAACAACTCCATGTAGAGCACTTCGATAGGTTCACAATGCAAAAAATTATGCCTCAAACTAGACTCATTTATAAAAGTTATTAATTTTAGAAGTTTTCAAAAATTAAAGTTAAATCAGATTAAATTTTCTTTGACATATTCATAGACCGTTTTGGCTCCAAAACAAAATATTTGGCTCCAAAGACGAAAAATTGGGCTTGAAATTGCTGTCGCAGCCACCAATATTTTGGTCTCTCTACTTTCTCCATATAAAAAAAAGTGCCTGACATTGTTCCCAAGCAAAACCTAAATCTTGTCGCCGCATCCTTCAGTTCAAGCGCCATCTCCCTTCAGATCGGCCACTGCATCCCTTTTAAACAGCATCCTATCAGGTGTATATTCGTACTCGTTCTAATCTTGTATTTTTTGCTCTTCTATGATTCTCGATTTGTAAATCTGTTATTTTCGGTTAGGGCTTAATATCTTGTTTTAGGTTTTCTTCGTGAATTTAATCTGTTTCTTAATTGTGAATTCCGATTCTATTTTTGTTGTGAATCTGTTCTTGAATTGTGAGACAGCAGTTCAAGCTACCCTTAGGCTCTGTTTGTTTTTTGCAAACTGAAGCTGATCGCTTGAAATTTTTAGCGGTCAGAACAAGAAAAGGCATTTGTTTTGAAAAGTAAAATAAGCGAGATCTGGTTTTCAGCTAATTTTAGTGATATTTTTCAGCAACAATTAATCGCTGATTAGGTATTCAGATCTCTACCTTATAAATCTACACTGGGTACTTCACTTCTCATCGAAACGCTCTTTCTCTACCATCGCAGCTTTCTACCTTTTCCAGATTTCTCTACCATCGTATCTTAATCTTATCAAAACAGGCTATCTCGTGGAAATGTTTTGTCTGTAAGTGGTTAGTAAAATCTGTTGTGCTGTCAATAGGAAGCTAAACGGTATTCTTTAGCTAAAAGAAAATGGAACTGACGTTGGTGTCAAAGTGATTTTACTGTTTTTGCTAGTTTTCAGTTCTTTTGGATGATTCAATTAAGTCGGTTTCCAGGTTGAGATGTTGTGATATAGGTTATTACTTTTGTTCTTCTTCTTTAGTGTTAGTTTTGGAGTTTGTATATTAGTTAGATGGTTTGAGATTTGAAAGTGCTATGCATTCTTGCATAAAATTACTGCAACTTTAATACACTATCCCATCCGATCTATGTACTTTTAGATTTAATTGTACAAATATGTAGCTTGCACCACTACATTTTGTATGATAAATTTGGTTTAACAGTTATGCCCTCAAAGGGAAAAGCTAACAAAAAAGGCTATAATGGAACAAATATTGACATTGTTTTTCTATCCATATGTAGTAAACTGTTTTAACTATAATGGAACAAATATTGACATTGTTATCTATTGAATCAACTGCCCTGGAGTTCGTTGATTATCTTGTGCAACTGTTGTTACTCTCACTATTTGTTTGGCTTCTTTTTTAAGGTTTGGATTATTGGATTCGTCTGTTGTAGAGACATTCTGGCTTTACTTGAGGAGATGCATAGCCATTCCGATTCTGTTTTTGTTGACAAGTAAGTGTGGCTTGAATTATACTTATGTTACAATATTTTTTGTGCATGTGCTATAATGCCATATCCCCGTTTTGGATACAATATTGTATAATATTAGTTGCAGATGAAAAATAACAAGGACGTAGAACTTATAACATTGTACTCATTCTGTAGCAAACACCATCAATTTGGACTTCGACACTTTCAGCTGGGACAACAAATTTCCAGGTGTTGCAGTCCTATTAACAAGGGTAACTCATCATTTATTTATATTATATTGAAATTCATAGAAAATATAAAGCCATGGTGGATCTGGGGTTACTGGATTTCACCCTTGATGCAGCACAAAATGACAGTTGAGCAACTTTGCTCATCAAGACATATTCAACACTGTCTGCCAATAATTAGTGTTAGTACCATACTTCCTAACTCCTCAATAATGCAGAAAACCTTAATAATTTGCATATAAAAAAACTGAAACAGCCTATAGTACAGATGGGAATGTAAATGTCAATTTGACATAGTCGTCGGAGTACTGATTCAATAATGCATTATTTTTTTGGACTCTGGACACAAGTCGAATAATATTTTACTTTTCAGGCTGACTCTAAAGAGATCATGGTTTGCAAATCGTCTGTGGAAGACCTTCAAATAAGAAAAGGAAGACATAAATAAATAGCTAGAAGAATGACCATGGTATCATCTCATTCTGTACAGCTACATCTGCTTTGTTGCTTTGTCATTTTTTTTTAATTGCACCATCTTTGTTCTGTTCATATTGCCCTTTTATTTTTTGTAAACTATAACATTTACTTTTTGTACTATATTTTCCGTTTGAGCATCACTACATGTTTGTAGTTGTACCAACTATTTTATGTACAACCATCATTTCAATAATATGTGATGTCTTTATAAATCTTATTTCCTATATAGGTCTCCAGGCACAAATCATTTGGTAGCTTATCAGGCTATAACAATTTTGAGTGCATTATCAGCATTCAATTTACATAAATTTGTTTGAATCTCATTTGTATACGGTTTCTGCTTAGTATTATATATATAGTTATATATATAGTTATATATATATACTACTATATCAGAAGGGGAGTAGCAGCGGATTACCATCAAAAAAGGAGGTTAAGTTTACCTCGATTTAATTTTTGTCGCTAATCCCTTGGTAATTAGTAAGGATTTACCTACATCTTTTATACATAATATTTTATTATAAATTAATTATCCGTCGGTAAATTACCGGAATATAAATTAAAATTAAATTAATAAATAAAATTTTATTTTTATTTTAAAATTAGTAAAATGACGGAAAAATGTCGGAAAACTCATGCTAAAATTCATCGCAAAATCTGACACAAATACCGTCATGGTTTTTACCGACCAAATAGTTATGTAGGAAATCCGTCGCTAATGCCTGTTTAGCGACGGATTAGAAGCAAATTCTTCCGCTGCTATTTGTTGTTTTTCTTATAGTGTCTAGGAACATATATCGCTCTGGGTAGTGTGTCCTAGACTAGAGGGCATTATTCGTTAGGTAGCATAATTCCTAGTAGCCCTGGGTGGCGTAAACCCTAATCGAATTAAGGAAACGTGGAAGTCCAAATGATTACGAGAATGGTGGCACTACGCTGAGGTATAGTTACGTAATGAAGTATGTACGATAAATGGAAAGGGACTGTACACATACATGGAAAGGATAATACGAGTTGGGGGTATCTACATATACGATGTATTAGGGTAATATACTAGTATGTGAACGAGAACGACATGAGTTTAGCCTTGAGTGCTAATGACGAGATTAACCTAATAAGTAAGAAAATATACTGAATGGTATATGTAGGATTATACAGAAGTTTATTATAAGTCCAATCACACAGAACTTATGTTCTGACCCCCTCCTCATTACATACTTCCAGGTTAGGTTCGGGATAGAGATGGTATAGCTTTGGATACTAGTTTAGCAATATTGTTAACAAGGTAAAGCTATGTTTTGACTATATTATATTTTAATCCTTCCGCTATGAGATGCTTATGAGTTCTGACATGTTTCTTTATCTTTGTCTTTTTCTGCAGGATACCAGAGCACCCAACTCGGGTCTCGATGGATTGGATTTTGAAGAAAAAAACCAGTCTGTCGAAATCTGGGTTGTTACATGGAACGTGAGATGAAAGCGTTCTGCTAGATGATTATTATATTGTGATTGATAGACATATTATAATATCAAATGAGTTGGATATAAAGATTATCATTCTTGCCAAAGAATTTTGAAATGTTGAATCAAGTGTTTTGGATTTTCATACGGGATAAACCCATTCTGTGTTATTCGGCGTGGTCTTATGAGATATCATTTATTTTCTCAAACTATTTTAATTTTTTTACTCATACCAGTCCCATGACTGACCCAGTGTTTATTTTGTGTTGTTTTCCCCAAACTCTTGGGTGCCCAATTTTGTACGGGCAGCCAAGTAGTCGGGATTTTTCAGATATACTGAGAGCTTGGAGCAGGAGGCTTCAGGATTATATAGCTACTGTTATTTCCACTATGTTGTAAGTGTTGTACTCTGATAAGGTTACTATATATATATATACTAGTTTTTTTTCAAAGTTATGTATCTAATATATATTGTTCGTTCTACTATGAGTTTTGTGTTACTCTTATGATGATGTATGTTCTTCTTCTTCGTCTATTCTAAATTTCAATCTTATCTATTCTCACCCTCTAATTTCTTTCATGGACTATCCAGTTTTTTCGATGCTTGGATAGTCGACATTGAGTTTATGTCGATTACTCAGGATCACGAAAACCCGGGTCGTTATAGTGGTATCAGAGCTGAAGGTTAAGTGATTGCCTTGGCTCTGTGGCATGACTCAGTAGAAATAGGGTTAACAATACCCTAGATTGAGTTTGAGTGTGTATATATATATGAGTGCATATTTGTTGTTTGATATAACAATTGTTTTCTATTGTAGAGATTTATTGATTGAGTTGTTTATGAGTTCTGGTCGATCAGTTTGATCCACTGTATTGGTAGGAGTTAATAAACACTTGAATACGATGAACCGACATAGTATGTTTTGAAAAGAGGGTAAGTGAAATAATTTTACCTGAAATATATTTTGTTATAAAAGGAATCTATATATTGGAATTATTATAACATATAGGATGTGTTGGTTGTTATTATAATCGGATGAGATTATAAATTGAAATGGTTATGTAAATAACCAATTGGAATTTATATAAGTGGTATATGAAATCAAATGGATTAAATCTGAATTGAAATTAAAACTCTGAAAATTTGAATAAGTGTTTGTAAATGAATATGGATTAAATATACGAGAATTTTAAAATCCTGGGAGATTTTAAATTGTTTACAAGCATTGTGAAGGATATTTTGAAAGTGATTTCAAAATGAAGATGTTTAAATATGATTTTGAAATTCGGTATAGTATTGAACTCACTTCGATAGCTGGAAAATAACCCTGATGATGACGGTCACATCATCAGTGTCATTTTTGAGTTGCTAAGTAACGGATTACTACCAAAGATTTTGTTTTTGGTTTTTTTTATAGAAAGCAAGTTGTTTTGAATCCTGAAAAGGGATATCTGGTTTTAGAAAAGCTAAAATGTTTAAAATACCTTAGGAAAGATTGTTTGAACTAAAACAAATTAAATGTGAATTTGTGAAAGCAAATTGAAATTGAATTAAAACCAGTTAAGTGGAAAATGATTTGAGATAGAATAAATCGGATTTGTTTGGATTAGAGATAATACGAAATGGAATTTGACTAGTAAGTTAGGAGTTGAAATGAATATTGGAATCTGAGTTAAGAACAGAATTCGGCTTGGGTATAATCGAATGATTGGGATGACATTGGTATATGGAGGATTGGTAACACATGGAAAGGATATATTGATATGCCCGACAAAAGGTACCAGTTTATATTATATATGGGTTTGAGATTTTGATGAGTCGAATTGGCAAGCCGCTTGGCTATTTGATTTTATTTTGGGATGAAGAAGGCCTAGAGAAGCAAGTTGGAGTTTGAGCTATTGACCAGTACAAAGGAGGTGCTGGCGAATTTTTTCGAAAGTTAAGGTGTTAGAAAATTTTAAGGATTTTTGAAAGTATTCGTTAGTAGGAATGAATAAATATTTAACTGAAATTAAATTGGTTTAGTTGAAACTGAAGTTAAGAAGTGAACAAATAATTTTTAACCCAGTTAATTGTGTTTGTTTTCTACCTTAGCAATTTCGAGGACAAAGTTATTTTAAGGGGGGGAGAATGTAATGTCCCGTATTTTTACGATGTAATAATTAATTAATTTAATTATTTAAATAGTTATTTAGAGATTTAAATGGTTATTTAATTAAATAATATTGAATATTTAATTAGTATTTATAATATAATAATATATTATAATTCCGAAATAATCGGAAATAGCTGAATTAACAGAATAAGCTAACCTACCGATATTATTATATTTTTGGGATCGTGGCACCGAAATCGACACAACGGTATGTTTAACTCTGTCTATAGAGATCCGTAAAACAAATAAAATTGTGGTATAATAATGTCCGTAAAACTTCATTTTGAAAACAAAGCATACGCATGCCATACAAAAAACCATAAACATATAAATATATATTACTATATGACGTATGCTCCTTTACATAACAAGTAAGGAACCCATAAAGTTTGAAATTAAAGCCTACCTGAATAACGCACATGCTAAGTTCTCCTCGTTCTCTATGCCCATTTTTATTCCCTTAACACCGAAGTAAGCCTCGTTTCCTCAACAGTTAAGACTTCTAAAAGCTTATATATACACACCAGGCAATACAGATTCAACGTTGGCTCCTTTTGTCCATTCGATCAACATCATTTTGGGTTCTCAAAATTAAAATAAAATAGAAACCATGTTTAAATCGATTTGTTTTTACTTCGTGGAAATCACCTAAACGAGAGCTTTCTGCTCTTATGAGCCTTATGCAGTTCGATGTTTCCTCTAGAACCCAAAGTTTTGCATAGTAAAAACCTACGTTCGACATCTATTGGTGGCACAGTACATCGATAGGAGGAAAGGTAGCTTGTGTAGTGACTTGTTAGAGATTTTCGCAATGAAAAAGGAGAGGGGCTTCTTGCTGCATGAACGGGAAGCATGGTGGTTAAAATGTGATGTGTGGCTTGAATATTGGAGCTGTGTTTTAGCAGCAGGAGGGAAGGAAAGGTACTGTTTTGATGGGTTATGTTGCATGTAGTTTTTAATGTGTGAGTAGTGGAGATGACTGTAGCATGTTGGAACAAGTGAAGTGCGTAATTACTGGAGAGCTTGATTGTAAGATGGAGGGATGCTTAAGTGAATAGGGTGAGTAAAAAATAAAATAAAATAGGTGCAATGGGTTATAGTAGAATTATGTTTGGACTGGTGCCGGGGAGAGCCGTGAGTGGGTATGGAATTTGTAATTAAAGGAGCAGCTTGTATGGAAGCAAGGAAATAGTGTTGAGCTAAACTGGCGTGGGGTGGAGAAAGAGATTCGAAAGAGAAGAATAAGGGCGTGAGTAGGTTGAGTTTCATGAAGGGATTTGTTTGTGGGTGGAAGAATGGAGAAATATTGAAGCATGAGATAGACCATTGAATCATGACTGGAAGGGGTGACAATGGTTACGGTTTCTATAATATTAGAAAAGGGAGCGAGGCTGCTAAGGAGGATGGAATGAGAGGATGTTTGGTGAAGGCGGTGCATATAAAAGGTTGAGTAAGTGAGGAGCAGTATTGGATCAAGTCACGGAAATGGCGGTTGTGTAACTTGTATTTACAGGGAGCGGTGGTTTTGAGTTTTTGGGGGAAGACGGATAGTGAACGAACGTGATGGGACGTTTTAAAAAGGTAAATCCCACTATAAAAAGTAATTTAGTTTAAATTAAATTTTAAATAGTATATTAACTTAGAAATCTGAAATCTCGTCCATATAGTGTCGATTTTACGAACGGTCTGATCCTTTGGGATCGTACAGACGCACACTACGCAACGAAGCTGGCTTGGAACCATTTGGAGCTTGTTGGAATTTATGGCAAAATAAAATGTCTGAACGAAGCTGTTGAACGTTTATTGTTATTCAACGATAACCGACCAATGTGAGTAAATCTCACTAACTGTACAGTTTATATTTTTATAAATATAATCTAGTAGTGATAAATGATGATTGATTGTTGTGTATTGATTGTTTGGTTGAATTGCTGATGTACTGGTTGAAATTATAGATAACGATATATATAAATCATTAATCAAATATTGGGTCTATTCTTCATAATATTTCATATTGAAATGAAATCGATGTTTTTTGTAGTATTTAACATCTGTGGATGCAGGGAGGCAGGTTGGAGGGATCCAACTGGATTCCTCAATATTTATAATACTGTTTGTTTTCATATATTATGATATATGATGTGATATATAATATGTGATTGATTATGATGACACTGGTCATGTTATTTGGTATTTTAAATACCTTATGAACTACTGAAATGTACAAAAGGAAATTTTCAAAGTGAATATTGAAAATGATATATTTTTATATAGAATAAATAGTATTATATAAAAGGATTTATATAAAATAAATAGAATTATATAAAAGGGATTTATATAAAATAAATAGAATTTTATAAAGGGAATTATATAAAATAAATAGAGTTATATAAAGGGAATTATAATTAAGATTTAAGTGTTAGAAATAATAAAAAGAAGATTTGTATAAATAATTTTATAATTAGAAGTATAAATAGAAATTGGATTTGGGATATTGTTTTAAATACGAAATCAAACTGCTTTGATTTTATAAAGAAATATTTTTCACATTCTATATGAAAATTAGATTAAAGTAAATATTTTGCTAATAAAATATTTATAAAGGAAATAGGGTTTGAAATAGGAATTTAAAATGAAGCTAAAGGAATTAGAAACTGAATTGAGATTAGTTGAGTTAAATGGCTTTCTAGGTATCGATCTGATGTTGGTTTCGGCCTTCGGGGTTAATACGTAGGTGAATGGAAACTTTTCCCAAAGTTAATAACATATATATTCTGAAATTAGAAAATACGGATTTGATGAATACATGGAAATGAGAAATGTGGAAATGAATAAATTTTGATTGATGATTGATCGATAGAATTTCCATTTGGAAATACTATAGTTGTTTGCACACATGTTTTTCTTTGATAGTTAAATCATCGACTATCAAAGTTTTTGATCATTTTTCCGTTTTCAATACGGAGAGACCGGGATCAGTTTCATTATTTGAAAACAACTCTGTATGGGCGTTAGCGTTGCGAATCAAATATGGTGAAGATAATTGAAGACGGAGTTATGCAAGGGTTGTCCTGTTTATAGAATAGTGCCTTTGGTTTGTCCAGCCCAGGACGACCTGTATGGAAGAATGTCTAACGGAGTTTATTTAATAGATCTCGTAAGTTGATCTCTTCAAACGTATTTATGTTTGGTGATGGAAGAATTCATTTCTCTTAGCTGTTTACCCGTGATACGTTCAGGGAAATCAATTTGTGATTTAGCGGGTATGACGATGTGACATTCAAAGTGAATGAAGATGTGGTTTGTAAAGGATATGTTATGGCCTCTAGCCTCACAACTGGAAATGGTACAAAATCAGGTAGGACGCATGGCTAAGTGGTTAGCTGCCAATTAGGGCGTATTGTCACCTGATATAGAGTTTCATCTACTTCTATAATCTATTTCGATACTGTACCTTTCGAGAAACGGTTGCTAATCGCAACCGTTGGTGATAATACATTTGGTACACTCAAGCAAAATGAGTGACCGGTCATGTTTAGCCTGGGTAACAAGATGTTCTTGTTGAACCCGGTGTATTTCTATCTAGAGATACACTATCAGAAGGTGGCCCCATACCTTGCCAGTTGAAATTCATTCCCCAATAAGCGCCTGCGGTTTTTGATTGTATATTATGTAAGTGGAACATGAGATGAAAGTGTTCTGCTAGATGATTATTATATTGTGATTGATAGACATTATTATAATATCAAATGAGTTGGATATAAAGATTATCGTTCTTACCAAAGGATTTTGAAATGTTGAATCAAGTGTTTTGGATTTTCATAAATGAAAAATCTGTTCCGTGTTAAATGGCGTGGTCTTATGAGATATCGTTTATTTTCTCAAACTATTTTAAATTATTTACTCATACCAGTCCCATGACTGACCTGGAGTTTATTTTGTGTTGTTTTCCCTAAACTCTTGGGTGCCCAATTTTGTACGGGCAGTCAAGTAGTTGGGATTTTTCAGATATACTGAGAGCTTGGAGTAGGAGGCTTCAGGATTATATAGCTGTTGTTATTTTTGCTACGTTGTAAGTGTTGTACTCTGATAATGTTACTGTATACATATACTAGTTTTATTTCAAAGTTATGTATCTAATATATATATTGTTCGTTCCCCTGTGAGTTTTGTGTTACTCTGATGATGACGTATGTTCTTCTTCTTCTAGTCTAAGTTTCTATCTTATCTATTCTTACCCTCTAATTTCTTTCATGGACTATCCGGTGTTTCTGATGCTTGGATAGTCGACATTGAGTTTATGTCGATTACTCAGGATCGCGAAAACCCGGGTCGTTACAATAACTAACATCGCGGTCTTGTCGGTAAATTTAATTACCATTTCCCGTTCGAATCTAATTAAAGATTTAACTATCTCTTGGAGCAAAACTATTGATACTCCACTCTCAATCAATTCCCAAATTTGATAATTTAAATTATCAATTCACATTTCAATCTAATTAAAGATTCATTAAAACTCCACTTTGTTTTAATCTTCCCAAAAATCAATATTAATGATTATTTAACTTTGGAAACAGAAACATGCCGCTTCAACAATCTACCCCATACTATTGATTTCTTCCTATATATAACCTCTAAGATCGTACGTCTCAAAGAAGGGTGTTAAGCAAGAGAATAAATTCCCCACCACCAAACAGATATATATTTAGCAGAGATCAACCATACAGTTCGAAATACAATGACAAACATGTAATCATGCCTTTAACTGGGTTAAATAACTAATGTCATTTAAAACACAGTTCACGATAAACCCAAAATCATATTCCATTTATCACTGAATCTTCATGGAAAAGCAAATCAATATATAATCGATATCAATTTCCGTATTCGACTAATAATATAAATGGAAAAACGGCAAAGCCTTTTAAATTCCATATATATTAACAGTCTTCCTCCACAGAAGCTCATTTCGATTATTATCAAATTGAATTCCATTCAATTCCAATCTAATATATTAAATTGGAAAACTTTGCTTTGGAAGATTCCTGTTAAATCTAAATAAAAAGATTTATGAATTCCAAATCACATTTCACTGTAAATCGGGTTAAAGAACGAATGTCGTTAAAAACACAGCTCACAATAAACCCAATTCACATTCCAATTAAATGTTAATTGATTGAAAATTCTTCTTTAAATCTTAATTAAAAGATTTATTCTTTTCACACGGTATTTAAGAACAGTGTTACTAAAGACCCCATCCCATCAGTCTCTAACCGTAAATTGGTAAGAGAACAGTTCCCTAAGTATTAATCCCGAAGGCCGAAATCAACATCAGACCAACACCCAGGAAACCATTCAACTTAGCTAATCTCTAGTTAGTTTCTAATTTTCTTAACTCCATTGAGTTTAAGAACAATATTATTAAAGATACCATTCACGGCAAAACCCAAAATCTCATTCCATTGCTAATCGGGTTAAAGAACAAGTGTTATTTAAAACACCGTTCACGATAAACCCAAAAACCAATTTCAATTTAATTCCAATTAAATGTAAATTAATTGGTAAACTTCATTATATCTTAATAAAAAGATTTATATCTTTTCTCAACTGGGTTTAAGAACAGTGTTAGTGAAGACATCGTTCACGACAAACCCAAAATCCCATTTGATATTAAATATAAGGCTCTGAAAAGAAAATATATTGGCTTATATTCAATATCAAATTCTGAAACCAACAAATATCGTATTGGAATAACGATATATATCTTCCAAATTCCTCCACAATATCCGTATAATCACAGAATCCAATATCGAAATATTCCGAAGTTACTTTCAATTCAAATCCATTCCAATTCTTATATTGGAAATTTCTGGATATATTAAAACCATTCACAAATCCAATTTATTGGATTTCAAATCTAGTTCATAACTAGTTTATTTTGATAAATATATATATTTTTATCTTTTCAAATATTGAATTATTCATCCCAATTCTTTCTAAATCATTTATTATGATTTTACACAAATTATTAATATTTTTAATAATTTTATCAAGACCCGTACAGTCGATTTCCATAAACGGTCATCGAACTGCACTCACAGCGGCCTTTTCCAAATTTGATTTGGACATAATTCCAAGTCCAATCATTAAATTTCAAATTCCTTATATTCGTTGGAAAGCTCTTTTCGATACGAACCTAACGATTCCAGTTTTAGGGGAATCCGACGGTCGGATCTTCCGTAATGTCAATTCGAAGACAATGGTCGAAATTCGCGAACGGTCGCGGCACGGCACATTCTATTCAGACCATTTAATATATATAATATATATATTTTGTCGATTTCTATTTTAAAATGTATTTTATAAATTGTTTTAAAACCGATTTCAACTTCATATTCAATTTCAAATCAAAATTGAATATTCCGTATCATTAATATATAAATGATAATATTTTCAGAACATTAGATTTTGAAATCATTTCCTTTTCGATATTCATTATAAAAATGAATAAAATCGATATAATCGTTCATGTTAAAATGGCGTTAATCTAATTAACACGGCTTTATATATTTAAATATATTCATGTCCATCCCAAATCGGACATCAAAATGAAATTTTGATCTTTTACTGAATATTATTTTAAAATATTCCTTATTTTAAAATATCGTTATTTTAAAATATTCCTTCTTTCTGAACTGGAATCAAACACAGTCAATTACCATATAATGTGATTTATATGGATTTCATACAACACATGTACAAAACAGCAATAACAAACAATCGACCATCATCCAGAGTGCACTACACAACTACATAAGCATTAAATATAAATAATTCATGCTTACACAGCCTGTCAACCAAAAGATCGACATACTACTAAACAATTGGGATTAGTGTATGTCAAATATCATCCCAACACCCGTATGGGTTTTTAATTAACAAAAACAGATTTTATTTGTGTAGTTGGGCAACGTGTAATGTGGCAACCCGAACTTCCCCGTGAAGGAAAGAACGAATTGCGTTGAGAACAAGAAGAATCAGAACACAAATAGAAGAACATTTCGTTGTTAATTTCAACAATTCCATCAGAATACAATAATATACAAAGTACGAATAAATATTACACATCAAAAAAATATCAGAGATTTAAATTACATTACATAGCAGATGAAAATAATACAATACACAACTGAAAGAGATAAACAGATAAAAGCATTCCGAATATCGTTCCAGCTATAAACTAGGATCCTGTGAATATAAATCTGCAAAACCAAAACTACTAGCTGCCCATGTGGAAAATAGGGGCGCCCAGAATTTAGGTTAAAACAATAAAGTCCAGGTCAGTCATGTAACTGGTGTGAGAACTAAAATAGTTATTTAAAACTTTACTTTAAAAGAGTGTAATTCAAGGGACCACGCCATATAACATGGAACAGGTTTCCTCCCGAGAATACTAGTGCATAGAATCAACAGTGCAATGCTTTTTGTAAAAATGAAGCTATTATAAGACTCAGATCCCATGACACAATGCAACGCAAGCCGGAGGATAGAGTTTTACCTTATAATAGCCAAACTTGCTTGGTACGTTTAAAACAAATCATTTTGATACTATTATAGTGTAAAGTGTATGAAAACAACTTCAAATAAATGTATCAATCATAGACAGCATAGTGCCCCATCCCACTATGTCGCCATACTAGGCTCTACAAATAAAACTGAATGTCACGTATTGGAAACTTGTTTCCGTCATGAGTCGATGCCAGGGATGGCTCCTCACCACTTCGAGACACTCTAGCAAATGCCTTAGGATCCCCCGCAGTGAACCCTTGGATCTTCAGGGCCGGTCCTCCCTTACGTTTGAGAATTGGTTATTCCTAAACTCACATTTTCTGGTTCTATATATCCATCGGCTCTGAAGAGACCGATATATCCGAGGCGCCTCGCAATCCAACATCCACAAAGGTAAAAATATAAAATGTCAGGCCTTGATAAAACACTGACACCACCTATAGCTAAAAAGAAACATTGTGCACACCCTGCAGTCACAATCCCGTTTTTAACTCATATTGAGGTGTGAGGCTCGCGAATTAACGCTATACACAAAGCTACGCTGTATTAAAACTGTGCTTTGATCATCAACCACAAGACTCTGCTTTTCAACAAAAGCCTTGATCACTACATCTCAGCATGCCACACAGGCAATTCATGTCATGCGACTGATATCTATCGATATATAACCCCTGAGCTCGTACGTGTAATGACCCGCATTTGCAGAGGTATTATAATTAATTTATTTAATTATATAAATAGTGATATAGTGAATTTAATGGTCGTGGAATTTAATAATGGTGAATATTTAATTAAAATAATAAATTAAATAATATATACAATTCTGAATAATCAAAATTGGTTGAAATGGCGATATGGTGTGAACGGGATCATCTGTGATATTTAATTCAATTCAGAATTTGAGTTAGAAAAAAACGAATATATTATTTGAACGACAGTTTGAACGTATAATTATATTATAATTAAAATCGAGCTTGAAATGGCGCTGTAGTTCGTAAATTGGCGATTTGAACTTCAACTGAATGTACAGGATTCATTTTAAGCCGGATTTCTGTGAAACAAGAAACGTGTGGAGCTGGTGGAGTATATCTTTCTAGTGGAAGAGAAAAATCGGGATTTCATCGTGTAGATTTTGATTTACGTCCAAATCAAATTTTAGAAAAGTCGCTGTGGAATTCCTTTATAATTTATAAAGGAATTATTTATATTTTAAAAAGGAATTTCAATATAAATCGAATATCGGGTTGACCCAGATTTGAAATATCAAGTTAGAAATTCATATAGGAATATTCTAGAGCTGTATAGTATTCCACTGTGAATATAGACGATAATATTTATTTTTAAATATTAAATTTAATTAAATTTAAATATATTTATATATTTAAATGGGTCATCCAGAGCTTTAAAAATAGCCAGTTTTGCAAACGACCTCAGAATTCGACGAAACTAATTTTGTTGGATTCGTAATGTTAAATTATTGCTAGATCTCAATTTTCGTGAATTTTGAAGTCAGTATGTGGCCGTACGGGATTTTAGAGTGAAAAACAGTCAGTATTTCGACGGTTAAAAATACGCTGTGTGAGCATACGGAGTCGTAATTCGACGAAACCAGTTTCGTTGGGACTGTAATGTCAAACTCTAGCTACATGTCCAGTTTGCTGATTTTTGGGTATCGTGTGTGGCCACACAAATTTTTAGAAGACTAATACATTATATAAAACGAATAAAATAAATAAAAATAAAACTTTGTGGATATAAGGAAGGCCACGCAACAATTCTTTTGAACCACACAAGAATTTATCCCTCAGTATAAAGCATCCTTAAGCGCCGTAACTTTTTCTTTCTTTAGGAAATTATTTCGATCTTTGTAAAATCTCAAACAAACATCATAAAATCCTATAATTCTCAAATCAAGTTCCATTGAATTCCCTTGGCAATTTTGTTCGATTCTACATCAGTATCGTAGGGTGCGATGCAAAATTCTGGTTCGTGGGTTTTTGGTCACAGCATTTTGAGTTGCAATTTTGAGTGGAGGAGGCAGTAGTTGATGGATTCGAATTTGTATTGACGTTCAGGAGGTTGGAGAGATTCGGTTGTGGAGTTTTTGAGTTATTTGGTGGTAAAAAGGATCGTACCTTTTTGCCTGTACCTACGGCAGAAACCAGATTGACAAAAATCCCAAAATGGGGTGCGAGTTGTCCATAATGGTGTGGGAGACGTCGGACTCAGGAAGAGAGAAGTGGTGGTGTCATCGGTTTGGATTATCGTGAGGTGAAGAGGGAGTGGTGGTGATTAGAAGATGCGGTCATAGAAAGGGAATGTTTGGAGCAGGTATTTGGGGTCACGACATGTGTGAGTGGAGAAGACGGGTACTGTGCACGAACGGGTCAAAGATAATGGGCTTGGGAAAAGTTAAAGCCCAAATAGAAATTCATTTAATTTAGTTTAAATTTAATTAATAAGTGTATAAACTTGTAAATATCATAACTCTTCCATACGATATCAGAATCACGAACCGTCAGTCGCGTTGGGACCGTATGGACGAGAGCTTCACAATGAAGCTGACTGGGAGTGGATTGGGGTTCGGTACAATTTATCGCAAAATAAATTGTCCGTTTGAATCAAGCGACAATTATCGTTATTTAACGATGATAGTCCAATGTGAGTAAATCTCACTAACTCTGAACAGTTTATAATTTCATATTGTATTTTTAGAACTATTATAAATTGTCTGATTGACTGTGTGTTGACCGTTTGATTAAACTGGTAGTCAGTTAGTTGAATTTCTATATTGATTCTATTTAATAGAATATATCATAGGGAATTGAAAGTGATGTTATCTATATTGTTTAACAACTGTAATGCAGGGAAACAGGTTGGAGGAATCCAACTGGATTCCTCAACATTTATTTTACTGTGATTTATATATTGTGATATATGATATATAATCTTTTTTTGATTATGTGTGTTTGGACGATTTTTATCGTTGTTATATGGTGTTAGACCAAAAAATGATCCTAACACCAAATTGATAATGTTTTGTAGAGAATAATGAGGAATCATGAACAAAAAGCAAGAAAAATCAATCAACACACGGAATTTATAGTGGTTCGGCGTTAACAAGCCTACATCCACTTCATAGCTTCTCAATTCATTCAGAAACTACAAATACAATGAGTATTGACGCTCAAGCACTCAATTACAATGAATAATACTCTCTGAATTCATTGATTTTATTAAAGAGGATGAAGGTTCTTTGTTGGTAGCCATGGCCGAAATAGATAGAGCTTCCTTGAGGCCAAAAAGTCCCCTTAAATGATGTGTTGTATGTGTATTTATAGGTAGAAATTCGGTTAGGGTTGAGTGGCCACGTGGCAGCTTTAGAGTAAATCTCGGAAGTAGCGGAGAACATGGGGAAATGGTCTTTAATTGCCCAGAATTCGGTTAGGGGTAGAGACCCGATCCGGTTGGCCCAATCCGGATAACCCGATCCGGATGACCCGATCCGGTTTACCCGATCCGGACGACCCGATCCGGTTTACCCGATCCGGATGACCCGATCCGGTTTACCCGATCCGGTTTGGTTGGTCACAAATATTTGCTTTAGCTTGATCCGAAATGGTGGAATCCAACCCGAAGCTTATGTGCACAGAAATACGAGTTTTCCCATCCTTTGTTACTTCGTCCAAGCAGATGTCGATCTCTGGCAGTTCATACTCAAGCGCTGAGTGGCCTTCCTGATAGAGTTCTTCGGCTTTGGATAGTCTGGTCACAAAGCAGGCTAACATTTTGCCCCCCAAAGTACATCTTGTTGCAAATAAGATGTGCTTTGAATAAGTCGAGATGAATCTTTTTCTGTATAAATGGCTTGTCATATGCCGCATTGCTTCCGTTGATGCTTATCGGGCCAAATTTCATGGCTAGAGTGGACAAGATGATCAAGTAATCGTTTAGACTTCGTCGAATCAAGAGGTAGAATTCCTTCATCATAGGTCATGTGGTATGTTTGGCTCCCGTGTGAGATCGTACATGTAAAAGTTGATGCCAAACGACGCCATCTTCCTAAACAAGTCAAGTGCATTACTAAGCTAAGATTTCTTTAATGTATAAGTCAATGTATACAATAGCCGTCCAAGTCATAGTATGGTGTCAGAATCTTCGTATCTTGAGCTAGCATCTGGACCGTTCGGATAGAGTGCATCAGAGTCGGCATATGAATTTGTCATTTTTGCTTGGATTTGGACTATCTCGATATCAGGATATTAATCTAGGACTCCATGATTGCATCTAATCGTAATAATAGTGCATCCGAAAGCCATGATCACTTCAGATTGTTTTATAGTCCCGTGATCACATACGAGTCAGTATGAGATGTTGTTGAAAACATGCAAGCCAATAGCTGGTAGGATTATCACAATTGTAAGGCAGTAGAGGAGTTCATCATACTCTCCATTTGATGCAGTTGCAGACCAAGTCTTTGAATTCCTGTTTGATCCGTAATTTCGCTCACTTGGATGGTCGGGATGAATCACGTCATATTCTAAAGATATAATGTATATGTTCTGAATCATGCATTGAGTCAGGGTCATGTTTAAAGTCAATCTGTCGGTTGAAGTTGATGTTCCTAGCATTAGTGGAGGACGAGCGAAGTCAGTGCTTATGCCCCCAGCCTTGTTGGGGGTTATGATAGGTCAATCGGACATCCAATCTTTTAGCCTTTATACTTTTTTCTGCCGCATCGGGTTAGATATGTAGGTTCAACAATCTTAGTCACCCTGTGTCGTTATGTGCACATTCCCAAGTCATCAAGGGTTGGAGTTGTATATGCGAATGGTCGAATCACATTCGCGTTGGGGTCAACCCATCTGTTTAGCCAGAAAGCAGTGATCGCCTTATTGAGTATATCAGCAAACTTAGATACTCTCCTCGCATCAGCTGCAGAGTTGAGTAAGCTCGTCAATCTTGCAAGCGAGCGAACGTCGTTAGTGAGTTATTCGAGCTCCTTCGTTCACGCTTTGGCATAATCCGAAATAGCCATCATAGTCTTGTTGAGTCTATCTCCCATGCTTGGTTCCATTAAGCTTGACAATCAAGAACGCGGGCCCGATTAATGACATTGGTCATTTCCAGAATTGTAAATTCCTGTTAGTCTTTCCTGGGGCTTTTCTTTTTCCTTTATTATTTCAAGAGTCAGATGGTGCTCCATTCTATCGTGAAGACATTGAGATCATCCATTTCAACATTAGCACACTCTTATTGCACCAATCTGTCTGTCTCAGGATAGGATTTTCCAACGTTTCTAGGAGAATCTCATGGTAGAGAGATACCGAGGTTTGTTTCAGAGGTGAATCCGCCGAGTCCTCTTGGTGGGTCTCGATGCAAAGAGATTTTGAAGTTTGAGATATCCAGAATACCGGATACTATAGCAATCAAAGCTATATATGGTCCAGGTCGATTTACCGATGCCACTACGGCGTTGAATCATTCAAGGAATGCACGCAGGGTCTCTCCTGATCTCTGTTGAAGCATCAATTAATGTTGCCAATTTAGCCCTCATCTTTGAGAAGTTGTCGCTAATTACCTAATTTAGCGCTAGTGCCCCCGGTATGGAGTCTTAAATTGGGTGGAAGCCGGTTTCTGGCTTCTTGGTTGCGCATAGTTAATAGCAGTCAATCAGGTTTCTGTTTTTTAATTCTGGATGGTGATCCGCTACTTGGATGTATGCAGGTTGTTCTTGAGGAGCCATTCTTTTGCTTATAGTCTGGGTTATTGTGAAGCTCAGACAATCGTAAATGTGCCTAAAGCTGACAGATAGTTAGATGATAATGTTCAAAGCTCTTATCCTGTACTCCCCATCCATGGGGATTTTACTAAACGGTGGTCATCAAATCCACGTATTCTCTGAATTCATACTCCCTCATCGAGCTGTGAGTTAGAGTTTGATAGAAAATGATTTATTCGTGTCCAGCTCATGTTAGTCCTTGGTCTCCCATCCAAGCTTTGAGGTTCGGAGTCGGATGGCAATGAAGTTAGACTATAGCTTTCTCGAATGCTCTCGTCTTCCCCCTACATGGGGAGCCTCATGTTGAGGTTGAGCTGGATTTTAAACATTCCTCCGAATTGGAGCAAAGGTTGGTCGGGCTTCGTTTAATTTTTCGGCGGCTCTTGCATATCCATCGTTTTCATCCAAAATGTTACAGTCGGAAGTTGCATGCTACAAATGCCTGGGAGGAGGTTGGTTGCATCTTGTTTCATTAAAGACGACTATGCCAACTTGTCCTAGGGTCCCATATGATCTGGACCACGGAGCAGGGAGTGTTTGAGCCAAGTTCATTGTCACTTGAATTTCCATGGTGCTCGCTCCAGCGAGTAAGCCGTAGTTACTTGGCCTTCCATCTATCCAAGTAAAAAAGTTATCCATCATTTTCTGTCGTTTCCAGAGAAGTTCGTCTCACTGAGCAGTCTGAGTTCTCAAATCAGCGAGGGTGCCATCTATTTCATATCTAACTTGACATGCTGAGGGATCATTGCAAGAAGAAATTTGCTGACTTCCTTCGTTCCAAGCGCCTTCTGCGCCAATATCCTCAGCACGGAAGAAATTTCTATCTTCCTTCTTCTTAGCCTTTGAGTTTGAGTGTCAGGCAATTTGCCTCCTCGCAAGTTAGAGGTCAAATAATGGCGTCCTCCTTTATATGGGGTCTTTCAACCGGGAATTCGGTCTGGACTAGCAAATGGACGTTCATTCTGCATCCATTTCGTGGCCCTCAAGCAGCAATGTGGCCCCAGTCCAGGGGTAATGGCGAAAGGTCGGTAGTTGTATCACCTCCCATTCAAATTTAGACATGGATGCATGGAAAAGAGACATTGCTTTATAAGCTTATGTGCTCGAGTTATCCAAGTGCTCGAGTTATCACGTTTTCCATTCAACGTATTTGCGAGGTAGCACTCGTCGTTGCACTTAGGCTATGGCCAGTCACACATGGGTGTGTATGTTGATTTGATATATCACTCTTAGGACCTCCTTTCGGTGATTGCATTGAGTCGTGTGGGAAGCTTAACATTAGAAGTCGACGTCATTCCTTCAAACACGACCTCTTTGTTGTTGTACGCGAGTATCCCTTGTGTCTTTGCTTTGTATCTGTACATAATCTTGCAATTCGAAAAAGAATAGTCAGCTTAGTCTTGCAAGCTACTAAGTCAATCTTTAAGTCACAAGCAATTGTAGCTCGAAATGAAAACATGTTGAGTGCTAATCTATCTAGCATAGAATTATTAAATGTCAAAGTGTCAGGTGTCGTAGTTTGGAGGTATAGTGTCTGTAGCCTCCATTTAACTTTGAAACACGGGTCGCGTCCGAAGCGTGTTTGAAGTTAATTCAGAAATCTATGTCCTTGCCCCCAGCGTTGATGGGAACCGGATTAAGTCATTCGGATGTCTTATCCGTAAGTCCTTTATAATCCTGTCCTCACTCGGAGGGCAATGAAGATTGCATGCACGTCGCAGCATTGTCCTTTATACTCTCTCCCAAGTCGTGAGAGTTAGAGTTATGGGTTTAGTGGTTTTAAGTCATGGTGCACCATTCACACTAACCCAACAGATTTATACTCTCTCTCAAGTCGTGAGAGTTAGAGTTATGGACGTCGCGGTTCGTCCTTTATACTCTCCCAAAGTCAGTTTGGGTTAGAGTTGTGGATCGAGTGGTCTTAAATCTTGGCGCGCCTGTCACACTCGTCCTAAGTTTATACTCATATCCAAGCTCTGAGGATTAGAGTTAGTCGGGCAAATAGTCGGGTCACATTTGCCTTGGCATCGTCCCTTTGCTCCCATGTCAAGGTCAAAGGTCACCATCGGGGATGATCGGTTCTCACCCCTATTGAGTTTATACTCCTCCCTTCCGAAGCATGGGAAAGAGTTAGATACGTCGTTAGAGAGCGGTCGAGTCATACTCATCCTCGTCTTAACATATCTCTTTTGCCCTCACTTCGAAGGTAAAAGTTATCTCGTTCATGGTATTGTACCCGTCACTGTTGCACTCTTCCCATCAGATCAAGGGATAGAGTCGTCGATCTACCGAGTGATTATGTCACACTCGAATACATTTCTATGTCTTGCGTGGCGAATCAATGGATAGATGATGAGGAGGCCTCATTAGTATGTCCATATATGGATAACACAGGTCGAACTCGTGTGCATTTACTCTCTTGCCCCCACGTCAAGGGGAAAAAGTCGGTGAATGAATGGTCGAACTTCTTTTGCTTTAGAATGTTGTCGTTAGGCCAATAGTAAGCGGGTGAAGGGTCGAATCACGTTCGCCAAAGCTTTACATTCCTTCGATCAAACTATGGCAGGAGTTGTCGGTACCAAACCTCGAGTACCTGCAACATTCATATACGAATTTGCATGAGTTAATCATGTCAATAACTCAAGAAGTATGTAAAGGAAAAATGCATGATTGGAAAATAAGTATGTTGATAGGCGGTGCTGCCTCCTTTATTTGGATTTATGTAATTCGATGGCATCGACTGCAGGATCTGATTGTATGGACGGTCGAACCGCGTCCATCTGGAGTCGGATCTCAACTCTGAAATGCAATGATCGATGCAAAATTATCTTTAGATCTGCCACGTGTGAGCCAAGGAGTGGATGGTCACCTCGGATCCATCTTAAGGTATACAACTTCTCTCAGGCGAAGGACGTGGCTCTGTAAACGAGCAGTTCAATCGGGCTCGTTACGACAATGCTCCATAATTCTTCCTGTGGGTGCTCAAAGTTTGATCGGTACCAGATTCAGGGTACCTACATCATCCACATATAAATTCATCTGAGTTAGTTACATCAATAACTCATAAAGCATGGAAATATAAGAGTCATGGTTAAAAAGTAATCCTGTTAAAGGAATGAATATCATTCTGTGCGAAGATGGCATTGCACGCTCTTTGCAGGTCCATTTTTCCTCACTACATCTCTGTTAGGGGATGGCTGTCAAAATCTTTAGCTGGAGATGAACATCTTTTCTAACCGTTGTAGGGTGGCGGTCCTAAGAATGAACAGACCTTGATTGAGGACTTGGAGTGACAAAGGCAACTAGGTAAATACTATAAGCGAATGACGAGGTCGCATCTTATTTGAATCGCCTTCTTGCCCCCATTCTAAGGGCAAGGATTGAGTATAAGGGAGTCATGGCTACTAGGGGGATAGTCATATCTCATCCATCCGCAGATATGCCTTTAGTCCCATGTTAGGAATAAGATCTAATGCACAGATAATCAATCAGCATCCAAGGTTAAGTGCTCTAAACCTTTAACTTTCCACCTCCATTGAGTAGCATCTCCTAATTAGCTAAATAGCAGGCTCTTCCAGTAACATGGTCGCCATGGACCATTCCCATTCCATCTTTCATTAGGAATTTTAGCAATAGATACCAGGGTGCAATGTAAGCTCTAATCGCCGCTAGAGCTGGTCAGTTTAGACCTTAGTCGGATAAACTTGACTACAATAGCATGGCTTCCAAGGCTTGAAGTAATGTTCACGTTTTCTATCACAATTTATGTATGAAGTCGAGAGCTAACGGTCGATTCATATTTGTTTTGATCTCGAACTCTCATCTCTTGACAAAGGTCATATGGTGACTGGTGAGCAGTCAAGTTGCTATCATCCGAGCAAAGATTCATATGTCTAATCATGGCCTGCAGGGGTTCAGCTGTTACCTATCGCTGGGCACCAAAGTATGTTGACCTAACCCTTATTCGATGGAAATCAGTCTTCCTCAATGCGATTGACAGCAAATAGCCATTGCAAAGGTTAGCTAAGTTCTTCGGGAGGTGAGACGCAGGACATTTTATTCATCACATCATACAATTGAAGTGTAGCTTTGGGATGTTGGGATCCTTAGCTGCTTTCTGGTATCCCACTATTGACAATCATGGTCACTAAGATCATATGAATCATCTTTGAAGTAGTGTTCGAACTGTTCTATATAACTGTCATTCGATGCTCCGCCGATTGGACAGGTTTAAGTCATATAAATGGGATGGTCACTACTCATTAGGGAACAACATCAGTTGCATTACTGAAATCTACACTATCGGAGTTCCAGAAGATGAGGCTACTATTAGAAAATCATTATCTCGTATACTGTCGTTGATAGCAAGCTGAATCTGACTGACAGCTCCTCCCATTGAATGGCATCGGCAAATAGAGGCTATGGCTTCTGGAGGAATCCTAGTCGTTGCCATTTGGTTGTCATATTCTTTGACTATCCACCTTATCTTCATTAACAAACTTTGATGACTACTGTTGGTCAAAATATACGTCGAGCCGAAGGCGAGCCGTGCTCCGAGCCGAAGGCGAGGCCGTCAGCGGGTCCGGGCGCAGCGCCGGCGGGGGTCCGCACGATTTTTACGATTTTGGAAGATGGAGCCTTTTCTGAAATGATCTTAAAAATGTATTTTTTCCAAAAATAGCTGTTTCGGGTCGGATCGGATCATCCCTTCAAATTACGGCTCGGGAGTGCCTTTAGGCTGGGTCGGATTATGGATGCACCATCAGTAACATTCATTTCCTCGGTTCGGTTCGGGGAACCCTCTTCGGTTCGGTTCGGAGATGCATCATTGGGTCGGGTCGGATCGGACTAGCTCCTCCGAGCCGGATCGGAGACGTCATTAGCTAGTCGGTTCGGTATATATGAAAGAGCCGGTTCGGATCTCCTCCTCCTGTTCGGATCGGTCTTCCCTACCCTGCATCTCCACTTTCCTGCGGTTCGGGTCGTGGCACCCTCTTCGGTTCGGTTAGGAGATGCATCATTGGGTCGGTTCGGGCCTTCCCAAGCAGCTCGGATCGGGGATATGCCTTCGGGTTGGTTCGGGTATGTTATCGAATCGGATCGGATCGGGTATGTCATCAGCAGGCAGCCGGTTCGGATCTCCCCCTCTGGTTCGGATCAGACGTTCTTTTTCAGGTTGGGTAAGACCCGATCCGACCCCCTGTGGGAGATTGGACTGCGCCTTATCTACATCTGATCCAAGGGCTTCAACTGCATCTGATCTGGTTTCTTTGCCTGCATCCGATCCGATCTCTTCGTCTGCATCCGAACCTGTCCCTTCGCCTGCATCTGATCCAAAAGCTTTGCTGGACTCTGTTTTCGATCTTCAGGGATTGCTTCTACATGGCATGGTGGCGACTTCATTTCTGTTAATCTCCACAATTGCAAAGTAAATAGAATTCATGGGATTTCCTCATCGGACTTGGCAATCCAATAAGTAGATTGGAGAATCCTAAAGCGCTGAGAATCTTCATTACTCAGTGAAAGCACCAAAATGTTAGACCAAAAAATGGTCCTAACACCCAATTGATAATGTTTTGTAGAGAATAATGAGGAATCATGAACAAAAAGCAAGAAAAATCAATCAACACACGGAATTTATAGTGGTTCGGCGTTAACAAGCCAACATCCACTTCATAGCTTCTCAATTCATTCAGAAACTACAAATACAATGAGTATTGACGCTCAAGCACTCAATTACAATGAATAATACTTTCCGAATTCATTGATTTTATTAAAGAGGATGAAGGTTCTTTGTTGGTAGCCATGGCCGAAATAGATAGAGCTTCCTTGAGGCCAAAAAGTCCCCTTAAATGATGTGTTGTATGTGTATTTATAGGTAGAAATTCGGTTAGGGTTGAGTTTTCACGTGGCAGCTTTAGAGTACGTCTCGGAAGTAGCGAAGAACATGGGGAAATGGTCTTTAATTGCCCAGAATTCGGTTAGGGGTAGAGACCCGATCCGGTTGGCCCAATCCGGATAACCCGATCTGGATGACCCGATCCGGTTTACCCGATCCGGATGACCCGATCCGGTTTACCCGATCCGGTTTGGTTGGTCAGAAATATTCGCTTTAGCTTGATCCGAAATGGTGGAATCCAACCCGAAGCTTATGTGCACAGAAATACGAGTTTTCACATCCTTCGTTACTTCGTCCAAGCAGATGTCGATCTCCGGCAGTTCATACTCAAGCCCTGAGTGGCCTTCCTGATAGAGTTCTTCGGCTTTGGATAGCCTGGTCACAAAGCAGGCTAACATATGGTATGTTAAAAACCATAAGAAATACTAAAAAGATAAAAGGAGATTTTCAAAGTAAATTTTGAAAATCATTTAATTATATAAAATCACTGGATTTTATATATAAAAGGAAAAAGGATTTTTATATAAGGAAGTAACTATAAAATCAATTGAGTTAGAGGAGTTATCGAATCTAGTTATTCGAAAGGAATTATCGAATTTGGTTATTCGAAAGGAATTATCGAATTTGGTTATTCCAAGTAATTATCGAATTTAGTTATTTGATGGAGTTGATCGAATAGAGTTAAAAGAGTAATCGAATATAGTTTATTCGAAATAGAATAAAGGATTTAATCGAATATAGTTTATTCGAAATAGAATAAAGGAGTTAATCGAATATAGTTTATTCGAAGTAGAATAAAGGAGTTAATCGAATATAGTTCATTCAAATAGAATAAAGGAGTTAATCGAATATAGTTTATGTGAATAGAATAAAGGAGTTAATCGAATATATAGTTTATTCAAATAGAATTAAAAGAGTTATCGAATATAGTTTATTCGATAGGAATTAAGTGAATAGAGTTAGAGTTAAATCAAAAGATTTAAGTAAATAGAATAAATTGAATAGAGTTATCGAATATACCTTATCGAAGGAAAGAATTATCGAATAGAAAAGATTTGAAAGAGAGTTACGTAAGGAAGTTTGTTAAAGAATTAGAAGGGTGAACTTTGTCTATTTCAAGGTTAGAAACGTTGTTCACTTAAGGTCTGAGAGGTAGTATTACCCCAACTTGATTGACTTCATTTTTAACTAAGGAATGGTTAAGGTTCGATAGTAAAGGATGGTTAAGTGAATTTAGTAATTAAAGGAAATGGTTTGAGTTGGAATTGCGATGGTTTGTTTAAACATCTGTCAAAGTCCAATGAAGAAGATTTGGAAATGTTTTCCAAATAAGAAACCAGAAATGTTTTCTAATAAAGAAATCAAGAAATGGAAATGTTTTCCATTGTTAATAACGTATAATTTCCAAATTCAGAAAATAAGAAATATTGAATATAGGGAAACAGGAGATAAGTAAACTAATGAAATAAAGAGATAAATGTTGAATGATGTTTGATCGATATAAATTTCCATTTGGAAATAATACCATTGTTTGCACAACTGTTTTTCTTCGATAGTTAAATCACAGACTATCGAAGTTTTGACCATTTTAACGTTGTTAATATGGAGAGACCGTTTGGATTATTATCCAAAGAACCACTGTATATTGGCATAAGCATTGCGAATCATATATGCCAAAGGAAATTGAAGATGGAGTTATGCAAGGGCTATCCTGTTTACAGAATAGTGCTTTCGATTCGTCCTGTTCCTGGATGGCTTGTATGGACGGATATCTGACAGAGTATTTCCAGACGATCACGTATATTGATTTCTCCAACCGTACCAATAGTGGAAGCGGAGAAGGAAACTTCTTTTAGCTAACACATAATGTATGGTTGAGGACGTCAATCGATGATTTGATGGATTTGACAATGTGACATTCAAAGTGATTCTGGTATAATGATAAAGCGTAGCTTCTAGCCTCACATCCGGTAAATGACAGAAATCGGGCAGGCAGCATGGCTAAGTCGGTCGCACCGAAGTAGGGTGTATAATCACCAGATCTAGAGTTTCATTTACTTCTAAAAATCTATTGTTGATGCTGTCCCATTCGGGAAACGGTTGCTGATCCCAACCGTTGGTGATTTACATTCGATACACTCAAGCGAAATGAGTGGTTGGTCATGTGTGGTCGGGTTACAAGATGTTCTTGTTGAACCCAGTGTATTCCTCTCTAGAGGTACACAAGCGAAAGGTGGTTCCATACCTTGTCATAGTTGGAAATCCATTACCCAATACGTGCTTGCGGTTTTGATTGTATTTTCTATATGTAGAACGCGAGATGAAAGCGTTCTGCTAAATGATTATTATTATTGTGGTTGATAGATTATTATAATATCAAAAGATTTTTGATATAAAGATAATTTGGATTCTCATAAGGGAAAAAACCCGTTCCTTTATACGGCATGGTCTTATGATATATCATTTACCTGCTTAAACTGTTTTAAACTGTTTTACTCACACCAATCCCATGACTGACCCGGAGTTTATTTTCTTTTGTTTTCCCTAAACTCTTGGGTGCCTAAATTTGTATAGGCAGTCAAGTAGTCGAGATTTACAGATATACTGGAAGAGCTTGGAGCAGGAGGCTTCAGGATCATATAGCTATAATTATTTTCGTTGTGTTGTAAGTGTTGTACATTGATAATGATATGTATATTCAAGCACAGATTTGTATTTCAAAGTTATGTTATGAAATATATTTATTCATTCCGCTGTGAGATTCATGTTACTCAGATATTGTCTTCTTCTTCTTCTTCTTCTTCTATTCTAAGTTTCTATCTTATCTATCCTCACCCTCTAATTTCTTTCATTAATGATCGGTATTTTTCGATGTTTGGTTAGTCGTCATCGTGTTTATGGCGATAACCAAAGTCGACAAAAATCCGGGTCATTACAGTTGGTATCAGAGCTTAAGTTAAGTGAATTACCTTGGCTCTGTGGCGTGACTCAGTAGAGATAGGGTTAGTAATACCCTAGATTGAGTTGAGTGTATATATACGAGTGAGCGTATTTGTTATTGATATAAAATTGTTTTATATTGTGGTGATTTATTGGTTGAGTTGTTTATGGGTTCTGGTCGATCAGTTTGATCCACTGTATCGGTAGGAGTTTATAAACACTCGAATACGATGGGTCGGCACGATATGTTTTGACAAGAGGGTAAATTAAAATAAGTTTACCCAAGGTATATCTTAATATAAAGATGATATATATATATCAAAATTATAATATAGTGGATATATTGGTTGTAATTATAATCAAGTAAGATTATAAGTAAAATGGTTGTGTAAATAACCAATCAGAATTCATATAAGTGAAATACGTGAAAACAGATGAGGTGAATCTGAAATTTTAAACCAGAAAATGAATAAAAATTGTGGAAAATTGGATAAGTGTTTGTAAATGGATTTGGATTAAAAATAAGGAAAATTTAAGATCTTGAGAGATTTTAAATTGTTTAACAAGCAGTGTGAATTATATTTTGAAATGAATTTCAAAGTGGAAATGTTTAGAAATGGTTTTATAGTATTGAACTCACTTCGATCGCCGGAAAATAGATTCTGATGATGACAGCTACATCATTAGTATTCATTTTCGAGTTGTAAGTGACGAATTACTACCAAAGATACTGTTTTGAATTTGTTTTGGGAAAGACAAGTTGTGTTGAATTTCAAAATGGGATTTATAATAAAGAAATATTAAAATAGAGTTTGAATATAGAAATTCAAATATAGAATTTGAATATAGAATTCAAATGGAATTTAAATTATAGAATTTGAATAGAATTTGGTATATAGATTTGAATAATAGAAGTGATATAAAATTGGAATAGAAATTGAATAGAATTAACTAAGTCGAAGAGGAATTAGTTAATCAAGTTTTGAATTTGAAGTTGAACTTTGAAAGGTGAATTGGATTTGTAAATGGATATTCGAAATCGAATATAGAAATTAAATTTGAAATTTGGATTCAAATTAGTTAATAAGCAAGTTAAAATATATTTGAACATGTCATGTTCAAATATAAAAGTGAAATAGACTAAAGAGTTAGTTAACAAATTAATTAACGAATTGAGTTAAAACGATCAGGTATAGTTAAAATAGATTGGGCAGGTATAAATATACATGAGATAGGTATGGATAAGGTATGAAGGTATATAAGTAGAATGCTCGACGAAAAGGCATGTATTTAATTCATATATGAGATTTTATGCGCCATATCGGCTAGCCGCTTGGATTTTTCTTTTTCTTTTGGATTGGTGAGGGCCATGGGAGGCTATTTGAAATATCCTGATGCTCCTGGTGCAAAGGAGGTTATGGCGAATTTTTCCGGGAATTTAAGGAGTTAGAATATTTTTAAGATAATTTGATAGTTAGAAATCAACGTATCGATATATATATAAGTCGATAAGGAAACGAGCTTAGAAATAATAGTAAGATAAAAAAGGAAGACTAGGAATACAATCTAGTAAGAATAGAAAGAGGAAGCGTATACGTGTTTAAAAGTGAATAAGTAGTTGTATGGTATTGATTATTCGAATAAGTAGTCGTATCTGTTTTGACGTTATAAATGTTATTCAGTCAAGGTCTGAGAGGTAATTATACCCCAACTTGATTGATTTCATTATTAACAAATAAATAGTAAGATTTCAGGCTCGAAGATCAATGTTGAATAAGAGTTAGTTGAATATAGTATTTGGGTTGTCGTAACGATGTTTTACACAACATCCGTTTTAACCCAAATAAGTGTAAGCTTGGAAATATAATAAAGAATATTTCCTAAGTATAGAAATAAACGAGATCGGAAAAGAGATAAGTAATTGGAAAATTTTCAAATTATAAATAGCATATATTTTCTAAAGTTTAGAAAATAAAGGAAGGTGATATTCGGAAATGTTTTCCAAATAACATAATAGGCCAATATGGTTATTGAAAATATATGGTTAACAAATATTGATAAAGAAATAGAGAAGTGATTTAACTAATGGAATATTAATTAAGGGCTCAGTGACATGTTCAAAAGGAAAATTTGATTTTTGAAAGGAGTAAACTGTTTAAAAACCCGCAAGGAAAGACTGTTTGAATAAAAAAAACAAATTTAACAAAAATTTGTGAAAGCAAATTTGAATTAAAGTAAAGCCAGTAAAGTGGTAACAAAGATTGAATAAGGATGATATCAAGACAATTTGGATTTGTGAGATTCAAATTTGAAGTGTAATGTGATAATCAAGTTAAGGGTTGGGAATCGAGAAGAAACTCGAGTTGAAATGATATTTGGCTCGGATATAAGCAAATGGTTGTATTGTAGATAAAAGCAGATTGGAATTCGATTGGGATGACCCTTGTATCCGTTGAATTGATAACAGGTGGAAAGGATATAATGATATGCCGACAAAAAGGTACAAGTTTATATTTCTATTGGATATAAGATTTATGAGCCGAATTGGCAAGCCGCTTGGCTGTTTGATTTTCTTTTGGGTTGGAGATGGCCCAGAGAGGCGAGTTGGAGTTTGACCGATTGACCAGTACAAAGGAGGCGCTGGCGAAATTTTTCGAAGAATTAAGGCATTAAAAAAATTTCAGGATTTTTTAAAATTTTCATTGATAAGAATTAATTAGTAATTTAATTAAAATTTAATTGGTTTAGATGAAACTGAAGTTAAGAAGTGAACAAATATGTTCTAACCAGTCGATAGGGTCGTTCTCTACTTAGCAATTTCGAGGACGAAATTATTTTAAGTGGGGAAGAATGTAATGACCCGCATTTGCAGAGGTATTATAATTAATTAATTTAATTATATAAATAGTGATATAGTGAATTTAATGGTCGTGGAATTTAATAATGGTGAATATTTAATTAAAATAATAAATTAAATAATATATATAATTCTGAATAATCAGAATTGGCTGAAATGGCGATATGGTGTGAACGGGATCATCTGTGATATTTAATTCAATTCAGAATTTGAATTAGGAAAAAACGAATATATTATTTGAACGACTGTTTGAACGTATAATTATATTATAATTAAAATCGAGCTTGAAACGGCGCTGCAGTTCGTAAATTGGCGATTTGAACTTCAACTGAATGTACATGATTCATTTTAAGCCGGATTTCTGTGAAACAAGAAACATGTGGAGTTGGTGAAGTATATCTTTCTAGCGGAAGAGAAAAATCGTGATTTCGTCATGTAGATTTTGATTTATGTCCAAATCAAATATTAGAAAAGTCGCTATGGAATTCCTTTCTAATTTATAAAGGAATTATTAATATTTTAAAAAGGAATTTCAATATAAACCGAATACCGGGTTGACCGAGATTTGAAATATCAAGTTAGAAATTCATATAGGAATATTTTAGAGCTGTATGGTATTCCACTCTGAATATAGACGATAATATTTATTTTTAAATATTAAATTTAATTAAATTTAAATATATTTATATATTTAAATGGGTCACCTAGAGGTTTAAAAATAGCCAGTTTTGCAGACGACCTCAGAATTCGACGAAACTAATTTTGTTGGATTCGTAATGTTAAACTATTGCTAGATCTCAATTTCCATGATTTTTGAAGTCAGTATGTGGCCGTACGGGATTTTAGAGTGAAAAACAGTCAGTATTTCGACGGTTAAAAATACGTTGTGTAAGCATACGGAGTCGGAATTCGACGAAACCAGTTTCGTTGGGACTGTAATGTCAAACTCTAGCTACATGTCCAGTTTAGTGATTTTCGGGTATCGTGTGTGGCTACACAAATTTTTAGAAGACTAATACATTATATAAAACGAATAAAATAAATAAAAATAAAACTTTGTGGACATAAGGAAGACCACGCTATAATTCTTTTGAACCACACAAGAATATATCCCTCAGTATAAAGCATCCTTAAGCGCCATAACTTTTTCTTTCTTCAGGAAATTATTTCGATCTTTGTAAAATCTCAAACAAACCTCATAAAATCCTATAATTCTCAAATCAAGTTCCATTGAATTCCCTTGGCGATTCTGTTCGATTCTAGATCAGTATCGTAAGGTGCGATGCAAAATTCTGGTTCGTGGGTTTTTGGTCACAGCATTTTGAGTTGCGATTTTGAGTAGAGGAGGCAGTAGTTGATGGATTCGAATTCGTATTGATGTTCAGGAGGTTGGAGAGATTCGGTTGTGGAGTTTTTGAGTGATTTGGTGGTAAAAAGGATCGCACCTTTTTGCCTGTGCCTACGGCAGAAACCAGATCGACGGAAATCCCAAAATGGGGTGCGAGTTGTCCATAATGGTGTTGGAGACGTCGGACTCAGGAAGAGAGAAGTGGTGGTGTCATCGGTTTGGATTATCGTGAGGTGAAGAGGGAGTGGTGGTGATTTGAAGATGTGGTCATGGAAAGGGAATGTTCGGAGCAGGTATTTGGGGTCACGGCACATGTGAGTGGAGAAGACGGGTACTGTGCACGAACGGGTCAAAGGTAATGGGCTTGGGAAAAGTTAAAGCCCAAATAGAAATTCATTTAATTTAGTTTAAATTTAATTAATAAGTGTATAAACTTGTAAATATCATAACTCTTCCATACGATATCAGAATCACGAACCGTCAGTCGCGTTGGGACCGTATGGACGAGAGATTCACAATGAAGCTGAGTGGATTGGGGTTCGTTACAATTTATCGCAAAATAAATTGTCCTTCTGAATCAAGCGATAATTATCGTTATTTAACGATGATAGTCCAATGTGAGTAAATCTCACTAACTCTGAACAGTTTATAATTTCATATTGTATTTCTAGAACTGTTAGAAATTGTCTGATTGACTGTGTGTTGACCATTTGATTGAACTGGTAGTCAGTTAGTTGAATTTCTATATTGATTCGGTTTAACAGAATATATCATAGGGAACTGAAAATGATGTTATCTATATTGTTTAACATCCGTGATGCAGGGAAACAGGTTGGAGGAATCCAACTGGATTCCTCAACATTTATTTTACTGTGATGTATATATTGTGATATACGATATGATATATAATCTGTTGTTGATTATGTGTGTTTGGACGATTTTTATCGTTGTTATATGGTATGTTAAAACCATAAGAGATACTAGAAAGATAAAAGGAGATTTTCAAAGTATATTTTGAAAATCATTTAATTATATAAAATCACTGGATTTTATATATAAAAGAAAAAGGATTTTTATATAAGGAAGTAACTATAAAATCAATAGAGTTAGAGGAGTTATCGAATCTAGTTATTCAAAAGTAATTATTGAATTTGGTTATTCGAAAGGAATTATCGAATTTGTTTATTCGAAGGAATTATCGAATTTAGTTATTTGATGGAGTTGATCGAATAGAGTTAAAAGAGTAATCGAATATAGTTTATTCGAAATAGAATAAAGGAGTTAATTGAATATAGTTTATTCGTAATAGAATAAAGGAGTTAATCAAATATAGTTTATTCAAATAGAATAAAGGAGTTAATCGAATATAGTTTAGGTGAATAGAATAAAGGAGTTAATCGAATATATAGTTTATTCAAATAGAATTAAAAGAATTATCGAATATAGTTTATTCGATAGGAGTTACGTGAATAGATTTAGAGTTAAATCAAAAGAGTTAAGTGAATAGAATAAATTGAATAGAGTTATCGAATATACCTTATCGAAGGAAAGAATTATCGAATAGAAAAGATTTGAAAGAGAGTTACGTAAGGAAGTTTGTTAAAGAATTAGAAGGGTGAACTTTGTCTATTTCAAGGTTAGAAACGCTGTTCACTTAAGGTCTGAGAAGTAGTATTACCCCAACTTGATTGACTTCATTTTTAACTAAGGAATGGTTAAGGTTCGATAGTAAAGGATGGTTAAGTGAATTTAGTAATTAAAGGAAATGGTTTGAGTTGGCATCGCGATGGTTTGTTTAAACATCTGTCTAAGTCCAATGAAGAAGCTTTGGAAATGTTTTCCAAATAAGAAACCAGAAATGTTTTCAAATAAAGAAAACAAGAAATGGAAATGTTTTCCATTGTTAATAACGTATATTTTCCAAATTTAGAAAATAAGAAATATTGAATATAGGGAAACAGGAGATAAGTAAATTAATGAAATAAAGAGATAAATGTTGAATGATGTTTGATCGATATAAATTTCCATTTGGAAATAATATCGTTGTTTGCACACCTGTTTTTCTTCGATAGTTAAATCACAGACTATCGAAGTTTTTACCATTTTAACATTGTTAATATGGAGAGACCGGTTGGATTATTATCCAAAGAACCACTTTGTATTGGCATAAGCGTTGCGAATCATATATGCCAAAGGAAATTGAAGACGGAGTTATGCAAGGGCTATCCTGTTTACAGAATAGCTCTTTTGATTCATCCTGTTCCTGGATTGCTTGTATGGACGGATATCTGACAGAGTATTTCCAGACGATCACGTATATTGATTTCTCCAACCATACCAAGAGTGGAAGCGGAGAAGGAAACTTCATTTAGCTAACACATAATGTATGGTTGAGGACGTCAATCGGTGATTTGATGGATTTGACGACGTGGCATTCAAAGTGATTCTGGTATGATGATAAAGCGTAGTTTCTAGCCTCACATCCGGCAAATGACAGAAATTGGGCAGGCAACATGGCTAAGTCGGTCGCACCGAAGTAGGGTGTATAATCACTAGATCTAGAGTTTCATTTACTTCTAAAAATCTATTGTTGATGCTGTCCCATTTGGGAAATGGTTGCTGATCCCAACCGTTGGTGATGTACATTCGATACACTCAAGCGAAATGAGTGGTCGGTCATGTGTGGCCGGGTTGCAAGATGTTCTTGTTGAACCCAGTGTATTCCTCTCTAGAGGTACACAAGCGAAAGGTGGTTCCACACCTTGTCATAGTTGGAAATCCATTACCCAATACGTGCTTGCGGTTTTGATTGTATTTTCTATATGTAATTGAAACCAATCAACATAGAATAAAATCCAATGTCAGACACACAATCCATTTACAAGTTCGTTCTGGGTCTGAACGAAACCGGAGGCACCTTATTCCTCTCCCGTATGTCCAATACAGGAGAGAGGTCCTCGCATATCCATCGATCTCGAAGTACGTATGGACGATAACCACTTAGTACCTCGTTTTGGGTGCATAGCCCAATAAAGACATCACTAATCATCCAAACGATGTGAAGACCTCTGATCTTCAACCACCATCTTCATCGTTGACTTATCGTCGAATCGGTTATTCAGAATGGGTATAAACCCGGCCTTTCTGAATAACTCGCGTATATAGTTAACAAGTGCTATAAAAACACAGCATACGCCTCATTCCAATTATAAATATTCTTTTATTTAAATATTCACATCTTTAGGGATTTGTTTCCATTAATTTTATCAAAGATAAATTCTTTAAAATTTATTCTTTAATCTTCCTTTGGATATCATTCAAACCAAATTATGGTTTTCTAAACTAGTCGGGATTAGCGAACCACACCGAAGTAATCATTTATTTAATTTCCCAGTCCCAACCTATTCATCCCATGGGGCAAAACTGGTATTACCTCATAACTAACACCATGGTGTTATCGATAAATTAATTACCATTTCCCGTTCAAATCTAATTAAAGATTTAACTATCGCTAGGAGCAAATCTGGCAATACTCCATTCTCGATCATTTCAATCTAATTAAAGATTCATTAAAACTCCACTTGGTTTTAATCTTCCCAAAAATCAATATTAATGATTATTTAACTTGGGAAATCATATCTTGTCTTTAACTGGGTTAAAGAACTAATGTCGTTTAAAAATACAGTTCACAACAAACCCAAAATCCCAACAATCTCTAACCGTAAATTAGTAAGAGAACAATTCCCAAAATATTAACCCCGAAGGCCGAAACCAACATCGGATCAATACCCAGGAAACTGTTCAACTTAGCTAATCCCTAGTCAGTTTCTAATTTTCTTAACTCCATTGGGTTTAAGAACAGTATTATTAAAGATACCATTCATGACAAACCCAAAATCCAATCAGTCTTTAACTGTAAATTAGTTAGAGAAAGTATTAACCTCGAAGGCCGAAACCAACATCAGATCAATACCCAGGAAACCATTCAACTTCGCTAATCTCCAGTCAGTTTCTAATTTTCTTAACTCCATTGGGTTTAAGAATAGTATTATTAAAGATACCATTCACGACAAACCCAAAATCCAAATTGATATTGAATGCAAGGCTCTTAATAGAAAATATATCGGCGTATATTCAATATCAAATTCTGAAATCAACAAATATCGTATTGGAATAATGATATATATATATATATTCCAAATTCCTCCACAATATCCGTATAATCACGGAATCCAATATCGAAATATTCCGAAGATAATTTCGATTCAAATCCATTCCAATTCATATATTGGAAATTCTGGTTATTTTCAAAACCATTTCATATCCAGTTTATTTATTTTAAAAATATTGGATTTATAATTCTAGTTCATAATTAGTCCATTTCTATACAAATATGTTTTTATCTTTTAAAATGTGAAAATTTTCAGCCTAATTCTTTCCAAATCATTTATTATGAATTTACACAAATTATTGATATTTTTAATAATTTTATCAAGGCCCGTACAGTCGATTTCCATAAACGGCCATCGAACTGCACTTACAACGACCTTTTCCAAATTTGATTTGGACATAATTCCAAATCCAACCGTTAGATTTATAATTTCATATATTCTTAAAAATCTCTTTTTGATACGAACCCAACGGTTCCGGTTTTAAGAGAATTCGACGGTCGGATCTCCCGTAATGTCCGTTCAAAGTCAATGGTCGAAATTCACGAACTGCCGTAGCGCGATGCGTTCTACTCAGGCCATTATATATATATATATTATATTATATATATTCATCGATTTCCTTTTAAAATGTATTTTATAAATCGTTTTAAATTCGTTTTCAAACGATTTCAACTTCATATCCAATTTCAAATCAAAATTGAATATTCCATATCATCGATATATATATGATAGTATTTTCAAAACATTAGATTTCGAAATCATTTCCTTTTGAATATTTGTTATAAAAATGAATAAAATCTATATAAATATCGTTCACGTCAAAATGGCGTCAATCTAATCAACATGGCTTTATATATTTATATATATTCGTGTGCATCCTAAATCGTACATCAAAACCAGATTTTGATCTTTTACTGAATATTATTTTAAAATATTCATTATTTTAAAATATTAGTTATTTTAAAATATTCATTCTTTCTGAACTGGAATCAGGCACAGTCAATTACCATATAATTTGATTTATATGGATTTCATACAACACATGTACATAATAACAATGATAAACAATCAACCATCATCCAAAGTGCATTACACAACTGCATAAGCATTAAATATAAATAATTCATGCTTACGCAGTCTGTCAACCAATCGATCGACATACAACTAAATATTGGGATTATTGTATGTCCAATATCATCCCAATATCCTTGTGGGGTTTCAACCAACAAATACTGAATATTATGTGTGCAGTTGGGCGATGTGTAAAATTTATCGTCCCGATTAATATCAGTCAAATGTGTGTACATAAACAAATCGTCTTATTTATAAATGAATATTTATTTTATTTATCTGCACGTTAAAAATTATATTTTTAACTATAAAATATATATATTCAATTCATTTACATAATAAAAATAATATTTTTATTGTTCTAACATATTTTAGAAAATTTTGGCGGCATAATGGCGCGATATCAAAATCGGGTAATGTCTAGCATTACCCCTCTCCTGATATTGGCTCGCACCATACACAAACCAAATCACATCAATTCATTTCACATCCCAAACCAATCCAAACAAATAAATCGAAAAAACCAAATAATCAAACAAATCATCCATGGTGTGTGGATGACGGGGAGCAGTTCATATATGCAGTTATAAAATAAATAACTGAACAAAAAATTTTAGTAAGAAAATCTCACCTAGAAGCTAAACCAAACGCCGCGACTCTTCATATGTAGAAAATTTTCGCCGTGCTCGCCATTTGTCACTTTCATCGTCTGTATTCGCTGTTTTGACTCTAACTTTTTCTTATGGCCTCCAATCTTCACCAAACTATGTCACTAGGCTAAACACGCCATTCCGGACAACTTTTGCCTAGGGAACTTTCCTCCAAAACTGTACCAATTCACCGGAAATCGCGAAAAATAGCAGCAGGTTCACTGACTTCGGACGTGATTTTTGGACAGCTCCACAATCAAAAATAGGACTTTCATATACCAAATCGAAAAGAAAATCGTTGTCTTCAACTTTGGTGGAGTGGAGTTTAGGCTAGAAATGCACGGTTTGGGAGTTATTGGCGAAATAGTGACAGGGTGTTATTTGCAAAATGGGATTTTTGTGAAAAAATGGGTTTTTGAGTGTAGCGGGGCCCACGGCCGGAGCTAGGTGGTTGCAGGTGGCAAAGGGGCCTGACCGGGCGGCGGAAGGGTGTAGTGGTGGTGGTGGGGCCGGTAGTGGTGGTGGTGGTGGCGTTTGGGTCTAGGGTTTAGGTTTGTGAAGGGAGAGAGAGAAAGGGAAGAGGAGAGAGAAGAGGAGGAGGAGGAGGAGGAGGAGGGTGGCCGGAGGGGTGCGGCGACCTGAGTGGTGCGGTAGTGGCTGAGGGGGTGCGGCAGCAACATGGTGGAGGAGGAGGCCCTTTTTTTCTTTTTTGAAGAGGAAGAGAGAAGTGAAATAATGAAGAGAGAAATGGAGCAAAAGTGATTATATGCTAGTTTATCGCCTGTCGTCTGAACACAAACGATCTCCGATTGCCGCGGATTTCGAACACGAGATAGTAGACGTGAAGACAAGTCCAACGAAACAAGTTTCGTCGAATTCCGAATTCATTTGACCTTCCGTTAAATTGTCAAAGATGCTCATATATTGTTCAAAAATGTGATTTTGGCGCACCTTTTCTTCTTACATGCCCACACACTAACTCCAAACATTATGGCCTTTTGGATTTAACCATTATTAGATGATACGAATCCAGAAAAAAACGGAATCGAATTATGAGGTCGTATTAATAACGTTCCATTGTAAAATGACTGTCTATTTTACCCTGGACTGTTTTAGCTCGCATGGCCACATACTAACTCCATTCAACGTGCATTTTGGAGCTCAACAATGATTTGTCATTATGAATCCAGAAAAATTTATCTCGTCGAATTCTGAGATCATATGAAAATTTTCACTTTTTAAGGGTTATGTATTGATAACCGAAAACCCCATCTAATTCTCAGTATTCCGGATCTTGGAATATATCGAAGCTTATATTTTTCGGAGTCGTAAACGGCATTTTGAACTCAATGGAAGTTGTTTCGAGTCCAAATTCATTCGTATGCAAAATGTGAATTTTTTGGGCTATATTTCTATAGCGACTATTCTGAATTTTCAACTATGCATAATTTTTTATTCCCGCTATGAAATTTTGGATTTTTCAGATTCGTTGGAAAGATATTTTCAATAGATTCTAATATTTTTGGTTTCGCTAAAATCCGGTTTATTTTGAATCCTGTACATTCATTTGAAATTTGAAATTGAATTTTCAAACTATCGCGCCATTTCCAATTTATTTTATAATTAAAATAAATATTTATATTCTAACGTCGATTCATATAAATATATATGTTCTAATTCTACTCAAAATAAATTTCTCGTCGTTATTATTTAAAATAAATCATTTTAAATATTCAAAATTCATTAAAATTACCAAAATAAAAATTTTAAATTGGTTCGGATTTTCTGGGATGTTACAATCTCCCCCACTTAAATTCTTTTCGTCCTCGAAAAGGAAAGGAGCTGAAAGTTGTTTATAAACCAACTCAACTTTCATTATTTTCATTATGGCTTAAGTCCTTCAACTTTTCTGTTTCTAAGAACTTTTCAAATTTTTCAAAAATTTGGCTAACACCCTAAATTTTCGAAAAATTTCGCCATAACCTCCCATGTACGGGAGCACCAAGAAAATCCCGAAATCACATACGGGCCTCCCCAATCCAAAAAGAAAAAGAAATAGCCAAGCGGCTCATAAAATCATCAAAAACCCCAAGAAATACAATAAACATGTACATATTTCTCGATCAAACAATTTTATTCCTCTTCTCTAGCCTCCTTGCAATGACCTGTTCACACATATATATGTACATGCATGCATTTCCAAACAAATTTCAATACAGTTCAATATTTGGTACCATTTGGCTAAATTTACTGTTCTTTCACATAATGGTTTTATAAGATAACAAATAATCATACAACACAACCATCAATCAATGTAACACCCCGTGTATTCAATAACAGTGAAATTCACAAATTAAAGTATAATTAATTTCAAATCAAAGAATTAAGGGAAACGGGATACGCCATTGCGTTCGTCTCGGAATTCTGCTTGAGATAGAGTCTGAGTTTGCATAAAACGGACTCCGTATGAGGGAGATAAGGCCTCCGGAAGTTTCAGAATTCAGTTTAAAATTCAAACAGACCAAAACAGCTCAGAAATCAGATTTAAATTTCAAAAATCGGGCCAGATTGGCCAGGGCGGGAATTTTCCCGCCCAAGACACACAGGTCGACTGGGTAGTCGACCTGGGCTACCCAGGTCGACTGGGCAGTCGACCTGGGGCACCCAGGTCGACTACATAGTTGACCTGGGGGTCGACTTGGGGGTCGACCTGGCCCCTGAGCCAGGTCGAACCCAGCCCCCCTAGCTGGCCTGGTCTGTGCTTGGTCGATTTTCTGAGCCTTGCCTTGTCACTAGGGCTAGGTGTCAGCTCCTGGTTGGTCTCTCCTTCAAACGAACGGCTATTATTAAACCAAGCTCCATCGACGGTCCAAATCAACTCACAAACTCTATAAAAAGGAACTAAGACTCCACCTAATTCACACAAACTAAAATGAAGATGAGACCGTCATGCTGCTGAGGAAAGACTGGGAATTGCCGTCAGAAATTGAGAGACAATTAGTAGACAATTCGAAAGCTTAAAGCAACGTCAATTAAATCAAAACAACACCTACAACAAAGGATAGCATCTCCAAATTCAGAATTCAGATTCCTGAATTGAAGATTCATCATACGTTGTAAGTAGAGTGCTATTTCGATGTGAATAAATAATTGTGTTTTGATTTGTGTAAAATGAGAAATAGAATTGTATTCGATTTGTGGTGATAATAATCTATATTTGTATGTTGCTTTGATTCTAAACGATTTGGAAATATTATGGTATAACGATTGGATATTTGCAAGTATGTGACTTATGTTGGAAGTTAACAACTACATGTTTGTGGTGGTTTAATTTAGATTCATGCAAGTATATGATTCATGTTAACGACCATATGTTGTGGTAGTTTATTTGAGATTCATGCAAGTATATGATTCACCATTACGCCAATATGATGTACATACTTTTATGATCACTTTTAGTGTGTAATTGGATTCAACTAAGTACTATGGTTTATATGAATTTATGTTGGAATTGGCATCGTGATTCAAGTGTAAAACCATACTTTTGTATTAGAGACAAAAGTAAGCGTCTTTATGAACATGACTAAACTATGTTTGGTGTTATGCCTAGTTGAAAACATGTTTTAGGCCTATGTTGTTATCAAAATCATATGGTGATATATGTGACACATAATTAAGTTAGATTTACATTCCAATTGCAAGTTTACATGGATAGATTAAAAAAAACCATGATTCATGTTTAGGTATGTTTATGCCATAATTATATGAATAGAATGGTTCATGTTTAGGTATGTTTATGCCATGATTATATGAATAGAATGATTCATGTTTAAGTATGTTTATGCCATGATTATATGCTATTACAATGCAAGTTCACATGTGCCTAATTCATGTTAATTAGTTCGCTATGTTGCAAGTTCATGCGTTCACACTCCCCTTTTTATGTTACTTAGAATTTATAAACACCATGTTCTATGCCTCCCCTTTTTCATGTGGCTAAGTTGGGTTTAAATGTTAAACCCAACATATGTTATATTGTAGCGAACGTATAAAACGGGGGTAATGCCGATTGGGTTAATATGGAACATATGTGTTGGCATGTTTGACGCATGCCAACAACCTAGAAAAACAATTAAGTGGTATAAATTAATTTTACCCAATAAAGGTGAATTTGAATAATGGGCCACAAATATTTACATATAAAAAGAAAAGAGACAAAATATGTAAATTTAGAAAATATGATGTGTTTAACCCGAGGTTGGATTGAGTTGTGATGTAAACCTGCCCGGAACCGCCCGGCTGTCCAGTAGTCACAACAATACCTATCCAATGTGGGTGGTTAAACACGGAGCCGAATAATGACCCGAGGTTAGACTGAGTTGTGGCGTAAGACTGCCCGGACCCAACCGGCAACAGGCAGCCACAACAATACCTGTCTAATGTGAGAGGTCGAGGCTTTAATAAGACAATTAAGGCTGAGTCAGGATTGATAGGATTAAGTAAATTGAATTAATACTTAATCACAATGGAACATGCTAAACTATATAGACTGATTTGGGGGTTAGGTTTACAAAACACTTAACCAACTTAGCATGTTGGCTAGAAATAGAAAACCTGGTAGCGGGGGACCCTTTTCAGCAGTAACCCTATAAGTTGTATCAGGATACCCTGAACTAGGCAGGGTGGGGTACGATTACTGGGCTGACTGGAAGAGGTCAAATCGACGGCGGTAGTGCAGCAGTGTAGGTTCAAACGGGGTGCAGGCGTGCACACACTCCGGCGCAGAAAAATAAGGCACTGGGCACCAGTAGCATACCTGTGCATTCTAGGATTGTGTTTGGCCGCCACCATGGGACTTGATACACCCCATGGTGGGACCAGCGTAGGTAACTACAACATCGGGGGCCGTAAGACACAAGTAACTATGCGAGTAGGAGCCGATCATTAGAAACGAATCATTACACCCTGATTATGGGGTGCCTGTTGGGAACTAGTTTATATGGATGTAGAGATTAATATGGGGTACGATAAGTACATTCGACCGTAGACAACTTAACCTAGTTTATAGTGCTTTCCCATTTCCAGTTTATACTTATCATGCCCAATTCTTTATTCATAGACTGAATAGTCCTAGACATACTCAGGCTTTATGTTTGACTCTACTTTTATTTCGTTCCCCCCCCCAGGTCCACAGGGAGGGAATACTGCAGCTTGACCAGTTTTCACATCCAGCTTGAAGAGAAAGAATGTATTGCTTGGATCTTTTTCGTTTTGGACTATGGCTTTGGACCGAAATTATGGGACTTATGCAGTTTACTTATGTTTTTATGCTTCTTTAAATAATGTAATCAAGACAGTTATGAAGATGTTATGTTTTTGGAAGTATTGTAAGACAAATAGTGACATGGTTTGTGTAACACGTATTTTGTTGAAATAAAAATTGCTGTTGTTTTCCGCTGTTCAAAAATATCTGTATTTATATCTGTCTTGTGTATCTGTGACTTATACTTATAAACCTCCACCAAAATAAGGGCATTCCCTTTGAGAGTGACCCTAACGGAGGTGGGGTGTTTCACTTGGTATCAGAGCATAGGATTACCAGATAAGATAAAAAGTTTTGAAAATTTATTTTCAAAAGAAAATTTAAAGAAGCATTTTTAAAGATAAAATATTATTTTATTTTTAAAAGGCATAGTCCCCCCCCCCAAAGCCGTAGGTACTATCTTTTATCCTTCGTTTTGAATCTATCCTTTTTGTTTCAGCATGTCCGAAGAACTTAACTTGCCTGAGGGTATACCAATACCTGGTTGGTTTAGACGATTCTTAGAAGCAAAGGCCACTCAGCCAGGTCCTACCGTTCCTCCTCCCCCAGTTGCAGGAAATCATCCAGCTGCAGCAGCACCTCTTCCTCCACCTCCTCCGTGGGGAAATACTTTTGCTAAGATATGTAAAGATTTTAAAGCTATGGGAGGAAAGGACTTTCATGGAACCGAGTCCTTCGTGGTAGCCAGGAATTGGCTTAAAGAAACCGAGGATTTATTTGTCATCTTTTAGGTAGAAGATAGGCAGAAGGTACAACTAGCAGTATGGCTACTTAAAGGCGAGGCTTCCTACTGGTGGGAAGTCACTAATGCAGAAAGACCAGTGGAAACATGGGAGGACTTTAGGGCAAGGTTTGAGGCTAAATTTCTCTCAGAAGCTGAAAGGAGTCTTCAGTTGGAAAAATTCTTATTTCTTAAGCAAGGGAATATGACAGTCAAAGAGTATGTTAACTAGTTCGATCAGCTGGCTAGGTTCGGACTGGACCTAGTCAACACCCTGCACAAGAAGGCTCTCCGCTTTGTCAAGGGATTGAATGAGCCATTACACAGTTTGGCCATGACCCATATACCCATGGGAGCTACGTATGAAAGGTTGGTGCAGATGGCATTGCTGAACGAAGAGGATAAGGGCAAGAAGGAGACAAAGGCAGAAAGCTCTCAAGGGAAGAAAGAGGGTTTACAGCCTAAGAAGACAGACTTTAAGAAGCGCGGGAAAGACAACAAAGAGAAGAGGAAGTGTAATTTATGTGGCAAAGTGGGGGCACTTGGTGAAAGATTGCCGGAAAAAGAAGGCCAAGATGAATGGTGGGTGCTTTTCTTGCGGTGAAACAGGCCATATGGCTAAGGATTGCCCAAAGAAGCGAGGGCAGGGGCAAAGGGCTGGATCCACCTCAGGTGCACAAGTTCATGCGCTAGAAGCGTCACCTCTGCTGCAGCGAGGTATAAATACTTCTGTAGAAAGTGTAGTTTATCTTTATGATCACCCAGTTCACACTTTATTTGATTCTGGCGCATCACACTCCTTTATCTCATCTGCTTTAGTAGAATCTCTGCACCTAGAAACTAGTTTGGTAGAGGACCCTTAATTGTTTCAAATCCTATTGGGGGCCCAGCTCATTTGTGTATGATCTGTGTAGGATCGAAAATTTCTATTCTAAGCGTAGAATTTAAATGTAGTGCCTTTGTTTTGGGCTTTTCGGGATATGGTTTGATTTTGGGCATGGATTGGCTATCCAGTAATGGTGCCATCCTTGATTGTGAGAAAAGGGTGGTTAGGCTTCTGACCCAACTCGGTAACACTCTGGAAATTACCTGTAACCCCTCATATGCGGTTATGCTTAGTTATCTTGAATCGCTAGATGCCTCTGTTGAAAATTTTCAATCGGTTAGTGTGGTCCGGGAATATCCGGATGTCTTCGAAGAGGTGAAGGGATTGCCTCCGAAGCGGGAGATAGACTTCCGCATATATCTTGTAGATAATGCAAAGCCCGTTGCATTGCCCGGTAGACACATGGCTCCACAGGAAAGGAAAGAACTCAGTAAACAGATTAAAGAGCTTCTAGAGAAGGGGTTCATTAGAAGGAGCATTTCAGAATGGGGCGCTCCAGTGGTGTTCGCTACAAAGGTGGATGGTTCACTCCGTCTATGTGTTGACTATAGGGAGCTCAACAAGCTAACGAAAAAGAATAGGCACCCTCTCCCCAGAATTGACGATCTGTTTGATCAGCTAGTAGGAGCGTATGTTTTCTCCCAACTCGATTTAGCGACCGAATTTCATCAGCTAAGGGTGGCTGAAGATAGTATCGATAAGACAGCGCTCAGAACCCCAGACGGCTTCTTTGAATGGCTTAGCATCCCTTTTGGATTGATAAACGCACCCGCTTACTTCGTGGACCTAATGAGTAGGGTGTTCAGAGATTTCCTCAATAAGTTCGTAGTGGTTTTCGTAGATGATATCTTGATCTTCTCAAAGAATGAAGAAGAGCATGCTCAGCACCTAAGGGCAATCATGGAAACTCTGTGAGACCATCAGCTAAAAGCCAAATTCTCCAAATGCCACTTTTGGAGAGAAGAAGTGAGGTTCCTTGGGCACATAGTATCCAAAGAAGGGTTAGCTGTAGACCCGGCTAAGGTAGTAGCAGTGCAGGACTGGAAGACACCAAAGAACGCAACAGAAGTCCGAAGCTTTCTCGGGCTAGCAGGCTTCTATCGGAAATTCATCAGAGACTTTACAAAAATATCAGCTCCACTCACAAGGCTGACAAAGAAGAATCTAGTGTTCAATTGGGACTTGGATTGCGAGTTTGCTTTCTAACGACTAAAAAGGGCTCTTACAACAGCCCCAGTTTTGACGTTGCCAGATGGAAGCAAGATGTTCACAGTTTATACAGATGCATGTAGGACAGGGCTAGACGCAGTCTTGATGCAAGAAGGGAGGGTAGTAGCTTATGATGGAAGGCAATTGAAAGTGCATGAAAAGAACTACCCGACCCACGATCTTGAGTTAGCTGCCATCGTCTTTGCACTCAAGTCTTGGAGACATTATCTCCTAGGTGAGAAGTTCGAACTTTACACTGACCATAAATCATTGAAATATCTTTTCTCGCAGAAAGATCTTAACTTGAGGCAACAGAGATGGATGGAGTTTCTTGCCTCGTACGATTTCGAGATCTCCTACACTCCGGGCAAAGGCAACGTAGTGGCAGACGCGTTGAGCCGAAAGAAACTGATCCTAAGCCCGCTGTTAGTTGAAAGACTAAGCCTAGAGTTTATAGCTAGCTTTGACTTTAGGCCCTCCTCCGATTTTGTACCGGGCTTGCTAGCATCTCTCGAAGTACGCCCGACTTTAGTGGACGCAATAGGGACAGCACAACGCGAAGACCCTCAGCTTGTGGAGACGATTGATAGGCTCATTAGCGGTGAGACTTCAAGTCACCTCAGCAGATACTCCATCGACGACAAGGGTTGGCTAAGGCGAGACGGAAGACTATGCGTCCCACAGACAAGGGATTTAGTAAATAAGGTTCTCGAGGAAGCACATCACTCCAAGATGACGATACACCCAGGCGGGGATAAAATGTATAAGGACATAAAGAGAACTTTCTTTTGGAACGGCATGAAGATGGACGCGGTAGATTTCGTTTCTAAGTGTTTGGTGTGCCAACAGGTTAAGGCGGAACAGAATAAGCCTGGCGGTCTACTCCATTCGCTAGAGGTCCCGCAGTGGAAGTGGGATAGCATCTCAATGGACTTCATTGATGGGCTGCCTAGGTCTAGAAGAGGCAACACTAGCATTTGGGTAATAGTGGATAGGCTTACTAAAAGCGCCCACTTCTTACCTGTCAAAAGTAAAAGAACTGCCTCATCCCTAGCATCTCTTCACCTCAAGGAAATTGTTAGACTTCATGGAATACCCTCCAACATTGTTAGTGACCGAGACCCTATCTTCACAAGTGAGTTTTGGCGGAGTCTGCAAGAAGCGGTAGGCACACAGTTATGCTTGAGTACAGCCTATCACCCCCAAACCGACGGCCAGACAGAAAGAGTGAACAGAGTTTTGGAAGACCTTATAAGACTGTGCATCCTTGACTTCGGAGGGACGTGGGAAGACCATCTTCCTTTGGTGGAATTTGCCTACAATAACAGTTACCAAGCAACCATCGGAATGGCGCCCTTCGAAGCTTTATATGGAAGACCGTGTCGACCGCCCACTTATTGGTGGGAGTCTACTGATAAGCTCATACTTGGACCAGATATGATCCGAGAGACTTCAGAAAAAGTATACTTAATACGGAGAAAAATGAAGACAGCCCAAGACAGACAAAAATCCTACGCCGACAAGAGGAGGACCGACCTTGAATTTGAGGTTGGGGACAGAGTTTTTCTTAAGGTATCCCCGCTAAAGAGCGTTGTTCGTTTTGGAACCACAGGAATGCTAGCACCAAGGTTCGTAGGACCGTTTCCTATTATTGAGAAAATTGGGAAAATGGCCTATAGATTAGAGCTACCCGAAAAGATGGCTGGAGTTCACAACATTTTCTATGTTTCGCACCTCCGAAATGTCTACATGAATCTGCTGAAGTGGTAGAGCCAAATATCCTAGAAGAGGCTGAAGTGGAACGCGAGGCAACCGTGAGGAAAATTCCAACCCGCATATTAGGAACGGAAGTGAAGAAGCTACGCAACCGCGAAGTCAAGCTCGTCAAAGTTCAGTGGAGCGACGCCGAGGGAGACGCAACTTGGGAAACTGAAGCTAGAATACGCGCAGCCTACCCTTTACTTTTCGAGGGTACATCTTCGATCTTTCTTTTTCCTTAAGTTGCGCTTTTATCTATCTTTTTAGGTATATCTCCTCGACCTTATCTTTTAGGTAGAAACTCTTTGGATGAAAACATGTAATTGAAACATGTTATGGATGATGGTTGCAAGTGGATGCAAGTGATTGCTAGTGGTTGCTCGTGGTTGCATATACACACACAATCTAGGTTTTTAGATCGGCTCAGTCACTTCATATTGCATATGCATAATTGTATTTATATTCGTATATGGTTGGAGTTTAATGTGTTGCCATATGGATGTTGCATTTATATATGAATGATTGTGCACTCATGTATAATCATGAATAGGAGAATTGCATACATAATGGATTCATGACACTTACATAGTTTGCATTAAGGAGGTCAACTGAATCAGTAGACCGACTAATTTTGCATTAGATAAGTACATGTACACACACTTCGCATATGATCATGAAGCATTAGAAGTCTTTTAAGGACAATGGATGCTCATGTTTGATGGATGAGTAGATGGATGTTTGGATGTTAGGACGTACATTCTTCCTGAACTTGAAGATTTCGGGGACGAAATCCTTTTAAGTGGGAGAGAATGTAACACCCCGTGTTTTCAATAACAGTGAAATTCACAAATTAAAGTATAATTAATTTCAAATCAAAGAATCAAGGGAAACGGGATACGCCATTGCGTTCGTCTCAAAATTCTGCTTGAGATAGAGTCTGAGTTTGCATAAAACGGACTCCGTATGAGGGAGATAAGGCCTCCGGAAGTTTCAGAATTCAGTTTAAAATTCAAGCAGACCAAAACAGCTCAGAAATCAGATTTAAATTTCAAAATTCGGGCCAGATTGGCCAGGGCGGGAATTTTCCCGCCCAAGGCACCCAGGTCGACTGGGTAGTCGACCTGGGGCACCCAGGTCGACTACATAGTCGACCTGGGGGTCGACTTGGGGGTCGACCTGGCCCCTGAGCCAGGTCGAACCCAGCCCTCTTGGCTGGCCTAGTCTGTGCTTGGTCGATTTTCTGAGCCTTGCCTTATCACTAGGGCTAGGTGTCAGCTCCTGGTTGGTCTCTCCTTCAAACGAACGGCTATTATTAAACCAAGCTCCATCGATGGTCCCAATCAACTCATAAACTCTATAAAAAGGACCTAAGACTCCACCTAATTCACACAAACTAAAATGAAGGTGAGACCGTCATGCTGCTGAGGAAAGACTAGGAATAACCGTCAGAAATTGAGAGACAATTAGGATACAATTCGAAAGCTTAAAGCAACGTCAATTAAATCAAAACAACGCCTACAACAAAGGATAGCATCTCCAAATTCAGAATTCAGATTCCTGAATTGAAGATTCGTCATACGTTGTAAGTAGAGTGCTATTCCGATGTGAATAAATAATTGTGTTTTGATTTGTGTAAAATGAGAAATAGAATTGTATTCGATTTGTGGTGATAATAATCTATATTTGTATGTTGCTTTGATTCTAAACGATTTGGAAATATTATGGTATAACGATTGGATATTTGCAAGTATGTGACTTATGTTGGAAGTTAACAACTACATGTTTGTGGTGGTTTAATTTAGATTCATGCAAGTATATGATTCATGTTAACGACCATATGTTGTGGTAGTTTATTTTAGATTCATGCAAGTATATGATTCAACATTACGCCAATATGATGTACATAATTTTATGATCACTTTTAGGGTGTAATTAGATTCAACTAAGTACTATGGTTTATATGAATTTATGTTGGAATTGGCATCGTGATTCAAGTGTAAAACCATACTTTTGTATTAGAGACAAAAGTAAGCATCTTTATGAACATGACTAAACTATGTTTGGTATTATGCCTAGTTGAAAACATGTTTTAGGCCTATGTTGTTATCAAAATCATATGGTGATATATGTGACACATAATTAAGTTAGATTTACATTCCAATTGCAATTTTACATGGATAGATTAAAAAAAAACCATGATTCATGTTTAGGTATGTTTATGCCATGATTATATGAATAGAATGGTTCATGTTTAGGTATGTTTATGCCATGATTATATGAATAGAATGATTCATGTTAAAGTATGTTTATGCCATGATTATATGCTATTACAATGTAAGTTCACATGTGCCTAATTCATGTTAATTAGTTCTCTATGTTGCAAGTTCATGCGTTCACACTCCCCTTTTTATGTTACTTAGAATATATAAACACCATGTTCTATGCCTCCCCTTTTTCATGTGGCTAAGTTGGGTTTAAATGTTAAACCCAACATATGTTATATTGTAGCGAATGTATAAAACGGGGGTAATGACGATTGGGTTAAAATATAGAACATATGTGTTGGCATGTTTGACGCATGCCAACAACCTTGAAAAACAATTAAGTGGTATAAATTAATTTTACCCAATAAAGATGAATTTGAATAATGGGCCGCAAATATTTACATATAAAAAGAAAAGAGACAAAATATGTAAATTTAGAAAATATGATGTGTTTAACCCGAGGTTGGATTGAGTTGTGATGTAAACCTGCCCGGAACCGCCCGGCTGTCCAGTAGTCACAACAATACCTATCCAATGTGGGTGGTTAAACACGGAGCCCAGTAAGGACCCGAGGTTAGACTGAGTTGTGGCGTAAGACTGCCCGGACCCAACCGGCAACAGGCAGCCACAACAATACCTGTCTAATGTGAGAGGTCGAGGCTTTAATAAGACAATTAAGGCCGAGTCAGGATTGATAGGATTAAGTAAATTGAATTAATACTTAATCACAATGGAACATGCTAAACTATATAGACTGATTTGGGGGTTAGGTTTACAAAACACTTAACCAACTTAGCATGTTGGCTAGAAATAGAAAACCTAGTAGCGGGGGACCCTTTTCAGCAGTAACCTATAAGGTGTATCAGGATACCCTGAACTAGGCAAGGTGGGGCACGATTACTGGGCTGACTGTAAGAGGTCAAATCGACGGCGGTGGTGTAGCAGTGTAGGTTCTAACGGGGTGCGGGCGTGCGCACACTCCGGCGCAGAAAAATAAGGCACTGGGCACCAGTAGCATACCTGTGCATTCTAGGATTGTGTCGGGCCGCCACCATGGGACTTGATACACCCCATGGTGGGACCAGCATAGGTAACTACAACATCGGGGGCCGTAAGACACAAGTAACTATGCGAGTAGGAGCCGATCATTAGAAACGAATCACTACACCCTGATTATGGGGTGCCTGTTGGGAACTAGTTTATATGGATGTAGAGATTAATATGCGGTACGATAAGTACATTCGACCCTAGACAACTTAACCTAGTTTATAGTGCTTTCCCATTTCCAGTTTATACTTATCATGCCCAATTCTTTATTCATAGACTGAATAGTCCAAGACTTACTCAGGCTTTATGTCTGACTCTACTTTTCTTTCGTTCCCCCCCCCCCCCCCCCCCCAGGTCCACAGGGAGGCAATACTGCAGCTTGACCAGTTTTCACATCCAGCTTGAAGAGAAAGAATGTATTGCTTGGATCTTTTTCATTTTGGACTATGGCTTTGGACCGCAATTATGGGACTTATGCAGTTTACTTATGTTTTTATGCTTCTTTAAATAATGTAATCAAGACAGTTATGAAGATGTTATGTTTTTGGAAGTATTGTAAGACAAATAGTGACATGGTTTGTGTAACACGTATTTTGTTGAAATAAAAATTGCTGTTGTTTTCCGCTGTTCAAAAATATGTGTATTTATATCTGTCTTGTGTATTTGTGACTTATACTTATAAACCTCCACCAAAATTAGGGCATTCCCTTTTAGAGTGACCCTAACGGAGGTGGGGTGTTTCAATCAATTAGTGAATTAACGTTTCAAATTCATAATTTTGATACATATACAGAAAATCATGTTTTTGATGCCAATTCACACAATAGCCCTATCTAGCTTTTAGTTCTCACACCAGTCAATTGGAAATATATAAATATCATACCTTCGAAACTTGAATACAAACTACTGATGCTATATAGTCATCAATAGTTTCATCTCCGGGCAACTAGAGTGTGATTCTATATCTATCCAGTATATTAAAACTTCGAATACACGTTTGCAAGGCATATATGCAAAATCTTTATATATTGGAATGTCCAAATTAATTTAAAATAAATATTCGAATTCGTTGAATAAGGTTTCAATTTTCAAAACAATATCTGTTTTCATTTTTAAAAATACGCTCTTCACACTCGTTCTAGAATACTACTGATCCTATCTCTAACCAATCATTCTCATTGGATATTACTAATCCAATGTCTGATGAATTATTTCGTATAGTTCTAATGTGTCTTGTTATCGAGCTCTGTAAACCAAAGCTCTAATACAAAATGTGGTGGCCCAAACTTCCCCGTGAAGGAAAGAACGAATTGCTTTGAGAACAAGATGAATCAGAACACAAACAGAAGAACATTTCATTGTTAATTACAACAATTCCATCAGAATACAAGAGTATACAGAGTACGAATAAATATTACACATTAGAAAAATATCGGAGATTTAAATTACATTACATAACAGTGGAAAATAATATAATACACAACTGAAAGAGAAAACGGATACAGAGCTTTCCGAATATCATTCCAGCTGTAAACCAGGATCCTATGAATATAAATCTGTAAAACCAAAACTACTAGCTGCCCGTGTGGAAAATAGGGGCACCCAGAGTTTAGGTTAAAACAATAAACTCCAGGTCAGTCATGTGACTGGTGTGAGAACTAAAACAGTTATTTAAAACTTTACTTTAAAAGAGAGTAATTCAAGGGACCACGCCGTATAACACGGAACTGGTTTCCTCCGGAGAATACCAATGCATAGAATCAACAGCGCAATGCTTTTTGTAAAAATGAAGCTATTATAAGACTCAGGTCCCATCACACAATGCAACGCAAGCTGGAGGATAGAGTTTTACCTTATAATAGCCAAACATGCTTGGTACGTTTAAAACAAATCATTTTGATACTATTATAATGTAAAGTGAATGAAAACAACTTCAAATATAAATGTATCAATCATAGACAGCATAGTGCCCCATCCCACTATATCGCCATACTAGGCTCTACAAATAAAACTGAATGTCACGTATTGGAAATTGGATTTCCATCATGAGTCGAGGCCCGGGATGGCTCCTCACCGCTTCGATACACTCTAGCAAATTCCTTAGGATCCCCCGCAATGAACCCTTGGATCTTCAAGGCGGGTCCTCCCTTACGTTTCAGGATTGGTTATTCCTGAACACATGTTTCCCGGTCCTATCGGACCTATAGCCATCGACTCCGAAGAGACCGATATATCCGACGTGCCTCATAATCCAACATCCACAAAGGTAAAAATATAAAATGTCAGGCCTTGATAAAACACTGACACCACCTATAGCTAGAAAGAAACGTCATGCACACCCTGCAATCACGATCCCGTTTTTAACTCATACTGAGGTGTGAGGCTCGTGAATTAACGCTTTACACAAAGCTACGCTGTATTAAAACCGTGCTTTGATCATCAACCACAAGACTCTTCTTTTCAACAAAAGCCTTGATCACTGCATCTCAGCATGCCACACATGAAATTCAGGCCATGTGAGTGATATCTATCGATATATAACCACCGAGCTCGTACTTCTCAGAGAAGAGCGTTAAGCAAGAGAATAAATTCTCCGCCTCCAAATAGATATATATGTATATATAATAGAAATCAATCAACATAGAATAAAATCCAATGTCAGACACACAATCCATTTACAAGTTCGTTCTGGGTCTGAACGAAACTGGAGGCATCTTATTCCTCTCCCGTATGTCCAATACAGGAGAGAGGTCCTCGCATATCCATCGATCTCCAAGTATGTCTGGACGATCACCACTTATTACCTCGTCTTGGGTGTACAACCTAATCAAGACATCAGTAATCATCCAAACAATGTGAAGACCTCAAGTCTTCAGCCACCGTCTTCATCGTCGACTTATTGTCAAATCAGTTATTCAGAATGGGTATAAACCCGGCCTTTCTGAATAACTCGCATATATAATAAACAAGTGCTATAAAAACACAGCATACGCCTCATTCCAATTATAAATATTCTTTTATTTAAATATTCACATCTTTAGGGATTTGTTTCCATTAATTTTATCAAAGATAAATTCTTTAAAATTTATTCTTTAATCTTCCTTTGGATATCATTCAAACCAAATTATGGTTTTCCAAACTAGTCGGGATTAGCGAACCACACGGAAGTAATCATTTATTTAATTTTCCAATCCCAACCTATTCATCCCATGGGGAAAAACTGGTATTACCCCATAACTAACACCACAATATTATCGGTAAATTAATTTCCTATTCAAATCTAATTAAAGATTTAACTATCGATAGGAGCAAATCTGGCGATACTCCATTCTAGATCATTTCAATCTAATTAAAGATTCATTAAAACTCCACTTGGTTTTAATCTTCCCAAAAATCAATATTAATGATTATTTAACTTGGGAAATCATATCATGTCTTTAATTGGGTTAAAGAACTAATGTCGTTTAAAAACATGGTTCACAGCAAACCCAAAACCCCATCAGCCTCTAACTGTAAATTAGTAAGAGAATGATTCCCTAAGTATTAACCCCGAAGGCCGAAACCAACATCATATCAATACCCAGGAAACCATTCAACTTAGCTAATCTCGTGCCAGTTTCTAATTTTCTTAACTCCATTGGGTTTAAGAATAGTATTATTAAAGATACCATTCACGACAAACCCAAAATGCAATCAATCTCTAACAGTAAATTAGTAAGAGAACAATTCCCTAAGTATTAACCCCGAAGGACGAAACCAACATCAGATCAATACCCAGGAAACCATTCAACTTAGCTAATCTCCAGTCGGTTTCTAATTCTCTTAACTCCATTAGGCTTAAGAACAGTATTATTAAAGATACCATTCACGACAAACCCAAAATCAAATTTGATATTAAATACAAGGCTTTGAATAGAAAATATATTGTCTTATATTCAATATCAAATTCTGAAATCAACAAATATCGTATTGGAATAACGATATATATGTCTTCCAAATTCCTCCACAATATCCGTATAATCACGGACTCCAATATCGAAATATTCCAAAGATAATTTCGATTCAAATCCATTCTAATTCTTATATTGGAAAATCTGATTATTTTCAAAACCATTTCAAATCCAATTTATTTATTTTAAAAATATTGGATTTATAATTCTAGTTCATAATTAGTCCATTTCGATAAAAATATATATTTCTTTTAAAATGTTAAAATTTTCAGCCTAATTCTTTCCAAATCATTTATTATGAATTTACACAAATTATTGATATTTTTAGTAATTTTATCAAGGCCCGTACAGTCGATTTCCATAAACAGCCATCGAACTGCGCTTACAACGACCTTTTCCAAATTTGATTTGGACATAATTCCAAATCCAGCCATTAGATTTCTAATTTCTTATATTCTTAGAAAGCTCTTTTCGATACGAACCCAATGGTTCCGGTTTTAGGAGAATCCGACGACCGGATCTCTCGTAATGTCTTTTCGAAGTCAATGGTCGAAATTCGTGAACTGCCGCAGCGCGGCGCGTTCTATTCAGGCCATTATATATATATATATATATATATATATTGTTGATTTCCTTTTAAAACGTATTTTATAAATCGTTTTAAATTCATTTTCAAAACGGTTTCAACTTCATATCCAATTTCAAATCAAAATTAAATATATCATCGATATATAAATGATAGTATTTTCAAAACATTAGGTTTCGAAATCATTTCCTTTTGAATATTCATTATAAAAATGAATAAAATCTATATAAATATCGTTCACGTCAAAATGGCGTCAATCTAATCAACACGGCTTTATATATTTATATATATTCGTTTCCATCCCAAATCAGACATCAAAACCAGATTTTGATCTTTTACTAAATATTATTTTAAAATATTAGTTATTTTAAAATATTCATTCTTTCTGAACTGGAATCAGGCACAGTCAATTACCGTATAATTTGATTTATATGGATTTCATACAACACGTGTACGTAACAGCAATGATAAACAATCAACCATCATCCAAAGTGCACTACACAACTGCATAAGCATTAAATATAAATAATTCGTGCTTACATAGTCTGTTAACCAATCGATCAACATATAACTAAATATTAGGATTAGTGTATGTCCAATATCATCCCAATTCCCAATATGGGGTTTCAACCTACAAATACTGAATATTATTTGTATAGTTGGGCGATATGTAAAATTTATCATCCCAATTAATATCAGTCAAATGTGTGTACATAAACAAATCGTATGATTTGTAAATGAATATTTACTTTATTCATATACACGTTAAAAATTATATATTTAACTATAAATATATATTCAATTCATTTACACAATAAAAATAATATTTTTATTGTTCTAACATATTTTAGAAAATTTTGGCGGCATAACGGCGCGATATCGAAATCGGGTAATGTCTAGCATTACCCCTCTCCTGATATTGACTCGCGCCAAACACAAACCAAATCACATCAATTCATTTCACATCCCAAACCAATCCAAACAAATAAATCAAACAAACCAAACAATCAAAAAAGTCGTCTGTGGTTTATGGATGACGGGGGCAGTTCATATATGCAGTTATAAAATAAATAACTGAACAGAAAATTTTAGTGAGAAATTCTCACCTAGAAGCTAAACCAAACGCCGCGACTCTTCGTATGCAAAAAATTTCGTCGTGCTCGCCTTTTGTCACTTTCGTCGTCCGTATTCGCTGTTTTGACTCTAACTTTTGCATACGGCCTCCAATCTTCACCAAACTTTGTCACTAGCCTAAACACGCCATTCCGGATAACTTTTGCCTCGGGGACTTTCTTCCAAAACTGCACAATTCGCCGTAAATCGCGAAAAACAGCAGTAGGTCCGCTGACTTCAGACGTGATTTTCAGACAGCTCCGCAATAAAAAATAGGACTTTGATGTACCAAATTAAAGAGAAAATTGTGGTCTTCGACTTTGGTAGAGTGGAGTTTAGGATAGAAATGCACGGTTTGGGAGTTAATGGTGAAATAGTGACAGGGTGTTATTTTCAAAACGATATTTTTGTGAAAAAATGGGTTTTTGAGTGTAGCGGGGCCCATGGCCGGAGCTAGGTGGCTGCAGGCGGTGGAGGGGCCTCACTGGGTGGCGGAAGGTGCAGGTGGTGGTGGTGGGGCCGGTAGTGGTGGTGGTGGTGTTTGGGTCTAGGGTTTAGGTTTGTGAAGGGAGAGAGAGAAAGGGAAGAGGAGAGAGAAGAGGAGGAGGTTGGCCGAAGGGGATGCGGCAGCCTGAGGTGGTGCAGCGGTGGCTGAGGGGGGTGCGGTAGCAACATGGTGGAGGAGGAGGCCATTTTTTTCTTTTTTGAAGAGGAAGAGAGAAGTGAAATAATGAAGAGAGAAATGGAGCAAAAGTGATTATATGCTAGTTTCTCGCCTATCGTCCGAATACAAATGATCTCTGTTTGCTGCGGATTTCGAACACGACATAGTAGACATGAAGGCGAGTCCAACGAAACAAGTTTTGTCGAATTCCGAATTAATTTAACCTTCCGTTAAAATTGTCAAAGATGCTCAGATATTGTTCAAAAATGCGATTTTGGCGCACCTTTTCTTCTTGCACACCCACACACTAACTCCAAACATTATGGCCTTTTAGATTTAACCATTATTAGACGATACAAATGAGAAAATAAACGGAATCGAATTCTGAGGTCGTCGTTCCCTTGTAAAATGACTGCCTGTTTATCTTGAACTGTTTTAGCTCGCATGGCCACATACTAACTCCATTCGACGTGCATTTTGGGACTCAACAATGATTTGTCATTATGATTCCAGAAAAATTTATCTCGTCGAATTCTGAGATCATATGCAAAGTTTCACTTTTTAAGGGCTATGTATTGATAACCGAAAACCCTATCCAATTCTCACTGTTCCGGATCTCGGAATATATCGAAGTTTATACTTTTCGGAGTCACTAACGGCATTTTGAACTCAATGGAAGTGGCTTCGAATCCAAATTCACTCGTATGCAAAATATGACTTTTTTGGGCTATATTTCTATAGCGACTATTCTAAATTTTCAACTGGGCATAACTTTTTATTCCCGCTATGAAATTTGGATTTTTCAGATTCGTTGGAAAGATATTTTCAAATAGATTCTAATACTTTAGGTTTTGCTAAAATCAGGTTTATTTTGAATCTTGTACATTCATTTGAAATTTGAAATCGAATTTTCAAACTACCACGCCATTTCCAATTTATTTTGTAATTAAAATAAATATTTATATTCTAACATCGATTCAAATAAATATATACGTTCTAATTCTATTCAAAATAAATTTCTCACCGTTATTATTTAAAATAAATCATTTTAAATATTCAAAACTCATTAAAATTACCAAAATAAAAAATTTAAATTGGTTCGGATTTTCCGGATTGTTACATGTAAAATTTATCGTCCCAATCAATATCAGTCAAATGGTGTACATAAACAAATCGTCCGATTTGTAAATGAATATTTATTTTCAATTAAGTAAATATTTTATTTCATTCACTTATACCAAAAAATGATATTTTTATTGTTCTAACACTTTATTCAACACATGAATATTTTATATTTCATTCCATCCCACATCACAATCACAATCAATTTCTACAACACAATCACAATCAATTTCTATAACACAATCAAATCAAACAAGTCATCCATGGTCTATGGACGACGGTTGTCGGGTGCTGCTAAGTACCTTCTGCACCCTATAGTATATATTTTAACTAGAAAATAAAATTAAAGTAAGAAGTTCTCACCTTTGGGTTCCACTCCTCCATTCTTTTTCAGATGGTTTTGATTTGTTTCTCGTTCGTTCCATCGTGATCTGTTTCACGCTGTATATGTTAAAAATCATATTTTTATATCGATGTTTGCATTATAAAAATCATATTTTTATACCAATGTTTGCATTATAAAAATCATATTTTTATATAAACAAAATCAAATCTTTTCATTTTCAAAAATTGAATCGTTATATCTTCAAAAATCGAATCTTTATATGTTATATATATAAATCAAATCAAATCTTTATCGTTACTTCATATTGATAAAAATCCAAACTTTATACTGATGTTCATATAATGAAAATCAAATCTTAATGTCGCTACATACATACAAAAGATCCAATTTTTGTTACGCCACTATATGAATAAAAACCGTCTTTTTAAATTTATATTATCTATACAAAAAAAATCTGAATTTCATAGCAATGTTATTTAATAAAGAAAAAAAATCGAAATCAAAACAATGTAATTTTTTTTAAAAAAAAGAGACTCACTGTTATCGATTGGAGGAGGGGCTGGGAGTGCTACGTGGGTGGCGGTTGGTCAGAGAAGGTGGCAGGGGCAGCATGGGGCTCAGGGTGCTAATGGCGGTGGGTATTTGAAATGGGGAGAGGGGCAGTTTTAGAAGGGGAGAGAGGGTACGGGGGCGCCGGAGGGAGGAGGGCTGGAGGGGGACGGCGGCAGGGTCGGCTGGCCCACTGCGGCGGCAGAGCGTCCGGGCGCAGCGGCTCCGATCATGGGGGGATGGGCTAGGGCACGAGCCCCCTTTTTTTTTCTAACTGACAGTGGTGAAAGAAAAGTTAAGGAGGGACTTTTATGAAAAAAAGTACATTATTTAATTTATTTTTTAATTAATTCCATAAAGCAACATTTTGTTTCGAACTCAAAACCAAACCCACCGACTATCGCCCCTAACTAATTACCCCCATTCCGAACACAATGGGATATGTTTCGGAAGCCAATTCGGCTATTATGATCAGTTTTTATCAAATTCAAAATATAAATCAGTATATATTGAATTTGAACGTACATTTTAATTTACCGGGGCCGCGTAGTGACTCCAGAAATCCCAGAAAAATAAATCAGCCTATGTTCAGACAATACGGTCCTAAAAAAACTAATTTCGTCGAATTTGGAGACCGTTTGAAAAACAATCACTTTTTAGTCGATTAAATTCAAACTAAAATTTCCAAACGCGTTTAAATCCACCACGCTCACATATTGATTCCAAAATTTTTGAAAATTGGAATCCAGTAATAATTTGACATTCCGGATCCAACAAAAGTGGTCTCGTTGAAAACGGAGGTCGTTTGCAAAATCGCTATTTTTAAGGGCTATATTTCCATAACGACTATTTTGAATATTCAACTGACCATAACTTTTGATTCTGGCTATGAAATTTCGATTTTTCAGATTCATTAGAAAGAAATTTTTAAACAGATTTAAATATTTCTGGTTTCACCAAAATCTGGTTTATTTTGAGTCATGTACATTCATTTGAAATTTGAAATCGAATTTTCAAACTGCCGTGCCACTTCCAATTCCTTTTATAATTAAAATAAATATTTATATTCTAATTTTGATTTATATAAGTATATACATTCTAATTCTTTCAAAATAAATTTCTAGTTGTTATTATTTAAAATAAATCATTTTAAATATTCAAAATTCATTAAAATTGCCAAAATAAAAATTTTAAATTGGTTCTGATTTTCCGGGTTGTTACAATCTCTCTCACTTAAAATCTTTTTTTCCTTGAAAGGGAACGGAGCTGGAAGTTGTTTAACTAATCAACTCAACTTTCATTCTGGCTTTCATTCTCCAACTTTTCAATTTCTAAGAATTTCAAAATTTTCAAAAAATTGGCTAACACCCTAAATTTTAAAAAAAATCGCCATAACCTCCTTTGTATAGGGAGCACCGGGAAAATCCCAAAACCACCACATAGGCCTTCTCATCTCAAAAAGAAAAATAAAAAGCTAAGAGGCTAGCCAATCGACTCACAAAATCATCCAAACCCAACAAATTAGTAAATATGTACCTATTTTGTCGGCCATACAATTTTATTCCTCTTCTCTAGCCTCCTTGCTGTGACCAGTTCAATGTATATACATGTATATGCATGCAATTCCAAACAATTATCAATTCAATTTCATATTTGATACAATTTGGCTTAATGGTTCAAAATTTTAATTAATCAAACCAATAATCAAACAACACAATTAGCAATCAATTAGTTGATTAACGTTTCAAACACATAATTTTTTTATATATATGAAAATCCATTTTTGATGCCAAGTCACAACAATAGGCCCTATCTACTTTTGGTTCTCACACCAGTTAATTGTAAATATATAGATATCCCACTTTCGAAATTCTAACATAAATTCTGATGATGAAGTTTCAATAATCAGAATCATCTCCGGGCAACTAGAGTATGATTCTATATCTACCCAGTATATTAGAACTTCGAATATACATTTACAAGGCGTATACGCAAAATCTTTATATACTTAATTGTCCAAATTCAATATAAAATAAATAATCAAATACGTATAAAATGGTTTAAATTTTCAAAACAAAATTTGTTTTTATTTTTATTTTAAAAACACTACTCTTCATACTCATTCTAGGATACTACTGACCCTATCTCTAATGAGACATTCTTATTGGATATTACTAATCCAATCCCTGATGAATTCTTTCTTTCGGTTCTAATGTGTCTTGTTCTCGAGCTCTATATACCAAATCTCAGATACCAAACTGACACGACCTGAACTTCCTCGTAAAGGAAAGCCTGGATTAAGTTGAGAACGGGACAAAACAGAACACAAGCAAAATAACATTTCATTGCTTTTTACAACAATTTACATCAGAGCACAAGAATATATAGAGTATGAATAAATATTATACATTTGATAAATATCAGAGATTCAAATTTACAATGCAACGGAAAAATGATACAAAACACAACTGAAAGAAATACACGGATATAGAGCATTCCGAGTATTGTTCCAGCTCTAAACCAGGGTCTTGCAAAAAAAAACCAACTAATAGCTGCCCATGTGGAAAATAGGGGCACCCAGAGTTTAGGTTAAAAAAATAAACTCCGGGCCAGTCTTGTGACTGGTGTGAGAACTAAAACAGTTATTAGCTTGATTTTAAGTTAGATAAATCAAGGGACCACGCCGTATAACACGGAATGGGTTTCCTCCCAAGAATAACAGTGCATAGAATAAACAACGCAATGCTTTTTGAAAAAAATGAAGCTATTATAAGACCCAGATCCCATCACACAATGCAACGCAAGCCGGATGATAAGGTTTTTCCTTATAATAGCCAAACATGCTTGGTATGTTTAAAACAAATCATTTGATACTATTATAAGCGCGTAGTGTATAAAACAACTTCAAATATAAATGTATCAATCATAGGCAGCATGGGTACCATCTATCATGTCGCTAATACTAGGCTCTACAATCAAAACTGAAATGTCACGTATTGGAAATTGGGTTTCCGTCATGAGTTGAGGCAAGGGATGCACTCGTCGCCATCTTCGAGAAACTCTAGCAAGTGCCCCAGGGTCACACACAGCGATTCCTTGGATCCTCCAAGGCCGGTCCATGTATAGCTGATTAATTATACCTGAACACACGTTCCCCAGTCCTATAGGACCTATCCATCGGCTCCGTGGAGACCGATATATTCGAGGCGCTTCGAATTCCAACAACCACACAGGTAAAAATAGTATAAATGTCAGGGCTTGTAAACACTGACACCACCCATAGCTAGAAAGAAACGACATGTTCTCCTTGGGTCACTTATCCCGTTTTTGACTCATACCGAGGTGTGAGGATCGCGAATTAATGCTATACAAAAAGCTATGCCATTTAAGGCCGTGCTTTGATCATCAACCACAAGACTCTGCTTTTCAACAGAAGCCTTGATCATTTGCCACTTAGGCATGCCACACAGGCAATTCACTCCATGCGACTGATGTCTATTGATATATAACCTCTGAGCTCATACGTCTCAGAGAAGGGCGTTAAGCAAGAGAATAAATTCTCCGCCGCCAACAGATATATATATATATTTAATTGAAATCAATCAACACAGAATAAAGTCCAATGTCAAACACACAGTCCATTTACAAGTTCGTTCTGGATCTGAACAAAACCGGAGGCACCTTATTCCTCGTCCCATATGTCCAATACAAGGGAGAGGCCCTCGCATATCCGTCGATCTCCAAGTACGTCTGGACGATCACCACTTATTACCTTGTCTTGGGTGTACTACCCAATCAAGACATCAGTAATCACTCAAGCAATGTGAAGACGTCTGGTCTTCAACCACCATCTTCATCGTCGACTTATCATCGAATCAGTTATTCAGAATGGGTATAAACCCGGTCTTTCCAAATAACTCGCGTATATAATAAACAAGTGCTATAAAAACACAACATACGCCTCATTCCAATTCATAATATTCTTTTATTCAAATATTCTTATACTTTGGGAAAGGTTCCCATTAATTTTATCAAAGATAAGTCCTTTAAATTTATTCTTTAATCTTCCTTTGGATATCATGCAAACCATATTAAGGTTTTCCAAATTAGTCGGGATTAATGCATCTTACCAAAGTAATCATTTATTTAATTTCCCAATCACAACCTATTCATCCCATGGAGCAAAACTGGTATTAACCCATAACTAACACCATGTTGTTATCAGTAAATTTAATTACCATTTCCTGTTCAAATCTAATTAAAGATTTAAGTATCGCTTGGAGCAAAACTGGTTATACTCCACTCTCGATCATTTCCCAAATTTGATAATTTAAATTATCAATTCACATTTCAATCTAATTAAAGATTCATTAAAACTCCACTTCATTTTAATCTTCCCAAAAATCAATATTAATGATTATTTAACTTTGGAAGCACAAACATGCAGCATCAACAATCTACCTCATACTATTGATTTCTGCCTATATATAACCTCTAAGCTAGTATGTCTCAGAGAAGGGTGTTAAGAAAGAGAATAAATTCTCCGCCACCAAACAGATATATATTTAGCAGAGATCAACCATGCAGTTCGAAATACAATGACAGACATGTAATCATGCCTTTAACTGGGTTAAAGAACTAATGTCATTTAAAACACGGTTCACGATAAACCCAAAATCACATTCCATTTATCATGGAATCTTCACAGAAAAACAAATCAACATATAATCGATAACAATTTATGTATTCGACTAATAATATAAACGAAATAATGGCAAAGCCTTTTAAATTCCATATATATTAATAGTCTTCCTCCACAGAAGCTCATTTCGATTATTATCAAATCGAATTCCATTCAATTCCAATCTAATATATTAAATTGGAAAACTTTACTTTGGAAGATTCCCATTAAATCTAAATAAAAAGATATATATATTCCAAATCACATTTCACAGTAAATCGGGTTAAAGAACGAATGTCGTTTAAAACACAGTTCACAACAAACCCAATTCACATTCCAATTTCAATTCCAATTAAATGTTAATTAATTGGAAATTCTTCTTTAAATATTAATTAAAAGATTTATTCTTTTCACATGGGGTTTAAGAACAGTGTTACTGAAGACCCCATCCCATCAGTCTCTAACTGTAAATTAGTTAGAGAACAACTCCCTAAGTATTAATCCCGAAGGCCGAAACCAACATCAGATCAATACCCAAGAAATCATTCAACTTATCTAATATCCAATTAGTTTTGAATTTTCTTAACTCCATTGGGTTTAAGAACAATATTATTAAAGATACCATTCACGACAAACCGAAATCTCATTCCAATGTTAATCGGGTTAAAGAACAAGTTTATTTAAAACACCGTTCACGATAAACCCAATAATCAATTTCAATTTTATTCCAATTAAATGTTAATTAATTGGTAAACTTCATTAAATCTTAATAAAAAGATTTATATCTTTTCTCAACTAGGTTTAAGAATAGTTTTTGTGAAGACACCGTTCACGACAAACCTAAAATCCCATTTGATATTAAAAACAAGGCGCTGAATAGAAAATATATTGGCTTATATTTAATATCAGATTCTGAAACCAACAAATATCGTATTGGAATAACCATATATATATCTTCCAAATTCATCCACGATATCCGTATAATCATAGAATCCAATATCGAAATATTCTGAAGATACTTTCGATTCGAATCCATTCCAATTCTTATATTGGAAATTTCTGGTTATATTAAAACCATTCACAAATCCAATAATTTTTAAATAAATAAATTGGATTTGTGAATGGTTTTAATATAAACAGAAATTTTCAATATAAGAGTTGGAATGGATTTGAATCGAAAGTATCTTCTGAATATTTCGATATTGGATTCGGTGATTATACGGACATTGTGGCGGAATTTGGAAGATATATATATATCATTATTCCAATAGGATATGTTTTGGTTTCGGAATTTTATATTGAATATAAGCCGATACATTTTTGATTCGGAGCCTTGTATTTAATATCAAATGGGATTTTGGGTTTGTCATGAACGGTGTCTTCACTAACACTGTTCTTAAACCCAGTTGAGAAAAGACATAAATCTTTTTATTAAGATTTTGTAGCAACCCAGAAATTTTCGACGCTCGAATTCAGTCATTTATATATCCTATGTCCAAACTCCAGTATCAAAAACCTCAGAAAGCTAATAAAAAGAAGTTATAGGGTGGAATAAAGAAGAAAGAAAGTTAGAATAGAAGAATAAGGGGAGCCAACACATCACAGAGTCTTACATCACAGTGAAACAAAATATAATAGAGAAATAACTTTTATTGAGAGCTTCAAATAATACTTACAACATCAGAGTACAACCATACATCTAGACAGTTATAATAGCATGTCCTCATATATAACACACAGCGAAATAATAACGATATCGCATCATACGTCTGAACTCCTTCATCCCGTCTTTGGACTTCATGGTATCCGATAACCTGAACCTGTACAACCCGGTCTAACCAGAGCATTTACAAAACACCGAGTCAGTTTGGTGAACCAAACTGAGAAAAAACTTGCTAAGTTTATAATATCATCCATATTGATTTTAAAGTAAAAAATCCTTTTGAAAGAAAAGGATAATAGTAAGACCAGCCCTTACGTAAACTCGGCCGGTTTTTACTCTACTATAACCCAAAACATTTTTAAATCATATCTTTTCTGATTTTATAATAATGTCTAAATACAAATATCAATCTAGCAAAACAGTTGCATCTCACGCTCTACATATATAGTATATAATCCAAAAACGCGGGCTCTTATAGGTAATTGGATTCCGACTATGACAAGGCATGGAACCACCTGCCGATAGTGTATCTCTAGAGGGGAATACACTGGATTCAACAAGAACGTCTTGCAACCCGGCCCACAAATGACCGACCACTCATTTCGCTTGAGTATATCGAATGTATATCACCAACGGTTGGGTTCAAACCACTGTTTCCAAAAAAGGGACAGCATCGAAATAGATTAAAGAAGCAAATGGATTTTCTCTAGATAGGTGATTATACACCCTAATGGGAGCGACCCACACAGCCATGCTGCCTGCCCGATTTTTTTCATTTCCCGGTTGTGAGGCTTGATATCATAACGTATTCCTTGGAACACTGACAACCATTCACTTTGAATGCCACATTATCAAATCTGCCAGAAATCACCAATTGAATTCCATAAAAATACTCGCGTTGTTAAGTTAAGAGAAGGTGTCTTCTCCGCCGCCACAGAAATATGTTTGAGGAAATCAACGTACATGATCCCTTTGGAAAGACTCTATCAGACACCCGTCCATACAAGTTGTCCTGGGGCTGGACAAACCGAAGGCACTCTTCTACTGCATCCTTGAATTATCCTATGGATTAGCAGCGAGTAGTCCTTGCAATCCATAGATTTCAATCACGATAGAATCACTGTCAAATCCCTCAAGGGATCAGCTAGAGAAATCCATCAATAGTCCTTTCATTCATGAAGATATACGGTCTTTAATAGCTCCATCTAGACCAGCATCAGATATCTTCTTCGTTTACGTATTTGTTGGTTTGTAATGGTTTTCGAATTTAAATTCGACTCTGGTCTTTCCGTACCAACACGTTGGGTAAGATTTTGATAGTCGGTTATTTAACTATCAAAATAAACAATCAATAAAACAAATCCATTGGTTCAGATTACAGCGTCACTTGGTCATTAAAAATAGTAGATCAGTTGTAATACCAAAATGACGTATCAGCTTTAATATATCAATATTCTCAAGTCATTTATTTATATACTTAAAAAAATATCTTAAAATCCTATCCAATTTTCTTATTAACTACCCTTTCAAAACATTTATTACAACAATATTCATTATCTATATTGGAATTCCGATTCAACTTATCCTTTTAAACAATTGTTACGATATCTCCGTTGTTTCGTTATTTGAACGCCATAATTATCACTTCCCTTTTTAGAATATATTCATTGCAAATCCCACCTCCTTACTTTTTGAAAATATCGTTATATTTTCTCAAATCTCCTTTCATTTATTTCTATTACAGAAATACCATTTCACATTTACAAGCACCTTTTTAATTCCTTTTAATCTGGAATCCTATCATATGTTTTTTCAAAATTTCCAAACAATGTTACATTATTATTTCTCAACATAAATTACCACTTACATCTTCACCAGTACAGTTAATATCATTCTTCGATAAATCCTGAAGTCTTTCAAGTTAGGGTATTTTAATTACCTCACAGACCTTGATCAACAACATTCTTATCTTAAGATAAATATCAGTTGCAATACCCAAAACCGATATTAATTCCTAATATCCAACAAATCCCATTTTAATTCTACCTTGATGAAACAACATATTTTATTTAAAATCACGGATCTATAATTCATCTTTATAACTCCACCTGTTTAACTATTCTAATTCAAACTTGGGTTTTAATTTGATTTCCATTTCATATCTCCATCAATTCTTAACCGTAAATCAGTAAGAAAACAATCCCATAAATATCAACCTCGAAGGCCAAAGCCAGCATCAGATCAATATTCGGAAATCCATTTATCTCAACCGATCTCCAGTTAAATTCTAATTCTTTAATTTCACATTCCCGCTTTTATTTCCATTTCAAAAACCCATTTCTAATAACTCTTTACAATAATATTCACTAAACTCGGGTTTGTAACTTCGTCCAAAATCTTGGATTTCATAAACCCATTTCTAATAACTCTTTAAATATAACTTTATTACAAATAAGCCTTTTTGTTTCATAAACCTAAATTAATACCCTTTTAAATCCCATGATTTACCCCTTCGGTTATTATTAAATTAATATCAACATTTATAAAAATGTTTTATTTAACTATTAAATAAATAAATTAATAAATCCATTTTCAGTTACTACATTTGACTTAGCCAACTCTAAGCATGATTAACTCACTAATCAGATCTCAGTTCATCTTTCTATTTAAATTCAATTAATTTAAATAATCCCATTTGATTATTATAATAATCAAATCAATATAATCTCATTTTAAATAATTAATCTTAGTTATAAATCGTTACATTAATTCTTGTCACTCGCTTGTCCGTCTTGGCTTTATAAACCATTTAATGATGGTGAGGCACGTGCTTCGCGCACGGTAGATTTTGGTACAAAAATAGTGATTGGTGGTTAAAACAATCAATTTATATATGTGTGTGTGTGTGTGGGTGTGTGTGTGTGTGTGTGTGTTTTATTTCCGTTTTAAAAAATTCATCATAGGTAGTATATTTAAAAATCTATATCCAACTATAAAATAAATTTCATAACTTCATTCTTATTGATTTACCTAACGGTAAATCTGTCTTTATAAACCAATTTATATTTTGGCCATCTGATATAAATTCCTCAAACAATATAACACATGGTTAATAACCAAATAAATATTGAATTTGGGTTTAACAATCAATAACCAATTCAATAATACAATCATATGGGTTCAACAGTTTATATAATGATCACAAAATAAATTTGACTGATAACGGTCAACTAATAACATCCATTTAACATCCAATTTAATTCAGTATGCTTATATTATTATAAATGTAACCAACAAGGTAAGTTACTTCTATTGGAAATCATCGTTAAAAATAACAACGTCATTTCATTTAAATTAAACAACGTTTAATTTTAATCATAGATATAGCAATATTCAACAATATCCCAACAATCATCAAATCAACCAATAACTAGCAACCCTAGCATTCAAATAATAAACCCAACTTATACAAGTGGGAGAACTGAGTGAGTTTAACTCACCTTGGGTTTTTATTTCGTCGATGAAATGATTTGTTTTTGATAAAATTAAACACGCGTTTAATTTTATCAAAAAATTCGGTGACTTCCGATAACGATCAAATTAGCTCCATATTGTTGTGCTCACCAGTACGGTTCCGATGCTATCAACATATAAATGAGTTACTAATATTATACGTTACCGTTTAAGTAAATTTCATAAACACCTTAATCAAATATGATTTTGTGTCTGTTACTCCTACTCCTTACTTCACGTGCACTCAGAGCGAAACACCTAATGCTTCAAATAAGCGGTCCACTTCATATATATACAGTACCTACAATCTTTAGCTTATTTTTCCTTGCATGTATTCGACATCTAACCTACTCCCATTCTTCATAGTTTTCCAAATGTTCTGCCACTTCTTCTCTTTTTTTCTCTCTCTATATACTGGCCCAATAGCCGAAACCATTTCAGTCTGTTCTTACCCCTCCCCCCCCCCCCGAAACCTTTTGCAAGCCTGCGTTCACCACACCGTACCCATGCCTTTCGTTCACCCAGATCGAACATCCTTTTTCTCGGCCCCTTTTCATTCTCTTCATCCATACATAGTTCTACCCACTTCACGTCCAAACTGAAGACCAACTTTGCATCCCATTCTTCCCTCTTCATTTCTTTCAACGTATGCCCATCGCACCTTTTCTCCCTACAAACTTCGGTTTCAGCATTCCATCCTTTTATGTTTTAGCTCCAATTATTTTTTATCTTAGACAGCAGCCTAAAGCCCAATGTTCATAACCGAAGCCCACAAGCCATAACCTCTCTTCCCCACAAATGTTTCAAGCAACATTCTTCTACTCCAAAAAAACTAGTGCACGCAACTTCATAATAATTTTTTCCAGCTCCATTTTAAATACATACGGCACTTCCTCATCTTCCAAACACGCACATACCAGTTCACCCTCCCCCAATGTTCCTGCTACCTTCCCATTCACGAAACCATCCCACGTCCTACTGTATCACCTTCTTTTTCCAATACACTTTCATTAAAACTCCCCACGTGCTGCCGCAAATAACTCCCCACCATAACTATTCTCACCACTGTTTTATACACTCTTCATTCCCATTTGAGATCCATACTAGTGCTTCAGAACCTCACTCCTTCTGATCCGCATGTGGATTCCTCCCGTACTGAAAACATCACTACACCATTCACTGACTTGCATCAAACCATCTCTTGTCAACCATCCCTTGCACCGTACTTCGACTTTTCCTGAACCACTAGCTCTCCCTCTACCCTTTACTGCAACCGGACGCCATTACCACCCAAAACCCAGCGCTACCATTCCCTTTGCGCTTCCATCTGAGTCGCTCATGGACCGCCACTTTCCTGCTACCGTCATCAAAGACCATGCACCGTTCGAGAAGCATGAAAACTGAAGACTGAAGAGATTTTTCTTTATGTTCACGTGAGAAGATGCGGTTTTGGCTTTTACTGAAGGAAGTTGGGTTTTAATTTGTAGGGAGAGCGATTTTTAATACATAAGGGAGGTCTGTTGGAAGATAAAGAATGAACTAGAAAAGCGGTATTTATAGAGAAAAGATACCGTGTAGAGTACGGTTATGTGGGGACCACGGTAAATAAGTTTGGCCGGTAAGAAAAGTGAATATGTGTGGCCTTCAAGGAATTATTTGTTTTGGGTGGCAAGTAGTCGTTTCTGGCTTTCAAGGTACAATAAAGAATTGGTTTAATATATATATTTAATGGTCATCATTCTACACTATTGCTTACTGAAGATGTTTGTATTATTAGTTGCTCCATGTAGATAATTTAGTTTGCCTGGGATTTTAAATTTCAATTTATTTGTATAAATATGGTTAGGTTATATTATTGTTATTTACGTTGTGCTCTACATTCGTATTGACACAAATGAACTTCAAAAATAACAAAAATAAATATACTACTATACTTTGACGTTCCAGATCCAATGAAATAATTTCGTTGGAAACGGACTCCTTTGGCACAAACAACGTATTTTATTTCTAATTTATTTATCGGTTCGTCTTTAAATATCGGGCACCGATTAAACAACTCCAATTGGCTCCAAACTAGAAAACTAGCCATAATTAGCTATACGTATTCCGATAAAATTTGTTTCATCGAGAACCGAGGTCGTTTATAAAAATAATTACCTTTACGGCTTATATATTACTGATATATTATAATTTAAATCCAAATAATTAATTTAAAAAATAAAAAGTTACATTGTCACATATATATCCAAATAAAATACTATATATCTTCAAATTCAACCAATGTGAATATAAAACTCAATATTTATATTTTTGAGCTAAATGTTATTCAAATTCTATTAAAAAACCTTTTAAATGAATTAAATAATCGTTATAATTTATAAATGATTTCCATAGCGACTATTTTAAAATTTGATTTGAACATATCTTACGATATATAAACGGAAATTTCAATTTTCCTCTTCCATTAGAAAATTACAACCAATAGGATCCCAATGTTTCTTGTTTCACAGAATTTTGACGTAAAACGGATTCTGTATATTCAATTGAAGTTCAAATCTCAATATTACGAACTACCGTGTTGTTTCAGGTTCGTTTTATATTAAATATAAATATAAACGTTTAATCTTTGTTAAATTAACGAATTCAATATTGAACTCTGTTAATATTTCAAAATAAATATTTAAAACAATATTAAATATTCAATTCAAATGACCAAAAAATCGGGGATGTTACATTCTTCCCCCTTAAAAGCATTTCGTCCCCGAAATTATTAAGTAAAAAAAATGCACCAAACCCAATTATTTTCAAAATTATTACTTAAAAACTATTTCCATGTCTTAAAATTTTACAAAAAATTTGGCAGCACCGCCTCTGCACGGTTCAATTCAAACAACTACAACTCGCCACTCCGGCCTTACATCGATCGAAGAAAATAAAAGCCAAGTGGGTACCCATCTCAGAGGTATAAAATCAATCAACCCAAATTAGTATAATTAAGGTTTACCTATTTGTCGGGCAACTCAATACTTTAATCGCAAAGCAAATCAACTGCCAGTTTTTCCTCCTTCCAACCATGTAATGACCCACATTGGCAGAGGTATTATAATTAATTTATTTAATTATTGAAATGGTGGTTTAGAGAATTTAATGGTCGTGGAATTTAAAAATGATGAATATTTAATTAAAATAATAAATTAAATAATATTTTTAATTATGAAATAATCAGAATTGGCTGAAATGGCGATATGTGTGAATTGGGCAATTCGAATTATATAATTCAGTTTAAAGTTGAATTATAGTAACGAATATATTCAATCATCGATAGTTGAACGTATAGTTCATAATATAATTATAAACGTGCTTGAAATGGCACTGCAGTTCGTAAATTGGCGATTCGAACTTCAACTGAATGTACAAGATTCATTTTAAGCTGGATTTCTGTGAAACAAGAAACGTGTGGAGCTGGTGGAGTATATCTTTCTAGTGGAAGAGAAAAACCGAGATTTCATAGTGTAGATTTTGATTTATGGCCAAATCAAATTTTAAAATAGTCGCTATAGAATCGTTTATCGACCGTAACGGTTTATTCGATATAACTGGATACCGGTTTCGAATTTAGACTAGGATCTTTTGAGACGTAGTGATAATTTAATTTTTAGAATTTTACTATAATTTTTAATTAATTAAATAAGCCACTTTTTATTTGGAGTATATTGCACCCTAAACCAATATCTTGGGATTTCACAATATGAGTTCACCTACCTGTATTTTTATATTTTTGGAATCGGGGAACCTTGCTCGATACAATGGTACCTTTATCTCTGTCGATAGCAGTCCGTACATTAACCAAGTTCTAGGCAACGAGTATCGAATAGTGTAAGACTTAAAATAAAAATATCCTAATTGAATTAGTGATCAAAGGGAAGGCCGCGCCAAAGTTAAATACACTCCACAAACATATGTATGGATGCCTTAATCCAAACGTTTCTTCCTGAGAGCCATTCATCCCAACTACACAAACGAAAATTCCAACTGAAAGTATATAAACAACACTTAACCTAATACCATTATTTCCGCATTTCTCCTTTATCTCAGCCGCAACTAGTTCACTCAAAACATGAAGAAATACCAAAAGGAAAAATCCAAACCAAACACAATAAAATCCAATAAATCCTAATACGTTTATACGTGGATCCTAGGAGTGATGCTCATCGATCTGGAGTCCTTCTGAAGTGGTGCGATCAAATTGTGGCGCTCGTCGGTTATCAACAGTGAACCTAGGGTTCCGGTATTTGGGAAACGCAAGCTCTGATTCATGTTTTTAGGGCTAGATTTGGGTTTAGGATGTAGAATACCATCCAATTGCAAAGTATGGGTGATTTTGGTGAGGATAGATGTTGAGGTCTGAACCGTGTATCGTGGGTATGTCGCTGGAAGTCAGGGTCGGTTAGAGGGGCTCGAGCATCAGACAGTGATACTCGCGAGATGGAGATGGTGGTTAGAAGTTGACATGTGAATTCCATTTTGAAGTCGTGGATTATCAAGAGAGAAAGGGAGGATTGGAAGTCACGGAAATGTTGGAGCAAAATACTGGAGGATGCGGTTTTTAGAGTTTGGGAAGGAGGGGTCATACGGGTTTAATTTGTTGGGCCGGGAAAAGATTCAAAGGTAAAAGGCCCAAATGAAAAACAAGGAGATAATATAAGTTTTTATTTAATTAAATAAAAGTGTTAAACTTGTATAAGTAATATCTTGATCATCGGTTATCAGAATTACGAATGGTTGGATCCTTTGGGATCGTATGGACGAACACTACACCATGGAACTGACTGGAAGTCCATCGGAGCTCGTTACAATTTATGGTGAAATAAATTGTCTGATCTAAATCAACGACAATTATCGTTAATTAACGATGATAGTCCAATGTGAGTAAATCCCACTAACTCTGAACAGTTTATAATTTCATGTTGTATTTTTAGAACTGTTAAATATTGACTGATTGACTGTGTGTTGACTGTTTGATTAAACTGCTAGTCAGTTAGTTGAATTTCTATATTGATTCTGTTTAACAGAATATATCATATGGAACTGAAAGTGATGTTATCTATATTGTTTAACATCTGTGATGTAGGGAAAAAGGTTGGAGGAACCCTACTGGGTTCCTCAACATTTATTTTACTGTTTTCATATATTGTGATATATGATGTGATATATAATCTGTTGTCGATTATATGCATTTGGACGATACTGATCATCGTGATTTGATATGTTGAATACCATAACATACCGAAATGTTGGTAAGGGAATATTTTCGAAGTGAATTTTGAAAATGAATTATTTATATAAAATCGATGGATTTTATATAGAAAAGGAAAAGGATTTTTTTTATAAAAGAAATATTTATAAAATCAAAGGATAAGTTAGAATAAAAGGAAATCATTTGTAAAGTGAAGAACCGTTACTAAAAGTAAATCTTTATAAATGAATAGTTTAATCGAGTAAAAGGAGTTAATCGATGTTAGTTTAATCGATTAGAGTTAAAGTAAAAGGAGTTAATCGATGTTAGTTTAATCGATTAGAGTTAAAGTAAAAGGAGTTAATCGATGTTAGTTTAATCGATTAGAGTTAAAGTAAAAGGAGTTAATCGATGTTAGTTTAATCGATTAGAGTCAAAGTAAAAGGAGTTAATCGATGTTAGTTTAATCGATTAGAGTTAAAGTAAAAGGAGTTAATCGATGTTAGTTTAATCGATTAGAGTTAAAGTAAAAGGAGTTAATCGTTGTTAGTTTAATCGATTAGAGTTAAAGTAAAAGGAGTTAATCGATGTTAGTTTAATAGATTAGAGTTAAAGTAAAAGGAGTTAATCGAATATAGTTTGTTCGAATAGAAGCAAAGGAGTTAATCGAATATAGTTTATTCGAATAGAAGCAAAGGAGTTAATCGAATATAGTTTATTCGAATAGAAGCAAAAGGAGTTAATCAAATATAGTTTATTCGAATAGAAGCAAATGAATTAATCGAATATAGTTTATTCGAAGAAAGTAAAAGGAGTTATCGAATATAGTTTATTCGAAAGGAGTTAAGTGAAATGAGTAAATCAATAGTGTTAGTCCAATAGAGTTAATTGATAAGGGTTAATCGAATAGAGTTAAGTGAAAAAGTCAATCGAATATAGCTATTCGAAGGAGGGTTAAGTAAGGAAGTTAGTTAAAGGATTATAAAGTGAACTTTGCCTATTTCAAAGTTAGAAATGTTGTTCAGTTAAGGTCTGAGAGGTAGTTCTACCCCAACTTGATTGGCTTCGTTTTTAACTAAGGAATAGTTAAGGTTCGGCAGTAAAGGAAATGGTTTGAGTTGGCATTGCGATGGTTTGTTTAAACATCTGTCTAAGTCCAATGAAGAAGCTTTGGAAATGTTTTCCAAATAAGAAACCAGAAATGTTTTCTAATAAAGAAAACAAGAAATGGAAATGTTTTCCATTGTTAATAACGTATATTTTCCAAATTAAGAAATATTGAATATAGGGAAATAGGAGATAAGTAAATTAATGAAATAAAGAGATAAATGTTGAATGATGTTTGATCGATATAAATTTCCATTTGGAAATGATATCGTTGTTTGCACACCTGTTTTTATTCGATAGTTAAATCACAGACTATCGAAGTTTTGACCATTTTAACGTTGTTAATATGGAGAGACCGGTTGGATTATTATCCAAAGAACCACTCTGTATTGGCATAAGCGTTGCGAATCATATATGCCAAAGGAAAATTGAAGACGGAGTTATGCAAGGGCTATCCTGTTTACAGAATAGTGTCTTCGGTTCATCCAGTTCCTGGATGACTTGTATGGAGGGATGTCTGACAGAGTATTTCTAGACGATCACGTATATTGATTTCTCCAACCGTACCAAGAGTGGAAGCGGAGAAGGAAACTTCTTTTAGCTAACACATAATGTATGGTTGAGGACGTCAATCGGTGATTTGATGAATTTGACGATGTGGCATTCAAAGTGAATCTGATGTGATGATAAAGTGTAGCTTCTAGCCTCATCATCCGGTAAATGACAGAAATCGGGCAGGCAGCTTGGCTAAGTCGGTCGCACCGAAGTAGGGTGTATAATCACCTGATCTAGAGTTTCATTTACTTCTAAAAATCTATTGTTGATGTTGTCCCATTCGGGAAACGGTTGCTGATCCCAATCGTTGGTGATATACATTCGATACACTCAAGCGAAATGAGTGGTCGGTCATGTGTGGCCGGGTTGCAAGATGTTCTTATTGAACCCAGTGTATTCCTCTCTAGAGGTACACGAGCGAAAGGTGGTTCCATGCCTTGTCATAGTTGGAAACCCATTACCCAATATGTGCTTGCGGTTTTTGATTTTGTATACTATATATGTAGAACGTGAGATGAAAGCATTTCTGCTAGATGATTATTATATTGTGTTGATAGACATTATTATAATATCAAAAGGGTTTTGATATAAAGATATTTGGATTCTCATAAGGGAAAAACCTGTTCCGTTATACGCCGTGGTCTTATGAGATATCGATTACCTGCTTGAACTGTTTTAAACTGTTTTACTCATACCAGTCCCATGACTGACCCGGAGTTTATTTTGTTGTTTTCCCTAAACTCTTGGGTGCCTAAATTTGTACGGGCAGTCAAGTAGTCAGGATTTACAGATATACTGGAAGAGCTGGAGCAGGAGGCTTCAGGATCATATAGCTATAGTTTATTTCCGCTGTGTGTAAGTGCTGTACTTTGATAATGATATGTATATTCAGGTACAGATTTGTATTTCAAAGTTATGTTATGAAATATATTTATTCGTTCCGCTATGAGATTCGTGTTACTCTGATGTTGTGTTTTTCTTCTTCTTCTTCTATTCTAATTTTCTATCTTATCTTTCCTCACCCTCTAATTTCTTTCACTAATGACTGGTATTTTTCGACGTTTGGTTAGTCATCATCGTGTTTATGGCGTTAACCAAAGTCGACAAAATCCCGGGTCATTACAAACTAGTACTTAATTCAATATCCAATGCCAATAACAACTACAAGGTTAAATATTTATAGTTCTATTTCATATTCATTCTATCCAGTTCATTACACCGGAATATTTTCTGTTAGTTTACAATATAATTAACTGTTGATGAATTCAAGTAATCTAGAATCCAACAAACAAACAATGCATAATTTAAGCCAATTAACCCATTTCCTTTCAAATTTTATTTAATTAATCTTCGATTAAATTTTGGCTTATTTAATTCCATATGAAATATTCAAATTTGCTTATTTTCTGGCTATATTAACTTATTCAAATTCACAATCAAATTTGAATTCTTATTCAAATCAATCTATGAACCACTATACATAATTTGATAAAATTATTACTTTTCTATACAAAAATATATTTTGGGCAAAATTATTTCATCTACCCATTTTACAAAACAATATTGTATAAATTTATATATAAAACATTCATATATAAATTTGCTTATTTTACAAAACAATATTTTACAACTGATCAACCAACACAATACAAAACATTCATATATAAATTTATAAATACGCGCTCTCATATATATGAACTCCAACTCAATTTAGGGTATTACTAACCCCATCTCTATCAAGTTATACAACGGAGCCAAGGTTATTCCTAAACATGGCTCTGATACCAACTGTAACGTCCTAGAAATTTTCGATGCTCGAATTCAGACATTTATACATCCCATGTCCAAACTCCAGTATCAAAAACCTCAGAAAGCTAATAAAAAGAAGTTAGAGGGTGGAATAAAGAAGAAAGAAAGTTATAATAGAAGAATAAGGAGAGCCAACACATCACAGAGTCTCACATCGCTGCGAAATAAAATATAATAGAGAAATAACTTTTATTGAGAGCTTCAAATAATACTTATAACATCAGAGTACAACCATACATCTAGACAGTTATAATATCATGTCCTCATGCACAACACATAGCGGAATAATAACGGTGTCACATCATACGTCTGAACGCCTTCAGCTCGTCTTTGGACTTCATGGTATCCGAAAACCAGAACCTGTACAACCCGGTCTAACCCGAGCATTTACAAAACACCGAGTCAGTCTGGTGAATCAGAGTGAGAAAAAACTCACTAAGTTTATAATATCATCCATATTGATTTTAAAGTCAAATATCCTTTCGAAAGAAAAGGATAATAGTAAGACCAGCCCACACATAAATACGAACGGTTTTTATCTTACTATAACCCAAAACATTTTTAAATCATATATTTTCTGATATAATAATAATGTCTAAATACAAATAAATATCAATCTAGCAGAACAGTTACATCTCATGCTCTACATATATAGTATATAATACAGAACCGCGGGCTCTTAGAAGTAATTGGATTCCGACTATGACAAGGTATGGAACCACCTGCCGATACTGTATCTCTAGAGGGGAATACACTAGGTTCAACAAGAACGTCTTGCAACCCGGCCCACACATGGCCGACCACTCATTTTGCTTGAGTGTATCGAATGTATATCGCTAACGGCTGGGCTTAAACCACTATTTCCCAAAAAGGGACAGCATCAAAATAGATTAATAAAGCAAATTGATTTTCTCTAGATAGGTTATTATACACACTAATGGGAGAGACCCACAAAGTCATGCTGCCGACCCGATTTTTTTCATTTCCCAGTTGTAAGGCTTGAGGTCATAACGTATCCTTTGGAACGCTGATCACCATTCACTTCGAATGCTACATTGTCAAATCCGCTAGAAATCACTAATTGATTTCCACAAAAATACTCGGTTTGTTAAGTTAAGAGAAGGTGTCTTCTCCGCCGCCAGAGAAATATATTTGAGGAAATCAACGTACGTGATACCTTTGGAAATACTCTGTCAGACACCCGTCTATACAAGTTGTCCTGGGGCTGGACAAACCGAAGGCACTCTCCTACTGCATCCTTGAATTATCATATGGATCAGCAGGGAGTAGTCCTTGCAATCCGTATATTTCAATGACGACAGAATCTCTATCAAATCCCTTTAAGGATCAACTAGAGAAATCCAACAATAGTCCTTTCAGTCATGGAGATATACGGCCTTTAATAGCTCCATCTCGACCAGCATCAGATATCTTCTTCATTTACTTATTCTTTGATTTGGAATAGTTTACGAATATAAATTCAATTCCAGTCTTTCTGTACCAACAAGTTGGGTAAGATTTTGATAGTCGGTTATTTAACTATCAAAACAAACAATCAATAAAACAAATCCATTGGTTTAATATACAACGTCACTTGGCAATTAAAAATAGTAGATCAGTTGTAATACCAAAATAACGTATCAGCTTTAATATATCAATATTCTCAAGTCATTTATTTATATACGTAAAAAATATATCTTAAAATCCCATCCAATTTTCTTGTTAACTATCATTTCAAAACATTTGTTACAGCAATATTTATTATCTATAATTGGAATTCCAATTCAACTTATCCCTTTAAAAAATTGTTACGATATCTCCTTTGTTTAGTTATTTGAACGCCATAATCATCACTTCCCTTTTTAGAATATATTCATTGCAAATCCCACCTCCTTACTTTTTGAAAATATCCCTATATTTTCTCAAATCTCCTTTCACTTATTTCTATTACAAAAATACCATTTCACATTCACAAGCCCCTTTTTAATTCCTTTTAATATGGAATCCTATCATATGTATTTTCAAAATTTCCAAATAATGTTACATTATTATTTCTCAACATAAATTACCACTTATATCTTCACCATTACAACTAATATCGTTCTTCGATAAATCCTGAAGTCGTTCAAGTTGGGGTATTTTAATTACCTCACAGACCTTGATCAACAACGACCTTATCTTAAGATAAATATCAACTGCAATACCCAAAACCGATATTAATTCCCAATATCCAACAAATCCCATTTTAATTCTACCTTGATGAAACAACATCTTTTATTTAAAATCACGGATCTATATTTCATCTTTATAACTCCACTCATTTAACTATTCTAATTCAAACTTGGGTTTTCGTTTGATTTTCATTTCATATCTCCATCAATTCTTAACCGTAAATCAGTAAGAAAACAATCCCCTAAATATCAACCCTGAAGGCCGAAACCAACATCAGATCAATATTAAGAAAACCATTTATCTCAACCGATCTCCAGTTAAATTCTAATTCTTTAATTTCACATTCCCGTTTTATTTCCATTTCAAAAACCCATTTCTAATAACTCTTTACAATAATATTCACTAAACTCGGGTTTGTAACTTCGTCCAAAATCTTGGATTTCATAAATTCAATTAAATAGAATCTCAAATAAGTATACACTTATTGAAATTTGAAACTTAACTTATTATATCATCAATATGATTTTCTTTAAAGATAACTTTATTATAAATAAGCCTTCTCGTTTCATAAACCTAAATTAATACCCTTTTAAATCCCATGATTTACCCCTTCGGTTATTATTAAATAAATATCAGCATTTATAAAAATGCTTTATTTAGCTATTAAATTAATAAATTAATAAATCCATTTTTAGTTACTATAGTTGACTTAGCCAACTCTAAGCATGATTAACTCGTTAATCAGATCTCAGTTCATTTTTCTATTTAAATTCAATTAATTTAAATAATCCCATTTGATTATTAGAATAATTAAATCAATATAATCTCATTTTAAATAATTAATCTCAGTTATAAATCGTTACATTAATTCTTGTCACTCACTTATCCATCTTGGCTTTATTAATCATTTAATGATGGTGAGGCACGTGCTTCGCGCACGGTAGATTTTGGTACAAAAATAGTGATTGGTGGTTAAATCAATCAATATATATATATATATATATATATATATATATATATATATATGTGTGTGCGTGTTTTTCATTTCCATTTTAAAAACTTCATTTAAGACAGTATATTTAAAAATCTATATCCAGCTATAAAATAAATTTCAAAACTTCATTCTTATTTATTTACCTAACGGTAAATCTGTCTTTATAAACCAGTTTGTATTTTGGCCATCTGCTATAAATTCCTCAACCAATATAACCCACTGGTTAATAGCCAAACAAATATTGAATTTGGGTTTAACAATCAATAACCAATTCAATAATACAATCATATGGGTTCAACCGTTTATATAATGATCATACAATAAATTTGACAGATAACGGTCAACTAATAACATCCATTTAACATCCAATTTAATTCAGTACGTTTATATTATTATAAATGCAACCAACAAGGTAATTAACCTCTATTGGAAATCATCGTTAAAAATAACAACGTCATTTCAATTAAATTAAACAACGCTTAATTTTAATCATAGATATAGCAATATTAAAAAATATCCAAACAATCATCAAATCAACCAATAATTAACAATCCTAGCATTCAAATAATAAACCCAACTTATATAAGTGGGAGAACTAAGTGAGTTTAACTCACCTTGGGTTTTTATTCCATTGATTAAATGATTTGTTTTGATAAAATTAAACACGCATTTAATTTTATCAAAAATTCTATTAGCTTCCGATACCGATCAAATTAGCTCCATATTGTCGTGCTCACCGAAAAGGTTCTGATGCTGTCAACATATAAACGAGTTACTAATATTATATGTTACCATTTAAGTAAATTTCATAAATACCTTAATAAAATATGATTTTGCATCCATTACTCCTACTCCTTACTTCTCGTGCACTCAGAGCGAAACACCTAACGCTTCAAACAAGCAGTCCACTTCATATATATATAGTACCTACAACCTTTAACTTATTTCTCCCTGCATCCATTCAACATCTAACCTATGTCCATGCTTCATAGTTTTCCAAACGTTCTGCCACTTCTTCTCTGTTTCTTTTTCTATGTACTGGCCCAATAGCCGAAACCATTTCAGTCCATTCTTACCCCCACACGAAACCTTCTACAAGCCTGCGTTCACCACACCGCACCCATGCCTTTCATTCCCCGGATTATTTCACATATCCTTTTTCTCAACCCCTTTTCATTCTCTTCATCCATACATAGTTCTACCCACTTCATGTCCAAACTGAAGACCAACTTTACATCCCATTCTTCCCTCTTCATTTCTTTCAACGCACTACTACAAAACATGTCAGTTGCCTCGCCTCATATGCTTCGGTTGTCTTAAAAACAGAAGCAACTAATAGTATTTGCTTCTGTTCTCTCACTACGACGGAAGCAACTATTTCGTAGGGAGGAGAAGAAAGTTATATGTAGGAAATTGCTTCGGTTATAGTAGGAACTGAAGCAACTGTTTGAAGCAAATATAGCTAATTGCTTCGACGTTTAAAATGTGAGCCAATATATAACGATGCATACAAAAACATCTGTTTAATGGAATCCGACGCTTTAGACCAAAACATAGGCACGCGGAAAAGGTTTGCCGTTATTTTTTTTCCCATACAGATATTCCCGCGTTTACCTTTCCACTTTTCACTAAATCAGATAATTTTTTTTCTTTTTCTTTTCTAAGTGTTTTCGATTCAGATAATCAACGGTTCTTCAATCCGCAGTTGAATCTTGTAAATCCGCAGTTGAATCCAATTATTCTGTGTTTTCTAAATCGCGCGCTTACCCTTTTGTGTTTTCGATTCAGGTATCAGTTCTTCGATAATCCAGGATTCTTCAATCGCTGATAAAGACTATCAGTAATCCACGCCCTATCAAATCTTCTTTTGCTTCTCAGGTATTCAGCGTCGATCGATTTATTTATTTTGTTTTATTTTTGCTATTTCTGATAATCCTTTGTAATATGTACAACGTGCATGAATGTTTGATTTTGGCCACTAATCATCTTGAAGTTTTCCTATTCGAAGAAGTTTCCGAATTCAAAATCTGTTTTGCATGTTTGTGTTTTTGGATGTCGATGATAAATTCCAAATAATTATAACTTTCATAAATAAATGTTAAGTGTAAAATCAAGATCTGTTTTTGAACATGTTTTCCATCTTTGGAGAACCATTCCTAAAACACTTACATTTTAGCTTAGATAACTGCTAATTATGTCTTTGTGGCGCATTATTAAAGCACTAACCGCGAGGTTTTTGGAAGAAGATTCGAGAAGTTCAAAGGACTCAAATTTACCGCAAATTAGTGTTGTGAAAGCTTGTGCATAATTATGCAATAGCTTGCAAAAGTTTTTTTTTATTTATATGGTGTGATATTTGCAAAAATTGATGTTCTTCCAAATCGATGTCCTATGAAAGCAATACATGAGGTACTTACGTTATATTTCGCTTATGTTTACAATTGAAAGTGAAAAAACATATTATTTTCAAGAGCTTTACCTCTGCCTTAGTGGGTCGAAAGAGATATGCTTGTTTGTAGCCAACCATCTTGCCTCTTCAAGCCAATACGCTAGAAGCAAAATCTGCACAATATTGTAACTCGCTTACTTTTCACTTAAAATGTTGTAATATTTAGATTTTAGATACTTAACAATACAAAAATCCCAAAGATTTGCATCCATTCGTTGGTGCACCTGCTAAGATTCTTTTGCTCTAAATATATATATGGTTAATGCTGTGGTTATGTTCATTTAACCCAAAAAGTTTGAACGCTAAGTCCTTCTTTATTTTGTTATTGTTGTGCCAAGTTTATTTTATGTAAATATATATGTTTCTGTCAAAAGGAAGGATCATAGTAATATTTATAGTTTGTAGATATAAACTCATTTGCTGGAAGCAAACCATGAGTTGTTCGAAATGCAGGTTCTATTAATATGGCAGTTTTTTGTTTTCCCTGATTAATTAACATTTACTTCGTTCATGCTTATGGTACATGGGTTCTTTGTTCTTTGCATATTATTTCATATTAGATTTCGATATTTAGAGCCACCAGTGTTTAAGTTTTCCTTTGAGTGTTTATTGAAATATGATTTGAATGATAATTAGAAAACATTAGATACATTGCATATAGGTGGGTTGATTCAAATTAAACTGGCATGATGCTAACTTATCCAAATAGGAACTATATTAGGTAAATTGTTTCAGCAAATAGCTAGTAAACAAAGCTTGTATTTACTGCTATTTACCTATTTTGCTAATCCTTTGAGCGAACCATGATCAATGAATATATTTTCATGGTAGAATTTGTTTTCAGTGCTCTAATAATTCCCCACATTGTATTTAACATAAAATTTGAATTATCATTTGGCACCACACTATCAATTCCAAAATATACTTTTAGTTTAGTTATATTTTGCATTAATATTAGCATTTTTATGAATGAGTAATAAGTATTTATATATATACACATACTCACTTGGTTACCATATAGTATCATCTTCGAATTTTTGTAGATGATTTATACAAAGCAGTATATTTTAAAAAGTCTATATCATCAATTTGAACATATGTATTTGTAAAGCTTAAAGTATATATTAAAATTGAAAAGTCATCAAGCAATTTTCATTATCTAACTTATCAATTTGAACAATTTTCATTATCTAACATATGCAGTATTTTTAATATATTATCTTATATGCAGTATTTTCAATATATTATCTAACATATGCAGCATCAATTTGAACAAATAATTTCTTAATCTATCATACCAAGCTCTTAAGAGTCTTGTTTGTCATGCGTCATGTCAAACCGAAGTTATGTCGAACCAAATGAAGGAAATAGTGGCATGACTTCACCTGGCTCAGCCGACAAGGCCAAACCGAAGGAAGGCTGATTCGAAGTCATGCCGAACTGGGTGGTTACCTTCATTATGAGTTTTCACTAGCCTCATACGGAGCCCTATATTCTTTGCCGAACCGATACTAGGTCAAACCAGTTTAGCTTATCTACGAGTATTCGGAACTTGTTGGTTGCATTTGAGTCTCAAGCGACTAAGTTACGGTCTTGTAAAAGATTGATCAACTACGAATGTGATTAACATGTGCATACAAGGATAAACGAGAAAAACTGGAAATTTTATATCAAATAGGTTCGTATTTCCATAAACAACAAGCATACGGTGAGAAAGGATCAATTTTATAAAAAGTGCTAGCTGGATATTTTAGGTACTGTAACACCCCACCTCCACCAGGGTGGCTCTTGCAAGCACTCTGACTTTGGAGGGGCGTTTGAATCAGGTAAACATGCATAATGATATATCAAGGCAGAACAAGAACATATGTATATATGTAAACAGAGTAAATAACATAGATAAAATAGCGGAAGATTTCAAAACATTTCAAAACAAGTCTGGTACAACATAGCTTTCCAAATAAACAAGTCTAGATAAAACAACATCAACTGAAAAACTGAAATAAATAAGTGCTATCCCCAATTAATTGGTAACCATAGCTAGCTTCATGTCAAAACCGTACATGAGCTGAAATCCCACAAGCAAGCAATCCGAAATCCAAGCTAAGCTCCAGTATTCCCTCCCTGAGAACCTGGGGGGAAAACGGAAGAAAAGAGGCGAAAGAAAACAGGTCAGTCAAAAAGACTGAGTAAGCCCTACTACAATCAATGTAAACTGATAAAGTTAACTGGCATGAGCAGCAGGGATGAACATAAGGATAACAAAATACTAGCATGATGATTAACTAACACGGTAGATAAAGGTGTCATCGCATAATCAGGATTAAGGTTTTGCACCACAGGTGTACTAGCAAACTAACATGACTTGAATAAACAAGTATTGATCCCTTGGCCCAAGCTTTGGCCCAATAACATGAAATGACCCTAATACAAGGTCCAACCAAACGGTCTAGTCGATCGGCTCCCTAAGCCTAACTCGTCACGTGTTGGTGTCAATACGGCCCAATCATAATTGTAGTCGAACTGTGCCGGGTCCACCCTTCGGGTGTATCAAGCCCTAGGGTGTCAACCCCTGGACACCATGAACATGAGTGCACAGTCCCGATCTACTGGTACCCGTGCATGTTTTCTCCGGCTACGGACTATGTGCACGACCAGAGTCCGCCCGGAACTACACCGGCGTACCCTCTGCCGTCGCTTTTGGTCACTTACCTCCAGTCCAGTAATCGTGCCCCCACCCTAGCCTAGTCCCTAGGGTCATGATGATACTAACTAGGGATTACTGCTTGAGTGGGCCCCCATTGCTAGGATTTTTCTAGTGGGTTAAGTACGGTTTAACCCTCTTGCTAATCCTGGATTAACTTGGTTAAGTGTAACGATGAGTTCACGACTTAACCCCGATTAATCTACCAAGCCCAAATTGGTTAAGTATTAAGTGGACCATGACTTAACCCTAATCACGAGGCATTAATTAATTTAATGCGCCTTAACCTCTCACATTAGACCTTGTTGTGGTTACTAGTTAAGCCGGGCGGGTCCGGGTAGCTTTACACCACAACTTGGTCTAACCTCGGGTTCAAGGTACAACATGACCAACTTCTCACATTGGGTCCTATTGTTTGTAGCAACTAGTTAAGACGGTCGGTTCCGGGTAGGTTTACGCTACAAACTCAACTCAACCTCGAGTTGGCCACACTTATCTTTTCTAAGTGTCATGTCCATCATGTTTCCAAAACATGTTACAAGTTTTCAAGCAATTGGATAGACCTAACTTAATAGGTAAATTCCCAATGGGTAGACCTAACTTAATAGGTAAATTCCCAAGCTTATGTTTTATGTCTTTTAAGTTTACCCAACCCCAAACGCAATCCCATCGCTTACATATCCCAATAGCGCATAAAGGATAGAAAGAGGGAACTTGGCATAATCATGACATAAAGGTATTGAAGCCACAAGCTTAACATGGTGGCATATGAAATGTTCATATGTTCATACACTTGCATATTACATTTTTAGGCCTCAAAAGCATGCATAAAACCAAACTTAGCATATTGGTGATACATGGTGCTAAATGACATGTAGAGATGGCCATAAGTTCGCATTTAGCCTCACATGCAAGTTATCATAAGAGATATGATAACTTACATGTTGCTAAAATGCAACCTTTGGCATAAAGCTTAAAGCTTTATGTTCATAAACCCAAAATAAGCTTGCATAACATGATAGCATGAACAAAATGTTCAACCCAAACTTGCATAACATAACTTGGCATACTTGCATATAAACTTGCATATCACAACATGATAAACTTGCATATAAACTTGCATATCATACATTTAACTTTAGAGTTTAAGTATGAAAGTAGAATAGGGCTTACAATGCTTAAGAAGTCACAAAAATATGACAAAGCCCTTATGAAATCAATTAAACCCAAAATGCAAGCAAAACCCTTGAGCCAAAATGATCAAGACTCTTTCTTTATGATGCAAATATATAAACTTGACTTGAATGCAAGCTAATGATGCTCATACAAGTTTGAAAACACTTGTATGCATGGAAAATCACTTAGGAATTTTATGAAGAGAGTGGAGGCCATGAGAGGATTGATTTTGCCATAGTTTAGTTGTATGAATGAATAATGATGATTTAGGGTAGGTTAGGGTCTTATTTATAGATTAGGCAAGTGTTTTAGGCCATATGATTAAACCTAGATTCAATCCAAGCCATCAAAGCATGTCTTGGGGAAGAAGTCAAGTGTAGGAACCATCTAGGGCCTTTAGATTAAAGATGAACCATGAGAACCATTCAAATGCAAAATCTGCATTTGAGCGAATCGGCCCACGGGTTGACAGCCAAACACCCTGGATTAACCCCTAGTCGACCCAGCAGGCTCGGGTCGACCTCAAAAATCGGCCGGTTCGGTTATTCCCCTCTCCCAATTCGCTGTTTTGAACATTTTTGCATATTTATTTATTTAATTTTCAATTATATATATATATATATCAATATATATATATATATATATTTCTCTGCGCAACCCATTTCACTTAATTAAGTATACTTTAATTTGGGAATTTTTCGTGAAACTTCACGAGGCCATATCTTGGTCATACGGACTCCGATTTTCGAAAACTCGGACTCTATTTCGCGTATTTTTCCGAGACGAACGCAATGGAATAGCCCATTTCCCTTGATTCAGATTTTACAGTTTAATTCTGCCTCCATTTATGTTATAACATGTTATTCAAAAATACGGGTTGTTACATTCTTCCCTCCTTAAAGGATTTCGTCCCCGAAATCTCCAAGTTAGGAAGAACGTATCCTACCATCCATCATCCATCTACTCAAAACATCATCCACGAGCAATCATTGTCCTTAAAAGGTTCTAAATGTTGTATGATCATTTGCAAAGGTGTGTGTATATGTACTTATCTAATGCGAAAATCAGGAGGTTACTGATTCAGTAAACCCCCTTAATGCAAAATATGTTAGTGAAATGAGTCCATATGTATGCAAATTCCTAACATAATTTATAATCTCTACATGAGTGCACATAACATTCATCCATATGCAACATCCACATGATAGCATAACAAGTTTTCATCCATGAATAAGCATAAACACTCATGCATATGCGGTATGAAAGTGTGTGAGCCGATCTTAGTGCCTAACGTGTATTATGCATCCACGAGTATCCACTTGCAAACACTTGCAACCACTTGCAACCATCAAGCATAACATGTTTCAAACACATGTTTCATCCAAAGGGTTTCTACCTAAGGTTCTCATGACAAGATTAACACGATAAACTAGATAAACATGGATAGCAAAGAGAAAGATATGCTAACAAAGAAAAGAGATTGAGAGTGTACCCTCAAAAAGGAATGGATAAAGCCCACGCATCTTCTCCTCGGTTTCCCAAGTTGCGTCTTCTTCGGCTTCACCCCATTGAACCTTCACCAATTTGACCTCTCGATTCCTTAGCTTCTTGGTCTCCGTCCCCAAGATATGAATCGGAGCTCTCCTCAAGGTAGCCTCATTCTCCACTTCTACATCTTTTAGAACACTTGGCTCAACAACCTCTGCTGATTCATGTAAACACTTCCGGAGATGCGAGACATGAAAAACATCGTGTACTCCAGCAAGCTTCTCGGGCAACTTCACTCTATAAGCCATCTGCCCGATCCTCTCTATAATAGGGAATGGTCCAACAAACCTCGGTGCCAACTTCCCAACAGCTCCAAATTGGACCACATTCCGCAAAGGAGAAACCTTCACGAAAACCATATCCCCAACATCAAACTCCAAATCCGTTCTTCGCTTATCAGCATAGGATTTCTGTCGGTCTTGGGCCGCTTTCATCCGTCTCCGAATCAACTCGATCTTCTCGGATGTATCTCTGATCATATCAGGCCCAAGTATAAGCTCATCTGTAGTCTCCCACCAACATGTAGGCGACTTGCACGGCTTCGCCATATAAAGCTTCAAATGGTGCCATCCCTATGCTTGCCTGATAACTGTTATTATATGCAAACTCAACAAGAGGAAGATGGTCTTCCCAAGTACCACCAAAATCCAGAATACAAAGCCTCAACAGATCCTCGAGTACCCTATTCACCCTTTCGGTTTGACCGTCCGTCTGTGGGTGATAAGCCGTACTTAGATTCAACCTTGTGCCCATAGCTTCTTGCAAGCTATTCCAGAATTGACTTGTAAAGATTGGGTCACGGTCACTGACTATACTAGAAGGGACTCCATGTAGTCTCACAATCTCACGAAGATATACAGACGCTAGCCAAGATGCGGTCCTCTTGTTCTTCACCGGAATGAAATGAGCACTCTTCGTAAGTCTATCCACAATAACCCAAATGCTCGTATTCCCTTTCCTTGACCTTGGTAGCCCATCGATAAAATCCATGGAAATACTCTCCCACTTCCATAGTGGAACGTCTAGAGGATGCAATAGCCCACCGGGCTTCTTCGACTCGGCCTTAACTTGCTGGCAAATGATACATCTAGAGACAAATTCTGCCACATCCTTCTTCATCCCAGGCCAAAAGAAAATGCGCTTCATATCTTTATACATCTTATCTCCGCCCGGATGTATAGTCAACTTAGAGCGATGCGCTTCCTCAAGAACTCTTCTTACTAGATCTTCTACCATTGGAACACATAACCTTCCGTCTCTCCTCAGCCAACCCTTGTCATCAATAGAATATCGAGCGAGATGACTAGACGTCTCTCCTCGAATTAGCTTATCCATAATCTCAACTATCTGAGGGTCTTCTCTCTGCGAAGCCCCAACTTGATCAAGAAGGGTAGGTCTGAGTTCCAGAGATGCTAAAGAACCGATCATCGACTCAATCGCCAAAGAGAAATCAAAGGTTGCCACATACTCTAAATTCTTCATCTCAACGAATAGAGGACTTAGGGTCAACCTTCTTCTACTCAATGCATTTGCTACCACATTCCCCTTGCCAGGGGTATAAGCTATCTCAAAATCGTAGGACGCCAAGAATTCCATCCATCTTTGTTGCCTCAGATTCATATCCTTATGAGAAAAGAGATACTTCAATGACTTGTGATCGGTATAAAGCTCAAATCTTTCTCCCAGAAGATAATGGCGCCAAGCCTTGAGTGCATATACTATTGCTGCCAACTCTAAGTCATGAGTGGGATACTTCTTCTCATGCACTTTGAGTTGTCTACCGCCAAAGCATATCACTCTTCCTTCTTGCATAAGAACAGCTCCTAACCCAGTGCCACATGCATCAGTGTATACGGTAAATAACTTCCCTCCATCGGGCAAAGCTAGAACAGGTGCTGATGTGAGGGCTCTCTTGAGCTTCTGAAAAGCAAGCTCGCATTCTATGCTCCAAGCAAAAACTAAATTCTTCTTCGTCAATTTAGTGAGAGGAGCGGATATCTTTGCGAAGTCCTTGATGAACTTCCGGTAAAAACCCGCAAGACCTAGAAAACTTCTCACTTCGGTTGCATTCCTTGGAGTCTTCCAATCCTGAACTGCCACTACCTTAGCGGGATCCACCGCTAAGCCTTGCTTAGATACTATATGCCCAAGGAATCTAACTTCCCTTCTCCAAAAGTGACACTTGGAGAACTTGGCCTTCAACTGATGCGCTCTAAGCGTATCCATCACCTCCATGAGATGCCTTGCGTGCTCTTCCTCATCCTTAGAGAAGATCAGAATATCATCTACGAAGACCACGACAAACTTGTTCAAGAACTCCCTGAACACCCTACTCATTAAGTCCACGAAATATGCGGGTGCATTAGTCAAGCCGAACGGCATGACAAGCCATTCGAAGAATCCATCTGGAGTTCTGAACGCAGTCTTGTCTATATTATCTTCAGCTACCCTGAGCTGATGGAACCCCGTAGCAAGATCAAGCTGAGAGAAAATAGAAGCACCGACAAGCTGGTCAAAGAGATCATCAATCCTCGGTAACGGGTGTCTGTTCTTCTTAGTCAGCTTATTCAACTCTCGATAGTCAATGCAAAGTCGGAGAGAACCATCCGCCTTGGTAGCAAATACCACAGGCGCTCCCCATTCAGATATACTTCGTCTAATGAAGTTCTTCCCAAGCAACTCTTTCACTTGCTTACTTAGCTCCCGCCTTTCACGCGGAGCCATGTGCCGAACGGGCAAAGAAACAGGCTTTGCATTATCCACCAGATAAATGCGGAAATCAATCTCTCGCTTAGGGGGCAACCCCCTAACTTCATCGAAAACATCCGGATACTCTCGAACCACTCTCACAGACTGAAGAGTTTCCATTGACGAGTCGAGTGATTCCAGATAGCACAACATGACGGGACCTCTCGGATCACAAGAAATCTCTAGGGTGTTTCCGAGGCGAGTCACGAGCCTCACAACCCTATGCTCACAATCAAGAATGGCTCCATATCTGGACAGCCAATCCATGCCCAATATCAATCTGTATCCCCTAAAACCAAGAACATAAGCACTGCACAAGAACTCTACACTCAGTATAGAGATCCTCAAATCCCCACATATCATAGACAAATGGGCGGAACCCCCAATAGGATCTGAGACACAGACGGGATCATCTACCAAGCTAGTACTAAGGTGCAAACTATCAACAAGATCAGATGAGATAAAGTTATGCGATGCACCAGAATCAAACAAGGTACGAACTGGAAAATCAGAAATATATACAAGGCTCTCAACAGAAATACTACCTCGATCGGGAACTGGAGCGACATTGAGAGCATGAACTTGCCCTCCTGAAGGTCCAGCATGCTGAGTCTGACCCTGGCCTTGCCCTTGCTTCCTCAGGCAATCCTTACTGAAATGTCCAGTCTCACCGCAGAAAAAGCATTCACCATTCTTCCTTTTCCTCTTCTTACAATCCTTAATAAGATGCCCAACTGAACCGCAATAATGGCACTTCCCCTTGTTGTTCTTGCCCTTGTTGTTATTGCCCTTGTTGTTGTTCCCCTTGTTGCCTTGACTCTTGTTCTTGTTCTGATTGCCTTGACTGCTCTGACCACTTGGATTACCCTGATTTCCTTTTCCCTGGGAATCAGTCTTCTTGGCTTGAGTATCATTCATCTTGGTTTCTTTCTTGACATCTCCCTGAAGTAACGCCATATCAACCAAACTCTCAAACGTGGCCCCATAGGGAATATGTGACATAGCCAATCCCTGCAACGGCTCATTCAATCCTCTAGCAAAATGAAGAGCCTTCTTCTGAGGAGTATTCACCATATCCAAGCCAAAACGAGCTAACTGATTAAACTTGTTCACATATTCTTTGACAGACATATCTCCTTGTTTCAAAGTTATGAACCTCTCCATTTGCAGATTCTCCTCAGCAGAAGATAGAAACTTAAGCATGAACCTTGCCCTGAAATCGGCCCAAGTCTCAACAGGCCTAGTACCATTGGTGACTTCCCACCAATAAGCGGCTTCATCCTTCATAAGCCAAACCGCCAACAAGAGCTTCCTCTGATCGTCTAACCCAAAGATAGCAAACAAATCCTCGGTCTCTTTCAACCAATTTCTGGCCTCTACAAAAGTCTCAGTGCCTTGAAAGTTCTTGCCACCCATTGCTTTGAAATCTTTGCAAGTCTTTGCGAAGTCCACTTGAGGATGCTGAGGGGGAGGAGGAAGAGGAACCTCAGCGACAGGAGGAGGAGGAACATTAACCACCGGAGGAGGAGGAACATTAACTACCGGAGGAGGAGGAGGAGGAGGAACATTAACTACCGGAGGAGGAGGAACATCTGCGGGGCCGGCTTCGGTCGCCCTAGCCTCCAAAGGTCTCCTATACCAAACAGGTACGTGTACTCCCTCCGGAATAGCAAAGTTATCGGCCATACTGAAAACGAAGAAAAAGACAGATTCAGAATGGAGAAAAACGAAGGAATTTTGCTAATGGCTTTTTGGGGAATAGCCTTTAAAATAAACTAGACTTTTCTTTGGAAAATACTTTATACTTGGTTTTGAAAATAGTTTTCCAAAAGTTTTCTAAAAGCCTTTTTGATCCTTCTCGTACCATATGCTCTGATACCAAATGTAACACCCCACCTCCACCAGGGTGGCTCTTGCAAGCACTCTGACTTTGGAGGGGCGTTTGAATCAGGTAAACATGCATAATGATATATCAAGGCAGAACAAGAACATATGTATATATGTAAAAAGAGTAAATAACATAGATAAAATAGCGGAAGATTTCAAAACATTTCAAAACAAGTCTGGTACAACATAGCTTTCCAAATAAACAAGTCTAGATAAAACAACATCAACTGAAAAACTGAAATAAATAAGTGCTATCCCCAATTAAGTGGTAACCATAGCTAGCTTCATGTCGAAACCGTACATGAGCTGAAATCCCACAAGCAAGCAATCCGAAATCCAAGCTAAGCTCCAGTATTCCCTCCCTGAGAACCTGGGGGGGAAACGGAAGAAAAGAGGCAAAAGAAAACAGGTCAGTCAAAAAGACTGAGTAAAGCCCTACTACAATCAATGTAAACTGATAAAGTTAACTGGCATGAGCAGCAGGGATGAACATAAGGATAACAAAATACTAGCATGATGATTAACTAACACGGTAGATAAAGGTGTCATCGCATAATCAGGATTAAGGTTTTGCACCACAGGTGTACTAGCAAACTAACATGACTTGAATAAACAAGTATTGATCCCTTGGCCCAAGCTTTGGCCCAATAACATGAAATGACCCTAATACAAGGTCCAACCAAACGGTCTAGTCGATCGGCTCCCTAAGCCTAACTCGTCACGTGTTGGTGTCAATACGGCCCAATCATAATTGTAGTCGAACTGTGCCGGGTCCACCCTTCGGGTGTATCAAGCCCTAGGGTGTCAACCCCTGGACACCATGAACATGAGTGCACAGTCCCGATCTACTGGTACCCGTGCATGTTTTCTCCGGCTACGGACTATGTGCACGACCAGAGTCCGCCCGGAACTACACCGGCGTACCCTCTGCCGTCGCTTTTGGTCACTTACCTCCAGTCCAGTAATCGTGCCCCCACCCTAGCCTAGTCCCTAGGGTCATGATGATACTAACTTGGGATTACTACTGGAGTGGGCCCCCATTGCTAAGATTTTTCTAGTGGGTTAAGTACGGTTTAACCCTCTTGCTAATCCTGGATTAACTTGGTTAAGTGTAACGATGAGTTCACGACTTAACCCCGATTAATCTACCAAGCCCAAATTGGTTAAGTATTAAGTGGACCATGACTTAACCCTAATCACGAGGCAATAATTAATTTAATGCGCCTTAACCTCTCACATTAGACCTTGTTGTGGTTACTAGTTAAGCCGGGCGGGTCCGGGTAGCTTTACACCACAACTTGGTCTAACCTCGGGTTCAAGGTACAACATGACCAACTTCTCACATTGGGTCCTATTGTTTGTAGCAACTAGTTAAGCCAGTCCGTTCCGGGTAGGTTTACGCTACAAACTCAACCCAACCTCGAGTTGGCCACTGTAATAACCCTTGCTAGGTTTCAAATTTCATAACTTTTCGAATCAATATGTGAGCGTGGCAAAAGAAAACGCGTTTGACCAGTTTCTGTTGAATTTAATCGACTGGAAATTGGCCATTTTTCAAACGGTCTCAGAATTCGACGAAACTAGTTTTGTTAGGACCGTATCGTTAATACGAAACTAGAAAATATTTTTCTGGAATTTTTCTAGTCAGTATGTGACCCCGGTAATTTGAAATGTACGTTTAAAATTCAACATAAGGATTTAAATGTAAATTCAACGGAAACTGATTGTAACGATCAAATCAGCTTACGATACATATCTCATTGTGTTCGGAATGGGGGTAAAACGCTATGGACGACAGGCGGTAGGCCTCGTTTCGAGGTCGTATGTAAAAGTCAACCTTTTTGCAAAATTAAATAATTAAATAATAAAAAGGAAAAAAAATATATTACTTTAATTCCCTCCCTTTTCTTCTTCTTGCCCCCCCCCCCCCGATTCATTAATCAGAAAACGAAAAAAAAAAACTGATTTTCAAAAGAATTTCAAAAAGGTTTGAACTTTAAAATAGAAAAGGTTTGAACTTTAAAATAGAAAAGGTTTGAACTTTAAAATAGAAAAGGTTTGAACTTTAAAATAGAAAAGATCAGATTTTTAGAATGGAAAAGATCATATTTTTAAAATAGAAAAGACGGAATTTTTGTTAAGTAAAAGAAGTAAGATATGAAAATTTATATTTTTAAAGCAATAAAAATATAATTTTTACATCATAGGAATATTAAAAATATAATCTTTGTTTTTAGAATATGATCTTTATATATTGAATAACATAGTAAAAATTCGATTTTTACCTATGTAGAGAATACGGACAACGAAAGCGACAAGAAGGCGAAATAGGCGAAGATTTCTATAAAGGAAGAGTCGTGTTATTGGATAGCTATTGGTGAGAATTTCTCACTCTTCAATTTCTTTTTATATATAAATATATGTGTGGAAATAAAAGTGAATTGCTATATATAAATATATATATATATATATATACATATACGCCCCCTCGTCCACAAACCATGGACGATATTTATTGGTTGAAATTGTTGTGAAAATTGATTGATGGCGAATTGTTGTTTGGGATTGTTTGTGGTTGATATTGAATTGATTGTGGTTGAAAAATACCCGTTTGTGATTGGAAAATATTTGGTTGAAACCACATAGGATTAGTTTGTGGAAATGAAATAAATATATACATGCCGCCTGCGTGCGAACTAGATGCATGATCCCCATTGTCAAAAACCGCGAGGTTTTAAGGTAGAGCGAGGAGCCGTACTAGGGACGGTCCCGGTTTAACTACCCTGTCGTTATGCTGCCGAAATTTTGAATAATCTTTGTGTATTAGAATTATTTTCATATGTTGAAATTATTTGCATGCATAGAAATTAAAGCCATATATTGAAACTATGTCCATGTGTGGAAATATTCATGTGTTGAAAAGTGTTGTGTGAAAATAAAATTCATTCGTGGATGAGTGAAGTGTTTAAACAACAAAAATCATATTTTTATATATATATGAAGTATGAAAAATATTCGCCTTATATAAATAATTTCAATCATAAAAATCCCATCTTTCTAATATGAACAACATAAATAAATTGTCCATGTGTGGAAATACTCATTTGTTGAGAAATGTGTGTAGTGGAAAAGTTCATGTGTTGAATAAAAAGATTGAACAATAAAAATTACATTTTTATTGAAACTATGAAGTGTTGAAACCATACATTGGTTGAATAAATATTTTAAATGATAAAAATATCATTTTTATCATATGTGTGACATGCTAAAGAGATGCGGACGTTGAAATAAATATTTGTGATAGAAGTATTATTTTTAACATGCATAGGAATTAAATAAAATAGTCATGTGTTGAAATCTATTTTAGTTCGCCAAAATTATCATCTTTTGAAATATAAAGTGTTAAGAATATCCACTTGTTCAAATAAACGTGCATGAGTTGAAATATACATTAACTAGCTAATGATATGATTTTAGCCTATGCATGCGATGTTAGAATGAATGGTGTTTTTAGACCAAAGCAAGTCAAATATGAAATTGAATGGAAAATGATAAATGTTAGAGATTGTATATATGTGCATGCATATCTATTGAACAGGTTAAAGCAAAAGGGGCTAGAGAAGAGGAATAAAATTTTGTGCCCGACAAATAGGTACACATTTACTGTTTTGTTTGGGTGATGATTTTATGAGCATGTTGGCTAGCCGCTTGGCTTTTTCTTTTTCTTTTTGAGATTAGAAGGACCGGGAACGCTATTTGCGATTTCCCGATGCTCCCGGTGCAGGGGAGGTTATGGCGAAATTTTCCAAAATTTTAAGGTGTTAGAAAAGTATTTGAAGTGAAAACGATATGGAAATCATTGAATGAACTATATTTATATAAATATATAAATATAAATATAATTAAAACGAAACGTGGCCGTGCAGTTCATATTTTGAAACCGTGATTTCAAACGACTAGTGCGGAAGATCCGACCATTGGATTTTCCCGAAACCTCAACCTTGGGGTTCGCCTTGGAAATATCTTTCCAACGGCACCAACTTTGTGAAGATCCGACGGTTGGATTGTCTGGAATGTTTAATTCAAAATTAAGGAAAAACAGCGCCAGAAACGATTATATTTATATATATATATATAAATATAATTAAATTAAATCGAATACGACGCTGCAGTTCGCAAATTGAAATCGTAACTTCAAATGGTTAGTGTGGAAGATTCGACCGTCGGATTTTCCTAAAACTGGAACCGTTGGATTCGTTTTGAAAAGACCTTCCTAATGATGTAAAATTTGTGAAGATCCAACGGTTAGATTTTCCTATATGTGTAAAACAAAATTAGTGGAAAACAACGCCAGTGCATCGAAACGACCTGAAACGTCGTTTAATTAATTATGGCCGTTTTAAATTAAATAAAAATGGCGATGTATCGTTATAAAGTGCTATAGACGATATAGAGTGAAAATGAACCAATTTTGTTGTGTTTGCTTGATATGTGATGGTTGAATGTATTTGACATGAAAATTATAACTAAATAACTGAAATGTGAATGTTGAATAGTCCAACCATGTGAATAATTGATTTGAAAATCTAAATATACGTGGGTTATTTGAAAAGGCCGAGTTTATCTCATTTCAAATAATCGATCGACGTTGAGAAGTCGAAGAGTCGAAGACGACTGAAGACCGACGATCTCCATGTTGGATGGATGGGCGCTACTGATACTCGTGATTGGAGTAGCTACCATGAAGGAATTGAAGTAGTAGCCGTCCAAACATAGTGTTGATTGTACGGATATGCGAGGAATTGGTGCCTCCGGTTTCGTTCAGACCCAGAACGGACTTGTAAATGGACTGTGTGTCTGACATTGGATTTTGTTCTGTGTTGATTGATCTCTGTTAAATATATATCTGTTTGGCGGCGGAGAATTTATTCTCTTGCTTAACGCCCTTCTCTGAGACGTACGAGCTCAGAGGTTATGTATTGACAGAAATCAGTCGCATGGAGTGGATTGCCTGTGTGGCACGCCTAAGTGGCATATGATCAAGGCTTCTGTTGCAAAGCAAAGTCTTGAGGTGGATGATCAAAGCATGGTCTGTGTGACGTAGCTTTGTGTATAACGTGAATTCGCGAGCCTCACACCTCGGTATGAGTCAAAAACGGGAGAGTGACTGCGGGGAGAGCACGACGTTTCTTTCTAGCTAAGGTGGTGTCAGTGACCTACCAGCCCTGACATTATATATACTTTTCACCTGTGTGGTTGTTGGAATGCGAGGCGCCTCGATATAGGTCTGTAAGGACCGGGAAACGTGTGTTCAGGAATTGCCAATCCTCAAAAGTAAGAGAGGACCGGCCCTGAAGATCCAAGGATCATAGTGGGGTCCTGGGACATTTGCTAGAGTGTCTCGAATCGGAGAGGAGCTTGCCCCTTGCCTCGACTCATGAAGGAATCCAATTTCCAATACGAAATTTGCGGATGTGATTGTATTACTAGTACGGCGACATAGTAGATGGTAGCTATGCCGCCTAGGATTGATATTTATGATTGAATTTGCTTTTGAAACATATATACACTAGTAATAATATCAAACACCTTTGTTTTATCCGTATGAAGCATCTTTGGCCATTATAAGGTAAAAACTCTATCCTCCGGCTTGCGTTGCATTGTGTGATGGGACCTGAGTCTTATAATGGCTTCATTTTATAAAAAGCATTGCGTTGATTTAATCATTTATTTTATTTCATGCACTAGCACTCATTGGAGTAAACCCGTTCCGCGAAAGTGGCGTGGTCCTTTGATTTGCCTTATTATTGTTGTTAATAAGTTGAATGGATTTCTCATACCAGTCCCATGACTGACTCGTAGTTTGTTTCACCTTGCAAACTCGGGTGCCCTTATTTTCACACGGGCAGCCTAGTTACAGGTTTCTGACGCACCTTTTGGCTCATGGCGAGGCTTGACTACACCGTGCTGACTTGGATTTTCTCCGCCATTATTGTATCTATATTATGATTCCGCCACTGGCGATGTAGACTGATATTCCTTTTGTGTACTCTTTATGTATGATTCCGCCTCAGGCGATGGTGACTGATTATGTATCATTATGCACTAAGTTGTATCCTGTACTGTGCTTCTCTGATGTGATGTTATCTATATGATTCCGCTGTCATATGTGTGTAAATTATTCTATTTTCTGTTTATGCTATTATCTGTGATCTGCTAATGATGATTAATGTGTTATATTCCAATGATTATCCTTAACACCGTGCCACGGGGGTTTTGGGATCGTCACAGCTGGTATCAGAGCTTTGGTTAACCTTAGTTCTGGAGTCTAACACATTAAACACTTCGTCAAAATAGAATCAGTAGTATTCTAAGGCGAGTCGCTCATTAGAGATAGGACTAGTAAAGTCCTAGAATGAGCTGAGCAGAATAGCAAAAACAATTGATCAGTCCATCGTTATCTTTCCGTAGGAACTTCTGCTTAACTATGCAATAGACTATTATTTCTGTTAGCTGACTTTTTTTCGTTGCTTATACAGAATTTGACAAATGGCTACCAGAGCAGCCGCCGCTAGAGGAGGCCGTGCCGGCCGAGGCTGAGGAAGGGGAGAAATCCCAGCTCAAGAAGGACCTTTGATACAACCTCCGGCAGCTCAATACTTCGAGCTCGACCGTGTAGCTAAGAGATATAAGAACTTAGGAGGCAAGACCTTCTCGGGAACTGGCACCGTAATAGAGGCCCTTGCATGGCTCAAAACATGCGAAAAAATCCTCGAAGGCCTAAGGCTAGGAGACGAAGACACAGCTATTATGGGCGCCTGGCTTATGCAGGAACAAGCCGAATTATGGTGGGAATCTCTTACCGCCGGGAATAGAGAAGCTGGAAGAACATGGGATGGATTCAAAGAACTCTTCAAGGAGAAATATGTCCCAGAACAAGCTCTAGAAAGAATGCACGATGACTTCGCCAATCTCCAGCAAGGGGATCTTTCCGTGCAAGATTATCTGAAAAAATTTACAATGTTGTCGCCCTATGCTCCTGAGCTCGTTGCCACTGCAAAATCCAAAAATAAGAGGTTTATCTTTGGACTAAGACGACAATATCATGATAGAGCCATGGCCCATGTCAAACTGGATTTCAATGAGCTAGTGGAAATGACATGCAACTATGAAGACCTAGATCAAAGGCATCTGGATTAGGATCGCGCTAGAAGTCAACCCGGAAACAAGCGCAAGCCTGCTGTAAATCAAGGCGAGTCAAGCCAAGCAGCATCTTCAAAGCCTCAGACTGGCAAGCCGCCAAGAGGAAATTGCTTTAATTGTGGTAAGCCGGGGCACTACTCAAACGTCTGCACAGCTCCGAAGAGGCAGAAAACAAACTCTCAAGGCTCGAGCCAAGGCTCTCAGAACCCTCGCTCGTGCTTCAACTGTCGCAAGACCGACCATCTGGTCAAAGACTGTCCTTTGCTAAAGAAAGCTACTGTAGCTCATGTCTATGACGGGTCTAGCCCGCCAGCTGCTTCTGACGGAGCAGGTAAACCCGATGTTTTGGGAGGTACCCTTACAATTAAAAATATTCCTGTTTCTGTATTGTTTGACACAGGTGCATCGCGTAGTTTTATTGCTAGAAACACAGTGCACAAATTAAAGTTAAAACAGCGAAAGCTTAAAGAATCGGTTGAAGTTCATAACCCGATAGGGGGTCCTATTACTCTCGGTTCATATTGTAAAGTACCTATTTCTTTTTCTCGATACAAGTTTCCTTTTGATTTAATCGTTATGGTTTTCCCGAATTCGATATTATTCTCGGGCTGGATTGGTTAACGAAACATGAAGCTGAAGTGAATTGTGCGGAAAGAATCGTTAAAATTCGAACGAAGCTTGGATATATTACGGTTCCCTGTCATGGTTCGAATCCGAATAGAGAAGAATTTTGGTTAGCATTAGAACTTATCCCCACTTCCATAGAAAAGATTCCGATTGTTAGCAACTATGCGGATGTGTTTGAAGAAGTTGAAAACTTACCTCCGCAAAGAGAAATAGAATTCCGAATCGATCTAATTCCTAATGCCAGACCCGTGGTACATCCAATTCGTAGAATGACTCCGAAAGAAAAGGAAGAATTAGGCGATCAAACTCGTCAACTGTTGTGGAAGGGTCTAATCAGACCTAGTTTTTCTAATTGGGGTGCAGCTGTCGTGTTTGTCCCAAAGTCAGACGGTACTCTTAGATTATGTGTTGATTACCGAGACCTCAACAAACAGAAGCTTAAAAATAAATATCCATTACCCCGCATTGATGATTTGCTAGACCAATTGAATGGGGCGAAAGTATTTTCCCGAATGGACCTAGCTACAGGTTTTCATCAATTGATAATAGCAGAAGAGTGTGTTCCTTTGACCGCTTTCAGAGGTCCAGACATATTTTATGAATGGTTAGTAATGCCGTTTGGCCTATGTAACGCTCCAGCATACTTTGTCGATCTAATGAATAGAGTGTTCAGGGGAGTTCTGAATAAATTTGTCCTCGTATTCATCGATGATATTTTAATCTACTCCAAATCAAAACCCGAGCATGAAAAACACTTAGAACAAGTATTGGAGATTCTAAGGAAGAACGTCTTCAAAGCCAAATTCTCTAAATGTGTCTTCTGGCAAGAAGAAGTCAAATTTCTTGGCCATGTCGTGTCAGAGAAAGGAATTTCTGTTGACCCAAGCAAGATAACAGCGATTCAAGACTGGAAACAACCCACTACTCCCACAGAAGTTAGAAGTTTTATGGGATTGGCTAGTTATTATCGAAAGTTCGTTAAGGATTTTTCGAAGATATCCGGTCCGTTAACGAAGCTCACAAAGAAACATGAGAAGTTTAAGTGGACTTCCGACTGTGAAGAAGCTTTCCAGGAATTGAAATCGAAGCTGACCACCGCTCCAGTGTTAACTATTATTGATGGCAATCAGGATTTAACGGTTTGGACAGATGCTTCTATTAGAGGTCTTGGTGCAGTGTTAATGCAGAGAGGCCAAGTAGTCGCTTATGCAAGCCGCCAATTGAAACCGCATGAGAAGAATTATGTGACTCATGATCTTGAGTTGCTAGCCATCGTATTTGCCTTGAAAATCTGGAGGCATTACTTATTGGGCGAGAAATTTATACTGTACACAGATCACCAATCATTGAAGTATTTATACACCCAAAAAGATCTGAATCTGAGACAGCAGCGTTGGCTAGAATTTCTTACAGCGTATGATCTTGATATCCTGTATACGCCGGGGAAAGCTAACGTAGTAGCGGATGCACTTAGTAGAAAAACCGCAATTGTTGCCCATCTTATAATTACACCTGGATTGATTGATAGGATTTCAGCCCTTCAGAAAGAAGATGAATTCATTCAGAGAATCAGTAAGAGAGTCCAGGAAGGTGAAACCACGAGTTTCCGTATTGACAATAAGGGGGTTCTCAGGTTAAATAACAGGATTTGCATCCCAAATATTCAATGCCTTCGAAGAGAAGTGCTAGATGAATGCCATAAATCCAAATTTTGCATCCATCCTGGGGTGAGTAAAATGTACAATGATATCAAACGCACTTTCTGGTGGAAGGCAATGAAAAGGGATATTTCTTTGTATGTTAGCAGATGCCCTACTTGTCAATTGGTCAAGAGTGACCAACAGAAGCTAGCTGGACTGTTACAACCACTGGAAGTCCCAGGCTGGAAATGGGAACAGATTTCCATGGATTTCATAGATGGTTTGCCGCGAACCAAGAAAGGTAATGACAGTATTTGGGTAATCGTAGATCGCTTCACGAAGACTGCCCATTTTATACCTGTCAGGTCCAATAGAACTGCCCAAAGTCTAGCACAGATATATTTCAAAGAAATTGTTAAGCTGCATGGAATTCCCATCAGCATAGTCAGTGATAGAGATCCCCTATTTACTAGCAAGTTCTGGGAGGCCTTCCAGACAGAATTGGGGACAAAACTGAATATGAGCACCGCTTATCACCCCCAAACAGATGGCCAAACTGAGCGGGTGAATAGAATTCTGGAAGATTTATTGCGGGCTTGTATAATCGATTTTGGTGGGTCATGGGAAGATCATTTGCATTTGGCAGAATTCTCATATAACAATAGCTATCAAGCAAGTTTGAGAATGTCACCATTTGAAGCATTATATGGCAGACCCTGCAGATCTCCTGCATGTTGGGTAGAACCTGGCAACAGACTTGTACTAGGACCCGATATGATTAGGGAAGCATCTGATAAAGTGGACTTTATCAAGAAGCGATTGAAAACCGCCCAAAGCCGACAGAAAAGTTATGCAGACTCTAGAAGGAGAGATTTGACATTTGCTGTTGGTGATCTTGTTTATTTAAAGGTTTCTCCGATGAGAGGGGTAATCAGATTTGGAAAGACTGGGAAGTTGGCACCGAGATTTATTGGTCCCTTTCCTATACTTGAGCGAATTGGAACTCTTGCTTATAGGGTTCAATTGCCAGATTGGTTGCTTGGAGTGCACAATGTATTTCACGTATCTCAACTTAGGAGACATGTGCATGATCCGGATCTTGTTGTAGAAGAAGCAGCGCAACAGGATGTGGAGATAACTCCAGAATTAGCACTCAGAAGAGATCCATTAAAAATTGTTGGCAAAGAAACTAGAGAACTCAGAAGCAAAAAGGTTCATTTAGTTAAAGTGCAGTGGAGCAGTGATCCTAGAGACTGTACTAGGGAAACTGAGGAAAGCATTAAACAAGCTTACCCCAAATGTAGAGTGGATATCTCTGACTAACTCCGGTGCAAGGTACCTTTACCATACTTTACATTTACATTTTATTTCCTACTTTACTGTTGTTTCCTTTTCGAGGACGAAAAGTTTTAAGTAGGGGAGATTGTAATAACCTGGAAAATACGAGCCAATTTAAAAATTTTAAATTGATTATTTCAAAGCAATTTGAACCATTGAAATAGAATATTTCAATAAATTAGTGAATTAGAAATAGTAAGTCAGTTTGAAGATTTGAATTCAAACTTTGACCGACTGTGCAGGGTGGAAAATATAACGGACTTTAGTGAAACCAAAAATATTTAAATCTGTTAGTCAATACCTTTCTAACGGATTTGAAAAATCGAAGTTTCATAACGGGAATCAAAAGTTATGGCCGAATGAATTTTCAGAAGAGTCGGTATATAGAATATATAGGCCTGGAAAATTGATATTTTGCATACGACCTCGGAATTCGACGAAACCACTTTTGTTGGGTCCGGGATGTCAAACTATTGCTAGGTTTCAAATTTCATAACTTTTCGAATCAATATGTGAGCGTGGCAAAACAAAACGCGTTTGACCAGTTTCTGTTGAATTTAATCGACTGGAAATTGGCCATTTTTCAAACGGTCTCAGAATTCGACGAAACTAGTTTTGTTAGGACCGTATCGTCAATACGAAACTAGAAAATATTTTTCTGGAATTTTTCTAGTCAGTATGTGACCCCGGTAATTTGAAATGTACGTTTAAAATTCAACATAAGGATTTAAATGTAAATTCAACGGAAACTGATTGTTACGATCAAATCAGCTTACGATACATATCCCATTGTGTTCGGAATGGGGGTAAAACGCTAGGGACGACAGTCGGTGTGTTCGATTTCGAGTCCAAAATTTTAAGTTGCTTTTTGGGAATATAAAATTTTAATTAAATAAAAAGGTCAACCCTTATTTTACTAAACCCCCCTATCTCCTCCCTTTCCCATTCATTCTCGTTCAAAATAAAAAAAAACAAAAAAAAAGAAAAAGCCCGACTCCATTCAGGCGCCCCCCCCCTTCATCGTCGATCGACTGCCGCTCATCCCTGCCCCCTCCGTTCATCTTCTCCAGACGTCGCGCCACCCCATCCCTCGTTCACCAGCACCCCCTCCTCCATTCGAACCGCAGCTACCCAAAGACCCCCCTTCTTCGAGTTCGAAGCCTGCCGCACCTCCCTGAGCCACCGCGCCCCCCCCTCGAAGCCTGCCGCAGACCCTGACGTCACCCCCACCTTTTCTTCGCAGACAGTAAGTATTTTATTTTATTTTTATCTTTATTTGAATTTTAATTAGAAAAGAATACTATTTTTTTTAGGGTTTAAAACTGATTTTAGAAATGATTTAAAGACTGAATTTTAATTAGGTTTAAAACTGGATTTTAATTAGGTTTAAAGCTGATTTTAAAAAGAATTTAAAACTGATTTTAAAGGGTTATAAAAAAAACTGATTTTCAAAAGAATTTCAAAAAGGTTTGAACTTTAAAATAGAAAAGGTTTGAACTTTAAAATAGAAAAGGTTTGAACTTTAAAATAGAAAAGGTTTGAACTTTAAAATAGAAAAGATCAGATTTTTAGAATGGAAAAGATCATATTTTTAAAATAGAAAAGACGGAATTTTTGTTAAGTAAAAGAAGTAAGATATGAAAATTTATATTTTTAAAGCAATAAAAATATAATTTTTACATCATAGGAATATTAAAAATATAATCTTTGTTTTTAGAATATGATCTTTATATATTGAATAACATAGTAAAAATTCGATTTTTACCTATGTAGAGAATACGGACAACGAAAGCGACAAGAAGGCGAAATAGGCGAAGATTTCTATAAAGGAAGAGTCGTGTTATTGGATAGCTATTGGTGAGAATTTCTCACTCTTCAATTTCTTTTTATATATATATATATATATATATGTGTGTGGAAATAAAAGTGAATTGCTATATATAAATATTTATATATATATATATATACGCCCCCTCGTCCACAAACCATGGACGATATTTATTGGTTGAAATTGTTGTGAAAATTGATTGATGGCGAATTGTTGTTTGGGATTGTTTGTGGTTGATATTGAATTGATTGTGGTTGAAAAATACCCGTTTGTGATTGGAAAATATTTGGTTGAAACCACATAGGATTAGTTTGTGGAAATGAAATAAATATATACATGCCGCCTGCGTGCGAACTAGATGCATGATCCCCATTGTCAAAAACCGCGAGGTTTTAAGGTAGAGCGAGGAGCCGTACTAGGGACGGTCCCGGTTTAACTACCCTGCCGTTATGCTGCCGAAATTTTGAATAATCTTTGTGTGTTAGAATTTTTTTCATATGTTGAAATTATTTGCATGCACAGAAATTAAAGCCATATATTGAAACTATGTCCATGTGTGGAAATATTCATGTGTTGAAAAGTGTTGTGTGAAAATAAAATTCATTCGTGGATGAGTGAAGTGTTTAAACAACAAAAATCATATTTTTATATATATATGAAGTATGAAAAATATTCGCCTTATATAAATAATTTCAATCATAAAAATCCCATCTTTCTAATATGAACAACATAAATAAATTGTCCATGTGTGGAAATACTCATTTGTTGAGAAATGTGTGTAGTGGAAAAGTTCATGTGTTGAATAAAAAGATTGAACAATAAAAATTACATTTTTATTGAAACTATGAAGTGTTGAAACCATACATTGGTTGAATAAATATTTTAAATGATAAAAATATCATTTTTATCATATGTGTGACATGCTAAAGAGATGCGGACGTTGAAATAAATATTTGTGATAGAAGTATTATTTTTAACATGCATAGGAATTAAATAAAATAGTCATGTGCTGAAATCTATTTTAGTTCGCCAAAATTATCATCTTTTGAAATATAAAGTGTTAAGAATATCCACTTGTTCAAATAAACGTGCATGAGTTGAAATATACATTAACTAGCTAATGATATGATTTTAGCCTATGCATGCGATGTTAGAATGAATGGTGTTTTTAGACCAAAGCAAGTCAAATATGAAATTGAATGGAAAATGATAAATGTTAGAGATTGTATATATGTGCATGCATATCTATTGAACAGGTTAAAGCAAAAGGGGCTAGAGAAGAGGAATAAAATTTTGTGCCCGACAAATAGGTACACATTTACTGTTTTGTTTGGGTGATGATTTTATGAGCCTGTTGGCTAGCCGCTTGGCTTTTTCTTTTTCTTTTTGAGATTAGAAGGACCGGGAACGCTATTTGCGATTTCCCGATGCTCCCGGTGCAGGGGAGGTTATGGCGAAATTTTCCAAAATTTTAAGGTGTTAGAAAAATATTTGAAGTGAAAACGATATGGAAATCATTGAATGAACTATATTTATATAAATATATAAATATAAATATAATTAAAACGAAACGTGGCCGTGCAGTTCATATTTTGAAACCGTGATTTCAAACGACTAGTGCGGAAGATCCGACCATTGGATTTTCCCGAAACCTCAACCTTGGGGTTCGCCTTGGAAATATCTTTCCAACGGCACCAACTTTGTGAAGATCCGACGGTTGGATTGTCTGGAATGTTTAATTCAAAATTAAGGAAAAACAGCGCCAGAAACGATTATATTTATATATATATATATATATAATTAAATTAAATCGAATACGACGCTGCAGTTCGCAAATTGAAATCGTAACTTCAAATGGTTAGTGTGGAAGATCCGACCGTCGGATTTTCCTAAAACTGGAACCGTTGGATTCGTTTTGAAAAGACCTTCCTAATGATGTAAAATTTGTGAAGATCCAACGGTTAGATTTTCCTATATGTGTAAAACAAAATTAGTGGAAAATAGCGCCAGTGCATCGAAACGACCTGAAACGTCGTTTAATTAATTATGGTCGTTTTAAATTAAATAAAAATGGCGATGTATCGTTATAAAGTGCTATAGACGATATAAAGTGAAAATGAACCAATTTTGTTGTGTTTGCTTGATATGTGATGGTTGAATGTATTTGACATGAAAATTATAACTAAATAACTGAAATGTGAATGTTGAATAGTCCAACCATGTGAATAATTGATTTGAAAATCTAAATATACGTGGGTTATTTGAAAAGGCCGAGTTTATCTCATTTCAAATAATCGATCGACGTTGAGAAGTCGAAGAGTCGAAGACGACTGAAGACCGACGATCTCCATGTTGGATGGATGGGCGCTACTGATACTCGTGATTGGAGTAGCTACCATGAAGGAATTGAAGTAGTAGCCGTCCAAACATAGTGTTGATTGTACGGATATGCGAGGAATTGGTGCCTCCGGTTTCGTTCAGACCCAGAACGGACTTGTAAATGGACTGTGTGTCTGACATTGGATTTTGTTCTGTGTTGATTGATCTCTGTTAAATATATATCTGTTTGGCGGGGGAGAATTTATTCTCTTGCTTAACGCCCTTCTCTGAGACGTACGAGCTCAGAGGTTATGTATTGACAGAAATCAGTCGCATGGAGTGGATTGCCTGTGTGGCACGCCTAAGTGGCATATGATCAAGGCTTCTGTTGCAAAGCAAAGTCTTGAGGTGGATGATCAAAGCATGGTCTGTGTGACGCAGCTTTGTGTATAACGTGAATTCGCGAGCCTCACACCTCGGTATGAGTCAAAAACGGGAGAGTGACTGCAGGGAGAGCACGACGTTTCTTTCTAGCTAAGGTGGTGTCAGTGACCTACCAGCCCTGACATTATATATACTTTTCACCTGTGTGGTTGTTGGAATGCGAGGCGCCTCGATATAGGTCTGTAAGGACCGGGAAACGTGTGTTCAGGAATTGCCAATCCTCAAAAGTAAGAGAGGACCGGCCCTGAAGATCCAAGGATCATAGTGGGGTCCTGGGACATTTGCTAGAGTGTCTCGAATCGGAGAGGAGCTTGCCCCTTGCCTCGACTCATGAAGGAATCCAATTTCCAATACGAAATTTGCGGATGTGATTGTATTACTAGTACGGCGACATAGTAGATGGTAGCTATGCCGCCTAGGATTGATATTTATGATTGAATTTGCTTTTGAAACATATATACACTAGTAATAATATCAAACACCTTTGTTTTATCCGTATGAAGCATCTTTGGCCATTATAAGGTAAAAACTCTATCCTCCGGCTTGCGTTGCATTGTGTGATGGGACCTGAGTCTTATAATGGCTTCATTTTATAAAAAGCATTGCGTTGATTTAATCATTTATTTTATTTCATGCACTAGCACTCATTGGAGTAAACCCGTTCCGCGAAAGTGGCGTGGTCCTTTGATTTGCCTTATTATTGTTGTTAATAAGTTGAATGGATTTCTCATACCAGTCCCATGACTGACTCGTAGTTTGTTTCACCTTGCAAACTCGGGTGCCCTTATTTTCACACGGGCAGCCTAGTTACAGGTTTCTGACGCACCTTTTGGCTCATGGCGAGGCTTGACTACACCGTGCTGACTTGGATTTTCTCCGCCATTATTGTATCTATATTATGATTCCGCCACTGGCGATGTAGACTGATATTCCTTTTGTGTACTCTTTATGTATGATTCCGCCTCAGGCGATGGTGACTGATTATGTATCATTATGCACTAAGTTGTATCCTGTACTGTGCTTCTCTGATGTGATGTTATCTATATGATTCCGCTGTCATATGTGTGTAAATTATTCTATTTTCTGTTTATGCTATTATCTGTGATCTGCTAATGATGATTAATGTGTTATATTCCAATGATTATCCTTAACACCGTGCCATGGGGGTTTTGGGATCGTCACAGCCACACTTATCTTTTCTAAGTGTCATGTCCATCATGTTTCCAAAACATGTTACAAGTTTTCAAGAAATTGGGTAGACCTAACTTAATAGGTAAATTCCCAATGGGTAGACCTAACTTAATAGGTAAATTCCCAAGCTTATGTTTTATGTCTTTTAAGTTTACCCAACCCCAAACGCAATCCCATCGCTTACATATCGCAATAGCGCATAAAGGATAGAAAGAGGGAACTTGGCATAATCATGACATAAAGGTATTGAAGCCACAAGCTTAACATGGTGGCATATGAAATGTTCATATGTTCATACACTTGCATATTACATTTTTAGGCCTCAAAAGCATGCATAAAACCAAACTTAGCATATTGGTGATACATGGTGCTAAATGACATGTAGAGATGGCCATAAGTTCGCATTTAGCCTCACATGCAAGTTATCATAAGAGATATGATAACTTACATGTTGCTAAAATGCAACCATTGGCATAAAGCTTAAAGCTTTATGTTCATAAACCCAAAATAAGCTTGCATAACATGATAGCATGAACAAAATGTTCAACCCAAACTTGCATAACATAACTTGGCATACTTGCATATAAACTTGCATATCACAACATGATAAACTTGCATATAAACTTGCATATCATACATTTAACTTTAGAGTTTAAGTATGAAAGTAGAATAGGGCTTACAATGCTTAAGAAGTCACAAAAATATGACAAAGCCCTTATGAAATCAATTAAACCCAAAATGCAAGCAAAACCCTTGAGCCAAAATGATCAAGACTCTTTCTTTATGATGCAAATATATAAACTTGACTTGAATGCAAGCTAATGATGCTCATACAAGTTTGAAAACACTTGTATGCATGGAAAATCACTTAGGAATTTATTTAGGAATTTTATGAAGAGAGTGGAGGCCATTAGAGGATTGATTTTGCCATAGTTTAGTTGTATGAATGAATAATGATGATTTAGGGTAGGTTAGGGTCTTATTTATAGATTAGGCAAGTGTTTTAGGCCATAGGATTAAACCTAGATTCAATCCAAGCCATCAAAGCATGTCTTTGGGAAGAAGTCAAGTGTAGGAACCATCTAGGGCCTTTAGATTAAAGATGAACCATGAGAACCATTCAAATGCAAAATCTGCATTTGAGCGAATCGGCCCACGGGTTGACAGCCAAACACCCTGGATTAACCCCTAGTCGACCCAGCAGGCTCGGGTCGACCTCAAAAATCGGCCGGTTCGGTTATTCCCCTCTCCCAATTCGCTGTTTTGAACATTTTTGCATATTTATTTATTTATTTTTCAATTATATATATATATCAATATATATATATTTCTCTGCGCAACCCATTTCACTTAATTAAGTATACTTTAATTTGGGAATTTTTCGTGAAATTTCACGAGGCCATATCTTGGTCATACGGACTCCGATTTTCGAAAACTCGGACTCTATTTCGCGTATTTTTCCGAGACGAACGCAATGGCATAGCCCGTTTCCCTTGATTCAGATTTTACAGTTTAATTCTGCCTCCATTTATGTTATAACATGTTATTCAAAAATACGGGTTGTTACAGGTACGGTCAATGAAAATTAAACTAATATATGAAATGGCCGCATGTTTCCTTTAATTGCCTGGCTTGTTTATATGTCAGTGTCAACAACTGAATTAAATAAGGAAGATAACTTATATATCACAAATTCTCCTTGCGGTATTTCTGCAGAGACAACCATATATAGGTAATCCAGTGTTGACTTGTGTGTGTATATACATTCTTTTACCGCAGTTCATTCGCCAAATGCCTATGGTTGTTGCCTAACAAAAGAACAAGACTGAAGACTGCTGTTGTGTTTAAATCATTTCTGGTCTCATAAGCTCGCCAAAACAGCAACCTAAAATGTGAAAAATAGAATAAACACAGAGTTTTATAACACTAAATATCTATATATAGGTAATCTAGGTTGCTGTATTTTTTGCTCAGTTTAATATTCTGTTCCACCTGAGAATATTTCTGTTATGCCGTTTTCACTTTCCAACATTATTTTCAAAAATTAAATTCTATATTTACCCTTATACTTCTTTTCCTGGTTATGACTTTTAATTTTGAAATTAATTGGTTGCTTAAAAATACACAGTAAAAATCACCATAAAACATGTGGTTTACCTATAAAAATCGTCAAGGACTAACATGTTCGGTAATAGTACCTTTGCTTGCATGCGGCAATGTTACAATCAATCATCATTGTGAAAGTCTTCCAACGTTGCCACGTTAACAATAGACGCTTTTGTAGCGAGGATGTTGTGGGAAAAGAAACATTTTTTCTAAACTTTTTTCATTGCTCGCACCTGCATGTTAAGGCCCCCACAGTTTTTCAAACAAAGCAATGGACTAACCTTTAACTTGCTTGAACAATCAGCATGCTTAATAGAGAAATTCGGCCCATAATACACATTGAAGTATATTCAGCTGATCTGATTTTAATAGGAATTCCACAATTTCTTCTTAATTTGTGCATTTCTTTATGTTCTTTAAATCTTCATTTTAAATGTGCATTTTTTAAAATGTTTATGATTCAATAGAAGCTGTTACATAGAGAATGAAAATAAGAAATGGAGAATGGAGATGTATAAGTCCAACATAATTTATAGTTATTCTGTGCATTAACCCATATGGCCTTGGATTTCAACATCATTTTTTGTCATTTGTCATGACATGTTTTTGTTTGTCACGGTATTATCTTGAAGTTCAATTGCAGACTCCATCAATTTGACAACATGTTCCTTTTCCTTTGTATTTTTTTTTCTTTAGGAATTTTGTGGATAACATAATACATCTAACCTAGTCAAGGATACATTTACTTTTTTTTAATATGGTAAACATTTTAGAAGAAACTACATAAACGTCTCCACATTCTAGTCCATGATAATATTTTATTTCAAATTAGCAATGTGCTGCCAATTTAATTTTGTTATTTCGTTCCTATGATATTGAATCTTCGGGTGGTTTGTAGTCTTCAGTCGTATATATTTTTTAAAAACAAATAAATTTTAGAAAATGAATTTAACCTGTAAAATCAAAAACATGCTTATTTGATTTTTTCTAGTTTAACAGATTAGAATAGCGTGAATAACAATTCAATTCATCAGTTGTTGTTGATCATCGAAATTGTTAAAAATTGTAAATCTTTTGTTCGTACTTTTTTTAGTTTTTTCAGTATAAATTCAGAACCCGAAACTTAGTATAAAATGAGACCACCTAGATCCAAAATTTTCCTTTTCTTTTATTAATTACCAAAATTATTAGAAAATAAACCAAAAATGAATGAAAGCATTGCTATTTTGTTAGGAAACAATGGTGATAAATCTTTATCATTGTGCATAAAGTTTCAACTATGTTCTAGCCCAATTATGTCTAAAGACAAAATCTTTTGTTCAAAAATTTGTTACTTGCAATTTCCTGTACTTTAATCATTTACCAGTTTCGAACTAGGTTTGTCAAAAGATCATAGCTATGTCCCAACAAAACCTCAAGTTATTCCATTAAACTCATTTAGAAAGCCTCAATTTTTATTTAGAATCTTTAATATGTTCTAAAATTCCATTAATCTCATATTAGATTTGATATAATCGTGCTTTCATGACAATAAGAATGTGAATGAAAAAAAAATCAAGATGACAAGTAATACTAAAACAAAAAGTATTAACACCAGAAGTTTAGATAATAGGATCAAGCTTGCATTTGCGTCTAACGGAAGCGGAGTTATTAAGTTGGGCATTCAACTGGAGTAGCACGTTAAATGAGCACGTGTTTATGGTCTTAAGCGAAGCATTTAAGCGAAGTTTTGTAATTTCTGAATTTTAATTTAATAAATCCAGAATTAATTAATTGTTTGTTTTGTTATATAATATGCTTTAGTAATTGCAAGATAAACATAGCAAAACATATAAAAAAAATCGAACAAACTCAAAAAAGATACTATACCAAATCAAACAAACTAAATAGAAAAAATTTGTTGGTGACAACGAAACTTGTTTAGTTGATAACTAATATGCTTAAGTGGCTTTTTGTTGAATAGTATCTCCATGTAATGTCTCCCATTCCGAGGGCGGGACTAAGCATTCCAAGTCTATAACTGATCCATTCATCTTAAATATTAATTTTTGGTGATCGAACACGTACGAGTCAACAATATCAATGTCAACTGCACATGAACATGAACAAGAACATAAAAAATATTAATGTAATTTCGAAAACAGCTTTTACATTTCATATTCAAGCGTTACATAATCTCTTAACGTTTCCCAGATATTAGATAAAATATAATTACATAAATATTTTTTGAGCGACATACGAAGATGCTACTAGATTGATATTTATTACACAACATCAACATAATTTCAAATATGAGTTCAATAACATAATGGAATAAAAACAAGCTCCTAAGATAGCAAGTGATATCACCGCTAGCTTTATTTGTCAGCTAAGCTAAAAATTAGGTAAACTCCGTTTATCCGTATACTCGTGACTATCCGTCTCACCTAATTTACATTTTCATTAAGCATTTATCATGATTTCTTGCAAGCTCTATAAATGTTTTATTGACGTCTAAACATTCAGTACTTATAATAACTTTAGCATCTAATATGTGAATGAAAAGTGTTTGTTTTGTTATCGTCATCGTTAGGAACCAACCAAATGTCGTCTAGCTGTGAATTCCGACTTCAAAATTATCGTAGTGGGCCGTGGTAGGGTACATCCTGCTTCAAGATCCGGCGATCAATGCCACAATCAATCACTCTTGGTCGATCATGTGAAGGTTGGGATTGACGCGGTGGAGCCTATTCATGCAGGAGTCTCACTTCCAGTTCCAACTCAATATCAAACCACAATAGGAGAAGCGGATGGTAGTTTTGTTCAGTGGCCTAAAAATCTTGTGCTTTTAGGAGAAAATGATGCAGTAAAATCTCTTGTGTATGTGCATTATTTTGCTTACCAAATATATCAATATTTATTTGATTTTGTACACATGCATGTTAATCATATACAAATATATCAAAATTATGCATGTTATGTCACTTGCAGAATACAAAATTTTCTGTATGAATCGAATTTTCAGTAATTAAAAATACATTTCAGTAATTAAATTCTAAAATATATAACTGTACTTTATATTATTTAAACCTCGCTTGGTTTAATTGTAAATCTGTTACATTAAGTCTGAAGTATACCTGAAAATATCATATTAATAGATTTTGAAGTATACCTGCCATTGTCTGATATACATATATTTTATATAATATCTTTTCTAAATAAATGTTTCTTGCTTCATGTTTTTTACTGAAGTCCGTTTAATTAATGTGTTGTAATTGCTACTTCATTGCTTGAATAAACTCTTATTTCCTATCAGCCATTATCAAAAGAAAAGGCATTTGGTTTGTTCTTCCTTTGAATGCATCTAGAATCTCTGATGTTACCTTCATCTATCAAACTAATTTTTTTTATCGGCAAATTTATTCGCCATTATATAAGTTCTTAATATGCAGTAAATGGTAGAAAATGCAACATTTGAGAATGTAAATCAATTATAACTTTATGTGCAGGCTACACCTATGGTGAGCACAAACAAAGTGAAACAATATGGTGCACGAGACATGAATAAGAATGAAAAGATCAAGAATGCAATGTCCAATGAATTTGTGAAGAGTAAGGCAATCGTTGACGAAGATATCCTCAAAAATTTGACAAATGAGTGTAAATATTTCCACGACTTGATAGTTCAAATGCAAAACGATGATGGTATTATCATTGCAATTCACGTGAATAAGGATTTATTTACGTGTGACGAGGACTTTGAAATTCATATAAAGATGGATGACGTTATCCAATTTCTTAGTATGGCATGGCTGAATGTATCATGGTTACAGATTTTCATCATGTGAGTATTTACATCATTTTTTTGTTGAACGATAAAAATAATGTTGATTATATGTCTAAATAATGTGTAGATGGTCAAATCATATGTACAATAATCTCGATGTGAAGAACGACATTGGGTTTATGTGTCCTCAGAAGCTTTCCCAAGTGCGAAAACATCCAGATGCGACAAATAAATATATCTCAAACTTGTGGCATGTATCACAATCTAAGTGCTTGTTCTTAGCTCCATACTACGAAGGGTATGAATATTAGACTTTTAATAAATAGTTACAAGTTTGCTGTTGATTTTAATTTTTATAAACTTATATTGTAGCAATGTCTGCTGCTTGTTTTCCATGTGCAAAAAAACAAGGTTTATGTTTTTGATCCCCAGGCCGAACGCAGACTCAAACTAGAGATCAAGCCACAAGTAAATATGTATGTTTTATTTGTTTGCCTTTTGTTTAGATATGTCTTTCGTTTATTAAGAGCTCTTAATATTGGTTACATTCTAATATTATTAAAGATGCATTTTATCCGTTAGCCGAAGGTCAAATGTAGTAGTCATATTTGTTAACTCAGTACGTGTGTGGTGATGTGTTGATACCTTATGGCAAGCCCTTGTTCCAACTTCTCTACTCTGCTATTTTGGACAATTGTGTTACAGTGTACACGATTGTTTGGCCTACGCTATAAAAGAGACAATTAGGGCCAACATAAATCATAAATTAGAAATTTAAACGAGCAGTCCGAAATGGTATTGTGTATATATATTTTGAAAATTTTGAATATCCTTTGTTTTGAAAGAATGATCATAAGTAGTTCACTTTAGGTTAAACAGGTTTGCCATATATTTAGAGATTTTAGACATTTGTTTATCTAAATTGCGGTTAAAATTCTATATATGTGGTATCAGAAATAATTGTTTGTGTTTAGTAAATGTGTATGATTCATTTGTTGAATGTTCAGGGCCTTCAAAACTTACAAAGCATTAGGCGGCAAGTCATCTCGAGGAATTAACTTGAAATGGAATATCGTAAAGGTGAACTGTTTTGTGACCAAAAAAATGTATGTTGCTTGAGATATAAATTCATTATAAACTGACTTATTTTTTCGTACAAATATTCCTAGTGTCCCCAACAATTAAGACCAACGGATTAAGTCTATTATGTCATGATATAATAAAAACCACCATCAAAGTATTGATTTTAATCAGGTATAACAGTTTCTTAGTTTTATTTTTTCCTTTCATATTTAATATAAATAATTGTAAGATTAATTATTTTAAAAAAATCTCTTTACTGTAGAACTGTTTACAAGCTGATTCCTATTATCAACAAGAGATGGACGAGATCCGAGATAATATAGCTTCTTATATCATGCACAACTGCATGTAGTCGTCGTATATGCATAACAAGGTAAAATTGTGTTCACCCTTTTTTTTAATCCCGTAATTTCAAAGATATAAATAATATATTTACATTAGATTTTTTTAACGGTCAGCAGCATAGCTGCTGCTGCTGTTAGCAATGGGGATGAACGTGGTTTTGTTTGTTATAATATTACTACGTGCCGCTTTCAAAATCAAACCAATTTTGTACGTGCAATGGGGATGAACGCGGTTTTATTTTTTAATAAATGCTCATAAATGAAATGTTATCATGGTTCATGTATGAATTACAATGCTAGCCGTGGTTTGTTGGAGTATTGGTCTGCTGGTACCCCTGATCCTCTTTGATCCGCAACCCCTCCAACTTCCCTTTGCTCCCTTTCTACAGTCCTAGACTCCGATCCTAGTAGTAATAATTATTCATCCATCGTAATTTGTAAAGCTGAAAAAAAAATGTGGTGAATGGTTGGTGTAAATTGAGATTATAATCTATAGAAACAATGGGTTTCTGGATTTTCAATTTAGAATTTTTAATTAAAACAAATAATTTTAAATTTTCCAGTTTTAAAATTCAGTTTTAGAATTCTAGAATACATAGATTTTGAAAATATACTATATTTTGAAGTGATTATTTTTTAAGGCTCAGATTTTATATGTTAATTATATTAAAATTTTAAATTCACATCATAGCTATAAATTTTAATAAGGATGTAAGGTGAATAGACTACTGTTAATTTTGTTGAAATAAGCTAGAAGGTTTTGAATACTTTTGTTCGAATAAGTGGATTATTTTTGCTGAACTGATTCATCCATAAATACGAAAAATTAACATTCGTATGATATACCCCCTCCCCCCCTCCCCCCACAAAAAAAACTATTTCTACACAACATAAGGTTACGATCACAGTGCTTTCTTCATATACATTAATTTTAAACTTGACTGTAATGGTAAAGTTGTTGGCATTTGATTTCTTATCCTGTGATAACAGTTTAGCTTTGCACTACATCTCAATCTATTTTCCTTTTTATTTAATAAAAAATATGCAGGGATATTGTATAAAAGTTATGTTATATATTTTCCTAATATTGCTGCAACTTTTATTTTGGAAATTCAAATAAAGAGTCTTTATTCCTGTTATTTTCATTTGAAATTATAGAGAAAACAGAAATAGAATTGTCATCTTCTTCACGGTCCTTTTTGCCAAATGATACAGAGAATTGCACCTGTAATACACAATTTGTGTTTTGTCTTGTATAATTTATATAGGCTGCTCATAATTTTGTTGACAATTTTTATTCACTGAAATAGGTCCATTCAACATGTGATTTTAATTCTTGCATGAACTAAGCCTTGAATATGGAACTCATCTTTTTACCTCACTTCCTGTTACTATTAAATTCTATGATTTGATTTCCAGCAAGTAATTGAGTTGGGATGTTAATGGAAAAAATCGTTTCTATACAAACTTAATACACGGAAAATAATAAGGTTAACTTATATCAAATATACACCCTCAAATATATATATATAGATATATATTAAATACAGTGAGCAAGTTCTTAACACCAAAATTCAATCATCATAATTTTGAAATTTAGATATATCATGGCATTTGTAGTTGTAAATCATGATTTTTGGTGGCAATTTCACGATTTTTAGAAGTGGGGTTGCGCTCATTTTCTATATTAACCAGAAAATGGGTTTATGGCTTTATCTGACTATATTATTAATCGAACTCCATGATTTTTGGATTGGAGAAGTGGTAGTGATCGCTTATCATATGAAAAATACTAAATAAATTTTCAATAGGTTAAATCGTGAGATTGGAGGTAATTTAGGTTTTAGGGCTGTTTTAATGGGGTGTCTTTGTTGTCGAACTGTACGGTGGTGGGTGCATCGAGTGCGTTGATTTTTGGGAAGTAGGACGAGGCTGGGTTGGGTTTCGGACTGGAGGAGTTGGGTGTTGATCGGAGGTCGGTGGCGGCGAGGCGTGTCATTTCAGTGATCGGTTATTTGGGTATTTTTCAGTTAAACACTTAGATTTTGAATCGGTTGATCGAAGTGGAAGGGAGGAACGTGGATGAACTCAGTGGGTAATGGCGCACATGTGGAATGTATCCTGACCGATGATTGATGGCCGGAGGGGTTGTGCATATGCACATGTTCATTACTGTGGATGGTGAAGCATTCAGGAGGTGGAAGAAGTAGCAAGAAAAGGAGAAAGGGAGTAATGACCATAACCTATTGATCCATGTTTCTTTTGAGTCGCCAAACAATGTAGCGCATGGTTGACTGTATGGCACTCAGTATAAATGTGGTAGCTGGGTTACTACTGCTTTCCCGTTCTTAAGAACAGAGCAGATAATTTCGAGATTGGAATCAGCTTTTGATGCCATCATTTCGAGATAGAATACTGCATACCATTACTAGGAAGAAGCCCACTTTTTGAAGTTCACTAGAAATAGAAAGTAGGGTCTGAGCTTGTTATATATAATTGGGACGAGACGAAATTGGTAGTAAAGCAGTACTGAACTTGTTGAAAGCCGTTGATGAGTATATATACCAGATGCTGTTCGCCAAATGGATAAGCCTTTCCCGTTTACGGATACTATCTATGAATTATATTTTCTTTTTTTACTGGAAATAGAAAGTAGGGCCTGAGCATGTTTCTTTTTTTTACTACGCTGAATTTCCACGCTTTCGTTGTTTTTTTCTTTCTTAATATGCATCATGTTTTTTCTCTCCATCTCTGTTGATTTCAATCCAATTGCAAACATACATTCTCTATTGTACTTTCCGATGACCAACCTGGTATTTGGTAAGGGTATTAACCACTGGCTGGAGGTCCCTGCTTCTGTTCTTGTACTTACGGAACACCAGTGGATAAAATAAGGGAAAGATAGCACAATAAATTATGTCATCATGTTAGCATTTGGAACCTTGTGTACAAAGATTAGATTATCCTAATGTACAAAGACCATAACAAAATATTAGCCTGATTGAAGTAAAATGCAGGCGCCATTTATTATTTGCTTGCTACCTCCATTTTACAAAGTAGTTGCTAAAACATGTGTACACTCAAATATGATTTGTACATACTAAAATCTTATACGCGTTATTTAGAAGTAGAAATCTGTTTACAACAACTTTGTATACCGTGCATTATCTCTAGGTAATGTGAAATAAGCCTTCAGTTAAATTTATACTTTTATTTCTAGATATTTGCTTATTTCATATTATAGTTAGGATTGAAAGCGGTATTTGCTTATCTCATAAATAAGCTAGAAGGTTTTGAATTTCATTTTGTTTATTTTTGAAATTTTGCAGGTAGATATAAATTGCACAGCAGCTACTCAACAAGGCGAGCGATTGGTTTGTTTTCGAAAGTTTGCCTTTAGCGAGAAAATTGCACTACATTATCGGATCTTTTTGAAGTCGGGATTTAGTAAGTTAAAGGTCGTAGTTTGCGTTTTGTTCATTCTTGTAGTAAGACTGAATTATATTTTGTTTTGTTCTTTCTTAGAGTATGACCGGATTATATTGTATCTGGTTATTTTTTGTAGCAAAGACCGGATTATGGATACTATCTATGAATTATATTTTCTTATTAATGATATGTTGTTGCTACTAAATGTGTGGATTAATAGCATTGTCAATGAAATTATTACATTTATTTTTGGATTGTTATATAGTCCAAATATCAGTAATTATTTGTTTTAATATGTTGAGAGTAACGGTGATTTATAGGGAGGAATATGTGGGTGGTATGAAAGACATTTTTTGCTCCGGTTCTATCTACAACCGAAGCAACAAAAAGGTCATTTTATGCTCGTGATCTTGTGCGTCAGTTGCCTGTAACCAGAGCAATAAATCATTTATGCTTCGGTTGTTGGTCCGAAGCTACAATAATTGCTATGTTGTGTCTTCTGCAGTTGCTTCTGATGTCAAACCGAAGCAACAACAGATGATAATCGAAGAAAAAAATGGTATTTGCTTCGGTTCTTTATCTGAAGCAACAGATTTTGGTCTATTGCGTCGTCTACAGTTGCTTCGGTTCCAGAACTGAAGCAACAGGAGGTAAATAACTGAAGCAACTGACCTGTTTTGTAGTAGTGACGTATGCCCCATCGCACCTTTTCTCCCCCACAAACTTCGGTTTCAGCATTCCATCCTTTTACGTTACAGCTCTAATTTTCTTCTTTTTTTAGACAGCAGCCCAAAGCCCACTGTTCATAACCGAATCCCATAAGCCATAACCTCTCTTCCCCATGAATGTTTCAAGAAACATTCTTCTACTCCAAAAAAACAGGTGCACGCAACTTTATAATAATTTCTCCCTAGCTCCATTTTTAATACATACGACACTTTCTCATCTTCCAAACACGCACAGACCAGTTCACGCTCCCCCAATGTTCCTGCTACCTTCACATTCATGAAACCATCCCACGTCCTACTGTTTCACCATCTTTTTCCAATACACTTTCATTAAAACTCCCCACGTGCTGTCGCAAATAACTCCCCACCCTAACCATTCTCACCACTGTTTTATACACTATTCATTCCCATTAGAGATCCATGCTAAACAAGTGCTTCAGAACCTCACTCCTTCTAAACCGCATGCGGATTCCGCCCGTACTGAAAACATCACTATGTCACTTCACTGACTTGCATCAAACCATCTCACGTCAACCATCCCTTGCACCGGACTCCAACTTTGCCTGAACCACTAGCTCTCCCTCTACCCTTGGCTTCAACCGGACGCCATCACCACCCAGAACCTAGCGCCGACATTCCCCTTGCGCTTCCATCTGAGTTGCTCATGGACCGCCACTTTCCTGCTACCGTCATCAAAGACCATGCACCATTCGAGAAGCATGCAAACTGAAGACTGAAGAGCTTTGTCTTTTTGTTCACGTGAAAAGATGCGGTTTTGGCTTTTACCGAAGGAAGTTGGGTTTTAATTTGTAGGGAGAGCTATTTTTAATACATAAGGGAGGTCTGCTGGAAGATAAAGAATGAACTGGAGAAGCGGTATTTATAGAGAAAAGATACCGTGTAGAGTACGGTTAAGTGGGGAGCACGGTAAATAAGTTTGGCTGGCAAGAAAAGTGAATATGCGTGGTCTTCAAGGAATTATTTGTCTTGGGTGGCAAGTTGTCGTGTCTGGCTTTTAAGGTACAACAAAGAATTGGTTTAATATATATATTTAATGGTCATCATTCCACACTATTGCTTACTGAAGATGTTTGTATTATTGGTTGCCCCATGTATATAATTTAGTTTGCCTAGGATTTTAAATTTCAATTTATTTGTATAAATATGGTTAGGTTATATTACCGTTATTTACGTTGTGCTCTACGTTACACAAATGAACTTCAAAAATAACAAAAATAAATATACTACTATATTTTGACGTTCCAGATCCAATGAAATAATTTCATTAGAAACGGACTCCTTTTGCGCAAACAACATATTTTATTTCCAATTTATTTATCGGTTCGCCTTTAAATATCGCACACTGATAAAACAACTCCGATTTGCTCCAAACTAGAAAAATAGCCATAATTAGCTATACGTATTCCAATAAAATTTGTTTCATCGAAAACAGAGGTTGTTTAGAAAAATAAGTACCTTTACGGCTTATATAATACGATATATTATAATTTATATCCAAATAATTAATTTAAATAATAAAAAGTTACATTGTCACATATATATCCAAATAAAATACTATATATCTTTAAATTCAACCAATGCGAATACAAAATCAATATTTATATTTTTGAGCTAAATGGTATTCAAATTCTATTAAAAATCCTTTTAAATGAATTAAATAATCGTTATAATTTATAAACGATTTCCATAGCGACTATTTTAAATTTTGATTTGAACATATCTTACAATATATAAACTGAAATTTTGATATTCCTCTTCCATTAGAAAATTACAATCAATAGGATCCCAATGTTTCTTATTCCACAGAATTGTGACATAAAACTTATTCTGTATATTCAATTGAAGTTCAAAATTCAATATTACGAACTATCGTGTTGTTTCGGATTCATTTTATATTAAATATAAATATAAACATTTAATCATGGTTAAATTAACGAATTCAATATTGAACTCCATTAATTTTTCAAAATAAATATTTAAAACAACATTAAACATTCAATTCAAATGACTAAAAAAATCCAGGATGTTATAGATTTAATGAAGTTTACCAATTAATTAACATTTAATTGGAATTGAATTGAAATTGGTTTTTGGGTTTATCGTGAACGGTATTTTAGATAACACTTGTTCTTTAACCCGATTAACAATGGAATGAGATTTTAGGTTTGTCGTGAATGGTATATTTAATAATATTGTTCTTAAACCCAATGGAGTTAAGGAAATTCGAAACTAACTGGAGATTAGCTAAGTTGAACGGTTTCCTGGGTATTGATCTGATGTTGGTTTTGGCCTTCGAGATTAATACTTAGGGAATTGTTCTCTTACTAATTTACGGCTAGAGACTGATGGAATGGTGTCTTCATTAACACTATTCTGAAACCCTGTGTGAAAACAATAAGTCTTTTAACTAAGATTTAGTAAAGAATTAACAATTAATAAGCATTTAATTGGAATTGAAATGGTATGTAAATTGGGTTTATTGTGAACTGTGTTTTAAACGACATTTGTTCTTTAACCCGATTCACAGTGAAATATGATTTGGAATTTATAAATCTTTTAATTAAGATTTAGGGGAAATTTCCAAAGAAAAGTTTTCCAGTTTAATAAAATAAATTGGAGTGGAATGGAATTCAATTCGGTAATAATCGAAGTGAACTTCTGTGGAGGAAGACTATTACTATATATGGAATTTAAGAGGCTTTGTCGTTATTCCATTTATATTGTCGGTTGGATATGGAAGTTTATATCAATTATATACATTGATCTGTTTTCCGTGAAGATTCCATAATTAATGGAATAGGATTTTGGGTTTATCGTGAATTATGTTTTAAATGACATTAGTTCTTTAACCCAGTTAAAGAAAAGATTAATTTCTTAATCTGAATAGTCATTAGGTAATGATTTTTGGGATTAAAACTGAATTGGAGTTTCAGTGAATCTTTAATTAGATTGAAAAAGAGAACGTGATAATTTAAATTATCAAATTCGGGAAATGATAAAGAATGGAGTAGCACCAGTTTTACTCCAAGCGATAGTTAAATCTTTAATTAGATTTGAATGTGAAATGGTAATTAACTTTACCGATAACACCGTAGTGTTAGATATGAAATATTACCAGTTTTGCTTCATGAGATGAATAGGTTAGGATTGGGAAATATAATAAATGATGGTAAGGCGCGTTAGTCTCAACTAGTTTGGATAAACCATAATTTGGTTTGAATTGATATCCAAAGGCAGATTAAAGAATAATTTAAAGAATTTATCTTTGATAAATTCTTTAATGGGAACCTTTCCCAAAGGATATAAGAATTTAAATAAAAGAATATTCAGAATTGGAATGAGGCATATGTTGTGCTTTTATAGCACTTGTTTATTATATACGTGAGTTATTCAGAAAGTCCAGATTTATCCCATTTCGAATAACTGAATCAGTGATGAATCGACGATGAAGACGGTGTTTGAAGACTGGAGGTCTTCACATCGTTTGGATGATTACTGATTTCTTGATTGGGCTGTACACCCAATAAAAGGTAAGTGGTGATCGTCTAGACGTACTTGGAGATCGAATAGGTATGCAAGGACCTCTCTGCTGTATTGAACATATGGGACAAGGAATAAGGTGCCTCTGGTTTCGTTCAGACCCAGAACGAACTTGTAAATGGAAGTGTGTTTGACATCGGATTTCATTCTTTGTGAATGATAGACATCAATTGCATAGCGTGAATTGCCTGTGTGGCATGCTGAGATGCAAATGATCAATGCTTCTGTTAAAAAGCAGAGTCTTGTGGTTGATAATCAAAGCACGACTTTAATATAGCATAGCTTTGTGTATAGCGTTAATTCGTGAGCCTCGCACCCCGGTGTGAACCAGAAACGGGAGAGGACCTCAGGGAGGGCATGCATTTCCTTCTAACTAGGAGTGGTGTCTGGGTTTTGCACCCCTAGATGTTTTACTTATGTGGATGATGGATAGCAAGGCGCCTCGGATATATCGGCACTGCGGAGCCGATGGATGGTATGGTCTTTATACAGACCAGACTGACGCCCTATAGGGCGGGGAAACACAGTGTTCAGGCATTTTAATCCACATCGAGTGGACCGGCTCGGACGATCCAAGGGTCGATCCTTTCTGATCCTGAGGCACAAGCTAGAGCGTCTTGAAGCGGTAAGGACGATCCCTTGCCTTGGTTCATAGACCGAAATCCAACTTCCAATACGTGACATTTCGGTTTATTTGTAGAGCCTAGTATGGCGACATAGTGGGATGGGGCACTATGCCGTCTATGATTGATACATTTATATTCGAACTTGTTTTCATACACTTTACACTATAATAGTATCAAAATGATTTGTTTTAAATGTACCAAACATGTTTGGCTATTATAAGGTAAAAATCTATCCTGGGGCTTGCGTTGCATTGTGTGATGGAACCTGAGTCTTATAATAGCTTCATTTTTCCAAAAAGCATTGTGTTATTTGTTTTATGCACTGGTATTCTTGGGAGGAAACCCGTTCTGTGTTATACGGTGTGGTCCCTTAATTTACTTTATTTTTAAAGTAAAGATTTAATAGCTGTTTTAGTTCTCACACCAGTCACATGACTGACCTGGAGTTTATTGTTTTAACCTAAACTCTGGGTGTCGCTATTTTCCACATGGGCATCTAGTAGTTTTGGTTTTTGGTTTTGTCGATTTATATTCACAGGATCCTGGTTTATAGCTGGAATGATATTCGGAAAGCTTTGTATCTGTATATCGCTTTCAGTTGTGTTTTGTAATATTTTCCGCTGCATTGTAATTTGTAAATCTCTGATATTTATCAAATGTATATTATTTGTTCATACTCTGTATATTCTTGTACTCTGATGTAAATTGTTGTAATAAGCAATGAAATGTTCTTCTGTTTGTGTTTTGATTTGTCGTGTTCTCAAAGCAATCCGGGCTTTTCTTTACGGGGAAGTTCGGGTCGTTTCATTTTCGTATCAGAGCTTTGGTTTACAGAGCTCAAGAACAAGACACATTAGAACCAACGAAAGAATTCATCAGAGATTGGATTTGTAATATCCAATGAGAATAACTCGTTAGAGATAGGATCAGTAGTATCCTAGAACGAGTGTAAAGAGTGTTATTTTTAAAAAATAAAAAAATGAAACCAAATTTTGTTTTGAAAAATTAAATCAATTAGTCGCATTTGAATGTTTATTTTATATTGAATTTGGCAATCAAGTATATAGAGATTTTAATATACATCTGATCCACGTGTATTTGAAGCCTCAAATATGCTAGATAGATATAGAATCACACTCTAGTCGCCTGAGAATGATTCTGATGATGGGTACCCATCATCAGTGTTGTGTTCGAGTTTCGAAAGTGGGATGTCTATATATTTCCAATTGACTAGTGTGAGAACCAAAACTAGATAGGGTTACTTGTTGTGATTTGGCACTAAAAATTGGATTTTTGAGTATACATATATAAATATTATATGTTTGGAAATTTAATCCACTAATTGATTGATGGTTGTGTTGTATGATTATTTGTTAACTAATAAAACCAATACATGAATGAAAGGTAAATTTAGCCAAATTGTATCGAATGTTGAACTAAATTGAAAATTGTTTGAATTGCATGCATGTACATATATATATATATATATATATATGTGTGTGTGTGTGTGTGTGTGTGAATAGGTCATAGCAGGGAAGCTAAGCATAGGAATAAAATTGTATGCTCGACAAATAGGTACATGTTTACTAATTTATTGGGCTTGGATGATTTTATGAGCCGCTTGGATTTTTCTTTTTCTTTTTGAGATGAGAGGGCATGTGTGGAAGTTTGGGGATTTTCCCGGTGCTCCCCATACAAAGAAGGTTATGGAGAAATTTTTCGAAAATTTAAGCTGTTAGCCAAATTTTTGAAAAATTCTTATAAACTGAAAAGTTGAAGAATGAAAGTTGAGTTGATTAGTTAAACAACTTTCAGCTCCGTTCCTTTTCGAGGACAAAAAGATTTTAAGTGGGGGAGATTGTAACAACCCGGAAATCAGAACCAATTTAAATTTTTTATTTTGGCAATTTTAATGAATTTTGAGTATTTAGAATGATTTATTTTAAATAATAACAACTAGAAATTTATTTCGAATAGAATTAGAATGTATATATTTATTTTAATCAAAGTTAGAATATAAATATTTATTTTAATTATAAAAGGAATTGAAAATGGCGCGGTAGTTTGAAAATTCGATTTCAAACTTCAAATGAGTGTACAGGATTCAAACTAAATCGGAATTTAGTGAAACCAAAAATAATAAAATCTATTTGAAAATATCTTTCCAACGAATCCGGAAAATCCAAATTTTATAGCGGGAATAAAAAGTTATGCCAAATTGAGAATTCAGAATAGTCACTATGGAAATATAGCCCTTAAAAATAGCAATTTTGCAAACGACCTCTGTTTCTTACGAAACCACTTTTTTTGGATCCGGGAAGTCAAATTATTGCTAGATTCCAAAATTCATAATTTTTGGAATTTATATGCGAGCGTGGCCAAAGAAAACGTGTTTTGAACAGTTTTAGTCAATGTGGATTGACCAGAAAATGGGCAATTTTCAAATGGTCTTCAAATTTGACAAAATTAATTTTGTTAGGATTGTATCGTCAATACAAAACTAGAAATAATTTTTCCAGAACTTTCAGAGTCAGTATGTGGCCCCGATAAATTAAAATGTGCGTTCAAATTCAATATATATTGACTTATATTTTAATTTTGATGTAAACTAATTGTAACAGTTGAGTTGGCTTATGAAACATATCCCATTGCATTCCGTATGGGGATAATTAGCTAGGGATGACAGTCGGTGTGTCTCGTTTGGAGTTCGTTTTAAAAAGTCACTTTCTTGGGAATAAAATATTTAATTAAATTATATATATAACTATCCCTTACTTACCACTCTTTCTCTCTACTCGTCAGAACAAAGAAAATAAAAGAAAAAAACCAAATAAACCAATCCCACCCAGCCTTGTCGCCCCTTTCCCATCACCCCACCGCCGCATCAGGCACACCGCCGCGCCGCACCACCGTGACCCCCTCCCTCTGCCACCGCAACCGATAGTGGCTTCTTCCCCCAATTCGAGCCCACAACCAAACCATATCCTAACCCCCCTTAAACCGCTGCTCCCCCCGCCCCATGCCACCGCCTGGACTGCTAACGTTACCCCCGCCGCCGGTTAGCGCCGCACCGCTTCCACCGAGCTCCAGCCCTACGACAACGGACACCAATTGAAAAAAAAGTGAATTTTCTATATTTTATTTTATTTGTTGTATATAAATCTAATTTTTGAATACTATAAAAATATGATTTTCAACTCTATAAAGATTTGATTTTTAGAAATATAGAGATTTGATTTTTAATTATATCATAGCATTATAAAGATCCGATTTTATATATATATATTATAGCATGATAAAGAGATGATTTTTACTTAGGAAAAGATACGATTTTCAATTTATAAAGATGTGATTTTTATAATTTAAACATTGAATTAAAAATGTGATTATTGTGGTGTAAACATCATGATAAAGATTTGATTTTTATACAATAAAAAGATTTGATTTTTATATATATGAAGTAGCGATAAAAATATGATTTTTAGTATATATATAGCGAAGTAAAATATGATTTTTAATATATAAACATCATTTTAAAAATGGGATTTTTATTATGAACAGTGTGGAAAGGACTGCGTTGGAATTTCGGACAAATCCAAATAATTAAGAAATATAGAATGAAGGAGTGGATTCCAAAGGTGAGAACTTCTCACTTTAATTTTATTTTCTAGTTAAAAATATATACTAGGATGCAGACGGTGCTTAGCAGCACCCGACACCATCGTCCACAGACCATGGACGACTTGTTTGATTTGATTGTGTTATGAAATTTTTTTGTGATGTGAAATGGACTGTATAAAATATTCATGGTTGAAATAAAATATTTTATCATTAAAAATATAATTTTTAAAGTGTATGTGAATAAAATAAATATTCGTTTACAAATCGAACAATTTGTTTATGTACACCCATTTGACTGATATTGATTGGGATGATAAATTTTACACATCGCCCAACTGCACAAATAAAATCTGTGTTTGTTGATTGAAACCCCACACGGGTGTTGGGATAACATTTGACGTACACTAATTCCAATTATTTAGTGGTTTGTCGATCGTTTGGTTGACAGACTGTGTAAGCATGAATTATTTATGTTTAATGCTTATGCAGTTGTGTAATACACTCTGGATGATAGTTGATTGTTTATCATTGTTGTTCTATACATGTGTTGTATGAAATCCATGTAAATAACATTATATGGTAATTGACTGTGCATGATTCCAGTTTAGAAAGAATAAATATTTTTAAATAATGAATATTTTAAAATAAAGAATACTTTAAAATAATAATCCGTCAAAGATCAAAATATGAATTTGATGTCCGATTTGGGATGGACACGAAAATATTTAAATATATAAAGTCGTGTTGATTAGATTAACGCCATTTTGGACGTGAACGATATTTATAACGATTTTATTTATTTTTATAATGAATATCGAAAAGGAAGTGATTTCAAAATCTAATGTTTTGAAAATATTATCATTTATATATTAATGATATGGAATATTCAATTTTGATTTGAAATTGAATATGAAGTTGAAATCGTTTTGAAAACGAATTTAAAATGATTTATAAAATACGTTTTAAATGGAAATCGATGAAATATATATTATATATATAATGGCCTGAATAGAACGCGCCGCGGCAGTTCGCGAATTTTGACCATTGACTTCGAATGGACATTACGGGAGATTCGACTGTCGGATTCTCCTAATACCGGAACCGTTGGGTTCATATCTAAAAGAGCTTTCTAAGAATATAAGAGATTTGAAATCTAACAGTCAGATTTGGAAATATGTCCAAATCAAATTTGGAAAAGGTCGCTGTAAGTGCAGTTTGATGGCCGTTTATGGAAATCGACTGTACAGGCCTTGATAAAATTATTAAAAATATCAATAATTTGTGTAAAATCATAATAAATGATTTGGAAAGAATTGGGATGAAAAATTCCATATTTGCAAAAGATAAAAATATATTTTTATCGAAATGAACTAGTTATGAACTAGAGTTATAATCCAATATTATTAAATAAATAAATTGGATTTGAAATGGTTTGAAAAATAACCAAAATTTCCAATATGTGGATAGGAATGGATTTGAATCGAAATTATCTTCAGAATATTTCGATATTGGATTCTATGATTATATCGATATCGTGGAGGAATTTGGAAGATACATATATATCGTTATTCCAGTATGATGTTTGTTGAGTTTAGAATTTGATATTAAATATAAGCCGATATATTTTCTATTCAGAGCCTTGTATTTAATATCCAATGGGATTTTGGGTTTGTCGTGAATGATGTCTTCACTAACACTGTTCTTAAACCCAGTTGAGAAAAGATTAAATCTTTTTATTAAGATTTAATGAAGTTCACTAATTAATTAACATTTAATTGGAATTGAATTGAAATTGGTTTTTGGGTTTATCGTGAACGGTGTTTTAGATAACACTTGTTCTTTAACCCGATTAACAATGGAATGAGATTTTGGGTTTGTCATGAATGGTATCTTTAATAATACTGTTCTTAAACCGAATGGAGTTAAGGAAATTCGAAACTAACTGGAGATTAGCTAAGTTGAATGGTTTCCAGGGTATTGATCTGATGTTGGTTTCGGCCTTCGGGATTAATACTTAGGGAATTATTCTCTTACTCATTTACGATTAGAGACTGATGGAATGGTGTCTTCATTAACACTGTTCTTAAACCCCATGTGAAAAGAGTAAGTCTTTTAACTAAGATTTAAAGAAGAATTACCAATTAACTAACATTTTATTGGAATTGAAATGTAATGTGAATTGGGTTTATTGTGAACTGTGTTTTCAACGACATTCGTTCTTTAACCTGATTCACAGTGAAATATGATTTTGAATTTATAAATCTTTTAATTAAGAATTAGGGGAAATTTCCAAAGAAAAGTTTTCCAGTTTAATAAAATAAATTAGAGTGGAATGGAATTCGATTCGGTAATAATTGAAGTTAACTTCTATGGAGGAAGACCATTACTATATATGGAATTTAAGAGGCTTTGCCGTTATTCCATTTATATTATCGGTTGGATATGGAAGTTTATATCGATTATATATATTGGTCTGTTTTCCGTGAAGATTCCATAATTAATGGAATGGGATTTTGGGTTTATCGTGAACTGTGTTTTAAATAACATTAGTTCTTTAACCCAGTTAAAGACTTAACTTTGAATAATCATTAGGTAATGATTTTTGAGATTAAAACAGAATTGGAGTTTTAATGAATCTTTAATTAGATTAAAAAAGAGAATGTGATAATTTAAATTATCAGATTCGAGAAATGATCGAGAATGGAGTAGCCCCAGTTTTACTCCAAGCGATCGTTAAATCTTTAATTAGATTTGAACGTGAAATGGTAATTAACTTTACCGATAACACCGTGGTGTTTGATATGAAGTATTACTAGTTTTGTTTCATGGGATGAATAGGTTGGGATTGGGAAATATAACATATGATTACTTCGGTAAGGTGCATTAATCCTGACTAGTTTGGATAAACCATAACTTGGTTTGAATTGATATCCAAAGGAAGATTAAAGAATAAATTTAAAGAATTTATCTTTGATAAAAGTAATGGGAACCTTTCCCAAACGATATGAATATTTAAATAAAAGAATATTCAGAATTGGAATAAGGCATATGTTGTGTTTTTATAACACTTGTTTATTATATACGCGAGTTATTCAGAAAGATTAAGTTTATCCCATTCTGAATAACTGAATCGGCAATGAGTCGACGATGAATATGGTGGTTGAAGACCGTTGGTCTTCACATCGTTTGGATGATTACTAATGTCTTGATTGGGTTGTACACCCATGTAACAACCCGGAAAATCTGGGCTAGTTTAAAATTTTTATTTTGGCGATTTTAGCAAATTTTGATTATTTAAAATGAATTATTTTAAATAATATCGACGAGAAAATTTATTTTTAATATAATTCGACGTATATATTATATACGTCGTCGTTGGAATATAAATAATTATATATAATTATAAAAGGAATGGAAAATGGCGCGGTAGTTCGATAATTCGATTTCAAACTTCAATTGAATGTACCGGGTGCAAAACAATCCGGATTTTAATGAAACCAAAAATAATGGAATCTAATAGTGAATATCTTTCCAACGAATCCGGGAAATCAAGATTTCATAGCGGGAATCAAAAGATATGTCCAGTTGAAAATTCTGAATAGTCGCTATAGAATTCAGGCCCTTAAAAATGGGAATTTTGCAAACGACCTCGGATTTCGACGAAACCAGTTTTGTTGGGTCCGTGATGTCAAGTTATTGCTAGGTTCCAAATTTCATAATTTTCTGAATCAATATGTGAGCGTGGCAAAGGAAAACGCGTTTGACCAGTTTCAGTTGATTTTAATCGACTGGAAATTGGCCATTTTTCAAATGGTCTCAGAATTCGATGAAATTAGTTTTGTTAGGACCGTATCGTCAATACGAAGCTAGAAAATATTTTTCAGGAATTTTTAGAGTCCGTATGTAGCCCCGGTAAATTGAAATGTGCGTTCAAATTCAATATATAAAGTTATATGTTGATTTTGACGAAAACTGATCGAAACGATCGAATCAGCTTATGATACAAATCCCATCGCGTTCGGAATGGGGGTATTTAGCTTGGGGCGACAATCGTTGGGTTTGATTTGGATTTCAGATGGTTAAACAAGTTAAATTGGAATTAAATAATATTATTATATATTATATATAGCAAGTCAAACCCTTGTTTCTTATTCCACTAGTCAACCCCGTTCATTTTCAACGCCTCCACCAGGAATTACATGCCGATTTTAATCCCAAATTGAAACCCTAAAATTTCGAAATTCAATTCGAATTAGAAGATGATCCTAAAACGAAAATCCTAGTTCTATCTGAGATCTTCAAACCTAAAGTAGTTTGGTCATTTATGAAGGGACGAGGAGGTTGATTCGGCGATGGGAAGGGCTTCCGCTCGATAGCGATTTCAGGGAGCAAGGGGGGGTGCGAGATGGTCGGCCTGTTGTATATAACGCAGTTGTATACACAATTATATGATTTTTGTTTGATGATAACAAACAAATATATATTATTATAAATGTGTTTGTTATTGTACTGTTTTATATATACAACACAGATAGGAATATAATATTTGAATTGAATATTATATTTCTAACATTCTAACAGTACAACTTTGTATAACTCCACTATTTAAACATTCACTGTATATTGTACTTGTATATAAACAGAATATAATAGACAAGTTTTGTTTGACATCAATAAAATGATATTTTATTTCAATCAAATTTGTTTATTACATATATTTGTACAATTCTCTCACAGCTCCTCAGTACAGTTCATTCATTGTCACTCAGTCATACATACACACAACATATACACAGTTACATTTCATATATATCCATTTTCACTTGTATATACAGACTCATACATTCATTGACACCACACACTGTCTTCTTATCTTCAGCTTTCAGTCCAGTCATCACAGTCAGTCCAGTCATCCCAGCTTACCTGTCACACATGAAACAGAAACACACAGTATACTGCAATAGAAATAAAACTGAATACATGCGAATATAAAATTTTATTTTAAAATCTTATTTGCCTCAGATTTCTGGTGTGTTTCTCATCATTTTTCATGACTTGATCTGATTCATAAAACCGTCACTCTGTGTCTAGACAGCTTGTGATATTCACAGTGATACACTGTAAATACCACAAGGCCGACAACATATGTATTTATATCAATGCAGGGACAAGGAAACTCGTCTGGATGGCTGCATATACACACGTGTATAAATATACATGTGTGCACTGCCTCGCCAATCCAATGTGCAGCTGAGGAGTAGCCACGAGGACCTGCTCAACTCAGTGCAACATAGTCAACAAAGTCAAAGTAGTCGAGCAAACATGAATGAAAACAATAAACAAGTCAGCAAGCACAAGTGTGTGCTCATGCAATGTCAACACAGCATAGAATGGTCGAGCAAGTGAGTACACATGCAGGCAGTGTGAAGAATGAAGCATGACAGCAGCAAAGAAGAATGTCAAAGCAGGTTGACATACAAGTGCAGGTTTGATATCAATACATGGTGATGTCAGTGCGACAACAAGTGGTGCGTGGCAACATATTAAAATGGTCGAGCTATCAGTGAATGATGCAATTCAGGTACATGGGTAAACACAACAGTCCAGCATTGAAGAATAGCATACAGGAGTGTATAAAGTAAAAACATACAACAAAACTCGACAAAAACATGCACGGGGGTCAAATGGCAACATGTTTTCAGAATGTTTGGAGCAGTTCAAATGAAACAGTAGTTTTTTTTATTGTGCACATATATATGGTGATACAACATAAATGAATACATGATCATACAACTGCAAATAACTTGAAGAAGCTCAAGTTCTATGTTCAGACATAATGATGACATGACTGTATGATGCTACAAGTTTTTCAAACAGGATCAAAGCATGGTTCATTCTACATTTTCAATGTGCATTCATTCACAAGCTCATGAAAGCAATGGCACAATAGTCTGTTGAACATGCACAAACACAGACTGGCAAAGCATGGACATGTATGGTGATCAAATAAACATTTCAAGTGGTGGAATCAACAATATGGTGCATAGCATGGTTCAACAGTGTGGATTAATGGCAACATCAATGTAGCGTAAATGCTTGAGAAGTTTACATGGCAAGAAACAAATCATGGTTAAGCATATACATTATAAAACAGGTTCATGGCAATAAAGTTAATGCTTTCCAGTAATGAATTCTTTGAAAGCAATTCAGGAAATCCCAATCTTAAGGGTCTCAGGAAATCTCACTGTGTATGTGTGACAAAGTTTTTAATCGGTTCAAAATCTTCAGCAAACATTTTCCTAACATGAATAAGTTCAGATATGTTTCCAGAAAAGAAAATAACTTTCCAGGTTTATTGAAACATTTTTTTTGGGAAAGTTTTTTTAAACTTCAGAAATTCAAGTGGAATTTTTGGCAAACATGAAATCAGTGGAGGTGACATCTTTATGGCAAAAATTTGAATTCAAGAATTCCAGAAATGGCCGAGAGATGTGGAAGCAATGTTTCACATAAATATGGCAATGTTTTTATTCAGAAATCAATCTGTGAAAATCAGACAATTCATATTTGGCAACATATCAGGTTTGATCACGCAAGCTACTTTAAAGCAAAGAAATCAATTTCACAAGGGTAATCTATATTCAATGATTCAAAGAAGGTAACCAAATCAAGTCCAAAAATATTCAAAGCCGAGGAAACCAGAATTGCAGGAATTCACGCAGACAATCAAGCAGTTTTTTAACCAAAGGCCGATTCAAATTTAAACAAAGCCATTTTTATCAAAGCCGAGAAATCAAGGCAAATCAAAAAGGGAAACACACACAAATCAGTCAAGCCATCAATTGAAATCAGAGTCGATTAGGGTTTTTATTTTTGCCCTATATTTACACCATTTTTCATCACAGGCAGAAAAAAACAACATCGAGATTGAAAAACCCACAAAAGAAAAACAACTCGCAAGAAATTCAAAGCAAAATTCAGAAATTCACTCACTTCCGTTTTCGATCGAGAGCCACAGAGAGATATCCCAAGTCGAAGCATCAGAAGACAACTACACTTTCAAAGTTCATCAGAGAATCAATCAACGAACTCGCGATTTGATTTGGGGAGAATCCAAAAACCCTAATTCATTTTTTCCAAGCCGCCATTTTTTTTTCTCAGAACAAAGAGACCGAGCAAATAAAAGAAGGGTGGAACCCATTTGTTTTTGGCCGGCCTAGTTTAGAGTTAAAGGGAGTGTTTAAATTCTTTTTAAATACTAGGGTTTTTGATTTAAAGTTTGTTGTATTTCAATTTCAATTGTAAAACTATTCAAACAGTTTCCAGATCTGTAAAATCTTGGTGGATCCAGTCAAAGTGTTGACTGACAGTTTACTAGAATCTGTAAAAAAAACTAGGATTACGTGTTACAGTTCGTAATAAGGGGAAAATCTGATCGAGGGGATATCGATCAGTCTAAAGTTTTGAGCGTAGGGTTAGAATAGGAGCAGGGTTTGCCAGTGTACATGGTCTTGTATGCGGGAGCTGTTCTATCACCTAGTAGAAACCTTAGAAATGCAGCAGTAGGCAGGGTTTTGCCGAAGCTGGGTATATCTGTGTGTGATTTATTTTCTGTATTTCTGTTTCTGCTATATTCTGTGATCTGTTTATTATTTTAATATCCTGTCAGTTTTTCAATTCTGTTTAAAAACTGTGAAAAACCCTATTCACCCCCCTCTAGGGTTATTCTAGATCCAACAGTGGTATCAGAGCAGGTATTTTTTTAACTCTAGAGTCATGGGTAACCATAGTTGTCTGTCTAGCGAAAGTCAGTCCAGTTCATCTCCAACTATTTTCACTGGAACAGATTTTTTAAACTGGAAATCCAAAATGGAATTTTATTTAAAATCTGTTAATATTAAATGTTGGGATGTTATTATCAATGGGTACGATATGGTAGATAAAGTTTTTAATTCTCGTGCTACACATATTCTTTATTCTCATCTTGATGATAATCAATACAGTCTGATTTCCCATTGTTTAACTGCGCAGGAAATTTGGACAGCTCTCAATACGAAGTATGGTCAAATTGACAACTCCAGCTCAAAACCCCAGATTGTCAATTCAGACTCAGAATTCTGTTTAACAGGATTTACAAATGAGAATTCAGAAGGATCAGATGATGGAGAATCAACGGTTACTGAAATTGAAAATTTCTCATACGAAGATTTGGTTTATATGTGTGTTGATTTAACTAAATCTGTTGATAAACTCAAATCTAAAAACAAAACTCTAAAATCTAGGAATTCTGAGTTGAACAGCAAAATTGATGATTTGGAATCACGGCTTGAATATTTTAAAAACCTTTCAGATTCAGATTGTAAAAATTGTTTGAAATCGAAAACCAATCTTGTTCATCTCAATAAAAATATTCAAAAGTTTGAAGATGAAATTTTGGTCTTAAAAGCAAACAAGATTGAGTTATCAAATTTGAACAATCATCTGCAAAAGGAATTTGAAATTTTTAAAACTAATATTCATTCCAAACTTGAAATTGCAGAAAAGGAAAATCTGTTGAAATCGAATTCGATTTTGAAAGAACTTGAAAACGAGATTGAAAATTTCAAGAAATTTGAGTCTGAAAGTCGAAAACATTTTGAGGCTGAGATTGCTGAATCCCAAACCAAAATAAAGTTACTCAAAGATGAAAATTTGGTTTTGAAATCTGATTTTAAAAGATGTGAGATCACTAAAAATCGTTGTTCAGATTTATTGAAAGAAAATGGTGATCTTAAAACTGAAATTCAACAACTTGAAACAATCTTGTCTAATTTTTCAAACGGTGAAAAATCTTTGAATATGTTGTTGAAAAACCAATTTTCTGTTCAAAATAAACATGGACTTGGGTTTGAGAAAAATAATGTTTTTGAAAGACAAATTACAAATGATTTGAAAAATCCTTCAAACAACCTTGAAAAGAATCAATTTGAAAATTTGAACTCTTATAATTTCAAAGGTTTTTTGAGTCAAAATCAAAATGAGAAATTGTTTTATAATAATCCTTCTAAACAATCCTGGATCCCAAAAGGAAATAAACCAAACTTCGTGAAATTCAAACAGATTTGGGTTCCTAAGGGTACAAAGGTTTATTCCGATGGTTTGTTATATAAACAGGTTTGGGTACCAAAACGAACAAATACAACTGTGAGTGGTTTTACTGCCTTTGTTAGACCACTCAATCCTCTAAACAGTTAGCTACCAAAGGAGGCTGAGGAACGACTGTGCTGAAAAGAGAAACTGATTCAAACTACTTCACATCATTGAATCATCTACTGTTCCTTAGCAAAATCTGACGAGTTAGAGATCCACAACGTTTTCTGTGAATCAGGTATGATTTCTGATCTCAACCTTGTAAATATTTTTTATTGTTTATTCCTGCTTCTTCTACCCCTTTCTATTTTATTTTCTTCTATTTGTCTTTATTTGATTTGTCACTACCATATCTTTGTTTATTCTGTGCTCCATTAACTTCCAATTGCAAAACTCATATTTGTCTAGAAATTCATTTTATTTGTAGAAAACTCTCGTGTATGTAATCATTTCCAGATCTTGAATTTATTTGTATAAATATCTGCAATTGTTTTGAAGTTTATTTTCCTAATTCTGAATTCATAACGGTGTTGTTGTATTCATGTCATATCTTGAACACTGTTAATTAATTTGAATTCTAAATTTTTGAAGATCTGAAAATTGATGGAATTTCACACACGTTTGCTATTCTGAGTTTATTCTAATTCATTTTAGAAAAGCTCAAAATATTATACTCATTACAGCACTTTGTTATTTATCAGTTGTGACAATTCCAGTTTTTTTTTTGGATTGGCTTGAACCAGTGATACATCTTGAAAATCATAGTTAGTCATGATCATTATAGTTAAAATTTGTTTGTTTGAAATCATCTGAAACTATTGATATTATGAATATTCACACACCTCCTAAATTTGAAATGATCAACCTTGTGTGACTGATTCATTATATCTCAAACTTAACATTGATTCAAGTGATTTCAAATAAATTATTTTTTAATCATGAATACCTCTCAGATTTGATGTAAATGATCTGATATTTCTATTGGGCTTGTAAGAAATAGTTTTTGAGAAATTCTTGAAAAGTTCTTTTTGAAAATGGTCTTTGAAAATCATTGATATTTCACGATTAATTGATTTAAATATTTATTTGTTTAAAATCATTTGAAATTATTGATTTATTGAATCACACACATATCTTGAATCAAACATTAATAACTTGGTGTAATCGATTCATTGAATCTAGAGTATTTCATATTCATCAAATGATTTAAAATAATTGGTATTTTTAATCTTGGATCATAGACCATCTTATGTGACCATTACTCTGACAAGTTTGTTTCTGAAACTATTTTTGTGCTGCTCTAATACTGTTTTCAAATAACTGCCTGTTTTGATTTGTCTGTTGCTTGCCAAATTTGTAAATCTTGTCTGCGTGGGCTCTGTGTTTGAAACTCTTTGATATCCTTGTTCGTCTCAAGTGTCAATTTTAAATCCTCGAGAAGAGAGAACAATTGGTATCAGAAGTGCTGATTTTTTTTTCTCTTGTCCTATATAGTTTTTTCACATTTCCTCTTGTAATTGATTTTCAACTTTAAAATTATTTGTTGATTATTCATTTAGAAATTGAAATCAATATCCAATTGAACTGTATTTATAATTCATCAAAATTATTATCAGTTTTTGAAGGTGTGATGAATTGTGACTGCAGTATATTTCACAACAAGAGGAGATTGTATTTAGTTTTTTCATGATGGATGAACACTTATTATAATATCTTTGAACTGGCAATTATTTCACGACCATCTTCATTACCTATCATCTTTCTGCCATCCATGATAATTCTATATTAATGTGGAGAGTTTGATATTTTTTTGAAAAATCATCGTGAATAAACAGTGAGAATATTTGTGATGAAATTGTGGCCATGTTATTATTATTCAGAATTAGTGATAAGTGAATTTTCAATAATCCCGGTACAGTCGAGCATATTTCGTAATATAATTAATTTAGAAATTTATTTCACAGTCCATCTCTGTACTTACCACATTTTCTATCATCCATATTGGTTTTATATATCAAGGAGTTTTTCATTTTTGAAACAGAAAAATATAACAATATAATATTCATAAGTATTTCTCTAACCTCATTTAAAAATCCAAGCTCTGGTTATGCATGGTTATGAGATTACTTATATTTAAGCTGCAACTGATCTCATTTAAAAATCCAAGATCTGGTTATGCGTGGTCAGTGTGCTCTTAAATTAAAAAAAAAAAGGAAAAGAAAATAATTTGGATAAAATAAATTAATGTGAAATTCTCCTTGGTATTTATAAAAACCAGCCTATCAATCCATGTTCTAATCTGTGAAGTGTGTTAATATCTTATGAAGTATTATGTTTTGTTGATTGATAGCGATTGGGATTTGAGATTATTCGTTTTTGTCACTTAAATTGAATTATTAACTATAGTCCAAATCCATCACTGTTTTTGTGCTCAATTTTATAAAATTCTTTTGGAAGTAATTGGAAAATATTCATATTTTTAAACTCTCTCCATTTTTATAAAATTCATCGTAAATCCGTCATTCTCTACAATGTGAAATATGCCACCAGTTCTTAGTTTATTATGATTTTTGTTTGATTGATTGAGATTTGTGATGACCGTTCTTCCTCTTAAGCTGAAATTATATTTTTAGTCGTTTTTTCATCTATATTTTAAACTCTGTATCCTTTTGATGATAACAAAAGGGGGAGAATGGATTAGATTTTGATTTATGAGTGAATATTTTATAAATATTTTTAACTTTGAAAATATATTAAATTCATTCACTTCACTCGTGCACAGTTATAGGGGGAGTTGTCCACTGTAGGGGGAGCTAATAAATAAATAGGGGGAGTTCAATATTCACTGTCAAACACATTTATTATATTCAAAATCTTCATGTTTGTTTGTCATCATCAAAAGGGGGAGATTGTTGTATATAACGCAGTTGTATACACAATTATATGATTTTTGTTTGATGATAACAAACAAATATATATTATTATAAATGTGTTTGTTATTGTACTGTTTTATATATACAACACAGATAGGAATATAATATTTGAATTGAATATTATATTTCTAACATTCTAACAGTACAACTTTGTATAACTCCACTATTTAAACATTCACTGTATATTGTACTTGTATATAAACAGAATATAATAGACAAGTTTTGTTTGACATCAATAAAATGATATTTTATTTCAATCAAATTTGTTTATTACATATATTTGTACAATTCTCTCACAGCTCCTCAGTACAGTTCATTCATTGTCACTCAGTCATACATACACACAACATATACACAGTTACATTTCATATATATCCATTTTCACTTGTATATACAGACTCATACATTCATTGACACCACACACTGTCTTCTTATCTTCAGCTTTCAGTCCAGTCATCACAGTCAGTCCAGTCATCCCAGCTTACCTGTCACACATGAAACAGAAACACACAGTATACTGCAATAGAAATAAAACTGAATACATGCGAATATAAAATTTTATTTTAAAATCTTATTTGCCTCAGATTTCTGGTGTGTTTCTCATCATTTTTCATGACTTGATCTGATTCATAAAACCGTCACTCTGTGTCTAGACAGCTTGTGATATTCACAGTGATACACTGTAAATACCACAAGGCAGACAACATATGTATTTATATCAATGCAGGGACAAGGAAACTCGTCTGGATGGCTGCATATACACACGTGTATAAATATACACGTGTGCACTGCCTCGCCAATCCAATGTGCAGCTGAGGAGTAGCCACGAGGACCTGCTCAACTCAGTGCAACATAGTCAACAAAGTCAAAGTAGTCGAGCAAACATGAATGAAAACAATAAACAAGTCAGCAAGCACAAGTGTGTGCTCATGCAATGTCAACACAGCATAGAATGGTCGAGCAAGTGAGTACACATGCGGGCAGTGTGAAGAATGAAGCATGACAGCAGCAAAGAAGAATGTCAAAGCAGGTTGACATACAAGTGCAGGTTTGATATCAATACATGGTGATGTCAGTGCGACAACAAGTGGTGCGTGGCAACATATTAAAATGGTCGAGCTATCAGTGAATGATGCAATTCAGGTACATGGGTAAACACAACAGTCCAGCATTGAAGAATAGCATACAGGAGTGTATAAAGTAAAAACATACAACAAAACTCGACAAAAACATGCACGGGGGTCAAATGGCAACATGTTTTCAGAATGTTTGGAGCAGTTCAAATGAAACAGTAGTTTTTTTTATTGTGCACATATATATGGTGATACAACATAAATGAATACATGATCATACAACTGCAAATAACTTGAAGAAGCTCAAGTTCTATGTTCAGACATAATGATGACATGACTGTATGATGCTACAAGTTTTTCAAACAGCATCAAAGCATGGTTCAGTCTACATTTTCAATGTGCATTCATTCACAAGCTCATGAAAGCAATGGCACAATAGTCTGTTGAACATGCACAAACACAGACTGGCAAAGCATGGACATGTATGGTGATCAAATAAACATTTCAAGTGGTGGAATCAACAATATGGTGCATAGCATGGTTCAACAGTGTGGATTAATGGCAACATCAATGTAGCGTAAATGCTTGAGAAGTTTACATGGCAAGAAACAAATCATGGTTAAGCATATACATTATAAAACAGGTTCATGGCAATAAAGTTAATGCTTTCCAGTAATGAATTCTTTGAAAGCAATTCAGGAAATCCCAATCTTAAGGGTCTCAGGAAATCTCACTATGTATGTGTGACAAAGTTTTTAATCGGTTCAAAATCTTCAGCAAACATTTTCCTAACATGAATAAGTTCAGATATGTTTCCAGAAAAGAAAATAACTTTCCAGGTTTATTGAAACATTTTTTTTGGGAAAGTTTTTTTAAACTTCAGAAATTCAAGTGGAATTTTTGGCAAACATGAAATCAGTGGAGGTGACATCTTTATGGCAAAAATTTGAATTCAAGAATTCCAGAAATGGCCGAGAGATGTGGAAGCAATGTTTCACATAAATATGGCAATGTTTTTATTCAGAAATCAATCTGTGAAAATCAGACAATTCATATTTGGCAACATATCAGGTTTGATCACGCAAGCTACTTTAAAGCAAAGAAATCAATTTCACAAGGGTAATCTATATTCAATGATTCAAAGAAGGTAACCAAATCAAGTCCAAAAATATTCAAAGCCGAGGAAACCAGAATTGCAGGAATTCACGCAGACAATCAAGCAGTTTTTTAACCAAAGGCCGATTCAAATTTAAACAAAGCCATTTTTATCAAAGCCGAGAAATCAAGGCAAATCAAAAAGGGAAACACACACAAATCAGTCAAGCCATCAATTGAAATCAGAGTCGATTAGGGTTTTTATTTTTGCCCTATATTTACACCATTTTTCATCACAGGCAGAAAAAAACAACATCGAGATTGAAAAACCCACAAAAGAAAAACAACTCGCAAGAAATTCAAAGCAAAATTCAGAAATTCACTCACTTCCGTTTTCGATCGAGAGCCACAGAGAGATATCCCAAGTCGAAGCATCAGAAGACAACTACACTTTCAAAGTTCATCAGAGAATCAATCAACGAACTCGCGATTTGATTTGGGGAGAATCCAAAAACCCTAATTCATTTTTTCCAAGCCGCCATTTTTTTTTCTCAGAACAAAGAGACCGAGCAAATAAAAGAAGGGTGGAACCCATTTGTTTTTGGCCGGCCTAGTTTAGAGTTAAAGGGAGTGTTTAAATTCTTTTTAAATACTAGGGTTTTTGATTTAAAGTTTGTTGTATTTCAATTTCAATTGTAAAACTATTCAAACAGTTTCCAGATCTGTAAAATCTAGGTGGATCCAGTCAAAGTGTTGACTGACAGTTTACTAGAATCTGTAAAAAAAACTAGGATTACGTGTTACAGTTCGTAAAAAGGGGAAAATCTGATCGAGGGGATATCGATCAGTCTAAAGTTTTGAGCGTAGGGTTAGAATAGGAGCAGGGTTTGCCAGTGTACATGGTCTTGTATGCGGGAGCTGTTCTATCACCTAGTAGAAACCTTAGAAATGCAGCAGTAGGCAGGGTTTTGCCGAAGCTGGGTATATCTGTGTGTGATTTATTTTCTGTATTTCTGTTTCTGCTATATTCTGTGATCTGTTTATTATTTTAATATCCTGTCAGTTTTTCAATTCTGTTTAAAAACTGTGAAAAACCCTATTCACCCCCCTCTAGGGTTATTCTAGATCCAACAGTGGTATCAGAGCAGGTATTTTTTTAACTCTAGAGTCATGGGTAACCATAGTTGTCTGTCTAGCGAAAGTCAGTCCAGTTCATCTCCAACTATTTTCACTGGAACAGATTTTTTAAACTGGAAATCCAAAATGGAATTTTATTTAAAATCTGTTAATATTAAATGTTGGGATGTTATTATCAATGGGTACGATATGGTAGATAAAGTTTTTAATTCTCGTGCTACACATATTCTTTATTCTCATCTTGATGATAATCAATACAGTCTGATTTCCCATTGTTTAACTGCGCAGGAAATTTGGACAGCTCTCAATACGAAGTATGGTCAAATTGACAACTCCAGCTCAAAACCCCAGATTGTCAATTCAGACTTAGAATTCTGTTTAACAGGATTTACAAATGAGAATTCAGAAGGATCAGATGATGGAGAATCAACGGTTACTGAAATTGAAAATTTCTCATACGAAGATTTGGTTTATATGTGTGTTGATTTAACTAAATCTGTTGATAAACTCAAATCTAAAAACAAAACTCTAAAATCTAGGAATTCTGAGTTGAACAGCAAAATTGATGATTTGGAATCACGGCTTGAATATTTTAAAAACCTTTCAGATTCAGATTGTAAAAATTGTTTGAAATCGAAAACCAATCTTGTTCATCTCAATAAAAATATTCAAAAGTTTGAAGATGAAATTTTGGTCTTAAAAGCAAACAAGATTGAGTTATCAAATTTGAACAATCATCTGCAAAAGGAATTTGAAATTTTTAAAACTAATATTCATTCCAAACTTGAAATTGCAGAAAAGGAAAATCTGTTGAAATCGAATTCGATTTTGAAAGAACTTGAAAACGAGATTGAAAATTTCAAGAAATTTGAGTCTGAAAGTCGAAAACATTTTGAGGCTGAGATTGCTGAATCCCAAACCAAAATAAAGTTACTCAAAGATGAAAATTTGGTTTTGAAATCTGATTTTAAAAGATGTGAGATCACTAAAAATCGTTGTTCAGATTTATTGAAAGAAAATGGTGATCTTAAAACTGAAATTCAACAACTTGAAACAATCTTGTCTAATTTTTCAAACGGTGAAAAATCTTTGAATATGTTGTTGAAAAACCAATTTTCTGTTCAAAATAAACATGGACTTGGGTTTGAGAAAAATAATGTTTTTGAAAGACAAATTACAAATGATTTGAAAAATCCTTCAAACAACCTTGAAAAGAATCAATTTGAAAATTTGAACTCTTATAATTTCAAAGGTTTTTTGAGTCAAAATCAAAATGAGAAATTGTTTTATAATAATCCTTCTAAACAATCCTGGATCCCAAAAGGAAATAAACCAAACTTCGTGAAATTCAAACAGATTTGGGTTCCTAAGGGTACAAAGGTTTATTCCGATGGTTTGTTATATAAACAGGTTTGGGTACCAAAACGAACAAATACAACTGTGAGTGGTTTTACTGCCTTTGTTAGACCACTCAATCCTCTAAACAGTTAGCTACCAAAGGAGGCTGAGGAACGACTGTGCTGAAAAGAGAAACTGATTCAAACTACTTCACATCATTGAATCATCTACTGTTCCTTAGCAAAATCTGACGAGTTAGAGATCCACAACGTTTTCTGTGAATCAGGTATGATTTCTGATCTCAACCTTGTAAATATTTTTTATTGTTTATTCCTGCTTCTTCTACCCCTTTCTATTTTATTTTCTTCTATTTGTCTTTATTTGATTTGTCACTACCATATCTTTGTTTATTCTGTGCTCCATTAACTTCCAATTGCAAAACTCATATTTGTCTAGAAATTCATTTTATTTGTAGAAAACTCTCGTGTATGTAATCATTTCCAAATCTTGAATTTATTTGTATAAATATCTGCAATTGTTTTGAAGTTTATTTTCCTAATTCTGAATTCATAACGGTGTTGTTGTATTCATGTCATATCTTGAACACTGTTAATTAATTTGAATTCTAAATTTTTGAAGATCTGAAAATTGATGGAATTTCACACACGTTTGCTATTCTGAGTTTATTCTAATTCATTTTAGAAAAGCTCAAAATATTATACTCATTACAGCACTTTGTTATTTATCAGTTGTGACAATTCCAGTTTTTTTTTTTTGGATTGGCTTGAACCAGTGATACATCTTGAAAATCATAGTTAGTCATGATCATTATAGTTAAAATTTGTTTGTTTGAAATCATCTGAAACTATTGATATTATGAATATTCACACACCTCCTAAATTTGAAATGATCAACCTTGTGTGACTGATTCATTATATCTCAAACTTAACATTGATTCAAGTGATTTCAAATAAATTATTTTTTAATCATGAATACCTCTCAGATTTGATGTAAATGATCTGATATTTCTATTGGGCTTGTAAGAAATAGTTTTTGAGAAATTCTTGAAAAGTTCTTTTTGAAAATGGTCTTTGAAAATCATTGATATTTCACGATTAATTGATTTAAATATTTATTTGTTTAAAATCATTTGAAATTATTGATTTATTGAATCACACACATATCTTGAATCAAACATTAATAACTTGGTGTAATCGATTCATTGAATCTAGAGTATTTCATATTCATCAAATGATTTAAAATAAATGGTATTTTTAATCTTGGATCATAGACCATCTTATGTGACCATCACTCTGACAAGTTTGTTTCTGAAACTATTTTTGTGCTGCTCTAATACTGTTTTCAAATAACTGCCTGTTTTGATTTGTCTGTTGCTTGCCAAATTTGTAAATCTTGTCTGCGTGGGCTCTGTGTTTGAAACTCTTTGATATCCTTGTTCGTCTCAAGTGTCAATTTTAAATCCTCGAGAAGAGAGAACAATTGGTATCAGAAGTGCTGATTTTTTTTTCTCTTGTCCTATATAGTTTTTTCACATTTCCTCTTGTAATTGATTTTCAACTTTAAAATTATTTGTTGATTATTCATTTAGAAATTGAAATCAATATCCAATTGAACTGTATTTATAATTCATCAAAATTATTATCAGTTTTTGAAGGTGTGATGAATTGTGACTGCAGTATATTTCACAACAAGAGGAGATTGTATTTAGTTTTTTCATGATGGATGAACACTTATTATAATATCTTTGAACTGGCAATTATTTCACGACCATCTTCATTACCTATCATCTTTCTGCCATCCATGATAATTCTATATTAATGTGGAGAGTTTGATATTTTTTTGAAAAATCATCGTGAATAAACAGTGAGAATATTTGTGATGAAATTGTGGCCATGTTATTATTATTCAGAATTAGTGATAAGTGAATTTTCAATAATCCCGGTACAGTCGAGCATATTTCGTAATATAATTAATTTAGAAATTTATTTCACAGTCCATCTCTGTACTTACCACATTTTCTATCATCCATATTGGTTTTATATATCAAGGAGTTTTTCATTTTTGAAACAGAAAAATATAACAATATAATATTCATAAGTATTTCTCTAACCTCATTTAAAAATCCAAGCTCTGGTTATGCATGGTTATGAGATTACTTATATTTAAGCTGCAACTGATCTCATTTAAAAATCCAAGATCTGGTTATGCGTGGTCAGTGTGCTCTTAAATTAAAAAAAAAAAGGAAAAGAAAATAATTTGGATAAAATAAATTAATGTGAAATTCTCCTTGGTATTTATAAAAACCAGCCTATCAATCCATGTTCTAATCTGTGAAGTGTGTTAATATCTTATGAAGTATTATGTTTTGTTGATTGATAGCGATTGGGATTTGAGATTATTCGTTTTTGTCACTTAAATTGAATTATTAACTATAGTCCAAATCCATCACTGTTTTTGTGCTCAATTTTATAAAATTCTTTTGGAAGTAATTGGAAAATATTCATATTTTTAAACTCTCTCCATTTTTATAAAATTCATCGTAAATCCGTCATTCTCTACAATGTGAAATATGCCACCAGTTCTTAGTTTATTATGATTTTTGTTTGATTGATTGAGATTTGTGATGACCGTTCTTCCTCTTAAGCTGAAATTATATTTTTAGTCGTTTTTTCATCTATATTTTAAACTCTGTATCCTTTTGATGATAACAAAAGGGGGAGAATGGATTAGATTTTGATTTATGAGTGAATATTTTATAAATATTTTTAACTTTGAAAATATATTAAATTCATTCACTTCACTCGTGCACAGTTATAGGGGGAGTTGTCCACTGTAGGGGGAGCTAATAAATAAATAGGGGGAGTTCAATATTCACTGTCAAACACATTTATTATATTCAAAATCTTCATGTTTGTTTGTCATCATCAAAAGGGGGAGATTGTTGTATATAACGCAGTTGTATACACAATTATATGATTTTTGTTTGATGATAACAAACAAATATATATTATTATAAATGTGTTTGTTATTGTACTGTTTTATATATACAACACAGATAGGAATATAATATTTGAATTGAATATTATATTTCTAACATTCTAACAGTACAACTTTGTATAACTCCACTATTTAAACATTCACTGTATATTGTACTTGTATATAAACAGAATATAATAGACAAGTTTTGTTTGACATCAATAAAATGATATTTTATTTCAATCAAATTTGTTTATTACATATATTTGTACAATTCTCTCACAGCTCCTCAGTACAGTTCATTCATTGTCACTCAGTCATACATACACACAACATATACACAGTTACATTTCATATATATCCATTTTCACTTGTATATACAGACTCATACATTCATTGACACCACACACTGTCTTCTTATCTTCAGCTTTCAGTCTAGTCATCACAGTCAGTCCAGTCATCCCAGCTTACCTGTCACACATGAAACAGAAACACACAGTATACTGCAATAGAAATAAAACTGAATACATGCGAATATAAAATTTTATTTTAAAATCTTATTTGCCTCAGATTTCTGGTGTGTTTCTCATCATTTTTCATGACTTGATCTGATTCATAAAACCGTCACTCTGTGTCTAGACAGCTTGTGATATTCACAGTGATACACTGTAAATACCACAAGGCAGACAACATATGTATTTATATCAATGCAGGGACAAGGAAACTCGTCTGGATGGCTGCATATACACACGTGTATAAATATACACGTGTGCACTGCCTCGCCAATCCAATGTGCAGCTGAGGAGTAGCCACGAGGACCTGCTCAACTCAGTGCAACATAGTCAACAAAGTCAAAGTAGTCGAGCAAACATGAATGAAAACAATAAACAAGTCAGCAAGCACAAGTGTGTGCTCATGCAATGTCAACACAGCATAGAATGGTCGAGCAAGTGAGTACACATGCGGGCAGTGTGAAGAATGAAGCATGACAGCAGCAAAGAAGAATGTCAAAGCAGGTTGACATACAAGTGCAGGTTTGATATCAATACATGGTGATGTCAGTGCGACAACAAGTGGTGCGTGGCAACATATTAAAATGGTCGAGCTATCAGTGAATGATGCAATTCAGGTACATGGGTAAACACAACAGTCCAGCATTGAAGAATAGCATACAGGAGTGTATAAAGTAAAAACATACAACAAAACTCGACAAAAACATGCACGGGGGTCAAATGGCAACATGTTTTCAGAATGTTTGGAGCAGTTCAAATGAAACAGTAGTTTTTTTTATTGTGCACATATATATGGTGATACAACATAAATGAATACATGATCATACAACTGCAAATAACTTGAAGAAGCTCAAGTTCTATGTTCAGACATAATGATGACATGACTGTATGATGCTACAAGTTTTTCAAACAGGATCAAAGCATGGTTCAGTCTACATTTTCAATGTGCATTCATTCACAAGCTCATGAAAGCAATGGCACAATAGTCTGTTGAACATGCACAAACACAGACTGGCAAAGCATGGACATGTATGGTGATCAAATAAACATTTCAAGTGGTGGAATCAACAATATGGTGCATAGCATGGTTCAACAGTGTGGATTAATGGCAACATCAATGTAGCGTAAATGCTTGAGAAGTTTACATGGCAAGAAACAAATCATGGTTAAGCATATACATTATAAAACAGGTTCATGGCAATAAAGTTAATGCTTTCCAGTAATGAATTCTTTGAAAGCAATTCAGGAAATCCCAATCTTAAGGGTCTCAGGAAATCTCACTGTGTATGTGTGACAAAGTTTTTAATCGGTTCAAAATCTTCAGCAAACATTTTCCTAACATGAATAAGTTCAGATATGTTTCCAGAAAAGAAAATAACTTTCCAGGTTTATTGAAACATTTTTTTTGGGAAAGTTTTTTTAAACTTCAGAAATTCAAGTGGAATTTTTGGCAAACATGAAATCAGTGGAGGTGACATCTTTATGGCAAAAATTTGAATTCAAGAATTCCAGAAATGGCCGAGAGATGTGGAAGCAATGTTTCACATAAATATGGCAATGTTTTTATTCAGAAATCAATCTGTGAAAATCAGACAATTCATATTTGGCAACATATCAGGTTTGATCACGCAAGCTACTTTAAAGCAAAGAAATCAATTTCACAAGGGTAATCTATATTCAATGATTCAAAGAAGGTAACCAAATCAAGTCCAAAAATATTCAAAGCCGAGGAAACCAGAATTGCAGGAATTCACGCAGACAATCAAGCAGTTTTTTAACCAAAGGCCGATTCAAATTTAAACAAAGCCATTTTTATCAAAGCCGAGAAATCAAGGCAAATCAAAAAGGGAAACACACACAAATCAGTCAAGCCATCAATTGAAATCAGAGTCGATTAGGGTTTTTATTTTTGCCCTATATTTACACCATTTTTCATCACAGGCAGAAAAAAACAACATCGAGATTGAAAAACCCACAAAAGAAAAACAACTCGCAAGAAATTCAAAGCAAAATTCAGAAATTCACTCACTTCCGTTTTCGATCGAGAGCCACAGAGAGATATCCCAAGTCGAAGCATCAGAAGACAACTACACTTTCAAAGTTCATCAGAGAATCAATCAACGAACTCGCGATTTGATTTGGGGAGAATCCAAAAACCCTAATTCATTTTTTCCAAGCCGCCATTTTTTTTTCTCAGAACAAAGAGACCGAGCAAATAAAAGAAGGGTGGAACCCATTTGTTTTTGGCCGGCCTAGTTTAGAGTTAAAGGGAGTGTTTAAATTCTTTTTAAATACTAGGGTTTTTGATTTAAAGTTTGTTGTATTTCAATTTCAATTGTAAAACTATTCAAACAGTTTCCAGATCTGTAAAATCTAGGTGGATCCAGTCAAAGTGTTGACTGACAGTTTACTAGAATCTGTAAAAAAAACTAGGATTACGTGTTACAGTTCGTAATAAGGGGAAAATCTGATCGAGGGTATATCGATCAGTCTAAAGTTTTGAGCGTAGGGTTAGAATAGGAGCAGGGTTTGCGAGTGTACATGGTCTTGTATGCGGGAGCTGTTCTATCACCTAGTAGAAACCTTAGAAATGCAGCAGTAGGCAGGGTTTTGCCGAAGCTGGGTATATCTGTGTGTGATTTATTTTCTGTATTTCTGTTTCTGCTATATTCTGTGATCTGTTTATTATTTTAATATCCTGTCAGTTTTTCAATTCTGTTTAAAAACTGTGAAAAACCCTATTCACCCCCCCTCTAGGGTTATTCTAGATCCAACAGTGGTATCAGAGCAGGTATTTTTTTAACTCTAGAGTCATGGGTAACCATAGTTGTCTGTCTAGCGAAAGTCAGTCCAGTTCATCTCCAACTATTTTCACTGGAACAGATTTTTTAAACTGGAAATCCAAAATGGAATTTTATTTAAAATCTGTTAATATTAAATGTTGGGATGTTATTATCAATGGGTACGATATGGTAGATAAAGTTTTTAATTCTCGTGCTACACATATTCTTTATTCTCATCTTGATGATAATCAATACAGTCTGATTTCCCATTGTTTAACTGCGCAGGAAATTTGGACAGCTCTCAATACGAAGTATGGTCAAATTGACAACTCCAGCTCAAAACCCCAGATTGTCAATTCAGACTTAGAATTCTGTTTAACAGGATTTACAAATGAGAATTCAGAAGGATCAGATGATGGAGAATCAACGGTTACTGAAATTGAAAATTTCTCATACGAAGATTTGGTTTATATGTGTGTTGATTTAACTAAATCTGTTGATAAACTCAAATCTAAAAACAAAACTCTAAAATCTAGGAATTCTGAGTTGAACAGCAAAATTGATGATTTGGAATCACGGCTTGAATATTTTAAAAACCTTTCAGATTCAGATTGTAAAAATTGTTTGAAATCGAAAACCAATCTTGTTCATCTCAATAAAAATATTCAAAAGTTTGAAGATGAAATTTTGGTCTTAAAAGCAAACAAGATTGAGTTATCAAATTTGAACAATCATCTGCAAAAGGAATTTGAAATTTTTAAAACTAATATTCATTCCAAACTTGAAATTGCAGAAAAGGAAAATCTGTTGAAATCGAATTCGATTTTGAAAGAACTTGAAAACGAGATTGAAAATTTCAAGAAATTTGAGTCTGAAAGTCGAAAACATTTTGAGGCTGAGATTGCTGAATCCCAAACCAAAATAAAGTTACTCAAAGATGAAAATTTGGTTTTGAAATCTGATTTTAAAAGATGTGAGATCACTAAAAATCGTTGTTCAGATTTATTGAAAGAAAATGGTGATCTTAAAACTGAAATTCAACAACTTGAAACAATCTTGTCTAATTTTTCAAACGGTGAAAAATCTTTGAATATGTTGTTGAAAAACCAATTTTCTGTTCAAAATAAACATGGACTTGGGTTTGAGAAAAATAATGTTTTTGAAAGACAAATTACAAATGATTTGAAAAATCCTTCAAACAACCTTGAAAAGAATCAATTTGAAAATTTGAACTCTTATAATTTCAAAGGTTTTTTGAGTCAAAATCAAAATGAGAAATTGTTTTATAATAATCCTTCTAAACAATCCTGGATCCCAAAAGGAAATAAACCAAACTTCGTGAAATTCAAACAGATTTGGGTTCCTAAGGGTACAAAGGTTTATTCCGATGGTTTGTTATATAAACAGGTTTGGGTACCAAAACGAACAAATACAACTGTGAGTGGTTTTACTGCCTTTGTTAGACCACTCAATCCTCTAAACAGTTAGCTACCAAAGGAGGCTGAGGAACGACTGTGCTGAAAAGAGAAACTGATTCAAACTACTTCACATCATTGAATCATCTACTGTTCCTTAGCAAAATCTGACGAGTTAGAGATCCACAACGTTTTCTGTGAATCAGGTATGATTTCTGATCTCAACCTTGTAAATATTTTTTATTGTTTATTCCTGCTTCTTCTACCCCTTTCTATTTTATTTTCTTCTATTTGTCTTTATTTGATTTGTCACTACCATATCTTTGTTTATTCTGTGCTCCATTAACTTCCAATTGCAAAACTCATATTTGTCTAGAAATTCATTTTATTTGTAGAAAACTCTCGTGTATGTAATCATTTCCAGATCTTGAATTTATTTGTATAAATATCTGCAATTGTTTTGAAGTTTATTTTCCTAATTCTGAATTCATAACGGTGTTGTTGTATTCATGTCATATCTTGAACACTGTTAATTAATTTGAATTCTAAATTTTTGAAGATCTGAAAATTGATGGAATTTCACACACGTTTGCTATTCTGAGTTTATTCTAATTCATTTTAGAAAAGCTCAAAATATTATACTCATTACAGCACTTTGTTATTTATCAGTTGTGACAATTCCAGTTTTTTTTTTGGATTGGCTTGAACCAGTGATACATCTTGAAAATCATAGTTAGTCATGATCATTATAGTTAAAATTTGTTTGTTTGAAATCATCTGAAACTATTGATATTATGAATATTCACACACCTCCTAAATTTGAAATGATCAACCTTGTGTGACTGATTCATTATATCTCAAACTTAACATTGATTCAAGTGATTTCAAATAAATTATTTTTTAATCATGAATACCTCTCAGATTTGATGTAAATGATCTGATATTTCTATTGGGCTTGTAAGAAATAGTTTTTGAGAAATTCTTGAAAAGTTCTTTTTGAAAATGGTCTTTGAAAATCATTGATATTTCACGATTAATTGATTTAAATATTTATTTGTTTAAAATCATTTGAAATTATTGATTTATTGAATCACACACATATCTTGAATCAAACATTAATAACTTGGTGTAATCGATTCATTGAATCTAGAGTATTTCATATTCATCAAATGATTTAAAATAAATGGTATTTTTAATCTTGGATCATAGACCATCTTATGTGACCATCACTCTGACAAGTTTGTTTCTGAAACTATTTTTGTGCTGCTCTAATACTGTTTTCAAATAACTGCCTGTTTTGATTTGTCTGTTGCTTGCCAAATTTGTAAATCTTGTCTGCGTGGGCTCTGTGTTTGAAACTCTTTGATATCCTTGTTCGTCTCAAGTGTCAATTTTAAATCCTCGAGAAGAGAGAACAATTGGTATCAGAAGTGCTGATTTTTTTTTTCTCTTGTCCTATATAGTTTTTTCACATTTCCTCTTGTAATTGATTTTCAACTTTAAAATTATTTGTTGATTATTCATTTAGAAATTGAAATCAATATCCAATTGAACTGTATTTATAATTCATCAAAATTATTATCAGTTTTTGAAGGTGTGATGAATTGTGACTGCAGTATATTTCACAACAAGAGGAGATTGTATTTAGTTTTTTCATGATGGATGAACACTTATTATAATATCTTTGAACTGGCAATTATTTCACGACCATCTTCATTACCTATCATCTTTCTGCCATCCATGATAATTCTATATTAATGTGGAGAGTTTGATATTTTTTTGAAAAATCATCGTGAATAAACAGTGAGAATATTTGTGATGAAATTGTGGCCATGTTATTATTATTCAGAATTAGTGATAAGTGAATTTTCAATAATCCCGGTACAGTCGAGCATATTTCGTAATATAATTAATTTAGAAATTTATTTCACAGTCCATCTCTGTACTTACCACATTTTCTATCATCCATATTGGTTTTATATATCAAGGAGTTTTTCATTTTTGAAACAGAAAAATATAACAATATAATATTCATAAGTATTTCTCTAACCTCATTTAAAAATCCAAGCTCTGGTTATGCATGGTTATGAGATTACTTATATTTAAGCTGCAACTGATCTCATTTAAAAATCCAAGATCTGGTTATGCGTGGTCAGTGTGCTCTTAAATTAAAAAAAAAAAAAAGGAAAAGAAAATAATTTGGATAAAATAAATTAATGTGAAATTCTCCTTGGTATTTATAAAAACCAGCCTATCAATCCATGTTCTAATCTGTGAAGTGTGTTAATATCTTATGAAGTATTATGTTTTGTTGATTGATAGCGATTGGGATTTGAGATTATTCGTTTTTGTCACTTAAATTGAATTATTAACTATAGTCCAAATCCATCACTGTTTTTGTGCTCAATTTTATAAAATTCTTTTGGAAGTAATTGGAAAATATTCATATTTTTAAACTCTCTCCATTTTTATAAAATTCATCGTAAATCCGTCATTCTCTACAATGTGAAATATGCCACCAGTTCTTAGTTTATTATGATTTTTGTTTGATTGATTGAGATTTGTGATGACCGTTCTTCCTCTTAAGCTGAAATTATATTTTTAGTCGTTTTTTCATCTATATTTTAAACTCTGTATCCTTTTGATGATAACAAAAGGGGGAGAATGGATTAGATTTTGATTTATGAGTGAATATTTTATAAATATTTTTAACTTTGAAAATATATTAAATTCATTCACTTCACTCGTGCACAGTTATAGGGGGAGTTGTCCACTGTAGGGGGAGCTAATAAATAAATAGGGGGAGTTCAAAATTCACTGTCAAACACATTTATTATATTCAAAATCTTCATGTTTGTTTGTCATCATCAAAAGGGGGAGATTGTTGTATATAACGCAGTTGTATACACAATTATATGATTTTTGTTTGATGATAACAAACAAATATATATTATTATAAATGTGTTTGTTATTGTACTGTTTTATATATACAACACAGATAGGAATATAATATTTGAATTGAATATTATATTTCTAACATTCTAACAGTACAACTTTGTATAACTCCACTATTTAAACATTCACTGTATATTGTACTTGTATATAAACAGAATATAATAGACAAGTTTTGTTTGACATCAATAAAATGATATTTTATTTCAATCAAATTTGTTTATTACATATATTTGTACAATTCTCTCACAGCCCCTCAGTACAGTTCATTCATTGTCACTCAGTCATACATACACACAACATATACACAGTTACATTTCATATATATCCATTTTCACTTGTATATACAGACTCATACATTCATTGACACCACACACTGTCTTCTTATCTTCAGCTTTCAGTCCAGTCATCACAGTCAGTCCAGTCATCCCAGCTTACCTGTCACACATGAAACAGAAACACACAGTATACTGCAATAGAAATAAAACTGAATACATGCGAATATAAAATTTTATTTTAAAATCTTATTTGCCTCAGATTTCTGGTGTGTTTCTCATCATTTTTCATGACTTGATCTGATTCATAAAACCGTCACTCTGTGTCTAGACAGCTTGTGATATTCACAGTGATACACTGTAAATACCACAAGGCAGACAACATATGTATTTATATCAATGCAGGGACAAGGAAACTCGTCTGGATGGCTGCATATACACACGTGTATAAATATACACGTGTGCACTGCCTCGCCAATCCAATGTGCAGCTGAGGAGTAGCCACGAGGACCTGCTCAACTCAGTGCAACATAGTGCACAAAGTCAAAGTAGTCGAGCAAACATGAATGAAAACAATGAACAAGTCAGCAAGCACAAGTGTGTGCTCATGCAATGTCAACACAGCATAGAATAGTCGAGCAAGTGAGTACACATGCGGGCAGTGTGAAGAATGAAGCATGACAGCAGCAAAGAAGAATGTCAAAGCAGGTTGACATACAAGTGCAGGTTTGATATCAATACATGGTGATGTCAGTGCGACAACAAGTGGTGCGTGGCAACATATTGAAATGGTCAAGCTATCAGTGAATGATGCAATTCAGGTACATGGGTAAACACAACAGTCCAGCATTGAAGAATAGCATACAGGAGTGTATAAAGTAAAAACATACAACAAAACTCGACAAAAACATGCACGGGGGTCAAATGGCAACATGTTTTCAGAATGTTTGGAGCAGTTCAAATGAAACAGTAGTTTTTTTTATTGTGCACATATATATGGTGATACAACATAAATGAATACATGATCATACAACTGCAAATAACTTGAAGAAGCTCAAGTTCTATGTTCAGACATAATGATGACATGACTGTATGATGCTACAAGTTTTTCAAACAGGATCAAAGCATGGTTCAGTCTACATTTTCAATGTGCATTCATTCACAAGCTCATGAAAGCAATGGCACAATAGTCTGTTGAACATGCACAAACACAGACTGGCAAAGCATGGACATGTATGGTGATCAAATAAACATTTCAAGTGGTGGAATCAACAATATGGTGCATAGCATGGTTCAACAGTGTGGATTAATGGCAACATCAATGTAGCGTAAATGCTTGAGAAGTTTACATGGCAAGAAACAAATCATGGTTAAGCATATACATTATAAAACAGGTTCATGGCAATAAAGTTAATGCTTTCCAGTAATGAATTCTTTGAAAGCAATTCAGGAAATCCCAATCTTAAGGGTCTCAGGAAATCTCACTATGTATGTGTGACAAAGTTTTTAATCGGTTCAAAATCTTCAGCAAACATTTTCCTAACATGAATAAGTTCAGATATGTTTCCAGAAAAGAAAATAACTTTCCAGGTTTATTGAAACATTTTTTTTGGGAAAGTTTTTTTAAACTTCAGAAATTCAAGTGGAATTTTTGGCAAACATGAAATCAGTGGAGGTGACATCTTTATGGCAAAAATTTGAATTCAAGAATTCCAGAAATGGCCGAGAGATGTGGAAGCAATGTTTCACATAAATATGGCAATGTTTTTATTCAGAAATCAATCTGTGAAAATCAGACAATTCATATTTGGCAACATATCAGGTTTGATCACGCAAGCTACTTTAAAGCAAAGAAATCAATTTCACAAGGGTAATCTATATTCAATGATTCAAAGAAGGTAACCAAATCAAGTCCAAAAATATTCAAAGCCGAGGAAACCAGAATTGCAGGAATTCACGCAGACAATCAAGCAGTTTTTTAACCAAAGGCCGATTCAAATTTAAACAAAGCCATTTTTATCAAAGCCGAGAAATCAAGGCAAATCAAAAAGGGAAACACACACAAATCAGTCAAGCCATCAATTGAAATCAGAGTCGATTAGGGTTTTTATTTTTGCCCTATATTTACACCATTTTTCATCACAGGCAGAAAAAAACAACATCGAGATTGAAAAACCCACAAAAGAAAAACAACTCGCAAGAAATTCAAAGCAAAATTCAGAAATTCACTCACTTCCGTTTTCGATCGGGAGCCACAGAGAGATATCCCAAGTCGAAGCATTAGAAGACAACTACACTTTCAAAGTTCATCAGAGAATCAATCAACGAACTCGCGATTTGATTTGGGGAGAATCCAAAAACCCTAATTCATTTTTTCCAAGCCGCCATTTTTTTTCTCAGAACAAAGAGACCGAGCAAATAAAAGAAGGGTGGAACCCATTTGTTTTTGGCCGGCCTAGTTTAGAGTTAAAGGGAGTGTTTAAATTCTTTTTAAATACTAGGGTTTTTGATTTAAAGTTTGTTGTATTTCAATTTCAATTGTAAAACTATTCAAACAGTTTCCAGATCTGTAAAATCTAGGTGGATCCAGTCAAAGTGCTGACTGACAGTTTACTAGAATCTATAAAAAAAACTAGGATTACGTGTTACAGTTCGTAATAAGGGGAAAATCTGATCGAGGGGATATCGATCAGTCTAATGTTTTGAGCGTAGGGTTAGAATAGGAGCAGGGTTTGCGAGTGTACATGGTCTTGTATGCGGGAGCTGTTCTATCACCTAGTAGAAACCTTAGAAATGCAGCAGTAGGCAGGGTTTTGCCGAAGCTGGGTATATCTGTGTGTGATTTATTTTCTGTATTTCTGTTTCTGCTATATTCTGTGATCTGTTTATTATTTTAATATCCTGTCAGTTTTTCAATTCTGTTTAAAAACTGTGAAAAACCCTATTCACCCCCCCCCCCTCTAGGGTTATTCTAGATCCAACACGGGCTTCTGACCGGAGGTGGGCGACGCGTAGTTGAAGAGGGTGGCACCATCAGATCGGAGCAAAGATGCTCCAGGCGGCGGCGCTTGTAAACCCTAGCTGTTGAAAGGGTTCGAAGTCCTCCAGGCGATGGTAATTACTTTATTTAATTAGTATATTTACTGTAATCAGTTTAAAATAAAATATAAAATCAGTTTTATATAGTTTTTAAAACCAAGTTTATACAGTTTTTAAAATGGATAATAAAACATTATTTTTAAATCTGAAAACATTATTTTTAAATCTGAAAACATTATTTTTAAATCTGAAAACATTATTTTTAAATTTGAAAACATTGTTTTTAAATCTGAAAATATGTGGTCTTTAAAACTGAAATTTATATAAAATAAAAACAGCTTTGATTTTTAGGAATAAAAATAGCTTTGATTTTTAGAAATAAAAATGGCGATGTTTTAAATAATAAATTAGGATTACTTTTAAAATGTAAAAAGAATTGTTTTGAATATAGAAATATGTTTTTTTTTTTAAAAAAAAAAAGAAGAAAGAAAAGAAAAAGAAAAGGAAAATATACATATGCTAAGAAAGGGAAAATATACATATGCTAAGAAAGGGAAAATATACATATGCTACGAAGTAAAAATTCGATTTTTATATATTGAATAGCATAATAAAGATTCGATTTTTATATATTGAATAGCATAATAAAGATTCGATTTTTATATATTGAATAGCGAGGTAAAAATTCGATTTTTACATATGTAGTGGCTACAGCAACGAAGACGACAAAAAGGCGAGAAAGACGAAGACTTCTGCAAAAGAAGAGTCGAGATGATTGGATAGCTATTGGTGAGAATTTCTCGCCTTTCAATTTCTTTTTCTAGTTATATATATATACTAGGATGCAGACGGTGCTTAGTAGCACCCGACACAATCGTCCACAGACCATGGACTTGTTTGTTTGGTTGCATAGATTAGTTATATGATTTGATTTGAATTTGGTTGTTTGGTGATTTTGATTGATGTGTGAATGGCGTGGGCCTTCACTAGACCGGGGATAAGGCTAGGCCTCGTCCCGTTTCTAGTATCGTGCCGTTATGCTGCCGAAATTTTCTAAAATATGTTAGAAAAATAAAAATATCATTTTATTTAAAGAATGAACTGAATAGAAATTCATATGTTGGAATAAAATGTTTTTATCGTTAAAAATATAATTTTTAACGTGAAGTGAATAAAATAAAATATTCATTTACAAACCGAACGGTTTGTTTATGTACACCTATTTGAATGACATGGATTGGGACGATAAATTTTACACATCGCCCAACTGCACAAATAAAATATGTGTTTGATTGTTTGAAACCCCACACGGGTGTTGGGATGAAATTTGAAGTTCACTCATCCTGATTGATTAAATATGTCGATCGATTGATTGGCAGGCTGTTATAAGCGTTAGATATCTATATTTGATGCTTATACAGTGTAGTGCACTTTGGTTGATGGTTGATTATCTATCGTTGCTATTATATACATTTTTTGTATGGAATCCATATAATTAACTTTATATGGAAATTGATTGGGCCTCATTCCAATTTAGAAAATAAAGAATATTATAAAATAAAGGTTCATGTGTGGACAGTACTCATCCATTGAGATTGGTCATGTGTTGAACGAAATATTTTGATAATAACAACTATTTAGAAAAAGAAATATTTGAAATAGAATATTTGAAAATAGAAATTTAGGAAGCCGTGTTGATTAGATTGACGCCATTTTGACGTAAACGATATTTATATCGATTTTATTCATTTTGAAATGAATTGAATTGAAAACGATTTCGAAATGAATTGAATTGAAAACGATTTCGAAATGAATTGAATTGAAAACGATTTCGAAATGAATTGAATTGAAAACGATTTCGAAATGAATTGAATTGAAAACGATTTCGAAATGAATTGAATTGAAAATGATTTCGAAATGTATTGAATATATAACGATTTCGAAATGAATTGAAAACGATTTCGAAATGAATTGAATTGAAAACGATTTCGAAATGAATTGAATTGAAAACGATTTCGAAATGAATTGAATTGAAAACGATTTCGAAATGAATTGAATTGAAAACGAATTCAAATTGAATTGAAAGCGAATTGAAATGAATTCAAATTGAATTGAAATTTGAATTGAATAGAAATGAATTTTAAAACGAATTTATAAAGAAGAATTCAATTTTGATTTGAATTGAAATGGAAGTTGAAATTGCTTTTGAAACGAATTTTAAAACTAATTATATAATTCGTTTTAAATAGAAATCGACGAAGTATATATTATATATATATAATATAATGGCCTGAATAGAACGCGCCGCGCCGCGGCAGTTCGTGAATTTCGACCATTTATTTCAAACGGACATTACGGGAGATCCGACCGTCGGATTCTCCTAAAACCGGAACCGTTGGGTTCGTATCGAAAAGAGCTTTCTAACGAATATTAGAAATTAGAAATCTAACGGTTGGATTTGGAGATACGTCCAAATCAAATTCGAAAAAGGTCGCTGTAAGTGCAGTTCGATGGCCGTTGAAGGAAATCGACTGTACGGGCCTTGATAAAATTATTAAAAATAGTAATAATTTGTGTAAAATCATAAGAAATGATTTGTGAAGATTTGGAATGAAAAACTCCATATTTGAAAAGATAAAAATAGATTTTTATCGAAATGAACTAGTTTTGAACTAGAAATATAATTCTATTTATTTTTAAATAAATAAATTGAATTTGAAAAAGGGTTTTAAAAATAACCAGAATTTCCAATGATTGCATTGGAGTGGATTTGAATCGAAATTGTCTTCGGAATATTTCGATGTTGGAATTCGTGATTATACAGATGTTGTTATGGAAATTTGAAAGATATATATTTATATCGTTATTTCCAATACGACATTTGTTAATCGTAGAATTTGATATTGAATATAAGCCGATATATTTTCTATTCAGAGCCTTATATTGAATATCAAATGTGATTTGGGTTTGTCGTGAATGGTGTCTTCACTAACACTGTTCTTGAACCCAGTTGAGAAAAGATTAAATCTTTTTATTTAGATTTAATGAAGTGTACCAATTAAATAATATTTAATTGGGATTGAATTGATATTGATTTTTGGGTTTATCGTGAACAGTGTTTTAAATAACACTCGTTCTTTAACCCGATAATTAATGAATGTGATTTTGGGTTTATCGTGAACCGTGTTTTAAATGACACTGATTCTTTAACCCAGTTAACGATTAAAACTAAGTGGAGTTTTAATGAATCTTTAATTAGATTGAAATGATCGAGAATGGAGTATCACCAATTTTACTCCAGGCGATAGTTAAATCTTTAATTAGATTTGAACGTGAAATGGTAATTGAATTTACCGATAACACTGTGGTGTTAGATAGGAAGTATTACCAGTTTTACTTCATGGGATAAATAGGTTGGGATTGGGAAATTAAAACAAATGATTACTTCGGTAAGTTTCGTTAATCCCGACTAGTTGAATCGAAATTCAAAAGGATAGATTAAAGATTAAATATAAAGAATTTATCTTGGATAAAATTAATGGGAACCTTTCCCTATGAATGTGAAATTTAGAAACTAACTGTCGGTTAGCCAAGCAGAATGGTTTTCTGGATATTGATCTGATGTTGGTTTCGGCCTTCGGGGTTAATATTTGGAGAATTATCCTCTTGATTAATTTACGGTTAGTGACTGATGAATTGGAATGAGGCGTATGTTGTGTTTGTGTAACACTTATTTAAAATATACGTGAGTTATTCGGAAAGACCGGGTTTATCCCATTCTGAATAACTGATACGACGATAAGTCGAAGATGAAGACGGTGGTCGAAGACCGGAAGTCTTCACGTTGTTTGGGTGATTACTGATGATCTTGATTGGGTTGTACACCCAAGAAGATGGAATCAGTTGGTGATCGTCCAGACGTACTTGGAGATGGATGGATATGCGAGGAAAGTGCCTCCGGTTTCGTTCAGACCCAGAACGGACTTGTAAATGGACTGTGTGTCTGACATTGGATTTTAGTCTGTGTGATTGATCTCTATTAAATATATATCTGTTTGGCGGCGGAGAATTTATTCTCTTGCTTAACGCCCTTCTCTGAGACGTACGAGCTCAGGGGTTATATATTGATGGATATCAAACGCATGGAGTGAATTGCCTGTGTGGCATGCCTAAGTGGCAATTGATCGAGGCTTCTGTTGAAAAGCAAAGTCTTGTGGTGATGATCAAAGCACGGCCTTTGTGGCATAGCTTTGTGTAACGCTTACTTCGCGAGTTTCACAACCGGTATGAACCAAAAACGGGAGACGGACCTCAGGGAGGGCATGCGTTTCTTTCTAGTTAGAAGTGGCGTCAGTGGTTTTACACGCCCTGACGAGTTTGACTTATGTGGTTGTTGCTGTTGCCAGGCGCCTCGGATTGATCGGTCGTTCTCGAACCGATGGAGTCATTTGGTTGGCTCATTTACGCCCCAAAGGGCGGGGGAACGCATGTTCAGGGTTTAAGTTTAATCCACATCGGTGGACCGGCCCTGACGATCCAAGGGTCGATGCGCTCTGACCCTGTGGCTCGGGCTAGAGAGTCACGAAAACGGTTGAGGACTATCTTTTGCCTCGGTTCATAGACGGAGATCCAATTTCCAAATACGTGACTTTGCGGTTTTATTTGTAAACTTATATATGGCGACATAGTGGTATGGGGCATTCATGCCGCCTATGATTGATACTTATGATTTGAAGTTGTTTTATACACTATGCACTTATAATAGTATCAAACGATTTGTTTTAACCGTATCAAGCATTCTTTGGCTGTTATAAGGGAAAACCCTATCCTCGGTTGCGTTGCATTGTGTGATGGGACCTGGGTCTTATAACAGCTTCATTTTTCTTTATTTAGCATTGCGCTGTTTGTTTTATGCACTGGTATTCTTGGGAGGAAACCCGTTCCGTGTTATACGGCGTGGTCCCTTGATTTACCTATCTTTAAAAACAAAGATTAATAACTGTTTTAGTTCTCACACCAGTCACATGACTGACCTGGAGTTTATTGTTTTAACCTAAACTCTAGGTGCCCTTATTTTGACACGGGCAGCTAGTAGTTTTGGTTTTGCAGATTTATATTCACAGGATCCTGGTTTACAGCTGGAACGATATCCGGAAAGCTTTGTATCCGTATATCTCCTTCTAGTTGTGTATTGTATTATTTTCTGCTGCGATGTATTTAAATATAATTTAAATCTCTGATATTTCTGTGTAATATTCATTTATACTCTGTATATTCTTGTAATCTGATGCATTGTTGTAATATACAGTGAAATGTTCTTCTGTTTGCGTTCTATTTTGTCGTGTTCTCAAACGATAGGGCGTTTCGAACGGTCTAGATCGGTTTAGCGACTGGTTCGGACCGAGCGAAATTCCTTACCGTCACAGTTGGTATCAGAGCGAGGTTTACAAAGCTCAGAGAACAAGACACATTAGAACCATACGAAAGAATTCATCAGATATTGGATTAGTAATATCCAATGAGAAAGACTCGTTAGAGATAGGATCAGTATTATCCTAGAACGAGTGTGAAGAGTATATTTTTAAGATGAAAACAATTCTGTTTTGAAATTTAGATCGTTTTACACGTATTTGAATAATTTATTTATATTGATTTAGGACAGTCCAGTATATAAAGATTTTGCATATACGCCTTGCAAACGTGTATTTGAAGTTTTAATATACTGGATAGATATAGAATCACACTCTAGTCGCCCGGAGATGATTCTGATGATAGTTCGAACATCATCAGAATTGGTATTCGTGTTTCGAAGGTGTGATATCTATATATTTCCTATTGACTGGTGTGAGAACCAAAAATTAGATAGGGCCTATTGTTGTGATTTGGTATCAAAAACATGATTTTTGTATATGTATCAAAATTATGAATTTGAAACTCTAATTCACTAATTGATTGATGTTTGGGTTGTTTGTTTATTTGTTTGCTAATTTTTAGCCATTTAGCCTAATAGCATCACATATTGAATTGTATTGAAAATTGGTCGCATTTGCTTGCATATACATATACTTACATTGAACAGGTCATAGCAAGGAGGCTAGAGCAGAGAATAAAATTTGTTTGCCCGACAAATAGGTAAATGTTTACTACATAATTTACTGTTTTGTTTGGGTGATGATGATTTTATGAGCCTATTGGCTAGCCGCTTGGCTTTTTCTTTTTCTTTTTGAGATCTGAAGGACCGGGGAAGCTATTTGAAATTCCCCGATGCTCCCACTGCAGGGGAGGTTATGGCGAAATTTTTCAAAAATTTAGGGTGTTAGCCAAATTTTTGAAATTTTGAAAATTCTCAGAAACTGAAAAGTTGGAGAATGGAAGCCAGATCGAACGTAGAGTTGAATGATCAAACCACTTTCGACTTTGTTCCTTTTCGGGGACGAAAAGTTTTAAGTGGGGGAGATTGTAACAACCCGGAAAATCTGGGCCAGTTTAAAATTTTTATTTTGGCGATTTTAGCAAATTTTGATTATTTAAAATGAATTATTTTAAATAATATCGACGAGAAAATTTATTTTTAATATAATTCGACGTATATATTATATACGTCGTCGTTGGAATATAAATAATTATATATAATTATAAAAGGAATGGAAAATGGCGCGGTAGTTCGATAATTCGATTTCAAACTTCAATTGAATGTACCGGGTGCAAAACAATCCGGATTTTAATGAAACCAAAAATAATGGAATCTAATAGTGAATATCTTTCCAACGAATCCGGGAAATCAAGATTTCATAGCGGGAATCAAAAGATATGTCCAGTTGAAAATTCTGAATAGTCGCTATAGAATTCAGGCCCTTAAAAATGGGAATTTTGCAAACGACCTCGGATTTCGACGAAACCAGTTTTGTTGGGTCCGTGATGTCAAGTTATTGCTAGGTTCCAAATTTCATAATTTTCTGAATCAATATGTGAGTGTGGCAAAGGAAAACGCGTTTGACCAGTTTCAGTTGATTTTAATCGACTGGGAATTGGCCATTTTTCAAACGGTCTCAGAATTCAATGAAATTAGTTTTGTTAGGACCGTATCGTCAATACGAAGCTAGAAAATATTTTTCAGGAATTTTTAGAGTCCGTATGTAGCCCCGGTAAATTGAAATGTGCGTTCAAATTCAATATATAAAGTTATATGTTGATTTTGACGAAAACTGATCGAAACGATCGAATCAGCTTATGATACAAATCCCATCGTGTTTGGAATGGGGGTATTTAGCTTGGGGCGACAATCGTTGGGTTTGATTTGGATTTCAGATGGTTAAACAAGTTAAATTGGAATTAAATAATATTATTATATATTATATATAGCAAGTCAAACCCTTGTTTCTTATTCCACTAGTCAACCCCGTTCATTTTCAACGCCTCCACTAGGAATTACATGCCGATTTTAATCCCAAATTGAAACCCTAAAATTTCGAAATTCAATTCGAATTAGAAGATGATCCTAAAACGAAAATCCTAGTTCTATCTGAGATCTTCAAACCTAAAGTAGTTTGGTCATTTATGAAGGGACGAGGAGGTTGATTCGGCGATGGGAAGGGCTTCCGCTCGATAGCGATTTCAGGGAGCAAGGGGGGGTGCGAGATGGTCGGGCTTCTGACCGGAGGTGGGCGACGCGTAGTTGAAGAGGGTGGCACCATCAGATCGGAGCAAAGATGCTCCAGGCGGCGGCGCTTGTAAACCCTAGCTGTTGAAAGGGTTCGAAGTCCTCCAGGCGATGGTAATTACTTTATTTAATTAGTATATTTACTGTAATCAGTTTAAAATAAAATATAAAATCAGATTTATATAGTTTTTAAAACCAAGTTTATACAGTTTTTAAAATGGATAATAAAACATTATTTTTAAATCTGAAAACATTATTTTTAAATCTGAAAACATTATTTTTAAATCTGAAAACATTATTTTTAAATCTGAAAACATTATTTTTAAATCTGAAAATATGTGGTCTTTAAAACTGAAATTTATATAAAATAAAAACAGCTTTGATTTTTAGGAATAAAAATAGCTTTGATTTTTAGAAATAAAAATGGCGATGTTTTAAATAATAAATTAGGATTACTTTTAAAATGTAAAAAGAATTGTTTTGAATATAGAAATATGTTTTTTTTTTTAAAAAAAAAAAGAAGAAAGAAAAGGAAAATATACATATGCTAAGAAAGGGAAAATATACATATGCTAAGAAAGGGAAAATATACATATGCTACGAAGTAAAAATTCGATTTTTATATATTGAATAGCATAATAAAGATTCGATTTTTATATATTGAATAGCATAATAAAGATTCGATTTTTATATATTGAATAGCGAGGTAAAAATTCGATTTTTACATATGTAGTGGCTACAGCAACGAAGACGACAAAAAGGCGAGAAAGACGAAGACTTCTGCAAAAGAAGAGTCGAGATGATTGGATAGCTATTGGTGAGAATTTCTCACCTTTCAATTTCTTTTTCTAGTTATATATATATACTAGGATGCAGACGGTGCTTAGTAGCACCCGACACAATCGTCCACAGACCATGGACTTGTTTGTTTGGTTGCATAGATTAGTTATATGATTTGATTTGAATTTGGTTGTTTGGTGATTTTGATTGATGTGTGAATGGCGTGGGCCTTCACTAGACCGGGGATAAGGCTAGGCCTCGTCCCGTTTCTAGTATCGTGCCGTTATGCTGCCGAAATTTTCTAAAATATGTTAGAAAAATAAAAATATCATTTTATTTAAAGAATGAACTGAATAGAAATTCATATGTTGGAATAAAATGTTTTTATCGTTAAAAATATAATTTTTAACGTGAAGTGAATAAAATAAAATATTCATTTACAAACCGAACGGTTTGTTTATGTACACCTATTTGAATGACATGGATTGGGACGATAAATTTTACACATCGCCCAACTGCACAAATAAAATATGTGTTTGATTGTTTGAAACCCCACACGGGTGTTGGGATGAAATTTGAAGTTCACTCATCCTGATTGATTAAATATGTCGATCGATTGATTGACAGGCTGTTATAAGCGTTAGATATCTATATTTGATGCTTATACAGTGTAGTGCACTTTGGTTGATGGTTGATTATCTATCGTTGCTATTATATACATTTGTTGTATGGAATCCATATAATTAACTTTATATGGAAATTGATTGGGCCTCATTCCAATTTAGAAAATAAAGAATATTATAAAATAAAGGTTCATGTGTGGACAGTACTCATCCATTGAGATTGGTCATGTGTTGAACGAAATATTTTGATAATAACAACTATTTAGAAAAAGAAATATTTGAAATAGAATATTTGAAAATATAAATTTAGGAAGCCGTGTTGATTAGATTGACGCCATTTTGACGTAAACGATATTTATATCGATTTTATTCATTTTGAAATGAATTGAATTGAAAACGATTTCGAAATGAATTGAATTGAAAACGATTTCGAAATGAATTGAATTGAAAACGATTTCGAAATGAATTGAATTGAAAACGATTTCGAAATGAATTGAATTGAAAACGATTTCGAAATGAATTGAATATATAACGATTTCGAAATGAATTGAAAACGATTTCGAAATGAATTGAATTGAAAACGATTTCGAAATGAATTGAATTGAAAACGATTTCGAAATGAATTGAATTGAAAACTATTTCGAAATGAATTGAATTGAAAACGAATTCAAATTGAATTGAAAGCGAATTGAAATGAATTCAAATTGAATTGAAATTTGAATTGAATAGAAATGAATTTTAAAACGAATTTATAAAGAAGAATTCAATTTTGATTTGAATTGAAATGGAAGTTGAAATTGCTTTTGAAACGAATTTTAAAACTAATTATATAATTCGTTTTAAATAGAAATCGACGAAGTATATATTATATATATATTATATATATATAATATAATGGCCTGAATAGAACGCGCCGCGCCGCGGCAGTTCGTGAATTTCGACCATTTATTTCAAACGGACATTACGGGAGATCCGACCGTCGGATTCTCCTAAAACCGGAACCGTTGGGTTCGTATCGAAAAGAGCTTTCTAACGAATATTAGAAATTAGAAATCTAACGGTTGGATTTGGAGATACGTCCAAATCAAATTCGAAAAAGGTCGCTGTAAGTGCAGTTCGATGGCCGTTGAAGGAAATCGACTGTACGGGCCTTGATAAAATTATTAAAAAATAGTAATAATTTGTGTAAAATCATAAGAAATGATTTGTGAAGATTTGGAATGAAAAACTCCATATTTGAAAAGATAAAAATAGATTTTTATCGAAATGAACTAGTTTTGAACTAGAAATATAATTCTATTTATTTTTAAATAAATAAATTGAATTTGAAAAAGGGTTTTAAAAATAACCAGAATTTCCAATGATTGCATTGGAGTGGATTTGAATCGAAATTGTCTTCGGAATATTTCGATGTTGGAATTCGTGATTATACAGATGTTGTTATGGAAATTTGAAAGATATATATTTATATCGTTATTTCCAATACGACATTTGTTAATCGTAGAATTTGATATTGAATATAAGCCGATATATTTTCTATTCAGAGCCTTATATTGAATATCAAATGTGATTTGGGTTTGTCGTGAATGGTGTCTTCACTAACACTGTTCTTGAACCCAGTTGAGAAAAGATTAAATCTTTTTATTTAGATTTAATGAAGTGTACCAATTAAATAATATTTAATTGGGATTGAATTGATATTGATTTTTGGGTTTATCGTGAACAGTGTTTTAAATAACACTTGTTCTTTAACCCGATAATTAATGAATGTGATTTTGGGTTTATCGTGAACCGTGTTTTAAATGACACTGATTCTTTAACCCAGTTAACGATTAAAACTAAGTGGAGTTTTAATGAATCTTTAATTAGATTGAAATGATCGAGAATGGAGTATCACCAATTTTACTCCAGGCGATAGTTAAATCTTTAATTAGATTTGAACGTGAAATGGTAATTGAATTTACCGATAACACTGTGGTGTTAGATAGGAAGTATTACCAGTTTTACTTCATGAGATAAATAGGTTGGGATTGGGAAATTAAAACAAATGATTACTTCAGTAAGTTTCGTTAATCCCGACTAGTTGAATCGAAATTCAAAAGGATAGATTAAAGATTAAATATAAAGAATTTATCTTGGATAAAATTAATGGGAACCTTTCCCTATGAATGTGAAATTTAGAAACTAACTGTCGGTTAGCCAAGCAGAATGGTTTTCTGGATATTGATCTGATGTTGGTTTCGGCCTTCGGGGTTAATATTTGGAGAATTATCCTCTTGATTAATTTACGGTTAGTGACTGATGAATTGGAATGAGGCGTATGTTTTGTTTGTGTAACACTTATTTAAAATATACGTGAGTTATTCGGAAAGACCGGGTTTATCCCATTCTGAATAACTGATACGACGATAAGTCGAAGATGAAGACGGTGGTCGAAGACCGGAAGTCTTCACGTTGTTTGGGTGATTACTGATGATCTTGATTGGGCTGTACACCCAAGAAGATGGAAACAGTTGGTGATCGTCCAGACGTACTTGGAGATGGATGGATATGCGAGGAAAGTGCCTCCGGTTTCGTTCAGACCCAGAACGGACTTGTAAATGGACTGTGTGTCTGACATTGGATTTTAGTCCGTGTGATTGATCTCTATTAAATATATATCTGTTTGGCGGCGGAGAATTTATTCTCTTGCTTAACGCCCTTCTCTGAGACGTACGAGCTCAGGGGTTATATATTGATGGATATCAAACGCATGGAGTGAATTGCCTGTGTGGCATGCCTAAGTGGCAATTGATCGAGGCTTCTGTTGAAAAGCAAAGTCTTGTGGTGATGATCAAAGCACGGCCTTTGTGGCATAGCTTTGTGTAACGCTTACTTCGCGAGTTTCACAACCGGTATGAACCAAAAACGGGAGACGGACCTCAGGGAGGGCATGCGTTTCTTTCTAGTTAGAAGTGGCGTCAGTGGTTTTACACGCCCTGACGAGTTTGACTTATGTGGTTGTTGCTGTTGCGAGGCGCCTCGGATTGATCGGTCGTTCTCGAACCGATGGAGTCATTTGGTTGGCTCATTTACGCCCCAAAGGGCGGGGGAACGCATGTTCAGGGTTTAAGTTTAATCCACATCGGTGGACCGGCCCTGACGATCCAAGGGTCGATGCGCTCTGACCCTGTGGCTCGGGCTAGAGAGTCACGAAAACGGTTGAGGACTATCTTTTGCCTCGGTTCATAGACGGAGATCCAATTTCCAAATACGTGACTTTGCGGTTTTATTTGTAAACTTATATATGGCGACATAGTGGTATGGGGCATTCATGCCGCCTATGATTGATACTTATGATTTGAAGTTGTTTTATACACTATGCACTTATAATAGTATCAAACGATTTGTTTTAACCGTATCAAGCATTCTTTGGCTGTTATAAGGGAAAACCCTATCCTCGGCTGCGTTGCATTGTTTGATGGGACCTGGGTCTTATAACAGCTTCATTTTTCTTTATTTAGCATTGCGTTGTTTGTTTTATGCACTGGTATTCTTGGGAGGAAACCCGTTCCGTGTTATACGGCGTGGTCCCTTGATTTACCTATCTTTAAAAACAAAGATTAATAACTGTTTTAGTTCTCACACCAGTCACATGACTGACCTGGAGTTTATTGTTTTAACCTAAACTCTGGGTGCCCTTATTTTGACACGGGCAGCTAGTAGTTTTGGTTTTGCAGATTTATATTCACAGGATCCTGGTTTACAGCTGGAACGATATCCGGAAAGCTTTGTATCCGTATATCTCCTTCTAGTTGTGTATTGTATTATTTTCCGCTGCGATGTATTTAAATATAATTTAAATCTCTGATATTTCTGTGTAATATTCATTTATACTCTGTATATTCTTGTAATCTGATGCATTGTTGTAATATACAGTGAAATGTTCTTCTGTTTGCGTTCTATTTTGTCGTGTTCTCAAACGATAGGGCGTTTCGAACGGTCTAGATCGGTTTAGCGACTGGTTCGGACCGAGCGAAATTCCTTGCCGTCACAACCCAAGACAAGGTAATAAATGGTGATCGTCCAGACGTACTTGGAGATTGACCGGATATGTGACGACCTCTCTACCGTATTGGACATATGGGACGAGGAATAAGGTGCCTCCGGTTTCGTTCAGACCCAGATCGAATGTGGCGACCCGAACTTCCCCGTGAAGGAAACCCAAACTGATTCGAGAACATGACAAATCAGAACACAAACAGTAGAACATTTCATTGCTTATTACAACATTTACATCAGAGTACACGAATATTCAGAGTATGAATAAATATTACATTGAAAAATATCAGAGATTTAATATACATAGTAGCGTAAATAAAATGTATAAATACAATGTATAGCAGAAAATACAATAACTAGCACAACTGAAAAAGATATACGGATACAGAGCGCTCCGATTATAGCTCCAGCTGTAGATCCAGGATCCTGTATAAATAAATATGCAAAACCAAAACTACTAGCTTCCCGTGTGGAAAATAGGGGCACCCAGAGTTTAGGTTAAAATAATTAACTCCAGGTCAGTCGTGGGACTGGTGTGAGAACTAAAACAGTTATTTAAAACTTTACTTTAGATTAAGGTAAATCAAGGGACCATGTCGTATAACATGGAATGGGTTTACCCCCAAGAATACCAGTGCCTAAAATAAACATCACAATGCTAGACAAAGAAAATTGAAGCTATTATAAGACTCATGTCCCATCACGCAATGCAACGAAAGCCGGAGGATAGAGTTTTACCTTATAATAGCCAAATATGCTCGGTACGTTTTAATAGAAATCTTTTATTATTACTATAAGTGAAGAAATCAACTTCAAATATAAATGTACCAATCATAGACATCATGAGCGCCCCATCCCACTATGTCGCCATATATAGTATACAATCCAAACCGAAAAATGTCGTATTTGGAAGTTTGGATTTCCATCATGGTGGCTCCTGATCCGAAAGATCTATCGCGTAGTGCAATTCACCATGGTTTACGTTGCAGGCATGCGAAACACTGTAATGCACATCCGCACTATCCAGGAAAACAAGTTACTGCGGCTTACGTCCAAGCATTGGAAAACACTGCTAACTCTATCCATTTGGGAATCGGGGGGTATGCCCCTATCCCTACTAGTGTGGGGCGACAACACCCAGTATCACCTCGGTCGACCGAATCCATGACAACCCATAGGGTGTCTACCCTCATCTCTAAAGCATACTGATCCAACCATCAGTTTGCCACCATACCGGTGTATGAGGCTTGCGAATTAACGCTACACAAAGCTGTGCTATATTAAAGCTGTGCTTTGATCATCATCCACGAAACTTTTCTTTTTAACAAAAGTTTGGATCATTGCATCTCAACATGCCACACTATCAATCCATACTGTACTGCTGATTTCTGCCGATATATAACCTCTGAGCTCTTACGTCTCAGAGAAGGGTGTTAAGCAAGATAATAAATTCTCCGCTACCAAACAGATATATATTTAGCAGAGATCAAAGAATACAGTATAAAGGAATACAATGTCAGACACACCATCCATTTACAAGTCCGTTCTAGGTCTGAACGAAACCGGAGGCACCTTATTCCTCGTCCGTATGTCCAATACGAGAGAGAGGCCCTCGCATATCAGTACAATCAACAAGTACGTCCAACCGACTACTACTGTAGCCCCTTCAAGGTATCTACTCCAATCATGAGCATCAGTAGCAACCCATCCATTTGATGTGAAGATCGTCAGTCTTGAACCATCTTCAATCTCTTCGACTTTTCGTCATATCAGTTATTCAGAATGGGTTAAACCCGGCCTTTTTGAATAACTCGTGTATCTTATAATCAAATGCTATAACAACACATCATACGCCTCATTCCAATCCAGAATGTTCTTTTATTCCAATATATTTTTTCCTTTAGGAAAGGTTCCCATTAATTTTATCAAAGATAAATTCTTTAAATTTATTCTTTAATCTTCCTTTGGATATCATTTCTAAACCAAATTAAGGTTTATCAACTAGTCAGGATTAGCGAACCTTATTGAAGCTATCATTTGTTTATTTTCCCAATCGCAACCTATTCATCCCATGGAGCAAAACTGGTAATACTCCATATCTAACACCACGGTGTTATCGGTAAAATTAATTACCATTTCACGTTCAAATCTAATTAAAGATTTAACTATCGCTTGGAGCAAAACTAGTGATACTCCATTCTCGATCATTTTCTTGAACTGATAATTTTAATTATAAAAATTCACTTTTCAATCTAACTAAAGATTCATTAAAACTCCATTTAGTTTTAATCTTCCCAAAAATCAATTCTAATGATTATTCAAGGCTAAGAAATTAATCTTATTACTAACTGGGTTAAAGAACCCATGTCATTTAAAACACGGTTCACGGTAAACCCAAAATCACATTCCTTTTTATTTCGATTACTAAATATGGCTGGAAATTCTAATAATCTTAATTAAAAGAAATATTCTTTTTACACAGGGTTTAATAACAGTGTTACTGAAGACACCATTCCATCAGCCTGTAATTGTAAATTAGTAAGAGAACAATTCCCTAAGTATTAATCCTGAAGGCCGAAACCAACATCAGATCAATACCCAGGAAACCATTCAACTTAGCTAATCTCCAGTTAGTTTCTAATTTTCTTAACTCCACTGGGTTTAAGAATAGCATTTTTAGTGATACCATTAACGACAAACCCAAAATTCAATTCAATTCCAACTAAATATTAATTAACCGATAAACTTCATTAAATCTTAATAAAAATATTTAATCTTTTTTCAACTGGGTTTAAGTATAGTGTTAGTGAAGACACCGTTCACGACCAACCCAAAATCCCATTTGATATTAAATACAAGGATCTGAATAGAAAATATATCGGCTTATATTCAATATCAAATTCTGAAACCAACAAATATCGTATTGGAATAACGATATATATCTTCTAAATTCCTCCACAATATCCGTATGATCACATAATCCAATATCGAAATATTCCGAAGATACTTTTGATTCAAATCCATTCCAATTTTGATATTGGAAATTTCTGGTTATATTAAAACCATTCACAAATCCAATTTATTTATTTTAAAAATAAATAAATTATTATTCTAGTTAATAACTAGTTCATTTCGATCAAATATATTTTTATCTTCTCAAAATTGGAATTTTTAATCTGAAATCTTTCCAAATCATTTATTATGATTTTACATAATTTTTCCATAATTTTAATAGTTTTATTATTTCCCGTACAGGCGGTTTCCAATAACGGCCACTGAACTGCATCCATAGCGACCTTTTCTGAATTTGATTTGGATATATCTCCAAATCTAACCATTAGATTTCAAACCTCTTATATTCATTGGAAATCTCTTTTCGATACGAACTCAACGGTTCCAGTTTAATGGGAATCCGACGGTCGGATCTCCCGTAACGTCCATTTGAAGTTAATGATCGAAATTCGCAAACGGTCGCTGCGCTGCGCGTTCTATTCAGGCCATTATAATATATTTAATAAATATATTATATATTTCGTCGCTTTCCATTTAAAACGAATTTTATAAATCGTTTTAAATTCATTTTAAAAATGATTTCCACTTCCATTTCAATTTCAAATCAAAATTGAATATTCCATTATAAACTCATTTTAAAACGATTTCAGTTTCATTTTCAAATTCAAATCAAAATTGAGTATTCTAATATAAATTAATTTTAAATTCATTTCAAATCGATTTTAATTAAATTTCAATTCGTTTCAAATTCCTTTCAAATCGATTTCCATTAAATTTCAATTCGTTTAAAATTCCTTTCAAATCGATTTCCATTCGATTTTCAAATTCAAATCAAAATTGAATATTCTTTATATAAATTCGTTTTAAATTCATTTTAAAACGATTTCAATTTGATTTTCAAATTTAAATCAAAATTTAAATTTTCCATATCATTTCAATATTAAAATGATAAAATTTTCAAAATATCATATTTTAAAACCACTTTTCGATATTCATTATAAAATGAATAAAATTCAAAAAATTCCCGTTCATGTTAAAATGGCGTTTAACTACTTAACACGACTTCACATTTCAATATTCACTGAATATTATTTTGAAATATTCGTTAATTCTGAACTGGAATCAGACTCAATCAATTACCATATAATTTTACTTATATGGATTTCAACATCACATATATACAACAATAATGATAAGCAATCATGAAAAATTCAAACAACATCCAGAGTGCATTCTACAACTGTATAAGCATTAAAATAAATAAATAACGCATATACAGTCTGTCAACTCATCGATTGACATACCACTAATTATTGGGATCAGTGTATGTCAAATATTATCCCAATACCCGTGTGGGGTTTTCAAACAACAAATATCGTTTATTATATATGTAGTTGGGCGATGTGTAAAATTTATCGTCCCAATCAATATCAGATAAATTGGTGTACATAAACAAATCGTCCGATTTGTAAATGAATATTAATTTTATTTCATGATAATTTATATATATTTTTTATATAAATAATTTTTATATAAAGTTCATATATAATTTTTTATATGCAACAATAATAATCCCAATCACAACAAACAAACAATCAACTGGTTTGTACAATAAATGGTGTCGGGGGCTTCTAAGTCCCATCTGCATCCTAGTTTATAATAATTGGAAAATAATTGAGTGTGAGAGAGATCTCACATTCGTTTCCATTCCTCCGTTCTTTTATTTTTGAATTTCTGTACTATTTGAATTTGAATTTGCTTGGAATTCTAACGTGCTCCGTTTTCATTCTGGTCAGTTCTGGTTGTAGCTCTCGTCGAGAGGATTCCAACGCATCCTATTTCACTCGTTTTTGCCAAAGTTACGATGGTTTAAAGATTAATTAAATTTTAAAATAAATAAAATACCATTAATTAAATAATTACACTTTTTAATTACGCTTAACTCAAAAGTGTTGTGGTTCATCTTCTTCTTTCAGGAGCCCCATGAAAACTGCTGCTCGCAAGCAAGGGTTGCAAATCGCAAGCCCTACAACGCGCCAAAGGACGATTAGACTCCACCACAAGATACGGCTACACGCCATCGGTCTTCGCCAGCCACCTCAGAAGGCACGACGCGTTATATCACCGGTGAAATCCACTTGACGGCGACCACTTCGAGCTGTGATTTTGAACTAACCACGAAACAAAAATCCATCTTGTTTGTATCATATTGAAGAGCACAAAAAGTTGTTTGATTTTCGTGTTGGAACTGTGGATTAATTCACTTTGAATCGAGAAATTTTGGGAAGGAAATCGCGGAAATTCTGATCGCTGATCAGAAGAGGTCAGCGGCTTGTTGAAGATGACTAGGGTTTGGTTATATAGGAATATATATATTAATATTTTAATAATATTTAATTCTAGATTCACTTGTTTAATGTCACGAACTCATATTGAGACACAACGACTGTTGCCCCTTGACAAATACCCTCATTCGCACACAATGGGATATGTTTCGTAAGCCAATTCTAATGTTTTGATCAGTTTTTATCAAAATTAATATATAAATCAATATATTTTGAATTTAAACATACATTTTAATTTACCGGAGCCATATTCTGACTCCAAAAATTCTCAAAAAATAAATCTAGCTATCTTTTGACAATACAATCCTAACAAAACTAATTTCGTCGAATTTGGAGGCCGTTTGAAAAAGGGTCCTTTTCTGGTCGATCCAATTCAAATTTAAATTACCAACCACGTTTAAATTTACTGCGCTCACATATTAATTCCAAAAATTATGAAATTTGAAACTTAACAATAATCCGACATTCCGGATCCAATAAAAGTGGTTTCATCGAAAACGGAGTTCGTTTGCCAGATGGCTATTTATTATATTATATTATATTCCATAACGAATATTTTAAATTTAAACTGGACATAACTTTCAATTCCTGCTATGAAATCTGGATTTTTCAGATTCGTTGGAAAGATATTTTCAAACAGATTTATATATTTCTTATTTCACCAAAATACGGTTTATTTTGAATCTTGTACATTCATTTGAATTTTGAAATCGAATTTTAAACTACCGTGTCATTTCCAATTCCTTTTATAATTAAAATAAATATTTATATTCTAACTTCGATTTAAATAAATTTATACATTCTAATTCTATTCAAAATAAATTTCTTGTCTTTATTATTTAAAAATAATTCATTTTAAATATTTGAAATTCATTAAAATGCCAAAATAAAAAAATTAATTGGTTCTAATTTTCCAGGTTGTTACAATCTCCCCCACTTAAAATCTTTTCGTCCCCGAAAAGGAATAGAGCGGAAATTGGTTTTCTAATCAACTCCACTTTCAGTTTGGCTTTCATTCGTCAACTTTTCCGTTTTAAGAATTTTCCAATTTTTCAAAAATTTGGCTAACACCCTAAATTTTCGAAAAATTTCGCCATAACCTCCTTTGTACGGGGAGCATCGGGAAAATCCCCAAACTGCCACACAAGCCCTCTCATCTCAAAAAGAAAAAGCCAAGCGGCTAGCTAATCAGCTTATAAAATCATCCAAACCCAATAAATTAGTAAACATATACTTAATTGTTGGCAAGAAATTTTATTCCTCTTCTCTAGCCTCCTTGCTATGACCTGTTTATTATATATGCATGTACATGTATGCAATTCTAATCAATTTTCAATTCAGTTCAATATTTGCTCGATTTGGCTAAGATTAACTTTCATGTTCTCGTATTGGTTTTAATTTGGCTCAATTCAAATTTTCATTATCATATTGGATTTATTATCCCAATATTTTTATTAGTTGAACAAATAGTCACACAACACAACCAGTAATCAATTTGTGAATTAAATTTCCAAAACATATAAATTTTGTATATATATTCAAAAATCATATTTTTAGTGTCAAATCACAAACATTAAATTCTAACTAAGGTTTTGGTTCTCACACCAGTCGATTGGGAATATATAGATATCCCACCTTCGAAACTCGAACATGGATGTTGATGATAGTATACCGATCATCAGAATCATCCCCGGGCGACTAGAGAGTGATTCTATATCTACCCAGTATATTTGAGACTTCAAATGCACATGGATCAAACATATATGAAAAGTCTCGTTAAACCCGACAGCCTAAATTCAATATAAAATAAATATTCAAATACGAATAATAAGTTATAACGTTTCAAAACCTAATTTCATTTTTTTTAAATAACACACTTCCAACACATTCTAGGATACGAATGATCCCATCTCTAACGAGTCATTCTCATTGGATATTACTAATCCAATCTCTCATGAATTCTTTCGTTCGGTTCTAATGTGTCTTGTTCTCGAGCTCTGTAAACTAAAGCTCTGATACCAAATGTGGCGTCCCGAACTTCCCCGTGAAGGAAAGCCCGGACTGCTTCGAGAACACGACAAATCGGAACATAAACAGAAGAACATTTCATTGCTTATTACAACAATTACATCAAAGTACATGAATATTTAGAGTATGAATAAATATTACATAGAAAAATATCAGAGATTTAAAATACATAGCAGCGGAAATAAAATGTATAAATACTATGCATAGTGGAAAATACAATAACTAGCACAATTGAAAGAGATATACGGATACAGAGCGCTCCGAATATAGCTCCAGCTGTAAATCCAGGATCATGTATAAATAAATCTACAAAACCAAAACTACTAGCTGCCCATGTGGAAAATAGGGTCACCTAGAGTTTAGGTTAAAACAATAAACTCCAGGTCAGTCTTGGGACTGGTGTGAGAACTAAAACAGTTATTTAAAACTTTACTTTAGAATAAGGTAAATCAAGGGACCACGCCATATAACACGGAACGGGTTTACCCCCAAGTATACCATTGCCTAAAATAAACAGTGCAATGCTAAATAAAGAAAAATGAAGCTATTATAAGACTCAGGTCCCATCACACAATGCAACGTAAGCCGGAGGATAGAGTTTTACCTTATAATAGCCAAATATGCTTGGTACGTTTATAACAAATCTTTTATTATTACTACAAGTGAAGAAATCAACTTCAAATATAAATATATCAATCATATATGGCATTAGCGCCCCATCCCGCTATGTCGCCATATATAGTATACAGTCAAAACCGAAAAATGTCGTATTTCGAAGTTTGGATTTCCATTATGGTGGCTCCTGATCCAAAAGATATATCGCATAGTGCAATTCACCAAGGTTTACGTCGCAGGCATGCGAAAACACTGTAATGCACATCCGTACTATCTAGGAAAACAAGTTACCGTGGCTTACGTCCAAGCATTGGAAAACACCGCTAACTCTATCCATCTGGGAATCGAGGGATGTGCCCCTATCCCTACAAGTGTGGGCGACCACACCCAGTATCACCTTGGTCGACCGAATCCATGACAACACATAAGGTGTCTATTCTCATCTCTAAATCATACTGATCTAACCATCAATTTGTCACCATACCGTTGTGTGAGGCTCGCAAATTAACGCTACACAAAGTTGTGCTATATTAAAGCTGTCCTTTGATCATCATCCACCAAACTTTTCTTTTCAACAAAATTTTGGATCACTACATCTTAGCATGCCACACTATCAATCCATACTGTACCTCTGATTTCTGCCGATATATATCCTCTGAGCTCGTACGTCTCAAAGAAGGGTGTTAAGATAGAGAATAAATAATCCGCCACCAAACAGATATATATATTTAGCAAAGATCAACGAATATAGTATAAAGGAATACAATGTCAGACACACCATCCATTTACAAGTCTGTTCTAGGTCTGAACGAAACCGAAGGCACCTTATTCCTCGTCCCGTATGTCCAATACTGGAGAGAGGCCATTGTATATCCATGCAATCAACAAGTACGTCTGGATGGCTACTACTGTAGCCCCTTCAAGGTAGCTACCCCAATCATGAGCATCAGTAGCAACCCATCCATTCGAAGCGAAGATCGTCGGTCATCTTCAATCTCTTTGACTTTTTGTCGTATCAGTTATTCTGAATGGGTTAAACCCGGCCTTTCTGAATAACTCACGTATCTTATAATCAAGTGCTATAACAACACATCATATGCCTCATTCCAATCCACAATATTCTTTTGTTCAATATTTTTTTCCTGTGAGAAAGGTTCCCATTAATTTTATCAAAGATAAATTCTATAAATTTGCTCTTTAATCTTCCTTTGGATATCATTTCTAAACCAAATTAAGGTTTATCAACTAGTCGGGATTAGCGAACCTTACCGAAGTAATCATTTGTTTATTTTCCCAATACCAACCTATTCATCCCATGGAGAAAAAATGGTAATACTCCATATCTAACACCATGGTGTTATCAGTAAAATTAATTACCATTTCACGTTCAAATCAAATTAAAGATTTAACTATCGCTTGGAGCAAAACTAGTGATACTCCATTCTCGATCATTTTCTTGAATTGGTAATTTTAATTATCACATTCACTTTTCAATCTAATTAAAGATTCATTAAAACTCCATTTAGTTTCAATCTTCCCAAAAATCAATTTTAATGATTATTCAAAGCTAAGAAATTAATCTTATCTCTAGCTGGGTTAAAGAACCCATGTCATTTAAAACACGGTTCACGGTAAACCCAAAATCACATTCCATTTTATTCCAATTACTAAATATAACTGGAAATTGAAATAATCTTAATTAAAAGATTTATTCTTTTCACACGGGGTTTAAGAACAGTGTTACTGAAGACACCATTCCATCAGTCTCTAACCATAAATTAGCAAGAGAACAATTCCTTAAGTATTAATCCCGAAGGCCGAAACCAACATCAGATCAATACCCAGGAAACCATTCAACTTAGCTAATCTCCAGTTAGTTTCTACTTTTCTTAACTCCACTGGATTTAAGAACAACAATTTTACAGATACCATTCACGACAAACCCAAATTTCAATTCAATTCAATTCCAATTAAATATTAATTAATTGGTAAACTTCATTAAAACTTAATAAAAAGATTTAATCTTTTATCAACTACGTTTAAGAACAGTGTTCATGAAGACACCGTTCACAACCATCCCAAAATCCCATTTGATATTAAATACAAGGCTCTAAATAGAAAATATATCGGCTTATATTCAATATCAAATTCTGAAACCAACAAATATCGTATTGGAATAACGATATATATATATATATATATATTCCAAATTCCACCACAATATCCGTATAATCACGGAATCCAATATCGAAATATTCCGAAGATACTTTCTATTCAAATCCATTCCAATTCTGATATTGGAAATTTCTGGTTATATTAAAACCACTCACAAATCCAATTTATTTATTTTAAAAATAAATAAATTATTATTCTAGTTAATAACTAGTTCATTTCGATAAAATATATTTTTATCTTTTCAAAACCGGAATTTCATCTGAAATCTTTCCAAATCATTTATTATGATTTTACATAATTTTTCTATATTTTTAGTAATTTTATTATCGCCCGTACAGGCGGTTTCCAATAACGGCCACTGAACTACATCAATAGCGACCTTTTCTGAATTTGATTTGGACATATCTCCAAATCTAACCATTAGATTTCAGATATCTTATATTCATTGGAAATCTCTTTTCGATACGAACCCAATGGTTCTGGTTTTAGTAGAATCCAACGGTCGGATTCCCGTAACGTCCATTTGAAATTAGTGGTCGAAATTCGCGAACGGTCACTGCGCAGCGCGTTCTATTAAGGCCATTATAATATATATATTTATATATATATATATATATATATATATATATATATTATTTCGTTGATTTCCATTTAAAACGAGCTTTGTAAATTGTTTTAAATTCGTTTTAAAAACGATTTGCACTTCCATTTCAATTTCAAATCAAAATTGAATATTCCGTTATACATTCATTTTAGATTCATTTTAAAGCGATTTCAATTTCATTTTCAAATCAAAATTGAATATTCCAATATAAATTCATTTAAAATTCATTTCAAATCGATTTCAATTCAATTTCAATTCAATTTCAATTCGTTTCAAATTAATTTCAAATCGATTTCCAGTCAATTTCAATTCGTTTCAAATTCCTTTCAAATCGATTTCCATTCAATTTTCAAATTCAAATCAAAATTGAATATTCTTTATATAAATTCATTTTGAATTCATTTTAAAACGATTTCAATTTGATTTTCAAATTTAAATCAAAATTTAAATTTTCCATATCATTTTAATATTAAAATGATAATATTTTCAAAATATCAGATTTTGAAATCACTTTTTGATATTCATTATAAAATGAATAAAATCGACAAAATTCTCATTCGTGTTAAAATGGTGTTTAACTACTTAACACTGCTTCACATTTCAATATTCACTAAATATTATTTTAAAGTATTCATTAGTTATGAACTGGAATCAGACTCAATCAATTACCATATAATTTTATTTATATGGATTTCAACATCACATATATACAACAATAATGATAATCAATCATTAAAAATTCAAACAATATCCAGAGTGCATTCTACAACTGTATAAGCATTAAAATAAATAAATAATGCTTATACAGTCTATCAACCCATCGATTGACATACCACTAATTATTGGGACCAGTGTATGTCAAATATTATGCCAATACCCGTGTGGGGTTTTCAAACAACAAATATCGTTTATTATTTGTGCAGTTGGGCGATATGTAAAATTTATCTTTCCAATCAATATCAGATAAATGGTGTACATAAACAAATCGTCCAATTTGTAAATGAATATTTTTTTATTTCATGATAATATATATATGATTAATTTTTACATACAGTTCATATATAATTTTTTATATACAATAATAACAATTCCAATCACAACAAACAAACAATCAACTGGTCTATACAATAAATGGTGTTGGGGGCTTCTAAGCCCTATCTGCATCCTAGTTTATAATAACTGGAAAATGATTGAGTGTGAGAGAGATCTCATGTAACAACCCGGAAATCTGGGCTAGTTTAAAATTTTTATTTTGGCAATTTTAGCGAATTTTGATTATTTAAAATGAATTATTTAAAATAATATCGACGAGAAAATTTCTTTTGAATAAAATTCAATCGTATATAGTTATATAGATCGACGTTAGAATATAAATAATTATATATAATTATAAAAGGAATTGAAAATGGTGCGGTAGTTCGATAATTCGATTTCAAACTTCAATTGAACATACCGGGTGCAGAATAATACGGATTTTAGTGAAACCAAAAATAATGGGATCTAATTGAGAATATCTTTCCCACGAATCCGAAAAATTGAAATTTCATAGCGGGAATCAAAAGATATGTCCAGTTGAAAATTCTGAATAGTCACTATAGAATTCAGGCCCTTAAAAATGGAGATTTTGCAAACGACCTCGGATTTCGACGAAACCACTTTTGTTGGGTCCGTAATGTCAAATTATTGCTAGATCCCAAATTTCATTATTTTTCGAATCAACATGTGAGCGTGGCAAAGGAAAACGCATTTGACCAGTTTAAGTTGATTTTAATCGATTGGAAAATGACCATTTTTCTAACGGTCTCACAATTCGACGAAACTAGTTTTGTTAGGACCGTATCGTCAATACGAAGCTAGAAAATATTTTTCGGGAATTTTTCTGGTTAGTATGTGACCCCAGTAAATTGAAATGTACGTTCAAATTGAATATATAAGGATTTATATTTTAATTTCAATGGGAACTAATTGTAACGATCGAATTGGCCTTCGTGGCTTATCCCATTGTGTTCGGAATGGGGGTAATTAGCTGGGGACGACAGTCGATGGATTCAATTTCGAGTTGAAAATAAAAAGTTGCTTTTAAGAAATTTAAAATAATTAAATAATATAATTCCCCTTATTTCTCTCCCTCTCCATTATCAGTCAACCCCCACTTCTAACTGTTCAATCAGAAATCGAATAAAAAGAAAAAAAAAACCTAAACTAAATCCTCCCGTCGCTGACCCGCCACCACGTCGTAGCCCCCCCCACCCTGGTCCGTCGTCGATCGGCCTCCCCAAACCCCCCACCTCATCGGCCACCCTCCACCATGCCGATGCCCATCTCGATAGCCCAAAACATCCACCCACCACGAACCCTAGCCGCAAGACAGCCAGGCGCCGCCTCCTAGCCCACCGCACCACCTCAGCAGACGCCTGCGGTCCCCTCTCGACCACCCGCAACGCTCAACAGCTCCCTACACTCCTCCCCTTCCGAAAGCCAAAGGTGAGTTTCTTTGTTTTGTTTGTTTCATAAATTTCCTTAGATTTAAAACGGAATTTCCATTAGTGTAAATCTGATTTTTATTTTAGAAAAGATAGGATTTTTATTTTAGAAAAGACAGAATTTTTATTTTAGAAAAGATAGGATTTTTATATACTGAATAGCGATTTAAAAATTCGATTTTTATATATTGAATAGCGATTTAAAAATTCGATTTTTATATATTGAATAGCGAAGTAAAAATTCGATTTTTATATATTGAATAGCAAAGTAAAAATTCGATTTTTATATATTGAATAGCGAAGTAAAAATTCGATTTTTATATATTGAATAGCAAAGTAAAAATTCGATTTTTATATATTGAATAGTAAAGTAAAAATTCGATTTATTTTATATATGTAGTGAATACGAGCAACGAAAGTGACAAGAGGCAAGAACGGTGAAGATTTCTACAAAGAAGAGTCGTGGGATTGGATTAGCTAATTTGTGAGAACTTCTCACTCTTTAATTTCTTTTTCTAGTTATATATATATATACTAGGATGCAGACGGTGTTTAGTAACACCCGACACAATCGTCCACAGACCATGGACTTGTTTGTTTGGTTGTGTAGTTGGTTAGATTATTTGGTTTGAATTGAATTGTTTGGTGAATTGAATTTGATTTGATTGATATGTGAATGGCGTGGGCCTTCACTAGACCGGGGATAAGGCTAGGCCTCGTACCGTTTCTAGTATCGCGCCGTTATGCCGCCGAAATTTTCTAAAATAAGTTAGAAAAATAAAGATATCATTTTATTTAATAAATGAACTGAATAGAATATTTTCATAGGCTGAATAAAATGTTTTATCGTTAAAGATATAATTTTTAACGTGAAAGTGGATAAATAAATATTCATTTACAAACCGGACGGTTTGTTTATGTACACTTATTTGAAGGACATTGATTGGGACGATAAATTTTACACATCGCCCAACTGCACAAATAAAAATCTATGTTTGTTGATTTGAAATCCCACACGGGTATTGGGATAAAATACGGCATACACTAATCCCAATAATTAGTTGTATGTCGATCGATTGATTGACAGGCTGTTATAAGCGTTAGATATCTATATTTGATGTTTATACAGTGTAGTGCACTTTGGATGATGGTTGATTATTTGTCATCGTTGATATATACATGTGTTGTAGAATATCCTATAATTAACATTATATGGTAATTGATTGGGCCTCATTCCAGTTTCGAAAAAGAAATATTTGAAATAAAAAATATTTGAAATAGAAATATTTAAAGAGAAATATTTGAATAGAAATATTTGAAATAGAAATATTTTAGATAGAATATTTGAAAATAGAAACATATGAAGCCGTGTTGATTAGATTGGCGCCATTTTGACGTGAACGATATTTATATCGGTTTCATTCATTTTATAATGAATATCGAAAGTGATTTCAAAAAACTCCATATTTGAAAAGATAAAAATAGATTTTTATCGAAATGAACTAGTTTTGAACTAGAATTATAATTTTATTTATTTTTAAAATAAATAAACTGGATTAGAAATGGTCTTGAAAATAACCAGAATTTCCAATGATTGCATTGGAATGAATTTGAATCGAAATTGTCTTCGGAATATTTCGATGTTGGATTTCGTGATTATACAGATGTTGTTATGGAAATTTGAAAGATATAGATATATATATCGTTATTTCCAATACGATATCTGTTGGTCGTAGAATTTGATATTGAATATAAGCCGATATATTTCTATTCGGAGCCTTGTATTTAATATCAAATGTGATTTGGGTTTGTCGTGAATGGTGTCTTGACTAACACTGTTCTTGAACACAGTTGAGAAAAGATTAAATCTTTTTATTTAGATTTAATGAAGTGTACCAATTAAATAATATTTAATTGGAATTGAATTGATATTGATTCTTGGGTTTGTCGTGGACAATGTTTTAAATAACACTTGTTCTTCAACCCGATAATTAATGGAATGTGATTTTGGGTTTATCGTGAACCGTGTTTTAAATGACACTAATTCTTTAACCCAGTTAACGATTAAAACTAAGGGGAGTTTTAATGAATCTTTAATTAGATTGGAAAAAATCGAGGATGGAGTATCACCAATTTTGCTCCAGGCGTTAGTTAAATCTTTAGTTAGATTTGAACGTGAAATGGTAATTGAATTTACCGATAACACCGTGGTGTTAGATATGAAGTATAACCAGTTTTACTTCATGGGATGAATAGGTTGGGATTGGGAAATTAAAACAAATGATTACTTCGGTAAGGTTCGTTAATCCCGACTTGCGGAATCGAAATTCAAAAGTAGATTAAAGAATAAATTTTAATGATTTATCTTTGATAAAATTAATGGGAACCTTTCCCTATGAATGTGAAATTTAGAAACTAACTGTCGGTTAGCTAAGCAGAACGGTTTTCTGGATATTGGTCTGATGTTGGTTTCGGCCTTCGGGGTTAATATTTGGGGAATTATTCTCTTGATTAATTTACGGTTAGTGACTGATGAATTGGAATGAGGCGTATGTTGTGTTTGTGTAACACTTATTTAAAATATACGCGAGTTATTCGGGAAGACCGGGTTTATCCCATTCTGAATAACTGATACGACGATAATTCGAAGATGAAGACGATGGTTGAAGACTGGAGGTCTTCACGTCGTTTGGGTAATTACTGATGATCTTGATTGGGCTGTACACCCAAGAAGATGGAAACAGTTGGTGATCGTCTAGACGTACTTGGAGATCGATGGATATGCGGGGTACTAGGTGCCTCCGGTTTCGTTCAGACCCAGAATGAACTTGTAAATGGACTGTGTGTCTGACATTGGATTTCATTCTGTGTGACTGATATCGGTTGCATAGAGTGGTTTGTCGGTGTGGCATGCTAAGATGCAAATGATCAAGGCTTCTGTTGAAAAGCAAAGTCTTGTGGTAATGATCAAAGCACAGCCTGTGTGGCACAGCTTTGTGTAACGTGAATTCGCGAGCCTCGCACCCCGGTTGTGAACCAAAAACGGGAGAGGACCTCAGGGAGGACATGCGTTTCTTTCTAGCTAGGGTGGTGTCAGTGACCTACCAGCCCTGACATTTATATACTTTTCACCTGTGTGGTTGTTGCTGTTGCGAGGCGCCTCGGTTAGATCGGACGATCCGGGTCCGATGGAGTCATTTGTTGGCTCATTTACGCCCCAAAGGGCGGGGAAACGTAGTGTTCAGGCATAATAATCCACATCGGTGGACCGGCCCTGACGATCCAAGGGGCAGTTGCGGCTGTTCCTAGACATGGGCTAGATTGTCTAAAATCGGTAGAGGACTATCTTTTGCCTCGGTTCACAGATGGAAATCCAACTTCCAAATACGTGATTTTGCGGTTTTAATTGTAGAACTAGTATGGCGACATGATATATGGTACCCATACCGCCTATGATTGATACTTATGATTTGAAGTTGTTTTATACACTATGCACTTATAATAGTATCAAATGATTTGTTTTAAACGTATCAAGCATTCTTTGGCTGTTATAAGGGAAAACCCTATCCCCCGGCTTGCGTTGCATTGTGTGATAGGACCTGGGTCTTATAACAGCTTCATTTTTCTTTATTTAGCATTGCGCTGTTTGTTATGTGCACTGGTATTCTTGGGAGGAAACCCGTTCCGTGTTATACGGCGTGGTCCCTTGATTTACCTAACTTTAAAATAAAGATTAATAACTGTTTTAGTTCTCACACCAGTCCCATGACTGACCTGGAGTTTATTGTTTTAACCTAAACTCTAGGTGCCCCTATTTTGACACGGGCAGCTAGTAGTTTTGGTTTTGCAGATTTATATTCACAGGATCCTGGTTTACAGCTGGAATGATATCCGGAAAGCTTTGTATCCGTATATCTCTTCTAGTTGTGTATTGTATTATTTTCCGCTGCTATGTATTTAAATGTAATTTAAATCTCTGATATTTCTGTGTAATGTATATTCATTTATACTCTGTATATTCTTGTAATCTGATGCATTGTTGTAATATACAATGAAATGTTCTCCCGTCTGCGTTCTATTTTGTCGTGTTCTCAAAACAATTAGGCGTTCCGAACGGTCTAGATCGGTTTAACGACTAGTTCGGATCGAGCGAAATTCCCGATTGTTTCATGTGGTATCAGAGCTTTGGTTTACAAAGCTTAGAGAACAAGACACATTAGAGCCATACGAAAGAATTCATCAGATATTGGATTAGTAATATCCAATTAGAATGACTCGTTAGAGATGGGATCAGTAGTATCCTAGAACGAGTGTGAAGAGTATATTTAAAAAAAAATGAAAACAATTTTTGTTTTGAAATTTATATCAATTATTCGTATTTGATTATTTATTTATATGAATTTGGACAATCCAATATATAAAGATTTTGCATGTATGTCTTGCAAACGTGTATTCGAAGTTTTAATATACTGGATAGTTATAGAATCATACTCTAGTTGCCCGGGGATAATTCTGGTGATGGGGCACCATCGCCAGTATTTATTTTCGAGCGACGAAAGTGAGATTTCTATATATTTCGTATTGATTGGTGTGAGAACCAAAAACTAGATAGGGCTTATTGTTGTGGTTTGGCATCAAAAATCTGATTTTGACTATGTATCAAAGTTATGAATTTGAAAAGCTAATCAACTAATTGATTGATGGCTGTATTGTAGATTATTGGTTGATTAATTAAGATTTGTACCATATAGCCAATTTGAACCAAATAATGAATTGTATTGAAATTTAGTCGCATTTTCTTGCATATATATGTACTTTCATTGAACAGGTCATAGCAAGGAGGCTAGAGCAGAGAATAAAATTTGTTTGCCCGACAAATAGGTACATGTTTACTATAATTTACTGTTTTGTTTGGGTGATGATGATTTTATGAGCCTATTGGCTAGCCGCTTGGCTTTTTCTTTTTCTTTTTGAGATCAGAAGGCCTATATGGCAATTTCTGGATTTTCCCATGGCTCCCGGTGCAGGGGAGGTTATGGCGAAATTTTTCGAAAATTCCGGGTGTTAGCCAAATTTTTGAAGAATTCGAAAATTCTCAGAAACTGAAAAGTTAGAGAATGGAAGCCAAATAGAATGTAGAGTTGATTAATCAAACCACTTTCGACTTTATTCCTTTTTGGGGACGAAAAGTTTTAAGTGGGGGAGATTGTAACAACCCGGAAATATGAGCCAGTTTAAAATTTTTATTTTGGCAATTTTAGCGAATTTTGATTATTTAAAATGAATTATTTTAAATAATATCGACGAGAAAATTTCTTTTGAATAAAATTCAATCATATATAGTTATATAGATCGACGTTAGAATATAAATAATTATATATAATTATAAAAGGAATTGAAAATGGCGCGGTAGTTCGATAATTAGATTTCAAACTTCAATTGAACACACCGGGTGCAGAATAATCCGGATTTTAGTGAAACCAAAAATAATGGGATCTAATTGAGAATATCTTTCCCACGAATCCGAAAAATTGAAATTTCATAGCGGGAATCAAAAGATATGTCCAGTTGAAAATTTTGAATAGTCGTTAAAGAATTCGGGCCCTTAAAAATGGAGATTTTGCAAACGACCTCGGATTTCGACGAAACCACTTTTGTTGGGTCCGTGATGTCAAATTTTTGATAGATCCCAAATTTCATAATTTTTCGAATCAATATGTGAGCGTGGCAAAGGAAAACGCGTTTGACCAGTTTCAGTTGATTTTAATCGACTGGAAAATGGCCATTTTTCTAACGGTCTCACAATTCGACAAAACTAGTTTTGTTAGGACCGTATCGTCAATACGAAGCTAGAAAATATTTTTCGGGAATTTTTCTAGTTAGTATGTGACCCCAGTAAATTGAAATGTACGTTCAAATTGAATATATAAGGATTTATATTTTAATTTCAACGGAAACTGATTGTAACGATCGAATTGGCCTTCGTGGCTTATCCCATTGTGTTCGGAATGGGGGTAATTAGCTGGGGACGACAGTCGGTGGATTCAATTTCGAGTTGAAAATAAAAAGTTTCTTTTAAGAAATTTAAAATAATTAAATAATATAATTCCCCTTATTTCTCTCCCTCTCCATTATCAGTCAACCCCCACTTCTAACTGTTCAATCAAAAATCGAATAAAAAGAAAAAAAAAACTAAACAAAATCCTCCCGTCGCTGACTCGCCACCACGTCGTTGCCCCCCCCCCCCCCGCCCTGGTCCGCCGTCGATCGGCCTCCCCAAACCCCCCACCTCATCGGCCACCCTCCACCAAGCCGATGCCCTTCTCGATAGCCCAAAACATCCACCCACCGCGAACCCTAGCCGCGAGACAGCCAGGCGCGGCCTCCTAGCCCACCACACCACATCTGCAGACACCTGCGGTCCCCTCTCGACCACCCGCAATGCTCAACAGCTCCCTACACCCCTCCCCTTCCAAAAGCCAAAGGTGAGTTTCTTTGTTTTTTTTGTTTCATAAATTTCCTTAGATTTAAAATGGAATTTCCATTAGTGTAAAACTGATTTTTATTTTAGAAAAGATAGGACTTTTACTTTAGAAAAGATAGGATTTTTATTTTAGAAAAGATAGGATTTTTATATATTGAATAGCGATCTAAAAATTCGATTTTTATATATTGAATAGCGATTTAAAAATTCGATTTTTATATATTGAATAGCGAAGTAAATATTCGATTTTTATATATTGAATAGCAAAGTAAAAATTCGATTTTTATATATTGAATAGCAAAGTAAAAATTCGATTTTTATATATTGAATAGCGAAGTAAAAATTCGATTTTTATATATTGAATAGAAAAGTAAAAATTCTATTTTTATATATTGAATAGTAAAGTAAAAATTCGATTTTTTTTATATATGTAGTGAATACGAGCAACGAAAGTGACAAGAGGCAAGAACGGCGAAGATTTCTACAAAGAAGAGTCGTGGGATTGGATTAGCTAATTTGTGAGAACTTCTCACTCTTCAATTTCTTTTTCTAGTTATATATATATACTAGGATGCAGACGGTGTTTAGTAGCACCCGACACAATCGTCCACAGACCATGGACTTGTTTGTTTGGTTGTGTAGTTGGTTAGATTATTTGGTTTGAATTGAATTGTTTGGTGAATTGAATTTGATTTGATTGATATGTGAATGGCGTGGGCCTTCACTAGACCGGGGATAAGGCTAGGCCTCGTCCCGTTTCTAGTATCGCGCCGTTATGCCGCCGAAATTTTCTAAAATAAGTTAGAAAAATAAAGATATCATTTTATTTAATAAATGAACTGAATAGAATATTTTCATAGGCTGAATAAAATGTTTTATCGTTAAAGATATAATTTTTAACGTGAAAGTGGATAAATAAATATTCATTTACAAACCGGACGGTTTGTTCATGTACACTTATTTGAAGGACATTGATTGGGACGATAAATTTTACACATCGTCCAACTACACAAATAGAAATCTATGTTTGTTGATTTGAAACCCCACACGGGTATTGGGATAAAATACGGCATACACTAATCCCAATAATTAGTTGTATGTCGATCGATTGATTGACAGGCTGTTATAACCGTTAGATATCTATATTTGATGCTTATACAGTGTAGTGCACTTTGGATGATGGTTGATTATTTGTCATCGTTGATATATACATGTGTTGTAGAATATCCACATAATTAACATTATATGGTAATTGATTGGGCCTCGTTCCAGTTTCGAAAAAGAAATATTTGAAATAAAAAATATTTGAAATAGAAATATTTGAAGAGAAATATTTGAATAGAAATATTTGAAATAGAAATATTTGAGATAGAATATTTGAAAATAGAAACATATGAAGCCGTGCTGATTAGATTGGCGCCATTTTGACATGAACGATATTTATATCGGTTTCATTCATTTTATAATGAATATCGAAAGTGATTTCAAAAAACTCCATATTTGAAAAGATAAAAATAGGTTTTTATCGAAATGAACTAGTTTTGAACTAGAATTATAATTCTATTTATTTTTAAAATAAATAAACTGGATTAGAAATAGTCTTGAAAATAACCAGAATTTCCAATGATTGCATTGGAATGAATTTGAATCGAAATTGTCTTCGGAATATTTCGATGTTGGATTTCGTGATTATACATATGTTGTTATGGAAATTTGAAAGATACAGATATATATATCGTTATTTCCAATACGATATCTGTTGGTCGTAGAATTTGATATTGAATATAAGCCGATATATTTCTATTCGGAGCCTTGTATTTAATATCAAATGTGATTTGGGTTTGTCATGAATGGTGTCTTGACTAACACTGTTCTTGAACCCAGTTGAGAAAAGATTAAATTTTTGTATTTAGATTTAATGAAGTGTACCAATTAAATAATATTTAATTGGAATTGAATTGATATTGATTCTTGGGTTTATCGTGGACAATGTTTTAAATAACACTTGTTCTTCAACCCGATAATTAATGGAATGTGGTTTTGGGTTTATCGTGAACCGTGTTTTAAATGACCCTAATTCTTTAACCCAGTTAACGATTAAAACTAAGGGGAGTTTTAATGAATCTTTAATTAGATTGGAAAAAATCGAGGATGGAGTATCACCAATTTTGCTCCAGGCGTTAGTTAAATCTTTAATTAGATTTGAACGTGAAATGGTAATTGAATTTACCGATAACACCGTGGTGTTAGATATGAAGTATAACCAGTTTTACTTCATGGGATGAATAGGATGGGATTGGGAAATTAAAACAAATGATTACTTCGGTAAGGTTCGTTAATCCCGACTAGCGGAATCGAAATTCAAAAGTAGATTAAAGAATAAATTTTAATGATTTATCTTTGATAAAATTAATGGGAACCTTTCCCTATGAATGTGAAATTTAGAAACTAACTGTCGGTTAGCTAAGCAGAACGGTTTTCTGGATATTGATCTGATGTTGGTTTCGGCCTTTGGGGTTAATATTTGGGGAATTATTCTCTTGATTAATTTACGGTTAGTGACTGATGAATTGGAATGAGGCGTATGTTGTGTTTGTGTAACACTTATTTAAAATATCCGCGAGTTATTCGGGAAGACCGGGTTTATCCCATTCTGAATAACTGATACGACGATAAGTCGAAGATGAAGATGATGATCGAAGACCGGAGGTCTTCACGTCGTTTGGGTAATTACTGATGATCTTGATTGGGCTGTACACCCAAGAAGATGGAAACAGTTGGTGATCGTCCAGACGTACTTGGAGATCGATGGATATACGGGGTACTAGGTGCCTCCGGTTTCGTTCAGACCCAGAACGAACTTGTAAATGGACTGTGTGTCTGACATTGGATTTCATTCTGTGTGACTGATATCGGTTGCATAGAGTGGTTTGCCGGTGTAGCATGCTAAGATGCAACTGATCAAGGCTTCTGTTGAAAAGCAAAGTCTTGTGGTGATGATCAAAGCACAGCCTGTGTGGCACAGTTTGTGTAACGTGAATTCGTGAGCCTCGCACCCCGGTTGTGAACCAAAAACGGGAGAGGACCTCAGGGAGGACATGCGTTTCTTTCTAGCTAGGGTGGTGTCAGTGACCTACCAGCCCTGACATTTATATACTTTTCTCCTGTGTGGTTGTTGCTGTTGCGAGGCGCCTCGGTTAGATCGGACGATCCGAGTCCGATGGAGTCATTCGTTGGCTCATTTACGCCCAAAAGGGCGGGGAAACGTAGTGTTCAGGCATAATAATCCACATCGGTGGACCGGCCCTGACGATCCAAGGGGCAGTTGCGGCTGTTCCTAGACATGGGCTAGATTGTCTAAAATCGGTAGAGGACTATCTTTTGCCTCGGTTCACAGATGGAAATCCAACTTCCAAATACGTGATTTTGCGGTTTTAATTGTAGAACTAGTATGGCGACATGATATATGGTACCCATGCCGCCTATGATTGATACTTATGATTTGAAGTTGTTTTATACACTATGCACTTATAATAGTATCAAATGATTTGTTTTAAACGTATCAAGCATTCTTTGGCTGTTATAAGGGAAAACCCTATCCCACGGCTTGCGTTGCATTGTGTGATAGGACCTGGGTCTTATAACAGCTTCATTTTTCTTTATTTAGCATTGCGTTGTTTGTTATGTGCACTGGTATTCTTGGGAGGAAACCCGTTCCGTGTTATACGGCGTGGTCCCTTGATTTACCTAACTTTAAAATAAAGATTAATAACTGTTTTAGTTCTCACACCAGTCCCATGACTGACCTGGAGTTTATTGTTTTAACCTAAACTCTAGGTGCCCCTATTTTGACACGGGCAGCTAGTAGTTTTGGTTTTGCAGATTTATATTCACAGGATCCTGGTTTATAGCTGGAATGATATCCGGAAAGCTTTGTATCTGTATATCTCTTCTAGTTGTGTATTGTATTATTTTCCGCTGCTATGTATTTAAATGTAATTTAAATCTCTGATATTTCTGTGTAATGTATATTCATTTATACTCTGTATATTCTTGTAATCTGATGCATTGTTGTAATATACAATGAAATGTTCTCCCGTCTGCGTTCTATTTTGTCGTGTTCTCAAAACAATTAGGCGTTCCGAACGGTCTAGATCGGTTTAACAACTGGTTCGGATCGAGCAAAATTCCCGATTGTTTCATCTCACATTCGTTTCCACTCCTCCGTTCTTTTATTTCAGAATTTCTGTGCTGTTTGAATTTGAATTTGCTTAGAATTCTAACATGCTCTGTTTTGATTCTTGTCAGTTCTGTGTTGTAGCTCTCGTTGAGAGGATTCTAACGCATCCTATTTAACTCATTTCTGATCTCGTATGACAAAGTTACGATGGTTTAAAGATTAATTACATTTTAAAATAAATAAAATACCATTAATTAAATAATTACACTTTTTAATTATGCTTAACTCAAAAGTGTTGTCGTTTATCTTCTTCTTTCAGAAGCCCCGTGAAAACTGCTACTCGCAACCAAGGGTTGCAAATCGCAAGCCCTACAACAAGCCAAAGGAGGATCAGACTCCACCTCGAGATGCGGCTACACGCTGTCGGTCTTCGCCAGCCACCTCAGGAGGCGCGATGCCTTATATCGCCGGAGAAATCCACTTGACGGCAGCCACTTCAAGCTGTGATTTTGAACTAACCATGAAACAAAAATCCATCTTGTTTGTATCAGATTGAAGAGCACTAAAAGTTGTTTGATTTTCGTTTTGGAACCTTGGATTAATTCACTTTAGATCAAGAAATTTTTGGGAAAGAAATCGTGACAATTCTGATCGCTGATTAGAAGAGGGAATTAGCTCGTTGAAGACGACTAGGGTTTGGTTATTTAGGAATATATATATATATATATATATATATATATTTTAATAATATTTAATTCTAAATTCACTTGTTTAATGTCACGAACTCTGAGCGAGACCCAACGACTATCGCTCCTGGCCAAATACCCCCATTCCGGACACAATGGGATATGTTTTGTAAGACAATTCTAATGTTTTGATTAGTTTTGATCAAAATTAAAATATAAATCAATATATTTTGAATTTAAACATACATTTTAATTTACCGAAGCCACATACTGACTCCAAAATTCCCAAAAACTAAATCTAGCTATCTTTTGACGATACAGTCCTAACATAACTAATTTCGTCGAATTTGGAGACCGTTTGAAAAATGGTCCTTTTCTGGTCGATCCAATTCAAATTTAAATTACCAAAAAAAATTAAATTTACTGCACTCACATATTAATTCCAAAATGATGAAATTTGAAACTAAACAATAATTTGACATTCCGGATCCAACAAAAGTGGTTTCGTCGAAAACGGGGATCGTTTGCAAAATGGCTATTTATTATATTCCATAGCGACTATTTTAAATTTTAAATTGGATATAACTTTCAATTCCTGCTACGAAATCTAGATTTTTCAGATTCGTTGGAAAGATATTTTCAAACAGATTCATATATTTCTTGTTCCACTAAAATCTGGTTTATTTTGAATCCTGTACATTCATTTGAAGTTTGAAATCGAATTTTCAAACTATCGTGCCATTTCCAATTCCTTTTATAATTAAAATAAATATTTATATTCTAACTTCGATTTAAATAAATTTATATGTTCTAATTCTATTCAAAATAAATTCCTTGTCGTTATTATTTAAAATAATTCATTTTAAACATTCAAAATTCATTAAAATGCCAAAATAAAAATTTTAAATTAGTTCTGATTTTCCGGGTTGTTACAACGAACTTGTAAATGGATGTGTGTCTGACATCGGATTTCATTCTGTGTGATCGATAGACATCGGTTGCATAGTGTGAATTGCATGTGTGGCATGCTGAGATGCAAATGATCAAAGCTTCTGTTGAAAAGCAAAGTCTTGTGGTTGATGATCAAAGCACGGCTTTAATATAGCATAGCTTTGTGTATAGCGTTAATTCGCGAGCCTCGCATGTAACGACCCAGAAAATCTGAACCAATTTAAAATTTTTAAAAATGGCTAAAATAGTGGATTTTAAATATTTAAAATAAATGTTTTAAATAATAATGATGAAAAGTAAGTTTGAATCGACATTGAGAATAAATATAATTACTTTGAAATATAAACAAGGCCTGAAATGGAGCGGCAGTTTCAAAATTTGAATTCAAACTTTGACTGACTGTACCAGGTGCAAAACAAAATGGATTTGAGTGAAACCAAAAATATTTAAATCTGTTAATGAATATCTTTCTAACGAATCTGAAGAATCAAAGTTTCATAGCAGGAAGCAAAAGTTATGGCCAAATGAATTTTCAGAAAGGTCGCTATGGAATTTATATAGCCCGTGAAAATGTCCATTTTGCAAACGACCTCGGAATTCGACGAAACCACTTTTGTTGGATCCGGGATGTCAAGTTATTGCTAGGTTTCAAATTTCATAATTTTTGAAATTAATATGTGAGCGTGGCAAAGGAAAATGTGTTTTGGTCAAATACAGTTAAATTGGATCGACCAGAAATGGGCCATTTTTCAAACGGTCTCAAAATTCGACGAAACTAGTTTTGTTGGGACCGTATCATCAAAACATAGCTAGATTTATTTTTCGGGAAATTTTAGAATCATTTTGTGGCCTCGGCAAATTGAAATGTACGTTCAAATCGAATATTGAATGTTTTATATTTTAATTTGAATGAAAACTGACTGAAACAGTCGAATGGAGCTTCGAAACATAGCCCATTGTGTTCGGAATGGGGGTAAAACGCTAGGGACGACAGTCGTTGGGTTTGGATTGGTGTTCGTGTGTGGCAAGGGGTATTTTCGGATTTTAAAATTTATAAAATAAAAATATCATTGGCCACATCATTTCTCTCTCCCCGTATTCTCTCTCTCCCCATCGCGATTAACGGCGGCTGACCTTCGAAACTTCCCTCCTCCTTTTCTCTTCCATCTCTCAACGAAACCTACCCCCACGTTTGGAGTTTTTTTTAGAGCGTCGAGAGGGCTTCAAATCAAGACAAGAACCAGATTTTTCGTTGAGTATTTTGGGAGAATCACCCTCGAGAAGTCGCGCCGTTCACCGCCGCCTTGCTCCTCTGATCCGTCGTCGCAGGGGGCCCACCTGACATCGATCGCTGCGCCTTTCCAAGGCCTTGAAGGTGGTGCTGGCCGATCGTTGCAACGTTCAACGGATTGAAAGAAATCCTGAAACCTCGTTTTAAACATAAAAATGAGGTATACGACTATTTTATTTTTAACAATTTAATAGCAGTTTAAAGCGCTGCCGTTTTTGATTTCACTGTAAAAATCATATCTTTTTCGTTTCTTGACGAAATCTAGTGAAACAAGAGACAGTGGGTTTGTGTGGACGTCTTCTACATTCTAGAAGGGACCGCGTATTTTTCTGAGCCTTCTGCAATTTTTGGTGGAGTGGAACCCAATGTGAGATTTCTAATTTATAAACGATATGGAAAACGACGATGTGTAAATTATATAGTCGATGTATGAGTTATATAAGCGTTGTACACCTCTTGTATAAGCGTTGTATAAGTTGTACGTTCGATGTATAAGTTATTTATGCGTTGTAAAAATTATATTTGTGTTGAATAGAAGTGAAATGCCTATATATAAATATATATATATATATACGCCCCTCGTCCACAAACCATGGACGATATTTATTGGTAGTGATTGGTGTGAAAATTGGTTGATTAAGAATGGTTGATTGAAATTGTTTGTGGTTGAAATTGATTGATTGTGGTTGAAAAATACCCGTTTGTGGTTGAGAATTATTTGGTTGAAACTACATAGGATTAGTTTGTGGAAATGAATAAAAAATATACATGCCGCCTACGTGCGAGCTAGATGCATGATTCCCTATTGTCAAAAGCTGCGAGGCTTTAAGGTAGAGCGAGGAGTCGTACTAGGGACGGTCCCGATTTTAACTACCCTGCCGTTATGCTGCCGAAATTTTGAATAATATTCATGTGTTAGAATTATTTTCCTATGTTGAAACTATATTCGTCTGTTGAATAGAAAACCTTCATGTGTTGAATAGAAATTCATTCGTTGAATCATATTCATGTGTTGAATGGTATTCATGTTTTGAATAAATTGTTTTAACAATAAAAATCACATTTTTACTCTATATATACAAACTATAGAAAACCTTCATGTGTTGAATAGAAATTCATTCGTTAAATCATATTCATGTGTTGAATGGTATTCGTGTTTTGAATAAATTGTTTTAACAATAAAAATCACATTTTTACTCTATATATACAAACTATAGAAAACCTTCATGTGTTGAATAGAAATTCATTCGTTGAATCATATTCATGTGTTGAATGGTATTCGTGTTTTGAATAAATTGTTTTAACAATAAAAATCACATTTTTACTCTATATATACAAACTATAGAAAACCTTCATGTGTTGAATAGAAATTCATTCGCTGAATCATATTCATGTGTTGAATGGTATTCGTGTCTTGAATAAATTGTTTTAACAATAAAAATCACTTTTTTACTCTATATATACAAACTATTGAAAACCTTCATGTGTTGAATCGAAATTCATTCGTTGAGTTGAAATTCATGTGTTGAATGGTATTCGTGTTTTAAATAAATTGTTTTAATAATAAAAATCCCATTTTTACTCTATATATATATAAACTATAGAAAACCTTCATGTGTTGAATCGAAATTCATTCGTTGAGTTGAAATTCATGTGTTGAATGGTATTCGTGTTTTGAATAAATTGTTTTAACAATAAAAATCCCATTTTTACCCTATATATATATAAACTATAGAAAACCTTCATGTGTTTAATCGAGATTCATTCGTTGAATTGAAATTCATGTGTTGAATGGTATTCGTGTTTTAAATATAAAAATCGCCCTTTTATCTATATATACCAACTATAGAAAACCTTCATGTGTTGAATCGAAATTCATTCGTTGAATTGAAATTCATGTGTTGAATGGTATTCGTATTTTGAAATAAATTGTTTTATAATAAAAATCATATTTCTATTACCTATATGAACTATATAAAAAAATCTCGTATTGAAATAAATTGTTTTATAATAAAAATCCTATTTTTATCATCAATATGAACTATGTAAAATAATCGTGTTTTGAAATGAATTGTTTTACAATAAAAATCGCATTTATACTGTACACATGAGTTGTTAAAAATATTGAAGTGTCGAAGTGAATGTTTGTTGGATAAAAATATCATTTTTATCAAATATATGAAAAGAATATAGCCTTGAAATCGAAGAATCGATATATATATATATATATATATATATATATATATATATATAGAACTAAAATATATCGAATAATGAAGCTGTAGTTCGTATTTTGAAACCGTGATTTCAAACGATTAGTTCGGGAGATCCGACCATCGGATTTTCCTGAAACCGCAACCATTGGGTTCGCTTTGGAAATATCTTTCCAACGGCACCAACTTTGTAAAGATCCAACGGTTGGATTGTCCGGAATGTTTAATTCAAATCTGAAGAAAAACAGCGCCAGAATCGATTATATATATAAAATCAAATAACGACGTTGCCGTTCGTATTTTGAAATCGAAACTTCAAACGATTGTACCGGGAGATCCGACCGTCGGATTTTCCCAAAAATGGAACCGTTGGATTTGTTTTGAAAAGATCTTTCTAATGATATAAATTATGTGAAGATCCAACAGTTAGATTTTCAGACAGGTGTAAATCAAATCTGAAGAAAAACAGCGCCACGGCCGCGTTATGGCCCGAAGCGTCAATTGAATAAATTGGCTATTTTATAATAAATAAAAATAGCGATAAATCGTTATAAAATATTATAAACGATATGGATGTGAAATTTAGAAATTAACTAAAGGTTAGCTAGGTCGAATGTTTTCCTGGATTTTGATCTGATGTTGGTTTTGGCCTTCGGGGTTAATATTTAGGAAATCGTCCTGTTACTGATTGACAGTTAGTGACAAATAAATTGAAATGACGCGTGTGTTGTGTTTGTATAGCACTTGTTAAAATATACGCGAGTTGTTCAGAAAGACCGGGTTTATCCCATTCTGAATAACCGAATCGACGATAAGAAATCGAAGATGAAGACGGTGGTCGAAGACCGGAGATCTTTACCTCGTTTGGATGGTAACTGATGTCCTGAATAGGAGGCATCCCGAAATATGGATAATGAGTGGTGATCGTCCAGACGTACGTGGAGGTCGATGGGTTTGTGAGGTATATAGTGCCTCCGGTTTTGTTCAGACCCGGGACGGACTTGTAAATGGAATGTGTGTCTGACATTGGAATTTGTTCTGTGTGATTGATAGCTTTCAGTTGCATGGTGTGAATTGCTTGTGTGGCATGCTAAAATGCAGTGATCAAGGCTTCTGTTGAAAAGCAAAGTCTTGTGGTGATGATCAAAGCACCGCCTGTGTGGCGTAGCTTTGTGTACAATATGAATTCGCGAACCTCACACCCCGGTATGAACCAGACACGGGAGAGGACCTCAGGGGGGACATGTGTTTCTACCTAGCTAGAAGTGGCATTAGTGGTTTTACACGCCCTGACGAGTTTGACTTATGTGGTTGTTACTGTTGCGAGGTGCCTCAGATATATCGGCCAATCCAGGACCGATGGAGTCATTCGTTGGCTCACTTACGCCCCAAAGGGCGGGGAAACGTAGTGTTCAGGCATTTTAATCCACATTGGTTGACCGGCCCTGACGGTCCAAGGGTCGATGCGTTCTGATCCTGAGACTCGGGCTAGGCAGTCTCGAATTCGGTAAGGACTATCTTTTGCCTTGGTTCATGGTGGAAATCCAATTTCCAAATACGTGACTGTGCGGTTTTGATTGTGTATATATATGGCGACATGATATATGGTACCCATGCCGCCTATAATTGATAGTTATGATTGAAATTTTTTTCGAAACCTATAAACACTTGTAATAGTATCAAATGCTTTTGTTTTATTCGTATCAAGCATATTTTGGCCACTATAAGGTAAAACTCTATCCTCCGGTTTGCGTTGCATTGTGTGATGGGAACTGAGTCTTATAATGGCTTCATTTTTATAAAAAGCATTGCGATGTTTAAAAGAATTATTTGTTTTAAAGCACTGGCGATCCAATGGAGTAAACCCGTTCCACGAAAGTGGCATGGTCCTGTGATTAGCCATATTTCAAATGTGTTGAGTAGATTTCTCATACCAGTCCCATGACTGACTCGTAGTTTGTTTCACTTTCAAACTCGGGTGCCCCTTTTTCTACATGGGCAGCCTTGTATTCAGGTTTTAGCTGGCTTTATACGGATAGCTGGAGCTGAAGATGGATTCTATCATTTACCTCTTTTTATGCTGTTCAGCTCCTATTGTACATATTACGTTTGTTTCCGCTGTAGACATTTATGTATAGCTAAACTGTATTTGTACTAAGTATGATCCTGTATACTGTGTAACTCTGATGATTACGTTTATCCAGTATATTCTATTGTTCATTATCTGGTGTATTTATTTATTTCTGTTCTGCTGTTATCGGTTTATGTGTTATATTCCAAAGATTACCCTTGCCGCCGTCAGTACGGGGTTCGGGGTCGTCTCATTTGGTATCAGAGCTTTGGTTAAGCTTAGTTCTGGAATATAACATATCAACGAACTCGTCAGAAATAGAACCAGTAGTGTTCTAGGACGGGCAACTCAATACAGATAGGATCAGTAATATCCTAGTATGAGTAGCAGAATGAAATAACACCTCGATAGATACATTTACATTCAAGTCTATGTTTCTATGTTTTAAAATATCTTTTCTGTGACTTGACACTTGATCTGCTATTTGCAGAAGTACTAGAAAATGAGTGTCAGAAACAGAAGGAATGCAAAACCGGATATTGAGGCCCTATTAATCAAGTATCAAAATATGGGTGGAATACCGTTCTCTGGCGAAGAATCTATTATGAAAACACAAGCTTGGATTCGTTCTGCTGAGAAGATCTTTAACTTTAAAGCTGAGGGATGTCCAGAAAAGATTACTGGCATCCTGGGCACTCAAAGATGAAGCTTTGTTCTGGTGGGATTCGGTTATTGAGAATAATCCAGAAGGTGATATCACCTAGGATAGATTTAAAGTGATTTTCATAGAAAGATTTACTCCTCCTAAAGCAATTGAGCGGTTATGTGATGAATTTTCTTATCTGATACAAGGAGATATGACCATCCCAGAATATCATAAGAAATTCAACAAACTTTCTCACTTTGCCGCTTATTTAATTCAAAATCCGATGAGGAAGAATTTGAGATTTATCAACGGGCTTCAAAGAAAATATTAGAACAGTGTAATGAGGAATGTGAAGCTTCCTTTTTCTGAAATGATATACATGGCTTACCAGTACGAAGGTCTAGACAAGAAAGGTATGTTACGCTACAAAGAGGAGGTCAGCTCTAGTAATAAAGGTGAGTCTGAAACTGCCTGTCCGGAGACTAGTAGGATGTCTGAGGTTAATAAGAAGCCCAGTGCCAAGAGGAAAAGGGCTAAGTCTGAGAAAGAACCCATAACGATGGCCACATGCTCTAACTGCAAGAAACCAGGGCATTTGACAAAGAATTGTAAAACCTCGAAGAAACAAAAGAAGGGGTTTAAACCCGATAACCAGTTTCGAGAGAACAAAAAGTGCAGTCAGTGCTGTCGGATTGGTCATCTTGAAAAGGACTGCCGGCTATTTAAGAAATCCAAAGCAGTACATATAAATGAAGTAGCAGAAACTTCTGAGCCCTCAGCTATTCAAGAAAGGCCAGATGTTTTAGAAGGCACGCTAACTGTCAAAGATATTCCTGTTAAAGTACTGTTTGACACTGGCGCGTCACGAAGCTTCAATGCCAAGAATGCGGTTAAGAAGCTAGATTTAAATTTGAAGAAGCTCAAAGAACCAATGACTGTCCAAAATCTGGTCGGGGGTTCCATCGATCTCAGTTGGGTTTGTGGAGTGTCGGTTTCCTTTTCTCGTTATCGGTTCCCTACCATCGCAGTCGTCATGAATTTTACAGAGTTTGATCTTATCTTGGGGTTAGACTGGTTGACCAAATATGAAGCTGAGGTTAAATGCGCCGAAAGAGTCGTTAAGGCAAAGATAAAATCAGGTGATTATATAACCATTCCCTGTGAAGGTCAGAATTCTAATAGAAAGGATTTCTGGGCAGCGTTGGATGTTTCTCCTGCTCAAATAAAAAATATCCCTGAAGTCACAGAGAATATTCCCGACCTAGTAAAAGATATTCCTGTCGTCAAGAATTATGCGGATGTGTTTGAAGAAGTTGTTCGCTTACCTCCGCAGAGAGAAATAGATTTCAAGATCGCTTTGATTCCAAATGCAAGGCCGGTAGTTCACACTATTCGAAGAATGTCCTTGAAAGAGAAAGAGGAATTAGACAATCAAACACGACAGCTCATATGGAAGGGTCTGATCAGGCCTAGTTTCTCTGATTGGGGCGCATCAGTGGTGTTTGTCCCAAAATCTGACGGTACTCTACGGCTATGTGTGGATTATCGTGATTTGAACAAGCAGACCATAAAGAACAAATATCCATTGCCGCGAATCGATGATTTATTGGATCGTTTGAAGGGAGCATAAGTATTTTCAAGGATGGACCTAGCTACAGGCTTCCATCAGCTTCGAATTGCCGAAGAGTGTGTTCCAATGACAGCATTCCGAGGTCCAGACTTATTCTACGAGTGGTTAGTAATGTCGTTCGGCTTATGTAACGCTCCAGCATACTTCGTCGATTTGATGAATAGAGTGTTCAGAGGAGTCCTGAATAAGTTTATTCTAGTTTTTATTGACGATGTTCTAATCTTCTCTAAATCAAAGGCCGAACCTGAAAAGCATTTGGAACAAGTTCTAGAAAACCTCAGAAGGAATGTATTAAAAGCCAAACTATCCAAATGTATATTCTGGCAAGATAAAGTGAAATTTCTAGGCCACGTCGTATTGAAAGAAGGAATTGTTGTGGATCCAAGTAAAATCACAGGTATTCAAAACTGGAAATAGCCTAGTACTCCTACAGAGGTTCGCAGTTTTCTTGGATTGGCTAGTTATTACCGGAAGTTCGTTAAAAACTTTTCGAAGATATCTGGTCACTTAACGAAGCTTACAAAGAAGCACTCTAGATTCAAATGGACTCTAGAATGTGAGGAGGCTTTTGAAGAGCTAAAGTTAAGATTAACGACTGCTCCAGTGTTAACCATTAACGACGGCAATCAGGATTTAAAAGTCTGGACAGATGCCTCTAGAGAAGGCCTTGGCGCAGTATTAATGCAAAGAGGTCAAGTGATCGCTTATGCTAGCCGTCAGCTGAAGCCACACAAGAAAAACTACGTAACTCATGATCTTGAGTTGTTGGCTATAGTATTCGCTTTGAAAATCTGGAGACACTATCTTCTGAGTGAGAGATTTGAACTGTTTACAGATCACCAGTCGTTAAAGTATCTGTTCACCCAAAAAGACTTGAATCTGAGGCAGCAACGTTGGCTAGAATTCCTTGTAGCATATGATTTCGAGATTCTATACACTCCAGGGAAAGCCAATGTCGTGGCCGATGCGTTAAGCCAAAAGAATGAAATGATCGCCAGTTTTATTATCATGACTTCATTGATAGATAAAATATCTGCTCTTCAGAAGGATGATAACTTCATTCAGAAGATCAGAGAGATAATTCAGAAAGGCAAACCCTCGAGTTTTCAGGTTGATAATGATGGGATTCTAAGGCTAAAAGGTCGAATCTGCGTTCCTAACATTGTTGAGCTCTGAAAGGAAGTACTTGATGAATGCCACAAGTCAAAACTTAGTATCCATCCGGGAGTAAGCAAAATGTATAATGACATCAAACGCACTTTCTGGTGGAAGTCGATGAAGAGGGACATTTCTTTATATGTTAGTCGATGCCCTACTTGCCAGCTAGTCAAAAGCGACCAACAGAAACTTGCTGGATTGTTGCAACCGCTGGACGTTCCAGGCTGGAAGTGGGAACATATTTCCATGGATTTCATATATGGTTTTCCCAGAACCAGAAAAGGAAATGACAGTATTTGGGTGATCGTAGATCGCTTCACGAAGACCGCCCATTTCATACCTGTCGGATCAAACATAACTGCTCAGAGCCTGGCGCAGATATACTTCAATGAAATTGTAAGGCTACATGGAGTGCCGATTAGTATAGTTAGTGATAGAGATACAATATTTACTAGCAAATTCTGGGAGGCATTTCAAGTAGACCTGGGAACAAAGCTGAACCTAAGCACCGCCTATCATCCTCAGACAGATGGTCAGACTGAGAGGGTGAATCGTATTTTAGAAGATCTATTACGGGCTTGTGTTCTAGATTTCGGTGGATCATGGGAAGACCATCTGCATTTGGCTGAATTCTCATATAACAACAGCTACCAGGCGAGCCTGACAATGTCGCCATTGAAGTATTATATGGAAGACCGTGCCGATCTCCTGCTTGTTGGGTTGAACCTGGAAATAGGCTTGTATTAGGGCCTGATATGATCCGAGAAGCTGCCGACAAAGTCGATTTCGTTAAGAAACGATTACTTGCCGCTCAAAGCCAACAAAAGAGCTATGTCGATAGGAGAAGAAGAGATATATCATTTGTTGTTGGCGACTATGTATATTTGAAAATATCGCCGATGATAAGAGTTATCCGGTTCGGTAAAACAGGGAAATTGGCGCCCAAATTCATTGGTCCGTTTCCTATTCTTGAACGGATTGGAACTCTCGCTTATAGGGATAAATTGCATGATTGGTTGCCGGGAGTACATGATGTATTTCACATATCTCAACTTCGAAAGCACATTCATGATCCAGACTTGATCGTGGAAGAAGCAGCTCAACAGGATATTGAAATTACCCCAGAATTGGCTGTGAGAAGAGAGCCGCTAAAGATCATCGGCAAAGAAACCAAAGAGCTGAGGAACAAGAAGGTTCACTTAGTCAAAGTGCAATGGAGTGGAGATCCGCGAGATTGTACTTGGGAAACTGAGGAGTGCATTCAGAAAGCCTATCCTAAGTGTCGAGTAGATATCTCTGATTGACTCCGGTGAAAGGTACCATACTTTACATTACCAATTAGTTCTCTACTCTGTTGTTATTTTCTTTCCATGGATGTGCACTTTTAATTCTATAGTGTGAATGATTTTAAAAGAATATAGAAATTGATTAGTATATTTTTGAAGAGATAAAAACAAATTGCTTGTTATTTGCATTGTGTGATAGTAGATTTGATTAATCAGAATTATTGAAACAATAGTTAATTTAATCAATAATAGAATGAATGGTAGAATTTATTCGATTAAATCACACATTGAACTGATTAGAAAATAGGTAGAAATATATACTTGTGCATTATATATGTTTGAACAGGTAATTGGATAGTTGTTGAGTAAAGAATTTATTTGCGTGCCCGACAAATAGGTAAACCTTAATGACTTGGATGCGAAATATTATTATATCAACTCCTGTGAATGCCATTGGATGCGGAGTGCTGGTTGTTATGTGTGAAATAATAAACATCGCCATAGGATAGAAACAATTAATTTTAAACTACACTGCATGGCATACTTCTGAAGATAGGCATACTTCATCATATACCACATAAGCATTTGGAGCTGGTGTGACGAGGTGGAAGATTTACCATACGAGCGAAAGGCTTGTATGGCGATGACTATATTTTACAGGTTGAACTGATGACTGATATGACCATATAAAAATGTAACGATAAATTGCCAGATTAATAAAAAAAAACCACAATAATCACGTCTCTCTAGTCATTAGATACGGCACATGGATTATTTATTTCCCACACGGGACGAGGTGACGAGGATTTATCCTCTGGAGCAATTAAAATACACACTCCCTTAGGCTTTGACAGGGTGACGAGAATTTATTCTCTGGAGTTATTATCTATACACGCTCCCCTGTAAACACCAGAATATATCACTATAAATATGTGTATGCTTTATATGATTTATTGGGTACCTAATACGGCCCAATAAATTTCCAAACCCCTCCCCGTACAAAGGAGGTTATGGCGAAATTTTTCGAAAATTCCGGGTGTTAGCCAATTTTTTTGAAGAATTTAAAAATTCTCAGAAACTGAAAAGTTGGAGAATGGAAGCTAGATCGAACGTAGAGTTGATAAATCAAACCACTTTCGACTTTGTTCCTTTTCGGGGACGAAAAGTTTTAAGTGGGGGAGATTGTAACGACCCGGAAAATCTGAACCAATTTAAATTTTTTAAATTGGCTAAAATAGTGGATTTTAAATATTTAAAATAAATATTTTAAATAATAGCGATGAAAAGTAAGTTTGAATCGACATTGAGAACAAATATAATTACTTTGAAATATAAACAAGGCCTGAAATGGCGCGGTAGTTCCAAAATTTGAATTCAAACTTTGACTGACTGTACCGGGTGCAAAACAAAACGGATTTGAGTGAAACCAAAAATATTTAAATCTGTTAATGAATATCTTTCTAATGAATCTGAAGAATCAAAGTTTCATAGCAGGAAGCAAAAGTTATGGCCAAATGGATTTTCAGAAAGGTCGCTATGGAATTTATATAGCCGGTGAAAATGCCATTTTGCAAATGACCTCAGAATTCGACGAAACCACTTTTGTTGGATCCGGGATGTCAAGTTATTCCTAGGTTTCAAATTTCATAATTTTTGAAGTTAATATGTGAGCGTGGCAAAGGAAATGTGTTTTGGTCAAATACAGTTAAATTGGATCGACCAGAAATGGGTCATTTTTCAAACGGTCTCAGAATTCGACGAAATTAGTTTTGTTGGGACCGTATCGTCAAAACATAGCTAGATTTATTTTTCGGGAATATTTCGAATCAGTTTGTGGCCCCGGCAAATTGAAATGTACGTTCAAATTGAATATTGAATGTTTTATATTTTAATTTGAATGAAAACCGACTGAAACAGTCGAATGGGCCTTCGAAACATAGCCCATTGTGTTCGGAATGGGGGTAAAATGCTAGGGACGACAGTCGTTGGGTTTGGATTGGTGCTCGTGTGTGGCAAGGGGTATTTTCGGATTTTAAAATTTATAAAATAAAAATAAAAAAATCATTGGCCACATCATTTCTCTCTCCCCGTATTCTCTCTCTCCCCATCGCGATTAACGGCGGCTGACCTTCGAAACTTCCCTCCTCCTTTTCTCTTCCATCTCTCAACAAAACCTACCCCTCCTTTGGAGTTTTTTTTAGAGCGTCAAGAGGGCTTCAAATCAAGATAAGAACCAGATTTTTTCGTTGAGTATTTTGGGAGAATCACCCTCGAGAAGTCGCGTCGTTCACCGCCGCCTTCCTCCTTCGATCCGCCGTCGCAGGGGGCCCACCTGACATCGATCGCTGTGCCTCTCCAAGGCCTTGAAGGTGGTGTTGGCCGATCGTTGCAACGTTCAACGGATTGAAAGAAATCCTAAAACCTCGTTTTGAACATCAAAACAAGGTATACGGGTATTTGATTTTTAACTATTTAATAGCAGTTTAAAGCACTACCGTTTTTTATTTCACTGTAAAAATCATATCTTTTTCGTTTCTTGACGAAATCCAGTGAAACAAGAGAAAGTGGGCTCGTGTGGACGTCTTCTACATTCTAGAAGGGACCGCGTATTTTTCTGAGCCTTCTGCAATTTTTGGTGGAGTGGAACCCAATGTGAGATTTCTAATTTATAACCGATCTTGAAAACGACGATGTATAAATTATATAGTCGATGTATGAGTTATATAAGCGTTGTACACCTCTTGTATAAGCGTTGTATAATTTGTACGTTCGATGTATAAGTTATATATGCGTTGTAAAAATTATATATGTGTTGAATAGAAGTGAAATGCCTATATATAAATATAAATATAAATATATATATATATATATACGCCCCTCGTCCACAAACCATGGACGATATTTATTGGTAGTGATTGGTGTGAAAATTGGTTAATTACGAATGGTTGATTAAAATTGTTTGTGGTTGAAATTGATTGACTGTGGTTGAAAAATACCCGTTTGTGGTTGAGAATTATTTGGTTGAAACCACATAGGATTAGTTTGTGGAAATGAACAAAATATACATGCCGCCTGCGTGCGAACTAGATGCATGATTCCCCATTGTCAAAATCTGCAAGGCTTTAAGGTAGAGCGAGGAGCCGTACTAGGGACGGTCCCGGTTTTAACTACCCTGCCGTTATGCTGCCGAAATTTTGAATAATATTCATGTGTTAGAATTATTTTCCTATGTTGAAACTATATTCGTCTGTTGAATAGAAAACCTTCATGTGTTGAATAGAAATTCATTCATTGAATCATATTGATGTGTTGAATGGTATTCGTGTTTTGAATAAATTGTTTTAACAATAAAAATCACATTTTTACTCTATATATACAAACTATAGAAAACCTTCATGTGTTGAATAGAAATTCATTCGTTGAATCATATTCATGTGTTGAATGGTATTCGTGTTTTGAATAAATTGTTTTAACAATAAAAATCACATTTTTACTCTATATATACAAACTATAGAAAACCTTCATGTGTTGAATAGAAATTCATTCTCTGAATCATATTCATGTGTTGAATGGTATTCGTGTCTTGAATAAATTGTTTTAACAATAAAAATCACTTTTTTACTCTATATATACAAACTATAGAAAACCTTCATGTGTTGAATCGAAATTCATTCGTTGAGTTGAAATTCATGTGTTGAATGGTATTCGTGTTTTAAATAAATTGTTTTAATAATAAAAATCCCATTTTTACTCTATATATATATATAAACTATAGAAAACCTTCATGTGTTGAATCGAAATTCATTCGTTGAGTTGAAATTCATGTGTTGAATGGTATTCGTGTTTTGAATAAATTGTTTTAACAATAAAAATCCCATTTTTACCCTATATATATATAAACTATAGAAAACCTTCATGTGTTTAATCGAGATTCATTCGTTGAATTGAAATTCATGTTTTGAATGGTGTTTGTGTTTTAACTATAAAAATCACCCTTTTATCTATATATACCAACTATAGAAAACCTTCATGTGTTGAATCGAAATTCATTCGTTGAATTGAAATTCATGTGTTGAATGGTATTCGTATTTTGAAATAAATTGTTTTATAATAAAAATCATATTTTTATTACCTATATGAACTATATAAAATAATCTCATTTTGAAATAAATTGTTTTATAATAAAAATCCTATTTTTATCATCAATATGAACGATATAAAATAATCGTGTTTCGAAATGAATTGTTTTACAATAAAAATCACATTTATACTGTACACATGAGTTGTTAAAAATTTTGAAGTGTCGAAGTGAATGTTTGTTGGATAAAAATATCATTTTTATCAAATATATGAAAAGAATATAGCTTTGAAATCGAAGAATCGATATATATATAAATAGAATTAAAATATATCGAATAACGAAGCTGCAATTCGTATTTTGAAACCGTGATTTCAAACGATTAGTGCGGGAGATCCGACCATCGGATTTTCCCAAAACGGCAACTATTGGGTTCGCTTTGGAAATACCTTTCCAACTGCACCAACTTTGTAAAGATCCAACGGTTGGATTGTCTGGAATGTTTAATTCAAATCTGAAGAAAAACAGCGCCAGAATCGATTATATTTATATATGTATATATAAATATAATTATATTAAATCGAATAACGACGCTGCAGTTCGTATTTTGAAATCGAAACTTCAAACGATTGTACTGGAAGATCCGACCGTTGGATTTTCCCAAAAATGGAACCGTTGGATTCGTTTTGAAAAGATCTTTCTAATGATATTAATTTTGTGAAGATCCAACGGTCAGATTTTCAGATAGGTGTAAATCAAATCTGAAGAAAAACAGCGCCACGACCGCGTTATGGCCCGAAGCGTCGTTTGAATAAATTGGCTATTTTAAAATAAACAAAAATAGCGATAAATCGTTATAAAATATTATAAACGATATGGATGTGAAATTTAGAAATTAACTGAAGGTTAGCTAAGTCGAATGGTCCTGGATTTTGATCTGATGTTGGTTTCGGCCTTTGGGGTTAATATTTGGGAAATCGTACTCTTACTGATTGACGGTTAGTGACTAATAAATTGAAATGACGCATGTGTTGTGTTTGTATAGCACTTGTTAAAATATACGCAAGTTGTTCAGAAAGATCGGGTTTATCCCATTCTGAATAACTGAATCGACGATAAGAAATCGAAGATGAAGACGGTGGTCGAAGACCGGAGATCTTCACCTCGTTTGGATGGTAACTGATGTCCTGATTGGGAGGCATCCCAAAATTTGGATAATGAGTGGTGATCGTCTAGACGTACGTGGAGGTCGATGGGTTTGCGAGGTATATAGTGCCTCCGGTTTCGTTCAGACCCGGGACGGACTTGTAAATGGACTGTGTGTCTAACATTGGAATTTATTCTGTGTGATTGATAGCCATCAGTTGCATGGTGTGAATTGCCTATGTGGCATGCTAAAATGCAGTGATCAAGGCTTCTGTTGAAAAGCAAAGTCTTCTGGTGATGATCAAAGCACTGCCTGTGTGGCGTAGCTTTGTGTACAACGTGAATTCGCGAACCTCACACCCTGGTATGAACCAGAAACGAGAGAGGACCTCGGGGGGACATGCGTTTCTTCCTAGCTAGAAGTGGCGTTAGTGGTTTTACACGCCTTGACGAGTTTGACTTATGTGGTTGTTACTGTTGCGAGGCGCCTCGGATATATCGGTCGATCCGGGACTGATGAGTCATTTGTTGGCTCACTTACGCCCCAAAGGGCGGGGAAATGTAGTGTTCAGGCATTTAATCCACATCGGTGGACCGGCCCTGACGATCCAAGGGTCGATGCGTTCTGATCCTGAGACTCAGGCTAGGCAGTCTCGAATTCGGTAAGGACTATCTTTTGCCTTGGTTCATGGTGGAAATCCAATTTCCAAATACGTGACTGTGCGGTTTTGATTGTATATATGTATGCGACATGATATACGGTACCCATGTCGTCAATGATTGATAGTTATGATTGAAATTGTTTTCGAAACCTATAAACACTTGTAATAGTATCAAATGCTTTTGTTTTATTCGTATCAAGCATATTTTGGCCATTATAAGGTAAAACTCTATCCTCCGGTTTGCGTTGCATTGTGTGATGGGAACTGAGTCTTATAATGGCTTCATTTTTATAAAAAGCATTGCGATGTTTAAAAGAATTATTTGTTTTAAAGCACTGGCGATCCAATGGAGTAAACCCGTTCCACGAAAGTGGCGTGGCCCTGTGATTAGCCATATTTCAAATGTTTTGTGTATATTTCTCATACCAGTCCCATGACTGACTCGTAGTTTGTTTCACTTTCAAACTCGGGTGCCCCTTTTTCTACACGGGCAGCCTTGTATTCAGGTTTTAGCTGGCTTTATACGCATAGCTGGAGCTGAAGATGGATTCTATCATTTACCTCTTTTTATGCTGTTCAGCTCCTATTGTACATATTATGTTTGTTTCCGCTGTAGACATTTATGTATGGCTGAACTGTATTTGTACTAAGTATGATCCTGTATACTGTGTAACTCTGATAATTACGTTTATCCAGTATATTCTATTGTTCATTATCTGGTGTATTTATTTATTTCTGTTCTGCTGTTATCGGTTTATGTGTTATATTCCAAAGATTACCCTTGCCGCCGTCAGTACGGGGTTCGGGGTCGTCTCATCGCACCCTGGTGTAAACAAGAAACAGGAGAGGACCTCGGGGAGGGCATGCGTTTCCTTCTAGCTAGGAGTTGTGTCTGGGTTTTGCATGCCCAGATGTTTTACTTATGTGGATGATGGATAGCGAGGTACCTTGGATATATCGGCACTGCAGGGCCGATTGATGGTATGGCCTTTATACAGAACAGATTGATGCCCCATAGGGTGGGGAAACGTAGTGTTTCAGGCATTTTAATCCACATCGAGTGGACCGACCCTGACGATCCAAGGGTCGATGTGTCCTGATCCTGAGACACGAGCTAGAGCGTCTCGAAGCGGTAAGGACAATCCCTTTCCTTGGTTCACAGACAGAAATCCAACTTCCAATACGTGACATTTCGGTTTTATTTGTAGAGCCTAGTATGGCGACATGGTGGGATGGGTCACTATGTCGTCTATGATTGATATATTTATATTTGAAGTTGTTTTCGTACACTTTACACTATAATAGTATCAAAATGATTTGTTTTAAATGTACCAAGCATGTTTGGCTATTATAAGGTAAAACTCTATCCTCCGGCTTGCGTTGCATTGTGTGATGGGACCTGAGTCTTATAATAGCTCCATTTTTCCAAAAAGCATTGCACTGTTTATTTTTTGCACTGGTATTCTTGGGAGGAAACCCGTTCCATGTTATACGGCGTGGTCCCTTGATTTACTTTATTTTTAAAGTAAAGATTTAATAACTGTTTTAGTTCTCACATCAGTCACATGACTGACCTGGAGTTTATTGTTTTAACCTAAACTCTGGGTGCCCCTATTTTACACATGGGCAGCTAGTAGTTTTGGTTTTGTAGATTTATATTCACAGGATCCTGGTTTACAGCTGGAATGATATTCGGAAAGCTCCGTATCCGTGTATCTCTTTCGGTTGTGTTTTGTATTATTTTCCATTGCATTGTAATTTGTAAATCTCTGATACTTATCAAATGTATATTATTTGTTCATACTCTGTATATTCTTGTACTCTGATGTAAATTGTTGTAATAAGCAATGAAATGTTCTTCTGTTTGTGTCGTGATTTGTCGCGTTCTCAAAGAAATCCTGGCATTCCTTTACTGGGAAGTTCGGGTCGTTTCAACAATGGGATATGTTTCAGAAGCCAATTCGGCTGTTACGACCAGTTTTTATCAAATTCAAAATATGAATCAGTATATATTGAATTTGAATGTACATTTTAATTTATCGGGGCCGCATACTGACTCCAAAAATACCAGAAAAATAAATCTGGCTATGTTTAGACGATACTGTCCTAACAAAATTAATTTCGTTGAATTTGTAGATCGTATGAAAAACGGTCACTTTTCAGTCGATTAAATTCAAACTGAAATTCCCAACGCGTTTAACTCCACGACGCTCACATATTGATTCCAAAAATTAAGAAAATTGGAATCCAGCAATAACTTGGCATTCCGGATCCAACAAAAGTGGCCTTGTCAAAAACGGAGGTCATTAGCAAAATCGCTTTTTTTTAATGGCTATATTTCCATAGCGACTATTCTAAATATTCAACTGGCCATAACTTTTGATTCTCGCTATGAAATTTCGATTTTTCAGATTCTTAGAAAGATATTTTTAAACAAATTTAAATATTTCTGGTTTCACCAAAATCTGGTTTATTCTGAATCCTATACATACATTTGAAATTTGAAATCGAATTTTCAAACTACCGCGCCATTTCCAATTCCTTTTATAATTAAAATAAATATTTATATTCTAATTTCGATTTATATAAATATATACGTTCTAATTCTATTCAAAATAAATTTATAGTCATTATTATTTAAAATAAATCATTTTAAATATTCAAAATTCATTAAAATTGCCAAAATAAAAATTTTAAATTGGTTTTGTTTTTCTGGGTTGTTACATATATTGTCGGATATCCCCCTTTTCTTTCAACAGTCCAACACAATGATGTCGTTCAACACACACTCATGTTCATCAAACTCCACTCTTCATTAAGACTAGTATTAATCTCCTTCCCTAAATCACAACATCCTTCTGCGAAATCCCTTTTCAACAGTTCACTCATGTCACCCCTTCCACATGCAGTCGTAGTATCCCAAAGTAAAAGACCGAACAACAAATTTAACATCAGAAAATCTTACCACTCCATTTACAGTCTCCACCTTCTTTCATATTAAGTTCTACATCTACATCCCTAAATTCCTCAAACTGATCTTCCCAAAGCACCACTTTGCCAATCCCAATTCATGCATACTCCAGTAAGCCTAAACAGCATCAGTCTACTAATATCCCATCGTCTTATCTTATCGCACGTTCACATCAAAGATAAAGAAAACGAACTTCACTTCAACCCCATTCAGTTCGACATCTGCTGAATCCATCGAATCTCATCATCGCAACCTTTACCCAAATCGAGAGCACCCCATTAATGTCAAGCTTCCAGTGACGTCCAGTTTTAAGGCTTCAGGAAATTTTGAGCTTTCAAGTCTTATCGTGTTTCTGAATCGCATGAATGGAAATTGCGATTTCCCTTTTTGTATTGATTTTGGATTTCCCTTATTTTATTTTATTTATGGAAGAAATGATTTTAGGACTGAGAAAAGTAATGAAAGGGGAGAATCGAAGGCTTCCGAAATGGAATGAATGGATGAAGGCATGGTTGTTTATATAGGTGCGATGGTATACAGATAGGAATAACGTCAAACTCAATTGCATATAGGATTGCAGCGTCCTTGTTTGAAAGCTTAGTGAAGAAGGAATTGAATTAGACATGAAGTTTGAAAGACGAGGACGGGTAGAATAGCCTGTGCTATAATTTTTAAGTCGTCTCCTATTTTTAATTGTTATTTATTAATTAATTTAATATATTAATTAATTTAACCGGTGTGATCCAAATTAAAGGATACTACAAATTCGAACCCCTATTTGAACGCAATAAAAGACATTTCTAGGGTTCTACCCCTATTCTGAACACACTGGAACAGTTTCCATGGTCCAAGTCGACCATATATAGAAGATATTAAATTAAATGACAATTTAACATTAAATTCAATTTAATATAAATTGACCCAATAATAATAAATAAATTATTATTATCGTATATTTTTACAAGCGAATTTATACAACTTCCAAAATGAACTAATATGAATTTAAATCTCATTATAATAATTTCAAGTTAAAATAATATTCAACTGATTTAAAATTGACTTATTTAATTAAATTAATTGTTACAGTTTATAAATGATTTCATAGCGACTATTCGAAAATTTGATTTGGCCATAACTCCCGGTATAAAATATAAAATCTTGATTTTTCTCTTCTATTACAAAATTATAGTTCAACAGATCCAAATATTTCTTGTTTCAGCGAATTCCGACTTATAACAGATTTTGTATGCTCAATTGAAGTTCAAATTAAATATTACGAACTACCGCCCCATTTCGAGCTCGTTTTAATATATATATATATATATATATATATATATATATATATATATATATATATATATATGTATGTATGTATGTATGTATGTATGTATGTATGTATGTATATTTATACATTTCAAACTTCATTTTAATTAATACAAAAATTCATTTATATTACAAATTCAATATTTGAACTAATTTAAATATTCAAATAAAAATCGATTTAAATGTGGGACGTTACATTCTTTCTCCCTTAAAAGAATTTCGTCCACGAAATTACTAAGTAGGAAAAATATCTATATCTTATTAACTTCTCCTAATCCACTTATACAACTCAACGCTCACTTCAATATCCAAACAACTTACTAGTTTCCAATCCTACTCGAAAATCCTTATCTTTGATTAACATTTTGTTAACAAAATTTTTCTTGAAAAATTTTCTAACTCCCTAAATTTTCAAAAAATTTCGCCAGAGTCTCCTTTGTACGGGCTGATCGGTACAACTACAAAATGCCTCTCTGGGCCTTCCCCAATCAAAAAGAAAATTAAAAAGCGAAGCGGCTTGCCAAATAGGCTCATAAAATCTCATATTGAATTAAACATGTACCTTTTTGTCGGGCAGCCCATATTTATTCTCTATACTTGCTTGTATCCAATAAACATGTTCAATCACATACACTTCCATTTCTATTCGATCACAACCAATTTAAGATTTTACTTCCACTTTGCAAATTTATCCATTAATTCATTCTCTTGCTTCACTTGTGACAATTTAAACAATCATGTTCACATATATATATATATATATATATATATCCATCTTTGTTTACAACAAGTCGAGTTTTAATTATAGCCCAAGTTCCAGTTTTAGTTTCTAATTTACAAGTCCAATTAAATTTACACTTGAGTTTTTAATTCAATTCATATTTCATTCATTTTCTATTCAACTCAATTTTATACAATTCAAGTTTGTATGCACTATTCAATATATACACATACACTTTGAAAATCGATTTCATAATCCAACTCATTTGAATAATATTTTAAGTCATATTCAATTATTCTTACTTGAATTTGATTTATTTTAGTTCACTTCTTATTCCACTCGATACAATCAAACTGTATGTGTCGATCTTTATTTATATTCAATTTATTTATATTTCAACTTGAATTCAAGAATCCTTATTCCATACTAGTTTAATAATCCATTTTAGTTCAATATGGTTTCAGTCCAAATCCAATCTATTTAACTTACTTTCAATCATGTTTCAACTAAGTTTTAATCCATAAATTCATTATATTGGAATTTTCTTAGCTTTCCATTTTGATTTTTATTTCAAAATCATTTACTTCATCTTCTGGTTATATTAAACCATTCTAATTCCAAAATCTCGTTGAATTTTATTCACATCAAGCAATCGAATATCAACAATAATTTGATAAAATTATTTCTTTTCTATATAAAAATATATTTTGGGCAAAATTATTTCATTTACCCTCTTTGCAAAACAATATTTTATCAGTTTCCAATTCAAAATTGAACCGATCAAGTGACACAATACAAAACATTTTTATAAAATATACAAATACGTACTCTTATATATGTACACTCAACTCAATCTATGGTATTGCTAACCCCATCTATATCGAGTTATACCACAGAGCCAAGATTATTCCTAAACCATTGCTCTGATACCAACTGTAGCGTCCCGGAAATTACGACTCTTGAATTCAAACACTAATACATCCCGTGTCCAGATTCAAGTATCGAAAACCCAGAAAACTAATAGAAAGAAATTAGAGGATGAGAAAAAGATAAGAAAGAAAGATTAGAGTAGAAGAAAAGGAAGAAGAACAACTAACCATAATATCAGAGTCTCACATCGCAGCGGAATAAAATATAGTACAGAAATAAGTCTTTATTGAAAACTTGAAATAATACTTACAGTTATCAGAGTGCAGCGGACATTTAATTCATCTGGACAGTTATAATAGTCTTTCCATATTTACAGCACACAGCAGGATAATAACTATATATATCACACGTTTTGTTTCCTCCAACTTGTCTCTTGGAATTCATAACATCTTATCCTGAACTTGTAACTCGGACTGGCCCGAGCATTACAAACACAACAGGTCAGTCTGGCGAACCAGCGTGAGAAAAACTCATTTAAATTATTGGTATCATCCATCTTGATTGTAAAGTCAAAATTATTTCAAAAGAAAAGGATAATCGTAAAACCAATCCACACAGACGGTTTTACCTTATGATAACCCAAACCATTTATTTGAAATCATAATATTTTTATATTATGATAGTGTCTAAATCAAATAAATAATCATCTAGTAGAACGCTTACATCGCATGCTCTACATATATAATATAAAATCAAAAAAACCACGGGCGCTTATTGAACACTGAATTTCCAACTATGACAACGTATGGAACCACCTTCCGATCAGTGTACTTTGGATGGGATACACTGCAGTTCAACAAGAACATCTTGCAACTCAGCCACACATGACCGACCACTCATTTTGCTTGAGTGTATCCAATGTATATCACCAACGGTTAGGCTCAAACCACCGTTTCCCGAAAGGGACAACATCGAATAGAATAAAGAAGGAAATTAATTTTATCTAGATAGGTGATTATACATCCTAATGGGAGCGACCCACTTAGCCATGTTGCCTGCCCGGTTTCTGTCATTTCCCAACTGATGAAGCTTGAGGTTATAATTCACTTTTGAAACATCTGGCCACCATTCACATCGTCCATACAAGTCATCCAGGAATAGGATGAACCGAAGGCACCCTCCTACCACATCCTAGGAATCACCTTATAGATCAGTAGTGAGTAGTCCTTGCAATCCGTCAGTTTCAACCAAGAATATCTCTGGGCGCGACTCCAAGAATTCGACAAGTAGTCGTTTCGCTTATGAAGATCTACGGTCTTCATTGCTCCATCTTCAATCCGTATTTTCTACGTTTTTGTATTTGTTGGTTTGGAATGGTTTTCGAATATAAATTCGATTCCGGTCTTTCCCTACCAACAATCGTATTTGGCCAGATTTGACAGTCAGTTATTTAACTATCAAATAAAACAATCATCCATCCATAAAAAAAATTGAATTCACTATTTTAATATTCTTTGTCACTTTAACCTCTTTTTAATTAACTATACGTTAATTTAAAACTTCTCCATTTTTTCAATGTTTGAAATACTCATTTCATCTTCTTATATTAATATATAAGAATATTCAAAACTCTATCATCTTAAAGTACTTTTAAGAACGTATTCCTCATTTCGGTCATTAGTCCCTAACCATAAACTAGTAAGAGAATAATTTTCTAAGTATCAACCCTGAAGGCCGAAACCAACATCAGACCGTTACTTAGAAAACTGTTCAACTCATTAATCCCTAGTCAATTTCTAATTTCCTTAATTTCATTCTTATCTTCTAACGAATAAAAATTTCCGATTTTTCATTCACTTCAAATGAGAAATTTATCTCAAACTTGTTACCATTTCAAATATTTTACTTGAAAATATGATTTACAAAACCATCATCGAATATTCTATAAACATTCTTGATATATGCCTTTATAGTTTTATTACAACTTAACTCGGTTTATTTCAATAACTTCCTTCCATAAAAATATTTGTATCAAAATATCATTTTGCCAATTCTTACTATTCATAATTTTATTTACAAATCTTGTATAAAATTCTTTAATATAATCTATATTATATTATTCAAATTAGTTTGACCTAAATCCATTTAGTTACAATTTAAAACCCTTCCTAACTTACTTCAAATAAATCCTTATTTTTGTAAACAATTTAATTTAAACTCTTATCCACCTGAATTGTGAATAATATTAGTTAATACAAATTACTAGACTTAATTAGTCAAATTTGATTTTTATACTTGAACTTCGAGTTTCAATCTATTTATAACTTATAATTGTAGAGTCATAAAATCTCAATATATTTCCCTTGTAACTGGAAAATTCCAATCTATTTAAAATATCGAATTTTATATTCATTTTCCATTTCTTTTCAAATTCACGCATACTTTACATTTTCCACAAATTCCCCAATAATAATTTCAGTTATAAATTTTCCACTTCATCTCGTTTGTTTTAAACAAATATTTTATTTTTAAATTCTACTTAATTCATATTCTAAGTAAATATTTCTATTCAAAAATAAATATTTTCTTTTAAGCTCTCTTTATATTTCAATTTCTATTTTGAAATCCATATATCATTATTTAGGATATTTAAAATATCCAAAATCAACAACCAGTGTTACTAACACATCCAAGTATATTATAAACTATCACAGGTTATAAACACAACATATATCGGTATATATGTGAAAACAAATAATTTAAATGTGAGGAATCCAGCTGGATTCCTCCAACCTGTTTTTCCTGCATCCACAGTTGTTAGTCAACAATAATAATACCCATCCTACTTCGAGGCAGGATATTGCGGTATGGAAGGTCATCCACTATATAAATTGTGGGGCGCATAGGGAAATCATCCGTTAATGGTACTACGGGCATCCGCTAATGGTACTGCGGGAAATCCAATCACCAATATTATTATTATACAATATTATTATATTATCATCACTTTATATCATTCAATTATCAGCCAACAAGCAATAAAATAAATTTTGAACTATTAAAAATAATTCCCAACAATTTACTGAGTGAGTTTAACTCACCTCGATTTCCTTTGCTGAATATCCAATTAATTTCTATATCGTCTCAGCTACGAATTTACTTCGTTATCTCGAGTAAATTTATCGCCTACGAATACTTTATTTATCGATTACATATTTATTAATTTTAAATTTACTATTTTAAATAATTGTCTATGAAAATAAAAATAAAACGTATACCTTATGGCTACTCCAATTCTCTGACTAATCATGTAACAAATCAACACTCCTTGACAAATCCTTCATTTCTTTTTAAATACTTGCAGCTACTTCCATGCTTTTGCTACACCCTCTCACAACATTGTCGAACTTATCAACATCATCACCCATTCCTCAAGTTTAAGCATCAACAATACACATAGAACCATATCCCTCACAACCTACTATAGAGTAATAACCACCCAGTCACCTCGTCTAGTTCAACCCTGCTCACATCGGTATCTTACCTTGATACATCGAACCCTATCCCAATTTGTCAATAGCATATCCAGACTTACAGTTCATCATTGTACACCCATCAGTAGATGGAACTACTTTAGTCCGTCTTCAAACATTGCCCATTAAAACCAAATAGTCTAAACTCCTATAATTTAACATAACTAACTCCCCATTATCATATTTTTTTTCTGTTTAATTTATATTGTCGAATATCCTCCTTTTCTTTCAACAGTCCAACACAATGATGTCGTTCAACACATACCCGTGTTCATCAAACTCCACTCTGCATTAAGACCGGTATTGATCTCCTTCCCTAAATCACAACATCCTACTACGAAATCCCTTTTCAACGGTTCATTCATGTCACCCCTTCCATACACAATCGCGGTATCCCAAAGTAAAAGACCAAACACCAAAATTAACATAAGAAATCTTACCACTCCATTTACAGTCTCCACCTTCTGTCATATTAAGTTCCACGTCTACATCCCCAAATTCCTCAAACTGGTCTTCCCAAAGCACCACTCTGCCAATCCCAATTCACGCATACACCAGTTAGCCCAAACAGCATCGGTCTACCAATATCCCATTATCTTATCTGAAACACCCCACCTCCGTTAGGGTCACTCTCAAAGGGAATGCCCTAATTTTGGTGGAGGTTTATAAGTACAAGTCATAGATATACAAGACAGATATAAGAACACATATTTGTAAACAGCGGAAGAACAACAAACTTTATTTCATAAAGTCAAATACGTGTTACAACAACATCCTTTCCAAAAACATAACATAACACTTTCATAATCTGTCTTGAGTACATTATTTTAAAGAAGCATAAATAAAACATAGATAAACTGCCAAAGCCCCATAGTGGATTGTCCAAAGCCATAGTTCAAAACAGGAAAGTCCAAGCAATACATTTCTCTTCTTCAAGCTGGATGTTGAGGTTGGTCAAGCTGTTGTGTTCCCTCCCTGAGGACCTGGGGGGGAAACGGAAGAAAGAAGACGAAAGAAAAATAGAGTCAGACATAAAGCCTGAGTAAGTCTAGTACTATTTTGTCTATGAATAAAGAACTGGGTATGATAAGTATAAACAAGAAGTGGGCAAGCACAATAAACTTGGTTAAGTTGTCTAGGGTCGAATATACTATCGTACCCCATGTTAATCTCTAAACCCATATAAACTAGTTTCCAACTGGTACCCCATAACCAGGGTGATGTGATCCATTCTATGATGATCGGCTCCTACTCGCATAGTTACATGTGTCTTACGGCCCCCGATGTCGTAGTTACCTATGCTGGTCCCACCATGGGGTGTATCAAGTCCCATAGTGGCAACCCGACACAACCTTAGAGTGCACAGGTATGCTACTGGTGTCCAGTGCCTTATTTTTCTGCGCCGGAGTGTGTGCACGCCCGCACCCCGTTAGAACCTACACTGCTACACCACCGCCGTCGATTTGACCTCTTACAATCAGCCCAGTAATCGTGCCCCACCCTGCCTAGCTTCAGGGTATCCTGATACACCTTTTAGGGTTACTGCTGAAAAGGGTCCCCCGTTACTAGGTTTTCTATCTCTAGCCAACATGCTAAGTTGGTTAAGTGTTTCCTAACCTAACCCCACCAGTCCGTTTAGTTTAGCATGTTCCATTTTGATTAAGTCTTTAGCTCACTTAATCCTAACAATCCTGACTCAGCCTTAATTGTCTTATTAAGGCCCTGACCTCTCACATTAGACAGGTATTGTTGTGGCTGCCTGTTGCCGGTTGGTTCCGGGCAGTCTTACGCCACAACTCAGTCTAACCTCGGGTCCTTATTGGGCTCCATGTTTAACCTCTCACATTGGATAGGTATTGTTGTGACTACTGGACAGCCGGGCGGTTCCGGGCAGGTTTACATCACAACTCAATCCAACCTCGGGTTAAACACATCGTATGTTCTACATTTACATATCTTGTCATTCTTCTTTATTTCTTATATGTAAATATTTGCGGCCCATTATTAAGTTAATGGTGTAAAGGTTACACCAATCACGGGCCCAACCCATACTTGAATTCGGGCCCTTCTATTTCATATTTCCATTCATTAGTAATTTTTACCCAACGTTATTTTCCCCCGTTTTACACGTCCGTTTATATATTGGGCTTAGCCTTTTAAAGCCCAATTTAGCCATGCGAAAAGGGGAGGCTTAAAGCGTGATTACATACACAAAGAGGGGAATGTGAGCGCATGAACTTGCAATACGACGTTGGAAATACAAAATAGAAACTGGTGTACTTGCATAGTGGTAACATAGGTGACATGAATTAAGCCATGTGAACTTGCATAGGTTTAACTGCAACATGAACCTATATTTTTATTTAGGCATAATGTCAAATATAAGCATGGCATAATGTCAAACATAAGCATGGCATAAATACTCCTAGCATGAACATAGCATAATGTCAAACATAAGCATGGCATAAATACTTCTAGCATGAACATAACATAGTGTCAAACATAAACATGGCATAAATACTTCTAGCATGAACCTAACCTAGCCATGTACCACATATGTCATCATATGATTCTTGTAAACAAGATAGCCTTAATTATCATTCATAGCCTAGCCATATTCATAAGTTTGCAAATAGGTTTTCTAGTACAAAAGCATGGCTTAATACATGATGCCAAATTCTCAACATAATTTCCTATGGATAATAATAACCAAACTTTTTCCAATTACTTACAAAATGATTTATGCACAAAATATACATCATGGCGGCATAGAAGCAAAACCCCAAACTTGCATAAATTTAAATCAGCTACATACATGTAGCTTCAACATGGATTACATAATTTGCGAAATATTCCAAACGTATACTTGCATAGAACTACCGCATGTAGTTCTTTATAACATGAATAACATAATCCATAAATATCCAAACGTATATAATATTTCAAATTGATAAGAACGCACAATTATGAATAACTTTCTTGCCACAATTCAAGCATACAAACTAACACAATTTTTTATTCATACCAAAGTAATACTCTACTTACAATGGTTGCGGCGAATTCTCTAATTAAGAGATATGATTCCTTTGTTGTATTGATTGGCTTAGGTTGCTTGAATTGCTTTAGGCTTTAGAACTTTCTTCCTAATTCTCTCTCTAGTTGGCGGCTACTCTTAGTCGTTCCTCAGCAACATGGCGGCTATGTTCTTAATTTGAATGAATAGATTAGGGTTTAGTCTAGGGTTGTTTATATAGAGGTTAGGAATTGATTAGGACCATTGATGTTGCTAGGTTAGATCGTAGCCATTCATTCGATAGAGAGACCAATTAGAACCCGCCACCTAGCCCTAATGACAAAGCAAGCTTCTGAAAATCGGCCAAACACAGACCTGGCCAGCCAGGGCTTGACCAGACCTAACCAACAGGTCATTTTTGACCTGGGCGCACTTGGCAGGTGTGCCAGGTCAAAAATGTACTGGCGCACTTCACAGGTGCGCCAGTGCATTTTTGTTCTGGCGCACTTCCCAAGTGCGCCAGTGCATTCTGACCCTTCTCCGGTTTTTCGCCCAACTTCGTTCGTCCATAACTTCTTCATACGATATCCGTTTTTCGAAAACTCAGACTCTATTTCGCGTATTTTTCCGAGACGAACGCAATGGCGTATCCCGTTTCCCTTAGTTCTTTGATTTGAAATTAATTATACTTTAATTTGTGAGTTTCACAGTTATAGAATTCACGGGGTGTTACATTCTCCTCCACTTAAAAGGATTTCGTCCCCGAAATCTTCAAGTTAGGAGGAATGTATATCCTAACATCCAATCATCCATCTACTCATCCATCAAACACGAGCATCCATTGTCCTTAAAAGACTTCTAATGCTTCATGATCATATGCGAAGTGTGTGTGTGTACATGTACTTATCTAATGCAAAATCAGGCGGTCTACTGATCCAGTTGACCTCCTTAATGCGAATTATGTAAGTGCCATGAATCAATTATGTATGCAAATTTTCCCTATTCTTGATTCTACATGAGTGCACAATCATTCAATACAAATGCAGCATCCGCATGTCAACACATTAAAGTTCAACCATATACGAATGCAAACATATATGCATATGCAATATGAAGTGACTGAGCCGATCTAAAACCTAGATTGTGTGTGTATATGCAACCACGAGCAACCACTAGCAATCACTTGCAACCACTTGCAACCATCATACATAACATGTTTCAACTACATGTTTCCATCCAAAGGGTTTCTACCTAAAAGATAAGGTCGAGGAAATATACCTAAAAAGATAGATAAAAACGCAACTTAAGGAAAAGGAAAGATCAAGGATGTACCCTCGAATAGAAAAGGGTAGGCTGTACGGATTCTAGCTTCAGTTTCCCAAGTCGCGTCTCCCTCGGCGTCGCTCCACTGTACTTTGACGAGCTTGACTTCACGGTTGCGTAGCTTCTTCACTTCCGTTCCCAAGATGCGGGTTGGAATTTTTCTTATGGTTGCTTCGCGTTCCACTTCGGCTTCTTCTAGGATATTTGGCTCTACCACTTCAGCAGACTCATGTAGACATTTTCGGAGATGTGAAACGTGAAAAACGTTATGGACTCCAGCCAATTTTTCGGGTAGCTCTAATCTATAGGTCATTTTCCAAACTTTCTCAATGATAGGAAATGGTCCTACCTAAAGGTATAGTCGAATGATAGAAGCAAGTAAAAACTTTGTGCCCATTAGGAAATGTCAAAACTGGAAATCTATGCCACATATATATATTGATTAGGAGAAGAACTCTCTAAGAATCAGCCCCGAAGACCGAAATCAACATCAGACTGAAACCCAAAGAATTACTCAACCCAACCACTATATATGATTCTAGGAAACTAAGCATGATGGACTCCTTTTAGGTCACAAGGGAGTCCCTTCCTAAGACCAATCTGTATCCCAAAAACTTTAGTCAAACCAATGAACACCCTCGAGCCCCAACATGTGTTACTAACAGATGAGTCATACTCCCTATGGGGTTTGCAACAGAAATTGGATTGAGAATGGGACCGAGAGGATATACACAAAAGATACTATGCAAGTAAGCTCTACAGGAAGAGAGGGATCAAGGATATACTCTTAAGAAGAGATATTATGCACGAATCTAGTCTTCAATCTTCTAAGTCGCATTTCTTGAGCTTAACTCCATTATGCTTTGTCTGCCTTTAACTTCACAATTTCGTAGTTTCTTAATTCTTGTTTCCAAAATATGTGTTGGAACCTATTTCACTGTTGCCTCTCGTTCCTCTTTCACTTATTCTCCTTCTAGTATACTTGGCTCAAGCATAACTGCGTACTCATGGTTCCATGCAAGCTCTCCAAAATTCACTAGTGAATCTTGGATCTTGTTAACTTACTAGAAGGTATTCCACATAGATGAATTATCTCTAGAAAATAAACAAATGTCAATTATGTTGCCAAATGTACTTACTAAGGTGATTCTCCACAACTCATTCATAAGCGAAATGAACTTTCTGCCTTAGTGGCAAACACTACTGGAGCGCCCCATTCTGAAATGCTCCTCCTAATGAACCCCTTTTCTAGAAGTTCCTTAATCTGTTTACTGAGCTCTTTCCTTTCCCATGGAGCCATGTGTCTAATGGGCAACGCAACGGGCTTTGCATTATCTACAAGATATATACGGAAGTCTATTTCCCGCTTCGGAGGCAAGCCCTTCACCTCTTCGAAGACATCCGGATATTCCCGGACCACTCTAACTGATTGCAAATTTTCAACAGAGGCATCTAGCGATTCAAGATAACTAAGCATAACCGCATACGAGGGATTACAAGAAATTTCCAAAGTATTACCGAGCTGGGTTAGGAGCCTAACAACCCTTTTCTCACAATCAAGGATGGCCCCATTACTGGATAGCCAATCCATACCCAAAATCAAACCATAACCCGAAAAGCCCAAAACAAAGGCACTACATTGAAATTCAACACTTAGAATAGAAATTTTTAATCCCCAACAGATCATAGACAAATGAGCTGGGCCCCCAATTGGGTTTGAAACAATTAAGGGATCCTCTACCATACTAGTTTTTAGGTGCAGAGATTCTACTAGAGCAGACGAGATAAAGGAGTGTGATGTGCCAGAATCAAATAAAGTGCGAACGGGGTGATCCTAAAGATAAACTACACTTTCTACGGAAGTATTTATACCTCGCTGTTGCAAAGGTGGCGCTTCCAGCACATGAACCTGTGCTCCTGGGGTGGATCCAGCGCCCTGCCCCTGTCCTCGTTTCTTTGGGCAGTCCTTAGCCCTGTGGCCCGTCTCACCGCAAGAAAAGCACCCACCATTCTCCTTGGCCTTCTTTTTCCGGCAGTCCTTTACTAAGTGCCCCACTTTGCCACAGAAATTACACTTCCTCTTCTCTTTGTTGCCTTCCCCGCCTTTCTTAAAGTCTGTCTTTTTAGGCTGCAGACCCTCTTTCTTCCCTTGAGAGCTTTCTGCCTTTGTCTCCTTCTTGCCCTTATCCTCTTCATTCAGCAATGCCATTTGCACCAGTCTTTCATATGTGGCTCCCATGGGTATATGGGTCATGGCCAAACTGTGTAATGGCTCATTTAACCCTTTGACGAAACGGAGAGCCTTCTTGTGCGGGGTGTTGACTAGGTCAAGTCCAAACCTAGCCAGCTCATCGAACTGATTCACATACTCTCTGACAGTCTTGTCCCCTTGTTTAAGAAATAAGAATTTTTCCAACTGCAAACTTCTTTCCGCATCTGAGAGAAATTTGGTCTCAAACCTTGCCCTAAAGTCCTCCCATGTCTCCACTGGCCTTTCAGCATTAGTGACTTCCCACCAGTAGGAAGCCTCGCCCTTCAATAGCCACACCGCCAATTGTACTTTTTGTCTATCTTCTACCTCAAAGATGATGAATAGGTCCTTCGTTTCTTTCAGCCAATTTCTAGCTGCCACGAAGGACTCAGTTCCATGGAAATCCCTTCCTCCCATAGCTTTAAAATCTTTACATATCTTAGCAAATGTGTTTCCCCGAGGAGGAGGTGGAGGAAAAGGTGCCGCTGCAGCTGGATGATTTCCTTCAGCTGGGGGAGGAGGAACGGTAGGACCTGGCTAAGTGGCCCTAGCTTCTAAAAACCGTCTAAACCAACCAGGTATTGGCACCCCTTCCGGCAAGTTAAGTTCTTGGGACATGCTGAAACAAAAAGGATAGATTCAAAACGAAGGATAAGAGATAGTACCTATGGCTTTGGGGAGTGGACTTTGCCTTTTAAAAAAAATAAAATAATATTTTCTTTTAAAAATGCTTCTTTAAATTTCCTTTTTTGAAAATAATTTTTCAAAACTTTTTATCTTATCTGGTAAACCTATGCTCTGATACCAAGTGAAACACCCCACCTCCGTTAGGGTCACTCTCAAAGGGAATGCCCTAATTTTGGTGGTGGTTTATAAGTACAAGTCATAGATATACAAGACAGATATAAGAACACATATTTGTAAACAGCGGAAGAACAACAAACTTTATTTCATAAAGTCAAATACGTGTTACAACAACATCCTTTCCAAAAACATAACATAACACTTTCATAATCTGTCTTGAGTACATTATTTTAAAGAAGCATAAATAAAACATAGATAAACTGCCAAAGCCCCATAGTGGATTGTCCAAAGCCATAGTTCAAAACAGGAAAGTCCAAGCAATACATTTCTCTTCTTCAAGCTGGATGTTGAGGTTGGTCAAGCTGCTGTGTTCCCTCCCTGAGGACCTGGGGGGGAAACGGAAGAAAGAAGACGAAAGAAAAATAGAGTCAGACATAAAGCCTGAGTAAGTCTAGTACTATTTTGTCTATGAATAAAGAACTGGGTATGATAAGTATAAACAAGAAGTGGGCAAGCACAATAAACTTGGTTAAGTTGTCTAGGGTCGAATATACTATTGTACCCCATGTTAATCTCTGAACCCATATAAACTAGTTTCCAACAGGTACCCCATAACCAGGGTGATGTGATCCATTCTATGATGATCGGCTCCTACTCGCATAGTTACATGTGTCTTACGGCCCCCGATGTCGTAGTTACCTATGTTGGTCCCACCATGGGGTGTATCAAGTCCCATAGTGGCAACCCGACACAACCTTAGAGTGCACAGGTATGCTACTGGTGTCCAGTGCCTTATTTTTCTGCGCCGGAGTGTGTGCACGCCCGCACCCCGTTAGAACCTACACTGCTACACCACCGCCGTCGATTTGACCTCTTACAATCAGCCCAGTAATCGTGCCCCACCCTGCCTAGCTTCAGGGTATCCTGATACACCTTTTAGGATTACTGCTGAAAAGGGTCCCCCGTTACTAGGTTTTCTATCTCTAGCCAACATGCTAAGTTGGTTAAGTGTTTCCTAACCTAACCCCACCAGTCCGTTTAGTTTAGCATGTTCCATTTTGATTAAGTCTTTAGCTCACTTAATCCTAACAATCCTGACTCAGCCTTAATTGTCTTATTAAGGCCCTGACCTCTCACATTAGACAGGTATTGTTGTGGCTGCCTGTTGCCGGTTGGTTCCGGGCAGTCTTACGCCACAACTCAGTCTAACCTCGGGTCCTTATTGGGCTCCATGTTTAACCTCTCACATTGGATAGGTATTGTTGTGACTACTGGACAGCCGGGCGGTTCCGGGCAGGTTTACATCACAACTCAATCCAACCTCGGGTTAAACACATCGTATGTTCTACATTTACATATCTTGTCATTCTTCTTTATTTCTTATATGTAAATATTTGCGGCCCATTATTAAGTTAATGGTGTAAAGGTTACACCAATCACGGGCCCAACCCATACTTGAATTCGGGCCCTTCTATTTCATATTTCCATTCATTAGTAATTTTTACCCAACGTTATTTTCCCCCGTTTTATACGTCCGTTTATATATTGGGCTTAGCCTTTTAAAGCCCAATTTAGCCATGCGAAAAGGGGAGGCTTAAAGCGTGATTACATACACAAAGAGGGGAATGTGAGCGCATGAACTTGCAATACGACGTTGGAAATACAAAATAGAAACTGGTGTACTTGCATAGTGGTAACATAGGTGACATGAATTAAGCCATGTGAACTTGCATAGGTTTAACTGCAACATGAACCTATATTTTTATTTAGGCATAATGTCAAATATAAGCATGGCATAATGTCAAACATAAGCATGGCATAAATACTCCTAGCATGAACATAGCATAATGTCAAACATAAGCATGGCATAAATACTTCTAGCATGAACATAGCATAGTGTCAAACATAAACATGGCATAAATACTTCTAGCATGAACCTAACCTAGCCATGTACCACATATGTCATCATATGATTCTTGTAAACAAGATAGCCTTAATTATCATTCATAGCCTAGCCATATTCATAAGTTTGCAAATAGGTTTTCTAGTACAAAAGCATGGCTTAATACATGATGCCAAATTCTCAACATAATTTCCTATGGATAATAATAACCAAACTTTTTCCAATTACTTACAAAATGATTTATGCACAAAATATACATCATGGCGGCATAGAAGCAAAACCCCAAACTTGCATAAATTTAAATCAGCTACATACATGTAGCTTCAACAAGATTACATAATTTGCGAAATATTCCAAACGTATACTTGCATAGAACTACCGCATGTAGTTCTTTATAACATGAATAACATAATCCATAAATATCCAAACGTATATAATATTTCAAATTGATAAGAACGCACAATTATGAATAACTTTCTTGCCACAATTCAAGCATACAAACTAACACAATTGTTTATTCATACCAAAGTAATACTCTACTTACAATGGTTGCGGCGAATTCTCTAATTAAGAGATATGATTCCTTTGTTGTATTGATTGGCTTAGGTTGCTTGAATTGCTTTAGGCTTTAGAACTTTCTTCCTAATTCTCTCTCTAGTTGGCGGCTACTCTTAGTCGTTCCTCAGCAACATGGCGGCTATGTTCTTAATTTGAATGAATAGATTAGGGTTTAGTCTAGGGTTGTTTATATAGAGGTTAGGAATTGATTAGGACCATTGATGTTGCTAGGTTAGATCGTAGCCATTCATTCGATAGAGAGACCAATTAGAACCCGCCACCTAGCCCTAATGACAAAGCAAGCTTCTGAAAATCGGCCAAACACAGACCTGGCCAGCCAGGGCTTGACCAGACCTGACCAACAGGTCATTTTTGACCTGGGCGCACTTGGCAGGTGCGCCAGGTCAAAAATGTACTGGCGCACTTCACAGGTGCGCCAGTGCATTTTTGTTCTGGCGCACTTCCCAAATGCGCCAGTGCATTCTGACCCTTCTCCGGTTTTTCGCCCAACTTCGTTCGTCCATAACTTCTTCATACGATATCCGTTTTTCGAAAACTCAGACTCTATTTCGCGTATTTTTCCGAGACGAACGCAATGGCGTATCCCGTTTCCCTTAGTTCTTTGATTTGAAATTAATTATACTTTAATTTGTGAGTTTCACAGTTATAGAATTCACGGGGTGTTACATTATCTTATCGCAGATTCATATCAAAGAAAAAGAAAACGAACTCCACTTCAACCCAATTCAATTCGACATCTGCTGAACCCATCGAATCTCGTCACTGCAACCTTTACCCAACTCTCGAGAGCACCCCATTAATGTCAAGCTTCCGGTGACGTCTAGTTTTAAGGCGTTAGGAAATTTTGAGCTTTCAAGTCTTATCGTGTTTCCGAATCGCTTGAATGGAAATTGCGATTTCCCTTTTTGTATTGATTTTCAATTTCCCTTATTTTATTTTATTTATGGAAGAAAGGATTTTGGGATTGAGAAAAGTAATAAAAGGGGAGAATCGAAGGCTTCTGGAATGGAATGAAAGAAAAAAGCATGGTTGTTTATATAGTTGTGATGGTATAGAGATAGGAACAACGTCAAACTCGATAGCATATAGGGTTGCAGCGTCCTTGTCTGTAAGCTTAGTGAAGAAGGAATTGAATTAGATGTGAAGTTAGAAAGGAGAGGACGAGTAGAATAGCCTATGCTATAATTTTTAAGTCATCTCCTATTTTTAATTTTATTTATTAATTAATTTTATTAATTAATTAATTTAATTTAATTTATTAATTAATTTAACCTGTGTGATTCAAATTAAAGGATACTACAGTTCCGAACCCCTATTTGAACGCAACAAAAGACGTTCCTAGGTTCTACCCCTATTCTGAACACACTGGAACAGTTTCCTGGTCCAATTCAACCATATACAGAAGATATTAAATTAAATGATGATTTAACATTGAATTCAATTTAATATAAATTAACCCAATAATAAATAAATTATTATTATCATATATTTTTACAAACCGAATCTATTCAACTATCAAAATGAACTAAATGAATTTAAATCTCAGTATTATAATTTCAAGTTAAAATAATATTCAACTGATTTAAAATTGACTTATTTAATTAAATAAATCGTTACAGTTTATAAATGATTTCACAATGACTATTCGAAAATTTGATTTGGCCGTAACTCTCGGAATAAAATACGAAATCTTGATTTTTCTCTTCTATTACAAAATTATAGTTCAACAGATCCAAATATTTCTCGTTTCAGCGAATTCCGACTTATAATAGATTATGTATGCTCAATTGAAGTTCAAATTAAATATTAGGAACTACCGCCCCATTTCGAGCTCGTTTTAATACATACATATATATATATACACACACACACACATTTCAAACTTCGTTTTAATTAATATAAAAATTCATTTATATTACAAATTTTATATTTAAACTAATTTAAATATTCAAATAAAAATCGATAAAAATACGGGACGTTACAGAACACTTGGGTCCGGTTCTTGTCGGTCGGCATATAGACTGATCGGGTCGGTCAGGGGTAAGATGATTGGGTCGGTCAAGCACCCAGGGATGGATGGATTGGTCACGGGTTAGGTGGTCGGTCGGTCTTGATGGAAGGGCCTGGTCCGTCGGTCGTGGTGGACGAGCCTGGTCGGTCGGCCGTGATTTTTGACTAGTTTGGAAGGGTTCCGGGTCGGTCGTGCAAGTAATGGATGGTTGGTCGTGCATGGTCGGTCAAGCAGACATAGGGTCAATTCTGAAAAATTTATATTTTCAGGTACGACCTCTCGAACCCTAACCGCAGCGCGGTGATGTAATTTGGCTCAGTGACGTTGTGACTTCGAAGTAAGTTCAAGTGGGAATATTCGAAGTGTTGAATGTGTTAGATGATCAGTGTAGAACAACGAATGAGATGACAACTCAAAGGTCGCGAGTTGGTGGATAATAGCTACTTGAGAAGGTTACTTGAGCTATGAAAAGTTGTTGGGTTGGATGACTAGAGATGTGAAGGCCGTGAGATTATCGTTATCATAAGTTCTAGCAGAATCAAAGCAGGGGTATAATAGGGGCACCTAAAAGACCGGTTGTTGGTCGAGTACCTTGGGTATCGTTGAAAGGCCTAGTTGTCAAGGTTGGAAAAACATATGTATCCCGAAAGGCGTATGGAGTTTATGCTAGAACTACCATTAGCCCTTGACATATGGCAAGGTTGGTCGTCATATAATTAACGATAGTTTCGAAGTAGGATTGGCAGTGATAGCCAGAGTCTGTCATGGTTGATTAGTTGCCTTGTTTGTACCATCTCACGTAAATTGTCCAACATCAAAGAAGATGCTTCTGGGTGCTTGTCTGATATTGGTCTAGGCCTCTGGGGCTTGTTCTTGAGGGATCTTGAATTCGATTAGGATGGTTTACGCAAGATACATATAATCTGGATGTTATGAGTGATAGTGGTGTTTGCTTCTGATTTCCATGAAAGAATGTTTGTTCTGGTTTCCATGAATGAAAGGTTAAAGTGTTTGATGTAAAGGATATCACTGTCCAATGTGGGGAAGACGAGGTTGAGCTCTTCTCTGGTGTTGTGGGTAGATTAGTATTTTTATCTATCCATTCTCATATACTTTATTGTTGATGTTTCTTAGCTGTTTTATCGCTTACTAATACTGTTTTCAGACTCAAGGTTTTATGTCTCCCTCTTATTACCTTGGGTTGTTCATCCGGTTGAGGACAGGCAGACTAGGTGGCAGGTGAATGGTGATAGCTTAGTGAGGACGATGTTGCAATTCGGAGGCGAGCTGGAGGATTATGTACCAGTTTTATTACTTTCTAGTATTTCTATTTCGGCTATTTGAGTTTCTCTATGAGTGTTGTAGTGAGGCTTTATGTATAGACTTTGATATTTCCTATGATGTTTGGATAATCCTAAAGATGTTGTGAAAGTTTCAAAAGTTTGTTATATGATGCTTCACTATTATTACCTATTGTATATATTCTATTATATTTTATCCTTGCGCTATGAGTTCTATGACATGTTCTGATGTTGTTGTTTATCTATGATGATCGTCCACAGCTGCCTGACACACCATTCAGCGCATTATTCCTCTTATTTAGTGCAAGGGTTGTGGGTGGTCATAACATTTGGTATCAAAGCTCTGGTTAACGATTTTAGCCAAAGTTCGAAGATGTAATCACGTATGAGAGACGTATTTGTAAAATTCAGTTAGATGTATACTCTATGATACTATATAGTATAGCAGAGTTTGTATTTCTTTAGCAGCTTTTATTGAAAGTGGATAATCATTCTAATTTGCATATTTAGAATGAGTCGATGTACTTCAAGGCATACTGCTAGGGAAGTGGCAATGCCTGGAGGGGGTAATGGCGATGCACTAGACTACGCAGCCATGTTTGATGCCATGATGGAGGTAATCATGCGAAGGGTACCCGCTCCAGTGGCAGCCATGGTAAATGTAGGTGTTCAGTTGCCTAGGGTTGTGGATTTTGCAAAGTTGTGAAAAGATTATACATCTCTAAGTGGGAAACCATTCAAAGGAACTAAGCCAGCTGAAGAGGTTCAGAGATGGATGGATTCTTGTGTCTGTATTTTGGAGACTAGGGTTTGCATGATGCAACAAAGAGAAAGCTTGCATCAAGGAAGTTGCAAGGCAGGGCCATGGAGTGGTGGAATTCTGTTACGCTTGAGACTCTAGAGGAGGAGATTTCATAGAAGCAATTCCAAGCTAAGTTTGAAGTAAAGTTTATCTCCACTGCTCAGAAGCCAGCTTTGTTCAAGAAGTTCGTAGAGATGAAACAAAATGGTCATTCGGTGCTTGATTATGTTTCTGATTTCGAGGCCTTGTCCAGATATGCTCATTCATACATTGACATAACCAATCAGAAGAATGAGAAGTTAGTTATAGGTTTAGATACCTATATTGGAAGGACATTGGTGGATCATCTTGACGATCCATTTGAGAAGATTGTGGAAAAAGTTATTCCCCATGAGAGTTTGTTTCCTAAGGAAGCAAATGTTATCGCTGCAACCAAGGAAGTTCAGAAACCACAACAGGGTGGTAATAATAAGAAGAGGAAGCAGCAACAACAGAAAGGAAAGGATGGCCAAAAAAAGCCTAAGAGTGAGGTGGTTTGCTTTAGCTACCAACATAAGGGTCATTACTCGAATGAGTGCAAGAATCCCAAAGCTGAGAAGAAGTGCTTCAAGTGTGGAAAGTCTGGGCATGAGAAGAAAGACTGTCCAGAATCATCTAAGGGGAAGCAGGTTGTGAAGGCATATGCTTTGGAAGTCATGCCATCTTGTTTAAGAGATCCTATTGCAAAGGAGAAGGTAAAGGGTGTCGTTGTTCAAGGTACTCTTTCAGTTAATGATGTTTCAGTTCGTGTTTTTTTATACTGGATCATTGCATTATTTCATCTGTAATGAGATTGTGTGCCGCTCGGGTTTGAAACCCAAGATTTGTGATAGAACATTGATCGTGACTAATCTAGTTGAGGGTTCGTCCAGTTTGCGTATGCTTTGTCATGGTCTAGTGTTATCGAGTCATGGTTGCTCTTTTGTGTGTGATTACTTTGTTTTTAACTTAACTGGGTTTGGGATCATCTTGGGCATGGATTGGCTTAAGAGGTATGTGGAAAGGGTGAATTGTGAGAAGCTAGACGTGAGAGTCGGGGATGTGGAAGGGCGAAAGATGTTGATTAGATGTAAGCCCGAAGACAGGGTCTTTGTGAGCTATCTATATTCGCTAGGGATTCCACAAGAAGGCTTGTCATCTGTGCTGATCGCTAATGATTATGAGGTTGTCTTTGACGAGGTCAAAGGTTTGACGCATCATCGTGAGATCAAGTTGGCTGAGGGCGCTAGACCAATTGTTGTGCCTCTTAGGCGGATGGAGCCTAAGGAGCAGCGAGAGTTAGAGGTGTAGGTTCATGACCTTTTAGGAAAAGGATTCATTCGGAGGAGTGTATCCAAATGGGGTGCACCAGTAGTGTTTGCAACCAAGGCTGATGGCTCATTGAAATTTTCTAATGACTATCGTGAGCTAAACAAGGTAACCAAGAAGAACAAGTATCTATTGCCGAGGATCGATGACTTGTTCGGTCAACTTCACGAAGCCAAAGTGTTTTCTTAAATGGATTTGGCAACGGGATTTCACCATTTGAGGGTGGCTAAGGATAGTGTGTCAAAGACCGCTTTTAGGACACCATCCGGTTTCTTCGAATGGTTGGTGATGCCATTTGGGTTGACTAACATGCCAGCGTACTTTGTGGATCTTATGAATAGAGTTTTCAGATATCAGTTGAACAAGTTTGTGCTTGTGTTCATGGATGACATTCTGGTTTACTCTCGTAATGAGGAAGAGCACAAGATGCACTTGAGAGTTGTGTTGGAAGTCTTGCGAAAGCATCGGTTGAGAGCTAAGTTTTCAAAGTGCCACTTCCGGAAGAGCGAAGTGTGGTTCTTAAGCCATGTTGTCTTTGGATATGGAATAGTGGCTGACCCCGCTAAGGTGGTAGCAATCCAGGACTGAGATCGACCTAAGAATGCGACGGATGTTCGTAGTTTCCTTGGGTTGGCAGGTTATTACCAATGGTTTATCAAGGATTTCTCTAAGATAGCTGCACCATTAACAGGATTGACGAAGAAGAACCAGGTGTTCACATGAGATGCAAAGTGTGAACAAGCATTCGGGTTCCTAAAGGAAAGACTGATGAGTGCTCCTGTGTTGACCATTCCGAGTGGGAATGAAGACATGGTGGTATACACTGATGCATGTGGTACAGGGGTTGGAGTAGTACAAATGCAGAAGGATAAGGTTGTGGGCTACACGAGTCGACAACTGAAGCCGCATTAGAGGAATTATCCAACTCATGATTTGGAGTTAGCGGCGATTGTGTTTGCTCTGAAGATGTGGATACATTACCTACTGGGAGTTCGATTCGAGTTTTTTACGGATCACAAGTCGTTGAAGTATCCTTTCTCCTAGAAGAATTCGAATCTTCGGCAGCGACGATGGTTGGAATTTCTAGCATCGTATGATTTTGATATAGCCTATACTCCTGGTAAAGGTAACGCAGCTGCAGATGCGTAAAGTTGAAGACATGCAAGTTTGGGAGCGATTTTTCGGAATGGAAGAGTCTCGAGTATTTGGAAAGTTTTGATTTCAGGTCACGGTGTGAATTGGAGCCTGAAATGTTGGCAAGCTTATCGATAAGACCTACTCTTATCGAAAGGACCGGCGAGAGCCAAAAACGAGATAGGAAGCTTGTTGAGTTTATCCAGAAACTGGAACTAGAGAATAAAGAGTTCGAAGTCGATCGAGAAGGTTGGCTTCGAAAGCAAGGGCAGTTAGTTGTTCCTGATATCGACGGATTGAGAGATGAGGTTCTGAGAGAATGTCATCACTCATAGTTGATGATTTCATCCAAGTGGTACAAAGATGTACCAGGACATGAAGCGAGTATACTACTGGGAGGGGATGAAGCGAGATATTGGAAAGTTCATTTCCAAATGCATGAACTATCAGTTATGAAAGTTGAACAGAAAAAGCCGAGTGGGTTACTTCAGCCATTAGAAGTTCTTACATGGAAGTGGGAGCAGATATCGATGGATTTTATCAATGAACTACCTAGAACCAGCGTAGGAAACGTAGGAATTTGGATCATCGTGGATCATCTGACCAAAAGTGCAAGGTTCATTCATGTTAAGTCGACTAGGATGGCATCAAAGTTGGCTGAGCTTTATGTGAAATGGATAGTTCGATTCCATGGTATCCCAAAGAGCTTAGTGAGTGATCGAGATCCATTATTCACTAGTGGATGTTGGAAAAGTTTGCAGGAAGCTTTGGGAATAAAGCTGTGTTTAAGTACGGCTTACCATCCCCAAATCGATGGTCAAACCGAGAGGGTTAACCGAATTTTAGAGGATCTCCTAAGAGCTTGTGTGTTAGATATTGGGGGATCGTGGGAAGACTATCTGCATTTAGTTGAGTTTGCTTATAACAACAGCTACCAGTCTACCACAGGGATGGCACCATAAGAGGCATTGTATGGGAGACCGTGTAATTCTCCAGCTTGTTGGTTAGAAACTGGGGATAAGTTAATACTTGGGCCAGAGATGATTAGATAGACCTCGGATTGTATAGAGATCGTTCGACAACGAATGAAGGCAGCCCAAGATCATCAGAAGAGTTATGCTGATAAATGTCGAAAAGGTTTGGAATTCGACGTTGGTGATATGGTTTTTGTGAAGATTTCTCCATTTAAGCATGTAGTTAGATTCGGAAGCAAAGGGAAGTTAGCTCCTAGGTTCGTTGGACCATTTTAGATAGTCGAGCAGATTGGAAAGGTCGCATATAGATTGGAGTTACCAGAGAAGATGTCGAGTGTGCATAATGTTTTTCATGTGTCATTTCTATGGAAGTTTTTGCATGATTCCAATGTGGTGGTATCTCCAGAGAACTACGAAGATCTGGAAGTAGCGGTCGTAGTTACAAGATCTCATAAGCCACTTCGTGTTGTGGGGAATGACACGAAATAGCATAGGAGGAAAACGGTTAAGCTAGTCAAGGTACAATGGAGTGAGGATGGCGACGATTGTACATGGGAGACGGAAGAGAGTATGAAGGCGGCCCATCCAGAACTTTTCGTCAGTATGACCCATTAGTATTGTGTCACCTTATATCATTGTAGCTTATGCTATAGTTGTTTTTAGAATTCCGTGTGCTAGGATAGGGCTATGGATGGATGGTCTGATGGCTGCTAGATTGGATGATAGAATTGGATGCACACAAGCGATAGGCATGCGTGGTTGCTTTTTCTTGTTGGAATTTCGGGGGCGAAATTCCTAAGGGGAGAGAATGTAACAGCCCGCATTTTACGTATTGGAAGATCGTAAAATATTTTTATTTTATTTCCTGAGGATTGGATCATTCTCATATTTTTATATGTTGCTTATGGGATGTGAGACATGTCCATAATTTTTACCGATTATGTTTGTGACCATTTTTCCTCTGTCAGCGTTTTTTGCTTTGATTTGGAGAATTGGTGAGTGATATGCATCTCTCACACGGATTCAATCAAGTATATGAATGTTTGATCATATGAATCACCATAGGATCCAATTTAGCAATAACCGGTAATTTCCATGTATTTTCATATGTTTATGCAAGTTAGATCCATCGTTTTGTTCATATGTTAATTTATCATGATTTTGGTGAAGTTTACATAACCTTTGATGAAAATTGTCATATTCATGTTGTTATTGATTTCATAACATGCTTGTGGTTGTATTGGATGAATCGGATGAGTTGGTTTCGTCGAGTTGTTCATTTCGCAAAGTTTTGGTTGAATTCGAGGGTGAATACGGTCTGTCTAGGTTTCTGATCGGTCGGTAGGGAGCTGGTCAGTCGGCATGGAGAGTAGCTTGGAAAGAAAGTCATAGGTGTGGTTAGTCGGCATAGAGAGTGGCTTGGGAAGTAATTCATTGGGGTGGTCGGTCGGTCGAACACTTAGGTCCAGTTCTGGTGGGTCAGAATGTAGGCCGATCGGGTCGGTTAAGGGTAAGATGATTGGGTTGGTCAAGCAACCAGGGGTGGTCGGGTCGGTCACGGGTTAGGTAGTCTGTCGGTCTTGATGAAAGGGCTTGGTTGGTCGGTCACGGTGGAAGAGCCTGGTCAGTCGACCGATATTTTTGACTGGTTTGGAAGGGTTCCGGGTCGGTCGTGCATGTAATGGACGGGTCGGTCACGTATGGTAGGCCGAGCAAACATAGGGTCAATTCTGAAAATTTATATTTTTGAGTACGACCCTCGAACCCTAGCCGTAGCGCGGTGATGTAATTTGGCTCAGTGATGTTTTGACTTCGAAGTAAATTCAAGTGGGAATATTCGAAGTGTTGAATGTGTTCGTTGATCGGTGTAGAACAACGAATGAGATGCCAACTCAAAGGTCGTGAGTTGGTGGATAATGGTTGCTTGAGCTATGAAAAGTTGTCGGGTTGGATGACTAGAGATGCAAAGGCCAAGAGATTATCATTGTAAATTCTAGAAGGCTCAAAGCAGGGGTACAATAGGCGCACCTAAAAGACCGGTTGTAGGTCGAGTACCTTGGGTATCATTGAAAGGCCTAGTTGTCAAGGTTGGACAAACATACGTATCGTTGAAAGGCTTATAGAGTTTATGCTAGAACTGGGGTTACCATTAGCCCTAGACATATGGCAAGGTTGGTCATCATATGATTAACGATAGTTTGGAATCAGGATTGGCGATGATAGTCAGAGTATGTCATAGTTGTTTAGTTTCCATGTTCGTACCATCTCATGTGAATTGTCCAACGTCGAAGGAGATGTTTCTCGGGTGCTTGTATGATATTGGTTTAGGCCTCTGGGGCTTGTGCTTGAGGGATCTTGAATTTGATTAGGATGGTTTACGTGAGATACATATAATATGGATGCTATGAGTGCTAGTGGTGTTTGCTTCTGATTTCCATGAATGAATGTTTGTTCTGGTTTCCATGAATGAATGGTTGAAGTGTTTGATGTAAAGTCTATAACTGCCCAATGTGAGGAAGACGAGGTTGAGCTCTTCTCTAGTGTTATGGGTAGATTAGTATGTTTATCTATCCATTCTCATATACTTTATTGTTGATGTTTGTTAGCTATTTTGTCGTTCACTAAGACTGTTGTCTGACTCAAGGTTTTATGTTTCCCTCTTATTACCTTGGGTTGTTCATCCAGTTGAGGATGGACAGACTAGGTGGCCGGTGACTGGTGATGGCTTAGTGAGGACAATGTTGCAGTTTGGAGGCGATTTGGAGGCTTACGTACCAGTTTTATTACTATTAGTATTTTTGTTTCCGCTGTTTGAGTTGCTCTATGAGTGTTGTAGCGAGGCTTTATGTACAGACATTGATATATCCTATGATGTTTGGATAATCTTTTAGGATGTTGTGAAAGTTTCAAAAGTTTGTTATATGATGCTTCACTATTATTACCTGTTGTATATGTTCTATTATATTTTATCCTTTTGCTATGAGTTCTACGACAAGTTATGATGTTGTTTACCTATGATGATTGCCCACAGCTACCTGACACACCATTCAGCGCATTATTCCTCTTGTTTAGTGCAAGGGTTGTGGGCATCGTCACAGTTAATGATGCAACAAAAAAAATAAAGGAAAGTAAGAAGAAACAAAATTAAAGAAAGTAAAAAGAATGGTGAATTTCTGTTTTGTGATTGTTAGTGAATAAGTAGAATAAAATCAATCAAAAAATGTTTGTCAAAAAGAATTTTTATAAAAACTAATATTCATATATATACACTTCTATATCTATATAAAACATCCCAAAAATGAGTTATCAAATAAACATGTGGTGCACCCGATGAGCGTAGCATGGGTTCACAAGGGTATAAGTTATTAGAGATTTATTGGGTAATACTAAATCGGTTTATTATAATTTGAAATTGGTATTTTTCGCAAATCTACACTAGTTAGTATTTCATTTACTTACAATATTAATTGTTTTATTTACTGATACTTTGACACATCTTGCTAAATCTGTGAATTTCGCATTATATAGGAACAAACAAGGAAACAAATTTAATTATGTCTGTATTCTATAATGAAGAATTAATAAATAAATTTATTTTTCCATTAATTGCATCAGGGCATTTGATCTAGTGGTATGATTCTCGCTTAGGGTGCGAGAGGTCCCGAGTTCAATTCTCGGAATGCCCCTAATTTTTTATGTTTGAACATATTTTCTTATTATTTAAAACTTTAGGAAATTCTATCAAAAAAAAGCATTTATCGTTTGGTGGATATAACATTTGTTTCCTAAGCAGAAGGCTGTAGGTTTATACCTGCCATTCTCTTCTTTCCACTTTTTGTCCTGAAAAAAAATTCCCTTTGAAACCAATTTGATCATAAACTTAAAACTTAGCATGCACGATATCCATTGAAAGAGCATACATGATAATATTCATTTACAAACGGTGTTTGCAGAAAAATTCCCTTATAACTACATCTTTGAGGGTGATATTGTAAAATAGCAGAATTTGGGAAATGCCAGCTGCATTATTATCATCTCCATTACTTAACAATTCAAGTAAGCTTCAAATTTTATATTGTTTTTTTAATACTTAAAATTTAGGAAGTTCCATTAAATAAAAAGCGCTTGTAGCTCAGTGGATAGAGCGCATGTTTCCTAAACAGAAGGTCATAGGTTCAACCCCTACCTGGCGTGCTTACCTTTTTCTCTGATTGCTTCCACTTTTAGTCTTGGATCAATTTATTTCCCTTTAGCAAGTATGCAAAGAAAAATTTTGGAATTGTGACACCCCACGTCCGTTAATGTCACTCACTAAGGGAATCCATTAAGTTCCGTGAAGCGTTATAGGTAAACAGACACAGAATAATAACAAGACGGATCAAAATAAGATAGCAGTGGAAATTTAAATTTTTGTTTCAACATAAATTAAAATACTGTGGTCCACAATACCATAAGTCAAAAAAACCATTACAATAAAATAACTTCTGTCTTGCATCATCAGAGTACATAAGAATCTAAAAACATAATTCCTCAATTGAAAGAGTTAAGCCATAGTAGAGACAAGAACTTGATCCATACTTCAGAAGTAGCTCCTAGCAAGGTGATATCTGAGTCCTGACTAAGCCTAGGTGTTTCCTCCCTGATAACATGAGGGGAGGAATGGAAGAAAGAAGGAGAAACAAAAGGGTCAAACATAAAGTCTGGCGAGTCTAGTTACTTTTAGCCAGTAAATAAATAAAAGTAACATGATAGGCATATAAAGTGGATAAGGGAGATCACTACATAAATGGCAGGTGTAACAAGGTAGACAGGATAAGGTGTATATGCTTCTAATGATTACCCTGCACTATTACTAGTATATCCAGAAAGAGATGATCCCTTCAACTATAAGGTAGTAGACTTAGGTATACGTCCAAATGCATCTTAACAACTGCCCTGATCGATCGGCTCCCTAACCCTCGTAGATACCTTGTGCTGGCCCCATAGTAGGAGGTATCACTTCCTAAAGTGGCAACCCCTTATTGTAATAATGTGCACAACCATATCTACAGGTGTCACGGTCGTCTTATCCCCCTCTGCCCGGCTCATGCACGCACATGGCCCGGTCGGTTTGCGCCGCCCACACCGTCCTTCACGTTTGGATCTCTTACAATCAGTCAGTAAGCGTGCCCCTTCTCCGCTTAGTACGGAGTACTTTGTTTGATACCTACTCTGGGTTACTGACTGAAATGGGTCTGACATAATATTGTACAAGCTCTCCCCTTTGTCTTGTATCCCCCCACTAGGTTTTCATTAACTATGTATACCACTAGGTGCATTTAATTACATAGCCTTATTTATTTCTATTGGTTATGCTTACCCTAAAGGGTGTCTTTAATCACATAACTTTATTATTTTCTCCGGTTATGTATACCGCTAGTTGTCTTTAATTACATAACCTTAACGAGTGAAGTTTCTGGGCCAATATGTGAATATTACCCACCCCCCTCTTCGGACTTACTTAACCCACCCCTCAACCATATTTACTTAACCCCCAACTTAAATTTAAGTTCATACAATCCCTATGGATTAACTTAGGTAAAGTAGTCCAATTCTTTACCATGTCCGTTTATGGTTTCATAATGGGCAAAACCTCCCACATTAGGCATACAACATATGGATGCTGGATATGCCGGTCGGGTCCCGGCAGACTTATTCCACAGTTGGGCCTAACCTCGTGTCATAGCCCGATTCGTATTCACGTACTTAGACCTCCCATATTAGGTTCAACATTAGTGGCTGCTGGATATGCCGGTCGGGTCCGGGCAGACTTCCACCACTAATACAACCTAACCTTGTGTCATAAGTACAACTACAATTCCTAATTGTAATTACTAGACATTCCATTTTTAGTTAATTAGTAAATTAATTAATCCTTTCCTTTTATAGGTGTCAATACTTATTTTACCCAATAATTTGAATTACATGTCCAAAAATGTTCATATTCAAATTATGCCATTTTTAACCCTCTTCCCCCCCCGTTCCTTAACTAGCGCCCTCACAAAATTGGCAACATGCCTAGGCTAGACAATAGCCTAGTCATAAACGATAATAGGGAAAATAGTGGAAATATAACTAAAAGGATCATCTTGGCATAGATATAAACTTGTATGATAATAAGGTGAACATACATACTGGCATGGACATGAAATTGTCAACATAACAAGGTGGACATAAAACTGATGAACTATGATGTCATAATAAGCATAATAAGATCTAAATTTGCAATTTAGATGTCCAATAGGTTTAGAACTAGCATGATAATCACAAGGTGATAAATTAGATCACATAATCAGATCTAGAGGTTAAAATAAATCTAACATGATAACACAAGGTGATAATTTAGATCACATAAAATAGATCTATCATGGTAACATACGGTGACAATGTAGATCACATAAAATAGATCTAACATGGTAACATAAGGTGATAATTTAGATCACATAAAATAGATATAACATGACAACACAAGGTGATAATCTAGATCACATAAAATAGATCTATCATGATAGCATAAGGTGACAATTTAGATCACATAAAATTAATCTAACATGATAACATAAGGTGACAATTTAGATCACGTAAAATAGATCTAACAGTTTCAATGTCAACGTAAATTAGATTTACTAGTTTAGAAATAGATCTATACACATCCATATGATAGCATGTCCTAAAAGTTATAATTAAGATAAAGGTTTAGATCCAAACCAATTCAAGGTGACATATGTTCATGATTTACATAAATAATTAGATCTATCTAATGATATAACCGTCTAAATTGACAGATCTATATTAACCATAATATAGTTACAAACCAAGATCCACAATAATAACATAGTAGAACAATCACAATCGAATTTGATCTAGAGAAATAGTTCTATCCTAAGATCTAACAATAACATAGATTCAAGGTTTACAACGTATCAAATCATAGTCTTTCATAATTCACTTTTATTTATCTAAACCTAAAAGCACCTAGAAATTCACTGTGATTGGATTGCTAAGATGATAGAAAAGAAGTTGGTGCTGATTCTATGCTTGAATCTCAAAATTTGATATGCTTTAGTTGATAGAAGAGGATGAGAGACCCTAGTTCAGTTCAGACTCCGATAGAGTTTGGCCGCCATGATTTCTAATGAAGAAATATGTGAAACAGCTATATATTTATAGCTGCAGAACCCTCTGGAACTGACTGCCACATAAGCCCTAGGGTAAAATCAGGTCGTGGGTCGCCTCCCACTTGAGAAAAGGCCCGAATACCCAAAAACTATTCTAGGCGCACTTTACACGTGCGTCAGTGCAAAATTGCCTTGGCGCACTTGGCAAGTGCGCCAGTTATACCTGGTTTTGATTTTCAACTTTTTATCGTCTGTAACTTCTTCATATGTTATCCATTTTACGCAAACTAGGTGTCTATCCTTACCAGAATTTCGAGATGAATGTAATGACGTAGTCAGTTTCCCTTAATTCTTAATATTAAATTAATTATTCTTTAATTTATCCTCTTTAATGTTAACAAAATTATGGGGTGTTACATTCCCCCTACTTAAACGATTTCGTCCCCGAAATCTACAAGTTGAGAAGAATGCATATCCTACCATCCATCATCCGTCTACTCATACATCAATCACCGACATCCATTGTCCTTAAGGATTTCTAATGCTTTTATGTATATATGCAAAGGTGTGTGTATATGTCCCAATACTAATGCGAAGATCAGGCGGTCTACTGATTCAATTGACCTCTTTAATGCAATGTATGCTAGTTCCATGAATCCAATATGTATGCAAATAAGCCTATTATAACATATAAGCTCTACATGTGTGCACATTCATTCATCCAAACGCAATATCCATATGCTGGTTCATCCATTTCCATCCATAAAAGAAAAGAAAATGCACATACATCCATATGCAGTATGAGAGTGATTGAGCCGGTCTTAGTGCCTAATGTGTGTGTATATGCGTTCATAGGCAACCACTAGCAAACACTTTCATCCACTTGCATCCATCAAACATAACTTGTTTCAAACACATGTTTACATCCATAGAATTCCTATCTAAAGATTGAAAAATACTATGGATAAGATATACTCAAATGATTACAAACAATTACTGGTAAAGCTTTGGAAAAAGAAGTTAACAACATACCCTCGAAGAGAAAAGGGAACGAAGCACGAATCTTGTCTTCGGTCTCCCAAGTCGCATCCTCTGGGTTATCTCCCCATTAAACCTTTAGCAACTTGAGTTCTTTATTGTGTAGCTTGTCAACTTCTGATCTAAGAATATGGGAAGGAACTCGCCTGACTGTCGCCTCCCGTTCCACTTCTACCTCTTCCAATAAACTTGGCTCAACAACTTCCACGGTGTCATGCAAGCACTTCCATATATGAGAAACATGGAAGACATCATGAACACCAGATAGATTTTCAGGAAGCTTTACTCTGTAGGCCATTTGGCCAATCCTCTCGGTTATGGGAAAAGGTCCCACAAACCTAGGTGCCAACTTCCCTACCGATCTGAAGCGAACCACATTCCTCAAAGGTGACACTTTGATAAAAAAACAAGTCTCCTACTTTAAATTCGAGGTCAATCCTTCTCTTGTCTGCATAGGATTTCTGCATATCTTGAGTTGTCTTCATCCGCCGTCGAATAAGGTCAATCTTTTTGGACGTTTCTCTAACCATATCTGGTCCAAGTAATAATCCTTCTGTAGATTCCCGCCAACAAGTTGGTGATCTACAGGGTCCTCCGTACAATGCTTCGAAGGGTGCCATGCCAATGCTGGCCTGATAGCTGTTATTATAGGCAAACTCTACTAAAGGAAGATGCTCTTCCTAAGTCCCTCTGAAGTCTAGGATATACAGCCTTAAAATATCTTCTAGAATTCTGTTCACCCTCTCCGTTTGCCCATCGGTCTGAGGATGATAAGAGGTTCTCAAATGCAACTGTGTACCTAATGCTTCTTGCAAGCTCCTCCAAAATTTGCTGGTAAATATGGGGTCACGATCGCTCACGATGCTAGAAGGAATTCCATGAAGACGAACTATCTCACGCACATAAATTGCGGCCAACCACGATGCCGTCCTTTTACTCTTAACTGGAATAAAGTGAGCGCTCTTAGTGAGTCTATTTACCACAACCCAGATACTGGTGCTTCCTTTCTTCGATCTAAGCAAACCATCTTTGAAATCCATAGAGACGCTCTCCCATTTCCGCTGAGGAACCTCCAAATGATGAAGTAAACCATCGGGCTTCTTTTGCTCAGCTTTGTCTTACTGGTAAACTACACATTAAGAAATAAACTCAGCCACATCTTTCTTCATCCTAGCAGAAAAGAAAACCCTCTTTATGTCCATATACATCTTATCACCGCCTAGATGAATGGTCATCCTAGAATGGTGGGTTTTTTTAGGACTGCCTTCATCAAGCTTCTGGTTTGAGGAACATAAAACCTTCCATCTCATCGCAACCACCCCTTTTCATCTATGGCATATCTGCTGAGGTGACTAGAAGTCTCCCCTCTTCTGAGCTTATCCACGATGTCTAGAATCTGTGGGTCACCTTGTTGCGAAGCTCCTATCCATAAGAGTCGGTCGTATCTCCAAGTATGTAAACAAATCAGGCAAAATATCGATGGAGGGTCTAAAATCAAAAGCTGATATGAACTCCAAGTTCTTTCTTTCCACAAATAGAGGACTGAGGGCCACCATCTGCCTACTTAGTGAATCTGCCACCACATTACCCTTGTCAGGGAAGAAATCTTAAAATCATAAGAATCTAGAAACTCCATCCACCGTTGTTGCCTTAAATTGAGATCCTTCTGTGAGAACAGATACTTGAGAGATTTATGATCGGTCTATAACTTGAACTTCTCTTCAAGTAAATAATGACGCCACGTCTTTAACGCAAACAATATGGCAGCTAGCCCTAGATCATAGGTGGGGTGGTTCTTTTCGTAAACTCTCTGTTGTCTACCCCAATAACACACTACTTCCCCTTCTTGCATTAGAACCGCACCAAGCCTTGTACTGCATGCATCAGTGTAAATGGTAAACACTTTATTCCCGTTAGGTAAGGTTAAGACTGGGTTGTTGTCAGAGCCCCCTTCAGTCATTGGAAAGAAACGTCACAGTCTATATCCCATGAGAATGCCAAGTTCTTCTTCGTTAACCTGGTGAGTGGGGCTGATATCTTTGCGAAGTCCTTAATGAACATCCTATAGTAGCCTGCTAACCCAAGAAAGCTTCTCACCTCGGTCGCTTTTTTAGGAACCTAGCAATCTTACACTACAACCACCTTCACGGGATCTACAGTTATCCCTTCTTTGGAGACCACGTGCTCTAAGAATCTCACCTCTTTTCTCCAAAAATGGCATTTGGAGAATTTTGCTTTAAGCTAATGATCATGGAGAGTTTTCAAAACTTCTCTCAAATGTTGGGCATGCTCTTCTTCGCTTTTGGAGAAGATCAAAATATTATCGACAAAGACTACAACAAATTTATTTAGGAACTCCCGAAACACCCTACTCATCAGATCGACAAAATAGGCGGGTGCATTCGTCAGCCCAAAAGGCATAACTAGCCATTCAAAGAAACAGTTCGGAGTCCTAAAGGCAGTCTTATCTATGTTATCCTCAGCCACCCTCAACTGATAGAACCCAGTGGCCAAGTCTAATTGGGAAAATACCGAGGCACCAATAAGCTGATCAAATAAATCATCAATCCTCGGAAGCGGGTGCCTATTTTTTTTAGTGAGTTTATTCAGCTCCCTATAATCAACATACAAACGAACTGAACCATCCGCCTTAGTTGCGAATACTACTGGAGCACCCTATTCAGATATGCTTCATCTGAGAAACCCTTTCTCAAGTAACTCCCCTATTTTCTTACTTAGCTCCCTCCTTTCCCTTGGAGCCATGTGGCGCACTGGTAATGCAACTGGCTTTGCATTGTCCACCAGATATATGTGAAAGTCAATCTCGCGCCTTGGAGGTAAATCCCGAACCTCATCAAAAACATCGGAAAAATCCTGGACTACTGAAACAGATTGCAGATCGATAGATGCATCAAGAGACTCTAGGAAACTAAGCATAACCGAGCCTTGTGGGTCACACAAAACCTCGAGGGTCTTCCCATGACAAGTCAGAAGCCTAACAACCCTCTTCTCACAATCCAGAATGGAACCATACGTCGTAAGCCAATCCATTCCTAGAATCAACCCATAGCCCGTAAACCTGAGTATACGCGTCACATTCAAATTCGACGCCTAATAAAGATATTTTCAAACCCCGACAAATCAGAGATAAATGAGCCGAACCACCAATGGGGTTTGAAACAACTACGGGATCCACTACCATACTAGTAATTAAGTGCAGAGATTCAACTACAGAACTTTATATAAATGAATGTGAGGCACCAGAATCAAAAAGTGTTCTAGTAGGATGGTTTGAAAGAGAAATTAAGCCTTCTACGGAAATTTTTCTACCTCTATCAGGAGCACTGGTCGCGAGAGCATGCACCTGCTCTCTAGAATTTCCTGCCATTTGACATTGTCCCTGTGTTCCCCGTTTCTTCAGGCACTCTTTAGCAAAGTGTCCGGCCTCTCCACAGTGGTAGCAAGAATTCTTCCTTCTCTTCCAGTCTTTAACCAGATGACCTTCCTTCCCACAATGGTGAAATTTTCTCTTATCCTTGCCTTTATCATTTTTCTCTCCTTTCTTCTTCTGTTGTTGTTGTTGCTGCTATTGCTGCAGCCCCTTCTAGGGCCACACCTTCCTATTTTGCGATGTCCCCTTAGCCTTTACCTCCTTCTTCCCTCCCATGTCCTCCTCATTCATCAGGGCCATATCGACAAGTTTTTCAAAAGTGCCCCCCATTGGAATATGGGACATGACTAACCCATGAAGAGGTTCATTCAGCCCTTTAGCAAACCGCAAAGCCTTTTTGTGCAACGTATCCACCAACTCTAACCTAAATCTTGCTAACTGGTTGAATTTGTTCACATATTCTTTCATCATCAAGTTTCCTTGTTTAATTGCTAAGAATCTCTCCATCTGCATGCTGCTTTCAACTTAGAAAGAAATTTCATTTCGAACCTCTTCTAAAATATTCCCAAGTTTCCACCGGACGTCTAGCTTGGGTGACTTCCCACCAAAATGAGACTTCGTACTTCAATAGCCAAGCAGCTAACTGAATTTTTCTTCGGTCCTCCACTTCAAGATTACGAATAAGTCCTCAATCTCCTTAAGACAATTCCGAGCTTCCACGAATGTCTTGTTCCCATGGAATGGCTTCCCTTTCATAGCACAGAAGTCCTTGTAGATCTTGGCAAAGTTGTTAGCTCTTGGAGGGGGAGGAGGAATGACTGGGGCAGCTGGGGGAGGAACATCTCTTTGCCCTTCGGCCGACGTCGTGGCCTCCAAATACCTATGGAACCACCCGGGTATAGTGACGCCCTCTGGGATATTAGGGATGTTTTTCCCCAGACATGGTGAAAAAGGAGAAAGGAAGAAATTTAGATAAAGGACCGAAGGATACCACATATGGCTTTTTGGTGAATGTTTTTCAAAACAGACTTTTCTTTTTGAAAAGGCTTCTTTGAAAACCTTTTTGAAAATAATTTTCAAAAACTTTTATCTAATCAAGTAACCTTCAGCTCTGATACCAAGTGTAACACCCCACGTCCATTAATGTCACTCACTAAGGGAACGCATTAAGTTCCGTGTACAGAATAATTACAAAACAGATATAAATAAGATAGCAGCGGAAATTTAAAATTTTATTTCAACATAAATTAAAATATTGTGGTCCACAATACCATAAGTCACAAAAACCATTACAATAAAATAACTTATGCCTTGCATCATCAGAGTACATAAGAATATAGAAACATAATTCCCCAATTAAAAGAGTTAAGCCATAGTAGAGACAAGAACTTGAGCCATACTTCAGAAGTAGCTCCTAGTAAGGTGATATCTGAGCCCTGACTAAGCCTAGGTGTTTCCTCCCTTAGAATCTGGGGGAAACGGAAGAAAGAAGGAGAAACAAAAGGGTCAGACATAAAGTCTAGCGAGTCTAGTTACTTTAGCCAGTAAATAAATAAAAGTAACATGTTAGGCATATAAAGTGGATAAGGGAGATCACTACATAAATGGCAGGTGTAACAAGGTAGACAGGATAAGGTGTATATGCTTCTAATATTACTTTGCACTATTACTAGTATATCCAGAAAGGGATGATCCCTTCAACTATAAGGTGGTAGACTTAGGTATACGTCCAAATGTATCCTAACTACTACCCTGATCGATCGGCTCCCTAACCCTCGTAGATACCTTGTACTGGCCCCACAGTAGAAGGTATCACTTCCTAAAGTGGCAACCCCTTGTCGTAATAATGTGCACAACCATATCTACAGGTGTCACGGTCGTCTTATCCCCCTCTTCCCGACTCATGCATGCACATGGCCCAGTCGGTTTGCGCCGCCCACACTGTCCTTCTCGTTTGGATCTCTTACAATCAGTTAGTAAGCGTGCCCCTCCTCTGCCTAGTACGGAGTACTTTGTTTGATACCTACTCCGGGTTACTGACTGAAATGGGTCCTGCACAATATGATACAAGCTCTCCCCTTTGTCTTGTATCCCCCACTAGGTTTTCACTAACTACGTACACCCCTAGGTGTCTTTAATTACATAGCCTTATTTATTTCTACCAGTTATGCTTACCCCCTAAAGGGTGTTTTTAATTACATAACTTTATTATTATCTCCGGTTATGTATACCACTAGCTGTCTTTAATTACATAACCTGAACGGGCTAAGTTTGTAGGCTTATATGTGAATACTACCCATCCCCCTCTTTAGATTTACTTAAATTACCCCTCAACCATATTTACTTAACCCCCAACTTAAATTTAAGTTCAAACTCCCTATCGATTAACTTGGGTTAAGTAGTCCAATTCTTTACCATTTCCATTTATGGTTTCATAATGGGCCAGACCTCCCACATTACGCCTACAACATGTGGATGTTGGGTATGTCGGTCGGGTCCGGGCAGACTTATTCCACAGTTGGGCCTAACATCATGTCATAGCCTGATTCGTATTTACGTACTTAGACCTCCCACATTAGGTTCAACATTAGTGGTTGCTGGATATGCCGGTCGGGGTCGGGCAAACTTCCACCACTAACGCAACCTAACCTCGTGTCATAAGTACAATTACAATTCGTAACCGTAATTACTAGACATTACAATTTTAATTAATAAATTAATTAATTAATCCTTTCCTTTTATAGGTGTCAAAACATATTTTACCTAATAATTTGAATTACATGTCCAAAAATGTTCATATTCAAATTATGCCATTTTTAACCCTTTTTCCCTATTCCTTAACTAGCGCCCTAACAAAATTGGCAACATGCCTAGGCTAGACAGTAGCCTAGTCATAAACGATAATAGGGAAAATAATGGAAATATAACTAAAATGGTCATCTTGTCATAAACATAAACTTCTACGATAATAAGGTGAATATACATACTAGCATAGACATGAAATTGTCATATAACAGGGTGGACATAAGACTGATGAACTATGATGTCACAATAAGCATAATAAGATATAAATTCGTAATTTAGATGTCCAATCGGTTTATATCTAACATGATAATCACAAGGTGATAAATTAGATCACATAATTCAGACCTAGAGGATAAAATAGATCTAACATGATAGCACAAGGTGATAATTTAGATCACATAAAATAGATCTATCACAATAACATAAGGTGACAATTTAGATCACATAAAACAGATCTAACATGGTAACATAAGGTGATAATTTAGATCACATAAAATAGATATAACATGATAACACAAGGTGATAATTTAGATCACATAAAACAGATCTATCATGATAGCATAAGATGACAATTTAGATCAAATAAAATTAATCTAACATGATAACATAAGGTGACAATTTAGATCACGTAAAATAGGTCTAACAGTTTCAATGTCAACATAAATTAGATTTACTAGTTTAGAAATAGATCTATACACATCCATATCATAGCATGTCCTAAAAGTTATAATTAAGATAAAGGTTTAGATCCAATCCAAACCAATTCAAGGTGACATATGTTCATGATTTACATAAATGATTAGATCTATCCAATGATAAAACTGTCCAAATTAACAGATCTATATTAACCATAATATAGTTACAAACAAAGATCCACAATAATAACATAGTAGAACAATCACAATTGAATTGGATCTAGAGAAATAGATTCAAGGTTTACAACGTATCCAACTCACAGTCTTTCATAATTCACTTTTATTTATCTAAACCTAAAAGTAACTAGAAACTCATTGTGATTGGATTATTAAGATGATAGAAAAGAAGTTGGTGCGGAGTCTATGCTTGAATCTCAGAATTCGATATGCTTTAGTTGATAGAAGAAAATGAGAGACCCTAGTTCAGTTCAGACTCCGGCAGAGTTTGGCCGCCATGATTTCTAATGAAGAAATAACTATATATTTATAGCTGCAGAACCCTCTGGAACCGACTGCCACATAAGTCCTAGGGTAAAATCAGGTCGCGGGTCGCCTCCCACTTGGGAAAAGGCCCAAATACCCAAAAACTATTCTAGGCGCACTTTACAGGTGCACTAGTGCAAAATTGCCTTGGCGCACTTGGCAAGTGCGCCAGTTATACCTGATTTTGACTTTCAGCCTTTTATCGTCCGTAACTTCTTCATATGTTATCCGTTTTACGCAAACTAGGTGTCTATCTTGACCAGAATTTCGAGACGGACGTAATGACATAGTCAGTTTCCCTTAATTCTTAATATTAAATTAATTATTCTTTAATTTATCCTCTTTAATGTTAAAAAAATTACGAGGTGTTATAGGAACCAAACAAACTAATGCATAGAGCATATCTAGAATCTCATGTATTGATAAACAAGCAGACAAAAAAAGCATAATGCATAAAGTAGATAAATAAAGACACCTGTCAAAAAATTTGCGCTTCTCCACTAAAAGATACCTCTTTTCAACTTTGATTCCTTTGTCATATGATGACATCTTGTAATATTGAAGTTTGTTATGTAACGACGGTTCGAAAATAGCCCCCTTACTTACATGCATATGAGCTGGCACACAACTCCCATATAACAAAAGGAATCCCTATTGTTATGTGCCTACCAACTCATATTTGTACACAATTCCTTCAATATTTTCTGTGATGTGGGACTATTGTATCCAAACCATCATTCCTCCTTAAGAACATGCGAGACAATCCTAACAGTCTCCCCTCTTGACTAGTATCCTACGAGTGTCTTTTGAGAGCACTGCTTTGCCTGCATTACCCAGTCCGAACCTTCAGCTGTTATGTAACAATGGTCGAAACAAAGCCCCCGGTATATGAGTTGTCACATACATCCTTGTAACAAAAGGAATCCCCTGATGTTACTTTCCTACCAGCTCATATTTGTACTCAACTCCTTTATTTTATTCCATGATGTGAGACTACTAATTCTATCCCTTCATTCTGCCTTAACAACATGTGAGGCAATCCTAAGAGTCTACCCCTTGACTCGCATCCTATGAGTATCTTTTGAGAGCATTGCTTTGCCTACATGCCCCGGTCTGTAACCTTTGGCTTTGATACCACAGTTTTGTAATGCCGGTCGGAACAAAACCCCCCTTCGTTGCATGCATAATAGTTGTCACACAACTACCATACAACAAAAGGAATCCCTTATGTTACGTGTCTACCAGCTCATATTTGTACACAATTACTTCAATATATTCCGTGATGTGGGACTATTGTATCCAAACCATCATTCCTCCTTATGAACATGCGAGGCTATCCTAATAGTCCAGTGCTCTCAAAAGATACTCGTTGGATGCGAGTCAAGGGGGAGACTGTTAGGATTTCCTCGCATGTTCATAAGGAGGAATGATGGTTTGGATACAATAGTCCCACATCACGGAATATATTGAAGGAATTGTTCACAAATATGAGCTGGTAGGCACACAACATAAGGGATTCCTTTTGTTATATGGTAGTTGTGTGCCAGCTCATATGCGTGCAAGGAAGGGGGTTTTGTTTCGACCGGCGTTACATAACAGTGGTATCTGAGCCGAAGGTTGCAGACTGGGGCATGCAGGCAAGGAAGTGCTCTCAAAAGATACTCGTACGATGCGAGTCAAGGGGGAAACTGTTAGGATCACCTCACATGTTGTTAAGGAGGAATGACGGGTTGGAATTAATAGTCTCACATTATGGAATAAATTGAAGGAGTTGAGTACAAATATGAGCTGGTAGGCACGTAACATCAGGGAATTTCTTTTGTTATATGAGAGTTGTGTGCCAGCTCATATGCATGCAAGGAAGGGGCGCTTTGTTCCGACCGTCGTTACGTAATAGTGGTATCAGAGCCAAAAGTTCAAACACTCTCAAAAAATACTCATAGGATGCGAGTCAAGGGGGAGACTGTTAGGATTGCCTCGCATGTTCATAAGGAGGAATGATGGTTTGGATGCAATAGTCCCACATCACAGAATATATTGAAGGAATTGTGTACAAATATGAGCTGGTAGGAACACAACATAAGGGATTCCTTTTGTTATATGGGGGTTGTGTGCCAGCTCATATGCGTGCAAGGAAGGGTATTTTGTTCCGACTGGCGTTACATAACAGTGGTATCAAAGCCGAAGGTTACGGACTGGGGCATGTAGGCAAGGCATTGCTCTCAAAAGATATTCGTAGGATGCGGGTCATGGGGGAAACTGTTAGGATCGCCTTTATGTTGTTAAGGAGGAATAACGGGTTGGAATTAATAGTCTGGCATCATGGAATAAATTGAAGGAGTTGAGTGCAAATAAGAGTTGGTAGGCATGTAACATCATGAGATTCCTTTTGTTATATGGAAGTTTTGTGCCAGCTCATATGCGTGCAAGGAAAGGGCGCTTTGTTCCGATCGTCATTACATAACAGTGGTATTAGAGCTGAAAGTTCGGTCACTCTCAAAAGATACTCGTAGGATGCAATTCAAGAGGAAGACTGTTAGGATTGCCTCGCATGTTCATAAGGAGGAATGAGTGAAACACCCTACCTCCATTAAGGTCACTCACAAAGGGAATGCCTTAACTTCGGTGGAGCATTATAGGTAAAAGATGCAGATAAATTACAAGACAGACAAATAAAGCACTAGAAAATAAAGTCATTTTATAAACAACTTAATTCAGTCAAGCTTTTACAACTATTGCCTCAATCATACTTAAAAGTAATATATAGAAATTCTGTCTTGATTCAAAAACTTCCAAGTATAAAAGAAGCATAAAAATAACAATGATATTCCCCAGTGAAACATGAACCAGCCATAGCAGTGGAAGAGAGAGTCCAAAACAATACATCAACTATCTTCAAGATTGGAAGGAAAACTGAGCTAAGTGATAACATTTCCTCCCTGTGAACCTGGGGGGAAAACGGAAGAAAAGAGGCAAAACAAAACTAGGTCAGACATGAGTCTGGTAAGTCCAGTGACTTTCAGCATATAAACAGGCAAAAGCATCATGACATGAATAAACTGAATATATGACAATACCGTGATAACAGGGATAACAAGATAACATAGGATAAGCATAAGGTATGATAAGTCAAGATAAATTGAATGCGCTTCTACTCCTGCTCTGCTTCGCTACTACTTTGTTATTCTGATTTTTATATATCTCTGCACCGTCTAACTAGTGTCCCAACTAGTAATCTGTATAAAATGATAATACTACAACGTGATCCCAATCCCCGCAAATTGTGGTAGCCTTCAGGTGTACATCTATCGTGAGGATTCCACCTCAATCAGCCTAATTGCCACGAACATGTTAGATGTACCCTTACTACCCTATCGATCGGCTCCCTTACTTGTATTCATGTTCCATGTGTCTGTGTCAATCGACCCTTTCTTGTGTGTAGATACCCTGTGCTGGTCCCACCATAAGGTGTATCAATCCTTATGATAGCGACCCGACACGATTCAAGATGCACAGTGTATAACTACTGGTACTCAGTGCCTGCTTTTTCCCACTTCGGAGTACGTGCACGCCCGTAAACCGTCGGAACCTACACTAACGTACCCTCTGCCGCTGTTTTGACCGCTTATAATCAGCCCAGTAATCGTGCCCTACCCTGCCTAGTTTCAGGGTACCATGATACATCTACATGGGTTACTGCTGAAATGGGTCCCCGTTACTAGGGTTTCCTATTTGTTAAATTTGTGGGCCTATATATACATATATTACCCACCTACACGAGATGTACTTAACCCTCCCACTGATTCTAACGTGTTTATTTAACGGTTAAGTTATGTGGGCCTATATGTACTAATATTACCTACCTACACGAGATGTACTTAACCCTCCCATCGATTCAAGCATATTTATTTAACGGTTAAGTTTTGTGGGCCTATATGTTCTAATATTATCCAGCAACCAGATATGTACTTAAGCCTTCCGCACATTATGTCATATTGGTTAAGTGTTGCCCATTCATGTTAACTTAACCTACCCATTCACCATGTCATGTTGGTTAAGTGTTTCTTATTAACTTAACCCTTCTCACTTATCATGTTAGATTGGTTAAGTGTTTCCTATTAACTTAACCCTATTCATTCATCAAGTTATATTGGTCAAGTGTTTCTTAACCCCACGTGTTCGTCTTGTTGCATTGGTTAAGTGTCATCAGTCAATTCAAGTTAACTTAACCCACCTACTCATCATGTCTTGTTACTTTGGTTAAATGTCGCCTTCTTGTGTTAACTAAACCCTACCACAAACCAAATTATATTGGTTAAGTGTTAACTTAACCCTTTCCATTTATCATGCTATACCAGTTAGGTGTTTCCTATTAACTTAACCCTAGTCATCCATCTTGTCATATCGGTTAAGTGTTTTCTCATTACTTAACCCTAGTCATCCATATTATATTGGTTAAGTGTTCCTATGAACTTAACCCTACTCATTCATCTTGTTCACTAACATTAATTGATTTATTAATGCACCAACCTATCACATTAGATATGTGTTGTTGCAGTTACTGGATGTGTCGGGCGGTTCTGGGAAGTTTTACACCACAACTCAATCTAACCTCGGGTTTTTCTTGGGCATGATGCACTAACCTCTCACATTAGATAGGTGTTGTTGTGGTTACTGGATATGCCAGGCGGTTCAGGGCAGTTTTACACCACAACTCAATCTAACCTAGGGTTAGGCATGTTCATCTTTAATCTACACATTTAACCTATATACCCAAATCTAGATTTTACATGCTAATTACCAAATTCACCAAAACTAGTCATGTTACATTTTACACCCATTCTAGATTTAATGCTCAAGTTACCCCAAATTCGCAACAATAACAATTTTTCCTAAAACTTGGTTTATATGCCAACTTCCTAATTTGTCGTTCATGCCAATTCTAGGTTCAGTATGTCAAATCACATATTCCATAATTCATGTCAAATTACCCTAATTTGCATCTTAACAGTTATGCCATATTACATGTTCCAAATTATGCCAAATAATGTCAATTTCATGTTATACCCAATTTCCCCCGCATTCATAATGTACGTATTTCGAGATTCAACTCAAGATTCATAATATAAGGGGAGAAGCAAGATGGAACATCGTAAGGATATGCATAGTCATATGATGATAAGAACTACTGGTCCAATAAACTTGATGTGCTAAAAAGACAAGTTTTGCAAGGAATACATCGCAGGCATATAGATATGATAAGAATTATATCATGAACTTAAAAAGGGATTACAATTCCGATATACAACAAGGATAGATATGGTTGGACCACTTTCATAGTCAAAAATGATTCCCAAAGATATATATACTCAAGCACATATTTCAATGAAAGGATAGCTTACATCAGGCATATTCTTATATCCATTTTATTACATGTCACAATTAGATTTAGGTGTTCAAAACTAAGAAGTAACTGACTTACAAAACAAAGGCAAATCTTATTTTCATGCCTAAGCCATACATCACTATACACCCTAATCTTCTTCTTCCAAATCATAAACTATCATATATATATATCCCAATTTTAGATCTTAGACCACAACATGTATTATGCCTTATATTTACAATTCAATTTAGGCCCCAAATCCCAAGTCATATGTCCAATACTTTATGCCTCAAATCTCAAGTCATATGTCCAATGCTTTATGCCTCAAATCCCAAGTCATATGTTCGATACACTTTATGTTTTGAATACAACATGTGTTATGTCCTCAAATCAATTACAACTCAATTACGCCCAATTTTATTTCCAACGTATGTACATCTCTTATGAGATCTGGCTCAGGCTCGCAGTAGCCTGGCTATAAAAAAAGGGAAGAAGGAAAGAAGAGACAAAGAATGGACATAATATTATCAATGAGATAGATCTAAAGGATATAGAAAGACAATCATAATCTCAGATCCAGATTTATTACAATGTCAGAATCACAATTAACTTTTATTTCTGAAAGTAACATGAACTTACAAATTACTGAAGGGTCTTGAATTCTGGGATCTGTATTCTGAAACTAAATAGCTCTCCCTTGAAGTAGACTATTTATTCTTCTAATTTATATTTGATTTGATTCTTAGAAATAGTTGTTGAAGTCATTGAATTCGCTTTTGAATCTCTACTAGAATTCTAAACTTTATTTCTACGAAGGTCTTGAGCAGCATAACCCCATCTTAGATTTATTTTGATATGAATTAGGGTAGAGTATAGGCATAATGAAGTTGTGTGGAGAGAAAGTGAGGTTTGAGGGTGTTTAAATTGCTTAGGAGCAACGAATCTGGTCAGAACGGGCGTCTAAATGCAGAAAAACGAATCTGTCCACGGATCTGGAAAAGGGGGAGGTCGACCCCATGGTCGACCTGTTATACTCAGGTCGACCCCCAGCTAGACCCCCAGCTCGACCTTCGTCCTGGGCGGGAAATTTCCCGCCCAACCCGGGTGTGTGATTTGAATTTCGAAACTTTAAAAGTGAATTCGGGCTGGTTTTTATTTTAAATTCTTGAAACGTCTGTAGGTCATAACTTCTTCATACGGAGTCCGATTTACGCAAACTCAGACTCTATCTCAAGCAGAATTCCGAGACGAACGCGATGGCATAACCCATTTCCCTTAATTATTCTCTTAAAAATTAAGTATACTTTAATTTGTTACTTTGACGTTCATAGAAAATACGGGGTGTTACAATGAGGGTTTGATACAATAGTCCCACATCACGGAATATATTGAAGGAATTGTGTACAAAAATGAGCTGGTAGGCACGTAACATTAGGGATTCTTTTTGTTGTATGGGACTTGTATGCCAGCTCATATGCGTGCAAGGAAGGGGGCTTTGTTCCGACCATCGTTACATAACAAAATCTGCTACAACTTTGTAAAAGAATGCATAAATTTTGCAATATTACTTCTTTTAAATTATAGTGTATCAGAAAAATAGGTCAATTTATGCTATGGAGAATTAGTTTAATTGAGGAATATCTAATCAAAAGTATGAAAATTCAGAGTTCTTGAAAAGTGATTAAAAAAATTCCAAAAATGGTGGATGTAAATCTATATGAAAAGCGACAACATTCATCAATTATGAAAGAAATATACATGATGTGATAACATAAATTTTGTGTATTGCTAAGGGCACTGGGCTGATTGCTAGGGGCTAACTACAACCAGACTAGTTTGGTTGGTGGTTAACAGCGTACCAGGCACCAGGCTGGTAGCCTCTAGCAACCAGCCCGATGCCCTTAGCATTACATAAAAATTTTATTAAATGAAAATATATGGGTAAGCAAGAGCTAAATAGCAGTTCAAAAAAGAAATCTACACTAGTGGATGGAGGTAGATCCAAGAAAGTCGAAAGAAATGAACGTATTTAATATATTAAATGAGTAATGAATAATGCATCAAGAAAAATTTAGGTATTAAATGTTAAAATTACAATGGAAATGAGATGGAAAATGTGAGTTAATTTACTAAAGATGAAGAAAATGAATGTATTTTGTTTATTAAATAACAATAAATGCATGGAGTAAATAAAAGAAATAACTGATTTTACTTGCAAGAATGTGATAATGGAAAAAACAAATATGGAGAAATATTACCTCGTCGTGTATTGGAATTAAGCACAAAAATCAAAATGTGGATTTGTATTACTAATTTAGATATCGAATTGAGGAGCTAATAAATCACGATACCAAAAGAGTGCTAAGATGGTAAGATGAGAGAACCTCATTTGTTGCAAAGGTTAACGTTTAGGGAGAAAATATAAAACATATGATGAGTTAAAAATGAAAAATTAATGTTAGATAAAGGAAAATTAATTATACTACTTGAGAAAGAATGTGAGAGTAGATAATGAAAAGTCACATGTCTAATTCCTTATAGAGAAGAATAAAAACTTGAGAGTAGCAGTGGACTACGAAACCAATGCATATTTCAGTCAAATTTTATAATTTAACCCTTTAGTCTTTTAGAAAAATTAACCAAAACATGTGAGATTAAATGAAAATAACACTTCTAGATTAGAAAATTTTAATGAAACAAGCTAAGAATAGACGAGGAATATTTTCTACTAACTAAAGTTTTAATATTCAAAACATTCATTTTTTTTTGTTATCCAATATTAATGAAATGAGCTAAGAAGGTGGTGACCTTGTCGGAATTCGATGGTGTAGTATGGTGGGTGGTGGTTTATGCGGAGCTCATCAATCTATTATCCAATACATACTTATAGTCATATCTTGCGATGCTTTTTGGTTTTTTGTTTTTTTATCTGTGTACTGCATTTGTAGTCTGTATTTGTAGACTCTTTTTTATCTATTAATTATATGTGTGCTCTCTTCTTTTTAGAAGATCACACATTTTTGCTTTCAAAAAAAAATTGAAATGAGCTAAGAATGAACTAATTTTCTTTGGGTATAAGTCATAATTTTCCTTGTTTAATATGGCATAAACACAAATTAGTGTCCTTCATTGTTGTTACAAATATTTATTTCCACTAGTTTACTAATAAAAATAATTAGTACCTAAATTGTATGAAAAGAAGCATATTCTTTCTAAATGTATCAAATTCTAACAAAATTAGAAAATAACATTTAGCATAAAATATTTTAGATAATAATAATGGAGCAAAAACATGGTAAGAAGAAATCACAACGGATGTTTAATATTTACAACAACAAAACAACATGGATTACGTTATAATTTTAAATAGAAGTACATAAACAATTATTTAAAGGTTAATTGAAGAATATTAAAATAAGGAGATAATAAATTAAGTCATAACTTAACCATCTGAACTCAACACCACATGAAATAGCCAACCATTCCTCTTTCAATACATTAATTTATTTGAGAGGAGGTGAGCATGCCTGAAACGATGAAGGAGAATAGTTGTTCTATAGAAGAAATGAATCCATTAATTTATTTGGGAGAAGATGAGATTGCTTGAAACGATGAAGGAAAATAGATATATTACAGAAGAATTTTTTTTATTTATCTATTATATTTTGATAAAAGAATTTTTTAGACTAGGATTTCTCCTTTTCTTATTAACTTTCATCTTGATCCTTTTTCCTTAGCGATTTACTAAACATTTTGCACTTGGATCATCCATGGAAAATAAACTACAAATTTATCACTATGTTAATAAATGTCATTTAATGCAAACATTACATCATTTAGTCTTTTTTGCCAGCGAATCTATTAAACATTTCTCATTTTAGATCATCCCCTAGTAATAAAACTGCAAATTTAGCATTACATTAATAAATTTGTTCATTTGAAATGTTACATCCACTTATTTAATTTCTAAGATAAGAACCTTATGGTTTCTCTCTTTTCAGGTAACTTCTTGTTTTCTAATTTCTGATATAAGAAGTATATAGTTTCCCAATTTTCTCAAAAATTCTATTCAACAAAATTAATGGTCAATAATGGATGTTGCCTTACTAAATAGCAAGGCTTCTATTAGATCCAAAAATGGATCTAACACCCAAGCTAAGAATGATTCTAAATGAAATAAAAAGAAAATGAATAAAATGTTGTATATAACGGTGTTGTATACATAATTATACGATTTTTGTTTGATGATAACAAACAAATATATTTTATTTTAAATGTGCTTGTTATTGTACTGTTCTATATATATACATCTCAGACAGGAATATAATATTTATATTTAAATAAAATACGACTGTACAGGCATTCATACAGTATTTTATTTAAATTGAATATTATATTTCAATATTCAACAGTACAGATTTACAACTCCACTATTTGAACACATCACATTTCATATACATTCACAAAATATTTGTACTAATAAATAAACTGAATATGATAGACAAATTTGTTTGAAGACAACGAAATAATATTTTATTTTATCAAATTTGTTTATTACAAATATCAGTACATTTTTTTCTCATTCTGTACATTTGTTCCTCACTACAACCCTCATCACTCTAGTATACAATCATTGCCTCACTACAACATTTCACTCATTCACATTGCAATTATGACACACACAAAAAAGGAGGAACAACAAGTTTAACAACAGTTTTTTCTTTGGAAATTTTTTTCTTGTCAATCATGCAAGATCACAGCAGTGCATTCATATGAATTGCAAGTAAAGCATTTTTCAGTTTTAGTTGAGAAGTCATACAAATACAGGACTTGGATGAATGGTGCATTTCAATGTGACACATGTGTAGAGTGCAACTTGTACTCAGGTTTAAGTGAAGATGACCGTATGGTGCAAACATGTTTTGATTTCTTTCCAGAAATATTCAAAATTGCAGAGACATTCAAAGCAAGAAATTTTGGCAACAGTTAATGGTGCAAATAACTTTCTCAAGTTATGACACAAATAAGTTTGGCATATTTAATCATGCAAGGCTTTCAATCAATCAAGGAACAACATTTCTGGGTAGTGATTAATACATTTCCAATGAAATACTTAACAAATCAGTTTTGGATATGTGCAAGCATCATCAAAGGTTTCATTGCTTTAAAACATTATATTTTTACTGGGAGAAATCATGTTTGGAAATCAATCATAGCACCAAATTTGACAAGGTTTGTTATTTCCAGTTTTCACAAGCCAACATGCAATTATAAAGTAAGTACATGAAAATTGGGTACAACATACACATGCAGGAAATGCATTCATAAAGAATCATTGATGGGCATGGAAAAATCAGCACGCAAAGAATAAACAGGAATGTTTTTCTTTGATCTACAATCTTGGCAATAGTTTAAATGTGTAAAGAATTTTCTTTCCAGTTTTAAACAAAGACATTTTTGGGCAAGCATTTTTCTAAGTTCAAATTTGTCAATGTTTTTAATGTGCCTAGAATTCAGTGATCGAATTAAGGCAAGTATCAAGTAATGGTGATATTGGAAAACAACATATGGCAAGTGTATTGAGGGGCCATTAATACAATTTCATTGATTTCCAAAAATATGTTTTTGGCATCAGAAGTTTATATGCAGCTATGACATTGGTCAAGCAAGAGAACAACATGAATGAGAACTTGTGCAACAAATAATCTTTGTCCAAGATTTACAAAGAGCAAGCAACAAAGCTTGTTTAAGGCAAATAATCAATTCATTGTTTCTCCAGAAATTCAGTAATTCATATTCGGCAAGTTTTCAAAATGACAAAACCAGAAATGGCATGAAAACATTTATTTCTTTTCAAATTTGTTTTTCAGAAATATTCATACATGCATACAAATCAGAATTTAGCAAGAAAGTTTTTTTGTTTTATGGTTCATATGCAATTCTGCTTTAGGAAAACAGTGGGACACTCTTGGAAATCATTTTTGGCAAGTGTTAATTAGCATAATATCAGCATGTGTCATGAATAATTCAGATATGACATGCACAGATATATTTTCAGAATTCAATATTGGAATATTTTGCAACAGTTTCTTTTTTTAATTAACTAAGTCATGAGATCTTATTTTCAGGAAGGGAAAATATTTTTTAAAAAAAGGCAACAAGCATGACCAGGGGATAGTATCGAATTTCATCACCACAAATCAAGAAAGCTTTCAAAGCCAAGGAATCAAACTCAATCAAGGAAATTTACAGAGAAAATCAAGGCCGACATAACTAATGTCAAAAGGGGAAACACATAATCAATCGGGTCAAGCCAGGTCATCATATACGAAATCGGAGAATTTTATAGGATTATATAATCCTATTTTAAACACGATATTCATCACAGGCTGTATCAAAATCATACAACAAAAAATTCAGAGCAATTATTTTTAAATCAGAGAACTCACAGAGGATTTCGATCAGAAGCCAAGTCAAATTAATCGAAAACCAACCCAACAATTCAAAGAGAATATCGAAGAAATCAAAACAGCAATACTCACGTGTTTTTGATCATCATTATCCCAAATTGAAGCATCAGAGAGCATCCAGTTTTGAAGCTCAACAAAGAAGCAAATCAAAGAGCAATCACGATCGAATTTGATTTGGGATTTGAAACCCAAATTCCGTTCTTAAAGTCGGCCAACATCTGTGAAGGAAGGAGCTTGCAAAGGAGAATGGGCCAGGCTCTTCTTTTTATGTTATAAAAGGGATTTAGGGTTTATTTTTTTTTTAAATTCATTTTGTTGTATTTTTATTTGTAAACCATTCTGAACCGTTTCTAGAGTCTGTAAAATTCTATGGGATCCAGTTAGGGGATTAACTGGCAGTTTCTAGAGTCTGTAAAATCTAGGTGGTTTTCTAGTTTCGTCTCTAAAACTAGACAGTTTACTAGAGTCTGTAAAACTAAGGGAAATCTGATCTAGTGGATTAGATCAGTCTAGGGTTTTGAGCGTAGGATTAGATTAGGAGCGAGGGATTTGCTAGTTTACATGGTCATGTAAGCGGGATCTGTTCTATTACCTAGTAGAAACCTTAGGAATGCAGCAGTAGGCAGGATTTTGCCGAAGTTGAATATATCTTGTGTCATTTACTTTTCTGCATTTATTTTCTGCTGCATTCTGTGATTTGATATTTTTTTATACCTCGCTTAATTTTCAATAAACCCTATTCACCCCCCCCCCCCTCTAGGGTTAATCTAGATCCAACAAGTGGTATCAGAGCATGTATTTTTAACTCTAGAGTCATGGGTAACCCTAGGTGTCAGTCCACAGAGAGTCAGTCCAATTCATTTCCAACTATTTTCGATGGAATAGATTTTTCAAACTGGAAATCCAAAATGGAATTTTATTTAAAATCTGTTAATATTAAATGTTGGAATGTTGTTATCAATGGGCTTAATAGTGTAGATATTACTTTCAATGCTCGTGCTATGAAAATTATGTTTGATTATCTTAGTACTGAACAGTTTAATCTTATCTGTCATTGTTTATCTGCACAGGAAATTTGGAATACTCTCAATACAAAGTATGGACAAATTGACAACAGCTGCTCAAAATCCCAGAAAGTCAACTCAGCTTCAAATCTATGCTTAACAGGTCATGTAGATGAAACTTTAGATGGATCAGATGATGGAGAATCAACAAATGCTGAAACAGAAAATTTCTCATATGAAGATCTGGTTTACATGTGTCTTGATTTAATGAAATCTGTTGATAAACTCCAACTGAAAAATAAGTCTCTGAAATCTAAGAATTCTGAGTTGACCAGCAAAATTGATAATTTGGAATCACAACTTGAATATTTTAAAAACTTTTCAAATTCAGATTGCAAAAATTGTTTGAAATTGGAAACCAATCTTGTTCATCTCAATAAAAATATTCAAAGGTTTGAAAATGAAATTCTGATCTTAAAAGAAAACAAGATTGAGTTATCAAATTTGAACAATTTTCTACAAAAGGAATTTGAAGTTTTTAAGACTGATATATATTCCAAATTTGAAATTGCTGAAAAGGAGAATTTGATGAAATCCGAATTGATTTTGAATGAACTTGAAAACAAGATTGAAAAATCCAAGAAATTTGAGACTGAAAAACAAAAACAATTTGAATCTGAGATCTCAGAATCCCGAGCCAAAATAAAATCACTTGAAAATGGAAATTTGGTTTTGAAACAACATGATGCTGAAAGAAAGATCACTAACAATCGATGTTCAGACTTAATGAAAGATAATAGTGATCTTAAATCCAAAATTCAACGATTGGAATCAACTTTGGAAAAATTCTCTAATGGGGAAAAATCGTTGAATATGTTGTTACATAACCAAATTTTTGTCGGAAATAAACATGGTCTTGGATTTGGGAAAATAAATGTTTTTGAAAAGCGGAATTCAAATGATTTTAAAAATCCTTCAAACTGTCTTGTAAATAATCGATATGAAAATTCAAACTCTGATAATCGTAAAGGATTTTTGAATCATAAACGTGATGTGAATCTGTGTTATGATAATCCATTTGAACAATTCTGGAACCCAAAAAGAAATAAAACAAACTTCGTGAAATTCAAACAGATTTGGGTCCCGAAGGGTACAAAGGTAGATTCGAATGGATTGTTATATAAACAAGTCTGGATACCAAAATATGTGAATAAAACTGTGAGTGGTTTTACAAACTTTGTTAGACCACTCGATTCTATAAACTGTTAGGTACCGGAGGAGGCTGAGGAATTGCTGTGCAAAAAGAGATTTGAAACCAAGCTGGACTATATTTCTGTATCATTCCTAGTTCCTTAGCCATGTATGTTGAGTTATAGATTCTTTTGCTTACATCATATTCTGGTATGATCTCTAAACTCAACTTTGTAAATATTTTTTTTATTTTCTTTGTTTTTTCCTCCTTCTACCCCATTCTATTTTTTGTTTTTGATTTGTCACTGCCATATTATTATTTTTTATTCTGGGCTTCGTTAAACTTCCAATTGTAGAATTCTGGAAATTCACTTCATTTGTATAATACTCTAATGTTTTAACCATTTCCAGATCTTGAATTTAAGCTTGTAAATTCTACAATTGTTTTGAGGTTTATTTTCTGTTTTCTGAATTCATAACAGTGTTGATGTATTCATATCATATCTTGAACACTGTTAATATGAATTCTAAATTTTTTGAAGATCTGAAAAACAATTGAAATATCACACATCTCTGCTGTTCTGAGTTTATTCTAATTCATTTTAGAAAAGCTTGAAATATTATACTCATTACAACACTCTGCTATTTACAAGTTGTGGTAATTTCATTGATTTTCAGATTGGCTTGGATATTTTGTTTGGTCTTGAATCCTTGCTTACATCTTGAAATCCGTTGTTATTCATGATCATCTAGTTTGTTTTTTGTTTGTTTGAGATCACTTGAAAATTTATGATATTTTGAATCTTACACACCTTTCAGATCTGAATTTATTATCCTGTGTAATTGATTCATTGTATCTCAAGATTGACATTTTTTCAAGTGATTTTAAATAAACCACTATTTTTGGATCATGAATTATTAATCAATCTTGATGTAAATGATTTGAAATTTGTCTTGTGATTGTCAGAAAAATTTGTGAAAAATTCTTTTGAAAAATGGTCATTAAAACTCACTGCTATTTCATGATGTATTTGATTTGAATATATGTTTGTTTAAAATCATTTGAAATTATTGATTTATTGAATCTCACACATATCTTGAATCTAAAATTAATATTCTGGTGTGATTGATTCACTTAATCTTGAGAATTTCATATTCCTCAAATGATTTCAAATAAATGGTATTTTTTTAATCATTGGATCATAAATCGTCTTATGTGACTGTCATCTTGACAAGTATGATTTGAAATTATTTTCTGTGCTGCTCTGATACTGTTTTTGAAAAATGTTTGTTTTGGAATCATCTGTTTGCTGCTTTGATACATGTGCATCATCTGTTATCTTGTTTGCTTGGGCTTTGTACTTATAATTTTTTTTCTATGATATCCTTGCTTGTCTCCCGTGTCATCCTCATTAATTGAAACATCAAGTGGTATTAGTTGTTTAGAAGTGCTATTTTTTTTTGTATATATTTTAATCCCTCTTGTCATGTATAGATCAGTATATTCCTCTTGTAATTGATTTTCAATTTTAAAATTATTTATTGATTATTCATTTAGAAATTGGAATCTATATCCGAATTGAACTGTATTTATAATTCATCAAAATTATTATCAAATTTTGAAATTGCGATGAATTGTGACTGTAGTATATTTCACAACAAGAGGAGATTTTGTTTAAAATTTTCATGATGGTTGAACATTTATTATAATATCTTTGAACTGGCAATTATTTCACGACCATCTCCTTTATCTATCATCATTCTTCCATCCATCATGTCTTTTATAGTAATGTGGAGAGTTAACATGTTTTAAAATCTTTTTGAATAAACAATGGAAATATTTGTGATAGAAATGGGGCTATGTTATTTTTCAGAATTAGTGACAATTGAAAATTTTCAATGATCTCGGTACAGTTGATCATATTTCATAATATAATTAATTTAGAAATTTATTTCACAATCCATTCCTTTACCTACCCCATCTTCTATCATCCATATATTGGTTTTATATACCGAGGAGTTTTTCCTTTTAAAGATAAAATGATAAATATATAATTAATACATAAGTGTGTCTCTAACCTCATTTAAAAATCCAATCTCTGGTCATGCATGGTTAAGAGACAACTTATAATTTAAGCTGCGAATGACCTCATTTAAAAATCCAAGCTATGGTAATGCGTGGTCAGTGTGCTCTTAAATAAAAAATAAAAGAAAAAGGAAATAATGTACTAAATATAAATTAATATGAATTTCTCCTTGGTATGTAAAAATCAGCCTATCAATCCATGTTCTAATCTGTGAAATGTGTTAATATCTTATGACGTATTATGATTTGTTGATTGATAGTTATTGGGATTTGAGATTATTCGATTTTGTCACTTAAGTTGAATTATTAATTATAGTCCAAATCCGTCATTGTTTTTGAACTTCATTTTTATAAAATTCTTTTGAAAATAATTGGAAATATATGTTTTTGAAACTCTCCATTTTACATTCATCGTAAATCCATCAGTTTCTACAATGTGAAATGCCACTAGTTCTCAGTTTATTATGATTTTTGTTTGACTGATTGAGATTTATGATGACCGTTCTTCCTCTTAAGCTGATATTGTATTTGTTAGTCATTTTTCATCTATATTTTAAATTCTGTATCCTTTTGATGATAACAAAAGGGGGAGAATGGATTGAGATTTTGATTTATAAGTGAATATTTTACAAATATTTTTAATTTTGAAAATGTGTTCAATTTTCATGTTTCTTCACTCATGCACAGTTATAGGGGGAGTTTCCGTTGTAGGGGGAGCCTTCAAATAGGGGGAGTTCAGTTCTTCACTCTCAAACACATTTATAATATTATTATATTCAAAATCCTCATATTTGTTTGTCATCATCAAAAGGGGGAGATTGTTGTATATAACGGTGTTGTATACACAATTATATGATTTTTGTTTGATGATAACAAACAAATATATTTTATTTTAAATGTGCTTGTTATTGTACTGTTCTATATATATACATCTCAGACAGGAATATAATATTTATATTTAAATAAAATACGACTGTACAGACATTCATACAGTATTTTATTTAAATTGAATATTATATTTCAATATTCAACAGTACAGATTTACAACTCCACTATTTGAACACATCACATTTCATATACATTCACAAAATATTTGTACTAATAAATAAACTGAATATGATAGACAAATTTGTTTGAAGACAACGAAATAATATTTTATTTTATCAAATTTGTTTATTACAAATATCAGTACATTTTTTTCTCATTCTGTACATTTGTTCCTCACTACAACCCTCATCACTCTAGTATACAATCATTGCCTCACTACAACATTTCACTCATTCACATTGCAATTATGACACACAAAAAAAAGGAGGAACAACAAGTTTAACAACAGTTTTTTCTTTGGAAATTTTTTTCTTGTCAATCATGCAAGATCACAACAGTGCATTCATATGAATTGCAAGTAAAGCATTTTTCAGTTTTAGTTGAGAAGTCATACAAATACAGGACTTGGATGAATGGTGCATTTCAATGTGACACATGTGTAGAGTGCAACTTGTACTCAGGTTTAAGTGAAGATGACTGTATGGTGCAAACATGTTTTGATTTCTTTCTAGAAATATTCAAAATTGCAGAGACATTCAAAGCAAGAAATTTTGGCAACAGTTAATGGTGCAAATAGCTTTCTCAAGTTATGACTCAAACAAGTTTGGCATATTTAATCATGCAAGGCTTTCAATCAATCAAGGAACAACATTTCTGGGTAGTGTTTAATACATTTCCAATGAAATACTTAACAAATCAGTTTTGGATATGTGCAAGCATCATCAAAGGTTTCATTGCTTTAAAACATTATATTTTTACTGGGAGAAATCATGTTTGGAAATCAATCATAGCACCAAATTTGATAAGGTTTGTTATTTCCAGTTTTCACAAGCCAACATGCAAGTATACAGTAAGTACATGAAAATTGGGTACAACATACACATGCAGGAAATGCATTCATAAAGAATCATTGATGGGCATGGAAAAATCAGCACGCAAAGAATAAACAGGAATGTTTTTCTTTGATCTACAATCTTGGCAACAGTTTAAATGTGTAAAGAATTTTCTTTCCAGTTTTAAACAAAGACATTTTTGGGCAAGCATTTTTCTGAGTTCAAATTTGTCAATGTTTTTGATGTGTCTAGAATTCAGTGATCAAATTAAGGAAAGTATCAAGTAATGGTGATATTGGCAAACAACATATGGCAAGTGTATTGAGGGGCCATAAATAAAAATTCATTGATTTCCAAAATTATGTTTTTAGCATCAGAAGTTTATATGCAGCTATGACATTGGTCAAGCAAGAGAACAACATGAATGAGAACTTGTGCAACAAATAATCTTTGTCCAAGATTTACAAAGAGCAAGCAACAAAGCTTGTTTAAGGCAAATAATCAATTCATTGTTTCTCCAGAAATTCAGTAATTCATATTGGGCAAGTTTTCAAAATGACAAAACCAGAAATGGCATGAAAACATTTATTTCTTTTCAAATTTGTTTTTCAGAAATATTCATACATGCATACAAATCAGAATTTAGCAAGAAAGTTTTTTTGTTTTATGGTTCATATGCAATTCTGCTTTAGGAAAACAGTGGGACACTCTTGGAAATCATTTTTGGCAAGTGTTAATTAGCAGAATATCAGCATGTGTCATGAATAATTCAGATATGACATGCACAGATATATTTTCAGAATTCAACATTGGAATATTTGGCAACAGTTTTTTTTTTAATTAATTAAGTCATGAGATCTTATTTTCAGGAAGGGAAAATATTTTTTTAAAAAGGCAACAAGCATGTCCAGGGGATAGTATCGAATTTCATCACCACAAATCAAGAAAGCTTTCAAAGCCAAGGATTCAAACTCAATCAAGGAAATTTACAGAGGAAATCAAGGCCGACATAACTAATGTCAAAAGGGGAAACACATAATCAATCGGGTCAAGCCAAGTCATCATATACGAAATCAGAGAATTTTATAGGATTATATAATCCTATTTTAAACACGATATTCATCACAGGCTGTATCAAAATCATACAACAAAAAATTCAGAGCAATTATTTTTAAATCAGAGAACTCACAGAGGATTTCGATCAGAAGCCAAGTCAAATCAATCGAAAACCAACCCAATAATTCAAAGAGAAAATCAAAGAAATCAAAACAGCAATACTCACGTGTTTTCAATCATCATTATCCCAAATTGAAGCATCGGAGAGCATCCAGTTTTGAAGCTCAACAAAGAAGCAAATCAAAGAGCAATCACGATCGAATTTGATTTGGGATTTGAAACCCAAATTCCGTTCTTAAAGTCGGCCAACATCTGTGAAGGAAGGAGCTTGCAAAGGAGAATAGGCCAGGCTCTTCTTTTTATGTTATAAAAGGGATTTAGGGTTTTTTTAAATTCATTTTGTTGTATTTTTATTTGTAAACCATTCTGAACAGTTTCTAGAGTCTGTAAAATTCTAGGGGATCCAGTTAGGGGATTAACTGGCAGTTTCTAGAGTCTGTAAAATCTAGGTGGTTTTCTAGTTTCGTCTCTAAAACTAGACAGTTTACTAGAGTCTATAAAACTATGGGAAATCTGATCTAGTGGATTAGATCAGTCTGGGGTTTTGAGTGTAGGATTAGATTAGGAGCGAGGGATTTGCGAGTTTACATGGTCATGTAAGCGGGATCTGTTCTGTTACCTAGTAGAAACCTTAGGAATGCAGCAGTAGGTAGGATTTTGCCGAAGTTGGGTATATCTTGTGTCATTTACTTTTCTGCACTTATTTTCTGCTGCATTCTGTGATTTGATATTTTTTTTATATCTTGCTTAATTTTCAATAAACCCTATTCACCCCCTCTCTAGGGTTAATCTAGATCCAACAGAAAACACAAAATTTATAGTGGTTCGGCGTTAATGAGCCTACATCCACTTTGAATTTCTCTGATTGATGATAAGAATCCAAGTATAATGATTGCTTTCACTCAATTACAATCATACAATGAATAAATTCACTCAATCTTCTCCAATATATATTTTAAAAGATGATTGCGATCTTAGTAAAGTTATGAAATTTGGCTATGGAGGAAGCTTGGGTTGAGAATTTGCCAAAAGATCCTTTCAAATGACCCTTGGGGGTGTATTTATAGGTGAAAAATCTCTCTGGAATGGCTCCGGTTCAGATATATGTGGCAATCATCCAATAAAAGTCGGGTTCGGATGGAACAGGATGGTGACAGCGCATCTACATCGTGGGGGAACAAGTACACAACCGCTCCGCATTTCCTGGAATTGTGGATCATAACTACTTCTGGTTCGGATCAGACGGGTGATGGATAGGAGGGTCGGATCCGACTTCTCTGAACCAATCTGATTCTGTCTTCTTCGCTTCACAACATTTTGGTTTGGCCAGAGATCTCCGATCTGATCTGGGCTTCGAGTGTGTGTTCTTCTAATCATCATTCTTCATCAATTGGTCCTTTAACTTTGTGTAGCCTAGTTCACAAAGTAGGCTAACAATTTGCCTCCTCGAAGTACACTTTTATCGATGATAAAGTGTGCTTTGAAATAGTCCACATGTTGGTTTCCGAATCAGAACCATTGAATAATCACTTCCATTCGCTTGTAGAGTTGTGACATCACATCAGGTTGCGTCTCTTGATGCTTATAAATATGACATTGGATATACGAACTACTTTAGTTGCTTTCGACCATTTTGTGATTCCATTCGATATCCGAACTGTTCTTCAAGGTGATCTTTCACTATGTATATTTACAAAGAAATTTTTATTCTCCTTAAAATCTATATTATGTGTTAAATTGGCATTTGTAGCCATGATTCCATTCAAATCAAGCCCACCCGACCCTTTATGTTTGAATATCATTGTGTCAGCGGGCTGGATAGCTTCATGCTGGGTGGATCGGTTTAGGCATTGGGGGCCCATGAGAATACTAACAACCCTTTCTCTTTGTATATATTTACAAAAACCTTTCCCCCTTTTCATTTTCTTTGCCTTTAATTTCCCAATTCAGCACGAACCCTAATCTCCCAATCTCTAGAATTTCTTTCAATCTTCAAATCAGATTAATAGGTGAGTCAGTTGCTCCGATTAACTCTGCTTTAATTGATTCTAACACGAATTTAGGAGTAATTTGAATGATTTCGTTTGCTGCCACATCAATCTTGATGTTGTGTCTCCCATCCCCTCGTCATCGTCGTTGGTGGCCTCGTCGCCACCTCTAAATGGTTGTGGAGGGGATTTGAACTGGTAGTGAACATATTGATTCATGGGTGCTTCGCTGTGATGGAATTCTTGAAAATGAATGGGTTTTTGAAGGAGAAGAGAGAGAGGAATGAGATCGGTTAGAGGCGGATCAGATGATATCAGGGCATTTGGGATAGGGTATGCAATGTTGGATCGGATGAGAGGAGATGACAATGGTTAGAGTGGATAGGTTTTGGATTTCAGAGGGGTTGATAAATCGTTTCGGCTCGGTGTTAGCCGATCCGAACAGGTTTTCCAACTAAAAGCTAGTTCCATCTACTTTAAAGTTCCGAACCAATCTGATATTGCTCAATTTAGAGCTCCGAACCGATCCGCTTCTAGTGTGTCTTATCCGACCCAATTCGCTTTAGAAGTGCATGCTCCAAACCGATCCGGTTCAGAAATGCATGATCGATCTGATACTTCATGTTGCATCTTGTAGCACATTTATACTATAGTTGACTCAATCGATACTAAATGTGACTTACGTCTCTATGGATAGTTAGGATAGAGCCTCCCTGACTTAACTTTTGAACTGCTTATAAACGCATAACTGCTTTGTTCATCTTCGCATTGTATTCCATTATATGATTGTCTCGTATCTTCGCATACACACTTGTACACCTTAGCTAACACACATGCACAGGGGGACACAGGCAACTTTACTCTAATCCTTGCTATTATTTCTTTAATAGTACATCAAACATTACCGAGAGACGTTCGTCCATACTAGCAGAGAGAAGAGAAGCCGTTGGAACATCTGAAAATCCTATCTTTGAATATGTATCTTCTACCTCCGATCCAGACTGGGATAGTGAGGACCCGGACTATGAAATAGGAACTCATGAAAGCGGAGCATCATCTGGAGGTGTTGTTTCTCTAGGCAAGGAAGAAGAAGGAGGGGTAGGAGATAACCGTGCCCCAGATGAGTTTGGAAACATCAGTATCTTAGAATCGCCTAAGGATTCAATCGAGTCAAAGATTAACAATGACAGGCTTATATGGATACGCCTAAAGCATGGGATTCTTCAAGGAGACTCTAAGTTTCCCTCAAAAACTGATCGTCCTCATAACCCTCCAGAGGGGATATGACTATCACCTGATTAATGTGCATTTTTGGGGCAATACCTCCATTTCCGCCATTCGTCCTCGATTTTCTGAGACAATTGCGGATTGCCCCCATGCAACTTCATCCCAACTCCTACGCTTATATGTATACTCTGTACATAGCTTATAAGGAAATTCTAGGTGTTGAGCTAACTTTTGAGGATGTTCACTTCTTTTACAATTTCAAACATCGAATCAACGAAACCCCGTCTTTTGTATATTTTGAATCGGTGCCAAAAAGGAAAATCATCACCATTCCGTTTAGCAGCAAGACTGGGGACCCAAAATCTGAATGGTTTTATATTAAGAAACAGTCTGGGTGTGCCAGAAGATGGATCAAGTCAAGTAAGAACTTCAGTTTTTATGTTCCAATTCCATCCTTTATCATAATTACACTAAGCATTGTTTGTTTTCATTTGCAGTTCCTAATCCACCTCAAGAGAAGCATCTGATGCAGTTTGATCGCTTAAATCGGTTACTCAATGGTGACCAAAAATTCTTAACTATCAAGGATTGCTTAGTAGATGATTACCTCCATCGACGTCGTCTGGTTGCTATAACTCGTAGCAAAGATCATGGGAAGGTCCCTTACGTGTACATACCTCCAGTTGAAGGGCCAATCGACACTCCACTTGAGAGGGGAGAGACTTCAAAAAATCTAGCAGTGCCCCTTAGGGATCCTCCTTCCCCTTCTACAACTCAGGATGATATTTTGGCAAATATAGCAGAAAATGATAAGGACAAGTATATTACTCCCGAGGACGCCGCTACCCCTGAAAGACCAATATCTCCAAAAGATTTTTCATTAAATACTCCTCAAGGAGATGCTGCTACTGGGGACGATTCTATATTTCAGGATTTAGGAAATATTCCCTTGCCCAAGACTTTTTGCATCTCATAGGATTTCAGAACGAATCCCTTGACCTTCACTTCCTCAGAAGAAGCCACTCCTATGAAGGCTAAAGAGGCCACACATATTGGCCTAGCTTCAGGCTCTGGTTGGTTGGGGGAATATCACTAAGGATGCACACAACACATTGGCACTGCACATCACAGCACTTATACTTTGTGTAAACATTAGTTCTAAACTTCTTCACACTTATAGGAACCATGGTACATCCTCGCTACGATATTAGGAAGATCCGCTCCAACGTGCCCAGACACGATTCTAACACTGAGCTTGATCGTTGTGAAAGACATGACCTGAATGATAGGAGACATTATGATTCCAACCGTCCTCATTCTTCGCGCTCTCGGTCTCCTCGTCGGTCCGATCCAGACAAGTATAAGAGCGAAAAAAGTTGTCATAAAGGGGAAAAATAACCTTCTAAAGATTTGACTCTTCCCAACGAGAAGGGTCCTCAAGAGAAGCAATTATCTAAGCGTGCCGACTTACAGGATAAATCTAAAGTTCCTGAGAAGAGGTCAGGCAGAGGAGATAGGTCCATGGTACCTACCAAATAGAGGAATATTGAATTATCTATATCAAACCCCATGTCGCTCGATGACGAGAACAAGGCAAGATTATCAAAATTCCCACGCTTGAACCTATCCCCCCGAACTGGACTGACGACGCTAAAGAAAAAGTTGACTTAGTGGATAAGCAATATACAGAAATGTATAAGTATTCACGCAAGCTTTCTAAGATTATCAAGGATCTCATCACTAATATTGACCACATGAAGGAAATGGCTGATTATGATGCAAGCATTTTGAGGAATTCGGAGAAAGATTTGGAAGACGCGCAAGCTCAGCTTGCTCTTGCCCTAAGGGATGCAGACAACTATAAAAAGCAACATGAAGAAATGCAAAAGCGTTATCACACGCTCTTGGACTCCCATAGTCAAGAGCGCCTGGATCTAAAGAAGCAAGCTGATGATGCTAAGTCTAAAGGTGTTAGAGTACAATTAGCTTGCACTGCCCTCGAACAAGAGAAGGTTGAGTTGGAGAAGAAAAACACTCATTTAGCAAAGCAAAATGCTGAACTGGAGGCCAAATTACTGGAAGCTGAATCTAGAGCAGTGTTGACCGAGGGGATACAAGTATTGCCCTCAAATCTGCTAAAGATGCTCAAGAAAAACTTTTTGAGGCACATAAGGAGTTGGACAGTTATGGTAAGCTGATGATAGAATTCTTTGCTCAAGTGATCCATTGTCGGGATATTTCTTGGATTGAGGATTACTCTACAACTCTGGTTTATGTAGGAGACCAAATCATTGAGTGGAAAAAGAAAGAGCTCAAGGTGGACTCCATCGACGAAAACAAGCTCATGGAGAAATTCCTTAAGGGTGAGGAGCCGGCATGTCTGGCCGAAGGGATTCGACTTATTGTTGCTGCTATGGAGGAAGAAAGGCGCCAGGCTGAAGGAAAAGATATTATCAAAGCCGGTTCTTCTTCTGCTACCCTCGGGGCTGCCGGAATAGAGGGGTATGATCCCGAAAATCCGGGAATTCCTGAGGCGTTCCTTTTGTCTCCTATACCAGAATCAACATCAAAGACTCTAGCCATCCCGATTGAGAAGTCATCCAAAGGTATCTCTACCTTTTCTCCTCAGTTTGTCAAGGCCATTTCAACCTTTCGCCATATTATTTGTCAATCAATTAAAGATCCCTCGTTTTCCCCTGAGTTAACAACTGTCACCTCTCATTTTGTAGGTACTGAGCTGAGCAAAAAGGCTGTTGGACAACAGGAGTCAGCTACCAATGAGAAGTCTATCAAAGAGACTCAGAAGAAACGAGGCGAGGATGCTATTGTAAAATTTGGGGGAGGAACTGAAGGAGAGGAGGAGGAGGAGTTTGTCGTTAAAGCTCTCGTACCACCTAATGCTGAGACTTCTCACATTAAGGAGATGATAGATGGTTTGAAAGATGATGGCGGTGACGATGAACATGAAGAAGACATTGATGTTGTTATATCTGGGGATTCAGATCATGCCGATGATCTAACTTTGGCCGAGATGAAGGCCAATTAGGATAAGCGTATGCAGCTGAAAACGGAGGAAATGGATCCCAAAGATTTTAAACCTCTTGCGACAATACCTCCTGAGTCAAGGTTAGTTGTCAGACTTTCAACTATATCAATTACTGAAGAACTTGCTAAGAAATCTTCTACTGATCCCAGTGCTCCAGTTGTAAGTAAGAAGAAACCAAAGCGGATTCAGACCGATGCTGAAAAAGAGGAGAAGGAAAAACTTAAAGCTGCCAAGAAGGCGAAGTCTACCCCAAAGTCCAAATAAAGAGTGGCTTTGTCCTTTATTTTGTTTATCTCCTGGTCTGTTGTTGTAGCGAGCACGGCCTTCGCATCTTTTGTTTTGCTCTCATGTATGAATTCACGTACTTGTGAATAAAATAGTTTACTTCCTGCAATGTCAAATGTTTGTAAATTCGTCATTTAAGTAAAATGCAAATAAAACATGTCATATTTAAAATCGTTAGTACTAGACAATAGACAATAAATGCTGGGGATATGCATGTGTATGCCCCCTATCAGTCTTGAATAAGTGGCCTAGCTAAGGCTTTGTTCGAGATTGATTAGTCTTGACAATTAAATACTCCCAACTCTCTGGTGGTGTCAATTTTCCTTTGTCGTGGATGCTTATTCTTTTAGCATCTTTATACTCTCCTATCACATAAACAGGTTAGAGTGTCATCAAGGCGGTCTCTTTTCGGGTGCACCATCATGCCTCGGAGGACGTCGTCTTCCCGTCCTTTATATTCTTTCTCAATCCATGAGAGTTAGAGTTAGGAACGTTGTCTTTCCGTTCCTTTCATTTCGTTATGCAAACGGTTGTTTCGTTTCCCCCTGCATGTGCATTGCCCTTAACTTTTTAAGTTCAATTAAATGTTTAATATTACATAATTAGGACAGAAAATTTGTAAGAAATAACAAAAACAATGCAGGGAAATAAACGACACACAATATTTTTATAGTGGTTCAGCTAAGTCGTAGCTTACATCCACTTTATAATCTTTTGTTCATATAAACTGACTTTTCTAGGCAAGTTATGCCTTTTTAAATGGTCTATGAAACAAAAGAAAATAGTACAATTTTCAAGTCAAATATCCCTGCAAATGCTGGGCGTTCCAAGCTCTAGGAATTCTTCACCATCCACGGTCGCTAACTTGAAAGCTCCCGTATCAAGTTTCCGTCAGATGGTGAATGGTCCTTCCCACTTTTGGGCCTAGATGAACTGGAGGTGGAAAGACTCGCTTCAGTACCAAGTCACCTGGTTCGAAAGTTCTAAAGCGAACCTTTCTATCATAATAGCGTGCCACTTGGCGTCGTTGCCTTGATGCACGCAAATCCGCTTCATCCCTCTTCTCTTCAACCATGTCCAGGGACTATAAGAGGAGTGCTTTGTTTGTCATTGGGTCATAATACGTTACCCGGTGAGAGGGGACTTCAAATTCTACTGGAATTACTGCTTCTGACCCAAAGGATAGTGAAAACGGGGTATGACCAGTAGTCGTCTTAAAGTTTGTTTGATAGGCCCACAAGGCTAGCTATAATTCATCAACCCACATGGCTTTTGCTTGCTCCAACCGCTTTTTAAGAATAGATTTAATGACTTTGTTTATTGCTTCGACCTGTCCATTTGACTGCGGATGGGCCACATCGGTGTATCTTTTATCAATTTTATACATCTGACAAAAGTTCCTAAATTCCACATTGTCGAATTGGGTTCCATTATCAGTTACGATGGTCTTCGGTTTCCCAAATCGACAAATAACATTTATGACCACAAATCTTATCACCTTTCTTGCCGTGATCGTGGTTAAGGGTTCGACTTCCAACCATTTCGTGAAGTAACCCATAGCCACGATTGCATATTTAGCTCCTCCTTTTGCAATAGGTAGTGTCTCGATGATGTCTAATCCCCACATCGCGAACGGCCAAGGACTGACCATCGATTTGAGATGTCCTGGAGGTGCTCTCGGAACTTTAGCGAATCTCTGGCTTTTTCACAGCGTCATGAATGATCAACTGCATCCTCATTCACGGTATGCCAAAAATAATCATACCGTAATACTTTCTTTCCATGGTTTGACCCCTGGTATGATCCCCATACTCACCTTCATGTACCTCTTTCAGTACACATTTCATGTCGTCGTGTGCTATGCACCGCAACAGAGGCATAGAAAATCCTTGTCGATAGAGGACGTCGTCCTGTAAAACGTATCTTGTAGCTTTACGTGTTACATCTCGTCTCTCTCTCTTTTTAGACGGAAGTATTCCGCTTCTAAGGAAGTTTTTAATTGGCATCATCCATGACTCCCTTTCTGGCTCAGTTCCAAGGCTAATTCAACTTCCATTTGGTCAAAGCTTGGTGATTCCAATATCTCTATTGGGACCATTTCGGTTTCCTCGGGGTTGTCAGAGCTTGCTAACTTAGCCAGTCAATCTGCCTTCTGATTTTCTGCTCTTGGAATGTGTGTTACGCTATAACGCTCCAGGTTGCCCGGTAACTCTTCTACTTTTTCAAGATAAGTGACAAGTCGAGGTCCCCTGGTTACAAATTCCTTCCGAACATGGTAGACAACTATTTTGGAGTCACAAAATATGTCCAATGTTTTTACCACTAATTCATTGGCGAGTTTCAGCCTGGCAATCAGGGCCTCGTACTCGGAATCATTATTGGTGGTGGAAAATTCCAATCGTAGAGCGTATTAAATGGATCGTCCTTCAGGAGTGGTTAAAACAACTCCGGTGTCGGACCTTCGATCGTTTTTGGACCCATTTGTATATAATTTCCATGGACTAAGCTCTAACTTATGCTCTGAAGTAACAACTTTGTCATCCACTGTTTCCTTTTTGGGAATTGTAAATACTGCTATGAAGTCGGCTAAAGCCTGCCTCTTATTGACCTCCTTGGTTGAAAATTCAAATCAAATTGGCTTAACTTGATATTCCACTTAAGTAATTGTCCCGATGCTTCGGGTCTCTATAATACTTGTTTTAGTGGTTGATCAGTATATATGATTATCGAGTGAGCTTGGAAATAATGACGGAGCTTTCAAGAGGCAATTAAGAGGCTATAAGCAAGCTTTTCTACTCTCGGATAATTGCTTCCGCAGCTGCTAACTTCTTACTTATGTAATATACTGGCCTCTGGACCTTGTCTTCTTCACGTACCAGAGCTGTGCTGACAGCATGAGACGACAAAGCTAGATAGACGAACAGATCTTCATAATCCAACGGCTTCGACAATATCGGGGGTTTCTCCAATAAGTTTTGGAAGGCCTCTACATAGTCTGGAGTCCATTCGAAATTACGTTTCCCCCGTTTGATTAAGTCGAAGAATGGGACACACTTGTCCGTGGATTTGGAAATGAATCTGTTTAATGTGGCGACCTTCCTTGCCAGGCTTTGAACATCCTTAATCTTTCGTGGTTCTTCTATGTTCCTTATTGCCGCTATCTGGCCAGGATTAATTTCAATCCCTTGAGAAATCACGATGAAACCAAGAAATTTTCCAGATGAGACCCAAAATGAGCACTTTAAGGGGTTCAACTTCATCCTGTACCTCCGTACAATATCAAACATTTCCGCTAGACCTTGTGACTAGAGGATTTCTTGGACTTCACGAGCATGTCATCTACATAAACTTCCATGATTTTTCAAATCTGGTTATAGAACATTCGATTTACCAGGCGCTGATACGTGGCTCCAGCATTCTTTAGTCCGAACGGCATAACCACACAGCAATACAATCCCAGGTTTGTTATAAAACTTGTGTGTTCTTGATCCGGCACCTGCATAGGAATCTGGTTATATCCTGAGTATGCATCCATGAAGGAAAGAAGTTAGTGTCTGGCTGTTGAGTCCACTAGCTGATCGATCCTAGGAAGTGGGAAACTGTCTTTTGGACAGGCCTGATTCAAACCCGAAAAATCGATGCATGTTCGCCATTTCCCATTTGATTTCTTGAACAAAATAGGGTTCGATATCCAATCGGGATATGTTGAATCCCTAACGAACCGATTATCTTTCAACTTCTCCACTTCTTCTTTTAGGGTTGCCGACCTCTCCGGACCTAACATACGCCTCTTCTGTTTAACGGGTGGATGCTTTTGATTAATACTCAATGAGTGACTCATAACAGAGGGAGATATCCCACACATATCATCATGAGTCCAGGCAAACACATCCAAATTTGCCTTTAAGAAGTCAGTTAATTCCTTGGCTCGGAGCGGATCCAACTGGGATCTGATCTTCAATATCTTTGTTGGATCAACATTGTCAATGGAGATATCAACAGTCGTTTCATTTAGGGTCGCCTTTCTGTCCCCAGGCTCTTCATCCTCTCTGGGATCTATGCCCTCAGGCAGTTCTCTGGGCGACTCCCCCGGGGATGGTCCCTTTAGTTGCTATGTTGAACCCTCCCTTATAGGGGAGGTGGTACCTCTAGCTTCAATGCTCAATCCCTTCATCAATATCTTTAGTTCATCCATGTAACAGGCTCGTCCAGTGGCTTGATCACCTCTCACTACTCCCACTCCGGCTTCGGTTGGGAATTTCAACAATAATCACCAGGGTGCAATGCAAGCCTTGAATTCCGCGAGGGATGGTCGGCCCAAAAAGGCGTTATAGGGTGATTCTATGTCCAGAACTACAAATGGGAGAATTCTCACTCTCCGGAGGTCTCTTTGTCCCAACGTCACTGACAATTCCACATATCCCATTGGGGCAGTCGATGCTCCATTGAAGCCACGTATCCAACCCTCGCAAGGCTTCAAGTCTTTCTGTTCAAGTTTTATCTGATCAAATTCTTTTTTAAAGAGAATATTAACCGAGCTCCCATTGTCTACCAATACTTTGTGAACCAAAGCTAAACCAATAGTGGTAGTGATTACCAACGGGTCCTCTGTGGGTGATTCAATTCCAAAATCATCTCTATTATGAAATATGACATCGTCTGACGTCGTTTTCTATATCTTCACGGGGAGATGTCTTCGAGGTTACTACATACTCCCACTCCAAGGTGCTTAACCGCATTAACATATTGGTCCATATCCCTATAGCTATGGTCAGCGGGGTGAGGTCCTCCTACTATAGTATTGATAATGTTTCCTTTACCTTTTTATTGAAAGCTGGGCTTAGGAGCAGATTGATTTTGATTCGGGGCTTCCCCCCCCCCCCCGCCACCTGTCCCTTGGAGCAACCTTGTATTCGTCTAATTTTCCTACTCGCAACAGCTTTTCAACAACATCTCTCAAATGTCGACATTCATTAGTAGAATGTCCGTGGGTTCCATGAAACAAATAAAACTTTCCACTAGCTACCTCCTTCTTCGTAGAGTCTCGGGGTGAAGTCTTTTTATATTGTAAGACGTTGTAAGTATCCAGGTAGATGTTTTCCAATGTGTCACTTAGTGGTGTGTAGTTTTCGAAGGTTTGGAATCGAGGCCTTTTGCCTGAGTTATTTCCTCGGTTCATGTTCCTCCTATTGTCGTTTCCATTCCTGTTGTTACTTCCTTCATTTTTGTTGCCAACATTTACCTCGGCTTTCCCCGAACTTCCACCAGATTGCTCCACAACAACGTTACTTTGAGTATCTTCTCTTGAAGCTCCATCAGATTTTCTCTTTCGGTTGGCATATATCTCTTCTCGTCGTAGACGGATATTTGCCTTTTCATAGAAAGCCTCCCTAGTCAGTGGTGGCTTCCCAGCTAAGTAACCTACGAACTTAGTATCTGGATCAACTCCTTCGATCAAAGCCATCAAAATAGTTGGTTCATGGAGATCGCTTATTTCAGTAATTGCTAGCTTGAAGTGGTCCAAATATGATTTCAGAGATTCTCCAGGGGCCAGTTTAATTCTGGACTGTTCGATAACACTTTTAGCTCTATGGGAGTGGAGTCGGAATTGTTTCATAAAAATCTCACTTAATTCTTGAAAACTCGACATTGATCGCAGGGGAAGTCGAGTAAACCTCATTAACGCTACATCCTCTAGATATATTGGGAAGGCTTTACATTTTACAGCATCAGGTGCAGCTACAGCATTCACTTACCACGCATATCTCATCAGATGTTGTTTCAGATCCGTTCTTCCAGAATATCGATCCATCTGTGGCAAGTTAAATCTACGAGGAAATTGGAAGTTCAGGATATCATCAGTAAACGGAGTATGACTACGCTCAATACCGCAATCTTCATTGGAATATCGGTGATATCGGCCATAATTTGACGTATCATTGCTTCTACTTCAGCATTAGTTAGGGTGGGTCCAGGTTCCCTGCTCCTTTCTCTTCTCAAGCGCCTATCACCTATGTTTGGTGACTCTCTTGGGTTTCGATTGGCAACCGAACCTCCTCGCCTCCTGCAGTCCTGGTCATTCACAGGACGAGCAGATTGAAGGAGTTGTCCCTGAGTAGGGTAGGTAATATTTGGGTCCCTCGAGAGAATGTGTGATCCTCGCATTGGTAACAACATCGGTTCTCTTAAACTTGGATCATCGGACCCCAGCACACAGGCTGCATCCTCACGGGATCCCAAAGATCCAAATGTCAGCTGGTCAAGATTTTCGGGCCTTTCATATGGCCTCCTTTCACTTGGGCGTTCTTCATCAGAAGATGATGAATGGTCCATAATAGGATGACGAACCGGAGAGGACACCCTTTGTCTACGAAGTTCACCTATCTCCCGGCTTATCTCCCTCATGTTTTAGCGCATAAGAACGCTATCCTGCTTATGAGCTTCAAGAGCGTCTCTGGTACTCTCCAGGATATCAAGAAAACGTGAAAAATCTCGGTGGGCAACAAGTGCATTAGGAGTGGGCTGACCCTCAGCTGAAATGGGCAGTAACGAAGCATTTGTAGGAGCTCGAGTAGAGTTTCCAACCTCAATTGCATTCAGTTCGGATCAGCCTAAAGTTGTTCCAGCGGTTCGGTTCGGAGGATGGGCACCACCAGCGTTCTGGGGACCGGATCGGATAGGTTCTCGTCGCCGGATCGGTTCAGAGCATCTTGGTCGGGTCGGATCGGAGAAGCCCTGTTGGATCGGCTAGCTCCAGAACTCTGTCCTCTTGATCTGGTGACCACTATAGCTTGCTGATCATCGCCCATCTCGCTTTCACGCGCGTTCTACACTTCTTTTCCTTTTCCCTTAGTCATAATATTCAGTATGTTGAAATATTTTTTTCTTCGGATATACAAACCCAAATAGTAGAATGGTAGCCCAAAATGTAGAGAATTTGAGAACCTATCAATGAAAGCACCAAAATGTTAGATCCAAAAATGGCTCTAATATCCAAGCTAAGGATGATTCTAAATGAAATAAAAAGAAAATGAAGAAAACACACAATTTATTGTGGTTCGGCATTAAAGAGCCTACGTCCACTTTGAATTTCTCTGATTGATGATAAGAATGGAAGCACAATGGTTGTTTTCACTCAATTACACTCATACAATGAATAAATTCACTCAATCTTCTCCAAAATATATTTTAAAAGATGATTGTGATCTGAGTAAAGTTGTGAAATTCGGCTATAGAGGAAGCTTGAGTTGAGAATTTGCCAAAAGATCCTTTCAAATGACCTTTGGGGGTGTATTTATATGTGAAAAATCTCTCTGGAATGACTCCGGTTCGGATATACGTTGCAATCATCCCATAAGACTCGTGTTCGGATGGAACATGATGGTGACAACGCATCTACATCATGGGTGAACGTGGGGGAATGAGTACACAACCACTCCGCATTTCCTGGAATTGTGGATCATAACCGCTTCTACTTCTGGTTCGGATCGGACGGGTGATGGATAGGAGGGTCGGATCTGGCTTCCCCGAACCGATCTGATTCTGTCTTCGCTCCTCTATTCTTTGCTTCACAATGTTTTGGTTTGGCCAGAGATCTTCGATCCGATCAGAGCTTCGAGTGTGTGTTCTTCTAGTCATCATTCTTCATCAATTGGTCCTTTAACTTTGCGTAGCCTAGTTCACAAAGTAGGCTAACATCTTCCTTTTCTCTGTTCTATGTATGAGCACTCGTCTTTCTATTTTCATTTTACATCATTGTGCTTATGCCTGATTGAAATTCATTTTGCATGAAGAATAAGGTTTATGAAATTCAATTTGTTGATTTTCTTCTAGGAGTTGTTACTAACACTTCAAAAATGGTTAACGGGTGACACGATGAAATTCATCTAGGCTTTACTGCACTTATTCACGGAATTTGGCGAGGGTGTATTTGATGGCCCAAAAACTCGTACCCTTTAAACTGATAATACCAACTACGGAATCTTACAACGGTGGGATGATATATAATATTGAACAATATTTTTATAGGAGAAAACACTTTTAAAATATATATATATCATAGTCTAACTTAGATTCATCTTGGGCAGTTATAATATCTGCCTTTACAATTACTGATAATAGAAATAAATATAACATACATGCATAGCTGATAATGAAATATGTCCGATGAAGATCTCCAGCTCTTCTCTGGAAAACTTTAACTAACTTTGATAGTCCTAAAAACAACTTGGATCTGGCCTGAGTATTAAAATACCTGAATCAGGCTTGGATAAACTAGCATGAGAAAATTTCAATAATAAATGATAGTGTCATAGATACAATTTTGGGGTGAATCAAATTTCTTTTGAAAGAATGAGTATCTCATAAGACCGCATCCACAAATCAACACAACGGGTTTTTCCCTTATGATAACTAAAACATTTATATATAAACATTTGATATTATTATTAATGTCTAGTCTTAGAAATTATTTTCGAATATAAATATTCAAGTATCCGAAATCCGAAATTATTACAATTATTAAATTCTGGGGCTACTATGTCATATAATCTAAAACGTATGTACTTACTAGGGAATTGAATTTCCATACAAATGATCAGGTTAAAGATTTTCCTTTTCCATGGTTGGAAACACCTCAAGAGGATGGCCCGAGAATCCGAAACAATCATAGATTCTCTACCAAAACAAGATCGACCCACCTCTGTGTCATGCACTTAGATGGTACCTAATATTTCATTTCTCGCTCGTAACCACTTTTAAACTGAGGCTTCGAAGTTTCCATACAACACATTTATAATATACCAGGGATCCACACCATACTACTTTTATCTAGAAGGAAATGATAATAACCTAATGGGAGCAACCCACGTAGCCTTGCTGCATCTATCCTGTTTTGGTCATATCCGATGTGTGAGACTCAATAGAGGTATCGATTTACTTTTCACATATCATCTTCATTATCTTTGATTATTCACGTTGCCAAGTGACTACTTCCCAACTTTGTCAAAAAGTGTACAACCCCTTAAGCTCATATGTCTCATGGAATAGTGTTAAGCTAAGAGAAGTTGCCTTCTCCGCCACCGTGATGTACAATTGTTAAAATTTAAAGCACGTGGTCTAGAAATGCAATCGTTAGAAAATCATCTGTACAAGTTCGTTGATATAATAAGGATCAATAGCGAACGACCTTGCATTGAATAATTAATATCAGAGACATGTTGTCACTCTGAAGAAAATTGGGATTAAAACCCCAATTAATCAACAAGCAATCCCCTACTATAATCATCCTAAATCTTCTCTTCGAAAACATGCAAATTTGGTTACTTCATACGCAAATTGGTTCGAAGTGGTTTTTGGATAGGAATCGACCAAATCTAAATCTAGTTCCTTCAAATCCAATTATCAATAAAAATAAATATGGATCATAATCAGATTTTGAATAACCCTTCTTTAAAAGAAATTTATCTTTACATTTTCCATAGATATTAATTTTAATCCATATCAATAAACCTTTCATTAAAGAAATCCATTTCTTTATTCAGTAATTATGCTGAGTTTAATTCTTAGAATTACTTGATCATAATAAATCAAATTCATAATCCCCTCCGTCAAGCCAGCAAGAGCAAGAAACTGGTTTTCCAAACCCAAACCTAGACACTATCATTCTATCATCCTAGTATGGTCAAGTTATTCGATCGATTCTAAACCTTTATTTTGTCTATTTAATGTATAGAGTATCCGGACTTTCCGTACAATCAGTTCCATTACTTGGTCAATAAATTGACTCTCACAAATGGCAGTCGACGTACTAGTCATTTCCGCATACTCAATAGTTAAGGATAATTAATAAACCATTATTAATCTAATTCATTTTCTTTATTCAAATTTATTTGAATACCCGTTTGGAGAAATATGGATCGCATAGATTCCTCTAATCTCCTAATATTAATATTCGTATTCAACAAGTGCTATGGGAGGAATAACGGTGAGATCAACTTTTAAATTCCATGAATATAACGAGTTCCTCTACGGACTTTAATTTCCAGTACAAATAGATCATATCTACTAAATCCAGATTTTTTTAATTAAATGGTTTAAATTAATTAAATCTTTTGAAATATATTATAAACCTCTAAATCATCTTTATAATACTTAGATGAGAAGATAAAACATTCTTGGTTGATTTGGAGAAAAACAGTTAAGTTTCAATTCTTATTTCAAAAACTATAGTACTCGCAGCTGTTTTAAAAGTGCTATGGAAAGTGATGATATAACTTGTTCAAATAAAACATCTTTAAATAGGTGAAAATTCTTGTATTCCAATTTAAATCTATTTTAAAGGATTTATAGAATTTATTTCATATTTTTCTATATTTAAAATACCCATTTATAAAGATTTTTCTTTTATGGTCGCTTTAATGCACAAGCGCGATTTTTATAGAAATTTGATTTGGACTTGACTTAAAATTTATAAGATGAATCTTGATATTTATTCTTTATTTGAAAACTATGGATATAATAGTCTGAAAATTTCTTGTTTTGATGAAACCCGAGCTATAATTCATCTTGTACATTCGTTTGAACTTTTCAATGATAATCGCGAAACTATCGCTACACGACATGCCTAGTTTTTACTTGATTTTCTATATTTGAAATAAGTTTCCCAACTTATTATAAATATTTAGAATAAAATTCTAAATCACTTTAAAACAAAAAAAATTACTTTTCGATCTTGTAAAAATAGGTTTTTCACTATTTTTATATTATAATAATGTTATATTATTATTATATTAATATTTTTTAAATACTAACTTTTTGAATTCCAATTTCTTATAAAGTCAAAATAAAAATTAATTAAGGCTATTAGTGTTTTTAAATCACGTTTTATGCTTAGTTTACATAGCTAACTCAAACTTGATTTTAGATTTCAAATCGATTTCACTATTCATTCAAAATTTGAACTTAGGTTTTACTATCCTTTTAAACTCCAATGTCAAATCCGTTTTCCTTGTTGAAATCTATATTTCTTTAATTTCAAATTTACGTCTAAATTCCAAATTCCAAATTTTTGTCCATTTCCACTTGGTTTTTACTAACTTTTCGATTAGGCGGGTTAAACCAAATCTAAATATTCATTTCATAACGTAACTTGTGTAATTATTCAAAAATGTAAACAAAAATGATAATCTCCATATTCATATCATTTAACATACACTACAAGTGAGCATATAAAATAAGGGTATAATTTGCTTATACGAGCAAATGGTCAACAATGGTTTTCACTTGGAGATTATTCAAAATTTGCTATGCATCCAAACTACCAAACATCAATCCAACTTAACATAACCAAACATCACATATTAACAAATCAACATATAATTGACAAAATCAATTTCCAAAAGGGTGATTATTGTTTTGAACTTGGTTATAAAAAACAACTAGATTTGTTTATGGTTGTTTCTATAAAATTCCAAAACTATGAGATGTTTTTCTCACCTTTGTTGTATATAACAATTCGATGATTTTTGTTTGATGATAAGAAACATATATATATATATTAATCGTGTTTGTAATTGTATTGTTCTACTACATCACAGACAAAATTAAATATTTATATTTAAATAAAATACTACTGCACAAGAATTTATATATTCAAACAGTATTTTATTAAAATATAATACTTTATTTCTACATCTGAAAAGTACAAATTTACAACTCCACTATTTGTACAACTACCTGAAATATATATACATTCAATTTCATTTGTAAATGTTGCTCCTCACTACATTTCACTCAGTCACTCAGTTGTATAGTCACTCACTCTACAGTCACTCACTCATACATTGACACAGTCTTGTCATCTGTCTTCTGCCAGATTCACAGTACAGTCTTCTTCTTACCTGTCACAGAAGAAACACACAGTATGTTGGAACAAAAATATTTTATACTCTAGTAGATATTATTTTTATTTTAAAAATTTATTTGCCTTAGAATTTTGGTGTGTTTCTCAACATTTTTGATGACTTGATATGATTTTTATGGACATCCATCAGTTTCTAGACAGCTTGTGATATCACAGTGATACACTGTAAATACCACAAGGTAGACAAATCCTCTGGTGTTCATATATATATATATATATACTGCAAGTGCACTATACGTGTATACACATATATTGTCTGTATGTATATATATATATATATATATATATTTCTGTGCAGGAACAATATGGTCAAACATCGTGAATGGACATGAACCAAGAAATCCAGTACATATGCAGACACAAACATATATATATATATATACATGCATTTGTGCATATATATATATATACATATGAACGTATCTACATAGCATGAACAGTGGTTTAGCAAACTCAAAATATACGAGTGTACAACAATGTCAAATCAGCATGCATCATGGCAGCAACAAACAAGACAGTGCACACTTGGTCAAGCCAAAGTGAAACTGCTCAAATTCATATATGCTCAAAAAACATGGTCAAAACTCATCCACAAAACTCAAGTTAACTAGCCAAGATGCAATAGCAAGGTCGAGCTCATAAATCTAGCATAGCAGCAAACTCATGCACAGTGGCAGGTCACAAAGCAATGTAACAACAATAAAGAGCATACAACAAAAGTCGGCCCACATACAATAAGCATAAGTCAGTTTCTCAACATGCCAATGCTCAAGTATAAGGACAATGTAGCTGTAACACCCCGTATTTTCTGTAAACTTAAGAATTACAAATCTGAGTATAATTAAAATATAAAGTCATAATCAAGGGAAACGGGCTGTGCCATTGCGTTCGTCTCAGAAAAATACGCGAAATAGAGTCCGAAATTTCGTAAATCGGAATCCATATGACCAAGTTATGGCCTCCCAAAGTTCAGAAAAAAATTAAACAGCACAGACCAGGTCGACTGGGGAGTCGACCCTAGAGTCGACCTGCCCCCAGGGGGTCGACCCTAGAGTCGACCTGCCCCCAGGGGGTCGACCCTAGAGTCGACCCTAGTGTCGACCTGGGGGTCGACCTGCCTCCCGAATCTGCTTTTCTGCCTGGGTGCGTTCTGATGTATCTTGTCTCGTTTTCTATCTAGATTCGTCTGCCTAAACCTATTTAAACAGCCCCAAACCCAGCCTTCTCTACACACAATTCTATTCTGCTTCTACTCTGCCTCTGTTCTAAATTAAAAATAAAAATGGCGTTGCTACTCTGCTGGAATCAAAACTAGAAGACAATCAACATCATCCTAAATTCAATTAGAGATTAGAGCTTCTGCAACGGTTCTACAACAACTAGAGTTCTTTCTTTAATCCAATTAAGGCAAGTGCAGTTATTCTCCGCTATAAACGTTAATTCTGATTGTGACATGAATTATAAATCTGAATCTGAGGTTATATCTGTTCTATTCTGATCTGATCTGTTTTATTCTGTACCTCTTTCCTCTTTCTGTTCTATAGCCAGGCTACCACGAGCCTGAGCCAATCTCATAAGGGATCAACATACGCTAAAATGTTTGGGACAATCAAATGAATGTGCATAAATTGGGCATGACCGATATGTGATTGATTTGAGGAAAGAACATAGGTTGGACTTGGAACTTAGAACATAAATCTAAGGCATAATTGGACTGATCTGTGACTGATTTGAGTATATAAACTAGATCTAGATCTGTGATATATGACTGTTTGGGATTATCATATGATAATATATATAACTTGCAAATCTGGAATATTAAGATTTGAACTAAAAACACATATCATATGTTAGATCTAGATACTTGGGCATATTTTATAACGGATTATAACTTAGGTGTGAAGATCCATATTAAGATTTGATAACTATCAAGTGTGAATAACACCTAAGTAGGAGATTTTTGAATATATGACATGCATTGAAATAGATGGCTATAGTTGGTATAATTTATATGTGAATCTTTTGTACTAGGCAAGTGGAACTAAATTTGGAACATATGATATATGGTAAAGTTATGACCATAATCTGTGCTATGTAAATTTAATACAAACATAGGGTATATGATAATATTGTGAATCAAGACTATTATTTATGCACGTGAACTTAGGCAAGATTTATAATTAGGCAAAGTATGAAACTTTAAGAAATGAGTAAATTTGTTATATTTGCCTAATTTGCTAGTTGCGTTACACTGCCTAATCTGCTAGTTCTGTTATATTGCTTAATCTGCTAGTTCTGCTCTACTGCCTAGTTTACTAGATCTATTCATCTGCTAGATCTGTCATCCGCTATGTCTGTTGAAAGTGCCTAAATCTGTTAAATTTATTTGTTTAAATGCCTAACATGTTATATGCCAAAATCTGCTAAGTTGCTAAATCTGTTAAATCCGTTAAGTCATATAATCTGTAAAATCTGTTATCTGCTAAAATCTGTTATCTGCTGTGTTGATATAATCATCCTGTTATTGATATAATCTGAATTGGCATATATATTGGGCGTGCGCATAAACGGTAAATTATTAATTAATTGGCCGCAAAGATAAACGTGACTAACTCGAGGTTAGAATGAGTTTGCGGCGTAATTCTGCCCGGAACCGCCCGGCACATCCAGTGGCCGCAAACAATAGGTTCTAATGTGAGAAGTTAGTCATAACCTGCTTAAGACACGAGGTTAGGTCTGGCTTGTGGCAGAAGACTGCCCGGAACCGCCCGGCCCATCCAGCGGCCACAAGCTAGCGACCTAATGTGAGAGGTCTGGGCATTAATAATTAATTAATGCAAATCTAAGATAAGAATGACGTCTAAAACGTATTGGGGGAAATAGGGTTAAACCAACTGGATTAATAGGTATAGTAAACCCGTCCATGAATCTGTAGGCCCAATACAAAGTTAGACAAATCTGAAAAATCTGTACATCTGATCTGTTAGTCTGAAAACTCGTTAACTTAATCTGTGAACTAGTAAATCTGAATTCTGTATGTCTGAACTTGTAAACAAGTTAATCTGAGATCTGTTAGTCTGGGGACACAAGGTTAGGAGGGGAATTACTTGTGTCATCTGTTGTTTGGGACCCATATTAGTCAGTAACCCTTTCTGGTATCAAAACTTTGACCCAACAGTAAGTAGGGTCCGGGCACGCTTACTGAACTAATTATAAGTGGTTCATTCTGATAATGGCGAGGGGTGTTGATGGTGCGTTCCAACCGGGTCATGTGCGTGCATGGATCCCGGTCTGCCTCTGAGGATGTAAGACGCCGTGACATTTGTAAATAGGTTTGTGCCGATTGGTTGTCACTTTAGGGAGTGAAACACCCTACTGTGGGGCCGACACAGGATATTTATGTATTAGGGAGTCGATCGCTTGGGGTAGGGTTTTAGGGTACACTTAGTTCTGTCTGTTTCTGTTGGTACCGTCTGTTTCTGTTGAGTGGTAACACCTGTCTGTTTCTGCATGGTACCGTCTGTTCGGGTGGTAAAGGCCCATTACTAGTGTACACCTAATTCAACATTCTGTTTCCGTAGGGATTAACCTGTTTCTGCTTCTGTCTGTTTCTGATCGGGTAGTAAAGGCCCATTATTTGCATTCTGTTTCTGTTAAATTATTCTGTACCCGTTCCTGCTTCAGTTTAGACATTAGGGTGACACCTAATTCTGTTATACTAGTATTAGTGCAGAGAAGTGTAAAGCAATAGTTTATGTCATTCTGTTCTTCTGTTATATCTGCTACACCTGTTACAGTTATCTCTCATCCAGTTTTATGTTCATGTCATATTGTTATTATCTGTTCATATGCTGAAAGTCACTGGACTTGCTAGACTTTTTGTCTGACCCTTGTTGTTTCGCCTCCTTTCTTCCGTTCCCCCCCCCCCCAGGTTATCCAAGGAGGGAATACTTTAGCTTGATCCGGATTTCTCTTTGCTTGAAGTGCTTAAAGTATGGCTTGGCTCTGCATAGCTTCCATTCTATGGGGATTATAATTTTAAACCATGCATTTTGAAGGCTTTTGTACAAGACTGATATTTTGTACTTGAATTCTGAGATTTGAAAGGGTGTAACCATATTGATTTCTGTTTCCGCTGTAATAAAGTTAAAAAATTTCAAGTACTGTTTTATCTGTCTTGTAAGTGTCTGTTCTATTTACTAAAATGCTCCACCAAAGTTAAGGCATTCCCTTTGTGAGTGACCTTAACGAAGGTGGGGTGTTACACTTGGTATCAGAGCTGAAGGTTACCAGATTTTATAAAAAGTTTTGAAAACTATTTTCAAAAAGGTTTTGAAAAGGAAGTATTTTCAAAAGTAAAGCTTATTTTGAAAAACATAGTCCCCTAAGCCATATATCTATCTTTTGATCCTCTGCTTGAATCCTTGTTTCCTTCTTTCTTGAGTCTCTGGGGCTCCCGGCTTTCTGGGAGGTAACCTCATCGAAGGGCAAAGTAGTGCCCGACTTCCATCGATAGCTGTAGTATTTTCACCTACGGCTAGTTTTCTTTAGAGCTTTGAAGGATTTTTCCGGGCGATGGAGGCAGCTTTCGAGGGATTGGTCAACGTTTTACACAAGGATAGTAAAGATGAGAATGATGAGGTTTGGCTAAGGAGCACAACCCAAAGGTGAGAAACTCATATAGACTTAGTTCACAATGGAGGCAAAAGGGAAACACAAAAGAAGGAAGGAAAGTTTGAAGATAAGGAGGAGGAAAGTGTTTTACTTATGGAAGCTCGACTCATCTGAATAAGGATTACCGAAAGAGGAAGGGGAGGGTGCTTGCTTCAACTGTGGTGAGATGGGGCACTTTACTAGGGACTACCCGAAGAAACGAAGACAAGGACAGAGGACAGGACCAACTTCTGGAAGGCAGGCAAACACTCTCAAGGCTAGTGGATAGGATAGAAATAGGGAAAATTTCTGTAGAAGGTTTAATTTTCTTACCTGGTTATGGAGTTAAGACTCTTTCTGATTCTGTACTTGATACTCTGCACTTGAATACTAGTATTGTTTCTGATTCTGCTGTAGACTCAGACCCATAAAGGGTATGACTCATCTGTTTTAAGTTAAGGTTTGAGGGATATCTGTGTTAGGCGTCAAATATGACGCGTATATTCTGAGTTTTTGTGGGATATGATTTTATCATGCTTAGCTTCCGAAGAATCATTAGGGAACCTGATCTGTACCAGTAGTCTGTAAATATCTGAATACTCCTGATAAGATTTCCAGTTTTGACATTGTCTAAAGAGGGTAACCCTCTGGGTGTCAATCTGATGTTGATTTCGGTCTTCGGGGTTGACACTTAGGGGAATTATTTTCTCAACCAATGTCAGATAGGAATCAAGTTTTTGTTTTATCTGTGCTCGCTTCCATCACTCGACTGTATCCTATCGATCGAGTGTTCAACTTATAGATAGGAATCCTAATGGGTGTAAACATGTGTTTGAGACATGTTATGTTTGATGGTTGCAAGTGGATGCAAGTGGTTGCTAGTGGTTGCTCGTGGACGCATATACACACACTAGGCACTAGATTGGCTCGAAAACACTCTCATACTGCATATGGATGTGTGAGCATTTTAAATTTTTATGGATGCAAAATGGTTGAATCAGCACATGGATGTTGCATATGAGTGGATGGTTGTGCACTCATATAGAAATGATATGTATCAAATAGGAAAATTGCATACATATTGGACTCATGGCACTGACATAATTCGCATTAAGGAGGTCAACTGAATCAGTAGACCGCCTGATCTTTGCATTAGATAAGGAACATATACACACACTTTTGCAAATGTTCATACAGCACTAGAAATTTCTAAGGACAATGGATGCTTGTGGATGATAACTGAGTAGATGAGTGATTGGATGGTAGGACACATTCTTCTTAACTTGAAGATTTCGGGGACGAAATCCTTTAAGGAGGTAAGAATGTAAAACCCCATATTTTCTGTGAACTTAAGAATTACATATCTGAGTATAATTAAAATATAAAATCAGAATCAAGGGAAACGGGCTGTGCCATTGCGTTCGTCTCGGAAAAATACGCGAAATAGAGTCCGAAATTTCGTAAATCGGAGTCCATATGACCAAGTTATGGCCTCCCAAAGTTCAGAAAAAATTAAACAGCACAGACCAGGTCGACTGGGGAGTCGACCCTAGAGTCGACCTGCCCCCAGGGGGTCGACCCTAGAGTCGACCTGCCCCCAGGGGGTCGACCCTAGATTCGACCCTAGTGTCGACCTGGGGGTCGACCTGCCTCCCGAATCTGCTTTTCTGCCTGGGTGCGTTCTGATGTATCTGGTCTCGTTTTCTGTCTAGATTCGTCTGCCTAAACCTATTTAAATAGCCCCAAACCCAGCCTTCTCTGCACACAATTCTATTCTGCTTCTACTCTGCCTCTGTTCTAAATTAAAAATAAAAATGGCGTTGCTACTCTACTGGAATCAAAACTAGAAGACAAACAACATCATCCTAAATTCAATTAGAGATTAGAGCTTCTGCAACGGTTCTACAACAACTAGAGTTCTTTCTTTAATCCAATTAAGGCAAGTACAGTTATTCTCCGCTATAAACGTTAATTCTGATTGTGACATGAATTATAAATCTGAATCTGAGGTTATATCTGTTCTGTTCTGATCTGATCTGTTTTATTCTGTACCTCTTTCCTCTTTCTGTTCTATAGCCAGGCTACCACGAGCCTGAGCCAATCTCATAAGAGATCAACATACGCTAAAATGTTTGGGACAATCAAATGAATGTGCATAAATTGGGCATGACCGATATGTGATTGATTTGCGGAAAGAACATAGGTTGGACTTGGAACTTAGAACATAAATCTAAGGCATAATTGGACTGATCTGTGACTGATTTGAGTATATAAACTAGATCTAGATCTGTGATATATGACTGTTTGGGATTATCATATGATAATATATATAACTTGCAAATCTGGAATATTAAGATTTGAACTAAAAACACATATCATATGTTAGATCTAGATCCTTGGGCATATTTTATAACGGATTATAACTTAGGTGTGAAGATCCATATTAAGATTTGATAACTATCAAGTGTGAATAACACCTAAGTAGGAGATTTTTGAATATATGACATGCATTGAAATAGATGGCTATAGTTGGTATAATTTATATGTGAATCTTTTGTACTAGGCAAGTGGAACTAAATTTGGAACATATGATATATGGTAAAGTTATGACCATAATCTGTGCTATGTAAATTTAATACAAACATAGGGTATATGATAATATTATGAATCAAGACTATTATTTATGCACGTGAACTTAGGCAAGATTTATAATTAGGCAAAGTATGAAACTTTAAGAAATGAGTAAATTTGTTATATTTGCCTAATTTGCTAGTTGCGTTACATTGCCTAATCTGCTAGTTCTGTTATATTGCTTACTCTGCTAGTTCTGCTCTACTACCTAGTTTACTAGATCTATTCATCTGCTAGATCTGTCATCCGCTAAGTCTGTTGAAAGTGCCTAAATATGTTAAATTTATTTGTTTAAATGCCTAACCTATTATATGCCAAAATCTGCTAAGTTGCTAAATCTGTTAAATCCGTTAAGTCATATAATCTGGAAAATCTGTTATCTGTTGTGTTGATATAATCATCCTGTTATTGATATAATCTGAATTGGCATATATATTGGGCGTGCGCATAAACGGTAAATTATTAATTAATTGGCCGCAAAGATAAACGTGACTAACTCGAGGTTAGAATGAGTTTGCGGCGTAATTCTGCCCGGAACAGCCCAGCACATCCAGTGGCCGCAAACAATAGGTTCTAATGTGAGAAGTTAGTCATAACCTGCTTAAGACACGAGGTTAGGTCTGGCTTGTGGCAGAAGTCTGCCCGGAACCGCCCGGCCCATCCAGCGGCCACAAGCTAGCGACCTAATGTGAGAGGTCTGGGCATTAATAATTAATTAATGCAAATCTAAGATAAGAATGACGTCTAAAACGTATTGGGGGAAATAGGGTTAAACCAACTGGATTAATAGGTATAGTAAACCCGTCCATGAATCTGTAGGCCCAATACAAAGTTAGACAAATCTGAAAAATCTGTACATCTGATCTGTTAGTCTGAAAACTCGTTAACTTAATCTGTGAACTAGTAAATCTAAATTCTGTATGTCTGAACTTGTAAACAAGTTAATCTGAGATCTGTTAGTCTGGGGACACAAGGTTAGGAGGGGAATTACTTGTGTCATCTGTTGTTTGGGACCCATATTAGTCAGTAACCCTTTCTGGTATCAAAACTTTGACCCAACAGTAAGTAGGGTCCGGGCACGCTTACTGAACTAATTATAAGTGGTTCATTCTGATAATGGCGAGGGGTGTTGATGGTGCGTTCCAACCAGGTCATGTGCGTGCATGGATCCCGGTCTGCCTCTGAGGATGTAAGACGCTGTGACATCTGTAAATAGGTCTGTGCCGATTGGTTGTCACTTTAGGGAGTTATACACCCTACTGTGGGGCCGACACAGGATATTTATGTATTAGGGAGCCGATCGCTTGGGGTAGGGTTTTAGGGTACACTTAGTTCTGTCTGTTTCTGTTGGTACCGTCTGTTTCTGTTGGGTGGTAATGTGACGACCCCAAACTTCCACAAGTGAAAGCAAGGAGAAATCATATGGAATACAACATAAATATAGTACAACAAGTCACAGAAAACTACATAGCACAGGAAATCCATATAATAACAACATTATAGCAGCGGATATATAATGTCATCAGCAATAGAAAATCCACAGTCACAGAATCTAAATTATTACAGCAAGTTTTTCAGAGAATTGCATAAGTTCCAACTCCAAATAAAAGAACGTGGAATGGAAATAAGTCTGAAAATAAAAGGAAAGAAAAATGCGATAAGCGAAAAGATAGGTCTTCAAAGCTCCATCACCTTATCTTCACCAAAAGCAACTCCAAGCGAAAAGATAAAAGTAGCTCCAAAGAAACTCCAAGCAGAAAAAGAACCTGTCTACTTGGCTGCCCGTGTAGAAGAGAGGGCACCCAAGTTTGCAAAAAGGTGAAACAAACAATGGGTCAGTCGTGGGACTGGTGTGAGAATTCTTAACTAAAATTACTCATACTAATAAGGCAAATCCAAGGACCACGCCGCTAACGCGGAACGGGTTGTACCAATGGATTGCCGTGCATAACTACAGTGTCAGTACAAATAAATAAAACGAAACACAGCGCAATGTCTTTTGAAAAATGGAACCACCATAAGACTCAGGTCCCATCACACAATGCAACGCACACCAAGAAGATAGAGTTTTACCTTATGGTGGTTAAACATGCTAAATACGCCAAATACGAAACTAATATTATTATTATTAGGGTGTATATGTTTTAAAAATAATTCAAAGCAATGTATTAATCCTAGGAAGCATAGGTACCATATATTATGCCTCCAATACTAGAAATACAAATCAAATCCGTCGGGGTCGTATTGGAAATTTGGGTTTCCATCATGAGTCCAGGCTAGGGAGGACTCCTTACCGATTCGAGACACTCTAGTTAATGCCCCAGGATTACCCGCAGTTAACCCTTGGAAATGGCAGGGCCGGTCCTCACATACAGCTTAGAGGATTAGTTATTCCTAAGCACACGTTTCCCGGTCCTATAGGACCTATCCGAGGCGCCTCATTTCATCATCCTCCCAAAAAGTAAAATGACTACTAACTAGAAAGAAACGTGCTACTTTCCCTGCGTTCCCTTCCCCCTTTTTAGACTCTACCGGTTTGTGAGGCTCGTGAGGTCATGTTCTTCATACCATAAGGTTCTGCTTTTCAACAAGAAACCCTGATCATTTCATCTTAGCATGCCACACCGTCATTCCATACCGTACCATCGACCATCAGTCAATATATAAACGGGTGTTAAGTAGAGAACGAATTCTCTACCACCAACATTTTTATATTAACAGAAAATCGACAGCATGATATTTAATGGGATACCGTGTCAGACATACCATCCATTTACACCCATGCTCTAGGTCTGAACTAGGGTCAAACCCGTGAAATCAACGCGTACGTTTGGGCAATTTCCCTGACTCTTGAATCGGGAGCTACCCAATTCAGAGTCTTGGTCGTTGTCCATTCGAGGGAAGATTTACGGTCTTCATATGCCGTCTCCATTTTTAGATTCTTGAAATCGTAAAATCGTTTGGAATGGGATGAACCCGGACTTCCCAAACAATCTCGCGTTCATAATTTAGAGAAACACATTTCATGTCGTTATGTTGTCTTATAACGATAAATCCTTGCCTTAATTATTTAATATAATTAATTTCTTTAATTAACGACGCTTCAGGTCAAAGGCGACTCTGGCGCTGTTTTCCATCCATTTTGATTTTTACTTTTCTCAAGATCTAACCGTTGGATTTTAGCGTAGCTTATATCGTTGGAAAGATATTTCCAAGACGGTCATAGCGGTTTCAGTTTTGGGAAAATCCGACGGTCGGATCTTCCGGTATAATCATTTGAAAGTTCGATTTCAAAACGCGAACTACCGCGCTCGATTCGTTATATTTTTAATTATTTATATAAATATATATATATATATATATAATTAGTTCGTTTAACTCATCGCCCTTATATATAACCTCCTTTCCCCCTTAACTTTTACTTTTCTACTTGCATTACAATTTATTTTAGGATTAGACGATGATCCTTTTCTTTTAATCTACCACCATTATTATTTATTTTAATATTTTATGATTTACATTTGAAAATGTAAATTATAACGTACCATTCCTTTAATTCCTCGTATATTTCTTTTCCCATTACATTTTGAACAATGGACATTTTCTATGGTGTAACCCTCATACATTATAAATAATGTAAATCTTTCTCTTACGTTTCATTTCTTTTTATTTGACATAAAATAATGTTAATTTTTCCTACGGGGTGAATTCTCTTTTTATTTACATTATAAATAATGCTGTTTTATCTTACCATGCAATTTCTCTATTTATAAACATTATAAATATGTATTTTATCTTACCCTGCAATTTCTATATCGTTGACATGACAAAAATATTCTTTTTCCTACAATGCCTTTTCTATTCTCACTAACATGACAAGATATCATTTTATGCAATGCAAATTTCTATTTTTCTATTTTGACAAAATATCATTTTATGCAATGCAAATTTCTATTTTTCTAACATGACAAAATATCATTTTATGCAATGCAAATTTCTATTTTTCTATTTTGACAAAATATCATTTTATGCAAATTTCTATTTTTCTATTTTGACAAAATATCATTTTATGCAATGCAAATTTCTATTTTTCTATTTTGACAAAATATCATTTTTTTTTCATACAATGCATTTTATTCTTATTCTATTCATGAATACATAAAAATATTATTTATCCTCCAATACACTTTGTTTCAATATAGCAAAGATATTTTTGTTACCATACGATGAAAATTCAGTTCTAACATTTAAAAAAAAATGTTATTTTTACCATACGATGTTCATTTTCCTATTTTAATATTGACAAAAATGTCAATTTACATACGGTGTTCATTTCCCTATTTAATATTGACAAAAATGTCAATTTACATACGGTGTTCATTTTCTAAGTTAATATTGACAAAAATGTCAATTTACATACAGTGTTCATTTTCTAAGTTAATATTGACAAAAATGTCAATTTACATACAGTGTTCATTTTCTAAGTTAATATTGACAAAAATGTCAATTTACATACAGTGTTCAATTTGTTCCCAAAACTTATTGTCAACACTACGCTACATACAACGTCAATTTTTACATGTCATAGCATCGCACAATATATGGTATCAATTTCTTGTGTCATAACATCCAACAATTTATGGTGACAATTCTTATCATGTCATAACATCGCAAATTAAACGGTGTCAAATTTTATCATGTCATAACATCAAACAATTTATGGTGACAATTTTATCGTTATAGCATCACAAAAATAATGGTGTCAAATTCATCGTCATAGCATAGCATATAATTGTGATGTCCAATTTCTAACCACATATACACTTAACAATTTGTTTATTCAAAAATAAATTTGTGGTTTAGATCTCTCACCTCAACCAAAGCAAATCCAAAAATCTAAACCACTTCAGAAATTCCCCGAATCAGTCCTGGAACGCAGCCTTCTGAATCACGAATCCGTCGGATCTGAAAATTTCAGAATCCGAGTTCATATGAATAAGTTAGCAATGTTTTAATAGATCTGACTTTTCACAACTGTTTCTGTCACGACCAGAAGCGTTACAAAATCTGAACTAAAATATACCTTTGAATTTTCAGAATTCGTTCAAATCTTTGGATCCAGTTTTCGCGAGCTACAGGCGATGAAATCGCGAACCGTTTGTTGGACGTCGACCGGCTACGAGAGAGCTACGCGCGCCGGAAAGAGGAGGGGGTGCGGCTGGACGTAGTGGGGTCCACGGCCGTGCGTGCGGCGGCACTTTGGGCGCACGGTGGCGGCTCGATGGTCAACGAGGGCGAGCGAAACTGGTACCCACTTGAAGGCCTTGGTTTCCTCTTCGATTTGAGCACAAGTTTGCAGGAATCCGTTGAGAGACGAGAGAGAAAAGTGAGTTTGAAATTTTGATCAATTATGGGTTTCGGCGGCCGAATTACTGGACGAGGAAGAAGAACTGTAGCAGTATACGGGGGTATATATACTAGTATATTTAGGGTTTTATAATTATTAATTAATTAATTAATTCCAGAAATTACAATTTTCACATACGATCTCCGATTTGCGCTCAACGACTGTCGATCTTAATGTTTTCACGCCTTCTGAACGCGATGGCGCTATCCGCATGGTCCAATTCTGAAGTTACAGTCTGGTTTCCTTTTATTTTTAAATTAAATTATTTAATTTAAATTCGAACGTACATAATTTCCTGAGGCCACATACTGACTCAGAAAAATCCGGAAAAATTATTTTTGGCTTTCTTATGACGATACGATCACAACAAAATTCGTTTCGTTCAATTCTGAGCACTTTTGAAAAATGGCTATTTTCACGTCGTTCAATTTCAACTGTATTTGACCAAACACAGTTTCTTTTGCCACGCTCATATATTAAATCGAAAAATTCTAAAAATTGAAACCTAGCCATATTATGATATTCCGGATCCAATGAAAGTGGTTTCGTCGGATTCCGAGGCCGCTTGCAAAATGGTCATTTTCAACTGCTTCAAAGTTATTTAAAATTTGAAATTTTAAATTTTGACTCAAAACCCAACAAAAAATCTTAAAATAAAATTTTCAAACTGGTTCAGATTTTCGGGTCATTACAGGTAACACCTGTCTGATCTGCGTGGTACCGTCTGTTCGGGTGGTAAAGGCCCATTACTAGTGTACACCTAATTCTACATTCTGTTTCCGTAGGGATTAATCTTTTTCTGCTTCTGTCTGTTTCTGATCGGGTAGTAAAGGCCCATTATTAGCGTTCTGTTTCTGTTAAATTATTTTGTACACGTTCCTGCTTCAGTTTAGACATTAGGGTGACACCTAATTCTGTTATACTAGTACTAGTGCAGAGAAGTGTAAAGCAATAGTTTACGTCATTCTGTTCTTCTGTTATATCTGCTACACCTGTTACAGTTATCTCTCATCCAGTTTTATGTTCATGTCATATTATTATTATTATCTGTTCATATGCTGAAAGTCACTGGACTTGCCAGACTTTTTGTCTGACCCTTGTTGTTTCGCCTCCTTTCTTCCGTTCCCCCCCCCCCCCCAAGGTTATCCAAGGAGGGAATACTTTAGCTTGATCCGGATTTCTCTTTGCTTGAAGTGCTTAAAGTATGGCTTGGCTCTGCATCGCTTCCGTTCTATGGGGATTATGATTTTAAACCATGCATTTTGAAGGCTTTTGTACAAGACTGATATTTTGTACTTGAATTCTGAGATTTGAAAGGGTGTAACCATATTGATTTCTGTTTCCGCTGTAATAAAGTTAAAAATTTTCAAGTACTGTTTTATATGTCTTGTAAGTTTCTGTTCTGTTTACTAAAATGCTCCACCAAAGTTAAGGCATTCCCTTTGTGAGTGACCTTAACGGAGGTGGGGTGTTACAGTAGCATAGGCCAAAGAGTCATGTTTGGCAATTTTGTATTGGCAACAATTATTTTCAAAATTGTACACATGAAATCCAAAGAAAAAGGGCATATTACACAAGCATGAAGTTTAGGTGCAAATGTACATAGCTCAACCATCATGCCATGCATACACAAGACTGTATACACAGAGGTAAAGATAGCAATGCACATGCACAGTCCAAAATGGTTCAGAAAATTGTTTCAACAAAAATGGCTCTATATGGACACATTATGAAACCGTAAAACTATCAATGGATAAGCAAATAAGACAATTGCAAATTGGGTACATTAAAATAGGTCAAACACAACAATGGCAAGTGCAAACACATTTTCATCTCAATGAAGACGACAACGTGACAAGGTCGAGTACAACATGTCTAAACCAACTCAGGATAACTCTGAAAATCAAACTGGAATGGGAATGTTAGCATGCTAATATACACAGCAAATAAACAGGTGGATCCAGCATGTACAAGAAGGGACAGCATACAAATCTCAAGTCATATACATATATATACACTACTGTGTGCATATATATACACACACACACACACATTGCTCATTAAGTGATGGAAAGTAACACAGGTCAAAGGAAAGCCATAAACACAGCCGCACATAAATGGCAGTACACAAAAAAAACAGTCCATGTTTCTCAAATAATTATCACTGGCATTTACAAGTATGGTTCATGGCCAGAGAAAAGCAAGTGTAAAGAAGTTTGCAGTGTACACATTTTTTGGCAAGTACAATATGTTTCCAGGTTTTCAAAAATATACTATTTTTGGACATGTGATTTTTGGGGACCAAAATCGTGTAAGAGGCACGGGAAAACAAATTACTTGATTTCCAGTTTTCAAGAATAAGATTTCCATAAAAACAGTTTTAGGCAAGAAAATCTTTTTTTGGCAACAATTTAATTTTTGGCAAGAATATATTTCCAGTTTTTCAATCATCGAATTCACGACATACAAGGGGCCACAAACCATATATTATACCCATTCCAGAATCAATCACACAAGGGAATTTTTAAGGAGCCACAAATACAATTAAATTTGTTTCCAACTTTCCATCTCAAACTCATGACCATTTTTATCAAGAATCGATCACGCAATTCAAATCAAGCCAAAAAAGCCACGGTAAGTTTCATGGCAACAAAATCACACAATAATCAGTGCAAATAATTTTCGTGAAATCATAGGGGCTTAAGTTTTTTTATAACTCTATATAAGCACACACAAATCATCACAGATAATCGATCGAAACATGCAACAATTCGAAAGCAATTCAAACAAAAATATTTTGGAGAAGTCACCGAAATTTTCGATCAAAAGAAATCCCAAATCAGAGAATGAACGAAGACGAGAAACAACCATCGATCCTCAGAGATCGAAGATCCAGAAATTCCAGAAATCACGATTTGGGGGAGAACAAGAAAAACCTCAGTTCCACTTTAGTCGGCCGACATTGTTTTGGGGGAAAAACAATTGGAAGTGAAATACAAAAGGAGCCGACTTGTTTTTTTATTGGGCTTAGGGTTTTAGCGTTTATTTTATATTGTACTTATTTTATTTATTTCCTTTCTAAATTGCCCGTTTATTTTCAAGATTTTTTTGTAAAAAACTAGGAGTTTACTAGTTTGTCTGTAAACCTAGGGGTTTACTAGTTTGTCGCTAAAACTAGGATTTACTAGCTATGAGTTTGTAGAGGGGAAAATCTGATCTTAGGGATAAAGATCAATCTAGGTTTTCAACGTAGGATTAGAACAGGAGCAATCTTTGCGAGTTTACAGGGTTTTGTAAACAGGATCTGTTTTAATACCTAATAAAAAATCTTAGGAATGCAGCAGTAGGCAGGGTTTGCCGAACTTGGGTAAAAAACTGTGTTATGATCATTATCCCCAAGATAGCAACAGTAGCCAGGGTTTGCCGAAGCAGGAAAAACAAATCTCTGAAATCTAAAAATCATGAGTTAATCAGCAAAAATAACTGTTTGGAATCAAAACTTTTAAATGTCATAAAATTAGAAAATTATGATTGCAAAAATTATTTGAATTTGAAAACTAATCTCGTTCATCTTGATAAAAACATTCAAAAGATTGAAGAGGAAATTCTGATTTTAAAAGATATTGAGATTGAGATAAAATGTACAAACAATTCCTTGCAAAAAGAAATTAAAATTTTTAAGGCCCTCAAAAATTCCAAACATGAAATTTCTGAAAAAGAAAGATTATTTAAAAGTGATTTGATTTTAAAAGAGCTTGAAAACGAAATTGTGAAATTCAAAGATTCTAAAAAACTTTAGTTTGAAAAGCAAAAACATTTTGAATTTGAAATTTCTGAGTCCCAAGCCAAAATTAAATTACTTGAAAATGAGAATTTGGTTTTGAAACAGTCCCATGTTGAACAGAAGATAGCTATAAATCAATGCTCAAACTTGAGAAACGAAAATAGCGATCTTAAATCAATGATTAGAATCAACTTTGGATAAATTTTCTAATGGGAAAAAATAGTTGAATATATTATTACAAAACCAGGTTTCTATTGCAAATAAATGTGGTCTTGGCTTTGGAAAAAAATAATGTCTTTTAAAAACTAATATTCATATGGTTTTAAAAACCTTCAAACTGCTTTGAAAAGAATCGATTTGAAAATATGGACTCTGATAATTTCAAAGGATTTTTAAATCGTAAATGAGATGTGAATTTGTTTGGTAACAAACTATTTAAACAATCTTGGATCCGAAATGGAAATAAAACGACTTTGACTGAGTTTAACAGATTTGGGTCCCTAAGGGTACAAAGGTAAATTCAGTTGGATTGTTGTACAAACAAGTCTGGGTACCATAAGATGTAAATAAAACTGTGAGTGGTTTTACAAACTTTGTTATACCACTCGACCTTCTATACTGTTAGGTACCCAAGGAGGCTGAGGAACTATTGTGCAAAAGAGAATTGAATTCAAGTTGTTCCATATTTATATATCATTCAGAGTTCCTTAGACAAGATTGGTTGAGTTAGAGATTCATTTTCTCACATTAAATTCAGGTATGATCTCTAAACTCGTCTTTGTTAATATTCTCTTTTTTATTCTTCGTTGTTTATTACTCATTTTACCCCTTCTATTTTCTCTTGGTTATTTCTGATTTGAAATTGACACTGCCATATTATTTTTCCTATTATTTTGAGTTTCTTAACTTCTAAATGTAGGATTCTTGGTTTTCTGGAAATTCACTTCATTTGAATAAAACTCTTATGTTTTAATCATTTCCAGATCTTGTATTTAAACTTGTAAATACCTGCAATTGTTTTGAAATTTATTTTTTTATTTCTGAATTCCTAACAGTGATGAAGCATTCTTGTTATATCTTGAACAATGTTAATTTGAATTCTAAATTTTTGAAGATTCGAAAAAATAATGAAATTTCACACACCTCTGTTGTTTTGAGTTTCTTCTAAGTCATTTTGGAAAGACTTGAAAATTTATACTCATTGCAGCACACTGCTATTTTTCAGTTGTGATAATTTCACTGATTTTTGGATTGGCTTGATTATTTTTTATTTGAAATTTTTTTGACTTGATTTACTATGTTACATCTTGAAATTCAATTTTTATTCATAATCATTTTTGGTTGGATATTTGATGATTTGAAATCATTTGAATTTTTGATATTTTGAATCTCACAGACCTATTAGATTTGAAATTATTAATCTTGCATGATTGATTTATTGCATCTCAAAATTTACATTTCTTCAACTAATTTCAAATAAACCATTTAAATTTTGGATCATGAATATCACTTTAGCTTGATATAAATATTCTGAAAATTTGTCTTATGCTTATTAGAAATAATTATAAAAAATTCTTTGAAAAATCTGGTCTTGTGACTCACTGCTATTTCATGATCATTTGACTTGAATATTTGATTGTTTGAAATCATTTGAAATTGTTGATTTCTGAAATCTCACACACATCTTAGATTTGAAATTTGTAATATGGTATGATCAATTCATTGAATCTTGAGATTTTCATATTCCTTCAAATGATTTCAAATAAAATGTATTTTCATTCTTGGATTATGAATCATCTTTTGTGACTATCAGAATTATCTTTACAAGTCCGCTTTAAAATTGATTGTTGTGTTGCTCTGATAAAAGAAATCGTTTTGAAAATGTTTAGATAATAGTTTGGTAAAAAATTGTTTGTTGCTCTAATAGATGGAATTGATCTGTTAGATTTAATTGCTTGGGCTTGGTAAAAAAAATTCTCCTAAAAATTCAATGTCGAGTGGTAGAATGTAAAATCAGTCTCTGAGATACCTTTGCCACAAGGGTGGTATTAAAATCCCCGTTAGCAGAGACAACAAGTGGTATCAGCCTTAAATGCTTTGAAATTTTCTCTCTTATCTGTTTGATTCTTTATAAAAAACAATTCTCCATCTTGTATAGATTTTTATAAATCCCACTTGTCCTATATAAATCTTTCTGAGTTCCCTCTTATAATTGATTTTTTAATTTTAAAATCATTTATTGATTATTTATTCAGAAATTGAAATCAATAACCAAACTGAACTATATTTAGAACTCATCAAAATTATTATCAGATTACTGAAATTGTGATAAGTTGTGACTAATATATTTCACAACAAGAGGATATTTTATTTATATTTTCATGATGATTGAACATTTTTTATAATATCTTTGAATTTGCGTTTATTTCACTACCATATTCTTAGTCTATCATCATGGTACCATCGAGCAAGATTTTATATTAATGGGAGAGTTTAATATTTTTAAAATCATCTTAAATAAATAGTGGAAATATTGTGATGGAATTGTAATTATATTATTTTTCAGAAATAGAGATAATTGAAAATTTTCAAGAATCTCGATACAGTTGACCATATTTCATAATATGATTAATTTAGAAATTTATTTCACAATCATTTCTATATCTACCATATTTCTATTATCCATATTGGTTTTATATACTGAGAAGTTTTTCTTTTGGAACAGAAAAATAATAAAATATAATATTCATAAGTTCTTCTCTAACCTCATTTAAAAATCCAGGCTCTAGTCAAGCATGGTTATGAGATTACTTTTTTAAGCTGCAACTGGCCTCATTTAAAAACCCAAGATCTGGTTATGCGTGGTCAGTGTGCTCTTATATGAAAAGAAAAAGGAAAGAAAATGATTTGAAATAAATAAAAATTTATATGAAATCATCCTTGCTGTGTAAAAACCAGCCTATCAATCCATTTTCTAATTTGTGAAATGTGATAATATTTTACGATATATTATGATTTGTTGATTGATAATTATTAGGATTTGAGATTATTTGATTGTGTCACTTATATTGAATTTATAAATTGTTGTACAAATCCATCACCATTTTTGTGCTCAATTTTTAAAGTTTTTTATTGGAAAATAATCGGAATCAAATGTTTTAAAACTCTCCATTTTTATAAATTTCTTCTATAACAATCATTCCAAAATGTGAAATTTGCCAATAGTTCTTAGAATATTATGATTTTTGTTTGACTAATTGAGATTTATGATGAACGTTCTTCCCCTTAAGCTGATAATAAATTTTTAGTCAATTTTATCATCACTAATTTAATTTTCTGTATCCTTTTGATGATAACAAAAGGGGAAGAATGGGTTAAGATTTTGATCGATGGGTGGATATTCTTTGAATAATGTTAATATTTAAGTTTCAATAGATTTATTCTTTTCATTCATGCACATATCTTAGGGGAGTTTTGTTGTAGGAGGAGCATACATATAGGGGGAGTTCAACAATTCACTGTCAAACACATTTATTATAATATTATATTCATAATATTCTTATTTGTTTGTCATCATCAAAAGGGGGAGATTGTTGTATATAACAATTCTATGATTTTTGTTTGATGATAACAAACAAATACATATATATATTATAAATATGTTAGTAATTGTACTGTTCTACTACATCATAGACGGAATTAGATATTTACATTTAAATAAAATATTACTGCACAAGAATTTAAATATTCAAACAGTATTTTATTAAAATATAATATTTTATTTCTACATCTGAATAGTACAAATTTATAACTCCACTATTTGTACATCTCACTGAAATACAACACATATACATTTAACTTCATTTGTATGCATTGCTCCTCACTACAGTTCACTTAGTCACTTACTCATACACTGACACAGTATTGTCTTCTGTCTTCTGCCAGCTTCACAGTCAGTCCAATCTTCTGCTTACTTGCCACAGAAGAAACACATAGTAAACTAGAAAAAAATATTTTTATATTCTGGCAGATATAATTTTATTTTAAAAATTTATTTTCCTCAGAATTTTGGTGTGTTTCTTATCATTTTTCATGACTTGATTTGATTTTTATGGACATCCATCAGTATCTAGACAACTTGTGATATTCACAGTGACATACTGTAAATATCACAAGGTTGAAAAATCCTTTAGTGCTCACATATATATACTACAAGTGCATTATACATGTATAAACATATATTGTATGTATATACACACATTTCTATGCAGGAACAATATGGTCAAACATCGTGAATGGACATGAACCAAGAAATCCAGTACATATGCAGACACAAGCACATATATACATATACACACATCTATGCATATATATATATATATTATAAATGTATCTACATAGCAAGAACAGTGGTTCAGCAAACTCAAAATATACGAGTGTGCAACAATGTCAAATCATCATGCATCATGGCAGCAGCATACAAGATGGTGCACACTTGGTCAAGCCAAAGTGAAATAGCTCAAATTCATGTATGCTCAAATAGCATGGTCAAAACTCATCCACACAACTCAAGTGAACAAGTCAATATGCAACAGCAAGGTTGAGCTCATAAATGTAGCCTAGCAGCAAACTCATGTACAATGGCATGTCACAAAGCAATGTAACAACAATAAGGAGGATACAACAAAAGTCAGCCCACATACAACATGCACAAGTCAGTTTCACAACATGCCAATGCTCAAGTATAAGGATAGTGCAGCATGTGCCAAAGAGTCATGTTTGGCAAATTTGTTTTGGCAACAATTATTTTTAGAATTGTACAAATGGAATGCAAAGAAAAAGGGTAGATTACATAAGCATGAAGTTCAGGTGCAAATGTACATAGCTCAACCATCATGCCATGCATACACAAGACTGTGTACACAGAGGTACAGACAACAGTGCACATGCACAGTCCAAAATGGTTCAGAAAAATGTTTCAACAAAAATGGATTTATATGGACACATGCTGAAACAACAAAACTATCAATTGATAAGCAAATAAGACAGTTGCAAACTGGGTACAATAAAATAGGTCAAAACCAAAAATGGCAAGTGCAAACATATTTTCATCTCAATGAAGACGACCAATGTGACAAGGCCGAGTACAACATGTCTAAAACAACTCAGGATAACTTTGAAAATCAAACTGGAATAGGAATGTTAGCATGCTAATATACACAGCAAATACACAGGTGGACCCAACATGTACAAGAAGGGACAGCATACAAATCTCAAGTCATATACATATATATACACTACTGTGTGCACATATATGTATATACACACACACACACACATTGCTCAATAAGTGATGACAAGTAACATAGGCCAAAGGAAAGCCATAAACACAGCTGCACATAAATGGAAGTACACAAACAAAACAGTCTAATTTTCTTAAATAAGATCACAGGCATTCAAAAGTATGGTTCGTGGCCAGAGAAAAGCAAGTGTGAAGAAGTTTGCAATGTTACACATTTTTTGGCAAGTGTAATATGTTTCCAGGTTTTCAAAAATATACTGATTTTTGGACATGTGATTTTTGGGGACCAAAACCATGCAAGAGACATGGGACAACAAATTACTTGATTTCCAGTTTTCAAGAATAAGATTTCCAAAAAAACAGTTTTGGGCAAGAAAAACTTTTTTTGGCAACAGTTTAATTTTTGGCAAGAATATATTTCCAGTTTTTCAATCATCGAATTCATAGAATACAAGGGGCCACAAATCGTTTATTATATCCATTCCAGAATCAATCATGCAAGGGAATTTTCAAGGGTTCACAAATACAATTAAATTTGTTTTCAGCTTTCCGTCTCAAACTCATGTCCATTTTTACCAAAAATTAATCACGCAATTCAAACCAAGGCAACAAGTCATGGTAAGTTTCAAGGCAACAAGTCACGGAAAGTTTCAAGGCAACAAACTCACGCAATAATCAGTGTAAATCATTTTCATGAAATCAGAGAGGCTTAAGGTTTTTTATCACCCCATATAAGCACACACAAATCATCACAGGCAATCGATCGAAACAGGCAACAATTCGAAAGCAATTCAAAGAAAAATATTTCATAGAACTCACAGAAATTTAGATTGCAATTAATCCCAAATCATAGAATGAACGACGACGAGCAACAGCCATCGAGCATCAGAGATCGAAGATCCAGAAATTCCAGAAATCACGATTTAGGGGAGAACAAGAAAATCCCTAGTTCCACTTTAGTCGACCGACATTGTTTTAAGGGAAAACGATTGGAAGTGAAATACAAAAGGGGCTGGCTTGTTTTATTTTTATTGAGCTTAGGGTTTAATAGTTTATTTTATATTGTACTTGTTTTATTTTATTTTCTTTTGTAAACCATCAATTTATTTTCTAGTTTTTCTGTAAAAACTAGGAGTTTAATAGTTTGTCTGTAAAACTAGGGGTTTACTAGTTTGTCACTAAAACTAGGGTTTACTAGCTACGAATTTGTAACTAGGGGAAAATCTAATCTTGGGGATAAAGATCAGTCTAGGGTTTTGAGCGTAGGATTAGAACAGGAGCAGGGTTTTGTAAGTGGGATCTATTTTCATACCTAGTAAAAATCTTGGGAATGCAACAGTAGGCAAGGTTTGCCGAAGCTGGATTAAAAACTGTGTTATTTACTTTCTGCATTTATTTTCACTGCTATAATCTACGTAGTGATATTTTTTTGATATCTTGAATTAATTCAGTAAAACCTATTCACCCCCTCTAGGGTTAATCTGGATCCAATAACCTTCATTTTCCACTCTGTCAATATTTTGTGTCGCTTGCGCTTTCTTTGAATTCTTCGCGGTTTTTCTTTTTTCCCTTTTCTTCTTTCTTCTTTTTTCTTCTTATTTTTCTTTTAAGTAGAGGAGGGGGTTCGGCCTAGGGATGTAGGAGGTAGGGTAGGTGGTGTAGCGGTGTGTGGGTGGTTTGGGCCAAGAGCTAGGAGGAGGGGGAGGTCGTGGGGGTGTGTTTAGACTGCGAGGAGGAGGGGAGCTCGAGTGGTGGTGTGGACATGGGTGAAGATGGTGGGGCTGTGAGGAGAAGGGGTGAGAGGCATGGAGGAAGGGTGGTCACGATTTACGGGAAGGAAGAAGGGGATAGTGTATGTGGTGGTGGTTGTGATGGAGCAAGGAGGTATGTTTGATGGTGAAGAAGTTTTAGAAAGAATGATGGTGAAAGAAGTGTTGTGATTTTATTTTGTGAAGTGAAGTAGTAAAAAATGGTGATATTAGTAGGGTATTTATTGTGGATGAAGCTTAGTGGCTAAGGAAGTGGGAAGGGAACAAGGAAATGATGGATGAAGTAATGGTGTAGGGTAGCTAAGATAGGTTAATGATGATGATGGAAATTTAGGTAATGATGATATAAAAGTGCTACATTCCAATGCCAAGATTTGATATTATTAATGGTGATAAAAATCTTATTGATGATGGCTTTTGGTTTTCTTATTTTGTATGTAAACTTGTCACATCGCCAAGAAAGTTGTGAAAGTAATGATAGCTTTCATTAATCTTTTGTTTATTTAAGGTAAAGCTTCTCATTAATAAAATAAACCTTTTTACATTAATTTAAATGAGAAAATAACTTATGTTATTTGTTTCATAAGTTACTATTTTCTTTGCAACACATATAAACAACTTGTTTTTATTAAAACGTTGATTTTTGACAAAATGTGTAATGGTCATATTAACGTTTTATTTAACGATTTCGTTAAAGTAAACAAATTAAAAAATGAAGTTTCCTCCTTTTTTGTATAAACAAAAATATGTCTTTGTACCTTTTAAAAGATATATATATATAGGGACAGTCTACTTAAACAAAAAAATTGAGACAAAATGGGGGACACAAAGTCTTTACCATGGGATTGCCCCCTGATTTCCACCTCTCACATATGACAAATTGATCCAATAGTTGATATTTTGTGTCCCCTGATTTGTGTCAACTATTTGTGTTCAAATAGCCGCTCATATGTGTATATGTGTGTGTGTGTGTGTGTGTGTGTGTGTGTGTGTGTGTGTGTGTATATATATATGTGTGTGTGTGCGTGTGTGTGTGTGTATACATATTTGTGTGTGTGTGTGTATACCCATTTAAATACAACTAATCAAAATTTTACGGTGTTGGTAAAATTAACAAAATGTGCCTAAATTTAATATTTCGCAAGTCGATTATAACTTTGCTCAATAAATTTATTATTATGTTTTAGTTTATTATTTTAAATTGATTCCAATTAATAATTTCGTATTCTAATTATCATTTCAATTGTAATTACTGAATTCCTTTAAAGTGCTGTTTTTTTGACGATTTTCACTATAGTCTGTAATCTTTATTTTCGAAGATAAATATAGGGTGCTACTATTCGTACCCCTGTTTACTCTTCCGGCCACCTTTATAAATTTAATACAAATGAATATTTTTTATATTCTTCTGGCCACCAAATCTTATTCCTTCACTCAGTTATTCACCACCGTACCTCTCCTAAAAACACAAATACGTACTTCTTTACAATTTCAAACTTAAACCCTAACAAAATCAGATATTCTTTTGTGCCTATTAGATGGAAGATGAAGATAAAAAAGAGGTTAGAATTGCTTGATCTCAATTGTTTGCTATGACATAGAACATGTTGCTAGGGATTTTTTTTACTGGTTAGGGTTTTCCATTGAGTTTCAGGATTTGTTCTCTGCTCCATTGGAAATTACAAGCCTGGAAGATATTAAATTGACGACGTCGTAATAGAGAATGATAATGTAAGTTTTGACTTGTAGGGTTTTTATCCGTATGAATTACGTATCTTCTTTTAAAATTGATACATCAATTTTTAATTTTATTTGTCTTTGATAGATGGAGTTTTTGAATGATGATAAATTGGATGATAAACCTGATGGTTGTGATAATATGACGCAAGATATTCGATCAAATGACTCAATAGACATAAGTGTTGATTTGACGAATCATTTCACAACCGATGAAGTAAGTGCTCATTTTTTTAAAATTGGAAGTGTTAATATGATTAAGAAAAATTGATTATGTTAATTTTTCTTGTACTGTTTGACTTTAGGTATTTGATTCGCAAAGTACATTGAATCGATGGTGTAAAACAAAGGGGAAAAGGCTGAATACCGTTATTGTAATTCTAAAGTCGGATAAATTAGGACCTAGAAGAAAACTAAGGCTATAACTGGGTTGTGAAAGGGCTGGATTTATCGTAGTCACCAACCAAAGTCAAAACTGATGGAAAACAGTGTAAAAAAACCAAGACCTAGCGCCAGCAGAAAATGCAACTACCATTTCAGATTGATGGGAGTGTATGTAGATGAAGATAAATGGAAAAGTATTTGTTATCAGTGGAGTGCATAATCACGAACTTCCTTATTCTTTAGAAGGACATCCGTATGCAACACGGTTGATGGACAAAGAGAAGAAAATCTTAGAAGATATGAGTATTGCTGGCGTTCCTCCAAGGGATGTGTTAGTAACCATTAAGAAGTCATTTCTGGAAAATACGTCAACTTTGAAAACCATCTATAACGCCAAATATAAATTGCAGTTTTCAGCTATGGAATGTAGATCCGCCATGCAACATTTAATGAAATTGCTTATGGACAAGCATTATGTGTATTTTGAAAGGTCTGATATGGAAACTGATCATTTAATAGATATAATGTGGTCGCACCCGGAATCATTTGTATTGTGCAAGTGTTTTCCATCAATTCTTTTGCTTGATTGTACATATAAAATGAACCGATATAATATGCCTTTGTTAGAAATGGTTGGTATGACTTCCACGGGTCGAACATTCAGTATTGCACATGCATTTATAGCACATGAGAGGGAGGATAATCATGAGTGGGTGCTGACCAAGTTGAAACATTTTTTTATGCCCGATAAACTGCCCGACGTAATAGTAACCGATAGAGAGTGGGCGTTGATAAGTGGAATAAAGAAAAAATTTCCATAGTCAACGTTGTTGTTGTGTTTGTGGCACATCGAAAATAATGTCATTACGAATTGCAAACCGGAGTTTAAAACAAATGAAGTGTTCGAGATGTTTTTACAAAGTTGGAATAAGGTGGTTCACTCACCAATTGAAGATAAATTTTGGATATATTACAATGATTTTCAGAAAGATTGTTTAGATTATCCCCAAAGCATGACGTATATTCGTAGAAATTGTTTGGAATACAAGGAGTATTTTCATATGTATGGACAAATAAAATCAAACATCGTGATAATAGAATAACAATAAGAGCCTAACTTGCACATACTCAATTGAAAAAACATCTTAGTACGTCAAGAGTAACATTTGCTATAGTATGGTCGAAAATGGATAATATGTTGTGTCTAAAACATACGGAAATAAAAGCCACCTTTGAACGAAGTCTGGGGGCCGTACGAACTGCATATCAAGTTCCATTGTTCAAAGATCTATGAGATAAGACATCTTTTTTTTGCATTGGATTTGACTGTGAAAGAAACGGGAAAAATAAGTTGTGTTGCTTTGGATGCTTCCACTTGTGATCATTTGAGCCGACTAGTATACGGTCTTCCACTTCCAATCCTGATTGAACTAGTAGATGAACATTGGAGACAATTAAATTATATTTCACAAGTTGAAAACTCACTCGCGTTTATTCATACACCTGAGTTTGCTTACATTAAATTTTTTTATGATTCGAGCATGGGTGACGAGAGAAATGCGTTTCTGTTGAAGCTAAGAAATATTGGATTATCGGCCACGACATCTACTTTAGAACCGAAAGTAGAAAAGCACAAAGGTAGACCAGTAGGCAGTAAGAACAAACTGAATGACAAACAAGTCGAACATCAAAACTCTACTAATACTAAAAGGAATACCTCTGCGTTTGAGAATGCGAAAACTAGTACTGAAATTCTTTCCGAAGTTAGCATGAACAAGAAACTGCCTAGACCTAACTGTCTATATAAAAAGGCTAATACACAATATTAGAAATACATACAGTCAATAGTGTCAAGTAACCAACCATTTGTCTAACATCCCGTCTAGAAGCCAGACCTAACAGTCTATATAAAAAGGCTAATGCGCCCATTCCACAAGCTTGTTGATTCACTTGATTGACGTTCTCCAATCATTCCAAGTAGTTAGCAAAAACTTTAGTGCCTGACTTATCATAGAATAAAGTACAACCCAGTAAATAAAGAAGGTAGGCACGCACAAAAGCAACATAATCTCCTTCAGTTGCATCGTCTTCATTTGTTTTCTCTTCAAACTTGTCCAATAAGAAGTTAAGCTTTATTGAATTCAAAAAATTTAATTCTTTTCTAGCTTCATCTCTTTCAACGCCAAGATAATCAACTAAAAGATCAACCGAAGAACGATCATTCATGTCCTTGTAAATACAAGTGCCAACAACAGGGATTTCCAAAATTTGTGCGACATCGTCTAATGTAATTGTCATCTCTCCAAACGGCATGTGAAAAGAATTAGCTTCCGGATGTCATCTCTACAAAAGCTGAGATAGTCATATAGTCAACATGCTTGTATGAGTAATGTGCCAAATAATACAAACTGGAATTTTTAATCATCTATGCTACTTGAATTGGCATGTCTTCAATACTCCATCCCTTCAACTTCGTGGTATGTGAAAGACACTTGAGTGGTATGTGAAAGACACTTGAGCGGGCCTCTCTCCTGAAATAAAACATATAACAATTCTTAATATATTACAAAAAATAAATGAACAATTGGTGGCAAAATTCAAACTAACCTCTTCCTTATTCCAAATAGAAAATGTAATATGTGTTCCGAAGCTTTTTAATATGGACGTGTTCACCGGTATAGAAGCAATAGCTTTGCTAGAAGAGGGACCAGCTGTAAGATACAAATTTTTTCCCACATCCGTTTGTTCATTGTCGGAGCCATTTGTCGGTTTTTCTCCATACTTGTTTTCGTCTTCTATGTGTTCATCATGTACTACAACCTTCATCTTTTTTGCTTTCCAGCCTCCTCTATACGTTTACGTCTAAGAGCAGCTGTCATGGGTTGCTTCTTCTTTTTTATAAACGACATAACAATAATGGTTATTACAATACATGATCCATAGAATTAAACACATAATTGATTAAATAGTTTAATTTGAAACAATAATTTAATTGGAAAATTGAGGATCAGGAGATCGTTAGCCAAGGAATTAATGAGCATAATACTACACCTTCTCTTAATGTGTGTTTATGAGGATTGAATTATGTTAACATAAACACTATCAATCTTATGATTCTATGAAATATATAATCCAAACATCACCTGCTCTAAAACACCATAACTAAGTAAACTAAGTATTCAACAGATATTGGAATTTAGATGATTAATTTGAAACTTTATATCAATAAAAGGCTTTTGGGGAAAATGCTTATAATTTTTTTTTAAACAGTGTAATAGAGTTAATGGCTACTTTCTACGCTAGTTAGAAATTAAGAAAGACAAATTAGCAAGAAAATCTATATAGAGAGAAAAAAAACCACACATGAACGCATCATCTGATTTCTACTCAAACATGTATATTATGCCTAACAATAAATAACCAAAAAAGAAAATTTAGCTATAGTTCGACTTTGTAATACAGGATCAAAAGATTACATTAGTTTCTTCTACAAACAAAACCTAAACACACAAACACGGGCTTTTAATTAATATTTAATTTAGAGAATAAACAAGAAGTTCAGTTTTTCAAATCTCTTCATGAGTCTCTTACTTAATTTAACTAAAGAATGAACAACAAGTTATTATATTTATTTAATTTTTCATATACCTTAACAAAAAAATAGTGTTGGGCTCTAGTTCTTTTGATATGAATATAAAATTAGCTTGCATGAGGTCTTTTTTTTTTGTGTAAAATGCATAAATAGCAGTAGTTTGATATTTCAGGACAAACTAATCAATCTGAATAAATTTCAAATTATGGTACTGTTAAGTGCGGTTAGGCAGTGCTCATTTGCGACTTGTTCCATTTTAAAGTGCAGATCAAATGATCTAACTTAAAAATTGACTAAAATAACAAATTTGGCGGGCTGCAAACGGTAAAATAAGCCTTATTATATTATATAGCAGTGTTAATATTGTATTATAGATATAATTTTACCACAAAACTCATAATGATTATGCCATTGTTTACAGCCTTATGCTAGAGAATACGGTTTCAGGGCTCATTGGCGTAGCCAGAAATTTATGTTGATGGGGTCACAATTTGGAGGTGTTAGAAGACTTGATGATGCTTTCAAAACATTTTGTCAATTACTTAAATATTTAAACAAAAACTCACGACAAATTAATCAATACACCAAAAAATTGATGATAATGACCATTGTATAACATATTTCGCTAACAAAATTTAGGTTCAAATGAGTGTTTAAAATTAAACATTTCTTGATTTAAGAACAACATAATCCATCCAGAGCTTTGTACTGGCTAGCTTCAGCTTACATTAAAAGAATGGAGGTTGGATTACTGCAGAATGACATTGAAAATGAATGTGGCAATGCAATGAAAATGAAGTGATTCTTCTACAAGAAGTAAAAAAAAAGATTTGATAAACTCATTTTCACTGTTCGCTCATGAACGACCGCCAAAATCGACACAATCTCGTTGATATACAACCGAGATAAAAATAACTGGGATTTTCCTCCCAATATTTGTTTCAACTTACACAAATCGATTATTACAAACAAATTTTTTAAAATCACGGCCATTAACAACCACATACAGCACAAAAATAGGTTGACCAGAAAATTAATTTACAGTTTACTAACAGATAATTAGTGATAGGATCGATTAGGGGTTACTTCAAGCTACACCCACAATATCACACACAAGACAATCAATCAACACACCATTCAAATAAAAAAAAGATACGATGAAAGTAAAATAGAAAGACAAAAGATTTTATACGTGGAAAACCTCTTCGATGTGAAGAGTAAAAACCACGAGACCTCTTAAGGAGTCTACCCTCTTCTCTTATTGATAAACCAAAAAGGGAAAACAGCCCCAAAATGTTTACAAAAGATTCGCTTCTAATCACCGGAATCCAAAAACAATAAGAGATGAAAAAAGGTGTAAGAAAACACCCTATGTGTGCACTTCAGGCCAGTGGTGAATCGAGCAAGAATAAAGCTCAATCTTGAAGACCAAAACACCTTGAAGAAGATGATAAATGACCAAAAACTGCTCCTCCCTTATGTGACCAGATCTGGTTATATTAACCCTCTTTTCTTTTAATGTGCATACCAAAAATGTGAGTAATCTTCCAAAATGTCTTTCCTGAAAAGAAAAGATATTGTTGCACAAAAGGCATGCTTGCACAACAAATCTGGAAAAAAGACTAAACCAATAAATTTCTCCCACAAATTAAGCATGGTCTGCATAAAAAGATATGCCAAATATGCCTGCATAAAATTATGCCAAATATGCCTACATAAAATTATGCCAAATATGTCTGCATAAAATTATGTCAAATATGCCTGCATAAAATTATGCCAAATATGCTTGCATATAATTATGCCAAATATGCCTGCATAAAATTATGCCAAATATGCCTGCATAAAATTATGTCAAATATGCCTGCATAAAATTATGCCAAATATGGGCTGGAATACCCAACAATCTCCCCCTCCAGCCCAACTTGGGGAAGATGTGCATGCTTCGATCATCATTTGAAACTCATTTCCACAAGCTTGCTACAAACATCAAGCTTGGTTCCTGGAACTACTTTAGTCAACATATCTGCACCATTCTTGTTTGCATGAATTTTCTTTAACTTGAGCATATTTTCTTCAATCACATTTCTTAACCAATGATACCGAACATCAATATGCTTAGTGCGTGCATGATACATGGAATTCTTTCTCAAATCCATAGCACTCTGACTGTCACAGAATACTATATACTCTTCTTGTTGCAAACCCAACTCTTGAAGGAACCTCTTCAACCAAAGCATCTCTTTACTTACTTCCACAGCTGCTATATACTCTGCCTCGGTTGTAGATAAAGCCACACACTTTTGTAACTTGGATTGCCAAGAAATGGCTCCCCCTGAAAATGTGAACACATAACCTGAGGTAGATTTTCTACTATCAATGTCACCAGCCATGTCTGCATCTGTATACCCCTCAAGAACACGTTTGCTACCTCCAAAACATAAGCAAAATCTAGAAGTACCACGCAAATATCTGAAAATCCATTTTACTGGATCCCAGTGAACTTTACCAGGATTGGATAAGTATCTACTCACCAAACCAACAAAATGTGCAATATCTGGCCTAGTGCACACCATAGCATACATCAATGAACCAACTGCAGATGAATAAGGAATAGAAGACATACTTGCTTTTTCCTTCTCCGTTGTTGGACAATCCCTCTTACTTAGCTTAAAATGAGATGCGAGTGGTGTACAAACCAGCTTAGCATGCTTCATATTGAACCTTTCAAGCACACGTTCAATATATTTTTCTTGAGATAGCCACAACTTCCTAGCTTTTCTGTCACGAACAATCTCTATGCCTAAGATTTGCTTTGCAGGACCCATGTCCTTCATGTCAAATGACTTGGACAAATCTTTCTTCAAGTTGCTAATCAATTCTAAGTTTTGTCCAACTACCAACATGTCATCCACATATAAAAGAAGAATAATGAAGATATCGCCAGGAAACTTTCTAAAATACACACAAGGATCTGTAACAGTCCTCTTGTAACCATTGCTTGTCATAAATGAATCAAATTTGTGATACCACTGCCTTGGTGCTTGCTTAAGTCCATAAAGACTCTTCTTCAACTTGCAAACAAGTTTTTCTCTTCCTTTTTCTTCAAATCCTTCAGGTTGTTCCATGTAGATTTCTTCCTGCAAATCACCATGTAAAAATGTGGTTCTTACATCAAGTTGTTCCAATTCAAGGTCACAACTTGCTGCTAAACCCAAAATGGTTCTGATAGAAGTCATCTTGACAACTGGTGAAAAAATCTGATCAAAATCAATGCCCTTTTTCTGATTGCATCCTTTGACTACCAATCTAGCTTTGCGCTTTACTATCTTCTCACCATCTTTCTTGTTCTTGAAAACCCATTTGTTTTTCAAAACTTTCTTGCCTTTTGGAAGTTTCACTAGCTCAAAAGTCTGATTCTTCATCAAAGAATCCATCTCCTCTTTCATAGCCTCAAGCCAAAGATTCTTGTCTCGACTAGACAACACTTTTTGGAAGCTCTCGGGCCCACCATCAGCTGTAACTAAAATATAATATGTGCTTGGATATCTTGTAGATGGTTTATGTTCTCTGGTTGACCTTCTAACTTGAGCATCATCCACTTGTGGGGCAATTTGCTCCCCCTGCTCACAAGCCACTTCTCCATTTGGTTGAGCTTCATCATGAACATCATCAAAATGTGCACCATCAAGTTGTGCATCATCAACACCTTCATGTGTTGCATCAAGATCAGCTTGTATTGGTTGTTCAACAAAACCACGAGTAGGGGACAAAGAAACATCAGTAGTATCAATAAAAAAATCTGAGCTAGTATGATACCTAGCACTCAAAAGTTCTGCACCTTTTTCATGCTCAAAGAACACTACATCTCTGCTTCTTACTACCTTTCCTTTTTCTGGATCATATAGTCTGAACCCATACTCTTCATCGCCATAGCCAACAAAAACACATGGATTAGCCTTGGAATCCAGCTTTGACCTTTGGTCTTTTGGCACATGCATGTATGCCTTGCATCCAAATACTCTAAGATGTGTATATACAGGATCACATCCCTTCCATGCTCTCTCTGGAATGTCAAGCCCCAATGGAATAGATGGAGAACGGTTGATCAGATAAACTGTTGTATTCGCTGCTTCAGCCCAAAATGACTTTGGTAGATCAGACATCTTCAACATGCATCGCACCTTCTCCACAATGGTTCTATTCATCCTCTCAGCTACACCATTGTGTTGGGGAGTTCCTGGAACTGTCTTCACATGTCGAATACCATATTGCGCACAATAATTCTTGAACTCATGTGAGGTATACTCTCCACCATTGTCTGTACGAAGGCACTTCAACTTGCTTTCTGTCTCCCTTTCCACCTAACATGAAACTTCTGAAAAGTTTCAAACACTTGGCTTTTGGTCTTCAAAATGTAAATCCATGTCTTTCTAGTAGCATCGTCAATAAAAGTGACAAAATATTTGTTGCCACCATTAGATTCAACCTCGATAGGACCACATACATCCGAGTGTACAAGCTCCAACTTAGCCTGCTTTCTTGTAGACTTTCTAGCAAAAGAAGCTTTATGTTGTTTTCCTGCTAAGCAATGATCACAAGGGTTAAGAGAAATTGTAGTATTGACAGGAATAAGAGATTTACCTGCTAAATATTTCAAACCCTTTTCACTCATGTGTCCCAATCTTCGATGTCACAAATTAGGAGAATCTTTTTCTTCCACTGCATTGAGCTCACCAAAACATACAGTCAAATATGTCTTGTACAAAGAACAGCACAACTCGCCTCTTGCAATTGTCATGGAACCCTTGGATAATTTCCACTTGCCACTCTCAAATGTGTGACGAAAGCCTTCTTGATCAAGAATATGAGCTGAAAGCAAATTAAGAAGCAAATCCGGAATATGACGTACACCTTTCAATGTAAGCATGCATCCAACATTAGTCTTCACACGAATATCACCAATCCCAACTATGCTTGCTGAACTCTGGTTACCCATTTTGACACTGCCAAAATCACCTGCTTGATAATTCAAAAAATACTCTCTCTTAGGAACACAATGATATGAAGCACCTGTATCAACCAGCCACTCAGAATCTGTACTGCTAACATGATGACATTCACTAGTTGCGCAAATTAAAGTGACATCCACTACACCATAATGGCCAATTGGCAACTCTTATTTTTTTCAACTGCCAACACTTATACGTGTTGTAGACTACTGACACTTATATGTGTTGCGGTAGCAAAAATGTGTCACCAAAAATGTGCCAACACTTCTATGTGTTGTTATGCTTGGTCAATTCTTCTTTTCTAAGGGCAAAAGGGTAAGTTGCCAAACATAACCCTAATCAGATGCTCAACGCATTGTCCTCAACACTTATTCTTTCCAGGCCGCAACATACGCAAATAAACAGAATGGACTTGAAGATTGAAATCAACGATTAAATCATCAACATCAGAGACACGACGGAAATCGAAGAATTGAAATCTTGGATTTAAAGAATGGACTTTGAATTGTGGCTTCTAGGGATTGGGGATTCTAGGAATCACGGAGGCTTCTAGGAATCACGATAAGAGGTAAAAAATTCGATTTCACTTCTAGGATTTCAACTTCCTTAAGCTGTTCGCACCTTTGGTTATGTAAATTTTGTAGACGGTTAGGGTAGCTGTATTTGCAGAAGGAGCTGCAGCGGATGATGCTAGAGAAGCGGGTGTTGATGTAGTTAGGGGTGATGAACTAATTGAAGAAATAAAAAATGGTACTTGTTGAGAACAATTCTTAGAGTAGAGTATGAAGACTCAATATTTATTTAATGATAGATTTTACACATCTATTATGCTGTAGAAACCGATGTTTCATCTTTGTATAGTGATACATATTTCCCTAATCCTGTAAGTCCATTCAATCTGGAATGTTAGACGGTATGCATGATACTTTAAGTTGATAAAAAGAGTAATCATATCTTCCATCTTCTTGAAATTTTCTCAATGTGTCCTTTTGTACTAGACCTCGCTTGTTCTCCCTTCATGTTTCAACTTCCTGATTTGCTTCTCCTCTCTTCACTTTTTCTTGCTGGTGAATGTCCATGCACTGAATAACCCTTTTTAGATAGCATTAAATTATAAAATCATTTCCTTGCTCATATAATTGAAAGAAATTTCTTGGATTGCTACAAATGTTTCCTTTCACTGCATTGTTTCATGCTGAATAATGCCGGATAATTGTGACATAAATTAGCGTATTAAGACAAATGAGCGATGATCGCTTAAAAGATACAGCAGGCATGCATATTGGTGGCAACTTTAATAATTTGTAAATGTAAGGACGTTTGAATCAACCCTGATGATAATGGGACTTTGGTTATCTATTCTGGAGACTAGTAAACTTGCATGTGTTAAAATATAAACTGGTGCAAATAAAGCGTACTTGGATGCAAATTGACCTAACCTTGCACGGTTAAATCCCAATAAATATATATGCTAGTTGTTTTTTATACCAGGAGAAACTTTTAAAGAGCAATATGATGGAAACATATTTGTACAGCCAACTCTGATTTTTATTTTTATTTTCTTGGAAATTGGTTGATGGACTAGGTTTAATAGTTAGTGAAAAAGTATATTCTTGTACAATATGCCTTGCTAGCCAAAGGTTTTGATTTACTTGCTGCAAGCAGTTTGCTTTTCATCCACGTCCTTTCATTCTGATATCTACTTTGTAAATGATGGATGCAGGAGGGGGCAAACTTAATTTTGACAAGTGCATAGTGACTCCTGCTTTTATGCCTTGCCTTTCAAAGGTTCATATGAACTTAGAATTTTGTGAATGATTGTCTTATATCTATCATTAACCCATGTCTGATTGTTAAAATTTTCATTTAGCACATAACAATCATGGTAAAACCCATCTCATTTGAAAGTTGTTTTCTAATATACACTGCTTGGTGGATATCTTGGTTTCTTCCCTTAAGAGTTTTAGAAAATTAAATTTGTTATGTAAGAGTTCCTTAGGCAGCTAGCCAGCATATTTTTCGTACCCTCAGTGGTGCTTGTCCCATAGAGCTTCAGTATATATGTCGTTTGGCAGCTGTTCAGGTCAAAGTGTGAGTGGTAATGTTACCTAAGGCATCACCTCATGCAAATGTTTTATTGTCAGAACATGAAGATAGCATGTGTTGGAACCCAACTCATACTCAATACTACGCTGTGTATTAATTAATATATTTCAGGAATTTCTCTAATTTTATTGTAGTTTCACCCTTACAGAAATATTTATTGAGGAAATGTGCATATAGAGGAAAAGATATATCAGTTGGAATGGTTGTTGTGCCTTCCCTTTTGTTGGGGTCCATGCTGGCCAAAGAATTTTCTCATGTACAAGAACCAGCTTTGTTCTTGTAGTTGTCTTTTACTGCTACTTTCATTGCTGGTGTTTTTGATATGGCTTTCGGTTTGTTAAGGTATGTGATTTGCTTCCTTGTTTTGAATTATAACAAGAGAGTTTTTATTTATTTTATATGTGTATTATTAAAAAAATTGTGTTCACCTTTAATTTAATGAAACATTGTGTCTACACAAAGGATACTCTGTTTTTGAAACAATCAATGATATATTCTTTGATTTATACCAGGATTAATGCATGTTTGCCTTTTAAATTTTTGTATGTAAAGTTTTTGGATTATATAATTGTATATGTCTAGTAACTTGAATTTTTTTACTATGTGAATTTTCTTCTTATTTGACTTTAAAGTCAAATATTTTCTCTTTTTTACCTCCTAGTTGTATGTACAGAAGTAATGCACACCAATACTGGACATCAAAACATAGAAAGTGAAAACTAAAACATTGAGATATCAAGCATTTCTGAAATCCTAACCTTGACATGATCAGTAACATAATCCTCATGTCCAACACAAACTGTATTAATACCTAAATTTCTTGTTATTTTAAACATGAACTGTGGTATTATACATTGACAAATATTTATTTATTTATTTTTGCTAGGATATTAATCATGATTTAGGTAAAGAAATACGATGCATGCATAAAATGAATGATATCTTGCATTTACAAGGCGGATCGAGAAACTTTGATTTGTTTACTTATTTTTAGAGAAGATATGGTTTGCATTTATATCACTGCCTGCTCCTGAGATTTATCTGATACATAGTTGTATATTTCCTTCGTTACATAATATTACCTCACTTTACAATAATTGTCTATTTTGTATTGTAGGATAATATTAATTTGTGCTTGAAATCAAAACTTAAAATGGTACTACATTTCCAAATTTATATCCCCCTCCCAATATTATACCAAATCAATTTGGAGTGTTAACCTCTTTTTCATGCTATGAACATGCTACGTGGGACCTTCTGCCATATATATGCAAATGCCATATATACATCTGTAATGAGATTCTGCCCAAAATTACGCTATTTTGTATTGAAATCCTTGACAAAATGTCCAAAATCAGTTACCTGATAAATTTTAACAAAATAACATTTCCTTTTTGGTTCATTTTGGACATCAATGAATTTAGATATGGTTGAAGCCATTATATCTACTGATTTCTTTGTTGATGGAAAGATACAGAATTTTTTTATTGACATTTAATGTTTTATCTTAGTAGTATACATACTTTGCTCTTCCATATACATTGACTTGACTCTGAACCTTCATGTACCGAAATGTCAACTGTGAATCACTAATCCTTGGGGTAATTAATCATCAATTAGAAATTATTATCTAGACTCTATGTAACACCCCGAATTTTGGGTTAATACTAAAATTCACTAATTACAAGATAAATAATCTCAGATGTGGGAATTAGGGGAAACGAGCTGCGTCATTACGTTCGTCTCGGAAAAATACGCGAAATAGAGTCCGAGTTTTCGAAAATCGGAGTCCGTATGGCCCAGTTATGGCCCGATGAAGTTTGCAGAAAATTCAAAACTAAAACAGATTTAAAAATTTTAATATTCAGATTTGGAATGGGCCAGGCGGGGTCAGGCGGGAAGCTTCCCGCCCAACCCATGTCGACAGGGCTGTCGACAGGCCTGTCGACAGGGGTGTCGACATGCCTGTCGACTTGCCTGTCGACAGGGTGGCACCGTTCAGTGAACCTGGGTGCACCAGGTTGCACCAGGTTGGGTTTCAGGCTGGCTAGGAGGGCTGGTTCTAGAGATTTCCTAAATCTAAGGGTCCTAATCTAATCTAGGGTTAATCTAAGGGCCTAAAACACTCACTTAATCCTATAAATAAGACCATAACCCTACCCTAATTCATTCATAATTAAGTCTTGTAACTAAACTATGGCAAAATGAAATTTGAGCATGGCCTCCACTAGTTCATAAAGAAAGTTGCAAGCTAATCCCTCTCTAATCAATCTCTAATCATCATTATCTTCATAGTTTGCAACTAATTCTACTTCATAAGGTTGCTAATCTTAAGTTTGGTGAGTTTCTATCACTTTAACATCCATTGTTAGAGTAAGTAGATTGGGTGTAATGAGACTTATGGTCTTAAATGCGGATTAGTGAGTTTGAATCATGTATAATGATATGTTACTCTATGTTGTTCTATGATTATGCATATGTGATAAGTTGGTTTATGCATGCTTAATAAGTTGATTTATGCATGTTTAACAAGTTGGTATATGCATGTTTAACAAGTGGATTTATGCATATTTAATGAGTGGAATTATGCATGTTTAACAAAGTGAGTTATGCAAGTTAAGTATATGTTTAAATGCAAGATTAATGTGATATGCAAGTTATGCATGCTTATGCGAGTATATGGATGCTTATGCAAGTCATGTATATGTTTAAATGCAAGATTTATGTGATATGCAAGTTATGCATGCTTATGCGAGTATATGAATGTTTATGCAAGATATGTATATGCTTAAATGACATGATATGCAAGTTATTCATGTTTATGCAAGTATGTGAATGCTTATGCAAGTATGTGGATGCTTATGCAAGTATGTGAATACTTATGCAAGTTATGTGTATGCTTAAATGCATGTTTAACATGTTATGCAAGTTATGAGAATGCCTATATGCAAGTTCAACATGTTATGCAAGATATGTGTATGATAATATGCAAGCTCATATGCGACATGTTATGCAAATCATGTGTATGATAATATGCAAGTTTGGGTTATATGTAGTTGGGTTAATATATGCTCATATATGCAAGTTGACATCCTCTTAACCCATGACAAAGTTGTATGTTAAACCCATGATATTTGTGATGATCTTCCCCTTTGTTATGTCATGAAATGAGAACGATTTACGTGGGGAACGATGGGGTGGTAAATATGTTAATAAATGCATGTTTGGGGTATGATTAAGCATACCATAAAAATAAATTACCATAAGTGGGAATTTACCTATTGAGTTAGGTCTACCCCATGGGAATTTACCTATTGAGTTAGGTCTACCCATGTTATGGAAAACTTGATATTAATTAGGGATAATTAATATGGGGGTGATTAATTAGGTGTAATTAATCGACTAAGACACGAGGTTGGACTCATTTGTAGTGTAAAACTGCCCGGACCCGACCGGCTTAACCAGTTGCTACAAATGTCAGCCCAATGTGAGAGGTCTTAGCCATAAATTAAATACGTGATTAAAGTAAAGACACGAGGTTAGGCTCTGTTATGACGTAAGACTGCCCGGACTCTACCGGCTTAACCAGGCGGTCATAACAGCTAGTCTAATGTGGGAGGTCTTTATGGGAGATCACGGTCTTAATTAATTAAGAAACACTTAACCATATTAGCATGTAGTGGGACATGAGGGGTTAAGTGGGTGCCTTGGGTGGCATGTGGAAATATTGTGGTTGCCTTGGGTGGCATGTGGAATCTAGTGGGTTGCCTTGGGTGGCAATAGAAAATACGATTAGAATACTTAACCAAGTGGAAACATGTAATTAAACATGATTAAAGGGTTAAGTGGGATACACTAGATATATGACAAGCTTAAGTGGGTAGCTTGTGGGGGCCCATTTCAACCAATATCCCAAACGTATCTTTGTGGGCTCGACCCATGTCGAGTGACGGGACACGCATATTGGGCTTGATTATAAGAGGCCAAACGGGTTAGCGGTGGCAACGCAAGTCCAACGGGTTTCATATGCGTGTGTGGGCCCGGGCTGGTAGATAAGCCGTTGTTGCATCGTGTAGATATAAAGCCGTGCACCGTTGATAGTATTGGGTTGCCACTTTAGGGGAGTGATACACCCCACTGTGGGACCAGCACGGGTATCTACGGTAGGGAGCCGATCAATGGGGAGTAGTGGGTACACCTAATAAAGATAGGGGCAGACGGCACCTATGTAGGGGTACACGAAACTACTGGGTAAGAATTACTGGGTACACCTAGTGGAGATAGGGCAGACGGCACCTATGTAGTGGGCTAGAGGTACATGAAACTACTGGGGAAATTTTCTAAGTTCTTGGAAGGGATCAACCTTTAAGTAGGAATGACTGGTGTGGTGCAGTTAGTAATTATCCTTGGGTGGGTAGATGCGTCCTGACGGTTATCTTAGTTTATCCTAAGTCTACCAAGCTGCTTAGTGTAGCCATTTATCCCCAGATATTACCGTGGTCAAGTTTATGTCTTCTCTGGTTACTTTAATGATTGTATTGTTAAAGTTATAGGGCTCACTCAGACTTATGTCTGACCCCGTTGTTTTTATCTTTTTCCCAACCCTCAGGTCCTACGGTGGATCCTAGCGGTAGTAGAGCTTGATCGGATTGCTGTTCCAGTCTTTAGGAGCTTGGGTGGATGTAAAGCTCCAGTTATCCAGTTATCTTTTCTTTTGTTCTGGCTATTGTATAAGAGAGTGGGATTATGTACTTCTTTATTTTGATGGATATTGTACTTGACTTTTACCATGGTTTTATGATGTAACCAGACATGTTTATTTCCGCTGTTATGAGATGATGTTTTAAAATTTCAAGTACTATTTATATCTGTCTTGTTGTAATTTTTCTGTTCTATATTCACTAAAATACTCCACCGATGCTATGGCATTCCCTCAGTGAGTGACCCTAGCGGGCGTGGGGTGTTACACGTGGTATCAGAGCCAGGTTACCGGAACAGATAAAATTTTTAGAAAACTATTTTTCTAAAAACATTTTTGGAAGAGATATTTTCAAAAACATGTCTTTAAAAAGAAAAGTTTTTGAAAGAAAAGCATAATCCCCAATAGCCATATCTATATCCTTCGAATTCTCCGTTTTGAATCTTTCCTTTTTCGTTTCAGCATGACCGAGAATCTTAATCTTCCGGAGGGTGTGACGGTACCAGTATGGTATAGGAGATTGATGGAGGCTAGGGCCACCACTACGGGTCCAGCAAATGTTCCTCCACCAACCGTAGCACCCGATCTTCCTCCTCCCCCTCCTCCTCGCACGGATACTTTTGCTAAGACTTGTAAGGAATTCAAAGCTATGGGAGGGAAACCTTTTCAAGGATCTGAAACTTTTGTGGAGGCTAGAGATTGGCTTAAGGAGGTGGAAGAGTTGATAGATATCTTTGAGATGGAAGAAGGAAAGAAAGTCAAGTTGGCTGCTTGGTTAATGAAGGGAGAGGCCTCATTCTGGTGGGAGGTCACTAATGGAGAACGCCCCGTTGACTCTTGGGCGGATTTTAGGCAAAGATTTGTGGCAAAGTTTCTCTCAAGGGCGGAGGAAAACTTGTATATGGAAAGATTCTTGACTCTGAGCAAGGAAATCTCTCGGTGAAGGAATATGTTAACAAGTTTAATCAATTGGCAAGGTTTGGCCTAGACATGGTGAATACACCGGAGAAGAAGGCTTTGAGGTTCGTGAAAGGCTTGAATGAACCGATGCATGGGTTGGCTATGACTCACATCCCTATGGGGGCCACCTTTGAAAAGCTAGTTGACATGGCACTCATGTATGAGGAAGAGAAGGGTCCTAATGTTAATAAGGCACCCGAGAAGAAGGGAGATCAAAAGAGACCTCAACAACAGCAAAGCAAAGGTGGGAAAGGCAACGGTGGCAAGGGCAAGAAGAAGAAGTGTTTCAATTGTGGGACACCTGGCCACCTAAGCAAGGATTGTCGCAAGAAGAAGAAGACCGGCTGCTTCCACTGTGGCGAAGCAGGGCATTTAGTGAAGGATTGCCCTAAGAAAGGGCAAAGGACGGGGTCTACCTCAGGAGGACAGGTGCAAGCTCTTATGGCACCAGGTCAGGCTAGGGGGAAAGTACAGGCTCTCGCGGTTCCACCGATTCAGGGAAGAGGTAGAACTATCTCCGTTGAAAGTCTTGTTTTTCTATTTGATCATCCTGTCCGTACATTGTTTGATTCAGGCGCATCGCATTCGTTTATCTCATCATCATTAGTTGAGTCACTGCACTTAGACACCAGTCTGGTAGATGATCCCTTGGTTGTTTCAAACCCAATTGGGGGCTCCACTTATTTGTCCATGATATGTTTGGGTTTGAAGATTTCTATACTTAGCATTGAGTTTAGATGTGATGCTTTTGTGTTGGGCTTCACGGGCTATGGGTTGATTTTGGGCATGGACTGGTTATCCAGTAATGGTGCCGTTCTTGATTGCGAAAGGAGAGTTGTTAGGCTCATGACCCGCTTGGGTAACACTCTCGAGATTTCTTGTAACCCCAGGGACTCTGTTATGCTAAGTTATCTTGAATCGCTTGACGCTTCGGTCGAGAGTTTGCAATCTATGAGAGTGGTCCGGGAATATCCGGATGTGTTTGAGGAGGTGAAGGGCTTACCTCCGAAGCGGGAGATTGACTTCCGAATATATTTGGTGGATAATGCTAAACCGGTATCTTTACCAGTGCGCCACATGGCTCCTCGTGAGAGGAGGGAACTCCATAAGCAAGTAGGGGAGTTGCTTGAGAAGGGGTTCATAAGACGGAGCATATCGGAGTGGGGTGCTCCAGTAGTATTTGCTACGAAGGCGGATGGGTCCCTCAGACTTTGTGTAGACTATAGAGAACTCAACAAGCTCACAAAGAAGAATAGACACCCATTACCGAGGATTGATGATCTTTTCGATCAGTTGGTTGGCGCTTCAGTATTTTCTCAGTTGGACTTAGCCACGGGGTTTCATCAGTTGAGGGTGGCTGAGGATAGCATTGACAAGACTGCCTTTAGGACTCCGGATGGTTTCTATGAGTGGCTGGTGATGCCATTTGGGTTGACGAACGCCCCTGCATACTTCGTTGATTTGATGAGTAGGGTGTTCAGGGAGTTCCTTAATAAGTTTGTGGTGGTCTTTGTGGATGATATCTTAGTATTTTCTAAGAGTGAGGAAGAGCATGCCCTACATCTTGGGGAGGTGTTGAAGACTCTTCGAGCGCATAGCCTTAAAGCTAAATTCTCTAAATGTCACTTCTGGAGGAAGGAAGTACGGTTCTTGGGGCACGTGGTCTCCAAGGAGGGGATAGCTGTGGATCCCGCGAAGGTAGTATCAATTCAGGATTGGAAGGTTCCAAAGAATGCTACCGAAGTAAGAAGTTTCTTGGGTTTGGCGGGTTATTATAGGAAGTTTATTAAAGACTTCGCGAAGATATCAGCCCCATTAACCCGCTTAACGAAGAAGAATCTTGTTTTTGCATGGGACGTAGATTGTGATGATGCGTTCCGACGGTTAAAGAGAGCTTTAACCACTGCTCCAGTTTTAGTGTTGCCAGATGGGAGCAGGCCATTTGTTGTTTATACCGATGCTTGTGGAACAGGACTTGGCGCAGTCTTAATGCAAGAGGGAAGGGTAATAGCCTATGGTGGAAGGCAGTTAAGGCCACATGAGAAAAATTACCCTACCCATGATCTAGAGCTGGCCGCTATTGTTTTTGCGCTTAAGATCTGGCACCATTATCTTCTTGGTGAGAGATTCGAGTTGTTCACTGACCATAAATCATTGAAGTACTTATTCTCTCAGAAAGATTTAAACTTAAGACAGCAAAGGTGGATGGAGTTTTTAGCATCCTATGATTTCGAGATAGCATATACCCCTGGCAAGGGTAACGTGGTGGCGGACGCCTTGAGCAGGAAGAGGTTGTCCTTGAGTCCATTGTTCGTGGAACGACAAAGCTTGGAATTTATCTCGATGTTTGATTTCAGACCTTCCATTGATTATGTACCCGATTTGCTAGCTTCGTTGGAAGTTAGGCCTACTCTTTTGGGGCGGATTGGGGAAGCCCAGAGGAACGACCCACAGTTGGTTGAGTTGATAGAGAAGCTCATAAGAGGGGAGTCGTCCAGCCATTTGAGTAGGTACACCCTAGACGATAGAGGGTGCTTGCGCAGAGACGGTAGACTTTGTGTACCGCAAGACGAGGGTTTGAGGAAGGCTATTCTTGATGACGCACACCGTTCTAGGATGACCATTCATCCCGGTGGGGATAAGATGTACCAAGACATGAAGAGGGTTTTCTTCTGGGCCGGTATGAAGAAAGATGTGGCCGAGTACGTCGCTCGATGTTTGGTGTGCCAGCAAGTGAAGGCGGAACAAAGGAAACCAGGTGGGTTGCTTCACCCATTGGAGGTTCCGCAATGGAAGTGGGATAGCGTCTCGATGGATTTTATTGACGGGTTACCCAGATCGAGGAAGGGTAATACAGGAATTTGGGTGGTGGTAGACAGACTTACTAAGAGCGCCCATTTCATACCTGTGAAGAGTAAGAGGACTGCTCCATGGCTAGCTTCAGTATATCTTCGAGAGATAGTTCGATTACATGGGGTACCCTCTAGCATAGTGAGTGATCGAGATCCTATCTTCACTAGCGAGTTCTGGAGAAGTTTGCAAGAAGCAGTGGGGACTCAATTGTGTCTGAGCACCGCATATCATCCTCAGACGGACGGCCAGACGGAGAGGGTGAATCGTGTCCTAGAAGACCTTTTGAGGCTTTGTATCCTAGATTTTGGAGGTACATGGGAAGAGCATCTTCCATTGGTAGAGTTCGCATATAATAACAGCTTTCAGTCCAGTATTGGTATGGCTCCTTTTGAAGCTCTCTATGGAAGGCCTTGTCGATCCCCTACATGTTGGTGGGAATCTACGGATAAGATTTTGCTTGGGCCCGATATGGTTAGGGAGACTTCTGAGAAGATTGATTTGATTCGAAGAAGGATGAAAGCAGCGCAGGATAGGCAAAAATCTTATGCGGACAAGAGAAGGACGGATCTTGAATTTGAGGTTGGGGATATGGTTTTTGTCAAGGTATCTCCGTTGAGAAATGTTGTTCGCTTCGGATCCGTTGGGAAGTTAGCACCGAGGTTTGTTGGGCCGTTTCCTATCAAGGAAAGGATTGGGCGGATGGCATATAGGGTGGAGTTGCCCGACAGACTTAGTGGTGTTCATGATGTATTCCATGTATCACATCTGAGGAAGTGCTTACATGAGACCGCAGAGGTGGTAGAGCCAACCTTGCTTAGAGATGTAGAGGTTGAGCGTGATGCGACGATTCGACGAGCTCCTACTCGCATCCTTGGGTCAGAGACTAGGAAATTGAGGAATCGAGAGGTTCAGCTAGTCAAAGTGCAATGGGGAGAAGATGAGAGCAACGCAACTTGGGAGACGGAAGCGAAGATGCGTTCATTATACCCATTTCTTTTTGAGGGTATGTCTTTACTTTCTCCTTTGTCGCTTGTCTAGTACTTATCTTATCTTTGGTATGTCCTCTCGTTAGTACCTTTGACCTTTAGATAGGGTAAACCTATGGTTGAAACATGTGTTTGAGACATGTTATGGTTGATGGATGCAAGTGGATGCAAGTGTTTGCTAGTGGTTGCTCGTGGATGCATATACACACACTCTAGGCACTAGATCGGCTCAGTCACTTCATATTGCATATTGCATAAAATTGTGTGTAGGAAAATATATTTATGGATGTATAATGGTTGTGTTATCACATGGATGATGCATTTTGGTGAATGATTGTGCACTCATGTAGATATTGTATGTGTCGATAGGGTTCTCTCGCATACATAATGGATGCATGGCACTATCATGGTTTGCATATGTTCATACATTAGATAGGGAACATATACACACACTTTTTGCATATGCTCATACATCATTAGAAATTGTTTTAAGGACAATGGATGCCAGTGGTTGATGGTTTGAGTAGATGGTTGTTTGGATGGTAGGATATGCATTCTCCTTAGCTTAGAGATTTCGGGGACGAAATCCTTTAAGGAGGGGAGAATGTAACACCCCGAATTTTGGGTTAATACTAAAATTCACTAATTACAAGATAAATAATCTCAGATGTGGGAATTAGGGGAAACGGGCTGCGTCATTACGTTCGTCTCGGAAAAATACGCGAAATAGAGTCCGAGTTTTCGAAAATCGGAGTCCGTATGGCCCAGTTATGGCCCGATGAAGTTTGCAGAAAATTCAAAACTAAAACAGATTTAAAAATTTTAATATTCAGATTTGGAATGGGCCAGGCGGGGTCAGGCGGGAAGCTTCCCGCCCAACCCATGTCGACAGGGCTGTCGACAGGCCTGTCGACATGCCTGTCGACTTGCCTGTCGACAGGGTGGCACCGTTCAGTGAACCTGGGTGCACCAGGTTGGGTTTCAGGCTGGCTAGGAGGGCTGGTTCTAGAGATTTCCTAAATCTAAGGGTCCTAATCTAATCTAGGGTTAATCTAAGGGCCTAAAACACTCACCTAATCCTATAAATAAGACCATAACCCTACCCTAATTCATTCATAATTAAGTCTTGTAACTAAACTATGGCAAAATGAAATTTGAGCATGGCCTCCACTAGTTCATAAAGAAAGTTGCAAGCTAATCCCTCTCTAATCAATCTCTAATCATCATTATCTTCATAGTTTGCAACTAATTCTACTTCATAAGGTTGCTAATCTTAAGTTTGGTGAGTTTCTATCACTTTAACATCCATTGTTAAAGTAAGTAGATTGGGTGTAATGAGACTTATGGTCTTAAATGCGGATTAGTGAGTTTGAATCATGTATAATGATATGTTACTCTATGTTGTTCTATGATTATGCATATGTGATAAGTTGGTTTATGCATGCTTAATAAGTTGATTTATGCATGTTTAACAAGTTGGTATATGCATGTTTAACAAGTGGATTTATGCATATTTAATGAGTGGAATTATGCATGTTTAACAAAGTGAGTTATGCAAGTTAAGTATATGTTTAAATGCAAGATTAATGTGATATGCAAGTTATGCATGCTTATGCGAGTATATGGATGCTTATGCAAGTCATGTATATGTTTAAATGCAAGATTTATGTGATATGCAAGTTATGCATGCTTATGCGAGTATATGAATGTTTATGCAAGATATGTATATGCTTAAATGACATGATATGCAAGTTATTCATGTTTATGCAAGTATGTGAATGCTTATGCAAGTATGTGGATGCTTATGCAAGTATGTGAATACTTATGCAAGTTATGTGTATGCTTAAATGCATGTTTAACATGTTATGCAAGTTATGAGAATGCCTATATGCAAGTTCAACATGTTATGCAAGATATGTGTATGATAATATGCAAGCTCATATGCGACATGTTATGCAAATCATGTGTATGATAATATGCAAGTTTGGGTTATATGTAGTTGGGTTAATATATGCTCATATATGCAAGTTGACATCCTCTTAACCCATGACAAAGTTGTATGTTAAACCCATGATATTTGTGATGATCTTCCCCTTTGTTATGTCATGAAATGAGAACGATTTACGTGGGGAACGATGGGGTGGTAAATATGTTAATAAATGCATGTTTGGGGTATGATTAAGCATACCATAAAAATAAATTACCATAAGTGGGAATTTACCTATTGAGTTAGGTCTACCCCATGGGAATTTACCTATTGAGTTAGGTCTACCCATGTTATGGAAAACTTGATATTAATTAGGGATAATTAATATGGGGGTGATTAATTAGGTGTAATTAATCGACTAAGACACGAGGTTGGACTCATTTGTAGTGTAAAACTGCCCGGACCCGACCGGCTTAACCAGTTGCTACAAATGTCAGCCCAATGTGAGAGGTCTTAGCCATAAATTAAATACGTGATTAAAGTAAAGACACGAGGTTAGGCTCTGTTATGACGTAAGACTGCCCGGACTCTACCGGCTTAACCAGGCGGTCATAACAGCTAGTCTAATGTGGGAGGTCTTTATGGGAGATCACGGTCTTAATTAATTAAGAAACACTTAACCATATTAGCATGTAGTGGGACATGAGGGGTTAAGTGGGTGCCTTGGGTGGCATGTGGAAATATTGTGGTTGCCTTGGGTGGCATGTGGAATCTAGTGGGTTGCCTTGGGTGGCAATAGAAAATACGATTAGAATACTTAACCAAGTGGAAACATGTAATTAAACATGATTAAAGGGTTAAGTGGGATACACTAGATATATGACAAGCTTAAGTGGGTAGCTTGTGGGGGCCCATTTCAACCAATATCCCAAACGTATCTTTGTGGGCTCGACCCATGTCGAGTGACGGGACACGCATATTGGGCTTGATTATAAGAGGCCAAACGGGTTAGCGGTGGCAACGCAAGTCCAACGGGTTTCATATGCGTGTGTGGGCCCGGGCTGGTAGATAAGCCGTTGTTGCATCGTGTAGATATAAAGCCGTGCACCGTTGATAGTATTGGGTTGCCACTTTAGGGGAGTGATACACCCCACTATGGGACCAGCACGGGTATCTACGGTAGGGAGCCGATCGATGGGGAGTAGTGGGTACACCTAATAAAGATAGGGGCAGATGGCACCTATGTAGGGGTACACGAAACTACTGGGTAAGAATTACTGGGTACACCTAGTGGAGATAGGGGCAGACGGCACCTATGTAGTGGGCTAGAGGTACATGAAACTACTGGGGAAATTTTCTAAGTTCTTGGAAGGGATCAACCTTTAAGTAGGAATGACTGGTGTGGTGCAGTTAGTAATTATCCTTGGGTGGGTAGATGCGTCCTGACGGTTATCTTAGTTTATCCTAAGTCTACCAAGCTGCTTAGTGTAGCCATTTATCCCCAGATATTACCGTGGTCAAGTTTATGTCTTCTCTGGTTACTTTAATGATTGTATTGTTAAAGTTATAGGGCTCACTCAGACTTATGTCTGACCCCGTTGTTTTTATCTTTTTCCCAACCCTCAGGTCCTACGGTGGATCCTAGCGGTAGTAGAGCTTGATCGGATTGCTGTTCCAGTCTTTAGGAGCTTGGGTGGATGTAAAGCTCCAGTTATCCAGTTATCTTTTCTTTTGTTCTGGCTATTGTATAAGAGAGTGGGATTATGTACTTCTTTATTTTGATGGATATTGTACTTGACTTTTACCATGGTTTTATGATGTAACCAGACATGTTTATTTCCGCTGTTATGAGATGATGTTTTAAAATTTCAAGTACTATTTATATCTGTCTTGTTGTAATTTTTCTGTTCTATATTCACTAAAATACTCCGCCGATGCTATGGCATTCCCTCAGTGAGTGACCCTAGCGGGCGTGGGGTGTTACACTCTATTAATTTGTCAGATATCATTTTACATGTTTGCACAATTCATTCATTTCACTGGTAAGCCACTGTTTTTGCATGGTTTTTTTTTTTCTTCGAGAAAATAAAACCTGTACTTTTTTTAGATCTTGATCAGTTCAATCCTACCATTTTCTGATAATTTGGCGATTTCATCGATATGTGCTTATAATGTGCTTGGAGAATTTTTTAACATTGTCACCATCAATGTCGTTTGCGATCTAAAATAGCAAAATAACATTTTCTTTTTGCTTTATGATAACATTTCCAAATAAATACAAAAGAAGACTGCTCTAAACCTTTGGGAAAAAATTTGGTTTGAATGCTTCAGTTATCCCTAAGTAAAAAAAAGTTCTAAAATACGTTCAAACATTTATGTAGGATTAGGTTTCAGTTTTTATGTCTAAATTGGTCTTCTTTCGTCATTGTCCTGTCAATCTTTGGTTGATTGTTAGTTTGCATTCTAGGAAAACAAGTTTGATGTTTCAAGTTTCAACCATGAAATTTGTTAGTTTTTAAAATTATTAATGATGCATAAAGTACTTAGAAGCCTTATATGCATGCCAAAAAAAATACTCACGATTATGCATTCTGCTAATATAATTATTGCTCTTCGTAGTGTAGTGCCAGTTGTTCCGGGGATACAAATAATTCATTTAGCGAAGAGCATACATAATATTTAGCTTGCATTATATGTTGTAGGCAAAATATCTGATAGAAATACAGGAATGATGTACATTTTTATCGTTTTCTTTTTAGCATCTTGGCTTCATAAAGGCACTGATATTTATTTTTTTTAACCTACATCTTTCTTAAGCTTAACTATATGCATTGATGGTCTTAGTCGTTAATCCATATACTTCTTTCAGCGTAAAATATATAACAAAGAAGAGATGTAAGCATTTATGGGACAAGTTAGTGGCCTTAATTAATTGAGAATTCTTGACAGTGGCCATAATATTCTACAGATTTTTATATGTGTTCTCCAGTTTTCTTACTATATTTCAGTATATGGACCAAATTTATTTCCTATTTTTCAAATGTTGTATTCCTTTAATTCAAAGATAGAGAGAATATCAACAAGCTATTATGTTCTTATATTAGCTATGGATAATGTTTATACAGTTCATTCTTTTATGATCATTGATTACCTCTTTATGGAAAATCAGTTTTGTGTTATGTCACGTAGATTGTAGATTTCATGGATGAAGGAAGAAAGAGATGCCTAAAACACTTTGCAAAGTGGTACTCTAATTTTATCAATAGGAAAATCAGTGATGCCTATATTAAAGAGGGAGTGATGTACACACAACAGGTAAAATAATTAGTATGGTTTATCTAAATTAGTAGATTTAATGGGTATTGTTAGTCTATGTAATGAAATTGCAGATATGCATGTTTTGGAAGTCATGTCATGGCTTGAAGGCAACAATATTTCATGAAACTATGACAATACATTTTCATACAATGCATGTTGAAATGTGTAATTTGTTGTTATTTTAGCTTTCGCAGTCAAAGCTTTTATGTAGCTAATTTGGATGTTGGCCTCATACTTGCTCATTTGTTTCGAGGCTTCATATTCTTGCACCAAATTAGAAGGTTGACATCAGGTTAGTAATTATCCTTACAATTTGTTGTATTTAAAATTTATCTCAATTACCCATTATGTTGCTTATCTTTGTTGCAAACTGAGTTTGCAACTCAGTTCGACAGACCGAGTTTCTGCAACTCCCGTTTGCAGAACTGAGGCAAACTGAGTTTGCAACTCAGTTCGCGAAACTGAGTTTGCCAACTCAGTTCGACAACCTGAGTTGCAAACTCAGTTTTGCAAGTTTGCGCAAGTTTGCAAACTCATTCATTTTACATTTGTAATCAGCTGCTATTCATTTTACAAACTTTGCAGTTTTTGGTTGCTTTTTTTTAGTTTATAGTTCCGTCTGTAGATTCATATGAAAGCGAGCCTTTAGTTTTTTTATCTCTCCTTTATAAGTTTACAAAATTAAGGAATAAACATAACAAACTTCATTTATACCTACAAAATTATTGAATACTAGCTAAAGTCGCTGGTCTCTATTTTTTGGATTCGGAATATGATGTTTGGAGTTGTCTTAGTTCTAATTTATTCACAAAGATACATGCAAATCATCCCCTAGGCTCTCAACTTCATCTTTCAACTATTTATGCGGTGAAAATTAAATAATTTTGATGATCTTCTGCAAACCTTGAATTTTAAGACCAGTCTCTGCAATATTCCCATTGTTTGATGAATTTTAAGAACTAATACTATCATTATTTATTTATTAGATTTATTCATACAAATAACATCTTATACTTAATCAATCTCTCACAATCTTTATGCAATTTCGTGCACAGCAATTAAAACTTGTCATGGATGCTGTTATCTAGGATTTTCGTCATACCGAAAGGAATATTGCAGAGACTGGTCCTGGTCTTTTATTAGAAATGATGAAAAACTTCCAGGTTTGTTTTTAAAAGCATATCAATTTTGAGTACATTTAAATCAAAATTCCAAGCTTCTGAAGTTTTTTTGTTGGGCTTGAATCCCCTTAGTGCTAATACAAGAAGTTTTTTGTTGGACTTGAAGTCCAAACTTCTTAAGTTTTTTCTTGCTCAGTTTTGATTAGAAACTGGGCCGAAAGGCTCATTTTCTAAACTGAGATTTGTGCTTATCTCTTGAGCTCAACAAATGATATTTGCGCTTATCTCTTGCTAAAGCCGAAATTTGGACTCAGCAAATGATATTTGCACCTATCTCTTGAACTCAACAAATGATCATCCAACATTTTTCTGTGGTTTACACTTGTTATTTACCAGTTTTGCAATTTGTTATTTTTGTAAAAATGAGTGCATTTATATTTTGTAGGCACTTGTGGAGGAGGAGGAAAAAACAGAATTTTGAATGTAATGGCAACGAGAAAGCAAATATTTGTGATCTTGACAATGATCCTATCTCCGAAGTTTTTGGTTCTGATAAAAAGAAAAATTATTGTCGTGCATGTAACAAATATTTGAGCATTATGCGATTGTGACATTGTTGAATTTGAAATATTGGAAGCATGTAACAAATATTTGAGCATTATGCGAATGTGACATTGTTGAATTTGAAATATGGAAGTGTACCAAATATTATATTGAATTGATATTTTGAATTATATATGTGATTGAAAATCATAAAGACATGTTATATATACTCATTTATAAGTGTTAGCAATTTATGTATGCCAACATTTATAAGAGTTAGTAGGATTATGATACCGACATTTATAAGTGTTACCATATCTTATGGTTCCAACATTTATAAGTGTTAGCAATGAATATGTTTGTAACTCTTATAAGTGTCACCATATCTTATGGTTCCAACATTTATAAGTGTTAGCAATGAATATGTTTGTAACTCTTATAAGTGTCACCATATCTTATGGTTCCAACATTTATAAGTGTTAGCAATGAATTTACTCTAACACTTATAAGTGTTACCATATCTTATGGTTCCAACATTTATAAGTGTTAGCAATGAATATGTTTGTAACACTTATAAGTGTTAGCAATGAATATGTTTGTAACACTTATAAGTGTTAGCAGTTACTCTGTTTGTAACACTTATAAGTGTTACAGGAAATTCCTCACAGGCCGTTGGTGACACTTAAAAGTGTTACTGAAATTATTTGTAACACCTATACTTGTTGGGAATCCCCTGTTTTGGTGTAGTGATCATCATAAATTTTAGATGCTACTGCTGCAACATTTTTATCATCGCCTTCTTTATGGAAATCATTCTTCTTCCCATGTTTTCTTTTCCAACGAAAGCAATACTTTTTAATATGGTCAGGCTTCTTGCAATAGTTGCATATGAAGTGATTCTTTCCATCACTAGACTTGGATCTTCCTCTTGAGTTATCACGGCCTTTGGGTCCTTTGCTCTTGCTTCTTCCTCTATTCTCCACAACAAGAGCTTGTGAATTGTCAACTCCAATCTCCTTTCTTCTAATTTCTTCATTAAACATGCTTTCTTTGATCACATCCAAAGATAGCACACCATCTGGAGCTGAATTACTAATGGTCACAACTAAAGTTTCCCAACTATCTGGCAAAGAACTCAATAAGAACAAAGCTTGAAATTCATCACCAAAAATGATCTTCATAGTTGTCAACTTGTTAATAATATCTTGGAAATCACTAAGATGCTCAGAAACTGACTTTCCACCTTTCAACTTTAGATTAACAAGCCTTTTAATCAATGAAGCTTTGTTATGGGCGGTTTTCCTCTCATACAAACCTTCTAATTTCTTCCACAAATCATATGGATCGGTCTCTTGTGACACATGGTTAAAAATGCTAATGTCAACCCATTGTCTAATGGTTCCTAAAGTTTTCCTTTTCAACTTTATCCATTCATTCTCTTCCATTTTATCGGGTTTAGAAGGTTTAGAGATAATACCACTCGAACTAGTGACGGTATCAATTGGGTCATGTAAATCCCTACAATATAACAAGTCTTCCATCATAGGTCTCCAAATAGAATAGTTGGTTGATGTCAACTTAATCATTGAGCTATGACTGCTCGACTCCATAGTGTGATAAATAACCAACCTCGCTCTGATACCAATTTGATAGGATCGATTAGGGGTTACTTCAAGCTACACCCACAATATCACACACAAGACAATCAATCAACACACCATTCAAATAAAAAAAAGATACGATGAAAGTAAAATAGCAAGACAAAAGATTTTATACGTGGAAAACCTCTTCGATGTGAAGAGTAAAAACCACGAGACCTCTTAAGGAGTCTACCCTCTTCTCTTATTGATAAACCAAAAAGGGAAAACAACCCCAAAATGTTTACAAAAGATTCGCTTCTAATCACCGGAATCCAAAAACAATAAGAGATGAAAAAAGGTGTAAGAAAATACCCTATGTGTGCACTTCAGGCTAGCGGTGAATCGAGCAAGAATAAAGCTCAATCTTGAAGACCAAAACACCTTGAAGAAGATGATAAATGACCAAAAACTGCTCCTCCCTTATGTGACCAGATCTGGTTATATTAACCCTCTTTTCTTTTAATGTGCATACCAAAAATGTGAGTAATCTTCCAAAATGTCTTTCCTGAAAAGAAAAGATATTGTTGGACAAAAGGCATGTTTGCACAACAAATCTGGGAAAAAGACAAAACCAATAAATTTCTCCCACAAATTAAGCATGGCCTGCATAAAAAGATATGCCAAATATGCCTGCATAAAATTATGCCAAATATGCCTGCATAAAATTATGTCAAATATGCCTGCATAAAATTATGCCAAATATGCCTGCATAAAATTATGTCAAATATGCCTGCATAAAATTATGCCAAATATGCCTGCATAAAATTATGCCAAATATGGGCTGGAATACCCAACAATTAGTACGAAATTAAGGTTTACGCTTACTTGAATTCAACCCTTGAAAGCGTCGCCGCCACCGCTACCGAAGATCTTCTTGGACCCGTCGCTTGGTTGGCGAGAGCTCGGCTTCCTCGATGTAGGCGATGGACTTAGTGACGAAGGAAGAGTCCGTTTACTTGAAGGGTGTGGTGGCCTGTTCATTGTTTCAGTATTATTTTAGATGGTGACCAGAAGTGAGAAATGAAAATTTTCGGGGTGGGTTAAGTGTAGGTGGCCAAAAGAGTAAAACGGGGTGGGAATAGTAGCACCCTAAATATATTTTCTCGACCATAAATGTTATCGGAAAATAGAGTTTCTCCACTTTAAATATTTAACCACTGGTTTTTTATCAGTTCAAAGCGATGAAATTTTGGGTTGTTATAGTGCAGTTGAGTTTAACCCTAAAATTCGACAAATGTCCAACGAAATGGGAAAAAAAAACGAAAAACGGTGGGTATATACCGAATTTTATTTTTGAACGTGTCCCGCATTGACCATTTTTGGAGTGTGAATAATAACACCCATTCTTCCGCATTTTGGTTGTCGAATGGAATTCATTTTTGAAACTACATCTTTGTGCTTCTATATTGTTTTGGTGATTTCCCATTGTCTTCATTTCTAATATGTTTTATATTTACTGTATTCTTTTATCTTTATCATTAACTAATCTGTTTATTTATACTTTTTTGATTGAATATACTCAGAGTGCGACATATGTGAAGTTTTTTTTAATAGGTGGTTTAGATCTTGGTGCATTGTTGATTCCTAAACATATACCTATGAAATGTCGATCCCTTTTTCCTTTTACATTTTAACCTTACATGTCTTTCATGGTTTATCATGTTTTCCATATTGATTCTATGAAAAACTTACATTTATAATTTAATTTGATCATTCTGTAAATTTCATTCACTGCACATTTTAATTTTGTTAGGCTATGTAATTTGAATTTTATTATTCCAAATATAATATAGTAGCTTTTACTGTAGGTTTGAATTTTGTTTTGCATACTGATTTATCTAAAAAAATAGGTGGTGTTTGGTTTACCCTTTTTAGTTTTGTGTTTTCACTTATATAGAAAGCGAGTGACGCATGTATATCATGAAAAACAACCGTTTTAAAAAATGAAGTTAACACACATAATAAAAAACAACTAATATCTATTTTCCATTTTCCAGGTTGTAATGGAAGAATGAGAGATAACTCATCCTTTCGTCGTTTTTCCATCCCCTCTATCGTCCCCTTCATCGCTCTTACATTTTTTTCCGCTGTCCATCATCTCATTTTATATGTTGTAAACACAAAACATAGTATAAACCAAACACCACTTCGTTTTTAGTATTGAATTCTTAATTTCGGAAATTTAATATAATACAATTTTTGTTTCCATCCGGCTGGAGTAATTCGAAATATACCAACTCCAATTATAATGTGATTATTGTTATTATGAATTTAATTCGATTTTTTTTTAATTTCACATATTTTTAGATATAACAATATTTTGCAATTAATTATTTCGAGAACACTTATTTTCCAAATTACGTTCTACCTATCAATATAAGTCTATGAGGCTTTTGAGATTTTGCAATTTGATTCGAGCCGGAAGTCGTTATTCTCTAAAATTTTGAGAATAATATATGCGAATGATACACTCAATAGCTATTTTTCTATTTTGAATTATATGAATTTATTTCGTGGATAGCTTAATTAAATAAAATTGTAGGTTTCGCAATTTAATTAACATGTTGATCCCGCAAGAATGGTTTCTAATTTTGTGTTTTGGATTTATTTCCTTTCTAGCTATATATGTACAAAAATGTAATGAATTCTTATATGTGACCATACAAGCTAGAAGCGCCCAACAAAAATAAAAAAGTAATATATGTAAAACGTATTTATCAAATAAGAAAAGAAGAAAGAAAAGAAATAAAAGAGTAAGAAAGAAAAAAATAAATAAAAAAAATAAAGAAGGAAAAGAAAAAAAATACCTATAAAAAACAGTCCCAAGAATAAACTTATTAGTATTGCATTTGCTTACAACAATAATTATTTTATTAACTGATATTTTCACATGCCTTGATAAATCTGTGAATTTCGCTTAGGGTATGATTCTAGCTTAGGGTGTGAGAGGTCCCTAGTTCAATACTCGGAATGCCCCTAATTTTTAATGTTTGAACGTATATTTTCTTATTTTTTAAAACTTTCGGAAGTTCTATCAAACAAAAAGCTTCTATCGCTTAGTGGATAGAGCATCCGCTTCCAAAGTAGAAGGCTGTAGGTCTGTACCTGGCATTCTCTTCTTTCCACTTTTTGTCCTGAAACAAAATTTTTCCCCTTGATACCGATTTGATCATATCCTTCAAACTTAGCAGGCATGATATCCATCTGAAAGAGCATACATGACAATATTTGTTTACAAAACGTTGTTTGCAGAAGAAGAAAAAAATCACTTAATCAGTACATCTTTGAGGGTGATACTATAAAATAGCAGAAATTGGGAAATGGCGGCTGCATTATTGTCATCTCCATTACTTAACAATTCAAGTAAGCTTCTAATTTTATATTGTTTTCCTATTATTTAACATTTAGGAAGTTCCATCTAATAAAAAGTGCTTGTAACTCAGTGGATAGAGCGTCTGTTTCCTAAGTAGAAGGTCGTAGGTTCGAATAAAAAGTTCCATCTAATTTTCCGTTGTCATACGATGACATCTTGCAGCATTAAAGTCTACTGCAGCTTTGTAAAAGAAAGTATAAAAGTTTTCAATATAACTTCTTTTAAATTATAGTGTATCACAAAAATAGTTCACTCTATGCTATAGAGAATTAGTTTAATTGAGAAAAAACTAATAAAAATTATGAAAATGCAGAGTTCTTGAAAAGTGATAGAATTTTTATTTCCAAAATGGTGGATGTAAATCTACATGAAAAGCGAAGGCATCCATGAATTATGAAAGAAATCTGCATGAAGTGATAGCATAACTTTTGTGTATTGCTAAGGGCATTGGGCTAGTTGCTAGGGGCTAACTGCCGACCAGGCTAGTTTGGTCGTTGGTGGTTAACCGCCGACCAGGCACCGGGCAGGTAGCCTCTAGCAACCAGCCCGATGCCCTTAGCATTACACAAACTTTTTAATAAATGAAAATATATGTGTAAGCGAGAGCTAAATAGCAGTGCAAAAAACAAATCTACGCTGGTGGATATAGGTAGATCCAAGAAAGTCGAAAGAAATGAAAGTATTTAATACATGGTGCTACTATTCACAATCCGGTTTACACTTCCGGTCACCTTTCTAAATTTAATACAGATGATTTTTTATATTCTTTTGGCCACAATATATTATTCTTTCACTCAGTTATTCACCACCATACTTCTCCTAAGAAAGACACGTGTTTCTCTGCAATTTCAAACCTTAAACCCTAGCAAAAGTAGATATTCTTATGTGCTTAATAGAGATGGAAGATGAAGATAAATTTTTTTTTAGAATTTCTTGATTTTTATTGTTTTCTATTATGTTATAAAAGCATATTGTTAGTTAGTTTTTAATGGTTACTGTTTTCCATAGGATATTTTTTCCGCTCCGTTGGAAATTTCAAGCTTGAAGGACATTTGATTTGACGATGTTGTAATAGAGAATGACAATGTAAGTATTGACTTGTAGGATTTTTATCCGTATAACTTACGTATCTTATTTTACAAATTGATACATTAACTTTTTTTGTCATTTGACAGATGAGTATTTGAATGAAGGTAAATTGGAAGATAAACATGATGGTTGTGATAATATGATGCAAGTTGTTCGATCAAATGACTCAAAATACATAAATGCATGATGCAAGTGAGGAAGAAAGCTTTCATGTAGAGGAAGGTGCTGGTGGCCTCTCCATTTTTAGGTTATTAATTTAGACGGTGTTCAGCAGAGGAAATCTGAAATATTTGGAGTGCTTTTAGTTTTGATGGCCAGAAGTATAAATCGAGATGTGAATAGTAACACCCTTAATATATTAAACGAGTAATAAATAATGCATCAAGAAAAACTTAGGTTTTAAATGTTAAAATTACAATGGAAATGAGATGAAAAATGTCTAGTTGATTTACTAAAGATGAAGAAAATGAATGTATTTTGTATATTAAATAACAATAAATGCATGGAGTAAATAAAAGAAATATTTGATTTCACTTGCAAGAATGTGATAATGAGAAAAACAAATATGGAAAAAATATTACCTTGTCATGTATTGGAATTAAGCACAAAAATCAAAATGTGGATTTGTATTACCAATTTAGATATAGAACCGAGGAGCTAATAAATCACGATACCAAAAGAGTGGTAAGATGATAAGATGAGAGAGCCTCACTTGCTAAATGTCATTTACACACGCATACACATACAAATTCCTAATGTGGACATTTAGTACTAAATTCCTAATTAAATGCAATAAATAAGTATTTAAGATACATAGATTGCCCTATATAGTAAATATACACAAGTGTGTAATAAATGGCGTGCATGAAAGAAAACGCACTAAGCGACGAAATGTCAATCTTAACTCCAAACAGAAAACATGCAAGTCATATTTTTCAAAGGGCATTGTTATTGACACTCCATTTTCTGTTAAGGGGAGGCCAAATTTTAAGAACACTCCACTTTTTTTAAATTGTTAAGGGAGGGATCAATGTAGATGACTATTTTTTTTACTTTTACGTTTTTACCCTTACTTCTAAAAATTACTCACCATAAAGGCAAATTCTATTTATACAGCAAAAATTCCTTAACATACACCATTATTTTTTCTATAACATTTTATTACTAAATTACCCTTTTCTCATAGTTGCTTTTTTAATACTTTTGCATATAAAAGTCAAATCATTCTTGAAAGTATTGAAATTTGATACAAACTAGATATGTTAATGAATTATTTAATCATGAAATCTAAAATTTCAATTAAGAAAACATTCATAAATAACGGTCTAATTTAGAAGTGTTGATTTATTTTGTAAAATTACAGTAATTTTGTTGAAATTGATTTTTTTTCATAAAGTTAATAAAAGTTGCAATATTAATACAACAAATATATTTCATTTTGTAAAATTTTACTTAATCTGATGCAAAGAGTTTCTAATTTTTAGTAATTGTGTTTTAAATTTGAAAAAGGAAAGAAAAAGAAGATGAGAACATGGATATTTTAGTAAAAGAAACGGTATGTAAAATAATATATGGTGTATATTAGTTTATTATAATTTTTGGTATATGTTTAGCAATTTTGGGTGTATAAATAGAATTAGCCAACTGTAAAATCATAAGTCTCCTAAATCACAAAAACCCAAATTAAGCCTAAATGGATAATAATGTAAAAGTACATTTATTTGTTAAGGGGCTACTTTCCTCCTTGGTACCCCCTTAACAATTTTTTAGAAAATAAAAAATTGGCCTCCCCCTAACAATATTTGGAGTGTCAATAACAATGCCCTTTTCAAATGACAAATTCTATTTAAACCCATAAATGTGCTGAGTATACCCATGAAACTCTAAAAAAAGGGTTAAACCCAACGTTTTGCTGAGTTTACCCATACACAATTAAAAAAAAGACAATTTTGCCCTCTCACGTAAGAAACCTACGTGGTGCCATAAAGGCACCACGTAGAGCAACTACGTGGTGCCTTTAGGACACCTCGTTGAGCCCCTATGTGGTGCCTTCATGGTACCACGTAATGGTCCTAAAGGCACCATGTATCTTTTCTACGAGGTGTGGTGAGAAACTTAAAAAAAAATATTGCCGAACATGGGTAGTTTTGTCCTAATTTTTTTTATTACAAAATGGGTATACTTAGCAGATTTCTGGGTTTAAATAGATTTTGCCTTTCCACGTCTATACTGTAATATTTAAGCTAAGTTGTTTTTTGAAACTCTGAAGCCCCCTCTAATTTCTACCGGCGCTTCTCGAGTGTGTACTGAATCGCCTTTTTTTGTGAATCACATTTCGCGTTCCTTGTTCGTCCCTCTAATTTCTTCCATGTCTAGCCGTTCCTCTGCCCGCAATCTCAATAGCGACTTTCCTTTTTTTTGTCATTCACACGTTTTGCACTATAAACCTTACATATCCTCACTTCCTCATTTTCACCCTTCTTCGTCGGTTTTTTCTAGGGCGACTCCATCTACAATCCATACGTCGTCATCCGGCTTCCTCCCTTCTGAATCTTCTGTAAGTCTGTAATCTGTTCAGCTTAGGTCATCGCAAGGTTTCCCGTTTAATTTTAATCATGTTTATCCTATTGAATATATACTGGTTTAGCGAATAAACATGCTCAGATTTAAAAAATGAACTGGTTTTGAATCACAATAAGTTATGGTCGTCTCCCATTCTTTTACTTCCCTTAAAAGCAAACATAAAGATTTGGAAATTCATATAAATGTTTTTTTTTCCAATCTTATGTTATTTGAACTTGGTGTAGTTCATATTATCTTTGTGGAGCTGACTTAAATTTTGCTGCAAATTTAGGGGATTGTTAATGACACTCCCTTTTTGATTAAGGGGTGACACAAATTTCAGTTTTTATAATTTTGTTAAGGGGAGTACACTACAGTCTAAACACCCCTTAACAATACACAATAATAAGACCAAATTACCCTTAATATGAAGAAGAAGCATGACGTAGTGAAATTCGGTCTCGAGTCACCGTTTTCCGAAGCACGACGTAGATGTGAAAATACAAAAAACGGCTTGCAAACACCGAACAATCATTATAAAGATAGAAAATTATGACCGTTTTTAGTGTGCAAACATGGTAGAGTATAACCGTTTCCGTTATTTTTGTTAAGTTTGTTATAGAGATAGAAAAGATGTTCTAATGCTACCATTTTTATTAGATAAAAACGGTATACTCTTACCTTTTTTCTGGTTCGAGCGCGAGCATTGAATTACAGCAGAGTTATTTTTGTCCCTTAAAAGTATAACTGGTGTTGCCCCTTAACAATTTTTTTATAGACCGGTGTCCCCTTAAAATATGACACCCCTTAATCAAAAAGGGAGTGTCATTAACAACACTCCAAATTTATATCTTCCCTCTTGTGTGAAATATAATAAGGGGACAACATTAGTTGTTATATAGTAACTATCAAGGTATTTAATTTTTTTCTTTTTCGAGCTGGTAAAATAAGATTTTCTTTAATTTTGATTGTTCGTGGGACCTAATCATATTAGTTTTGGAATTTGACATCTCTAATCTTTGTCTAACCAACTAAATTATTACCAAAATATATTTTGTTAATGGGGGTGAGGCATTGAACTGTTTTCAGTTCATATTAGTTTGCTTGATTTTTGAAGTCCTTGCCAAATAATTTTTTTGTTAATTCAAATTTTGCAATGTTATAGTGGACTTTTTTTGGGTATGTTTTTCTGAATATGCAATTCGTCCTTTTTTTTCAAGATATAGACAGTATTAAGATGTTTTAACATGTAACGAACAAGGTCTGTAAATTTGTAGCTTTCGTTTTCCAAAAAATTACGAATTGTTATGCCCAATATTTACTGTCCTCACTCAATTCAAAGGTTACAGTTCTTCTTTACGGAAAGGTTATTGCAACTTTGTTGCACAATATCCCAATTATAATCTTTTTTAGTTAAAAAATATTCTCTATTTGATAATATTTGAATGTACACAGAATAATGATCCAACCCTTTCTTCAAAATTTCATATATATTACGCGAACTATAGTTAAAATATAAGAGGAGCCAAACTATACATCAATGGTTTTTACATGTACATTAAGTTAGTGGAATAAATGTGAAAATTTGGTAGAATATAAACTCTTGCAGAATTCCATTTTCTGCCGCATGGTTTGCTCTGCTGGGGCTTCAACGTTTGATACAACCATGACTTCCTCCAGTTAATATATAGACTATCAGCTGGAAAAGTAGATTTTACATTACAGCCTTATAACAAGCTCTTATATGCATACATGAAATGATCTGTATGTTTATTTTAACAAGTTAAGCGAGTTTATACACTCCACACATGTCTAAAAAGTAAGAAGTCAATCTCATTTTATTTGCCATGTTTAGCTTCTGTTTTCTTGAAAATTTTGATTTGCTATTAATACTGAAATTTATTTCATTTCTGTAAGGTTCTTTTGGTTTAATTACGCCGTGGATCTGTTTGCATTTTTTGGGCAGCCGTCAGTTCTTTATGTCTTAATTTTTTTTTCCCCTTTCCATCCAGTGATGACTTGGTCTGAGTTGAATGCAGCAGAGCTGTTGGTTTTGCCATCATAATTTCATCCTGCCTCCATTGTAAGATAATGCTTTCACAACTCGGTAATTCATTTTCATGATCACACTCATGTGTGCTAGCTGTATTTCACGTATGTCACTTAATCAATATATAGTAGCTTTGAATGTTCCTTTAACATGTTATATGACGTGTGTGTTTCTAACGATGAAAACATATCTTAAGTATGTAGTTTTATAAAATGATAATTCGTTTTCTGTGTTCTTTGCTGTATAAATTACGAATTTTTGAGATATTTATATTTACATTTACATTTTTTTGGTTATTCAATATGTTTTGTATTGAGGACGAATTTTATTTTTCTTGCTAAGTTTTTAGTTACATAGTATAAAACTGAAAAAAAGGAAACCACTTTTATATACCTAGCATTCATAATTCGAAATTTGCATTTAGCTTTCAGCAAATTAAACAAACACGGGCTAGATCACGAATAGAGGATATGATCATCAGGACAAAGTAGCTTTATTCTTAATTTATTTTCATTTTTTCTTGAGCAAATACAGCATTTAATAATACTGTTCTGTCATTTTGGGGAAAATTAAAATCTTTTATCATTTGCATCTTTTAAATACTTTTGATTATTGTGAATCTGCAAACTGCATATTATTAAAGAGATCTTAAACTTACTTATTATGAATCTCTAATTAAAAAATAAGAATAAAGTTACCCAAACAAACATGGAACAAATATGGATTTCCTAATTTCTATACAAGAATGAAGTTGCCATCTTAAGGTCAATTTAATCCATAGTTCTACATCTAACATATTTTTTGGTTAGCAATGTGCCTTTGATTTGCTGCGTTCAATCCCAAAGGAGAAGAGACAGGGCTCTACTTATTTAATTGAATAATTTAAAATAAGCTACTGATTTTTTTAAAAACCAAAAGAAAAAAGTAATATTTCTATTATGAACTAATCATATTGATCGATTCTCTATGCTCTAGCGATGCCATTTTATAGATTCATTTTTTAAATTAAGCACTTTAAGTTTTTTTAATTAAGCACTTTAAACCAATAATTAGTAGTTATAAGAGAAAGATTGTAATATATATAATTATTTAACCTACTTTTTTGCTTTGTTTTTTCTATTATTATATTTGATTGATTAATATGTCAAATGAATTAGATGTCATTTTACTTCATATTGTTTAACCTTATACCTTATGTTGCACGTTATAATTAGTCATAATCTGATATTTCAAATCAGTCAATAGATTAACCTATTTGTACTTTAAATCATATAATTTAAAATTTTATGTTAGATTTACTACTAATCATACGTATACTGTAACATTAGCATGTCAAATCAATTCTTAAAGCAGATAAAAGAACAATTAGTTATTATTTTTTAAATGTTTATAATTTTTAGAGAATCTTTGTAGTTTTCTTGTTTTAAACTTTATATATTTTGGGTTTACTCGACTATTATAGAGCAAATACTGAAGTAACTTTGTCCGTAGGATTATCTATCATACAATGGTTTAAAGTATGTGATGTTATAAATTGTGTATAGGTTGAGAAAAGGTTTGTAGAATGTACATTTTCCCTTTTCGAGATGTTTCTTAACTATTATATAGTAGCTTGCTGTATATTGCCAGTTGTCATATACGTTATTGAATTTTGATTACTATAAGATTTTTCTTTTTGACTATGTCATGGTATATAAAGGCCATTACCATTTTGTTTATTTTCCCGAATTTTCCTACCTGTTTCCCTATTTTTTGTAGCTTTCTCTTATATTTTTGTTATCCATTCCACTTTTTTGATTTATACAAAATGGCATTTTCCATAAATTTCTAATCAAGCGCTGTGCTTTCATTTGTTGTACAGTAAACTATCACTAGTTTATGGTTCAAACTGACTTGCATGTACTAAATAGTGGGTTAGTTTTATTTTTGTTCCAGTGTTCCAAAAAGATTTAAATTTAATACCAATTGTTACAAAGTAATGTATTGTATGATTAAAAATATACATCATGGACCATGATTTTATTTGTTTGAGTATAGTTCAGAGATTGTTCTAACAGATGAAAACTCTTCAATAATAGAAGAGTTATAGTGCAAATAAAAGAATTTCCTTATTGTTATTGATGATTTAAATCAAGGTTGTTGTATTCCTTTTAATTAGTGTACATAAATTTGCTACAAAAAGCGATTTCATTTAGGAATTATACACATGGTAAGGGTTGATGAAAGTTTGAAGTTTTTTCAATCAATTATGAATGTAGGGTTCTTAGTACAATTTTAAAAGTAAATTTGTTAATTTTCTTTTTAAATTAATTTTTCATCCAACCTAAACTTAAAGGTTGCAAATTTTTATATAAGATGATTATACACTTAGTAAACTATGGCTTTTCCTAAACAATTCACCCAAAACACTACAATAACAGGCATATAATTACAATTTCCGTAGATGTAACATACCGTCTTTCATCCACTTCAAGCTGGTAATTAAACCAACTCAAACCGTTCGAAATGACAGAATGTTATTAGCTTCTGAGGTAAATAGAATAAATCACAGAATCACAGACACAGAAAACAGAATATCTCGCAGCGGAATAAATAAATTATACAATAGTAGTTCGTGAAGCTACTAAATAAAAATAAAAATTTATACATAATATCAGAGTTACAAAATTAAATACAGCGGAAGTCTAAATACAAGAATTTCTAATACAAAGAAGAAATAACCAGAATCAACAGGTAGAGGTGGTATCTTCAATAGTCTCCAGCTTTAAGAGGTGAAATATCGACACTGCAATACTCGATCTGACCCGAGCAATAATGCAAAATAAAACAACTCGGATCAGGACTAACATTCTCATGGAAGTAAATCAACTTAAATGAAATATTCAATGAAATGCATCAGTAACTTAAAGGATGTTTGGGATCACCATCCTCTAAGGATCCGTTAAACTAATATCATATAATATAATACGCTATTATAATAGTGTCTATGTTTAAATATACTATTGAAAATAGTGTAAGCGGGATTACCATTATTACCCTTACACCGTTTATACCGTTATCGTACAGTTTGCATATAACACACCGGTACGTCGGCGGATAGGGATGCGCCGTGATACGACAACGCTAAATCAAAATCGTAGGGGGCTCGATCAGGATAATATGACAAGGCACACGAGGAATACCCACGGTAGGATTTTACCGATGCACGCCCGGACCGGTGGTAACGCATAGCCGCAACTACCGCCCACCTCGAACAACACTCCCATAATCAAGGGTGGCCACCAATCAAATCACAAAGTAATAGATATAGTTCGAAGAAGTGTGTCCGATGGAGGTGCGACCTCACTTAATCACGGTATATCGCCTGTTTTAGTCATTTTAATTATGACCCGAAGGTCAAGGCTATCCATCAACGTTCTCTTTCTTCAATCCAGTAATCGCCACCAAACCATCCTACTTCATTCTGGAACTCCACCGCGTACACAGTTGTTAAAGTGGTTTTCGGTATTGGCAGAGAGTATGACAATATCCGATCCCGGTCTCTTTAACAACCAAACGTTTACAAATTTCACACCGTGGCCATTATAAAATCATACCTTGAAATAAATTGATTTAAGAAATTTCTTTAATTCAAACCAAACAGTTTATGAATCAATTCCTTATATAAAATTATTTCAATTCATACTCAGTCAATTTATAATCGAATTCATATATTCATATCAATTATAAATTCAAATTCCAATTAACTACGTAGCTCACATTCACTTCCTATACAATTCAATATTTAAGTCAATTCAAAACTCGCATTTATTAAAAATCAAATTCATTGAATCAAGTATCGTTATATAAATTTAATTCTTTAAACCTCGCATTTAAATCGCAAAATCAAAACTTATCCACCTTTTGAGTTTATTATTAAAGTTTATAAAAAATATATAAAATAAGCATTGAAAATATAGTTTATAAGTTATAAATTTATATAGGAAATAACTTTATAAACATATATAGGTTCAAATTAATTCAGAAATAGGTTTAGAAAGAATAATTTATTATAATATATTAATTTAAAGTTAAAAGTACATATATGATAAAATTTTATAGTTTAAAATAAATAAATTATAAGTAAAATCTTAAATAAGCATTTAAATACATTTGTACTCATAAAATTATTTTAAAACATATAATTTAGAATTTACAAAATTTAAGTATAAATCTTTAAAATATAATTATAAAATATAAGATCTTAAATTAATATTATTACAATCAAACCTTCCAAATCATTTTAATTCGAAAACATGACCAACGGTGTCCATATATAGTTTTCTACCCTATGGTCAAGTGATACGGATATTTATCATTTCAACCCGCAATTTATAAAATTTCTACGCGTTTATCATTTCAACCCGCAATCCCAAATTCAGTAAAAATCGTTCAGGTCTAACATTTCAACCCATAACGATTTTTCCCTAATCTAATGTCTGTTCGGGTATATATCATTTCAACCCTTAGTGATTTTCCTAAAGTAGGGGTATATACAACATAACAAACCATCACATATAGTCAATCACATCATAGTCATATATATTCAGTGTACATACATGTCATATGAATATCGTGTCACATATAAAAGTGTATATTTAAACAAACAATTTCTACTGACAATCCTATACATTTCATAACAGTTCATTTAGTTGATCTAACTTCTATGAAGTAATGTGAGTCAGGTGTGAGATAAACTCACCTTTCGTGGCATAGAAATGGAGATGGAAGACGAATGGACATAAAGCTAAAACAAATAAATCTGAGCACGGCTATGATGAACAAGCATGAATCAAGATTGGGTGAAATACGGTGCAACATATATTCAACCAGCGACAATCCCAAATCAACGTAGCAAGGGCAGGCTTCAAAATTTTCTTATATCAGCAAAACCAAATTTTCAAGAATTGTGGCTTGGCTAAATCCAAATTTGCTACACGGAAAAAAGAAGAAGGAAACATTGGCCAAATAACACAGCAACTTAGGCATCATCTTCTTTCCTTCAAACACAAAACCAAGCGATACTGCGATACTATAGTACGGGAGCAACACGCACTGCTACCCTTCACTCTTTTAAACGTTTTTTTTTCGGTTAGCAAGAAGGGGCGAGGTGAGGAGGTTCAGAGCAGGAAGGTTCGGTAGTTCTCAGCGGTCACGACAATTGGCATGGGTTCGGTCATCGGAGAGAGGAGCAAGGAGGCGCGGAGGGGAATGATCGGCTGAGACAGGAGGAAAGGCAGAGCGGGAAGGTGGGTTGGCGTTGGCACTGAGTTTGGTGAAAGGAATAACGCCACAGCACATGGCAAATGGAAGTCGGATGGAAGAAAATAATCATGGCGATGAGTATAAAAGGGGACGGATAAAGCTGCTGTGACGTCCATGGTTTTACGGAGGCAAAAGAATAAGGGGTGGAGAATTAGAAGGATGGGAAGAATGGAAGGAACTACAGCTGTTTCCTTTTCTTTCTTATATACAGTTTACACGAAAAGGTGCCTTGGGAAGAACGGTTTTGGGATGAGCGAAAGGACGCATTGAGAAGAAAAAAAAAGAAAGTGTTTGCAATTCAAAATGTCGAACGACATTTGGAAAGGAAAAGACACATTTTTTTTATAAGTGAACGTGGTGATGGATACATTGCGAACAAACGTTTGGAAATAAAAGAAATCAAAAGGGTGCATGCATGCATTGAACGCATGGAAATAAAATCAACCTGCGAGTAAATGGGATAAATAAATGTTTGTCTGGATCTAACATGGTTTGGAAATTTGGAATATAAAAGAAAAAAAATAAAAAACGAAGCGTTCTGTAAATAAATGGTACCGGAGAACATGGTGTAAAGCTTTGAAAAGCAAATGGACGTCCTAATGAACTTTGCATGGCGTATGGTCATGTAAATGTGCCCTCTTAGAAGAATAAAAGTTTAAAAGGGTGCTTTAGTATAATAAAAGAACGCGTTTTGCATACCCAAAATGCTTAGAAAAATGTGCTGAATTCAAATAGGGACACGTTGAACTCAAATGACTATGTTTCAAAAATGAACTGTGCAAGGTTTTTCGCAATTACGTTGCGAACCGAGCACCGAAACTGACAAATGCATATATATCGGAAATCAGCTCGATGAGACGGTCGCAACGGTATACAGTTTGCAGTGTCAGGATGCACCGTTCAAAAAGACATTACGGATCGCTTTTAAAAGGAAAAATGGCACGATAAAACAATCAAACGAGGATCAAAATATCCGAAATTTGCGAAACGAATTTTACCGTTGGATTCGTGACAACGAATAGAATATATTTCATGTTTGTCCGAACTGGTTTCAGAGAGATTTTACGGTCGCTAAAATTTGAACCGTTAGACGCATCTTTGCACTGAAAATGCGCGATCGACAAACATTCCAATTTTTCAACGAATTTTTCACTACTGCTACATCTCACTATACGTATTTCAAATACCAAATTCCCGTTACCAAAAACTATAAAATATTTTAAAAATAAAATTCAATTTAAAGCAGAATTTAAATCGTTAAAAATAGCGGGATGTTACAGTAGAGCTCACCAATGTGGCTATCCCTAAGACTGAAATTACATTTTTGATTCTCGATTTTGCTCCAATAATGTCTTCAACCTATAAAATTTCATGTTGTTGCTGTATGTTATTTGCTTAAGATCAAAATTTCATTTTCATATCAATTCCTTTCCTATTTGAGGTAATGTAGAGAAATTGGGACATGTATCAGAAATATTTTTTGTGAAATCAGTTTTGCATCTATTTTTTTTTTTTTTTTTTTTTTTTAAATTTAAGCAACTTATTCGTATATATAGGATGTCTTTGAATTATCTTCCTTTAACATGCAAGGCTATCACACACTTTATTGTGTTAAATTTTTTTAGATTTTAACCTATGATAGGATCCGGCTATGTCATTATAGGATTATAAAGTTATGGATTAAAAAAAACTTGGTAACATCTCATGTGGGTAGGACTTATTTCTAAATAAAAGATACTAGCGCTAATTGAGAACATGTTATTAGTGGCATAAAATGACGTTATGTTATTATTGTGCATATTAATCTGCTAAGAGTAGAAGTTTTGGAGTTATATGGCAAGTAAGGGTTAAAAAAAATAAACCAATTTCAATAGTATGATGCCATAGGGAATTTTCACTTTTTTTTTAACATGTCATAGCGATATTTAGTATTCTTCCCTTGGTTGCTATAATTGGATAATAATGGTATAATTTTATGACACTTATATGATGTAAATCCGATAAAAAAACAACCACAAATAATCAAATTCTATTATATATATAAAAGATTAAATGGCCCTTTGTATTATTTAACCAAATTGAATCTCAATTCTCATGTCTTATACCGAAATCTTTTCGTTTCGTGTTATTTTTTTTTCCATTTTTGCATTTCAAAATATTCACACAACTATGGAAAACGAATGCTACATTTAATGGAAGTTAATAGAAGAATTAGAAAGAATTAATAATTAGTTTATTATGTAGACCTATAAAATTAAATGTAATCGTTGTATTTCTATTTTCATTGTTTCCCTTCATTATATTATATCGATTGGCTATATAAGTCAAACCTTATAAATAATGACGACTATAATAGAATAATAATATTTTTTTACCACATTAAAAGTCAAGTTAAATGCTGCAATCTCCTTAATTTAAGGTATAGTTTTCATTTTCATCCTTTAGATATTCACACACGTACGAAAATCAAACTATATAATTAATGGAAGCATAAGAAAGAATGTATAATTCATTTATTTATGAACCTATGCAACAATGTGTAACCAACACTTTTCCAATTTCGTTATTTTCCTTCACTGTATTATGTCGTTCAACTTTAGAAATCAAAACTTATATTTAATTGTAATATTATAATTGAAAGAATGAATAAAGTAATAAATATTTACTTTGTTCTATAAACCTATAAGGCTATGCATAGTTTTTTCTTCTACTTCCAGAAAAATCAAACCTTATATTTGTGGAAATTCAGGGAAAAAAGTAATATTAATTATTTATTATGCACAAAGGCTATATATCATTGTTTTTCCATTCTCACCGTTTCCCTCATTCTATTATATCGGTCAACTATAGAAATCAAACCTTATGGTTTTCCTCCAAATACTGAAATTGTAATGACAACTAAGTGCAAATAAATTTAATAATGATATATTTATATTTTTTATATGTTAAAATTTAATAATATCTTTATAATTGATAGGATCTGTATAAACAATAACCAAATAGATTCCATATTATTTGGGCGTCCCGCGAATATTGTTGTACAACGCCGATTAGTAGAAGTATTGAGTGCAAATGTTTCAAGTATATCGTGTATCCATAATTTTAGGTTGACTGCTTACTTTATTAATTTTTATGCATTGTTGATCATTTAATAGCATGTAACCTATTTGATTCTCTATATTTGGCAGAAACATGTTTGGTTGATTCAATCTATTTTCTTTTAGTACTGTAATAAACATATTCTTCATTGTAGTTATTTTGCATGCCTTCAGTTCTGCACTTTGAGATATTATTTTTGAACTCCAACTTATCTTAATGAAGGGCGTTGTTTTATATATAGTTGTATGTGATTTATGTTATGAAATTAAGCCACACAAGGCATACAAAATTTCTATAACCAGTACACTTAGCATAAGACTGTCGAAATTTTATTTGATCAATGTGTTCCTTTTTCTATTTTATTACCTTATTACCATTTACAATTAATATGTTTCTTTGAGTTGATGTAGCTTAACGGTCGTCAAACTAATGTTTTGGGTCAGCTATATTTCATTTGAAAATTAATTAACAAATTTTTTGTTACATTGACATGTAGAATAAATGATGTATTTTATTGGACAAAAATAAGATTTTGATTGAGTAACTTTGGTAGAATATCAAATAGGCTGCACTGTCAAGCTACATCAGAGGATTAATACAACTAAGCTAATCATAACTAGGATATTTGAGAAAAATACAATTCACAGGCAGTTTCAAGATAAACGTATTATCATTTTCCTTTCTTTGCCTATATGCTCACTGAATAACAATATTATCAAACAAAATATATATTCTGCAATGGAATTTTATCTACAACTGGAGAAATTAATAAATGGACCAGAACATATAATATACGTATAGGGTGATGGATTTTTTGTTTCTCTTCTGAAAATGTATCTTCTATATACTATTAGCTAAAATACTGTGATTTCATTACCATATCAAATATTGTATACATCATGTAAACATGGTATAGAACAATAGTAACATGCAATTCATCGTTTAAGTTGGGTGTAATCTGATCAAACTAGGTATGTTTACAATTATATAGTTTTTCATGTAAGCAAGAATGGCATTTTCTAAATAGTACAAGCTAAAACTAATTTGGTAAAATCGGCTTGATATGGAGTATAAAATATAAATACATATATTCTTATTTATACCTGACAGGTTCATAAGAAGTGTTTTCATTCTTGCAGTCGTACTTGCTCAAAGTGGCTGGGAGCCTGACTAACAAATGCATGTAGAAAGGTGATTTTGGGATTGAGAAATGATTGCAGTCTTGGTTTGATTTAGATATATATTCTCCTTTGGTATATTTGAGAAGTGTCAAATGTCAATGACTTACATGTATTTCATACGAATCAAATATATGTGTATCCACATTATTTCCTTATGCTACTTTTACCGCATATTGATTTTTGTAATTTAATATCCATACATATTTTGTTTAATGGGATATTACTCTGTGTGTGTGTTTTTTCCCTCTTTTGGATCCAATGTATGCAGTCTTAGATTAATTTTAATCCTACTTGCCTTATTAAGTCTACTGGTATATTGAATTACATGCTTACATATGAAAATTTATAGTGGTTTTTAATCATGATGAGTTAAAGTCATATTACAGTTTCTTACTTACGTTAAAAGCATTGGTGGGGTTTGGGAGGGTCATGTTTCTTTTTTGATCTTATATGCCTTTTGAACTCAGTGTAATTCATACTCCTTTTTTTTTTTTTTTTTTCAAGGTAATATTTGCCCAATTGGGTAAATATTAATCACAACACCATTTATGCATTTCAGCCACCACCTATTGCTAGGCGAACCTTTATCCATAGTCATGATGACGCCCTTCCGATATTCAATCTAAGGTTGCATAGGCTCATATCTGAAGCCAACATCCGATCTCTAACCGACACCGATGATAGCTCAGGTTAATGATTAATCTACTCCATCTTCAGGTAAATCCTAAATCTAAGACCCCTCTTGGATTAATAGGTTATGACTGTTTTATTTATTTATTTTACATGATTTTTTGGGTCCATTTTTCCATTTTGAGATATGTTTGGATTTGTTAATCTCAAATATAGTTGACTACAGTCATTACACATACCGATATGAGCTTTCACATGTTGATCAAATCTGTGATTCCTAATGTCAACAGACTTTTTTTTGATGTTTTATGGTATTATACTTGAGCCGTTGGCTCTCGAGGTAAGCATTTCATGCTAAAAAGAAACATCAAAATCTTCTATTCTTCGGCTTAAAAAAACGTGCTGATTCTCAATGTTTAGTTTCTCTTAGTTTCTTCTATTCCTTTTATCTGCTTCCACTTACTTTTTGTCGTTATAAGTTCTAAAGCAGCAAAATATATGTTAATGAATTTAACTGAAGATCTTGCTTATTTTTTATTATGTTGCAACTACTGCAAAAAGGTAAAATTTTCCTATATTTATCAAATAGATGTAAACGCATGTTGTTTTCAAATCTCCTGACAGTTTTTTGCCGTGCATTTTGAACTTGGATCTGCGTACATCAGAAGATTCAAACGTGATTCTACAAGTTTGTTCTATTTACAATTATATATTTGGAAAGTTTAACAACAACCTGCTTATTACTCCGTATTTCTTTAATACATACGATTTAAGTGATTAACGCTTGAGATGGAGTTCTTTAATTTTTATTCAGTCAATTTTAACTAGAAATGTAAGGTATTTTCATTAGTATACTATCATTAAAGTGAGTTAGATAATTAGCAATTTCATATTTATAAATATAGTGGTTATGAATCGTGAACATGAGTTCAAAATTTCTAAACGAACAAAAGTGCAAACGCCAAAAACTGTTACTTAGTGCTTAATGTTGTTGAAGTTGTTCTGTCAATCCTGGTAAGTTTGCAAGTCAGTTTAGAACATAAGCAACAGGGGAAAGATATTAAGATTGCTAACACACTATTTTATTGAAAAATTAAATAAAAATAAAAATCACTGCTTTCTAGCAGATGCGTCGTAGCGAATGCTCTAACGATTGTATGAATGAGTGAAGTATTATATATTACTTTAGTGAAACTCCCTCCATGATTTAGAAATACCGGTAACTATAGAATATATATTATATTCATCCAGTTATATTAGGTAATATATTCACTATGTTCGTAATAAAGAAAAAGTGACTAATGGGATGCAAAATAAAGTACAATATATCTTAACCTCTGGAAAACAAGGGTAACCTTACAGTTAAGATCCACATGTATCAGTTTTGCTGCCAGATTCTATCATAGTAGAATTTTCCATAAGAAAAAATGTGCATTTCAAGTGTAAACATTTTTCATAGGTTTAGGTGGTTTTTGTTACATGTTTTGTCTGTGTGAAGCATACAACCAATCACAGAAAAGCTCCAACATTATAAAGCCAAAGGAAAAATCATAACAAAGCAGAATTACAAATATAAAACACAAGCTAACTGAAGGATAATCATAGCATTTTCTAGACAAGGGCTAAACATACAAGCTTACTAAAATTTGAAAGGCATGAAAACAAATACACCAAAATGCATGGAAGGTTATAGTTGTATGCTTTACATGGAGTTATTCTTAGTTTAAAGCAGTTTAAAACTATAACATAGCACGCAGTTGTTAATTAATCCTCATGTCTTTAAATTCATGTTTTTGGGTACTATTAGGTTATAGAAAATCTGTTTCTCAAAATTTACATCCAAATCAGGGCCCAAAATTAAATCGTCTAGAAGAAATAGGAAAGAAAGCAGGAGTATGGTAGATACGGAGTATGATGAACTATTAGTTATATCTGACGGTCAAATTACGCAGGTTGTGAGTGCGACGGATTAAATTGGTTGGTTGGTTGGATGGCGCTAGACGGGCTTGACTTCTGTATCGACTCCGAAAGCTTTGCGGTATTGCTTCCATGTTAAGTAAGAGGAGGGAGCGAGAAGGTGGAACGGATGAATTATGGTGTGCTGGACACCGTGCATTCTCAAAATATGTTCGCTTCTGGTGAGAATTTGCAAATATGTGTGTAGGAATGAAATTGAATGAAAGCTAGATTCGATCAATGAATTAATTATCTACTGCAACATGTGTGTAGGAATGTTCACCTTCCTTCAAATTTAATATCATTGTTTAGCTGTACTTCTTCTTTCGTGGGCTAATTGAACATTGCATATATTCTTCAAAGCATGTATGTGTTCCATGTTTCCTTCATTAAGTATTTCAATTTATCACTCCAGAAGCAAGGTTGTTGGAGGTTATACTAATTCTACATGAAAATCTCTCCAATCATGTCATTTGGAAAAGGATAACTACTCATATATGTTCAACTGAATTTGGATATTCGCGTTTTTTTTCATTTCCAATCATTTTTATTTTTGTACAAACGGTCCGTAAACCAAATATGCTATTTGCCAAAGCTTCTCTCTCCCAGGTCCCCTCCAAATAATTTAGATGCACTAATTGTAAGGCTGAGTGTTTAGATGCTGTTGATTACAATCATAAAATAGGAGATACCATTTCTATTAGACTATAACGAACAGTTGAAGTTGTGCAGATGTGGAATATTTCATTCAATTTCATTTGCTAAATCTCCTTAATATTGCACACTACCAGGTTACATTGAAGTAGAGTCTTTTCTTTTCATTCTAACCATTGATTTATCCGATGTATTACATGATTTCTTAAGATGCGAATATTATGATCCGTCAAATGATTAATTCGATTGCAGTGTCAAAGTGAGCTCTAATAAGTGCTAACAAGACTGTATTTTATTTGTTGTTCAAGCGCATGAAAAAATTTAAGAAACTGTTTTCTGTTGTGATGACTATGAGTTATTGAAGGAGCTGGTGATGCGAGCCTAGTTGACAACAATCTACGAACTATCAAATGCTGAGCAAATGAGGCAGTCAATGTTTCCTCACTGTTTTAGCAGGTGGGATGCAGCCTGGAGCCCTTCAAGCGATGCGCAGCACCAAGAAGAATTGGAGCAGGCAGTAGGTAAGGAAGTTACAATGTGGCAAACCAATGTAGTAAAGTAGAGATCAGTCGAGATGCATCATGGCAGCAATGAACTGGAATGATGAGCTGGACTGAGATCTGAACTGATGCTGGCCTTAAAAGCTATTGTGATGACTATGAGTTATCATGGCAAGCTGCGCTGGCCTGTGCTGCTTCATGTAGCTGAAAGAATGAAGCACCTGACCCTTGGACTACAGTGAAAAGCGAGCATTATAGTCTAACCTTGCCTGGGCATCATCCGTTTGCTGAAGGAAGCCCCTGATCTGTTACAAAAAAATAGCTAAGAGGTCTATCGTGAATTTACATGCATACAGTCATAGGTACTCCTGCTTATGTACAGAATAATGTTTTTAGCCATAATTTTCTTTTCTTTTTTTATTGAGTCATGCAGCAAATGCGCTTAACAAAAAAGTAAACCAAATAGTCTTGATTTTTATCAAGGTTATCAATTTTTATGTTTTTTTTAATTTATAAAAGAGTGGTCCTCCAATAGGCCGGTAGGACTTGGATTTTATTTAACTACAATCAACAATACATATTCATATAAATGTTCCATAGAGTCCAGTAAATGCAAAAATGTTTTTTTTTTTCCAAAGATAATCGATTAGAAAAAGATAAGTAGACGAGAGAGTTATATGAATAGTTAGAAAAAGAAAAGAAGCTTCATTTTAACAACAAAGCGTAATTGCTGCAGGAAGAAGCTAATTCGGCTTTCCTCAATTATTTACAATTTTTTTTTCTCTCCTTTCAAATTATCAACTGATTTCATTTCTTATATAGAACTGCATTTGATCTCAAATCTTCAACATCTAAAGGATTAAGAAGTGAAGGAGCAAATTTGACTTGATTCTAAACATCGCGAAAAGTAATTGGGAAGCTGATAAAATGCTTCATGTGTGAAACTTGCAAGCCACTGTAAAAGCATTTATGGCTTAGGGAAAGGTTGCAGCTGATCCAGTAGCCATCGATGCTCCTGGGGGGTTTCTATTTGAATGGTAGTCTGTTTTTTTGGACATATTCATTGCTAGAACGAATGAGAAGCGTTCTGAAATTGCTGCTGCCTACATAGAGACACAACAATCCAATGCTAGGGAGCATCAACAACAATTAGTGTTGACGCAGCTACACATGGCTCTTATTTTTAACTTTGAACACAGTTTCTTATGCATAAGTCCATCTTAACAATAATGATCTATGATGGGAACACTTGAAGCCTTTGAATATATTAAAATATCTTTTGTTTGTTTACTAATTCAAAAGGAGAAATTTATGGGTACTTTCTACATTTTATAGCATATCCTGTGTTTTACTCTTATTTAGTAGGTATGGGAAAGCTTTGACTAGGATTAAATAAATCGATTGAAGCTATGTATTTCAATTGGTTCAGTTTTCATTGAAACCGATATTAGTTTAGAAAGCTTCCCGTAAAACAATTTTACTCGCTATTGAGTTGACCAAACTTTAATGATATTGTTAAAATTATTTATTTTCAGTGACCTTTTTGATTAGTTTATTTGTTTAAATAAATTTTGTCTATCGATATACATCCAAATTACTATTGAGAAATTTAAAAAAAAAAATACTATATAAGAAACTTCAATAATATATATATGTACATATTATTTTTATATAATTACAACTTACCTAATAGACATAATGTTGAATTGGTCGTAGTAAATATAAGTTTTTTTAAATCTACGTTCGAACTTTTTTCTCCTTTCGAGCTAGGGTTTCGTTGCCTCCCCTGAGTCTTGGATCGAGTGATTTTTTCCTTCTTTCATCATTTTACGATATGCGAATTCTGGAGAATTATTTCTGGAAGTTGTTTATCAACCAAACAAGTTGATTTTCCTTTAGTATTACCATACAACGGTGGGGAAACAGACCGTTAAATTAAGCAATATCAATAAAAAATGTATATTACATTAACTTTATTAAATAAGAAATTAATGAAAAATTCGTCGTATAATCTTAAAATATTGAAAATGCTTGAAAACGTGTAAATTCAATTAATTAACATATTCCATATAGTCGACCTTTTTTGTAACTATAAATCATCGTTGAATTTATAAAATGAAAAAACAAATAAACAAAAATTAACTTAAAACACATTATTATATTTGTGAATATTTAATTAAAAAGGATCAAAAATGCAAAAATAAGTATAATAAATAAATCACATATTAATGAAGAATGTTAGTTAGATAAATACTTTAAAGTACCATTGTTAGTTTAAAAAAACTAAGGTAGTGTTTGGTTCGCATTTTGAGTTTTCGGTTTTAAGTTCTCTCGATCATTTCCCCTTTTCATTTTGAAGGTATTCGTTATTTCCTAAAATATGTTTGCACGTGCCTTTTCTAAAAATTTATACTCAAAATTAAAAATTGAAAATTTTATTTAGTTTGAAATATGAATTTCATATTTTGACTTGAATTTTTTGTTTAGTAAATCAAATAAATTTTACATTTAAGGCATAATAATGTAAAATATCTACTATTGATTTTTCATGTTCACTTCAACAAACTTAACATGTAAAAAATCAACCCAAGGGCAAAATGGAAAAAGTCAAATATAACGAAGTTTAATACAAACTACTACCACTATATCAAATTGGTAATTAAAAATCGATAATAGATAAAAGATAATATTAGTTCTAAGCATAATAATTAAAAATTAAACATAACAACATTTCAAAGAAAATAAAGTCAAAAATTGAACAAAAATAAAATTACAATAAACAAATTCTTTTTTTTGTTTTGTTTGATATGTAACATTAGAGATATGCCAAACAAAGAAAACAGAAGTTTCGATAGGCAACAAAGAAAACATACGATAAACATGTTTCAATCAGCTGAACTCAAATGTGCGAAATTCAAACAGCGCAATTTGTATAAGAGAAATAATACTAGCAACTGCACTGGTAACTAAATCAAAGAAAATGCACTGGTAATTAAATCAAAGAAAATGTGCAATACAAATTGTTAATCCTAAGAAATGGGCCGTACAAGCAATTTAGCACAAGCAAACATGTTGGAATATGCATATCACCATATAGTTGCTGAACCAATCATGCTTGCATAGCAAAATATTGACATAAAAGAAAAGGAACATTGCAACCAGAATAAGATGCAATAAGTTCTGAGCTTCTGCTTGCTGAATTAATCTACACTTAACTAGTTGAACCAAGCTACATCATAGTCTGATCTTAAATTGAGACATGCATCATTGGAGAGTGACCTTAAGCAGGGAAAGATGAATAAATGAGTAATAGCAAGTAAATTAACAGTTTTTCTAAGTCTTTGACATACATATGTTGGTGGGCATCAAAAGACATAAAATTAAATTGTGTACATATTATATATTTTGATATATGCATTTCAATTGGAGTATTTTATTAAATCAAATGAAAGCAATTTGCAATTGCCGATAGCCTGGAGGCTCAAACAATCAGCTAACACAGTTGAATAGACTGTAATTATTGAAGATGAGAAGAAAAAAAAAGCAAACAAAAGGCAGTTACACAGCCTACCTAATTTTTCAAAATCGAGAAGAAGAAACCAACTTCTACAAGACACTAAAACAAACAAGAAGGATAGAAAAATAGATAGAAGGAGAACCAATAATACACTTGTTACCAGGGAAAGGTTACAGGTAATGGAATCAAAATTTTATGCCCACGGACAATTGCTAAACAAGAATTCGCACCTATTCAAGATGGAAGAAAATTGGATCATGTTAATGTTGGTTGCTGGTGATGTAGTCGCTGCTTTGTTTCTCTTGCGATCCGAATTTCGAAATATGGACTCATACCTTGTAAACTATCTTTTGAACCTGTAGCTATGTGAAGATATCATTTCTTGGCTGCTGCGGATTACACACGTAACTTCCCTTGAGTACCTTTCCAGGACTTGTCTGCAAACATCACTGTTTACCCATACCCTGTAAACTAAGAAGAATTCCATGCAAACAACATTTGCATGTCCTGAATTTCAAATACATTTTTAATGTAAATTTGGCCCGATGAGGTTTACCTTGCACATTTGTTATAGCATCCAATTAAAATGAACCTGTCGAAAGAAAAAGTGGTATAAAGTGGATAGATAAGGGTTGATCTATAGATAAAGCAAACTATTCAGTTAGAGAAAAAAGTAGTTAGTAGGCAAAAAAGTTGCTGGCTATTTTACTGTATCAAGGAAGTGATATTTGATGCAGAGTGTTTCCAAATATTCATGGTAAGTTTTGACATACAGGTTAAACTGTTTAACATATAGTGTCAACTTGAAACTGTACAACATGGAGAAACCTACTGGATACAACTTATGTAATGAAAGGGAAACAGTAAAAAAATTGATAGTTAAAGAGGCCAGACGTCACTTGTGAAATTTATTCGGTATTGCAAATCTTACCAAGACTACATTAGAGCGCTAAGCTTATAAAAGAATCATCATGCCGAATTCTGAGTCCAATAATCAATTGAATACCTCAAGAAAAAGTGCCATATAAATGGGAAAAAACCAAAGCCTTGAACATATCAGTGAATTGTAAATTGTAGACATGAAGATATTCATTTTTATGACAACCAAAAGTGAAATTTCACTGACACAAAAGGACTCATATGAATCTAACATCAAACAAATCTTAAAATACCAATCTACCGTATATTGCAGTCAAAGTCTTTAGAGTTTTGTTCATTCCAAGAGAAATATATGTGGAAAATCATTGGTGCCACCAAAATCAAACAGGCTCACCTTTGGCATCATGAATTTGGGTTTAAAGGGTTTATAAAACTCCGATTTGAAAAGAGAAAGATTAGAGAAGAAAATTTCGCCACGGAGGAACGATTTGAAAGGAGAAAAAATCGACTGAAGAGAAAATTACGAGGAGCGATTTGAGAGGAGAGACAGTGGAATATTGAATCGCGTGAAAAAGAAACTGGATGAAAACACGAGCCACATGTTTTTGGCTTCAGACTTTATTTCGTTAGCTCCCACAGTAGACAAACCTCCCTAACGGTCGGTTTGATTAATGTGCCTCTACCAAAATGATTCCATTTATGGCAAATAATGACCCAAACCAACGCAATAGCTACCCAATTTAAATTTAAATTCTAGCTTGGTCAGATTTATCCATGTACACATCCATTGGATGCATATTTATTAATTTACCATAGAAGAACAAGTTATCTATCCATGTGAAAACCATATTATGTTTTTATTCCATCAAATTGAAGTCGCCCATCCAATTTGAAATTGAACGATGTTGTATTACATTTCCAGCATATTGAGTAATTTCATTTAATATTCTTTTATTCTTGCTGGTATTTTAAAATATACCTTTTGTAGTCTATGCATATTGGTTAATTTGAAATATCATTAATCGGCATCGGCGTATGCCAAATATTCAGATGTTAGCAAAATAATCCGATATTATATAATAGCCTTCTTGCAAATTATGTATCAAGTAAAAAAAAATCTCCATCACAAGAAACATTTAAATTTCTTTGGAAATTAAACGTTTAAATACAATATAACTGTTTTTTTTATATATACACTAAATTTAGCAACTGACTCTCTGTTATGGTGGTCCTATGGTGAAGTTAATGTAATTTTAGGTGGTCTTAAGCTTGATTATGCTAAAATATTGCGATCTATTTTTAAACAAATCAAAGCAGGTATGACTGAAATTCTGCAGTCCACAAGTGTATTATTGAATTTAATTTTATGGGTTTTAAGTAGACAGAATGCATGTGTAGAACATGTTTTTACACTTGAAATATGAACTTAATACAAGCTTGCGTTTAAGGGCATTGGAATATAATCGGTGGACATTTGTACAAACTATAATGAAACCTACATTGAACTATGGTGAACTTTTGATTGCTTATTTATTACTTTGTGTCATCTGGTTGCAATGTTTAACTTGGCTACCCACAATCTGATATTCTTTTATAAATACATACATCATTATGCGTGCATGAAGAAATTTCCAATGCATTTCAAAATTTGCACATAACATTCATAGGTAGAAGATTGAACACATAACAAAATTACATACATTGTGTAGTGTATCATATGTTAAAATTTAACTGCTAGTCATTAACATTGGTGATCAATCACGTGGTGCTTACGTGGTAGTTAATTTCCAACATACTATTATATGTAGCTGGAATTGATTAAGGGTCATCATTGTCTGCAATCTGCAGTTGTTTCCTAAAAGAGTGACATAACTACTAAAATGCGGACATGGATCGGTGCAAGAAGCCTCCTTACATCAGGAAGATTTTTTTTTTTTTTTTTTTTTTTTGCAAGTAAAAGAAGTTATAAAAATGGGGAAATTAGTACATCTATGTTTAGTATTATGGAATGACATCTGTAAATTAAAAAAAAAAACAGTGCTATATTATGTTATATACATGTAAAGTTGTACTTCTATTTATGTTTCATTGTTCTTGAATGTGTTAGAGTTTTTCCATGTTCTCTGCGTTTTTTGGCCATATTTTAATGCAGTCCTTATTCTTTGTGTTGCAACTGTGGTGATAATCATGCATGGTTTTTTAATATATCATGTTATAGATTATTGTTTATAAGAAGTCTATAGTTCAGTGTTTCTTTATTTTTATTTTTATTTTTATTTTTATTTTTTATTTATTTTTGTAAATTATGCAATGCCAACTGTTACAGTACTTATACCAAGTTACGATATGTTAGGACTGCCAGTTGGATAAGTCCATAAGGGTAAGGAGTATTTATCCTACCGTTGATATCATAATGAAAGTCATGTTGAAAGCTACTTTTCGTTTGACCTTCTGTTGTTCCAGATGTCAACGATGTAACAACCTGGAAAATCAAAACCAATTTAAATTTTTTATTTTAGCAATTTTAATGAATTTTGAATATTTAAAGTGAATTATTTTAAATAATAACGTCTAGAAATTTATTTTGAACAGAATTAGAACGTATAAATTATTTAAATCGAAGTTAGAATATAAATATTTATTTTAATTATAAAAGGGAATTGGAAATGGCGTGATAGTTTGAAATTTCAATTTCAAATTTCAAATGGAAGTACAGGATTCAAAATAAACCGGATTTTAGTGAAACCAAAAATATTGAATCTGTTTGAAAATATCTTTCCAACTAATCTGAAAAATCCAAATTTCATAGCGGGAATACAAAGTTACGTCCAGTTGAAAATTGAGAATAGTCGCTATGGAAATATAGCCCTTAAAAGTGGAAATTTTGCAAACGACCTCCTTTTTCGACGAGACCACTTTTGTTGGATCCGGAATATCAAATTATTGCTTGATTCCAGTTTTCATAATTTTTGGAATCAATATGTGAGCGTGGTGAATTTAAACGTGTTTGGTAATTTTAGTTTGAATTTAATCGACTGGAAAATGACCGTTTTTCAAACAATCTCCAAATTCGATGAAATTAGTTTTGTTAGGACCGTATCATCAAAACATAGCCAGGTTTATTTTTCTTGAATTTTTGGAGTCCGTACGTGGCCCCGGTAAATTAAAATGTGCGTTTGAATTTAAAATATAATGATTTATATTTTAAATTTAACAGAAACTGATCTTAACGGTCAAATTAGCTTACCAGACATATCCCATTGTGTTCGGAATGGGGGTAGTTAGCTAGAGGCGACAGTCGTTGGGTTTCGTTTGGAGTTTGAATGGAAAGTCAACCTTAATGGAGAATTAAATTAAATTATATATATTAACATTACTCTCCCCCCTCTCTTTCACTCCTGATCGACAGTTATTAAAAAAAAGGGAAAAACAAAATCGATCGCGCACCTCGCCATTGCGTCCCAGGCGGCGTTATCCACCGTCGTGCTCCCCCCCAACGTCTGCGCCTCCACCCTCGACACCCCCTTCCTCTCCTCGCTCCTCCTTCTTCAGTTCGAACCCCCCCAAACCCACCCCCAAAAACCCTGACGAAACCGCCGCGCCACCGTGATGAAACCGCCACCTCCCCCAAAACCAAGCGCCGCCTCTACCACCTGGAGTTTCTCCCTACCCCCCTATCGGTCTAGAAAAATTTACACAGTGAGTTCATTCTTTTATTTTTAATTTCTTTTTTTTATTGTTTATTTTAGTTTAACTAATCTAAAGTATAAAAACATTGGAAAAGATTCAGTTTTTAAAATATAAAACCAATGAAAAGATACAATTTTTGTGCTTACAGAAGTATGATTTTTATTTTGGAAAAATAGGATTTTTAGTTAAATAAAAATTGATTTTTATTTATATGTATTAGCTAATAAAAATTCGATTTTTATTATATGTATTAGCGAATAAAAATGGAATTTTTATTTGTAAAGTATTGTTGTAAAAATATGATTTTTGTATGTATGGATTTGAAGTAAAGATTTGATTTTTATATATAAAAAAAAAGATATGATTTTGTTTATATAAAAGAACATGATGTTTATGGTATAAAAAGATTATATTTTTAAAATGAAAAAAATATTATTTTTATATTAGGAAAGATTATATTTTTATATAAGAAAAGATTTGATTTTTTTTTTAAATAGAAAAGATAAGATTTTTAAGCAATATAAAAATATGATTTATATATATGTATATATATGAAGTAACGATAAAGATTCGATTTTTATATATATGAAGTAACGAAAAAGATTCAATTTTTATATGTATGAAGTAGCGATAAAGATTTGAATTATAATGAAGTTAGCGAAGTAAAAATGTGATTTTTAACGTAAAACCGCGTGAAACAGATTTCGATGGGATCGACTGGAATGAAGTCCAAATTCGAACCGTTCAGAAATAAAGAACGGAGGAGTGGATATCCAAGGTGAGAACTCCTCACGAACATTGCTTGAACAGTTATTTATTTTATAACTGCATATATAAACTGCTCCCCGTCGTCCACAGACCATGGACAACTTGTTTGATTGTTTTGTTGTTGTGGAAATTGACTGTTGATTGTGATGCGAAATGAAAATTAAAATTATGCATGTGTTGAATAAAATATTCATGAGATGAAATAAAATATTTTATCGTTAAAAATATATTTTTTAACGTATATATGAATGAAAATAAATATTCATTTACAAATCGGATGATTTGTTTATGTACACGCATTTAACTAATATTGATTGGGACGATATATTTTACACATCACCCAACTGCACAAATAATAATCGGTGTTAGTTGTTTGAAAACCCCACACGGGTATTGGGATGAAATTGGACATACACTAATCCCAATATTTAGTTGTATGTCAATCGAATGGTTGACAGGCTGTTGTAAGCATTAATTATTTATATTTAACGCTCATGCAGTTGTGTAACGCACTCTGGATGATGGTTGACTATGTTTGATTATTGTTGTGGACATGTGTGTATGAAATCCATATAAATAAAATTTTATGGTAATTGGCTGTGTCTGATTCCAATTTGGAAAGAACGAATATTTTAAATTAACGAATGTTTTAAATTGACGAATATAGAATATTTTAAAATAATTAATATTTTAAAATAATATTCAGTAATGGATCAAAATATGATTTTGATGTCTAATTTGAGATGGAAACGAAAATATTTAAATATATAAAGTTGTGTCGATTAGATTAACGTCATTTTGACGTGACGATATTTATATCGATTTTATTCATTTTTATAATGAATATAAACAAGGAAGTGATTTCAAAATCTAATGTTCTGAAAATATTATCATTTATACATTAATGATATGGAATATTCAATTTTGACTTGAAATTGAATATGAAGTTGAAATCGTTTTGAAAACGAATTTAAAACGATTTATAAAAATACCTTTTAAATGGAAATCAAAGAAATATATATATAATATATATTTAATGGCCTGAATAGAACGCGCCGCGCCGCGGCAATTCGCGAATTTCGACCATTGACTTCAAATGGACATTACGGGAGATCCGACCGTCGGATTCTCCTTAATTGGAGCCGTTGGCTTCGTGTCGAAAGGAGCTTTCCAATGGATACAAGAGATTTGAAATCTAATGGTTGGATTTGGAATTATGTCCAAATTAAATTTGGAAAATGTCGCTGTAAATGCAGTTCGATGACCGTTTATGGAAATCGGTTGTACGGGTCTTGATAAAATTATTAAAAATTTCAATAATTTGTGTAAAATCACAATAAATGATTTGGAAAGAATTGGGATGAAAAATTCCATATTTGTAAAGATAAAAATATATTTTTATCAAAATTAACTAGTTATGACCTAGAATTAAAATCCAATATTTTTAAATAAATAAATTGGATTTGAAATGGTTTTAAAAATAACCAGAATTTCCAATATTTGAATTGGAATGGATTTTGTGACGGCCCGCCCCGCACCAACCGACATTTACTCCAAAAGTGCGCTGTACACATATCCAGTTAGCACGGGACGGTCGCCAGAAGAAAAAGAAAGAAGAGAATGGGCTAATCAAGGAACCTGTAATATGTCTCACAGCGCATAGAACAAAATATAATAATAACATACTTGACATAAACAGGAGAGACAGTGCATAAGCTAAAAACCAGAACTGAGCATCATATATAGCTTATTACAACTTTTCAAACTGTCTCAAAGCAAAAGCAAGATAAAGGAGGCACACTACTAATGCCCAAGTAGCGACCACCAACGACACAGGGAGAATATCTATATATCATACGTGGAAGCCTCCTGCTCGCCTCCGAATCAGCTACTCGCGCATCACCAGCTAACCACAACCTGTCTCTAGTCTGCTCGTGTGAGCATCCAGAGTAATAGAAGAGACATAAAACTCTGGGTCAGACATAAAGCCTGGTATGAGCGATAAGCATCAAAACATAACAATAACAGGTATAATCCAATCATACCTGAACCTGGACCTGCAACCAAAGAGTTAGCACTACATACTGTACAACACTCTAAGGTGCCCTTTCAGATGGTGTAAAGATAACGGGGGTGGGGGTGTGCATGTCATAGTGATGTCAAACAATCAAACATAGCAAGCATCCTCACATCCCTCACTCAGTGCGTAAAGCATACGATATCCACTACTTTGGTCACCTAATACTTAGGGCCATGACGGAATCCAATCCCGTGTAACTATCACTACAAGCCTACTATCCATCTCTCAGTGGTGGACCAAAGTTATGAATACCGACAACCCCTTTGCACACGTCCCGCAGCAAAGCCCAACCATGAAGTGAACTCATTGGTTCCCAACTGGGTCCGGGATCCTGAGCTCTAACTTCCATTTGGACTACCTTTGCATCTCGGGTTTTAATCATCATCCTCCAGATCGGTCTTCATTCAGTTCACTTCGCTTCAGGTCGTGGTCTTCCTTCAGGTTCGGATCGTGCTCCGCCCTCCAACGGTTCGGGTCGCACCACCCTGGTTCGGTTCGCAGTCACTAGCTCGTGGTCACCCTCTGTTTCGGATCGTGCGCTCCCCTCCAGATCGATTCGCGACAAGCTCCTTCAGCTCGGATCGTGGTCATCTGCATACGGTTCGGATCGTGGTATGATCTCCAGGTCGGATCGTGACCAGCTTCGGATCGCGACTCGTGGATCGTGGGTGCATCGGATCGGGTTCCATCTCCACGCGGATCGGGTCATAATGCTCATTCACGATCCGGATCGAAGTACTTCAGTTTGGGCACGGCGCTGCATCGATTCGTCTCGTGGGTCTAACCACGATCGGGTCGGGTCGTGGGAGGAATAAGCGATCCGATCCGGGTCAACTTCCAGCGACGGTTTACACGCCTCTCGACGGCGTTTTCGATCATTCTAACTATTGAAATCAGTCACAAAGCACATCATACAGTCATAGCAACATGTATAAACATCCACAAACAGCAAAACAACAATATGATATGTCAAAACGGATCAAACATACCCAAAAATCCATATTTCCCTCTTAAGCATGTTTAAGCAAATCTAACGATAGGATTAGCAAAACTTATCCAAATTAGCCAAATTTTCTAACAGAGGCCTAAAACAATATTTCATAATTTCTGAATATTTTTTCAGATTTTTAACATGCACAAATTCGCTAATTATCACTAATTACCCCTTAATCCCCCAAATTCCGGGATTTGCAAAATTAGTCGAAATCAACCCAAATTCATATCAGAGGCATAAAATGATGTTTTAGAATTTTGGGAATTTTTCTAGATTTTTCTGAGCCATAATTTCGCTAATCTTCGCTAATTACCATAATTAGCCGCAATTAGTGAAAAACAATGCAAATCACTCACCTTAGCCACAAACAAACTTTAGATCTGAAATAATCTCTGATTTGGATCCAATCCCTATGTGTTCCAGCAGCTCTCTCTCTGATTTGGTGCTACCCTTCCTTGATTTGGTGTAGTTTTGCTTAATCTTCGATTAGAAAGTGATTAGAGATGATTTGGGATGAAATTAGAAGGTGGAGGCCATTGCTAGAGCTTGAAGGAGGTAAGTGGCGGCTGGAAAAATGAGTCTAAAACCGAAATCCTAACCCTAGCAGCCCTTAAATACCCCAAATCCCGAAATCCCCCATTGGGCCTAGTTGCTAATCACCCGGTTAAGCCCGATTAGCTGTTTTTCACCTTCTAAACCTTGTTTCAGCCATATCTCCCAAACGGTAAGTCCGTTTGGCTAATGTAACCACTCTACGGAAAGAGAAACCATCATTCAAATCCAATGGAAGTGGTTTCAGGTCAAAATTCCTTTCCAGTCAAAAGTTATGGCCAAAACAGTATCAACTAGGGGCAAAACGGTCACTTAAAAATCGACAAAAATCATGAACATGGGAATGACCCCAATAATCGTCTCCCAAAGTTACATGACCATACGACTTCGTATGTGAAAGAAATAAATATTCTACGATCCTTCGATGCGTAGAATGCAGGTCATTACACTCTTCCCCCCTTAAGAAATTTCGCCCCCGAAATTCCCTAACCAAAACACACAAAGGGTTCCGCATGCCTATCAATCATAAAACAACAATCAACATGCAAAACAAGTCTATCATAGCATGCGGTTTACTAACAAGGGAAGAAACTATCACTACCAAAACCTTACTAGGCAAAGAGTTCTGGATACTTCTTCCTTATATCTTTCTCTGTTTCCCAAGTACGGTCTTTTTCCATTCTCACCCCACTGGACTTTGACTAGTTTCACCGCCTTCCTTCGAAGCTGCTTCGTATCGTTCCCAACGATACGCATAGACTTGCGGTTCTCAACCGCCTCGGGTTCAACCTCGCTATCGTCCAACTGATCTGGTGAAATAGCCACATTAGGGTCTTGCACAAACTTCCTTAACTGGGAAACATGAAATACGTTGTGAACTCCCGCCATCTTGTCAGGTAGCTCTACTTCATACGCCAAATTACCAACTTGCTCGAGGACTGGGAATGAGCCAACAAATCTTGGTGCTAACTTACCTCTCCAACCAATCCGAATCACATTCTCAATGGAGAGATCCTGACGAACACCAAGTCGCTAATGAAGAATTCCAAATCTCTTCATCTCTTATCGAGATAAGCCTTCTGCCTATCTTTATCCCTTCCCAGTAGTATATCTACTCTATGTCTCAATACATCTTGTTACCACTGGGACGTATAGTCAATTTCGAGTGATGATATGCTCTAAGCACTTCACCTCTCTGTCCATCTACGTTGGGTACAACTAGTCCCTTATTCTTTCGAAGCCACCCTTCTCGATCAAATCCTTACTTGATCATTCTCTTTCCATCGATACCCATCTCTACCCTAGAGATGGTTCCCAATAGATTAGGATCGTCCTTCTAACTGGAAACAATCCACTCAATCAAAACCGATCTAATCGTCAAGCTTACTAGCGTTTCTGAATCCAATTCAGTCTTGGGTCTGAAATCATATCATGTGACATACTCTAGTTGCTTCCATCCTAGAAACAAAACCCCTAAACTGGCATGTCTCCGACTCAATGCAACTAGTACTACACTCGAATCCTTTACTATGATCACTCTGCCCCATGGAGTCATGGCGACTCCACTGCACTGATCCATAGCCACTAGTCCTTTGCTATGTCCACTTTGCCCCTCGAGTCACAATGACTCTACTGCACTGGCTCATAGTCCTACTACAATCACTTTGTTCCCCATCGCTGGAACCCTACAGGTGATAGTCTACTCAAGAGAAGAAAGATAGGAACAAACATAGCAACCATAACATCCATCAAACAAATCCTATCTATCACCTGCTAAAGTCATAATCACATCGACACTTACATGATTGGTCTAACCAATCCCAATATGTCGATTCTAGTCTGTCTGGTCCAACCAACATCACTAACTAATGGAAGCCCAGCCCCCATACATACACCGATGCCTACTTGACTGGTCCAACCAATCCCAGGCGAATGGAAGCCCCGCCTCCCTTCGGACTACCGTACGTCCAACGTACGTTTATCCTCCAAGGATAGTTAAACTAATGGAAGCCCAGCCTCCAATCGGACTACCGTACGTCCAACGTACGTTTATCCTCCAAGGATAACTAGATCACGTCCAACGGATCCAAGGTAACGGGCGTCCCCATATACCCCTGCTTTTAGTCCTCCTAAAAATACTTGAGTCCAACTCAAGTCTATCCATTATCTTGCTGCCCTCTCGAGTCCAACTCGAGCTGAATCCAATTCCTTGCAGCCTTCTCGAGTCCAACTCGAGTCAATCTATAACTCAGACCCAGTCTTGAGTACCGACAAACTCTAGTCCAACATGAGTCGTTTCTCTATTCGTTGCATCTCCAAGATCAACGAACACCCATTTTCTTTTACGAGTTCAAGTCCAACTTGAATCGCTCTAATCTTCGTTGTATCTTCCATGATCAACGAACACATCCTATTCCTTCAAAGTTCTACTATCCAATAGAGAACATCAACATAGGGTCCTAAACAATCCATTACTTTGCATCTTTCTCGAGTCCCACTCGAGCAATCTCATAACCCTATAGAGTCTAACTCTGGGCAGTCTATACCATTGAACAGTCTCATCATGTTCCGTCTGCCCATCACTCCTCGAGTGAACCAAGATATCATCCAATGAAAAATCACAGCAACTATTTACCCCTCACGCAACCCATCCTAGTCGAAATCGACATTCCCCAAGCACAAGCCCCAAAGGCCTAAACCAATATCAGACAAGCACCCAAGGAACATCTCCTCCGAGTTCAGACAATCCACCTGAGGTGATACTAGCAAAACAATCTAGCACTGGAGTACTCATTTGCCTCCCAGAGACAGCTAGAACTTATTACAACGATAACCTCTTAGCTTCCTTAACTCCAGTTACTATCGCCATCACTAGGTAGGTACCTAATACCACCCTATTCCTTTGGAGTAGATCGACTCCCCAAAATAATGCTAAACCCAGTAAAGCCCAAAACAAAGCAATCACAAGGAAACATACATCCATGACTCGATAAGACCACATTACAATAAATCATGCCAAATCTGGTCGAACCACCAATCGGGTTCGTCACTACTAAAGGTCTATCGACTAACTCAGGTTTGTCAAACAAAACCCGATCAAAACTTCTTAAATAGAAAGCATACCTCGAATAACGACACCTTTTTCCTTCTGCGCCGCAGTTGGGGCATTTGACGAAGAAGGAACAGCGTTGATAGCATACGCTTTCACGATCTGCTTCTCCCTAGGAGGTTGTGGGCAATCATCCTTGTGATGTCCCGCCTGGCCGCAGTTAAAGCACTTCCTTTCCCCAGGCTTTTCTCGACAATCTCTGGCGTAATGGCCCTTCTTGCCACAACTAAAGCATTCGCCATCTTTCTTATTTTTCTTATTCTGACCATCCTTGGTCGGGTTCTGCTTCCTCTTGTTCTGAGAATTCTTCTTGCCTTCACCGCCTGCTTGCGGCTTTGGCTCCTCTGCAGATGCCGTAGCAACTTCGGCCTTCGACTTAGGGAAAAGGCTCTCTGACCTTAATGCCTTTCCTACAATAGACTCGAACGTCTCATCGATATGGTTTATAAGTCTTTCCCCCAAGTACCCATCCAAGCCAGTTATGAACTTCTCGTTCTTCTTTTCGACTGTATCGATAAGGGACCATCCATATTTCGATAAAGTGTCGAATTCAGCGATATACTCTGAGACTGCTCTACCGTTCTGCTTAAGCTCCAAGAACTTCTTGAACAGTTCTGATTTATGAGCAGCTGGAATAAACTTATCACAAAAGCGAGTCTTAAACTGATTCCAAGTAACTTGATCTTCTGGAGTAGCTGTTCTAATGGCATTCCACCAATTCATCGCTCGCCCTTGCAGCTGACGAGACGCTAGCCTTCTCTTCATCGCATCCTCAAGACCCAAGTCGTTGAAGATACGATCACAGCTATCCAACCAATCCTGAACATCTGTGGCCGACTCCGTTCCGTGGAACGGCTTCCCACCAAGACTAGTATAATCCTTGTTTAGCTTGGCGAAATCGGCCCTAGGCGCCTGCACCGCTGCACCACCACCGTTAACAACGTTAGGAGCTGCTCTCTGAACATCCCTAAGCATCCCTCTCATGAGGTCAGTGAACATAGTCCTCATCTCAGCAGCATTCCCATTATTGGCTCCTCTACCAGTACCCCTCACGTATCGGCTCATCGTTCAATCTGTACAGAGAAAACGATTAACCATCTCCATAGTGGTGTTAGTGCAGTACGACTTCATTCTTATACTACCAATAGTATATATATATATAGCTTTTGAAAACCAAAGTAATCACAAATACGCGCTCTCGTATACGTACTATCTCTCCCTAGTGTCTTTCCCTAGGTTAACTACGCAACCTAGAGCTCTGATACCAAGTGTGACGGCCCGCCCCGCACCAACCGACATTTACTCCAAAAGTGCGCTGTACACATATCCAGTTAGCACGGGACGGTCGCCAGAAGAAAAAGAAAGAAGAGAATGGGCTAATCAAGGAACCTGTAATATGTCTCACAGCGCATAGAACAAAATATAATAATAACATACTTGACATAAGCAGGAGAGACAGTGCATAAGCTAAAAACCAGAACTGAGCATCATAGCAGCGGAAATCCAAAATATAGCTTATTACAACTTTTCAAACTGTCTCAAAGCAAAAGCAAGATAAAGGAGGCACACTACTAATGCCCAAGTAGCGACCACCAACGACACAGGGAGAATATCTATATATCATACGTGGAAGCCTCCTGCTCGCCTCCGAATCAGCTACTCGCGCATCACCAGCTAACCACAACCTGTCTCTAGTCTGCTCGTGTGAGCACCCAGAGTAATAAGAAGAGACATAAAACTCTGGGTCAGACATAAAGCCTGGTATGAGCGATAAGCATCAAAACATAACAATAACAGGTATAATCCAATCATACCTGAACCTGGACCTGCAACCAAAGAGTTAGCACTACATACTGTACAACACTCTAAGGTGCCCTTTCAAATGGTGTAAAGATAACGGGGGTGGGGGTGTGCATGTCATAGTGATGTCAAACAATCAAACATAGCAAGCATCCTCACATCCCTCACTCAGTGCGTAAAGCATACGATATCCACTACTTTGGTCACCTAATACTTTGGGCCATGACGGAATCCAATCCCGTGTAACTATCACTACAAGCCTACTATCCATCTCTCAGTGGTGAACCAAAGTTATGAATACCGACAACCCCTTTGCACACGTCCCGCAGCAAAGCCCAACCATGAAGTGAACTCATTGGTTCCCAACTGGGTCCGGGATCCTGAGCTCTAACTTCCATTTGGACTACCTTTGCATCTCGGGTTTTAATCATCATCCTCCAGATCGGTCTTCATTCAGTTCACTTCGCTTCAGGTCGTGGTCTTCCTTCAGGTTCGGATCGTGCTCCGCCCTCCAACGGTTCGGGTCGCACCACCCTGGTTCGGTTCGCAGTCACTAGCTCGTGGTCACCCTCTGTTTCGGATCGTGTGCTCCCCTCCAGATCGATTCGTGACAAGCTCCTTCAGCTCGGATCGTGGTCATCTGCATACGGTTCAGATCGTGGTATGATCTCCAGGTCGGATCGTGACCAGCTTCGGATCGCGACTCGTGGATCGTGGGTGCATCGGATCGGGTTCCATCTCCACGCGGATCGGGTCGTAATGCTCATTCGCGATCCGGATCGAAGTGCTTCAGTTTGGGCACGGCGCTGCATCGATTCGTCTCGTGGGTCTAACCACGATCGGGTCGGGTCGTGGGAGGAATAAGCGATCCGGGTCAACTTCCGACGACGGTTTACACGCCTCTCGACAGCGTTTTCGACCATTCTAACTATTGAAATCAGTCACAAAGCACATCATACAGTCATAGCAACATGTATAAACATCCACAAACAGCAAAACAACAATATGATATGTCAAAACGGATCAAACATACCCAAAAATCCATATTTCCCTCTTAAGCATGTTTAAGCAAATCTAACGATAGGATTAGCAAAACTTATCCAAATTAGCCAAATTTTCTACAGAGGCCTAAAACAATATTTCATAATTTCTGAATATTTTTTCAGATTTTTAACATGCACAAATTCGCTAATTATCCCTAATTACCCCTTAATCCCCCAAATTCTGGGATTTGCAAAATTAGTCGAAATCAACCCAAATTCATATCAGAGGCATAAAATGATGTTTTAGAATTTTTGGAATTTTCTAGATTTTTCTGAGCCATAATTTCGCTAATCTTCGCTACTTACCATAATTAGCCGTAATTAGTGAAAAACAATGCAAATCACTCACCTTAGCCACAAACAAACTTTAGATCTGAAATAATCTCTGATTTGGATCCAATCCCTATGTGTTCCAGCAGCTCTCTCTCTGATTTGGTGCTACCCTTCCTTGATTTGATGTAGTTTTGCTTAATCTTCAATTAGAAAGTGATTAGAGATGATTTGGGATGAAATTAGAAGGTGGAGGCCATTGCTAGAGCTTGAAGGAGGTAAGTGGCGGCTGGAAAAATGAGTCTAAAACCGAAATCCTAACCCTAGCAGCCCTTAAATACCCCAAATCCCGAAATCCCCCATTGAGCCTAGTTGCTAATCACCCGGTTAAGCCCGATTAGCTGTTTTTCACCTTCTAAACCTTGTTTCAGCCATATCTCCCAAACGGTAAGTCCGTTTGGCTAGTGTAACCACTCTACGGAAAGAGAAACCATCATTCGAATCCAATGGAAGTGGTTTCAGGTCAAAATTCCTTTCCAGTCAAAAGTTATGGCCAAAACAGTATCAACTAGGGGCAAAACGGTCACTTAAAAATCGACAAAAATCATGAACATGGGAAATGACCCCAATAATCGTCTCCCAAAGTTACATGACCATACGACTTCGTATGTGAAAGAAATAAATATTCTACGATCCTTCGATGCGTAGAATGCGGGTCATTACAGATTTGAATCGAAATTATCTTCGGAATATTTTGATACCGAATTCCGTGATTATATGGATATTATGGTGGAATTTGGAAGATATATATATATATCATTATCCCCAATACGATATTTGTTGATTTCAGAATTTGATACTGAATATAAGTCGATATAATTTCTATTCGGAGCCTTGTATTTAATATTGAATTGGATTTGGGTTTATCGTAAATGATGTCTTTATTAACATCGTTCTTAAACCCAGTGTGAAAAGAGTAAATCTTTTTATTAAGATTTAATTGGAATAAAATAGAGTGTGAATTGGGTTTATCGTGAGCTCTGTTTTTAACGACATTCGTTCTTTAACCCGATTTACAGTGCAATTGGATCTGGAATTTATAAATCTTTTTATTAAGATTTAACGGGAATTTTCCAAGTAAAATTTTCCAATTTAATATATTAAATTGGAATTGAATAGAATTCGATTTGATAATAATCGAAGTGAACTCCTGTGGAGGAAGAATGTTAATACATATGGAATTTAAAAGGCTTTGTCGTTATTCCATTTATATTATTAGTCGGATACGGGAATTGATATCAATTATATATATATCGATCTGTTTTCCGTGAAGATTCCATAATTAATGGAATGTGATTTGGGTTTATCGTGAACTGTGTTTTAAATGACATTAGTTCTTTAACCCAGTAAAAGACATGATTACATGTCTAACATGGTATTTCGAACTGTATGGTTGATCTCTGCTAAATATATATCTGTTTGGTGGCGGAGAATTTATTCTCTTGCTTAATACCCTTCTCTAAGATGTACGAGCTTAGAGGTTATATATCGGCAGAAATCAATATTACGGTGCAGATTGTCGATGCGACATGTTAGCGTTTCCAAAGTCAAATAATCATTAATATTGATTTTTGGAAAGATTAAAACTAAGTGGAGTTTTAATGAATCTTTAATTAGATTGAAATGCAAATTGATAATTTAAATTATCAAATTTGGGAAATGATCGAGAATGGAGTATCACCAATTTTTCTCCTAGCGATAGTTAAATCTTAAATTATATTTGAATGGGAAATGGTAATTAAATTTACCGATAACACCGTGGTGTTAGATATGGTGTATGACCAGTTTCGCTCCATGGGATGAATAGGTTGGGATTGGGAAATTAAACAAATGATTACTTCGGTAAGGTGCATTAATCCTGACAAGTTTGGAAAACCTTAATATGGTTTGAATGATATCCAAAGAAAGATTAAAGAATAAATTTTAAAGTATTTATCTTTGATAAAATTAATGGGAACATATCCCTAAGGATGTGAATATTTGAATAAAAGAATATTATGAATTGGAATGAGGCGTATGTTGTGTTTTTATAGCACTTGTTTATTATTTACGCGAGTTATTCGGAAAGGCAGGATTTATACCCATTCTGAATAACTGATTCGACAATATGTTGACGATGAAGACGGTGGTTGAAGACCGGAGGTCTTCACATCGTTTTGATGATTACCGATGTCTTGATTGAGTTGTGCATCCAAGACAAGGTAATAAGTGGTGATCGTCCAGACGTACTTGGAGATCGACCGGATATGCGAGGACCTCTCTCCTATATTGGACATATGGGATGAGGAATAAGGTGCCTCCTGTTTCGTTCAGACCCAGAACGAACTTGTAAATGGACTGTGTGTCTGACATTGGATTTTACTCTGTGTTGATTGATCTCTATTAAATATATATCTGTTTGGCGGTGGAGAATTTATTCTCTTGCTTAACGCCCTTCTCTGAGACGTACGAGCTCAGAGGTTATATATCGATAGATATCAGTCGCATAGCGTGAATTGCCTGTGTGGCATGACTGAGTGGCAAATGATCAAGGCTTCTGTTGAAAAGCAAAGTCTTGTGGTTGATGATCAAAGCACGACTTTAACATAGCATAGCTTTGTGTATAGCGTTAATTTGTGAGCCTCACACCTCGGTATGAGTTAAAAATGGGATAAGGGACCCAAAGAGGACATGACGTTTCTTTCTAGCTATGGGTGGTGTCGGGGTTTTGCAAGCCCAGACATTTATATTTTTTTACCTTTGTGGTTGTTGGAATGCGAGGCGCCTCGGTTATATCGGTCTCTACGGAGCCGATGGATATAGGTCCTATAGGACCGGGAAACGTGTGTTCAGGAATTGCTAATCCACTAACGTAAGTGTGGACCGGCCTTGGAGGATCCAAGGGTCTACTGCGGGAGACCCTAAGGCATTTGCTAGAGTGTCTCGAAGCCGACCAGGAGTACATCCCTTGCCTCGACTCATGACGGAAATCCAATTTCCAATACGTGACATTTCAGTTTTAATTGTAGAACTAGTACGGCGACATGATATATGGTACCCATGCCGTCCGTGATTGATACATTTATATTTGAAGCTGTTTTTGACACTATACACTTATTATAGCATCATGTGATTTGTTTTTGAACGTACCAAGCATGTTTGGCTATTATAAGGGAAAACCCTATCCTCTGGCTTGCATTGCATTGTGTGATGGGACTTGGGTCTTATAATAGCTTCATTTTTCCAAAAAGCATCGCGTTGTTTGTTTTATGCACTGGTATTCTTGGGAGGAAACCCGTTCCGTGTTATACGGCGTGGTCCCTTGATTTACTTTATTTCTAAAGTAAAGTTTTAAATAACTGTTTTAGTTCTCACACCAGTCATATGACTGACCTGGAGTTTATTGTTTTAACCTAAACTCTAGGTGCCCCTATTTTTCACACGGGCAGCTAGTAGTTTTGGTTTTGCTGATTTATAATCATAGGATCCTGATTTATAGCTGGAATGATATTCGGAAAGCTCTGTATGCATGTATTCCTTTCAATTGTGTTTTGTATTATTTTCCGCTGCATTGTAATTTGTAAATCTCTGATATTTATCAAATGTATTTTATTTGTTCATACTCTGTATATTCTTGTACTCTGATGTAAATTGTTGTAATAAGCAATGAAATGTTCTTCTGTTTGTGTTCTGATTTGTCGTGTACTCAGACAATCCGTTCTTTCTCTTCTCTTCGGAGACCAGGGAAGTTTGGGGCGTCACAAATCAGTTTTGTACATTTATGATAAATACATGTAAACCTCTTATTCTCTTAATTCCCAGCCTTCTGTTTCTGCTGTAATTTGCCCATGTTTTTTTTATTTCGGCAAGAAATCCAACTACAAATAAGTTGCGAAAAAGAATCTGAACTGCAAGATTTTATAACGTAATCGAACAAAATTATCTAGAAAATGAAAATTACCACCTCATCAGCAAAAGTGTCAATTTCCATCATCATTTTTTTATCGAATGAAAAGACTTTAATAAGGATAATATATAAGTTGATACACACATCCATTAAATTCTACATTGCATTGTATTAATACACCTTTTTCACTACGACCGTGTGCGAAGCACGGGTTCACACTAGTTCGTAATATGGCATATAAATCCCCATCTAAGAATCAAAGCATCAACATGGAAATAAAACTTAACAAAAGATAGATTTGTAATCCTAGGCTTTTTGGAGTACAATAATAAACAAAAAGGGGGGAAATGGATAAATAATATAATATACAATCTTTACGAGCGTAACGGCAAGAGCTTCGCGCGTGACCATACCACCTGCTTTGCTCGTGAACTGTTGTTTTTGAAATATTATGATTTTACATTTGTTTGCACACAAATTGTATGAATGTTGCATAGTTTATAAATATCACTCAAGAAAAAAATAGAAATATTAAAGAGAATAAAAAAATTCAAAGGTTAAAATTTGAATAAATAGGTAATGCGAATATAGTGCAATAAATTTTGAATCTTTCGAAGGTTATGTGGTTTCTCTTTTAATTGATGATTTGATTAAAAAGGATGTTGAATATGTTTCGCGACTACAATTTATGTTTGAAAAGATTAAACAAACAAATTTTTAGGATTTTATTTTTTTAAAAGTTGATGGTTTGCTTAAACAGAGCGTTGAATATATCAAATAGTTATGCTTTGCGACCACAATTTATGGTCAAAAAGATCAAACGAACAAACTTTTAGGATTTTAGTTTTTTAAATATTCTATCTAATATTCATTGAATTTTTGAGTTGTATTATTATTTAATAGGATATGAATTTATGAAAGAGTTAGATCTTACTTTTGCGACTACAATTTATGGTATAATTTTTTGTTCCTTTTGTCCTTGAGGGTAAAAACCCCTTTTGATAATACTTGTAGAGAAGCGGTTAAAATTTGTAATGAAAGCTTATTTGCATATCATTTTTTGAGCGATATTAGCAAGGTAATTTGCATTTGTTGAAAAAGTTTATTAGATCCTAATTTAAATGACATTAAATGCCTAATTTATTGGGGAGATTAGGTAAATAACAATTTAGTATATTTTAAAACTCATACGTAAGGGCACTTTGGGAAGTTCATGGTCGGACCAAAACATTGCGGTCACAAGACAATTATTAATAAAGATAGTATTATTTTACTATCTGTCCACTTTGAGTGGTTTGTACTGAAAAATAGGGATTTTGGTCACATGTGGTTTATTGCACCTAAGTTTATTATTTTATAACGAAATGGAGATTCGAATACATATAATTTACAATGTCTAAATCCACACTTTTTATGTAATTTTAGGATATATTGGTAGACAGAAGGGAACATAAAATAGACTATATTCTTAATATACATACAAATAATAATAGGAAAAGACCTTTTTATTTGAATCCACAATCAAAAACCCAAATAATAAACTCAGACTGACAATTCCATACAATTAGAGTTCGAGGGATTTTTATATTTTATTTTCGTTAATCCCAAACCCCATAGGCATAATCAATCCAGATTTAAATTAACAAGTCATGGAAAATTGGTAAACTTAAAAAAATCTCAGTCACAGTGCCAAAGAGAGAAAACCGTGTGATAATTCTTGATCTGGATAGTAACTATGCCCATAAATTGCCAATTTCTTCTTCCTATAAAATGGTATATGTTAGATCCAGTAATCCTAAGAATAAAGTTGAATAAATGAAATAGAATAGAGTGGAAGAAGGAAAAAGAACAAACCTTCACCTAGACTTGATACTAACACCGATAGAAACAAAAAAGAAAAAAAATGGAGGTAGCCTCAAATTATATGACTAAGAGAAAGGGGTTAAGGCTCTTTTTCTAGTTGTCAAAATGTGTAGGACGCGTTTGATTTATAATATAAGATCCAAGCTATCCGTTGACAGCTAAACCTAAAATATCACAAGCAAAACTTGGTTGCCACCTACCCTCCCAAGAATGAAGTGGTTGACCTCCCTCTTGGAGGGTGGCGACCCGACAATCAACCCCTTTGCAGGAAGAGTGGTCGATCTCCATTCTGGGTTGGGAAATGCGAATTTATTCTACGATTGATTTGTTAATAAACTTTAATTAATTTGTTTCCTTTCTTTTGAACTATGTCCCCTTGTTATATGTACATATTGACACATAACCATGTATTTGAATACGGGATATTCCGTTATGCCAAATTTATTTATAATATGGAATATTCATCCCATTAATTTCAAATTCAAATCTATATGCTCATTATTTATTCGTATTTTATATTTAAACTTTGTTATGGGCATATCTTCTACATAAAACTCCGTTTTCGACAAATAAATTATGAAAACGGATAAGAGTCTTGTCATAAACATAATGGTGATATTTTCATGGCCAAATTGCTATGCATAAAATATCCATATTTCTAGTTACTATTATTTTAGTTATCTATGTCTAATTATGGTATATTTTACGGTGTCTTACAGATATAGAAAATAGTAATTAATAAAGGAATTTAGCAGATGAAAATAAAAGCAATAAACAATGTTAACATTAAAGAAATAGAATACACAAGAAGGAAAATGAAGTACCCATATCAGGGTAGAGTATTAAAGGAATGAAAGAATAATATTTTGGACAAATTTTACAAATTGAGGAAATATTAAGAAACCATTTAACATTTGTTTAAAAGGGATGAACAAAAATTTGAAGCTAGAGATCTAGAGACTTCTTGCTTTGAGATGAAAGGCCAAAAATAAATATTGGAACCATATTTGATTATATGCGTGTATATATGTAGTAGGTATATAACCGTGCAAAAACAACAATTGGAAAAAAAATTTCTAAAATTCAAATTATTAGAAAAGTCTAAATTTATGAAGAGGGGAAAACAAATAAGATGAACTTAATTGCCTTTTAAAGATCCATTATCATATTACGTTGAAAAAGTATTATCAAAATGATTTTTTTTCATAAAACTGAAAAATATAAAAATATTGAATCAAAAATTAAATAAAACCAAGTTATAATTGGAAAAATACATAATACTTTAATTGGTTATTATACCGTTGAAGACACATTAAAAAAATTTAAAATCGAATTGCCAGAAAGGTATATCTAGTTAATGATGCAACAAAAGAAAATAAAGGAAAGTAATAAGAAACAAAATAAAAGAAATTAAAAAAAGAATGGCGAATTTCTATTTTGTAATTGTGAGTGAATAAGTAGAATAGAAAATGAAGGATATAAAGGAAAAAACAAACATAGTAATAGAAATAGAAGTGGAATAGACAACTCCTCTATATATTAAAACTTCAAAACTAATTAAAATGAATTGGATGGAACCCCATTTGAACGCAAGCATAGCTTAAATTCAGCAAGGATGATAAGAGATTAGCAGTTGGTTTTAAAAAAACCGGCTATTATTCTCAATCAATTTCAATATTTTGTATGGATTGAGATTGCTTACAAAAATTAATCAAAAAATATTTGTCAGAAAGAAAAGGAATTTTCTAAAAACTAATATTCATACACACACACATACATAGACACACTCTTTTATATCTATATACAACATTCTAAAAATGTGTTATTAAATAAACATGTGGTTGCATTCTTATCATCTCCATTACTTGATAATTCGAGCAAACTTCTAATTTATATTGCTTTTTAAATATTTAAAAATCTAGGAAGTTCCATCAAATATAAAGCACATGTAGCTTAGTGGATAGAGTGTCTGTTTCCTAAGCAGAAGGTCATAGGTTCTACCCCTAGCTAGCGTGCTTGCTTTTTCTTTGATTGCTTCCACTTTTAGTCTTTAAAAAACTTATTTTCCTTTAGTAAGTATGGAAAGTAAATTTTTGACACCAAACAAACTTGTGCTTCTTCTTCTTTAAAAGATACCGCTTTTCAACTTTGATTCTGTACTCACACAATGACATCTTGTAGCATTGAAGAGCACTGGAGCTTTGTAAGAAAAAATATACAAGTTTTCAACATGACTTCTTCTAAATTATAGTGTATCACAAAAATAGCACACTTTATGCTATGGAGAATTAGTATAATTGAGAAAAAAAACTAACCAAAGTAACAGAATGTCGAGTTCTTGAAAAGTGATAGATTTTTTTCAAAATGGTGGATGGAAATCTACATGAAAAGCGAAGGAATGAATGAATCATGAAATAAATCTACAAAAAGTGATAGCAAATCTTTTGTGTATTGCTAAGGGCATTGGGCTGGTTGCTAAGGGCTAACCGCCGATCAAGCTAGTTTGGTTGGTGGTTAACCGCCGACCAGCCACCAAACTGTTAGCTCTTAGCTACCAGCCCAATTCCCTTAGCATTACATAAACTTTTTGATAGATGAAAATATATGTGTAAGCGAGAGCTAAATAGCGGTAAAAAAATGAAATCAACATGAAATGGTGGATAGAGGTGGATCCAAGAAAGTCAAAAGAAATGAAAGTATTTAATATACTAAATGAGTAACAAATAATACATCATGAAAATTAAGGTTTTAAATGTTAAAATGAGAAGAAAATGAGATGGAAGGGTCGAATCGATTTACTATATAGGAGATGAAGAAAATGATTGTATTTTGTTTATTAAATAACAATAAATACATGTAGTAAATAAAGGAAATATTTGATTTCACTTGCAAGAATGTGATAAATGTATAAAAACAAATAAGGGAAAAAAATATTGCCTTGGCATGTATTAGAATTAAGCACAAAAATCAAAATGTGGATTTGAATTACCATTTAGATATAGAATTGAGGATCTAATAAATCATGAAACCAAAAAAGAGGTAAGATGGTAAGATGAGAGAACATCATTTATGGAAATGGTTAATGTTTAAAGAGAAAATATAAAACATTTGAAGGGTTGAAAATGAAAATTAGTGTTAGATAAAAGAAAATCAATTATACAACTTGAGAAAGAGAGTCAGAGCAGATAACGAAAAGTCATATGTTCAATTTCTAATAGAAAAGAATAAAAACTTGAGAATAGCGGTGGACTGCAAAACCAATGCATATTTATTTATCAGTTAAATCTTATAATCCAACAGTTTAGTCTTTTAGAAAATATTAGCCAAAACATGTGGGCTTAAATAAAAATAACACTTCTAGATCAGAGAGAACTACCGAAATTAGCTAAGAATGAATAAAGAATATTTTCAGCTAACTAAAATTTTAACATTCAAAATGTTCGATTTTTTGTTACTCAATATTAAAAAATGTAAATTCCTTCTAGCTTGAGCTAATTTTTTGGGTGTATATCTTGGATTTCCTTGTTTAACATGGCATAAACACAGAGAGTGGTAAGAAGAAGTCACAAAGAATGCTTACAACAACAAAACAATATGGATTACATTATAACTTTAAATATAAGTACATAAACAATAATATGAAGGTTAATTAAAGAATGTTAAAATAAGGAGATAATAAATTAAGGCATAACCTAACCATCTGAACTTCACACTACATGGAATAGGCAACCATTCCTCTTTCAATCCATTAATTTATTTGAGAGGAGATGAGCATGCCTAAACGATGAAGGGGAATAGTTGTTCTATTGAAGAAATGAATCCACTAATTTATTTGGGAGAAGATGAGATTGCCTGAAATGATGAAGGAAAATAGGAATACTACGGAAGAAAAAAAGATGAATAAATAAGAATGTACTTGAATATGCTATCTATAGCTTAACATATGTAATATGCTATTATATGGAAAAATAAGGGGATTGTTAAAGGGACTCTACATTTGTTTAAGGGGAGGATAATTTTAAGGGGACTCCAGCATAAGTTTTTTGTTAAGGGGAGTTTGGTTTATTTTAAAAAAGAAATGAAAAAGAGACCTAATTACCCCTGGCTCATCACTTATGTTAAACCCTAACTTAATAAATTCGGTGCTAGTAATAAACGTGCAAATTACTAAACATCTCAATTATATAAATTTGATACAACATATTAGATCAAAATTTTCGTTTCTGCATTTATTTTAAATTAACCATATCAATTTCAATATAAAATAGCAATTCATTACCTAATCCGATATCTTATGATCACCACGGAACTTTCTTGTGTTTCCATTACATTAACTGTATCCATTTTTTATTTTTATGTACAAACATTAATTAAGGTTTAGGTTTTATGGTTTATATTAATGAGGATTTTAAGAGGTTAATATTTGAATTTTAATTTATATGTTTAAGGGGGGAGGGGGGCTAATTTATTTTGTCTGCCCCATAACAATTAAACAACAAATAAAAATTGGTCCTCCCCTTAACCAAATGTGGAGTCCGTTTAACAATTCCCAAAAATAAATGAAGAGTAGAAAAGGAATACATAACCAATGCCTATTTCATCCATTAAAATCTTTAAATTGATGGTTATCTTTTAGAAATAAAAAAGAAATATAATGGGCTTAAATGAAGATAACACCCAAGGAGAATTGAGGATATAAGGAAAGAAAGAATGAGAAAAGGAATAACATAATCAAATTTTTTATTTTATTTTACATGTGTAATAATATTATAATAGATAGAATGCAGGAGCTTAAGTTTCCTTAAATGGGATAAAAAGTGAAGACAAACGTGGGAATACATATGTATTTTGGAAAATGTAATGGTTTGTATACAAAATGAATGTATGAAATAGAGAATTCATGAGGCACCATTAATTGCAACTTATTATTTAGGGGATGTTTTGGAAAGATATTTTTATTTTCCGTGGGATAATTGTAAAATTTCATCCAAATGAGTGAAAGTGAAGTATCCAAGATAAGAGAAAATGTGGTGCAAGGTAAAGGTCAACATTATATTGGTTTTCTTATATCTTATATAGTAATAAAATATAGTAAATAGATTTCAAGAATGTCCATCCATTCTCAAAATTATTTTATCTATCTATTATATATTTTGATAAAAGAAACTTTTAAACTAGGGTTTCTCCTTTTTTTTTTAATAAACTTTCATCTTGATCTTTTTTCCTTAGCAATCTACTAAACATCTTGTACTTAGATCATTCATGGAAAGTAAACAACAAATTAAAAATTGCATTAATAAAAGTTATTCAACAAAAATGTTACATCAATGAATATTTTTTTCTAGGGAATTAAACATATTGTATTTTAGATCATCCCTTAGAAATAAAACTGCAAATTCAGCGTTGCATTAATAAATTTGACCAATAGAAATGTTACATATGCGTATCTAATTTCTAGGATAAGAAAATCAAGATTTCGCTCTTTTCAGGTTACTTCTTGTTTTTTATTTCTGAGATAAGTAGTATATGGTTACACATTTTTCTCAAAAACTCTATACAACAAAATAATGGTGGATAATGGATGTTGTCTTTCAAAATAGCAAGCCCTATCCAATGGAAGAGCATCATCTTTCTATTTTCATTTTACATCATTGTGCTTATGCCTGATTCCAATTCATTTTGCATGAAGAAAGAGGTTTATGAAATTCAACTTGATAATTCTAATATGATTTTCATTTACTGTATTCTTTTTATCTATGTCATTAACTAATTTGATTATTTATACTTAGTTGATTGAATATACTTGGAGTGCTTCATACGTGAATTTTTTTTATTTTACTGGTGGTTTAGAGCTTGGTACATTGTTGATTCCAAAAAATATACCTTTGAAATGTCGATCCTTTTCCTTTTTCAATTTTACCTTACATGTCTCTCGTGGTTTATCGTGTTTTCCATATTGATTCAATAAAAAACTTACATTTAAAATTTAATTTGTTCATTCGGTAAATTTCATCCAGTGCACATTTTAATTTGGAAAATTCTATTACAAACTGGTAAATTGCTAAGTAGCTGCCCTTTTTTATAAAAAATTGAAGGATGGAACTACCGCACATTTTAATTTTCAATCCACTTTGTGGTAGCTCAACGTGATTTTGTAGTGAATCACATAGGGACACTGCGTGGTACCTAATGATACAACGTAGTGGCTCTACGTGGTATCTTTAGGTACCACGCAATGCTCTTGTGTGGTTCTCTACAAAACCACGTGGAGCCTCTATGAGGAAGGGTATTATTGGATTTTTCAAATTAAATGTGGGGCTATTGAGCAAAATGACGGGTTCTCCTTTTTGTAGCTGAATTTAAGGGGGCTACTCAGCAACTAGCTATATAGAATGGTGGTATTTGGTTTACCGTTTTCAGTTTTTGGGCTTCACCTATATAGAATGCGAGCGATGCATGTATATCATGGAAAATGACCGTTTTAGAAAATGACGTTGACACACATAGCAGAGAACAACAAATATATATTTTCCATTTTCTAGGAAGTAATGGAAGAATGAGAGACAACTCATCCTTTCATCTCTTCTACATCTCCTTTATCATCCCCTTTGCCATTCTTCCACTCTTTCCACCGTCCATCATCTCATCTTATATGTTGAAAAAACAAAACATAGTATAAACCAAACTCCACTTATTTTTAGTACTGATTTATTTATTTCAGAAATTTAACACAATACAATTTTAGTTTCCATCAGGCTGAAATAATTTGAAATATATCAATTCTAATTATAATATGATTGTTGTTATTATGAATTTAATTCGATTTTCTTTAAATTTCACATATTCAAAGATATAACAATGTTTTGCTATTAACTGCTTCGAAAACATCTATTTTCTAAATTACATTCTACCTATCAATATATGTTTATAAGCTTTTAAGATTTTGAAATTTGATTGGAGTCAGAAGTGGTTATTCTCTTAAATTTTGAAAAAAAAATATGCGACTAATACGCTTAGTAGCTGTTTTTATATTTTGCATTTTGTGAATTTATTTCTTGGATAGCTTAATTAAATGAAAATGAAGTTTTTTCACTTTAATTAACATGTTAATCCCTTAGGAATGGTGTCTAATTTTGCCTTTTGGATTTATGTAACGACCCAGATTTTTGAGCGACTTTGGTTATCGACATAAGCTCGATGTCGATAACCAAAACATCGAAAAATCCCGGTAATTAATGAAAGAAATTAGAGGGTGAGAATAGATAAGATAGAAACTTAGAATAGAAGAAGAAGAAGAACACAACATCAGAGTAACACGAACCTCACAGCAGAATGAATAACATATAATAGATAACATAACTTTGAAATATAACAGTTATGTATACAATAGCACTTATCAGAGTACATCACTTACAACACAGCGGAAATAACTATAGCTATATGATCCAGAAGCCTCCTGCTCCAGCTCTTCAAGTATATCTGTAAATCCCGACTACTTGACTGCCCGTACAAATTTAGGCACCCAAGAGTTTAGGGAAAACAACAAAGTAAACTCCGGGTCAGTCATGGGACTGGTATGAGTAAAACAGTTTAAAAACAGGTATATGAACAAGTAAACGATATCTCATAAGACCACGCCGCAGAACGGAACGGGTTTTTCCCTTATGAGAATCCAAAATATCTTTATATCAAAAACCTTTTGATATTATAATAATGTCTATGTACAAATAGATATCAACTAGCAGAAACGCTTTCATCTCACGTTCTACATATATAGTATACAATCAAAATCGCAAGCACGTATTGGGTAATGGATTTCCAACTATGACAAGGTATGGAACCAGCTTCCGATCAGTGTACTCTAGGAACGATACACTGGAGTTCGACAAGAACACCTTGCAACTCAGCCACACATGACCGACCACTCATTTCGCTTGAGTGTATCGAACGTACATCACCAATGGTTGGGATCAGCAACCGTTCCCGTATATATATGGGACAACATTGATAGATTAAAGAAGCAAATGAATATTCTCTAGATAGGTGATTATACACCCTACTTCGGTGCGACCGACTTAGCCATGCTGCCTGCCCGATTTCTGTCATTTACCGGTTAATGAAGCTAGAAGCTACGCTTTATCATTACATCAGATTCACTTCGAATGCCTCATTGTCAGATCCATCGAAAATCACTAATTGACGTCTACAACAGTACATTACGTGTCAGCTAAAAGAAGTTTCCTTCTCCGCTTCCACTCTTGGTACGGTTGAAGAAATCAATGTACGTGACCTTTCTGGAAATACTCTGTCAGACATTCATTCATACAAGTCATCCTCATTCACTTAGAATGTCACATCGTCTTACCCGCAAAATCACAAATTGACTTATCCAAAAATAACACGGGTATACAGCTAAGAGAAACGAATTCCTCCACCACCAAACGTGAATACGTTTGAACATATCAACTTACGCGATCCATTGGATATACTCTGTCAGACCTTCGTCCATACAAGTTGTCCTGGGATTGGACAAACCGAAGGCACTATTCAGTATATCCATCTTAGTCACTGTTATCTAAGACTTATACAACAGCCCTTGCACTTTACTCCGTCTTCAATTATCTTTGGCATATATGATTCGCAACGTGTATGCCAATACAGAGTGGTTCTTTGGATAATAATCCAACCGGTCTCTCCATATTAACAACGTTAAAATGGTCAGAAACTTCGATAGTCTGTGAGTTAACTATCGAAGAAAAACAAGTGTGCAAACAACGATATTATTTCCAGATGGAAATTATATCGATCAATCATCAACATATATCTATATATATTCACATTGCCTTATTTTCTATGTTTAGAAAATATATGTTATTAACACTGGAAAACGTTTCCATCTGCTTATTTACAAATCACTACTCTTCCCCAACTATCAGTCCCTGACTGTAAACTAGTATGAGAACAATCCCCTAAGTATAAATCCCGAAGGCCGAAACCAACATCAGATAGACACTTAGAAAAACCATTCAATTTACTAATCTCTAGTCAGTTCTAATTTTACTTAACTCTATTTGATTAACTCTGATTGATTAACTCTAACTGGTTAATTCTAACCGATCAACTCTAACTGGTCAACCTTAATTAATTAACTCTAACTGGTTTTACTTGGTTTGACTAACTCAATTTGTTAACTCGACTGACTAATTCAACTCGATTAACTGAACTAATCACTTTGATTAACTCGACAAATTCACTTTGGTTAACTTAACCAATTCACTTAACTAATTCACTTAGTTTAACTTAACTAATTCACTTAACTAATTCACTTAGTTTAACTTAACTAATTCACTTAACTCCTGTCGAATAAACTATATTCGATAACTCCTCTAACTCTATTCGAATAAACTATATTTGATTAACTCCTTCACTCTATTCGAATAAACTATATTCGATTAACTCCTTTTCTCTATTCGAATAAACTATATTCGATTAACTCATTTGATTTAACTCTAATCGATTAACTCTATCGAATAAACTATATTCGATAACTCCTTCGATTTAACTAATATTCTATAACTCACTTCGATTAACTAATAATCGATAACTCCTTCGAATAAACTACATTCGATAATCTCCTCTCGAATAAACGATATTCGATAATCTTCCCTTTCGATTTAACAAATCGATAACTCCTTTCGATGAAACTAACATCGATTAACTCCTTTCGATGAAACTAACATCGATTAATTTAACTCGACGAACTTAACTCGACTCACTTATCTCGATAATCTAACTCAAGAACTTAACTCAATTAACTTATCTCGATAATCTGACTCAAGAACTTAACTCCTATCGAATAACTAATATTCGATTTAACTTCATTCGCTTGACTCTAGATCGCAGCGATCACAATGGTTACGCCTGACTCCCTCAGGAAACATCCGACCGCCGTAGGCTATTTACAGCCCTGCGAATTACGCTAGCAGTCGTACGAGATGGCAACTTATCCTGAATAACTCTGTTTGACTAACTCTATCTCAAATAACTATATTTGATAACTTCTACTTCGAATAAGTGGTATTCGATAACTTAACTCGATTATCAACTCGAAAATCTTAACTCGAATAGATTAACTCCAACTGATTAACTTGACCTACTTAACTCACTAGTTAACTTGACTTACTTAACTCACTGGTTAACTCTATTGAACTGGTTAACTCTACTAGCTGGTTAACTCTACTGAACTAGTTAACTCTATTCAACTAACTCGACTCGACTAACCCCTTTCGAATAGCATATTCGTTTTACTAACTTTCGAATACCATATTCGATTTACTCCCTTCGAATACCATATTTGATTTAACTCCTTTCGAATACCATATTCGATTTACTTTATTCACTTTATAAAGATTTCCTTTTTAACAACGTTTTATTCATTTGAAAAGATTTACTATTAAATAACGGTTCTACACTTTAAAAATGATTTCCTTTTTATAACGTTTCCTTTTCAATTCTATTTGTAAATGGTTTACAAATATTTCGTTTTCAAATTTATTCTTGAAATATTCTAACTCCTTAAATTCTCTGAAAAATTCGCCATAACCTCCTTTGTAACGGGAGCATCGGGAAAATCCCCAAACCCGCCACACAGGCCTTTCCACTCAAAAGAAATGTTTTGAAATTATTTCCTTTTTCTATGTATCTCATATTTATAAATATTCCAATTTATAAATATTTCTTATTTATAAATATTCGAATTTATAAATATCTCTTATTTATAAATATTCCATTTTATAAATATTCTGTTTTCAATATCACTTTGAAAATCCCTTTATCAACATCCTGGTATGTTATGGTATTCAATCATATCAAATCACGATGTTCAATATCGTCCAAGCACATATAATCGCCCACAGATTTTATATCATATCATATAACAATATATGAAAAACAATAAAATAACTGTTGAGGAATCCAGTCGGATTCCTCCAACCTGTCTCCCTGCATCCACAGATGTTACACAATATGATTATCATCACTTTCAGTTCAATATAAATTATTCTGATAGCAGAATCAATATATAAATATTTAACGGTTTATATATATATATATATATATATATATATATATATATATAATTTCCACTAACTGACTAGCAGTTCAATCAATCAACCAACACACAACAATCAACAGATGATTAACAGTTCTAAGAATACATTATAAAAATATAACTGTTCAGAGTTGGTGAGTTTTACTCACATTTGCAGTTCATCGTTAAAGAACGATAACTGTTATTTGATTTGAATCAAACAATTAAATTCGCCGTAAATTCAAATGAGCTCCAATCCACTTCCAGTCAGGCTCATTGTGTAGTGCTCTTCCATACGATCCCAACGCAACTTACGGTTCGTTAATCGGGCTTCGTACGAGCTAGATACGAGCAATACAAGTTAATACACTTTTTAATTAATTAAAAACTTGGATTTTATTTAAATAGTTTATGGGCCTCACCCCAATCCTTCACTGGCCCAGGCCCAACTACCCTTTGTATAACAGACCCGTATCGTTTTCTTCATCCTCCCCCAAATATCAGTTCGACCTCCAGCGATAACAAAAGCTCCACGTTGACCTCCTTCTGACCACCAAGCACCACCACTTTGGTCACCAGCATAGGGCGCAACCACCATCGAACAATTCAGCTCGCCGTCCTCTACACCCTCAACTTGAAACCAAGAAGCTCGCGCTACCCATTCCCACCGCGTCGACCTCGTACTCTCGCCGGCTACAGGGATTTCACGATGGATTTTATCACTGAATTCCTTGAATTTGGTCACACAAACTTCGAATCATCTCCTCATTTCAAATCCAACATGGAAAACATGAATCGATGCTCAAACAACCCAAATCTTCCAACCCTAACCTAACGCTCGAAGAACAGCGAGCCAGGAATTTGCGTCGAACCCTCTAAATCGGGTATAGAACTGAAGTATTGATCAATACAAACTCATACATGTATATCATCTGATTTATAAGAATTTCCTTTGATTGATTTTGATTTTCTGAAAGTGTTGGAAGTTTTCTTGAAGGAAATAAAAGTGCGGTGGATTTTGGTTGACTGTGGACTTAGGAATTAGGTTTAGAAATGTTGAATGGTGGTATTTATAGGAGTTATAAATATCTAGATATTTTTCTAGATATTTTCAGATATTTTATTATATCGTTTTCTATCCGTTTCTGCACTCTAAAAATCCGTGTGATCACACACGATACGTAAAAATCACGAAACTGGACATGCAAGTAGAGTTCAACATTACGGTCCCAAAGAAACTGGTTTCGTCGAATTCCGACTCCGTATGCTCACACAACGTATTTTTAACTGTCAGAATATCGACTGTTTTTCACTCTAAAAATCCGTACGACCACACAGTGACTCTAAAAATCACGAAACTTCACATCTAACAACTATTTTACATTGTGGATCCAACAAAACTGGTTTCGTCGAATTCCGACTTCGTTTGCAAAAGTGGCTATTTTTAAAGCTCTAAATAGCCTATTTAAATATATAAATATATTTAAATATAATTAAATTTAATATTTAAAAATTAAATATTATCGTCTATATTCACAGTGGAATACCTTACAGCTCTAGATATTGCTATATGAATTTCTAACTTGATATTCACTTCTGGATCAACCCGATATTCGATTTATTTTGAAATTCCTTTTAAAATATAAATAATCCCTTTATAAATTATAAAGGAATTCCACAACGACTTTTCTAAAATTTGATTTGGACATATCTCAAAATCTACACAATGAAATCCCGATTTTTCTCTTCCACTAGAAAGATATACTCCACCAGCTCCACATGTTTCTTGTTTCACAGAAATCCGATTTAAAACGAACTCTGTATATTCAGTTGAAGTTCAAATCGCCAAATCGCGAACTGCAGCGCCATTTCAAGCTCGATTATAATTATAATATAATTATACGTTCAAACTGACGTTGATTGAATATATTCGTCAGTATAATTCAACTCTAAGCTGAATTAAATCTAAGGGACGACCCCGTTCACAGAATATTGTGATTTCCAATATTTTTTATTATTTCTGAATTAAATATATTATTTAATTATTTAATTTAATTAAATATTCCATATTATTTAATTAACGATGATTAAATTCCCTATATCACTATTTTAAACAATTAAATAAATTAATTATACCCCTGGAAAATGCGGGTCATTACATCCTTCCCCACTTAAAATAATTCCGTCCTCGAAATTGCTAAGGTAGAGGACGACCCTACCTATTGGAATTCCTAAGATTTGTTTACCCCTTATTTATGATTTCAACTGAACCAACTAATATCGATTTCAATATTAATTCCTTTCGACTAACTAAAATTTTCAAAAATTCTGAAAATTTCCTAACACTTTAAATTTTCGAAAAATTTCGCCAGCACCTCCTTTGTACTGGTCAATAGCTCAAACTCCAACTCGCCTCTCTGGGCCTTCTTCAACCCAAAAGAAAATCAAAACGCCAAACGGCTTGCCAATTCGGCTCATAAATTCCAAACTCATATAAAATATAAACTTGTACCTTTTTGTTGGGCATATCATTATATCCCTACCATCTGTTATCAACTCGGCATATACCAATGTCATCTCAATCAACTCCAACCAATTTATTCTTAACACAACCATTCGCTTATTCATGCCGAATTCAATTTCAAATTCGAATTTTAAATTCCAAACTCTCAACTTATCATTTCAAGTCCAAATCCAGATTAATCTCTAACCACTTCCAGTTTTTCTTAACCTATCATCTCAAGTTAAATTCTGGTTTATTATTTACTTTTACCATCCCATTCGAATTAACTTCACAAGTTAAATTTTAATTTCTAGAACTTAAATTCCTGGGTAAAATTCAAATCAATTTGAAATCATACTGCCAATTCAAAACCTTTGAATTTTCTAAACAACTTGTTTACTCAAACAATTCAAATTAAAATCTTTGGTAGTAATCCACCACTTAGAACTCGAAAATCACACCGATGATACTGCGCAGTCATCATCGGAATTATTTTCCAGCGACCCAAGTGATTTCAATACTATATCATTTCAAAACCCTTACTAAATACATCCATTTTGAAAACATCTCAAAATCTCCCAGGAACTTAAAATTTCCTTATTTTAATTCCAAATCTGATTTAAATTCATATTTAATTCATCTTATTTCATATACTTTACTTATATGATTCTGATTGGTTATATATAACCATTTCACTTTATAATCTCATTCGATTATAATTACAACCAATATAACTAATATATATATTTTCTCAATATCAGGATATAATTTTGGGTAAATTTATTCAATTTACCCTCTTTTCAAAACATACCGTGTCGACCCATCGTATTCAAGTGTTTATCAACTCTTACCGACACAGTGGATCAAACTGATCGACCAGAACTCATAAACAACTCGACCAATGAATCTCCACCATATAAAACTATTTTAATATCAAATACAAATACGCACTCGTATATATACACTCAAACTCAATCTAGGGTATTACTAACCCTATCTCTACCGAGTCACGCCACAGAGCCAAGGTAATTCTTAACTTAAGCTCTGATACCAACTGTAACGACCCGGATTTTTGAGCGACTTTGGTTATCGACATAAGCTCGATGTCGATAACCAAAACATCGAAAAATCCCGGTAATTAATGAAAGAAATTAGAGGGTGAGAATAGATAAGATAGAAACTTAGAATAGAAGAAGAAGAAGAACACAACATCAGAGTAACACGAACCTCACAGCGTAACGAATAACATATAATAGATAACATAACTTTGAAATATAACAGTTATGTATACAATAGCACTTATCAGAGTACAACACTTACAACACAGCGGAAATAACTATAGCTGTATGATCCAGAAGCCTCCTGCTCCAGCTCTTCAAGTATATCTGTAAATCCCGACTACTTGACTGCCCGTACAAATTTAGGCACCCAAGAGTTTAGGGAAAACAACAAAGTAAACTCCGGGTCAGTCATGGGACTGATATGAGTAAAACAGTTTAAAAACAGGTATATGAACAAGTAAACGATATCTCATAAGACCATGCCGTAGAACGGAACGGATTTTTCCCTTATGAGAATCCAAAATATCTTTATATCAAAAACCTTTTGATATTATAATAATGTCTATGTACAAATAGATATCAACTAGCAGAAACGCTTTCATCTCACGTTCTTCATATATAGTATACAATCAAAATCGCAATCACGTATTGGGTAATGGATTTCCAACTATGACAAGGTATGGAACCACCTTCCGATCAGTGTACTCTAGGAACGATACACTGGAGTTCAACAAGAACATCTTGCAACTCAGCCACACATGACCGACCACTCATTTCGCTTGAGTGTATCGAATGTACATCACCAACGGTTGGGATCAGCAACTGTTCCCGTATATATATGGGACAGCATTGATAGATTAAAGAAGCAAATGAATATTCTCTAGATAGGTGATTATACACCCTACTTTGGTGCGACCGACTTAGCCATGCTGCCTGCCCGATTTCTGTCATTTACCGGTTGATGAGGCTAGAAGCTACGCTTTATCATTACATTAGATTCACTTCGAATGCCACATTGTCAGATCCATCGAAAATCACTAATTGACGTCTACAACAGTACATTACGTGTTAGCTAAAAGAAGTTTCCTTCTCCGCTTCCACTCTTGGTACGGTTGAAGAAATCAACGTACGTGACCTTTCTAGAAATTCTCTGTCAGACATTCATTCATACAAGTCATCCTCATTCACTTAGAATGTCACATCGTCATACCCGCCAAATCACAAATTGACTTATCCAAAAATAACACGGGTATACAGCTAAGAGAAACGAATTCCTCCGCCACCAAATGTGAATACGTTTGAACAAATCAACTTACGCGATCCATTGGATATACTCTGTCAGACCTTCGTCCATACAAGTTGTCCTGGGATTGGACAAACCGAAGGCACTATTCAGTATATCCATCTTAGTCACTGTTATCTAAGACTTATACAACAGCCCTTGCACTTTACTCCATCTTCAATTATCTTTGGCATATATGATTCGCAACGTGTATGCCAATACAGAGTGGTTCTTTGGATAATAATCCAACCGGTCTCTCCATATTAACAACGTTAAAATGGTCAGAAACTTCGATAGTCTGTGAGTTAACTATCGAAGAAAAACAAGTGTGCAAACAACGATATTATTTCCAGATGGAAATTATATCGATCAATCATCAACATATATCTATATATATTCACATTGCCTTATTTTCTATGTTTAGAAAATATATGTTATTAACACTGGAAAACGTTTCCATCTGCTTATTTACAAATCACTACTCTTCCCCAACTATCAGTCCCTGACTGTAAACTAGTATGAGAACAATCCCCTAAGTATAAATCCCGAAGGCCGAAACCAACATCAGATAGGCACTTAGAAAAACCATTCAATTTACTAATCTCTAGTCAGTTCTAATTTTACTTAACTCTATTTGATTAACTCTGATTGATTAACTCTAACTGGTTAATTCTAACCGATCAACTCTAACTGGTCAACCTTAATTAATTAACTCTAACTGGTTTTACTTGGTTTGACTAACTCAATTTGTTAACTCGACTGACTAATTCAACTCGATTAACTGAACTAATCACTTTGATTAACTCGACAAATTCACTTTGGTTAACTTAACCAATTCACTTAACTAATTCATTTAGTTTAACTTAACTAATTCACTTAACTAATTCACTTAGTTTGACTTAACTAATTCACTTAACTCGTGTCGAATAAACTATATTCGATAACTCCTCTAACTCTATTCGAATAAACTATCATTGATTAACTCCTTTACTCTATTCGAATAAACTATATTCGATTAACTCCTTTTCTCTATTCGAATAAACTATATTCGATTAACTCATTTGATTTAACTCTAATCGATTAACTCTATCGAATAAACTATATTCGATAACTCCTTCGATTTAACTAATATTCTATAACTCACTTCGATTAACTAATAATCGATAACTCCTTCGAATAAACTACATTCGATAATCTCCTCTCGAATAAACGATATTCGATAATCTTCCCTTTCGATTTAACAAATCGATAACTCCTTTCGATGAAACTAACATCGATTAACTCCTTTCGATGAAACTAACATCGATTAATTTAACTCGACGAACTTAACTCGACTCACTTATCTCGATAATCTAACTCAAGAACTTAACTCGATTAACTTATCTCGATAATCTGACTCAAGAACATAACTCCTATCGAATAACTAATATTCGATTTAACTTCATTCGCTTGACTCTAGATCGCAGCGATCACAATGGTTACGCCTGACTCCCTCAGGAAACATCCGACCGCCGTAGGCTATTTACAGCCCTGCGAATTACGCTAGCAGTCGTACGAGATGGCAACTTATCCTGAATAACTCTGTTTGACTAACTCTATCTCAAATAACTATATTTGATAACTTCTACTTCGAATAAGTGGTATTCAATAACTTAACTCGATTATCAACTCGAAAATTTTAACTCGAATCGATTAACTCCAACTGATTAACTTGACTTACTTAACTCACTGGTTAACTTGACTTACTTAACTCACTGGTTAACTCTATTGAACTGGTTAACTCTACTGAACTGGTTAACTCTACTGAACTGGTTAACTCTACTGAACTAGTTAACTCTATTCAACTAACTCGACTCGACTAACCCCTTTCGAATAGCATATTCGTTTTACTAACTTTCGAATACCATATTCGATTTACTCCCTTCGAATACCATATTCGATTTAACTCCTTTCGAATACCATATTCGATTTACTTTATTCACTTTATAAAGATTTCCTTTTTAACAACGTTTTATTCATTTGAAAAGATTTACTTTTAAATAACGGTTCTACGCTTTAAAAATGATTTCCTTTTTATAACGTTTCCTTTTCAATTCTATTTGTAAATGGTTTACAAATATTTCGTTTTCAAATTTATTCTTGAAATATTCTAACTCCTTAAATTCTCTGAAAAATTCGCCATAACCTCCTTTGTAACGGGAGCATCGGGAAAATCCCCAAACCCGCCACACAGGCCTTTCTACTCAAAAGAAATGTTTTGAAATTATTTCCTTTTTCTATGTATCTCCTATTTATAAATATTCCAATTTATAAATATTTCTTATTTATAAATATTCGAATTTATAAATATCTCTTATTTATAAATATTCCAGTTTATAAATATTCTGTTTTCAATATCACTTTGAAAATCCCCTTATCAACATCCTGGTATGTTATGGTATTCAATCATATCAAATCACGATGTTCAATATCGTCCAAGCACATATAATCGCCCACATATTTTATATCACATCATATAACAATATATGAAAAACAATAAAATAACTGTTGAGGAATCCAGTCGGATTCCTCCAACCTGTCTCCCTGCATCCACAGATATTACACAATATGATTATCATCACTTTCAGTTCAATATAAATTATTCTGATAGCAGAATCAATATATAAATATTTAACGGTTTATATATATATACATATTTATATATATATTTATAATTTCCACTAACTGACTAGCAGTTCAATCAATCAACCAACACACAACAATCAACAGATGATTAACAGTTCTAAGAATACATTATAAAAATATAACTGTTCAGAGTTGGTGAGTTTTACTCACATTTGCCGTTCATCGTTAAAGAACGATAACTGTTATTTGATTTGAATCAAACAATTAAATTCGCCGTAAATTCAAACGATCTCCAATCCACTTCCAGTCAGCCTCATTGTGTAGTGCTCGTCCATACGATCCCAACGCAACTTAAAGTTCGTTAATCGGGCTTCGTACGAGCTAGATACGAGCAATACAAGTTAATACACTTTTTAATTAATTAAAAACTTGGATTTTATTTAAATAGTTTATTGGCCTCACCCCAATCCTTCACTGGCCCAGGCCCAACTACCCTTTGTATAACAGACCCATATCATTTTCTTCATCCTCCCCCAAATATCAGTTCGACCTCTAGTGATAACAAAAGCTCCACGTTGACCTCCTTCTAACCACCAAGCACCACCACTTTGGTCACCAGCGTAGGGCGCAACCATCATCGAACAATTCAGCTCGCCGTCCTCTACACCCTCAACTCGAAACCAAGAAGCTCGCGCTACCCATTCCCACCGCGTCGACTTCGTACTCTCGCCGGCTACAGGGATTTCACGATGGATTTTATCAACGAATTCCTTGAATTTGGTCACACAAACTTCGAATCATCTCCTCATTTCAAATCCAACATCTAAAACTTGAACCGATGCTCACACAACCCAAATCTTCCAACCCTAACCTAACGCTCGAAGAACAGCGAGCCAAGAATTTGCGTCGAACCCTCTAAATCGGGTATAGAACTAAAGCATTGATCAATACAAACTCATACATGTATATCATCTGATTTATAAGAATTTCCTTTGATTGATTTTGATTTTCTGAAAGTGTTGGAAGTTTTCTGGAAGGAAATAAAAGTGCGGCGGATTTTGGTTGACAGTGGACTTAGGAATTAGGTTTAGAAATGTTGAACGGTGGTATTTATAGGAGTTATAAATATCTAGATATTTTTCTAAATATTTTTAGATATTTTATTATATCGTTTTCTTTCCGTTTCTACACTCTAAAAATCCGTGTGATCACACACGATACCTAAAAATCACGAAACTGGACATGCAAGTAGAGTTCAACATTACGGTCCCAAAGAAACTGGTTTCGTCGAATTCCGACTTCGTATGCTCACACAGCGTATTTTTAACTATCAGAATATCGACTGTTTTTCACTCTAAAAATCCGTACGACCACACATTGACTCTAAAAATCATGAAACTTCACATCTAACAACTATTTGACATTGTGGATCCAACAAAACTAGTTTCGTCGAATTCCGACTTCGTTTGCAAAAGTGGCTATTTTTAAAGCTCTAAATAGCCTATTTAAATATATAAATATATTTAAATATAATTAAATTTAATATTTAGAAATTAAATATTATCGTCTATATTCACAGTGGAATACCTTACAGCTCTAGAATATTGCTATATGAATTTCTAACTTAATATTCACTTCTGGGTCAACCCGATATTCGATTTATTTTGAAATTCCTTTTAAAAATATAAATAATCCCTTTATAAAGTATAAAGGAATTCCACAACGACTTTTCTAAAATTTGATTTGGACATATCTCAAAATCTACACAATGAAATCCCGATTTTTCTCTTCCACTAGAAAGATATACTCCACCAGCTCTACACGTTTCTTGTTTCACAGAAATCCGATTTAAAACGAACCCTGTATATTCAGTTGAAGTTCAAATCGCCAAATCGCGAACTGCAGCGCCATTTCAAGCTCGATTATAATTATAATATAATTATACGTTCAAACTGACGTCGATTAAATATATTCGTCAGTATAATTCAACTCTAAGCTGAATTAAATCTAAGGGACGGCCCCGTTCATAGAATATTGTGATTTCCAATATTTTTGATTATTTCTGAATTAAATATATTATTTAATTATTTAATTTAATTAAATATTCCATATTATTTAATTAACGACGATTAAATTCCCTATATCACTATTTTAAACAATTAAATAAATTAATTATACCCCTGGAAAATGCGGGTCATTACATTCTTCCCCACTTAAAATAATTCCGTCCTCGAAATTGCTAAGGTAGAGGACGACCCTACCTATTGGACTTCCTAAGATTTGTTTACCCCTTATTTCTGATTTCAACTGAACCAACTAATATCGATTTCAATATTAATTCCTTCCGACTAACTAAAATTTTCAAAAATTCTGAAAATTTCCTAACACTTTAAATTTTCGAAAAATTTCGCCAGCACCTCCTTTGTACTGGTCAATAGCTCAAACTCCAACTCGCCTCTCTGGGCCTTCTTCAACCCAAAAGAAAATCAAAACGCCAAACGGCTTGCCAATTCGGCTCATAAATTCCAAACTCATATAAAATATAAACTTGTACCTTTTTGTTGGGCATATCATTATATCCCTACCATCTGTTATCAACTCGGCATATACCAATGTCTTCCCAATCAACTCCAACCAATTGATTTCCAATATCATTTTATCCCTACCATCTGATTTCCAATTCAATTTATTCTTAACACAACCAAGTGATTTCCAATATTTTTGATTATTTCTGAATTAAATATATTATTTAATTATTTAATTTAATTAAATATTCCATATTATTTAATTAACGACGATTAAATTCCCTATATCACTATTTTAAACAATTAAATAAATTAATTATACCCCTGGAAAATGTGGGTCATTACAATTTATTTCCTTTACGGCTATATGTACAAAAATTTATTGACTTTTTATATGTGATCAAACAAGCTAGAAGCACCCAACAAAAATTAAAAATGAATATATATAAAATGTAAATATCTAATAAAAAAGGTAAAAAAAAGAAAAGAAAACGATCATAAAGAATAAAAAAGGAAAAGAAAAAAATACGTATAAAAAACTATTATAACAATATGCATGCGATACTGCTTTCTTTCCTTCCCCTTTTCTTCTCTCTATTCCATCGCAAATTTTGATTTCGTTCAATTGAAAAAACTAACAAAGTCCTCCTCCTTGAAAATCAAAATAAAATCAATACAAAATCGATAAAATAAATGGCTAGGGTAGCAAGTTTTGGATTTTTCGAACCCGTCATGGCTAGGGAAGCAAGTTTAGGGGTGTGTTCGGGAGCTCCATAGCGGTGGTATTCACGCAGAGTAGATGAAGGGGATTTCAATAGAGGTGATCTTATTAGATTTTAGGGTAAATTGAGTGGAAGAGAGAGGAAGGAAGATCATGACTATGGTGTGTTTTGCCTACAGGCATGAGCAAGAAGAAGAGGTAGTTGAAAGTGATTAGCATTTAAAAGGGTAATTGGTGCTTTAATGAATGAATTGAGTGATTTAATTATTTAATTGAATATCCGGCTCATAGAGTTTAGATTCGAACGTTGTTCGATGCATTGGACTCGAAATAATGACAACAACATTCTAGAATTTGATTAGTGAAATTCCGAGCCTTTTGGAATTAAGGCTAAAATCAAACGCTCATTTGATTTTAGTTTAAATGTAATCGCTTGGTAAAAACCAAAATCTAGTTGAGTTTAATCATTCGCGATTAGCATTATTGTTAGCTGTTAAGTGAAGTAAACATCAAAATGGCACATAAAATGTTAGAATTATTTTGGAAATTCATGAGTATCTATTATGTAACTTGTGAACATGTGATGCGCACACTTATGACATATATCATCCATGCACGTAATATCTTCCTATCATGTTCTGATTGATGTAGTATATCTGTGTTGTTATATTTATTTTATTCTCATAATGCAAGTTCCCATATGCTTAAGGAAAATCACTATGGGTAGAAATTATACATACCCGAACGACTATGTAGACTTTAGGATTTGAACTAGATTTATTGGGGGTACATGTTGAAATGATATATACTGAGAATTTAACTAAAAGGTTGAAATGATACGTACCCGATTCACTTGACCATAGGAGAGAAAATTATACACGAACACTATGGTCAGTAAAAACAATTTTTTTGAAATTTTATAAGTATGTATTGATTTTAATAAATTGATTTTGAAATTTAATTTAAATGTTGAGTTTAGTGTTCTGAAATATTTTAACTTTAATTTATGAATTTAAGTAAAACTAATTTAATGAACTTTTTTTAAGTGAATTATAATAGCTAATATTTGAAGTTAAGTTTTAATTTAAATTGAATTTTATAATGTAAACTAGTTTAATATAATATAAATTAATTTAGTATTATAATTTAGTTTAAAATGATTTAAATTAATTTAAAATATTTATTTAGTTTTAAAGACTTTGTTTAAAATTTTAATTTAATTAAACAATAATGTAAAGATTCAATTTAATAACTTTATTTAATTTGAATTTTTAAAGGAAGAATTTAAAATTGAGATTTAATTTATCTTAAATTGTTTGAATAGAAAGATTTGAACTTAAATTTTTGATTTATTAGATATAAGATTTTATTTGTTAAGTGTAACGACCCGCCTTTTTGCCCGATTCTCGTCGGTAATTAAACCAACTTAAATCGTTTAGAAAGACGGATGGTTATGGGTACTAAAATATTGTAACGCAAACAACATAACTTTTTCATTTCATTACAAAATTTTACATCAAAGTTACAAATCATCAGAATATACCATAAGCTCAGCGGAAACAAAATGCTCACGACAGAAGAAGTAAGACCAAAACCAAAACTCCAGCGCCAAACTGAATCCAGTTCTGAAACTAAGCCTGCAAACGATGGGTAGACGACTTTTAAGGAGGAGGTGCAGTGAGAAGTGGGTGGCGGTGATGAACTGGTAGGTGGTCGGTTTCATGATTGATGCGAAGTAGATGAAGGACAAAATGAAGGCGCAAAGATGAAGGAGCAATTTAGACAGTACTGACGGAGAAGTAGCTTTTATCTTTTTTTTCCATGTTTTCTATTATTGCTCGAGAGAATTATATGCCTGAAATTTCTTCAGGAAGAAGACATTGGAAATGAACAACGTGGAGATTGATTTGAGAAAAAACATTACACATGTTGGCCTAGAGCGATGTATACACTACAAGTGGAATTTTCAGATTTATTAAATCAAACATGCATATTTCCATCTTGATACGAACATTTCAAATGTTACGAATTTACCACCTTAGTATACGAATGAGAACACAGCGTAAATAGACCGAATTCAAAAATTTTGAACAAATATAATTTTCTTAAATACCAAATTCAAATCAAAAATAAATAAATCTCAAGTTTAAATAAAAAATCAAACATAAATTTCAATATTAAATTAAATTAACTATAAAATTTTAAATGCTGAAAATTCTGGTTCGTTACGTTAAGTTAACATATTTTAAAGTTAAAGATTTTGAGTCCAAAATATTACTTGATAATTAAACTTGGATTATTGTATTGAAAAATAAAACGAAATGAATTTAGGATATAAGCTTAAATAAAACTAAAGTAATTATTTAAATTTGAGTTCAAGATGTAACTAATGAAATGCTTGATTTAAACTTAACGATTAAGTTTTAATTGATTTGAATGGGAACTTGAAATCTAAAATAAATTATAAGCAAAATTTAGGGATATGGTTATCCGGTTTGGATTGGATTATTATATTTAAACTATTTTGATTACTACTATTTATATCTAGTAAAGTATATTTCCTGGCCTGATCTCTTTATAATTTTCTATTTCTAGTAAAGTATATTTCTAATCCGTGCTACTATGTCCAAATTTATTTAAGATGAAGACTTCGATTAATGATGGTATGGTGATATAAAACTTGAATTTGAATTAGTATGGAATCAGTTAAGAATATAAGATATGAAATCCAAAACTTAAACCAATATTGAATTGTTTTGAGTAAATTATTTAAAATCAATAAAACAAGTTAACTGATTTATGATCTTGGAATATGATTTTAAATATGAATGACAACTGTGTGAAATAAGCATTTGGTTGTTAAAGAGACCAGGGAAATATATTGTCATACTCTTTGCCAATATTGGGAACAACTTTAATAACTTTGCATGTGATGGTGATTCCATAATGTTGTAATATAATTTAAAGAATGCTATTAGAATGAAGTAAGAGAATGATCATGGATATCCTTGACCATCAGCTCATAGTTAAAATGACTAAAACAGGAGCAATGCCCAAGCCAAGTGAGGCCGCTTCTCCGATTGGACATGCGATAACGTACCTCTTACTTTGTGATTGATTGGTGGTTGTCGATGATTTACGGAAGTGTTGTTTCGAGGCGGGTGATAGTAGCTGCTATGCGTTACCACCAACCTGAGTCCCTCATCTGGTAGAATCCTTGTAACAACCCGAATTTCAACAGATCGATTTTTTTTCAAAATCCCAATCTATCAAAGCTCGAGTCATATTGTGTGGAATCCTGCAGAAAAGACAATGATAATAAATATATCACATTTCGGTAAACATCTCATAGCGGAATGGATAAAATATAATGTAATCAAATATAACCTTACCAAAGGAAAAATACTGTCTAACCAGTATCCAAAGCTATCAAATCTCTGCCATAAACCAAACCTACGAGTATGTTATGAGGAAGGGGTTAGAACACAAAGTTCTGGTGAGTGGACAAATTATACATTCTGAAATAACCCTACATATACCATTTAGTTATGTTTTCTTATTTATTAGGTTATTTTGGATTAACAACACTCAACGTATATCAAGTCATTGATGCAAAAAAACAAAATAAAGGTAAGTAACAAGAGAAAAAATAAAGTAAAAAAGAATTATGAATTTCTGTTTTGTAATTATGAGTGAATAAGTTGATTCGAAAGAGAAGCATATAAAGGGAAAAACAAACATAGTAACAAAAATAGAAGTAGAATAGACAACTCTAACTTAGAAATTAATTAAAATGAATTGGATAGAGCCTCATTTGAATGCAAGCATAGCTTAAATTCAGAGAAGAAGCAAGGATGATAAGAGACTGGCGGTTGGTATTAGAATACTTTCCGGCTATTATGCTTAATCTATTTCTATATTTTGTATGGCTTGAGATTGCTTACAGAAATCAATCAAAAAATATTTGCCAAAAAGAAATTTTCTAAAAACTAATATTCATGTATGTGTATACTTTTACATCTATATAAAACATTCTGAAATGTGTTATCAAATAAACATGTGGTGCACCCGATGAGCGTAGAATGGGTTCATAAGGGTATAAGTTATTAGAGATTTATTTGGTAATACTAGATCAGTTTATTATAATTTGAGAAAGGTATTTTCTGCAAATCTACACTAGTTAGTATTTCATTTACTTATAACATTAATTGTTTTATTAACTGATACTTTGACACATCTTGCTAAATCAGTGAATTGTGCATTATATAGGAACAAACAAGGAAACAAATTTATGTCTGTATTGTACAATGAAGTATCAATAAATAATTTTTTTTTTGCCTTAATTGCATCGGGGCATTCAGTCTAATGGTATGATTCTGACTTAGGGTACGAGAGGTCCTGAGTTCAATTCTCGGAGTGCCCCTAATTTGTTATGTCTGAACATAATTTATTGTTATTTAAAATTTTAGGAAATTCTATCAAACAAAAAGCGTTTATCGCTTAGTGGATATAACATCTGTTTCCTAAGCAGAAAGTCATAGGTTCGACCCCTACCTGGCATGCTTTCCTTTTTCTCAAATTGCTTCCACTTTAAGTCTTGAAACAATTTATTTTCCTTTAGCAAGTATGCAAAGAATTTTTTTGAAACAAAACTCATGCGTAGAGCATATCTAGAATCTAGAATCTCATGTATTGATAAACAAAAAGACTAAAACAAATATAATACATCAAGTAGATAAATAAGTAAACTAGTCGAAAACATGCACTTCTCCACTAACTTTGATTCCTTTGTCATACGACGACATCTTGTCGCATTGAAGTCTACTACAACTTTGTAAAAGAAAGTATAAATTTTCAATATGATTTCTTTTAAATTATAGTGTATTAGAAAAAATAGTTCACTTTATGCTATGGAGAATTATTTTAATTGAGAAAAAACTAATTGTAATGACCCGCCATTTTGACCGTGCCGAATCGACAAAACATGTCAACTCGAACCATCCAAAACGACAGATTGTTATTAGTTTCCGAGGTAAATAGAATAAATCATAGATCACAGACACATATGCAGAGCAATATGATATCTCGCAGCGGAAAATAAATAATACAATAGTAATTAATGAAGCTACTAAATAAAATTTTACATTAGAGTTTACATAAATAATACAACGGAAGTATAATACAATGGATTTCTAATATAGTAATAAATGACAAGAGTTTGAAATAGAAATGACAAGAACAGCTTGAATTGGAACAACTGATCAATTAGTAGATACAGGTGAGAAAATCTAGTATAAGCTCCAGATTCCAGAAAGCTATAATACTCAGTCCGACCCGAGTAATAATGCTAAAAAAAACAACCCGAATCAAGACTAACATTCTCATGGAAGTAAATCAACTCAAATGAAATGTTCGATGATGCAATTAGTAACTTAAAGGATGTTTGGGATCACCATCCTTTAAGGATCCATCAAACAAAAATCCAATCACTTAGGTTTGCATTCACTTTATATAATTCAAAGTAAATCTATATTTTGATTCAAACCAAATCATATCATATATTATAACTCAAATCATACCATTCAGATTCATAACTTATAAATTCGAATCAACATCTTATATTTCAATTTAAAAGTTCGTAAAATTTAAACCATTCTTATAAAATTCAATTTAAAAAAATTTCGAATTTAAAACCATACGATCTGTAAAATCAATTCTAGATATAAAACTTATATATATATATATATATATATATATATATATATATATATATATACACACTCAAGTTCTCGTTTAGTCACTTTAAATCGAATTCATTCCATATCAATTATAATTCCAATTAAACATCATTTACGCAGTTCAAGATCATTTATTTCATTATTTAAACCATTCAAATTCCCATTCAGTTGATTTGAAATAAAATTCATTCCTAAATTTGGAAATTTAAGTTCAAAAACAATTTCACAATTCAAGTTCATCCTTTTTTTATAAGTTCAAATCAATTCGAATTCAAATTCATATTCTATATTAGTTCATTCATTTAATCAAGTTTCATTATATAAATTTACATTTCAAACCTCGAATTCAAATCATGAATTTTTTTAGTTATCTACGCCTTTTAGTTTATTATTAAAGTTTATAAAATATATATAAAAGAAATTTTATTTTGAAAATAGATATATAAATATTAGTTTACAAAATTCTAAAATTAATTAGAAAATAGATTATAAACATATATAAGATTAAAATAATATAAAAATAGGTTTAAAGAATTATTTGTTATATAAAAGTTTAAAGTACATATATAATTAAAATATATGGTTTAAATAAATAAAATTGTAAGTTAAATCTTAAATAAACATTTAAATCTATATTTACTTATAAAATCATTTTGAAAATAAAATTTAAGTTTAAAATAAAAATATAAAAATGTAAATTATTATTTTAAAATCAGTTTTCCGAATCAATATTTTACCTCAAAACATGACCAACGGTGTCCATATATCGTTATCTACCCTATGGTCAAGTGATACAGATATTTATCATTTCAGTCCGCAAAATTTAATATTTTGCGGGTATATATCATTTCAACCCGTAATCCCAAATTCAGTAAAATTCGTTCATGTCTATCATTTCAACCCATAACGATGTTTCTCTAATCTAATATCCGTTCGGGTATGTATCATTTCAACCCATAGTGATTTCCTACAACTATGGTAATCAATAATCGTAAACAACAATCACATAGCATCAATCATAGCATACATGTCATCTGTGCTCCTACGTGTCAAATGAATATATCATGTCACATACGAAATGTGCATACATATCAACATAGCAAATGATTTCTACTAGCAATCCTATGCATTTCATATAACAGTTCATTATTGATCTAACATCCATGAAACAATGTAAGTCAAGTGTGAGATAGACTAACATTTCGTGGCACAGAAATGGAGTTGACAGACTGATTTGACACCGAAAGAGACTATAACTTCCAGGCACGATTCCTAATAGATTCACTTCGATATCACTCGATATTTTATTATTTTTTTACAAGAGGAGGTTGGGGAAATTTCAATGGATCGGTATGGTTATTGGGTTACTGGAATGAGTTTCGGAACTCAACACTAAACAACAAAACACAAAATAAACACAACACTAATTTAATTTAACCAAAATAAACACAATAATTCTTTGCACAAAATCATATATTTTCATATATACGTATACACAGAGAAAGTTATAACATATATATATATATATATATATATACATACATATATATATATATATATTTTAAATTCAACGCACTCCACACATAACATCAAAACCATACACATATATTTTCAAAATAAATAAATTTCAAAGCAATTCACATACAAATAAATATTAGCTAACACGACACATGCCTAACCGAATATATATAATGTACACAAAACAACCCACACATACAACGCGAACAAGAATATAACATATCGCACACGCATAGGGGAGGAAAGGGAATAAAGCTAAGAAGTTTGTGAAGCACGGTCAGCAAGACAAACTCAGAGCGTTCAGCATGGTTCGGGAAAGTCGGCATGGTTGTTGGAGGCATGACTGGGGAGGCGGAGAGGATGACCGGCATGGGTGGGCTCGGCTTTAGTGCGGGCGTGGCATTAGGGCACGATTGAGGGAGAGATGGGCTTGGTGAAGGCTGTTGAGCTGTTGGGTTTCGGATGGTGGCGCCTAAACGTGACAAGGGCGGAGGTCGTCACGGCTAGTTACGCGGGGACTTGGAGCATCTCGGGCTGATGGACGGAGCTGTTAGAGGAAAGCTCGATAGTGGGGTTGGCAGGTCAGTTGCGGTGGCAAAGAAGTAAGGAATGGATGCTGTGGTTTTTTTTGCTCTTATTCGCATTGAAGAGGACGGGAAGAAAATGAAATGGGTATGGGGAAGAAATTGAAGAAGGGAAGTGACGTATAAAAATGGAGTTTTTTTTTCACTTGTTGTTATATTTATACAACAACCCGGAAAATCAGACCCAATTTAAATTTTTTATTTTGGCAATTTTAGTGAATTTTAAATATTTTAAATGATTTATTTTAAATAATTATGACAAGAAATGTATGTTGAATAGAATTAGAACATATAAATTTATTTAAATTAACGTTAGAATATAAATATTTATTTTTATTATAAAAGGAATTGAAAATGGCGCGGTAGTTTGAAAATTCGATTTCAAATTTCAAATGAATGTACAGGATTCAAAATAAACCGGATTTTAGTGAAACCAAAAATATTTGAATCTGTTTTAAAATATCTTTCCAACGAATCTGAAAATCTAGATTTCATGGCGGGAATAAAAAGTTATGTCCAGTTGAAGATTCAGAAAAGTCGCTATGGAAATATAGCCCTTAAAAATGAAATTTTTGCAAATGACCTCCGTTTTCGACGAAATGACTTCTGTTGGATCCGGGATGTCAAATTATTGCTAGATTCCAAAATCCATAATTTTTGTGATTAATCTGTGAGCGTGACAAAAGGAAACGTGTTTTGTCAATTTCAGTCAATTTGGATTGACCAGAAAATGACCATTTTTCAAACGGTCTCCAAATTCGATGATATATATATATATATATAATGGCCTGAATAGAACGTGCCGCGCCGCGGCAATTCGCGAATTTCGACCATTGACTTCGAATGGACATTACGGGAGATCCGACCATCGGATTCTCCTAAAATCGGAACTATTGGGTTCGTATCGAAAAGAGCTTTCTAACGAATACAAGAAATTAGAAATCTAACGGTTGCATTTGGAATTATGTCCAATCAAATTTGGAAAAGGTCGTTGTAAGTGCAGTTCGATGGTCATTTATGAAAATCGACTGTACGGGCCTTGATAAAATTATTAAAAATATTAATAATTAGTGTAAAATCATAAGAAATGGTTTGGAAAGAATTGGGACGAAAAATTCCGTATTTGAAAAGATAAAAATAGATTTTTATCGAAACGAACTAGTTAAGAACTAGAATTATAATCCGATTATTTCTAAATAAATAAATTGGATTTGAAATGGTTTTAAAAATAACCAGAATTTCCAGTATATGAATTGGAATGGATTTGAATCGAAATTATCTTCGGAATATTTCGATACTGGATTCCGTGATTATACGGCCATTGTGGAGGAATTTGGAAGATATATATCGTTATTCCAATACGATATTTGTTGAGTTCAGGATTTGATATTGAATATGAGCCGATATATTTTTTATTCAAAGCCTTGTATTTAATATCAAATGGGATTTGGGTTTGTCATGAACGGTGTCTTCAGTAACACTGTTCTTGGACCCCATATGAAGTGAATAAATCTTTTAATTAAGATTGTTAGAGTTTCCAATTATATTTAATAATTGGAATAAAATGGAATGTGATTTTGGGTTTATTATGAACTATGTTTTTGACGACATTCGTTCTTTAACCCAATTTACAGTGAAATGTGATTTGGAATTTATAAATCTTTTGCTAAGATTTAAAGGAGTTTTTCCAAAGTAAAGTTTTCCAATTTAATAAAATAAATTGGAATGGAATGGAATTCGATTTGGTAATAATTGATGTGAACATCTGTGGAGGAAGACTGCTAATATATATGGAATTAAAAAGGCTTTGTTGTTATTCCATTTATATTATCAGTCGGACATGGAATTTTATATCGATTATATATACTGATCTGTTTTCCGTGAAGATTCTATAATGAATGGAATGTGATTTTGGGTTTATCGTGAGTTGTGTTTTAAATGACATTAGTTCTTTAGCCCAGTTAAAGACAGGATTTATTTCCTGAATTTGAATAATCATCAAGTAATGATTTTTGGAGATTGAAACTAACTAGAGTTTTAATGAATATTTAATTAGATTTAAAGGTGAATCTGATAACTAAAATTATTAAATTCGGTAAATGATCGAGAATGGAGTATCACCAGTTTTTCTCTAAGCGATAGTTAAATCTTTAATTAGATTTGAACGTGAAATGGTAATTAACTTTACCTATAACACCATGGTGTTAGATATGAAGTATCACCAGTTTTGCTTCATGGGATGAATAGTTTGGGATTGGGAAATTAAACAAATGATTGCTTCGGTAAGGTTCGCTAATCCCGACTAGTTTGGATAAACCATAATTTGGTTTGAAATGATATCCAAAGGAAGATTAAAGAATAAATTTAAAGAATTTATCTTTGATAAAATTAATGGGAACCTTTCCCAAAGTATAAGAATATTTGAATAAAGGAATATTCTGGATTGGAATGAGGCGTATGTTGTGCTTTTATAGCACTTGTTTATTATATACGTGAGTTATTCAGAAAGACCGGGTTTATCCCATTCTGAATAACTGATTCGACGATATGTCAAGGATGAAGACGGTGGTTGAAGACCAGTGGTCTTCACATCATTTGGATGATTACTAATGTCTTTATTGAGCTATACACCGAAGACAAGGTAAAAAGTGGTGATCGTCCAGACGCACTTGGAGATCGACCGGATATGCGAGGGCCTCTCACCTGTACTGGGCATACAGGACGAGGAATAAGGTGGCTCCGGTTTCGTTCAAACCCAGAACAAACTTGTAAATGGATGTGTGTCTAACATTAGATTTCATTCTGTGTAATTGATAGACATCGGTTGCATAGCGTGAATTGCCTGCGTGGCATGCTGAGATGCAAATGATCAAGGCTTTTGTTGAAAAGCAGAGTCTTGTGGTTGATGATCAAAGCACGGCTTTAATATAGCATTGCTTTGTGTAGCATTAATTCGCGAGCCTCACACCTCGGTGTGAACCAGAAACGGGAGAGGACATCAGGGAGGGCATGTGTTTCCTTCTAGCTAGGAGTGGTGTCTGGGTTTTCCATGCCCAGGCGTTTTACTTATGTGGATAATGGATAGCGAAGCGCCTCGGTTATATCGGTCTCTGCGGAGCCGATGGATGGTATGGTCTTTATACAGACCAATTTTATGCCCCATAGGGCAGGGAAACGCAGTGTTCAGGCATTTTAGTCCACTCCGTGTAGACCGGCCGTGACGATCCAAGGGTCACTCGAGCTCTGATCTTGAGACATGGGCTAGATTGTCTCGAAGCGGTAAGGACGATCCCTTGCCTTGGTTCACAGATGGAAATCCAACTTCCAATACGATATTTTGTGGTTTTGATTGTACTGCCTAGTATGGCGACATAGTGGGATGGGCACTCATGCCGTCTATGATTGATACATTTATATTTGAAATTGTTTTGACATTATACACTTATAATAATAGTAAAATATGAAATTTCACATATCAAGCATTTTTGGCTATTATAAGGTAAAAGCTCTATCCTCTGGCTTGCGTTGCATTGAGTGATGGAACTTGAGTCTTATAATAGCTTCATTGTTCTTTATTTAGCATTGCATTGTTTGTTTTATGCACTGGTATTCTTAGGGGTAAACCCGTTCCGTGTTATACGGCATGGTCCCTTGATTTACCTAACTTTAAAATCAAATTAATAACTGTTTTAGTTCTCACACCAGTCACATGAATGTCCTGGAGTTTATTGTTTTAACCTAAACTCTGGGTGCCCCTATTTTCTACATGGGCGGCTAGTAGTTTTGGTTTTGTAGATTTATATTCATAGGATCCTGGTTTACAGCTGGAATAATATTCGGAAAGCTCAGTATCCGTATATTCTTTTCAGTTATATTTTATATCATTTTCCGCTGCATTGTAAATTGTAAATCTCTGATATTTATCGAATGTATAATATTTATTTATACTCTGTTATATTCTTGTATTCTGATGAATTGTTGTATTAAGCAATGAAATGTTCTTCTGTTTGTGTTCTGATTTGTCGTGTTCTCAAAGCAATCCGGGATTTCCTTCACGAGGAAGTTCAGGTCGTCTCATTGGGTATCAGAGCTTTGGTTTATAGAGCTCGAGAACAAGACACTTTAGAACCAAACGAAAGAATTCATCAGAAATTGGATTAGTAATATCCAATGAGAGTGACTTATTAGAGATAGGATCAAGAGTATCCAAGAATGAGTTGGAAGAGTATATTTTTTAAAATGAAAATGAAAACCAATTTTGTTTTGAAAATTTAAATCAATTATTCATATTTGAATGTTTATTTTATATTGAATTTGGACAATCAAGTATATAGAGATTTTTTAATTTATGTCTGATCCACGTGTATTTGGAGCCTCAAATATACTAGATAGATATAGAATCACGCTCTAGTCGCCCGGGAATGGTTCTGATGATGGGTGCCCATCATCAGTGTTGTGTTCGAGTTTCGAAAGTGGGATGTCTATATATTTCCAATTAACTGGTGTGAGAACCAAAACTAGATAGGGCTTATTGTTGTAAATTGGCATCAAAAACATGATTTTCTGTATATATATATATATCAAAATTATGAATTTGAAACGTTAATTCACTAATTGATTGATGGTTGTGTTGTTTGATTGTTCATTTAAACCATTATGTGAATCTAAGGTAAATTTAGCCAAATTGTATCAAATGTTGAACTGAATTGAAAATTGTTTGAAATTGCATGCATAAACATGTACATACGTTGAACAGGTCATAGCAAGGAGGCTAGAGCAAAGGAATAAAATTGTATGCCCGACAAATAGGTACATGTTTACTAATTTATTGGGTTTGGATGATTTTATGAGCCGCTTGGCTTTTTTCCTTGTCTTTTTGAGATGAGAGGGCCTGTGTGGCGGTTTGGGGATTTTCCAGGTGCTCCCCGTACAAAGGAGGTTATGGCGAAATTTTTTAAAAATTTAGGGTGTTAGCCAAATTTTTGAAAAAATAGAAATACTTAGAAACTGAAAAGTTGAAGAATGAAAGCAAAACTGAAAGTTGAATTGATTAGTTAAACAACTTTCAGCTCCATTCCTTTTCGAGGACGAAAAGATTTTAAGTGGGGGCGATTGTAACAATTCGGAAAATCAGAACCAATTTAAAATTTTCATTTTAGCAATTTTAATGAATTTTGAATATTTAAAATGATTTATTTTAAATAATTATGACGAGAAATGTATGTTGAATAGAATTAGAACGTATAAATTTATTTAAATCGACGTTAGAATATAAATATTTATTTTAATTAGAAAAGTAATTGAAAATGGCGTGTTAGTTTGAAAATTCGATTTCAAATGAATGTACAGGATTCAAAATAAACCGGATTTTAGTGAAACCAAAAATATTTGAATCTGTCTGAAAATATCTTTCCAACGAATCTGAAAAATCCAGATTTCATAGCAGGAATAAAAAGTTATGTCCAGTTGAAAGGTTCAGAAAAGTCGCTATGGAAATATAGCTCTTAAAAATGGAAATTTTGCAAACGACCTCCGTTTTCAATGAAACAACTTTTGTTGGATCCAGGATGTCAGATTATTGCTAGATTCAAAAATCCATAATTTTTGGGATTATCTGTGAGCGTGGCAAAAGGAAACGTGTTTTGTCAGTTTCAGTCAATTTGGATCGACAAGAAAATGACCATTTTTCAAACGGTTTCCAAATTCGACGAAATATATATTATATATGTAATATAATGACCTGAATAGAATGTGCCGCGCCGTGGCAGTTCATGAATTTCGACCATTGACTTCGAATGGACATTACAGGAGATCCGATCGTCAGATTCTCCTGAAACCAAAACCATTGGTTCCGCATCGAAAAGAGCTTTCTAATGGATACAAGAAATTAGAAATCTAATGGTTGAATTTGGAATTATGTCCAAATCAAATTTGGAAAAGGTCGCTGTAAGTGCAGTTCGATGGCCATTTTTGAAAATCGACTGTACAGGCCTTGATAAAATTATTAAAAATATCAATAATTAGTGTAGAATCATAAGAAATGATTTGGAACGAATTGGGATGAAAAATTCCATATTTAAAAGGATAAAAATTGATTTTTTTCGAAACAAACTAGTTATGAACTAGAATTAACCTAAACTCTGGGTGCCCTTATTTTCTATAAGGGCAGCTAGTAGTTTTGGTTTTGCAGATTTATATTCACAGGATCCTGGTTTACAGCTGGAATGATATTCAAAAAGTTATGTTTCCGTATATTCTTTTCAGTTATGTTTTATATTATTTTCCGCTGCATTGTAAATTGTAAATATCTGATATTTATCGAATGTATAATATTTATTTATACTCTGTTATATTCTTGTATTCTGATGGAATTATTGTAATGAAATGTTCTTCTGTTTATATTCTGATTTGTCATGTTCTCAAAGCAATCCGGGCTTTCCTTCACGGGGAAGTTCGGGTTGTCTCAGTTTACCTTTCATGAATGAAAAACTAATGTTAGATAAAGGACAATCAATTATACTAATTGAGAAAGAATATGAGAGTAGATAATGAAAAGTCATATGTTTGAATCCTTATAGAGAAGAATAAAAACTTGAAAGTAGTAGTGGACTACGAAACCGATGCATATTTCAATCAAATTTCATTATTTAATGATTTTGTCTATTAAAAAAATTAACCAAAACATATGGGATTAAATAAAAATAACACTTCTAGATTAGAAAGAATAAATGAAATGAGCTAAGAATGGACGAGGAATATTTTTCGCTAACTAAAATTTTAATATTCAAGACATTCAATTTTTTTATTATCCAATATTAATGAAATGAGCTAAGAATGTACTAATTTTCTTTGGGTATAAGTCCTGAATTTCCATGTTTAATATGGCATAAACACAAATTAGTGTCCTTCATTGTTTTTACAAATATTTATTACCACTAATTTACCAATAAAAATAATTAAGTACCTAAATTGTATGAAAAGAAGCATATTCTTTATAAACATATCAAATTCTAATAAAATTGGGAAATAAACTTTTAATGGAAAATATTTTTGATAATAATAATGGAGCAAAAAGGATGGTAAGAAGAAATCACAACGAATTTTTAATGCTTACAACAATAAAACAACATGGATTACATTATAACTTTAAATATAAGTACATAAACAATTATTTAAAGGTTAATTGAAGAATATTAAAATAAGGAGATAATAAATTAAGGCGTAACTTAACCATCTGAACTCAACACCACATGAAATTGCCAACACTCCTCTTTCAATCCATTAATTTATTTGGTAGGAGGTGAGCATACCTAAAACGATGAAGGAGAATAGTTGTTATATAGAAGAAATGAATCCATTAATTTATTTGGGAGAAGATGAGATTGCTTGAAATGATGAAGGAAAATAGGTATACTATAGAAGAAATAAAATGAATAAATAAGAGCGTGCTTAAATAAGCTTTCTATGGCTTAGCATATGTAATATGCTATCATATGAAATAATAAATGAAGAATATCAAAAGACTACATAACCAATGCTTATTTCATCCATTAAAAATTTTAAACTAATGATTATATTAAAAAAAACAAAAGAAATATGAAGGGCTTAAATGAAAATAACACCCAAGGAGAATTGAGGTTAAGAGCTGAGAATGAATGAGAGAAAGAATAACATAATTCGATATTTTATTTTATTTTACATGTGTAATAATATTATAATAGATAGAATACAGGAGCTCAGGTTTCCTTAAATGGGATAAAAAGTGAAGAAACGTAGGAATACATATTTATTTTGGGAAATGTAAGGGTTTGGATACAAAATGAATGTATGAAACAATGAATTCATGAGGCACCATTAATTGCAATTTATATTATTGGGAATGGTTTAGAAATATATTTTTATTTTCTATGGGATAATTGTAAAATTTCATCTAAATGAGTAAGGGCGAAATATTCGAGTTAAGAGAAAATGTTGTGCAAGGTAAAAGTCAACATTATATTGGTTTTCTTATATGATATTGTAATATAATACAGTAGAATATATTTCAAGAATGTCCATCCCTTCTCAAAATTATTTTATTTATCTATTATATTTTGATAAAAGAATTTTTTAGACTCGGATTTCTCTTTTTCTTATTAACTTTCATCTTGATCTCTTTCCTTAACGATCTACTAAACATTTTGCACTTGGATTATCCACGGAAAATAAACAACAAATTTAACATTAATTAAATAAATGTCATTTAATGAAAACATTACATCAACTAGTCTTTTTTGCCAACGAATGTGTTAAACATTTTTCATTTTAGATCATCCCCTAGTAATAAAATTGCAAACTTAGCGTTACGTTAATAAATTTGTTCATTTGAAATGTTACACCCGTTTATCTAATTTCTAAGATTAATAATCTTATGGTTTCACTCTTTTCAGGTTACTTCTTGTTTTCTAATTTCTGAGATAAGAAGTATATAATTTCTCATTTTTCTCAAAAATTCTATCCAATAAAATTAATGGGGATAATAGATGTTGCCTTACTAAATAGCATGGCTTCCTTTTCACTATCCTATATATGAGCACTCGTCTTTCTATTTTCATTTTACATCATTGTGCTTATGCCTGATTGCAATTCATTTTGCATGAAGAATAAGGTTTATGAAATTCAATTTGCTGATTTTCTTCTAGGCATTGATACTGACACACCAAAAATGGTTAACGGGTGGCACACTGAAATTCATCTAGGCTTTACTGCATTTATTCTCGAAATTTGGCGACGGTGTATATGATGGCCCAAAAACCCTACCCTTTAAACTGGCAATACCAACCACGTAATCTTACAACGGCGAGACAATATATAATATTGAACAATATTTTTGTAGGGGAAAACGATTAAAATATATATCATAGTCTAACCTAGATTCAGCTTAGGCAGTTATAACACCTGCCTTTACAATTAATGGTAATAGAAATAAATATAACATACATGCATAGTGGACAGTGAAATATGTCTGATGAAGATCTCTAGCTCTTCTCTGGAAAACTTTAACTAACTTCAATAGTCCTGAAAACAACTCGGATCTAACCCGAGTATTAAAATACCCGAATCAATCTTGGATAAACTAGCATGAGAAAATCTCAACAATAAATGATAGTGTCATATATGTCAATTTTAGGGTGAATCAAAATTCTTTGAGAGAATGAGTATCTCATAAGACTGTGTCCATAAATAAACACAATGGGTTTTTCCCTTTATGATAACTAAAACATTTTTATATAAAAATTTGATATTATGATTAATTTCTAATCTTAGAAATCATTTTCGAATATAATTATTCAAGTATTCGAAATTATTACAATTATTAAATTCTGGGGCTACTATGTCGTATACTCTAAAATGTAGGTACTTATTGGGGACTTGGATTTCCATAAAAATGATCAGGTTAAAGATTTTCCTTTTCCATAGCTGGGAACACCTCTAGAGGGATGGTTTGAGAATCTGAAACAGTCATAGATTCTCTACCAACACAAGACCGACCCACCTCTGTTTCCTGCACTTAGATGGTACCTTATATTTCATTTCTCACTCGTAACCAACCTTTAAACTGAGGCTTCGGAGTTTCCATACACCACATATAAAATATACTAGGTCTCCATACCTTAGTACATTTATCTAGAAGTAAATGACAATACCCTAATGGGAGCAACCCATGTGGCCTTGATGCATCTATCCTGTTTTGGTCATTTCCGATGTGTGAGGCTCAATAGAGGTAACGATTTACTTTTCACATATCATCTTCATTATCTTTGATTATTCACATTGCCAAGTGACTACTGCCCAACTTTGTCACAAAGTGTACAACCTTTAAGCTCATACGTCTCAAGGAATAGTGTTAAGCTAATAGAATAGCCTTCTCCAGCACTGTGATGTACAATTGTTAAAATTTAAGGCGCATGGCCTAGAAATGCAATCGTTAGAAAATCATCCGTGCAAGTTCGTTGATATAATATGGATCAATAACGAACCGACCTTACATTTGATAATTAATAACAGAGAGTTGTTTTCACTTTGAAGAAAATCGGGATTAAAACCCCAATCAATCGACAAGAAATCCCCTACTATAATTATTACATCCCGTATTTTCTGGTCAGTTAATTTAATTATTTCATTATTTTAAATATTGTTTGTTTTAAATTATATTAACGATTTTATTTTTTTAAATGACATTAGAATGTTTACTTTATAATTTAATTATAAAACGAGCTGCAGCGGCGCAGTTGTTCGTAATATTGCGTTTTGAACTTTAATTGGCTATACAAGATCCAATATAAGTTAGAATTTCTCGAAACAAGAAATGTCCGAATCTATTAGATAATATTTTTCTAATGGAAGAGAGAAATCGCGGTTTTGTATCATAGATTGCTACTTATGTCGAAATTAGATTTTCAAAGGGTCGCTATAGAATCGTTTAGAATCCATAACAATTTATTGATAAAAATAAAATAGTTTTAATTTCGTTTCGATTGGACGGTGTATGTGATCGTACGAAATTTAAACGTTGAACATTAACAGTGCCTTAATTAATAAAACCAGGTTCGCTTTCATTAAATCAGAACAAATCTTCACGTATGCCTTAATCCATACAAATCTTTATCTAAAAATCTCAACAATTCCTAACATGGCCTTTGAACAAAATCTTATCTTCTGGCAAGATTTAAATCTGTACAAATTTTTGAACAAATCTGGATAACATGCGTATCTCAAAATATATATTACAGATAATATCCTGTCACCTAAAAACCATAACCCAACCAGTTATCTTCGGTCTGTTCTTCACACTATTTCTCAAAATCAACGGGAAAAAAGTCTCTGTTGACATAGAAGAAAGAAATATGTATCAGCAATCGTTTTCTAAAGAGTGCTAAAAATCTCAAACCAGAAATTCTTTCATAAGGGCACAGTAAAATACAGTGCAAAATTTGTTAAGAATTTCGGCGGGGATATTTTTCTATGCTTCGACGAAAGCGAAATCTGACCGGGCATCTTTGTTTATTTTATTTTATTCAAACCGCATCCTATTACTTCCAATTCGAAATAGCCAGCTCCCCTACATCTCTTCTTCCAATTAAATGCATATGTTATAACATACAAGTCCAAACAAAAATCAGCTTACCATTTTCAAAACTTTATCAAATATCTCGGCCTATCAAATATTGCGAAATCTAATCCGATCTCTGCACATGTCATAAACAGTAACATTAGTCTGCATATAACATTATCTAGTGCATGCACAAACCAATCCCTACGTATGTGCCAACCTGAAGAAAAATCATCTAAGTATTTACTTAGTCAAAAAACTGCGGCTAATTGCTATAAAAAAGGAAAAAAAATTGGACCATGCAAAGTCTTGTCCAATCCTATCGCAGCAAACAAAACAGTAGGATATGTTGTACTCTTCATATCTCAAAACATGCTTTGTTCAAATTTTCTGACCGATACATCAAACATGTCATTTAATAATATAATATAATATAATATACTATCTATTCCTTATCTGTCATTAGAAACTCAACTGAAAACGACAATTCTCCTACAGTGGCCGCCAAGGTTCTTCTGATATAAATAGCTAGTGTTCTCTATATCTCCTTATACCATTCGAAGGATCTAAACCAATGGGAAAAATATATATCTTAAATCTTGAAATTTGTAGGATTAATATCTTCAATCCCGTAACCTTCAACGTTGGTGCACTGAGATTTCCTTGGAGTTGAGTTCAAACAGTGTGGACTTTGGCCTGAGATGGAAATTTTGGTGACGATAAAGTTCATTCCGGAGGCGATGAAGGCGGGGATGCTGGCACGTGATTATCAATAGTGGAGTGGGATCTCGGGTCTACATTAGGTAATCCAGCGTTGGAATAAAGGCAGCTCAGTGGTCAATGGTGAGTTGGGTTAGGCGCTGGGGTCGGAAGTCTAGAGGATGGTAGATGGCGTCGAGGCAACTGTTGGTGGTAGCGGCGTCCAGATGATAGCAGCAGGTGGATTCTGGTGAAGGCGGTTCAAATGAGAATGGAAGTCACAAGTGGGAGAGTTGAAGAGTGCGGGTATGGGTTGTACTTCATTGCGTGAATAAATGTTGGAGCGGGATTTTGTTTCATGACAGGTGGAAGAAGATGCATGCACGCGTGTTGGGGATGGAGTTTAGAGATGGGCTGTTGAAATGATTTTGGGCTTAGGCCTACGACCTTAATAATAATTAAAAAAATATAATAATAACAGAGGCCCAGAATTGAAAGAAAGTGTAGACGTATCTCGATTGAAATGAAAATAGAAGAAGATGTGGTGGGCTGATTAAGGTAAGTATAAATTACTGCTTTCGGTCATGAAGAGGCTGAGTAGTGACTTCGTGGAATAAAACCAAGATAAGGAAATTAGGACGCCACTAATCTCGATGATTTAAGGGTAAATAGAATAATTAGTTAATTGATTATTTTCATTACTATTACAAGTTACTTCAATTCAAATAAAATAATGTAATGGGTATAAATTGTTCATACGTGAACAAGAATCGCAAAGCCAAAAGGGCTTTGGAATCGCAAAAGCGAAGTCTACACTGTCAAGCTAATTTGGTTAAGGTTGGAAGCAATCAGGATTTCATTTAAATTCTAAATGCCTAGTTAAAATTAAATGAAACAACGCGAAACAATGGTGAGTTAACTCTCACACTTTTTTGGATTACTATGATGTGGTAAATTCATATAAATAAAATACCATTAATGATATATATTAGTTGATTGGATGCCTTGGATTCTTATGGTTGAATTAATGGTTGTTATTAATTATATTATTGTCGTTAATTTATTAATTTAAAATTTTATCTATTAAGAAATGTTATAATAATCCGTGATGCAGGGAGGAACAAGTTGGCGGGATCTGATGGGATTCCTCAAACATCATGTATGTTGTTTATTTTTATATTGTTTACACATGAACTGATTAAACCCCAAATGACATTAATCCTATTTAAATGTTAATGTTTGAATGGATATGATTATTGTTGTGATTTTAATCAATTGACAATATTGATTAATAGGTTGGCAGTGAGAGCCTGAAATCTACTACTTTAAGATGTTGTTCTACCGTCAGGCGAATTGATGTAATATTTAGTTATAAATTTATTTCTATAACTAAACTGAAGTTTTAAAAGATATTTATATAAGTGAATTAAAATAGGAATTTTATAAGTATATGTATATTTAAATCATGTTTTATAAAAGGATCATCAAACATTTATATGACATATTCTTATGTCATTTTCTGACTGGAAAGTCAAGAACTAACTAATGGGATAGTGGAACGAAATAATTGTTTGTATAAAACATATAACTGATCTTTTGAATTAATTAAGTTATTTAATTAGTTTAAGGGGGGAATAATAATGGAAATACGTTAACAGTTAACTGACATGTACGGTTGGCAAAATCAACCGTTTTTAATTGAGGTTGACAAATGGAGTAATTTAATTAATCTAATCAATAATTTTCTGAATATTCATTAAAATTAATGAATGGTGCTACATGTTAGTTAATCTTCGATTAATGGTATTTTGAAGTAATCATCGAAATTTTTAGTGTTAATAAAGTTAATTATTATTTAATAAACTTTTAAAAAGGATAATCATTTTATTTTTAGTAAATATCAAAATTAACTATTTTTAATGTAGTTAATATTAAAGTTAATTATTATTTTAATTAATAATAATCAAAGCGATGACTTTTGGTTGGAATTCAATTAAGAAGTGATTAGTTGGAAATAAGGTTTGATCAAAATCTAATATGATTTTTATACTTGGATTATAATCCAAATTTACAGACAAAGTTCGTAAAGGTTATTTATAAGCTAATGTCAGGATTTCGACAAGATTTTATTAAGAAAGAAAAATAATGGAGGAGATTAAATAGGACTTCGTAGAAGATGGTTATATGGATATGTACAAAAGGATATTAAATTATTTAATAATGTAAGTAAAGAGATAAAAGGGCAATTACCAATATAAGATATGGTTTATGAAAATCATATTGAATTCGGATGGTAAATAAGATTGGAAAGTTTACTTAACGAAGTAAAAGGAATTAATATGCAATGTAGGTTTTCAAATAAAAGAAAATGGTTTATGAAACCGTAGTAAATGTACATTGAAATGCAATATTGCAACATATATTCACAAAGATTTAGAATTGAATAAAACCTTTAGGTTTGAAAGTACCCATATGTTTTTTTGAAATTGTTTGGTTTATGAAGCATGACTATGTTTGTATCATTGAATAGGGTAAATAGAACTATTTTCTAAATTATGAAAATAGTTTGTAAATACTCTTATTCTAGGGAATAAATAATGAGTTCGAATGAGAATAAAGGCTATATAAATTGAAATTTAGAAAAAACAATTATAAATGAGATGGGTAAACTTTAATGAATTTTGATTGAAAATTAATGGAACCATCTAAGATTCATATTAAGAAATGTGTCAAATGATGTTATTGTGGCCATAAAGGATTTGAAAATGAACTATATACCATTTGGAAATATTTATAGCAATATTTCAAGATAGAAAAGGTAATTGGAAAACGAGTCTGAAAATATGGTTGTTTTGAAAGTTACGTATCAGTTTATCTTTTCGAAGGTAATGAACAAGGGTTTTTTATGAAATTTAATCAATTATAAGAAATTGACGAAATGGTTTAATGAAATATTTCATATAAAGGACCCGAGCTGCAAATTCACCTAGATATTCTGTTATGATTTGATAGTTGAACAACCGACTATCAAATAAATTGCGAGCCCTTTTGACGTGTTGTTTTCGAAGAGACCGAGATGAGAACTATACCAAAACCCACTTCAAATCAACTGTGCGGACGCGACTAACTCGCAGAGTATAAAGATGGAGCATTAAAGACAGTTGATCTTCACCAGTGAAGAACTGCTTGAAAATTTTCTTTGGATTGCAACCAGAGTTATTTGGATTGTGATTCTGTCGTGATTGAAATCCACGAATTTGCAAGGATTACATGCTATTGATCTATAGGGTGATTCCTAGGATGTAGTAGGAGGGTGCCTTCGGTTCATCTTGTTCCTGGATGACTTGTATGGATGAATGTGTGACAAAGTATTTCCTTAAGAATCATGCACGTTGATTTTTACAAATATACCAAGTTTGGTGGCATTGGAATTCTCTTGCATAACACCTAGAGTGTCTTTACGGACGTCAAATAGTGATTTGTCGGATCTGACGATGTGGCATTCAAAGTGAAGGAGATGTGCTAAAAGATAAACGTAAACTCAAGCATCACCAACCGGAAATGGCGCAAAATTGGGTATGCAGCATGGCTATGTGGATCGCATCCATTAAAAGGGTATATCTTTACCTGATCTGGAGAAATCAAATGCCTTTGGTTGTTCCTTTTTATTATGCTATTGGTTCGGTTAGCTGGATCCAACCGTGGTAATGATATATTCAGTACTCTCAAGAGGAATAAGGGACCAGTCATGTGTAGCCGCGTTGCAAGACGTTCTTGTTGAACCCCAATGTATTCATCTCTGGAGGTACATTGTCGGAAAGGTGGTCCTATACCATGCCAGGAAATCCATTCTCCAATAAGAACCCGCGATTTTGATTGTATCCTATATATGTAGAGCGTGGGATGCAAGCGTTGTGCTGGATTATTATTTATTTGTGGTTTGATAGACACTATTATAATATCAGAAAAGATATTGATTTCAAAAATGTTTTTGGTTATAGTACGGTAAAATCTGTCTGGGTTTATGTGTGGGCTGATCTTACTATTATCCTTTTCTTTCAAAAAGGATTTTTTAAATTTAAACAAGTTGTTTGTGCTGTGAATTTATCACTGAAAGTGTTCCAAACTGATCTGGGTGAATTTTGCTTTGCTTCAAATGTGCTTGGGTCAGACCGAGTATATTTCCAGGATAGGTTTCGTTTGGAGTCTAGGAGCTAGAAGCAAAAGGCTTCACCGTTAGTTCTATAAAGGGTATTTCCGCTGTGACAAATATATGTTGTACTCTGATGATTGTTATGTATATAAAGTTTTCTTTTGTATAAAGACATTAGATATATTATATTTATTCGTTCCGCTGTGAGATTCCTGATGTGTTCTTCTTTATCTTCTATTTTAACAATTCTATCTTTTTGTCCCAAAAACAACATTTTTTTTCCTTTGAAACCAATTTGATCATATCCCTCAAACTTAGAAGGCGCGATATCCATATGAAATTGCATGTATGATGATATTCATTTAAGAAAGGGTGTTTGCAGAAAATAAATTTCTGTTAATTACAACATCTTTAAGGGTGGTATTATAAAATATCAGAAATTGGGAAATGGGGTTGCAATCCTATAATCTACATTAATTGATAATTTGAGCAAGCTTCTAATTTATATTGCTTTTTTAATACTTAAAAATATAGGAATTTCCATCAAATATAAAGCGCTTGTAGCTCAGTGGATAGAGCGTCTGTTTCCTAAGCAGAAGGTCGTAGGTTCGACCCCTACCTGGCGCGCTTGCCTTTTTTCTTTGATTTCTTCCACTTTTAGTCTTAAAAAAATTATTTTCCTTTAGTAAGTACGGAAAGTAAATTTTTGACACTAGACAAACTTGTGCTTTATCTTCTTTTAAACATATCGTTTTTCAACTTTGATTCCTTACTCATACAATGACATCTTGTAGCATTGAAGACCACTGGAGCTTTGTAAGAAAAAGTATACAAGTTTTCAACATGCCTTCTTCTAAATTATAGTTTATCACAAAAATAGCACACTTTATTCTGTGGAGAATTAGTATAATTGAGAAAAAAACTAATCAAAAGTAAGAGAACACCGAGTTCTTGAAAAGTGATAGATTTTTTTCAAAATGGTGGATGGAAATCTACATGAAAAGCGAAGGAATGCATGAATTATGAAATAAATCTATGTAAAGTGATAGCGTAACTTTTGTGTATTGCTAAGGGCATTAGGCTGGTTGCCAAGGGCTAACCGCCGACCTGGCTAGTTTAGTTGGTGGTTAACCGCCGACCAGCCGCCGAGCTGTTAGCTCTTAGCAACCAACCTGATTCCCTTAGCATTAAATAAATTCTTTTGATAAATGAAAATATATGCGAAAGCGCAGTGAAAAAAGAAATCAACATAAATTGATGGATAGAGGTGGATCCAAGAAAGTCGAAAGAAATGAAAGTATTTAATATATTAAATGAGTAATAAACAATGTATCAAGAAAATTAAGGTTTTAAATGTTAAATTAGAAGAAAATTAAGGTTTTAAATGTTAAATGTTAAAATGAGACCAAAAAGCACAGTAAGAAGAAGTCACAAAGAATGCTTAATGCTTACAACAACAAAACAACATGGATTACGTTATAACTTTAAATATAAGTACATAAACAATATTTTAAAGGTTAATTAAAGAATACTAAAATAAGGAGATAATAAATTAAGGCATAACTTAACCATCTGAACTCCACACATGGAATAGGCAACCATTCCTCTTTCAATCAATTAATTTATTTAAGAGGAGGTGAGCATGCCAAAATGGTGAAGAGGAATAGTTGTTCTATAGAAGAAATGAATCCATTAATTTGTTTGGGAGAAGATGAGATTGTCTGCATTGATGAAGGAAAATAGGAATACAATAGAAGAAAAAAATGAATAAATAAGAGTGTACTTGAATAAGTTTTCTATAGCTTAACATATGTAATATGCTGTTATATGAAAAAAATAAATGAAGAATAGAAAAGGACTACATAACCAATGCCTATTTCATCCATTAAAATCTTTAAATTGATGATTATCCTTTAGAAATAACAAAAGAAATATAAAGGGCTTAAATGAAAACAACACCCAAGGAGAATTGAGGATATAAGGCAAGAAAGAATGAGAAAATTAAGGTTTGAAATGTTAAATGTTATAATGAGAGCAAAAAGCACGGTAAGAAGTCACAAAGAATGCTTAATGCTTACAACAACAAAACAACATGGATTACGTTATAACTTTAAATATAAGTACATAAAAAATAATTTGAAGGTTAGTTAAAGAATATTAAAACAAGGAGATAATAAATTAAGGCGTAACTTAACCATCTGAACTCCACACAACATGGAATAGGCAACCATTCCTCTTTCAATCCGTTAAATTATTTGAGACGAGGTGAGCATGCCTAAACGGTGAAGAGGAATATTTGTTCTATAGAAGAAATGAATCCATTAATTAGTTTGGGAGAAGATGAGATTGCCTGAAATGATGAAGGAAAATTGGAATACTACAGAAGAAAAAAAAAAGAATAAATAAGAGTGTACTTGAATAAGTTTTCTATACCTTAACATATGTAATATGCTATTATATGAAAAAATAAATGAAGAATAGAAAAGGACTACATAACCAATGCCTATTTCGTCCATTAAAATCTTTAAATTGATGATTATCTTTTAGAAATAACAAAATAAATATAAAGGGCTTAAATGAAAACAACACCCAAGGTGAATTAAGGATATAAGGCAAGAAAGAATGAGAAAATGAATAACATAATCAAATATTTTATTTTATTTTACATTTGTAATAATATTATAATAGATAGAATGCATGAGCTTAAGTTTCCTTAAATGGGATAAAAAGTGAAGACAAACGTGGGAATACATATGTATTTTGGAAAATGTAATGGTTTGTATACAAAATGAATGTATGAAACAGAGAATTCATGAGGCACCATTAATTGCAACTTATTATTTAGGGATGTTTTGGAAATACATTTTTTTATTTTTTGTGGGGTAATTGTTAAATTTCATCCAAATGGGTGAGATCGAAGTATTCAAGATAAGAGAAAATGTGATGCAAGGTAAAGGTCGACATTATATTAGTTTTCTCATATCTTATATAGTAATATAATGTAGTAGAATAGATTCCAAGAATGTCCGTCCATTCTCAAAATTAATTTATCTATCTATTATATTTTGATAAAAGAAACCTTTTAACTAGGATTTCTCCTTTTTTTATTAGGAAAATATTCACAAGGACAAAATTAAAGGCTTTTTTTACCATAAGTACAGCCCACTTAAATTTATCTCAAAAGGACAATATATATTTATTTTCTTCCTCACGTGCGTTATTTCCTTCTTCCAGCAAAAATTAAATCCGTAAATCGCGCGCTATTTCCTTCTTTCATCATCTATTCACCGTGAACGAAAATTTCTATCTCGCCGTCTTTGATCGTTGTTCTTTTTCTTCTTCTATATTTTCAGATTAATTTTTCGTACTGATCTCATAAAACCAACGAGATCTGAAATATATTTTCAAATTCTGGACGGAAAGTCGATCGATCAAGAATCGATCTGGAAAATCAATAGCGCATTAGGTTTAGGGTTGATTTTATCCATTCAATTTGAGTTGATCATACGATTCCTTCACTGTTTCGGATGGATTTTTGCTTCTTCTATCGGTAATTCATGGATTCTGCTGGTATTACAAGCAGGTATTAGTTACATGAAAATAATCACAAGACAAAATTAAGGGCTTTTTTATTCATAAGGAAAACCCACTAAAATTTTACTCAGAACGACAATACACTAATACATTTTAATTTCCTAAATCACGTGCTCCGTTTCTTCCCCGTCGCTTCTATCTCGCATGCTTTTTTTCCTCATTCAATTTTTCTCCAATGCGAATTTAACTCCATGATTTGATTTTCAAACATCTCTCTTGTTCGATCATCTTCAGAATCGTTCGAGCTCCTCAATTTATTCGATTTGCCCTAATTTTATCGTGTGAAAAGCATCGTCGATTCATAAGGACACGCAGATTTTAATTCGATAGGCTGTAAAGATGATCTCGTGATTTTGATTTTGTGAATTCGTCGTATAAAATCGATCGAGAGATAGGAGCGACGGAGATGAACGACGTAAGTTACTATTTTGGATGGTGAATTTAGTAGCAGTTCGTAGGTATCATTTTTCTATTTTTTAAGGTATCATTTTTCTTGTAATAACAGTGTCATGTTTCTGTTTTAATTTGTTTTCTTGATATATTAGTTTTGTACTTGTACTATTGCATTAACTTTGCAACTCAATCGAAATTAAGTCATTTTAATCAATCAAAGTGGGATGTAAACATTTTTATTCATTAGTTTTAATTTAGAATATTAAAGCAGTTTTTAGGTATCATTTTTATATTTTTTTTAGGTACCATTTTTATTTTTTCTAGTTGAATTTACATCATACCAGTTTTTAGGTATCATTTTTATATTTTTTTAGGTATCTACATCATAGCAGTTTTTAGGTATCATTTTTATATTTTTTTTAGGTATCAGTTTTATATTTTCAACATGAACGTACATCATAGCAGTTTTTAGTTATCATTTATATATTTTTTTAGGTATCATTTTTATTTTTTCTAGTTGAATTTACATCATAGCAGTTTTTAGGTATCATTTTTATATTTTTTTAGGTATCATTTTTATTTTTTCTAGTTGAATTTACATCATAGCAGTTTTTAGGTATCATTTATATTTTTTTTTAGGTATCATTTTTATATTTTCAACATTAATGTACATTATAGCAGTTTTTAGGTATCATTTTTATATTTATTTTAGGTATCAGTTTTGTATTTTCTAGTTGAATTTCCAATATTATGTTGGTATAAGTATTGATTGTGTATGAAATACTTGCAGATACTGCATGTTGCTGGAGATTACTTGGATTCAAGACTGGATTGCGTACAAGTAAAAGTAAATGCATGAATATATGCTTGAATGGGGAGCAGTGTTCTACGTACTTAGATTGTGTAGGAAAAAAAATGTATTCCAATAAATCAGTTATGTATCATTGTAGGTATCATATGATACAAGTGGGTATTATTGTGTATTACTGAGAATAATCTCATTTTTGTGAAAATTGAATTGAATTGATTGCCATTATTTTTTAATCAGTAGCTATTATTGCAAATAAATATTATTTTTGTGAGATTTGAATTGAGTAGGTGAGTGTTATTTTTTTTATCAGTGGTTATCAATTAGAATTAATGTTGTGTATCAAAAAAAATTCAATTGCCAAAGCAAACAACAAAAATCTACCTAAAAGCTGCTATGATGTAAATTCAACTAGAAAACATAAAACTGATAACTAAAAAAATATAAAAAATGATACCTAAAAACTGCTACAATGTAAATTCAATTAGAATATATAAAACCGATACCTTAAAAAATATAAAAATGATAACTAAAAACTGCTTTAATATTTTAACGAAAAAAGTAATACAGAAAATGTTTGAATCACAATTTGGTTGTTTAAAATGAAATAAATTCGTTTGAGTAGCAAAACTGATGCAGCAGTACAAGAACAAAATTAATACAACAACAAGAAGTAACTACAAAAAAACATAGCACAGCGAATATAGTAAAAATGATACCCAAAAAAAATATAAAAATGATACCTAGAAACTGATGTATTGTTCAAAAAAAAGTAAAACAAAAAATACTTACAGCACAGTTTGTTTGATTATAACAAAATAATTTCGACTGTAATACATAGATAGTGCAACAATACAACTACAAAATAAATACAACACTAAAAATATAACAAACGAATATAAAACAGTGTTAAATAAACAAAAATGATACCTAAAAAAATATAAAAATGATACCCATGCACTGAAAAGTTGAACATTAAAATTGCAAAACCAAAAAAAATCACGAATCACCTTGCGAAATAACCCTAAAACTAATCGGCAGAAATTATCATTAAATTATAATGATTATAGCAACAAATAAAAATCCAATCGAGGTTGATTTTTGAGATCGATTTTGTGCCCTAAATTTTGCTGTTTCGATTGATGATTGAGGCTCAACTGTTAGATATAGGCGGATTTGATTTGATTAGATTTCCAGTTGAGATGATTTCGTTAATTTTTATTTGCTGATTTCGTGGAAGAAGAAATCGGAGAAGAGAAAAAGGAGCGGAAGAAAAAATCAGAGAGGAAAGAAATGGCGACGGAGATTTTTACAGTTATGTCCTTTTGGATAAAAATATAAACGCGTGTCCTTATGGATAAAATATTAATACCGTTTGTCCTTCTAAATTAATTACCCTATTAGTTATTACATTTTCAGATTTCTTTTTTTATTTATTCATTACTTTCATTCTCGTTTGTTGTTTTTTATCATGTTGTAATTGGTTTGTGAATGTATTGCATGAATTACATATGTTTTACATTAGAATATGTTTTGCTTTAATTTGTATAAATGTTACTTGGATTGATTTTTCATTAGTATTTGTTTCAGAAAAACTGAACTAAAGCAGTTTTTAGGTATCATTTTAGTATTTTTTACAGGATTAGTTTATTGCCTTTGTTTGAATGCGCACCAGTTTGTAGTTATCATTTTTTTTAGGTATCATTTTTAAGGTAATACCCATTTTTTTCCTGGTTTTTGTTATCTATTTTCATCTTTGTACCTGTCTAACTGATTTTTTCAAATTACTTATTTATTCCAATGGTAAAGGTACTCTCCTTATCGTACTTGTCTTCAACGGTACCTCTTTCAGTTTCGGTTGTCGGTTAATTGCTTATTGCATGATTTGCAAAACGAAATATGTGACTATTGGTCTCAACTTACACCTAAGTCAATTGAAATTAGCTATGTACTTGAGGATAGAACTAAAATTGTGGAGAGTGACTCTGATCTTTAAAGTATTTTTTTATTTCAATTACATAAGAAGAGCGCTTTTTTCTGTTTTGATGTTAAGTTGAAGGAATTTCTGTTGGAAAATGTGATTGATGGTTCTTCTGCATTTTCTATTAATGTTTCAATTCTTTTGTCTTCTGATCAATGTTTGGGTGCGAACATTGTTGTTCATAGTAAGAGTTATTTAAAAGATTTGTTGAAAAGATGATCTACACTAAAATTTACTCATTTTACCGGTTTTTGTTTCGGAAGCGCCAAGGAGTTCAGAGAATTCTTAATGGACTTTCAAATTAAATCAGGTCATGAATTCCAATTTTTTAAGAACAGTGCTACTAGGATTAATACTATTTGCTCATCGCCTTCTACTGGTTGTCTGTTTAAAGTGCATGCTTCTTGTGATGTTGGCAAACTAAATAGGTTTTTCATTAGAAATTTGGTAACCAAACATTCTTGCGGGGGTGGTCTAACAAATTTGAGTGACCCTACTCTATCAAGCTCATTTATTAAATCATTGATAATATATGAAATTAGAGATCATCCGAGTATGAAACCGAAAGACATAATTGACGATTTTCGAAGAGAGTTTAGTCTGAATTTATCTTACTCTTATGCTTAGCAATTAGCTTTAATGGAACTGTACGGCAATGATGCAATGTCGTACAATGATTTGTCTTGCTATTTAGGTGCACTACAGACTCACAATCCGGGTTCTTATGTCGCTATGAATGTTAACTCTTCTACAAATCAGTTTGAGAGATTGTTTGTTGGTTTTGGTGCATGTATTCTTGGCTTCAAACATTGTCGGCCTATGATATTTTTAGATGGTACCCATTTGAAAGGGAGGCCAGGAGTTTTGATGGGTGCTACAGCTAAGAATGGCAACCAAGGTATTATTTTAAAATAATTTTAGACGATGTACATATACATATGGTACCATTTGGATTCTACAGGATCAGTTTTCTCTATTACATTTTCTGATTTATCATTTTATTATTTTTCCCACTATTATTGTTTAGTTATACAGATTTAATTTATCATTTTTAATGGCATTAAGGTATCATTTTCTTCTATGTTTTTAGTATATAGTTTGTAGATAGCATTTTAGTCCGTATCTTGGTACCATTTTCTTCTCTGTTTTTAGTATACAGTTTGTAGGTATCATTTTAGTCCATATCTGAATATCATTTTCTTCTCTGTTTTTAGTATACAGTTTGTAGGTATCATTTTAGTCCGTATCTTGGTATCATTTTCTTCTCTTTTTTTGTATACAGTTTGTAGGTATCATTTTAGTCCGCATCTAGGTATCATTTTCTTCTCTGTTTTTAGTATACAGTTTGTTGGTATCATTTTAGTCCGTCTCTAGGTATCATTTTTTATCAAACTGTTTTTAACCATCACTTTTGGTTGTTTGCAGGTATCAGTTTGATTTATGCAAGATTTAATTCTCTTTTTTGTATGTCTGAAATTGTCATTTTTTTTCAAATCATTATTTCCTTTCGAATTTTTATTCATTTTTTTTGCAGGTTTAGTCCCTCTAGCAATGGCCATAGTATTAATAGAAAATGTGGATAATTGGAGTTGGTTTTTAAATCATTTGAAGAAAATGCTCAACGTAGATCGTAATTTGGTTTTTATGTCCGATCGACATCAAGGTCTGATTTTCGGTGTTCACGATGTTTTTCCCACTTCATACCATTGTTATTGCTATCTTCACATGAAACAAAATTTTCTGTCTGCTGTTATGTCCAAAAATGCACACATTTCGATTGTGGAATTGTTTCGGAGATGTTCTCGAGCATCTAATGTTCATGAGTTTCAAGTTGCTCATTCTAAGTTTTTACAAGTTGGTGGTCCTAAGCGGCTAATTTTCTGAAAGACAAACCTTTCGATAAATGGGCTTATTTTTTTTCCGTGGTAAAAGGTATGGTGAGTACAGTTCTAACGTGGCTGAAAGTTTCAACAGCTGGATTTTAGAAGAACGGGCCTTACCAATTACATCTTGTTTGGACGGGATACGAATAAAAATCATGGAACAAATGGCTAAATGTCGAGAAGAATCCCGTTTATGGACTACAATTTTGTGTCCAACCATGGAAAATCGATTAAAAGACTTAGTTGAAGAAGGTTTTGGTTGGGATGTATTCAAGGCTTTTGAATTCCTTTTTGAAGTGAAATCACCAATTTCGCATCATGTTGATCTTAAAGACTGGACGTGTAGCTGCAATCAGTGGAAAGTGATGGGTTTTCCATGTGCTCATGCGATAAAATGCATTCATAAAATGAGATTAAATGTGTATGATTTAATTGAGCACTATTTCATTGTGGAAGCTTACCGATCTTCATACAGCCATACTATTAATCCTATACCTACATATGACAAACCAGATGTTGATTCAAGTAATGATGCAGTAATTAAGCCACCAAAGGATAAACGTGGAGTCTGTAGACCTTCCTCAAAAAGAAAAGGAGGATTTGTATATTTCCATAACAAGAAAAATAGATGTAGAGTGTGCAATGAATATGGTCATAATAAGCGCAATTGTCAAGCTTCCAAAAATAAAAATTGAATTTCATTTCATTTGTTTTAGGTATCATACGTATCTCCATATATACCTGTCAAGTAAACTTGAATGCGTTAGCAGTATAGTGTTTGATGAACCACAAATGTACGCAATTATCTACATTTTTAATAGTAAATCTTCTTAGCTTATTTTCTTTAAGTTTGATTATTTCATTGATGTGTTGTTGGCATTATGTTTTTTTTCTGTTGTTCTGATCAGTGATATACGATCTGCAGGTTTAATATTAGTTTTTATCTCTTGCATGAATCTATTTAATTAGTTATTCTTTACGTTTGATTAAGTGGTTATTTTTTCTATGTCTTTGAAGGGTTCATTTTTGCGTTGTTACCATATGTAGAAATTTATTTGGTATCATTTTTATAATTTTTAGGGGCCATTTTTTATTTATCTCAATTTAAAAGTCCATGGGTATCTTTTTTTCTTTACTGCAGTTATCATTTTTATTTTGAATTTTTAACTTCAGATTCTAGTTATCATTTTTTCTTTATTTTAGGTATCATTTTTTAAATTCATACCACTAAACAGTTTGTAGATATAAATTTTTTTTAATTGTAGTTATCATTTTCTGAGTTATGTCTATTAAACACCATTTCTGCACAAACACAAATTATTAGCCAAAAATATTGTTGTCAGTTCAAGTTTTAATCATCCAATTTACTGAGTAGACTCTTTGATGTAATGATTCACTAGTTAATTCAATCCCATTTAATGTGCTGAGTATTTAACATATGAAAAGTCCATAGGTATCATTTTTTTCACAATTCAGTTATCATTTAAATTGTATCAATATTCATTCAAATTTTGCTTATCATTTTGTATATATTGTAGGTATCATTTTCTGATTTCTTATCTACTTTATAGTTTTTAGTTATCATTTTCTGGCAGTTGTAGTTATCATTTTTTACATTAAGTTAGTTCACATCAATTCTGCACACATACAAAAGACTGAGAATTAAAAAAAAATTGATATAAATTCAGTCTTTTCAAATCAAATTCAGCAATGTGTCAAGTATGCAGATTTATCATCATGTATTCATGCAAGATTAGTATTTAACACATCCACCCATTCATTACTGAAATTAAAAACATTAACATCTGCATAAATTCCAATCTAAAAGAAAATACAATGTTTCCCAACCAACTACAATATACAACACTGTTTCACTCATTTTTTCATTCATTTTTTTAGTCTTCTTTGTCAATCCAGTGATGAATCGAACCAAATTCCAGTAGCATGCATGATTGGATATGACTTCACGCATAATCAGTGCTCTTATTTTATCCATTTTCTCTTTTGAGACTTTTAGAGGAATTTCTACTCTGTTGTCTGAAATTATGTTTATGATGACGAATATCCCGCAGTCCGCTCTGCATAAATGAAAATTAACGATGTTTAGAAAATATAAAGAACAAATATCAATTATTTTTCTTGTGCATTGAATACTGATTTATGTCGGTTACAATCAATTATCAGTAGAAACTACTACTTTTTTGTATTGACCAAATAAATCAAAAATAATTAAAAAAAAGTTGAAAAAATAATTAACCTGTCAGAATGCTGCTGTGAGCATGGTTCTTGAAAAATCTCTCCATCAACAATCTTCTTATCTTCAATTTTATTCTCTACCCAAAGTTGTTGCAGAATTTCTTCAACTTTCTTTCGCTGTAATGAACATTTTTTAGTAGTAATTCACTATCAATGAAGACATTACAATTTTCTTACCACTTCATATGCTTCATTTAAATGAAGATTATTGAACTTGTTTGATCTTCTTGGTCTCAAAGAATCATAGTGAACCCATTGCATGTTTGGATATGCTAATGTCAATAACGTCCAATGATTGTCAAAATGTAATGGAAAGTAAATCTTTTCTGTATAACTGTTCAAAGCTGCTTCTTTTAAGAAAGGAGTAACCAAACTTTTAATTAATGAACTCCTGCCTTCCATAATTGCTTTTTGCTCAGTTTAAATTTTATTTGAATAAGTACTGAAGATAAGAAAACTACAATAATATTTTATACAAATTGTGATTCAACTTACTATCACAATTGTAGACATTGCATAATTGTTGTCTACTAAATCACATTTATGGGTGCACCAGTCGATTATCTGATAATACAATGAAAACAATAAATTACATCAAGTAAACAAACATGTTACAACATCATATAATAGATTTATGTCTATATATTTATCTGTTTTAGTATGATATAATCTGAACTTATGTTTTACAGTTTCTAAGTATCATTTTTATATTTAATTAGGTATCATTATCTTATTCATTATACTGATCATGTAAAAATTAAAAAATTTGGTTATCATTTTTTTAACATGGTAATCATTAACAAATATTTGTATATTTGTTTACCTGCCCATCTGTAAATAAACCTCTCAGCACTTCTGTCAGCATATCTTTTGTAACAATACATCCTCCCCTTGCCGGATCATCATCTTGCCAAGCAACCAGACTGTTAATTATTTACAAGTCCAACAGTTAATAAAATTATTTCTATGTTGTACAAGTACAGATGAAAATATTATACTTACTTTTCTTCAGCAATTGATACTGAATAAAATTTCCTTACAATTCTAACTTCTTCATCATTGAGATGTTTTGTCACTTTTTGACATTTTGACAAGTGCAAGTCTTTCCATGAAGGTTCTTCAACATTTATTCGCTTTACTATTTCAACAGTTTGTTCCTGATCTACGTTATCTTTATTTACCTTCTTTTTCTTACATTTTTCATCATCTAATGGTATCAATGAAAGTTGTAATTCATCATTTTTTTCCTTCACATGAAACTTCATTCTCCTTTTTCTGTGTTACTCGTGCTTTCTTCATTGCTTTTACAAAATATTCATACTCCTCTTTTCTTTTGTGTTCTTCTTCTACCTCTCATTCTTAGTACGTAAGAAGGTGGTTTTGCACTTTTTGGCTTAGAAGATGATTTTTAAGTCTTTTTTTAATTGATTTTTGGAAATTCCCTTCTGTGACTTTCATCTTTGAAATCTCGGCAGTCAAATTCAAATTAAAACCCGGAGGAACAATTCATCAATTGACTGTACACCCTTTTTTTCTCTCCCACTATCATCGACAGAATCAGTTACTATGGTTGGCATTTTTTTCATTCTCTATTCCAGCAGCCTTGTTTTTTTTCTCCATAAGTCCTTTCATCATCATTCGTCATGCTATCAGTCATTTTATCTTTGTCCTGATTCTCTATATTCACATCATTTTTAGTTATTTGATTACTTTCCTTGTTTTCATTTGTATGTGCAGCAACCATTGTCGGTTCTGAATCAACTCCAACATCCGTTTTCTTGATCTGAATATCAGCTTTCTGCTTTTTCATCGGGTCTTTAGGTTTAGATAACTCCTCTTCTTCTTTTCTTCTCAACTTTCTTTCTTCCTTCCATTTCCTTTTAAATTCTCTGTTTTCTTTCTCCAATTCTATGATGCGATAGTTAAGAACTCTATTTTCCACGTCCTTATCAACTTTTTCCACTACTTGTACCTGCTGACCACGCTTTCTTTTTTTATTTGTGCATCTTTTCCTTTTGTTGTAGATCTTCTTGCCAAACTTTCCTTACACTCTAAAAGAGGTGCCTCATGTATCTCAATTTTTCCCATACCCATCACCTATAAAAGAATACACACTATATGATTCAATCTGCATACTTGACACATTGCTGAATTCGATTTGAAAAGACTGAATTTATATCCATTTTTTTCATTCTCAGTCTTTTGTATGTGTACAGAATTGATGAGAACTAACTTAATGTAAAAAATGATAACTACAACTGCTAGAAAATGATAACTAAAAACTGTAAAGTGGATAAGAAATCAGAAAATGATACCTACAATATATACAAAATGATAAGCAAAATCTGAATGAATATTGGTACAATTTAAATGATAACTGAATTGTGAAAAAAATGATACCTATGGACTTTTCATATATTAAATACTCAACACATTAAATGGGATTGAATAAACTATTGAATCATTACATCAAAGAGTCTACTCAGTAAATTGGATGATTAAAACTTGAACTGACAACAATATTTTTGGCTAATAATTTGTGTTTGTGCAGAAATGGTTTTTAATAAACAAAACTCAGAAAATGATAACTACAATTAAAAAAAATGATATCTACAAATTGTGTAGTGGTATGAATTTAAAAATGATACCTAAAATAATAAAAAATGATATCCAGAATCTGAAGTTAAAAATTCAAAATAAAAATGATAACTGCAGTAAAGAAAAAAAGATAACCATGGACTTTTAAATTGGGATAAATCAAAAATGACCCCGAGAAAATTATAAAAATGATACCAAATAAATTTCTACACATGGTAACAACACAAAAATGAACCCTTCAAAGACGTAGAAAAAATAACCACTTAATCAAACATAAAGAATAACATACAGAAAGGTTTTATTACCAATGTAGATTATTGTTTACATTTGCAGAGTATCAAACGCTAAAATGCTAATGCATACAAGTTTACTTGACAATTATATATAGGTATACATATTAAACCTAAAACAAACGAAATTAAATTAAATGTGTACAAAATTAACATTGAAATATTGATATTTCTACCTGTCTAGATTTGAATGTGTCCAAAAATTCCTTCTTCACTATTTTACTCAATTTCCTCAAATCCCACCTAGCAAATCGAGGGATTTTGTTCTCAACTTTTCCCTTTGTGTAATTAGATTTGCCTTCTCACACAACACATATTGCATATACATAAAAAATAATGTTAAAGCTAAATTCATTAATACTTATTCACGTACACAAAAAAATACTCTATGAAAAAATTTACCAAAGGAAGCATTGAACAGCCGGCCATATCCCGTGGATTATTTATGTAGCTTTTAACAAACTTTTTAAAACTCGAGTGAATGGTTTTCAGCCATGACACTGAACTCATCTTCTTCACATCCACAATGTACGGAATAAAACCCCACCTAAGCTTCTGTTGGTTATTGGGAAAGAAAAATGTAAGAAGTATTAACATAATAACAAGGGGTGACAAGTCCTCTTCAAATTGCTTCTTTTTCTTCCCTACTTCATCTTTAATTCTTGTTTCAATTAAACTTCTTGTAATGATAGTCGCTTTACCAAAGTTTCTTGACACGAAATCCTTGCAGTCCGTTGGTATCGTTCTACTAGTCATTTTCTGTGTGTCATCTATATCAATACCTTCTAAAGGCATGTAAAATAATAAACTTATGTCTTCTGGACAAATTTCCATTTTACTATCACCAAACATAAAACATTCTTCCACCACTGAGTAGCATGAATACACTACATCCAACTTTTCTTCTTCTTTTTTGCACTCTGTCAATGAAATGTTTTTCTCATAAAAAACAGAAAAGAAATCATAAAACGACGATCGTTTCAAAATCTCAATTTGCTTGTTTGTCAATGCTTTCTTATCTCTCAACAAACAGATTGTCTTGTAAGACGCTTGTAACCCACATCTATAAGCTGTCGCACAATTGGTTTTTTCACCTATGACTAAATCTTCATTACTCTCTACTGAAATAGCTGACTTAATTTCTCTCAGCCTTGGATTCTCAAAATCATCATCCTGGTTATCAAAAAACAAAAAATAAATCTGAATAAATATTATTACTAATTAAATGATACTGAATTGTAAAAAAAATAAAATGATACCTCTGGTCTTTTCATATGTTAAATATTCAGCACATTAATTGGGTTAGAATAAACCAGTGAATCATTATATCAGACAGTCTACTCACTAAATTGGATGATTAAACTTTGAAGTAACAACAATATTTTTGGCTAATAATTTGTGTTTGTGCAGAAATGTTGTTTAATAAACATAACTCAGAAAATGTTAACTACAATTAAAAAAAATGATATCTACAAACTGTGTAGTGGTATGAATTTAAAAAATGATACCTAAAATAAATAAATAATGATAACTAGAATCTGAAGTTAAAAAATTCAAAATAAAAATGATAACTGCAGTAAAGAAAAAAAGATACCTATTGACTTTTAAATTGAGATAATTAAAAAATGACCCTTAAAAAAATTAAAAAAATGATACCAAAAAATTTCTACACATGGTAACAACACAAAAATGAACCCTTCAAAGACATAGAAAAGATAACCAATTAATCAAACATATAGAATAACATAAAGAAAACTTTTTATTACCAATGTAGATTATGGTGTACATTTGCAGAGTATTAAACACTAAATTTCTTATGCATACAAGTTTACTTGACAAGTATATATAGGTATACATATTAAACCTAAAACAAATGAAATGAAATTAAATGTAATGCTTAAAAAAAACATTAATCTAATAAACACTAATATCTACACTATGCATTATCATTTTTACATTATTCACTGTATTTGTTTAAACTTGTGAACTAAGTTGGAATCAATTTAATATCAAATTAAATCTTACTTTCAGAATCTAGGTATCATTTTAAACACATATACAGTATCATTTTTATTAAATAGCTCTACTCAAGTTAGCATTTTTATACTACTGAAGTTATCTTTTATATATCATTGAAGTTAGCATTTTGTACTTACAGAATTTTCTTTAATGTTTCCAGCATCCTTATCTACAAATATTTTTGGTTTTCTTCCTACATTACCCTGCACAAATTAACAGTTATTGTTACAAAATTTAAACAAACTCTACTAAAACTTCATGCTATGAATAACGGTTACCTTTTTTTATCAACTCTTATTTCCTTCTTCATCTTTTCTGCAACATATTTTGGGTCATTAAACCGTTTCGAACGAGTCTCCTTACTTATTACTCTACTGCTTTTTCTCACTTTTTCTTTGTCGTCATTTTTTCGATCCAAACTATCAATTCCTATTCCAAATTTCACTTACTCTACGTTTCCAGTGTTCACATTATCATTTTTTGCCCAACGGACCTTCTTCATTATTTTCACCCTCGATTGTATCACTCTAGTTCTCAAACACAGTTCGTTCATTTGTTTGTACATTGCCAGTATCATTTTTTTCCACCAGTTCCTCTTTGATCCACAAATTGGCAATCAACGGTATCATTTCCGCTTTGCACTGCGATTTTATCCATTACAGTCTTCTCAATTTGATTCTAATCATCAATACCTAGGGTTTTGACTTTAGCTTGAGATAATTCGGCAGCTTCAACTAGGGTTTCAAAGTTTCTTTCTACTACTTTTTCCATTAAATCGTTGTGCGTATTGTTGGTAGGTTTTCCGTCTAAATTAGGGCACTCGGTAGGCGGAGAATTAGTAGATTGCGACTCTATCGCCATTTTTCAATTACGGCGGAGCGAAGTAAGGAGTCCAATGATTACGAAAGAAAATGAAATAAAGGGTTCATTTTGGACTGGGCTAATATTTGTCCTTCTAGATAAGATATAATTGTGTTGTCCTTATGGATAAAATATTAAATTACTTTGTCCTTCTAATTTTTTCCCTTTTTTAATATAAACTTTCATCTTGATCCTTTTTCCTTTGCAATCTACTAAACATCTTGTACTTAGATCATCTATGGAAAGTGAGCAACAAATTACATTAATAAAAGTTATTTAACAAAATTGTTACATCAATGAATATTTTTCCTAGTGAATCTATTAAACATATTGTATTTCAGATCATCCCTAGAAATAAAACTGCAAATTTAGCGTTACATTAATAAATTTGATCAATAGAAATGTTACATATGCGTATCTAATTTCTAAGATAAGAAACTTAAGATTTTGCTCTTTTCAGGTTACTTATTGTTTTTTATTTTCTAAGACAAGAAGTATATAGTTACCCATTTTTCTCAAAAACTCTATCCAACAAAATTAATGGTGGATAATGGACATTGTCTTTCAAAATAGCAAGCCCTATCTGATGGAAGAGCATTATCTTTCTATTTTCATTTTACATCATTGTGCTTATGCCTAATTCCAATTAATTTTGTATGAAGAATGAGGTTTATGAAATTCAATTTGCTGATTTTCTTCCATATTTTGGCTGTCTAATGGAATTCATTTTTGTTACTATATATCTTTGTGCTTCCATATTGTTTTGGTGATTTCCCATTGTCTTCATTTCTAATATGATTTTCATTCACTGTATTCTTTTATCTATGTCATTAACTAACTAGTACTTTTTGCCCACTTTGCTTGGAGTGCTTCATATATGAATTTCTTTTTTACCGGTGGTTTAGAGCTTGGTACATTGTTGATTCCAAAACATATACCTCTGAAATGTCGATCTTTTTTTTCCTTTTATAATTTTACGTTACATATCTCTCGTGGTTTATCATGTTTCCATATTGATTCAATAAAAAACTTACATTTAAAATTCAATTTGTTCATTCGGTAAATTTCATCCACTACACATTTTAATTTGGCAAATTCTATTACAAACCGGTAAATTGCTAAGTAGCCACCCTATTTTATAAAAAAATTGAAGGATGAAATTACCACTTTTTTGGTTATTTTTTTAATTTTCATTCCACTTCGTAGTATCTCAACGTGGTTTTGTAGTGAATCACGTAGGGACACTACGTGGTACCTAATGATACCACGTATTCGCTCTACGTGGTATCTTTAGGAACCATGCAACGCTCTTGGTTGGTTCTCTACAAAACCACGTGGAGCCTCTACGTGGTACCTAAAGTTTTGGGTCTTCACCTATATAATGCGAGCGACACATGTATATCATGGAAAATGACCGTTTTAGAAAATGTAGTTAACACACATAGCAGAAAACAACTAATATATATTTTCCATTTTCTAGGAAGTAATGTGAGGAATGAGAGATAACTCATCATTTCATTGCTTCTCCGTCTCTTTTATCGTCCCCTTTGTCATAGTGTTAACTATAAATAAGTAATGGAGGATTCGTGTATCACAATTCATAGTGCTAACTATAAATAGATTATGCATTTCAAATTCAGATACCATTCTTGATCATACAACACCCTTTCATAAGAAGTGTATGAATTGACAACAAATTTGTTAAGTAAGATGATTTCATGAGTATATAAATGAAACCCTTTCTATAATAAGCAAGACATATTTAGAAGTACAATAAACGCGTATGCAATAAGCCCGATTGATATATGCATGTTGTATGTAGTATAAAATGGATGACTCTTCCTTCATTCCAATTTACATATAAATTCGCTCTTAATCTTACGCGAAGAAGTCGAACCTTGAGAAGCTATTGATGTAAGATGATTTTGAGCTAGAAAAATAAAAACTTAACAAACATTGGTTAATTCTATCTTAAAAAAAAAAACTCAATATCGATTCATAAAACACTTATTTTGATTCTTGATTTGCTTAGTACAAATAGATGAACATATTATCTCAACAAAAATATATATTCCATATCCAAGTGATGATAAGGCTTTGATTTTATTTTTTTAAAACATAGTTTTGAACTGATATCCATTTCATGAAAAGTTTACACCATGTTGCTTAATTTGACTAGCTTATGTCTGTTCTTTTTTATGTCATTTATATTGTACATATGTTTGATATATGTCTTTGTAAGTTCATTTATGTTTCTACCTTATAAATAAATTGTTCTACATTAAAAATGCTATTTGATACATTGTTGATTAAAAGTAGGTTTCCTCATATTAAATATAGTAATTGAAACTTTTCACTGTTGTCCGCTATATTGAAAACAACTCACTTATATTCTTGAATTTGAAATAAATTTTGATGATATCTTATCAGCATATAGTTTTAACTTTCGAGTTTCATGGGGAAAACGTTACATAAAGCTTATGTATGCATAAGAGGATGCATATGCTTAATACTTTTACTGTTGCCTTATATCATTCATTTTTTATAATCCTTCATTACCTTTGGGGAAAAAAAATGAATGATCAAACCATTTAAATTGCTCCAGAAAAGAGGAAAAAAAAATGTACGGACTTTTGGCTTCTATTGGGAAAAATCACAAGGAAACTTACTATTTTATCATCTTCCCATCGATATTAACATAATTCTTAAAAAGGGTATGATTATTGGCTTAATTCAGATGTAATATTTCTTGGTAATATTAACTTTTTTTCAATATTCAGAACAAAAGTAATGTATATTATGCTTTCATCGATATGGCTGATCCTAAACACATTGCCCCTCCCTCCCAGTTTGCTATTATAGTTCTCCAATTCTATTGAAGTATCTATCTTTTACATATAAAATTTGAAAAGCAAAAAATGCTTCTCTTCCACAATGTTTATTAACTATTGTGCTCTGAATTCAGCAGAATGTTTAACCACAACACCATTGATTGTTTTGAGATAACATATTATTTTTTGAATTTTATTATTGATACACACACACATATACATATATATATATATATGTATATGTATATATATGAATGATGATTAAATCAGTAACTGTGGTGACAGGTCGTAGTCTTTCACAGCGTCCAACGTTTTTCGTTTGATTATTGTGTGGTACATGTCAACTTGCCACAAAAAAAATTAGACCAGGTATCCTTCAGTTCATTTTCCAGTTTTCTACCCCAACTAATCCTATATTTTGTTAACCAACTTTTTTTTACTGAATATCAAACATCTTTATCATTTATTTCATTTTTACAATGAGTTTCCTGATTGTATATAATTGATCTTCGTCATTTACATTTTTTTCCTATTTCTTTCGTTGTTGGAACAACTATTGTAGTAAGGAGAGGAGTACGGAAATTCAGATCATGTGGCAAATGCACCTTATCTTTAATAACAATGATTTCTGACTACTGTCGTATGATATCAGGTTGATTTAGTGATGAGGATGTATCATATTAGTTTGCATTTGAACATGATATGTGGTACAAATAATAATCTGATATGTGCTGCATATCAGTTGCAACGTGGAGTATAATAGATTGAGTTTTGACAGCAGCAGTCAGTAAAGTATCGATGAATCTTTTGGAGCTTATGGGCATCGAGGATTCTTCAGAGGTTTCAACGCTAACAGCAATTCAATTTTTGGTTCATTTTTGACTGTTATCAAAAATTTGTTCGTCCACATCCCTCTGCTAAGAGAATAATGCAGCTAATGCTTTATGTTACGATGGTGAAGATGAAGGAAGCACCATTATTTGTTGCGGGTAGATATCCTAATTCCGATGGAGTTTGTCGTTGTTGTGCGAGGATGGTAAGTCCATTACTTTAGTTTGTTTGTATGGTTAAATTTCAAATTACTTTGATGTATAAACGTGGAATATATGCTTATATAACTATTCCCGAAGTTTACTTGATTACGATGGATAGAGATAGGAGAATCACAATGGCTAATCTAATAGCTTAAATGTACCCAACTTGTAACTCTCTTTTCTCATTCCCTACAGCTTGCAGATATTGATAGGGTTTTTGCTGAACTTGAAAGCTGTTCACGTTTATGCCGATGCTTCCGCTGCTCCTGTTTTTGCTGCACTGTTTTTTTGTTTCCCTGTTTGTTATTTTTCTTGCACTGTTCTACTTTCTTTACTTTCTATATCAACTAAGTATTAATTGTTGATGCGAAATTTGTTATTACCAGTTATTGCATATTTTGCTTCCTGTGATACTGCCTTTCAAGTTATTTAATACTCAAACTTCTGCTGCATTAAACAGCAGTCAAACTTTCTCTGTTTTTATGCAACATTCATGTTTGTTCTTGCCCACCCGTTCTTCAGTTCTGTTATGCCACAGCTTTGCTGCTTTCTATTGCAAACAATGTACATATTTTTGGTGCAACAACTGTTCTCTGTTTTGTTTACTTTCTTTTCCACAATTCCGGAATGTCTGCATATACAAATCTGTCATGACTGCTCATTCTATACATGATTTTCAGTTTTGGTCAAATATACCTATGCACACGCCCATCGGGCGTGCATGTGTACTGGTTCTCATAATGCAAGTTCCCATAGGCTTAAGGAAAAATCACTATGGGTTGAAATTATACATACCCGACCGACTATATAGATTTTAGGATTTGAAGTAAATTTACTAAGGGTACGGGTTGAAATGATATATACTGAGAATTTAACTACTAGGTTGAAATGATACATACCTAATTCACTTGACCATAGGAGAGAAAATTATACATGAACATTATGGTCAGTAAAAACAATTTTTTGAAAATTTATAAGTATGTATTGATTTTGATAAATTGATTTTGAAATTTAATTTAAATTTTGAGTTTAGTGTTCTAAAATATTTTATCTTTAATTTATGAATTTAAGTAAAACGATTTTATGAACTTTTCTAAACAAATTACAATAGTTAATATTTGAAGTTATGTTTTAATTTAAATTGAATTTTTTAATGTAAACTGGTTTAATATAATATGTGACGGCCCCGTCCTGCGCTAGCCGACATTTCCCCGAAATGAGCTTTGCCAGTGCCCAACAAGCACGGTACGGTCGTCAAAAGAAAAGGGTTTGAAACTATGAATCACCAAAGAACCTGTACTATATCTCACAGCGCATAGAACAAAATATACTAATAATATAACTTGACATAAAATAGCCGAAATGGTGCATAACCTGAAAACTAAACCATCATAGCAGCGAAATCCAAAATACAGCTTATGATCCAAACCATCATTATTACAACTTCAAAATATTGTCTCTAAAGCAAAATAGAAAAGGTACACCACTAATGCCCAAAGTAGTGAACAACAACATCAAAGGGAGAATGTATGTAAATAGTACGTGAAAGCCTCCTGCTCGTCTCAGGATAGCTACTCGTGCATAACCGCCTAACCTGTCTCTAGTTTGCTCGTTTAGGAGCACCCAGAGTAATAAGAAGAGACAAAAAACTCAGGGTCAGACAAAAGTCTGGTATGAGCGATAGCTGCGAAGTAAAACAATAACAGGCACAAATAATCGTACCTGAACCTGGACCTGCAATTAAAGAGGTAGCACAACAAGATGTACAATACTCTAAGGTAACACAAACATAAAGTAGAAAATGGAGTGTGCATGTAATGGTGATAGCAAACATCAAACATAGCAATCATCCTCACGTCACTCACTCGGTGCGTAAAGCATACAATATCCACCACTTTGATCACCACATCCATTGGGGACATGACGGCAATTCCATCGACTATTGCTATGACCATACTTCCCTGGTCTATAGTCAATATCCTACTCAGTCCACACATCCCTGGGTCTAGGTTAAGGGCCAACTAGTCCAAACTTCTCTGGCTCTGGTTCGTCTACATGCCCCCTCTCTTCAATGGTGAACTAAAGTTATAGATATCGATAACCCCTTCGCACACGTCCCGCAGCAAAGCCCAACTCATGAAGTTAACTCGTTGGTTCCCATATGGATCTTGAGTAATAACTTCCCACTTGGACTTCCTTTGCATCTCGGGTTTTGGTTAAATTGGAGTTGGTCTTCAAAAGAGTCGTTGCATAGAAATAGAAGCACACATCCGGTTTGGTTCAGACCTCCAGTTTGGTTTGGGTACATAGTGCTCAAGCTCCCTGTTCGGTTCGGCTCGACCTCCTTGCCTCGCTTTGGTTCGGTGCTCCTGTCTCGGTTTGGTCCTTCTATCTGGGTTCGGTTCGGTCCACTTTTCCTCCAGCTGATCCAATCCGATCCCAAGCAAAGCTTCATTTCAATCCCAACTCCAACTCAATGCGAGTGGCCTTCCTTTTTGCCATGCTTCCTTATGCTCAAGCTCCAGGTCGGTTCGGCTATGCTTGTTCGGTTTGTCCCCTTCCGATCCGGTCCAGAACATTGCAGATTTTCCAACAACCTTGTATCGTCCATTCTCGCCATATGACTGTGTTTTCAACCATTCTAACTTCACTAAACAATCATAAAGCATTCCAAATAGTAGTAATAACATGCGTAATCAATCAACAAGGTCAAAACATCAAGCACATAGTTTATTTAGATCAAACAAACCCAAAATCCATGATTTCCCCTTAATCCCCCTAACCATGTTTAACCATAGGAATAGTAAAACTTAATCCAAATTAACCCAAACTTTTATCAAAGACATAAAATAATATCCTAGAATTTTTACATATTTTTCAAAAAAATTATGATGCATGATTTCACTAATTATCACTAATCATCCCTAATTAGCCGTAATTAGCGAATAAAACTGCAAATCACTCACTTTAGCCATAGATAAATTATAGATCTGAAAAATCCACTGATTTGGGTCGAATTCCTATGTGTTCCAGTAGCTCTATCTCGATTTTGATGCCAATCCCCCTTAATTTGATGTAGATTTGCTTAATATGTGATTAGGAAGTGATTAGGGATGAATTTAGAAGGTGGAGGCCATTACTAGAGTTAGAGGAATGTTTATGACGGCTAGAAAATTGAAATGAAATGTTTTCCCAAAACCTTCCAGCCCTCCCATTACGCTAATCCCGAAATGGGTTATGGGCCTAACCACTAATCACCTAAATAAGCACGGTTAAGCTGTTTTTTCATTTTCAAACCTTATTTCAGTCATTTCTCACAAATGGTAAGTCCGTTTGTTTAATGTGACCACTTAGGGAAGGTAAACCATCATCTGAATCAAATGGAAGTGGTTTCAGGTCAAAACCCCTTACCAATCAAAAGTTATAGGCGAAACAAGATTTGCCAGGGGCAAAAAATTCGACAAAAATCTTCAATATGGGAAATGCCCCCCAATAGTCGTTTCCCAAAGTTACATGACCATACGACTTCATATGAAGATAAAATAAATATTATACGATACTCCGATATGTAAAATGCGGGTTTAAAAAATTTCGCCCCTGAAATTCCTTAATCAAAACATACAATGGTGTCCCGCATGCCTATCAGCCATTTACAAACAATCAAACATACATAATAACACAACAAGCCTATCCTAGCATGCGACTTACTAACAAGGGAATAACTATATCGCGATCAAAATCTTACCAGGCAAAGAGTTCTGTATATGACTTCCTTATGCTCTCCTCGGTTTCCAAAGTATAGTCATTTTCATTATCACCCCATTGGACCTTAACCAGTTGCACCGTCTTCCTTCAAAGTTGCTTCGTATCGTGTCCGACAATATGAATGGTTCCGTGGCTCCCAACTGCCTCGGAATCCACCTCGATATCATCCAACTGATCTAGTGAAATAGTCATATCAGAATCATGCACGAACTTTCTTAACTGGGAAACATAAAATACGTTGTGCACTCCCGCCATCTTGTCTGGTAATCCAACTTTATACGCTAAATTCCCCACTTGTTCGAGAACTAGAAATGGACCAACAAACCTTGGTGCAAACTAACCTCTCCTGCCAAAACGAATCATACTCTTTAATGGAGAGATATTGACGAAAACAAGGTCGCCAACGGAGAATTTCAATTCTCTTCGTCTTTTATCAGCATAACTCTTCTTCTTATCTTAGACAGCCTTCATTCATTGTTGGATAACCTTGATTTTATCTGAAGTTTCTCTTATTACATCCAGTCCAAGAACAAATTTCTCACCGGTTTCCAACCAACATGACGGTGAGTTGCATGGTCTTCCGTACAAAGCTTCAAATGGATCCATATTAGTACTGGACTGATGACTATTATTGTATGTGAACTCAACCAGATGCAAATGGTCATCCTATGAACCACCCAAATACAGTATACAAGCTTCCAAGAGATCCTCTAATACATGATTCACCCTCTCTGTTTGACCGTCGGTTTGAGGATGGTACACGGTACTGAGATGTAATTTTGACCTTAAAGCCTAAGCTCTTCCAAAACCCACTAGTAAACAAGGGATCTCAGTCACTCACAATACCTCTAGGTACTCCATGAAATCTCACTACCCACTTCATATACATTTTCTGCTAACTTAGCTGATGTTCTATTCGACTTAACCAGTATAAACCTTGCATTTTTGGTCAATCGATCCACAATCACCCAAATACTATCATGACCCGATCTAGTCCTTGGTAGACCATCAATGAAATCCATTGATACATGTTCCCACTTCCGTTCGGGAATTTCCAATGGTTGTAACAAACCACTAGGCTTCTTTTGCTCAGCTTTAACTAATTGGCAATTCATGCACTTGGATATAAACTTCCCAACGTCTCTCTTCATCCCTTCCCAGTAGTAGGTTTTCTTCATGTCTCGATACATTTTGTTACCACCGAGATGTATAGTCAGTTTCGAGTGATGATACTCTCTAAGAACTTCATCTTTCAATCCATTAATGTTGGGTATAACTAGCCACCCATTCTTTCGAAGCCATCCCCCTCGATCAAGACCATAATTGTTCATCCTCTCGCCGTCGATACCCATCTCTTTCTTGGAGATGATTTCCAATATATTAGGAACATCCCTCTGACTGGAACCGATCAGCTCAATCAAAGTGGGTCTGATTGTCAAACTTGCTAACATCTCTGGATCCAATTCACACTTAGGTCTAAAATCATATCCTGCGATATACTCCAGTTTCTTCCATTCCAGAAACATAGCACCCAAACTGGCATGTCTCCTACTCAATGCGTCAGCTACCGCATTGCCCTTCCCGGGTGTATATGCGATATTAAAATCTTATGATGCCAAGAACTCTAACCATCTCTACTGACGAAGATTTAAATCCTTTTGAGAGAAAAGGTACTTTAATGACTTATGATCGGTAAACAACTTGAATCTTTCTCCCAAGAGAAAATGTCTCCACATCTTCAACGCAAATACAATCGTTGCCAATTCCAAATCATGGGTAGGATATCTTTTCTCATGCGGTTTCAGTTGCTGACTAGCATAAGCTACAACCCTACCTCCTTGCATTAGTACAACACCTAGTCCGGTACCACAGGCATCCGTGTATACCGTCATTTCTTTGTTCTCTTTAGGAATAACTAACACTGGTGCGCACGTTAACTTTTCCTTTAGGCTCTTAAATGCATTCTCACACCTTTCGTCCCAAACGAAAGCTTGGTTCTTCTTGGTCAACTGAGTTAACGGTGCCGCTTAGAAACAACATGGCCCAAGAATCTCACTTCTCTCCTCCAGAAGTGACACTTAGAAAATTTTGCTTTTAATTGGTGTTTCCTCAACACCCCTATCACCGTCCTCAAATGTTCCTTTTGTTCTTCCTCTGTCCTCGAGTAAACCAAGATATCGTCCATGAATGCAAGAATAAACTTATTTAATTGACCTCATAAAACTCTATTCATAAGTTGCACAAAATATGCGGGTGCATTAGTCAACCCGAATGGCATGACCAACCACTCATAGAATCCAGACGGCATCCGAAAATGCCATTTTAGGTATACTCTCAACTGCTACTCGGAGCTAATGAAAACCTATCGCGAGATCCAACTGGGAAAACACTCTTGCTCCATTTAGCTAATCAAATAAATCATCTACCCATGGAAGAGGATACTTATTCTTCCTAGTCACCTTGTTCAACTCGCGGTAGTCTACACATAAGCGAAGGGAACCATCGGCCTTAGTGGAAAATACAACCGGTGCTCCTCGCTCGGAAACACTCCTTCGGATAAATTCCTTCTTCAAAAGATCGTCCGCTTGCACCTCGAGCTCTCGCTGCTTCCTTGGTGCCATACGATGAAGAGGTATCACTATAGGTATGGCATCTTTCACTAAATCAATCCAAAACTAGATCTCTATGTGTGGTGGAAGTTCGGCCACTTCCTCGAAGATGTCCAGATACTCGCCAGCAGTAGGCGCCTCTGATAACTCATCCTACGGGATGTCGAGGGAATGTATAAAATTAGTCATCACCTCATCACTCGTTAGGCAACCCAATACTACCCTCCGCCCATCATCCGGTCTAATTGTCAAAGAAAACTCCTCACAGTCTACCACCACCCCACATCTTTGGAGCCAATCCACTCCCAAAATAATGCCAAACCCAGTAAAGCCCAAAACAAAGCAATCACACGCAAACATACATCCATGACTCGATAAGACCAAATTTCGACAAATCATACTAAGGCTAGTCGAACCACCGATCAGGTTCGTCACAATTAAAGGTCTATCGACAATCTCGGGTTCAAATTCCAACCTATCTACTAGGTCACTAGATAGGAAAGAATGGGAAGCCCAGGTATCAAACAATACTCGAACATGAACATCATAAATAGAAAGCATACCTTAAATAACGATACCCTTTCCCTTCTGCGCCACATTTGGGGCATTCGACGAAGAAGGAACAACGTTGATAACATATTCTTTCGCTATTTGCTTCTCCTTAGGGGGTTGTGGATATTCATTCTTAAAATGCCCCACTTGGCCGCAGTTGAAGCACTTCTTTTCCCCTGGCTTTTCTCGACACTCTTTGACATAATGACCCTTCTTGCCACAGCTATAACACTCAATATCTTTCTTATTCTTCTTTTTCTGACCATCCTTGGTCTGATTCTGTTTCCTCTTATTCAGGGAATTATTCTTGCCTCCACCGCTTGCCTGCGGCTTTGGCTCCTCTGCAAATGTAATAGCAACCTCGGTCTTTGACTTAAGGTAAAGGTTCTTTGATCTCAATGCCTTTCCCACAACAGATTCAAATGTCTCATCGATATGGTTTATAAGTCATTCCCCCAAGTACTCATCTAGGCCAGTTATGAACTTCTCGTTCTTCTTCTCGACAGTATCGATAAAAGATAATCCATATTTCGATGAAGTATTGAATTCGGCAATGTATTCCGAGACTGTCTTACCATTCTGGTTAAGCTCCAAAAACTTCCTAAACAATTCTGATTTCTAAGCAGTTGGAATAAACTAGTCACGGAAGCGAGTCTTAAATTGATTCCAAGTAACTTGATCCTTGGGAGTAGCTGCTATAATAGCATTCCACCTATTCATAGACCGTCCTTGAAGGTGACGCGATACTAACTTTCTCTTCATCGCATCATCGATCCCCAAATCCTTGAAGATGTGCTCGCAACTATCAATCCAATCCTGAACCTCCGTAGCCGACTCCGTTCCGTGTTATGGCTTCCTACCAAGACTAGTATAATCCTTACAGAGCTTGGCGAAATCGACTCTAGGCACTTGCACCACCACAATTAGCAGCGTTAGGGACTGCTCTCTGAGCATCCCTAAGCACCTCTTGCATGAAGGTAGTTAACATGGTCTTCATATTAGGGACATTCCTACTGTTGGCCATTGACCCCGTACTCCTCGTATTTCGGCTCATCGTTCAATCTGTAAAGAGAAAAACGATTAAACATCTCCTTAGTGGTGCCAGTGTAGTGCGAATACATCCTTGGATATATTAATAGTATATATATTGTTTTTGAAAACAAAAATATCACAAATACGCGCTCTCATATACAAATACTATCTCTCCCTGATGTCTTCCCCTAGGTTAACTATGCAACCTAGGCCCTGATACCAAGTGTGACGGCCCGCCCTGCACCAGCCGACATTTCCTCGAAATGCGCTATGCCAATGCCCGACTAGCACAAGACTGACATCAAAAGAAAAGGGTTTGAAACTATGAATCACCAAAGAACCTGTATTATATCTCATAGCGCATGGAATAAAATATAATAATAACATAACTTGACATAAAATAGGCGGGACAATGCATAAGCTGAAAACTAAACCATCATAGCAGTAGAATCCAAAATACAGCTTACGATAGAAACCATCATTATTACAACTGCAAAATACTGTCTCTAAAGCAAAATAGAAAAGGTACACCACTAATACCCAAAGTAGTGACCAGCAACAACACAGGGATAATATATGTAAAAAGTACGTGGAAGCCCCCTGCTCGTCTCCAGACAGCTACTCGTGCATAACCGCCCAACCTATCTCTAGTCTTCTCATTTAGGAGCACCTAGAGTAATAAGAAGAGATATAAAACTCTAGGTCAGACAAAAGTATGGTATGAGTGATAGCAGCGAAGTAAAACAATAAAAGGTACAAATAATCATACCTGAACCTGGACCTGCAACCAAAGAGTTAGCACAACAAGATGTGCAATACTTTAAGATAACACAAACATAAAGTGTAAAATGGGAGTGTGCATGTCATGGTGATAGCAAACATCAAACATAGCAATCATCCTCACATCACTCACTCAATGGGTAAAGCATACGATATCCACTCACTAAATAGAGTTTTAGTGAATCTTTAATTAGATTTAAAGGTGAATCCGAAAACTAAAATTATCAAATTCGGTAAATGATCGAGAATGGAGTATCACCAGTTTTTCTCTAAGCAATAGTTAAATCTTTAATTAGATTTGAACGTGAAATGGTAATTAACTTTACCGATAACACCGTGGTGTAAAATATGAAGTATCACCAGTTTTGCTTCATGGGGTGAATAGGTTAGGATTGGGAAATTAAACAATTGATTGCTACGGTTAGGTTCACAAATCCCGACTAGTTTGGATAAACCATAATTTGGTTTGAAATGATATCCAAAGGAAGATTAAAGAATTTATCTTTGATAAAATTAATGGGAACCTTTCCCAAAGTATAAGAATATTTGAATAAAGGAATATTCTGGATTGGAATGAGGCGTATGTTGTGTTTTTATAGAACTTGTTTATTATATACGCGAGTTATTAAGAAAGACCAGGTTTATCCCATTCTGGATAACGAATTCGACGATATGTCAAGGAAGAAGACGGTGGTTGAAGACCAGAGGTCTTCATATCGTTTGGATGATTACTGATGTCTTGATTGGGCAGTACACCCAAGACAAGGTAATAAGTGGTGATCATCCAGACGTACTTGGAGATCGACCGGATATGTGAGGGCCTCTCTCTTGTATTGGACATACGGGACGAGGAATAAGGTGCCTCCGGTTTCGTTCAGACCTAGAACAAACTTGTAAATGGATGTGTGTCTGTCATCGGATTTCATTCTGTGTGATTGTTAGGCATCGGTTGCATAGCGTGAATTGCCTTTGAAGCATGCTGAGATGCAAATGATCAAGGCTTCTGTTGAAAAGCAGTGTCTTATGGTTGATGATCAAAGCACGGCTTTAATATAGCATAGCTTTGTGTAGCGCTAATTCGCGAGCCTCACACCCCGGTGTGAACCAGAAACGGGAGAGGACATCAGGGAGGGAATGCGTTTCCTTCTTGCTAGGAGTGGTGTATGGGTTTTGCACGCCCAGGCGTTTTACTTATGTGGATAATGGATAGCGAGGCGCCTCGGTTATATCGGTCTCTGCGGAGCCGATGGATGGTATGGTCTTTATACAGATCAATTTTATGCCCCATAGGGCGGGGAAACACAATGTTCAGGCATTTTAATCCACTCTGTGTGGACCGGCCCTGACGATCCAAGGGTCACTTGAGCTCTAATCCTGAGACATGGGCTAGATTGTCTCGAAGCGGTAAGGACGATCCCTAGCATTGGTTCACAGATGGAAGTCCAACTTCCAATACGACATTTTACAGTTTTGATTGTAGATCCTAGTATGGCGACACAGTGGGATGGGGCACTCATGCCGTCTATGATTGATACATTTATATTTGAAATTGTTTTCACACTATACACTTATAGCAATAGTAAAATATGAAATTTAACGTACCAAGCATTTTTGGTTATTATAAGGTAAAAACTCTATCCTCCGGCTTGTGTTGCATTGTGTAATGGGACTTGAGTCTTATAATAGCTTCATTGTTCTTTATTTAGCATTGCGTTGTTTGCTTTATGCACTAGTATTCTTAGGGGTAAACCCATTCCGTATTATACGGCGTGGTCCCTTGATTTACCTAACTTTATAATCAAATTAATAACTATTTTAGTTCTCACACCAGTCACATGACTAACCTGGAGTTTATTGTTTTAACCTAAACTCTGGGTGCCCCTATTTTCTACATGGTCACCTAGTAGTTTTGATTTTGCAGTTTTATATTCACAGGATCCTGGTTTACAACTGGAATAATATTCGGAAGCTCTGTATCCGTATATTCTTTACAGTTGTATTTTATATTATTTTCCGCTGCATTGTAAATTTTAAATCTCTGATATTTATCGAATGTATAATATTTATTTATACTCTGTTATATTCTTGGATTCTGATGGAATTGTTGTATTAAGCAATGAAATGTTCTTCTGTTTGTGTTCTGATTTGTCATGTTCTCAAAGCAATCCGGGCTTTCCTTCACGGGGAAGTTCAGGTCGTCTCATTTGGTATCAGAGCTTTGGTTTACAGAGCTCGAGAACAAGACACTTTAGAACCAAACGAAAGAATTCATCAGAAATTGGATTAGTAATATCCAATGAGAGTGACTCATTAGCGATAGGATCAGTAGTATCCTAGAATGAGTTGGAATAGTGTAATTTTTAAAATGAAAATGAAAACCAATTTTGTTTTGAAAATTTAAATCAATTATTCGTATTTGAATTTTTATTTTATATTGAATTTGGACAATCAAGTATATAAAGATTTCAATATACGTCTGATCCACGTGTATTTGAAGCCTCAAATATATTAGATAGATATAGAATCATGCTCCAGTCGCCCGGGAATGGTTCTGATGATGGGTGCCCATCATCAGTGTTGTGTTCGAGTTTCGAAAGTGGGATGTCTATATATTTCCAATTGACTGGTGTGAGAACCAAAACTAGATAGGGCTTATAGTTGTGAATTGGCATCAAAAACATGATTTTCTGTATATATATATAAATTTATATATATATACATATATATATCAAAATTATGAATTTGAAACGTTAATTCACTAATTGATTGATGGTTATGTTGTGTGATTATTCATTTAAACCATTATGTGAATGTAAGCTAAATTTAGCCAAATTGTATCAAATGTTGAACTGAATAGAAAATTGTTTGAAATTGCATGCATATACCTGTACATACATTGAACAGGTCATAGCAAGGAGGCTAGAGCAGAGGAATAAAATTGTATACCCGACAAATAGGTACATGTTTACTAATTTATTTGGTTTGGATGATTTTACGAGCCGATTGGCGATTTCTTTTTATTTTTGAGATGAAAGGGCTTATGTGGCGGTTCGGGGATTTTCCCGGTGCTCCCCATACAAAGGTGGTTATGGCGAATTTTTTTAAAAATTTAGGGTGTTAGCCAAATTTTTGAAAAACAGAAATTCTTAGAAACTGAAAAGTTGAAGAATGAAAGGCAAACTTAAAGTTGAGTTGATTAGTTAAACAACTTTCATCTTCGTTCCTTTTCGAGGATGAAAAGATTTTAAGTGGGGGAGATTGTAACAATCCGGAAAATCATAACCAATTTAAAATTTTTATTTTCGCAATTTTAATGAATTTCGAATATTTAAAATGATTTATTTTAAATAATTACGACGAGAAATGTATGTTGAATAGAATTAGGACGTATAAATTTATTTAAATCGACGTTAGAATATAAATATTTATTTTAATTATAAAAGGAATTGAAAATGGCACGGTAGTTTGAAAATTCGATTTCAAATTTCAAATGAATGTACATGGTTCAAAATAAACCGGATTTTTGTGAAACCAAAAATATTTGAATCTATTTGAAAATATCTTTCCAATGAATCTGAAAAATTCCAAATTTCATTGTGGGAATAAAAAGTTATGTCCAGTTGAAGATTCAGAAAAGTCGTTATGGAAATATAGCCCTTAAAAATGGAAATTTTGCAAACGACCTCCGTTTTCGACAAAACCACTTTTGTTGGATCTAGGATGTCAAGTTATTGCTAGATTCCAAAATCCATAATTTTTAGGATTAATCTGTGAGCGTGGAAAAAGGAAACATGTTTTGTCAGTTTCAGTCAATTTGGATCGACCAGAAAATGACCATTTTTCAAACGGTTTCCAAATTCGACGAAATATTATATATATATATATATAATATAATGGTCTGAATAGAACACGCCGTGCCGCGGTAGTTCGCGAATTTCGACCATTGACTTCGAATGGACATTACGGGAGATCCGACCGCCGGATTCTCCTGAAACCAGAACCATTGGGTTCGTATCGAAAAGAGCTTTCTAACAAATACAAGAAATTAGAAATCTAATTGTGAATTTGGAATTATGTCCAAATTAAATTTGGAAAAGGTCGCTGCAAGTGCATTTCGATGACCATTTATGAAAATCGACTGTACGGGCCATGATAAAATTATTAAAAATATCAATAATTTGTGTAAAATCATAAGAAATGATTTGGAAAGAATTGGGATGAAAAATTCCATATTTGAAAAGATAAAATTAGTTTTTTTATCGAAACGAACTAGTTATGAACTAGAATTAACCTAAACTCTGGGTGCCCCTATTTTCTACATGGACAACTAGTAGTTTTGGTTTTGCAGATTTATATTCACAGGATCCTAGTTTACAGCTGGGATGATATTCAAAAAGCTCTGTATCCATATTTTCTTTTCAGTTGTGTTTTATATTATTTTCCGCTTCATTGTAAATTGTAAATCTCTGATATTTATCGAATGTATAATATTTATTTATACTCTGTTATATTCTTGTATTCTGAAGGGATTGTTGTATTAAGCAATGAAATGTTCTTCTGTTTGTGTTCTGATTTGTCATGTTCTCAAAGAAATCCGGGCTTTCCTTCACGGAGAAGTTCGGATCGTCTCAATTTACCTTTCATGAATGAAAAATTAATGTTAGATAAAGGACAATCAATTATACTAATTGAGAAAGAATATGAGAGTAGATAATGAAAAGTAGTATGTTTGAATCCTTATAGAAAAGAATAAAAAATTGAAAGTAGCAGTGGACTACGAAATCGATGCATATTTCAATCAAATTTCATAATTTAATGCTTTAGTGTTTTAGAAGAAAAAAATTAACCAAAACATGTGGGATCAAATAAAAATAACACTTCTAGATCAGAAAGAATTAATGAAATGAGCTAAGAATGGACGAGGAATATTTTTTGCTAACTAAAAGTTTAATATTCAAGACATTCAATTTTTTTGTTATCCAATATTAATGAAATGAGCTAAGAATGTTTTAATTTTCTTTGGGTATAAGTCCTGAATTTCCATGTTTAATATGACGTAAACACAAATTAGTGTCCTTCATTGTTGTTACAAATATTTATTACCACTAATTTACTAATAAAAATAATTAAGTACTTAAATTTTATGAAAAGAAGCATATTCTTTATAAACATATCAAATTCTAATAAAATTGGAAAATAAACTTTTAACGGAAAATATTTTCGATAATAATAATGGAGCAAAAAGGATGGTAAGAAGAAATCACAACGAATGTTTAATGCTTACAACAACAAAACAACATGGATTACATTATAACTTTAAATATAAGTACATAAAAAATTATTTAAAGGTTAATTGAAGAATATTAAAATAAGGAGATAAAAAATTAAGGCACAACTTAACCATCTGAACTCAACACCACATGAAATTGCCAACCATTTCTCTTTTAATCCATTAATTTATTTGGTAGGAGGTGAGCATGCCTAAAACGATGAAGGAGAATAGTTGTTTTATAGAAGAAATGAATCCATTAATTTATTTGGGAGAAGATGAGATTCCTTGAAATGATGAAGGAAAATAGGTATACTACCGAAGAAATAAAATGAATAAATAAGAGCGTGCTTAAATAAGTTTTCTATAGCTTAGCATATGTAATATGCTATCATATGAAATAATAAATGAAGAATATCAAAAGACTACATAACCAATGCTTATTTCATCCATTAAAAAATTTAAACTAATGATTATATTAAAAAAAACAAAAGAAATATGAAGGGCTTAAATGAAAATAACACCCAAGGAAAATTCAGGAAAATATCCTGAAGGACAAAACGAACAATAAATTGTTCCATAAGGACAAGAGAGAAAATTTTTGTCCATAAGGACAAGTTTTAGTATAAATGGATGAATTATAGCGGGCCCCTGAATTCCTCCCTTTACACTAAATTTTGTCCTTAAGGATAAAATTTTGCCCCCTTGTCCTTATGGAAAAATTTATTGTTCCTTTTGTCCTTGAGGGTAAAACCCCCAGGAAAATTGGGGTTAAGAGCCGAGAATGAATGAGAAAAAGAATAACATAATTCGATATTTTATTTTATTTTACATGTGTAATAATATTATAACAGATAGAATACAGGAGCTTAGGTTTCCTTAAATGGGATAAAAAGTGAAGTACGTAGGAATACATATTTATTTTGGAAAACGTAAGGGTTTGGATACAAAAAGAATGTATGAAACAATGAATTCATGAGGTGCCATTAATTGTAATTTATATTAGGGGTTTTTACCCTCAAGGACAAAAGGAACAATAAATTTTTCCATAAGGACAAGGGGGCAAAATTTTATCCTTAAGGACAAAATTTAGTGTAAAGGGAGGAATTCAGGGGCCCGCTATAATTCATCCCCTTATACTAAAACTTGTCCTTATGGACAAAAAATTTCCCCCTTGTCCTTATGGAACAATTTATTGTTCATTTTGTCCTTCAGGATATTTTCCTGTTTATATTATTGGGAATGGTTTAGAAATATATTTTTATTTTCCAAGGGATAATTGTAAAATTTCATCTAAATGAGTAAGGGCGAAGTATTTGAGTTAAGAGAAAATGTTGTGCAACGTAAAAGTCAACATTATATTGGTTTTCTTATATGATACAGTAATATAATACAGTAGAATAGATTTCAAGAATGTCCATCCCTTCTAAAAATTATTTTATTTATCTATTATATTTTGATAAAAGAATTTTGTAGACTCGCATTTCTCATTTTCTTATTAACTTTCATCTTGATCCTCTTTCCTTAACGATCTACTAAACATTTTGCACTTGGATCATCCACGGAAAATAAACAACAAATTTAACACTAATTTAATAAATGTCATTTAATGAAAACATTACATCAATTAGCCTTTTTTGCCAGCGAATCTGTTAAACATTTTTCATTTTAGATCATCCCCTAGTAATAAAATTGCAAATTTAGCGTTACGTTAATAAATTTGTTCATTTGAAATGTTACATCCGTGTATCTAATTTCTAAGATTAATAATCTTATGATTTCACTCTTTTCAGATTACTTCTTGTTTTCTAATTTCTGAGAAAAGAAGTATATAATTACCCATTTTTCAAAAATTATATCCAACAAAATTAATGGGGATAATAGATGTTACCTTACTAAATAGTACGACTTCTTTTTCTCTATCCTATATATGAGCGATTCTCTTTCTATTTTCATTTTACATCATTGCGCTTATGCCTGATTGCAATTCATTTTGCATGAAGAATAAGATTTATGAAATTCAATTTGCTGATTTTCTTCTAGGCATTGATACTGACACACCAAAAATGGTTAACGGGTGACACAATGAAATTCATCTAGGCGTTACTGCACTTATTCTCGGAATTTGGCGATGGTGTATGTGATGGCCCAAAAACCCTACCCTTTAAACTGACAATACCAACCACGTAATTTTACAACGATGGGAAAATATATAATACTAAACAATATTTTTATAGGGGAAAACTTTTAAAATATATATCATAGTCTAACCTAGATTCAGCTTAGGCAGTTATAATACATGCCTTTACAATTGCTGGTAATAGAAATAAATATAACATACATGCATAGTAGACAATGAAATATGTCTGATGAAGATCCCTAGCTCTTCTCTGGAAAACTTTAACTAACTTCAATAGTCCTGAAAGCAACTCGGATCTAACCCGAGTATTAAAATACCCGAATCAGTCTTGGATAAACCAGCATGAGAAAATCTCAACAATAAATGACAGTGACACATATGTTAATTTTAGGGTGAATCAAAATTCTTTGAAAGAATGAGAATCTCATAAGACCATGTCCATAAATAAACACAATGGTTTTTTCCCTTTATGATAACTAAAACATTTATATATAAAAATTTGATATTATGATTAATGTCTAATCTTAGAAATCATTTTCAAATATAAATATTCAAGTATTCAAAATTATTACAAGTATTAAATTATGGGCTACTATGCCGTATACTCTAAAACGTAGGTGCTTATTGGGGACTTGGATTTCCATACAAATGATCAGGTTAAAGATTTTCCTTTTCCATAGCTGGGAACACCTCTAGAGGGATGGTCCAAGAATCTGAAACAGTCATAGATTCTCTACCAACACAAGACCGACCCACCTCTGTTTCCTGTACTTATATGGTGCCTTATATTTCATTTCTCACTCGTAACCAACCTTTAAACCGAGGCTTCAGAGTTTCCATACGCCACATTTAAAATATACTAGGTCTCCATACCATAGTACATTTATCTTGAAGTAAATGATAATACCCTGCTAGGAGCAATCCATGTAGCCTTGCTGCATCTATCCTGTTTTGGTCATTTCCAATGTGTGAGGCTCAATAGAGGTAACGATTTACTTTTCACATATCATCTTCATTATCTTTGATTTTTCACATTTCAAGTAACTACTGCCCAACTTTGTCACAAAGTGTACAACCCTTAAGCTCATACGTCTCAAGGAATAGTGTTAAGCTAACAGAATAGCCTTCTCTGGCACTGTGATGCACAATTGTTAAAATTTAAGGAGCATGGTCTAGAAATGCAATCGTTAGAAATCATCCGTACAAGTTCATTGATATAATAAGGATCAATAGTGAACCGACCTTACATTTGATAATTATTAACAGAGAGTTGTTGTCACTCTAAAGAAAATCAGGATTAAAACCCCAGTCAATCGACAAGCAATCCCCTACTATAATTGTAACATCACGTATTTTCTGGTCAGTTAATTTAATTATTTTATTGTTTTAAATATTGTTTGTTTTAAATTATATTAACGATTTCATTTTTTTTAAACGACGTTAGAATGTTTACTTTATAATTTAATTATAAAACGAGCTGCAGCGGCGCAGTAGTTCGTAATATTGCGTTTTGAACTTTAATTGGCTGTACAGGATCCAATATAAGTCGGAGTTTCTCGAAACAAGAAACGTCCGAATCTATTAGATAATATTTTTCTAATGGAAGAGAGAAATTCTAAGGATTTATTGATAAAAATAAAGTGGTTTTTATTTCGTTTCGATTGGACGGTGTATGTGATCGTACGAATTTTAAAGGTTGAACGTTAAGAGTGCGTTAATTAATAAAACCAGGTTCGCTTTCATTAAATTGGAACAAATCTTCACGTATGCCTTAATCCATACAAATCTTTATCTAAAAATCTCAACAATTCCTTACGTGGCCTTTGCAAAAAATCTTATCTTCTGGCAAGATTTAAATCTCTACAAATTTTTGAACAAATCTGGATAACATGCGTATCTAAAAATATATATTACATATAATATCCTGTCACCTAAAAACCATAACCCAGCCTGTTATCTTCGGTCTGTTCTTCACACTATTTCTCAAACTTAGCGGAAAAAAGTCTCTGTTGACATAGAAGAACGAAATATGTGTCAGCTATTATTTTCTAAAGACTGCTAAAAAACTCAAACCAGAAATTCTTTCATACGGGCACAGTAAAATACAGTGCAAAATTTGCCAAGAATTTCGGCTAGGAAATTTTTCTATGCTTTGATGAAAGCGAAATCTGACCTGGCATCTTTGTTTATTTTATTTTATTTTATTTTATTCAGATTGCATCCTATTACTTCCAATTCGAAATAGCCAGCTCCCCTACATCTCTTCTTCCAATTAAATGCATATGTTATAACATACAAATCCAAACAAAAATCAGCTTACCATTTTCAAAACTTTACCAAATACCTCGGCCTATCAAATATGGCGAAATCTAATCCGATCTCTACACATGCCATAAACAGTAACATTAGTCTACATATAACATTATCTAGTGCATGCGCAAACCAATCCCTACGTATGTGCCAACCTAAAGAAAAATCATCTCAGTATTTACTTAATAAAAAAACTGCGGCTAATTGCTATTAAAAAGGAAAAAAAAGAAACATGCAAAGTCTTGTCCAATCCTATTGAGCAAACAAAACAGTAGGATACGTTGTACTCTTCATATCTCAAAACATGTTTTGTTCAGCTTTTCTGACCAATACATCAAACATGTCATTTAATAAAATAATATAATATACTATCTATTCCTTGTCTGTCATTAGGAACTTAGCTGAAAACGACAAATATCCTACAGTGGCCGCCAAGTTTCTTCTGATATAAATAGCTAGTGTTTTCTATATTTCCTTATACCATTCGAAGGATCTAAACCAATGGGAAAAATATATATCTTAAATCTTGACGTTTGTAGGATTAAATTCTTCAATCCTGTAACCTTCAACATTAGTGCACTGAGATTTCCTTGGAGTTGAGTTCAAACAGTGCAGACTTTGGCCTGAGATGGAAATTTTGGTGGCGATCACGGTCATTCCGGAGCCGATGAAGGCGGGGATGCTGGCACGAGATTATCAATGGTGGAGTGGGCTCTCGGGTCTACATTAGGTAATCCAACGTTGGAATAAAGGCAGCGCAGATGGATTCTGGTAGTTGGCGTCGAGGCACGTGTTGATGGTAGCGGCGTCCAGACAGGGACGGATCCATGGCTATGTCACCCTGGGCTACAGCCCGGGTCAATAATTGTGTCCATCCTTTCAACTTAGGGGCGTAACTATATATTACAATCTGCACATCAATTGTGTCCATCCTTTCAACTTATGTACCTGGCAAACAATAGGAAAGAGAGGAAATGGTCAGCAACACTTTCCAAAAGTAGGCGTGAATTGAAGTTCTTCTTGACTTTTGGCCAATCAAATTGAAATGAATAAACGTAACTTTTCCTAATTGCCTGACTATCCACAAAGACTGCTCTGCTACTGGCATGTCCTCCTCCCTATCAGAGATAGTACTTACTGTACCGTCAAAACTTTTATCATTTTTTTTACTGATAAACAGGAATCTAGAGGACATAAAAATTACATGCTGGCACAGGTAACTACTCCGACCGCCGATAGTATATCAAGTAAAAAAGTAAACCAGCCGAGTAAGTAATCCCTTCCAACATATGTACCTGACAAACAATAGCCCGGGGCGATCGCAATTCCTGGCTCCGCCCCTGCGTCCAGATGATAGCAGCAGGTGGATTCTGGTGAAGGCGGTTCAAATGAGAATGGAAGTCACAAGTGGGAGAGTTGAAGAGTGCGGGTATGGGTTGTACTTCATTGCGTGAATAAATGTTGGAGCGGGATTTTGTTTCATGACAGGTGGAAGAAGATGCATGCACGCGTGTTGGGGATGGAGTTTAGAGATGGGCTGTTGAAATGATTTTGGGCTTAGGCCTACGACCTTAATAATAATTAAAAAAATATAATAATAACAGAGGCCCAGAATTGAAAGAAAGTGTAGACGTATCTCGATTGAAATGAAAATAGAAGAAGATGTGGTGGGCTGATTAAGGTAAGTATAAATTACTGCTTTCGGTCATGAAGAGGCTGAGTAGTGACTTCGTGGAATAAAACCAAGATAAGGAGATTAGGACGCCACTAATCTCGATGATTTAAGGGTAAATAGAATAATTAGTTAATTGATTATTTTCATTACTATTATAAGTTACTTCAATTCAAATAAAATAATGTAATGGGTATAAATTGTTCATACGTGAACAAGAATCGCAAAGCCAAAAGGGCTTTGGAATCGCAAAAGCGAAGTCTGCACTGTCAAGATAATTTGGTTGGAGTTGGAAGCAACCGGGGTTTCATTTAAATTCTAAATGCCTATTTAAAATTAAACGAAACAACGCAAAACAATGGTGAGTTAACTCTCACACTTTTCTGTACTACTATGATGTGGTAAATTCATATAATTAAAATACCATTAATGATATATATTGGTTGATTGGATGCCTTGGATTCTTATGGTTGAATTAATGGTTGTTATTAATTATATTATTGTCGTTAATTTATTAATTTAAAATTTTATCTATCATGAAATATTATAATAATCCGTGATGCAAGGCAGGGAGGAACAGGTTGGCGGGACCCAATGGGATTCCTCAAACATCATGTATGTTGTTTATTTTTATATTGTTTACACATGAACTGATTAAACCCCAAATAACACTAAATCCTATTTAAATGTTAATGTTTGAATGGATATGGTTATTGTTGTGATTTTAATCAATTGACAATATTGATTAAGTGGTTGGCAGTGAGAGCCTGAAATATACTATTTTAAGATGTTGTTCTGCCGTCAGGCGAATTGATGTAATATTTAGTTATAAATTTATTTCTATAACCAAACTGAAGTTTTAAAAGCTATTTTATATAAGTGAATTAAAATATGAATTTTATAAGTATATGTATATTTAAATCATGTTTTATAAAAGGATCATTAAACATTTATATGACATATTCTTATGTCATTTTCTTACTGGAAAGTCAAGAACTAACTAATGGGATAGTGGAACGAAATAATTGTTTTTATAAAACAATTAACTGATCTTTTAAATTAATTAAGTTATTTAATTAATTTAAGGGGGAATAATAATGGAAATCAGTTAACAGTAACTAACATGTACAGTTGGCAAAATCAACCGTTATTAATTGAGGTTGACAAATGGAGTAATTTAATTAATCTAATCAATAATTTTCTGAATATTCATTAAAATTAATGAATGGTGCTAAATGTTAGTTAATCTTCGATTAATGGTATTTTGAAGTAATCATCGAATTTTTTAGTGTCAATAAAGTTAATTATTATTTAATAAACTTTTAAAAAGGATAATTATTTTGTTTTTAGTAAATATCAAAATTAACTATTTTTAATGTAGTTAATATTAAAGTTAATTATTATTTTAATTAATAATAATCAAAGCGATGACTTTTGGTTGGAATTCAATTAAGAAGTGATTAGTTGGAAATAAGGTTTGATCAAAATCTAATAAGAGTTTTATACCAGGATTATAATCCAAATTTATGGACAAAGTTCGTAAAGGTTATTTATAAGCTAATGTCAGGATTTCGACAAGATTTTATTAAGAAAGAAAAATAATGGAGGTGATTAAATAGGACTTCATAGAAGATGGTTATATGGATATGTGCAAAAGGATATTAAATTATTTAATAATGTAAGTAAAGAGATAAAAGGGCAATTACCAATATAAGATATGGTTTATGAAAATCATATTGAATTCGGATGGTAAATAAGATTGGAAAGTTTACTTAACGAAGTAAAAGGAATTAATATGCAATGTAGGTTTTCAAATAAAAGAAAATGGTTTATGAAACCGTAGTAAATGTAAATCGAAATGCATTATTACAACATAGATTCACAAAGACTTAGAATTGAATAAAACCTTTGGGTTTTAAAGTACCCATATGTTATTTTGAAATTGTTTGTTTTATGAAGCATGACTATGTTTGTATCATTGAATAGGGTAAATAGCACTATTTTCTAAACTATGAAAATAGTTTGTAAATACTCTTATTCGAGGGAATAAATAATGAGTTCAAATGAGAATAAAGGCTGTATAAATTGAATTTTAGAAAAAACAATTATAAATGAGATGGGTAAACTTTAATGAATTTTGATTGAAAAGTAATGGAACCATCTAAGATTCATATTAAGAAATGTGTCGAATGATGTTATTGTGGCCATAAAGGATTTGAAAATGAACTATATACCATTTGGAAATATTTATAGCAATATTTCAAGATAGAAAAGGAAATTGGAAATTGAGTCTGAAAATATGGTCGTTTTGAAAGTTACGTATCAGTTTATCTTTTCGAAGGTAATGAACAAGGGTTTTTTATGAAATTTAATCGATTATAAGAAATCGATGAAATGGTTTAATGAAATATTTGATATAAAGGACTTGAGCTGCAAATTCACCTAGATATGTTGTTATGATTTGATAGCTGAACAACCGACTATCAAATAAATTGCTAGACTTTTTGACGTGTTGTTTTCGAAGAGACCGAGATGAGAACTATACCCAAACCCACTTCAAATTAACTGTGCGGACGCGACTAACTCGCAGAGTATAAAGATGGAGCATTAAAGACAGTTGATCTTCACGAGTGGAAGAACTGCTTGAAATTTTTCTTTGGATTGCAACTAGAGTTATTTGGATTGTGATTCTGTCGTGATTGAAATCCACGGATTTGCAAGGACTACATGCTCCTGATCTATAGGGTGATTCATAGGATGTAGTAGGAGGGTGCCTTCGGTTCATCTTGTTCCTGGATGACTTGTATGGACGAATGTGTGACAAAGTATTTCCTTAAGAATCATGTACGTTGATTTTTACAAATATACCAAATTCGGTGGCATTGGAGTTTTCTTGCATAACACCTAGAGTGTCTTTACGGACGTCAATTAGTGATTTGTCGGATCTGACGATATGGCATTCAAAGTGAAGGAGATGTGCTAAAAGATAAACGTAAACTCAAGCATCACCAACCGGGAAATGGCGCAAAATTGTGTATGCAGCATGGCTATGTGGATCACATCCATTAAAAGGGTATATCATTACCTGATCTGGAGAAATCAAATGCCTTTGGTTGTTTCTTTTTATTATGCTATTGGTTCGGTTAGCTGGCTCCAACCGTGGTAATGATATATTCATTACTCTCAAGAGGAATAAGGGACCGATCATGTGTAGCCGCGTTGCAAGACGTTCTTGTTGAACCCCAATGTATTCATCTCCGGAGGTACATTGTCGGAAAGGTGGTCCCATACCTTGCCTGAAAATCCATTCTCTAACAAGAACCCGCGATTTTGATTGTATCCTATATATGTAGAGCGCGAGATGCAAGCGTTGTGCTTGATTATTATTTATTTGTGGTTTGATAAACACTATTATAATATCAGAAAAGATATTGATTTCAAAAATGTTTTGGTTATAGTACGGTAAAATCTGTCCATGTTTATGTGTGGGCTGGTCTTACTATTATCCTTTTCTTTCAAAAAGGATTTTTCAAATTTAAACAAGTTGTTTGTGCTGTGAATTTATCACTGAAAGTGTTCTAAACTGATCTGGGTGAATTTTGCTTTGCTTCAAATGTGCTTGGGTCAGACCGAGTATATTTCCAGGATAGGTTTCGCTTGGAGTCTAGGAGCTAGAAGCAAAAGGCTTCACCGTTAGTTATATAAAGGGTATTTCCGCTGTGGCAAATATATGTTGTACTCTGATGATTGGTATGTATATAAAGTTTTCTTTTGTATAAAGACATTTGATATATTATATTTATTAGTTCCACTGTGAGATTCTGATGTATTCTTCTTTTTCTTCTATTTTAACAATTCTATCTTTGTGTCCCAAAAACAACATTTTTTTTCCTTTGAAACCAATTTGATCATATACCTCAAACTTAGAAGGCGCGATATCCATCTGAAATAGCATGTATGATAATATTCATTTAAGAAAGGGTGTTTGCAGAAAATAAATTTCCCTTAATTACAACATCTTTAAGGGTGGTACTGTAAAATATCAGAAATTGGGAAATGGGGTTGCATTCCTATCATCTCCATTACTTGATAATTCGAGCAAGCTTCTAATTTATATTGCTTTTTTAATACTTAAAAATATAGGAATTTCCATCAAATATAAAGCGCTTGTAGCTCAGTGGATAGAGCGTCTGTTTCCTAAGCAGAAGGTTGTAGGTTCGACCCCTACCTGTCGCGCTTGCCTTTTTTCTTTGATTGCTTCCACTTTTAGTCTTAAAAAAATTATTTTCCTTTAGTAAGTATGGAAAGTAAAATTTTGACACTAGACAAACTTGTGCTTCTTCTTCTTTAAAAGATATCGTTTTTCAACTTTGATTCCTTACTCATACAATGACATCTTGTAGCATTGAAGACCACTGGAGCTTTGTAAGAAAAAGTATACAAGTTTTCAACACGGCTTCTTCTAAATTAAAGTTTATCACAAAAATAGCACACTTTATGCTATGGAGAATTAGTATAATTGAGAAAAAAAACTAATCAAAAGTAAGAGAACACCGAGTTCTTGAAAAGTGATAGATTTTTTTTTCAAAATGCTAGATGGAAATCTACATGAAAAGCGAAGGAATGCATGAATTACAAAATAAATCTATGTAAAGTGATAGCATAATTTTTGTGTATTGCTAAGGGCATTAGGCTGGTGGCTAAGGGCTAACCGCCGACCTAGCTAGTTTGGTTGGTGGTTAACCGCCGACCAGCCACCGAGCTGTTAGCTCTAAGCAACCAACCCGATTCCCCTAGCATTACACAAATTCTTTTGATAAATGAAAATATATGCGAAAGCGAGAGCTAAATAGCAGTGAAAAAAGAAATCAACATAAATTGGTGGATAAAGGTGGATCTATGAAAGTCGAAAGAAATGAAAGTATTTAATATATTAAATGAGTAATAAATAATGCATCAAGAAAATTAAGGTTTTAAATGTTAAATGAGAATAAAATTAAGGTTTTAAATGTTAAATGTTAAAATGAGACCAAAAAGCACGGTAAGAAGAAGTCACAAAGAATGCTTAATGCTTACAACAACAAAACAACATGGATTACGATATATCTTTAAATATAAGTACATAAACAATATTTTAAAGGTTAATTAAAGAATATTAAAATAAGGAGATAATAAATTAAGGCATAACTTAACAATCTGAACTCCACACTACATGGAATAGGCAACCATTCCTCTTTCAATCAATTAATTTATTTAAGAGGAGGCGAGCATGCCTAAATGGTGAAGAGGAATAGTTGTTCTATAGAAGAAATGAATCCATTAATTTGTTTGGGAGAAGATGAGATTGTCTGCATTGATGAAGGAAAATTGGAATACAACAGAAGAAAAAAATGAATAAATAAGAGTGTACTTGAATAAGTTTTCTATAGCTTAACATATGTAATATGCTGTTATTTGAAAAAATAAATGAAGAATAGAAAAGAACTACATAACCAATGCCTATTTCATCCATTAAAATCTTTAAATTGATGATTATCCTTTAGAAACAACAAAAGAAATATAAAGGGCTTAAATGAAAACAACACCCAAGGAGAATTGAGGATATAAGGCAAGAAAGAATGAGAAAATTAAGGTTTGAAATGTTAAATGTTATAATGAGAGCAAAAAGCACGGTAAGAAGAAGTCACAAAGAATGCTTAATGCTTATAACAACAAAACAACATGGATTACGTTATAACTTTAAATATAAGTACATAAACAATAATTTGAAGGTTAATTAAAGAATATTAAAACAAGGAGACAATAAATTAAGGCGTAACTTAACCATCTGAACTCAACACTACATGGAATAGGCAACCATTCCTCTTTCAATCCGTTAATTTATTTGAGACGAGGTGAGCATGACTAAAAGGTGAAGAGGAATAATTGTTCTATAGAAGAAATGAATCCATTAATTAGTTTGGGAGAAGATGAGATTGCCTGAAATGATGAAGGAAAATTGGAATACTACAGAAGAAGAAAAATGAATAAATAAGAGTGTGCTTGAATAAGTTTTCTATAGCTTAACATATGTAATATGCTATTATATGAAAAAATAAATGAAGAATAGAAAAGGACTACATAACCAATGCCTATTTCATCCATTCAAATCTTTAAATTGATGATTATCTTTTACAAATAACAAAATAAATATAAAGGGCTTAAATGAAAACAACACCCAAGGTGAATTGAGGATATAAGGCAAGGAAGAATGAGAAAAGGAATAACATAATCAAATGTTTTATTTTATTTTACATTTGTAATAATATTATAATAGATAGAATGCAAGAGCTTAAGTTTCCTTAAACGGGATAAAAAGTGAAGACAAACGTGGGAATACGTATGTATTTTGGAAAATGTAATGGTTTGTATACAAAATGAATGTATGAAACAGAGAATTCATGAGGCACCATTAATTGCAACTTATTATTTAGGGGATGTTTTGGAAATATTTTTTTATTTTTTGTGGGGTAATTGTTAAATTTCATCCAAATGGGTGAGATCGAAGTATTCAAGATAAGTGAAAATGTGATGCAAGGTAAAGGTCAATATTATATTAGTTTTCTCATATCTTATATAGTAATATAATGTAGTAGAATAGATTCCAAGAATGTCCGTCTATTCTCAAAATTAATTTATCTATCTATTATATATTGATAAAAGAAACTTTTAAACTAGGATTTCTCCTTTTTTTTATTAGGAAAATATTTACAAGGACAAAATTAAAGGCTTTTTTTACCATAAGTACAGCCCACTTAAATTTATCTCAAAAGGAAAATATTTATTTATTTTCTTCCTCATGTGCGTTATTTCCTTCTTCCAGCAAAAATTAAATCCGTAAATCGCGCGCTATTTCCTTCTTTCATCATCTATTCATCGTGGACGAAAATTTCTATCTCGCCGTCATTGATCGCTGTTCTTCTTCTTCTATATTTTCAGATTAATTTTTCGTACTGATCTCATAAAACCAACGAGATCTGAAATATATTTTCAAATTCTGGATGGAAAGTCGATCGATCAAGAATCGATCTGGAAAATCAATAGCGCATTAGGTTTAGGGTTGATTTTATCCATTCAATTTGAGTTGATCATACAATTCCTTCACTGTTTCAGATGGATTTTTGCTTCTTCTATCGGTAATTCAAGGATTCTACTGGTATTACAAGCAGGTAATAGTTACAGGAAAATAATCACAAGGACAAAATTAAGGGCTTTTTTATTCATAAGGACAACCCACTAAAATTTTACTCAGAACGACAATACACTAATACATTTTAATTTCCGAAATCACGTGCTCCGTTTCTTCCCCGTCGCTTCTATCTCGCATGCTATTTTCCTCATTCAATTTTTCTCCAGTGCGAATTTAACTCCATGATTTGATTTTCAAACATCTCTCTTGTTCGATCATCTTTAGAATCGTTCGAGCGCCTCAATTTATTCGATTTGCCCAAATTTTATCGTGCGAAAAGCATCGTCGATTCATAAGGACACGCAGATTTTAATTCGATAGGCTGTAAAGATGATCTCGTGATTTTGATTTTGTGAGTTCGTCGTAGAAAATCGATAGAGAGATAGGAGCGACGGAGATGTACGACGGAAGTTACTTTTTTGGATGGTGAATTTAGTAGCAGTTCGTATGTATCATTTTTCTATTTTTAAGGTATCATTTTTCTTGTAATAACAGTGTCATGCTTCTGTTTTAATTTGTTTTCTTGATATATTAGTTTTGTACTTGTGCTGTGGCATTAACTTTGCAACTCAATCGAAATTATGTCATTTTAATCAATCAAAGTGGGATGTAAACATTTTTATTCATTAGTTTTAATTTAAAATATTAAAGCAGTTTTTAGGTATCATTTTTATTTTTTTCTAGTTGAATTTACATCATACCAGTTTTTAGGTATCATTTTTATATTTTTTTAGGTATCATTTTTATTTTTTCTAGTTGAATTTAGATCATAGCAGTTTTTAGTATCATTTTTATATTTTTTTTAGGTATCAGTTTTATATTTTCAACATGAATGTACATCATAGCAGTTTTTAGTTATCATTTTTATATTTTTTTGGGTATCATTTTTATTTTTTCTAGTTGAATTTACATCATAGCAGTTTTTAGGTATCATTTTTATATTTTTTTAGTTATCATTTTTATTTTTTCTAGTTGAATTTACATCATAGCAGTTTTTAGGTATCATTTTTATATTTTTCTAGGTATCATTTTTATATTTTCAACATGAATGTACATTATAGCAGTTTTTAGGTATCATTTTTATATTTATTTTAGGTATCAGTTTTGTATTTTCTAGTTGAATTTCCAGTATTATGTTGGTATAAGTTTTGATTGTGTACGAAATACTTGCAGATACTACATGTTGCTGGAGATTACTTGGATTCAAGACTGTATTGCGTACAAGTAAAAGTAAATGCATGAATGCATGCTTGAATGGGGAGCAGTGTTCTATGTACTTAGATTGTGTAGGAAAAAAATGTATTCCATTAAATCAGTTATGTATCATTGTAGGTATCATATGATACAAGTGGGTATTATTGTGTATTACTGAGAATAATCTCATTTTTGTGACAATTGAACAGAATTGATTGCTATTATTTTTTTAATCAGTAGGTATTATTTCAAATAAATATTATTTTTGTGAGATTTGAATTGAGTTGGTGGGTGTTATGTAATAACCCGGAAAATACGAGCCAATTTAAAATTTTTAAATTGATTATTTCAAAGCAATTTGAACCATTGAAATAGAATATTTCAATAAAATAGTAAGTTAAGAATAGTAAGTCAGTTTGAAAATTTGAATTCGAACTTTGACCGACTGTGCAGGGTGGAAAATATAACGGATTTTAGTGAGACCAAAAATATTTAAATCTGTTAGTCAATACCTTTCTAACGAATCTGAAAAATCGAAGTTTCATAATGGGAATCAAAAGTTACGGCCGAATGAATTTTCAGAAGAGTCGGTATATAGAATATATAGGCCTGGAAAATTGATATTTTGCATATCGCCTCGGAATTCGACGAAACCACTTTTGTCGGGTCCGGGATGTCAAACTATTGCTAGGTTTCAAATTTCATAATTTTTCGAATCAATATGTGAGCGTGGCAAAAGAAAACGCGTTTGACCAGTTTCTGTTGAATTTAATCGACAGGAAATTGGCCATTTTTCAAACGGTCTCAGAATTCGACGAAACTAGTTTTGTTAGAACCGTATCGTCAATACGAAACTAGAAAATATTTTTCTGGAATTTTTCTAGTTAGTATGTGACCCCGGTAATTTGAAATGTACGTTTAAAATTCAATATAAGGATTTAAATGTAAATTCAACGGAAACTGATTGTAACGATCAAATCAGCTTACGATACATATCTCATTGTGTTCGGAATGAGGGTAAAACGCTATGGACGACATGCGGTAGGCCTCGTTTCGAGGTCGTATGTAAAAGTCAACCTTTTTGAAAAATTAAATAATTAAATAAAAAAAAAAATTTATTCCCTCCCTTTTCTTCTTCTTGGCCCCCCCCCCCCGATTCATTAATCAGAAACGAAAAAAAAAAGGAAAACCTAAACCTATCGAAGCCGCCGCCCTCCGTCCAGCCTCCTCCTCCCAGTGCGCAACCCTCGAAGCCGCCGCCCTCACCCCGAAGACCCCGCCCTCACCTCGAAGCCGCCGCCCTCACCTCGAAGCAGCCCCCCTGAAGCCTCGACGCCGCCACCACCGAACAACACCACATCGCCGCCGACGCCCTCTTCTTCCCTCCCCTTCCTCGCTACGGTGAGCATTTAGGTTATTTTATTTTTATTTTTATTTTTTTGTTTTGCAAAAACCTAATTTGAAAAAGATTTAAAAAACTGATTTGAAAAAGATTTAAAAACTGATTTGAAAAAGGATTTAAAAAAACTGATTTGAAAAAGATTTAAAAACTGATTTGAAAAAGAATTTAAAAACTGATTTGAAAAAGATTTAAAAACGAATTTGTAAAAGAATTTAAAAACTGATTTTTAAAGATTTAAAAACTGATTTTAATTAGAATTTAAAAACTGATTTTAATTAGAATTTAAAAACTGATTTTTAAAGATTTAAAAACTGATTTTTAAAGATTTAAAAACTGATTTTAATTAGAATTTATAAAACTGATTTTTAAAGAATATAAAAACTGATTTTTAAAGATTTAAAAACTGATTTTAATTAGAATTTAAAAACTGATTTTTAAAGGAAATAAAAACTGATTTTATTTTAAGGTTTAAAAAAAGAAAAAGGGTTTAAACTGTGAAATAGAAAAAGGTTTAATCTTTTAAAAGAAAAAGATTTGAACTTGCAAAAATAAAGATCATATTTTTAAAAACTAGAAAAGACGGAATTTTGTTAAGTAGAAGAAGTAAGATATGATTCTTATATTTTTAAAGCAATAAAAATATAATTTTTACATCATAGGAATATTAAAAATATAATCTTTGTTTTTAGAATATGATCTTTATATATTGAATAACATAGTAAAAATTCGATTTTTACCTATGTAGAGAATACGGGCAACGAAAGCGACAAGAAGGCGAAATAGGCGAAGATTTCTATAAAGGAAGAGTCGTGTTATTGGATAGCTATTGGTGAGAATTTCTCACTCTTCAATTTCTTTTTATATTTATATATATATGTGTGGAAATAAAAGTGAATTGCTATATATAAATATAAATATATATATATATATATATATATATATACACGCCCCCTCGTCCACAAACCATGAACGATATTTATTGGTTGAAATTGTTGTGAAAATTGATTGACGGCAAATTGTGGTTTGGAATTGTTTGTGGTTGGTATTGAATTGATTGAGGTTGAAAAATACCCGTTTGTGATTGGAAAATATTTGGTTGAAACCACATAGGATTAGTTTGTGGAAATGAAATAAATATAAACATGCCGCCTGCGTGCGAATTAGATGCATGATCCCCATTGTCAAAAACCGCGAGGTTTTAAGGTAGAGCGAGGAGCCGTACTAGGGACGGTGCCGGTTTAACTACCCTGCCGTTATGCTGCCGAAATTTTGAATAATCTTTGTGTGTTAGAATTATTTTCATATGTTGAAATTATTTGTATGCATAGAAATTAAAGCCATATATAGAAACTATATCCATGTGTGGAAATTGTTCATGTGTTGGAAAGTGTTGTGTGAAAATTAAATTCATTTGTGAATGAATGAAGTGTATAAACAATAAAAATCACATTTTTTATATATATATGAAGTATCAAAAATATTCGCCTTATATGAATAGTTTCAACAATCAAAATTTCATCTTTTTAATAAGAACAACATAAATAAGATGTCCATGTGTGGAAATGCTCATTTGTTGAGAAGTGTGTGTAGTGGAAAGGTTCATGTGTTGAATAAAAAGATTGAACGATAAAAATTACATTTTTATTGAAACTATGAAGTGTTGAAACCATACATTGGTTGAATAAATATTTTAAATGATAAAAATATCATTTTTATCATATGTGTGATATGCTAAAGATATGCGGACGTTGAAATAAATATTTGTGATAGAAATATTATTTTTAACATGCATAAGAACTAAATAAAATAGTCATGTGTTGAAATCTATTTTAGTTCGCCAAAATTATCATCCTTGAAATGTGAAGTGTTAAAAATAGCCACTTGTTCAAAATAAACATATATGAGTTGAAATATTCATTAATTAGCTAATGAAATGATTTGCACCTATTTATGTAACATTAGAATGAATGGTGTTTTTAAACCAAACAGAAATCAAATATGAAGTTGAATAGAAAATGATAAATGATAGGAACTGTATATATATGTACATGCATATTCATTGAACAGGTTATAGCAAAGGGGCTAGAGAAGAGGAATAAAATTTTGTGCCCGACAAATAGGTACACATTTACTGTTTTGTTTGGGTGATGATTTTATGAGCCTGTTGGCTTTTTCTTTTTCTTTTTGAGATTAGAAGGACCGGGAACGCTATTTGCGATTTCCCGATGCTCCCGGTGCAGGGGAGGTTATGGCGAAATTTTCCAAAATTTTAGGGTGTTAGAAAAATATTTAAAGTGAAAACGATATGGAAATCATTGAATGAACTATATTTATATAAATATATAAATATAAATATAATTAAAACGAAACGTGGCCGTGCAGTTCATATTTTGAAACCGTGATTTCAAATGACTAGTGCGGAAGATCCGACCATTGGATTTTCCCGAAACCTCAACCGTTGGGTTCGCCTTGGAAATATCTTTCCAACGGCACCAACTTTGTGAAGATCCGACGGTTGGATTGTCTGGAATGTTTAATTCAAAATTAAGGAAAAACAGCGCCAGAAACGATTATATTTATATATATATATATATATATATATATAATTAAATTAAATCGAATAACGACGCTGCAGTTCGTAAATTGAAATCGTAACTTCAAATGGTTAGTGTGGAAGATCCGACCGTCGGATTTTCCCAAAACTGGAACCGTTGGATTCGTTTTGAAAAGACCTTCCTAATGATGTAAAATTTGTGAAGATCCAACGGTTAGATTTTCCTATATGTGTAAAACAAAATTAGTGGAAAGCAGCGCCAGTGCATCGAAACGACCTGAAACGTCGTTTAATTAATTATGGCCGTTTTAAATTAAATAAAAATGGCGATGTATCGTTATAAAGTGCTATAGACGATATAGAGTGAAAATGAACCAATTTTGTGGTGTTTGCTTGATATGTGATGGTTGAATGTATTTGACATGAAAATTATAACTAAATAACTGAAATGTGAATGTTGAATAGTCCAACCATGTGAATAATTGATTTGAAAATCTAAATATACGTGGGTTATTTGAAAAGGACGAGTTTATCTCATTTCAAATAATCGATCGACGTTGAGAAGTCGAAGAGTCGAAGACGACTGAAGACCGACGATCTCCATATTGGATGGATGGGCGCTACTGATACTCGTGATTGGAGTAGCTACCATGAAGGAATTGAAGTAGTAGCCGTCCAAACATAGTGTTGATTGTACGGATATGCGAGGAATTGGTGCCTCCGGTTTTGTTCAGACCCAGAACGGACTTGTAAATGGACTGTGTGTCTGACATTGGATTTTGTTCTGTGTTGATTGATCTCTGTTAAATATATATCTGTTTGGCGGCGGAGAATTTATTCTCTTGCTTAACGCCCTTCTCTGAGACGTACGAGCTTAGAGGTTATGTATTGACAGAAATCAGTCGCATGGAGTGGATTGCCTGTGTGGCACGCCTAAGTGGCATATGATCAAGGCTTCTGTTGCAAAGCAAAGTCTTGTGGTTGATGATCAAAGCATGGTCTGTGTGACGTAGCTTTGTGTATAACGTGAATTCGCGAGCCTCACACCCCGGTATGAGTCAAAAACGGGAGAAGGACCCAAGGAGTGCATGACGTTTCTTTCTAGCTATGGTGGTGTCAGTGACCTCCCAGCCCTGACATTTATATCTACTTTTCACCTGTGTGGTTGTTGGAATGCGAGGCGCCTCGATTATAGGTCTGTAAGGACCGGGAAACGTGTGTTCAGGAATTGCCAATCCTCAAAAGTAAGAGAGGACCGGCCTTGGAGGATCCAGGGGATTGCTGTGTGCGGTCCCGAGGCATTTGCTAGAGTGTCTCGAACGGAGAGGAGCTTGCCCCTTGCCTCGACTCATGAAGGAATACAATTTCCAATACGAAATTTGCAGATGTGATTGTATTACTAGTACGGCGACATAGTAGATGGTAGCTATGCCGCCTAGGATTGATATTTATGATTGAATTTGCTTTTGAAACATATATGCACTAGTAATAATATCAAACACCTTTGTTTTATTCGTACGAAGCATCTTTGGCCATTATAAGGTAAAAACTCTATCCTCCGGCTTGCGTTGCGTTGTGTGATGGGACCTGAGTCTTATAATGGCTTCATTTTATAAAAAGCATTGCGTTGATTTAATCATTTACTTTATTTCATGCACGAGCACTCATTGGAGTAAACCCGTTCCGCGAAAGTGGCGTGGTCCTTTGATTTGCCTTATTATTGTTGTTAATAAGTTGAATGGATTTCTCATACCAGTCCCATGACTGACTCGTAGTTTGTTTCACCTTGCAAACTCGGGTGCCCTTATTTTCACATGGGCAGCCTAGTTACAGGTTTCTGACGCACCTTTTGGCTCATGGCGAGGCTTGACTACACCGTGCTGACTTGGATTTTCTCCGCCATTATTGTATCTATATTATGATTCCGCCACTGGCGATGTAGACTGATATTCCTTTTGCGTACTCTTTATGTATGATTCCGCCTCAGGCGATGGTGACTGATTATGTATCATTATGCACTAAGTTGTATCCTGTACTGTGCTTCTCTGATGTGATGTTATCTATATGATTCCGCTGTCATATGTGTGTAAATTATTCTAATTTCTGTTTATGCTATTATCTGTGATCTGCTAATGATGATTAATGTGTTATATTCCAATGATTATCCTTAACACCGTGTCACGGGGTTTTGGGATGCGTCACAGCTGGTATCAGAGCTTTGGTTAACCTTAGTTATGGAGTCTAACACATTAAACACTTCGTCAAAATAGAATCAGTAGTATTCTAAGGCGAGTCGCTCATTAGAGATAGGACTAGTAAAGTCCTAGAATGAGCTGAGCAGAATAGCAAAAACAATTGATCAGTCCATCGTTATCTTTCCGTAGGAATTTCTGCTTAACTATGCAATAGACTATCATTTCTGTTAACTGACTTTTTCGTTACTTATACAGAATTTGACAAATGGCTACCAGAGCAGCCGCCGCTAGAGGAGGCTGTGCCGGCCGAGGTCGAGGAAGGGGAGAAATCCCAGCTCAAGAAGGACCTTTGATACAACCTCCGACAGCTCAATACTTCGAGCTCGTCCGTGTAGCTAAGAGATATAAGAACTTAGGAGGCAAGACCTTCTCGGGAACTGGCACCGTAATAGAGGCCCTTGCATGGCTCAAAACATGCGAGAAAATTCTTGAAGGCCTAAGGCTAGGAGACGAAGACAAAGCTATTATGGGCGCCTGGCTTATGCAGGAACAAGCCGAATTATGGTGGGAATCTCTTACCGCCGGGAATAGAGAAGCTGGAAGAACATGGGATGGATTCAAAGAACTCTTCAAGGAGAAATATGTCCCAGAACAAGCTCTAGAAAGAATGCACGATGACTTCGCCAATCTCCAGCAAGGGGATCTTTCCGTGCAAGATTATCTAAACAAATTCACAATGTTGTCGCCCTATGCTCCAGAACTCGTTGCTACCGCGAAATCCAAAAATAAGAGGTTTATCTTTGGACTAAGACGACAATATCATGATAGAGCCATGGCCCATGTCAAGCTGGATTTCAACGAGCTAGTGGAAATGACATGCAACTATGAAGACCTTGATCAAAGGCATCTGGATCAGGATCGCGCTAGAAGCCAAGCAGGAAACAAGCGCAAGCCTGCTGTAAATCAAGGCGAGTCAAGCCAAGCAGCATCTTCAAAGCCTCAGACTGGCAAGCCGCCAAGAGGAAATTGCTTTAACTGTGGTAAGTCGGGGCACTACTCAAACGTCTGCACAGCTCCGAAGAGGCAGAAAACAAACTCTCAAGGCTCGAGCCAAGGCTCTCAGAACCCTCGCTCGCGCTTCAACTGTCGCAAGACCGACCATCTGGTCAAAGACTGTCCTTTGCTAAAGAAAGCTACTGTAGCTCATGTCTATGACGGGTCTAGCCCGCCAGTTGCTTCCGATGGAGCAGGTAAACCCGATGTTTTGGGAGGTACCCTTACAATTAAAAATATTCATGTTTTTGTATTATTTGACACAGGTGCATCGCGTAGTTTTATTGCTAGAAACACAGTGCACAAATTAAAGTTAAAACAGCGAAGGCTTAAAGAATCGGTTGAGGTTCATAATCCGATAGGGGGTCCTGTTACTCTCGGTTTATATTGTAGAGTGCCAATCTCCTATTCTTTCTATAAATTTCCTTTTGATTTAATCGTTATGGATTTTCCCGAATTCGATATTATTCTCGGGCTAGATTGGTTAACGAAATATGAAGCCGAAGTGAAGTGTGCGGAAAGAATCGTTAAAATCCGAACGGAGCTTGGACATATATATATTCCCTGTCATGGTTCGAATCCGAATAGAGAAGAATTTTGGTCAGCATTAGAACTTATTCCCACCTCCATAGAAAAGATTCCGATTGTTAGCAACTATGCGGATGTGTTTGAAGAAGTTGAAAACTTACCTCCGCAAAGAGAAATAGAATTCCGAATCGATCTAATTCCCAATGCTAGACCAGTGGTACATCCAATCCGTAGAATGACTCTGAAAGAAAAAGAAGAATTAGGCGATCAAACTCGTCAACTGTTGTGGAAGGGTCTAATCAGACCGAGTTTTTCTAATTGGGGTGCAGCTGTCGTGTTTGTCCCAAAGTCAGACGGTACTCTTAGATTATGTGTTGATTACCGAGACCTCAACAAACAGACGCTTAAAAACAAATATCCATTACCCCGCATTGACGATTTGCTAGACCAATTGAATGGGGAGAAAGTATTTTCCTGAATGGACCTAGCTACAGGTTTTCATCAATTGAGAATAGCAGAAGAGTGTGTTCCTTTGACCGCTTTCAGAGGACCAGACATATTTTATGAATGGTTAGTAATGCCGTTTGGCCTATGTAACGCTCCAGCATACTTTGTCGATCTAATGAATAGAGTGTTCAGGGGAGTTCTGAATAAATTTGTCCTCGTATTCATCGATGATATTTTAATCTACTCCAAATCAAAACCCGAGCATGAAAAACACTTAGAACAAGTATTGGAGATTCTAAGGAAGAACGTCTTCAAAGCCAAATTCTCTAAATGTGTCTTCTAGCAAGAAGAAGTCAAATTTCTTGGCCATGTCGTGTCAGGGAAAGGAATTTCTGTTGACCCAAGCAAAATAACAGCGATTCAAGACTGGAAACAACCCACTACTCCCACAGAAGTTAGAAGTTTTATGGGATTGGCTAGTTATTATCGGAAGTTCGTTAAGGATTTTTCGAAGATATCCGGTCCGTTAACGAAGCTCACAAAGAAACATGAGAAGTTTAAGTGGACTTCCGACTGTGAAGAAGCTTTCCAGGAATTGAAATCGAAGCTGACCACCGCTCCAGTGTTAACTATTATTGATGGCAACCAGGATTTAACGGTTTGGACAGATGCTTCTATTAGAGGTCTTGGTGCAGTGTTAATGCAGAAAGGCCAGGTAGTCGCTTATGCAAGCCGCCAATTGAAACCGCATGAGAAGAATTATGTGACTCATGATCTTGAGTTGCTAGCCATCGTATTTGCCTTGAAAATCTGGAGGCATTACTTATTGGGCGAGAAATTTATATTGTACACAGATCACCAATCATTGAAGTATTTATACACCCAAAAAGATCTGAATCTGAGACAGCAGCGTTGGCTAGAATTTCTTGCAGCGTATGATCTTGATATCCTGTATACGCCGGGGAAAGCTAACGTTGTAGCGGATGCACTTAGTAGAAAAACCGAAATTGTTGCCCATCTTATAATTACACCTGGATTGATTGATAGGATTTCAGCCCTTCAGAAAGACGATGAATTCATTCAGAGAATCAGTAAGAGAGTCAAGGAAGGTGAAACCACGAGTTTCCGTATTGACAATAAGGGGGTTCTCAGGTTAAATAACAGGATTTGCATCCCAAATATTCCAGGCCTTCGAAGAGAAGTGCTAGACGAATGCCATAAATCCAAATTTTGCATCCATCCTGGGGTGAGTAAAATGTACAACGATATCAAACGCACTTTCTGGTGGAAGGCAATGAAAAGAGATATTTCTTTGTATGTTAGCAGATGCCCTACTTGTCAATTGGTCAAGAGCGACCAACAGAAGCTAGCTGGATTGTTGCAACCGTTGGAAGTCCCAGGCTGGAAATGGGAACAGATTTCCATGGATTTCATAGATGGTTTGCCGCGAACCAAGAAAGGTAATGACAGTATTTGGGTAATCGTAGATCGCTTCACGAAGACTGCCCATTTTATACCTGTCAGGTCCAATAGAACTGCCCAAAGTCTAGCATAGATATATTTCAAAGAAATTGTTAAGCTGCATGGAATTCCCATCAGCATAGTCAGTGATAGAGATCCCCTATTTACTAGCAAGTTCTGGGAGGCTTTCCAGACAGAATTGGGGACGAAACTGAATATGAGCACCGCTTATCACCCACAAACAGATGGCCAAACTGAGCGGGTGAATAGAATTCTAGAAGATTTATTGCGGGCTTGTATAATCGATTTTGGTGGGTCATGGGAAGATCATTTGCATTTGGCAGAATTCTCATATAACAATAGCTATCAAGCAAGTTTGAGAATGTCACCATTTGAAGCATTATATGGCAGACCCTGCAGATCTCCAGCATGTTGGGTAGAACCTGGCAACAGACTTGTACTAGGACCCGATATGATTAGGGAAGCATCTGATAAAGTGGACTTCATCAAGAAGCGATTGAAAACCGCCCAAAGCCGACAGAAAAGTTATGCATACTCTAGAAGGAGAGATTTGACATTTGCTGTTGGTGATCATGTTTATTTAAAGGTTTCTCCGATGAGAGGGGTAATCAGATTTGGTAAGACTGGGAAGTTGGCACCGAGATTTATTGGTCCCTTTCCTATACTTGAGCGAATTGGAACTCTTGCTTATAGGGTTCAATTGCCAGATTGGTTGCCTGGAGTGCACAATGTATTTCACGTATCTCAACTTAGGAGACATGTGCATGATCCGGATCTTGTTGTAGAAGAAGCAGCGCAACAGGATGTGGAGATAACTCCACAATTAGCACTCAGAAGAGAGCCATTAAAAATTGTTGGCAAAGAAACCAGAGAACTCAGGAGCAAAAAGGTTTATTTAGTTAAAGTGCAGTGGAGCAGTGATCCTAGAGGCTGTACTTGGGAAACTGAGGAAAGCATTAAACAAGCTTACCCCAAATGCAGAGTGGATATCTCTGACTAACTCCGGTGCAAGGTACCTTTACCATACTTTGCGTTTACATTTTATTTCCTACTTTATTGTTGTTTCCTTTTCGAGGACGAAAAGTTTTAAGTAGGGGAGATTGTAATAACCCGGAAAATACGAGCCAATTTAAAATTTTTAAATTGATTATTTCAAAGCAATTTGAACCATTGAAATAGAATATTTCAATAAAATAGTAAGTTAAGAATAGTAAGTCAGTTTGAAAATTTGAATTCGAACTTTGACCGACTGTGCAGGGTGGAAAATATAACGGATTTTAGTGAGACCAAAAATATTTAAATCTGTTAGTCAATACCTTTCTAACGAATCTGAAAAATCGAAGTTTCATAACGGGAATCAAAAGTTATGGCCGAATGAATTTTCAGAAGAGTCGGTATATAGAATATATAGGCCTGGAAAATTGATATTTTGCATATGGCCTCGGAATTCGACGAAACCACTTTTGTCGGGTCCGGGATGTCAAACTATTGCTAGGTTTCAAATTTCATAATTTTTCGAATCAATATGTGAGCGTGGCAAAAGAAAACGCGTTTGACCAGTTTCTGTTGAATTTAATCGACAGGAAATTGGCCATTTTTCAAACGGTCTCAGAATTCGACGAAACTAGTTTTGTTAGAACCGTATCGTCAATAAGAAACTAGAAAATATTTTTCTGGAATTTTTCTAGTTAGTATGTGACCCCGGTAATTTGAAATGTACGTTTAAAATTCAATATAAGGATTTAAATGTAAATTCAACGGAAACTGATTGTAACGATCAAATCAGCTTACGATACATATCTCATTGTGTTCGGAATGGGGGTAAAACGCTATGGACGACAGGCGGTAGGCCTCGTTTCGAGGTCATATGTAAAAGTCAACCTTTTTGAAAAATTAAATAATTAAATAATAAAAAAAATATTATTCCCTCCCTTTTCTTCTTCTTGGCCCCCCCCGATTCATTAATCAGAAACGAAAAAAAAAAAAAAGGAAAACCTAAACCTATCGAAGTCGCCGCCCTCCGTCCAGCCTCCTCCTCCCAGTGCGCAACCCTCGAAGCCGCCGCCCTCACCTCGAAGCAGCCCCCCTGAAGCCTCGACGCCGCCACCACCGAACAACACCACATCGCCGCCGACGCCCTCTTCTTCCCTCCCCTTCCTCGCTACGGTGAGCATTTAGGTTATTTTATTTTTATTTTTATTTTTTTGTTTTGCAAAAACCTGATTTGAAAAAGATTTGAAAAAGATTTAAAAAACTGATTTGAAAAAGATTTAAAAACTGATTTGAAAAAGGATTTAAAAAAACTGATTTGAAAAAGATTTAAAAACTGATTTGAAAAAGAATTTAAAAACTGATTTGAAAAAGATTTAAAAACGAATTTGTAAAAGAATTTAAAAACTGATTTTTAAAGATTTAAAAACTGATTTTAATTAGAATTTAAAAACTGATTTTAATTAGAATTTAAAAACTGATTTTTAAAGATTTAAAAACTGATTTTAATTAGAATTTATAAAACTGATTTTTAAAGAATATAAAAACTGATTTTTAAAGATTTAAAAACTGATTTTAATTAGAATTTAAAAACTGATTTTTAAAGGAAATAAAAACTGATTTTATTTTAAGGTTTAAAAAAAGAAAAAGGGTTTAAACTGTGAAATAGAAAAAGGTTTAATCTTTTAAAAGAAAAAGATTTGAACTTGCAAAAATAAAGTGTTGTATATAACGGTGTTGTATACACAATTATATGATTTTTGTTTGATGATAACAAACAAGTGTATATTATTTTAAATGTGTTTGTTACTATACTGTTTCATATCTACATCTCAGAACAGAAATATAATATTAATATTTAAATGAATACTATTGCACAAGAATTAGAAATTCAAACAGTATTTTATTTAAATATAATATTTTATTTCAACATTTAAACAGTACAAATTTATAACTCCACTATTTGCACAACACACGGTATTTCAATACTTTTTCACATTTTTTTCTCATACACTGCTCTTCACTACAGATTTACTCACACACTCATTTGTACAAACTTTTATACATTCACTGACTCATATACACTCTGCATTCTTTATCTTTGTATTCTTTATCTTATGTCAGACCAGTTTTCACAGCTTCCAGCCAGTCCAGTCACCGTCTGCTCACCTGTCACATAAAACAGAAACACACACACTGCAATAGAAATAAAACTGTATACATGCGAATATAAATTTTTATTTTTAAAATTTATTTGCCTCAGAATTTTGGTGTGTTTCTCATCATTTTTCATGACTTGATCTGATTCATCTGTGTCTAGTCAATTTGTATATATATAGTACAGGGACAGGAAAACTCGTCTGATGGCTGCATGTACACACGTGCATGAATATACACGTGTGCACTGCCTCGCCAATCAGAATGTAGGGAGCAACTGAGGAGCAGCCGCGAGGACCAACTCGACTCAGTGCCACAGCAAACATTCAAGTGAAAGATCAAAACAACTCAAAGTTCAAACATGGTGCAACAAGCTTCAACATTTATTTAATTTTTTTTATCAGCAAAGCAAGCTCGACATAGAAATGGTCAATCCAAAGGTTCAGCATAGTTCAGATGGTCACATGTTTCATGAGTACAAAAAGAATCAAGCTAGTGGTTCAATTTACAAAGTGTACAAGCAGCTTCTTACAAATGTGAAGTAAATGAAACTGAAGTGCTCAAGACAACAAATGAATATGCATGACATGTACAAGCCATTGCATGACCACAAATCATAGAAGGTACAAGTAAAGCCATATTCAGGTTAACCCAGGCAAGTACACAATGGTGCAGATCAGGCCAGCACACATGAATGTGTTTTGGAGACACACATGCAAATATATATTTTGACAAACATGGCAGCAACTAATGTCAATATAATGGTGACTAAGCAAAATTAAAACTTGGCAACAAATCTGATTTTGAAGGACACAAATTGTTTCCAAGTTTTTTTTACAATGTTGGCAAGTGCTTAGTGTTAATTTCAGATTAGCACAAATCAATCTCGAGTAAAAAAAATTGGCAAACTTAATATGTTTTCCAGAAATCAAGCAAGGAGCTATTGGAAACAAATTTGTTTTTTCCTGTTTTAATCTTAACATTCATTTCTTTATTCTAAGAGAAAGATTTTTGGAAAACATTAAATTCATCAAATTTGGAAATTCATTGAATATCTCTTTCCAGTTTATGACCAAACCATTTTTTGAAATGCACGTGACCAATTTGGGGAAAGATTCATTTAGTAATCTCGCAAGGAAACAATGTTTGGCAAGTTTTAAAGCACTCCAAATTTGAGCAAGTAATTTTCTGCAAAGAATTAAATTTGGCAAGAAAATATTTTTCTACATGAACAAGAATTAATGGAGGGCATACATGACAGCATATAATCATGCAAGAAATTTCTTTTTAGACAAGATAATATTGTTTTCCAGAAATGAATTCGTTCAAGCAAGGAACATTTTTTTTACAAGAATGAAATCAATGTGATCTGCAAAGGAATCACTTATTTCTTTCCTGTTTTTCAAGCATACAAGATTGATCCAGTTTTTGCACAAAGTGTTGTAAAGGCAAGAAACATTTTTTGAAAAACAATTCAGTGCATGGGATTCCAGAAATGGCAAATCAGTTTTTGGTAAGAAATATCACGCAGGGAAAACATTTTTTTTGTTTCCTGCTTTTGAATCTCGACAATATCATTTCAAGGAGAACAAAAGGCAACAATTTTCACATGCTTTTCAAAGCCAAAATCATGCAGGCAACAATCAAGGAACCAGCCAAAAGAGGGAAAGCAATAAAATCAGATCGAGTCATTCATATGAAATCAGAGTGAATTAGTGATCGAATTACCCTATTTATACACACCTATCATCACTGGCAATGCAGATCGAAACAAGCAACAACAAAAAAAAATCCAAAAAAATCAAATTGAAGATACTCACATTCTTTTTCGATCGCAAACTCTCCAAATCGCCAAGCAAAGAGACAAACGAGTTTGAGCATCAGTGAATCAATCTTTCCAGCAATTCAAGACTGTGATTTGAAGATTGAAAAACCCTAATTCCCAATTTAGCGCCGCCATTTTTTAATCTCCAGAGCAAAAGAGAAAAGCATCAGGCTAAAGAATAGGAGGAGGCCGGCCTATGTTTCACTTGGCTAAGCCAAGCTTATATTTAAAAGGGGAAATTAAATTGTTTTTATTATAGGGTTTTTTTTTGTTGTATTTTAATTTGTTTTTGTAAAACCGTCAAACGAACAGTTTCTAGAAGTCTGTAAAATTCTAGGGAATCAGTCAGGGTGTTGACTGACAGTTGACAGAGTCTGTAAAATCTGGGTTACGTGTTACGGGTTTGTAATACGGGAAATCTGATAAAGGGGATATCGTTCAGTCTAGGATTTTGAGCATAGGGTTAGAATAGGAGCAGGGTTTGCGAGTGTACATGGTCTTGTATGCGGGATCTGTTCTATCACCTAGTAGAAATCTTAGGAATGCAGCAGTAGGCAGGGTTTTGCCGAAGCTGGGTATATCTGTGTGTGATTTATTTCCTGCATTTCTGTTTCTGCTATTTTCTGTGATCTGTTTATTATTAGAATTTTAATTCAGTTAAAAACTGTGATAAACCCTATTCACCCCCCTCTAGGGTTAATCTAGATCCAACAAGTGGTATCAGAGCAGGTATTTTTAACTCTAGAGACATGGGTAATCCTAGTTGTCAGTTCTTAGAGAGTCAGTCTAGTCGTATTCCAACTATTTTTAATGGTACAGATTTTTTGAATTGGAAATCTGAAATGGAATCCTATTTGAAATCTGTCAATTTTAAATGTTGGGATGTTATTGTTAATGGATTTGATATGATAGATATATGTTTTAATAATCGTGCTACGCATATTTTATATTCACATCTTGATGATGATCGATACTGTCTTATCTCCCATTGTTTGACTGCGCAGGAAATCTGGACAGCTCTCAATACAAGATATGGAAATGACAACAACTTCTCAAAACCCTCAACTGTCAACTCAGATTCAGATCGGAGCTTAACTGGAGCTATTCATGTCGATTCAGACGATGGGGACTTATCATATGAAGATTTGGTATCTCTTTGTAATAATTTAACAAGAACTGTTGATCGTCTCAAACGGAAAAACAAGTCTTTGAAATCTGAAAATTCTGAGTTAACCTACAATAACAATATGTTGAAATTAAAAATTGAAAACTTTGAGTGCAAGAATTGTTTTAATTTGAAAACTGATTTAGCTCAACTTAATGAAAATTCTAGAAAGTTTGAAAATGAATTTTTGATTTTGAAAAATCACGAAGGTGAGCTAATTCATAAAAATAACGCTTTGCAAAAAGAGTTGGATAGTATTAATTCCAAACATAAAATTTTTGAAAAAGAAAGTTTGCTAAAAAGTGAGTCAATTTTGAAAGATTTTGAAAAGGAGATTGAAAAATTCAAAGATTTTGAAAAATCCGAATTTGAAAAGCAAACTAAGTTTGATTCTGAGATTGCTGAGTCCCAAGCCAAAATAAATTTACTTGAAACTGAAAATTTGGTTTTGAAACAGTCCAATGCTGAACAGAAGATCGCTATAAATAATTGCTCAAATTTAATAAAAGAAAATTGCGATCTAAAATCCAAAATTCAACGATTAGAATCAACTTTGGATAAATTTTCTAATGGGGAAAAATCGTTGAATATGCTGTTGCAAAACCAAGTTTCTGTTGGAAATAAATGTGGTCTTGGCTTTGGGAAAATTAATGTTTTTGAAAAACAAAATTCAAATGATTTGAAAAATCCTTCACACTTCTTTCAAAAGAATCAACTTGATAATTTGAACTCTGATAAATTTAAAGGATTTTTAAATCATAAACGTGATGTGAATTTGTTTGATAACAATCCATTTAAATCATTCCAGGCCCCAAAAAGAAATACAGTGAATTCATTTAATTTCAAACAGATTTGGGTCCCTAAAGGTACTTTGGTAAATTCTGATGGATTGTTATATAAACAAGTTTGGGTACCTAAAGCTGTGAACACAACTGTGAGTGGTTTTACTAATTTTGTTAGACCACTCGATTCTATAAATTCATAGGTACTAAAGGATGGCTGAGGAACTGTTGTGGTGAAAAGAGGATGTTTTCAAGCTGTTGTATATTTTCTGTATCTTTCAGAGTTCCTTGGCCAAGCTTGTTGAGCTAGAGATTTATTTACTCACGTCAATTTCAGGTATAACCTCTAAACTCAACCTTTGTAAATATTTTTCTTTTTCTTTGTGTATTCCTCCTTCTACCCCTTCTGTTTATTTTCTTTATCTCATCTGTTTATCTTTCTTTGTCTGTTTGGTTTGTCACTGTCATATCATTGTAAAAAAAAAAAAATTGTGCTTTCTAAAACTTCCAATTGTAGAATTCATATTTTCTGGAAATTCACTTCATTTGTATGAAACTCTAACGTTTTAATCATTTCCAGATCTTGAATTTAATTTTGTAAATATCTGCAATTGTTTTGAAGTTTATTTTCTAATTGCTGAATTCATAACAGTGTTGATGTATTCTTGTAATATCTTGAACACTGTTAATTAGAATTCTAAATTCTTGAAGATCTGAAAATTTGATGAAGTTTCACACACCACTGCTGTTTTGAGTTTCTTCTAATTCATTTTAGAAAAGTTTGAAATATTATACTCATTACAGCACACTGCTACTCCTCAGTCGTGATAATTTCATTGATTTTCAGATTGGCTTGGATATTTTTGATCTGTCTTGAATCATTGCTTATACCTTGATATTCACTGTTATTCATGATCATCTGGTTTAGATCTTTGTTTGTTTGAGATCATTTGAAATTTCTGATATGTTGAATCTCACACACCTCTCAGATCTGAAATTATTAATTCTGTGTGATTGATTCATTGTATCTCATGATCAACATCCATTCTAGTGATTTCAAATAAATAATTTTTTTTGGGATCATGAATATGTCTTCAAACTTGATGTAAATATTCTGAAAAATTCCTTGTGCATGTCAGAAATAATTTTGAAAAAAATCTTTGAAAAAATGGTCTTAAATCTCTCTATTATTTCATGGTTATTTGATTTAAACATTTGTTTGTTTAAAATCATTTGAAATTATTGATTTACTGAATCACACACATATCTAGAATCAAAAATTTATAATCTGGTGTGATTGATTCATTAAATTCTGATATTTTCATATTCCTTCAAATGATTTAAAATAAACAATATTTTTTAATCTTGGATCATGAATCATTTTTTCTGACCATCTATTTGACAAGTCTGCTTTGAAACCGATTCTTTGTGCTGCTCTGATACTGTTTTGAAAAATGGTTGTTTTGGAATCATCTGTTTGCTGCTTTGATAAATGTGCATAATCTGTTATCTTGTCTGCTTGAGCTTTGTACTTATAATTCTTTTGTCTATGATATTCTTGTTTGTCTCTAGTATCTTGTTTCAATCCTCATTAATAGAGACACCAATTGGTATCAGAAGTGTTGTTTTATATGTTTTAACTCCTCTTGTCCTGTATATAGCTCTTCATATTCCACTTGTAATTGATTTTCAATTTTAAATTATTTACTTTTTATTCATTCAGAAATTGAAATCAATACCCAAATTGAGCTGTATTTATAATTCATCAAAATTATTATTAGATTTTGAAATTGTGATGAATTGTGACTGCAGTATGTTTCACAACAAGAGGAGAATATATTTAGATTTTCATGATGGTTGAACATTTATTATAATATCTTTGAATTGGCGATTATTTTACGACCACCTTCTTCATCTACCGTTATTCTGCCATCCATCATGTTTTATATATTAATGTGGAGAGTTTATTTTTTTTTAAAAAATCATCTTGAATAAACAATGTAATACTTGTGATAGAAATTGGACTACATTATTATTATTCAGAATTAGTGATAATTGAAAATTTTCAATAATCCCAGTACACTCGAGCATATTTCATAATATAATTAATTTAGAAATTTATTTCACAAGTCCATTTCTGTACCTACCACTTTTCTATCATTCATATTGGTTTTACATACCGAGGAGTTTTTCTTTTGAAGCTGAAAACAATAAACATATATAATAAATACATAAGTGTGTCTCTAATCTCATTTAAAAATCCAAGCTCTGGTTATGCATGGTTATGAGACACTTATAATTTAAGCTGCGACTGACCTCATTTAAAAATCCAAGCTCTGGTTATGCATGGTCAGTGTGCTCTTAAATAAAATAAAAAGAAAAAGGAAATAATGTGCTATAAATTAAAATTAATATGAAATTCTCCTTGGTGTTTAAAAAACCAGCCTATCAATCCATCTTTCTAATTTGTGAAATGTGTTGAAATCTTATGACGTATTATGATTTGTTGATTGATAGATATTGAGATTTGAGATTATTCGATTTTGTCACTTAAATTGAATTATTAACTATAGTCCAAATCCATCACTGTTTTTGTGCTTTATTTTTATAAAAAATCTTATTGGAAAATAATTGAAAATCATTTTTTTAACTCTCTCCATTTTATATAAAATTCATCGTAAATCAGTCATTTTCTACAATGTGAAATATGCCACATGTTCTTAGAATATTATGATTTTTGTTTGACTGTTTGAGATTTATAACTTTCTTCCTCTTATGCTGAAATTACATTTTTTAGTCATTTTTCATCTATATTTTAAATTCTATATCCTTTTGATGATAACAAAAGGGGGAGAATGGGTTGAGATTTTGATTTATGAGTAAATATTTTTAATTTTTTGAAAATTTATGAAATTTATGAGTGAATATTTTATAAATATTTTTAATTTTGAAAATTCATTATTATTCATTTCACTCATGCACAGTTATAGGGGGAGTCTCTGTTCTAGGCGGAGCTTTCAAATAGGGGGAGTTTTTGTTGTTTACTGAAAACACATTTATTATATTCAAAATCTTAACATTTGTTTGTCATCATCAAAAGGGGGAGATTGTTGTATATAACGGTGTTGTATACACAATTATATGATTTTTGTTTGATGGCAAACAAACAAGTGTATATTATTTTAAATGTGTTTGTTACTATACTGTTTCATATCTACATCTCAGAACAGAAATATAATATTAATATTTAAATGAATACTATTGCACAAGAATTAGAAATTCAAACAGTATTTTATTTAAATATAATATTTTATTTCAACATTTAAACAGTACAAATTTATAACTCCACTATTTGCACAACACACGGTATTTCAATACTTTTTCACATTTTTTTCTCATACACTACTCTTCACTACAGATTTACTCACACACTCATTTGTACAAACTTTTATACATTCACTGACTCATATACACTCTGCATTCTTTATCTTTGTATTCTTTATCTTATGTCAGACCAGTTTTCACAGCTTCCAGCTAGTCCAGTCACCGTCTGCTCACCTGTCACATAAAACAGAAACACACACACTGCAATAGAAATAAAACTGTATACATGCGAATATAAATTTTTATTTTTAAAATTTATTTGCCTCAGAATTTTGGTGTGTTTCTCATCATTTTTCATAACTTGATCTGATTCATCTGTGTCTAGTCAATTTGTATATATATAGTACAGGGACAGGAAAACTCGTCTGATGGCTGCATGTACACACGTGCATGAATATACACGTGTGCACTGCCTCGCCAATCAGAATGTAGGGAGCAACTGAGGAGCAGCCGCGAGGACCAACTCGACTCAGTGCCACAGCAAACATTCAAGTGAAAGATCAAAACAACTCAAAGTTCAAACATGGTGCAACAAGCTTCAACATTTATTTAATTTTTTTTTATCAGCAAAGCAAGCTCGACATAGAAATGGTCAATCCAAAGGTTCAGCATAGTTCAGATGGTCACATGTTTCATGAGTACAAAAAGAATCAAGCTAGTGGTTCAATTTACAAAGTGTACAAGCAGCTTCTTACAAATGTGAAGTAAATGAAACTGAAGTGCTCAAGACAACAAATGAATATGCATGACATGTACAAGCCATTGCATGACCACAAATCATAGAAGGTACAAGTAAAGCCATATTCAGGTTAACCCAGGCAAGTACACAATGGTGCAGATCAGGCCAGCACACATGAATGTGTTTTGGAGACACACATGCAAATATATATTTTGACAAACATGGCAGCAACTAATGTCAATATAATGGTGACTAAGCAAAATTAAAACTTGGCAACAAATCTGATTTTGAAGGACACAAATTGTTTCCAAGTTTTTTTTACAATGTTGGCAAGTGCTTAGTGTTAATTTCAGATTAGCACAAATCAATCTCGAGTAAAAAAAATTGGCAAACTTAATATGTTTTCCAGAAATCAAGCAAGGAGCTATTGGAAACAAATTTGTTTTTTCCTGTTTTAATCTTAACATTCATTTCTTTATTCTAAGAGAAAGATTTTTGGAAAACATTAAATTCATCAAATTTGGAAATTCATTGAATATCTCTTTCCAGTTTATGACCAAACCATTTTTTGAAATGCACGTGACCAATTTGGGGAAAGATTCATTTAGTAATCTCGCAAGGAAACAATGTTTGGCAAGTTTTAAAGCACTCCAAATTTGAGCAAGTAATTTTCTGCAAAGAATTAAATTTGGCAAGAAAATATTTTTCTACATGAACAAGAATTAATGGAGGGCATACATGACAGCATATAATCATGCAAGAAATTTCTTTTTAGACAAGATAATATTGTTTTCCAGAAATGAATTCGTTCAAGCAAGGAACATTTTTTTTACAAGAATGAAATCAATGTGATCTGCAAAGGAATCACTTATTTCTTTCCTGTTTTTCAAGCATACAAGATTGATCCAGTTTTTGCACAAAGTGTTGTAAAGGCAAGAAACATTTTTTGAAAAACAATTCAGTGCATGGGATTCCAGAAATGGCAAATCAGTTTTTGGTAAGAAATATCACGCAGGGAAAACATTTTTTTTGTTTCCTGCTTTTGAATCTCGACAATATCATTTCAAGGAGAACAAAAGGCAACAATTTTCACATGCTTTTCAAAGCCAAAATCATGCAGGCAACAATCAAGGAACCAGCCAAAAGAGGGAAAGCAATAAAATCAGATCGAGTCATTCATATGAAATCAGAGTGAATTAGGGATCGAATTACCCTATTTATACACACCTATCATCACTGGCAATGCAGATCGAAACAAGCAACAACAAAAAAAAATCCAAAAAAATCAAATTGAAGATACTCACATTCTTTTTCGATCGCAAACTCTCCAAATCGCCAAGCAAAGAGACAAACGAGTTTGAGCATCAGTGAATCAATCTTTCCAGCAATTCAAGACTGTGATTTGAAGATTGAAAAACCCTAATTCCCAATTTAGCGCCGCCATTTTTTAATCTCCAGAGCAAAAGAGAAAAGCATCAGGCTAAAGAATAGGAGGAGGCCGGCCTATGTTTCACTTGGCTAAGCCAAGCTTATATTTAAAAGGGGAAATTAAATTGTTTTTATTATAGGGTTTTTTTTGTTGTATTTTAATTTGTTTTTGTAAAACCGTCAAACGAACAGTTTCTAGAAGTCTGTAAAATTCTAGGGAATCAGTCAGGGTGTTGACTGACAGTTGACAGAGTCTGTAAAATCTGGGTTACGTGTTACGGGTTTGTAATACGGGAAATCTGATAAAGGGGATATCGTTCAGTCTAGGATTTTGAGCATAGGGTTAGAATAGGAGCAGGGTTTGCGAGTGTACATGGTCTTGTATGCGGGATCTGTTCTATCACCTAGTAGAAATCTTAGGAATGCAGCAGTAGGCAGGGTTTTGCCGAAGCTGGGTATATCTGTGTGTGATTTATTTCCTGCATTTCTGTTTCTGCTATTTTCTGTGATCTGTTTATTATTAGAATTTTAATTCAGTTAAAAACTGTGATAAACCCTATTCACCCCCCCTCTAGGGTTAATCTAGATCCAACATAAAGATCATATTTTTAAAAAATAGAAAAGACGGAATTTTGTTAAGTAGAAGAAGTAAGATATGATTCTTATATTTTTAAAGCAATAAAAATATAATTTTTACATCATAGGAATATTAAAAATATAATCTTTGTTTTTAGAATATGATCTTTATATATTGAATAACATAGTAAAAATTCGATTTTTACCTATGTAGAGAATACGACCAACGAAAGCGACAAGAAGGCGAAATAGGCGAAGATTTCTATAAAGGAAGAGTCGTGTTATTGGATAGCTATTGGTGAGAATTTCTCACTCTTCAATTTCTTTTTTTATATATATATATATGTGTGGAAATAAAAGTGAATTGCTATATATAAATATATATATATATATATATATACGCCCCCTCGTCCACAAACCATGGACGATATTTATTGGTTGAAATTGTTGTGAAAATTGATTGACGGCAAATTGTGGTTTGGAATTGTTTGTGGTTGGTATTGAATTGATTGAGGTTGAAAAATACCCGTTTGTGATTGGAAAATATTTGGTTGAAACCACATAGGATTAGTTTGTGGAAATGAAATAAATATAAACATGCCGCCTGCGTGCGAATTAGATGCATGATCCCCATTGTCAAAAACCGCGAGGTTTTAAGGTAGAGCGAGGAGCCGTACTAGGGACGGTGCCGGTTTAACTACCCTGCCGTTATGCTGCCGAAATTTTGAATAATCTTTGTGTGTTAGAATTATTTTCATATGTTGAAATTATTTGTATGCATAGAAATTAAAGCCATATATAGAAACTATATCCATGTGTGGAAATTGTTCATGTGTTGGAAAGTGTTGTGTGAAAATTAAATTCATTTGTGAATGAATGAAGTGTATAAACAATAAAAATCACATTTTTTATATATATATGAAGTATCAAAAATATTCGCCTTATATGAATAGTTTCAACAATCAAAATTTCATCTTTTTAATAAGAACAACATAAATAAGATGTCCATGTGTGGAAATGCTCATTTGTTGAGAAGTGTGTGTAGTGGAAAGGTTCATGTGTTGAATAAAAAGATTGAACGATAAAAAATACATTTTTATTGAAACTATGAAGTGTTGAAACCATACATTGGTTGAATAAATATTTTAAATGATAAAAATATCATTTTTATCATATGTGTGATATGCTAAAGATATGCGGACGTTGAAATAAATATTTGTGATAGAAATATTATTTTTAACATGCATAAGAACTAAATAAAATAGTCATGTGTTGAAATCTATTTTAGTTCGCCAAAATTATCATCCTTGAAATGTGAAGTGTTAAAAATAGCCACTTGTTCAAAATAAACATATATGAGTTGAAATATTCATTAATTAGCTAATGAAATGATTTGCACCTATTTATGTAACATTAGAATGAATGGTGTTTTTAAACCAAACAGAAATCAAATATGAAGTTGAATAGAAAATGATAAATGATAGGAACTGTATATATATGTACATGCATATTCATTGAACAGGTTATAGCAAAGGGGCTAGAGAAGAGGAATAAAATTTTGTGCCCGACAAATAGGTACACATTTACTGTTTTGTTTGGGTGATGATTTTATGAGCCTGTTGGCTTTTTCTTTTTGAGATTAGAAGGACCGGGAACGCTATTTGCGATTTCCCGATGCTCCCGGTGCAGGGGAGGTTATGGCGAAATTTTCCAAAATTTTAGGGTGTTAGAAAAATATTTAAAGTGAAAACGATATGGAAATCATTGAATGAACTATATTTATATAAATATATAAATATAAATATAATTAAAACGAAACGTGGCCGTGCAGTTCATATTTTGAAACCGTGATTTCAAATGACTAGTGCGGAAGATCCGACCATTGGATTTTCCCGAAACCTCAACCGTTGGGTTCGCCTTGGAAATATCTTTCCAACGGCACCAACTTTGTGAAGATCCGACGGTTGGATTGTCTGGAATGTTTAATTCAAAATTAAGGAAAAACAGCGCCAGAAACGATTATATTTATATATATATATATATATATATATATAATTAAATTAAATCGAATAACGACGCTGCAGTTCGTAAATTGAAATCGTAACTTCAAATGGTTAGTGTGGAAGATCCGACCGTCGGATTTTCCCAAAACTGGAACCGTTGGATTCGTTTTGAAAAGACCTTCCTAATGATGTAAAATTTGTGAAGATCCAACGGTTAGATTTTCCTATATGTGTAAAACAAAATTAGTGGAAAGCAGCGCCAGTGCATCGAAACGACCTGAAACGTCGTTTAATTAATTATGGCCGTTTTAAATTAAATAAAAATGGCGATGTATCGTTATAAAGTGCTATAGACGATATAGAGTGAAAATGAACCAATTTTGTGGTGTTTGCTTGATATGTGATGGTTGAATGTATTTGACATGAAAATTATAACTAAATAACTAAAATGTGAATGTTGAATAGTCCAACCATGTGAATAATTGATTTGAAAATCTAAATATACGTGGGTTATTTGAAAAGGCCGAGTTTATCTCATTTCAAATAACCGATCGACGTTGAGAAGTCGAAGAGTCGAAGACGACTGAAGACCGACGATCTCCATATTGGATGGATGGGCGCTACTGATACTCGTGATTGGAGTAGCTACCATGAAGGAGTTGAAGTAGTAGCCGTCCAAACATAGTGTTGATTATACGGATATGCGAGGAATTGGTGCCTCCGGTTTCGTTCAGACCCAGAACGGACTTGTAAATGGACTGTGTGTCTGACATTGGATTTTGTTCTGTGTTGATTGATCTCTGTTAAATATATATCTGTTTGGCGGCGGAGAATTTATTCTCTTTCTTAACGCCCTTCTCTGAGACGTACGAGCTTAGAGGTTATGTATTGACAGAAATCAGTCGCATGGAGTGGATTGCCTGTGTGGCACGCCTAAGTGGCATATGATCAAGGCTTCTGTTGCAAAGCAAAATCTTGTGGTTGATGATCAAAGCATGGTCTGTGTGACGTAGCTTTGTGTATAACGTGAATTCGCGAGCCTCACACCCCGGTATGAGTCAAAAACGGGAGAAGGACCCAAGGAGTGCATGACGTTTCTTTCTAGCTATGGTGGTGTCAGTGACCTCCCAGCCCTGACATTTATATCTACTTTTCACCTGTGTGGTTGTTGGAATGCGAGGCGCCTCGATTATAGGTCTGTAAGGACCGGGAAACGTGTGTTCAGGAATTGCCAATCCTCAAAAGTAAGAGAGGACCGGCCTTGGAGGATCCAGGGGATTGCTGTGTGCGGTCCCGAGGCATTTGCTAGAGTGTCTCGAACGGAGAGGAGCTTGCCCCTTGCCTCGACTCATGAAGGAATCCAATTTCCAATACGAAATTTGCGGATGTGATTGTATTACTAGTACGGCGACATAGTAGATGGTAGCTATGCCGCCTAGGATTGATATTTATGATTGAATTTGCTTTTGAAACATATATGCACTAGTAATAATATCAAACACCTTTGTTTTATTCGTACGAAGCATCTTTGGCCATTATAAGGTAAAAACTCTATCCTCCGGCTTGCGTTGCGTTGTGTGATGGGACCTGAGTCTTATAATGGCTTCATTTTATAAAAAGCATTGCGTTGATTTAATCATTTACTTTATTTCATGCACGAGCACTCATTGGAGTAAACCCGTTCCGCGAAAGTGGCGTGGTCCTTTGATTTGCCTTATTATTGTTGTTAATAAGTTGAATGGATTTCTCATACCAGTCCCATGACTGACTCGTAGTTTGTTTCACCTTGCAAACTCGGGTGCCCTTATTTTCACACGGGCAGCCTAGTTACAGGTTTCTGACGCACCTTTTGGCTCATGGCGAGGCTTGACTACACCGTGCTGACTTGGATTTTCTCCGCCATTATTGTATCTATATTATGATTCCGCCACTGGCGATGTAGACTGATATTCCTTTTGTGTACTCTTTATGTATGATTCCGCCTCTGGCGATGGTGACTGATTATGTATCATTATGCACTAAGTTGTATCCTGTACTGTGCTTCTCTGATGTGATGTTATCTATATGATTCCGCTGTCATATGTGTGTAAATTATTCTAATTTCTGTTTATGCTATTATCTGTGATCTGCTAATGATGATTAATGTGTTATATTCCAATGATTATCCTTAACACCGTGTCACGGGGTTTTGGGATGCGTCACATGTTAATTTTTTTTATTAGTGGTTATCAGTTAGAATTAATGTTGTGTATCGAAAAAAAGTCAATTTCCAAAGCAAACAACACAAATCTACCTAAAAGCTGCTATGATATAAATTCAACTAGAAAACATAAAACTGATAACTAAAAAAAATATAAAAATGATACCTAAAAACTGCTACAATGTAAATTCAACTAGAAAATATAAAACTGATACCTTAAAAAATATAAAAATGATAATTAAAAACTGCTTTAATATTTTAACGACAAAAGTAATACAGAAAATGTTTGAATCACAATTTGGTTGTTTAAAATGAAATAAATTCGTTTGAGTAGCAAAACTGATGCAGCAGTACAAGAACAAAATTAATACAACAACAAGAAGTAACTAATAAAAAACATAGCATAGCGAATACAGTAAAAATGATACCCAAAAAAAATATAAAAATGATACCTAGAAACTGATGTATTGTTTTTAAAAAAAAGTAAAACAAAAATTACTTACAGCACAGTTTGTTTGATTATAACGAAATAATTTCGACTGTAGTACATAGATAGTGCAACAATACAACTACAAAATAAATACAACACTAAAAATATAACAAACGAATATAAAACAGTGTTAAATAAACAAAAATGATACCTAAAAAAATTATAAAAATGATACCCATGCGCTGAAAAGTTGAACATTAAAATTGCAAAAAAATAAATAAAAAAATCATGAATCACCTTGCGAAATAACCCTAAAACTAATCGGCATAAATTATCATTAAATTATAATGATTATAGCAACAAATAAAAATCCAATCGAGGTTGATTTTTGAGATCAATTTCATGCCCTAAATTTTTCTATTTCGATTGATGATTGAGGTTCAACTATTAGATATAGGCGGATTTGATTTGATTCGATTTCCGGTTGAGATGATTTCGTTAATTTTTATTTGCTGATTTCGTGGGAGAAGAAATTGGAGAAGAGAAAAAGGAGCGGAAGAAAAAAATCAGAGAATGAACATTGAGGTTCAACTAATGTTTCAATTCTTTCGTCTTCTGATCAATGTTTGGGTGTGAACATTGTCGTTCATAGGAAGAGTTATTTAAAAGATTTGTTGAAAAGAGGATCGACACTAAAATTTACTGATTTCACTGGTTTTTGTTTCGGAAGCGCCAAGGAGTTCAGAGAATTCTTAATGGCCTTTCAAATTAAATCAGGTCATGAATTCCAATTTCTTAAGAACAGTGCTACTAGGATTACAACTATTTGCTCATCGCCTTCTACTGGTTGTCTGTTTAAAGTGCATGCTTCTTGTGATGTAGGCCAACTAAATAAGTTTTTCATTAGAAATTTGGTAACCGAACATTCTTGCGGGGGTGGTCTAACAAATTTAAGTAACCCTACTCTATCAAGCTCATTTATTAAATCATTGATAATATATGAAATTAGAGATCATCCGAGTAAGAAATCGAAAGACATAATTGACGATTTTCGAAGAGAGTTTAATCTGAATTTATCTTACTCTTATGCTTACAAAGGGAAGCAATTAGCTTTAATGGAACTGTATGGCAATAATGCAATGTCATACAATGATTTGTCTTGCTATTTAGGTGCACTATAGACTCACAATTCGGGTTCTTATGTCGCTATGAATGTTAACTCTTCTACAAATCAGTTTGAGAGAGTGTTTGTTGGTTTTGGTGCTTGTATTCTTGGCTTCAAACATTGTCGGCCTATGATATTTTTAGATGGTACCCATTTGAAAGGGAGGCCAGGAGTTTTGATGGGTGCTACAGCTAAGAATGGCAACCAAGGTATTATTTTAAAATAATTTTAGACGATGTACATATACATATGGTACCATTTGGATTCTACAGGATCAGTTTTCTCTATTACATTTTCTGATTTTTCATTTTATTATTTTTTCCACTATTATTGTTTAGCTATATAGATTTAAGTTATCATTTTTAATGGCATTATGGTATCATTTTCTTCTAAGTTTTTAGTGTATAGTTTGTAGATAGCATTTTAGTCCGTATCTAGGTATCATTTTCTTCTCTGTTTTTAGTATACAGTTTTTAGGTATCATTTTAGTCCGTATCTGAATATCATTTTCTTCTCTGTTTTTAGTATACAGTTTGTAGGTATCATTTTAGTCCGTATCTAGTTATCATTTTGATTGTGGAATTGTTTCGGAGATGTTCTCGAGCATCTAATGTTCATGAGTTTCAAGTTGCTCATTCTAAGTTTTTACAAGTTGGTGGTCCTACAGCGGCTAATTTTCTGAAAGACAAACCTTTAGATAAATGGGCTGATTTTTTTTCCGTGTTAAAAGGTATGGTGAGTACAGTTCTAACGTGGCTGAAAGTTTCAACAGCTGAATTTTAGAAGAACATGCCTTACCAATTACATCTTGTTTGGACGGGATACGAATAAAAATCATGGAACAAATGGCTAAACGTCGAGAAGAATCTTGTTTATGGACTACAATTTTGTGTCCAACCATGGAAAATCGATTAAAAGACTTAGTTGAAGAAAGTTTTGGTTGGGATGTATTCAAGGCTTTTGAATTCCTTTTTGAAGTGAAATCACCAATTTCGCATCATGTTGATCTTAAAGACTGGACGTGTAGCTGCAATCAGCGGAAAGTGATGGGTTTTCCATCTGCTCATGCGATAAAATGCATTCATAAAATGAAATTAAAGGTGTATGATTTCATTGAGCACTATTTCACTGTGGAAGCTTACCGATCTTCATACAGCCATACAATTAATCCTATACCTACATATGACAAACCGGATGTTGATTCAAGTAATGATACAGTAACTAAGCCACCAAAGGATAAACGTGGAGTCGATAGACCTTCCTCAAAAAGGAAAGGAGGATTTGCATATTTCCATAACAAGAAAAATAGACGTAGAGTGTGCAATGAATATGGTCATAATAAGCGCAATTGTCAAGCTTCAAAAAATAAAAATTGAATTTCATTTCATTTGTTTTAGGTATCATACGTATCTCCATATATACTTATCAAGTAAACTTGAATGCGTTAGCAGTATAGTGTTTGATGAACCGCAAATGTACGCAATTATCTACATTTTTAATAATAAATCTTCTTAGCTTATTTTTTTATGTTTGATTATTTCATTGATGTGTTGTTGGCATTATGTTTTTTCTGTTGTTTTGATCAGTGATATATGATCTGCATGTTTAATATTAGTTTTTATCTCTTGCATGAATCTATTTAATTTGTTATTCTTTATGTTTGATTAAATGGTTATTTTTTCTATGTCTTTGAAGGGTTCATTTTTGCGTTGTTACCATATGTAGAAATTTATTTGATATCATTTTTAAAAATTTTTAGGCGTCATTTTTTATTTATCTCAATTTAAAAGTCCATGGGTATCTTTTTTTCTTTACTGCAGTTATCATTTTTATTTTGAATTTTTAACTTCAGATTCTAGTTATCATTTTTTCTTTATTTTAAGTATCATTTTTCAAATTCATACCACTAAACAGTTTGTAGATATAATTTTTTTAATTATTGTTATCATTTTCTGAGTTATGTTTATTAAACACCATTTCTGCACAAACACAAATTATTAGCCAAAAATATTGTTGTCAGTTCAAGTTTTAATCATCCAATTTACTGAGTAGACTCTTTGATGTAATGATTCACTGGTTTATTCAATCCCATTTAATGTGTTGAGTATTTAACATATGAAAAGTCCATAGGAATCAATTTTTTTCATAATTCAGTTATCATTTAAATTAATACCAATATTCATTCAGATTTTGCTTATCATTTTGTATATATTGTAGGTATCGTTTTCTGATTTCTTATCCACTTTATAGTTTTTAGTTATCATTTTCTGGCAGTTGTAGTTATCATTTTTTACATTAAGTTAGTTCACATCAATTCTGCACACATACAAAAGACTGAGAATGAAAAAAATTTGACATAAATTCAGTCTTTTCAAATCAAATTCAGCAATGTGTCAAGTATGCAGATTTATCATCATGTATTCATGCAATATTAGTATTTAACACATCCACCCATTCATTACTGAAATTCAAAACATTAACATCTGCATAAATTTCAATCTAAAAGAAAATACACTGTTTTCCAACAACTACAATATACAGCACTGTTTCACTCCTTTTTTCATTCATTTTTTTAGTCTTCTTTGTCAATCCAGTGATGAATCGAACCAAATTCCAGCAGCATGCATGATTGGATATGACTTCACGCATAATCAGTGCTCTTATTTTATCCATTTTCTCTTTTGAGACTTTTAGAGGAATTTCTGTTCTATTGTCTGAAACTATGTTTATGATGACGAATATCCCGCAGTCCACTCTGCATAAATGAAAATTAACGATGTTTAGAAAATATAAAGAACAAATATCAATTATTTTTCTTGTGCATTGAATACTGATTTTTGTCGGTTACAATCAATTATCAGTAGAAACTGCTACTTTTTTTGTATTGACCAAATAAATCAAAAATAATTTAAAAAAAAGATGAAAAAATAATTAACCTGTCAGAATGCTGCTGTGCGCATGGTTCTTGAAAAATCTCTCCATCAACATTCTTCTTATCTTCAATTTTATTCTCTACCCAAAGTTGTTGCAGAATTTCTTCAACTTTCTTTCGCTGTAATGAACATTTTTTTAGTAGTAATTCATTATCAATGAAGACATTACAATTTTCTTACCACTTCATATGCTTTGTTTAAATGAAGATTATTGAACTTGTTTGATACTCTTGGTCTCAAAGAATCATAGTGAACCCATTGCATGTTTGGATATGCTAATGTCAATAGCGTCCAATGATTGTCAAAATGTAATGGGAAGTAAATCTTTTCTGTATAACTGTTCAAAGCTGCTTCTTTTAAGAAAGGAGTAACCAAACTTTTAATTAATGAACTCCTGCCTTCCATAATTGCTTTTTGCTCAGTTTAAATTTTATTTGAATAAGTACTGAAGACAAGAAAACTACAATAATATTTTTTACAAATTGTGATTCAACTTACTGTCATAATTGTAGACATTGCATAATTGTTGTCTACTAAATCACATTTATGGGTGCACCAGTCGATTATCTGATAATACAATGAAAAAAATAAATTACATCAAGTAAACAAACATGTTACAACATCATATAATAGATTTATGTCTATATATTTATCTGTTTTAGTACGATATAGTCTGAACCTATGTTTTACAGTTTCTAAGTATCATTTTTATATTTAATTAGGTATCATTATCTTATTCATTATACTGATCATGTAAAAATTAAAAAAAATTTGGTTATCATTTTTTTAACATGGTAATCATTAACAAATATTTGTATATTTCTTTACCTGCCCATCTGTAAATAAACCTCTTAACACTTCTGTCAGCATATCTTTTGTAATAATACATCCTCCCCTTGCCGGATCATCATCTTGCCAAGCAACCAGACTGTTAATTATTTACAAGTCCAACAGTTAATAAAATTATTTCTATGTTGTACAAATACAGATGAAAATATTGTACTTACTTTTCTTCAGCAATTGACATTGAATAAAATTTCCTTACAATTCTACCTTCTTCATCATTGAGATGTTTTGTCACTTTTTGGCATTTTGATAAGTGCAAGTCTTTCCATGAAGGTTCTTCAACATTTAATTGCTCTACTATTTCAACAGTTTGTTCCTAATCTACGTTATCTTCATTTACCTTCTTTTTCTTACATTTTTCATCATCTAATGATATCAATGAAAGTTGTAATTCGTCATTTTTTTCCTTCACATGAAACTTCATTCTCCTTTTTCTGTGTTACCCGTGCTTTCTTCCTTGCTTTTACAAAATATTCATACTCCTCTTTTCTTTTTTTGTGTTCTTCTTCTATCTCTCATTCTTAGTACGTAAGAAGGTGGTTTTGCACTTTTTGGCTTAGAAGATGATTTTTTAAGTCTTTTTTTAATTGATTTTTGGGAATTCCCTTCTGTGACTTTCATCTTTGAAATCTCTGCAGTCAAATTCAAATTAAAATCCGGAGGAACAATGTCGTCAATTGACTGTACGCCCTTTTTTTCTCTCCCTCTTTCATCGACAAAATTAGTTACTATGATTGGCATTTTTTCATTCTCTATTCCAGCAGCCTTGTTTTCTTCTCCATAAGTCCTTTCATCATCATTCGTCATGCTATCAGTTATTTTATCTTTATCCTGATTCTCAATATTCACATCATTTTTAGTTATTTGATTACTTTCCTTGTTTTCATTTGTATGTGCAACAACCATTGTCGGTTCTGAATCAACTCCAACATCAGTTTTCTTGATCTGAATATCAGCTTTCTGCTTTTTCATTGGGTCTTTAGGTTTAGATAACTCCTCTTCTGCTTTTCTTCTCAACTTTTTTTCTTCCTTCCATTTCCATTTAAATTCTCTGTTTTCTTTCTCCAATTCTGTGATGCGATAGTTAAGAACTCTATTTTCCACGTCCTTATCAACTTTTTCCACTACTTGTACCTACTGACCACACTTTCTTTTTTTATTTGTGCATCTTTTCCTTTTGTTGTAGATCTTATTGCCAAACTTTCCTTACACTCTAAAAGAAGTGCCTCATGTATCTCAATATTTCCCAGACCCATCACCTATAAAAGAATACACACTATATGATTCAATCTGCATACTTGACACATTGCTGAATTTGATTTGAAAAGACTGAATTTATATCAATTTTTTTTCATTCTTAGTCTTTTGTATGTGTGCAGAATTGATGTGAACTAACTTAATGTAAAAAATGATAACTACAACTGCCAGAAAATGATAACTAAAAACCGTAAAGTGGATAAGAAATCAGAAAATGATACCTATAATATATACAAAATGATAAGCAAAATCTGAATGAATATTGGTACAATTTAAATGATAACTGAATTGTGAAAAAAATGATACCTTTGGACTTTTCATATGTTAAATACTCAACACATTAAATGGGATTGAATAAACTAGTGAATCATTACATCAAAGAGTCTACTCAGTAAATTGGATGATTAAAACTTGAACTAACAACAATATTTTGGTCTAATAATTTGTGTTTGGGCAGAAATGGTGTTTAATAAACAAAACTCAGAAAATGATAACTACAATAAAAAAAATGATATCTACAAACTGTGTAGTGGTATGAATTTAAAAAACGATACCTGAAATAAAGAAAAAATGATAACCAGAATCTGAAGTTAAAAATTCAAAATAAAAATGATAACTGCAGTAAAGAAAAAAAGATACCCATGGACTTTTAAATTGAGATAAATAAAAAAAAACCCCTAGAAAATTATAAAAATGATAACAAATAAATTTCTACACATGGTAACAACACAAAAATGAACCCTTCAAAGACATAGAAAAAATAACCACTTAATCAAACATAAAGAATAATATACATAAATGTTTTATTACCAATGTAGATTATTGTTTACATTTGCAGAGTATCAAACGTTAAAATGCTAATGCATACAAGTTTACTTGACAATTATATATAGGTATACATTTTAAATCTAAAACAAATGAAATGAAATTAAATTAAATGTGTACAAAATTAACAGTGAAATATTGATATTTCTACCTGTCCAGATTTGAATGTGTCCAAAAATTCCTTCTTCACTATTTTACTCAATTTCCTCGAATCCCACCCAGCAAATCGAGGGATTTTGTTCTCAACTTTTTCCTTCGTGCAATTAGATTTGCCTTCTTACACAAACACATACTGCATATACATGAAAACCAATGTTAAACCTAAATTCATTAATACTTATTCACGTACACAAAAAAATACTATATGAAAAAATTTACCAAAGGAAGCATTGAACAGCCGGCCATATCCCGCGGATTATTTATGTAGCTTTTAACAAACTTTTTAAAACTCGAGTGAATGGTTTTCGGCCATGACACTGAACTCATCTTCTTCACATCCACAATGTACGGAATAAAACCCCACCTAAACTTCTGTTGGTTATTGGGAAAGAAAAATGTAAGAAGTATTAACATAATAACAAGGGGTGACAAGTCCTCTTCAAATTGCTTCTTTTTCTTCCCTACTTCATCTTTAATTCTTGTTTCAATTAAACTTCTTGTAATGATAGTCGCTTTTCCAAAGTTTCTTGACACGAATTCCTTGCAGTCCGTTGGTATCGTTATACTAGTCATTTTCTGTGTGTCATCTATATCAATACCTTCTAAAGGCATGTAAAATAATAAACTTATGTCTTCTGGACAAATTTCCATTTTACTATCACCAAACATAAAACATTCTTCCACCACTGAGTAGCATGAATACACTACATCCAAATTTTATTCTTCTTTTTTGCACTTTGTCAATGAAATGTTTTTCTCATAAAAAATAGAAAAGAAATCATAAAACGACGATCGTTTCAAAATCTCAATTTGCTTGTTTGTCAATGCTTTCTTATCTCTCAAAAAACAGATTGTCTTGTAAGATGCTTGCAATCCACTTCTATAAGCTGTCGCACAATTGGTTTTTTCACCTATGACTAAATCTTCCTTACTCTCTACTGAAATAGCTGACTTAATTTCTCTCGGCTTGGATTCTCAAAATCATCATCCTAGTTATCAAAAAACAAAAAATAAATCTGAATAAATATTGTTACAAATTAAATGATAACTGAATTGTAAAAAAAATAAAATGGTACCTTTGGCCTTTTCATATGTTAAATATTCAGCACATTAAATGGGATAGAATAAACCACTGAATCATTACATCAGACAGTCTACTCACTAAATTGGATGATTACACTACAAGAAAATAATATATTTATAGCAAACAAAGATTGCACGATAATTTACCTTGTTATAATTAAATATGCTAGTCATTAGTTAGAATAAACCATGACTTTGAACAATAAATTATGACATTAATCAATGCAATTACAAATAAGTCATTGGTTTGAAACATAAACCATGACATAGATCCCACGTGGTAGTAAATAATTGGGCAAATATTAGACCCCACCAGTTTTTTTCACCTTCCCACCCAAGTCGGCCGCTAAAAATTACTTTTCGTGTTTCTCAAAATCTATTTTTCACGTTTCCCCCAAATTTCACCCCCAATTTCACTTTTCCCTCCAATTCACTCAACCTAATCCCTCTCCGCTCACGCATTCCCTCCAAATCGACATTCCGCCTGCTGCGACTGTCTACAGATTTCACCTTTCTCCTTATTCTTCGACCTAATTCTTCGAACTTGATTTCAGGTATGATTGTGAACTTGATTTCAGGTATGATCGTATTAATCCAGCATTGATAGTTGCAGTAGGTGATTAGTTGGTTTGGCACTCGTTTCTCATCTTCCTTGTCGTCTTAAACGTAAATCTAGCATTTTTTTTCCATCGATTTCAATGTATTCCAACATATACGTTATCACTTCGATTTCTAGATTTTAGCTGGGAAGATTTAATGTAACATAGCTTAGCACCTCGCCTTCATTCAATTATGACAACCTATATATATATAGAAAGCTGTACCAATGTTTTTTTTTTCGCCTTGAAAAAAAACATTTGTACAGCTTTATATATATAGGTTGTCATAATTGAATGAAGGCGAGGTGCTAAGCTATGTTACATTAAATCTTCCCAGCTATATACTACGGCCAGCTATATTCAAATATAAGTTTATTTATATATATGCCTTGGCTTCATAAAAACCCTTGCCTTCTATTTCTATATAAGGCTGCCATGATTCATTAGTTATATTTATAGCAAACAAATGAACTTCATTTGCATAATTTATTAATCTTAGTAAATCATAAAACAAATTTATAGTTTTAACGTTACTAAACAATTTATAAAAGGAGGAAATTGGCATTATTGCATCAGCTTCAGGCGCGTCTGATGTCAGCATTTTATTTTTAGGATACTGTAGTGTCGTATTGAGTAGCTAAGTTGAGATGTGAGTTTATTTTGATCATTGATGGTTTGAGGTGGCTTTACTATGACCAAGTAGAGATACGTCAGTGCATTTTATATCAACTATTACGATGCTATTTGAAATTCAGTTGATTTGTGATGTATGCTACTCAATCAGTAACGTTCAAGAATTACTGCGGGGTTTAGTACAAATAGTTAACTAAATATTTCTTAAATGTTGTTATGTTCATATAATACCAGTATTATTTTTGGATGTTGATTATTTAAGTTGCTAATGCACAAGTTATTCATTTTTTTTTCTTTCCTATCATATTTGCAGGAGCTGCTTGTGAATTTAATTTAATTTTTTTGCTTTGCTATAGTTCTGAAGTGCATTCTCCAACCGAGGTTTGCCTCTTATTTTTCTATTTTTTTACTTATTTTTTGTTCGACGTTATACTATCCTCTACTATCTGTGATATTATTATGATCACCTTAATTGGATGTAATACTATGAATTTATGTGATGTTTTTCAACAATATGATATTCCTGAAGGCCTTGTTGCATATGTATGGCACAGTTATTTTGTACATAGTCTTATATTATTGGAATCAACCATAAGTATGATCTGTCCATTTTGGATTTACTGTCAGTGTGGGATGGAACCTTGTTATCCAGTCTACCTAAATTGCATGCATGAAGTTGTTTTCTTATGATTGTTAAGCCAAACGACATGTTATAAACAAGTTTAAAAGGTTAACTCTTGTTTTAGACTGGGTCGATGTTGACTTGAACCCAATTTCATCAATAATTCTAGAATTGTGTGTCTATGGAATATTAAGTAGATTATATATGGACCTGCTAGATGCGAACGTTGGTTACCTTCTTGATTATTTAATGTTAGAATTGGAACACATAAGTGTTTAGTTAAAGGGTCTATGTTGTAACGGGGCATGTTAGTAATTTAGAACTGGAAAACATGACTGTTTAGTAATATGGAACCTCTAACTTTCCAGCTCATTGCGTTGCATGCTAGTAATTTAATTATCAAAAGTAGTTTTAGGTGACTTGATTGCATTTGATGTGAATAATATGTTCGGTTTCCTTCATTAGTGAAAACTGCTAGACAGGTTGAATTGCTGATCTTTGTGCATGTGGTAGTATACATTTGATCTTTGTGCATGTGGTAGTATGCTTTTGAGACCATGTAAGTTATAGCAATTTCTTTGTGTTTAGCACGAGCCACTTACTAGTTATTTGTAAGTGGAGTTATTTACCATTTTTTCTTATATTTTTTCGTGTCCTAGCCTGCGTTTATCCGTTAGCCGTTCTTCAGAGATATTATGGAGACCAGAGCGTTATAGATATAAAAAGCAGTATAAATCATCGTAGCTGTTGGATATGTTTACTTTAATTAATTCAGCAAAAGATCATAAATAGGGAAAATATATAAATTCCATATAATGGTTTTTAGTGCATATCAGGCACAGTTTCATATTTCGTACAGGCAATTTTAGATGCACATACAACCAACATTAATAAAAATGCAACATTTTAAGTAGCACACTATCATATTTTCAAGCCATTAATGAGGCTTTTGCCATTAAGTTTTGTAGAGAAGAAAAGCTCCCTGAACTCTTCATTGTTCACAGTTTTATACTTAGCTTCATTACCATCTTCCAACACATCATGCAGAGGACCGATCATGGAACAAGCGTTCGGGTGGTTAAAAGCTGCAACTGAGAGGCGCTCTACAGCTTTGTTCACCATTGCCCTGTGCTCGATGCTTCTATAAATACCAATGATCAGTATCTACATATGTGATAATAACAAATTAAATTTTGTAAACAAATGATAATAAACAAGCTATCCCAACATTTTTCCATGATATTAATATCAGAATCCCAGTACATCGACTATAAGGTAAAACTTTACCTCAAACGTGTCTCCTATGTTCACGATAAAAGCAACTGGAAGAGGTTTAACGGAAACCCATTCATCATTTTTCTTAATTTGCAAACCATGAACTTCGTTTATTTGGAGCACTAATGTTAAGGCTGATATATCAGAATGTGGTGGCAAGCCTAACACCTTTTCAACTTGTGGACACAGCGGGTAGTAATTTATTCTTACCGCTTGAACCCCAACTTTAAACAAATCATTGATAGCCTCTTGTTTTACTCTTAAGTTTCTGGCCAAGAAACATGCTAATATCTAGAGAATCCCTGAGAAAATTACCGTAAGATCTAATAAGTTCAGGATACCGTTTTGCCATGTATGGTAATATATTAGGAGCATAATGTTTTAAACCACCTTAAATTGGAAGGCCATATACTCATGTTCCTTCTGGAAAGTGGTAGATTATTGAAGTACAACATGTCTGCCCAATCGTGTTTCTAGTCATCGGACTTAACAAATAACTGCCCATAGCCTTCGCGATTTCCTGGCAACTGACTGAACACTTGTTTTTTCTCCAAGTGGAGCTTGAAGAATTCTGAAATATCTTCCTTAATACTCTCAATTATTTTGCTGCAAATGCCATGATTTATCAACTGCAAATTAAGTAGACACAGCAAAATGAACACACTTAATGCTTCTTGAAATGTTGTTCTTTGCAACAACTGTAATGGTAGCAGTAGGCAATGCTAAAGGTTTGGCAAAATTAATTAACGCCGTATAGGACTTATTAATGAACTAATATGGATTCTTAGGTGAAGGTAATATACAATTTCATTGAGTAGAAACTAAAAAGAGCATGAACAAGAATCAGATGCACATGTAGTTACAATACCGTACCGTGAATTAGACAAGACGTAGATAGCTACTGACTAGTTCATTAGAAATAGTATATCATGTTTGAGTTATTATATTGTGACTTTTTAATTACATGGTTCTGGATTATAGAAAAGATTAGTGCAATCTAAAGTTAAACTTGCTCTAAAAGTTTTTGAAACTAGCAAAATATGATCTGATAGACTTAATTTCTGAAAGTGCAAAATATGTAATCAATTTGAGACAATTATCTAATATCTAGTCTATATTATAATTAGTAGGAAAGGCCACTGTTACTTTTTTGCATCTAGTTGTGTTCTAAAGTGCCAATTAAGAAATTATTGTGCTATTGTGACAACATTACACAATTCATTATTGTGCTTACATATATATCCACTCATCATATTTTTTTTATTTATCATGCCTTTTTTTAGAAATTTGCTTGTTGCAATATTGTATATGACGATGGAAAAATATTGGGTGCATTTACATAGGTAAGAGTAAAATTTTAGCTTAAAATTTAACTTGAAATTTATAATAATGATTTGTTAAATATTTTATTTTTACCGTAGAACTAGTAGAGAGTACGAGCAAGGAGCAAGGAATTTTGTGCATACAGCAAAGAGAAATTCAAGAAATGTGAAAAAAAAAATTGTGTCCTTGCTCAGATTGTCAAAATCTTACTCGTCATTATGATGACATCATTGTTGAGCACCTGATTATAAAAGGAATGGATCCTTTATACAAGTGCAGTAAGTGGTACAGTCATGGAGAGCAAGTAAATATAGCTAACAAAGTGAAGTTGGATGACACATATGAATTACTTCAAGCCATTCACTTTGACGATGAAGATTTTGTCAATCATACCTTTTCCTCCGATGATAATCGTGATGACGATGCACAAAAGCGAACAGATGATTTCCTTAAAAATTTAGAAGATGCCGAAACACCATTATACCCTGATTGCGTAGATCAAACAAAATTATCTGCTATCACTGCATTGTATAATCTTAAATGTGATACTGGACTATCTGACAATGGATTTGATAAACTGTTAAGTGTGCAACAATTGTTTTTACCCAAAAATAACGTTCTTCCGAAGACTTTATATGAACTAAAAAAATTTCTCAAAGAATTTGATATGGGGTTTGAGAAGATTCACACATGTAAGAATGATTGTTGTCTTTTCAGGAAAGAGTACAAAGATTTGACCAAATTTCCGAAATGCGTTTCTTCAAGATGGAAGACAAATGAGCGGACGAAAGAGATAATAGAAGGTATTCCGGCTAAAGTATTGAGATATTTTCCAATTATTCCAAGATTCAGAAGAATGTTTAGATCTCAACAAATGGCAGAAGATCTAAGATGGCATTTTAATAATAAAAGTAATGATGATAAAATGTGCCATCCTGTGGATTCCGTGACATGGAGCATGGTGGATGATAAATGGGAATTATTTTCAAGTGATCCGCGTAACATTCGACTTGGCCTTGCTACTGATGGTTTCAACCCATTTGACATTAAGAGTTCGAAGTATAGTTGTTGGCCAGTGATGCTTGTGACATATAATCTCTCACCTATATTGTGTATGAAAAAGGAGAATATTATGTTAACATTATTAATCCCTGGTCCAAAACAACCTGGGAATGATATTGATATATATATTTAGCTCCTTTGGTAGAAGATTTGCAGCATTTATGGAGTATCGGGGTGGAGATGTATGATGCATTTAGCAAAACACTTTTTAATTTAAAAGCAATTCTGTTATGGACTATAAACGATTTTCCAGCGTACGGAAATATGGCTGGATGTTGTGTAGAAGGTAAGAAAGGTTGTCCATTATGCGGTGTTAATACTCATCATCGATGGCTAAAGCATAGTCGAAAAAATGTCTATATGGGACATAGAAGATTCTTGCCTTTGTTAGATCCATTAAGAAGACAAAAGGCTTGGTTTGATAATAAAGTAGAGAAAGGTAACAAACCTAGAGTTCTTACAGGTAGAGATATTTCTGTTATTTTGAGAGATTTTCAGAATGATTTTGGAAAAATTGAAAATGTTGAAGTAGAGAAAGGCAAGAAGACAAAGAAAAGAAAATGCACTATCTACGAAGAAGATAAAAACGATCCTATAAAAATAGAGCTATCAAGGTGAAAAAAAAATCAATTTGATTTGAATTACCATATTGGGAGGTTAGTGTTCAAAATTTATTATGTTAATAATCTAACCACGAAATTATGTAAATTTAAATTGTTATATTAATAATATTTGTAGGAACTTCCACTTCGCCATAATTTAGATGTGATGCATGTTGAGAAAAATGTTGGCGAGAGTTTACTCAGCACAATATTGCATGATAGCAAATCAAAAGATGGGATTAATTCTAGAAAGGATTTAGAGGTTTGGGGAATCCGACATGCTCTATATGCACAACCTCGTGGGAAGAAAACATATCTTCCACCGGCTCCGTATACTTTGTCTAAATCTGATAAAAAAGACTTTTTGCAAAAGATTGTATGACTTTAAGGGACCTGATGGTTATTGCTCAAATTTCAAAAGATGTGTGTCATTGGAGGATTGCAAAGTTAGTGGATTGAAGTCCCATGATTATCATGTTTTAATGCAGCAAATGCTATCGGTTGCAATGAGAGGATTGCTCCCAAAAAAACCAAGGAAAGTAATAACTCGTTTGTGTACATTTTTTAATAAGTTATGTCAACGTGTTCTTGATAGAGAGAAGTTACAACAAATGGATGATGAGATTGTTAAAATTTTATGCAATCTTGAAAGATATTTTCCACCTTCATTTTTCGATATAATGATACATCTAACAATTCATCTTGGTAAAGAAGCTCGATTATGCGGACCGGTTCATTTTCGATGGATGCACCCCTTCGAACGGTATATGAAAACACTTAAAGACTATGTAAGGAACTATGCACGACCTGAAGGATGCATTGCAGAAAACTATCTCGCGGAGAAATCCATGAGATTCTTTAGAGATTTTCTACAGAAATCATCAAAATTAGGAGAGAAAGAAGGTAGAAATGAAGATGATGAGAATGATGATTCAATACTCGAAGGACGTCCAATATCAACGTGCAAGACAATTACATTGGCGACTAATGAGAAAGAAGTTGCTCATTTGGCCGTGCTAATGAATATGGCGATAATAGAGCCATTTTTTGAGTAAGCACATATTTTTATTATATTTATTGTCTTAACATATGTGTTATTGTAAATGTAACTTAGCATCTTTTATATTATGCTAGTATGCATTTGCAAGAGTTACAAAATTCGGACAAGCGTATGGAAAGAAATGCTACATTGCTATGGAAAACTCAAGCAAAAACCTTTGCCGGTTGGATTAAAAAGAAGGTTAATTAAAAATTTTAAATTTCATTTATTGGATTGAAAATATTATTTTGACTATATTGAGTGGATTAATTTTTTTTCTAGATATCTATCAACTCAAGTGAACACGAGGAATTATTAAAATGGATTGCCTATGGTCCAAGTAGCACTGCTTTATCTTGCACAGGATATATAATTAACGGGTTACGTTTTCACATAAAAGATATTGAGAGAGAAACTCAGAATTATGGAGTGACTTATGATGCTACTACTATGTGTAGAGAAAGTGCGAAAGATGTCTCTCAAGTAGCAGATGTGGTAACTTATTATGGGATTTTGACAGATATAGTCTTGTTAGACTACCTCAAATTTTATATTCCGATTTTTAAGTGTCATTGGGCAAACATTGGAAATGGGGTGAAAGTTGAAGATGGATTTACCATTGTTAATTTACATCAAAATCAAGTTTCATTTTCGAGAGATCCGTATATCCTTGCATCTCAAGCGAAACAAATTTTCTATTCAAGAGAGAATGACTCCTCTAATTGGTATGTTGTAATGAAGGCACCACCGACAGGTTTTCATGAATTAGAGACAGTCGATTCCATTGAAAGCACAAGCGATGTTGTCCAAGATTGTGAAGAAAATGAGATGGATGTCGAATTTTTGGAGGATGCTAGCTATGTTAGAGAGGATTGTGAAGACATATTGGAGAAAAATTTAAAAAATAAACATTGAATACGCTTGGAAACTGTAGGTAAACCTTACATTTGCAAAGATGAATTTTTGCTGACTACGAAGATTCATGTAAAAATTAATTATTTGCTTCTAGAATGCGTAGGCAGAAACTGGAAGAGGGGCAGAGAAATGTAGAACGTACATGAAGGCACACAATACCGAAGCTTCGAAGACAGTAGAACGAAGATTGCCTCCATTTTTGGATTTTTAACGATTTTTAACGATTGTCCATTTTTGCCTCCATTTTTATATTCATTCAACCTGCATGTGCAATCTTAATAGTTCACTTCTTATTATCATTGTCTAGTTTTTTTTTGTGCATTTTAGTGTATTCGTTTATGCTTGTTTCTTTTGTTGAATACTCAGTAAATTGCAAAACTGATTCCAATTGTTCTTGATAATAGTCTTAAATTCCAATTGTTTTAGAAAAACTATTTAGCAAAACTGATTTCGTTTAGCACTAACAGGACTTATAAATAGGAAAGCATTGAATTCGAGGCTTTGTTGGCTTGAACTTTAATGTTTTCTATAGTTTTGCTGGAATTTTTTTTTCCTTCACAGCAAAGTGTTGCATTGTCATAGAACATTAATTCATCATTCTATATGAATATCCAGAGTTTTGCAGCTGCAGAGCAGGGCTTTTTTTAGAAGTTGTGGCTGCAAGGATTTAGCCAACACACTTTAGTTGTGTAAGATGACTTAGTTTTCTGTAGTCATTTTGTTTGAAACCGGTAGCTAATGTATAGAAGATGTCCAAACAGTTCCACAGACTATTCAAGTACACTGTTCTATCAAAGTATTATTATTTTTTATTTTTTATTTTTCTTCGTGGTTTATTTATGCGTATGTAGTTTTTTATGTTTATGTATGTGTGTGTGCACGTACCTACTTATATGCGAGTATAGGAACTAAGAAAGACTTGTGCGGATAGGTAGAAGCTACTGTATAAGTTCTTCACCGTCATGGGAATTATACCAAAGTTGATAATTCAAATATCATAATCCTGGTAAAAGAGTAATTCCACAAAACGTTAAATGTGTCGATATAAGGCTTGAGACTATGACTGTATTCGAATCCATAAACAACAAATACTGATAACAAAGTTTAACAAGTGTGCCTACCAGGATACCATCAATGTCTGGGACAAGAATGCGGTCTGACTAACGGATAGTGCCTTATCAATGGAATCTTGCTGGAAATACAGTAGTTGTGCCACCACTTTAGATTACATTTTGCTTGCATATATTGGTATCTATGGTCAGTTGTTAGTTGAGCAATTAGCATTAGAACACTTTTACCAACTGCAGATAATTAGATGGTACATGTTAGAAAACAGGAGTTGCAAAATTGCAGAATACATGAATCAAACAAATTCAAAAGATTAAAAAGCATATACCAGAAAAATAACGCAGGTGAAGAAAAACAAAGGAAACTTTTTTTCCAGATTATAAGATGCACATATCGAATTTCTATAATTCATGTTCTTCCTTAAAATAATCTGTATGACATAACATTCATACCATAGTGTAATTCATGTTCTTATTTATTCCCATGTCTCCTTTATACAAAACCAAATGTATGAAATGCGAGATGGGATCGCTGTAGACGAATCAGGTTGAATGTATCAAACTATAGAGGAGTTGCACTGATATGATTCACTTATATCTCAATTGCCGCTTTTTTTCCTTTTCTCTTTGCCATCTTTTACTTTATTTCCTTGAAAAATGGATCTGGATTGTGGAGGAAGGTTTTAAAATGAACTTATGTTTTCATATTCTCTGCAGAAAATGGGTAAAAGGAAGAGGGCTGCTCAAAATTGGCTAAAAGCAAACGAAGACTCTCCGACATCCAATGATAATGCGAAAGACAAGGATAACATGGTAGATAGCAACACTCATATTGACCGCAACACGCAAGAAATTGAAAACCAAAGCGACCAAATGGAAGTAAACGTTGAAAATATTGAAGTTGAGATGAATGAGGGAACCACTAGAGATGTCAATGAAAATCCAATTGTGAAGCGCAAAGGCAGAGGTCCAACCAAAGTGAAAAGACTTCCATCGAATCTTTCTAACCGTATTGAAGTCGAGTTTAATGAGGATGGCAGACCAATAGGAAATGGGTCTGTTAAGCTGTCTTCATATCTAGGTCCGCTAGTACGGGAACATGTTCCGGTTACACTTGATCAGTGGAAGGAACTAAGTGCTGAAATACAAGTTGCTTTGTGGGATTGCATTCAGGTATATATTGAATAGATGATTTCGAGTATTTAAATTTTGAGATGATTTCTGTTGAAATATGCAAATAGCTATGCACTTTTTCTTTACAAAATGGTGATACTTGACTGCTTTTCACCAGCAGTTGCATCAATTATCTGTTTGATATACACTGTTATATGTTAATTGTTTTCCGGCAGCAAGAATTCATAAGTATTATACATGGCATCTCCAACACTTTTAAGTTTATCAGAGCCAATTTTTTGCATATACAGTATCCCTCACATTTATATATTTGATCCTACTCCATCCCCTTGTTTTGTAGCAAATGCTAGGCATATTACATCAAATTATATTTATATTCAGGATAAATCACATTCATCTCTGTTGCAACCTTTATCTTTAAGCATGAATATCTAGTTTGCTCATAGTCTCATTTCCACTATACCACAAGCAAAGTTGACATCATTATTCATTAAGCAGAAATGTCGGCTTTCTTCATTAGTAGATGTAATATTCTCTTTCAAGTGGTAACTATCCGTACAGCATTTTCTGAACGACTTTTTAAATGATTAGCCACTGGAAATCGAATGCACTTGACCACGGAATAGTTCTTAATGAAACTTCATTCATTACTGCTTTTTTGTCTCCCAATAGTACGTTGTTTTACTACAGATGATTCCTGGAAAATTTGTCTACTACCATATATGTAGATGAACATTGTGTTCAGGCAGGGGTTCTCAAGTACCTAAGCACATCTCTTCTTTTGTCTGTTATTCAAATATCCGATTTTATGTGCCTAGTGAATCTTGGTTTAATTTACATTTTGAAATTGCAGTTCCAGTAAAAATCCTATACTAAAAAATAATCGTTTAACATGGACTTTAGTGGAAAAAGAAAATAAGTGATAAATGCAATATTGTTAAACTTCGCAACATAAGTGACCAGAGAGATAGGGAAATAATGGCAGTAATTCATTAACCGAACTACAACCCAAACACTCCAAACTACACGCAAACTGCTGACATTACTAATCAGTAACCCACTAACTGAACTGCAACTGATCACCACCAGCAACTAGTCCATTCACAAAACTGAACCATTCCACTACTGACATCAATTCGAAACTACAACTATAGTCACCTGCACATCACCTGGACATCAACTATAGTCACTTACACATCACCTGCACATCAACTATAGTCACCTGCACATCAACGCAGACATTACTAATTAGTGACCTAATTTGTTTAGTTATCTTAGTTTTTATGATGTTTTGATCACTCTCTACAGAACTGAAGCACTACCTACATAATTATTCTAACCTTTAAAACCACCTTTCTTTTGCTTTATTTCTGAACTTTAAAGATTTAAAATATAAGCCTCTTCCTTGCATAAAATATGAGCACTTATATATTGCAGGTTAGATTTAACCTAGATGAGGAATGGCAAAAAGCGTGCATATTTCATCAAATGGGGTGCATCTTCAGAGGTTCAAAATCACGATTAGTTCGTCAAGTAGTGGAAGCAAAGAATAAAGAAGAGAGAAACCGGTCAAAACCCGACAACTTAAGTTTGAATGAGTGGAAGAAGTTTGTCAAGTCCAAAATGACTCCAGAGTTAAAGGTAATACTTACACATTAATGTTGATTAGACGCCAAAATCAAGCTGAAATTTTTTAATGTATGTTTTCATTTTATTTTTAGGAATTAACTCGGAAATATCAAGCTATTAGAGACAATCAGATACCGCATACAAGTAGTCGTAGAGGAATGGCTCGAACGGCCGACGATTTGGTAAGAATTACTAGTTCACATACCATAATATTTATTAGCTGGGTAGTCATTGTGACGTGTTGTAAAAATTTATTCTTTAACCGTGGTAGAAAAAAATTAGTCCCCATCCATCTTCTGCTTGTCGAGCTAAAGGGTGGATCAAATCGCAGACACGAAAAAATGGCGAACCGGTAAATTTGATTGTTGCGGATGCTATTGTAAGTACTTCCAAACTTTTGTTAGATAACAATTTTTTTGCCATTGTGATAGTTCGATTGTGTATAATATGCATGTATGACAACATGTGTAGGAAAAAATTAAACAAGTACAAAGTGAATCAACTTCTAGCTCGATGCATAATTACAAAGATGATGTGCTTACAAAAGTATTGGGACAGGATAGACCAGGACGATTGAGAGCAATGGGAAGGGGTATGACCTATACCAAGGCAATTTGGTCACACATAAGGGAAAAACAAACGGTCGACATGCAAAAAAAAAAAAAATCTCAGAATTAGACGCGATTGTCCGTATGCTTGTGAAAAATCAGGTTTGTAGTTTGCTCAGTTCAACCACTTTATTTTATGTCGGTTTGTAATTTGCAATAAAACTGAAAAATATTTGTAGTTTTTATTGCAAACATTTACTGAATACGATATATGTCTATGATAAAAGTTGTAGTTTTTACTGCAAATACGTACAATAAAAACCGTAGTTTGATTTTTGCATGTGCTTCAGCTCTTAAGTCTGCAGAGGCTTTGGTCTATTCGGAATTAAACTGCATTTTCCATAATAAATTAAGTCAAGAATTAAACTGCAAAAGGAAGCACATCATATCAAAAAGACGATTACCTTATACATAATAAATTAAGTCAAGAATTAAAGTGTAATATTATCTGCTTATTTTACTTCCAGTCTATTTATTTATTTTATTTTATATGCAAAAAAGGCATAAATAAAGTGCAATATTATCTACACAGTTGAATGTATCTGAGATAACAATGTGAAACACTACTGTTTTAAACCATTTTAAACAGTTCTAAATAGATGTATCCGAAAACAGAAACACTGCTGTTTTAGTATGTTTATGTTAGTCATAGGTTAGTTCATAACCAGGTTATTCTAGTAACAACTACATACACTTTTTTTCTATTGGAAGCTGCTTAAAAAAAACTGATCACGGTATACTGCAATATTCACTACTGTTTTTTTTTTGATTGACAAGGAAAAGGAAGCTCGGGTGAAGCAAATGTGCATCAAGTGGTAAAAGTTATAGTACTAGTGTGATATCATTATATATGGCATTTAATTTCATTATTAATATATAATTTGCTTTTGATTAATTGTAGAACAAACATGTAAACAATATGACACCTGTGACTTACTGGATTGGAGTGGGACAGATGAAATTGTTGCAGAAGGAAGAGTCGTGCCAAGTAACCCATTGGAGCTTGTCCAACAAATTCCTTTAGGACCTGATGCTCAAAAAAATTATAATAGACACTGTAAGGAATCCAAATGCTTTCTTGTGGCGACCTTCACCTTCTTCAACACACATCGGAGATGTCGAAGTTGAGATAGTAGCATGGCCAATTACTAAGGTTATTTTGCACAACTTCAACAACTTTGAAAAAGAGGATAATGCGGTATTCTTTCTATTTTTCTACTAATTAATTTTTTTTATTTTCAATGTACAAAAAGAGTAATATGTTCTTTTTTATTAGAGCAAAAGTAACAGCGTAAATCATAAATGCAAATTAATTGACTGGAGTGGCAGTGAAGAATTAGTCGCAGATGGACGATTGCATTCAAGTGATCCGAAGGAAATCGTGAATGGTCTCCCTCTTGGTCCGGATGCCATTGCAATTTGGATAGATAATCCAAAGATCGAAGATGCTTTTCTATGGAGGCCTACAAAAGGATTGACACGAGTTGGAGAAGCTATTGGTACCAAAGTTGCTTGGCCTAAATCGAAAGTAATTATCGAAACAATTAACACAACATCATCAAATAATCATACGAGTAATGTTGGAGTTGTCGAGAAGGTATGCATCCAACTTATTTATATGTCATTCAATTATTTTTTCATCGTACAAATTATTGAAGCACATATTAAAATAACCTCTTTATTTAATTTATAGAGTAAAAATTTCATGGAAAAAGGTAAATGCATGTTGATCGATTGGTCGGGAAAGAAAGAAATAGTTGCAATAGACCGTGTGTCTTCAACGGATCCAACTACCGTGGTTCATTGTGTTCCTTTGGGGAAAAATGCTGTTAGAGTTTGGGTAGATGTCATAAAAATTCCAAAGGCACGTCTATGGAGAACAACGTCCGATTTAGAAGTTATAGAAGATGCTCTTGGTACTACAATAGCTTGGCCTGCTGCGAACGTCATAATGGAATCGGTTTCTAGTAAGTATAATTCAAACTTCTTTAGAAATACACAAAATCAGTCATTAAATGGTTTGATGTTGTTGCTAATTCTGTAAATAGTTTGCTACTGACAAAATTTATTTGATGTTGTTGCTATATCAAACCATTTAATAAAACTAACAAAAGAAAAAGAAAAAGAAAACTGTATACTACATATATCCAGTAGAATAGTAAATGGTTTGATGTTGTTGCTACTGACAAAATTTATTGAAGTAACAAAATTTATTTGATGTTGTTGCTGGTGTAAAATTATACTTACTATTTTGAAGTCAAAATTTAAAGCCGTTGCTAAAGACTTGGCATTTCAAGTTACATAAATAACTTAGAAAACTATTTTGCTTACTTGTGGACTACTGCCAAAAATGTGGTTAATATTAGAGACCCATCGTATCTCAATCTTTAGCCATCTCCCTTTGCCTCCCCACCCCCACCTCCTCCCGGCAAAAAAAGAAAAAGAAAAAATTGTTAAGATATGCCAGTTGATATATGCTAGTATATTGCACTGATATTTACTGTGAAATATCAGATAAATTTTGTCAAATGTACCTTAAAATATCAGTGATAATACACAGGTCAGTAATTTTTGTTAATTTTATTCATAAAATTAACAAAGATGAAATATAACTTCTCTTATTCTTAGCCGTTTTCTTAACAAAACCACTCTTTAAATTTCAAGTGCTTGATTCCTACATGAATTCGTACTGTAAAATAATACTTAATTTAAGTGCTTGATTCCTACGTGAATTCATACTGTAAAACAACTATTTATTAAACTGTGTATATTGAAGACCCAAATAACCTCTCGTACATTATTCATATGCTGGATGCAAGTCATATAACTCTGGGTACGGCATATGCTAGTTACTAATCATCCAGCTTTTGGTTAATTTACTAAACACCAGCGCTGGATGAATCAAGACATCCATATTTAGTGCCTGCCTTCATATGACATTATTGACATATATTTGAAGATTGATTCCCTGGCTGAATCAGTGACTTGCTAATGAGATGCATGGTCTTCATATGACATTATTGGCATATATTCGAAGGTGTGTCCAGGGCAGGCCCTGAAAGTTGGGCTGCTCAAGGCAGTTACACTTTGGTTGCCCTTAACCAGAAAATTTGAAAGTAAAAGCCTGTGCATTTCAAGCAGTCATATATATGCGTGCGTGTATGTCAAACAAGTAAATAGATATACATTTCCGGTGAGTGAACTCTTCCTTTACTCAACAAAAGTATTTCTGATTTTATATGGTGTGATTGACATATAGATAGATGGTGTTGATTGGTTTACTTATATTATGATTGTTATCCAAGTTCTTTTTGCATGCCTGGACCTTTCGAGTTACAATCCGCCTGTATGCCTGGACCACTTTCAACAAAAGTATATACAGTTTACTTATATATACAGAGGCTACCCAGGAAGCACATCATATAACACAAACATGTATGTGTATTGACACAGGCATATCTCACCAAAATATTGGTCATGTATATATATATATATATATATATATATATATATATATATACACACACATATATATATATACTATAGCAATTTAACGCAGATACTGTAGCAATTTAAATTTGATGTTTACTCAATCCTTTGGGTTCACTGTCTGGTTTATTTTTCTTCTGATTCCAAGTTTTTCATGAAGATAAATTTAGCTAAAAACAGCCCATTCAAAAACATATATGTATCTATATGTCAATCACACCATATAAAATCAGAAATACTTTTGTTGAGTAAAGGAAGAGTTCACTCACCGGAAATGTTTCTCTGTTTTTCTTTTGTTGCGTGTATGGCAAGTGATCACGCAGAGGCAGTAGGTAGATGGTGTTGATTGGTTTACTTATTTATTTAGACATTCACACAGTAACTGTATAAGATAGATGTGTTTTATGGTGGTAACATCATTGTTAACGGGGTGGCAACCCAGGTTTGATTTGAGCAAGCCATATGATGCTGTCCCACCGCTAGGTTACTGTATTGGGGCAACCAATTCCTGGGCTGAACGGTCCTCACATGTCTTTGTATATATGTGTGTGTGAGAGAAAGTGTGTCTATGTGTGTGTATTATCCATGGTGGTCCGAAATGATTATTCAGTCAAAGTGAGAAGTGAAAGTGGTAAAAATTGACAGGTTACCTCTTTTGTAATTATACATATTTGTATATATAACTAATATACGTTTGTTTATGTTTCTTCTTGACAGGTGTTGTATGATTCTTTCGAAGTTGATATATGATGTCGCTCTTCTTCAAACCGGCTATGCTTGTCGAAGTTCATGAATATTTTTAGTTGAATATCGTTTTGGTTGTACTGTTTTATTTATGTTTGAATTCACCATGTATGAAATATTATGGATATACATATTTTGTTATTTAATTGGCTTATGACTCTAACTGTGTACTCAGAATATTATGGAAATATAATTTTACGAAGTGTTTGAATGTTATGGCAGCAAAATGTTGCAATAGAAATTTTTGTATAGCCTTCTAAACTGTGCAATGAAAAGAAAAATTGTTTATTATAGCATTCTGGTAGTGCTATACAAAATATGTTTCAAGGAATAAACAGTTTTTATAGCATCAAAACGATGTTGTAGTATACAGTAATGAATTTTCCATGGCGCGTTTAGATGCGTCATAAAATTTTTCCATAGCTTGTTAAGATGTTATAACAACAAGGAATGCCAACATATTACAACCTTTCCATAGTGTTTTGATGCATCATAAAAACTTTCCACAACATGCTTCACAAGCTATAGAAAAGCAGTTGCACTAATTGATCTGTTTAAAATAGCAACTTTCCATTGCAAGTATGACGCACTATAGTATCTACCAGACTTTTCACAGCATGTTGATCTATGACAATTATAGAATCGCTATAGAAAGATTTTATAGCGGTTTTTACACGCTATAAAAAGCATTTTTTCTTGTAGTGTTAAAACTTGAAGTAACAACAATATTTTTGGCTAATAATTTGTGTTTGTGCAGAAATGTTGTTTAATAAACATAACACAGAAAATGATAACTACAATTAAAAAAAAAATGATATCTACAAACTGTGTAGTGGTAAGAATTTAAAAAATGATACCTAAAAATAAATAAAAAATGATAACTAGAATCTGAAGTTAAAAATTCAAAATAAAAATGATAACTGCAGTAAAGAAAAAAAGATACCTATTGACTTTTAAATTGAGATAATTAAAAAATGACCCTTAAAAAATTAAAAAAAATGATACCAAAAAAATTTCTGCACATTGTAACAACACAAAAATGAACCCTTCAAAGGCATAGAAAAGTTAACCAGTTAATCAAACATACAGAATAACATAAAGAAAACTTTTTATTACCAATGTAGATTATGGTGTACATTTGCAGAGTATTAAACACTAAATTGCTAATGCATACAAGTTTACTTGACAAGTATATATAGGTATACATATTAAACCTAAAACAAATGAAATTAAATTAAATGTAATGCTTTAAAAAAACGTTAATCTAATAAACACTAATATCTACACTATGCATTATCATTTTTACATTATTCACTGTATTTGTTTTAACTTGTGCACTAAGTTGGAATCAATTTAATATCAAATTAAATCTTACTTTCAGAATAAAGGTATCATTTTTAACACATATACAGTATCATTTTTATTAAATAGCTCTACTCTAGCATTTTTATGCTACTGAAGTTATCATTTATATATCATTGAAGTTAGCATTTTGTACTTACAGAATTTTCTTTAGTGTTTCCAGCATCCTTATCTTCAAATATTTTTGGTTTTCTTCCTACATTACCCTGCACAAATTAACAGTTATTGTTACAAAATTTAAACAAACTCTACTAAAACTTCATGCTATGAATAACGGTTACCTTTTTTTATCAACTCTTATTTCCTTCTTCATCTTTTCTACAACATATTTTGGGTCATTAAACCGTTTCGAACGAGTCTCCTTACTTATTACACTACTGCTTTTTCTCACATTTTCTTTGTCATCATTTTTTTTGATCCAAACTATCAATTCCTATTCCAAATTTCACTTGCTCTACATTTCTAGTGTTCACATTATCATTTTTTCCCCAATGGACCTTTATCATTTTCACCCTCGATTGTATCACTCTAGTTCTCAAACACAATCCGTTCATTTGTTCTTACATTGCCAGTATCATTTTTTTCCACCGGTTCCTATTTGATCCACAAATTGGCAATCAACGGTATCATTTCCGCTTTGCACTGCAATTTTATCCATTACGGTCTTCTCAATTTGATTCTAATCATCAACACCTAGGGTTTTGACTTCAGCTTGAGATAATTCGGCAGCTTCAACTAGGGTTTCAAAGTTTCTTTCTACTACTTTTTCCATTAAATCATTATGCGTATTGTTGGTAGGTTTTCCGTCTAAATTAGGGCACTCGGTAGGCGGAGAATTAGTTGATTGCGACTCTATCGCCATTTTTCAATTACGGCGGAGCGAAGTAAGGAGTCCAGCGATTACGAAAGAAAATGAAATAAAGGGTTCATTTTGGTCTGGGCTAATATTTGTCCTTCTGGATAAAATATATTTGTGTTGTCCTTATGGATAAAATATTAAATTACTTTGTCCTTCTAATTTTTTTCCCGTTTTTAATATAAACTTTCATCTTGATCCTTTTTCCTTTGCAATCTACTAAACATCTTGTACTTAGATCATCCATGGAAAGTAAACAACAAATTACATTAATAAAGGTTATTTAACAAAATTGTTACATCAATGAATATTTTATCCTAGCGAATCTATTAAACATATTGTATTTCAGATCATCCTTAGAAATAAAACTGCAAATTCAGCGTTACATTAATAAATTTGATCAATAGAAATGTTACATATGCGTATCTAATTTCTAAGATAAGAAACTTAAGATTTTTCTCTTTTCAGGTTACTTATTGTTTATTATTTTCTGAGATAAGAAGTATATAGTTACCCATTTTTCTCAAAAACTCTATCCAACAAAATTAATGGTGGATAATGGACATTGTCTTTCAAAATAGCAAGCCCTATCCTATGGAAGAGCATCATCTTTCTATTTTCATTTTACATCATTGTGCTTATGCCTAATTCCAATTAATTTTGTATGAAGAATGAGATTGATGAAATTCAATTTGCTGATTTTCTTCCATATTTTGGCTGTCTAATGGAATTCATTTTTGTTACTATATATCTTTGTGCTTCCATATTATTTTGGTGATTTCCCATTGTCTTCATTTCTAATATGATTTTCACTCACTGTATTCTTTTATCTATGTCATTAACTAACTAGAATTTTTTTCCCACTTTGCTTGGAGTGCTTCATATATGAATTTCTTTTTTGCCGGTGGTTTAGAGCTTGGTACATTGTTGATTCCAAAACATATACCTCTGAAATGTCGATCCTTTTTTTCCTTTTATAATTTTACCTTACATATCTCTCGTGGTTTATCATGTTTTCCATAATGATTCAATAAAAAATTTACATTTAAAATTCAATTTGTTCATTCGGTAAATTTCATCCACTACACATTTTAATTTGGCAAATTCTATTACAAACCGGTAAATTGCTAAGCAGCCACCCTTTTTTATAAAAAAAAATTAAAGGAAGAAATTACCCCTTTTTTTGTTATTTTTTAAATTTTCAGTCCACTTCGTAGTAGCTCAACGTGGTTTTGTAGTGAATCACGTAGGGACACTACGTGGTACCTAATGATACCACGTATTGGTCTACGTGGTATCTTTAGGTACCACGCAGCGCTCTTGTGTGGTTCTCTACAAAACCACGTGGAGCCTCTACGTGGTACCTAAAGTTTTGGGTCTTCACCTATATAGAATGCGAGCGACACATGTATATCATGGAAAACGACCGTTTTAGAAAATGAAGTTAACACACATAGCAGAAAACAACTAATATATATTTTCCATTTTCTACGAAGTAATGGAAGAATGAGAGACAACTCATCATTTCATTGCTTCTCCATCACTTTTATCGTCCCCTTTGTCATTCTTCCACTCTTTCCACCGTCCATCATCTCATCTTATATGTTGAAAACACAAAACATAGTATAAACCAAAGTCCACTTATTTTTAGTATTGATTTATTTATTTTAGAAATTTAATACAATACAATTTTAGTTTCCATCAGGCTGGAATAATTTGATATATATCAATTCTAATTATAACGTGATTGTTGTTATTACGAATTTAATCGATTTTCTTTAAATTTCACATATTCATACATATAACAATATTTTGCTATTAAATGTTTCAAAAACATCTTTTTTTCAAATTACATTCCATCTATCAATATATATTTATAGGCTTTTAAGATTTTGAGATTATGGGGTTGTGCAGTTTGGATTTTTTCGAACCCGACATGGCTAGGGAAGCAAGTTTTGGGGTGTGTTCGGGTGCTCCATGGTGGTGGTATTCATGTAGTGTAGATGAAGGGAATTTCAACAGAGGCGATTTTGTTAGATTTTAGGGTAAATTATGTGGAAGAGAGAGGAAGGAAGATCATGACTATGGTTTGTTTTTCCTACAGGCATGAGCAGAAGAAGAGGTAGTTGGAGGGGATTAGCATTTAAAAGGGTAATTGGTGCTTTAATTAATGAATTGATTGAGTTAATTATTTAATTGAATATCCTACTCATATGAGGTTATATTCGAATGTTGTTTGGTGCATTGGACTTGAAACAATGATAGCAACATTATGGAATTTGATTGGTGAAATTCCAAGCCTTTTGGAATTTAGGCTAAAATCAAACGCTCATTTGACTTTAGTTTGAATCCAATCGCATGGCAAAATCCAAAATCTAGGTGAGTTTACTCATTCGCGACTATCAATATTATTAGCTGTTAAGTGAAGTAAACATCAAAATGGCACATAAAATGTTAGCATTATTTTGGAAAATTCATGATTATCTATTATGTAACTTGTGAACATGTGATGCACACACTTATGACATATATGATCCATGCAAGTAATATCTTCCTATCATGTTCTGATTGATATGGGATATCTGTGTTGTTATATTTATTTTATCTTTACTAATAATACAAATACCTTCCCATTGTGAAGCTTTTTAGTATGGTCAAAAAAACCCTTTCCTCTCAAACCAACTCAATTGAATTGCAACATTTAACAAAAGGGTCAAATTGTAATTGCAAACACACGTATCCCTACCCACTACTCTGTCGGTTGGTGTCTGCGGTTTTCAACCTTCCTTCACTTTTCCACTCTGTTCTTCAGGTGTTCTTCCTTCTTTTTTTCCTTGAAAACAAAAAGCTTCAAAATTTCGGTCATGGCGTCAACCCTCGGTGCCTACTCCACTGGCCTCTTATTTTTTCCATGCCATCAAATCTGCTTCTACCACCCACCTCGATGTCCTTTATGCCATCTTCACCGCCATATACGTCTTCGCAGTCCCAAACCCAAACCACTAACTTTTATCACTTACTGTCTTTTTACCTTCTTCAAAACGAAATACCCTTCGATTTGAAAATTAGCGATCAGAAATAGTGAGAAACTAGAAAATATTTCAATTTGACAGGGAAAATTAAAGCTCCATGTCTTCTTTCTCGACAAATTGCTTGCCAAATCTCAAAATCCGTAATTGCAATAAACCTAATTGTTAACAATTGATACTCATTTTTCAATGATTTTGACTTTTGCTGTTTTTTTAAACTAAATCAGTTCCTAACTCATATGTATCTGTTGTGAACTATTTAGGAATGTCTTTTTTGTTGATTCAGTGGAACATGATTGAGCAATCGACATCACAACATCTCAAAGTAGGTACTTTTAATAAACCTAATTTTTTGTTGATGTTTTTTTCCTGCGGTAATTGCAATAAACTAATCGTTAACAATTTATACTCATTTTGCTTTTTTGACTACGGCTGTTTTTTAAACTAAATCGGTTCCTAACTCATATGTAACTGTTATGAGCTATTTAGGGATGCACTTTTTTGTTGATTTAGTGGAACATGATTCTGTGATCCACAATCGCAGGATCTCAAAGTACGTACTTATAATAAACCTAATTGTTTACAATTTATATTCTTCTTCCTTTGATTTTGACTTTTGATGTTTTTTTTTCTTTATATTTGTTATGACCTATCCAAGGATGCACTTTTTTTGTTGATTCAGTGAAACATGATTATGCAATCAACATTCGCAAGAAGGGGTTCGACTCTAATTAAATTGTTCAATTTTTATGTTGTATCCATTGCTTATTCATAGTATTTATATTAGTAGGAGCTGACTGCACATAAACTGCACATTGACATATTTATTTTGCTTTCAACATCATAAATTTGAAAATTACACATGTATGAATCTCAACTTAATGGCTTGACCAATAAATATTTAGATTTTTGGTTGGTTCAAGTTTGAAGGAAGTCTATAGTTACGAGGAAAAAAAAACTAGTTATTGATTGACAAAAGTTGATTGCAACCTTAAACATGCCAAAGTAAGGAAAAAGTTTAGGATTCGTGTATCACAATTCTTAATGTTAACTATAAATAGATTATGCATTTCAAATTCAGATACCATTCTTGATCATACAACACCCTTTCATAAGAAGTGTATGAATCGACAACAAATTTGTTAAGTAAGATGATTTCATGAGTATATAAATGAAACCCTTTCTATGATAAGCAAGACATATTTAGAAGTACAATAAATGCATATGCAATAAGCTTGATTGATATATGCATGTTGTATGTAGTATAAAATGGATGACTCTTCCTTCATTCCAATTTACATATAAATTCGCTCTTAACCTTACGAGAAGAAGTCGAACCTTGAGAAGCTATTGACGTAAGATGATTTTGAGCTAGAAAAATAAAAACATAACAAACATTGGTTAATTCTGTCTTAAAATTAAAAACTTAATATCGATTCATAAAACACTTATTTTGATTCTTGATTTGCTTAGTACAAATAGATGAACATATTATCTCAACAAAAATATGTGTTCCATATCCAATTGATGATAAGGCTTTGATTTTATTTTTTTAAAACATAGTTTTGAACTGATATCCATTTCATGAAAAGTTTACACCATGTTGCTTAATTTGACTAACTTATGTCTGTTCTTTTTTGTGTCATTTATACTGTACATATGTTTGATATATGTCTTTGTAAGTTCATTTATGTTTCTACCTTATAAATAAATTGTACTACATTAAAAATGCTATTTGATACATTGTTGATTAAAAGTAGGTTTCCTCATATTAAATATAGTAATTGAAACTTTTCACTGTTGTCCGCTGTATCGAAAACAACTCACTTACGTTCTTGAATTTGAAATAAATTTTGAGGATATCTTATCAGCATATAGTTTTAACTTTCGAGTTTCATGGGGAAAACATTACATAAAGCTTATGCATGCATAAGTGGATGCATATGCTTAATACTTTTACTGTTGCCTATAACACCCCGTATGTTGAATAACTTGTTATAATATAAATCAAGGCAGAATTAAATTTTAAGATCTGAATCAGGGGAAACGGGCTATGCCATTGCGTTCGTCTCGGAAAAATACGCGAAATAGAGTCCGAGTTTTCGAAAATCGGAGTCCGTATGACCCAGTTAAGGCCCGAAGAAGTTTCAGAAAATTCAAAACAGATTTAAAATATTCAAATTTCAGATTTCAGAAGAGGTGGGAAAATTCCCGCCAGACAGAGGGTGTCGACACAGGGGTCGACATGGGTGTCGACCCCCCCAAGGGGTCGACCCCCCCTGTCGGTCAGGTTGGCCTGGGTGCACTGGTTTGAGCTTTGGGCTGGGTTTTGGTGGCTAGTGACAAGATCTGACGGCTCTAATCTGATTTAGGGTTAATCTAATGGCCTAAAACACTTAACTAATCTTTAAATACACCCTAAGACTACCCTAATTCATACTAAAAATAGATACAACGTCGTTATGCCGTCAAAATGCAACTTGAAGGAGCCTCCATCAAATTAAAGAGGAAGATAGCTTCTCAAATCAACTTCTAATCAACTCTAGCAACTTAATCTTCTTCATAGGAGTGCTAATCGACAAGTTGTGAGTACTATAGCCTTAATGACCAATTGTTGAAATGATTATGATAGGATATAATGAGGTTATGGCTATGAATGTGGATCAATGCAAGTTATGTTATCATATGCTATGTGTTCATGATGTTAGTTATGCAAGTTTGATGTTATATGTTCATGATGTTATGCAAGTTATGCAAGTCATATGCTATGTGTTCATGATGTTATGCAAGTTATGCAAGTCATATGCTATGTGTTCATGATGTTATGCAAGTTATGCAAGTCACATGCTATGAGTTCATGATGCTAGTGATGTAAATCACTATGATAAACATTGATCCATTATGACACCATGTTATGCAAGTTTGGTGGTTGATTATATGCAAGTTCATATATAACATGTTATGCAAGTTTGGTGTTTGATTATATGCAAGTTCATATATAACATGTTATGCAAGTTTGGTGGTTGATTATATGCAAGTTTATATATGACATGTTATGCAAGTTTGGTGTTCGATTATATGCAAGTAACATGTGCAAGTTTACACCTTTGTATGAGATGCATACATATGCAAGTTAACCCCTTTATATGTCACACATATATATGCAAGTTTACCCCTTTGTATGACATAAGTAACTTATGCAAGTTACCCTCTTTATGACATATGTGATTCATGCAAGTTGGGTTGATTATTTAAGCTAGTTGGGTTTGACGCTATGGTCATATATGCAAGTTGACACCTTTAAAACCCATGTTGATGCTAATGTTATGCTAAGTTGAACCCATTGTATTTGTGATGAATCTTCCTTTTTAAGTATGTCATGTTAGCGTATTACGTGGGGAACGATGGGGTTAACATTCATGTTAATAAAATGGTGTGAAGTTGGTATGATTATGCATACCATAAAGTGGATGGACATAATTGAGTCAATTATGCACATCATTAAATTGGAATTAATTAGGGAAATTAATTCAAAATATGGGGGTGATTAATTAGGTGTAATTAATCGACTAAGACACGAGGTTGGACCCTTTTGTAGCATAAGACTGCCCGGAACCGACCGGCAAATCCAGCGGCTACAAATGATTGGCCCAATGTGAGAGGTCTTAGGCATAAACTAAATACATGACAAGTGTAAAGACACGAGGTTAGACTCGGTTATGGCGTAAGGCTGCCCGGACCCGACCGGCAAATCCAGCTGCCATAAAAGATAGTCTAATGTGAGAGGTCTTTACAAAGGTTACGGTCTTAATCAATTAAGAAACACTTAACCATATTAGCATGTAGAGGGACATGAGGGGTTAAGTGGGTGCCTTGGGTGGCATGTGGAAATCAAGTAAGTGCCTTGGGTGGCATGTGGAAAAATCTAGTGGTTGCCTTGGGTGGCAATAGAAAATACGATTAGAATACTTAACCAAAGTGGAACATGTAATTAAACATGATAAAAGGGTTAAGTAAGTGCCTTGGGTGGCATGTGGAAATCAAGTAAGTGCCTTGGGTGGCATGTGGAAATCTAGTGGGTGCCTTGAGTGGAAATTGAAATATGATTAGATGACTTAACCAAACTTTAAACATGTAAGTGGACATGATTATTAAAAAGGGTTAAGTGGGATACACTAGAAGGGACAAGCTTAGGTGGCTAGCTTGTGGGGGGCCATTTCAACTAGTAACCCATATGTATCTTATTGGGCTCGACCCATGTCGAGGACGGGACACGCGTACTGGGCTTGACTATAAGAGGCCAAAACGGGTTAGCGGTGGCAACGCAAGTCCAACGGGTTTCATATGCGTGTGTGGACCCGGGTTGGTAGGTAAGACGTTGTTGCATCGTGTAGGTATAAGCCGTGCACCGTTGATTGTATCGGGTTGCCACTTTGGAGAGTGATACACCCCACTGTGGGGCCAGCACGGGTATCTACGTTAGGGAGCCGATCGAATGGGAGTAGTGGGTACACCTAGTGGAGATAGGGGCAGACGGCACCTATGTAGTCAGCTAGGGGTACACGAGACTACTATTAAAATTAGTAAGTACACTTAGTGGGATCAATCTGCAAGTTAGGAATTACCCTTGGGTGGGTAGATCTGGTGTGGTGCAGTGTAGGAACTACCCATGGGTGGGTAGATCTGGTGTGGTGCAGTGTAGGAATTACCCTTGGGTGGGTAGATCTGGTGTGGTGCAGTTTAGTATTTATCCTTGGGTGGATAGGCGCGTCCTTACCGTTATCTTAGTTCATCCTAAGTCTAGTTGGCTGCTTAGTGTAGTCATTTATCCCCAGTTGTACCGTACCAGGTTTATATCATACCCTAATTACTTTAATGATTGTATTGTTTAAGTTATAGGGCTCACTCAGACTTATGTCTGACCCCGTTGTTTTTATCTTTTCCCCCCTCAGGTCCTCAGGTTGGGCCTAGTACTAGTGGGCTTTGATCAGATTGCTTTATCTATCTTTTGGAGCTTGGACCGTGATGTAAAGCCCAGCTTATCTTTTCTATTATGGCTATTAGTATGTAGTGGGATTATGTACTTATGTTTTATCAGGATGTATATTTAGTACTTGACTCTTGTTAGTTGGTTTTGATATGTAACCAAACATGTTTATCTTCTACTGCAATGAAATGATGTTTTAGATTTCAAGTATTATTTATATCTGTCTTGTTGTAATTTTTCTGTTCTATATTCACTTAAAATACTCCACCGAAGTTGAGGCATTCCCATAGTGAGTGACCTTAGCGGGTGTGGGGTGTTACACGTGGTATCAGAGCTGAAGGTTACCGGAACAGATAAATTTTTTAGAAAACTATTTTTCTAAAAACATTTTTGGAAGAAGTATTTTCAAAAACATGTCTTTTAAGAGAAGAGTTTTTAGAAAGAAAAGAACATAATCCCCAAGAGCCATATATCCTTCCTTCGATTCTCCGTTTTGAATCTCTTCCTCTTTCTCTTTTTGAATTTCCCCTCCGCGTATAGATGTCTTTTTAAGATAAATAAGGACTTCCGTATGAAGGATGGAAGAACCACTTCAAGGGACTAAGACGTTTGTCGGGCTAAGAAGTTAGTCCAAGGAGGTGGAGGGCTTGTGGGTACCTTTAAGATGGACGAGGGAGGAAGGTTCAAATAGCTATTAGGTAAATAAAGGACGAAACCTCATCGTGGTGAGAGGTCACGAAAGGAGAATGTGAAGGAGAAGGCTAGTTGTTTGGGAGAAATAGGACACCTTATTAGGATTGTCCAAAGAGGTAAGGACAAAGTACAGGATCTTCTGGAGGGTAGATGTATTCCCCCACGGCTGGTATACCTGATGGGGGTAGGACCGTCTAGGTTGAAATTTGGTTCTCTCGATCATCCTGTTCGAACTTTATTCGACTCTGGCGCATCACATTCGTTTATCTCATCATCGTTAGTTGAGTCACTGCACTTAGATACCAGTCTAGTAGATGATCCCTTGGTTGTTTCAAACCCAATTGGGGGGCTCCACTTATTTGTCCATGATATGTTTGGGTTTGAAGATTTCTATACTTAGCGTTGAGTTCAGATGTGATGCTTTTGTTTTGGGCTTCACGGGCTATGGGTTGATTTTGGGGCATGGACTGGTTATTCAGTAATGGTGCCATTCTTGATTGTGAAAGGAGAGTTGTTAGGCTCAGGACCCGCTTGGGTAACACTCTCGAGAACTCTTGTAATCCCATGGATTCTGTTATGCTAAGTTATCTTGAATCGCTTGACGCTTCGGTCGAGAGTTTGCGATCTGTTAGAGTGGTCCGGGAATACTCGGATGTGTTTGAGGAGGTGAAGAGCTTACCTCTGAAGCGGGAGATAGACTTCCGAATATATCTGGTAGACAATGCTAAACCAGTATCTTTGCCAGTGCGCCACATGGCTCCTCATGAGAGGAGGGAACTCCGTAAGCAAGTAGGGGAGTTGCTTGAGAAGGGGTTCATAAGACGAAGTATATCGGAGTGGGGTGCTCCAGTAGTTTTTGCCACGAAGGCGGATGGGTCCCTCAGACTTTGTGTAGACTATAGAGAACTCAACAAGCTCACAAAGAAGAATAGACACCCATTGCCGAGGATTGATGATCTCTTTGATCAGTTGGTTGGCGCCTCAGTGTTTTCGCAGTTGGACTTGGCCACGGGATTTCATCAGTTGAGAGTGGCTGAGGATAGCATAGACAAGACTGCCTTTAGGACTCCGGATGGTTTCTATGAGTGGCTTGTAATGCCATTTGGTTTGACGAACGCCTCTGCATACTTTGTTGATTTGATGAGTATGGTGTTCAGGGAGTACCTAAATAACTTCGTAGTGGTCTTTGTGGATGACATCTTGGTCTTTTCTAAGTGCAAAATAAGTTTTCGTATGTGCTTAATAGGTTAAGCAAAGCCAGTTATTTGATCAACGGTGGTTTTGGAGCGAGACTGGCAAGGACATCCAGAGTTGGACAAGTGCTTAATTATTTAGCCGTTTTTACTAGTATCATCTCACGTAGGTCATCTGAATTCAAAGGAGGTATCCCTTGGGTGTTTGTCTGATATTGGTTTAGGCCTTTGGGGCTTGCACTTGGAGGATGTCGAGTTCGACTAGGATGGTCTGCGTGAGAGATGGATAGTTGTGACGATTTTGCATGGGAGAATATCCTGGTTTTCTCTAGAAGTGGAGAAAAGCATGCCCTACATCTTAGGGAAGTGTTGGAGACTCTTCGAGCGCATAGTCTTAAGACAACAAAGGTGGATGGAATTCTTAGCATCCTATGATTTCGAGATAGCGTATACCCCTGGCAAGGGTAACGGGGTGGCAGACGCCTTAAGCAGAAAAAGGTTGTCCTGGAGTCTAATGTTCGTGGAACGACGAAGCTTGGAATTTATCTCGATGTTTGATTTCAGACCATCCGTTGACTTTGTACCCGGTTTGCTAGCATCCTTAGAGGTCAGACCTACTCTTTTGGGACGGATTGGCGAGGCACAGCAGGACGACCCACAGTTGGTTGAGTTGGTAGAGAGGCTCATAAGGGGGGAGTCGTCCAGCCATTTGAGTAGGTACACCCTAGACGATAGGAGGAGCTTGCGTAGAGACGGTAGACTTTGTGTACCGCAAGACGAGGGTTTGAGGAAGGCTGTTCTTGATGAGGCGCATCGTTTGAAGATGACCATTCATCCCGGTGGGGACAAGATGTACCAAGACATGAAGCGAGTTTTCTTTTGGGCCGGTATGAAGAAAGATGTGGCCGAGTATGTCGCTAGATGCTTGGTGTGCCAACAAGTGAAAGCGGAGTAAAAGAAACCCGGTGGGTTGCTTCACCCATTGGAAGTTCCGCAATGGAAGTGGGATAGCGTCTCGATGGATTTTATTGATGGGTTACCGAGATCGAGGAAGGGTAATACGGGAATTTGGGTTGTGGAAGACAGACTTACTAAGAGCGCCCATTTCATACCCGTGGAGAGTAAGAGGACTGCTCCATGGCTAGCTTCAGTTTACTTTCGAGAGATAGTTCGGTTGCATGGTGTACCTTCTAGCATAGTGAGCGATCGAGATCCTATCTTCACTAGCGAGTTTTGGAAGAGTTTGCAAGAGGCGGTAGGGACTCAGTTGTGTTTGAGCACCGCATATCATCCTCAGACGGACGGCCAGATCGAGAGGGTGAATCGTGTTTTGGAAGACCTTTTGAGGCTTTGTATCTTAGATTTTGGAGGTACATGGGAAGAGCATCTTCCATTGGTGGATTTCGCGTATAATAACAGCTTTCAGTCTAGTATTGGCATGGCTCCTTTTGAAGCTCTTTATGGAAGGCCTTGTCGATCACCTACATGTTGGTGGGAATCTACGGATAAGATCTTGCTTGGGCCGGATATGGGTAGAGAGACTTCGGAAAAGATTGATTTGATTCGAAGAAGGATGAAAGCGGCGCAAGACAGGCAGAAATCTTACGCGGATAAGAGGAGAACGGATCTTGAGTTTAATGTTGGGGACATGGTTTTTGTCATAGTATCTCCATTACGGAATGTTGTTCGCTTTGGGTCCGTTGGGAAGTTAGCACCAAGGTTTGTAGGACCGTTTCCTATTAAGGAAAGGATTGGACAGATAGCATATAGAGTGGATCTGCCCGAGAGACTTAGTGGTGTACATGACGTATTCCATGTGTCACATTTGAGGAAGTGCCTACATGAGACCGCAAAGGTGGTAGAGCCGAGCTTGCTTAGAGAAGTGGAGGTAGAGCATGATGCGACTATTCGACGAGCTCCTACCCGCATCCTTGGGTCAGAGATTAGGAAGTTGAAAAACAGAGAGGTTCGACTAGTCAAAGTGCAATGGGGAGAGGATAAGAGCAATGCTACCTGGGAGACAGAAGCGAAGATGCGTTCATTGTACCCATTCCTTTTTGAGGGTATGTCTTTTAACTTCTCCTTTATCGTTTGTCTAGTACTTATCTTATCTTTAGTATGTCCTCTCATTAGTACCTTTGACCTTTAGATAGGGTAAACCTATGGTTGAAACATGTGTTTGAGACATGTTATGATTGATGGATGCATGTGGATGCAAGTGGTTGCTAGTGGTTGCTCGTGGATGCATATACACACACTTTAGGCACTAGATCGGCTTAGTCACTTCATATTGCATATAAATTGTGTGTAGGTAGCTTTATTAATGGATGTATAATGGTTGCGTTATCATATGGATGATGCATTTTGGTGTATGGTTGTGCACACATGCTGAAATAGTATGTGTCGATAGGATTCTTTCGCATACATATTGGATGCATGGCACTATCATGGTTTGCATTAAGGAGGTCAACTGAATCAGTAGACCGCCTGATTTTGCATTAGACAGGGAACATATACACACACTTTTTGCATATGTTCATACAGCATTAGAAACTTCAAGGACAATGGATGCCAGTGTTTGATGGTTTGAGTAGATGGTTGTTTGGTTGGTAGGATACATTCTTCTTGACTTAGAGATTTCGGGGACGAAATCCTTTAAGTAGGGGAGAATGTAACACCCCGTATGTTGAATAACTTGTTATAATATTAATCAGGGCAGAATTAAATTTTAAGATCTGAATCAGGGGAAACGGGCTATGCCATTGCGTTCGTCTCGGAAAAATACGCGAAATAGAGTCCGAGTTTTCGAAAATCGGAGTCCGTATGACCCAGTTAAGGCCCGAAGAAGTTTCAGAAAATTCAAAACAGATTTAAAATATTCAAATTTCAGATTTCAGAAGAGGCGGGAACATTCCCGCTAGACAGAGGGTGTCGACACAGGGGTCGACGTGAGTGTCGACCCCCCCAAGAGGTCGACCCATGTGTCGACCCCCCCTGTCGGTCAGGTTGGCCTGGGTGCACTGGTTTGAGCTTTGGGCTGGGTTTTGGTGGCTAGTGACGAGATCTGACGGCTCTAATCTGATTTAGGGTTAATCTAATGGCCTAAAACACTTAACTAATCTATAAATACACCCTAAGACTACCCTAATTCATACTAAAAATAGACACAATGTCGTTATGCCGTCAAAATGCAACTTGAAGGAGCCTCCATCAAATTAAAGAGGAAGATAGCTTCTCAAATCAACTTCTAATCAACTCTAGCAACTTAATCTTCTTCATAGGAGTGCTAATCGACAAGTTGTGAGTACTATAGCCTTAATGACCAATTGTTGAAATGATTATGATAGGATATAATGAGGTTATGGCTATGAATGTGGATCAATGCAAGTTATGTTATCATATGCTATGTGTTCATGATGTTAGTTATGCAAGTTTGATGTTATATGTTCATGATGTTATGCAAGTTATGCAAGTCATATGCTATGTGTTCATGATGTTATGCAAGTTATGCAAGTCATATGTTATGTGTTCATGATGTTATGCAAGTTATGCAAGTCATATGCTATGAGTTCATGATGCTAGTGATGCAAATCACTATGATAAACATTGATCCATTATGACACCATGTTATGCAAGTTTGGTGGTTGATTATATGCAAGTTCATATATAACATGTTATGCAAGTTTGGTGTTTGATTATATGCAAGTTCATATATAACATGTTATGCAAGTTTGGTGGTTGATTATATGCAAGTTTATATATGACATGTTATGCAAGTTTTGTGTTCGATTATATGCAAGTAACATGTGCAAGTTTACACCTTTGTATGAGATGCATACATATGCAAGTTAACCCCTTTATATGTCACACATATATATGCAAGTTTACCCCTTTGTATGACATAAGTAACTTATGCAAGTTACCCTCTTTATGACATATGTGATTCATGCAAGTTGGGTTGATTATTTAAGCTAGTTGGGTTTGACGCTATGGTCATATATGCAAGTTGACACCTTTAAAACCCATGTTGATGCTAATGTTATGCTAAGTTGAACCCATTGTATTTGTGATGAATCTTCCTTTTTAAGTATGTCATGTTAGCGTATTACGTGGGGAACGATGGGGTTAACATTCATGTTAATAAAATGGTGTGAAGTTGGTATGATTATGCATACCATAAAGTGGATGGACATAATTGAGTCAATTATGCACATCATTAAATTGGAATTAATTAGGGAAATTAATTCAAAATATGGGGGTGATTAATTAGGTGTAATTAATCGACTAAGACACGAGGTTGGACCCTTTTGTAGCATAAGACTGCCCGGAACCGACCGGCAAATCCAGCGGCTACAAATGATTGGCCCAATGTGAGAGGTCTTAGGCATAAACTAAATACGTGACAAGTGTAAAGACACGAGGTTAGACTCGGTTATGGCGTCAGGCTGCCAGGACCCGACCGGCAAATCCAGTTGCCATAAAAGATAGTCTAATGTGAGAGGTCTTTACAAAGGTTACGGTCTTAATCAATTAAGAAACACTTAACCATATTAGCATGTAGAGGGACATGAGGGGTTAAGTGGGTGCCTTGGGTGGCATGTGGAAATCAAGTAAGTGCCTTGGGTGGCATGTGGAAAAATCTAGTGGTTGCCTTGGGTGGCAATAGAAAATATGATTAGAATACTTATCCAAAGTGGAACATGTAATTAAACATGATTAAAGGGTTAAGTAAGTGCCTTAGGTGGCATGTGGAAATCAAGTAAGTGCCTTGGGTGGCATGTGAAAATCTAGTGGGTGCCTTGAGTGGCAATTGAAATATGATTAGATGACTTAACCAAACTTTAAACATGTAAGTGGACATGATTATTAAAAAGGATTAAGTGGGATACACCAGAAGGGACAAGCTTAGGTGGGTAGCTTGTGGGGGCCCATTTCAACCAGTAACCCATATGTATCTTATTGGGCTCGACCCATGTCGAGGACGGGACACGCGTACTGGGCTTGACTATAAGAGGCCAAAACGGGTTAGCGGTGGCAACGCAAGTCCAACGGGTTTCATATGCGTGTGTGGACCCGGGCTGGTAGGTAAGACGTTGTTGCATCGTGTAGGTATAAGCCGTGCATCGTTGATTGTATCAGGTTGCCACTTTGGTGAGTGATACACCCCACTGTTGGGCCAGCACGGGTATCTATGTTAGGGAGCCGATCGAATGGGAGTAGTGGGTACACCTAGTGGAGATAGGGGCAGACGACACCTATGTAGTCAGCTAGGGGTACACGAGACTACTCTTAAAATTACTAAGTACACTTAGTGGGATCAATCTGCAAGTTAGGAATTACCCTTGGGTGGGTAGATCTGGTGTGGTGCAGTGTAGGAATTACCCTTGGGTGGGTAGATCTGGTGTGGTGCAGTGTAGGAATTACCCTTGGGTGGGTAGATCTGGTGTGGTGCAGTGTAGTATTTATCCTTGGGTGGATAGGCGCGTCCTTACCGTTATCTTAGTTCATCCTAAGTCTAGTTGGCTGCTTAGTGTAGTCATTTATCCCCAGTTGTACCGTACCAGGTTTATATCATACCCTAATTACTTTAATGATTGTATTATTAAAGTTATAGGGCTCACTCAGACTTATGTCTAATCCCGTTGTTTTTATCTTTTTCCCCCTCAGGTCCTCAGGTTGGGCCTAGTACTAGTGGGCTTTGATCAGATTGCTTTATCTATCTTTTGGAGCTTGGACCGTGATGTAAAGCCCAACTTATCTTTTCTATTATGGCTATTAGTATGTAGTGGGATTATGTATTTATGTTTTATCAGGATGGATATTTAGTACTTGACTCTTGTTAGTTGGTTTTGATATGTAACCAAACATGTTTATCTTCTGCTGCAATGAAATGATGTTTTAGATTTCAAGTATTATTTATATCTGTCTTGTTGTAATTTTTCTGTTCTATATTCACTTAAAATACTCCATCGAAGTTGAGGCATTCCCACAGTGAGTGACCTTAGCGGGTGTGGGGTGTTACATTGCCTTATATCCTTCATTTTTTATAATCCTTCATTACCTTTGGGGGAAAAAAATGAATGATCAAACAATTTAAATTGCTCCAGAAAAGAGAAAAAAAATGTACGGTCTTTTGGCTGCTATTGGGCAAAGTCACAAGGAAACTTACTATTTTATTCATCTTCCCATCAATATTAACATAATTCTAAAAAAGGGTATGATTATTGGCTTAATTTAGAAGTAATATTTCTTGGTAATATTAACTTTTTTTTCAATATTCAAAACAAAAGTAATGTATATTATGCTTTCATCGATATGGTTGATCCTAAACACATTGCCCCTCCCTCCCAGTTTGCTATTATAGTTCTCCAATTCTATTGAAGTATCTATTTTTTACATATAAAATTTGAAAAGAAAAAATGCTTATTAACTATTGTGCTCTGAATTCAGCAGAATGTTTAACCACAACACCATTGATTGTTTTGAGATAACATATTATTTTTTGAATTTTATTATTGATACACACACACACACACATATATATATATATATATATAATATATATGTATGTATATGTATATATATGAATGATGATTAAATCAGTAACTATGGTGACAGGTCGCAGTCTTTCACAGCGTCCAACGTTTTTGATTTGATTATTGTGTGGTACATGTCAACTTGCTACACAAAAAATTAGACCAGGTATCCTTCAGTTCATTTTCCAGTTTTCTACCCCAACTAATCCTATATTTTGTTAACCAATTTTTTTTACTGAATATCAAACATCTTTATCATTTATTTCATTTTTACAATGAGTTTCCTGATTGTATATAATTGATCTTCGTCATTTACATTTTTTTCCTATTTCTTTCGTTGTTGGAACAACTATTGTAGTAAGGAGAGGAGTATGGAAATTCAGATCATGTGGCAAATGCACCTTATCTTTAATAGCAATGATTTCTGACTACTATCGTATGATATCAGGTTGATTTAGTAATGAGGATGTATCATATTAGTTTGCATTTGAACATGATATGTGGTACAAATAATAATCTGATATGTGCTGCATATCAGTTGCAATGTGAAGTATAATAGATTGAATTTTGACAGCAGCAATCAGTAAAGTATCGATGAATCATTCGGAGCTTATGGGCATCGAGGATTCTTCAAAGGTTTCAACGCTAACAACAATTCAATTTTTGGTTCATTTCTGACTGTTATCAAAAATTTGTTCGTCCACATCCCTCTGCTAAGAGAATAATGCAGCTAATGCTTTATATTACGATGGTGAAGATGCAGGAAGCACCATTATTTGTTGCAGTTAGATATCCTAATTCCGATGGAGTTTGTCGTTGTTGTGCGATGATGGTGAGTCCATTACTTTAGTTTGATTGTATGGTTAAAATTCAAATTACTTTGATGTACAAACATGGAATATATGCTTATATAACTATTCCTGAAGTTTACTTGATTACAATGGATAGAGACAGGAGAATCACATTGGCTAATCTAATAACTTTAATGTACCCAACTTATAACTCTCATTTCTCATTCCCTACAGCTTGCAGATATTGATAGGGTTTTTTGCTGAACTTGAAAGCTGTTCACGTTCATGCCGATGCTTCCGCTGCTCCTGATTTTACTGCACTGTTTTTTTGTTTCCCTGTTTGTTATTTTTCTTGCACTGTTCTACTTTCTTTACTTGCTACTATCAACTAAGTATTAATCGTTGATGCGAAAATTGTTATTACCGGTTATTGCATATATTTTGCTTCCTGTGATACTGCCTTTCAAGTTATTTAATACTCAAACTTCTGCTGCATTAAACAGCAGTCAAACTTTCTCTGTTTTTATGCAACATTCATGTTTGTTCATGCCCACCTGTTCTTCAGTTCTGTTATGCCACAGCTTTGCCGCTTTCTGTTGCAAACAATGTACATATTTTTGGTGCAACAACTGTTCTCTATTTCGTTTACTTTCTTTTCCACAATTCCGGAATGTCTTCATATACAAATCTGTCATGACTGCTCATTCTAAACATGATTTTCAGTTTTGGTCAAATATACCTATGCACATGCCCATCGGGCGTGCATGTGTACTGGTTCTCATAATGCAAGTTCCCATAGGCTTAAGGAAAAATCACTATGGGTTGAAATTATACATACCCGACCGACTATATAGATTTTAGGATTTGAAGTAAATTTATTAGGGGTACGGGTTGAAATGATATAAACTGAGAATTTAACTACTAGGATGAAATGATACATACCTAATTCACTTGACCATAGGAGAGAAAATTATACATGCACATTATGGTCAGTAAAAGCAATTTTTTGAAAATTTATAAGTATGTATTGATTTTGATAAATTAATTTTGAAATTTAATTTAAATTTTGAGTTTAGTGTTCTAAAATATTTTATCTTTAATTTATGAATTTAAGTAAAACTGACTTTATGAACTTTTCTAAACAAATTACAATAGTTAATATTTGAAGTTAAGTTTTAGTTTAAATTGAATTTTATAATGTAAACTAGTTTAATATAATATGTGATGGCCCCGCCCTGCGCCAGCCGACATTTTCCCGAAATGAACTTTGCCAGTGCCCAACAAGCACGGTACGGTCGTCAAAAGAAAAGGGTTTGAAACTATGAATCACCAAAGAACCTGTACTATATCTCACAGCGCATGGAATAAAATATACTAATAATATAACTTGACATAAAATAGGCGAAACGGTGCATAACCTGAAAACTAAACCATCATAGCAGCGAAATCCAAAATACAGCTTATGATCCAAACCATCATTATTACAACTTCAAAATATTGTCTCTAAAGCAAAATAGAAAAGGTACACCACTAATGCCCAAAGTAGTGACCAACAACATCACAGGGAGAATGTATGTAAACAGTACGTGAAAGCCTCATGCTCGTCTCAGGATAGCTACTCATGCATTACCGCCTAACCTGTCCCTAGTTTGCTCGTTTAGGAGCACCCAGAGTAATAAGAAGAGACAAAAAATTCTGGGTCAGACAAAAGTCTGGTATGAGCGATAGCAGCGAAGTAAAACAATAACAGGCACAAATAATCGTACCTGAACCTGGACCTGCAATTAAAGAGGTAGCACAACAAGATGTACAATACTCTAAGGTAACACTAACATAAAGTGTAAAATGGGAGTGTGCATGTCATGGTGATAGCAAACATCAAACATAGCAATCATCCTCACGTCACTCACTCGGTGCGTAAAGCATACAATATCCACCACTCTGATCACCACATCCATTGGGGACATGATGGCAACTCCATCGACTATTGCTATGACCATACTTCCCTGGTCTATAGTCAATACCCTACTCAGTCCACACATCCCTGGCTCTAAGTTAAGGGACAACCAGTCCAAACTTCTCTGGCTCTGGTTCGTCTACATGCCCCCTCTCTTCAATGGTGAACTAAAGTTATAGATATCGATAACCCCTTCGCACATGTCCCACAGCAAAGCCTAACTCATGAAGTTAACTCGTTGGTTCCCATCTGGATCTTGAGTAATAACTTCCCACTTGGACTTCCTTTGCATCTCGGGTTTTGGTTGAATTGGAGTTGGTCTTCAAAAGAGTCGTTGCGTAGAAATAGAAGCACACATCCGGTTCGGTTCAGACCTCCAGTTTGGTTCGGGTACATAGTGCTCAAGCTCCCTGTTCGGTTCGGCTCGACCTCCTTGCCTCGCTTTGGTTCGGTGCTCCCGTCTCGGTTTGGTCCTTCTATCTGGGTTCGGTTCGGTCCACTTTTCCTCCAGCTGATCCAATCCGATCCCATGCAAAGCTTCAGTTCAATCCCAACTCCAACTCAATGCAAGTGGCCTTCCTTTTTTCCATGCTTCCTTATGCTCAAGCTCCTGGTCGATTTGGCTATGCCTGTTCGGTTTGTCCCCTTCCGATCCGGTCCAGAACATTGCAGATTTTCCAACAACCTTGTATCATCCATTCTCTCCATATGACTGTGTTTTCAACCATTCTAACTTTACTAAACAATCATAAAGCATTCCAAATAGTATTAATAACATGTGTAATCAATCAACATGGTCAAAACATCAAGCATATAGTTTATTTAGATCAAACATACCCAAAATCCATGATTTCCCCTTAATCCCCCTAACCATGTTTAACCATAGGATTAGTAAAACTTAATCCAAATTAACCCAAATTTTTATCAGAGACATAAAATAATATCCTAGAATTTTTACATATTTTTCAAAAAAATTATGATGCATAATTTCGCTAATTATCACTAATCATCCCTAATTAGCCGTAATTAGGGAATAAAAGTGCAAATCACTCACTTTAGCCACAGATAAATTATAGATCTGAAAAATCCACTGATTTGGGTTGAATTCCTATGTGTTCCAGCAGCTCTATCTCGATTTTGATGCCAATCCCCCTTAATTTGATGTAGATTTGCTTAATATGTGATTAGGAAGTGATTATAGATGAATTTAGAAGGTGGAGGCCATTACTAGGGTTAGAGGAATGTTTATGGCGGCTAGAAAACTGAAATGAAATGTTTTCCCAAACCTTTCAGCCCTCCCATAACCCTAATCCCGAAATGGGTTGTGGGCCTAACCACTAATCACCTAATTAAGCACGGTTAAGCCGTTTTTCCATTTTCAAACCTTATTTCAGTCATTTCTCCCAAATGGTAAGTCCGTTTGTTTAATGTGACCACTCTAGGGAAGTTAACCATCATCTGAATCAAATGGAAGTGGTTTCTCAGGTCAAAACCCCTTACCAATCAAAAGTTATAGGCGAAACAAGATTTGCCAGGGGCAAAGAATTCGACAAAAATCTTGAATGTGGGAAATGACCCCAATAGTCGTTTCCCAAAGTTACACGACCATAGGACTTCGTATGAAGATAAAATAAATATTATACGATACTCCGATACGTAAAATGCGGGTCGTTACACTCTCTCCCCTCCCCCCATCTTTAAAAAAATTCGCCCCTGAAATTCCTTAATCAAAACATACAATGGTGTCCCGCATGCCTATCAGCCATTTACAAACAATCAAACATACATAATAACACAACAAGCCTATCCTAGCATGCGACTTACTAACAAGGGAATAACTATATCGCGATCAAAATCTTACCAGGCAAAGAGTTCTGTATATGACTTCCTTATGCTCTCCTCGGTTTCCAAAGTACAGTCATTTTCATTATCACCCCATTGGACCTTAACCAGTTGCACCGTCTTCCTTCAAAGTTGCTTCGTATCGTGTCCGACAATATGAACGGTTCCGTGGCTCCCAACTGCCTCAGATTCCACCACGATATCATCCAACTGATCTAGTGAAATAGTCATATCAGAATCATGCACGAACTTCCTTAACTGGGAAAAATAAAATACGTTGTGCACTCCCGCCATCTTTTTTGGTAATCCAACTTTATACGCTAAATTCCCCACTTGTTCGAGAACTAGAAATGGACCAACAAACCTTGGTGCAAACTTACCTCTCATGCCAAAACGAATCATACTCTTTAATGGAGAGATCTTGACGAATACCAGGTCACCAACGGAGAATTTCAATTCTCTTCGTCTTTTATCAGCATAACTCTTCTTCTTATCTTAGGCAGCCTTCATTCATTGTTGGATAACCTTGATTTTATCTGAAGTTTCTCTTGTTACATCTAGTCCAAGAACAAATTTCTCACCGGTTTCCAACCAATATGACGGTGAGTTGCATGGTCTTCCGTACAAAGCTTCAAATGGATCCATATTAGTACTGGACTGATGACTATTATTGTACGCGAACTCAACCAGATGCAAATGGTCATCCTATTAACCACCCAAATACAATATACAAGCTTCTAAGAGATCCTCTAATACACAATTCACCCTCTCTGTTTGACTGTCGGTTTGAGGATGGTACGCGGTACTGAGATGTAATTTTGACCTTAAAGCCTCTTGTAAGCTCTTCCAAAACCCACTAGTAAATAAGGGATCTCAGTCACTCACAATACCTCTAGGTGCTCCATGAAATCTCACTACCCACATCATATACATTTTCTGCTAACTTAGCTGATGTTCTATTCGACTTAACCGGTATAAACCTTGCACTTTTGGTCAATCGATCCACAATCACCCAAATACTATCATGACCCGATCTAGTCCTTGGTAGACCATCAATGAAATCCATTGATACATGTTCCCATTTACGTTCGGGAATTTCCAATGGTTGTAACAAATCACTAGGCTTCTTTTGCTCGGCTTTAACTAATTGGCAATTCATGCACTTGGATATAAACTTCCCAACGTCTCTCTTCATCCCTTCCCAGTAGTAGGTTTTCCTCATGTCTCGATACATTTTGTTACCACCAGGATGTATAGTCAGTTTTGAGTGATGATACTCTTTAAGAACTTCATCTTTCAATCCATTAATGTTGGGTATAACTAGCCACCCATTCTTTCGAAGCCATCCCCCTCGATCAAGACCATACTTGTTCACCCTCTCGCCGTCAATACCCATCTCTTCCTTGAAGATGATTTCCAATATATTAGGAACATCCCTCTGACTGGAACCGATCCGCTCAATCAAAGTGGGTATGATTGTCAAACTTGCTAACATCTCTGGATCCAATTCACACTTAGGTCTGAAATCATATCCTGCGATATACTCCAGTTTCTTCCATTCCAGAAACATAGCCTCCAAACTGGCATGTCTCCTACTCAATGCGTCAGCTACCGCATTTCCCTTCCCGGGTGTATATGCGATATTAAAATCTTATGATGCCAAGAACTCTAACCATCTCTACTGACAAAGATTTAAATCCTTTTGAGAGAAAAGGTACTTTAATGACTTATGATCGGTAAACAACTTGAATCTTTCTCCCAAGAGATAATGTCTCCACATCTTCAACGCAAACACAATCGCTGCCAATTCCAAATCATGGGTAGGATACCTTTTCTCATGCGGTTTCAGTTGCCGACTAGCATAAGCTGCAACCCTACCTCCTTGCATCAGTACAACACCTAGTCCGGTACCACAGGCATCCGTGCATACCGTCATTTCTTCGTTCTCTTTTGGAATAACTAACATTAGTGCGCACGTTAACTTTTCCTTTAGGCTCTTAAATGCATTCTCACACCTTTCATCCTAAACGAAAGCTTGGTTCTTCTTGGTCAACTGAGTTAACGGTGCCGCTTAGAAACAACATGGCCCAAGAATCTCACATCTCTCCTCCAGAAGTGACACTTAGAAAATTTTGCTTTCAATTGGTGTTCCCTCAACACCCCCATCACTATCCTCAAATGTTCCTTGTGTTCTTCATCTGTCCTCGAGTAAACCAAGATATCGTCCACGAATGCAAGAACAAACTTATTTAATTGACCTCAGAAAACTCTATTCATAAGATGCACAAAATATGCGGGTGCATTAGTCAACCCGAATGGCATGACCAACCACTCATTGAATCCAGACGGCGTCCGAAAATGCCATTTTAGGTATACTCTCAACTGCTACTCAGAGCTGATGAAAACCTATCGCGAGATCCAACTGGGAAAACACTGTTGCTCCATTTAGCTAATCAAACAAATCATCTACCCGTGGAAGAGGATACTTATTCTTCCTAGTCACCTTGTTCAACTCGCGGTAGTCTACACATAAGCGAAGGGAACCATCGGCCTTAGTGGAAAATACAACCGGTGCTCCTCGCTCGGAAACACTCCTTCGGATAAATTCCTTCTTCAAAAGATCGTCCACTTGCACCTCGAGCTCTCGCTGCTCCCTTGGTGCCATACGACGAAGCGGTATCACTATAGGTCTGGCATCTTTCACTAAATCAATCCAAAACTCGATCTCTCCATGTGGTGGAAGTTCGGCCACTTCCTCGAAGATGTCCAGATACTCGCCAGCAATAGGTGCATCTGATAACTCATCCTACGGGATGTCGAGGGAACGTAGGAAATTAGTCATCATCTCATCACTAGTTAGGCAACCCAATACTACCCTCCGCCCATCATCCGGTCTAATGGTCACCGAAGACCCCTCACTGTCTACCACCACCCCACATCTTTGGAGCTAATAAACTCCCAAAATAATGCCAAACCCAGTAAAGCCCAAAACAAAGCAATCACATGCAAACATACATCCATGACTCGATAAGACCAAATTTCGACAAATCATACTAAGGCTAGTCGAACCACCGATCGGGTTCGTCACAACTAAAGGTCTATCGACAATCTCGGGTTCCAATTCCAACCTATATACTAGGTCACTAGATAGGAAAGAATGGGACGCCCAGGTATCAAACAATACTCGAACATGAACATCATAAATAGAAAGCATACCTTAAATAACGATACCCTTTCCCTTCTGCGCCACATTTGGGGTATTCGACGAAGAAGGGACAACGTTGATAGCATATTCTTTCAACATTTGCTTCTCCTTAGGGGGTTGTGGATATTCGTTCTTAAAATGCCCTACTTGGACGTAGTTGAAGCACTTATTTTCCCCTGGCTTTGCTCGACACTCTTTGACATAGTGACCCTTCTTTCCATAGCTATAACACTCGATATCTTTCTTATTCTTCTTTTTCTGAACATCCTTGGTCTGATTCTGTTTCTTCTTATTCAGGGAATTATTCTTGCCTCCACCGCTTTCATACGGCTTTGGCTCCTCTGCAAATGTAATAGCAACCTCGGCCTTCGACTTAAGGTAAAGGCTCTTTGATCTCAATGCCTTTCCCACAACAGATTCGAATGTCTCATCGATATGGTTTATAAGTCATTCCCCCAAATACTCATCTAGGCCAATTATGAACTTCTCGTTCTTCTTCTCGACAGTATCGATAAGAGATAATCCATATTTTGATTAAGTATCGAATTCGGCAATGTATTCCGAGACTGTCCTACCATTCTGGTTAAGCTCCAAAAACTTCCTAAACAATTCTGATTTCTAAGCAGTTGGAATAAACTTGTCACGGAAGCGAGTCTTAAACTGATTCCAAGTAACTTGATCCTTGGGAGTAGCTGCTATAATAGCATTCCACCTATTCATAGACCGTCCTTGAAGTTGACGCGATGCTAACTTTCACTTCATCGCATCATTGATCCCCAAATCCTTGAAGATGTGCTCACAACTATCAATCCAATCCTGAACCTCCGTAGCCGACTCCGTTCCGTGTTATGGCTTCCCACCAAGACTAGTATAATCCTTACAGAGCTTGGCGAAATCGGCTCTAGGCGCTTGCACCACCACAGTCAGCAGCGTTAGGGACTGCTCCCGGAGCATCCCAAAGCATCTCTTGCATAAAGGTACTAAACATGGTCCACATATTAGGGACATTCCTACTGTCGGCCACTGACCCCGTACTCCTCGTATTTCGGCTCATCGTCCAATCTGTAAAGAGAAAAACGATTAAACATCTCCTTAGTGGTGCCAGTGTAGTGCGAATACATCCTTGGATATATTAATAGTATACATATTGTTTTTGAAAACAAAAATATCATAAATACGCGCTCTCATATATGAATACTATCTCTCCCTGATGTCTTCCCCTAGGTTAACTACGCAACCTAGGCCCTGATACCAAGTGTGACGGCCCGCCCTGCACCAGCCAACATTTCCTCGAAATGCGCTATGCCAATGCCCGACTAGCACAAGACTGTCATCAAAAGAAAAGGGTTTGAAACTATGAATCACCAAAGAACCTGTATTATATCTCATAGCGCATGGAATAAAATATAATAATAACATAACTTGACATAAAATAGGCAGGACAGTGCATAAGCTGAAAACTAAACCATCATAGCAGCAGAATCCAAAATACAGCTTACGATAGAAATCATCATTATTACAACTTCAAAATACTGTCTCTAAATCATAAAAGAAAAGGTACACCACTAATGGCCAAAGTAGTGACAAACAACAACACAGGGAGAATATATGTAAAAAGTACGTGGAAGCCCCCCTGCTCGTCTCCAGACAGCTACTCGTGAATAACCGCCCAACCTGTCTCTAGTCTGCTCATTTAGGAGCACCTAGAGTAAGAAGAAGAGATATAAAACTCTAGGTTAGAAAAAAGTATGGTATGAGTGATAGCAGCGAAGTAAAACAATAAAAGGTATAAATAATCATACCTGAACCTAGACCTGCAACCAAAGAGTTAGCACAACAAGATGTACAATACTTTAAGGTAACACAAACATAAAGTGTAAAAAGGGAGTGTGCATGTCATGGTGATAGCAAACATCAAACATAGCAATCATCCTCAAATCACTCACTCGGTGGGTAAAGCATACGATATCCACTCACTAAATAGAGTTTTAATGAATCTTTAATTAGATTTAAAGGTGAATCTGATAACTAAAATTATCAAATTCGGTAAATGATCGAGAATGGAGTATCACTAGTTTTGCTCTAAGCGATAGTTAAATCTTTAATTAGATTTGAACGTGAAATGGTAATTAACTTTACCGATAACATCATGGTGTAAGATATGAAGTATCACCAGTTTTGCTTCATTGGGTGAATAGGTTAGGATTGGGAAATTAAACAATTGATTGCTACGGTTAGGTTCGCAAATCCCGACTAGTTTGGATAAATCATAATTTGGTTTGAAATGATATCCAAAGGAAGATTAAAGAATAAATTTAAAGAATTTATCTTTGATAAAATTAATGGGAACCTTTCCCAAATTATAAGAATATTTGAATAAAGGAATATTCTGGATTGGAATGAGGCGTATGTTGTGCTTTTATAGCACTTGTTTATTATATACGCGAGTTATTAAGAAAGACCAGGTTTATCCCATTTTGAATAACTGATTCGACGATATGTCGAGGAAGAAGACGGTGGTTGAAGACCAGAGGTCTTCATATCGTTTGGATGATTACTGATGTATTGATTGGGCTGTACACCCAAGACAAGGTAATAAGGGGTGATCGTCCTGACGTACTTGGAGATCGACCGAATATTCGAGGGCCTCTCTCCTGTATTGGACATATGGGACAAGGAATAAGGTGCCTCCGGTTTCGTTCAGACCCAGAACAAACTTGTAAATGGATGTGTGTCTGACATCGGATTTCATTCTGTGTGATTGATAGACATCAGTTGCATAGCGTGAATTGCCTATGTGGCATGCTGAGATGCAAATGATCAAGGCTTCTGTTGAAAACAGTGTCTTATGGTTGATGATCAAAGCACGGCTTTAATATAGCATAGCTTTGTGTAGCGTTAATTCGCGAGCCTCACAGCCCGGTGTGAACCAGAAATGGGAGAGGACATCAGGGAGGGCATGCGTTTCCTTCTAGCTAGGAGTGGTGTATGGATTTTGCACGCCCAGGCGTTTTACTTATGTGGATGATGGATAGCGAGGAGCCTCGGTTATATCGGTCTCTGCGGAGCCGATGGATGGTATGGTCTTTATACAGACCAATTTTATGCCCCATAGGGTGGGGAAATGCAATATTCAGGCATTTTAATCCACTCCGTGTGGACCGACCCTGACGATCCAAGGGTCACTTGAGATCTAATCCTGAGACATGGGCTAGATTGTCTCGAAGCAGTAAGGACGATCCCTTGCCTTGATTCACAGTTGGAAGTCCAACTTCCAATACGACATTTTACAGTTTTGATTATAGATCCTAGTATGACGACATAGTGGGATGGGGCACTCATGCCGTCTATGATTGATACATTTATATTTGAAATTGTTTTGACACTATACACTTATAGCAATAGTAAAGTATGAAATTTAACATACCAAGCATTTTTGGTTATTATAAGGTAAAAACTCTATCCTCCGGCTTGCGTTGCATTGTGTGATGGGACTTGAGTCTTATAATAGCTTCATTGTTCTTTATTTAGCATTGCACTGTTTGTTTTATGCACTAGTATTCTTAGGGGTAAACCCGTTCCATTTTTTACGGCATGGTCCCTTGATTTACCTAACTTTATAATCAAATTAATAACTGTTTTAGTTCTCACACCAGTCACATGACTAACCTAGAGTTTATTGTTTTAACCTGAACTCTGGGTGCCCCTATTTTCTACACGGGCATCTAGTAGTTTTGATTTTACAGATTTATATTCATAGGATCCTGGTTTACAACTGGAATAATATTCGGAAAGCTCAGTATCCGTATATTCTTTACAGTTGTATTTTATATATTTTTCCGCTGCATTGTAAATTGTAAATCTCTGACATTTATTGAATGTATAATATTTATTTATACTTTGTTATATTCTTGTATTCTGATGGAATTGTTGTATTAAGCAATGAAATCTTCTTCATTTTGTGTTCTGATTTGTCATGTTCTCAAAGCAATCCGGGCTTTCCTTCACGGGGAAGTTCAGGTCGTCTCATTTGGTATTAGAGCTTTGGTTTACAGAGCTCGAGAACAAGACACTTTAGAACTAAACGAAAGAATTCATCAGAAATTGGATTAGTAATATCCAATGAGAGTGACTCATTAGCGATAGGATCAGTAGTATCCTAGAATGAGTTAGAAGAGTGTAATTTTTAAAATGAAAATGAAAACCAATTTTGTTTTGAAAATTTAAATCAATTATTCGTATTTGAATGTTTATTTTATATTGAATTTGGACAATCAAGAATATAAAGATTTCAATATACGTCTGATCCACGTGTATTTGAAGCCTCAAATATACTAGATAGATATAGAATCACGCTCCAGTCGCCCGGGAATGGTTCTGATGATGGGTGACAATCATCAGTGTTGTGTTCGAGTTTCGAAAGTGGGATGTCTATATATTTCCAATTGACTGGTGTGAGAACCAAAACTAGATAGGGTTTATTGTTGTGAATTGGCATCAAAAACATGATTTTCTATATATATAAATATATCAAAATTATGAATTTGAAACGTTAATTCACTAATTGATTGATGGTTGTGTTGTGTGATTATTCATTTAAACCATTATGTAAATGCAAGGTAAATTTAGCCAAATTGTATCAAATGTTGAACTGAATAGAAAATTGTTTGAAATTGCATGCATATACATGTACATACATTGAACAGGTCATAGCAAGGAGGCTAGAGCAGAGGAATAAAATTGTATGCCCGACAAATAGATACATGTTTACTAATTTATTGGGTTTGGATGATTTTATGAGCCGATTGGCTTTTTCTTTTTGAGATGAAAGGGCCTGTGTGGCGGTTTGGGGATTTTCCCGGTGCTCCCCGTACAAAGGTGGTTATGGCGATTTTTTTTAAAAATTTAGGGTGTTAGCCAAATTTTTGAAAAAACAGAAATTCTTAGAAACTGAAAAGTTGAAGAATGAAAGGAAAACTTAAAGTTGAGTTGATTAGTTAAACAACTTTTAGCTTCATTCCTTTTCGAGGATGAAAAAAATTTAAGTGGGGGAGATTGTAACAATCCGGAAAATCAGAACCAGTTTAAAATTTTTATTTTCGCAATTTTAATGAATTTTGAATATTTAAAATGATTTATTTTAAATAATTACGACGAGAAATGTATGTTGAATAGAAATAGAACGTATAAATTTATTTAAATCGACGTTAGAATATAAATATTTATTTTAATTATAAAAGGAATTGAAAATGGCACGGTAGTTTGAAAATTCGATTTCAAATTTCAAATGAATGTACAAGATTCAAAATAAACCGGATTTTTGTGAAAACAAAAATATTTGAATCTATTTGAAAATAACTTTCCAACAAATCTGAAAAATTCCAGATTTCATAGTGGGAATAAAAAGTTATGTCCAGTTGAAGATTCAGAAAAGTCGCTATGGAAATATAGCCCTAAAAAAATGGAAATTTTGCAAACGACCTTCGTTTTCGACAAAACCACTTTTGTTGGATCCAGGATGTCAAGTTATTGCTAGATTCCAAAATCCATAATTTTTAGGATTAATCTGTGAGCGTGGAAAAAGGAAACATGTTTTGTCAGTTTTAGTCAATTTGGATCGACCAAAAAAAGACCATTTTTCAAACGGTCTCCAAATTCGACGAAATATATATTATATATAATATAATGGTCTGAATAGAACGCGCTGTGCCGGCGGCAGTTAGCGAATTTCGACCATTGACTTCGAATGGACATTACGGGAGATCCAACCGTCAAATTCTCCTGAAACCAGAACCGTTGGGTTCGTATCGAAAAGAGCTTTCTAACAAATACAAGAAATTATAAATCTAATGGTGAATTTGGAATTATGTACAAATAAAATTTGGAAAAGGTCGTTGTAAGTGCTGTTCGATGACCATTTATGAAAATCGAATGTACGGGCCTTGATAAAATTATTAAAAATATCAATAATTTGTGTAAAATCATAAAAAATGATTTGGAAAGAACTGGGATGACAAATTCCATATTTGAAAATATAAAAATAGTTATTTTTATCGAAACGAACTAGTTATGAACTAGAATTAACCTAAACTCTGGGTGTCCATATTTTCTACACGGACAACTAGTAGTTTTGGTTTTGCAGATTTATATTCACATGATCCTAGTTTACAGCTAGGATGATATTTAGAAAGCTCTGTATCCGTATATTCTTTTCAGTTGTGTTTTATATTATTTTCCGCTGCATTGTAAATTGTAAATCTCTGATATTTATCGAATGTATAATATTTATTTATACTCTGTTATATTCTTGTATTCTGCTGGAATTGTTGTAATGAAATGTTCTTCTGTTTTTATTCTGATTTGTCATGTTCTCAAAGCAATCCGGGCTTTCCTTCACGGAGAAGTTCGGATCGTCTCAATTTACCTTTCATGACTGAAAAATTAATGTTAGATAAAGGACAATCAATTATACTAATTGAGAAAGAATATGAGAGTAGATAATGAAAAGTATTATGTTTGAATCCTTATAGAAAAGAATAAAAAATTGAAAGTAGCAGTGGACTACGAAATCGATGCATATTTCAATCAAATTTCATAACTTAACGCTTTAGTGTTTTAGAAAAAAAATTAACCAATACATGTGGGATTAAATAAAAATAACACTTCTAGATCAGAAAGAATTAATGAAATGAGATAAGAATGGACGAGGAATATTTTTGCTAACTAAAATTTTAATATTCAAGACATTCAATTTTTTTATTATCCAATATTAATGAAATAAGCTAAGAATGTATTAATTTTCTTTGGGTATAAGTCCTGAATTTCCATGTTTAATATGACATTAACACAAATTAGTGCCCTTCATTGTTGTTACAAATATTTATTACCACTAATTTACTAATAAAAATAATTAAGTACTTAAATTGTATGAAAAGAAGCATATTCTTTATAAACATATCAAATTCTAATAAAATTGGAAAATAAACTTTTAACGGAAAATATTTTCGATAATAATAATGGAGCAAAAGGGATGGTAAGAAGAAATCACAACGAATGTTTAATGCTTACAACAACAAAACAACATGGATTACATTATAACTTTAAATATAAGTACATAGATAATTATTTAAAGGTTAATTGAAGAATATTAAAATAAGGAGATAATAAATTATGGCATAACTTAACCATCTGAACTCAACACCACATGAAATTGCCAACCATTCCTCTTTCAATCCATTAATTTATTTGGTAGGAGGTGAGCATGCCTAAAACGATGAAGGAGAATAGTTGTTCTATAGAAGAAATGAATCCATTAATTTATTTGGGAGAAGATGAATAGTTGTGCAAGGTAAAAGTCAACATTATATTGGTTTTCTTATATGATACAGTAATATAATACAGTAGAATAGATTTCAAGAATGTCCATCCCTTCTCAAAATTATTTTATTTATCTATTATATTTTGATAAAAGAATTTTGTAGACTCGCATTTCTCATTTTCTTATTAACTTTCATCTTGATCCTCTTTCCTTAACGATCTACTAAACATTTTGCACTTGGATCATCCACGGGAAATAAATAACAAATTTAACATTAATTTAATAAATGTCATTTAACGAAAACATTACATCAATTAGTCTTTTTTGCCAGTGAATCTGTTAAACATTTTTCATTTTAGATCATCCCCTAGTAATAAAATTGCAAATTTAGCGTTACGTTAATAAATTTGTTCATTTAAAATGTTACATTCGTGTATCTAATTTCTGAGATTAATAATCTTATGGTTTCACTCTTTTCAGGTTACTTCTTGTTTTCTAATTTCTGAGATAAGAAGTATATAATTACCCATTTTTCTCAAAAATTCTATCTAACAAAATTAATGGGGATAATAGATGTTACCTTACTAAATAGTACGGCTTCTTTTTCACTATCTTATATATGAGCACTCCTCTTTCTATTTTCATTTTACATCATTGTGCTTATGCCTGATTGCAATTCATTATGCATGAAGAATAAGGTTTATGAAATAAATATAACATACATGTGTAATATAAATAAATATATATCATAGTCTAACCTAGATTCAGCTTAGGCAGTTATAATACCTGACTTTACAATTGCTGGTAATAGAAATAAATATAACATACATGCATAGTAGACAATGAAATATGTCTGATGAAGATCTCTGGCTCTTCTCTGGAAAACTTTAACTAACTTCAATAGTCCTGAAAACAACTCGGATCTAACCCGAGTATTAAAATACCCGAATCAGTCTTGGATAAACCAGCATGAGAAAATCTCAACAATAAATGACAATGTCATATATGTTAATTTTAGGGTGAATCAAAATTCTTAGAAAGAATGAGTATCTCATAAGACCATATCCATAAATAAACACAATGGGTTTTTCCCTTTATGATAACTAAAACATTTATATATAAAAATTTGATATTACGATTAATGTCTAATCTTAGAAATCATTTTCGAATATAAATATTCAAGTATTCAAAATTATTACAATTATTAAATTCTGGGCTACTATGTCGTATACTCTAAAACGTAGATGCTTATTGGGGACTTGGATTTCCATACAAATGACCAGGTTAAAGATTTTCCTTTTCCATAGCTGGGAACACCTCTAGAGGGATGGTCCAAGAATCTGAAACAGTCATAGATTCTCTACTAACACAAGACTGACCCACCTCTGTTTCCTGCACTTATATGGTGCCTTATATTTCATTTCTCACTCGTAACCAACCTTTAAACCGAGGCTTCGGAGTTTCCATATGCCACATTAGGTAATCCAGCGTTGGAATAAAGGCAGCTCAGTGGTCAATGGCGAGTTGGGTTAGGCGCTGGGGTCGGAAGTCTAGAGGATGGTAGCTGGCGTCGAGGCAACTGTTGGTGGTAGCGGCGTCCAGATGATAGCAGCATGTGGATTCTGGTGAAGGCGGTTCAAATGAGAATGGAAGTCACAAGTGGGAGAGTTGAAGAGTGCGGGTTTGGGTTGTACTTCATTGCGTGAATAATTATTGGAGCGGGATTATGTTTCATGACAAGTGGAAGAATATGCATGCACGCGTGCTGGGGAAGGAGTTTAGAGGTGGGCTGTTGAAATGATTTTGGGCTTAGGCCTACGACCTTAATAATAAAAAATAAAAAAAAACAGGGGCCCGGAATTGAAAGAAAGTGTAGACATATCTCGATTGAAATGAAAAAAAAAAAGATGTGGTGGGCTGATTAAGGGTAAGTATAGATTACTGTTTTCGATCATGAAGAGGCTCAGTAGTGACTTCGTGGAATAAAACCAAGATAAGGAGACTAGGACGTCACTAATCTCGATGATTTAAGGGTAAATAGAATAATTAGTTAATTGATTATTTTCATTACTATTATAAGTTACTACAATTCAAATAAAATAATGTAATGGGTATAAATTGTTCATACGTGAACAAGAATCGCAAAGCCAAAAGGGCTTTGGAATCACAAAAGCGAAGTCTGCACTGTCAAGATAGTTTGTTTGGAGTTGGAAGCAACCGGGGTTTCATTTAAATTCTAAATGCCTATTTAAAATTAAACGAAACAACGCGAAACAATGGTGAGTTAACTCTCACACTTTTCTGGACTACTATGATGTGGTAAATTCATATAATTAAAATACCATTAATGATATATATTGGTTGATTGGATGCCTTGGATTCTTATGGTTGAATTAATGGTTGTTATTAATTATATTATTGTCGTTAATTTATTAATTTAAAATTTTATCTATCATGAAATATTATAATAATCCGTGATGCAGGGCAGGGAGGAACAGGTTGGCGGGACCCAATAGGATTCCTCAAACATCATGTATGTTGTTTATTTTTATATTGTTTACACATGAACTGATTAAACCCCAAATAACACTAAATCCTATTTAAATGTTAATGTTTGAATGGATATGGTTATTGTTGTGATTTTAATCAATTGACAATATTGATTAAGTGGTTGGAAGTGAGAGCCTGAAATCTATTATTTTAAGATGTTGTTCTGCCGTCAGGCGAATTGATGTAATATTTAGTTATAAATTTATTTCTATAACTAAACTGAAGTTTTAAAAGCTATTTTATATAAGTGAATTAAAATAGGAATTTTATAAGTATATGTATATTTAAATCATGTTTTATAAAAGGATCATTAAACATTTATATGACATATTCTTATGTCATTTTCTGACTGGAAAGTCAAGAACTAACTAATGGGATAGTGGAACGAAATAATTGTTTGTATAAAACAACTAACTGATCTTTTAAATTAATTAAGTTATTTAATTAATTTAAAGGGTAATAATAATGGAAATCAGTTAACAGTAACTGACATGTACATTTGGCAAAATCAACCGTTTTTAATTGAGGTTGACAAATGGAGTAATTTAATTAATCTAATCAATAATTTTCCGAATATTCATTAAAATTAATGAATGGTGCTAAATGTTAGCTAATCTTCGATTAATGGTATTTTGAAGTAATCATCGAATTTTTTAGTGTCAATAAAGTTAATTATTATTTAATAAACTTTTAAAAAGGATAATTATTTTGTTTTTAGTAAATATCAAAATTAACTATTTTTAATGTAGTTAATATTAAAGTTAATTATTATTTTAATTAATAATAATCAAAGCGATGACTTTTGGTTGGAATTCAATTAAGAAGTGATTAGTTGGAAATAAGGTTTGATCAAAATCTAATAAGAGTTTTATACCAGGATTATAATTCAAATTTGCGGACAAAGTTCGTAAAGGTTATTTATAAGCTAATGTCAGGATTTCGACAAGATTTTATTAAGAAAGACAAATAATGGAGGTGATTAAATAGGACTTCATAGAAGATGGTTATATGGATATGTGCAAAAGGATATGAAATTATTTAATAATGTAATTAAAGAGATAAAAGGGCAATTACCAATATAAGATATGGTTTATGAAAATCATATTGAATTCAGATGGTAAATAAGATTGGAAAGTTTACTTAACGAAGTAAAAGGAATTAATATGCAATGTAGGTTTTCAAATAAAAGAAAATGGTTTATGAAACCGTAGTAAATGTAAATCGAAATGCATTATTGCAACATAGATTCACAAAGACTTAGAATTGAATAAAACCTTTTGGGTTTTAAAGTACCCATGTGTTATTTTGAAATTGTTTGGTTTATGAAGCATGACTATGTTTGTATCATTGAATAGGGTAAATAGCACTATTTTCTAAACTATGAAAATAGTTTGTAAATACTCTTATTCGAGGGAATAAATAATGAGTTTGAATGAGTATAAAGGCTATATAAATTTAATTTTAGAAAAAACAATTATAAATGAGATGGGTAAACTTTAATGAATTTTGATTGAAAATTAATGGAACCATCTAAGATTCATATTAAGAAATGTGTCGAATGATGTTATTGTGGCCATAAAGGATTTGAAAATGAACTATATACCATTTGGAAATATTTATAGCAATATTTCAAGATAGAAATGGAAAATGGAAATTGAGTCTGAAAATATGGTCGTTTTGAAAGTTACGTATCAGTTTATCTTTTCGAAGGTAATAAACAAGGGTTTTTTATAAAATTTAATCGATTATAAGAAATCGATGAAATGGTTCAATGAAATATTTGATATAAAGGACCTGAGCTGCAAATTCACCTAGATATGCTGTTATGATTTGATAGTTGAACAACCGACTATCAAATAAATTGCTAGACTTTTTGACGTGTTGTTTTCGAAGAGATCGAGATGAGAACTATACCCAAACCCACTTCAAATCAACCATGCGGACGCGACTAACTCGCAGAGTATAAAGATGGAGCATTAAAGACAGCTGATCTTCACGAGTGGAAGAATTGCTTGAAAATTTTCTTTGGATTACAACCAGAGTTATTTGGATTTTGATTCTGTTGTGATTGAAATCCACGGATTTGCAAGGACTACATGCTACTGATCTATAGGGTGATTCCTAGGATGTAGTAGGAGGGTTTCTTCGGTTCATCTTGTTCCTGGATGACTTGTATGGATGAATGTGTGACAAAGTATTTCCTTAAGAATCATGTACGTTGATTTTTACAAGTATACCAAGTTCGGTGGCATTGGAATTCTCTTGCATAACACCTAGAGTGCCTTTACGGACGTTAAATAGTGATTTGTCGGATCTGACGATATAGCATTCAAAGTGAAGGAGATGTGCTAAAAGATAAACGTAAACTCAAGCATCACCAACCGGGAAATGGCGCAAAATTGGGTATGCAGCATGGCTATGTGGATTGCATCCATTAAAAGGGTATATCATTACCTGATCTGGAGAAATCAATGCCTTTGGTTGTTTCTTTTTATTATGATATTGGTTCGGTTAGCTGGCTCCAACCGTGGTAATGATATATTCAGTACTCTCAAGAGGAATAAGGGACCGGTCATGTGTAGCCGCGTTGCAAGACATTCTTGTTGAACCCCAATGTATTCATCTCCGGAGGTACATTGTCGGAAAGGTGGTCCCATACCTTGCCTGGAAATCCATTCTTCAATAAGAACCCACGATTTTGATTGTATCCTATATATGTAGAGCGCGAGATGCAAGCGTTGTGCTGGATTATTCTTTATTTGTGGTTTGATAGACACTATTATAATATCAGAAAAGATATTGATTTCAAAAATGATTTTGGTTATAGTACGGTAAAATCTGTCCGTGTTTATGTGTGGGTTGGTCTTACTATTATCCTTTTCTTTCAAAAAGGATTTTTCAAATTTAAACAAGTTGTTTGTGCTGTGAATTTATCACTGAAAGTGTTCCAAACTGATCTAGGTGAATTTTGCTTTACTTCAAATGTGCTTGGGTCAGACCGAGTATATTTCCAGGATAGGTTTCGCTTGGAGTCTAGGAGCTAGAAGCAAAAGGCTTCACCGTTAGTTATATAAAGGGTATTTCCGTTGTGGCAAATATATGTTGTACTCTGATGATTGGTATGTATATAAAGTTTTCTTTTGTATAAAGACATTTGATATATTATATTTATTCGTTCCACTGTGAGATTCTGATGTATTCTTCTTTTTCATCTATTTTAACAATTCTATCTTTTTGTCCCAAAAACAACATTTTTTTCCTTTGAAACCAATTTGATCATATCCCTCAAACTTAGAAGGCGCGATATCCATCTGAAATAGCATGTATGATAATATTCATTTAAGAAAGGGTGTTTGCAGAAAATAAATTTCCCTTAATTACAACATCTTTAAGGGTGGTACTGTAAAGTATCAGAAATTTGGAAATGGGGTTGCATTCCTATCATCTCCATTACTTGATAATTCGAGCAAGCTTCTAATTTATATTGCTTTTTTAATACTTAAAAATATAGGAATTTCCATCAAATATAAAGCGCTTGTAGCTCAGTGGATAGAGCGTCTGTTTCCTAAGCAGAAGGTCGTAGGTTCGACCCCTACCTGGCGCGCTTTTCTTTTTTCTTTGATTGCTTCCACTTTTAGTCTTAAAAAAATTATTTTCCTTTAGTAAGTATGGGAAGTAAATTTTTGACACTAGACAAACTTGTGCTTCTTCTTCTTTAAAAGATATCGTTTTTCAACTTTGATTCCTTACTCATACAATGACATCTTGTAGCATTGAAGACCACTGGAGCTTTGTAAGAAAAAGTATACAAGTTTTCAACACAGCTTCTTCTAAATTAAAGTTTATCACAAAAATAGCACACTTTATGCTATGGAGAATTAATATAATTGAGAAAAATACCAATCAAAAGTAAGAGAACACCGAGTTCTTGAAAAGTGATAGATTTTTTTTCAAAATGGTGGATGGAAATCTACATGAAAAGCGAAGAAATGCATGAATAACAAAATAAATCAATGTAAAGTGATAACATAACTTTTGTGTATTGCAAAGGGCATTAGGCTGGTGGCTAAGGGCTAACCGCCGACCTGGCTAGTTTGGTTGGTGGTTAATCGCCGACCAGCCACCGAGCTGTTAGCTCTAAGCAACCAACCTGATTCCCTTAGCATTACACAAATTCTTTTGATAAATGAAAATATATGCGAAAGCGAGAGCTAAATAGCAGTGAAAAAAGAAATCAACATAAATTGGTGGATAGAGGTAGATCCAAGAAAGTCGAATGAATGGAAGTATTTAATATATTAAATGAGTAATAAATAATGCATCAAGAAAATTAAGGTTTTAAATGTTAAATGAGAAGAAAATTAAGGTTTTAAATGTTAAATGTTAAATGTTAAAATGAGACCAAAAAGCACGGTAAGAAGAAGTCACAAAGAATGCTTAATGCTTACAACAACAAAACAACATGGATTACGTTATATCTTTAAATATAAGTACATAAACAATATTTTAAAGGTTAATTAAAGAATACTAAAATAAGGAGATAATAAATTAAGGCATAACTTAACCATCTGAACTCCACACTACATGGAATAGGCAACCATTCCTCTTTCAATCAATTAATTTATTTAAAAGGAGGTGAGCATGCCTAAATGGTGAAGAGGAATAGTTGTTCTATAGAAGAAATGAATCCATTAATTTGTTTGGGAGAAGATGAGATTGTCTGCATTAATGAAGGAAAATAGGAATACAACAGAAGAAAAAAATGAATAAATAAGAGTGTACTTGAATAAGTTTTCTATAGCTTAACATATGTAATATGTTGTCGTTTGAAAAAATAAATGAAGAATAGAAAAGAACTACATAACCAATGCCTGTTTCATCCATTAAAATCTTTAAATTGATGATTATCCTTTAGAAATAACAAAAGAAATATAAAGGGCTTAAATGAAAACAACACCCAAGGAGAATTGAGAATATAAGGCAAGAAAGAATGAGAAAATTAAGGTTTGAAATGTTAAATGTTATAATGAGAGCAAAAAGCATGGTAAGAAGAAGTCACAAAGACTGCTTAATGCTTACAACAACAAAACAACATGGATTACGTTATAACTTTAAATATAAGTACATAAACAATAATTTGAAGCTTAATTAAAGAATATTAAAACAAGGAGATAATAAATTAAGGCGTAACTTAACCATCTGAATTCCACACTACATGGAATAGGCAACCATTCCTCTTTCAATCCGTTAATTTATTTGAGATGAGGTGAGCATGCCTAAACGGTGAAGAGGAATAGTTGTTTTATAGAAGAAATGAATCCATTAGTTAGTTTGGGAGAAGATGAGATTGCCTGAAATGATGAAGGAAAATTGAAATACTACAGAAGAAAAAAAATGAATAAATAAGAGTGTACTTGAATAAGTTTTCTATAGCTTAACATATGTAATATGCTATTATATGAAAAAATAAATGAAGAATAGAAAAGGACTACATAACCAATGCCTATTTCATCCATTAAAATCTTTAAATTGATGATTATCTTTTAGAAATAACAAAATAAATATAAAGGGCTTAAATGAAAACAACACCCTAGGTGAATTGAGGATATAAGGCAAGAAAGAATGAGAAAAGGAATAACATAATTAAATGTTTTATTTTATTTTACATTTGTAATAATATTATAATAGATAGAATGCATGAGCTTAGGTTTCCTTAAATGGGATAAAAAGTGAAGACAAACGTGGGAATACATATGTATTTTGGAAAATGTAATGGTTTGTATACAAAATGAATGTATGAAACAGAGAATTCACGAGGCACCATTAATTGCAACTTATTATTTTGGGGATGGTTTGGAAATATATTTTTATTTTTTGTGGGGTAATTGTTAAATTTCATCCAAATGGGTGAGATCGAAGTATTCAAGATAAGAGAAAATGTAATGCAAGGTAAAGGTCAACATTATATTAGTTTTCTCATATCTTATATAGTAATATAATGTAGTAGAATAGATTCCAAGAATGTCCGTCCATTCTCAAAATTAATTTATCTATCTATTATGTATTGATAAAAGAAACTTTTAAACTAGGATTTCTCCTTTTTTTATTAGGAAAATATTTACAAGGACAAAATTAAAGGCTTTTTTAACCATAAGTACAACCCACTTAAATTTATCTCAAAAGGACAATATATATTTATTTTCTTCCTCACGTGCATTATTTCCTTCTTCCAGCAAAAATTAAATCCGTAAATCGTGCGCTATTTCCTTCTTTCATCATCTATTCATCGTGGACAAAAATTTCTATCTCGCCGTCATTGATCGTTGTTCTTCTTCTTTTATATTTTCAGATTAATTTTTCGTACTGATCTCATAAAACCAACGAGATCTGAAATATATTTTCAAATTCTGGATGGAAAGTCGATCGATCAAGAATCGATCTAGAAAATCAATAGCGAATTAGGTTTAGGGTTGATTTTATCCATTCAATTTGAGTTGATCATACGATTCCTTCACTGTTTCGGATGGATTTTTGCTTCTTCTATCGGTAATTCATGGATTCTACTGGTATTACAAGAAGGTAATAGTTACAGGAAAATAATCACAAGGATAAAATTAAGGGCTTTTTTATTCATAAGGACACCCCACTAAAATTTTACTCAGAACGACAATACACTAATACATTTTAATTTCCTAAATCACGTGCTCCGTTTCTTCCCCGTCGCTTCTATCTCGCATGCTTTTTTTCCTCATTCAATTTTTCTCCAGTGCGAATTTAACTCCATGATTTGATTTTCAAACATCTCTCTTGTTCGATCATCTTCAGAATCGTTCGAGCTCCTCAATTTATTTGATTTGCCCTAATTTTATCGTGCGAAAAGCATCGTCGATTCATAAGGACATGCAGATTTTACTTCGATAGGCTGTAAAGATGATCTCGTGATTAATATTTTGTGAGTTCGTCGTAGAAAATCGATCGAGAGATAGGAGCGACGGAGATGAACGACGGAAGTTACTTTTTTGGATGGTGAATTTAGTAGCAGTTCGTATGTATCATTTTTCTATTTTTTAAGGTATCATTTTTCTTGTAATAACAGTGTCATGCTTCTGTTTTAATTTGTTTTTTTTGATATATTAGTTTTGTACTTGTATTGTTGCATTAACTTTGCAACTCAATCGAAATTATGTCATTTTAATCAATCAAAGTGGGATGTAAACATTTTTATTCGTTAGTTTTAATTTAAAATATTAAAGCAGTTTTTAGGTATCATTTTTATTTTTTCTAGTTGAATTTACATCATACCAGTTTTTAGGTATCATTTTTAAATTTTTTTTAGGTATCATTTTTATTTTTTCTAGTTGAATTTACATCATAGCAGTTTTTAGTATCATTTTTATATTTTTTTAGGTATCAGTTTTATATTTTCAACATGAATGTACATCATAGCAGTTTTTAGTTATCATTTTTATATTGTTTTTTAGGTATCATTTTTATTTTTTCTAGTTGAATTTACATCATAGCAGTTTTTAGGTATCATTTTTATATTTTTTTCGTTATCATTTTTATTTTTTCTAGTTGAATTTACATCATAGCAGTTTTTAGGTATCATTTTTATATTTTTCTAGGTATCATTTTTATATTTTCAACATGAATGTACATTATAGCAGTTTTTAGGTATCATTTTTATATTTATTTTAGGTATCAGTTTTGTATTTTCTAGTTGAATTTCCAGTATTATGTTGGTATAAGTTTTGATTGTGTATGAAATACTTGCAGATACTGCATGTTGCTGGAGATTACTTGGATTCAAGACTGTATTGCGTATAAGTAAAAGTAAATGCATGAATGCATGCTTGAATGGGGAGCAGTGTTCTATGTACTTAGATTGTGTAGGAAAAAAATGTATTCCATTAAATCAGTTATGTATCATTGTAGGTATCGTATGATACAAGTGGGTATTATTGTGTATTACTGAGAATAATCTCATTTTTGTGACAATTGAATAGAATTGATTGCTATTATTTTTTAATCATTAGGTATTATTGCAAATAAATATTATTTTTGGGAGATTTGAATTGAGTTGGTGGGTGTTAATTTTTTTATTAGTGGTTATCAGTTAGAATTAATGTTGTGCATCAAAAAAAAGTCAATTTCCAAAGCAAACAACACAAATCTACCTAAAAGCTGCTATGATGTAAATTCAACTAGAAAACATAAAACTGATAACTAAAAAAAATATAAAAATGATACCTAAAAACTACTACAATGTAAATTCAACTAGAAAATATAAAACTGATACCTTAAAAAAATATAAAAATGATAACTAAAAACTGCATTAATATTTTAACGACAAAAGTAATACAGAAAGTGTTTGAATCACAATTTGGTTGTTTAAAATGAAATAAATTCGTTTGAGTAGCAAAACTGATGCAGTAGTACAAGAATAAAATTAATACAACAACAAGAAGTAACTAATAAAAAACATAGCACATCGAATACAGTAAAAATGATACCCAAAAAAATATAAAAATGATACCTAGAAACTGATGTATTGTTTTTAGAAAAAAGTAAAACAAAAATTACTTACAGCACAGTTTGTTTGATTATAACGAAATAATTTCGACTATAGTACATAGATAGTGCAACAATACAACTACAAAATAAATACAACATTAAAAATATAACAAACGAATGTAAAACAGTGTTAAATAAACAAAAATGATACCTAAAAAAAAAATGATACCCATGCGCTGAAAAGTTTAACATTAAAATTGCAAAACCAAAAAAAATCATGAATCACCTTGCGAAATAACCCTAAAACTAATCGGCAGAAATTATCATTAAATTATAATGATTATAGCAACAAATAAAAATCCAATCGAGGTTGATTTTTGAGATCAATTTCATGCCCTAAATTTTGCTGTTTCGATTGATGATTGAGGTTCAACTGTTAGATATAGGCGGATTTGATTTGATTCGATTTCCGGTTGAGATGATTTCGTTAATTTTTATTTGCTGATTTCGTGGGAGAAGAAATCGGAGAAGAGAAAAAGGAGCGGAAGAAAAAATCAGAGAGGAGAGAAAAGGCGACGGAGATTTTTACGGTTATGTCCTTTTGGATAAAAATATAAACGCGTGTCCTTATGGATAAAATATTAATACCGTTTGTCCTTCTAAATTAATTACCCTATTATTATTACATTTTCAGATTTCTTTTTTTATTTATTCATTACTTTCATTCTCGTTTGTTTTTTTTATCGTGTTGTAATTGGTTTGTGAATGTATTGCATGAATTACATATGTTTTACATTAGAACATGTTTTGCTTTAATTTGTATAAGTGTTACTTGGATTGATTTTTCATTAGTATTTGTTTCAGGAAAACTGAACTAAAGCGGTTTTTATGTATCATTTTAGTATTTTTTACAGGATTAGTGTATTGCCTTTGTTTGAATGCGCACCCGTTTGTAGTTATCATTTTATTATTTTTTTAGGTATCATTTTTAAGGTAATACCCATGTTTTCCTGGTTTTTGTTATCTGTTTTCATCTTCGTACCCGTCTAACTGATTTTTTCAAATTACTTATTTGTTCCAGTGGTGAAGGTACTTTCCTTATCGTACTTGTCTTCAACGACACCTCTTTCAGTTTCGGCTGTCGGTTAATTGTTTATTGCATAATTTGCAAAACAAAATATGTGACTATTGGTCTCAACTTACTCCTAAGTCAATTGAAATTAGATATGTGCTTGAGGATAGAACTAAAATTGTTGAGAGTAACTCTGATCTTCAACGTATTTTTTATTTCAATTACATAAGAAGAGCACTTTTTTCTTTTTTGATGTTAAGTTGAAGGAATTTCTGTTGGAAAATGTGATTGATGGTTCTTCTGCACTTTCTGCTAATGTTTCAATTCTTTCGTCTTCTGATCAATGTTTCGGTGTGAACATTGTTGTTCATAGGAAGAGTTATTTAAAAGATTTGTTGAAAAGAGGATCTACACTAAAATTTACTGATTTCATCGGTTTTTGTTTCGGAAGCGCCAAGGAGTTGAGAGAATTCTTAATGGCCTTTCAAATTAAATCAGGTCATGAATTCCAATTTCTTAAGAAAAGTGCTACTAGGATTACAACTATTTGCTCATCGCCTTCTACTGGTTGTCTGTTTAAAGTGCATGCTTCTTGTGATGTTGGCCAACTAAATAGGTTTTTCATTAGAAATTTGGTAACCGAACATTCTTGTGGGGATGGTCTAACAAATTTGAGTAACCCTATTCTATCAAGCTCATTTATTAAATCATTGATAATATATGAAACTAGAGATCATCCGAGTAAGAAATCGAAAGACATAATTGACGATTTTCGAAGAGAGTTTAATCTGAATTTATCTTACTCTTATGCTTACAAAGGGAAGCAATTAGCTTTAGTGGAACTGTACGGCAATGATGCAATGTCGTACAATGATTTGTCTTGCTATTTAGGTGCACTATAGACTCACAATCCGGGTTCTTATGTCGCTATGAATGTTAACTCTTCTACAAATTAGTTTGAGAGAGTGTTTGTTGGTTTTGGTGCTTGTATTCTTGGCTTCAAACATTGTCGGCCTATGATATTTTTAGATGGTACCCATTTGAAAGGGAGGCCAGGAGTTTTGATGGGTGCTACAGCTAAGAATGGCAACCAAGGTATTATTTTAAAATAATTTTAGACGATGTACATATACATATGGTACCATTTGGATTCAACCGGATCAGTTTTCTCTATTACATTTTCTGATTTATCATTTTATTATTTTTTCCACTATTATTGTTTAGCTATATAGATTTAAGTTATCATTTTTAATGGCATTAAGGTATCATTTTCTTCTAAGTTTTTAGTATATAGTTTGTAGATAGCATTTTAGTCTGTATCTAGGTATCATTTTCTTCTTTGTTTTTAGTATTCAGTTTGTAGGTATCATTTTAGTCCGTATCTGAATATCATTTTCTTCTTTGTTTTTAGTATACAGTTTGTAGGTATCATTTTAGTCCGTATCTAGTTATCATTTTCTTCTCTGTTTTTAGTATACAGTTTGTAGGTATCATTTTAGTCTGCATCTACGTATCATTTTCTTCTCTGTTTTTAGTATATAGTTTGTAGGTATCATTTTAGCCCGTATCTAGGTATCATTTTTTATCAGACTGGTTTTAACCATCACTTTTGGTTGTTTGCAGGTATTAGTTTGATTTATGCAAGATTTAATTCTTTTTTTTTTGTATGTTTGAAATTGTCATTTTTTTTCAAATCATTATTTCCTTTTGAATTTTTATTCAATTTTTTTGTAGGTTTCTTCCCTCTAGCAATGGCCATAGTATAAATAGAAAATGTGGATAATTGGAGTTGGTTTTTAAATCATTTGAAGAAAATGCTCAATGAAGATCGTAATTTGGTTTTTATGTCCGATCGACATCAAGGTCTAATTTCCGGTGTTCACGATGTTTTTCCCACTTCATACCATAGTTATTGCTAACTTCACATGGAACAAAATTTGCTGTCTGCTGTTAAGTCCAAAAATGCACACATTTCGATTGTGGAATTGTTTCGGAGATGTTCTCGAGCATCTAATGTTCATGAGTTTCAAGTTGCTCATTCTAAGTTTTTACAAGTTGGTGGTCCTACAGCGGCTAATTTTCTGAAAGACAAACCGTTCGATAAATGGGCTGATTTTTTTTCCGTGTTAAAAGGTATGGTGAGTACAGTTCTAACGTGGCTGAAAGTTTCAACAGATGGATTTTAGAAGAACAGGCCTTACCAATTACATCTTGTTTGGACGGGATACGAATAAAAATCATGGAACAAATGGCTAAACGTCGAGAAGAATCCCGTTTATGGACTACAATTTTGTGTCCAACCATGGAAAATCGATTAAAATACTTAGTTGAAGAAGGTTTTGGTTGGGATGTATTCAAGGCTTTTGAATTCCTTTTTGAAGTGAAATCACCAAGTTCGCATCATGTTGATCTTAAAGACTGGACGTGTAGCTGCAATCAGTGGAAAGTGATGGGTTTTCCATCTGCTCATGCGATAAAATGCATTCATAAAATGAAATTAAATGTGTATGATTTCATTGAGCACTATTTCACTGTGGAAGCTTACCGATCTTCATACAACCATACAATTAACCCTATACCTACATATGACAAACCGGATGTTGATTCAAGTAATGATACAGTAATTAAGCCACCAAAGGATAAACGTGGAGTCGGTAGACCTTCCTCAAAAAGGAAAGGAGGATTTGCATATTTCCATAACAAGAAAAATAGATGTAGAGTGTGCAATGAATATGGTCATAATAAGCGCAATTGTCAAGCTTCCAAAAATAAAAATTGAATTTCATTTCATTTGTTTTAGGTATCATACGTATCTCCGTATATACTTGTCAAGTAAACTTGAATGCGTTAGCAGTATAGCGTTTGATGAACCGCAAATGTACGCAATTATCTACATTTTTAATAATAAATCTTCTTAGCTTATTTTTTTTAAGTTTGATTATTTCATTGATGTTTTGTTGGCATTATGTTTTTTTCTGTTGTTTTGATCAGTGATATACAATCTGCATGTTGATTATTAGTTTTTATCTCTTGCATGAATCTATTTAATTAGTTATTCTTTATGTTCGATTAAGTGGTTATTTTTTCTATGTCTTTTAAGGGTTCATTTTTGAGTTGTTACCATATGTAGAAATTTATTTGATATCATTTTTATAATTTTTTAGGGGTCTTTTTTTATTTATCTCAATTTAAAAGTCCATGGGTATCTTTTTTTCTTTACTGCAGTTATCATTTTTATTTTGAATTTTTAACTTCAGATTCTAGTTATCATTTTTTCCTTATTTTAGGTATCATTTTTTAAATTCATACCACTAAATAGTTTGTAGATATAAATTTTTTTAATTATTGTTATCATTTTCTGAGTTATCTTTATTAAACACCATTTCTGCCCAAACAAAAATTATTAGCCAAAAATATTGTTGTCAGTTCAAGTTTTAATCATCCAATTTACAGAGTCGACTCTTTGATGTAATGATTCACTGGTTTATTCAATCCCATTTAATGTGTTGAGTATTTAACATATGAAAAGTCCATAGGAATCGTTTTTTTCATAATTCAATTATCATTTAAATTGTACCAATATTCATTCAGATTTTGCTTATCATTTTGTATATATTGTAGGTATCGTTTTCTGATTTCTTATCCACTTTATAGTTTTTAGTTATCATTTTCTGGCAGTTGTAGTTATCATTTTTTACATTAAGTTAGTTCACATCAATTCTGCACACATACAAAAGACTGAGAATGAAAAAAAATTGACATAAATTCAGTCTTTTCAAATCAAATTCAGCAATGTGTCAAGTATGCAGATTTATCATCATGTATTCATGCAATATTAGTATCTAACACATCCACCCATTCATTACTGAAATTCAAAACATTAACATCTGCATAAATTTCAATCTAAAAGAAAATACACTGTTTTCCAACAACTACAATATACAGCACTATTTCACTCATTTTTTCATTCATTTTTTTAGTCTTCTTTGTCAATCCAGTGATGAATCAAACCAAATTCCAGCAGCATGCATGATTGGATATGACTTCACGCATAATCAGTGCTCTTATTTTATCCATTTTCTCTTTTGAGACTTTTAGAGGAATTTCTGCTCTATTGTCTGAAATTATGTTTATTACGACGAATATCCCGCAGTCCACTCTGCATAAATGAAAATTAACGATGTTTAGAAAATATAAAGAACAAATATCAATTATTTTTCTTGTGCATTGAATACTGATTTATGTCAGTTACAATCAATTATCAGTAGAAACTGCTACTTTTTTTGTATTGACCAAATAAATCAAAAATAATTATAAAAAAGATGAAAAAATAATTAACCTGTCAGAATGCTGCTGTGCGCATGGTTCTTGAAAAATCTCTCCATCAACAATCTTCTTATCTTCAATTTTATTCTCTACCCAAAGTTGTTGCAGAATTTCTTCAACTTTCTTTCGCTGTAATGAACATTTTTTTAGTAGTAATTCACTATCAATGAAGATATTACAATTTTCTTACCACTTCATATGCTTTGTTTAAATGAAGATTATTGAACTTGTTTGATCTTCTTGGTCTCAAAGAATCATAGTGAACCCATTGCATGTTTGGATATGCTAATGTCAATAGCGTCCAATGATTGTCAAAATGTAATGGGAAGTAAATCTTTTCTGTATAACTATTCAAAGCTGCTTCTTTTAAGAAAGGAGTAACCAAACTTTTAATTAATGAACTCCTGCCTTCCATAATTGCTTTTTGCTCAGTTTAAATTTTATTTGAATAAGTACTGAAGACAAGAAAACTACAATAATATTTTTTACAAACTGTGATTCAACTTACTGTCATAATTGTAGACATTGCATAATTGTTGTCTACTAAATCACATTTATGGGTGCACCAGTCGATTATCTGATAATACAATGAAAACTATAAATTACATCAAGTAAACAAACATGTTACAACATCATATAATAGATTTATGTCTATATATTTATCTGTTTTAGTACGATATAATCTGAACCTATGTTTTGCAGTTTCTAAGTATCATTTTTATATTTAATTAGGTATCATTATCTTATTCATTATACTGATCATGTAAAAATTAAAAAATTTGGTTATCATTTTTTTTAACATGGTAATCATTAACAAATATTTGTATATTTGTTTACCTGCCCATCTGTAAATAAACCTCTCAACACTTCTGTCAGCATATCTTTTGTAACAATACATCCTCCCCTTGTCGGATCATCATCTTGCCAAGCAACCAGATTGTTAATTATTTACAAGTCCAACAGTTAATAAAATTATTTCTATGTTGTACAAGTACAGATGAAAATATTATACTTACTTTTCTTCAGCAATTGACATTGAATAAAATTTCCTTACAATTCTACCTTCTTCATCATTGAGATGTTTTGTCACTTTTTGGCATTTTGACAAGTGCAAGTCTTTCCATGAAGGTTCTTCAACATTTAATTGCTCTATTATTTCAACAGTTTGTTCCTGATCTACGTTATCTTCATTTACCTTCTTTTTCTTGCATTTTTCATCATCTAATGGTATCAACGAAAGTTGTAATTCATCATTTTTTTCCTTCACATGAAACTTCATTCTCCTTTTTCTGTGTTACCCGTGCTTTCTTCCTTGCTTTTACAAAATATTAATACTCCTCTTTTCTTTTTTATGTTCTTCTTCTATCTCTCATTCTTAGTACGTAAGAAGGTGGTTTTGCACTTTTTGGCTTAGAAGATGATTTTTTAAGTCTTTTTTTAATTGATTTTTGGGAATTCCCTTCTGTGACTTTCATCTTTGAAATCTTTGCAGTCAAATTCAAATTAAAATCCGTAGGAACAATGTCGTCAATTGACTGTACACCTTTTTTTCTCTCCCTCTATCATCGACAAAATCAGTTACTATGATTGGCGTTTTTTCATTCTCTATTCCAGCAGCCTTGTTTTCTTCTCCATAAGTCCTTTCATCATCATTCGTCATGCTATCAGTCATTTTATCTTTGTCCTGATTCTCAATATTCACATCATTTTTAGTTATTTGATTACTTTCCTTGTTTTCATTTGTATATGCAGCAACCATTGTCGGTTCTGAATCAACTCCAACATCAGTTTTCTTGATCTGAATATCAGCTTTCTGCTTTTTCATTGGGTCTTTAGGTTTAGATAACTCCTCTTCTGCTTTTCTTCTCAACTTTCTTTCTTCCTTCCATTTCCTTTTAAATTCTCTGTTTTCTTTCTCCAATTCTGTGATGCGATAGTTAAGAACTCTATTTTTCACGTCCTTATCAACTTTTTCCACTACTTGTACCTGCTGACCGCACTTTCTTTTTTTATTTGTGCATCTTTTCCTTTTGTTGTAGATCTTCTTGCCAAACTTTCATTACACTCTAAAAGAAGTGCCTCATGTATCTCAATTTTTCCCAGACCCATCACCTATAAAAGAATACACACTATATGATTCAATCTGCATACTTGACACATTGCTGAATTTGATTTGAAAAGACTGAATTTATATCAATTTTTTTTCATTCTTAGTCTTTTGTATGTGTACAGAATTGATGTGAACTAACTTAATGTAAAAAATGATAACTACAACTGCCAGAAAATGATAACTAAAAATTATAAAGTGGATAAGAAATCAGAAAATGATACCTATAATATATACAAAATGATAAGCAAAATCTGAATGAATAATGGTACAATTTAAATGATAACTAAATTGTGAAAAAATGATACCTATGGACTTTTCATATGTTAAATACTCAACACATTAAATGGGATTGAATAAACTAGTGAATCATTACATCAAAGAGTCTACTCAGTAAATTGGATGATTAAAACTTGAACTAACAATAATATTTTTGGCTAATAATTTGTGTTTGTGCAGAAATGGTGTTTAATAAACAAAACTCAGAAAATGATAACTACAATTAAAAAAAATGATATGTACAAACTGTGTAGTGGTATGAATTTAAAAAATGATACCTGAAATAAAGAAAAAATGATAACCAGAATCTGAAGTTAAAAATTCAAAATAAAAATGATAACTGCAGTAAAGAAAAAAAGATACCCATGGATTTTTGAATTGAGATAAATAAAAAATGACCCCTAGAAAATTATAAAAATGATACCAAATAAATTTCTGCACATGGTAACATCACAAAAATGAACCCTTCAATGACATAGAAAAAATAACCACTTAACCAAACATAAAGAATAACATACAAATTTTTTTTATTACCAATGTAGATTATTGTTTACATTTGCAGAGTATCAAACGCTAAAATGCTAATGCATACAAGTTTACTTGACAATTATATATAGGTATACATATTAAACCTAAAACAAATGAAATTAAATTAAATGTGTACAAAATTAACAGTGAAATATTGATATTTCTACCTGTCCAGATTTGAATGTGTCCAAAAATTCCTTCCTCACTATTTTACTCAATTTCCTCGAATCCCACCCAGCAAATCGAGGGATTTTGTTCTCAACTTTTTCCTTTGTGCAATTAGATTTGCCTTCTCACACAACACATATTGCATATACATAAAAACCAATGTTAAACCTCATTAATACATATTCACGTACACAAAAAAATACTATATGAATTTTTTTACCAAAGGAAGCATTGAACAGCCGGTCATATCCCGCAGATTATTTATGTAGCTTTTTACAAACTTTTTAAAACTCGAGTGAATGGTTTTCGGCCATACTCATCTTCTTCACATCCACAATGTACGGAATAAAATCCCACCTAAACTTCTGTTGATTATTGGAAAGAAAAATGTAAGAAGTATTAACATAATAACAAGGGGTGACAAGTCCTCTTCAAATTGCTTCTTTTTCTTTCCTACTTCATCTTTAATTCTTGTTTCAATTAAACTTCTTGTAATGATAGTCGCTTTTCCAAAGTTTCTTGACACGAATTCCTTGCAGTCCGTTGGTATCGTTCTACTAGTCATTTTCTGTGTGCCATCTATATCAATACCTTCTAAATGCATGTAAAATAATAAACTTATGTCTTCTGGACAAATTTCCATTTTACTATCACCAAACATAAAACATTCTTCCGCCACTGAGTAGCATGAATACACTACATCCAAATTTTCTTCTTCTTTTTTGCACTCTGTCAATGAAATGTTTTTCTCATAAAAACAGAAAAGAAATCATAAAACGACGATCGTTTCAAAATCTCAATTTGCTTGTTTGTCAATGCTTTCTTACCTCTCAACAAACAGATTGTTTTGTAAGACGCTTGCAACCTACATCTATAAGCTGTCGCACAATTGGTTTTTTCACCTATGACTAAATCTTCCTTACTCTCTATTGAAATAGCTGGCTTAATTTCTCTCGGCCTTGGATTCTCAAAATCATCATCCTAGTTATCAAAAAACAAAAAATAAATCTGAATAAATATTGTTACAAATTAAATGATAACTGAATTGTAAATAAAATAAAATAAAATGGTACCTCTGGCCTTTTCATATGTTAAATATTCAACACATTAAATGGGATAGAATAAACCACTGAATCATTACATCGGACAGTCTACTCACTAAATTTGATGATTACACTACAAGAAAATAATATATTTATAGCAAACAAAGACTGCACGATAATTTACCTTGTTATAATTAAATATGCTAGTCATTAGTTAGAATAAACCATGACTTTGAACAATAAATTATGACATTAATCAATGCAATTACAAATAAGTCATTGGTTTAAAACATAAACCATGACATAAATCCCACATAGTAGTAAATAATTGGGCAAATATTAGACCCCGCTAGTTTTTTTCACCTTCCCTCCCAAGCCGGCCACTAAAAATTACTTTTCGTGTTTCTCAAAATCTATTTTTCACGTTTCCCCCAAATTTCACCCCCAATTTCACTTTTCCCTCCAATTCACTCAACCTAATCCCTCTCCGCTCACACATTCCCTCCAAATCGGCATTCCGCCTGCTGCGACTGTCTACAGATTTCACCTTTCTCCGGATTCTTCGACCTAATTCTTCGAACTTGATTTCAGGTATGATTGTGAACTTGATTTCAGGTATGATCGTATTAATCTAGCATTGATAGTTATAGTAGGTGATTAGTTGGTTTGGCACTCGTTTCTCATCTTCCTTGTCGTCTTAAATGTAAATCTAGCATTTTTTTTTCCACCGATTTCAATGTATTCCAACATATACGTTATCACTTCGATTTCTAGATTTTAGCTGGGAAGATTTAATGTAACATAGCTTAGCACCTCGCCTTCATTCAATTATGACAACCTATATATATATATATATATATATATATATATATATATATATATATATATAAAGCTGTACCAATGTTTTTTTTTGCCTTGAAAAAAAACATTTGTACAGCTTTATATATATATATATAGGTTGTCATAATTGAATGAAGGTGAGGTGCTAAGCAATGTTACATTAAATCTTCCCAGCTATATACTACGGCTAGCTATATTCAAATATAAGTTTATTTATATATATGCCTTGGCTTCATAAAAACCCTTGCCTTCTATTTCTATATAAGGCTGCCATGATTCATTAGTTATATTTATAGCAAACAAATGAACTTCATTTGCATAATTTATTAATCTTAGTAAATCATAAAACAAATTTATAGTTTTAACGTTACTAAACAATTTATAAAAGGAGGAAATTGGCATTATTGCATCAGCTTCAGGTGCGTCCAATGTCAGCATTTTATTTTTAGGATACTGTAGTGTCCTATTGAGTAGCTAAGTTGAGATGTGAGTTTATTTTGATCATTGATGGTTTGAGGTGGCTTTACTATGACCAAGTAGAGATACGTTAGTGCATTTTATACCAACTATTACGATGCTATTTGAAATTCAGTTGATTTGTGATGTATGCTACTCAATCAGTAATGTTGAAGAATTACTGCGGAGTTTAGTACAAATAGTTAACTAAATATTTCTTAAATGTTGTTATGTTCATATAATACCAGTATTATTTTTGGATGTTGATTATTTAAGTTGCTAATGCACAAGTTATTCATTTTTTTTCTTTCCTATCATATTTGCAGGAGCTGCTTGTGAATTTAATTTAATTTCTTTGCTTTGCTATAGTTTTGAAGTGCATTCTCCAACCGACGTTTGCCTCTTGTTTTTCTATTTTTTTTTTACTTATTTTTTGTTCGACGTTATACTATCCTCTGATATCTGTGATATTATTATGATCACCTTAATTGGATGTAATACTATGAATTTATGTGATGTTTTTCAATAATATGATATTCCTGAAGGCCTTGTTGCATATGTATGGCACAGTTATTTTATACATAGACTTATATTATTGGAATCAACCATAAGTATGATTTGTCCATTTTGGATTTACTGTCAGTGTGGGATGGAACCTTGTTATCCAGTCTACCTAAATTGCATGCATGAAGTTGTTTTCTTATGATTGTTAAGCCAAACGGCATGTTATAAACAAGTTTAAAAGGTTAACTCTTGTTTTAGATTGGGTCGATGTCCACTTGAACCCAATTTCATCAATAATTCTAGAATTGTGTGTCTATGGAATATTAAGTAGATTATATATGGACCTGCTAGATGCGAACGTTGGTTACCTTCATGATTATTTAATGTTAGAATTGGAACACATAAGTGTTTAGTTAAAGGGTCTATGTTGTAACGGGGCATGTTAGTAATTTAGAACTGGAAAACATGACTGTTTAATAATATGGAACCTCTAACTTTCCAGCTCATTGCGTTGCATGCTAGTAATTTAATTATCAAAAGTAGTTTTAGGTGACTTGATTGCATTTGATGTGAATAATCTGTTCGGTTTCCTTCATTAGTGAAAACTGCTAGACAGGTTGAATTGCTGATCTTTGTGCATGTGGTAGTATGCATTTGATCTTTGTGCATGTGGTAGTATGCTTTTGAGCCCATCTAAGTTATAACAATTTCTTTGTGTTTAGCACGAGCCACTTACTAGTTATTTGTAAGTGGAGTTATTTACCATTTTTTCTTATATTTTTCTGTGTCCTAGCCTGCGTTTATCCGTTAGCCGTTCTTCAGAGATATTATGGAGACCAGAGCGTTATAGATATAAAAAGCAGTATAAATCATCGTAGCTGTTGGATTTGTTTACTTTAATTAATTCAGCAAAAGATCATAAAAAGGGGAAATATATAAATTCCATATAATGGTTTTTAGTGCATATCAGGCACAGTTTCATATTTCGTACAGGCAATATTAGATGCACATACAACCAACATTAATAAAAATGCAACATTTTGAGTAGCACACTATCATATTTTCAAGCCATTAATGAGGCTTTTGCCATTAAGTTTTGTAGAGAAGAAAAGCTCCTTGAACTCTTCATTGTTCACAGTTTTATACTTAGCTTCATTACCATCTTCCAACACATCATGCAGAGGACTGATCATGGAACAAGCGTTCGGGTGGTTAAAAGCTGCAACTGTGAGGCGCTCTACAGCTTTGTTCACCATTGCCCTGTGCTCGATGCTTCTATAAATACCATTGCTCAGTACTACATATGTGATAATAACAAATTAAATTTTGTAAACAAATGATAATAAACAAGCTATCCCAACATTTTTCCACGATATTAATATCAGGATCCCAGTACATCGGCTATAAGGTAAAACTTTACCTCAAACGTGTCTCCTATGTTCACGATAAAAGCATCTGGAAGAGGTTTTACAGAAACCCATTCATCATTTTTCTTAATTTGCAAACCATGAACTTCGTTTATTTGGAGCACTAATGTTAAGGCTGATATATCAGAATGCGGTGGCAAGCCTAACACCTTTTCAACTTGTGGACACGGCGGGTAGTAATTTATTCTTACCGCTTGAACCCCAACTTTAAACAAATCATTGATAGCCTCTTGTTTTACTCTTAAGTTTCTAACCATGAAACATGCTAATATCTAGAGAATCCCTGAGAAAATTACCGTAAGATCTAATAAGTTCAGGATACCGTTTTGCCATGTATGGTAATATATTAGGAGCATAATGTTTTAAACCACCTTAAATTGGAAGGCCATATACTCATGTTCCTTCTGGAAAGTGGTAGAGTATTGAAGTACAACATGTCTGCCCAATCGAGTTTCTGGTCATCGGACTTAACAAATAACTGCCCATAGCCTTAGCGATTTCCTGGCAACTGACTGGACATTTGTTTTTTCTCCAAGGGGAGCTTGAAGAATTCTGAAATATCTTCCTTAATACTCTCAATTATTTTGTTGCAAATGCCATGATTTATCAACTGCAAATTAAGTAGACACAGTAAAATGAACACACTTAATGCTTCTTGAAATGTTGTTCTTTGCAACAACTGTAATGGTAGCAGTAGGCAATGCTAAAGGTTTGGCAAAATTAATTAACGCCGTATAGGACTTATTAATGAACTAATATGGATTTCTTAGGTGAAGGTAATATACAATTTCATTGAGTAAAAACTAAAAAGAGCATGAACAAGAATCAGATGCACATGTAGTTACAATACCGTACCCTGAATTAGACAAGACGTAGATAGCTACTGACTAGTTCATTAGAAATAGTATATCATGTTTGAGTTATTATATTGTGACTTTTTAATTACATGGTTCTGGATTATAGAAAAGATTAGTGCAATCTAAAGTTAAACTTGCTCTAAAAGTTTTTGAAACTAGCAAAATATGATCTGATAGACTTAATTTCTGAAAGTGCAAAATATGTAATCAATTTGAGACAATTATCTAATATCTAGTCTATATTATAATTAGTAGGAAAGGCCACTGTTACTTTTTTGCATCTACTTGTGTTCTAAAGTGCCAATTAAGAAATTATTGTGCTATTGTGACAACATTACACAATTCATTATTGTGCTTACATATATATCCACTCATCATATTTTTTTTATTTATCATGCCTTTTTTTAGAAATTTGCTTGTTGCAATATTGTACAAGACGATGGAAAAAGATTGGGTGCATTTACACAGGTAAGAGTAAAATTTTAGCTTAAAATTTAACTTGAAATTTATAATAATGATTTGTTAAATATTTTATTTTTACCGTAGAACAAGTAGAGAGTACGAGCAAGGAGCAAGGAATTTTGTGCATACAGCAAAGAGAAATTTAAGTAATGTGGAAAAAAAATGTGTCCTTGCTCAGATTGTCAAAATCTTACTCGTCATTATGATGACATCATTGTTGAGCACGTGATTATAAAAGGAATGGATCCTTTATACAAGTGCAATAAGTGGTACAGTCATGGAGAGCAAGTAAATATAGCTAACAAAGTGAAGTTGGATGACACATATGAATTACTTCAAGCCATTCACTTTGATGATGAAGATTTTGTCAATATACCTTTTCCTCCGATGATAATCGTGATGACGATGCACAAAAGCGAATAGATGATTTCCTTAAAAATTTAGAAGATGCCGAAACACCATTATACCCTGATTGCGTAGATCAAACAAAATTATCTGCTATCACTACATTGTATAATCTTAAATGTGAAATTGGACTATCTGACAATGGATTTGATAAACTGTTAAGTGTGCAACAATTGTTATTACCCAAAAATAATGTTCTTCCGAAGACTTTATATGAACTAAAAAAATTTCTCAAAGTATTTGATATGGGGTTTGAGAAGATTCACGCATGTAAGAATGATTGTTGTCTTTTCAGGAAAGAGTACAAAGATTTGACCAAATGTCCGAAATGTGGTTCTTCAAGATGGAAGACAAATGAGCGGACGAAAGAGATAATAGAAGGTATTCCGGCTAAAGTATTGCGATATTTTCCAATTATTCCAAGATTCAGAAGAATGTTTAGATCTCAACAAATGGCAGAAGATCTAAGATGGCATTTTAATAATAAAAGTAATAATGATAAAATGCGCCATCCTGTGGATTCTGTGACATGGAGCATGGTGGATGATAAATGGGAATTATTTTCAAGTGATCCGCATAACATTCGACTTGGCCTTGCTACTGATGGTTTCAACCCATTTGACATTAAGAGTTCAAAGTATAGTTGTTGGCCAGTGATGCTTGTGACATATAATCTCTCACCTAAAATGTGTATGAAAAAGGAGAATATTATATTAATATTATTAATCCCTGGTCCAAAACAACCTGGGAATGATATTGATATATATTTAGCTCCTTTAGTAGAAGATTTGCAGCATTTATGGAGTATCGGGGTGGAGATGTATGATGCATTTAGTAAAACACTTTTTAATTTAAAAGCAATTATGTTATGGACTATAAACGATTTTCCAACGTACGGAAATCTGGCTGGATGTTGTGTAAAAGGTAAGAAAGGTTGTCCATTATGCGGTGTTAATACTCATCATCGATGGCTAAACCATAGTCGAAAAAATGTCTATATGGGACATAGAAGATTCTTGCCTTTGTTAGATCCATTAAGAAGACAAAAGGCTTGGTTTGATAATAAAGTAGAGAAAGGTAACAAACATAGAGTTCTTACAGGTAGAGATATTTCTGTTATTTTGAGAGATTTTCCGAATGATTTTGGAAAAATTGAAAATGTTGAAGTAGAGAAAGGCAAGAAGACAAAGAAAAGAAAATGCACTATCTATGAAGAAGATAAAAACGATCCTATAAAAATAGAGCTATCAAGGTGGAAAAAAAATCAATTTTATTTGAATTACCATATTGGGAGGTTAGTGTTCAAAATTTATTATGTTAATAATCTAACCACGAAATTATGTAATATTAAATTGTTATATTAATGATATTTGTAGGAACTTCCACTTCGCCATAATTTAGATGTGATGCATGTTGAGAAAAATGTTGGCGAGAGTTTACTCAGCACAATATTGCATGATAACAAATCAAAAGATGGGATTAATTCTAGATAGGATTTAGAGGTTTGGGGAATCCGACATGCTCTATATGCACAACCTCGTGGGAAGAAAATATATCTTCCACCGGCTTCGTATACTTTGTCTAAATCTGAAAAAAAAGACTTTTTGCAAAAGATTGTATGACTTTAAGAGACCCGATGGTTATTGCTCAAATTTCAAAAGATATGTGTCATTGGAGGATTGCAAAGTTAGTGGATTGAAGTCCCATGATTATCATGTTTTAATGCAACAAATGCTATCGGTTGCAATGAGAGGATTGCTCCCAAAAAAACCAAGGAAAGTAATAACTCGTTTGTGTACATTTTTTAATAAATTATGTCAACGTGTTCTTGATAGAGAGAAGTTACAACAAATGGATAATGAGATTGTTAAAATTTTATGCGATCTTGAAAGATATTTTCCACCTTCATTTTTCGATATAATGATACATCTAACAATTCATCTTGGTAAAGAAGCTCGATTATGCGGTCCAGTTCATTTTCGATGGATGTACCCCTTCGAACGGTATATGAAAACACTTAAAGACTATGTAAGGAACTATGCACGACCTGAAGGATGCATTGCAGAAAACTATCTCGCAGAGGAATCCATGAGATTCTTTAGTGATTTTCTACAGAAATCATCAAAATTAGGAGAGAAAGAAGGTAGAAATGAAGATGATGAGAATGATGATTCAATACTCGAAGGACGTCCAATATCAACGTGCAAGACAATTACATTGGCGACTAATGAGAAAGAAGTTGCTCATTTGGCCGTGCTAATGAACATGGAGATAATAGAGCCATTTTTTGAGTAAGCACATATTTTTATTATATTTATTGTCTTAACATATGTGTTATTGTAAATGTAACTTAGCATCTTTTATACTATGCTAGTATGCATTTGCAAGAGTTACAAAATTCGGACAAGCGTATGGAAAGAAATGCTACATTGCTATGGAAAATTCAAGCAAAAACCTTTGCCGGTTGGATTAAAAAGAAGGTTAATTAAAAAATTTAAATTTCATTTATTGGACTGAAAATATTATTTTGACTATATTGAGTGGATTAAATTTTTTTCTAGATATCTATCAACTCAAGTGAACACGAGGAATTATTAAAATGGATTGCCTATGGTCCAAGTAGCACTGCTTTATCTTGCACAGGATATATAATTAATGGGTTACGTTTTCACATAAAAGATATTGAGAGAGAAACTCAGAATTCTGGAGTGACTTATGATGCTACTACTATGTGTAGAGAAAGTGCGAAAGATGTCTCTCAAGTAGCAGATGTGGTAACTTATTATGGGATTTTGACTGATATAGTCTTTTTAGACTACCACAAATTTTATATTCCGATTTTTAAGTGTCATTGGGCAAACATTGGAAATGGGGTGAAAGTTGAAGATGGATTTACCATTGTTAATTTACATCAAAATCAAGTTTCATTTTCGAGAGATCCGTATATCCTTGCATCTCAAGCGAAACAAATTTTCTATTCAAGAGAGAATGACTCCTCTAATTGGTATGTTGTAATGAAGGCACCACCAAGAGGTTTTCATGAATTAGAGACATTCGATTCCATTGAAAGCACAAGCGATGTTGTCCAAGATTGTGAAGAAAATGAGATGGATGTCGAATTTTTGGAGGATGCTAGCTATGTTAGAGAGGATTGTGAAGGCATATTGGAGAAAAATTTAAAAAATAAACATTGAATACGCTTGGAAACTGTAGGTAAACCTTACATTTGCAAAGATGAATTTTTGCTGACTACGAAGATTCATGTAAAAATTAATTATTTGCTTCTAGAATGCGTAGGCAGAAACTGGAAGAGGGGCAGAGAAATGTAGAACGTACATGAAGGCACACAATACCGAAGCTTCGAAGACAGTAGAACGAAGATTGCCTCCATTTTTGGATTTTTAACAATTTTTAACGATTGTCCATTTTTGCCTCCATTTTTATATTCATTCAACCTGCATGTGCAATCTTAATAGTTCACTACTTATTATCATTGTCTAGTTTTTGTTTTGTGCATTTTAATGTATTCGTTTATGCTTGTTGCTTTGGTTGAATACTCAGTAAATTGCAAAACTGATTCCAATTGTTCTTGATAATAGTCTTAAATTCCAATTGTTTTAGAAAAATTATTTAGCAAAACTGATTTTGTTTAGCACTAACAGGACTTATAAATAGGAAAGCATTGAATTCGAGGCTTTGTTGGCTTGAACTTTAATGTTTTCTATAGTTTTGCTGGAAAATTTTTTTTCCTTCACAGCAAAGTGTTGCATTGTCCTAGAACATTAATTCATCATTCTATATGAATATCCAGAGTTTTGCAGCTGCAGAGCAGGGCTTTTTTTAGAAGTTGTGGCTGCAAGGATTTAGCCAACGCACTTTAGTTGTGTAAGATGACTTAGTTTTCTGTAGTCATTTTGTTTGAAACCGGTAGCTAATGTATAGAAGATGTCCAAACAGTTCCATAGACTATTCAAGTACATTGCTCTATCAAAGTATTATTCTTTTTTATTTTTTATTTTGCTTCATGGTTTATTTATGCGTATGTAGTTTTTTATGTTTATGTATGTGTGTGTGCACGTGCCTACTTATATGCGAGTATAGGAACTAAGAAAGACTTGTGCGGATAGGTAGAAGCTACTGTATAAGTTCTTCACCGTCATGTGAATTATACCAAAGTTGATAATTCAAATATCATAATCCTGGTAAAAGAGTAATTCCACAAAACGTTAAATGTGTCGATATAAGGCTTGAGACTATGACTGTATTCGAATCAATAAACAACAAATACTGATAAAAAAGTTTAACAAGTGTGCCTACCAGGCTACCATCAATGTCTGGGACAAGAATGCGATCTGACTAACAGATAGTGCCTTATCAATGGAATCTTGCTGGAAATACAGTAGTTGTGCCACCACTTTAGATTACATTTTGCTTGCATATATTGGTATCTATGGTCAGTTGTTAGTTGAGCAATTAGCATTAGAACGCTTTTACCAACTGCAGATAATAAGATGGTACATGTTAGAAAACTGGAGTTGCAAAATTGCAGAATACATGAATCAAACAAATTCAAAAGATTAAAAAGCATATACCAGAAAAATAACGCAGGTGAAGAAAAACAAAGGAAACTTTTTTCCAGATTATAAGATGCACATATCGAATTTCTATAATTCATGTTTTCCTTAAAATAATCTGTATGACATAACATTCATACCATAGTGTAATTCATGTTCTTATTTATTCCCACGTCTCCTTTATACAAAACCAAATGTATGAAATGCGAGATGGGATCGCTGTAGACGAATCAGGTTGAATGTATCAAACTGTAGACGAGTTGCACTAATATGATTCACTTATATCTCAGTTGCCGCTTTTTTTCCTTTTCTCTTTGCCATCTTTTACTTTATTTCCTTGAAAAATGGATCTGGATTGTGGAGGAAGGTTTTAAAATGAACTTATGTTTTCGTATTCTCTGCAGAAAATGGGTAAAAGGAAGAGGGCTGCTCAAAATTGGCTAAAAGCAATCGAAGACTCTCCGACATCCAATGATAATGCGAAAGACAAGGATAACATGGTAGATAGCAACACTCATATTGACTGCAACACGCAAGAAATTGAAAACCAAAGCGACCAAATGGAAGTAAACGTTGAAAATATTGAAGTTAAGATGAATGAGGGAACCACTAGAGATGTTAATGAAAATCCAATTGTGAAGCGCAAAGGCAGAGGTCCAACCAGAGTGAAAAGACTTCCATCGAATCTTTCTAACCGTATTGAAGTCAAGTTTAATGAGGATGGCAGACCAATAGGAGATGGGTCTGTTAAGCTGTCTTCATATCTAGGTCCGCTAGTACGGGAACATGTTCCGGTTACACTTGATCAGTGGAAGGAACTAAGTGCCGAAATACAAGTTGCTTTGTGGGATTGCATTCAGGTATATATTGAATAGATGATTTCGAGTATTTAAATTTTGAGATGATTTCTGTTGAAATATGCAAATAGCTATGCACTTTTTCTTTACAAAGTGGTGATACTTGACTTCTTTTCACCAGCAGTTGCATCAATTATTTGTTTGATATACACTGTTATATGTTAATTGTTTTCTGGCAGCAAGAATTCATAAGTATTATACATGGCATCTCCAACACTTTTAAGTTTATCAGAACCAAATTTTTGCATATACATTATCCCTCACATTTATATATTTGATCCTACTCCATCCCCTTGTTTTGTAGCAAATGCTAGGCATATTACATCAAATTATATTTATATTCAGGATAAATCACATTCATCCCTGTTGCAACATTTATCTTTAAGCATGCATATCTAGTTTGCTCATAGTCTCATTTCCACTATACCACAAGCCAAGTTGACATCATTATTCATTAAGCAGAAATGTCGGCTTTCTTCATTAGTAGATGTAATATTCTCTTTCAAGTGGTAACTATCCGTACAACATTTTCTGAATGACTTTTTAAATGATTAGCCACTGGAAATCGAATGCACTTGACCATGGAATAGTTCTTAATGAAACTTCACTCATTACTGCTTTTTTGTCTCCCAATAGTACGTTGTTTTACTATAGATGATTCCCGGAAAATTTGTCTACTACCATATATGTAGATGAACATTGTGTTCAGGCAGGGGTTCTCAAGTACCTAAGCACATCTCTTCTTTTGTCTGTTATTCAAATATCCGATTTTATGTGCCTAGTGAATCTTGGTTTAATTTACATTTTGAAATTGCAGTTCCAGTAAAAATCCTGTACTAAAAAATAATGGTTTAACATGGACTTTAGTGGAAAAAGAAAATAAGTGATAAATGCAATATTGTTAAACTTCGCAACATAAGTGACCAGAGAGATAGGGAAATAATGGCAGTAATTCATTAACCTAACTACAACCCAAACACTCCAAACTACACGCAAACTGCTGACATTACTAATCAGTAACCCACTAACTGAACTGCAACTGATCACCACCAGCAACTAGTCCATTCACAAAACTGAACCATTCCACTACTGACATCAATTTGAAACTACAACTATAGTCACCTGCACATCAACTATAGTCACCTACACATCAACGCAGACATTACTAATCAGTGACCTAATTTGTTTAGTTATCTTAGTTTTTATGATGTTTTGATCACTCTATACAGAACTGAAGCACTACCTACATAATTATTCTAACCTTTAAAACCACCTTACTTTTGCATTATTTCTGAACTTTAAAGATTTAAAATATAAGCCTCTTCCTTGCATAAAATATGAGCACTTATATATTGCAGGTTAAATTTAACCTAGATGAGGAATGGCAAAAAGCGTGCATATTTCATCAAATGGGGTGCATCTTCAGAGGTTCAAAATCACGATTAGTTCGTCAGGTAGTGGAAGCAAAGAATGAAGAAGAGAGAAACCGGTTAAAACCCGGCAACTTAAGTTTGAATGAGTGGAAGAAGTTGTCAAGTCCAAAATGACTCCAGAGTTTAAGGTAATACTTACACATTAATGTTGATTAGATGCCAAAATCAAGCTAAATTTTTTTAATGTATGTTTTCATTTTATTTTTAGGAATTAAGTCGGAAATATCAAGCTATTAGAGACAATCAGATACCGCATACAAGTAGTCGTAGAGGAATGGCTCGAACGGCCGATGATTTGGTAAGAATTACTAATTCACATACCATAATATTTATTAGCTGGGTAGTCATTGTGACATGTTGTAAAAATATATTCTTTAACCGTGGTAGAAAAAACGAGTCCCCATCCATCTTCTGTTTGTCGAGCTAAAGGGTGGATCAAATCGCACACACGAAAAAATGGCGAACCGGTAAATTTGGTTGTCGCGGATGCTATTGTAAGTACTTCCAAACTTTTGTTAGATAACAATTTGTTTGCCATTGTGATAGTTCGATTGTGTATAATATGCATGTATGACAACATGTGTAGGAAAAAATTAAACAAGTACAAAGTGAATCAACTTCTAGCTCGATGCATAATTACAAAGATGATGTGCTTGCAAAAGTATTGGGACAGGATAGACCAGGACGATTGAGAGCAATGGGAAGGGGTATGACCTATACCAAGGAAATATGGTCACACATAAGGGAAAAACAAATGGTCGACATGCAAAAAAAAAATTCTCAAAATTAGATGCGATTGTCCGTATGCTTGTGAAAAATCAGGTTTGTAGTTTGCTCAGTTCAACCACTTTATTTTATGTCGGTTTGTAATTTGCAATAAAACTGACAAATATTTGTAGTTTTTATTGCAAACATTTACTGAATACGATATATGGCTACGATAAAAGTTGTAGTTTTTACTACAAATATGTACAATAAAAACCGTAGTTTGATTTTTGCATGTGCTTCAGCTCTTAAGTCTGCAGAGGCTTTGGTCTATTCGGAATTAAACTGCATTTTCCATAATAAATTAAGTCAAGAATTAAACTGCAAAAGGAAGCACATCATATCAAAAAGACGATTACCTTATACATAATAAATTAAGTCAAGAATTAAAGTGTAATATTATCTGCTTATTTTACTTCCAGTCTCTTTATTTATTTTATTTTAAATGAAAAAAAAGGCATAAATAAAGTGCAATATTATCTACACATTTGAATGTATCTGAGATAACAATGTGAAACACTGCTGTTTAAAACCATTTTAAACAGTTCTAAATAGATGTATCCGAAAACTGAAACACTGCTGTTTTTTTGTGAAATAAAAAATGTGTGGTCTTCTGAAGGGAAGAGAGCACACATATATATAATAAAAAACAAAGGTACAGAGTCTGACTATAGAACATGAGAATACAAGATAGAACCTAACAAACGCTCTAGGGATGTAAGGACCGTAGATTGATGAGCTCCGGATAAACCATCGCCCATCTACTCCAATATCGAATTCCGGCAAGGCCACCACCCGATATTGAAGTATATCTACTCCAAAACAATAGCCCATACTCTCTATATAATAACAAAAATAATGAGATACAAAACTCTATAACAATAAGTCCAAATGAAAAACGGATCATCAATCTAAACAGCAATCCTCATAGATACATAACTGCAACCAATCCATCCAACTATCTACTAAGCACCTCTACTAAATCAACAACCTGAATCTGCGAAAAGCTCAACAAAAACTATTAGTAATTTGTTACACATATATTTGTGGAAATATATGTCTATATATATATATATATATTATATAAGCATATATATATTCATACATATTTATTTACCATATATATATGTGTAGAAGAAAATACAATGAAAAACTAAACAAAGAAATTAACAACCAATGCGATATCTATTACGAAAAAAACTGTTTATCCTAATAAATAGATACAAATTAATCTAACCTTAATCAATAAATTCTCAAAGCCCGATTTCCCAAAAAGCTTGTAATGTGAATTAGACATCCAATTCAAGCAATAATAAACTATTTTAATGATTAAATTATCCGTAGAAACAGAATTAGAATGGAAAGATCTCTGATTTCTCTCAGACCAAATGAACCAACATACGATAGTGACTAAAGAATCTAAAATGTATCTTTTACTAGCATTATAAACAAATCTATATGAATCCCAATAATTAGCACAAAAATTGAAAGAATAATGATAATCAAAAACAAATAACCTTAATACCATACTAAATATATAGTTTGTGATATTGCATGAGAAAAATAAATGATCAACATCCTCATTCATAATATTACAAAAATAACACTTAACATCAAAAATGATATTCTTCCTCTTAAGAAACTCTATAGTATTAAGTTTCTTATGAACAATTAACCACATTAGAAATTTAGCATTAGGAGGAGAATTAGATTTCCAATTAAATTTAAAAGGCCGAAATGAGACACCTGAAAAATTTATAAAGTTATACATAGAATTAACCGTAAAAAGTTGACTTTTATCCATACCCCAACTAATAAAGTCCTTACTCTCATCAATGTGATATAATGATAACTTAGCATAAAGTAGAGCTAATTGTCTTAACATTTCCCCTTCTAATATATTATCAAAAGAAAACTCCCATGGGGGATACAAATCTCTTCTAAAGATATCTTTTATCAACGCATTTTTAAAACTATAATTATCAAGGAGCTCCCTAAATTCAGCTTTAAGTGGTAAACGAGAAATCCACCTATCATGCCAAAAGTAAGTCGTATTACCAGAATGAACAATTACTTTATAACCTAAGTTAAAAAAATCAAAGCATTTTAATTCTGACTTCCAAAAGTAAGATAATCTATTATACCAACTACCACTAGATCCAACAATGTACGCTCCTCTTGAATAGTAAAATTTTGATATAATAACTTTCCACATTGTAGATACTTCAGGAGACCTAAATTTCCACAACCATTTGGCCAATAAATAAGAATTAAAATTAGATAAATTAATTATCCCCAAACCCCCATCTTTCTTAGTCTTGCAACACACCTCCCAACTTATTAAGCATTTGATTCCCTTACAAATAGGATCTCTACCCCCACCCCATAGATAATTACATCTTATTCTATCAATCCTATCAATAACCCATTGAGGAAATCTATGTACTGACATCCAATACGTAGGGATAGCCGATAGGACTGAATTAACCAAAACTAATCTACCTGCTCTAGACAAGAATCTATTGTTCCAACTAGATAGTCTACTATTGATCTTATCAATTATGACTAACCAATCCTCCTTCTTTAATTTTGACGGCCTAATCTTAAAACCTAAATAATCAAAAGGAAATTTCATGACAGTACAGTTTAGGGTGTTAGCAACCATAGCCTCAACATTATCAGAATCATTAATGACCATAACAGAACTCTTGTCAAAATTAATTCTAAGACCTGATAACATCTCAAAACAATAAAGTATAAACTTAAGAGCAATAATGTATCTTGGTAGATGAGAAGAAAATAGTAAAGTATCATCTGCAAATTGAAGAACAGATAATTCATTGTTAAATTCATCATTACCAACATAACCCAAAACACCTAGTCTCCCAGCTCGTTTAATGATTCTAGAAAAAAACATCAACTTCTATATTAAATAGCAAGGGTGACAAGGGATCCCCCTGTCTAAGACCCCTCTTAGATTGGATCTTCTTTCCCACAACCCCGTTTACGACAATATTAGAACTACCAGACCTAAGTAAAAGCATAACCCAGTTAATCCACCTAACATTAAAGCCTCTAGCTAGACATACTTCACATATATAATCCCAGTCAATAGAATCAAATGCTTTCTCAAAATCTAATTTCAAAATAGCACATGAAAAATTATTTTTAACACACACATTAATGTACTCCTGTACTGCTGCCACACCATCAACTATTTGCCTACCTTTAATAAAGGTAGTTTGTGAATGATCTATAAGATCATTCATCTTCCCACTTAGCATGTTTGCAAGAACTTTAGAAATGATCTTAACAGATACATTTATCAAGGATATAGGTCTAAAATCCTTTAAGAGTTTTGCACCCTCTCTCTTTTTAATAAGTATAACAATAGAAAAATTAAAACTACCTAGGCACAAATCCCCGCTATAAAAATCATTAAATAAATTCACTACATCATATTTCAAGACCTCCCAAAACTGTTTGTAAAACAGAACAGAAAAACCATCAGGCCCCGGAGCTTTGTCACTAGGCATGTCACAAATTGCCTTCCAAATCTCCTGCTCGGAAAAAGTTTTATCTAAATTTAATAATTCTCCCCTTGCATCATTAGGATAAATGTCCTTCCAATTAACGTTAATTCTTCACTTTATCCTAGTCCCAAAAATTTGTTTGTAATAATTGGTGAAAGCTTCATTTAAATCACGCTGAACTGTCAATTCCTCATTATTCAAGAAAATAGAATGAATCAAATTATCACGTCTCCTCTTATTAGCCATACTATGAAAAAATTTTGTGTTATTATCTCCTTCCTTAATCCATTAAACACGTGATCTTTGCTTACACATAATTTCTTCCTTTTCCAATATCAATTTGAAGTCATTTCTAAGATTGAAAAGCCTATCTCTCTCACCTAGATTAAGAGTCCTAGATTCACATAACTTATCTAAGTCTAACATCTCACATAAAATCTTATCTTTCTTAATTCTAACACTACCAAAAACAAATTTATTCCACCTCTTAAGAAAAAACCTCAATTTACCAAGTTTTGACACAAAAATCTTTGCCGGATTGCCATTGTACTAATTATTAAAATAAGATAACGAATTCCACTTAACAGTAACAAGTTTGATAAAACTTGTGTCTAGTAACCACATCTTTTCAAATCTGAAATTATTACTAATTAACATGTTCGAATCACATGAAAGGATTAAAGGGCAATGATCCGAATATAAAAAAGGTAACCCTTTTACTTTACAGATTGGAAATCTTTCATCAACCTCCGTACTTATGAAAAATCTATCTAATATGGCAAAAGACGGCCTATCACTAATATTTGACCTAGACCAAGTAAAAGATCTATTGCTAAGCAGAATCTCAATCAAATTATTATTAAGAATGAAATCAATAAATTCCTCCATGTCAGAGAAATCGCCTTCTCTAGGAGATCTCTCTCCTAAAAACCTAGTAACATTAAAATCCCCCCTACAATCCAAAGGTTTGGGGCAAGATTCCTGAATTCGGAACATTCATCCCATAAACGCCTCCTCTCAATCTTGGTGTGAGGGCCATACACATTCGAAATGCCCAATAAAGAATTATCACTAAGTGAAGTTAATATAATGTGTAGTGAATGTAACTTAGAAAATTCCTGCACTAGTCTATATTGATTATCTCTCCATCCTATCATTGGCCCTCCTGCACTACCAATTGACGGTAGACAGGCCCAGTTACGAAAATGGGATCCACCTAATCTAGCGTAAAAACTAAAGTCAGGACTTTCAATTTTGGTCTCTTGGAGCAAAGCAATGTCAATATGATAATCTACAAAGAAGGTCCTAATTTTAGCACATTTTTTAGGTTTATTTAAACCCCTAATATTCCAACTAACAATCCTCATCTACTCAAAGAAGAAACTCTCTCTAGTTCCCTACTCCTAATAAAGTCAGAATCCAACTCAATGTCCGTAAATATAAAGGCAGTATCACTGGAAAGCTGAAATAACTGAATAGTCGAAAGGTTACCTAAAACATAAGGAGAATAATCACTACCATAAACAGATGTCATACCTGAGCCCAAATCCGAATAGCTACTACTTGCATTCGAATTCGGGGACCTACCTCTGAAAGGAGAGGAGCTAGCTATGAGCCTAGCACTGCGACTGTGACAGCAAGGAATTTCGCTCGATCTGAATCAGTCGTTAAACCGATCTAGACCGTTCGAAACCCCTGATCGTTTGAGAACAGGACAAATCAGAACGCAGACGGAAGAACATTTCATTGTATATTTCAACAATTCCATCAGATACAAGAATATACAGAGTATAAATGAATAAATTACATTCGATAAATATCAGAGATTACAATAAATTACATAGCAGCGGAAAATAATACAAAACACAACTGAAGGTGATATACGGATACAGAGCTTTCTGGATATCATTCCAGCTGTAAACCAGGATCCTGTGAAAATAAATCTGCAAAACCAAAACTACTAGCTGCCCGTGCGGAAAATAGGGGCACCCAGAGTTTAGGTTAAAACAATAAACTCCAGGTCAGTCATGTGACTGGTGTGAGAACTAAAACAGTTATTAAAACTTTACTTTGAAAGAGGGTAATTCAAGGGACCACGCCGTATAACACGGAACGGGTTTCCTCCCAAGAATACCAGTGCATAGAATAAACAGCGCAATGCTTTTTCGAAAAATGAAGCTATTATAAGACCCAGGTCCCATCACACAATGCAACGCAAGCCGGAGGATAGGGTTTTACCTTATAACAGCCAAACATGCTTGATACGTTTAAAAACAAATCATTTGATACTATAATATGTGTATAGTGTCAAAACAATTTCAATCATAAATATAAATCATAAACGGCATGAGTGCCCCATCCCACAACGTCGCCATACTAGGCTCTACAAATAAAACCGAAATACACGTATTGGAAATTGGATTTCCGTCATGAGTCGAGGCAAGGGGCAAGCTCCTCTCCGCTTCGAGACACTCTAGCAAATGCTCAGGACTACACACTCTGGGCAGCCACTTGGATCGGTTGGGCCGGTCCTCACTTACGTTAGAGGATTAGTTATTCCTGAACACACGTTTCCCGGTCCGTACAGACCTATAATCGAGGCGCCTCATTCCAACAACCACAAAGGTGAAAAATATGTAAATGTCAGGGCTGGTAAGTCACTGACACCACCATAGCAAGAAAGAAACGTCGTGCTCTCCCAACGGCCCGTATCCCGTTTTTAACTCATACCGAGGTGTGAGGCTCGCGAATTCACGTTATACACAAAGCTATGCCACGTAGGCCATGCTTTGATCATCAACCACAAGACTCTGCTTTTCAACAAAAGCCTTGATCATTGCATCTTAGCGTGCCACACAGGCAATTCATGCCATGCGACTGATGTCCATCGATATATACAACCTCTGAGCTCGTACGTCTCAGAGAAGGGCGTTAAGAAAAAGAATAAATTCTCCGCCGCCAAACAGATGTATATTTCATAGAAATCAATCAACACAGAATAAAATCCAATGTCAGACACACAATCCATTTACAAGTCCGTTCTGGGTCTGAACGAAACCGGAGGCACTTTCCTCGCATATCCATCCATCTCCATGTACGTCTGGACGACCACCAACTATTTCCATCCTCTTGGGTGTACAGCCCAATCAGGATCGTCAGTAATTATCCAAACGATGTGAAGACTTCCGGTCTTCAACCACCGTCTTCATCTTCGACATATCGTCGAATCGGTTATTCAGAATGGGTATAAACCCGGCCTTTCCGAACAACCCGCGTATATTAAAACAAATGTTACATAAACACAACATACGCCTCATTCCAATTCAGAATATTCTTTTATTTAAATATTCACATCTTTTGGGAAAGGTTCCCATTAATTTTATCCAAGATAAATTCTTTAAAATTTATTCTTTAATCTTCCTTTGGATGTCATTTCAAACCAAAATTATGGTTTTTCAAACTAGTCGAGATTAGAGAACCACACCGAAATAATTATTTATTTTATTTCCCAATCCCAACCTATTCATCCCATGAAGCAAAACTGGTAATACTCCATATCTAACACCATGGTGTTATCGGTAAAATTAATTACCATTTCACGTTCAAATCTAATTAAAGATTTAACTATCGCTTTGGAGCAAAACTGGCGATACTCCATTCTCGCTCATTCCTAAATTTGATAATTTAGATTATCCATTCACATTTCAATTTAATTGCAGATTCATTAAAACTCCTTTTACTGGGTTAAAGAACTAGGTGTTATTTAAAACACATTTCACGACAAACCCAAATCACATTCTATTTATTATCGGGTTAAAGAACTAGTGTTATTTAAAACACCGTTCACGATAAACCCATTTCAAATCCAACCAAATATATTAGAAATTCCGATTATTTAAAACCCCTTTTTAAATCTAATTTATTTATTTAAAAAAATCGGGTTTTAAATTTAGTTCAATCTAGTTCATTTCGATAAAAATCTATTTTTATCTTTTCAAATATGGAGTTTTTCACCCCAATTTTTCCCAAATCATTTCTTATGATCTTACACAAATTATTACTATTTTTAATAATTTTATCAAGGCCCGTACAGTCGATTTCTATCAACGGCCATCAAACTGCACTTACAGCGACCTTTTCTGAATTTGATTTGGATGTATCTCCAAATCCAACCGTTAGATTTCAAATTTCTAATATTCGTTAAAAAGCTCTTTTCGATACGAACCCAACAGTTCCGGTTTTAGGAGAATCCGACGGTCGGATCTCCCGTAATGTCCGTTTGAAATCAATGGTCAAAATTTACGAACTGTCGCGGCGCGGCGCGTTCTATTCTGGCCATTATATATATATAATATATATATATATATATATTATATATTTCGTCGATTACCATTCAAAACGAATTTTATAAATAGTTTTGAATTCGTTTCAAAAACAATTTCAACTTCCATCTCAATTCAAATCAAAATTGAATCTTTCCTTATAAATTCGTTTTAAAATTCATTTCTATTCAATTCAAGTTTCAATTCAATTTGAATTCATTTCACTTCGTTTTAAATTCAATTCGAATTCGTTTTATATTCAATTGAAATCAAATTCGTTTTCTATTCAATTGAAATTCGTTACATATGCAATTGAAATCAAATTCGTTATATATTCAATTGAAATCAAATCCGTTTTCTATTCAAATCAAATTCGTTATATATTCAATCGAAATCAAATTCGTTTTCTATTCAATTCAAATTCGTTATATATTCAATTGAAGTCAAATTCGTTTTCTATTCAATTCATTTCGAAATCGTTTTATATTCAATTCATTTCGAAATCGCTTTATAATCAATTCATTTCGAAATCGCTTTATATTCAATTCATTTCGAAATCGCTTTATATTCAATTCATTTCGAAACCGTTATCTATTCAATTCATTTCGAATTCGTTATCTATTCAATTCAATTCGAAATCGTTATCTATTCAATTAAATTCGAATTCTATTCGTTTCAATTCAAATTTCATTTTAAAATATTCGATTTTGAAATCACTTTTCAATATTCATTTTAAAATGAATAAAATCGATATAAATATCGTTTACGTCAAAATGGCGTCAATCTAACCAACACGGCTTCATATATTTCTATTTCCAAATATTCTATTTCAAATATTTCTTTTTCAAATATTTCCTATTCAAATATTTCTATCTCAAATATTTCTATTTTTAAGATATTTCATTCAACACATGACTAATCTCAACGGATGAGTATTGTCAACACATGAACCTTTATTTTATATTGATGAAGATGTAAATTTTATTATTAAAATATTTCGTTCAACACATGACTAATCTCAACGGATGAGTACAGTCAACACATGAACCTTTATTTTATATTGATGAAGATGTAAATTTTATTATTAAAATATTTCGTTCAACACATGACTAATCTCAACGGATGAGTACAGTCAACACATGAACCTTTATTTTATATTGATGAAGATGTAAATTTTATTATTAAAATATTTCGTTCAACACATGACTAATCTCAACGGATGAGTACAGTCAAAACATGAACCTTTATTTTATATTATTCTTTATCTTCTAAATTGGAATGAGGCCCAATCAATCACCATACAATGTTAATTATATGGATTTTCATACATCACACGTATATAATAGCAGTGAAAAATAATCAACCATCAACCAAGGTGCACTACACTGTATAAGCATCAAATATAAATATCTAACGCTTATAACAGTCTGTCAATCAATCGATCGACATATTTAATCAATCAGGATGAGTGAACTTCAAATTTCATCCCAACACCCGTGTGGGGTTTCAAATCAACAAACACAGATTTTAATTTGTGCAGTTGGGCGATGTGTAAAATTTATCGACCCAATCAATGTCCTTCAAATAGGTGTACATAAACAAACCGTCCGGTTTGTAAATGAATATTTATTTATTCACATTCACGTTGAAAATTATATTTTTAACGATAAAATATTTTATTTTAACACATGGATTTTTATTCAGTTTATTTATCAAATAAAATGATATTTTTATTTTTCTGACTTATTTTAGAAAATTTCGGCGGCATAACGGCACGATGCTAGAAACGGGACGAGGCCTAGCCTTATCCCCGGTCTAGTGAAGGCCCACGCCATTCACACATCAATCAAATTCACCAAACAATTCAAATTTCAATCAAATAATCTAACTAATTTTTGCAATCAAACAAACAAGTCCATGGTCTGTGGACGATTGTGTCGGGTGCTACTAAGCACCGTCTGCATCCTAGTATATATATATATATATAACTAGAAAATGAAATTGAAAGGTGAGGAATTCTCACCAATAGCTATCCAATCATCTTGACTCTTCTTTTGTAGAAGTCTTCGTCGTTCTCGCCTTTCGTCACTTTCGTCGCCCGTAGTCACTACATATATAAAAATCGAATTTTTACTATGCTATTCGATATATAAAAATCGAATTTTTACTATGCTACTCGATATATAAAAATCGAATTTTTACTATGCTATTCGATATATAAAAATCGAATTTTTACTTTGTTATGAAAATTATATTTTTACATCGCTATATATATATCAAAGATTATATTTTTACAACGTCTTTTACACATAAAAGGTTATATCTTTACTTAGCTACACGAATAAAAATAATATTTTTAACTTGCTACTCTAATAAAAATAATATCTTTAACTTGCTACCATGATAGAAATAATATTTTTATCCCTCCTACTATATAAAGATGATAATTTTATTTTGCTACACATATAAAAATTATATTTTTAACCTTCCTTTAAAAATCTAATCTTTTCTATTTTAAAAAAACAAATCTTTTCTATTCTAAAATCATATACATAAAAATTGAACTTTTATTTCATAATCCTATGTATAAAAAGGAAAATCAGTTTTAATTCCTAATAAAATCAGTTCTTATATTATCTAGTAATCAGTTTCTAAAATAAATAACAATCAGTTTTTAAAATAAATAAAAATCAGTGAAACTTACAGAGGGGGGGCTGTGCTTGCGGCGGCAGTGGTCATCGGGGGGGGGGGGGGCGATGCGGTCGATTTTTTTTGGTGGCAGGGGCTTCGCCGAAGGTCGCAGGAGGAGGGGAAGGTGGCGACGAGGAGGGGCTGTCGCGAGGTAGATGGAGGGAGGGGGAGGGCGGATCCGCGCCAGAGGCGGCGCGATGGTCGATGCGGGGGGGGGGGGCTGCGCTCCTCCCCGTTTCGTCTTTCTTTTCCCTTTTTTTTATTTATTTTGATTCTGAATCGAATGAAGAAGGGGGGGGGGCAAGAGGATTTAAGGAGGAGAGAAAGAATTTTAATTTTATTATTTTATTTAATTATTTTAATTTCTAAAAAGTTGACTTTTACATACGACCTCTAAACGAGGTCCACCGCCTGTCGTCCATAGCGTTTTACCCCCATTCCGAACACAATGGGATAGGTATCGCAAGCTGATTTGATCGTTTCGATCAGTTTCCGTTTAATTTACATTTAAATCACTATATTGAATTTTAAACGTACATTTCAAATTACCGGGGTCACATACTAACTCTAAAAATTCTCGAAAAATATTTTCTAGCTTCGTATTGACGATACGGTCCTAACAAAACTAGTTTCGTAGAATTCTAAGACCGTTTGAAAAATGGCCAATTTCCAGTCGATTAAAATCAACTGAAACTGGTCAAACGCGTTTTCCTTTGCCACGCTCACATATTGATTCGAAAAATTATGAAATTTGGAATCTAGCAATAATCTGACACTGCGGATCCAACAAAAGTGGTTTCGTCGAAATCCGAGGTTGTTTGCAAAATTCCCATTTTTAAGGGGCCTGAATTCCATAGCGACTATTCAGAATTTTCAACTGGACATATCTTTTGATTCCCGCTATGAAATCTTGATTTTTCGGATTCGTTGGAAAGATATTATCAAATAGATCCTATTGTTTTTTGTTTCACTAAAATACGGATTGTTTTGCACCCGGTATGTTCAATTGAAGTTTGAAATCGAATTATCGAACTACCGCGCCATTTTCAATTTTATTTATAATTATATATAAATATTTATATTCTAACGACGACGTATATAATATATACGTTCTAAATATATTCAAAATAAAATTTTCTTCGATATGATTTAAAATAATCTATTTTAAATATTCAAAATTCGCTAAAATTGCCGAAATAAAATTTTTAAACTGGCTCAGAATTTGCGGGTTATTACAATCTCCCCCACTTAAAACTTTTCATCCCCGAAAAGGAACAAAGTCGAAAGTGGTTTGATTAATCAACTCTACGTTCGATCTGGCTTCCATTCTCCAACTTCTCAGTTTCTGAGAATTTTCAAATATTTCAAAAATTTGGCTAACACCCTAAATTTTCGAAAAATTTCGCCATAACCTCCCCTGCACCGGGAGCCACGGGAAAATCCCGAAATTGCCATATAGGCCTTCTGATCTCAAAAAGAAAAAGAAAAAGCCAAGCGGCTAGCCAATAGGCTCATAAAATCATCATCACCCAAACAAAACAGTAAATTATGTAATAAACGTGTACCTATTTGTCGGGCAAACAAATTTTATTCTCTGCTCTAGCCTCCTTGCTATGACCTGTTAAATGTAAGTATATGTATATGCATGCACATGCGACCAATTTTCAATACAATTCAATATTTGGTTTAATTAGGCATAATGGTTCAAAATTATCAAACAAATAAACAAACAACACAATCATCAATCAATTAGTGGATTAACATTTCAAATTCATAATTTTGATATATATACAAAAATCATGTTTTTGATGCCAATTCACAACAATGTGTTCTAGCTATATTAGTTTTGGTTCTCACACCAGCCTAATGGAAATATATAGATATCACACCTTCGTCACTCGAATATAAATTCTGACGACGAGTACTCAACCATCAAAATCATCTTCGGGTCACTAGAGTATGATTCTATATCTATCCAGTATATTAAAACTTCGACTATACGTTCATGACGCGTATACGCGAAATCTTTATATACTCGATTGTCCATATTCAAAATAAATAAATAATCAAATACGTATAAAGCGATTTAAATTTTCAAACAAAATTGTTTTCATTTGAAAAAATATACTCTTCACACTCGTTCTAGGATACTACTGATCCTATCTCTAACGAGTAATTCTAATTGGATATTACTAATCCAATATCTGATGAATTCTTTCGTATGGTTCTAATGTGTCTTGTTCTCGAGCTCTGTAAACCAAAGCTCTGATACCAAATGTGACAGCAAGGAATTTCACTCGATCTGAATCAGTCGTTAAACCGATCTAGACCGTTCGAAACCCCTGATCGTTTGAGAACAGGACAAATCAGAACGCAGACGGAAGAACATTTCATTATATATTACAACAATTCCATCAGATACAAGAATATACAGAGTATAAATGAATAAATTACATTCGATAAATATCAGAGATTACAATAAATTACATAGCAGCGGAAAATAATACAAAACACAACTGAAGGTGATATACGGATACAGAGCTTTCTGGATATCATTCCAGCTGTAAACCAGGATCCTGTGAAAATAAATCTGCAAAACCAAAACTACTAGCTGCCCGTGCGGAAAATAGGGGCACCCAGAGTTTAGGTTAAAACAATAAACTCCAGGTCAGTCATGTGACTGGTGTGAGAATTAAAACAGTTATTAAAACTTTACTTTGAAAGAGGGTAATTCAAGGGACCACGCCGTATAACACGGAACGGGTTTCCTCCCAAGAATACCAGTGCATAGAATAAACAGCGCAATGATTTTTCCAAAAATGAAGCTATTATAAGACCCAGGTCCCATCACACAATGCAACGCAAGCCGGAGGATAGGGTTTTACCTTATAACAGCCAAACATGCTTGATACGTTTAAAAACAAATCATTTGATACTATAATATGTGTATAGTGTCAAAACAATTTCAATCATAAATATAAATCATAGACGGCATTAGTGCCCCATCCCACTATGTCGCCATACTAGGCTCTACAAATAAAACCGAAATACACGTATTGGAAATTGGATTTCCGTCATGAGTCGAGGCAAGGGGCAAGCTCCTCTCCGCTTCGAGACAATCTAGCAAATGCTCAGGACTACACACTCTGGGCAGCCACTTGGATCGGTTGGGCCGGTCCTCAATTACGTTAGAGGATTAGTTATTCCTGAACACACGTTTCCCGGTCCTTACAGACCTATAATCGAGGCGCCTCATTCCAACAACCACAAAGGTGAAAAATATATAAATGTCAGGGCTGGTAAGTCACTGACACCACCATAGCTAGAAAGAAACGTCGTGCTCTCCCAACGGCCCGTATCCCGTTTTTAACTCATACCGAGGTGTGAGGCTCGCGAATTCACGTTATACACAAAGCTATGCCACGTAGGCCGTGCTTTGATCATCAACCACAAGACTCTGCTTTTCAACAAAAGCCTTGATCATTGCATCTTAGCGTGCCACACAGGCAATTAATGCCATGCGACTGATGTACATCGATATATACAACCTCTGAGCTCGTACGTCTCAGTGAAGGGCGTTAAGCAAAAGAATAAATTCTCCGCCGCCAAACAAATGTATATTTCATAGAAATCAATCAACACAGAATAAAATCCAATGTCAGACACACAATCCATTTACAAGTCCGTTCTGGGTCTGAACGAAACCGGAGGCACTTTCCTCGCATATCTATCCATCTCCATGTACGTCTGGACGACCACCAACTATTTCCATCCTCTTAGGTGTACAACCCAATCAGGATCGTCAGTAATTATCCAAACGATGTGAAGACTTCCGGTCTTCAACCACCGTCTTCATCTTCAACATATCGTTGAATCGGTTATTCAGAATGGGTATAAACCCGGCCTTTCCGAACAACCCGCGTATATTAAAACAAATGTTACATAAACACAACATACGCCTCATTCCAATTCAGAATATTCTTTTATTTAAATATTCACATCTTTTGGGAAAGGTTCCCATTAATTTTATCCAAGATAAATTCTTTAAAATTTATTCTTTAATCTTCCTTTGGATGTCATTTCAAACCAAAATTATGGTTTTTCAAACTAGTCGAGATTAGCGAACCACACCGAAATAATTATTTATTTTATTTCCCAATCCCAACCTATTCATCCCATGAAGCAAAACTGGTAATACTCCATATCTAACACCACGGTGTTATCGGTAAAATTAATTACCATTTCACGTTCAAATCTAATTAAAGATTTAACTATCGCTTTGGATCAAAACTGGCGATACTCCATTCTCGCTCATTCCTAAATTTGATAATTTAGATTATCCATTCACATTTCAATTTAATTGCAGATTCATTAAAACTCCTTTTACTGGGTTAAAGAACTAGGTGTTATTTAAAACACAGTTCACGACAAACCCAAATCACTTTCTATTTATTATCGGGTTAAAGAACTAGTGTTATTTAAAACACCGTTCACGATAAACCCATTTCAAATCCAACCAAATATATTAGAAATTCCGATTATTTAAAACCCCTTTTTAAATCTAATTTATTTATTTAAAAAAAAATCGGGTTTTAAATTTAGTTCAATCTAGTTCATTTCGATAAAAATCTATTTTTATCTTTTCAAATATGGAGTTTTTCACCCCAATTTTTCCTAAATCATTTCTTATGATTTTACACAAATTATTACTATTTTTAATAATTTTATCAAGACCCGTACAGTCGATTTCCATCAACGGCCATCGAACTGCACTTACAACGACCTTTTCTGAATTTGATTTGGACGTATCTCCAAATCCAACCGTTAGATTTCAAATTTCTAATATTCGTTAAAAAGCTCTTTTCGATACGAACCCAACGGCTCCGGTTTTAGGAGAATCCGACGGTCGGATCTCCCGTAATGTCCGTTTGAAATCAATGGTCGAAATTTACGAACTGCCGCGGCGTGGCGCGTTCTATTCTGGCCATTATATATATAATATATATATATATTATATATTTCGTCGATTACCATTCAAAACTAATTTTATAAATAGTTTTGAATTCGTTTCAAAAACAATTTCAACTTCCATCTCAATTCAAATCAAAATTGAATCTTTCCTTATAAATTCGTTTTAAAATTCATTTCTATTCAATTCAAGTTTCAATTCAATTTGAATTCATTTCACTTCGTTTTAAATTCAATTCGAATTCGTTTTATATTCAATTGAAATCAAATTCGTTTTCTATTCAATTGAAATTCGTTACATATGCAATTGAAATCAAATTCGTTATATATTCAATTGAAATCAAATCCGTTTTCTATTCAAATCAAATTCGTTATATATTCAATCGAAATCAAATTCGTTTTCTATTCAATTAAAATTCGTTATATATTCAATTGAAGTCAAATTCGTTTTCTATTCAATTCATTTCGAAATCGTTTTATATTCAATTCATTTCGAAATCGCTTTATATTCAATTCATTTCGAAATCGCTTTATATTCAATTCATTTCGAAATCGCTTTATATTCAATTCATTTCGAAATCGCTTTTATATTCAATTCATTTCGAAATCGTTATCTATTCAATTCATTTTGAATTCGTTATCTATTCAATTCAATTCGAATTCGTTATCTATTCAATTAAATTCGAATTCTATTCGTTTCAATTCAAATTTCATTTTAAAATATTTGATTTTGAAATCACTTTTCAATATTCATTTTAAAATGAATAAAATCGATATAAATATCGTTTACGTCAAAATGGCGTCAATCTAACCAACACGGCTTCATATATTTCTATTTTCAAATATTCTATTTCAAATATTTCTTTTTCAAATATTTCCTATTCAAATATTTCTATCTCAAATATTTCTATTTTTAAGATATTTCGTTCAACACATGACTAATCTCAACCGATGAGTATTGTCAACACATGAACCTTTATTTTATATTGATGAAGATGTAAATTTTATTATTAAAATATTTCGTTCAACACATGACTAATCTCAACGGATGAGTACAGTCAACACATGAACCTTTATTTTATATTGATGAAGATGTAAATTTTATTATTAAAATATTTCGTTCAACACATGACTAATCTCAACGGATGAGTACAGTCAAAACATGAACCTTTATTTTATATTATTCTTTATCTTCTAAATTGGAATGAGGCCCAATCAATCACCATACAATGTTAATTATATGGATTTTCATACATCACACGTATATAATAGCAGTGAAAAATAATCAACCATCAACCAAGGTGCACTACACTGTATAAGCATCAAATATAAATATCTAACGCTTATAACAGTCTGTCAATCAATCGATCGACATATTTAATCAATCAGGATGAGTGAACTTCAAATTTCATCCCAACACCCGTGTGGGGTTTCAAATCAACAAACACAGATTTTAATTTGTGCAGTTGGGCGATGTGTAAAATTTATCGACCCAATCAATGTCCTTCAAATAGGTGTACATAAACAAACCGTCCGGTTTGTAAATGAATATTTATTTATTCACATTCACGTTGAAAATTATATTTTTAACGATAAAATATTTTATTTTAACACATGGATTTTTATTCAGTTTATTTATCAAATAAAATGATATTTTTATTTTTCTGACTTATTTTAGAAAATTTCGGCGGCATAACGGCACGATGCTAGAAACGGGACGAGGCCTAGCCTTATCCCCGGTCTAGTGAAGGCCCACGCCATTCACACATCAATCAAATTCACCAAACAATTCAAATTTCAATCAAATAATCTAACTAATTTTTGCAATCAAACAAACAAGTCCATGGTCTGTGGACGATTGTGTCGGGTGCTACTAAGCACCGTCTGCATCCTAGTATATATATATATATATAACTAGAAAATGAAATTGAAAGGTGAGGAATTCTCACCAATAGCTATCCAATCATCTTGACTCTTCTTTTGTAGAAGTCTTCGTCGTTCTCGCCTTTCGTCACTTTCGTCGCCCGTAGTCACTACATATATAAAAATCGAATTTTTACTATGCTATTCGATATATAAAAATCGAATTTTTACTATGCTACTCGATATATAAAAATCGAATTTTTACTATGCTATTCGATATATAAAAATCGAATTTTTACTTTGTTATGAAAATTATATTTTTACATCGCTATATATATATATCAAAGATTATATTTTTACAACGTCTTTTACACATAAAAGGTTATATCTTTACTTAGCTACACGAATAAAAATAATATTTTTAACTTGCTACTCTAATAAAAATAATATCTTTAACTTGCTACCATGATAGAAATAATATTTTTATCCCTCCTACTATATAAAGATGATATTTTTATTTTGCTACACATATAAAAATTATATTTTTAACCTTCCTTTAAAAATCTAATCTTTTCTATTTTAAAAAAACAAATCTTTTCTATTCTAAAATCATATACATAAAAATTGAACTTTTATTTCATAATCCTATGTATAAAAAGGAAAATCAGTTTTAATTCCTAATAAAATCAGTTTTTATATTATCTAGCAATCAGTTTCTAAAATAAATAACAATCAGTTTTTAAAATAAATAAAAATCAGTGAAACTTACAGAGGGGGGCTGTGCTTGCGGCGGCAGTGGTCATCGGGGGGGAGGGGGGGCGCGATGCGGTCAATTTTTTTTTGGTGGCAGGGGCTTCGCGGAAGGTCGCAGGAGGAGGGGAAGATGGCGACGGGGAGGGGGAGGGCGGATCCGCGCCAGAGGCGGCGCGATGGTCGATGCGGGGGGGGGGGGCTGCGCTCCTCCCCGTTTCGTCTTTCTTTTCCCTTTTTTTTATTTTGATTCTGAATCGAATGAAGAAGAGGGGGGCAGAAGGATTTAAGGAGGAGAGAAAGAATTTTAATTTTATTATTTTATTTAATTATTTTAATTTCTAAAAAGTTGACTTTTACATACGACCTCTAAACGAGGTCCACCGCCTGTCGTCCATAGCGTTTTACCCCCATTCCGAACACAATGGGATAGGTATCGCAAGCTGATTTGATCATTTCGATCAGTTTCCGTTTAATTTACATTTAAATCACTATATTGAATTTTAAACGTACATTTCAAATTACCGGGGTCACATACTAACTCTAAAAATTCTCGAAAAATATTTTCTAGCTTCGTATTGACGATACGGTCCTAACAAAACTAGTTTCGTCGAATTCTGAGACTGTTTGAAAAATGGCCAATTTCCAGTCGATTAAAATCAACTGAAACTAGTCAAACGCGTTTTCCTTTGCCACGCTCACATATTGATTCGAAAAATTATGAAATATTGGAATCTTGCAATAATCTGACACTGCGGATCCAACAAAAGTGGTTTCGTCGAAATCCGAGGTTGTTTGCAAAATTCCCATTTTTAAGGGGCCTGAATTCCATAGCGACTATTCAGAATTTTCAACTGGACATATCTTTTGATTCCCGCTATGAAATCTTGATTTTTCGGATTCGTTGGAAAGATATTATCAAATAGATCCTATTGTTTTTGGTTTCACTAAAATCCGGATTGTTTTGCACCCGGTATGTTCAATTGAAGTTTGAAATCGAATTATCGAACTACCGCGCCATTTTCAATTCTATTTATAATTATATATAAATATTTATATTCTAATGACGACGTATATAATATATACGTTCTAAATATATTCAAAATAAATTTTTCGTCGATATGATTTAAAATAATCTATTTTAAATATTCAAAATTCGCTAAAATTGCCAAAATAAAAATTTTAAACTGGCTCAGAATTTGCGGGTTATTACAGCGACGAATCAAACCAGAGCTAGGAGTCCCTCTCCTACGTCTCCTCCTCCTTGACGGATTAATGAATGTATCACTACTACTCTGCATATGGTCTTCACTGGACTCGCTCAAGCCATTACAGATTGCAATGCGAGTATTCACCACCGAATCATGCACTGAACGAGACAAATCATACTCCAGAAAGGCCCCATCATGACACGGCCACAATATCAATGAACATAGTCTCACTCCCTGCTTGCTAATAATCATTGATGGAATATCACCACCCTCCCAAAACAACCGACAACTCATAACAGAAAACAAAACAAAACTCTCTACCATCGAAGCAAAACCTGTCCAGTCCTTCACTACGTTCTCTGCCTCCTTATCTATTACTACTGCTTCGTTCAAACCTATCATACATCCAGTCATGCCACACCCAGCAGTAATGTGAACACCAGGGAGATCAGAAGGAAGCACATCCAACGTACACAAATTTTTACAGAGGAGATTACTCGCTGTGACCACAGAAAGATCACGGGCAGTAACCGCAGAAAGATCACCTCGATATACTTTCCGTTGCCTCCCAATTTTAATCCGTCCAACTCTAAATCCTTTTCCATATTTAAGAGGGATATTCTGGGAATTTTCGAGATTAGTTACTAATTTTGGCACAGTATAAGGAACAACAATCCCACCCTCAATATTTTCCAGTGATTCAAAATTGTTCGAAAGAACAATATCGTTGGCAACTTTCCAATTCGCTTTTTCTATATGAACTGAACTGAAACACTTACCTCCAGCCTCATCTACCGCATCATAACTACTCATGTCAGTCTTGTCATCACCGGTCATCAGTTCCCTTGGCCACTTTCCCTTGTTCTTCAAATAGTCCGATGATTCCTCAAATAGACCCATACAATGTAAAACCGCAGGATCACTGAACAGAGGATCCACACGCCAGTTATCCCAAGCATACCAGCATCACCCACCAAAAATTCATCAATGCAACTCCCTTCCTCTACGTTTATAACCAAGTTATCAACCTGAACATTGTCCATCAGAATCTTGTTACTCAGATCAGGATCCGAATGCATAGAAACAGCCTTATCCGAATAATTCTGAAAGATAACAGCTCGTCTACCACAATTAATAATGGTGTTAATGACATCGAAATGCTTCAAAATCTCATTCAAATATAATCTAGCCTTTCTCTTATTACTTGCCATCGATTCCTCATATATCATATGGAAACTCAAAAAGCTTTTACCAAAAGAGAGAGCATGGTCCTTCCTACCTAGCTGTCGAGGCAATGGAGGAATCACAATAATATTATCCGAACTCTTACACCATAAAATTCCATCGACAAGACCCTCCAAATGCCACCCCAACAATAGTAACATGTAAGCCCCGTCGTTCGACTTTCCAGAAAAATCTAAAGTATAAAGATCCGACAGCAAAATAAGATTCTGACATATTCTCAAACAGTTGAAATGCAATATGTCAAAGACTGAATTCCCATTGAACCTCATCGGACAGTTAATCTTACGATGACCCAATACACCACAATTAAAACATCGAAATCCATTTTGACAGTCCTTCGCTAGATGGGATGATTCACCACATTTGAAACAGCTTCGAATACTACTCTTTTTGCTGAAAGTAGAGTTTTTTTTCGTGGTTGAATTCCAGTCCAAACAATTGAATGGCTTTCTAACCATATCTGCATATGATAACGACGACGAGGGACTAAAAGCTGTCGTACCTGATTTCGTAGCAGTACCAACATGATTATTGGGAGCATCTTCTTTATTAAAATTCAGAAATCCATCATCATGAGTTCTCCGAAAATCACACTGTCTGAAAGTGAGGTTTAACTGCCCCGGCTTCATATTCGTTTCCTTGATGAGAACATCAGAGCCGTGTCCTTAATAATGTGAGTAACACCATGAAATATGCACCTAGATTTTCCGCCAAATATTAAGACATCGCCTGTCTCCAACAATATTTTCTTTTCCATAGCTTCATCCCTTTCATCTCTGTAAATAAACTCCGCCGAATCCCCAATGGAAAAGGAAATTACAGGCAATCCGGCCAACAAACTATCATGGCATTCATCTTTATCTTTATGCAACCCCAATTTACCATCCAAATTGTAAAAATTAATTATACACGTATCTGGCTTCATACTTGGAAGATCTTCCACACTACCATCATTCTTCATAATTATATTTTGAGCATCGACCATTGACTCGTTAACCATCATTAAAAATTCTTCAGGAATCTTATAAGGCAGAGCCCCATCACTCGATCTTCTATCATCGTATAATTATGTTTATGTTAGTCATATGTTAGTTCATAACCAGGTTATTCTAGTAACAACTACATACACTTTTTTTTCTATTGGAAGCTGCTTAAAAAAAAACTGATCACGGTATACTGCAATATTCACTACTGTTTTTTTTATTGACAGGGAAAAGGAAGCTCGGGTGAAGCAAATGTGCATCAAGTGGTAAAAGTTATAGTACTAGTGTGATATCATTATATATGGCATTTAATTTCATTATTAATATATAATTTGCTTTTGATTAATTGTAGAACAAACATGATAAACAATATGACACCTGTGACTTACTGGATTGGAGTGGGTCAGATGAAATTGTTGCGGAAGGAAGAGTCGTGCCAAGTAACCCATTGGAGCTTGTCCAACAAATTCCTTTAGGACCTGATGTTAAAAAAATTATAATAGACACTGTAAGGAATCCAGATGCTTTCTTGTGGCGACCTTCACCTTCTTCAACACACATCAGAGATGTCGAAGGTGAGATAGTAGCATGGCCAATTACTAAGGTTGTTTTGCACAACTTCAACAACTTTGAAAAAGAGGATAATGCGGTAATCTTTCTATTTTTCTACTAATTAAATTTTTTTATTTTCAATGTACAAAAAGAGTAATATGTTCTTTTTTATTAGAGCAAAAGTAACAGTGTAAATCATAAATGCAAACTAATTGACTGGAGTGGCAGTGAAGAATTAGTCGCAGATGGACGATTGCATTCGAGTGATCCGAAGGAACTCATGAATGGTCTCCCTCTTGGTCCGGATGCCATTGCAAATTGAATAGATAATCCAAAGATCGAAGAGGCTTTTCTATGGAGGCCTACAAAAGGATTGACACAAGTTGGAGAAGCTATTGGTACCAAAGTTGCATGGCCTAAATCGAAAATAATTATCGAAACAATTAACACAACATCATCAATTAATCATATGAGTAATGTTGGAGTTGTCGAGAAGATATGCATCAAACTTGTTTATATGTCATTCAATTATTTTTTCATCATACAAATTATTGAAGCACATATTAAAATAACCTCGTTATTTAATTGATAGAGTAAAAATTCCATGGAAAAAGGTAAATGCATGTTGATCGATTGGTCGGGAAAGAAAGAAATAGTTGCAATAGGCTATGTGTCTTCAACGGATCCAACTACCGTGGTTCATTCTGTTCCTTTGGGGAAAAATGCTGTTAGAGTTTGGGTAGATGTCGTAAAATTCCAAAGGCACGTCTATGGAGAACAACGTCCGATTTAGAAGTTATAGAAGAAGCTCTTGGTACTACAATAGCTTGGCCTGCTGCGAACGTCATAATGGAATCGGTTTCTAGTAAGTATAATTCAAACTTCTTTAGAAATACACAAAATCAGTCATTAAATGGTTTGATGTTGTTGCTAATTCTGTAAATAGTTTGCTACTGACAAAATTTATTTGATGTTGTTGCTATATCAAACCATTTAATAAAACTGACAAAAGAAAAAGAAAACTGTATACTACATATATCCACTAGAATAGTAAATGGTTTGATGTTGTTGCTACTGACAAAATTTATTGAATTAACAAAATTTATTTGATGTTGTTGCTGTTGTAAAATTATACTTACTATTTTGAAGTCAAAATTTAAAGTCGTTGCTAAAGACTTGGCATTTCAAGTTACATAAATAACTTAGAAAACTATTTTGCTTACTTGTGGACTACTGCCCAAAATGTGGTTAATATTAGAGACCCATCGTATCTCAATCTTTAGCCATCTCCCTTTGCCTCCCCTCCCCTACCCCCACCTCCTTCCGGCAAAAAAAGAAAAAGAAAAAATTGTTAAGATATGCCAGTTGATATATGCTAGTATATTGCACTGATATTTACTGTGAAATATCAGATAAATTTTGTCAAATGTACCTTAAAATATCAGTGATAATACACAGGTCAGTAATTTCCGTTATTTTTATTCATAAAATTAACAAAGATGAAATATAACTTCTCTTATTCTTAGTCGTTTTCTTAACGAAACCACTCTTTAAATTTCAAGTGCTTGATTCCTACATGAATTCGTACTGTAAAATAATACTTAATTTAAGTGCTTGATTCCTACGTGAATTCATACTGTAAAACAAATATTTAGTAAACTATGTATATTGAAGACCCAAATAACCTCTCGTACATTTTTCATATGCTGGATGCAAGTCATATAACTCTGGGTACAGCATATGCTAGTTACTAATCATCCAGCTTTTGGTTAATTTACTAAACACCAGCGCTGGATGAATCCAGACATCCATATTTAGTGTCTGCCTTCATATGACATTATTGACATATATTTGAAGATTGATTCCCTGGCTGAATCAGTGACTTGATAATGAGATTCATGGTCTTCATACGACATTATTGGCATATATTCGAAGGTGTGTCCAGGGCAGGCCCTAAAAGTTGGGCTGCTCAAGGTAGTTACCACTTTGGTTGCCCTTAACCAGAAAATTTGAAAGTAAAAGCCTGTGCATTTCAAGCAGTCATATATATGCGAGCGTGTATGTCAAACAAGTAAATAGATATACATTTCCGGTGAGTGAACTCTTCCTTTACTCAACAAAAGTATTTCTGATTTTATATGGTGTGATTGACATATAGATAGATGGTGTTGATTGGTTTACTTATATTATGATTGTTATCCAAGTTCTTTTTGCATGTCTGGACCTTTCGAGTTACAATCCGCCTGTATGCCTGGACCACTTTCAACAAAAGTATATACAGTTTACTTATATATACAGAGGCTACCCACGAAGCACATCATATAACACAAACATGTATGTGTATTGACACAGGCATGTCTCACCAAAATATTGGTTATATATATATATATATATATATATATATATATATATATACTGTAGCAATTTAACGCAGATACTGTAGCAATTTAAATTTGATGTTTACTCAATCCTTTGGGTTCACTGTCTGGTTTATTTTTCTTCTGATTCCAAGTTTTTCATGAAGATAAATTTAGCTAAAAACAGCCCATTCAAAAACATATATGTATCTATATGTCAATCACACCATATAAAATCAGAAATACTTTTGTTGAGTAAAGGAAGAGTTCACTCACCGAAAATGTTTCTATGTTTTTCTTTTGTTGCGTGTATGGCAAGTGATCACGCAGAGGCAGTAGGTAGATGGTGTTGATTGGTTTACTTATTTATTTAGACATTCACACAGTAATTGTATAAGATAGATGTGTTTTGTGGTGGTAACATCATTGTTAACGTGGTGGCAACCCAGGTTTGATTTGAGCAAACCATATGATGCTATCCCACCGCTAGGTTACTGTTCTGGGGCAACCAATGCCTGGGCTGAACGGTCCTCACATGTCTTTGTATATATGTGGGTGTGAGAGAAAGTGTGCCTATGTGTGTGTATTATCCATGGTTGTCCGAAATGATTATTCAGTCAAAGTGAGAAGTGAAAGTGGTAAAAATTGACATGTTACCTCTTTTGTAATTATACATATTTGTATATATAACTAATATACGTTTGTTTATGTTTCTTCTTGACAGGTGTTGTATGATTCTTTCGAAGTTAATATATGATGTCGCTCTTCTTCAAACCGGTTATGCTTGTCGAAGTTCATGAATATTTTTAGTTGAATATCGTTTTGGTTGTACTGTTTTATTTATGTTTGAATTCACCATGTATGAAATATTATGGATATATATTTTTTGTTATTTAATTGGCTTATGACTCTAACTGTGTACTTAGAATATTATGGAAATATAATTTTATGAAGTGTTTGAATGTTATGGCAGCAAAATGTTGCAATAGAAATTTTTGTATAGCCTTCTAAACTATGCAATGAAAAAAAATTGTTTATTATAGCATTCTGGTAGTGCTATACAAAATATGTTTCAAGGAATAAACTGTTTTTATAGCATCAAAATGATGTTGTAGTATACAGTAATGAATTTTCCATGGCGCGTTTAGATGCGCCATAAAAATTTTCCATAGCTTGTTAAGATGTTATAACAACAAGGAATGCCAACATATTACAACCTTTCCATAGTGTTTCGATGCATCATAAAATTTTTCCACAACATGCTTCACAAGCTATAGAAAAGCAGTTGCACTAATTGATCTGTTTAAGATAGCAACTTTCCATTGCAAGTATGACGTGCTATAGTATCTACCAGAATTTTCACAGCATGTTGATCTATGACAATTATAGAATCGCTATAGAAAGATTTTATAGCGGTTTTTACACGCTACAAAAAGCCTTTTTTCTTGTAGTGTTAAAACTTGAAGTAACAACAATATTTTTGGCTAATAATTTGTGTTTGTGCAGAAATGTTGTTTAATAAACATAACTCAGAAAATGATAACTACAATTAAAAAAAATGATATCTACAAACTGTGTAGTGGTAAGAATTTAAAAAATGATACCTAAAATAAATAAAAAATGATAACTAGAATCTGAAGTTAAAAATTCAAAATAAAAATGATAACTGCAGTAAAGGAAAAAGATACCTATTGACTTTTAAATTGAGATAATTAAAAAATGACCCTTAAAAAATAAAAAAAAATGATACCAAAAAAATTTCTGCACATTGTAACAACACAAAAATGAACCCTTCAAAGGCATAGAAAAGATAACCAGTTAATCAAACATACAGAATAACATAAAGAAAACTTTTTATTACCAATGTAGATTATGGTGTACATTTGCAGAGTATTAAACACTAAATTGCTAATGCATACAAGTTTACTTGACAAGTATATATAGGTATACATATTAAACCTAAAACAAATGAAATTAAATTAAATGTAATGCTTTAAAAAAACGTTAATCTAATAAACACTAATATCTACACTATGCATTATCATTTTTACATTATTCACTGTATTTGTTTTAACTTGTGCACTAAGTTGGAATCAATTTAATATCAAATTAAATCTTACTTTCAGAATCAAGGTATCATTTTTAACACATATACAGTATCATTTTTATTAAATAGCTCTACTCTAGCATTTTTATAATACTGAAGTTATCATTTATATATCATTGAAGTTAGAATTCTGTACTTACAGAATTTTCTTTAGTGTTTCCAGCATCCTTATCTTCAAATATTTTTGGTTTTCTTCCTACATTACCCTGCACAAATTAACAGTTATTGTTACAAAATTTAAACAAACTCTACTAAAACTTCATGCTATGAATAATGGTTACCTTTTTTTATCAACTCTTATTTCCTTCTTCATCTTTTCTGCAACATATTTTGGGTCATTAAACCGTTTCGAACGAGTCTCCTTACTTATTACACTATTGCTTTTTCTCACATTTTCTTTGTCATCATTTTTTTGATCCAAACTATCAATTCCTATTCCAAATTTCACTTGCTCTACATTTCTAGTGTCCACATTATCATTTTTTCCCCAATGGACCTTCTTTATCATTTTCACCCTCGATTGTATCACTCTAGTTCTCAAACACAATTCGTTCATTTGTTTGTACATTGCCAGTATCATTTTTTTCCACCGGTTCCTCTTTGATCCACAAATTGGCAATCAACGGTATCATTTCCGCTTTGCACTGCGATTTTATCCATTACGGTCTTCTCAATTTGATTCTAATCGTCAACACCTAGGGTTTTGACTTTAGCTTGAGATAATTCGGCAGCTTCAACTAGGGTTTCAAAGTTTCTTTCTACTACTTTTTCCATTAAATCATTGTGCGTATTGTTGGTAGGTTTTCCATCAAAATTAGGGCACTTGTTAGGCGGAGAATTAGTTGATTGCGACTCTATCGCCATTTTTCAATTACGGCGGAGCGAAGTAAGGAGTCCAGCGATTACGAAAGAAAATGAAATAAAGGGTTCATTTTGGGCTAGGCTAATATTTGTCCTTCTGGATAAAATATATTTGTGTTGTCCTTATGGATAAAATATTAAATTACTTTGTCCTTCTAATTTTTTTCCCTTTTTTAATATAAACTTTCATCTTGATCCCTTTTCCTTTGCAATCTACTAAACATCTTGTACTTAGATCATCCATGGAAAGTAAACAACAAATTACATTAATAAAAGTTATTTAACAAAATTGTTACATCAATGAATATTTTATCCTAGCGAATCTATTAAACATATTGTATTTCAGATCATCCCTAGAAATAAAACTGCAAATTTAGCGTTACATTAATAAATTTGATCAATAGAAATGTTACATATGCGTATCTAATTTCTAAGAAAAGAAACTTAAGATTTTTCTCTTTTCAGGTTACTTATTGTTTTTTATTTTCTGAGATAAGAAGTATATAGTTACCCATTTTTCTCAAAAACTCTATCCAACAAAATTAATGGTGGATAATGGACATTGTCTTTCAAAATAGCAAGCCCTATCCGATGGAAGAGCATCATCTTTCTATTTTCATTTTACATCATTGTGCTTATGCCTAATTCCAATTAATTTTGTATGAAGAATGAGATTGATGAAATTCAATTTGCTGATTTTCTTCCATATTTTGGTTGTCTAATGGAATTCATTTTTGTTACTATATATCTTTGTGCTTCCATATTGTTTTGGTGATTTCCCATTGTCTTCATTTCTAATATGATTTTCATTCACTGTATTCTTTTATCTATGTCATTAACTAACTAGAATTTTTTTCCCACTTTGCTTGGAGTGCTTCATATATGAATTTCTTTTTTACCGGTGGTTTAGAGCTTGGTACATTGTTGATTCCAAAACATATACCTCTGAAATGTCGATCCTTTTTTTCCTTTTATAATTTTACCTTACATATCTCTCGTGGTTTATCATGTTTTCCATATTGATTCAATAAAAAACTTACATTTAAAATTCAATTTGTTCATTCGGTAAATTTCATCCACTACACATTTTAATTTGGCAAATTCTATTACAAACCGGTAAATTGCTAAGTAGCCACCCTTTTTATAAAAAAAGTTTGAAGGATGAAATTACCCCTTTTTTGGTTATTTTTTAATTTTCAGTCCACTTCATAGTAGCTCAACGTGGTTTTGTAGTGAATCACGTAGGGACACTACGTGGTACCTAATGATACCACGTATTGGTCTACGTGGTATCTTTAGGTACCACGCAGCGCTCTTGTGTGGTTCTCTACAAAACCACGTGGAGCCTCTACGTGGTACCTAAAGTTTTGGGCCTTCACCTATATAGAATGTGAGCGACACATGTATATCATGGAAAACGACCGTTTTAGAAAATGAAGTTAACACACATAGCAGAAAACAACTAATATATATTTTCCATTTTCTAGGAAGTAATGGAAGAATGAGAGACAACTCATCATTTTATTGCTTCTCCATCTCTTTTATCATCCCCTTTGTCATTCTTCCACTCTTTCCACCATCCATCATCTCATCTTATATGTTGAAAACACAAAACATAGTATAAACCAAAGTCCATGTAACAACCCGAATTTTTAATAACCTGTTAAAACAAGAAATCAAGGCAGAATTAAATCATAAGTTAAGAATCAATGGGAACGGGTTACGCCATTGCGTTTGTCTTGAAATTCTGCTTGAAAACGAGTCCGAAATTTCGTAAATCGGAGTCCGTATGACCAAGTTATGGCCCATAGAAGATTTCAGAAAATTCAAAATTCAGCCCGAAATTCAAATTCAGCCAGAAGCAGATTGGGCGGGAAAATTTCCCGCCCAGCCCCTGGTCGACTGGGGAGTCGACTGGGGAGTCGACCTGCCCCAGCCCAGGTCGACTTCCCAGTCGACTTGGGTGTCGACCTCCCTGGTCGGCAATGTTCTCCTGATGCACCTATTTGCTCCTTTGGGTCTGGTCAGTTGGCCTATGACGGGATTTGATGGTTCAGATCTAAACTAGGGTTAATCCTATGGCCTAAACTAGTCTCTACATCTATAAAAACACCCTAAGACCTAGCCTAAACCATCACAAATCATCCTAACAACTAAATTCTGCCAAAATGCTCCCTAATCATGGCCTCCATCTTCATCTTGAGAGCTTCTAAGGCAAAAAGGAGCAATCTTTCTCCATCAAATCAAAGGAGCTACTTATTTCTCAAGGCTTCTAGTGTTTCTACATCATTCCTAGAGCTTCTACAACGTCTCTATCTTGTTCTATTGTGTTCTAGTTCTCATAGCCACGATTTGTAAGCCCTACTCTTAGATTTAAAATATGAAATTAATATGAACATGTAGTTTGAAATGAGATTTTTGGTGTAATACTTGTCTTGGGGCTATATTTGTATGCATAGATCCATTTATGACACTTTTGATCTATGATTGTGGGACTATCATGAACCTAGTACCGTTCATCTTGATTTTTGGGTAGAAAGCTATGAGCTTTATTTGGGGATTATGCATAATGCAACATAGAACCCCTCATAACCTTGATGTTAACTTGCCTATGATGTTGAACTACATGCTACCCACAAGTTTATCACCCTATGTCAACTATTATCATGTTATCACCTTTGCCTATGATGTTGAACTACATGCTACCCACAAGTTTATTTGCTAAGTTTGATGTCATACATGTTTTGAGGCCAAAAATCCTATATGCTAGTTGTGATGAACACCTTTGCCTCAAATATCATCATGTTTAACTTATGACCAACTTTACCACCTTATGCCCATCTTGGTCATATTTTTATGTTCCTTGATTCACTTGTGTTGATGCAAATTTACGTGCGAATGGGAATACGTTATGGGTAGTTAGGCAAACTTGAAATGACATGAAAAACATGACGTGAAATGTGACATGAAACTTGATTATGCTTGGAAACTTGAATATGGTCATGACATGTAGAAAACCATAAAGTGGCCAACTCGAGGTTGGGTTGAGTTTGTAGCGTAAATCTACCCGGAACCGCCCGGCAAATCCAGTGGCTACAAACAGTAGGACCCAATGTGAGAAGTTGGTCATATCGCGCTTGAAACCCGAGGTTAGACTAGGTTGTGGTGTAAAGCTGCCCGGATCCGCCCGACATATCCAGTAACCACAACAAAGTCTAATGTGAGAGGTTGGGTGCATTAAATTAATTAATGCCACATGTTAGGGTTAAGTCATGAACCACTTGGATACACTTAACCAACTTGATACATGATTGGATAGGGTTAACCACACTTAACCCGTTGGAAACCCTTGTTACGTGGTCCTTTTCAGCAGTAACCCTCTTGGATGTATCACGATACCCTAGGGACTAGGCTAGGGTGGGGCACGATTACTGGGCTGATTGTAAGCGACCAGATAGACAGCAGAGTAGGTGCGCCAGTGTAGGTTCAGGCGGACTATGGTCGTGCACATAGTCCGGAGTTGAATAAAACAGACATGGGCACCAGTAGGTTTAGACTGTGCGTGCTTGATTCGTGTCAGTGGTTGGCACCCTAGGGCTTGATACACCCTAGGGTGGACCTAGCACAGTCGGCTACATTTCGTGATTGGGTCGTATGACACCGACACTCGACGAGTTAGGCTTATAGGGAGCCGATCGACTAGATTGTATAGTTGGACCTTGACTTGGGTCAACTCATGATATTGGGCCAAGGTATCATTTCTTGTTTATACTTGACATGGGTTGGAATACTAGTATTATTGGTGCAAAACTAAACCTTGTATATGTGATGCCACACTTGATCTACCTTGTTATCTATTTATCATACCAGTTAGTTACCATCTTTATGTTTCATCTCAGTTTCTCATGTTTAGTTAACTTCATTATTTTTTATACTAATAGTAGGTAGGACTTACCAGTCTTTATGACTGACCCTTTTTCTTTCGCCTCTTTTCTTCCTTCCCCCCCCCCCAGGTTCTCAGGGAGGGAACACTAGTGCTTAGCTTGGACATTTGGCTTGCTTTCTTGACAGCTCATGTACGGTTTGGACTTGAGCTTGCTATGGCTTCACCACATCTATCTTGGGGATAGTTTACTTTAAGTTATTTTCAGTTTATGTTTTCTAGACTTGTGGTAGTTGGAAAATAATGACTAAGTATTTTGATGTAAGCCGACTATTTGGTTTTGAAATGGTTAATCATGGTTTTTAAATTTCTACCGCTTCTTTACTTACTTATTTATCTATGTTCTGTCTTGTGATATCTCTGTGCATATTTACCTAGACAACACCCCTCCAAAGCTAGTGCAATCACTCGTGAGTGGCCTTGGCGGAGGTGGGGTGTTACATTTGGTGTCAGAGCATAAGGTTTTACTAGACCGGACAAAAGTTTTAAAAACCCTTTTTGAAAAACTATTTTCAAAACCAATTAAGTATTTTTCCAAGGAAAGTCTAGTTTATTTTAAAAGGCTATTCCCCAAAAATCCATTAGCACTATCCATCGTTTCCTCGTTCTAAATCTATCTTTTCCTTTTTCAGCATGGCCGATCTTAACCTTCCCGAGGGAGTACCCATACCCGGATGGTTCCGAAGGTACTTGGAAGCTAGGGCCAAAGATGCGGGCCCAGCAAACACTCCCACTCCTTCTCCCGTACCTGAGGTTCCTCCTCCTCCTCCTCAACGTCCACAAGCGGATTTCGCGAAGATTTGCAAAGACTTTAAGGCGATGGGTGGCAAGAATTTTGTTGGGACAGAGACTTATGTTGAGGCAGGAAACTGGTTAAAGGAAACTGAAGACCTTTTTGCTATCTTTGATGTAGAAGATCGTAGGAAAGTTATGTTGGAAGTATGGCTATTGAAAGAGGAAGCTGCTTATTGGTGGGAAGTCACCAACGCTACTAGACCTATAGAGACTTGGGTCGACTTTAGGATGAGGTTTGGGCTTAAGTTTCTATCATTTGCTGAAGAGAATCTGCAATTGGAGAGGTTTATATCTTTGAAGCAAGGGGACATGACCGTGAGGGAGTATGTGAATAAGTTTAACCATCTTGCTCGATTCGGTTTAGACATGGTTAACACACCTCAAAAGAAGGCTCTACGCTTTGCTCGAGGATTGAATGAGCCATTGCAAGGTTTGGCCATGTCTCATATACCCATGGGGGCCACTTTTGAGAGCTTAGTGGATATGTCCTTGCTTCAAGGAGATGATAAGAATGGCAAGAAAGAAGTTAAGCTTAATGAGACTCAAACCAAGAAGGCGGACTCCAAGTGGTGAGGCAACCAGAACAACCAGAACAACAAGAACAACAAGGGTAACAAGGCCAACAACAACAAGACAAGGGAGACAAGGAAGTGCAACTTCTGTGGGATCACTGGACACATAATCAAAGATTGTAGGAAGAAGAAGAGGAAGTTGGGAGAATGCTTTCATTGCGGAGAGTCTGGACACTTCACTAAGGATTGCCCAAAGAAGAAAGGGCAGGGGCAAGGACAGACTCAGCGGGCAGGACCTTCTGGAGGGCAGATGCATGCTCTCAACACTACTCCAGCTCCGGACCGAGGTAGTATTTCTGTAGAAAGCCTTGTTTACATTTCTGGTTTTCCTGTTCGAACTTTATTTGATTCTGGCGCATCGCATACCTTTATTTCTTCTGACATTGTTGAAAGTTTGCACCTAAGTACTAGTCTAGTTGAGGATCCCGTTAGTGTTTCAAATCCAATTAGGGGTTCCGCCCATCTATCTATGATTTGTATGGATTTGAGGATTTCTATCTTGACCGTAGAATTGACATGTAATGCTTATGTTCTCGGGTTCATGGGATACGGGTTGATTTTGGGCATGGATTGGTTGTCCAGTTATAGAGCCATTCTCGATTGTGAGCATAGGGTAGTGAGGCTTATGACTCGCCTTGGCAATACCCTAGAGATTTCTTGTAACCCTATGGATCCCGTCATGTTATGTTATCTTGAATCCCTCGACTCGTCTATTGACAATCTTCAATCTGTGAGGGTGGTCCGAGAATATCCTGATGTTTTTGATGAGGTGAAGGGGTTACCCCCTAAACGCGAGATAGACTTCCGTATTTATCTTGTTGATAATGCCAAGCCAGTTTCATTGCCTGTTAGGAACATGGCCCTGCGAGAAAGAAGAGAGCTTAGCAAGCAAATCAAGGAGTTTCTTGAGAAAAATTTCATTAGGCGAAGCATTTCTGAATGGGGTGCTCCTGTGGTATTCGCTACTAAGGCGGATGGTTCGCTTCGTCTATGTGTTGATTATCGTGAGTTAAACAAGCTGACAAAGAAGAATAGGCACCCATTACCGAGGATTGATGATCTCTTTGACCATCTTGTAGGTGCTTCTGTTTTCTCTCAACTCGATCTAGCCCCCGGATTCCATCAGCTTAGAGTGGCTGAGGATAGTATTGACAAAACTGCGTTTAGGACTCCAGATGGATTCTTTAAATGGCTCGTCATGCCATTCGGTTTGACTAATGCACCCGCATACTTCGTTGATTTGATGAGTAGGGTGTTTAGGGAGTTCCTTAACAAGTTTGTGGTTGTCTTCATGGATGATATTCTGATCTTCTCTAAGGACGAGGAATAGCATGCTATACATCTCAAGGAGGTTATGGATACGCTTAGAGCTCATCAGTTAAAAGCCAAGTTCTCCAAATTCCATTTTTGGAGAAGGGAAGTTCGGTTCCTTGGGCATATAGGTTCTAAGCAAGGCATAGCTGTGGATCCCGCTAAAGTAGTGGCGGTGCAAGACTGGAAAGTTCCGAAGCATGCAACTGAAGTGAGAAGCTTTCTTGGTCTGGCAGGATTTTATAGGAAGTTCATTAAGGACTTCGCTAAGATTTCAGCCCCTCTTACTAAGTTAACGAAGAAGAACTTAGTCTTTGCATGGGACTTAGAGTGTAAGCTTGCTTTTCAAAGGCTCAAGAAAGCCCTCACCACAGCTCCACTTCTAGCATTACCCGATGGAGGGAAGTTGTTTACCGTGTACACCGACGCATGTGGCACGGGATTAGGCGCTGTCCTGATGCAAGAAGGGAGAGTGATATGCTTTGGGGGTAGGCAACTCAAAGTTCATGAGAAGAACTATCCCACTCATGATTTGGAGTTGGCGGCGATCGTCTTTGCACTCAAATCTTGACGCCATTATCTTCTAGGTGAAAGGTTTGAGTTATATACTGATCACAAGTCGCTCAAGTACCTCTTCTCGTAGAAAGATTTGAATCTAAGGCAGCAGAGGTGGATGGAATTCTTGGCATCATATGACTTTGATATAGCTTATACCCCTGGCAAGGGTAATGTTGTGGCGGATGCGCTAAGTAGAAGAAGGTTGACTTTGAGTCCCTTGTTTGTTGAGATGAAGAGCCTAGAGTTCTTGGCAACCTTTGATTTTACATCTGCTATTGAGTCAATGACTGGTTCGTTAGTATCCCTTGAGCTTAGACCTACACTTCTTGATCAAGTTGGGACTTCTCAGAGGGAAGACCCGCAGATAGTCGAGATCATGGACAAGTTGATTTTTGGTGAGACGTCAAGTCACCTCGCTAGATATACTATTGATGACAAGGGATGGCTAAGGCGTGATGGAAGACTATGTGTCCCACAAGTGGGAGACTTAGTAAATAAAGTTCTTGAGGAGGCGCATCACTCGAGGATGACCATACATCCCGGAGGGGATAAGATGTACCGGGATATGAAGCGCATTTTCTTTTGGGATGGGATGAAAAAGGATGTTGCAGAGTTTGTTTCTAGATGCGTTGTTTGCCAACAAGTAAAGACTGAGTCAAAGAAGCCCGGTGGACTACTGCATCCATTGGAGGTCCCGCAATGGAAGTGGGAAAGTATCTCTATGGATTTTGTGGATGGATTGCCGAGATCAAGGAAGGGGAATACTAGCATATGGGTCATAGTGGATAGACTCACGAAGAGCTCTCATTTCATTCCAGTGAAGAGCAAGAGGACTACATCATGGCTAGCATCTGTTTATCTTCGAGAGATAGTCCGATTGCATGGAGTTCCTTCTAGCATAGTGAGCGATCGTGACCCAATCTTCACTAGCCAATTTTTGAGTAGTTTGCAAGAAGCGATGGGTACGCGATTGAATCTAAGTACAGCCTATCACCCACAGACTGATGGTCAGACCAAAAGGGTGAATAGGGTACTAGAAGATCTGTTGAGGCTATGCATTCTTGACTTTGGTGGCACTTGGGAAGACCACCTTCCTCTCGTGGAGTTTGCTTATAATAACAGCTACCAAGCAAGCATAGGGTTGGCACCATTCGAAGCTTTGTATGGGAAGCCGTGCAAGTCACCAACATGTTGGTGGGAGACGACGGATAAGCTTATACTTGGGCCCGACATGATAAGGGACACATCCGAGAAGGTGGAGTTGATTCGAAGGCGAATGAAAACGGCCCAAGACAGACAGAAATCCTATGCCGACAAGCGAAGGACAGGCTTAGAGTTTGAAGTTGGAGATATGGTCGTTGTGAAGGTTTCTCCCTTGCGAAATGTCGTTCGTTTTGGAGCAGTTGGTAAGCTAGCACCAAGGTTCGTAGGACCCTTCCCTATCATCGAGAAGATTGGGCAAATGGCTTATAGGGTGGAATTGCCCGAGAAGCTAGCTGGAGTGCACAATGTCTTTCATGTCTCGCATCTCCGAAAATGCCTACATGAATCAGCCGAGGTAGTTGAGCCTAGCATTCTTGAAGACGTGGAGGTAGAGAAAGAGGCAACCCTGAGGCGAGCTCCGATTCGTATCTTGGGAACGGAGATCAAGAAGCTGAGGAATCGAGAAGTCAAGTTAGTAAAGGTTCAGTGGAGTGAAGCCGATGAAAATGCAACTTGGGAAACCGAGGAGAAAATGCGTGGGCTTTATCCATTTCTTTTTGAGGGAACATTCTCAATCTCCTTTCCTAGTTAGCATATCTTTCTTTTGCTATCCATGTTTATCTTGTTATCTTGTTAATCTTGTCATGAGAACCCTAGGTAGAAACCCTTTAGATGAAACATGTATTTGAAACATGTTATGCTTGATGGTTGCAAATGGTTGCAAGTGTTTGCAAGTGGTTACTCGTGGATGCATGATACACGTTAGCCACTATGATCGGCTCACACACTTTCATATTGCATATGCATGAGTGTTTATGCTTATTCATGGATGAAACTTGTTATGTTATCACATGGATGTTGCATATGGATGAATGTTATGTGCACTCATGTAGAGATTATAAATTATGTTAGGAATTTGCATACATTTGGACTCATTTCACTAACATATTCTGCATTAAGGAGGTTTACTGAATCAGTAACCGCCTGATTTTCGCATTAGATAGATGCATATACACACACTTTTGCATATATTCATACAGCATTAGAAATCTTTTAAGGACAATGATTACTTGTGGATGATGTTTTGAGTAGATGTATGATGGATGGTAGGATACGTTCTTCCTAGCTTGGAGATTTCGGAGACGAAATCCTTTAAGGTGGGGAGAATGTAACAACCCGAATTTTTAATAACATGTTAAAACAAAAAATCAGGGCAGAATTAAATCATAAGTTAAGACTCAATGGGAACGGGTTACGCCATTGCGTTCGTCTCAAAATTCTGCTTGAAAACGAGTCCGAAATTTCGTAAATCAGAGTCTGTATGACCAAGTTATGGCCCATAGAAGATTTCAGAAAATTCAAAATTCAGCCCGAAATTCAAATTCAGCCAGAAGCAGATTGGGCGGGAAAATTTCCCGCCCAGCCCCAGGTCGACTGGGGAGTCGACCTGCTCCAGCCCAGGTCGACTGCCCAGTCGACTTGGGTGTCGACCTGGGGGGTCGACCTCCCTGGTCGGCCATGTTCTCCTGATGCACCTATTTGCTCCTTTGGGTCTGGTCAGTTGGCCTGTGACGGCATTTGATGGTTCAGATCTAAACTAGGGATAATCCTATGGCCTAAACTAGTCTCTACACCTATAAAAACACCCTAAGACCTAGCCTAAACCATCACAAATCATCCTAACAACTAAATTCTGCCAAAATGCTCCCTAATCATGGCCTCCATCTTCATCTTGAGAGCTTCTAAGGCAAAAAGGAGCAATCTTTCTCCATCAAATCAAAGGAGCTACTTATTTCTCAAGGCTTCTAGTGTAGCTACATCATTCCTAGAGCTTCTACAACGTCTCTATCTTGTTCTATTGTGTTCTAGTTCTCATAGACACGATTTGTAAGCCCTACTCTACTCTTAGATTTAAAATATGAAATTAGCAAGTTGAAATGAGATTTTTGGTGTAATACTTGTCTTGGGGCTATATTTGTATGCATAGATCCATTTATGACTCTTTTGATCTATGATTGTGGGACTATCATGAACCTAGTACCGTTCATCTTGATTTTTGGGTAGAAAGCTATGAGCTTTATTTGGGGATTATGCATAATGCAACATAGAACCCCTCATAACCTTGATGTTAACTTGCCTATGATGTTGAACTACATGCTACCCACAAGTTTATCACCCTATGTCAACTATTATCATGTTATCACCTTTGCCTATGATGTTGAACTACATGCTACCCACAAGTTTATTTGCTAAGTTTGATGTCATACATGTTTTGAGGCCAAAAATCCTATATGCTAGTTGTGATGAACACCTTTGCCTCAAATATCATCATGTTTAACTTATGTCCAACTTTACCACCTTATGCCCATCTTGGTCATATTTTTAAGTTCCTTGATTCACTTGTGTTGATGCGAATTTACGTGCGAATGGGAATACGTTATGGGTAGTTAGGCAAACTTGAAATGACATGAAAAACATGACATGAAATGTGACATGAAACTTGATTATGCTTAGAAACGTGAATATGGTCATGACATGTAGAAAACCATAAAATGGCCAACTCGAGGTTGGGTTGAGTTTGTAGCGTAAATCTGCCCGAAACCGCCCGGCAAATCCAGTGGCTACAAACAATAGGACCCAATGTGAGAAGTTGGTCATATCGCGCTTGAAACCCGAGGTTAGACTAGGTTGTGGTGTAAAGCTGCCCGGACCCGCCCGGCATATCCAGTAACCACAACAAAGTCTAATGTGAGAGGTTGGGTGCATTAAATTAATTAATGCCACATGTTAGGGTTAAGTCATGAACCACTTGGATACACTTAACCAACTTGATACATGATTGGATAAGGTTAACCACACTTAACCCGTTGGAAACCCTAGTTACGTGGTCCTTTTCAGCAGTAACCCTCTTGGATGTATCACGATACCCTAGGGACTAGGCTAGGGTGGGGCACGATTACTGGGCTGATTGTAAGCGACCAGAAAGACGACAGAGTAGGTGCGCCAGTGTAGGTTCAGGCGGACTATGGTCGTGCACATAGTCCGGAGTTGAATAAAACAGACATGGGCACTAGTAGGTTTAGACTGTGCGTGCTTGATTCGTGTCAGTGGTTAGCACCCTAGGGCTTGATACACCCTAGGGTGGACCTAGCACAGTCGACTACATTTCGTGATTGGGCCGTTTGACACCGACACTCGACGAGTTAGGCTTATAGGGAGCCGATCGACTAGATTGTATAGTTGGACCTTGACTTGGGTCAACTCATGATATTGGGCCAAGGGATCATTTCTTGTTTATACTTGACATGGGTTGGAATACTAGTACTATTGGTGCAAAACTAAACCTTGTATATGCGATGCCACACTTGATCTACCTTGTTATCTATTTATCATACCAGTTACTTACCATCTTTATGTTTCATCTCAGTTTCTAATGTTTAGTTAACTTCATTAGTTTTTATACTAATAGTAGGTAGGACTTACTAGTCTTTATGACTGACCCTTTTTCTTCCGCCTCTTTTCTTCCATTCCCCCCCCCCACAGGTTCTCAAGGAGGGAACACTAGTGCTTAGCTTGGACATTTGGCTTGCTTTCTTGACCGCTCATGTACGGTTTGGACTTGAGCTTGCTATGGCTTCACCACATCTATCTTGGGGATAGTTTACTTTATGTTATTTTCAGTTTATGTTTTCTAGACTTGTGGTAGTTGGAAAATAATGACTAAGTATTTTGATGTAAGCTGACTATTTGGTTTTGAAATGGTTAATCATGGTTTTTAAATTTCTACCGCTGCTTTACTTATTTATTTATCTATGTTCTGTCTTGTGATATCTCTGTGCATGTTTACCTAGACAACACCCCTCCAAAGCTAGTGCAATCACTCGTGAGTGGCCCTGGAGGAGGTGGGGTGTTACATTCCACTTATTCTTAGTATTGATTTATTTATTTTAGAAATTTAATACAATACAATTTTAGTTTCCATCAGGCTGGAATAATTTGATATATATCAATTCTAATTATAATGTGATTGTTGTTATTACGAATTTAATCGATTTTCTTTAAATTTCACATATTCATACATATAACAATATTTTGCTGTTAATTGTTTCAAAAACATCTATTTTTCAAATTACATTCTATCTATCAATATATATTTATAGGCTTTTAAGATTTTGAGATTATGGGGTTGTGCGGTTTGGATTTTTTCGAACCCGACATGGCTAAGGAAGCAAGTTTTGGGGTGTGTTCGGGTGCTCCATGGTGGTGGTATTCATGTAGTGTATATGAAGGGAATTTCAACAGAGGCGATTTTGTTAGATTTTAGGGTAAATTGAGTGGAAGAGAGAGGAAGGAAGATCATGACTATGGTTTGTTTTTCCTACAGGCATGAGCAGAAGAAGAGGTAGTTGGAGGGGATTAGCATTTAAAAGGGTAATTGGTGCTTTAATTAATGAATTGATTTAATTATTTAATTGAATATCCTACTCATATGAGGTTATATTCGAATGTTGTTTGGTGCATTGGACTTGAAACAATGATAGCAACATTCTGGAATTTGATTGGTGAAATTCCAAGCCTTTTGGAATTTAGGCTAAAATCAAGCGCTCATTTGACTTTAGTTTAAATCCAATCGCTTGGCAAAATCCAAAATCTAGGTGAGTTTACTCATTCGCGACTATCAATATTATTAGCTGTTAAGTGAAGTAAACATCAAAATGGCACATAAAATATTAGCATTATTTTGGAAAATTCATGATTATCTATTATGTAACTTGTGAACATGTAATGCAAACACTTATGACATATATGATCCATGCAAGTAATATCTTCCTATCATGTTCTGATTGATATGGGATATCTGTGTTGTTATATTTATTTTATCTTTACTAATAATACAAATACCTTCCCATGGTGAAGCTTTTTAGTATGGTCAAAAAAACCATTTGCTCTCAAACCAACTCAATTGAATTGCAACATTTAACAAAAGGGTCAAATTGTAATTGCAAACACACGTATCCCTACCCACTACTCTGTCGGTTGGTGTCTGCGGTTTTCAACCTTCCTTCACTTTTCCACTCTGTTCTTCAGGTGTTCTTCCTTCTTTTTTTCCTTGAAAACAAAAAGTTTCAAAATTTCGGTCATGGTGTCAACCCTCTGTACCTACTCCACTGGCCTCTTATTTTTTCCATGCCTTCAAATCTGCTTCTACCACCCACCTCGATGTCCTTTATGCCATCTTCACCGCCATATACGTCTTCGCAGTCCCAAACCCAAACCACTAACTTTTATCACTTACCGTTTTTTACCTTCTTCAAAACGAAATTCCCTTCGATTTGAAAATTAGCGATCTGAAATAGTGAGAAACTAGAAAATATTTCAATTCGACAGGGAAAATTAAAGCTCCACGTCTTCTTTCTCGACAAACTGCTTGCCAAATCTCAAAATCGGTAATTGCAATAAACCCAATTGTTAACAATTGATACTCATTTTTCTGTGATTTTGACTTTTGCTGTTTTTTAACTAAATCAGTTCCTAACTCATACGTATCTGTTATGAACTATTTAGGAATGTCTTTTTTGTTGATTCAGTGGAACATGATTGAGCGATCGACATCACAAGATCTCAAAGTAGGTACTTTTAATAAACCTAATTTTTTGTTGATGTTTTTTTCCTGAGGTAATTGCAATAAACTAATTGTTAAAAATTTATACTCATTTTGCTTTTTTTGACTACGGCTGTTTTTTAAACTAAATCAGTTCCTAACTCATATGTAACTGTTTTGAGCTATTTAGGGATGCACTTTTTTGTTGATTTAGTGGAACATGATTCTGTGATCCACAATCGCAGGATCTCAAAGTACGTACTTATAATAAACCTAATTGTTTATAATTTATATTCTTCTTCCTTTGATTTCGACTTTTGACGTTTTTTTTCCTTTATATTTGTTATGACCTATCCAGGGATGCACTTTTTTTGTTGATTCAGTGAAACATGATTATGCAATCAACATTCGCAAGAAGGGGTTCGACTCTAATTAAATTGTTCAATTTTTATGTTGTATCCATTGCTTATTCATTTTATTTATATTAGTAGGAGGTGACTGCACATAAACTGCACATTGACATATTTATTTTGCTTTCAACATCATAAATTTGAAAATTACTCGTGTATGAATCTCAACTTAATGGCTTGACCAATAATTATTTAGATTTTTGGTTGGTTCAAGTTTGAATGAAGTCTATAGTTACGAGGAAAAAAAACTAGTTATTAATTGACAAAAGTTGATTGCAACCTTAAACATGCCAAAGTAAGGAAAAAGTTTAGGATTCGTGTATCACAATTCATAATGTTAACTATAAATAGATTATGCATTTCAAATTCGGATACCATTCTTGATCATACAACACCCTTTCGTAAGAAGTGTATGAATTGACAACAAATTTGTTAAGTAAGATGATTTCATGAGTATATAAATGAAACCCTTTCTATGATAAGCAAGACATATTTAGAAGTACAATAAATGCATATGCAATAAGCCTGATTGATATATGCGTGTTGTATGTAGTATAAAAGGGATGACTCTTCCTTCATTCCAATTTACATATAAATTTGCTCTTAACCTTACGAGAAGAAGTCGAACTTTGAGAAGCTATTGATGTAAGATGATTTTGAACAAGAAAAATAAAAACTTAACACACATTGGTTAATTCTGTCTTAAAAATAAAAACTTAATATCGATTCATAAAACACTTATTTTGGTTCTTGATTTGCATAGTACAAATAGATGAACATATTATCTCCACAAAAATATGTGTTCCATATCCAAGTGATGATAAGGCTTTGATTTTATTTTTTTAAAACATAGTTTTGAAATGATATCCATTTCATGAAAAGTTTACACCATGTTGCTTAATTTGACTGACTTATGTCTGTTCTTTTTTGTGTCATTTATACTGTACATATGTTTGATATATGTCTTTCTAAGTTCATTTATGTTTCTACCTTATAAATAAATTGTTCTACATTAAAAATGCTATTTGATACATTGTTGATTAAAAGTAGGTTTCCTCATATTAAATATAGTAATTGAAACTTTTCACTGTTGTCCGCTGTATTGAAAACAACTCACTTATATTCTTGAATTTGAAATAAATTTTGAGGATATCTTAACAGCATATAGTTTTAACTTTCGGGTTTCATGGGGAAAACATTACATAAAGCTTATGCATGCATAAGTGGATGCATATGCTTAATACTTTTACTGTTGCCTTATATCCTTTATTTTTTATAATCCTTCATTACCTTTGGGGAAAAAATGAATGATCAAACTATTTAAATTGCTCCAGAAAAGAGGAAAAAAAATGTACGGTCTTTTGGCTGCTATTGGGCAAAATCACAAGGAAACTTACTATTTTATTCATCTTCCCATCGATATTAACATAATTCTAAAAAAGGGTATGATTATTGGCTTAATTTAGAAGTAATATTTCTTGGTAATATTAACTTTTTTTTAATATTCAGAACAAAAGTAATGTATATTATGCTTTCATAGATATGGTTGATCCTAAACACATTGCCCCTCCCTCCCAGTTTGCTATTATAGTTCTCCAATTCTATTGAAGTATCTATTTTTTACATATAAAATTTGAAAAGCAAAAAATGTTTCTTTTCCACAATGCTTATTAACTATTGTGCTCTGAATTCAGCTGAATGTTTAACCACAGCACCATTGATTGTTTTGAGATAACATATTATTTTTTGAATTTTATTATTGATACACACACACACACACACACATATATATATATATATAATATGTATGTATATGAATGATGATTAAATCAGTACTATGGTGACAGGTCGCAGTCTTTCAAAGTGTCCAACGTTTTTCATTTGATTATTGTGTGGTACATGTCAACTTGCCACACAAAAAATTAGACCAGGTATCCTTCAGTTCATTTTCCAGTTTTCTACCCCAACTAATCCTATATTTTGTTAACCAATTTTTTTTTACTGAATATCAAACATCTTTATCATTTATTTCATTTTTACAATGAGTTTCCTGATTGTATATAATTGATCTTCGTCATTTACATTTTTTTTCCTATTTCTTTCGTTGTTGGAACAACTATTGTAGTAAGGAGAGGAGTATGGAAATTCAGATCATGTGGCAAATGCACCTTATCTTTTATAGCAATGATTTCTGACTACGGTCGTATGATATCAGGTTGATTTAGTAATGAGGATGTATCATATTAGTTTGCATTTGAACATGATATGTGGTACAAATAATAATCTGATATGTGTTGCATATCAGTTGCAATGTGAAGTATAATAGATTGAATTTTGACAGCAGCAGTCAATAAAGTATCGATGAATCGTTTGGAGCTTATGGGCATCGAGGATTCTTCAGAGGTTTCAACGCTAACAGCAATTCAATTTTTGGTTCATTTCTGACTGTTATCAAAAATTTGTTCGTCCACTTCCCTCTACTAAGAGAATAATGTAGCTAATGCTTTATATTACGATGGTGAAGATGCAGGAAGCACCATTATTTGTTGCATGTAGATATCCTAATTCCGATGGAGTTTGTCGTTGTTGTGCGATGATGGTGAGTCCATTACTTTAGTTTGTTTGTATGGTTAAAATTCAAATTACTTTTATGTACAAACGTGGAATATATGCTTATATAACTATTCCTGAAGTTACTTGATTACGATGGATAGAGACAAGAGAATCACATTGGCTAATCTAATAACTTTAATGTACCCAACTTATAACTCTCATTTCTCATTCCCTACAGCTTGCAGATATTGATAGGGTTTTTGCTGAACTTGAAAGCTGTTCACGTTCATGCCGATGCTTCCGCTGCTCCTGTTTTTGCTGCACTGTTTTTTTGTTTCCCTGTTTGTTATTTTTCTTGCACTGTTCTACTTTCTTTACTTTCTACTATCAACTAAGTATTAATCGTTGATGCGAAATTTGTTATTACCGGTTATTGCATATATTTTGCTTCCTGTGATACTGCCTTTCAAGTTATTTAATACTCAAACTTCTACTGCATTAAACAGCAGTCAAACTTTCTCTGTTTTTATGCAACATTCATGTTTGTTCATGCCTACCTGTTCTTCAGTTCTGTTATGCCACAGCTTTGCTGCTTTCTATTGCAAACAATGTACATATTTTTGGTGCAACAACTGTTCTCTATTTTGTTTACTTTCTTTTCCACAATTCCGGAATGTCTGCATATACAAATCTGTCATGACCGCTCATTCTAAACATGATTTTCAGTTTTGGTCAAATATACCTATGCACATGCCCATCGGGCGTGCATGTGTACTGGTTCTCATAATGCAAGTTCCCATAGGCTTAAGGAAAAATCACTATGGATTGAAATTATACATACCCGACCGACTATATAGATTTTAGGATTTGAAGTAAATTTATTAGGGGTACCGGTTGAAATGATATAAACTGAGAATTTAACTACTAGGTTGAAATGATACATACCTAATTCACTTGACCATAGGAGAGAAAATTATACATGCACATTATGGTCAGTAAAAACAATTTTTTGAAAATTTATAAGTATGTATTGATTTTGATAAATTGATTTTGAAATTTAATTTAAATTTTGAGTTTAGTGTTCTGAAATATTTTATCTTTAATTTATGAATTTAAGTAAAACTGATTTTTTGAACTTTTTCTAAACAAATTACAATAGTTAATATTTGAAGTTAAGTTTTAATTTAAATTAAATTTTATAATGTAAACTGGTTTAATATAATATGTGACGGCCCCGCCCTGCGCCAGCCGACATTTTCCCGAAATGAGCTTTGCCAGTGCCCAACAAGCACGGTACGGTCGTCAAAAGAAAAGGTTTGAAACTATGAATCACCAAAGATCCTGTACTATATCTCACAATGCATGGAATAAAATATACTAATAATATAACTTGACATAAAATAGGCGAAACGGTGCATAACCTGAAAACTAAACCATCATAGCAGCGAAATCCAAAATACAGCTTATGATCCAAACCATCATTATTACAACTTCAAAATATTGTCTCTAAAGAAAAATAGAAAAGGTACACCACTAATGCCCAAAGTAGTGACCAACAACATCACAGGGAGAATGTATGTAAACAGTACGTGAAAGCCTCCTGCTCTTCTCAGGATAGCTACTCAAGCATAACCGCCTAACCTGTCTCTAGTTTGCTCGTTTAGGAGCACCCAGAGTAATAAGAAGAGACAAAAAACTTTGGGTCAGACAAAAGTCTGGTATGAGCGATAGAAGCGAAGTAAAACAATAACAGGCACAAATAATCATACCTGAACCTGGACCTGCAATTAAAGAGGTAGCACAACAAGATGTACAGTACTCTAAGGTAACACTAACATAAAGTGTAAAATGGGAGTGTGCATGTCATGGTGATAGCAAACATCAAACATAGCAATCATCCTCATGTCACTCACTCGGTGCGTAAAGCATACAATATCCACCACTCTGATCACCACATCCATTGGGGACATGATGGAAACTCCGTCGACTATTGCTATGACCATAGTTCCCTGGTCTATAGTTAATACCCTACTCAGTCCACACATCCCTGGCTCTAGGTTAAGGGCCAACTAGTCCAAACTTCTCTGGCTCTGGTTCGTCTACATGCCCCCTCTCTTCAACGGTGAACTAAAGTTATAGATATCGATAACCCCTTCGCACACGTCCCGCAGCAAAGCCCAACTCATGAAGTTAATTCGTTGGTTCCCATCTGGATCTTGAGTAATAACTTCCCACTTGGACTTCCTTTGCATCTCGGGTTTTGGTTGAATTGGAGTTGGTCTTCAAAAGAGTCGTTGCGTAGAAATAGAAGCACACATCCGGTTCGGTTCAGACCTCCAGTTTGGTTCGGGTACATAGTGCTCAAGCTCCCTGTTCGGTTCGGCTCGACCTCCTTGCCTCGCTTTGGTTCGGTGCTCCCGTCTTGGTTTGGTCCTTCTATCTGGGTTCGGTTCGGTCCACTTTTCCTCCAGTTGATCTAATCCGATCCCATGCAAAGCTTCAGTTCAATCCCAACTCCAACTCAATGCAAGTGGCCTTCCTTTTTTCCATGCTTCCTTATGCTCAAGCTCCAGGTCGGTTTGGCTATGCCTGTTCGGTTTGTCCCCTTCCGATCCGGTCCAGAACATTGCAGATTTTCCAACAACCATGTATCGTCCATTCTTGCCATATGACCGTGTTTCCAACCATTCTAACTTTACTAAACAATCATAAAGCATTCCAAATAGTAGTAATAACATGTGTAATCAATCAACAAGGTCAAAACATCAAGCATATAGTTTATTTAGATCAAACATACCCAAAATCCATGATTTCCCCTTAATCCCCCTAACCATGTTTAACCATAGGATTAGTAAAACTTAATCCAAATTAACCCAAATTTTTATCAGAGACATAAAATAATATCCTAGAATTTTTACATATTTTTCAAAAAAATTATGATGCATAATTTCGCTAATTATCACTAATAATCCCTAATTAGCCGTAATTAGGGAATAAAAGTGCAAATCACTCACTTTAGCCACAGATAAATTATAGATCTGAAAAATCCACTGATTTGGGTCGAATTCCTATGTGTTCCAGCAGCTCTATCTCGATTTTGATGCCAATCCCCCTTAATTTGATGCAGATTTGCTTAATATGTGATTAGGAAGTAATTAGGGATGAATTTAGAAGGTGGAGGTCATTACTAGGGTTAGAGGAATGTTTATGGCGGCTAGAAAACTGAAATGAAATGTTTTCCCGAACCTTTCAGCCCTCCCGTAACCCTAATCCCGAAATGGGTTATGGGCCTAACCACTAATCACCTAATTAAGCACGGTTAAGCCGTTTTTCCATTTTCAAACCTTATTTCAGTCATTTCTCCCAAACGGTAAGTCCGTTTGTTTAATGTGACCACTCTAGGGAAGGTAAACCATCATCTGAATCAAATGGAAGTGGTTTCAGGTCAAAACCCCTTACCAATCAAAAGTTATAGGCGAAACAAGATTTGCCAGGGGCAAAAAATTCGACAAAAATCTTGAATGTGGGAAATGACCCCAATAGTCGTTTCCCAAAGTTACACGACCATACGACTTCGTATGAAGATAAAATAAATATTATACGATACTCCGATACGTAAAATGGGGGTCGTTACACTCTCCCCCCTCCCCCCATCTTTAAAAAATTTCGCCCCTGAAATTCCTTAGTCAAAACATACAACGGTGTCCCGCATGCCTATCAGCCATTTACAAACAATCAAACATACATAATAACACAACAAGCCTATCCTAGCATGCGACTTACTAACAAGGGAATAACTATATCGCAATCAAAATCTTACCAAGCAAAGAGTTCTGTATATGACTTCCTGATGCTCTCCTCGGTTTCCAAAGTACAGTCATTTTCATTATCACCCCATTGGACCTTAACCAGTTGCACCGTCTTCCTTCAAAGTTGCTTCGTATCGTGTCCGACAATATGAACGGTTCTGTGGCTCCCAACTGTCTCAGATTCCACCTCGATATCATTCAACTGATCTAGTGAAATAGTCATATCAGAATCATGCACGAACTTCCTTAACTGGGAAACATAAAATACGTTGTGCACTCCCGCCATCTTGTCTGGTAATCCAACTTTATACGCTAAATTCCCCACTTGTTCGAGAACTAGAAATGGACCAACAAACCTTGGTGCAAACTTACCTCTCCTGCCAAAACGAATCATACTCTTTAATGGAGAGATCTTGACGAATACCAGGTCGCCAACGGAGAATTTCAATTCTCTTCGTCTTTTATTAGCATAACTCTTCTTCATATCTTAGGCAGCCTTCATTCATTGTTGGATAACCTTGATTTTATCTGAAGTTTCTCTTATTACATCCAGTCCAAGAACAAATTTCTCACCGGTTTCCAACCAACATGACGGTGAGTTGCATGGTCTTCCGTACAAAGCTTCAAATGGATCCATATTAGTACTGGGCTGATGACTATCATTGTACGCGAACTCAACCAGATGCAAATGGTCATTCTATTAACCACCCAAATACAACATACAAGCTTCTAAGAGATCCTCTAATACACGATTCACCCTCTCTGCTTGACCGTCGGTTTGAGGATGGTACGCGGTACTGAGATGTAATTTTGACCTTAAAGACTCTTGTAAGCTCTTCCAAAACCCACTAGTAAATAAGGGATCTCAGTCACTCACAATACCTCTAGGTGCTCCATGAAATCTCATTACCCACTTCATATACATTTTCTGCTAACTTAGCTGATGTTCTATTTGACTTAACCGGTATAAACCTTGCACTTTTGGTCAATCGATCCACAATCACCCAAATACTATCATGACCCAATCTAGTCCTTGGTAGACCATCAATGAAATCCATTGATACATGTTCCCATTTACGTTCGGGAATTTCCAATGGTTGTAACAAACCACTAGGCTTCTTTTGCTCGGCTTTAACTAATTGGCAATTCATGCACTTGGATATAAACTTCCCAACGTCTCTCTTCATCCCTTCCCAGTAGTAGGTTTTCCTCATGTCTCGATACATTTTGTTACCAGCGGGATGTATAGTCAGTTTCGAGTGATGATACTCTCTTAGAACTTCATCTTTCAATCCATTAATGATGGGTATAACTAGCCACCCATTCTTTCGAAGCCATCCCCCTCGATCAAGACCATACTTGTTCACCCTCTCGCCGTCGATACCCATCTCTTCCTTGGAGATGATTTCCAATATATTAGGAACATCCCTCTGACTGGAACCGATCCGCTCAATCAAAGTGGGTCTGATTGTCAAACTTGCTAACATCTCTGGATCCAATTCACACTTAGGACTGAAATCATATCCTGCGATATACTCCAGTTTTTACCATTCCAGAAACATAGCACCAAACTGGCATGTCTCCTACTCAATGCGTCAGCTACCGCATTGCCCTTCCCGGGTGTATATGCGATATTAAAATCTTATGATGCCAAGAACTCTAACCATCTCTACTGACAAAGATTTAAATCCTTTTGAGAGAAAAGGTACCTTTATGACTTATGATCGGTAAACAACTTGAATCTTTCTCCCAAGAGATAATGTCTCCACATCTTCAACGCAAACACAATCGCTGCCAATTCCAAATCATGGGTAGGATACCTTTTCTCATGCGGTTTCAGTTGCCGACTAGCATAAGCTATAACCCTACCTCCTTGCATTAGTACAACACCTAGTCCGGTACCACAGGCATCCGTGTATACCGTCATTTCTTCGTTCTCTTTAGGAATAACTAATATTAGTGTGCACGTTAACTTTTCCTTTAGGCTCTTAAATGCATTCTCACACCTTTCATCCCAAACGAAAGCTTGGTTCTTCTTGGTCAACTGAGTTAACGGTGCCGCTTAGAAACAACATGGCCCAAGAATCTCACTTCTCTCCTCCAGAAGTGACACTTAGAAAATTTTGCATTCAAATGGTGTTTCCTCAACACCCCCATCACTGTCCTCAAATGTTCCTTGTGTTCTTCCTCTGTCCTCGAGTAAACCAAGATATCGTCCACGAATGCAAGAAAAAACTTATTTAATTGACCTCATAAAACTCTATTCATAAGATGCACAAAATATGCGGGTGCATTAGTCAACCCAAATGGCATGACCAACCACTCATAGAATCCAGAAGGCGTCCGATAATGCCATTTTAGGTATACTCTCAACTGCTACTCGGAGCTGATGAAAACCTATCGCGAGATCCAACTGGGAAAACACTCTTTCTCCATTTAGCTAATCAAACAAATCATCTACCCGTGGAAGAGGATACTTATTCTTCCTAGTCACCTTGTTCAACTCGCGGTAGTCTACACATAAGCGAAGGGAACCATCAGCCTTAGTGGAAAATAAAATCGGTGCTCCTCGCTCGGAAACACTCCTTCGGATAAATTCCTTCTTCAAAAGATCGTCCACTTGCACCTCGAGCTCTCGCTGCTCCCTTGGTGCCATACGACGAAGAGGTATCACTATAGGTCTGGCATCTTTCACTAAATCAATCCAAAATTCGATCTCTCCGTGTGGTGGAAGTTCGGCCACTTCCTCGAAGATGTCCAGATACTCGCCAGCAATAGGCGCATCTGATAACTCATCCTATGGGATGTCGAGGGAATGTAGAAAATTAGTCATCACCTCATCACTAGTTAGGCAACCCAATGCTACCCTCCGCTTATCATCCGGTCTAATGGTCACCGAAGACCCCTCACAGTCTACCATAACCCCTCATCGTTGGAGCTAATAAACTCCCAAAATAATGCCAAACCCAGTAAAGCCCAAAACAAAGCAATCACACGCAAACATACATCCATGACTCGATAAGACCAAATTTCGACAAATCATACTAAGGCTAGTCGAACCACCGATCGGGTTCGTCACAACTAAAGGTCTATCGACAATCTCGGGTTCCAATTCCAACCTATCTACTAGGTCACTAGATAGGAAAGAATGGGACGCCCAGGTATCAACAATACTCGAACATGAACATCATAAATAGAAAGCATACCTTAAACAACGATACCCTTTCCCTTCTGCGCCACATTTGGGGCATTCGATGAAGAAGGGACAACGTTGATAGCATATATTCTTTCAACATTTGCTTCTCCTTAGGGGGTTGTGGATATTCATTCTTAAAATGCCGTACTTGGCCGCAGTTGAAGCACTTCTTTTCCCTTGGCTTTGCTTGACACTCTTTGACATAGTGACTCTTCTTTCCACAGCTATAGCACTCGATATCTTTCTTATTCTTCTTTTTCTGACCATCCTTGGTCTGATTCTGTTTCCTCTTATTCAGGGAATTATTCTTGCCTCCACCGCTTGCATGCGGCTTTGACTCCTCTGCAAATGTAATAGCAACCTCGGCCTTTGACTTAAGGTAAAGGCTCTTTGATCTCAATGCCTTTCCCACAATAGATTCGAATGTCTCATCGATATGGTTTATAAGTCATTCCCCCAAATACTCATCTAGGCCTGTTTTGAACTTCTCGTTCTTCTTCTCGACAGTATCGATAAGAGATACTCCATATTTTGATGAAGTATCGAATTCGGCAATGTATTCCGAGACTGTCCTACCATTCTGGTTAAGCTCCAAAAACTTCCTAAACAATTCTGATTTTTAAGCAGTTGGAATAAACTTGTCATGGAAGCGAGTCTTAAACTGATTCCAAGTAACTTGATCCTTGGGAGTAGCTGCTATAATAGCATTCCACCTATTCATAGACCGTCCTTGAAGCTAATGCGATGCTAACTTTCTCTTCATCGCTTCATCGATCCCCAAATCCTTGAAGACGTGCTCACAACTATCAATCCAATCCTGAACCTCCGTAGCCGACTCCGTTCCGTGTTATGGCTTCCCACCAAGACTAGCATAATCCTTACTGAGCTTGGCGAAATCGGCTCTAGGCGCTTGCACCACCACAGTCAGCAGCGTTAGGGACTGCTCCCTGAGCATCCCTAAGCATCTCTTGCATGAAGGTAGTAAACATGGTCCTCATATTAGGGACATTCCTACTGTCATCCACTGACCCCGTACTCCTCGTATTTCGGCTCATCGTCCAATCTGTAAAGAGATAAACGATTGAACATCCCCTTAGTGGTGCCAGTGTAGTGCGAATACATCCTTGGATATATTAATAGTATACATGTAGTTTTTGAAAACAAAAATATCATAAATACGCGCTCTCATATACGAATACTATCTCTCCCTGATGTCTTCCCCTAGGTTAACTACGCAACCTAGGCCCTGATACCAAGTGTGACGGCCCGCCCTGCACCAGCCAACATTTCCTCGAAATGCGTTATGCCAATGCCCGACTAGCACAAGACTGTCATCAAAAGAAAAGGGTTTGAAATTATGAATCACCAAAGAACCTGTATTATATCTCATAGCGCATGGAATAAAATATAATAATAACATAACTTGACATAAAATAGGCGGGACAGTGCATAAGCTGAAAACTAAACCATCATAGCAACAGAATCCAAAATACAGCTTACGATAGAAACCATCATTATTACAACTTCAAAATAATGTCTCTAAAGCAAAATAGAAAAGGTACACCACTAATGCCCAAAGTAGTGACCGGCAACAACACAGGGATAATATATGTAAAAAGTACGTGGAAGCCCCCTGCTCGTCTCCAGACAGCTACTCGTGCATAACCGCCCAACCTGTCTCTAGTCTGCTCATTTAGGAGCACCTAGAGTAATAAGAAGAGATATAAAACTCTAGGTTAGACAAAAGTATGGTATGAGTGATAGCAGCGAAGTAAAACAATAAAAGGTATAAATAATCATACCTGAACCTGGACCTGCAACCAAAGAGTTAGCACAACAAGATGTACAATACTTTAAGGTAACACAAACATAAAGTGTAAACCGGGAGTGTGCATGTCATGGTGATAGCAAACATCAAACATAGCAATCATCCTCAAATCACTCACTCGGTGGGTAAAGCATACGATATCCACTCACTAAATAGAGTTTTAATGAATTTTTAATTAGATTTAAAGGTGAATCTGATAACTAAAATTATCAAATTCGGTAAATGATCGAGAATGGAGTATCACTAGTTTTGCTCTAAGCGATAGTTAAATCTTTAAATAGATTTGAACGTGAAATGGTAATTAACTTTGCCGATAATACCGTGGTGTAAGATATGAAGTATCACCAGTTTTGCTTCATTGGGTGAATAGGTTAGGATTGGGAAATTAAACAATTGATTGCTACGGTTAGGTTTGCAAATCCCGACTAGTTTGGATAAACCATAATTTGGTTTGAAATGGTATCCAAAGGAAGATTAAAGAATAAATTTAAAGAATTTATCTTTGATAAAATTAATGGGAACCTTTCCCAAAGTATAAGAATATTTGAATAAAGGAATATTCTGGATTGGAATGAGGCGTATGTTGTGTTTTTATAGCACTTGTTTATTATATACGCGAGTTATTAAGAAAGACCAGGTTTATCCCATTTTGAATAACTGATTCGACGATATGTCGAGGAAGAAGACAGTGGTTGAAGACCAGAGGTCTTCATATCGTTTGAATGATTACTGATGTCTTGATTGGGATGTACACCCAAGACAAGGTAATAAGTAGTGAACGTCCTAACGTACTCGGAGAACGACCGAATATTCGAGGGCCTCTCTCCTGTATTGGACATATGGGACGAGGAATAAGGTGCCTTCGGTTTCGTTCAGACCCAGATCAAACTTGTAAATGGATGTGTGTCTGACATAGGATTTCATTCTGTGTGATTGATAGACATCGGTTGCATAGCGTGAATTGCCTATGTGGCATGCTGAGATGCAAATGATCAAGGCTTCTGTTGAAAAGCAGTGTCTTATGGTTGATGATCAAAGCACGGCTTTAATATAGCATAGCTTTGTGTAGCGTTAATTCGCGAGCCTCACACCCCGGTGTGAACCAGAAACGGGAGAGGACATCAGGGAGGGCATGCGTTTCCTTCTAGCTAGGAATGGTGTATGGATTTTGCACGCCCAGGCGTTTTACTTATGTGGATGATGGATAGCGAGGAGCCTCGGTTATATCGGTCTCTGCGGAGCCGATGGATGGTATGGTCTTTATACAGACCAATTTTATGCCCCATAGTGTGGGGAAACGCAATGTTCAGGCATTTTAATCCACTCCGTGTGGACCGGCCCTGATGATCCAAGGGTCACTTGAGCTCTAATCCTGAGACATGGGCTAGATTGTCTCAAAGCGGTAAGGACGATCCCTTGCCTTGGTTCACAGATGGAAGTCCAACTTCCAATACGACATTTTACAGTTTTGATTATAGATCCTAGTATGGCGACATAGTGGGATGGGGCACTCATGCCGTCTATGATTGATACATTTATATTTGAAATTGTTTTGACACTATACACTTATAGCAATAGTAAAATATGAAATTACACATACCAAGCATTTTTGGTTATTATAAGGTAAAAACTCTATCCTCCGGCTTGCGTTGCATTGTGTGATGGGACTTGAGTCTTATAATAGCTTCATTGTTCTTTATTTAGTATTGCACTGTTTGTTTTATGCACTAGTATTCTTAGGGGTAAACCCGTTCCGTGTTATACGGCGTGGTCCCTTGATTTACCTAACTTTATAATCAAATTAATAACTGTTTTAGTTCTCACACCAGTCACATGACTAACCTGAAGTTTATTGTTTTAACCTAAACTCTGGGTGCCCCTATTTTCTACATGGGCACCTAGTAGTTTTGATTTTACAGATTTATATTCAAAAGATCCTGTTTTACAACTGTAATAATATTCGGAAAGCTCTGTATCCGTATATTCTTTACAGTTGTATTTTATATTATTTTCCGCTGCATTGTAAATTGTAAATCTCTGATATTTATTGAATGTATAATATTTATTTATACTCTGTTATATTCTGTAACACCCCGAATTTCAATTAACACTAATAGTTAGTAATTAAAGTTTAATTAATCTCAGATGGAAGAACCAGGGGAAACGGGCTGCGTCATTGCGTTCGTCTCGGAAAAATACGCGAAATAGAGTCCGAGTTTTCGAGAATCGGAGTCCGTATGGCCCGGTTATGGCCCAAAGAAGTTTTAGGAAGTTTAAATTTAAAAAGCAGATTTGAAAAGCAAGTTTGGAGCCAAAAGAGGAAAGGGGGGAAAAATTCCCGCCTAGCCCCATGTCGACAGCCATGTCGACAAGGGTGTCGACAGGGGTGTCGACAGCCCTGTCGACAGGGGTGTCGACACAGGGTGTCGGCCCTGCTGGTCTGGGTGCACCAGGTTTGGTCTTGGCTGAGTCTTGGGCTATGTTCTAGAGGGTTCCTAAATCTAAGGGTCCTAATCTAATCTAGGGTTAATCTAAGGGCCTAAAACACTTTCTAATCCTATAAATAAGACCCTAACCCTACCCTAATTCATTCATAATTAAACCTAGTAACTAAACTATGGCAAAATGCTAGCTCTCATGGCCTCCACTAATTTTATGAAGAGGGTTGTATACTAATCACTCTCTAATCAACCTCTAATCCCTTCTTAGCATCTTAATCTTCTTCATTTGGTGGGCAAAGTTGCTAGTTGTGAGTTTCTATCACTTTGATGATCTTTTGGTAAACTAATTAGATGAGATGTGATGAGATTTATGGTTTTGTATGTGGGTTAATGAGCTTTGAAATCACATGATATGATGTTAGCATTAATCTTATGTTTATGCATGTTGAGTATGTATGTTTATGCATGTTGAGTATGTAAGTTTATGCAAGTTTAATATGATGTATGTTATGCATGATGCTAAATATGCAAGTTGTGGGCTATGTAATCATATGCATGTTATGCAAGTTCATAGTGATATGCTATGCAAGTTACATGTATGTAAATATGCAAGTTACATGTTTGTTAATATGCAAGTTACATGTATGTAAATATGCAAGTTACATGTTTGTTAATATGCAAGTTACATGTTTGTTAATATGCAAGTTACATGTTTGTTAATATGCAAGTTACATGTTGTTAATATGCAAGTTACATGTTTGTTAATATGCAAGTTACATGTTGGTTAATATGCAAGTTACATGTACGTAAATATGCAAGTTACATGTTTATTTATGTGCAAGTTACATGTACGTAAATATGCAAGTTACATGTTTATTAATATGCAAGTTCATGATGACACACTATGCAAGTCTATAAGCTAATATGCAAGTTTGTTATGCAAAATGAATATGTAAGTTATGTGATATATTATATGCAAGTTATGTGACATGTTATGCAAGTTCATATGCAAGTTATGTGTTTGTTAATATGCAAGATGGCACCTTTGAAACATGTTCATTCATATGCAAGTTGACACCTTTTATATGTGTTATATCATGAACGAAATTACGTGGGAACGATGGGGTAATTAAATGCATAAGTTAATAAGATTGTGTGAAATTAATATAATTATGCATAACACAAAAGTAATAAACATAGTATGGGAATTTGCCTATTTGGTTAGGTGTACCCATACTATGTGTTGGGAATTTACCTATTGAGTTAGGTCTACCCCATGGGAATTTACCTATTAAGTTAGGTCTACCCATGTTAAGAAAACTTGATTAATTAGGGATAATTAATATAAAATTATGAGGGTGATTAATTAGGTGTAATTAATTGACTAAGACACGAGGTTGGACTCAGTTGTAGCGTAAAACTGCCCGGACCCAACCGGCTTAACCAGTTGCTACAAATGTTAGCCCAATGTGAGAGGTCTTAGGCACAAACTAAATACGTAATTAATGTAAAGACACGAGGTTAGACTCTGTTATGACATAAGGCTGCCCGGACCCGACCGGCTTAACCAGCGGTCATAAAAGACAGTCTAATGTGAGAGGTCTTTACAAAGGTTACGTTCTTAATTAATTAATTAAGAAACACTTAACCACATTAGCATGTAGAGGGACATGAGGGGTTAAGTGGGTGCCTTGGGTGGCATGAGAAAATCTAGTGGTTGCCTTGGGTGGCAATAGAAAATACGATTAGAATACTTAACCAAAAAGGAACATGTAATTAAAACATGATTAAAGGGTTAAGTGGGATATACTAGAGAAAGGGACAAGCTTAGGTGGGTAGCTTGTGGAGGCCCATTTCAACCAGTAACCCATACGTATCTTTGTGGGCTCGACCCATGTCGAGGACGGGACACGCATACTGGGCTTGACTGTAAGAGGCAAACGGGTTAGCGGTGGCAACGCAAGTCCAACGGGCTTCATATGCGTGAGTGGGCCCGGGCTGGTAGGTAAGCCGTTGTTGCATCGAGTAGATATAAGCTGTGCACCGTTAGTTTTATCAGGTTGCCACATTGGGGAATGATACACCCCACGGTGGGGCCAGCACGGGTATCTACGTTAGGGAGCCGATCGAATGGGGAAGTAGTGTGTACACCTAGTGGATTGTAGGGCCCCGTGGCGCCTACTTGGTCACCTAGGGGTACGCAAGTACTATTTAGTTAATTTTATAAGTCCTTGGGTGGGATCAACCTTTAGGTTAGAAACGACTGGTGTGGTGCAGTTTAGTAATTTACCTTAGGGAGGGTAGATGCGTCTTTATCCTTTATCTTAGTTCAGTTGGCTGCTTAGGGTACCCATTTATCCCTATATGTTACCGTATATCAGTTCATATCTTCTCTGGTTACTTTAACGATTGTATTGTTAAAGTTATAGGACTCGCTCAGACTTATGTCTGACCCCGTTGTTTTTATCTTTTTCCCAACCCTCAGGTCCTGTGGTGGATCCTAGCAGTAGTGGAGCTTGATCGGATTGCTGTTCCAGTCTTGAGGAGCTTGGATAGATGTAAAGCTCCAGTTATCCAGTTATCTTTTCTTCTGTTTTGGCTATTGTATGAGAGTGGGATTATGTATTCCTTTATTTTGATGGATATTGTACTTGACCTTTATTATGGTTTTATGATGTAACCAGACATGTTTTACTTCCGCTGTTATGAGATGATGTTTTAAAAATTTCAAGTACTATTTATATCTGTCTTGTTGTAATTTTTCTGTTCTATACTCACTAAAATACTCCACCGATGCTATGGCATTCCCTTAGTGAGTGATCATAGCGGGAGTGGGGTGTTACACGTGGTATCAGAGCTTAAGGTTACCAGAACAGATAAAAAAAAAAAAATTTTAGAAAACTATTTTTCAAAAACATTTTTGAAAAAAAAAGTATTTTCAAAAGCATGTCTTCTAAGAGAAAAAGTTTTTGAAAAAGAAAAGCATAATCCCCAATAGCCATATCTTTATCTTTCGGAATCTCCTTTTTGAATCTTTCCTCTTTCGTTTCAGCATGGCTGAAGATCTTAACATCCCGGAGGGTTTAGTTATACCACTATGGTATAGGAGGTTGCAAGAGGCTAGGGCCGCGGCTGCGGGTCCGGCCAATGCTACTACACCAGAGACAACCGCTCCTCCTCCTCAGCCTAGAGTGGATAATTTTGCTAAGGTTTGCAAGGAGTTCAAGGCTATAGGAGGAAAACCTTTTCTAGGTTCAGAGACTTTCGTAGAGGCTAGAGATTGGCTTAAGGAAGTAGAAGAGTTGCTAGATATCTTTGAAGTGGAAGAGGGAAAGAAAGTCAAGTTGGCGGCTTGGTTAATGAAGGGAGAGGCCTCGTTCTGGTGGGAGGTCACTAATGGAGAACGCCCGGTTGACTCTTGGGCAGATTTTAAGCAAAGGTTTGGGGCTAAGTTTCTCTCAAGGGCGGAAGAGAATCTGTTTATGGAGAAGTTCTTGAATTTGAAGCAAGGGAATCTCACGGTGAAAGAATATGTCAACAAATTTAATCAATTAGCGAGATTTGGCATAGAGTTGGTGAATACACCGGAGAAGAAGGCTTTGAGGTTCGTTAGAGGCTTGAACGAACCATTGCAAGGAATAGCTATGACTCACATTCCTATGGGGGCCACCTTTGAGAAACTTGTCTACATGGCACTTATGCATGAGGATGATAAGAATTCTAAGGCACCAGAGAAAAAGGGGGATCAGAAGAAACCGCAACAACAACAACAAGGCAAGGGCGGAAAAGGCAATGGTGACAAAAAGAAGACGAAGAAGAAGTGCTTCAATTGTGGAACACCAGGACACCTTAGTAAGGATTGTCGCAAAAAGAAGAAGACCGGTTGCTTTCATTGTGGTGAAGCAGGGCATCTTGTGAAAAACTGCCCAAAGAAGGGGCAGAAGACGGGGTCTACCTCAGGAGGCCAGGTGCAAGCTCTTATAGCACCACCTCAGTCAGGGGGGCAAGTTCAGGTTCTCTCAGTTCCACCGATTCAGCAGAGAGGTAGAACTATTTCCGTTGAAAGTCTGGTTTTTCTGTTTGATCATCCAGTTCGTACTTTGTTTGACTCTGGCGCATCGCATTCTTTTATCTCATCATCGTTAGTTGAGTCACTGCACTTAGACACCAGTCTAGTTGATGATCCCTTGGTTGTTTCAAACCCAATTGGGGGCTCTATATATCTGTCTATGATATGTTTGGGTTTGAAGATTTCTATACTTAGCGTTGAGTTTAGATGTGATGCTTTTGTATTGGGCTTCACGGGCTATGGGTTGATTTTGGGCATGGACTGGTTATCCAGTAATGGTGCCGTTCTTGATTGCGAAAGGAGAGTTGTTAGGCTCATGACCCGCTTGGGTAACACTCTCGAGATCTCTTGTAATCCCAGGGATTCTGTTATGCTAAGTTATCTTGAATCGCTCGATGCTTCGGTCGAGAGTTTGTGTTCTGTCAGAGTAGTCCGGGAATATCCGGATGTGTTTGAAGAAGTAAAGGGTTTGCCTCCGAAGCGGGAGATAGATTTCCGAATTTATTTGGTGGATAATGCCAAACCAGTGTCTTTGCCAGTACGCCACATGGCTCCTCGTGAGAGAAGAGAACTCCATAAGCAAGTAGGGGAGTTGCTTGAGAAGGGGTTCATAAGGCGAAGTATATCGGAGTGGGGAGCTCCAGTAGTGTTTGCCACGAAGGCGGATGGGTCCCTCAGACTTTGTGTGGATTATAGAGAACTTAATAAGCTCACGAAGAAGAATAGACACCCATTACCGAGGATAGATGATCTCTTTGATCAGTTGGTTGGCGCGTCAGTATTTTCGCAGATGGACTTAGCTACAGGGTTTCATCAGTTGAGAGTGGCGGAGGACAGTATAGAGAAGACTGCTTTCCGGACTCCGGATGGTTTTTATGAGTGGCTAGTGATGCCATTTGGGTTGACAAACGCCCCTGCATACTTTGTTGATCTCATGAGTAGAGTGTTCAGAGAGTATCTGAATAAGTTTGTAGTAGTTTTTGTGGATGACATCTTGGTCTTTTCCAAGAGTGAAGAAGAGCATGCCTTACATCTCAAGGAAGTGTTGGAGACTCTTCGAGCGCATAGTCTTAAAGCTAAATTCTCTAAATGTCATTTTTGGAGAAGAGAGGTGCGATTCTTAGGGCATGTGGTCTCTAAGGAAGGGATAGCTGTGGATCCCGCAAAGATAGTATCTATCCAGGATTGGAAAGTTCCTAGAAATGCTACCGAGGTAAGAAGTTTCTTGGGGTTGGCAGGATATTATAGGAAGTTCATCAAAGACTTCGCGAAGATATCAGCCCCATTAACCCGCTTGACGAAAAAGAATCTGGTTTTCTCGTGGGATGTAGATTGTGATGATGCTTTCCGACGGTTAAAGAGAGCTTTGACCACCGCTCCAGTTTTAGTGCTCCCGGATGGGAGTAAGCCGTTTGTTGTTTATACCGATGCTTGTGGGACAGGATTAGGCGCAGTCTTGATGCAGGAGGGAAGGGTAATAGCCTATGGAGGGAGACAATTGAGAGTGCATGAGAAGAATTACCCTACCCATGATCTAGAGTTGGCCGCGATTGTTTTCGCACTTAAGTCTTGGCGCCATTATCTTCTTGGTGAGAGATTCGAGTTGTTCACCGACCATAAATCATTGAAGTACTTATTCTCTCAGAAAGATTTAAACTTAAGACAGCAAAGGTGGATGGAGTTCTTAGCATCCTATGATTTCGAGATGGCATATACCCCTGGCAAGGGTAATGTGGTGGCGGACGCCTTGAGTAGGAAAAGGCTATCTTTGAGTCCATTGTTCGTGGAACGGCGAAGCTTGGAGTTTCTTTCTTTGTTCGACTTCAGACCTTCTGTTGACTTTGTGCCTGGATTGTTGGCATCCTTGGAAGTTAGACCTACCCTTTTGGGACGGATTGGCGAGGCTCAGCGAGACGACCCACAGTTGGTTGAGTTGGTAGAGAAGCTTATAAGAGGGGAGTCGTCCAGCCATTTGGGTAGATACACCATAGATGATAAGGGATGGTTGCATAGAGACGGTAGACTTTGTGTACCGCAAGATGAGGGTTTGAAGAAGGCTATTTTGGATGATGCACATCGTTCAAGAATGACTATTCATCCAGGTGGAGACAAAATGTACCAAGATATGAAGAGAGTTTTCTTCTGGGCCGGTATGAAGAAAGATGTGGCCGAGTATTTGGCTAGATGCTTAGTGTGCCAACAAGTTAAAGCGGAGCAAAGGAAACCCGGTGGGTTGCTACACCCATTGGAAGTTCCGCAGTGGAAGTGGGATAGTGTCTCGATGGATTTCATCGACGGGTTACCAAGATCGAGGAAGGGCAATACGGGAATTTGGGTTGTGGTGGACAGACTTACCAAGAGTGCCCATTTTATACCCGTGAAGAGTAAGAGGACCGCTCCATGGCTTGCTTCAGTCTATGTTAGAGAGATTGTTAGATTGCATGGCGTACCATCCAGCATTGTGAGTGATCGAGATCCTATCTTCACTAGTGAGTTTTGGAGAAGTTTGCAAGAGGCGGTAGGGACTCAGTTGTGTTTGAGCACCGCATATCATCCCCAGACGGACGGTCAGACTGAGAGGGTGAACCGTATCTTAGAAGATCTCTTGAGGCTGTGTATCTTGGATTTTGGAGGTACATGGGAAGAACATCTTCCTTTGGTAGAATTCGCATATAATAACAGCTTTCAGTCCAGTATTGGTATGGCTCCTTTCGAAGCTCTTTATGGAAGGCCTTGTCGATCTCCTACATGTTGGTGGGAATCTACGGATAAGATCTTGCTTGGGCCGGATATGGTTAGAGAGACTTCAGAGAAGATTGATTTAATTCGAAGAAGGATGAAAGCAGCGCAAGATAGACAGAAATCTTATGCGGATCGGAGAAGGACGGATCTTGAGTTTGAGGTTGGGGATATGGTTTTTGTCAAAGTATCTCCATTAAGAAATGTAGTTCGCTTTGGGTCCGTTGGGAAGTTAGCACCAAGGTTTGTTGGACCATTTCCTATTAAGGAAAGGATTGGACGGATGGCATATAGGGTGGAGTTGCCCGACAGACTTAGTGGTGTTCATGATGTATTCCATGTATCACATTTGAGGAAGTGCTTACATGAGACCGCGGAGGTGGTAGAGCCGAGCTTGCTTAGAGATGTAGAGGTAGAGCGTGATGCGACGATTCGACGAGCTCCTACTCGCATCCTTGGGTCAGAAACTAGGAAGTTGAGGAACAGAGAAGTCCAGCTAGTGAAAGTGCAATGGGGAGATGACGAAAGCAATGCTACTTGGGAGACGGAAGCAAAGATGCGTTCTTTGTATCCATTTCTTTTTGAGAGTATGTCTTTTAACTTCTCCTTTATTGCTTGTCTAGTACTTATCTTATCTTTAGTATATCCTCTCGCTAGTACCTATGACCTTTAGATGGGGTAAAACCTATGGTTGAAACATGTGTTTGAAACATGTTATGGTTGATGGATGCATATGGATGCAATTGTTTGCTAGTGGTTGCTCGTGGATGCATATACACACACATTAGGCACTAGATCGGCTCAGTCACTTCATGATTGCATATTGCATAAATGGATGTGGTAGTTAGATTGATGGATGTATCATGGCTGTGTTATCATATGGATGATGCATTTTTGTGTATGGTTGTGCACGCATGTAGAAATTTGTATGTGTCAATAGGGTTTCGCATACATATTGGATGCATGGCACTATCATGGTTTGCATTAAGGAGGTCGACTGAATCAGTAGACCACCTGATTTTGCATTAGTATACGGACATATACACACACTTTCCGCATATGTTCATACGTCATTAGAAGTTCTAGGGATAATGGTTGCTTGTGGTTGATGGTTTAGTAGATGGTTGTTTGGTTGGTAGGATACGTTCTTCTTAACTTAGAGATTTCGAGGACGAAATCCTTTAAGTAGGGGAGAATGTAACACCCCGAATTTCAATTAACACTAATAGTTAGTAATTAAAGTTTAATTAATCTCAGATGGAAGAACCAGGGGAAACGGGCTGCGTCATTGCGTTCGTCTCGGAAAAATACGCGAAATAGAGTCCGAGTTTTCGAGAATCGGAGTCCGTATGGCCCGGTTATGGCCCAAAGAAGTTTTAGGAAGTTTAAATTTAAAAAGCAGATTTGAAAAGCAAGTTTGGAGCCAAAAGAGGAAAGGGGGGAAAAATTCCCGCCTAGCCCCATGTCGACAGCCATGTCGACAAGGGTGTCGACAGGGGTGTCGACAGCCCTGTCGACAGGGGTGTCGACACAGGGTGTCGGCCCTGCTGGTCTGGGTGCACCAGGTTTGGTCTTGGCTGAGTCTTGGGCTATGTTCTAGAGGGTTCCTAAATCTAAGGGTCCTAATCTAATCTAGGGTTAATCTAAGGGCCTAAAACACTTTCTAATCCTATAAATAAGACCCTAACCCTACCCTAATTCATTCATAATTAAACCTAGTAACTAAACTATGGCAAAATGCTAGCTCTCATGGCCTCCACTAATTTTATGAAGAGGGTTGTATACTAATCACTCTCTAATCAACCTCTAATCCCTTCTTAGCATCTTAATCTTCTTCATTTGGTGGGCAAAGTTGCTAGTTGTGAGTTTCTATCACTTTGATGATCTTTTGGTAAACTAATTAGATGAGATGTGATGAGATTTATGGTTTTGTATGTGGGTTAATGAGCTTTGAAATCACATGATATGATGTTAGCATTAATCTTATGTTTATGCATGTTGAGTATGTATGTTTATGCATGTTGAGTATGTAAGTTTATGCAAGTTTAATATGATGTATGTTATGCATGATGCTAAATATGCAAGTTGTGGGCTATGTAATCATATGCATGTTATGCAAGTTCATAGTGATATGCTATGCAAGTTACATGTATGTAAATATGCAAGTTACATGTTTGTTAATATGCAAGTTACATGTATGTAAATATGCAAGTTACATGTTTGTTAATATGCAAGTTACATGTTTGTTAATATGCAAGTTACATGTTTGTTAATATGCAAGTTACATGTTGTTAATATGCAAGTTACATGTTTGTTAATATGCAAGTTACATGTTGGTTAATATGCAAGTTACATGTACGTAAATATGCAAGTTACATGTTTATTTATGTGCAAGTTACATGTACGTAAATATGCAAGTTACATGTTTATTAATATGCAAGTTCATGATGACACACTATGCAAGTCTATAAGCTAATATGCAAGTTTGTTATGCAAAATGAATATGTAAGTTATGTGATATATTATATGCAAGTTATGTGACATGTTATGCAAGTTCATATGCAAGTTATGTGTTTGTTAATATGCAAGATGGCACCTTTGAAACATGTTCATTCATATGCAAGTTGACACCTTTTATATGTGTTATATCATGAACGAAATTACGTGGGAACGATGGGGTAATTAAATGCATAAGTTAATAAGATTGTGTGAAATTAATATAATTATGCATAACACAAAAGTAATAAACATAGTATGGGAATTTGCCTATTTGGTTAGGTGTACCCATACTATGTGTTGGGAATTTACCTATTGAGTTAGGTCTACCCCATGGGAATTTACCTATTAAGTTAGGTCTACCCATGTTAAGAAAACTTGATTAATTAGGGATAATTAATATAAAATTATGAGGGTGATTAATTAGGTGTAATTAATTGACTAAGACACGAGGTTGGACTCAGTTGTAGCGTAAAACTGCCCGGACCCAACCGGCTTAACCAGTTGCTACAAATGTTAGCCCAATGTGAGAGGTCTTAGGCACAAACTAAATACGTAATTAATGTAAAGACACGAGGTTAGACTCTGTTATGACATAAGGCTGCCCGGACCCGACCGGCTTAACCAGCGGTCATAAAAGACAGTCTAATGTGAGAGGTCTTTACAAAGGTTACGTTCTTAATTAATTAATTAAGAAACACTTAACCACATTAGCATGTAGAGGGACATGAGGGGTTAAGTGGGTGCCTTGGGTGGCATGAGAAAATCTAGTGGTTGCCTTGGGTGGCAATAGAAAATACGATTAGAATACTTAACCAAAAAGGAACATGTAATTAAAACATGATTAAAGGGTTAAGTGGGATATACTAGAGAAAGGGACAAGCTTAGGTGGGTAGCTTGTGGAGGCCCATTTCAACCAGTAACCCATACGTATCTTTGTGGGCTCGACCCATGTCGAGGACGGGACACGCATACTGGGCTTGACTGTAAGAGGCAAATGGGTTAGCGGTGGCAACGCAAGTCCAACGGGCTTCATATGCGTGAGTGGGCCCGGGCTGGTAGGTAAGTCGTTGTTGCATCGAGTAGATATAAGCTGTGCACCGTTAGTTTTATCAGGTTGCCACATTGGGGAATGATACACCCCACGGTGGGGCCAGCACGGGTATCTACGTTAGGGAGCCGATCGAATGGGGAAGTAGTGTGTACACCTAGTGGATTGTAGGGCCCCGTGGCGCCTACTTGGTCACCTAGGGGTACGCAAGTACTATTTAGTTAATTTTATAAGTCCTTGGGTGGGATCAACCTTTAGGTTAGAAACGACTGGTGTGGTGCAGTTTAGTAATTTACCTTAGGGAGGGTAGATGCGTCTTTATCCTTTATCTTAGTTCAGTTGGCTGCTTAGGGTACCCATTTATCCCTATATGTTACCGTATATCAGTTCATATCTTCTCTGGTTACTTTAACGATTGTATTGTTAAAGTTATAGGACTCGCTCAGACTTATGTCTGACCCCGTTGTTTTTATCTTTTTCCCAACCCTCAGGTCCTGTGGTGGATCCTAGCAGTAGTGGAGCTTGATCGGATTGCTGTTCCAGTCTTGAGGAGCTTGGATAGATGTAAAGCTCCAGTTATCCAGTTATCTTTTCTTCTGTTTTGGCTATTGTATGAGAGTGGGATTATGTATTCCTTTATTTTGATGGATATTGTACTTGACCTTTATTATGGTTTTATGATGTAACCAGACATGTTTTACTTCCGCTGTTATGAGATGATGTTTTAAAAATTTCAAGTACTATTTATATCTGTCTTGTTGTAATTTTTCTGTTCTATACTCACTAAAATACTCCACCGATGCTATGGCATTCCCTTAGTGAGTGATCATAGCGGGAGTGGGGTGTTACATATTCTTGTATTCTAATGGAAATGTTGTATTAAGCAATGAAATGTTCTTCTGTTTGTGTTCTGATTTGTCATGTTCTCAAAGCAATCCGGGCTTTCCTTCACGGGGAAGTTCAGGTCGTCTCATTTGGTATCAGAGCTTTGGTTTACAGAGCTCGAGAACAAGACACTTTAGAACTAAATGAAAGAATTCATCAGAAATTGGATTAGTAATATCCAATGAGAGTGACTCATTAGCGATAGGATCTGTAGTATCCTAGAATGAGTTGGAAGAGTGTAATTTTTAAAATGAAAATGAAAACCAATTTTGTTTTGAAAATTTAAATCAATTATTCGTATTTGAATGTTTATTTTATATAGAATTTGGACAATCAAGTATATAAAGATTTCAATATACGTCTGATCCACGTGTATTTGAAGCCTCAAATATACTAGATAGATATAGAATCACGCTCCAGTCGCCCGGGAATGGGTCTGATGATGGGTGACAATCATCAGTGTTGTGTTCGAGTTTCGAAAGTGGGATGTCTATATATTTCCAATTGACTGGTGTGAGAACCAAAACTAGATAGGGCTTATTGTTGTGAATTGGCATCAAAAACATGATTTTCTGTGTATATATATATATATATATCAAAATTATGAATTTGAAATTTTAATTCACTAATTGATTGATGGTTGTGTTGTGTGATTATTCATTTAAACCATTATGTAAATGTAAGTTAAATTTAGCCAAATTGTATCAAATGTTGAACTGAATAGAAAATTGTTTGAAATTGCATGCATATACCTGTACATACATTGAACAGGTCATAGCAAGGAGGCTAGAGCAGAGGAATAAAATTGTATGCCCGACAAATAGATACATGTTTACTAATTTATTGGGTTTGGATGATTTTATGAGTCGATTGGCTTTTTCTTTTTGAGATGAAAGGGCCTGTGTGGCGGTTTGGGGATTTTCCGGGTGCTCCCCGTACAAAGGTGGTTATGGCAAAAAAAATTAAAAATTAAGGGTGTTAGCCAAATTTTTGAAAAAACAGAAATTCTTAGAAACTGAAAAGTTGAAGAATGAAAGGCAAACTTAAAGTTGAGTTGATTAGTTAAACAACTTTCAGCTTCGTCCCTTTTCGAGGATGAAAAGATTTTAAGTGGGGGAGATTGTAACAATCCGGAAAATCAGAACCAATTTTAAATTTTTATTTTCGCAATTTTAATGAATTTCAAATATTTAAAATGATTTATTTTAAATAATTACGACGAGAAATGTATGTTGAATAGAAATAGAACGTATAAATTTATTTAAATCGACGTTAGAATATAAATATTTATTTTAATTATAAAATGAACTGAAAATGACACGGTAGTTTGAAAATTCGATTTCAAATTTCAAATGAATGTACAAGATTCAAAATAAACCGGATTTTTGTGAAACCAAAAATATTTGAATCTATTTGAAAATATCTTTCCAACGAATCTGAAAAATTCCAGATTTCATAGTGGGAATAAACAGTTATGTCCAGTTGAAGATTCAGAAAAGTCGCTATGGAAATATAGCCCTTAAAAATGGAAATTTTGCAAACGACCTTCGTTTTCGACAAAACCTCTTTCGTTGGATCCAGGATGTCAAGTTATTGCTAGATTCCAAAATCCATAATTTTTAGGATTAATCTGTGAGCGTGGAAAAAGGAAACATGTTTTGTCAGTTTCAGTCAATTTGGATCGACCAAAAAATGACCATTTTTCAAACGGTCTCCAAATTCGACGAAATATATATTATATATAATATAATGGTCTGAATAGAACGCGCTGTGCCGGCGGCAGTTAGCGAATTCCGACCATTGACTTCGAATGGACATTACGAGAGATCCAACTGTCGGATTCTCCTGAAACCAGAACCGTTGGGTTCGTATCGAAAAGTGCTTTCTAACAAATACAAGAAATTAGAAATCTAATGGTGAATTTGGAATTATGTCCAAATAAAATATGGAAAAGGTCGTTGTAAGTGCTGTTCGATGACCATTTATGAAAATCGAATGTACGGGCCTTGATAAAATTATTAAAAATATCAATAATTTGTGTAAAATCATAAAAAATGATTCGGAAAGAATTGGGATGAAAAATTCCATATTTGAAAAGATAAAAATAGTTTTTTTTATCGAAACGAACTAGTTATAAACTAGAATTAACCTAAACTCTGGGTGTCCCTATTTTCTACACGGACAGCTAGTAGTTTTGGTTTTGCAGATTTATATTCACAGGATCCTAGTTTACAGCTAGGATGATATTCAGAAAGCTCTGTATCCGTATATTCTTTTCAGTTGTGTTTTATATTATTTTCCGCTGCATTGTAAATTGTAAATCTCTGATATTTATCAAATGTATAATATTTATTTATACTCTGTTATATTCTTGTATTCTGATGGAATTGTTGTAATGAATTGTTCTTCTGTTTTTGTTCTGATTTGTCATGTTCTCAAAGCAATCCGGGCTTTCCTTCACGGAGAAGTTCGGATCGTCTCAATTTACCTTTCATGAATGAAAAATTAATGTTAGATAAAGGACAATCAATTATACTAATTGAGAAAGAATATGAGACTAGATAATTGTAATGACCCGCATTCTACACATCGGGGGATCGTAGGATGTTTATTTCTTTCCCGTATGAAGTCGTATGGTCATGTAACTTTGGGAAACATCTATTAGAGTCATTTCCCATGCTTATGATTTTTGTCGATTTTTTAATGACCATTTTACCCCTAGTTGATCTTGTTTTGGCCATAACTTTTGATTGGAAAGGAATTTTGACCTGAAACCACTCCCATTGGATTCGTTTGATGGTTTACCTTTCCGTAGAGTGGTCATAATAGCCAAACGGACTTACCGTTTGGGAGATATGGCTGAAATAAGGTTTGGAGGGTGAAAAACTGCTTAACCGGGCCAAATAGGGTGATTAGTGAGTAGGCCCATAACCCATTTCGGGATTAGGGTTATGGGAAGGCTAAAATGAGATAGAGAATCATTCCATTTCAGTTTTCTAGCCTCCGCTTATCACCAAGGAACCCTAAAAATGGCCTCCAACCTCTAAATCACCTCCAGATCACCTTTTGGTCAAGGATTTGGCTTAGCAACCTCTAATCAAGGAAGATCTACACCAAAGCAACATTGGAGCTGCTGTTTAGCATTGGGATTCACATCAAATCAGAGTTTTATTTCAGATCTTAGTTTATTTGTGGCTAAGGTGAGTGATTTGCATAGTTTTGCACTAATTATGGCTAATTAAGGGTAATTAGTGTTAATTAGCGAATTTATACACTAATAAATTCGGGAAAAATGTTCATAAATTCCTAAATGATGTTTTAGACCTCTGATATGAATTTGGGTTAATTTGGTTAAGTTTTGCTAATCCTGTCATTAGTTTCACCTAAACATGCTTAAGGGGAAATATGGGGTTTTGGGTATGTTTGATCCATTTTAACCTATCATATTGATGTTTTGATGTTTCTGGTTGATTATGCATGTTGCTATGACTGTATGATATGCTTTGTGATTGATTTCAATAGTTAGAATGGTCGAAAACGTCGTCGAACGGCGTAAACACTTGCTGGAACAATTTCAGAAAGCAGTGCAAGTTTCGGATCGGATCGGATATGGGGGCTCGGATCGGATATGTTGAACTGGGCAAGGGATTCGATCGGATCGGAACCTGGCACTTGAGAAAATTGGCAAAAAGGAAAGCCATGCTAACTGAACTGGGATCGGATTAAGGAGGAGGGATCGGAGCGGATAGAGGAGGATGGATCGGATCGGAGCATGTGAAGGATGAGGAAGCGGATCGGAGCGGAAGCGCGAACTGGAGGGGAGATGGCACCCGACCCGACCCGAAGTGAGACACCCGACCCGACCCGAGGAGAACCACCCGAACCGAACCGTACCGTACCAGAAGAAGACCCGAACCGACGCGATGCAGTGGACCCGACCCGAACCGACGGCTTGAGGAGGAACCCGACCCGACCCAGTATTGACCAATAAACCGAGATGCAAAGGTAGTCCAATATGGGAAGTTAGAGCTCAGGATCCAGTTGGGAACCGATGAGTTCACTTCATGGTTGGACTTTGCTGCGGGACGTGTGTTAAGGAGTTGTCGACGTTCATAACTTCGATTCACCACTAAAAATGAATGATGGGCTACTTATCAGTGCAGTAGAGTCATTGCGACTCGAGGGGCAAGGTGATGGTAGCAAGACTACGTTATCAGTGCAGTAGAGTCATTATGACTTGAGTGGAAATGTGATGCGTAGTAAGACTATGAGCCAGCGCAGATGGGGTGAATAACTCCATGAGGCAAGTGGACATAGTAAGGATTGGTAAGACTATGAGCCAGCGCAGATGGGGTGAATAACTCCATGGGGCAAGTGGACATAGTAAGGATTGGTAAGGCTATGAGCCAACGCAGATGGGGTGAGTAACTCCATGGAGCAAGTGGACATAGCGAAGGATTAGTGGCTACGTTATCAGTACAGTGAAGCCATTTATGACTTCATGTGGCAAAGTGATTGTAGCAAGGGTGGGTGATCGAAGTGGTGAATATCGTATGCTTTACGCACTGAGTGAGAGATGTGAGGATGGATGCTATGTTTGATTGTTTGCCATCACTATGACATGCACACCTCCCCCACCTCCGTATCTTTACACCGTTTGATATGGCACCTTAGAGTGTTGTACAGTATGTAGTGCTAACTCTTTGGTTGCAGGTCCAGGTTCAGGTATGTTTTAATCTACCTGTTATTGTTCACTTTAGATGCTTATCGCTCATACCAGGCTTTATGTCTGACCCAGAGTTTTATGTCTCCTCTTATTACTCTGGGTGCTCACACGAGCAGACTAGAGACAGGTTAGCTGGTGGTGCGCGAATAGCTGATTCAGAGGCGGGCAGGTGGCTTCCACGTATGATATATATATATATATACACACACATTCTCCCTATGTCGTTGGTGGTCGCAACTTGGGCATTAGTAGTGTACCTCCTTTATCTTGCTTTTGCTTTGAGACAGTTGAAAAGTTGTAACAAGCTATATTTTGGATTTCCGCTGCTATGATGCTTAGTTCTGGTTTTTAGCTTATGCACTGTCTCTCCTGTTTTATGTCAAGTATGTTATTATTATATTTTGTTCTATGCGCTGTAAGACATTCTACAGGTTCTTTGTGTGTTCATTTCCTTCTTCCCTTTCCTTCTGATGACCCGTTCCGTGCTAACTGGACTTGTGTACAGCGCACCTTTGGAGTAAGTCGGTTGGTGCGGGGCGGGCCGTCACAATAATGAAAAGTAGTATGTTTGAATCCTTATTAAAAAGAATAAAAAATTGAAAGTAGCAGTGGACTACGAAATCAATGCATATTTCAATCAAATTTCATAATTTAACGCTTTAGTGTTTTAGAAAAAAAATAAACCAAAACATGTGGGATTAAATAAAAATAATACTTCTAGATCAGAAAGAATTAATGAAATGAGCTAAGAATGGACGAGGAATATTTTTGCTAACTAAAATTTTAATATTCAAGACATTCAATTTTTGTATTATCCAATATTAATGAAATAAGCTAAGAATGTATTAATTTTCTTTGGGTATAAGTCCTGAATTTCCATGTTTAATATGACATAAACACAAATGAGTGCCCTTCATTGTTGTTGCACATATTTATTACCACTAATTTACTAATAAAAATAATTAAGTACTTAAATTGTATGAAAAGAAGCATATTCTTTATAAACATATCAAATTCTAATAAAATTGGAAAATAAACTTTTAACGGAAAATATTTTCGATAATAATAATGCAGCAAAAGGGATGGTAAGAAGAAATCACAACGAATGTTTAATGCTTACAACAACAAAACAACATGGATTACATTATAACTTTAAATATAAGTACATAAACAATTATTTAAAGGTTAATTGAAGAATATTAAAATAAGGAGATAATAAATTAAGGCATAACTTAACCATCTGAACTCAACACCACATGAAATTGCCAACCATTCCTCTTTCAATCCATTAATTTATTTGGTAGGAGGTGAGCATGCCTAAAACGATGAAGGAGAATAGTTGTTCTATAGAAGAAATGAATCCATTAATTTATTTGGGAGAAGATGAGATTCCTTGAAATGATGAAGGAAAATAGGTATACTATAGAAGAAATAAAATGAATAAATAAGAGCGTGCTTAAATAAGTGTTCTGTAGCTTAGCATATGTAATATGCTATCATATGAAATAATAAATGAAGAATATCAAAAGACTACATAACCAATGCTTATTTTATCCATTAAAAAAATTTAAACTAATGATTATATTTAAAAAAACAAAAGAAATATAAGGGGCTTAAATGAAAATAACACCCAAGGAAAATTGAGGTTAAGAGTCGAGAATGAATGAGAAAAAGAATAACATAATTCGATATTTTATTTTATTTTACATGTGTAATAATATTATAATAGATAGAATACAGGAGCTTAGGTTTCCTTAAATGGGATAAAAAGTGAAGTACGTAGGAATACATATTTATTTTGGAAAACGTAAGGGTTTGGATACAAAATGAATGTATAAAACAATGAATTCATGAGGCGCCATTAATTTTAATGTATATTATTGGGAATGGTTTAGAAATATATTTTTATTTTCCATGGGATAATTGTAAAATTTCATCTAAATGAGTAAGTGCGAAGTATTTGAGTTAAGAGAGAATGTTATGCAAGGTAAAAGTCAACATTATATTGGTTTTCTTATATGATACAGTAATATAATACAGTAGAATAGATTTCAAGAATGTCCATCCCTTCTCAAAATTATTTTATTTATCTATTATATTTTGATAAAAGAATTTTGTAGACTCGCATTTCTCATTTTCTTATTAACTTTCATCTTGATCCTCTTTCCTTAACGATCTACTAAACATTTTGCAGTTGGATCATCCACGGAAAATAAGTAACAAATTTAACATTAATTTAATAAATGTCATTTAACGAAAACATTACATCAATTAGTCTTTTTTCCAGCGAATCTGTTAAATTTTTTTCATTTTAGATCATCCCCTAGTAATAAAATTGCAAATTTAGCGTTACGTTAATATATTTGTCCATTTGAAATGTTACATCCGTGTATCTAATTTCTGAGATTAATAATCTTATGGTTTCACTCTTTTCAGGTTACTTCTTGTTTTCTAATTTCTGAGATAAAAAATATATAACTACCCATTTTTCTCAAAAATTCTATCTAACAAAATTAATGGGGATAATAGATGTTACCTTACTAAATAGTACGACTTCTTTTTCTCTATCCTATATATGAGCACTCCTCTTTCTATTTTCATTTTACATCATTGTGCTTATGCCTGATTGCAATTCATTATGCATGAAGAATAAGGTTTATGAAATTCAGTTTGCTGATTTTCTTCTAGACATTGATACCGACACACCAAAAATGGTTAACGGGTGACATAATGAAATTCATCTAGGCGTTACCGCACTTATTCTCGGAATTTGGCGATGGTGTATGTGATGGCCCAAAAATCCTACCCTTTAAACTGACAATACCAACCACGTAATCTTACGACGGTGGGACAATATATAATATTGAACAATATTTTTATAGGGGGAAACTTTTAAAATATATATCATAGTCTAACCTAGATTCAGCTTAGGCAGTTATAATACCAGCCTTTACAATTGCTGGTAATAGAAATAAATATAACATACAAGCATAGTAGACAATGAAATATGTCTGATGAAGATCTCTAGCTCTTCTCTGGAAAACTTTAACTAACTTCAATAGTCCTGAAAACAACTCGGATCTAACCCGAGTATTAAAATACCCGAATCAGTCTTGGATAAACCAGCATGAGAAAATCTCAACAATAAATGACAGTGTCATATATGTTAATTTTAGGGTGAATCAAAATTTTTAGAAAGAATGAGTATCTCATAAGACCATATCCATAAATAAACACAAAGGGTTTTTCCCTTTATGATAACTAAAACATTTATATATAAAAATTTGATATTATGATTAATGTCTAATCTTAGAAATCATTTTCGAATATAAATATTCAAGTATTCAAAATTATTACAATTATTAAATTCTGGACTACTATGTCGTATACTCTAAAACATAGAAGCTTATTGGGGACTTGGATTTCCATACAAATGACCAGGTTAAAGATTTTCCTTTTCCATAGCTGGGAACACCTCTAGAGGGATGGTCCAAGAATCTGAAACAGTCATAGATTCTCTACTAACACAAGACTGACCCACCTCTGTTTCCTGCACTTATATGGTGCCTTATATTTCATTTCTCACTCGTAACCAACCTTTAAACCAAGGCTTCGGAGTTTCTATATGCCACATTTAAAACATACTAGGTCTCCATACCATAGTACATTTATCTTGAAGTAAATGATAATACCCTAATGGGAGCAATCCATGTAGCCTTGCTGCATCTATCCTGTTTTGGTCATTTCCGATGTGTGAGGCTCAATAGAGGTAACGATTTACTTTTCACATATCATCTTCATTATCATTGATTTTTCACATTGCCAAGTAACTACTGCCCAACTTTGTCACAAAGTGTACAACCTTTAAGCCCATACGTCTTAAGGAATAGTGTTAAGCTAGTAGAATAGCCTTCTCTGGCACTGTGATGCACAATTGTTAAAATTTAAGGAGCATTTTCTAGAAATGCAATCGTTAGAAAATCATCCGTACAAGTTCATTGATATAATAAGGATCAAAGTGAACCGACCTTACATTTGATAATTAATAACAGAGAGTTGTTGTCACTCTGAAGAAAATCGTGATTAAAACCCCAATCAATCGACAAGCAATCCCCTACTATAATTGTAACATCCCATATTTTCTGGTTAGTTAATTTAGTCATTTTATTGTTTTAAATATTGTTTGTTGTAAATTATATTAACAATTTCATTTTTTTTAAACGATGTTAGATTGTTTACTTTATAATTTAATTATAAAACGAGCTGCAGCGGCGTAGCAGTACGTAATATTGCGTTTTGAACTTTAATTGGCTGTACAGGATCCAATATAAGTCGGAGTTTCTCGAAACAAGAAACGCCCGAATCTATTAGATAATATTTTTCTAATGGAAGAGAGAAATCGCGTTTTTGTATCATAGATTGCTAGTTATGTCCAAATTAAATTTTCAAAGGGTCGCTATAGAATCGTTTAGAATCCTAATGATTTACTGATAAAAATAAAGTGGTTTTTATTTCGTTTCGATTGGACGGTGTATGTGATCGTACGAATTTTAAAGGTTGAACGGTAACAGTGTGTTAATTAATAAAACCAGGTTCGCTTTCATTAAATCGGAACAAATCTTTACGTATGCCTTAATCCATACAAATCTTTATCTAAAAATCTCAACAATTCCTAACATGGCCTTTGCACAAAATCTTATCTTCTGGCAAGAATTAAATATCTACAAATTTTTGAACAAATCTGGGTAACATGCGTATCTAAAAATATATATTACAGATAATATCCTGTCACCTAAAAACCATAACCCAACCAGTTATCTTCGGTCTGTTCTTCAACTACTTAGCGGAAAAAAGTCTCTGTTGACATAGAAGAACGAAATATGTGTCAGCTATTATTTTCTAAAGACTGCTAAAAAACTCAAACCAGAAATTCTTTCACATGGGCAAAGTAAAATACAGTGCAAAATTTGTCAAGAATTTCAGCTACGATATTTTTCTATGCTTCGATGAAAGCGAAATATGACCGAGCATCTTTGTTTATTTTATTTTATTTTATTCAGACTGCATCCTATTACTTCTAATTCGAAATAGCCAGCTCCCCTACATCTCTTCTTCCAATTAAATGCATATGTTATAACATACAAATCCAAACAAAAATCAGCTTACCATTTTCAAAACTTTATCAAATATCTCAGCCTATCAAATATGGCGAAATCTAATCCGACCTCTGCACATGGCATAAACAGTAACATTAGTTTGCATATAACAATATGTAGTGCATGCGCAAACCAATCCCTATGTATGTGCCAACCTAAAGAAAAATCATCTCAGTATTTACTTAATCAAAAAGCTGCGGCTAATTGCTATTAAAAAGGAAAAAAAAGAAACATGCAAAGTCTTGTCCAATCCTATCGCAGCAAACAAAACTAGGATACGTTGTACTCTTCATATCTCAAAACAGGCTTTGTTCAACTTTTCTGACCGATACATCAAACATGTCATTTAATAAAATAATATAATAAACTAGTGTTTTCTTTATTTCCTTATACCATTCGAAGCATCTAAACCAATGGGAAAAATATATATCTTAAATCTTGACGTTTGTAGGATTAAAATCTTCAATCCTGTAACCTTCAACATTAGTGCACTGAGATTTCCTTGGAGTTGAGTTCAAACAGTGCGGAATTTGGCCTGAGATGGAAATTTTGGTGGCGATCAAGTTCATTCCGGAGGCGGTGAAGGCGGGGATGCTGGCACGAGATTATCAATGGTGTAGTGGGCTCTCGGGTCTACATTAGGTAATCCAGCGTTGGAACAAAGGCAGCGCAGTGGTTAATGGCGAGTTGGGTTAGGCGCTGGGGTCTGAAGGATGGTAGCTGGCGTCGAGGCAACTGTTGGTGGTAGCGGCGTCCAGATATTTTGGAATCGCAAAGCCAAAAGGGCTTTGGAATCGCAAAAGCGAAGTCTGCACTGTCAAGATATTTTGGTTGGAGTTGGAAGCAACTGGGGTTTCATTTAAATTCTAAATTCCTATTTAAAATTAAACGAAACAACGCGAAATAATGGTGAGTAAACTCTCACACTTTTCTGGACTACTATGATGTGATAAATTCATATAAATAAAATACCATTAATGATATATATTAGTTGATTGGATTCCTTGGATTCTTATGGTTGAATTAATGGTTGTTATTAATTATATTATTGTCATTAATTTATTAATTTAAAATTTTATCTATTATGAAATATTATAATAATCTGTGATGCAGGGCAGGGAGGAACAGGTTGGCGGGACCCGATGGGATTCCTCAAACATCATGTATGTTGTTTATTTTTATATTGTTTACACATGAACTGATTAAACCCCAAATGACACTAAATCCTATTTAAATGTTAATGTTTGAATGGATATGGTTATTGCTGTGATTTTAATCAATTGACAATATTGATTAAGTGGTTGGCAGTGAAAGCCTGAAATCTACTATTTTAAGATGTTGTTCTGCCGTCAGGCGAATTGATGTAATATTTAGTTATAAATTTATTTCTATAACTAACCTGAAGTTTTAAAAGCTATTTTATATAAGTGAATTAAAATAGGAATTTTACAAGTATATGTATATTTAAATCATGTTTTATAAAAGGATCATTAAACATTTATATGACATATTCTTATGTCATTTTCTGACTGGAAAGTCAATAACTAACTAATGGGATAGTGGAACGAAATAATTGTTTGTATAAAACAATTAACTGATCTTTTAAATTAATTAAGTTATTTAATTAATTTAAGGGGGGAATAATAATGGAAATCAGTTAACTGTAACTGACATGTACGGTTGGCAAAATCAACTGTTTTTAATTGAGGTTGACAAATGGAGTAATTTAATTAATCTAATCAATAATTTTCTGAATATTCATTAAAATTAATGAATGGTGCTAAATGTTAGTTAATCTTCGATTAATGGTATTTTGAAGTAATCATCGAATTTTTTAGTGTTAATAAAGCTAATTATTATTCAATAAACTTTTAAAAAGGATAATTATTTTATTTTTAGTAAATATCAAAATTAACTATTTTTAATGTAGTTAATATTAAAGTTAATTATTATTTTAATTAATAATAATCAAAGCGATGACTTTTGGTTGGAATTCAATTAAGAAGTGATTAGTTGGAAATAAGGTTTGATCGAAATCTAATAAGAGTTTTATACCCGGATTATAATCCAAATTTACAGACAAAGTTCGTAAAGGTTATTTATAAGCTAATGTCAGGATTTCGACAAGATTTTATTAAGAAAGAAAAATAATGGAGGTGATTAAATAGGACTTCATAGAAGGTGGTTTAACGGATTTGTGCGAAAGGATATTAAATTATTTAATAACGTAAGTAAAGAGATAAAAGGGCAATTACCAATATAAGATATGGTTTATGAAAATCATATTCAATTTGGATGGTAAATAAGATTGGAAAGTTTACTTAACGAAGTAAAAGGAATTAATATGCAATGTAGGTTTTCAAATAAAAGAAAATGATTTATGAAACCATAGTAAATGTAAATCGAAATGCAATATTGCAACATAGATTCACAAAGATTTAGAATTAAATAAAACCTTTGGGTTTTAAAGTACCCATATGTTATTTTGAAATTGTTTGGTTTATGAAGTATGGCTATGTTTGTATCATTGAATCGGGTAAATAGCACTATTTTCTAAACTATGAAAATAGTTTGTAAATACTCTTATTCGAGGGAATAAATAATGAGTTCGAATGAGAATAAAGGCTATATAAATTGAATTTTAGAAAAAATAATTATAAATGAGATGGGTAAACTTTAATGAATCTTGATTGAAAATTAATGAAATCATTTGAATTTCATATTAAGAAATGTGTCGAATGATGTTATTGTGGCCATAAAGGATTTGAAAATGAACTATATACCATTTGGAAATATTTATAGCAATATTTCAAGATAGAAAAGGAAATTGGAATTTGAGTCTGAAAATATGGTTGTTTTGAAAGTTACGTATCGGTTTATCTTTTCGAAGGTAACGAACAAGGGGTTTTGACGAAATTTAATCGATTATAAGAAATCAACGAAATGGTTTAATGAAATATTTCATATAAAAGACCTGAGCTGCTAATTCACCCAGATATGCTGTTATGATTTGATAGCTGAACAACTGACTATCAAATAAATTGCTAGACCTTTTGACGTGTTGTTTTCAAAAAGACCGGGATGGGAACTAGACCCAAAACCACTTCAAATCAACTGTGCGGACGCGACTAACTCGCAGGGTATAAAGATGGAGCATTGAGGACAGTTGATCTTCATGAGTGGAAGAACTGCTTGAAAATTTTCTTTGGGTTGCAATCAGAGTTATTTGGATTATGATTCTGTCGTGATTGAAATCCACGGATTTGCAAGGTCTACTCGCTACTGATCTATAGGGTGATTTCTAGGATGCGGTAGGAGGGTGCCTTCGGTTCATCTTGCTCCTGGATGACTTGTATGGACGAATTTCTGACAAAGTATTTCCTTAAGAATCATGTACGTTGATTTTTACAAATATACCAAGTTTGGTGGCGTTGGAATTCTCTTGCATAACACCTAGAGTGTATTTACGGACGTCAAATAGTGATTGGTCGGATCTGACAATGTGGCATTCAAAGTGAAGGAGATGTGCTAAAAGATAAATGTAAACTCAAGCGTCACCAACCGGGAAATGGCACAAAATTAGGTATGCAGCATGGCTATGTGGATCACACCCATTAAAAGGGTATATCATTACCTGATCTGGAGAAATCAAATGCCTTGGGTTGTCCCTTTTTATTAGGCTATCAGTTCGGTTGGCTGGTCCTAACCGTGGTAATGATATATTCAGTACTCTCAAGAGGAATAAGGGACCGGTCATGTGTAGCCGCGTTGCAAGACGTTCTTATTGAACCCCAATGTATTGATCTCTGGAGGTACATTGTCGTAAAGGTGGTCCCATACCTTGCGAGGAAATCCATTCTCCAATAAGAACCTGCGATTTTGATTGTATCCTATATATGTAGAGCGCGAGATGCAAGCGTTCTGCTAGATTATTATTTATTTGTGGTTTGATAGGCACTATTATAATATTAGAAAATGTAACAACCTGGAAAATCTGAGCCAATTTAAAATTTTTATTTTGGCAATTTTAGTGAAATTTTGAATATTTAAAATGATTTATTTTAAATAATAGCGACGAGAAATTTATTTTGAATAGAAATAGAAAGTATATATTTATTTGAATCGTCGTTAGAATACAATTATTTATTTATAATTATAAAAGGAATTGAAAATGGCGTGGTAGTTCGATAATTCGATTTCAAATTTCAAATGAATGTACATGATTCAAAATAAACCGGATTTTAAAGAAACCAGAAATATTTGAATCTAATTGAGAATATCTTTCTGACGAATCCGAAAAATCGAAATTTCATAGCGGGAGTCAAAAGTTACGTCCAGTTAAAAATTCAGAATACTCGCTATGGAATTCTGGCCATTAAAAATGGAAATTTTGCAAACAACCTCGATTTTCGACGAAACCACTTTTGTTGGATCCGTGATGTCAGGCTACTGCTAGATTCCAAAATTCGTAATTTTTCGAATCAATATGTGAGCGTGGCGAAGTAAAACGTGTTTTGACAATTTTAGTTAATTTTAATCAACTGGAAAATGACCATTTTTCAAACGGTCTCAGAATTCGATGAAATTAGTTTCTTTAGGACCGCATCGTCAATACAAAGCTAGAAAATATTTTTCGGGAATTTTTAGAGCCCGTATGTGGCCCCGGTAAATTGAAATGTGCGTTCAAATTCAATATATAGAGTTATATTTTGATTCTGACGAAAACTGATCGAAACAATCGAATTAGCTTACGATACATATCCCATTGTGTTCGGAATGGGGGTAATTAGCTGTGGACGACAGTCGGTGGGTTCGATTTCGAGGTCGAAATAAAAAGTTGCTTTTTGAAATTAAATAATTAATTAAATAAATAAAAATCACCCTTTCCCTCCTTATACCTCTCAGCCCCCCCCTCCCCCGCGTTACTTTTCAATCGAGAAACATAAAATAAAAAAGAGAAGAAGAAAAGGGGAGAGGAATTGCGCGCCGCCAGGCCGCGCTGGCCATCGCGCCGCCGGAGCGGGCGCAACTCCAACCGCCCCCTCTCTCGCCTCCACCTAGCCACCGCAACCTCCTGCACCCCCTGCTGACCCCGACGCCGCCGTTTCTGGCCTTCCCCGAGCCAGCAGCTGCCCTCCGACCGCCTACGAGATTCCCCTCCCTTCGAGCGCAGCAAACCCTCCCCCAAAACCCCTGTAAGTTTTATGTTTTATTTTATTTGTTTTATTTATTTATTTATTATGTAATAGATTTTTATTTACTAATTATGAGTAAATATTATATTTATAAAATACATGTAGGGATGAAGATTGAATTTTTATGATAGAAAGAGAGAATTTGATTTTTAATTAGCAAAAGGTTTGATTTTTATCATTAAAAAGATTCGATTTTTAATCGTGAAAAGGTGGGGGTTTTAATCGTATGAAGTAGCGAAGAAAAATATAATTTTTCCATATATGTAGCAAAGTAAAAATATGATTTTTATATCATAGAGATCATAAAAATATAATTTTTATATGATGTGAAGAATCAAAATATAATTTTTATATAGTAGAGACAATAAAAATATGATTTTTTATATAAGTAGTGGATTAAAAATATAATCTTTATTATATGAACACTAGTATAAAAATAGAATTTTTATCTATATAGTAGCGGTATAAAAATAGAATTATTATCCATATAGAGTGATTATAAAAATGTGATTTTTATATATGTAGTGGCTACGGGCAACGAAATTGACAAAATGCGAGCACGACGAAGATTTCTACATAAGAAGAGTCATGGCGTTTGGTTTAGCTAGTCGGTGAGAACTCCTCACTTTTATTTTAATTTCTAGTTGAAATATATACTAGGATGCAGACGGTGCTTAGTAGCACCCGACACCCGTCGTCCACAGACCATGGATGACTTGTTTTTTTGATTGCTGTGTTGTGAAATTTGATTATGTGATGTGGAATGAAATAAAATATTTTATAGTGGAAAATATTTTATAATTAAAAATATAATTTTTAACGTGTATATGAAATAAATATTTATAAACAAATCAGACGATTTGTTTATATACACTGATTTGACTGATATTGATTGGGACGATAAATTTTACACATCGCCCAACCGCACAAATAAAATCTGTGTTTGTTGATGTCAATTTATGGGTTGACAGACTGTGTAAGCGTTAATTATTGATAATTAATGCTTATGCAGTTGTGTGGTGCACTCTGGATGATGGTTGATGATTTATCGTTGTTGTTATATACATGTGTTGTATGGAATCCATATAATTGACATTATATGGTATTGATTGGGCCTCATTATAATTTGGAAAATAAAGAATGAAAATTCATGTGTTGAAGAAAATAATATTCATGTGTTGAATAGAATGAAAATTCATGTGTTGAAGAAAATAAATCCATGTGTGGAATAATATACATTCATGTGTTGAATAGAAAATATTCTTGTGTTGAATAGAATAAACATTCATGTGTTGAATAAAAGCCATGTTGATTAGATTGACGCCATTTTGACGTGAACGATATTTATATCGATTTTATTCATTTTTATAATGAATATAGAAAAGAAAGTGATTTCAAAATATAACGTTTTGAAAATATTATCATTTGTATATCGATGATGTGGGATATTCAATTTTGATTAGAAATTGAATATGAAGTTGAAATTGTTTTGAAAACGAATTTAAAACGATTTATAAAATACGTTTTGAAATGAAATCGACAAAATATATATAATATATATATATATATATATTATATATAATGGCCTGAATAGAACGCGCTGCGCCGTGGCAGTTCGCGAATTTCGACCATTGACTTCGAATGGATATTACGGGAGATCCGACCGTCGGATTCTCCTAAAACTGGAACCGTTGGGTTCGTATCGAAAAGAGCTTTCTAGGAATATTAGAGATTTGAAATCTAACGGTTGGATTTGGAATTATGTCCAAATCAAATTTGGAAAAGGTCGTTGTATGTGCAGTTCGATGGCCGTTGATGGAAATCAACTGTACGGGCCTGGATAAAATTATTAAAAATAGTAATAATTTGTGTGAAATCATAAGAAATGATTTGTGAAGAATTGGGATGAAAAATTCCAAATTTGAAAAGATAAAAGTAGATTTTTATCGAAATAAACTAGTTTTGAACTAGAATAATAATTTATTTATTTTTAAATAAATAGATTGGATTTGAAATGGTTTTAAAAGTAACCAGAATTTCCAATAATTGAATTGGAATGGATTTGAATCGAAATTATCTTTGGAATATTTTGATGTTGGATTTCGTGATTATACAGATATTGTTATGGAAATTTGAAAGATATATTTATATCGTAATTTGCAATACGATATTTGTCGGTCGTAGAATTTGATATTGAATATAAGCCGATATATTTTCTATTCAGAGCCTGGTATATAATATCAAATGTGATTTGGGTTTGTCGAGAATGGTGTCTTCATTAACACTGTTCTTAAACCCAGTTGAGAAAAAGATTAAATCTTTTTATTTAGATTTAATGAAGCATACCAATTAAATGGTATTAAATTGGAATTGAATTTGAATTGATTTTTGGGTTTATCGTGAACATTGTTTTAAATTACACTTGTTCTTCAACCAGATAATTAATGAATGTGATTTTGGGTTTTTCGTGAACCGTGTTTTAGATGACATTGGTTCTTTAACCCAGTTAAAGACAGGATATTGATTTCTGTGAAGATTAAAACTAAGTGGGGTTTTAATGAAGCTTTAATTAGATTGAAATGGTCGAGAATGGAGTATCACCAGTTTTGCTCCAGGCGATAGTTAAATCTTTAATTAGATTTGAACGTGAAATGGTAATTGAATTTACCGATAACACCGTGGTGTTAGATATGAAGTATGATCAGTTTTACTTCATGGGATGAATAGGTTGGGATTGGAAAATAAAATAAATGATTACTTCAGTGTGGTTCGCTAATCCCGACTAGTTTGAATTGATATTCAAAAGAAGACTAAAGAATAAATTTAAAGAATTTATCTTCGATAAAATTAATGGGAACCTTTCCTAAAGTATAAGAATATTTGAATAAAAGAATATTCTGAATTGGAATGAGGCGTATGTTGTGTTTGTGTAACACTTGTTTATTATATACGCGTGTTATTCAGGAAGACCGGGCTTATCCCATTCTGAATAGCTGATTCGACGTGGTGTCGAGGATGAAGACGGTGGTCGAAGATCGGAGGTCTTCACATCGTTTGGGTGATTACTGATGATCTTGATTGGGCCGTACACCCAAGAGGAGGGAATCAGCTAGTGATCATCCGTACGTACTTGGAGATCGATGGATATGCGGGGTACTAGGTGCCTCCGGTTTCGTTCAGACCTAGAACGAACTTGTAAATGGACTGTGTTTCTGACATTGGATTTTATTCTGTGTGATTGATTTCTATTAAATATATATCTGTTTGGCGGTGGAGAATTTATTCTCTTGCTTAATGCCCTTCTCTGAGACATACGAGCTCAGCGGTTATATATTGATGGATATCAAACGCATGGGCCTATGTGGCATGCCTAAGTGGCAAATAATCAAGGCTTCTGCTGAGAAGCAAAGTCTTGTGGGTGATGATCAAAGCAAGGCCTGTGTGGCATAGCTTTGTGTAGCGCTGATTCGCGAGCCTCACACCCCGGTAGTGGACCAGAAACGGGAGAGGACTTCAGGGAGGGCATGCGTTTCCTTCTAGCTAGAAGTGGCGTCAGTGGTTTTACAAGCCCTGACGAGTTTGACTTATGTGGTTGTTGTTGTTGCGAGGCGCCTCGGATATATCGGTGACTATGTGGAGCCGATGGAGTCATTGGACTCCTTGACACCACATAGGGTGGGGAAACGCAGTGTTCAGGCATTTTAATCCACATCGGTGGACCGGCCCTGACGATCCAAGGAGCGGTTACGACTGTTCCTGAGGGGCGGGCTAGAGCATCTCGAATTCGGCAAAGGACGATCCCTTGCCTTGGTTCACAGATGGAAATCCAACTTCCAATATGTGACTTTGCGGTTTTATTTGTAGAGCCTAGTATGGCGACATAGTGGGATGGGGCACTTATGCCGTCTATGATTGATACTTATGATTGAAATTGTTTTAACACTATACGCTTATAGTAATAGTAAAACATGAAATTTAGAATATCAAGCATTCTTTGGCTATTATAAGGTAAAACCCTATCCTCCGGCTTATGTTGCATTGTGTAATGGGACTTGGGTCTTATAATAGCTTCATTTTTCTTTACTTAGCATTGCACTATTGTTTTATGCACTGGTGTTCTTGGGAGGAAACCCGTTCCGTGTTATACGGCATGGTCCCTTGATTTACCTAAATTTAAAGTAAAGATTAATAATTGTTTTAGTTCTCACACCAGTCACATGACTGACCTAGAGTTTATTGTTTTAACCTAAACTCTGGGTGCCCTTATTTTCCGCACGGGCAGCTAGTAGTTTTGGTTTTGCAGATTTATATTCATAGGAACCTGGTTTACAGCTGGAATGATATCCGGAAAGCTTTGTATCCATATATCTCCTTCAGTTGTGTTTTGTATTATTTTTCCGCTGCTACGAAATGTATTGTAATCTCTGATATTTTATAATGTATATTATTTGTTAATAATCTGTATATTCTTGCATTTTTATGAAGTTGTTGTAATAAACAATGAAATGTTCTTCTGTTTGCGTTCGAATTTGTCGTGTTCTCAAAACAATCAGGGGTTTCGAACGGTCTTGGTCGGTTTAGCGATCGATTCGAATCGAGCGAAATTTCTTGTTGTTACAGAAAAGATATTGATTTCAAAAATGTTTTTGGTTATAGTACGGTAAAATCTGTCCGTGTTTATGTGTGGGCTGGTCTTACTATTATCCTTTTCTTTCAAAAAGGATTTTTCAAATTTAAACAAGTTGTTTGTGCTGTGAATTTATCACTGAAAGTGTTCCACACTGATCTAGGTGAATTTTGCTTTTCTTCAAATGTGCTTGGGTCTGACCGAGTATATTTCCAGGATAGGTTTCGCTTGGAGTTTAGGAGCTAGAAGCAAAAGGCTTCACCGTTAGTCACATAAAGGGTATTTCCGCTGTGACAGGTATATGTTGTACTCTGATGATTGGTATGTATATAAAGTTTTCTTTTGTATAAAGAGATTTGATATATTATATTTATTCGTTTCGCTGTGAGATTCTGATGTGTTCTTCTTTTTCTTCTATTTTAACAATTCTATCTTTTTGTTCCAAAAACAACATTTTTATCCTTTGAAACCAATTTGATCATATCCCTCAAACTTAAAAGGCGCGATATCCATCTGAAATAGCATGTATGATAGTATTCATTTAAGAATGGGTGTTTGCAGAAAATAAATTTCCCTTAATTACAACATCTTTAAGGGTGGTACTGTAAAATATCAGAAATTGGGAAATGGGGGTTGCATTCCTATCATCTCCATTACTTGATAATTCGAGCAATATTTTAATTTATATTGCTTTTTTAATACTTGAAAATCTAGTAATTTCCATCAAATATAAAGCGCCTGTAGCTCAGTGGATAGAGCGTCTGTTTCCTAAGCAGAAGGTCGTAGGTTCGACCCCTACCTGGCGCGCTTGCCTTTTTCTTTGATTGCTTCCACTTTTAGTCTTAAAAAACCTTATTTTCCTTTAGTAAGTATGGAAAGTAATTTTTTGACACTAAACAAACTTGTGCTTCTTCTTCTTTAAAAGATATCGCTTTTCAACTTTGATTCCTTACTCATACAATGACATCTTGTAGCATTGAAGACCACTGGAGCTTTGTAAGAAAAAGTATACAAGTTTTCAACACGACTTCTTCTAAATTATAGTTTATCACAAAAATATCACACTTTATGCTATGGAGAATCAGTATAATTGAGAAAAAAAACTAATAAAAAGTAAGAGAACACCGAGTTCTTGAAAAGTGATAGATTTTTTCCAAAATAGTGGATGGAAATCTACATGAAAAGCGCAGGAATGCATGAATTACTAAATAAATCTACGTAAAGTGATAACATAACTTTTGTGTATTGCTAAGGGCATTAGGCTGGTTGCTAAGGGCTAACCACCAACCAGGCTAGTTTGGTTGGTGGTTAACCGCCGAACAGCCACCGAGCTGTTAGCTCTTAGCAACCAACCTGGTTCTCTTAGCATTACAGATTTTTTTTTGATAAATGAAAATATATGCGTAAGCGAGAGCTAAATAGCAATGACAAAAGAAATCAACATGAAACGGTGAACAGAGGTGGATCCAAGAAAGTAGAAAGAAATGAAAGTATTTAATATATTAAATGAGTAATAAATAATGCATCAAGAAGATTAATGTTTTAAATGTTAAATCAGAAGAAAATTAAGGTTTTAAATGTTAAATGTTAAAATGTGAGCAAAAAGCACGGTAAGAAGAAGTCACAAAGAATGCTTAATGCTTACAACAACAAAACAACATGGATTACGTTATAACTTTAAATATAAGTACATAAGCAATAATTTGAAGGTTAATTAAAGAATACTAAAATAAGGAGATAATAAATTAAGTCATAACTTAACCATCTGAACTCCACACTACATGGAATAGGCAACCATTCCTCTTTCAATCCATTAATTTATTTGAGAGGAGGTGAGCATGCTTAAATGGGGAAGAGGAATAGTTGTTTTATAGAAGTTTGTGAATCCATTAATTTGTTTGGGAGAAGATGAGATTGCCTGAAATGATGAAGGAAAATAGGAATACAACAGAAAAAAATGAATAAATAAGAGTGTACTTGAATGAGTTTTCTATAGCTTAACATATGTAATATGCTATTATATGAAAAAATAAATGAAGAATAGAAAAGGACTACATAACCAATGCCTATTTCCTCCATTAAAATCTTTAAATTGATGATTATCTTTTAGAAATAACAAAAGAAATATAAAGGGCTTAAATGAAAACAACACCCAAGGAGAATTGAGGACATAAAGCAAGAAAGAATGAGAAAATTAAGGTTTTAAATGTTAAATGTTAAAATGAGAGCAAAAAGCATGGTAAGAAGAAGTCACAAAGAATGTTTAATGCTTACAACAACAAAACAACATGGATTACATTATAACTTTAAATATAAGTACATAAAAAATAATTTGAAGGTTAACTAAAGAATATTAAAATAAGGAGATAATAAATTAAGGCATAACTTAACCATCTGAACTCCACACTACATGGAATAGGCAACCATTCCTCTTTCAATCCGTTAATTTATCTGAGAGGAGGTGAACATGCCTAAACAGTGAAGAGGAATAGTTGTTCTATAGAAGAAATGAATCCATTAATTTGTTAGGGAGAAGATGAGATTGCCTGAAATAATGAACGAAAATAGGAATATTACAGAAGAAAAAAATGAATAAATAATAGTGTACTTGAACAAGTTTTCTATAGCTTAACATATGTAATATGCTATTATATGAAAAAATAAATGAAGAATAGAAAAGGACTACATAACCAATGCCTATTTCATCCATTAAATTCTTTAAATTGATGATTATCTTTTAGAAATAACAAAATAAATATAAAGGGCCTAAATGAAAACAACACCCAAGGTGAATTGAGGATATAAGGCAAGAAAGAATGAGAAAAGGAATAACATAATCAAATATTTTATTTTATTTTACATTTGTAATAATATTATAATTGATAGAATGCAGGAGCTTAAGTTTTCTTAAATGGGATAAAAAGTGAAGACAAACGTGGGAATACATATGTATTTTGGAAAATGTAATGGTTTGTATACAAAATGAATCTATGAAACAGAGAATTCATGAGGCAACATTAATTGCAACTTATTATTTAGGGGATGTTTTGGAAATATTATATTTTGGAAATATTAATTTCATCCAAATGGGTGAGATCGAAGTATTCAAGATAAGAGAAAATGTGATGCAAGGTAAAGGTCAACATTATATTGGTTTTCTCATATCTTATATAGTAATATAATATAGTAGAATAGATTCCAAGAATGTCCATCCATTCTCAAAATTAATTTATCTTTCTATTATATTTTGATAAAAGAAACTTTTAGACTAGGATAATAGGACTTCTCCTTTTTTTTAATATAAACTTTCATCTTGATCCTTTTCCCTTAGCAATCTACTAAACATCTTGTACTTAGATCATCCATGGAAAGTAAATAACAAATTAAGTATTACATTAATAAAAGTTATTTAACAAAATTGTTACATCAATGAATATTTTTTTCCTGGCGAATCTATTAAACATATTGTATTTTAGATCATCCCTAGAAATAAAACTGCAAATTCAGCATTGCATTAATAAATTTGATCAATAGAAATGTTACATATGCATATTTAATTTCTAAGATAAGAAACTTAAGATCTCGCTCTTTTCAGGTTACTTATTGTTTTTTCATTTCTGAGATAAGAAGTATATAGTTACCCATTTTTCTCAAAAACTCTATCCAACAAAATTAATGGTGGATAATGGACGTTGTCTTTCAAAATAGCAAGCCCTTTCCGATGGAAGAGCATCATCTTTCTATTTTCATTTTACATCATTGTGCTTATGCCTGATTCCAATTAATTTTGTATGAAGAATGAGGTTTATGAAATTCAATTTGGTGATTTTCTTCCATATTTTGGCTGTCTAATGGAATTCATTTTTGTTACTATATATCTTTGTGCTTCCATATTTTTTTGGTGATTTCCCATTGTCTTCATTTCTAATATGATTTTCATTCACTGTATTCTTTTTTTTATCGTTAACTAACGAGTATTTTTTGCCCACTTTGCTTGGAGTGCTTCATATATGAATTTCTTTTTTACCGGTGGTTTAGAGCTTGGTACATTGTTGATTCCAAAACATATACCTCTGAAATGTCGACCCCTTTTTTCCTTTTACAATTTTACCTTACATATCTCTCGTGGTTCATCATGTTTTCCATATTGATTCAATAAAAAACTTACATTTAAAATTCAATTTGTTCATTCGGTAAATTTCATCAACTACACATTTTAATTTGGAAAATTCTATTACAAACCGGTAAATTGCTAAGTAGCCACCCTTTTTTATAAAAAAAATTGAAGGATGAAATTACCCCTTTTTTGGTTATTTTTTTAATTTTCAGTCCACTTCATAGTAGCTCAACGTGGTTTTGTAGTGAATCACGTAGGGACACTATGTGGTACCTAATGATACCACATACTGGATCTACGTGGTATCTTTAGGTACCACATAGTGCTCTTGTGTGGTTCTCTAGAAAACCATGTGGAGCCTCTATGAGGAAGGGTATTATTGGATTTTTCAAATTAAATGTGGGGCTACTGAGCAAAATGATGGGTCCTCCTTTTTCTAGCTGAATTTAAGGGGGCTACTCATCAATTAGGTATATAGAATGGTGGTATTCGGTTTACCGTTTTTAGTTTTGGGTCTTCACCTATATAGAATGCGAGCGACACATGTATATCGTGGAAAACGACCGTTTTAGAAAATGAAGTTAACACACACAACAGAAAACAACTAATATATATTTTCCATTTTCTAGGAAGTAATGGAAGAATGAGAGACAACTCATCATTTCATCGCTTATCCTTCTCCTATATCGTCCCCTTTGTCATTCTTCCACTCTTTCCACCGTCCATCATCATAGGTTGATAAAACAAAACATAGTATAAACCAAACTCCACTTTTTTTAGTATTGTTTTATTTATTTTAGAAATTTAATACAGTACAATTTTAGTTTCCATCAGGCTGGAATAGTTTGATATATATCAATTCTAATTATAATGTGATTGTTGTTATTACGAATTTAATCGATTTTCTTTAAATTTCACATATTCATAGATATAACAATATTCTGCTATTAATTGTTTCAAAAACATCTATTTTCCAAATTACATTCTACCTATCAATATATATTTATAGGCTTTTAAGATTTTGAAATTTGATTGGAGCCAGAAGTCATAAAATGCAAAATAGAAAAATAGAGTCATAAAATGCAAAATAGAAAAAGCACCACTAAGTGTATCAATCGCATTTTTTTTTCAAAATTTAAGAGAATAATGATTTCTGGCTCCAATCAAATTTCAAAATCTTACAAGCCTATAAATATATATTGATAGGTAGAATGTAATTTGGAAAATAGATGTTTCTGTAACGGGGATTTTTCCCACAAGGACAAACTCACCAAATTATTTGTCCAATAGGACAAGCACCAAAAAACTTGCCCAAAAGGACAAGTTTTAGTGCAAATGGTGAATTTCAGGGGGGGTCCCATGTTTTTCCACTTTGTACTAAAACTTGTCCTTTTGGACAAGTTTTTTGCCCCTTGTCCTTTTGGGCAATTTTTTTGGTTTTTTTTGTCCTTTACAATTTTTTCCTTTAGCATGTAGCAATAGCTTAATTAAATGAAAATGAATTTTTTGCACTTTAATTAACATGTTAATCCCTTAGGAATGGTGTCTAATTATGTCTTTTGGATTTATTTCCTTTCTGGCTATATGTACAAAAATTTATTGACTTTTTATATGTGATCATACAAGCTAGAAGCACCCAACAAAAATTAAAAACGAATAAATATAAAATGTACGTATCTAATAAAAAAAAGAAAAAAAGAAAATAAAAAGATTATAAAGAATAAAAAAGGAAAATAAAAAAAAATATGTATAAGAAACTATTAGAACAACATGCACGCGATACCGCTTTCTTTTCTTCCCCTTTTCTTCTCTCTATTCCATCGTAAATTTTGATTTCGTTCAAATGTAAAAAATAACAAGGTCCTCTTTGAAAATCAAAATAAAATCAATACAAAATCAATAAAATAGAAAGCTATGATCTTTGAGTTCGTGAAGGGAAGATCTTTATTCCTACACGTTTGTTGAAAGGTGTGCGACTCGTCCTTGGATTCGGCAATTTTAGTGGTGAGCTAGGGTTGGTTTTCTTAGCTATAATAGGAAACATAGGGCAATGTGGTGTTCTCCATTGTGTTTATCATTAGAAGAAATGCAGGCGATGAGATTATGGGGTTGTGCGGTTTGGATTTTTCGAACCCGACATGGCTAGGGAAGAAAGTTTTGGGGTGTGTTCGGGTGCTCCATGGTGGTGGTATTCACGTAGTGTTGATGAAGGGAATTTCAACAGAGGCGATTTTGTTAGATTTTAGGGTAAATTGAGTGGAAAAGAGAGGAAGGAAGATCATGACTATGGTTTTTTTCCTAGAGGCATGAGCAGAAGAAGAGGTAGTTGGAGGGGATTAGCATTTAAAAGGGTAATTAGTACTCTAATTAATGAATTGATTGATTTAATTATTTAATTGAATATCCGACTCATACGAGGTTATATTCGAACGTTGTTTGGTGCATTGGACTTGAAACAATGATAGCAACATTCTAGAATTTGACTTGTGAAATTCTGAGCCTTTTGGAATTTAGGCTAAAATCAAACGTTCATTTGACTTTAGTTTAAATCCAATCGCTTGGCAAAATCCAAAATCTAGGTGAGTTTACTCATTCGCGACTATCAATATTATTAGCTATTAAGTGAAGTAAACATCAAAATGGCACATAAAATGTTAGCATTATTTTGGAAACTTCATGATTATCTATTATGCAAATTGTGAACATGTGATGCGCACACTTATGAAACATATGATCTATGCAAGCAATATCTTCCTATCATGTTCTGATTGATGTGGGATATATGTGTTGTTATATTTATTTTATTCTCATAATGCAAGTTCCCATAGGCTTAAGGAAAAATCACTATGGGTTGAAATTATACATACCCGAACGACTATATAGATTTTAGGATTTGAAGTAAATTTATAAGGGGTACGGGTTGAAATAATATATACTGAGAATTTAACTACTAGGTTGAAATGATACATACCTAATTCACTTGACCATAGGAGAGAAAATTATACACGCACATTATGGTCAGTAAAAACAATATTTTGAAAATTTATAAATATGTATTGATTTTGATAAATTGATTTTGAAATTTAATTTAAATTTTGAGTTTAGTGTTCTAAAATATTTTATCTTTAATTTATGAATTTAAGTAAAACTGATTTTATGAACTTTTTTAAATAGATTATAATAGTTAATATTTGAAGTTAAGTTTTAATTTAAATTGAATTTTATAATGTAAAATGGTTTAATATAATATGTGACGGCCCCGCCCTGCACCAGCCGACATTTCCTCGAAATGCGTTGTTCCAATGCCCGACAAGCACTGTACGGTCATCAAAAGAAAATGGTTTGAAACTGAAACGACTCGTAACTTCCCCGTAAAGGAAAGCGTCGGATAGTTCGAGAACAACACACAAAAGGACGCATACGGAAGAACATTTCATTGTATATTACAACAATGCATCAGAATACAAGAATATACAGAGTATAAATGAATATTACACAGAAATATCAGAGATTTAAATTACATTTAAATACATAGCAGCGGAAAATAATACAATACACAACTAGAAGTAGATATACGGATACAAAGCTTTCCGGATATCGTTCCAGCTGTAAACCAGGATCCTGTGAATATAAATCTGCAAAACCAAAACTACTAGCTGCCCGTGTCAAAATAAGGGCACCCAGAGTTTAGGTTAAAACAATAAACTCCAGGTCAGTCATGTGACTGGTGTGAGAACTAAAACAGTTATTAATCTTTATTTTAAATCATTAGGTAAATCAAGGGACCACGCCGTATAACACGGAACGGGTTTCCTCCCAAGAATACCAGTGCATAAAACAAACAGCGCAATGCTAAATAAAGAAAAATGAAGCTGTTATGAGACCCAGGTCCTATCACACAATGCAACGCAAGCCGGGGGATAGGGTTTTCCCTTATAACAGCCAAAGAATGCTTGATACGTTTAAAACAAATCATTTGATACTATTATAAGTGCATAGTGTATAAAACAACTTCAAATCATAAGTATCAATCATAGGCGGCATGGGTACCATATATCATGTCGCCATACTAGTTCTACAATTAAAACCGCACATGTCACGTATTTGGAAATTGGGTTTCCATCTATGAACCGAGGCAAAAGATAGTCCTCACCGAATTCGAGACGCTCTTGCCCGCCCCTCAGGAACAGCCGCAATTGCCCCTTGGATCGTCAGGGCCGGTCCACCGATGTGGATTATTATGCCTGAACACTACGTTTCCCCACCCTCTGGGGTGTAAGTCTGGTCCGTCCGCCGACCAGAATGCATCGGCCGAAACCGATATAACCGAGGCGCCTCGCAACAGCAACAACCACATAAGTCAAACTCGTCAGGGCGTGTAAAACCACTGACGCCACTTCTAACTAGAAAGAAACGCAAGTCCTCCCTGAGGTTCGTCTCCCTTTTTGGTTCATACCGGGTGTGAAACACGCGAGGTAAACGTTACACAAAGCTACGCCACAAAGGCCGTGCTTTGATCATTACCACAAGACTTTGCTTTTCAACAGAAGCCTCGATCAATTGCCACTTAGGCATGCCACACAGGCAATTCACTCCATGCGTTTGATATCCATCAATATATAACCCCTGAGCTCGTACGTCTCAGAGAAGGGCGTTAAGCAAGAGAATAAATTCTCCGCCGCCAAACAGATATATATTTAATAGAAATCAATCACACAGACTAAAATCCAATGTCAGACACACAGTCCATTTACAAGTCCGTTCTGGGGCTGAACGAAACCGGAGGCACCTAGTACCCCGCATATCCATCGATCTCCAAGCACGTCTGGACGATCACTAACTGTTTCCATCTTCTTGGGTGTACAGCCCAATCAAGATCATCAGTAATCACCCAAACGACGTGAAAACTTCTGGTCTTCGACCACCGTCTTCATCTTCGACACCACGTCGAATCAGTTATTCAGAATGGGATAAACCCGGTCTTTCTGAATAACTCGCGTATATATTATAAAAGTGTTACACAAACACAACATACGCCTCATTCCAATTCAGAATATTCTTTTATTCAAATATTCCTATACTTTGGGAAAAGTTCCCATTAATTTTATCCAAGATAAATTCTTTAAATTTATTCTTTAATCTCCTTTGAATATCAATTCAAACTAGTCGGGATTAGCGAACCACACCGAAGTAATCATTTATTTTATTTCCCAATCCCAACCTATTCATCCCATGAAGTAAAACTGGTAATACTTCATATCTAACACCACAGTGTTATCGGTAAATTCAATTACCATTTCACGTTCAAATCTAATTAAAGATTTAACCATCGCTTGGAGCAAAACTGGTGATACTCCATTTTCGATCATTTCAATCTAATTAAAGATTCATTAAAACTCCACTTAGTTTTAATCTTTAACTGGGTTAAAGAATCAGTGTCATTTAAAACACGGTTCACGATAAACCCAAAATCACATTCCATTAATTATCGGGTTAAAGAACAAGTGTTATTTAAAACACTGTTCACGATAAACCCAAAAATCAATACCAATTCAATTCCAATTAGATATCATTTAATTGATACACTTCATTAAATCTATATAAAAAGATTTAATCTTTTCACAACTGGGTTCAAGAACAGTGTTAGTGAAGACACCATTCACGACAAACCCAAATCACATTTGATATTCAATACAAGGCTTTGAATAGAAAATATATCGGCTTATATTCAATATCAAATTCTACGATTAACAAATGTCGTATTGAAATAACGATATAAATGTATATCTTTCAAATTCCCATAACAACATCTGTATAATCACGAATTCCAACATCGAAATATTCCGACGACAATTTCGATTCAAATCCACTCCAATGCAATCATTGGAAATTTTGGTTATTTTTAAAACCCCTTTCAAATCCAATTTATTTATTTAAAAATAAATAGAATTATAATTATAGTTCAAAACTAGTTCATTTCGATAAAAATCTATTTTTATCTTTTCAAATATGGAGTTTTTCATCCCAAATCTTCACAAATCATTTCTTATGATTTTACACAAATTATTACTATTTTTAATAATTTTATCAAGGCCCGTACAGTCGATTTCCAACAACGGCCATCGAACTGCACTTACAGCGACCTTTTTCAAATTTGATTTGGACATAATTCCAAATCCAACCGTTAGATTTCAAATTTCTAATATTCGTTAGAAAGCTCTTTTCGATACGAACCCAACGGTTCCGGTTTTAGGAGAATCCGACGGTCGGATCTCCCGTAATGTCCGTTTGAAATAAATGGTCGAAATTCACGAACTGCCGCGGCGCGGCGCGTTCTATTCAGGCTATTATATTATATATATAATATATATAATATATTTCGTCGATTTCTATTTAAAACGAATTATATAAACAGTTTTAAATTCGTTTCAAAAGCAATTTCAACTTCCATTTCAATTCAAATCAAAATTTGAATTCTTCTTTATAAATTCGTTTTAAAATTCATTTCTATTCAATTCAAATTTCAATTCAATTTGAATTCGTTTTCAATTCATTTCGAAATCGTTTTCAATTCAATTCATTTCGAAATCGTTTTCAATTCAATTCATTTCGAAATCGTTTTCAATTCAATTCATTTCGAAATCGTTTTCAATTCAATTCATTTCGAAATCGTTTTCAATTCAATTCATTTCGAAATCGTTTTCAATTCAATTCATTTCGAAATCGTTTTCAATTCAATTCATTTCGAAATCGATAAAATCGATATAAATATCGTTCATGTCAAAATGACGTCAATCTAATCAACACGGCTTCATAAATTTCTATTTTCAAATATTCTATTTCAAATATTTCTTTTTCAAAATAGTGGTTGTTATCAAAATATTTCGTTCAACACATGACCAATCTCAACGGATGAGTACTGTCCACACATGAACCTTTATTTTATAATATTCTTTATTTTTCAAATTGGAATGAGGCCCAATCAATTACCATATAAAGTTAATTATATGGATTTTCATACAACACATGTATATAATAGCATTGAAAAATAATCAACCATCAACCAAAGTGCACTACACTGTATAAGCATCAAATATAGATATCTAACGCTTATAACAGCCTGTCAATCAATCGATCGACATATTCAATCAATCAGGATGAGTGAACTTCAAATTTCATCCCAACACCCGTGTGGGGTTTCAAACAATCAAACACATACTTTATTTGTGCAGTTGGGCGATGTGTAAAATTTATCGACCCAATCAACGTCATTCAAATAGGTGTACATAAACAAACCGTCCGGTTTGTAAATGAATATTTTATTTATTCACATTCACTATATTCATATTCACGTTAAAAATTATATTTTTAACGATAAAACATTTTATTTCAACACATGAATTTCTATTCAATTCATTTATTCAATAAAATGGTATTTTTATTTTTCTAACTTATTTTAGAAAATTTCGGCGGCATAACGGCACGATACTAGAAACGGGACAAGGCCCAGCCTTATCCCCGGTCTAGTGAAGGCCCACGCCATTCACGCATCAATCAAATCAATTTCATTTCAACAAACAATTCAATTCAAACCAAATGAACTAACCAACTACACAACCAAACAATTTAACAAACAAGCCATCTAGGGGAGGTTATGGCGAAATTTTTCAAAAATTTAGGGTGTTAGCCAAATTTTTGAAATTTTGAAAATTCTCAGAAACCAAAGGGTTGGAGAATGAAAGCCAGATCGAACATAGAATTGATTAATCAAACCACTTTCGACTTTGTTCCTTTTCGGGGACGAAAAGTTTTAAGTGGGGGAGATTGTAACAACCCGGAAAATCTGGGCCAGTTTAAAATTTTTATTTTGGCAATTTTAGCGAATTTTGAATATTTAAAATAGATTATTTTAAATAAAATCAACGAGAAATTTATTTTGAATATAATTCGAACGTATATATTATATACGCCGTCGTTAGAATATAAATAATTATATATTATTATAAAAGGAATAGAAAATGGCGCGGTAGTTCGAAAATTCGATTTCTAATTTCAAATGAATATACAGAATTCAATATAAGTCAGAATTGAACGAAACAAGAAATATTTGAATCTGTATAACTATATCTTTGTAACGAAGTTAACAAACTGAGATTTCATCTTAGAAATGATAAGATATGTCCAAGTGAAAATTCTGAATAGTCGCTATGGAATTCAGGCCCTTAAAAATAGCAATTTTGCAAACGACCTCGGATTTCGACGAAACCAGTTTTGTTGGGTCCGTGATGTTAAGTTATTGCTAGATTCCAAATTTCATAATTTTTCGAATCAATATGTGAGCGTGGCGGAGGAAAACGCGTTTGACCAGTTTCAGTTGATTTTAATCGACTGAAAATTGGCCATTTTTCATACGGTCTCAGAATTCGACGAAACTAGTTTTGTTAGGACCGTATCGTCAATACGAAGCTAGAAAATATTTTTCGGGAATTTTTAGAGTTAGTATGTGGCCCCGGTAATTTGAAATGTACGTTTAAAATTCAATATAGTGATTTAAATGTAAATTCAAAGGAAACTGATTGTAACGATCGAATCAGCTGGAGATAAATATCCCATTGTGTTCAGAATGGGGGGTAAACGCTATGGACGACAGGCGGAGGGTTCGATTTCGAGTTCGTATGTAAAAGTCAACCTAAATTGAAAATAAAATAATAAAATAAAATAAAAAAAAAACTTTCTTCCCCTTATCTCCTTTGGCCCCCCCCCCCCCCCCCGTCCATTTTTAAATCGACAGAGATAAAAGAAAAAAAAAAAACCCATGGCGTTCCAAATCGAGACCCCACGCCCCGTCGCCCCGCCTGGCCCCACGCTCACCCCGCCGCCGCCCAGGTGGACCACCGCACCCCTACCCTGGCCCCTCCGCCTCTCCCTCCTTCGATTTCCGCAAGCCCCCCCTTCGAACTCCACAGACGCGCCACCACAGTTCCACACCCCGACTGGCGCGACGCCCACCACCACCGCAACCACTTGCCGCCGACGAAGACGACGCCCCCCCTCGCCGATCGAGGTAAGTCGTATTTGGTTTTTTTTTTTTTTTTTATTTTTTTTATTAATCTGTAAACCTGAATTTTTAATGATTTAAAAAACCTGATTTTCTTCAAAAGAAAAAAACTGATTTGAAAAGTAATTTAAAAACCGATTTAAAAAGAATATTTAAAAAAAAAACTGTTTTTTTTTTAAGATTATAAATCTGATTTTTTTTAAAAGTAGAATTCTGATTTTAACTTTAAAAAGGAAAAGGTTTAAACTTTAAAGATGAAAAGATTTAAACTTTAAAGATGAAAAGTTTTAAAGTTTAAAGATGAAAAGTTTTAAACTTTAAAAATAGAAAAAGGTTTTAACTTTAAAAGGAAAAAGATTTGATTTTTATTAGAAAAGAGGGAAACTTTTTATTAGAAAAGGCGAAGTCTATATTTTTGGAATGGAATTTTTATCTATATGGCATCGCGATAAAAATGTGATTTTTATATATAGAACTTCGAGATAAAAATATAATTTTTATATATAGAACTTCGAGATAAAAATATAATTTTTATATATTGAACTTCGATAGAAAAATAGAATTTTTATATATTGAACTTCGATAGAAAAATAGAATTTTTATATATTGAACTTCGATAGAAAAATAGAATTTTTATATATTGAACTTCGATAGAAAAATAGAATTTTTATATATTGAACTTCGATAGAAAAATGGATTTTTTATATATTGAATAGCGAAGTAAAAATTCGATTTTTATATATGTAGTGGCTACGGACGACGAAGCTGACGAAGATGCGAAAACAACGAAGAATTCTGCAAAAGAAGAGTCAAGATGATTGGATAGCTATATGTGAGAATTTCTCACCTTTCAATTTCTTTTTCTAGTTATATATATACTAGGATGCAGACGGTGCTTAGTAGCACCCGACACAATCGTCCACAGACCATGGACTTGTTTGTTTGGCTGTTTGGTTATTGATTGCGATATTGGTTTGAATGTGGTTTGTGGTGTGAAAAATCGAATCGATAAATTGGTTAGGATTAGACGTGCGCCGTTATAAGGCGAAGGAGTAAGGCTAGGTTAGACGCTTACTCCAAACTTTGTGGGTTGCATAATGAAATTGATTTGATTGATGTGTGAATGGCGTGGGCCTTCACTAGACCGGGGATAAGGCTAGGCCTTGTCCCGTTTCTAGTATCGTGCCGTTATGCCGCCGAAATTTTCTAAAATAAGTTAGAAAGATAAAAATATCATTTTATTTAAAGAATGAATTGAATAGAAATTCATAGGTTGAAATAAAATGTTTTATCGTTAAAAATATAATTTTTAACGTGAAGTGAATAAAATAGAATATTCATTTACAAACCAGACGGTTTGTTTATGTACACCTATTTGAATGACATTGATTGGGACGATAAATTTTACACATCGCCCAACAGCACAAATAAAATATGTGTTTGATTGTTTGAAACCCCACACGGGTGTTAGGATGAAATTTGAAGTTCACTCATCCTGACTGATTAAATATGTCGATTGATTGATTGACATGCTGTTATAAGCGTTAGATATCTTTATTTGATGCTTATACAGTGTAGTGCACTTTGGTTGATGGTTGATTATTTTTCAATGCTATGATATACATGTGTTGTATGAAAATCCATATAATTAACTTTATATGGTAATTGATTGGGCCTCATTCCAATTTGAAAAATAAAGAATATTATAAAATAAAAGTTCATGTGTTGACAGTACTCATTCATTGAGATTGGTCATGTGTTGAACGAAATATTTTGATAATAACAACTATTTTGAAAAGGAAATATTTGAAATAGAATATTTGAAAATAGAAATTTATGAAGCCGTGTTGATTAAATTGACGCCATTTTGACGTGAACGATATTTATATCGATTTTATTCATTTTAAAATGAATTGAATTGAAAACGATTTCGAAATGAATTGAATTGAAAACGATTTCGAAATGAATTGAATTGAAAACGATTTCGAAATGAATTGAATTGAAAACGCTTTCGAAATGAATTGAATTGAAAACGATTTCGAAATGAATTGAATTGAAAACGATTTCGAAATGAATTGAATTGAAAACGATTTCGAAATGAATTGAATTGAAAACGCTTTCGAAATGAATTGAATTGAAAACGATTTCGAAATGAATTGAATTGAAAACGATTTTGAAATGAATTGAATTGAAAACGATTTCGAAATGAATTGAATTGAAAACGAATTGAAATGAATTCAAATTGAATTGAAATTTGAATTGAATAGAAATGGATTTGAAGACGAAATTATAGAGAAGAATTCAATTTTGATTTGAATTGAAATGGAAGTTGAAATTGCTTTTGAAACGAATTTAAAACTATTTATATAATTCGTTTTAAATAGAAATCGACGAATAATATATTATATATATTATATATATAATATAATGGCCTGAATAGAACGCGCCGCGCCGCGGCAGTTCGCGAATTTCGACCATTTACTTCGAATGGACATTACGGGAGATCCGACCGTCGGATTCTCCTAAAACCGGAACCGTTGGGTTCGTATCGAAAAGAGCTTTCTAACGTATATTAGAAATTTGAAATCTAACGGTTGGATTTGGAATTATGTCCAAATCAAATTCGAAAAAGGTCGCTGTAAGTGCAGTTCGATGGCCATTGATGGAAATCGACTATACGGGCCTTGATAAAATTATTAAAAATAGTAATAATTTGTGTAAAATCATAAGAAATGATTTAGAAATGATTGGGATGAAAAACTCCATATTTGAAAGGATAAAAATAGATTTTTATCGAAATGAACTAGTTTTGAACTAGAATTACAATTCTATTTATTTTTAAATAAATAAATTGAATTAGAAAAGGGTTTTAAAAATAACCAGAATATCCAATGATTGCATTGGAGTGGATTTTAATCGAAATTGTCTTCGGAATATTTCGATGTTGGAATTCGTGATTATACAGGTGTTGTTGTGGAAATTTGAAAGATATATATTTATATCGTTATTTCCAATACGACATTTGCTAGCCGTAGAATTCGATATTGAATATAAGCCGATATATTTTCTATTCAGAGCCTTGTATTGAATATCGAATGTGATTTGGGTTTGTCGTGAATGGTGTCTTCACTAACACTGTTCTTGAACCCAATTGAGAAATGATTAAATCTTTTTATTTAGATTTAATTACGTGTACCAATTAAACAATATTTAATTGGAATAGAATTGATATTGATTTTTGGGTTTATCGTGAACAGTGTTTTAAATAACACTTGTTCTTTAACCCGATAATTAATGGAATGATTTTTGGGTTTATCGTGAACAGTGTTTTAAATAACACTTGTTCTTTAACCCGATAATTAATGGAATGATTTTTGGGTTTATCGTGAACAGTGTTTTAAATAACACTTGTTCTTTAACCCGATAATTAATGGAATGATTTTTGGGTTTATCGTGAACAGTGTTTTAAATAACACTTGTTCTTTAACCTGATAATTAATGGAATGTGATTTTGGGTTTATCGTGAACCGTGTTTTAAATGACACTGATTCTTTAACCCAGTCGAAGATTAAAACTAAGTGGAGTTTTAATGAATCTTTAATTAGATTGAAATGATTGAAAATGGAGTATCACCAGTTTTGCTCCAGGCGATAGTTAAATCTTTAATTAGATTTGAACGTGAAATGGTAATTGAATTTACCGATAACACTGTGGTGTTAGATATGAAGTATTACCAGTTTTACTTCATGGGATGAATAGGTTGGGATTGGGAAATAAAATAAATGATTACTTCGGTGTAGTTCGCTAATCCCGACTAGTTTGAATTGATATTCAAAAATGGATTAAAGAATAAATTCAAGGAATTTATCTTTGATAAAATTAATGGGAATCTTTCCCTATGAATGTGAAATTTAGAAACTAACTGTCGGTTAGCTAAGCAGAATGGTTTTCTGGATATTGATCTGATGTTGGTTTCGGCCTTCGGGGTTAATATTCGGGGAATTATTCTCTTGATTAATTTACGGTTAGTGACTAATGAATTGGAATGAGGCGTATGTTGTGTTTGTGTAACACTTTTATAATATATACGCGAGTTATTCGGAAAGACCGGGTTTATCCCATTCTGAATAACTGATACGACGATAAGTCGAAGATGAAGACGATGGTCGAAGACCGGAGGTCTTCACGTCGTTTGGGTGATAACTGATGATCTTGATTGGGCTGTACACCCAAGAAGATGGAAACAGTTAGTGATCGTCCAGACGTACTTGGAGATCGATGGATATGCGGGGTACTAGGTGCCTCCGGTTTCGTTCAGACCCAGAACGGACTTGTAAATGGACTGTGTGTCTGACATCGGATTTCATTCTGTGTGACTGATATTGGTTGCATAGGATGGTTTGCCTGTGTGGCATGCTAAGATGCAAATGATCAAGGCTTCTGTTGAAAAGCAAAGTCTTGTGGTGATGATCAAAGCACGGCCTTTGTGGCGTAGCTTTGTGTAACGTTTACCTCGCGTGTTTCACACCCGGTATGAACCAAAAACGGGAGACGGACCTCAGGGAGGACTTGCGTTTCTTTCTAGCTAGAAGTGGCGTCAGTGGTTTTACACGCCCTGACGAGTTTGACTTATGTGGTTGTTGCGGTTGCGAGGCGCCTCGGTTATATCGGTTTCGGCCGAATGCATTCTGGTCGGCTGACGGACCAGACTTACACCCCATAGGGTGGGGAGACGTATTGTTCAGGCATAATAATCCACTCCGTGTGGACCGGCCCTGACGATCTAAGGGGCAGTTGCGGCTGTTCCTGAGGCTCGGGCTAGACAGTCTCGAATCGGTTGAGGACTATCTTTTGCCTCGGTTCATAGATGGAAATCCAATTTCCAAATACGAGACTTTGCGGTTTTGATTGTATATCCTATATATGGCGACATAGTGGGATGGGGCGCTTATGCCGCCTATGATTGATACTTATGATTTGAAGTTGTTTTATACACTATGCACTTATAATAGTATCAAATGATTTGTTTTAAACGTATCAAGCATTCTTTGGCTGTTATAAGGGAAAACCCTATCCTCGACTGCGTTGCATTGTGTGATGGGACCTGGGTCTTATAACAGCTTCATTTTTTCTTTATTTAGCATTGCGCTGTTTGTTTTATGCACTGGTATTCTTGGGAGGAAACTCGTTCCGTGTTATACGGCGTGGTCCCTTGATTTACCTTTAAAAATAAAGATTAATAACTGTTTTAGTTCTCACACCAGTCACATGACTGACCTGGAGTTTATTGTTTTAACCTAAACTCTGGGTGCCCCTATTTTGACATGGGCAGCTAGTAGTTTTGGTTTTTGCAGATTTATATTCACAGGATCCTGGTTTACAGCTGGAACGATATCCGGAAAGCTTTGTATCCGTATATCTCATTCTAGTTGTGTATTGTATTATTTTCCGCTGCTATGTATTTAAATGTAATTTAAATCTCTGATATTTCTGTGTAATATTCATTCGTTAATACTCTGTATATTCTTGTAATCTGATGTATTGTTGTAATATACAATGAAATGTTCTTCTGTATGCGTTCTGATGTGGCTTGTTCTCGAACTATCCGTCGCTTTCCTTAACGGGGAAGTTACGGGTCTTCACAGTTGGTATCAGAGCTTTGGTTTACAAAGCAGAGAACAAGGCATATTAGAACCATACGAAAGAATTCATCAGATATTGGATTAGTAATGTCCAACTAGAATGACTCGTTAGAGATAGGATCAGTAGTATCCTAGAACGAGTGTGAAGAGTATATTTTTCAAATGAAAACAAATTTTGTTTTGAAAATCTAAATCAACTATTCGTATTTGGTTATTTATTTATATTGATGTGGACAATCCAGTATATATAGATTTTGCGTATACGTCTGATCCGCGTGTATTTGAAATTTTAATATATTGGATAGATATAGAATCACACTCTAGTCGCCCGAAGATGATATTGATGATAGCGATCGCATCATCAACATTTATGTTCGAGTTTCGAATGTGTGATTTATATATATTTCCATTAGACTGGTGTGAGAACCAAAACTTATATAGTTAGAACACCTTGTTGTGAATTGGCATCAAAAACAAGATTTTTTGTATATGTATCAAAATTATGAATTGGAAACTCTAATTCACTAATTGATTGATGTTTGTGTTGTTTGTTCATTTGGTTGCTAATTTTGAATCATTTAGCCTAATTGAATCAAATGTTGAACTGTATTGAAAATTGGTTGCATTTGCTTGCATATACATGTATATCATTGAACAGGTCATAGCAAGGAGGCTAGAGCAGAGAATAAAATTTGTTTGCCCGACAAATAGGTACATGTTTACTACATAATTTCCTGTTTTGTTTGGGTGATGATGATTTTGTGAGCCTATTGGCTAGCCGCTTGGCTTTTTCTTTTTTCTTTTTGAGATCTGAAGGACCGGGGAAGCTATTTGAAATTCCCCGATGCTCCCGGTGCAGGGGAGGTTATGGCGAAATTTTTCAAAAATTTAGGGTGTTAGCCAAATTTTTGAAATTTTGAAAATTCTCAGAAACCAAAGGGTTGGAGAATGAAAGCCAGATCGAACATAGAATTGATTAATCAAACCACTTTCGACTTTGTTCCTTTTCGGGGACGAAAAGTTTTAAGTGGGGGAGATTGTAACAACCCGGAAAATCTGGGCCAGTTTAAAATTTTTATTTTGGCAATTTTAGCGAATTTTGAATATTTAAAATAGATTATTTTAAATAAAATCAACGAGAAATTTATTTTGAATATAATTCGAACGTATATATTATATACGCCGTCGTTAGAATATAAATAATTATATATTATTATAAAAGGAATAGAAAATGGCGCGGTAGTTCGAAAATTCGATTTCTAATTTCAAATGAATATACAGAATTCAATATAAGTCAGAATTGAACGAAACAAGAAATATTTGAATCTGTATAACTATATCTTTGTAACGAAGTTAACAAACTGAGATTTCATCTTAGAAATGATAAGATATGTCCAAGTGAAAATTCTGAATAGTCGCTATGGAATTCAGGCCCTTAAAAATAGCAATTTTGCAAACGACCTCGGATTTCGACGAAACCAGTTTTGTTGGGTCCGTGATGTTAAGTTATTGCTAGATTCCAAATTTCATAATTTTTCGAATCAATATGTGAGCGTGGCGGAGGAAAACGCGTTTGACCAGTTTCAGTTGATTTTAATCGACTGAAAATTGGCCATTTTTCATACGGTCTCAGAATTCGACGAAACTAGTTTTGTTAGGACCGTATCGTCAATACGAAGCTAGAAAATATTTTTCGGGAATTTTTAGAGTTAGTATGTGGCCCCGGTAATTTGAAATGTACGTTTAAAATTCAATATAGTGATTTAAATGTAAATTCAAAGGAAACTGATTGTAACGATCGAATCAGCTGGAGATACATATCCCATTGTGTTCAGAATGGGGGGTAAACGCTATGGACGACAGGCGGAGGGTTCGATTTCGAGTTCGTTTGTAAAAGTCAACATAAATTGAAAATAAAATAATAAAATAAATAAAAAAAAAACTTTCTTCCCCTTATCTCCTTTGGCCCCCCCCCCCCCGTCCATTTTTAAATCGACAGAGATAAAAGAAAAAAAAAAAACCATGGCGTTCCAAATCGAGACCCCACGCCCCGTCGCCCCGCCTGGCCCCACGCTCACCCCGCCGCCGCCCAGGTGGACCACCGCACCCCTACCCTGGCCCCTCCGCCTCTCCCTCCTTCGATTTCCGCAAGCCCCCCCCCCTTCGAACTCCACAGACGCGCCACCACAGTTCCACACCCCGACTGGCGCGACGCCCACCACCACCGCAACCACCTGCCGCCGACGAAGACGACGCCCCCCCTCGCCGATCGAGGTAAGTCGTATTTGGTTTTTTTTTTTTTTTTATTAATCTGTAAACCTGAATTTTTAATGATTTAAAAAACCTGATTTTCTTCAAAAGAAAAAAACTGATTTGAAAAGTAATTTAAAAACCGATTTAAAAAGAATATTTAAAAAAAAAACTGTTTTTTTTTTAAGATTATAAATCTGATTTTTTTTAAAAGTAGAATTCTGATTTTAACTTTAAAAAGGAAAAGGTTTAAACTTTAAAGATGAAAAGATTTAAACTTTAAAGATGAAAAGTTTTAAAGTTTAAAGATGAAAAGTTTTAAACTTTAAAAATAGAAAAAGGTTTTAACTTTAAAAGGAAAAAGATTTGATTTTTATTAGAAAAGAGGGAAACTTTTTATTAGAAAAGGCGAAGTCTATATTTTTGGAATGGAATTTTTATCTATATGGCATCGCGATAAAAATGTGATTTTTATATATAGAACTTCGAGATAAAAATATAATTTTTATATATAGAACTTCGAGATAAAAATATAATTTTTATATATTGAACTTCGATAGAAAAATAGAATTTTTATATATTGAACTTCGATAGAAAAATAGAATTTTTATATATTGAACTTCGATAGAAAAATAGAATTTTTATATATTGAACTTCGATAGAAAAATAGAATTTTTATATATTGAACTTCGATAGAAAAATAGAATTTTTATATATTGAACTTCGATAGAAAAATGGATTTTTTATATATTGAATAGCGAAGTAAAAATTCGATTTTTATATATGTAGTGGCTACGGACGACGAAGCTGACGAAGATGCGAAAACAACGAAGAATTCTGCAAAAGAAGAGTCAAGATGATTGGATAGCTATATGTGAGAATTTCTCACCTTTCAATTTCTTTTTCTAGTTATATATATACTAGGATGCAGACGGTGCTTAGTAGCACCCGACACAATCGTCCACAGACCATGGACTTGTTTGTTTGGCTGTTTGGTTATTGATTGCGATATTGGTTTGAATGTGGTTTGTGGTGTGAAAAATCGAATCGATAAATTGGTTAGGATTAGACGTGCGCCGTTATAAGGCGAAGGAGTAAGGCTAGGTTAGACGCTTACTCCAAACTTTGTGGGTTGCATAATGAAATTGATTTGATTGATGTGTGAATGGCGTGGGCCTTCACTAGACCGGGGATAAGGCTAGGCCTTGTCCCGTTTCTAGTATCGTGCCGTTATGCCGCCGAAATTTTCTAAAATAAGTTAGAAAGATAAAAATATCATTTTATTTAAAGAATGAATTGAATAGAAATTCATAGGTTGAAATAAAATGTTTTATCGTTAAAAATATAATTTTTAACGTGAAGTGAATAAAATAGAATATTCATTTACAAACCAGACGGTTTGTTTATGTACACCTATTTGAATGACATTGATTGGGACGATAAATTTTACACATCGCCCAACAGCACAAATAAAATATGTGTTTGATTGTTTGAAACCCCACACGGGTGTTAGGATGAAATTTGAAGTTCACTCATCCTGACTGATTAAATATGTCGATTGATTGATTGACATGCTGTTATAAGCGTTAGATATCTTTATTTGATGCTTATACAGTGTAGTGCACTTTGGTTGATGGTTGATTATTTTTCAATGCTATGATATACATGTGTTGTATGAAAATCCATATAATTAACTTTATATGGTAATTGATTGGGCCTCATTCCAATTTGAAAAATAAAGAATATTATAAAATAAAAGTTCATGTGTTGACAGTACTCATTCATTGAGATTGGTCATGTGTTGAACGAAATATTTTGATAATAACAACTATTTTGAAAAGGAAATATTTGAAATAGAATATTTGAAAATAGAAATTTATGAAGCCGTGTTGATTAAATTGACGCCATTTTGACGTGAACGATATTTATATCGATTTTATTCATTTTAAAATGAATTGAATTGAAAACGATTTCGAAATGAATTGAATTGAAAACGATTTCGAAATGAATTGAATTGAAAACGATTTCGAAATGAATTGAATTGAAAACGCTTTCGAAATGAATTGAATTGAAAACGATTTCGAAATGAATTGAATTGAAAACGATTTCGAAATGAATTGAATTGAAAACGATTTCGAAATGAATTGAATTGAAAACGCTTTCGAAATGAATTGAATTGAAAACGATTTCGAAATGAATTGAATTGAAAACGATTTTGAAATGAATTGAATTGAAAACGATTTCGAAATGAATTGAATTGAAAACGAATTGAAATGAATTCAAATTGAATTGAAATTTGAATTGAATAGAAATGGATTTGAAGACGAAATTATAGAGAAGAATTCAATTTTGATTTGAATTGAAATGGAAGTTGAAATTGCTTTTGAAACGAATTTAAAACTATTTATATAATTCGTTTTAAATAGAAATCGACGAATAATATATTATATATATAATATAATGGCCTGAATAGAACGCGCCGCGCCGCGGCAGTTCGCGAATTTCGACCATTGACTTCGAATGGACATTACGGGAGATCCGACCGTCGGATTCTCCTAAAACCGGAACCGTTGGGTTCGTATCGAAAAGAGCTTTCTAACGAATATTAGAAATTTGAAATCTAACGGTTGGATTTGGAATTATGTCCAAATCAAATTCGAAAAAGGTCGCTGTAAGTGCAGTTCGATGGCCATTGATGGAAATCGACTATACGGGCCTTGATAAAATTATTAAAAATAGTAATAATTTGTGTAAAATCATAAGAAATGATTTAGAAAGGATTGGGATGAAAAACTCCATATTTGAAAGGATAAAAATAGATTTTTATCGAAATGAACTAGTTTTGAACTAGAATTACAATTCTATTTATTTTTAAATAAATAAATTGAATTAGAAAAGGGTTTTAAAAATAACCAGAATATCCAATGATTGCATTGGAGTGGATTTGAATCGAAATTGTCTTCGGAATATTTCGATGTTGGAATTCGTGATTATACAGGTGTTATTGTGGAAATTTGAAAGATATATATTTATATCGTTATTTCCAATACGACATTTGCTAGCCGTAGAATTCGATATTGAATATAAGCCGATATATTTTCTATTCAGAGCCTTGTATTGAATATCGAATGTGATTTGGGTTTGTCGTGAATGGTGTCTTCACTAACACTGTTCTTGAACCCAATTGAGAAATGATTAAATCTTTTTATTTAGATTTAATGAAGTGTACCAATTAAACAATATTTAATTGGAATAGAATTGATATTGATTTTTGGGTTTATCGTGAACAGTGTTTTAAATAACACTTGTTCTTTAACCCGATAATTAATGGAATGATTTTTGGGTTTATCGTGAACAGTGTTTTAAATAACACTTGTTCTTTAACCCGATAATTAATGGAATGATTTTTGGGTTTATCGTGAACAGTGTTTTAAATAACACTTGTTCTTTAACCCGATAATTAATGGAATGATTTTTGGGTTTATCGTGAACAGTGTTTTAAATAACACTTGTTCTTTAACCTGATAATTAATGGAATGTGATTTTGGGTTTATCGTGAACCGTGTTTTAAATGACACTGATTCTTTAACCCAGTCGAAGATTAAAACTAAGTGGAGTTTTAATGAATCTTTAATTAGATTGAAATGATCGAAAATGGAGTATCACCAGTTTTGCTCCAGGCGATAGTTAAATCTTTAATTAGATTTGAACGTGAAATGGTAATTGAATTTACCGATAACACTGTGGTGTTAGATATGAAGTATTACCAGTTTTACTTCATGGGATGAATAGGTTGGGATTGGGAAATAAAATAAATGATTACTTCGGTGTAGTTCGCTAATCCCGACTAGTTTGAATTGATATTCAAAAATGGATTAAAGAATAAATTCAAGGAATTTATCTTTGATAAAATTAATGGGAATCTTTCCCTATGAATGTGAAATTTAGAAACTAACTGTCGGTTAGCTAAGCAGAATGGTTTTCTGGATATTGATCTGATGTTGGTTTCGGCCTTCGGGGTTAATATTCGGGGAATTATTCTCTTGATTAATTTACGGTTAGTGACTAATGAATTGGAATGAGGCGTATGTTGTGTTTGTGTAACACTTTTATAATATATACGCGAGTTATTCGGAAAGACCGGGTTTATCCCATTCTGAATAACTGATACGACGATAAGTCGAAGATGAAGACGATGGTCGAAGACCGGAGGTCTTCACGTCGTTTGGGTGATAACTGATGATCTTGATTGGGCTGTACACCCAAGAAGATGGAAACAGTTAGTGATCGTCCAGACGTACTTGGAGATCGATGGATATGCGGGGTACTAGGTGCCTCCGGTTTCGTTCAGACCCAGAACGGACTTGTAAATGGACTGTGTGTCTGACATCGGATTTCATTCTGTGTGACTGATATCGGTTGCATAGGATGGTTTGCCTGTGTGGCATGCTAAGATGCAAATGATCAAGGCTTCTGTTGAAAAGCAAAGTCTTGTGGTGATGATCAAAGCACGGCCTTTGTGGCGTAGCTTTGTGTAACGTTTACCTCGCGTGTTTCACACCCGGTATGAACCAAAAACGGGAGACGGACCTCAGGGAGGACTTGCGTTTCTTTCTAGCTAGAAGTGGCGTCAGTGGTTTTACACGCCCTGACGAGTTTGACTTATGTGGTTGTTGCGGTTGCGAGGCGCCTCGGTTATATCGGTTTCGGCCGAATGCATTCTGGTCGGCTGACGGACCAGACTTACACCCCATAGGGTGGGGAGACGTATTGTTCAGGCATAATAATCCACTCCGTGTGGACCGGCCCTGACGATCTAAGGGGCAGTTGCGGCTGTTCCTGAGGCTCGGGCTAGACAGTCTCGAATCGGTTGAGGACTATCTTTTGCCTCGGTTCATAGATGGAAATCCAATTTCCAAATACGAGACTTTGCGGTTTTGATTGTATATCCTATATATGGCGACATAGTGGGATGGGGCGCTTATGCCGCCTATGATTGATACTTATGATTTGAAGTTGTTTTATACACTATGCACTTATAATAGTATCAAATGATTTGTTTTAAACGTATCAAGCATTCTTTGGCTGTTATAAGGGAAAACCCTATCCTCGACTGCGTTGCATTGTGTGATGGGACCTGGGTCTTATAACAGCTTCATTTTTTCTTTATTTAGCATTGCGCTGTTTGTTTTATGCACTGGTATTCATGGGAGGAAACCCGTTCCGTGTTATACGGCGTGGTCCCTTGATTTACCTTTAAAAATAAAGATTAATAACTGTTTTAGTTCTCACACCAGTCACATGACTGACCTGGAGTTTATTGTTTTAACCTAAACTCTGGGTGCCCCTATTTTGACACGGGCAGCTAGTAGTTTTGGTTTTTGCAGATTTATATTCACAGGATCCTGGTTTACAGCTGGAACGATATCCGGAAAGCTTTGTATCCGTATATCTCATTCTAGTTGTGTATTGTATTATTTTCCGCTGCTATGTATTTAAATGTAATTTAAATCTCTGATATTTCTGTGTAATATTCATTCGTTAATACTCTGTATATTCTTGTAATCTGATGTATTGTTGTAATATACAATGAAATGTTCTTCTGTATGCGTTCTGATGTGGCTTGTTCTCGAACTATCCGTCGCTTTCCTTAACGGGGAAGTTACGGGTCTTCACAGTTGGTATCAGAGCTTTGGTTTACAAAGCAGAGAACAAGGCATATTAGAACCATACGAAAGAATTCATCAGATATTGGATTAGTAATGTCCAACTAGAATGACTCGTTAGAGATAGGATCAGTAGTATCCTAGAACGAGTGTGAAGAGTATATTTTTCAAATGAAAACAAATTTTGTTTTGAAAATCTAAATCAACTATTCGTATTTGGTTATTTATTTATATTGATGTGGACAATCCAGTATATATAGATTTTGCGTATACGTATGATCCGCGTGTATTTGAAATTTTAATATATTGGATAGATATAGAATCACACTCTAGTCGCCCGAAGATGATATTGATGATAGCGATCGCATCATCAACATTTATGTTCGAGTTTCGAATGTGTGATTTCTATATATTTCCATTAGACTGGTGTGAGAACCAAAACTTATATAGTTAGAACACCTTGTTGTGAATTGGCATCAAAAACAAGATTTTTTGTATATGTATCAAAATTATGAATTGGAAACTCTAATTCACTAATTGATTGATGTTTGTGTTGTTTGTTCATTTGGTTGCTAATTTTGAATCATTTAGCCTAATTGAATCAAATGTTGAACTGTATTGAAAATTGGTTGCATTTGCTTGCATATACATGTATATCATTGAACAGGTCATAGCAAGGAGGCTAGAGCAGAGAATAAAATTTGTTTGCCCGACAAATAGGTACATGTTTACTACATAATTTCCTGTTTTGTTTGGGTGATGATGATTTTGTGAGCCTATTGGCTAGCCGCTTGGCTTTTTCTTTTTTCTTTTTGAGATCTGAAGGACCGGGGAAGCTATTTGAAATTCCCCGATGCTCCCGGTGCAGGGGAGGTTATGGCGAAATTTTTCAAAAATTTAGGGTGTTAGCCAAATTTTTGAAATTTTGAAAATTCTCAGAAACCAAAGGGTTGGAGAATGAAAGCCAGATCGAACATAGAATTGATTAATCAAACCACTTTCGACTTTGTTCCTTTTCGGGGACGAAAAGTTTTAAGTGGGGGAGATTGTAACAACCCGGAAAATCTGGGCCAGTTTAAAATTTTTATTTTGGCAATTTTAGCGAATTTTGAATATTTAAAATAGATTATTTTAAATAAAATCAACGAGAAATTTATTTTGAATATAATTCGAACGTATATATTATATACGCCATCGTTAGAATATAAATAATTATATATTATTATAAAAGGAATAGAAAATGGCGCGGTAGTTCGAAAATTCGATTTCTAATTTCAAATGAATATACAGAATTCAATATAAGTCAGAATTGAACGAAACAAGAAATATTTGAATCTGTATAACTATATCTTTGTAACGAAGTTAACAAACTGAGATTTCATCTTAGAAATGATAAGATATGTCCAAGTGAAAATTCTGAATAGTCGCTATGGAATTCAGGCCCTTAAAAATAGCAATTTTGCAAACGACCTCGGATTTCGACGAAACCAGTTTTGTTGGGTCCGTGATGTTAAGTTATTGCTAGATTCCAAATTTCATAATTTTTCGAATCAATATGTGAGCGTGGCGGAGGAAAACGCGTTTGACCAGTTTCAGTTGATTTTAATCGACTGAAAATTGGCCATTTTTCATACGGTCTCAGAATTCGACGAAACTAGTTTTGTTAGGACCGTATCGTCAATACGAAGCTAGAAAATATTTTTCGGGAATTTTTAGAGTTAGTATGTGGCCCCGGTAATTTGAAATGTACGTTTAAAATTCAATATAGTGATTTAAATGTAAATTCAAAGGAAACTGATTGTAACGATCGAATCAGCTGGAGATACATATCCCATTGTGTTCAGAATGGGGGGTAAACGCTATGGACGACAGGCGAAGGGTTCGATTTCGAGTTCGTATGTAAAAGTCAACATAAATTGAAAATAAAATAATAAAATAAATAAATAAAAAAAAAACTTTCTTCCCCTTATCTCCTTTGCCCCCCCCCCCCCCGTCCATTTTTAAATCGACAGAGATAAAAGAAAAAAAAAACCATGGCGTTCCAAATCGAGACCCCACGCCCCGTCGCCCCGCCTGGCCCTACGCTCACCCCGCCGCCGCCCAGGTGGACCACCGCACCCCTACCCTGGCCCCTCCGCCTCTCCCTCCTTCGATTTCCGCAAGCCCCCCCTTCGAACTCCACAGACGCGCCACCACAGTTCCACACCCCGACTGGCGCGACGCCCACCACCACCGCAACCACCTGCCGCCGACGAAGACGACGCCCCCCCCCCCTCGCCGATCGAGGTAAGTCGTATTTGGTTTTTTTTTTATTTTATTTTTTTTATTAATCTGTAAACCTGAATTTTTAATGATTTAAAAAACCTGATTTTCTTCAAAAGAAAAAAACTGATTTGAAAAGTAATTTAAAAACCGATTTAAAAAGAATATTTAAAAAAAAAACTGTTTTTTTTTTAAGATTATAAATCTGATTTTTTTTAAAAGTAGAATTCTGATTTTAACTTTAAAAAGGAAAAGGTTTAAACTTTAAAGATGAAAAGATTTAAACTTTAAAGATGAAAAGTTTTAAACTTTAAAGATGAAAAGTTTTAAACTTTAAAAATAGAAAAAGGTTTTAACTTTAAAAGGAAAAAGATTTGATTTTTATTAGAAAAGAGGGAAACTTTTTATTAGAAAAGGCGAAGTCTATATTTTTGGAATGGAATTTTTATCTATATGGCATCGCGATAAAAATGTGATTTTTATATATAGAACTTCGAGATAAAAATATAATTTTTATATATAGAACTTCGAGATAAAAATATAATTTTTATATATTGAACTTCGATAGAAAAATAGAATTTTTATATATTGAACTTCGATAGAAAAATAGAATTTTTATATATTGAACTTCGATAGAAAAATAGAATTTTTATATATTGAACTTCGATAGAAAAATAGAATTTTTATATATTGAACTTCGATAGAAAAATAGAATTTTTATATATTGAACTTCGATAGAAAAATGGATTTTTTATATATTGAATAGCGAAGTAAAAATTCGATTTTTATATATGTAGTGGCTACGGACGACGAAGCTGACGAAGATGCGAAAACAACGAAGAATTCTGCAAAAGAAGAGTCAAGATGATTGGATAGCTATATGTGAGAATTTCTCACCTTTCAATTTCTTTTTCTAGTTATATATATACTAGGATGCAGACGGTGCTTAGTAGCACCCGACACAATCGTCCACAGACCATGGACTTGTTTGTTTGGCTGTTTGGTTATTGATTGCGATATTGGTTTGAATGTGGTTTGTGGTGTGAAAAATCGAATCGATAAATTGGTTAGGATTAGACGTGCGCCGTTATAAGGCGAAGGAGTAAGGCTAGGTTAGACGCTTACTCCAAACTTTGTGGGTTGCATAATGAAATTGATTTGATTGATGTGTGAATGGCGTGGGCCTTCACTAGACCGGGGATAAGGCTAGGCCTTGTCCCGTTTCTAGTATCGTGCCGTTATGCCGCCGAAATTTTCTAAAATAAGTTAGAAAGATAAAAATATCATTTTATTTAAAGAATGAATTGAATAGAAATTCATAGGTTGAAATAAAATGTTTTATCGTTAAAAATATAATTTTTAACGTGAAGTGAATAAAATAGAATATTCATTTACAAACCAGACGGTTTGTTTATGTACACCTATTTGAATGACATTGATTGGGACGATAAATTTTACACATCGCCCAACAGCACAAATAAAATATGTGTTTGATTGTTTGAAACCCCACACGGGTGTTAGGATGAAATTTGAAGTTCACTCATCCTGACTGATTAAATATGTCGATTGATTGATTGACATGCTGTTATAAGCGTTAGATATCTTTATTTGATGCTTATACAGTGTAGTGCACTTTGGTTGATGGTTGATTATTTTTCAATGCTATGATATACATGTGTTGTATGAAAATCCATATAATTAACTTTATATGGTAATTGATTGGGCCTCATTCCAATTTGAAAAATAAAGAATATTATAAAATAAAAGTTCATGTGTTGACAGTACTCATTCATTGAGATTGGTCATGTGTTGAACGAAATATTTTGATAATAACAACTATTTTGAAAAGGAAATATTTGAAATAGAATATTTGAAAATAGAAATTTATGAAGCCGTGTTGATTAAATTGACGCCATTTTGACGTGAACGATATTTATATCGATTTTATTCATTTTAAAATGAATTGAATTGAAAACGATTTTGAAATGAATTGAATTGAAAACGATTTCGAAATGAATTGAATTGAAAACGATTTCGAAATGAATTGAATTGAAAACGCTTTCGAAATGAATTGAATTGAAAACGATTTCGAAATGAATTGAATTGAAAACGATTCCGAAATGAATTGAATTGAAAACGATTTCGAAATGAATTGAATTGAAAACGCTTTCGAAATGTGTGACGGCCTGGAATTTCGCTCGATCTTAATCAGTCGTTAAAACGATCTAAACCGTTCGAAACCCCTGAACGTTGAGAACATGACAAATCAGAACACAAACAGAAGAACATTTCGTTGTATATTACAACAATGCATCAGATTACAAGAATATACAGAGTCTAAATGAATAAATATTACACAGAAATATCAGAGATTTAAATTACATTTAAATACATAGCAGCGGAAAATAATACAAAGCACAACTGAAGGTGATATACGGATACAGAGCTTTCCGGATATCATTCCAGCTGTAAACCAGGATCCTGTGAATATAAATCTGCAAAACCAAAACTACTAGCTGCCCGTGCGGAAAATAGGGGCACCCAGAGTTTAGGTTAAAACAATAAACTCCAGGTCAGTCATGTGACTGGTGTGAGAACTAAAACAGTTATTTAAAGCTTTACTTTAAAAGAGAGCAATTCAAGGGACCACGCCGTATAACACGGAACGGGTTTTCTCCCAAGAATACCAGTGCATAAAATAAACAACGCAATGCTTTTTCGAAAAATGAAGCTATTATAAGACCCAGGTCCTATCATACAATGCAACGCAAGCCGGGGGATAGGGTTTTCCCTTATAATAGCCAAACATGCTTGGTACGTTCAAACAAATCATTTGATACTATAATAAGTGTATAGTGTCAAAACATTTCAATCATAAATATAAATCATAGACGGCATGGGTACCATATATCATGTCGCCATACTAGTTCTACAATTAAAACCGAATTACACGTATTGGAAATTGGATTTCCGTCATGAGTCGAGGCAAGGGGCAAGCTCCTCTCCGCGTTCGAGACACTCTAGCAAATGTCCCCGGGATTACGCACACTGGGTAACCCCTGGATGCTTCAGGGCCGGTCCTCACTTACGTTAGAGGATTGGCAATTCCTGAACACACGTTTCCCGGTCCTTACAGACCTATAATCGAGGCGCCTCATCCAACAACCACAAAGGTGAAAAGTATATATATGTCAGGGCTGGTAAGTCACTGACACCACCAAAGCTAGAAAGAAACGTGCGCTCTCCCTGCAGTCCGTATCCCGTTTTTAACTCATACCGAGGTGTGAGGCTCGCGAATACACGCTATACACAAAGCTACCACGTAGGTTATGCTTTGATCATCAACCACAAGACTTTGCTTTTCAACAGAAGCCTTGATCCATGCAACTCAGCATGCCACACAGGCAATTCATGCCATGCGATTGATATCTATCGATATATAACCTCTAAGCTCGTACGTCTCAGAGAAGGGCGTTAAGCAAGAGAATAAATTCTCCGCCGCCAAACAGATATATATTTAATAGAAATCAATCAACACAGAATAAAATCCAATGTCAGACACACAATCCATTTACAAGTCCGTTCTGGGTCTGAACGAAACCGGAGGCACTTTCCTCGCATATCCATCCATCTCCAAGTACGTCTGGACGACCACCAACTATTTCCATCCTCTTGGGTGTACAGCCCAATCAGGATCGTCAGTAATTACCCAAACGATGTGAAAACTTCCGGTCTTCGACCACCGTCTTCATCTTCGACTTATCGTCGAATCGGTTATTCAGAATGGGTATAAACCCGGACTTTCCGAACAACCCGCGTATATTGAAAACAAATGTTACACAAACACAACATACGCCTCATTCCAATTCATTAGTCACTAACTGCAAATTAGCAAGAGAACAATTTCCCAAACATTAACCCCGAAGGCCGAAACCAACATCAGATCAATACCCAGGAAACCATTCTTCTTAGCCAACCTACAGCTAGTTTCTAAATTCCACATTCTTAGGGAAATGTTCCCATTAATTTTATCCAAGATAAATTCTTTAAAATTTATCCTGTAATCTTCCTTTGGATGTCATTTAAAACCAAATTATGGTTTTCCAACTAGTCGAGATTAGCGAACCACAACGAAGTAATTATTTATTTTATTTCCCAATCCCAACCTATTCATCCCATGAAGCAAAACTGGTAATACTCCATATCTAACACCGTGGTGTTATCGGTAAAATTAATTACCATTTCCCGTTCAAATCTAATTAAAGATTTAACTATCGCTTTGGAGCAAAACTGGCGATACCCCATTCTCGCTCATTTCTAAATTTGATAATTTAGATTATCAGTTCGAATTTCAATCTAATTGCAGATTCAATAAAACTCCTTTTACTGGGTTAAAGAACTAGGTGTTATTTAAAACACAGTTCACGACAAACCCAAATCTCATTCTATTTGTTATCGGGTTAAAGAACCAGTGTTATTTAAAACACTGTTCACGATAAATCCATCTCAAACTTAATCAAATATATTAGAAATTCGATTATTTAAAACCCCTTTTTAAATCTAATTCATTTATTTAAAAATGATTGGGTTTTAAATTAGTTCAAAACTAGTTCATTTCGATAAAAATCTATTTTTATCTTTTCAAATATGGAGTTTTTCACCCCAATTTTTCCCAAATCATTTCTTATGATTTTACACAAATTATTGATATTTTTAATAATTTTATCAAGGCCCGTACAGTCGATTTCCAACAACGGCCATCGAACTGCACCTATAGCGACCTTTTTCGAATTTGATTTGGACGTATCTCCAAATCCAACCGTTAGATTTCAAATTTCTGATATTCGTTAGAAAGCTCTTTTCGATATGAACCCAACGGTTCCGGTTTTAGGAGAATCCGACGGTCGGATCTCCCGTAATGTCCGTTTGAAATAAATGGTCGAAATTTACGAACTGCCGCGGCGCGGCGCGTTCTATTCAGGCCATTATATAATATATATAATATATATAATATATATTTCGTCGATTCCTATTTTAAAACGAATTATATAAATAGTTTTGAATTCGTTTCAAAAACATTTTCAACTTCCATTTCATTTCAAATCAAAATTGAATTTTCTTTTATAAATTCGTTTTAAAATTCATCTCTATTCAATTCAAATTTCAATTCAATTTGAATTCATTTCACTTTATTTTAAATTCAATTCGAATTCGTTTTTCAATTCAATTCAATTCAATCCTAATCGGTTTTCTATTCGATTCAAATTCATTTCCTATTCAAATTAAATTCGTTTCGTTTTCTATTTGAATCAAGTTCATTATATATTCAATTTGAGATCAAATTGGTTTTCTATTCCATTCAATTCGAAATCGTTTTATATTCAACTCAAATCGAAATCGTTATATATTCAATTCATTTCGAAATCGTTATATATTCAATTCATTTCGAAATCGTTATATATTCAATTCATTTCGAAATCGTTATATATTCAATTCATTTCGAAATCGTTATATATTCAATTCATTTCGAAATCGTTATATATTCAATTCATTTCGAAATCGTTATATATATCGTTCGCGTCAAAATGGCGCATCACTATTCAACACGGCTTTATATATTCTATTTCAAATATTTCTTTTTGTCAACACACGACTAATCTCAACGAATGAGTACCGTCAATGTGTGACTATTTTTGGTTAAATTATTTCGTTCAACACATGACTAATCTCAACGAATGAGTACCGTCAACACATGAACCTTTATTTTATATTGATAAAGATGTAAATTTTATTATAAAAATAATTCGTTCAACACATGACTAATATCAACGGATGAATATAGTCAACACATGAACCTTTATTTTATATTGATAAAGATGTAAATTTTATTATAAAAATAATTCGTTCAACACATGACTAATCTCAACGAATGAGTACCGTCAACACATGAACCTTTATATTATATTGATAAAGATGTAAATTTTATTATAAAAATAATTCGTTCAACACATGACTAATCTCAACGAATGAGTACCGTCAACACATGAACCTTTATATTATATTGATAAAGATGTAAATTTTATTATAAAAATAATTCGTTCAACACATGACTAATCTCAACGAATGAGTACCGTCAACACATGAACCTTTATTTTATATTGATAAAGATGTAAATTTTATTATAGAAATAATTCGTTCAACACATGACTAATCTCAACGAATGAGTATAGTCAACACATGAACCTTTATTTTATATATTCTTTTTCAAATTGGAATGAGGCCCAATCAATTACCATATAAAGTCAATTATATGGATTTTCATACAACACATGTATAAGATAGCATTGAAGAATAATCAACCATCAACCAAAGTGCACTACACTGTATAAGCATCAAATATAGATATCTAACACTTATAACAGCCTGTCAATCAATCGATCGACATACTTTATCAATCAGGATGAGTGAACTCATATTTCATCCCAACACCCGTGTGGGGTTTCAAACAATCACACACAGATTTTATTTGTGCAGTTGGGCGGTGTGTAAAATTTATCGACCCAATCAATGTCATTCAAATAGGTGTACATAAACAAACCGTCCGGTTTGTAAATGAATATTTTATTTATTCGCATTCACGTTAAAAATTATATTTTTAACGATAAAACAATTTATCTTAACATATGAATATCTATTCAGTTCATTTATTCAATAAAGGATTATTTTTATTTTTCTAACATATTTTAGAAAATTTTGGCGGCATAACGGCACGATACTAGAAACGGGACAAGGTCCAGCCTTATCCCCGGTCTAGTGAAGGCCCACGCCATTCACACATCAATCAAATTCACTTTCGTTATGCAAACCACAAAATTTTGGAGTAAGGGTCTAACCTAGCCTTACTCCTTCGCCTTATAACGGCGCACGTCTAATCCTAATCAATTTATCGATTCGATTATTCACACCACAAACCACATTCAAACCAATATCGCAAACAATCACCAAACAGTCAAACAAACAAGTCCATGGTCTGTGGACGATTGTGTCGGGTGCTACTAAGCACCGTCTGCATCCTAGTATATATATAACTAGAAAAATTAAATTGAAAGGTGAGAAATTCTCACCAATAGCTATCCTAGCTCCACGGCACTTCTTTTGATAGAAATCTTCATCTTCATCGCATCTTCATCGCCCGTAGTCACTATATATATAAAAATCGAATTTTTTTTTTTACTTCGCTATTCAATATATAAAAATCCATTTTTCTATCGAAGTTCAATATATAAAAATTCTATTTTTCTATCGAAGTTCAATATATATAAAAATTCTATTTTTCTATCGAAGTTCAATATATAAAAATTCTATTTTTCTATCGAAGTTCAATATATAAAAAATTTTATTTTTCTATTGAAGTTCAATATATAAAAATTCTATTTTTCTATTTCGCTATGTCAAATAGATAAAAATTATATTTTTATCACGCTATTTTCCACATAAAGATTTCGCCTTTATAAAAATTACCACTTTATCTCAACGTATATAAAATAAAAATCAGATTTTTATTTCGTTACATACACAAAGATGATATCTTTATATTCTCTATCCTATAAAGATTATATTTTTAATACTTTAAAAATATAAAAATCATATTTTTAATATTCCTATATAGTAAAGACTATATTTTTTAATACTTTGAAAATATAAAAATCATATTTTTAATACTTTGAAAATATAAAAATCATATTTTTAATACTTTGAAAATATAAAAATCATATTTTTCTTTAACTAAAAATCAAATCTTTTTTTTTCTAATCAGTTTTAATCCTTTTGAAAAATCAGTTTTTATTTTCTTTTAAAACAGTTTTTATAATTCTTTTAAAAATTCTGTTTTTAAAACCCTTTTAAAAATTCTGTTTTTAGAACTCTTTTAAAAAAACAAAACAGTTTTAAAATTCCTAAAACAAAAATAGAAACAGTTTTCTTAAACAAAATAAAAACAGTTTTCTTAAACAAAATAAAAACAGTTTTCTTAAACAAAATAAAAACAGTTTTCTAACTGTAAATATAAAACAAAATCAGTTTTAAATTTAAAATCGAAACTAGTTTTAGACTTTAAAATTAAAAACTGTATTTACTCTTTTTTTTTCAGTTTATATAATATCAAAAATAAAATAAATCAAAACAGTTTAAATAAATCAAAAGAAATCAGTTTTACAGAATAAAATTAAAAATAAAATTACCTAGATCTGCGAAAAAAGGGGGGGCCTGCTCTGCTTTTGGCGGCGTCGGGGAGAAGAAGATGGAGGCGGCGGCGATGGGCTGCGATGGGTTTTGCTCGATTTGGGCATTAGGGTCTGATGCGGGTTCGGAGGAGGGAAGGGGATCGGGGAAGAAGGAGGAGGAGGATAAGGGGAGGGCGGCGGCGGCGATGGGCGACAGGGGGGGGGGGGGGGGCGATCGGCGTTAATCGCCTGGGCGATTTAGTTTTTTTTTTTTTCTTTCTTTTGAAATAAACGAACGGGGGGGGGGGGCCTAGGTAGTTAAGGAGAAAGGGTTTTATTTATTTTTTTATTTTTTTATTTTATTTAATTTAATTATTTAATTCAATTTAAAGTTGACTTTCTGTTTTAACTCGAAATCAAGCCCACCGACTGTCGCCCCTAGCTAATTACCCCCATTCCGAACACAATGGGATATGCCACGCAAGCTGATTCGACCGTTATAATCAGTTTCCGTTGAATTTACATTTAAATCACTATATTGAATTTTAAACGTACGTTTCAAATTACCGGGGCCACATACTAACTAGAAAAATTCCTGAAAAATATTTTCTAGCTTCGTATTGACGATACGGTCCTAACAAAACTAGTTTCGTCGAATTCTGAGACCGTTGGAAAAATGGCCAATTTCCAGTCGATTAAAATCAACTGAAACTGGTCAAACGCGTTTTCCTTCGCCACGCTCACATATTGATTCGAAAAATTATGAAATTTGGAATCTAGCAATAACTTGACATCACGGACCCAACAAAAGTGGTTTCGTCGAAATCCGAGGTCGTTTGCAAAATTGCTATTTTTAAGGGCCTTATATATATAAAAATATATATAAATTCCACAGCGACTATTTCTAATTTTCAACTGGACATATCTCATCATTTCTAAAGTGAAATCTCGGTTTGTTAGCTTCGTTGGAAAGATATTCACTATTAGATTCCATTATTTTTGGTTTCACTAAAATCCGGATTGTTTTGCACCCGGTACATTCAATTGAAGTTTGAAATCGAATTATCGAACTACCGCGCCATTTTCAATTCCTATTTATAATTATATATAATTATTTATATTCTAACGACGACGTATATAATATATACGTCGAATTATATTCAAAATAAATTTTCTCGTCGATATTATTTAAAATACTCTATTTTAAATATTCAAAATTCGCCAAAATTGCCAAAATAAAAATTTTAAACTGGCCCAGATTTTCCGGGTTATTACAATCTCCCCCACTTAAAACTTTTCGTCCCCGAAAAGGAACAAAGTCGAAAGTGGTTTGATTATTCAATTCTATGTTCGATCTGGCTTCCATTCTCCAACTCTTTAGTTTCTGAGAATTTTCAAAACTTCAAAAATTTGGCTAACACCCTAAATTTTCGAAAAATTTCGCCATAACCTCCCCTGCAATGGGAGCATCGGGAAATTGCAAATAGCGTTCCCGGTCCTTCTAATCTCAAAAAGAAAAAGAAAAAGCCAAGCGGCTAGCCAATAGGCTCACAAAATCATCATCACCCAAACAAACAGTAAATTATGTAGTAAACATGTACCTATTTGTCGGGCAAACAAATTTTATTCTCTGGCTCTAGCCTCCTTGCTATGACCTGTTCAATGTAAGTATATGTACATGCAAGCAAATGCGACCAATTTCAATATAATTCAATATTTGATTTAATTAGGCATAAATGGTTAAAAATTAGCAAACAATTAAACAAACAACACAAACATCAATCAATTAGTGAATTAGAGTTTCAAATTCATAATTTGATACATATACAAAAATCATGTTTTTGATGCCAATTCACAACAATGTGTTCTAACTATATATAAGTTTTGGTTCTCACACCAGTCTAATGGAAATATATCGATATCACACCTTCGTTACTCGAACATGAATACCAATGACAACTAGTCAATCATCAGAATCATCTTCGGGCCACTAGAGTATGATTCTATATCTATCCAGTATATTAAAACTTCGAATATACGTTCATGACGCGTATATGCCAAATCTTTATATACTCGATTGTCCATATTCAAAATAAATAAATAATCAAATACGTATAAAATGGTTTAACTTTTCAAAACAAAAATTGTTTTCAATTGAAAAATATACTCTTCACACTCGTTCTAGGATACTACTGATCCTATCTCTAACGAGTCATTCTAATTGGATATTACTAATCCAATATCTGATGAATTCTTTCGTATGGTTCTAATGTGTCTTGTTCTCGAGCTCTGTAAACCAAAGCTCTGATACCAAATGTGACGGCCTGGAATTTCGCTCGATCTTAATCAGTCGTTAAAACGATCTAAACCGTTCGAAACCCCTGAACGTTGAGAACATGACAAATCAGAACACAAACAGAAGAACATTTCGTTGTATATTACAACAATGCATCAGATTACAAGAATATACAGAGTCTAAATGAATAAATATTACACAGAAATATCAGAGATTTAAATTACATTTAAATACATAGCAGCGGAAAATAATACAAAGCACAACTGAAGGTGATATACGGATACAGAGCTTTCCGGATATCATTCCAGCTGTAAACCAGGATCCTGTGAATATAAATCTGCAAAACCAAAACTACTAGCTGCCCGTGCGGAAAATAGGGGCACCCAGAGTTTAGGTTAAAACAATAAACTCCAGGTCAGTCATGTGACTGGTGTGAGAACTAAAACAGTTATTTAAAGCTTTACTTTAAAAGAGAGCAATTCAAGGGACCACGCCGTATAACACGGAACGGGTTTTCTCCCAAGAATACCAGTGCATAAAATAAACAACGCAATGCTTTTTCGAAAAATGAAGCTATTATAAGACCCAGGTCCTATCATACAATGCAACGCAAGCCGGGGGATAGGGTTTTCCCTTATAATAGCCAAACATGCTTGGTACGTTCAAACAAATCATTTGATACTATAATAAGTGTATAGTGTCAAAACATTTCAATCATAAATATAAATCATAGACGGCATGGGTACCATATATCATGTCGCCATACTAGTTCTACAATTAAAACCGAATTACACGTATTGGAAATTGGATTTCCGTCATGAGTCGAGGCAAGGGGCAAGCTCCTCTCCGCGTTCGAGACACTCTAGCAAATGTCCCCGGGATTACGCACACTGGGTAACCCCTGGATGCTTCAGGGCCGGTCCTCACTTACGTTAGAGGATTGGCAATTCCTGAACACACGTTTCCCGGTCCTTACAGACCTATAATCGAGGCGCCTCATCCAACAACCACAAAGGTGAAAAGTATATATATGTCAGGGCTGGTAAGTCACTGACACCACCAAAGCTAGAAAGAAACGTGCGCTCTCCCTGCAGTCCGTATCCCGTTTTTAACTCATACCGAGGTGTGAGGCTCGCGAATACACGCTATACACAAAGCTACCACGTAGGTTATGCTTTGATCATCAACCACAAGACTTTGCTTTTCAACAGAAGCCTTGATCCATGCAACTCAGCATGCCACACAGGCAATTCATGCCATGCGATTGATATCTATCGATATATAACCTCTAAGCTCGTACGTCTCAGAGAAGGGCGTTAAGCAAGAGAATAAATTCTCCGCCGCCAAACAGATATATATTTAATAGAAATCAATCAACACAGAATAAAATCCAATGTCAGACACACAATCCATTTACAAGTCCGTTCTGGGTCTGAACGAAACCGGAGGCACTTTCCTCGCATATCCATCCATCTCCAAGTACGTCTGGACGACCACCAACTATTTCCATCCTCTTGGGTGTACAGCCCAATCAGGATCGTCAGTAATTACCCAAACGATGTGAAAACTTCCGGTCTTCGACCACCGTCTTCATCTTCGACTTATCGTCGAATCGGTTATTCAGAATGGGTATAAACCCGGACTTTCCGAACAACCCGCGTATATTGAAAACAAATGTTACACAAACACAACATACGCCTCATTCCAATTCATTAGTCACTAACTGCAAATTAGCAAGAGAACAATTTCCCAAACATTAACCCCGAAGGCCGAAACCAACATCAGATCAATACCCAGGAAACCATTCTTCTTAGCCAACCTACAGCTAGTTTCTAAATTCCACATTCTTAGGGAAATGTTCCCATTAATTTTATCCAAGATAAATTCTTTAAAATTTATCCTGTAATCTTCCTTTGGATGTCATTTAAAACCAAATTATGGTTTTCCAACTAGTCGAGATTAGCGAACCACAACGAAGTAATTATTTATTTTATTTCCCAATCCCAACCTATTCATCCCATGAAGCAAAACTGGTAATACTCCATATCTAACACCGTGGTGTTATCGGTAAAATTAATTACCATTTCCCGTTCAAATCTAATTAAAGATTTAACTATCGCTTTGGAGCAAAACTGGCGATACCCCATTCTCGCTCATTTCTAAATTTGATAATTTAGATTATCAGTTCGAATTTCAATCTAATTGCAGATTCAATAAAACTCCTTTTACTGGGTTAAAGAACTAGGTGTTATTTAAAACACAGTTCACGACAAACCCAAATCTCATTCTATTTGTTATCGGGTTAAAGAACCAGTGTTATTTAAAACACTGTTCACGATAAATCCATCTCAAACTTAATCAAATATATTAGAAATTCGATTATTTAAAACCCCTTTTTAAATCTAATTCATTTATTTAAAAATGATTGGGTTTTAAATTAGTTCAAAACTAGTTCATTTCGATAAAAATCTATTTTTATCTTTTCAAATATGGAGTTTTTCACCCCAATTTTTCCCAAATCATTTCTTATGATTTTACACAAATTATTGATATTTTTAATAATTTTATCAAGGCCCGTACAGTCGATTTCCAACAACGGCCATCGAACTGCACCTATAGCGACCTTTTTCGAATTTGATTTGGACGTATCTCCAAATCCAACCGTTAGATTTCAAATTTCTGATATTCGTTAGAAAGCTCTTTTCGATATGAACCCAACGGTTCCGGTTTTAGGAGAATCCGACGGTCGGATCTCCCGTAATGTCCGTTTGAAATAAATGGTCGAAATTTACGAACTGCCGCGGCGCGGCGCGTTCTATTCAGGCCATTATATTATATATATAATATATATAATATATATTTCGTCGATTCCTATTTTAAAACGAATTATATAAATAGTTTTGAATTCGTTTCAAAAACATTTTCAACTTCCATTTCATTTCAAATCAAAATTGAATTTTCTTTTATAAATTCGTTTTAAAATTCATCTCTATTCAATTCAAATTTCAATTCAATTTGAATTCATTTCACTTTATTTTAAATTCAATTCGAATTCGTTTTTCAATTCAATTCAATTCAATCCTAATCGGTTTTCTATTCGATTCAAATTCATTTCCTATTCAAATTAAATTCGTTTCGTTTTCTATTTGAATCAAGTTCATTATATATTCAATTTGAGATCAAATTGGTTTTCTATTCCATTCAATTCGAAATCGTTTTATATTCAACTCAAATCGAAATCGTTATATATTCAATTCATTTCGAAATCGTTATATATTCAATTCATTTCGAAATCGTTATATATTCAATTCATTTCGAAATCGTTATATATTCAATTCATTTCGAAATCGTTATATATTCAATTCATTTCGAAATCGTTATATATTCAATTCATTTCGAAATCGTTATATATATCGTTCGCGTCAAAATGGCGCATCACTATTCAACACGGCTTTATATATTCTATTTCAAATATTTCTTTTTGTCAACACACGACTAATCTCAACGAATGAGTACCGTCAATGTGTGACTATTTTTGGTTAAATTATTTCGTTCAACACATGACTAATCTCAACGAATGAGTACCGTCAACACATGAACCTTTATTTTATATTGATAAAGATGTAAATTTTATTATAAAAATAATTCGTTCAACACATGACTAATATCAACGGATGAATATAGTCAACACATGAACCTTTATTTTATATTGATAAAGATGTAAATTTTATTATAAAAATAATTCGTTCAACACATGACTAATCTCAACGAATGAGTACCGTCAACACATGAACCTTTATATTATATTGATAAAGATGTAAATTTTATTATAAAAATAATTCGTTCAACACATGACTAATCTCAACGAATGAGTACCGTCAACACATGAACCTTTATATTATATTGATAAAGATGTAAATTTTATTATAAAAATAATTCGTTCAACACATGACTAATCTCAACGAATGAGTACCGTCAACACATGAACCTTTATTTTATATTGATAAAGATGTAAATTTTATTATAGAAATAATTCGTTCAACACATGACTAATCTCAACGAATGAGTATAGTCAACACATGAACCTTTATTTTATATATTCTTTTTCAAATTGGAATGAGGCCCAATCAATTACCATATAAAGTCAATTATATGGATTTTCATACAACACATGTATAAGATAGCATTGAAGAATAATCAACCATCAACCAAAGTGCACTACACTGTATAAGCATCAAATATAGATATCTAACGCTTATAACAGCCTGTCAATCAATCGATCGACATACTTTATCAATCAGGATGAGTGAACTCATATTTCATCCCAACACCCGTGTGGGGTTTCAAACAATCACACACAGATTTTATTTGTGCAGTTGGGCGGTGTGTAAAATTTATCGACCCAATCAATGTCATTCAAATAGGTGTACATAAACAAACCGTCCGGTTTGTAAATGAATATTTTATTTATTCGCATTCACGTTAAAAATTATATTTTTAACGATAAAACAATTTATCTTAACATATGAATATCTATTCAGTTCATTTATTCAATAAAGGATTATTTTTATTTTTCTAACATATTTTAGAAAATTTTGGCGGCATAACGGCACGATACTAGAAACGGGACAAGGTCCAGCCTTATCCCCGGTCTAGTGAAGGCCCACGCCATTCACACATCAATCAAATTCACTTTCGTTATGCAAACCACAAAATTTTGGAGTAAGGGTCTAACCTAGCCTTACTCCTTCGCCTTATAACGGCGCACGTCTAATCCTAATCAATTTATCGATTCGATTATTCACACCACAAACCACATTCAAACCAATATCGCAAACAATCACCAAACAGTCAAACAAACAAGTCCATGGTCTGTGGACGATTGTGTCGGGTGCTACTAAGCACCGTCTGCATCCTAGTATATATATAACTAGAAAAATTAAATTGAAAGGTGAGAAATTCTCACCAATAGCTATCCTAGCTCCACGGCACTTCTTTTGATAGAAATCTTCATCTTCATCGCATCTTCATCGCCCGTAGTCACTATATATATAAAAATCGAATTTTTTTTTTACTTCGCTATTCAATATATAAAAATCCATTTTTCTATCGAAGTTCAATATATAAAAATTCTATTTTTCTATCGAAGTTCAATATATATAAAAATTCTATTTTTCTATCGAAGTTCAATATATAAAAATTCTATTTTTCTATCGAAGTTCAATATATAAAAAATTTTATTTTTCTATTGAAGTTCAATATATAAAAATTCTATTTTTCTATTTCGCTATGTCAAATAGATAAAAATTATATTTTTATCACGCTATTTTCCACATAAAGATTTCGCCTTTATAAAAATTACCACTTTATCTCAACGTATATAAAATAAAAATCAGATTTTTATTTCGTTACATACACAAAGATGATATCTTTATATTCTCTATCCTATAAAGATTATATTTTTAATACTTTAAAAATATAAAAATCATATTTTTAATATTCCTATATAGTAAAGACTATATTTTTTAATACTTTGAAAATATAAAAATCATATTTTTAATACTTTGAAAATATAAAAATCATATTTTTAATACTTTGAAAATATAAAAATCATATTTTTCTTTAACTAAAAATCAAATCTTTTTTTTTCTAATCAGTTTTAATCCTTTTGAAAAATCAGTTTTTATTTTCTTTTAAAACAGTTTTTATAATTCTTTTAAAAATTCTGTTTTTAAAACCCTTTTAAAAATTCTGTTTTTAGAACTCTTTTAAAAAAACAAAACAGTTTTAAAATTCCTAAAACAAAAATAGAAACAGTTTTCTTAAACAAAATAAAAACAGTTTTCTTAAACAAAATAAAAACAGTTTTCTTAAACAAAATAAAAACAGTTTTCTAACTGTAAATATAAAACAAAATCAGTTTTAAATTTAAAATCGAAACTAGTTTTAGACTTTAAAATTAAAAACTGTATTTACTCTTTTTTTTTTCAGTTTATATAATATCAAAAATAAAATAAATCAAAACAGTTTAAATAAATCAAAAGAAATCAGTTTTACAGAATAAAATTAAAAATAAAATTACCTAGATCTGCGAAAAAAGGGGGGGCCTGCTCTGCTTTTGGCGGCGTCGGGGAGAAGAAGATGGAGGCGGCGGCGATGGGCTGCGATGGGTTTTGCTCGATTTGGGCATTAGGGTCTGATGCGGGTTCGGAGGAGGGAAGGGGATCGGGGAAGAAGGAGGAGGAGGATAAGGGGAGGGCGGCGGCGGCGATGGGCGACAGGGGGGGGGGCGATCGGCGTTAATCGCCTGGGCGATTTAGTTTTTTTTTTTTCTTTTTTTTTTCTTTCTTTTGAAATAAACGAACGGGGGGGGGGGGGGGGCCTAGGTAGTTAAGGAGAAAGGGTTTTATTTATTTTTTTATTTTATTTAATTTAATTATTTAATTCAATTTAAAGTTGACTTTCTGTTTTAACTCGAAATCAAGCCCACCGACTGTCGCCCCTAGCTAATTACCCCCATTCCGAACACAATGGGATATGCCACGCAAGCTGATTCGACCGTTATAATCAGTTTCCGTTGAATTTACATTTAAATCACTATATTGAATTTTAAACGTACGTTTCAAATTACCGGGGCCACATACTAACTAGAAAAATTCCTGAAAAATATTTTCTAGCTTCGTATTGACGATACGGTCCTAACAAAACTAGTTTCGTCGAATTCTGAGACCGTTGGAAAAATGGCCAATTTCCAGTCGATTAAAATCAACTGAAACTGGTCAAACGCGTTTTCCTTCGCCACGCTCACATATTGATTCGAAAAATTATGAAATTTGGAATCTAGCAATAACTTGACATCACGGACCCAACAAAAATGGTTTCGTCGAAATCCGAGGTCATTTGCAAAATTGCTATTTTTAAGGGCCTTATATATATAAAAATATATATAAATTCCACAGCGACTATTTCTAATTTTCAACTGGACATATCTCATCATTTCTAAAGTGAAATCTCGGTTTGTTAGCTTCGTTGGAAAGATATTCACTATTAGATTCCATTATTTTTGGTTTCACTAAAATCCGGATTGTTTTGCACCCGGTACATTCAATTGAAGTTTGAAATCGAATTATCGAACTACCGCGCCATTTTCAATTCCTATTTATAATTATATATAATTATTTATATTCTAACGACGACGTATATAATATATACGTCGAATTATATTCAAAATAAATTTTCTCGTCGATATTATTTAAAATACTCTATTTTAAATATTCAAAATTCGCCAAAATTGCCAAAATAAAAATTTTAAACTGGCCCAGATTTTCCGGGTTATTACAAAATGAATTGAATTGAAAACGATTTCGAAATGAATTGAATTGAAAACGATTTTGAAATGAATTGAATTGAAAACGATTTCGAAATGAATTGAATTGAAAACGATTTTGAAATGAATTGAATTGAAAACGATTTCGAAATGAATTGAATTGAAAACGAATTGAAATGAATTCAAATTGAATTGAAATTTGAATTGAATAGAAATGGATTTGAAGACGAAATTATAGAGAAGAATTCAATTTTGATTTGAATTGAAATGGAAGTTGAAATTGCTTTTGAAACGAATTTAAAACTATTTATATAATTCGTTTTAAATAGAAATCGACGAATAATATATTATATATATTATATATATAATATAATGGCCTGAATAGAACGCGCCGCGCCGCGGCAGTTCGCGAATTTCGACCATTGACTTCGAATGGACATTACGGGAGATCCGACCGTCGGATTCTCCTAAAACCGGAACCGTTGGGTTCGTATCGAAAAGAGCTTTCTAACGAATATTAGAAATTTGAAATCTAACGGTTGGATTTGGAATTATGTCCAAATCAAATTCGAAAAAGGTCGCTGTAAGTGCAGTTCGATGGCCATTGATGGAAATCGACTATACGGGCCTTGATAAAATTATTAAAAATAGTAATAATTTGTGTAAAATCATAAGAAATGATTTAGAAAGGATTGGGATGAAAAACTCCATATTTGAAAGGATAAAAATAGATTTTTATCGAAATGAACTAGTTTTGAACTAGAATTACAATTCTATTTATTTTTAAATAAATAAATTGAATTAGAAAAGGGTTTTAAAAATAACCAGAATATCCAATGATTGCATTGGAGTGGATTTGAATCGAAATTGTCTTCGGAATATTTCGATGTTGGAATTCGTGATTATACAGGTGTTGTTGTGGAAATTTGAAAGATATATATTTATATCGTTATTTCCAATACGACATTTGCTAGCCGTAGAATTCGATATTGAATATAAGCCGATATATTTTCTATTCAGAGCCTTGTATTGAATATCGAATGTGATTTGGGTTTGTCGTGAATGGTGTCTTCACTAACACTGTTCTTGAACCCAATTGAGAAATGATTAAATCTTTTTATTTAGATTTAATGAAGTGTACCAATTAAACAATATTTAATTGGAATAGAATTGATATTGATTTTTGGGTTTATCGTGAACAGTGTTTTAAATAACACTTGTTCTTTAACCCGATAATTAATGGAATGATTTTTGGGTTTATCGTGAACAGTGTTTTAAATAACACTTGTTCTTTAACCCGATAATTAATGGAATGATTTTTGGGTTTATCGTGAACAGTGTTTTAAATAACACTTGTTCTTTAACCCGATAATTAATGGAATGATTTTTGGGTTTATCGTGAACAGTGTTTTAAATAACACTTGTTCTTTAACCTGATAATTAATGGAATGTGATTTTGGGTTTATCGTGAACCGTGTTTTAAATGACACTGATTCTTTAACCCAGTCGAAGATTAAAACTAAGTGGAGTTTTAATGAATCTTTAATTAGATTGAAATGATCGAAAATGGAGTATCACCAGTTTTGCTCCAGGCGATAGTTAAATCTTTAATTAGATTTGAACGTGAAATGGTAATTGAATTTACCGATAACACTGTGGTGTTAGATATGAAGTATTACCAGTTTTACTTCATGGGATGAATAGGTTGGGATTGGGAAATAAAATAAATGATTACTTCGGTGTAGTTCGCTAATCCCGACTAGTTTGAATTGATATTCAAAAATGGATTAAAGAATAAATTCAAGGAATTTATCTTTGATAAAATTAATGGGAATCTTTCCCTATGAATGTGAAATTTAGAAACTAACTGTCGGTTAGCTAAGCAGAATGGTTTTCTGGATATTGATCTGATGTTGGTTTCGGCCTTCGGGGTTAATATTCGGGGAATTATTCTCTTGATTAATTTACGGTTAGTGACTAATGAATTGGAATGAGGCGTATGTTGTGTTTGTGTAACACTTTTATAATATATACGCGAGTTATTCGGAAAGACCGGGTTTATCCCATTCTGAATAACTGATACGACGATAAGTCGAAGATGAAGATGATGGTCGAAGACCGGAGGTCTTCACGTCGTTTGGGTGATAACTGATGATCTTGATTGGGCTGTACACCCAAGAAGATGGAAACAGTTAGTGATCGTCCAGACGTACTTGGAGATCGATGGATATGCGGGGTACTAGGTGCCTCCGGTTTCGTTCAGACCCAGAACGGACTTGTAAATGGACTGTGTGTCTGACATCGGATTTCATTCTGTGTGACTGATATCGGTTGCATAGGATGGTTTGCCTGTGTGGCATGCTAAGATGCAAATGATCAAGGCTTCTGTTGAAAAGAAAAGTCTTGTGGTGATGATCAAAGCACGGCCTTTGTGGCGTAGCTTTGTGTAACGTTTACCTCGCGTGTTTCACACCCGGTATGAACCAAAAACGGGAGACGGACCTCAGGGAGGACTTGCGTTTCTTTCTAGCTAGAAGTGGCGTCAGTGGTTTTACACGCCCTGACGAGTTTGACTTATGTGGTTGTTGCGGTTGCGAGGCGCCTCGGTTATATCGGTTTCGGCCGAATGCATTCTGGTCGGCTGACGGACCAGACTTACACCCCATAGGGTGGGGAGACGTATTGTTCAGGCATAATAATCCACTCCGTGTGGACCGGCCCTGACGATCTAAGGGGCAGTTGCGGCTGTTCCTGAGGCTCGGGCTAGACAGTCTCGAATCGGTTGAGGACTATCTTTTGCCTCGGTTCATAGATGGAAATCCAATTTCCAAATACGAGACTTTGCGGTTTTGATTGTATATCCTATATATGGCGACATAGTGGGATGGGGCGCTTATGCCGCCTATGATTGATACTTATGATTTGAAGTTGTTTTATACACTATGCACTTATAATAGTATCAAATGATTTGTTTTAAACGTATCAAGCATTCTTTGGCTGTTATAAGGGAAAACCCTATCCTCGACTGCGTTGCATTGTGTGATGGGACCTGGGTCTTATAACAGCTTCATTTTTTCTTTATTTAGCATTGCGCTGTTTGTTTTATGCACTGGTATTCTTGGGAGGAAACCCGTTCCGTGTTATACGGCGTGGTCCCTTGATTTACCTTTAAAAATAAAGATTAATAACTGTTTTAGTTCTCACACCAGTCACATGACTGACCTGGAGTTTATTGTTTTAACCTAAACTCTGGGTGCCCCTATTTTGACACGGGCAGCTAGTAGTTTTGGTTTTTGCAGATTTATATTCACATGATCCTGGTTTACAGCTGGAACGATATCCGGAAAGCTTTGTATCCGTATATCTCATTCTAGTTGTGTATTGTATTATTTTCCGCTGCTATGTATTTAAATGTAATTTAAATCTCTGATATTTCTGTGTAATATTCATTCGTTAATACTCTGTATATTCTTGTAATCTGATGTATTGTTGTAATATACAATGAAATGTTCTTCTGTATGCGTTCTGATGTGGCTTGTTCTCGAACTATCCGTCGCTTTCCTTAACGGGGAAGTTACGGGTCTTCACAAAATCTTCATCGCCATCGCATCTTCGTCATCTTTATTGCCCGTAGTCACTATATATATATAAAAATCACATTTTTATATATTGATGTATTAAAAATAAAAATCGCATTTTTATTTATTCACTTTCGATTTAAAAATCATATTGTGAAAATAGAATTTTCACTTCGTTATACTTTATATAAAAATTGAATCTTTACTATGTTATTCAATATATAAAAATCGAATTTTTACTACGGTGTTCAATATATAAAAATCGAATTTTTACTATGCTATTCAATATATAAAAATCGAATTTTTACTCCATTATTGATTATTTCTATGTACGACCATTTTATAAATAACATACATACGATAAAAATGATATTTTTATCAAACCAAAAATTGTATTTTTCACATCAAAGAAAAATCATAATTTTCGATCTTAGCGAATCTTATTTTCATTTCAAAGAAAAATATATTTTCACAATCACAGAACTTATTTTTCAAAAATCAAAAATCATATATGCAAAATTCATATTTTTATATTTCTATTAATCATATAAAAAAAATCATATTTTTATATGATTAGAAACCATGCTATTCTTATTTTATTTTAAAACTAATGCTATATAATTTCAGATTTCCTAAACAATAAAGTATATATATAACTTATTAGTAAAGACCAAATTTTTAAACAAGGTATTTATTTTTAAAACTGAAATTAAAATTATTAGCATGAAAACTCACCGTATTTTCGGATTTTGGGGATCGAAGGAGAAATGTCGGGGTCTGCAGGGTCGAAGATGGAGCGGTGGGGTCCCTGATGCGTCGGCGGTGGACTACTGGCGGAGGTGGTGGCCATGGCGGTCGAAGCTGTCGATTTGGGGTTCGGCTCGAGGGGTTTCGCGATTTCCAGAGAGGGGAGCAAGGACGGAGGAAGGAGGAGCGTCGGTCTTGGGAGGAGGTGGTAGCGTAGACTTCGGAGGAGGAGGCGGGGCGCGATGGCATTCGTCGCCATCGGCGGTTTCCAGATCGAGGAAATCATTTTTTTTTATTATTATAAATGTCGGGTTTGACTTTCTGAATAGGGAAAGGGGTTTAAGGGAAATGATTTTATTTAATTATTTAATTATCAGTAAAGGTACTTTTATTTCGACCTTCCAAAAGAGACCCACCGACTGTCGTCCCTAGCGTTTTACCCCCATTCCGAACACAATGGGATATGTTTCGTAAGCTGATTTGATCGTTTGAATCAGTTTCCGTTAAATTTACATTTAAATCTATATATTGAATTTTAAACGTACATTTCAAATTACCGGGGCCACATACTAACTCTAAAAATTCAATAAAAATATTTTCTAGATTCGTAGTGTCGATACGGTCCTAACAAAACTAGTTTCGCCGAAATCCGAGGTCGTTTGCAAAATGTCCATTTTTAAGGGCCTGAATTCCATAGCGACTATTCTGAATTTTCAACTGGACATATCTTTTGATTCTCGCTATGAAATCTTGATTGTTCGGATTCGTTGGAAAGATATTATCAATTAGATCCTACTATTTCTGGTTTCACTAAAATCCGGATTGATTTGCACCCGGTACATTCAATTGAAGTTTGAAATCGAATTATCGAACTACCGCGCCATTTTCAATTCTATTTATAATTATATATAAATATTTATATTCTAACGACGACGCGTATAATATATACGTTCGAATTATATTCAAAATAAATTTTCTCGTCGATATTATTTAAAATAATTCATTTTAAATGTTCAAAATTCACTAAAATTGCCGAAATAAAAATTTTAAACTGGCCCAGATTTTCGGGTTATTACAATCTCCCCCACTTAAAACTTTTCGTCCCCGAAAAGGAACAAAGTCGAAAGTGGTTTGATTATTCAACACTATGTTCGATCTGGCTTGCATTCTCCAACTTTTCAGTTTCTGAGAATTTTCAAATTTTCAAAAATTTGGCTAACACCCTAAATTTTTGGAAAATTTCGCCATAACCTCCCCTGCACCGGGAGCATCGGGGAATTTCAAATAGCTTCCCCGGTCCTTCAGATCTCAAAAAGAAAAAGAAAAAGCCAAGCGGCTAGCCAATAGGCTCATAAAATCATCATCACCCAAACAAAACAATAAATTATGTAGTAAACATGTACCTATTTGTCGGGCAAACAAATTTTATTCTCTGCTCTAGCCTCCTTGCTATGACCTGTTCAATGATATATATGTATATGCAAGCAAATGCGACCAATTTTCAATACAATTCAATATTTGATTTAGTTAGGCATAAAGGTTCAAAATTTATCAAACAACTAAACAAGCAACACAAACATCAATCAATTAATGAATTAGAGTTTCAAATTCATAATTTGATATATATACAAAAAATCATGTTTTGATGCCAATTCACAACAATGTATTCTAGCTATATAAGTTTTGGTTCTCACACCAGTCTAATGGAAATATATAGAAATCACACCTTCGAAATTCGAATATGAATACTGATGATGATGCACCATCATCAGAATCATCCCCGGATATCTAGAATGTGATTCTATATCTATCCAGTATATTAAAACTTCGACTATACGTTCATGACGCGTATACGCGAAATCCATATATACTCGATTGTCCATGTTAGAAATAAATAAATATTCAAATACGTATAAAGCGATTTAAATTTTAAAACAAAATTGTTTTCATTTGAAAAATATACTCTTCACACTCGTTCTAGGATACTACTGATCCTATCTCTAACGAGTCATTCTAATTGGATATTACTAACCCAATATCTGATGAATTCTTTCGTATTGTTCTAATGTGTCTTGTTCTCGAGCTCTGTAAACCAAAGCTCTGATACCAAAATGAAACGACCCGTAACTTCCCCGTAAAGGAAAGCGTCGGATAGTTCGAGAACAACACACAAAAGGACGCATACGGAAGAACATTTCATTGTATATTACAACAATGCATCAGAATACAAGAATATACAGAGTATAAATGAATATTACACAGAAATATCAGAGATTTAAATTACATTTAAATACATAGCAGCGGAAAATAATACAATACACAACTAGAAGTAGATATACAGATACAAAGCTTTCCGGATATCGTTCCAGCTGTAAACCAGGATCCTGTGAATATAAATCTGCAAAACCAAAACTACTAGCTGCCCGTGTCAAAATAAGGGCACCCAGAGTTTAGGTTAAAACAATAAACTCCAGGTCAGTCATGTGACTGGTGTGAGAACTAAAACAGTTATTAATCTTTATTTTAAATCATTAGGTAAATCAAGGGACCACGCCGTATAACACGGAACGGGTTTCCTCCCAAGAATACCAGTGCATAAAACAAACAGCGCAATGCTAAATAAAGAAAAATGAAGCTGTTATGAGACCCAGGTCCTATCACACAATGCAACGCAAGCCGGGGGATAGGGTTTTCCCTTATAACAGCCAAAGAATGCTTGATACGTTTAAAACAAATCATTTGATACTATTATAAGTGCATAGTGTATAAAACAACTTCAAATCATAAGTATCAATCATAGGCGGCATGGGTACCATATATCATGTCGCCATACTAGTTCTACAATTAAAACCGCACATGTCACGTATTTGGAAATTGGGTTTCCATCTATGAACCGAGGCAAAAGATAGTCCTCACCGAATTCGAGACTCTCTAGCCCGCCCCTCAGGAACAGCCGCAACTGCCCCTTGGATCGTCAGGGCCGGTCCACCGATGTGGATTATTATGCCTGAACACTACGTTTCCCCACCCTCTGGGGTGTAAGTCTGGTCCGTCCGCCGACCAGAATGCATCGGCCGAAACCGATATAACCGAGGCGCCTCGCAACAGCAACAACCACATAAGTCAAACTCGTCAGGGCGTGTAAAACCACTGACGCCACTTCTAACTAGAAAGAAACGCAAGTCCTCCCTGAGGTCCATCTCCCGTTTTTGGTTCATACCGGGTGTGAAACACGCGAGGTAAACGTTACACAAAGCTACGCCACAAAGGCCGTGCTTTGATCATCACCACAAGACTTTGCTTTTCAACAGAAGCCTCGATCAATTGCCACTTAGGCATGCCACATAGGCAATTCACTCCATGCGTTTGATATCCATCAATATATAACCCCTGAGCTCGTACGTCTCAGAGAAGGGCGTTAAGCAAGAGAATAAATTCTCCGCCGCCAAACAGATATATATTTAATAGAAATCAATCACACAGACTAAAATCCAATGTCAGACACACAGTCCATTTACAAGTCCGTTCTGGGGCTGAACGAAACCGGAGGCACCTAGTACCCCGCATATCCATCGATCTCCAAGCACGTCTGGACGATCACTAACTGTTTCCATCTTCTTGGGTGTACAGCCCAATCAAGATCATCAGTAATCACCCAAACGACGTGAAAACTTCTGGTCTTCGACCACCATCTTCATCTTCGACACCACGTCGAATCAGTTATTCAGAATGGGATAAACCCGGTCTTTCTGAATAACTCGCGTATATATTATAAAAGTGTTACACAAACACAACATACGCCTCATTCCAATTCAGAATATTCTTTTATTCAAATATTCCTATACTTTGGGAAAAGTTCCCATTAATTTTATCCAAGATAAATTCTTTAAATTTATTCTTTAATCTCCTTTGAATATCAATTCAAACTAGTCGGGATTAGCGAACCACACCGAAGTAATCATTTATTTTATTTCCCAATCCCAACCTATTCATCCCATGAAGTAAAACTGGTAATACTTCATATCTAACACCACAGTGTTATCGGTAAATTCAATTACCATTTCACGTTCAAATCTAATTAAAGATTTAACCATCGCTTGGAGCAAAACTGGTGATACTCCATTTTCGATCATTTCAATCTAATTAAAGATTCATTAAAACTCCACTTAGTTTTAATCTTTAACTGGGTTAAAGAATCAGTGTCATTTAAAACACGGTTCACGATAAACCCAAAATCACATTCCATTAATTATCGGGTTAAAGAACAAGTGTTATTTAAAACACTGTTCACGATAAACCCAAAAATCAATACCAATTCAATTCCAATTAGATATCATTTAATTGATACACTTCATTAAATCTATATAAAAAGATTTAATCTTTTCACAACTGGGTTCAAGAACAGTGTTAGTGAAGACACCATTCACGACAAACCCAAATCACATTTGATATTCAATACAAGGCTTTGAATAGAAAATATATCGGCTTATATTCAATATCAAATTCTACGATTAACAAATGTCGTATTGAAATAACGATATAAATGTATATCTTTCAAATTCCCATAACAACATCTGTATAATCACGAATTCCAACATCGAAATATTCCGACGACAATTTCGATTCAAATCCACTCCAATGCAATCATTGGAAATTTTGGTTATTTTTAAAACCCCTTTCAAATCCAATTTATTTATTTAAAAATAAATAGAATTATAATTCTAGTTCAAAACTAGTTCATTTCGATAAAAATCTATTTTTATCTTTTCAAATATGGAGTTTTTCATCCCAAATCTTCACAAATCATTTCTTATGATTTTACACAAATTATTACTATTTTTAATAATTTTATCAAGGCCCGTACAGTCGATTTCCAACAACGGCCATCGAACTGCACTTACAGCGACCTTTTTCAAATTTGATTTGGACATAATTCCAAATCCAACCGTTAGATTTCAAATTTCTAATATTCGTTAGAAAGCTCTTTTCGATACGAACCCAACGGTTCCGGTTTTAGGAGAATCCGACGGTCGGATCTCCCGTAATGTCCGTTTGAAATAAATGGTCGAAATTCACGAACTGCCGCGGCGCGGCGCGTTCTATTCAGGCCATTATATTATATATATAATATATATAATATATTTCGTCGATTTCTATTTAAAACGAATTATATAAACAGTTTTAAATTCGTTTCAAAAGCAATTTCAACTTCCATTTCAATTCAAATCAAAATTTGAATTCTTCTTTATAAATTCGTTTTAAAATTCATTTCTATTCAATTCAAATTTCAATTCAATTTGAATTCGTTTTCAATTCATTTCGAAATCGTTTTCAATTCAATTCATTTTGAAATCGTTTTCAATTCAATTCATTTCGAAATCGTTTTCAATTCAATTCATTTCGAAATCGTTTTCAATTCAATTCATTTCGAAATCGTTTTCAATTCAATTCATTTCGAAATCGATAAAATCGATATAAATTTCGTTCACGTCAAAATGGCGTCAATCTAATCAACACGGCTTCATAAATTTCTATTTTCAAATATTCTATTTCAAATATTTCTTTTTCAAAATAGTGGTTGTTATCAAAATATTTCGTTCAACACATGACCAATCTCAACGGATGAGTACTGTCCACACATGAACCTTTATTTTATAATATTCTTTATTTTTCAAATTGGAATGAGGCCCAATCAATTACCATATAAAGTTAATTATATGGATTTTCATACAACACATGTATATAATAACATTGAAAAATAATCAACCATCAACCAAAGTGCACTACACTGTATAAGCATCAAATATAGATATCTAGCGCTTATAACAGCCTGTCAATCAATCGATCGACATATTCAATCAATCAGGATGAGTGAACTTCAAATTTCATCCCAACACCCGTGTGGGGTTTCAAACAATCAAACACATACTTTATTTGTGCAGTTGGGCGATGTGTAAAATTTATCGACCCAATCAACGTCATTCAAATAGGTGTACATAAACAAACCGTCCGGTTTGTAAATGAATATTTTATTTATTCACATTCACTATATTCATATTCACGTTAAAAATTATATTTTTAACGATAAAACATTTTATTTCAACACATGAATTTCTATTCAATTCATTTATTCAATAAAATGGTATTTTTATTTTTCTAACTTATTTTAGAAAATTTCGGCGGCATAACGGCACGATATTAGAAACGGGACAAGGCCCAGCCTTATCCCCGGTCTAGTGAAGGCCCACGCCATTCACGCATCAATCAAATCAATTTCATTTCAACAAACAATTCAATTCAAACCAAATGAACTAACCAACTACACAACCAAACAATTTAACAAACAAGCCATCCATGGTCTGTGGATGACGGGTGTCGGGTGCTACTAAACACCGTCTGCATCCTAGTATATATATAACTAGAAAAGAAATTGAAAGGTGAGAAATTCTCACAGATAGCTATCCTAGCTCCACGGCACTTCTTTTGCAGGAAATCTTCATCGCCATCGCATCTTCGTCATCTTTATTGCCCGTAGTCACTATATATATAAAAATCACATTTTTATATATTGATGTATTAAAAATAAAAATTGCATTTTTATTTATTCACTTTCGATTTAAAAATCATATTTTTATCGCTAACTTCATATTGTGAAAATAGAATTTTCACTTCGTTATACTTTATATAAAAATTGAATCTTTACTATGTTATTCAATATATAAAAATCGAATTTTTACTACGGTGTTCAATATATAAAAATCGAATTTTTACTATGCTATTCAATATATAAAAATCGAATTTTTACTCCATTATTGATTATTTCTATGTACGACCATTTTATAAATAACATACATACGATAAAAATGATATTTTTATCAAACCAAAAATTGTATTTTTCACATCAAAGAAAAATCATAATTTTCGATCTTAGCAAATCTTATTTTCATTTCAAAGAAAAATATATTTTCACAATCACAGAACTTATTTTTCAAAAATCAAAAATCATATATGCAAAATTCATATTTTTATATTTCTATTAATCATATAAAAAAATCATATTTTTATATGATTAGAAACCATGCTATTCTTATTTTATTTTAAAACTAATGCTATATAATTTCAGATTTCCTAAACAATAAAGTATATATATAACTTATTAGTAAAGACCAAATTTTTAAACAAGGTATTTATTTTTAAAACTGAAATTAAAATTAATAGCATGAAAACTCACCGTATTTTCGGATTTTGGGGATCGAAGGAGAAATGTCGGGGTCTGCAGGGTCGAAGATGGAGCGGTGGGGTCCCTGATGCGTCGGCGGTGGACTGCTGGCGGAGGTGGTGGCCATGGCGGTCGAAGCTGTCGATTTGGGGTTCGGCTCGAGGGGTTTCGCGATTTCCAGAGAGGGGAGCAAGGACGGAGGAAGGAGGAGCGTCGGTCTTGGGAGGAGGTGGTAGCGTAGACTTCGGAGGAGGAGGCGGGGCGCGATGGCATTCGTCGCCATCGGCGGTTTCCAGATCGAGGAAATCATTTTTTTTTTTTTATTATTATAAATGTCGGGTTTGACTTTCTGAATAGGGAAAGGGGTTTAAGGTAAATGATTTTATTTAATTATTTAATTATCAGTAAAGGTACTTTTATTTCGACCTCCCAAAAGAGACCCACCGACTGTCGTCCCTAGCGTTTTACCCCATTCCGAACACAATGGGATATGTTTCGTAAGCTGATTTGATCGTTTGAATCAGTTTCCGTTAAATTTACATTTAAATCTATATATTGAATTTTAAACGTACATTTCAAATTACCGGGGCCACATACTAACTCTAAAAATTCAATAAAAATATTTTCTAGATTCGTAGTGTCGATACGGTCCTAACAAAACTAGTTTCGCCGAAATCCGAGGTCGTTTGCAAAATGTCCATTTTTAAGGGCCTGAATTCCATAGCGACTATTCTGAATTTTCAACTGGACATATCTTTTGATTCTCGCTATGAAATCTTGATTGTTCGGATTCGTTGGAAAGATATTATCAATTAGATCCTACTATTTCTGGTTTCACTAAAATCCGGATTGATTTGCACCCGGTACATTCAATTGAAGTTTGAAATCGAATTATCGAACTACCGCGCCATTTTCAATTCTATTTATAATTATATATAAATATTTATATTCTAACGACGACGCGTATAATATATACGTTCGAATTATATTCAAAATAAATTTTCTCGTCGATATTATTTAAAATAATTCATTTTAAATGTTCAAAATTCACTAAAATTGCCGAAATAAAAATTTTAAACTGGCCCAGATTTTCGGGTTATTACAGAAACAGTGCATAAGCGAAAAACTAAACCATCATAGCAACAAAATCCAAATACAGCTTATGGTCCAAACCATCATTATTACAACTTCAAAATACTGTCTCTAAAGCAAAATAGAAAAGGTACACCACTAATGCCCAAAGTAGTGACCAACAACAACACAGGGAGAATGTAGTAAACCAATCGTGGAAGCCTCCCGCTCATCTCAGGATAGCTACTCGTGCATAACCGCCTAACCTGTCTCTAGTTTGCCCGTTTAGGAGCACCCAGAGTAATAAGAAGAGACATAAAACTCTGGGTTAGGCAAAAGTCTGGTATGAGCGATAGCAGCGAAGTAAAACAATAATAGGCACAAATAATCGTACCTGAACCTGCAACCAAAGAGTTAGCACAACAAGATGTACAATACTCTAAGGTAACACTAACATAAAGTGTAAAATGGGAGTGTGCATGTCATGGTGACAGCAAACATCAAACATAGAAATCATCCTCACATCACTCACTCGGTGCGTAAAGCATACAATATCCACCGATTTGATCACCACATCCATTGGCGACATGATGGCAACTCCATCGACTATTGCTATGACCATACTTCCCCGGTGTAATGTCCCATGTTTTTATGGTGGAATAATTTATTATTAAATATCGATTTGGCGATATCGATAACTTGAATTAAATAATATTTATATTTAATTAATATAAATAATAGAATAATATATTTATTTTCGAATAGTCGAAAATAGTAGAATTCACAATATCGTGTTAATTTGGCAGTATAAGAGATTTGGTTAAATTTAGATTCGAATTATAACAACGAATCTATTTATAAACGAAGTTTGAACGTATAATTTATAGTATAATTATAATCGAGCTCGAAATGGCGCGGCAGTTCATAATTTGATGATTCGAACTTTAAACGAATACACAGAAGCCGTTTTAAGTCGGATTTCTGTGAAACAAGAAACGTTAGGAGCTGGTAAAGTATATTTTTTTGATGGAAGAGAAAAATTAGGATTTCGTCGTATAGATTGCAAGAAATATCCAAATCAAATTTTCAAATAATCGCTATAGAATTGTTCATCGACCATAACAGTTTATTTGAAATAACTGCATACTGGATGCGAATTTAGACAAGGTTCTTTTGAGACGTAGTGTTAATTTAATTTTTATAATTTTACTGTAATTTTTAATTAATTAAATATGCCACTTTTTATTTGGAGTATTTTGCACCCTATATCGATATTTTGGGGTGTCAAAATATGAGTCAATCAACCAATATTATTATATTTTTGGAATCGTGGCACATTGCTCTTCTCAATGATATTTTTATTTTTGTCGACAGAGGTCCATAAACGAATGGAGTTTTATGTAACGGGTACGCTAAACTAAGAAAATTATATATATGTTTCCATTACTTTGCACCCAAGTATAGTACACCAATCTTTTTCAAAAGATGCCTACACCGTAAGCTATCCACCTTAAATGATGTGCCACCTTTATTCAAATCACCAAGACTAGACGAGACGAAGCAGGAAATATACACACAGTACAACCAAGGAACTAGACACAAACTATCTCTGCGCATCTAAAATACCAGATACCCTATACCTAAGAACGTGCAGACCAAGAAATCAAAAACTTCAAAACAAACCCATCCACTCTTCTGTCACCAATCCAAATCTTCTGCCGTCCCTTCAGAAAGAAAGCTCCATGTGCTTTCAACATCAAAACAGCGACCGTGAAGCGAAAAGAGCATGCTACCCTATGTTTTCATATAAACAACTCACTGCAGCGATGTAAATAATTCAATGCGATGTGATGTAAACAATTCAGCTAACCTATTCTTAGTCTACATCTCCTATTCCTTGCGTGTGAAGGGATCACTATTATAAATACCCACTAATGATAGTTCTTTCCGCAAGCAAAATGATCGAACTGGCATCTATTCGTGACCTCTAGAAAGAGTTTTCAAAATAAAAACTTCAAACTTGGTGTCGTTTCGGGTTTAGAAGGGTTCACGCCTAAAAACAATGAAATAGAAGTTGGACACTGTCTATTTGTCTGGTACGTGTAGTGTTGTTGCGGTACAAGAGAGAGTGTGCATGGGGACTGGGCTGTAGCCGCTATCATCAGGGGAGGAGCCGAGTTTCAACTATAAGGTATTGTTGGGCAACAAAAAAGAGGGGACGTACAGTATTGAGGAGGAGTAAGCGGTAGGAAGGATTGGGGCAGGGGACGTTCATGGCGGGTTCAAATGTTATAGGAGCAGCTTTTCTTTTTGCATGGCGAGGACGGAGTCGAGCATAAGAAGAGAAGAAGCAAGGCATGTACAAGGATGGAGGGAGATGGCCTTAATAGCGTGGAGAGGAAATGAGGGGAAGGGGGAACATGGACGTGGAACACAGCAAGGAGGAAGAGGGCACAGTTGGCGCCGCGTTTGTAAGATTTAGGGGGAGACTTGGCAATGGACGGCTGTTAATGGCGCTGGTTTTGTTCCCTATAAGGTGCGTAGATTAATTATCATAATTACGGTAATTAAAAGGGTTAAACAAGATTAGTAAATTAAATTTGATATTTGTTCAACTCAAATATTATAACGATCATATCTTGTTCATTTATTAACAAAATTTAACGAAACCGTATCCGTTAGATCGTACGGTCGGAAGCTATGTACGGGAACCGGTCTGTAGCAATCTGGAGCTGGTTTCGTTTTTACGCAGAATAAAACGTCCGATATAATCAACTGACGTTGATTGTTATTCAACGATTAACAACTAAGGTGAGTAAATCTCACTAACTCTGCTCAGTTAATATTTTTATAACGTATTTTTAGAATCTATAAATGATGGTTGTTTGCTGCGTGTTGGCTGTTTGGTTGAATTACTGAATAATTGGTTGAAAATATCGATAACGATATTTATAAATCGTTAATCAAACATTGATTCTGTTATCGAAATACTTCACACTCGTGATATGTATGTTGATTAACATCTGTGGATGCAGGAAAACAGGTCGGAGGGACCCAACTGGGTTCCTCAACACTTATTTTACTGTTTTTCACATATTGTGATATATGATGTGATTTATAATATGTTGTTGATTTGGTGTGCTTAATCATCGATATTTGGTATCTTTAAATACCAAAGAAAATACTGAAATGTGGAAAAGGAAAATTTCGAATTTATAATTTGAAATAAAATATTTATATATATATATATAAATCAAAGGACATTTATATAAAAGAAACATTTTCATAGTTGGTATGAAAATGGATTTAAGCAAAGTTTTGCAAATGAAACATTTATTAAGAAAAGGGAATTTTTGAAATAGAAATTTAAACAGAAATGAGATCTCAAATGGTTAGAAATAAATAACTTGTTTAAAAATGAAAACAAGTGTTGTGATTTATAAACGAGGTTTATAAATGAACTAAAATATAATTATCAATGGATAATTGAGATTGTGAATTCAATAGTGAATGGAAAAATAGAAATTTTGGAGTTGTTTTTCAAAGGAACGATGAATACATTTTGATATTCGAAATGTAAAGGGATTAAATAAAATCCGTAAAGAGGAGAATAAATCGAATATAGTTTATTCGAAAGAGAGTTATCAAATAGTGATTATTCGAGAGCGGATTATACATTGGGATTCGATTATATCTAATTCGGGAAAGTGTTATTTTCTTTCTGGTTTTTAGATCAAGATTTATTTATTCGTTGATAAATTAATTATTTGTTATTTATCCAAATTAATAAAGAAAGGTCATGTTTAAGTTATTTTATTCCGGAAGCATGGGTTTATAACACCATGGTTATAATCAAATGATTTTGATAAAAGAAGGGAATTCATGAATAGTATCTGAGAGTTACGGAAGGAAGTTGTTAAAGTAGTAAAAGGTGAACTTTGTCTATTCCGAGGTTAGAAATGTTGTTCAGTTAAGGTATGATAGGTAATTATACCCCAACTTGATTGACTTCGTTTTTAACTAAGGAGTAGTTAAGGTTCGATAGTGAAGATTGGATAAGTGAATCTAGTTAGTGGGTGAAATGACTTGAATGGGCAAAGCGATGTTTTATTTAAACATCAGTTTAAATCCGATAAAGAAGTTTGGGAAGTTTTTTTTCCAAATAAGAACCAGAAACGTTTTCTAAATTTAGAATATAAGAATTTACGAATGTATAGAAATGGGGAAATGGATAACTTAGTATAAAGAGATGAATGTTGAATGATGATTGGTCGATAGAATTTCCATCTGGAAATAATATCGTTGTTTGCACACATGTTTTTCTTTGATAGTTAAATCACCGACTATCGAAGTTTTAGACCCTTTTTACGTCGTCAATGCAGAGAGACCGGGATCAGGTTCATTACCTGAAAACCACTCTGTATGGACGTTAGCGTTGCGATCAAATATTGAAGACAGAGTTATGCAAGGGCTATCATGTTTACAGAATAGTGCCTTCGGTTTGTCCAATCCCAGGACAAACGTGAATGGACGAATGTCTGACAGAGTATATCTAACGGACCATGTTAGTTGATCTCTTCAAACGTACTTACGTTTGATGGCGGAGGAATTCGTTTCTCTTAGCTTTATACCCGTGGTATTTTTGAGGAAATCAATTTGTGATTTGGCGGGTATGACGATGCGGCATTCAAAGTGAATGGTGGTCAAGTGTTTCAAAAGATACGTAATGACCTCAAGTCTCATTAACCGGGAGATGACAAAAATCGGGCAGGCAGCATGGCTATGTGGGTCGCACCCATTAGGGTGTATATCACCTATCTAGAGAAAATCCATTTCATTCTATTGTCTATTTCGATGCTGTCCCTTTTCGGGAAGACGGTGGGTAGCTCCCAACCGTTGGTGATATACATTCAATACACTCAAGCGAAATGAGTGGTCGGTCATGTGAGTGCCGGGTTGCAAGATGTTCTTGTTGAACCCAGTGTATTTGCCTCTAGAGATACACTATCGGCAGGTGGTCCCATACCTTGTCAAGGTCGGAATCCAATTTCCAATAAGAGCCCGCAATTTTCGTTTGTATATTATATATGTGGAACGTGAGATGCAAGCGTTCTACTAGATTCTACTTACTTGTGATTAGACATTATCATAATATCATAAAAGTATCGATTTCCAAAACTGTTTTGGGTTATCTTAAGGTAAAAACCATCCGTGTTTATGTGTGGATTGGTCTTACGATTATCTTTTCTTTTGAAAAGGATTTTGAAAAGTTAAACCGATGATTTGAGTTTACTCACACCAGTCCCATGACCGAGCCAGAGTTTATTTTGTTTTGTTTTCCCTAAACTCTTGGGTGCCCAAATTTGTACGGGCAGTCAAGTAGTTCAGGTCTTTACAGATACTTGGAGGAGCTTGAAGCAGGAGGCTTCAGGATTTTATAGCTATTGTTATTTCCGATGTGTGTAAGTGTTGTACTATGATAGTGTTATGGTATATATATATATATACTATTTTATTTCAAAGTTATGTTGTATATTATATTTTACTCGTTCCGCTGTGAGGTTCGTGTTACTCTGATTTTGTGTGGTTGTGATCTTCTTCTTCTTCTTCTATTCTAATTTTCTATCTTATCTATTCTCACCCTCTAACTTCTCTCTATTAATGATCAGGTATTTTCGATGTCTGAATAGTCAACATGGTAGTTTTGTGTTGATTTTCAGAGTCGAAAACCTCGGGTCGTTACAGTGGTATCAGAGCAAGGTTAAGCGAATTACCTTGGCTCTGTGGCGTGACTCAGTAGAGATGGGGTAAGTAATGCCCTAGATTGAGTCTGAGTGTATATATACGAGTGAACGTATTTGTGATTTTATAAAAATGTTTTATATTGTGTAGATTTATTGGTTGAGTTGTTTGTGAATTCTGGACGATCAGTTTGATCCACAGTATCGACAGGGATTACCAAACACTTGAATACGATAAACCGACACAGTATGTTTTGAAAGAGGGTAAATGAAATAATTTTTCCTAAAATATATTTTGATATAAAAGAAAGGTATATCTTGAAATTATTATCATATACTGGATGTGTTGGTTGATTATAATTGAAATGGTTATATAAATAACCAATTTGAGTTTGTATAGTATAAAAGCAGATTAATTAAATCTGAATTTAAAATCGGAATTGGAATTAAAATTCCTAAAATTTGAATAAGTATTAGTAAATGAATTGGGGTTAAGTATAAGAAAATTTAAAGATCATGGGAGATTTTAAATTGTTTACAAGCATCTTTAATGATATTTTGAAAAAGATTTCAAAATGAAAATGTTTAAATAGATTTGAAAAAGTGATATAGTATTGAACTCACTTTGATAACTAGAAAATAACTCTGATGATGCTGGCCACATTATCAGTGTTCATTTTCGAGTTCTAAGTGACGGATTACTACCAAAAATACTGTGTTTGAATTATTTGAGAAAAACAAGTTGTTTCGAATCCTTAAAAGGGATATTGGTTTTTGAAAGAGCTAAACTGTTTAAAAACTCCCAGGAGAGATTGTTAGGATCAAAAACAAATTAAATAGAAATTGGTGAAAGAGAATATGAATTGAATTAAAACCAATTAACTGGGAATTAAATGGGAATATAATGTATCAAGTAGAATCAGATTTTGAATTGTGAGATAGGGGATTTGAAATTGAATTGATAAGTTAGGAGTTGGAATCGAGGATGGAACTTTGGTTTGAAATGGATTTCAATTTGGATACGTGAATGATTTGGTTTTGAGGATAAAAAAAATTGGAATTTTCTTTAGGAATACATTTGTATATGCTGACAGGGTAGCAGATGGAAAGGATATAATGATATGCCCGACACAAAGGTACATGTTTAAATTTCCATATGAGGTTTTATGCACCGAATCGGCAAGCCGCTTGGCTTTTTGATTTTCTTTTTGAAAGCAAAGGGCCTAGAGAGGCGAGTTGGGGTTTGAACGATTGGCAGGTACAAAGGAGGTGCTAGCGAAATTTTTCGAAAATTTCGGGTGTTAGAAAATTTTCAGAAAATTTTGAAAATTTTCGTTAACTAAAATTAATTAATATTTTAGTTGAAATTAAACGGGTTTAATTAAAACTGAAGTTAAAAATAAACGTATAATTTTTAACCCAGTTAATAGGGTCTGTCTTCTACCTTAGCAATTTCGAGGACGAAATTATTTTAAGGGGGGAAGAATGTAATGTCCCGTGTTTTTATGGTGGAATAATTTATTATTAAATATCGATTTGGCAATATCGATAACTTGAATTAAATAATATTTATATTTAATTAATATAAATAATAGAATAATATATTTATTTTCGAATAGTCGAAAATAGTAGAATTCGCAATATCGTGTGAATTGGGCAGTATAAGAGATTTGGTTAAATTTAGATTCGAATTATAACAACGAATCTATTTATAAACGAAGTTTGAATGTATAATTTATAATATAATTATAATCGAGCTCGAAATGGCGCGGCAATTCATAATTTGACGATTCGAACTTTAAACGAATATACAAAAGCCGTTTTAAGTCGGATTTCTGTGAAACAAGAAACGTTAGGAGCTGTTAAAGTATATTTTTTGATGGAAGAGAAAAATTAGGATTTCGTCGTATAGATTGCAAGAAATGTCCAAATCAAATTTTCAAATAATCGCTATAGAATTGTTCATCGACCATAACAGTTTATTTGAAATAACTGCATACTGGATGCGAATTTAGACAAGGTTCTTTTGAGACGTAGTGTTAATTTAATTTTTAGAATTTTACTGTAATTTTTAATTAATTAAATACACAACTTTTTATTTGGAGTATTTTGCACCCTATATCGATATTTTGGATTCTCAAAATATGAGTCAATCAACCGATATTATTATATTTTTGGAATCGTGGCACATTGCTCTTCTCAACGATATTTTTATTTTTGTCGATAGAGGTCCATAAACGAATGGAGTTTTATGTAACGGGTACGCTAAACTAAGAAAATTATATATATGTTTCCATTACTTTGCACCCAAGTATAGTACACCAATCTTTTTCAAAAGCTGCCTACACCGTAAGCTATCCACCTTAAATGATGTGCCACCTTTATTCAAATCACCAAGACTAGACGAGACGAAGCAGGAAATATACACACAGTACAACCAAGGAACTAGACACAAACTATCTCTACGCATCTAAAATACCAGATACCCTATACCTAAGAACGTGCAGACCAAGAAATAGAAAATTTCAAAACAAACCCATCCACTCTTCTGTCACCAATCCAAATCTTCTGCCGTCCCTTCAGAAAGAAAGCTCCATGTGCTTTCAACATCAAAACAGCGACCGTGAAGTGAAAAGAGCATGCTACCCTACGTTTTCATATAAATAACTCACTATAGCGATGTAAATAATTCAATGTGACGCGATGTAAACAATTCAGCCAACCTATTCTAAGTCTACATCTCCTATTCCTTGCGTGTGAAGGGATCACTATTATAAATACCCACTAATGATAGTTCTTTCCGCAAGCAAAATGATCGAACTGGCATCTATTCATGACCTCTAGAAAGAGTTTTCAAAATAAAAACTTCAAACTTGGTGTCGTTTCGGGTTTAGAAGGGTTCACGCCTAAAAACAATGAAATAGAAGTTGGACACTGTCTATTTGTCTGGTACGTGTAGTGTTGTTGCGGTACAAGAGAGAGTGTGCATGGGGACTGGGCTGTAGCCGCTATCATCAGGGGAGGAGCCGAGTTTCAACTATAAGGTATTGTTGGGCAACAAAAAAGAGGGGACGTACAGTATTAAGGAGGAGTACGTGGTAGGAAGGATGGGGGTAGGGGACGTTCATGGCGGGTTTAAATGTTATAGGAGCAGCTTTTCTTTTTGCATGGTGAGGACGGAGTCGAGCATAAGAAGAGAAGAAGCAAGGCAGGTACAAGGATGGAGGGAGATGGCCTTAATAGCGTGGAGAGGAAATGAGGGGAAGGGGGAACATGGACGTGGAACACAGCAAGGAGGAAGAGGGCACAGTTGGCGCCGCGTTTGTAAGATTTAGGGGGAGACTTGGCAATGGACGGCTGTTAACGACGCTGGTTTTGTTCCCTACAAGGTGTGGAGATTAATTATCTTAATTACGGTAATTAAAAGGGTTAAACAAGATTAGTAAATTAAATTTGATATTTATTCAACTCAAATATTATAATGATCATATCTTGTTCATTTATTAACAGAATTTAACGAAACCGGATCCGTTGGATCGTACGGTCGGAAGCTATGTACGGGAACCGGTCTGTAGCAATTTGGAGCTGGTTTCGTTTTTAGGCAGGATAGAACGTTTGATATAATAACTGACATTGATCGTTATTCAACAATTAACAACTAAGGTGAGTAAATCTCACTAACTCTGCTCAATTTAAATTTTTATAACGTATTTTTAGAATCTATAAATGATGGTTGTTTGCTGCGTGTTGGCTGTTTGGTTGAATTACTGAATAATTGGTTGAAAATATCGATAACGATATTTATAAATCGTTAATCAAACATTGATTCTGTTATCGAAATACTTCACACTCGTGATATTTATGTTGATTAACATCTGTGGATGCAGGAAAACAGGTCGGAGGGACCCAACAGGGTTCCTCAACATTTATTTTACTATTTTTCACATATTGTGATATATGATGTGATTTATAATATGTTGTTGATTTGGTGTGTTTAATCATCGTTATTTGGTATCTTTAAATACCAAAGAAAATACTGAAATGTGGAAAAGGAAAATTTCGAATTTATAATTTGAAATAAAATATTTATATATATATATATATAAATCAAAGGACATTTATATAAAAGAAATATTTTTCATAGTTGGTATGAAAATGGATTAAAGCAAAGATTTTGCAAATGAAACATTTATTGAGAAAAGGGAATTTTTGAAATAGAAATTTAAACAGAAATGAGATCTCAAATGATTAGAAATAAATAACTTGTTTAAAATTGAAAACAAGTGTTGTGATTTATAAACGAGGTTTATAAATGAACTAAAATATAATTATCAATGGATAATTGAGATTGTGAATTCAACAGTGAATGGAAAAATAGAAAATTTGGAGTTGTTTTTCAAAGGAACGATGAATACATTTTGATATTCGAAATGTAAAGGGATTAAATAAAATCCATAAAGAGGAGAATAAATCGAATATAGTTTATTCGAAAGAGAGTCATCGAATAGTGATTATTCGAGAGCGGATTATACATTGGGATTCGATTATATCTAATTCGGGAAAGTGTTATTTTCTTTTTGGTTTTTAGATCAACATTTATTTATTCATTGATAAATTAGTTATTTGTTATTTATCCAAATTAATAAAGAAAGGTCATATTTAAGTTATTTTTTTCCGGAAGCATGGGTTTATAACACCATGGTTATAATCAAATGATTTTGATAAAAGAAGGGAATTCATGAATAGAATCTGAGAGTTACGGAAGGAAGTTGTTAAAGTAGTAAAAGGTGAACTTTGTCTATTGCGAGGTTAGAAATGTTGTTCAGTTAAGGTCTGAGAGGTAATTATACCCCACTTGATTGGCTTCGTTTTTAATTAAGGAGTAGTTAAGGTTCGATAGTGAAGATTGGATAAGTGAATCTAGTTAGTGAGTGAAATGACTTGAATAGGCAAAGCGATGTTTTATTTAAACATCAGTTTAAATCCGATAAAGAAGTTTGGGAAGTTTTTTTTCCAAATAAGAACCAGAAACGTTTTCTAAATTTAGAATATAAGAATTTTCAAATGTATAGAAATGGGGAAATGGATAACTTAATATAAAGAGATGAATGTTGAATGATGATTGGTCGATAGAATTTCCATTTGGAAATAATATCATTGTTTGCACACATGTTTTTCTTTGATAGTTAAATCAACGACTATCGAAGTTTTAGACCCTTTTTACGTCGTCAATACGGAGAGACCGGGATCAGGTTCATTACCTGAAAACCACTCTGTATGGATGTTAGCGTTGCGATCAAATATTGAAGACAGAGTTATGCAAGGGCTATCCTGTTTACAGAATAGTGCCTTCGGTTTGTCCAATCCCAGGACAAACGTGAATGGAAGAATGTCTGACAGAGTATATCTAACGGACCGCGTAAGTTGATATCTTCAAACGTACTTACGTTTGGTGGCGGAGGAATTCGTTTCTCTTAGCTTTATACCCGTGGTATTTTTGAGGAAATCAATTTGTGATTTGGTGGGTATGACGATGTGGCATTCAAAGTGAATGGTGGTCAAGTGTTTCAAAAGATACGTAATGACCTCAAGTCTCATCAACCGGGAGATGACAAAAATCGGGCAGGCAGCATGGCTATGTGGGTCGCACCCATTAGGGTGTATATCACCTATCTAGAAAAAATCCATTTCATTCTATTGTCTATTTCGATGCTGTCCCTTTTCGGGAAGACGGTGGGTAGCTCCCAACCGTTGGTGATATACATTCGATACACTCAAGCGAAATGAGTGGTCGGTCATGTGAGGGCCGGGTTGCAAGATGTTCTTATTGAACCCAGTGTATTTTCCTCTAGAGATACACTATCGGCAGGTGGTCCCATGCCTTGTCAAGGTTGGAATCCAATTTCCAATAAGAGCCCGCGGTTTTCATTTGTATATTATATATGTGGAACGTGAGATGCAAGCGTTCTGCTAGATTCTACTTACTTGTGATTAGACATTATCATAATATCAGAAAAGTATCGATTTCCAAAACTGTTTTGGGTTATCGTAAGGTAAAAACCATCCGTGTTTATGTGTGGATTGGTCTTACGATTATCTTTTCTTTCGAAAAGGATTTTGAAATGTTAAACCGATGATTTGAGTTTACTCACACCAGTCCCATGACTGAGCCAGAGTTTATTTTGTTTTGTTTTCCCTTAACTCTTGGGTGCCCAAATTTGTACGGGCAGTCAAGTAGTTCAGGTCTTTACAGATACTTGGAGGAGCTTGAAGCAGGAGGCTCCAGGATTTTATAGCTATTGTTATTTCCGCTGTGTGTAAGTGTTGTACTATGATAGTGTTATGGTATATATATATTGTTTTATTTCAAAGTTATGTTGTATATTATATTTTACTCGTTCCGCTGTGAGGTTCGTGTTACTCTGATTTTGTGTGGTAGTGATCTTCTTCTTCTATTCTAATTTTCTATCTTATCTATTCTCACCCTCTAACTTCTCTCTATTAATGATCAGGTATTTTCGATGTCTGAATAGTCAACATGGTAGTTTTGTGTTGATTTTCGGAGTCGAAAACCTCGGGTCGTTACACCTGGTCTTTAGTCAGTACCCTACCCAGTCTACACATCCCTGGCTCGACGTTAAGGGCCAACCAGTCCACACTTCCCTCGCTCTGGTTTGTCCACATGCCCCATCTCTTCAATGGTGAACCAAAGTTATAGATATCGATAACCCCTTTGCACACGTCACGCAGCAAAGCCCAACTCATGAAGTTAACTCGTTGGTTCCCATCTGGATCCTGAGTAATAGCTTCCCACTTGGACTTCCTTTGCATCTCGGGTTTTGGTTGAATTGGAGTGGGTCTTCAAAAGAGTCATCACGTAGAAATAGAAGCACACATCCGGTTCAGTTCAGACCTCCATTTCGGTTCGAGTACATAGTGCTCAAGCTCCCTGTTCGGTTCGGTTCGGCTCGACCTCCTTGCCTCGCTTTGGTTCGGTGCTTCCGTCTCGGTTCTGTCCTTTTATCTGGGTTCGGTTCGGTCCACTTTCCCTCCAACTGATCCAATCTGATCCCATGCAAAGCTTCAGTTCAATGCCAACTCCAACTCAATACAAGTGGCCTTCCTTTTTGCCATGCTTCCTTATGCTCAAGCTCCAGGTCGGTTCGGCTATGCCGGTTCGGTTCGGCCCCATTTGATCCGATCCTGAACACTTCAGATTTTCCAAAAACCTTGTATCATCCATCTCGCCATATGACGGCGTTTTCAACCATTCTAACTCTACTAAACAATCATAAAGCATTCCGAACAGTGGTAATAACACGTGTAATCAATCAACAAGGTCAAAACTTCAAGCATATAGTTTATTTAGATCAAACATACCCAAAATCCATGATTTCCCCTTAATCCCCTTAACCATGTTTAACCATAGGATTAGCAAACTTAATCCAAATTAACCCAAATTTTTATCGGAGACATAAAATAATATTCTTTAATTTTTACTAAATTTCGCTAATTATCACTAATCATCCCTAATTAGCCGTAATTAGCGAATAAAAGTGCAAATCACTCACTTTAGCCATAAATAAATTATAGATATGAAAAATCCACTGATTTGGGTCAAATTTCTATGTGTTCCAGCAGCTCTATCTCGATTTTGATGCCAATCCGCCTTAATTTGATGTAGATTTGCTTAATATGTGATTAGGAAGTGATTAGAGATGAATTTAGAAGGTGGAGGCCATTACTAGGGTTAGCGGAATGTTTGTGGCGGCTAGAAATCTGAAATGAAATGTTTTCCCAAACCTTTCAGCCCTCCCATTACCCTAATCCCGAAATGGTTTATGGGCCTAACCACTAATCACCTAATTAAGCCCGGTTAAGCCGTTTTTCCATTTTCAAACCTTATTTCAGTCATTTCTCCCAAATGGTAAGTCCGTTTGATTAATGTGGCCACTCTACGGAAAGGTAAACCATCATACGAATCCAATGGAAGTGGTTTCAGATCAAAACCCCTTACAATCAAAAGTTATAGATGAAACAAGATTTTCCAGGGGGAAAACGGTCATTTAAAATTCGACAAAAATTTTGAATGTGGGAAATGACCCCAATAGTCGTTTCCCAAAGTTACACGACCATACGACTTCGTATGAAGATAAAATAAATATTACACGATCCTCCGATACGTAAAATGCGGGTCGTTACACTCTCCTCCCTCCCCCCATCTTTAAAAAATTTCGCCCCTGAAATTCCTTAATCAAAACATACAATAGTGTCCCGCATGCCTATCAGCCATTTACAAACAATCAAACATACATAATAACACAACAAGTCTATCCTAGCATGCGACTTACTAACAAGGGAATAACTATATCGCGATCAAAATCTTACCAGGCAAAGAGTTCTGTATATGACTTCCTTATGCTCTCCTTAGTTTCCAAAGTACAGTCATTTTCATTATCACCCCACTAGACCTTAACTATTTGCACCGTCTTCCTTCGGAGTTGCTTCGTATCATGTTCGACAATATGAATGGTTCCGTGGCTCCCAACTGCCTCACATTCCATCTCGATATCATCCAACTGATCTAGTGAAATAGTCATATCAAAATCATGCAAGAGCTTCCTTAACTGGGAAACATAAAATACGTTTTGCACTCCCGCCATCCTGTCTGGTAATCCAACTTTATACGCTAAATTCCCCACTTGTTCGAGAACTAGAAATGGACCAACAAACCGTGGTGCCAACTTACCTCTCCTTCCAAAAAGAATCACACTCTTTAATGGAGAGATCTTGACGAATACCAGGTCTCCAACGGACAATTTCAATTCTCTTCGTATTTTATCAACATAACTCTTCTGCTTATCTTGGGCATCCTTCATTCGTTGTTGGATAACCTTAATTTTATCTGAAGTTTCTCTTATTACATCCAGTCCAAGAACAAATTTCTCATCGGTTTCCAACCAACATGACGGTGAGTTGCACGGTCTTCCGTACAAAGCTTCAAATGGATCCATACCAATACTGGACTGACAACTATTATTGTATGCGAACTCCACCAGATGCAAATGGTCATCCCATGAACCACCCAAATCCAATATACAAGCTCTCAAGAGATCCTCTAATACACGATTCACCCTCTCTGTTTGACCGTGGGTTTGAGGATGGTAAGAAATACTAAGATGTAATTCTGACCCTAAAGCCTCTTGTAAGCTCTTCCAAAACCCACTAGTAATTAAGGGATCTCAGTCGCTCACAATACCTTTAAGTACTCCATGAAATCTCACTATCCACTTCATATACATTTCTGCTAACTTAGCTGCTGTTCTATTCGACTTAACCGGTATAAACCTTGCACTTTTGGTCAATCGATCCACAATCACCTAAATACTATCATGACCCGATCTAGTCCTTGGTGGACCATCAATGAAATCCATTGATACATGTTCCCATTTCCATTCGGGAATTTCCAATGGTTGTAACAAACCACTAGGCTTCTTTTGCTCGGCTTTAACTAATTGGCAATTCATGCACTTGGATATAAATTTCCCAACGTCTCTCTTCATCCCTTCCCAGTAGTAGGTTTGCTTCAAGTCTCGATACATTTTGTTACCACCGGGATGTATAGTTAGTTTCGAGTGATGATACTCTAAACACTTCATCTTTCAATCCATTAATGTTGGGTATAACTATCCACCCATTCTTTCGAAGCCATCCCTCTCGATCAAGACCTTACTTGTTCATCCTCTCGCCGTCGATACCCATCTCTTCCTTGGAGATGATTTCCAATATATTAGGAACGTCCCTCTGACTGGAACTGATCCGCTCAATCAAAGTGGGTCTGATTGTCAAACTTGCTAACATCTCTGGATCCAGTTCGCACTTAGGTCTGAAATCATATCCTGCGATATACTCCAGTTCTTCCATTCCAGAAACATAGCCCCCAAACTGGCATGTCTCCTACTCAATGCTTCAGCTACCACATTGCCCTTCCCGGGTGTGTATGCGATATTAAAATCATATGATGCCAAGAACTCTAACCATCTTTACTGACGAAGATTTAAATCCTTTTGAGAGAAAAAGTACTTTAATGACTTATGATCGGTAAACAACTTGAATCTTACTCCCAAGAGATAATGTCTCCACATCTTCAACGCAAACACAAGCGCTGCCAATTCCAAATCATGGGTAGGATATCTTTTCTCATGTGGTTTTAGTTGCGGACTAGCATAAGCTACAACCCTACCTCCTTGGATTAGTACAACACCTAGTCCGGTACCACAGGCAACTGTGTATACTGTCATTTCTTCGTTCTCTTTAGGAATAACTAACACTGGTGCACACATTAACTTTTCCTTTAGGCTCTTAAATGCATTCTCACACCTTTCGTCCTAAATGAAAGCTTGGTTCTTCTTGGTCAACTGAGTCAACGGTGCCGCTATCTTGGAGAAGCCTTGGATAAACTTACGATATTATCCAACTAACCCCAAGAAACTTCTTACGTCCATTGCATTCTTGGGTGTAGACCAATCTCGTACCGTAGCCACCTTCGCAGGATCCACGGCAATACCATTCTCTGAAACAACATGGCCCAAGAATCTCACTTCCCTCCTCCAGAAGTGACACTTAGAAAATTTTGCTTTCAATTGGTGTTTCCTTAACACCCCCATTACTGTCCTCAAATGTTCCTTGTGTTCTTCCTCTGTCCTCGAGTAAACAAAGATATCGTCCACGAATGCAAGAACAAACTTATTTAATTTATCTCAAAAAACTCTACTCATAAGAAGCACAAAATATGCGGGTACATTGGTCAACCCAAATGGCATGACCAACCACTTATAGAATCCAGACGGCGTCCGAAATGCTGTTTTATGTATACTCTCAACTGCTACTTGGAGATGATGAAAACCTATCGTGAGATCCAACTGGAAAAACACTCTTTCTCCATTTAACTAATAAAACAAATCATCTATCCGTGGAAGAGGATACTTATTCTTCCTAGTCACCTTGTCCAACTTGCGGTAGTCTACACATAAGCGAAGGGAACAATCGGCCTTAGTGGAAAATACAACCGGTGCTCCTCGCTCGGAAACACTACTTCGGATAAATCCCTTATTCAAAAGATCCTCCACTTGCACCTCGAGCTCTCACTGCTCCCTTGGTTCCATATGACGAAGAGGCATCACTATAGGTCTGGCATCTTTCACTAAATCAATCCAAAACTCGATCTCTCCGTGTGGAGGAAGTCCGGTCACTTCCTCGAAGATGTCTGGATACTCGCCAGCAATAGGCACATCTGATAACTCATCCTGCAGGATGTCGAGGGAATGTAGAAAATTAGTCATCACCTCATCACTAGTTAGGCAACCCAAAACGACCCTCCGCCCATCATCTTTGGAGCCAATCAACTCCCAAAATAATGCCAAACCCAGTAAAGCCCAAAACAAAGCAATCACACGCAAACATACATCCATGACTCGATAAGACCAAATTTCAACAAATCAAACTAAGGCTAGTCGAACCACCGATCGGGTTCATCAAAACTAGAGGTCTATCGACAATCTCGGGTTCCAATTCCAACCTATCTACTAGGTCACTAGATAAGAAAGAATGGGAAGCCCAGGTAACAAACAATACTCAAACGTGAACATCATAAATAGAAAGCATAGCCTGAATAACGATATCCTTTCCCTTCTACGCCGCATGTGGGGCATTCGACGAAGAAGGAACAGCGTTGATAGCATATGCTTTCACCATTTGCTTCTCCTTAGGGGGTTGTGGATATTCATCCTTAAAATGCCCCACTTGGCCACAGTTGAAGCACTTCTTTTCCCCTAGCTTTGCTCGACACTCTTTGACATAGTGACCCTTCTTGTCACAGCTATAGCACTGAATATCTTTCTTATTCTTCTTTTTCTGACCATCCTTGGTCTGATTGTGTTTCCTCTTATTCTGGGAATTATTTTTTCCTCCACCGCTTGCTTGCGGCTTTGGCTTCTCTGCAAATGTAATAGCAACCTCGGTCTTTGACTTAAGGTAAAGACTCTTTGATCTCAATTCCTTTCCCATAATAGATTCGAATGTCTCATCGATATGGTTTATAAGTCTTTCCCCTAAGTACTCATCTAGACCAATTATGAACTTCTCATTCTTCTTCTTGACAGTATCGATAAGAGATAATTCATATTTCGATAAAGTATCGAATTCGACAATGTATTCTGAGACTGTCCTACCATTCTGCTTAAGCTCCAAAAACTTCCTAAACAATTCTGATTTCTGAGCAGCTGGAATAAACTTGTCACAGAAGCGAGTCTTAAACTGATTCCAAGTAACTTGATCCTTGGGAGTAGCTGCTATAATAGCATTCCACCTATTCATGGCCCATCCTTGAAGTTGACGCGATGCTAACTTTCTCTTCATCGCATCATCGATCCCCAAATCCTCGAAGATGTGCTCACAACTATCAATCTAATTCTGAACCTCCATAGCCGACTCCGTTCCATGGAATGGCTTCCCACCATGACTAGTATAATCCTTACATAGCTTGGCAAAATCGGCTCTAGGCGCCTGCACCACCACCGTTAGCAGCATTAGGGACTGCTCCCTGAGCATCCATAAGCATCTCTTGCATGAAGGTACTAAACATGGTCCTCATATCATGGACATTCCTACTATTGGCCACTGACCCTGTACTCCTCGTATTTCAGCTCATCGTTCAATCTATAAAGAGAAAAATGATAAACCATCTCCTTAGTGGTGCCAGTGCAGTGCGAATACATCCTTGGATATATTAATAGTATATATATAGTTTTTGAAAACCAAAATATCACAAATACGCTCTCTCATATACGAATAATATCTCTCCCTGATGTCTCCCCTAGGTTAACTACGCAACCTAGGCCCTGATACCAAGTGTGACGGCCCGCCCTGCACCAGCCGAAATTTCCTCGAAATGCGCTATGCCAATGCCTGACTAGAACGGGACTGTCGTCAAAAGAAAAGGGTTTGAAACTATGAATCACCAAAGAACCTGTAGTATATCTCACAGCGCATGGAATAAAATATAATAATAACATAACTTGACGTAAAACAGGCGAGACAGTGCATAAGCTAAAAACTAAACCATCATAGCACCAGAATCCAAAATACAGCTTACGATCCAAACCATCATTATTACAACTTCAAAATACTGTCTCTAAAGCAAAATGGAAAATGTACACCACTAATGCCCAACGTAGTGACCAACAATAACACAAGGAGAATATATGTAAAAAGTACGTGGAAGCCTCCTGCTCATCTCCGGACAGCTACTCGTGCATAACCGCCTAACTTGTCTCTAGTCTGCTCATTTAGGAGCACCCAGAGTAACAAGAAGAGACATAAAACTCTAGGTCAGACAAAAGTCTGGTATGAGCGATAACAACAAAGTAAAACAATAAAAGGTATAAATAATCATACTTGAACCTGCAACCAAAGAGTTAGCACAACAAGATGTACAATACTTTAAGGTAACACAAACATAAAGTGTAAAATGGGAGTGTGCATGTCATGGTGATATCAAACATCAAACATAGAAATCATCCTCACATCACTCACTCAGTGGGTAAAGCATACGATATCCACCGCTTTGATCACCACATCCATTGGGGCCATGACGACAGCTCCGTCGACTATTGCTATGACCATACTTCCCTGGTCTATAGTCAATAACCCTACCCAGTCCACACATCCCTGGCTCTAGTTTAAGGGAAAACCAGTCCACACTTCCCTGGATTTGGTTCGTCTACGTGCCCCCTCTCTTCAATGGTGAACCGAAGTTATAGATATCGATAACCCCTTTGCACATGTCCCGCAGCAAAACCCAACTCATGAAGTTAACTCGTTGGTTCCCATCTAGATCCTAAGTAATAACTTCCCACTTGGACTTCTTTTGCATCTCGGGTTTTGGTTGAATTGGAGTTGGTCTTCAGAAGAGTCGTCGCATAGAAATAGAAGCATACATCCGGTTCGGTTTAGACCCGCGGTTCAGTTCGGGTATATAGTACTCAAGCTCTCTGTTCGGTTTGGCTCGACCTCCTTCCCTCGCTTCGGTTCGGTGCTCTAGTTTCGGTTTGGTCCTTTTATCTAAGTTCGGTTCGGTCCACTTTTCCTCCAGCTGATCTGATCTGATCCCATGCAAAGCTTCATTTCAATCACAACTCCAACTCAATGCAAGTGACCTTCCTTTTTGTCATGCTTCCTTATGCTCAAGCTCCAGTTCGGTTCAGCCCCATCTGATCCAATCCGGAACACTGCAGTTTTTCCAACAACCTTGTATTGTCCATTCTCGCCATACGACGGCGTTTTCAACCATTCTAACTTTACTAAACAATCATAAAGCATTCCAAACAGTAGTAATAACATGTGTAATCAATCAACAAGGTCAAAACATCAAGCATATAGGTTATTTAGATCAAACATACCCAAAATCCATGATTTTCCCCTTAATCCCCTTAACCATGTTTAACCATATGAATAGAAAACTTAATCTGAATTAACCAAAAATTTTATCAGAGACATAAAATAATATTCTATAATTTTTACATATTTTTCTGGATTTTTATGATGCATAATTTCGCTAATTATCACTAATCACCCCTAATTAGCTGTAGTTAGCGAATAAAAATGCAAATCACCCACCTTAGCCAAAATAAATTATAGATCTGAAAACTCCACTGATTTGGTCAAATTCCTATGTGTTCCAGCAGCTCTATCTCGATTTTGATGCCACTCTGCCTTAATTTGATGTAGATTTGCTTAATATGTGACTAGAAAGTGATTAGCGATGAATTTAAAAGCTGGAGGCCATTACTAGGGTTAGAGGAATGCTTGTGGCGGCTAGAAAACTAAAATGAAACATTTCCCAAACCCTTTCAGCCCTCCCATAACCCTAATCCCGAAATAGGTTATGGGCTTAACCACTAATCACTTAGTTAACCCCGATTAAGCTGTTTTTCCATCTTCAAACCTTATTTCAGCCATTTCTCCCAAACAGTAGGTCCGTTTGAATGTAACTACTCTACGGAAAGGTAAACCATCATCTGAATCCAATGGAAGTCGTTTCAGGTCAAAACTTCTTACCAATCAAAAGTAATAGGCGAAACAAGATTCACCAGGGAAAAACGATCATTCAAAATTCAGCAAAAATCTTGAATGTGGGAAATGGCCCCAATAGTCGTTTCCCAAAGTTACACGACCATACGACTTCGTATGAAGATAAAATAAATATTATACAATCCTCCGATACGAAGAATGTGGGTCGTTACATAATATAACTTAATTTATTATTATAATTTAGTTTAAAATGTTTTAAATTAATATAAAATGTTTATTTAGTTTTAAAGACTTAGTTTAAAATTTTAATTTAATTTAAATAAACAATAATGTAAAGTTCAATTTAATAACTTTATTAAATTTGAATTTTTAAAGGACGAATTTAATATTGAGATTTATTTTTTTTAGATCGTGTGAATAGAAAGATTTGAACTTAAGTTTATGATTTATTAGATATAAGATTTTATTTGCTAAGTTAACAAATTTTAAAGTTAAAGATTTTGATTTAAAAATATTTCTTGATAATTAAACTTGGATTGTTGTATTGAAAAATAAAATGAAATGAATTTAGGATATAAGATTAAACAAAACTAAAGTAATGATTTAAATTTGAGTTCAAGATGTAACTAATGAAATGCTTGATTTAAACTTAACGATTAAGTTTTAATTGATTTGAATGGGAACTTGAAATCTAAAATAAATTATAAGTAAAATTTAGGAATATGGTTATCCGGTTCAGATTGGATTGTTATATTTAAACTATTTTGATTGCTACTATTTATATCAAGTAATGTATATTTCCTGCCCTGGTCTCTTTATAATTTTCTATTTCAAGTAAAGTATATTTCTAATCCATGCTACTATGTCTATATTTATTTAAGATGAAGATTTCAATTAATGGTGGTATGGTGATATAAAACTTGAATTTGAATTAATATTAAATCGGTTAAGAAAATAAGATCCGAAATCCAAAACTGAAACCAATACTGAATTGTTTTGAGTAAATTATTTAAAATCAATAAAACAAGTTAACTGATTTACGATTTTGGAATATGATTTCAAATATAAATGGCAACTATGTGAAATAAGCATTTGGTTGTTAAAGAGACCAAGGCAATATATTATCATACTATTTGCCAATATTGGGAACCACTTTAACAACTTTGCACGTGATGGTGATTCCATAATGTAGTAGGATAGTTTGGAGAATGGTACTAGAATGAAGTAAGAGTATGATCATGGATATCCTTGACCATCTGTTTATAGTTAAAATGACTAAAACAGGAGCAATGCCCAAGCCAAGTGAGGTCGCTTCTCCGATTGGACATGCGATAACACACCTCTTACTTTGTGATTGATTAGTGGCTTTCGATGATTTACGGAAGTGTTTTTACGAAGTGGGTGATAGTAGCTATTATGCGCTACCACCAACCTGAGTCCCTAATCCGGTAGAATCCTTGTAACAACCCAAATTTCAATGGATCGTTTTTTTTCAAAATCTATCGAAGCTTGAGTCAGCTTGTGTGGTATCCTGCAGAAAAGACAGATAATAAATATATCACATTTCGGTAAACATCTCACAGCGGAATGCATAAAATATAATATAATCAAATATAACCTTACCAAAGGAATAATTCAGTCTAACCAGTATCCAAAGCTATCAAATATGTGCTATAAACCTAACCTACGAGTATGTTATGAGGAGGGGGTCATAACACAAAGTTCGGGTGACTGCACAAATTATACATTCTGAAATAACCCTACATATACCGTTCTGTCATGTTTTCTTATTTATTAGGTTATTTAGGGGTAACAGCACTCAAGGTATATCTAGTCAATGACGCAACAAAATAAAATAAAGGAAAGTAATAAGAAAAATAAATAAAAGAAAGTAAAAAAGAATAGTGAATTTTTGTTTCGTAATTGTGAGTGAATAAGTAGAATAGAAAGAGAAGCATATAAAGGGAAAAACAAACATAGTAACAAAAATAGAGGCGAAATAGACAACTCCTATATGTATTAAAACTTAGAAATTAATTAAAATGAATTGGACGGAGCCTCATTTGAAAGCAAGCATAGCTTAAATTCAGAGAAGAAGCAAGGATGATAAGAGACTGGCAGTTGGTATTAGAATTTTTTCCAGCTATTATGCTCAATCTATTTCTATATTTTGTATAGCTTCAGATTGCTTACGGAAATCAATCAAAAAATATTTGTCAAAAATAAATTTTCTAAAAACTAATATTCATGTATATATACACTTTTATATCTATATAAAACATTCTAAAATGTGTTATCAAATAAACATGTGGTGCACTCGATGAGCGTAGCATGGGTTTATAAGGGTATAAGTTATTGGAGATTTATTTGGTAATACTAGATCAGTTTATTATAATTTGAAAAAGGTTTTTTTTTTTTGCAAATATACCTAGTTAGTATTTCATTTACTTACAACATTAATTGTTTTATTAACTGATACTTTGACACATCTTGCTAAATTTGTGAATTTTGCATTATATAGGAACAAACAAGGAAACAAATTTATGTAGGTATTCTACAATGAAGAATCAATAAAAAAATTTATTTTTACCTTAACTGCATCAAGGCATTTGGTTTAGTGGTATGATTCTCGCTTAGGGTGCGAGGGGTCCTGAGTTCAATTCTTGGAATGCCCCTAATTTGTTATGTTTGAACATAATTTCGTATTATTTAAGACTTTAGGAGGTTCTATCAAACAAAAAGCGTTTATCGCTCAGTGGATATGGCATCCGTTTCCTAAGAAAAAGGTCGTAAGTTCGACCCTTACTTGGCATGCTTGCCTTTTTCTCAAATTGCTTCCACTTTTAGTCTTGAAACAATTTATTTTCCTTTAGCAAGTATGCAAAGAAATTTTTTGAAACCAAATTCATGCGTAAAGCATATTTAGAATCTCATGTATTAGTAAACAAAAAGATTAAAAAAGATTTAATACATCAAGTAGATAAATAAATACATTAGTCAAAAACATGCGCTTCTCCGCTTTTCAACTTTGATTCCTTTGTCATACGATGACATCTTGTAGCATTGAAGTCTACTACAACTTTGTAGAAGAAAGTATAAAATTTTCAATATGACTTCTTTTAAATTATTCTGTATCATAAAAATAGTTCAATTTATGCTATGGAGAATTCGTTTAATAGAGAAAAAACTAATTGAAATGATCCGCCATTTTGACCGCGCTGAATCGACAAAACATGTCAACTCAAACTGTCCAAAACAACAGGTTGTTATTAACTATTGATGTAAATAGAATAAATCAAAGATCACAGACACAGATACAGAGCAATATGATATCTCGTAGTGTAAAATAAATAATACAATAGTAGTTCATGAAGCTACTAAATAAAATTTTACATTAGATTTTACATAAATAATACAACGGAAGTATAATACAATGGATTTCTAATACCAGAATAAATGACAATAGTTTGAAACATAAATGACAAGAACAACTGAATTTGAACTTGATCGATTGGTAGATACAGGTGAGAAAATCCAGTATGAGCTCCAGACTTCAAAGGTGAATCTCGAAAGCTATAATACCCAGTCTGACCCGAGTAATAATGCAAAAAAAGAAAAGAAAAAAAACTCAGATCAGGAATATTATTCTCATGGAAGTAAATCAACTCAAATGAAATGCAATCAGTAACTTAAAGGATGTTTAGGATCACCATCCTTTAAGGATCCGTAAAACAAAAATCCAATCACTTAGGTTCGAATTCACTTTATATAATTCAAAGTAAATCTACATTTCGATTTAAACCAAATCGTATAATATATTATAACTAAAGTCATACCATTTAGATTCATAACTTATAAATTCGAATCAAATCTTATATTTCAATTTAAACAGTTCGTACAATTTAAACCAATCTTATCAAATTCGATTTAACAAATTTCCAAATTCAAAACGAATGATCTGTAAAATCAATTCTATATATAAAACTTATATATACTATATACTCAAGTTCACATTTAGTCACTTAAATGAATTCATTTCATATCAATTATAATTCCAATTAAACATCATTTACGCAGTTCAAGATCATTTCTTTCAATATTTAAACCATTCAAATTCCCATTCAGTTGATTTTAAAATCAAATTCATTCCTAAATTTGGAAATTTAATTTCAAAAACAATTTCACAATTCAAGTTCGTCGTTTTTCTATAAGTTTAAATCAATTCGAATTCAAATTCATATTCTATATTAGTTCATTCATTTAATCAAGTTTCGTTATATAAATTTACATTTTAAACCTCGAATTCAAATCACGAAAATCTTTAGTTATCTATCCCTTTTAGTTTATTATTAAAGTTTATAAAATATATATAAAAGAAATTTTATTTTGAAACTAGATATATAAATATTAGTTTATAAAATTCTAAATTTAATTAGAAAACAGATTATAAACATATATAAGATTAAAATAATACAAAAAATAGGTTTAAAGAATTATTTGTTATATAAAAGTTTAAAATAAATATATAATTAAAATATAAAATTTAAATTAAATAAAATTATAAGTAAAATCTTAAATAAACATTTAAATCTATATTTACTTATAAAATCATTTTAAACATAAAACTTAAAAATCTGTAAAATTTAAGTTTAAAATAAAAATATAAAAATGTAAATTATTATTTTAAAATCAGTTTTCCAAATCATTTTACCTCAAAACATGACCAACGGTGTCCGTATATCGTTATCTACCCTATGGTCAAGTGATACAGATATTTATCATTTCAGTCCGCAAAATTTAAAATTTTATGGGTATATATCATTTCAACCCGTAATCCCAAATTCAGTAAAATTCGTTCATGTATATCATTTCAACCCAAAACGATTTTTCTCTAATCTAATATCCATTCAGGTATGTATCATTTCAACCCATAGTGATTTCCTACAATTATGGCAATCAACAATCGTAAACAACAATCACATAGCATCAATCACAGCATATATGTCATCTATGCTCCTACGTGTCATATGAATATATCATGTCACATACGAAATGTGCATACATATCAAAATAGCAAATGATTTCTGCTAGCAATCCTATACATTTCATATAACAGTTCATTATTGATCTAACATCTTGAAACAATCTCACCTTTCGTGGCACAGAAATGAAGATGGCAGAGGGATTTGACACCGAAAGAGATTATGACTTCCAGGCACGATTCCGAATAGATTCACTTCGACATCACTCAATATTTTATTATTATTTTTACAAGAGGAAGTCGGGGAAATTTCAATGGATCGGTATGGTTATTGGATTATCGGAATTGATTTCGGAACTCAACGCCAAACAACAAAACACAAAATAAACACAATAATTCTTTGCACAAAATCATATATATATATATATAAATATATATATATATATATATAATGAGGCAGGTTCGAGGGCACCCGTAACAGTGCAACACCGCAAATGCCCCTCATTCTCCACCAAGCATTTCTCCTTCTCTCACCTCCCACTAATTCTCTCACCTCCCACTCACTTTCTTTAATATAAATCGGTGGTGGATATCGGGGGGCATTTTGGGTGCTCCATTTTTGGGGTGCTGCCCAAGGGATCGGCAGCACCCAAAAAATGGAGCACCCCAAATGCCCCCCGATATCCACCACCGATTTATATTAAAGAAAGTGAGTGGGGAGTGAGAGAATTAGTGGAAGGAGAGAGAAGGAGAAATGCTTGGTGGAGAATGAATGGCATTTGGAGTGCTGTTACGGGTGCCCTCGAAGCTGCCTCATATATATATATATATTAAAATTCAACGCACTCCACACGTAACATCAAAACTGTATACATATATTTTCAAAATAAATAAATTTCAAAGTAGTTCACATACAAATAAATATTAGCCAACACGACACACACCTAACCAAATATATATAATGTACACAAAATAACCCGCACACACAACGCACACCAGAGTGTAACATATTGCACACACGCATAGGGGAGGAAAGGGAATAAAGCTAGGAGGTTTGTGAAGAACGGTCAGTAAGGAAAACTCAGCGGCTTGGCATGGTTTGGGAAGGTCGGCATGGTTGTTGGAGACGTGACTGGGGAGGCAGAGAGGATGATCGACATGGGTGGGGCTCGGCTTTAGTGCGGGCGTGGCATTAGGGCGCGGCTGAGGGAGAGATGGGGTCAGTGAAGGCTGTTGAGCTGTCGGGTTTCGGATGGTGGCACTTGAACGCGGCGAGGGCAGAGGTCATCACGGCTGGTAGGGCGGGGACTTGGAGCATCTCGGGCTGATGGGCGGAGCTGTTAGAGGGAAGCTCGACAGTGGGGTTGGCAAGTCGGTTGCGGTGGCGAAGTAGTAAGGAATGGATGCTATGGGTTTTTTCTGTTAGAGAACCCCGGATTATCACAAAACCAATTGGTAATGTGAAGGGTGAACTCATTATAGTTATACAGGATTCATTTTACAAATTCCCCAATGTGGGACTTGTCTCAACACGCCCCCGCACGTGTGGCATATCATGAGCCTAACACGTGGACCTTTATATTGGGTGACGTGGATAAGTGTGGCATTGTGCGCACGAATTAAACCCGCTCTGATACCATGTTAGAGAACCCCGGATTATCACAAAACCAATTGGCAATGTGAAGGGTGAACTCATTATAGTTATACAGTTATTTACCTAATTAGTATTCATATTGATCAATTAGGCTAGGCTTTAATTATTTGCCTGATTGATCAATATGAATACAAAAATATATATTTACATATATAGTTTAACATTTTCTTCTCTTATTCTCATTGAAGAGGATGGGAAGAAAATGAAATGGGGATGGGGAAGAAATTGAAGAAAGGAGGTGACGTATAAAAATGGTGCTGTTTTTTTTACTTGCTGTTATATTTACCTTTCATGAATGTTTTGGGAATGTATTCTTTGGAAACCAAAACGAATGGAAGCTAAGAATTTAAAAGTCATCGGAATTTTAAAAGAATGAATAGTTGAAAAACGTAAAGCATGCTTGATTGAAAAAAAAGGCCAGAGACGTTTGGAAATAGAAATGTGGTTTGGGAAAAAATAACACATGCAAGGTGCAAAACAATGGAATGGAAATAGAAAAGTTTTAGAAAGAAAAATGACAAAGAAAGGGAACCAAAAGAAATGGAACGTATGGCGGATGTGCATGCATGTATGAATAAGATGCATGTGTACAATTTAAACATGAAAGTGTCGGCTTTTGAAAAATAAAATAAAAATGGATGGTTTATCAAAATAAAAGGATAGATTTTGCAGCCCCAAAACATCTAAAAAAATAAGAGGGATCCGAATATGGACACTTCAAATTTAAATGGTTTTGTTTTAAAAATGAACTGCGCAACCCTTTCGAAATTTCAGCGCGAACCGGACACCGAAACTGACAAATGAATATATATCGATAATCAGCTCGATGAGACAGTCATAACGGTATATAGTTTGCAGTGTCAGGATACTACTTTCAAAAAGGCATTACGGACCCCTTTTATACGAAAAAAGCACGAGAAAACAATTAAATGAAGGTCAAAACATATGATTTTTGCAAAATGAATTTTGTCGTTGTATTTGGTGATAATGAATAGAATATTTTTCATGTTTGTCCGAACTGGTTTCGAAGATATTTTACGGTTGCTAAAATTTGAACTGTTAGACGCAGCTTTGCACAGAAAAATGCACGACCAGCAAACATTCAAATTTTCCGATGAAATTTTCAGAGTTGCTACGTCTCACTATACGTATTTCAAATTTCAAATTTCCGTTACGAGAAATTATAGAATATTATGAAATTTAATCAAGGATATAAATTTTTATTAATATCGAAAACAACTTACACAATACGACTTTACTGTTTAAATTAAAATATGAGAATAAATTCAAATTCAACTAAATAAACTCGATTTAATTTATGTACTGAATAAGATCAATATTTAAAATATTATTAAAATATGTTCATATCAAATTAAATTCATTTGTAATTTAAAACCCATAATAAATATGTGGTATGAAATATAAATAACACATATCTTTTTGGTTTGATCTGTGGAGTGGTAAAGGAAAAAGATTGGGAAATTTGATTGATTATTCTATTAGAAGTATGACTGGAATAAATGAGAATGCTTCATTGCTTTCGGTTTTTGCTAATGGTATTCTTTCTCTGCCGCATAACTGCTCATTCTTAATTCGATCTACCCGGGCATATTTATTGAGGTATCCTTTGCCTTCTAATTCTGTTCATTCTTTCTGGAATGATAATATCCATACTATTGCGTCAGTTTATGATGGGATGACTGCGGAATTAAGTGTATTTCCGTGGCATTTGAGAGTGTGGATGACTAATTCGTTACCTAAAGAAAATCTGTTGATGTGGAGGGTTTTGATAAATGGGATACATACTAGGGGTAAGCTGAAGGAGAAGGGAATGATAACTGATGATACTTGTATATTTTGTGGAATGTTTTCTGAAACCGTGTCGCACTTGTTCTTTGAGTGTTGCTACACTGGTTTTGTTTGGAAACAAGTATTATTATATTATGGTCTTCATGATTCTAGATAGGTTTCAACCGAAGAATGGTTCTTGATCTTCAAGAATATAAGATGGAAAAACATTAGTGGTTGTCTTCTTTTGAAACTGCTAAAGAGATCTTTGTATTTTTTGTGGATGGAGCGGAACAATAGGATGCTTAGTGGAATCTCTGTTCCTAAACATGTATTGGTCCGATCTGTTACTAGATGTACTTGATGTATTTTGTTTCTTTCTTGTAATTTTTGGGTTTTTAATAATATGGTAGGGTCCATTCAACCCCGCCTGCTTTGGAAAAAAAATCAAATTAGTTATAAAAATACAAACAAACTGAGTTTTAAACGAATAAAATGATATAAAAAATTAAAATTAAAATTAAATCATCAAAAAAAAATACACTTAAAATTTCGGGTTGTTACATTAATCAAAAGTATGAAAATGTAGAGTTCTTGAAAAGTGGTAGAATTATTTTTCAAAATGGTGGATGTAAATCTACAAGAAAGGGGACAACATCCATGAATTATGAAAGAAATCTGCATGAAGTGATAGCATAACTTTTGCGTATTGCTAAGGGCAATGGGCTAGTTGCTAGGGCTAACTGCCAACTAGGCTAGTTTTGTTGGTGGTTAACCTCCTACCAGGCATCGGGCTGGTAGCCTCTAGCAACCAGCTCGATGCCCTTAGCATTACACAAAATTTTTAATAAATGAAACTATATGGGTAAGCAAGAGCTAAATAGCAGTTCAAAAAAGAAATCTACACTGGTGGATGGAGGTAGATCCAAGAAAGTCGAAAGAAATGAAAGCATTTAATATATTAAATTAGTAATCTATAAGGCATCATGAAAAATTTAGGTATTAAATGTTAAAAATGCAACGGAAAAGAGATGGAAAATGTCAAGTTAGTTTACTAAAGGCGAAGAAATGAAGGTATTTTGTTTATTAAATAACAATTAATGCGTGGAGTAAATAAAAGAAATATTTGATTTTATTTGCAAGAATGTGATAATGGGAAAAAACAAATACAAAAAAAAAAAATTACCTCGTCATGTATTGGAATTAAACACAAAAATCAAAATGTGGATTTGTATTACCAATTTAGATAGAGAACTGAGGAGCTAATAAATCACGATACCAAAAGAGTGGTAAGATGATAAGATGAGAGAACCTCATTTGTTGCAAGGTTAACGTTTAAGGAGAAAATACAAAACATATGAAGGGTTAAAAATGAAAAATTAATGTTAGATAAAGGAAAATCAATTATACTACTTGAGAAAGAATGTGAGAGTAGATAATGAAAAGTCATATGTTTAAATCCTTAAAGAGAAGAATAAAAACATGAGAGTTGCAGTGGACTACGAAACCAATGCATACTTTAGTCAAATTTTATAATTTAACGCTTTAGTCTTTTAGAAAAATAAACCAAAACATGTAGGATCAAATAAAAATAACACTTCTAGATTAGAAAGAATTAATGAAACGAGCTAAGAATGGATGAGGAATATTTTATGCTAAATAAAATTTTAATATTCAAAACATTCAATCTTTTTATTATCCAATATTATTGAAATGATGTAATGACCCGGGTTTTTGTCGACCTTGGTTATCGCCATAAACTCAATGATGACTAACCAAACATAGAAAAATACCGGATGATTAATGAAAGAAATTAGAGGTTAAGGAAAGATAAGATAGAAACTTAGAATAGAAGAAGAAGAAGAACACAACATCAGAGTAACACGAACCTCACAGCGGAACGAATAACATATAATAGATAACGTATCTTTGAAATATAAATATGTACTTGAATATACATATCATTTTCAAAGTACAGCACTTACAACACAGCGGAAATAAACTATAGCTATATGATCCTGAAGCCTCCTGCTCCAGCTCTTCAAGTATCTGTAAATCCCGACTACTTGACTGCCCGTACAAAATTGGGCACCCAAGAGTTTAGGGAAAACAAAACAAAATAAACTCCGGGTCAGTCATGGGACTGGTATGAGTAAAACAGTTTAAAACAGTTTAAGCAGGTAAATGATATCTCATAAGACCACGCCGTATAACGGAACGGGTTTTCCCCTTATGAGAATCCAAATTATCTTTATATCAAAAAACTTTTGATATTATAATAATGTCTATCAACCACAATATAATAATTATCTAGCAGAAATGCTTTCATCTCACGATCTATATATATAGTATACAATCAAAACCGCAAGCAAGTATTGGGTAATGGATTTCCAACTATGACAAGGTATGGAACCAACTTACGCTAGTGTACCTCCAAAGAGGAATACACTGGGTTCAACAAGAACATCTTGCAACCCGTCCACACATGGCCGACCATTCATTTCGCTTGAGTGTATCGAATGTATATCACCAACGGTTGGGATCAGCAACCGTTTCCCGAATGGGACAGTATTGACTGTAGATTTTTAAAAGTAAATGAAACTCTAGATCAGGTGATTATACACCCTAATAGGTGCGACCTACATAGCCATGCAGCCTGCCCGATTTCTGTCATTTACCAGTTGATGAGGCTTGAGGTTACGCTTTATCATCACATCAGATTCACTTCGAATGCCACATTGTCAGATCCATCGAAAATCACTAATTGACGTCTACAACAGTACATTATGTGTTAGCTAAAGAAGTTTCCTTCTCCGCTTCCACTCTTGGTACGGTTGAAGAAATCAATGTACGTGACCTTTTTGGAAATACTCTGTCAGATATTCATCCATACAAGTCATCCAGGAACAGGATGAACTGAAGGCACTATTCAGTACATCCATCTTAGGCACTGTTATCTAAGACTTATACAATAGCCCTTGCACTTTACTCTGTCTTCAATTTTCTTTGGCATATATGATTTGCAACGCTTATGCAAATACATAGTGGTTCTTTGGATAATAATCCAACCGGTCTCTCTATATTAACAACGTTAAAATGGTCAAAAACTTTGATAGTCGGTGAGTTAACTATCGAAGAAAAACAGGTGTGCAAACAACGATATTATTTCCAGATGGAAATTATATCGATCAATCATCATTTAACACACATACATATATATATATTCACATTTCTTTATTTTCTATGTTTAGAAAATATATGTTATTAAAACTGGAAAACATTTCCATAGCTTATTTACATATCACTATCATTTCACAACTATCAGTCCCTGACTGTAAACTAGTAGGAGAACAATTCTCTAAGTATAAACCCCGAAGGCCGAAACCAACATCAGATCGTTACCCAGAAAACTATTCAACTTACTAATCTCTAGTCAGTTTCTAATTTTTCTTAACTATATTTGATTTACTCTGTTCGATTTACTTGATTCGATCAACTCTTCTATTTATTTATCTAAATAGAAAATCCTTTATTCCACTTATTTTGCTTAACATCTCTTTTATAACTTATTCAATTTCTAAGTCAATATCCCTTTATCATAACTTATTCATTTCCTAAATAAATAATCCGTTTAATATCCTATTTATTTATTCTAAATGTTTCCTTTAATAGCCCTATTTATTTAACAAATAAATATGTCCTTTCCTTATTCTATTTGTTTAACTTAACATCTCTTTTATAACTTCTATTTACTTAATATTATCTTTTATAAAATCTGTTGATTTTATAAAAATTCCTTTATTTCAATATACACATTGAAATATTCCTTTTCTACATCCCAGTGTTTCTTATGGTATTTAACCTACCAATTTACAATGATCAATATCATTCTGACACCCATAATTAATAACAGATTATATATCACATCATATATCACAATATATGAAAATGGTAAAATAAATGTTGAGGAATCCAGTCGGATTCCTCCAACCTGTCTCCCTGCATCCACAGATGTTACACAATAAAATCAACATCACTTTCATTTCCATATGATATATCCTGTTAAACAGAATCAATATAGAAATTCAATTTACTGAATAGCAGTTCAATCAAACAGTCAACACACAGTCGATCAGCCAATATTTAACAGTTCTAAAAATACAACATGAAATTATGGACTGTTCAAAGTTAGTGAGATTTACTCACATTGGCTTTTTTTGTTAAATAACGATTAACGGTTCTTGATTTATTTCATTCGTTTTATTATGTCGTAAATCTTGATAAGCTCTGAATCATTCCCGTTCCAATCCCTTGTTGTAGCGTCTGTTCCTATGATCCTGTCGAATCTTTTCAAAATCAGCCCACTTGGAATTTATACCGGCCCACCTTCATTCACAACCACCAAGGCCCGCACTCCTCCTTTTGATTCTTCTCCCCAGCAGTGAATCAAGAACCAGAACAAATCACACATGCAAATCCTACCACTTCCATTTTTCCATCCGATTTCACCGTACCCCTACTCATGTTATTAAGCCATAACCTTGCCTTCCTATTACAAAAACCCGCATGCTCCAATTTTTATCATTTTGAACTCCTTCTTGCTATCAAACACAAACAATACTTCTTCCTCAATCGAATACCCAACTCTCAGACTCACGGCTTCAGCAAGTATCCATGGCCATGAGCAAAACTGCCGCACTTCTTCGAATCATTCTCTCCCTCGCTCTAGCAAGCACACATAACAAATCGAACCCTTGACTTCACAGACCTCCGCCATGTCCTCCTTTCACCTCACTCGAAACCTTCTAACCATATCAGCGCATCGCTAAACACCTCAGTCCGTCCTCCTTCTAGCCGTCACCTAGTGTTTGAACCCTCTCATGAACCCTAGCTTCACGTTGGAAGTCTCGATCCTCAGGAAAGCATGTCGCACCTTACTCAAAGGGTACGAGGTTGATGAGAATCGGTTTGCGAGCTCAAAAATATGAGTTTTAGGATTTAAGAGATTTTAATTTGATTTCTCTGGAAAGAAAGCTTGGCGGCTTGTTTTTTTCTGTTTTGGAAATTAGGTTATTAGTAGAACGTATTTATATAGGTTGGCGGTGGATATCAGTTGGCCACGCCTTTCAATTTTGGCCGCAAACATACTCCTTATAAAAGAAATGGACCAAGATATATTATTTAAATTATAATGTTTCGAACACCCTACTTCATATAATTATGTTTACGTCCGAGATGCTAACGACAGAAATAAAATTACAGTCATGTCGAGCAAGGTTCTATGGTCCCAAGAATAAAATAATATCGGTAGTTCAACTCATATTGTGAAATCCGACAATATTGATACAGGGTGCAAAATACTCCAAACAAAAGGTTGTTTATTTATTTAATTAAAAATTTCCATAAAATTCTAAAAATTAAATTATCGCTATATCTCAAAAGAACCTTGTCTAAATTCAAACCCGATATTCAAATATTTTCAAATAACCGTTATGGCCACGAATGAATATACCGCTGTTTTTCTGAATATTTGATTTGGACATAAATCAAAATCTACACGACGAAATCCCGATTTTTCTCTCCCACTAGAAATATATACTCCACCAGCTCCATACGTTTCTTGTTTCACAAAAATCCGATTTAAAACGAACTCTGCACATTCAGTTGAAGTTCAAATCGCCAAATAGCGAACTGCCGCGCCATTTCCAGCACGATTATAATTATATTATAATTTATAAGTTCAACTATCGTTTATATAATATATTCGTTATTCTAATTCAATTCTAAACTGAATTAAATATCACAGATGATCCAGTTCACACCATATTGCCATTTGATCCAATTCTGATTATTTCAGAATTAAATATATTATTTAATTTATTATTTTAATTAAATATTTACCAATATTTAATTCCACAACCATTAAATCCTTTTAATCACCTTTTAAATAATTAAATTAATTAATTATTATACCGTTGAAAATGAGGGTCATTACATTCTTCCCCACTTAAAATAATTTCGTCCTCGAAATTGCTAAGGTAGGAAAATGTTACCAACTCTACTAACTAGATTTAAACATTTATTGATTTACTTCTTAACTTCCATTTCAATTGAATTAATTTAATTCTAATTAAAATATTAATTAATTCTTATCAACGAAAATCTTCAAAAATCCCAAAAAAATTCTAATGTCTTAACTTTTCGAAAAATTTCGCCAGTACCTCCTTTGTACGGCTCAATCGGTACAACTCCAACTCGCCTCTTTGGGCCTTCTCCAACCCAAAAGAAAATCAAACAGCCAAGCGGCTTGCCAATTCGGCTCATAAATCTCATGCTTATATCGAACATAAACTTGTACCTTTTTGTCGGGCATATCAACTCTATCACTTTCACCTGCTGTCATTTCAGCGGATAACAGGGTCATCCCAATAAAATTCCAATCTGGTTTTATCCACAACACAACCATTCGCTTATATCCGAGCCAAATATCATTTCAACTCGAGTTTCTTCTCGATTCCCAACTCTTAACTTGATCATCACATTACACTTCAAATTTGAATCTCACAATCCAATTTGTCTTGATATCATTCTAATTCAATCTCAGTTACCACTTTACTGGCTTTACTTTAATTCAAATTTTCTTTCACAAATTTTTGTTAAATTTGTTTTTAATTCAAACAGTCTTTCCCTGGGAGTTTTTTTTATAAACAGTTTACTCTTTTCAAAAAAATCAAATTTTCCTTTTTGAAATTCAACACAACTTGTCTTTCCCAAAACAAATTCAAAACAGTATCTCTGGTAGTAATTCGTCACTTACAACTCAAAAATGGATACTGATGATGTAGCTGTCATCATCAGAATCTATTTTCCATCGATCGAAGTGAGTTCAATACTATAAAACCATTTCTAAACATTTCCACTTTGAAATTCATTTCAAAATATAATTCACACTGCTTGTAAAACAATTTAAAATCTCCTAGGATCTTAAATTTTCCTTATTTTTAATCCAAATCCATTTACAAACACTTATCCAATTCTCCAGAATTTTAATTCAATTTCTGGTTTAAATTTCAGATTTAACTCATCTGATTTCATGTATTTCACTTATATGAATTCTGATTGGTTATTTACATAACCATTTAATTTATAATCTTACTCGACTATAATAACAATCAATATATCCAATATATTATAATTTTGATATATATATCTTCTCTATATCAAGATATACCTTGGGTAAACTTATTTTAATTTACCCTCTTTTCAAAGTTTCCTTCTCCGCTTCCACTCTTGGTATGGTTGAAGAAATCAATGTACGTGACCTTTTTGGAAATACTCTGTCAGACATTCATCCATACAAGTCATCCAGGAATAGGATGAACCGAAGGTACTATTCAGTATATCCATCTTAGGAACTGTTATCTAAGATTTATACAACAGCCCTTGCACTTTACGCTGTCTTCAATTATCTTTGGCATATATGATTCGCAACGCTTATGCCAATACAGAGTGGTTCTTTGGATAATAATCCAACTGGTCTCTCCATATTAACAACGTTAAAATGGTCAAAAAATTTGATAGTCGGTGAGTTAACTATCAAAGAAAACACGTGTGCAAACAACGATATTATTTCCAGATGGAAATTATATCGATCAATCATCATTTAACACACACACATATATATATATATATATATTCACATTCCTTATTTTCTATATTTAGAAAATATATGTTATTAACACTGGAAAACATTTCCATGGCTTAATTACGTATCACTATCATTTCACAACTATCAGTCCCTGCCTGTAAACTAGTAGGAGAATAATTCTCTAAGTATAAACCCCAAAGGCCGAAACCAACATCAGATCGATAATCAGAAAACTATTCAACTTAACTAATCTCTAGTCAGTTTCTAATCTTGTTTAACTCTATTTCTTTTACTCTGTTCGATTAATTTGATTCGATTAACTCTTCTATTTATTTTCTAAATAGAAAATCCTTTATCATTTATTTTGCTTAACATCTCTTTTATAACTTATTCAATTTCTAAGTCAATATCCCTTTATCATAACTTATTCATTCCCTAAATAACTAATCCGTTTAATATCCTATTTATTTATTTTGAATGTTTTCTTTAATAACCCTTATTTATTTAGCAAATAAATATGTCCTTTCCTTATTCTATTTATTTAACAAATAAATAAATCCATTATCTTATCCTATTTATTTAACAAATAAATATCTCACTTATTATCTCATATTTATTTTCTAAGTAAATAGTCCATTTTATAACATCTTATTTATTTATCCTAAATAAATAATTCACTTTATAATTATTCCAATTTATAAATATTTCTTATTTATAAATATTCCAATTTATACATATTCTGTTTTCAATATCACTTTGAAAAACTCCTTTTCACATTCTGATATTTTATGGTACTTAACACATCATATCACAATGACCAATATCGTCCAAACACATATAATCAACCACAGATTATAAACCACATCATATATCACAATATATGAAAAACAATAAAATAATCGTTGAGGAATCCAGTCGGATTCCTCCAACCTGTTTCCCTGCATCCATAGATGTTACACAATAAAATCAATATTACTTTCAGTTCCGTATGATATATTCTGATAAACAGAATCAATATAGAAATTCAACTAACTGACTAGCAGTTCAATCAAACAGTCAACACACAGTCAATCAACCAATATTTAACAGTTCTAAAAATACAACATGAAATTATACACTGTTCAGAGTTAGTGAGATTTACTCACTTTGGCAGTTCATCGTTAAAGAACGATAAACTGTTTGTTTGATTTAAATCAAACAATTTATTTCGCCATAAATTCAAATGAGTTTCAATCCACTCCCAGTCAGTTCCAGTGTGTAGCTACCATCCATATGATCCCAACGCAACTTACGGTTCGTCAATCTGATATCGTATGATCAAGTTATACAATTTAGAAGTTAATACACTATTTTGAATTTTAAATAAAACTTAAATTATCTCAACTGGGCTTAACTCTTCAATCTTGGCCCAATTCAAACCACCCCCTCACTCGTTAAAGCCCAGACCCGTATGTCTTCTCCCTCAAAAAGATTGTCGTGACCTACTATAGCCTCAATGGCCATTTCCGCAACTTCCTCCTCAATGTTAACACTCCATTACTTCACAAATCCTAAAACCAAAATCACCATAGAGCTTCTCGTCCCTTTCCCCATTAGCCTGTACCCAAAACACCTAGTTCGAGCGTATGCTCCACATCGCGACAGCCCTCCAAGTGCCCGGTGACCACGTCACTTTCCATTTCGGATTACCACCCACAAATGCCACAAATCGGAAAACCCCCAGAAATCGAGAACCCAAACTCGTTTCCCCTAACAATGCTTCCATTACCAATATCGCTTAACCCTAGTTTGCTGAAACATATTTGGGAGAGTGTCGGCGCAATTTTTATTGACCAGAGAAGAGTTGTAATTAGGTTAAGGTTGGTTAGTGGGGGTATTTATATGCAATTTAGATATTTTTAAATATTTTAGATATTTTTATTTTGTTTATTATATTCGTTTTTGCCCTTCTAAAAATCCGTGTGATCACACACAGTATTCAAAAATCATGAAAATGGTCATGTAGCTACAGTTTGACAATACGGTCCCAACGAAACTGGTTTCGTCGAATTCCGACTTTTTTTTGCTCACACAGCGTATTTTTGACTGTCAAAATACTGATTGTTCATCACATTAAAATCCCGTACGGCCACACAGTGACCCCAAAAATCACGGAACTTGGAATCTAACAATAATTTGATGTTGCAGATCCAACAAAATTAGTTTCGTCGAATTCCGACTTCGTTTGCAAAAGTGGCTATTTTTAAAGTCCTAAATAACCCTTTTAAATATATAAATATATTTAAAAACAATTAAATTTAACATTTAAAAATAAATATTATCGTATATATTCACAACAGAATATCATACAGCTCTAGAAAAATCATTCATGGATTCTAACTCGATATTTCAAATCTGGGTCAACCCGATATTCGATTTATATTGAAATTCCTTTTTAAAATAAATAAATAATTCCTTTATAAATTATAAAGGAATTTCCACAGCGACTTTTCTAAAATTTGATTTGGACATAAATCAAAATCTACACGACGAAATCCCGATTTTTCTCTTCCATCATAAAGATATACTTCACCAGCTCCACACGTTTCTTGTTTCACAGAAATCCGGCTTAAAACGAATCCTGTACATTCAGTTGAAATTCAAATCGCCAAATTACGAACTGCAACGCCATTTCAAGCTCGATTTTAATTATAATAAAATTATACGTTCAAACTGTCGTTCAAATAATATATTCGCTATTAAAATTAAATTCTAAACCGAATTATATATCACAGATGATCCAGTTCACACCATATCGCCATTTCCGCCAATCCTGATTATTTCAGAATTAAATATATTATTTAATTTATTATTTTAAATTAAATATTTACCATTATTTAATTAAACCACCATTTAATTCACTATATCACTATTTATATAATTAAATAAATTAATTATAATGCCTCTGCAAATGCGGGTCATTACAATCTTCCCTACTTAAAATAATTTCGTCCTCGAAATTGCTAAGGTAGAAAACAAACCCTATCAACTGGTTAGAACTTATTTGTTCACTTCTTAACTTCAGTTTTCAACTGAACCAATTTATTTTGATTAACGAAAATTTTCAAAAATCCTGAAAATTTTCCAACGCCTTAACTTTTCGAATTTTTTTGCCAGCACCTCCTTTGTACTGGTCAATAGGTCAAACTCCAACTCGCCTCTATGGGCCATCTCCAACCCAAAAGAAAATCAAACAGCCAAGCGGCTTACCGATTCGGCTCATAAATCTTATATCCAATAGAAATATAAACTTGTACCTTTTGTCGGCATATCATTATATCCTGTCCACCTGTTATCAATTCAGAGGATACAAGGGTCATCCCAATCAAATTCCAATCTGCTTTTATCCACAACACAACCATTCGCTTATATCCGATCCAAATATCATTTCAACTCGAATTTCTTCTCTATTCCCAACTCTTAACTTGATTATCACATTACACTTAAAATTTAATCTCACAATCCATTTTGTCTTGATATCATTCTAATTCAATCTCAGTTACCACTTTACTGGCATTACTTTAATTCAATTTTGCTTTCACAAATTTCTGTTAAATTTGTTTTTTAATTCAAACAGTCTTCCCCTGGGAGTTTTTAAACAGTTTACTCTTTTCAAAAAATCAAATTTTCCTTTTTGAAATTCAACACAACTGGTCTTTCCCAAAATAAATTCAAAACACTATATCTGGTAGTAATTCATCACTTACAACTCGAAAATGAATACTGATGATGCAGCTGTCATCATCAGAATCTATTTTCCAGTGATCGAAGTGAGTTCAATACTATAAAACCATTTCTAAACATTTCCACTTTGAAATCCATTTCAAAATATAATTCACACTGCTTGTTAAACAATTTAAAATCTCCCAAGATCTTAAATTTTCCTTATTTTTAATCCAAAACCATTTACAAACACTTACCCAATTTTTCCAGAATTTTAATTCAAATTCCTGGTTTGAATTTCAGATTTAACTCATCTGATTTCACGTATTTTACTTATATGAATTCTGATTGGTTATTTACATAACCATTTAATTTATAATCTTACTCGATTATAATAACAACCAATATATCCACTATATTATAATTTTGATATATATATATATCTTCTCTATATCAAGATATACCTTGGGTAAACTTATTTTAATTTACCCTCTTTCAAAACATATCGTGTCGACCCATCGTATTCGAGTGTTTATAAACTCCTACCGATACAGTGGATCAAACTGATCGACCATAACTCATAAACTAATCAACCAATAAATCTTCATAATATAAAATTATTTTTATATCATCTACAAATACGTTCACTCGTATATATGCACTCAACTCAATCTAGGTTATTACTAACCCTATCTCTACCGAGTCATGCCATAGAGCCAAGGTAATTCGCTTAACCTTATGCCCTGATACCAACTGTAATGACCCGAAAATCTGGTCCAATTTGAGCTGACTAAATAACACAAGTCCAACCCCAATTACACTGGAAAATCAGAACACTAATAGAAAGAAAACAGAGGGTGAGGAAAGATAAGATAGAAACTTAGAATAAAAGAAGAAGAAGAACACAACATCAGAGTAACATGAGCCTCACAGCGGAACGAATAACATATAATATATATAACATAACTTGAAATATACATCTGTACTTGAATATACATCATTATCAAAGTACAGCTCTTACAATCACAGCGGAAATAAACTATAGCTATTTGATCCTGAAGCCTCCTGCTCCAGCTCTTCAAGTATCTGTAAATCCTGACTACTTGACTGACCGTACAAAATTGGGCACCCAAGAGTTTAGGGAAAACAAAAAAAAACTTCGGGTCAGTCATGGGACTGGTGTGAGTAAAACAGTTTAAAACAGTTCAAGCAGGTAAATGATATCTCATAAGACCAGCCGTATAACGGAACGGGTTTTTCCCTTATGAGAATCCAAATTATCTTTATATCAAAAACCTTTTGATATTATAATAATGTCTATCAACCACAGTATAATAATCGTCTAGCAGAAACGCTTTCATCTCACGTTCTACATGTATAGTTTACAATCAAAACCGCAAGCACGTATTGGGTAATGGATTTCCAACTATGACAAGGTATGGAACCACCTTTCGCTAGTGTACCTCTAGAGAGGAATACACTGGTTTCAACAAGAACATCTTGCAACCTGGCCACACATGACCGACCACTCATTTCGCTTGAGTGTGTCGAATGTATATCACCAACGGTTGGAATCAGCAACCGTTTCCCGAATGGGACAGCATCAACAATAGATTTTTTTGAAGTAAATGAAACTCTAGATCAGGTGATTATACACCCTAATAGGTGCGACCTACATAGCCATGCTACCTGCCCTATTTCTGTCATTTACCAGTTGATGAGGCTTGAGGTTACGCTTTATCACCACATCAGATTCACTTCGAATGCCACATTGTCAGATCCATCAAAATCACTAATTTGACTTCTACAACCATACATTACGTGTCAGCTAAAAGAAGTTTCCTTCTCCGCTTCCACTCTTGGTACGGTTGAAGAAATCAATGTACGTGGCCTTTCTGGAAATACTATGTCAGACATTTATCCATACAAGTCATCCAGGAACAGGATGAACCGAAGGTACTATTCAGTATATCCATCTTAGGCACTGTTATCTAAGATTTATATAGCAGCCCTTGCACTTTACGCTGTCTACAATTATCTTTGTAATATATGATTAACATTGCTTATACCAATACAGAGCGGTTCTTTGGATAATAATCCAACTGGTCTCTCCATATTAACAACGTTAAAATGGTCAAAACTTCGATAGTCTATGATTTAACCATCAAAGAAAAACAGGTGTGCAAACAATGATATTATTTCCAGGAGGAAATTATATCAATCAATCATCATTCAACCTTTATCTCTTTATTTTATCAATTTAATTATCTCCTGTTTCCATATATTCTAAATTCTTATTTTCTATTATCAGAAAACATTGCTGATTCTCGTTTGGAAAACATTTCCAAAACTTCTTAATTGGGATTTAAACAGATGTTTAAAACTATATTGCGATGACGACTAAAACCACTATACTAAATTACTAAATCCACTTAACCACTTCACACTCGAACCGTAACCATTTCTTAATTAAAAACGCAGTCAATCAAATTGGGGTATAGCTACCTCTCAGACCTTAACTGAACCACCTTTCAAATCTTGAAATAGATCAGATTCACCCTTTTAACTCTTTAACACTTCCTTACGAACCCTCGGATTCTATTTACGAACCCACTTCTTTTACAAGTTTACGTGATTATAACAATGGTGTTAAAATCTCCTGCATCTGAAATATATTATCTTTAATATGACTTTTATTTCCTAACTCGAATAATATAACGATAACTAATTTGTTTACTCCTATTCGGTTAACTCTTATTTGAATAACTCCAACCTAATAACTCTTACTAGATTAACTCTTATTCGAATAACTTATTCGAATAACTTGTATTTGATTAACTTACTTCGAATATCTACAATTCGATTGTCTCACTTTGAATATCTGTTATTCTTTTAACTCCTTCGATTAACTCATCTCGAATATTTCTGATTCGATTAACTCACTTCTTCGAATAAACTAATACTCGACTGACTCTAACTCGGTTGACTCTACTGATTAATTCTAACTGATTAACCTAACTGGTTAACTCTATGGTTTAACCTAACTGGTTAACTCAAATGGTTTAACCTAACTGGTTAACTCTTTATGCTTATTCAGTTTCAAACACCGATGTTGAAATCGATTCTTACTCCTTTATATAAGTCCCGACTTATATATTCCATTTATCAAATGATAATATTTAACTTAATTTATAAATCTCATTTATAAATCAATCTGCTCCTTTTATCCGTTTACTTCTTCATATATAAGTTCAGACTTATATATATATATATATCTATTTATCCAAGGATAAATATTTTCTTTATAATCTATTTGTTTTCTAAACAAATATTTCCTTTTTTATTTTATTTGTAAATAGTTTGCAAATATTCCCTTTATAATCTCTTATTTATTCCTTAATAAATATCTTCTTTACTGACTTAGTTCTAAGTGTTTCCTTTATTACCTTATTTACTTATTCTAAGTATTTTCTGTAACGTCTCGCATTTTTGTCGGTTCATATTTGAATATTTAAATCAGTTTAAATATCGAATTCGAAATATAAATGGATTTATATATTAATTAAAACGAAGTTGAACGTATATAAATATATATTAATTATAATTGAGCTCAGAACGACCCTGCAGTTCGTAATTTAACGTTCTGAACATCAACTGAGTGTACCGGACTCGTTTTGAATCGGATTTCTTCGGAACGAGAAACGTCGGAATCTGTTGAACTGTATCTTTCTAATAGAAGGGAAAAAACTAAGATTTCGTTGTGTAGATTGTAAGATATGTCCAAATCAAATATTTGAAAAGTCGCTGTGAAATCATATATCGACCGTAACGGTTATTTGAATGTAACTTGATATCGGATGAAAATCGGGACAAGGTTCTTTTGAGGCGCAGCGATAATTTAATTTTTAGAATTTTACTGTAATTTTTAATTAATTAAATACGCAACTTTTTATTTGGACTATTGTGTACCCCGTATCGGTATTTCGGGATTTCAAAATATAAGTCAAACTACCGGTATTATTATATTTTTGGGACCGTGACACCTCGTTGAGCACGATGGTACTCTTACATATGTCTGTAACAGTCAGTAAATGAACGAAATTTTATACCGTCATCACCACATATATTTTAACAAATAATATATATATATATATAACAATTGCCTACTTTACTATTCGCTGCCTACGCAGAAGCTTCATACAGATGGACAAGAAAATATATGTCCACATTTTTCTCAATAGTAAAGTAATAGCTTTACTTCATTACAAAGGATACGCACCATACTTAAAACCATCCCCTATAACCTCAACTACCATAGATCCTTGTATTATTAAATCAAGTTGTACCTCTTACTTCGATATTAAGGAATTCAAAGAAATATATAAATATACAGCCTATACGTTGGGAATGAAGACTACCCTAATCTCTATGTTTTCACATCGAACTATATCAGGGAATGAAACATGGCTACATCTATAAACTTCAAATCAGTAAGTTCAAACAAGTTAAGGAAGAAATTTTCTACCCTACTGTGTCTCCCTTCTCCCTATGGCCTGTGTATTCAAATCATGCCATGAGTTTTCAAAAATCAGAAAATGTTCTCACATAAGAACTGTTTTCGCACAGCATGTACCCATATTATTCTTACCACTAGCATGTATCCACTACCTACGTTATCACCATTAGCCTTCATGGGTTGAGCAGCTAGAAGAGACAGTACCCCATTCTTCTTGTATAGCTAGCGGACTGTTCTTAAACATGCAGACCTTAATTACTACTGTAGATTCCAGAAAATCTGTAAGGGCCCGCAACAGTTGTTTGAAATGAATGTTTAGAGAACCTCACTACCCTAGTACCATATGATTATCACGCACCTATTAGAGCAAGCATGGCTATCCTAGTGATACAATATCCTATACCTTACCAACTAAGGAAAGGGAACAAGCACAACCCTATATTTCCACATAGGGTACTGTAGAAAATGGCCATACCTTCGCATTAAAAACAGACGAGATGTTTGAGTTGAAAACTCGAAGCCTACCTACGTTAATAAAGCAAGCTAGCTCCTATACCCATTCCTTCATCACGAAGGAACTCCAACCTTATAAATACATGCACCTGTGCTCGTTTCTTTCTGGAGCAATCTGAAAAGCAACAACCAAGGTAAATCAATGGCTTCTTAAAAGCCAAATAACCTACCATACAAAACCCAAACTCATATATACACGCAAGCTATTTACATGTAAAAGGGAGACGCCGTGACCTGTTGAGTAAGGGCTGATGTGGCGGTGGTATTACATGGAGAAGCATGGTTATTACGACAGTTTGTAGTTTGCGAGAGGAGTGGATGAGGACTTGGACGTTGCTGTGTAAGGGAAGGGGGGAGTTGTTGCTCACGTGGGAGGTCCTGGATCTGAATGCATGCATTGGTTAATGAAGAGGAGTGTGTGAGCATCCTTTGCGTGCGTGAAGTGTAATGGACAGAGGAACAAAATGCGGAGGGAGTCATTGGGTTTTGGGTGGATAAATGAAGGAGAGGACATAAATAAAGGGTACTGAGAAGTGACGTGAACGACGAAGTTTTGGGGGTTGATTGTGAGAAGCAAGGAGCGAGAAACTGAGAGTTAGAATCTTGACAATGAGGAGTTTTGTTGTAGAGGAACTGTAGCCTGCGTAGTAAGGCAGTATGATGCGTTGAACGAGGATGAGGTTAGGTTGAACAATAGTGGAGTATGAGAAGAGAAGGGAGTGTCACGAGATCTGAAAGGAGCATGATCATTCCACGAAGTAGCAGGTGTAAATGGATGGTCTGGAGGCGTAGGCTAACTAGTACAGGTTGTCGAGAGGCGGAGGCGTATTGGTTTCATGGTGGGAGTGATTCAGTTATAGGGAGGGTGCACGCAAGTGCATGACGACAGGAGAAGTTGCATACGTTCTGTCCAAGTGGGGTGAAAGGATGGGAACAACATTGCTACAGTGGTGTGCATGAAACGTTAAAAAAAAGCAATGTAAGGAGTTGGTGTAATTTTTGTAGGAGGGGACGCGGTCGGTAGCATGAAGTCTGAACCGCGATGAAGAAGCTACTGTGGAGATGAAGTCAGGTTCAAAATATACGGGAGCACCGAAATGGAACGGTGAAGAAGACGAGTCCATATCAGCGAAAGGCCAGAACGGTTGACGGTGGAGCTCGACGTGATTAACTGTCAAATGTTCTTGTTTGTAGAAAAGAGAATTTGCTTGGATCGGACTCAAGAAAGTGAACATCACGTGTGATAGTGATGGGAGAGATGGAAGGGAGATTGTCAGAATTTATAGCAAAATAGAACGCTCGATTCAAACCGTCGACGCAAATCGTTATTTAACGGTTAACGCGCCAAGGTGAGTAAAATCACTAACTCTGATCTATTTTAAAATATTGCAATTATATTTTAATGTTGTTTGAATGATGTGTGATGGTTGATTAGGTTAATTGGTCTTCAATTAATCTAATGAAATAGTTTAGAAATAAATTAATCCAAGGTAATAAGATTTAATTACCTTTTGGTTAAGAATTTATAAATAGAACTGTGGAATGGAGAAAGCAAAGAGTAAATGTTTAATATAAATAATCAAACACCAGAGATTTCAAATTAACGATATGGTGTTATAAAACCATAGTTAAAAATAAACATGAAAGTACGATCGGATAGATATTATAAGTAATAAGGGATTAGAGTGCAGACTTGTATCGGTTCTAAGGTAAGAATGTTGTCGATCAAGGTCTGAGAGGTAAACAGAATACCCCAACTTGAAAAGCTTCGCTATTATCGAGGAACGATATCAGTTTGTAATGGAAAGAGATGTCAAGATTTTTGTAACGGAAAGAGATGTCAAGATTTTTGTAACGGAAAGAGATGTCAAGATTTTTGTAACAGAAAGAGATGTCAAGATTTTTGTGACGGAAATAGATGTCAAGATTAGTATAAAAGGAATATGGCAGCGTATGCAAGTCTTAGAATTATAGCGATAAAATAACGCTGTTGATAAGATAAGTGTGACTGTTATGTCAAGATTAGTTATAACAAAGAATATTACAGCGCATGACAAGTTGAACTATAGCAATAAAATAACGTTGTTGATAAGGTAAGTGTGACTGTAATTAGTTATAAGAATATTATAGCGTATGACAAGTTTAGAACTATAGCGACAAATTTACTGCTGTTGATTTGACTTAAGCATGACTTTTATATATAGCAGCACTTCCTAGGAAATGTAACAGTTTGGTTTGAAATCCACTTATTCTAGAGTAATAAGTAACGATGTTTGTTCAAAGAAATATGAGAAAGAGTTTAGAAAAAGAATTGGGGAATCGTATTAGAAACTGATGACAGCATTTCGATGTTCGAAATGTGATTAGAATTAAACCATTAGGATTTGTAACTAGAATTCGACGATGTCGAATGTATTAAAAGTAAACTATTTTTAGGGATTATAATCTGATAAAATAATTAACATTTAGTTTAAACAAATAAATGTTAATAGGATAGGAGTCAGTATTTAGTTATAAACTTGATATCGATTAGATAAGAAGTTGACTTAGAGACAGAGTTTATAAAGTGGAATAGGAGTGAAAAAGTATGAAAGAGATTTCGGTAAACAAGATAAGGCAGATTATTATGTGAATAAAGAGTTATATGATCAAGGTGTTCAGATTTCTATAATAAGGGATGGTATTCACATTTCAAAATGAATAATGTTTTAAAAGTAAACGTGGGACCGATTAAAAGGTTAAAATGAAATTGGAAATATTTTCCAATATAATTAGGGTAGATTATCCAAGTATAGAAATAAAGAATGTGAAAATAATGGATCGAACGTTGATAACGTATATTTTCTGGAATATGAAAGAATAAGAGTTTTATAACAACTGGAAATGTTTTCCAAGAGTGTAAAAGGGTAAATCGGGAGTATAGTAATATCCGGTAAGATATGGGAATTCGAATAATAAAAATGAATGTCGAATAAAAAGTACCCGTGGTTGTGTGATGTTAGTTGTACATCTAAATGAATGTTGTTTTTACTTCGATAGTTAAATAACCGATTATCGAAGTGTTTTGACCATTGTTGTCAATATGGAGAGACCGGTTGGATATATTATTCGGAAACCACTCCATATAGACATAAGCGCTGCGAATTATATATGCTGAAGATAATTGAAGACGGAGTTAAATGCAAGGGTCGTCCAGTTCTAGAATGATGTTTATTTGTTTGTCCAGTCCCAGGACAACTTGTATGGACGAGTGTCTGGCAGAGTATTTCCAACGGTCATGCCGTTGATTTTACGAATATACCAAGTTGGTGGGGAGAAGGTAACTTCTCTCTATTCTACACCCAGTGTGCATTTGTGTAATCAATGTGTGATTACGGATTTGACGATGTGACATTCAAAGTGAATGGTGATCAGATGTTCTGAAGATAGACGTAGCCTCTAGCCTCACAACCAGGAAGTGACAGAAGTTGGGCTAGGCAGCATGGCTAGTTGGGTCATCCCCAAGCAGGGTGTATTGTCATCGATCTAGAGAAAATTCATATTTATACTTCTTTTCGATTCTATATCTTCGGATGACGGTTGGATGGCCTACAACCGTGGTGGCAATATATTCGCGACACTCAAGCTAAATGAGTGAGCGGTCATGTGTGGTCGGGTTGCAAGACGTTCTTGTTGAACCCTGAGTGTATCCCCTCTAGAGTACACTATTCAGAAGGTGCTCCCATACCATGTCTGTTGAGGTCCAATCTCCAATAATCGCCCTGCGGTTTATGATTTTATAACATATATATGTGGAACGTGAGATGCAAGCGTTCTGCTACTTGGATATTTATGTGCTTAGACATTATCATAATATCATTAGTTTTGACATAAAAGTATTTTGGATTATAGTAAGATAAAAACCATCCATGTTTATGTGTGGGCTGGTCTTACTATTATCTTCTTGTTTGAAAAGAATTTTCAAAGTTAAACAGTATGGTTAGAATTTACTCACACCAGTCCCATGACTGACCCAGAGTTTATTTTGTTGTTTTCCCTAAACTCTTGGGTGCCCAAATTTGTACGGGCAGTCAAGTGTTTCAGGCTTTGCAAATTCACTTGGAGGAGCTCAAAAGCAGGAAGCTTCACCATTAGTTATGTAGAGTTATTTCCGCTGTGATATGATGTATTGTACTCTGATAATGGTATGTATATACAATACAGTTTTGTATTCAAAGTTATGTTATATAATACATCTTATTTTGTTCCGCTGCGAGTTTCGTGTTACTCTGATTCTGTTCAGTTGTGATCTTCTTCTTCTTCTATTCTATTAGTTCTATCTTTTCTTTCTCACCCTCTAAATTCTTCTATTAATGTCCTGGTGTTTTCGATGCTTGAATAGTCAACAGTGTGTTTTTATGTTGATTTTCTGGGTCGAAAATCCATCCATTACAGATGGTATCAGAGCATAAGGTTAAGTGATTACCTTGGCTCTGTGGCGTAACTCAATAGAGATGGAGTTAGTTGTACTCTAGATTGAGTTTGAGTGTATATAGATGAGCGCGTATTTGTGAATTAATATAAAAACTGTTTTATATTGTGTTGACTGGTCAGTCGAGTGGTTTATGAATTCTGGTCGAAACAGTAATGCAAACTGGATCGATAGGTGTTTCTAAACTCTTGAACAGAGTAATTCGACATGATATTGTTTTGAAAGCGGGGTAAATAAAATAATTTTACCCAAAGTATATTTTGATATAAAAAGAAGTGTATATCTTGATATTAATATAATATATTGGATATGTGATCATTATTATGATCGAACAGGATTATAATTAAGTTGGTTATATAAACTACCAATCGAAATATTATATAAGTATGATATGCAAAATCAGATGAGCTGAATCTGAATTAAAAACCAGAATTGAAATAAAACTCTAGAAACTTGGAAAAGAATTGAAATTGAATTTGGATAAAATATAAGGGAATTTTAAAATCCTGGGAGATTTGAAAATTTGTTTTCCAAGTGCTGTGAATGATATTTTGAAGTAATATTCAAAATGAAAATGTTTGAAAAATGAGTTTTGAAAAATGATAATAGTACTGAACTCACTTCGATTACTGGAAAATAAATTCCGATGATGAAGCGCGCCATTATCGGTGTTCATTTTCGAGTTGCTAAGTGACGGATTACTGCCAAAGATTTTGTTTTGTATTGTTTGAGAAACAAGTTGTCAGAAATTCAAATGTTTTGAATTATATATGATTTCAAACTGATTTGAAATAAATCCCAGGAATTTGAATTCTGAAATAAAAATTTAACTTATGGAATTAAAATGGTAAAAATGGAATTTAAACAAAGATAACAAACTGGACTGAATTTGGAAAGATCCAGAATGAAAATTATAAAAGAAGAATATTGGAGATTCGAGTTATTAAAAATGAATTGATTCTTGGAGAATAAGAATCAAAATTTTGAATTAGAGATGGAGATAACTGATTTGAGAAATAAATCAGTAAATGGAATGTCGTAATAAAACTTAACAAGGTTAAGAACTGAGAGTGGAATCGGAGTTGAAATAGAAATTTGGCTTAGTAAAAGCGAAAGACTGGTTTGAGAACGGATTGATGGGAGATCAACCAAGGATGCTTGGATATGCTGGTTTGATAGCAGATGGCAGAGATAGAGTTGAATGCCCAATAGAGAAGGTACACGTTTATATACGAGTATGAGATATTTATGAGCCGGTTTGACAAACCGTTTGGCTGTTTGATTTCTTTTGGATTGGAGAAGGCCCGGAGTGGCAAGTTGTTGTAGTACCGAGTGAGCCGTGCAGAGGAGATGCTGGCGAGATTCTCTGAAAATTTAAGCTGTTAGGAAATTTTCAGAAATTTTGAAAATATTCGAAATAATAAGGAATTAATATTTTAATTGGAAATAATCAGTTCAGTGGAAACTGGAATTATGAAGTAAACCAAAAAGATTTTTAACCATGTTATAACAGAGATTGTAGCATTTTCCCTGCTTAGCAATTTCGAGGACGAATTTATTTTAAGGGGGAAGGTCTGTAACGTCTCGCATTTTTGTCGGTTCATATTTGAATATTTAAATCAGTTTAAATATCGAATTCGAAATATAAATGGATTTATATATTAATTAAAACGAAGTTGAACGTATATAAATATATATTAATTATAATTGAGCTCAGAACGACCCTGCAGTTCGTAATTTAACGTTCTGAACTTCAACTAAGTGTACCGGACTCGTTTTGAATCGGATTTCTTCGGAACGAGAAACGTCGGAATCTGTTGAACTGTATCTTTCTAATAGAAGGGAAAAAACTAAGATTTCGTTGTGTAGATTGTAAGATATGTCCAAATCAAATATTCGAAAAGTCGCTGTGAAATCATATAACGACCGTAACGGTTATTTGAATGTAACTTGATATCGGATGAAAATCGGGACAAGGTTCTTTTGAGGCGCAGCGATAATTTAATTTTTAGAATTTTACTGTAATTTTTAATTAATTAAATACGCAACTTTTTATTTGGACTATTGTGTACCCCGTATCGGTATTTCGGGATTTCAAAATATAAGTCAAACTACCGGTATTATTATATTTTTGGGACCGTGACACCTCGTTGAGCACGATGGTACTCTTACATCTGTCTGTAACAGTCAGTAAATGAACGAAATTTTATACCGTCATCACCACATATATTTTAACAAATAATATATATATATAACAATTGCCTACCTTACTATTCGCTGCCTACACAGAAGCTTCATACAGATGGACAAGAAAATATATGTCCACATTTTTCTCAACAGTAAAGTAATAGCTTTACTTCATTACAAAGGATACGCACCATACTTAAAACCATCCCCTATAACCTCAACTACCATAGATCCTTGTATTATTAAATCAAGCTGTACCTCTTACTTCGACATTAAGGAATTCAAAGAAATATATAAATATACAGCCTATACGTTGGGAATGAAGACTACCCTAATCTCTATGTTTTCACATCGAACTATATCAGGGAATGAAACATGGCTACATCTATAAACTTCAAATCAGTAAGTTCAAACAAGTTAAGGAAGAAATTTTATACCCTACTGTGTCTCCTTTCTCCCTATGGCCTGTGTATTCAAATCATGCCATGAGTTTTCAAAAATCAGAAAATGTTCTCACATAAGAACTGTTTTCGCACAGCATGTACCCATATTATTCTTACCACTAGCATGTATCCACTACCTACATTATCACCATTAGCCTTCATGGGTTGAGCAGCTAGAAGAGACAGTACCCCATTCTTCTTGTATAGCTAGCGGACTATTTTTAAACATGCAGACTTTAATTACTACTGTAGATTCCAGAAAATCTGTAAGGGCCCGCAATAGTTGTTTGAAATGAATGTTTAGAGAACCTCACTACCCTAGTACCATATGATTATCACGCACCTATTGGAGCAAGCATGGCTATCCTAGTGATACAATATCCTATACCTTACCAACTAAGGAAAGGGAACAAGCACAACCCTATATTTCCACATAGGGTACTGTAGAAAATGGCCATACCTTCGCATTAAAAACAGACGAGATGTTTGAGTTGAAAACTCGAAGCCTACCTACGTTAATAAAGCAAGCTAGCTCCTGTACCCATTCCTTCATCACGAAGGAACTCCAACCTTATAAATACATGCACCTGTGCTCGTTTCTTTCTGGAGCGATCTGAAAAGCAACAACCAAGGTAAATCAATGGCTTCTTAAAAGCCAAATAACCCATCATACAAAACCCAAACTCATATATACACGCAAGCTATTTACATGTAAAAGGGAGACGCCGTGACCTGTTGAGTAAGGGCTGATGTGGCGGTGGTATTACATGGAGAAGCATGGTTATTACGACAGTTTGTAGTTTGCGAGAGGAGTGGATGAGGACTTGGACGTTGCTGTGTAAGGGAAGGGGGGAGTTGTTGCTCACGTGGGAGGTCCTGGATCTGAATGCATGCATTGGTTAATGAAGAGGAGTGTGTGAGCATCCTTTGCGTGCGTGAAGTGTAATGGACAGAGGAACAAAATGCGGATGGAGTCATTGGGTTTTGGTTGGATAAATGAAGGAGAGGACGTAAATAAAGGGTACTGAGAAGTGACGTGAACGGCGAAGTTTTGGGGGTTGATTGTGAGAAGCAAGGAGCGAGACACTGAGAGTTAGAATCTTGACAATGAGGAGTTTTGTTGTAGAGGAACTGTAGCATGCGTAGTAAGGCAGTATGATGCGTTGAACGAGGATGAGGTTAGGTTGAACAATAGTGGAGTATGAGAAGAGAAGGGAGTGTCACGAGATCTGAAAGGAGCATGATCATTCCACGAAGTAGCAGGTGTAAATGGATGGTCTGGAGGAGTAGGCTAACTAGTACAGGTTGTCGAGAGGCGGAGGCGTATTGGTTTCATGGTGGGAGTGATTCGGTTATAGGGAGGGTGCACGCAAGTGCATGACGACAGGAGAAGTTGCATACGTTCTGTCCAAGTGGGGCGAAAGGATGGGAACAACATTGCTACAGTGGTGTGCATGAAACGTAAAAATAAGCAATGTAAGGAGTTGGTGTAATTTTTGTAGGAGGGGACGCGGTCGGTAGCATGAAGTCTGAACCGCGATGAAGAAGCTACTGTGGAGATGAAGTCAGGTTCAAAATATACGGGAGCACCGAAATGGAACGGTGAAGAAGACGAGTCCATATCAGCGAAAGGCCAGAACGGTTGACGGTGGAGCTCGACGTGATTAACTGTCAAATGTTCCTGTTTGTAGAAAAGAGAATTTGCTTGGATCGGACTCAAGAAAGTGAACATCACGTGTGATAGTGATGGGAGAGATGGAAGGGAGATTGTCACAATTTATAGCAAAATAGAACGCTCGATTCAAACCGTCGACGCAAATCGTTATTTAACGGTTAACGCGCCAAGGTGAGTAAAATCACTAACTCTGATCTATTTTAAAATATTGCAATTATATTTTAATGTTGTTTGAATGATGTGTGATGGTTGATTAGGTTAATTGGTCTTCAATTAATCTAATGAAACAGTTTAGAAATAAATTAATCCAAGGTAATAAGATTTAATTACCTTTTGGTTAAGAAGTTATAAATAGAACTGTGGAATGGAGAAAGCAAAGAGTAAATGTTTAATATAAATAATCAAACACCAGAGATTTCAAATTAACGATATGGTGTTATAAAACCATAGTTAAAAATAAACATGAAAGTACGATCGGATAGATATTATAAGTAATAAGGGATTAGAGTGCAGACTTGTATCGGTTCTAAGGTAAGAACGTTGTCGATCAAGGTCTGAGAGGTAAACAGAATACCCCAACTTGAACAGCTTCGCTATTATCGAGGAACGATATCAGTTTGTAACGGAAAGAGATGTCAAGATTTTTGTAACGGAAAGAGATGTCAAGATTTTTGTAACGGAAAGAGATGTCAAGATTTTTGTAACAGAAAGAGATGTCAAGATTTTTGTGACGGAAATAGATGTCAAGATTAGTATAAAAGGAATATGGCAGCGTATGCAAGTCTTAGAATTATAGCGATAAAATAACGCTGTTGATAAGATAAGTGTGACTGTTATGTCAAGATTAGTTATAACAAAGAATATTACAGCGCATGACAAGTTGAACTATAGCAATAAAATAATGTTGTTGATAAGGTAAGTGTGACTGTAATTAGTTATAAGAATATTATAGCGTATGACAAGTTTAGAACTATAGCGACAAATTTACTGCTGTTGATTTGACTTAAGCATGACTTTTATATATAGCAGCACTTCCTAGGAAATGTAACAGTTTGGTTTGAAATCCACTTATTCTAGAGTAATAAGTAACGACGTTTGTTCAAAGAAATATAAGAAAGAGTTTAGAAAAAGAATTGGGGAATCGTATTAGAAACTGATGACAGCATTTCGATGTTCGAAATGTGATTAGAATTAAACCATTAGGATTTGTAACTAGAAATCGTCGATGTCGAATGTATTAAAAGTAAACTATTTTTAGGGATTATAATCTGATAAAATAATTAACATTTAGTTTAAACAAATAAATGTTAATAGGATAGGAGTCAGTATTTAGTTATAAACTTGATATCGATTAGATAAGAAGTTGACTTAGAGACAGAGTTTATAAAGTGGAATAGGAGTGAAAAAGTATGAAAGAGATTTCGGTAAACAAGATAAGGCAGATTATTATGTGAATAAAGAGTTATATGATCAAGGTGTTCAGATTTTCTATAATAAGGGATGGTATTCACATTTCAAAATGAATAATGTTTTAAAAGTAAACGTGGGACCGATTAAAAGGTTAAAATGAAATTGGAAATATTTTCCAATATAATTAGGGTAGATTATCCAAGTATAGAAATAAAGAATGTGAAAATAATGGATCGAACGTTGATAACGTATATTTTCTGGAATATGAAAGAATAAGAGTTTTATAACAACTGGAAATGTTTTCCAAGAGTGTAAAAGGGTAAATCGGGAGTATAGTAATATCCGGTAAGATATGGGAATTCGAATAATAAAAATGAATGTCGAATAAAAAGTACCCGTGGTTGTGTGATGTTAGTTGTACATCTAAATGAATGTTGTTTTTACTTCGATAGTTAAATAACCGATTATCGAAGTGTTTTGACCATTGTTGTCAATATGGAGAGACCGGTTGGATATATTATTCGGAAACCACTCCATATAGACATAAGCGCTGCGAATTATATATGCTGAAGATAATTGAAGACGGAGTTAAATGCAAGGGTCGTCCAGTTCTAGAATGATGTTTATTTGTTTGTCCAGTCCCAGGACAACTTGTATGGACGAGTGTCTGGCAGAGTATTTCCAACGGTCATGCCGTTGATTTTACGAATATACCAAGTTGGTGGGGAGAAGGTAACTTCTCTCTATTCTACACCCAGTGTGCATTTGTGTAATCAATGTGTGATTACGGATTTGACGATGTGACATTCAAAGTGAATGGTGATCGGATGTTCTGAAGATAGACGTAGCCTCTAGCCTCACAACCAGGAAGTGACAGAAGTTGGGCTAGGCAGCATGGCTAGTTGGGTCATCCCCAAGCAGGGTGTATTGTCATCGATCTAGAGAAAATTCATATTTATACTTCTTTTCGATTCTGTATCTTCGGATGACGGTTGGATGGCCTACAACCGTGGTGGCAATATATTCGCGACACTCAAGCTAAATGAGTGAGCGGTCATGTGTGGTCGGGTTGCAAGACGTTCTTGTTGAACCCTGAGTGTATCCCCTCTAGAGTACACTATTCAGAAGGTGCTCCCATACCTTGTCTGTTGAGGTCCAATCTCCAATAATCGCCCTGCGGTTTATGATTTTATAACATATATATGTGGAACGTGAGATGCAAGCGTTCTGCTACTTGGATATTTATGTGCTTAGACATTATCATAATATCATTAGTTTTGACATAAAAGTATTTTGGATTATAGTAAGATAAAAACCGTCCATGTTTATGTGTGGGCTGGTCTTACTATTATCTTCTTGTTTGAAAAGAATTTTCAAAGTTAAACAGTATGGTTAGAATTTACTCACACCAGTCCCATGACTGACCCAGAGTTTATTTTGTTGTTTTCCCTAAACTCTTGGGTGCCTAAATTTATACGGGCAGTCAAGTGTTTCAGGCTTTGCAGATTCACTTGGAGGAGCTCAAAAGCAGGAAGCTTCACCATTAGTTATGTAGAGTTATTTCCGCTGTGATATGATGTATTGTACTCTGATAATGGTATGTATATACAATACAGTTTTGTATTCAAAGTTATGTTATATAATACATCTTATTTTGTTCCGCTGCGAGTTTCGTGTTACTCTGATTCTGTTCAGTTGTGATCTTCTTCTTCTTCTATTCTATTAGTTCTATCTTTTCTTTCTCACCCTCTAAATTCTTCTATTAATGTCCTGGTGTTTTCGATGCTTAAATAGTCAACAGTGTGTTTTTATGTTGATTTTCTGGGTCGAAAATCCATCCATTACATTTTCCTCTAAAAATATCTTATTTAAAAACTTATTCAATTTCCTAAGTCAATATCCTTGTTTAACTTATTCAATCCCTAAGTTAATATCCTTTGTTTAACTTATTCAATTCCTAAGTTAATATCCTTTGTTTAACTTAGTAAATTTCTAAGCTAATACCTCTTTATCTTAACCTATTACTTTAACAAATAAATATCTCACTTATTATCTCCTATTTATTTTCTAAGTAAATAATCCATTTTATAACATCTTTTTTATTTAACCTAAATAAATAATTCACTTTATAATTATTCCAATTTATAAATATTTCTTATTTATAAATATTCCAATTTATAAATATTCCAATTTATACATATTCTGTTTTCAATATCACTTTGAAAATCTCCTTTTCCCATTCCGATATTTTATGGTACTTAACACATCATATCACGATGACCAATATCATACAAACACATATAATCAACCACAGATTTTAAACCACATCATATATCACAATATATGAGAAACAATAAAATAACTGTTGAGGAATCCAGTTGGATTCCTCCAACCTGTCTCCCTGCATCCACAGATATTACAAAATAAAATCAACATCACTTTCAGTTCCATATGATATATTTTGTTAAACAGAATCAATATAGAAATTCAACTAACTGACTAGCAGTTCAAACAAACAGTCAACACACAGTCAATCAGCCTATATTTAACAGTTCTAAAAATACAACATGAAAATATAAACTGTTCAGAGTTAGTGAGATTTACTCACATTGGACTATCATCGTTAAATAAAGATAATTGTCTCTTGATTTGATTCTGACAATTTATTTCACTATAAATTGTAACGAGCCTCGTTTCACTCCCCGTCAGTTCCATGGTGTAGCCACCGTCCATACGATCCCATTGGATCTTGTTTCGCTGAATTTCGATAATGTATGATTAAGTTATCACTTACACAAGTTTGTACACTCATTTGAATTAAATCAAACACATATATACTCATATATTTGGGCCTCACCCGCTTTGCATTCCTCAGCCCATTTAGCAAACACCGGCCCAAAATCAATTGTTGGAACCCAGACCACCACGTTCTAGCTTCTCCAACCAATGATGCCCGCGCTTCAGGAAAACTTCCACCGCCCGTTTCTTACCTTCGATCACCAAGAACACCCCCGTCCCTCCATGAAATCGAAGTCTGAGACCACCACCGGCCTTCTCCTCCAATTTCTCATCCTCACATCTCCTCAGACCCGAACTCGAACCCATTATCTCCCTTGCGTCTACAGTACTTACGGGACTTTTTTGTAGCAGGCATCGACACTTTCTGATGTCGATTCAACCCAAACTTTGTATGCACCCTCCAAATCATACAACAAACCCATATCTACCCTCTAAATCGCCAACAAACGATCACACCCACCATAAATTCGAATCCTAGTCGCTGCCACAAAGTTGCGTGACCAAAATTCTGTGTCGAGGCATTTGAATACATACCAGCGGATTGAGAAAGTAACGAGGATCTCATGATTTATAGGATTTTTAAGGATTTATTCAGATTTAATTTGCTCACTGTTCTCTTTTGCTGTAAGAAAACAACGGCGGAAATTTGTGTTTGACTTCTGGAGAAGATAAAGTTAGGTTTAGAGAAGTTAGTGTACTTATAGGGTAGAGGGAGATATTTTGTTGATTATTTTATTCTATTTTTAAAGTATCTCTATTTGCATTATTGAATAAAAATTCCCATAATCACATACAATACCCAAAAATCACGAAAATTGACATGCAGCTACAGTTCGACCTTACGAACCCAACGAAACTGGTTTCGTTGAATTCCGAATCCGTTTGCTCATACAGTGTATTTTTAACCGTCAAAATACCGACTGTTTTTCACTCTAAAAATCGGTACGGCCACACACTGACTCTAAAAATCACGAAACTGGAAATCTAACAACAAATTGACATTGCGGATCCAACAAAATTAGTTTCATCGAATTCTGACTTCGTTTGCAAAAGTGGCTATGTTTAAAGCTCTGGATGACCCATTTAAATATATAAATATATTTAAATATAATTAAATAAAATATTAATAAATTAATATTATCGTATATATATTCGCAGTGGAATACCATACAGCTCTACTGGGATTTATAACTTGATATTTCAAATCCCGATTAAATCGGTATTCGATTTAAAATGAAATTCCTTTTTAAAAATATAAATAATTCCTTTATAAATTATAAAGGAATTCCACAGCGACTTTTCTAAAATTTGATTTGGAGGGTGCATACAAAGTTTGGGTTGAATCGACATCAGAAATTGGCGATGCCTGCTACAGAAAAGTCCCGTAAGTACTGTAGACGCAAGGGAGATGATGGGATCGAGTTCGGGTCTGAGGAGATGCGAGGATGCGAAATTGGATGAGAAGGCCGGTGGTGGTCTCAGACTTCGATTTCATGGAGGGACGGGGTTACCAACTCTTAACTTGATTATCACATTACACTTCAAATTTGAATCTCACAATCCAATTTGTCTTGACATCATTCTAATTCTGTCTCAGTTACCACTTTACTGGCTTTAATTTAATTCAAATTTGCTTTCACAAACTTCTGTTAAATTTGTTTTTAACTCAAACAGTCCTTCCTTGGGAGTTTTTAAACAGTTTACTCTTTTCAAAAATCAAATTTTCCTTTTTGAAATTCAACACAACTTGTCTTTCCCAAAACAAATTCAAAATAGTATCTCTGGTAGTAATTCGTCACTTACAACTCGAAAATGAATACTGATGATGCAGCTGTCATCATCAGAATCTGTTTTCCAGCAATCGAAGTGAGTTCAATACTATATCGCTTTTCAAAACCATTTCTAACATTTCCACTTTGAAATTTATTACAAAATATCCTTCCAATGTTGTAAATAATATAAAATCTCCTAGGATCTTAAAATTCACATATATTCAATCCAAATCCTTTTACCAACACTTTTCCAATTTCCAGGGTTTTTAATTTCAATTATGATTTGAGTTTTAGAGTTAACTCATCCGGTCCAATTTGAGCTGACTAAATAACACAAGTCCAACCAAAATTGCACTAGAAATCAGGAAACTAATAGATGGAATTTAGAGGGTGAGAATAGATAAGACAGAAACTTAGAATAGAAGAAGAAGAACACAACATTAGAGTAACACGAACCTCACAGCGGAACGAATAACATATAATATATATAACATAACTTTGAAATAAAAGATTGTACTTGAATATACATATCATCATCAAGTACAACACTTACAACACAGCGGAAATAAACTATAGCTATATTATCCTGAAGCTTCCTGCTCCAGCTCTTCAAGTATCTGTAAATCCCGACTACTTGACTGCCCGTACAAAATTGGGCACCCAAGAGTTTAGGGAAACAAACAAATAAACTCCGGGTCAGTCATGGGAGTGGTATGAGTAAAACGGTTTAAAACAGTTCAAGCAGGTAAATGATATCTCATAAGACCACGCCGTATAACGGAACGGGTTTTTCCCTTATGAGAATCTAAATTTTCTTTATATCAAAAACTTTTTGATATTATAATAATGTCTATCAACCACAATATAATAATCATCTAGCAGAAACGCTTTCATCTCACGTTCTACATATATAGTATACAATCAAAACCGCAAGCATGTATTGGGTAATGGATTTCCAACTATGACAAAGTATGGAACCACCTTTCGCTAGTGTACCTCTAGAAAGGAAAACACTGGGTTCAACAAGAACATCTTGCAACCCGGCCACACATGACTGACCACTCATTTCGCTTGAGTGTATCGAATGTATATCACCAACGGTTGGGATCAGCAACCGTTTCCCGAATGGAACAACATCAACAATAGTTTTTTAGAAGTAAATGAAACTCTAGATCAGGTGATTATACACCCTAATAGGTGCGACCTACATAGCCATGCTGCCTGCCCGATTTCTGTCATTTACCGGATGATGAGGCTTGAGGTTACGCTTTATCATCACATCAGATTCACTTCGAATGCCACATTGTCAGATCCATCAAAAATCACTAATTGACGTCTACAATAGTACATTACGTGTTAGCTAAAGAAGTTTCCTTCTCTGCTTCCACTCTTGGTATGGTTGAAGAGATCAATGTACATGACCTTTCTGGAAATACTCTGTCAGACATTCATCCATACAAGTCATTCAGGAACAGGATGAACCGAAGGCACTATTCAGCACATCCATCTTAGGCACTGTTATCTAAGACTTATACAATAGCCCTTGCACTTTACTTCGTCTTCAATTTTCTTTGGCATATATGATTCGCAACGCTTATGCCAATACATAGTGGTTCTTTGGATAATAATCCAACCGGTCTCTCCATATTAACAACGTTAAAATGGTCAAAAACTTCGATAGTCGGTGAGTTAAATATCAAAGAAAAACACGTGTGCAAACAACGATATTATTTCCAAATGGAAATTCTATCAATCAATCATCAATCATATATATATATATATATATATATATTCATATTCCTTATTTTCTATGTTTAGAAAATATATGTTATTAACACTGGAAAACATTTCCATTGTTATTTACATATCACTATCATTTTACAACTATCAGTCCCTGACTGTAAACTAGTAGGAGAACAATTTTCTAAGTATAAACCCCGAAGGCCGAAACCAACATCAGATCGACACTTAGAAAACCATTCAATTTACTAATCTCTAGTCAGTTTCTAATTTTTCTTAACTCTATTTGATTTACTCTGTTCGATTAACTCAATTCGATTAACTCCTCTATTGATTTTCCAATTAAATAACCCTTTATTCTATTTATTTTCTAAATAAATAATCCTTTATTCTATTCATTTTTCTTAACATATCTTTTATACTTATTCAATTTCTAAGTCAATATCCCTTTATCATAACTTATACATTTCCTAAATAAATAATCAGTTTAATATCCTATTTATTTATTCTAAATGTTTCCTTTAATAACCCTATTTATTTAACAAATAAATATGTCCTTTCCTTATTCTATTTATTTAACAAATAAATAAATCCATTATCTTATCCTATTTATTTAACAAATAAATATCTCACTTATTATCTCCTATTTATTTTCTAAGTAAATAGTCCATTTTATAACATCTTATTTATTTATCCTAAATAAATAATTCACTTTATAATCATTCCAATTTATAAATATTTCTTATTTATAAATATTCCAATTTATACATATTCTGTTTTCAATATCACTTTGAAAATCTCCTTTTCCCATTCCGATATTTTATGGTACTTAACACATCATATCACGATGACCAATATCGTCCAAACACATATAATCAACCACAGATTATAAACCACATCATATATCACAATATATGAAAAACAATAAAATAATTGTTGAGGAATCCGGTCGGATTCCTCCAAGCTATTTCCCTGCACCCACAGATGTTACACAATAAAATCAACATCGCTTTCAGTTCCATATGATATATTATGTTAAACAGAATCAATATAGAAATTCAACTAACTGACTAGCAGTTCAATCAAGCAGTCAACACACAATCAATCAGCCAACATTTAATAGTTCTAAAAATACAACATGAAATTATAAACTGTTCAGAGTTAGTGAGATTTACTCACATTGGACGGTCATCGTTAATAACGATAACCATCGCTTGATTCCGACGGAAAATTTATTTTACAATAAATTTTAGCGAGCTCGGATTCACTCCCGTCAGTTCCAGTGCGTAGCACCGTCCATACGATCCCAATGCAACTTACGGTTCGTCAATCTGACACCGTATGATCAAGTTATACCATTACAAAGTTAATACACTTTTAAATTAAAAATAAAACTTAGATGATTACATATTTTGGGCTTTACTTAAATTCTCAGCCCAAGCCCAATTACCCACCTTCTTATTCTCTTCTTCCTAAACCGAACAGCGATGCTCCAGGATGTTCAATGGCCATTTGCGCCTTCTTTCCTTCCACCTGAACTCCATTGTCTCTCGACAAAACTTCAAACCAAAGCCACCATTTCACTCTTCTTCCAAAATTCCACTAACCCGTACCCAAAACCTTGAACTCGCACCCCTCTTTTGAAATACGTTCTCTGCATTTTTCCGACGCTGTACAAAATCGTGCGTCAATTCTTGTTTTGATCTTCATCAAAAAACTCCACGCAAGACCGAAATCCACTACACAACTCGAAAACCATACTTAAATCAACACTCGAAGCCTACAATTCGTGTACAACCGAACCCTAGCTTAATGCTGTAGCAAAATCAGCGAACCCCCATGAAGTCGAACACCCCAAAAACTGTATAGAAAAGAAGAGTATCTCCCACTGATCACAATATATGAATCCCATGATTTTAGGATTTTCTTTGTATTTGTTATTGATTTTTGAAGAGGATCGAAATAAATTCCTGAAGCAAAATGTTACGGTAGATTTTCTGTTTGACTGTGGAATGAGTTGAATTAGGTTTAGGGAGATTTTGTGGGGTATTTATAGGAACTTTAGATATTTTTATTTTGATTATTATATTAATTTGTAATCAACTACAGTTTTATTTTGTCCTTTAAAATTCATGTAATCACACACGATACCCAAAAATCACCAAACTGGACATACTGCTAGAGTTTGACATTACGGTCCCAACGAACTGGTTTCGTCGAATTCCGACTCTGTATGCTCACACAACGTATTTTTAACCGTCGAAATACTGACTGTTTTTCACTCTAAAAATCCGTATGACCACACAATGACTCTAAAAATCACGAAACTGGAAATCTAACAACTATTTGACATTGCGGATCCAAAAAAATTAGTTTCGTCGAATTCCGACTTCGTTTGCAAAAGTAGTGGCTATTTTTAAAGCTCTAGATGACCCATTTAAATATATAAATATATTTAAATATAATTAAATTATATATTTAAAAATAAATATTATCGTCTATATTCAAAGTGGAATATCATACAACTCTTGAATATTCCTATATGAATTTCTAACTTGATATTTCAAATCTGGGTCAACTCGATATTCGATTTATATTGAAATTCTTTTTAAAAATATAAATAATTCCTTTATAAATAATAAAGGAATTCCACAGCGACTTTTCTAAAATTTGATTTGGACATAAATCAAATCTACCCAATGAAATCAAGATTTTTCTCTTCCACTAGAAAGAAATACTCCACCAGCTCCACACGTTTCTTGTTTCACAGAAATCCGGCTTAAAACGAATCTTGTACATTCAGTTGAAGTTCAAATCGCCAAATAACGAACTGCCACGCCATTTCAAGCTCGATTTTAATTATAATTTAATTATATGTTCATACTGTCGTTATTTAAATATATTCGTTATTCTAATTGAATTCTAAACTGAATTAAATATCACAGATGATCCAGTTCACACCATATCGCCAATTCTGATTATTTCAGAATTAAATATGTTATTTGATTTATTATTTTAATTAAATATTTACCATTATTAAATTCCACGACCATTAAATTCACTATATCACTATTTATATAATTAAATTAATTAATTATAATACCTCTGCAAATGCGGGTCATTACAATCTTCCCCACTTAAAATAATTTCGTCCTCGAAATTGCTAAGGTAGAGGACGACCCTATCGACTGGTTAGAACTTATTTGTTCGCTTCTTAACTTCAGTTTTCAACTGAGCCAATTTAAATTTCAATTTAATATTAATTTATTCTTATCAACGAAAATTTGCAAAAATCCTGAAAATTTTCTAACGCCTTAATTTTTTTGAAAAATTTCGCCAGCACCTCCTTTGTACTGGTCAATACGTCAAATCACCACTCGCCTCTCTGGGCCATCTCTATCCCAAAAGAAAATCAATAAGCCAAGTGGCTTGCCAACTCGGCTCATAAATCTTATATCCAATAGAAATATAAACTTGTACCTTTTATCGGCATATCATTATATCCTTTTCACCTGTTATCAATTCAGCAGATACAAGGGTCATCCCAATCAATTTCCAATCTGCTTTTATCCACAACACAACCATTCGCTTATATCCGAGCCAAATATCATTTCAGCTCGAGTTTCTTCTCAATTCCCAACTCTTAACATGATTATCCCATTACACTTCAAATTTGAATCTCACAATCCACTTTGTCTTGATATCATTCTAATTCAATCTCAGTTACCACTTTACTGGCTTTACTTTAATTCAAATTTGCTTTCACAAATTTCTGTTAAATTTGTTTTTAATTCAAACGGTCTTTCCCTGGGAGTTTTTAAACAGTTTAATTTTTTCAAAAATCAAATTTTCCTTTTTGAAATTCAACACAACTTGTCTTTCCCAAAACAAATTCAAAACCGTATCTCTGGTAGTAATTCGTCGCTTACAACTCGAAAATGAATACTGACGTTGCAGCAGTCACCATCAGAATCTATTTTCCAGCGATCGAAGTGAGTTCAATACTACAAAAGCATTTCTAAACATTTCCACTTTGAAATTCATTTCAAAATATAATTCACACTGTTCGTAAAACAATTTAAAATCTCCCAGGATATTAAATTTTCCTTATTTTTAATCCAATTCCGACTTAAACTCAGATTTAATTCATCTGCTTTCATACACTACACTTATATGAATTCTAATGGGTTATGTACATAACCATTTAATTTATAATCCTACCCGATTATAATAACAACCAATATATCCAATATATATCAAAATATACTTTGGGTAAAATTATTTTCATTTACCCTCTTTTCAAAAAATATCGTGCCGACCCATCGTATTCAAGTGTTTAATAACTCTTATCGATACTGTAAAGACCCGCAAATCCCCGCCCTTTGGATCGACCATAAACCACACAGGTCTGATCCAAAAAGTGGAAACCTACGAATACTTTAACTTTGGGCATACAACACATTACAACAGATAACAGAAGACTTTTATAACACTATAATAAATGTTACATCAGAGTACCGAATATACATATCAGAGTACATTGGAATATAATTACAGCGGAAGATAAATACAAAAAAGGTAATATACTGCAACGGAAGAACACAGCGGAAGACTCTCTATCTCTGGACACAGCTTTAAGCTTCAACCCAGAATCCTGTTTAATATATCTGCAAAAATAGCTACTCGACTGCCCGTGTGGAAAATATGGGCACCCGAGTTTGCCAGTGGACAAACTACAGGTCAGTCATGGGACTGGTGTGAGAATTCTACCTAACCTATAAAATATAATAAGGCTAATCACAGGACCATGCCACTTTCGCGGAACAGGTTTTCTCCTATGGATTGCCAGTGCATGACTAAAGTAAATCGTCAAAATAACGCAATGCTTTTTAGAAAAATGAAACCATTATAAGACCCAAGTCCCATCACACAATGCAACGCAAACCGGAGGATAGGGTTTTACCTTATAATGATCAAAAGATGCTTGATACGATAAACACGGTATTATATAATAATAGTGTGCAACCAATTTGAAATACATCAAAGTAAATGTATCAATCCTAGACGGCATGAGTGCCCCATCCCACTATGTCCCATATATAGGTATACAATCAAAACCGCGTGATGTCGTATTGGAAATTTGGGTTTCCATCTGAGTCAAGGCTAGGGAGGAGATCCTTACCGATTCGAGACACTCTAGCAAATGCCCCAGGATTGGTACTCTGTCCAACCTTTGGATCCTGCAGGGCCGATCCACACTTACTTTTGTGGATTAGAAATGCCTGAACACACGTTCCCCGGTCCTTTTGGACCTATAATACGGCCAGTGGCGACCGCATAAACCGAGGCCTCGAAAAATCCAACAACCACAATGAATAAATGCCAGCGCTGGTAGGTCCCTGGCACCACTCTAGCTAGAAAGAAACGTGTGCACTCCCTGCGTTCCCTTCTCCCGTTTTAGACTCTACCGGGCTGTGAGGCTCGCGAAGTCACGTTACACAAAGCTATGCCTAAATAGTCTATGCTTTGATCATCCCACAAGGCTCTGCTTTGCAACAATAAGCCTTGATCAAGTGCAACTTGGCATACCACATCAACAACTCATATCATGCGATCGGTAATTATTTAACATACAAAAGGGTGTTAAGCAAGAGAATAAATCCTCCGCCACCATGCATTTATATATTAAATAAAAACCGATTTAATTACATGAAATAAATTTCAATGTCAGGCATGCTATCCATTTACAAGTCCGTTCTGGGTCTGAACGAAACAACGTATCCATCGATCTCCAGTACGTCTGGAAGATCATCACTTTTTACCTTGCCTTGGGGGATCAGTCCCAATTCAAGATATCAGTCACCATCAACCAAACGATGTGAAGCTCTCCTGTCTTCAGTCACTGTCTTCATCTTCGACTCTTGATCGTCGTGATGATTATTCAGAATGGGTTAGACCCGGTCTTCCTGAATAACTCGCGTATTCTTAATTAAAATCAACCATACGCCACATTCCAACTCTGAACATTCTTTTTATTTTAAATAAAAATATTATTTATATTAAAAGATTCTCATTAATTTTATCAAAGATAAAATAAATTAAATTTTTAATCTTTCTAAAAAGATTTATTAATATTCCAATTTTGATTTTTAATACAAGAATCATTATTACAAGATTATTAATTTCAATAAACCAATCTTGTCTTAAATTGGGTTAAAGAACTAGTGTCATTTAAAACACAGTTCACGATAAACCCAAAACCAATTTCCAAAATATGGAATTTCTACAGAAACCAAATCAACAAATAATCATTATAAATTTCTGTATCGGACTAATATTATAAATGGAATAACGGCAAAGCCTCTTAAATTCCATATATAATGTCGGTCTTCTTTTACAGAAGCCCATCTCGATTATTATCAATCGAATTTCCACATAATTCCAGTTTAATATATTAATTTGGAAAAGTCTGATTTTAGAAAATCTTCTTTTAAATTTATAAAATAGATTTATAAATTTCAAATAGTAATTTCAATGTAAATTGGATTAAAGGATAAATGTTATTTAAAACATCGTCCACTGCAAATCCAATTCACATATCAATCACCAAACATAAATGTTAAGATCTAATGATCTTAAATAAAAGATTTATCCTAAAAATATTAAAAAAAATATTTTAAAATAATCAATAAAATATTATTTATGTAAAATATTCTTTATAATACAAATTCTTTTATTTTACAAAAATTCTTTTATCATGTAAACATTCTTTATTTAAAAAGAAATTCTGCATTGGAATGCGACTCAACCATGCACCATATAATTTGGGTCATATGGGTTTCATACATTTCATGTATAGGGTAATAACAGGAAATAATTCTCAATCCATCCATTAACAACCAGAGTGACGATTTCAACTGTGTGAGCGTTAAAATGAAATAATAATGCTCATCGCAGCTTGTCGATCAATCGATAAACATATAATTAAACATTGGGATTTATGTCAGTCAAGTATCGTCCCAGTACCCGTGTGGGGTTTTCAGCCAACAACAGTTCATATAAATAAGTAAATACATAATTGGTTAATAGGTTTAACCAATTTCAATTTCACTCAACATGTCACTTATAGCGAGTAAAATGTATTTTACTCGTATGATCTCCCTATATACTTCTAAAGTCACGTAAACAGTAATTTTTTTATATAGCTTTATTGCGAATGACAAATGGAATATAAATTCCATTATTCTTTATTTGTATGAAGTTTCTTAACAATACTTTTCAGTGTATATTTTGACCAACAATAAAATTGTATATTAGAATATAAATTCTAATGCATGTTTTGCAAATAAAAATTGGATTTTATATTTGCGTATAAATTCTACTGTATATTATGCAAATAAAAGTGATTCTTATATTTTTCACATAATTTCTGTTTTCAACAAAGATGAGTAAAGTGATACACTCATTTTGTTAGCAATTATATTTCAACAAATACAGTGTAGATAAAAGTGTATTTCTAATCTTGTACTTTTATTTGTACATAAAACAAAAATAAAAGTGTATCTCATGTATTTGTCTTTTTATTTGACAAAACAATGTTAATAAAAATGCCCTTTTATATCTTGTACTTTTATTTAACAAAAGAATGGTAAATAAAATGTCTTTTTAACTCTTTTACTTTTATTTAACAAAACAATGATAAATAAAAGTGTAATTTCCTTTCTATGCTTTATTTGCATCTAAAAATGCAAATAAGAAATGTAACTCTCTTTTTACTTTTTCTTTACAATAGAAAATGTAAATAAAATGGTTCACACAATTTTGTTCTTTTTCTTTACAATAGAAAATGTAAATATGTGTATTTCTACATTCCATTCTTCTTATTTACATAAGAAATGTAAATAATTGTAATTTCAAATTCCATTCTTTTTACTTACATAAGAAAATGTAAATAATTGAAATTTCAAATTCCATTCTTTTTACTTACATAAGAAAATGTAAATAATATATTTTTCTAAATTTTATTCGTTTTATTTACATAAGAGAATGTAAATAATTGCATTGTATATGCGATGCGAATTTCACGTCTTTTAATTACATAAGAATGTAATTTTCCATATCATGCGAATTCTCAAATTTCTAGTTACATATAAAAGTGTAATTCTTAATTTACAATGCAAATCCTCATTTCTAATTACATAAAATGTAACTTTTTAATTCACGATGCACATTCTCTTATCTCAATACAAAAAAATGTAATTTTTAATTTATTCGTGAATCTTACTTCTTTATTACATTATAAAAAATGTAATTTTTATTTTACATTATAAATTCATGTCCCAATTACATAAAGAAATGTAATTTTCATAATACAATACAAATTCATATTTTAATTTCTTTGAAAAATATAATTTTTATCATACCATTATAACTCATATATAAATTACATAGAAAAATGTCATTTTTATTTTATCGTTCTAATTCACATCTAAATTACATAGAAAAATGTAATCTTTATTATGCGATGGGAATTCATATTTTAATTACATAGAAAAATGTAATTCCTATCATACGACATAAATTCATATTTAAATTACATCTAAAAATGTAGTTTTTATCCTACAGTGCAAATTCACATTTTAATTACATGTAAAAATGTAATTTTCATTCTATCGTTATTTTTCATGTCTAAATTACATTGAATAATGTAATTTTAATCATGCAATGTAAATTTACATTTTTATATCATAGAAAAATGCAATTTTTGTCATACGGTGCAAATTCATATATAAATTACATATAAAAAATGTAACTTTTGTTATGCAAAGTAAATTCACCTTTTTAATTACGTATAAAAATGTAATTTTATTCATACGGTGGAAATTCATTCATAAATAACATACAAAAAATGTAATTTATTTCATACGGTGTGAATTCATTCATAAATACATATAAAAATGTTATTTATTTCATACGATGAAAAATCATTCATAAATAACATATAAAAATGTTATTTAATTCATGCGATGAAAATTCATTCATAAATTATGAAAAAAAAATGTTGTTTATTTCATGCTGTGGAAATTCACTCATAAATTCCATAATAAATATGTTTTATTTCATACAATGTAAAAACATCCTTTTTTTATGTACAATGTAAAAATATCATCTTTTTATATTTCACAATGTAAAAATATTATCTTTTCCATTTTATCATATAAAAATGATATTTTCTTTCTTTACGATGCAAAAATATCAACTTCTTCTATATTCACCGTAAAAACTCATCTTTTTATTTTAATTCCAAAAAGATTGTCTTTTTATTTACATCGTTAAATTTTCATCTTTTTATTTACAATAAAAATATTGTCTTTTTATTTTCAACGTAAAAAGATTGCCCTTTTAATTTCAACATAAAAATGTTGTCTTTTTATTTACAACATAAAAAGATGGTCTTTTTAATTTCAATATAAAAATGTTGACTTTTATCTTCAATCATAAAAAGATTGACTTTTATTTTCAATCATAAAAAAAATTATCCTACGTTGTAATTACTATATAATTCGCATTAAAAATAATGTAAAATGTACACACGGTGAAATTCATACATATTTACATTAGGAAAAATGTAAATTTTCACTCTCTAATTACAATGTGAAATCCATTCTTTTTATTTCATTAAAAATGATGTAAATCTTCCTACGGTGATATTTTCATGTATTAACATTAAAAATAATGTTAACAAATCCTACGGTTAGATTCCTGTTAAATATTAACATTAAAAATGTTAATGACAACCCATAGTGTTATATTAACATTAAAAATGTTAATAGCGTCCTACGGTTAAATTTACTATTTAATTTACATTGAAAATAATGTAAATTTATGCATATGGTGAAAATACTTTATTTACATAGTAACATGTAAAATTTCATGTCATCACAAATTCTAATTTTAACTTACATAATAAAATGGATATCTTCATGACATTGCAAATTCTAATTTTAAATTTACAAAACAAAATGTACTTTTAATGTCATCGCAAATTCTAACTTTAAATTTTCAAAATAAAAGGTAAACTTTACGACATCGCCAAATTCTAACTTTAATTTATATACTAAAATGCAAAATTTATGTCAACGCCAAATTCTAACTTTAATTTACATAATAAAATGTTAAATTTGTGTCATCGCCAATTCTAATATTGAATTTACAAAATAAAAATGTAAATTCATGTCAACGCAAAATTCTAACTTTTATTTACATAATAAAATGTAAAATTTGTGCCATCGCCAATTCTAACTATAATTTACAAATTAAAATGTAAATCTATGTCAACGACAAATGTTTACTTTAATTTACAAAACAAATTGTAAATCTCGTATCAACGACAAATTCTAATTTTTAATTTACAAAATAAATTGTAAATTTCATGTCATCAAATCAACAACATTCAAATAATCCAATAGATCTAGATCCAACACTTCACATCCAAATTTTACACAAGGTGATATTTTTGATGGCATATGACAAATCAATGAAGGATGATTGAAATGAATTAACAAATAATCATTTTAATTAGCCAATAATTTCAGATCTAACGTTTAGATTCGCGGATCTAACAACATACAGTCATAAACAACTTAGATCCGTATTTCAATATTGCGACATAGCAGATCAATCAATATTCTTTAATAACAAAGAATTAATAAATAAATAAATTAATTAAATTTAATTAAAAATAAATTCTCATCGCTGTTGGTTCTGCGATGAATCGAGTTTGGTCAGATTTGGTGTTCGAATTCAAGACGGTCGCGGATCTGAAACATTTAGCATTCCAATTCATATAAATAAATAAGAATCGGCCTTTAACAACTGTCACAGCCACGTCTATAAGCGTTACAAAATCTGAAACTTTTACCTTTAGGAAAGTGTTCAAATCTTTGTTTTCAAATTGCCGAAGCTACGGTTGATGAAATGACGAACCGTTTGTTGGAGGTGGAAGAGCTTGGAGAGACCTATGATCGGCCAGAAGGTGAGGGCACTCGGCGGTGGCGGTGGGGCCCGGGGGAGGCGCGAACGGCGCGGGTTTAAGGGGCTATGGCGGCTTCATCGAGGCACGGTTCGAGGTGATTCTTGTCGGAGATCGTAGAGCTCGGAAAGAGCTTCGAAACGGGTACTCACACGCTAAATTTCGTTGAAAAATGAAGGAGAAATAGAAGTTTGAAGATTTGAAAACTCATGGGTTTCGGTGGCTGCCATATGCGGCTGAAGAAGAAGGAGACCCGACTTTGCATTATATAATATTATATTAGGATATTTTAATTATTATTTAATTGGCCGGCTTAAGCCCGTTTTGGTCCGAACTCCGATTTAGGCCTGCTTACTGTCGTTTTTAAGGTTTTGATACCTTCTGAACGCAATGAGCTATGTCCCGGGGTCTAATTCCGAGGCCTGTTATGAGTTTTGGAATAATTACATTATTTTATTAATATTTTAATGTGTACCGTACATGAAAATTCACCGAGGTCACAAATTAACTTCAAAAATTCTCGAAAAATATATTTAGCTATGTTTTGATGCTGTGGACATATGAAAATTAATTTCGTTTGATTCTGAGCTCGTATGAATTTTTTAATGAATTTTTAAAGTAAAAAATTTGCTAGTTTACACTGAAAAATCAATTATAATTATATTTTAATTCTAAAAATTACCAAAAAATCATTTTTAGCTTTGTTTTGATGATATGAATCGAAAAAAATTTATTTCGTTGAATTCTGAGACTGTTTGAAAAATGACTATTTTTAAGGCTAGTATATTTAATATTAAAAATATATTTTTAAACAAATAATTTCCGAAACTCGAAATATATAAGTGTTTACTGTTTTTCAATGTAGAAACATCATTCTGAACTCAATGGAAGTGGTTTCGAGTCGAAATTCCTACATATGTGAAAAGTAGCATTTTTGACCCTTATAAATTTCATAGCAACCTTCTAAAAATTGAATTGGCCATAACTTTTGATATCCGCTATGAAATTTCGATTTTTTGGATTCGTTGGAAAGATATTTTTAAATAGATTCTAATATTTTTAGTTTCACTAAAATCCGTTAAATTTTGCATCCTATACGGTCAGTCAAAGTTCAAATTTGACTTTTCAAACTACCGCGCTATTTCTAACTCTTTTTATAATTAAAATTAAATTATTCATTCTATCTTCGATTTGAATCAAATTTGTGATCATTATTATTTAAAATAGATTATTTTAAATATCAAAACTCATTTAAAATCATTTAAAATAAATTTTAAATTGGCCCCAAAATTCAGGGTTGTTACAGTCTCTCCCACTTAAAAACTTTTCGTCCTCGAAAAGGGACGAAGCAAAAAGTTGATTAATTAACTAACTAATTTATATATATTTTTTCTCCATTGGTTTAAATAATTTCATTAGTTGATTAACTTTCAAATATATAACTTTTTATATATTCAAAATCATATTTTCCAAAATAGAGTATAATTAATCACAAATACGTATATTATAGGCTTGCTACTCCCAACTCATTCTAGGGCATTACTAACCCTATCTCTAATGAGTTTTCTCATTCTAGGATATTGCTGATTCTATCTCTAATGAGTATTCTTATTGGATATTACTAGTCCAATCTCTGATGAGTCTTTTGTTCAGTTCTAATGAGTTGTACCCCAAAGATTTGAGCTAACCAGAGCTCTGATACCAACTGTAAAGACCCGCAAATCCCCGCCCTTTGGATCGACCATAAACCACACAGGTCCGATCCAAAAAGTGGAAACCTACGAATACTTTAACTTTGGGCATACAACACAATACAACAGATAACAAAAGACTTTTATAACACTATAATAAATGTTACATCAGAGTACCGAATATACATATCAGAGTACATTGGAATATAATTACAGCGGAAGATAAATACAAAAAATGTAATATACTGCAACGGAAGAACACAACGGAAGACTCTCTATCTCTGGACACAGCTTTAAGCTTCAACCCAGAATCCTGTTTAATATATCTGCAAAAATAGCTACTCGACTGCCCGTGTGGAAAATATGGGCACCCGAGTTTGCCAGTGGACAAACTACAGGTCAGTCATGGGACTGGTGTGAGAATTATACCTAACCTATAAAATATAACCACGCCATTTTCGCGGAACAGGTTTTCTCCTATGGATTGCCAGTGCATGACTAAAGTAAATCGTCAAAATAACGCAATGCTTTTTAGAAAAATGAAACCATTATAAGACCCAAGTCCCATCACACAATGCAACGCAAACCGAAGGATAGGGTTTTACCTTATAATGATCAAAAGATGCTTGATACGATAAACACGGTATTATATAATAATAGTGTGCAACCAATTTGAAATACATCAAAGTAAATGTATCAATCCTAGACGGCATGAGTGCCCCATCCCACTATGTCGCCATATATAGGTATACAATCAAAACCGCGTGATGTCGTATTGGAAATTTGGGTTTCCATCTGAGTCAAGGCTAGGGAGGAGATCCTTACCGATTCGAGACACTCTAGCAAATGCCCTAGGATTGGTACTCTGTCCAACCTTTGGATCCTCCAGGGCCGATCCACACTTACTTTTGTGGATTAGAAATGCCTGAACACACGTTCCCCGGTCCTTTTGGACCTATAATACGGCCAGTGGCGACCGCATAAACCGAGGCCTCGAAAAATCCAACAACCACAATGAATAAATGCCAGCGCTGGTAGGTCCCTGGCACCACTCTAGCTAGAAAGAAACGTGTGCACTCCCTACGTTCCCTTCTCCCGTTTTAGACTCTACCGGGCTGTGAGGCTCGCAAAGTCACGTTACACAAAGCTATGCCTAAATAGACTATGCTTTGATCATCCCACAAGGCTCTGCTTTGCAACAATAAGCCTTTATCAAGTGCAACTTGGCATACCACATCAACAACTCATATCATGCGATCGGTAATTATTTAACATACAAAAGGGTGTTAAGCAAGAGAATAAATCCTCCGCCACCATGCATTTATATATTAAATAAAAACCGATTTAATTACATAAAATAAATTTCAATGTCAGGCATGCTATCCATTTACAAGTCCATTCTGGATCTGAACGAAACAACGTATCCGTCGATCTCCAGTACGTCTGGAAGATCATCACTTTTTATCTTGCCTTGGGGGATCAGTCCCAATTCAAGATATCAGTCACCATCAACCAAACGATGTGAAGCTCTCCGGTCTTCAGTCACCGTCTTCATCTTCGACTCTTGATCGTCATGATGATTATTCAGAATGGGTTAGACCCGGTCTTCCTGAATAACTCGCGTATTCTTAATTAAAATCAACCATACGCCATATTCCAACTCTGAACATTCTTTTTTTTTTAAATAAAAATATTATTTACATTAAAAGATTCTCATTAATTTTATCAAAGATAAAATAAATTAAATTTTTAATCTTTCTAAAAAGATTTATTAATATTCCAATTTTGATTTTTAATACAAGAATCATTATTACAAGATTATTAATTTCAATAAACCAATCTTGTCTTAAATTGGGTTAAAGAACTAGTGTCATTTAAAACACCGTTCACGATAAACCCAAAACCAATTTCCAAAATATGGAATTTCTACAGAAACCAAATCAACAAATAATCGTTATAAATTTCTGTATCGGACTAATATTATAAATGGAATAACGGCAAACCCTCTTAAATTCCATATATAATGTCGGTCTTCTTTTACAGAAGCCCATCTCGATTATTATCAATTGAATTTCCACTTAATTCCAGTTTAATATATTAATTTGGAAAAGTCTGATTTTAGAAAATCTTCTTTTAAATTTATAAAATAGATTTATAAATTTCAAATAGTAATTTCAATGTAAATTGGATTAAAGGATAAATGTTATTTAAAACATCGTCCACTGCAAATCCAATTCACATATCAATCACCAAACATAAATGTTAAGATCTAATGATCTTAAATAAAAGATTTATCCTAAAAATATTAAAAAAAATATTTTAAAATAATCAATAAAATATTATTTATGTAAAATATTCTTTATAATACAAAATCTTTTATTTTACAAAAATTCTTTTATTATGTAAACATTATTTATTTAAAAAGAAATTCTGCATTGGAATGCGACTCAACCATGCACCATATAATTTGGGTCATATGGGTTTCATACATTTCATGTATAGGGTAATAACAGGAAATTATTCTCAATCCATCCATTAACAACCAGAGTGACGATTTCAACTGTGTGAGCGTTGAAATGAAATAATAATGCTCATCGCAGCCTGTCGATCAATCGATAGACATATAATTAAACGTTGGGATTTATGTCAGTCAACTATCGTCCCAATACCCGTGTGGGGTTTTCAGCCAACAACAGTTCATACAAATAAGTAAATACATAATTGGTTAATAGGTTTAACCAATTTCATTTTCACTCAACATGTCACTTATAGCGAGTAAAATGTATTTTACTCGTATGATCTCCCTATATACTTCTAAAGTCACATAAACAGTAATTTATTTATATAGCTTTATTGCGAATGACAAATGGAATATAAATTCCACTATTCTTTATTTGTATGAAGTTTCTTAACAATACTTTTCAGTGTATGTTTTGACCAACAATACAATTGTATATTAGAATATAAATTCTAATGCAAGTTTTGCAAATAAAAATTGGATTTTATATTTACGTATAAATTCTACTGTATATTATGCAAATAAAAGTGATTCTTATATTTTCACATAATTTCTGTTTTCAACAAAGATGAGTAAAGTGATACACTCATTTTGTTAGCAATTCTATTTCAACAAATACAGTGTAGATAAAAGTGTATTTCTAATCTTGTACTTTTATTTGTACATAAAACACAAATAAAAGTGTATCTCATGTATTTGTCTTTTTATTTGACAAAACAATGTTAATAAAAATTCACTTTTATATCTTGTACTTTTATTTAACAAAATAATGGTAAATAAAATGTCTTTTTAACTCTTTTACTTTTATTTAACAAAACAATGATAAATAAAAGTGTAATTTCCTTTCTATGCTTTATTTGCATCTAAAAATGCAAATAAGAAATGTAACTCTCTTTTTACTTTTTCTTTACAATAGAAAATGTAAATAAAATGGTTCACACAATTTTGTTCTTTTTCTTTACAATAGAAAATGTAAATATGTGTATTTCTACATTCCATTCTTCTGATTTACATAAGAAATGTAAATAATTGTAATTTCAAATTCCATTCTTTTTACTTACATAAAAAAATGTAAATAATTGAAATTTCAAATTCCATTCTTTTTACTTACATAAGAAAATGTAAATAATATATTTTTCTAAATTTTATTCTTTTTATTTACATAAGAGAATGTAAATAATTGCATTGTATATGCGATGCGAATTTCACGTCTTTCAATTACATAAGAATGTAATTTTCCATATCATGCGAATTCTCAAATTTCTAGTTACATATAAAAGTGTAATTCTTAATTTACAATGCAAATCCTCATTTCTAATTACATAAAATGTAACTTTTTAATTCACGATGCACATTCTCTTATCTCATTACATAAAAATGTAATTTTTAATTTATTCGTGAATCTTACTTCTTTATTACATTATAAAAAATGTAATTTTTATTTTACATTATAAATTCATGTCCCAATTACATAAAGAAATGTAATTTTCATAATACAATACAAATTCATATTTTAATTTCTTTGAAAAATATAATTTTTATCATACCATTATAACTCATATATAAATTACATAGAAAAATGTCATTTTTATTTTATCGTTCTAATTCACATCTAAATTACATAGAAAAATGTAATCTTTATTATGCGATGGGAATTCATATTTTAATTACATAGAAAAATGTAATTCCTATCATACGACATAAATTCATATTTAAATTACATCTAAAAATGTAGTTTTTATCCTACAGTGCAAATTCACATTTTAATTACATGTAAAAATGTAATTTTCATTCTACCGTTATTTTTCATCTCTAAATTACATTGAAAAATGTAATTTTAATCATGCAATGTAAATTTACATTTTTAAATCATAGAAAAATGCAATTTTTGTCATACGGTGCAAATTCATATATAAATTACATATAAAAAATGTAACTTTTGTTATGCAAAGTAAATTCACCTTTTTAATTACGTATAAAAATGTAATTTTATTCATACGGTGGAAATTCATTCATAAATAACATACAAAAAATGTAATTTATTTCATACGGTGTGAATTCATTCATAAATACATATAAAATTGTTATTTATTTCATACGATGAAAAATCATTCATAAATAACATATAAAAATGTTATTTATTTCATGCGATGAAAACTCATTCATAAATTATGAAAAAAAAAATGTTGTTTATTTCATGCTGTGGAAATTCACTCATAAATTCCATAATAAAATATGTTTTATTTCATACAATGTAAAAACAACCTTTTTTTTTATGTACAATGTAAAAATATCATCCTTTTATATTTCACAATGTAAAAATATTATCTTTTCCATTTTATCATGTAAAAATGATATTTTCTTTCTTTACGATGCAAAAATATCAACTTCTTCTATATTCACCACAAAAACTCATCTTTTTATTTTAATTCCAAAAAGATTGTCTTTTTATTTACATCGTCAAATTTTCATCTTTTTATTTACAATAAAAATATTGTCTTTTTATTTTCAACGTAAAAAGATTGCCCTTTTAATTTCAACATAAAAATGTTGTCTTTTTATTTACAACATAAAAAGATGGTCTTTTTAATTTCAATATAAAAATGTTGACTTTTATCTTCAATCATAAAAAGATTGACTTTTATTTTCAATCATAAAAAAAATTATCCTACGTTGTAATTACTATATAATTCACATTAAAAATAATGTAAAATGTACACACGGTGAAATTCATACATATTTACATTAGGAAAAATGTAAATTTTCACTCTTTAATTACAATGTGAAATCCATTCTTTTTATTTCATTGAAAATGATGTAAATCTTCCTACGGTGATATTTTCATGTATTAACATTAAAAATAATGTTAACAAATCCTACGGTTAGATTCCTCTTAAATATTAATGTTAAAAATGTTAATGACAACCCATAGTGTTATATTAACATTAAAAATGTTAATAGCGTCCTACGGTTAAATTTACTATTTAATTTACATTGAAAATAATGTAAATTTATGCATATGGTGAAAATACTTTATTTACATAGTAACATGTAAAATTTCATGTCATCACAAATTCTAATTTTAACTTACATAATAAAATGTATATCTTCATGACATTGCAAATTCTAATTTTAAATTTACAAAACAAAATGTACTTTTAATGTCATCGCAAATTCTAACTTTAAATTTTCAAAATAAAAGGTAAACTTTACGACATCGCCAAATTCTAACTTTAATTTATATACTAAAATGCAAAATTTATGTCAATGCCAAATTTTAACTTTAATTTACATAATAAAATGTTAAATTTGTGTCATCGCCAATTCTAATATTGAATTTACAAAATAAAAATGTAAATTCATGTCAACGCAAAATTCTAACTTTTATTTACATAATAAAATGTAAAATTTGTGCCATCGCCAATTCTAACTATAATTTACAAATTAAAATGTAAATCTATGTCAACGACAAATGTTAACTTTAATTTACAAAACAAATTGTAAATCTCATATCAACGACAAATTCTAATTTTTAATTTACAAAATAAATTGTAAATTTCATGTCATCAAGTCAACAACATTCAAATAAAGCAATAGATCTAGATCCAACACTTCACATCCAAATTTTACACAAGGTGATATTTTTGATGGCATACGAAAAATCAACGAAGGATGATTGAAATGAATTAACAAATAATCATTTTAATTAGCCAATAATTTCAGATCTAACGTTTAGATTCGCGGATCTAACAACATACAGTCATAAACAACTTAGATCCGTATTTCAATATTGCTACATAGCAGATCAGTCAATATTCTTTAATAACAAAGAATTAATAAATAATTAAATAAATTGAATTTAATTAAAAATAAATTCTCACCGCTGTTGGTTCTGCGATGAATCGAGTTTGGTCAGATTTGGTGTTCGAATTCAAGACGGTTGCGGATCTGAAACATTTAGCATTCCAATTCATATAAATAAATAAGAATCGGCCTTTAACAACTGTCACAGCCACGTCTATAAGCGTTACAAAATCTGAAGCTTTTACCTTTAGGAAAGTGTTCAAATCTTTGTTTTCAAATTGCCGGAGCTACGGTTGATGAAATGACGAACCGTTTGTTGGAGGTGGAAGAGCTTGGAGAGACCTATGATCGGCCAGAAGGTGGGGGCACTCGGCGACGGCGGTGGGGCCCGGGGGAGGCGCGAACGGCGCGGGTTTAAGGGGCTATGGCGGCTTCATCGAGGCACGGTTCGAGGCGATTCTTGTCGGAGATCGTAGAGCTCGGAAAGAGCTTCGAAACGGGTACTCACACGCTAAATTTCGTTGAAAAATGAAGGAGAAATCGAAGTTTGAAGATTTGAAAACTCATGGGTTTCGGTGGCTGCCATATGCGGCTGAAGAAGAAGAAGGAGACCCGACTTTGCATTATATAATATTATATTAGGGTATTTTAATTATTTTTTAATTGGCCGGCTTAAGCCCGTTTTGGTCCGAACTCCGATTTAGGCCTGCTTACTGTTGTTCTTAAGGTTTTGACACCTTTTGAACGCAATGAGCTATGTCCCGGGGTTTAATTCCGAGGCCTGTTACGAGTTTTGGAATAATTACATTATTTTATTAATATTTTAATGTGTACCGTACATGAAAATTCACCGAGGTCACAAATTAACTTCAAAAATTCTCGAAAAATATATTTAGCTCTGTTTTGATGCTGTGGACATATGAAAATTAATTTGGTTCGATTCTGAGCTCGTATGAATTTTTTAATGAATTTTTAAAGTAAAAAATTTGCCCGTTTACACTGAAAAATCAATTATAATTATATTTTAATTCTAAAAATTACCAAAAAATCATTTTTAGCTTTGTTTTGATGATACAAATCCAACAAAATTTATTTCGTTGAATTCTGAGACTGTTTGAAAAATGACTATTTTTAAGGCCATTATATTTAATATTAAAAATATATTTTTAAACAAATAATTTCCGAAACTCGAAATATATAAGTGTTTACTGTTTTTCAATGTAGAAACATCATTCTGAACTCAATGGAAGTGGTTTCGAGTCGAAATTCCTACATATGTGAAAAGTAGCATTTTTGACCCTTATAAATTTCAAAGCGACCTTCTAAAAATTGAATTGGCCATAACTTTTGATTTCCGCTATGAAATTTCGATTTTTCGGATTCGTTGGAAATATATTTTTAACTAGATTCTAATATTTTTGGTTTCACTAAAATCCGTTAAATTTTGCATCCTGTACGGTCAGTCAAAGTTCAAGTTTGACTTTTCAAACTACCGCGCTATTTCTAACTCTTTTTATAATTAAAATTAAATTATTCATTCTATCTTCGATTTGAATCAAATTTGTGATCATTATTATTTAAAATAGATTATTTTAAATATCAAAACTCATTTAAAATCATTTAAAATAAATTTTAAATTGGCCCCAAAATTCAGGGTTGTTACAGATACAGTGGATCAAACAGATCGACCAGAACCCATAAACAACTCAACCAATAAATCACCACAATATAAAATCGTTTTATATCAATAACAAATATGCTCTCTCGTATATATATACACTCAACTCAATCTAGGGTATTTCTAACACCATCTCTACTGAGTCACGCCACAGAGCCAAGGTAAAACTTAACTTAAGCTCTGATACCAACTGTAATGACCCTCATTTGCAGAGGTATTATAATTTATTTATTTAATTATATAAATAGTGATATAGTGAATTTAATGGTCGTGGAATTAAATAATGGTGAATATTTAATTAAAATAATAAATTAAATAATATATATTATTCTAAATAATCAGAATTGGCTGAAATGGCGATATGGTGTGAACTAGATCATCTGTGATATTTAATTCAGTTTAGAATTTGATTAGAATAATGAATATATTATTTGAACGACGGTTCGAACGTAGAGTTATAATATAATTAAAATCGAGCTCGAAATGGCGCTGCAATTCATAAATTGACGATTCGAACTTCAACTGAATGTATAGGATTCGTTTTAAGCCGGATTGCTGTGAAACAAGAAACGTGTGGAGTTGGTGGAGTATATCTTTCTAGTGGGAGGGAAAAATCGGAATTTCGTCGTGTAGATTTTGATTTACGTCCAAATCAAATTATAGAAAAAGTCGTTGTGGAATTCCTTTTTAATTTATAAAGGAATTATTTATATTTTAAAAAGGAATTTCATTTTAAATCGAATATCGATTTAATCGGGATTTGAAATATCAAGTTATAAATCCCAGTAGAGCTATATGGTATTCCACTGTGAATATATACAATAATATTTATTTATAAGTATTTAATTTAATTATATTTAAATATATTTATATATTTAAATAGGTTATTTAGGACTTTAAAAATAACCACTTTTGCAAACGAAGTCGGAATTCGATGAAACTAATTTTGTTGGATCCGCAATGTCAAATAGTTGTTAGATTTCCAGTTTCATGATTTTTAGAGTCACTGTGTGGTCGTACGGATTTTTAGAGTGAGAAACAGTCAGTATTTTGACGGTTAAAAATACGTCGTGTGAGCAAACGGAGTCGGAATTTGACGAAACCAGTTTTGTTGGGACCGTAATGTCGAACTGTAGCTGCATGTCCAGTTTCATGATTTTTGGGTATTGTATGTGATCACAGGAATTTTTAATGACCAATACAAATAGAATATTAATATAAAGTAAAATATCTAGATATTTTTGTCCTCTATAAATAACCCCCCAACATTTCTTAAGACCTAGAAATGCGCCGTCAGTTTGTTCTTCAACAAAACGTGAAAGGAGATTTTTCAAAAATCAAAGGAAACTCAAATCAATCCCTATAAATTGCCAAACCCATATAATTGGGTTCTGAAATCATTTCTCTACAACCTGGTATAGGTTTCAAAGTGCTCGACGTCTGTTAGGGTGCTATGAAATGAACAGCGTACGTCAAGTTTGAATTAGGGTTGATGATTTCATGAGAGGGGTGCTTCAATTCGAAGAGTTGTGGTTTTATTTGGGTTTAACATAGCGATTAGCACCTCGTATCATCATTTGATAGATTTCCGTGTTCAAAACTGTCGATACCTGGGTTGAAGAGGCGGACGTCGGCCTTCCAAGGGGATGCTCGAGTTCATTGTAAAGGGTATGGGTTTAAAGAGGTTGTGATGAGATGAATTATGGCTATTTTTATTTGATTTTCAAAAGAGTAGAAATGGAGGGCTGATGGATTCAAAGTTCGGCTATGGTGGTTCAGATTTTTTGAGCGACGGAGGAGTATTGTTTGGGAAGAAGGTAAATGCGGGTGTTGGGCCAACGGGTTGTGGGTGAGGCCCAATAGGTTTTAAAATCCAAGTATTTGTTTAAATTAAATGTATATTAAACTTCGTAATATCGTAACTATCTCATACATGATCGAAATTCAGTGAAACAAGATCCGTTGGGATCGTGGGGACGGTGGCTACACTATGGAGCTGACAAGAAGTGAATCTGAGCTCGTTACAATTTATTGCAAAATAAATTGTTCGTCTGAATCAAATCGAGAGATGGTTATCGTTATTAACGATGATCGTCCAATGTGAGTAAATCTCACTAACTCTGAACAGTTTATATTTTCATGTTGTATTTTTAGAACTGTTAAATATAGGCTGATTGACTGTGTGTTGACTGTTTGATTGAACTGCTAGTCAGTTAGTTGAATTTCTATATTGATTCTGTTTAACAGAATATGTCATATGGAACTGAAAGTGATGTTGATTTTATTGTGTAACATCTGTGGATGCAGGGAAACAGGTTGGAGGAATCCGACTGGATTCCTCAACAGTTATTTTATTATTTTTCATATATTGTGATATATGATGTAGTTTATAATCTGTGGTTGATTATATGTGTTTGGACGATATTGATCATCGTGCTTTGATATGTTGAATACCATAACATACCGAAATGTTGAAAAGAGAATTTCAAAGTGAATATTGAAAATAAACTGTTTATAAAATCAAAGGATTTTATAAAAGAGAAATTATTTAGAAAATAAATAGAAGATTTTATAAAGGAAATACAATAAAAGGGGATAGAATAAAGGATTATTTATTTAGAAAATAAATAGAATAAGGATATATTTATTTAGGAAATAAATAAAGTTGATAAAGGAAATAGAATAAAGGAATATCTATTTAGAAAATAAATAGAATAAAGGAATATTTATTTAGAAAATAAATAGAATTATAAAAGGAATATTTAGTTGGAAACTAAATAGGATTATAAAAGGAAGTTGACGAGATATAAAAGAGTTAATCTAATTTAGTTAATCGAATATAGTTATTCAAGATAGAGATAAAAACAGACATAGTTATTCAAATTAAAGTTAATCAAATAGAGTTAATCAAACAGAGTAATCGAAATAGAGTTAAACAAGATTAGAAACTGACTAGAGATTAGTTAATTTGAATAGTTTTCTGAGTAACGATCAGATGTTGGTTTCGGCCTTCGGGGTTTATACTTAGAGAATTGTTCTCCTACTAGTTTACATTCAGGGACTGCTAGTTGTAAAATGATAGTGATATGTAAATAACAATGGAAATGTTTTCCAGTGTTAATAACGTATATTTTCTAAAAGTAGAAAATAAGGATATATATATATATATATATATATATATATATATGATTGACGATTGATCGATACAATTTCCTCCTGGAAATAATATCGTTGTTTGCACACGTGTTTTTCTTTGATATTTAACTCACTGACTATCGAAGTTCTTTGACCATTTTAACGTTGTTAATATGGAGAGACCGGTTGGATTATTATCCAAAGAACCACTCTGTATTGGCATAAGCGTTGCGAATCATATATGCCAAAGAAAATTGAAGACGGAGTAAAGTGCAAGGGCTATTGTATAAGTCTTAGATAACAGTGCCTAAGATGGATACACTGAATAGTACCTTCGGTTCATCCTGTTCCTGGATGACTTGTATGGATGAATGTCTGACAGAGTATTTCCAGAAAGGTCACGTACATTGATTTCTTCAACCGTACCAAGAGTGGAAACAGAGAAGGAAACTTTTTTAGCTAACACGTAATGTACTATTGTAGACGTCAATTAGTGATTTTCGATGGATCTGACAATGTGGCATTTGAATTGAATCTGATGTGATGAAGCGTAACCTCAAGCCTCAACAACCGGTAAATGACAGAAATCGGGCAGGCAACATGGCTAAGTCGGTCGCTTCGAAGTAGCGTGTATAATCACCTGATCTAGAGTTTCATTTACTTCTAAAAATCTATTGTCGATGCTATCCCATTTGGGAAACGGTTGCTGATCCAAACCATTGGTGATATACATTCGATACACTCAAGCGAAATGAGTGGTCGGTCATGCATGGCCGGGTTGCAAGATGTTCTTGTTGAATCCAGTGTATTCTTCTCTAGAGGTACACTAGCGAAAGGTGGTTCCATACCTTGTTATATTTGGAAATCCATTACCCAATACGTGCTTGCGGTTTTGATTGTATACTATATATGTAGAACGTGAGATGAAAGCGTTTCTGCTAGATGAATATTATATTGTGTTGATAGACATTATTATAATATCAAAAGGTGTTTGATATAAACATAATTTGGATTCTCATAAGGGTAAAACCCGTTCCGTTATACGGCGTGGTCTTATGAGATATCATTTACCTGCTTGAACTGTTATAAACCGTTTTACTCATACCAGTCCCATGACTGACCCGGAGTTTATTTTGTTTTTGTTTTCCCTAAACTCTTGGGTGCCCAATTTTGTACGGGCAGTCAAGTAGTCGGGATTTACAGATATACTGGAAGAGCTTGGAGCAGGAGGCTTCAGGATTATATAGCTATAGTTATTTCCGCTGAGTTGTAAGTGTTGTACTCTAATAATGTTATTGTATACATATAATGATTTTATTTCAAGGATATATTATCTATTATATGTTGTTCGTTCCGTTGTGAGATTCGTGTTACTCTGATGTTGTGTTCTTCTTCTTCTTCTATTCTAAGTTTCTATCTTATCTATCCTCACCCTCTGTTTTCTTTCTATTAGTGTTCTGATTTTCCAATGTAATTGGGGTTGGACTTGTGTTATTTATTCAGCTCAAATTGGACTGGATTTCGGGTCATTACAGTTGGTATCAGAGCTTAAGTTAAGTTTTACCTTGGCTCTGTGGCGTGACTTAGTAGAGATGGGGTTAGAAATACCCTAGATTGAGTTGAGTGTATATATACGAGAGAGCGTATTTGTTATTGATATAAAACGATTTTATATTATGGTGATTTATTGGTTGAGTTGTTTATGGGTTCTGGTCGATCAGTTTGATCCACTGTATCGATAAGAGTTACTAAATACTTGAATACGATGGGTCGACACGATATGTTTTGAAAAGAGGGTAAATGAAAATAATTTTACCCGAAGTATATTTTGATATATATTGGATATATTGGTTGTTATTATAATCGGGTGGGATTATAAATTAAATGGTTATGTACATAACCCATTAGAATTCATATAAGTGTAGTGTATGAAAGCAGATGAATTAAATTTGAGTTTAAGTCAGAATTGGATTAAAAATAAGGAAAATTTAATATCCTGGGAGATTTTAAATTGTTTTACAAGCAGTGTGAATTATATTTTGAAATGAATTTCAAAGTGGAAATGTTTAGAAATGGTTTTATAGTATTGAGCTCACTTCGATCGCTGGAAAATAGATTCTGATGATGACAGCTGTATCATCAGTATTCATTTTCGAGTTGTAAGTGACGAATTACTACAAGAGATAATCAAATCAGAAATATTCGAAGTGAGTTGATCGAATTTAGTTATTCGACAGGAGTTAAATCGAATAAGATTGTAATGACCCGCATTTCCGCAACATCAGAGTTGACTATATACATCATACGTCCAACCCAAATATCACGAAAATACGGAACATTTTTTTTTAAGAAGAAAGAGATAGAAGAAGAACAGAAATAACAACACAGAATGTCACATCGCAGCGGAACAAAATATAATATATCATATCTTTGAAATACAAAATCTTAACTGTATAACATACACTTATCAGAGTACAACACTTACAATACAACGGAACAACACTATAACTAGATAACGCTGAAGCCTCCTGCTCCAAGCTCCTTTAGATATATCTGAAAAATCCTGAACTACTTGACTGCCCGTACAAATTTAGGCACCCAAGAGTTTAGGTAGAACAAAACAAAATAAACTCCGGGTCAGTCATGGGACTGGTATGAGTAAACAGTTTAAAACAGTTTCAGAAACTAAATGATACCTCATAAGACCACGCCGTATAACACGGAACGGGTTTTTCCCTTATGAGAATCCAAACACTTGATTTAACTTTATATCAAAACTCTTTTGATATTACAATAGTGTCTAAATCAAGTAAATAACAATCTAGTGGAACGTTTGCATCTCACGTTCCACATATATATACAATCATAAACCGCAAGCACGTATTGGGTATTTGATTTTCCAACTATGACAAGGTATGGAACCACCTTCCGCTGGTATATCTCTAGAGGAGAATACACCGAGTTCAACAAGAACATCTTGCAACTCAGCCACACATGACCGACCACTCATTTCGCTTGAGTGTATCGAATGTATATCACCAACGATTGGGATCAGCAACCGTTTCCGGAATGGGACAGCATCGACAACAGATTTTTAGAAGTAAATGAAACTCTAGATCAGGTGATTATACACCCTAATAGGTGCGACCTACATAGCCATGCTGCTTGCCCGATTTCTGTCATTTACCGGTTGATGAGGCTAGAAGCTACGCTTTATCATCACGCCAGATTCACTTCTAATGTCACATTGTCAAATCCATCAAATCACCGATTGACGTCCTCAACAGTACATTACGTGTTAGCTAAAAGAAGTTTCCTTCTCCGCTTCCACTCTTGGTACGGTTGAAGAAATCAATGTACGTGACCATTCTGGAAATACTCTGTCAGACATTCATCCATACAAGTCACCCAGGAACAGGATGAACCGAAGGTACTATTTCTATTAATAGAAAAAGTCCTTGTACTCTACTCCGTCTTCGATTATCTTTATATAATCTGATTCGCACGCTACTGCCGATATGGAGTGGTTCTTCGGATAATAATCCAACCGGTCTCTCCATATTGACAACGATGGTTAAAACTTCGATAGTCTGTGATTTAACTATCGAATAAAAACAAGTGTTTCGATAGTCGATGATTTAACTATCGAATAAAACAAGTGTTCATCCAAACATCCAACAATCAGTGAGCCTTTAATTAATAATTCCTTAATTAAATCACTTCTCTATTTCTTTATCAATATTTGTTAACCAAATATTTTCAATAACCATATTGGCCTTATACGTTCCTTGGAAAATATTTCCATAAATCGCCTTCCTTTATTTTCTATACTAGGAAATATTCGTTATTCTATTTCCAAGCTTTGCACATATTTGGGTTAAAACAGATGTTGTGTAAAACATTGTTACGACAACCCAAATACATCATTTAACTAATTCTTATTCCACATTGATCTTCGAGCCTGAATCTTGCTACTTATCGGTATATCATGAAATAAACCAAGTTGGGGTATAATTACCTCTCAGACCTTGACTGAATAACATTTAACGTCAAAACAGACAAGACTACTTACTCGAATAATCAATACCATACCACTACTTCTTCACTTTTAAACACATATATACTTTCTCTTTTATCCTTACGAGGTTTTATTCTTATACTTCCTTTTTGATTATACTATTCTATTTCTACGTTAGTTTTCTTATCGACTTCTATATATTTTGATACGTAAATTTCTAATTATCAAATTATCTTAAAAATATTCTATCTCCTTAAATTTCCGGAAAAATTCGCCATAACCTCCTTTGTACCGGGAGCATCGGGAAATTTCAAATAGCTTTCCCGGTCCTTCTCATCTCAAAAAGAAAAAGAAAAAGCCAAGGGGCTTGCCGATACGGCGCATAAAATCTCATATGGAAATTAAATACGTACCTTTTTGTCGGGCATTCTATTTATTTCACTTCTATACTTTATTCCATACCTGTCTCCTGTATATTTATGCCTGTCCAATCTATTTTAACTATACCAATTGTTTTAACTCAATTTGTTAATTAAATCTGTTACTTAACTCTTCAGTCTATTTCACCTTCATATTTGAATATGACATGTTCAAATATATTTTAACTTGCATATTAACAAATTCTAATTATACTCATACTCTCGTTTCCTTATCGACTTCTTATCAAATTCCAATTCAATTCTATTTGAATTCTCTTTATTTAAACTTCATTTGAATTCTATTTTCAAATTCTATAGTTTAAAGTCCATCTGAATTCTATATTCAAATTCTATAGTTTAAAGTCCATCTGAATTCTCTGCATTATTTATAAACAACGTTTATAACTTCAATTCAAATCCCACCTTTCCATTTATAAACAACGTTTATAAATTCAATTCAAATCCCACATTTTTCATTTATAAAAAAAGTTTATAAATTCGTTTCAAATCCCATCTTTCATTTATAAACAGAGTTTATAAATTCAATTAATTGTTTTATATACCTTCGAAACAAGTTAAATATTTTCTATAGTTTTATTTAAAAATTCAAATTCTATTTATATAAAAATAGAATTTCCTTTTTAAATATCCAATACCCTTTTCGATATTTTTATAGATCAATATTCAAGCCCCATTGATATTTTAAACAATCAAATCAACCAATTTTCAATCATTTGATTTTTAACACATCATATATGAATATATATGAAATCAAACAAACAACAGATAATATATATTTTTGAGGAATCCAGTTGGATTCCTCCAACCTGTTTTTCCTGCATCCACAGACGTTAGTCAACATAGTAATACCCATCCTGCTTCGAGGCAGGATATCGCGGTATAGAAGGTCATCCACTAATCATAGCGTGGGGTGTATAGGGTAATCATCCGCTAATGAAACCGCGGGCATCCGCTAATGAAACTGCGGGAATCCAACCAATCATCAACCCAATATATATATAATATATCCTAAATAACTAATATATATATTTTAAAACAATCAGACAGCATTCAAACAAGCACAGACAATTATTTTTAACTATATAAAAATAATTCTAAATAAATGGTGAGTGAGATTTTACTCACCGATGATTTATTTATCTTCTTTCCTTTTTCTCGATCCATTCTGGTTCAAAGTCCAAATGGTTGCGGCTATGCAGTTACTCGAGTTGCCTCGAATGGAATTTTATTTGCACCTTCAATTAGAAAAATCCTTACTCATCAATTTAAACTATTTATTTAAGCTACTTAAATAAATTATTTTAGATGAATTAACTAATTATATTTATTAAATTAAACATTTCTAATTAATTTAATTAACAACTTTTTACCTTAGACACCATAAATCTGACTACCACCTTTGACTTCCTCGCCTTATATGCTTTACGCTGGAATCCTCAAAACCGAACTGAATTCATCTGCCTTGATTTTGCATTGATCATCCCAAACTCCACAGCCTCGAACTCCTATTAACTCCACTGCGGCAATTCATTGAACACCTCGACTTCACCCAGTATATCGAGCTTCACCAATCCCTCTTCCAAATCGCACAACAAAATGTCGAACTCCTCTACTATCGCAACACGCTCGAACTCCTCAAACACCATCAGCAAGCATACTTCAGACAAACTGCCTCAAGCCTATACCCACTGTCGTACCCATCTTCCCAGTCCTCACATACGAACTCTACTGTTGCTCCATTTCTCACTATCGCAACCCCAGATACCCGTTCATCACATCGTGCCATCCCATCTTACCCAGATCGAACGCTATACACTCGCCAAAAATAACATCGCTGACTTCGGTTATTTACACATCTCACTGGAAATGAGTGCGATGCCCTTAACCTCGGGATCTACCAGAATATCTCCATGATGGCGCGGTACCATGCTACCTTCCAAAACACTCGATTCCCTTTTGAATCGAAGACTAACTGAAACCCTAGGACGTTGTCGAGCTGTCGAGCTTCTCGCGGCTGATAATAGCATTTCGATTTGAAAAGAATGGCTTCCATTTTCTGAAGCGACTGAATTCGATAATATCGAATAAAGAAAAAGGAGCAGCTCGGTTTGTTTCAATTTGAGGCTTTCTTCGATTTGTTATTCCCTTCTGAGGATCGAAGAAATGAATCAAAGAGGGGAGGGGTTGTGTGGATTTATATTGGTTTATACGACGAAGAATTGAACACCAAGACCTTTAATATGTGGAGTTGAGAGAGGAGCGTGTTTAAATTTCTAACCGTGAGGAGTTTGTGGAAGACAAAGGAAGATGTGGCCATATAAGAGTCAAGTATTTTTATTTTAATTTGTTTTAAATTTAAAACTGTATCCTTAAAACTTTACATAGCCCTTGATTTCGAATTCCTTTCTGAACCCAACAACAGTCAAATTCTAGGGTAATACCCCTATTCCGGACACATTGGGATAAGTCACGAAGTCCAATTTGCTCGTCTGTGGAAGATATTTATTTAAATCAATATGAACTAAATTCGAAACAATTTATTTCCTCGATAATAAATTAATATTATTATCGTTATAAATTTAAATAAATTTTCCAATTAATCTTTTGAACTGTTTTCAATTCAAATCAAAATTTTGAATTCAACTAAATCCATTTTCGTATTCTAATATTTTCGATATTAAATCGAAATTGATTATTAAATTGATAACTCAAATATAAAATTCCACTTATATTATCCACCAAATATTTAAATTAAATATTAAATATTCAAAAATTACCCCATAAGGATCCGGGTCATTACAATCTTCCCCACTTAAAATAATTTCGTCCTCGAAATTGCTAAGGTAGGAAAAGTGCTACAAACCCATTTATCTTTTCAAACTTATTTATGTTGATACTCAACATTTCAACTTCCTTACATAACTTTCTTTCGAATAAATCCTTATTCGATAACTCCTCCCTTCGAATAACTATATTCGATAATCTCTCTTTCGAATAACTAGATTCGAAAACCTTTCTTCGAATAAACCATATTCGATTTACTCTATTCAATTTACTCTTATCAATTAACTCTATTGGATTTAACTCTTTTCGATTAACTCCATCGAATAACTAAATTCGATAACTCCTCCCTTCGAATAACTATATTCGATAATCTCTCTTTCGAATAACTATATTCGATAACTCCTTTAATTCTATCCGAATAAACTAATATTTGATTTAACTCCACTCGCTTGACTCTAGATCGCAGCGATCACAATGGTTACGCCTGATTCCCTCAGGAAACATCCGACCGCCCTAGGCTATCTGCAGCCCTGCGAATTACGCTAGCAGTCGTACGAAATGGCGACTTATCCTGAGTAACTATGGTTGACTAATTCTATCTCAATAACTATATTCAATCAACTTTAATTGAATAACTAAAATTCAGTTAAATCCTAATTTGATTAACTATGTTCAATTAACTCTATCTGGTTAACTCTTAATTTGAATAACAAATATTCGATAAATTCCTATTTGATTTTATTCTAACTCTAATCGATTATTTCTAATTCTAATCGACTTCTCCTATTCTAATAACTCCTATTGGATAACATTTATTCATTTATAAAGATTTACTTTTAGTAACGGTTCTTCACTTTATAAATGTTCTCTTTAATAGCGTTACTTCACTTATACAAGTGTTGTGTACCCCTTCTATTTAAAACTATTGGTGTTAAAAACCAATATCTCTTCTCTATATAAGTTCAGACTTATATATTCCATTTATCGAATGAAAAATATTTAATTTAATTTATAAACTGTTATTTATAAATTAATCTTTTCTATTTATCTGTTAAAAACAGATTTCCATTTTCTATTCATCTTCTAAATATTCCTTTGATTAAATTCTATTTATTTAGCAAATAAATATCCCATTTATAACATTCTATTTATTTTCTATAAATAAATATTTACATTTACTCTATTTGTAAATGTTTTACAAATATTCCCCTTTTAAATTTTATTTGTAAATGTTTTTACAAATATTTCCTCTTCTATTTGTTTGCACATAACTTCCTTTGTATTTGTGTTACAAATATATTTCCTTTTTAACTCTTTTGGGTTTCCTTTATTCATACCCAGTTCATATTTCATTCACATTGATTTTACTCAATTTATTCATTTCGATCTTTAACTTACCTAAGTTAAATTTTATTTCAATCATTCAAATTCCCATTAACTAGTTGCTAATTAACCGGTTTGCCTATTTCACCCTTTTTATTTGAACATACTTGTTCAAATATATGTCAACTTAATTATAAACTAATCTAATTATATTTTCAACTCGAGTTATATATTCGATTTCGAATATAAATTTTCAATCTGTAACGACCTGGCTTTTTGACCGCTCTAAGTCGGTATTTAAACCAACTCAGAACGTTCAAAACGACAGGTAGTTATTGCTTAGCGGGTTTAAACAGGAAATAACACAGAATCACAGACACAGATAATGCAGCGGAATAATTTTTTTTTTTTCATAATATCAGAGTTTTACAAAATTTTTATACAGCGGAAGATTTAACATATATACATAAATTTTTAAAATAAAATAAAATTTTATACTTTTGTTGGCGTTGCGCGCGCATGAGCGTCAGCGTCTTCTCATTCCTCTTCTACTTGCGAGCTGAACACTTCTAAAATCTGCAATGCTCGTATCTGACCCGAGCGTATTGCATAAAAAAAAACACAACAAACACTCGGATCAGGATTAATCATTGTTCAAGTAAACTAACTTCGATAAAAACTAAAATAAAATAGTTACTCCTAAACTCATGAGTAATTCCAAGTTCAGCGTATATGTAAACTACAAGTATTTAAGTCGGCATAACAATTGCATGGGTTAAATGAGAATGTAATCATTTAGAATAATTGAAACCCAATCATAATATACTATGGACAAATATGCGCCCAGCAAAGCAAAACAACAAGTTTGGATTCCTGTGTGAGCAACACCATTATATATATATATTAGCAAAGCTAAATTATCCTGTACTACAAACAAATAGGACTTGCAGACAAAGACACTGTTCTCAAAGAAAAAGAAACTGCCAAGGCCTACACATTTGTACTTTATTCACAGCATAAAATAAGACTGTCAGTATATTGACCTAATGTATAAATCATGTTAACTAGGATTTAGCATATCTTATATTTTCCGGCAAACCTGATGTACATGTAAATTATAATAGTATAAATCCAGACTAGAGTCGGAAGTTACAAAGATTTACAACACAAGTTACCAATTCACGGTTAAATAAGGTGTTCAACATGGGATTTCGAAGCGTGTACATATATGCATACAAGCCAGCACTCGCCACACTGTTAACATGCACCGCGAACAGTACACACCACATAACAAAATCACACACTCACACATATAAACCTATTCACGCACACACATGCACGAACACGTGCACCCTCTCTCACACACACACGTAAATATACTCACACACAGTGCTTCTCAAACTCGCATGTATGTATACTGCACTGCATATTTTACATGCATGCAAGTCACACATGCTAAGGAAAAATAATGAAGAGATAAATGACTACTACTGTGTTCTGGAAAAAGAAAATGGCAAGAGGTTTGTGATGTTGCATGTGACCAAAAGAATGGATAATGGGAGGAAGTTGAAAATGTTGCTGTGTATAAAAATATCCCCTCCTGTTGCGTGTTTATATATATATATATATGTGAACCAAAATTTTCAAGATGAAACTTCCAACAATTACAAAGTTAAGCGGTGCAGCATCTATCCTTATATATATTGTTTGCAAAAAGGGATGAATACTGACCATGCATTAAAATAATAAAATGCTAAGTTTCAGGTTGGTACGAAATGAAGCAAGCATGGCACAACTATGCAACTGAATGGGGTGCACAAACGCCAAATACTTAATATATGTTTTACTTAATGTTAATTCAAAATTTCAAACAAAGCAAACAAAATGACAGGGTGCCCAAGTAAGGAAGCCAATTCAAGTGACAGTAAATGTTTGCTTATCAAATGTAATTGTCTGTTTTATTCAGAAATGTTCAACAGTGCCTACAGGTGACATGATAACCTAGTAAACATTGACGAAACCAAATTTAGTAACAAGTACTATAGACAGAACATGCAACAAACACAAAACAGCATGGAAAAATTAACAACCACACAATGGATTAACCATTTAATTTAGTTTTATACCAAAGTTAAAATTCTTGAACATGGATTAATCAATCGTGAGCGAACTCACCTTAGGACCGCAATTTGAATTGAATTTGGGTAGAAAAACATGGCTTTCTAGGTGCTGAAACGGTTGAGTGCTTGCGGTGACGAATCGGAGAAGGGATCGGCCTACAGCAGCTCACGGCGAGGCTGAGGAACGGAAATGGACCGGCAACAGTTGGCACAATAGCTGGTTGCGGCAGAACATGGTGCAAGGCACGGACTTCAAGATGCGGCGCAGGTGGTTGGAACGAAGACAAGAGGCGATGGAAGGTAAGAGGGCTACGGTCAGCGAGGCACAGCGCAGGCGGAGGCAAGGGAAAGGCGAAATCTTTGGGAAAGGAGGCCATTCACGGTGGCTGTACAAGAGGGGAGGCGCGAGTTTTGATTTGACGGAGGTGGTGGCTCGCGGTGGTGAGGCTTGGCGAGGGGCTGCGGTGCGTGGTGGGGCTTCAGTTGATTGCGGAGCGGAGAAGATGGGTTTCAAGCGCAGACGACGGGGAGGGTGAAAGGCGGTGACAAATTTTCAATGGCCATGAATTCCAATTTGGGAAATTTGGATTTTGGGGAGAAACGATTTTGATCAGCCGACAAAAATGAAAACAAAAGAGGAGACACGGCTGATAAAGTAAAGAGGGGAGAGGACGCGTGTAGACAAGGAGGACACGCGGTTTACAACGGAGGAAGGATGCGGACAAGTGTAAAGATCATAGACAAATTTGTACAGATGTAAAATTTCCTACACACCATTAATAAAAAGTACAAATACTATATAAAATACTATTATACAAGATGGGTATTATTTATTCTCTTTCAAATACATTGCTTAAATTATTAATATTATTAAAACAAATCTAGTCTACACAATTTTTAAAACAAATCTCAAGTTAATTTTTTTCGAACTTATAAATTCTCAAATAAAACATTTCAATAAATTTTTAAACAAAATTCAGATAAAATAAATAAACTCAGGTTTAAATTTAAACAAAATCTTTCATTTCACAAAATAAATTTCAAAAACCCAAATCTAACTATATAACTTATTAAATATAACTCTCAGACAAATTAAAATGGAAGAATCAAAATTTAAATTTTCTCTTACAAAATATGTTTTTTTTTCAAATTTAAAATCAAATAATCAAGTATAAACATAACATTTCCAACATTAAATTCAATTAACTATAAATTTTTAAAATGCCAAAAATTGTGGTTCGTTACAATCTTCCCCCCTTAAGGCTTTTCGTCCTCGAAAAGGAGAGATTGTAAAATGTTCTCAAAGTATGAAATAATATCTCCGACTTAACATCCCGGTTTTATTTTCAAGTCATTCGAAATACTACACTTTCCATATTGAATCATACTTTCTTCGGGATTTTCAAAACCAAAATCATTTCGAAATATTTCAAATAATTTACGATGAATGACATAAAACATTTATCTCCCAAGTCGAGAGGTTTCTCCCAATGACAAGGCCACGAGGCACGGCCTACGCACGTATCGATATAACGCTAAGTATCTCCCGGCTAACATCCAGACATCGGACACCGAATACAGAGCGCAAAGTATATATCCCGGTTTTCATCCAGACAGCGGACACCGAATACAGAGCGCAAAGTATATATCCCGGTTTTCATCCAGACAGCGGACACCGAATACCAAGCACGAAGTATTTACCTTTCTTTAGTCACGGGTTTCTCGAATCTCGATAACAAATCATTTCATTTCATATCCCGGAGTTATAAATAATTTCGAAATAATAATTTTAAATACTTTCGAATAGTATCGTTATCGTTTTTCAAACTTTTCAAAATCTCGGGATTTAAGTCGTCGAACTCTCTATGTTTATAAATTGCTTTATAAACCATTTTAATTTCAAGTCGTGTCAAAATTCCATAAATAATTTCAAATCATTAATACGACTTGCCCTCCGATTAATCGATGTGAGGCAAAAGGAACGGTTCAGGAATGTGAACTGGGCAGTTAACAATTCAAGCACGAATAATTAGAACGATAAGCGAAAGGTGATGGCAGGTCAAGGGGAAAACTAAACACGTCAACAAGCGGAAGGACAATACTATATTTTAAAATATTCGTTCCATTCAATTATTCCTTATTACTCGCCATCATATTCAATTTGCTTACAATCAATATGCTATCATACAAATTATTTACATGCCGATCCATTCTTATTAAATTCACTTACCATCATATACATAATTTTTTTTCATATCAATCTATTTCCATTTCATTAAAGAGTTATCATCCTTCGTTGCTTAATGAATTTTCGTTCGTCGAATTCAAAACCCTTTTTACATAATTATTACATCCATTTACAACACAAATTTAATTTATTTCAATCGGATTGATCTCATTCCATTCCATTTATTATTGGTTTCAATCCATAATTCACATTTTTCGTTTCATGTTGGCTTCATTAGTGAATCGTTTTTCATGTTCGTTGGGTTATATAAATCTTCCAATACTCATTTGCTATTAAACTTTCCAAGATTTATTTGAATGCCACCACTCTTCTTTTATTTGAAACTTCAACTCGGTTATAACAAAACATAAATTTCAACTTGCAATTCTCGTTTTGGAAATTCAGAAAAAGGTATCTTGATATATATTTCAAAGCTGTGCGCTTGTAAAACCTTCAAAATCCTCTTCCTTAGCTTATTTGTTGAAGTTATATAAGATTAAATTTCGATTATTGGTTCGTTATTTAAAGTTCGAAAATACTTGATAACTCGAAGTTTAACAAGTTCATTTTGTTCTTACCGAAATTTAGGCATATGTGGTACCGACGCATGTCTAAAAATCTCCAAGTACTGAATTATAGACTTGTTTCAACTTCCAGTGAAAATGCTAGAAAAACAACTTTTTAGAAAATAGATATGGAAAGTACTTCACTTCCCCATGGATCGCAGACATGCGGCGGTTACGCTACTATCCCAGTAGAATCGCTTATGCCCGTGGGTATCACACCCCTCGAATTTCGCCATGGTTGTTTACCATAGATCGCTTTCACACGGCGGTTGCGCTACTATCCCAGTGGAATCACTTGTAACTGTAGGCATCTCGCCCCTCGAATTACGCTAGAAAGTCAATCATAATATATAATACATGTCCCCATCGCACGGGCACCGATTTCGATGGAGGTTCCAAACATTGGAGCTCCACGCAGCTGCGGTTTTAAATGGACCCGAGGTCCCGATCATTACCTACCGAGTAGGCACGCACTGGAAGGTACTTCCTCATATCTTTGGTTTTGAAAACATAAGATACTATATACATATAGTACTTCATTTTATTTCGAATATATCGCACTTATGTAAGTGTTAATTTACACAAGATTTCCCTTTTCCGAGTCAAGTTCTCGAACATATCATTCTTATATAAATTCCATTATATAAGATTTTGTTCAAATCGATTTCCTTCCAATTCGATAGTTTTCGAATCTTATACTTATATAGTTTGTATATAAGTTTCAAAATTTCATATCAAAATATTTGTATATCGATAATCTTCAAAATTTCCTTTCACGATTAAATTGATTTCAAATAATTCGAGTAATCAACCTCATTCAAAATTTTCATTTCATTTACAACTCGATTTGAGTATTCAACATCATTCAATCTTTTAAATCCACATTTACAAATTGAATTTATTATCAACATTCATGCCAAATTTTGGGTTTCACATAACGATTATCAATATCCAATTGAGTCTTTACATTATCATTTTGGATCTTAATTTGTTCAGATTGGATATATACTTTTATCAAAATAACTAAATTTCATAAAATAATCTTGGAAAAATACTAGCTTAATGAAAAATTAACTTAAATAAATAAATAGATTTTGGAAATGGGTTTGAATAAATAATATGTATTGTAAAATAACTAGCATAATATAAAATAGATTTAAATAAGTAGATAATTTTGGAAAATAAGTTAAATGAATATATAGGTTTTGCAAATGGTTTGAAATAAATAAATAGGCTTTGGAAAAATAAGTTTGAAAACAAAGATAATTAGGCTTGTAACAAAATAATTTAAATAATATAATCTAATACCATAATTTCAAATAAATAGCTTTATAATGAATACTATTTTTAAAAATAATCCAATCCGAATCAATTATCCAAAATTCAAATTTCTTAACCATTGTCGATTCCAATTTCGAGATTAACTCCCTTTAACCTCAAATTCAATTCGTTACAGTCAAGTCGGACCCAAGGTTCAAATTAGCTCCATACTTGAGTTTCCATTTTCAATTTCAATTTCAATTATGTTCGAACCTAAATTTCAATTTCAATTTTATTCCACATCGAACTAATTTTCCAATTTCCCACTCATATTCGATTTCCAAAATTCTTTACACAAAATAATACAAGATTTTTTTTTCTCTTTTCGATTTCAACCATTTAAATCTTATCCAAAAGATACGTTATTCAAATAGTCCCAAAATATCTTGAAACGACTTTATTCGAAAATATTTTCACGCTTTCGATGCGCACTCTGATTTGTATATACATTCAACAAGTTCGTTTCGAAAAATTAATTTTTAAATTGATTACAAACCCATTGGAAGCCAAATTTCAATTAACATTTCTTTTTCAAAATCCCCCTTTGTCCATCGTTGGGTCGAAGCAAGGCAACGAATTCGGGAAATACGAATCGGACAGATTCAAAATTTTAAGCACGAATGGTTCGAATCAGTAAGCGAAAAGATGACATCAGGTCGAGGGAAACAAACATAACAAGCAAAGCGACAAAATTTACATTTCTAGACACTCATTCAAGTTCAATTTGATTTCGAATTTTATCCTATTTCATTTGCAATACATCACTTTATTTAAATTCCGCTTCTATTTAGGTTAGCCTTAACTTATCCAAATTTTATTAAAAATTTTCAATCCTATCTCAATGATCTCCAAATTTTATCTCAATTCAGTTTCAAGTTCAATTTATACTACTCATTTATTACGCTTATCCATTCTAGTTTAAAATAACTTATCAAAACATTTCAATTATTTATCTACACGGTTCCAAGCATTTCTCGACGTTTCAATCAGAACCATACAGTCATCACACTTTCGAAACTTGAAAATAATCACTGATGGTGCCATGGTCATCAGCTGAATCATCCTCGAGCGACTAGAATGTGATTCCATATCTATCTAGTATATATCGGTCTTCGTATATACGTTGATCAGACGTATATTCAAAATCCGTATATGCTAAATAGTCCAATCTCGACATCGATAGATACTCAAAACTCGTATTATATGTTATGTTCCGAAATAAATACGCTTTACCAAAATGGTTTATTAAATTTTCAAATAAATTTATCTTTTCAGACTACGCTCTCTCAACCGTAATTCTTGTGTCAATTTCACTCATTCTAGAGTATTGCTACTCTATCTCTAATGAGCTTTTAAACCCGATAAGCTATGCTTTGTCAAACCGAAGCTCTGATACCACTTGTAACGACCTGGCTTTTTGACCGCTCTAAGTCGGTATTTAAACCAACTCAGAACGTTCAAAACGACAGGTAGTTATTGCTTAGTGGGTTTAAACAGGAAATAACACAGAATCACAGACACAGATAATGCAGCGGAATAATTTTTTTTTTCATAATATCAGAGTTTTACAAAATTTTTATACAGCGGAAGATTTAACATATATACATAAATTTTTAAAATAAAATAAAATTTTATACTTTTGTTGGCGTTGCGCGCGTATGAGCGTCAGCGTCTTCTCATTCCTCTTCTACTTGCGAGCTGAACACTTCTAAAATCTGCAATGCTCGTATCTGACCCGAGCGTATTGCATAAAAAAAAACACAACAAACACTCGGATCAGGATTAATCATTGTTCAAGTAAACTAACTTCGATAAAAACTAAAATAAAATAGTTACTCCTAAACTCATGAGTAATTCCAAGTTCAGCGTATATGTAAACTACAAGTATTTAAGTCGGCATAACAATTGCATGGGTTAAATGAGAATGTAATCATTTAGAATAATTGAAACCCAATCATAATATACTATGGACAAATATGCGCCCAACAAAGCAAAACAACAAGTTTGGATTCCTGTGTGAGCAACACCATTATATATATATTAGCAAAGCTAAATTATCCTGTACTACAAACAAATAGGACTTGCAGACAAAGACACTGTTCTGGAAGAAAAAGAAACTGCCAAGGCCTACACATTTGTACTTTATTCACAGCATAAAATAAGACTGTCAGTATATTGACCTAATGTATAAATCATGTTAACTAGGATTTAGCATATCTTATATTTTCCGGCAAACCTGATGTACATGTAAATTATAATAGTATAAATCCAGACTAGAGTCGGAAGTTACAAAGATTTACAACACAAGTTACCAATTCACGGTTAAATAAGGTGTTCAACATGGGATTTCGAAGCGTGTACATATATGCATACAAGCCAGCACTCGCCACACTGTTAACATGCACCGCGAACAGTACACACCACATAACAAAATCACACACTCACACATATAAACCTATTCACGCACACACATGCACGAACACGTGCACCCTCTCTCACACACACACGTAAATATACTCACACACAGTGCTTCTCAAACTCGCATGTATGTATACTGCACTGCATATTTTACATGCATGCAAGTCACACATGCTAAGGAAAAATAATGAAGAGATAAATGACTACTACTGTGTTCTGGAAAAAGAAAATGGCAAGAGGTTTGTGATGTTGCATGTGACCAAAAGAATGGATAATGGGAGGAAGTTGAAAATGTTGCTGTGTATAAAAATATCCCCTCCTGTTGCGTGTTTATATATATATATGTGAACCAAAATTTTCAAGATGAAACTTCCAACAATTACAAAGTTAAGCGGTGCAGCATCTATCCTTATATATATTGTTTGCAAAAAGGGATGAATACTGACCATGCATTAAAATAATAAAATGCTAAGTTTCAGGTTGGTACGAAATGAAGCAAGCATGGCACAACTATGCAACTGAATGGGGTGCACAAACGCCAAATACTTAATATATGTTTTACTTAATGTTAATTCAAAATTTCAAACAAAGCAAACAAAATGACAGGGTGCCCAAGTAAGGAAGCCAATTCAAGTGACAGTAAATGTTTGCTTATCAAATGTAATTGTCTGTTTTATTCAGAAATGTTCAACAGTGCCTACAGGTGACATGATAACCTAGTAAACATTGACGAAACCAAATTTAGTAACAAGTACTATAGACAGAACATGCAACAAACACAAAACAGCATGGAAAAATTAACAACCACACAATGGATTAACCATTTAATTTAGTTTTATACCAAAGTTAAAATTCTTGAACATGGATTAATCAATCGTGAGCGAACTCACCTTAGGACCGCAATTTGAATTGAATTTGGGTAGAAAAACATGGCTTTCTAGGTGCTGAAACGGTTGAGTGCTTGCGGTGACGAATCGGAGAAGGGATCGGCCTACAGCAGCTCACGGCGAGGCTGAGGAACGGAAATGGACCGGCAACAGTTGGCACAATAGCTGGTTGCGGCAGAACATGGTGCAAGGCACGGACTTCAAGATGCGGCGCAGGTGGTTGGAACGAAGACAAGAGGCGATGGAAGGTAAGAGGGCTACGGTCAGCGAGGCACAGCGCATGCGGAGGCAAGGGAAAGGCGAAATCTTTGGGAAAGGAGGCCATTCACGGTGGCTGTACAAGAGGGGAGGCGCGAGTTTTGATTTGACGGAGGTGGTGGCTCGCGGTGGTGAGGCTTGGCGAGGGGCTGCGGTGCGTGGTGGGGCTTCAGTTGATTGCGGAGCGGAGAAGATGGGTTTCAAGCGCAGACGACGGGGAGGGTGAAAGGCGGTGACAAATTTTCAATGGCCATGAATTCCAATTTGGGAAATTTGGATTTTGGGGAGAAACGATTTTGATCAGCCGACAAAAATGAAAACAAAAGAGGAGACACGGCTGATAAAGTAAAGAGGGGAGAGGACGCGTGTAGACAAGGAGGACACGCGGTTTACAACGGAGGAAGGATGCGGACAAGTGTAAAGATCATAGACAAATTTGTACAGATGTAAAATTTCCTACACACCATTAATAAAAAGTACAAATACTATATAAAATACTATTATACAAGATGGGTATTATTTATTCTCTTTCAAATACATTGCTTAAATTATTAATATTATTAAAACAAATCTAGTCTACACAATTTTTAAAACAAATCTCAAGTTAATTTTTTTCGAACTTATAAATTCTCAAATAAAACATTTCAATAAATTTTTAAACAAAATTCAGATAAAATAAATAAACTCAGGTTTAAATTTAAACAAAATCTTTCATTTCACAAAATAAATTTCAAAAACCCAAATCTAACTATATAACTTATTAAATATAACTCTCAGACAAATTAAAATGGAAGAATCAAATTTTAAATTTTCTCTTACAAAATATGTTTTTTTTTCAAATTTAAAATCAAATAATCAAGTATAAACATAACATTTCCAACATTAAATTCAATTAACTATAAATTTTTAAAATGCCAAAAATTGTGGTTCGTTACACAATCTCTTTCACTTATCCAAAAACCCAATTTCGATTCAAATTTCCTTTAACTAATTATTCTCCAATTTAGTTAATTCTATTTAAGCATTTAAAATATGATTTTCGTCTTAAAAATCATTTCACTTACTTCACTGGAGTTCATATTTATTTTATATCTCCAGTCTGGATTTTTCTAATGCCAATTCGGATTTTATTTCCTAAAAATCCTTCTGTTTATTTAATTAAACCGTTATGGTTTTATAATGGTTCTGGCGCTGCTTTTCTAAAAATTTGATTTTGACATAACTCAAAATCTATACGACGAAATCTAGATTTTTCTCTTTCATTAGAAAACTATTGTTCAACCGGTCCCGACGATTCTTATTTCAAAGAATTCCGACTTCAATCGAGTTCTGTATACTAAATTGAAGTTCGAATCGCCAATTTACGAACTGCCGCGCTACGGCGAGCTCGTTTTAATTATATTTATAAATATAAACGTTTTAACTTCGTTTATAATAAATTCAACTCCATTCTGATATATTTTTAATATATATCCAATCCATTTCATAATATTCCCGATCTACTTCACTTCAAATATTCAAATCCTATATATTTACAATATTCAAATTCCATTTGAATTCCTTTATTCAAACTCTATATTATTTCCTTCTATTCAATTTCTATTTGAATTTTCTTCTATTCAAATTCATTTGAATTCCTTATCTTCAAATTCCATTTGAATTTTTTATCTTCAATTTCTATTTGAAATCCTTTATTCAAAACCCATTTCAAATCCCTTATTCAAATTCTATTTGAAATCCTTTATTCAATTTCTATTTAAATTCCTTTGTTCAATTTCTATTTGAAATCCTTTGAATTTAAATTCTATTTTAACTCCTTTGAATTCAAATTCTATTTCAAACTCTATATTTTCTTTGAATTCTAACATTCAACCTCCACTTTATATTCTCTTTGAAATTCTATTTAACCAAATTCCATTTGAATTCTAATATTCAAATCTCTATTTGACTTTTCTTTATTCAAATCCATTTGAATTCCTTTTGAATTCAAATTCCATTTCAATTTTCTTATACAATTTGAATTTTCTTTATTCAAATCCATTTGAATTCCTTTGAATTCAAATCCCATTTTAACTCCTTTAAATTCTATATTCAAAGTCTATTTCAATTGCTATTTGAATTCTATATTCAAATTTATTTGAATTCTCTATATTGAATTTCTGTTTGAAATCTATATTCCAATTCCCATTTCAAAATTTCTTTAAAGTAATATAAATATACACATATATTTATATCTATCCCAAATTCAAAACATTTGAATTTTCAAACAACTAGTTTCTTTTCAAACAAATTTCCATCAAAACTTTTCTAAGGCAGCAATTCATCACTTAGAAACTCGAAAATGAATACTGATGATGTTGCGACCATCATCAGAATTATTTCCCAGCTACTGAATGAGTCCAGTGCTATATTTCTTTCAAAATCCATTTAGAAAAATATTTTCCAAACTCCCAGGATTTTAAATTCTGAATTCTGGTTGGAATTCAATTTCATCTCATTTGTATATATTTCATTCTTATACAAATTCCATTGGTTATATATATAACTATTCCCGTTTTTATAATCTAATTTGATTATAATCCTAACAATCAACTTAACTATTTAAAACAATATCGTGTCCAATCTTCTGTTCAAGTGTTTATAAACTCCTATCGATATCGTGGCGTCCCACAATTCGACCAAAATTCATAATCCACTCAACAGACTAGTCAACACAATATAAAACAGTTTTTATATCAAATAACAAATACGCTCTCTCGTATATATATACACTCAACTCATTCTAGGATACTACTGATCCTATCTCTAATGAGCACATTCCAACAAGCCTAGGTATTCGCTCAACCTAAGCTCTGATACCAACTGTAATGACCCGCATTTCCGCAACATCAGAGTTGACTATATACATCATACGTCCAACCCAAATATCACGAAAATACGGAACATTTTTTTTAAGAAGAAAGAGATAGAAGAAGAACAGAAATAACAACACAGAATCTCACATCGCAGCGGAACAAAATATAATATATCATATCTTTGAAATACAAAATCTTAACTGTATAACATACACTTATCAGAGTACAACACTTACAATACAACGGAACAACACTATAACTAGATAACGCTGAAGCCTCCTGCTCCAAGCTCCTTTAGATATATCTGAAAAATCCTGAACTACTTGACTGCCCGTACAAATTTAGGCACCCAAGAGTTTAGGTAGAACAAAACAAAATAAACTCCGGGTCAGTCATGGGACTGGTATGAGTAAACAGTTTAAAACAGTTTCAGAAACTAAATGATACCTCATAAGACCACGCCGTATAACACGGAACGGGTTTTTCCCTTATGAGAATCCAAACACTTGATTTAACTTTATATCAAAACTCTTTTGATATTACAATAGTGTCTAAATCAAGTAAATAACAATCTAGTGGAACGTTTGCATCTCACGTTCCACATATATATACAATCATAAACCGCAAGCACGTATTGGGTATTTGATTTTCCAACTATGACAAGGTATGGAACCACCTTCCGCTGGTATATCTCTAGAGGAGAATACACCGAGTTCAACAAGAACATCTTGCAACTCAGCCACACATGACCGACCACTCATTTCGCTTGAGTGTATCGAATGTATATCACCAACGATTGGGATCAGCAACCGTTTCCCGAATGGGACAGCATCGACAATAGATTTTTAGAAGTAAATGAAACTCTAGATCAGGTGATTATACACCCTAATAGGTGCGACCTACATAGCCATGCTGCTTGCCCGATTTCTGTCATTTACCGGTTGATGAGGCTAGAAGCTACGCTTTATCATCACGCCAGATTCACTTCGAATGTCACATCGTCAAATCCATCAAATCACCGATTGACGTCCTCAACAGTACATTACGTGTTAGCTAAAAGAAGTTTCCTTCTCCGCTTCCACTCTTGGTACGGTTGAAGAAATCAATGTACGTGACCATTCTGGAAATACTCTGTCAGACATTCATCCATACAAGTCACCCAGGAACAGGATGAACCGAAGGTACTATTTTTATTAATAGAAAAAGTCCTTGTACTCTACTCCGTCTTCGATTATCTTTATATAATCTGATTCACACGCTACTGCCGATATGGAGTGGTTCTTCGGATAATAATCCAACCGGTCTCTCCATATTGACAACGATGGTTAAAACTTCGATAGTCTGTGATTTAACTATCGAATAAAAACAAGTGTTTCGATAGTCGATGATTTAACTATCGAATAAAACAAGTGTTCATCCAAACATCCAACAATCAGTGAGCCTTTAATTAATAATTCCTTAATTAAATCACTTCTCTATTTCTTTATCAATATTTGTTAACCAAATATTTTCAATAACCATATTGGCCTTATACGTTCCTTGGAAAATATTTCCATAAATCGCCTTCCTTTATTTTCTATACTAGGAAATATTCGTTATTCTATTTCCAAGCTTTGCACGTATTTGGGTTAAAACAGATGTTGTGTAAAACATTGTTACGACAACCCAAATACATCATTTAACTAATTCTTATTCCACATTGATCTTCGAGCCTGAATCTTGCTACTTATCGGTATATCATGAAATCAACCAAGTTGGGGTATAATTACCTCTCAGACCTTGACTGAATAACATTTAACGTCAAAACAGACAAGACTACTTACTCGAATCATCAATACCATACCACTACTTCTTCACTTTTAAACACATATATACTTTCTCTTTTATCCTTACGAGGTTTTATTCTTATACTTCCTTTTTGATTATACTATTCTATTTCTACGTTCGTTTTCTTATCGACTTCTATATATTTTGATACGTAAATTTCTAACTATCAAATTATCTTAAAAATATTCTATCTCCTTAAATTTCCGGAAAAATTCGCCATAACCTCCTTTGTACCGGGAGCATCGGGAAATTTCAAATAGCTTTCCCGGTCCTTCTCATCTCAAAAAGAAAAAGAAAAAGCCTAGGGGCTTGCCGATACGGCGCATAAAATCTCATATGGAAATTAAATACGTACCTTTTTGTCGGGCATTCTATTTATTTCACTTCTATACTTTATTCCATACCTGTCTCCTGTATATTTATGCCTGTCCTATCTATTTTAACTATACCAATCGTTTTAACTCAATTTGTTAATTAAATCTGTTACTTAACTCTTCAGTCTATTTCACCTTCATATTTGAATATGACATGTTCAAATATATTTTAACTTGCATATTAACAAATTCTAATTATACTCATACTCTCGTTTCCTTATCGACTTCTTATTCAAATTCCAATTCAATTCTATTTGAATTCTCTTTATTTAAACTTCATTTGAATTCTATTTTCAAATTCTATAGTTTAAAGTCCATCTGAATTCTATATTCAAATTCTATAGTTTAAAGTCCATCTGAATTCTCTGCATTATTTATAAACAACGTTTATAACTTCAATTCAAATCCCACCTTTCCATTTATAAACAACGTTTATAAATTCAATTCAAATCCCACATTTTTCATTTATAAACAAAGTTTATAAATTCGTTTCAAATCCCATCTTTCATTTATAAACAGAGTTTATAAATTCAATTAATTGTTTTATATACCTTCGAAACAAGTTAAATATTTTCTATAGTTTTATTTAAAAATTCAAATTCTATTTATATAAAAATAGAATTTCCTTTTTAAATATCCAATACCCTTTTCGATATTTTTATAGATCAATATTCAAGCCCCATTGATATTTTAAACAATCAAATCAACCAATTTTCAATCATTTGATTTTTAACACATCATATATGAATATATATGAAATCAAACAAACAACAGATAATATATATTTTTGAGGAATCCAGTTGGATTCCTCCAACCTGTTTTTCCTGCATCCACAGACGTTAGTCAACATAGTAATACCCATCCTGCTTCGAGGCAGGATATCGCGGTATAGAAGGTCATCCACTAATCATAGCGTGGGGCGTATAGGGTAATCATCCGCTAATGAAACCGCGGGCATCCGCTAATGAAACTGCGGGAATCCAACCAATCATCAACCCAATATATATATAATATATCCTAAATAACTAATATATATTTTAAAACAATCAGACAGCATTCAAACAAGCACAGACAATTATTTTTAACTATATAAAAATAATTCTAAATAAATGATGAGTGAGATTTTACTCACCGATGATTTATTTATCTTTCCTTTTTCTCGATCCATTCTGGTTCAAAGTCCAAATGGTTGCGGCTATGCAGTTACTCGAGTTGCCTCGAATGGAATTTTATTTGCACCTTCAATTAGAAAAATCCTTACTCATCAATTTAAACTATTTATTTAAGCTACTTAAATAAATTATTTTAGATGAATTAACTAATTATATTTATTAAATTAAACATTTCTAATTAATTTAATTAACAACTTTTTACCTTAGACAACATAAATCTGACTACCACCTTTGACTTCCTCGCCTTATATGCTTCACGCTAGAATCCTCAAAACCGAACTGAATTCATCTGCCTTGATTTTGCATTGATCATCCCAAACTCCACAGCCTCGAACTCCTATTAACTCCACTGCGGCAATTCATTGAACACCTCGGCTTCACCCAGTATATCGAGCTTCACCAATCCCTCTTCCAAATCGCACAACAAAATGTCGAACTCCTCTACTATCGCAACACGCTCGAACTCCTCAAACACCATCAGCAAGCATACTTCAGACAAACTGCCTCAAGCCTATACCCACTGTCGTACCCATCTTCCCAGTCCTCACATACGAACTCTACTGTTGCTCCATTTCTAACTATCGCAATCCCAGATACCCGTTCATCACATCGTGCCATCCCATCTTACCCAGATCGAACGCTATACACTCGCCAAAAATAACATCGCTGACTTCGGTTATTTACACATCTCACTGGAAATGAGTGCGATGCCCTTAACCTCGGGATCTACCAGAATATCTCCATGATGGCGCGGTACCATGCTACCTTCCAAAACACTCGATTCCCTTTTGAATCGAAGACTAACTGAAACCCTAGGACGTTGTCGAGCTGTCGAGCTTCTCGCGGCTGATAATAACATTTCGATTTGAAAAGAATGGCTTCCATTTTCTGAAGCGACTGAATTCGATAATATCGAATAAAGAAAAAGGAGCAGCTCGGTTTGTTTCAATTTGAGGCTTTCTTCGATTTGTTATTCCCTTCTGAGGATCGAAGAAATGAATCGAAGAGGGGAGGGGGTTGTGTGGATTTATATTGGTTTATACGACGAAGAATTGAACACCAAGACCTTTAATATGTGGAGTTGAGAGAGGAGCGTGTTTAAATTTCTAACCGTGAGGAGTTTGTGGAAGACAAAGGAAGATGTGGCCATATAAGAGTCAAGTATTTTTATTTTAATTTTTTTAAATTTAAAACTGTATCCTTAAAACTTTACATAGCCCTTGATTTCGAATTCCTTTCTGAACCCAACAACAGTCAAATTCTAGGGTAATACCCCTATTCCGGACACATTGGGATAAGTCACGAAGTCCAATTTGCTCGTCTGTGGAAGATATTTATTTAAATCAATATGAACTAAATTCGAAACAATTTATTTCCTCGATAATAAATTAATATTATTATCGTTATAAATTTAAATAAATTTTCCAATTAATCCTTTGAGCTGTTTTCAATTCAAATCAAAATTTTGAATTCAACTAAATCCATTTTCGTATTCTAATATTTTCGATATTAAATCGAAATTGATTATTAAATTGATAACTCAAATATAAAATTCCACTTATATTATCCACCAAATATTTAAATTAAATATTAAATATTCAAAAATTACCCCATAAGGATCCGGGTCATTACAAAGATTTATTCGAAGAAAGAGATTATCGAATATTAGTATTCGAATGTAAGAAAATCGAATATAAGTTATTCGAATAAGAATTAATCCAGTAAGAGTTAAATAGAATAAAAGTTCATCGAAGAAGAGTTATAGATTAGAGTTAACCGAATAGGAGTAAATAAACTAGTTGTCGATATATTATTCGAGTTAGGAAATAAAAGTCATAATAAAGATAATATATTTCGGATGCAGGAGATTATAACACCATTGTTAAAATCACGTAAACTTGAAAAAGAAGTGGGTTCTTAAATAGAATCTGAGGTTTCGTAAGGAAGTGTTAAAGAGTTAAAAGGGTGAATCTTATCTATTTCGAGATTTGAAAGGTGGTTCAGTTAAGGTCTGAGAGGTAGCTATACCCCAACTTGATTGACTACGTTTTTAATTAAGAAATGGTTACGGTTCGAGTGTGAAGTGGTTAAGTGGATTTAGTAATTTAGTATAGTGATTTGAGTTGTCATCGCAATATAGTTTTAAACATCTGTTTAAATCCCAATTAAGAAGTTTTGTAAATGTTTTCCAAACGAGAATAAGAATTTTTTTCTGATAATAGAAAATAAGAATTTAGAATATATTGAAACAGAAGATAAGTAAATTAATGAAATAAAGAGATAAATGTTGAATGATGATTGATCGATATAATTTCCTCCTGGAAATAATATCGCTGTTTGCACACCTGTTTTTCTTTGATAGTTAACTCACCGACTATCGAAGTTTTTGACCATTTTAACGTTGTTAATATGGAGAGACCGGTTGGATTATTATCCAAAGAACCACTCTGTATTGGCATAAGCGTTGCGGATCATATATGCCAAAGATAATTGAAGACAGAGTAAAGTGCAAGGGCTGTTGTATAAATCTTAGATAACAGTGCCTAAGATGGATATACTGAATAGTACCTTCGGTTCATCCTGTTCCTGGATGACTTGTATGGATGAATGTCTAACAAAGTATTTCCAGAAAGGTCACATACATCGATTTCTTCAACCGTACCAAGAATGGAAGCGGAGAAGGAAACTTCTTTAGCTAACACGTAATGTACTGTTGTAGACGTCAAATTAGTGATTTTTGATGGATATGATAATGTGGCATTCGAAGTGAATCTGATGTGACGATTAAGCGTAACCTCAAGCCTCATCAACCGGTAAATGACAGAAATCGGGTAGGTAGCATGGCTATGTAGGTCGCACCTATTAGAGTGTATTATCACCTGATCTAGAGTTTCATTTACTACTAAAAATCTATTGTTGATGCTGTCCCATTCGGGAAACGGTTGCTGATCCCAACCGTTGGTGATATACATTCGATACACTCAAGCGAAATGAGTGGTTGGTCATGTGTGGCCGGGTTGCAAGATGTTCTTGTTGAACCCAGTGTATTCCTCTCTAGAGGTACACTAGCGAAAGGTGGTTCCATACCTGGTCATAGTTGGAAATCCATTACCCAATACGTGCTTGCGGTTTTGATTGTATACTATATATGTAGAACGTGAAAAGAAAGCGTTTCTGCTAGATGATTGTTATATTGTGATTGATAGACATTATTATAATATCAAAAGGTTTTTTATATAAAGATATTTTGGAATCTCATAAGGGAAAAACCCGTTCCGTTATACGGTGTGGTCTTATGAGATATCGTTTACTTGTTCAAACTGTTTTTAAACTGTTTTACTCACACCAGTCCCATGACTGACCCGGAGTTTATTTTGTTTTGTTTTCCCTAAACTCTTGGGTGCCCAATTTTGTATGGGCAGTCAAGTAGTCGGGATTTACAGATATACTTGGAGAGCTTGGAGTAGGAGGCTTCAGGATCATATAGCTATTGTTTATTTCCGCTGTGTTGTAAGTGCTGTACTTTGAAATGATATGTATATTGAAGTACAGATTTATATTTCAAAGATATGTTAACTATTATATGTTGTTCGTTCCGCTTTGAGGTTCGTGTTACTCTGATGATGTGTTCTTCTTCTTCTTCTTCTATTCTAAGTTTCTATCTTATCCTCCCTCACCCTCGGTTTTCTTTCTATTAGTGTTCTGATTTTCCAGTGTAATTGGGTTGGACTTGTGTTATTTAGTCAGTTCACATCGACATTTGAAACTGAATAAGGACGAAGAGTTAACCAGTTAGAGTTAAACCATTAGAGCTAACCAGTTAGAGTTAAACCAGTTAGAGTTAACTAGTTAGGTTAAACCGTAGAGTTAAATCAGATAGAGTTAGTCGATAGAGTTAATTCAAACTAGAGTTATTGAATAGAGTTAATCGAAGGGGTTATCGATTATTAGTTAATCGAAGAAGTTATCGATTTTTAGTAAATCGAAAGGAGTTATCGATTATTAGTTAATCGAAAGAGTTATCGATTATTAGTTAATCGAAAGGAGTTATCGATTATTAGTAAATCGAAGGAGTTATCAATTAGAGTTAAATCGAAAAGAGTTATCGATTAGTTTAATCAAAGGAGTTATCGAATTTAGTTATTCGAAGTGAGTAATCGAATATAGTTTATTCGAAAGGAATTATCGAATTTGGTTATTCGAAGGAGTTATCGAATTTAGTTATTCGATGGAGTTAATCGATTAGATTAAAATCAAATGATTTAATCGAATATAGTTTATTCGAATAGAATTTAAGGAGTTAATCGAGTACAGTTTATTCGAATAGAGTTAAAGGAGTTATCGAATATAGTTTATTTGAAAGGAGTTAAGTGAAATGAGTAAATCGATTAGAGTTAATTCGAATAGAGTTTATCCAATAACGTTAGTCCAATAGAGTTAATCCAATAGCGTTAGTCCAATAGAGTTAATTGATAAGGGTTGATCGAATAGAGTAAATTGAATACAGTTATCGAATATACCTTATTCGAAGGAAAGAGTTATGGAATAGAGTAGAAGGAGAGTTACGTTAGGAAGTTTGTTAAAGAATTAAAAGGGTGAACTTTTCTATTTCAAGGTTAGAAACGTTGTTCAGTTAAGGTCTGAGAGGAAGTATTACCCCAACTTGATGGACTCCATTTTTAACTAAGGAATGGTTAAGGTTCGATAGTGAAGGTTGGTTAAAGGAATTTAGTTAATAAGCGTAATGGTTTGAGTTGGCATCGCGATGGTTTGTTTAAACATCTGTCAAAGTCCAATGAAGGAGTTCTGGAAAAGTTTTCCAAATAAGAAACAGAAATGTTTTCTGATATAGAAAACAAGAAATGGAAATGTTTTCCAATGGTAATAACATATATTTTCTAAATTTAGAAAATAAGAAATGTTGAATATAGGGAAACAGGAGATGAAAAATGAACTAAGGAGATAAATGTTAAATGATGTTTGATCGATATAATTTCCATCTGGAAATAATATCATTGTTTGCACACCTGTTTTTCTCTGATGGTTAAATCACAGACTATCGAAGTTTTGACCATTTTAACGTTGTTAATATGGAGAGACCGGTTGGATTATTATCCAAAGAACCACTCTGTATTGGCATAAGCGTTGCGAATCATATATGCCAAAGATAATTGAGGACAGAGTAAAGTGCAAGGGCTATTGTATAAGTCTTAGATAACAATGCCTAAGATGGATGTACTGAATAGTGCCTTCGGTTCATCCTGTTCCAGGATGACTTGTATGGATGAATGTATGACAGAGTATTTCCAGAAAGGTCAGGTACATTGATTTCTTCAACCGTACCAAGAGTGGAAGCGGAGAAGGAAACTTCTTTAGCTAACACATAATGTATTGTTGTAGACGTCAATTAGTGATTTTCGATGGATATGACAATGTGGCATTCGAAGTGAATCTGATGTGATGATAAAGCGTAGCTTCTAGCCTCACATCCGGTAAATGACAGAAATCGGGCAGGCAGCATGGCTATGTAGGTCGCACCTATTAGGGTGTATAATCACCTGATATAGAGTTTCATATATTTCTAAAAATCTATTGTTGATGTTGTCCCATTCGGGAAACGGTTGCTGATCCCAACCGTTGGTGATATACATTCGATACACTCAAGCGAATTGAGTGGTCGGTCATGTCTGGCTGAGTTGCAAGATGTTCTTTTTGAACTCCAGTGTATCGTTCCTAGAGTACACTGATCGGAAGATGGTTCCATACCTTGTCATAGTTGGAAATCCATCACCTAATACGTGCTTGCGGTTTTGATTGTATACTATGTATGTAGAACGTGAGATGAAAGCGTTTCTGCTAGATGACTATTATATTGTGGTTGATAGACATTATTATAATATCATAAGGTTTTTGATATAAAGATAATTTGGATTCTCATAAGGGAAAAACCCGTTCCGTTATACGGCGTGGTCTTATGAGATATCATTTACCTGCTTAAACTGTTTTAAACTGTTTTACTCACACCAGTCCCATGACTGACCCAGAGTTTATTTTGTTTTGTTTTCCCTAAACTCTTGGGTGCCCAATTTTGTACGGGCAATCAAGTAGTCGGGATTTACACATACTTGGAGAGCTAGAGCAGGAGGCTTCAGGATCATATAGCTATAGTTTATTTCCGCTGTGTTGTAAGTGTTGTACTCTGATAATGTTATTGTATACATATACTGATTTTATTTCAAGGATATGTTATCTATTATATGTTATTCGTTCCGCTGTGAGGTTCGTGTTACTCTGATGTTGTGTTCTTCTTCTTCTTCTATTCCAAGTTTCTATCTTATCTTTCCTCACCCTCTAATTTCTTTCATTAATCATCCGGTATTTTCGACTCTTGATGTTTGATATGTGTTGTATATCGTATAATCAAGGTCGCTAAATTTCCGGGTCATTACAGATGGTATCAGAGCTTAAGTTAAGTGATTTACCTTGGCTCTGTGGCGTGACTCGGTAGAGATGGGGTTAGTAATACCCTAGATTGAGTTTGAGTGTATATATACGACTGAACGTATCTGTAGATGATACAAGAATAATTTTATATTGTGAAGATTTATTGGTTGAGTAGTTTATGAGTTCTGGTCGATCAGTTTGATCCACTATATCGGTAGAAGTTTATAAACACTCGAATACGATTGGTCGACACGATATGTTTTGAAAAGAGGGTAAATTAAAATAAGTTTACCCATGATATTATCTTGATATAGAGAATATATATATATATATATATATATATATCAAAATTATAATATAGTGGATATATTGGTTGTTATTATAATCGAGTAAGATTATAAATTAAATGGTTATGTAAATAACCGATCAGAATTCATATAAGTGAAATATATGAAATCGAATTGAATTAAATCTGAGTTCAAAATCAGAAATTGAATTAAAACTATGGAGAATTGGATAAGTGTTTGTAAATGGATTTGGATTAAAAATAAGGAAAATTTAAGATCTTGGGAGATTTTAAATTGTTTTACAAGCAGTGTGAATTATATTTTGAAATGAATTTCAAAGTGGAAATGTTTAGAAATGGTTTTATAGTATTGAACTTACTTCGATCGCTGGAAAATAGATTCTGATGATGACAGCTGCGTCATCAGTATTCATTTTCGAGTTGTAAGTGACGAATTACTACAAGAGATACTGTTTTGAATTTGTTTTGGGAAAGACAAGTTGTGTTGAATTTCAAAAAGGAAAATTTGATTTTTGAAAAGAGTAAACTGTTTGAAAACTCCCAGGGAAAGACTGTTTGAATTAAAAACAAATTTAACAGAAATTTGTGAAAGCAAAATTGAATTAAAGTAAAGCCAGTAAAGTGGTAACTGAGATTGAATTAGAATGATATAAAGACAAATTGGATTGTGATATTCAAATTTGAAGTGTAATGTGATAATCAAGTCAAGAGTTGGGAATCGAGAAGAAACTCAAGTTGAAATGATATTTGGCTCGGATATAAGCGAATGGTTGTGTTGTGGATAAAAGAAGATTGGAATTTGATTGGCATGACATTGGTATATGCTGAATTGATAGCAGATGTGAGGAATAAAATGATATGCCCGACAAAAAAAGGTACCAGTTTATATTATATATGGATATAAGATTTATGAGCCGAATTGGCAAGCCGCTTGGATGTTTGATTTTCTTTTGGGTTGGAGAAGGCCCAGAGAGGCGAGTTGGAGTTTGACCTATTGAGCAGTACAAAGGAGGTGCTGGCGAAATTTTTCGAAAAGTTAAGGCATTAGAAAATTTTCAGGATTTTTGAAAATTTTCGATAATAAGAATTAAAAAAATTTATAATTGAAATTAAATTGGTTCAATTGAAACTGAAGTTAAGAAGTGAACAAATATGTTCTAACAAGTTGGTAGGGTCGTCCTCTACCTTAGCAATTTCGAGGACAAAATTATTTTAAGTGGGGAAGATTGTAATGACCCGCATTTGCAGAGATATTATAATTTATTTATTTAATTATATAAATAGTGATATAGTGAATTAAATGGTGGTTTAATTAAATAACGGTGAATATTTAATCAAAATAATAAATTAAATAATATATTTAATTCTAAAATAATCAGAATTGGCTGAAATGGCGATATGGTGTGAACTGGACCATCTGTGATATTTAATTCAGCTTGGATTTTAATTAGAATAACGAATATATTATTTGAACGACAGTTTGAATGTATAATTATATTATAATTAAAATCGAGCTTGAAATGGCGCTATAGTTCGTAATTTGGCGATTTGAACTTCAACTAAATTTACAGGATTCGTTTTAAGCCTGGTTTCTGTGAAACAAGAAACGTGTGGAGCTGGTGGAGTATATCTTTCTAGTGGAAGAGAAAAATCTGGATTTCGTCGGGTAAATTTTGATTTACGTCCAAATCAAATTTTAGAAAAGTCGTTGTGGAATTCCTTTATAATTTATAAAGGAATTATTTATATTTTAGAAAGGAATTTCAATATAAATCGAATATCGGGTTGACCCATATTTGAAATATTAAGTTAGAAATTCATATAGGATTTTTCTGAGCTGTATGGTATGCCACTGTGAATATAGACGATAATATTTATTTTTAAATATTAAATTTAATTTTTTATTTCAATATATTTATATATTTAAATGGGTCATTCAGAGCTTTAAAAATATCTGCTTTTGCAAACGAAGTCGGAACTCGACGAAACTAATTTAGTTGGATCCGCAATGTCAAATAGTTGTTAGATTTCCATTTTCGTGATTTTTAGAGTCACTGTGTGGCCGTATGGATTTTTAGAGTGAAAAACAGTCTATATTTCGACAGTTAAAAATACGCTGTGTGAGCAAACGGAGTCGGAATTCTACGAAACCAGTTTTTTTGGGACCGTAATGTCGAACTATTGCTGCATGTCCAGTTTCATGATTTTTGGGTATTGTATGTGATCATAAGAAATTTATTTCGATAAGAACACATAGCGATAAAATATAAATGGAATATGCTAAGGCAATATTCCAATCCAAATGCTATAAATAACCATCCTTAACCTAAATCAACCGTCCGGAAGTCAACAACAAAAACCGCCATTTGTTTTATTACCAGAAAAATATCTTGAGCAAACCAAAAATCAGAACAAAACCATACGAAATCTATAAACAAAAAAGGAGGTATATTTGAGTTCATATGAACTTGCTCTTCGCACTCGTGTAAGTATTACTAGGTTCGACAGTTTTTCTGTCGATGGAAAAACCCACAGCGAGACCTAGGGTTGCGGATTTTGCGCGAGATGGAGAGTTTTGGCTTAATTCGATATGTTCTTGATGATTGTGGTGAGGAAACTCTTCGTTGGTCAAAAATTGAAGGAGTTCAATGCCAGAAAGTTTCGGGTATCCTGTAGCAGTTCGTCGAGGTATCAGGGTCGCGACGGTCAAGGGGGAATCGAGTTCGACCTTGTGGTGCTGGAAAGAATGAGTTGTCGATGAGGAGTATAATGGTAATTACAGTTTGAAATATCATTGAGAGGTGAAGGTGCGGTTGGGATGGGAAGTTCAGGGAAATGGTCGTGTGGTTTTGAAGAGCGATACGAGATTTGGGGAAGAAGCATTTTGGGTGCGGGTCAGAATGGATGGGCCGGGTTAATGGTGAAGGCCCATTAATTTAATAATTTAGTTTATTTTAAAATCCAATATTTATATAAAAAACTTGTAATCGAAATAACTTGATCATACGTTATCAGAATTTCGAACCGTAAGTTGCGTTGGGATCGTATGGACGGTGGCTACGCACTGGGACTGACTGGAATTGGATCGGTGCTCGTTTCAATTTATAGCGAAATAAATTGTTTGATTTCAAATCAAATAACAGCTTATCGTTCTTTAACGATGAACTGCAAATGTGAGTAAAACTCACCTACTCTGAATAGTTATATTTTTATGATGTATTTTTAGAACTGTTAAATATTGGCTGATTGACTGTGTGTTGACTGTTTGATTGAACTGCTAGTTATTTAGTTGAATTTCTATATTGATTCTGTTTAACAGAATATACATATAGTGATGTTGATTTTATAGTGTAACATCTGTGGATGCAGGGAAACAGGTTGGAGGAATCCGACTAGATTCCTCAACAGTTATTTTATTGTTTTTCATATATTTTGATATATGATGTGAATTATGACCTGTTATTGATTGTGTGTGTATGGATGATATTGGACATCGTAATTTGATGTGTTAAGTACCATAAAATATCGGAATGGAGAAAAAGGGAATATGTCAAAGTGAATACTGAAAAGAGAATATTTATAAAATCAGAGGATTTTGTAAAAGAGAATATTTATAAATAGAATATTTATAAATAGGAATATTTATAAATGGAATATTTACAAATAGGAAATACATTTAAGTGGGAATTATAAATGAAGGAAATCTTTATAAATAGAATATTTATAAAGTGGATTACTTACTTAGAAAATAATTTGGATAAGATAATGAGATATTAATTTGTTAAATAAATAAGATATGATTAATGGATTATTTATTTGTTAAAATAATAGGTTAAGATAAAGAGATATTAGCTTAGAAATTTACTAAGTTAAACAAAGGATATTAACTTAGGTAATGAATAAGTTAAACAAGGATATTGACTTAGGAAATTGAATAAGTTTTAAATAAGATATTTTTAGAGGAAATACTTAGAATAAATAAATAAGGTAATAAACGAAACACTTAGAATTAAGTCATTAAAGAAGATATTTATTTAGGGATAAGTAAGAGATTATAAAGGGAATATTTGCAAACTATTTGCAAATAAAATAAAAAGGGAAATATTCGTTCAAGAAAACAAATAGGGTTAAAAAGGAAATATTTGTTTAGAAAACAAATAGATTATAAAGGAAATATTTATCTTTGGATAAATAGAATATATAAGTCAGGACTTATATAAAGAAGTAAGAACCGATTTCAACATCGATGTTTGAAACTGAATAAGGACAAAGAGTTAATCAGTTAGGGTTAACCAGTTAGGTTAAACCGTAGAGTTAAACCAGTTAGAGTTAAACAGTTAGAGTTAAACAGTTAGAGTTAATCGATAGAGTTAAATCGAACTAGAGTTATTTAATAGAGTTAAATCGAATTTAGTTTATTCGAATAGAGTTGAAGTGAGATAATCGAATCAGAGATATTCAATGTGAGATAATCGAATCAGAAATATTCGAAGTGAGTTGATCGAATCTAGTTATTCGACAGGAGTTAAATCGAATAAGATTTATTCGAAGGAAGAGATAATCGAATATAAGTTATTCGAATAAGAGTCAATCCAGTAAGAGTTATTAGGTTGGAGTTATTCAAATAAGAGTTATAGATTAGAGTTAACCGAATAGGAGTAAATAAACTAGTTGTAGTTATATTATTCGAGCTAGGAAATAAAAGTCATATTACAGATAATATATTTCGGATGTAGGAGATTATAACACCATTGTTATAATCACATAAACTTGTAAAAGAAAGGGGTTCGTAAATAGAATCCGAGAGTTCGTAAGGAAGTGTAAAGGGTTAAAATATGAACTTACCCTATTTCGAGATTTAAAATGTTGTTCGGTTAAGGTCTGAGAGGTAGTTATACCCCAACTTGATTGACTTCGTTTTTAATTTAGAAATGGTTAAGGTTCGAGAGTAAAAGTGATTAAGTGATTTTAGTAAATAAGAATAGTGGTTTTGGTTGTCGTCGTGATGTTGATTTAAACATCTATTTAAATCCAAGTAAAGAAGATTTGGAAATGTTTTCCAAATAGAATCAGAAACGTAATCAAATATTGAAATTTGAAATATGAATTAGAAAAGGAAGTATTCATGTATGAGGAGTTAAGAAATGGAGTTAAGCTAAATCAGAAATTGACTGGAGACTTGTTAAGTTGAATGGTTTCCTAAGTGTCTATCAGATGTTGGTTTCGACCTTCGGGATTGGTACTTAGGGAATTATTCTTAAACTAGTTTACAATCAGAGACTGATAGTGTAGAAGATGGAAATGTTTTCCAGCGTTAACGTATATTTTCTAAACAAAGAAAATAAGGAACCTATGAATATATATATATATATATATGATTGATGATTGATTGATAGAATTTCCATCTGGAAATAATATCGTTGTTTGCACACCTGTTTTTCTTCGATAGTTAACTCACAGACTATTGAAGTTTTTGATCATTTTAACGTTGTTAATATGGAGAGACCGGTTGGATTATTATCCAAAGAACCACTTTGCATTGGCATAAGCGTTGCGAATCATATATGCCAAAGATAATTGAAGACGGAATAAAGTGCAAGGGCTATTGTATAAGTCTTAGATAACAGTGCTTAAGATGGATGTACTGAATAGTGCCTTCGGTTCATCCTGTTCCTGGATGACTTGTATGGATGAATGTCTGACAGAGTATTTCCAGAAAGGTCAGGTACATTGATTTCTTCAACCGTACCAAGAGTGGAAGCGGAGAAGGAAACTTCTTTAGCTAACACATAATGTATTGTTGTAGACGTCAATTAGTGATTTTCGATGGATCTGACAATGTGGCATTCGAAGTGAATCTGATGTGATGATAAAGCGTAGCTTCTAGCCTCACATCCGGTAAATGACAGAAATTGGGCAGGCAGCATGGCTATGTAGGTCGCACCTATTAGGGTGTATAATCACTTGATCTAGAGTTTTATTTATTTCTAAAAATCTATTGTTGTTGTTGTCCCATTCGGGAAACGGTTGTTGATCCCAACCATTGGTGATATACATTCGATACACTCAAGCGAAATGAGTGGTCGGTCATGTGTGGCTGAGTTGCAAGATGTTCTTGGTGAACTCCAGTGTATCGTTCCTAGATTACACTGATCAGAAGGTGGTTCCATACCTTGTCATAGTTGGAAATCCATTACCCAATACGTGCTTGCGGTTTTGATTGTATACTATGTATGTAGAACGTGAGATGAAAGCGTTTCTGCTAGATGACTATTATATTGTGGTTGATAGACATTATTATAATATCAAAAGGTTTTTGATATAAAGATAATTTGGATTCACATAAGGGAAAAACCCGTTCCGTTATACGGTGTGGTCTTATGAGATATCATTTACCTGCTTAAACTGTTTTAAACTATTTTAATCATACCAGTCCCATGACTGACCCGGAGTTTATTTTGTTTTGTTTTCCCTAAACTCTTGCGTGCCCAATTTTGTACGGGCAGTCAAGTAGTCGGGATATACAGATACTTGGAGAGCTGGAGCAGGAGGCTTCAGGATCATATAGCTATAGTTTATTTCCTGATGTGTTGTAATTGTTGTACTCTGATAATGTAATGTCCCGAATTTTTCAACTATTTTTATAATCATTTTAATGAGGGATTAAAATGAGATTTCTATTTAAAACAAAACTAAAGAAAATCTTGATATACATATATATGGATAAGCATATATATGTAATAATATTATAATATATATACTTGATTAAATCTTAGATTTGAAAATATAAAACAAGTATAAAATATTTAAATAGCAATTCATAAGAGAATATATATATATATATGAGAAAATATAATACTTCATAGTTATCATTTTAGCAAAGCAAGGAGTTAAAAACAAAAAGGCCTAGAACATGAATAAAATGAAGACCATTTTGTTCACTTAAAATATAAAGGACTTTGGAATAAAAACACCACAAAATGAATACTTATGCCATGAGACATATCGGCTACACCATAAACACTAGCATATAAAAACATTGTTTTTGATTTAAAATAAATATCTTGGAACAAAAGACAAAACAAGTTCTAAGTGAGACAAAGCATTTAATGAACACTACCTTAAATAGTAAACTAAGATGCTACATATAGTAAGGCTAGGATTTCAAAAACCATTCCCTATAAACATTTAAATAATTCTCACATGAACTTGCATGTGCTCCACTTGCACTAAGAATAAATATCAGCAAGAAGAGACAAAGGAAAACAATTGTTTAAAGCCTTAAAATCTAAAGAAATGATCCATGCATTTAATGAAGGTAAGGCTCAATCTTCTAGAAGGGGCAACCTAGTATCCTCTCATTGACTAGGATCCTTAATAAAACAAAAGTTCCATACATTTGATTCCTCAAAATATGGTCATAGGGACTAAAGAATGAGGGTTGAGGCTAAGTGAGTTTCACTGTTAAAACATGTGCAGAAAATAACTGTTTAGTACATGAGTTCCACAATAAATACACCCTAAAACTCTCACTTCTTCTCACAACAAAACTGAGATTTCATACAAAATTCTGGAGTCACTTTTCTGGAACCTTGGAAAGCTTTTTGGTGAGTGAAACACCTTTAAAATTCTGGGTTTAAACATTTACTGTAAACAGTTTTGTTTACTAAGTTAAACTGCCAAGTTTTGTTTGATCACCGTCTGTTACTGTCGACAAGTAAAACATGATGTTTGATCACCCTGATTACATCCTTATAAACCGATCTCTCCTATAGTGTGTATCATAGAATGCTTGTGTAAGTTGATTCGATGATTCCCAGTATTTAGTAGAACCTGTATTATGCTCTGAAAAATACAGAACATATACATTTTGATTTCCGGAAATGAATAAACCTGTTGCTTCATATTTGATTGATCAAAACCATAGAAAAACATATCACACACATTACAAATGGGATCAAAGAAGGAAAATGCATAAAGCTAGTCTGTTTAGAATAGAAAATACAGTAACTCTCTGTAATGAGAATTCAAAGTAAATTTTCAAGTGTTATAAAAAATCGTTTGAATTATATAAACGTAATCACTGATCAAAATGATGATTTTTAAGATGAAAATCATGATTTTTAGTAATGTGAAACTCGAGAATGATTGGGATGGACGGAAAACGAGTTTGGGTGAAATTCCGGCGATGGGCGTCGTTGAACTCCAAGGCGAAAGGAGGGGAGGAACGTAAGGGTTCGGGGATCATCAGAAAAATATAAATTAATTTTTCAAATGGATAGATTGTGAGAACGAATCGAAAATAGGGTTTATTACTGTGTTAATGGTTCGATTTTCATCGCCGGACTGTTCACCGAGGTGGCGACTGGAGCGGTGTGGTCGTGGGGGGATGGAGGCATCAGGAGCCACGGTGGCGTGGCAGGAAGCAGACGGAGTCTCGTGACCGAGGTGAGGCGTGGTGATAGGTTTCCTGTATGGTGTTTTTTGGTCAAGTTGAAGTGGGTGGGGTGTTTTACTGTAGCGACGAAGGAAAGGCAATCGGGGGGGCTGATCGTCGAGCTAGAGGTGGAGCGTGACTGATTGGAAGTGGTGTGGTGGCTCCTAGACGGGCCAAGGTGGTGTGCACGTGCACCACCGTGCACTAATACGGGAAGTGCCATGTCTGGCACTTAGCATTTGCCAAACACTGTGTTTGGCACTTGCCAAACCAAAGTTTTGGCACTTGCCAAAACCAGGTTTGGCACTTGCCAAACCCAGCTCTGGCACTTGCCAAACCCGGTACTTGGCATTTGCCAAGACCGGTACTCTGGTTTGCCAAATCTGGTATTTCAACATTTGATAAATCCGGTACTCCGGTATTTCGGTGAAGACGATAATTTAAATTTGAAATTTAGTTTTAAATTTAAATTTGAAATATAAATAAAGAAATTATTAAAAGGAGAGTTTTTATTTAATTAAGCAGAAGGCAAGTGGGAAATTAGAAGCTAAGATCAAACCGACAAGTTCGACGGTAGAAGTCGATCAGTTTGAAATATAAATAATACGTGAACAAATAATTATTTAGATTATTTATAATCAAATAATCATAAAAGAAAGAAATAAAAAGGGAAGGAAAATTCAAAAACATCGTTTGAACTGCAAAAATAAAAGAAGTAAAAATGCCATGTGCGAAGCACGTGCATCACTTATCCATTCTCATATAATGATAAAAACTGAACAAAACGCTGTGTGAAACACATACACCTTAACTAATCATTTTTAAAGAATAATTAAACTATTCTGTTATGAACCATGTAGTCAAACACTGTAGTTTGAAGATAATTAACTTATATCCTGAATAATAATCGGGATTAAACGATAAACAATTATCGACTGTAAAAAGATTTTCGTACATCGTTCGAAGAGTCCGGAATAAACAATTCCACTTCGATTCAAAGTATATGACGCATATCAGAATGCTGAAGTCAATGAGATGCAAGCGTTATTTTAAAATAGTCTTTTTGGTCTGTTCAGTCCCAAAACAAACCCGAATGGACGAGTGTCTGACAACGTATGTCAGTTAGATTCCACACGTCGTCTTACGTAAGTATAATACGTTGGTGGCAGAGAAATTCGTTTCTCTTAGCTTTATTACCCGTAATATATTTGGGTAATCAAATGAGCGTTTCTGACGAATATGACGATGTGACATTCAAAGTAATGAAAGAGGAATCTGTCAAAAGGATAAACGTGACCTCAAAACCTCACAACCAGGAAGTAACAAAAGTTGGGCTAGGCAGCATGTCTAGTTGGGTCATTCCCAAGTAGGATGTATTATCACCATCTAGAGAAATTCCTATTTTCTTCTTAATCTATTTTTCGCTGCTGCAGCTTTCGGAAACGGTGGGTCACTCCCAACTGTGGGGGTGATAATATATTCGTCACACTCAAGCTAAATGAGTGGACGGTCATGTGTGGCCGGGTTGCAAGACGTTCTTGTTGAACCTGCAGTGTATACCCTCTAGAGTACACTGATCAGCGGGTGCTCCCATACCTTGTCTGTTGGAATCCAATCTCCAATAAGTGCCATGCGGTTTATGATTTTATACTATATATGTGAACGTGAGATGCAAGCGTTTCACTAGATGGTTATTTATCTGATATAAACTATAGTAATATCAAACGTTTTGATATAAATTACTTAGGTCATTTTCCAGATATTAGACATGGAATGATCTAAAGATTTCTAAAGTAAATCTGCCCAAAATGGAAAACCTTATTTTCCTGTTTACATCTTTTAACTATGTTTCCTCACACCAGTCCCCTGACTGACCCAGAGTTTATTTTTTTGTTTCCTAAACTCTTGGGTACTCATAATATTTGTTATGAGTAGACAAGTGATCTAGGTGTCTAATGGAACTCTTTTGAAGTATTGTGGAGTACAAGACCAAGAATCCGTCTAGTAGCTATATCCATCTCTAAGTATCCAGTTTATGTATTGGGCCAGTATCACGTATGATGTTGTATTCGAATGATGTACTCTGATGTAACAAACTCTGTTATGTAATATATGATGTATTTTGTGAAATTCAGCTGTGTGATTAATTCCGCTATGTAATTCTGATGTTCTTCTTATTCTTCTATTCTATTAGTTCTATCTTTTCTATCTCATCTTCTAAATTCTTTCAATAATGACACAACTTTCGAGGCATCGAAAATCGCGCCGTTACAGTTGGTATCTGAGCTACTGGTTGAGAAATAACCTTGGCTCTGTGGCGTAACTCAGTAGAGATAAGGTTAGTAACACCCTAGATTGAGTTTGGGTAAGTATCGAGAGAGCGTATTTTTATCAAAACTATTTTAATATAGGACGACCCTAGTTATTGACTTAAGTTATCCCTAGGAATATCTTCCGATTGAGTTATTGATTTTCAAACCATATACTCAGGAAGTTGACAATGAGTTCTCGAGGAAAACGAGGCCGAGGAGCAAGCAGGACAACCACGACCAACGGACACACTGTTAGTCAGACCCAAGTGGATACGGCTGAAGTAGTCCATGCTCAAATACAGTCGAACTTCGCTATGATTTTCAAGAACTACTCTACTTTGGGAGGAAGAACTTTTAAGGGAACGGAATCACTGGTTGACGTCCAAACATGGATTAGATCATGTGAGAAGATTTTTAAGGGACTGAAGTTGGATGACGAGTATAAACGTCTCTTAGCTTCGTGGAATCTGGAGGGAGCCACAGCAATCTGGTGGGACGCTCAGACTGCAAACACTCCTGAGGAGAATTTTACTTGGGTAATGTTCAAAGAAGCTTTTGAAGCTCAGTATCTTCCAGTAACTAGGAAGACCAGGATGTACAGAGACTTCATTGACTTGAAGCAGGAAAGCATGACTTTCACTAAGTACGAAAACAAGTTCAATGCACTGTCAAGCTTTGGACCGGAATTGGTAAATACTTCACTGAAGAAGAATGAGATGTTTGTAGCTGGACTGAAGGATAGTCTACGAGGCCATATGATGGGACATCTGAAAGACCCATTTGTGGAACTAGTGGACTTAGCACTCAGGTATGAAGCCTTGGATGCTAAGAAACCAATAGAAAAGGCTCAGACTGGAGAAATCAGTGGCGAGAACTCCCGGAAGAGGAAATTCAATCCCAACTGGGAGAACAAGGAAAAGGGAGATACGGCGGAAGAGAAGTATGAAAATCGTTTCAAGAATGTATTGTGTCACAACTGCAAACAAAAGGGACATATCGCTAGATTTTGTAAGGAGCCAAAGGGTACGTAGCCCGAACAAACCCAGCAGCAAAAGAACCCTCAGCAACAGCAGCAACAACAGAATCAGGTTCAGAGGAATGAAATGATAGTGAAGAACCTTTGTTTCAGTTGCCATCAGCCAGGACATAGGATCAAGGATTGCCCGCTGATGAAGAAGGCACCACAGACTAATGTTTATGCTATCATGAATGAGTCGTCAACTTCTGGGGACATAAAAGGAAAGGGAATCGTGAAAGGCACCTACACAGTATTAGAGGAGTAGGATGGAAAGATGAGTTGGACTATATATATATTATATGGTAGCATATGACTCGAATCAGTCAAGTATAACCCTATGTATGGTAATATGGTATGTGTGCCTAGTACGAGTGTGGGTCTAGTGTATAATTATAATGTACTAAGCAGTTATGATGTAAAGTATTATCTTTTGGGAAAAATCGTTCTATCTTTCTTATTTTAAATTTCGGGGATGAAATTCTTATAAGGGGGGTGGACTGTAATGTCCCGACTTTTTCAACTATTTTTATAATCATTTTAATGAGGGATTAAAATGAGATTTCTATTTAAAACAAAACTAAAGAAAATCTTGATATACATATATATGGATAAGCATATATATGTGATAATATTATAATATACTTGATTAAATCTTAGATTTGAAAATATAAAACAAGTATAAAATATTTAAATAGCAATTCATAAGAGAATTTTTATATAAATATGAGAAAATATAATACTTCATAATTATCATTTTAGCAAAGCAAGGAATTAAAAAAAAAAAGGCCTAGAACATGAATAAAATGAAGGCCATTTTGTTCACTTTACATATAAAGAAGGACTTTGGAATAAAAACACCACAACATGAATACTTATGCCATGAGACAAATCGGCTACAACATAAACACTAGCATATAAAAACATTGTTTTTTATTTAAAATAAATATCTTGGAACAAAAGACAAAACAAGTCCTAAGTGAGACAAAGCATTTAATGAACACTACCTTAAATAGTAAACTAAGATGCTACATATAGTAAGGCTAGGATTTCAAAAACCATTCCCTAAAAACATTTAAATAATTCTCACATGAACTTGCATGTGCACCACTTGCACTAAGAAGAAATATCAGCAAGAAGAGACAAAGGATAACAATTGTTTAAAGCCTTAAAATCTGTAGAAATGATCCATGCATTTAATGAAGGTAAGGCTCAATCTTCCAGAAGGGCAACCTAGTATCCTCTCATTGACTAGGATCCTTAATAAAACAAAAGTTCCATACATGTGCTTCCTCAAAATATGGCCGTAGGGACTAAAGAATGAGGGTTGAGGCTAAGTGAGTTTCACTGTTAAAACATGTGCAGAAAATAATTGTTTAATACATGAGTTCCACTATAAATACACCCTAAAACTCTCACATCTTCTCACAACAAAACTGAGATTTCATACAAAATTCTGGAGTAACTTTTCTGGAACCTTGGAAATATTTTTAGTGAGTGAAACACCTTTAAAATTCTGGGTTTAAACATTTACTGTAAATAGTTTTGTTTACTAAGTTAAACAGCCAAGTTTTGTTTGATCACTGTCTGTTACTGTCGACAAGTAAAACATGATGTTAGATCACCCTGATTACATCCTTATAAACCGATCTCTCCTATAGTGTGTATCATAGAATGCTTGTGTAAGTTGATTCGATGATTTCCATTATTTAGTAGAACCTGTATTATGCTCTGAAAAATACAGAACATATATATTTTGATTTCCGGAAATGAATAAACCTGTTGCTTCGTATTTGATTGATGAAAACCATAGAAAAACATATCACACACATTACAAATGGGATCAAAGAAGGAAAATGCATAAAGCTAGTCTGTTTAGAATAGAAAATACAGTAACTCTCTGTAATGAGAATTCAAAGTAAATTTTCAAGTGTTATAAAAACTCGTTTGAATTATATAAACGTAATCACTGATCGAAATGATGATTTTAAGATGAAAATCATGATTTTTAGTAATGTGAAACTCGAGAATGATGGGGATGGACGGAAAACGAGTTTGGGTGAAATTCCGGCGATGGGCGTCGTTGAACTCCAAGGCGAAAGGAGGGGAGGAGCGTGAGGGTTCGGGGATCATCAGAAAAATATAAATTAATTTTTCAAATGGATAGATTGTGAGAACGAATCAAAAATAGGGTTTATTACTGTGTTAATGGGTTCGATTTTCATCGCCGGACTGTTCACCGAGTTGGAGACTGGAGCGGTGCGGTCATGGGGGGATGGAGGCGTCAGGAGCCCATGGTGGCGTGGCAGGAAGCAGACGGAGTCTCGTGACCGAGGTGAGGTGTGGTGATAGGTTTCCTATATGGTGTTTTTTGGTCAAGTCGTAGTGGGTGGGGTGTTTTACTGTAGCGACGAAGGAAAGGCGATCGGGGGGCTGATCGCCGAGCTGGAGGTGGAGCGTGACTGATTGGAAGTGGTGTGGTGGCTCCTCGATGGGCCAAGGTGGTGTGCACGTTCACCACCGTGCACTGATATGGGAAGTGCCATGTCTGGCACTTAGCATTTGCCAAACACTGTATTTGGCACTTGCCAAACCAAAGTTTTGGCACTTGCCAAAACTAGGTTTGGCACTTGCCAAACCCAGGTCTGGCACTTGCCAAACCCGGTACTTGGCATTTGCCAAGACCGATATTCTGGTTTGCCAAATCTGGTATTTCAACATTTGCTAAATCCGGTACTCCGGTATTTCGGTGAAGACGATAATTTAAATTTGAAATTTAGTTTTAAATTTAAATTTGAAATATAAATAAAGATAAATAAAGAAATTATTAAAAGGAGAGTTTTTATTTAATTAAGCAGAAGGCAAGTGGGAAATTAGAAGCTGAGATCAAACCGACAAGTTCGACGGTAGAAGTCGATCAGTTTGAAATATAAATAATACGTAAACAAATAATTATTTAGATTATTTATAATCAAATAATCATAAAAGAAAGAAATAAAAAGGGAAGGAAAATTCAAAAACATCGTTTGAACTGCAAAAATAATAGAAGTAAAAATGTCGTGTGCGAAGCACGTGCATCACTTATCCATTCTCAGATAATGATAAAAACTGAACAAAACGCTGTGTGAAACACATACACCTTAACTAATCATTTTTAAAGAATAATTAAACTATTCTGTTATGAACCATGTAGTCAAACACTATTGTTTGATGATAATTAACTTATAGCCTGAATAATAATCAGGATTAAACGATAAACAATTATCGACTGTAAAAAGATTTTCGTACATCGTTCGAAGAGTCCGGAATAAACAATTCCACTTCGATTTGAAGTATACGACGCATATCAGAATGCTGAAGTCAACGAGATGCAAGCGTTATTTTAAAATAGTCTTTTTGGTCTGTTCAGTCCCAGAACAAACCCGAATGGACGAGTGTCTGACAACGTATGTCAGTTAGATTCCACACGTCGTCTTACGTAAGTATAATACGTTGGTGGCAGAGAAATTCGTTACTCTTAGCTTTATTACCCGTAATATATTTGGGTAATCGAATGAGTGTTTCTGACGGATATGACAATGTGACATTCAAAGTAATGGAAGAGGAATCTGTCAGAAGGATAAACGTGACCTCAAAACCTCACAACCAGGAAGTAACAAAAGTTGGGCTAGGCAGCATGGCTAGTTGGGTCATTCCCAAGCAGGGTGTATTATCACCATCTAGAGAAATTCCTATTTTCTTCTTAATCTATATTTCGCTGCTGCAACTTTCGGAAATGGTGGGTCGCTCCCAACCGTGGGGGTGATAATATATTCGTCACACTCAAGCTAAATGAGTGGACGGTCATGTGTGGCCGGGTTGCAAGACGTTCTTGTTGAACCTGTAGTGTATACCCTCTAGAGTACACTGATCGGCGAGTGCTCCCATACCTTGTCTGTTGGAATCCAATCTCGAATAAGCGCCCTGCGGTTTATGATTTTATACTATATATATGTGAACGTGAGATGAAAGCGTTTCACTAGATGGTTATTTATCTGATACAAACTATAATAATATCAAACGTTTTGATATAAATTACTTAGGTCATTTTCAACATATTAGACATGGAATGATCTAAAGATTTCTAAAGTAAATCTACCCAAAATGGAAAACCTTATTTCCCTGTTTACATCTTTTAACTATGTTTCCTCACACCAGTCCCCTGACTGACCCAGAGTTTATTTTTTTTGTTTCCTAAACTCTTGCGTACTCATAATATTTGTTATGAGTAGACAAGTGATCCAGGTGTCTAATGGAACTCTTTTGAAGTATTGTGGAGTATAAGACCAAGAATCCGTCTAGTAGCTATATCCATCTCTAAGTATCCAGTTTATGTATTGGGCCAGTATCACGTATGATGTTGTATTCAAATGATGTACTCTGATGTAACAAACTCTGTTATGTAATATATGATGTATTTTGTGAAATTCCGATGTGAGATTAATTCCGCTGTGTAATTCTGATGTTCTTCTTATTCTTCTATTCTATTAGTTCTATCTTTTCTATCTCATCTTCTAAATTCTTTCAATAATGACACGACTTTCGAGGCATCGAAAATCGCGCCGTTATAGATAATGTTATTGTATACATATACTGATTTTATTTCAAGGATATGTTATCTATTATATGTTATTCGTTCCACTGTGAGGTTAGTGTTACTCTGATGTTGTCTTCTTCTTCTTCTTCTTCTTCTATTCTAAGTTTCTATCTTATCTTTCCTCACCCTATAATTTCTTTCATTAATGACCGGTATTTTCGATCCTTGGATGTTCGATATGTGTTGTATATCGGATAACCAAGATCGCCCAAAAACCCGGGTCATTACCTGGTGTTTGATTGTGTGTGTATGGACGATATTGGACATCGTAATTTGATATGTTTAACACCATAACATATCGAGATTTGGAGAAAGGGGAATTTGTCAAAGTGAATACTGAAAAGAGAATATTTATAAAATCGGAGGATTTTATAAAAGAGAATATTTATAAATAGAATATTTATAAATAGGAATATTTATAAATGGAATATTTATAAATAGGAAATACGTTTAAGTGGGAATTATAAATGAAGGAAATCTTTATAAATAGAATATTTATAAAGTGAATTATTTATTTAGTAAATAAATAAGATAAGATAATGGATTATTTATTTGTAGATAAATAGGATAAGAAAATGGATTTATTTATTTGTTAAATAAATAGAATAAGGAAAGGACATATTTATTTGTAAAATAAATAGGTTTATTAAAGGAAACAATTATAATAAATAAATAGGATATTAAACGGATTATTTATTTAGGAAATGAATAAGTTATGATAAAGGGATATTGACTTAGAATTTGAATAAGTTATAAAAGAGATGTTAAGAAAAATAAATGGAATAAAGGATTTTCTATTTAGAAAATAAATAGAAGAGGTAATCGAATCAAGTTAATCGAACAGAGTAAAAGAAAGAGAGATAACAAGATTATAAATTGACTAGAGATTAGTTAAGTTGAATAGTTTTCCGAGTATCGATCTGATGTTGGTTTCGGCCTTCGGGGTTTATACTTAGAGAATTGTTCTCTTACTAGTTTACAGTCAGGGACTGATAGTTGTGGAATGATAGTGATATGTAAATAAACAAATGGAAATGTTTTCAGTGATAATATAGTATATTTTCTAAACAGAGAAAATAAGGAAACATATATATATATATATATATATATATATGATTGATGATTGATTGATAGAATTTCCATCTGGAAATAATATCGTTGTTTGCACACCTGTTTTTCTTTGATGGTTAAATCAAAGACTATTGAAATTTTTGACCATTTTAAAGTTTTTATTATGGAGAGACCGGTTGGATTATTATCCAAAGAACCACTCTGTATTGGCATAAGCGTTGCGAATCATATATGCCAAAGGAAATTGAAGACGGGGTAAAGTGCAAGGGCTGTTGTATAAATCTTAGATAACAGTGCAAAAGATGGATATATTGAATAGTGCCTCGGTTCATCCTGTTCCTGGATGACTTGTCTGGATGAATGTCTGACAGAATATTTCCAGAAAGGTCACGTACATTGATTTCTTCAAACGTACCAAGAGTGGAAGCGGAGAAGGAAACTTCTTTAGCTAACACGTAATGTACTATTGTAGATGTCAATTAGTGATTTTCGATGGATCTGACAATGTGGCATTCGAAGTGAATCTGATGTGATGATAAAGCGTAACCTCAAGCCTCATCAACCGGGAAATGACAGAAATCGGGCAGGTAGCATGGCCATGTAGGTCGCACCTATTAGGGTGTATAATCACCTGATCTAGAGTTTCATTTACTTCAAAAAATCTATTGTTGATGTTGTCCCATTCGGGAAACGGTTGCTGATCCCAACCGTTGGTGATATACATTCGATACACTCAAGCGAAATGAGTGGTCAGTCATGTGTGGCCGGTTTGCAAGATGTTCTTGTTGAACCCAGTGTATTCCTTTCTAGAGGTACACTAGCGAAAGGTGGTTCCATACCTTGTCATAGTTGGAAATCTATTACCCAATACGTGCTTGCGGTTTTGATTGTATACTATATACGTAGAACGTGAGATGAAAGCGTTTCTGCTAGATGATTATTATACTGTGGTTGATAGACATTATTATAATATCAAAAGGTTTTTTGATATAAAGATATTTTGGATTCTCATAAGGGAAAAACCTATTCCGTTATACGGCGTGGTCTTATGAGATATTGTTTACTTGTTCGAACTATTTTTAAACTATTTTTACTCTCACTAGTCCCATGACTAACCCGGAGTTTGTTTTGTTTTGTTTTCCCTAAACTCTTTGGTGCCCAATTTTGTACGGGCAGTCAAGTAGTCGGAATTTACAGATACTTGAAGAGCTGGAGCCGGAGGCTTCAGGATCATATAGCTATAGTTTATTTCCGCTGTGTTGTAAGTGCTGTACTTTGAAAATGATATGTATATTCAAGTGCAGATTTATATTTCAAAGATATGTTATCTATTATATGTTATCCGATATACAACACATATCGAACATCCAAGGGTCGAAAATACCGGATGATTAATGAAAGAAATTAGAGGGTGAGGATAGATAAGATAGAAACTTAGAATAGAAGAAGAAGAAGAACACAACATTAGAGTAACACGAATCTCACAGCGGAACGAATAACATATAATATATAACATATCTTTGAAATATAAATCTGTACTTGAATATACATATCATTTTCAAAGTACAGCACTTACAACACAGCAGGAATAAACTATAGCTATATGATCCTGAAGCCTCCTGCTTCTGCACTTCAAGTATCTGTAAATCCCGACTACTTGACTGCCCGTACAAAATTGGGCACCCAAGAGTTTAGGGAAAACAAAACAAAATAAACTCCGGGTCAGTCATGGGACTGGTATGAGTAAAACAGTTTGAGCCATTTAACGATATCTCATAAGACCACGCCGTATAACGGAACGGGTTTTTCCCTTATGAGAATCAAAAATATCTTTATATCAAAACCCTTTTGATATAATAATAATGTCTATTAACCACAATATAATAATCATCTAGCAGAAATGATTCCATATCACGTTCTACATATATAGTATACAATCAAAACCGCAAGCACGTATTGGGTAATGGATTTCCAACTATGACAAGGTATGGAACCACCTTTTGCTAGTGTACCCCTAGAAAGGAATACACTGGGTTCAACAAGAACATCTTGCAACCCGGCCACACATGACCGACCACTCATTTCGCTTGAGTGTATCGAATGTATATCACCAAAGGTTGGGATCATCAACCGTTTCCCGAATGGGACAATATCGACAATAGATTTTTAGAAATAAATGAAACTCTAGATCAGGTGATTATACACCCTACTTCGGAGCGACCGACTTAGCCATGCTGCCTGCCTGATTTCTGTCATTTACCGGTTGATGAGGCTTGAGGTTACGCTTCATCATCACATCAGATTCACTTCGAATGCCACATTGTCAGATCCATCGAAAATCACTAATTGACGTCTACAACAGTACATTACGTGTTAGCTAAAAAAGTTTCCTTCTCCGCTTCCACTCTTGGTACGGTTGAAGAAATCAATGTACGTGACCTTTCTGGAAATACTCTGTCAGTCATTCATCCATACAAGTCATCCAGGAACATTATGAACCGAAGGCACTATTCAGTGCATCCATCTTAGGCACTATTATCTAAGACTTATACAATAGCCGTTGCACTTTACTCCGTCTTCAATTTTCTTTGGCATATATGATTCGCAACGCTTATGCCAATACAGAGTGGTTCTTTGGATTATAATCCAACCGGTCTCTCCATATTAACAATGTTAAAATGGTCAAAACTTCGATAGTCTGTGATTTAACCATCAAAGAAAAACAGGGGTGCAAACAACGATATTATTTCCAAATGGAAATTCTATCAATCAATCATATATATATATATATATATCCTTATTTTCTATGTTTAGAAAATATACGTTATTAATACTGGAAAACATTTCCATGGCTTATTTACATATCACTATCATTTCACAACTATCAGTCCCTGACTTTAAACTAGTAGGAGAGCAATTCTCTAAGTATAAACCCCGAAGGCCGAAACCAACATCAGATCGATACTCAGAAAATTATTCAACTTAACTAATCCCTAACCAGTTTCTAATCTTGTTTAACTCTATTTCTTTTAACTATGTTTGATTAACTTCTTTTGAATAACTATGTTCAATTGACTCCTTTCGAATAACTATATTTAATTGACTCCTATTTGATGACTCTATTTGATAACTCTAATTGACTAACTCTTTTCTATCTCATTAATTTCCTTTTATAATCCTATTTATTTTCCCGATAAATATTCCTTTATTCTATTTATTTACTTTCTACGTAAATATCTTTCTTTATACTTCTATTTACTTCTTAAATAAATATAGTTTTACACTTCTATTTACTTGCTAAGTAAATAATCGTTTTATAAAATTCTTTGATTTTATAATTATTCCCTTTCTAAATATCTCTTATTTATAAATATTCCAGTTTATAAATATTTTATTTTCAATATCACTTTGAAAATCCCCTTATCAACATTCCGGTATGTTACGGTATTCAACATATCAAATCACGATGATCAATATCGTCCAAACACATATAATTGACAACAGATTATATATCACATCATATATCACACTATATGAAAAACAGTAAAAATAAATGTTGAGGAATCCAGTCGGATTCCTCCAACCTGTTTCCCTACATCCACAGATGTTACACAATAAAATCAACATCACTTTCAGTTCCATATGATATATTCTGTTAAACAGAATCAATATAGAAATTCAACTAACTAACTAGCAGTTTAATCAAACAGTCAACACACAGTCAATCAGCCAATATTTAACAGTTCTAAGAATACAACATGAAATATAAATTGTTCAGAGTTAGTGAAATTTACTCACTTTGGAAGTTCATCGTTAGTGAACGGTTGTGTTGTGGATAAAAGCAGATTGGAATTTGATTGGGATGACCCTTGTATCCGCTGAATTGATAACAGGAGGAAAGGATATAATGATATGCCGACAAAAGGTACAAGTTTATATTTCTATTGGATATAAGATTTATGAGCCGAATTGGCAATTCGCTTGGCTGTTTGATTTTCTTTTGTGTTGGAGATGGCCCGGAGAGGCGAGTTGGAGTTTGACCTATTGACCAGTACAAAGGAGGTGGTGGCGATTTTTTTCGAAAAATTAAGGCGTTAGAAAATTTTCAGGATTTTTGAAAATTTTCGTTGATAAGAATTAAATAAAGTTCTAATTGAAATTAAATTGGTTCAGTTGAAACTGAAGTTAAGAAGTGAACAAATATCTTCTAACCAGTCGATAGGGTCGTTCTCTACCTTAGCAATTTCGAGGATGAAATTATTTTAAGTGGGGAAGATTGTAATGACCCGCATTTGCAGAGGTATTATAATTAATTTATTTAATTATATAATAAATGGTGGTTTAATTAAATAATGGTGAATATTTAATTAAAATAATAAATTAAATAATATATTTAATTCTGAAATAATCATAATTAGCTGAAATGGCGATATGGTGTGAACTGGATCATCTGTGATATTTAATAAGTTTAGATTTTAATTAGAATAACGAATATATTATTTGAACGACAGTTTGAACGTATAATTATATTATAATTATAAACGAGCTCGAAATGGCGCTGTAGTTTGCGATTTGGTGATTTGGACTTCAGCTGGATATACAGAAGCCGTTTAAATCGGATTTCTGTGAAACAAGAAACGTTGGGAGCTGGTGAAGTATATTTTTCTAGTGGAAGAGAAAAATCGGGATTTTGTCTTGTAGATTTTGATTTATGTCCAAATCAAATTTCAGAAAAGTCGTTGTGGAATTCCTTTATAATTTATAAAGGAATTATTTATATTTTTAAAAAAGGGAAATTCATTTTAAATCGAATATCAATTTAATCGGGATTTGAAATATTAAGTTATAAATCCCAGTAGAGCTGTATGGTATTCCACTGTGAGTATATACGATAATATAAATCTATTTGTATTAAATTTAATTATATTTAAATATATTTATATATTTAAATAGGCTATTTTGAGCTTTAAAAATAGCCACTTTTGCAAACGAAGTCGGAATTCAACGAAACTAATTTTGTTGGATCCGCAACATCAAATTTTTGTTAGATTTCAATTTCCTCGATTTTTGAAGTCAATATGTGGCCGTACGGGATTTTAATGTGAAGAACAATCAGTATTCTGACGGTTAAAAATACGCTATGTGAGCAAATGAAGTCGGAATTCGACGAAAGAAGTTTCGTTGGGACCGTAATGTCGAACTCTAGCTACTTGTCCAGTTTCATGATTTTTGGGTATCGCGTGTGACCACAGGAATTTTAAAGGACAAATAAAAACAGCAGTTCAATATAAATGAATATAAAAATAATACTTATACACTATAAAAACACCTCAACTTCTCCTAAACCCTAAATTCATTTTACGGTCAATCATTTTTGCGCCGTAACATTTCCATTCAGGAAAACCCTTTTTGTTCGATCTCTATAAATTCCTACAAAATCAAAAGAAAGTTGTAAAAATCCAAAAATAAGTGTATTCAGTTTCTGGTGAGTTGCTCTTCTTTTTGGTGTGGGTTTTCTTGGGTTTGAACTCTATTTTGGTTCGCTGGAATGTACAGCGAAAGGGCTAGGGTTAGGGATCGTTTGAAATTTGAGCATCAATTGAGGATTTCGAGTTGGCCGTTGTACTTGTGGTAGCGAGGTGAAGCGTGTGTGATGGTTTCGTGACTTTCAGTGAGGTAGGGTGTCGGACCTGGGCACCTCGTAGTCGAAGTCGCGACTGTGAAGTATGAGCGTGAGTTGGTCTTTTGGGTGATGAGGTTGAAGAGGGTTAAAGGATAAGGATTTTGGTGATATTATGGTGATTTTTAGTGGAGAGGTGAAGGATGTATTTGCGGTGGAAAGTTTGGCAATGTGATATCGGTACAGGAAGCGTGAATTGGTATTTGGGGGAGAAGGCAACGAAGTGGGTCAGGTTGGCTAAGGAATGGACTGGTATGAATAAAGGGTTTAGCCCATTTAAATAAAATCCAAGTTTTTATATTTTTGTATATTAAGTTTAAAAAGTCATAAATTCGTCATACGGTAACGAAATTCAGCGAAACAAGATCCGTTAGGATTGTATGGACGGGAGCAACACCATGAAACTGACTGGGAGTGGATTTGAGGTCGTATGAATTTATGGCAAAACAAATTGTTTGAATTCAAATCAAACAAACAGTTTATCGTTCTTTAATGATGAACTGTCAAAGTGAGTAAATCTCACTAACTCTGAACAGTTTATATTTTCATGTTGTATTCTTAGAACTGTTAAATATTGGCTGATTGACTGTGTGTTGACTGTTTGATTGAACTGCTAGTCAGTTAGTTGAATTTCTATATTGATTCTGTTTAACAGAATATATCATATGGAACTGAAAGTGATGTTGATTTTATTGTGTAACATCTGTGGATGCAGGGAAATAGGTTGGAGGAATCCGACTGGATTCCTCAACAGTTATTTTATTGTTTTTCATATATTGTGATATATGATGTGGTTTATAATATGTGGTTGATTATATGTGTTTGGATGATATTGGTCATCGTGATATGATGTGCTAAGTACCATAAAATATCGGAATGGGAAAAGGGGATTTTCAAAGTGATATTGAAAACAGATATGTATAAATTGGAATATTTATAAATAAGAAATATTTATAAATTGGAATAATTATAAAGTGAATTATTTATTTAGGATAAATAAATAAGATGTTATAAAACGAACTATTTACTTAGAAAATAAATAAGAGATATTAAATGAGATATTTATTTGTTAAATAAATAGAATGAGATAAAAGGGTTATGTTTATTGGGATAATAAATAGGATATTAAATGAATTATTTATTTAGTAAATAAATAGGATACATTAAAGAGAATATTCATTCAGGAAATAAATAAGGTATTATAAAGGAAATAATTAGAGTAGAATAAATAAAGATATACAAGGAAATATTTAAATCATTTACAAATAGGATTGAAAAAGAAATAGTGTAAAACCATAATCAAATAGATGATAAAGGGTAAAGGCATTTAGGAAACAAATAGATTTTAAAGGAAATATTTATCTTTGGATAAATAGATATAAGTCTGAACTTATATATGAAGAAGTAAACAGATAAAAGGAGCAAATTGATTTATAAATGATATTTATAAATTAAGTTAAATATTTATCATTTGGATAAATATAATATGTAAGTCAGGACTTATATAAAGAAGTAAGAATCGATTTCAACATCGATGGTTGAAACCGAATAAGGACAAAGAGTTAATCAATTAAGGTTAACCAGTTAGGTTAAACCATAGAGTTAAACCAGTTAGGTTAAACAGTTAGAGTTAAACCAGTTAGGTTAAACCGTAGAGTTAAACCAGTTAGGTTAAACAGTTAGAGTGAAACCAGTTAGGTTAAACCATAGAGTTAAATAGTTAGAGTTAAATAAATAAGATTTATTGAATTAGTTATTCGAATAGAGTTAAATAAATAAGGGTTATTCGAATTAGTTATTCGAATAGAGTTAAACACATAAGAGTTATTGAATTAGTTATTCGAAAGGAGTTACCGATTATAGTTTAATCGAAAGGAGTTATCAAATTAGTTATTCAAAAGGAGTTAAGTAAAAAGAGTTAATCGATTAGGGTTAAATAAATAGAGTAAATCGAATTTAGTTTATTTGAAGAAAGGGTAATCGAATCTAGTTATGCATAAGAGAGATTATCAAATATAGTTATTCGAAGGGAGGAGTTATCGAATAGAGATTTATTCGAACGAAAGTTACGTAAGGAAGTGTTAAAGAGTTAAAAGATGAACTTACCCTAATTCGAGATTTGAAATGTTGTTCAGTTAAGGTATGAGAGGTAGTTATACCCCAATTTGATTGACTTCGTTTTTAATTTAGAAATGGTTAAGGTTCAAGAGTGAAAGTGGTTAAGTAAATTTAGCAAATAAGTATAGTGGTTCGAGTTATCGTCGCGATGTTGATTTAAACATCTGTTTAAATCCAAGTAAAGAAGATTTGGAAATGTTTTCCAAATAGAATCAGAAACGTAATCAAATATTGAAATTGGAATTATGGAATAAGTTATTGAAATGTTTTCCAGCGTTAACGTATATTTTCTAAACATAGCAAAATAAGGAACGTATGAATATGTATATAGATATATATATATATATATGATTGATGATTGATTTGATAGAATTTCCATCTGGAAATCATTTCGTTGTTTGCACACGTGTTTTTCTTTGATAGTTAACTCACCGACTATCGAAGTTTTTGACCATTTTAACGTTGTTAATATGGAGAGACCGGTTGGATTATTATCCAAAGAACCACTCTGTATTGGCATAAGCGTTGTGAATCATATATGCCAAAGATAATCGAAGACAGAGTAAAGTGCAAGGGCTATTGTGTAAGTCTTAGATAACAGTGCCTAAGATGGATGTACTGAATAGTGCCTTCGGTTCATCCTATTCCTGGATGACTTGTATGGATGAATGTCTGACAAAGTATTTCTAGAAAGGTCACGGACATTGATTTCTTCAACCGTACCAAGAGTGGAAGCGGAGAAGGAAACTTCTTTAGCTAACATGTAATGTACTGTTGTAGACGTCAATTAGTGATTTTCGATGGATCTGATAATGTGGCATTCGAAGTGAATCTGATGTGATGATGAAGCGTAACCTCAAGCCTCATCAACCGGTAAATGACAGAAATCGGGAAGGCAGCATGGCTAAGTCGGTCGCTCTGAAGTAGGGTGTATAATCACCTGATCTAGAGTTTCATTGATTTCTAAAAATCTATTGTCATACTGTCCCATTCGGGAAACGGTTGCTGATCCCAACCGTTGGTGATATACATTCGATACACTCAAGCGAAATGAGTGGTCGGTCATGTGTGGCCGGGTTGCAAGATGTTCTTGTTCACCCAGTGTATTCCTCTCTAGAGGTACACTAGCGAAAGGTGGTTCCACACCTTATCATAGTTGGAAATCCATTACCCAATACGTGCTTGCGGTTTTGATTGTATACCATATATGTAGAACGTGAGATGAAAGCGTTTTTGCTAGATGATTATTATATTGTGGTTGATAGACACTATTATAATATCAAAAGGTTTTTGATATAAAGATATTTTGGATTCTCATAAGGGAAAAACCCGTTCCGTTATACGGCGTGGTCTTATGAGATATCATTTCCCTGTTCAAACTGTTTTAAACTGTTTTACTCATACCAGTCCCATGACTGACCCGGAGTTTATTTTGTTTTGTTTTCCCTAAACTCTTGGGTGCCCAATTTTGTACGGGCAGTCAAGTAGTCGGGATTTACAGATGCTTGAAGAGCTGGAGCAGGAGGCTTCAGGATCATATAGCTATTGTTTATTTCCGCTGTGTTGTAAGTGTTGTACTTTGATAATGATGTATATTCAAGTACAGATTTATATTTCAAAGTTATGTCACATATATTATATGTTATTCGTTCCGCTGTGAGATTCGTGTTACTCTGATGTTGTGTTCTTCTTCTTCTTCTATTCTATGTTTCTATCTTATCTTTCCTCACCCTCTGATTTCTTTCATTAATCATCCGGTATTTTCGACCCTTCGATGTTCGATATGTGTTGTATATCGGATAACCAAGGTCGCCAAAAACCCGGGTCATTACAGTTGGGTTTTTGTCAATCTTGGTTATCGCCATAAACTCAATGATGACTAACCAAACATCAAAAAATACCGGATGATTAATGAAAGAAATTAGAGGGTGAGGAAAGATAAGATAGAAACTTAGAATAGAAGAAGAAGAAGAACACAACATCAGAGTAACACGAACCTCACAGCGGAACGAACAACATATAATAGATAACGTATCTTTGAAATATAAATCTGTACTAGAATATACATATCATTTTCAAAGTACATCACTTACAACACAGCAAAAATAAACTATAGCTATATGATCCTGAAGCCTCCAGCTCCAGCTCTTCAAGTATCTGTAAATCCCGACTACTTGACTGCCCATACAAAATTGGGCACGCAAGAGTTTAGGGAAAACAAAACAAAATAAACTTCGGGTCAGTCATGGGACTGGTATGAGTAAAACAATTTAAAACATTTTAAGCAGGTAAATGATATCTCATAAGACCACACCGTATAATGGAACAGGTTTTTCCCTTATGAGAATCCAAATTATCTTTATATCAAAAACCTTTTGATATTATAATAATGTCTATCAACCACAATATAATAATCATCTAGCAGAAACGCTTTCATCTCACGTTCTACATATATAGTATACAATCAAAACCACAAGCACGTATTAGGTAATGAATTTCCAACTATGACAAGGTATGGAACCACCTTACGCTAGTGTACCTCTAGAGAGGAATACACTGGGTTCAACAAGAACATCTTGCAACCCGGCCACACATGACCGACCATCCATTTCGCTTGAGTGTATCGAATGTATATCACCAACGGTTGGGATCAACAACCGTTTCCCGAATGGGACAGTATCGACAATAGATTTTTAGAAGTAAATGTAACTCTAGATCAGGTGATTATACACCCTAATAGGTGAGACATACATAGCCATGCTGCCTGCCCGATATTTGTCATTTACCGGTTGATGAGGCTTGAGGTTACGCTTTATCATCACATTAGATTCACTTCAAATGTCACATTGTCAGATCCATCGAAAATCACTAATTGACGTCTACAACAGTACATTACGTGTTAGCTAAAGAAGTTTCCTTCTCCGCTTCCACTCTTGGTACGGTTGAAGAAATCAATGTACGTGACCTTTCTGGAAATACTCTGTCAGACATTCATCCATACAAGTCATCCAGGAACAGGATGAACCGAAGGCACAATTTAGTACATCCATCTTAGGCACTATTATCTAAGACTTATACAATAGCCCTTGCACTTTACTCCGTCTTCAATTTTCTTTGGCATATATGATTTGCAACGCTTATGCCAATACAGAGTGGTTATTTGGATAATAATCCAACCGGTCTCTCCATATTAACAACGTTAAAATGGTCAAAAACTTCGATAGTCGGTGAGTTAACTATCGAAGAAAAACAGGTGTGCAAACAACGATATTATTTCCAGATGGAAATTATATCGATCAATCATCATTTAACATATATATATATTCACATTTCATTATTTTCTATGTTTAGAAAATATATGTTATTAACACTGGAAAACATTTCCATAGCTTATTTACATATCACTATCATTTCACAACTATATGTCCCTGACTGTAAATAATAGGAGAACAATTCTCTAAGTATAAACCCCGAAGGCCGAAACCAACATCAGATCGATACTCAGAAAACTATTCAACTTACTAATCTCTAGTCAGTTTCTAATTTTGCTTAACTCTATTTGATTTACTTGATTCGATCAGCTCTTCTATTTATTTATCTAAATAGAAAATCCTTTATTCCATTTATTTTGCTTAACATCTATTTTATAACTTATTCAAATTCTAAGTCAATATCCCTTTATCATAACTTATTCATTTCCTAAATAGATAATCCGTTTAATATCCAAATTATTTATTCTAAATGTTTCCTTTAATAACCCTATTTATTTAACAAAAAACATGTCCTTTCCTTATTCTATTTATTTAACTTAACATCCCTTTTATAACTTCTATTTACTTAATATTATCTTTTATAAAATCTGTTGATTTTATAAAAATTCCTTTATTTCAATATACACAATGAAATATTCCTTTTCTACATTCCAGTGTTTCTTATGGTATTTAACCTACCAATTTACAATGATCAATATCATTCTAACACCCATAATTAATAACAGATTATATATCACAATATATGAAAATGGTAAAATAAATGTTGAGGAATCCAGTCGGATTCCTCCAACCTGTCTCCCTGCATCCACAGATGTTACACAATAAAATCAACATCACTTTCAGTTCCATATGATATATCCTGTTAAACAGAATCAATATAGAAATTCAACTTACTGACTAGCAGTTCAATCAAACAGTCAACACACAGTCAATCAGCCAATATTTTACAGTTCTAAAAATACAACATGAAATTATGAACTGTTCAGAGTTAGTGAGATTTACTCACATTGGCTTTTTTTGTTAAATAACGATTAACGGTTCTTGATTTATTTCATTTGTTTTATTCTGTCGTAAATCCAGATAAGCTCCGAATCATTCCCATTCCAATTCCTTGTTGTAGCGTCTGTTCCTATGATCCTGTCGAATCTTTTCAAAATCAGCCCACTTGGAATTTATACCGGCTCACCTTCATTCACAACCACTAAGGCCCGCACTCCTCCTTTTGATTCTTCTTCCCAGCAGTGAAGCAAGCTCCAGAACAAATCAAACATGCAAATCCTACCACTTCCATTTTTTCCATCCGATCTCACCGTACCCCTACTCACGTTATTAAGCCATAACCATGCCTTCCCGTTACAAAAACCCGCATGCTCTAGTTTTTATCATTTTGAACTCCTTCCTGCTATCAAACACAAACAATACTTCTTCCTCAATCGAATACCCAACTCTCAGACTCACGGCTTCGGAAAGTATCCATGGCCATGAGCAAAACTGCCGCACTTCTTCGAATCATTCTCTCCCTCACTCTAGCAAGCACACATAACAAATCGAACCCTTGACTTCACAGACCTCCGCCCTGTCCTCCTTTCACCTCACTCGAAACCTTCTAACAATATCAGCGCATCGCCAAACACCTCAGACCGTCCTCCTTCTAGCCGTCACCTAGTGTTTGTACCAGCTCCTGAACCCTAGCTTCACGTTGGAAGTCTCGATCCTCAGGAAAGCATGCCACACCTTACTCAAAAGGTACAAGGTTGATGAGAATCGGTTTGCGAGCTCAAAAATATGAGTTTTAGGATTTAAGAGGTTTTAATTTGATTTCTCTGGAAAGAAAGCCTGGCAGCTTGTTTTTTTTCTGTTTTGGAAATTAGGTTATTAGTAGAACGTATTTATATAGGGTGGCAGTGGATATCAGTTGGCCACGCCTTTTAATTTTGGCCGCAAACATACTCCTTATAAATGAAATGGACCAAGATATATTATTTAAATTATAAAGTTTCGAACACCCTACTTCATAAAATTATGTTTACGTCCGAGATGCTAACGACAAAAATAAAATTACAGTCATGTCGAGCAAGGTTCTAGGTTCCCATGAATAAAATAATATCGGTAGTTCAACTCATATTGTGAAATCCAACAATATTGATGGTGCAAAATACTCCAAACAAAAATTTGTTTATTTAATTAATTAAAAATTTCCATAAAATTCTAAAAATTAAATTATCGCTATGTCTCAAAAGAACCTTGTCTAAATTCAAACCCAATATTCAAATATTTTCAAATAACCGTTATGGCCACGAATGAATATACCGCTGTTTTTCTGAATATTTGATTTGGACATGAATCAAAATCTACACGACGAAATCCTGATTTTTCTCTCCCACTAGAAAGATATACTCCACCAGCTCCGCACGTTTCTTATTTCACAAAAATCCGATTTAAAACGAACTCTGTACATTCAGTTGAAGTTCAAATCACCAAATAGCGAACTGCCGCACCATTTCCAGCTCGATTATAATTATATTATAATATATACGTTCAACTGTCGTTTATATAATATATTCGTTATTCTAATTCAATTCTAAACTGAATTAAATATCACAGATGATCCAGTTCACACCATATCGCCATTTCAGCCAATTCTGATTATTTCAGAATTAAATATATTATTTAATTTATTATTTTAATTAAATATTTACCAATATTTAATTCCACGACCATTAAATCCTTTTAATCACCTTTTAAATAATTAAATAAATTAATTATTATACCGCTGAAAATGCGGGTCATTACAAATGAGCTAAGAATGAACTAATTTTCTTTGGGTATAAGTCCTAAATTTCCTTATTTAATATGGCATAAACACAAATTAGTGTCCTTCATTGTTGTTACAAATATTTATTACCACTAATTTACTAATAAAAATAATTAAGTACCTAAATTGTTTAAAAAGAAGCATATCTTTGTAAACATATCAAATTATAATTAAATTGGAAAATAAACATTTAACGAAAAATATTTTTAATAATAATAATGGAGCAAAAAGGATGGTAAGAAGAAATTACAAAGAATGTTTAATGCTTACCAAAACAAAACAACATGGATTACGTTATAACTTTAAATATAAGTACATAAGCAATTACTGTAACAACCCAGAAAATACGAGCCAATTTAAAAAAATTTAATTGGTTATTTAAAAGAGATTAGGGAAATTGAAATAGAATATTTCAATAAAATATAGAGTTAGAAATGGTGCGACAGTTTGAAAATTTGAATTCAAACTTTGACTGACTGTGCCGGGTGCAAAATAAAACAGATTTTAGTGAAACCAAAAATATTTAAATCTGTTTATAAATATCTTTCTAACGAATCTGAAAAATCGAAGTTGCATAGCGGGAATCAAAAGTTATGGCCAAATGAATTTTCAAAAAGGTCGCTATAGAGAATATATAACCCTTGAAAATAGACATTTTGCAAACGACCTCGGAATTTGACGAAACCACTTTTGTTGGATCCGGGATGTCAAATTATTGCTAGGTTTCAAATTCCATAATTTTTGAAGTTAATATGTGAGCGTAGCAAAGGAAAATGTGTTTGGTTGATTTTTGTTAAATTGGATCGACCAGAAAATGGCCATTTTCCAAACGGTCTCATAATTCGACGAAACTGGTTTTGTTGGGACCGCATCGTCAAAACATAGCTAGATTTATTTTTCTAGAATTTTCGGGATCAGTATGTGGCCTCGGCAAATTGAAATGTACGTTCAAATCAAATATTGAATGTTTTGTATTTTAATTTGAAAAATAACTGACCGTAACAGTCGAATTGGCTTACGAAACATATCCCATTGTGTTCGAGATGGGGGTATTTAGCTAGGGGCGACAGTCGTTGGGTTTGGATTGGAGTTCGTATGGAGAAACACTATTCTAAAAATTAAATAAAGCACGGGCCAATAGGATTTTTCCATCATAAAGTAAAAATATAAAAAAAAACCGAAAAATCCCTTTTTCTCTCTCGACTTCGACGGAAACCCGCTTCCCTCGTTCCTGGCCATTTTCCGATCAAACCACGGCGAATTAGTCCCTTCCCCTTCACAACTTTTTGAAGCCCTCTTCCTCCTCTTCAAATCAATACCAACTACACCCTCCCTCGTCTCGTAGTTCATGAGTTTCACCCCCTCAAAGTTTGGACCATTCAGCCGCCGCCCCGCCTTAAAACCTCCGTCGAGTTCAACGTTGAACCCACCCTCCGGCGCGCCACTCCAAGCTTGTCGAGGTGGTGAAGGCGGATTAATCCCTAGCTACACCGTTTGATCAAAATTTGAAGACCTAGTTTTGAAGGATTCAACTGAGGTAACGACTGTGGTTTTTATTTAAAGGCCATGACACTTTTAAGTGTTGCAAACTTCGTAAAATCGTATCTTTAACGTGTGTTAACGAAATTCGATGAAATAGGAGACATCAGACTCGTAAGGATGCTCTCCACATTCTAGAAGTGTCCGAGTATTTTACTGAACTCGCTACTATTTTTAGCAAAGCAACAAACCAATGTGAGATTTCTAAACCGAAATGTGAATGGACATGTGTTGTATAAGTTATATAAGCGAAATATAAATTATATACGTGTTGTATACCTCATGTACATGCGTTGTATAAGTTATATGAGCGATGTATGAATTATACATGCATTGTATAAATCATATGTGTGTTGGAATGGAAATAAAATATACTTATATATATATACTCCCCTCATCCACAAACCATGGACGATATTTATTGATTGTGAATTGGCGTGAAAAATTTGGTGAATAATGCGAATGGTTGATAGGATTGTTTTTGGTTGATATTGTTTGGATTGTGGTTGAAAAATACCATTGTGGTTGAAAAATACCCGTTTGTGGTTGAAACAAAATTAGAATAAATTGTGGAAAAGAAAAACATACTCGCCTGCGTGCGAACTAGATGTATGAAATTCCCATTGTCAAAAACCGCGAGGTTTTAAGGTAGAGCGAGGAGCCGTACTCGGGACGGTGCCAGTTTTAAATACCTGCCATTATGCTGCCGAAATTTTCAATAATATTCATGTGTTAGAATAATTTTCATGTGTTGAAACTATATTCATGTGTTGAAACCATATTCATGTGTTGAATAGAAATTCATGTTCATGTGTTGAATAGAAATTCATGTGTTGAAACCATATTCATGTGTTGAATAGAAATTCATGTGTTTGAATAGAAATTCATTTGATGAATAAAATTCTTTGAAAGATAAAAATAACATTTTATCACATATATAAACTGTATAAACTATTCGTGTTTTAAATAAATTGTTTTAACAATAAAAATCACAATTTTATTGTATATATAAACTATAAAAAATATTCATGTGTTGAATAAAGGACTAGAATGATAAAAAATCATATTTTTATCGTATGTGGGAAATCGATAATATTCATGTGTTGAATATATAGATTGAACAATAAAATCTACATTTTTATTATGAATATGAAGTGCTAAAAATGTTCATGTGTTGAATAAATATTTTTGATTATAAAAATAACATTTTTATCATGTAAACGACTCGCTAAAAATATACAAGTGTTGAAATATATTTTTGTTCGCCGAAAATATCATTTTTATACGAAGTATGAAGTGCTAAAAATGTTCATGTGTTGAATAAATATTTTTGATGATAAAAATATCATTTTTATCATATAAAAGACTGGCTAAAAATATACAAATGTTGAAATAAATATTTGTTTGCTATGAATATTATTTTTAACATGTATGTGAACTAAATAAAATAGTCATGCGTTGAAATATATTTTTGTTCGCCAAAAATATTATTTTTATGCGAAATATGAAGTGTTAAAAATAACCACTTGTTCAAATAAATATGTTTGGGTTGAAAATATTATTTTTAACATGTGTAGGAAGTGTTAAAAATAACCTGGTATAGAAATAAACCTTTGTTCTCTAGAAATATTATTTTTAGCTTAGTTTTGCACACATATATATATATACACACACATGTGTTGAATAGGAAAATGGATTAGCTGTTGAGTAAAGAACTTATTTGCGTGCCCGACAAATAGGTAAACCTTAATGAGTTGGATGCGCAGTTTTATTATTATATCAACTCCTGTGAATGCCATTGGATGCGGAGTTGTAACAACCTGTATTTTAATAACATGTTATAACTATAAATCAAGGCCGAATTAATTTTTAAAATAAGAATCAAGGGCAACGGGTTACGGCATTGCGTTCATCTCGAAATTCTGCTTGGAAACGAGTCCGAGTTTTCGAAAATCGGAGTCTGTATGACCAAGTTATGACCCTTCGAAGTTTTCAGAAATTTTCAAGTTCAAAACAACTCAGAATTCGAATTCAAACCCCAGAACAGACTGGGCAGGAAATTTCCCTCCCAGGACCAGGTCGACCTGGGGGTCGACCTGCCCAGGACCAGGTCGACCATAGAGTCGACCTGGGTGTCGACCTGGTTACCGAGCCCATTTTTGAGTCAGAATTCACTCTGATGTTTCTAGTCCTATTTCTGTCTAGATTCATTGGCCTGACCCTATATAAATAGCCCCTAACTCTAGTCTCTCTACACAAATTCTCTCTGGTCTTATGCTGCTAAAACTCTGGTTGAAAAGTTAAAGAAAAGGGATTGCTTCTTCTCCAACAAGGCTACGTGTAGAGTATTGCTGTTTGGGGGATTTCTGTTAGACTCGAGATTCAACATCGCCTCTTTGTTTTCTAATTCTCAAACCACGATCTGTAATCCCCAGTTACTTTTAGATCTAAACTTTAAACTTAATATGGACATGTTGTATATTGAAATTGAACATAAGTATGACAATCATCTTGGACCTATCATTGTATATCTTGGATCTATCATTGTTCATTTTGAATCTGGTATTTTGAATCAACTATTTGTCCACCTTGGATCTATTCATTTTGAAACTTGACTTGTGGTAATATTTATATGAAATTGATTTGGGGCCTAAACATGTTGTAAACCTAAACCCCTCATGTCCATGATGTTAACATGCCTGTGATGTTGAATTAGTTGTTATTCACAAGTTTGGGGTTATTATATGTCAACTATTACTATGGCTATCGCCCTATTTTGTTAGGTTAGATATTTGATACCTCTATTCCATATGCCAATATTGTTGTAGTCATTTATCTCAAGTTATACCATGCTTGACTTGTAATCACTTTTGCCACCTTATGCCCGTTCTTTCTATGTTATTCCCTAATTAGATTTGTTTGTATCGATTCGAATTCACGTGCGATGGGAATAAGATTTGGGTAGTTTAGGCAAACCTGAATTTATTATAAACTTGAAACGTTAACATCGTTATAACTTGAACCTGGATATGGACATGAACTTGACATGATTTGACATGAAACATGACATGAAGACTTGACATGAATTTAGACTTGAAACTTGAACATGGACATGACACATAGAATGAACTTGAAAATGGCCAACTCGAGGTTGGGTTGAGTTTGCAGTGTAATTCTGCCCGGAACCGCCCGGCAAATCCAGTTACTTCAAACAATAGGATCCAATGTGGGTAGTTGGTCATATCGCACTTGAAAACCAGAGGTCAGACTGAGTTGTGTTGTAATTCTGCCCGGAACCGCCCGACATATCCAGTGACCACAACAACAGGTCTGATGTGAGAGGTTGGGTGCATTAATGAATTAGTGCCACATGATAGTGTTAAGTCATGAACCGCTGGAATATACTTAACCAATTTGACACGATGATTTGATAGGGATAAGTCATGAACCGCTTGAATATACTTAACCAATTTGACACGATGATTTGATAGGGTTAACTCATGAACCGCTTGAATATACTTAACCAATTTGACACGATGATTTGATAGGGTTAAGTCATGAACCTCTTGAATATACTTAACCAATTTGACACGATGATTTGATAGGGTTAAGTCATGAACCGCTTGAATATACTTAACCAATTTGACACGATGATTTGATAGGGTTAAGTCATGAACCGCTTGAATATACTTAACCAATTTGACACGATGATTTGATAGGGTTAAGTCATGAACCGCTTGAATATACTTCACCAGCTTGACACATGATTCGTAGGGCCAAGTCATGAACTTGAACGACAACACTTAGCCAATTTGACATGACACGTAGGCGGGTTAAGTCACGAACTTGAATGACAACACTTAACCAACTTGACATGCTTGATTGATGGGGTTAAGTCCTGAATTTAAATGACAACACTTAACCTACTGGATGAAAACCCTAGTTACGCGGTCCTTTTCAGCAGTAACCCACTGGATGTATCACGGTACCTTGGAACTAGGCAGGGTGGGGCACGATTACTAGGCTGATTGTAAGGGACCGGAATGACGACCGAGTTGGTGCGCCATTGTAGGTTCAGGCGGACTATGGTCGTGCACGTAGTCCAGAGTTGAAAAAGCAGGCATTGGGCACCAGTAGGTTTACACTGTGCGTGCTTGATTCGTGTCTGTGGTTGGCACCCTAGGGCTTGATACACCCTATGGTGGACCTAGCACAGGTGACTACATTTCATGATTGGGCCGTATGACATAGACACATGAACGAGCTAGGACTTGTAGGGAGTCGATCGATTAATAGATCGTTACTTGGAAAAAAGGGTGTTGTTCGTTAGGTAGCATAATCCCTAGTGGTCTTAGGTGGCATAAGCCCTAATCGAATCTAGAAAACGTTCAATAGGTAGCATAATCCTTAGTGGTCCTAGGTGGCATAAATCCTAGTTGAACACGCGATAGTTCATGATAAGGAAACCTAGCCAGAACAAGGGTGGCAATCCAAACGATTTCAAGAATGGTGGCACTACGTTGAAGTAGTATAGAAATACGTGATGAAACCCGTACGATATACGGCAAGGGACTGTACATACACATGGAAAGGATGATACGGGTTGGGGTACTAGTACAGTTGGTGCAGAGAATGTTAAATATGCGATGCTATACGTAGTTTATCTGGTTAGCATAGTTCATCTTGTTACCATAGTTTATCTGGTTAGCATAGTTCATCTTGTTACTGTAGTTTATCTGGTTAACATAGTTTGTCTTGTTACCGTAGTTTATCTGGTTAGTATAGTTTATCTTGTCATCTTAGTTTAACTTGCCTATCTTGTCATCATCCTTATGTTTACTTTTAGTTTATGCATGTCATGTTATCTTTACTTTTTTTATGCTGAAAGTCACTAGGACTTACCAGTCTTTATGACTGACCCGTTTTCTTTCGCCTCTTTTTCTTCCGTTCCCCCCCAAGGTTCTCAGGGAGGAAAACACTACTACTTAGTTTGGACTTCTTTCTGCTTCAAGATCATCATATATGGCTTGGACCTTTCTTGGCTATGGCTGCTTTACTGTTTTACTTGGGGAATGATTTATGACTATGGTTTTATGCTTCTTTAATATTGCAAGACAGATTTCGATGTAATGGATTTAATGGCATTTTGATGTAAAAAGGCTTTAGACCTTTCTAAATTTTAAAGCAATGAAATTTGGTTCTTCTTCCGCTGTTTTATATGTTATGTCTTGTAATATTTCTGTGGATGCTTACCTAGATAATGCTCCACCAAAGCTAGTGCATTCCCTTTGTGAGTGACCCTAGCGGAGGTGGGGTGTTACATTTGGTATCATAGCAGAAGGTTACCAGACTGGGCAAAAGTTTTTAAAACATTTTGAAATTATTTTCAAAACCATTTACAAAGAAGCATTTTTCAAGAAAAGTTTTATTTTTAAAGGCTATTTCCCAAAGGCCATTAGCATTATCCTTTGTTTCCTTGTTTGAATCCCTTTTCCTTTCTTTCCTCCATCTGTAGTCATATTAGTTCCATCTGCAACTAATCTTATTTCAAGCTTTGAAGGGTTGCCGTGTGATGGAGGTAGTTCTCGAGAGACCTGTTAACACGTTAAATAAGAGGGGATAAGAGTGGTTAAGGCGAATGAGGCTCAGAACAAGAAGTTTGAAATGTTTCTGTAGGAAAGTCTAGTTTATCTTTCTATCTTGTCCGTACCCTTTTTGATTATGGTACATCGCCTCCTTTTTATTTCTGCTTCGATAGTTGAGTCTCTGCACCTTAGTACTAGCGTAGTAGAGGATCCCATTTTTTTTCTTCTCAAATCCTGTTGGGGAATCAGCTCATTTATTCATGACTTGTTTGGATTTGAGAATGTCTATGCTAAGCGTTGAGTTTAGAAGAAATGCTTATGTTTTGGGCTATGGGTCGATTCTAGGGATGGAATGGTTATCCAGTACTGGTGCCATTCTTGAGTATGAAAAGAGGGTAGTTAGACTCTTGACTTGCCGTGGTAATACCCTCGAAGTCTAGTGTAACCCTGAGGATTCTGCCATGCTTAGTTACCTAGAATCTCTTGATACATTTGTTGATCTCGAGTAGTGTTCGCCACTAAGGTGGATGGTTCATTTCACTTAGGCATGAGTTATAGGAAATCACCTTAGTAAGTACATTTGGCAACATGGCTGACATCTGTTTATTTGCAAGAGATAATTCTTCTGCGTGGAATACCCTATAGTGAGTAAACGAGATCCAGGATTCACTAGTGAATTTTGTAGAGCTTGCATGAAACCATGAGTACGCAGTTATGTTTGAGCCGAGTATACTAGAAGGATGATAAGGGAAAGTGGGACGAGAGGCAACAGTGGAATGAGTTCCAACTCATATTTTGGAAACAAGAACTAAGAAGCTACGAAATTATGAAGTTAAAGGCGGACAAAGCACAATGGAGTTAAGCTCAAGGAAATGCGACTTAGAAGATTGAAGACTAGATACGTGCATCATATCTCTTTTTAAGAGTATATCCTTGATCCCTCTTTTCCTGTAGAGCTTACTTGCATACTATCTTTTATGTATATCCTCTCGGTCCTATTCTCAATCTTATTTCTGTTGTAAACCCCATAAGGAGTATGACTCATCTGGTTGTGATATATGTTGGGGTTTGAGGGTGTCCGTTGGGTTTCCTAGAATCAAATATATTGGTTTTGGGCTGGTGTTTAGGGGAGTTTTTTTCCTAATCAGCATATATGTAGGGAAGATTTCCAGTTTAGACATTGCCTAATGGGTAAAAGTTTTTCTTTACTTGCTTCTATCATTCGGCTATACCTTTAGGTAGGAACTAATGGATGTAAACATGTGTTTGAGACATGTTATGGTTGATGGTTGCATGTGGTTGCAAGCGGTTGCTAGTTGTTGCTCGTGGATGCATGAACACACATTAGGCACTAGATCGGCTCAGTCACATCTCATATTGCATATGCATGAATGTTTATACTTGTACATGGATGGAAACTTGATATGCTATAATTTGGATGTTGCATGTGAATGAATGTTTGTGCACTCATGTAGAGATTATAAAGTATGTTAGGAATTTTCATACATGTTGGACTCATTACACTAACATATTTTGCATTAAGGAGGTCTACTGAATCAGTAACCGCCTGATCTTTTGCATTAGATAAGTACATATATACACGCTTTCTGCATATATTCATACAGCATTAGAAATCTTTTAAGGACAATGGTTTCTTGTGAATGATGGTTGAGTAGATGAATGATGGATGGTAGGATACATTCTTCCTAACTTAGAGATTTCGGGGACGAAATCCTTTAAGGAGGGGAGAATGTAACAACCTGTATTTTAATAACATGTTATAACTATAAATCAAGGCATAATTAATTTTTAAAATAAGAATCAAGGGCAACGGGTTATGCCATTGCGTTCATCTCAAAATTCTGCTTGGAAACGAGTCCGAGTTTTCAAAAATCGGAGTCCGTATGACCAAGTTATGACCCTTCAAAGTTTTCAGAAATTTTCAAGTTCAAAACAGCTCAGAATTCAAATTCAAAATTTCGAATTCAAACCCCAGAACAGACTGGGCGGGAAATTTCCCGCCCAGGACCAGGTCGACCTGGGGGTCGACCATAGGGTCGACCTGCCCAGGACCAGGTCGACCATAGAGTCGACCTGGGTGTCGACATGGGTGTCGACCTGGTTGCCGAGCCCATTTTTGAGTCAGAATTCACTCTGATGTTTCTAGTCCGATTTCTGTCTTGATTCGTTGGCCTGACCCTATATAAATAGCCCATAACTCTAGTCTCTCTACACAAATTCTCTCTGGTCTTATGCTGCGAAAACTCTGGTTGAAAAGTTAAAGAAAAGGGATTGCTTCTTCTCCAACATGGCTACGTGTAGAGTATTGCTGTTTGGGGGATTTCTGTTAGACTCAAGATTCAACATCGCCTCTTTGTTTTCTAATTCTCAAACCACGATCTGTAAGCCGCAGTTACTTTTAGATCTAAACTTTAAACTTAATATGGACATGTTGTAGATTGAAATTGAACATAAGTATGACAATCATCTTGGACCTATCATTGTATATCTTGGATCTATCATTGTTCATTTTGAATCTGGTATTTTGGATCTACTATTTTTCCACCTTGGATCTATTCATCTTGAATCTTGACTTGTGGTTATATTTATATGAAATTGATTTGGGGCCTAAACATGTTGTAAACCTAAACCCCTTATGTCCATGATGTTAACATGCCTGTGATGTTGAATTAGTTTTTTATTCACAAGTTTGGGGTTATTATACGTCAACTGTTACTATGACTATCACCCTATTTTGTTAGGTTAGATATTTGAGACCTCTATTCCATATGCCAATATTGTTGTAGTCATTTATCTCAAGTTATACCATGCTTGACTTGTAATCACTTTTGCCACCTTATGCCCGTTCTTTCTATGTTATTCCCTAATTAGATTTGTTTGTATCGATTCAAATTCACGTGCGATGGGAATATGATTTGGGTAGTTTAGGCAAACCTGAATTTACTATAAACTTGAAACGTGAACATTGTTATAACTTGAAACTGGATATGGACATGAACTTGACACGATTTGACATGAAACATGACATGAAGACTTGACATGAATTTAGACTCGAAACTTGAACATGGACATGACACTTTGAATAAACTTGAAAATGGCCAACTCGAGGATGGGTTGAGTTTGCAGTGTAATTCTGCCTGGAACCGCCCGACAAATCCAGTTACTGCAAACAATAGGATCCAATGTGGGTAGTTGGTCATATCGCACTTGAAAACCCGAGGTCAGACTGAGTTGTGGTGTAATTCTTCCCGGAACCGCCCGGCATATCCAGTGACCACAACAACAGGTCTGATGTGAGAGGTTGGGGTGCATTAATGAATTAATGCCACATGATTGGGTTAAGTCATGAACCACTTGAATATACTTAACCAATTTGACACGATGATTTGATAGGGTTAAGTCATGAACCGCTTGAATATACTTAACCAATTTGACACGATGATTTGATAGGATTAAGTCATGAACCGCTGGAATATACTTAACCAATTTGACACGATGATTTGATAGGGTTAAGTCATGAACCGCTTGAATATACTTAACCAATTTGACACGATGATTTGATAGGGTTAAGTCATGAACCGCTTGAATATACTTAACCAATTTGACACGATGATTTGATAGGGTTAAGTCATGAACCGCTTGAATATACGTAACCAATTTGAGACACGATTCATAGGGCCAAGACATGAACTTGAACGACAACACTTAGCCAATTTGACATGACACGTAGGCGGGTTAAGTCACGAACTTGAATGACAACACTTAACCAACTTGACATGCTTGATTGATGGGGTTAAGTCTTGAATTTAAATGACAACACTTAACCTACTGGATGGAAACCCTAGTTACGCGGTCCTTTTCAGCAGTAACCCACTGGATGTATCACGGTACCCTAGAACTAGGCAGGGTGGGGCATTATTACTGGGCTGGTTGTAAGGAACCAGAACGACGGCCGAGTTGGTGCACCATTGTAGGTTCAGGCGGACTATGGTCGTGCACGTAGTCCGGAGTTGAAAAAGCAGGCATTGGGCACCGATAGGTTTACACTGTGCGTGCTTGATTCGTGTCGGTGGTTAACACCCTACGGCTTGATACACCTTATGGTGGACCTAGCATAGGTGACTACATTTCATGATTGGGTCGTATGACACAGACACATGAACGAGCTAGGACTTGTAGGGAGCCGATCGATTAATAGATCGTTACGTGGAAAAAAGTGTGTTGTTCGTTAGGTAGCATAATCCCTAGTGGTCCTAGGTGGCATAAACCCTAATCGAATCTAGAAAACATTCAATAGGTAGTATAATCCCTAGTGGTCCTAGGTGGCATAAATCCTAGTTGAACACGCGATAGTTCATGATAAGGAAACCTAGCCAGAACAAGGGTGGCAGTCCAAACGATTTCAAGAATGGTGGCACTACGTTGAAGTAGTATAGAAATACGTGATGAAACCCGTACGATATACAGCAAGGGACTGTACATACACATGGAAAGGATGATACGGGTTGGGGTACTAGTACAGTTGGTGCAGAGAATGTTAAACATGCAATGCTATACGTAGTTTATCTGGTTAGCATAGTTCATCTTGTTACCGTAGTTTATCTGGTTAGCATTGTTCATCTTGTTACCGTAGTTTATCTAGTTAGCATAGTTTATCTTGTTACCGTAGTTTATCTGGTTAGTATAGTTTATCTTATCATCTTAGTTTAACTTTCCTATCTTGTCATCATCCTTTTGTTTACTTTCAATTTATGCATGTCATGTTATCTTTACTTGTTTCTATGCTGAAAGTCACTAGGACTTACCGGTCTTTATGACTGATTCGTTTTCTTTCGCCTCTTTTTCTTCTGTCCCCCCCAAGGTTCTCAGGGAGGAAAACACTACTACTTAGTTTGGACTTCTTTCTGCTTCAAGATCATCATATATGGCTTGGACCTTTCTTGGCTATGGTTGCTTTACTGTTTTACTTGGGGAATGATTTATGACTATGGTTTTATGCTTCTTTACTATTGCAAGACAGATTTCGATGTAATGGATTTAATGGCATTTTGACGTAAAAAGGCTTTAGACCTTTCTATATTTTAAAGCAATGAAATTTGGTTCTTCTTCCGCTGTTTTATTTGTTCTGTCTTGTAATATTTCTGTGTATGCTTACCTAGATAATGCTCCACCAAAGCTAGTGCATTCCCTTTGTGAGTGACCCTAGCGGAAGTGGGATGTTACAGGAGTGCTGCTTGTTCTGTGTGTAATAATAAACGTCGCCATAGGATAGTAACAATTAATTTTGAACTACACTACATGGCATACTTCTTGAAGATATGCATACTTCATCATATACCACATAAGCATTTGGAGATTGTGTGACGAGGTTGAAGATTTACCATACGAGCGAGAGGCTTGTATGGCGATGACTATATATTACAGGTTGAAATGATGACTGATCTGGACTATATAAATTGTAACGGTAAATTGCAAGATTAATAAAAAACCCACACGGGTCTGGAGATGACAATAAACACGTCTCTCTGGTCATTAAGGCACAAAAACCATTTATAGGGTAACGAGAATTTATTCTCTGGAGTTATGATCTATACACACTCCCTTGTGGACACCGGAATATATCACTAAAATATGTGCATGCTTATTAGGATTTATTGGGTACCTAATATGACCCAATAAATTTCCAAACCCCTTCCCGTACAAAGGAGGTTATGGAAAAATTTTCTGAAATTTAAAGGCGTTAGTGAAATATTTGAAGTGAAAATGATATTGAAATCGTCGAATAAATTATATATATATATAAATTAAATAAAACGAATCGAGCCCATGCAGTTCGCGTTTTGAAATCGTAACTTCAAACGATTATACCGAAAGATCCGACCATCAGATTTTCACGAAACTGGAAATGTTGGGTTCGCTTTGGGAATATCTTCCCAACGATATAAACTTTCTTGAGATCCAACTGTTCGATTTTCAGATATGTGTAAAACAAATTTAGGGAAAAACAGCGCTAGTGCCTCAGCACGACCTGAAATGTCGTTTAATTAAATAGGGCCATTTTTAAATAAATAAAAATGGCCATATATCGTTATAAAATATTATAGACGATATAGAGTGGAAATAAACCGATTCTACTTGGTTTGCTTGATATTTCACTACAAGAAAAATACCCTATTGTAACTAGCTATTTGCAACATGCGATAAATGATAGTTGCAGTAAATGATATTTAGCAACAGACCTATTATAGCAGTTGCAATAGTTAAGATTTAGCGACAGGCTTTTTTTGTTGTTGCGAAAAGCATATTTTTGCAACTCCACTTCCCTTCCTGTTGCAAAAACATACTTTTAGCAACTGTGCTACTATAACAGTTGAAACAAACATATTATTTGCAACTGCGCTGCCTAGCCAGTTGGAATAAATATCTTTAGCAACTGTTTTCGCCACTTGCAATAGCCGTATTTTTTTACGAGTAAAGTTAGTTGCGAAAAACATACTAAAAATAAGTATGAACTTTTAATGATTAACTTTTAATAATTAATTTTAAATAGTTACTATTAAATGATTAACTCCTAGTAATTATATAATAATTAAGATTAATATTTAATAATTATTAATTAATAATAAAATATAAGTATTATAAAGTGATATTTATAATTGATAATTAAATAATAATAATTAATAATTAACAAATAACAATAATTAACATTTAAAAATAATAAAATAAACAAATAATTATTAAATAATAATAAATTTAATAAGCATAGTTACTATTAAATACAAAAGTACGAAGTAATAAGGCATATTTAGTTATAATATAAAAGTATTAAGTAATAATAATTAATTAACATGAATAAATCTAATTAACAACAAATTTTAAATAATTAATAAAATATTCATAATATTAAATAATTAATAAAATATTCATAATAATAACTAGATAATTACCATTAGTAATTACATAATAATCAAGATTACAATTTAATATTACTATTAACTGATAATAAATTTAATTATTATAAATTGATAATTATATTCAAAAATATTATTCAGCAATTTGTTTTTTGATAATTAATATTAATAAGTATTTATTATTTAATAATTATATTTGATAATCATATTTTATATTCAATAATTTAAATAATAAAGCTTAGAACTGAAATAATACTAAAAATGTTCATAAGATTTCCTTTTTTTCTCTTTAAATTTAAAAGTCAAAAATTCAAATTTTCTATAAGAACATTAAAAAAATTGTGAATTCTAAAACGAAATTTATTGTGTTGTGCATTAAAGATTTACAATTTTAACGATTGGTCAATTTTACTAAAAATTTTTACAACTTTGGATTATACAAAATAATTTCAGTTTTTTATGGTTCAACCCAACTTTGTGGCTCCAAATCTAAGTACTTTTTACTTTTAAACAAATTTACACTTATATACTTGTTAGTTATATGTTCGCGCCCACTTTTCCTCAATAATTTCATTTTCCGCTTTCGCCCTCCCAAACCCAATTAGGGCTGTCAAAATTGCAACCGGCCCATTTACCAAACCCAATTAATCATGAATTAATTGGGCTGGGACATACCTAATTATTAGAATGGGTTAGTTAGGCTAAACCTTTAAACCCGGTCTTCTGCACGGTTTAATGGTTAAATGTGTTTGACATGAAAATTATACTAAAGATCTGAAATGTGAATGTCGAATAATTTAACCATGGGAAGAATTGATTTGAAAATCTAAATATACGTGAATTATTTGAAAAGGCCGAGTTAATTCTCATTTCAAATAATTGATCGATGATTAGAAGTCGAAGAGATGAAGACGGTTAAAGACCGACGATCTTCACATCGGATGGATGGGCGCTACTGATGCTCATGATTGAAGTAGCTACCTTGAAGGAGCATAAGTGGTAGTTGTCCGGACGTATTTGTTGATTGTACGGATATGCGAGGAATATGGTGCCTCCGTCTTCGTTCAGACCCAGAACGAACTTGTAAATGGACTGTGTGTCTGAAATTGGATTTTGTTCTGTGCTGATTGATCTCTATTAAATATATATCTGTTTGGCGGCGGAGAATTTATTCTCTTGCTTAATGCCCTTCTCTGACACGTACGAGCTCAGAGGTTATATATCGATAGAAATCAGTCGCATGGAGGTAATTGCCTGTGTGGCATGCCTAAGTGGCAGATGATCAAGGCTTCTGTTGAAAAGCAAAGTCTTGTGGTTGATGATCAAAGCATGGCCTGTGTGGCGTAGCTTTGTGTATAGCGTAGATTCGCGAGCCTCACACCTTGGTATAAGTCAAAAACGGGATAAGGACCCAAGGAGTGCATGGCGTTTCTTTCTAGTTATGGGTGATGTCAGTGACCTACCAGCCCTGATATTTATATTACTTTTACATGGTTAGTTATTGGAATGCGAGGCACCTCGATTATAGGTCCTATAGGACCGAGAAATGTGTGTTCAGGAATAATTTATCCTCAAAATTAAGAGAGGACCGGCCTTGGAGGATCCAAGGTTCGCTGTGTGTGGTCCTGAGACATTTGCTAGAGTGTCTCGAACGGAGAGGAGCTTGCCCCTTACCTCGACTCATGATGGAATCCAATTTCCAATATGAAATTGTATATTTGATTGTATTACTAGTATGGCGACATGATATATGGTACCAATGCCGTCTATGATTGATATTTATGATGGAAGTTGCTTTTGAAACATATATGCACTAGTAATAATATCAAACACTTTTTTTTTATACGTATCAAGCATTTCTTGGCCATTATAAGGTAAAACTCTATCCTCCGGCTTGCGTTGCATTATGTGATGGGACTTGAGTCTTATAATGGCTTCATTTTTATAAAAAGCATTGTGATGATTTAATAATTTACTTTATTTCATGCACTAGCAATCATTGGAGTAAACCCGTTCCGCGAAAGTGGCGTGGTCCTATGATTTGCCTTATTATTGTTGTTTAATTAGTTAAGTAGATTTCTCATACCAGTCTCATGACTAACTCGTAGTTTGTTTCACCTTGCAAACTCGGGTGCCCTTATTTTCACACGGGCAGCCTAGTACCAGGTAGCAGGACATATTTTGGCTTTGCACTATAGCAGAGAGTGCATCTTTTGGCTCATGGCGAGGCTTGACTTCTCAGTGTTGACTATTGATATTCCGCCATTATTATCTATGTATATGATTCCGCTTCTGCCGATGTAGATTGATATTTCTTTTATGTACTCTCTATGTATATGTACCGCTTATGGCGATGTAGACTGATCATGTATTTTTATGCATTAAGTTGTATCCTACACTGTGCTTTCTGATGTTGTGATATATATGATTCCGGTGTCATATTTATGTAAATTATTTTATTTACTGCTTATGCTATTATCCGTACTCTGCTATTGATGATTAATGTGTTATATTCCAATGATTATCCTTAACACTGTCGTACGGGGTTTCAGGATCGTCACAATTACTTAAAGGTTAATTAAAGAATATTAAAATAAGGATATAATAAATTAAGGCATAACTTAACCATCTGAACTCGGCACCACATGAAATAGCCAACCATTCCTCTTTCAATCCATTAATTTACCTGAGAGGAGGTGAGCATGCCTAAAACGATGAAGGAGAATAGTTGTTCTATAAAAGAAATGAATCCATTAATTTATTTGGGAGAAGATGAGATTGCTTGAAATGATGAAGGAAAATAGGTATACTATAGAAGAAATAAAATGAATATGCTTAAATAAGCTTTCTATAGCTTATCATATGTAATATGCTATTATATGAAATAATAAATGAATAATATCAAAAGACTACATAAGCAATGCTTATTTCATTCATTACAAATTTTAAACTAATGATTATATTTAAAAAACAAAAGAAATATGAAGGGCTTAAATGAAAATAACACCCAAGGAGAATTGAGGATAAGATCCAAGAATGAATGAGAAAACGAGTAACATAATTCAATATTTTATTTTATTTTACATGTGTAATAATATTATAATAAATAGAATACAGGAGCTCAGGTTTCCTTAAATGGGATAAAATGTGAAGACAAACGTAGGAATACAAATTTATTTTGGAAAACATAAAGGTTTGGATACAAAATGAATGTATTGAACAATGAATTCATGAGGCATCATTAATTGCAATTTATTATATAGGGAATGATTTAGAAATATACTTCTATTTTCCATGGGATAATTGTAAAAAAAATTCTAAATGAGTAAGGGCGAAGTATTCGAGTTAAGAGAAAATGTTATGCAAGGTAAAAGTCAACATTATATTGGTTTTCTAATATGATACAGTAATATAATACAGTAGAATAGATTTCAAGAATATCCAACCCTTCTCAAAATTATTTTATTTATCTATTTTACTTTAATAAAAGAATTTTTTAGACTAGGATTTCTGACACGACCCGAACTTCCCCGGTAAGGAAAGCACGGATAGAATTGAGGACAAGACAAAATAGAACGCAGACGGAAGAACATATCATTGTTATTACAACAATTCCAAAAGATACATGAATTACAGAGTATAAATGAATAAATTACATTCAACAAATATCAGAGATTTAAATTACATTTAAACACATCGGAGCGGAAAATAATACAAAAGCACAACTAGAAGTAATGCACGGATACAGATCTTTCCGTGCATCGTTCCAGCTGTAAATCAGGATCCTGTGAATATAAATCTGCAAAACCAAAACTACTAGCTGCCCGTGTCGAAAATAATGGCACCTAGATTTTAGGTTAAAACAATAAACTCCAGGTAAGTCATGTGACTGCTGTGAGAACTAAAACAGTTATCTAAAACTTTAAAAGAGAGTAATTCAAGGGACCACGCCGTAAAACACGGAACGGGTTTCCTCCCAAGAATACTAGTGCATATAACAAAACGGCGCAATGCTCTTTGGAATAATGAAGCTATTATAAGACCCAAGTCCCATCACACAATGCAACGCAAGCCGGAGGATAGGGTTTTCCCTTATAATAGCCAAACATGCTTGGTACGTTTAAAACAAATCATTTGATACTATTATAAGTGTATAGTGTCAAAACAATTCAAATCATAAATATCAATCATAGGCGGCATGGGTACCATCTATCATGTCGCCATACTAGGCTCTACAAATAAAACCGCAATATCACGTATTGGAAATTGGATTTCCGTCATGAGTCGAGGCAAGGGGCAAGCTCCTGTCCGATTCGAGACAATCTAGCAAATGTCCCAGGACCCCACTATGATCCTTGGATCTTCAGGGCCGGTCCTCTCTTACTTTTGAGGATTAGTTATTCCTAAACACACGTTTCCCGGTCCTTACAGACCTATATCCGAGGCGCCTCGTATCCAACAACCACACAGGTGAAAAGTATATAAATGTCAGGGCTGGTAGGTCACTAACACCACCCTAGCTAGAAAGAAACGTCGTGCGCTCCCTACAGTCACTATCCCGTTTTTGACTCATACCGAGGTGTGAGGCTCGCGAATTCACGCTACACACAAAGCTACGTCACACAGACCATGCTTTGATCATCAACCACAAGACTTTGCTTTTCAACAGAAGCCTTGATCAATTGCCACTTACGCGTGCCACACTGGCAATTCACTCCATGCGACTGATGTCCATCGATATACAACCTCTGAGCTCGTACGTCTCAGAGAAGGGCGTTAAGCAAGAGAACAAATTCTCCACCGCCAAACAGATGTATATTTAATAGAGATCAATCAACACAGAATAAAATCCAATGTCAGACAAACAATCCATTTACAATTCGATCTGGGCCTGATCGAAACCGGAGGCACTTTCCTCGCATATCCATCGATCTCCAAGTACGTCTGGACGATCACCAACTGTTTCCCTCATCTTGGGTGTACAGCCCAATCAAGATCATCAGTAATCACCCAAACGATGTGAAGACTTCCGTTCTTCAACCACCGTCTTCATCTTCGACATCTCGTCGAATCGGTTATTCAGAATGGGTATAAACCCGGCCTTTCTGAATAACCCACGTATATAATAAACAAATGTTACACAAACACAACAAACGCCTCATTCCAATTCAGAATGTTCTTTTATTCACAAAATCACAATCTTAGGGAAAGGTCCCCATTAATTTTATCCAAAATAAATTCTTCTAAATTTATTCTTTACTCCTCCTTTGGATATCATTTCAAACTAGTCGGGATTAGCGAACGACACCGAAGTAATTATTTGTTTTATTTCCCAATCCTAACCTATTCACCCCCTGGAGCAAAACTGGTAATACTCCATATCTAACACCACAGTATTATCGATAAAATTAATTACCATTTCACGTTCAAATCTAATTAAAGATTTAACTATCGCTTTGGAGCAAAACTAGTGGTACTCCATTCTCGATCACTTTTCAGATTTGATAATTTAAATTATCAATTCACATTTCAATCTAATTAAAGATTCATTGAAATTCTACTTAGTTTTAATCTTCTTAAAAATCAACATCCTGCCTTTAACTGGGTTAAAGAACCAATGTCATATAAAACACGATTCACGATAAACCCAAATCACATTTGATATTAAATACAAGGCTCTGAATAGAAAATATACCAGCTTATATTCAATATCAAATTCTGAAACCAACAAATATCGTATTGGAAATAACGATATAAAATATATCTTTCAAATTCCCATAACAATATCTGTATAGTCACGAAATCCAATATCGAAATATTCCAAAGACAATTTTGATTCAGATCCACTTCCACTTTATATATATTGGAAATTCTGGTTATTTTCAAAACCGTTTTCAAATTCAATTTATTTATTTCAAAAATAAATTGATTTTATTTCTAGTTCAAAACTAGTTCATTTCGATAAAAATCTATTTTTATCTTTTCAAATGTGGAATTTTTCATCCTAGTTCTTTCCAATTCACATATTATGATTTTTCACAAATTATTGATATTTTTAATAATTTTATCAAGGCATGTACAGTCGATTTCCATCAACGGCCATCGAACTGCACTTACATCGACCTTTTCCAAATTTGATTTGGACATAATTCCAAATCCAACCGTTAGATTTCAAATTTCTAATATTCATTGGAAAGCTCTTTTCGATACGAACCCAACGGTTCTGGTTTTTGGAGAATCCAACGGTCGGATCTCCCGCAACGTCAGTTCGAAGTCAATGGTCGAAATTCACGAACTGCCGCGGTGCGGCGCGTTCTATTCAGGCCATTATTTATATAATATATATATATATATATATTATATATTTCATCGATTTCCTTTTTAAAACGTATTTTATAAATCGTTTTAAATTCGTTTTTAAAACCATTTCAACTCTATATTCAATTTCAAATCAAAATTGAATATTTCATATCATTACTATATAAATGGTAATATTTTCAAAATGTTATATTTTGAAATCACTTCTTTTCTATATTCATTATAAAAACGAATATAATCGATATAAATATCGTTCACGTCAAAATAGCACAACTCTAATCTACACGGCTTTATATATTTCAATAAATTCGTTATTCTATTCAACACATGAATATTTATTCTATTCAACACATGAATCTATATTTTTTTCAACACACGACTAATCTCAACACATGAGTACTGTCAACACAAGACTATTTTTGTTATGTAAAATATTTTATAAAACTATGGTATCTATCGTTTGATTTTTAATCAGACTCCACCGTGAAGTAGATTCTAATTTTAAATATGATAAAGATGTAAATTTTATTGTTAAAATATTTTACTCAACACATGAATAGTTTCAACACATGAACATCGTCAACACATTACTATTTATTCTATTCAACACATGAATCTTCTTTTATAATATTCATTAATTTCCCGATTGGAATGAGGCCCAATCAATCACCATATAATGTTAATTATATGGATTCCATACAACACATGTATATAAATAGCAACGATAAATAATCAACAATCATCCAAAGTGCACCACACAACTGCATAAGCATCAAACATAAATAATTACTGCTTACACAGCCTGTCGACCAATCGATCGACATACAATTAAATAATTGGGATTAGTGTACGCCAAATATCATCTCAACACCCGTGTGGGGTTTCAAATCAACAAACACTGAATATTATTTGTGCAGTTGGGTGATGTGTAAAATTTATCATCCCAATCAATATCAGTCAAATCAGTGTATATAAACAAATCGTCTGATTTGTAAATGAATATTTATTTCTTTTCAGAAGAGTTTTATGCCGTTTCTTAACACGTTAAAAATTATATTTTTAACGTCAAAAATATTTATTTCAACACTTTACTATTTTTAACTAACACATTTTATTTTAGAAAATTTCGGCGGCATGACGACACGATACTAGAAACGGGACAAGGCCTAGCCTTATCCCCAGTCTAATAATGGCCCACGCCATACCCAAATCAAATTATCTCAATTCGTTCATTTTCCAAACCAATTTCAACCAAATCACTCAATTCACAAATCAACCAAACATTCATGGTTTCAAACAAAGGTGTCGGGTGCTTCTATTAAGCACCGTCTGCATCCTAGTATATATCTCTAACTAGAAAATGAAATTTGAGTGAGAAGTTCTCACCGATAGCTAATCCAAACGCCTCGACTCTTCTTATGTAGAAGTCTTCGCCGTTCTCGCCTTTCGTCACTTTCGTTGCCCGTAGCCACTACATATATAAAAATCACATTTTTATATTCTTGTTATGTATATAAAAATCATATTTTTATAATCACTCCATATGGATAAAAATTCTATTTTTACATCGGCGTTCATATAATAAAGATTATATTTTTATCACGCTATTCTTCAAATATAAAGATTTCGCCTTTTCTATCCATAAAATATAAAAATAGTATTTTTATAATTCTACTTTATAAAAATTACATTTTTATTCTTTCTATAGTATAAAAATTATATTTTTATATTGCTACTTCTATAAAGATCACATCTTTATTTTCACTTCCTATATATAAAAATCGAATTTTTATCTTCACCTCATATATATAAAAATCAAATTTTTATTTTCATTTCGTTATAAAAATTATATTTTTATTACTCTACATGAATAAAAATCATATTTTTAATATCTATACTATATAAAGATCATATTTTTAATCCACTACATATGTAAAAATCACGCCTTTCTCCATTTAAAAATATCGTCTTTCTTCATTTAAAAATATCGTCTTTCTTCCTTTAAAAATATCGTCTTTCTTCCTTTAAAAATCTAACCTTTTCTATCGTAAAGATATAAACTTTCTCATCATAAAAATATTATCTTTGTCATAAAATAAAATCAACTCTTTCTATGACCTAAAAATCATATTTTTCTATTGAAATCATATACATAAAGATCGCATTTTTATGACGCTACTTACATGATAAAATCAGTTTTTAATATCTATAAAAATCTGTTTTAATCCCTATTTAAAATCAATTTTAATCTGTATTTAAAATCATTTTATATAAGTAAATACAAACTTACAGGCTGAAACGAGGGGGTGAGGGATCTGCGGTGGTCGGGGGCCCACATTGGAGTCGCGACGGAATGAGGTGGTGGGCGGCACAAATCAGGAAGTGGCGGTGGTTAAAGGGGCGTCGGGTTTTGGCAGAGGGCGGGGGGGTCGCGTCAGTCGAGGAGAAGAGGAGGAGAAGGAGAAGAAGCGAAGGAGGGAGGTCAGGGGGGGCGTTGCGCCTCCTGGCGGCGGCAGCGATCGATCGGGGGGGCGGGGGCGTGAATCGTGTCCCCTCCTTTCTCTTTTTTTTTATTCTGATTGAAATTAAATCGAACGGGGGGGGGGGGGGGGGCTGAGAGGAGACAAGGGGAGAGTTTTATTTTTTAATTTATTTAATTATTTAATTTCAAAAATTTGACTTTTTCATTTGACCTCTAAACGAGGCCCACCGCCTGTCGTCCATAGCGTTTCACCCCCATTCCGAATACAATGGGATATGTACCATAAGCTGATTCGACCATTTCGATCTGTTTCCGTCGAATTTAAAATATAACTCTGTATATTCAATTTGAACGCATATTTCAATTTACCGGGGCCACATACTAACAAGACAAATTCCAGAAAAATATTTTCTAGCTTCGTATTGACGATACGGTCCTAACAAAATTAGTTTCGTCGAATTCTGAGACCGTTTGAAAAATGGCCATTTTCCAGTCAATTAAAATCAACAAAAACTGGTCAAACGCGTTTTCCTTTGCCACACTCACATATTGATTCGAAAAATTATGAAATTTGGAATCTAGCAATAAATTGACATCCCGGATCCAACAAAAGTGGTTTCGTCGAATTCCGAGGTCGTTTGCAAAATGGCTATTTTCAAGGGCTGGAAATTCCATAGCGACTATTCTGAAATTTCAACTGGACGTATCTTTTGATTCCCGCAATGAAATTTCAATTTTCCGGATTGGTTGGAAAGATATTCTCTAATAGATCCTATTATTTTTGGTTTCACTAAAATCCAGTTTATTTTGAATCCTGTACATTCAATTGAAGTTTGAAATCGAATTATCGAACTACCACGCCATTTTCAATTCTATTTATAATTATATATAATTATTTATATTCTAACGACGATCTATATAATATATGCGTTCGATTCTATTCAAAATAAATTTCCCCTCGATGCTATTTAAAATAATCATTTTAAATATTCAAAATTCGCTAAAATTGCCAAAATAAAAATTTTAAATTGGCTCGCATTTTCCAGGTTGTTACAATTTCTGTAACAACCATGATTTTGGAACCAATTTAAAATTTTATTTTTAATTGATTTAATGGATTTTAAGATTTTGAAATGATTTATTTTGAGAATTAACGATTTAAATTTTATTTAAATCGAAGTTAGAACGTATATATTTATTTTTATTTAAAATAACGAATTTGAAATGGCACGGTAGTTTGAAATTTTGATTTTTAATTTCAATTGAATGTACAGAATTCAAAATAAATCGGATTTCAGTAAAACCAGAAACTATAGAATCTATTTAATTATATCTTTTTAATGAATTTGGAAAATTCAAATTTCATAATATAAATTGAAAGTTATATCCAGATTAAAATTTAAAATAGTTGCTATGGAATTTATATATATTTTTAATTATATATATAGCCCTTAAAAATAGCCATTTTGCAAACAACCTCTATTTTCAATGGAAACCACTTTTGTCGGATCCGGAATGTAAAATTATGGTTAGGTTTCAAATTTCACAATTTTTGGAACTAATAGTGAGTGTGGTGAATTTAAATGAATTGGTACTTTCAATTTGAATTTAGTCGAGGGGAAAATGGCCATTTTCCGAACGACTTCCAAATTTGACGAAATTAGTGTTGGTAGGACTATATCATCAAAACATAGCTAGATTAATTTTTCTGTAATTTTTGGAGTCAGTATGTGGCCTTGGTAAATTAAAATGTACATTCAAATTCAATATTGAGCGTTATATATTTTAAATTAGGGATAAACTGACTGAAACAGTCAAACTGGCTTACGAAACATAATCAATTGTGTCCGAAATGGGGGAATTTAGCTAGAAACGACAGTCGTTGGGTTTAATTTGGAGTTTGGAGGGGAAAACTGACAATTTTGGAATTAAAAGAATTAAATAATTTAAATATAAATATGCGGGCCAATCAAAATTCAAGAAACCCTAATTCATTTCAGTGAGAAAAACCCCCCGCTCTCTCGTCCTACGGCGATTATCACTCCAAACAAAACTCCATTCGATCTCCAAATCCTCTCAATCAATTGCGAAAATTCTTAAGGGAATATTGAAGCGCACAACATGTTCTATAAATCCAACGGGTGGAGTTGTTCATCATTGAGTATTTTGTTCAAATCGACCACTCAAACTCGCGCGGCTCAACCTCGTTTTCCGGCTCCAAGCCACCATCGAGTTCGACGAAATTATGGCTGGAGGTGCGGCTCTCGTAGGCTGAAACGACCCAAACTCACCCATAAGGGAAAGCCCAGATTGAGTTGAGAACACGACAAATCAGAACACAAACAGAAGAACATTTCATTGCTATTATAATAATTACATCAGAGTACAAGAACATAACAGAGTATGATAAACATTATACATTAGAAAAGTATCAGAGATTAAAAATACATTACATAGCAGCAGAAAAATAATACATAACACAATTGAAAGAAATACACAGATACAAAGTTTTTCGAATATAGCTCCAGCTGTAAACTAGGATCCTGTAAAATAGAAATCTGCAAAACCAAAACTACTAGCTGCCCATGTCGAAAATAGGGGCACCCAGAGTTTAGGTTAAAACAATGAACTCCAAGTCAGTCATGGGACTGGTGTGAGAACTGAAACAGTTATTTAAAACTTTACTTTAGAAATAAATAAAATCAAGGGACCATGCCATATAACACGGAATGGGTTTTCTCCCAAGAATACCAGTGCATTAACCAGTTTATAAACAATGCAATGCTTTTCAAAAAATTAAGCTATTATAAGACTCAAGTCCCATCACACAATGCAACGCAAGCCGAAGGATAGAGTTTTCTCTTATAATAGCCAAACATGCTTGGTACATTTAAAACAAATCATTTTGATATTACTATAAGTGTATAGTGTCAAAATAAACTTCAAATATAAATGTATCAATCATAGACGACATGGGTACCATATATCATGTCGCCATACTAGGCTCTATAATTAAAACCAAAATGTCATGTATTGGAAATTGGATTTCCGTCATCAGTCGAGGCAAGGGATGTACTCCTTATCGATTCGGATCACCTCTAGCAAGATGACCCAGGATCAGCCATATTGAACCCTTGGATTCTCCAAGGCCGGTCCTCTCTTACATTTGGGGATTGGCAATTCCTAAACACATGTTTCCCGTCCTATCAGACCTATCCTTCGACCCAGTAGTGACTGATATATCCGAGGCGCCTCGCATTCCATCATCTGCACAGGTAAAAACAAATAAATGTTTGGGCTCCATACCATGACACCACCCATAGCTAGAAAGAAACTCGTGCACACCTTGGGTCCCTTATCACGTATTTGACTCATACCGAGGTGTGAGGCCCGCGAATTAACGCTATACACAAAGCTATGCTATTTAAAGCCGTGCTTTGATCATCAACCACAAGACTTTGCTTTTCAACAAAAGCCTTGATCATTTGCATCTCAGCATGCCACACTGACAATTCACGCCATGCGACTGATGTCTTTCAATATATAACCTCTAAGCTCATACGTCTCAGAGAAGGGTGTTAAGCAAGAGAAAAAATTCTCTGCCACCAAATAGACATATATTTAATAGAAATCAATGAACATAGATAAAATCCAATGTCAGACACACATCCATTTACTAGTTCGTTCTGGGTCTGAACGAAACCGGAGGCACCCTATTTCTCGTCCCATATGTCCAATACAGGAGAGAGGTCCTCGTATATCTGGTCGATCTCCAAGTACGTCTGAACAATCACCACTTATTATTTGTCTTGCGTGTACAGCCCAATCAATACATCAGTAATCATCCAAACGATGTAAAGATCTCCAATCTTCAACCACCGTCCTCATCGTTGACTTATCGTCGTATTAATTATTCAATATGGGATAAACCCGACCTTTTTGAACAACTCGCATATCTTGTAAGCAAGTGCTATAAAAACACAACATATGCCTCATTCCAATCGAGAATACTCTTTTATCAAAATATTTACATCATTAGGGAGAGGTTCCCATTAATTTTATCAAAGATAAATTCTTTAAAATTTATTCTTTATTCTTCCTTTTGATATCAATTTCCAAAAGATTCATTTATCTTTTCTCAATTCTAAACCAAATTAAGGTTTATAAACTAGTCGGGATTATTGAACCATACTGAAGTAATCATTTCTTTTATTATCCCAGTCCCAACTTATTCATCCCATGGAGCAAAACTGGTAGTACTCCATATCTTACACCACTGTGTTATCGATCATTTCCCAAATTTGATAATTTGAATTATCACATTCACATTTCAATCTAATTAAAGATTCATTAAAACTTCTTTTAGTTTTAATCCTTCCTAAAATCATTATTAATGATTATTTAACATTGGGAAATCTAACATGCTGCATCGACAATCTACACCGTACCATTGATTTCTTCCAATATATAACCACTAAGCTCGTACGTCTCAGAGAAGGGTGTTAAGCAAGAGAATAAAATCTCCGCCACCAAACAGATATATATTTAACAGAGATCAACAATACAGTTCGAAATACAATGTTAGACATGTAATCCTGTCTTTAACTGTGTTAAAGAACCAATGTCTTTTAAAACACAATTCACGATAAACCCAAAATCACATTCCATTAATTATGGAATCTTCACGGAAAACAGATCAATAAATAATCGATATCAATTTCCATATCCGACTAATAACATAAATGGAATATCGACAAAGACTTTTAAATTCCATATATATTTACAGTCCTCCTCCACAGAAGCTTACTTCAATTATTGCTAAATTGAATTCCATTTAATTCCAATTTAATATATTAAATGGGAAAACTTTACTTTGGAAAATTTCCATTAAATCTTAATTAAAAGATTTATAAACTCCAAATCATATCCTCAATGTGAATTGGGTTAAAGAACAAGTGTTATTAAAACACCGTTCACGATAATCCCAAAAATCCAATTCTTTTACTCAATTCCAATTTAATATTAATTAATTGGTAAACTTCACTAAATCTTAATTAAAAATTTTATTTTTTTCTCAACTGTGTTTAAGAATAGTGTTAATGAAGACACCATTCACGACAAACCCAAAATCCAATTTAATATTAAATACAAGACTCTAGATAGAAATTATATCGGCTTATATTCAATATTAAATTCTAAAACTAACGGATATCCTATTTGGAATAACGATATCTGTATCTTCCAAATTCCCATAACAATATCCGTATAATCACGGAATCCAATATCGAAATATTCTGAAGATTATTTCCATTCCAATCCATTCCAATTTATTCACTGGAAAATTCTAGTTATTTTAAAACCATTTCAAATCCAATTTATTTCTTTTAAAAATATTGGATTATTATACTAGTTAATAAATAGTTCATTTTGATAAAAATATATTTTTATCTTTACAAGCGTGGAATTTTTCATCCAAATCATTTATTATGATTTTACACAATTTTTTCATATTTTTAATAATTTTATTAAGGCCCATACAATCGGTTTCCAGTATTGGACAACGAACCGCATCCATAGCGACCTTTTCTGAAATTTATTTGTACATATCCTAAAATTTAACTGTTAGATTTCAAATCTCTAATATTCATTGGAAATCTCTTTTCGATACAGACCCAACAGTTTCAGTTTTAGGTGAATCTGATGGTCGGATCTCCCATTACATCAATTTGAAGTTAATGGTCGAAATTCGCGAACGGTCGTTGCGTGACATTTTCTATTCAGGCATTAAATATATATAATATATATATCATCGATTTCTATCTAAAATGTATTTTAAAAATCGTTTTAAAAACGATTCCAACTTCGGTTACAATTTTAAATCAAAATTGAGTATTCCATATCATTATAATATTAAAATGATAATATTTTTAAAATATCAGATTTCGAAATCAATTCTTTTCGATATTCATTAAAAAAATGAATAAAATCGATATAAATATCGTTCACATTAAAATGGCGCATATCTAATCAGCATGGCTTCACATACTTCAATATTTCCATGTCCATCCAAAATCGGATATCAAATTCACAGTTTAATCCTTTACTGAATATTATTTTAAAATATTCGTTATTTTAAAATATTTCCTTATTTTAAAATATTCGTTCCTTTTGAATTGGAATCAGACCCAATCAATTACCATATAATTTATTTATATGGATTTCATACAAAACATGTACACAACAGTCATGATACACAATCAACCATCATCCAGAGTGCATTACACAACTGCATAAGCATTAAATATGAATAATTAATGTTTACAACAGTCTGTCAACCAATCGGTTGACATATTACTAAACAATTGGGATTAGTGTACGCCAAATATCATCCCAATACCAGTTTGGGGTTTCAACCAACAAATACTGAATATTATTTGTGTAGTTGGGCGATGTGTAAAATTTATTGTCCCAATCAATGTTAGTTAAATGGGTGTACATAAACAAATCGTCCAATTTGTAAATGAATATTTATTTTCATTTTAGGAGAATTTTATGTCGTTCATATATACGTTAAAAAGTATATTTTTAACAATAAAATATTTATTTCAACACACGAATATTTTTAATAGTTCATTTCTATAATAAAAATGATATTTTTATCAGTCAAACATTTTATTCAACACATGAACATTTTATACAGTTCATATATACATTAAAAATTATATTTTTAATGAATAAATATTTATCTCAAAAAATTTTAGGCATTATGACGACGCGATATTAGAACTGAAGTAATGTCTAGCATTAACCCTCTCCTGATACTGGCTCGCGCCATACACAATAGTCAATCATATTCAATTCACTACAATACAGTTAATTTTCAACACAACCAAATTTCCATAATGCAATCCAAACAAACAATCATAGTTTGTACAATAAATAGTGTCGGGGGCTTCTAAGCCCCGTCTGCATCCTAGTATATATTTATATGTAAAATAATTAGAGTGAGAAGGAGTTCTCACATTGGGTTTCCACTCCATCAGTCCTTAATTGTTGATTTCAGAACCGTTTGCGGTTGAATTTGCCACAAATTCGAGTTTGCTCCGTTTCTATTCTGGACCGTTCCATGGTGTAGTATTTCTGATCACGATTCCAATGCAATTTAAATTTTCGAATTCTGTTGTCGTTTGGAATAGTTATGAGATTTTATAACTTAATTATCTTACTTAATAAATTAAATTAATTTATTAAATAAATTAACCATGGTTTTAGCCTAATCCCTTCTTCCCATTACACCCTTTCTGTAGAAATTCCGAACCGCTCTCCGTTGAAACCCTCACCACCGCACATCACCACGGCCGTCGCTACCCCCATCAGACCCTCCCACCATAGAGCCCCCAGCGTGGCCTCCCTATGACCTCGCCACCAGCCAACTTGAGTCCCCTCTCCTAGAAATGTGAACGAACGATGGCGCCTTGGGAGTAAAATTTGAGTGGCTCAGGCCACTTAAGCCGATCACCATTGTTGAATAGGTAGATCTCGATGAGCTGATCCACCTTGACGTTGGATGTTCTTCGCGTTGTCTTGCCGATTGGAAGATTGGGTAGATTGAAATCCAAAAGTTTTCCACCATCTAAATAGAAATAGCGGTGCATAAAAGTAAAAAGGGGGGGCTAGGGTTTAATTAGGTTATGTATATATAATATGTTATAATATTATTTTAACTGACAAATTACCCATTTATCGATGTGAACTCCAAATTGAACCAAAAGACTATCGTCCCTCGCTAAATACCCTCATTACGAACACAATGGGATATGTCCTGTAAGCCAATTCGGCTGTTTCGATCAGTTTTTATCAAAATTAAAATATAAATTAATATAACGTTCAAAATTGATTTCAATGTACATTTTAATTTACCGGGGCCACCTACTGACTCCGAAAATTCCAGAAAAATAAATCTTGCTATGTTTTGACGACACGATCCTAACAAAACTAATTTTGTTGAATTTGAAGACCGTTTGAAAATGGAAAATTTCTGGTCTATTAAATTCAAACTGAAATGACCAAACACGTTTAAATTTACCACGCTCACATATTAATTCCAAAAATAATGGAAATTGGAATCTAGTAATAATTTGAGATTCCACATCCAACAAAAGTGGTTTCGTCAAAAACGGAGGTCATTTGCAAAATGGCTCTTTTTAAGTGCTATATATTATATTAAAATATATATAAATTCCATAACGACTATTTCAAATTTTGAACTGGACATAACTTTCAATTTACATTATGAAATCTTTATTTTTCGCATTCGTTAGAAAGATATAATTAATTAGATTCCAACGTTTCTTGTTTTTTTTGAAATCCGATTTATTTTGAATTCTGTACATTCATTTGAAATTTAAAATCGAATTTTCAAACTACCGCGCCATTTAAGGCTATTTTTATAACTAAAATAAATTTATACATTCTAACTTCGATTTAAAATAAATTTTTAGTTGTTGTTATTTAAAATAAATCATTTTAAATATCCAAAATCCATTAAAATAGCCAAAATAAAATTTTTAAATTGGTTCTGAAAATCAGGCTTGTTACAATCTCTGTAACACCCCACATCCGTTAAGGTCACTCACAAAGAGAATGCCTTAACTTCAATGGAGCATTATGGGTATTGGAACAGAAATATTACAATACAGACATATATAAAACAGCGGAAAGTAAAGTAGGAGTACTTCAAATCATTTATTAAATATAATTGTTTACAATAAAAGCCCATCAACTTCCAATACCCAATTACATAGCTAAAATATCTGTCTTGCTCAAAAACAAAGAAGCATAAAAATAAATTCTGATATTCCTCAATAAAGCAAGGCAAGCCATAGCCAAGAGAAATCCAAGCCGTACATGAAAGAGCCTTGGAGCTTGGTAAGATCTGAACTAAGCTGTATTCCCAACCTGCGAACCTGGGGGGGAGGGGGGACGGAAGAAAAAGAGGCAATACAAAACGGGTCAGTCATAAAGACTGAGTAAGTCCTAGTGACTTTCATCATCAAAACAGGTAAAGATAACATGGCATGAATAAACTGAAAATAAACATAAGCATGATGACAAGTTAAGCTACAGGCACGATGAATCAAGTATAACATCCCATAATTCCTATCAAAAGTAGCATCACAAGGTTCCTACCAAGTATCACATCGCAAGATTTCTAAGCTTCGTCATTAAAATATTTCAGTGATATCTATTTGCTTTGCACCACCTGACTAGTGTCCCAACTAGTGATTTATATAAAATGATCATATGATAATGTGATCCCAATCCCCGAAATTGTGGTTGCTTTCAGGTGTACATCTATTATTTATCACCTAGATCTAATCTAGGGTTTTCTATCGGGCGCTTCCTAGATTCAACCAGGGTTTACGCGACCTAGGTCCAACTAGGGTTTATGCTACCTATTGAACAATTCTCGGATTCGGGGTTTATGCGACCTAGGTCCAATTAGGGATTATGCTACCTGCGTGTGTCATACGACCCCCAATGATTGTAGATAACTATGCTGGTCCCACCATGGGGTGTATCAAGTCCCATGGTGGCGGCCCGACACAATTTTAGAATGCATAGTATATACTAATGGTGCCCAGTGCCTGCTTTTTCTGCTTCGAAGTGCGTGCACACCCGCACTCCGTTAGAACCTACACTGCTGCACCACTCGCCGTCGCTTTGACCGCTTACAATCAGCTAAGTAACCGTGCCCCACCCTGCTTAGTTTCAGGGTACCATGATACACCTATGTGGGTTACTGCTGAAATGGGTCCCCGTTACTAGGGTTTCCTACTGGTTAAGTTTGTGGGCCTATATATACAGATATTACCCACCTACCCGTGATGTACTTAACCCACTGATTAAAGCATGTTTATTAATGGTTAAGTTTGTGGGCCTATATTTACTAATATTACCCACCAACCCGATATGTACTTAACCCTCTCTGTCCATCGCGTTAAGTTGGCTAAGTGTTTTCTCTTGTTTTACTTAACCCTACCACACATCATGTTGTATCGGTTAAGTGTTGCTCCTTGTGTTACTTAACCCTACCGCAAGTCTTGTTATACCGGATAAGTGTTCTCCCTTGTGTTAACTTAACCCCACCGCATGTCATGTCATATTAGTTAAGTGTACATTGACTTAGCCCACCTACTTATCATGTTGTGATGGTTAAGTGTTACCCTCTGTTGTTACTTAACCTTACCACGCATCGCGTTATATTGGTTAAGCGCATGTTAACTTAACCCCATCCACTAGTCATGTTATAATGGTTAAGTGTTACCCTCGTGTGTTTACTTAACCCTACCACGCATAAGGTTACACCGATTGGGTGTTATCAACCCATTCAAGTTAAACCAACTCATCCGCTAGTCATGCTATAACAGTTAAGTGATATCAATCAATTCAAATTAACTTAACCCACCCACTTATCATATTATGTTGGTTAAGTGCTATTAATCTACTCAACCGCACCCACTTGTCTAATTAACATGTTGTATTAGTTGAGTGTCCTCAATTTTCTTAACCCTGCTCACTTGTCTAATTAACATGTTAAAATGGTTAAGTGTTCTCGAGCAATCAAGTTCAGGTTTACTTAACCCACCCATTCATGTCATATCGGTTAAGTGTCATCAGTCTAGTAATATTACTTAACCTTTCCATTCTTAGCGTGTCTGTTTATTGGCATTAATTAATTATTAATGCATCAACCACTCACATTAGACCTGTTGTTGCAGTCACTGGATATGCCGGGCGGTTCCGGGCAGAATTACACAACAACTCAGTCTAACCTCGGGTTTAAGCATGATATGACTAACTTCTCACATTGGATCTTATTAGTTGCAGTCACTGGATATGCCGGGCGGATCCGGGCAGAATTACACTGCAAACTCAACTCAACCTCGAGTTAGCCAAATTCATGTTCGTGTTCATACTCATATTCATGTTCATGTTTCAACCACGTTCATATTTCCAGTTATATGCCAATTACCAAGTTCATAATTCACGTTTTTTCCCTAAAACGTATTCCCAAAGTATTATCATAATTCACTATAAAGTTATGCCAAGTTATAGCCTTTTATTTACAATACACGCCAACTACCCAAAACTCAACTTAGGCGCGTTCATATTAAACCTCTACCAAGTCATAAATTATCATATACGTTTCAACTCCAAATTTTACATAATTAATATATGACTAAGTTGTAACAACCCGAAATTTAACAACATGTTAAATCAAGAATCAAGGCAGAATTAAATTATAATATCTGAATCAGATAAAACGGGCTGTGTCATTGCGTTCGTCTCGGAAAAATACGCGAAATAGAGTCCGAGTTTTCGAAAATCGGAGTCCGTATGACCAAGATATGGCCTCGCGAAGTTTCACGAAAAATTCAAATTCAAAACAGATTCAAATTTCAGAAAATCAGAAGTGGCGGGAAAATTCCGGCCAGACCAACGGGGGTCGACTGGGGAGTCGACCTCCCCCCCCAGGTCGACTGGGGAGTCGACCCCAGGGTCGACCTGGGGGTTGACCTGCCTGGTCGGACCCAGGCAACCTGGTGCACCTGTTTAGCTGTTTGGCTCGGTTTTGGAGGCTTGTGACGATTTTTGAGGGCTTGGATCTATCTTAGGGTTAATCTAACGGCCTAAAACTACCCTAATCTCTATAAAAACACCCTTAGACTTGCCTAAACCCCTCATAATTCACTCATGCCACGAAGTGCTGCCCAAATGCCAAGTGATCATGGCCTCCATCCCCTAATTCAAGAGCCTGTGCATTCAAACTAGATCCAAGACGAAGGTGCAAGCTTGCTACACCAAATAGAGGCCAAATCAACGTTGCTATGCGAGTTTCATGATGGTTCTTCGACAAAGGAGCCACCTTTCTTCGTCAAGATGATGCATGATCCTTTTCCTAAGCCTCGCTATGTAAGTTCTAGCTACTTCTAGATCTAAACGGTAGTTTTGATCATGGCATGGAATAAAATGTGGTTAAACATGAATGTTACAACCTATGCGAGCCTAGTTTGCCCCTTTATCATGAACATATGACTTTGGGTTATGTTTTAGCGACTAAACCATGCTATTCATGTTGCATTGGACTTAGTTTTCCATGCAAGATTGGACCTTTACTTATAGTGTGATAGCATGAACACTTAGAGCCACTTTGACGTGTGAAATAGTTGCATAAATTGGACTTGGGGGCTTATGCATGTAAATAAAACCAACCCCCTTATGATATCATGTTTATGTAAGGTCAAATCCCGTTATGACAACATGCAAGTTTGTGAGCAAATTTCCTATGATAATATGCAAGTTTGTGGCCAAATCCTTTATGACATTATGCATGCTTATGGCCAATCCCTATATGACACTATCATGCATGTTTTAAGGCCAAACCCCCTTATGATACCATGCATGTTTGGAGCCAATCCCTTTTGTGGCATCGTGCATGTTTTGGGGTATATATGTAGCCATAATATACCTACTATGTTGACTCGCTTTCACTCAAGTGAAAACACGATTTTGGGGTAGTTAGATAAACATGAACATGACGCGAAATCTTGACGTGAATATGATAAGGTTAAGTAAAGTTACTATGCTTAAGACCCGAGGTTAGACTAAGTTGTGGTGTAAAACTACCCGGACCCGCCCGGCTTAACTAGTAACCACAACAAGGTCTAATGTGAGAGGTTGAGAGTGCGTTAATTAAATTAATGCCACATGATAAGGTTAAGTAAAGTTGACTAATGACACTTAACTGATATGACACGAATGGGTAGGTTAAGTTAAACCGGACTTGGTTCCTTAATGACACTTAACCATGCAAGACAATTAGGGGATGGGGTTAAGTAATTTACGCTTAACTAATCCGACTTGGTAATTAGATGGGGTTAAGTAACCTTCACTTAACTAATCTAAACATGGTAATTAGATGGGGTTAAGCAACTTAGACTTAACTAATCTAAACACGGTAATTAGATGGGGTTAAGTAACCTACACTTAACTAATCTAGACACGGTAATTAGATGTGGTTAAGTAACCTATACTTAACTAATCTAAACACGGTAATTCGATGGGGTTAAGTTAAACACTTAACCAATCTAAACTTGGTAATTCAATGAGGTTAAGTAACCAATACTTAACCATTCTAACATGATAATCTAATGGGGTTAAGTAACTTATACTTAACCAATTATACGTGATGATTGGATGAGGTTAAGTAACCTTTACTTAACCAATCTAATAGGTGGACCTGGTAGGGTTAAGTCACAAGACCTTTTAATTTAGGCTTAACCATTGTATACGATTAGTGGATGGGGGGTAAGTTAACCAACACTTAACCAATCCGACTCGACAATCTGATGGGATTAAGATAATCTATGCTTAATCAATCTAACATGATAATCTGATAGGGTTAAGACAAATAAATACTTAACCAATTTGATTTGATAGGGTTAAGTCATGAGCTTCTTAGTACACTTAACCAACTTGTAGGGCTAAACCTTGAACTTGAGTACTTAGCCAATCTTGTCATGATTCGTAGGCGGGTTAAGTCATAAACTTGGATAACAACACTTAACCCATTTGGCAAAACCCTAGCTCAGGGGACTAGGTTGAAAATCGTGGTTAACAAGGATAGCGGGACGAGAAGCTAAGTGGTAAACCTTAGTTAAGGATAACTAAGTAATAATTCTTAGCCAAGGACATGGGACTAGTTCATAAATGATGAGTAACCTAATACGGTAGGTCATCGCTTAGTATACGAGGAGGAGCAAGTTATCTGACTTGGATAAAAGCTCCAGCGATCTGGGTGACGAAGCGGAAGCTTCGGGGAACGTGAGGGTACTCTTGGTATCCCTCTCTGAGGTGGCAAGTGGTCCATGAAACCCGGCTTCACAGGGGTTAAGGTCTGCGGTAGAAGAGCCAAGAGTATGCCTTGGTTGCCATGCGAGCGACCTAAAGACTGGGATGGATTAGCGTGGAGTCGACGATACCTGATTTTGCCCCGGGATAGCAAGTCGCCGACTACCTACCATCTTTAGTCAATCGTGTACGTACGGAAAGGCAGGGAACTCCCAAGAGACCATATACTAGCTATCAAGTTATGGGTGAGGTTGGCTATCTGGAAATGGGCATCGATGGGCCTAGTGTAGTTCTCATACATGATTTTTCTTGTATTGCCTTTCAGTAGTTGAGGGAGGGGTCACGTGGGACCATAGCCACGGGTACAAAAATAGACCTTGATATCTGCATCAGCAGACGACTTAAATCTCTCAACCGAGTTCCGTATTTCTTGATTTGCCCTGGCACGGAACTCGGATGGCACATTGAGGAACATGTGCGTCTAGACATGGAAAACGATTCACGATGCATAGGCGGGATAAAGGGGCGCGGTTGACGGGTGGCATAATCCCTAGTGGCCCTAGGTGGCTGAACCCAAACCGAGACACGGAAACGTTCATTAGGTAGCATAATCCCTAGTGGTCCTAGGCGGCATAAATCCTAAGTGAACACGCGATAGTTCATGGTAAGGAAACATAACTAGATCTAGGGTAGCAGTCCAAAATAACCTCAGGAATAAAACGTTTACATGGGAAAGCCCGTATGGCCTACGGCAAAGGACTGAACTTATACATGGAAAGAAACATACGAGTTGGGAAAACCTACATATGCTATATATTAGGTTGACATGGACCATTATATGACATTGGGCAAGGGACATTCATAGTTAACACATGACGCGGATTGGGATTCTAGTACGAGAGGTGCAGAGCAAATATACATGTTAGAACCAGGAGAAATACACATGATAGATACCGTGGGATGTTATACAGGATAGATACCTTGGGATATTATACTTGATAGAAACCTGATGATGTGATACCTTGATTTATCATGACACCGTAGTTTATCATGATATCTTAGTTTACCTTGCTACAGTAGTTCAGCCTGATACCCTGGTTTAGTTTATCTATCTTGTCGTCATCCTTATGTTTACTTTCAGTTTATGCATGTCATGTTACCTTTACCTGTTTTTATACTGGAAGTATATAGGACTTACCAGTCTTTATGACTGACCCCGTTTTGTTTCGCCTCTTTGTCTTCCGTTCCCCCCCAGGTTTCAGGGAGGAAACAATGTTATCTAGTTCGGATTTCTTCTGCTTGAAGGTCATCACGCATGGCTTGGACTTTTCTTGGCTATGGCTACTTTACTGTTTTACTTGGGGAATAATTCATGAGATGGTTTTATGCTTCTTTATTATTGCAAGACAGGTTTTGAAGTATTCTGATGTAAAAGGCTTAGACCTTATTTTATAAAGGTAATGAAATTTGTTTTACTTCCACTGTTTTATATATGTTCTGTCTTGTAATATTTCTGTGCATGTTTACCTCGATAATGCTTCACCAAACCTAGTTCATTCCCTTTGTGAGTGACCCTAGCGGAGGTGGGTTGTTACATTTGGTATCAGAGCAGAAGGTTACCAGACTGGGCAAAAGTTTTTAAAACCTTCTGAAAACTATTTGAAAAGCCGTTTACAAAGAAGCATTTTTCAAGAAAAGTTTGTTTTAAAAGAGCTATTCCCCAAAGGCCATTAGCATTATCCTTTGATTCCTTGATTGAATCTCCTTTCCTTTCTTTCCTCCATCTGTGGTCACAGTAGTTCTAACTATGGCTAATCTTTGTCAAGCCACGTAGGAGTTTCCCATACGATGGAGGTGGTTCTCGAGAGACCTGTTTCCGTGGTACAAGGAAGGATAATAAGAGTAAGGATAAAGGACGCGAGCTTAAGGATAAGCAACTTGTTGGTATGGCTTAGTCCATCAGGGAGGACAAGGACAAGATCATCGGAGAGGGCAATTGTACGCTCTCATTTCTAGGGTACCTAAAAGAAATGGTACCGTTTCTAGTAAAGGTTTAGTCGTTCTTTTCTACCATCCCGTCCAGACTTCGTCTTGATCATCGTATCATTTAAGTCTGCTTGGATAGTTGAGTCTCTGCACCTTAGTACTAGCATGGTAAAGGATCCCAGTTTTGTCCCGAAATCTGGTTGGAGAGTCGGTCCATTTATTCATGACTTGTTGGATTTGAGAACGTCTTGGCCAAGTGTTAAGATTAGAAGCAATACTTCTATTGTTGAGCCATGGATGGATTCTAGTGGTTATCCAGTAAGGGATACCATTCTCGGTTTTGAAAAGAGGGTAGTCAGACTCTTGGCTTGCTTTGGTAATACCTTCGGAGTCTCGTGTAACCTTTTGGGTTCTGTCATGGCTGGTTACCTAGAATCTCTAGATGCATTTATCGGAAATCTCTGATCCGATCGAGTAACGTTCGCCAATAGGATGGATGATTCATTCCGCTTAAGCATGGGTTATAGGAATCACCCTAGTAGGTACGCTTGGTAACATGGATTGACATCGGTAAACGAGATCCAGAATTCACTAGTGAATTTTGGATAGCTTGCATGAGTATGCAGATATGGTTGAGCCAAGTATACTAGGGAAAGAATAAGTGTAAGTGGAACGAGAGGCGACGATGAAATGAGTTCCAACTCATACCTTGGAAATAGGAATCAAGGACCTACGAAATCATGAAGTCAAAGGCGATCAAGGCACAATGGAATTAAGCTCATGGCAATGCAGCTTAGACGCGCGCATCAAGTCTCTTTTTAAGAGTATATCTTTGATCCTTGGTTCTCCTGTAGAGCTTGCTTGCATGCTACTGCTTGGTGGATATCCTCTCGGTCCTGTTTCTGTTGCAAACCCCGTAAGGAGTTTGTCTTGTTTATCTCCTCGATCTTATCTTGGTAACCTTAGATAGAACTCTATGGATGTAAACATGTATTTGAAACATGTTATGATTGATATGGTTGCAAATGGTTGCAAGTGGTTGCTCGTGGATGCGCGAATACACATTAGATACTAGATTGACGTGGTCACATTTCATGTTGCATATGCACGAGTATTTATGCTTGTTCATGGATGAAATTGAATGTGTTATCATGTGTATGTTGCATATGAATGAATGTTTGTGCACACATATAGTACTTATATGACTAGGACTATTTTCATACATGTTGGACTCATGGCACTAAACATATTTTGCATTAGAAAGATCATTCAGGCATGATCATTAGCATTAGCTAAGGAGCATATACACACACGTTCTGCATATGTTCATATGGCATTAGAAATCGTCTAAGGACAATGGTTGCCTGTGGATGATGTTTTGAGTAGATGGATGATGGATGGTAGGATACGTTCTTCCTAACTTGGAGATTTCGGGGACGAAATCCTTAAAGGAGGGGAGAATGTAACAACCCGAAATTTAACAACATGTTAAATCAAGAATCAAGGCAGAATTAAATTATAAAATCTGAATCAGATAAAACGGGCTGTGCCATTGCGTTCGTCTCGGAAAAATACGCGAAATAGAGTCCGAGTTTTTGAAAATTGGAGTCCGTATGACCAAGATATGGCCTCGCGAAGTTTCACGAAAAATTCAAATTCAAAACAGATTCAAATTTCAGAAAATCAGAAGTGGCGGGAAAATTCCCGCCAGACCTGGGGGGGTCGACCTAGGGGTCGACCGGGGAGTCGACCTCCCCCCCAGGTCGACTGGGGAGTCGACCCCAGGGTCGACCTGCCTGGTCGGACCCAGGCAACCTGGTGCACCTGTTTTGCTGTTTGGCTCGGTTTTGGAGGCTTGTGACGATTTTTGAGGGCTTGGATCTATCCTAGGGTTAATCTAACGGCCTAAAACTACCCTATTCTCTATAAAAACACCCCTAGACTTGCCTAAACCCCTCATAATTCACTCATGCCACGAAGTGCTGCCCAAATGCCAAGTGATCATGGCCTCCATCCCCTAATTCAAGAGCCTATGCATTCAAACTAGATCCAAGACGAAGGTGCAAGCTTGCTACACCAAATAGAGGCCAAATCAACATTGCTATGCGAGTTTCATGACGGTTCTTCGACAAAGGAGCCACCTTTCTTCGTCAAGATGATGCATGATCCTTTTCCTAAGCCTCGCTATGTAAGTTCTAGCTACTTCTAGATCTAAATGGTAGTTTTGATCATGGCATGGAATAAAACGTGGTTAAACATGAATGTTACAACCTATGCGAGCCTAGTTTGCTCCTTTATCATGAACATATGACTTTGGGTTATGTTTTAGTGACTAAACCATGCTATTCATGTTGCATTGGACTTAGTTTACCATGCAAGATTGGACCTTTACTTGTAGTGTGATAGCATGAACACTTAGAGCCACTTTGACGTGTGAAATAGTTGCATAAATTGGACTTGGGGGCTTATGCATGTAAATAAAACCAACCCCCTTATGATATCATGTTTATGTAAGGTCAAATCCCGTTATGACAACATGCAAGTTTGTGAGCAAATTTCCTATGATAATATGCAAGTTTGTGGCCAAATCCTTTATGACATTTTGCATGCTTATGGCCAATCCCTATATGACACTATCATGCATGTTTTAAGGCCAAACCCCCTTATGATACCATGCATGTTTGGAGCCAATCCCTTTTGTGGCATCGTGCATGTTTTGGGGTCTATATGTAGCCATAGTATACCTACTATGTTGACTCGCTTTCACTCAAGTGAAAACACGATTTTGGGGTAGTTAGATAAACATGAACATGACGCGAAATCTTGACGTGAATATGACATGAAAACTTGACTTGAGGATACATGTGAACACGACATGTAAGTTGAACCAAAATGGGGGCATGACATGTGGGGTAAACATGGAACTTGAACTAGACGTGGGAGGGTTGTAAGTGTAATATGACACTAGACCAAACATGAAAGTGGCCAACTCGAGGTTGGGTTGAGTTTGTAGCATAAATCTACCCGGACCCGCCCGGCTTAACTAGTGGCTACAAACAATAGGACCCAATGTGAGAAGTTGGTCATGTCGCGCTTAAGACCCGAGGTTAGACTAAGTTGTGGTGTAAAACTACCCGGACCCGCCCGGCTTAACTAGTAACCACAACAAGGTCTAATGTGAGAGGTTGAGAGTGCATTAATTAAATTAATGCCACATGATAAGGTTAAGTAAAGTTGACTAATGACACTTAACCGATATGACACGAATGGGTAGGTTAAGTTAAATCGGACTTGGTTCCTTAATGACACTTAACCATGCAAGACAATTAGGGGATGGGGTTAAGTAATTTACGCTTAACTAATCCGACTTGGTAATTAGATGGGGTTAAGTAACCTTCACTTAACTAATCTAAACATGGTAATTAGATGGGGTTGAGCAACTTAGACTTAACTAATCTAAACACGGTAATTAGATGGGGTTAAGTAACCTACACTTAACTAATCTAAACACGGTAATTAGATGTGGTTAAGTAACCTATACTTAACTAATCTAAACACGGTAATTCGATGGGGTTAAGTTAAACACTTAACCAATCTAAACTTGGTAATTCAATGAGGTTAAGTAACCAATACTTAACCAATTTAACATGATAATCTAATGAGGTTAAGTAACTTATACTTAACCAATTATACGTGATGATTGGATGAGGTTAAGTAACCTTTACTTAACCAATCTAATAGGTGGACCTGGTAGGGTTAAGTCACAAGACCTTTTAATTTAGGCTTAACCATTGTATACGATTAGTGGATGGGGGTAAGTTAACCTACACTTAACCAATCCGACTCGACAATCTGATGGGATTAAGATAATCTATGCTTAATCAATCTAACATGATAATCTGATAGGGTTAAGACAAATAAATACTTAACCAATTTGATTTGATAGGGTTAAGTCATGAGCTTCTTAGTACACTTAACCAACTTGTAGGGCTAAACCTTGAACTTGAGTACTTAGCCAATCTTGTCATGATTCGTAGGCGGGTTAAGTCATAAACTTGGATAACAACACTTAACCCATTTGGCAAAACCCTAGCTCAGGGGACTAGGTTGAAAATCGTGGTTAACAAGGATAGCGGGACGAGAAGCTAAGTGGTAAACCTTAGTTAAGGATAACTAAGTAATAATTCTTAGCCAAGGACATGGGACTAGTTCATAAATGATGAGTAACCTGATACGGTAGGTCATCGCTTAGTATACGAGGAGGAGCAAGTTATCTGACTTGGATAAAAGCTCCAACGAACTGGGTGACGAAGCGGAAGCTTCGGGGAACGTGAGGGTACTCTTGGTATCCCTCTATGAGGTGGCAAGTGGTCCACGAAACCCGACTTTATAGGGGTTAAGGTCTGCGGTAGAAGAGCCAAGAGTATGCCTTGGTTGCTATGCGAGCGACCTAAAGACTGGGATGGATTAGCGTGGATTCGACGATACCTGATTTTGCCCCGGGATAACAAGTCGCCGTCTACCTACCATCTTTAGTCAATCGTGTACGTACGGAAAGGCAGGGAACTCCCAAGAGACCATATACTAGCTATCAAGTTATGGGTGAGGTTGGCTATCTGGAAATGGGCATCGATGGGCCTAGTGTAGTTCTCCTACATGATTTTTCTTGTATTGCCTTTCAGTAGTTGAGGGAGGGGTCACGTGGGACCATAGCCACGGGTACAAAAACAGACCTTGATATCTGCATCAGCAGACGACTTAAATCTCCCGACCGAGTTCCGTATTTCTTGATTTGCCCTGGCATGGAACTCGGATGGCACATTGAGGAACATGTGCGTCTAGACATGGAAAACGATTCACGATGCATACGCGGGATAAAGGGGCGCGGTTGACGGGTGGCATAATCCCTAGTGGCCCTAGGTGGCTGAACCCAAACCGAGACACGGAAACGTTCATTAGGTAGCATAATCCCTAGTGGTCCTAGGCGGCATAAATCCTAAGTGAACACGCGATAGTTCATGGTAAGGAAACATAACTAGATCAAGGGTAGCAGTCCAAAATAATCTCAGGAATAAAACGTTTACATGGGAAAGCCCGTATGGCCTACGGCAAAGGACTGAACTTATACATGGAAAGAAACATACGAGTTGGGAAAACCTACATATGCTATATATTAGGTTGACATGGACCATTATATGACATTGGGCAAGGGACATTCATAGTTAACACATGACGCGGGTTGGGATTCTAGTACGAGAGGTGCAGAGCAAATTTACATGTTAGAACCAGGAGAAATACACATGATAGATACCATGGGATGTTATACAGGATAGATACCTTAGGATATTATACTTGATAGAAACCTGACGATGTGATACCGTGATTTATCATGACACCGTAGTTTATCATGATATCTTAGTTTACCTTGCTACAGTAGTTCACCCTGATACCCTGGTTTAGTTTATTTATCTTGTCGTCATCCTTATGTTTACTTTCAGTTTATGCATGTCATGTTACCTTTACCTGTTTTTATATTGGAAGTAGATAGGACTTACCAGTCTTTATGACTGACCCCGTTTTGTTTCGCCTCTTTGTCTTCCATTTCCCCCCCAGGTTTCAGGGAGGAAACAATGTTATCTAGTTCGGATTTCTTCTGCTTGAAGGTCATCACGCATGGCTTGGACTTTTCTTGGCTATGGCTACTTTACTGTTTTACTTGTGGAATAATTCATGAGATGGTTTTATGCTTCTTTATTATTGCAAGACAGGTTTTGATGTATTCTGATGTAAAAGGCTTAGAGCTTGTTTTATAAAGGTAATGAAATTTGTTTTACTTCCGATGTTTTATATATGTTCTGTCTTGTAATATTTCTGTGCATGTTTACCTCGATAATGCTTCACCAAACCTAGTGCATTCCCATTGTGAGTGACCCTAGCGGAGGTGGGGTGTTACATAAGTTCTAGATTACATGTCAGTTTTACATATGCCCAATTCATACCAAATTTACATATGTTCAATTCATGCCGTTTTACATGTATGCCAATTTTATGCCAATTTACACATATACCAAGTTTCATGCCATTTTACATATGTCAAGATTCATGATTTACATGTTTACAAAATTATGCTCAATTTACATAGATCAAGTTTTATACCCAAAATTACATGTATACCACGTTTACACCAATTTACCCATAACAAGTTCTTGCCAAATTACATATATCAAGATCCATATCAAATTACATATATCAATCCCAATCGCGCAATAACCATTATAATGACAATACCCAAAATTACCCCGTTTCATGTTAATGATAAATTATCCCCAAACATCCAATTTTCATATTATGCCTTCGATTCCACCAAACACATATATTCCACTAGGCAATATTCCAATATTTCCCCCGTATACCATCGCACGTATATCATAGTTTAAGACTAGGTCCGAAATTGACCTAGGTTCATCAAAAGAAAATAAATAGGGGAAGGTAGAAGATTGCAATAAAAACGAGATCAGAGAGAAAACGGCATAAAAACATCATCTCAGGCATAAAGAATAGATCTTGGTAATAATATCAACATGAACAAAGAAAATTGATTAACAATAAGCTGAATAGACCATAAACTTGTCATGAGAATAAAGATAGAAAGGTTCCCAAAATCAAGATCCAAGAAGAAACAAGAATAGACTTGAATCAAAAGTCCAATTTCACTTCATCACATGTACATATTAAATTTAATTATTTTAATCTGAAAATAACTAGAACTTACAGATCGTGGACAAGGAATTAAGAACTTAATTTGTTGTAAAAATGTTTCGGCGTTGTTGATTTATTGTATTAAATCATTGTAGAAGCCTTAATCTTCGAATTGGATTGTGTATGAAAGCTTAGGAAATTTATTAGAAGTGGCGGCCATGATCAAGAGGGTTCTCAGCAGCATTTTGGTGTAGGAATGATTTGTTATGAATTAGGTTAGGTCTAAGGGTGTATTTATAGGTGTAGGAACTATTTAGGGCTTTTAGATCAACCCTAGAATCAATCCGGACCATCAAAACACGTCTCAGGCTTCAAAAATGGGTTCTGGGCTAAAATAGGCCAACCAGGTCGACCTGTAAGGGGGGAGGTCGACCAAATGGTCGACTTGTATGGGGTAGGTCGACCCCCAGGTCGACCACCTGGTCGACAACCTGGTCGACCACCTGGTCGACCTGACCCCCAGGTCGACCTGCCTGGTTCTGTGCTGCCTGAAATTTGCTGAATCTTCTACATGCCATAACTTCTTCATCTGGACTCCGATTTTCGAAAACTCGGACTCTATTTCATGCAGAATTCCGAGACGAATGCAATGGAGCAACCCGTTTCCCATAATTCTCATTTTAAAATTTAATTATACCTTAATTTCTTGTTTCAACATGTTATTAAAATTCGGGTTGTTACATTCTCCTCTCCTAAAAGGATTTCGTCCCCGAAATCTTCAGGTTAAGAAGAATGTGTCCTACCATCCAATCATCCATCTACTCAATCTTCAATCACAGGCATTCATTGTCCTTAAGAGATTTCTAATGCTGTATGAACATATGCAAGAAGTGTGTGTATATGTTCCTTGTCTAATGCAAATGATCAGGCCAGATTGATCTTCTTAATTCAAAATATGTTTAGTGACATGAGTCCAACATGTATGCAAATAGTCCTAGTCACATTAACACTATACGTGTGCACAAACATCCATCCATATGCAACATCCACATGATAACACATTCAAATTCATCCATAAACAAGTATAAACACTCATGCATATGCAATATGAAAGGTGACTGAGCCGATCTAGTGTCTAATGTACGTGTATATGCATCCACGAGAAACCGCTTGCAACCACTTGCAACCATCAATCGTAACATGTATCAAACACATGTTTACACCCAATTGTTCCTACATAAAGATATAGTCGAATGATAGAAGCAAGTAAAAACTTTGTGCCCATTAGGCAATGTCAAAACTGGAAATCTACGTCACATATATACTGATTAGGAGAAGAACTCCCTAAGCACCAGCCCCGAAGACCGAAATCAACATCAGACTGACACCCAAAGAATTACTCAACCTAACTAATATATATGATTCTAGGAAACTAAGCATGATAGACTCCTTTTAGGTCACAAGAAATCCCTTCCTAAAACCAACCCATATCCTATAAAACCCAAAAAGTTTAGTCAACCCAACGGACACCCTCAAGCCCCAACATGTATTACTAACAGATGAGTCATACTCCCTATGGGGTTTGCAACAGAAATAGGATTGAGAATAGGACCGAGAGGATATACTTAAAAGATAGCATGCAAGTAAGCTCTACAGGAAAAGAGGGATCAAGGATATACTCTTAAAAAGAGATATGATGTGCGTATCTAGTCTTCGATCTTCTAAGCCACATTTCCTTGAGCTTAACTCCATTGTGCCTTGACCTTCTTTAACTTCGTGATTTCGTAGCTTCTTAATTCCTATTTCCAAAATTTGAGTTGGAACTCATTTCACTGTCGCCTCTCGTTACACTTTCACTTATTCTCTTTCTAGTATACCTGATTCAAACATTGGCGATTTCATGCAACCAAGATTGGCAAGGAAATATGCACTGGGGTTGTTTCCAATTGTCGAACAGTAACGAGTAGGTCAACTACGTACTCATGGTTTCATGCAAGCTCTCCAAAATTCACTAGTGAATCTTGGATCTCGTTCACTTATTAGAACGTATTCCTCATAAATGAATTATCTCTTGAAAATAAACAAATGCCAACCATGTTGCCAAGTTTACTTACTAAGGTGATTTTCTATAACTCATGCATAAGCGAAATGAACCATCCGCCTTAGTGGTGAACACTACTCGAGCGGATCAATAAATGTTTCAAGAGATTTTAGGTAACTAATCATGGAAGAACCCTAAGGGTTACACTAGACTTCGAGGGTATTACCGAGACAAGTCAAGAGTCTAACTACCCTCTTTTTATACTCGAGAATGGTATCATTTCTGGATAACCACTCCATCCCTAGAATCAACCCATAGCCCAAAAACATAAGCATTACTTCTAAACTCAACACTTAGCCTAGACATTCTCAAATCCAAAAAAGTCATGAATAAATGGGCTGATTCCCCAACAGGATTTGAGACAAAAATGGGATCCTCTACTATGCTAGTACTAAGGTGTAGAGACTCAACTATCGAAGCAGAATTAAAAGGATGCGATGTACAAAAACAAAGTTCTAACGGGATGATAGAAAAGAAAGGCTAAACCTTTAACAAAAACGTTACCACCTCTCTAGGGTACGCTAGTAGTGAGAGCATACAATTTCCCTCTCGACGATCTTGTTCTTTTCCCTTGTCCTATAATACTTAACTACATGTCCCTTTTTACCATAGTAAAGATACTCTCTCTTGTCATGGGTTTTATTATTCCTTCACTTTGGCCTCTTCCCTTTCACCTTTTCCTTCTTCATGGATTAAGCTATATCAACAAGTTTATCATCCTTAGGCTTGTGTTCTTTATCCTCGTTCTTACTATCCTTGTATAGCTTGTTGGCCGGTTTCTCGAAAGTTACCTCCATCACACTACAACCTTACAAAGCTTGAAATAAGATTAGTAGCAGATGGAACTACTGCGGCTACAAATGGGGGTTGGGCACTTCTTTGCACTCCGACTTGTGTCGTACACCTACAAAATTATGGCGAAAAAGAAAGAAAGAAGAGATTCAAAGAGAGAATCAAAAGATAGTGAATATGGCTTTGGGGAATATGCCTTTCGTAAAACAAAACTTTTCTTATAAGAATGCTTCCTTGTAAACGTTTTGAAAATAATTTCAGAAGGTTTTTAAAAGCTTTTGCCCAGTCTGGAAACCTTCTACTCTGATACCAAATGTAACACCCCACATCCGTTAAGGTCACTTACAAAGGGAATGCCTTAACTTCAATGGAGCATTATGGGTACTGGAACAGAAATATTACATAGCTAAAATATCTGTCTTGCTCAAAAACAAAGAAGCATAAAAATAAATTCTGATATTCCCCAATAAAGCAAGGCAAGCCATAGCCAAGAGAAATCCAAGTCGTACATGAAAGAGCCTTGGAGCTTGGTAAGATCTGAACTAAGCTGTATTCCCACCCTGCGAACCTTGGGGGGGGGGGGACGGAAGAAAAAGAGGCGAAACAAAACGGGTCAGTCATAAAGACTGAGTAAGTCCTAGTGACTTTCAGCATCAAAACAGGTAAAGATAACATGGCATGAATAAACTGAAAATAAACATAAGCATGATGAAATGTTAAGCTACAGGCACGATGAATCAAGTATAACGTCCCATAATTCCAATCAAGACTAGCATCACAAGGTTCCTACCAAGTATCACATCGCAAGATTTCTAAGCTTCATCATTAAAATATTTCAGTGATATCTATTAGCTCTGCACCACCTGACTAGTGTCCCAACTACTGATCTATATAAAATGATCATATGATAACGTGATCCCAATCCCCGAAATTATGGTTGCTTTCAGGTGTACATCTATTATTTATCACCTAGATCTAATCTAGGGTTTTCTATCAGGCGCTTCCTAGATTCAACCAAGGTTTACGCGACCTAGGTCCTACTAGGGTTTATGCTACCTATTGAACGCTTTTCGGATTCAGGGTTTATGCGACCTAGGTCCAACTAGGGATTATGCTACCTGCGTGTGTCATACGACCCCACTGATTGTAGATACCTATAATGGTCCCACCATGGGTGTATCAAGTCCCATGATGGCGACCCGACACAATTTTAGAATGCATAGTGTATACTACTGGTGGCCAGTGCCTGCTTTTTCTGCTCCGAAGTGCGTGCACGCCCGCACTCCGTTAGAACCTACACTGCTGCACCACTCGCCATCGCTTTGGCCGCTTATAATCGGCCCAGTAATCGTGCCCCACTCTGCCTAGTTTCAGGGTACCATGATACACCTATGTGGGTTACTGCTGAAATGGGTCCCCGTTACTAGGGTTTCCTACTGGTTAAGTTTGTAGGCCTATATATAAAGATATTACCCACCTACCCGTAATGTACTTAACCCACTGATTCAAGCATGTTTATTAATGGTTAAGTTTGTGGGCCTATATTTACTAATATTACCCACCAACCCGATATGTACTTAACCCTCTCCGTCCATCGCGTTAAGTTGGCTAAGTGTTTTCTCTTGTTTTACTTAACCCTACCACACATCATGTTATATCAGTTAAGTGTTGCTCCTTGTGTTACTTAACCCTACCGCAAGTCTTGTTATACTGGATATGTGTTCTCCCTTGTGTTAACCCCACCGCATGTCATGTCATATTGGTTAAGTGTATGTTGATTTAGCCCACCTACTAATCATGTTGTGACGGTTAAGTGTTACCCTCTGTTGTTACTTAACCTTACCACGCATCACGTTATATTGGTTAAGCGCATGTTAACTTAACCCCATCCGCTAGTCATATTATAATGGTTAATTGTTACCCTTGTGTGTTTACTTAACCCTACCACACATAAGGTTATATCGATTGGGTGTTATCAACCCATTCAAGTTAAACTAACCCATCCGCTAGTCATGCTATAACAGTTAAGTGATATAAATCAATTCAAATTAACTTAACCCTCCCACTTATCATATTATGTTGGTTAAGTGCTATTAATCTACTCAGCCGCACCCACTTGTCTAATTAACATGTTGTAGAAAGTTGAGTGTCCTCAATTTTCTTAACCCTGCCCACTTGTCTAATTAACATGTTAAAATGGTTAAGTGTTCACGAGCAATCAAGTTCATGTTTACTTAACCCACCCATTCATGTCATATCGGTTAAGTGTCATCAGTCTAGTCATATTACTTAACCTTTCCATTCTTAGCGTGTATGTTTATTGGCATTAATTAATTATTAATGCATCAACCACTCACATTAGACCTGTTATTGCGGTCACTGGATATGCCGGGCGGTTCCGGGCAGAATTACACAACAACTCAGTCTAACCTCGGGTTTAAGCATGATATGACTAACTTCTCACATTGGATCTTATTATTTGCAGTCACTGGATATGCCGGGCGGTTCCAGGGAAGAATTACACTGCAAACTCAACTTAACCTCGAGTTAGCCATGTTCACGTTCGTGTTCATACTCATATTCATGTTCATGTTTCAACCACGTTCATATTTCCAGTTATATGCCAATTACCAAGTTCATAATTCACGTTTTTGCCCCAAAACGTATTCCCAAAGTATTATCATAATTCACTATAAAGTTATGCCAAGTTATAGCCTTTTATTTACAATACACGCCAATTACCCAAAACCCAACTTAGTCGCGTTCATATTAAACCTCTACCAAGTCATAAATTATCATATACGTTTCAACTCCAAATTTTACATAATTAACATATGCCCATGTTCTAGATTACATGTCAGTTTTACATATGCCCAATTCATATCAAATTTACATATGTTCAATTCATGCCGTTTTACATGTATGCCAATTTTATGCCAATTTACACATATACCAAGTTTCATGCCATTTTACATATGTCAAGATTCATGATTTACAGGTTTACAAAGCTATGCTCAATTTACATAGGTCAAGTTTTATACCCAAAATTACATGTATACCACGTTTACACCAATTTACTCATAACAAGTTCTAACTAAAGTACATATATCAAGATCCATATCAAATTACATATATCAATCCCAATCGCGCAATAACCATTATAATGACAATACCCAAAATTACCCCGTTTCATGTTAATGGTAAATTATCCCCAAACATCCAATTTTCATATTATGCCTTCGATTCCACCATACACATATATTCCACTAGGCAATATTCCCATATTTCCCCCGTATATCATCGCACGTATATCATAGTTTAGGACTAGGTCCGAAATTGACCTAGGTTCATCAAAAGAAAATAAGAAGGGGAAGGTAGAAGATTGCAATAAAAACGAGATCAGAGAGAAAACGACATAAAAACATCATCTCAGGCATAAAGAATAGATCTTGATAATAATATCAACACGAACCAAGAAAATTGATTTACAACAAGCTGAATAGACCATAAACTTGTCAAGAGAATATAGATAGAAAGGTTCCCAAAATCAAGATCCAAGAAGAAACAAGAATAGACTTGAATCAAAAGTCCAATTTCACTTCATCACATGTCCATATTAAATTTAATTATTTTAACCTGAAAATAACTAGAACTTACAGATCATGGACAAGGAATTAAGAACTGAATTTGTTGTAAAAATGTTGCGTCGTTGTTGATTTATTGTCTTGAATCACTGTAGAAGCCTTAATCTTCGAATTGGATTGTGTATGAAAGCTTAGGAAATTTATTAGAGGTGGCGGCCATGATCAAGAGGGATCTCAGCAGCATTTTCGTGTAGGAATGGTTTTTTATGAATTAGGTCAGGTCTTAGGGTGTATTTATAGGTGTAGGAATTATTTAGGGCCTTTAGATCAACCCTAGAATCAATCCGGACCATCAAAACACGTCTCAGGCTTCAAAAATGGGTTGTAGGCTAAAAAAGGCCGACCAGGTCGACCTGTAAGGGGGGAGGTCGACCATATGGTGGATCTGTAGGGGGTAGGTCGACCCTCTGGTCGACCTGCCTGGTTCTGTGTTGCCTGAAATTTGCTGAATCTTCTACAGGCCATAACTTCTTCATCCGGACTCCGATTTTCGAAAACTCAGACTCTATTTCATGCAGAATTCCGAGATGAATGCAATGGCACAACCCGTTTCCCATAATTCTCATTTTAAAAATTAATTATACCTTTATTTCTTGTTTTAAAATGTTATTAAAATTCGGGTTGTTACATTCTCCACTCCTTAAAGGATTTCGTCCCCGAAATCTTCAAGTTAAGAAGAATGTGTCCTACCATCCAATCATCCATCTACTCTATCATCAATCACATGCATTCATTGTCCTTAAGAGATTTCTAATGCTGTATGAACATATGCAAGAAGTTTGTGTATATGTTCCTTGTCTAATGCAAATGATCAGACCTGATTGATCTTCTTAATGCAAAATATGTTTAGTGCCATGAGTCCAACAGGTATGCAAATAGTCCTAGTCACATTAACACTATATGTGTGCACAAACATCCATCCATATGCAACATCCACATGATAACACATTCAAATTCATCCATAAACAAGTATAAACACTCATGCATATGCAATATGAAAGGTGACTGAGCCGATCTATTGTCTAATGTGCGTGTATATGCATCCACGAGCAACCACTAATAACCGCTTGCAACCACTTGCAACCATCAATCGTAACATGTCTCAAACACATGTTTACACCCAATTTTTCCTACATAAAGATATAGTCGAATGATAGAAGCAAGTAAAACCTTTGTGCCCATTAGGCAATGTCAAAACTGGAAATCTACGTCACATATATACTGATTAGGAGAAGAACTCCCTAAGCAACGGCCCCGAAGATCGAAATCAACATCAGACTGACACCCAAAGAATTACTCAACCCAACTAATATATATGATTCTAGGAAACTAAGCATGATAGACTCCTTTTAGGTCACAAGAAATCCCTTCCTAAAACCAACCCGTATCCTATAAAACCCAAAAAGTTTAGTCAACCCAACGGACACCTCAAGCCCCAACATGTATTACTAGCAGATGAGTCATACTCCCTATGGGGTTTGCAATAGAAATAGGATTGAGAATAGGACTGAGAGGATACACTTAAAAGATAGCATGCAAGTAAGTTCTGCAGGAAAAGAGGGATCAAGGATATACTCTTAAAAAGAGATATATGTGCGTATCTAGTCTTCAATCTTCTAAGCCGCATTTCCTTGAGCTTAACTCCATTGTGCCTTGACCTTCTTTAACTTCGTGATTTTGTAGCTTCTTAATTCCTATTTCCAAAATATGAGTTGGAACTCATTTTACTGTCGCCTCTCGTTCCACTTTCACTTATTCTCTTTCTAGTATACCTGATTCAAACATAACTGCGTACTCATGGTTTCATGCAAGCTCTCCAAAATTCACTAGTGAATCTTGGATTTCGTTCACTTACTAGAAGGTATTCCTTATAAACGAATTATCTCTTGAAAACAAACAAATGCCAACCATGTTGCCAAGTGTACTTACTAAGGTGATTTTCTATAACTCATGCATAAGTGAAATGAACCATCCGCCTTAGTGGCGAACACTACTCGAGCGGATCAATAAATGTATCAAGAGATTCTAGGTAACTAAGCATGGCAGAACCCTAAGGGTTACACTAGACTTCGAGGGTATTACCGAGGCAAGTCAAGAGTCTAACTACCCTCTTTTCATACTCGAGAATGGTATCATTTCTGGATAACCACTCCATCCTTAGAACCAACCCATAGCCCAAAAACATAAGCATTACTTCTAAACTCAACACTTAGCCTAGACATTCTCAAATCCAAACAAGTCATGAATAAATGAGCCGACTCCCCAACAGGATTTGAGACAAAAATGGGATCCTCTACTATGCTAGTACTAAGGTGCAGAGACTCAACTATCGAAGCAGAATTAAAAGGATGCGATGTACAAAAACAAAGTTCTAACGGGATGACAGAAAAGAAAGGCTAAACCTTTAACAAAAACGTTACCACCTCCCTAGGGTACGCTAGAAGTGAGAGTATACAATTTCCCTCTCGACGATCTTGTTCTTTGCCCTCGTCCTATAATACTTAACTACATGTCCCTTTTTACCATAGTAAAGATACTCTCTCTTGTCATGGGTTTTATTATTCCTTCACTTTGGCCTCTTCCCTTTCACCTTTTCCTCCTTCGTGGATTAAGCCATGTCAACAAGTTTCTCATCCATAGGCTTGTTTTCTTTATCCGTGTTCTTACTATCCTTGTATAGCTTATTGCCCGATTTCTCGAAAGTTACCTCCATCACACTACAACCTTACAAAGCTTGAAATAAGATTAGTCGCAGATGGAACTACTGCGGCTACAGATGGAGGTTGGGCACTTCTTTGCCCTCCGACTTGTGTCGTACACCTACAGAATTATGGCGAAAAAGAAAGAAAGAAGAGATTCAAAGAGAGAATCAAAAGATAGTGCATATGGCTTTGGGGAATATGCCTTTCGTAAAACAAAACTTTTCTTATAAGGATGTTTCTTTGTAAACATTTTGGAAATAATTTCAGAAGGTTTTTAAAAGCTTTTGCCCAGTCTGGTAACCTTCTGCTCTGATACCAAATGTAACACCCCACATCCGTTAAGGTCACTCACAAAGGGAATGCCTTAACTTCAATGGAGCATTATGGAAACTGGAACAGAAATATTACAAGACAGACATATATAAAACAACGGAAAGTAAAGTAGGAGTACTTCAAATCATTTATTAAATATAATTATTTACAATAAAATCCCATCAACTTCCAATACCCAATTACATAGCTAAAATATCTGTCTTGCTCAAAAACAAAGAAGCATAAAAATAAATTCTGATATTCCCCAATAAAGCAAGGAAAGCCATAGCCAAGAGAAATCCAAGTCGTACATGAAAGAGCCTTGGAGCTAGGTAAGATCTGAACTGAGCTGTATTCCCACCCTGCGAACCTTGTGGGGGGGGGGGAACAGAAGAAAAAGAGGCGAAACAAAACGGGTCAGTCATAAAGACTGAGTAAGTCCTAGTGACTTTCAGCATCAAAACAAATAAAGATAACATGGCATGAATAAACTGAAAATAAACATAAGCATGATGACAAGTTAAGCTACAGGCACGATGAATCAAGTATAACATCCCATAATTTCAATCAATAGTAGCATCACAAGGTTCCTACCAAGTATCACATCGCAAGATTTCTAAGCTTCGTCATTAAAATATTTCAGTGATATCTATTTGCCTTGCACCACCTGACTAGTGTCCCAACTAGTGATCTATATAAAATCATCATATGATAACGTGATCCCAATCCCCGAAATTATGGTTGCTTTCAGGTGTACATCTATTATTTATCACCTAGATCTAATCTAGGGTTTTCTATCGGGCGCTTCCTAGATTCAACCAGGGTTTACGGGACCTAGGTCCAACTAGAGTTTATGCTACCTACTGAACGCTTCTCGGATTCAGGGTTTATGCGACCTAGGTCCAACCAGGGATTATGCTACCTGCGTGTGTCATACGACCCCCAATGATTGTAGATACCTATGCTGGTCCCACCATGGTTGTATCAAGTCCCATGGTGGCGGCCCAACACAATTCTAGAATGCATAGTGTATACTACTGGTGCACGTTGCCTGCTTTTTCTGCCCCGAAGTGCGTGCACGCCCGCACTCCGTTAGAACCTACATTGTTGCACCACTCATCGTCGCTTTGACCGCTTACAATCGGCCCAGTAAGCGTGCCCCACCTTGCCTAGTTTCATGGTACCATGATACACCTATGTGGGTTACTGCTGAAATGGGTCCCCGTTACTAGGGTTTCCTACTGGTTAAGTTTGTGGGCCTATATATACAGATATTACCCACCTACCCACGATGTACTTAACCCACTGATTCAAGCATGTTTATTAATGGTTAAGTTTGTAGGCCTATATTTACTAATATTATCCACCAACCCGATATGTACTTAACCCTCTCCGTCCATCGCGTTAAATTGGCTAAGTGTTTTCTCTTGTTTTACTTAACCCTACCACACAACATGTTATATCGGTTAAGTGTTGCTCCTTGTGTTACTTAACCCTACCGCAAGTCTTGTTATACTTGCTAAGTGTTCTCCCTTGTGTTAACTTAACCCCACCGCATGTCATGTCATATTGGTTAAGTGTACGTTGACTTAGCCCACCTACTTATCATGTTGTGACGGTTAAGTGTTACCCTCTGTTGTTACTTAACCTTACCACGCATCACGTTATATTGGTTAAGCGCATGTTAACTTAACCCTATCCACTAGTCATATTATAATGGTTAAGTGTTACCCTCGTATGTTTATTTAACCCTACCATGCATCAGGTTATATCGATTGGGTGTTATCAACCCATTCAAGTTAAACCAACCCATCCGCTAGTCATGCTATAACGGTTAAGTGATATCAATCAATTCAAATTAACTTAACCCACCCACTTATCATATTATGTTGGTTAAGTGTTATTAATCTACTCAACTGCACCCACTTGTCTAATTAACATGTTGTATTAGTTGAGTGTCCTCAATTTTCTTAACCCTGCCCACTTGTCTAATTAACATGTTAAAATGGTTAAGTGTTCTCGAGCAATCAAGTTCAGGTTTACTTAACCCACCCATTCATGTCATATCGGTTAAGTGTCATTAGTCTAGTCATATTACTTAACCTTTCCATTCTTAGCGTGTCTGTTTATTGGCATTAATTAATTATTAATGCATCAACCACTCACATTAGACCTGTTGTTGCGGTCAGTGGATATGCCGGGCGGTTCCGGGCAGAATTACATAACAACTCAGTCTAACCTCGGGTTTAAGCATGACATGACTAACTTCTCACATTGGATCTTATTATTTGCAGTCACTGGATATGCCGGGGGGTTCTGGGCAGAATTGCACTGCAAATTCAACCCAACCTCGAGTTAGCCATGTTTACGTTCGTATTCATACTCATATTCATGTTCATGTTTCAACCACGTTCATATTTCCAGTTATATGCCAATTACCAAGTTCATAATTCACGTTTTTGCCCCAAAACGTATTTCCAAAGTATTAACATAATTCACTATAAAGTATGCCAAGTTATAGCCTTTTATTTACAATACACGCCAACTACCCAAAACCCAACTTAGGCTCATTCATATTAAACCTCTACCAAGTCATAAATTATCTTATACGTTTCAACTCCAAATTTTACATAATTAACATATGCCCAAGTTCTAGATTACATGTCAGTTTTACATATGCCCAATTCATACCAAATTTACATATGTTTAATTCATGTCGTTTTACATGTATGCCAATTTACACATATACCAAGTTTCATGCCGTTTTACATATGTCAAGATTCATGATTTACATGTTTACAAAGCTATGCTCAATTTACCTAGATCAAGTTTTATACCCAAAATTACATGTATACCACGTTTACACCAATTTACCCATAACAAGTTCTAGCCAAATTACATATATCAAGATCCATATCAAATTACATATATCAATCCCAATCGCGCAATAACAATTATAATGACAATACCCAAAATTACCCCGTTTCATGTTAATGGTAAATTATCTTTAAACATCCAATTTTCATATTATGCCTTCGATTCCACCAAACACATATATTCCACTAGGAAATATTCCAATATTTCCCCCGTATACCATCGCACGTATATCATAGTTTAGGCCTTGGTCCGAAATTGACCTAGGTTCATCAAAAGAAAATAAATAGGGAAAGGTAGAAGATTGCAATAAAAACGAGATCAGAGAGAAAATGGCATAAAAACATCATCTCAGGCATAAAGAATAGATCTTGATAATAAAATCAACATGAACCAAGAAAATTGATTTACAACAAGCTGAATAGACCATAAACTTGTCATGAGAATAAAGATAGAACGGTTCCCAAAATCAAGATCCAAGAAGAAACAAGAATAGACTTGAATCAAAAGTCCAATTTCACTTCATCACATGTCCATATTAAATTTAATTATTTTAATCTAAAAATAACTAGAACTTACAGATCGTGGACAATGAATTAAGAACTGAATTTGTTGTAAAAATGTTGCGGCGTTGTTGATTTATTGTCTTAAATCATTGTAGTAGCCTTAATCTTCGAATTGGATTGTGTATGAAAGCTTAGGAAATTTATTAGAGGTGGCGGCCATGATCAAGAGGGATCTCAGCAGCATTTTGGTGTAGGAATGATTTGTTATGAATTAGGTTAGGTCTTAGGGTGTATTTATAGGTGTAGGAACTATTTAGGGCCTTTAGATCAACCCTAGAATCAATCCAGACCATCAAAACACGTCTCAGGCTTCAAAAATGGGTTCTGGGCTAAAACAGGCCGACCAGGTCGACCTATAAGGGGGGAGGTCGACCATATGGTCGACCTGTAGGGGGTAGGTCAACCCCCAGGTCGACCACGTGGTCGACCTGACCCCAGGTCGACCTGCTTAGTTTTGTGTTGCCTGAAATTTGCTGAATGTTCTACAGGCCATAACTTCTTCACCCGGACTCCGATTTTCGAAAACTCAGACTCTATTTCATGCAGAATTCCAAGACGAACGCAATGGCGCAAACCATTTCCCATAATTCTCATTTTAAAAATTAATTATACCTTGATTTCTTGTTTCAACATGTTATTAAAATTCGGGTTGTTACAATCTCCCCTACTTAAAATCTTTTCGTCCTCGAAAAGGAACGGAGCTGAAAGTTGTTTAACTAACCAACTCAACTTTCATTCTGGCTTTCATTCTTCAACTTTTCAGTTTCTAAGAATTTTCTAATTTCTCAAAAATTTGGCTAACACCCCAAATTTTTGAAAAATTTCACCATAACCTCCTTTGTACGGGTTGATATTTAAAACCTCAACTTGCCTCACAGGGTCCTCATCAATCCAAAGGAAAAAAAAGCCAAGCGGCTAGCCAATCGGCTCATAAAATCATCAAAACCTAAGAAATACAGTAAATATGTACCTATTTGTCGGGCATACTATTTTATTCCTCTCTTAACTTCCATGCTATGACCTGTTCATTATATATACATGAATATGTATGCAATTCCAATAAAATTTCAATTCGATTCAATATTTGACTCGATTTGGCTTAATTAATCTTTCATGTTCATATTGGTTAAATTAATTATTATTCAAATATTCTTATTAGTTAAACTAATAATCAAACATCAAAACTAGCAATCAATTAGTTGATTAAATTTTCAATCATATAACTTTTATATACCCAAAAATTATATTTTTAGTATCAAATTACAAACAATAAATCTAGTTATATTTTGGTTCTCACACCAGTCAATTGGAAATATATAGATATCCCACTTTCGAAACTCGAACACAAATGCTGATTATGCGATCGCTATCATCAGAATCATCTCCGTGCGACTAGAGTGTGATTCTATATCTATCTAGTATCTAAGGCTACGAATATACATCTCGTCAGGCATATACTCAAAGTCTCCCTATACTAGATTGTCCAAATTCAATTTAAAATAAAATATTCAAATATGAATAATGGATATAAAATTTTAAAACTAAATTTGATTTTTAAAAATAACACTCTTCACAATCATTCTAGGATACTACCGATCCTATCTCTAACGAGTCATTCTTATTGGATATTATTAATCCAATCTCTGATGAATTCTTTCGTTCGGTTCTAATGTGTCTTGTTTTCGAGCTCTGTAAACCAATGCTCTGGTACCAAGATGAAACGACCCAAACCTCCCTGTAAGGGAAAGCCCGGATTGAGTTGACAACATGACAAATAAGAATACAAACAGAAGAACATTTCATTGCTATTATAACAATTGCATCAGAGTACAAGAACATAATAGAGTATGAATAAATAATATACATTAGAAAAGTATCAGAGATTTAAAATACATTACGTAGCAGCGGAAAAATAATACATAACACAACTGAAAGAAATACACGGATACAAAGCTTTTCGAATATAGCTCCAGCTGTAAACCAGGATCCTATAAAATAGAAATCTGCAAAACCAAAACTACTAGCTTCCCGTTTCGAAAATAGGGGCACCCAGAGTTTAGGTTAAAACAATACTCAAGGTCAGTCATGGGACTGGTGTGAGAACTAAAACAGCTATTAAAAACTTTACTTTAGAAATAAAGTGAATCAAGGGACCACGCCGTATAACACGGAACGGGTTTTTGTAGGATCTAAATTAACCCTAGAGGGTGAGGGGGGATGAATAGGGTTTATTGCAGTTTTTACTGAGTAATTAAATAATATCAATCACAAATAATAATCAGAGTAAATGCAGAAAATAAATAACACACAGATATACCCAGCTTCGGCAAAACCCTACCTACTACTGCATTCCCCAAGGTTTCCACTAGGTATTAGTCAACAATTACAACGCTTACAACATGCGTAAACTTGTGACAATTCCTAGCCTCTTTGTCATTACCCTACGCTCAAAACTTATCCCCAGTTTCTACTTGGAGCTACATAAAAAGGCCTCACAATCTCGCTATAGTTGCACTAATCCTACGCTCAAAACCCTGCACTGACTTCTATCCCCGAAATCAGATTTCTTCGAGTTACAAACCCCGCAGTTCATCTCCCTAGTTTTAGAGACAAACTAGAAAACTCTAAAGATGATTACAAATTGAAAACAATTAAAAAAATTAAAATAGTTTTAATTAAAAAACCCTTCAAGAAATTAAACCCTAGCCCTTGATACAATTAGGCCGACCGCTTTGCTTCATCTATCTTCACTTGAGCACGATCTCCTCTTTATCTTTGGAAATGGCGATGGCAATTTAAAATTAGGGTTTCTAATCTTCGAATTAAGCTGCCGCTCTTCTCTTCTTTGATGTGCTTCAGTATCCAGTGGCAATCTCTACTTTTAATTGAGTTGAAGAAGATTGATTTCGATCCAAGTTATCTCCTTTTTCTAATATGAAATTAATTTGAATTTTTTGCTTTTAGCTTGTTCGAACTTGGATGGTTTGATGCCTGTGATGATTGGTGTATTTACGGGATTAAAAGTCCTAAAATTTTTCTCTGATTTCATATACGTTTGACTTGGTTCATGATATATACGAAATTTTTGGAGCTTGAAATCTTCTTCACTTGAGCACGATCTCCTCTTTATCTCTGGAAATAGCGATGGCAATTTAAAATTAGGGTTTCTAATCTTCGAATTAAGTTTTCGCTCTTCTCTTCTTTGATGTGCTTTAGTATCCAGTGGCAATCTCTACTTTTAATTGAGTTGAAGAAGATTGATTTCGATCCAAGTTATCTCCTTTTTCTGGTATGAAATTAATTCGAATTTTTTCTTTTAGCTTGTTCGAACTTGGATGGTTTGATGCCGGTGATGATTGGTGTATTTACAGGATTAAAAGTTCTAAAAATTTTCTTTGATTTCATATACGTTTGACTTAATTCATGATATATACGAAATTTTTGGAGCTTGAAATCTTCTGAAATTCTGGAGTTTTCCTCGACTTTAAACCCGAGTGTATATTGCGTATATTTTGGGCTTTTGGAAATCTTCGGCTTTGAATTTGTGGAGTTTGTAATCTTCTAACTTTCTGGAAATATCTTGCGTGATGAATCCTTCAATTTTAAATGGTCCTCCTTGACTTTGAAATAGGTTTCTTTGATTTCTAGAACTTTAAGTCTTATTTTTCCTTTACCTTGAAGTTCTTAAATAAAAACAGTTGCTATATAAATTTGAAATGGTACTACACATGAATTGCCTTGACCTTGAATTTGTCCCTGGCTCTAAGTTAGTATTATATTGAAAAATCTGCTGCCATGTACTGAATAGTTACTATTTTTTTTGATAATAACAGATTCTATACTTTATGTGCCATATTGTTTTTGCACTTGAATTCTAGGGTCTTGATATTCGGCTTTGAACTGATAAAAACAGATGATATGGTTGATATGCCTGACTCATTTAAGTATTCATATGTATGCTGCTTCACCCCTGAGTGTTTGTGCATGTGTGTTGTTTAGCTACTCCACTGTTTTTCCATTTTGCTCATGCCATGTTCATGTGTTTTCCATCTGAATGTTGCACCATGTACATGTTCATGTGTACACCTTTACACTTGAGTTCTGATGTTCTATTCATGCTTGTGATTTTTTGGGTCATCTTGTTTTTCATGGTATTGGTTCATGTGTATGTGTATATATCAGAGTTGTTGCATACATGGTTGGCTGCACTTGACTTTCCCATTTGCTTTGATCGGCTCGGTTGGCTAATTTATATTATACTGATGTTACTGTGAAATGCATACTTGTTCACTGAAACTTATTCTTGTGACTTAAATATGTACATATATGCATTATTTCTTGGATTCTCCACCCTACAGATTCATTGTATGCTTGCATGGCTTGTCCATTTATAGTTTTCATGTAGAACCCATGTACGTTGCATATATTTGCATTGGTATCATAAACTAGTGCATTCCTGTGCATTGTTGTGCCTTGTTGTCTCACTGTAAGAACTCCTCAACTCAATAACCATATACATCTTACTTTCTTGGACTTTTTGAACCTGACCCTTGCCTGTGTAGTCTTGGTTGTGCTTGTGCCTGAACTGCTTGGCCTGTCCATCCCTTGATAAAAAAAACTGGTGCTTCACGTGGTGTTGCCATTTTACTATGGCCTATAAACTTTGGCACTTTTATTCCTTTACTGGTTTAAATCTTGAACTGTTCCTTGCATGTCCATATGACTTTGAACATACATGAACTTGTTTCTGTCTATTTATACATTCTGAAATGTTGTACTTGTCCATTGAATTGATACTACACTTGTACCTTTGTTTGAATTTTCCTGGCTTTTATATAAAAATCTGATATAAAAAGATATTGCCTTGATTTGTGTTGATATGGACTAAGTTGAGTTGGTCCACGAGGCTGCTCCTCAGTTGCAATACTGGTTTCTTTTCTCTACACTTACTTGATATATATCAGACCAAGTCTATAAAAATGATGAGAATCACACTAAAAATCTGAGGCAAATAAAATATAAAAATAAATTTATATTTGTATGCACTTCAGATTTATTTTCATTGCAGTGTACATTTTGTGTGTGTGTTTCATGTGACAGGTAAGCAGATGGTGACTGATAGCTGGACTGGATCTGAAGCACGTGAAGATTCAATGTGTCAGAGTCAGTGAATGTATAACTGTGTCTGTATATAACTGAGTGATCGAGTGATATGTAGTGAGGAATTGAATGTACTGAGTGATGAGAGTTTTAGTGAGGAATAAATGTATAGAGAGGAAAATTGTACTGATAATTATAATAAACAAATTAGATTAAAATAAAATATTATTTTATTGTGTTCAACTCAATTTGTCTACCATATTCAAATTAATTCAATTAGTACAATTCCATGTAAAATATTATAATTGTGAATATATAATAGTGGAGTTATAATGTTGTACTATTTCAGATTTTGAAATAAAATATTTAATTGAATAAATATACCGTGAACTATGTATAATACTATATTATTCAATAAATATTTATTTCTATGAAATGAAATATAAAATAGTACAGTTACAAACACATTTACATAATATTATATGTTTGCTATCATCAAGCAAAAATCATACAACACATGGTTGTATCCAACAGTTTTCTCCCAAGAATACCAGTGCATAAAACAGTTTATAAAAAGTGCAATGCTTTTTGAAAAATGAAGCTATTATAAGACTTAGGTCCCATCACACAATGCAAGCCAGAGGATAGAGTTTTCCCTTATAATAGTCAAACATGCTTGGTACGTTTAAAACAAAGCATTTTAATATTACTATAAGTGTATAGTGTCAAAATCAACTTCAAATATAAATGTATCAATCATAGACGGCATGGGTACCATATATCATGTCGCCGTACTAGGCTCTACAATTAAAACCGAAATGTCATGTATTGGATATTGGATTTCCATCATGAGTCGAGGCAAGGGATGTAATCATCACCGATTCGTATCACCTCTAGTAAGATGACCCAGGATCCCCCGTAGTGAATCCTTGGATCCTCCAAGGCCAGTTCTCCCTTACGTTTGAGGATTGGAAATTCCTGAACACACGTTTCCAGGTCCTGTCGGACCTATCCATCGGCCTTGTAGTGACCGATATATCTGAGGCGCCTCGCATTCCATCATCCACACAGGTAAAAATAAATAAATGTCTGGCTCTATACAATGACACCACCCATAGCTAGAAAGAAACATCGTGCACTCCTTGGGTCCGTTATCCCGTTTTTGACTAATACCGAGGTGTAAGGCTCGCGAATTAATGCTATACACAAAGCTATGCTATTTTAACCCGTGCTTTGATCATCAACCATAAGACTTTTCTTTTCAACGAAAGCCTTGATCATTTGCATCTCAGCATGCCACATTGACAATTCACGCCATGCAACTAATGTCTATTAATATATAACTTCCAAGCTTATACGTCTCAGAGAAGGGTATTAAGTAAGAGAATAAATTCTCTGCCACCAAACAAATATATATTTAATAGAAATCAATCAACACAGAATAAAATCCAATGTCAGACACACACATCCATTTACTAGTTCGTTCTGGGTCTGAACGAAACCGGAGGCACCTTATTCCTCGTCCCATATGTCCAATACAGGAGAGAGGTCCTCGTATATTCGGTCGATCTCCAAGTATGTCTGAACGATCACCACTTATTACCTTGTCTTTGGTGTACAGCCCAATCAAGACATCGGTAATCATCCAAACGAGGTGATGATCTCTGGTCTTCAACAACCATCTTCGTCGTCGACTTATCATCATATTAATTATTCAGAATGCGATAAACCCGGTCTTTCTGAATAACTCGCATATCTTATAAACAAGTTCTATAAAAATACAACATACCCCTCATTCCAATCGAGAATATTCTTTTATTCAAACATTCACATCATTAGGGAGAGGTTCCCATTAATTTTATCAAAGTAAAATTCTTCAAAATTTATTCCTTTTTCTTTCCTTTGATATCAATTTCCAAAAGATTCATTTATCTTTTCCCAATTCTAAACCAAATTAAGGTTTATAAACTAGTTGGGATTATCGAACCATACTGAAGTAATCAATTCTTTTATTATCCCATTCCCGACATATTGATCCCATGGAGCAAAACTGGTAGTACTCCATATCAAACACCACTATGTTATCTGTAAAAATTAATTAACATTTCACATTCAAATCTAATTAAAGATCTAACTATCGCTTGGAGCAAAACGGGTGATACTCCATTCTCGATCATTTCCCAAATTTGATAATTTAAATTATCACATTCACATTTCAATCTAATTAAAGATTCATTAAAACTTCTTTTAGTTTTAATCCTCCTAAAAATTATTATTAATGATTATTTAACTTTGGAAAATCAAACATGTCGCATCGACAATCTACACCGTACCATTGATTTCTGCCAATATATAACCTCGAAGCTCGTACGTCTCAGAGAAGGGTGTTAAGCAAGAGAATAAATTCTCCACCACCAAATAGATATATATTTAGTAGAGATCAACAATACAGTTCAAAATAAAATATTAGATATGTAATCCTATCTTTAACTGGGTTAAAGAACCAATGTCTTTTAAAACACAGTTCAAAATAAACCCAAAATTACATTCCATTAATTATGGAATCTTCACGGAGAACAGATCAATATATAATCGATATCAATTTCCGTATTCGACTAATAATAAAAATGGAGTAGTGTAAATTCCTCCACGGAAGCTCACTTCGATTATTACTAAATCGAATTCCATTCAATTCCAATTTAATATATTAAATTGAAAAAATTTAATTTTGGAAAATTTCCATTAAATTTTAGTTAAGAGTTTTATAAATTTCAAATCATATCCTTACTGTTAATTGGGTTAAAGAACAAGTGTTATTTAAAACACCGTTCACGATAAACCCAAAAATCCAATTCTTTTATTCAATTCCAATTAAATATTAATTAATTGGTAAACTTCACTAAATCTTAATTAAAAGATTTATTCTTTTCTCAACTGGGTTTAAGAACAGTGTTAATGAAGATACCATTCACGACAAACCCAAAATCCAATTTAATATTGAATACAAGACTCTGAATAACAATTATATCGGCTTATATTCAATATCAAATTCTGAAATTAACGGATATCGTATTGGGAATAGCAATATATGTATCTTCCAAATTACCATAACAATATCTGTATAACCACGGAATCCAATATCGAAATATTCTGAAGATTATTTCCATTCCAATCCATTCCAATTTATTCATTGGAAAATTCTGGTTATTTTAAAAGCATTTCAAATCCAATTTATTCCTTTTAAAAATACTGGATTATTATACTAGTTAATAACTAGTTCATTTTGATAAAAATTTATTTTTATCTTTAAAAACGTGGAATTTTTCATCCAAATCATTTATTATGATTTTACACAATTTTTCCATATTTTTTGAATAATTTTATTAGGGCCCGTACAGTCGGTTTCCAATATCGGCCACCAAACTACATCCATAACGACCTTTCCCGAAATTGATTTGGACATATCTCAAAATATAACCATTAGATTTCAAATCTCTTATATTCATTGGAAAGCACTTTTTAATATGGACCCAACGGTTCCAGTTTTAAGAGAATCCGACGGTCGGATCTCCCGTTACATCAATTTGAAGTTAATAATCAAAATTCGTGAACAGTCGCTACGCGGCGCGTTCTATTCAAGCCATTGTAATATATATATCGTTGATTTCTATTTAAAACGTACTTATTAAATTGTTTTAAATTCGTTTTAAAAAAGATTCCAACTTCCATTTCAATTTTAAATCAAAGTTGAGTATTATATATCATTATAATATTAAAATGATAATATTTTCAAAATATCAGATTTCGAAATCAATTCTTTTTTATATTCATTATAAAAATGAATAAATCGATATAAATATCGTTCGTGTTAAAATGGCGCATATCTAATCAACACGGCTTCACATACTTCAATATTTTTGTGTCCATCCAAAATTGGATATCAAATTCACTTTTTAATCCTTTACTGAATATTATTTTAAATTATTCATTATTTTAAAATATTTCCTTATTTTAAAATATACGTTCCTTTTGAATTGGAATCAGACCCAATCAATTACCATATAATTCATTTATATGGATTTCATACAACACATGTACACAACAATCATGATACACAATCAACCATCATCCAGAGTGCATTACACAACTGTGTAAGCATTATATATAAATAATTAACGCTTACAACAGTCTATCAACTAATCGATTGACATATAACTAAACAATTGGGATTAGTGTACGCCAAATATCATCCCAATACCCGTGTGGGGTTTCAACCAACAATACTGAATATTATTTGTGTAGTTGGGCGATGTGTAAAATTTATCGTCCCAATCAATATCAGTTAAATGGGTGTACATAAACAAATCGTCCGATTTGTAAATGAATATTTATTTTCATTTCGAGAGAATTTTATGTTGTTCATATATACGTTAAAAATTATTTTTTTAACAATAAAATATTTATTTCAACACATGAATATTTTTGATAGTTAATTTCTATAATAAAAATGATATTTTTATCGTTCAAACATTTTATTCAACACATGAATATTTTATACAGTTCATATACACATTAAAAATTATATTTTTAATGAATAAAAATTCATTTCAGAAAATTTCGCCATTATAATGGTGCGATAATAGAACCAGAGTAATGTCTAGGATTATGCCTCTCCTGATACTGGCGTGCGCCATACACAAAAGTCAATCACATTCAATACACTACGATACAATCAATTTTCAACACAACCAAATTTCCACAATAAAATCCAAACAAAAATCATGGTCTGTACAATAAATAGTGTCGGGGGCTTCTAAGCCCCTTCTGCATCCTAGTATATATTTATCTGTAAAATAATTAGAGCGAGAAGGAGTTTTCACATTGGGTTTCCACTCCTCAGTCCTTAACCGATGATTTCAGAACCGCTTGCGTTTAAATTTGCCTCGAATTCTAGTTTGCTCCGTTTCTATTCTGGAATGTTCCATAGTGTAGTATTTCTGATCACGATTCCAATGCAATTTGAACTTTCAAATTCTGTTGTCATTTGGAATAGTTATGAGATTTTATAACTTAATTATCTTACTTAATAAATTAAATATATTAACCATGGTTTTAGCCTAATCCCTTCTTCCCTGTTACATCCTTTCTATAAAAATCACGTAACCACTCTTTGTTTAAACCCTCACCACCGCACATCACCACGATCGTCGCTACCCCCATCGGACCCTCCCATCGTCGAGCCCCCACGTCGCCTGCCTATGACCTCGCCACCGACCAACTTGAGCACCCCTCCCCTAGAAATGTGAACGAACGATGGCGGCTTGGGAGTAAAATTCGAGTGGCTCAGGCCACTTAAGACGATCACCACCGTTGAAAGGGTGAATCTCGATGAGCTGATCCTCCTTGACATTGGAAGTTCTTCACGTTCTCTTGCGGATTGGAAGATTGGGAGGATAGAAATCTAGAAATTTTCCACCATCCAAATTGAAATAGCGGCCCAGAAAAGTAAAAAAGGGGGAGGCTAGGGTTTAACAAGGGTATATATATATAATATTATAATATTATTTTAACTCACAAATTACCCATTTATCGATTCGAACACCAAATCAATCCCAATGACTGTCGTTCCTAGCTAAATACCCTCATTTCGAACACAATGGGATATGTCCCATAAGCCAATTTGATTGTTTTGATCAGTTTTTATCAAAAATAAAATTATAAATTAATATAACGTTCAAAATTGATTTCAACGTACATTTTAATTTACCGGGGCCACCTACCGACTCCAAAAATTCCAAAAAAATAAATCTAGCTATGTTTTGATGGTACGATCCTAACAAAACTAATTTCGTCAAATTTGAAGACTGTTTGAAAAATGGCCAATTTCCAGTCCATTAAATTCAAACTAAAATTACCAAACACGTTTTAATTTACCACGCTCACATATTATTTCCAAAGATTATGGAAATTGGAATGTAGCAATAATTCGACATTCCGGATCCAACAAAAGTGGTTTTGTCGAAAACGGAGGTCGTTTGCAAAACGGCTCTTTTTAAGGGCTATATATTATATATAAATTCCATAGCGACTATTTCAAATTTTAAACTGGACATAACTTTCAATTTACATTATGAAATCTGGATATTTCACATTCTTTAGAAAGATATAGTTAAATAGATTCCAACGTTTCTTGTTTTTCTGAAATCTGATTTATTTTGAATCATGTACATTCATTTGAAATTTAAAATCGAATTTTCAAACTACCACGCCATTTCTGGCTTGTTTTATAATTAAAATAAATTTATCCATTCTAACTTCGATTTAAAATTAATTTTTAGTTGTTATTATTAAAAATAAATCATTTTAAATATCCAAAATCCATTAAAATAGACAAAATAAAAATTTTAAAGTGGTTTTGAAAATCCGGGTTGTTACATAGGCCATCAAGGTGGTGCCATCCGATCATTGTCAAGCCCCTTCGTTTTGGAGCAAAATCGAACCCTAGTTTTGAACAAATTGGGTTTGATGCAGCCCGAAGTAAAATGAGGAAGAAAAGATTATTTTAATTTAATTTAATTAATTACTATATTAATTACTCCAAAATGTCATTAACCTTTAAAATTATGCAACTTTTTCTTACGAGGTCGAAATCCAGTGATTTCAATTGCGTTGCGATTGTGGAGGAGAACTCTACAACATGGAACTGACCAAAACGAAAACGGAGGCAATTGGAATTTTTGACAAAATTAAAGGACTGTTTAATTTTATAATGACCCGAACTCCCTCTATCTCCGAAGAGACGGAAGAAGGCGGATTGAGTTGAGGTCAAGACCAATCAGAACGCAAACAGAAGAACATTTCATTGCTGTTACAACAATTTACATCAGAGTACCAGAATATAATAGAGTATGAATAAATATTATACATCAGAAAAATATCAGAGATTTAAATTACAAAGCAACAGAAAATTAATGCAATGCATCGTGAAAATACATTAACATATACAATTGAAAGAAATACACGGATACAGAGCATTCCGAATATAGCTCCAGCTGTAAATCCAGGATCCTGTGTAAATAAATCTGCAAAACCAAAACTACTAGCTGCTCATGTGGAAAATAGGGGCACACAATGTTTAGGTTAAAACAATAAACTATAGGTTAGTCATGGGATTGGTGTGAGAACTAGAACAGTTATTTAAAACTTTACTTTAAAATCAGGTAAATCAAGGGACCATGCCGTATAACACGGAACGGGTTTTCTCCTAAGAACACCAGTGCATAAAACAGTTTATAGACAACACAATGCTTTTTGAAAAATGAAGCTATTATAAGACTCATGTTCCATCACACAATGCAACGCAAGCCGGAGGATAGAGTTTTACTTTATAATAGCCAAACATGCTTGGTACGTTTAAAAAAAATCATTTGATACTATTATAAGTGCGTAGTGTATAAAACAACTTCAAATATAAATGTATTAATCATAGACAACATAGTATCCCATGCTACTATGTCGCTATATTAGTTTTACAATTAAAACCGAAATGTCGTATTAGAAGTTGGATTTCCATCATGAACCAAGGCAAGGGATCGTTCTTATCGAATTTGAGGCCCTCTAGCCCGTGCCTCAGGCTCATCTGCAACTGCACCTTAGATCTTCAGGGCCGGTCCTCTCTTACGTTTGAGGATTAGATCATAGTTCCTGAACAATACGTTTCCCCGCTCTATGGGGCGTAAGTCTGGTCAGTATGTCGACCATGTCATCCATCAGCCCCGTAGTGACCAATATATCCGGGTACCTCTCTATCCATCAAATAATACGCAACATCCACATGAGTAAAATGTCTGGGCTCCATACCATGACACTACTCCTAGCTAGAAGGAAACGCATGTTCTCCCTGCAGTCCTCTCCCATTTCTGGTTCATACTACGATGTAAGACTCACGAATTAACGCTACACAAAGCTATGCTATTTAAAGCCATGCTTTGATCATCAACCACAAGGCCCTGCTTTTCAACAAAAGCCTTGATCACAAGCCACTCAGGACGCCACACTGTCACTCCATACCGTACCACTGATTTCTGCCGATATATAATCTCTAAGCTCGTACGTCTCAGAGAAGTGTGTTAAGAAAGAGAATGAATTCTCCGCCACCAAACAAATATATATTTAGCAGAGATCAGCGAATACTGTATAAAGGAATACAATGTCATAAATACTATCCATTTGTAAGTCCGTTCTGGGTCTGAACGAAACCGTAGGCACCTTATTCCTCGTCCTAATGTCCAATACAGGAGAGAGGTCCTCGCATATCCGGTCGATCTCCAAGTATGTCTGGACGATCACCACTTGTTACCTTGTCTTGGGATGCCTCCCAGTCAAGACATCGGTAATCATCCAATCGATATGAAGATCTCCGGTCTTCAACCATCGACTTATTGTCGTATCAATTATTCAGAACGGGATAAACCCGGTCTTTCCGAATAACCCGCGTATTTTATAAACAAGTGCTATAAAAACACAACTTACGCCTCATTCCAATCTAGAATATTCCTTTATTCAAATATTCACATCATTAGGGAAAGGTTCCCATTAATTTTATCAAAGATAAATTCTTTAAATTTATTCTTTAATCTTCCTTTGGATATCAATTCAAACCAAATTAAGGTTTATCCAAACTAGTCGGGGTTAGCGCACCTTATTAAAGTAATCATTTGTTTTATTTCCCAATCCCAACTTATTCATCCCATGGAGCAAAACTGGTAATACTCCATATCTAACGCCATAGTGTTATCGGTAAATTTAATTACCATTTCACATTCAAACATAATTAAATATTTAACTATCGCCTGGAGTAAAACCGAGGGTACTCCATTCCTGATCATTTCCTAAATTTGATAATTTAAATTATCACATTTCCATTTCAATCTAATTAAATATTCATTAAAACTTCACTTAGTTTTAATCTTCAAAAATCATTATATAATGATTATTCAAATGTAACGACCTGCCATTTTGACCGTGCCGAATCGACAAAACATGTCAACTCGAAACGCCCAAAACAACAGATTGTTATTAGCTTCTGAGGTAAATAGAATAAATCATAGAATCACAGATCACAGACATAGATACAAAGCAATATGATGTCTCGCAGCGGAAAATTTTAAAATACAATAGTACTTCATGAAGCTACTAAATAAATTTTACATCAGAGTTTACATAAATAATACAGTGGAAGTCTAATACAATAAATAATTGATAACAGTCTGAAACAAAACAATGATAATAGCTGACACTGGAACAACTGATCAAAGAGTAGATACAGGTGAGAAAACCCAATATAAGCTCCAACTCCAAAGATGAATCTCGAAACTGGAATACTCGATCTGACCCGAGCAATAATGCAAAACAAAACAACTCGGATCAGGACTAACATTCTCATAGAAGTAAATCAACTCAAATGAAATGTTCAATGAAATGCAATTAGTAACTTAGAGGATGTTTAGGATCACCATCCTCTAAGGATCCGTCAAACTAATACTATATAGTATAATACGCTATATATAATAGTGTCTATCAGTAAAGTAAAATATCAAAATAGCATAAGCGGGATTACCATGATTACCCTTACACCGTTTATATATTCCCATAGTATATACAATACCGTAATTCCTCCGTAATCTGGAGGTTGATCAGAGGGCACTCCATATAAAATAGTACAAAACAAAATTGTATAAGGCATGTGACAAGGCATGCAAGGAATGCCAAGGTGGATTCACCGTTTGCAGAGCCGGACTAGTGGTAACGCATAGTAGCCACTACCGCCCACCTCGATACGCCCTCCCATAATCCAAAGGGCCCAAATAGAATCTCAAAAGTAATAGAATAATATCGAAGAAGTGTGCTCGATAAGAGGTATGACCTTACTTGGTCCATGCATAGCTCCTGTTTTAGCCACATCAAGCTGACTCAAGGCAGTCAGGGTCTCGTAATTAATATGAAATAGAAAAATGGAGTCGTTCGCCAAATTATTCCCTTCATTCTGGAACTCCACCGCGTACACAGTTGTTAAAGTGGTTTTCGGTATTGGTAGAGAGTATGACAATATCCGATCCCGGTCTCTTTAACAACCAATCGTTTACATCTTTCACATCGTGGTCATTATTTTATAAATCACTTTATAAAATAGTTTATACGAATTCTCATATTCGTATAAAAAAATCAAAATTAAATATTTATTTTGAATATATTAACTTCTGAAACACATCCACGTAAATCGAATCAATTTAGAAAATCATATAATAAAGGTCTCGAGATATAGTATAAACTAATACTATAATATTTAACTTCGATAATATCTTAGTTTCGGATTTATATAATGATCATCTTTCCGAAATCAACTTATAGTCATATATTAAAAGATCCATAATATCGTTAAAAATCAAGACAAATTTGTTTTAACTTTGAAGATAGGTGGTTTGATTTATACTCGGCGAAACTCATTCAAAATATTCAAATAATTCAAATCCACCTTATTAAGAGTTCATTTAAGTCGATTCAAGAAATTCAACATTTTCGGCTCCAATTCAATATGTATTCGATTCAAATCAAAACTTATATTTCAAATCAACAGAACATACCATCTCTTACAATTCAAGATGTACATTTCGATGTCGTCGCTTATAGATTCAAATCATACGGTTTTAAAACCATTCTTATAAATTCACTTTTACAAATTCTTAATTTAAACCAAACAATTTATAAAACCAATTCAATATATATATATATTTTATATATATTCCAATTAATATTCAATCACTATAAAATCGAATTCATTTCATGTCAGCTGTAATTCAAATTAATCGCAATTCAAGATCATTTCTCGTTAGAATTCAAAACCGAATTCAAACTCACATTCAGTTGATTTATAATCAAATTCATTCCTTAGATTTGGAAATTCAATTTCAAAACAAATTCACAATTCAAGTTCATCTCTCGTAAGTCTATTTCGATTCGAAAACAAATTAATTTCTTATATCGGTTTATATGTTAAGTCAAGTATCATTATATAAATTTTACATCTTAAACCTCGAATTCGAATCGCGAAACCTTAACTTATTCAACTTTTAGTGTATTATTAAAGTTTGTAAAATATATATAAAGAAAAAAATAATTTTGAAAATATACATATAAAGAAAAATATAATTTTTGAAAATATATATATAAAGAAAAATATAATTTTTTTGAAAAAAATATATATAAGTTTATAAAATTCTAAAATAAATTAGAAATAGATTATAAACATATATAAGTTCAAAATAGTATAAAATAGATTTAAAAGAAATATTTACTATAATATAATATATAAAAATTTTAGAATATTTATATAATTAAATTATAAAATTATAAGTAAAAAAAATCAACTTCTAAATCATTTTACTTCGGAAATACGACCAACGGTGTCCATATATAATTTTCTACCTATGGTCAAGTGATACGGATATTTATCATTTCAACCCGCAATTTATAAAATCTCAAAGGGTCTATCATTTCAACCCGTGATTCCAAATTCAGTAAAAATCGTTCAGGTCTATCATTTCAACCCATAACGATTTTTCCCTATTTTAATGTCCGTTCGGGTATGTATCATTTCAACCCTTAGTGATTTTCCTAAACTATGGTATTAACAATCACAAAAAACAATCACATAGCAACAGTCCCAGTATATAAAATCAGTGCACCTACGTGTCATATATATATCGTGTCACATATGAAAGTGTACATAATAAAAAAACAATTTCTATTAGCAGCCTATACATTTCATAACAGTTCAAATAGTTGATCTAACCTCCATGAAATAAATGCGAGTCAGGTGTGAGATAAACTCACCTTTCGTGGTAAAGAATTGAAGATGACAATCGATTGACACCGAAAGAGATTAGCATGATTCAAAATGATTTCAGCTCAACGATCTCTTAATATTTAATTAATTTTTGTAAGAGGAGGTGGGGAGTTTCAATGGATCAGCACGGTTATTCGGGATTTGGAACGGTATGGTTATTTGGCTTTGGAACGGGTATCGAACTCAACACCAAACCCGGTTCAAAATAAACACAGTAGACTTTTATAAAAATATTATAAATTCTATAACACAACCAAAACCATTACAGAAATATATATTCATTCAAATGTAAACACACACACATGAACACTCCCCCTATGTATATACTAAGTCGCGCGCACCCACAGTAACACTAAATCTCACCACGCATACACCATGGACACACAGAATATACACCATCAAACTCATACAAAAACTCACGCCACACAATGAAAATACACACGCACACACCCAGATATATAAAAGTATACACACACAACACCACACTGCAAACTTACTCAGCTCGCCAAAACTCACGCACACTTCATACCATCCACACACACACTCACAAACTCACGCCACCATAAACACACACGCGCAGGTCATCTGGGGAAGGCTTGAAGCATGAAGGGATCAACATGGGTTATGGCCAGTAGGGGTTCGGCAGTTGAGAAAGAAGCTAGGCGGGTTTTGGAGAGTGGTGCTGCATGAGTTTCGGCTTGGTTCAGGTAGTTGTTGGAGGAGCAAGGCGCAGGCTTGGGGAAAACTGGTGTGGCTCAGGGGTTCGGCTCCAGGCGTCACGGTGGGGTGCAGGCCGTGAGACAGGCATGGCTTCGAGCTTGGAAGGCGTGGGTGGGTTCGGAGCGTGTCGAGGCGGAGGGGAGCAAAACGGAGCTCGGCTGGGTAGGACGGAGTGGTCGGAGTGGCGGCTCAGGTGGGTTCGGCTTCGGACTGACGAGTGTTTGGGCGTTGGAGTTGGAGGTGAGGGAACTGTTGTTAGATGAAAAAAAATGAAGGAGGAGGGATTATAAAAGAGAAGAGATAAAAAGGGGAAACAGGAATATAAAGAGTAACGGTAAAGGCTGATGGAAAAGAGAGCAGTTGTTAAACCTTTATATTATAAATTATAAATATGTTTTATGAAAACTGGAATGATGCATTAGGAAGGGTTGAACGGAGATTAAGAGGAACGTGGCTTTCGGAAATGAACGAGTCCCTTGGAAAATGCATCTGAACGGATGGGTTCTTAACGGTTCTAAAACAACCGACTTTCAGTATGAAGCGGAAAAATAGTTTTGAATGAACCGTTTTTTTTTTTTTTTTTTTGAAATTTTATAGGTAAACAAATAAGTTTTTTTTATATATACATATAAACAAAGAATACATGAAAAACTGGGTAAAACCAAATGTTGGAATGCTTGAAAATTAGAAACGTTATAGTTAATTATGCATTGAAAACATGTTGGAAAAAAAATATAAGGCGGTGTTTTGGAAACAGAACCAAAAACGAAAATGGAAAGGGACACAAAAGGTTTGCTGGGAATAGAAAGAAAATGTGTTTATACATGAATACAAAAGATGCATATATATTTTATTACCTTCATTCATGCAATTGGCTTGGGAAAACATATAGCAACGTTGGAAATGGAAAGGGGAATGTATGCATGGCTTTTGAAATGAAAAGAAAAGGTAATGGAAGCGTAACGGGATGTAAGAAGAAGAAACGCATGCAAATGAACACTAACAAAACACAAATGCGTGCATGCCTTTTTGAAAAATAAAGAAGTTGTTAAACCAGCATGCATGCATAGTAAAGATGTAAACATGCCCATTTTGAAAGAAAAAAAAATATTTGGGTGGCTTAGTAAAATAAAAGAACGGGTTTTGCAGACCCAAAATGGTTAGAAAAATATGCGGGATCCAAATAGGGACACATCGAACTCAAATGACACTGTTTCAAAAATGAACTACGCAAGCCTTTTCGCAATTTCAGCACGAAGTGAGCGCCGAAACTGACAAATGAATATATTACGGAAATCAGCACGACGAGACGGCCACAACGGTATAAAATTTGCAGTGCCAGAATGCTCCGTTCAAAAACGCGTTACGGACCCCTTAAACATAAAAATGCGGATGGAAAACAGATGTCAAAACATCCGTTTTTCGCGAAACAAATTCCGCCGTTGGATTACTGACAACAAATACAATATTTTTCAAGTTTGTCCGAATTGGATTCGGAGAGATTTTTAAATCGATAAAATTTGAACGGTTATGCGCAACATTGCACTGAAAATTGCACGATCGAAAAACATTCAAATTTTTCGATGAAATTTTCACTACTACTACATCTCACTGTACGTATTTCAAATATCAAATTCCCGTTACGAGAAATTATAAAAAAAATTAAAATAAAACTCGATATAAATCGGAATTTAAATCGTTAAAAATAGCGGGTTGTTACATTCTCCCCCTCTTAAAACTTTTCGTCCCCGAAAAGGAACGAGGCAGGGAAATAATAATTAAATAATATATTATATATATCAAATGGTTCATATCTATCATTTTATATGTATATATATTATTTCAAATATATATATATAAACAAAAGTTAAAATATTTCAAAATAGTTTAAAGTATTCACTCGACATCTTGATTAGCAATATATATTTATCCCACTTTCAAAACCTGAAAATAGATATCGATGATGCTGCAGTCATCATAAGAATCAATTTCTAGTGACTAGAGTGTGACTCTATATCTATCTAATATATATAGTACTTAATATACACGTTGATCATACGTATACCCAAATCACTAAATATTCGATAGGCCAATTTTAACGTCAAATAAGCACTCAAAACATTTTCTATATTTAAACAGAATATATACTAAATTTCAAACCATATATTATAAATAATATATTTCAAATGATTAAATTTTCAAGTAGGAAAATTATATTTCTCCCCTACTCATTTATTTATTAAAATTTAAACTCGGTCTTTAATAAATATACAAATAATATTATTATGTCAAATACATAACAAAATTATTCAATCAAGATAAAATTAATTTCATACAAAGTATACATCTTTAAAACTTATCCAAAGTATATATATATGTACAAACTTAAAGCACAAACATAAAATCTTCCGAAATTTTGGTTTTACCAAAACATAATGTTATTCACAAATATACATATCAAATTTCAATTTTGCACCAACAAAACTTATATTATAATATCTTTAAAACAATAATTTCAAGCCAACATTTAATAAGGAAGGATCTCTAGAAGATTTATACTCTCGTTCTACTTCTTACCTTGTTAAGGACAATGATTAGCTATAGAATTCGAGTTAAAAGCTGAACGAACGAAAGAATCTAATCAAAGAGGATCTACGCAAAAAGATAGATTCAAATGGAAAGGAAATTCAGAAGAACATTTAATTTCTAAAACAAATTTTAAATACCAAAATATTTGTTTTAATAACAATTTAAAACCATTTAAAACAATTTATACTTTCAAAATATGCCCTTTAAAGAAGGATTCTACAACTAATTCCACTCATTCTAGGGTATCAATACCCTATCTCTTATGAGCATATACCTCATAGTCTAAAGCTTTGATAAAACCAAAGCTTTGATACCACATGTAAGGACCTGACATTTTGACCGTGCCGAATCGACAAAACATGTCAACTCGAAATGTCCAAAACAACAGATTGTTATTAGCTTCTGAGGTAAATAGAATAAATCACAGATCACAGACACAGATGCAAAGCAATATGATATCTCGCAGTGGAAAATTTTAAAATACAATAGTACTTCATGAAGCTACTAAATAAATTTTACATCAGAGTTTACATAAATAATACAATGGAAGTCTAATACAATAAATAATTGATAACAGTCTGAAACAAAACAATGATAATAGCTGACACTGGAACAACTGATCAAAGAGTAGATACAGGTGAGAAAACACAATATAAGCTCCAACTCCAAAGATGAATCTCGAAACTGGAATACTCGATCTGACCCGAGCAATAATGCAAAACAAAACAACTCGGATCAGGACTAACATTCTCATAGAAGTAAATCAACTCAAATGAAATGTTCAATGAAATGCAATTAGTAACTTAGAGGATGTTTAGGATCACCATCCTCTAAGGATCCGTCAAACTAATACTATATAGTATAATACGCTATATATAATAGTGTCTATCAGTAAAGTAAAATATCAAAATAGCGTAAGCGGGATTACCATGATTACCCTTACACCGTTTATATATTCCCATAGTATATACAGTACCGTAATTCCTCCGTAAACTGGAGGTTGATCAGAGGGTACTCCATATAAAACATTACAAAACAAAATCGTAGTAGGCTCGTATAAGGCATGTGACAAGGCACGCAAGGAATGCCAGGGTGGATTCACCGTTTGCAGAGCCAGACTGGTGGTAACGCATAGTAGCCACTACCTCGCATCTCGATACACACTCCCATAATCCAAAGGGCCCAAATCGAATCTCAACAGTAATAGAATAATATCGAAGAAGTGTGCTCGATAAGAGGTATGGCCTCACTTGGTCCGTGCGTAGCTCCTGTTTTAGCCACATCAAGCTGACTCAAGGTAGTCAGGGTCTCGTAATTAATATGAAATAGAAAAATGGAGTCGTTCACCAACTTATTCCCTTCATTTTGGAACTCCACCGCGTACACAGTTGTTAAAGTGGTTTTCGGTATTGGCAGAGAGTATGACAATATCTGATCCCGGTCTCTTTAACAACCAATCGTTTACATTTTTCACATCGTGGTCATTATTTTATAAATCACTTTATAAAATAGTTTATATGAATTCTCATATTCATATAAAAAAATCAAAATTAAATATTTATTTTGAATATATTAACTTTTGAAACACATCCACGTAAATCGAATCGATTTAGAAAATCATATCATAAAGGTCTCGAGATATAGTATAAACTAATACTATAATATTTAACTTCGATAATATCTTAGTTTCAGATTTATATAACGATCATCTTTCCGAAATCAACTTATAGTCATATATTAAAAGATCCAGAATATCATTAAAAATCAAGACAAAATTGTTTTAACTTCCAAGATATGTGGTTTGATTTATACTCGGCGAAACTCATTAAAATTATTCAAATAATTCAATTCCACCTGATCAAGAGTTCATTTAAGTCGATTCAAGAAATTCAACATTTTCGGCTCCAATTCAATATGTATTCGATTCAAATCAAAAATTATATTTCAAATCAACAGAACATACCATCTCTTACAATTCAAGTTGTACATTTTGATGTCGTCGCTTATAGATTCAAATCATACGGTTTTAAAACCATTCTTATAAATTCACTTTCACAAATTCTTAATTTAAACCAAACAATTTATAAAACCAATTCTATGTATATATTTAAATATTATATATTCCAATTTATATTCAATCACTATAAAATCGAATTCATTTCATGTCAGCTGTAATTCAAATTAACAGCAATTCAAGATCATTTCTCATAAGAATTCAAAACCGAATTCAAACTCACATTCAATTGATTTATAATCAAATTCATTCCTTAGATTTGGAAATTCAATTTCAAAACAAATTCACAATTCAAGTTCATCTCTCGTAAGTCTATTTCGATTCGAAAACAAATTTATTTCTTATATCGGTTCATATGTTAAGTCAAGTATCATTATGTAAATTTTATATCTTAAACCACGAATTCGAATCGCGAAACCTTAACTTATTCAACTTTTATTGTATTACTAAAGTTTGTAAAATATATAAAGAAAATTATAATTTTGAAAATATACATATAAAGAAAAATATAATTTTTGAAAATATTTATATAAAGAAAAATATAATTTTTTTGAAAAAATATATATATTAGTTTATAAAATTCTAAAATAAATTAGAAATAGATTATAAACATATATAAGTTCAAAATAGTATAAAATAGATTTAATAGAAATATTTACTATAATATAATATATTAAAGTTTTAAAAAATTTATATAATTAAATTATAAAATTATAAGTAAAAAAATCAACTTCTAAATCATTTTACTTCGGAAATACGACCAACGGTGTCCGTATATAATTTTCTACCCTATGGTCAAGTGATACGGATATTTATCATTTCAACCCGCAATTTATAAAATCTCAACGGGTCTATCATTTCAACCCGTGATCCCAAATTCAGTAAAAATCGTTCAGGTCTATCATTTCAACCCATAACGATTTTTTCCTATTTTAATGTCCGTTCGGGTATGTATCATTTCAACCCTTAGTGATTTTCCTAAACTAAGGGTATTAACAATCACATAGCAACAGTCCCAGTATATAAAATCAGTGCACCTACGTGTCATATAAATATCGTGTCACATATGAAAGTGTACATAATAAACAAAAAATTTCTATTAGCAGCCTATACATTTCATAACAGTTCAAATAGTTGATCTAACCTCCATGAAATAAATGTGAGTGAGGTGTGAGATAAACTCACCTTTCGTGGTAAAGAATTGAAGACGACAATCGATTGTCACCGAAAGAGATTAGCATGATTCAGAATGATTTCGGCTCGACGATCTCTTAATATTTAATTAATTTTTGTAAGAGGAGGTGGGGAGTTTCAATGGATCAGCACGGTTATTCGGGATTTGGAACGGTATGGTTATTTGGCTTTGGAACGGGTATCGAACTCAACACCAAACCTGGTTCAAAATAAACACAGTAGACTTTTATAAAAATATTATAAATTCTATAACACAACCAAAACCATTACAGAAATATATATTCATTCAAATTTGAACACACACACATGAACACTCCCCCTATGTATATACTAAGTCGCGCGCACCCACAGTAACACTAAATCTCACCACGCATACACCATGGACACACAGAATATATACCATCAAACTCATACGAAAACTCACGCCACACAATGAAAATACACACGCACACACCCAGATATATAAAAGTATACACACACAACACCACACTGCAAACTTACTCAGCTCGCCAAAACTCACGCACACTTCATACCATCCACACACACACTCACAAACTCACGCCACCGTAAACACACATGCGCAGGTCATCTGGGGAAGGCTTGAAGCATGAAGGGAACAACATGGGTTATGGCCAGTAGGGGTTCGGCAGTTGAGAAAGAAGCTAGGCGGGTTTTGGAGAGTGGTGCTGCATGAGTTTCGGCTTGGTTCAGGTAGTTGTTGGAGGAGCAAGGCGCAGGCTTGGGGAAAACTGGTGTGGCTCAGGGGTTCGGCTCCAGGCGTCATGGTGGGGTGTAGGCCGTGAGACAGGCATAGCTTCGAGCTTAGAAGGCGTGGGTGGGTTCAGAGCGTGTCGAGGCGGAGGAGAGCAAAACGGAGCTCGGCTGGGTGGGATGGACTGGTCGGAGTGGCGTCTCAGGTGGGTTCGGCTTTGGACTGACGAGTGTTTGGGCGTTGGAGTTGGAAGTGAGGGAACTGCTGTTAGATGAAAAAAAAAATGAAGGAGGAGGGATTATAAAAGAGAAGAGATAAAAAGGGGAAACAGGAATATAAAGAGGAACGGTAAAGTCTGATGGAAAACAGAGCAGTTGTAAAACCTTTATATTATAAATAATAAATATGTTATATGAAAACTGGAATGATGCATTAGGATTGGTTGAACGGAGATTAAGGGGAACATGGCTTTCGGAAATGAACGAGTCTCTTGGAAAATGCATCTGAACGAATGGGTTCTTAACAGTTCAAAAACAACCGACTTTCAGTATGAAGCGGAAACAAAATATAAGGCGGTGTTTTGGAAACAGAACCAAAATCAAAAATGGAAAGGAACACTAAAGGTTTACTGGGAATAGAAAGCAAATGTGTTTATACATGAATACAAAAGATGCATATATATTTTATTACCTTCATTCATGCAATTGGCTTGGGAAAACATATAGCAAAGTTGGAAATGGAAAGGGGAATGTATGCATGGCTTTTGAAATGAAAAGGAAAGGGAATGGAAGTGTAACGGGATGTAAGAAGAAGAAACGCATGCAAATGAACACTAACAAAACACAAATGCGTGCATGCCTTTTTGAAAAATAAAGAAGTTGTTAAACCGGCATGCATGCATAGTAAAGATGTAAACATGCCCATTTTGAAAACAAAAAAAATATATTTGGGTGGCTTAGTAAAATAAAAGAACAGGTTTTGAAGACCCAAAATGGTTTGAAAAATATGCCGGATCCAAATAGGGACACATCGAACTCAAATGACACTGTTTCAAAAATGAACTGCGCAAGCCTTTTCGCAATTTCAACGCGAAGTGAGCGCCGAAACTGACAAATGAATATATAATGGAAATCAGCGCGACGAGACGGACACAACGGTATAAAATTTGCAGTGCCAGAATGCTCCGTTCAAAAACGCGTTACAAATTCCTTAAACGTAAAAATGCGGATGGAAAACGGATGTCAAAACGTCCGTTTTTCACGAAACAAATTCCACCGTTGGATTACTGACAACAAATAAAATATTTTTCATGTTTGTCTGAACTGGATTCGGAGAGATTTTCATGTTTGTCTGAACTGGATTCGGAGAGATTTTAAAATCGAAAAAATTTGAACGGTTATGCGCAACATTGCACTGAAAATTGCACGATCGAAAAACATTCAAATTTTTCGATGAAATTTTCACTACTACTACATCTCACTGTACGTATTTCAAATATCAAATTCCCGTTACGAGAAATTATAAAATATTTTCAAAATAAAACTCGATATAAATCTGAATTTAAATCGTTAAAAATAGCTGGTTGTTACATCAAATTTAGGAAATAAATCCTGTCTTTAACTGGGTTAAAAACTAATGTCATTTAAAACACAGTTCACGATAAACCCAATATCACATTCCATTAATTATTGAATTTTCACGGAAAATAGATCAATATATATAATCGATATAAACTTCCATATCCAACCAATAATATAAATGGAATAACGGCAAAACCTTTTAAATTCCATATATAGAAACAGTCTTCCTCCATAGAAGTTTACTTCGATTATTACCAAACCGTGTTCCATTCCATTCCAATTTATTTTATTAAATTGGAAAACTTTTCTTTGGAAAATCCCATTAAATCTTAACAGAAAGATTTATATATTCCAAATCACATTTCACTGTTAACCGGGTTAAAGAACGAATGTCGTTTAAAAAACAGTTCACAATAATCCCAAATTCACATTCCATTTTATTCCAATTACTAAATATAATTGGAAACTCTAATAATCTTAATTAAAAGATTTATTCTTTTCACACAGGGTTTTAAGAACAGTGTAACTAAAGACACCATTCATGACAAACCCAAAATCCATTTCTTTAATTCAATTCCAATTAAATATTAATTAATTGGAAAGCTTCACTAAATCTTAATAAAAAAGATTTATTCTTTTCTCAACTGGGTTTAAGAACAGTGTTATTTAAGACACCGTTCACGACAAACCTAAAATCCATTTCTTTTATTCAATTCCAATTAAATATTAATTAATTGGAAAACTTCACTAAATCTTAATTAAAAGATTTATTCTTTTCTGAACTGGGTTTAAGAACAGTGTTATTTAAGACATCATTCACGACAAACCCAAAATCCAGTTTAATATTAAATACAAGGCTCTGAATAGAAATTATATCGGCTTATATTCAATATCAAATTCTAAAACTAACGGATATCGTATTGGGAATAACGATGTCTGTATCTTCCAAATTCCCATAAAAATATTAGTATAACCATGGAATCCAATATCAAAATATTCCGAAGATTATTTCCATTTCAGTCCATTCCAATTTATTCATTGGAAAATTCTGGTTATTTTTAAAACCATTTTAAAATCCAATTTATTTATTTCTAAAAATAAATGGATTATTATTCTAATTATCAATTAGTTCATTTTGATAAAAATATATTTTTACCTTTACAAACATTGAATTTTCATCCAAGTTCTTTCCAAATCATTTCTTATGATTTTACAAAAATTATTGATATTTTTAATAATTTTATCTAGGCCCATATAGTCAGTTTCCAATAACGGCCACCGAAATGTACTTACAACGACCTTTTCCAAATTTGATTTGGACATAATTCCAAATCTAACCATTAGATTTTAAATCTCTTATATTCATTGGAAAGATCTTTTCGATAAGAACCCATCGGTTCGGGTTTTAGGAGAATCCAATGGTCGCATAATGTCAATTCGAAGTCAATGGTCGAAATTCGCGAACGGTCGCAGCGTTTGCGTTCTATTCAGGCCATTAAATATATATTATATATATTTCATCGATTTCCATTTAAAACGTATTTATAAATTTGTTTATAAATTCATTTCAAAATGATTTCAACTTCATTTCAATTTTCAAATCAAATTTGAATATTCCTTTATAAATCCGTTTTAAATTCATTTCAAAACGATTTCAACTTCATGTCAATTCTCAAATCAAATTTGAATATTCCTTTATAAATCCATTTTAAATTCATTTCAAAATGCTTTTAACTTCATTTCAATTTTCAAATCAAATTTGAATATTCTTTTAAAAATCCGTCTTAAATTCATTTCAAAACGATTTCAACTTCATTTCAATTTTCAAATCAAATTTGAAAATTTCTTACCATTATAATATTAAAATGATATTATTTTCAAAATGTATGATTTTGATTATACACTGAATATTATTTAAAAATATTCGTTAATTCTGAATTGGAATCAGACTCAATAATTACCATTTAATTTCAGTTATATGGATTTCATACAACGCATGTATACAATGATAATGATAAACAATCATCAAAAATTCATACAACATCCAGAGTGCATTTTAAAACTGTATAAGCATTAAAATAAATAAATAACGCTTATACACTATGTCAACCCATCTATTGACATATCACTAATTATTGGGATCAGTGTATGTCAAATTTCATCCCAATACCCGTGTGGGGTTTTCAAACAACAAACACAGATTATTATTTGTGTAGTTGGGCGATGTGTAAAATTTATCGTCCCAATCAATATCAGTTAAATGGGTGTACATAAACAAATCGTCCGATTTGTAAATGAATATTTATTTCAACACATCACTATTTTATATAGCCCATATATTCAATAAAAATGATATTTTTATTGTTCAAATATTTTATTCAACACATGAATATTTTATTGTCCATCTCACGTCACAATCACAACACAGTCCAAACAAATAATCATGGTTTGTACAATAAATAGTGTCGGGTGTTGCTAAGCACCGTCTGCATCCTAGTATATATTTAACTGTAAAGTAATTTAAGTGAGAAAAGTTCTCACATTTGGTTTCCACTACATCATTCTTTAAAGGACGGTTTTGGATTCCGCTTAGTTTCCAGCTAGTTCCATCGCAGTCTGTTTCACGCGGTATATATATATTAAAAATCATATTTTTACAACGCTATATATATTTATAAAAACAATGCTACATATTTTTAAAAACCATGCTATATATATTTTGAAAAACCATATTTTAAACAATGTCTAATTATTTTTAAAAACCATATTTTTAAAACAATGTTTTTTCCTTTTAAAAATCCTATTTTTAAACAATGCTTACATATATGAAAATTCATATTGGAAAATTCACATTTTTAACACAAAGTTATTTTGTATAAAATCACATTTTTATACTATTTTATTTCTTACAAAATTGATGCTATTTTTATTTTAAATCAATACTATTTTTATTTACAAAATCAATGTTATTTTTATTTTAAAACGGTACTATTGTTATTTACAAAATCAATGTTATTTTTATTTTAAAATAATACTATTTTTATTTACAAAATCAATGTTATTTTTTCTCTTCACTGTTCTACTCACGGTTGCTTCAGGAAGTTCGATCCCCAAATGTTGACTAGAAAAATCCAATGCCGCCGCCAAATACCACCACCGGACCACCATCACCATACCCCACCTGAACCGCCATCGTGCCGCCTTGCCGCCTCGCCATTCCCACAAACCGCGTCGAACTCGATGCACTAGGTCGCTGGAAAAACTCCTGCGATGGCCGCCACTTCAGGCTCTAACTCGAGCAGCATACACACCTAACCCCGATCACATCCGTATCAAATTGAAGCTCTCCCCTTCCTCTACAATGTTTGCTGAAGGACTGGGGTCTAATTCTTTGTGTTTTGGACGGGATTAAGGAAAAAATCGAGCGATTTTGGCCCTTAAACGATAGGAAGCGGCGGCCTGACCTTAATGACTTAGGGTTAAAAAAAATTGGGTTATTTATATAAAATTTTGTATTATTTAATTCAATGATTAATCAAATAGGAAGTTTAACAATTCGAACTCCAAATCAAACCCAACGACTGTCGCCCCTAGCCAAATACCCCCATTCCGACACAATGGGATATGTTTCGTAAGCCAATTCGATTGTTTCGATCAGTTTTTCTTTAAACTAAAATATAAATCATTATTTATTCAATTTAAACGTAAATTTCAACTTATCGGGGACACATACTAACTCCAAAAATTCCAGAAAAATAAATTTAGCTATGTTTTGATAATACGGTTCTAACAAACACATTTAAATTTTTCATGCTCACATATTAATTCCAAAATTTATGAAAATTGGAATCTAGCAATAATTTGACATTCCGGATCCAACAAAAGTGGTTTCGTCAAAAACGGAGGTCGTTAGCAAAATGGCTAGTTTAAGGGCTATATATTATATTAAATTTCATAGCGACTATTTTAAATCTTAAACTGGACATAACTTTCAATTCTCATTATGAAATCTGGATTTTTCACATTCGTTAGAAAGATATAATTAAACAAATTCAAATATTTCTGGTTTTACTGAAATCGGACTTATTTTGAATCATGTACATTCATTTGAAATTTAAAATCGAATTTTCAAACTATCGCGCCATTTCAGGCTCGTTTTATAATTAAAATAAATTTATTCGTTCTAACTTTGATTTAAATAAATTTTTAGTCGTTATTATTTAAAATAAATTATTTTAAATATTCAAAATCCATTAAAATTACTAAAATAAAAATTTTAAATTGGTTTTGAAAATCCGAGTTGTTACAATCTGCCCCACTTAAAATCTTTTCATCCTCGAAAAGAAACAGAGCTAAAAGTTGTCTAACTAACCAACTCAACTTTCATTTTCAAATTTTCAGTTTCTAAGAATTTTCCAATTATTCAAAAATTTGGCCAACACCCTAAATTTTTGAAAAACTTCACCATAACTTCCTTTGTACGGGGAGACCTTTAAAACCGAAACTAGCCTCACATGGCCCTCACTAATCCATAAGAAAAAGAAAAGGCCAAGCGGCTAGCCAATCGGCTCATAAAATCATCAAAACCCAAGAAATACAGTAAACATGTAACTATTTGTCGTGCGTACAATTTTATTCCTCTTCTTAGCTTCCTTGCCTTGACCTGTTCAATGTATATACATGTACATGTATGCGGTTCCAATCAAATTTCCAATTCAGTTTAATATTTGATTCGATTTGACTAAATTTACCTTACATTCCTTATTGGTTAAATTAATTGTTATACTAATATTTTTATTAGTTAAACTAATAATCACACATCACAATCAGCAATCAATTAGTGGATTAGCTTTTCAAATATATAATTTTATCTATATATACTCAAAATCATATTTTCAGTGCCAAATCACATCAATATATTCTAACTATATTTTGTTTCTCATACTAGCCAATTGGAAATATATATATATCCCACTTTAGAAACTCGAACATAAATGCTGATGATGACATGCCGTCATCAGAACCATCTCCGGGCGATTTGAGTGTGATTCTATATCTATCTAATATCTGAGGCTTCGAATATATATCTCGTCAGGCTTATACTCGAAATCTCTCTATACTAGATTGTCCAAATTAAATTTAAAATAAAATATTCAAATATGAATAATTGATATAAAAAATTAAAACTAAATTTGATTTCAAAAATAACAATCTTCACACTCGTTCTAGGATACTACTGATCCTATCTCTAACAAGTCATTCTTATTAGGTAATACTAATCCAATCTCTGATGAATTCTTTTATTATGTAACCAAAGCTCTGATAGCAAGCTATAATGAACTAAACTCCCTCTATCTCCGAAGAGACGGAAGAAGACGGATTGAGTTGATGACAAAACCAATCAGAACGCAAACAGAAGAACATTTCATTGCTGTTACAACAATTTACATCAGAGTACCAGAATATAACAGAGTATGAATAAATATTATACATCAGAAAAATATCAGATATTTAAATTACAAAGAAGCGGAAAATTGATACAATGCGTAGCAGAAATACATTAACAGGTACAACTGAAAGAAATACACGGATATAGAGCATTCCGAATATAGCTCTAGCTGTAAATCCAGGATCCTGTATAAATAAATCTGCAATACCAAAACTACTAGCTGCCCGTGTGGAAAATAGGGGCACCCAGAGTTTAGATTAAAACAATAAACTCCAACTCAGTCGTGGGACTGGTGTGAGAACTAAAACAGTTATTTAAAACTTTACTTTAAAATCAGGTAAATCAAGGGACCATGTCGTATAACATGGAACAGGTTTTCTCTCAAGAATACCAGTGCACAAAACAGTTTATAGACAATGCAATGCTTTTTGAAAAATGAAGCTATTATAAGACTCAGGTCCCATCACACAATGCAACGCAAGCTGTAACAACCCGGAAAATCAGAACCAATTTAAATTTTTCATTTTAGCAATTTTAATGCACTTTGAATATTTAAAATGATTTATTTTAAATAATAACGATTTAAAATTTATTTGAATCGAACTTAGAACATATATATTTATTTTAATTATATAACGAGCTTAAAATGGCGTGGTAGTTTGAAAATTTGATTTTGAATGTCAACAGAATGTACAAGATTCAAAATAAATCGGATTTCAGAAAAACCAAAAATATTTGAATCTGTTTAATAATATCTTTCTAACGAATGTGAAAAATTCAGATTTCCTAACGGGAATTGAAAGTTATGTCCAATTGAAAATTTAAAATAGTCGCTATGGAATTTAATATAATATATAGCCATTTTGCAAATGATCTCCGTTTTTGACGAAACAACTTTGGTTGGATCCAGAATGTCAATTTATTGCTAGGTTTTAAATTTCATAATTTTTGGAATTAATTTATGAGCGTGGGAAATTAAAACGCATTTGAAAATTTCAGTTTGAATAGGATCGACCAGAAAATGACCATTTTTCAAACGGTCTCCAAACTCAATGAAATTAATTTTTTTTGGGACCGTATCGTCCAAACATAGCTGGATTTATTTTTCTGGAATTTTTGGAATCAGTTTGTGGTCCCGGAAAATTAAAATGTAAGTTCAAATTTAAAATTGAATGTTTTATATTTTAATTTGAAGAAAAACTAACCGAAACAGTCGAATATGCTTACGAAACATATTCCATTGTGTTCGGAATGGGGGTATTTAGATAGGGGCGACAGTCATCGGGTTTGATTTGGAGTTTGGATGTAAAAACACCTTTTTAGAATTTAAAATAATTTAAATATATATTCAACCAATCATAATATTCATTTCATTATTTAATTTTCCAAAAAGGCCCGATAACCCTCCAGTTTGACGACGGAAAGCAGCCTCCACCTTCTCTCCTTGATTTCTCCAAATCCACACTATGAAATTCGAAGCTCTTTTAGGGAATTTTGTAGAGCTTATCCTCCTCTTCAAATCCATACCTGATTTACCAATTATCGTGGAGTATTTCTTGTGAATCGCGCCTCCAAAGTCCACCTATTCAAGCCACCGCCGAGACCATATGTCGCTGTCGCACTCGACCGCACCACCCCCCCAGGCGTGCATTTCCAAGCTCTACCACGTGGCGCAGGCTGATCGTCCTATAACTATGCAGTTTGAACGCAAATCGAAGACCTAGTTTCAAACCACTTCTGGAAGGTAACGACTGTTATAAATTAAACTGTTTATAGCACTTAAAAGCATTATGAAGTTAGATTATGGAATAAAAACAATATCTTTTTTATACGTTGTCGAAATCCAGTGAAACAAGAGACATTGGGACCGTTACATCGTGCGCTACATTCTAGAAGTGACCGGAATATTTTTAGAGCTATCTACAATTTTTAAAGGAGTGGAACCCAAAATGAGCAATCTAAATTCAAGTAAAATGAATAAAAATATATTAGGTTGCAGACGGGGCTTAGTAGCTCCTGACACCATCATCCACAGACCATGGATGATTTGTTTGATAGTATTGTGTTGTAGAAATAAATTGTGGTTGCAGCAAAGTTGATTGTGTTTGTGGTGAATTCATTATGTTTTGAAAATGAATTGTATTATGAAAATGAAAGTACTGTAATGCAGCAAGGCCTAGGATAGTAGAGGAGTCGTGATGGACACGGTGCCCGTGCTACCTACCCTACCGTTGTAATGACAAAATTTTCTGAAATGTCTATATAAAATAGTTGTTGTGTTGAATAAATTGTTTAAACAACAAAAATCACATTTTTATTGTGTATATGAAATATATAAAATATTCACGTTTGAAATAAACTGTTTGAACAATAAAAATCACATTTCTATTGTGTATATGAAGTATATAAAATATTCAAGTTTGAAATGAATTGTTTGAACGATAAAAATATTATTTTTATCATATATACGAAGTGTTAAAAATAGTCATGAGTCGAAATATATTTTTATTCGCCAAAAATATTATTTTTAACATTTATGTGAAGTAATAAAAATGACCCGGTGTTGAAATGTATTTTTGTTCGCCAAAAATATTATTTTTAACATGCCAATGAAGTAATAAAAATAACCATGTGTTGAAATATATTTTTACTAGTTAAAAATATTATTTTTATCACATGTATGAAGTGTTAAAAATAACCATGGGTTGAAATAAATGTTTATTCATTAGAAATATTATTTTTAACATGTATATGAAGTGTTAAAAATAGTCATGTAGGGAAATAATCATTTGTTCGCTAAAAATATTATTTTTAGCGTAGATATGCATATATACATACATACATACATACATACATACATACATACATACATACATACATACATATGCTGAACAAGAAAATGGATTAGCTGTTGAGTAAAGAATTCATTTGAGTGCCCGACAAATAGGTAAACCTTAATGAGTTGGTTGCGCAATTTTATTTATTATATAAACTCCTGCGAATGCCATTGAATGCGATGTGCAGATTATTCTGTGTGAGATTATAAACAATGCCATAGGATAGTAACAATTAATTTTGAACTACACTACATGGCACACTTCTTGAAGATAACATACTTTATCATATTCCGTATAGGCATTTGGAGCTTGTTTGACGAGGTTGGAATTACCATACAAGCGAGAGGCTTGTATGGCGATGACTGCATTTCAGGTTGAACCGAAGACGAACTATTGATGTCATAGCATATCATATTCCACATAAGCAATAGGTGCTTATATGACGAGGTTGATATTACCATACAGGCAAGACGCTCGTATGGCGATGACTGAATTATAGGTTGAACTGAGGACTGATATGGACTAAATAAATATAACGGTAAATTGCCAGATTAAATAAAAATCCCACACGGGTTTGGAGTTGACAAAAATTACGTCTCTTTAGTTATTAGATGCGACACATGGATTATTTATTTTCCAACACTGGATGAGGTGACGAGATTTATCTTTGGTGTAATTTACACACTCCCTCGGGCATAGAATAGTTCACTAAAAATTGTGTATGTTGTTTCTGGATTTATTGGGTGCCTAATACGGCCCAGTAAATATCCAAACCCCTCCCCGTACAAGGGCGGTTATGGCGAATTTTTTCAAAATTTAAAGGCATTAGCAAAAATTTTGAAGTAAAAACGGTTTGAAAATCGTCAAATGAATTATATATATATATATATATATATATATATATATTAAATTAAATGAATAACGATGCTACAGTCCGCATTTTGAAATCGTAACTTTAAAAGATTATAGCGGAAGATCCGACCGTCAGATTTTCCCGAAATTGGAATCTTTTGGTTTGCTTTGGAAAGATCTTTCCAATGATATGAAATTTGTTAAGATCCAATGGTTAGATTTTGCGAAATGTTGAATTCAAATTTGGATGATAGCAGCGCATGTGCCATCGAATGACCTGAAACGTCGTTCGATGAAAATGGACTATTTTTTTATATATAAAAATAGTGACAAATCGTTATAAAATATTATAAATGATATAGAATGGAAATAAACCAATTTTACTTGGTTTATTGAGTATTTTGATGGTTAGATGTATTTGACATGAAATAATGATATTGAATTGAAACGTGAATGTCAAATAATCTAACCTAGGAAAGAATTATTTTGAATTCTGTATATACGTGGATTATTTGAAAAGGCCGAGTTAATTCTCATTTCAAATAATCAAACGACAACTAGAAGTCGAAGATATAAAGACGGTGAAAGACCGATAATCTTCACATCGAATGGATGGCTACTGATGCCTTTGACTGGAGTTGCTGCCTTGAAAGGGTTACAGTCGTAGTTGTCCGGACGTATTTGTGGATTGTTCGGATGTGCGAGGGCCTTTCTCCTATATTGGACATATGAGACGAGGAATAAGGTGCCTCCGATTTCGTTTAAACCCAGAACGAACTAGTAAATGGATGTGTCTAACATTGGATTTCGTTCTGTGTTGATTGATCTCTATTAAATATATATCTGTTTGGTGGCGGAGAATTTATTCTCTTTCTTGACACCCTTCTCTAAGACGTACGAGCTTAGAGGTTATGATTGATAAATTATGATTGAAATTGTTTTTGATTGTAAACCTATATTGGCGGCATAGTGGCATGGGACGCTCATGTCGTCTATGATTGAAACATTATGATTAAAATTGTTTTTGAAACATATATGCACTAGTGATAATATCAAATGATTTTTTTATACGTATCAAGCATATTTTGGCCATTATAAGGTAAAACTCTATCCTCCAGTTTGCGTTGCATTGTGTGATGGGACTTGAGTCTTATAATGGCCTCATTTTTCTAAAAGGCATTGCATGTTTAATGATTTACTTTATTTCATGCAATGGCAATCCAATGGAGTAAACCCATTCCGCGTTAGCAGCGTGGTCCTGTGATTGGCTTTATTATTAAATAGGTTAAGTAAGATTTCTCATACCAGTCCCATGACCGACTCATAGTTTGTTTCACTTTGCAAACTCGGGTGCCCCTATTTCTACATGGGCAGCATTGTATTCAGGTTTTAGCATGCTCATTCTGGATAGCTATGGAGCTGAAGATGGATTCTATCATTTCTATTACGCTGTTCAGACTTTGTTATGCATATTATGTTCGATTCCAATGTAGACATTTTATATAAAGTTGAAACTGTATTTTGTACTAAGTATGATCCTGTTATGCTATGTAATTTTGATGATTATATTTGTTCCAGTGTAATTTGATATGCATTATGTGGTGTAATTCTGTATTTTTGTTCTACTATTATTGTTTATGTGTTATATTCCACTGATTATCCTTGCTTCCGTGGCATGGAGTTTGGGGTGATCACAGTTGGTATCAGAGCTTTAGTTAATCTAAGCTCCAGAATATAACATATTAATGAACTTGTCAGAAATGGAATCGGTAGTATTCTCGGGCGAGTAACTCATTATAGATAGGATCAGTAATGTCCTAGAATGAGTATGGCAGGATAAAATACACCCCAATAGATGCATTTACATTTAAATATATGTCTTTATGCTTTACAATATCTTTTCTGTTGGCCTAACTCTTTGTCTGCTATTTGCAGACATAATAGAAAATGAGTGGCAAAAACAGAAGAAGTAATTCTATGGTTCAGCAATCTAATGAGTCAGTTGTGCCCCCCACAGGCAGAATCAGATCTAGAAGTTCTGGTTAAGAAGTATCAAAATCTGGGTGGAGTACCATTCTTGGGAAAGAAATCTGTTATTGAAACACAAGCATGGTTGCGTTCTTCTGAGAGGATTTTTCAAGGTTTAAAGCTGGGAGATGATCAGAAAAGATTACTGGTATCTTGGGCACTCAAAGATGAAGCTTTAATCTGGTGGGAAATCGTTACAAAGGATATCCAGAAGGTAATATTATCTGGGATAGATTTAAAGAAATTTTCAAAGAAATATTTATTCGTCTAGAAGCAACTAAGCGGTTATATGATGAGTTCTACCATCTGAAACAAGGAGATAGACCATTCAGGAGTATCAGAATAAATTCAATGAACTTTCCCATTTTCGCCTGATGCTAATTGAAGATCCTTTAAGGAAGAATCTGAAATTTGTTAATGGACTTCAAAGAAAGTACGAAGGTAGAGTAACTGCACATGTGAATCTTACTTTTTCTAAGATGATACAAATGGCTTATCGCTATGAGGATCTTAATAAGCAAGGTGATTTGGAAGACGAAGAGGAAGGCGGTTCTAGCAACAAAAGGAAGTTTGAAACTGATAGCCCTGAGGCAAGTACGTAGGCTGAGGTCAGTAAGAAGCCTAAAGCCAATATGGAAGGGGTTAAATCTAAGGAGGAACCCGAGTCAGGTAAAAGATCAGAAATAGGTAAAAAGAAGAGAGTAAAAACAATCGTATGTCTAAAGTGCAATAGGCAAGGGCATTCGATAAGGAACTGTAAATCTTCGAAGAAAGACAGATCTAAGTCCAATGAGAAGCTTCAAGAGAGCAGGGGATGCTATGATTGCCATCAGGCTGGTCATCTTGCAAAGGATTGCCTGCTATTAAAGAAGGCTGAAGTAGCTCATGTATATGAAGTAGCAGAAACTCCAGCACCCCCAGCTAGTCAGCAAAGGCCAGATGTATTAGAAGGCATGCTCATTGTCAACAATATTCCAGTTAAAGTATTGTTTGATACGGGTGCGTCACAAAGTTTCATTTCAAGTAATACAGTCAAGAAGATAAATCTAAAATTTGAGAGATCATAAAGAACACCTTAGAGTTCATAATCCGATAGAAGGTTCTCTGGTCCTTGGTTCTTGTTGTAAAGTGCCCGTCTCTTTTTTCCATTATTGATTTCCTTGTATCTTGATTGTCATGAATTTTTCCGAGTTCGATATTATCCTTGGGCCGGATTGGTTAACTAAATATGAGGCCGAAGTTAAATGCGAAGAAAGAGTAATTAAAGTTAAAATGAAGCTAGCAAATATTGTTATACGCTGCGTAGGATCAGATTCAGATAGAAAAGAATTTTGGACTGCTCTTGAGGTCTCCCCCACTGCTATTGAAAATATTCCTGTCATTAAAAATTATGCGGATGTGTTTGAAGAAGTTGATAATTTACCTCCGCGTAGAGAAATTGATTTCAAGATCGATTTAATTCCGAATGCAAAGCCAGTAGTGCACGCAATTCGAAGAATGACCTTGAGAGAGAAAGAAGAATTGGGCGACCAAACTCGACAATTTTTATGGAAAGGTCTAATCAGGCCTAGTTTTTCGAATTGGGGAGCAGTTGTGGTGTTTGTTCCAAAGTTAGACCGTACTCTCAGATTATGTGTTGATTATCGTGACCTCAACAAGCGAACATTGAAGAATAAATATCTATTACCCCACATTGATGATTTATTGGATTGTTTGAATGGAGCGCAAGTATTTTCAAGAATGGACCTAGATATAGGATTCCGTCAACTTCGTATTGCCAAAGAATGTGTTCCTTTGACAACATTCAGAGGTCTAGATTTATTTTATGAGTGGTTAGTAATGTCGTTCGGCTTATGCAACGCTCCAGCTTATTTCGTTGATATAATGAACAAAGTATTCAGAGAAGTCTTGAATAAATTCGTACTGGTATTCATTGATGACATATTGATCTTCTCTAGGTCAGCTAGCAAGCACGCTAAACATTTGGAACAAGTTTTGGGAATTCTCAGAAAGAACGTATTAAAGGCCAAATTTTCCAAATGTATATTATGGTAAGATGAAGTGAAGTTCCTTGGTCACGTCGTATCAAAGGAAGGAATTTCAGTGGATCCAAGCAAAATTACAGCTATTCAAGATTGGAAATAGCCTAGTACGCCTACAGAAGTCAGAAGTTTTCTAGGATTGGATAGTTATTATCGAAAATTCGTTAAAGATTTTTCGAATCTATCTTGTCCATTAACACAGCTTACTAAGAAGCACACAAGGTTTAATTGGACGCCTGAATGTGAGGCAACTTTCCAAGAGCCGAAATAAAGGTTGATCGCTGCTCCAGTATAATTATTATTGATGGCAATCAAGATTTGACAGTCTATACAGATGCTTCTCTTGAAGGTGTTGGTGCGGTATTAATGCAAAGAGGCCAAGTAGTTGCTTATGCTAGCCGTTAGTTGAAGCTGCATGAGAAAAGATATGCTACTCATGATCTTGAGTTGTTAGCTGTCGTATTTGCTTTGAAAATATGGAGGCACTATCTTTTGGGTGAGAAGTTCAAATTATATACAGATCATAAATCATTAAATTATTTATTCACCCAAAAGGACTTGAATTTGAGACAACAGCGTTGGTTAGAATTTCTTACAGTGTACGATCTAGATATTTTGTATACTCCAAGGAAACCCAATGTTGTAGCTAATGCGCTTAGCAGAAAGAATGCGATCATCGCAAGTCTTATTATTACGCCTTCATTGATTGAGAAAATCTCTGATCTTCAAAAAGATGATGAATTTGTTCATAGAATTAGCAAGCGGATTCAGGAAGGTAAAACTTCAGATTTTCAGCCAGACAATAAAGGGATTATGAGGTTACAAGGACGAATTTGTGTTCTAGAAGTTCCAGAATTCAGAAGAGAGGTACTAGATGAATGTCACAAATCTAAGCTCACTATCCATACTAGTGTGAGTAAGATGTATAATGACCTCAAACGAACATTCTGGTGGAAGTCATTGAAACGAGACATCTCTATATATGTTAGCCGGTGTTCCACCTGTCAACAGGTCAAGAGCGATCAACACCAACTCGCTGGATTGTTACAACCATTGGAGATTCTAGATTGGAAGTGGGATCAAATCTCCATAGATTTTATAGATGGTTTGCCCCAAACCAAGAAAGGAACAGTATATGGGTGATCGTAGATCATTTCACAAAGACCGCCCATTTTATTCCTGTCAAATCGACTAGAACAGCTCAAAGTCTGGTGTAGATTTATTTCAAAGAAATCGTTAGACTGCATGGAGTGCCCAGCAGCATAGTCAGCGATAGAGACCCGATTTTTGCTAGTAAATTCTAGGAAGCATTTCAAGAAGAGCTAGGAACAAAGTTAAATTTTAGCATCGCATATCATCCTCAAATAGATGGCCAAACTGAAAGGGTGAATCGTATATTGGAAGATTTATTGAGGGTTGTATTCTGGATTTTGGTGGATCGTGGGAAGATCACTTGCATTTGGCTGAGTTCTCATATAATAACAGCTATAAAGCGAGCTTGAAAATGTCACCATTCGAAGCATTGTATGGTAAACCATGTAGATCTCCCGTATGTTGGGTAGAATCAGGCAATTGACTAGTATTGGGTCCCAACATGATTCGAGAAGCTTCGGATAAAGTCTATTTCATTAAGAAGCGACTGCAAATAGCTCAAAGCCGATAGAAGAGTTATGCATATTCTAGAAGAAGAGATTTGGCTTTTTCTGTTGGTGATTATGTATATTTGAGAGTTTCTCCAATGAGAGGAGTAGTCCGATTCGGGAAAACAGGGAAGTTGGCACTTAAATTTATTGGTCAATTTCCTATACTTGAAAGGATTGGAACTCTTGCTTATAGGGTTCAATTGCCTGACTGGTTGCCCGAAGTGCATGATGTATTTCACGTGTATCGGCTTCAAAAGAATGTGCATGATCCAGACTTGGTCGTGGAAGAAGCAACACAACAAGATTTGGATATTACTCCAAAATTAGCTGTGAGAAGAGGGCCACTGAAAATTATTGGCAAAGAAACCAAGGTTCTGAGAAACAAGAAGGTTCACTTAGTCAAAGTGCAGTGGAGCGGAGATCCTAGAGACTGTACATCGGAGACAGAAGATAGCATCAAATAGACTTATCCCAAGTGCAGAGTGGACATCTCTGATTAACTTTGGTGCAAGGTGCATTTACAATAATTTCCATTTTCCGTTTTGTTTCCTACTTTACTGTTGTTTCCTTTTCGGGGACGAAAAGTTTTAAGTGGGGGGAAATTGTAACAACCCGGAAAATCAGAACCAATTTAAAATTTTTATTTTAGCAATTTTAATGAATATTGAATATTTAAAATGATTTATTTTAAATAATAACGATTTAAAATTTATTTAAATCGATGTTAGAACGTATATATTTATTTCAATTATATAACGAGCCTGAAATGGCACGGTAGTTTGAAAATTCAATTTCAAATTTCAAATGAATGTACAGGATACAAAATAAATCGGATTTCAGTGAAACCAGAAATATTTGAATCTGTTTGATAATATCTCTCCAACGAATGTGAAAAATCCAGATTTCATAACGGGAATTGAAAGTTATGCCAAGTTGAAAATTTAAAATAGTCGCTATGGAATTTAATATAATATATAGCCCTTAAAATAGCCATTTTGCAAACGACCTCCTTTTTCGATGAAGCTACTTTGGTTGGATCCGAAATGTCAATTTATTGCTAGATTTAAAATTCCATAATTTTTGGAATTAATATGTGAGCGTGGTAAATTAAAACGCTTTTGGTAATTAAATTTGAATCGGATCGACCAGAAAATGACCATTTTTCAAACGGTCTCCAAATTCGATGAAATTAATTTTGTTGGGATTGTATCGTCCAAACATAGTTGGATTTATTTTTTTGGAATTTTTGGAATCAGTATGTGGCCCTGGCAAATTAAAATATACGTTCAAATCTAAAATTGAATGTTTTATATTTTAATTTGAAGAGAAACTGACTGAAATAGTTGAATGGGCTTACAAAACATATTCCATTGTGTCCCGAATGGGGTATTTAGCTAGGGGCGACAGTCATTGGATTTGATTTGGAGTTCGGATGTAAAAACACCTTTTTAGAATTTAAAATAATTTAAATATATATTCAACCAATAAGAATATTTGTTTCGTTATTTAATTTTGCATAAAGGCCCGATAACCCTCCAGTTCGATGAAGGAAAGCAGCTCTCCACCTTGTCTCCTTGATTTCTCTAAATACACACTATAAAATTTGAAGCTCCTTTAGAGAATTTTGTAGAGCTCATCCTCCTCTTCAAATCCATACCTGATTTGCTAATTATTGTGGAGTATTTCTCGTGAATCGCCCCTCCAAAGTCCGCCTGTTAAAGCCATCGCCGAGGACCCATGTCGCCGTCGCACTCGACTGCACCACCACCCCTAGGCACGCGTTTCCAAGCACTACCACGTTCCGTAGGCCGATCATCCTATAGTTACGCGGTTTGAATGCAAAACAAAGACCTAGTTTCGAACCACTTCTGGAAGGTAACGACTGTTATAAATTAAACTATTTATAGCACTTAGAAGCGTTGTGAAGTTAGATTATGGAATAAAAATCATATCTTTTTCATACGTTGTCGAAATCCAGTGAAACAAGGGACATTGGGACTGTGACATCGTGCGCTACATTATAGAAGTGGCCGGAAATTTTTTAGAGCTATCTACAATTTTTGAAGGAGTGGAACCCAAAGTGAGCAATCTAAATTCAAATAAAATGAATAAAAATATATTAGGTTGAAGACAGGGCTTACTAGCTCCTGAACCATCGTCCACATACCATGGACGAAATTTTAGGTAGTATTGTATTGTAGAAATTGATTGTGGTTGTAACAAAGTTGATTATGTTTGTGAAGAATTCATTATATTGTGAAAATGAATTGTATTATGGAAATGAAAGTATTGTAATGCTGCAAAGCCTAGGATAGCAGAGGAGCCATGCTGGACACAGTGCCGGTGCTACCTTCCCTGTCGTTATAATGCCGAAATTTTATGAAATGACTATATAAAATAGTTGTTGTGTTGAATAAATTGTTTAGACAATAAAAATCATATTTCTATTGTGTATATAAAGTATATAAAATATTCATGTTTGAAATAAATTGTTCGAACAATAAAAATCACATTTTTATTGTAACGTCCCAGGTTTTTAGCAACATAATAATTAATCTACTTAATTATTTAAATAACGAATATATTATTAAAACGACAGTTGAACATATTAATTATAATTTAATTATAATCGAGCTCATAACGTTGCAGCAGTTCGTAATATTATGATTTGAACCTCAACTGAGTGTACATGATTCGTTATAAGTCGGATTTCTTCGAAATAAGAAACCTTGGAATCCGTTGAACTATATTTTCCTAATGTGAGTGAAAAATCGAGATTTCGTCTCGTAGATCGTGAGTTATATGCAAAGAAAATTTTCAAATAGTCACTGTAAAATCGTTTATAAAACATAACGATATAATTAATTATAATTAAATAGTGGCTTTGAATTTGAATAAGATTTCTTAGACGTATTTTTTATTTAATATATATAATTTTTCTGTAATTTTTATTTTGGAAAATAAGCTATTTTTCGAGTAACGTATTTTTCACCCAAAATCAGCGTATTTGAAACTTCATAGAATAACTCAACTTGTCTATATTATTATATCTTTGGGATCGTGGCACATTGGTTGTCACAGTCATATTTTTATATTTGTCGGTAGCAGCTTCTATACTAATGGAATTTTATGTATCAAGGAACCGTTAAATTTCATTTCTAGAACTTAAATAAACACGTATTTTAAAAAGGACACATGCATGCGTATACCTGAGACTTCTACCCTTCGAATTTTCACATACCTAACCGGTGCAAGATGGATACGTTGGCTAAGTACCTTCACCTTAGTTTATGTTTTTCAATCATGCTTAACAAACGCTATCAAAAAAACTTTTCACAAATTTCAAAAGAATATTTACAACGTTGCATAAATGCAATCTACAAAACTATTAAATACAACTTGCATATCATATCACAAACATTGTTTTAGCAATAACATAAGCCTATATATAAGTAAGTATATAACCTAAATATTGTTTACATAAACCTTTTTCACAATAACATAAGCCTACATATAAGTAAGTATATAACCTAAATATTGTTTACATAAACCTTTTTCACATAAGCTTATATTGAAAACACAGATGTATTAACATTACACAAACCAACAGCCGTTTTGTTCAAAGCCCTTCCAACTTGTGCTTAGAATAGAAAAGAATGACAGCTCGCTTTCCTCAACTTTTTTTTTCTCACATTTCAAGGCTTTCAAACTCATACTCCATCAATCCGAAGATGCATCACCCGACTACAGTAAATTCATAAGTCTTGGCATCTGGATCGATAATGAGTAGGTTTTAATGCACTTCATATGCTTGGTTATACCTTTTAAATAGTCCTGCATATATAGAATACAAATAACATTATTATGGACTCAAATTTCTAAAGTGCATTTAAATATACCATCCAGTGTAAAAAGCTTTATCAAACTAAGAATACAATATTTCCAACAATTAGTCTAATATGAAGGTACGCAACTTGCATAATCTTTATTATCATCTATCATAACGATATCTATATAAGCTTTGCTTATTGTAAAGTACCATTTGTTTGATAAGAATAACTAAGTCCAAGAACTGAAAATCTTAGTAAGCCAGTAATTGTATGGTCAAACTTAAAATTTATTCGCAGAAAAATAGAACCTTAAATATGCTTCTCATTATCAATAAAAAAATGACCACACCTTTCTAGTGTCATTACTCTTCAACGTCAGCACTTATACAATCTATAATTTCAATTCCTTGGCTGCGAAGGAACTAAGCTGACCCTATTTCAAAAAGCATCAAAAATGTACACCCCTCACTACAGACCTAAGAACTAGAATGTGCATACCTATGTTTGTACTAAATGGAGAAAGGTGTCCCTATTCCACATGCTACTGTCAAAACTTAGGGATGAAGAATAGCAAATATATTTCTGCATGCCCAAGTAATTAGAGGCCTCGTAATTAGATCATCAGCTAGCTACCGATCTTCATCGTGTTTTCAAATCAAAGTTCCCTACCCTAAAACTTTACAGTAGCCTATGTTTCCAAATGCATTAAAAATCGATGGGATAACTCGATGCATAGTGAACAACTATTCTATCCTATACACACTAAAGCTCCTTGGCATGCAAGTTTCCTCACGTATAAATATATCGATCTCCTTATTGCATTTCTTCTACAGGAAACCCTTTTTAGCCGAAAGTTTTCAATGGCAGGTTAAAAATCAAATATACGTCCATAAATCACCATACATCCATAAATCAACAGTGAACGTTTAGGATTGGAATGCAGGGGACGTGAAGTACTTGCGCTGTGTGTATTAGCTAAAAGGGGTGCACGAGAATTTTCTGAAACCGTGATGGAGAGAGGGGTTGCGAGCTGCAGGTGTTAGGGAGCCGCAGCGTTGTCGAAGTCAGACTTTGAATGGGAAGAGCGTGTTTGGCGTAATGGAAAGAGAGGGGCTTGTGATCCATACACAGTTGCATGGGGAGTGTAACCAGTTGTGCAAAAAGGAGTTTGGAATGAGGTGAAGAACTATGATTTGTGCATGGATTTTCGTGAATGAAAGAAGATGGAGGAAGCATGAGAATTCGCGGCAATGGTGGGTTAAAATCTGGGGCGTGCGTTTTAATACAGGGAAGATGAAGAGTGACACTATGTATAAGGGGATGGGCTTCCTCGTTGGACCCATATAAAAAGAAAAATATATAAAATACTGGTGGCGTTTGTTGTTAAAGAGGAAGGTGGAGTAATGAAGGGTAGAAGGGGCAGTGTACAAGCGGTATGATACAGTTTCACTGATTGGAAGACATGGGAATGGCGTGCCAATATAGTGGTAATGGGATTCATATTTGGAGGAGAAAGACTGGGTGCGGTCTGAAGATAAGGGGCATTGGGCTAGTTTTTATGGTAAGGTCCAATTATATGATATCATAAACAACTTGGTTTATTTATATTATCATGTGTCTACATTAAATCGAGTATATAAAGTCCACTTAGTTTTGAAACTAGATCTAAACACTTTGTATTTGCTGCTATAGGAAATCGGGATGTGATTAGGCAAATAAAATAAAGGATTAGGATTTAATTATAAATAATTAAATATATTATATCGTTTAAATCAATATAATGCGTAAAGTTCACACCTCTTCCATACGTGGTCATATTTACGAACGGTCAGTCACGTTGGAATCATATGGGAACAAGCTACGCTATGAAGCTGGTTTGGAACCAAATGGAGCTCATTTGAATTCATGGCATAATTAAACGTCTAATTTAATCAATCGACATTAATCGTTATGCGGCGATTAGCGACCAAGGTGAGTACTCACTAACTTTGTCTAGTTTATAATTTTATAAACACTATTTAATATTGATAAAAATAATTGGATGTTGTGTGGGATGGTTGTATGGATGAATCGCTTATTAGTTGGTTGAAATTTTAGATACAGTTATATAAACCGATAGTTAAATATTGATCCCATTTATTATAATATTTCATATTGATATGAAATAAATGTTATTTCTGTTGATTAACATCGGTGGATGCAGGTAAACAGGTTAGAGGGATCCAACTGGATTCCTCAACAATTATATTATTGTTTTTCCCATATATTTCATTATACGATGTGACAAATAATCTGGTGTTGATTATTGTGTATGTTGGGTTGTTTGAACAACATTGACCTGAAATAATCGGTATTTAAATACCGTAAAACATATTCGAATATATTAGGAAAGAAATTGGGGTGTTAAAAGGAATTTCTATTTTAAAATAGAAATGGAAATTCGATTAGCTAAAATGTAATGACTTGTTTTAGTTATATAAAACAAGTAGTTTGATTTATAACAATATTTAAAAATAAAGTGAGATAATTGTTATTAAATAATTTGGGGATGGGAATTCAAGAAATTGGTTAAAAGAGAAATGTTGAAATTGGTTCGATGTTTGGAAGGTGAATAGAATTAAATCCATAAGGATTCACAGTTAGAAATCGACGATGTCGAATGGTATTAAAACAATTTATTTTAATATATATATATATATATATATATATATTATAATCCATAATTTGATGAGATCATCACTATTTGGTTGTAACCAATAATTTATAATTGAATTTGTAATCAATATGAAGATATAAACTTGATATAAAACAAACAAGAAGTTGACTTGTAATGGAAATTTTAAAGAAACTAGATAGATGAAATTTTAAATTGAAAAAGGATTTATTATCAAGATTTGATTTAATGAATTTAGTCCAGATTTCAATAAAAGTATAATATTCACATTTAAAGTGAATAATGGTTTAAAAACAAACGTTTTGCAAATGGGAATGGTAATAAAAGGAAATTGGTAGATATTTGAAGTGATAGATTCAAAAGTGAAATTAGAAATGGAGTTGATCAGAAACGGTGAATATATCCCGACGATCGGAAAGTTAATTAAGTAGAGATTATTCGAAAGAGAATTATAAGTTGAAATTTGATTATATCGAATTTAGGAAGGTAATCAATTCCCGATTTTAATTACGGTTTATTTAGTTTATTTAATATTATTTAATAAAGGGTCAACGTTATATTTTTTAAAATATTTTGGAAGTAGATATTATAATGCCATCGTTATAATCAATGTTCTCTGTAAAAGAAGCGGATTCTTGAATTGAATTTGAGAGTTGCGTAAGAAATGGTTTGTAATGACCCACATTTTCCAGGGGTATAATTAATTTATTTAATTGTTTAAAATAGTGATTTAGGGAATTAAATCGTCGTTAATTAAATTATAGTGAATATTTAATTAAATTAAATAATTAAATAATATATTTAATTCAGAAATAATCAAAAATATTGGAAATCACAATATTCAGTGAACGGGGTCATCCCCGTGATTTAATTCAGCTTAGAGTTGAAGTATATTGATGAATATATTCAATCGACGATAGTTTGAACGTATAATATAATAAAAATCGAACTTGAAATGGCGCTGCAGTTCGTAAATTGGCGATTCGAACTTCAACTGAATGTACATGATTCATTTTAAGCCAGATTTCTGTGAAACAAGAAAACGTATGGAGCTGGTGGAGTAAATCTTTCTAGTGGAAGAGAAAAATCAGGATTTCGTCGTGTAGATTTTGAGATATGTCCAAATCAAATTTTAAAATAGTCGCTATAGAATCATTTATCGACCGTAACGGTTTATTCGATATAACTAGAGATCGGGTTTGAATTTAGACAAGGTTCTTTTGGGAAGTAGTGATAATTTAATTTTTAGAATTTTATGGTAATTTTTAATTAATTAAATAAGCAACTTTTTATTTGGAGTGTTTTGCACCCTATATCAGCGATTTTGGGGTTTTAAAATATGAGTTAATCTACCGGTGTTATTTTATTTTTGAAGTCGTGACGCCTTGCTCGTCGCAATGGTATGTTTACTTCAGTCATTTGCGGCTCGTGAGTGAACAAAATAATATGAAATGTGTGCCCTTTTTACAAAGACTAGTGTGGTCAAGACCCTGTACAGACGCACTGAAATACTTGAATCCAAACAACACTTTCTTGATCAGCCTTCATATACTTAGTTTATATAGTATACTTAGTTTCTATAGTTGAGGTTTTCAATGCATTTACCATGAAAGTGGATGCGATTCTATTCATATTTACACAACAAATATGACGGGTTTGAGAGTGTAACACGTGAACAAAAGAAGTAAAAAGATGCTTCTTAAGCAAGACAAACTTATCTCTATAAATACCCCTTTAAGAAATTCCTTATAACCTAATCTAAAACTTTCAGCAAACATAAAAGTTGCGCCGCCACCATATTAATCTACGAACGGGAATTACTGTTCCTTCTCCCCTCAAAAACCTCAGATCCATTTTTCTAATCCATATAAACCCAACAGTGGAGTTATTCCCCTCGTCGAGACCATGAGCTCCACCGGTGGTGATGAACTCCGAGGCGTGGTGGTGACCGGGGTATCAACTGGAAGTGGCGGCAGTTGTGCTGAGATTTCAGACAAATGGGGAGGGCAGGCTTCTCGATACCAGTGGCGAAGGCGGAGTAAGGAAACAGGGGTCATATTGGCGGTTTCAGATGAACGTCAGGAGTGTGGAGAGTTTGTACGGCGTCGTCTTTATTAGGTGGGTGAGTTGATGTGTGCTGCGAATTCTGAACGATGCTGGGCAAAAAGGAGTTTGCATGGTTTTTTGTTCGAACATGAATGGTGGAGTTGACGTACCGAAGTTGAGGGAGGAGCGACAGTTTTTGGAAGAGTAGAAAATGAGGGAAGTGGGTCTGGTTTCTAAAACATTGGGAGATGGGCCGGTGTAAATTTGTGGTGAGGCCCGTTTGTTTAATTATTAAGTTCAAAACTTTATGTTAATTGACTAATAAAGTGGATTAAAGGTTCTGTGTTTAAAAGGATGGAATTCGAGAGAGATGACAAACATAAGCAGGGAATGAATTGTGAAGGGGAAAGGAGAACGTATGCGGTTATGGGCTATAGTGTTATTATAGGCTTGGGCTTTTTAGTTATCAAAAGATGATGAAATCATATCGTTGAGGAAGCTAGAGACGATGGGGAGTTATGTTATCATAGTCTTGAACTAAGGGAAGATAGAGGACAGTCTTTTGGTGTGGGCCGATGGGGAGATGGGCTGAAAGGTTGGTGAGGCCCAAGCTAGTTTTAAATCAATTGTTTTAGTTTATTAAATAATGTATTGAACTAGTAATATCGATAACTTCCGCACACGATATCAGAATTTGATGAAACAAGATCCGTTGGGATCGTATGGACGACGACTACAACATGGAACTGACTAGAAGTGGATCGGAGCTCGTTACAATTTATGGCTAAATAAATTGTCCAACTGAGTCAAAAAACGCAAACCGTTATTTAACGGTTAACGCGTCAATGTGAGTAAATCTCACCAACTCTAAACAGTTTATAATTTCATGTTGTATTTTTAGAACTGTTAGAAATTGTCTGATTTACTGTGTGTTGACTGTTTGATTGAACTACTAGTCAGTTAGTTGAATTTCTATATTGATTCTATTTAACAGAATATATCATATGGAACTGAAAGTGATGTTATCTATATTGTTTAACATGTGATGCAGGGAAACAGGTTGGAGGAATCCGACTGGATTCCTCAACAGTTATTTTATTGTTTTTCATATATGGTTATATGATGTGATATAAAATCTGTGGGCGATTATATGTGCTTGGACGATATTGAACATCGTGATTTGATATGATTGAATACCATAACATACCGAAATGTTGATAAGGGGATTTTCAAAGTGATATTGAAAATAATATATTTATAAAATGGGATATTTATAAATAAGAGATATTTATAAATGGAATAATTATAAATAAGGAATATTTATATATTTGGAATATTTATAAATAGGAGATATTCAAAAAGGAAATAATTTCAAACCATTTTCTTTTTGAATGGAAAGGCCTGTGTGGCGGGTTTGGGGATTTTCCCGATGCTCCCGTTACAAAGGAGGTTACGACGATTTTTTCAGAAAATTTAAGGAGTTAAAATATTTCAAGAATAAATTTGAAAAGGAAATATTTGTAAACCATTTACAAATAGAATTGAAAGGAAACATTGTTATAAAGGAAATCATTTTTAAAGTGTAGAACCGTTATTTAAAAGTAAATCTTTTCAAATGAATAAAACGTTGTTAAAAAGGAAATCTTTATAAAGTGAATAAAGTTAATCGAATATAGACATTCGAAAGGAGTTAGTCGAATATGGTATTCGAAGTTAGTTAACCGAATATGGTATTCGAAGTTAGTTAATCGAATGTGGTATTCGAAAGTTAGTTAATCGAATATGTTATTCGAAGGGGGTTAGTCAAGTCGAGTTAATCAGTTAGAGTTAACCAGTTAGAGTTAATCAGTTAGAGTTAACTAGTTAGAGTTAATCAGTTAGAGTTAACCAGTTAGAGTTAATCAGTTAGAGTTAACCAGTTGGAGTTAATTAGTTAGAGTTAATCAATTAGAGTTAAAACGAACTAGAGTTAATCAAATATAGTTATTTGAGACAGAGTTAGTCAAACATAGTATTCAGGGTAAGTTGCCATCTTGTACGACTGCTAGCGTAATTTGCAGGGCTGTAAATAGCCTACGGCAGTCGGATGTTTCCTGAGGGAGTCAGGCGTAACCATTGTGATCGCTGCGCTCTAGAGTCAAGCGAATGGAGTTTAATCGAATATTAGTTATTCGATAGGAGTTAATCGAGTTGATCGAGTTGAGAAATAAGTTAAGTTAAATAAGTTGAGTTGATCGGGTGGTTCGACCAAGTTAGTCGAGCCTAGTTAATCGAATCGAATTGGTCGAACCAAGTTAGTCGAGTTAAGTTAGTCAAGTTAGTCGAGCCTAGTTAATCGAATCGAATTGGTTGAACCAAGTTAGTCGAGTTAAGTTAGTCAAGTTAGTCGAGCCTCGTTAATCGAATCGAATTGGTCGAACCAAGTAAGTCGAGTTAGTCGAGTCAAGTTAAGTTAGTCGAGTTAAGTTCGTCGAGTTAAAGTTATCGATGTTAGTTTCATCGAAAGAAGTTATCGATGTTAGTTTCATCGAAAGGAGTTATCGATGTTAGTTTCATCGAAAGAAGTTATCGATGTTAGTTTCATCGAAAGGAGTTATCGATGTTAGTTTCATCGAAAGGAGTTATCGATGTTAGTTTCATCGAAAGGAGTTATCGATGTTAGTTTCATCGAAAGGAGTTATCGATGTTAGTTTCATCGAAGGGAGTTATCGATTATAGTTTAATCGAAGTGAGATTTTCAAATATGAGATATTTGAAAAGGAAGAGTTATCGAATATTAGTTATTCGAAGAAAGATTATCGAATATCGTTTATTCGAGAAGGAGTTAATCGAATATAGGTTATTCGAAGGAGAGATAATCAAATAGAGATTTCTCGAAGAGAGTTAATCGGCAAATTCGATTATATCGAATTCGGGAAAGTACTTATACTTTCCAGTGTTTAAATAGAGATTTATTTATTTATAAATAAATAAGTGTTAGGTTAATTATTCACTAATAAGAATAGAAGTTATAATTAAAGTTAGATAATTCGAAAGGAGGGATTATAACATTATCGTTATAACCAATGTTTAAATATAGAAGTGGATTAGTAAAATTGGATCTGAGAAAGGCGTAAAGAAGTTGTTAAAGATTAAAAGATAAACTTTGACCATTTTGAAGTTATAACGTTGTTCAGTTAATGTTTGCGAACAAATTAGACAATTGTAAACAACTGTAAAATTCGTTCGTCTTTCCTAAACAACAAGGATTGTTGTAGAGGGTGTCGAACTCTGGGACCAAAATTATTTTAATTAATAAATCCAATCAAGTTATCCCTAACTTTTGATTGGTGGAAAACAAAGAAAATAGCAGAAATTAAATAAAAGAGAGTTTTAACAATAAGTGAAAGCAATTAGGGGATAATGACATAGATCAGATTCATAATCATCAATTGCCAAAAGATTAACCAGATCTAATACATGTTTCTGTCACAAACATGAATCAACGATAATAGGTTTTAGAAACAAATATGTAAATAACAACAAGCATAGCCTATGCAGGAGCTTAGCTCTACAACCATAGACTATCAGGACAGATTTACTAATTAATTTCTAAAAACCCTAAAATTAGATCTAGATCTGATAAACGTTAGATCGAACACGAATATATCCTGTGAAGAAGCATAGCTCTTAAACGACACAAAATATGAAGGTTCAGATCTAACCCTTAATTCAGATCCAGATCTACATGTATACAGTCCTCATCTTTTGGCTATGTGATTCATATTGAATCATACTATCAGCGTCATCACCCCCTAATCAAAGGGGATTAGCTAGACATAGCTAAAGAAGAAGAAAATAAAAAGAAAATAGCAGACATGAACATAAATAAAATGCAAATAAAAACTAAATAAAAGAGAGAAAGAATGATTTTATTCCAAGAAGAGAATTACAGAATAAAACCTAATGTGTTTTTCACAATGAATGAGATAAAGTGTATTTATAGCTGATATGACAAAGGCTACTTGGCAAATTCCACAATGTGGGACTAAAGAATTAGCCCAAATAACACATAAGCTAGTGTGAACGGGGTTGTAGAGTAAGAGGCCTTGTAAGTGAGCCAGTGTGAACGCGTGCAGTGCATGAATGAGAAGCCTTGCAAAGGAGCTAATGTGAATGCTACATGAGTGAAATGGTCTGCAATTGAGCCAATGTGAACACAATATGAGTCTTTAGTGAGCCAAATCTACCCAACTGAACTCTATTTGCAACCGTTCTTCAAGCTTTAAACTCTTCAAGCTTTAGTAATTTTAACTTCACTCTTTTTCAACAAATTCTTCATGCTTTATTCATCAAATGCTCTAAACCATGATTCTTGTCAACAATATGAAAACACAGCTATAAATGCACAATATCAATTATTTAAAAGATAAAATAAGATAAATATGCGGATAAAATATACACATTTACGTGTATATCAGTTAAGGTCTTAGAGGTAATTATACCCAACTTGAGTGACTTCCTTCTTAACTAAGAAATGGTAAGGTTTGATCGTAAAGGAGTTTTGGAAATGTTTTCCAAACGAGAATCAGAAATGTTTTCTGATAAAAGAAAATAAGAATTTAGAATATAGGGAAACAGGAGATAAGTAAATAAATGAACTAAAGAGGTTAATGTTAAATGATGTTGTTCGATATAATTTCCATCTGGAAATAATATCGTTGTTTGCACACTTTTTTTTCTTTGATGGTTAAATCACAGACTATCGAAGTTTTGACCATTTTAACGTTGTTAATATGGAGAGACCGGTTGGATTATTATCCATAGAACCACTCTGTATTGGCATAAGCGTCGCGAATCATATATGCCAAAGATAATTGAAGACGGAGTAAAATGCAAGGGCTGTTGTATAAGTCTTAGATAACAGTGACTAAGATGGATATACAGAATAGTGCCTTCGGTTTGTGCAGTCCCAGGACAACTTGTATGGACGAAGGTCTGACAGAGTATATCCAATGGATCGCGTAAGTTGATCTGTTCAAACGTATTCACGTTTGGTGGCGGAGGAATTCGTTTCTCTTTGCTGTATACCCGTGTTATTTTTGGATAAGTAAATTTGTGATTTGGCGGGTATGACGATGTGACATTTCTAAGTGAATGAAGATGGATGCTGACATAATATTTCCAGACGGTAACGTACATTGATTTCTTCAACTATACCAAGAGTGGAAGCGGAGAAGGAAACTTATTTTAGCTGACACGTAATGTATGGTTGTAGACGTCAATTAGTGATTCTGATGGATCTGACAATGTGGCATTCGAAGTGAATCTGATGTGATGATAAAGCGTAGCTTCTAGCCTCATCAACCAGTAAATGACAGAAATCGGGCAGGCAGCATGGCTAAGTCGGTCGCACCGAAGTAAGGTGTATAATCACCTATCTAGTGAATATTCATTTGTTTCTTAAATCTATCAATGCTGTCCCATATATATATATATATATATATATATATATATATATATATATATATATATATATATATATATATATACGGGAACGGTTGCTGATCCCAACCGTTGGTGATGTACATTCGATACACTCAAGCGAAATGAGTGGTCGGTCATGTGTGGCTGAGTTACAAGATGTTCTTGTTGAACTCCAGTGTATCGTTCCTAGAGTACACTGATCGGAAGGTGGTTCCATACCTTGTCATAGTTGGAAATCCATTATCCAATACGTGCTTGCGATTTTGATTGTATACTATATATGTAGAACGTGAGATGAAAGCGTTTCTGCTAGTTGATATCAATTTGTACATAGACATTATTATAATATCAAAAGGTTTTTGATATGAAGACATTTTTGATTCTCATAAGGGAAAAACCCGTTCCGTTCTGCGGCGTGGTCTTATGAGATATCGTTTACTTGTTCATATACCTGTTTAAACTGTTTTACTCATACCAGTCCCATGACTGACCCGGAGTTTACTTTGTTGTTTTCCCTAAACTCTTGGGTGCCTAAATTTGTACGGGCAGTCAAGTAGTCGGGATTTGCAGATACATTAGAAGCTTGGAGCAGGAGGCTTCAGGATTCTATAGCTATTATTATTTCCGCTGTGTTGTAAGTGCTGTACTCTGATAATTGCTATATTATACATAACTGTTATATTTCAAAGTTATGTTATCTATTATATGTTATTCGTTCCGCTGTGAGGTTCGTGTTACTCTGATGTTGTGTTCTTCTTCTTCTTCTATTCTAAGTTTCTATCTTATCTATTCTCACCCTCTAATTTTTTTCATTAATTACCAGGATTTTTCGATGTTTTGGTTATCGACATCGTGCTTATGTCGATAACCAAAGTCGCCGAAAATCCGGGTCATTACAGTTGGTATCAGAGCTTAAGTTAAGAATTACCTTGGCTCTGTGGCGTGACTCGGTAGAGATAGGGTTAGTAATACCCTAGATTGAGTTTGAGTGTATATATACGAGTGTGTATTTGTATTTGATATAAAAATGGTTTTATATTGTGGAGATTCATTGGCTGAGTTGTTTATGAGTTCTGGTCGATCAGTTTGATCCACTGTATCGGTAGGAGTAAATAAATACTTGAATACGATGGACCGACACAGTATGGATATGTGATATATTATCATATATAGGATGTGTTGGTAATGTTTTTAATCAGATAAGATTATAAAATGTGAAATGGTTATATATAACCAATCAGAATCATATAAGTAAAGTATATGAAATAAGATGAATTAAATATGAATTTAAATCAGATTTGGAATTAAAATAAGGAAATTTTAAGTTCCTGGGTGATTTTGAGATGTTTTCAAAATGGATGTATTTAGTAAGGGTTTTGAAATGATATAGTATTAAAATCACTTGGGTCGCTGGAAAATAATTCCGATGATGACTGCGCAGTATCATCAGTGTGATTTTCGAGTTCTAAGTAGTGGATTACTACCAGAGATTTTGATTTGAATTGTTTTGAGAAAACAAGTTGTTTAGAAATTCAAAGGTTTTGAATTGGCAGTATGATTTCAAATTTGATTTGAAAGAAACCCAGGAATTTGAGTTCTGAAATTAAAATTTAACTAATGAAGTTAAATAGATTGAGATGGTATAAATGACTAAATAAATTCAAATTTAACTTGAACTAAGTTAAATAGAATTGAATGGATAAGTCAAGAATTTGAAATTTAGCTGGACTTAGAATTTGAAAAATCAAGAATGAAACTTGAGATTGACAATGGGATTCGACTTGAGTATAAGCGAATGATTTGGTTTGAAGATATGAAATTGATTGGTGTTTGATTGAAAAGGCATTTGTATATGCTGAATTAGCAGTAGATGGTAGGGATATAATGATATGCCCAACAAAAAGGTACAAGTTTATATTTTATATGAGTTTGGAATTTATGAGCCGAATTGACAAGTCGTTTGGCGTTTTGATTTTCTTTTGGGTTGAAGAAGGCCTAGAGAGGCGAGTTGGAGTTTGAGCTATTGACCAGTACAAAGGAGGTGCTGGCGAAATTTTTCGAAAATTAAAAGTGTTAGAAAATTTTCAGAATTTTTGAAAATTTTAGTACGTCAGAAAGAATTAATATTTTAGTCAATATTAATTGGTTCGGTTGAAATCAGAAATAAGGGGTAAACAAATCTTAGGAATTCCAATAGGTAGGGTCATCCTCTAACTTAGCAATTTCGAGGACGAAATTATTTTAAGTGGGGAAGAATGTAATGACCCGCATTTTCCAGGGGTATAATTAATTTATTTAATTGTTTAAAATAGTGATTTAGGGAATTAAATCGTCGTTAATTAAATTATAGTGAATATTTAATTAAATAATATATTTAATTCAGAAATAATCAAAAATATGGAAATCACAATATTCAGTGAACGGGGTCATCCCCGTGATTTAATTCATCTTAGAGTTGAAGTATATTGACGAATATATTCAATCGACGATAGTTTGAACGTATAATATAATAAAAATCGAACTTGAAATGGCGCTGCAGTTCGTAAATTGGCGATTCGAACTTCAACTGAATGTACATGATTCATTTTAAGCCGGATTTCTGTGAAACAAGAAAACGTATCGAGCTGGTGGAGTATATCTTTCTAGTGGAAGAGAAAAATCAGGATTTCGTCGTGTAGATTTTGAGATATGTCCAAATCAAATTTTAAAATAGTCGCTATAGAATCATTTATCGACCGTAACGGTTTATTCGATATAACTAGAGATCGGGTTTGAATTTAGACAAGGTTCTTTTGGGAAGTAGTGATAATTTAATTTTTAGAATTTTATGGTAATTTTTAATTAATTAAATAAGCAACTTTTTATTTGGAGTGTTTTGCACCCTATATCAGCGATTTTGGGGTTTTAAAATATGAGTTAATCTACCAGTGTTATTTTATTTTTGAAGTCGTGACGCCTTGCTCGTCGCAATGGTATGTTTACTTCAGTCATTTGCGGCTCATGAGTGAACAAAATAATATGAAATGCGTGCCCTTTTTACAAAGACTAGTGTGGTCAAGACCCTGTACAGACGCACTGAAATACTTGAATCCAAACAACACTTTCTTGATCAGCCTTCATATACTTAGTTTATATAGTATACTTAGTTTCTATGGTTGAGGTTTTCAATGCATTTACCATGAAAGTGGATGCGATTCTATTCATATTTACACAACAAATATGACGGGTTTGAGAGTGTAACACGTGAACAAAAGAAGTAAAAAGAGGCTTCTTAAGCAAGACAAACTTATCTCTATAAATACCCCTTTAAGAAATTCCTTATAAACTAATCTAAAACTTTCAGCAAACATAAAAGTTGAGCCGCCACCATATTAATCTACGAACGGGAATTACCGTTCCTTCTCCCCTCAAAAACCTCAGATCCATTTTTTTAATCCATATAAACCCAACAGTGGAGTTATTCCCCTCGTCGAGACCATGAGCTCCACCGGTGGTGATGAACTCCGAGGCGTGGTGGTGACCGGGGTATCAACTGGAAGTGGCGGCAGTTGTGCTGAGATTTCAGACAAACGGGGAGGGCAGGCTTCTCGATACCAATGGCGAAGGCGGAGTAAGGAAACAGGGGTCATATTGGCGGTTTCAGATGAACGTCAGGAGGGTGGAGAGTTTGTACGGCGTCGTCTTTATTAGGTGGGCGAGTTGATGTGTGCTGCGAATTCTGAACGATGCTGGGCAAGAAGGAGTTTGCATGGTTTTTTGTTCGAACATGAATGGTGGAGTTGACGTACCGAAGTTGAGGGAGGAGTGACAGTTTTTGGAAGAGTAGAAAATGAGGGAAGCGGGTCTGGTTTCTAAAACATTGGGAGTTGACGTACCGAAGTTGAGGGAGGAGTGACAGTTTTTTTGTACGACGACTACAACATGGAACTGACTAGAAGTGGATCGGAGCTCGTTACAATTTATGGCTAAATAAATTGTCCAACTGAGTCAAAAAACGCAAACCGTTATTTAACAGTTAACGCGTCAATGTGAGTAAATCTCACCAACTCTAAACAGTTTATAATTTCATGTTGTATTTTTAGAACTGTTAGAAATTGTCTGATTTACTGTGTGTTGACTGTTTGATTGAACTACTAGTCAGTTAGTTGAATTTCTATATTGATTCTATTTAACAGAATATATCATATGGAACTGAAAGTGATGTTATCTATATTGTTTAACATGTGATGCAGGGAAACAGGTTGGAGGAATCCGACTGGATTCCTCAACAGTTATTTTATTGTTTTTCATATATGGTTATATGATGTGATATAAAATCTGTGGGCGATTATATGTGCTTGGACGATATTGAACATCGTGATTTGATATGATTGAATACCATAACATACCGAAATGTTGATAAGGGGATTTTCAAACTGATATTGAAAATAGTATATTTATAGAATGGGATATTTATAAATAAGAGATATTTATAAATGGAATATTTATAAATAAGGAATATTTATATATTTGGAATATTTATAAATAGGAGATATTCAAAAAGGAAATAATTTCAAACCATTTTCTTTTTGAATGGAAAGGCCTGTGTGGCGGGTTTGGGGATTTCCCCGATGCTCCCGTTACAAAGGAGGTTATGGCGAATTTTTCAGAAAATTTAAGGAGTTAAAATATTTTAAGAATAAATTTGAAAAGGAAATATTTGTAAACCATTTACAAATAGAATTGAAAGGAAACGTTGTTAAAAAGGAAATCATTTTTAAAGTGTAGAACCGTTATTTAAAAGTAAATCTTTTCAAATGAATAAAACGTTGTTAAAAGGAAATCTTTATAAAGTGAATAAAGTTAATCGAATATAGACATTCGAAAGGAGTTAATCGAATATGGTATTCGAAGTTAGTTAATCGAATATGGTATTCGAAGTTAGTTAATCGAATGTGGTATTCGAAAGTTAGTTAATCGAATATGTTATTCGAAGGGGGTTAGTCAAGTCGAGTTAATCAGTTAGAGTTAACCAGTTAGAGTTAATCAGTTAGAGCTAACCAGTTAGAGTTAATCAGTTAGAGTTAACCAGTTAGAGTTAATCAGTTAGAGTTAACCAGTTGGAGTTAATTAGTTAGAGTTAATCAATTAGATTTAAAACGAACTAGAGTTAATCAAATATAGTTATTTGAGACAAAGTTAGTCAAACATAGTATTCAGGGTAAGTTGCCATCTTGTACGACTGCTAGCGTAATTTGCAGGGCTGTAAATAGCCTACAGCGGTCGGATGTTTCCTGAGGGAGTCAGGCGTAACCATTGTGATCACTGCGATCTAGAGTCGAGGGAATGGAGTTTAATCGAATATTAGTTATTCGATAGGAGTTAATCGAGTTGAGAAATAAGTTAAGTTAAATAAGTTGAGTTGATCGAGTGGTTCGACCAAGTTAGTCGAGCCTAGTTAATCGAATCGAATTGGTCGAACCAAGTAAGTCGAGTTAAGTTAGTCGAGCCTAGTTAATCGAATCGAATTGGTCGAACCAAGTTAGTCGAGTTAAGTTAGTCAAGTTAGTCGAGCCTAGCTAATCGAATCGAATTGGTCGAACCAAGTAAGTCGAGTTAGTCGAGTCAAGTTAAGTTAGTCGAGTTAAGTTCGTCGAGTTAAAGTTATCGATGTTAGTTTCATCGAAAGAAGTTATCGATGTTAGTTTCATCGAAAGGAGTTATCGATGTTAGTTTCATCGAAAGAAGTTATCGATGTTAGTTTCATCGAAAGGAGTTATCGATGTTAGTTTCATCGAAAGAAGTTATCGATGTTAGTTTCATCGAAAGGAGTTATCGATGTTAGTTTCATCGAAAGGAGTTATCGATGTTAGTTTCATCGAAAGGAGTTATCGATGTTAGTTTCATCGAAGGGAGTTATCGATTATAGTTTAATCGAAGTGAGATTTTCAAATATGAGATATTTGAAAAGGAAGAGTTATTGAATATTAGCTATTCGAAGAGAGATTATCGAATATCGTTTATTCGAGAAGGAGTTAATCGAATATAGGTTATTCGAAGGAGAGATAATCAAATAGAGATTTCTCGAAGAGAGTTAATCGGCAAATTCGATTATATCGAATTCGGGAAAGTACTTATACTTTCCAGTGTTTAAATAGAGATTTATTTATTTATAAATAAATAAGTGCTAGGTTAATTATTCACTAATAAGAATAGAAGTTATAATTAAAGTTAGATAATTCGAAAGGAGGGATTATAACGTTATCGTTATAACCAATGTTTAAATATAGAAGTGGATTAGTAAAATTGGATCTGAGAAAGGCGTAAAGAAGTTGTTAAAGATTAAAAGATAAACTTTGACCATTTTGAAGTTATAACGTTGTTCAGTTAAGGTCTGAGAGGTAATTATACCCAACTTGAGTGACTTCCTTCTTAACTAAGAAATGGTAAGGTTTGATCGTAAAGGAGTTTTGGAAATGTTTTCCAAACGAGAATCAGAAATGTTTTCTGATAAAAGAAAATAAGAATTTAGAATATAGGGAAACAGGAGATAAGTAAATAAATGAACTAAAGAGGTTAATGTTAAATGATGTTGTTCGATATACTTTCCATCTGGAAATAATATCGTTGTTTGCACACTTGTTTTTCTTTGATGGTTAAATCACAGACTATCGAAGTTTTGACCATTTTAACGTTGTTAATATGGAGAGACCGGTTGCATTATTATCCATAGAACCACTCTGTATTGGCATAAGCGTCGCGAATCATATATGCCAAAGATAATTGAAGACGGAGTAAAATGCAAGGGCTGTTGTATAAGTCTTAGATAACAGTGACTAAGATGGGTATACGGAATAGTGCCTTCGGTTGGTCCAGTCCCAGGACAACTTGTATGGACAAAGGTCTGACAGGGTATATCCAATGGATCGCGTAAGTTGATCTGTTCAAACGTATTCACGTTTGGTGGCGGAGGAATTCGTTTCTCTTAGCTGTATACCCGTGTTATTTTTGGATAAGTAAATTTGTGATTTAGCGGGTATGACGATGTGACATTTCTAAGTGAACGAAGATGGATGCTGACATAATATTTCCAGACGGTAACGTACATTGATTTCTTCAACTATACCAAGAGTGGTAGCGGAGAAGGAAACTTCTTTTAGCTGACACGTAATGTATGGTTGTAGACGTCAATTAGTGATTCTGATGGATCTGACAATGTGGCATTCGAAGTGAGTCTGATGTGATGATAAAGCGTAGCTTCTAGCCTCATCAACCAGTAAATGACAGAAATCGGGCAGGCAGCATGGCTAAGTCGGTCGCACCGAAGTAGGGTGTATAATCACCTATCTAGTGAATATTCATTTGTTTCTTAAATCTATCAATGCTGTCCCATATATATATACGAGAACGGTTGCTGATCCCAACCGTTGGTGATGTACATTCGATACACTCAAGCGAAATGAGTGGTCGGTCATGTGTGGCTGAGTTGCAAGATGTTCTTGTTGAACTCCAGTGTATCGTTCCTAGAGTACACTGATCGGAAGGTGGTTCCATACCTTGTCATAGTTGGAAATCCATTATTCAATATGTGCTTGCGATTTTGATTGTAAACTATATATGTAGAACGTGAGATGAAAGCGTTTCTGCTAGTTGATATCTATTTGTACATAGACATTATTATAATATCAAAAGGTTTTTGATATGAAGATATTTTGGATTCTCATAAGGGAAAAACCCGTTCTGTTCTGCGGCGTGGTCTTATGAGATATCGTTTACTTGTTCATATACCTGTTTAAACTGTTTTACTCATACCAGTCCCATGACTGACCCGGAGTTTACTTTGTTGTTTTCCCTAAACTCTTGGGTGCCTAAATTTGTACGGGCAGTCAAGTAGTCGGGATTTGCAGAAACATTGGAGAGCTTGGAGCAGGATGCTTCAGGATTCTATAGCTATTATTATTTCCGCTGTGTTGTAAGTGTTGTACTCTGATAAGTGTTATTTTATACATAACTGTTATATTTCAAAGTTATGTTATCTATTATATGTTATTCGTTCCGCTGTGAGGTTCGTGTTACTCTGATGTTGTGTTCTTCTTCTTCTTCTATTCTAAGTTTCTATCTTATCTATTCTCACCCTCTAATTTTTTTCATTAATTACCAGGATTTTTCGATGTTTTGGTTATCGACATCGTGCTTATGTCGATAACCAAAGTCGCCGAAAATCCGGGTCGTTACATGGTTGTTAAGATTTAAGTTATGAGCCTTGTCTATTTCGATGTTGAGAATGATGTTCAGTTAGGGTTTGAGAGGTAATTGTACCCCAACTTTATTGACTTCATTATTTACTAAGGAATCGTTAAGGTTCGGGAGCAAGAATTGGTTAGTGCTGTGGTTAGTTAATGATACATTAATATGTTGAGTTACATAACGATGTTTTATGTAACATCGGTTTAATCCAATAAAAAGGATTTTGGAAACGTTTTCCAAATATAATCAGAAATGTTTTCTAAGCATAGAAAATGGAATGTTGAGGGAAATATAGAAATTAAGAAATGATAATTGGAAATTTTTTTCCCAGTGTTAATAACATATATTTTCTAAATATAGAAAGTAAGAGTTCTGAATATATAGAATTAATTTGCGATGTTAAAAAGAGATATTTTCTAAATATAGAAGATAAATAGTTTAAATTAGATGGAAACGTTTTCCAACGATTGTGTGAGGCAGAAAGGGTTTTGGGAAATATTTGGGGAAATATGGAAACAGGAAATTAGGGAAAATAAATAAATTATTGATGAATTAACGTAAGAGGCTCAGTGTTAATTTATGGTTGATTTATATAAGTTCCATTTAGAGATAAGATCGTTGTGTGTATGGATGTTTTTCTTTGATAGTTAAATCATCGGCTATCAAAGTTTTAGACCATTCTTCCGTTGTAAATACGGAGAGACCAGGATTAGATTTATTATCTGAAAACCACTCCGTATGGGCATTAGCGTTGCGAATCAAATATAATGAAGATAATTGAAGACGGAGTAAAGTGCAAGGGTTGTTCTGTTTATAGGATAGTGCCTTCGGTTTGTCCAATCCCAGGACAACTTGTATGGATGAATGTCTGACAGAGTATATCTAATGGATCGCGTAAGTTAATATCTTCAAATGTACTTATGTTTGGTGGCGGAGGAATTCGTTTCTCTTAGCTTTATACCCATGGTATTTTTTGGGAAATCAATTTGTGATTTGGCGGGTATGACGATGTGGCATTCAAAGTGAATGGTGGCCAGGTGTTCCAAAAGATACATTATGAACTTAAGCCTCATTAACCGGGGAATGACAAAAATCGAGCAGGCAACATGGCTATGTGGGTCGCCCACATTAGGGTGTATTGTCACCATCTAGAGAATATTCATATTTGTTACTTTTTTCACTTCTGTATCTCTAGGGAACGGTTATGTTGCTAGCAACCGTAGGTGACAATATTCGATACACTCAAGAGAAATGAGTGGTCGGTCATGTGCGGCCGGGTTGCAAGACACTCTTGTTGAACCCGATGTATTCCTATCTAGAGATACACTATCGGTAGGTGGTTTTATACCTTGTCATAGTCGGAATCCAATCTCCAATAAGTGCCCATGGTTTTGATTGTATACTATATATGTGGAGCGTGAGATGCAAGCGCTCTGCTAGATTGCTATTTATTTGTATCTAGACACTATCATAATATCATAATAACATTGTTTTTCAAAAATGATTTTGGTTATTGTAAGGTGAAAACCATCCGTGTTTATGTGTGGATTGATCTTACGATTACCTTTTCTTTTAAAAAGGATTTTGAAAAGTTAAACCAAATGATTGGAGTTTACTCACACCAGTCCCATGACTGACCCAGAGTTTATTTTGTTTTGTTTTACCCTAGACTCTTGGGTGCCCAAATTTCTACGGGCAGTTAAGTAGTTAGGATTTTATAGATACTTGGAGGAGCTTGGAGCAGGAGGCTTCAGTACTAGTTATATATGGAGTTTATTTCCGCTGTGATATATATATATATATATATATATATATATATATATATGATATGCTCTGATGATATGTAAGTATAAATAAAGTTTGTATTTCAAAAGTTATGTTATATTGTATTTTATTCATTCCGCTGTGAGATTCATGTTTACTCTAATTCTGTTCAGCTATGTTCTTTTTCTTCTTCTTCTATTCTAAATTTCTTTCTTTCTATTTCTCACCCTCTAACTTCTTTCTATTAATGATCAAGTATTTCCGATGTCTGAATAGTCGACATTGTGTTTTATGTCAATTTTCAGAGTTGAAAATCCCGTGGTCGTTACATTTATTGTGTATATGAAGTATATAAAATATTCATGTTTGAAATGAATTGTTCGAATGATAAAAATATTATTTTTATCATATGTATGAAGTGTTAAAAATAGTCATGAGTCGAAATATATTTTTGTTCGCCAAAAATATTATTTTTAACATGCCAATGAAGTAATAAAAATAACCGTGTGTTGAAATATATTTTTATTAGTTAAAAATATTATTTTTATCACATATATGAAGTGTTAAAAATAACCACAGGTAGAAATAAATGGTTGTTCATTAGAAATATTATTTTTAACATGTATATGAAGTGTTAAAAATAGTCACGTATGGAAATAATCATTTGTTTGCTAAAAATATTATTTTTAGCATAGATATGCATATATATATATATATATATATATACATATATTGAACAGGAAATGGATTAGTTGTTGAGTAAATAATTTATTTGCGTGCCCGACAAATAGGTAAACCTTAATGAGTTGGCTGCGCAATTTTATTTATTATATAAACTCCTGTGAATGCCATTGGATGCGGTGTGCTGGTTATTCTGTTTGAGGTTATAAAAAACGCCATAGGATAATAACAATTAATTTTGAACTACACGACATGGCATACTTCGTGAAGAAAGCATACTCTATCATATTCCATATAGGCATTTGGAGCTCGCATGACGAGGTTGGAATTACCATACAAGCGAAAGGCTTGTATGGCAATGACTGCATTTCAGTTTGAACCCAAGATGAACTATTGATGTCATAGCATCATATTCCACATAAGCAATAGTTGCTTATATGACGAGGTTGAGAGTACCATACGGGCAAGACATTTGTATGGCGATGACTGAGTTACTGGTTGAACCGAGGACTGATATGGACTAAATAAAATATAACAGTATATTTCTAGATTAAATAAAAACCCCACACGGGTCTGGAGTTGAAAGTAATCACGTCTCTCTAGTTATTAGATTCGGTGCATGGATTATTTATTTTCCAACACTAGACGAGGTGACGTGATTTATCTCTGGAGTAATTTACACACTCCCTTGGGCATAGAATAGTTCACTAAAAATTGTATATGCTGTTTCTGGATTTATTGGGTGCCTAATACGGCCCAATAAATTTCTAAACCCCTCCCCGTATAAGGGAGGTTATGGTGAATTTTTTCAAAATTTAAAGGCGTTAGCCAAATTTTTGAAGTAAAAACGGTTTGGAAATCATCGAATGAATTATATATATATATATACATATAAATTAAATTAAACGAATACCGACGTTGCAGTTCGCATTTTAAAATCTTAATTTTAAACGATTATAGCGGGAGATCCGACCGTCAGATTTTCCTGAAACCGGAACTGTTGGGTTTGCTCTATAAAGATCTTTCCAATGATATAAAATTCATTAAGATCCAACAGTTAGATTTTGTGAAATGTTAAATTCAAATTTGGATGAGGGTAGCGCCAGTGTCATCGAATGACATGAAATGTCATTCGATGAAAATGGACTATTTTTACATATATAAAAATAGTGAAAAATCATTATAAAATATTATAAACGATATGGAATGGAAATAAACCAATTTTACTTGGTTTGTTGGATATTCTGATGGTTAGATGTATTTGACATGAAATAATTGAATTGAATTGAAACGTGAATGTCAAATAATCTAACCAAGGAAAGAATTAGTTTGAATTCTGTATATACGTGGATTATTTGAAAAGACCGAGTTAATTCTCATTTCAAATAATCAAACGACGACTAGAAGTCGAAGATATGAAGACGGTGCAAGACCGATAATCTTCACATCGAATGGATGGCTACTGATGCCTTTGATTGGAGTTGCTGCCTTGAAAGGGTTACAATGGTAGTTGTCCGGACGTATTTCTGGATTGTTCGGATGTGCGAGGGCCTCTCTCCTGTATTGGACATATGGGACGAGGAATAAGGTGGCTCCGGTTTCGTTCAGACCCAGAACGAACTAGTAAATGGATGTGTGTCTGACATTGGATTTCGTTCTGTGTTGATTTGTAACGAACCAGATTTTTCAACTTTTTAAAATTTTGAAATTTATCTGGATTTGGTATTTTATTTGTAAATTTAAATCTAACATTTTTTTTATTTTTGTTTCTTTAAACATATCTTGTAAGTGAAATTTAATATTTGTTCGCTTGATTTATTAATGTATATGGTTTGAATTTTATTTAAATAATCTTGTATGGTTAAACTTGGTTTTTGATTTAAATTTAGATATGTTTTGAAGTGTATTAAAAACACCACTAATATTGGTTGTATAAATAATGGTATATATTTGGAATTTTGTTGTTTATTTGCTTATACACTTGTCACCTTGGCTGAACTATTTTACTACCTGTTCCTTTTGTTGAATTTAATTGAACACTTGTCTAATTTTGGGTTTATGAATCAACACTTGTTCCCTCTTCATTTTACTTCTTACGTGTGTCCCTATTTATTCCACGCATCCTTCCCCTGTTTTCACTGAGTCCCTTGCTTTTGTTTTAAACTGTGCCTTTCCTCATTTCCTTCATCCCCTTACGTTTTCCCCTTCAGCCGAATAGGAATTCCATTTCTTTCCCAAACTTAAAAATCAATTTCAATGGCCACCGCCAGTTCCCTAAATCGAAGCCTCACTGAAATAGCCGAAGCCTTGTTGTGCCACCCACCAGCGCCTCTTCCACTTCGCAAAATTGTCGCCTCCTGGAACTTACGCCACCTCGCAAAGCCAACAAGTCTCCACCCTTACCTCGAGCCCCGAGCCTTACTATCACCAAAACCAACGCTCACCACACTTGAAGCTGCACCTCCTCAGGTCAAAATCTCTGCACCGCGTTAGCCTTATCCACCGCAAAGTCGAAGTCGGTTGTCACCTTGAATTCTAGTTCAGCTCCACTTCTCTTCTCTGCCTCGATCCATTGTGCAAGTGAGTGTTTACCCACTCATGAATTGATTAACTTTTAATTCAGGAATTTCAACTATAATTGAAATTTTGGGGTGATTGGTTGATGCATGTGGTCTGTCTTGTGGTGTGATGTTGCGTGAACCATTGTGTCATTAGATTTTTAAGTAAATGTTTGCACTTGACCTAGTTTTCACTTGTTCCCACGGCCATTTTGCTTCCATGGAGCTGCTCACTCCTATTGAAATGTTCTTGGTTGCTCTTCATTCATGTTTGTTGTCTTTATGGCAAACATGCATATTTTAAATTTGGCATTTTATATATTTCTGGTATTATATGCCTTCTGAAACGACCCGAACTTCCCCGGTCTCCGAAGAGAAGAGAAAGAACGAATTGTTTTGAGAACAGGACAAAATAGAACGCAAACAGAAGAACATTTCATTGTATATTACAACAATGCATCAGATTACAAGAATATACAGAGTATAAAAGAATATTACACAGAAATATCAGAGATTTAAATTACATTTAAATACATCGCAGCGGAAAATAATACAATACACAACTAGAAGGAGATATACGGATACAAAGCTTTCCGGATACCGTTCCAGCTGTAAACCAGGATCCTGTGAATATAAATCTGCAAAACCAAAACTACTAGCTGCCCGTGTCAAAATAAGGGCACCCAGAGTTTAGGTTAAAACAATAAACTCCTGGTCAGTCATGTGACTGGTGTGAGAACTAAAACAATTATTAATCTTTGTTTTTAAAGTTAGGTAAATCAAGGGACCACGCCGTATAACACGGAACGGGTTTCCTCCCAAGAATACCAGTGCATAAAACAAACAGCGCAATGCTAAATAAAGAAAAATGAAGCTGTTATAAGACCCAGGTCCCATCACACAATGCAACGCAGCCGAGGATAGGATTTTCCCTTATAACAGCCAAAGAATGCTTGATACGGTTAAAACAAATCGTTTGATACTATTATAAGTGCATAGTGTATAAAACAACTTCAAATCATAAGTATCAATCATAGGCGGCATGAGCGCCCCATCCCACTATGTCGCCATACTAGGCTCTACAAATAAAACCGCAAATGTCACGTATTTGGAAATTGGATTTCCGTCTATGAACCGAGGCAAAAGATAGTCCTCTACCGATTCGTGACTCTCTAGCCCGAGCCACAGGCAAGTACTCAGTCAAGCCTTGGAGCGACAGGGCCGGTCCACCGATGTGGATTAAACTTAAACCCTGAACACTACGTTTCCCCACCCTGTGGGGTGTAAGTCTGGTCCGTCTGCCGACCAGAATGCATCGGCCGAAACCGATATAACCGAGGCGCCTCGCAACAGCAACAACCACATAAGTCAAACTCGTCAGGGCGTGTAAAACCACTGACGCCACTTCTAGCTAGAAAGAAACGCAAGTCCTCCCTGAGGTCCGTCTCCCGTTTTTGGTCCATACCGGGTGCGAAACTCGCGAAGTAAACGTTACACAAAGCTACGCCATAAAGGCCGTGCTTTGATCATCACCACAAGACTTTGCTTTTCAACAGAAGCCTCGATCAATTGCCACTTAGGCATGCCACACAGGCACTTCACTCCATGCGTTTGATATCCATCAATATATAACCCCTGAGCTCGTACGTCTCAGAGAAGGGCGTTAAGCAAGAGAATAAATTCTCCGCCGCCAAGCAGATATATATTTAATAGAAATCAATCGCACGGACTAAAATCCAATGTTAGACACACAGTCCATTTACAAGTCCGTTCTGGGTCTGAACGAAACCGGAGGCACCTAGTACCCCGCATATCCATCGATCTCCAAGTACGTCTGGACGATCACCAACTGTTTCCATCTTCTTGGGTGTACAGCCCAATCAAGATCATCAGTAATTATCCAAACGACGTGAAGACTTCAGTTCTTCGACCACCGTCTTCATCTTCGACACCACGTCGAATCAGTTATTCAGAATGGGATAAACCCGGTCTTTCTGAATAACTCGCGTATATATTATAAAAGTGTTACACAAACACAACATACGCCTCATTCCAATTCAGAATATTCTTTTATTCAAATATTCCTATACTTTGGGAAAAGTTCCCATTAATTTTATCCAAGACAAATCCTTTAAATTTATTCTTTAATCACCTTTGAATATCAATTCAAACTAGTCGGGATTAGCGAACCAGACCGAAGTAATCATTTATTTTATTTCCCAATCCCAACCTATTCATCCCATGAAGTAAAACTGGTAGTACTTCATATCTAACACCACAGTGTTATCGGTAATTCAATTACCATTTCACGTTCAAATCTAATTAAAGATTTAATTATCGCCTGGAGTAAAACTGGTGATACTCCATTCTCGATCATTTCAATCTTAATTAAAGATTCATTAAAACTCCACTTAGTTTTAATCTTCAACTGGGTTAAAGAATCAGTGTCATTTAAAACACGGTTCACGATAAACCCAAAATCACATTCATTAATTATCGGGTTAAAGAACGAGTGTTATTTAAAACACTGTTCACGATAAACCCAAAAATCAATATCAATTCAATTCCAATTAAATATTATTTAATTGGTACACTTCATTAAATCTAAATAAAAAGATTTAATCTTTTCTCAACTGGGTTCAAGAACAGTGTTAGTGAAGACACCATTCACGACAAACCCAACTCACATTTGATATTCAATACAAGGCTCTGAATAGAAAATATATCGGCTTATATTCAATATCAAATCCTACGACAAACAAATGTCGTATTGGAAATAACGATATAAATATATATCTTTCAAATTTCCATAACAACATCTGTATAATCACGAATTCCAACATCGAAATATTCCGAAGACAATTTCGATTCAAATCCACTCCAATGCAATCATTGGATATTCTGGTTATTTTTAAAACCCTTTTTAAATTCAATTTATTTATTTAAAAATAAATAGAATTATAATTTTAGTTCAAAACCAGTTCATTTCGATAAAAATCTATTTTTATCTTTTCAAATATGGAGTTTTTCATCCCAATTCTTCACAAATCATTTCTTATGATTTTACACAAATTATTACTATTTTTAATAATTTTATCAAGGCCCGTACAGTCGATTTCCATCAACGGCTATCGAACTGCACTTACAGCGACCTTTTTCGAATTTGATTTGGACATAATTCCAAATACAACCGTTAGATTTCAAATTTCTAATATTCGTTAGAAAGCTCTTTTCGATACGAACCCAACGGTTCCGGTTTTAGGAGAATCCGACGGTCGGATCTCCCGCAATGTCCGTTTGAAATAAATGGTCGAAATTCACGAACTGCCGCGGCGCGGCGCGTTCTATTCAGGCCATTATATTATATATATAATATATATAATATATACTTCGTCGATTTCTATTTAAAACGAATTATATAAATAGTTTTAAAATCGTTTCAAAAGCAATTTCAACTTTCTTTTCAATTCAAATCAAAATTGAATTCTTCTTTATAAATTCGTTTTCAAATTCATTTCTATTCAATTCAAATTTTAATTCAATTTGAATTCATTTCAATTCACTTTCAATTCAATTTGAAATCGTTTTCAATTCATTTCGAAATCGTTTTCAATTCAATTCATTTCGAAATCGTTTTCAATTCAATTCATTTCGAAATCGTTTTCAATTCAATTCATTTCGAAATCGTTTTCAATTCAATTCATTTCGAAATCGTTTTCAATTCAATTCATTTCGAAATCGTTTTCAATTCAATTCATTTCGAAATCGTCGATTTCGAAATCACTTTTCAATATCACTTTTCAATATTCATTTTAAAATGAATAAAATCGATATAAATATCATTCACGTCAAAATGGCGTCAATCTAATCAACACGGCTTCATAATTTCTATTTTCAAATTTTCTTTATTTTTCAAATTGGAATGAGGCCCAATCAATTACCATATAAAATTAATTATATGGATTTCCATACAACACATTTATATAATAGCATTGAAAAATAATCAACCATCAACCAAAGTGCACTACACTGTATAAGCATCAAATATAGATATTCAACGCTTATAACAGCCTGTCAATCAATCGATCGACATATTTAATCAATCAGGATGAGTGAAATTCATATTTCATCCCAACACCCGTGTGGGGTTTCAAACAATCAAACACAGATTTTATTTGTGCAGTTGGGCGATGTGTAAAATTTATCGTCCCAATCAATGTCATTCAAATAGGTGTACATAAACAAACCGTTCGGTTTATAACTGAATACTTTATTTTATTCACTTCACGTTAAAAATTATATTTTTAACGATAAAACATTTTATTCCAACCTATGAATTTCTATTCAATTCATTTATTTAATAAAATGATATTTTTATTTTTCTAACTTATTTTAGAAAATTTCGGCGGCATAACGGCACGATACTAGAAACGGGACAAGGCCTAGCCTTATCCCCGGTCTAGTGAAGGCCCACGCCATTCACATATCAATCAATCCATTTAATTTCACCAAACAATTTAACAAACAAGCCATCCATGGTCTGTGGATGACGGGTGTCTGGTGCTACTAAGCACCGTCTGCATCCTAGTATATATATATAACTAGAAAATTTAAATTGAAAGGTGAGAAGTTCTCACCGATAGCTATCCTAACTCCACGGCACTTCTAATGCAGGAAATCTTCACTGTTCTCCTCTCTAATTAGTTTCTTCGCCCATAGCCACTACATATATAAAAATCATATTTTTACATCGATGTTCGATATATATAAAAATCATATTTTTAGTTCGAAGTTCAATATATAAAAATCATATTTTTAGTTCGAAGTTCAATATATAAAAATCATATTTTTATACTACTATGTTGTATAGATAAAAATTATATTTTTATCACGCTATTTTCCATATAAAGATTTCGCCTTTTCAAAAATAAAGATTATATCTTTAATATTCCTACGATGTAAAGATTATATTTTTATTACTTTAAAAATACAAAAATCATATCTTACTCCTTCTACTTAATAAAATTTCCGTCTTTTCTCTTTTAAAAATATGATCTTTATTTTTTCCAAGTTCAAATCTTTTTTTTTCTATTCAAAGTTCAAATCTTTTTCTTTCTATTCAAATCTTTTTCTTTTAAAAGTTCAAATCTTTTTCTTTTAAAAGTTCAAATCTTTTTCTTTTAAAAGTTCAAATCTTTTAAAACCTTTTCTAAAATCTGTTTTAAAACTTTTCTTAAAATCAGTTTTTCTTTTTAAAGTTTAAAATAAAAAATCAGTTTCTAAATCTGTTAAAAATCAGTTTTTCTTTTTAAAGTTTAAAATAAAAAATCAGTTTCTAAATCTGTTAAAAATCAGTTTTTCTTTTTAAAGTTTAAAATAAAAAAATCAGTTTCTAAATCTGTTAAAAATAAGTTTTTCTTTTTAAAGTTTAAAATAAAAAAATCAGTTTCTAAATCTGTTAAAAATCAGTTTTTCTTTTTAAACAAAATCAGTTTTTTTATTTCATAAAAATAAATTAACAAAACAAAAAAAAAACTTACAGGGGGGGGGGTTCGCAGATCGTCGGAGGGGGTGCCTGGGGGTCGCTGAGGTGGCGGTCAGCGTTAGGGTTCGGCGGCGGCTTCGGTCTTCGAACTGGGGGAGGGTTTGATTCAGAGGAGAGAACGAGCGCGCGAGGAGGGAAGGAGGTGGAGGCGCCGGGGTGGCCGACCTGAGGTGCGGCGGCGCGTGGCTCGAGACCGGCGGTGGGTTCAAGGATTGGAGGGAACGGGTTTTTTTTTTCATTTATTTATTTAATTGCATAAATTTGACTTTTACCTACGACCTCGAAACGAGGCCCACCGCCTGTCGTCCATAGCGTTTTACCCCCATTTCGAACACAATGGGATATGTATCGCAAGCTGATTTGATCGTTTCGATTAGTTTCCTTTGAATTTACATTTAAATCACTATATTGAATTTTAAACATACATTTCAAATTACCGGGGTCACATACTAACTAGAAAAATTCCAGAAAAATATTTTCTAGCTTCGTATTGACGATAGGGTCCTAACAAAACTAGTTTCGTTGAATTCTGAGACCGTTTGAAAAATGACCAATTTCCAGTCGATTAAAATCAACTGAAACTGGTCAAACGCGTTTTCCTTTGCCACGCTCACCTATTGATTCGAAAAATTATGAAATTTGAAACCTAGCAATAACTTGACACCACGGACCCAACAAAACTGGTTTCGTCGAAATCCGAGGTCGTTTGCAAAATTCCCATTTTTAAGGGCCTGAATTCCATAGCGACTATCCAGAATTTTCAACTGGATATATCTTTTGATTCCCGCTATGAAAATTTGATTTTTCGGATTCGTTGGACAGGTATTATCAAATAGATTCTATGATTTTTGGTTTCACTAAAATCCGGATTGTTTTGCACCCGGTACATTCAATTGAAGTTTGAAATCGAATTATCGAACTACCGCGCCATTTTCAATTCTATTTATAATTATATATAAATATTTATATTCTAACGACGACGTATATAATATATACGTTCGAATTATATTCAAAATAAATTTCACGTCGATATTATTTAAAATAATTCATTTTAAATAATCAAAATTCGCTAAAATGGCCAAAATAAAAATTTTAAACTGGCCCAGATTTTCGGGTTGTTACAATCTCCCCCACTTAAAACTTTTCGTCCCCGAAAAGGAACTAAGTCGAAAGTGGTTTGATTAATCAACACTACGTTCGATCTGGCTTCCATTCTCCAACTCTTCAGTTTCTGAGAATTTTCAAAATTTCAAAAATTTGGCTAACACCCTAAATTTTCGAAAAATTTCGCCATAACCTCCCCTGCACCGGGAGCATCGGGGAATTTCAAATAGCTTCCCCGGTCCTTCAGATCTCAAAAAGAAAAAGAAAAAGCCAAGCGGCTAGCCAATAGGCTCATAAAATCATCATCACCCAAACAAAACAGTAAATTATGTAGTAAACATGTACCTATTTGTCGGGCAAACAAATTTTATTCTCTGCTCTAGCCTCCTTGCTTTGACCTGTTCAATGATATATATGTATATGCAAGCAAATGCAACCAATTTTCAATATAATTCAATATGTGATTCAGTTAGGCTAAATGGCTAAAAATTAGCAAACAAATAAACAAACAACACAAACATCAATCAATTAGTGAATTAGAGTTTCAAATTCATAATTTTGATACATATACAAAAATCATGTTTTTGATGCCAATTCACAACAATGTATTCTAGCTATATATAAGTTTTGGTTCTCACACCAGCCTAATGGAAATATATAGAAAATCACACCTTCGAAACACGAACATAAATACTGATGATGTCATGACAATCATCAGTACCATCTCCGGGCGACTAGAATGTGATTCCATATCTATCCAGTATATTAAAACTTTGAATATACGTTTGCAAGGCGTATATGCAAATTCTTTATATACTGAATTGTCCAAAATCAATATAAACAAATAATCAAATACGAATAGTTGATTTAAATTTTCAAAACAAAAATGTTTTCATTTGAAAAATATACTCTTCACACCCGTTCTAGGATACTACTGATCCTATCTCTAACGAGTCATTCTAATTGGATATTACTAATCCAATATCTGATGAATTCTTTCGTAAGGTTCTAATGTGTCTTATTCTCTGCTTTGTAAACCAAAGCTCTGATACCAAAATGAAACGACCCGAACTTCCCCGGTCTCCGAAGAGAAGAGAAAGAACGAATTGTTTTGAGAACAGGACAAAATAGAACGCAAACAGAAGAACATTTCATTGTATATTACAACAATGCATCAGATTACAAGAATATACAGAGTATAAAAGAATATTACACAGAAATATCAGAGATTTAAATTACATTTAAATACATCGCAGCGGAAAATAATACAATACACAACTAGAAGGAGATATACAGATACAAAGCTTTCCGGATACCGTTCCAGCTGTAAACCAGGATCCTGTGAATATAAATCTGCAAAACCAAAACTACTAGCTGCCCGTGTCAAAATAAGGGCACCCAGAGTTTAGGTTAAAACAATAAACTCCTGGTCAGTCATGTGACTGGTGTGAGAACTAAAACAGTTATTAATCTTTGTTTTTAAAGTTAGGTAAATCAAGGGACCACGCCGTATAACACGGAACGGGTTTCCTCCCAAGAATACCAGTGCATAAAACAAACAGCGCAATGCTAAATAAAGAAAAATGAAGCTGTTATAAGACCCAGGTCCCATCACACAATGCAACGCAGCCGAGGATAGGGTTTTCCCTTATAACAGCCAAAGAATGCTTGATACAGTTAAAACAAATCGTTTGATACTATTATAAGTGCATAGTGTATAAAACAACTTCAAATCATAAGTATCAATCATAGGCGGCATGAGCGCCCCATCCCACTATGTCGCCATACTAGGCTCTACAAATAAAACCGCAAATGTCACGTATTTGGAAATTGGATTTCCGTCTATGAACCGAGGCAAAAGATAGTCCTCTACCGATTCGTGACTCTCTAGCCCGAGCCACAGGCAAGTACTCAGTCAAGCCTTGGAGCGACAGGGCCGGTCCACCGATGTGGATTAAACTTAAACCCTGAACACTACGTTTCCCCACCCTATGGGGTGTAAGTCTGGTCCGTCTGCCGACCAGAATGCATTGGCCGAAACCGATATAACCGAGGCGCCTCGCAACAGCAACAACCACATAAGTCAAACTCGTCAGGGCGTGTAAAACCACTGACGCCACTTCTAGCTAGAAAGAAACACAAGTCCTCCCTGAGGTCCGTCTCCCGTTTTTGGTCCATACCGGGTGCGAAACTCGCGAAGTAAACGTTACACAAAGCTACGCCATAAAGGCCGTGCTTTGATCATCACCACAAGACTTTGCTTTTCAACAGAAGCCTCGATCAATTTCCACTTAGGCATGCCACACAGGCACTTCACTCCATGCGTTTGATATCCATCAATATATAACCCCTGAGCTCGTACGTCTCAGAGAAGGGCGTTAAGCAAGAGAATAAATTCTCCGCCGCCAAGCAGATATATATTTAATAGAAATCAATCGCACGGACTAAAATCCAATGTCAGACACACAGTCCATTTACAAGTCCGTTCTGGGTCTGAACGAAACCGGAGGCACCTAGTACCCCGCATATCCATCGATCTCCAAGTACGTCTGGACGATCACCAACTGTTTCCATCTTCTTGGGTGTACAGCCCAATCAAGATCATCAGTAATTATCCAAACGACGTGAAGACTTCTGGTCTTCGACCACCGTCTTCATCTTCGACACCACGTCGAATCAGTTATTCAGAATGGGATAAACCCGGTCTTTCTGAATAACTCGCGTATATATTATAAAAGTGTTACACAAACACAACATACGCCTCATTCCAATTCAGAATATTCTTTTATTCAAATATTCCTATACTTTGGGAAAAGTTCCCATTAATTTTATCCAAGATAAATCCTTTAAATTTATTCTTTAATCACCTTTGAATATCAATTCAAACTAGTCGGGATTAGCGAACCACACCGAAGTAATCATTTATTTTATTTCCCAATCCCAACCTATTCATCCCATGAAGTAAAACTGGTAGTACTTCATATCTAACACCACAGTGTTATCGGTAATTCAATTACCATTTCACGTTCAAATCTAATTAAAGATTTAATTATCGCCTGGAGTAAAACTGGTGATACTCCATTCTCGATCATTTCAATCTTAATTAAAGATTCATTAAAACTCCACTTAGTTTTAATCTTCAACTGGGTTAAAGAATCAGTGTCATTTAAAACACGGTTCACGATAAACCCAAAATCACATTCATTAATTATCGGGTTAAAGAACGAGTGTTATTTAAAACACTGTTCACGATAAAACCAAAAATCAATATCAATTCAATTCCAATTAAATATTATTTAATTGGTACACTTCATTAAATCTAAATAAAAAGATTTAATCTTTTCTCAACTGGGTTCAAGAACAGTGTTAGTGAAGACACCATTCACGACAAACCCAACTCACATTTGATATTCAATACAAGGCTCTGAATAGAAAATATATCAGCTTATATTCAATATCAAATCCTACGACAAACAAATGTCGTATTGGAAATAACGATATAAATATATATCTTTCAAATTTCCATAACAACATCTGTATAATCACGAATTCCAACATCGAAATATTCCGAAGACAATTTCGATTCAAATCCACTCCAATGCAATCATTGGATATTCTGGTTATTTTTAAAACCCTTTTTAAATTCAATTTATTTATTTAAAAATAAATAGAATTATAATTTTAGTTCAAAACCAGTTCATTTCGATAAAAATCTATTTTTATCTTTTCAAATATGGAGTTTTTCATCCCAATTCTTCACAAATCATTTCTTATGATTTTACACAAATTATTACTATTTTTAATAATTTTATCAAGGCCCGTACAGTCGATTTCCATCAATGGCCATCGAACTGCACTTACAGCGACCTTTTTCGAATTTGATTTGGACATAATTCCAAATCCAACCGTTAGATTTCAAATTTCTAATATTCGTTAGAAAGCTCTTTTCGATACGAACCCAACGGTTCCAGTTTTAGGAGAATCCGACGGTCGGATCTCCCGCAATGTCCGTTTGAAATAAATGGTCGAAATTCACGAACTGCCGCGGCGCGGCGCGTTCTATTCAGGCCATTATATTATATATATAATATATATAATATATACTTCGTCGATTTCTATTTAAAACGAATTATATAAATAGTTTTAAAATCGTTTCAAAAGCAATTTCAACTTTCTTTTCAATTCAAATCAAAATTGAATTCTTCTTTATAAATTCGTTTTAAAATTCATTTCTATTCAATTCAAATTTTAATTCAATTTGAATTCATTTCAATTCACTTTCAATTCAATTTGAATTCGTTTTCAATTCATTTCGAAATCGTTTTCAATTCAATTCATTTCGAAATCGTTTTCAATTCAATTCATTTCGAAATCGTTTTCAATTCAATTCATTTCGAAATCGTTTTCAATTCAATTCATTTCGAAATCGTTTTCAATTCAATTCACTTCGAAATCGTTTTCAATTCAATTCACTTCGAAATCGTTTTCAATTCAATTCATTTCGAAATCGTTTTCAATTCAATTCATTTCGAAATCGTTTTCAATTCAATTCATTTCGAAATCGTTTTCAATTCAATTCATTTCGAAATCGTTTTCAATTCAATTCATTTCGAAATCGTTTTCAATTCAATTCATTTCGAAATCGTCGATTTCGAAATCACTTTTCAATATCACTTTTCAATATTCATTTTAAAATGAATAAAATCGATATAAATATCATTCACGTCAAAATGGCGTCAATCTAATCAACACGGCTTCATAATTTCTATTTTCAAATTTTCTTTATTTTTCAAATTGGAATGAGGCCCAATCAATTACCATATAAAATTAATTATATGGATTTCCATACAACACATGTATATAATAGCATTGAAAAATAATCAACCATCAACCAAAGTGCACTACACCGTATAAGCATCAAATATAGATATTCAACGCTTATAACAGCCTGTCAATCAATCGATCGACATATTTAATCAATCAGGATGAGTGAAATTCATATTTCATCCCAACACCCGTGTGGGGTTTCAAACAATCAAACACAGATTTTATTTGTGTAGTTGGGCGATGTGTAAAATTTATCGTCCCAATCAATGTCATTCAAATAGGTGTACATAAACAAACCGTTCGGTTTATAACTGAATACTTTATTTTATTCACTTCACGTTAAAAATTATATTTTTAACGATAAAACATTTTATTCCAACCTATGAATTTCTATTCAATTCATTTATTTAATAAAATGGTATTTTTATTTTTCTAACTTATTTTAGAAAATTTCGGCGGCATAACGGCACGATACTAGAAACGGGACAAGGCCTAGCCTTATCCCCGGTCTAGTGAAGGCCCACGCCATTCACATATCAATCAATCCATTTAATTTCACCAAACAATTCAATTTCAATCAAATAATCTAACTAATCTATGCAACCAAACAATTTAACAAACAAGCCATCCATGGTCTGTGAATGACGGGTGTCAGGTGCTACTAAGCACCGTCTGCATCCTAGTATATATATATAACTAGAAAATTTAAATTGAAAGGTGAGAAGTTCTCACCGATAGCTATCCTAACTCCACGGCACTTCTAATGCAGGAAATCTTCACTGTTCTCCTCTCTAATTAGTTTCTTCGCCCATAGCCACTACATATATAAAAATCATATTTTTACATCGATGTTCGATATATATAAAAATCATAATTTTAGTTCGAAGTTCAATATATAAAAATCATATTTTTAGTTCGAAATTCAATATATAAAAATCATATTTTTATACTACTATGTTGTATAGATAAAAATTATATTTTTATCACGCTATTTTCCATATAAAGATTTCGCCTTTTCAAAATAAAGATTATATCTTTAATATTCCTACGATGTAAAGATTATATTTTTATTACTTTAAAAATACAAAAATCATATCTTACTCCTTCTACTTAATAAAATTTCCGTCTTTTCTCTTTTAAAAATATGATCTTTATTTTTTCCAAGTTCAAATCTTTTTTTTTCTATTCAAAGTTCAAATCTTTTTCTTTCTATTCAAATCTTTTTCTTTTAAAAGTTCAAATCTTTTTCTTTTAAAAGTTCAAATCTTTTTCTTTTAAAAGTTCAAATCTTTTTCTTTTAAAAGTTCAAATCTTTTAAAACCTTTTCTAAAATCAGTTTTAAAACTTTTCTTAAAATCAGTTTTTCTTTTTAAAGTTTAAAATAAAAAATCAGTTTCTAAATCTGTTAAAAATCAGTTTTTCTTTTTAAAGTTTAAAATAAAAAATCAGTTTCTTAATCTGTTAAAAATCAGTTTTTCTTTTTAAAGTTTAAAATAAAAAAATCAGTTTCTAAATCTGTTAAAAATCAGTTTTTCTTTTTAAAGTTTAAAATAAAAAAAATCAGTTTCTAAATCTGTTAAAAATCAGTTTTTCTTTTTAAACAAAATCAGTTTTTTTCTTTCATAAAAATAAATTAACAAAACAAAAAAAAAAACTTACAGGGGGGGGTTTTCGCAGATCGTCGGAGGGGGTGCCTGGGGGTCGCTGAGGTGGCGGTCAGCGTTAGGGTTCGGCGGCGGCTTCGGTCTTCGAACTGGGGGAGGGTTTGATTCAGAGGAGAGAACGAGCGCGCGAGGAGGGAAGGAGGTGGAGCCGCCGGGGTGGCCGACCTGAGGTGCGGCGGCGCGTGGCTCGAGACCGGCGGTGGGTTCAAGGATTGGAGGGAACGGGTTTTCTCTTTTTTTTTTTATTCTTCTGAACGATTTGAAGATGGATTATAACGGGGGGGCAACGTGAAATAAGGGGGAAAGAGATATATAATTTTTTTTTCATTTATTTATTTAATTGCATAAAGTTGACTTTTACCTACGACCTCGAAACGAGGCCCACCGCCTGTCGTCCATAGCGTTTTACCCCCATTTCGAACACAATGGGATATGTATCGCAAGCTGATTTGATCGTTTCGATTAGTTTCCTTTGAATTTACATTTAAATCACTATATTGAATTTTAAACGTACATTTCAAATTACCGGGGTCACATACTAACTAGAAAAATTCCAGAAAAATATTTTCTAGCTTCGTATTGACGATAGGGTCCTAACAAAACTAGTTTCGTTGAATTCTGAGACCGTTTGAAAAATGACCAATTTCCAGTCGATTAAAATCAACTGAAACTGGTCAAACGCGTTTTCCTTTGCCACGCTCACCTATTGATTCGAAAAATTATGAAATTTGAAACCTAGCAATAACTTGACACCACAGACCCAACAAAACTGGTTTCGTCGAAATCCGAGGTCGTTTGCAAAATTCCCATTTTTAAGGGCCTGAATTCCATAGCGACTATCCAGAATTTTCAACTGGATATATCTTTTGATTCCCGCTATGAAAATTTGATTTTTCGGATTCGTTGGAAAGGTATTATCAAATAGATTCTATGATTTTTGGTTTCACTAAAATCCGGATTGTTTTGCACCCGGTACATTCAATTGAAGTTTGAAATCGAATTATCGAACTACCGCGCCATTTTCAATTCTATTTATAATTATATATAAATATTTATATTCTAACGACGACGTATATAATATATACGTTCGAATTATATTCAAAATAAATTTCACGTCGATATTATTTAAAATAATTCATTTTAAATAATCAAAATTCGCTAAAATGGCCAAAATAAAAATTTTAAACTGGCCCAGATTTTCGGGTTGTTACACCTTCCAACCCAAGGCTTTGATACTTAGTGAGCAGTATTTTATTTAGTTTATTTGAACCCATATGTGTGAAGAATGGTAGCTTTTACATAGTAGTTGTATGCTTGCATTGATATATACAGTCCCAAGGACTACTCACTGACTTCCTATGTCTGCGCCATGTTGGATCCAGCACCATAGTTTCGACATGAGAACATTAGTTGCCATTCCAATCATACATGCATCATATGGTTGTTAATACACATGAAGGATTTTATTCATTTTGGAATACATACGCATATTGTTGGCACTTTGCATTGCATGCTCCCTGCCATTTAATATATACATTACCCTTGTTTCCACTTGCTTTAATAGTGTTGGTCACTTCTGCCATTTAATATATAAGTATGTAAAATAAGAAGCCACCTTGTTACCTTGAATTACATGCATGCGTTTAGCGTGCTGTTGGTTATAGGGAATTTCCACCACAATACAAATAAAACCCATATATGCATGCGTGAGCAATAAAAGATAGGACAACAATTTGGGTGGTTGGTGGTTTATTTATGGGTACTTTCTTTTGCATATTTCCGTTGTTTAAAATTAGAATTAATGGTGCATGAAAGGTTACACAGATATATTTGGCATTTTATTACTTGAAACTGAACTGCATTTGGATAACATGATATGGAATTAAAGGACTAGTAGTGCCGAACACGCTTAATGTTGCCATATGCTTTATTCGTATGTTGTGTAAGTAATGTCGGAACCTGCTACCCTGTCCATATTACAAACTGTTAGTGTATGTTTGTATCGTGCCTAAGAACTGTTATAAGAACAATACACTTGATCTAAACTGATAGGCATAGATATTATATTAGTTTAAACTGGTATAAAACGAACAATGCACATGATTGAACACTGATATGAACGGTTATTATAAATCAGCTATTATTACATTTGAATTTCAAACGATAGTTGATCTACTTGAATGAAGTTAATCCTGACCCGGTTGTTTATTGTGTTTCTTTTATGCAATACGCTCGGGTCAGGCCCCAAGTGTTCAGATGTGAAGTTTTTAGCTCGCTTAACTGGTGAGGAACGCAAAGACGCAAGACGCTTAGGCGCGCGCAAAGCCCGACCAAAACCGTAAAGCTTTTATTTCTTTTAAAAAATTCATGATGTATATTATTTTTTCGCTTTACAAAATTTTGTAGTAACTCTAATATTTATGAATTTTTCTCCGCTGCATATTACTATGTACTGTGATTCTGTGTTATTTTCTGTTTAAACCCTATAAGCTAAATAATAATCTGTTATTTTGAACGTTCTGAATTGGTTTAAATACCGACTTGGAGCGGTCAAAAGGCAGGTCGTTACAAGTGGTATCAAAGCTTTGGTTCATACAAAGCTTAGCTTATCGGGTTTAAAACTCATAAGAGATAGAGTAGCAATACTCTAGAATGAGTGGAATTGACACAAGAATTGCTGATGAGAGAGCGTATTTTGAAAAATAAATATTTTTGAAATTAAATAAATCGTTTTGGAAGCGTAATTATTTTGAGATATAACTTATGATAAGAGTTTCGAGTATTTATTGACGTCGAGATTGGACTATTTAGTATGCGGAGATTTTGCATATCCGTCTGATCAATGTATATATGAAGTCCAATGTATACTAGATAGATATAGAATCACATTCTAGTCGCTTGAGGATAAATCTGTTGATTGATCGATCATCATCAGATAATTATTTTCGAGTTTCGAAAGTGGAATGACTATATGGTTCTGAAATAAACGTCGAGAAATATTTGAAACTATTTAGATAAATGTTTGAATTGTTTGGATAAATTTTAATAGAAATGTTTTGATAAATTAATGCAAACTTGAATAGGCAAGCAAAATTAAGTAAAGTGATGTATTCATGGTTGTAGAATATAAATGGAAATTGCGAATGAATTAGGATAAATTCGAAATTAAATTGGAATAATTGAACTTGAATGAGTGTCCAGAAATATAACTATGTCGCTATTCTTGTTGTGTTGGTTTTCCCTCGACCCGACGTCATCTTTCGCTTACCAATTCGAATCATTTGCGCTTGAGTTTTGAAGTTGTCCAATTGTTTCTTTGAATCTTTTCTTTTACCTCGTTAAAAATCTATGGACAAGTGGATTAGAAAAATACTTATTTGAGAATATTGTTTTCAAAATCATTGAAACGAATTTCTAATTGATATTTCGGAAAATTTTGTTTGAAATATGTATCCAAATCAGTGTGCGCATCGAAAGCGTGAAAATATTTTTGGATAAATTGTTTCAAGAGATTTTCGACTAGGCGAATAACGTAACTTTATCAAGTGAGATGTAAATATTTGAAACCATATGAATAGAAATTCTATGTTACTTGTGCAAAACAATTTTGGAAACGAATTTGAAAAGGGAAGTATATGATTTTATAAGTCTCTTGAAAAATTTACTTTTTGTGTAATTATTCAAAATCTTATTCCTAGAACGTTTCGAAAATGATTTGAAATAATTTGAAAACTCGATATGGCTTATATATTGCAATGGTTTGTAAAGTATTTTGTAAACATAGGAAGTGTAAATGTAGAATTTGACGACTTGAATCCCGAGATTTTGAATGTTTGAAAACAACAAAATTATGATTGAAAGTATTTGCGAATTATTTTTGTGAAATGATTTATACCGTCGGGATGAAATGATTTGGTATAAACCATGGAATTGGGTAACCCATGACTAAAGAAAGGGTGTATGATTTAGGACTAGAAGAGTCCTTATGATGATCTGCTCCAGGGAAAGGAGAGACGTCATTTATCTATATTATTATGAGCGATAGGTCGTCCCGAGTAACCTTGTCATGGTGGAAGAACTTCTCGAGGAAATGGAACATATATATATTGATATTGATTTTATCATAATATGTTTGAAGTTTCTGAAAGCGATTTGGTTTTAAAATCCCGAAGCGAATATAATTCAATATGAAAGAAAATGTAGAATTTCAAATGATTTGAAATAAAAACGGGATGTTAAGTCGGAGAAAATTATTTCATACTTTGATTTCGTTTTAACAGTCTCTCCTTTTCGAGGACGAAAAGCCTTAAGGGGGGAAGATTGTAACGAACCAGATTTTTCAATGTTTTAAAATTTTGAAATTCATTTGGATTTGGTATTTTATTTGTAAATTTAAATCTATTGATTTTTTTTATTATTTTTGTTTGCTTTAAACATATCTTGTAAGTGAAATTTAATATTTGTTCGCTTGATTTATTGATGTATATGGTTTGAATTTTATTTAAATAATCTTGTATGGTTAAACTTGGTTTTTGATTTAAATTTAGATATGTTTTGAAGTGTATTAAAAACACCACTAATATTGGTTGTATAATTAATGGTATATATTTGGAATTTTGTTGTTTATTTGCTTATACACTTGTCACCTTGGCTGAACTATTTTACCGCCTGTTCCTTTTGTTGAATTTAATTGAACACTTGTCTAATTTTGGGTTTATGAATCAACACTTGTTCCCTCTTCATTTTACTTCGTATGTGTGTCCCTATTTTCACCGTGTCCCTTGCTTTTGTTTTAAACCATCCCTTTCCTCGTTTCCATCATCCCCTTACGTTTTCCCCTTCAACTGACTAGAAATTCCATTTCTTGCCCAAAATTAAAAATCAATTTCAATGGCTACCGTCAGTTCCCTAAATCGAAGTCTCACTAAAATAGCCGAAGCCTTGTTGTGCCACCCACCAGCGCCTCTTCCACTTCGCAAAACTGTCGCCTCCTGGAACTTACGCCACCTCGCAAAGCCAACAAGTCACCACCCTTACCTCGAGCCCCGAGCCTTACTACCACCAAAACCAATGCCCACCACGCTTGAAGCCGCAACCCAGTTCAAAATCTCCGCACCGTGTCAGCCTTATCCACCACAAGGTCGAAGCCGGTTGTCACCTTGAATTCCAGTTCAGCTCCACTTCTCTTCTCCGCCTCGATCCGTTGTATAGGTGAGTGTTTACCCACTCATAAATTGATTAACTTTTAATTCAGGAATTTCAACTATAATTGAAATTTTAGGGTGATTGGTTGATGCATGTGGTCTGTCTTGGGGTATGATGTTGCATGAACCATTGTGTCATTAGATTTTTAAGTAAATGTTTGCACTTGACTTAGTTTTCACTTGCTCCCACGGCCATTTTGTTTCCATAGGGTTGCTCACTCCTATTGAACTGTTCTTGCTTGCTCTTCATTCATGTTTGTTGTCTTTATGGCAAACATGCATATTTTAAATTTGGCATTTTATATATTTCCAGTATTATGTGCCTTTGAACCCAAGGCTTTGATACTTAGTGAGTAGTATTTTATTTAGTTTATTTGAACCCATATGTGTGAAGAACGGTAGCTTTTACACAGTAGTTGTATGTTTGCATTGATATATACAGTCCCAAGGACTACTCACTGACTTCCTATGTCTGTGCCATGTTGGATCCAACACCATAGTTTGGACATGAGAACATTAGTTTCCATTCCAATAATACATGCATCATACGGTTGTTAATACAGATGAAGGATTCTATTCATTTTGGAATACATATGCATATTGTTTGCACTTTGCATTGCATAGTCCCTGCCGTTTAATATATATATTACCCTTGTTTTCACTTGCTTTAATAGTGTTGGTCACTTCTGCCGTTTAATATATAAGTATGTATAATAAGAAGCCACCTTGTTACCTTGAATTACATGCATGCGTTTAGTGTGCTGTTGGTTACAGGGAATTACCACCACAATACAAATAAAACCCATATATGCATGCGTGAGCAATAAAAGATAGGACAACAATTTGGGTGGTTGGCGGTTTATTTATGGGTACTTTCTTTTGCATATTTCCGTTGTTTAAAATTAGAATTAAGGGTACATAAAAGGTTTTATATTTGGCATTTTATTACTTGAAACTGAACTGCATTTGGATAACATGATATGGAATTAAAGGACTAGTAGTGCCGAACACGCTTAATGTTGCCATATGCTTTATTCGTATGTCATGCTAAGTAATGTAGGAACCTGCTACCCTATCCATATTACAAACTGTTAGTGTATGTTTGTATCATGCCTAAGAACTGTTATAAGAACAGTGCACTTGATCTAAACTGATAGGCATAGATATTATATTAGTTTGAACTGGTATAAAACGAACAATGCACATGATTGAACACTGATATGAACGGTTATTATAAATCAACTATTATTACATTTGAATTTCTAACGATAGTTGATCTACTTGAATGAAGTTAATCCTGACCCGGTTGTTTGTTGTGTTTCTTTTATGCAATACGCTCGGGTCACGCCCCAAGTGTTCAAATGTGAAGTTTTTAGCTCCCTCAATTAGAGAGGAACACAAAGACGCAAGACGCTTAGGCACGCGCAAAGCCCGACCAAAACCGTAAAGCTTTTATTTCTTTTTAAAAAATTCATGATGTATATTATTTTTCCGCTGTACAAAATTTTGTAATAACTCTGATATTTATGAATTTTTCTCCGCTGCATATTACTGTGTACTGTGATTCTGTGTTATTTTCTGTTTAAACCCTATAAGCTAAATAACAATTTGTCGTTTTGAACGTTCTGAATTGGTTTAAATACTGACTTGGAGCGGTCGAAAGGCAGGTCGTTACATGATTGATCTCTATTAAATATATATCTGTTTTTGGTGGAGAATTTATTCTCTTGCTTAACACCCTTCTCTAAGACATACAAGCATAGAGGTTATATATCGATAGACATCTTCGCATGGCGTGGAATGTCAATGTGGCATGGTTATATGCGGGTGATCAAGGCTTTTGTTGAAAGGACGAGCCTTGTGGTTGATGATCAAAGTACGGCTTTAAATAGCATAACTTTGTGTAGCGTTAATTCGCAAGCTTCACTCCCCGGTATGAACCAGAACCAGGATGAAGGATCCAGGGAGAATGTGTGTTTCTTTCTAGCTAGGAGTGGTGTCATGGTATGGAGCCCATACATTTTACTTATGTGTTTGTTGGAAAGCAAGGCGCCTCGGATATATCGGTCACTACGGGGCCGATGGATGATATGGTCGACATACTGACCATTTTGCCTCATAGGGAGGGGAAACGCATTGTTCAAGAGTTATAATCCTCAAACGTAAGGGAGGACCGTCCTTGTGGGTCCTAGGTGCAGTTGCGACTGCAGCCTGAGAAATGATAGGCTAGATTGTCTCGAATTCGGTAAGGACGATCCCTTTCCTTGGTTCATGATGGAAATCCAACTTCCAGTATAACATTGTGCGGTTTTGATTGTAAACCTATATTGGCGGCATAGTGGCATGGGATGCTCATGTCGTCTATGATTAATGCATTATGATTGAAATTGTTTTTGAAACATATATGCACTAGTGATAATATCAAATGATTTGTTTTATACATATCAAGCATATTTTGTCCATTATAAGGTAAAACTCTGTCCTCTGGTTTGCGTTGCGTTGTGTGATGGGACTTGAGTCTTATAATGGCTTCATTTTTCTAAAAAGCATTTCATGCTTATTGATATACTTTATTTCATTTTTCTAAAAAGTATCAACAGGGAAATAAACATAACATAACAAAAGACAGATTTGTAATCCTAAGTTTTTTGGAGTACAACAATAAACAAACAGGGACAAAATGAATAAATAATATCATATATATTCTTTACAAGCGTAACGACAAGTGCTTCGCGCGTGACCATGCCACGTGCTATGCGCATGAATTGTTTATTTGAAATATTGTGATTTTACATTTGTTTGCACACGAATTGTACGAATGTTGCATAGTTTATAAATATCACTCAAGAAAAAATAGAAATATTAAAGAGCATAAACAAATTCAGAGGTTAAAATTTGAATAAATAGGTAGTGCGAATATAGTGCAATAAATTTTGAATCTTTCGACGTTACATGTTTTTTTTTAATTGATGATTTGCTTAAGAAGGATGTTGAATATGTTTGACAACTATGTTCTCGCGATTACAATTTATGTTTGAAAAGATCAAATGAACAAATTTTCAGGATCTTAATTTTTTAAAAGTTGATGGTTTTCTTAAAAAGGGCGTTGAATATATCAAATAGTTATGTTTTGCAACCACAATTTATGGTCAAAAAGATCAAATGAACAAACTTTTAGGATTTTAATTTTTTTTAAATATTCTATCTAATATTCATTGAATTTTTGAGTTGTATTAATATTTAATAGGATATGAATTTGTGAAATATTTAGATCTTACTTTTAAGTACTGTTATGTTTTGATAATACTTATAGAGAAGCGGTTAAAATTTGTAATGAAAGCTTATTTACATATCCTTCTTTGAGCGATATTAGCAAGGTATTTTGCATTTGTTGAAAAAGTTTATTAGATCCTAATTTAAATGACATTAAATGCCTAATTTTTTGGGGAGATTAGGTAAATAACAATTTAGTGTATTTAAAAACTCATACTTAAGGGCACTTTGGGAAGCTCACAGTTGGACCAAAACATTGCGATCACAGGACAATTATTAATAAAGATAATACTATTTTACTATCTTTCCACTTTGAGTGGTTTGTACAGAAAGATAGGGATTTGGTCACATGTGGTTTATTGTAGCTAAGTTTATTATTTTATAACGAAATGGAGATTTTAATGAATATAATTTATAGTGTCTAAATACCAACTTTTTATGTAATTTTAGGATATATTGGTAAATGGAACGTAAAATAGACTATATTCTGAATATACATACAAATAATAATAGGAAAAGACCTTTTTATTTATATCTGCAATCAAAACCCAAACAATAAACTCAGATTGACAATTCCATATAGTTAGAGTCCAGGGTATTTTTATATTTTATTTTCGTTAATCCCAAACCCCATAAGCATATTCAATCCAGAATTAAATTAACAAGTCATAGAAAATTGGTAAACTTAAAGAATCTTAGTCATAGTGCCAAAGAGAGAAAACCGTATGATAATTCTTGATCTGGATTGTAGCTATGCCCATAAATTCCCAATTTCTTCTTCTTATAAAACCGTATATGTTAGTTCTAGTAATCCTAAGAATGAAGTTGAATAAATGAAATAGAATAGAGTGGAAGAAGGAAAAAGAACAAACCTTCACCTAGACTTGATCCTAACACCAATAGAAACAAAAAAGAAAAAAAATGGAGGTAGCCTCAAATTATATGACTCGGAGAAAGGGGTTAAGGCTCTTTTTCTAGGTGTCAAAATGTGTAGGAGGCGTTTGATTTATAATATAAGATTCAAGCTATCCTTTGGCACCTAAACGTAAAATATCACAATCAAAACTTGGTTGTCATCCACGCTCCCATGAATGAAGTAGCCACTACAAGAAAATATGGTTTACATAGCATAATACCATAGCCTTATAATTAAGGTGCTATGTAAAAATGATTTAAGTAGAAAATATAACTATAAATTGAGCAATAAAAATGACAATCCGCTGTGTTCTTATCTAGTAGCACTTTTTTGAAAGCGGGAGCGCAAAATAAAGACGGCAAGTTTTAGCTGAAAGGAAAAATAGTTTTAGCTGAAAGGAAAAATAGTCACGAACACTGAATAGTCCGTCCCTTTTCACTTTCGTCTTCCCTTCCACAATCGACCTGATTTTACCCTAATTCACGAGCCCCGTCGATTCCCATCACTACATTAATATATTCGCTTCGACAGCCATTACCCGATTGATTCACTTTAGCATCATCACTATGACGCAGTTATTCACCACCGGTGATTATCGTCTATTCTGTGTTTGGTCACTCAATCCGGCAACGAACGATGGCGTCGACCGCGTTAGTTCACTTACAGCAGTCCACCTTAAGTGACGGGATAAAGGAGAGGAATTCCTCACTTATTTCCCTCCAGCCAATTCTGAAAATAGGTCGCCATATCCTGGATTTAATTCTCGACATAATCGTCGATTTAATTCTTGACGTGTTGGGAAACAATGGCTGAGTCGCGGACCAGGTCGCTTTCTTGAAGACGATTCGGCGATCTGGTCGGTGGTGCAAAACCAGTTCGTACTTTCGCCGCCGCCTCTAGGATAAAATAGCCTCTCTGAAATTAATAACTTATCTGCTTTGCACAAACAGATCAGTGCAGATTTGCACTTTTGGATTTAACTGCTCGAAAATTTTAATGGCGGTGGAAGAGAAAACAGTCTCTTTTTTTATCTGTACTCATCTCGTCTAATCTGAAGATAATAATATATAGACGATGATTAGGTTATTCGAAAATACTGGTCAGTGGAGGAAAATAGGATCTGCGAAATACTTGGTCAAAAGTTTACCGTTTCAAATTAAATTCGGTTCAGAAATATTTTCCGTAATTAAAAAACGGTTCAAAAAAATCAAGTTTTACTGGTCTAAAAATATAAGTGTCTACACCACATAGCCAAGGCCCAAAGCCCAAGCCCAAGCCCGAACCGAACCGAGCCGGGCCGGGTCAGTCGGTCGGTCGCGCGCACGTGTGTGGTGGTCATGATGCATGGGCTCCCTCCTCACAACAAAGCATGTATTGGGAGCCCCAAGGCCCCATCAAAGCTTCTTAGAAACAAGTAGAAATACTTGCTTCTTTCATATAATCCCATGATGTGGGACTATTCACATTTAGGAGCCATCATACACTTATTTCTATATTTTAAACAATTCACATAAATTTCCAACAATCCCCCACTTGAATTTTTAAAATATTATCGAGCAGTTTCTAAAAACATAAGACTGTGCATAAACAAAGGTGTCATCCGACTTGAACCTTTGCGTAGTGAATAAGATTCAGTTTTTACTAGAGTGACACTTAGTCTTGAACTCTATTCCTGACATCAAACCACACACAATCATTTCCATAGTGCAATCAAATAAGCCCGTGCGTTTATGGCCATGCACGTCTATCCCAGTTTAGTGAATGCTCTAGAAGTTCTGCCCAAAACTCCATAGGAAATGGCCACATTTCCACATTCACATAGGTGAGTCTATCAAGAGTACTCCTGAAGGTAGGTACTCCACTCCAAATAGAGTATAGATCTCATTAAGAGTTTCTATTAACTCATCCTCTAATCACTTCAGGAATACATGCTTCTTAATATACAAATTTAGTATGTTCATCTACTATCATTACACAATTTGTTTTTACCCATTGAACCTAGTTCTTGGGATCTCTAGTCATTTAGGTCGGGTTACCATTGTGCGTGATTCCACTATCTCAGGGCAGTAGTCCCATTCTTTTAGAATTATTAAGGACTTTCTTTCTGGTCAGTCCTTTCGTCAAAGGATCTGCCAAATTATCATCACCTCATATGTGATGTTCTCTAACAATACTGTGTATACGACTATCATTTCTTACCGTTGTAATATCGGTTCTATTTTCCTTTCAATATTCGTCGAATTTTTCATCACTATGTATGTGATGTTCTTTTACAGTATTGTGCTTACAACGTCGTTTTCTACCGTTGTTATAACGGTTCTATACTTTTTGTAATAGCCGCGGAACTATCACAATCGATTACACCACTGGTGTCTATTTTTCCATATAGGGATCTTAACTAGCAGATTTCTTTAGTTTTTCTGCTTCTTTACTAGCTGTGGCTAGTGCTATTATCTCATTCACTATAATATACTGAGTCAAGATATTCTGTTTCTTAGATTTCCAAGAAACAGTTCTTCCAGCGATGCTAAATATATAGCCACTGGTCGCAATAGAGTCATCAGATAAAGTATTCCAGTCTGCATCAGAATATCCTTAAGTACAACTGGAAACTTTTCATAATGTAATCCAAGGTTCATAGTTTGTTTAAGGTATCTCATGACCTTTTCAATAGCATGTCAGTGCTCTATACTAGATCTACTAATAAACCTGCACAATTATCCCACGACATAGGCAATGTCGGGTCTAGTACAATCAATGGCATATCAAAGATTGCCAATGATGCTCGCATAATCAGACTGTTTTACACCTTCATCAGTGTTCTTAAATAACTTTACACTGTGATCATATGGGGTATTGGCATATTTACAGTCTAAATAATTGTATTTCTTTAGTATCTTCTCAATGTAATATGATTGATCCAAAGAAATTCTCTTTTCTGACCTAGTAATTTCAATACCATGGATTACACTCGTCTCACCTAGATCTTTCATCTCAAAATTGGCACTCAATAAGGATTTGACTTAATTTATGGCATGAATGTTTGACCCAAAGATGAAAAGGTCATCTACATAATAGTGCAAATGTCATTCTCATATTTGTAATAAATGCATTTGTTACTTTCATTAGCTTTAAAACCATGTGAAATGATTAAAGTTCTCAAATTTTTCATGCCATTGTTAAAGTTCTTGTTTTAAACCATATAATGATTTATCTAATTTGCATACTTTATGTCTTTAACCATGTACTACAAATCCTTCAGACTGATCAATATAAATTTCTTCATCTTAATTCACCGTTTAAAAAAAACCGTTTTAACACCCATTTGGTGTCTTAGTAAATTATAAATGCAAGAAAGTGAAATTAATACCCGAATGGATGTTATTCTAGTCACATGTGAGAAATTGTCGAAGAAATGTATATTTTCTTTTTATTTAAAACCTTTAGCTACTGATCGTGCTTTATATTTATTAACAGTGCCGTCAGGTTTTAATTTTCCTTTAAATACTCATTTACAGCCTATAGATTTACAACCAGAGGGTAAATCTATCAAATGCCAAGTCTTATTGGATTCTAGAGAATCCATCTCATAATTTATAGCCTCTCGCCTAAAATCGGCGTCTTAAATCAGATAAGGCCTCTTAGAGGTTTAAGTGATCCTCCTCTATAGTGAAAGCACAAAAATCTGAATCAAATCTTTTACGATTCTCGCTCTTTTACTTCTTCTAGGTTCAACTTCAGAACTTTTATTAAGTTCGGTTCTAATAGGCATACTGATGTGCCCCCACTATTCCTTAATTTAAAAGGAAATTTCATTTCATAAAAAATTGGCATCATTTGATTCAGATTATATTATGTGTATTTAGATCATAAATCCTGTATGCTTTGCTATTAACAGCATAGCTAATAAATACACATTCGTATGATTTACTTGCCAATTTTATTTTCTTAGGGTCTGGAATGCGAACATATGCTAAGCAACCCCAAGTTCTAAAGTATGACATATTGGATTTATATTTCTTTTAAAATTTCATAATGCGAAATTTTATTCTTAGATATGGGGATTCTATTCAGAACATAACGTACAATCTATAAAATATCCCCCGACTAATGTTATGCTGCACCAAAATTTAATAAAATGACAATTATTAATTCGGTAAAAGTCCTTTTTTTTTCAGCTTTACCATTCATTTCAGGTGAATAGGGTGTCGTTCTCTTATGTACAATATATCACATAAAAAATCCAGAACAGAATTTGATTCGTATTCTGTTCCTCTATCACTATGTAGTCTCTTAATTTTCTTATTTGCTTGATTTCAATTTTGAATGTTTTCAAACATATCAAATGCATCACATCTTTAAGAATCAATGTCTTTCCAATCATATGTTTTATTTTCATATTACCAGTCTCTTCAGCTTAAGTGGTGCGAGGATCTCACAACACACTTTCTGATCGTCAGCAACCGTGTATATTGTGAATATATCACGATCATAGCAAACATGGAGAGAAACACCAATGTCTACCCACCAACCCTCTGATTCACCAACAAGGCGAATCTCAGTAATCATAACCGTAAGAGGCTCCTCAGTCAGGTTATCCTGCGGTGCAGTGCCTGGCCTGTTCCAAAACATTCGTGTCATATGATCTGGTTTTCTACAGTTGTATTCTAGAATAACTGTCCAGAATCATTCATTTGGGTTGATTGCTGCTGTCATTTATGGTTTCCTTGCGGATTCCATTCTGTTATTTACTGGTCGGTTGTTGATGCTTACTATTTTTTAAAGATGTTCATATGTTAATAATTTATATTTTCTCATAGGAAAATATTCATAAACTCAGAGACTAACATAAATTGTTCACATGTATGCAACAAAGGTGTTCTATATTCTACCTTTTCACTTGTATGCATATAAACTATGTCAATTTATTTGATGCAAAAAAGCCATTCATCCAATTAATGTCAATTCTTAAGGACATTATCAAATAACATACACATTCTATTAATGTCAAATTTTTAGTGATATTTCCCAATATTATATGTGTTCTATTAATGTCAATTTTAATGACATTTCTATATAATCACATGCATTTCACTAATGCCCAAATTTTAATGACATTTTCCAAATAAGATGCATATATGTGCCAAGGATTTCCATAATAATTCATTTTAAATACACATATTCAACAAAATTATCATGGTGAAAATGAATCATTTGAATTTGCACACAGAATGTAATTCGTCCTTTGAGTGATCATTATTGCTTGTCATCATAATTGCAATATCAACAGCTAGTCATTTCTATTTCTTCTACCCTACATCAATAATCTCCAAACTGCTTAATTAGATTGGTCTGCAAACATATTTAAATGTAAAAACAAGCCTGCATAATTTATCCACATTCTTCATGACATGTAGGACTCTACACTGCATTAAACAGTAAATCTTCATGACATCCTATTAAATAAATGTAGTGAACCTAGTGCTTGGATGTCATGAAGTTCTGAGCATAGCATGTTATGAGTTTTACTAAAAGCATGGAGTTATTAGATGTCAAAGTTACCAAGATAAGCTAGGTTCAGAATATGCAATGACTTCGATGGGTAGAATAAAAATTAGGAGTAAATAAATAAATGACCTCAGTCTTTGCTTAGAACCGCCACATCACAATGTTGAGAGCAACCAGCGGAACTAGTATCGGCAGTCTGAGAAAAGATTATGTTCTTCCGAAGTAGCTAAAACCAAAGCGAGCCTCGTCTCATCATAAGCCAGACCGGAACTACCTCTGAATCCGGCGAACTATTTCCCATCTGAACAAGCATGTCTATTTCTTCAAAGGACCGAAGTGCGCTGGATTTGCTGGTCGGCAAATCTGAACGAGAGCAACCGAAGCCATTGTTTCACGAATCGTCTTCAAATTGTTGGGAAACAATGGCTGAGTCGCGGACCAGGTCGCTTTCTTGAAGACGATTCGGCGATCTGGTCGGTGGTGCAAAACCAGTTCGTACTTTCGCCGCCTCCTCTAGGATAAAACAGCCTCTCTGAAATTAATAACTGATCTGCTTTGCACAAACAGATCAGTGCAGATTTGCACTTTCGGATTTAACTGCTTGAAAATTTTAACGGCGGTGGAAGAGAAAAACAGTCTTTTTTTTTATCTGTACTCATCTCGTCTAATCTGAAGATAATAATATATAGACGAGTCAGTGGAGGAAAATAGGATCTGCGAAATACTTGGTCAAAAGTTTACCGTTTTAAATTAAATTCGGTTCAGAAATATTTTCCGTAATTAAAAAACGGTTCGAAAAAATCAAGTTTTTCTGGTCTAAAAATATAAGTGTCTACACCACATAGTCAAGGCCCAAAGCCTAAGCCCGAACCGGGTCGGTCGGTCGGTCGCGCGCGCGTGTGTGGTGGTCATGATGCATGGGCTCCCTCCTCACAACAAAGCATGTATTGGGAGCCCCAAGGCCCCATCAAAGCATCTTAGAAACAAGTATAAATACTTGCTTCTTTCATATAATCCCATGATGTGGGACTATTCACATTTAGGAGCCATCATACAATTATTTCTATATTTTAAACAATTCACATAAATTTCCAACACGACGAAATTCGATGGTTAGCCAATAATGATGTCGCTTTCTCGTGGGTAATAAATTAAGCCTATTAGAGTTTTCAATCTCGATTTATGAGATTTAGGCTTAATTTGTATATTTACATTTTGCTGGGATGACGTAATTAACTTGGTGATTTCCTTCCACTATTTTTTGTCACAAATACACAATTAGACATTAGTTCTTTTATATTTCATTGTTTACTGCTATTTGATTAGGATCCTATGCAAGTACACCACTCCTCGACAGTAGCCACTGTTTTTTGATGTAGGTTTCATTCTTTCATGTTGAGATTGCTTTCTCTTTCTAAAAGCTTAATGGGAAATGTTAATTTGGTTTAACGCTGAGGTTGTAAGTTTTGTTATCAAAATCACTAATAAATATAGAAAATTCATATTGTGGTTTTTATCAATAGAAATGAGGTTTGGTTAACCAATATGATAACTATTAGTTACTTTCTGCTATCTTCTGATTCATTTTGATGACTAAATATTGATTTGTAATGCAAACTCAGGATATCAGATAACTACTTTTAATGCATCTGAATGTCAATACATTTCACAATCCTAACATTTTTGAACTTGTTTTCTTCATCTATCCGGCCTATCAAAGAAGAGAACCTGTGGCATCTTCATAAATTTTGATAAGGCTAATTGGTATTTTCCTCAGACTACTTAGATTATAAAGTAATAATTTTCATTTGTTACTTACAAATCTCCATAATACAAAGTACATTTACTTCGATGTAACCAATATTGATTTTCAGGATTTCTTAATAAATATTTCCTTCTTGCTCCTGGCAATTAAATGGAGATTCTAATATGTTCTACAAACCATGGTAGTTAACTAATTATATGCCTAAATGTACGCATGCATATTCTTCCTTCAAATTTTACAAATTTTTGTTCGGCTTGGGGTGAGGTACGTAGTTTTAGTTGATCATATTGTATTATTATTGCCACTGTCGTCTCGAGCTTATTTCACAATTGCGTACTGCACTGTCATAACGAACTTACAAACTGATCGTATTATATCACTGATATCTATGATTTCCCAATCTAATTTGATGCTTTTTTTGTTGTAATTTTCGCTGTACTCCTACGAAATTATTGTTTTTATTTTTTCAAAATTTTTACTGGTTTTTGAGTTTTTAATCAACATGCTTAACTTCAGCTTTATATCTATGTAACTGTACAGTATGTACGATTGATTTTGCTACATTGGCATGCAATTTTAGTTTCCCTCAACAATAGTTATCAAAACGCTTACTTAATGTTTGAACTTGAATGATAATATACTCTATCAGTAATGAACAAATGTTATAAGCTAATGTTACTTATTTATGATTGTACAGGGACCTTATCATATCTTTCGTTCTGAAGATCATCATCTGGTAGTTGATGCCAAACAAAACCAGAAATACCCCGTTGATGCCACAAAAACACTGATGTGCCTCAATAACATCTATGCCGATGGAGTGGAAGTAAAGGCAATGTCTAAAGGTATAAATACTACGTTATTACAATATTTATGTTTAACAATTCATGTCTACATTGTCTAACGTTCTGTAATGTTTCTAAAATGATGTATAGAATTTGACATTGCTACCATGAACTAAGACGTTGGCTTATTTCAACTGCATATCATTCTACCATATTGTAAGTTCTTGATTTATATCATATTTAATGGACTTCCCAATATTTTCATATTATAATGATATTTTAATAAATGCCAATTTTCATTCATTGTCTCTCACTTAATTATACATCCCAATAATCAACATACATCATGAAATAAACTTTGTCATTTCCAAATGTCAATTCCATTGTGAATGCTTTTTATAGCATTTTTTGTTTCTTCTCTTTTGGGATTACAAACAATTAGTTTAAAATTTAAATCAACACTCTTTATTTTGCTACCAGTAACATAGATATTTCATATCATAGTTTAATGTTGGATTTTCGACAGAACGTGAAGCGTTGGGAAAGTTTGGCTCTAAGCAGTGTATGAAACCACATTCGGGTATGATTTTATACACCTGTGTTTTTTTTCATGCCACGTTTATCCATTATCAGTTGATATGACATGTTCACAATTTTCTTTACTAAATGGGGATTCATTGTGGCAAGGCTTGTACATTGGGATTCAGCATTCACAGTTGGAAATCCTGTTTGAATTTACTGACATGGCCTAAGTTGCTATGCCAATTTGCTCTCTCAGTTCTTTTTCGGACTCAACTGAAGAAAAAAAATCTTTGACCGCTCAAATTTTGGGGACGATAACGAGGTAGTTTTCCTTTGTCTACATTTCGAATAGTTTATTCCCACTATAAATAATATTGTTGCTTTTAGTAATGGCGCATAAAGATTAGGACAATTTTACTCTTTGGCCATTATTGAATCTTGAATTAAAGAGTAAGCATGTATATGAGAGTAAGAGTCACAAAAGATACCTCACTATTTTTATAATATAATTTGATTACAAAAATGTGATATATTGATTGGCTTTATACTATTCAGTATTCTTTACTTTTTCTTACCCTTAAGTTTTTAGATTTTTTTTTTCACAAGTTCTAAACATTTTTACAAATCGCCTTCTCAGAATTTGAATTCTTAAGGGTCTAAATTACTTGGTCTCCATGGCTTTAGGTTCATTCTGCGTTGTACTCCTTTTTGATTCCTTCCTTAAAATTTCATAACCAAATGAATGCTATATAATTGTTTCTTCATTTTTTGTAGATTATTCACTAGAACCAAATTCTATAATTTGAAATTATGCGTATTTATGTGTGTGTACGCGGCACACGCCCTCTGGTCACCCCGCACCATCCCCAATCCACCGTATTTTCCAGTTGAGCTGATTATACATATTGATTAGTTGTCAAATTCATTTTGAAGAACAGTATTATGCAACCTCAAACTGCCTTCGCATTTGAAAGGGATGGTAATTTGTAGTTTGGTCAATCTTACAGTTATGTCTGAGTTTGTAGCTACATATTTGTCTTGGTTGCTATGTCCTTAAGTCTATCTCTAATTAACAATTTTCATTTGAGAACATCAGCCATTAAGCTACAATAGTTGGAGATGAAATAATTAATAACATTATGTTTGTACAGGGATAAAATGATGGTATAATATCTAAACTACGAAGCAGTTTGGCAGCTGATACGCAGTTATGCAACTGAATGAAAAAAGCTCACTTGGACATAAATCAGGACATCGAATGACTGGAGGGAGCACTGCTATTTCCTGCATATCATGTTCGATGCTTAGAAGGGAGTAAAAGCCTGACACTCTCGCAACTAGTGGCGAAGATTCAGGTAATGATTATCATTGATTACTGCAATGACACTTTAGTTTGAACTGCTTGGGTATGGGACAACAGATGGCAAACTATGCAGATGAAGGAAATTGTCACTTTTTGTGATCATGTTTAATGATAATACTTCATGTGGCTATGGTGTTGCCACTGGTGATGTGTGAAATATGTAGTATTTCTATATGTTAGATATTACTGCCACTTACGACTTTGTATTCATTTGCTACATGCACCTGTGCATGTTTATTAATCCAATGTTGCTTATATATGAACCCAACTTAGAATGTAATATGTTTTTGTGATAAAAATAAATAAAATGGAATAGACATGCAATTTAAAATGTTCTTTTAGCCCTCTGTTTGCGTGTGTGCGACCATTCTGTTTGCTACAATACCCAATGTACTATGCTACTCAGCATTGCTACTGTATTATCTATAGTTAGTGAACCCAGTTTCTATTTCTGCTCATGTTTGACAAAACCATTATGTCTTGGACCAAGTTATTAATAACAACAATATCATTACGGACTAGAAATTCCAAACTGTCAAGTTAACTAAATGGTTCGACCAACTATTAAAAATTTAGTAATAGACCACTATATAATTTCAGTAACTTCCTCTGTGTAAACAACGAGTTCCATTTTAGCCATTAAAATTGAGCGAATCCATGAAATAACATCATATCCATCGGAAGCTATTGCAAACCATACATCGATACTGATCAACATTTATACATTGATACTTCACATTTATACGTCTATACTGGTGTTTTATCTATTCTTATCAACTGCAAACCATACATCGATACTGATTAACATATGATACATACAATTTATTTTTCTAAGTTTGATTTTACATGTATAGAACGTCCATACCTGCAAAATTACAGAATTTGTCAGTTAATCATGGAAATGGTTAGTCAGTTCAATATTTTTATGAAAAACTATTGCATTTTTTGCAGAAGTAGTGGTACTTTCAGGTTATAAGTAGTATACGCATCGGAGCAACACAAAAATTTCTACCACAAGCAAGGAGCAAAATTAGTTGTTTATAGCTTTTTTCCATCTGGGATGGTGATGTTCATTTTAACTGCAAAAGAACCAAGGTAGGGATGTCAAAAAATTACGGTTCTAATGTGGATGACAACAAGAAAGTTTAGTTTAAACATCAAATGAAATATAAACACATAAAATGGTAGCGAGAGACCCACTTGTAAATAGCCAGGTTTCCATTCAGATCAATACACTTTTTGTTGTCAGCTAGAGTATCAGGCTATGTATTAATTAAAATGTTAGATTACTGAAAGCATTACTTCTAAAGTAAAGGAATATGCTAATTAGGTTTGAAGCAAAATATATTTAAAAGCAAACAATAACAAGGGCCCTATTCTATTAAGAACCACAAATGAGGAAAAAGAACCGAAAGCAAAAAAGAAAAAATAGGAATGAAGAAAAAAATGATTACTGCATCTGTATTCCATGAAGAAAAAAAAACACAGTTAGTTAATTACTACAGGTAAGACGGTTTTTTTTCCATTATTTCTGTTTGAAATCGATGCGATCTTTACTAAGATATATGATTCATTATTATTTTACATGCATTTCATCGCCCATGGCAAGCTATGATATTCTTTTAGGCATTTACTAAGAAATATGCTTATGCCAAACATGTAGCAATTTCATGTAAAATGCACCATCATTTGCATCCTAATTATTCTTTTTTACTTTTCTATATAACTACATATGTACACGGAACATCGCTTTTCTATATATATATGCGTGCATTGTCTAAGCTTCTGTCTCCTACAGTTAAAGATAGCACTTTCTTTGAGAGCTGCGGAGTTGCAGATTTGATCACATCATGTTGTATGAAAGCTTTATAAACCTTATTGGTTCCAATGTTGCTATAAAATTCAATATCTGGTAGTGCAATACTGTTAATTTATTTGCAGTTGGAGGAAGAAACAGAAGAGTAGCCGAGGATTTTGCAAGAAATGGGGGCGTAACGTATATATAGAGTAAGCTCCTAATTTGTAAAAGATCGTGTTTTCTAAAATACAATTGCCTGTATTTTTGATGGCAGATCTTTCGATGAGTTAGAGGCTGAGTTATTGCAGGGTCAAAATTACAGGTACATGTCAAAAGAATTCATAGTAAAAACTTAAATGCAGGGCATTCAACTTTGAGTCATTCTACATGTAAATTTAGGTAATGCAGGGCATTCGACTTTGAATTCATAGGGTGTCTAACAAAGTGATGCTGAAACTTTCTACATGTAAATTTAGGTAATTCTTTTTATATATATATATATATAATTGGTGTTTGTACTGTTTCATGTAGGGTATTTCTACAGTAAAAGAAGTATATGAGGTTTTAAGCCATAGAGGGTATATATATATATAGATATATATATATAAGGCAGGTTCGAGAGCACCCTAAACAGTGCAGCACCCCAAATGCCCCTCAATCTCCACCAAGTATTTCTCCTTCTCTCTCCTTCCACTCATTCTCTCACTTCCCACTCACATTATTTAATATAAACGGGTGGTGGAAATTAGGGGGCATTTGGGGTGCTTCATTTTTGGGGTGCAACCGAACGCTTGCCTATATATATAATTGGTGTTTGTACTGTTTCATGTAGGGTGTTTCTACAGCAAAAGAAGTATATGAGGTTTTAAGCCATAGAGGGTGGAAAGAGTTATTTACATTGTCTACTACAGTCCATGAGATTGCTATTGGCAAGCTTTTCCCTTCTGCGATAGTTGAATACAACGATCATACTCCTAAAATTTCGGTAGTTGAAGATTCCACTCAATCCAAATACTAAACATTGGTTTTCTCTTTTCCTTTTTTTTCCTACGAAAAAATATATATAACTGAAATCATTTATATTTCGTAATTATTGAATACGTAGAAGTGCAAATATTTGTTTTATGGGCACATGTCAAAGATTGTTATTTTATGTATGTAGACCACTTTAAATTCAGATATTAACAATACCCATTATGCATAACAGTTTTGGGAAACTAGAAGTTGATGCTTGTCATCACTTAGCACATTTTAACAAATGATAAAGCATCTATGTATATATTATCAATTGTAGTGTGGTGCGTGATCTTTGAATGCAGACATGCACTTGGATCATGATTATCCAAATCAAATCTAAGCAGATAGACCATTAAATAATTTTCTTTCGATCAATATCACACATTAACATCGCTTGCGTAAAAGCATATGGAATACATATTTGTTGCTTTATAGATTAATAGTCTAATACTAGGAAGCACTTGCTACCATAAAAGGATAAATAAAATTTACTTAATTATCTTTTTTTAATACATTTATTTTCCTTAGAGTCGGTTTATATACAAATTAATACATGTCTTGAAGAGCAAGCTATTTAGTGAGATTTGTGATAGGAAGCTTTCTAACTCTATTGTTTTCAAAGACAATTGCAATGTTTCTAGTATTGAAAAGTACACATATGGCAAGATCTTTTCCCTAGGGAATTGTGCAACTTAGTCAGCTTGTGCCTTGTTTAAATTACAAGCTTCGTATACTCATGTCTCCATAAATGCATTGCCTGTAGCTTGGGAAATTGAACATGTTCATGCATTTGACCATGACTCCCTTATATTACTTTTGTTAGAATTGCTTTTCCCTATGCTTGCTTTGAAAGAACGTTCTGTAGCATTATTTTGGTTGGCCACTCCTTTGCATTTTGTTACCTTTTTTTTGCTTCATGCAGTGCATATGCACTTCTACAATCATTTTATTTGCTTAGCATTATTTTGAATCACTCTGCTGTTTTCTTTTTTAAGTTCTGATTTTTCTTAAACTATAATAACAGTTCATTCAATAGCAAACCAGCAAATGGAAATATGGTTGGTGCAATTGGACAAGATCCCTTTGAGAAAGAATAAGATGATCTTTTTTCTGACTTGAAAGACACACCGAATAAAGTCTATGATCGTTGTGTCGTTATTTTTTGCCCATAACATTAGGCTAAGAATTTTGATTTTATCTATATATCATTTATGCCCATGGCCTATGGCTGAAAACATTGATTTTCTCCACAGATAAATGAATTTGTGAAGCATGCAAGAGCAGCAAAAATTCACGTTTATATTATAGGCCAGTTGAAAAAGGAGATTCCTGCAATGATTGGCATGGCTAAAGCTCAGGGCTAATTAATCATTTGGGGAATGAGTTTGGCAAAGGTAATCATTCTTTTCTTTTAGATTGCTAACTAGCAGAGTTTTGCATAGATATTAAACATGGTTAATAGTAAAAAGCCGCCAGTTCAAAACTATTTTTTCCCTTTTTCTTTCTCCTTTTTTGTTTCCTTTTTCCTTTTTCTGCTTCCTTTATACATAATACAGAACCCTCTATTTTCACTCACCTGATTATAAGTTCCCATTTGAATTGTTCTTTTGTTAGCGATCAAAAGTGCTTAATTCAAAACTAACTCTATCAAATGACCTGAACATAGCATGATGGGATTAATACAAATTATAAAAAAAATTATGAACATAACAAGCTCCTGCTGGTTCAGTTTTTGTCTGCCACTAATAAAGTTGAAATGTGTATTCAAATTATAAACAAAATTTGTTTGGTTTGTTCTCACAGATGAGCACATGATGTTGTTGTGGACTTTTTACAATGGGGATGTTGATTATTGGATTTGGTTGTAATTGGTTTGTGATTGAATTTTGGATGTGATGGTGCAAAGTGATGTTATCGGTTTGAATTTCCTATATTTTCCTATTACACTGTCATACATAACAGTAATTTAGCTTTCTAAACTTTATTGCTTGCATGATATTTCAGGTGTATTCTTGGTATCGGCAAACAAAGAACTGACCAAGTTGCAATGTGATATTTCAGGTAAACTGTAACAGATACCTTCTTAATCCTGCAGTATAATGTGCCAGCATATCCAAAATGAAAAACCCTGAAAAACAGAAATAAACATATGGAAAAAAACAATTTGGGCCAGATTTAACAAAAGCATTATTAGTTCGCTCATCGTATATAAGTCATACCTGAGGTAAGAAAAGCTGAATAACCAAGTTGAAAAGTTATCATGTGCATATCAATAAATTTGTCATATCCTAATAAATTTACATCATTTGTCGCTTTTTTTCTAATGCTTACAAGGATTAAATATTAAATCTGTTCTAGATTTACAATAGGCTATTGTGGTTCACTTTACCATGTCAATGTAAGCTATAATGATTAATTTATAACTATATCTCAGGTTTGTGAAACAGTTAGAGATTTCAGAATTCACACTAATTCACATTCAGATTATAATTCACATTCAAATTTCAGTCTGGCAATATTCATGTACAAGTTATTTTAATTGCTGAGTGAATGAAAGCAATTAGTGCACCGTTCATTTGAAATGTGTATTCCCGCCATGATAGCCATGATAATTAGAACTTGTAAACATTAATCAAGCTGATAAACAGTTCTATAAGATAAAAACATTTCTGTTTGTTATGAACTATTTGAGATGATATCTAACACTTTCATTTTTGCATTTGTGTTTCTTGCTTCTTCATCTTTTCTTTTGTTATAAGAATGTAAATTTTGCTTGTGAATTGCAGGTTCTAGAAGTTGGACGAGTTTACAAGTTGAAGACTAAGTGATTTTTCATGTAACCTTGTTTTGAAAGGATATTTGAACATTATGTATGTTGACTTATTTCTATATTTATTAGTAGACTTAATAACTAAGACTTTGTTATTAAAATTAAATATGCTTTTGATATTAATTTTTTGATAGTTTTGTCTTGTGAATTTACTGCTTAATTGTTTGAACTGTGCATAAATTAAATAAAAGATCTACTACATAAAGATCATAGTTGAAATGTGTTATATATTAAAACTATTAATAGCGGAAAATTGCATCTATGGAAATAAAATGTGAATGCTATGTAAAATATTAATTAGTGTGGATTTTTTTCCATATCATTGAATGTGTGCTATGAAAACATTGAAAACGCTATATATACTATAAATATTCATAGCGGGAAACTCTTCTTATGTAATCAAAATGTGAAATGATATATAAAATGTAAACCTTGTGGAAAACTTTTCATATCATTGAATATGAGCTATGAAAACAATGATAATGCTATAAAAAAAGTGAGTATTTAACATAGTAAGGTCTGAACGCTATATACTAATGGGGAATTCAATAATAGCGGAATTTTTTTAAAAAACAAAATGGAAAACATTTTTCATAGCAATGAATATGCGCTATGAAATTATTAATAACGCTATAAAAAAATAAGCTGAGATTTTAGTAAGAAAATATAATTGCAAGGTCTGAAAGCTATGTAAAACATTTCATGCTAGTGAATGTGCGCTATAAAATATATAATATTATAGCGTTTAGATTTGAGCTATAAGATATAGAGCTATTATTACATGTTACATAGCGTCGTCACTAATGCTATGATAACCTATTATAGCGCTTTTCGCGTGCCATTAAAAGGTAAATCTGCTGTAGTGGGCTGACCTCCCTCTTGGAGGGAGGCGACCCGACAATCAACCCCTCTGCAGGAAGAGTGGTCGATCTCCATTCTGGGTTGGGAAATGCGAATTTACTCTACGATTGATTTGTTAATAAACTTTAATTAATTTGTTTCCTTTCTTTTGAACTATGTCCCCTTGTTATATGTACATATTGACACATAACCATGAATTTGAATAGGGGGTATTCCTTTATGCCAAATTTATCTATTCTATTCCATATTCATCCCGTTAATCTCAAATTTAAATCTATATGCTCATTATTATTTTTCGGCAAGGCAATCTATATGCTCATTATTTATTCGTATTATATATTGAAACTTTTTTATGTGCATACCTTTTACATAAGACTCCATTTTCGACAAATAAATTATGAAAAGGGATAAGAGTCCTGTCATAAACATAATGGTGATATTTTCATGGCCAAATTGCAATGCATAAAATATCCATATTTTTAATTACTGTTATTTTGGTTATCTATGTTTAATTATGGTATATTTTAATGTGTTTTATAGATATAGAAAATAGTAATTAATAAAGGAATTTAGTAAATGGAAATAAAAGCAATAAACAATGTTAACATAGAAGAAATAGAATACACAAGAAGGAAAGTGAAGTACCCATAATCAGGGTAGAATATTAAAGAAAGGGTGCTGTTATTCACACCCCAGTTTACACTTTTGGCCACCTTCCTAAACTTAATACAAATTATTATTTTTTATATTCTTATGGCCACCATATATTATTCCTTCACTCAGTTATTCACCACCATATTATTCCTTCATTCAGTTATTCACCACCGTGCTTCTCTTAAGAAAAACACGTAATTCTCTACAATTTCAAACCTTAAACCTTAACAAAATATACTTTTATGCCTAATAGAGATGGAAGATGAAGATAAAAAAGAGGTTAGAAATGCTTTGTTTTCTATTGTGTTATAGAATATGTTATTAGGTTTTTTCTAACGTTTAGGGTTTTACATTGCATTTTAGGATATTTTTTCTGCTCTGTTGGAAACTTAAAGTTTGAAGAACATTAAATTTGAAGATGTTGTAATAGATAATGACAATATAAGTTTTGACTTGTAGGGCTTTTATTCGTATAACTTATGTATTTTTTTTTACAAAATGATACATCAACTTTTTTTTGTCGTTTGATAGATGGAGTATTTGAATGATGATAAATTGGATGATAAACATGATGGTTGTGATGATATAATGACAAAAGTTCGATTAAATGACTCAAAAGACAAAAATGTTGATTTGACGAATCATTTCATAATCGACGAAGTAAAACTCATTTATAAAAATTAAAATGGCTAATGTGGTTATGAAAATGGATTATGTTAATTTTTTCTTCAACTATTTGATTTTAGATATTTGATTCGCAAATACATTGATGTAAGGGAGGAAGGAAGCCTTCGTGCAGAGGAAGGAGCTGGTGGCCTCTGCAGTATTTGGTTATTAATTTATATGGTGGCCAGTAGAGGAAATTTGAAATATTTGGGGTTCTTTTAGTTTTGGTGGCCCAGTGTAAATAGGGGTATGAATAGCAGCACCCTAAAGAAATGAAACAATCATATTTTGGACAAATTTTGCAAATAAAGGAAATATTAAGAAACCATTTAACATTTGTTTAAAAGGGATACATGAAAATTTCAAGTTAGAGATCTATAGAATTCCGGGTTTGAGATGAAAGGCTAGAAATAAATATTGGAACCATATTTGATTATATACATGAATATATGTAATAGGTATATTGTAACAACCCGAATTTTTACAACACGTTAAATCAAGAATCAAGACAGAATTAAATTATAAATTCTGAATCAAGTGAAACGGTCTGTGCCATTGCGTTCGTCTCGGAAAAATACGCGAAATAGAGTCCGAGTTTTCGAGAATCGGAGTCCGTATGACCCGTAAAAGGCCCAAAGAAGGTTTCTGGGAATTTGAATTTCGGAAACAGTTTTGTAAATCAGATCTGGGGCTAGGCGGGGAGTTTCCCGCCTAGGCCATGTCGACAGGGCTGTCGACAGGCCTGTCGACTTGGGCCCAGACCAAGTCGACAGCCCTGTCGACTTGCCTGTCGACAGGGGGTGGCCGGGGCAAGTTGCCTGGCGCACCTGTTTGTCTCACCTGGTCTTGTTCTTGGGCTGGTTCTGGAAGCTTCCGAGATCTGATGGTCCTAATCTATCCTAGATCTAATCCTATGGTCTAAAACACACCCTAATCTCTATAAAAACACCCCTAAGGCTACCCTAAACCCTCTCCACGAAGTGCTGCCCAAATGCCAAGTGATCATGGCCTCCATCCCCTTTTCCTAAAGCCTAAGCACTCAAATCGGGTTCAAATCAAGAGGTGCAAGTTTGCTACACCAAATCGGAGGAAGATTAACGTTGCTATGCGAGTTCCATGACGATTCTTCAACAAAGGAGGCACCTTTCTTAGCCAAGATGATTCATGCTTCTTTCCCTAGGCCTAACTATGTAAGTTCTAGCTACTTTTAGATGGAAACGGTAGTTTTGATAATGACATGAGATAAAATGAGGCTAAACATGATTATGCGAACCTATATGAACCTTACCTTGCCTCTTGTGTGCATGTTTATGATTTTAGGCCATGTGAGTGACTTAATTATGCCTCTCATGCTATGCATAACCTAGTTTAACTTGCAAGTTTGGATCTTTATGCATGGAATGCTAGCATGAACCTTTAGGAACCACTTTACTTGTGAAACATTTGCTAAGGCAAGATTTTGGGGCTTATGCATGTTTATGAACCCAAACCCCTTATGCTTTCATGCAAGTTGGTAGCCAAATCCTTTATGAGATTATGCATGCTTGTGGCCAATCCCCTCTTTTAAGTTGTGCATGTTTATGGTCAAACCCTTTTTGATAATATGCATGTTTGTGGCCAAATTCCCTTGTGACATTTTGTGTGTTTGTGGCCAAAACCCCTTTTTTATGACACTATGCATGATCGAGGCCAATTTGTAGTCATAGCATTCCTATTATGTTGACTCGTCTATACTTACATTGGAAACACGTTTTGGGGTTAGGTTAGACGAGCATGAATATACATGAAAAACTTAACTTGAAGTTTCATAAAAATATGATGTGAAACATGATTTGGGTTAAATGGGTATAACATGACAACATGTAACATCAAAGATAACATGGAAGTTGACATGTAAGTATGCATAAAAACATGAGCTTGGGAATTTACCTATTAAGTTAGGTCTACCCTTTGGGAATTTACCTATTAAGTTAGGTCTACCCAAATGCTTGAAAAACTTGCAACATGTTTTGGAAACATGATGAACTTAGATAATATAAGTGTGGCCAACTCGAGGTTGGGTTGAGTTTGCAACGTAAAACTACCCGGAACCGACCGGCCTAACTAGTAGTTGCAAACAATAGGACCCAATGTGAGAAGTTGGTCATGTCGCGCTTAAGACCCGAGGTTAGACTAGGTTGTGGTGTAAATCTACCCGGACCCGCCCGGCTTAACTAGTAACCACAACAAGGTCTAATGTGAGAGGTTAAGAGTGCATTAATTAAATTAATGCCACATGATAAGGTTAAGTAAATTTGACTAATGACACTTAACCGATATGACACGAATGGGTAGGTTAAGTGGGACCGGGCTTGATTTCCTTAATGACACTTAACCATGCAAGATGATTAGGGGGTGGGGTTAAGTAATTTACACTTAACTAATCCGACTGGGTAATTAGATGAGGTTAAGTAATTAAGACTTAACTAACCTAACCACGGTAACTAGATGGGGTTAAGATTAGGCTTAACTAATCTAAACATGGTAATCGGATGGGGTTAAGTTAGCCTAGACTTAATTAATCCAACTTGGTAATTTAATGGGGTTAAGTTAAACACTTAACTAATTTAACACGATGATTTGATGAGGTTAAGTGACCTATACTTAACCAATCTAACTCGTTAATTTGATGAGGTTAAGTTAACCTATACTTAACCAATCTAACGTGAAAACATGATAAGGCTAAGTCACGAATCGTTTGAATACGCTTGACCGATATGATTCAGTATTTAGATAAGGTCAAGTTAGTACATATACTGAACCAATCTAAAATGATAATTAGATAAGGTTAAGCCATGAATTGCTTGATATACTTAACCAACTTGACACATGGTTTGTAGGGTTAAGTTTTGGACTTGGATACTTAGCCAATTTTGACGTGGTTTGTAGACGGGTTAAGTTGTGAACTTAAGTGACACTTAACCCATTAGATAAACCCTAATTCGGAGGATTAGGTAACTAACCATAGTTAACAAGGATTATGGAAATAAGGCTAAGTGGTAAACCTTAGTTAAAAGAAACTAAGTAATAATTCTTAGGCAAGGAAATTTGGACCACCTCTTAGATAAATGAGTAACCCGATACGGTAGGTCATCGTTTAAGTATACGTGTAGGAGCAGGCTATCTGATTTAGATAAAGGCTCCAGCGAACTGGGTAACGAAGCAGCGGCTTCGGGGAACGTGAGGATATTCTTGGGATCCCTCTGTGAGCTGCCAGGTCATTATACTAGGCTCACGAGAGGTTGAGGTCTGCGGTAGAAGAACCAAGAATATGCCTTGGTTGCTATGCGAGCGACCTAAAGACTGGGGTGGATAGCAGTGAGTCGACGAATACATAAGGTGCCCGAGATAGCAAGTTCGTCGATCATCTACCATCTTAAGTCAAGCGTGTACGTACGGAAAGGCAGGGAACACCCAACAGACCATAATTGCTATCTAATTATGGGTGAGGTAGGCCGTAGGATGTGGGCTGGCCGGAGTGTAGTTCTCATGCAAGATTGTCTTTTGTGTTGCCTTTCACTAGTTGAGGGAGGGGTCTCGTGGGACCATAGCCACGTGTAGAAAAGCAGACCTTAGTATCTACATCGGCAGATAAATCTAAAGCTCCCGACCGAGTCCTGTATTTCTTGTTTTGCCCTGTGACAGGACTCGGATGGCACGATGTGATACATGTGCATACAGTTATAGAAAAACGATTCACGATGAATGCGTGGGAAAAAGGGCGCGGTTGAGGGTTAGCGTAATCCCTAGTGGCCTAGGTGGTTTAACCCAAACCGAAATACGAAAGCGTGCAATAGGTAAGCGTAATCCCTAGTGGTGCTAGGTGGCGTAAGTCCTAGTAGTTCAAACGATGATTCATATGGAAGAGCCTAGCTAGAACAAGGGTGACAGTCCAAACGATTTCAAGGATAATACGACATGAGGAAGCCCGTACGAGGTACGGCAAAGGACTGAACTTATATACATGGAAAGAAACATATGATTTTAGTAACCTATATATGCGATATATTAGGTTGACATGGACCATTACACGACTTTGAGTAAGGGACATTCATGGTTAACACATAACAAGGCTGGGATACTAGTACGGAGGGTGCAGAGCAAATATACATGTAAAAACCAGTAAAGATATATATATATATGAAAAATTCCATAGAACGTTAGACTAAATAGATACCATGGGACGTGATGCTTGATAGGAACCTGATGGCCTGATACCTTGTTTTATCTGACATCGTAATTTATCATGACACCTTAGTTTATCTGGGTACAGTAGTTCATCCTGTTATTTTGGTTCAGTTTATCTATCTTGACATCATCCTTGTGTTTACTTTCAGTTTATGCATGTCATGTCACCTTTATCTGTTTTTATGCTGGAAGTAGATAGGACTTACCAGTCTTTATGACTGACCCCGTTTCTTTCGCTTCTTGTCTTCCGTTTCCCCCCAGGTTACAGGGAGGAAATACTGTTGTTTAGTTCAGACTTCTTCGGCTTGAAGGTCATCTTGGATGGCTTGGACTCTCCTTGGCTATGGCTACTTTACTGTTTTAATTGGGGAATAATTTATGCAAAAGGTTTCATGCTTCTTTATTTCAGCAAGACAGGTTTTGATGTACTCTGATGTAAAAAGGCTTTTGACCTCATTTATTAATGTTATGAAAGTTTGTTTTTACTTCCGCTATTTTTATATGTTCTGTCTTGTGATATTTCTGTGGATGTTTACCAATAATGCCCCTCTAAAGCTAGTGCATTCCCTTGCGAGTGACCCTAGCGGAGGCTGGGTGTTACATTTGGTATCAGAGTAGAAGGTTACTAGACTGGGCAAAAGTTTTTAAAGACCTTCTGAAAATTATTTGAAAAACCGTTTACAAAGAAGCATTTTTCAAGAAAATTTTCTTTTAAAAAGAAAAAGGCTATTCCCCAAAGGCCATTAGCATTATCCTTGTTTCCTTGATTGAATTTCCTTTCTTTCCTCCATCTGTAGTCACAGTGGTTTTGACTGCGACTAGTCTTTCTAGCTGCGTAAGTGTTTCCCGTACGATGGAGGTGGTTCTCGAGAGACCGTTGCAGAGTTATGCATGAAAGGATAGTAAGAACAAGGATAAAGGATACGAGCTTAGGGATAAGCAACATGTTGGTACGGCTGAGTCCTAAAAGGAGGGAGAAAGATGAACAATGAAACCCATGACGAGAGAGTACCTTTGGCATGGTGAAACGGGACGGATAGTTAAGTATCATGGAACAGGGACAAGATCATTCGGAGGGCAATAGTATGCTCTCATTTCTAGGGTACTTCAGAAGGAGGGTAACGATCTTGTTAAAGGTTTAGCTTTTCTTCTCTATCATCATGTCGGGACTTTGTTTTGATCACCGCATCTTTTAAGTCCGCTTCGATAGTTGAGTCTCTACACCTTAGTACTAGCGTAGTAGCGGATCCCGTTTTTGTCTCAAGTCCTATTGGAAGATCGGTCCATTTACTCATGGCTTGTTTGGATTTGAGAATGTCTATATCAAGTGTTGAGCTTGGAAATAATGCTTATGTTTATAAGTTGTGGATGGATTCTAGGGATGAAGTGGTTATCCAGTAAGGGGTGCCACTCTCGGTTTTAGAAGGAGGGTAGTTAGACTCTTGGCTTGCTTTGGTAATACCCTTGAAGTATCGCGTAACCTTTTGGGTTCTGTCATGATTAGTTACTTAGAATCCCTAGATGCCTTTGTTGGAAATTAGAAACCCGATCGAGTGGTGTTTGCTAGTAGGACGGATGGTCTACTTCACTTATGTATGGGTTATGGGAATTACCCTAGTAAGTGCGCATGGTAACCTGTTTACTTTCAAGGGAAAGTTTTTCTACGTGGAATACCTTGTGGTGCGAGGTTCAGGATTCACAAGTAAATTTTGGAAAGCTCGCATGGAATCATGAGTACGCAGTCCTGTTTGCACCAAGTATTCTAGAAGGAGAATAAGTACAAGTAGAACGGGAGGCGACGAGGAAATGAGTTCCAACTCATGTTATGGAAACAGGAAATAAGAAGCTGCGAAATCGTGAAGTTAAAGGACGGTCAAGGCACGATGGAACTAAGCTCAAGGTAATGCGACTCAGGAGACTGAAGACTAAATACATGCATGATATCTCTTTTGGGAATATATCCTCGATCCCTGTTTTTCTGTTGAGCTTGCTTGTAGGCTATCTTTTATGGATATCCTCTCGGTCCTGTCTCTGTTACAAACCCCGTACGGAGTTTGTTTTGTTTATCTTCTCGACCCTGTTTCAGGGAATCTTAGGTAGAACCCTGTGGATGTAAACATGTATTTGAAACATGTTATGGTTGATATGGTTGCAAATGGTTGCAAGTGGTTGCTCGTGGATGCGCGAATTTACATTAGATATTAGCTCGACTCGGTCACATTTCATATTGCATATGCACGAGTATTTATACTTGTTTATGGATGAAATTGAATGTGTTATCATGCGGATGTTGCATATGGTTGAATGTTTATGCACGCATATAGTGTATATGACTAGGACTATTTGCATACATGATGGATTCATAGCACTAAACATATTTTTGCATTCAAAAGATTTTTCAGGCCTGATCATTAGCATTAGCTAAGGAACATGTACACACACGTTTTGCATACATTCATAAAGCATTAGGAGTCGTCTAAGGACAATGGTTGCTTGTGAATGATGGTTTGAGTAGATGGATGATGGATGGTACGATATGTTCTTCCTAACTTTGAGATTTCGGGGACGAAATCCTTTAAGAAGGGGAGAATGTAACAACCCGAATTTTTACAACACGTTGAATCAAGAATCAAGACAGAATTAAATTATAAATTCTGAATCAAGTGAAACGGTCTGTGCCATTGCGTTCGTCTCGGAAAAATACACGAAATAGAGTCCGAGTTTTCGAGAATCGGAGTCCGTATGACCCGTAAAAGGCCCAAAGAAGGTTTCTGTGAATTTGAATTTCGGAAACAGTTTTGGAAATCAAATCTGGGGCTAGGCGGGGAGTTTCCCGCCTAGGCCATGTCGACAGGGTTGTCGACAGGCCTGTCGACTTGGGCCCAGACCAAGTCGACAGCCCTGTCGACTTGCCTGTCGACAGGGGGTGGCCGGGGCAAGTTGCCTGGCGCACCTGTTTGTCTCACCTGGTCTTGTTCTTGGGCTGGTTCTGGAAGCTTCCGAGATCTGATGGTCCTAATCTATCCTAGATCTAATCCTATGGTCTAAAACACACCCTAATCTCTATAAAAACACCCCTAAGGCTACCCTAAACCCTCATAACTCACCCTCTCCACGAAGTGCTGCCCAAATGCCAAGTGATCATGGCCTCCATCCCCTTTTCCTAAAGCCTAAGCACTCAAATCGGGTTCAAATCAAGAGGTGCAAGTTTGCTACACCAAATCGGAGGAAGATTAACGTTGCTATGCGAGTTCCATGACGATTCTTCAACAAAGGAGGCACCTTTCTTAGCCAAGATGATTCATGCTTCTTTCCCTAGGCCTAACTATGTAAGTTCTAGCTACTTTTAGATGGAAACGGTAGTTTTGATAATGACATGAGATAAAATGAGGCTAAACATGATTATGCGAACCTATATGAACCTTACCTTGCCTCTTGTGTGCATGTTTATGATTTTAGGCCATGTGAGTGACTTAATCATGCCTCTCATGCTATGCATAACCTAGTTTAACTTGCAAGTTTGGATCTTTATGCATGGAATGCTAGCATGAACCTTTAGGAACCACTTTACTTGTGAAACATTGGCTAAGGCAAGATTTTGGGGCTTATGCATGTTTATGAACCCAAACCCCTTATGCTTTCATGCAAGTTGGTAGCCAAATCCTTTATGAGATTATGCATGCTTGTGGCCAATCCCCTCTTTTAAGTTGTGCATGTTTATGGCCAAACCCTTTTTGATAATATGCATGTTTGTGGCCAAATTCCCTTGTGACATTTTGTGTGTTTGTGGCCAAAACCCCTTTTTTATGACACTATGCATGATCGAGGCCAATTTGTAGTCATAGCATTCCTATTATGTTGACTCGTCTATACTTACGTTGGAAACACGTTTTGGGGTTAGGTTAGACGAGCATGAATATACATGAAAAACTTAACTTGAAGTTTCATAAAAATATGATGTGAAACATGATTTGGGTTAAATGGGTATAACATGACAACATGTAACATCAAAGATAACATGGAAGTTGACATGTAAGTATGCATAAAAACATGAGCTTGGGAATTTACCTATTAAGTTAGGTCTACCCTTTGGGAATTTACCTATTAAGTTAGGTCTACCCAAATGCTTGAAAAACTTGTAACATGTTTTGGAAACATGATGAACTTAGATAATATAAGTGTGGCCAACTCGAGGTTGGGTTGAGTTTGCAACGTAAAACTACCCGGAACCGACCGGCCTAACTAGTAGTTGCAAACAATAGGACCCAATGTGAGAAGTTGGTCATGTCGCGCTTAAGAGCCGAGGTTAGACTAGGTTGTGGTGTAAATCTACCCGGACCCTCCCGGCTTAACTAGTAACCACAACAAGGTCTAATGTGAGAGGTTAAGAGTGCATTAATTAAATTAATGCCACATGATAAGGTTAAGTAAATTTGACTAATGACACTTAACCGATATGACACGAATGGGTAGGTTAAGTGGGACCGGGCTTGATTTCCTTAATGACACTTAACCATGCAAGATGATTAGGGGGTGGGGTTAAGTAATTTACACTTAACTAATCCGACTGGGTAATTAGATGAGGTTAAGTAATTAAGACTTAACTAACCTAACCACGGTAACTAGATGGGGTTAAGATTAGGCTTAACTAATCTAAACATGGTAATCGGATGGGGTTAAATTAGCCTAGACTTAATTAATCCAACTTGGTAATTTAATGGGGTTAAGTTAAACACTTAACTAATTTAACACGATGATTTGATGAGGTTAAGTGACCTATACTTAACCAATCTAACTCGTTAATTTGATGAGGTTAAGTTAACCTATACTTAACCAATCTAACGTGAAAACATGATAAGGCTAAGTCACGAATCGTTTGAATACGCTTGACCGATATGATTCAGTAATTAGATAAGGTCAAGTTAATACATATACTGAACCAATCTAAAATGATAATTAGATAAGGTTAAGCCATGAATTGCTTGATATACTTAACCAACTTGACACATGGTTTGTAGGGTTAAGTTTTGGACTTGGATACTTAGCCAATTTTGACGTGGTTTGTAGACGGGTTAAGTTGTGAACTTAAGTGACACTTAACCCATTAGATAAACCCTAATTCGGAGGATTAGGTAAATAACCATAGTTAACAAGGATTATGAAAATAAGGCTAAGTGGTAAACCTTAGTTAAAAGAAACTAAGTAATAATTCTTAGGCATGGAAATTTGGACCACCTCTTAGATAAATGAGTAACCCGATACGGTAGGTCATCGTTTAAGTATACGTGTAGGAGCAGGCTATCTGATTTAGATAAAGGCTCCAGCGAACTGGGTAACGAAGCAGCGGCTTCGGGGAACGTGAGGATATTCTTGGGATCCCTCTGTGAGCTGCCAGGTCATTATACTAGGCTCACGAGAGGTTGAGGTCTGCGGTAGAAGAACCAAGAATATGCCTTGGTTGCTATGCGAGCGACCTAAAGACTGGGGTGGATAGCAGTGAGTCGACGAATACATAAGGTGCCCGAGATAGCAAGTTCGTCGATCATCTACCATCTTAAGTCAAGCGTGTACGTACGGAAAGGCAGGGAACACCCAACAGACCATAATTGCTATCTAATTATGGGTGAGGTAGGCCGTAGGATGTGGGCTGGCCGGAGTGTAGTTCTCGTGCAACATTGTCTCTTGTGTTGCCTTTCACTAGTTGAGGGAGGGGTCTCGTGGGACCATAGCCACGTGTAGAAAAGCAGACCTTAGTATCTGCATCGGCAGATAAATCTAAAGCTCCCGACCGAGTCCTGTATTTCTTGTTTTGCCGTGTGACAGGACTCGGATGGCACGATGTGATACATGTGCATACAGTTATAGAAAAACGATTCACGATGAATGCGTGGGAAAAAGGGCGCGGTTGAGGGTTAGCGTAATCCCTAGTGGCCTAGGTGGTTTAACCCAAACCGAAATACGAAATCGTGCAATAGGTAAGCAATATCCCTAGTGGTGCTAGGTGGCGTAAGTCCTAGTAGTTCAAACGAAGATTCATATGGAAGAGCCTAGCTAGAACAAGGGTGACAGTCCAAACGATTTCAAGGATAATACGACATGAGGAAGCCCGTACGAGGTACGGCAAAGGACTGAACTTATATACATGGAAAGAAACATATGATTTGAGTAACCTATATATGCGATATATTAGGTTGACATGGACCATTACACGACTTTGAATAAGGGACATTCATGGTTAACACATAACAAGGCTGGGATACTAGTACGGAGGGTGCAGAGCAAATATACATGTAAAAACCAGTAAAGATATATATATATATATATATATATATATATATATATATATATGAAAAATTCCATAGAACGTTAGACTAAATAGATACCATGGGACGTGATGCTTGATAGGAACCTGACGGCCTGATACCTTGTTTTATCTGACATCGTAATTTATCATGTCACCTTAGTTTATCTGGGTACAGTAGTTCATCCTGTTATTTTGGTTCAGTTTATCTATCTTGACATCATCCTTGTGTTTACTTTCAGTTTATGCATGTCATGTCACCTTTATCTGTTTTTATGCTGGAAGTAGATAGGACTTACCAGTCTTTATGACTGACCCCGTTTCTTTCGCTTCTTATCTTCCGTTTCCCCCCCAAGGTTACAGGGAGGAAATACTGTTGTTTAGTTCAGACTTCTTCGGCTTGAAGGTCATCTTGGATGGCTTGGACTCTCCTTGGCTATGGCTACTTTACTGTTTTAATTGGGGAATAATTTATGCAAAAGGTTTCATGCTTCTTTATTTCAGCAAGACAGGTTTTGATGTACTCTGATGTAAAAAGGCTTTTGACCTCATTTATTAATGTTATGAAAGTTTGTTTTTACTTCCGCTATTTTTATATGTTCTGTCTTGTGATATTTCTGTGGATGTTTACCAATAATGCCCTCTAAAGCTAGTGCATTCCCTTGCGAGTGACACTAGCGGAGGCTGGGTGTTACATATATAACCGTGAAAAAACTGCAATTGGAAAAAAAATTCTAAACTCAAATTATTAGCAAAGTCTAAATTTATGAAGAGGGGAAAACAAATAAGATGAACTTAATTGCCTTTTAAAGATCCATTATCATATTACGTTGAAAAAGTATTATTAAATTAATTTTTTTCATAAAATTGAAAAATATAAAAATATTGAATTAAAAATTAAATAAAACCAAGTTATATTTGGAAAAAATACATAATACTTTAATTGGTTATTATACTGTTGAAGACACATTAAAAAAATGTTAAAATCGAATTGCTACAAAGGTATATCTATTTAATGATGAAATAAAAGAAAATAAAGGAAAGTAATAAGAAACAAAATAAAAGAAAGTAAAAATGAATGGCAAATTTCTGTTTTGTAATTGTGAGTGTCTGAGTGAATAAGTGGAATAGAAAAAGAAGCATATAAGGGAAAAACAAACATCGTAATAGAAATAGAAGTGGAATAGACAACTCCTATATGTATTAAAACTTCGAAACTAATTAAAATGAATTGGACGGAACCCATTGGAATGCAAGCATGGCTTAAATTCTGCAAGGATGATAAGAGATTGGCAGTTGGTATTAAAAAAAACAGCAATTATGCTCAACCAGTTTCAATATTTTGTATGGATTGAGATTGCTTATGAAAATTAATCAAAAAATATTTGTCAAAAAGAAAAGGAATTTTCTGAAAACTAATATTCATATGGCAAATTCTATTTATACACCGAAAATCATTTAACATACACCATTATTTTTCTGTAAAAATCTATTACTAAATTACCTTTTTTTCATAGATGCATTTTTAAAACTTATGCATATAAATAGTCAAATTATTCTTAAAAGTATTGAAAATCGTTGCAAACTAAATACGTTAATGAAGATGTTACTAAATTATTTAATCATGAAATCAAAAATTTCAATTAAGAAAACATTCAGGAATAATAGTTTAATTTAGAAGTGTAGATTTATTTTAAAAATTAGAATAATTTTGTTGAATTTTTTTTTTCAAAAAGTTTGTAAAAGCTACAATATTATTACAAGAAGTAAATTTCATTTTGTTAAATTTTACTCAATTTAATGCAAAGAATTTCTAATTTTAGATAATTGTGTTTTAAGTTTGAAAGAGGAAAGAAATAGAAGATGAGAACATGGATAATTTAGTAAAAGAACCAGTGTATGTAAAGTAATATATGGTGTATGGTAGTTTATTATAATTTTTGGTGTATGTTTAGCAATTTTTGGTGTATAAATATAAATAGCCTATTCATATATATACACTTTTATATCTATATAAAACATTTTGAAAATGTGTTATTAAATAAACATGTGGTGCACCCAATGAGCGTCGCACAGGTTCATATGGAATGAATTATTAGAGATTTATCGGGTAATACTGGATCAGTTTATTATAATTTGAAAAAGGTATTTTTTGCAAATCTACACTAGTTAGTATTGCATTTACTTACGACATTAATTGTTTTATTTAATGATACTTTGACACATTTTGCTAAATCTGTGAATGCAGGAACAGACAAGGAAACAAATTTATGTATGTATTCTACAATGAAGAATTAATAATTAAATTAAATTTTCTATTGATTGCATCAGGGCATTTGGTCTAGTGGTATGATTCTCGCTTAGGGTGCGAGAGGTCCCGAGTTCAATTCTCGGAATGCCCCTTAATTATTTTTTAATTGAAACATATTTTCTTATTATTTAAAAGTTTAGGAAGTTCCATCAAATGAAAAGTGTATGTAGCTTAGTGGGTAGAGTGTCTATTTCCTAAGTAGAATGTTGTAGGTTAAACCTCTAGCTAGCATGCTCTTCTTTCATCTTTTTTTTTTCTGAAAATTGGTTCTCTTTATTGCTAAACCAAATAAACCTCCTTTATAAGCCTCGTTAAAACCTTGCAATCCCCCTAGTGAGTACCTTACAAGGAAAAAGAGTACTTATAAATTTGGTGATACAAGACATATTAAGGAAAATGTCCAATGACAATTACAACAAAAACAAATATAAACTATAGTCCATAAGTTACTTCTAAACTGGCCCAAAAAGTCCAGGTCAAACCACTACCGCCTCTTCAAAACATTTAAACCACTTCGTCCTTATCCAGCGTCACACGGTTCAATACCCAACCTCAATAATAACTGTTCATTCCTAGAATTGCGTGCAGTTTGTGATCCATTGTCTCGAACCAGATCTACAATTCCCTTCTCTATCTTCAACAAAGTGATTGTTGCAATTGTTCTTCGATTCTGAAATACTCTCAAATTCCTTTCTCTCCAGATAAAGTAAATTGTTGTAGTGAAAGCTCCAAACGCAAGGTCCCTGATTTGATCTTTGCTAGAAAATTGAGAATTTAAGTTTCTGGCTTCCTCCTGAACATCAGATAGAAGCTGAAGTGGCAAATTCAACTTCCCTTTCAGCGATAACCAGATGAAAGAGGAGAAATCGCACTGGAATAGAAGATGGTGAATGGATTCTAGATGATTGTCACACAAAGGACACAAAACATTTTCCACAGAGCTGAATCTTGACAAACGATCCTTGGTGTTTAATCTGCCTAACACTGCAAGGTATGTAATAAAAGACATTCTTTTACTGTTTTTCTTGTGCCAAACAACTGAATAAATTGAATCTGAAAACCCCCTTGGACGAATATAATCCCATACTTTATGAAATGAAAAAGATCCTCCTTCACACCACTCATAATAGTCCAAAATATGATCAGGATTAGTTGATAATGGACTAATTTCATCAATTAATTCTCTTGTTGATGGATGAAATTCAGGATGAAAAACCTCATTCCTGATAACTGTGGACACTTTTTGCTCAAAATTTCCAATTATTTGAAGTCTGTCATATCCCAACAGATCCACCATGCATTTGCAATTTATCCAAGGATCGAACCAAAGATAAGTATTTTCTCCTCTACTTATAACCCTATTGAATAATTGCTTTGAATTTGATCTGAGTTTTAGCATAGATTTCCATGTACTAGATGAGTTTGGATCAGCAGCCATTGACAAAAAATACTCATTTTTACAATACCTATTATGAATCCATTTACTCCACAAAGAAGTATTAGACAGAAAATTCCAAAGCAATTTTATACATGCTACCATTTTCAAGTCAGACAATTTCTTTAGACCTATTCCTCCTTCATCTTTTGGTTTGCAAAGAGTTCCCCAAGTTACTTTATGAGCTGATCCACCCCAGACAAAGTCAGGACACAAAGACTGTAACTTATCCAATGTGAATTCTGGAATTTGCTAAATGAATAACCAGTATAGAATTATAGGAGTAATCACTGTATTTATTAATTCTGCTCTTCCAGCAAAACTTAACAACTCAGTCTCCCATCCTTGAATTTTACTTTGAACTCTTTGAATCAGTGAATTGCATTCAGAATAATGCAAATAATTAGATGATAAAGGGACTCCTAAATATTTTACAGGTAAATTGCCTTGCTCAAAACCCAAAATATCTAATATTTCTTAGCTGTTCAGAGCAGAAATACTAAAGAATATTTTTGTTTTAGAAGCATTTACATTTAGACCTTCAAACATACTTATCTTTTGAAAAAATCCCTTTAGAGTGACTGCATTTTGAGTAGAGGATTTACCAAAGACCATTAAATCATCTGCATATAGAAGGTGAGAAATAACTAGCTGAACTCTGCTACTAGGCTGAAATGATTTAGCATTTGAAACAACTTTTTTCATCCTTCTTCTTTCATCTTTTGTCCCAAAAACAACTTTTTTCCCTTTGAAACTAATTTGATCATATCCCTCAAACTTAGAAGGCGCGATATCCAACTGAAATAGCATGCATGATAATACTCATTTACGAAAGGGTGTTTGCAGAAAATAAATTTCCCTTAATTACAACATCTTTAAGGGTGGTACTGGGAAATGGTGGTCGCATTCCTATCATCTCCATTACTTGATAATTCAAGCAAGCTTCTAATTTATATTACTTTTTTAATACTTAAAAATCTAGGAATTTCCATCAAATATAAAGTGCCTGTAGCTTAGTGGATAGAGCATCTGTTTCCTAAGCAGAAGGTCGCAGGTTCAACCCCTACCTGGCGCGCTTGCCTTTTTTCTTTGATTGACACCAGACAAACTTGTGCTTCTTCTTTAAAAGATACCGCTTTTCAACTTTGATTCCTTACTCATACAATGGCATCTTGTAGCATTGAAGACCACTGGAGCTTTGTAAGAAAAAGTATATAAGTTTTAAACACGGCTTCTTCTAAATTATAGTTTATCACAAAAATAGCACATTTTTATGCAATGGAGAATTAGTATGATTGAGAAAAAACTAATCAAAAGTAATAGAACATCGAGTTCTTGAAAAGTGATAGATTTTTTCAAAATGGTGGATGGAATTCTACATGAAAAGCGAAGGAACGCATAAATAACGAAATAAATCTACATAAAGTGATAGCATAACTTTTGTGTATTGCTAAGGGCATTAGGCTGGTTGCTAAGGGCTACAGGCCGACCAGGCTAGTTTGGTTGGTGGTTAATTGCCGACAAGCCACCGAGCTGTTAGCTCTTAGCAACCAACTCGATTCCCTTAGCATTACACAAATTTTTTCATAAATGAAAATATATGCGTAAGGAGAGCTACATAGCAGTAAAAATAGAAATCAACATGAAATGGTGGATAGAGGTGGATCCAAGAAAGTCGAAAGAAATGAATGTATTTAATATATTAAATGAGTAATAAATAATGCATCAAGAAAACTAAGGTTTTAAATGTTAAATGTTAAAATGAGAGCAAAAAGCATGGTAAGAAGAAGTCACAAAGAATGCTTAATGCTTACAACAACATAACAACATGGATTACGTTATAACTTTAAATATAAGTACATAAACAATAATTTGAAGGTTAATTAAAGAATATTAAAATAAGGAGATAATAAATTAAAGGCATAACTTAACCATCTGAACTCCACACTACATGGAGTAGGCAACCATTCCTCTTTCAATCCATTAATTTATTTGAGAGGAGGTGAGCATGCCTAAACGGTGAAGGGGAATAGTTGTTCAATAGAAGAAACGAATCCATTAATTTGTTTGGGAAAAGAATGAGATTGCCTGAAATGATGAAGGAAAATAGGAATACTACAGAAGAACAAAAATGAATAAATAAGAGTGTACTTGAATAAGTTTTTTATAGCTTAACATATGTAATATGCTATTATATGAAAAAATAAATGAAGAAAGAAAAGGACTACATAACCAATGCCTATTTCATCCATTATAATTTTTAAATTAATGATTATCTTTTAGAAATAACAAAAGTAATATAAAGGGCTTAAATGAAAACAACAGCCAAGGAGAAATTAGGATATAAGGCAAGAAAGAATGAGAAAAGGAATAACATAATCAAATATTTTATTTTATTTTACATTTGTAATAATATTATAATAGATAGAATGCAGGAGCTTAAGTTTCCTTAAATGGGATAAAAAGTGAAGACAAACGTGGGAATACATATGTATTTTGGAAAATGTAACGATTTGTATACAAAATGAATGTATGAAACAAAGAATTCATGAGGCATCATTAATTGCAACTTATTATTTAGGGGATGTTTTGGAAATATAATTTTATTTTCCGTGGAATAATTGTAAAATTTCATCCAAATTAGTGAGATTGAAGTATTCAAGATAAGAGAAAATGTGATGCAAGCCACCGAGCTGTTAACTCTTAGCAACCAACCCGATTCCCTTGGCATTACACAAATTTTTTGATAAATGAAAATATATGCGTAAGCGAGAGCTAAATAGCAGTGAAAAAAGAAATCAACATGAAATGGTGGATATAGTTGGATCTAAGAAAGTCGAAAGAAATGAAATTATTTAATATATTAAATGAGTAGTAAATAATGCATCAAGAAAATTAAGGTTTTAAATGTTAAATGAGAAGAAAATTAAGGTTTTAAATGTTAAATGTTAAAATGAGAGCAAAAAGCATGGTAAGAAGAATCCACAAAGAATGCTTAATGCTTACAACAACAAAACAACATGGATTACATTATAACTTTAAATATAAGTACATAAACAATAATTTGAAGGTTAATTAAAGAATATTAAAATAAGGAGATAATAAATTAAAGGCATAACTTAACCATCTGAACTCCACACTACATCGAATAGGCAACCATTCCTCTTTCAATCCTTTAATTTATTTGAGAGGAGGTGAGCATGCCTAAATAGTGAAGGGGAATAGTTGTTCTATAGAAGAAATGAATCCATTAATTTGTTTGGGAGAAGATGAGATTGCCTGAAATGATAAGGAAAATAGGAATACTACAGAAGAAAAAATGAATAAATAAGAGTGTACTTGAATAAGTTTTTTATAGCTTAACATATGTAATATGCTATTATATGAAAAAATAAATGAAGAATAGAAAAGGACTACATAACCAATGCCTATTTCATCCATTAAAATCTTTAAATTGATGATTATACATAACCAATGCCTATTTCATCCATTAAAGTCTTTTAATTGATGATTATCTTTTAGAAATTACAAAAGAAATATAAAGGGCTTAAATGAAAACAACACCCAAGGAGAACTGAGGATATAAGGCAAGAAAGAATGAGAAAAGGAATAACGTAATCAAATAATTTATTTTAATTTACGTTTGTAATAATATTATAATAGATAGAATGCAAGAGCTTAAGTTTCCTTAAATGGGATAAAAAGTGAAGACAAACGTGGGAATACATATGTATTTTGGGAAATGTAATGGTCTGTATATAAAATGAATGTATGAAACAAAGAATTCATGAGGCACCATTAATTGTAACTTATTATTTAGGGGATGTTTTGGAAATATATTTTTATTTTCCGTGGGATAATTTTAAAATTTCATCCAAATGAGTGAGATCGAAGTATTCAAGATAAGAGAAAATGTGATGCAAGGTAAAGGTCAACATTATATTGGTTTTCTCATATCTTATATAGCAATATAATATAGTAGAATAGATTCCAAGAATGTCCATCCATTGTCAAAATTAATTTATCTATCTATTATATTTTGATAAAAGAAACACTTAAACTAGGATTTTTCCTTTTTTTATATAAACTTTCATCTTGATCCTTTTTCCTTAGCAATCTACTAAGCATCTTGTACTTGGATCATCCATGGAAAGTAAACAACAAATTAAATATTACTTTAGTAAAAGTTACTGAATAAAATTGTTACATCAATGAATTTTTTTTCTTGGCGAATCTATTAAACATATTGTATTTTAGATCATCCCTAGAAATAAAACTGCAAATTCAGCGTTGCATTAATAAATTTGATCAATAGAAATGTTACGTATGCATATCTAATTCCTAAGATAAGAAACGTAAGATTTCGCTATTTTCAGGTTACTTCTTGTTTTTTAATTTCTGAGATAAGAAGTATATAGTTACCCATTTTTCTCAAAAACTCTATCCAACAAAATTAATGGTGGATAATGGACGTTGTCTTTCAAAATAGCAAGCCCCATCCGATGGAAGAGCATCATCTTTCTATTTTCATTTTACATCATTGTGCTTATGCCTGATTCCAATTCATTTTATGTGATGAATGAGGTTTATGAAATTCAATTTGCTGATTTTCTTCCATATTTTGGCTGTCTAATGGAATTCATTTTTGTTACTATATATCTTTGTGCTCCCATATTGTTTTGGTGATTTCTCATTGTCTTCATTTCTAATATGATTTTCATTCATTGTATTCTTTTATCTATGTCATTAACTAACTAGTATTTTTTGCCCGCTTTGCTTGGAGTGCTTTATATGTGAATTTCTTTTCATTTTTACCGGTGGTTTAGAGCTTGGTACATTGTTGATTCCAAAACATATACCTTTGAAATATCGATCCCTTTTTTCCTTTTACAATCTTACCTTACATGTCTCTCGTGGTTTATCATGTTTTCCATATTGATTCAATAAAAAAATTACATTTAAAATTCAATTTGCTCATTCGGTAAATTTCATCCACTACACATTTTAATTTGGCAAATTCCATTACAAACCGGTAAATTACTAAGTAGCCACCCTTTTTTATAAAAAAATTGAAGGATGAAACTACCCCTTTTTTGGTTATTTTTTTAACTTTCAGTCCACTTTTTAGTAGCTCAACGTGGTTTTGTAGTGAATCACGTAAGGACACTACGTGGTACCTAATGATACCACGTAGTGGCTCTATGTGGTATCTTTATGTACCACGTAGTGCTCTTGTGTGGTTCTCTACAAATTCACGTGGAGCCTCTATGATGAAGGGTATTATTGGATTTTTCAAATTAAATGTCGGGCTACCGAGCAAAATGATGGGTTCTCCTTTTTCTAGCTGAAATTAAGGGGGTTACTCAGCAATTAGCTATATAGAATGGTGGTGTTTGGTTTACCTTTTCTAATTTGGGTCTTCACCTATATAGAATGCGAGTGACACATGTATATCATGGAAAATGACCGTTTTAGAAAATAAAGTTAATACACATAGCAGAAAACAACTAATATATATTTTCCATTTTCTAGGAAGTAATGGAAGAATGAGAGACAACTCATCATTTCATCGCTTCTCCATCTCCTCTATCGTCCCCTTTGTCATTCTTCCACTCTTTCCATCGTCCATCATCTCATCTTATATGTTGAAAACACAAAACAGAGTATAAACCAAAATCCACTTACTTTCAGTATTGATTTATTTATTTTAGAAATTTAATACAATACAATTTTAGTTTCCATCAGGCTGGAATAATTTGACATATATCAATTCTAATTACAATGTGATTGTTGTTATTACGAACTTAGTCAATTTTCTTTAAGTTTCACATATTCATAGATATAACAATTTTATGCTATTAATTGTTTCAAAAACATCTATTTTCCAAATTACATTCTACCTATCAATATATATTTATAGGCTTTTAAGATTTTGAAATTTGATTGGAGCCAGAAGTCGTTATTCTCTTAAATTTTGAAAAAAAAATGCGACTGATACATTTAGTGGCGGTTTTTCTATTTTTCATTTTATGAATTTATTTCTTGGATAGCTTACTTAAATAAAAATGAAGTTTTTGCACTTTAATTAACATGTTAATCCGTTAGGAATGGTGTTTAATTATGTCTTTTGGATTTATTTCCTTTCTGGCTATATGTACAAAAATTTATTGACTTTTTATATGTGATCATATGAGCTAGAAGCACCCAACAAAAATTTAAAATGAATGAATATAAAATGTACGTATCTAATAAAAAAAATAAAAAAGAAAAGAAAATGATTGTAAAGAAAAAAAGGAAAATAAAAAAATACACGTAAAAAACTATTAGAACAATATGCACGCGGTACCGCTTTCTTTCCTTCCCCTTTTCATCTCTCTATTCCGTCGCAAATTTGGATTTCGTTCAAATGAAAAAATAACAAAGTCCTCTTTGAAAATCAAAATAAAATCAATGTAAAATCAATAAAATAGAAAGTTGTGGTCTTTGAGTTCGTGAAGGGAAGATCTTTATTCCTACACGTTTGTTGAAAGATGTGTGACTCGTCCTTGGATTCGGCAGTTTTGGTGGTGAGCTAGGGTTGGTTTTCTTAGCTATTATAGGAAACAAAGGGCAATGTGGTGTTCTCCATTGTGTTTATCATTAGAAGAAGTGTCGGCGATGAGATTATGGGGATGTTCGGTTTGGATTTTTCGAACCCGACATGGCTAGGGAAGCAAGTTTTGGGGTGTGTTCGGGTGCTCCATGGTGGTGGTATTCACGTAGTGTAGATGAAGGGAATTTCCACAGAAGCGATTTTGTTAGATTTTAGGGTAAATTGAGTGGAAGAGAGAGGAAGGAAGATCATGACTATGGTTTGTTTTTCCTACAGGCATGAGCAGAAGAAGAGGTAGTTGGAGGGGATTAGCATTTAAAAGGGTAATTGGTGCTTTAAATAATGAATTGATTCATTTATATATTTAATTGAATATCCGACTCATACGAGGTTAGATTCGAACGTTGTTTGGTGCATTGGACTTGAAACAATGATAGCAACACTATGGAATTCGATTGGTGAAATTCCGAGCCTTTTGGAATTTAGGCTAAAATTAAATGCTCATTTGACTTTAGTTTAAATCCAGTCGCTTGGCAAAAACCAAAATCTAGGTGAGTATACTCATTCGTGACTAACAATATTATTAGCTGTTAAGTGAAGAAAACATCAAAATGGCACATAAAATGTTAGCATTATTTTGGAAAATTCATGATTATCTATTATGTAACTTGTGAACATGTGATTCGCACACTTATGACATATATGATCCATGCAAGCAATATCTTCCTATCATGTTCTGATTGATGTGGGATATATGTGTTGTTATATTTATTTTATTCTCATAATGCAAGTTCCCATAGGCTTAAGGAAAAATCACTATGGGTTGAAATTATACATACCCGAATGACTATATAGATTTTAGGATTTGAAGTAAATTTATTGGGGGTACGGGTTGAAATGATATATACTGAGAATTTAACTACTAGGTTGATATGATACATACCTGATTCACTTGACCATAGGAGAGAAAATTATACACGCACATTATGGTCAGTAAAAACAATTTTTTGAAAATTTATAAGTAATTATTGATTTTGTTAAATTGATTTTGAACTTTAATTTAAATGTTGAGTTAGTTCTGAAATATTTTATCTTTAATTCGTGAATTTAAGTAAAACTGATTTAATGAACTTTTTTTAAATAAATTATAATAGTTAATATTTGAAGTTAAGTTTTATTTAAATTGAATTTTATAATGTAAACTGGTTTAATATAATATGTGACGGTCCGCCCTGCACCAGCCGACATTTCCCCGAAATGCGCTATGCCAATGCCCGACAAGCACGGTACGGTCACCAAAATAAAAGGGTTTAAAACTATGAATCACCAAAGAACCTGTAGTATATCTCACAGCGCATGGAATAAAATATACTAATAATATAACTTGACATAAAACAGGCGAAACAGTGCATAAGTTGAAAACTAAACCATCATAGCATCGAAATCCAAAATACAGCTTATGGTCCAAACCATCATTATTACAACTTCAAAATACTGTCTCTAAAGCAAAATAGAAAAGGTACACCACTAGTGCCCAAAGTAGTGACCAATAACAACACAGGGAGAATATATGTAAACAATACGTGGAAGCCTCCTGCTCGTCTCCGGACAGCTACTCATGCATAACCGCCTAAACTATCTCTAGTTTGCTTGTTTAGGAGCACCCAGAGTAATAAGAAGAGACATAAAAATATGGGTTAGACAAAAGTCTGGTATGAGCAATAGCAACGAATTAAAACAATAACAGGCATAAATAATTGTACCTGAACCTGGACCTGCAACCAATGAGTTAGCACAACAAGATGTACAATACTATAATGTATCAGTAACATAAAGTGTAAAATGGGAGTGTGCATGTCATGGTGATAGCAAACATCAAACATAGAAATCATCCTTACATCACTCACTTGGAGCGTAAAGCATATAATATCCATCGCTTTGATCACCACATCCATTGGGGACATGACGGAAACTCCGTTGACTATTGCTGTGACCATACTTCCCTAGTCTATACTCAATACCCTACCCAGTCCACACATCCCTGGCTCTAGGTTAAGGGCTAACCAGTCTACACTTCGCTGGCTTTGGTTCGTCTAGATGCCCCCTTTCTTCAACAGTGAACCAAAGTTATAGATATCGATAACCCCTTTGCACACGTCCCACAGCAAAGCCCAACTCATGAAGTTAACTCGTTGGTTCCCATCTAGATCCTGAGTAATAACTTCCCACTTGGACTTTGTTTGCATCTCGGGTTTTGGTTGAATTCGAGTTGGTCTTCAAAAGAATCATCGCGTAGAAATAGAAGCTCACATCCGGTTCGGTTCAGACCTCTAGTTTGGTTCAGGTACATAGTGCTCAAGCTCCTTGCTCGGTTCGGCTCGACCTGCTTGCCTCGCTTCGGTTCGGTGCTCCCGTCTCGGTTCGGTTCGGTCCTTCTATCTGGGTTCAGTTCGGTCCACTTTTCCTCCAGCTGATCCGATCCGATCCCATGCAAAGCTTCAGTTCAATCCCAACACCAAATCAATGCAAGTGGCCTTCCTTTTTTCCATGATTCCTTATGCTCGATCTACAGGTCGGTTCGGCTATCCCTGTTCGGTTTGGCCCCATCCGATCCGATCCGGAACACTGCAGATTTTCCAACAACCTTGTATCGTCCATTCTCGCCATACGACGACATTTTTAACCATTCTAACTTTACTATACAATCATAAAGCATTCCAAACAGTAGTAATAACATGTGTAATCAATCAACAAGGTCAAAACATCAAGCATATAGGTTATTTAGATCAAATATACCTAAAATCCATGATTTCCCCTTAATCCCCTTAACCATGTTTGACCATAGGATTAGCAAACTTAATCCAAATTAACCCAAATTTTTATCAAAGACATAAAATAATATTCTAGAATTTTTACATATTTTTCCAGATTTTTATGATGCATAATTTCGCTATTTATCACTAGTCATCCCTAATTAGCCGTAATTAGCGAATAAAAGTGTAAATCACTCACGTTTGCCACAAATAAATTACAGATCTGAAAAATCCACTGATTTGGGTCGAATTCCTACGTGCTCCAGCAACTCTTTCTCGATTTTGATGCCAATCCACCTTAATTTGATGTAGATTTGCTTAATATGTGATTAGGAAGTGATTAGGGATGAATTTAGAAGGTGGAGGCCATTACTAGGGTTAGAGGAATGTTTGTGGCGGCCAGAAAACTGAAATGAAATGTTTTCCCAAACCCTTTCAGCCCTCCCATAACCCTAATCCCGAAATGGGTTATGGGCCTAACCACTAATAACCTAATTAAGCCCGGTTAAGCCGTTTTTCCATTTACAAACCTTATTTCAGCCGTTTCTCCCAAATGGTGAGTCCGTTTGATTAATGTGACCACTCTACGGAAAGGTAAACCATCATCCGAATCCAATGGAAGTGGTTTCAGGTCAAAACCCCTTACCAATCAAAAGTTATAGGCGAAACAATATTCGCTAGGGGTAAAACTGTCATTTAAAATTCGGCAAAAAATCTTGAATGTGGGAAATGACCCCAATAGTCGTTGCCCAAAGTTACACGACCATACGACTTCGTATAAAGATAAAATAAATATTATACGATCCTCCAATACATACAATGCGGGTCGTTACACTCCCCCCTCCCCGCTTAACAAATTTCGCCCCCGAAATTCCCTAATCGAAACATACAATGGTGTCCCGCTTGCCTATCAGCCATTTACAAACAATCAAACATATATAATAACAAAACGAGCCTATCCTAGCATGCGGCTTACTAACAAGGGAATAACTATATCACGATCAAAATCTTACCAGGCAAAGAGTTCTTGATATGACTTCCTTATGCTCTCCTCGGTTTCCTAAGTACAGTCATTCTCATTATCACCCCACTGGACCTTAACCAGTTTCACCGTCTTCCTTCGAAGTTGCTTCGTATCATGTCCGACAATATGAACGGTTCTGTGGCTCCCAACTTCCTCAGATTCCACCTCGATATCATCCAACTGATCTAGTGAAATATTCAAATTAGAATCATGCACGAACTTCCTTAATTGGGAAACATAAAATACGTTGTGCACTCCCGCCATTTTGTCTGGTAATCCAACTTTATACGTTAAATTCCCAATTATTCAAGAACTAGAAATAGACCAACAAACCTTGGTGCCAACTTACCTCTCCTGCCAAAACAAATCACACTCTTTAATGGAGAGATCTTGACGAATACCAGGTCGCCAACGGAGAATTTCAATTCTCTTCATCTTTTATCAGCATAACTCTTCTGCCTATCTTAGGTAGCCTTCGTTCGTTGTCAGATAACCTTGATTTTATCTGAAGTTTCTCTTATTACATCCGGTCCAAGAACAAATTTCTCACCGGTTTCCAACCAACATGACGGTGAGTTGCATGGTTTTCCATACAAAGCTTCAAATAGAGCCATACCAATACTGGACTGATAACTATTATTATATGCGAGCTCAACCAGATGCAAATGGTCATCCCATGAACCACCCAAATCCAATATACGAGCTCTCAAGAGATCCTCTAATATATGATTCACCCTCTCTGTTTGATCATCGGTTTGAGGATGGTACGCGGTACTGAGATGTAATTCTGACCCTAGAGCCTCTTGTAAGCTCTTCCAAAACCCACTAGTAAATACCATGAAATCTTACTACCCACTTTATATACATTTCTACTAACTTAGCGGCTGTTCTATTCGACTTAACCGGTATAAACCTTGCACTTTTGGTCAATCGATCCACAATCACCCAAATACTATCATAACCCGATCTAGTCCTTGGTAGACTATCAATGAAATCCATTGATACATTTTCCTATTTCCATTTGGGAATTTCCAACGGTTGTAACAAACCACTAGGCTTCTTTTGCTCGTCTTTATCTATTTGGCAATTCATGTACTTGGATATAAACTTCCCAACGTCTCTCTTCATCCCTTCCGAGTAGTAAGTTTGCTTCATGTCTCGATACATTTTGTTACCACTAGGATGTATAGTCAGTTTCGAGTGATGACACTCTCTAAGCACTTCATCTTTCAATCCATTAACGTTGGGTACAACTAGCCTCCCATTTTTTCGAAGCCATCCCTCTCAATCAAGACCATACTTGTTCATCCTCTCGTCGTCGATACCCATCTCTTCCTTGGAGATGATTTCCAGTAGATTAGGATCGTCTCACTGACTGGAACCGATTCGCTCAATCAAAGTTGGTCTGATTGTCAAACTTGCTTACATCTATGGATCCAATTCACACTTAGGTCTGAAGTCATATCCTGCGATATACCCCAGTTGCTTCCATTCCAGAAACATAGCCCCCAAACCGGTATGTCTCGTACTCAATGCGTCAGCTACCGCGTTGCCCTTCTCGGGTGTGTATGCGATATTAAAATCGTATGATGCTAAGAACTCTAACCTTCACTGCTGACGAAGATTTAAATCCTTTTGAGAGAAAAGGTACTTTAATGACTTATGATTGGTAAACAACTTGAATCTTTCTCCCAAGAGATAATGTCTCCACATCTTCAATGCAAACACAATCGCTGCCAATTCCAAATTATGGGTAGGATATCTTTTCTCATGCGGTTTCAGTTGCTGACTAGCATAAGCTACAACCCTACCTCCTTGCACTAGTACAACACCTAGTCCAGTACCACAAGCATCCGTGTATACCATCATTTTTTCGTTCTCTTTAGGAATAACTAACACTGGTGCGCACGTTAACTTTTCCTTCAGACTCTTAAACGCATTCTCATAACTTTCGTCCCAATCGAAAGCTTGGTTCTTCTTGGTCAACTGAGTTAATGGTGATGCTATCTTGGAGAAGTCTTGGATAAACTTACGATAATATCCCGCTAACCCCAAGAAACTTCTTGCATCCGTTGCATTCTTGGGCGTAGACCAATCTTGTACCATAGCCACCTTTGCAGGATCCACGGCAATACCATTCTCTGAAACAACATGGCCCAAGAATCTCACTTCACTTCCCCCGAAGTGACACTTAGAAATTTTGCTTTCAATTGGTGTTTCCTCAACACCTCCGTCACTACCCTCAAATGTTCCTTGTATTCTTCCTCTGTCCTCGAGTAAACCAAGATATCGTCCACGAATGCAAGAACGAACTTATTTAATTGATCTCAGAAAACTCTATTAATAAGATCCACAAAATATGCGGGTGCATTGGTCAACCCAAATGGCATGACCAACCACTCATAGAATCCAGACGGCGTCCGAAATGCCGTTTTAGGTATAATCCCAACTGCTACTCGGAGCTGATGAAAACCTATCTCGAGATCCAACTGGGAAAACACTCTTGTTCCATTTAGCTAATGAAACAAATCATCTATCCGTGGAAGAGGATACTTATTCTTCCTAGTCACCTTGTTCAACACGCGGTATTCTATATAAGCGAAGGGAACCATCGGCCTTAGTGGTAAATACAACCGGTGTTCTCTGCTCGGAAACACTCCTTCGGATAAATCCCTTCTTCAAAAGATCGTCCACTTGCACCTCGAGCTCTCGCTGCTCCCTTGGCGCCATACAACGAAGATGTTGTATATAACCCAGTTGTATACACAATTATATGATTTTTGTTTGATGATAACAAACAAATATATCTTATTTTAAATGTGTTTGTTACTGTACTATTTCATATATACATCACAGACAAGAATATAATAATTATATTTAAATAAAATACAACTATATAGAAATTCAAATATTCAGAGTATTTTATTTAGGTAGAATATTTTATTTCAAACATTCAAACAGTGCAATTTTTTTTAACTCCACTATTTGAATACATCACTGATATACATTTCAATTAATATTCATTTTCATATTCAATCCAACACTCATACATTTCACATTCACTCATATACAATTCCATTTATACATTCACTCATATACACTTTTACACACTTTTTTGTTTTCTGCCTTCTGTCTTCAGTCTTCTGTCTTCACAGCATCTTCACTACCACATTCAGTCCAGTCACAATCCATACCTATCACATACAGAAACACACATACAGTATCTGGAACAGAAATAATATTTTAAATTCTAGCAGATAAAAATTTTTGTTTTAAAATTTTATTTTGCCTCAGAATTTTAGTGTGTTTCTCATCATTTTTCAGGACTTGATCTGATATGTGAATGTAGCACGTGCACGATACATGTATACACATACATTTGTATGTATATACACATATTACAGTGCAGGGACAGGAAAACTTGTCTGATGGCTGCATGTACACACCTGCATATATATATACACACACACACGTGTGCATTGCCTCACTAATCAGTGTGCAACTGAGGAGTATCCGCGTGGACCATCTCAACTTAGTGTAAATCAACAGTGGGACAATCAAATACAGGGGACAGATCAAACAAAATGACAAAGCAGCATGAAGTTCAACATGACATAACATGAAAGCAACTCAAGTGTAAGTGGGCATTCATGCATGTGTTTAACAAGAAGTTCAGTGCAAGTGTGCACATTAAAATGATCAGCAAGTGCATATGAATACGGTCAAGCAACTTCAATTGTCGAACAACAATGAAAAGTGGTCGAGTTAGATTGGTAGCACAAATTCAGAAATGGGTGCAACTAAGTCAAGTATGTAGCTCAACATCAATGCAGCCCAGAATGCAAATGGACAGAGGCAGCTCAACAACATAAATGGGGCATAGCTACAGTTTTGGAAACTTACACAAGCCAGTTTAACAAGTGAACAATGCAACAGTAATCTGAGAAGGCCAGTAAAAAGTGCACATATAAAGGTAGATGCATTAGTGAAACAGGTCAATACAAGAAGTGCTTGTATACACTCTGGAACATACAAAATATGTAACAATATATACTTGAAAGTGAAGAGGCAACTTACAACAAAGTTTAGTAGCAATATCATATACGTAAGCATAAGTACACACAATGGTGATCAAGTCAAAATGGAAAGAGACAAAGTGCAGCATGCTCAAGTCAGTAAGCAAAAGTGGTACATGGACCAAGACAAATGCGCAAGTACATGATTCAAAGCATCAGAGCAGCATAGTTCAAACTAGTGTACATGGGTAAAGGTCAGCAGTTTGTTTTTGGGTGAAGCATCGGTGAACACAATGTGAAAGCATTGCAGTACAAAGTCAAACAGACTCAGGTCAATATGGCAAAGTGCAAGCAGATCTGGTACAATCACATAATTCAAGTGTGACAAACTTTCATGACCAACAATCAAATGGTGAATACAACAGCTCAGCACAAAAGAAGCATGGCAAGATCAATGATGCCAGACAACATATGCATGGATAATTGATGCAATTTAAAAGCAGATGAAATTACAGTGTTGAGTTAAATATGCAGGAAAGTGTGAAAAATGCACAAGCAGGGTACAGCATGGAACATTATTAAGTTTTCAATTAACAGTAGTCATGGGATAACAGAGCATACCAGGCAAGACCATCAAACATATTTGGTAAGGGTTAATATATGGAAATCGTTTCTGTTTCTTTTTATTTATTTTCCAAAGTTCACAATATTTAAGAAAGTCGTCCAGATTCATAACAAAGTATTCTATTTCCAGAAATGATCTGATTGATTTCGCAAGGGATAATAAATCAACACTTTCCAATTTTTGAATCAAGTTTCCAGTTTTGACAAATCAGTAGGCATTTTTATTTGGCAATTTTTTTGGCAAATAAATCAGAAATGATTCATGAATTTAATCAACCATTTTCGGCAAGTGTTTTCAAAGGGTATGATTCATAGCAGAGCGTCAATCAAGCATGGATTCATTCAAGGAGCAAAATCATTTCAGAAAACTTTCTAGAATTCATGGCAGTTTCTTTTATCATGCATGAATCAGAAAATATTTTCATGCAATTTTCTTTTTCCATGGAATTCAATTCAAAATCGAAAATTTCAAAAAGGGAAAGCAATACAATTTCAGATCGAATCATTCATGTGAATTCAGGGGAATTAAAGGGTTTTCTATTACCCTATATAATTTCACCCATCATCATCGGCTAAGAGAGAGATCGAAACCACATACAACTAGATAGAAATTCAAAGAAAGAAAATTCAGAAAATTCACAAAAATTTATCCATCGTTTTCGATCTCCAATATCCCAAATCAAAACATCATAGAGCCACAAAATTCCGAGCATCAAAGAGAAATCGATATCAACATCAATCGATCGATTTGCAAGATTGAGAAACCCTAGTTCGGCCACCATATTTTTTTCTCCAGAGAATAAATAGAGATCGGGACTTAGAAGAAGTGTTACACTCAAATGAAAATAGGCCGGCCATTTTTGTACTTAAGGATTAAAATGGGAGATCATGTTTTTAATTTAAGTCTAGGATTTAAATTGTCTTGTTTTTATTGTTTTCAATTTTCAATTCTTTTTGTAATCAAACGAACAGTTGCTAGAGTCTGTAAAATTCTAGATAATCCAGTTAGGGTTCAGCTGGTAGTTTACTAGAGTCTGTAAAATCTAGGGTTACGAGTTACATGTTTTGTAATTTGGGAAAATCTGATCGAGGGGATATAGATCAGTCTAGGGTTTTGAGCGTAGGGTTAGTACAGGAGCAGGGAGTGCGAGTTTACATGGTCTTGTAAGAGAGGTATATTCTATCACCTAGCAGAAACCTTAGGAATGTAGCAGTAGGCAGGGTTTTGCCGAAGCTGGGTATCTCTGTTTGTTATTTCCTTTCTGCTTTTTATTTCTGCTGCATTCTGTGATATATTTGTTATTTAATACCCCGTTTGATTTTTAACTCAGCAAAAAATTGTGATAAACCCTATTCACCCCCTCTAGGGTTAATCTAGATCCAACAAGTGGTATCAGAGAAGGTATTTTCTATTAACTCTAGAGTAATGGGTCATCCTAATTGTCAGTCCTCTGAGAGTCAGTCCAGTCGTATTTCATCTATTTTTAGTGGTATAGATTTTTTAAATGGAAATTAGAAATGAAATCCTATTTAGAATATATTGATATTCAATGTTAGAATAAAGTTATAAATGGGTATGATACTGTAAATAGGAATGATATTGGATTTAATACTCGTGCTATTCATTTCCTATATTCTTATATTGATGATGTACAATATAGTCTTATCTCTCATTGTTTGACTGCACTGGAAATCTGGAAAACTCTCATTGTGCTGTATGGAAAATCTGACAACAGCTCAAAACTTTAGAATGACAATTCATCTTCAGATTTTTTCTTAACTGGTTGTTCAGATGGAAATTCAATTGGAGACTCAATAGGAAATATTTCTTATAAATATTTAATTCATCGTTTAAATGGTTTAACTGAATCTATTGAGAATCTAAAATCTAAAAATAAACTTTTGAAATCTGAGAAGCTTGAGTTGATCTGCAAAAATAATCTTTTGGAATCAAAACTCAAAATCGTTAAGAAGTCTTCAAATTCTAATTACAAAAATTATTTAAATTTGAAAAATGATCTTGTTTAGCAAAATAAAAAATATTCAAAAATTTGAGAACGAAATCCTGTTTTTAAAAGAGAACAAGATAGAGCTTGAAATCACAAACAATTGTTTGCAAAAAGAATTTGAAAATTTTAAAACGACTGAATATTCCAAATATATTTTTGCTGAAAAACAAAATTTGTTGAAAACTGAGTTTATTCTGATTGAGCTAGAAATTGAGATTGAAAAACTCAAGAAATTTGAATCTGAAAGACGAAAACATTTTGAATGTGAAATTGCTGAGTCCCAAACCAAAATTAAATTGCTTAATGATGAAAATTTGGTTTTGAAAACCGATTTTGAAAAGAGTAAGACCATTGAAAACCATTATTCAGATCTAATGAAAGAAAATGGTGATCTTAAATTTAAAATTCAACAAATTTAAACAACATTGACTAAATTTTCTAACGGTGAAAAATCTTTGAATATTTTGTTGAAAAACCAATTTTCTTTGGAAAATAAAAAAGGTCTTGGTTTTGGGAAAAGAAATGATTTTGAAATTTTGAACTCTTGTGATTTCAAAAATCCTTCAAACTACTTCAAGAAGGGTCATTTTGAAAATTTGAATTTTAAAAATTCCTAAAGTATTTTGAATCACAATTGACATAAGAATTGGTTTGATAACAATTCATTTAATTCAATTTGGACCCCGAAAGGAAATAAAGTTAATTTGTTTAAATTCAGACAGATTTGGGTCCATAAAGGTACTTTGGTAAATTCTGATGGATTGTTATATAAACAAGTTTGGGTACCAAAACATATGAATACAACTGTGAGTGGTTTTGCTAATTTTGTTAGAGCACTCGATCCTTTAAACTATTAGGTACTGAAGGTGGCTTAGGAACTGCTGTGTTGAAAGGAAATTTGAAATCAAGCTGGTATATAATTCTGTATCATTTACAGTTCCTTTAGCCAAGATTTGTTGAACTAGAGATTCTGTAACAACCCGTATTTTTGAATAACATATTATAACATAAATGGAGGCAGAATTAAACTGTAAATTCTGAATCAAGGGAAACGGGCTATGCCATTGCGTTCGTCTCGGAAAAATACGCGAAATAGAGTCCGAGTTTTCGAAAATCGGAGTCCGTATGACCAAGATATGGCCTCGCGAAGTTTCACGAAAAATTCCCAAATTAAAGTATACTTAATTAAGTGAAATGGGTTGCGCAGAGAAATATATATATATATATTGATATATATATATATATAATTGAAAATTAAATAAATAAATATGCAAAAATGTTCAAAACAGCGAATTGGGAGAGGGGAATAACCGAACCGGCCGATTTTTGAGGTCGACCCAAGCCCGCTGGGTCGACTAGGGGTTAATCCAGGGTGTTTGGCTGTCAACCCGTGGGCCGATTCGCTCAAATGCAGATTTTGCATTTTAATGGTTCTCATGGTTCATCTTTAATCTAAAGGCCCTAAATGTTTCCTACACTTGACTTCTTCCCCAAGACATGCTTTGATGGCTTGGATTGAATCTAGGTTTAATCCTATGGCCTAAAACACTTGTCTAATCTATAAATAAGACCCTAACCTACCCTAAATCATCATTATTCATTCATACAACTAAACTATGGCAAAATCAATCCTCTCATGGCCTCCACTCTCTTCATAAAATTCCTAAATAAATTCCTAAGTGATTTTCCATGCATACAAGTGTTTTCAAACTTGTATGAGCATCATTAGCTTGCATTCAAGTCAAGTTTATATATTTGCATCATAAAGAAAGAGTCTTGATCATTTTGGCTCAAGGGTTTTGCTTGCATTTTGGGTTTAATTGATTTCATAAGGGCTTTGTCATATTTTTGTGACTTCTTAAGCATTGAAAGCCCTATTCTACTTTCATACTTAAACTCTAAAGTTAAATGTATGATATGCAAGTTTATATGCAAGTTTATCATGTTGTGATATGCAAGTTTATATGCAAGTTTATCATGTTGTGATATGCAAGTTTATATGCAAGTTTATCATGTTGTGATATGCAAGTTTATATGCAAGTATGCCAAGTTATGTTATGCAAGTTTGGGTTGAACATTTTGTTCATGCTATCATGTTATGCAAGCTTATTTTGGGTTTATGAACATAAAGCTTTAAGCTTTATGCCAAAGGTTGCATTTTAGCAACATGTAAGTTATCATATCTCTTATGATAACTTGCATGTGAGGCTAAATGCGAACTTATGGCCATCTCTACATGTCATTTAGCACCATGTATCACCAATATGCTAAGTTTGGTTTTATGCATGCTTTTGAGGCCTAAAAATGTAATATGCAAGTGTATGAACATATGAACATTTCATATGCCACCATGTTAAGCTTGTGGCTTCAATACCTTTATGTCATGATTATGCCAAGTTCCCTCTTTCTATCCTTTATGCGCTATTGCGATATGTAAGCGATGGGATTGCGTTTGGGGTTGGGTAAACTTAAAAGACATAAAACATAAGCTTGGGAATTTACCTATTAAGTTAGGTCTACCCATTGGGAATTTACCTATTAAGTTAGGTCTACCCAATTGCTTGAAAATTTGTAACATGTTTTGGAAACATGATGGACATGACACTTAGAAAAGATAAGTGTGGCCAACTCGAGGTTGGGTTGAGTTTGTAGCGTAAACCTACCCGGAACCGACCGGCTTAACTAGTTGCTACAAACAATAGGACCCAATGTGAGAAGTTGGTCATGTTGTACCTTGAACCCGAGGTTAGACCAAGCTGTGGTGTAAAGCTACCCGGACCCGCCCGGCTTAACTAGTAACCACAACAAGGTCTAATGTGAGAGGTTAAGGCGCATTAAATTAATTAATGCCTCGTGATTAGGGTTAAGTCATGGTCCACTTAATACTTAACCAATTTGGGCTTGGTAGATTAATCGGGGTTAAGTCGTGAACTCATCGTTACACTTAACCAAGTTAATCCAGGATTAGTAAGAGGGTTAAACCGTACTTAACCCACTAGAAAAATCCTAGCAATGGGGGCCCACTCCAGTAGTAATCCCAAGTTAGTATCATCATGACCCTAGGGACTAGGCTAAGGTGGGGGCACGATTACTGGACTGGAGGTAAGTGACCAAAAGCGACGGCAGAGGGTACGCGGGTGTAGTTCCGGGCGGACTTTGGTCGTGCACATAGTCCGTAGCCGGAGAAAACATGCACGGGTACCAGTAGATCGGGACTGTGCACTCATGTTCATGGTGTCCAGGGGTTGACACCCTAGGACTTGATACACCCGAAGGGTGGACCCGACACAGTTCGACTACAATTATGATTTGGCCGTATTGACACCAACACGTGACGAGTTAGGCTTAGGGAGCCGATCGACTAGACCGTTTGGTTGGACCTTGTATTAGGGTCATTTCATGTTATTGGGCCAAAGCTTGGGCCAAGGGATCAATACTTGTTTATTCAAGTCATGTTAGTTTGCTAGTACACCTGTGGTGCAAAACCTTAATCCTGATTATGCGATGACACCTTTATCTACCTTGTTAGTTAATCATCATGCTAGTATATTGTTATCCTTATGTTCATCCCTGCTGCTCATGCCAGTTAACTTTATCAGTTTACATTGATTGTAGTAGGGCTTACTCAGTCTTTTTGACTGACCTGTTTTCTTTCGCCTCTTTTCTTCCGTTCCCCCCCCCCCCAGGTTCTCAGGGAGGGAATACTGGAGCTTAGCTTGCATTTCGGATTGCTTGCTTGTGGGATTTCAGCTCATGTACGGTTTCGACATGAAGCTAGCTATGGTTACCACTTAATTGGGGATAGCACTTATTTATTTCAGTTTTTCAGTTGATGTTGTTTTATCTAGACTTGTTTATTTGGAAAGCTATGTTGTACCAGACTTGTTTTGAAATATTTTGAAATCTTCCATTGGTTTATCTATGTTATTTACTCTGTTTACATATATACATATGTTCTTGTTCTGCCTTGATATATCATTATGCATGTTTACCTGATTCAAACGCCCCTCCAAAGTCAGAGTGCTTGCAAGAGACACCCTGGTGGAGGTGGGGTGTTACATTTGGTATCAGAGCATATGGTACGAGAAGGAACAAAAAGGTTAGAAAACTTTTGGAAAACTATTTTCAAAACCAAGTATAAAGTATTTTCCAAAGAAAAGTCTAGTTTATTTTAAAGGCTATTCCCCAAAAAGCCATTAGCAAAATTCCTTCATTTTTCTCCATTCTGAATCTGTCTTTTTCTTCGTTTTCAGTATGGCCGATAACTTTGCTATTCCGGAGGGAGTACACGTACCTGTTTGGTATAGGAGACTTTTGGAGGCTAGGGCGACCGAAGCCGGCCCCGCAGATGTTCCTCCTCCTCCTCCTGTAGTTAATGTTCCTCCTCCTCCTCCTCCGGGGGTTAATGTTCCTCCTCCACCTGTCGCTGAGGTTCCTCTTCCTCCTCCCCCTCAGCATCCTCAAGTGGATTCGCAAAGACTTGCAAAGATTTCAAAGCAATGGGTGGCAAGAACTTTCAAGGCACTGAGACTTTTGTAGAGGCCAGAAATTGGTTGAAAGAGACCGAGGATTTGTTTGCTATCTTTGGGTTAGACGATCAGAGGAAGCTCTTGTTGGCGGTTTGGCTTATGAAGGATGAAGCCGCTTATTGGTGGGAAGTCACCAATGGTACTAGGCCTGTTGAGACTTGGGCCGATTTCAGGGCAAGGTTCATGCTTAAGTTTCTATCTTCTGCTGAGGAGAATCTGCAAATGGAGAGGTTCATAACTTTGAAACAAGGAGATATGTCTGTCAAAGAATATGTGAACAAGTTCAATCAGTTAGCTCGTCTTGGCTTGGATATGATGAATACTCCTCAGAAGAAGGCTCTTCGTTTTGCTAGAGTATTGAATGAGCCGTTGCAGGGATTGGCTATGTCACATATTCCCCATGGGGCCACGTTTGAGAGTTTGGTTGATATGGCGTTACTTCAGGGAGATGTCAAGAAAGAAACCAAGATGAATGATACTCAAGCCAAGAAGACTGATTCCCAGGGAAAAGGAAATCAGGGTAATCCAAGTGGTCAGAGCAGTCAAGGCAATCAGAACAAGAACAAGAGTCAAGGCAACAAGGGGAACAACAACAAGGGCAATAACAACAAGGGCAAGAACAACAAGGGGAAGTGCCATTATTGCAGTTCAGTTGGGCATCTTATTAAGGATTGTAAGAAGAGGAAAAGGAAGAATGGTGAATGCTTTTTCTGCGGTGAGACTGGACATTTCAGTAAGGATTGCCCGAGGAAGCAAGGGCAAGGCCAGGGTCAGACTCAGCGTGCTGGATCTTCAGGAGGGCAAGTTCATGCTCTCAATGTCGCTCCAGTTCCCGATCGAGGTAGTATTTCTGTTGAGAGCCTTGTATATATTTCTGATTTTCCAGTTCGTACCTTGTTTGATTCTGGTGCATCGCATAGCTTTATCTCATCTGATCTTGTTGATAGTTTGCACCTTAGTACTAGCTTGGTAGATGATCCCGTCTGTGTCTCAAATCCTATTGGGGGTTCCGCCCATTTGTCTATGATATGTGGGGATTTGAGGATCTCTATACTGAGTGTAGAGTTCTTGTGCAGTGCTTATGTTCTTGGTTTTAGGGGATACGGATTGATATTGGGCATGGATTGGCTGTCCAGATATGGAGCCATTCTTGATTGTGAGCATAGGGTTGTGAGGCTCGTGACTCACCTCGGAAACACCCTAGAGATTTCTTGTGATCCGAGAGGTCCCGTCATGTTGTGCTATCTGGAATCACTCGACTCGTCAATGGAAACTCTTCAGTCTGTGAGAGTGGTTCGAGAGTATCCGGATGTTTTCGATGAAGTTAGGGGGTTGCCCCCTAAGCGAGAGATTGATTTCCACATTTATCTGGTGGATAATGCAAAGCCTGTTTCTTTGCCCGTTCGGCACATGGCTCCGCGTGAAAGGCGGGAGCTAAGTAAGCAAGTGAAAGAGTTGCTTGAGAAGAACTTCATTAGACGAAGTATATCTGAATGGGGAGCGCCTGTGGTATTTGCTACCAAGGCGGATGGTTCTCTCCGACTTTGCGTTGACTATCGAGAGTTGAATAAGCTGACTAAGAAGAACAGACACCCGTTACCGAGGATTGATGATCTCTTTGACCAGCTTGTCGGTGCTTCTGTTTTCTCTCAGCTTGATCTTGCTACGGGGTTCCATCAGCTCAGGGTAGCTGAAGATAGTATAGACAAGACTGCGTTCAGAACTCCAGATGGATTCTTCGAATGGCTTGTCATGCCGTTCGGCTTGACTAATGCACCCGCATATTTCGTGGACTTGATGAGTAGGGTGTTCAGGGAGTTCTTGAACAAGTTTGTCGTGGTCTTCGTAGATGATATTCTGATCTTCTCTAAGGATGAGGATGAGCACGCAAGGCATCTCATGGAGGTGATGGATACGCTTAGAGCGCATCAGTTGAAGGCCAAGTTCTCCAAGTGTCACTTTTGGAGAAGGGAAGTTAGATTCCTTGGGCATATAGTATCTAAGCAAGGCTTAGCGGTGGATCCCGCTAAGGTAGTGGCAGTTCAGGATTGGAAGACTCCAAGGAATGCAACCGAAGTGAGAAGTTTTTTAGGTCTTGCGGGTTTTTACCGGAAGTTCATCAAGGACTTCGCAAAGATATCCGCTCCTCTCACTAAATTGACGAAGAAGAATTTAGTTTTTGCTTGGAGCATAGAATGCGAGCTTGCTTTTCAGAAGCTCAAGAGAGCCCTCACATCAGCACCTGTTCTAGCTTTGCCCGATGGAGGGAAGTTATTTACCGTATACACCGATGCATGTTGCACGGGGTTAGGAGCTGTTCTTATGCAAGAAGGAAGAGTGATATGCTTTGGCGGTAGACAACTCAAAGTGCATGAGAAGAATTATCCCACTCATGACTTAGAGTTGGCAGCAATAGTATATGCACTCAAGGCTTGGCGCCATTATCTTCTGGGAGAAAGATTTGAGCTTTATACCGATCACAAGTCATTGAAGTATCTCTTTTCTCAGAAGGATCTGAATCTGAGGCAACAAAGATGGATGAAATTCTTGGCGTCCTACGATTTTGAGATAGCTTATACCCCTGGCAAGGGGAATGTGGTAGCAGATGCATTGAGTAGAAGAAGGTTGACCCTAAGTCCTCTATTCGTTGAGATGAAGAATTTAGAGTATGTGGCAACCTTTGATTTCTCTTTGGCGATTGAGTCGATGACCGGTTCTTTAGCATCTCTGGAACTCAGACCTACCCTTCTTGATCAAGTTAGGGCTTCGCAGAGAGAAGACCCTCAGATAGTTGAGATTATGGATAAGCTAATTCGAGGAGAGACGTCTAGTCATCTCGCTCGATATTCTATTGATGACAAGGGTTGGCTGAGGAGAGACGGAAGGTTATGTGTTCCAATGGTAGAAGATCTAGTAAGAAGAGTTCTTGAGGAAGCGCATCGCTCTAAGTTGACTATACATCCGGGCGGAGATAAGATGTATAAAGATATGAAGCGCATTTTCTTTTGGCCTGGGATGAAGAAGGATGTGGCAGAATTTGTCTCTAGATGTATCATTTGCCAGCAAGTTAAGGCCGAGTCGAAGAAGCCCGGTGGGCTATTGCATCCTCTAGACGTTCCACTATGGAAGTGGGAGAGTATTTCCATGGATTTTATCGATGGGCTACCAAGGTCAAGGAAAGGGAATACGAGCATTTGGGTTATTGTGGATAGACTTACGAAGAGTGCTCATTTCATTCCGGTGAAGAGCAAGAGGACTGCATCTTGGCTAGCGTCTGTATATCTTTGTGAGATTGTGAGACTACATGGACTCCCTTCTAGTATAGTCAGTGACCGTGACCCAATCTTTACAAGTCAATTCTGGAATAGCTTGCAAGAAGCTATGGGCACAAGGTTGAATCTAAGTACGGCTTATCACCCACAGACGGACGGTCAAACCGAAAGGGTGAATAGGGTACTCGAGGATCTGTTGAGGCTTTGTATTCTGGATTTTGGTGGTACTTGGGAAGACCATCTTCCTCTTGTTGAGTTTGCATATAATAACAGTTATCAGGCAAGCATAGGGATGGCACCATTTGAAGCTTTATATGGGAGGCCGTGCAAGTCGCCTACATGTTGGTGGGAGACTACAGATGAGCTTATACTTGGGCCTGATATGATCATAGATACATCCGAGAAGATCGAGTTGATTCAGAGACGGATGAAAGCGGCCCAAGACCGACAGAAATCCTATGCTGATAAGCGAAGAACGGATTTGGAGTTTGATGTTGGGGATATGGTTTTCGTGAAGGTTTCTCCTTTGCGGAATGTGGTCCGATTTGGAGCTGTTGGGAAGTTGGCACCGAGGTTTGTTGGACCATTCCCTATTATAGAGAGGATCGGGCAGATGGCTTATAGAGTGAAGTTGCCCGAGAAGCTTGCTGGAGTACACGATGTTTTTCATGTCTCGCATCTCCGGAAGTGTTTACATGAATCAGCAAAGGTTGTTGAGCCAAGTGTTCTAAAAGATGTAGAAGTGGAGAAAGAGGTTACCTTGAGGAGAGCTCCGATTCGTATCTTGGGGACGGAGACCAAGAAGCTAAGGAATCGAGAGGTCAAATTGGTGAAGGTTCAATGGGGTGAAGCCGAAGAAGATGCAACTTGGGAAACCGAGGAGAAGATGCGTGGGCTTTATCCATTCCTTTTTGAGGGTACACTCTCAATCTCTTTTCTTTGTTAGCATATCTTTCTCTTTGCTATCCATGTTTATCTAGTTTATCGTGTTAATCTTGTCATGAGAACCTTAGGTAGAAACCCTTTGGATGAAACATGTGTTTGAAACATGTTATGCTTGATGGTTGCAAGTGGTTGCAAGTGTTTGCAAGTGGATACTCGTGGATGCATAATACACGTTAGGCACTAAGATCGGCTCACACACTTTCATACCGCATATGCATGAGTGTTTATGCTTATTCATGGATGAAAACTTGTTATGCTATCACGTGGATGTTGCATATGGATGAATGTTATGTGCACTCATGTAGAGATTATATATTATGTTAGGAATTTGCATACATATGGACTCATTTCACTAACATATTTTGCATTAAGGGGGTTTACTGAATCAGTAACCTCCTGATTTTCGTATTAGATAAGTACATATACACACACCTTTGCATATGATCATACAGCATTTAGAACCTTTTAAGGACAATGATTGCTCGTGGATGATGTTTTGAGTAGATGGATGATGGATGGTAGGATACGTTCTTCCTAACTTGGAGATTTCGGGGACGAAATCCTTTAAAGAGGGAAGAATGTAACAACCCGTATTTTTGAATAACATGTTATAACATAAATGGAGGCAGAATTAAACTGTAAAATCTGAATCAAGGGAAACGGGCTATGCCATTGCGTTCGTCTCGGAAAAATACGCGAAATAGAGTCCGAGTTTTCGAAAATCGGAGTCCGTATGACCAAGATATGGCCTCGCGAAGTTTCACGAAAAATTCCCAAATTAAAGTATACTTAATTAAGTGAAATGAGTTGCATAGAGAAATATATATATTGATATATATATATATATATATATATATAATTGAAAATTAAATAAATAAATATGCAAAAATGTTCAAAACAGCGAATTGGGAGAGGAGAATAACCGAACCGGCCGATTTTTGAGGTCGACCCGAGCTTGCTGGGTCGACTAGGGGTTAATCCAGGGTGTTTGGCTGTCAACCCGTGGGCCGATTCGCTCAAATGCAGATTTTGCATTTGAATGGTTCTCATGGTTCATCTTTAATCTAAAGGCCCTAGATGGTTCCTACACTTGACTTCTTCCTCAAGACATGCTTTGATGGCTTGGATTGAATCTAGGTTTAATCCTATGGCCTAAAACACTTGCCTAATCTATAAATAAGACCCTAACCTACCCTAAATCATCATTATTCATTCGTACAACTAAACTATGGCAAAATCAATCCTCTCATGGCCTCCACTCTCTTCATAAAATTCCTAAATAAATTCCTAAGTGATTTTCCATGCATACAAGTGTTTTCAAATTTGTATGAGCATCATTAGCTTGCATTCAAGTCAAGTTTATATATTTGCATCATAAAGAAAGAGTCTTGATCATTTTGGCTCAAGGGTTTTGCTTGCATTTTGGGTTTAATTGATTTCATAAGGGCTTTGTCATATTTTTGTGACTTCTTAAGCATTGTAAGCCCTATTCTACTTTCATACTTAAACTCTAAAGTTAAATGTATGATATGCAAGTTTATATGCAAGTTTATCATGTTGTGATATGCAAGTTTATATGCAAGTTTATCATGTTGTGATATGCAAGTTTATATGCAAGTTTATCATGTTGTGATATGCAAGTTTATATGCAAGTATGCCAAGTTATGTTATGCAAGTTTGGGTTGAACATTTTGTTCATGCTATCATGTTATGCAAGCTTATTTTGGGTTTATGAACATAAAGCTTTAAGCTTTATGCCAAAGGTTGCATTTTAGCAACATGTAAGTTATCATATCTCTTATGATAACTTGCATGTGAGGCTAAATGTGAACTTATGGCCATCTCTACATGTCATTTAGCACCATGTATCACCAATATGCTAAGTTTGGTTTTATGCATGCTTTTGAGGCCTAAAAATGTAATATGCAAGTGTATGAACATATGAACATTTCATATGCCACCATGTTAAGCTTGTGGCTTCAATACCTTTATGTCATGATTATGCCAAGTTCCCTCTTTCTATCCTTTATGCGCTATTGCGATATGTAAGCGATGGGATTGCGTTTGGGGTTGGATAAACTTAAAAGACATAAAACATAAGCTTGGGAATTTACCTATTAAGTTAGGTCTACCCATTGGGAATTTACCTATTAAGTTAGGTCTACCCAATTGCTTGAAAACTTGTAACATGTTTTGGAAACATGATGGACATGACACTTAGAAAAGATAAGTGTGGCCAACTCGAGGTTGGGTTGAGTTTGTAGCGTAAACCTACCCGGAACCGACCGGCTTAACTAGTTGCTACAAACAATAGGACCCAATGTGAGAAGTTGGTCATGTTGTACCTTGAACCCGAGGTTAGACCAAGTTGTGGTGTAAAGCTACCCGGACCCGCCCGGCTTAACTAGTAACCACAACAAGGTCTAATGTGAGAGGTTAAGGCGCATTAAATTAATTAATGCCTCATGATTAGGGTTAAGTCATGGTCCACTTAATACTTAACCAATTTGGGCTTGGTAGATTAATTGGGGTTAAGTCGTGAACTCATCGTTACACTTAACCAAGTTAATCCAGGATTAGCAAGAGGGTTAAACCGTACTTAACCCACTAGAAAAATCCTAGCAATGGGGGCCCACTCCAGCAGTAATCCCAAGTTAGTATCATCATGACCCTAGGGACTAGGCTAAGGTGGGGGCACGATTACTGGACTGGAGGTAAGTGACCAAAAGCGACGGTAGAGGGTACGCCGGTGTAGTTCCGGGCGGACTTTGGTCGTGCACATAGTCCGTAGCCGGAGAAAACATGCACGGGTACCAGTAGATCGGGACTGTGCACTCATGTTCATGGTGTCCAGGGGTTGACACCCTAGGGCTTGATACACCAGAAGGGTGGACCCGACACAGTTCGACTACAGTTATGATTGGGCCGTATTGACACCAACACGTGACGAGATAGGCTTAGGGAGCCGATCGACAAGACCGTTTGGTTGGACCTTGTATTAGGGTCATTTCATGTTATTGGGCCAAAGCTTGGGCCAAGGGATCAATACTTGTTTATTCAAGTCATGTTAGTTTGCTAGTACACCTGTGGTGCAAAACCTTAATCCTCATTATGCGATGACACCTTTATCTACCTTGTTAGTTAATCATCATGCTAGTATATTGTTATCCTTATGTTCATCCCTGCTACTCATGCCAGTTAACTTTATCAGTTTACATTGATTGTAGTAGGGCTTACTCAGTCTTTTTGACTGACCTGTTTTCTTTCGCCTCTTTTCTTCCGTTCCCCCCCCCCCCAGGTTCTCAGGGAGGGAATACTGGAGCTTAGCTTGGATTTCGGATTGCTTGCTTGTGGGATTTCAGCTCATGTACGGTTTCGACATGAAGCTAGCTATGGTTACCACTTAATTGGGGATAGCACTTATTTATTTCAGTTTTTCAGTTGATGTTGTTTTATCTAGACTTGTTTATTTGGAATGCTATGTTGTACCAGACTTGTTTTGAAATATTTTGAAATCTTCCGCTGTTTTATCTATGTTATTTACTCTGTTTACATATATACATATGTTCTTGTTCTGCCTTGATATATCATTATGCATGTTTACCTGATTCAAACGCCCCTCCAAAGTCAGAGTGCTTGCAAGAGCCACCCTGGTGGAGGTGGGGTGTTACAGATTCATTTGCTCACACGGATTTCAGGTATGATCTCTAGACTTATTTTTTGTATATTTTTTGTTTTCACTCTTTTATCTGTTTTTTCCTCCTTCTACCTCTTCTGTCTACTTTCTTTTCCTCTTGGGCTTCCTTAACTTCCAGTTGTAGAACTCTTCATTTTCTGGAAATGTGCTTCACTTGAATGAAAATATGATGTTTTAATCTTTTCCATATCTTGAATATAAATTTGTAAATATCTGCAATTGTTTTGAAGTTTATTTTCTATTTTCTGAATTCATAGCAGTGTTGATGTATTCTTGTCATATCTTGAGCACTGTTAATTTGATTTCTAAATTTTTGAAGATCTGAAAGTTTAATGGAATTTCACACACCACTGTTGTTTTGAGTTTCTTCTAATTCATTTTAGAAAAATTTGAAATATTATACTCATTACAGCACCCTACTATTCATCAGTTGTGATGATTTCAATTTTTTTAGATTGGCTTGGATATTTCGAATTATCTTGAACCAGTGATACATCTTGAAATTCATCTTTATTCATGATCATTATGGTTGAAATTTGTTTGTTTGAAATCATATGAAATTCTTGATATTTTGAATATCACACACCTCTTAATTTGAAATTATCAATCTTGTGTGACTGATTCATTATATCTCAAAACTTGACTTTGATTCAAGTGATTTCAAATATTTTTTTCTTTTCTAGATCATAAATACCTCTCATACTTGATGTAAATGATTTGAAATTACTCATGTCCTTGTCAGATTTTTTTTTTTGAAAAATTCTTTTAAAAAATTGATTCTTAAAATTTATTGATATTTCATGGTTATTTGATTTGAATATTTGTTTGTTTAAAATCATTTGAAATTGTTGATTTATTGAATCTCACGCATATCTCGAATCAAAAATTAATAATCTGGTGTGATCGATTCTTTGAATCCTGATATATTCATATTTCTCAAATGATTTCATATAAACTGTATTTTTAATCTTGAATCATGAATAATATTTTGTGACCATCAGGAACATCCTATGATAAGTCTGATGTCCTATTGGTTTCTGTGCTGCTCTGATACTGTCCTTGAAAATTGTTTTCAAATAACTGCTTGTTTTGATGAAAAACTATTTGTTGCTCTAATTACTGATTCTGATGTGCTAATCTTGTCTGCTTGGGCTTTAGGCTTAAAATTCTTATATTTGTGATACCTTGATTTGTCACCTGTGTCATGTTATCATCCTTAGAGACACCACATTGCATATCAGAAGTACTGAATTTCTGTGTAACTTTTTATCTTATCCCTCTTAGCATGTATAGCTGTTCATATTACTCTTGTAATTGATTTTCAATTTTAAAATTATTTATTGATTATTCATTCCGAAATTGAAATCAATATCCATATTGAACTGTATTTATAATTCATCAAAATTATTATTAGATTTTGAACTTGTGATGAATTGTGACTGCCGTATATTTCACAACAAGAGGAGATTTTATTTGGATTTTCAAGATGGTTGAACATTTATTATAATATCTTTGAATTGACAATTATTTCACGACCATCTCCTTGATCTATCATCATTCTATCATCCATGATAATTTTATATTAATGTGGAGAGTTAATATGTTTTAGTTTTTTTTGAATAAACAGTGGAATATTTGTGATAGAAATGGGACTATGTTATTATTCAAAACTAGTGATAATTGAAGATTTTCAATGATCCCAGTACAGTCGAGCATATTTCATAATATAATTAATTTAGAAATTTATTTCACAGTCCATTTCTGTACGTACCACATTTCTATCATTCATATTAGTTTTATATACTTAGGAGGTTTTCATTTTGAAAATGAAAATAATAAAAATATAATATTCATAAGTGTGTCCCTAACCTCATTTAAAAATTCAAGCTCTGATTATGCATGGTTATGAGATTACTTATATTTAAGTTGCAACCGATCTCATTTAAAAATCCATGATCTGGTTATGCGTGGTAAGTGTGCTCTTAAATTGAAAGAAAAGAAAATAATTTGAATAAATAAAAATTTATATGAAATTCTCCTTGGTGTGTAAAAACAACCTATCAATCCATGCTCTATTTTGTGAAATGTGTTAATATTTTATGACGTATTATAATTTGTTGATTGATAGCTATTGGGATTTGCGACTATTTGATTGCATCACTTAAATTGAATCTATAATTATAGTCCAAATCCATCACTGATTTTGTGCTCATTTTTACAAAATTCTTTTGAAAAGTTGGAAATCATATTTTTGTAACTCTCCCCATTTTTATAAATTCATCGTAAATCCGTCATTCCCTACAATGTGAAATATGCCACCTGTTCTCAGAATATTATGATTTTTGTTTGACTGATTGAGATTTATGATGACTGTTCTTCCTCTTAAGCTGATATGGTATTTGTCAGTCATTTTTCATATATATTTTAAATTCTATATCCTTTTGATGATAACAAAAGGGGGAGAATGGATTTTTATTTTGATTTTGATTTATGAGTGAATATTTTATAAATATTTTAATTTTGAAAATTCATTTAATTCAATTTTCATTCTTTTCACTCATGCACAGTTATAGGGGGAGCTTTCAAATAGGGGGAATTCAGTTCTTCACTGTCAAACATATTTATTGTAATCAAAATCTTAATATTTGTTTTTCATCATCAAAAGGGGAAGATTGTTGTATATAACACAGCTGTATACACAATTATATGATTTTTGTTTGATGATAACAAACAAATATATGTTATTTTAAATGTGTTTGTTACTGTACTGTTTCATATATACATCACAGACAAGAATATAATATTTATATTTAAATAAAATACGACTGTACAGAAATTCAATTTTATTTAGATAGAATATTTTATTTCAAACATTCAAATAGTGCATTTTTTAAAATCCACTATTTGAATACATCACTGATATACAATTCAATTTATATTCATTTTCATATTCAACACAACACTCATACATTTCACATTTACTCATATACAATTCCATCTATTCATTCACTCATATACACTTTTACACACTGTTTATGTTTCTGCCTTTAGTCTTCTGTCTTCACAGCGTCTTCACTGTCACAATCAGTCCAGTCACAATCCATACCTGTCACATACAAAAACACAAACACAGTATCTGGAACAGAAATAATATTTTAAATTCTAGCAGACAAAATTTTTTATTTTAAAATTTATTTTGCCTTAGAATTTTGGTGTGTTTCTCATCATTTTTCATGACTTGATCTGATATGTGAATGTAGCACGTGCACAATACATGTATACACATATTTGTGTATGTATATACACAAATTACAATGCAGGGACATGAAAACTCGTATGATAGCTGCATGTACACATGTGCATATATATATAAACACACGTGTGCACTGCCTCGTCAATCAGTATGCAACTGAGGAGTAGCCGCGTGGACCATCTCGACTCAGTGCAAATCAACAGTGGGACAATCAAATACAAGGGACAGCTCAAACAAAATGATAAAGCAGCATGAAGTTCAACATAACATAACATGAAAACAACTCAAGTGTAAGTGGGCATTCATGCATGTGTTCAACAAGAAGTTCAGTGTAAGTGTGCACATTAAAATGATTAGCAAGTGCATGTGAATATGGTCAAGCTACTTCAAGTGTCGAACAACAATGAAAAGTGGTCGAGTTACATTGGCAGCACAAATTCAGAAATGGGTGCAACCAAGTCAAGTGTGTAGCTCAACATTAATGCAGCCCAAAATGCAAATGGACAGAGGAAGCTCAACAACATAAATGGAGCATAGCTACAGTTTTGCATATTTACTCAAGCCAGTTTAACAAGTGAACAATGCGACAGTAATCTGAGAAGGCCAGTAAAAAGTGTACATATGAAGGAAGATGCATTGGTGAATCAAGTCAATACAAGAAGTGCTTGTATACACTCTGGAACATACAAAATATGTAACAGTATATACTTGAAAGTGAAGTGGCAACTTACAACAATGGTTAGTAGCAATATCGTATATGTAAGCATAAGTACACACAATGGTGATCAAGTCAAAATGGCAAGATACAAAGTGCAGCATGCTCAAGTCAGCAAGCAAAAGTGGTACATGGACCAAGACAAATGCGCAAGTACATGATTCAAAGCATTAGAGCAGCATAGCTCAAATTAGTGTACATGGGTAAAGGTCAGCAGTTTTTTTTTTTTTTGGGTAAAGTATTGGTGAACACAACATGAAAGCATTGCAGTACAAAGTCAAACAGACTCAGGTCAATATGGCAAAGTGCAAGCAGCTCTGGTACAAACAAATAATTCAAGTGTGACAGACTTTCATGAGCAAAAATCGAATGGTGAATGCAACAACTCAGCACGAAAGAAGCATGACCAGAGCAATGATGCCAGAAAACATATGCATGGAAAATTGATGCAATTTAAAAGCAGATGAAAATTACAGTGTTGAGTTAAATATGCAGGAAAGTGTGAACAATGCACAAGCAGGGTACAACATGGAACATTATTAAGTTTTCAATTAACAACAGTCATGGGATAACAGAGCATACTAGGCAAGACCATCAAACATATTTGGCAAGGGTTAATATATGGAAATCATATTGTGTTTCTTTTTATTTTTTTTCCAAAGTTCACAATATTTTAGAAATTCGTCCAGGTTCACAACAAAGTATTCTGTTTCCGGAAATGATCTGATTGATTTCGCAAGGGTTAACAATTCAACACTCTCCAATTTTTGAATCAAGTTTCTAGTTTTGACACAGCATTTAAGGAATTTCAATTTTGGCAAGATTTCATTTCAGATTTAAACAAATCAGAAAGCATTTTTTTGGCAAATAAATCAAAAATGATTCATGAATTTAATCAACCATTTTTGGAAAGTCTTTTCAAAGGGTATGATTCATAGCAGAGCATCAATCTAGCATGGATTCATTCAAGGAGCAAAATCATTTCAGGAAACTTTTTGGAACCCACGGAAGTTTCTTTTATCACGCATGAATCAGGAAATATTTTCATGCAATTTTCTTTTGCTATGGAATTCAATTCAAAACCGAGAATTTCAAAAAGGGAAAGCAATACAATTTCAGATAGAATCATTCATGTGAAATCAGAAGAATTAAAGGGTTTTCTATTACCCTATATAATTTCACCCATCATCATCGGCTAAGAGAGAGATCGAAACCACAAACAATCTGTAATGACCCGGATATTTCGTCGGTTAAATTTGGATATTTAATACGGTTTTAAATATTAATTTGATAAATTAAATGAATATTTATATTAAGTTATCAGTTTAATAATCAATTTCGATTTAATATCGAATATATTAAATCATCGTAATGCGAAAATATAATTCAGTTCGTGATTTAAAAACTGAATTAAATAACAGTTCAGACTTCTGTTTGAATCAGAATAATAATATTAATTGATTATCGAAGAATGAATTGTTTTAAAATTAATTTAAATCAATTTAAACTAATATCTTCTCCAGATGATCGAATTGGACTTCGTGACCTATCCCAGTGTGTCCGGAATAGGGGTATTACCTTAGGACTGTCCGTTGTTGGGTTCAGAAAGGAGTTCGAAATTAGGGTGTATTTTAATTAAAGAATTCCGGTTTAAATTAATATAAAATAAAACAAAAAACATCTTAGGGAAAATATCTTTTCATTTGTGAATTAGATTTCTCCACCGTTCACGCTTTGTGTCCCTTTTCCTCACCACAGAACAAAATTTACTTAACACCGAAGTATGCCTCTCTATATAAACGCAATACCCTGTTTGTATCCAGAATCTCAGATTTCCATTCCTCAGGCAAAAGAAAGGAGATAAAAACCGTTCCCTTCCATTTTGTTTTCCTCTTCTGGCTAAATCAAAATCAAAACTGCTGATAGTGATAATAATAATAAAAGTCAATTCCTTTTATTCGGAAACTGAAATAAGAATCCAAATCCTCCTCAGTCAAAATCTCGTTACCTAAAATCTAATCGAGTTCATCAGTAGTTCGCCTAGGGTTCGGTGGTCTTTAGCACGATGGAGGGAGGGCAAGCGCATCTCGCGTTCAACTGTGGTGGGTTTCGAAAGGAATTAATGTCACTCGACATTACTGGGAGGCGTCAAAGTCGCGTATTAGGGTGATAGGTGGTTGCGATGGGTTCTGGTGAGGAGATGCTATGGGGCGTCAAGGGTTACGAGTTGCTAAAGAGATGTAGGTGCACCTGTAGGTGAAGTTCGTGAGGTTTGGTAGCAGCGTTCGACGTGGGAAACACTCATGAATTCGAAAACTGTTATCGAAGAACGTGAGTCTTCTCTGAGGCTCGAACTGTGAACTAGAGTGGTTCGAGGGTTGACTGGACTAAGATGTTTGAGGTTGCGCTGTGAGGATTTGGAGATCGACCATGAGGTGTTCGATGTAATGTCGAAGTGTATGGTGCAAGAGTTTAAAGCTGTTTGCAGTAATAATCAATAAGGTAATTAAATAAATTATTTAGTTCATAATTAATTTGTTTGGTATAGTAGTTAATATAATCGAAAAATCATTGATCGATAAATATAAAATAGGTGTACGATAAATTCATTTGAGATGATTCAAGTAGAGGCTAGCCAAGACAATTCAAAAAGATGGATATTCGAAGATAAAATATCACGGTGAGTAAATCTCACTCACCATTTAATTAGAATTATTTTTATATAGTTAAAAATAATTGCTATGCTTGTTTGAATATTATTTGGTTGATTTAAAATATATATTAGTTATTTAGGTTGACTATTTTATATATATTGGGTTGATGATTGGTTGGATTCCCGCAGTCTCATTAGCGGATGCCCGCGGTTTCATAGCGGATGATTACCCTATACGCCCCGCGCTATGATTAGTGGATGACCTTCTATACCGCGATATTCTACCTCGAAGCAGGATGGGTATTACTATGTTAACTAACATCTGTGAATGCAGGAAAACAGGTTGAAGGAATCCAACTGGATTCCTCAAAAATATATTATCTGTTGTTGTTTGTTTGATTTCATATATATTCATATATGATGTGTTAAAAATCAAATGATTGAAAGTTGGTTGATTTGATTGTTTAAATATCACTGGGGCTTGGGATATTGATTTATAAAAATATCAAAAAGGGTATTTGAAATTTAAAAGGGGGAATTCTATTTTTATAAATAGAATTTGAATTTTAAATGAAGTATAGAAACATTAACTTGTTTTGAATATATATATAAACAAGTAATCGAATTTATAAACTTTGTTTATAAATGGAAATATGGGATTTGAATCGAATTTATAAACTTTATTTATAAATGGAAATATGGGATTTGAATCGAATTTATAAAAGTTGTTTATAAATGGAAATATGGGATTTGAATCGAATTTATAAAATTGTTTATAAATGAAAATATGGGATTTGAATCGAATTTATAAACGTTGTTTATAAATGGAAAGGTGGGATTTGAATTGAAGTTATAAACATTGTTTATAAATAATGCCGAGAATTCAAATGGACTTTAAACCATAGATTTGAATATAGATATTCAAATGGACTTTAAACCATAGATTTGAATATAGAAATTCAAATGGACTTTAAACCATAGATTTGAATATAGAAATTCAAATGGACTTTAAACCATAGATTTGAATATAGAAATTCAAATGGACTTTAAACTATAGATTTGAATATAGAAATTCAAATAGACTTTAAACTATAGATTTGAATATAGAAATTCAAATAGACTTTAAACAATAGATTTGAATATAGAAATTCAAATAGACTTTAAACTATAGATTTAAATATAGAAATTCAAAGGGACTTTAAACGATTTGAATATAGAATTCAAATGGAGTTTAGCTATGGAATTTGAATATAGAAATTCAAATGGACTTTAAACTATATAATTTGAAAATAGAATTCAAATGAAGTTTAAATAAAGAGAATTCAAATAGAATTGAATTGGAATTTGAATAAGAAGTCGATAAGGAAACGAGAGTATGGGTATAATTAGAATTTGTTAATATACAAGTTAAAATATATTTGAACATGTCATGTTCAAATATGAAGGTGGATTAGACTAAGAAGTTAATTAACAGATTTAATTAACAAATTGAGTTAAAACGATTGGTATAGTTAAAATAGATTGGACAGGTATAGACATACAGGAGACAGGTATGGAATAAAGTATAGAAGTGAAATAAATAGAATGCCCGACAAAAAGGTACGTATTTAATTTCCATATGAGATTTTATGCGCCGTATCGGCAAGCCGCTTGGCTTTTTTCTTTTTCTTTTTAAGATGAGAAGGACCGGAAAAGCTATTTGAAATTTCCTGATGCTCCCGGTACAAAGGAGGTTATGGCGATTTTTTCCGGGAATTTAAGGAGATAGAATATTTTTAAGATAATTTGATAGTTAGAAATCAACATATCAAATTATATAGAAGTCGATAAGGAAACAAACTTAGAAATAGAATAGTATAATTAAAAAGGGAAGTATAAAAAAAATCTCGTAGAAATAGAAAGAGAAAATGTATATGTGTTTAAAGGTGGATAATCAGTTGTATGGTATTGATTATTCGAGTAAGTAGTCTTATCAGTTTTGACGTTAAATGTTATTCAGTCAGGGTCTGAGAGGTAATTATACTCCAACTTGGTTGATTTCATGATATACCGATAAGTAGCAAGATTCAGGCTCGAAGATCAATGTGGAATAAGAATTAGTTAAATACTGTATTTGGGTTGTCGTAACGATGTTTTACACAACATCTGTTTTAACCCAAATATGTGCAAGGCTTGGAAATAGAATAATGAACGTTTCCTAAGTATAGAAATAAACGAAATTGGAAAAGAGATAAGTAATTGGATATTTTCCAATCATAAATAACATATATTTCCTAAAGTTTAGAAAATAAAAGAAGGCGATATATGGAAATGTTTTCCAAATAACATATAAGGCCAATATGGTTATTGAAATATTTGATTAACAAATATTGATAAAGAAATAGAAAAGAGATTTAATTAATGGAATATTAATTAAAGGATCAGTGATTGTTGGATGTTTGGATGAACACTTGTTTTATTCGATAGTTAAATCATCGACTATCGAAACACTTGTTTTTATTCGATAGTTAAATCACAGACTATCGAAGTTTTGACCATCGTTGTCAATATGGAGAGACCGGTTGGATTATTATCCGAAGAACCACTCCATATCGGCAGTAGCGTGCGAATCAGATTATATAAAGATAATCGAAGACGGAGTAGAGTGCAAGGACTTTTTCTATTAATAGAAATTGTGCCTTCGGTTCATCCTGTTCCTGGGTGACTTGTATGGATGAATGTCTGACAGAGTATTTCCAGACGATCACGTATATTGATTTCTCCAATCGTACCAAGAGTGGAAGCGGAGAAGGAAACTTCTTTTAGCTAACACGTAATGTACTGTTGAGGACGTCAATCGGTGATTTGATGGACTTGACGATGTGGCATTCGAAGTGAATCTGGTGTGATGATAAAGCGTAGCTTTTAGCCTCATCATCCGGTAAATGACAGAAATCGGGCAAGCAGCATGGCTATGTAGGTCGCACCTATTAGGGTGTATAATCACCTGATCTAGAGTTTCATTTACTTCTAAAAATCTATTGTCGATGCTGTCCCATTCGGGAAACGGTTGCTGATCCCAATCGTTGGTGATATACATTCGATACACTCAAGCGAAATGAGTGGTCGGTCAAGTGTGGCTGAGTTGCAAGATGTTCTTGTTGAACTCGGTGTATTCTCCTCTAGAGATATACCAGCGGAAGGTGGTTCCATACCTTGTCATAGTTGGAAAACCAAATACCCAATACGTGCTTGCGGTTTTGATTGTATATTATATATGTGGAACGTGAGATGTAAGCGTTCCACTAGATTGTTATTTACTTGATTTAGACCTTATTATAATATCAAAAGAGTTTTGATATAAAGATAAGTCAAGTGTTTGGATTTTCATAAGGGAAAAACCCGTTCCGTGTTATACGGCGTGGTCTTATGAGATATCATTTAGTTTCTGAAACTGTTTTAAACTGTTTTGTAACGGCTGGGAATTTTCGACTCCTCGAGAGTCGAAAATCCCGCGACGTTAGTGAAAGAAAGTAGAGGGTGAGGAAGAAAAGATAGAACTAATAGAATAGAAGAAGAAGAAGAAGAACTTACATCATCAGAGTAAACACGAATCTCACAGCGGAACGAATAAAATATGACGTAACTTTGAAATACAAATCAGTACTCGTATATACATACCATTTCAAAGTACAACACTTAACAACACAGCGGAATAATAATAGCTATAATCCTGAAGCCTCCTGCTCCAAGCTCTCCAAGTGTATCTGTAAAATCCCAACTACTTGACTGCCCGTACAAATTTAGGCACCCAAGAGTTTAGGGGAAACAAAACAAAATAAACTTTGGGTCAGTCATGGGACTGGTGTGAATAAAACTCCAACACTTGGTTAAATAAAGGATATCTTCTGATATTATAATAATGTCTAAATACAAATAGATATCAATCTAGCAGAACGCTTGCATCTCACGTTCCACATACATAGTATACAAATAAACCGTGAGCGCTTATTGGAGATTGGATTCCAACAGACAAGGTATGGGAGCACCTTCCGATCAGTGTACTCTAGAGGAGATACACTAGGGTTCAACAAGAACGTCTTGCAACCCAGCCACACATGACCGTCCACTCATTTAGCTTGAGTGTAACGAATATATTATCACCGATGGTTGGGATCAGCAACCATCCTTCCCGATAAGGGACAGCATTGAAATAGATTATAAAGAAGTACAATTGAATATTCTCTAGATGGTGATAATACACCCTGCTTGGGTATGGCCCAACTAGCCATGCTGCCTAGCCCAACTTCTGTTATTTCCCGGTTGTGAGGTTTGAGGTCACGTTTATCACTTTGACAGATTATTGCTTCAATTACTTTGAATGCCACATCGTCATAACCGCCAAATCATTATCGATTTCTCAAGGCATCACGGGTATAAAAGCTAAGAGAAACGAATTTCTCCGCCACCAACGAAATACGTTTAAAGAGATCAACATATATGATTCGTTAAGAATACTTTGTCAGACACTCGTCCATATACGTTGTTCTGGGACTGAACAAACCGAAGGCACTATTCAGTGAATCCATCCTACCTAGGCTTTTCACAATAGCCCTTGTACTTCACTCCGTCTTCAATTATCTTCAGCGTACTTGATTCGCAACGCTTATGCTAATACGGAGTGGTTCTTCGGATAATAATCCAACCGGTCTCTCCATATTAACAATGTAAAAATGGTCAAAACTTTGATAGTCTGTGATTTAACTATCAAATGAAAACATGTCAGTGTACAAACAACGATCTTATTTCCAAATGGGAATTCGATCGATCAATCATCATATGTACATATTTCCTTATTTCATATATTTAGAAAATATATGTTATTAATCATTGGAAAACATTTCCATAGCTTATTCTCACATCACTATTATTTCGCAACTATCAGTCCCTAACTGTAACTAGTATGAGAACAATTCTCTAAGTATCAATCCGGAAGGTCGAAACCAACATCAGATCGTCACTTAGAAAACCGTTCAACTTACCCTCTCCAGTCAGTTTCTGAATTTGCTTAACTATATTTCTTAAATTCTTATCATGAAAACATTTCATTTTCTATGTTTAGAAAACATATCTGACTATATTTGGAAAACGTTTCCAAAACTCATTTACGGATTTCCAATGAACGTTGTATAAAACATCGTTTCGCTTAATCCATTTATCTCTTATTACTTAACTATATTTCAAATCAACCTTTTCTATCGAACCACAACCATTCCTTTGTCAATTCTGAAGTCAATCAAGTTGGGGTATAATTACCTCTCAGACCTTAATTGAACAACGTCCTTTACTGTGAAATAGATGAAGTTCGTCACTCACTTTTTCCAATCATCTGCTTACGCAAATTCTCGGATTCAGGTTACGAATCCACTTCTTATATGAAAACGTTTGATTATAACCTTACCTTGATTTAAACCCTGGAAAGTAAATAGTACTTTCCCGAATTCGCTATAATCGAATTCGACGTATAACTCTCTTTCGAGTAATCTCTATTCGATTAACTCTCCCTTTTTAATAACTTATATTTGATAAACTCTATTTCGATTAACTCCTATCGAATAACTAATATTCGAATAACTCTTCTTGGTTGGCTCTATTTCATTAACTCTTATCGAATAACAAATATTCGATTTTCTCAAATGTGTCAATTCTTATCGAATAACTAACATCCGATTAACTTAAATGGATTTACTCTTATCGAATAACTTATTCGATTAACTTAACTCGATTTTCTTAACTCGATTATCTCAACTCGATTACTTAACTCGATTACTTAACTCGATAAATCTTAACTCGATAACTTAACTTAACCCAAATCGATTAACTCAACTCTAATCGATTAACTTAATTTGATTTACTCCTTCGAATAACTAATTCGAATAACTTAATTGATTAACTCCTTTGAATAACTAATTCGATTTACTCTTCTCGAATAACTAAATTCGATTAACTCAAATTGAATAACTAATATTCAATTAACTCTTCGACTAACTCCTTTGGATTAACTAACTTCGAATAACTCCTTTGGTTTAGCTAACTTTGAATATCTCCTTTGGATTAACTAACTTCAAATAACTCCTTTGGATTACCTAACTTCGAATAACTCCTTTGGATTAACTAACTTCGAATAACTCCTTTGGATTAACTAACTTCGAATAACCAATATTCGATAACTACTCTTCGAATAAATAATATTCGGTAACTCTTCTCAAATGAATAACATTTGATTTCTCCACTCGAATAAACTATATTCGATTACTCTTCCCTCGAATACACTATATTCGATAACTCTACTTCGAATAAGTGATATTCGGCAACTCTACTCGATTAACTCCACTTGGATAACTCTAACTGGTCAACTCTAACTGGTCAACTCTAACTGATCAACTCTAACTGGTCAACTTTAACTGGTCAACTTTAACTGGTCAACTCTAACTGGTCAACTCTAACTGTTTATCTTTAACTGGTCAACTCTAACCGTTTATCTTTAACTGGTAAATTTTAACTGGTTAACTCAAATTGTTTAACCTAACTGGTTAACTCAAATGGTTTAACCTAACTTGATTTACTTGTCTCGATTAACTGAACTAATCCACTTAGTTTAACTTAGTTAATTCACTTTGATTAACTCTAACCGATTTACTTAGTTTAACTCAGCTAATTCACTTTGATTAACCCAACTAATTTACTTCGATTAACCAATTAGTTTATCTTAACTAATTTACTTTGGTTAACTTAACCAATTACTTTGATTAACTCGACTAACTTGCTTTGGTTAACCTAACAAATTACTTTGTTTAACTCTATTCGAATAAGAAATTCGAATCACTCTAATGTGTTTAACTCTATTCAAATATCTAATTCGAATAACTCATTTCGAATAACTAAATTCGATTAACTCCTTTTATTAATGTTTATTCATTTCAAAAGATTTCCTTTTTACAACGTTTATCCATTGATAAAGATTTACTTTTTACAACGTTTATCCATTTATAAAGATTTACTTTTAGTAACGGTTCTTCACTTTATAAATGTCCTTTTAATAACGTTTCTACTTCTCTATATAAGTCCAGACTTATATATATTCCATTTATCAACGATAAATAATTTATTTAATTTATAAAACATTATTTATAAATTAATCTACTTCAATTTATCTGTTTAAAACAGATTTCCTATTTAATATCTCATTTAAATCCATATCGTGTTATACCGTGTGCGAAGCACGTGTTTAAATCTATCCTTGTATAATTCTATTTATTTTCCGAGCAAGTGTTCCTTTATTTATTCCATAAATAAATATTCCTTTATTCCATTTATTTATAATCTAAATAAATGTTCCTTTATTTATTTCCTGAATAAATAAATGTTTTCATTTTATAAAATCCTATCGATTTTATAAATAAGATTTATTTTCAATATAAACATTGAAAATTCCCTTTTTACATTCTAGTACCACCTACGGTCTTTAACGTGTCGTATAACAATGATCGGTATCATTCAAACATATGATATCAATAACAGATTTCATAACACATCATATATCACAATATATGAAAAACGGTAAAATAAATGTTGAGGAATCCAGTCAGATTCCTCCAACCTGTTTCCCTGCATCCACAGATGTTACACAATAAAATATACATCAATTTCATTCCAACATGAAATATACTGATGAACTGAATCAATATTTGATTGTCGTTTATATATATAACTATATCTATGTTTCAATCAAATCTATTTAACAGTCCAAACTATCAATACACAGCAATCAAATCATTTAATACAGTTTATATAAAAATATAAACTGAGGAGAGTTAGTGAGTTTTACTCACATTTGCGCTTTAACCGATAAATATCGGTTTGCGTTCACTGACTCAGTCGAACAATTTATTTCGTCATAAATTGTAACGAGCTTGGATTCACTCCCAATCAGCTCCATTTTGTAGTCTTCGTCCATACGATCCCAACGCAACTTACGGTTCGTGATTCTGATATCATACGACAAAGATATTTGGTTTACAAGTTATACAATGATTTAAAAGAGAATTAAATTAATCTTAACTTTAATTAAAATGACATCGGGCCCTTACCCTTTATTTCTGGCCCATTACTACACCCGGCCTACTTCGTTACCAACTCTCCTTCCTCCAGTAATTAAAACCCGCGACCTCCTCCTGTTTACCACGCCATTAACAGACCTTGAACACCCCTTCTTCTTCAAGACTCCCTTCTACTCCAAACAAAATATACCATAATATACTTAATCAAAACCCCATCATCCCATACAAACATCAAAACACTCGACGCCCTCATTTCTTTTCACGACCAGTAAAAAACTCCCCTGTACACATGCACAAATACCCCGAACCCACCACTTCCATGATTCACTCACCCCCTTCCAGTTTAATACCATTTCGAGTTCCTTCAAAATGATACACATAGACACCACTTTCCTTAATACATCTTCTCCTACCATACCAGAACAAAATCCCATTTTCCTCAGAGAACTTACCCCGTCGCTCCTCTCGTACTCCTCCATCAAGACTCCTACTGCACATACCGTGCCTCTTTCCTTCATATCGGAGCTCAGGCCGACCCCATGATGACCGCGACATTTGTTTCTCATAGCGTTGAACAGGCGCCATTTAGAAGTCGCGCAACTCCCGGTTTGCTGCAACGTTCAAATGTTCAGATGGCTCTCGCAACCGCATGCTTTGAAACCAACAGAGAACGGAAAAGAAGACTTGAGGATTTCGAAACTATTAATTACTATGAATTTCTTTTGAACATTTCTTTGATCGGATCCTGTCTGAGATTTGGTTTCTCGTGTTTTATAGATGAGGTTGCGGCTGAAAATAAGATAGCGTGGACTTGTTTTGATCATACTTAGATTAGGATATTTCATGTGTAAAAGTTTCAGCGTACCCCATCATGAAATAAAGAAATTTCCTTCCTTTACAAATTGTTGTAGACAGAAGTAAACATACCTTTGTAATCAGCTCGATGCCACGATCTCAAATATATAATAATACCGGTAGATGAACTCATATTGTGAAACCCCAATATTCTGATACGGGGTGCCAAATACTTCAAATAAAAAGTCGCTGATTAAATTAATTAAAAATTACAGTAAAATTCTAAAAATTATTTTATCACTACTTCCCAAAAGAACCTTGTTCAAATTCGAATCTGATAACTAGTTATATCGAATAAACCTTACGATCGATAAACGATTTCATAGCGACTATTTTTTAATTTGATTTGAACATATCTCAAAATCTATACGACGAAATCCCGATTTTTCTCTTCCACTAGAAAGATATTACTCCATCAGCTCCACACGTTTCTTGTTTCACAGAAATCCGATTTAAAATGAATCGTGTACATTCAGTTGAAGTTCAAATCGCCGATTTGCGAACTGCCGCGACGTTTCAGGTTCGTTTTAATTATAATTATAAATTATAAGTTCGAACGTTCTACTTTGAGTTATCGATATCGCCAAATCGATATATAAATAATTAAATAAATTAATTATTCGACAGCTAACAAAACGCGCCATTACAGACTTCCCCCCTTAAAATAATTTCGTCCTCGAAATTGCTAAGTTAGAAAAATGCTACTAACTCTACTAACTAGATTTAAAAATCTTCTTTTGTTTACCTCTAAATTTCAGTTTCGACTGGACTCATTTAATTTTAATTAATTTATTAATTCATTTCCGACCAACTAAAATTTTCAAAAATTCTAAAAAATTTCTAACACCTTAAATTTTCGAAAAATTTCGCCATAATCTCCTTTGTATGGCTCAATACGTCAAACCACAACTCGCCTCTCTAGGCCTCCTCCAATTCAAAAGGAAATCAAAATAGCCAAGCGGCTTGCCAATTCGGCTCATACAATCCAAACTCATATATGATATAAACTTGTACCTTTTTGTCGGGCATTTAACTCTATCCCTTTCATCTGCTACCACTTCAACATATACCAATGTTATCCATTCCAATTGATCTCCAATCAGTTCATATCCTCAAATCCAAATCGAATTTCATTCGAACTCTAATATCAAATTCCAAATTATTGACTTATCAATTTGGTTCCATTCTAGATTATCTCTAATCCAATTCAATTTTATTTAACTCAGTTCAAGTTAAATTTCAATTTATTTTTACCATCTCATTTTATTTAACTTCATTAGTTAAATTTTAATTCCAGAACTTAAGTTCCTGGGTTTCTTTCAAATCAATTTGAAATCATAATGCCAATTCAAAACCTTTGAATTTCTGAACAACTTGTTTTCTCAAAACAATTCAAAAACAAAACCTTTGGTAGTAATCCGTCACTTAGAACTCGAAAATGAACACTGATGATGTCTAAATTCATCATCAGAATCTATTTTCCAGCTATCGAAATACTATATCATTTTCAATTTGAAAAACATTTTCAAAATCTCCCAGGAACTTAAAATCTCCTTATTTTAAATTCCAAATTCTGATTTAAATTCATATTTAATTCAAACTATTTCATATATTACATTCATATGAATTCTGATTGGTCATTTATAACCATTTCACCCTTTTATAATCTTATTCGATTATTATAACAACCAACACAATCAGTATACTATAATAATTTCAAGATATATATTTCTTCTATAAACAAATATATTTTGGGAAAAATTATTTCATTTACCCTCTTTCAAAACATAACATGTCAGTTCATCGTATTCGAGTGTTTAGTAACCCTTATCGATACTGTGGATCAAACTGATCGACCAGAATTCATAAGCCACTCAACCAATGAGTCTCCACAATATAAAACCATTTTATATTGAATAACAATTATTCGCTCATATATATACACTCAAACTCAATCTAGGATATTACTAATCCCATCTCTATCGAGTTATGCCACAGAGCCAAGGTAATCACTTAACTTAAGCTCTGATACCAACTGTAACGGCTGGGAATTTTCGACTCCTCGAGAGTCGAAAATCCCGCGACGTTAGTGAAAGAAAGTAGAGGGTGAGGAAGAAAAGATAGAACTAATAGAATAGAAGAAGAAGAAGAACTTACATAATCAGAGTAAACACGAATCTCACAGCGGAACGAATAAAATATAACATAACTTTGAAATACAAATCAGTACTCGTATATACATACCATTTCAAAGTACAACACTTAACAACACAGCGGAATAATAATAGCTATAATCCTGAAGCCTCCTGCTCCAAGCTCTCCAAGTGTATCTGTAAAATCCCAACTACTTGACTGCCCGTACAAATTTAGGCACCCAAGAGTTTAGGGGAAACAAAACAAAATAAACTCTGGGTCAGTCATGGGACTGGTGTAAATAAAACTCCAACACTTGGTTAAATAAAGGATATCTTCTGATATTATAATAATGTCTAAATACAAATAGATATCAATCTAGCAGAACGCTTGCATCTCACGTTCCACATACATAGTATACAAATAAACCGTGAGCGCTTATTGGAGATTGGATTCCAACAGACAAGGTATGGGAGCACCTTCCAATCAGTGTACTCTAGAGGAGATACACTAGGGTTCAACAAGAACGTCTTGCAACCCGGCCACACATGACCGTCCACTCATTTAGCTTGAGTGTAACGAATATATTATCACCGATGGTTGGGATCAGCAACCATCCTTCCCGATAAGGGACAACATTGAAATAGATTATGAAGAAGTACAATTGAATATTCTCTAGATGGTGATAATACACCCTGCTTGGGTATGGCCCAACTAGCCATGCTGCCTAGCCCAACTTCTGTTATTTCCCGATTGTGAGGTTTGAGGTCACGTTTATCACTTTGACAGATTATGGCTTCAATTACTTTGAATGCCACATCGTCATACCCGCCAAATCATTATCGATTTCTCAAGGCATCACGGGTATAAAAGCTAAGAGAAACGAATTTCTCCGCCACCAACGAAATACGTTTAAAGAGATCAACATATATGATTCGTTAAGAATACTTTGTCAGACACTCGTCCATATACGTTGTTCTGGGACTGAACAAACCGAAGGCACTATTCAGTGAATCCATCCTACCTAGGCTTTTCACAATAGCCCTTGTACTTCACTCCGTCTTCAATTATCTTCAGCGTACTTGATTCGCAACGCTTATGCTAATACGGAGTGGTTCTTCGGATAATAATCCAACCGGTCTCTCCATATTAACAATGTAAAAATGGTCAAAACTTTGATAGTCTGTGATTTAACTATCAAATGAAAACATGTCGGTGTACAAACAACGATCTTATTTCCAAATGGGAATTCGATCGATCAATCATCATATGTTCATATTTCCTTATTTCATATATTTAGAAAATATATGTTATTAATCATTGGAAAACATTTCCATAGCTTATTCTCACATCACTATTATTTCGCAACTATCAGTCCCTAACTGTAACTAGTATGAGAACAATTCTCTAAGTATCAATCCGGAAGGTCGAAACCAACATCAGATCGTCACTTAGAAAACCGTTCAACTTACCCTCTCCAGTCAGTTTCTGAATTTGCTTAACTATATTTCTTAAATTCTTATCATGAAAACATTTCATTTTCTATGTTTAGAAAACATATCTGACTATATTTGGAAAACGTTTCCAAAACTCATTTACGGATTTCCAATGAACGTTGTATAAAACATCGTTTCGCTTAATCCATTTATCGCTTATTACTTAACTATATTTCAAATCAACCTTTTCTATCGAACCACAACCATTCCTTTGTCAATTCTGAAGTCAATCAAGTTGGGGTATAATTACCTCTCAGACCTTAATTGAACAACGCCCTTTACTGTGAAATAGATGAAGTTCGTCACTCACTTTTTCCAATCATCTGTTTACGCAAATTCTCGGATTCAGGTTACGAATCCACTTCTTATATGAAAACGTTTGATTATAACTATACCTTGATTTAAACCCTGGAAAGTAAATAGTACTTTCCCGAATTCGCTATAATCGAATTCGACGTATAACTCTCTTTCGAGTAATCTCTATTCGATTAACTCTCCCTTTTTAATAACTTATATTCGATAAACTCTATTTCGATTAACTCCTATCGAATAACTAATATTTGAATAACTCTTCTTGGTTGGCTCTATTTCATTAACTCTTATCGAATAACAAATATTCGATTTTCTCAAATGTGTCAATTCTTATCGAATAACTAACATCCGATTAACTTAAATGGATTTACTCTTATCGAATAACTTATTCGATTAACTTAACTCGATTTTCTTAACTCGATTATCTCAACTCGATTACTTAACTCGATTACTTAACTCGATAGATCTTAACTCGATAACTTAACTTAACTCAAATCGATTAACTCAACTCTAATCGACTAACTTAATTTGATTTACTCCTTCGAATAACTAATTCGAATAACTTAATTGATTAACTCCTTTGAATAACTAATTCGATTTACTCTTCTCGAATAACTAAATTCGATTAACTCAAATTGAATAACTAATATTCAATTAACTCTTCAACTAACTCCTTTGGATTAACTAACTTCGAATAACTCCTTTGGATTAGCTAACTTCGAATAACTCCTTTGGATTAACTAACTTCGAATAACTCCTTTGGATTACCTAACTTCGAATAACTCCTTTGGATTAACTAACTTCGAATAACTCCTTTGGATTAACTAACTTCGAATAACCAATATTCGATAACTACTCTTCGAATAAATAATATTCGGTAACTCTTCTCAAATGAATAACATTTGATTTCTCCACTCGAATAAACTATATTCGATTACTCTTCCCTCGAATACACTATATTCGATAACTCTACTTCGAATAAGTGATATTCGGCAACTCTACTCGATTAACTCCACTTGGATAACTCTAACTGGTCAACTCTAACTGGTCAACTCTAACTGAGTAACTCTAACTGATCAACTCTAACTGGTCAACTTTAACTGGTCAACTCTAACTGGTCAACTCTAACTGGTCAACTCTAACTGTTTATCTTTAACTGGTCAACTCTAACCGTTTATCTTTAACTGGTAAATTTTAACTGGTTAACTCAAATTGTTTAACCTAACTGGTTAACTCAAATGGTTTAACCTAACTTGATTTACTTGTCTCGATTAACTGAACTAATCCACTTAGTTTAACTTAGTTAATTCACTTTGATTAACTCTAACCGATTTACTTAGTTTAACTTAGCTAATTCACTTTGATTAACCCAACTAATTTACTTCGATTAACCAATTAGTTTATCTTAACTAATTTACTTTGGTTAACTTAACCAATTACTTTGATTAACTCGACTAACTTGCTTTGGTTAACCTAACAAATTATTTTGTTTAACTCTATTCGAATAAGAAATTCGAATCACTCTAATGTGTTTAACTCTATTCAAATATCTAATTCGAATAACTCATTTCGAATAACTAAATTCGATTAACTCCTTTTATTAATGTTTATTCATTTCAAAAGATTTCCTTTTTACAACGTTTATCCATTGATAAAGATTTACTTTTTACAACGTTTATCCATTTATAAAGATTTACTTTTAGTAACGGTTCTTCACTTTATAAATGTCCTTTTAATTACGTTTCTACTTCTCTATATAAGTCCAGACTTATATATATTCCATTTATCAACGATAAATAATTTATTTAATTTATAAAACATTATTTATAAATTAATCTACTTCAATTTATCTATTTAAAACAGATTTCCTATTTAATATCTCATTTAAATCCATATCGTGTTATACCGTGTGCGAAGCACATGTTTAAATCTATACTTGTATAATTCTATTTATTTTCCGAGCAAGTGTTCCTTTATTTATTCCCTAAATAAATATTCCTTTATTCCATTTATTTATAATCTAAATAAATGTTCCTTTATTTATTTCCTAAATAAATAAATGTTTTCATTTTATAAAATCCTATCGATTTTATAAATAAGATTTATTTTCAATATAAACATTGAAAATTCCATTTTTACATTCTAGTATCACCTACGGTGTTTAACGTGTCGTATAACAATGATCGGTATCATTCAAACATATGAAATCAATAACAGATTTCATAACACGTCATATATCACAATATATGAAAAACGGTAAAATAAATGTTGAGGAATCCAGTCGGATTCCTCCAACCTGTTTCCCTGCATCCACAGATGTTACACAATAAAATATACATCAATTTCATTCCAACATGAAATATACTGATGAACTGAATCAATATTTGATTGTCGTATATATATATAACTATATCTATGTTTCAATCAAATCTATTTAACAGTCCAAACTATCAACACACAGCAATCAAATCATTTAATACAGTTTATATAAAAATATAAACTGAGGAGAGTTAGTGAGTTTTACTCACATTTGCGCTTTAACCGATAAATATCGGTTTGCGTTCACTGACTCAGTCGAACAATTTATTTCTCCATAAATTGTAACGAGCTTGGATTCACTCCCAATCAGCTCCATTTTGTAGTCTTCGTCCATACGATCCCAACGCAACTTACGGTTCGTGATTCTGATATTATACGGCAAAGATATTTGGTTTACAAGTTATACAATGATTTAAAAGAGAATTAAATTAATCTTAACTTTAATTAAAATGACATCGGGCCCTTACCCTTTATTTCTGGCCCATTACTACACCCGGCCTACTTCGTTACCAACTCTCCTTCCTCCAGTAATTAAAACCAGCGACCTCCTCCTGTTTACCACGCCATTAACAGACCTTGAACACCCCTTCTTCTTCAAGACTCCCTTCTACTCCAAACAAAATATACCATAATATACTTAATCAAAACCCCATCATCCCATACAAACATCAAAACACTCGACGCCCTCATTTCTTTTCACGACCAGTAAAAAAACTCCCCTGTACACATGCACAAATACCCCGAACCCACCACTTCCATGATTCGCTCACCCCCTTACAGTTTAATACCATTTCGAGTTCCTTCAAAATGATACACACAGACACCACTTTCCTTAATACATCTTCTCCTACCATACCAGAACAAAATCCCATTTTCCTCAGAGAACTTACCCCGTCGCTCCTCTCGTACTCCTCCATCAAGACTCCTACTGCACATACCGTGCCTCTTTCCTTCATATCGGAGCTCAGGCCAACCCCATGATGACCGCGACATTTGTTTCTCACAGCGTTGAACAGGCGCCATTTAGAAGTCGCGCAACTCCCGGTTTGCTGCAACGTTCAAATGTTCAGATGGCTCTCGCAACCGCATGCTTTGAAACCAACAGAGAACGGAAAAGAAGACTTGAGGATTTCGAAACTATTAATTACTATGAATTTCTTTTGAACATTTCTTTGATCGGATCCTGTCTGAGATTTGGTTTCTCGTGTTTAATAGATGAGGTTGCGGCTGAAAATAAGATAGCGTGGACTTGTTTTGATCATACTTAGATTAGGATATTTCATGTGTAAAAGTTTCAGCGTACCCCATCATGAAATAAAGAAATTTCCTTCCTTTACAAATTGTTGTAGACAGAAGTAAACATACCTTTGTAATCAGCTCGATGCCACGATCTCAAATATATAATAATACCGGTAGATGAACTCATATTGTGAAACCCCAAAATTCTGATACGGGGTGCCAAATACTTCAAATAAAAAGTCGCTGATTAAATTAATTAAAAATTACAGTAAAATTCTAAAAATTATTTTATCACTACTTCCCAAAAGAACCTTGTTCAAATTCGAATCTGATAACTAGTTATATCGAATAAACCTTACGATCGATAAACGATTTCATAGCGACTATTTTTAAATTTGATTTGGACATATCTCAAAATCTATACGACGAAATCCCGATTTTTCTCTTCCACTAGAAAGATATACTCCATCAGCTCCACACGTTTCTTGTTTCACAGAAATCCGATTTAAAATGAATCATGTACATTCAGTTGAAGTTCAAATCGCCGATTTGCGAACTGCCGCGACGTTTCAGGTTCGTTTTAATTATAATTATAAATTATAAGTTCGAACGTTCTACTATGAGTTATCGATATCGCCAAATCGATATATAAATAATCAAATAAATTAATTATTCGACAGCTAACAAAACACGCCATTACATGTTTACTCATACCAGTCCCATGACTGACCCGGAGTTTATTTTGTTTTGTTCTACCTAAACTCTTGGGTGCCTAAATTTGTACGGGCAGTCAAGTAGTTCAGGATTTTTCAGATATATCTAAAGGAGCTTGGAGCAGGAGGCTTCAGCGTTATCTAGTTATAGTGGTTCCGTTGTATTGTAAGTATTGTACTCTGATAAGTGTATGTTATACAGTTAAGATTTTGTATTTCAAAGATATGATATATTATATTTTGTTCCACTGCGATGTGAGATTCTGTGTTGTTGTTTCTGTTCTTCTTCTATCTATTTCTCCCGGAAAAAAAATGTTCCGAATTTCCGTGATATTTGGGGTTGGACTTGTGTTTTTGGTCAGCTCAAATTCTACCGGATTTTCGGGTCATTACAGTTGGTATCAGATCTTAGTTTGAGCGAATACCTAGGCTTGTTGGAATGTGCTCATTAGAGATAGGATCAGTAGTATCCTAGAATGAGTTGAGTGTATATATATACGAGAGAGCGTACTTATTATTTGATATAAAAACTGTTTTATATTGTGTTGACTAGTCTGTTGAGTGGATTATAAATTTTGGTCGAATTGTGGGACGCCACAATGTCGATAGGAGTTTATAAACACTTGAACAGAAGATTGGACACGATATTGTTTTTAAATAGTTAAGTTGATTGTTTGGATTATAATCAAATTAGAAAATAAAACAGAAATAGTTATATATATAGCCAATGGAATTTGTATTTGAAATCAAATATACAAATGTGATAAATTGAAATTGAATTCCAACCAGAATTCAGAATTTAAAATCCTGGGAGTTTGGAAAATATTTTTCTAAATGGGTTTTGAAAGAAATAAAGCACTGAACTCATTCAGTAGCTGGGAAATAATTCTGATGATGGTCGCAACATCATCAGTGTTCATTTCTGAGTTTCTAAGTGACGAATTGCTGCCTTAGAAAAGTTTTGATGGAAATTTGTTTGAAAAGAAACAAGTTGTTTGAAAATTCAGATGTTTTGAATTTGAGATAGATATAAATATATGTATATATTTATATAACTTCAAAGGAATATTGAAATGGGAATGGGAATATAGATTTCAAATAGAAGTAAAATAGAAATTGTATAATAAAATTGAAATGGAATTTGAATTCAAAGGAATTCAAATGGATTTGAATAAAGAAAAGTCAAATAGAGATTTGAATATTAGAATTCAAATGGAATTTGGTTAAATAGAATTTCAAAGAGAATATATAGTGGAGGTTGAATATTAGAATTCAAAGAAAATATAGAGTTTGAAATATAATTTGAATTCAAAGTGAAATCAAATAGAATTTGAATTCAAAGGAGTTAAAATAGAATTTAAATTCAAAGGATTTCAAATAGGAATTGAAGATAAGAAATTCAAATAGAATTTGAATAGAAGGAAATTCAGATAGAATTTGAATAGAAGGAAATTCAGATAGAAATTGAATAGAAGGAAATTCAAATGAGTTGGAATAAAGAAATTCAAATGGAATTTGAATATTGTAAATATATAGAATTTCAAATAGTAGGGAAATAGATCGGGAATATTATGTTGAAATGGAAAAATGGATTGGATATATATTAAAAATATATCAGAATGGAGTTGAATTTATTATAAACAAAGTTAAAACGTTTATATTTATAAATATAATTAAAACGAGCTCGCCATAGCGCGGCAGTTCGTAAATTGGCGATTCGAACTTCAATTTAGTATACAGAACTCAATTGAAGTCGGAATTCTTTGAAACAAGAATCGTCGGGACCGGTTGAACGATAGTTTTCTAATGAAAGAGAAAAATCTAGATTTCGTCGTATAGATTTTGAGTTATGTCAAAATCGAATTTTTAGAAAAGCAGCGCCAGAACCATTATAAAATCATAACGGTTTAATTGAATAAACAGAAGGATTTTTAGGAAATAAAATCCGAATTGGCATTAGAAAAATCCAGACTGAAGATAAAATGAATATGAACTGCAGTGAAGTAAGTGAAATGATTTTTAAGACAAAAATCATATTTTTAATGGTTAAATAGGATTAACTAAATGGGAGAATAATTAGTTAAAGGAAATTTGAATCGAAATTGGATTTTTTGGATAAGTGAAAGAGATTGAGAATTTATATTCGAAATCGAATATATAACTCGAGTTGAAGGTATAATTAGATTAGTTTATAATTAAATTGACTTTTTATTTGAACAAGTTATATTCAAATAAAAAGGGTGAAATAGGCAAAACGGTTAATTAGCAACTAGTTAATGGGAATTTGAATGATTGAAATTAAATTTAACTTAAGTAAGTTAAATGGATCGAAATGAATAAATTGAGTAAAATCAATGTGAATGAAATATGAATTTGGTGTGAATAAAGAAAAAAAAACCAAAAGAGTTAAAGAGGAAATGTATTTGTAAAACCAAATACAAAGGAAGTTATGTGCAAACAAATATAAGGAGAAATATTTGTAAAAACAAATAAATAGAATTTAAAGGGGAATATTTGTAAAACATTTACAAATAGATTCAATGGAAATATTTATTTATAGAAAATAAATAGAATGTTATAAATGAGATATTTATTTGTTAAATAAATAGAATTTAATCAAAGGAATATTTAGAAGATGAATAGAAAATGAAAATCTGTTTTAACAGATAAATAGAAAAGATTAATTTATAAATAACAGTTTATAAATTAAATTGAATATTTATCATTCGATAAATGGAATATATAAGTCTGAGCTTATATAGAGAAGAGATATCGGTTTTTAACACCGATAGTTTTAAATAGAAGGGGTACACAACACTTGTACAAGTGAAGTAACGTTATTAAAGAGAACATTTATAAAGTGAAGAACCGTTACTAAAAGTAAATCTTTATAAATGAATAAACGCTATCGAATAGGAGTTATTCGAATAGGAGAAGTCGACTGGAGTTAGAAATAATCGATTAGAGTTAGAATAAATCGATTAGAGAAAGAGTTAACCAGATAGAGTTAATTGAACGTAGTTAATCGAACTAGGATTTAATTGAATGTTAGTTATTCAATTAAAGTTGATCGAATATAGTCATTGAGATAGTGTTAGTCAAACATAGTTACTCAGGATAAGTTCCCATTTCGTACGACTGCTAGCGTAATTCGCAGGGCTGTAGATAGCCTTGGCGGTCGGATGTTTCCTGGGGGAATCAGGCGTAACCATTGTGATCACTGCGATCTAGAGTCAAGCGAAAGGGATTATCGAATTTGGTTATTCGAAGGAGTTATCGAATATAGTTTATTCGAAAAGATCTATCGATTAGTTTAATCAAAGTGAGTTATAGAATATTGGTTATTCGAAGGAGTTATCGAATTTAGTTATTCGATGGAGTTAATCGAAAAGAGTTAAATCCAATAGAGTTAATTGATAAGAGTAAATTGAATAGAGTAAATCGAATATAGTTTATTCGAAGAAGGGTTTTCGAATCTAGTTATTCGATAGAGAGATAATCGAATATAGTTATTCGAGGGGAGGAGTTATCGAATTGGGATTTATTCGAAATAGAGTTACGTATTGAAGTTTGAAATGTTGAGTATCAAGATAAATGGGTTGGTAGCACTTTTTCTACCTTAGCAATTTCGAGGACGAAATTATTTTAAGTGGGGAAGAATGTAATGACCCGGATATTTCGTCGGTTAAATTTGGATATTTAATACGGTTTTAAATATTAATTTGATAAATTAAATGAATATTTATATTAAGTTATCAGTTTAATAATCAATTTCGATTTAATATCGAATATATTAAATCATCGTAATGCGAAAATATAATTCAGTTCGTGATTTAAAAACTGAATTAAATAACAGTTCAGACTTCTGTTTGAATCAGAATAATAATATTAATTGATTATCGAAGAATGAATTGTTTTAAAATTAATTTAAATCAATTTAAACTAATATCTTCTCTAGATGATCGAATTGGACTTCGTGACCTATCCCAGTGTGTCCGGAATAGGGGTATTACCTTACGACTTTCCGTTGTTGGGTTCAGAAAGGAGTTCGAAATTAGGGTGTATTTTAATTAAAGAATTCTGGTTTAAATTAATATAAAATAAAACAAAAAAATATCTTAGGGAAAATATCTTTTCATTTGTGAATTAGATTTCTCCACCGTTCACGCTTTGTGTCCCTTTTCCTCACCACAGAACAAAATTTACTTAACACCGAAGTATGCCTCTCTATATAAACGTAATACCCTGTTTGCATCCAGAATCTCAGATTTCCATTCCTCAGGCAAAAGAAAGGAGATAAAAACCGTTCCCTTCCATTTTGTTTTCCTCTTCTGGCTAAATCAAAATCAAAACTGCTGATAGTGATAATAATAATAAAAGTCAATTCCTTTTATTCGGAAACTGAAATAAGAATCCAAATCCTCCTCAGTCAAAATCTCGTTACCTAAAATCTAATCGAGTTCATCAGTAGTTCGCCTAGGGTTCGGTGGTCTTTAGCACGATGGAGGGAGGGCAAGCGCATCTCGCGTTCAACTGTGGTGGGTTTCGAAAGGAATTATTGTCACTCGACATTATTGGGAGGTGTCAAAGTCGCGTATTAGGGTGATAGGTGGTCGCGATGGGTTCTGGTGAGGAGATGCTATGGGGCGTCAAGGGTTACGAGTTGCTAAAGAGATGTAGGTGCACCTGTAGGTGAAGTTCGTGAGGTTTGGTAGAAGCGTTCGACGTGGGAAACACTCATGAATTCGAAAACTGTTATCGAAGAACGTGAGTCTTCTCTGAGGCTCGAACTGTGAACTAGAGTGGTTCGAGGGTTGACTGGACTAAGATGTTTGAGGTTGCGCTGTGAGGATTTGGAGATCGACCATGAGGTGTTCGATGTAATGTCGAAGTGTATGGTGCAAGAGTTTAAAGCTGTTTGCATTAATAATCAATAAGGTAATTAAATAAATTATTTAGTTCATAATTAATTTGTTTGGTATAGTAGTTAATATAATCGAAAAATCATTGATCGATAAATATAAAATAGGTGTACGATAAATTCATTTGAGATGATTCAAGTAGAGGCTAGCCAAGACAATTCAAAAAGATGGATATTCGAAGATAAAATATCACGGTGAGTAAATCTCACTCACCATTTAATTAGAATTATTTTTATATAGTTAAAAATAATTGCTATGCTTGTTTGAATATTGTTTGGTTGATTTAAAATATATATTAGTTATTTAGGTTGACTATTTTATATATATTGGGTTGATGATTGGTTGGATTCCCGCAGTCTCATTAGCGGATGCCCGCGGTTTCATAGCGGATGATTACCCTATACGCCCCACGCTATGATTAGTGGATGACCTTCTATACCGCGATATTCTGCCTCGAAGCAGGATGGGTATTACTATGTTGACGAACATCTGTGAATGCAGGAAAACAGGTTGGAGGAATCCAACTGGATTCCTCAAAAATATATTATCTGTGGTTGTTTGTTTGATTTCATATATATTCATATATGATGTGTTAAAAATCAAATGATTGAAAATTGGTTGATTTGATTGTTTAAATATCACTGGGGCTTGGGATATTGATTTATAAAAATATCAAAAAGGGTATTTGAAATTTAAAAGGGGGAATTCTATTTTTATAGATAGAATTTGAATTTTAAATGAAGTATAGAAACATTAACTTGTTTTGAATATATATATATAAACAAGTAATCGAATTTATAAACTTTGTTTATAAATGGAAATATGGGATTTGAATCGAATTTATAAACTTTATTTATAAATGGAAATATGGGATTTGAATCGAATTTATAAAAGTTGTTTATAAATGGAAATATGGGATTTGAATCGAATTTATAAAATTGTTTATAAATGAAAATATGGGATTTGAATCGAATTTATAAACGTTGTTTATAAATGGAAAGGTGGGATTTGAATTGAAGTTATAAACATTGTTTATAAATAATGCCGAGAATTCAAATGGACTTTAAACCATAGATTTGAATATAGAAATTCAAATGGACTTTAAACCATAGATTTGAATATAGAAATTCAAATGGACTTTAAACCATAGATTTGAATATAGAAATTCAAATGGACTTCAAACCATAGATTTGAATATAGATATTCAAATAGACTTTAAACTATAGATTTGAATATAGAAATTCAAATAGACTTTAAACTATAGATTTGAATATAGAAATTCAAATAGACTTTAAACTATAGATTTAAATATAGAAATTCAAAGGGTCTTTAAACGATTTGAATATAGAATTCAAATGGAGTTTAGCTATGGAATTTGAATATAGAAATTCAAATGGACTTTAAACTATAGAATTTGAAAATAGAATTCAAATGAAGTTTAAATAAAGAGAATTCAAATAGAATTTAATTGGAATTTGAATAAGAAGTCGATAAGGAAACGAGAGTATGGGTATAATTAGAATTTGTTAATATACAAGTTAAAATATATTTGAACATGTCATGTTCAAATATGAAGGTGGATTAGACTAAGAAGTTAATTAATAGATTTAATTAACAAATTGAGTTAAAACGATTGGTATAGTTAAAATAGATTGGACAGGTATAGACATACAGGAGACAGGTATGGAATAAAGTATAGAAGTGAAATAAATAGAATGCCCGACAAAAAGGTACGTATTTAATTTCCATATGAGATTTTATGCGCCGTATCGGCAAGCCGCTTGGCTTTTTTCTTTTTCTTTTTGAGATGAGAAGGACAGGAAAAGCTATTTGAAATTTCCCGATGCTCCCGATACAAAGGAGGTTATGGCGAATTTTTCCGGGAATTTAAGGAGATAGAATATTTTTAAGATAATTTGATAGTTAGAAATCAACATATCAAATTATATAGAAGTCGATAAGGAAACAAACTTAGAAATAGAATAGTATAATTAAAAAGGGAAGTATAAGAAAAAATCTTGTAGAAATAGAAAGAGAAAATGTATATGTGTTTAAAGGTGGATAATCAGTTGTATCGTATTGATTATTCGAGTAAGTAGTCTTGTCTGTTTTGACGTTAAATGTTATTCAGTCAAGGTCTGAGAGGTAATTATACCCTAACTTCGTTGATTTCATGATATACCGATAAGTAGCAAGATTCAGGCTCGAAGATCAATGTGGAATAAGAATTAGTTAAATACTGTATTTGGGTTGTCGTAACGATGTTTTACACAACATCTGTTTTAACCCAAATATGTGCAAGGCTTGGAAATAGAATAATGAACGTTTCCTAAGTATAGAAATAAACGAAATTGGAAAAGAGATAAGTAATTGGATATTTTCCAATTATAAATAACATATATTTTCTAAAGTTTAGAAAATAAAAGAAGGCGATATATGGAAATGTTTTCCAAATAACATATAAGGCCAATATGGTTATTGAAATATTTGATTAACAAATATTGATAAAGAAATAGAAAAGAGATTTAATTAATGGAATATTAATTAAAGGATCAGTGATTGTTGGATGTTTGGATGAACACTTGTTTTATTCGATAGTTAATTCATCGACTATCGAAACACTTGTTTTTATTCGATAGTTAAATCACAGACTATCGAAGTTTTGACCATCGTTGTCAATATGGAGAGACCGGTTGGATTATTATCCGAAGAACCACTCCATATCGGCAGTAGCGTGCGAATCGGATTATATAAAGATAATCGAAGACGGAGTAGAGTGCAAGGACTTTTTCTATTAATAGAAATTGTGCCTTCGGTTCATCCTGTTCCTGGGTGACTTGTATGGATGAATGTCTGACAGAGTATTTCCAGACGATCACGTATATTGATTTCTCCAATCGTACCAAGAGTGGAAGCGGAGAAGGAAACTTCTTTTAGCTAACACGTAATGTACCGTTGAGGACGTCAATTGGTGATTTGATGGATTTGACGATGTGGCATTCGAAGTGAATCTGGTGTGATGATAAAGCGTAGCTTTTAGCCTCATCATCCGGTAAATGACAGAAATCGAGCAAGCAGCATGGCTATGTAGGTCGCACCTATTAGGGTGTATAATCACCTGATCTAGAGTTTCATTTACTTCTAAAAATCTATTGTCGATGCTGTCCCATTCGGGAAACGGTTGCTGATCCCAATCGTTGGTGATATACATTCGATACACTCAAGCGAAATGAGTGGTCGGTCATGTGTGGCTGAGTTGCAAGATGTTCTTGTTGAACTCGGTGTATTCTCCTCTAGAGATATACCAGCGGAAGGTGGTTCCATACCTTGTCATAGTTGGAAAACCAAATACCCAATACGTGCTTGCGGTTTTGATTGTATATTATATATGTGGAACGTGAGATGCAAGCGTTCCACTAGATTGTTATTTACTTGATTTAGACCTTATTATAATATCAAAAGAGTTTTGATATAAAGATAAGTCAAGTGTTTGGATTTTCATAAGGGAAAAACCCGTTCCGGGTTATACGGCGTGGTCTTATGAGATATCATTTAGTTTCTGAAACTGTTTTAAACTGTTTACTCATACCAGTCCCATGACTGACCCGTAGTTTATTTCGTTTTGTTCTACCTAAACTCTTGGGTGCCTAAATTTGTATGGGCAGTCAAGTAGTTCAGGATTTTTCAGATATATCTAAAGGAGCTTGGAGCAGGAGGCTTTAGCGTTATCTAGTTATAGTGGTTCCGTTGTATTGTAAGTGTTGTACTCTGATAAGTGTATGTTATATAGTTAAGATTTTGTATTTCAAAGATATGATATATTATATTTTGTTCCACTGCGATGTGAGATTCTGTGTTGTTGTTTCTGTTCTTCTTCTATCTATTTCTCCCAAAAAAAAAAATGTTCCGAATTTCCGTGATATTTGGGGTTGGACTTGTGTTTTTGGTCAGCTCAAATTCTACCGGATTTTCGGGTCATTACACAATCAGATAACAATTCAAAGAAAGAAAATTCAGAAAAGTCACAAAAATTTATCCATCGTTTTCGATCTCCAATATCCCACATCAAAGCATCATAGAGCCACACAATTCCGAGCATCAAAGAGAAATCGAGATTAACAACAATCGATCGATTTGGAAGATTGAGAAACCCTAGTTCGGCCACCATATTTTTTTCCAAAGAACAAATAGAGATCGGCCTTAGAAGAAGTGGTACACTCAAGTGAAAATGGGTCGGCCATTTTTTTACTTAAGGATTAAAAGGGGAGATAATGTTTTAATTTAAGTCTAGGGTATAAATTTTCTTCTTTTTATTGTTTTCGTTTTTCAATTCTTTTTGTAATCAAATGAACAGTTGCTAGAGTCTGTAAAATTTTAGATAATCCAGTTAGGGTTTAGCTGGCAGTTTACTAGAGTCTGTAAAATCTAGGGTTATGAGTTACAGGTTTTGTAATTCGGGAAAATCTGATCGAGGGGATATAGATCAGTCTAGGGTTTTGAGTGTAGGGTTAGTACAGGAGCAGGGAGTGCGAGTTTACATCGTCTTATAAGCGGGATCTGTTCTATCACCTAGTAGAAACCTTAGGAATGCAGCAGTAGGCAGGGTTTTACCGAACCTGGGTATCTCTATGTCTTATTTCCTTTCTGCTTTTTATTTCTGCTGCATTCTGTGATCTGTTTATTATTTAATACCCCGTCTGATTTTTAACTCAGCAAAAAACTGTGATAAGCCCTATTCACCCCCTCTAGGGTTAATCTAGATCTAATAGAAGAGGCATCGCTATAGGTCTGGCATCTTTCACTAAATCAATCCAAAACTCGATCTCTCCATGTGGTGGGAGTCCAATCACTTCCTCGAAGATGTTCGGATACTCGCCAGCAATAGGCACATCTGATAACTCATCCTACGAGATGTCGAGGGAATGTAGAAAACTAGTCATCACCTCATCACTAGGTAGGCAACCCAATACGATCCTCCGCCCATCATCCGTTCTAATGGTCACCGAAGACCCCTCATAGTCTACTACCACCCCATACCTTTGGAGCCAATCGACTCCAAAAATAATGCCAAACCTAGTAAAGCCCAAAACAAAGCAATCACAAGAAAACATACATCCATGACTCAATAAGACCAAATTTCGACAAATCATACTAAGGCAAGTCGAACCACCGATCGGGTTTGTCACAACTAAAGGGCTATCGACAATCTCGGGTTCCAATTCCAGCCTATCTACTAGGTTACTAGATACGATAGAATGGGAAGCCCAAGTATCAAACAATACTCGAACATGAACATCATAAATAGAAAGAATACCTTGAATAACGATACTCTTTCCCTTCTATGCCGCATTTGGGGAATTCGACGAAGAAGGAATGACATTCATAGCATATGCTTTCACCATTTGCTTCTCCTTAGTGGGTTGTGGACATTCATTCTTAAAATGCCCCACTTGGCCGTAGTTGAAGCACTTCTTTTCCCCTGGCTTTGCTCGACACTCTTTGACATAGTGACCCTTCTTGCCACAGCTATAGCACTCGATATCTTTCTTATTCTTCTTTTTCTGACCACCCTTGTTCTGATTCTGTTTCCTCTTACTCTGGGAATTATTCTTGTCTCCACCGCTTGCCTGTGGCTTTGGCGCCTCTGCAGATGTAATAACAACCACGATCTTTGACTTAAGGTAAAGGATCTCTGATCTCAATGCCTTTCCCGCAATAGATTCGAATGTCTCATCGATATGGTTTTTAAGTCTTTCCCCCAAGTACTTGTCTAGGACAGTTATGAACTTCTCGTTCTTCTTCTCGACAATATCAATAAGAGATAATCCATATTTCGACAAAGTATCGAATTCAACAATGTATTCGGAGACTGCCCTAGCATTTTGCTTAAGCTCCAAAAACTTCCTAAACAATTCTGATTTCTGAGCAGCTGGAATAAACTTGTCACGAAAGCAAGTCTTAAATTGATTCCAAGTAACTTGATCCTCGGGACTAGCTGTTATAATAACATTCCACCTATTCATAGACCGTCCTTGAAGTTGATGTAATGCTAACTTTCTCTTCATCGCATCATTGATCCCTAAATTCTCGAAGATGCGCTCACAACTATCAATCCAATCCTGAACCTCCGTAGCTGACTCCGTTCCGTGGAATGGCTTCGCACCAAGACTAGTATAATCTTTATAGAGCTTGGTAAAATCGGCTCTAGGCGCCTGCACTACTGCACCACCACCGTTAGCAACATTAGGGAAAGCTCCCTGAGCATCCCTAAGCATCTCTTGCATGAAGGTAGTAAACATGGTCCTTATATCAAGGACATTCCTACTGTTGGACACTGACCCCGTACTCCTCGTATTTTGGCTCGTCGTTCAATCTGTAAAAAGAAAAATGATTAACCATCTCCTTAGTTGTGCCAGTGCAGTGTGAATACATCCTTGGATATACTAATAGTATATATATATATAGTTTTTGAAAACCAAAATATCACAAATATGCGCTCTCATATACATATACTATCTCTCCCTGATGTCTTCTCCTAGGTTATCTACGCAACCTAGGCTCTGATACCAAGTGTGACGGCCCGTCCTGCACCAGCCGACACTTCCTCGAAATGCGTTATGCCAATGCCTGACTAGCACGTGACGGTCGTCAAAAGAAAAGGGTTTGAAACTATGAATCACCAAAGAACCTGTATTATATCTCACAACGCATGGAATAAAATATAATAATAACATAACTTGACATAAAATAGGTGAGACAGTGCATAAGCTGAAAACTAAACCATCATAGCAGTAGAATCCAAAATACAGCTTATGATCCAAACCATCATTATTACAACTTCAAAATACTGTCTCTAAAGAAAAATAGAAAAGGTACACCACTAATGCCTAAAGTAGTGACCAGCAACCGCACGGGGAGAATATATGCAAACAGTACGTGGATGCCTCTTTCTCGTCTCCAAATAGCTACTCATGCATGACCGCCTAACCTGTCTCTAGTCTGCTCGTTTAGGAGCACCCAGAGTAATAAGAAGAGACATAAAACACTGGGTCAGACAAAAGTATGTTATAAGCGATAGCAGCGAAGTAAAACAATAAAAGGTATAAATAATCATACTTGAACCTGGACCCACAACCAAAGAGTTAGCACAACAAGATGTACAATACTTTACAGTAACACAAACATAAAGTGTAAAATAGGAGTGTGCATGTCATGGTGATAGCAAACATCAAACATAGCAATCATCCTCACATCACTCACTCGGTGCGTATACCATATGATATCCACCGCTTTGATCACCGTATCCATTGGGACCATGATGGCAACTCCGTCGACTATTGCTATGACCATACTTTCCTGGTCTTTTGTCAATAAGCCTACCCAATCCACACATCCCTGGCTTTAGGTTATGTAACACCCCACCTCCGCCAGGGTGGCTCTTGCAAGCACTCTGACTTTGGAGGGGCGTTTGTACCGGGTAAACATGCATAATGATATACCAAGGCAGAACAAGAACATATGTATATATGTAAACAGAGTAAATAAGATAAATAAAACAGCGGAAGATTTCAAACTATTTCAAAACAAGTCTCGTACAACATAATGTCAACTTTCCAAATACACAAGTCTAGATAAAAACAACATCACTGAAAAACTGAAATACATAAGTACTATCCCCAAAATAAGTGATAACCATAGCTAGCTTCATGTCAAGACCGTACATGAGCTAAAATCCCACAAGCAAGCGATCAGAAATCCAAGCTAAGCTCCAATATTCCCACCCTGAGAACCTGGGGGGGGGGGGAACGGAAGAAAAGAGGCGAAAGAAAACAGGTCAGTCAAAAAGACTGAGTAAGCCCTACTACAATCAATGTAAACTGATAAAGTTAACTGGCATGAGAAGCAGGGATGAACATAAGGATAACTACATACTGGCATGATAGATAAAAGGTGTCATCGCATAATCAGGTTTAAGGTTTTGCACCACAGGTGTACTAGCAAACTAACATGACTTGAATAAACAAGTATTGATCCCTTGGCCCAAGCTTTGGCCCAATAACATGAAGTGACCCTAATACGAGGTCCAATAACATGAAGTGACCCTAATACGAGGTCCAATAACATGAAGTGACCCTAATACGAGGTCCAATAACATGAAGTGACCCTAATACGAGGTCCAATAACATGTAGTGACCCTAATACGAGGTCCAATAACATGAAGTGACTCTAATACGAGGTCTAACCAAACGGTCTAGTCGATCGGCTCCCTATAAGCCTAACTCGTCACGTGTTGGTGTCAATACGGCCCAAATATAATTGTAGTCAGACCGTGCCGGGTCTCCCGTCGGGTGTATCAAGCCCTAGGGTGTCAACCCCTGGACACCATAAACATAAGTGCACAGTCTAGATCTACTGGTACCCATGCTTGACTTCTCCAAATACGGACTACGTGCACGACCATAGTCCGTCCGGAACTACATCGGCGTACCACTCTGCCGTCGTTTTTAGTCACTTACCTCAAGTCCAGTAATCGTGCCCCCACCCTAGCCTAGTCCCTAGGGTCTTAATGATACAAACTTGGGATTACTGCTGGAGTGGACCCCCATTGCTAGGATTTTCTAGTGGGTTAAGTACGGTTTAACCCTCTTGCTAATCATGGATTAACTTGGTTAAGTGTAACGATGAGTTCACGACTTAACCCTGCTTAATCTACCAAGCCCAAATTGGTTAAGTATTAAGTGGACCATGACTTAACCCTAATCATGAGGCATTAATTAATTAATGTGCCTTAACCTCTCACATTAGACTTTGTTGCGGTTACTAGTTAAGCCGGTCGGTTCCGGGTAGCTTTACACCACAACTTGGTCTAACCTCGGGTTCAAGGTACAACATGACCAACTTCTCACATTGGGTCCTATTGTTTGTAGCAACTAGTTAAGCCGGTCGGTTCCGGGTAGGTTTACGCTACAAACTCAACCCAACCTCGAGTTGGTCACCCTTATATTTTCTAAGTGTCATGTCCATTATATTTCCAAAACATATTACAAGTTTTCAAGCATTTGGGTAGACCTAACTTAATAGGTAAATTCCCAATGGGTAGACCTAACTTAATAGGTAAATTCCCAATCTTATGTTTTTATGTCTTTTAAGTTTACCCAACCCCAAATGCAATCCCATCGCTTACATATCGCAATAGCGCATAAAGGATAGAAAGAGGGAACTTGGCATAATCATGACATAAAGGTGTTGAAGCCACAAGTTTAACATGGTGGCATATGAAATGTACATATGTTCATATACTTGCATATTACATTTTTAGGCCTCAAAAGCATGCATAAAACCAAACTTAGCATATTGGTGATACATGGTGATAAATGACATGTAGAAATGGCCATAAGTTCGCATTTAGCCTCACATGCAAGTTATCATAAGAGATATGATAACTTACATGTTGCCAAAATGCAACCTTTAGCATAAAGCTTGAAGCTTTATGTTCATATACTCAAGGTAAGCTTGCATAACATGATAACATGAACAAAATGATCAACCCAAACTTGCATAACATAACTTGCATATCATATGACAAACTTGCATATCAAACTTGCATAACATAACATGATAAACTTGCATATCATAACATGGCAAACTTGCATAACATAACATGATAAACTTGCATATCATAACATGGCAAACTTGCATAGCATAACATGGTAAACTTGCATATCATAACATGGCATACTTGCATAACATAACATGATAAACTTGCATATCATAACATGGCAAACTTGCATAACATAACATGATAAACTTGCATATCATAACATGGCAAACTTGCATAACATAGCATGGCAAACTTGCATATCATAACATATCAAACTTGCATAACATGACATGGTAAACTTGCATATCATGGCAAACTTGCATATCATAATGATCAACCAAACTTGCATCATTCATTTAACTTTAGAGTTTAAATATGAAAGTAGAAAAGGGCTTACAATGCTTATGAAGACACAAAAATATATATAGATTGAGACAAAGCCCTTATGCAATCAAATAAACCCAAAATGCAAGCTCCAATAGAAAAACCCTTGAGCAAAAATGATCAAAACCCTTGCTTTATGATGTAAATATGGAAACTTGACTTGAATGCAAGCTAATGATGCTCATACAAGCTTGAAAACACTTGTATGCATGGAAAATCTCTCATAGAAATAACTTAGGAATTTTATGAAGAGAGTGGAGGCCATGGGAGGAATGATTTTGCCATAGTTTAGTTACTTGAATGAATAATGATGATTTAGGGTTAGGTTAGGGGCTTATTTATAGAGATTAGTTTTAGCCTTAGGATTAAACCCTAATTCCAATCTCAGCCCTTAAAACCGAATCTGGCCCCCAAACTCAACACAACTCCCGAAATGGTGCACCAGGCAAAACTGCCCGGCTGAGCCAAGTCGACAGCCAAGTCGACAGGGCTGTCGACTGGGTCCAACCAAGTCGACTGCCAAGTCGACAGGCCTGTCGACTTGGTTGGCTTGGCGGGAAATTTCCCGCCTAGCCTTCCAGGCCTGAAATCCGAAATTTGAACTTGAAATTCAAATCTGTTTTGAACTTGAAATTTTCTGAAAACTTCATTGGGCCTTAATCGGGTCATACGGACTCCAATTTTCGAAAACTCGGACTCTATTTCGCGTATTTTTCCGAGACGAACGCAATGGCATAGCCCGTTTCCCTTGATTCAGAATTATAAATTAAATTCTGCCTCGATTTACGTTATAATAGGTTGTTGAAAATACGGGTTGTTACATTCTCCCCTCCTTAAAGGATTTCGTCCCCGAAATCTTCAAGTTAGGAAGAACGTAACCTACCATCCAACATCCATCTACTCAAAACATCATCCACGAGCAATCATTGTCCTTACAAGATTCTAAATGTTGTATGAACATATGCAAAGGTGTGTGTATATGTACTTATCTAATGCAAATATCATCAATGCAAATTATGTTAGTGAAATGAATCCATATGTATGCAATTCCTAACATAATGTATAACATCTATATGTGTGCACATAACATACATCCATATGCAACATCCATGTGATAACACAAAAATTTTCATCCATGAATAAGCATAAACACTCATGCATATGCAATATGAGGAGTGTGTGAGCCGATCTAGTGCCTAACGTGTATAATGCATCCACGAGTAACTACTTGCAAACACTTGCAACCACTTGCAACCATCAAGCATAACATGTTTCAAACACATGTTTCATCCAAAGGGTTTCTACCTAATGTTCTCATGACAAGATTAACATGATAAACTAGATAATCAAGACAAACATGGATAGCAAAAGATATGCTACAAAGAGATCGGGAAGGTAAGCAGGATATACTCCTTTTGGATTACAAGAAATCCCTTCCTAACCCAACCCATATTCTATGAAAGCCCAAAAGGTTTAGTCAACCTAACGGACCCTTTCAAACCTTGACATGTATTACTAACCGATGAGTCATACCTCCCGACAGAAATAGGACCGAGAATGGGACCGAGAGGATATACGTAAAAAGATAACATGCGAGTAAGTTCCACAGGAAAACAAGGATCAAGGATATGCTCTTAAAAAGAGATATGATGCGCGTATCTAGCCTTTAGTCTTCTAAGTCACGTTTCCTTGAGCTTAACTCCACTGTTCTTTGACCGTCTTTTACCTCATGATTTCTTAGCTTCTTAACTCTTATTTCCAAATATGAGTTGGAACCCATTTCATTGTCGCCTCTCGTCTTCCTCTTTCACTTACTCTTTTATCATTCTCGGCTTAAACATAACTATGACCTCATGGTTTCATGCAAGCTCTCCAAAATTCACCAGTGAATCCTGGATCTCGTTTACTTACTATAAAGTATTCCACGCAGCAGAACTTTTCTTGGAAATACCAATCCACGTTTACCAATTGCTCTTACTAACGTGATTTTCTATAACTCATGCTTGAACGAAATGAACCATCCGCCTGCGAATGATAGGCCGTACTTAGATTCAGTCGCTTGCCCATGACTTCCCGTAGACTATCCCAAAACTGGCTAGTGAAGATTGAGTCATGGTTACTAACTATACTTTAGAGAACCTCGTGCAACCGCTTTATTTCTTGAAAGTAAACTGTCGCTAGCTATGATGCAGTCCTTTCGCTCTTTACCGGAGTGAAATGAGCACTCTTCGTGAGTCTACCTACTATGACCCACATGCTCTTATTCCCTTTCTTGATCTAGGCAGTCCATCCACGAAATCCTTCGTGACGCTTTTCCCTCTTCCATTGCGGGGACCTCCAATGGATATAATAGCCCACCGGGCTTCTATGACTCGGCCTTTAACCTGTTGGCACAACATGCACCTTGGGACAAACTCGGCCACCTCCTCGGGTGATGTGCATCTTCAAGAGCCTTCTTTCTCTCATCGCGTTTTAGCCATCCCTTGTCATCTATAGCGAGGTGACTTACCATCTCGCCACGAATCAACTTGTCCATGATCTCGACTAACTGCGGGTCTTCTTTTTGTGAAGTCCCTACTTGATCCAGAAGGGTAGGTCTAAGCTCAAGGGACGCTAACTAACTAATTAAACTGAGAGAACTTCTTACTTCAATTGTCCTCGTCAGAGCTTTTCGGTTTTGAACCGCGACCACTTTAGCAGGATCCACCACTAAGCCTTGCTTAGAAACTATGTGCCCAAGAAATCTATCTCCTTTTTCTCCAAAATGACATTTGGAGGACTTGGCTTCCAACTGATGCGCTCTAAGCGTATCCATCACCTCCTTGAGATGTCTAGCATGTTCTTCCTCGTTCTTTAAGAAAGTCAGGATATCTTCTACAAAGATTACCACAAACTTGTTTAGAAACTCCCTAGGCACCCTACTCATCAAGTCCACGAAGTAGGCGGGTGCATTAGTCAAAGCGAATGGCATGACCAGCCATTCTAAGAATCCATCTGGAGTTTTGAACGTAGTTTTGTCTATACTATCCTCAGCTACTCTGAGCTGATGGAATCCAGTAGCAAGATCAAGAGAAAACAGATGTTCCTACAAGCTGATCAAACAAATCATCGATCCTTGGCAATGGTTGTCTATTCTCTTTGTTTAACTCACGATAATCAACACAAAGTCGAAGAGAACCATCTGCCTTGGTAGTAAATACTACAGGCGCTCCCCATTCAGATATACTTCGTCTAATGAAGTTCTTCTCAAGCAACTCCTTGACTTGCTTTCTTAACTCTCATCTTGCGGGGCCATGTGCCTAACCGGCCACGTAACTGGCTTGGCATTATCAACCAGATAAATGCGAAAATCTATCTCGCATTTAGGGGTAACCCCTTCACTTCACCCAAGATATCAGGATATTCTTGGACCACCCTCACCGATTGCAAACTATCGATAGACGGGTTGAGGGATTCAAGATAACACAACATGACGGGACTCATAGGGTTACTAGAAATTTTTAGGGTATTACCGAGGCGAGTCATGAGCCTCTCAACCCTATGCTCAAAAATCAAGAATGGCTCCAAAACTGGACAACCAATCCATGCCCAAAATCAACCCGTACCCCATGAAACCGAGAATATAAGCATCACGCGAGAATTCTATACTCAAGATAGAGATTTTCAAATCCACGTAGATAATAGACAAATGGGCGGAACCCCCAATTGGATTTGAAACACACACGGGATCATTAACTAGACTAGTACTTAGGTGCAAACTTTCAACAAGATCAGATGAGATAAAGCTATGCGATGCACCAGAATCAAACAAGGTACGAACTGGAAAATCAGAAATATATACAAGGCTCTCAACAGAAATACTACCTCGATCGGGAACTGGAGCGGCAATGAGAGCATGAACTTGCCCTCCTGAAGGTCCAGCACGCTGAGTCTGACCCTGGCCTTGCCCTTGCTTCTTCGGGCAATCCCTAGTGAAGTGTCCCATTTCTCCACAGTTAAAGCAAGTGCCCTTCCTTTTTCTGCAATCCTTGTTTAGATGAGTCGAGCTTCCACAAGTAAAGCACCTTTTTTCCTTCTTATCTTCCTCTTGAAGCAGGGCCATATTTACCAAACTCTCGAAGGTTGCCCCGATGGGTATATGACATATGGCCAAACCGCGCAATGGCTCGTTTAATCCTAGAGCAAAGTATATGGCCTTCTTCTGAGCTGTGTTAACCAAGTCTAAACCGACCCGAGCCAGTTGATTAAACTTATCTATGTATTCCCTAATAGTCATGTCCCCTTGCTTTAGTGATAGGAACCTTAGTCCAAACTTTCCCCGAAAGTCATCCCAAGTCTCAATTGGCCTAGTAGCGGTGGTGACCACCCACCAACGTGCAGCTTCTTCCTTTAGCAACCACACTGCCAATAAAACCTTCCTACGGTCATCTATATCAAAGAAGGCAAAAAGATCTTCGGTTTCTTTCAACCAATTCCTGGCCTCTACAAAAGTCTCAGTGCCTTGAAAGTTCTTGCCACCCATCGTCTTAAAGTTCTTACAAGTTTCCGCAAAATCCGCTTGTGGATGCTGAGGGGGAGGAGGAATGTCCGCGAGGTCGGCTTCACTTGCCCTTTCCCCCATGTATCTCCTAAACCAAATAGGTACTTGAGCGCCTTCCGGAATGGCAAAGTTATCGGCCATACTGAAAACGAAGAAAAAGACAGATTCAGAATGGAGAAAAACGAAGGAATTTTTGCTAATGGCTTTTTGGGGAATAGCCTTTTAAATAAACTAGACTTTTCTTTGGAAAATACTTTATACTTGGTTTTGAAAATAGTTTTCCAAAAGTTTTAAAAACCTTTTTGTTCCTTCTCGTAAACCATATGCTCTGATACCAAATGTAACACCCTACCTCCGCCAGGGTGGCTCTTGCAAGCACTCTGACTTTGGAGGGGCGTTTGTACCGGGTAAACATGCATAATGATATACCAAGGCAGAACAAGAACATATGTATATATGTAAACAGAGTAAATAAGATAAATAAAACAGCGGAAGATTTCAAACTATTTCAAAACAAGTCTCGTACAACATAATGTCAACTTTCCAAATACACAAGTCTAAATAAAAACAACATCACTGAAAAACTGAAATACATAAGTACTATCCCCAAAATAAGTGATAACCATAGCTAGCTTCATGTCAAGACCGTACATGAGCTAAAATCCCACAAGCAAGCGATCAGAAATCCAAGCTAAGCTCCAATATTCCCACCCTGAGAACCTAGGGGTGGAAACGGAAGAAAAGAGGCGAAAGAAAACAGATCAGTCAAAAAGACTGAGTAAGCCCTACTACAATCAATGTAAACTGATAAAGTTAACTGGCATGAGAAGCAGGGATGAACATAAGGATAACTACATATTGGCATGATAGATAAAAGGTGTCATCGCATAATCAGGTTTAAGGTTTTGCACCACAGGTGTACTAGCAAACTAACATGACTTGAATAAACAAGTATTGATCCCTTGGCCCAAGCTTTGGCCCAATAACATGAAGTGACCCTAATACTAGGTCCAATAACATGAAGTGACCCTAATACGAGGTCCAATAACATGAAGTGACCCTAATACGAGGTCCAATAACATGAAGTGACCCTAATACGAGGTCCAATAACATGTAGTGACCCTAATACGAGGTCCAATAACATGAAGTGACTCTAATACGAGGTCTAACCAAACGGTCTAGTCGATCGGCTCCCTATAAGCCTAACTCGTCACGTGTTGGTGTCAATACGGCCCAAATATAATTGTAGTCAGACCGTGCCGGGTCTCCCGTCGGGTGTATCAAGCCCTAGGGTGTCAACCCCTGGACACCATAAACATAAGTGCACAGTCTAGATCTACTGGTACCCATGCTTGACTTCTCCAAATACGGACTACGTGCACGACCATAGTCCGTCCGGAACTACATCGGCGTACCACTCTGCCGTCGTTTTTGGTCACTTACCTCAAGTCCAGTAATCGTGCCCCCACCCTAGCCTAGTCCCTAGGGTCTTAATGATACAAACTTGGGATTACTGCTGGAGTGGACCCCCATTGCTAGGATTTTCTAGTGGGTTAAGTACGGTTTAACCCTCTTGCTAATCATGGATTAACTTGGTTAAGTGTAACGATGAGTTCACGACTTAACCCTGCTTAATCTACCAAGCCCAAATTGGTTAAGTATTAAGTGGACCATGACTTAACCCTAATCATGAGGCATTAATTAATTAATGTGCCTTAACCTCTCACATTAGACTTTGTTGCGGTTACTAGTTAAGCCGGTCGGTTCCGGGTAGCTTTACACCACAACTTGGTCTAACCTCGGGTTCAAGGTACAACATGACCAACTTCTCACATTGGGTCCTATTGTTTGTAGCAACTAGTTAAGCCGGTCGGTTCCGGGTAGGTTTACGCTACAAACTCAACCCAACCTCGAGTTGGTCACCCTTATATTTTCTAAGTGTCATGTCCATTATATTTCCAAAACAAATTACAAGTTTTCAAGCATTTGGGTAGACCTAACTTAATAGGTAAATTCCCAATGGGTAGACCTAACTTAATAGGTAAATTCCCAATCTTATGTTTTTATGTCTTTTAAGTTTACCCAACCCCAAATGCAATCCCATCACTTACATATCGCAATAGCGCATAAAGGATAGAAAGAGGGAGCTTGGCATAATCATGACATAAAGGTGTTGAAGCCACAAGTTTAACATGGTGGCATATGAAATGTACATATGTTCATATACTTGCATATTACATTTTTAGGCCTCAAAAGCATGCATAAAACCAAACTTAGCATATTGGTGATACATGGTGATAAATGACATGTAGAAATGGCCATAAGTTCGCATTTAGCCTCACATGCAAGTTATCATAAGAGATATGATAACTTACATGTTGCCAAAATGCAACCTTTAGCATAAAGCTTGAAGCTTTATGTTCATATACTCAAGGTAAGCTTGCATAACATGATAACATGAACAAAATGATCAACCCAAACTTGCATAACATAACTTGCATATCATATGACAAACTTGCATATCAAACTTGCATAACATAACATGATAAACTTGCATATCATAACATGGCAAACTTGCATAACATAACATGATAAACTTGCATATCATAACATGGCAAACTTGCATAGCATAACATGGTAAACTTGCATATCATAACATGGCATACTTGCATAACATAACATGATAAACTTGCATATCATAACATGGCAAACTTGCATAACATAACATGATAAACTTGCATATCATAACATGGCAAACTTGCATAACATAGCATGGCAAACTTGCATATCATAACATATCAAACTTGCATAACATGACATGGTAAACTTGCATATCATGGCAAACTTGCATATCATAATGATCAACCAAACTTGCATCATTCATTTAACTTTAGAGTTTAAATATGAAAGTAGAAAAGGGCTTACAATGCTTATGAAGACACAAAAATATATATAGATTGAGACAAAGCCCTTATGCAATCAAATAAACCCAAAATGCAAGCTCCAATAGAAAAACCCTTGAGCAAAAATGATCAAAACCCTTGCTTTATGATGTAAATATGGAAACTTGACTTGACTGCAAGCTAATGATGCTCATACAAGCTAGAAAACACTTGTATGCATGGAAAATCTCTCATAGAAATAACTTAGGAATTTTATGAAGAGAGTGGAGGCCATGAGAGGAATGATTTTGCCATAGTTTAGTTACTTGAATGAATAATGATGATTTAGGGTTAGGTTAGGGGCTTATTTATAGAGATTAGGATTAGTTTTAGCCTTAGGATTAAACCCTAATTCCAATCTCAGCCCTTAAAACCGAATCTGGCCCCCAAACTCAACACAACTCCCGAAATGGTGCACCAGGCAAAATTGCCCGGCTGAGCCAAGTCGACAGGGCTGTCGACTGGGTCCAACCAAGTCGACTGCCAAGTCGACAGGCCTGTCGACTTGGTTGGCTTGGCGGGAAATTTCCCGCCTAGCCTTCCAGGCCCGAAATCCGAAATTTGAACTTGAAATTCAAATCTGTTTTGAACTTGAAATTTTCTGAAAACTTCATTGGGCCTTAATCGGGTCATACGGACTCCGATTTTCGAAAACTCAGACTCTATTTCGCGTATTTTTCCGAGACGAACGCAATGGCATAGCCCGTTTCCCTTGATTCAGATTTATAAATTAAATTCTGCCTCGATTTACGTTATAACAGGTTATTGAAAATACGGGTTATTACAGGTTAAGGGCCAACCAGTGCACACTTCCCTGGCTTTGGTTTGTCTACATGCCCCGTCTCTTCAAAGGTGAACCAAAGTTATAGATATCGATAACCCCTTTGCAAATGTCCAGCAGCAAAACCTAACTCATGAAGTTAACTCGTTGGTTTCCATCTAGATCCTGAGTAATAACTTCCCACTTGGATTCCAGCTGATCCGATCTGATCCAATGCAAAGCTTCATTCAATCCCAACTCTAACTCAATGCAAGTGGCCTTCCTTTTTTCATGCTTCCTTATGCTCAAGCTCCAGTTCGGTTCAGCCCTATCTGATCCGATCCGGAACACTTCAGATTTTCCAACAACCTTGTATCGTCCATTCTCGCCATACGACGACGTTTTTAACCATTCTAACTTTACTAAACAATCATAAAGCATTCCAAACAGTAGTAATAACATGTGTAATCAATCAACAAGGTCAAAATATTAAGCATATAGGTTATTTAGATCAAACATACCCAAAATCTATGATTTTCCCCTTAATCCCCTTAACCATGTTTAGCCATAGGAACAACAAACTTAATTCGAATCAACCCAAATTTTTATCAGAGGAATAAAATAATATTCTATAATTTTTACATATTTTTATGGATTTTAATGAAGCATAATTTCTCTAATTATCACTAATCACCCCTAGTGAATAAAAGTGCAAATCACTCACCTTAGCCAAAATAAATTATATATCTGAAAACTCCACTGATTTGGGTCGAATTCCTATGTGTTCCAGCGGCTCTATCTCGATTTTGATGCCAATTCACCTTAATTTGATGTAGATTTGCTTAATATGTGATTAGGGATGAATTTAGAAGCTGAAGGCCATTACTAGGGTTAGAGGAATGTTTGTGGCGGCTAGAAAACTGAAATGAAATGATTTCCTAAACCCATTCAGCCCTCCCATAACCCTAATCCCGAAATGGGTTATGGACCTAACCACCAATCACTTAATTAACCCCGGTTAAGCTGTTTTTTCCATCTCCAAACCTTATTTCAGCCATTTCTCCCAAACAGTAAGTCCGTTTGAAAGTGCCCACTCTACGGAAGGGTAAACCATCATTTGAATCCAATGGAAGTGGTTTCAGGTCAAACTCCTTACCAATCAAAAGTTATAGGCGAAACAAGACTCATCAAGGGAAAAACGGTCATTTAAAATTCAGCAAAAATCTTGAGTGTGGGAAATGATCCCAATAGTTGTTTCCCAAAGTTACATGACCATACGACTTCGTATGAAGATAAAATAAATATTATACGATCCTCCGATACGTAGAATGCTTGTCGTTACATAATGTAACTTAATTTATTTTTATAATTTAGTTTAAAATGTTTTAAATTAATATAAAATGTTTATTTAGTTTTTAAGATTTATTTTGAAATTTTAATTTAATTAAACAATAATGTAAAGTTCAATTTAATTACTTTATTAAATTTGAATTTTTAAAGGAAGAATTTAATATTGAGATTTTTTTAGATCATGTGAATAGAAAGATTTGAACTTAAGTTTATGATTTATTAGATATAAGATTTTATTTGCTAAGTTAACAAATTTTAAAGTTAAAGATTTTGATTTAAAAATATTACTTGGTAATTAAACTTGGATTGTTGTATTGAAAAATAAAATGAAATGAGTTTAGGATATAAGCTTTAAAAAAACTAAAGTAATGATTTAAATTTGAGTTCAAGAGTAACTAAAGAAATGCTTAATTTAAACTTAATGATTACGCTTTAATTGATTTGAATGGGAACTTGAAATCTAAAATAAATTATAAGTAAAATTTAGGAATATGGTTATCGGGTTCGGATTGGATTGTTATATTTAAACTATTTTGATTACTACTATTTATATCTAGTAAAGTATATTTACTGCCTTGGTCTCTTTATAATTTTCTATTTCAAGTAAAGTATATTTCTAATCCGTGCTACTATGTCCATATTTATTTAAGATGAATATTTCGATTAATGATGGTATGGTGATATAAAACTTGAATTTGAATTAATATGGAATCGGTTAAGAAAATAAGATATGAAATCCAAAACTGAAACCAATACTGAATTTTTTTGAGTAAATTATTTAAAATCAATAAAACAAGTTAACTAATTTACGATTTTGGAATATGATTTCCAATATGAATGGAAACTGTGTGAAATAAGCATTTGGTTGTTAAAGAGAACAAGGCAATATATTGTCATACTATTTGCCAATATTGGGAACCACTTTAACAACTTTGCACATGATGGTGATTCCATAATGTAGTAGGATAGTTTGGAGAATGGTACTAGAATGAAGTAAGTGAATGATCATGGATATCCTTGACCATTAGTTTATAGTTAAAAAGACTAAACTAGGAGCAATGCCCAAGCCAAGTGAGGTCGCTTCTCCGATTGGACATGCGATAACGTACCTCTTACTTTGTGATTGATTAGTGGCTTTCAATGATTTACGGAAGTGTTGTTTCGAGGTAGGTGATAGTAGCTGTTATGCGTTACCACCAACCTGAGTCCCCAATCCGGTAGAATCCTTGTAACAACCCAAATTTCAACGGATTGATTTTTTTCAAAATCCCAATCTATCGAAGCTCGAGTCAGCTTGTGTGGTATCCTACAGAAAAGACAAAGATAATAAATGTTTAACATTTCGGTAAACATCTCACAGCGGAATGCATAAAATATAATGTAATCAAATATAACCTTACCAAAGGAATAATACAGTCTAACCAGTATCCAAAGCTATCAAACCTGTGCCATATACCTAACCTACGAGTATGTTATGAGGAGGGGGTCATAACACAAAGTTCTGATGATTGGACAAATTAGACATTCTGAAATAACCCTACATATACCGTTCAGTCATGTTTTCTTATTTATTAGGTTATTTTGGGTTAACAGCACTCAAGGTATATCTAGTCAATGATGCAACAAAACAAAATAAAGGAAAGTAATAAGAAACAAAATAAAAGAAAGCAAAGAAAGAATAGTGAATTTTTGTTTTGTAATTGTGAGTGAATAAGTAGAATGGAAATAGAAGCATATAAAGGGAAAAACAAACATAACAACAAAAATAGAAGCGGAATAGACAACTCCTATATGTATTAAAACATAGAAATTAATTAAAATGAATTGGACGGAGCCTCATTCGAAAGCAAGCATAGCTTAAATTCAGAGGAGAAGCAAGGATGATAAGAGACTAGCAGTTGGTATTAGAATTTTTTCCGGCTATTATGCTCAATCTATTTCTGTATTTTGTATGGCTTGAGATTGCTTACGGAAATCAATCAAAAAATATTTGTCAAAAAGAAATTTTCTAAAAATTAATATTCATGTATATATACACTTTTATATCTATATAAAACATTCTGAAATGTGTTATCAAATAAACATGTGGTGCACCCGATGAGCATAGCATAGGTTCATAAGGGTATAAGTTATTAGAAATTTATTTGGTAATACTAGATCAGTTTATTATAATTTGAAAAAGGTATTTTTTTGCAAATATACCTAGTTAGTATTTCATTTACTTACAACATTAATTGTTTTATTAACTGATACTTTGACACATCTTGCTAAATCTGTGAATTTTGCATTATATAGGAACAAACAAGGAACAAATTTATGCATGTATTCTACAATGAAGAATCAATAAATAAATTTATTTTTACCTTAATTGCATCAGGGCATTTGGCCTAGTGGTATGATTCTCGCTGAGAGTGCGAGAGGTCCTGAGTTTAATTCTCGGAATGCCCCTAATTTGTTATGTTTGAACATAATTTCTTATTATTTAATACTTTAGGAAGTTCTATCAAACAAATAGCGTTTATTGCTTAGTGGATATGGCATCTGTTTCCTAAGCAAAAGGTCATAAGTTCGACACCTACTTGGCATGCTTGCCTTTTTCTCAAGTGCTTCCACTTTTAGTCTTGAAACAATTTATTTTCCTTTAGCAAGTATCCAAAGAATTTTTTTGAAACCAAACTCATGCGTAGAGCATATCTAGAATCTCATGTATTGATAAACAAAAAGACTAAAAAAGATTTAATATATCAAGTAGACAAGTAAATACATTAGTAAAAAACATGCGCTTCTCCGTTTTTCAACTTTAATTCATTTGTCATACAATGACATCTTGTAGCATTGAAGTCCACTAAAACTTTGTAAAAAAAAGTATAAAATTTTCAATATGACTTCTTTTAAATTATAGTGTATCAGAAAAATAGTTCACTTTGTGCTACGGAGAATTAGTTTAATTGAGAAAAAACTAGTTATAACGACCCGCCATTTTGACCGCGCTGAATCGACAAAACATGTCAAATCGAACCGTCCAAAACAACAGATTTTTATTAACTTCTGAGGTAAATAGAATAAATCATAGATCACAGACACAAATACAGAGCAATATGATATTTCGCAGTGGAAAATAAATAATACATTAGTAGTTCATGAAGCTACTAAATAAAATTTTACATCAGATTTTATGTATATAATACAACGGAAGTATAATACAATATATTTCTAATACCGGAATAAATGACAACAGTTTGAAACATAAACGACAAGAACAGCTGAATTGGAACTCGATCAATTGGTAGATACAAGTGAGTAAATCCAGTATAAGCTCCAGACTCCAAAGGTGAATCTCAAGCTATAATACTCAGTCTGACCCGAGTAATAATGCAAAAAATAAAATAACTCGGATCAGGACTATCATTCTCATGGAAGTTAATCAACTCAAATGAAATGTCCGATGAAATGCAATCAGTACCTTAAAGGATGTTTGGGATCACCATCCTTTAAGGATCCGTAAAACAAAAATCCAATCACTTTGGTTCGAATTCACTTTAGATAAGTCATAGTAAATCTATATTTCGATTTAAACCAAATCATATCATATATTAAAACTAAAGTCATACCATTCATATTCATAACTTATAAATTCGAATCAACATCTTATATTTCAATTTAAACATTTCGTACAATTTAAACCAATCTTATCAAATTCGATTTAACAAATTTCCAAATTCAAAACCAAACGATCTGTAAAATCAATTCTATATATAAAACTTATACATATATATATATATATATATATATATTCAAGTTCATGTTTAGTCACTTAAATGAATTCATTTCATATCAATTATAATTCCAATTAAACATCATTTACGTAGTTCAAGATCATTTCATTCAATATTTAAACCATTCAAATTCCCATTTAATTGATTTTAAAATCAAATTCATTCCTTAATTTGGAAATTCAATTTCAAAAACAATTTCACAATTCAAGTTCATCCTTTTTTTATAAGTTCAAATCAATTCGAATTCAAATTCATATTCTATATTAGTTCATTCATTTAATCGAGTTTCGTTATATAAATTTACATTTTAAACCTCGAATTCAAATCACGAAAATCTTTAGTTATCTACCGCTTTTAGTTCATTATTAAAGTTTATAAAATATATATAAAAGAAATTTTATTTCGAAAATAGATATATAAATATTAGTTTATAAAATTCTAAATTTAATTAGAAAATTGATTATAAACATATATAAGATTAGAATAATATAAAAATAGTTTAAAGAATTTTTTGTTATATAAAAGTTTAAAATACATATATAATTAAAATATATCGTTTCAAATAAATAAAATTATAAGTAAAATCTTAAATAAACAGTTAAATCTATATTTACTTATAAAATCATTTTAAAACATATAACTTAAAAATCTATAAAATTTAAGTTTAAAATAAAAATATAAAAATGTAAATTATTATTTTAAAATTAGTTTTCCAAATCATTTTACCTCAAAACATGACTAGTGGTGTCCGTATATCGTTATCTACCCTATGTTCAAGTGATACAGATATTTATCATTTCAGTCCGCAAAATTTAAAATTGTATGGGTACATATCATTTCAACCCGTAATCCCAAATTTAGTAAAATTCGTTCATGTCTATCATTTCAACCCATAACGATTTTTCTCTAATCTAATATCTATTCGGGTATGTATCATTTCATCCAATAGTGATTTCTTACAACTATAACAATCAATAATCGTAAATAACAATCACATAGCATCAATCACAGAATATATGTCATCTGTGCTCCTACGTGTCATATGAATATATCATGTCACATACGAAATGTGCATACATATCAACATAGCAAATAATTTCTACTAGCAATCCTATACATTTCATATAATAGCTCATTATTGATTTAACATCCATGAAACAGTGTAAGTCAAGTGTGAGATAAACTCACCTTTCGTGGCACAGGAATGGAGTTGACAGACTGATTTGACACCGAAAGAGACTATAACTTCTAGGAACGATTCTGAATAGATTCACTTCGATATCACTCGATATTTTATTATTATTTTTACAAGAGGAGGTCAGGGAAATTTTAATGGATCGGTATGGTTATTGGGTTATTGGAACGGGTTTCGGAACTCAACAATAAACAACAAAACACAAAATAAACACAACAATAATTTAATTTAACCAAAATAAACACAATAATTCTTTGCACAAAATCATATATATTTTCATATATACGTATACACAGAGAAAGTTATAACATATATATATATATATATATTAAAATTCAACGCACTCCACACATAACATCAAAACCGTATACATATTTTTTCAAAATAAATAAATTTCAAAGCAATTCACATACAAATAAATATTAGCTAACACGACACATGCCTAACCAAATATATATAATGTACACAAAACAACCCACACACCCAACGCACACAAGAATATAACATATTGCACACACATAGGGGAGGAAAGGGAATAAAACTAGGAAGTTTATGAAGCACGGTCAACAAGACAAACTCAGTCGGTTCGGCATGGTTTGTGAAGGTCGACATGGTTGTTGGAGGCGTGACTGGGGAGACGGAGATGATGACCGACATGGGTGGGCTCGGCTTTAGTGCGGGCATGGCATTAGGGAGCGGCTGAGGGAGAGATGGGCTCAATGAAGGCTGTTGAGCTTTCGGGTTTCGGATGGTGGCACCTGAATGTGGCAAGGGCGGAGGTCATCATGGCTGGTAGGGCGGGGACTTGGAGCATCTCGAGCTGATGGGCGGAGCTGTTAGAGGGAAGCTCGACAGTGGGGCTGGCGGGTCGATTGTGGTGGCGAAGATGTAAGGAATGGATGCTGTGGGTTTTTTGCTCTTATTTGCATTGAAGTGGACAGGAAGAAAATGAAATGGGGATGGGGAAGAAATTGAAGAAAGGAAGTGACATATAAAAATGGAGCTATTTTTTCACTTTTTGTTATATTTACCTTTCACAAATGGAAAATTAATGTTAGATAAAGGGAAATCAATTATACTACTTGAGAAATAATATGAGAGTAGATAATGAAAAGTCATATGTTTGAATCATTATAGAGAAGAATAAAAACTTGAAAGTAGTAATGGACTACGAAACCAATGCATATTTCAGTCAAATTTTATAATTTAACGCTTTAGTCCTTTAGAAAAAATTAACCAAAACATGTGGGATTAAATAGAAATAACACTTCTAGATCAGAAAGAATTAATGAGATGAGCTAAGAATGGAAGAGGAATATTTTTTGCTAACTAAAATTTTAATATTCAAGACATTCAATTTTTTTATTATCCAATATTAATGAAATGAGCTAAGAATGTACTAATTTTCTTTGGGTATAATTCCTGAATTTTCTTGTTTAATATGGCATAAACACAAATTAATATCCTTCATTGTTGTTACAAATATTTATTACCACTAATTTACTAATAAAAAATAATTAAGTACCTAAATTGTATGAAAAGAAGCATATTCTCTATAAACATATCAAATTCTAATAAAGTTGGAAAATAAACCTTTAACGGAAAATATTTTCGATAATAATAATGGAGCATAAAGGATGGTAAGAAGAAATCACAGCGAATGTTTAATGCTTACAACAACAAAACAACATGGATTACGTTATAACTTTAAATATAAGTACATAAACAATTATTTAAAGGTTAACTAAAGAATACTAAAATAAGGAGATAATAAATTAAGGCATAACTTAACCATCTGAACTCAACAACACATGAAATTGCCAACCATTCCTCTTTCAATCCATTAATCTATTTGACAGGAGGTGATCATGCCTAAAATGATGAAGGAGAATAGTTGTTCTGTAGAAGAAATGAATCCATTAATTTATTTGGGAGAAGATGAGTGTTTTTCCCAAAATTGGGCTAAACACCAAGAATGCAAGGAAGAAAGTCTCACAAAAAATGAAAAGTGGAGCCGCACAATTATTAGAATGCAAGTAGAAGTCACAAGCCTTTATAGTGATTCAATCCAATAAGGATCTACATCCACTTTCATACGAAATTCCATTATCAATATGAGAATTACAAGATTAACTTCTTTCTTACAATACTTTTATCACTCTTTTACTCACAAATTACACCCAAATCTATTAGAGATGATGAAGAAACGTGTAGATCTGAAGAGATTTGATGAAGATGGTGTAGGATTGGTAGACTTCCTCTTTGAACATAAGCTCATCTATTCAATCCTCAATTCGCTAGTCTCTTGGATGCATTTGATAGAGATCATGATCCATGGATTGATCTTCAATCTATAATGTTTGATAGATGTTGGAATTGTTGTGAAATATTTTTGACAGCACTTCGTGGCCTCAAGATTCGATCCCCCCAAATGAAGAAGTGTGGGGGAGTATTTATAGGAAATTTCTAGACCAGATGGCAGTTCTATAATTATGCAGAAAAACGCCATGACTCATGTCGCCGTCGACATGACTTGGATCTTTGCTATAACTCATGTCGCCAACGACATTACTCATGTTGCATGGAGGGTTAACTCTCGGCGCCTTGAGCTTGCGACGCGACATGACTCTTCTTGGTATGATTCATATCGCTCTGACGATAGTTGTTGACAACCTGGTACTAGCTGGATGCGACTTGAGTAGGTCACGACATCGTTCGCTATGATATGAATCATCTCGTTCGGGTGATTTTATATTTACTGGAAGCGACACGATTGGGGTGCGGCATGGCTTATCTTCAGACTTTAAATAGTGATCGACCATTTATGTCATAGAACGACATGGTAGCAGGGCGGTATGACTCATGTCGTACGTCCCTATGTTTCTTAGCGCCTTGAGCTTATGACGTGGCATGACCCTGCTACGTGTGTCTTGTCGCGCTCGTTTTGTCCCGTGAGCTCCAGTACGGTATGATGGGGCTCGACTCATCTTGGTTACGATATAATGTTATTCCCATCTAGACATCATATTCTTTCCACGACTCATACACCATGTCGCTGAGCGACATGGATAGCAGTAGTATAACATCATGTTGCTGATCGACATGATTCAAAGGAGTTACGGCTGCGGCATGGTTCATATAGAGATCTTTAAGTTTCAGCTTGTCCCTCATATCTCTTTACGATATGGGGGGGAGGATGGCATGGCGTGTTTCATGAAACCGACCTGGATTTTCCGACATGACTTTAAACCGTCATGAAAGATAGTTGAGACAACAACTTGCGGCATGACTGCTAGGTCGACCCAGTCTTTACGGAGTATCATAGTGAGGCGCGACACGGCTTAACGTTATTCACTTCCTGACGATATGACCTTGAAGCGCCTTGATATCTACGCTATGAATCTAATTTCAACTTGATTTTCTTTCATGTGACTCCGACGACTTGATTTATATCAGCAAGATTTTTATATCATCCTTGACTCATATTTTATGGGTTAACATTTTGCTCCTCGAATTTCGTGTTATTAAAAATGATGCGAGCTTCGAATTTGTAATTTCCAATGTTGCCTAGGACATGTTTATGTCAAGTCGTTTGAAGTTTTTGAAAAGTCAATCTGTTCCTATTAACATGTCGTGAGTTGTACACACAATTTTATCATATTGTGAACCGCTTGAAATATCTGAGTTATCTGTGGGCTTTAAGTCGTGTTGGGCTTCGAATGGTTTTAACTTGGTCCAAAAACCCCTTAAACCTTTATATTATCCCAACCCCTATATCCATTTGCGCTTTAACATTTACCTGAAACCTCTTAACCCTATAATGGCGGCCGAGTTTTGAAGGAAGGCTTTGTTTCTGCTTCAATCAACTCAACTAAGCATCTCCCTATATCGTCGATCAGATTTCCACTTCAGCTCAATCAAGTCATTACTCGGAGCCACTTCGAACTACCTTGATACCTTCGTCATCAAAACTGAAGCCCTCCTCCATCCCAATCATCTAGAGGTTAGTGTAAAGAAATCCTACTTGTTTCTCAGGTTTTGATCTTGTTTTTGTTCTTCTAAATGCTGTGGTTTGTACAAAATCGAGGATTTCTATTTGCTTTTGACACAGTGATGATTGCATAAATTGATTTTGATTGTTTTGTGTCATTGAAATGTTAGTGAATCGAAAATGAAATTGATTGGGACGGATTAATTATGTATGAAGGCTTTGAAATTCTTCGACTCTCTTCGAACCCTGATTTTTACAAATTGAGCCTTATACCGTTCCGACGACATGAGTTTCAGACCATGCCTAGCTGACTTAAATTCCTTTAACGACTTGGTTTTCTTTTTAATCTCGAGTATCCTCACTGTTGTCACTATTTTTCCATACAGCTTATGCGATTTGGATAACCATGCCCAAGCGACATAACTTCAATGCCATAAAATGTCTCGTTCTGGTTTTTGACATGGTGATGATCATATGAACCTTTGTCGTTTTATCATAGCCATTATACACTTGTTTTTGTGTTGATCCAAGGTAGGTTATAAGCTTGTATAAGTGACCACTTTGATCCCAAATCGCATGAATTGATGAGACTCCCAAACTGTCAAGGCAGCTCATGTCGGAGACCGACATGAGTCTCTGGCCATATATCGACATGAGTCTCAAGTCGTGATAACGACTTGAGCTATAGGTCGTAAGACACAACTGCGGCATAATCCTTAACTCAGGATAACAATCAAACATTCCTTTTTAATGCTAGGACCCTTGTGTCGATATTGAATTGCTTTCAAAATTCGAAGTTACAATCTAACATGGAGTCGCGGACCTTCATATTTCTTAGGTTATGGATCGACATGGGATACAAATCGTAGACCAATATGAGGATCAGGTCATGGATCGGTATGGGTGCTATGTCGTGAACTGGCACAAGCCTCATACTCTGAACCGACGTAAGCCTTGTGTTGTGAACTGACATAAGCCTCGTGCCACGAACTGACATGAGCCTCATGGCGTGAACCGCCGTGGATTCCAAGCCGTGATGGTGACATGAGAAAACTGACATGTTGTTGCTATGGCATGAACAATTATGTCATAATGACTTAATTCTACTGCCCACAAACGCCTTGCCACGATGTTTACCTCCTTTGTTTCAATGTTTTGATGTGTTTTTCATATTTTTATCCTTTAGTTTTTTGCTACTAGAAAATTGAATGTACTCAAGTATATCTATATAGAATGAATGCTGAAAAGCAAGATCTTCCTCAATGTAAAGAGACTTCCTCGGCTCTAGCTGATACTTCCTTAAACAAGGCTTCCGAGACTGAAACAACCACAATCTCTAATCAAGTATCTGCCCCCTTCCTTTGGATCTCCTCCCAATTAAGGCTAGGGATCAAGAGAGACAGCCTACCACCCTAACTCAGGAGCAATACGAACTGTTGTGTGGTCAATATGGAATTCCTCTTACGGATGCAATATTACCAAAGGACGACGTTTTTGCTGATGACCCTCTGTTGGATATGTTGCTGTAAGCAAACATATGCTAGCAGCTGGTGCTATTCCCACGTTTAATCCTTTTCAAGGGCGAATCATAAACCATCTAGGCATCGCTCCTTTCCAACTCCATCCTAATGGTACACGGTTCAACTGGGCCTTTATGTACTTTTCATGAGTACAACAAAGCAAGAGCCTACTTTCCAGGATCTACGGTACTTGTGTTCTTTCAAGAGTAGGAAGGACACCCCCTCTATTATGCATGTTGAAGGTGCCAGAAATTGGAAGCTGGTTCTTGAATTACCGGACAGTGTTTTAGGGTTTTTAAGCCGATTCTTCTTCGTTAGATGACCCAAACCATTCCGAGGGCAATGGACAGATGAAGGTATGCATATCTTATTCAGAGGTCTTGACTTTACTTCCCTTTGAGTTATACGTTCTTACATCATTTCCTTTTGAAATGCAGTACTCCATACCCTGATTAAGGACATCAAAGCACCCCCTTCTATTAAAGCCACATACGAAACATTAAAAGCTATTGACGAGGCTAAGAGAAGTAGAAAGCTTTTAATTACAGATAGCATCCTTCACCAATACGAACTACTTCATCCCTTAAGGAATTTTTTATGTAAGGCTGGACCTTCCACTCCTAAACCTAACCTTACAAAATCAGATTTAGTAAGTCCAGACGACAGGAGTGTAACTCAAGCTAATCAAAACCTTTCCAGTGACCTTCCTTGAAAATATGTTCAGGGTCTGTTAGTGGAAAAATGTCGCCCTCATCGAAGACTTTGGATAAGGATGAAGACTCTAACCGTCATAGAGGCGAAGATCCCACAACGTCAGTTGAGTTGATTGAGAAAGAAAATATTTCCCTACATCCTGAGCCAGAATTAGATTCCGAACAGGTTAGAAGAGATGATAGTGAAGTGAATCCTTCTAGACTTGAGTATGGGATTGAACATGATAGTGAAGACGTAGCTGTATTAGAAACCGATCCAAATAGTGCGACTATAACTGGAGATTCTCCTACTGAAAATGTAGCTAAGGAAGATTCTGCAGGTACATTTGACAATTTGAGTGATCTCAACTCTGCTAGATATCTTAGTCAGGATGGTTCGGTTACTCAGCCGCTCGATTCTCAAACCATAGAAACCGGACTTAGGGATGCAGGCTCAACTGAGTCAGAAAAGCCTCTTAAATTTTTAGGAATTCCCTTAAACTCAGAGGATATGACTGGTCTGTGAACAATAGCATCTTTTAAAGAAATTCATCTTGTGTATTTCAATTATTTTCCTGTGTTTGTATCTTTCTTTAGCATTCTTAGACACTGTATAGTTTCAAGTATCGAAAACTCATGCATGTCTCATTTCAGGTTTAGACATGTACGAGAAATGCTCATCAGGAATCAGATCGAATTTCAGTAAGAGGAGCAAAACTATCAATCTGAAGCATTTACTACAATCTGAACCTCGGCAATCATCTCATCACCATGAGGAGCCCCATCCTCCTCCGCCTTTGAAGCCCTCTTCTCAATCTTTTCATGTATCAGAATCCGTTCTGACTGAGGAACAAAGAAAGAAGATACGCGAGGAAGAAGAGGAAGAGGCTAGAAGGTGCAGTTGGCTAGGGGAAGACACTCCCGATGAAAGGGAGCAAGGAAGGAAACGATAAATGGATGGTTCTTATAAGCATTCCCGAGTAGAGAAGCTGCCTATTAAACCTCGACTTCCTTCATCCTCTGGCGCTCCTGGTCCTTCAGCTGAGATCCATTCGATTATCAATAAACCTCGCGATACTCCTGGCTCGACGAACGTCTCCTTTACTGAAAATCTCCCGGGTTGGAACCTGAAAGGACTTTACTTTGATCGTGGAGTAAGTATAACCGACGCCGATGATTTTCTTAAAGAGGTGGATGCAGTTATAAGTCAAACACAAACCCAGCTCAACACTGCTAAGAGTTAACTTGAGACAAAATGGAATATCGTAAGAGATATCTTTTACCAAAAGTTGTGTGGATGGGAGAAACTTGGTGATGACCTCCAAAAGTGCCATGATTCTCATCTTACGAAAATTGCCGAGTTGGAGGATGATAAAGTCAAATGTGAGAAGGTTTTGGATGATCGTGACGCTACTATCGCAGTTCTTAATAAAAGAGTCGCAGAGTTGGAGGCATCAGACAACGAGATTAAAAAACTCCGAGAAGAGCTCGAGGCTTCCAAACAAAGAGAAAAAGATGCCATAGCTGCCAAGCGCGATGTTGATGCTGAATTGGCTATAGAAAAGGATTTCTCCAAACAATATCAAGAAGATGCCGCTAATCTCCGTAAGGAGGTAAAATCTCTGAAGGCTTCCAACCAGACACTAATGGCCAAGGTCGAATCCCTTGAGAAGGACAAGATAACTGCAGAAGAAACTCACAAACAAGCTATGGACGAAGCTGATGATGACATGTTCCGCTTCTAAGTCTACAGCGTCATGAGCCGTGGGAGCTTGCATTACGTAGGGGATAGTTTTGCACGTACATTGGCGCTCGTTTGGGAGCGAGTGCTTGAGATTAATGGTGATGATTGTAGCAAGGACGGACTAATTGACAAACTTTTAGACAACAGGTCCAAAGAGGCTTTGGCAGAAGGAAAGGCATAACTAATGGACGAGAGGACTAGTACTTCTAGTGAGAAAGTTCACACTCAACCAGATGTCAACCTTCCTGTTGATCCCTCGGCCTTTGAAACTTCTGGCTCACGGACATTAGCTAACCCGGATGATGCTCCTAAAGGCAAAAATGTCACCATTGAGGGGGATATCAATATAGAGGATATTGCTAATGAGCATGGTGAAAACGATGAGGCTGATGATGACAATCCCGACCATTGGACAATTGAGCATAGGGATCCCTCGGAGAATCTTCTAGATACAGGTAAAATTAGAACTAACTTTATCCTGTCATGCTTAGAGTCCATTTTCGATTCACCTGGGTCCCTTGCTTATTATGCTCAATGTTTCCATAATTTGAATTTAATTTCACCCCTGTCTTCTCCTGCCGTAGGCAATGCATTGACAACAAGAGCTATTAAGGCTGACTCACCATTGATAACTTTTCCTATTACTTCTGTCATTACTCCCCCTCCTCCTAGTAACACACCCTTGCTTGTTGCAGCTCCTGGGTCACAGGATGTAAAGATCGGTGCCTTCTTAGATTTGAATGTCGTTGACTACAGCCTTAGTGACGATTTTGAAATTATTAATGCAGATGAGAGTCCCCGAGTTACTACCAAGGAGAAAGGAAAGAAGTCTGCCAAGTCTTCATTGTCAAAGAAGAAGAGGAAGAGGAAGAGGAAGAAGGAGATGGGGGCTACCGCTTTTTCTTCCCAAGAGAATCGGAGTAACGTAGAAGAGACCCCTCCACCTTTAGCTAACAAGCCTGCTTTGAGATCAAGTGAACGGAAGAAACGACCGCGCTAAGTAGTAGCTCAACTTTAGTTGTTAACTATTTCCTTTTGCATGTTGTACTCAGGCCGGTTGTATATGCGGGCGCCGGTCCCCGCTCATTACTTTTGTACTTGTCATCTTTATGCACTCTATCATCGTCTCTATGCACTCTATCATCTGATATTTTTCATTTTAGCTTATTACTTTATGGTATAATTCTGCTTCGTTGTCAGGAAATTGTGCCCTGCTTTTCATGCTTTAAATTTCACTTTCAGTCTTGCTACTTCTCTATTCTGCATTTCATGCCTGCTTTACATTTGCAATATAGATTCTGCATCACAAATTGTTTGTTATTATAGGCTGAGTTAACCCAACCAACAAGATTAGATTTTCCCGACCTTGATTGAGATGATGTCCAAAATCCTTTCGCATAAATAACCATTTTACTAGGATCTTTGATTTCACCTTAGTCATTTCAGGAAATCTAGTTCTGTTGGTTGGAACGATCCAATGTCGAGTTTTCATAGAATTATGACCAGATTGTGGTATGCTTCTAAGAGAGCATAATTAGATTTCATTAATGCGATGGTAATGCCCCCATACCACAACTGGTTTCAATACTTCGGAAATTTAGGCATGGTATTTACAGTTAGATAAAGGAATCTGTTATTGTAACAACCCGAATTTTTACAACACGTTAAATCAAGAATCAAGACAGAATTAAATTATAAATTCTGAATCAAGTGAAACGGTCTGTGCCATTGCGTTCGTCTCGGAAAAATACGCGAAATAGAGTCCGAGTTTTCGAGAATCGGAGTCCGTATGACCCGTTAAAGGCCCAAAGAAAATTTCTGGAAATTTGAACTTCGGAAATAGCTTTGAAAATCAGATCTGGGGCTAGGCGGGGAGTTTCCCGCCTAGGCCATGTCGACAGGGCTGTCGACAGGCCTGTCGACTTGGGCCCAGACCAAGTCGACAGCCCTGTCGACTTGCCTGTCGACAGGGGGTGGCCGGGGCAAGTTGCCTGGCGCACCTGTTTGTCTCACCTGGTCTTGTTCTTGGGCTGGTTCTGGAAGCTTCCGAGATCTGATGGTCCTAATCTATCCTAGATCTAATCCTATGGTCTAAAACTATCCTAATCTCTATAAAAAGACCCTAAGCCTAACCTAAATCCCTAAAAATCAAACCTAGCAACTAAGTGCTGCCAAAATCAATTTTGATCATGGCCTCCATCTCCAATCCCTAGAGCCTATGCATTCAAATCGGGTTCAAATCAAAAGGTGCAAGCTTGCTACACCAAATAGAGGCCAAATCAACATTGCTATGCGAGTTTCATGAAGGTTCTTCTTCAAAGGAGGCACCTTTCTTAGCCAAGTTGATTCATGCTTCTTTCCCTAGGCCTAACTATGTAAGTTCTAGCTACTTTTAGATGGAAATGGTAGTTTTGATAATGACATGGGTTAAAATGAGGCTAAACATGATTATGCGAACCTATATGAACCTTACCTTGCCTCTTGTGTTTATATTTATGATTTTAGGCCTTGTGAGTGACTTAATCATGCCTCTCATGCTATGCATAACCTAGTTTAACTTGCAAGTTTGGATCTTTATGCATGAAATGCTAGCATGAACCCTTAGGAACCACTTTACTTGTGAAACATTGGCTAAGGCAAGATTTTGGGGCTTATGCATGTTTATGAACCCAAACCCCTTATGCTATCATGCAAGTTTGTGGCCAAATCCTTTATGAGATTATGCATGCTTGTGGCCAATCCCCTCTTTTAAGTTGTGCATGCTTATGGCCAAACCCTTTTTGATAATATGCATGTTTGTGGCCAAATTCCCTTGTAACATTTTGTGTGTTTGTGGCCAAAACCCCTTTTTATGACACTATGCATGTTCAAGGCCAATTTGTTGTCATAGTATTCCTACTATGTTGACTCGTCTATACTTATGTTGGAAACACGTTTTGGGGTTAGGTTAGACGAGCGTGAGCATACATGAAAAACTTAACTTGAAGTTTCATGAAATATGATGTGAAACATGATTTGGGTTAAATGGGTATAACATGACGACATGTAACATTAAATATAACATGGAAGTTGACATGTAAGTATGCATAAAAACATAAGCTTGGGAATTTACCTATTAAGTTAGGTCTACCCATTGGGAATTTACCTATTAAGTTAGGTCTACCCAATTGCTTGAAAACTTGACTATGAACATGACACTAGACTAAACATGAAAGTGGCCAACTCGAGGTTGGGTTGAGTTTGCAACGTAAAACTACCCGGAACCGACCGGCCTAACTAGTAGTTGCAAACAATAGGACCCAATGTGAGAAGTTGGTCATGTTGTGCTTGAACCCGAGGTTAGACCAAGTTGTGGTGTAAAGCTACCTAGAACCGACCGGCTTAACTAGTAACCACAACAAAGTCTAATGTGAGAGGTTGGGGTGCATTAAGTAATTAATGCCACATAATAGGGTTAAGTTAATTTGATTTATGAGGCTTAACCAAATATGGCATGGACAAATGGGTTAAGTAATTTGATTAGGCTAATGATACTTAGCAAAACATGACAGGGTTGGGTAGGTTAAGTAACTTGATTTGCCTAACGACACTTGACCATTTTTATACGACGAGGGGACGGGATTAAGTTAACCAACACTTAATCAATCCAACACGATAACTTGATAAGGTTAAGTAAATTTTCTTAGTAACACTTAACCGCTTAATACAGTTAAAGGATGGGGTTAAGTCAACTCAGACCTAACTAATCTAAACATGGTAATTGGACGGGGTTAAGTTAATTTACACTTAACTAATCCAACTTGTTAGTTTGATGTGGTTAAGTGACCTATACTTAACCAATCTAACGTGAAAACATGATAAGGCTAAGTCAGGAATCACTTGAATACGCTTGACCGATTTGACTCGGTAATTTGACAAGGTCAAGTTAATTTATATAATTAACCAATCTAAAATGATAATTAGACGAGGTTAAGTTATAGATTGCTTAATATACTTAGCCAACTTGACACATGGTTTGTAGGGTTAAGTCTTGGACTTGGATACTTAGCCAATTTTGACATGGTTTGTAGACGGGCTAAGTTATGAACTTAAGTGACACTTAACCCATTAGATAAACCCTAATTCGGAGGATTAGGTAAATAACCATAGTTAACAAGGATTGTGGAAATAAGGCTAAGTGGTAAACCTTAGTTAAGGGAAACTAAGTAATAATTCTTAGTCAAGGAAATGTGGACCATTTCTTAGATAGATTAGTAACCCGATACGTTAGGTCAACGTTTAAGCATGCGTGTAGGAGCAGGCTATCCGATTTAGATAAACGCTCCAACGAACTGGGTAACGAAGCAGCGGCTTCGGGGAACGTGAGGATATTCTTGGGATCCCTCTGTGAGCTGCCAGGTCATTATACTAGGCTCACGAGAGGTTGAGTTCTGCGGTAGAAGAACCAAGAATATGCCTTGGTTGCTATGCGAGCGACCTAAAAACTGGGGTGGATAGCAGTGAGTCGACGAATACATAAGGTGCCCGAGATAGCAAGTTCGTCGATCATCTACCATCTTGAGTCAAGCGTGTACGTACGGAAAGGCAGGGAACACCCAACAGACCATAATTGCTATCTAATTATGGGTGAGGTAGGCCGTAGGATGTGGGCTGGCCGGAGTGTAGTTCTCATGCAAGGTTGTCTCTTGTGTTGCCTTTCACTAGTTGAGGGAGGGGTCTCGTGGGACCATAGCCACGTGTAGAAAAGCAGACCTTAGTATCTGCATCGGCAGATAAATCTAAAGCTCCCGACCGAGTCCTGTATTTCTTGTTTTGCCCTGTGACAGGACTCGGATGGCACGATGTGATACATGTGCATATAGTTATAGAAAAACGATTCACGATGAATGCGTGGGGAAAAGGGCGCGGTTGAGGGTTAGCATAATCCCTAGTGGCCTAGGTGGTTTAACCCAAACCGAAATACGAAAGCGTGCAATAGGTAAGCGTAATCCCTAGTGGTGCTAGGTGGCGTAAGTCCTAGTAGTTCAAACGATGATTCATATGGAAGAGCCTAGCTAGAACAAGGGTGACAGTCCAAACGATTTCAAGGATAATACGACATGAGGAAGCCCGTACGAGGTACGACAAAGGACTGAACTTATATACATGGAAAGAAACATATGATTTGAGTAACCTATATATGCGATATATTAGGTTGACATGGACCATTACACGACTTTGAGCAAGGGACATTCATGGTTAACACATGACGCGGGTAGGGATACTAGTACGAGAGGTGCAGAGCAAATATACATGTTAGAACTAGGAAGAATATACATAATAGATACCGTGGGATGTTAGACGGGGTAGATACCATGGGATAATGTACTCGATAGAAATCTGACGATGTGATACCTTGACTTATCATAACACCGTAGTTTATCATGATGCCTTAGTTTACTTTGCCACAGTAGTTCAACCGGCTACCCTGGTTTATCTATCTTGTAGTTATCCTTATGTTTACTTTCAGTTTATGCATGTCATGTTACCTTTACCTGTTTTTATACTGGAAGTAGATAGGATGTAACGACCCGGATTTTGAGCGGCTTTGGTTATCGACGTAAGCCCGACGTCGATAACCAAAACATCGAAAAATCCCGGTAGTTAATGAAAGAAATTAGAAGGTGAGAATAGATAAGATAGAAACTTAGAATAGAAGAAGAAGAAGAACATAACATCAGAGTAACACGAACCTCACAGCGGAACGAATAACATATAATAGATAACATAACTTTGAAATATAACAGTTATGTATACAATAGCACTTATCAGAGTACAGCACTTACAACACAGCGGAAATAACTATAGCTATATGATCTTGAAGCCTCCTGCTCCACGCTCTTCCAGTATATCTGTAAAACCCGACTACTTGACTGCCCGTACAAATTTAGGCACCCAAGAGTTTAGGGAAAACAACAAATAAACTCTGGGGTGCCTAAATTTGTACGGGCAGTCAAGTAGTCGGGTTTTACAGATATACTGGAAGAGCGTGGAGCAGGAGGCTTCAAGATCATATAGCTATAGTTATTTCCGCTGTGTTGTAAGTGCTGTACTCTGATAAGTGCTATTGTATACATAACTGTTATATTTCAAAGTTATGTTATCTATTATATGTTATTCGTTCCGCTGTGAGGTTCGTGTTACTCTGATGTTATGTTCTTCTTCTTCTTCTATTCTAAGTTTCTATCTTATCTATTCTCACCTTCTAATTTCTTTCATTAACTACCGGGATTTTTCGATGTTTTGGTTATCGACGTCGGGCTTACGTCGATAACCAAAGCCGCTCAAAATCTGGGTCGTTACAGTTGGTATCAGAGCTTAAGTTAAGAATTACTTGGCTCTGTGGCGTGACTCGGTAGAGATAGGGTTAGTAACACCCTAGATTGAGTTTGAGTGTATATATACGAGTGAACGTATTTGTATTTGATATAAAAATTTGTTTTATATCGAGGAGATTCATTGGTTGAGTCGTTTATGAGTTCTGGTCGATCAGTTTGATCCACTGTATCGGTAGGAGTTACTAAACACTTGAATACGATGGGTCATCACGATATGTTTGTAAAGAGGGTAAATTAAAATAAGTTTACCCATAGTATATTCTGATATAGGGGAAGTATATATTAGATATATTGGTTGTTATTATAATCAAGTAAGATTATAAAGTGAAATGGTTATAAATAACCAATCAGAATTCATATAAGTAAAGTATATGAAAGAGGATGAGTTAAATCTGAATTTAAATCAGAATTGAAATTAAAATAAGGAAATTTTAAGTTCCTGGGAGAGTTTGAAATTTGTTTTCAAATTTGAACGAGAAATATAGTATTGAACTCACTTCGATCACTGGGAAATAATTCTGATGATGGTGTACACATCATCAGTGTGATTTTCGAGTTTCAAAGTGACGGATTACTACCAAAGATTTTGTTTTGAATTGTTTTGAGAAAAAAAAGATGGTTTAGGAAATTCAAATGTTTTGAATTGGTATTATGATTTCAAATTGATTTGAAAGAAACCCAGGAATTTAAGTTCTGGAATTAAAATTTAACTAATAAAGTTAAATAAAATGAGATGGTAAAAATAAATTGAAATTTAACGTGAACTAAGTTAAATAAAAATTTAATTGGATTAGAGATAATCTAGAATGGAACCAAATTGATAAGTCAAAAATTTGGAATTTGATATTGGGGTTCGAATGGAATTCGATTTGGATTTGAGGATATGAACTGATTGGAATTTGATTGAGATAACACTGGTATGTGCTGAGTTGATAGCATATAGAAGTGATAGAGTTGATATACCCGACAAAAAAGGTACAAGTTTATATTTGATATAAGCATGAGATTTATGAGCCGAATTGGCAAGCCGCTTGGCTGTTTGATTTTCTTTTGGGTTGGAGATGGCCTAGAGAGGCGAGTTGTAGTTTTACCGATAGGGCTGTACAAAGGAGGTTATGGCAAAAAAATTTGGAAATTTAAAGTGTTAGAAAATTTTCAGAATTTTTGAAAATTTTAGTTAATCGGAAGAATTAATATTTTAGTCGATATTAATTGGTTCTGTTGAAATCAGAAATAAGGGGTAAACAAATCTTAGGAGTTCCAATATATAGGGTCGTCCTCTAACTTAGCAATTTCGAGGACGAAATTATTTTAAGTGGGGAAGAATGTAATGACCCGCACTGTCAGGGGTATTATAGTTAATTGATTTAATTATATATATCGTGATGTGGTGAATTAAATAGAGGTTTAATTTAATAATAGGGAATATATAATAATTAAATAATATATTTAATTCAGAAATAATCAAAAATATTGGAAATCACAATATTCTGTGAACGGGGTCGTCCCTTAGATTTAATTCAGCTTAGAGTTGAATTATATTGACAAATATATTCAATCGACGTCAGTTTGAACGTAGAATTTTAATATAATTAAAATAGAGCTTGAAACGACGCGGCAGTTCGCTATTTGGTGATTCGAACTTCAACTGAAGGTACAGGATTCGTTTTAAGTTGGATTTCAGTGAAACAAGAAACGCGTGGAGCTGGTGAAGTATATCTTTCTAGTGGAAGAGAAAAATCGGGATTTCGTCGTGTAGATTTTTAGTTATGTCCAAATCAAATTTCAGAAAAGTCGCTATGGAATTCGTATATAATTCGTAACGCTTTATATACGTTATAAAAGGGTTTTTCAATGTAAATTGAATATCGATTCAACCAGGACTTGGAATATCGAATATATATTTACCCTGGAGCTGTATGGTATTCTGGTGTGAATATATATGAGAATATAAATTTATTTATATTTAATTTAATTTAATTTAAATATATTTATATATTTAAATGGGTCATTCAAAGCGTTAAAAATAGCCAATTTTGCAAACGAAGTCGGAATTCGACGAAACCAGTTTTGTTGGATCCGCAATGTCAAATAGTTGTTAGATTTCCAGTTTCGTGGTTTTTGAAGTCACTGTGTGGCCGTACGGATTTTTAGAGTGAAAAACAGTCAGTATTTCGACGGTTAAAAATACGCTGTGTGAGCATACGGAGTCGGAATTCGACGAAACCAGTTTCGTTGGGACCATAATGTCGAACTCTATCTACCTGTCCAGTTTCGAGATTTTTGGGTATCGTATATGACCACAGGAATTTTTAAGGACAAAAATACATAGCGTTTGCTTAAAATCGAATATAAAAATAAATAAATAAAATCCTATATATACCCCTTTGAAAATTTCTAAACCCTAAGATCATTTTCACATTCAACAGAATGTAGCCGCCACTACTTTTCTTGAGGAAAACCAAATTTTGTGACCTTCTTAAATCCTTTAAAAATCAATGAGAAAGCAATAAAATCAAAGACTTGTATATTCAAGATCCTCATTACTTGCTCTTTCTTTTCCATCCATTTTTGTGACCTGCGATTTCAGTTTTGGGTTTGCTGTTTACTAACAGCGTTCGTTCTTAGAACTAGGGTTCGAATTTACTTAAGGTTGAAGAAGTAGTGAGCAAATCCGGTTGTGTTTTTGGAATGAGGAGGTCGATGTGAGTTGGCGCACATGTTTTTGTGGTATACGATGGCAAAAAGGTTCGGTACCTGAACCTACCGTGGGTTCGAACGCAGGTCAGAGGGTGATGTCGAGTTCTATGGTTCGGGTATGGAGATGGAGTATGTTAAAGGAGAATGGTGCTGGTGGTTTCAGTTAGTGTTTTTGTGAAGAGATGAAGTAGGAAAGGGAGCCGGAAGGATGGGTTTTGGTTTGTACAGGGGAGCGACGGGTGTTGAGCGAGTTGGGGAAGAAGGCAGTGTCCAGCGGGTTTGGTTCAAAAGGAGGAAGTGGGCCGGAATTTTGGGTAAAAGCCCATAATTGAATAATTAAAGTTTTATTTCTTTTTAGTTTAAATTTGTGTAACTTGTATTATTGATAACTTCATCGTACGATATCGGTTTTCAGAAAAACAAGATCCGACAGGATCGTATGGACGGACAGTACACAATGGAACTAACCGCAAGTCAATTGGAGTCCATCAAAATTTATAGCGAAATAAATTTTCTGTCTAAAACAAGCGATGGTTGTCGTTATTAACGACGATTGTCCAATGTGAGTAAAACTCACCAACTCTGAACAGTTTATATTTTTATGTTGTATTTTTAGAACTGTTAAATGTTGACTGTTTGACTGTGTGTTGATTGTTTGATTGAACTGCTAGTCAGTTAGTTAAATTTCTATATTGATTCTGTTTAACAAGATATATCATATGGAACTGAAAGTGATGTTATCTATACTGTCTAACATCTGTGATGCAGGGAAACAGGTTGGAGGAATCCGACTGGATTCCTCAACAGTTATTTTATTGTTTTTCATATATTTTGATATATGATGTGAATTTTAACCTGTTGATTGATTGTGTGTGTATGGACGACATTGAACATCGTGATTTGATATGATTGAATACCATAACATACGGGATGTTGATAAGGAGATTTTCAAAGTGATGGTGAAAATAGCATATTTATAAAATGGGATATTTATAAATAAGAGATATTTATAAAGTGGAATATTTATAAATAAGGAATATTTATAAATTGGGATATTTATAAATAGGAGATATTTGAAAAAGAAATAAATTCAAAACATTTCTTTTTGAATGGAAAGGCCTGTGTGGCGAGTTTGGGGATTTTCCCGATGCTCCCGATACAAAGGAGGTTATGGCGAATTTTCCCGGGAATTTAAGGAGTTAGAATATTTCAAGAATAAATTTGAAAAGGAAATATTTGTAAACCATTTACAAATAGAATTGAAAAGGAAACATTATAAAAAGGAAATCATTTTTAAAGTGTAGAATCGTTATTTAAAAGTAAATCTTTTCAAATGAATAAAACGTTGTTAAAAAGGAAATCTTTATAAAGTGAATAAAGTTAATCGAATATAGACATTCGAAAGGAGAAATCAAATATGGTATTCGAAGTTAGTTAATCGAATATAGACATTCGAAAGGAGAAATCGAATATGGTATTCGAAGTTAGTTAATCGAATAAACACATTCGAAAGGAGAAATCGAATATGGTATTCGAAGTTAGTTAATCGAATATGGTATTCGAAAAGTTAGTTAATCGAATATGTCATTCGAAAGAGGTTAGTCAAGTCGAGTTAGTCAAATAGAGTTAACCAGTTAGAGTTAATCAGTTAGAGTTAACCAGTTGGAGTTAATTAGTTAGAGTTAATCGATTAGAGTTAATCGATTGGAGTTAAAACAAACTAGAGTTAATCAAATATAGTTATTTGAGACAGAGTTAGTCAAACATAGTATTCAGGGTAAGTTGCCATCTTGTACGACTGCTAGCGTAATTCGCAGGACTGTAAATAGCCTACGGCGGTCGGATGTTTCCTGAGGGAATCAGGCGTAACCATTGTGATCGCTGCGATCTAGAGTCAAGCGAATGGAGTTTAAATCGAATATTAGTTATTCGATAGGAGCTAATCGAGTTGATCGAGTTGAGAAATAAGTTAAGTAAGTCGAGTTAAGTTAGTCAAGTTAGTCGAGCCTAGTTAATCAAATCGAATTGGTCGAACCAAGTAAGTCGAGTTAGTCGAGTCAAGTCAAGTTAGTCGAGTCAAGTTAAGTTATCGATGTTAGTTTCATCGAAAGGAGTTATCGATGTTAGTTTCATCGAAAGGAGTTATCGATGTTAGTTTCATCGAAAGGAGATTATCGATGTTAGTTCATCGAAAGGAGTTATCGATGTTAGTTTCATTGAAAGGAGATTATCGATGTTAGTTCATCGAAAGGAGTTATCGATGTTAGTTTCATCGAAGGGAGTTATCGATTATAGTTTAATCGAAGTGATATTTTCAAATATGAGATATTTGAAAAGGAAGAGTTATCGAATATTAGTTATTCGAAGAGAGATTATCGAATATCGTTTATTCGAGAAGGAGTTAATCGAATATAGGTTATTCGAAGGAGAGTTAATCAAATAGAGATTTCTCGAAGAGAGTTAATCGGCGAATTTGATTATATCGAATTCGGGAAAGTACTTATACTTTCCAGTGTTTAAATAGAAATTTATTTATATATAAATAAATAAGTGTTAGGTTAATTATTCACTAATAGGAATAGAAGTTATAATTAAAGTTAGATAATTCGAAAGTAGGGATTATAACGTCATCGTTATAACCAATGTTTTAAATATAGAAGTAGATTAGTAAAATTGGATCCGAGAAAGGCGTAAAGAAGTTATTAAAGAGAAAAAGATAAACTTTGACCATTTTGAAGTTATAACGTTGTTCAGTTAAGGTCTGAGAGGTAATTATACCCCAACTTGAGTGACTTCCTTCTTAACTAAGAAATGGTAAGGTTTGATCGTAAAGGAGTTTTGGAAATGTTTTCCAAACAAGAATCAGTAATGTTTTCTAAATACAGAAAACAAGGAATGGAAATGTTTCCAGTGTTGATAACATATATTTTCTAAATATAGAAATTAGCAAATGCTGAATATAGGGAAACAGGAGATGTAAAATGAACTAAAGAAATAAATGTTAAATGATGTTTGTTTGATATAATTTCCATCTGGAAATAATATCGTTGTTTGCACACTTGTTTTTCTTCGATAGTTAACTCACAGACTATCGAAGTTTTTGACCATTTTAACGTTGTTAATATGGAGAGACCGGTTGGATTATTATCCGAAGAACCACTCTGTATTGGCATAAGCATCGCGAATCATATATGCCAAAGATAATTGAAGACGGAGTAAAATGCAAGGGCTATCCTGTTTACAGAATAGTGCCTTCGGTTTGTCCAGTCCCAGGACAACTTGTATGGACGAAGGTCTGACGGAGTATATCCAATGGATCGCGTAAGTTGATCTGTTCAAACGTATTCACGTTTGGTGGCGGAGGAATTCGTTTCTCTTAGCTGTATACCCGTGTTATTTTTGGATAAGTCAATTTGTGATTTGGCGGGTATGACGATGTGACATTTCTAAGTGAATGAAGATGGATGTCTGACATAGTATTTCCAGACGATCACGTACATTGATTTCTTCAACCGTACCAAGAGTGGAAGCGGAGAAGGAAACTTCTTTAGCTAACATGTAATGTACTGTTGTAGACGTCAATTAGTGATTCTGATGGATCTGACAATGTGGCATTCGAAGTGAATCTGATGTAATGATAAAGCGTAGCTTCTAGCCTCATCATCCGGTAAATGACAGAAATCGGGCAGGCAGCATGGCTAAGTCGGTCGCACCGAAGTAGGGTGTATAATCACCTATCTAGTGAATATTCATTTGTTTCTTAAATCTATCAATGCTGTCCCATATATATACGGGAACGGTTGCTGATCCCAACCGTTGGTGATGTACATTCGATACACTCAAGCGAAATGAGTGGTCGGTCATGTGTGGCTGAGTTGCAAGATGTTCTTGTTGAACTCCAGTGTATCGTTCCTAGAGTACACTGATCGGAAGGTGATTCCATACCTTGTCATAGTTGGAAATCCATTATCCAGTACGTGCTTGCGATTTTGATTGTATACTATATATGTAGAACGTGAGATGAAAGCGTTTCTGCTAGTTGATATCTATTTGTACATAGACATTATATTAATATCAAAAGGTTTTTGATATAAAGATATTTTGGATTCTCATAAGGGAAAAACCCGTTCCGTTATGCGGCGTGGTCTTATGAGATATCGTTTACTTGTTCATATACCTGTTTTAAACTGTTTTACTCACACCAGTCCCATGACTGACCCAGAGTTTATTTGTTGTTTTCCCTAAACTCTTGGGTGCCTAAATTTGTACGGGCAGTCAAGTAGTCGGGTTTTACAGATATACTGGAAGAGCGTGGAGCAGGAGGCTTCAAGATCATATAGCTATAGTTATTTCCGCTGTGTTGTAAGTGCTGTACTCTGATAAGTGCTATTGTATACATAACTGTTATATTTCAAAGTTATGTTATCTATTATATGTTATTCGTTCCGCTGTGAGGTTCGTGTTACTCTGATGTTATGTTCTTCTTCTTCTTCTATTCTAAGTTTCTATCTTATCTATTCTCACCTTCTAATTTCTTTCATTAACTACCGGGATTTTTCGATGTTTTGGTTATCGACGTCGGGCTTACGTCGATAACCAAAGCCGCTCAAAATCCGGGTCGTTACATAGGACTTACTCAGTCTTTTTGACTGACCCGTTTTGTTTCGCCTCTTTTCTTCCGTTCCCCCCCCCCCCCCAGGTTTCAGGGAGGAAACAATGCAGTTTAGTTCGGACTTCTTCTGCTTGAAGGTCGTCATGGATGGCTTGGACTTCTCTTGGCTATGGCTACTTTACTGTTTTTACTTGGGGAATAATTTATGAAAAAGTCTTTATGCTTCTTTACTATTGCAAGACAGGTGTTGATGTACTCTGATGTAAAAGGCTTTAGACCTTAATTATTGAATTTATGAAAGTTCGATTTTACTTCCGCTATTTTATATGTTCTGTCTTGTGATATTTCTGTGCATGTTTACCAATAATGCCCCTCTAAAGCTAGTGCATTCCTTTGCGAGTGACCCTAGCGGAGGCGGGGTGTTACAGTTATTCTTGGTAACTGAGTGAGTCAGTTACTTGTGGTTTTTTATCCGATAACTTTTAGGGAAATTTTTGGTTTTGTTACCAAATAAATTTGGAAGATTCGGCTTATAACCGGATGCCCTTGAAAGGACCTTTGATCTGTTGTTCGTTGGATCTGAATAATTCAGATGCTTGTTGAACTTGTCGGATGCCTCCGAAGAGGTCTTTGGGTCCGCCAGTAACTGGGTTTGTAGGACCCAGAATCAATAGCTGGATTTGGAAGATTCAGCATCTAAACGGATGCCTCCAAAGAGGTCTTTGAAAACCCTGTGTTTATATCGCTATCCAGCCATGTATAAATGGCATCGGCGATGAACAGGGTGCCACTCGGGGAGGTCTTGGGTTCAAAGCCTGGTGTTTGTATCGCTATTCGGCCATGTTTAAATGGCATCGGCGATGAACCGGGTGCCCCTCGGGGAGGTTTTGAGTTTAAAGCCCGGTGTTTGTATCACTATCCGACCATATCTTAATGGCATCAGCGATGAACTGGACGCCCCTTGGGGAGGTCTTGGGTTTATCATCGTATTGGTTCAAGTGACTGACGCTAGTTTACTTGTCAGATTCTGGTTGTGACTTGTCAAAACTGGGACTTCGAACTCTATTATTAAGACCATGCCCCTAGGGTGAAATTCAAAATTTGATTCGTAGTTTGGGCTTGCAGTTCTTGATGCCCTTTATTTATGGTTTTGCACTTCACAACCACTATAGCAAAAGTGTTTAGATAATTGAGTATTAAGCAACAGGTGCTTGAATTTCTCCTCATCGGGGATGTGCTATAGCATTTCGCAAGCCCTATTTGGTTTTCAACGCGTTTTCGTTTGCTTAAAAAGCCTGTAATTAAAATCGATGTAAGTAACTTGAAATTAAAAACCTACAAATGTACGATTTTTTGACAGGTAAAGTAATTTCTTTCACTAATTTGTACAAACTTTGCGATGATAGTCACAATGCATGATTTATTTACAATTCATGATATCTGTATGATGTGAAATATGTGAAAGAAACTTCAAACAAAGTAATGGCGAAGATGAATGCTATTCCATGCTCGAGGAAGTGCTATTCCGTCTGTTGTTTTTAACTCAAAAGTGCCATCTGCAAATTTCTGGCTTATCACGTATGGTCCCTCCCAATTGGGTTCGAATACCTTGGTTCCTGTCATAATTCTCTTCAGGACGAGGTCCTCGACTTGAAAAGTTCTTTGTTTGACTTTTGCATTGAAGTATCTGGCTACTTTCCATTGGTGGGCTGTTATCGTAAGCTCTGCTCCTTTTCGCTTTTCCTCGAGTAAATCAAGTGCCTCTAATTGCAGTTCTTCATTCTCCTTCTGGTTAAAGAAGATTCTACAGTGAGTTGGTACTTCCAGTTCCACTGGGATCATAGCTTCTGACCCGAATGCGAGTGAGAACGGGGTGTGCCCTATGGCAGTTTTATGTGTTGTTGGTACGCTCATAATGCAAAAGGTAGTTCATCGACCCAGTTGCCTTTGGCTTTTTCGAGACGCTTCTTGATGGTTGACTTTAGTATTTTGTTGATGGCTTCCACTTGCCTGTTTGCTTGCGAATGAGCCACAGCTGCAAAGCTCTTTTTGATCTTATATTTAGCGCAGAAGTCTAGGAATTCGTTGCTTTCAAACTGGGTTCCATTATCGGTGATGATTTTTTGTGGCACCCCGAACCTGCAAATGATGTTTTTCAAAACAAAATTGATCACTTTCTTTGACGTGATAGTGGCCAAAGGTTCTGCTTCAGCCCATTTGGTGAAATAGTCGACAGCTACTATAGTGTATCTCATATTTGCTTTTGCGGCGGGTAGTATCCCAATCAAATCTATGCCCCAAACCGCAAATGGCCATGGGCTGACCATTTGAGCTAGTTCTGTAGGAGGTGCTCTTGGAATCTTAGTGAATCTCTGGCATCTGTCACACTTCTTCACATAGGTCATGGCATCTAGATTTACATTAGGCCAGACATAGCCATATTGCAGAACCTTCTTAGCCAACGTTTGACCACCGGTGTGTCCTCCGCATTCACCATCATGCAATTCTGCTAAAATTGCTTTAGATTCCTTTTTGGTCACACATCGCTGCAATGGCATAGAGTATCCTCACCGGTACAGCCTTCCGTCTTGGAGGAAGCACAAAGGGGTCTTGCGCAATATCTTCCTTTTGTATTTCCGCTCTTCAGGTAGTGTCCCATTGAGGATATATTATTTGATTGGAGTCATCCATGATGTAGGTTCCTCAACGGTTTCCATTATCCAGTCAACACTCGCTTCCTCAATGGTTGGGGTAGAAAGGACTTCGACGAGGATTAAACCCAGCAGCTGGGCGTCCGATGAACTAGCATACTTGGCAATAGAATCCGCTTTTGAGTTTTGTTATCTTGGGATGTGAGATATAACATAGTAATCAAGGTCATTTAGAAGTTCCATATCTTTGATTAGATAACAAGGGAGGTTTTCTGTTTTGGTTTGGAACTCCTTGTGTACCTGACTTACCACCAACTGAGAGTCGCTGAGAATCTGTAAAGTTTTTAAGTTTAGCTCTTTGGCCAGTTTTAACCCTGTTATTAATGCTTCATACTCGGCCTCATTACTGGTTGATGGAAATTCCAATCTCGAGGCATAGTATAAAGAGTAACCTTCTTTGGTTTCTAAGACGATTCCAGCCCCTAAACAGTGGTCGTTTCTGGATCCATCAAAGTATAGTTTCCAGGCAATCTCTGTTTCCGCTGGTTCCTTAACCTCTTCTCCCCTGTTTGTAAACTCAGCAACAAAGTCCGCTAGAGTTTGGCCCTTGATGGCTCTTCGAGGATGGTAAGTGATGTCATATTGACTTACCTTAATGTTCCATTTCAGTAGCCTTCCTGAAGTTTCTGGGCGAAAGAGGATTTGCCTTAATGGTTGATCGGTGAGGACCTTGATAGGATGAGATTGGAAATACGGTCTCAGCTTTTTTGAGGCAACAAGGAGGCAATATGCGAGCTTCCCTAGTTTAGGGTAATTTTGGTCTGCCCCGGCGAGCCTCTTACTATGTAATATACCGACAATTGCACTCCTGCTTCTTCTCGGATTAGTGCTGCACTCAGGGCATGTGATGAAACTGCTGGATATAAAAATAGATCCTCCCCATCCTTAGGCTTCGATAACATTGGTGGTGATTCCATATGTCTTATCAATTCCTCGAAGGCCTCCTGACACTCTGAGGTCCACTGGAAGTTCTTCTGCCCTTTTTTCAAAGCATCGAAAAGCAGAATACATCGATCCGTTGCTTTGGAAACGAACCTGTTGAGTGCTGCTACCTTTTCATTTAAGCTCTGGAGTTCCTTTTTTATCCTTGGGGCCCGCATTTCCCTTAAAGCCGCGATTTGAGAAGGATTTGCTTCGATGCCCCTAGCATTGACGATAAACCCGAGAAACTTCCCCGAAGCGGCTCTGAATGAACATTTCAATGGATTTAGTTTCATCCTGTACTTCCTGAGTATGTGGAACATTTCTGCCAGATCCTCGAGATGATCTACGACCTTCTTCGATTTGACTAGCATATCGTCTACATATACTTCCATTGTGTTCCCTATTTGAGATTTAAAAATGGAGTCTACAAGATGTTGGTAAGTCTATGACGACCCCAAAACCCCGTACGACGGTGGCTAGGGTAATCTTTGGAATATAACACATAAACAGACAATAGCAGAACATAATTTAATAAATACACCAGATAATGTACAAATAATACACTGGATAAACATAATCATCAGAGTTACACAGTATACAGGATCATACTTAGTACAAAATACAGTTTAGGTATACAAAAATGTCTACAACGGAAAACAAAACATAATATGTACAAAAGGAGCTGAACAACATAAAAAGAGATAAATGTTAGAATCCATCTTCAGCTCCAGCTATCCAGAAAGAGCCTGCTAAAACCTGGATACAAGGCTGCCCATGTAGAAAAAGGGGCACTCGAGTTTGCAAGTGAAACAAACTACGAGTCAGTCATGGGACTGGTATGAGAAATCTACTTAACTTACTTTAATATATGGCCAAACACAGGACCATGCCACTTTCACGAAACAGGCTTACTCCATTATATTGCCAGTGCTTTAAAAACAAGTAAATCTTTTAAACATCGCAATGCTTTTTATAAAAATGAAGCCATTATAAGACTCAGTTCCCATCACACAATGCAACGCAAACCGGAGGATAGAGTTTTTTTACCTTATAATGGCCAAATATGCTTGATACGAATAAAACAAAAAGAATTTGGTATTATTAATAGTGTTTATATGTTTCAAAAACAATTTCAAATCATAAGTATCAATCATGGATGGCATTAATGCCCCGCACCACTATGTTGCCATATATAGTTATATAATCAAAACCGCACAGTGTCGTATTTGGAAATTGGATTTCCGTCATGAACCAAGGCAAAAGATAGTCCTTACCGAATTCGAGACTGTCTAGCCCGAGTCTCAGGCAAGTACACAGTCAAGCCTTTGGATCGTCAGGGTCGGTCCACCGATGTGGATTAAAATGCCTGAACACTACGTTTCCCCGCCCTTTGGGGGCGTAAATGAGTCCTATGACTCCATCGGCTCCACATAGTCACTGATTTATCCGAGGCGCCTCGCAACAGCAACAACCACATAGGTGAAAATAATATAAATGTCAGGGCTGGTAGGTCACTAACACCACCCGAGATAGAAGGAAACGCATGCCCTCCCTGAGGTCCTCTCCCGTTTCTGGTTCATACTGGGGTGTGAGGCTCGCGAATCACCGTTATACACAAAGCTATGCCACACAGGCCGTGCTTTGATCATCAACTACAAGATTTTTCTTTTCAACAGAAACCTTGATCATCTGCACTTAGGCATGCCACACAGGTAGTTCACTCCATGCGACTCATTTCTATCGATATATAACCTCTGAGCTAGTACATCTTAGAGAAGGGCGTTAAACAAGAGAATAAATTCTCCGCCGCCAAACAGATATATATTTATTAGAGATCAATCAGCACAGAACAAAATCCAATGTCAGACACACAGTCCATTTACAAGTTTGTTATAGGTCTGAACGAAACCGGAGGCACCATATACCTCGCATATCCATCGATCTCCAAGTACGTCTGGACGATCACCACTTATTATCTATATGTCGAGTTGCCTCCCAGTCAAGACGTCAATTATTATCCAACCGAGGTGAAGATCTCGGGTCTTCAACCACCGTCTTCATCATCGACTTCTTATCGCCGATCAATTATTTGAAATGAGATTTAACTCGGCCTTTTCAAATAATTCACGTATATTTAGAATTTAAATCAATTCATTTCAATGGTTAAATTATTCGACATCAATAATTCTGTTCATAATTGTAATTTTCACGCCAAACACATTCAACCATCAAATATCCAATAAACCAGTTAAATTTGGTTTATTTCCATTCCATATCGTTTATAATATTTTATAACGATTTATCGCTATTTTTATTCAATTAAAAATAGCCAATTCATTCAAACGATGCTTCAGGCCATAACGCGGCCGTGGCGCTGTTTTTCTTCAGATTTGATTTACACATATCTAAAAGTCTAACAGTTGGATCTTCACAAATTTTACATCATCAGAAAGATCTTTTCAAAACGAATCAAATGGTTTCAGATTTGGGAAAATCCAACGGTCGGATCTCCCGGTACAATCATTTGAAGTTACGATTTCAAAATACGAACTGCAGCGTCGTTATTCGATATAATTTAATTATATATATATATAAATATAATCGATTCTGGCGCTGTTTTTCTTCATATTTGAATTAAACATTCCAGAAAATCCAACCGTTGGATCTTCACAAAGTGGGTGTCGTTGGAAAGATATTTCCAAAGCGAACTCAACGGTTGCGGTTTCGTGAAAGTTCGATGGTCGGATCTCCCGCACTAGTCGTTTGAAATCACGGGTTCAAAACACGAACTGCAGCTTCGTTATTCATTTTATTATATATATATATATAATTCATTCTTCGAATTCGAAACTATATTCATTTCATATATTTGATAAAAATGATATTTTTATCATCAAAAATATTTATTCAACACATGAATATTTTTAGCACTTCATATTCACAATAAAAATGTAGTTTTTATTGTTCAATCTATATATTCAACACATGAACATTTTTTTTTACTGCACACATACGATAAAAATATGATTTTTACTGTTTCAGTCCTTTATTCAACACATGAATATTTTCTATAGTTGATATATATAATAAAAATGTTATTTTTATTGTAAAACAATTTATTTCAAAACACGATCATTTTATATAGTTTATACATAAGGTAAAAATGTTATTTTTGGTGTTAAAACGATTTATTTAAAACACTAGTATTTTATATAATCTATATATATGATAAAAATGTTATTTTTATTTTTCAAAGAATTTATTCAACACATGAACTCCATTCAACACATGTATTTTATATTCAACACATGAATTTTATTTCAACACTCAATGCATGAATTTGAATCAAACACAGAAGTATTTCAGAAAATTTCGGCAGCGTAATGGTAGGGTAGTTAAAACCGGCACCGTCCCTAGTACGGCTTCTCGCTCTACCTTAAAGCCTCGCAGCTTTTGACAATGGGGATTTTCAATATCTAGTTCGTACGCAGACGAATTTTCCCATATTCTAATCCTATTGGGATTTCAATCACAATCCATCATTGCAAACCAATCATTCATGATATTCACCAAATTTTCACATCAACCAATAATCTATACAATATCACAGCCAATATATATCGTCCATGATCTGTGGACGAGGGGAGTGTGTGTATATATATACGTATATAACTATATTTCGATTTCATTTCAATATCATTTCAATTTATTTCAACGCATATATCATTTTTACAATGCATATATAACTTATACATCGAACATACAACTTATACAACGCTTATACATAAGGTGTACAACGCTTATATAACTCATACTTCGAATATATAATTTATACATCATTGTTTTCCATGTTGTTTATAATTCAGAAATCTCACATTGGGTTCCACTCCACCAAAAATTGTAGAAGGCTCAGAAAAATATCCGGTCTCTTCTAGAATGTAGAAGACGTCCACACGAGTCCACTGTCTCTTGTTTCACTGAATTTCGATAAGAAACGAAAAAGATACGATTTTTAAAAGTTAGTCGAATTTCGCGACGGTTTTAAAGAGTTAAAATTAGTTTTAAAATCCAAGGCCGTTACCTCTCAATTTTTACTCCAAACTAGGTTTAATATTTTCGCCGAATCCGTGAAGTTGCAGCTCGATCGGACCATACAGCATTGAATGGGGAGGAGGGGGCTTCGCGGCGCCGGTGGTGGGGTCCAGTTCGTCGCTGGCACGGAGGCGCGGTGGGCCTTCAAACTGCCGGAGTTCGTGACCCCCGATCTCGACGAACCCTCCACGATAACAGGCGAGAGGGGTACGGATTTGAAGCTCTCAAGACGTGCTGCAAAAACCTCCAAATGACCTATATCTAATTTCGCGTGTAGGAGGAGGAATGGAGGAGAGAAGGCTGGAAGGTGAGGTCATCGTTAGCTCCTGATGCTTACGGGGAGAGAGAAAGAGTGAGGCCCAACGAGATTTTTTTATTTAATTTATATATTTTTAAAATTCTAAAATACCCCTTGTCTCATACGTACTCCAACCCAAACCCAACGACAGTCATCCCTAGCTAAATACCCCTATTCCGAACACAATGAGATATGTTTCGTAGGCCCATTCGACCATTTGAGTCAGTTTCTCTTCAAATTAAAATATAAAACATTCAATATTTGATTTGAACGTACATTTCAATTTGATGGGGCCACACACTGATCCCAAAAATTTCAGAAAATAAAATCTAGCTATGTTTTGATGATACGATCCCAACAAAACAAGTTTCGTTGAATTCTGAGACCGTTTGAAAAATGGCCCTTTTCTGGTCGATCCAATTTAACCAAAATCGACAAAACACATTTTCCTTTGCCATGCTCACATACTAACTTCAAACATTATGAAATTTGAAACCTAGCAATAATTTGACATCCCGGATCCAACAAAAGTGGTTTCGTCGAATTCTAAGGTCGTTTGCAAAATGGCTATTTTCAAGGGCTATATATTCTCTATAGCGACCTTTCTGAAAATTCATTTCGCCCTAACTTTTGATTCCCGCTATGAAACTTCAAATTTTCAGATTCGTTAGAAAGATCTTCACTAATAGATTTAAATATTTTTGGTTTCACTAAAATCCGTTTTATTTTTCACTCGGTACAGTCAGTCAAATTTTGAATTGAAATTTTGAAACTGCTCCATTTCAGGCCTTGTTTATAATTAAAAATAATTATATTTATTTTCAAACATCGATTCAAACATACTTTTCCTTGTTATTATTTAAAATAATTTATTTTAAATATATAAAATCCACTAAAATAGCCAAATTAAAAATTTTAAATTGGCTCAGATTTTCCGGGTTGTTACAAAGTCGCTCCTGCGTTTTTCAGTCCAAATGGCATGACTTTATAGCAGTATAGTCCTCTATCCATTATGAAACTCGTGTTCTCTTCGTCTGGCTTGTGCATCATAGTTTAATTATATCCGGAATATGCGTCCATGAAAGATAGTAACTCGTGCCCCGCTGTTGCATCTACGAGTTGTTGGTCAATTCGGGGCAAAGGAAAGCTGTCTTTTGGTCACGCTTTATTAATATCTGAGTAATCTATACACACTCTCCACTTCCCATTGGACTTTTTGACAAGAACTGGGTTGGAAACCCAATCTGGATACATAGATTCTCGTATGAAATTATTTTTAAGTAGCCTATTTGCTTCTTCTTTTAGAGTCTCAGATCTTTCAAATCCCTGCATTCGTCTTTTTTGTTTTATAGGAGTTAAATTTTGATTTATATTCAACTTGTGAACAGTTACATTCGGTGGGATCCCACACATATCTGAGTGTTCCCAAGCAAATATATCTAAGTTTGCTTTCAAGAACAAGATTAATTCCCTTTGCAGCTTCATACCTAGCTGAGATCCAATCTTCAAGATTTGGTTAGGGTCCTTGTCGGATACTGGAACGGGGATAGTATCTTCGGCTGGCACTGCTCTATTTTCCCCCATATTGTTTTTCCTTGGATCAATTGCTTTCCGGGCGCCACTGTGTTCACCAGTATGGGGGGTTTGCTTTAGTTGCTATAAGAGGGATTTCTGGATGCAGAGCGACGGCACTACATCCTTCTTCAATTCCTTCTTCCTTGCTTCTGCCAATTCAACCAAATAACACTCTCTTGCTGCTTGTTGATCTCCTATAACTGTGCCAACACCATTATTCGTTGGAAATTTCATAGTGAGGCTCCACGGAGCCATAGTTATTCTGAATGCTGCGAGAGTAGGTCTTCTTAGGAAGGCGTTGTAAGTAGAGGGTTCATCGATTATAACAAAGTCCTGCACCCATGCGGCTTTATGCTCTCCTTCCCCAAGCTCAACCAGCAGACTAATGACACCAATTGGTTGAACAACTTGACCAGTGAATCCATGGACCTTGTTCTGACAGGCTTTTTCATCGCCCATGGAAAGCTTTATCCTGTGGAATGCGCTAAAGAAGAGGATATTAACTAAGGCTCCGCTATCGACTAACACCCTTCTTACTGTGGCCGGACCTAGACCAACGATTATCACCATTGTATCCTCTGTAGGTGTTATGATCCCAGTCGGATCTTTATCTTTAAATGTGATGTCGTCTCGTAGGATTCTTGGTACTTTTGCCGATAAAACTTTGTCTATGGTCATGAGTTCACCTTTTTTTGAAAAGTTCTTCACCTCATGAGTGTACTTCACCATATCCCCCAGCTTTTCCCAACCGGGTAGGGGCCTCCTGAAATGATGTTTATGATCATCCTTGGTATAGCAGCAATCGAAGCGTTCTCATTCTGTTTAGGCTGTCCTACAGAGGCTCCTTGGTCTTGAGTTCCATGAGCATTCTAGGAGTTCTTTGTGTACTGTTGAAGCCTGCTTTTCCTTATCAGTTCCTCAATTAAGCTTTTCAAATGTCTACATTCGTTCGTGTTATGCCTCGGCTGGTTGTGAAATTGGAAGAACCTGCAAGACTTTATTGCGTTATCAGTGACTCTTAACTTCCCGGGCTTTGGGTACTCTTCAGTGTCTTTGGTCGCCATATAAATGTTCTCTATGGTGTCGTTAAGAGGAGTTATTTCGGAATTCTTGGGGAAACAAAGCTTTTTGTTGTTTCGACCATCTTTCCCTTCATTCCCCCTTTTCTGATTTCCTCCGGCGTTTTTCTGTCCTCCTTACACGTTTACGTCTCTCTTTTCTGATGGCTCCTTACTTTCTGTAGCTTTCATTGTATAGGCCGGATCCTCATCCACGCCTATATACTCCTCTGGCTATTCAAATAGCTCTTCGATAGTGGCAGGCTTCTTCTTCTTGATCCACTGCCCGAGTTTGGTCTTTTTACTTATGCCTCCCTTTAGAGCAATCAAAGCCAAACGTGGCTCATAGTTTCCAACTTCGGCCGTGGCTGTGTTAAAACGAGAAAGGAAGGCTTTAATGGACTCCCCCGGCCCTTGTTCCAGTCCATTCAGTTCCATCACATCACGCACCTTGATTGCTTGAAGCCTGAATTGCTGTCTGAATAGCTTGGCCAAGGTAGCGAAGTCATCCACGGATTTTGGTGGGAGTTTTGTGAACCAGAGTGAAGCTACTCCTTCCAAGTAGGTTGGGAAGTATAAACATTTGAGCTCATTAGTAGCACGTGCCCCATCCATGTGCTGATAATACTTGAATAGGAACACGTTGGGATCGCCAGTTCCATTATAGGCTTGTACAACTGGGGGTTTGAATTTATTTGGATATGGCGCCATTTTTATTCTTTCTGTAAGTGGGGTTTTTGTAGGAGCAAATCCCCATTCCTTTTCATCGCCCACCTTTTTGTAGCTCTCATTCATGATCTTCCGTACCATTCCGAATATTCGCTCCTCCTCATTGAGTTGGTCCACGGGGCGGACGCCTTCCTCTTTATCGGATGTTTGCCTACGCAAACGATCACGGTTCAGATTCCGGGGCCCTGGACCTCCCGCATGGGGAAGTGCCCCTTTGGTGGAACCAAATGCTTGTTGAGGAGTTGCTTTTCCAGAGTGGTTATGAATAGGTGGCCTCATTCCCTTATGACTAGGATTTGCAACCTCCTAGAGATAATTTCCTTTATTTGGAGTTGAGGAAGAAGATCCAGTATCTTCTGTTCCAGTGGTTTTAGCAGTTTTGAGACGGCTTGCACTCATGGTGACTTTGGCCATTGCTTGCATGGCGAACATGGTTTTAAGCTTCTTCATCATGGCCTCGTTCGCAACATCAATTCGACTTGTCAGTCTTGCTGCCACTTCATCTAACTCCCTCCTTGTTACGGCAGCTCCGGCTTTTGAACTTTCACCGACTTCAAACTGATTAGTAGGCGCGGTATCTCCTGTGTTAGTGGCATTATTGACATCTTTGATGCTTTTACTTGTAACTTTCTTTGATGGTCTACCTGGATTACCCATGACTTCAGAGGTAAGTATCTCAATTCGGACAAATTAGGTGATTAAAGTGTTTTCAGAAATCCAATGCAAGGCCTTCTACCTTGTGAAAGAGCGAGAAATTGATTGGAAATTCGGGCCCCATGGTGGGCGCCAAATGTTTTTCCCGAAATTGGGATAAACACCAAGAATGTGAGGAAGAAAGTCTCACAAAAAATGAAAAGTGGAGCCACACAATTATTAGAATGCAAGTAGAAGACACAAGCCTTTATAGTGGTTCAATCTAATAAGGATCTACATCCACATTCATAAGAAATTCCATTATCAAAATGAGGATTACAAGATTGACTTCTTTCTTACAATACTTTTATCACTCTTTTACTCGCAAATTACACCCAAATCTATTAGAGATGATGAAGAAACGTGTGGATCCACGGAGATTTGATGAAGATGGTGTAGGATTGGTAGACTTCCTCTTTGAACATAAGCTCATCTAATCAATCCTCAATTTTCAAGTCTCTTGGATGCATTTGATAGAGATCATGATCCATGGATAGATCTTCAATCTATAATGTTTGATAGATGTTGGAATTGTTGTTGAATATTTTTGACAGCACTTCGTGGCCTCAAGATTCGATCCCCCTAAATGAAGAAGTGTGGGGGGGTATTTACAGGAAATTTCTAGACCAGATGGCAGTTATGCAGAAAAATGCCATAACTCATGTCGCCGTCGACAGGACTTGGATCTTTGCTATAACTCATGTCGTCAACGACATGACTCATGTCGCCAACTACATGCCTCATGTCGCATGGCGGGTTAACTCTCGGCGCCTTGAGCTTGCGACGTGACATGACTCTTCTTGGTACGATTCATATCGTTCTAACGATAGCTGTTGACAACCTGGTGCAAGCTGGATGCGACATGAGTAGGTCACGATATGTTCGCTATGATATGAATCGTCTCATTCGGGTGATTCTATATTTACTGGAAGCGACATGAGTGGGGCGCGACATGGCTTATCTTCAGACTTTAAATAGTGATCGACCCTTTATGTTGTAGAACGACATGGTAGCAGGGCGGTATGACTCATGTCGTACGTCCCTATGTTTCTTAGCGCCTTGAGATTATGACGCGGCATGACCTCGCTACATGCGTCTTGTCGTTCTCATTAGGTCCTGTGAGCTCCAGTACGGCATGATGGGGCTCGGCTCATGTTGGTTACGATATAATGTTATTCCCATCTCGACATCATATTCTTTCCACGACTCATACACCATGTCGCTGAGCGACATGGATGGCAGTAGTATAACATCATGTTGCTGAACGACATGATTCAAAGGAGTTACGGCTGCGGCATGGTTCATATTGAGATCTTTAAGTATCAGCTTGTCCTTCATGTCGCTTAATGATATGGGGGGGTGGATGACATGGCGTGTTTCATGAAGCAGACCTGGATTTTCCGACATGACTTTAAACCGTCATGAATGATAGTTGAGACAACAACTTGCGGCATGACTGCTAGGTCGACCTAGTCTTTACGGAGTGTCATAGTGAGGCGCGACATAGCTTAACGTTATTCACTTCCTGACGATATGACCTTGAAGCGCCTTGATATCTACGCTATGAATCTAAGTTCAACTTGATTTTCTTTCATGTAACTCCGACGACTTGATTTATATCAGCATGATTTTTATATCATCCTTGACTCATATTTTATGGGTTAACAATGAGATTGCTTGAAATAATGAAGGAAAATAGGTATACTATAGAAGAAATAAGATGAATTAATAAGAGCATGCTTAAATAAGCTTTCTATAGCTTAGCATATGTAATATGCTATTATATAAAATAATAAATGAAGAATATCAAAAGGCTACATAACCAATGCTTATTTCATCCATTAAAAAATTTAAACTAATAATTTTATTTAAAAAACAAAAGAAATATGAAGGGCTTAAATGAAAATAACACCCAAGGAGAATTGAGGTTAAGAGCCGAGAATGAATGAGAAAAAGAATAACATAATTCAATATTTTATTTTATTTTACATGTGTAATAATATTATAATAGGCAGAATACATGAGCTCAGGTTTCCTTAAATGGGATAAAAAGTGAAGACGAATGCAGGAATACATATTTATTTTGGAAAACGTAAGGGTTTGGATAAAAAATGAATGTATGAAACGATGAATTCATGAGGCACCATTAATTGCAATTTATATTGTTGGGAATGGATTAAAAATATATTTTTATTTTCCATGGGATAATTGTAAAATTTCATCTAAATGAGTAAGGGTGAAGTATTCGAGTTAAGATAAAATGCTGTGCAAGGTAAAAGTCAACATTATATTGGTTTTCTTATATGATATAGTAATATAATACAATAGAATAGATTTCAAGAATGTCAATCCCTTCTCAAAATCATTTAATTTATCTATTATATTTTGACAAAAGAATTTTTTAGACTCGGATTTGTCCTTTTCTTATTAACTTTCATCTTGATCCTCTTTCCTTAATGATCTACTAAACATGTTGCACTTGTATCATCCACGGAAAATAAACTACAAATTTAACATTAATTTAATAAATGTCATTTAATGAAAACATTACATCAATTAGTCTTTTTTGCCAGCGAATCTGTTAAACATTTTTCATTTTAGATCATCCCCTAGTAATAAAACTGCAAATTTAGCATTACGTTAATAAATTTGTTTATTTGAAATGTTACATCTGTGTATCTAATTTCTAAGATTAATAATCTTATGGTTTCACTCTTTTCAGGTTACTTCTTGTTTTCTAATTTCTAAGATAAGAAGTATATAGTTACCCATTTTTCTCAAAAATTCTATCCAACAAAATTAATGGTGCATAATAGATGTTGCCTTACTAAATAGCTTGGCTTCCTTTTCTCTGTCCTATATATGAGCATTCCTCTTTCTATTTTCATTTTACGTCATTGTGCTTATGCCTGATTGCAATTCACTTTGCATGAAGAATAAGGTTTATGAAATTCAATTTGCTGATTTTCTTCTAGGCATTGATACTGACACACCAAAACTGGTTAACGGGTGACACGATGAAATTCATATAGGCTTTACTGCACTTATTCCTGGAATTTGGCGACGGTGTATGTGATGGCCCAAAAACGCTGCCCTTTAAACTGATAATACCAACCACATAATCTTAAAACGATGGGGCAATATATAATATTAAACAATATTTTTATAGGGGAAACTTTTAAAATATATATCATAGTCAAACCTAGATTCAGCTTATGCAGTTATAATACCTGCCTTTACAATTACTGATAATAGAAATAATTATAACGTACATGCATAGTGGATAATGAAATATGTCTGATGAAGATCTTTAGCTCTTCTTTGGAAAACTTTAACTAACTTCAATATTCCTAAAAACAACTCGGATCTAACCTGAGTATTAAAAATACCCGAATCAGTCTTGGATAAACCGGCATGAGAAAATCTCAACAATAAATGACAGTGTCGTATATGTCAATTTTAGGGTGAATCAAAATTCTTTGAAAGAATGAGTATCTCATAAGACCGTTTCCACAAAAAAACACAATGGGTTTTTCCCTTTATGATAACTAAAATATTTCTATTTAGAAATTTTATATTATTATTAATGTCTAATCCTAGAAATCATTTTCGAATATAAATATTCAAGTATTCAAAATTATTACAATTATTAAATTATAGGGCTACTATGTCGTATACTCTAAAACATAGGTGCTTATTGGGGACTTGGATTTCCATACAAATGATCAAGTTAAATATCTTCCTTTTCCATAGCTAGGAACACCTCTAGAGGGATAGTCCGAGAATCTGAAACAGTCACATATTCTCTACCAACACAAGACCAACCCACCTCTGTTTCCTGCACTTAGATGGTACCTTATATTTCTTTTCTCACTCGTAACCAACCTTTAAACTGAGGCTTCGGAGTTTCCGTACACCATATTTAAAATATACTAGGGCTCCATACCATAGTATTTTATCTAAAAGTAAATGCAAATACCCTAATGGGAGCAACCCATGTAGCCTTGCTGCATCTATCCTGTTTTGGTCATTTCCGATGTGTGAGGCTCAATAGAGGTAACGATTTACTTTTCACATATCATCTTCATTATCTTTGATTATTCACATTTCCAAGTGACTACTGCCCAACTTTGTCACAAAGTGTACAACCTTTAAGCTCATACGTCTCAGGGAATAGTGTTAAGCTAATAATATAGCCTTCTCTGGCACTATGATGTACAATTGTTAAAATTTAAGGCGCATGGTCTAGAAATGCAATCGTTAGAAAATCATCCGTACAAGTTCGTTGGTATAATGAGGATCAATAGCGAACTGACCATACATTTGATAATTAATAACAGAGAGTTGATCCATTCTTTTTCCTATTCAAAGATCAGCCCTTTGTCTCTGTGTTTTCACGTCGAGAATTCTTTGTAGATGAAGAGATGTCAAAGGGGCTTATTACTTCCCAAATGACGTATTCAACTCCATAAATGAATCGAGAAAGAAATCTTTATTGGTTCTACCACCTCTATTTTATGAGGAGAATGAATATTTTTATCGAAGGATGAGAAAAAAAATTGGTCCGGATCCACTGCGGGAATGATTTGGAAGATCCAAAACTAAAAACAGGGGTATTTGCTAGCAACAACATCATGGAGGTAGTCAATCAATCATAATATATATTTATATAAGTGATACATGAGATTTCCCCAAAAGAGAATTATTTATTTCAATTCTCACTCGTTATTAGTTAACAATTCTAATGATTAGATTATATGCTTACCTCTGAGGAAAATCGGGATTAAAACCCCAATCAATCGACAAGCAATCCCCTACTATAATTGTAACATCCCGTATTTTCTGGTCAGTTAATTTAATTATTTTATTGTTTTAAATATTGTTTGTTTTGAATTATATTAATGATTTCGTTTTTTAAACGACGTTAGAAAGTTTACTTTATAATTTAATTATAAAACGAGCAGCAGTGGCGCAGTAGTTCTTAATATTGCGTTTTGAACTTTAGTTGGCTATACAGGATCCAATATAAGTCGGAATTTCTCGAAACAAGAAACGACCGAATCTATTAGATAATATTTTTCTAATGGAAGAAAGAAATCACGTTTTTGTCATAGATTGCTAGTTATGTCCAAATTAAATTTTCAAAGGGTCGCTATAGAATCGTTTAGAATCCATAACAATTTATTGATAAAAATAAAATGGTTTTAATTTCATTTCGATTGGACGGTGTATGTGATCGTATGAATTTCAAAAGTTAAACGTTAACAGTGCGTTAATTAATAAAACCAGGTTTGCTTTCATTAAATCAGAACAAATCTTCACGTATGCCTTAATCCATACAAATCTTTATCTAAAAATCTCAACAATTCCTTACGTGGCCTTTGCACAAAATCTTATCTTCTGGCATGACTTAAATCTCTACAAATTTTTGAACAAATCTGGATAACATGCGTATCTAAAAATATATATTACAGATAATATCCTGCCACCTAAAAACCATAACCTAGCTAATTACCTTCGGTCTGTTCTTCACACTGTTTCTCAAACTTAGCAGAAAAAAGTATCTGTTGAAATAGAAGAAAGAAATATGTATCAGCTATCGTTTTCTAAAGACTGCTAAAAATCTCAAACCAGAAATTCTTTCACATGGGCACAGTAAAATACAATGCAAAATTTGTCAAAAAGTTTCGGTTGGGATATTTTTTTATGCTTCGATGAAAGCGAAATCTGACCGGGCATCTTTGTTTATTTTATTTTATTCAGACCGCATCCTATTACTTCCAATTCGAAATAGCCAGCTCCCCTACATCTCTTCTTCCAATTAAATGCATATGTTATAACGTACAAATCCAAACAAAAACCAGCTTACCATTTTCAAAACTTTATCAAATATCTCGGCCTATCAAATATGGCGAAATCTAATCCGATCTCTGCACATGCCATAAACAGTAACATTAGTCTGCATATAACATTATCTAGTGCATGCGCAAACCAATCCCTACGTATGTGCCAACCTAAAGAAAAATCATCTCAGTATTTACTTAGTCAAAAAACTGCGGCTAATTGCTATTAAAAAGGAAAAAAAGAAACATGCAAAATCTTGTCCAATCCTATCGCAGCAAACAAAACAGTAGGATACGTTGTACTAGGGGTGGGCATAAACCGCACCACAATGCGGAAACCGCGCAGACCGGACCGCATAAACGGTACGGAAAACCGCACCAGATTCTCTCTCTGAAGCTAACACTGAAACCGAACCGACTCACAACGATACGGTTCGGTTGCGGTTTGAACTGTTACCAAACCATATTAAACCGAATCGAACCGCATAACTACACTGGTAATGTTACGATAAAAAATTAACAAATTCCTATCCAACTTTTTATTTTAACCATATTTATTCTATTTTCATCGTATGTTGTAACAATATTAATTCAAGATAACACGAACCTTCAGGTGACACAACGTCATACAATCATAAATTGATTGCTGATGGAAGTAATTCTCTTGTTTCATATTTAATACGGGTTCAAACCGGACCGAACCAAAATCTGGCTGTATTACATCGAAACCGAACCGAACCGTTTGAACGGTTAGTATAATGGTTTGTAATTTTGATTAACCGTTTGTTGCGGTGCGGAAGCGGTTTGAGCTCCAAACCGCACCGAACCGAACCGTGCCCACCCCTACGTTGTACTCTTCATATCTCAAAACATGCTTTGTTCAACTTTTCTGACCAATACATCAAACATGTCATTTAATAAAATAATATAATATACTATCTATTCCTTGTTTGTCATTAGGAACTCAGCTGAAAACGACAAATCTCCTACAGAGGCCACCAAGTTTCTTCTGATATAAATAGCTAGTGTTTTCTATATTTCCTTACACCATTCGAAGGATCTAAACCAATGGGAAAAATATATATCTTAAATCTTGACATTTGTAGGATTAAAATCTTCAATCCTGTAACCTTCAACATTAGTGCACTGAGATTTCCTTGGAGTTGAGTTCAAACAGTGTGGACTTTGGCCTGAGATGGAAATTATGGTGGCGATCAAGTTCATTCCGGAGGCGATGAAGGCGGGGATGCTGGCATGAGATTATCAATGGTGGAGTGGGCTCTCGGGTCTACTTTAGGTAATCCAGCGTTGGAATAAAGGCAGCGCAGTGGTTAATGGCGAGTTGGGTTAGGCGCTGGGGTCGGAAGTCTGGAGGATGGTAGCTGGCGTCGAGGCAACTGTTGGTGGTAGCGGCGTCCAGATGATAGCAGCAGGTGGATTCTGGTGAAGGCGGTTCAAATGAGAATGGAAGTCACAAGCGAGAGAGTTGAAGAGTGCGGGTATGGGTTGTACTTCATTGCATGAATAAATGTTGGAGTGGGATTATGTTTCATGACAAGTGGAAGAAGATGCATGCACGCGTGTTGGGGAAGGAGTTTAGAGGTGGGCTATTGAAATGATTTTGGGCTTAGGCCTACGACCTTAATAATAATAATAAAATATAATAATAACAGAGGCCCGGAATTAAAAGAAAGTGTAGACGTATCTCGATTGAAATGAAAAAAAAGATGTGGTAGGCTGATTGAGGGTAAGTATAGATTACTGTTTTCGGTCATGAAGAGGCTGAGTAGTGACTTCGTGGAATAAAACCAAGATAAGGAGATTAGGACGCCACTAATCTCGATGATTTAAGGGTAAATAGAATAATTAGTTAATTGATTATTTTCATTACTATTATAAGTTACTTCAATTCAAATAAAATAATGTAATGGGTATAAATTGTTCATACGTGAACAAGAATCGCAAAGCCAAAAGGGCTTTGGAATCGCAAAAGCGAAGTCTACACTATCAAGATAATTTGGTTGGAGTTGGAAGCAACCGGGGTTTCATTTAAATTCTAAATGCCTATTTAAAATTAAACAAAACAACTTGAAACAATGGTGAGTTAACTCTCACACTTTTCTGGACTACTATGATGTGGTAAATTCATATAAATAAAATACCATTAATGATATATATTAGTTGATTGGATGCCTTGGATTCTTATGTTTGAATTAATGGTTGTTATTAATTATATTATTGTCGTTAATTTATTAATTTAAAATTTTATCTATCAAGAAATGTTATAATAATCCGTGATGCAGGGAGGAACAGGTTGGCGGGATCTGATGGGATTCCTCAAACATCATGTATGTTGTTTATTTTTATATTGTTTACACATGAACTGATTAAACCCCAAATGACACTAAATCCTATTTAAATGTTAATGTTTGAATGGATATGATTATTGTTGTGATTTTAATCAATTGACAATATTGATTAAGTGGTTGGCAGTGAGAGCCTGAAATCTACTATTTTAAGATGTTCTACCGTCAGGCGAATTGATGTAATATTTAGTTATAAATTTATTTCTATAACTAAACTAAAGTTTTAAAAGCTATTTTATATAAGTGAATTAAAATAGGAATTTTATAAGTATATGTATATTTAAATCATGTTTTATAAAAGGATCGTCAAACATTTATATGACATATTCTTATGTCATTTTCTGACTGGAAAGTCAAGAACTAACTAATGGGATAGTGGAACGAAATAATTGTTTGTATAAAACAATTAACTGATCTTTTAAATTAATTAAGTTATTTAATTAATTCAAAGGGGGGAATAATAATGGAAATCCGTTAACAGTTAACTGACATGTACGGTTGGCAAAATCAACCGTTTTTAATTGAGGTTGACAAATGGAGTAATTTAATTAATCTAATCAATAATTTTCTGAATATTCATTAAAATTAATGAATGGTGCTAAATGTTAGTTAATCTTCGATTAATGGTATTTTGAAGTAATCATCGAATTTTTTAGTGTTAATAAAGTTAATTATTATTTAATAAACTTTTAAAAAGGATAATTATTTTATTTTTAGTAAATATCAAAATTAACTATTTTAAATGTAGTTAATATTAAAGTTAATTATTATTTTAATTAATAATAATCAAAGCGATGACTTTTGGTTAGAATTCAATTAAGAACTGATTAGTTGGAAATAAGGTTTGATCAAAATCTAATAAGAGTTTTATACTTGGATTATAATCCAAATTTACAGACAAAGTTCGTAAAGGTTATTTATAAGCTAATGTCAGGATTTCGACAAGAATTTATTAAGAAAGAAAAATAATGGAGGTGATTAAATAGGACTTCATAGAAGATGGTTATATGGATATGTACAAAAGGATATTAAATTATTTAATAATGTAAGTAAAGAGATAAAAGGGAAATTACCAATATAAGATATGGTTTATGAAAATCATATTGAATTCGGATGGTAAATAAGATTGGAAAGTTTACTTAACGAAGTAAAAGGAATTAATATGCAATGTAGGATTTCAAATAAAAGAAAATGGTTTATGAAACCATAGTAAATGTAAATTGAAATGCAATATTGCAACATATATTCACAAAGATTTAGAATTGAATAAAACCTTTGGGTTTAAAAGTACCCATATGTTATTTTGAAATTGTTTGGTTTATGAAGCATGACTATGTTTGTATCATTGAATAGGATAAATAGCACTATTTTCTAAACTATGAAAATAGTTTGTAAATACTCTTATTCGAGGGAATAAATAATGAGTTCGAGTGAGAATAAAGGCTATATAAATTGAATTTTAGAAAAAACAATTATAAACGAAATGGGTAAACTTTAATGAATTTTGATTGAAAATTAATGGAACCATCTAAGATTCATATTAAGAAATGTGTCGAATGATGTTATTGTGGCCATAAAGGATTTGAAAATGAACTATATACCATTTGGAAATATCTATAGCAATATTTCAAGATAGAAAAGGAAATTGGAAATTGAGTCTGAAAATATGGTCGTTTTGAAAGTTACGTATCAGTTTATCTTTTCGAAGGTAATGAACAAGGGTTTTTTATGAAATTTAATCGATTATAAGAAATCGACGAAATGGTTTAATGAAATATTTCATATAATGGACCTGAGCTGCAAATTCACCTAGATATGCTATTATGATTTGATAGTTGAACAACTGACTATCAAATAAATTGCTAGACCTTTTGATGTGTTGTTTTCGCAGAGACCGAGATGAGAACTATACCCAAACCCACTTCAAATAAACTGTGCGGACGCGACTAACTCGCAGAGTATAAAGATGGAGCATTAAAGACAGTTAATCTTCACGAGTGGAAGAACTGCTTGAATTTTTTTTTTCGATTGCAACCAGAGTTATTTGGATTGTGATTTTGTCGTGATTGAAATCCACGAATTTCAAGGACTACATGCTACTGATCTATAGGATGATTCCTAGGATGTAGTAGGAGGGTACCTTCGGTTCATCTTGTTCCTGGATGACTTGTATGGACGAATGTGTGACAAAGTATTTCCTTAAGAATCATGTACGTTGATTTTTACAAATATACCAAGTTTGGTGGCATTGGAATTCTCTTGCATAACACCTAGAGTGTCTTTACGGACGTCAAATAGTGATTTGTCGGATATGACGATGTGGCATTCAAAGTGAAGGAGATGTGCTAAAAGATAAACGTAAACTCAAGCATCACCAACCGGGAAATGGCGCAAAATTGGGTATGCAGCATGGCTATGTGGATCGCATCCATTAAAAGGGTATATCATTACCTGATCTGGAGAAATCAATTGCCTTTGGTTGTTCCTTTTTATTATACTATTGGTTCGGTTAGCTGGCTCCAACCGTGATAATGATATATTCAGTACTCTCAAGAGGAATAAGGGACCGGTCATGTGTAGCCGCGTTGCAAGACGTTCTTGTTGAACCCCAATGTATTCATCTCCGGAGGTACATTGTCGGAAAGGTGGTCCCATACCTTGCGAGGAAATCCATTCTCCAATAAGAACCCACGATTTTGATTGTATCCTATATATGTAGAGCGTGAGATGCAAGCGTTGTTCTGGATTATTAGTTATTTGTGGTTTGATAGACACTATTATAATATCAGAAAAGATATTGATTTCAAAAATGTTTTTGGTTATAGTACGGTAAAATCTATCCGTGTTTATGTGTGGGCTGGTCTTACTATTATCCTTTTCTTTCAAAAAGGATTTTTCAAATTTAAACAAGTTGTTTGTGCTGTGAATTTATCACTGAAAGTGTTCCAAACTGATCTGGGTGAATTTTGTTTTGCTTCAAATGTGCTTGGGTCAGACCGAGTATATTTCCAAGATAGGTTTCGCTTTGAGTCAAGGAGCTAGAAGCAAAAGGCTTCACTGTTAGTTATATAAAGGGTATTTCCGCTGTGACAAATATGTGTTGTACTCTGATGATTGTTATGTATATAAAGTTTTCTTTTGTATAAAGACATTAGATATATTATATTTATTCATTCCGCTGTGAGATTCCTGATGTGTTCTTCTTTTTCTTCTATTTTAACAATTCTATCTTTTTGTCCCAAAAACAACATTTTTTTCCTTTGAAACCAATTTGATCATATCCCTCAAACTTAGAAGGCGCGATATCCATCTGAAATCGCATGTATGATAATATTCATTTAAGAAAGGGTGTTTGCAGAAAATAAATTTTTATTAATTACAACATCTTTAAGGGTGGTACTATAAAATATCAGAAATTGGGAAATGGGGTTGCATTCCTATAATCTCCATTACTTGATAATTCGAGAAAGCTTCTAATTTATATTGATTTTTTGATGCTTAAAATATAGGAATTTCCATCAAATATAAAGCGCTTGTAGCTCAGTGGATAGAGCGATTGTTTCCTAAGCAGAAGGTCGTAGGTTCGACCCCTACCTAGCGCGCTTGCCTTTTTTCTATGATTTCTTCCACTTTTAGTCTTAAAAAAATTATTTTCCTTTAGTAAGTACGGAAAGTAAATTTTTGACACTAGACAAACTTGTGCTTCTTCTTCTTTAAAACATATCATTTTTCAACTTTGATTCCTAACTCATACAATGACATCTTGTAGCATTGAAGACCACTGGAGCTTTGTAAGAAAAAGTATACAAGTTTTCAACACGCCTTCTTCTAAATTAAAGTTTATCACAAAAATAGCACACTTTATGCTATGGAGAATTAGTATAATTGAGAAAAAAACTAATCAAAAGTAAGAGAACACCGAGTTCTTGAAAAGTGATAGTTTTTTTCAAAATGGTGGATGGAAATCTACATGAAAAGCGAAGGAATGCATGAATTACGAAATAATTCTATGTAAAGTGATATCATAACTTTTGTGTATTGCTAAGAGCATTAGGCTGGTTGCTAAGGGCTAACCGCCGACCTGGCTAGTTTGGTTGGTGGATAACCGCCGACCAGCCGCCGTGCTGTTAGCTCTTAGCAACCAACCTGATTCCCTTAGCATTACACAAATTCTTTTGATAAATGATAATATATGCGAAAGCGAGAGCTAAATAGCAGTGAAAAAAGAAATCAACATAAATTGATGGATAGAGGTGGATCCAAGAAAGTCGAAAGAAATGAAAGTATTTAATATATTAAATGAGTAATAAATAATGACTCAAGAAAATTAAGGTTTTAAATGTTAAATGAGAAGAAAATTAAGGTTTTAAATGTTAAATGTTAAAATGAGACCAAAAAGCACGGTAAGAAGAAGTCACAAAGAATGCTTAATGCTTACAACAATAAAACAACATGGATTACGTTATAACTTTAAATATATGTACATAAACAATATTTTAAAGGTTAATTAAAGAATAATAAAATAACGAGATAATAAATTAAGGCATAACTTAACCATCTGAACTCCACACTACATGGAATAGGCAACCATTCCTCTTTCAATCAATTAATTTATTTAAGAGGAGGTGAGCATGCATAAATGGTGAAGAGGAATAGTTGTTCTATAGAAGAAATGAATCCATTAATTTGTTTGGGAGAAGATGAGATTGTCTGCATTGATGAAGGAAATTAGGAATACAACAGAAGAAAAAAATGAATAAATAAGAGTGTACTTGAATAAGTTTTCTATAGCTTAACATATGTAATATGCTGTTATATGAAAAAATAAATGAAGAATAGAAAAGGACTACATAACCAATGCCTATTTCATCCATTAAAATCTTTAAATTGATGATTATCCTTTAGAAATAACAAAAGAAATATAAAGGGCTTAAATGAAAACAACACCCAAGGAGAATTGAGGATATAAGGCAAGAAAGAATGAGAAAATTAAGGTTTGAAATGTTAAATGTTATAATGAGAGCAAAAAGCACGGTAAGAAGAAGTCACAAAGAATGCTTAATGCTTACAACAACAAAACAACATGGATTACGTTATAACTTTAAATATAAGTATATAAACAATAATTTGAAGGTTAATTAAAGAATACTAAAACAAGGAGATGATAAATTAAGGCGTAACTTAACCATCTGAACTCCACACTACATGGAATAGGCAACCATTCCTCTTTCAATCCGTTAATTTATTTGAGACGAGGTGAGCATGCCTAAACGGTGAAGAGGAATAGTTGTTCTATAGAAGAAATGAATCCATTAATTAGTTTGGGAGAAGATGAGATTGCCTGAAATGATGAAGGAAAATTGGAATACTACAGAAGAAAAAAAATGAATAAATAAGAGTGTACTTGAATAAGTTTTCTATAGCTTAACATATGTAATATGCTATTATATGAAATTATAGATGAAGAATAGAAAAGGACTACATAACCAACGCCTATTTTGTCCATTAAAATCTGTAAATTGATGATTATCTTTTAGAAATAACAAAATAAATATAAAGGGCTTAAATGAAAACAACACCCAAGGTGAATTGAGGATATAAGGCAAGAAAGAATGAGAAAAGGAATAACATAATCAAATATTTTATTTTATTTTATTTTACATTTGTAATAATATTATAATAGATAGAATGCATGAGCTTAAGTTTCCTTAAATGGGATAAAAAGTGAAGACAAACGTGGGAATACATATGTATTTGGAAAATGTAATGGTTTGTATACAAAATGAATGTATGAAACAGAGAATTCATGAGGCATCATTAATTGCAACTTATTATTTACGGGATGTTTTGGAAATATATTTTTATTTTTTGTGGCGTAATTGTTAAATTTCATCCAAATGGGTGAGATCGAAGTATTCAAGATAAGAGAAAATGTGATGCAAGGTAAAGGTTGACATTATATTAGTTTTCTCATATCTTATATAGTAATATAATGTAGTAGAATAGATTCCAAGAATGTCCGTCCATTCTCCAAATTAATTTATCTATCTATTATATTTTGATAAAAGAAACTTTTAAACTAGGATTTCTCCTTTTTTTTATTAGGAAAATATTTACAAGGACAAATTAATGGCTTTTTTTACCATAAGTATAGCCCACTTAAATTTATCTCAAAAGGACAATATATATTTATTTTCTTCCTCGCGTGGTTATTTCCTTCTTCCAGCAAAAATTAAATTCGTAAATCGCGCGCTATTTCCTTCTTTCATCATCTATTCATCGTGGACGAAAATTTCTATCTCGCCGTCATTGATCGCTATTCTTCTTCTTCTATATTTTCAGATTAATTTTTTGTACTGATCTCATAAAACCAACAAGATCTGAAATATATTTTCAAATTCTGGACGGAAAGTCGATCGATCAAGAATCGATCTGGAAAATCAATAGCGCATTAGGTTTAGGGTTGATTTTATCCATTCAATTTGAGTTGATCATACGATTCCTTCACTGTTTCGGATGGATTTTTGCTTCTTCTATCGGTAATTCATGGATTCTACTGGTATTACAAGCAGGTATTAGTTACAGGAAAATAATCACAAGGACAAAATTAAGGGCTTTTTTATTCATAAGGACAACCCACTAAAATTTTACTCAGAACGACAATACACTAATACATTTTAATTTCCTAAATCACGTGCTCCGTTTCTTCCCTGTCGCTTCTATCTCGCATGCTTTTTTTCCTCATTCAATTTTTCTCTAGTGCGAATTTAACTCCATGATTTGATTTTCAAACATCTCTCTTGTTCGATCATCTTCAGAATCGTTCGAGCTGCTCAATTTATTCGATTTGCCCTAATTTTATCGTGTGAAAAGCATCGTCGATTCATAAGGACACGCAGATTTTAATTCGATAGGCTGTAAAGATGATCTCGTGATTTTGATATTGTGAATTCGTCGTGGAAAATCGATCGAGAGATAGGAGCGACGGAGATGAACGACGGAAGTTACTTTTTTGGATGGTGAATTTAGTAGTAGTTCGTAGGTATCATTTTTCTATTTTTTAAGGTATCATTTTTCTTGTAATAACAGTGTCATGTTTCTGCTTTAATTTTTTTCCTTGATATATTAGTTTTGTACTTGTACTTTGCATTAACTTTGCAACTCAATCGAAGTTATGCCATTTTAATTAGTCAAAGTGGGATGTAAATATTTTTATTCATTAGTTTTAATTTAAAATATTAAATCAGTTTTTAGGTATCATTTTTATATTTTTTTAGGTATCATTTTTTTTTCTAGTTGAATTTACATCATACCAGTTTTTAGGTATCATTTTTATATTTTTTTTAGGTATCTATATCATAGCAGTTTTTAGGTATCATTTTTATTTATTTTTTTAGGTGTCAGTTTTATATTTTAAACATGAATGTACATCATAGCAGTTTTTAGTTATCATTTTTATATTTTTTTAGGTATCATTTTTATTTTTTCTACTTGAATTTACAACATAACAGTTTTTAGGTATCATTTTTATATTTTTATAGGTATCATTTTTATTTTTTCTAGTTGAATTTACATCATAGCAGTTTTTAGGTATCATTTTTATATTATTTTAGGTATCATTTTTATATTTTCAACATTAATGTACATTATAGCAGTTTTTAGGTATCATTTTTATATTTATTTTAGGTATCAGTTTTGTATTTTCTAGTTGAATTTCCAGTATTATGTTAGTATAAGTTTTGATTGTGTATGAAATACTTGCAGATACTGCATGTTGCTGGAGATTACTTGGATTCAAGACTGGATTGCGTACAAGTAAAAGTAAATGCATGAATGCATGCTTGAATGGGGAGCAGTGTTCTGTGTACTTAGATTGTGTAGGAGAAAAAAATGTAATCCATTAAAGCAGTTATGTATCATTGTAGGTATCATATGATACAAGTGGGTATTATTGTGTATTACTGAGAATAATCTCATTTTTGTGACAATTGAATTGAATTGAATTGATTGCTACTATTTTTTTAATCAGTAGGTATTATTGCAAATAAATATTATTTTTGTGAGATTTGAATTGAGTAGGTGGGTGTTATTTTTTTTTAATCAGTGGTTATCAGTTAGAATTAATGTTGTGTATTAAAAAAAAGTCAATTGCCAAAGAAAACAAAACAAATCTATCTAAAAGCTGCTATGATGTAAATTCAACTAGAAAACATAAAACTGATAACTAAAAAAATATAAAAATGATACCTAAAAACTGCTATAATGTAAATTCAACTAGAAAATATAAAACTGATACCTTAAAAAAATATAAAAATGATAACTAAAAACTGCTTTAATATTTTAACAAAAAAAGTAATACAGAAAATGTTTGAATCACAATTTGGTTGTTTAAAATGAAATAAATTCGTTTGAGTAGCAAAACTGATGCAGCAGTACAAGAACAAAATTAATACAACAACAAGAAGTAACTACAAAAAAACATAGCACAGCGAATACAGTAAAAATGATACCCAAAAAAATATAAAAATGATACCTAGAAGCTGATGTATTGTTTTAAAAAAAAAGTAAAACAAAAATTACTTACAACACAGTTTGTTTGATTATAACAAAATAGTTTTGACTGTAATACATAGATAGTGCAACAATACAACTACAAAATAAATACAACATTGAAAATATAACAAACGAATATAAAACAGTGTTAAATAAACAAAAATGATATCTAAAAAAAAATATAAAAATGATACCCACGCGCTGAAAATTTGAACATTAAAATTGCAAAACCAAAAAAAAAAATCACGAATCACCTTGCGAAAAAAAATCCAATCGAGGTTGATTTTTGAGATCGATTTTGTGCCCTAAATTTTGTTGTTTCGATTGATGATTGAGGTTCAACTGTTAGATATAGGCGGATTTGATTTGATTCGATTTCCGATTGAGAAGATTTCGTTAATTTTTATTTGCTGATTTCGTGGAAGAAGAAATCGGAGAAGAGAAAAAGGAGCGGAAGAAAAAATCAGAGAGGAGAGAAAAGGCGACGGAGATTTTTACGGTTATGTCCTTTTGGATAAAAATATAAACGCGTGTCCTTATGGATAAAATATTAATACCGTTTGTCCTTCTAAATTAATTACCCTATTAGTTATTACATTTTCAGATTTCTTTTTTTATTTATTCATTACTTTCATTCTCGTTTGTTGTTTTTTATCATGTTGTAATTGGTTTGTGAATGTATTGCATGAATTACATATGTTTTACATTAGAACATGTTTTGCTTTAATTTGTATAAATATTACTTGGATTGATTTTTCATTAGTATTTGTTTCAGGAAAACCGAACTAAAGCAGTTTTTAGGTATCATTTTAGTATTTTTTACAGGATTAGTTTGTTGCCTTTGTTTGAATGCGCACCAGTTTGTAGTTATCATTTTATTTTATTTTAGGTATCATTTTTAAGGTAATACCCATGTTTTCCTGGTTTTTGTTATCTGTTTTCATCTTTGTACCTGTCTAACTGGTTTTGCTCAAATTACTTATTTATTCCAGTGGTGAAGGTACTCTCCTTATCGTACTTGTCTTCAACGGTACCTCTTTCAGTTTCGGTTATCGGTTAATTGCTTATTGCATGATTTGCAAAACGAAATATGTGACTATTGGTCTCAACTTACTCCTAAGTCAATTGAAATTAACAATGTGCTTGAGGATAGAACTAAAATTATGGAGAGTGACTCGGATCTTCAAAGTATTTTTTTATTTCAATTACATAAGAAGAGCGCTTTTTTATGTTTTGATGTTAAGTTGAAGGAATTTCTGTTGGAAAATGTGATTGGTGGTTCTTCTGCACTTTCTACTAATGTTTCAATTCTTTCGTCTTCTGATCAATGTTTGGGTGCGAACAATGTCGTTCATAGGAAGAGTTATTTAAAAGATTTGTTGAAAAGAGGATCTACACTAAAATTGACTGATTTTACCGGTTTTTGTTTCGGAAGCGCCAAGCAGTTCAGAGAATTCTTAATGGCCTTTTAAATTAAATCAGGTCATGAATTCCAATTTCTTAAGAATAGTGCTACTAGGATTACAACTATTTGCTCATCGCCTTCTACTAGTTGTCTGTTTAAAGTGCATGCTTCATGTGATGTTGGCCAACTAAATAGGTTTTTCATTAGAAATTTGGTAACCGAACATTCTTGCGGGGGTGGTCTAACAAATTTGAGTGACCCTACTCTATCAAGCTCATTTATTAAATCATTGATAATATATGAAATTAGAGATCATCCGAGTAAGAAACCGAAAGACATAATTGACGATTTTAGAAGAGAGTTTAATCTGAATTTATCTTACTCTTATGCTTACAAAGGGAAGCAATTAACTTTAATGGAACTGTACGACAATGATGCAATGTCGTACAATGATTTGTCATGCTATTTAGGTGCACTACAGACTCACAATCCGGGTTCTTATGTCGCTATGAATGTTAACTCTTCTACAAATCAGTTTGAGAGAGTGTTTGTTGGTTTTGGTGCATGTATTCTTGGCTTCAAACATTGTCGGCCTATGATATTTTTAGATGGTACCCATTTGAAAGGGAGGCCAGGAGTTTTGATGGGTGCTACAGCTAAGAATGACAACCAAGGTATTATTTTAAAATAATTTTAGACGATGTACATATACTTATGGTACCATTTGGATTCTACAGGATCAGTTTTCTCTATTACATTTTCTGATTTATCATTTTATTATTTTTTCCACTATTATTGTTTAGCTATACAGATTTAAGTTATCATTTTTAATGGCATAAAGGTATCATTTTCTTCTATGTTTTTAGTATATAGTTTGTAGATAGCATTTTAGTCCGTATCTAGGTATCATTTTCTTCTCTGTTTTTAGTATACAGTTTGTAGGTATCATTTTAGTCCGTATCTGAATATCATTTTCTTCTTTGTTTTTAGTATACAATTTGTAGGTATCATTTTAGTCCGTATCTATGTATTATTTTCTTCTCTGTTTTTAGTATACAGTTTGTAGGTATCATTTTAGTCCGCATCTAGGTATCATTTTCTTCTCTGTTTTTAGTATACAGTTTGTAGGTATCATTTTAGTCTGTATCTAGGTATCATTTTTTTATCAAATTGTTTTTAACCATCACTTTTGCTTGTTTGCAAGTATCAGTTTGATTTATGCAAGATTTAATTCTCTTTTTTGTATGTCTGAAATTGTCATTTTTTTTCAAATCATTATTTCGTTTTGAATTTTTATTCAATTTTTTTTTTGTAGGTTTCTTCCCTCTAGCAATGGCCATAGTATCAATAGAAAATGTGGATAATTGGAGTTGGTTTTAAATCATTTGAAGAAAATGCTCAACGAAGATCGTAATTTGGTTTTTAGTTCTGATCGACATCAAGGTCTGATTTACACTGTTCACGATGTTTTTCCCACTTCATACCCACATGGAACAAAATTTGTTGTCTGCTGTTAAGTCCAAAAATGCACACATTTCGATTGTGGAATTGTTTCGGAGATGTTCTCGAGCATCTAATGTTCATGAGTTTCAAGTTGCTCATTCTAAGTTTTTACAAGTTGGTGGTCCTACAACGGCTAATTTTCTGAAAGACAAACCTTTCTATAAATGGGCTGATTTTTTTTTCCGTGGTAAAAGGTATGGTGAGTACAGTTCTAACGTGGCTGAAAGTTTCAACAGCTGGATTTTAGAAGAACGGGCCTTACAAATTACATCTTGTTTGGACGGGATACGAATAAAAATCATGGAACAAATGGCTAACCATCGAGAAGAATCCCGTTTATGGACTACTATTTTGTGTCCAACCACGGAAAATCAATTAAAAGACTTAGTTGAAGATGGTTTTGGTTGGGATGTATTCAAGGCTTTTGAATTCCTTTTTGAAGTGAAATCACCAATTTCGCATCATGTTGATCTTAAAGATTGGACGTGTAGCTGCAATCAGTGGAAAGTGATGGGTTTTCCATGTGCTCATGCGATAAAATGCATTCATAAAATGAAATTAAATGTGTATGATTTAATTGAGCACTATTTCATTGTGGAAGCTTACCGATCTTCATACAGCCATACAATTAATCTTATAACTACATATGACAAACCGGATGTTGATTCAAGTAATGATGCAGTAATTAAGCCACCAAAGGATAAACGTGGAGTCGGTAGACCTTCCTCAAAAAGAAAAGGAGGATTTTCATATTTCCATAACAAGAAAAATAGATGTAGAGTGTGCAATGAATATGGTCATAATAAGCGCAATTGTCAAGCTTCCAAAAAAAAAAAAAAACGAATTTCATTTCATTTGTTTTAGGTATCATACGTATCTCCATATATACTTGTCAAGTAAACTTGAATGCATTAGCAGTATAGCGTTTGATGAACCGCAAATGTATGCAATTATCTACATTTTTAATAGTAAATCTTCTTAGCTTATTTTCTTTAAGTTTGAGTATTTCATTGATGTGTTGTTGGCATTATTTTTTTCTGTTGTTCTGATCAGTGATATATGATCTGCATGTTTAATATTAGTTTTTATCTCTTGCATGAATCTATTTAATTAGTTATTCTTTACGTTTGATTAAGTGGTTATGTAACAACCCGGAATATGCGAGCCAGTTTAAAAATTTTATTTTGGCAATTTTAATGTATTTTGAATATTTAAAATAGATTATTTTAAATAATCTCAACAAGGAATTTATTTTGAATATAATTCAAACCAATATATTTATATAGATCGTCGTTAGAATATAAAATTATATATAATTATAAAAGGAATTGAAAATGGCGCGGTAGTTCGATAATTCAATTTCAAACTTCAATTGAACGTACCAGGTGCAAAATAAACCGGATTTTAGCGAAACCAAAAATAATAAGACCTATTTGAGAATATCTTTCCAACGAATCTGAAAAATCGAAATTTCATAGCGGGAATCAAAAGTTATGCCCAGTTGAAAATTCAGAATAGTCGCTATGTAAATTATACATGGCCCAAGAAGTCAAATTTTGCATACGGATGAATTTGGACTCGAAACCACTTCCATTGAGTTCAAAATGCCGTTTAGAACTCCGAAAAGTATAAGCTTCGATATATTCCGATATCCGGAATAGTAGCAATTGACAGGAGCTTTTCGGTTAGCAAAACATAACCCTTAAAAAGTGAAATTTTACATACGAGCTCAGAATTCGACGAGATAAATTTTTATGGATTCACAATGACAAATTATTGTTGAGTTCCAAAGTGCGCGTCGAACGGAGTCAGTATGTGGCCGTGCGAAGCAAAACCATTTGTTCAAAAGCGGGCAGTCATTTTACAAAGGAACATTATTGATACGACCTCGGAATTCGATTCTACTTTTTTTTGGATTAGTATCGTCTAATAATGGTTAAATCCAAGAGGGCTTGATTTTTTGAGTTAGCATGTGAGTATGCAAGAAGAAATGGTGCGCCAAAATCGCATTTTTAGAGCTTATCTGAGCATTTTTGAGAATTTTAACGGACGGTCGAACGAACTCGAAATTCGACGAAACTTGTTTCGTTGGACTCGTCTTCACGTCTACTATCTCGTGTCCGAAATCCGCGGCGATTGGAGATCATTAGCGTTCAGCCGATACGTGAGAAACTAGCATATAATCACTTTTCCTCCTTTTGTTTCTCACTTTCTTCCTCTTCCTCTTTTTGCATTTTTCCTCTTTAATGGTCAGTGCTCCACCATGCCGCTGCCCTCCTCCACCAGCGCCACCACCGGCCGCCCGCACCCCCTCCTCCTCCTCTTCCTCCTCCTCCTTCTCTCTCCTCTTTTCATGAACCCTAAAGCCCAAATCACCAACCACCACCACCGCGGCCACCACGGGCCCCACCACCGACCTTAGCACCCTCCCCCACGTCCATCAGGCCCGCCACCGCCCGCTGGCCACCCAACTACGGCTGTGGGCCCCGCTACACTCAAAAACTCATTTTCACCAAAATTCTCGTTTTGCATAAAACACCCCGGACTGTTTTGGCCTATATCTCTCAAACGATGCGTTTCTAACCAAAGTCCGACCAAAGTCCGACCAAAGTTGTAGAGCGCGAAATTCTCTTCGATTTGGCTATATTGAAGTCATGTTTTGGAGTTCGGAGCTACTCGGAAAACGCGTTCAAAGTCTGTTGTCTGAAAGCGGTAAAATTCGTGTACTTTCGCGAATTCTGGCGAATTGGAGCATTTTCGGCAAAAAGACCCTTAGGCAAAAGTTGTTCAGAATGGCGTGCTTGTGCTAGAAAAAAAGATGGGTTGAAGATTGGAGCTTGTATGCGAAGCCTGGAGTTCAGTCAAAAATTCAGCAGTTCTGAAAAGGCGTTAGAGAAAAATCAAGGTGAGAACTTCTCACTCAAATTTCATTTTCTAGTTAGAAATATACACTAGGATGCAGACGGTGCTTAATAGAAGCACCCGACACCTTTGTTTGAAACCATGAATGTTTGGTTGATTTGTGAATTGAGTGATTTGGTTGAAATTGGTTTGGAAAATGAACGGATTGAGATAATTTTATTTGGGTATGGCGTGGGCCATTATTAGACTGGGGATAAGGCTAGGCCTTGTCCCGTTTCTAGTATCGTGCCGTTATGCCGCCGAAATTTTCTAAAATAAAAAGTGTTAGTTAAAAATAGTAATGTGTTGAAATAAAATATTTTATCGTTAAAAATATAATTTTTAACGCGTGTGTGAATAAAATAAATTATTCATTTACAAACCAGACGGTCTGTTTATGTACACTGTTTTAACTGATATTGATTGGGACGATAAATTTTACACGTCGCCCAACTGCACAAATAATATTAAGTGTTTGTTGATGTGAAACCCCACACGGGTATTGGGATGATATTTGACGTACACTAGTCCCAATAATTAGTTGTGTGTCGATCGATAGGTTGACAGACAGTTGTGTGGTGCACCTTGGATGATGGTTGATTGTTTATCATTGTTATTATATACACGTGTTGTATGGAATCCATATAATTAACATTATATGGTGATTGATTGGGCCTCATTTCAATCGGGAAAATAATGAATATTATAAAAGAAAATTCATGTGTTGAATATAAAAATAGTCATGTGTTGACGATGTTCATGTGTTGAAACTATTTATGTGTTGAGTAAAATATTTTAATAATAAAATTTACATCTTTATCATAATTAAGATTAGACACTACTTTACGGTTGGAGTCTGATTAAAAATCAAACGATAGATACCATAATTTTATAAAATATATTACATAACAAAAATAGTCGTGTGTTGACAGTATTCATGTGTTGAGATTAATCGTGTGTTGAAAAAAATATAGATTAATGTGTTGAATGGAATACATATTCATTTGTTGAATAGAATAACGAATTTATTGAAATATATATATATATATATATATATATATATATATATATATATATATATATATATAAAGCCGTGTTGATTAGAGTTGCGCCATTTTGACGTGAACGATATTTATATCGATTATATTCGTTTTTATAATGAATATAGAAAAAGTGGCGATTTCAAAATATAACGTTTTGAAAATATTATCATTTATATAGTAATGATATGAAATATTCAATTTTGATTAGAAATTGAAATAGTGTTGAAATGGTTTTGAAAACGAAGTTAAAACGATTTATAAAATACATTTTAAAAGGAAATCGACGAAATATATAATATATATATATATATATATATATATATTATATATATAATGGCCTGAATAGAACGCGCCGCGCTGCGGCAGTTCGTGAATTTCGACCATTGACTTCGAATTGATGTTGCGGGAGATCCGACCGTCGGATTCTCCTAAAACTGGAACCGTTAGGTTCGTATCGAAAAGAGCTTTCCAACGAATATTAAAAATTTGAAATCTAACGGTTGGATTTGGAATTAGGTCCAAATCAAATTTGGAAAAGGTCGCTGTAAGTGCAGTTCGATGGCCGTTGATGGAAATCGACTGTACGGGCCTTGATAAAATTATTAAGAATATTGATAATTTGTGTAAAATCATAATATATGAATTGGAAAGAACTGGGATGAAAAATTCCACATTTGAAAGGATAAAAATATATTTTTGTCGAAATGAACTAGTTTTGAACTAGAATTAAAATCAATTTATTTTTGAAATAAATAAATTGAAATTGAAAGTGATTTTAAAAATAATCAATATTCCCAATACGTTAATTGGACTGGAGTTGAATCGAAATTATCTTCGGAATATTTCGATGTTGGATTTCGTGACTATACAGATATTATTATGGGAATTTGAAAGATATATTTTATATCGTTATTTCCAATACGATATTTGTTGGTTTCAGGATTTGATATTGATTATAAGCCGATATATTTTCTATTCAGAGCCTTGTATTTAATATCAAATGTGATTTGGGTTTGTCGTGAATGGTGTCTTCATTAACACTGTTCTTAAGCCCAATGAGGAAAAGATTAAATCTTTCTATTTAGATTTAATGAGGTGTACCAATTAAATAATATTAATTGGAATTGAATTTGAATTGGTTTTTGGGTTTATCGTGAGCGATGTTTTGAACAACACCTGTTCTTTAACCCGATTAACAATAGAGTGTGATTTTGGGTTTATCGTGAATCGTGTTTTAAATGACATTGGTTCTTTAGCCCAATTAAAGACAGGATATTGATTTTTGAAAAGATTAAAACTAAGTAGAGTTTTAATGAATATTTAATTAGATTGAAATGTGAATTGATAATTTAAATTATCAAATCTGAAAGGTGATCGTGAATGGAATACCACCAGTTTTGCTCCAAAGCGATAGTTAATTTTTTAATTAGATTTAAACGTGAAATGGTAATTAATTTTACCGATAACAATGTGGTGTTAGATATCGAGTACCACCAGTTTTGCTCCATGGGGTGAATAGGTTGGGATTGGGAAATAAAATAAATAATTACTTCGGTGTGGTTCGCTAATCCCGACTAGTTTGAAATGATATCCAAAGGAAGATTAAAGAATAAATTTAGAAGAAATTATCTTTGATAAAATTAATGGGAACCTTTCCCTAAGAATGTGATTTTGTGAATAAAGGAATATTCTGAATTGGAATGAGGCGTTTGTTGTGTTTGTGTAACATTTTTTTATCATATACGTGGGTTATTCAGAAAGGCCGGGTTTATACCCGTTCTGAATAACTGATTCGACGAGATGTCGAAGATGAAGACGATGGTTGAAGACCAGAAGTCTTCACATCGTTTGGGTGATTACTGATGATCTCAATTGGGTTGTACACCCAAGATGAGGGAAACAGTTGGTGATTGTCCAGACGTACCTGGAGATCGATGGATATGCGAGGAAAGTGCCTCCGGTTTCGTTCAGACCCAGAACGAACTTGTAAATGGATTGTGTGTCTGACATTAGATTTTATTCTGTGTTGATTGATCTTCATTAAATATACATCTGTTTGGCGGCGGAGAATTTATTCTCTTGCTTAACGCCCTTCTTTGAGACGTACGAGCTCTGAGGTTGTATATCGATGGACATCAGTCGCATGGAGTGAATTGCCAGTGTGGCACGCGTAAGTGGCAATTGATCAGGGCTTCTATTGAAAAGCAAAGTCTTGTGGTTGATGATCAAAGCACGGCCTGTGTGGCGTAGTTTTGTGTATAACGTGAATTCGCGAGCCTCACACCTCGATATGAGTCAAAAACGGAAGACGGACCACTGGGAGAGCACGACGTTTCTTTCTAGCTAGGGTGGTGTCAGTGACCTACTAGCCCTGACATTTATATACTTTTCACGTGTGTGGTTGTTGGAACGCGAGGCGCCTCGGATATAGGTCTGTAAGGACCGGGAAACGTGTGTTCAGGAATTGCCAATCCTCAAAAGTAAGAGAGGACCGGCCCAGCTGATTCCAAGGATCAAAGTGGGGTCCTAAAACATTTGCTAGAGTGTCTCGAACGGAGAGGAGCTTTGTAACACCCCGAATTTTCTATTAACACTAAAGTTGCTAAAATAATAATAAGTGTGTAGAAGAGGGGATGTATCTAATATGAATATAAAGATATTAATAAGTATGTAAGAGAGGGGATGTATCTATTATGAATATAAAAATATTAATAAGTATGTAAGAGAGGGGATGTATCTATTATGAATATAAAAATATTAATAAGTATGTAAGAGAGGGGATGTATCTAATATGAATATAAAAATATTAATAAGTGTGTGAGAGAGGGGATGTATCTAATATGTATATAAAAACAATAATAAGTAAAGGGGGATGTATCTAATATGTACATTGTAGAAAAAATATATATATTTATGACATGAATAGAAGTTTATTAATATGCTGAGTGTTTGCTGAGTCACTTCTGACTCATTGCTGAGTCAACAAGATAAACCCCATCTTGTCTGGACGGCTGCGGTTATTTCTAGGTTAAATCTAATGGCCTAAACGCATTCTAAAATCTATAAATAAGTGGGTAGACCCTAGATCTAAATCACTTGTAAAATTAGAGAAGCTACCGTCATGCTGCTGCCATGGAGTTCAGCATAGCCGTCACAAACTAAGAAGAGGAAGCCTAATCATCTACAACTAAATCTACACAAATCAAATCAAAAGATCTCTCTTTCTCTAATTCTTTTCTTTTGTTGGTGAGTATGATGATTCTCACAAGACTATTACAAACTAATTTGACTCAGTTATGAATGGATCACAAGAAAGTGATGTGATTTGTAATTGTAAATTCTATATATTGTGGATTCTCTTATTATGTTATTATGTTGTCGTATGATGTAAATTATATATGCTATGTCATGCTATGTTGTAAATTCTCTTATGCTATGTCGTGCTATGTTGAGAATCATGTCAAGCTATGTTATACTATCATACTATGCCATGTCATAAATCATGCTATATTATGTTGAAAAATCATGATGTTGTTGGATCATGCTTAAAGTTATGTTTTTTTTCTTAATTTAAATGGATCTTGTTTATGGGAATTTGCCTATTAGGTTAGGTGTACCCATAAACTTGAAACTATAATTAAATAAAACTTGATTATGGGAATTTGCCTATTGAGTTAGGTGTACCCATATAAAACCATGTTGTTAAAAAATTAGATGATGTTGATTAACACATGTTCATATGTAAGTTTATGAAAATTGATTGAGATTATATTAGGTGAATTTTGAACAAGTTGACACCTTTAGGTCCATGACATGTATAATCTATGCAAGTTGGACATATGCAAGTTTCACCCCTTATTATGATTCATTTGGTCACATATACATGTTATTATGATAATCTCTTTTATGCTATGAGTTAGGCTATTCGAGTCTAACATATATTTTGCGAATAAACGTTCAAACGTGGGGTAGGGGTAATATTAGGAATTAATAAATTGGGTGCAATTTTGTAAGATTTTGCATACCATGAATGGATGTCCATAATTGAGTCAATTATGGACATTGTTAAAAATTGTAAGTAATTAATAATTCAAGTAGGGAATTATTAAAATTGGGGGAAAGTGGATTATTAATAAAAATCAATGCTTAGGACACGAGGTTGGACCCGTTTGTGATGTAAACCTGCCCGGACCCGCCCGGCAAATCCAGTAGTCACAAATGTCGGCCCAATGTGGGAGGTCCTAGGCCCAAACTAAAGCATAACAGTTGTAAAGACACGAGGTTAGACTCTTTTATGGTGTAAGACTGCCCGGACCCGCCCGGCAAATCCAGCTGCCATAAATGCCAGTCTAATGTGAGAGGTCTTTATGAGGTTATGGCCTTAATGAACTAAGAAATACTTAACCAGATAATCATGTAAGGTGGGACATGGGGGTTAAGTAGGTGCCTTGGGTGGCATGAGGAATCTGGTGGTTGCCTTTAGAGGCATTTGAAATACGATTAGACTTAACCAAACACACATGTAAATGAACATGACTAAGTGGGTTAAGTGGGATGGACTAATGGGGACAAGCTTAGGTGGAATGCTTGTGGTAAATAGTGGGGGGCCATTTCAACCAGTATCCCAAAACGTATCTTTGTGGGCTCGACCCAAGTCGAGGACGGGACACGCATACTGGGTTTGACTATAAGAGGCCAAAACAGGGAGCGGTGGCAACGCAAGTCCAACGGGTTTCATATGCGTGTGTGGACCCGGGCTGGTAGGTAAGACGTTGTTGCATCGTGTAGGTATAAGCCGTGCATGCCCGTTGTATCAGGTTGCCACTTTAGGGGAGTGATACACCCCACTGTGGGGCCAGCACGGGTATCTACGAGTTAGGGAGCCGATCGAATAATGGGAAGTAGGGTACACCTAGTGGAGATAGGGGCAGGCGGCACCTATGTAGTCAGCTAGGGGTACGTAAAGCCATTGGGAAAGTTTCTAAGTGAAGCTAAGTGGGATGAATCTTTAGGGTGACTGGGTTGGTACAGTATAGTGTTTATCCTTTAGTATTTAGGAGCGCCTATAACGTTGCCTTTAGCGATTGTCTATGTCCTTAATCTGCTCTTCATAGACATTTTCTTGTTTTCCAGCTTATGCCTTAGTCCAGTTATTTTGGTAATAGTATTGTAGAATTATCATATTCACAAGACTTTATGTCTGACCCCCTCTTTTCCATCCTTTTTCTCCCTTCAGGTCCGCAGGTTGGGCCAAGTTCTAGTGGAGTCTAGTTGGATCGCTTATCTTCTGGAAAGCTTGGACTGCTGAAGTAAAGTCCAGCTTGTTATCTTTCTTTTTAATGGCTATTCATGTAATGGGATTATGTACTTGTTTTATCAAGATAGATATTGTACTTGACATTGAATATGGTGTTATGATGTAATCAAACATGTTTTGACTTCTGCTACAATGAAATAAAGTTTTTGAATTTCCAAGTACCATTTTATATCTGTCTTGTTGTAATTTTACTGTTCTATATTCACTTAAAACCTCCATGGAAGTTAATGCATTCCCTTTGTGAGTGACATTAATGGACGTGGGGTGTTACACGTGGTATCAGAGCATAAGGTTACCAAAACAGATAAAAAATTTTTTTTTAGAAAAATATTTTTTTTCTAAAGTATTTTTGGAAGAAATGCTTTCAAAAAAAAAAAAAAAAAAACATGTTATTTAAAGAGAGTTTTTATGAAAAACATAATCCCAAATAGCCACATCCTTATCTTTATCTTTCGAATTCTCTATTTTGAATCTTTCCTTTTTCGTTTCAGCATGGCTGAAGATCTTAATCTCCCAGAAGGTGTGACAATTCCAGGGTGGTTTAGGAGATACTTGGAGGCTAGGGCCACCACTGCAGGCCCAGCGGATACTCCTCCACCCCTAGTTGCACCCATTCCTCCTCCTCCTCCTCCTCGTGTTGACACTTTTGCAAAGACGTGCAAGGAATTCAAGGCTATGGGAGGAAAAACTTTTCAAGGGACTGAGACGTTTGTGGAGGCCAGAGATTGGCTTAAGGAGACTGAGGAATTGTTGGATATCTTTGAAGTGGAAGATGGGAGGAAAGTCCGTTTAGCTGCTTGGTTAATGAAGGGAGAGGCCTCGTTTTGGTGGGAGGTCACTAACGGGGAACGTCCAGTTGATTCATGGGCGGATTTCAGACGAAGGTTTAAGGCAAAGTTTCTTTCAAGGGCAGAGGAGAACTTAAATATGGAAAAATTCCTGGCACTAAAGCAAGGGAGCTCATCAGTAAAGGAATATGTCAATAAATTTAATCAGTTAGCAAGGTTTGGCTTGGAGTTGGTGAACACGCCAGAGAAGAAAGCTTTGAGGTTCGTTAGAGGCTTGAATGAACCGTTGCAAGGGTTGGCTATGACCCACATCCCTATGGGAGCCACCTTTGAAAAGCTAGTAGAAATGGCACTTATGCATGAGGATAAGGCAGTTGAAAAGAAAGGGGATCAGAAGAAACCCCAACAGCAAAATAAGAAGGGTGGTAAAAACAATAATGGCAAAGGGAAGAAGAAATGCTTCAATTGTGGGACGCCTGGCCATCTCAGCAAAGATTGTAGAAAGAAAAAGAAGACTGGTTGTTTTCATTGTGGAGATGCGGGACATTTAGTGAAGGACTGTCCAAAGAAGGGGCAGAGGGCAGGGTCTACCTCGGGAGGACAGGTGCAGGCTCTTATGGCACCAGGGCAGGCAAGGGGGCAAGTTCAGGCTATTGCGGCCCCACCGCTGCAAGAAAGAGGTAGAACAATTTCTGTTGAAAGCTTAGTTTTTCTGTTTGATCATCCTGTCCGTACCTTATTCGATTCTGGCGCATCTCATTCGTTTATCTCTGCATCATTAGTTGAATCACTGCACTTGAACACCAGTTTAGTAGAGGATCCCTTGGTCGTTTCAAATCCAATTGGGGGTTCGGCTCATTTGACCATGATATGTTTGGATTTGAAAATCTCTATACTTAGCGTTGAATTTAGATGTGATGCTTATGTATTGGGCTTCACGGGCTATGGGCTAATTTTAGGAATGGATTGGTTGTCTAGAAATAGGGCCATTCTTGATTGTGAAAGGAGAGTAGTTAGGCTTGTGACTCGCCTTGGTAATGCTCTCGACATCTTTTGTAATCCCATAAATTCCGTTATGCTAAGTTATCTTGAATCGCTTGACGCGTCTATAGAGAACCTGCGATCGGTAGAAGTGGTCCGGGAATATCCGGATGTGTTTGAGGAGGTGAAGGGCTTACCTCCAAAGCAGGAGATAGACTTTCGAATTTATCTTGTGGATAATGCTAAACCCGTATCTTTGCCAGTGCGCCACATGGCTCCTCGTGAAAGGAGGGAACTCAATAAGCAAGTAAAGGAGTTGCTTGAGAAGGGGTTCATAAGACGTAGTATATCGGAGTGGGGTGCTCCAGTAGTTTTTGCCACAAAGGCGGATGGGTCTCTTAGACTTTGTATGGACTATAGAGAACTAAACAAGCTTACTAAAAAGAACCGACACCCACTGCCGAGGATTGACGATCTCTTTGATCAGTTAGTTGGCGCCTCAGTGTTTTCGCAGTTGGACTTAGCCACTGGCTTTCATCAACTGAGAGTGGCTGAGGATAGTATAGATAAGACTGCTTTTAGGACTCCTGACGGATTCTATGAATGGCTAGTGATGCCCTTTGGTTTGACAAACGCCCCTGCATATTTTGTTGATTTGATGAGTAGGGTGTTTAGGGAATACCTTAACAAATTCGTGGTAGTCTTTGTGGATGACATCTTAGTCTTTTCTAAGAATAAAGAAGAGCACTCCCTACATCTTAGGGAAGTGTTGGAAACCCTTCGAGCGCATAACCTTAAGGCAAAATTTTCTAAGTGTCACTTCTGGAGGAAGGAAGTACGGTTCTTAGGGCACGTGGTTTCCAAAGAAGGGATAGCAGTGGATCCCGCAAAGGTGGTGGCCATCCAAGATTGGAAGGTCCCTAAAAATGCAACCGAAGTAAGAAGTTTCTTGGGGTTGGCTGGCTATTATAGGAAGTTTATCAAAGACTTCGCAAAAATATCAGCTCCATTAACACGGTTAACGAAGAAGAACCTGGTTTTTACGTGGGACAAAGATTGCGATGATGCGTTCCAACGTTTAAAGAGAGCCTTAACTTCAGCCCCAGTCTTAGTGCTGCCAGACGGGAATAAACCGTTTACCATCTATACTGATGCTTGTGGGACGGGACTTGGCGCGGTCCTCATGCAAGAGGGAAGAGTAATAGCCTATGGTGGAAGGCAGTTGAGGGTTCATGAAAAGAATTACCCCACGCATGACTTAGAGCTAGCCGCAATTGTTTTCGCGCTTAAGTCTTGGCGTCACTATCTTCTTGGTGAGAAATTCGAACTGTTCACTGACCACAAATCATTAAAATACTTATTCTCTCAGAAGGATTTGAATTTAAGGCAGCAACGGTGGATGGAATTCTTAGCCTCCTACGTTTTTGAAATAGCATATACCCCGGGCAAGGGTAACGTGGTGGCAGACGCCTTAAGTAGGAAAAGGTTGTCCTTGAGTCCGTTGTTTGTTGAACGACAAAGCTTAGAATTCATCTCTATGTTTGACTTTAGACCCTCCGTTGACTTAGTACCCGGTCTGTTAGCATCCTTGGAGGTTAGACCTACACTTCTAGGACGGGTTGGTGAGGCACAGCGAGACGACCCACAGTTGGTTGAGATAGTAGAAAAGCTCAAAGGGGGGGAGTCGTCAAGCCATCTTCGTAGGTATACCCTAGACGATAAGGGTTGGTTACGAAGGGATAATAGACTTTGTGTACCACAAGACGAAGACTTAAGGAAGGCCATTCTTGATGATGCTCATCGCTCAAAAATGACCATTCATCCCGGCGGGGATAAGATGTACAAAGATATGAAGCGGGTTTTCTTTTGGGCCGGTATGAAAAAGGATGTGGCCGAGTACGTCGCTAGATGCTTGGTGTGCCAACGAGTTAAAGCAGAACAAAAGAAACCCGGTGGGTTGCTTCACCCATTAGAAGTTCCACTATGGAAATGGGAAAGCATCTCAATGGATTTTGTGGATGGATTACCAAGATCAAGGAAGGGTAACACGGGGATTTGGGTTATAGTAGATAGACTTACTAAAAGCGCCCATTTTATTCCCGTGAAAAGTAAGAGGACTGCTCCGTGGTTGGCTTCTGTATACATTAAGGAGATAGTTCGTTTGCACGGTATTCCTTCTAGTATAGTAAGCGACCGTGACCCCATCTTTACTAGCGAATTTTGGAAGAGTTTACAAGAGGCGGTAGGGACTCAGCTATGTTTGAGCACCGCATATCATCCTCAGACAGACGGCCAGACCGAGAGGGTGAATCGCATTCTAGAGGATCTTTTAAGGCTTTGTATCCTAGACTTTGGGGGTACATGGGAAGAGCACCTTCCGTTAGTAGAATTCGCATATAACAATAGCTTTCAGTCTAGTATTGGCATGGCACCTTTCGAAGCTCTTTATGGAAGGCCTTGCCGTTTGCCTACATGTTGGTGGGAATCTACCGATAAAATCCTACTTGGGCCCGATATGGTTAGGGAAACCTCGGAGAAGATTGAGTTGACTCGAAGGAGGATGAAAGCAGCACAAGATAGGCAGAAATCGTATGCTGATAAGAGGAGGACAGATCTTGAGTTTGACATTGGGGACATGGTTTTTATCAAAGTATCTCCGTTACAGAATGTTGTTCGCTTTGGGTCCGTGGGGAAATTAGCACCAAGGTTTGGAGGGCCGTTTCCTGTAAAAGACAGGATTGGGAAGATGGCATATAGGGTGGAGTTGCCTGAGAAACTTAGTGGAGTACACGACGTATTCCATGTATCACATTTGAGGAAGTGTTTGCACAAGACCGCGGAGGTGGTAGAGCCGAGCTTGCTTAAAGAGGTGGAAATAGAGCGTGATGCAACAATTAGACGAGCTCCTACATGCATTCTTGGGTCGGAGATCAAAAAGTTGAGGAATCGAGAGGTCAGACTGGTTAAAGTGCAATGGGGAGATGATGAGAGCAACGCAACTTGGGAGACAGAAGAGAAGATGCGTTCTTTGTACCCTTTTCTTTTTGAGGGTATGTCTTTTAATTTCTCCTTTATCGCTTAGCTTATCTTATCTTATCTTTAGTATGTCCTCTCATTAGTATCTTTGACCTTTAGTTAGGATAATCCTATGGTTGAAACATGTGTTTGAGACATATTATGTATGATGGATGCAAAATGGATGCAAGTGTTTGCTAGTGGTTGCTCGTGGATGCATATATACACACACTTTAGGCACTAGATCGGCTCAGTCACTACATATTGCATATTGCATATATATGGATGTATTTAGTAAAATGGATGAATGATGGTTGTATTATCATGTGGATGCTGCATTCAGATGATGGTTGTGCACGCATATAGAAGTATTATGTAGCATTAAGAATCTTTTGCATACATAATGGATGCATGGCACGATCATAGTTGCATTAAGGAGGTCAACTGAATCAGTGGACCGCCTGATTTTGCATTAGATACGGACATATACACACACTTTGCATTTAAACATGAAAGCATTAGAAGTCTGTAAGGACAATGGATGCCTGTGTATGATGGATGAGTAGATGGACGTTTGGATGGTAGGATATACATTCTTCCAGACTAGAAGATTTCGGGGACGAAATCCTAAAAGGAGGGGAGAATGTAACACCCCGAATTTTCTATTAACACTAAAGTTGCTAAAATAATAATAAGTGTGTAGAAGAGGGGATGTATCTAATATGAATATAAAGATATTAATAAGTATGTAAGAGAGGGGATGTATCTATTATGAATATAAAAATATTAATAAGTATGTAAGAGAGGGGATGTATCTATTATGAATATAAAAATATTAATAAGTATGTAAGAGAGGGGATGTATCTAATATGAATATAAAAATATTAATAAGTGTGTGAGAGAGGGGATGTATCTAATATGTATATAAAAACAATAATAAGTAAAGGGGGATGTATCTAATATGTACATTGTAGAAAATATATATATATATTTATGACATGAATAGAAGTTTATTAATATGCTGAGTGTTTGCTGAGTCACTTCTGACTCATTGCTGAGTCAACAAGATAAACCCCATCTTGTCTGGACGGCTGCGGTTATTTCTAGGTTAAATCTAATGGCCTAAACGCATTCTAAAATCTATAAATAAGTGGGTAGACCCTAGACCTAAATCACTTGTAAAATTAGAGAAGCTACCGTCATGCTGCTGCCATGGAGTTCAGCATAGCCGTCACAAACTAAGAAGAGGAAGCCTAATCATCTACAACTAAATCTACACAAATCAAATCAAAAGATCTCTCTTTCTCTAATTCTTTTCTTTTGTTGGCGAGTATGATGATTCTCACAAGACTATTACAAACTAATTTGACTCAGTTATGAATGGATCACAAGAAAGTGATGTGATTTGTAATTGTAAATTCTATATATTGTGGATTCTCTTATTATGTTATTATGTTGTCGTATGATGTAAATTATATATGCTATGTCATGCTATGTTGTAAATTCTCTTATGCTATGTCGTGCTATGTTGAGAATCATGTCAAGCTATGTTATACTATCATACTATGCCATGTTATAAATCATGCTATATTATGTTGAAAAATCATGATGTTGTTGGATCATGCTTAAAGTTATGTTTTTTTTTTCTTAATTTAAATGGATCTTGTTTATGGGAATTTGCCTATTAGGTTAGGTGTACCCATAAACTTGAAACTATAATTAAATAAAACTTGATTATGGGAATTTGCCTATTGAGTTAGGTGTACCCATATAAAACCATGTTGTTAAAAAATTAGATGATGTTGATTCACACATGTTCATATGTAAGTTTATGAAAATTGATTGAGATTATATTAGGTGAATTTTGAACAAGTTGACACCTTTAGGTCCATGACATGTATAATCTATGCAAGTTGGACATATGCAAGTTTCACCCCTTATTATGATTCATTTGGTCACATATACATGTTGTTATTATGATAATCTCTTTTATGCTATGAGTTAGGCTATTCGAGTCTAACATATATTTTGCGAATAAACGTTCAAACGTGGGGTAGGGGTAATATTAGGAATTAATAAATTGGATGCAATTTTGTAAGATTTTGCATACCATGAATGGATGTCCATAATTGAGTCAATTATGGACATTGTTAAAAATTGGAAGTAATTAATAATTCAAGTAGGGAATTATTAAAATTGGGGGAAAGTGGATTATTATTAATAATCAATGCTTAGGACACGAGGTTGGACCCGTTTGTGATGTAAACCTGCCCGGACCCGCCCGGCAAATCCAGTAGTCACAAATGTCGGCACAATGTGGGAGGTCCTAGGCCCAAACTAAAGCATAACAGTTGTAAAGACACGAGGTTAGACTCTTTTATGGTGTAAGACTGCCCGGACCCGCCCGACAAATCCAGCTGCCATAAATGCCAGTCTAATGTGAGAGGTCTTTATGAGGTTATGGCCTTAATGAACTAAGAAATACTTAACCAGATAATCATGTAAGGTGGGACATGGGGGTTAAGTAGGTGCCTTGGGTGGCATGAGGAATCTGGTGGTTGCCTTTAGAGGCATTTGAAATATGATTAGACTTAACCAAACACACATGTAAATGAACATGACTAAGTGGGTTAAGTGGGATGGACTAATGGGGACAAGCTTAGGTGGAATGCTTGTGGTAAATAGTGGGGGCCCATTTCAACCAGTATCCCAAAACGTATCTTTGTGGGCTTGACCCAAGTCGAGGACGGGACACGCATACTGGGTTTGACTATAAGAGGCCAAAACAGGGAGCGGTGGCAACGCAAGTCCAACGGGTTTCATATGCGTGTGTGGACCCGGGCTGGTAGGTAAGACGTTGTTGCATCGTGTAGGTATAAGCCGTGCATGTCCGTTGTATCAGGTTGCCACTTTAGGGGAGTGATACACCCCACTGTGGGGCCAGCACGGGTATCTACGAGTTAGGGAGCCGATCGAATAATGGGAAGTAGGGTACACCTAGTGGAGATAGGGGCAGGCGGCACCTACGTAGTCAGCTAGGGGTACGTAAAGCCATTGGGAAAGTTTCTAAGTGAAGCTAAGTGGGATGAATCTTTAGGGTGACTGGTGTGGTGCAGTATAGTGTTTATCCTTTAGTATTTAGGAGCGCCTATAACGTTGCCTTTAGCGATTGTCTATGTCCTTAATCTGCTCTTCATAGACATTTTCTTGTTTTCCAGCTTATGCCTTAGTCCAGTTATTTTGGTAATAGTATTGTAGAATTATCATATTCACCAGACTTTATGTCTGACCCCCTCTTTTCCATCCTTTTTCTCCCTTCAGGTTCGCAGGTTGGGCCAAGTTCTAGTGGAGTCTAGTTGGATCGCTTATCTTCTGGAAAGCTTGGACTGCTGAAGTAAAGTCCAGCTTGTTATCTTTCTTTTTAATGGCTATTCATGTAATGGGATTATGTACTTGTTTTATCAAGATAGATATTGTACTTGACATTGAATATGGTGTTATGATGTAATCAAACATGTTTTGACTTCTGCTACAATGAAATAAAGTTTTTGAATTTCCAAGTACCATTTTATATCTGTCTTGTTGTAATTTTACTGTTCTATATTCACTTAAAACCTCCATGGAAGTTAATGCATTCCCTTTGTGAGTGACATTAATGGACGTGGGGTGTTACACGCTTGCCCCTTGCCTCGACTCATGACGGAAATCCAATTTCCAATACGTGATATTGCAGTTTTAATTGTAGAACTAGTATGGCGACATGATATATGGTACCCATGCCATCTATGATTGATATTTATGATTGAAATTGTTTTGACACTATACACTTATAATATTATCAAATGATTTGTTTTAAACGTACCAAGCATGTTTGGCTATTATAAGGGAAAACCCTATCCTCCGGCTTGCGTTGCATTGTGTGATGGGACCTGGGTCTTATAATAGCTTCATTTTTTCAAAAAGCATTGCGCTGTTTTGTTATATGAACTAGTATTCTTGGGAGGAAACCCGTTCCGTGTTATACGGCGTGGTCCCTTGATTTACTCTCTTCTAAAGTAAAGTTTTAAAGAACTGTTTTAGTTCTCACACCAGTCCCATGACTGACCTGGAGTTTATTTTTTTAACCTAAACTCTGGGTGCCCTTATTTTCGACACGGGCAGCTAGTAGTTTTGGTTTTGCAGATTTATATTCATAGGATCCTGATTTACAGCTGGAACGATTCTCGGAAAGCTCTGTATCCGTGCATTACTTCTAGTTGTGCTTTTGTATTATTTTCCGCTGCGATGTATTTAAATGTAATTTAAATCTCTGATATTTGTTGAATGTAATTTATTCATTTATACTCTGTATATTCTTGTATCTGATGGAATTGTTGTAATAACAATGAAATGTTCTTCTGTCTGCGTTCTGATTGGTATTGTACTCAATTCTATCCGGGCTTTCCTTACCGGGGAAGTTCGGGTCGTCTCATTTATTTTTTCTATGTCTTTGAAGGGTTCAATTTTGCGTTGTTACCATATGTAGAAATTTATTTGGTATCATTTTTATAATTTTTTAGGGATCGTTTTTTTATTTATCTCAATTTAAAAGTCCATAGGTATCTTTTTTTTCTTTACTGCAGTTATCATTTTTATTTTGAATTTTTAACTTCAGATTCTAGTTATCATTTTTTCTTTATTTTAGGTATCATTTTTTAAATTCATACCACTAAACAGTTTGTAGATATAATTTTTTTTAATTGTAGCTATCATTTTCTGAGTTATGTTTATTAAACATCATTTCTGCACAAACACAAATTATTAGCCAAAAGTATTGCTGTCAGTTCAAGTTTTAATCATCCAATTTACTGAGTAGACTCTTTGATGTAATGATTCACTGGTTTATTCAATCCCATTTAATGTGCTGAGTATTTAACATATGAAAAGTCCATAGGTATCATTTTTTTCACAATTCAGTTATCATTTAAATTGTATCAACCTTCATTCAAATTTTGCTTATCATTTTGTATATAATGTAGGTATCATTTTCTGATTTCTTATCCACTTTATAGTTTTTAGTTATCATTTTCTGGCAGTTGTAGTTATCATTTTTTACATTAAGTTAGTTCACATCAATTCTGCACACATACAAAAGACTGAGAATTAAAAAAAATTTGACATAAATTCAGCCTTTTCAAATCAAATTCAGCAATGTGTCAAGTATGCAGATTTATCATCATGTATTCATGCAAGATTAGTATTTAACACATCCACCCATTCATTACTGAAATTCAAATCATTAACATCTTCATAAATTTCAATCTAAAAGAATATACACTGTTTTCCAACCAACTACAATATACAGCACTGTTTCACTCATTTTTTCATTCATTTTTTTTAGTCTTCTTTGTCAATCCAGTGATGAATCGAACCAAATTCCAGTAGCATGCATGATTGGATATGACTTCACGCATAATCAGTGCTCTTATTTTATCAATTTTCTCTTTTGAGACTTTTAGAGGAATTTTTGCTCTATTGTCTGAAATTATGTTTATGATGACGAATATCCCGCAGTCCACTTTGCATAAATGAAAATTAACGATGTTTAGAAAATATAAAGAACAAATATCAATTATTTTTCTTGTGCATTGAATACTGATTTATGTTGGTTACAATCAATTATCAGTAGAAATTATTACTTTTTTGTATTGACCAAATAAATCAAAAATAATTAAAAAAAAAAGATGAAAAAATAATTAACTTGTCAAAATGCTGTTGTGCGCATGGTTCTTGAAAAATCTCTCCATCAACAATCTTCTTATCTTCAATTTTATTCTCTACCCAAAGTTGTTGCAGAATTTCTTCAACTTTCTTTCGCTGTAATGAACATTTTTTAGTAGTAATTCACTATCAATGAAGACATTACAATTTTCTTACCACTTCATATGCTTCGTTTAAATGAAGATTATTGAACTTGTTTGGACTTCTTGGTCTCAAAGAATCATAGTGAACCCATTGCATGTTTGGATATGCTAATGTCAATAACATCCAATGATTGTCAAAATGTAATGGGAAGTAAATCTTTTCTATATAACTGTTCAAAGCTGCTTCTTTTAAGAAAGGAGTAACCAAACTTTTAATTAATGAACTCCTGCATTCCATAATTTCTTTTTGCTCAGTTTAAATTTTATTTGAATAAGTACTGAAGAGAAGAAAACTACAATAATATTTTTTAAAAACTGTGATTCAACTTACTGTCATAATTGTAGACATTGCATAATTGTTGTCTACTAAATCACATTTATGGGTGCACTAGTCGATTATCTAATAATACAATGAAACAATAAATTACATCAAGTAAACAAACAACATCATATAATAGATTTATGTCTATATATTTATCTGTTTTAGTACGATATAATCTGAACTTATGTTTTACAGTTTCTAAGTATCATTTTTATATTTAATTAGGTATCATTATCTTATTCATTATACTGATCATGTAAAAATTAAAAAAATTTGGTTATCATTTTTTTTAACATGGTAATCATTAACAAATATTTGTATATTTGTTTACCTGCCGATCTGTAAATAAACCTCTCAGCACTTCTGTCAGCATATCTTTTGTAACAATACATCCTCCCCTTGTCGGATCATCATCTTGCCAAGCAACCAAACTGTTAATTATTTACAAGTCCAACAGTTAATAAAATTATATCTATGTTGTACAAGTATAGATGAAAATATTATACTTACTTTTCTTCAGCAATTGACATTGAATAAAATTTCCTTACAATTCTAACTTCTTCATCATTGAGATGTTTTGTCACTTTTTGGCATTTTGACAAGTGCAAGTCTTTCCATGTAGGTTCTTCAACATTTATTCGCTCTACTATTTCAACAGTTTGTTCCTGATCTACGTTATCTTCATTTACCTTCTTTTTCTTACATTTTTCATCATCTAATGGTATCAATGAAAGTTGTAATTCATCAATTTTTTCCTTCATATGAAACTTCATTCTCCTTTTTCTGTGTTACCCGTGCTTTCTTCCTTGCTTTTACAAAATATTCATACTCCTCTTTTCTTTTGTGTTCTTCTTCTACCTCTCATTCTTAGTACGTAAGAAGGTGGTTTTGTACTTTTTGGCTTAGAAGATGATTTTTTAAGTCTTTTTGAAAGAACCCGTAACTTCCCCGTGAAGGAAAGAGCGGATACTTTGAGAACAACACACAAATGAACGCCGACGGAAGAACATTTCATTGTTAATTACAACAATTCCATCAGATACAAGAATATACAAAGTATGAATGAATATTATACAACAAAGAATATCAGAGATTTAAATACAGTATTGCAGCGGAAAAATAATACAAAACACAACTGAAAGTAATACACGGATACAGAGCTTTCCGAGCATCGTTCCAGCTGTAAATCAGGATCTTGTGAATATAAATCTGCAAAACCAAAACTACTAGCTGCCCGTGCGGAAAATGAGGGCACCCATAGTTTAGGTTAAAACAATAAACTCCAGGTCAGTCATGTGACTGATGTGAGAACTAAAACAGTTATTTAAAACTTTACTTTAAAAGAGAGTAATTCAAGGGACCACGCCGTATAACACGGAACGGGTTTCCTCCCAAGAATACCAGTGCATAGAAAAGACAACGCAATGCTTTTTCAAAAAATGAAGCTATTATAAGACCCAGGTCCCATCACACAATGCAACGGAAGCCGGAGGATAGGGTTTTCCCTTATAATAGCCAAACATGCTTGGTACATTTAAAACAAATCATTTGATACTATAATAAGTGTATAGTGTCAAAACGTTTTCAATTATAAATATCAATCCTAGGCGGCATGGGTACCATCTATCATGTCGCCATACTAGGCTCTACAAATAAAACCGAAATACACGTATTGGAAATTGGATTTCCGTCATGAGTCGAGGCAAGGGGCAAGCTCCTCTCCGCTTCGAGACACTCTAGCAAATACCTCAGGACTACACACTCTGGGTAACCCTTGGATCTTCAGGGCCGGTCCTCTCTTACGTTTGAGGATTGGCAATTCCTGAACACACGTTTCCCGGTCCTTACAGACCTAAAATCGAGGCACCTCATCCAAGAACCACATAGGCGAAAAGTATATAAATGTCAGGGATGGTAAGTCACTGACACCACCAAAGCTAGAAAGAAACGTCGTGCTCTCCCTGCAGTCCTTATCCCGTTTTTGACTCATACCGAGGTGTGAGGCTCGCAAATTCACGTTATACACAAAGCTACGCCACAAAGGCCGTGCTTTGATCATCAACCACAAGACTTTGCTTTTCAACAGAAGCCTTGATCCATGCAACTCAGCGTGCCACACAGGCAATTCATGCCATGCGATTGATATCTATCGATATATAACCTCTAAGCTCGTACGTCTCAGAGAAGGGCGTTAAGCAAGAGAATAAATTCTCCACTGCCAAACAGATATAAATTTAACAGAAATCAATCAACATAGAATAAAATCCAATGTCAGACACACAATCCGTTTACAAGTTCGTTCTGGGTCTGAACGAAACCGGAGGCACTTTCCTCGCATATCCATCGATCTCCAAGTACGTCTGGACGACCACCAACTATTTCCATCCTCTTGGGTGTACAGCCCAATCAGGATCATCAGTAATTATCCAAACGATGTGAAGACTTCCGGTCTTCAACCACCGTCTTCATCTTCGACATATCGTCGAATCAGTTATTCAGAATGGGTATAAACCCGGACTTTTCGAACAACCCGCGTATATTAAAAACAAATGTTACGCAAACACAACATACGCCTCATTCCAATTCATCAGTCACTAACCGTAAATCAGTAAGAGAGCAATTTCCCAAATATTAACCCCGAAGGCGGAAACCAACATCAGATCAATATCCAGGAAACCATTCTTCTTAACTAACCTACAGTTAGTTTCTAAATTTCACATTCTTAGGGAAAAGTTCCCATTAATTTTATCCAAGATAAATTCTTTGAATTTATTCTTTAATCTTCCTTTGGATGTCATTTCAAACCAAATTATGGTTTTCCAAACTAGTCGAGATTAGCGAACCACACCGAAGTAATTATTTATTTTATTTCCCAATCCCAACCTATTCATCCCATGAAGAAAAACTGGTAACACTCCATATCTAACACCGTGGTGTTATCGGTAAAATTAATTACCATTTCACGTTCAAATCTAATTAAAGATTTAACTATCGCTTTGGAGCAAAACTGGTAATACTTCATTCTCGCTCATTTTCCAAATTTGATAATTTAAATTATCAATTCGCATTTCAATCTAATTGCAGATTCCTTAAAACTCCCTTCTTCTGGGTTAAAGAACTAATGTCATTTAAAACACAGTTCACGATAAACCCACAAATCAATTCTATTTAAAACCCATTTCGAATCCAATTTATTTATTTAAAAATGAATGAGTTTTAATTTTAGTTCAAAACTAGTTCATTTCGATAAAAATCTATTTTTATCTTTTCAAATGTGGAGTTTTTCTTCCCAATTTTTCCCTAATCATGTCTTATGATTTTACATAAATTATTATTATTTTTAATAATTTTATCAAGGCCCGTACAGTCGATTTCCACCTATGGCCATCGAACTGCACTTACAGCGACCTTTTCCAAATTTGATTTGGACGTATCTCCAAATCCAACCGTTAGATTTCAAATTTCTAATATTCGTTAGAAATTTCTTTTCGATACGAACCCAACGGTTCCGGTTTTATAAGAATCCGACGGTCGGATCTCCCGTAATGTCCGTTCGAAGTCAATGGTCGAAATTTACGAACTACCGCGACGCGGCCCGTTCTATTCAGGCCATTATATTATATATATATATATAATATATATATATAATATATATTTCGTCGATTTCTATTTAAAACGAATTTTATAAATAGTTTTACATTCGTTTCAAAAACATTTCAACTTCCATCTCCAATTCAATTCAAATCTCGATTCATTCTATATTCAATTCAATTCGAAATTGGTTTATATTCAATTCGATTCGAAATTGGTTTCTATTCAATTCGATTCGAAATTGGTTTCTATTCAATTCGATTCGAAATTGGTTTCTATTCAATTCGATTTGAAATTGTTTTACTATTCAATTCAATTCGAAATTGTTTTACATTCAATTCAATTCGAAATTGTTTTACATTCAATTCAATTCGAAATTAATCGATATAAATATCGTTCGCGTCAATATAGCGCATCTCTAATCAACACGGCTTTATATATTTCGATCATTCCGTTATTCTATTCAACAAATGAATCTATAGTTTTGTCAACACATGACTAATCTCAACGAATGAGTACTGTCGACGTGTGACTATTTTTGTTATTTAATATATTTTATAAAAACTATGGTATCTATCGTTTGATTTAAATCAGACTCCAACCGTAAATTAGTAAGAGAACGATTCCCTGATTATTAACCCCGAAGGCCGAAACCAACATCAGATCAATATCCAGGAGACCACTCATCTTATCTATTTTCCAGTTAGTTTCTAATTTTATATGATAAAGATGTAAATTTTATTGTTAAAATATTTCGTTCAACACATGACTAATCTCAACGGATGAGTACTGTCAACACATGAACCTTTATTTTATAATATTAAAGATGTAAATTTTATCGTTAAAATATTCCGTCCAACACATGACTAATCTCAATGGATGAGTATTGTCAACACATGAACCTTTATTTTATAATGGTCTTTATCTTCGAAATTGGAATGAGGCCCAATCAATTACCATATAAAATTTATTATATGGATTCCATACAACACATGTATATAATAGCAACGATAAATAATCAACCATCATCCAAAGTGCACTACACTGTATAAGCATCAAATATAGATATCTAACGCTTATAATAGCCTGTCAATCAATCGATCGACATACAACTAATTATTGGGATTAGTGTATGTCATATATTATCCCAATAGCCGTGTGGGGTTTCAAACAATCAAACGCATATTTTATTTGTGCAGTTGGGCGATGTGTAAAATTTATTGTCCCAATCAATATCAGTCAAATCAGTGTATATAAACAAATCGGCCGATTTGTTTATAAATATTTATTTATTCACTTTGACGTTAAAAATTATATTTTTAACGATAATTAATTTATTTCAACACATGAATCTCTTTATCTATTTCACATCAATTTCACAAACAAATTTTCACAACATATCAATCAAACAAACAAGCCATCCATGGTCTGTGGATGACGAGTGTCGGGTGCTACTAAGCACCGTCCGCATCCTAGTATAAATATATATAACTAGAAAAAGAAAATTGAAGAGTGAGAAATTCTCACCGAATAGCTAAACCATTCGCCTCGACTCTTCATATGTAGAAAATCTTCACCACTCGCCTTTTGTCACTTTTGTTGCCAGTATTCACTATATATAAAAAAATCACATTTTTACATTGCTATTCAATATATAAAAATTGTAATTTTACTTCGCCATTCAATATATAAAAATCGAATTTTTACTTCGCTATTCAATATATAAAAATCGAATTTTTTACTATCACGCTATATGGATAAAAATTCTATTTTTACACCGCTACTATATAGATAAAAATTCTATTTTTACATCGCTGTTCTCAATATAAAAATTTCGCCTTTTCAATTATAAATATTTCTCCTTTTTATTAATAAACTATGTAGCTAAAAATCAAAACTTCATTCGCCATTTACATATATAAAAATCAAGCCTTTATCCTAAAAAAAACATAACACTATATAAATTTCAGATTTTTTTCACACTAAAAATTATACCTTTTCATTAGAAAAATTTATATTTTTACTCTATGTTTTCATATATATAAAATCAGATATTGAACTATGTTTTACACAAATTAAAAACTGATTTTAAACTTAAACACTAATCACATTGTAAATAAATGAAATTAAAAATAAATAGAATAAAAATAGGCTTACAGTTCAAATCGGAAAGGGGGATTTCAGCGCGTTGACCTGCGAAGGGGGGGAGGACTGCTGCGCACCGGGGCCAATCGGAGGCGGGTGGAGGCGGTCAGCAGGAGGAGGGGGTCGCGGGTCCTGGTGGTGGCGGTTATCGAAGTGGAAAGGGGGAAGATGGAGAGGGAGGAGAAGCAGGCACGGGGAGAAGGGGATGGAGGGCGGTGGCCCTAGGTGGCGGCGAACACTAGGGGGGTGCGATGGAGGCGGCGGCGCCCCCCCCCCCCCCCCCCCGTCGCCCGCTCTCTATCCTTTTTTTTTATTTCTTTAATTCGATTTCTGGCGTGGAGAACGAGATGGGGGGCAGAGTATAAGGGGAGAGAGGAGGGTTTTTTATTTTATTTTAAATTTCAAAAAGTTGACTTTTTCATACGACCTCTAAACGAGGCCTACCGCCTGTCGTCCATAGCGTTTCACCCCCATTCTGAACACAATGGAATATATATCGTAGGCTGATTCGACTGTTTAGATCAGTTTTCGTCAAAATCAACATATAACTCTATATATTGAATTTGAACGCGCATTTCAATTTACCGGGGTCACATACGAACTCTATAAATTGTAGAAAAATACTTTCTAGCTTCGTATTGACGATACGGTCCTAACAAAACTAGTTTCGTCGAATTCTGAGACCGTTGGAAAAATGGCCAATTTCCAGTCGATTAAAATCAACTGAAATTGGTCAAACGCGTTTTCCTTTTCCACGCTCACATATTGATTCGAAAAATTATGAAATTTGGAATCTAGCAATAATTTGACACTGCGGATCCAACAAAAGTGGTTTCGTCGAAATCCGAGGTCGTTTGCAAAATTCCCATTTTTAAGGGCCTGAATTCCATAGCGACTATTCAGAATTTTCAACTGGACATATCTTTGGTTTCCCGCTATGAAATCTTGAGATTTCGGATTTGTTGGAAAGATATTCACAAATAGATCCTATTATTTTTGGTTTCACTAAAATCCGATTTATTTTGCACCCGGTATGTTCAATTGAAGTTTGAAATCGAATTATCGAACTACCGTGCCATTTTCAATTCTATTTATAATTATATATAATTATTATATTTCTAACGACGACGTATATAATATATACGTCGAATTCCATTCAAAATAAATTTCTCATCGATATTATTTAAAATAATCTATTTTAAATGTTCAAAACTCGCTAAAATTGCCAAAATAAAATTTTTAAACAGGCCCAGATTTTCGGTTTGTTACACTTTTTTTAATTGATTTTTGGGAATTCCCTTCTGTGACTTTCATCTTTGAAATCTCTATAGTCAAATTCAAATTAAAATTCGGAGGAACAATGTCGTCAATTGACTGTACACCCTTTTTTTCTCTCCCACTATCATCGACAGAATCAATTACTATGATTGGCGTTTTTTCATTCTCTATTCCAGCAACCTTGTTTTTTTCTCCATAAGTCCTTTCATCATCATTCGTCATGCTATCAGTCATTTTATCTTTGTCCTGATTCTCAATATTCACATCATTTTTAGTTATTTGATTACTTTCCTTGTTTTCATTTGTATGTGCAGCAACCATTGTCGGTTCTGAATCAACTCCAACATCCGTTTTCTTGATCTGAATATCAGCTTTTTGCTTTTTCATCGGGTCTTTAGGTTTAGATAACTCCTCTTCTGCTTTTCTTCTCAACTTTCTTTCTTCCTTCCATTTCCTTTTACATTCTCTGTTTTCTTTCTCCAATTCTGTGATGCGATAGTTAAGAACTCTATTTTCCACGTCCTTATCAACTTTTTCCACTACTTGTACCTTCTGACCACTCTTTCTTTTTTTATTTGTGCATCTTTTCCTTTTGTTGTAGATCTTCTTGCTAAACTTTCCTTACACTCTAAAAGAGGTGCCTCATGTATCTCAATTTTTCCCATACCAATCACCTATAAAAGAATACACACTATATGATTCAATCTGCATACTTGACACATTGCTGAATTCGATTTGAAAAGACTGAATTTATATCAATTTTTTTCATTCTCAGTCTTTTGTATGTGTGCAGAATTGATGTGAACTAACTTAATGTAAAAAATGATAACTACAACTACTAGAAAATGATAACTAAAAACTGTAAAGTGGATAAGAAATCAGAAAATGATACCTATAATATATACAAAATGATAAGCAAAATATGAATGAATATTGGTACAATTTAAATGATAACTGAATTGTGAAAAAAATGATACCTATGGAATTTTCATATGTTAAATACTCAACACATTAAATGGGATTGAATAAACTAGTGAATCATTACATCAAAGAGTCTACTCAGTAAATTGGATGATTAAAACTTGAACTGACAACAATATTTTTGGCTAATAATTTTTGTTTGTGCAGAAATGTTGTTTAATAAACAACACTCAGAAAATGATAACTACAATTTAAAAAAAAATGATATCTACAAACTGTGTAGTGGTATGAATTTAAAAAATGATACCTAAAATAAAGAAAAAAATGATATCCAGAATCTGAAGTTAAAAATTCAAAATAAAAATGATAACTGCAGTAAAGAAAAAAAGATACCCATGGACTTTTAAATTGAGATAAATAAAAAATGACCCCTAGAAAATTATAAAAATGATACCAAATAAATTTCTACACATGGTAACAACACAAAAATGAACCCTTCAAAGACATAGAAAAAATAACCACTTAATCAAACATAAAGAATAACATACAGAAAGGTTTTATTACCAATGTAGATTATTGTTTACATTTGCAGAGTATCAAACGCTAAAATGCTAAAGCATACAAGTTTACTTGACAATTATATATAGGTAAACATATTAAACCTAAAACAAATGAAATTAAATTAAATGTGTACAAAATTAATAGTGAAATATTGATATTTCTACCTGTCCAGATTTGAATGTGTCCAAAAGTTCCTTCTTCACTATTTTACTCAATTTCCTTGAATCCCACCTAGCAAATCGAAGGATTTTGTTCTCAACTTTTTCCTTTGTGTAATTCGATTTGCCTTCTCACACAACACATATTGCATATACATAAAAACTAATGTTAAATCTAAATTCATTAATACTTATTCACGTACACAAAAATACTATACGAAAAAATTTACCAAAGGAAGCATTGAATAGCCGGCCATATCCCGTGGATTATTTATGTAGATTTTAACAAACTTTTTAAAACTCGAGTGAATGGTTTTCAGCCATGACACTGAACTCATCTTCTTCACATCCACAATGTACGGAATAAAACCCCATGGTTATTGGGGAAGAAAAATGTAAGAAGTATAAACATAATAACAAGGGGTGACAAGTCCTCTTCAAATTGCTTCTTTTTCTTCCCTACTTCATCTTTAATTCTTGTTTCAATTAAACTTCTTGTAATGACAGTCGCTTTACCAAAGTTTCTTGACACGAATTCCTTGCAGTCCGTTGGTATCGTTCTACAAGTCATTTTCTGTGTGTCATCTATATCAATACCTTCTAAAGGCATGTAAAATAATAAACTTATGTCTTCTGGACAAATTTCCATTTTACTATCACCAAACATAAAACATTCTTCCACCACTGAGTAGCATGAATACACTAAATCCAACTTTTCTTCTTCTTTTTTGCACTCTGTCAATGAAATGTTTTTCTCATAGAAAACAGAAAAGAAATCATAAAACGACGATCATTTCAAAATCTCAATTTGCTTGTTTGTTAATGCTTTCTTATCTCTCAACAAACAGATTGTCTTGTAAGACGCTTGCAACCCACATCTATAAGCTGTCGCACAATTGGTTTTTTCACCAATGACTTAATCTTCATTACTCTCTACTGAAATAGCTGACTTAATTTCTCTCGGCCTTGGATTCTCAAAATCATCATCCTAGTTATCAAAAAACAAAAAATAAATCTGAATAAATATTGTTACAAATTAAATGATAACTGAATTGTAAAAAAAAAAATGATACCTCTGGCCTTTTCATATGTTAAATATTCAGCACATTAAATGGGATAGAATAAACCAGTGAATCATTACATCAGACAGTCTACTCACTAAATTGGATGATTAAAACTTGAAGTAACAACAATATTTTTGGCTAATAATTTATGTTTGTGCAGAAATGTTGTTTAATAAACATAACTCAAAAAATGATAACTACAATTAAAAAAAATGATATCTACAAACTGTGTAGTGGTATGAATTTAAAAAATGATATCTAAAATAAATAAAAAATGATAACTAGAATCTGAAGTTAAAAATTCAAAATAAAAATGATAACTGCAGTAAAGAAAAAAAAGATACCTATCGACTTTTAAATTGAGATAATTAAAAAATGACCCTTAAAAAATTAAAAAAATGATACCAACAAAATTTCTACACATGGTAACAACAGAAAAATGAACCCTTCAAAGACATAGAAAAGATAACCAGTTAATCAAACACATAGAATAACATAAAGAAAACTTTTTATTACCAATGTAGATTATGGTGTACATTTGCGGAGTATTAAACACTAAATTGCTAATGCATACAAGTTTACGTGACAAGTATATATAGGTATACATATTAAACCTAAAACAAATGAAATTAAATTAAATGTAATGCTTAAAAAAACATTAATCTAATAAACACTAATATCTACACCATGCATTATCATTTTTACATTATTCACTGTATTTGTTTTAACTTGTGCACTAAGTTGGAAACAATTTAATATCAAATTAAATCTTACTTTCAGAATCAAGGTATCATTTTTAACACATATACAGTATCATTTTTATTAAATAGCTCTACTCAAGTTAACATTTTTGTACTACTGAAGTTATCATTGAAGATAGCATTTTGTACTTACAGAATTTTCTTTAGTGTTTCCAGCATCCTTATCTTCAAATATTTTTGGTTTTCTTCCTACATTACCCTGCACAAATTAACAGTTATTGTTACAAAATTTAAACAAACTCTACTAAAACTTCATGCTATGAATAACGATTACCTTTTTTTATCAACTCTTATTTCCTTCTTCATCTTTTCTGCAACAAATTTTGGGTCGTTAAGCCGTTTTTAACGAGTCTCCTTTCTTATTACTCTACTGCTTTTTCTCACTTTTTATTTGTCATCATTTTTTCGATCCAAACTATCATTTCCTATTCCAAATTTCACTTGCTCTACGTTTCCAGTGTTCACATTATCATTTTTTACCCAATGGACCTTCTTCATCATTTTCACCCTTGATTGTATCACTCTAGTTCTCAAACACAATTCGTTCATTTGTTTGTACATTGCCATTATCATTTTTTCCACCAGTTCCTCTTTGATCCACAAATTGGCAATCAACGGTATCATTTCCGCTTTGCACTGCGATTTTATTCATTACAGTCTTCTCAATTTGATTCTAATCATCAATACCTAGGGTTTTGACTTCAGCTTGAGATAATTCGGCAGCTTCAACTAGGGTTTCAATGTTTCTTTCTACTACTTTTTCCATTAAATCGTTGTGCGTATTGTTGGTAGGTTTTCCGTCTAAATTAGGGCACTCAGTAGGCGGAGAATTAGTTGATTGCGACTCTATCGCCATTTTTCAATTACGGCGAAGCGAAGTGAGGAGTCCAGCAATTATGAAAGAAAATGAAATAAAGGGTTCATTTTGGGCTGGGCTAATATTTGTCCTTCTAGATAAAATATAATTGTGTTGTCCTTATGGATAAAATATTAAATTACTATGTCCTTCTAATTTTTTTTCCTTTTTTAATAAAAACTTTCATCTTGATCATTTTTCCTTAGCAATCTACTAAACATCTTGTACTTAGATCATCCATGGAAAGTAAACAACAAACTACATTAATAAAAGTTATTTAACAAAATTGTTACATCAATGAATATTTTTCCTAGCGAATCTATTAAACATATTGTATTTCAGATCATCCCTAGAAATAAAACTGCAAATTCAGCGTTACATTAATAAATTTGATCAATAGAAATGTTACATATGCGTATCTAATTTCTAAGATAAGAAACTTAAGATTTTTCTCTTTTCAGGTTACTTATTGTTTTTTATTTTCTAAGAAAAGAAGTATATAGTTACCCATTTTTCTCAAAAACTCTATCCAATAAAATTAATGGTGGATAATGGACATTGTCTTTCAAAATAGCAAGCCCTATCTGATGGAAGAGCATTATGTAACACCCCGGATTTTAGTTAATACTAAAATTCAATAATTATAGGATAAATAATCTAAGACGTGGGAATTGGGGGTAACGGGCTGCGTCATTGCGTTCGTCTCGGAAAAATACGCGAAATAGAGTCCGAGTTTTCAAAAAACGGAGTCCGTATGACCCGGATATGGCCCAAGGAAGTTTGCAGAAAAATTAGAGCTTAAAACAGAATTAGGAGTTTAAATTTAAATTTAAATTTAGAACCAGCGGGGCCAGGCGGGAGGATTCCCGCCTAAGCATGTCGACAGGGCTGTCGGCAGGCCTGTCGACAGGGGTGTCGACATGCCTGTCGACTTGCCTGTCGACATGGTGTGTCGAGCCAGGGTGCTTGGGTGCACCAGATCTGGTTTTCTGGTTAGGGCTGGGTCTGGTTCTAGAGGTTTCCTAAATCTAATGGACCTAAATTAATCTAGGGTTAATCCAAGGGCCTAAAACACTTTCTTAATCTATAAATACACCCTAAACCTACCTTAATCTTCACCAAAAATAGAAATAATGGCCTCATGCCGCCAAATCAAATTCTAAAAAGGAGTCTCCATTAATCTAAGAAGGAAGTTTCAAGCTAATCCCTCTCATATCATTCTCTAATCATCTCCATCATCATAATTAGCAACTAATCATCATAAGTTATGCATGCTTATGCGAGTATATGAATACTTATGCAAGATAGGTATATGCTTAAATGACATGATATGCAAGTTATGCAAGTATGTGAATGCCTATGCAAGTATGTGAATGCCTATGCAAGTATGTGAATGCTTATGCAAGTTATGTGTATGCTTAAATGCATGTTTAACATGTTATGCAAGATTGAGAATGCCTATATGCAAGTTCAACATGTTATGCAAGATATGTGTATGATAATATGCAAGCTCATATGCAACATGTTATGAAAATCATGTGTATGATAATATGCAAGTTTGGGTTGTATGTAGTTGGGTTAATATATGCTCATATATGCAAGTTGACATCCTCTTAACCCATGACAAAATTGTATGCTAAACCCATGATATTTGTGATGATCTTCCCCTTATTATGTCATGTAACGAGAACGATTTACGTGGGGAACGATGGGGTTGGTAAATATGTTAATAAATGAATGTTTGGGTATGATTAAGCATACCATGAAAATAAATTACCATAAGTGGGAATTTACCTATTGAGTTAGATCTACCCCATGGGAATTTACCTATTGAGTTAGGTCTACCCATGTTATGGAAAACTTGATATTAATTAGGGATAATTAATATGGGGGTGATTAATTAGGTGTAATTAATCGACTAAGACACGAGGTTGGACTCATTTGTAGTGTAAAACTGCCCGGACCCGACCGGCTTAACCAGTTGCTACAAATGTCAGCCCAATGTGAGAGGTCTTAGCCATAAACTAAATACGTGATTAAGTTAAAGACACGAGGTTAGACTCTGTTATGACGTAAGACTGCCCGGATTCTACCGGCTTAACCAGGCGGTCATAACAGCCAGTCTAATGTGGGAGGTCTTTACGGGAGATCACGGTCTTAATTAATTAAGAAACACTTAACCATAATAGCATGTAGTGGGACATGAGGGGTTAAGTGGGTGCCTTGGGTGGCATGAGGAAATTTGGTGGTTGCCTTGGGTGGCATGTGGAATCTAGTGGGTTGCCTTGGGTGGCAATAGAAAATACGATTAGAATACTTAACCAAGTGAAACATGTAATTAAACATGATTAAAGGGTTAAGTGGGATACACTAGATATTTGACAAGCTTAAGTGGGTAGCTTGTGGGGGCCCATTTCAACCAATATCCCAAACGTATCTTTGTGGGCTCGACCCAAGTCGAGTGACGGGACACGCATATTGGGCTTGATTATAAGAGGCCAAAACGGGTTAGCGGTGGCAACGCAAGTCCAACGGGTTTCATATGCGTGTGTGGGCCCGGGCTGGTAGATAAGCCGTTGTTGCATCGTGTAGATATAAAGCCGTGCACCGTTAGTATTGGGTAGCCACTTTAGGGGAGTGATACACCCCACTGTGGGACCAGCACGGGTATCTACGGTAGGGAGCCGATCGCTTGGGGAGTAGTGGGTACACCTAATGAAGATAGGGGCAGACGGCACCTATGTAGGGGTACACGAAACTACTGGGTAAGAATTACTGGGTACACCTAGTGAAGATAGGGGCAGACGGCACCTATGTAGTGGGCTAGGGGTACATGAAACTACTGGGGAAATTTTCTAAGTCTTTGGAAGGGATCAACCTTTAAGTAGGAAGGACTGGTGTGGTGCAGTTAGTAATTATCCTTGGGTGGGTAGATGCGTCCTGACGGTTATCTTAGTTTATCCTAAGTCTACCAAGCTGCTTAGTGTAGCCATTCATCCCCAGATATTACCGTAGGTCAAGTTTATGTCTTCTCTGGTTACTTTAATGATTGTATTGTTAAAGTTATAGGACTCACTCAGACTTATGTCTGACCCCGTTGTTTTTATCTTTTTCCCAACCCTCAGGTCCTACGGTAGATCCTAGCAGTAGTAGAGCTTGATCGGATTGCTGTTCCAGTCTTTAGGAGCTTGGGTAGATGTAAAGCTCCAGTTATCCAGTTATCTTTTCTTTTGTTATGGCTATTGTATGAGACAGTGGGATTATGTACTTCTTTATTTTGATGGATATTGTACTTGACTTTTATCATGGTTTTATGATGTAACCAGACATGTTTATTTCCGCTGTTATGAGATGATGTTTTAAAATTTCAAGTATTATTTATATCTGTCTTGTTGTAATTTTTCTGTTCTATATTCACTAAAATACTCCACCGATGCTATGGCATTCCCTTTGTGAGTGACCCTAGCGGGCGTGGGGTGTTACACGTGGTATCAGAGCGAAGGTTACCGGAACAGATAAAATTTTTAGAAAACTATTTTTCTAAAACATTTTTGGAAAAGATATTTTCAAAAACATGTCTTTTAAGAGAAAAGTTTTTGAAAGAAAAGCATAATCCCCAATAGCCATACCTATATCCTTCGAATTCTCCGTTTTGAATCTTTCCTTTTTCGTTTCAGCATGGCCGAGAATCTTAATCTTCCAGAGGGTGTGACGGTACCAGTATGGTATAGGAGATTGATGGAGGCTAGGGCCACCACTGCGGGTCCAGCAAGTATTCCTCCACCAACCGTAGCACCCGATCTTCCTCCTCCCCCTCCTCCTCGCACGAATACTTTTGCTAAGACTTGCAAGGAATTTAAAGCTATGGGAGGGAAACCTTTTCAAGGATCTGAAACCTTTGTGGAGGCTAGAGATTGGCTTAAAGAGGTGGAAGAGTTGATAGATATCTTTGAGATGGAAGAAGGGAAGAAAGTCAGGTTGGCTGCTTGGTTAATGAAGGGAGAGGCCTCATTCTGGTGGGAGGTCACTAATGGAGAACGCCCCGTTGACTCTTGGGCAGATTTTAGGCAAAGATTTGTGGCAAAGTTTCTCTCAAGGGCTGAGGAAAACTTGTATATGGAAAGATTCTTGACTCTGAAGCAAGGAAATCTTTCGGTGAAGGAATATGTCAATAAGTTTAATCAATTGGCAAGGTTTGGCCTAGACATGGTGAATACACCGGAGAAGAAGGCTTTGAGGTTCGTGAAAGGCTTGAATGAACCTATGCATGGGTTGGCTATGACTCACATCCCTATGGGGGCCACCTTTGAGAAGCTAGTTGACATGGCACTCATGTATGAGGAAGAGAAGGGTCCTAATGCTAATAAGGCACCCGAGAAGAAGGGAGATCAAAAGAGACCTCAACAACAGCAAAGCAAAGGTGGGAAAGGCAACGGTGGCAAGGGAAAGAAGAAGAAGTGTTTCAATTGTGGGACACCTGGCCACCTAAGCAAGGATTGTCGCAAGAAGAAGAAGACCGGCTGCTTCCACTGTGGCGAAGCAGGGCACTTAGTGAAGGATTGCCCTAAGAAGGGGCAAAGGACGGGATCTACCTCAGGAGGACAGGTGCAAGCTCTTATGGCACCGAGTCAGGCTAGGGGGCAAGTACAGGCTCTCGCGGTTCCACCGATTCAGGAGAGAGGTAGAACTATTTCCGTTGAAAGTCTGGTTTTTCTATTTGACCATCCTGTCCGTACATTGTTTGATTCAGGCGCATCGCATTCGTTTATTCCATCATCATTAGTTGAGTTACTGCACCTAGACACCAGTCTGGTAGATGATCCCTTGGTTGTTTCAAACCCAATTGGGGGCTCCACTTATTTGTCCATGATATGTTTGGGTTTGAAGATTTCTATACTTAGCATTGAGTTTAGATGTGATGCTTTTGTATTGGGCTTCACGGGCTATGGGTTGATTTTGGGCATGGACTGGTTATCCAGTAATGGTGCCGTTCTTGATTGCGAAAGGAGAGTTGTTAGGCTGATGACCCGCTTGGGTAACACTCTCGAGATTTCTTGTAATCCCATGGACTCTGTTATGCTAAGTTATCTTGAATCGCTTGACGCTTCGGTCGAGAGTTTGCAATCTATTAGAGTGGTCCGGGAATATCCGGATGTGTTTGAGGAGGTGAAGGGCTTACCTCCGAAGCGGGAGATAGACTTCCGAATATATTTGGTGGATAATGCTAAACCGGTATCTTTAATAGTGCGCCACATGGCTCCTCGTGAGAGGAGGGAACTCCATAAGCAAATAGGGGAGTTGCTTGAGAAGGGGTTCATAAGACGGAGCATATCGGAGTGGGGTGCTCCAGTAGTATTTGCTACGAAGGCGGATGGGTCCCTCAGACTTTGTGTAGACTATAGAGAACTCAACAAGCTCACAAAGAAGAATAGACACCCATTGCCGAGGATAGATGATCTTTTCGATCAGTTGGTTGGCGCTTCAGTATTTTCTCAGTTGGACTTGGCCACGGGGTTTCATCAGTTGAGGGTGGCTGAGGATAGCATAGACAAGACTGCCTTTAGGACTCCGGATGGTTTCTTTGAGTGGCTGGTGATGCCATTTGGGTTGACAAACGCCCCTGCATACTTTGTTGATTTGATGAGTAGGGTGTTCAGGGAGTTCCTTAATGAATTCGTGGTGGTCTTTGTGGATGACATCTTAGTATTTTCTAAGAGTGAAGAAGAGCATGCCCTACATCTTGGGGAAGTGTTGAAGACTCTTCGAGCGCATAGCCTTAAGGCTAAATTCTCTAAATGTCACTTCTGGAGGAAGGAAGTACGGTTCTTGGGGCACGTGGTCTCCAAGGAAGGGATAGCTGTGGATCCCGCGACGGTAGTATCAATTCAGGATTGGAAGGTTCCGAAGAATGCTACCGAAGTAAGAAGTTTCTTGGGGTTGGCGGGTTATTATAGGAAGTTCATTAAAGACTTCGCGAAGATATCAGCCCCATTAACCCGCTTAACAAAGAAGAATCTTGTTTTCACATGGGACGTAGATTGTGATGATGCGTTCCGACGGTTAAAGAGAGCTTTAACCACCGCTCCAGTTTTAGTGTTGCCAGATGGGAGCAAGCCATTTGTTGTCTAAACCGATGCCTGTGGGACAGGACTTGGCGCAGTCTTAATGCAAGAGGGGAGGGTAATAGCCTATGGTGGAAGGCAGTTGAGGGCACATGAGAAAAATTACCCTACCCATGATCTAGAGCTGGCCGCTATTGTTTTTGCGCTTAAGATTTGGCGCCATTATCTTCTTGGTGAGAGATTCGAGTTGTTCACTGACCATAAATCTTTGAAGTACTTGTTCTCTCAGAAAGATCTAAACTTAAGACAACAAAGGTGGATGGAGTTCTTAGCATCTTATGATTTCGAGATAGCATATACCCCTGGCAAGGGTAACGTGGTGGCGGACGCCTTGAGTAGGAAGAGGTTGTCCTTGAGCCCATTGTTCGTGGAACGACGAAACTTGGAGTTTATCTCGATGTTTGATTTCAGACCTTCCGTTGACTATGTACCTGGTTTGCTAGCTTCTTTGGAAGTTAGACCTACTCTTTTGGGGCGGATTGGGGAAGCCCAGAGGGACGACCCACAGTTGGTTGAGTTGATAGAGAAGCTCATAAGGGGGGAGTCGTCCAACCATTTGAGTAGGTACACCCTAGACGATAGGGGGTGCTTGCGTAGGGACGGTAGACTTTGTGTACCGCTAGATGAAGGGTTGAGGAAGGCTATTCTTGATGACGCACACCGTTCTAGGATGACCATTCATCCCGGTGGGGATAAGATGTACCAAGACATGAAGAGGGTTTTCTTCTGGGCCGGTATGAAGAAAGACGTGGCCGAATATGTCGCTCGATGTTTGGTGTGCCAGCAAGTGAAGGCGGAGCAAAGGAAACCAGGTGGGTTGCTTCACCCATTGGAAGTTCCGCAATGGAAGTGGGATAGCGTCTCGATGGATTTTATTGACGGGTTACCCAAGTCGAGAAAGGGTAATACAGGAATTTGGGTGGTGGTAGATAGACTTACTAAGAGCGCCCATTTCATACCTGTGAAGAGCAAGAGGACCGCTCCATGGCTAGCTTCTGTATATCTTCGAGAGATAGTTGGATTGCATGGGGTACCCTCTAGCATAGTTAGTGATCGAGATCCTATCTTCACTAGCGAGTTCTGGAGAAGTTTGCAAGAAGCAGTGGGGACTCAATTGTGTCTGAGCACCGCATATCATCCTCAGACAGATCGCCAGACTGAGAGGGTGAATCGTGTTCTAGAAGACCTTTTGAGGCTTTGTATCTTAGATTTTGGGGGTACATGGGAAGAGCATCTTCCACTAGTGGAGTTCGCATATAATAACAGCTTTCAGTCCAGTATTGGTATGGCTCCTTTCGAAGCTCTCTATGGAAGGCCTTGTCGATCACCTACATGTTGGTGGGAGTCTACGGATAAGATCTTGCTTGGGCCTGATATGGTTAGGGAGACTTCAGAGAAGATTGACTTGATTCGAAGAAGGATGAAAGCAGTGCAGGATAGGCAAAAATCTTATGCGGACAGGAGAAGGACGGATCTTGAGTTTGAGGTTGGGGACATGGTTTTTGTTAAGGTATCTCCATTGAGAAATGTTGTTCGCTTCGGATCCGTTGGGAAGTTAGCACCAAGGTTTGTTGGGCCATTTCCTATCAAGGAAAGGATTGGACGGATGGCATATAGGGTAGAGTTGCCCGACAGACTTAGTGGTGTTCATGATGTATTCCATGTATCACATCTGAGGAAGTGCTTACATGAGACCGCAGAGGTGGTAGAGCCGAGCTTACTTAGAGATGTAGAGGTTGAGCGTGATGCGACGATTCGACGAACTCCTACTCGCATCCTTGGATCAAACGCTAGGAAATTGAGGAATCGAGAGGTTCAACTAGTCAAGGTGCAATGGGGAGAGGATGAGAGCAACGCGACTTGGGAGACGGAAGCGAAGATGCGTTCATTGTACCCATTTCTTTTTGAGGGTATGTCCTTACTTTCTCCTTTATCGCTTGTCTAGTACTTATCTTATCTTTGGTATGTCCTCTCGTTAGTACCTTTGACCTTTAGATAGGGTAAACCTATGGTTGAAACATGTGTTTGAGACATGTTATGGTTGATGGATGCAAGTGGATGCAAGTGTTTGCTAGTGGTTGCTCGTGGATGCATATACACACACTCTAGGCACTAGATCGGCTCAGTCACTTCATATTGCATATTGCATAAAATTGTGTGTAGGAAGATATATTTATGGATGTATAATGGTTGTGTTATCACATGGATGATGCATTTTGGTGAATGATTGTGCACTCATGTAGATATTGTATGTGTCGATAGGGTTTTCTCGCATACATAATGGATGCATGGCACTATCATGGTTTGCATATGTTCATACATTAGATAGGGAACATATACACACACTTTTTGCATATGCTCATACATCATTAGAAACCGTTTAAGGACAATGGATGCCTGTGGTTGATGATTTGAGTAGATGGTTGTTTGGATGGTAGGATATGCATTCTCCTTAGCCTAGAGATTTCGGGGACGAAATCCTTTAAGGAGGGGAGAATGTAACACCCCGGATTTTAGTTAATACTAAAATTCAATAATTATAGGATAAATAATCTAATACGTGGGAATTGGGGGTAACGGGCTGTGTCATTGCGTTCGTCTCGGAAAAATACGCGAAATAGAGTCCGAGTTTTCGAAAAACGGAGTCCGTATGACCCGGATATGGCCCAAGGAAGTTTGCAGAAAAATTAGAGCTTAAAACAGAATTAGGAGTTTAAATTTAAATTTAAATTTAGAACCAGCGGGGCCAGGCGGGAGGATTCCCGCCTAAGCATGTCGACAGGGCTGTCGACAGGCCTGTCGACAGGGGTGTCGACATGCCTGTCGACTTGCCTGTCGACATGGTGTGTCGAGCCAGGGTGCTTGGGTGCACCAGATCTGGTTTTCTGGTTAGGGCTGGGTCTGGTTCTAGAGGTTTCCTAAATCTAATGGACCTAAATTAATCTAGGGTTAATCCAAGGGCCTAAAACACTTTCTTAATCTATAAATACACCCTAAACCTACCTTAATCTTCACCAAAAATAGAAATAATGGCCTCATGCCGCCAAATCAAATTCTAAAAAGGAGTCTCCATTAATCTAAGAAGGAAGTTTCAAGCTAATCCCTCTCATATCATTCTCTAATCATCTCCATCATCATAATTAGCAACTAATCTCTCTTCATAAGTTGGTTAATCTTGAGTTTGGTGAGTTTCTATCACTTTAACATCAATTGTTAAAGTAAGTAGATTGGGTGTAATGAGACTTATGGTCTTAAATGCGGATTAGTGAGTATGAATCATGCATAATGATATGTTACTCTATGTTGTTCTATGTTTATGCATATTTGATAAGTTGGTTTATGCATGCTTAATAAGTTGATTTATGCATGTTTAACAAGTTGACATATGCATGTTTAATAAGTGGATTTATGCATATTTAATAAGTGGAATTATGCATGTTTATCAAAGTGAGATATGCAAGTTAAGTATATGTTTAAATGCAAGTTGAAAGTGATATGCAAGTTATGCATGCTTATGCAAGTGTATGGAAGCTTATGCAAGTCATGTATATGTTTAAATGCAAGATTTATGTGATATGCAAGTTATGCATGCTTATGCGAGTATATGAATACTTATGCAAGATAGGTATATGCTTAAATGACATGATATGCAAGTTATGCAAGTATGTGAATGCCTATGCAAGTATGTGAATGCCTATGCAAGTATGTGAATGCTTATGCAAGTTATGTGTATGCTTAAATGCATGTTTAACATGTTATGCAAGATTGAGAATGCCTATATGCAAGTTTAACATGTTATGCAAGATATGTGTATGATAATATGCAAGCTCATATGCAACATGTTATGAAAATCATGTGTATGATAATATGCAAGTTTGGGTTGTATGTAGTTGGGTTAATATATGCTCATATATGCAAGTTGACATCCTCTTAACCCATGACAAAATTGTATGCTAAACCCATGATATTTGTGATGATCTTCCCCTTATTATGTCATGTAACGAGAACGATTTACGTGGGGAACGATGGGGTTGGTAAATATGTTAATAAATGAATGTTTGGGTATGATTAAGCATACCATGAAAATAAATTACCATAAGTGGGAATTTACCTACTGAGTTAGGTCTACCCCATGGGAATTTACCTATTGAGTTAGGTCTACCCATGTTATGGAAAACTTGATATTAATTAGGGATAATTAATATGGGGGTGATTAATTAGGTGTAATTAATCGACTAAGACACGAGGTTGGACTCATTTGGAGTGTAAAACTGCCCGGACCCGACCGGCTTAACCAGTTGCTACAAATGTCAGCCCAATGTGAGAGGTCTTAGCCATAAACTAAATACGTGATTAAGGTAAAGACACGAGGTTAGACTCTGTTATGACGTAAGACTGCCCGGATTCTACCGGCTTAACCAGGCGGTCATAACAGCCAGTCTAATGTGGGAGGTCTTTACGGGAGATCACGGTCTTAATTAATTAAGAAACACTTAACCATAATAGCATGTAGTGGGACATGAGGGGTTAAGTGGGTGCCTTGGGTGGCATGAGGAAATTTGGTGGTTGCCTTGGGTGGCATGTGGAATCTAGTGGGTTGCCTTGGGTGGCAATAGAAAATACGATTAGAATACTTAACCAAGTGAAACATGTAATTAAACATGATTAAAGGGTTAAGTGGGATACACTAGATATTTGACAAGCTTAAGTGGGTAGCTTGTGGGGGCCCATTTCAACCAATATCCCAAACGTATCTTTGTGGGCTCGACCCAAGTCGAGTGACGGGACACGCATATTGGGCTTGATTATAAGAGGCCAAAACGGGTTAGCGGTGGCAACGCAAGTCCAACGGGTTTCATATGCGTGTGTGGGCCCGGGCTGGTAGATAAGCCGTTGTTGCATCGTGTAGATATAAAGCCGTGCACCGTTAGTATTGGGTAGCCACTTTAGGGGAGTGATACACCCCACTGTGGGACCAGCACGGGTATCTACGGTAGGGAGCCGATCGCTTGGGGAGTAGTGGGTACACCTAATGAAGATAGGGGCAGACGACACCTATGTAGGGGTACACGAAACTACTGGGTAAGAATTACTGGGTACACCTAGTGAAGATAGGGGCAGACGGCACCTATGTAGTGGGCTAGGGGTACATGAAACTACTGGGGAAATTTTCTAAGTCTTTGGAAGGGATCAACCTTTAAGTAGGAAGGACTGGTGTGGTGCAGTTAGTAATTATCCTTGGGTGGGTAGATGCGTCCTGACGGTTATCTTAGTTTATCCTAAGTCTACCAAGCTGCTTAGTGTAGCCATTCATCCCCAGATATTACCGTAGGTCAAGTTTATGTCTTCTCTGGTTACTTTAATGATTGTATTGTTAAAGTTATAGGACTCACTCAGACTTATGTCTGACCCCGTTGTTTTTATCTTTTTCCCAACCCTCAGGTCCTACGGTAGATCCTAGCAGTAGTAGAGCTTGATCGGATTGTTGTTCCAGTCTTTAGGAGCTTGGGTAGATGTAAAGCTCCAGTTATCCAGTTATCTTTTCTTTTGTTATGTCTATTGTATGAGAGAGTGGGATTATGTACTTCTTTATTTTGATGGATATTGTACTTGACTTTTATCATGGTTTTATGATGTAACCAGACATGTTTATTTCCGCTGTTATGAGATGATGTTTTAAAATTTCAAGTACTATTTATATCTGTCTTGTTGTAATTTTTCTGTTCTATATTCACTAAAATACTCCACCGATGCTATGGCATTCCCTTTGTGAGTGACCCTAGCGGGCGTGGGGTGTTACACATTATCTTTCTATTTTCATTTTACATCATTGTGCTTATGCCTAATTCCAATTAATTTTGTATGAAGAATGAGGTTCATGAAATTCAATTTGCTGATTTTCTTCCATATTTTGGCTGTCTAATGGAATTCATTTTTGTTACTATATATCTTTGTGCTTCCATATTGTTTTGGTGATTTCCCATTGTCTTCATTTCTAATATGATTTTCATTCACTGTATTCTTTTATCTATGTCATTAACTAACTAGTACTTTTTTCCCACTTTGCTTGGAGTGCTTCATAGATGAATTTCTATTTTACCGGTGATTTAGAGCTTGGTACATTGTTGATTCCAAAACATATACCTCTGAAATGTCGATCTTTTTTTCCTTTTATAATTTTACCTTACATATCTCTCGTGGTTTATCATGTTTTCCATATTGACTCAATAAAAAACTTACATTTAAAATTCAATTTGTTCATTCGGTAAATTTCATCCACTACACATTTTAATTTGGCAAATTCTATTACAAACCTGTAAATTGCTAAGTAGCCACCCTTTTTTATAAAAAAATTGAAGGATGAAATTACCCCTTTTTTGGTTATTTTTTAATTTTCAGTACACTTCGTAGTAGCTCAACGTGGTTTTGTAGTGAATCACGTAAGGACACTACGTGGTACCTAATGATACCACGTATTGGCTCTACGTGGTATCTTTTGGAACCATGTAGCGCTCTTGGTTGGTTCTCTACAAAACCACGTGGAGCCTCTACGTGGTACCTAAAGTTTTGGGTCTTCACCCATATAGAATGCGAGCGACACATGTATTTCATGGAAAATGACCATTTTAGAAAATGAAGTTAACACATATAGCAGAAAACAACTAATATATATTTTCCATTTTCTAGGAAGTAATGGAGAAATGAGAGATAACTCATCATTTCATTGCTTCTCCATCTCTTTTATCGTCCCCTTTGTCATTCTTCCACTCTTTCCACCGTCCATCATCTCATCTTATATGTTGAAAACACAAAACATAGTATACACCAAAGTTCACTTATTTTTAGTATTGATTTATTTATTTTAGAAATTTAATACAATACAATTTTAGTTTCCATCAGGCTGGAATAATTTGATATATATCAATTCTAATTATAATGTGATTGTTGTTATTACGAATTTAATCGATTTTCTTTAAATTTCACATATTCATACATATAACAATATTTTGCTATTAATTGTTTCAAAACATTTATTTTCCAAATTACATTCTACCTATCAATATATATTTATAGGCTTTTAAGATTTTGAGATTATGGGGTTGTGCGGTTTGGATTTTTTCGAACCCGACATGGCTAGGGAAGCAAGTTTTGGGGTGTGGTCGGGTGCTCCATGGTGGTGGTATTCATGTAGTGTAGATGAAGGGAATTTCAACAGAGGCGATTTTGTTAGATTTTAGGGTAAATTGAGTGGAAGAGAGAGGAAGGAAGATCATGACTATGGTTTGTTTTTCCTACAGGCATGAGCAGAAGAAGAGGTAGTTGGAGGGGATTAGCATTTAAAAGGGTAATTGGTGCTTTAATTAATGAATTGGTTGATTTAATTATATAATTGAATATCCTACTCATACGAGGTTATATTCGAATGTTGTTTGGTGCATTGGACTTGAAACAATGATAACAACATTCTGGAATTTGATTGGTGAAATTCCGAGCCTTTTGGAATTTAGGCTAAAATCAAACGCTCATTTGACTTTAGTTTAAATCCAATCGCTTGGAAAAATCCAAAATCTAGGTGAGTTTACTCATTCGCGACTATCTATATTATTAGCTGTCAAGTGAAGTAAACATCAAAATGGCACATAAAATGTTAGCATTATTTTGGAAAATTCATGATTATCTATTATGTAACTTGTGAACATGTGATGCACACTTATGACATATATGATCTATGCAAGTAATATCTTCCTATCATGTTCTGATTGATATGGGATATCTATGTTGTTATATTTATTTTATCTTTACTAGTAATACAAATACCTTCCCATGGTGAAGCTTTTTAGTATGGTAAATAAAAACCTTTGCTCTCAAACCAACTCAACTGAATTGCAACATTTAACAAAGGGTCAAATTGTAACTGCAAACACACGTATCCCTACCCACTACTCTGTCGGTTGGTGTCCGTAGTTTTCAACCTTCCTTCACTTTTCCACACCGTTCTTCAGGTGTTCTTCCTTCTTTTTTTTCCTTAAAAACAAAAAGCTTCAAAATTTCGGTTATGGCGTCAACCCTCTGTGCCTACTCCACTGGCCTCTTATTTTTTCCATGCCTTCAAATCTGCTTCTACCACCCACCTCGATGTCCTTTATGCCATCTTCACCGCCATATACGCCTTCGCAGTCCCAAACCCAAACCACTAACTTTTATCACTTACCGTCTTTTTACCTTCTTCAAAACGAAATACCCTTCGATTTGAAAATTAGCGATCAGAAATAGTGAGAAACTAGATAATATTTCAATTCGATAGGGAAAATTAAAGCTCCACGTCTTCTTTCCCGACAAACTGCTTGCCAAATCTCAAAATTGGTAATTGCAATAAACCTAATTGTTAACAATTGATACTCATTTTTCTGTGATTTTGATTTTTGCTGTTTTTTAAACTAAATCAGTTCCTAACTCATACGTATATGTTATGAACTATTTAGGGATGTATTTTTTGTTGATTCAGTGGAACATGATTGAGCGATCGACATCACACGATCTCAAAGTAGGTACTTTTAATAAACCTAATTGTTTGTTGATATTTTTTTCCTGCGGTAATTGCAATAAACTAATTGTTAACAATTTATACTCATTTTGCTTTTTTGACTACTGCTGTTTTTTAAAATAAATCGGTTCCTAACTCATATGTATCTGTTATGAGCTATTTAGGGATGCACTTTTTTGTTTATTCATTGGAACATGATTCTATGATCCAAAATCGCAGGATCTCAAAGTACGTACTTATAATAAACCTAATTGTTTACAATTTATATTCTTCTTCCTTTGATTTTGACTTTTGACGTTTTTTCTTTTCTTTATATTTGTTATGACCTATCCAGGGATGCACTTTTTTTGTTGATTCAGTGAAACATGATTATGCAATCAACATTTGCAAGAAGGGGTTCGACTATAATTAAATTGTTCAATTTTTATGTTGTATCCATTTCTTATTCGTAGTATTTGTATTAGTAGGAGGTGACTGCACATAAACTGCACATTGACATATTTATTTTGCTTTCAACATCATAAATTTGAAAATTACTCATGTATGAATCTCAACTTAATGGCTTGACCAATAAATATTTAGATTTTTGGTTGGTTCAAGTTTGAATGAAGTCTATAGTTATGAGGAAAAAAACTAGTTATTGATTGACAAAAGTTGATTGCAACCTTAAACATGCCAAAGTAAGGAAAAAGTTTAGGATTCGTGTATCACAATTCATAGTGTTAACTCTAATAGATTATGCATTTCAAATTCAGATACCATTCTTGATCATACAACACCCTTTCATAAGAAGTGTATGAATTGACAACAAATTTGTTAAGTAAGATGATTTCATGAGTATATAAATGAAACCCTTTCTATGATAAGCAAGACATATTGGAAGTACAATAAATGCATATGCAATAAGCCTGATTGATATATGCATGTTGTATGTAGTATAAAATGGATGACTCTTCCTTCATTCCAATTTACATATAAGTTCGCTCTTAACCTTACAAGAAGAAGTCGAACCTTGAGAAGCTATTGATGTAAGATGATTTTGAGCTAGAAAAATAAAAACTTAACAAACATTGGTTTATTCTGTCTTTAAAAAAAACTTAATATTGATTCATAAAACACTTATTTTGATTCTTGATTTGCTTAGTACAAATACATGAACATATTATCTCAACAAAAATATGTTTTCCATATCCAAGTGATGATAAGGCTTTGATTTTATTTTTTTAAAACATAGTTTTGAACTGATATCCATTTCATGAAAAGTTTACACCATGTTGCTTAATTTGATGACTTATGTCTGTTCTTTTTTGTGTCATTTATATTGTACATATGTTTGATATATGTCTTTGTAAGTTCATTTATGTTTCTACCTTATAAATAAATTGTTCCACATTAAAAAGGCTATTTGATACATTGTTGATTAAAAGTAGGTTTCCTCATATTAAATATAGTAATTGAAACTTTTCACTGTTGTCCGCTATATTGAAAACAACTCACTTATATTCTTGAATTTGAAATAAATTTTGATGATATCTTATCAGCATATAGTTTTAACTTTCGAGTTCCATGGGGAAAACATTACATGAAGCTTATGTATGCATAAGAGGATGCATATACTTAATACTTTTACTGTTGCCTTATATCATTCATTTTTTATAATCCTTCATTACCTTTGGGAAAAAAAATGAATGATCAAACTATTTAAATTGCTCCAGAAAAGAGAAAAAAAATGTACGGTCTTTTAGCTGCTATTGGGAAAAATCACAAGGAAACTTACTATATTATTCATCTTCCCATCGATATTAACATAATTCTAAAAAGGGTATGATTATTGGCTTAATTTAGAAGTAATATTTCTTGGTAATATTAACTTTTTTTTCAATATTCAGAACAAAAGTAATGTATATTATGCTTTCATCGATATGGTTGATCCTGAACACATTGCCCCTCCCTCCCAGTTTGCTATTATATTCTCCAATTCTATTGAAGTATCTATTTTTTACATATAAAATTTGAAAAGCAAAAACTGCTTCTCTTCCATAATGCTTATTAACTATTGTGCTCTGAATTCAGCAGAATGTTTAACCACAGCACCATTGATTGTTTTGAGATAACATATTATTTTTTGAATTTTATTATTGATACACACACATACATATATAATATATTTATATATATATGTATGTGTATGTATATATATATATATGAATGATGATGTAACGATCTGAGGTTTTTGAAAAATCAAGATTTGAATTTGATATGAATTTTAAATAAGTTTAAAGGTTTAAATTATTGTTGAATCAAATTTTTAGGCAATAATAGTATTTTAACAGACTGAAAGTTTAATTTTATTATGAAATTAGTTATTAACAATGATTGTTTTGGAGAACGGCTCGACTTACGAACGAGCGGTAATCAAGTTGTTAGAAACAACCAGAATTTGAAATTAAATTATAATTAAATATTCGTCGCAAATTTTTGTTCAGTTTCAGTTCGCATCATCTTAAAATATTTTATTTAATTTTTCTGTAATTTTTATTTTGAAAAATAAGCATATGTTTTTCTAGCGTATTTTGGGGTAACTGTGGTCCATTGTGACACTTTACAGAATCAATTAATCGGTCTGTTTTATTTCTGTTTTGGGACTGTGGTGCGTCGGTATACACGATTATATTGTTAGATTGGTGTTGTTGTTTATCGATAATTAAAAATAAAAGAAATCGAAAAGGAAAATGTTGGTGTATAATTAAAAAAAAAATTTTGGGGCTTTCGGCAAATGAATGTGCATGTGCAAGATATCAGACTAGAAGAAAATATGTACACATATTTTAAATTGAACACTTGGTGCATGGGTTTATGAGTTTCCGCCACGTGTTGATCCCCTATGACACGCGTTGCCTCCTCCATACTGATTCCACCGTAAGCTTTCCCAATTCCTTTGTTTACTCGCGACCTTCTCCCTCCACTCTACGTTTATCTCCTCACTATTCTCCCCACTTCTACTCTTCTCTCTCCCATACGCCATTAACTGAAAAAAAAACAAATGACGTGAAACCGCATGCATTCACCCTCCCCTCTTCTCCTCACCAATATTTGCTTCAGCTGGCCTTCCTCCACTACAAAACCGTACCCCTTTCCTCTTAAAGCCACGCCACTTCTCTTTCACGCACTGTCTTCGCCATGCAAGCCTCATCCCCTTCATGTACAAGGACCCATTTCCTCCTTTATCTCTCCTCTCCTTTAAATCGATGGTCCTTTTTAAACAAACCCGCTCTGCCACTATTTCTCTCCTCTACTGACCAATTTGCTCCTCGCGTGCCACTCCTTACTCTCTGCAAAAACAGTCCGCTCCACTCTTCTATTAAAAAAAAAGTATACAAGTATAAAGGACACATGCACATGCATGCCGTAATTAAGAGTTGTAGTTTGATATGGGAAGTGGCGAGTAACGCATACAAAGAGATTTGACTGCGGTAGCTAGCAAAGAAGTGGTGCCAGTTGCCAAAAGGAGTAGTGCGCGGCGTCCGTTCGTGAGGTTTGCAAATGATATGGGAGTTCGTCAGCAAAGGAATTAGGAGAGCTTTGGAAAACCATCGGATGCTAATGGAAGGGGTTGAAAACTATATGAATAGCAGTGTCGGTGTTCGTTGCCTGTTCGTCCTGACAGTAAAGATGTTGGAGCTGTATCGGTGAGAACATTTAAAAATTAAATATTTGTTTAAATAAGTAATTATCGAATAATTGTAATTAGATGAGATTTATTATAATTAGTTGTTGGTTGCATATGGATGTTCTTGTGTGAATGGTTGTGCATATAATTAGAATGACCCTGAACACTGAAGCGTTATCGACCGTAACGCTTGCGCACAGCTAAATTGGTTGTTTATTGACGATGATTATAGTCCAAGATCATCCGACTTATATGGTTGATTTATTTTGTTTGCATGATGCACACACAATACCCTGGTTGTGGAATGATACGGATGATCGATTTGAATGTTCCTTCCATATGAATGAAAATTTTGATTTTTCTAAACATTAAAAATATTATTTTTAAGTCGGCTGTTTCAAAAAGAAATTTGGAAATGTAAATATAATATTCTAAAATATTATATAACCGACCGTTCTAGGACGACAGAGAGGATGGTGTCTAGGCTTGGGTCTGGAAATCAAGTTTCCTGCTCTCCCTGGCTATCCCTAACTGGTCCGATGGACGGGACGGTTAATTAAAATATAATTTGAAATTTAAATTTGAATTATTTAAACTTAGAAACAAATTTGAATTTTTTTACCCTATAATGCCGTATAGCGTCCATTCATGAATATTAAGTGTAAATTTTCAAATAAAAGGGTTTTTTGGAATTTCTATTACAGCCTATTTAAATTTAAATTAAGTTTTACCTGTGAATGATTTTTGATTTAAACTTAACAATCGATTTTGAAATAAGTAATTTGAATTGGAAATTTAAAATTCAATTTGAAAAGATTCGAGCGAGTTTATTTTAAATCGATTCATAACGCGCTACCGCGCGACAGTTCGTAAATATCGATTTCAAAATTTAAATGGTTATAACTTGATGGTTTGAAATCAGTTTGACTTGAAACAAGGAACGTTGATTTTCAAATATTAACAGTTTGAATAGAACAGAAATTTTTGAATTTCAACGTAAGATTTTTCAAGTTATGATCAAAACAAATTTGGGAAAAGTCGCTGTAAGTGCTGTTCAGCGACCATAACTAAAATTCAAATAGAACCCGTTTAAATTTAGAGAGAATTTATGAAAAATTTACTTTATTAACTTAAGGTAATTAGAATGGATTATTTGAATTTTTGAATTGATTGGGAATTTACTTGATTTACACGGCTATTGCAGCTCTTTTAGTAACGTTCCAAATGTTATTATCACTTTCCAAAGATAAATAGGGTTTGGAATTTTATATAGGAAGAACCATGATTTCAAATGGTTAAAAGGATCGTAATTAATTTGGAAGGATTTCTAAGCTAGTAAATATTTGTAAATGGAATTACTTGGTAGTTCTAAAAGTTAGAATTGGGAAAGGGAAGTGAGTTGGATGGAGTTTGTATCGGATATTCGATATGAAATTCCGAGGTTGAACAAATACTATCAGAAGCACTAGAAAATGTTTACACCAAGGTCTTGATAGTATTTGTTGAGTTGTGAATTTATATCGAATATAAGTCAAATTAACTCTGTCAAACTTATGTTTGAATATAAATTATTTGGGTTATCGTTAATGAAATTTTAATCCAACAAAGATTCGATAAACTAAAGACTTAAGGAATCGAAGGATTTTGTTTTGAGTATAAGGATCGAAGGGTTTTGTTGGAGATAAGGTTGGAAAATAGGATACTTGATTTCAAAGGAAAGTTAAAAATGATAAAAGAATTTATGACAAATCCAACCCTAACATTGTAAATAATTGGAAGGAGATTGAATTGAAAGGACTGTATGATCCATGACTATCGATTTAAGAATACGCTTATTACTTGGAAAGACCGGGACTGGATTTAAGTCCGAATCCCATTTCAAGTAATAATACGACGCTTGGGGAAAATTCAAGACTTGAAATCGACGAATGAAGACCGTTGTTCTTCACAATCGAACGGACTGTCTGCTGATTGGTTTCTTTACTGCTAGCTATAGTAGAGAGATGCCCCTATTACCGGAGTGGCAGGAAGTCCGAACGTGGTGGGAGAACTTTCAGATTTCGTTCCGTTCAGACCCAGGACGGACTTGTATGGATGGTGTGTCTAACATTGAAATTGACCGCATAGCACTGATGTCCGTTAATATATATCGGATTTGTGGCAAATATTTTATCCTCATCTCTAAGTCATATGATCTTAGAGGGTATGCATTGATGGAAATAAGTGATATGTCGTGAATTGTCAATGTGGCATACCCGAGTTATGAACGAACTAGTGATGACCAAGGCATTGTTTTTCTAGGCATGCTTCGTGTATGACGTGACACCGACAAACTCACAGCCCGGATGATGAGAAACTGGCGGTTAGGTTTTGTATATATATGTGAATTGATGATGAAGCTGCAGCAGTGGGAAACCACTTATGACCTGGGGAAATTGGGTATGTTCGGGGGGCCGTGTCTGGTCGAAAACCGTTGGTCTGCCCTGACGAGGTGTAGTTGGTGGCCGCGATGGTCGAAAAAGCCGTGAGGCACCTCGTTTTGTATCCCTGATTGATCTTTCGTGCCAGGAATCATCATGTTGGAAATCCAAATCTCCAATACGAACCTTACGATTTTGATTGTATATATATATGGCGACATATATTATGGGGTATCATGCCGCCTAGGATTAATACATTTATTTGCGAAACTGTTTTCCACACTATATGATAGTATTAAAAGAGGATTTTTACATATGAAAGCATGTTTGGTTATCATAAGATAAAACTCGCTCACCTGGTGTGCGCTTGCATTGTGTGACGTGGGACGAGCTTATGATAGCTTCATTTCCCAAAGTCATTGCGAATTTATTTGCACGGGTAGTCACATGGAGTAAACCCGTTCCACGTTAGCGGCGTGATCCGGTGAATTTCTCAACTTTAAAATGAAGCCTAAAAGCAATTGTTTTATGTTCTCACACCAGTCCCACGACTGACCTGGAGTTTATTGTTCCTTCCTAAACTCTGGGTGCCCAAAATTTTTTACACGGGCAGTCAGTAGTTTAGTTTGCAGTTTGAGTTCGCTGGAACAAGGTTCGGAGCGCTTTCTGAGTTGGAGTCTACATTTGGGTTGGAGTTTCCGCTGTGTTTTGTTCTTCCGCTGAGAGTATGTATATATGTTTCTCCCGCTGTGTATGTTCATGTAACTCTGATATTCATGTAACTCTGATGTGATATTGTTTTGTGCAATGAAAGTTTTGTTATTTTGTTCAATGCATGTATGTACCCATAACAATTCGCCTTTTCTGAACGGTCTTAGTTGGTTTAATTACCGGCGAAAGCCGGGCAAAAAGGTGGGTCGTTACAGTTGGTATCAGAGCTTTGGTTTATACAAAGCTTTAGGGTACGACATATTTTGAACAAAGGATAGGACTCATCAGAGTTATAATATCTCATTAGAGACAGGGTTAGAAATGCCTTAGAACGAGATTTTGGAATATCCCGTTGAGAGAGCGTATTTTGAAATCCATATAAATTATTTTGAAACTCGTAAATCATTGTGAAAATGACAATTATCTTGAAATACAATTTGGAAATAAGAATTGCGAGTGTTTATTCGACGTCTCGATTTGGACTATCGAGTATGTAAGGGTTTTGAATATACGTCTGATCAACGTATATGCGAAGTCCAGTATGTACTAGGTAGATGTAGAATCATACTCTAGACATTTGGAAATAAATTCTGGGATGAGCGCGCCATCGCTGATATTTATTTTCAAGTTTTGAAAGTGTGATGACTATATAATTCCAGTTTAAATGTCGAGGAATACTTAAAATCATCAGGCTAAGTGTTTTAATACATAAACCCTAATAAAAGGGTTGGTGAATTAATATAAGATTTTAATTGGGGAAAGCAAAACTAGAAGTTTGAAAAAGGAAACTGAGATTAGCCTAAAATACTTCAAGACTTTGAATCCTTAAACCCTTGAATATGGAAAACAATAAGTGCTTGGAAAATTTAAAAGATATATTTAAGGAGTAAATCTCACTTAAAGAATTGGGTATTGAACTATTGAAATGCAAGTAAGAAAGATAATTTACCCATACCCCAAAGTGACAAGAATAATTGACTTAATTATAACGAATATTTGAATATGAATTTTGGAATCTAATAAGTTGTAATAGAAGATAGCATACTCCTAGATGAGTGTTAAATAATAGAATTGAACCTATACCTTAATAGGAGTGGTGAACGATGAATTATAGGTTGAATTAATTTGCTTGGAAGTATAATCTTAGCAAAGCAAACCCTTAAGGTATTTTAAGGTTAATTTAACTTAAGTAGGAATTTGTGTAAAAAGTCGATTTAGAATATAACTAACGTCTTAAGTGGGGGAGAAATACTCTTCCCTATTGAGACGATATAAGGAAGTCAACTGGAAATTTCGTAACAAGCAATTGCTTAAGACGTAAAAAGTAAATATTAAAGTAAGAATTTACCAAAATTGAATCGTCCTTAGTCGTATTGTTAGGTGCACTCGATTTATCTATCTTGACCTACGCTAGTTTCTTTTTCGAACCAATTATTCTTGAAGAGTATCATTCATACCTTTTGTCCTATGAACTTGGTCAGGTGATTTGATTCGAACCCTCATTTTGATATTGAACTTTTATCTACGACCGATTCGAGTACCTGTAATTTGATTTCTCGAACAAAGCCAAATATTAAATTCAAATTAGAAATGGTGATCTAATCTTATCTCAATAAATAACGTTGAGTGATTATCGAGAGGTTCGAAATAATGGGTCTAACGTATGTAAGGAATTTGGATTTACAAATATTAGTTGATTTTGAAATTTACCTCAAATATTCGAATAAATGCTAGAAGCAATACTAGTTGATATATGCCGAATCAAAGTAGCATAGCGGAAGCGTGATGTTATTTTGAATAAGAATGAGTTTCCGACTAGTTGAGTAAATAATTTTCCCCTAATAAGCTTCAAGATTTGAGAAAGAGAGAAAAATTAAATCTTGGATTTCAAGTCGATTAAGAAAGAAAGGGTTTATTAGATTATGGAAATATGACAACCGAAATATGACTTGAAAATAAGAGAAATTTCTACGACTAGAATCCCGAATATTTTGAAATGATTAGAAAACAACAGGTATTTGTAAATTATGATTTCGAAATGATTTACAACTTCGGGATATGAAATAATTTGGTTTGTTCGAGTAACCATGACTAAAACTGGGTTGGGATGAAAGAGTGGATTTCGTGCGAAGGGTGATACTCAGTTGCCCTGTCATGAGGATGAACTTCTCGAACTGATTATATATGAATTTCATTATAGTATATTTGAAATTTTTGAAAGCAAATTTGGTTTTGGAAATCCCGAAGTTAAGTGTGATATTCTATATGAAAGGAATATATATTATTTCGATAATTTGAAGTGGAAAACGTGATTCTAAGTCCGAGAGATCATTTTGAGATTTTAAATGCTTAAAAATTAAAATTAAGTTCAAACTTCCTTAAATTGACCCTTTTCAACAAATTATATCTTTTGAATATAACAATTTATGTTTTATATAAATAAGCATTTGATATAAGAATTTTACCAAATTAATCATCTGGAGATTTTGTTCCCATAAGCTATTTTGATAAATTTCAAGGTTAATAATTTTATTTCAACAAAATTTTAGGTAAGATATATCTTACTTATGAATAATTTGACGAACTCTCCTTTTCGAGGACGAAAAGCCTTAAGTGGGGGAGATTGTAACGATCTGAGGTTTTTGAAAAATCAAGATTTGAATTTGATATGAATTTTAAATAAGTTTAAAGGTTTAAATTATTGTTGAATCAAATTTTTAGGCAATAATAGTATTTTAACAGACTGAAAGTTTAATTTTATTATGAAATTAGTTATTAACAATGTTTGTTTTGGATGACGGCTCGACTTACGAACGAGCGGTAATCAAGTTGTTAGAAACAACCAGAATTTGAAATTAAATTATAATTAAATATTCGTCGCAAATTTTTGTTCAGTTTCAGTTCGCATCATCTTAAAATATTTTATTTAATTTTTCTTTAATTTTTATTTCGAAAAATAAGCATATGTTTTTCTAGCGTATTTTGGGGTAACTGTGGTCCATTGTGACACTTTACAGAATCAATTAATCGGTCTGTTTTATTTCTGTTTTGGGACTGTGGTGCGTCGGTATACACGATTATATTGTTAGATTGGTGTTGTTGTTTATCGATAATTAAAAATAAAAGAAATCGGAAAGGAAAATGTTGGTGTATAATTTAAAAACAAAAAAAAAATTGGGGCTTTCGGCAAATGAATGTGCATGTGCAAGATATCAGACTAGAAGAAAATATGTATACATATTTTAAATTGAACACTTGGTGCATGGGTTTATGAGTTTCCTCCACGTGTTGATCCCCTATGACACGCGTTGCCTCCTCCATACTGATTCCACCGTAAGCTTTCCCAATTCCTTTGTTTACTCGCGACCTTCTCCCTCCACTCTACGTTTATCTCCTCACTATTCTCCCCACTTCTACTCTTCTCTCTCCCATCCGCCATTAACTGAAAAAAAAAACAAATGACGTGAAACCGCATGCATTCACCCTCCCCTCTTCTCCTCACCAATATTTGCTTCAGCTGGCCTTCCTCCACTACAAAACCGTACCCCTTTCCTCTTAAAGCCACGCCACTTCTCTTTCACGCACTGTCTTCGCCATGCAAGCCTCATCCCCTTCATGTACCGGGACCCATTTCCTCCTTTATCTCTCCTCTCCTTTAAACCGATGGTCCCTTTTAAACAAACCCGCTCTGCCACTATTTCTCTCCTCTACTGACCAATTCGCTCCTCGCGTGCCACTCCTTCCTCTCTGCAAAAATAGTCCGCTCCACTCTTCTATAAAAAAAAGTATACAAGTATAAAGGACACGTGCACATGCATGCCGTAATTAAGAGTTGTAGTTTGATATGGGAAGTGGCGAGTAACGCATACGAAGAGATTTGACTGCGGTAGCTAGCAAAGAAGTGGTGCCAGTTGCCAAAAGGAATACTGCGCGGCGTCCGTTCGTGAGGTTTGCAAATGATATGGGAGTTCGTCAGCAAAGGAATTAGGAGAGCTTTGGAAAATCATCGGATGCTAATGGAAGGGGTTGAAAACTATATGAATAGCAGTGTCGGTGTTCGTTGCCTGTTCGTCCTGACAGTAAAGATGTTGGAGCTGTATCGGTGAGAACATTTAAAATTTAATTATTTGTTTAATTAAGTAATTATCAAATAATTATAATTAGATGAGATTTATTATAATTAGTTGTTGGTTGCATATGGATGTTCTTGTGTGAATGGTTGTGCATATAATTAGAATGACACTGAACACTGAAGCGTTATCGACCGTAACGCTTGTGCACAGCTAAATTGGTTGTTTATTGACGATGATTATAGTCCATGATCATCCGACTTATATGGTTAATTTATTTTGTTTGCATGATGCACACACAATACCCTGGTTGTGGAATGATACGGATGATCGATTTGAATGTTCCTTCCATATGAATGAAAATTTTGATTTTTCTAAACATTAAAAATATTATTTTTAAGTCGGTTGTTTCAAAAAGAAATTTGGAAATGTAAGTATAATATTCTAAAATATTATATAACCGACCGTTCTAGGACGACAGAGAGGATGGTGTCTTGGCTTGGGTCTGGAAATCCAGTTTTCTGCTCTCCCTGACTATCCCTAACTGGTCCGACGGACGGGACGGTTAATTAAAATATAATTTGAAATTTAAATTTGAATTATTTAAACTTAGAAACAAATTTGAATTTTTTTACCCTACAATGTCGTATAGCGTCCATTCATGAATATTAAGTGTAAATTTTCAAATAAAAGGGTTTTTTGGAATTTCTATTACAGCCTATTTAAATTTAAATTAAGTTTTACCTGTGAATGATTTTTGATTTAAACTTAACAATCGATTTTGAAATAAATAATTTGAATTGGAAATTTAAAATTCAATTTGAAAAGATTCGAGCGAGTTTATTTTAAATCGATTCATAACGCGCTACCGCGCGACAGTTCATAAATATCGATTTCAAAATTTAAATGGTTATAACTTGATGGTTTGAAATCAGTTTGACTTGAAACAAGGAACGTTGATTTTCAAATATTAACAGTTTGAATAGAACAAAATTTTTCGAATTTCAACGTAAGATTTTTCAAGTTATGATCAAAACAAATTTGGGAAAAGTCGCTGTAAGTGCTGTTCAGCGACCATAACTAAAATTCAAATAGAACCCGTTTAAATTTAGAGAGAATTTATGAAAAAATTACTTTATTAACTTAAGGTAATTAGAATGGATTATTTGAATTTTTGAATTGATTGGGAATTTACTTGATTTACACGGCTATTGCAGCTCTTTTAGTAACGTTCCAAATGTTATTATCACTTTCCAAAGATAAATAGGGTGTGGAATTTTATATAGGAAGAACCATGATTTCAAATGGTTAAAAGGATCGTAATTAATTTGGAAGGATTTCTAAGCTAGTAAATATTTGTAAATGGAATTACTTGGTAGTTCTAAAAGTTAGAATTGGGAAAGGGAAGTGAGTTGGATGGAGTTTGTATCGGATATTCGATATGAAATTCCGAGGTTGAACAAATACTATCAGAAGCACTAGAAAATGTTTACACCAAGGTCCTGATAGTATTTGTTTATTTGTGAATTTATATCGAATATAAGTCAAATTAACTCTGTCAAACTTATGTTTGAATATAAATTATTTGGGTTATTGTTAATGAAATTTTAATCCAACAAAGATTCGATAAACTAAAGACTTAAGGAATCGAAGGATTTTGTTTTGAGTATAAGGATCGAAGGGTTTTGTTGGAGATAAGGTTGGAAAATAGGATACTTGATTTCAAAGGAAAGTTAAAAATGATAAAAGAATTTATGACAAATCCAACCCTAACATTGTAAATAATTGGAAGGAGATTGAATTGAAAGGACTGTATGATCCATGACTATCGATTTAAGAATACGCTTATTACTTGGAAAGACCGGGACTCGATTTAAGTCCGAATCCCATTTCAAGTAATAATACGACGCTTGGGGAAAATTCAAGACTTGAAATCGACGAATGAAGACCGTGGTTCTTCACAATCGAACGGACTGTCTGCTGATTGGTTTCTTTACTGCTAGCTACAGTAGAGAGATGCCCCTATTACCGGAGTGGCAGGAAGTCCGAACGTGGTGGGAGAACTTTCAGATTTCGTTCCGTTCAGACCCAGGACGGACTTGTATGGATGGTGTGTCTGACATTGAAATTGACCGCATAGCACTGATGTCCGTTAATATATATCGGATTTGTGGCAAATATTTTATCCTCATCTCTAAGTCATATGAACTTAGAGGGTATGCATTGATGGAAATCAGTGATATGTCGTGAATTGTCAATGTGGCATACCCAAGTTATGAACGAACTAGTGATGACCAAGGCATTGTTTTTCTAGGCATGCTTCGTGTATGACGTGACACCGACAAACCTCACAGCCCGGATGATGAGAAACTGGTGGTTAGGTTTTGTATATATATGCGAATTGATGATGAAGCTGCAGCAGTGGGAAACCACTTATAACCTGGGGAAGTTGGGTATGTTCGGGGGGCCGTGTTTGGTCGAAAACCGTTGGTCTGCCCTGACGAGGTGTAGTTGGTGGCCGCGATGGTCAAAAAAGCCGTGAGGCACCTCGTTTTGTATCCCTGATTGATCTTTCGTGCCAGGAATCATCATGTTGGAAATCCAAATCTCCAATACGAACCTTACGATTTTGATTGTATATATATATATGGCGACATATATTATGGGGTATCATGCCGCCTAGGATTAATACATTTATTTGCGAAACTGTTTTCCACACTATATGATAGTATTAAAAGAGGATTTTCACATATGAAAGCATGTTTGGTTATCATAAGATAAAACTCGCTCACCTGGTGTGCGCTTGCATTGTGTGACGTGGGACGAGCTTATGATAGCTTCATTTCCCAAAGTCATTGCGAATTTATTTGCATGGGTAGTCACATGGAGTAAACCCGTTCCACGTTAGCGGCGTGATCCGGTGAATTTCCAAACTTTAAAATGAAGCCTAAAAGCAACTGTTTTAAGTTCTCACACCAGTCCCACGACTGACCTGGAGTTTATTGTTCCTTCCTAAACTCTGGGTGCCCTAAATTTTTTACACGGGCAGTCAGTAGTTTAGTTTGCAGTTTGAGTTCGCTGGAACAAGGTTCGGAGTGCTTTCTGAGTTGGAGTCTACATTTGGGTTGGAGCTTCCGCTGTGTTTTGTTCTTCCGCTGAGAGTATGTATATATGTTTCTTCCGCTGTGTATGTTCATGTAACTCTGATATTCATGTAACTTTGATGTGATATTGTTTTGTGCAATGAAAGTTTTGTTATTTTGTTCAATGCATGTATGTACCCATAACAATTCGCCTTTTCTGAACGGTCTTAGTTGGTTTAATTACCGGCGAAAGCCGGGCAAAAAGGTGGGTCGTTACAGATGATTAGGGAATAAAAGTGCAAATCACTCACTTTAGCCACAGATAAATTATAGATTTGAAAAATCCACTGATTTGGGTCGAATTCCTATGTGTTCCAGCAGCTCTATCTCGATTTTGATGCCAATCCCCCTTAATTTGATGTAGATTTGCTTAATATGTGATTAGGAAGTGATTAGGGATGAATTTAGAAGGTGGAGGCCATTACTAGGGTTAGAGGAATGTTTATGATGGCTAGAAAACTGAAATGAAATGTTTTCCCAAACCTTTCAGCCCTCTCATAACCCTAATCTTGAAATGGGTTATGGGCCTAACCACTAATCACCTAATTAAGCACGGTTTAGCTGTTTTTCCATTTTCAAACCTTATTTCAGTCATTTCTCCCAAATGGTAAGTCCGTTTGTTTGATGTGAACACTATAGAGAAGGTAAACCATCATCTGAATGAAATGGAAGTGGTTTCAGGTCAAAACCCCTTACCAATCAAAAGTTATAGGCGAAACAAGATTTGCCAGGGGCAAAAAATTCGACAAAAATCTTGAATATGGGAAATGACCCCAATAGTCGTTTCCCAAAGTTACACGACCATACGACTTCGTATGAAGATAAAATAAATATTATATGATACCCCGATACGTAAAATGCGGGTCGTTACACTCTCCCCCCTCCTCCCATCTTTAAAAAATTTCGCCCCTGAAATTCCTTAATCCAAACATACAATGGTGTCCCGCATGCCTATCAGCCATTTACAAACAATCAAACATACATAATAACACAACAAGCCTATCCTAGCATGCGACTTACTAACAAGGGAATAACTATATTGCGATCAAAATCTTACCAGGCAAAGAGTTCTGTTATGACTTCCTTATGCTCTCCTCAGTTTCCAAAGTACAGTCATTTTCATTATCACCCCATTGAACATTAACCAGTTGCACCGTCTTCCTTCAAAGTTGCTTCGTATCGTGTCTGACAATATGAAAGGTTCCGTGGCTCCCAACCGCCTCAGATTCCACCTCGATATCATCCAACTGATCTAGTGAAATAGTCGTATCAGAATCATGCATGAACTTCCTTAATTGGGAAACATAAAATACGTTGTGCACTCCCGCCATCTTGTCTGGTAATCCAACTTTATACGCTAAATTCCCCACTTGTTCGAGAACTAGAAATGGACCAACAAACCTTGGTGCAAACTTACCTCTCCTGCCAAAACGAATCATACTCTTTAATGGAGAGATCTTGACGAATACCAGGTCGCCAACGGAGAATTTCAATTCGCTTCGTCTTTTATCAGCATAACTCTTCTTCTTATCTTAGGCGGCCTTCATTCATTGTTGGATAACCTTGATTTTACCTGAAGTTTCTCTTATTACATCCAGTCCAAGAACAAATTTCTCACCGGTTTCCAACCAACATGACGGTGAGTTGCATGGTCTTCCGTACAAAGCTTCAAATGGATCTATATTAGTACTGGGCTGATGACTATTATTGTATGTGAACTCAACCAGATGCAAATGGTCATCCTATGAACCACCCAAATACAATATATAAGCTTCAAAGAGATCCTCTAATACAGGATTCACCCTCTCTGTTTGACCGTCGGTTTGAGGATGGTACGCGGTACTGAGATGTAATTTTGACCTTAAAGCCTCTTGTAAGCTCTTCCAAAACCCACTAGTAAATAAGGGATCTCAGTCACTCACAATACCTCTAGGTACTCCATGAAATCTCATTACCCACTTCATATACATTTTCTGCTAACTTAGCTGATGTTCTATTCGACTTAACCGGTATAAACCTTGCACTTTTGGTCAATCGATCCACAATCACCCAAATACTATCATGACCCGATCTAGTCCTTGGTAGACCATCAATGAAATCCATTGATACATGTTCCCATTTCCGGTCAGGAATTTCCAATGGTTGTAACAAACCACTAGACTTCTTTTGCTCGGCTTTATCTAATTGGCAATTCATGCACTTGGATATAAACTTTCCAACGTCTCACTTCATCGCTTCCCAGTAGTAGGTTTTCTTCATGTCTCGATAAATTTTGTTACCACCGGGATGTATAGTCAGTTTCGAGTGATGATACTCTCTAAGAACTTCATCTTTCAATCCATTAATGTTGGGTATAACTAGCCACCCATTCTTTCGAAGCCACCCCCTCGATCAAGACCATACTTGTTCATCCTCTCGCCGTCAATACCCATCTCTTTCTTGGAGATGATTTCCAATATATTAGGAACATCATTCTGACTGGAACCGATCTGCTCAATCAAAGTGGGTCTGATTGTCGAACTTGCTAACATCTCTGGATCTAATTCACACTTAGGTCTGAAATCATATCCTGCGATATACCCCAGTTTCTTCCATTCCAGAAACATAACCCCCAAACTGGCATGTCTCCTACTCAATGCGTCAGCTACCGCATTGCCCTTCCCGGGTGTATATGCGATATTAAAATCTTATGACGCCAAGAACTCTAACCATCTCTTCTGACGAAGATTTAAATCCTTTTGAAAGAAAAGGTACTTTAATGACTTATGATTGGTAAACAACTTGAATCTTTCTCCCAAGAGATAATGTCTCCACATCTTCAACGCAAACACAATCGCTGCCAACTCCAAATCATGGGTAGGATATCTTTTCCCATGCGGTTTCAGTTGCCGACTAGCATAAGCTACAACCCTACCTCCTTGGATTAGTACAACACCTAGTCTGGTACCACAGGCATCCGTGTATACCGTCATTTCTTTGTTCTCTTTAGGAATAATTAACACTGGTGCGCACATTAACTTTTCCTTTAGGCTCTTAAATGCATTCTCACACCTTTCGTCCCAAACGAAAGCTTGGTTCTTCTTGGTCAACTGATTTAACGGTGCCGCTTAGGAACAACATGGCCCAAGAATCTCACTTCTCTCCTCTAGAAGTGACAATTAGAAAATTTTGCTTTCAATTGGTGTTTCCTCAACACCCCTACCACTGTCCTCAAATGCTCCTTTTGTTCTTCCTCTGTCCTCGAGTAAACCAAGATATCGTCCACGAATGCAAGAAAAAACTTGTTTAATTGACCTCATAAAACCCTATTCATAAGATGCACAAAATATGCGGGTGCATTAGTCAACCCGAATGGCATGACCAACCACTTATAGAATCCAGACGGCGTCCGAAAATGCCATTTTAGGTATACTCACAACTGCTACTCGTAGCTAATGAAAACCTATCGCGAGATCCAACTGGGAAAACACTCTTGCTCCATTTAGCTAATCTAACAAATCATCTACCCATGGAAGAGGATACTTATTCTTCCTAGTCACCTTGTTCACCTCGCGGTAGTCTACACATAAGCGAAGGGAACCATCGGCCTTAGTGGAAAATACAACCGGTGCTCCTCGCTCGGAAACACTCCTTCGGATAAATTCCATCTTCAAAAGATCGTCCACTTGCACCTCGAGCTCTCGCTGCTCCCTTGGTGCCATACGATGAAGAGGTATCACTATGGGTCTGGCATCTTTCACTAAATCAATCCAAAACTAGATCTCTCCGTGTGGTGGAAGTTCGGCCACTTCCTCGAAGATGTCCAGATACTCGCCAGCAATAGGCGCATCTGATAACTCATCCTACGGGATGTCGAGGGAATGTAGAAAATTAGTCATCACCTCATCACTAGTTAGGCAACCCAATACTACCCTCCGCCCATCATCTGGTCTAATGGTCACCGAAGACCCCTCACAGTCTACCACCACCCCACATCTTTGGAGCCAATCAACTCCCAAAATAATGCCAAACCCAGTAAAACCCAAAACAAAGCAGTCACACGCAAACATACATCCATGACTCGATAAGACCAAATTTCGACAAATCATACTAAGGCTAGTCGAACCACCGATCGGGTTCGTCACAACTAAAGGTCGATTGACAATCTCGGGTTCCAATTCCAACCTATCTACTAGGTCACTAGATAGGAAAGAATGGGAAGCCCAGGTTACAAACAATACTCGAACATGAACATCATAAATAGAAAGCATACCTTAAATAATGATACCCTTTCCCTTCTGTGCCACATTTGGGGAATTCGACGAAGAAGGAACAACGTTGATAGCATATTATTTCGCTATTTGCTTCTCCTTAGGGGGTTGTGGATATTCATTCTTAAAATGCCCCACTTGGCCGCAGCTGAAGCACTTCTTTTCACCTGGCTTTGCTCGACACTCTTTGACATAATGATCCTTCTTTCCACAGCTATATCACTCGATATCTTTCTTATTCTTATTTTTCTGACCATCCTTGGTCTGATTCTGTTTCCTCTTATTCAGGGAATTATTCTTGCCTCCACCGCTTGCCTGCGGCTTTGGCTCCTCTGCAAATGTAATAGCAACCTCGGTCTTTGACTTAAGGTAAAGGTTCTTTGATCACAATGCCTTTCCCACAGCAGATTCGAGTGTCTCATCGATATGGTTTATAAGTCATTCCCCCAAGTACTCATCTAGGCCAGTTATGAACTTCTCGTTCTTCTTCTCGACAGTATCGATAAGAGATAATCCATATTTCGATGAAGTATCGAATTCGGCAATGTATTCCGAAACTGTCCTACCATTCTGGTTAAGCTCCAAAAACTTCCTAAACAATTCTGATTTCTAAGCAGTTGGAATAAACTTATCGCGGAAGCGAGTCTAAAATTGATTCCAAGTAAATTGATCCTTGGGAGTAGCTGCTATAATAGCATTCCACCTAATCATAGACCGTCCTTGAAGTTGACGCGATGCTAACTCTCTCTTCATTGCATCATCGATCCCCAAATCCTTGAAGATGTGCTCACAACTATCAATCCAATCCAGAGCCTCTGTAGCCGACTCCGTTCCGTGTTATGGCTTCCCACCAAGACTAGTATAATCCTTACAGAGCTTGGCGAAATCGGCTCTAGGCGCTTGCACCACCACAGTTAGCAGTGTTAGGGGCTGCTCCCTGAGCATCCCTAAGCATCTCTTGCATGAAGGTAGTTAACATGGTCCTCATATTAGGGACATTCCTACTGTTGGCTACTGACCCCGTACTCCTCGTATTTCGGCTCATCGTTCAATCTGTAAAGAAAAAAACGATTAAATATCTCCTTAGAGGTGCCAGTGTAGTGCGAATACATCCTTGGATATATTAATAGTATATATATAGTTTTTGAAAACAAAAATATCACAAATACGCGATCTCATATATGAATACTATCTCTCCCTGACGTCTTCCCCTAGGCTAACTACGCAACCTAGGCCCTGATACCAAGTGTGACGGCCCGCCCAGCACCAGCCGACATTTCCTCGAAATGCGCTATGCCAATGCCCGACTAGCACAAGACTGTCATAAAAAGAAAAGGGTTTGAAACTATGAATCACCAAAGAACCTGTATTATATCTCATAGCTCATGGAATAAAATATAATAATAACATAACTTGACATAAAATAGGCGGGACAGTGCATAAGCTGAAAACTAAACCATCATTGCAGCAGAATCCAAAATACAGCTTACGATAGAAACCGTCATTATTACAACTTCAAAATACTGTCTCTAAAGCAAAATAGAAAAGGTACACCACTAATGCCCAAAGTAGTGACCAGCAACAACACAGGGAGAATATATGTAAAAAGTACGTGGAAGCCCCTTGTTCGTCTCCAGACAGCTACTCGTGCATAACCGCCCAACCTGTCTCTAGTCTGCTCATTTAGGAGCACCTAGAGAAATAAGAAGAGATATAAAACTCTAGGTCAGACAAAAGTATGGTATGAGTGATAGCAGCGAAGTAAAACAATAAAAGGTATAAATAATCATACCTGAACCTGGACCTGCAACCAAAGAGTTAGCACAACAAGATGTACAATACTTTAAGGTAACACAAACATAAAGTGTAAAATGGGAGTGTGCATGTCATGGTGATAGCAATCATCCTCACATCACTCACTCGGTGGGTAAAGCATACGATATCCACTCACTAAATAGAGTTTTAATGAATCTTTAATTAGATTTAAAGGTGAATCTGAGAACTAAAATTATCAAATTCGGTAAATGATCGAGAATGGAGTATCTCCAGTTTTGCTCTAAGCGATAGTTAAATCTTTAATTAGATTTGAACGTGAAATGGTAATTAACTTTACCGATAACACCGTGGTGTAAGATATGAAGTATCACCAGTTTTGCTTCATGGGGTGAATAGGTTAGGATTGAGAAATTAAACAATTGATTGCTACGGTTAGGTTCGCAAATCCCGACTAGTTTGGATAAACCATAATTTGGTTTGAAATGATATCCAAAGGTAGATTAAAGAATTTATCTTTGATAAAATTAATGGGAACCTTTCCCAAAGTATAAGAATATTTGAATAAAGGAATATTCTGGATTGGAATGAGGCGTATGTTGTGTTTTTATAGAACTTGTTTATTATATACGCGAGTTATTAAGAAAGACCAGGTTTATCCCATTTTGAATAACTAATTCGACGATATGTCGAGGAAGAAGGGTGGTTGAAGACTGGAGGTCTTCATATCGTTTGGATGATTACTGATGTCTTGATTGGGCTGTACACCCAAGACAAGGTAATAAGTGGTGATCGTCCAGATCTACTTGGAGATCGACCGGATATGTGAGGGCCTCTCTCCTGTATTGGACATACAGGACGAGGAATAAGGCGCCTCCGGTTTCGTTCAGACCCAGAACAAACTTGTAAATGGATGTGTGTCTGACATCGGATTTCATTCTGTGTGATTGTTAGACATCGGTTGCATAGCGTGAATTGCCTGTGTGGCATGCTGAGATGCAAATGATCAAGGCTTCTGTTGAAAAGCAGTGTCTTATGGTTGATGATCAAAGCACGACTTTAATATAGCATAGCTTTGTGTAGCGCTAAATCGCGAGCCTCACACCCCGGTGTGAACCAGAAACAGGAGAGGACATCAGGGAGGGCATGCGTTTCCTTCTAGCTAGGAGTGGTGTGTGGGTTTTGCACGCCCAGGCGTTTTACTTATGTGGATAATGGATAGCGAGGCGCCTCGGTTATATCGGTCTTTACGGAGCCGATGGATGGTATGGTCTTTATACAGACCAATTTTATGCCCCAGAGGGCGGGGAAACGCAGTGTTCAGGCATTTTAATCCACTCCGTGTGGACCGGCCCTGACGATCCAAGGGTCACTTGAGCTCTAATCCTGAGACATGGGCTAGATTGTCTCGAAGCGGTAAGGACGATCCCTTGCCTTGGTTCACAGATGGAAGTCCAACTTCCAATACGACATTTTACAATTTTGATTGTAGATCCTAGTATGGCGACATAGTGGGATGGGGCACTCATGTCGTCTATGATTGATACATTTATATTTTGTAACACCCCACCTCCGCCAATGCCACTCTTGCAAGTACACTAGCTTTGGAGGGGCGTTAAACAAGGTAAACATGCAAGCAGATATCACAAGACATAACATATAAGTAAAACAGAGTAGTAAAGCAGCGGATAAAACTAACATTTCAAAACCATAGTCAAGTTACATCAAAGTACTTGGTCATTATTGTAACACCCCGAATTTCACTTAATATTAATGTTTAGTAATTAAAGAATAATTAATCTCAAACTTGAGAATAAAGGGAAACGGGTTGCGCCATTGTGTTCGTCTCGGAATTCTGGTTGAAATAGAGTCCGAGTTTGCGTGATTTGGACTTTGTATGAAGAAGTTATGGCCATCCGAAGTTTCAGAAAATTCAAAACAGATTTAAAATATTCAAATTTCAGATTTCAGAAGAGGCGGGAAAATTCCTGCCAGACAGAGGGTGTCGACACTAGGGTCGACATGGGTGTCGACCCCCTCCCCCCAAGGGGTCGACCCATGTGTCGACCCAGGGGTCGACCCCCCCCTGTCGGCCAGTTTGGCCTGGGTGCAATCTGAAGGGGTTTGGGCTGTGTTTTGGGGCTTGTGACGAAATCTGACGGCTCTAACCTAATCTAGGGTTAATCTAAGGGCCTAAACTACATCCTAATTCTATAAATACACCCTAAGACTACCCTAATTCATACTAAAAATAGATACAACGTCGTTATGCCGTTAAAATGTAACTTGAAGGAGCATTCATCAAATTTTAGAAGAAGATAGCTTCTCAAATCAACTTCTAATCAACTCTAGCAACTTAATCTTCTTCATAGGAGTGCTAATCAACAAGTTGTGAGTACTATAGCCTTAATGACCAATTGTTGAAATGATTATGATAGGATATAATGAGGTTATGGCTATGAATGTGGATCAATGCAAGTTATGTTATCATATGCTATGTGTTCATGATGTTAGTTATGCAAGTTTGATGTTATATGTTCATGATGCTAGTTATGCAAGTTGAGTGTAATCTATGCTATGTGTTCATGATGCTAGTGATGCAAATCACTATGATAAACATTGACCCATTATGACACCATGTTATGCAAGTTTGGTGTTTGATTATATGCAAGTCCATAAATAACATGTTATGCAAGTTTGGTGTTTGATTATATGCAAGTTCATATATAACATGTTATGCAAGTTTGGTGTTTGATCATATGCAAGTTCATATATAACATGTTATGCAAGTTTGGTGTTTGATTATATGCAAGTTCATATATGACATGTTATGCATGTTTGGGGGTTGATTATATGCAAGTTCATATATAACATGTTATGCAAGTTTGGTGTTTGATTATATGCAAGTTCATATATGACATGTTATGCAAGTTTGGTGGTTGATTATATGCAAGTCCATATATGACATGTTATGCAAGTTTGGTGGTTGATTATATGCAAGTAACATGTGCAAGTTTACACCTTTGTATGATATGCATACATATGCAAGTTAACCCCTTTGTATATCATACATACATATGCAAGTTTACCCCGTTGTATGATATAAGTTACTTATGCAAGTTACCCTCTTTATGACATATGTGATTCATGCAAGTTTGGGTTGATTATTTATGCTAGTTGGGTTTGATTCTATGATCATATATGCAAGTTGACACCTTTTTTTAAAACCCATGATAATGCTAATGTTATGATAAGTTGAACCCATTGTATTTGTGATGAATCTTCCCTTTTTAGTATGTCATGTTAGCGTATTACATGGGGAACGATGGGGTTAATATTCATGTTAACAAAATTGTGTGAAGTTGGTATGATTATGCATACCATAAAGTGGATGGACATAATTGAGTCAATTATGTACATCGTTAAATTTGTAATTAATTAGAGATAATTAATACAAATTATGGGGGTGATTAATTAGGTGTAATTAATCGACTAAGACACGAGGTTGGACCCTTTTGTATCATAAGACTGCCCGGACCCGACCGGCAAATCCAGCGGCTACAAATGGTTGGCCCAATGTGAGAGGTCTTAGGCATGAACTAAATACTTGACAAGTGTAACGACACGAGGTTAGACTCGGTTATGGCGTAAGGCTGCCCGGACCCGACCGGTAAATCCAACTGCCATAAAAGATGGTCTAATGCGAGAGGTCTTTGCAAAGGTTACCGTCTTAATCAATTAAGAAACACTTAACCATATTAGCATGTAGAGGGACATGAGGTGTTAAGTGGGTGCCTTGGGTGGCATGTGGAAAAATCTAGTGGTTGCCTTGGGTGGCAATAGAAAATACGATTAGAATACTTAACCAAAGTGGAACATGTAATTAAACATGATTAAAGGGTTAAGTAAGTGCCTTGGGTGGCATGTGGAAATCAAGTAAGTGCCTTGGGTGGCATGTGGAAATCTAGTGGGTGCCTTGAGTGGCAATTGAAATATGATTAGATGACTTAACCAAACTTTAAACATATAAGTGGACATGATTATTAAAAAGGGTTAAGTGGGATACACTAGAAGGGACAAGCTTAGGTGGGTAGCTTGTGGGGGCCCATTTCAACCAGTAACCCATATGTATCTTATTGGGCTCGACCATGTCGAGGACGGGACACGCGTACTGGGATTGACTATAAGAGGCCAAAACGGGTTAGCGGTGGCAACGCAAGTCCAACGGGTTTCATATGCGTGTGTGAGCCCGGACTGGTAGGTAAGACGTTGTTGCATCGTGTAGGTATAAGCCATGCACCGTTGGTTGTATCGGGTTGCCACTTTGGGGAGTGATACACCCCACTGTGGGGCCAGCACGGGTATCTACGTTAGGGAGCCGATCGCTTGGGGAGTAGTGGGTACACCTAGTGGAGATAGGGGCAGACGACACCTATGTGGTCAGCTAGGGGTACACGAAACTACTAGTTATATTTTCTAAGTCCTTGGGTGGGATCAACCTTTAAATAGGAATGACTGGTGTGGTGCAGTGTAGTAATTACCCTTGGGTGGGTAGATGCGTCTTTACCGTTATCTTAGTTCATCCTATGTCTAGTTGGCTGCTTAGTGTAGTCATTTATCCCCAGTCATCACCGTACCAAGTTTATATCATACCCTAATTACTTTAATGATTGTATTGTTAAAGTTATAGGGCTCACTCAGACTTATGTCTGACCCCGTTGTTTTTATCTTTTTTCCTAACCCTCAGGTTCTCAGAGTGGGCCTAGCACTAGTGGGCTTTGATCAGATTGCTTTATCTATCTTTTAGAGCTTGGACCGTGATGTAAAGCCCAACTTATCTTTTCTATTATGGCTATTAGTTATGTAGTGGGATTATGTACTTATGTTTTATCAGGATGGATATTTAGTACTTGACTCTTGTTTTAGTTGGTTTTGATATGTAACCAAACATGTTTATCTTCTACTGCAATGAAATGATGTTTTAGATTACAAGTATTATTTATATCTGTCTTGTTGTAATTTTTCTGTTCTATATTCACTTAAAATACTCCACCGAAGTTAAGGCATTCCCATAGTGAGTTACCTTAGCGGGTGTGGGGTGTTACACGTGGTATCAGAGCTTAAGGTTACCAGAACAGATAAAACTTTTAGAAAAACTATTTTTCTAAAAACATTTTTGGAAGAAGTATTTTCAAAAACATGTCTTTTAAGAGAAAAGTTTTTGAAAGAAAAGAACATAATCCCCAAGAGCCATATATCCTTCCTTCGATTCTCCATTTTGAATCTCTTCCTCTTTCTCATTTTGAATTTCCCCTCCGCGTATAGATGTCTTTTTAAGATAAATAAGGACTTTCGTATGAAGGACGGAAGAACCACTTCAAGGGACTTAGACGTTTATCGGGCTAAGAAGTTAGTCCAAGGAGGTGGAGGGCTTGTAGGTACCTTTAAGATGGACGAGGGAGGAAGGTTCAAATAGCTGTTAGGTAAATAAAGGACGAAACTTCATCGTGGTGGGAGGTCATGAAAAGAGAATGTGAAGGAGAAGGCTAGTTGTTTTGGAGAAATAGGACACCTTATTAGGATTGTCCAAAGAGGTAAGGAAAAACTACAGGATCTTCTGGAGGGTAGATGTATTCCCTCATGGCTGGTATACCTGATGGGGGTAGGACCGTCTAGGTTGAAATTTGGTTCTCTCGATCATCCTGTTCGAACTTTATTCGACTCTGGCGCATCGCATTCGTTTATCTCATCATCATTAGTTGAGTCACTGCACTTAGACACCAGTTTAGTAGATGATCCCTTGGTTGTTTCAAACCCAATTGGGGGCTCCACTTATTTGTCCATGATATGTTTGGGTTTGAAGATTTCCATACTTAGCGTTGAGTTTAGATGTGATGCTTTTGTTTTGGGCTTCACGGGCTATGGGTTGATTTTGGGCATGGACCGGTTATCCAGTATTGGTGTCGTTATTGATTGTGAAAGGGGAGTTGTTAGGCTCATGACCCGCTTGGGTAACACTCTCGAGATCTCTTGTAATCCCATGGATTCTGTTATGCTAAGTTATCTAGAATCGCTTGACGCTTCGGTCGAGAGTTTGCGATCTGTTAGAGTGGTCCGGGAATACTCGGATGTGTTTGAGGAGGTGAAGGGCTTACCTCCGAAGCGGGAGATAGACTTCCGAATATATCTGGTGGATAATGCTAAACCAATATCTTTGCCAGTGCGCCACATGGCTCCTCGTGAGAGGAGAGAACTCCATGAGAAAGTAGGGGAGTTGCTTGAGAAGGGGTTCATAAGACGAAGTATATCGGAGTGGGGTGCTCCAGTAGTTTTTTCCATGAAGGCGGATGGGTCCCTCAGACTTTGTGTAGACTATAGAGAACTCAACAAGCTCACAAAGAAGAATAGACACCCATTGCCGAGGATTGATGATCTCTTTGATCAGTTGGTTGGCGCCTCAGTGTTTTCGCAGTTGGACTTGGCCACGGGGTTTCATCAGTTGAGAGTGGCTGAGGATTGCATAGACAAGACCGCCTTTAGGACTCCGGATGGTTTCTATGAGTGGCTTGTGATGCCATTTGGTTTGACGAACGCCCCTGCATACTTTGTTGATTTGATGAGTAGGGTGTTCAGGGAGTACCTTAATAAGTTCGTGGTGGTCTTTGTGGATGACATCTTAGTCTTTTCTATGAGTGAAGAAGAGCATGCCCTACATCTTAGGGAAGTGTTAGAGACTCTTCGAGCGCATAGCCTTAAGGCTAAATTCTCTAAATGTCACTTTTGGAGGAAGGAAGTGCGGTTCTTAGGGCACGTGGTCTCTAAGGAAGGGATAGCTGTGGATCCCGCGAAGGTAGTATCCATCCAAGATTGGAAAGTTCCGAAGAGTGCTACCGAGGTGAGGAGTTTCTTGGTGTTGGCTGGCTACTATAGGAAGTTTATCAAGGACTTCGCGAAGATATCAGCCCCATTAACTCGCTTGACAAAGAAGAATCTAGTCTTCGCATAGGACGTAGATTGTGATGATGCGTTCCAACGGTTAAAGAGAGCTTTAACCACAGCTCCAGTCTTAGTATTGCCAGATGGGAGTAAGCCATTTGTTGTTTATACCGATGCTTGTGGGACAGGACTAGGCGCAGTCTTAATGCAAGAGGGAAGGGTAATAGCCTTTGGGGGAAGGCAGTTGAGAAAGCATGAAAAAAATTACCCTACCCATTATTTAGAGTTGGCCGCTATTGTTTTTGCGCTTAACACTTGGCGCCATTATCTTCTTGGAGAGAGGTTCGAATTGTTCACTGACCACAAATCATTGAAGTACTTGTTTTCTCAGGAGGATTTGAACTTGAGACAGCAAAGGTGGATGGAGTTCTTAGCATCCTATGATTTCGAGATAGCGTATACCCCTGGCAAGGGTAACGTGGTGGCAGACGCCTTAAGCAGAAAAAGGTTGTCCTTGAGTCCATTGTTCGTGGAACGACGAAGCTTGGAATTTATCTCGATGTTTGATTTCAGGCCTTCCGTTGACTTTATACCCGGTTTGCTAGCATCCTTAAAGGTCAGACCTACTCTTTTGGGACGGATTGGCGAGGCACAGCGGGATGACCCACAGTTGGTTGAGTTAGTAGAGAAGCTCATAAGGGGGGAGTCGTCCAGCCATTTGAGTAGGTACAGCCTAGACGATAGGGGGTGGTTGCGTAGAGACGGTAGACTTTGTGTACCGCAAGACGAGGGTTTGAGGAAGGCTACACTTGAGGATGCGCATCGTTCGAAGATGACCATTCATCCCGGTATGGACAAGATGTACCAAGACATGAAGCGAGTTTTCTTTTGGGCCGGTATGAAGAAAGATGTGGCCGAGTATGTCGCTAGATGCTTGGTGTGCCAACAAGAGCGGAGCAAAAGAAACCTGGTGGGTTGCTTCACCCATTGGAAGTTCCGCAATCGAAGTGGGATAGCGTCTCAATGGATTTTATTGATGGGTTATCGAGATCGAGGAAGGGTAATACGGGAATTTGGGTTGTGGTAGACAGACTTACTAAGAGCGCCCATTTCATACCCGTGAAGAGCAAGAGGACTGCTCCATGGCTAGCTTCAGTTTACCTTCGAGAGATAGTTCGATTTCATGGGGTACCTTCTAGCATAGTGAGTGATCGAGATCCTATCTTCACTAGCAAGTTTTGGAAGAGTTTGCAAGAGGCAGTAGGGACTCAGTTGTGTTTGAGCACTGCATATCATCCTCAGACGGACGGCCAGACCGAGAGGGTGATTCGTGTTCTAGAAGACCTTTTGAGGCTATGTATCTTAGATTTTGGAGGTACATGGGAAGAGCATCTTCCATTGGTGGAGTTCGCGTATAATAACAGCTTTCAGTCTAGTATTGGTATGGCTCCTTTCGAAGCTCTTTATGGAAGGCCTTGTCGATCACCTACATGTTGGTGGGAATCTACGGATAAGATCTTGCTTGGGCCTGATATGGTTAGAGAGACTTTAGAGAAGATTGACTTGATTCGAAGAAGGATGAAAGCGGCACAAGACAGGCAAAAATCTTATGCGGACAAGAGGAGGACAGATCTTGAGTTTGATGTTGGGGACATGGTCTTTATCAAGGTGTCTCCATTACGGAATGTAGTTCGCTTTGGATCCGTTGGGAAGTTAGCACTAAGGTTTGTAGGACCGTTTCCTATTAAGGAAAGGATTGGACGGATGGCATATAGAGTGGATTTACCCGAGAGACTTAGTGGGGTACATGACGTATTCCATGTGTCACATTTGAGGAAGTGCCTACATGAGACCGCAGAGGTGGTAGAGCCGAGCTTGCTTAGAGAAGTGGAGGTAGAGCGTGATGCGATTATTCGACGAGCTCTTACCCGCATCCTTGGGTCAGAGATTAGGAAGTTGAGAAACAGAGAGGTTCGACTAGTCAAAGTGCAATGGGGAGAGGATGAGAGCAATGCTACTTGGGAGACAGAAGCGAAGATGCGTTCATTGTACCCACTCCTTTTTGAGGGTATGTCTTTTAACTTCTCCTTTATCGTTTGTCTAGTACTTATCTTATCTTTAGTATGTCCTCTCATTAGTACCTTTGACCTTTAGATAGGGTAAACCCATGGTTGAAACATGTGTTTGAGACATGTTATGATTGATGGATGCGCGTGGATGCAAGTGTTTGCTAGTGGCTGCTCGTGGATGCATATACACACACTTTAGACACCAGATCGGCTCAGTCACTTCATATTGCATATTGCATATAATTGTGTGTAGGTAGCTATATTAATGGATGTATAATGGTTGTGTTGTCATATGGATGATGCATTTTGGTGTATGGTTTTCACACATGTAGTAATAGTATGTGTCGATAGGATTCTTTCGCATACATATTGGATGCATGGCACTATCATGGTTTGCATTAAGGAGGTCAACTGAATCAGTAGACCGCCAGATTTTGCATTAGACAGGAAACATATACACACACTTTTTGCATATGTTCATACAGCATTAGAAACTTTAAGGACAATGGATGCCAGTGTTTGATGGTTTGAGTAGATGGTTGTTTGGTTGGTAGGATACGTTCTTCTTGACTTGGAGATTTCGAGGACGAAATCCTTTAAGTAGGGGAGAGTGTAACACCCCGAATTTCACTTAATATTAATGTTTAGTAATTAAAGAATAATTAATCTCAGACGTGAGAATTAAGGGAAACGGGTTGCGCCATTGTGTTCGTCTCGGAATTCTGGTTGAGATAGAGTCCGAGTTTGCGTGATTTGGACTTCGTATGAAGAAGTTATGGCCATCCGAAGTATCATAAAATTCAAAACAGATTTAAAATATTCAAATTTCAGATTTCAGAAGAGGCGGGAAAATTCCCGCCAGACAGATGGTGTCGACACTAGGGTCGACATGGGTGTCGACCCCCCCAAGGGGTCGACCCATGTGTCGACCAAGGGGTCGACCCCCCCTGTCGGCCACTTTGGCCTGGGTGCAATCTGAAGGGGTTTGGGCTGTGTTTTGGGGCTTGTGACGAAATCTGACGGCTCTAACCTAATGTAGGGTTAATCTAATGGCCTAAACTACATCCTAATTCTATAAATACACCCTAAGACTACCCTAATTCATACTAAAAATAGATACAACGTCGTTATGCCGTTAAAATGCAACTTGAAGGAGCCTCCATCAAATTGTAGAAGAAGATAGCTTCTCAAATTAACTTCTAATCAACTCTAGCAACTTAATCTTCTTCATAGGAGTGCTAATCAACAAGTTGTGAGTACTATAGCCTTAATGACCAATTGTTGAAATGATTATGATAGGATATAATGAGGTTATGGCTATGAATGTGGATCAATGCAAGTTATGTTATCATATGCTATGTGTTCATGATGTTAGTTATGCAAGTTTGATGTTATATGTTCATGATGCTAGTTATGCAAGTTGAGTGTAATCTGTGCTATGTGTTCATGATGCTAGTGATGCAAATAACTATGATAAACATTGATCCATTATGACACCATGTTATGCAAGTTTGGTGTTTGATTATATGCAAGTCCATAAATAACATGTTATGCAAGTTTGGTGTTTGATTATATGCAAGTTCATATATAACATGTTATGCAAGTTTGGTGTTTGATTATATGCAAGTTCATATATAACATGTTATGCAAGCTTGGTGTTTGATTATATGCAAGTTCATATATGACATGTTATGCAAGTTTGGTGGTTGATTATATGCAAGTTCATATATAACATGTTATGCAAGTTTGGTGTTTGATTATATGCAAGTTCATATATGACATGTTATGCAAGTTTGGTGGTTGATTATATGCAAGTCCATATATGACATGTTATGCAAGTTTGGTGGTTGATTATATGCAAGTAACATGTGCAAGTTTACACCTTTGTATGATATGCATACATATGCAAGTTAACCCCTTTGTTTGTCATACATACATATGCATGTTTACCCCTTTGTATGATATAAGTTACTTATGCAAGTTACCCTCTTTATGACATATGTGATTCATGCAAGTTTGGGTTGATTATTTATGCTAGTTGGGTTTGATTCTATGATCATATATGCAAGTTGACACCTTTTTTTAAAACCCATGATAATGCTAATGTTATGATAAGTTGAACCCATTGTATTTGTGATGAATCTTCCCTTTTTAGTATGTCATGTTAGCGTATTACATGGGGAACGATGGGGTTAATATTTATGTTAACAAAATTGTGTGAAGTTGGTATGATTATGCATACCATAAAGTGGATGGACATAATTGAGTCAATTATGTACATCGTTAAATTTGTAATTAATTAGGGATAATTAATACAAATTATGGGGGTGATTAATTAGGTGTAATTAATCGACTAAGACACGAGGTTGGACCCTTTTGTAGCATAAGACTGCCCGGACCCGACCGGCAAATCCAGCGGCTACAAATGGTTGGCCCAATGTGAGAGGTCTTAGGCATGAACTAAATACGTGACAAGTGTAAAGACACGAGGTTAGACTCGGTTATGGCGTAAGGCTGCCCGGACCCGACCGGCAAATCCAGCTGCCATAAAAGATGGTCTAATGTGAGAGGTCTTTACAAAGGTTACGGTCTTAATCAATTAAGAAACACTTAACCATATTAGCATGTAGAGGGACATGAGGTGTTAAGTGGGTGCCTTGGGTGACATGTGGAAAAATCTAGTGGTTGCCTTGGGTGGCAATAGAAAATACGATTAGAATACTTAACCAAAGTGGAACATGTAATTAAACATGATTAAAGGGTTAAGTAAGTGCCTTGGGTGGCATGTGGAAATCAAGTAAGTGCCTTGGGTGGCATGTGGAAATCTAGTGGGTGCCTTGAGTGGCAATTGAAATATGATTAGATGACTTAACCAAACTTTAAACATATAAGTGGACATGATTATTAAAAAGGGTTAAGTGGGATACACTAGAAGGGACAAGCTTAGGTGGGTAGCTTGTGGGGGCCCATTTCAACCAGTAACCCATATGTATCTTATTGGGCTCGACCCATGTCGAGGACGGGACACGCGTACTGGGATTGACTATAAGAGGCCAAAATGGGTTAGCGGTGGCAACGCAAGTCCAACGGGTTTCATATGCGTGTGTGAGCCCGGGCTGGTAGGTAAGACGTTGTTGCATTGTGTAGGTATAAGCCGTGCACCGTTGGTTGTATCGGGTTGCCACTTTGGGGAGTGATACACCCCACTGTGGGGCCAGCACGGGTATCTACGTTAGGGAGCCGATCGCTTGGGGAGTAGTGGGTACACCTAGTGGAGATAGGGGCAGACGGCACCTATGTGGTCAGCTATGGGTACACGAAACTACTAGTTATATTTTCTAAGTCCTTGGGTGGGATCAATCTTTAAATAGGAATGACTGGTGTGGTGCAGTGTAGTAATTACCCTTGGGTGGGTAGATGCGTCTTTACCGTTATCTTAGTTCATCCTATGTCTAGTTGGCTGCTTAGTGTAGTCATTTATCCCCAGTCATCACCGTACCAAGTTTATATCATACCCTAATTACTTTAATGATTGTATTGTTAAAGTTATAGGGCTCACTCAGACTTATGTCTGACCCCATTGTTTTTATCTTTTTTCCCAACCCTCAGGTTCTCAGGGTGGGCCTAGCACTAGTGGGCTTTGATCAGATTGCTTTATCTATCTTTTGGAGCTTGGACCGTGATGTAAAGCCCAGCTTATCTTTTCTATTATGGCTATTAGTTATGTAGTGGGATTATGTACTTATGTTTTATCAGGATGGATATTTAGTACTTGACACTTGTTTTAGTTGGTTTTGATATGTAACCAAACATGTTTATCTTCTACCGCAATGAAATGATGTTTTAGATTTCAAGTATTATTTATATCTGTCTTGTTGTAATTTTTCTGTTCTATATTCACTTAAAATACTCCACCGAAGTTAAGGCATTCCCATAGTGAGTGACCTTAGCGGGTGTGGGGTGTTACAATTATTTTCCATAAAACAAAGTCTAGAACATAAACTGAAAACTGGGAAAAAACATAAAGTAACTATCACCAAAGTGGTATAACGCCATAGCATGCTCAAACCATACATGAGCTATCCAGAAAAGCAGCTAAAGATCTAGCTAGGTACCGGTGTTCCCACCCTGCAAACCTGGGGGGGGGGGGGAACGGAAGAAAAGAGGCGAAAGAAAACGGGTCAGTCAAAAAGACTGGTAAGTCCTATCTACTATTAGTATAAAAACTGATAAAGCTAACAAGACATGTAAAACAGAGATGAGATGTAGGGAGATAACTGGCATGGTGAAAAGTTATCAAGATAGATCAAGTGTGGCATCGCATATACAAGGTTAAGTTGCACCAAGTGTGTACTAGTAATCTATGTTAGGTATCAACAAGAAAAGATTCCTTGGCCCAATCTTGGCCCAATATCCCGAGATGACCTAGATCAAGGTCCAACAACACGGTCTAGTCGATCGGCTCCCTAAAAGCCTAACTCGTTAAGTGTCGGTGTCATACGGCCCAATCATGAAGTGTAGTCAAACTGTGCTAGGTCCACCCTAGGGTGTATCAAGTCCTAGGGTGCCAACCACGGACACAAATCAAGCACGCACAGTCTAAACCTACGTGTGCCCGTGTCTGCTTTTTCAACTCCGGACCATGTGCACGACCATAGTCCGCCTGAACCTACACCGGCGCACCTACTCAGCCGTCGTTTTGGTCGCTTACATGTCAGCCCAGTAATCGTGCCCCACCCTAGCCTAGTCCCTAGGGTATCATGATACAATCAAGAGGGTTACTGGTGAAAAGGACCACGTAACTAGGGTTTCTAGCGGGTTAAATGTGGTTAACCCTACCCCATCAAGTTGGTTAAGTGTACCCAAGGTTCATGACTTAACCCCATCAACCCATCGTGTTTTATTGGTTAAGTATTCAAGTGGTCCATGACTTAACCCTATCATGTGGCATTAATTAATTTAATGCACCCAACCTCTCACATTAGACCTTGTTGTGGTTACTAGTTAAGCCGGGCGGGTCCGGGTAGCTTTACACCACAACTTGGTCTAACCTCGGGTTTCAAGTGCGACATGACCAACTACTCACATTGGGTCCTATTGCTTGTAGCCACTAGTTAAGCCGGTCGGTTCCGGGTAGATTTATGCTACAAACTCAACCCAACCTCGAGTTGGCCACTCTCATGTTTTCTAGAAGTCATGTCCAAATTCATGTTTACAAACATAATCACAAGTCAATGTTCATTTCATATTTTAAAATCATGTTTCATGTCATTAATATTACCCAAACCCAACGCATTCCCCTCGCATGTACGTTTCGCATAACATAACATAGATCAAAAGAGGGAACTTGGCAAAACATGACAAAAAGGCATAAGGTAATAAGGTTGGCCACAAGTTAAACGTGGTGGCATATGAGGCATAAATATGTTCATAAGCTTGCATATTACATCATAGGCCTCAAAACATGCATAATATCAACTTAAGCAAAATAGGTGAAACATGGTCATAAATGACATAGGATGATAGCAAGTGATTCGCATATAACACCATATGCAAGATTGCAACTTGCATATTACATCATGAGCCTCAAAATATGCATGATATCAAACTTAATCAAATAGGTGAAACATGATCATAAATGACATAGGATGGTGGCTAGTGATTCGCATATAACATCATATGCAAGATAACACAAGGTTTATGAGAGTTTCTATGTTGCTTTATGTAACATTTCCAATCAAAGCTCATAGCTTTCTATGCATAAGGCAAAGGTGATAGCTTTACAAACATGCATAGAATATATTTATGCATAACATGATAGGATCAAAGCACATATCATACTTAGGCCCAAACTCAACTTGCAACATGTCATATTTAACTTCATAGTTAGAATCTAAGAGTAGTATAGGGCTTACAATGCTATGAAGACTTATAAAATATAAATAAGATTGAGACGAAGCCACTAGCAACTCTAAAGACCCCCAAATAGCAAGCTTCAATGAAAACCCTTGAGAAATTAGAAGAAGATCCTTGCTTTGATGAAGAAAGATTGAACTTTGGCCTTAGAAACTCTCAAACAAGCTTAGAAACTCTCGTATGAATGAAGATGGAGACTATGACAAGAGGGTGGATGCCATGATTAAACATTTTGGCATAGTTTAGTTGTAAGATTGATTTATGATGACTTAGGCTGGGTATTAGGGTCTTTTTATAGGTGATTAGGTTAGTTTAGACCATAGGATTAACCCTAATTCAGATCTGGGCCATCAATTCACGTCACTAGCCTCCAAACATGTCTTGAGAAACAAGTCAGGTGCACCCAGGCCAGACTGGCCGACCACCCAAGTCGACAGGGGTGTCGACTGGGCAGTCGACACGCCCTTGGGTGTGTCGACTCCCAAGTCGACACCCCTGTCGACTTGGGGAGTGGCGGGATCTTTTCCCGCCTATCTGCCCAGCTGAATTTTGCAATCTGTTTTTAATTTAATTTTTTCTGAAAATTTCGATGGGCCTTAATTGGGTCATACGAACTCCGATTTTCGAAAATTCGGACTCTATTTCGCGTATTTTTCCGAGATGAACGCAATGGCACAGCCCGTTTCCCTTGATTCAGATTTTATCATTGAATTCTACCTTGATTTATGTTATAACTTGTTATTCAAAATATGGGTTGTTACATCCTCCCCACCTTAAAGGATTTCGTCCTCGAAATCTCTAAGTTAGGAAGAACGTATCCTACCATCCATCATCCATCTACTCAAAACATCATCCATGTGCAGTCAATGTCCTTAACAAATTCTAAATGCTGTATGATTACATGCAAAGGTGTGTGTATATGTACTTATCTAATGCGAAAATCAGGCGGTTACTAATCCAGTAAACCCCCTTAATGCAAAGTATGTTAGTGAAATGAGTCCATATGTATGCAAAACCCTAACATAATTTATAATCTCTACATGAGTGCACATAACATTCATCCATATGCAACATCCACGTGATAGCATAACAAGTTTCATCCATGAATAAGTATCATCACTCATGCATATGCAATATGAAAGTGTGTGAGCCGATCTTAATGCCTAATGTGTATCATGCATCCACGAGTATCCACTTGCAAACACTTGCAACCACTTGCAAACATCAAGCATAACATGTTTCAAATACATGTTTCATCCAAAGGGTTTCTACTTAAGGTTCTCATGACAAGGTTAACGAGATAACAAGATAAACAGGATAAACATGGATAGCAAAAAGGAAGACATGTAAAAAGGAAAAGAGGTCTATAATGTACCCTCAAAAAGAAATGGATAAAGCCCACGCATCTTCTCCTCGGTTTCCAAAGTTGCATCTTCTTCGGCTTCACTCCACTGAACTTTCACCAATTTGACTTCTCGATTTCTTATCTTCTTGATCTCTGTTCCCAAGATACAAATCGGAGCTCTCCTCAAGGTTGCCTCTTTCTCTACCTCCACATCTTCAAGAATGCTTGGTTCAACCACCTCCGCGGACTCATGTAGGCACTTTCAGAGATGCGAGACATGAAAGACATTATGCACTCCGGCTAGCTTCTCGGGCAATTCCACCTTATAGGCCATCTTTCCAATTCTTTCTATGATAGGGAAGGGTCCTACGAACCTTGGTGCCAGCTTCCCAATTACTCCAAAACGAACCACATTACGCAAAGGAGAAACCTTCACGAAAACCATGTCTCCCACTTCGAATTCCAAATCTGCCCTTCGCTTGTCAGCATAGGATTTCTGTCTCTCTTGGGCTGCTTTCATCCGTCTTCTCACCAATTCAAATTTCTCGGATGTGTCCCGAATCATATCGGGCCCAAGTATAAGCCTATCCGTTGTCTCCCACCAACAAGATGGTGACCTACATGGCCTCCCATACAAAGCTTCAAATGGTGCCATCCCTATGCTGGCTTGATAGCTATTATTATAAGCAAACTCTACAAGAGGAAGGTTGTCCTCCCAAGTGCCACCAAAGTCAAGAACACAAAGCCTCAGAAGATCTTCTAGCACTCTATTCACCCTTTCAGTTTGGCCATCCGTCTGGGGGTGATAGGCTGTACTCAGACTCAATCGCGTACCCATCGCTTCTTGCAAACTATTCCAGAACTGGCTAGTGAAAATTGGGTCACGATCGCTAACTATGCTAGAAGGAACTCCATGTAACCGCACTATCTCCCGAAGATAAATAGATGCTAGCCCTGATGCGGTCCTCTTGCTCTTTACTGGAATGAAATGAGCACTCTTCGTAAGTCTATCGACTATGACCCATATGCTCGTATTCCCTTTCCTTGACCTAGGCAGTCCGTCCACAAAATCCATAGAAATACTCTCCCACTTCCATTGCGGGACCTCCAATGGATGTAATAGCCCACCGGGTTTCTTTGACTCAGCTTTCACTTGTTGGCACACCATGCACTTTGAAACATACTCTGCCACATCTTTCTTCATTCCAGCCCAAAAGAAAATGCGCTTCATATCTCTATACATCTTATCTCCTCCAGGATGTATAGTCATCTTCGAGTGATGTGCTTCTTCGAGAACTTTATGCACCAAGTCTCCTACGTGTGGAACGCATAGCCTTCCATCATGCCTTAGCCAACCCTTGTCATCAATAGTATATCTAGCAAGGTGACTAGACGTCTCACCACGGATCAACTTGTCCATGATCTCAACTATCCGCGGGTCTTCCTTCTGTGAAGTCCCTACTTGATCAAGAAGTGTGGGTATAAGCTCAAGGGATGCTAATGAACCCGTCATCGACTCAACAGCCGTCGTGAAATCAAAGGTTGCCAAGAACTCTAGGCTCCTCATTTCAACAAACAAGGGACTCAAATTCAACCTACTTCTGCTTAGTGCATCTGCCACAACATTACCCTTGCCAGGGGTATAAGCTATCTCGAAGTCATAAGATTCCAAGAATTCCATCCACCTTTGCTGCCTTAAATTCAGATCTTTCTGCGAGAAGAGGTACTTGAGTGACTTGTGATCAGTATACAACTCAAACCTTTCGCCTAGAAGATAGTGGCGCCAGGATTTGAGTGCAAAGACGATCGCCGCCAACTCCAAATCATGAGTGGGATAGTTCTTCTCATGAACTTTAAGTTGCCTACCCCCATAACATATCACTCTTCCCTCTTGCATTAGAACAGCGCCTAACCCCGTGCCACATGCATCGGTGTACACGGTAAACATCTTACCGCCATCGGGTAATGCCAAAACTGGAGCTGTAGTAAGGGCCCTCTTGAGCCTTTGGAAAGCAAGCTCACACTCTAAGTCCCATGCAAAGACTAAGTTCTTCTTCGTCAACCTAGTAAGAGGGGCAGAAATCTTAGCGAAGTCCCTGATGAACTTCCTATAGTAGCCTGCCAGACCGAGAAAGCTTCTTACTTCGGTTGCATTCCTAGGAGTCTTCCAGTCTTGAACTGCAACCACTTTCGCGGGATCCACCGCTTTGCCTTGCTTAGAAACTATATGTCCAAGAAACCGAACTTCCCTTCTCCAGAAATGGCATTTGGAGAACTTGGCTTTCAACTGATGAGCTCTAAGCGTATCCATCACTTCCTTGAGATGTCTGGCATGTTCTTCCTCATCCTTTGAGAAGATCAGAATATCATCCACGAAGACAACCACGAACTTGTTAAGGAACTCCCTGAACACCCTACTCATCAAATCTACGAAATAGGCGGGTGCATTAGTCAAACCGAATGGCATGACAAGCCATTCAAAGAATCCATCTGGAGTCCTAAACGCAGTCTTATCAATACTATCCTCAGCCACTCTAAGCTGATGGAATCCGGTGGCCAGATCGAGCTGAGAGAAAACAGAAGCACCAACAAGCTGGTCAAAGAGATCACCTATCCTCGGTAACGGGTGTCTATTCTTCTTTGTCAGCTTGTTCAACTCTCGATAATCAACGCATAGACGAAGCGAACCATCCGCCTTAGTAGCGAATACCACAGGAGCACCCCATTCAGAAATGCTTCGCCTAATAAAATTCTTCTCAAGCAACTCCTTGATTTGCTTACTGAGCTCTCTTCTTTCTCGCGGGGCCATGTGCCTAACGGGCAATGAAACTGGCTTGGCATTATCAACAAGATAAATACGAAAATCTATCTCTCGTTTAGGGGGTAACCCCTTAACTTCTTCAAAGACATCAGGATATTCTCGAACCACCCTTACAGATTGCAGATCATTGATGGACGAGTCAAGAGATTCAAGATAACATAACATGATGGGATCCAACGGGTTGCAAGAAATCTCTAGGGTATTACCGAGGCGAGTCATGAGCCTCACTACCCTATGCTCACAATCGAGAATGGATCCATAACTGGACAACCAATCCATGCCCAAGATCAACCCATATCCCGTGAACCCGAGAACATAAGCATTACACGTGAATTCTACGGTCAAGATAGAAATCTTCAAATCCATACAAATCATAGATAAATGGGCGGAACCCCCAATTGGATTTGAAACACTGATGGGATCCTCAACTAGACTAGTACTTAGGTGAAAACTTTCAACATTGTCAGAAGAAATAAAGGTATGCGATGCGCCAAAATCAAATAAAGTGCGAACAGGAAAGTCAGAAATATAAACAAGACTTTCTACAGAAATACTACCTCGGTCCTGAACTGGAGCAGTGTTGAGAGCATGCACTTGCCCTCCAGAAGGTCCTGCACGCTGATTCTGCCCTTGCCCTTGTCCTTTCTTCTTGGGGCAATCCTTTCTAAGGTGTCCAGGCTCTCCACAGTGAAAGCATTCGCCCAACTTCCTCTTCTTCTTTCTGTAATCTTTGGCTATGTGCCCAACAATCCCACAGAAGTTGCATTTTCTTGGGGTCTTTTGCCTTGTTGTTGTTGGTCTTATTGCCCTTATTGTTCTTGTTGTTCTTATTGTTCTGATTGCTCTAATTTCCTCCCCACTTGGAGTCCGTCTTCTTGGTTTGGGTCTCATTAGTCTTGACTTCCTTCTTGCCATTCTTATTGTCTCCTTGAAGCAATGCCATGTCTACTAGGCCTTCAAAAGTGGCCCCCATGGGTATATGAGATAGGGCTAAACCTTGTAATGGCTCATTCAACCCTCGTGCAAAGCGTAAAGCCTTCTTCTAGGGAGTATTAACCATGTCCAAACCGAATCGAGCGAGCTGGTTAAACTTATTCACATACTCCCTCACTGTCATGTCCCCTTGCTTCAAAGATATAAACTTCTCCAATTGCAAATTCGCCTCAGCTGATGATAGAAACTTAAGCCCAAACCTCGTCCTAAAGTCGGCCCAAGTCTCTATAGGTCTAGTAGAATTGGTGACCTCCCACCAATAAGCAGCTTCTTCTTTTAATAGCCATGCTGCCAATAAAACCTTTCTATGGTCTTCCACATCAAAGATAGCGAAGAGATCCTCAGTTTCTTTCAACCAATTTCTCGCCTCCACAAAAGTCTCCATCCCAATAAAATTCTTGCCACCCATCGCCTTAAAGTCCTTGCAAACCTTTGCGAAATCTACTTGTGGATGCTGAGGAGGGGGAGGAGGAGGAGGAACCTCAGTTACGGTGGGGGTATTTGCTGGGCCCGCATCGTTGACCCTAGCTTCTAAGTACCTCCGGAACCATCCGGGAATGGTTACTCCCTCAGGAAGGTTAAGATCGGCCATGCTGAAAAAGGAAAAGATAGATTTAGAACGAGGAAACGAAGGATAGCGCTAATGGCTTTTGGGGAATAGCCTTTTAAAATAACTAGACTTTTCTTGGAAAATACTTAATTGGCTTTGAAAATAGTTTCCCAAAAAGGTAAGTTTTAAAAACACTTTTGCTCACATCTTGTAAACCTTATGCTCTGATACCAAATGTAACACCCCACCTCCGCCAATGCCACTCTTGCAAGTACACTAGCTTTGGAGGGGCGTTAAACAAGGTAAACATGCAAGCAGATATCACAAGACAGAACATATAAGTAAAACAGAGTAGTAAAGAAGCGGATAAAACTAACATTTCAAAACCATAGTCAAGTTACATCAAAGTACTTGGTCATTATTTTCCATAAAACAAAGTCTAGAACATAAACTGAAAACTGGGTAAAAAAATATAAAGTAACTATCCCCAAAGTGGCATAATGCCATAGCATGCTCAAACCATACATGAGCTATCCAGAAAAGCAGCTAAAGATCCAGCTAGGTACCAGTGTTCCCACCCTACAAACCTGGGGGGGGGGGACGGAATAAAAGAGGCGAAAGAAAACGGGTCAGTCAAAAAGACTGGTAAGTCCTATCTACTATTAGTATAAAAACAGATAAAGTTAACAGGACATGTAAAACAGAGATGAGATGTAGGGAGATAACTGGCATGGTGAAAAGTTATCAAGATAGATCAAGTGTGGCATCGCATATACAAGGTTAAGTTGCAACCAAGTGTGTACTAGTAATCTATGTCAGGTATCAACAAGAAAAGATCCCTTGGCCCAATCTTGGCCCAATATCCCGAGATGACCTAGATCAAGGTCCAACAACATGGTCTAGTCGATCGGCTCCCTAAAAGCCTAACTCGTCAAGTGTCGGTGTCATACGGCCCAATCACGAAGTGTAGTCAAACTGTGCTAGGTCCACCCTAGGGTGTATCAAGTCCTAGGGTGCCAACCACGGACACAAATCAAGCACGCACAGTCTAAACCTATGGGTGCCCGTGTCTGCTTTTTCAACTCTGGACCATGTGCACGACCATAGTCCGCCTGAACCTACACCGGCGCACCTACTCAGCCGTCGTTTTAGTCGCTTACATGTCATCCCAGTAATCGTGCCCCACCCTAGCCTAGTCCCTAGGGTATCATGATACAATCAAGAGGGTTACTGGTGAAAAGGACCACGTAACTAGGGTTTCTAGCGGGTTAAATGTGGTTAACCCTACCCCATCAAGTTGGTTAAGTGTACCCAAGGTTCATGACTTAACCCCATCAACCCATCGTGTTTCATTGGTTAAGTATTCAAGTGGTCCATGACTTAACCCTATCATGTGGCATTAATTAATTTAATGCACCCAACCTCTCACATTAGACCTTGTTGTGGTTACTAGTTAAGCCGGGCGGGTCCGGGTAGCTTTACACCACAACTTGGTCTAACCTCGGGTTTCAAGTGCAACATGACCAACTACTCACATTGGGTTCTATTGCTTGTAGCCACTAGTTAAGCCGGTCGGTTCCGGGTAGATTTATGCTACAAACTCAACCCAACCTCGAGTTGTCCACTCTCATGTTTTCTAGAAGTCATGTCCAAATTCATGTTTACAAACATAATCACAAGTCAATGTTCATGTCATATTTTAAAATCATGTTTCATGTCATTAATATTACCCAAACCCAACGCATTCCCCTCGCATGTACGTTTCGCATAACATAACATAGATCAAAAGAGGGAACTTGGAAAAACATGACAAAAAGGCATAAGGTAATAAGGTTGGCCACAAGTTAAACATGGTGGCATATGAGGCATAAGTATGTTCATAAGCTTGCATATTACATCATAGGCCTCAAAACATGCATACTATCAACTTAAGCAAAATAGGTGAAACATGGTCATAAATGACATAGGATGATAGCAAGCGATTCGCATATAACACCATATGCAAGATTGCAACTTGCATATTACATCATGAGCCTCAAAATATGCATGATATCAAACTTAAGCAAATAGGTGAAACATGATCATAAATGACATAGGATGGTGGCTAGATATTCGCATATAACATCATATGCCAGATAACACAAGGTTTATGAGAGTTTCTATGTTGCTTTATGCAACATTTCCAATCAAAGCTCATAGCTTTCTATGCATAAGGAAAAGGTGATAGCTTTACAAACATGCACAGAATATATTTATGCATAACATGATAGGATCAAAGCACATATCATACTTAGGCCCAAACTCAACTTGCAACATGTCATATTTAACTTCATAGTTAGAATCTAAGAGTAGTATAGGGCTTACAATGTTACGAAGACTTATAAAATATAAATAAGATTGAGACGAAGCCACTAGCAACTCTAAAGACCCCCAAATAGCAAGCTTCAATGAAAACCCTTGAGAAATTAGAAGAAAATCCTTGCTTTGATGAAGAAAGATTGAACTTTGGCCTTAGAAACTCTCAAACAAGCTTAGAAACTCTCATATGAATGAAGATGGAGACTATAACAAGAGGGTGGAGGCCATGATTAAACATTTTGGCATAGTTTAGTTGTAGGATTGATTTATGATGACTTAGGCTGGGTATTAGGGTCTTTTTATAGGTGATTAGGTTAGTTTAGACCATAGGATTAACCCTAATTCAGATCTGGGCCATCAATTCACGTCACTAGCCTCCAAACATGTCTTGAGAAACAAGTCAGGTGCACCCAGGCCAGACTGGTCGACCACCCAAGTCGACAGGGGTGTCGACTTGGCAATCGACACGGCCTTGGGTGTGTCGACTCCCAAGTCGACACCCCTGTCGACTTGGGGAGTGGCGGGATCTTTTCCCGCCTATCTGCCCAGCTGAATTTTGAAATCTGTTTTTAATTTAATTTTTTCTGAAAACTTCCATGGGCCTTGACTGGGTCATGCGGACTCCGATTTTCGAAAACTCGGACTCTATTTCGCGTATTTTTCCGAGACGAACGCAATGGCAAAGCCCGTTTCCCTTTATTCCGATTTTATCATTGAATTCTACCTTGATTTATGTTATAACTTGTTATTATAAATATGGGTTGTTACATATTTGAAATTGTTTTGACACTATACACTTATAGCAATAGTAAAATATGAAATTTAACGTACCAAGCATTTTTGGTTATTATAAGGTAAAAACTCTATCCTCCGGCTTGCGTTGCATTGTGTGATGGGACTTGAGTCTTATAATAGCTTCATTGTTCTTTATTTAGCATTGCACTATTTGTTTTATGCACTGGTATTCTTAGGGGTAAACCCGTTCCGTGTTATACGGCGTGTTCCCTTGATTTACCTAACTTTATAATCAAATTAATAACTGTTTTAGTTCTCACACCAGTCGCATGACTAACCTGGAGTTTATTGTTTTAACCTAAACTCTTGGTGCCCCTATTTTCTACACGGGCACCTAGTAGTTTTGATTTTGCAGATTTATATTCACAGGATCCTGGTTTACAACTGGAATAATATTCGGAAAGCTCTGTATCCGTATATTCTTTACAGTTGTATTTTATATTATTTTTCGCTGCATTGTAAATTGTAAATCTCTGATATTTATCGAATGTATAATATTTATTTATACTCTGTTATATTCTTGTATTCTGATGGAATTGTTGTATTAAGCAATGAAATGTTCTTCTGTTTGTGTTCTGATTTGTCATGTTCTCAAAGCAATCCGGGCTTTCCTTCACGGGGAAGTTCAGGTCGTCTCATTTGGTATCAGAGGTTTGGTTTACAGAGCTTTGGTTTACAGAGCTCGAGAACAAGACACTTTAGAACCAAACGAAAGAATTCATCAGAAATTGGATTAGTAATATCCAATGAGAGTGACTCGTTAACGATAGGATCAGTAGTATCCTAAAATGAGTTGGAAGTGTGTAATTTTTAAAATGAAAACCAATTTTGTTTTGAAAATTTAAATCAATTATTCATATTTGAATGTTTATTTTATATTGAATTTGGACAATCAAGTATATAAAGATTTCAATATACGTCTGATCCACGTGTATTTGAAGCCTCAAATATACTAGATATATATAGAATCATGCTCCAGTCGCCCGGGAATGGTTCTGATGATGGGTGCCCATCATCAGTGTTGTGTTCGAGTTTCGAAAGTGGGATGTCTATATATTTCCAATTGACTGGTGTGAGAACCAAAACTAGATAATGCTTATTGTTGTGAATTGGCATCAAAAACATGATTTTCTGTATATATATATATATATATCAAAATTATGAATTTGAAACGTTAATTCACTAATTGATTGATGGTTGTGTTGTGTGATTATTCATTTAAACCATTATGTAAATGTAAGGTAAATTTAGCCAAATTGTATCAAATGTTGAACTGAATAGAAAATTGTTTGAAATTGCATGCATATACCTGGACATACATTGAACAGGTCATAGCAAGGAAGCTAGAGCAGAGGAATAAAATTGTATGCCCGACAAATAGGTACATGTTTACTAATTTATTGGGTTTGGATGATTTTATGAGCCGACTGGCTTTTTCTTTTTCTTTTTGAGATGAAAGGGCCCATGTGGCGGTTTCGGGATTTTCCCGGTGCTCCCTGTACAAAGGTGGTTATGGCGAATTTTTTTAAAAATTTAGGGTGTTTGCCAAATTTTTAAAGAACAGAAATTCTTAGAAACTGAAAAGTTGAAGAATGAAAGGCAAACTTAAAGTTGAGTTGATTAGTTAAACAACTTTCAGCTTCGTTCCTTTTCATGGATGAAAAGATTTTAAGTGGGGGAGATTGTAACAATCCGGAAAATCAGAACCAATTTAAAATTTTTATTTTCGCAATTTTAATGAATTTCGAATATTTAAAATGATTTATTTTAAATAATTACGACGAGAAATGTATGTTGAATAGAATTAGAACGTATAAATTTATTTAAATCGACGTTAGAATATAAATATTTACTTTAATTATAAAAGGAATTGAAAATGGCACGGTAGTTTGAAAATTTGATTTCAAATTTCAAATAAATGTGCAAGATTCAAAATAAACCGGATTTTTGTGAAACCAAAAATATTTGAATCTATTTGAAAATATCTTTCCAACGAATCTGATAAATTCCATATTTCATAGTGGGAATAAAAAGTTATGTCCAGTTGAAGATTCAGAAAAGTCGCTATGGAAATATAGCCCTTAAAAATGGAAATTTTGCAAATGGCCTCCGTTTTAGACAAAACCACTTTTGTTGGATCCAGAATGTCAAGTTATTGCTAGATTCCAAAATCCATAATTTTTAGGATTAATCTGTGAGCGTGGAAAAAGGAAACATGTTTTGTCAGTTTCAGTCAATTTGGATCGACCAGAAAATGGCCATTTTTCAAACAGTCTCCAAATTCGATGAAATATATATTGTATATATAATATAATGGTCTGAATAGAATGCGCCGTATAGCAGCAGTTCGCGAATTTTGACCATTGACTTCGAATGGACATTACGGGAGATCCGACCGTCGGATTATCTTGAAACCAGAACCGTTGGGTTCGTATCGAAAAGAGCTTTCTAACAAATACAAGAAATTAGAAATCTAATGGTGAATTTGGAATTATGTCCAAATAAAATTTGGAAAAGGTCGCTGTAAGTGCATTTGGATGACCATTTATGAAAATCGACTGTATGGGCCTTGATAAAATTATTAAAAATATCAATGATTTGTGTAAAATCATAAGAAATGATTTGGAAAGAATTGGGATGAAAAATTCCATATTTGAAAAGATAAAAATAGTTTTTTTTTATCGAAACGAACTAGTTATGAACTAGAATTAACCTAAACTCTGGGTGCCCCTATTTTCTACGTGGGCAGCTAGTTGTTTTGGTTTTGCAGATTTATATTCACAGGATCCTAGTTTACAGCTAGGATGATATTCAGAAAGCTCTGTATCCATATTTTCTTTTCAGTTGTGTTTTATATTATTTCCTGCTCCATTGTAAATTGTAAATATCTGATATTTATTGAATGTATAATATTTATTTATACTTTGTTATTTTCTTGTATTCTGATGGAATTATTGTAATGAAATTTTCTTCTGTTTGTGTTCTGATTTGTCATGTTATCAAAGCAATCCGGGCTTTCCTTCACGGAGAAGCTCAGATCGTCTCAATTTACCTTTCATGAATGAAAAATTAATGTTAGATAAAGGACAATCAATTATACTAATTGAGAAAGAATATGAGAGTAGATAATGAAAAGTAGTATTTTTGAATCCTTATAGAAAAGAATAAAAAATTGAAAGTCGCAGTGGACTACGAAATCGATGCATATTTCAATCAAATTTCATAATTTAACGCTTTAGTGTTTTATAAAAAAAATTAACCAAAACATGTGGGATTAAATAAAAATAACACTTCTAGATCAGAAAGAATTAATGAAATGAGCTATGAATGGACGAGGAATATGCTAACTAAAATTTTAATATTCAAGACATTCAATTTTTTTATTATCCAATATTAATGAAATGAGCTAAGAATGTATTAATTTTCATTGGGTATGAGTCCTGGATTTCCATGTTTAATATGACATAAACACAAATTAGTGTCCTTCATTGTTGTTACAAATATTTATTACCACTAATTTACTAATAAAAATAATTAAGTACTTAAATTGTGTGAAAAGAAGCATATTCTTTATAAACATATCAAATTCTAATAAAATTGGAAAATAAACTTTTAACGGAAAATATTTTCGATAATAATAATGGAGCAAAAAGGATGGTAAGAAGAAATCACAACGAATGTTTAATGCTTACAACAGCAAAACAACATGGATTACATTATAAATTTATATATAAGTACATAAACAATTATTTAAAGGTTAATTGAAGAATATTGAAATAAGGAGATAATAAATTAAGGCATAACTTAACCATCTGAACTCAACACCACATGAAATTGCTAACCATTCCTCTTTCATTCCATTAATTTATTTGGTAGGAGGTGAGCATGCCTAAAATGATGAAGGAGAATAGTTGTTTTATAGAAGAAATGAATCCATTAATTTATTTGGGAGAAGATGAGATTCCTCGAAATGATGAAGGAAAATAGGTATACTATTGAAGAAATAAAATGAATAAATAAGAGCGTGCTTAAATAAGTTTTCTATAGCTTAGCATATGTAATATGCTATCATATGAAATAATAAATGAAGAATATCAAAAGACTACATAACCAATGCTTATTTCATCCGTTAAAAAATTTAAACTAATGATTATATTTAAAAAAACAAAAGAAATATGAATGGCTTAAATGAAAATAACACCCAAGGAAAATTGAGGTTAAGAGCCGAGAATGAATGAGAAAAAGAATAACATAATTCGATATTTTATTTTATTTTACATGTGTAATAATATTATAATAGATAGAATACAGGAGCTTAGGTTTCCTTAAATGGGATAAAAAGTGAAGTACGTAGGAATACATATTTATTTTGGAAAACGTAAGGGTTTGGATACAAAATGAATGTATGAAACAATGAATTCATGCGGTACCATTAATTGTAATTTATATTATTGGGAATGGTTTAGAAATATATTTTTATTTTCCATGGGATAATTGTAAAATTTCATCTAAATGAGAAAGGGCGAAGTATTTGAGTTAAGAGAAAATGTTGTGCAAGGTAAAAGTCAACATTATATTGGTTTTCTTATATGATATAGTAATATAATACAGTAGAATAGATTTCAAGAATGTCCATCCCTTCTCAAAATTATTTTATTTATCTATTATATTTTGATAAAAGAATTTTGTAGACTCGCATTTCTCATTTTCTTATTAACTTTCATCTTGATCATCTTTCCTTAACGATCTACTAAACATTTTGCACTTGGATCATCCACGGAAAATAAACAACAATTTTAACATTAATTTAATAAATGTCATTTAATGAAAACATTACATCAATTAGTCTTTTTTGCCAGCGAATCTGTTAAACATTTTTCATTTTAGATCATCCCCTAGTAATAAAATTGCAAATTTAGCGTTACGTTAATAAATTTGTTCATTTGAAACGTTACATCCATGTATCTAATTTCTAAGATTAATAATCTTATGGTTTCACTCTTTTCAGGTTACTTCTTGTTTTCTAATTTCTGAGATAAGAAGTATCTAATTACCCATTTTTCTCGAAAATTCTATCCAACAAAATTAATGGGGATAATAGATGTTACCTTACTAAATAGTACGGCTTCTTTTTCTCTATCCTATATATGAGCACTCCTCTTTCTATTTTCATTTTACATAGTTGCGCTTATGCCTGATTGTAATTCATCTTTCATGAAGAATAAGGTTTATGAAATTCAATTTGCTGATTTTCTTCTAGGCATTTATACTGACACACCAAAAATGTTTAACGGGTGACACAATGAAATTCATCTAGGCATTACTGCACTTATTCTCAGAATTTGGCAATGGTGTATGTGATGGCCCAAAAACCCTACCCTTTAAACTGGCAATACCAACCACATACTTTTACAACGATGGGACAATATATAATATTGAACAATATTTTTATAGGGGAAAACTTTTAAAATATATATATCATAGTCTAACCTAGATTCAGCTTAGGCAGTTATAATACCCGCCTTTACAATTGCTGGTAATAGAAATAAATATATCATACATGCATATTAGACAATGAAATATGTCTGATGAAGATCTCTAGCTCTTCTCTGGAAAACTTTAACTAACTTCAATAGTCCTAAAAACAACTCGGATCTAACCCGAGTATTAAAATACCCAAATCAGTCTTGGATAAACCAGCATGAGAAAATCTCAACAATAAATGACAGTGTCATATATGTTAATTTTAGGGTGAATCAAAATTCTTTGAAAGATTGAGTATCTCATAAGACCATGTCCATAAATAAACACAATGGGTTTTTCCCTTTATGATAACTAAAACATTTATATTTAAAAATTTGATATTATGATTAATGTCTAATCTTAGAAATCATTTTCGAATATAAATATTCAAGTATTCAAAATTATTACAATTATTAAATTCTGGGCTACTATGTCGTATACTCTAAAACGTAGGTGCTTATTGGGGACTTGGATTTCCATACAAATGATCAGGTTAAAGATTTTCCTTTTCAATAGCTGGGAACACCTCTAGAGGGATGGTCCAAGAATCTGAAACAGTCACAGATTCTCTACCAACACAAGACCGACCCACCTCTGTTTCCTGCACTTATATGGTGCCTTATATTTCATTTCTCACTCGTAACCAACCTTTAAACCGAGGCTTTGGAGTTTCCATCTGCCACATTTAAAATATTCTAGGTCTCCATACCATAGTACATTTATCTTGAAGTAAATGATAATACCCGAATGGGAGCAATCCATGTAGCCTTGCTGCATCTATCCTGTTTTGGTTATTTCCGATGTGTGAGGCTCAATAGAGGTAACGATTTACTTTTCACATATCATCTTCATTATCTTTGATTTTTCACATTTCCAAGTAACTACTGCCCAACTTTGTCACAAAGTGTACAACCTTTAAGCTCATACGTCTCAAGGAATAGTGTTAAGAAAATAGAATAGCCTTCTCTGGCACTGTGATGCACAATTGTTAAAATTTAAGGAGCATGGTCTAGAAATGCAATCGTTAGAAAATCATCCGCACAAGTTCATTGATATAATAAGGATCAATAGTGAACCGACCTTACATTTGATAATTAATAACAGAGAGTTGTTGTCACTCTGAAGAAAATCGGGATTAAAATCCCAATCAATCGACAAGCAATCCCCTACTATAATTGTAACATCATGTATTTTCTGGTCAGTTAATTTAATTATTTTATTGTTTTAAATATTGTTTGTTTTAAATTATATTAACGATTTCATTTTTTTTAAATGACGTTAGAATGTTTACTTTATAATTTAATTATAAAACGAGCTGCAGCGGCGCAGTAGTTCGTAATATTGCGTTTTGAACTTTAATTGGCTGTATAGGTTCCAAAATAAGTCGGAGTTTCTCGAAACAAGAAACGTCCGAATCTATTAGATAATATTTTTCTAATGAAAGAGAGAAATCGCGTTTTTGTATCATAGATTGCTGGTTATGTACAAATTAAATTTTAAAAGGGTCGCTATAGAATCGTTTAGAATCCATAATGATTTATTGATAAAAATAAAGTGGTTTTTATTTCGTTTCGATTGGACGGTGTATGTGATCATACGAATTTTAAAGGTTGAACGTTAACAGTGCGTTAATTAATAAAACCAGGTTCACTTTCATTAAATCGGAACAAATCTTCACGTATGCCTTAATCCATACAAATCTTTATCTAAAAATCTCAACAATTCCTAACATGGCCTTTGCACAAAATCTTATCTTCCAGCAAGATTTAAATCTCTACAAATTTTTGAACAAATCTGGATAACATGCGTACCTAAAAACCATAACCCAGCCAGTTATCTTCCGTCTGTTCTTCACACTATTTCTCAAACTTAGCGGAAAAAAGTATCTGTTGACATAGAAGAACGAAATATGTGTCAGCTATCATTTTCTAAAGACTACTAAAAAACTCAAACCAGAAATTCTTTCATACGGGCACAGTAAAATACAGTGCAAAATTTGCCAAGAATCTCGGCTAGGATATTTTTTTTGCTTTGATGAAAGCGAAATCTGACCTGGCATGTTTGTTTATTTTATTTTATTTTATTCAGATTGCATCCTATTACTTCCAATTCGAAATAGACAGCTCCCCTACATCTCTTCTTCCAATTAAATGCATATGTTATAACATACAAATCCAAACAAAAATCAGCTTACCATTTTCAAAACTTTATCAAATATCTCGGCCTATCAAATATGGCGAAATCTAATCCGATCTCTGCACATGCCATAAACAGTAACATTAGTCTGCATATAACATTATCTAGTGCATGCGCAAACCAATCCCTACGTATGTGCCAACCTAAATAAAAATCATCTCAGTATTTACTTAGTCAAAAAACTGCGGCTAATTGCTATTAAAAAGGAAAAAAAAAGAAACATGCAAAGTCTTGTCCAATCCCATCGCAGCAAACAAAACAGTAGGATACGTTGTACTCTTCATATCTCAAAACATGTTTTATTCAACTTTTCTGACCAATACATCAAACATGTCATTTAATAAAATAAAATAATATAATATACTATTTATTCCTTGTCTGTCATTAGGAACTCAACTGAAAACGACAATTCTCCTACAGTGGCCGCCAAGTTTCTTATGATATAAATAGCTAGTGTTTTCTATATTTCCTTACACCATTCGAAGGATCTAAACCAATGGGAAAAATATATATCTTAAATCTTGATGTTTGTAGGATTAAAATCTTCAATTCTGTAACCTTCAACATTAGTGCACTGAGATTTCCTTGGAGTTGAGTTCAAACAGTGCGGACTTTGGCCTGAGATGGAAATTTTGGTGGCAATCTAGTTCATTCCGGAGGCGATGAAGGCGGGGATGCTGGCATGAGATTATCAATGGTAGAGTGGGCTCTCGGGTCTACATTAGGTAATCCAGCGTTGGAATAAAGGCAACGCAGTGGTTAATGGCGAGTTGGGTTAGGCGCTGGGGTTGGAAGTCTAGAGGATGGCAGCTGGCGTCGAGGCAACTGTTGGTGGTAGCGGCGTCCAGATGATAGCAGCAGGTGGATTCTGGTGAAGGCGGTTCAAATGAGAATGGAAGTCACAAGTGGGAGAGTAGAAGAGTGCGGGTATGGGTTGTACTTCATTGCGTGAATAAATGTTGGAGCGGGATTTTGTTTCATGACAGGTGGAAGAAGATGCATGCACGCGTGTTGGGGAAGGAGTTTAGAGGTGGGCTGTTGAAATGATTTTGGGCTTAGGCCTACGACCTTAATAATAATAAAAACTGAGCTGTGCTACTATACCCGAAAAATTATTAGTCAAAATACCTGATTCAGCTGAATTAGTGTAATTCATGGGGTTATTATTGTAATTTCAAAGGGAAAAGCAGAAGGGACAAAATACATCGTGCGGCTAATAATGTTTCGCGAGATCTGACATCCATGTTTTCGGGTGAATTAGCATTTTCGTAAAAAAAATATAATAATAACAGAGGCCCGAAATTGAAAGAAAGTGTAGACGTATCTCGATTGAAATGAAAAAAAGAAGAAGATGTGGTGGGCTGATTAAGGTAAGTATAAATTACTGTTTTCGGTCATGAAGAGGCTGAGTAGTGACTTCGTGGAATAAAACCAAGATAAGGAAATTAGGACGCCACTAATCTCGATGATTTAAGGGTAAATAGAATAATTAGTTAATTTATTATTTTCATTACTATTATAAGTTACTTCAATTCAAATAAAATAATGTAATGGGTATAAATAGTTCATACGTGAACAAGAATCGCAAAGCCAAAAGGGCTTTGGAATCGCAAAAGTGAAGTCTACACTGTCAAGCTAATTGGTTGGAGCTGGAAGCAACCGAGGTTTCATTTAAATTCTAAATGCCTATTTAAAATTAAACGAAACAACGCGTAACAATGGTTAGTTAACTCTCACGCTTTTCTGGACTATTATGATGTGGTAAATTCATATAAATAAAATACCATTAATGATATATATTAGTTGATTGGATGCCTTGGATTCTTATGGTTGAATTAATGGTTGTTATTAATTATATTATTGTCGTTAATTTATTAATTTAAAATTTTATCTATCAAGAAATGTTATAATAATCCGTGATGCAGGGAGGAACAGGTTGGCGGGATCTGATGGGATTCCTCAAACATCATTTATGTTGTTTATTTTTATATTGTTTACACATGAACTGATTAAACCCCAAATGACACTAAATCCTATTTAAATGTTAATGTTTGAATGGATATGATTATTTTTGTGATTTTAATCAATTGACAATATTGATTAAGTGGTTGGCAGTGAGAGCCTGAAATCTACTATTTTAAGATGTTGTTCTACCGTCAGGCGAATTGATGTAATATTTAGTTATAAATTTATTTTTATAACTAAACTTAAGTTTTAAAAGCTATTTTATATAAGTGAATTAAAATAGGAATTTTATAAGTATATGTATATTTAAATCATGTTTTTTAAAAGGATCGTCAAACATTTATATGACATATTCTTATGTCATTTTATGACTGGAAAGTCAAGAACTAACTAATGAGATAGTGGAATGAAATAATTTTTTGTTTAAAACAATTAACTGATCTTTTAAATTAATTAAGTTATTTAATTAATTTAAAGGGGGGAATAATAATGGAAATCCGTTAACAGTTAACTGACATGTACGGTTGGCAAAATCAACCGTTTTTAATTGAGGTTGACAAATGGAGTAATTTAATTAATCTAATCAATAATTTTCTGAATATTCATTAAAATTAATGAATGGTGCTAAATGTTAGTTAATCTTCGATTAATGGTATTTTGAAGTAATCATCGAATTTTTTAGTGTTAATAAAGTTAATTATTATTTAATAAACTTTTAAAAAGGATAATTATTTTAACTTTTAGTAAATATCAAAAATAACTATTTTTAATGTAGTTAATATTAAAGTTAATTATTATTTTAATTAATAATAATCAAAGCGATGACTTTTGGTTGGAATTCAATTAAGAAGTGATTAGTTGGAAATAAGGTTTGATCAAAATCTAATAAGAGTTTTATACTTGGATTATAATCCAAATTTACAGACAAAGTTCGTAAAGGTTATTTATATGCTAATGTCAGGATTTCGACAAGAATTTATTAAGAAAGAAAAATAATGGAGGTGATTAAATAGGACTTCATAGAAGATGGTTATATGGATATGTACAAAACGATATTAAATTATTTAATAATGTAAGTAAAGAGATAAAAGGGAAATTACCAATATAAGATATGGTTTATGAAAATCATATTGAATTCGGATGGTAAATAAGATTGGAAAGTTTACTTAACAAAGTAAAAGGAATTAATATGCAATGTAGGTTTTCAAATAAAAGAAAATGGTTTATGAAACCGTAGTAAATGTAAATCGAAATGCAATATTGCAACATATAATGACAATACCCAAAATTACCCCGTTTCATGTTAATGGTAAATTATCCCCAAACATCCAATTTTCATATTATGCCTTCGATTCCACCAAACACATATATTCCACTAGGCAATATTCCAATATTTCCCCCGTATACCATCGCACGTATATCATAGTTTAGGCCTAGGTCCGAAATTGACCTAGGTTCATCAAAAGAAAATAAATAGGGGAAGGTAGAAGATTGCAATAAAAACGAGATTAGAGAGAAAACGACATAAAAACATCATCTCAGGCATAAAGAATAGATCTTGATAATAATATCAACATGAACCAAGAAAATTGATTTACAACAAGCCGAATAGACCATAAACTTGTCATGAGAATAAAGATAGAAAGGTTCCCAAAATCAAGATCCAAGAAGAAACAAGAATAGACTTGAATCAAAAGTCCAATTTCACTTCATCACATGTCCATATTAAATTTAATTATTTTAATATGAAAATAACTAGAACTTATAGATCATGGACAAGAAATTAAGAACTGAATTTGTTGTAAAAATGTTGCAGCGTTGTTGATTTATTGTCATGAATCATTGTAGAAGCCTTAATCTTCGAATTGGATTGTGTATGAAAGCTTAGGAAATTTATTAGAGGTGGCGGCCATGATCAAGTGGGATCTCAGCAGCATTTTGGTGTAGGAATGATTTGTTATGAATTAGGTTAGGTCTTAGGGTGTATTTATAGGTGTAGGAAATATTTAGGGCCTTTAGATCAACCCTATAATCAATTGGACCATCAAAACACGTCTCAGGCTTCAAAAATGGGTTCTGGGCTAAAACAGGCCGACTAGGTCGACCTGTAAGGGGTGAGGTCGACCATATGGTCGACCTGTAGGGGGTAGGTCGACCCCCAGGTAGACCACCTGGTCGACTTTACCCCCAGGTCGACCTGCCCGGTTCTGTGCTGCCTGAATTTTGCTGAATCTTCTATAGTCCAAAACTTCTTTATCCGGACGTCGATTTTTGAAAACTCGGACTCTATCCCATGCAGAATTCCAAAACGAACGCAATGGCGCAACCCGTTCCCCATAATTCTCATTTTAAAAATTAATTGTACCTTGATTTCTTGTTTCAACATGTTATTAAAATTCGGGTTGTTACATTCTCCGCTCCTTAAAGGATTTCGTCCCCGAAATATTCAGGTTAAGAAGAATGTGTCCTACCATCCAATCATCCATATACTCTGTTGTATATAACGGTGTTGTATACACAATTGTATGATTTTTGTTTGATGATAACAACCAAATATATTTCTATTATAAATGTGTTTGGTACTGTACTGTTATATATATACATCACAGACATGAATATAATATTTATATTTAAATAAAATACGATTGTACAGAAATTCAAATATTCACAGTATTTTATTTAAATAGAATATTTTATTTCAATATCAAACAGTACAAATTTTATACTCCACTATTTGTACATCTCTGTAATACATTTCAGTACACATCAAGTCTTCACTCAACACTCATCGCTTTATCGTACATTTTCATATATACATTCTTTTTACACACGCTGCTTCATCTTCTGTCTTGTATCTTCAGTCTTCTGTCAATCTTCACTGCTCACAGTCAATCCAGTCATCACCTCCTTACCTGTCACATAAAACAGAAACACACAGTACACTGCAACAAGAATAAGTTTCTAAATTCTAGCGAATATATATTTTTTTATTTGCCTCAGAATTTCGGTGTGTTTCTCATCATTTTTCTGACTCGACCTGATTTTCATATCCAACCGACTGTGTCTAGACAGATTGTGATATTCACAGTGAAACACTGTAAATACCACAAGGCAAACAACATATATATATATATATATATATCAATGCAGGGACAAGGAAACTCGTCTGGATGGCTGCATATACACGTGTGCATTGCCTCGCCAATCCAGTGTGCAACTGAGGAGGAGCCACGAGGACCATCTCGACTCAGTGCAACAATAATCAATATGGTCGAGGCAACCCAAAAACATCAATGAATTCAAATCAACATCAATGGCCGAGCTAAAACAAAGCACAACAAAAAGCAGTAATGCAAATGTGCCATGAAAGGAGCAATGAAACTTTGCAGCATGGTTCAGTTGTTATTTGCAAAGAAGTGAAATCAGCAAGTATTTGATTCATGAATGGTGCAGGTTCAAAAGCAAGTGACAAAACTCAGTAGGGTCTAACATGACACAGTTGCAATGCAACAACAAATACATGGTGTATACAGTCAGCAAGGTGACTGGTGCAAACATATACATGGTAAAACTATGAAGCAACATGCAGGAACATAGGGGACAAGGCAGAAAAGATTAAAGCATTTTCTTTTTCTTTTTGGCAAGTCTACATGTACACAGTGGAGTATCAATGGTGCAAATACAATCACATTTACATATACACTGTTTAGTATGTGTACTAATGTGAACAAAGGTCAAATGAAGTGTCGAGCTCAATATTATCATACAAAACAAGTCAGCATGCACAATGGTGGTTCAGTTCATACACAAGCTTGAATTCAAAGCATACATGTTCAAAGACATAGTTACAACAGCAGTTGTGTACATGATACATGCAGAATACATCAAAACATTTGCATGCAAGAGAGAGACAAGAAGTCGGTGCATTTCATTTTTTGGCAACAGGTTCAAAACACTATGTCACTGTTTGGCAGTGTTCAAGAAATTCAGCATGTTCAAAAATCAGTGGAACACCTGTGGAAATCATACAATCAATATTTGACAAGGAGTAACAGCAGGAAACAAACATTTTGGCAATCAGCCTTTAAGGCAACAAATCAGTGAGAATTTAAAGAAATCTGTTTTATGGCAAGTATAAATTTGTTTCCAAAAAATCACTATTTTGGATTTCAGAAATGAAATGGGACAAATCATGCAAAGGGCTCGCAAATCTACTTTTGTTTGGCAAGTGCAAACCAGAATGAATGAAAAGCATAAATTTCATAAAGCTTATTGTTGGATAGAAATCAAGCAAGCTCACAAAGATTTTTTAAGGAAATCAACATTTAATCTCTGCAATTTATTTTCAAGCAAATTTGTTTCAAATCGAATTGAAAAAGGAGCAATTAAATTGTCCAGAATTTATCAAGGAATGGAGCCATTATTTCAAGCTAAATTCGAAGCAATTAATCTGCCAAAATCAAAAGAGGAAAACCAAGTAAAACGGGCAATTTCGATTTTCCAGAAATGACAAATCAGTTCAAATTATTTCCTATTTTGAACAACACGTTTCTCTGCATTTTTATCAATCACTAAATTCACGCAAGGGGCCACAAGAATATCCATTCTAGATTTAATCAATTCAAGGCAAAAGAGGAAACCGCAATCAAATTAAGGTCGAGCCATTCATACGAAATCAGAGTGAATTAGGGATCGAATTACCCTATTTATTCACACCTATCATCACTGGCAATATAGTGAGATCGGAAAACCACAAATAAAATTAAAAAAAAACCGAACCCACAATTTCAAAGAGCAGTAATCGATTAAAATCAGAAGCTACTCACAGGTTTTCGATCTAAATCTCCAAGTCGTGAAGAGAGCAGCACCAGAAATCGATCAACAACTTCAACGAGATTTCAAGCATCAGAGAGCTATTTTTTTTCAGAGCATACAATCACGATTTTGGGATTAAATAAAACCCTAGCTGCCGCAATTTTTTATTCCAGAGCAAAAGAAAGAACGGCCCAAAATTTTGAAGTGGATGCAACGCAATTGGAAAATGGGCTGGCCAATGTTTTGATAGAAAAGGGGATGACTCTTCTACTTTAAATCCTAAGGGTTTTTATTCTTTTTTTTTAATTGTATTGTTTTCATTTGTCTTGTAAACCGTTCAAAACAGTTTCTAGAATTCTGTAAAAATCTAGGGGAATCAGTCAGGGTGTTGACTGTCAGTTTCAGAGTCTGTAAAATCAGGGTTACGGATCACGGAGTTGTAATTCGGGAAAATCTGATCGAGGGGATATCGATCAGTCTATGGTTTTGAGCGTAGGGTTAGTACAGGAGCAGGGAGTGCGAGTTTACAGTGTCTGTAAGCAGGATCTATTATTAACACCTAGTAGAAACCTTAGTGAATGCAGCAGTAGCAGAGTCTGCCGAAGCTGGGTACATCTGTGTGTTATCTTCTTACTACACTTACTACTCTGCTTTATCTGTGCTGGAATTAATTTTTAATTATTCAATAAACTGTGATAAACCCTATTCACCCCCCTCTAGGGTTAATCTAGATCCAACAATTGGTATCAGAGCAGGTATTTTTTAACTCTAGAGAAATGGTGAATTCTAGTTGTCAGTCTTCTGAGAATCAGTCCAGTCGTATTCCATTTATTTTCAATGGTACAGATTTTTTAAATTGGAAATTAGAAATGGAATTATATTTAAAATCTATTGATATTAAATGTTGGGATACTGTTATTAACGGTTATGATATGGTCAATAGAAACGATATTGGATTTAATTCTCGTGCTATTCACACTTTGTATTCTTATTTTGATGATGTCCAATATAACCTCATTTCTCATTGCTTGACTGCGTAGGAAATATGGAATTTTCTCAATACGAAGTATGGAAAGGTTGACAACAGCAGCTCAAAATCCAAAATGGACAACTCAGATTCAGATTTATGCTCAGGAGAAGAAACAAATGTAAATTCAAGTAGATCAGACGATGGAGACTCAACAGACAATGAAACTGAAAGCTTCTCATATGAAGAGTTAGTTTATATGTGTACTGATTTAACAAAAATCATTGATAAACTCCATCGTAAAAACAAATCTTTAAAATCTAAAAATCACGAGTTGAATAGAAATATCAACTGTTTGGAATCAGAATTTACAAACGTCATAAAATTAGATAATTCTGATTGTGAGAATTGTTTGAAATTAAAAACTGATCTCGTTTATCTCAACAAAAACATTCAAAAGCTTGAAGAAGAAATTCTTATTTTAAAAGATAACGAGATTGAGTTAAAAAGTACAAACAATTGTTTACAAAAAGAATTTATCAATTTTAAGGCTATTAAAAATTCCAAACATGAAATTGTTGAAAATAAAAGTTTGTTGAAGACAGATATGATTTTGAGTGAGCTTGAAAAAGAGTTTGAAAATCTCAAGAAATTTGAATTTGAAAAACAAATTAAATTTGAATCTGAAATCCTTGCGTCAAACACCAAAATCAAACTCCTTGAAAATGAAAATTGGTTTTAAAAACAAAATGATACTAAGAGAAGGAAAACCAGCATTAATCGTTGCTCGAACCTAATGAAAGAAAATTCCGATCTTAAGTCCAAGATCAGCAATCTTGAGTTGAGTCTAAAACGTTTCTCTAATGGTGAAAAATCTTTGAATATGTTGTTGAAAAACCAAATTTCTGTTGGAAATAAACATGGTCTTGGTTTTGGAAAAACAAATGATTTTGAAAAATTGAATTCTTGTGATTTTTCTTCAAATTGCTTCAAGAATGGTCATTCTGAAAATTTGAATTTTGAAAATTCAGAGAGATTTTTAAGTCACACCAGGAATTAGAACTTGTTTTATAATAAACCATCTATACATTCTTCGATCCCAAAAGGAAATAAAACGGGCTTTGTTAAGTTCAAACAGAGTTGGGTTCCTAAGGGTACAAAGGTAAATTCAAATGGTTTGTTATATAAACAGGTTTGGGTACCAAAACGAACAAATACAACTGTGAGTGGTTTTACTGCTTTTGTTAGACCACTCTATCCTCTAAACAGTTAGCTACCAAAGGAGGCTGAGGAACAACTGTGCCGAGAAGAGAAACTGATTTAAACTGCTTCTCATCATTGAATCATCTACTGTTCCTTAGCCAAGTCTGATGAGTTAGAGATCCACAACGTCTTCTGTGAATCAGGTATGATTTCTAACCTCATCCTTGTAAACATTTTTTTTCATTGTTTATTTCTGCTTCTTCTACCCCTTTCTATTTTATTTTCTTCTATTTGTTTTTATTTGATTTGTCACTGCCATATCTCTTTGTTTATTCTGTGCTTCTTAAACTTCAAATTGCAGTTCCCATGATTTTCTGGAAATTCATTTTATTTGAATAAAACTCTCTTGTTTATAATCATTTCCAGATTCTGAATTTAATCTTGTAATAATCTGCAATTGTTTAGAAGTTTATCTTATTCTTGAATTCATAACAGTGTTGAAGCATTCATGTCATATCTTGAACACTGTTAATTTGAATTCTTAATTTTTTTCGAAGATATGAATATTCAATGAAATTTTACACACCTTTGCTATTCTGAGTTTATTCTAATTCATTTTAGAAAAGCTGAAAATATTATACTCATTACAGCCTCTATTATTTATCAGTTGTGATAATTTCATTGATTTTCGGATTGGCTTGAATCAGTGATACATCCTTAATTCCATCTTTATTCATGATCATTATGGTTAGAATATGTCTGTTTGAAATCATCTGAAATTCCTGATATTTTGAATATCACACACCTCTTGAATTTGAAATAATCAATCTTGTGTGAATAATTCATTATATCTCAAACTTGACATTGATTCAAGTGATTTCAAATAAATTATTTATTTATGGATCATGAATATCTCTTAATTATTTGATGTAAATGATCTGAAATCATTCTTAGAAATTTTGTGAAAAATTCCTTTGAAAATCTGGTCTTGAAATTCACTCCTATTTCATGATTATTTGATCTAATTATTTGTTTGTTTAAAATCATTTGAAATTATTGATTTATTGAATCTCACACATATCTCAAATTAAAAAAAATTATAATCTGGTGTGATTGATTCATTAAATTCTGATATTTTCATATTCCTCAAATGATTTCAAGTAAACAGTATTTTAATCATTAGATCATGAATCATCATATGTGGCCATCATCTTGACAAGTATGATTTGAAACTATGTTCTGTGTTGCTCTGATATTGTTTTGAAAAATGTTTGTTCTGGAATCACATGCTTGCTTCTCTGATACATGTGCATAATCTATTATCTCGTCTGTTTGGGCTTGGTACTTAATAATTCTTTTGTCTATGACATTCTTGGTCAGCATCATGTTAAAATTCCTCGTAAATAGAGAACATTTGGTATCAGAGCTGGTATAAGGTTACAACATGATAGGGAGTTCTCGCTCTATGATCTAGTGGCGAAGTAGTGACTCTTATCCCTACATGTCCGTGGGTGGTTGTCCATGTCGAGAGGCAGGACGTGAAACCAGTCTCTGAGGTACCTTTGTTTGCCACCAGGGTGTCATTAAAATCCTTGAGAAAGCGAGAACAAGTGGTATCAGAAGTGCCTTATATTTGTCTCACCCATCTGTACTTAGATTCAAATCTTCACCATGTATAAATTCACACACTCTTTTTGTCTAGTACACATTTTGCCCTCTTGTCATGTATAGATCAGCATATTCCTCTTGTATTTGATTTTCAATTTTAAAATTATTTATTAATTATTCATTCAGAAATCGAAATCAATATCCAAATTGCTCTATATTTATAATTCATCAAAATATATCAGAACTTGAAATTGTGATGAATTATGACTGCAATATATTTCACAACAAGAGGAGATTTTATCTGGATTTTCATGATGGTTGAATATTCATTATAATATCTTTGAACTGACAATTATTTCACGACCATCCTCTTTATCTACCATTATTCTACCATCCATCATTTTTTTTATATAAATGTGGAGTGTTCAATATTTTTAATTTTTTTTTTGAATAAATAGTGAAAATATTTGTGATAGAAATTGGACTATGCGATTATTCAAAATTAGTGATAATTGAAAATTTTCAATAATCCCGATACAGTTGATCATATTTCATAATATAATTAATTTGAAAATTTATTTCACAGTTCATTTCTGTAACTATCACATTTCTATCATTCATATTGGTTGTATATACTGGTGGTTTTTCTATTCAAAGCTGAAAATGATAAAATATATATTTGATACATAAGTGTGTCTCTAACCTCATTTAAAAATCCAAGCTCTGGTTATGCATGGTTATGAGACAACTTATAATTTAAGCTGCGACTGACCTCATTTAAAAATCCAAGCTCTGGTTATGCGTGGTCAGGGTGCTCTTAAATCAAAAAAAAAAAAAAAATTTGCAATAAATAAATTTTTATATGAAATTCTCCTCAGTGTATAAAAACATGCCTATTAATCCATCTTCCTAATATGCGAAATGTGTTGAAATATTATGACGTATTATGATTTGTTGATTGATAGATATTGGGATTTGAGATTATTCGATCTTGTCACTTAAATTGAATTTTTAATTACAGTCCAAATCCATCACTGCTTTTGTGCCTTATTTTTTATAAAAATCCTTTGAAAATAATTGGAAATGAATTGTTTTTTAAAACTCTCTCCATTTTATATAAAATTCATCGTATATTCGTCATTCTCTACAATGTGAAATATGCCACATGTTCTTAGAATATTATGATTTTGTTTGACTGATTGAAATTTATGATGATCGTTCTTCCTCTTAAGCTGAAATTATATTTTTAGTCATTTTTCAGCCATATTTTAAAACTCTGTATCCTTTTGATGATAACAAAAGGGGGAGAATGGGTTGAGATTTTGATTTATGAGCGAATATTTTATAAATATTTTTAATTTTGAAAATTTATTATTATTCATTCATTTCACTCATGCACAGTTATAGGGGGAGTTGTTTATTGTAGGGGGAGCTGATAAATAGGGGGAGTTCAATATTCACTGTCAAACACATTTATTGTATTCAAAATCTTCAAGTTTGTTTGTCATCATCAAAAGGGGGAGATTGTTGTATATAACGGTGTTGTATACACAATTATATGATTTTGGTTTGATGATAACAACCAAATATATTTCTATTATAAATGTGTTTGGTACTGTACTGTTATATATATACATCACAGACATGAATATAATATTTATATTTAAATAAAATACGATTGTACAGAAATTCAAATATTCACAGTATTTTATTTAAATAGAATATTTTATTTCAATATCAAACAGTACAAATTTTATACTCCACTATTTGTACATCTCTGTAATACATTTCAGTACACATCAAGTCTTCACTCAAAACTCATCGCTTTATCGTACATTTTCATATATACATTCTTTTTACACACGCTGCTTCATCTTCTATCTTGTATCTTCAGTCTTCTGTCAATCTTCACTGCTCACAGTCAGTCCAGTCATCACCTCCTTACCTGTCACATAAAACAGAAACACACAGTACACTGCAACAAGAATAAGTTTCTAAATTCTAGCGAATATATATTTTTTTATTTGCCTCAGAATTTCGGTGTGTTTCTCATCATTTTTCTGACTCGACCTGATTTTCATATCCAACCGACTATGTCTAGACAGCTTGTGATATTCACAGTGAAACACTGTAAATACCACAAGGCAGACAACATATATATATATATATATATATATATATATATATATATATATATATATATATCAATGCAGGGACAAGGAAACTCGTCTGGATGGCTGCATATACACGTGTGCATTGCCTCGCCAATCCAGTGTGCAACTGAGGAGGAGCCACGAGGACCATCTCGACTCAGTGCAACAATAATCAATATGGTCGAGGCAACCCAAAAACATCAATGAATTCAAATCAACATCAATGGCCGAGCTAAAACAAAGCGCAACAAAAAGCAGTAATGCAAATGTGCCATGAAAGGAGCAATGAAACTTTGCAGCATGGTTCAGTTGTTATTTGCAAAGAAGTGAAATCAGCAAGTATTTGATTCATGAATGGTGCAGGTTCAAAAGCAAGTGACAAAACTCAGTAGGGTCTAACATGACACAGTTGCAATGCAACAGCAAATACATGGTGTATACAGTCAGCAAGGTGACTGGTGCAAACATATACATGGTAAAACTATGAAGCAACATGCAGGAACATAGGGGACAAGGCAGAAAAGATTAAAGCATTTTCTTTTTCTTTTTGGCAAGTCTACATGTACACAGTGGAGTATCAATGGTGCAAATACAATCACATTTACATATACACTGTTTAGTACGTGTACTAATGTGAACAAAGGTCAAATGAAGTGTTGAGCTCAATATTATCATACAAAACAAGTCAGCATGCACAATGGTGGTTCAGTTCATACACAAGCTTGAATTCAAAGCATACATGTTCAAAGACATAGTTACAACAACAGTTGTGTACATGATACATGCAGAATACATCAAAACATGTGCATGCAAGAGAGAGACAAGAAGTCGGTGAATTTCATTTTTGGCAACAGGTTCAAAACACTATGTCACTGTTTGGCAGTGTTCAAGAAATTCAGCATGTTCAAAAATCAGTGGAACACCTGTGGAAATCATACAATCAATATTTGACAAGGAGTAACAGCAGGAAACAAACATTTTGGCAATCAGCCTTTAAGGCAACAAATCAGTGAGAATTCAAAGCAATCTGTTTTATGGCAAGTATAAATTTGTTTCCAGAAAATCACTATTTTGGATTTCAGAAATGAAATGGGACAAATCATGCAAAGGGCTCGCAAATCTACTTTTGTTTGGCAAGTGCAAACCAGAATGAATGAAAAGCATAAATTTCATAAAGCTTATTGTTGGACAGAAATCAAGCAAGCTCACAAAGATTTTTTAAGGAAATCAGCATTTAATCTCTGCAATTTATTTTCAAGCAAATTTGTTTCAAATCGAATTGAAAAAGGAGCAATTAAATTGTCCAGAATTTATCAAGGAATGGAGCCATTATTTCAAGCTAAATTCGAAGCAATTAATCTGCCAAAATCAAAAGAGGAAAACCAAGTAAAACGGGCAATTTTGATTTTCCAGAAATGACAAATCAGTTCAAATTATTTCCTATTTTGAACAACACGTCTCTCTGCATTTTTATCAATCACTAAATTCACGCAAGGGGCCACAAGAATATCCATTCTAGATTTAATCAATTCAAGGCAAAAGAGGAAACCGCAATCAAATCAAGGTCGAGCCATTCATACGAAATCAGAGTGAATTAGGGATCGAATTACCCTATTTATTCACACCTATCATCACTGGCAATATAGTGAGATCGGAAAACCACAAATAAAACTAAAAAAAAAAAAACAGAACCCACAATTTCAAAGAGCAGTAATCGATTAAAATCAGAAGCTACTCACAGGTTTTCGATCTAAATCTCCAAGTCGTGAAGAGAGGAGCACCAGAAATTGATCAACAACTTCAACGAGATTTCAAGCATCAGAGAGCTTTTTTTTTCCAGAGCATACAATCAAGATTTTGGGATTAAATAAAACCCTAGCTGCCGCCATTTTTTATTCCAGAGCAAAAGAAAGAACGGGCCAAAATTTTGAAGTGGATGCAACGCAATTGGAAAATGGGCCGGCCAATGTTTTGATAGAAAAGGGGATGACTCTTCTACTTTAAATCCTCAGGGTTTTTATTCTTTTTTTTTAATTGTATTGTTTTCATTTGTCTCGTAAACCGTTCAAAACAGTTTCTAGAATTCTGTAAAAATCTAGGGGAATCAGTCAGGGTGTTGACTGTCAGTTTCAGAGTCTGTAAAATCTGTGTTACGGATCACGGAGTTGTAATTCGGGAAAATCTGATCGAGGGGATATCGATCAGTCTATGGTTTTGAGCGTAGGGTTAGTAAAGGAGCAGGGAGTGCGAGTTTACAGTGTCTGTAAGCAGGATCTGTTATTAACACCTAGTAGAAACCTTAGTGAATGCAGCAGTAGGCAGAGTCTGCCGAAGCTGGGTACATCTGTGTGTTATCTTCTTACTACACTTACTACTCTGCTTTATCTATGCTGGAATTAATTTTTAATTATTCAATAAACTGTGATAAACCCTATTCACCAACCCTCTAGGGTTAATCTAGATCCAACATACTCAATCATCAATCACAGGAATTCATTGTCCTTAAGAGATTTCTAATGTTGTATGAACATATGCAAGAAGTGTGTGTATATGTTCCTTGTCTAATGCAAATGATCAGGCCTGATTGATCTTCTTAATGCAAAATATGTTTAATGCCATGAGTCCAATATGTATGCAAATAGTCCTAGTCACATTAACACTATATGTGCGCACAAACATCCATCCATATGCAACATCCACATGATAACACATTCAAATTCATCCATAAACAAGTATAAACACTCATGCATATGCAATATGAAAGGTGACTGAGCCGATCTAGTGTCTAATGTGCGTGTATATGCATCCACGAGCAACCACTAGCAACCGCTTGCAACCACTTGCAACCATCAATCATAACATGTCTCAAACACATGTTTACACCCAATTGTTCCTACCTAAAGATATAGTCAAATGATAGAAGCAAGTAAAAACTTTGTGCCCATTAGGCAATGTCAAAACTGGAAATCTACGTCACATATATACTGATTAGGAGAAGAACTCCCTAACCACCAGCCCCGAAGACCGAAATCAACATCAGACTGACACCCAAAGAATTACTCAACCCAACTAATATATATGATTCTAGGAAACTAAGCATGATAGACTCCTTTTAGGTCACAAGAAATCCCTTCCTAAAACCAACCCGTATCCTATAAAACCCAAAAAGTTTAGTCAACCCAACGGACACCCTCAAGCCCCAACATGTATTACTAACAGATGAGTCATACTCCCTATGGGGTTTGCAATAGAAATAGGATTGAGAATAGGACCGAGAGAATATACTTAAAAGATAGCATGTAAGTAAGATCTACAGGAAAAGAGGGATCAAGGATATACTCTTAAAAAGAGATATGATGTGCATATCTAGTCTTCAATCTTCTAAGATGCATTTCCTTGAGCTTAACTCCATTGTGCCTTGACCTTCTTTAACTTCGTGATTTCGTAGCTTCTTAATTCCTATTTCCAAAATATGAGTTGGAACTCATTTCACTGTCGCCTCTCGTTCCACTTTCACTTATTCTCTTTCTAGTATACCTCATTTAAACATAACTGCGTACTCATGGTTTCATGCAAGCTCTCCAAAATTCACTAGTGAATCTTGGATCTCGTTCACTTACTAGATGGTATTCCTCATAAATGAATTATCTCTTGAAAATAAACAAATTCCAACCATGTTGCCAAGTGTACTTACTAAGGTGATTTTCTATAACTCATGCATAAGAGAAATGAACCATCCACCTTAGTGGCGAAAACTACTCGAGCGGATCAATAAATGTATCAAGAGATTCTAGGTCACTAAGCATGGCAGAACCCTAAGGGTTACACTAGACTTAGAGGGTATTACCGAGGCAAGTCAAGAGTCAAACTACCCTCTTTTCATACTCGAGAATGGTATCATTTCTGGATAACCACTCCATCCCTAGAATCAACCCATAGCCCAAAAACATAAGCATTACTTCTAAACTCAACACTTAGCATAGACATTCTCAAATCCAAACAAGTCATGAATAAATGAGCCGATTCCCCAACAGGATTTGAGACAAAAATGGGATCCTCTACTATGCTAGTATTAATGTGCAGAGGCTCAACTATCGAAGAAGAATTAAAAGGATGCGATGTACAAAAACAATGTTCTAACGGGATGATAGAAAAGAAAGGCTAAACCTTTAACAAAAACATTACCACCTCTCTAGGGTATGCTAGTAGTGAGAGCATACAATTTCCCTCTCGACGATCTTCTTCTTTGCCCTTATCCTTGTCCTATAATACTTAACTACATGTCCCTTTTTACCATACTAATGATACTCGCTCTTGTCCTGGGTTTTATTATTCCTTCACTTTGGCCTCTTCCCTTTCACCTTTTCCTCCTTCGTGGATTAAGCCATATCAACAAGTTTCTCATCCTTAGGCTTGTGTTCTTTGTCCTCGTTCTTACTATCCTTGTATAGCTTGTTGGCCGGTTTCTCGAAAGTTACCTCCATCACACTACAACCTTACAGAGCTTGAAATAAGATTAGTCGCAGATGGAACTACTGCAGCTACAGATGGAGGTTGGGCACTTCTTTGCCCTCCGACTTGTGTCGTACACCTACAAAATTATGGAGAAAAAGAAAGAAAGAAGAGATTCAAAGAGAGAATCAAAAGATAGTGCATATGGCTTTGGGGAATATGCCTTTTGTAAAACAAAACTTTTCTTATAAGAATGATTCTGTGTAAATGTTTCGAAAATAATTTCAGAAGGTTTTTAAAAGATTTTGCCCAGTCTGGTAACCTTCTGCTCTGATACCAAATGTAACACCCTGCATCCATTAAGGTCACTCACAAAGGGAATGCCTTAACTTCAATGGAGCATTATGGGTACTGGAACAGAAATATTACAAGGCAGACATATATAAAACAGCGAAAAGTAAAGTAGGAGTACTTCAAATCATTTATTAAATATAATTGTTTACAATAAAAGCTCATCAACTTCCAATACCCAATTACGTAGCTAAAATATATGTCTTGCTCAAAAACAAAGAAGCATAAAAATAAATTCTGATATTCCCCAATAAAGCAAGGCAAGCCATAGCCAAGAGAAATCCAAGCCGTACATGAAAGAGCCTTGGAGCTTGGTAAGATCTCAACTAAGTTGTATTCCCACCCTGCGAACCTGGGGGGGGGGGGGGAACGGAAGAAAAGGAGGCGAAACAAAACGGGTCAGTCATAAAGACTGAGTAAGTCCTAGTGACTTTCAGCATCAAAACAGGTAAAGATAACATGGCATGAATAAACTGAAAATAAACATAAGCATGATGACAAGTTAAGCTGCAGGCACGATGAATCAAGTATAACATCCCATAATTCCTATCAAGAGTAGCATCACAAGGTTCCTACCAAGTATCACATCGCAAGATTTCTAAGCTTCGTCATTAAAATATTTCAGTGATATCTATTTGATCTGCACCACCTGACTAGTGTCCCAACTAGTGATCTATGTAAAATGATCATATGATAACATGATCCCAATCCCCGAAATTGTGGATGATTTCAGGTGTACATCTATTATTTATCACCTAGATCTAATCTAGGGTTTTGTATCGGGCGCTTCCTAGATTCAACCAGGGTTTACGCGACCTAGGTCCAACTAGGGTTTATGCTACCTATTGAATGCTTCTCGGATTCAGGGTTTATGCAACTTAGGTCCAACTAGGGATTATGCTACCTGCGTGTGTCATACTACCTCCAATGATTGTAGATACCTATGCTGGTCCCACCATGGGGTGTATCAAGTCCCGTGGTGGCGGCTCGACACAATTCTAGAATGCATAGTGTATACTACTGGTGCCCAGTGCCTGCTTTTTCTGCTCCGAAGTGCGTGCACGCCCGCACTCCGTTAGAACCTACACTGCTGCACCACTCGTTGTCGCTTTGACTGCTTACAATCAGCCAAGTAACCGTGCCACACCCTGCCTAGTTTCAGGGTACCATGATATACCTATGTGGGTACCTCTGAAATGGGTCACCGTTACTAGGGTTTCCTACTGGTTAAGTTTGTGGGCCTATATATACAGATATTACCCACCTACCCGTGATGTACTTAACCCATTGATTCAAGCATGTTTATTAATGGTTAAGTTTGTGGGCCTATATTTACTAATATTACCCACCAACCCGATATGTACATAACCCTCTCCGTCCATCGCGTTAAGTTGGCTATGTGTTTTCTCTTGTTTTACTTAACCCTACCACACATCATGTTATATCGGTTAAGTGTTGCTCCTTGTGTTACTTAACCCTACCGCAAGTCTTGTTATACTGGCTAAGTGTTCTCCCTTGTGTTAACTTAACCCCACCGCATGTCATGTCATATTGGTCAAGTGTACGTTGACATAGCCCACCTACTTATCATGTTGTGACGGTTAAGTGTTACCCTCTGTTGTTACTTAACCTTACCACGCATCACGTTATATTAGTTAAGTGCATGTTAACTTAACCCCATCCACTAGTCATATTATAATGGTTAAGTGTTACCCTCATGTGTTTACTTAACCCTACCACGCATCAGGTTATATCGATTGGGTGTTATCAACCCATTCAAGTTAAACCAACCCATCCACTAGTCATGCTATAACGGTTAAGTGATATCAATCAACTCAAATTAACTTAACCCACCCACTTATCATATTATGTTGGTTAAGTGCTATTAATCTACTCAACCGCACCCACTTGTCTAATTAACATGTTGTATTAGTTGAGTGTCCTCAATTTGCTTAACCCTGCCCACTTGTCTAATTAACATGTTAAAATGGTTAAGTGTTCTCGAGCAATCAAGTTCAGGTTTACTTAACCCACCCATTCATGTCATATCGGTTAAGTGTCATTAGCCTAGTCATATTACTTAACCTTTCCATTCTTAGCGTGTCTGTTTATTGGCATTAATTAATTATTAATGCATCAACCACTCACATTAGACCTGTTGTTGCAGTCACTGGATATGCCGGGCGGTTCCGGGCAGAATTACACCACAACTCAGTCTAACCTCGGGTTTAAGCATGATATGAATAACTTCTCACATTGGATCTTATTATTTGCAGTCACTGGATATGCCGGGCGGTTCCGGACAGAATTACACTGCAAACTCAACCCAACCTCGAGTTAGCCATGTTCACGTTAGTGTTCAGACTCATATTCATGTTCATGTTTCAACCACGTTCATATTTCCAGTTATATGCCAATTACCAAGTTCATAATTCACGTTTTTTCCCCAAAACGTATTCCCAAAGTATTATCATAATTCACTATAAAGTTATGCCAAGTTATAGCTTTTATTTACAATACACGCCAACTACCCAAAACCCAACTTAGGCGCGTTCATATTAAACCTCTACCAAGTCATAAATTATCATATACGTTTCAACTCCAAATTTTACATAAATAACATATGCCCAAGTTCTAGATTACATGTCAGTTTTAAATATGCCCAATTCATACCAAATTTACATATGTTCAATTCATGCCGTTTTACACGTATGCCAATTTTATGCCAATTTACACATACACCAAGTTTCGTGTCGTTTTACGTATGTCAAGATTCATGATTTACATGTTTACAAAGCTATGCTCAATTTACATAGATCAAGTTTTATACCCAAAATTACATGTATACCACGTTTACACCAATTTACCCATAACAAGTTCTAGCCAAATTACATATATCCATATCAAATTACATATATCAATCCCAATCGCGCAATAACCATTATAATGACAATACCCAAAATTACCCCGTTTCATGTTAATGGTAAATTATCCCCAAACATCTAATTTTCATATTATGCCTTCGATTCCACCAAACACATATATTCCACTAGGCAATATTCCAATATTTCCCCCATATACCATTGCACGTATATCATAGTTTAGGCCTAGGTCCGAAATTGACGTAGGTTCATCAAAAGAAAATAAATAGGGGGAGGTAGAAGATTGCAATAAAAAAGAGATCAGAGAGAAAATGGCATAAAAACATCATCTCAAGCATAAAGAATAGATCTTGATAATAATATCAACATGAACCAAGAAAATTGATTTACAACAAGCTGAATAGACCATAAACTTGTCATGAGAATAAAGATAGAAAGGTTCCCAAAATCAAGATCCAAGAAGAAACAAGAATAGACTTGAATCAAAAGTCCAATTTCACTTCATCACACGTCCATATTAAATTTAATTATTTTAATATGAAAATAACTAGAACTTACAGATCATGGACAAGGAATTAAGAACTGAATTTGTTGTAAAAATGTTGCGGCGTTGTTGATTTATTGTCTTGAATCATTGTAGAAGCCTTAATCTTCGAACTGGATTGTGTATGAAAGCTTAGGAAATTTATTAGAGGTGGCGGCCATGATCAAGAGGGATCTCAGTAGCATTTTGGTGTAGGAATGATTTGTTATGAATTAGGTTAGGTCTTAGGGTGTATTTATAGGTGTGGGAACTATTTAGGGCCTTTAGATCAACCCTAGAATCAATCCGGACCATCAAAACACGTCTCAGGCTTCAAAAATGGTTTCTGGGCCAAAACAGGCCAACCAGGTCGACCTGTAAGGGGGGAGGTCAACCATATGGTCGACCTGTAGGGGGTAGGTTGACCCCCAGGTTGACCTGCCTAGTTTTGTGCTGCCTAAAATTTGCTGAATCTTCTACAGGCCATAACTTCTTCATCCGGACTCCGATTTTCGAAAACTCAAACTCTATTTCATGAAGAATTCCAAGATGAACGTAATGGCGCAACCCGTTTCCCATAATTATCATTTAAAAAAATAATTATACCTTGATTTCTTATTTCAACATGTTATTAAAATTCGGGTTGTTAAAATCTCCCCCACTTAAAATCTTTTCGTCCTCAAAAAGGAACGGAGCTGAAAGTTGTTTAACTAACCAACTCAACTTTCATTCTGGCTTTCATTCTTCAACTTTTCAGTTTCTAAGAATTTTCTAATTTCTCAAAAATTTGGCTAACACCCCAGATTTTTGAAAAATTTCACCATAACCTCCTTTGTACGGGTTGATATTTAAAACCGCAACTTGCCTCACAGGGTCCTCATCAATCCAAAAGAAAAAAAATCCAAGCGGCTCATAAAATCATCAAAACCCAAGAAATACAGTAAATATGTACCTATTTGTCAGGCATACTATTTTATTCCTCTCTTCGCTTCCATGCTATGACCTATTCATTATATATATATATATATGTATATGTATGCAATTCTAATAAAATTTCAATTCGATTCAATATTTGACTCGATTTGGCTTAATTCATCTTTCATTTTCATATTGGTTAAATTAATTATTATTCCAATATTCTTATTAGTTAAATTAATAATCAAACATCAAAACCAACAATCAATTAGTTGATTAAATTTTCAATTATATAACTTTTATATACCCAAAAATCATATTCTTAGTGTCAAATTACAAACCATAAATCTAGTTATATTTTGGTTCTCACACCAGTCAATTGGAAATATATAGATATCCCACTTTCGAAACTCGAACACAAATGCTGATTATGCGATCGCTATCATCAGAATCATCTCCGGCCGACCAGAGTGTGATTCTATATCTATCTAGTATCTAAGGCTTCGAATATACATCTCGTCAGGCATATACTCAAAGTCTCCCTATACTAGATTGTCCAAATTCAATTTAAAATAAAATTTTCAAATATGAATAATGGATATAAAATTTTAAAACTAAATTTGATTTTAAAAAATAACACTCTTCACACTCATTATAGGATACTACCGATCCTATATCTAACGAGTCATTCTTATTGGATATTATTAATCCAATCTCTGATGAATTCTTTGTTTAGTTCTAATGTGTCTTATTCTCGAGCTCTGTAAACTAACGCTCTGATACCAAGATGAAACGAACCAAACCTCCCCATAAGGGAAAGCCCGGATTGAGTTGAGAACATGACAAATCAGAACACAAACAGAAGAACATTTCATTGCTATTATAACAATTACATCAGAGTACAAGAACATAACAGAGTATGAATAAATAATATACATTAGAAAAGTATCAGAGATTTAAAATACATTACGTAGCAGCGGAAAAATAATACATAACATAACTGAAAGAAATACACGGATACAAAGCTTTTCGAATATAGCTCCAGCTGTAAACCAGGATCTTGTAAAATAGAAATATGCAAAACCAAAACTACTAGCTTCCCGTGTCGAAAATAGGGGCACCCAGAGTTTAGGTTAAAACAATCCTCAAGGTCAGTCATGGGACTGGTGTGAGAACAAAAACAACTATTAAAGCCTTTACTTTAGAAATAAAGTGAATCAAGGGACCACGCCGTATAACACGGAACGGGTTTTTGTAGGATCTAAATTAACCCTAGAGGGGGAGGGGGTGAATATTGTTTATTGCAGTTTTTACTGAGTAATTAAATAATATCAATCACAAATAATAATCAGAGTAAATGCAGAAAATAAATAACACATAGATATACCCAGCTTTGGCAAAACTCTACATACTGCTGCATTCCCCAAGGTTTCCACTAGGTATTAGTCAACAATTACAACGCTTACAACACGCGTAAATTTGTGACAATTCCTAGCCTCTTTGTCCTAACCCTACGCTCAAAACTTATCCACAGTTTCTACTTGGAGCTACACAAAAAGGCCTTACAATCTCGCTATAGTTGCACTAATCCTACGCTCAAAACCCTACACTGACTTCTATCCCCGAAATTAGATTTCTCCGAATTACCAACCCCGCAATTCACCTCCCTAGTTTTAGAGACAAACTAGAAAACTCTAAAGATGATTACAAATTGAAAACAATTAAAAAAATTAAAATAGAAACCCTAGTTTTAATTAAAAAACCCTTCAAGAAATTAAACCCTAGCCCTTGAGACAATTAGGTCGACCGCTTTGCTTCATCTATCTTCACTTGAGCACGATCTCCTCTTTATCTCTGGAAGTGGCGATGGCAATTTAAAATTATGGTTTCTAATCTTCGAATTAAGCTGCCGCTCTTCTCTTCTTTGATGTGCTTTAGTATCCAGTGGCAATCTCTACTTTTAATTGAGTTGAAGAAGATTGATTTCGATCCAAGTTATCTCCTTTTTCTGGTATGAAATTAATTCGAATTTTTGCTTTTAGCTTGTTCGAAATTGGATGGTTTGATGCCTGTGATGATTGGTGTATTTACACGATTAAAAGTCCTAAAATTTTTCTCTGATTTCATATACGTTTGACTTGGTTTATGATATATACGAAATTTTTGGAGCTTGAAATCTTCTTCACTTGAGTACGATCTCCTCTTTATCTCGGGAAATAGCGATGGCAATTTAAAATTAGGGTTTTTAATCTTTGAATTAAGCTGCCGCTCTTCTCTTCTTTGATGTGCTTCAGTATCAAGTGGCAATCTCTACTTTTAATTGAGTTGAAGAAGATTGATTTCGATCCAAGTTATCTCCCTTTTCTGGTATGAAATTAATTCGAATTTTTGCCTTTAGCTTGTTCGAACTTTGATGGTTTGATGATTGGTGTATTTACAGGATTAAAAGTTCTAAAAAATTTCTTTGATTTCATATACGTTTGACTTAATTCATGATATATACGAAATTTTTGGAGCTTGAAATCTTCTGAAATTCTAGAGTTTTCCTCGACTTTAAACCCGAGTGTATATTGCGTATATTTTGGGCTTTTGGAAATCTTCGGCTTTGAATTTGTGGAGTTTGTAATCTTCTAACTTTCTAGAAATATCTTGCGTGATGAATCCTTCAATTTTAAATGGTCCTCCTTGACTTTGAAATCGGTTTCTTTGATTTCTAGAACTTTAAGTCTTATATTTCCTTTGCCTTGAAGTTCTTAAATAAAAATAGTTGCTATATAAATTTGAAATGGTACTACACATGAATTACCTTGACCTTGAATTTGTCCCTGGCTCTAAGTTAGTATTATATTGAAAAATCTACTGCCATGTACTGAATAGTTACTATTTTTTTTTATAAGAACAGATTCTATACTTTATGTGCCATATTGTTTTTGCAGTTGAATTCTAGGGTCTGGATATTCGGCTTTGAACTGATAAAAACAGATGATATGGTTGATATGCCTGACTCATTTGAGTATTCATATGTATGCTGTTTCACCCCTGAGTGTTTGTGCATGTGTGTTGTTTAGCTACTCCACTGTTTTGCCATTTTTCTCATGCCATGTTCATGTGTTTTCCATCTGAATGCTGCACCATGTACATGTTCATGTGTACACCATTACACTTGAGTTCTGATGTTCTATTCATGCTTGTGATTTGTTGGGTCATCTTGTTTTTCATGGTATTGGTTCATGTGTATGTGTATATATCAGAGTTGTTGCATACATGGTTGGTTGCACTTGACTTTCCCATTTGCTTTGATCGGCTCGGTTGGCTAATTTATATTATATTGATGTTACTGTGAAATGCATACTTGTTCACTGAAACATATTCTTGTGACTTAAATATGTACATATATGCATTATTTCTTAGATTCTCCACCCTACAGATTCATTGTATGCTTGCATGGCTTGTCCATTTATAGTTTTCATGTAGAACCCATGTACGTTGCATATATTTGCATTGGTATCATAAACTAGTGCATTCCTGTGCACTGTTGTGCCTTGTTGTCTCACTGTAAGAACTCCTCTGCTCAATAACCATATACATCTTACTTTCTTGGACTTTTTGAATCTGACCCTTACCTGTGTACTCTTGGTTGTGCTTGTGCCTGAACTGCTTGGCCTGTCCTTCCCTTGATAAAAAACTGGTGCTTCACGTGGTCTTGCCATTTTACTATGGCCCATAAACTTTGGCACTTTTATTCCTTTACTAGTTTAAATCTTGAACTGTTCCTTGCATGTCCATATGACTTTGCACATACATGAACTTGTTTCTGTCTATATATACATTCTGAAATGTTGTACTTGTCCATTGAATTGATACTGCACTTGTACCTTTGTTTGAATTTTTCTGGCTTTTATATAAAAATCTGATATAAAAAGATATTGCCTTGATTTTTGTTGATATGGACTGAGTTGAGTTGGTCCACGAGGCTGCTCCTCAGTTGCAATACTGGTTTCTTTTTTGTACACTTACTTGATATATATCAGACCAAGTCTATAAAAATGATGAGAAACACACTAAAAATATGAGGCAAATAAAATATAAAAATAAATTTATATTTATATGCACTTCAGATTTATTTTCATTGCAGTGTACTTTTTGTGTGCGTGTTTTATGTGATAGGCAAGCAGATGGTGACTGATAGTTGGACTGGATCTGAAGCACGTGAAGATTCAGTGTGTCAGAGTCAGTGAATGTATAACTGTGTCTGTATATAACTGAGTGATCGAGTGATATGTAGTGAGGAATTGAATGTACTGAGTGATGAGAGTTTTAGTGAGGAATAAATGTATAGAGTGGAAAATTGTACTGGTAATTATAATAAACAAATTTGATTAAAATAAAATATTATTTTATTCTATTCAACTCAATTTGTCTACCATATTCAAATTAATTCAGTTAGTACAATTCCATGTAAAATATTATAATATATAATAGTGGAGTTATAATGTTGTACTATTTCAGATTTTGAAATAAAATATTTAATTGAATAAATATAATGTGAACTATGTATAATACTATATTATTCAATAAATATTTATTTCTATGAAATGAAATATAAAATAGTACAGTTACAAACACATTTAAATAATATTATATGTTTGTTATCATCAAACAAAAATCATACAACACATTGTTGTATCCAACAGCTTTCTCCCAAAAATACCAGTGCATAAAACAATTTATAAAAAGTGCAATGCTTTTTGAAAAATGAAGCTATTATAAGACTTAGGTCCCATCACACAATGCAACGCAAGCCAGAGGATAGAGTTTTCCGTTATAATAGCCAAACATGCTTGGTACGTTTAAAACAAATCATTTTAATATTACTATAAGTGTATAGTGTCAAAATCAACTTCAAATATAAATGTATCAATCATAGACGGCATGGGTACCAAATATCATGTCGCCATACTAGGCTCTACAATTAAAACCGAAATGTCATGTATTGGAAATTGGATTTCCATCATGAGTCGAGGCAAGGGATGTAATCCTCACCGATTCGGATCACCTCTAGTAAGATGACCCAGGATCCCCCGTAGTGAATCCTTGGATCCTCCAAGGCCGGTCCTCCCTTACGTTTGAGGATTGGAAATTCCTGAACGCATGTTTCCTGGTCCTATCGGACCTATCCATCGGCCTTGTAGTGACCGATATATCCGAGGCGCCTCGCATTCCATCATCCACACAAGTAAAAATAAATAAATGTCTGGCTCTATACAATGACACCACCCATAGCTAGAAAGAAACGTCGTGCACTCCTTGGGTCCGTTATCGCGTTTTTGACTTATACCGAGGTGTAAGGCTCGTGAATTAATGCTATACACAAAGCTATGCTATTTTAACCCGTGCTTTGATCATCAACCATAAGACTTTTCTTTTCAACGAAAGCCTTGATCATTTGCATCTCAGCACGCCACATTGACAATTCACGCCATGCAACTGATTTCTATTAATATATAACTTCTAAGCTTATACGTCTCAGAGAAGGGTATTAAGTAAGAGAATAAATTCTCCGCCACCAAACAAATATATATTTAATCAAACAAATATATATTTAATAGAAATCAATCAACACAGAATAAAATCCAATGTCATACACACATCCATTTACTAGTTCGTTCTGGGTCTGAACGAAACCGGAGGCACCTTATTCCTCGTCCCATATGTCTAATACAGGAGAGAGGTCCTCGTATATCCGGTCGATCTCCAAGTACGTCTGAACGATCACCACTTATTACCTTGTCTTTGGTGTACAGCCCAATCAAGACATCAGTAATCATCCAAACGAGGTGATGATCTCCGGTCTTCAACCACCATCTTCATCGTCGACTTATCGTCATATTAATTATTCAAAATGCGATAAACCCGGTCTTTCTAAATAACTCGCATATCTTACAAACAAGTTCTACAAAAATACAACATACCCCTCATTCTAATCGAGAATATTCTTTTATTCAAATATTCATATCATTAGGGAGAGGTTCCCATTAATTTTTTCAAAGTAAAATTCTTTAAAATTTATTCCTTATTCTTTCCTTTGATATCAATTTCCAAAAGATTCATTTATCTTTTCCCAATTCTAAACCAAATTAAGGTTTATAAACTAGTTGGGATTATCGAACCATACTGAAGTAATCATTTCTTTTATTATCCAATTCCCAACATATTCATCCCATGGAGCAAAACTGGTAGTACTCCATATCAAACACCGCTGTGTTGTCGGTAAAAATTAATTAACATTTCACATTCAAATCTAATTAAAGGTCTAACTATCGCTTGGAGCAAAACGGGTGATACTCCATTCTCGATCATTTCCCAAATTTGATAATTTAAATTATCACATTCACATTTCAATCTAATTAAAGATTCATTAAAACTTCTTTTAGTTTTAATCCTCCCAAAAATCATTATTAATGATTATTTAACTTTGGAAAATCAAACATGCCGCATCGACAGTCTACACCGTACCATTGATTTCTGCCAATATATAACCTCGAAGCTCGTACGTATCAGAGAAGGGTGTTAAGCAAGAGAATAAATTCTCCACCACTAAATAGATATATATTTAGTAGAGATCAACAATACAGTTCAAAATAAAATATTAGATATGTAATCCTATCTTTAACTGGGTAAAAGAACCAATGTGTTTTAAAACACAGTTCACGATAAACCCAAAATTACATTCCATTAATTATGGAATCTTCACGGAGAACAGATCAATATATAATCAATATAAATTTCCGTATCCGGCTAATAATATAAATGGAATAACGACAAAGCCTTTTAAATTCCATATATATTAACAGTACTCCTCCACAAAAGCTCACTTCGATTATTACTAAATCGAATTCCATTCAATTCCAATTTAATATATTAAATTGAAAAAATTTACTTTGGAAAATTTTCATTAAATTTTAGTTAAGAGGTTTATAAATTTCAAATCATATCCTTACTGTTAATTGGGTTAAAGAACAAGTGTTATTTAAAACACCATTCACGATAAACCCAAAAATCCAATTCTTTTATTCAATTCCAATTAAATTTTAATTAATTGGTAAACTTCACTAAATCTTAATTAAAAGATTTATTCTTTTCTCAACTGGGTTTAAGAACAGTGTTAATGAAGATACCATTCACGACAAACCCAAAATCCAATTTAATATTGAATACAAGACTCTGAATAACAATTATATTGGCTTATATTCAGTATCAAATTCTGAAATTAACGGATATCGTAATGGGAATAACAATATCTGTATCTTCCAAATTACCATAACAATATCTGTATAACCACGGAATCTAATATCGAAATATTCTGAAGATTATTTCCATTCCAATTTATTCATTGTAAAATTCTTGTTATTTTAAAAGCATTTCAAATCCAATTTATTTCTTTTAAAAATACTGGATTATTATACTAGTTAATAACTAGTTCATTTTGATAAAAATATATTTTTATCTTTAAAACGTGGAATTTTTCATCCAAATCATTTATTATGATTTTACACAATTTTTCCATATTTTTAGTAATTTTATTAAGGCCCGTACTGTCGGTTTCCAATATCGGCCACCAAACTGCATCCATAGCGACCTTTTCCGAAATTGATTTGGACATATCTCAAAATATAACCATTAGATTTCAAATCTCTTATATTCATTGGAAATCACTTTTCAATATGGACCCAACGGTTCTAGTTTTAGGAGAATCCGACAGTCGAATCTCCCGTTACGTCAATTTGAAGTTAATAGTCGAAATTCGTGAACGGTCGCTACGCGGCGCGTTCTATTCAGGCCATTGTAATATATATATCGTTGATTTCTATTTAAAATGTACTTATTAAATTGTTTTAAATTCGTTTTAAAAAAGATTCCAACTTCCATTTCAATTTTAAATCAAAGTTGAGTATTCTATATCATTATAATATTAAAATGATAATATTTTCAAAATATCAGATTTCGAAATCAATTCTTTTCGATATTCATTATAAAAATGAATAAATCGATATAAATATCATTCGTGTTAAAATGGCGCATATCTAATCAACACGGCTTCACATATTTCAATATTTTCGTGTCCATCCAAAATTGGACATCAAATTCACATTTTAATCCTTTACTGGATATTATTTTAAATTATTCATTATTTTAAAATATTTCCTTATTTTAAAATATTCATTCCTTTTGAATTGGAATCAGACCCAATCAATTACCATATAATTTATTTATATGGATTTCATACAACACATGTACACAACAATCATGATACACAATCAACCATCATCAAGAGTGCATTACACAACTGTGTAAGCATTAAATATAAATAATTAACGCTTACAACAGTCTATCAACTAATCGATTGACATATAACTAAACATTTAGGATTAGTATACGCCAAATATCATCCCAATACCCGTGTGGGGTTTCAACCAACAAATACTGAATATTATTTGTACAGTTGGGCGATGTGTAAAATTTATCGTCCCAATCAATATCAGTTAAATGGGTGTACATAAATAAATCGTCTGATTTGTAAATGAATATTTATTTTCATTTCAAGAGAATTTTATGCTGTTCATATATACGTTAAAAATTATACATTTAACAATAAAATATTTATTTCAACACATGAATATTTTTTATAGTTAATTTCTATAATAAAAATGATATTTTTATCGTTCAAACATTTTATTCAACACATGAATATTTTATACAGTTCATATACACATTAAAAATTATATTTTTAATGAATAAATATTTATTTCAGAAAATTTCGACATTATAACGGTGCGATATTAGAACCAGAGTAATGTCTAACATTATGCCTCTCCTGATACTGGCGCGCGCCATACACAATAGTCAATCATATTCAATACACTACGATACAATCAATTTTCAACACAACCAAATTTCCACAATAAAATCCAAACAAAAATCATGGTCTATACAATAAATAGTGTCGTGGGCTTCTAAGCTCCTTCTGCATCCTAGTATATATTTAACTACAAAATAATTAGAGTGAGAAGGAGTTTTCACATTGGGTTTCCACTCCTCAGTCCTTAACCGATGATTTCAGAACCTCTTGCGTTTAAATTCGCCTCGAATTCTAGTTTTCTCTGTTTCTATGCTGGAATGTTCCACAACGTAGTATTTTTGATCACGACTCCAACGCAATTTGAATTTTCAAATTTTGTTGTCATTTGGAATAGTTATGAGATTTTATAATTTAATTATCTTACTTAATAAATTAAATAAATTAACCATGGTTTTAGCCTAATCCCTTCTTCCCTGTTACATCCCTTCTATAAAAATCACATAACCACTCTCCGTTCAAACCCTTACCACCGCATATCACCACGATCGTCGCTACCCCCATCGGACCCTCCCACCGTCGAGCCCCCGCGTCGCCTCCCTATGACCTCACCACCGGCCAACTTGAGCATCCCTCCCCTAGAAATGTGAACGAACGATGGCGGCTTGGGAGCAAAATTCGAGTGGCTCAGGCCACTTAAGACGATCACCACCGTTGAAAGGGTGAATCTCGATGAGCTGATCCTCCTTGACATTGGAAGTTCTTCACGTTCTGTTGTGGATTGGAAGATTGGGAGGATAGAAATCCAGAAATTTTCCACCATCCAAATAGAAATAGCGGCGCAGAAAAGTAAAAAAGGGGGGGCTAGGTTTAACAATGGTATATATATAATATTGTAATATTATTTTAACTCACAAATTACCCATTTATCGATTCGAACACCAAATCAAACCCAATGATTGTCGTCCCTAGCTAAATACCCTCATTTCGAACACAATGGGATATGTCCCGTAAGCCAATTCGATTGTTTTGATCATTTTTTATCAAAAATAAAATTATAAATTAATATAACGTTCAAAATTGATTTCAACGTACATTTTAATTTACCGGGATCACCTACTGACTCCAAAAATTCCAAAAAAATAAATCTAGCTATGTTTTGATGGTACGATCCTAACAAAACTAATTTCGTCAAATTTGGAGATTGTTTGAAAAATGGCCAATTTCCAGTTCATTAAATTCAAACTAAAATTACCAAACACGTTTTAATTTACCACGCTCACATATTATTTCCAAAGATTATGGAAATTGGAATCTAGCAATAATTCGACATTCCGGATCCAACAAAAGTGGTTTTGTCGAAAATGGAGGTCGTTTGCAAAATGGCTCTTTTTAAGGGCTATATATTATATATAAATATATATAAATTCCATAGCGACTATTTCAAATTTTAAACTGGACATAACTTTCAATTTACATTATGAAATCTGGATATTTCACATTTATAGAAAGATATAGTTAAATAGATTCCAACGTTTCTTGTTTTTCTGAAATTTGATTTATTTTGAATCATGTACATTCATTTGAAATTTAAAATCGAATTTTCAAACTACCACGCCATTTCTGGCTCGTTTTATAATTAAAATAAATTTATACATTCTAACTTCAATTTAAAATAATTTTTTAGTTGTTATTATTAAAAATAAATCATTTTAAATATCCAAAATCCATTAAAATAGACAAAATAAAAATTTTTAATTGGTTTTGAAAATCCGGGTTGTTACATAGGCCATCAAGGTGGTGCCATCCGATCGTTGTCAAGCCCCTTCGTTTTGGAGCAAAATCGAACCCTAGTTTCGAAAAAATTGGGTTTGATGCAGCCCGAAGTAAAATGAGGAAGAAAAGGTTATTTTAATTTAATTAATTACTATATTAATTACTCCCAAATGTCATTAACCTTTAAAATTATGCAACTTTTTCGTACGAGGTCGAAATCCAGTGATTTCAATTGCATTGCGATTGTGGAGGAGAACTCTACAACATGGAACTGACCAAAGTGAAAATGGAGGCAGTTGGAATTTTTAACAAAATTAAAGGGTTGTTTAATTTTATAATGACCCGAACTCCCTCTATCTCCGAAGAGATGGAAGAAGGCGGATTGAATTGAGGTCAAGACCAATCAGAACGCAAATAGAAGAACATTTCATTGTTGTTACAACAATTTACATCAGAGTACCAGAATATAATAGAGTATGAATAAATATTATACATTAGAAAAATATCAAAGATTTAAATTACAAAGCAGCGGAAAATTAATACAATGCGTAGCGAAAATACATTAACATATACAATTGAAAGAAATACACGGATACAGAGCATTCCGAATATAGCTCCAACTGTAAATCCAGGATCCTGTATAAATAAATCTGCAAAACCAAAACTACTGGCTGCTCATGAGGAAAACAGGGGCACCCAGTGTTTAGGTTAAAACAATAAACTCCAGGTCAGTCGTGGGATTGGTGTGAGAACTAAAACAGTTATTTAAAACTTTACTTTAAAATCAGGTAAATCAAGGGACCACGCCGTATAACACGGAACGGGTTTTCTCCCAAGAATACCAGTGCATAAAACAATTTATAGAAAACACAATGCTTTTTGAAAAATGATGCTATTATAAGACTCAGGTTCCATCACATAATGCAACGCAAGCCGGAGGATAGAGTTTTACCTTATAATAGCCAAACATGCTTGGTACGTTTAAAAACAAATCATTTGATACTATTATAAGTGCGTAGTGTATAAAACAACTTCAAATATAAATGTATTAATCATAGACGGCATAGTATCCCATGCTACTATGTCGCTATACTAGTTTTGCAATTAAAACTGAAATGTCGTATTGGAAGTTGGATTTCTATCATGAACCAAGGCAAGGGATCGTTCTTATTGAGTTTGAGACCCTCTAGCCCGTGCCTCAAGCTCAGCCGCAACTGCACCTTAGATCTTCAGGGCCGGTCCTCTCTTACATTTGAGGATTAGATCAAAGTTCCTGAACAATACGTTTCCCTGCTCTATGGGGCGTAAGTCTGGTCAGTATGTCGACCATGTCATCCATCAACCCCGTAGTGACCGATATATTCGAGGTACCTCGCAATCCATCAAATAATACGCAATATCCACATGAGTAAAATGTCTAGGCTCCATACCATGACACTACTCCTAGCTAGAAGGAAACGCATGTTCTCCCTGCAGTCCTCTCCCATTTCTGGTTCATACCGGGATGTGAGGCTCGCGAATTAACGCTACACAAAGCTATGCTGTTTAAAGCCATGCTTTGATCATTAACCACAAGGCCCTGCTTTTCAACAAAAGCCTTGATCACATGCCACTCAGCATGCCACACTGTCACTCCATACCGTACCACTGATTTCTGTCGATATATAATCTCTAAGCTCGTACGTCTCAAAGAAGTGTGTTAAGAAAGAGAATGAATTCTCCGCCACCAAACAAATATATATTTAGCAGAGATCAGCGAATACTGTATAAAGGAATACAATGTCAGAAATACTATCCATTTGCAAGTCTGTTCTGGGTCTGAACGAAACCGGAGGCGCCGTATTCCTCGTCCCAATGTCCAATACAGGAGAGAGGTCCTCGCATATCCGATCGATCTCCAAGTATGTCTGGACGATCACCACTTATTACCTTGTCTTGGGATGCCTCCCAATCAAGACATTGGTAATCATCCAAACGATATGAAGATCTCCGGTCTTCAACCATCGACTTATTGTCGTATCAATTATTCAGAACGGGATAAACCCGGTCTTTCCGAATAACCGACATATTTTATAAACAAGTGCTATAAAAATAAAACTTACGCCTCATTCCAATCTAGAATATTCTTTTATTCAAATATTCACATCATTAGGGAAAGGTTCCCATTAATTTTATCAAAGATAAATTTGTGACGATCCCGAAACCCCATGACACGGTGTTAAGGATAATCATTGGAATATAACACATTAATCATCATTAGCAGATCACAGATAATAGCATAAACAGAAAATAGAATAATTTACACACATATAACAGCGGAATCATATAGATATCATCACATCAGAGAAGCACAGTACAGGATACAACTTAGTGCATAATGATACATAATCAGTCACCATCGCCTGAGGCGGAATCATACACAAAGAGTACACAAAATAAATATCAGTCTACATCGCTAATGGCGGAATCATAATATAGATACAATAATGGCGGAGAAAATCCAAGTCAGCACGGTGTAGTCAAGCCTCGCCATGAGCTAAAAGTGCGTCAGAAACCTGTAACTAGGCTGCCCGTGTGAAAATGAGGGCACCCGAGTTTGCAAGGTGAAACAAACTACGAGTCAGTCATGGGACCGGTATGAGATATCTACTTAACTTATTAACAACAATAATAAGGCAAATCAAAGGACCACGCCACTTTCGCAGAACGGGTTTACTCCAATGAGTGCTAGTGCATGAAATAAAGTAAATGATTAAGTCACGCAATGCTTTTTATAAATTGAAGCCATTATAAGACTCAGGTCCCATCACACAATGCAACGCAAGCCGGAGGATAGAGTTTTACCTTATGATGGCCAAAAATGCTTCATACGTATAAAACAAAAGTGTTTGATATTATTACTAGTGCATATATGTTTCAAAAGCGATTTCAATCATAAATATCAATCCTAGACGGCATGGGTAGCATATATCATGTCGCCATACTAGTAGTACAATCACATTCGCATATTTCGTATTGGAAATTGGATTCCTTCATGAGTCGAGGCAAGGGGCAAGCTCCTCTCCGATTCGAGACACTCTAGCAAATGCCTCGGGACCGCACACAGCAATCCCTGGATCTTCAGGGCCGGTCCTCTCTTACTTTTGAGGATTGGCAATTCCTGAACACACGTTTCCCGGTCCTTACAGACCTATATCGAGGCGCCTCGCGTTCCAACAACCACACAGGTGAAAAGTATATATAATGTCAGGGCTGGTAGGTCACTGACACCACCTTAGCTAGAAAGAAACGTCGTGCTCTCCCTGCAGTCACTCTCCCGTTTTTGACTCATACCGAGGTGTGAGGCTCGCGAATTCACGTTATACAAAAAGCTACGTTACACAGACCATGCTTTGATCATCAACCACAAGACTTTGCTTTGCAATAGAAGCCTTGATCATATGCCACTTAGGCGTGCCACACAGGCAATCCACTCCATGCGACTGATTTCTATCAATACATAACCTCTGAGCTCGTACGTCTCAGAGAAGGGCGTTAAGCAAGAGAATAAATTCTCCGCCGCCAAACAGATATATATTTAACAGAGATCAATCAGCATAGAAAAAAATTCAATGTCAGACACACAGTCCATTTACAAGTCCGTTCTGGGTCTGACGAAACCGGAGGCACCAATTCCTCGCATATCCGTACAATCAACAGTATGTTTGGACGGCTACTACTTCAGTTCCTTCATGGTAGCTACTCCAATCACGAGCATCAGTAGCGCCCATCCATCCAATGTGAAGATCGTCGGTCTTCAACCGTCTTCGACTCTTCGATTTCTCAACGTCGATCGATTATTTGAAATGAGATGAACTCGGACTTTTCAAATAACCCCCGTATATTTAGATTTTCAAATCAATTTATCACATGGTTGGACTATTCAACATTCACATTTCAGTTCTTTAGTTATAATTCTCATGTTAAACACATTCAACCATCACATATCAAGCAAACACAACAAAATTGGTTTATTTCCACTCTATATCGTCTATAGTATTTTATAACGATATATCGCCATTTATATTTAATTTAAAATGGCCATATTTAATTAAATGACATTTCAGGTCGTGCCGATGCACTAGCACTGTTTTTCACTAATTTTGTTTTACACATATCTGAAAATCTAATCGTTGGATCTTCACAAATTTTATATCATTAGGAAGGTCATTTCAAAACGAATCCAACGGTTTTAGTTTTGGGAAAATCCGACGGTCGGATCTTCCACACTAGCCATTTGAAGTTACGATTTCAATTTACGAACTGCAGCGTCGTTATTCGATTTAATTTAATTATATATATATATAATCGTTTCTGGCGCTGTTTTTCTTCAGATTTGAATTAAACATTCCAGACAATCCAACTGTCGGATCTTCACAAAGTTGGTGCTGTTGGAAAGATATTTCCAAGGCGAACCCAACGGTTGCGGTTTCAGGAAAATCCAATGGTCGGATTTCCCACACTAGTCGTTTGAAATCACGGTTTCGAAACACGAACTACACGGCCACGTTTCGTTTTAATTTCATTTATATATATATATATATATAAATATATATATAGTTCATTAAAAAATTCCTATATCGTTTTCACTTCAATTATTTCACTAACGCCTTTAAATTTTGGAAAATTTCGCCATAACCTCCTTTGTACGGGAGGGGCTGGGAAAATTCCCAAATAGCCACACGGGCGTCTCATGTCAAAAAGAAAAAGAAAAAGACAAGCGGCTAGCCAACAGGTTCATAAAATCATCCCCCAAACAAAACAGTAAATGTGTACCTATTTGTCGAGCACAAAATTTTATTCCTCTTCTCTGGTCCCGTTGCTATAACCTGTTCAATAAATATGCATGTATATATATACAATCTTTATCACTTATCATTTTCCATTCAACTTCATATTTGATTTACATTGGTTTAAAAACACCATTCATCTTAATGTTGCATGCATAGGCTAAAATCATATCATTAGCTAATTAATGTATATTTCAACTCATGCACATTTATTTGAACAAGTGGCTATTTTTAACACTTCACATTTCAAAGATGATAATTTTGGCGAACTAAAATAGATTTCAACACATGACTATTTTATTTAGTTCCTATGTATGTTAAAAATAATATTTCTTCACAAATATTTATTTCAACGTCCGCATATCTTTAGCATATCACATATATGATAAAAATGATATTTTTATCACTTAAAATATTTATTCGACAAATGGATGTTTTCAACACTTCATAGTTTCAATAAAAATATAATTTTTATTGTTCGATCTTTTTATTCAACACATGAACTTTTCCACTACACACACTTCTCAACACATGAACCTTTCCGCACATGGATATTTTATTTATGTTGTTCATATTAGAAAGATGGAATTTTTATTGTTGAAACTATTTATATAAGGCGAATATTTTTCATACTTCATATATATTATAAAAAGGTGATTTTTATTGTTTAGACACTTCATTCATTCACAAATGAATTTAATTTTCACACATCACTTTTCAACACATAAACATTTCCAAACATGGATATAGTTTCAACATATGACTTTAATTTCAACGCATGAAAATAATTTCAACGTATGAAATTATTCTAACACATAAAGATTATTCAAAATTTCGGCAGCATAACGGCAGGGTAGTTAAAACCAGCACCGTCCCTAGTACGGCTCCTCGCTCTACCTTAAAACCTCGCGGTTTTTTACAATGGAGATTCATGCATCTAATTCGCACGCCGACGGCATGTTTATTTCTATTTCCGTAAATATTTCCAATTCATTTCAATCCCCAATGGGTATTTTTCAACCACAACCAATCAATATCAACCACAAACAATTATTCAACCATTCGTATTTTTCATCCAATATTTCACACCAATTCACAACAATAAATACCGTCCATGGTTTGTGGACGAGGGGAGTATATATATATATATATATATATATATATACATTATTGCTATATTTCACTTGCATTTCAACACATATATCAATTATTTTATGCATGTATAATTCATACTTCGCTTATATAGCTTACACTACGCATGTACATGAGGTATACAACACGTGTGTAATTTATATTTCGCTAATATAATTTATACACGACATTTTCCATTCAAATTTATTTAATTTAGATTTCTCACATTGGTTTTCGGAGTGCTAAAAATCGTAGGTGACTCAGAAAAATCCGCGGCTTCTTCTATGTGGTAGAGAGCTTCCTTGCGGTCCCGATGTTTCCTGTTTTATCGAATTTCGTCAACACACCAAAAAGATATGATTTTTCAAAGTGCAGACATCAAAAAGGACTCACCTTTCTATTTGGTTCAAAACTAGGTTTGAGGTTTTCGCGAAATCCGCTGGCCTAGATGACGATCAGGGAGTTGGACGTGGAAGAGCTTCGAGCGGGGGTCCTGTCGGTGGTGGTTTGGTGGAGCTCGGTGGTCGGTGGCGTCGTCGGCGGCGGTGGGAAGTGGTGGACTTTGGGCGCTCGCTTCAGGCGGAGGAGACGATGGTGGCGGTCGTGGGTGGGTCGGATCTGACGAGGGGAGGGAGGCGCGTCGACGACAGGTGGTGGCGGCGGCGATAGAGGGATGAGGCAGCGGCGATCGGACGGAGAAGAATCGAACGGGTTTCACCGTTGAAGTCGAGGGTTTCACGTTTTTTTTTTTTAAATAATGAATGGAATTTTCTGATTCGCCAGAATATATATTTCAGAAAATTAGGGTTTTCACCAAGGAACTCCATTTTAAGCCCAACGACTGTCGCCCCCAGCTAAATACCCCCATCCCGGACACAATGGGATATGTTTTGTTGGCCAATTCGACTGTTACAGTCAGTTAATTTTCAAATTAAAGTATAAAACATTTAATTTTAACTTTGAACGCACATTTCAATTTGCCAGGGCCACAAACTGATTCGAAAAATTCCAGAAAAATAAATATAGCTATGTTTTGACGCTACGGTCCCAACAAAACTTGTTTCGTTGAATTCTGAGATTTTTTGAAAAATGGTCATTTTCTGGTCGATCCAATTAAACAGAAATTGTCCAAACGCATTTTCTTTTGCCATGCTCACATACTAGCTTCGAAAATTATGAAAATTGAAACCTAGCAATAGTTTGACATCCTGGACCCAACAAAAGTGGTTTCGTCGAATTCCGAGGTCGTTTGCAAAATATCAATTTTCCAGGGCTATATATTCTATATAACGACCTTTCTAAAAATTCATTCGGCCATAACTTTTGATTCCCGTTATGAAACTTTGATTTTTCAGATTCGTTAGAAAGGTATTGATAAACTGATTTAAATATTTTTGGTTTAACAAAAATCCGTTATATTTTCCACCCTGCATAGTCAGTCAAAGTTTGAATTCAAATTTTCAAGCTGACTCACTATTTCTAATTCACTATTTTATTGAAATATTCTATTTCAATTGTTCAAATTCCTTTGAAATCACCAATTTAAAATTTTTAAATTGGCCCGTATTTTCCGGGTTATTACAATCTCCCCCACTTAAAACTTTTCGTCCTCGAAAAGGAAACAATAGTAAAGTAGGAAACAATATATAAATGCAAAGTATTGTAAAGGTACCTTGCACCGGAGTTAGTCAGACATATCCACTCTGCATTTGGGGTAAGCTTGCTTAATGCTTTCCTAAGTCTCCCAAGTACAGTCTCTAGGATCACTGCTCCACTGCACTTTGACTAAATGAACCTTTTTACTTCTGAGTTCTCTAGTTTCTTTACCAACAATCTTTAATGGCTCTCTTCTGAGTGCTAATTCTAGAGTTATGTCTATATCCTGTTGCACTGCTTCTTCTACAACAAGATCCGGATCATGCACATGTCTTCTAAGTTGAGATATGTGAAACACATCGTGCACTCCAGGCAACCAATCTGGTAATTGAACCCTATAAGCAAGAGTTCCAATTCGTTCAAGTATAGGAAAGGGACCAATAAATCTCGGTGCTAACTTCCCAGTTTTGCCAAATCTGATTACTCCTCTCATCGGAGAAACTTTCAAATAAACACGATCACCAACAGCAAATGTCAAATCCCTTCTTCTAGAAACTGCATAACCTTTCTGTCGGCTTTGGGCGGTTCTCAATCGCTTTTTGATGAAGTTGACTTTATCAGATGCTTCTCTAATCATATCGGGTCCTAACACAAGTCTGTTGCCAGGTTCTACCCAACATGCTAGAGATCTGCACGGTCTGCCATATAATGCTTCAAATGGCGACATTCCCAAACTTGCTTGATAGCTATTGTTAATGAGAATTCTGCCAAATGCAAGTGATCTTCCCATGACCCACCAAAATCAATTATACAAGCCCGCAATAAATCTTCTAGAATTCTATTCACCCGCTCAGTTTGGCCATCTGTTTGAGGTTGATAAGCGGTGCTCATATTCAGTTTCGTTCCCAATTCTGTCTGGAAAGCCTCCCAGAATTTGCTAGCAAATATCGGGTCTCTATCACTGACTATGCTGATGGGAATTCCATGCAACTTAACGATTTCTTTGAAATATATCTGTGCTAGACTTTGAGTGGTTCTATTGGATCTGACAGGTATAAAATGGGCAGTCTTCGTGAAGCGATCTACGATTACCCAAATGATGTCATTACCTTTCCTAGTTCGCGGCAAGCCATCTATGAAATCCATGGAAATCTGTTCCCATTTCCAACTTGGGACTTCTAACGGTTGCAACAGTCCAGCTAGCTTCTGTTGGTCGCTCTTGACCAATTGACAAGTAGGGCATCTGCTAACATACAAAGAAATATCCCTTTTCATTGCCCTCCACCAAAAAGTGCGTCTGATATCGTTGTACATTTTACTCACACCAGGATGGATGCAAAATTTGGATTTATGGCATTCGTTAGCACTTCTCTTTTGAGCTCAGGGATGTTGGGAGCACACATTCTCCCATTCAGTCTCAGTACTTCTTCTTTATCTACATGAAAACTTGAGGGCTCTTCCCTCTGGATTCTCCCTTTGATCCTTTGAATGAAATAATCATTCCTCTGGAGAGCACATATCTTATCGATCAAGCTAGGGGTAATTATAAGATTGGCAATGATTGCGGTTTTTCTACTAAGCGCATCCGCTAAAACATTAGCCTTCCCCGGCGTATACAGGATATCAAGATCATACGCTGCAAGAAATTCTAGCCAACGCTGCTGTCTCAGATTCAGATCTTTCTGTGTGTACAAATACTTCAATGATTGATGATCTGTGTACAGTATAAACTTCTCGCCCAATAAATAATGCCTCCAGATTTTTAAAGCAAAAACGATGGCTAGAAACTCAAGATCATGAGTTACATAATTCTTCTAATGTGGTTTCAGTTGGCGGCTTGCATAAGCGACTACTTGGCCTCTTTGCATTAAACTGCTCCAAGACCTCTAATAGAAGCATCTGTCCAAACCGTTAAATCCTGATTGCCATCAATAATAGTCAACACTGGAGCGGTGGTCAGCTTCGATTTCAATTCCTGGAAAGCTTCTTCACAGTCGGAAGTCCACTTAAACTTCTCGTGTTTCTTTGTGAGCTTCGTTAACGGACCGGATATCTTCGAAAAATCCTTAACGAACTTTCGATAATAACTAGCCAACCCCATAAAACTCCTAACTTTTGTGGGAGTAGTGGGTTGTTTCCAGTCTTGAATCGCTGTTATTTTGCTTAGGTCTACAGAAATCCCTTTCTCTGACACAACATGGCCAAGAAATTTCACTTCTTCTTGCCAGAAAACACATTTAGAGAATTTGGTTTGAAGACGTTCTTCCTTAGAATCTCCAATACTTGTTCTAAGTGTTTTTCATGCTCGGGTTTTGATTTGGAGTAGATTAAAGTATCATCGATGAATACGAGGAAAAATTAGTTCAGAACTCCCCTAAACACTTTTTTCATTAGATCGACAAAGTATGCTGGAGCGTTGCACAGGCCAAACGGCATTACTAACCATTCATAAAATATGTCTAGACCTTTGAAAGCTGTCAATGGAACACACTCTTCTGCTATTCTCAATTGATGAAAACCTGTAGCTAGGTCCATTCGGGAAAATACTTTCACCCCATTCAATTGGTCTAGCAAATCATCGATGTGGGTTAATGGATACTTGTTTTTGAGCATCTGTTCGTTGAGGTCTCGGTAATCAACACATAATCGAAGAGTACCGTCTGACTTTGGGACAAACACAACAGCTGCACCCCAATTAGAAAAGCTAGGTCTGATTAGACCCTTCCACAATAGTTGACGAGTTTGATTGCCTAATTCTTCTTTTTCCTTCGGAGTCATTTAGCGAATTGGATGTACCACTGGTCTGGCATTGGGAATTAGATCGATCTGGAATTCTATTTCTCTTTGCGGAGGTAAGTTTTCAACTTCTTCAAACACATCCGCATAGTTTCTGACAATCGGAATCTTTTCCAAGGAAGTGGGGATAAGTTCTAATGCCGACCAAAATTCTTCTCTATTCGGATTCGAACCATGACAGGGTATAAATATATGTCCAAGCTTCGTTCGAATTTTAACGATTCTTTTTGCACAATTCACTTCGGCTTCGTATTTCGTTAACCAATCCAGCCCGAGTATGATATCGAATTCGGGAAAATCCATAACCATTAAATCAAAAGAAAATTTGTAGGAAGAATAAGAGACTGACACTCTACTATATGAACCGAGAATAAGAGATCCTCCTATCGGATTATGTACCTCAACCGAATCTTTAAGCTTCCTCTGTTTTAACTTTAATTTGTGCATTGTGTTACTAGTAATAAAACTACGTGATGCACCTGTGTCAAACAATACTGAAACAGGAATATTTTTAATTGTAGGGGTACCTCCCAAAACATCGGGTTTACCTGCTCCATCGGAAGCAGCTGGCGGGCTCGACCCGTCATACACGTGAGCTACTGTGGCCTTCTTCAGCAAAGGATAGTCTTTGACTAGATGATCGGTCTTGCGGCAATTAAAGCAGGAGCGAGGGTTCTGAGAACCCTCGCTTTAACCTTGTGAATTTGTCTTATGCCTCTTCGGGGCTGTGCACACATTAGAGTAGTGCTCCACTTTGCCACAATTATAGCAGCTTCCTCTCGGTGGCTTGTCAGTCTAAGGTTATGAGGATGCTGCTTGACTTGACTTAGCTTGATTCGCAGCAGGCTTGCGTTTGTTCCCGGCTTGGCTTCTAGCGCGATCCTGCTCCAGATGCCTATGGTCTAGTTCTTCGTAGTTGCATGTCATTTCCACCAGTTCGTTGAATTCCAGCTTGACATGGACCATGGCTCTATCATGATACTGTCGCCTTAGCCCAAGGATAAACCTCTTATTTTTGGACTTCGCAGTGGCGACGAGCTCCGGAGCATAGGGCGACAACAGTGTAAATTTATTCAGATAATCTTGCACAGAAAGATCCACCTACTGGAGGTTGGTGAAGTCATTATGCATTCGTTCTAGTGCTTGTTCCGGGACATATTTCTCCTTGAAGAGTTCTTTGAATCCATCCCATCTTCTTCCAGCTTCTCTATTCCCGGCGGTGAGAGATTCCCACCATAGTTCAGCTTGTTCCTGCATAAGCCAAGAGCCCATGATAGCTTTATCTTGATCTCCAAGCCTTAGGCCTTCAAGAATTTTCTCACATGTTTTGAGCCATGCAAGGGCCTCTATTACTGTGCCAGTTCCCGAGAAGGTCTTGCATCCTAGGTTTTTATATCTCTTAGCTACACGGTCTAGCTTGAAGTATAGAGCGGCCGGAGGTTGTATCAAAGGTCCTTCTTGAACTGGGGCTTCTCCCAATCCTCTGCCACGGCCGGCACGGCCTCCTCTAGCGGCGGCTGCTCTGGTAGCCATTTGTCAAATTCTGTATAAGCAAGGAAAGAGTCAGCTAACAGAAATGATAGTTTATTGCATAGTTAAGAAAATAATTCACGGAAAGATAACGATGGACTGATCAAATTGTTTTTGCTATTCTACATAGCTCATTCTAGGACTTTACTAGTCTTATCTCTAATGAGCGACTAGCCTTAGAATACTACTGATTCTATTTTGACGAAGTGTTTAATGTGTTAGACTCCAGAACTAAGGTTAACCAAAGCTCTGATACCAGCTGTGATGATCCCAAAACCCCGTGACACGGTGTTAAGGATAATCATTGGAATATAACACATTAATCATCATTAGCAGATCACAGATAATAGCATAAACAGAAAATAGAATAATTTACACACATATGAAAGCGGAATCATATAGATATCATCACATCAGAGAAGCACAGTACAGGATACAACTAAGTGCATAATGATACATAATCAGTCACCATCGCCTGAGGCGGAATCATACACAAAGAGTACACAAAATAAATATCAGTCAACATCGCCAGTGGCAGAATCATAATATAGATACAATAATGGCGGAGAAAATCCAAGTCAGCACGGTGTAGTCAAGCCTCGCCATGACCCAAAAGTGCGTCAGAAACCTGTAACTAGGTTGCCCGTGTGAAAATGAGGGCACCCGAGTTTGCAAGGTGAAACAAACTACGAGTCATTCATGGGACTGGTATGAGAAATCTACTTAACTTATTAACAACAATAATAAGGCAAATCAAAGGACCACGCCACTTTCGCGGAACGGGTTTACTCCAATGAGTGCTAGTGCATGAAATAAAGTAAATGATTAAGTCATCGCAATGCTTTTTATAAAATGAAGCCATTATAAGACTCAGGTCCCATCACACAATGCAATGCAAGCCGGAGGATAGAGTTTTACCTTATAATGGCCAAAAATGCTTCATACGTATAAAACAAAAGTGTTTGATATTATTACTAGTGAATATATGTTTCAAAAGCGATTTCAATCATAAATATCAATCCTAGACGGCATGGGTACCATATATAATGTCGCCATACTAGTAATACAATCACATTCGCATATTTCGTATTGGAAATTGGATTCCTTCATGAGTCGAGGAAAGGGGCAAGCTCCTCTCCGATTCGAGACACTCTAGCAAATGCCTTGGGACCGCTCACAGCAATCCCTGGATCTTCAGGGCCTGTCCTCTCTTACTTTTGAGGACTGGCAATTCCTGAACACACGTTTCCCGGTCCTTACAGACCTATATCGAGGTGCCTCACATTCCAACAACCACACATGTGAAAAGTATATATAATGTCAGGGCTGGTAGGTCACTGATACCACCTTAGCTAGAAAGAAATGTCGTGCTCTCCCTGTAGTCACTCTCCCGTTTTTGACTCATACCGAGGTGTGAGGCTCGCGAATTAACGTTATACACAAAGCTACGTCACACAGACCATGTTTTAATCATCAACCACAAGACTTTGCTTTGCAATAGAAGCCTTGATCATATGCCACTTAGGCGTGCCACATAGGCAATCCACTCCATGCGACTGATTTCTGTCAATACATTACCTCTGAGCTCGTACGTCTCAGAGAAGGACGTTAAGCAAGAGAATAAATTCTCCGCCGCCAAACAGATATATATTTAATAGAGATCAATCAGCACAGAACAAAATCCAATGTCAGACACACAGTCCATTTACAAGTCCGTTCTGGGTTTGAACGAAACCGGAGGCACCAATTCCTCGCATATCCGTACAATCAACAGTATGTTTGGACGGCTACTACTTCAGTTCCTTCATGGTAGCTACTCCAATCACGAGCATTAGTAGCGCCCATCCATCCAATGTGAAGATCGTCAGTCTTCAACCGTCTTCGACTCTTCGACTTCTCAACGTCGATCGATTATTTGAAATGAGATGAACTCGGACTTTTCAAATAACCCCCGTATATTTAGATTTTCAAATCAATTTATCACATGGTTGGACTATTCAACATTCACATTTCAGTTCTTTAGTTATAATTCTCATGTTAAATACATTCAACCATCACATATCAAGCAAACACAACAAAATTGGTTTATTTCCACTCTATATCGTCTATAGTATTTTATAACGATATATCGCCATTTTTATTTAATATAAAACGGCCATATTTAATTAAACGACATTTCAGGTCGTGCCGATCCACTGGCACTGTTTTTCACTAATTTTGTTTCACACATATCTGAAAATCTAACCATTGGATCTTCACAAATTTTATATCATTAGGAAGGTCATTTCAAAACGAATCCAACGGTTTCAGTTTTGGGAAAATCCGACGGTCGGATCTTCCACACTAGCCATTTGAAGTTACGATTTCAATTTACGAACTGCAGCGTCGTTATTCGATTTAATTATATATATATATAATCGTTTCTGGCGCTTTTTTTCTTCAGATTTGAATTAAACATTCCAGACAATCCAACCGTCGGATCTTCACAAAGTTGGTGTCGTTGGAAAGATATTTCCAAGGCGAACCCAACGGTTGCGTTTCGGGAAAATCCAATGGTCGGATTTCCCGCACTAGTCGTTTGAAATCACGGTTTCGAAACACGAACTGCACGGCCACGTTTCCTTTTAATTTCATTTATATATATATAAATATAGTTCATTCAAAAATTCCTATATCGTTTTCACTTCAATTATTTCACTAACGCCTTTAAATTTTGGAAAATTTCGCCATAACCTCCTTTGTACGGGAGGGGCTGGGAAAATTCCCAAATAGCCACATGGGCGTCTCATGTCAAAAAGAAAAAGAAAAAGCCAAGCGGCCAGCCAATAGGCTCATAAAATCATCACCCAAACAAAACAGTAAATGCGTACCTATTTGTCGGGCACAAAATTTTATTCCTCTTCTCTAGCCCCTTTCCTATAACCTGTTCAATAAATATGCACGTATATATATACAATTTTTATCACTTATCATTTTCCATTCAACTTCATATTTGATTTACTTTGGTTTAAAAACACCATTCATCCTAATGTTGCATGCATAGGCTAAAATCATATCTTTAGCTAATTAATGTATATTTCAACTCATGCACATTTATTTGAACAAGTGGCTATTTTTAACACTTCACATTTCAAAGATGATAATTTTGGCGAACTAAAATAGATTTCAATATATGACTATTTTATTTAGTTCCTGTGTATGTTAAAAATAATATTTCTTCACAAATATTTATTTCAACGTCCGCATATCTTTAGCATATCACATATATGATAAAAATGATATTTTTATCACTTAAAATATTTATTCGATAAATGGATGTTTTCAACACTTCATAGTTTCAATAAAAATGTAATTTTTATTGTTCGATCTTTTTATTCAACACATGAACTTTTCCACTACACACACTTCTCAACACATGAGCCTTTCCACACATGGATATTTTATTTATTATGTTCATATTAGAAAGATGGAATTTTTATTATTGAAACTATTTATATAAGGCGAATATTTTTCATACTTCATATATATTATAAAAAGGTGATTTTTATTGTTTAGACACTTCATTCATTCACAAATGAATTTAATTTTCACATATCACTTTTCAACACATGAACATTTCCACACATGGATATAGTTTCAACATATGACTTTAATTTCAATGCATGAAAATAATTTCAACATATGAAAATTATTCTAACACATAAAGATTATTCAAAATTTCGGCAGCATAACGGCAAGGTAGTTAAAACCGGCACCGTCCCTAGTACGGCTCCTCGCTCTACCTTAAAACCTCGCGGTTTTTAACAATGGGGATTCATGCATTTAATTCACACGTAGGCAGCATATTTATTTCTATTTCCACAAATATTTCCAATTCATTTCAATCACCAATGGGTATTTTTCAACCACAACCAATCAATATCAACCACAAACAATTATTCAACCATTCGTATTTTTCATCCAATATTTCGCACCAATTCACAACAATAAATACCGTCCATGGTTTGTGGACGAGGGGAATATATATATATATATATATATATATATATATATTATTGCTATATTTCACTTGCATTTCAACACATATATCAATTATTTTATGCATGTATAATTCATACTTCGCTTATATAGCTTACACTACACATGTACATGAGGTATACAACACGTGTGTAATTTATATTTCGCTAATACAATTTATACACGACATTTTCCATTCAAATTTATTTAATTTAGATTTCTCACATTGGTTTTCGGAGTGCTAAAAATCGTAGGTGACTCAGAAAAATCCGCGGCTTCTTCTATGTGGTAGAGAGCTTCCTTGCGGTCCCGATGTTTCATGTTTTATCAAATTTCGTCAACACACCAAAAAGATATGATTTTTCAAAGTGCAGACATCAAAAAGGACTCACCTTTCTATTTGGTACAAAACGAGGTTTGAGGTTTTCGCGAAATCCGCTGGCCTAGATGACGATCAGGGAGTTGGACGTGGAAGAGCTTCGAGCGGGGGTCCTGTCGGTGGTGGTTTGGTGGAGCTCGGTGGTCGGTGGCGTCGTCGGTGGGAAGTGGTGGACTTTGGGCGCTCGATTCAGGCGAAGGAGACGATGGTGGCGGTCGTGGGTGGGTCAGATCTAACGAGGGGAGGGAGGTGCGTCGACGACAGGTCGTGGCGGCGGCAATAGAGGGCTGACGCAGCGGCGATCGGTCGGAGAAGAATCGAACGGGTTTCACCGTTGAAGTCGAGGGTTTCACGTTTTTTTTTATTTTTTTTAAATAATGAATGGAATTTTCTGATTCGCCGGAATATATATTTCAGAAAATTAGGGTTTTCACCAACGAACTCCTTTTTAAGCCCAACGACTGTCGCCCCTAGCTAAATACCCCCATTTCGGACACAATGGGATATGTTTCGTTGGCCAATTCGACTGTTACAGTCAGTTAGTTTTCAAATTAATGTATAAAACATTTAATTTTAACTTTGAGCGCACATTTCAATTTTCCAGGGCCACAAACTGATTCGAAAAATTCCAGAAAAATAAATCTAGCTATGTTTTGACGCTACGGTCCCAACAAAACTAGTTTCGTCGATTTCTGAGATCGTTTGTAAAATGGTCATTTTCTGGTCGATCCAATTTAACATAAATTGTCCAAACGCATTTTCTTTTGCCACGCTCACATACTAGCTTCAAAAATTATGAAATTTGAAACCTAGAAATAGTTTGACATCCCGGACCCAACAAAAGTGGTTTCGTCGAATTCCGAGGTCGTTTGCAAAATATCAATTTTCCAGGGCTATATATTCTATATAGCGAACTTTCTGAAAATTCATTCGGCCATAACTTTTGATTCCCGTTATGAAACTTCGATTTTTCAGATTCGTTAGAAAGGTATTGATAAACAGATTTAAATATTTTTGGTTTCACTAAAATCCGTTATATTTTCCAACCTGCATAGTCAGTCAAAGTTTGAATTCAAATTTTCAAGCTGACTAACTATTTCTAATTCACTATTTTTGTAATAACCCGGAAAATCTGGGCCAGTTTAAAATTTTTATTTTGGCAATTTTAGCGAATTTTGAACATTTAAAATAGATTATTTTAAATAATATCGAAGAGAGAAATTTATTTAGAATAGAATTTGAACGTATATATTATACGCGTCGTCGTTAGAATATAAATATTTATATATAATTATAAATAGAATTTAAAATGGCGCGGTAATTCGATAATTCGATTTCAAACTTCAATTGAATGTACCGGGTGCAAAACAATCCGGATTTTAGTGAAACCAAAAATCATAGGATCTAATTGATGATATCTTTCCAACGAATCCGAAGAATCAAGATTTCATAGCGGGAATCAAAAGATATGTCCAGTTGAAAATTCTGAATAGTCGCTATGGAATTCAGGCCCTTAAAAATGGAAATTTTGCAAATGACCTTGGATTTCGACGAAACCAGTTTTGTTGGGTCCGTGATGTTGAATTATTGCTAGATTCCAAATTTCATAATTTTTCGAATCAATATGTGAGCGTGGCAAAGGAAAACGCGTTTGACCAGTTTTAGTTGATTTTAATCGACTGGAAATTGGCCATTTTTCTAACGGTCTCAGAATTCGACGAAACTAGTTTTGTTAAGACCGTATCGTCAATACGAAGCTAGGAAATATTTTTCGGGAATTTTTCTAGTTAGTATGTGACCCCGGTAATTTGAAATGTACGTTTAAAATTCAATATAGTGATTTAAATGTAAATTTAACGAAAACTGATTGTAACAGCCGAATCAGCTTACGATACATATCCCATTGTGTTCGGAATGGGGGTGAAACGCTATGGGCGACAGTCGGTGGGCCTCGTTTCGAAGTCGAATAAAAAGTCAACTCCTTGGGATAAAATAAATTAAAATTAAATTAAATATATAAAACCTTTTTCTATTACCCCCCCCCCCCCGTTAGTTCATATCAGAAATCAAAAAAAAAAAAAAAAAAAAAGGAAAAAAGGCGGAGCGCCACCCACCGCTCATCACGCCGCCGCCTATTCACCAGCTCCGACCACCGCATCCCCTCGATCGACGCTCCCCACTCCTCTTCAATCGACGCCTCCAATTCCCCACCTCGATCTGACCAGGCCGCCGCTCCTCCCAAGACGCGATCCCCAAATCGCGACCCCACCTCAGCCTTACAGCCCCCCCTCCGCCTCGTTGAAGCCCCCCCAGAACCGGCGAGCCACCTGCGCCTCCGCCTACACCATCGCTGTGCCACCATCAGCGCACCATCGAACCCCTCCGCCTCCTTCCTCTGTCTCCCACTCCTCTTCTTCCAATTGAAGAACGTGACCCCCCCCCCCCCCCCGTTCGATCCTGAAAATCCTAAAGGAAATAGTGAGTTTTTATTTAGTTTCTATTTATTTTTGTTTAAAAACAATTAGTTTTAAGATCAGTTTATAAATATAAAGTGAGGATTTTTATAGGATAAAGTTGGTAGGAAATATATGATTTTTCATTTAGGAAATATATGATTTTTATATCATAGAAAGAATAAAAATATCATCTTTATATGTGTAGAAAAATAGAAATGAGATTTCTATAAAGATGAAAACTTTATTTTTATAAAGATGAAAACTTAATTTTTATAAAGGCGAAAACTTTATTTTTATAAAGATGAAAACTTTATTTTTATAAAGATGAAAACTTTATTTTTATAAAGGCGAAAACTTTATTTTTATAAAGATGAAAACTTTATTTTTATAAAGGCGAAATCTATATTTTTGAAGTGGGATTTTTATATATTGAATAGCATAATAAAAATTCAATTTTTATATATTGAATAACAAAGAAAAAAAATTCGATTTTTAAGTGTAAGAAGCGATTATAAAAATATGATTTTTAAAATTTGAAAGTAAACAAATAAAAATGTGATTTTTATTTTAAAGACATCAAAATATAAAAATGTGTGATTTTTATATATGTAGTGGCTACGGGCAACGAAGATGACGAAGATGCGATAACGATGGAGATTTCTATCAATGAAGTGTCGTGGAGCTAGGATAGCTATTTGTGAGAATTTCTGACCTTTCAATTTCTTTTTCTAGTTATATATATATACTAGGATGTAGACGGTGTTTAGTAGCACCCGACACCCGTCATCCACAGACCATGGATGGCTTGTTTGTTAAATTGTTTGGTTGCGTAGTTGGTTAGTCTAATTGGTTTGAATTGAATTGTTTAATGAATTGAAATTGATTTGATTGATGTGTGAATGGCGTGGGCCTTCACTAGACCGGGGATAAGGCTAGGCCTCGTCCCGTTTCTAGTATCGCGCCGTTATGCCGCCGAAATTTTCTAAAATATGTTAGAAAAATAAAAAATATCATTTTTATTTTGTAAATGAACTGAATAGAAATTCATATGTCGGAATAAAATGTTTTGTCGTTAAAAATATAATTTTTAACGTGAATGTGAATAAATAAAATATTCATTTACAAACCGGACGGTTTGTTTATGTACACCTTTTTGAAGGACATTGATTGGGTCGATAAATTTTACACATCGCCCAACTGCACAAATAAATCTGTGTTTGATTGTTTGAAACCCCACACGGGTGTTGGGATGAAATTTGAAGTTCACTCATCCTGATTGATTAAACATGTCGATCGATTGATTGACAGGCTGTTATAAGCGTTAGATATTTATATTTGATGCTTATACAGTGTAGTGCACTTTGGTTGATGGTTGATTATTTTTCAATGATATTATATACATGTGATGTATGAAAATCCATATAATTAACATTATATGGTAATTGATTGGGCCTCATTCCAATTTAGAAAATAAAGAATATATAAAATAAAGGTTCATGTGTTGACTGTACTCATCCGTTGAGATTAGTCATGTGTTGAACGAATATTTTAATAATAAAATTTACATCTTTATCAATATAAAATAAAGGTTCATGTGTTGACTGTACTCATCCGTTGAGATTAGTCATGTGTTGAACGAAGTATTTTAACAAAAATAGTCACACATGGACGGTACTCATTCATTGAGATTAGTCGTGTGTTGACAAAAAGAAATATTTGAAATAGAATATATAAAGCCGTGTTGAATAGTGATGCGCCATTTTGACGTGAACGATATTTATATCGATTTTATCGATTTCGAAATGAATTGAATATATAACGATTTCGAAATGAATTGAATATATAACGATTTCGATTTGAATTGAATATAAAACGATTTCGAATTGAATGGAATAGAAAACCAATTTGATTTCAATTGAATATATAATGAATTTGATTCAAATAGAAAACGAAACGAATTTGATTTGAATAGAATTTGAATTGAAACGAATTCGAATTGAAAATATAACGAATTGAATTCAAATTGAATATGAAAACGATTTCAAAATGAATGGAATAGAAAACCAATTTGAATTGAATCGATTAGAAAACCAATTTGAATTGAATCGATTAGAAAACCAATTTGAATTGAATCGAATAGAAAACGACTTTGGAATTGAATCGAATAGAAAACGACTTTGGAATTGAATCGAATAAAAAACGACTTTGGAATTGAATTGAATTGAAAACGAATTCAAATTGAATTGAAAGCGAATTGAAATGAATTCAAATTGAATTGAAATTTGAATTGAATAGAAATGAATTTTAAAACGAATTTATAAAGAAGAATTCAATTTTGATTTGAATTGAAATGGAAGTTGAAATTGCTTTTGAAACGAATTTAAAACTATTTATATAATTCGTTTTTAAATAGGAATCGATGAAATATATATTATATATATAATATAATGGCCTGAATAGAACGCGCCGCGCCCCGGCAGTTCGTGAATTTCGACCATTTATTTCAAACGGACATTGCGGGAGATCCGACCGTCGGATTCTCCTAAAACCGGAACCATTGGGTTCGTATCGAAAAGAGCTTTCTAACGAATATTAGAAATTCAAAATCTAACGGTTGGATTTGGAGATACGTCCAAATCAAATTTGAAAAAGGTCGCTGTAAGTGCAGTTCGATGGCCATTGTTGGAAATCGACTGTACGGGCCCTGATAAAATTATTAAAAATATCAATAAATTGTGTAAAATCATAAGAAATGATTTGGGAAAATTTGGGATGAAAAACTCCATATTTGAAAAGATAGAAATAGATTTTTATCGAAATGCACTAGTTTGAACTAAATTTAAAACCCAATTGTTTTTAAATAAATGAATTAGATTTAAAAAGGGGTTTTAAATAATCGGAATTTCTAATATATTTGATTGGATTTGAAATGGGTTTATCGTGAACTGTGTTTTAAACAACACTAGTTCTTTAACCCGATGATAAACAGAATGTGATTTGGGTTTGTCGTGAACTGTGTTTTAAATAACACCTAGTTCTTTAACCCAGAAAAAAGAGTTTAAGGAATCTACAATTAGATTGAAATGTGAATCTATAATCTAAATTATCAAATTTAGAAATGAGCGGGAATGGTGTATTACCAGTTTTTGCTCCAAAGCGATAGTTAAATCTTTAATTAGATTTGAACGTGAAATGGTAATTAATTTTACCGATAACACCACGGTGTTAGATATCGAGTATTACCAGTTTTGCTTCATGGGATGAATAGGTTGGGATTGGGAAATAAAATAAATAATTACTTCGTTACGGTTCGCTAATCTCGACTAGTTGGAAAAACCATAATTTGGTTTTAAACGACATCCAAAGGAAGATTTCAGGATAAATTTTAAAGAATTTATCTTGGATAAAATTAATGGGAACCTTTCCCTAAGAATGTGGAATTTAGTAACTAGCTGTAGGTTGGCTAAGAAGAATGGTTTCCTGGGTATTGATCTGATGTTGGTTTCGGCCTTCGGGGTTAATGTTTAGGAAATTGTTCTCTTGCTAATTTGCGGTTAGTGACTAATGAATTGGAATGAGGCGTATGTTGTGTTTGTGTAACATTTGTTTTTAATATACGCGGGTTGTTCGGAAAGTCCGGGTTTATACCCATTCTGAATAACCGATTCGACGATAAGTCGAAGATGAAGACGGTGGTCGAAGACCGGAAGTTTTCACATCGTTTGGGTAATTACTGACGATCCTGATTGGGCTGTACACCCAAGAGGATGGAAATAGTTGGTGGTCGTCCAGACGTACTTGGAAATGGATGGATATGCGAGGAAAGTGCCTCCGGTTTCGTTCAGACCCAGAACGGACTTGTAAATGGATTGTGTGTCTGACATTGGATTTTATTCTGTGTTGATTGATTTCTATTAAATATACATCTGTTTGGCGGCGGAGAATTTATTCTTTTGCTTAACGCCCTTCTCTGAGACGTACGAGCTCAGAGGTTGTATATCGATGGACATCAGTCGCATGGCATGAATTGCCTGTGTGGCACGCTAAGATGCAATGAGCAAGGCTTCTGTTGAAAAGCAAAGTCTTGTGGTTGATGATCAAAGCACAGCCTTCGTGGCGTAGCTTTGTGTATAGCGTGAATTCGCGAGCCTTACACCTCGGTATGAGTTAAAAACGGGATACGGACTGCAGGGAGAGCACGACGTTTCTTTCTAGCTTTGGTGGTGTCAGTGACTTACCAGCCCTGACATATATATACTTTTCACCTTTGTGGTTGTTGGATGAGGCGCCTCGATTATAGGTCTGTAAGGACCGGGAAACGTGTGTTCAGGAATACTAATCCTCTAACGTAAGTGAGGACCGGCCCTGAAGCATCCAGGGGTTACCCAGTGTGCGTAATCCTGAGGCATTTGCTAGAGTGTCTCGAACGCGGAGAGGAGCTTGCCCCTTGCCTCGACTCATGACGGAATCCAATTTCCAATACGTGTATTTCGGCTTTATTTGTAGAGCCTAGTATGGCGACATAGTGGGATGGGGCAGTCATGCCGTCTATGATTTATATTTATGATTGAAATTGTTTTGACACTATACACTTATTATAGTATCAAATGATTTGTTTTAAACGTATCAAGCATGTTTGGCTGTTATAAGGTAAAACCCTATCCTCCGGCTTGCGTTGCATTGTGTGATGGGACCTGGGTCTTATAATAGCTTCATTTTTTCGATAAAGCATTGCGCTGTTTATTCTATGCACTGGTATTCTTGGGAGGAAACCCGTTCCGTGTTATACGGCGTGGTCCCTTGAATTACTCTCTTTTAAAGTAAAGTTTAAATAACTGTTTTAGTTCTCACACCAGTCACATGACTGACCTGGAGTTTATTGTTTTAACCTAAACTCTGGGTGCCCCTATTTTCCGCACGGGCAGCTAGTATTTTTGGTTTTGCAGATTTATATTGACAGGATCCTGGTTTACAGCTGGAATGATATCCGGAAAGCTCTGTATCCGTATATCACCTTCATTTGTGCTTTGTATTATTTTCCGCTGCTATGTAATTTATTGTAATCTCTGATATTTGTCGAATGTAATTTATTCATTTATACTCTGTATATTCTTGTATCTGATGGAATTGTTGTAATATACAATGAAATGTTCTTCTGTTTGTGTTCTGATTTGTCCTGTTCTCAACATTCAGGGGTTTCGAACGGTCTAGATCGGTTTAACGACTGATTCGGATCGAGCGAAATTCCAGGCCGTCACATTTGGTATCAGAGCTTTGGTTTACAGAGCTCGAGAACAAGACACATTAGAACCATACGAAAGAATTCATCAGATATTGGATTAGTAGTATCCAATTAGAATGACTCGTTAGAGATAGGATCAGTAGTATCCTAGAACGAGTGTGAAGAGTATATTTCCCAAATGAAAACAATTTTGTTTTGAAAATTTAAACCATTTTAAACGTATTTGATTATTTATTTATTTTGAATATGGACAATCCAATATATAAAGGTTTTGTATATACGCGTCATGAACGTATATTCGAAGTTTTAATATACTGGATAGATATAGAATCATACTCTAGTCGCCCGGACCTGATTCTGATGATTGATGCATCATCATTAGTAATTAGTTTCGTGTTTCGAAGGTGTGATACCTATATATTTCCATTAGACTGGTGTGAGAACCAAAATTTATATAGCTAGAACACATTGTTGTGAATTGGCATCAAAAACATGATTTTTTGTATATATATCAAAATTATGAATTTGAAACTCTAATCAACTAATTGATTGATGTTTGTGTTGTTTGTTTATTTGGTTGATAATTTTTGAACCATTTATGCCTAATTGAACCAAATATTGAACTGTATTGATAATTGGTCGCATTTGCTTGCATATACATATACTTACATTGAACAGGTCATAGCAAGGAGGCTAGAGCCAGAGAATAAAATTTGTTTGCCCGACAAATAGGTACATGTTTATGACAATTTACTGTTTTGTTTGGGTGATGATGATTTTATGAGCCTATTGGCTTTTTCTTTTTCTTTTTGAGATCTGAAGGACCGGGGAAGCTATTTGAAATTCCCCGATGCTCCCATTGCAGGGGAGGTTATGGCGAAATTTTTCAAAAATTTAGGGTGTTAGCCAAATTTTTGAAATTTTGAAAATTCTCAGAAACTAAAGAGTTGGAGAATGGAAGCCTGATCGAGCGTAGAGTGGAATAATCAAACCACTTTCGACTTTGTTCCTTTTCGGGGACGAAAAGTTTTAAGTGGGGGAGATTGTAATAACCCGGAAAATCTGGGCCAGTTTAAAATTTTTATTTTGGCAATTTTAGCGAATTTTGAACATTTAAAATAGATTATTTTAAATAATATCGAAGAGAGAAATTTATTTAGAATAGAATTTGAACGTATATATTATACGCGTCGTCGTTAGAATATAAATATTTATATATAATTATAAATAGAATTTAAAATGGCGCGGTAGTTCGATAATTCGATTTCAAACTTCAATTGAATGTACCGGGTGCAAAACAATCCGGATTTTAGTGAAACCAAAAATCATAGGATCTAATTGATGATATCTTTCCAACGAATCCGAAGAATCAAGATTTCATAGCGGGAATCAAAAGATATGTCCAGTTGAAAATTCTGAATAGTCGCTATGGAATTCAGGCCCTTAAAAATGGAAATTTTGCAAATGACCTCGGATTTCGACGAAACCAGTTTTGTTGGGTCCGTGATGTTGAATTATTGCTAGATTCCAAATTTCATAATTTTTCGAATCAATATGTGAGCGTGGCAAAGGAAAACGCGTTTGACCAGTTTTAGTTGATTTTAATCGACTGGAAATTGGCCATTTTTCTAACGGTCTCAGAATTCGACGAAACTAGTTTTGTTAAGACCGTATCGTCAATACGAAGCTAGGAAATATTTTTCGGGAATTTTTCTAGTTAGTATGTGACCCCGGTAATTTGAAATGTATGTTTAAAATTCAATATAGTGATTTAAATGTAAATTTAACGAAAACTGATTGTAACAGCCGAATCAGCTTACGATACATATCCCATTGTGTTCGGAATGGGGGTGAAACGCTATGGGCGACAGTCGGTGGGCCTCGTTTCGAAGTCGAATAAAAAGTCAACTCCTTGGGATAAAATAAATTAAAATTAAATTAAATATATAAAACCTTTTTCTATTACCCCCCCCCCCGTTAGTTCATATCAGAAATCAAAAAAATAAAAATAATAAAAAAAGGGAAAAAGGCGGAGCGCCGCCCACCGCTCATCACGCCGCCGCCTCTTCACCAGCTCCGACCACCGCATCCCCTCGATCGACGCTCCCCACTCCTCTTCAATCGACGCCTCCAATTCCCCACCTCGATCTGACCAGGCCGCCGCTCCTCCCAAGACGCGATCCCCAAATCGCGACCCCACCTCAGCCTTACAGCCCCCCCTCCGCCTCGTTGAAGCCCCCCCAGAACCGGCGAGCCGCCTGCGCCTCCGCCTACACCATCGCTGTGCCACCATCAGCGCACCATCGAACCCCTCCGCCTCCTTCCTCTGTCTCCCACTCCTCTTCTTCCAATTGAAGACCGTGACCCCCCCCCCCCCGTTCGATCCTGAAAATCCTAAAGGAAATAGTGAGTTTTTATTTAGTTTTTATTTATTTTTGTTTAAAAACAATTAGTTTTAAGATCAGTTTATAAATATAAAGTGAGGATTTTTATAGGATAAAGTTGGTAGGAAATATATGATTTTTCATTTAGGAAAAATATGATTTTTATATCATAGAAAGAATAAAAATATCATCTTTATATGTGTAGAAAAATAGAAATGAGATTTCTATAAAGATGAAAACTTTATTTTTATAAAGATGAAAACTTTATTTTTATAAAGGCGAAATCTATATTTTTGAAGTGGGATTTTTATATATTGAATAGCATAATAAAAATTCAATTTTTATATATTGAATAACAAAGAAAAAAAATTCGATTTTTAAGTGTAAGAAGCGATTATAAAAATATGATTTTTAAAATTTGAAAGTAAACAAATAAAAATGTGATTTTTATTTTAAAGACATTAAAATATAAAAATGTGTGATTTTTATATATGTAGTGGCTACGGGCAACGAAGATGACGAAGATGCGATAACGATGGAGATTTCTATCAATGAAGTGCCGTGGAGCTAGGATAGCTATTTGTGAGAATTTCTCACCTTTCAATTTCTTTTTCTAGTTATATATATATACTAGGATGTAGACGGTGTTTAGTAGCACCCGACACCCGTCATCCACAGACCATGGATGGCTTGTTTGTTAAATTGTTTGGTTGCGTAGTTGGTTAGTCTAATTGGTTTGAATTGAATTGTTTAATGAATTGAAATTGATTTGATTGATGTGTGAATGGCGTGGGCCTTCACTAGACCGGGGATAAGGCTAGGCCTCGTCCCGTTTCTAGTATCGCGCCGTTATGCCGCCGAAATTTTCTAAAATATGTTAGAAAAATAAAAAATATCATTTTTATTTTGTAAATGAACTGAATAGAAATTCATATGTCGGAATAAAATGTTTTGTCGTTAAAAATATAATTTTTAACGTGAATAAATAAAATATTCATTTACAAACCGGACGGTTTGTTTATGTACACCTTTTTGAAGGACATTGATTGGGTCGATAAATTTTACACATCGCCCAACTGCACAAATAAATCTGTGTTTGATTGTTTGAAACCCCACACGGGTGTTGGGATGAAATTTGAAGTTCACTCATCCTGATTGATTAAACATGTCGATCGATTGATTGACAGGCTGTTATAAGCGTTAGATATTTATATTTGATGCTTATACAGTGTAGTGCACTTTGGTTGATGGTTGATTATTTTTCAATGATATTATATACATGTGATGTATGAAAATCCATATAATTAACATTATATGGTAATTGATTGGGCCTCATTCCAATTTAGAAAATAAAGAATATATAAAATAAAGGTTCATGTGTTGACTGTACTCATCCGTTGAGATTAGTCATGTGTTGAACGAATATTTTAATAATAAAATTTACATCTTTATCAATATAAAATAAAGGTTCATGTGTTGACTGTACTCATCCGTTGAGATTAGTCATGTGTTGAACGAAGTATTTTAACAAAAATAGTCACACATGGACGGTACTCATTCGTTGAGATTAGTCGTGTGTTGACAAAAAGAAATATTTGAAATAGAATATATAAAGCCGTGTTGAATAGTGATGCGCCATTTTGACGTGAACGATATTTATATCGATTTTATCGATTTCGAAATGAATTGAATATATAACGATTTCGAAATGAATTGAATATATAACGATTTCGATTTGAACTGAATATAAAACGATTTCGAATTGAATGGAATAGAAAACCAATTTGATTTCAATTGAATATATAATGAATTTGATTCAAATAGAAAACGAAACGAATTTGATTTGAATAGAATTTGAATTGAAACGAATTCGAATTGAAAATATAACGAATTGAATTCAAATTGAATATGAAAACGATTTCAAAATGAATGGAATAGAAAACCAATTTGAATTGAATCGATTAGAAAACCAATTTGAATTGAATCGATTAGAAAACCAATTTGAATTGAATCGAATAGAAAACGACTTTGGAATTGAATCGAATAGAAAACGACTTTGGAATTGAATCGAATAGAAAACGACTTTGGAATTGAATTGAATTGAAAACGAATTCAAATTGAATTGAAAGCGAATTGAAATGAATTAAAATTGAATTGAAATTTGAATTGAATAGAAATGAATTTTAAAACGAATTTATAAAGAAGAATTCAATTTTGATTTGAATTGAAATGGAAGTTGAAATTGCTTTTGAAACGAATTTAAAACTATTTATATAATTCGTTTTTAAATAGGAATCGACGAAATATATATTATATATATTATGTATATAATATAATGGCCTGAATAGAACGCGCCGTGCCCCGGCAGTTCGTGAATTTCGACCATTTATTTCAAACGGACATTGCGGGAGATCCGACCGTCGGATTCTCCTAAAACCGGAACCGTTGGGTTCGTATCGAAAAGAGCTTTCTAACGAATATTAGAAATTCAAAATCTAACGGTTGGATTTGGAGATACGTCCAAATCAAATTTGAAAAAGGTCGCTGTAAGTGCAGTTCGATGGCCATTGTTGGAAATCGACTGTACGGGCCCTGATAAAATTATTAAAAATATCAATAAATTGTGTAAAATCAGAAGAAATGATTTGGGAAAATTTGGGATGAAAAACTCCATATTTGAAAAGATAGAAATAGATTTTTATCGAAATGCACTAGTTTGAACTAAATTTAAAACCCAATTGTTTTTAAATAAATGAATTAGATTTAAAAAGGGGTTTTAAATAATCGGAATTTCTAATATATTTGATTGGATTTGAAATGGGTTTATCGTGAACTGTGTTTTAAACAACACTAGTTCTTTAACCCGATGATAAACAGAATGTGATTTGGGTTTGTCGTGAACTGTGTTTTAAATAACACCTAGTTCTTTAACCCAGAAAAAGGAGTTTAAGGAATCTACAATTAGATTGAAATGTGAATCTATAATCTAAATTATCAAATTTAGAAATGAGCGGGAATGGAGTATTACCAGTTTTTGCTCCAAAGCGATAGTTAAATCTTTAATTAGATTTGAACGTGAAATGGTAATTAATTTTACCGATAACACCACGGTGTTAGATATGGAGTATTACCAGTTTTGCTTCATGGGATGAATAGGTTGGGATTGGGAAATAAAATAAATAATTACTTCGTTACGGTTCGCTAATCTCGACTAGTTGGAAAAACCATAATTTGGTTTTAAACGACATCCAAAGGAAGATTTCAGGATAAATTTTAAAGAATTTATCTTGGATAAAATTAATTGGAACCTTTCCCTAAGAATGTGGAATTTAGTAACTAGCTGTAGGTTGGCTAAGAAGAATGGTTTCCTGGGTATTGATCTGATGTTGGTTTCGGCCTTCGGGGTTAATGTTTAGGAAATTGTTCTCTTGCTAATTTGCGGTTAGTGACTAATGAATTGGAATGAGGCGTATGTTGTGTTTGTGTAACATTTGTTTTTAATATACGCGGGTTGTTCGGAAAATCCGGGTTTATACCCATTCTGAATAACCGATTCGACGATAAGTCGAAGATGAAGACGGTGGTCGAAGACCGGAAGTTTTCACATCGTTTGGGTAATTACTTATGATCCTGATTGGGTTGTACACCCAAGAGGATGGAAATAGTTGGTGGTCGTCCAGACGTACTTGGAAATGGATGGATATGCGAGGAAAGTGCCTCCGGTTTCGTTCAGACCCAGAACGGACTTGTAAATGGATTGTGTGTCTGACATTGGATTTTATTCTGTGTTGATTGATTTCTATTAAATATACATCTGTTTGGCGGCGGAGAATTTATTCTTTTGCTTAACGCCCTTCTCTGAGACGTACGAGCTCAGAGGTTGTATATCGATGGACATCAGTCGCATGGCATGAATTGCCTGTGTGGCACGCTAAGATGCAATGAGCAAGGCTTCTGTTGAAAAGCAAAGTCTTGTGGTTGATGATCAAAGCACAGCCTTCGTGGCGTAGCTTTGTGTATAGCGTGAATTCGCGAGCCTCACACCTCGGTATGAGTTAAAAACGGGATACGGACTGCAGGGAGAGCACGACGTTTCTTTCTAGATTTGGTGGTGTCAGTGACTTACCAGCCCTGGCATATATATACTTTTCACCTTTGTGGTTGTTGGATGAGGCGCCTCGATTATAGGTCTGTAAGGACCGGGAAACGTGTGTTCAGGAATACTAATCCTCTAACGTAAGTGAGGACCGGCCCTGAAGCATCCAGGGGTTACCCAGTGTGCGTAATCCTGAGGCATTTGCTAGAGTGTCTCGGACGCGGAGAGGAGCTTGCCCCTTGCCTCGACTCATGACGGAATCCAATTTCCAATACGTGTATTTCGGCTTTATTTGTAGAGCCTAGTATGGCGACATAGTGGGATGGGGCACTCATGCCGTCTATGATTTATATTTATGATTGAAATTGTTTTGACACTATACACTTATTATAGTATCAAATGATTTGTTTTAAACGTATCAAGCATGTTTGGCTGTTATAAGGTAAAACCCTATCCTCCGGCTTGCGTTGCATTGTGTGATGGGACCTGGGTCTTATAATAGCTTCATTTTTTCGAAAAAGCATTGCGCTGTTTATTCTATGCACTGGTATTCTTGGGTGGAAACCCGTTCCGTGTTATACGGCGTGGTCCCTTGAATTACTCTCTTTTAAAGTAAAGTTTAAATAACTGTTTTAGTTCTCACACCAGTCACATGACTGACCTGGAGTTTATTGTTTTAACCTAAACTCTGGGTGCCCCTATTTTCCTCACGGGTAGCTAGTAGTTTTGGTTTTGCAGATTTATATTCACAGGATCCTGGTTTACAGCTGGAATGATATCCGGAAAGCTCTGTATCCGTATATCACCTTCAGTTGTGCTTTGTATTATTTTCCGCTGCTATGTAATTTATTGTAATCTCTGATATTTGTCGAATGTAATTTATTCATTTATACTCTGTATATTCTTGTATCTGATGGAATTGTTGTAATATACAATGAAATGTTCTTCTGTTTGTGTTCTGATTTGTCCTGTTCTCAACGTTCAGGGGTTTCGAACGGTCTAGATCGGTTTAACGACTGATTCGGATCGAGCGAAATTCCAGGCCGTCACAATTTTATTTAAATATTCTATTTCAATTGTTCAAATTCCTTTGAAATCACCAATTTAAATTTTTTAAATTGGCCCGTATTTTCCGGGTTATTACAAAATTCTTTAAATTTATTCTTTAATCTTCCTTTGGATATCAATTCAAACCAAATTAAGGTTTATCCAAACTAGTCGAGGTTAGCGCACCTTACTGAAGTAATCATTTGTTTTATTTCCCAATCCTAACTTATTCATCCCATGGAGCAAAACTGGTAATACTCCATATCTAACGCCACGGTGTTATCGGTAAATTTAATTACCATTTCACGTTCAAACATAATTAAATATTTAACTATCGCCTGGAGTAAAACAGAGGGTACTCCATTCTTGATCATTTCCTAAATTTGATAATTTAAATTATCACATTTCCATTTCAATCTAATTAAAGATTCATTAAAATTTCACTTAGTTTTAATCTTCAAAAATCATTATATAATGATTATTCAAATGTAATGACCTGCCATTTTGACCGTGCCGAATCGACAAAACATGTCAACTCGAAACATCCAAAACAACAGATTGTTACTAGCTTTTGAGGTAAATAGAATAAATCATAGAATCACAGATCACAGACACAGATACAAAGCAATATGATATCTCGCAGCGGAAAATTTTAAAATACAATAGTACTTCATGAAGCTACTAAATAAATTTTACATCAGAGTTTACATAAATAATACAGTGGAAGTCTAATACAATAAATAATTGATAACAGTCTGAAACAAAACAATGATAATAGCTGACACTGGAACAACTGTTAAAAGAGTAGATACAGGTGAGCAAACCCAATATAAGCTCCAACTCCAAAGATGAATCTCGAAACTGGAATACTCGATCTGACCCGAGCAATAATGCAAAACAAAACAACTCGGATCAGGACTAACATTCTCATAGAAGTAAATCAACTCAAATGAAATGTTCAATGAAATGCAATTAGTAACTTAGAGGATGTTTAGGATCACCATCCTCTAAGGATCCGTCAAACTAATACTACATAGTATAATACGCTATATACAATAGTGTCTATCAGTAAAGTAAAATATCAAAATAGCGTAAGCGGGATTACCATGATTACCCTTACACCGTTTATATATTCCCATAATATATACAATACCATAATTCCTCCGTAAACTGGAGGTTGATCAGAGGGCACTCCATATAAAACAGTACAAAACAAAATCGTAGTAGGCTCGTATAAGGTATGTGACAAGGCATGCAAGGAATGCCAGGGTGGATTCACCGTTTGCAAAACCGGACTAGTGGTAACGCATAGTAGCCACTACCACCCACCTCGATACACACTCCCATAATCCAAAGGGCCCAAATCGAATCTCAACAGTAATTGAATAATATCGAAGAAGTGTGCTCGATAAGAGGTATGACCTCACTTGGTCCGTGCGTAGCTCCTGTTTTAGCCACATCAAGCTGACTCAAGGTAGTCAGGGTCTCGTAATTAATATGGAATAGAAAAATGGAGTCGTTCGCTAAATTATTCCCTTCATTCTGGAACTCTACCACGTACACAGTTGTTAAAGTGGTTTTCGATATTGGCAGAGAGTATGACAATATCCGATCCCGGTCTCTTTAACAACCAATCGTTTACATTTTTCACACCTTGGTCATTATTTTATAAATCACTTTATAAAATAGTTTATACGAATTCTCATATTCGTATAAAAAAATCAAAATTAAATATTTATTTCGAATATATTAACTTTTGAAACACATCCACGTAAATTGAATCGATTTAGAAAATCATATCATAAAGGTCTCGAGATATAGTATAAACTAATACTATAATATTTAACTTCGATAATATCTTAGTTTCGGATTTATATAACGATCATCTTTCCGAAATCAACTTATAGTCGTATATTAAAAGATCCAGAATATTGTTAAAAATCAAGACAAAATTGTTTTAACTTCGAATATATGTGGTTTGATTTATACTCAGCAAAACTCATTCAAATTATTCAAATAATTCAATTCCACCTTATTAAGAGTTCATTTAAGTCGATTCAAGAAATTCAACGTTTTCGGCTCTAATTCAATATGTTTTCGATTCAAATCAAAACTTATATTTCAAATCAACAGAACATACCATCTCTTACAATTCAAGTTGTACATTTCGATGTCGTCGCTTATATATTCAAATCATACGGTTTTAAAACCATTCTTATAAATTCGCTTTCACAAATTCTTAATTTAAACCAATTCTATATATATACATATTTTTTTTTATATATTCCAATTCATATTCAATCACTATAAAATCGAATTCATTTCATCTCAGCTGTAATTCAAATTAATCGCAATTCAAGATCATTTCTCATAAGAATTCAAAACCGAATTCAAACTCACATTCAATTGATTTATAATCAAATTCATTCCTTAGATTTGGAAATTCAATTTCAAAACAAATCAACAATTAAAGTTCATCTCTCGTAAGTCTATTTCGATTCGAAAACAAATTTATTTCTTATATCCGTTCATATGTTAAGTCAAGTATCATTATATAAATTTTATATCTTAAACATCGAATTCGAATCGCGAAACCTTAACTTATTCAACTTTTAGTGTATTATTAAAGTTTGTAAAATATATATAAAGAAAAATATAATTTTGAAAATATACATATAAAGAAAAATATAATTTTTGAAAATATATATATAAAGAAAAATATATTGTTTTTGAAAAAATATATATATAAGTTTATAAAATTCTAAAATAAATTATAAATAGATTATAAACATATATAAGTTCAAAATAGTATAAAATAGATTTAAAATAAATATTTACTATAATATAATATATAAAAGTTTTAAAATATTAATATAATTAAATTATAAAATTATAAGTAAAAAATCAACTTCTAAATCATTTTACTTCGGAAATACGACCAACGGTGTCTGTATATAATTTTCTACCCTATGGTCAAGTGATACAAATATTTATCATTTCAACCCGCAATTTATAAAATCTCAACGGGTCTATCATTTCAACCCGTGATCCCAAATTCAGTAAAAATCGTTCAGGTCTATCATTTCAACCCATAACGATTTTTCCCTATTTTAATGTCCTTTCGGGTATGTATCATTTCAACCCTTAGTGATTTTCCTAAACTAGGGTATCAACAATCACAAACAACAATCACATAGCAACAATCCCAGTATATAAAATTTGTGCACCTACGTGTCATATAAATATCGTGTCACATATGAAAGTGTACATAATAAACAAACAATTTCTATTAGCAGCCTATACATTTCATAACAGTTCAAATAGTTGATCTAACCTCCATGAAATAAATGTGAGTCAGGTGTGAGATAAACTCACCTTTCTTGGTAAAGAATTGAAGACGACAATCGATTGACACCGAAAGAGATTAGCACGATTCAGAATGATTTCAGCTCAATGATCTCTTAATATTTAATTAATTTTTGTAAGAGGAGGCGGGGAATTTCAATGGATCAGCACGGTTATTCGGGATTTGGAACGGTATGGTTATTTGGCTTTGGAACGGGTATCGAACTCAACACCAAACCCGGTTCAAAATAAACACAGTAAACTTTTATAAAAATATTATAAATTCTATAACACAACCAAAACCATTATAGAAATATATATTCATTCAAATGTAAACACACACACGAACACTCCCCCTATGTATATACTAACTCGCGCGCACCCACAGTAACACTAAATCTCACCACGCATACACCATGGACACACAGAATATACACAATCAAACTCATACAAAAACTCACGCCACACAATGAAAATACACACGCATACACCCAGATATATAAAAGTATACACACACAACACCACACTACAAACTTACTCAGCTCGCCAAAACTCAAGCACACTTCATAACATCCACACACACTCTCACAAACTCACGCCACCATAAACACACACGCGCAGGTCATCCGGGGAAGGCTTGAAGCATGAAGGGATCGACATGGGTTATGGCCAGTAGGGGTTCGGCAGTTGAGGAAGAAGCTAGGCGGGTTTTGGAGAGTGGTGCTGCATGAGTTTCGGCTTGGTTCAGGGAGTTGTTGGAGGAGCAGGGCGCATGCTTGGGGAAAACTGGTGTGGCTCAGGGGTTCAACTCCAGGCGTCACGGTGGGGTGCAAGCCGTGAGATAGGCATGGCTTCGAGCTTGGAAGGCGTGGGTGGGTTCGAAGCGTGTCGAGACGGAGGGGAGCAAAACGGAGCTCGGCTGGGTGGGACGGACTGGTCGGAGTGGCGGCTCAGGTGGGATCGGCTTCGGACTGATGAGTGTTTGGGCGTTGGAGTTGGAGGTGAGGGAACTGCTGTTAGATGGAAAAAAATGAAGGAGGAGGGATTATAAAAGAGAAGAGATAAAAAGGGGCAACAGGAATATAAAGAGGAACGGTAAAGGATGATGGAAAAGAGAGCAGTTGATAACTGGAATGATGCATTAGGAAGGGTTGAACGGAGATTAAGGGGAACGTGGCTTTCGGAAATGAACGAGTCCCTTGGAAAATGCATCTGAACGGATGGGTTCTTAACGGTTCAAAAACAACCGATTTTCAGTATGAAGCGAAAACAAAGTTTTGAATGAACCGTTTTTTTTTTTTTTTGAAACTTTAAAGGTAAACAAATAAGTTTTTTTATATATACATATAAACAAAGAATACACGAAAAACTGGGTAAAACCAAATGTTGGAACGCTTGAAAATTGAAAACGTTAGAGTTAAATATGTATTGAAAACATGTTGGAAAAAAATATATAAGGCGGTGTTTTGGAAACAGAACCGAAAACGAAAATGGAAACGGACACAAAAGGTTTGCTGGGAAAAGAAAGCAAATGTGTTTATACATGAATACAAAAGATGCATATATATTTTATTACCTTCATTCATGCAATTGGATTAGGAAAACATATAGCAACGTTGGAAATGGAAAGGGGAATGTATGCATGGCTTTTGAAATGAAAAGAAAAGGGAATGAAAGTGTAACGGGATGTAAGAAGAAGAAACGCATGCAAATGAACACTAACAAAACACAAATGCGTGCATGCCTTTTTGAAAAATAAAGAAGTTGTTAAACCAGCATGCATGCATAGTAAAGGTGTAAACATGCCCACTTTGAAAAGAAAAAAAAATATTCGGGTGGCTTAGTAAAATAATAGAACGGGTTTTGCAGACCCAAAATGGTTAGAAAAATATGCGGGATCCAAATAGGGACACATCAAACTCAAATGACACTTTTTCAAAAATGAACTGCGCAAGCCTTTTCGAAACTTCTGCACGAAGTGAGCGCCGAAACTGACAAATGAATATATTACGGAAATCAGCGCGACGAGACGGACACAACAATATAAAATTTGCAGTGCCAGAATGCGCCGTTCAAAAACGCGTTACAGACCCCTTAAACGTAAAAATGCGGATGGAAAATGGATGTCAAAACATTCTTTTTTCGCGAAACAAATTCCGCCGTTGGATTACTGACAACAAATACAATATTTTTCAAGTTTATCCGAACTGGATTCGGAGAGATTTTAAAATCGATAAATTTTGAACGGTTATGCGCAACATTGCACTGAAAATTGCACGATCGAAAAACATTCAAATTTTTCACAACTACTACATCTCACTGAACATATTTCAAATATCAAACTCCCGTTACGAGAAATTATAAAATATTTTCAAAATAAAACTCGATATAAATCGGAATTTAAATCGTTAAAAATAGCGGGTTGTTACATCAAATTTAGGAAATAAATCCTGTCTTTAACTGGGTTAAAAACTAATGTCATTTAAAACACAGTTCACGATAAACCCAATGTCATATTCCATTAATTATGGAATCTTCATGGAAAATAGATCAATAAATATAATCGATATAAACTTCCATATCCAACCAATAATATAAATGGAATAACGGCAAAACCTTTTAAATTCCATATATAGAAACAGTCTTCCTCCACAGAAGTTTACTTCGATTATTACCATACCGTGTTCCATTCCATTCTAATTTATTTTATTAAATTGGAAAACTTTTCTTTGGAAAATCCATTTAAATCTTAACAGAAAGATTTATATATTCCAAATCACATTTCATTGTTAACCGGGTTAAAGAACGAATGTCGTTTAAAACACAGTTCACAATAATCCCAAATTCATATTCCATTTTATTCCAATTACTAAATATAATTGGAAACTCTAATAATCTTAATTAAAATATTTATTCTTTTCACACGGGGTTTAAGAACAGTGTAACTAAAGACACCATTCACGACAAACCCAAAATCCATTTCTTTCATTCAATTCCAATTAAATATTAATTAATTGGAAAACTTCACTAAATCTTAATAAAAAAAGATTTATTCTTTTCTCAACGGGGTTTAGGAACAGTGTTATTTAAGACACCGTTCACGACAAACCCAAAATCCATTTCTTTTATTCAATTCCAATTAAATATTAATTAATTGGAAAACTTCACTAAATCTTAATTAAAAGATTTATTCTTTTCTCAACTGGGTTTAAGAACAGTGTTATTTAAGACATCATTCACGACAAACCCAAAATCCAGTTTAATATTAAATACAAGGCTCTGAATAGAAATTATATCGGCTTATATTCAATATCAAATTCTAAAACTAACGGATATCGTATTGGGAATAACGATATCTGTATCTTCCAAATTCCCATAAAAATATCCATATAACCATGGAATCCAATATCAAAATATTCCGAAGATTATTTCCATTTCAATCCATTCCAATTTATTCATTGGAAAATTCTGGTTATTTTTAAAACCATTTTAAAATCCAATTTATTTATTTCTAAAAATAAATGGATTATTATTCTAGTTATCAACTAGTTCATTTTGATAAAAATATATTTTTACCTTTACAAACATTGAATTTTCATCCAAGTTCTTTCCAAATCATTTCTTATGATTTTACACAAATTATTGATATTTTTAATAATTTTATCTTGGCCCATATAGTCAGTTTCCAATAACGGCCTCCGAAATGCACTTACAACGACCTTTTCCAAATTTGATTTGGACATAATTCCAAATCTAACCATTAGATTTTAAATCTCTAATATTCATTGGAAAGATCTTTTCGATACGAACCCATCGGTTCAGGTTTTAGGAGAATCCAACGGTCACGTAATGTCAATTCGAAGTCAATGGTCGAAATTCGCGAACGGTCGCATCGTGTTGCGTTCTATTCAGGCCATTAAATATATATATATTATACATTTTTCATCGATTTCCATTGAAAACATATTTTATAAATTTGTTTATAAATTCATTTCAAAATGATTTCAACTTCATTTCAATTTTCAAATCAAATTTGAATATTCCTTTATAAATCCGTTTTAAATTCATTTCAAAACGATTTCAACTTCATGTCAATTCTCAAATCAAATTTGAATATTCCTTTATAAATCCATTTTAAATTCATTTCAAAATTATTTTAACTTCGTTTCAATTTCCGAATCAAATTTGAATATTACTTTAAAAATCCGTCTTAAATTCATTTCAAAACGATTTCAACTTCATTTCAATTTTCAAATCTAATTTGAATATTTCTTACCATTATAATATTAAAATGGTAATATTTTCAAAATGTCTGATTTTGATTATACGCTGAATACTATTTAAAAATATTCGTTAATTCTGAATTGGAATCAGACTCAATAATTACCATATAATTTTAGTTATATGGATTACATACAGCGCGTGTATACAATGATAATGATAAACAATCATCAAAAATTCATACAACATCCAGAGTGCATTTTAAAACTGTATAAGCATTAAAATAAATAAATAAATAACGCTTATACACTATGTCAACCCATCGATTGACATACCACTAATTATTGGGATCAGTATATGTCAAATTTCATCCCAATACCCGTGTGGGGTTTTCAAACAACAAACACAGATTATTATTTATGTAGTTGGACGATGTGTAAAATTTATCGTCCCAATCAATATTAGTTAAATGGGTGTACATAAACAAATCGTCCGATTTGTAAATGAATATTTATTTCAACACATCACTATTTTATATAGTTCATATATTCAATAAAAATGATATTTTTATTGTTCAAATATTTTATTCAACACATGAATATTTTATTTTCCATCTCACATCACAATCACAACATAATACAGTCCAAACAAATAATCATGGTTTGTACAATAAATAGTGTCGGGTGCTGCTAAGCACCGTCTGCATCCTAGTATATATTTAACTATAAAGTAATTTAAGTGAGAAAAGTTCTCACATTTGGTTTCCACTCCATCATTCTTTAAAGGACGGTTTTGGATTCCGCTTAGTTTCCAGCTAGTTCCATTGCAGTCTGTTTCATGTGGTATATATATTAAAAATCATATTTTTACAATGCTATATATATTTATAAAAACAATGCTACATATTTTTAAAAACCATGCTATATATATTTTTAAAAACCATATTTAAACAATACTAATTATTTTTAAAAACCATATTTTTAAAACAATGTTTTTTTCCTTTTAAAAATCCTATTTTTAAACAATGCTTACATATATGAAAATTCATATTGGAAAATTCACATTTTTAACACAAAGTTATTTTGTATAAAATCACATTTTTATACTATTTTATTTCTTACAAAATTGATGCTATTTTTATTTTAAATCAATACTATTTTTATTTACAAAATCAATGTTATTTTTATTTTAAAACAGTACTATTTTTATTTACAAAATCAATGTTATTTTTATTTTAAAATAATACTATTTTTATTTAATAAATCAATGTTATTTTTTCTCTTCACTGTTATACTCACGGTTGCTTCAGGAAGTTCGATCACCAAATGTTGACCTGAAAAATCCAACGCCGTCGCCAAATGCCACCACCGGACCACCATCACCATACCCCACCTGAACCGTCGTCGTGCCGCCTCGCCGCCTCGCCATTCCCACAAACCGCGTCGAACTCGGTGCACTAGGTCGCTGGAAAAACCCCTGCGATGGCCGCCACTTCAGGCTCTAAATCGAGCAGCATACACACCTAACCCCGATCACATTCGTATCAAATTGAAGCTCTCCCCTTCCTCTACAATGTTTGTTGAAGGACTGGGGTCTAATTCTTTGTGTTTTGGACGGGATTTAGGAAAAAAAATCGAGCGATTTTGGCCCTTAAACGATAGGAAGCGGCGGCCTGACCTTAATGACTTAGGGTTAAAAAAAATTGGGTTATTTATATAAAACTTTGTATTATTTAATTCAATGATTAATCAAATAGGAAGTTTAACAATTCGAACTCCAAATCAAACCCAATGACTGTCGCCCCTAGCCAAATACCCCCATTCCGACACAATGGGATGTGTTTCGTAAGCCAATTCGATTGTTTCGATCTGTTTTTCTTTAAACTAAAATATAAATCATTATTTATTCAGTTTAAACGTAAATTTCAACTTACCAGGGACACATACTGAATCCAAAAATTCTAGAAAAATAAATCTAGCTATGTTTTGACAATACAGTTCTAACAAACACATTTAAATTTTCCATGCTCACATATTAATTCCAAAATTTATGAAAATTGGAATCTAACAATAATTTGACATTCCGGATCCAACAAAACTGGTTTCGTCGAAAAAGGAGGTCGTTTGCAAAATGGCTAGTTTTAAGGGCTATATATTATATTAAATTTACAGCGACTATATTAAATTTTAAACTGGACATAACTTTCAATTCTCCTTATGAAATCTGGATTTTTCACATTCGTTAGAAAGATATAATTAAACAAATTCAAATATTTCTGGTTTTACTGAAATCCGATTTATTTTGAATCACGTACATTCATTTGAAATTTAAAATCGAATTTTCAAACTTTCGCGCCATTTCAGGGTTGTTTTATAATTAAAATAAATTTATTCGTTCTAACTTTGATTTAAATAAATTTTTAGTCATTATTATTTAAAATAAATCATTTTAAATATTCAAAATCCATTAAAATTACTAAAATAAAATTTTTAAATTGGTTTTGAAAATCCGAGTTGTTACAATCTCCCCCACTTAAAATATTTTCTTCCTCGAAAAGAAACAGAGCTAAAAGTTGTGTAACTAACCAACTCAACTTTCATTCTGGCTTTCATTCTTCAAATTTTCAGTTTCTAAGAATTTTCCAATTTTTCAAAAATTTGGCCAACACCCTAAATTTTTGAAAAATTTCGCCATAACCTCCTTTGTATGGGGAGACCTTTAAAACCGAAACTAGCCTCACATGGCCCTCACTAATCCATAAGAAAAAGAAAAGGCCAAGCGGCTAGCCAATCGGCTCATAAAATCATCAAAACCCAAGAAATACAGTAAATATGTACCTATTTGTCGTGCATACAATTTTATTCCTTTTCTTAGCTTCCTAGCCTTGACCTGTTCAATGTATATACATGTACATGTATGCGGTTCCAATCAAATTTCCAATTCAGTTTAATATTTGATTCGATTTGGCTAATTTTACCTTACATTCCATATTGGTTAAATTAATTATTATACTAATATTTTTATTAGTTAAACTGATAATCACACATCACAATCAGCAATCAATTAGTGGATTAGCTTTTCAAATATATAATTTTATCTATATATACTCAAAATCATATTTTCAGTGCCAAATCACATTAATATATTCTAACTATATTTTGTTTCTCACACCAGTCAATTGGAAATATATAGATATCCCACTTTAGAAACTCGAACATAAATGCTGATGATGACATACCGTCATCAGAACCATCTCAGGGCGATTTGAGTGTGATTCTATATCTATCAAATATCTGGGGCTTCGAATATATATCTCGTCAGGTTATACTCGAAATCTCCCTATACTTGATTGTCCAAGTTCAATTTAAAATAAAATATTCAAATATGAATGATTGATATAAAAAATTAAAACTAAATTTGATTTCAAAAATAACAATCTTCACACTCATTCTAGGATACTACTGATCCTATCTCTAACAAGTCATTCTTATTGGGTAATACTAATCCAATCTCTGATGAATTCTTTTGTTCTGTAAACCAAAGCTCTGATGCCAAGCTATAACTAACTGAACTCCCTCTATCTCCTAAGAGACGGAAGAAGACAGATTGAGTTGAGGACAAAACCAATCAGAACACAAACAGAAGAACATTTCATTGCTATTACAACAATTTACATCAGAGTACCAGAATATAACAGAGTATGAATAAATATTATACATCAGAAAAATATCAGATATTTAAATTACAAAGAAGCGGAAAACTGATACAATGCGTTGCAGAAATACATTAACAGATACAACTGAAAGAAATACACGTATATAGAGCATTCCGAATATAGCTCTAGCTGTAAATCCAGGATCCTGTATAAATAAATCTGCAAAACCAAAACTACTAGCTGCCCGTATGGAAAATAGGGGCACCCAGAGTTTAGATTAAAACAATAAACTTCAGGTCAGTCATGGGATTGGTGTGAGAACTTGTAAGGACCCGTTACTTCCCCGTGAAGGAAAGAGCGGATACTTTGAGAACAACACACAACAGAACGCAGACGGAAGAACATTTCATTGCTATTACAACAATTCCATCAGATACAAGAATATACAGAGTATAATGAATAAATTACATTCGATAAATATCAGAAATTACAATAAATTACATAGCAGCGGAAAATAATACAAAGCACAACTGAAGGTGATATACGGATACAGAGCTTTCCGGATATCATTCCAGCTGTAAACCAGGATCCTGTGAATATAAATCTGCAAAACCAAAACTACTAGCTGCCCGTGTGGAAAATAGGGGCACCCTGAGTTTAGGTTAAAACAATAAACTCTAGGTCAGTCATGTGACTGGTGTGAGAACTAAAACAGTTATTTAAAACTTTACTTTAAAAGAGAGTAATTCAAGGGACCACGCCGTATAACACGGAACGGGTTTCCTCCCAAGAATACCAGTGCATAGAATAAATAACGCAATGCTTTTTCGAAAAATGAAGCTATTATAAGACCCAGGTCCCATCACACAATGCAACGCAAGCCGGAGGATAGGGTTTTACCTTATAACAGCCAAACATGCTTGGTACGTTTAAAACAAATCATTTGATACTATAATAAGTGTATAGTGTCAAAACATTTCAATCATAAATATAAATCATAGACGACATGAGTGCCCCATCCCACTATGTCGCCATACTAGGCTCTACAAATAAAGCCGAAATACACGTATTGGAAATTGGATTTCCGTCATGAGTCGAGGCAAGGGGCAAGCTCCTCTCCGCGTTCGAGACACTCTAGCAAATGTCCCAGGGTTACGCACTCTGGGCAACCCTTGGATCTTCAGGGCCGGTCCTCACTTACGTTAGAGGATTGACAATTCCTGAACACACGTTTCCCAGTCCTTACAGACCTATAATCGAGGCGCCTCGCATTCCAACAACCACATAGGTGAAAAGTATATAAATGTCAGGGCTGGTAAGTCACTGACACCACCAAAGCAAGAAAGAAACGTTGTGCTCTCCCTGCAGTCTGTATCCCGTTTATAACTCATACCGAGGTGTGAGGCTCGCGAATTCACGCTATACACAAAGCTACGCCACAAAGGCCGTGCTTTGATCATCAACCACAAGACTTTGCTTTTCAACAGAAGCCTTGATCTATGCAACTCAGCGTGCCACACAGGCAGTTCATGCCATGCGATTGATATCTATCGATATATAACCTCTAAGCTCGTACGTCTCAGAGAAGGGCGTTAAGCAAGAGAATAAATTCTCCGCCGCCAAACAGATATATATTTAACAGAAATCAATCAACACAGAATAAAATCCAATGTCAGACACACAATCCATTTACAAGTTCGTTCTGGGTCTGAACGAAACCGGAGGCACTTTCCTCGCATATCCATCCATCTCCAAGTACGTCTGGACGACCACCAACTAATTCCATCCTCTCGGGTGTACAGCGCAATCAGGATCGTCAGTAATTATCCAAACGATGTGAAGACTTCCGGTCTTCAACCACCGCCTTCATCTTCGACATATCGTCGAATCGGTTATTCAGAATGGGTATGAACCCGGCCTTTCCGAACAACCCGCGTATATTAAAACAAATGTTACATAAACACAACATACGCCTCATTCCAATTCAGAATATTCTTTTATTCACAAAATCACAGTTTTAGGGAAAGGTTCCCATTAATTTTATCCAAGATAAATTCTTTAAATTTATCCTTTAATCTTCCTTTGGATGTCATTTCAAACCAGATTATGGTTTTCTAAACTAGTCGAGATTAGCGAACCACAGCGAAGTAATTATTTATTTTATTTCCCAATCCCAACCTATTCATCCCATGAGGCAAAACTGGTAATACTCCATATCTGACACCGTGGTGTTATCGGTAAATTTAATTACCATTTCACGTTCAAATCTAATTAAAGATTCAACTATCGCTTTGGAGCAAAACTGGTAATACTCCATTCTCGCTCATTTCTAAATTTAATAATTTAGATTATAGATTCACATTTCAACCTAATTGCAGATTCGTTAAAACTCCTTTTACTGGGTTAAAGAACTAGGTGTTATTTAAAACACAGTTCACAACAAACCCAAATCACATTCTATTTATTATCGGGTTAAAGAGCTAGGTGTTATTTAAAACACAGTTCACGACAAACCCAAATCACATTCTATTTATCATCGGGTTAAAGAACTAGTGTTATTTAAAACACCGTTCACGATAAACCCACAAATCAATTCTAGTTCAACTCAAATCAAATATATTAGGAATTCTGATTATTTAAAACCCCTTTTTAATCTAATTTATTTATTTAAAAACAAAAAAATCGGGTTTTAAATTTAGTTCAAACTAGTTCATTTCGATAAAAATCCATTTTTATCTTTTCAAATATGGAGTTTTTCACCCCAATTTTCCCCAAATCATTTCTTATGATTTTACACAAATTATTAATAATTTTATCAAGGCCCGTACAGTCGATTTCCATCAACGGCCATCGAACTGCACTTATAGCGACCTTTTTCAAATTTGATTTGGATGTATGTCCAAATCCAGCCGTTAGATTTTAAGTTTCTAACATTCGTTAGAAAGCTCTTTTCGATACGAACCCAACGGTTCCGGTTTTAGGAGAATCCGACGGTCGGATCTCCCGTAATGTCCGTTTGAAATAATTGGTCGAAATTCGCGAACTGCCGCGGCGCGGCGCGTTCTATTCAGGCCATTATATTATATATGTAATATATATAATATATATTTCGTCGATTTCTATTTAATTCATTTCGAAATCGTTTTATATTCAATTCATTTCGAAATCGTTTTCTATTCAATTCATTTCGAAATCGTTTTATATTCAATTCATTTCGAAATCGTTTTATATTCAATTCATTTAGAAATCGTTTTCCATTCAATTCATTTCGAATTCGATTTATATTCAATTCATTTCGAAATCGTTTTATATTCAATTCATTTTGAAATCATTTTCCATTCAATTCATTTCGAAATCGTTTTATATTCAATTCATTTCGAAATCGTTTTCCATTCAATTCATTTTAAAATGAATCAAATCGATATAAATATCGTTCATGTCAAAATGGCGTCAATCTAATCAACAGGGCTTCATATTTCGTTCAACACATGACTAATCTCAACGGATGAGTACGGTCAACACATGAACCTTTATATTATAATATTCTTTATCTTCTAAATTGGAATGAGGCCCAATCAATCACCATATAATGTTAATTATATGGATTTTCATACATCACACGTATATAATAGCATTGAAAAATAATCAACCATCAACCAAAGTGCACTACACTGTATAAGCATCAAATATAGATACCTAACGCTTATAACAGCCTGTCAATCAATCGATCGACATATTTAATCAATCAGGATGAGTGAACTTCAAATTTCACCCCAACACCCGTGTGGGGTTTCAAACAATCAAACACAGATTTTAGTTGTGCAGTTGGGCGATGTGTAAAATTTATCGTCCCAATCAATGTCCTTCAAATAGGTGTACATAAACAAACCGTCCGGTTTGTAAATGAATATTTTATTTTATTCACTTCACGTAAAAAAAAAATATTTTTAAAGATAGAATATTTTATTCAACCTATGAAAATATTCTATTCAGTTCATTTATTAAATAAAATGATATTTTTATTTTTCTAACTTATTTTAGAAAATTTCGGCGGCATAACGGCACGATACTAGAAACGGGACGAGGCCTAGCCTTATCCCCGGTCTAGTGAAGGCCCACGCCATTCACACATCAATCAAATTCACCAAACAACCAAATTCAAATCAAATCATCTAACTAATTTATGCAACCAAACAAACAAGTCCATGGTTTGTGGACGGTTGTGTCGGGTGCTACTAAGCACCGTCTACATCCTAGTATATAAATATAACTAGAAAAGAAATTGAAAGGTGAGAAATTCTCACCAATAGCTATCCAACTTCACGACACTTCATTGATAGAAATCTTCATCGTTATCGCATTTTTGTCATCTTCGTTGCCCGTAGTCACTACATATATAAAAATCACACATTTTTATATTTTGATGTCTTTAAAATAAAAATCACATTTTTATTTGTTCACTTTCAATTTAAAAATCATATTTTTATAATCGCTTCATACATTTAAAAATCGAATTTTCACTTCGCTATTCAATATATAAAAATCGAATTTTTACTATACTATTCAATATATAAAAATCAAATTTTTACTATACAATTCAATATATAAAAATCAAATTTTTACTTCGGTATTCAATATATAAAAATCGAATTTTCACATCGATGTTCATATAGTAAAGATTATATTTTTATCACGCTATTCTTCATATAAAGATTTCGCCTTTTCAAATATAAAGATTTCGCCTTTTCAAAAATAAATATTTCGCCTTTTCAAAAATAAATACTTCGCCTTTTCAAAAATAAATACTTCGCCTTTTCAAAAATAAATACTTCGCCTTTTCAAAAATAAATATTTCGCCTTTTCAAAAATAACACTTTATTTCAACGTATATATAATAAAAATCAGATTTTTATTTTGCTACATATACAAAGATGATATTTTTATATTCTCTATCTCATAAAGATTACATTTTTATAGTTCCCACTATGTAAAAATCATATTTTCATAAACTGATAATCATGTTTTCTATACCTAAAAATTATATTTTCCATAACCTAAAAAATTAGATTACTTACAGAGTTTTTAGGGTTTCGATTTGGTAGAGAAAATGGGGGAAAAGGCGGCTGCTGGCACTCGACAGGAGGAGGAGTGGTCCTTCTTGTTCGTAGTCGGAGAAGCGGTGCCAGGGTCTGCGCGGAGGAAGGGGGCGGAGGTTGCATCGCGTCCGAGGTGGGGTCGGGGTGTGGTCTGGCACCTGCGGCGGGCGGGAGGGGGTTTCGTGGGGGTCACGCTCGAACTGGAGGGGATGGGGGAGGCGCGGTCGAGCCTGGCGGAGGGCGATGGTGGCAGGCGCGACGTGGAGGGAGGGGCGGTGAGGTCGTCGATCGGATTGGGGATTGGGTTTTTTTTTTAAATTTCTGTTTAAATGAACGAAGGGGGGGGGGGGCCTGGAGGAGTTTAAGGGGAGAAAGGTTTTTTTTATTTTTTATTTTTTTTTCACTAAAAAGCAACTTTTATTTTCGACCTCTAAACGACGCCCACCGCCTGTCGTCCATAGCGTTTTACCCCCATTCCGAACACAATGGGATATGTATCGTAGGCTGATTCGAACGTTTCGATCAGTTTCCGTTAAAATCTACATGTAACTCTATATATTGAATTTGAACGTGCATTTCAATTTACCGGGGTCAAATACTAACTCTAAAAATTCCAGAAAAATATTTCCTAACTTCGTATTGACGATACGGTCCTAAAAAAACTAGTTTCGTTGAATTCTGAGACCGTTGGGAAAATGGCGAATTTCCAGTTGATTAAAATTAACTTAAACTGGTCAAACGCGTTTTCCTTTGCCACGCTCACATATTGATTTGAAAAATTATGAAATTTGGAATCTAGCAATAATTTAACATCACGGACCCAACAAAAGTAGTTTCGTCGAAATCCGAGGTCGTTTGCAAAATTCCCATTTTTAAGGGCCTGAATTCCATAGCGACTATTCAGAATTTTCAACTGGACATATCTTTTGAATCCCGCTATGAAATTTCGATTTTTCGAATTCGTTGGAAAGATATCATCAATTAGATCCTAATGTTTTTGGTTTCACTAAAATCCGGATTGTTTTGCACCCGGTACATTCAACTGAAGTTTGAAATCGAATTATCGAACTACCGCGCCATTTTCAATTCTATTTATAATTATATATAAATATTTATATTCTAACGACGACATATATAATAAATACGTTTGAATTATATTCAAATTAAATTTCTCGTCGATTTTATTTAAAATAATTCATTTTAAATATTCAAAATTCGCCGAAATTGCCAAAACAAAAATTTTAAACTGGCTCAGAATTTCCGGGTTATTACAATAACAGTTATTTAAAACTTTACTTTAAAATCAGGTAAATCAAGGGACCATGTCGTATAACACGGAACAGGTTTTCTCCCAAGAATACCAGTGCACAAAACAGTTTATAGACAATGCAATGCTTTTTGAAAAATGAAGCTATTATAAGACTCAGGTCCCATCACACAATGCAACGCAAGCTGTAACAACCCGTAAAATCAGAGCCAATTTAAATTTTTTATTTTAGCAATTTTAATGAACTTTGAATATTTAAAATGATTTATTTTAATAATAACGATTTAAAATTTATTTAAATCGAACTTAGAACGTATATATTTATTTTAATTATATAACGAGCTTAAAATGGCGCAGTAGTTTGAAATTTGATTTCGAATGTCAATTGAATGTTCAAGATTTAAAATAAATCGGATTTCTGTAAAACCAAAAATATTGAATCTATTTAATAATATCTTTCTAACGAATGTGAAAAATCCAGATTTCCTAACGGGAATTGAAAGTTATGTCCAGTTGAAAATTTAAAATAGTCGTTATGGAATTTAATATAATATATAGCCATTTTGCAAATGATCTCCATTTTTGACGAAACAACTTTGGTTGGATCCGGAATGTCAATTTATAGCTACGTTTAAAATTTCATAATTTTTGGAATTAATATATGAGCGTGGGAAATTAAAACGCGTTTGGAAATTTCAGTTTGAATTGGATCGACCAGAAAATGGCCATTTTTCAAATGGTCTCCAAACTCGATGAAATTAATTTTTTTGGGACCATATCGTCCAAACCTAGCTGGATTTATTTTTTTGGAATTTTTGGAATCAGTTTGTGGCCCCGAAAAATTAAAATATAAGTTCAAATCTAAAATTGAATGTTTTATATTTTAATTTGAAGAAAAACTAACCGAAACAGTCGAATAAGCTTACGAAACATATTCCATTGTGTATGGAATGGGGGTATTTAGCTAAGGGTGACAGTCATCGGGTTTGATTTGGAGTTTGGATGTAAAAACACCTTTTTACAATTTAAAATAATTTAAATATATATTCAACCAATCATAATATTCATTTCATTATTTCATTTTCCAAAAAGGCCAGATAACCCTCTAGTTAGACGACGGAAAGCAGCCTCCACCTTCTCTCCTTGATTTCTCCAAATCCACACAATGAAATTTGAAGCTCCTTTAGGGAATTTTGTAGAGCTCATCCTCCTCTTCAAATCCATACCTGATTTACCAATTATCATGGAGTATTTCTCGTGAATCTCGCCTCCAAAGTCCACCTATTCAAGCCACCGCCGAGACCATATGTCGCCGTCGCACTCGACCGCACCACCCCCCCAGGGGTGCGTTTCCAAGCTCTAACACGTGGCGCAGGCTGATCGTCCTTTAACTACGCGGTTTGAACGCAAATCGAAGACCTAGTTTCAAACCACTTCTGGAAGGTAACGACTGTTATAAATTAAACTGTTTATAGCACTTAAAAGCATTATGAAGTTAGATTATAGAATAAAAATCATATCTTTTTCATATATTGTCGAAATCCAGTGAAACAAAAGACATTGGGACCGTTACATCGTGCGCTACATTCTAGAAGTGAACGGGATATTTTTAGAGCTATCTACAATTTTTAAATGAGTGGAACCCAAAGTGAGCAATCTAAATTCAAATAAAATGAATAAAAATATATTAGGTTGCAGACGGGGCTTAGTAGCTCCTGACACCATCGTCCAAAGACCATGGATGATTTGTTTGATAGTATTGTGTCGTAGAAATAAATTGTGGTTGCAGCAAAGTTGATTGTGTTTGTGGTGAATTCATTATGTTGTGAAAATGAATAGTATTATGAAAATGAATGTATTGTAATGCTGCAAGGCCTAGGATAGCAGAGGAGCTGTGCTACCTACCCTGCCGTTGTAATGCCAAAATTTTCTGAAATGACTAAATAAAATAGTTGTTGTGATGAATAAATTTTTTAAACAATAAAAATCACATTTTTATTGCGTATATGAAATATATAAAATATTCACGTTTGAAATAAATTGTTTGAACAATAAAAATCACATTTTTATTGTGTATATGAAGTGTATAAAATATTCAAGTTTGAAATGAATTGTTTGAACGATAAAAATATTATTTTTATCATATGTATGAAGTGTTAAAAATAGTCATGAGTCGAAATATATTTTTGTTTGCCAAAAATATTATTTTTAACATTTATGTGAAGTAATAAAAATGTCCTGGTGTGAAATATATTTTTGTTGTCCAAAAATATTATTTTTAACATGCCAATGAAGTAATAAAATAACCATGTGTTGAAATATATTTTTATTAGTTAAAAATATTATTTTTATCACATGTATGAAGTGTTAAAAATAACCATGGGTTGAAATAAATGTTTATTGATTAGAAATATTATTTTAAACATGTATATGAAGTGTTAAAAATAGTCATGTAGGGAAATAATCATTTGTTCGCTAAAAATATTATTTTTAGCGTAGATATGCATATATATATATATATATATATATATATATATATATATATATATATATATATAGACATACATACATACAAACATACATATACTGAACAGGAAAATGGATTAGCTGTTGAGTAAAGAATTTATTTGCGTGCCCGACAAATAGGTAAACCTTAATGAGTTGGTTGCGCAATTTTATTTATTATATAAACTCCTGCGAGTGTCATTGGATGCGATGTGCTGATTATTCTGTGTGAGATTATAAACAATGCCATAGGATAGTAACAATTAATTTTGAACTACACTACATGGCATACTTCGTGAAGATAACATACTTTATCATATTCCGTATAGGCATTTGGAGCTTGTTTGACGAGGTTGGAATTACCATACAAGCGAGAGGATTGTATGGCGATGACTGCATTTCAGGTTGAACCGAAGACGAACTATTGATGTCATAACATATCATATTGCACATAAGCAATAGGTTCTTATATGACGAGGTTGATATTACGATACAGGCAAAACGCTCGTATGGCGATGACTAAATTATAGGTTGAACTGAGGACTGATATGGACTAAATAAATATAACGGTAAATTGCCAGATTAAATAAAAACCCCACACGGGTCTGGAGTTGACAAAAATTACGTTTCTTTAGTTATTAGATGCGGCACATGGATTATTTATTTACCAACACTGGATGAGGAGACGAGATTTATCTCTGGTGTAATTTACACACTCCCTTGGGCATAGAATAGTTCACTAAAAATTGTGTATGCTGTTTCTGGATTTATTGGGTGCCTAATACGACCCAATAAATTCCCAAACCCCTCCCCATACGAGGGCGGTTATGGCGAATTTTTTCAAAATTTAAAGGAATTAGCAAAATCTTTGAAGTAAAAATGGTTTGGAAATCGTCAAATGAATTATATATATAAATATAAATTAAATTAAATGAATAACGATGCTACAATTCGCATTTTGAAATCGTAACTTTAAACGATTATAGCGGGAGATCCGACCGTCGGATTTTCCCGGAATCTGAACCTTTGGGTTTGCTTTGAAAAGATCTTTCCAATGATATAAAATTCATTAAGATCCAACAAATAAATTTTGTGAAATGTTGAATTCAAATTTGGATGATAGCAGCGCATGTTCCATCGAATGACCTGAAATGTCGTTCGATGAAAATGGACTATTTTTATATATAAAAAAATAGTGACAAATCGTTATAAAATATTATAAATGATATAGAATGGAAATAAACCAATTTTACTTGGTTTATTGAGTATTTTGATGGTTAGATGTATTTGACATGAAATAATGATATTGAATTGAAACGTGAATGTCAAATAATCTAACCTAGGAAAGAATTAGTTTGAATTCTGTATATACGTGGATTATTTGAAAAGACCGAGTTAATTCTAATTTCAAATAATCAAACGACAACTAGAAGTCAAAGATATAAAGACGGTGAAAGACCGATAATCTTCACATTGAGTGGATGGCTACTAATGCCTTTGACTGGAGTTGCTGCCTCTAAAGGGTTACAGTCGTAATTGTTCGGACGTATTTGTGGATTGTTCGGATGTGCGAGGGCCTTTCTCCTATATTGGACATATGAGACGAGGAATAAGGTGCCTACGATTTCCTTTAAACCCGGAACGAACTAGTAAATGGATGTGTCTAACATTGGATTTCGTTCTTGATCTCTATTAAATATATATATCTGTTTGGTGGCGGAGAATTTATTCTCTTTTTTGACACCCTTCTCTAAGATGTACGAGCTTAGAGGTTATGACTGATACATTATGATTGAAATTGATTTTTATTGTAAACCTATATTGGCGGCATAGTGGCATGGGACGCTCATGTCGTCTATGATTGATACATTATGATTGAAATTGTTTTTGAAACATATATGCACTAGTGATAATATCAAATGATTTTTTTATACGTATCAAGCATATTTTGGCCATTATAAGGTAAAACTCTATCCTCCGGTTTGCGTTGCATTGTGTGATGGGACTTGAGTCTTATAATGGCCTCGTTTTTCTAAAAATCATTGCATGTTTAATGATTTACTTTATTTCATGCAATGGCAATCCAATGGAGTAAACCCGTTCCGCGTTAGCAACGTGGTCCTGTGATTGGCTTTATTATTAAATAGGTTAAGTAAGATTTCTCATACCAGTCCCATGACCGACTCGTAGTTTATTTCACTTTGCAAACTCGGGTGCCCCTATTTCTACATGGGCAACCATGTATTCAGGTTTAAGCATGCTCATTCTGGATAGCTATGGAGCTGAAGATGGATTCTATCATTTCTATTATACTGTACAGACATTGTTACGCATATTTTGTTCGATTCCAATGCAGACATTTTATATAAGATGAAACTGTATTTTGTACTAAGTATGATCCTCTTATGCTGTGTAATTCTGATGATTATATTTGTTCCAATGTAATTTGATATGCATTATCTGGTGTAATTCTATATTTCTGTTCTACTATTATTGTTTATGTGTTATATTCCACTGATTATCCTTGCTTCCGTAGCACGGAGTTTGGGGTGATCATAGTTGGTATCAGAGCTTTGGTTAATCTAAGCTCCAGAATATAACATATTAACGAACTCGTCAGAAATGGAATCGGTAGTATTCTAGGGCGAGTAACTCATTATAGATAGGATCAGTAATGTCCTAGAATGAGTATGGAAGAATAAAATACACCCCAATAGATGCATTTACATTTAAATATATGTCTCTATGCTTTACAATATCTTTTCTGTTGGCCTGACTCTTTGCCTGCTAATTGCAGACATAACAGAAAATGAGTGGCAGAAACAGAAGAAGTAATTCTATGGTTCAACAATCTAATGAGCCAGTTGTGCTCCCACAGACAGAATCAGATCTAGAAGTTCTGGTTAAGAAGTATCGAAATCTGGGTGGAGTACCATTCTTGGGCAAGGAATATGTTATTGAAACACAAGCATGGATGCGTTCTTCTGAGAGGATTTTTCAAGGCTTAAAGCTAGTAGATGATCAGAAAAGATTACTGGTATCTTGGGCACTCAAAGATGAAGCTTTAATCTGGTGGGAAACCATTACAAAGGATAATCCAGAAGGTAATATTATCTGGGATAGATTTAAAGAAATTTTCAAAGAAAGATTTATTCCTCTAGAAGCAACTGAGCGGTTATATGATGAGTTCTACCATCTGAAACAAGGAGATAGACCATTCAGGAGTATCAGAATAAATTCAACGAACTTTCCCGTTTTGGCCCGAAGCTAATTGAAGATCCTTAAAGGAAGAATCTGAAATTTGTTAATGGACTTCAAAGAAAGTATGAAGGTAGAGTAACTACACATGTGAATCTTCCTTTTTCTAAGATGATACAAATGGCTTATCGCTATGAGGATCTTAATAAGCAAGGTGATTTGGAATACGAAGAGGAAGGCGGTTCTAGCAACAAAAGGAAGTTTGAAACTGATAGCCCTAAGGCAAGTACGAAGGATGAGGTCAGTAAGAAGCCTAAAGCCAATATGAAAGGGGTTAAATCTAAGGAGGAACCCGAGTCAGGTAAAAGATCAGAAATAGGTAAAAAGAAGAGAGTAAAAACAGTCGTATGTCTAAAGTGCAATAAGCAAGGGCATTCGATAAGGAACTATAAATCTTCGAAGAAAGACGGATCTAAGTCCAATGAGAAGCTTCAAGAGAGCAGGGGATGCTATGATTGCCATCAGGCTGGTCATCTTGCAAAGGATTGCCTGCTATTAAAGAAGGCTGAAGTAGCTCATGTATATGAAGTAGCAGAAACTCCAACACCCCCAGCTAGTTAGCAAAGGCCAGATGTATTAGAAGGCATGCTCATTGTCAACAATATTCCAGTTAAAGTATTGTTCGATATGGGCGCGTCACAAAGTTTCATTTCAAGTAATACAGTCAAGAAGATAAATCTAAAATTGAGAGATCATAAAGAACACCTTAGAGTTCATAATCCGATAGGAGGTTCTCTGGTCCTTGGTTCTTGTTGTAAAGTGCCTGTCTCTTTTTCCCACTATCGATTTCCTTGTATCTTGATTGTCATGAATTTTTCTGAGTTCGATATTATCCTTGGGCTGGATTGGTTAACTAAATATGAGGCCAAAGTTAAATGTGCGGAAAGAGTAATTAAAGTTAAAATGAAGCTAGCAAATATTATTATACGCTGCGTAGGTTCAGATTCAGATAGAAGAGAATTTTGGGCCGCTCTTGAGGTCTCCCCCACTGCTATTGAAAATATTCCAATCATTAAAAATTATGCGGATGATTTTGAAGAAGTTGATAGCTTACCTCCGCGTAGAGAAATTGATTTCAAGATCGATTTAATTCCGAATGCAAGGCCAGTAGTGCATGCAATTCAAAGAATGACCTTGAGAGAGAAAGAAGAATTGGACGACCAAACTCGACAGTTTTTATGGAAAGGTCTAATCAGGCCTAGTTTTTCGAATTGGGGAGCAGATGTGGTGTTTGTTCCAAAGTCAAACGGTACTCTCAGATTATGTGTTGATTATCGTGACCTCAACAAGCGAACATTGAAGAATAAATATCTATTACCCCACATTGATGATTTATTGGATTGTTTAAATGGAGCACAAGTATTTTCAAGAAGGGACCTAGCTATAGTATTCCGTCAACTTCGTATTGCCAAAGAATGTGTTCCTTTGACAACATTCAGAGATCCAAATTTATTTTATGAGTGGTTAATAATGTCGTTCGGCTTATGCAATGCTCCAGCTTATTTCGTTGATATAATGAACAAAGTATTCAGAGAAGTCTTGAATAAATTCGTACTGGTTTTCATTGATGACATATTGATATTCTCTAAGTCAACTAGCGAGCACGCTAAACATTTGGAACAAGTTTCGGAAATTCTCAGAAAGAACGTATTAAAGGCCAAATTTTCCAAATGTATATTATGGTAAGATGAAGTGAAGTTCCTTGGTCACGTCGTATCAAAAGAAGGAATTTCAGTGGATCCAAGAAAAATTACAGCTATTCAAGATTGGAAACAGCCTAGTACGCCTACAGAACTCAGAAGTTTTCTAGGATTGGATAGTTATTATTGAAAATTCGTTAAAGATTTTTTGAATCTATCTTGTCCATTAACATAGCTTACTAAGAAGCACACAAGGTTTAATTGGACGCCTGAATGTGAGGCAACTTTCCAAGAGCCGAAATAAAGGTTGATCGCTGCTCCAGTAATTATTATTGATGGCAATCAAGATTTGACAGTCTATACAGATGCTTCTCTTGAAGGTGTTGGTGCGGTATTAATGCAAAAAGGCCAAGTAGTTGCTTATGCTAGCCGTTAGTTAAAGCTGCATGAGAAAAGATATGCTACTCATGATCTTGAGTTGTTAGCTGTCGTATTTTCTTTGAAAATATGGAGGCTCTATCTTTTGGGTGAGAAGTTCAAATTATAAACAGATCATAAATCATTAAAGTATTTATTCACCCAAAAGGACTTGAATTTGAGACAACAGCGTTGGTTAGAATTTCTTGCAGCGTACGATCTAGATATTTTGTATACTCCAAGGAAACCCAATGTTGTAGCTAATGCGCTTAGCAGAAAGAATGCATCATCGCAAGTTTTATTATTACGCCTTCATTGATTGAGAAAATCTCCGATCTTCAAAAAGATGATGAATTTGTTGATAGAATTAGCAAGCAGATTCAGGAAGTTAAAGCTTCAGATTTTCAGCCAGACAATAAAGGGATTCTGAGGTTACAAGGATAAATTTGTGTTCTAGAAGTTCCAGAATTCAGAAGAGAGGTACTAGATGAATGTCACAAATCTAAGCTTAGTATCCATACTAGTGTGAGTAAGATGTATAATGACCTCAAACGAACATTCTGGTGGAAGTCATTGAAAAGAGACATCTCTATATATGGTAGCCGGTGTTCCACCTGTCAACAGGTCAAGAGCGATCAACAGAAACTCGCCGGATTGTTACAACCATTGGAGATTCTAGATTGGAAGTGGGATCAAATCTCTATAGATTTTATAGATGGTTTGCCCCCAAACCAAGAAAGGAACGGTATATGGGTGATCGTAGATCATTTCACAAAGAACGCCCATTTTATTCCTGTCAAATCGACTAGAACAACTCAAATTCTGGTGCAGATTTATTTCAAAGAAATCGGTAGACTACATGGAGTGCCCAGTAGCATAGTCAGCAATAGAGACCCGATTTTTGCTAGTAAATTCTGGGAAGCATTTCAAGAAGAGCTGGGAACAAAGTTAAATTTTAGCATCGCATATCATCCTCAAATAGATGGCCAAACTGAAAGGGTGAATCGTATATTGGAAGATTTATTGCAGGTTTGTATTCTGGATTTTGGTGGATCATGGGAAGATCACTTACATTTGGCTGAGTTCTAATATAATAACAGCTATAAAGCGAGCTTGAAAATGTTACCATTCGAAGCATTGTATGGTAAACCATGTAGATCTCCTGTATGTTGGGTAGAATCAGGCAATCAACTAGTATTGGGTCCCAACATGATTCAAGAAGCTTCGGATAAAGTCTATTTCATTAAGAAGCGACCGTAAACAGCTCAAAGCCGACAGAAGAGTTATGCAGATTCTAGAAGAAGAGATTTGGCTTTTTATGTTGGTGATTATGTATATTTGAGAGTTTCTCCAATGAGAGGAGTAGTCCGATTCGGGAAAACAGGGAAGTTGGCACTTAAATTTATTGGTCAATTTCATATACTTGAAAGGATTGGAACTCTTGCTTATAGGGTTCAATTGCCTGACTGGTTGCCCGGAGTGCATGATGTATTTCACGTGTCTCAGCTTCAAAAGCATGTGCATGATCCAGACTTGGTCGTGGAAGAAGCAACACAACAAGATTTGGATATTACTCCAAAATTAGCTGTGAGAAGCGAGCCAATGAAAATTATTGGCAAAGAAACAAAGGTTCTGAGAAACAAGAAGGTTCACTTAGTCAAAGTGCAGTGGAGCGGAGATCCCAAAGACTATACATCGAAGACAGAAGATAGCATCAAACAGACTAATCCCAAATGCAGAGTGAACATCTCTGATTAGCTTTGGTGCAAGGTACATTTACAATAATTTCCATTTTCCATTTTGTTTCCTACTTTACTGTTGTTTCCTTTTCAGGGATGAAAAGTTTTAAGTGGAGGGAAATTGTAACAACCCGGAAAATCAGAACCAATTTAAAAATTTTATTTTAGCAATTTTAATGAATATTGAATATTTAAAATGATTTATTTTAAATAATAACGATTTAAAATTTATTTAAATTGAAGTTAGAACGTATATATTTATTTTAATTATATAACGAGCCTGAAATGGCTCGGTAGTTTGAAAATTCAATTTCAAATTTCAAATGAATGTACAGGATTCAAAATAAATCGGATTTCAGTGAAACCAGAAATATTTGAATCTGTTTGATAATATCTTTCCAACGAATTTGAAAAATCCAGATTTCATAACGGGAATTGAAAGTTATGTCCAGTTGAAAATTTAAAATAGTCGCTATGGAATTTAATATAATATATAGCCCTTAAAATAGCCATTTTTGCAAACGACCTCCTTTTTCGACAAAACTACTTTGGTTGGATCTAAAATGTCAATTTATTGCTTGATTTAAAATTCCATAATTTTTGGAATTAATATGTGAGCGTGGTAAATTATAACGCTTTTGGTAATTTAAGTTTGAATCGGATCGACCAGAAAATGGCCATTTTTCAAACGGTCTCCAAATTCGATGAAATTAATTTTATTGGGATTGTATCGTCCAAACATAGCTGGATTTATTTTTTTGGAATTTTTGGAATCAGTATGTGGCCCTGACAAATTAAAATGTACGTTCAAATCTAAAATTGAATGTTTTATATTTTAATTTAAAGAGAAACTGACTGAAATAGTTGAATGGGCTTACAAAACATATTCCATTGTGTCCGGAATGGGGTATTTAGCTAGGGGCGACAGTCGTTGGATTTGATTTGGAGTTCCGATGTAAAAACACCATTTTAGAATTTAAAATAATTTAAATATATATTCAACTAATCAGAATATTCGTTTCATTATTTAATTTTACAAAAAGGCCTGATAACCCTCCAGTTCGATGAAGGAAAGCAGCTCTCCACCTTGTTTCCTTGATTTCTCTAAATCCACACTATAAAATTCGAAGCTCCTTTAGAGAATTTTGTAGAGCTCATCCTCCTCTTCAAATCCATACCTGATTTGCCAATTATTGTGGAGTATTTCTCGTGAATCGCCCCTCCAAAGTCCACCTGTTAAAGCCATCGCCGAGGACCCATGTCGTCGTCGCACTCGACCGCACCACCACCCCCGGCACACGTTTCCAAGCACTACCACGTTCCGCAGAACGATCGTCCTATAGCTACGCGGTTTGAATGCAAATCAAAGACCTAGTTTCGAACCACTTCTGGAAGGTAACGAATGTTATAAATTAAACTGTTTATAGCACTTAAAAGCGTTGCGAAGTTAGATTATGGAATAAAAATCATATCTTTTTCATACGTTGTCGAAATCTAGTGAAACAAGGGACATTGAGACCGTGACATCGTGCGCTACATTCTAGAAGTGGCCGGAAATTGTTTAGAGCTATCTACAATTTCTGAAGGAGTGGAACCCAAAGTGAGCAATCTAAATTCAAATAAAATGAATAAAAATATATTAGGTTGAAGACAGGGCTTAGTAGCTCCTGAACCATCGTCCACATACCATGGACGATTTTTTTGATAGTATTGTGTTGTAGAAATTGATTGTGGTTGTCACAAAGTTGATTATGTTTGTGGTGAATTCATTATATTGTGAAAATGAATTGTATTATGAAAATGAAAGTATTGTAATGCTGTAAAGCCTAGGATAGCAGAGGAGCCATGCTGGACACAGTGCCGGTGCTACCTTCCCTGCCGTTATAATGCCGAAATTTTCTGAAATGACTATATAAAATAGTTGTTGTGTTGAATAAATTGTTTAGACAATAAAAATCATATTTCTATTGTGTATATAAAGTATATAAAATATTCATGTTTGAAATAAATTGTTCGAACAATAAAAATCACATTTTTATTGTAACGTCCCGGGTTTTTAGCAACATAATAATTAATCTACTTAATTATTTAAATAACGAATATATTATTAAAACGACAGTTGAACATATTAAGTATAATTTAATTATAATCGAGCTCATAACGTTGCAACAGTTCGTAATATTACGACTTGAACTTCAACTGAGTGTACATGATTCGTTATAAGTCGGATTTCTTCGAAACAAGAAACCTTGGAATCTGTTGAACTATATTTTCCTAATGTGAGTGAAAAATCGAGATTTCGTCTCGTAGATCATGAGTTATGTGCAAAGCAAACTTTCAAATAGTCACTGTAAAATCGTTTATAAAACATAACGATATAATTAATTATAATTAAATAGTGGCTTTGAATTTGAATAAGATTTCTTAGACGTATTTTTAATTTAATATATATAATTTTTATTTTGGAAAATAAGCTATTTTTCGGTTAACGTATTTTTCACCCAAAATCAGCGTATTTGAAACTTCACAGAATAACTCAACTTGTCTATATTATTATATCTTTGGGATCGTGGCACATTGGTTGTCACGGTCATATTTTTATCTTTGTCGGTAGCAGCTTCTATACGAATGGAATTTTATGTATCAAGGAACCGTTAAATTTCATTTCTAGAACTTAAATAAACACGTATTTTAAAAAGGACACATGCATGCGTATACTGAGACTTCTACCCTGCGAATTTTCACATACCTAACCGGTGCAAGATGGATACGTTGGCTAAGTACCTTCACCCTAGTTTATGTTTTTCAATCATGCTTAACAAACGCTATCAAAAAAAAAATCACAAATTTCAAAAGAATATGTATAACGTTGCATAAATGCAATCTACAAAACTAGTAAATACAGCTTGCATATCATATCACAAACATTGTTTTAGCAATAACAAAAGCCTACATATAAGTAAGTATATAACCTAAATATTGTTTACATAAACCTTTTTCACAATAACATAAGCCTACATATAAGTAAGTATATAACCTAAATATTGTTTACATAAACCTTTTTCACATAAGCTTATATTGAAAACACAGATGTATTAACATTACACAAACCAACGGCCGTTTTGTTCAAAGCCATTCCAACTTGCGCTTAGAATAGAAAAGAATGACAGCTCACTTTCCTCAACTTTTTTTTTGCATTTCAAGGCTTTCAAACTCATACTCCATCGATCCGAAGATGCATCACCCGACTACATTAACTTCATAAGTCTTGGCATCTGGATCGATAATGAGTAGGTTTTAACGCACTTCATATGCTTGGTTATAGTTTTTAGATAGTCCTGCATATATAGAATACAAATAACATTATTATGGATTCAAATTTCTAAAGTGAATTTAAATATACCATCCAGTGTAAAAAGCTTTATCAAACTAAGAATACAATATTTTCAAGGCTGTTCCACATAAAGTATCCAACAAATAGTCTAATATAAAGGTACGCAACTTGCATAATCTTTGTTATCATCGATCATAACGATATCTACATAAGCTTTGCTATTGTAAAGTACCATTTGTTTGATAAGAACAACCAAGTCCAAGAACTGAAAATCTTAGTAAGCCAGTAATTGTATAGTCAAGCTTAAAATTTATTCATAGAAAAATAGAACCTTAAATATGCTTCTCAATTATTACTAGATTATCAATTTAAAAATGACCACACCTTTCTAGTGTCATTACTCTTCAACGTCAGCACTTATACAATCTATAATTTCAATTCCTTGGCTGTGAAGGAACTAAGCTGACCCTATTTCAAAAAGCATAAAAAATGTACCCCATCACTGCAGACCTAAGAACTAGAATGTGCATAACTACGTGTGTACTAAATGGAGAAAGGTGTCCATATTCTACATGCTACTGTCAAAACTTAGGGATGAAGAATATCATATATATCTCTACATGCCTAAGTAATTAGAGGCCTCGTAATTTGATCATCAGCTAGCTACCGATCTTCATCGTGTTTTCAAATCAACGTTCCCAACCTAAAACTTTACAGTAGCCTATGTTTCCAAATGCATTAAAAATCGATGGGATAACACGATTCTATCATATACGTACTAAAGCTCCTTGGCACGCAAGGTTCCTCATGTATAAATATATCCATCTCCTTATTGCATTTCTTATGCAGGAAACCCTTTTTAGCCGAAAGTTTTCAATGGCAAGTTAAAAATCAAATATACGTCCATAAATCAACAGTGAACGTTTAGGATTGGAATACAGGGGACGTTAAGTACTTGCGTTGTGTGTATTAGCTACAAGGGGTGCACAAGAATTTTCTGAAACCATGATGGAGAGAGGGGTTGCAAGCTACAGGTGTTGGGGAGCCGCAGCGTTGTCGAAGTCAGACATTGAATGGGAAGAGCGTGTTTGGAGTAATGGAAAGGGAGGGGCTTGCGATCCATACACAGTTGCATGGGTAGTGTAACCAGTTATGTAAAAAGGAGTTTGGAATGAGGTGAAGAACTATGATTTGTGCATGGATTTTCGTGAATGAAAGAAGATGGAGGAAGCATGAGAATTCGCGGCAATGGTGGGTTAAAATCTGTGGCATGCGTTTTAATACAGGGAAGATGAAGAGTGACACTATATATAATGGGATGGGCTTCCTCGTTGGACCCATATAAAAAGAAAAATATATAAAATACTGGTGGCGTTTGTTGTTAAAGAGGAAGGTGGAGTAATGAAGGGTAGAAGGGGCAGTGTACAGGCGGTATGGTAAAGTTTCACTGATTGGAAGACATGGGAATGGCATGCCAATATAGTGGTACTGGGATTCATGTTTAGAGGAGAAAGACTGGGTGCGGTCTGAAGATAAGGGGCATTGGGCTAGTTTTTATGGTAAGGTCCAATTATATGATATCATAAATAACTTGGTTTATTTATATAATCATGTGTCTACATTAAATCGAGTATATGAAGTCGACTTAGTTTTGAAACTTGATCTAAACACTTTGTGTTTACTGCTATAGGAAATCAGGATGTGATTAGGCATATAAAATAAAGGATTAGGATTTAATTATAAATAATTAAATATATTATATCGTTTAAATCAATATAACGCGTAAAGTTCACACCTCTTCCATACGTGGTCAGATTTACGAACGGTCAGTCACATTGGAATCATATGGGAACAGGCTACGCTATGAAGCAGGTTTGGAATCAATTGGAGCTCATTTGAATTTATGGCATAAATAAACGTCTGATTTAATCAATCGACATTAATCGTTATGCGGCGATTAGCGACCAAGGTGAGTAAACTCACTAACTTTGTGTAACACCCCCGCCTCCGCTAGGGTCACTCGCAAAGGAATGCACTAGCTTTAGAGGGGCATTATTGGTAAACATGCACAGAAATATCACAAGACAAAACATATAAAAATAGCGGAAGTAAAATCAAACTTTCATAACATGAATAAATAAGGTCTAAAGCCTTTTACATCAGAGTACATCAAAACCTGTCTTGCAATAGTAAAGAAGCATAAAGACATTTTCATAAATTATTCCCCAAGTAAAAACAGTAAAGTAGCCATTAGCCAAGAAAAGTCCAAGCCATCCATGATGACCTTCAAGCAAAAGAAGTCCGAACTAAACAACAGTATTTCCTCCCTTTAACCTGGGGGGGGGAAACGGAAGAAAAGAGGCGAAACAAAACGGGTCAGTCAAAAAGACTGAGTAAGCCCTATCTACTATTAGCATAAAAACTAGTAAAGTTAACTGACATGAGAAACTGAGATGAACATAAGCATGATGACAAGATAGATAAGTTAATCAAAATAACATGATGAACTACTGAACTCAGATAAACTAAGTTGTCATGATAAATTACGATGTCAAGATAAAACAAGGTATCACATCGTCAGGTTTCTATCAAGTATAATATCCCAAGATATCTATCACGTATAACGTCCCATGATATCTATCCTGCATTTTAGCTCTGCACCTACCGTACTAGTATCCCCACCGTATCATGTGTTAACCAAGAATGACCCTCACTCAAAAGTCGTGTAATGGTCCATGTCAACCTAATATATCGCATATATAGGTTAATCAACTTGTATGTTTTATTCCATGTAAATGTTCAGTCCCTTGCCGTAGACCATACGGGCTTTCCCATGAGATTCTACATTACTTTAACATAGTTCCATGATCCTTAAGATCGGTTTGGACTGTTACCCTAAACCTAGCTAGGGTCTTCCAACATGAATTATCGTTTGTACAACTAGGACTTATGCTACCTAGGGCCACTAGGGATTACGCTTACCTATTGCACGTTTTCGTATCTCGGTTTTGGTTCAACCACCCAGGGCCACTGGGATTTACGCTAACCGTCAACCGCGCCCTTTTTCCCACGCATTCATCGTGAATCGTTTTCCATGACTGTATGCACATGTATCACATCGTGCCATCCGAGTCCTGTCACAGGGCAGATCGAGAAATACAGGACTCGGTCGGGAGCTTTCGACTTATCTGCCGATGCAGATGCTAAGGTCTGTTTTTCTATACGTGGTTATGGTCCCACGCGACCCCTCCCTCAACTAGTGAAAGACAAGACAGGATAAATCCTGTATGAGAACACACTACTGGCCAACCCACAATCCTAGCCTTACCGCAACTATAATTAGATAGCAATTATGGTCTATTGGGTGTTCTCTACCTTTCCGTACGTACACACTTGACCAAAGATTGTAGGTAGTCTGACGAAATGCTATCTAGGGTACGACCGTGTATTGTCGACTATCCCCTATCCATCCCCGTCTTTAGGTCGCTCGCATAGCAACCAAGGCATACTCTTGGTTCTTATAACGCAGACCATAACCTCTCATGAGCCTAGTATAATCACCTGGCAGCTCATAGAGGGATACCAAGAATACCCTCACGTTCCCCGAAGCCGCTGCTTCGTTACCCAGTTCGCTGGAGCCTTTATCTAAATCAGATACTTGCTCCTACTCGTGTACTTAAACGATGACCTATCGTATCAGGTTACTCATCTATCTATGAACTGGTCTAAATTCCTTGACTAAGAATCATTACTTAGTTATTCCTCAACTAAGGTTTACCACTTAGCCTTATTCCCGTTATCCTTGTTAACTACGGTTATCCCCTATCCTCAGAACTAGGGTTTACATAATGGATTAAGTGTCACTTAAGTTCATGACTTAACCCGTCTACCAATCATGTCATCCAAGTCCAAGACTTAACCCGTCTTCAAATCATGTCAAAATTGGCTAAGTATCCAAGTCCAAGACTTAACCCGTCTTCAAATCATGTCAAAATTGGCTAAGTATCCAAGTCCAAGACTTAACCCTACAAACCATGCTCACGTTGGTTAAGTATGTATTAAGCAATTCACGACTTAACCTCGTCCAATTATCATTCTAGATTGGTTAAGTATATATTAACTTGACCCTATCAATTTACTCAGTCAAATCGTTCAAGTGTATTCAAGCGATTCGTGACTTAGCCTTATCATGTTTTCACGTTAGATCGGTTAAGTATAGGTTAACTTAACCTCAATAAATTCACGAGTTAGATTGGTTAAGTATAGGTCACTTAACCACATCAATTCATCATGTTTAGATTAGTTAAGTGTTTAACTTAACCCCATTAAACTACCAAGTGGGATTAATTAAGTCTAGGCTAACTTAACCCCATCCGATTTCCATGTTTAGACTAGTTGAGTCTAATCTTAACCCCATTCGTTAACCATATTTTTCGGTTAAGCGTCATTAAGAAAACTTACTTAACCTTACCAAGTTATTGCGTTGGATTGATTAAGTGTTGGTTAACTTAACCCCATCCACTAGTCATATAAAAATGGTTAAGTGTCATTAGGCAAATCAAGTTACTTAACCTACCCAACCTTGTCATGTTTTGTTAAGTATCATTAGCCTAATCAAATTACTTAACCCATTTGTCCATGTCATATTTGGTTAAGAGTCATTAATCAAATTAACTTAACCCTATCATGTGGCATTAATTACTTAATGCACCTTCACCTCTCACATTAGACTTTGTTGTGGTTACTAGTTAAGCCGGTCGGTTCCGGGTAGCTTTACACCACAACTTGGTCTAACCTCGGGTTCAAGCACAACATGACCAACTTCTCACATTGGGTCCTATTGTTTGCAACTACTAGTTAGGCCGGTCGGTTCCGGGTAGTTTTACGTTGCAAACTCAACCCAACCTCGAGTTGGCCACACTTATATTATCTAAGTGTCATGTCCATCATGTTTCCCAAAACATGTTACAAGTTTTCAAGCATTTGGGTAGACCTAACTTAATAGGTAAATTCCCAAAGGGTAGACCTAACTTAATAGGTAAATTCCCAAGCTTATGTTTTTATGCATACTTACATGTTAACTTCCATGTTATATTTCAAGTCATGTTTTCAAGTTGTATTTTCATGTCATTAGAAATTACCCATAACATAACCCAACGCTTTTAAACTCGCATATACGTTCGCGACAACGTAATGGATTAAAAGAAGAGACTTGGCAAAGGCATGAAAAAAATGGATATCAAGCCACAAGTTAATCATGGTGGCAAATGAGGCACAAATGTGTTCATTAACTTGCATGTTACATTCTTAAGCCTCAAAACATGCATAAACCCAAACTTGGCACATAAGCGAATCATGGTGACAAAAGATATGGAATGATGACTAGTAACTCGCATATATCATCATATAAGGGTTATGACTTCATATGCAAGTTGACATAAAGGTTATGAGGGTTCTCATGTTGCCTAATGCAACATTTCAACATAAAGGTTGTAGCTTTTAGCTCACAAGATCAAGATAATGACTTCATAAACTTGCATGACATGATAGCATGTATCATACTCAATGATCAAACCCAAACTTGCAACATGAACATTTAACTTCATAGTTAATATCTAAGAGTAGGGAAAGGGCTTACATTGCTATGAAGGCACAAAAGATATGACAAAGCCCTTATGCAATCAAATAGACCCAAAATGCAAGCTCTAACATAAAAACCCTTGAGCCAAAATGATCAAAACCCTTGCTTTATGATGCAAAGATAGAAACTTGACTTGAATGCAAGCTAATGACACTCATACAAGCTTGAAAACACTTGTATGCATGGAAAATCTCTCATAGAAACCATTTAGAAATTTTATGAAGAGAGTGGAGGCCATGAGATGTAAAATTTTGCCATAGTTTAGTTGCATGAATGAATAATGAGGATTTAGGATAGGTTAGGGTCTTATTTATAGATTAGGCAAGTGTTTTAGGCCATAGGATTAAACCTAGATTCAATCCAAGCCATCAAAGCATGTCTTGGGGAAGAAGTCAAGTGTAGGAACCATCTAGGGCCTTTAGATTAAAGATGAACCATGAGAACCATCCAAATGCAAAATCTGCATTTGAGCGAATCGGCCCACGGGTTGACAGCCAAACACCCTGGATTAACCCCTAGTCGACCCAGCAAGCTCGGGTCGACCTCAAAAATCGGCCGGTTCGGTTATTCCCCTCTCCCAATTCGTTGTTTTGAACATTTTTGCATATTTATTTATTTAATTTTCAATTATATATATATATATCAATATATATATATTTCTCTGCGCAACCCATTTCACTTAATTAAGAATACTTTAATTTGGGAATTTTTCGTGAAACTTCGCGAGGCCATATCTTGGTCATACGGACTCCGATTCTCGAAAACTCAGACTCTATTTCGCGTATTTTTCCGAGACGAACGCAATGGCATAGCCCGTTTTACTTGATTCAGAATTTAAAATTAAATTCTGCCTTGATTCTCGTCTTAACACGTTATCGAAAAATACGGGTTGTCACACTTTGTCTAGTTTAAAATTTTATAAACACTATTTAATATTGATAAAAATAATTGGATGTTGTGTGTGATGGTTGTTTGGATGAATCGTTTATTAATTGGTTGAAATTTTAGATACAGTTATATAAACCGATAGTTAAATATTGATCCCATTTATTATAATATTTCATATTGATTTGAAATAAATGTTATTTCTGTTGATTAACATCGGTGGACACAGGTAAACAGGTTGGAGGGATCCAACTGGATTCCTCAACAATTATATTATTGTTTTTCCCATATATTACATTATACGATGTGACAAATAATCTGGTGTTGATTATTGTGTGTGTTGGGATGTTTGAACAACATTGTCCTGAAATAATTGGTATTTAAATACCGTAAAACATATTCGAATATATTAGGAAAGAAATTAGGGTGTTAAAAAGGAATTTCTATTTTAAAATAGAAATGGAATTTCGATTAGCTAAAATGTAATGACTTGTTTTAGTTCTATAAAACAAGTAGTTTGATTTATAAAAATGTTTATAAATAAAGTGAGATAATTATTATTAAATAATTTGGGGATGGGAATTCAAGAAATTGGTTAAAAGAGAAATGTTGAAATTGGTTTGATGTTTGGAAGGTGAATAGAATTAAATCCATAAGGATTCACAATTAGAAATCGACGATGTCGAATGGTATTAAAATAATTTATTTTTAAAAAATATATATTATAATCCATAATTTGATGAGATCATCAATATTTGGTTTGTAACCAATAATTTATAATCAAATTTGTAATCAATATGAAGATATAAACTTGATATAAAACAAACAAGAAGTTGACTTGTAATGGAATTTTTAAAAGAAACAAGATAGATGAAATTTTAAACTGAAAGGGGATTTATTATCAAGATTTGATTTAATGAATTTAGTCCTGATTTCTATAAAAGTATAATATCAACATTTAAAGTGAATAATTGTTTTGAAAACAAACGTTTTGCAAATGGGAATGGTAATAAAAGGAAATTGGTAGATATTTGAAGTGATAAATTCAAAAGTGAAATTAGAAATGGAGTTGATCAGAAATGGTGAATATATCCCGACGATCGGAAAGTTAATTGAGTAGAGATTATTCGAAAGAGAGTTATAAGTTGAAATTTGAATTTATCGAATTTAGGAAGGTACTAATCAATTCCCGATTTTAATTAAGGTTTATTTAGTTTATTTAATATTATTTAATAAAGGGTCAACGTTATATTTTTTTTTAAATATTTTGGAAGTAGATATTATAATGCCATCGTTATAATCAATGTTCTCTGTAAAAGAAGTGGATTCTTGAATTGAATTCAAGAGTTGCGTAAGAAATGGTTGTTAAGATTTAAGTTATGATCCTTGTCTATTTCGAAGTTGAGAATGATGTTCAGTTAAGGTCTTAGAGGTAATTGTACCCCAAATTTATTGATTTCATTATTTACTAAGGAATGGTTAAGGTTCGGGAGAAAGAATTGGTTAGTGCTGCGGTTAGTTAATGAGTCATTAATAGGTTGAGTTACATAACGATGTTTTATGTAACATCGGTTTAATCCAATAAAAAGGATTTTGGAAACGTTTCCCAAATATAATCAGAAATGTTTTCTAGGCATAGAAAATGGAATGTTGTGGGGAATATAGAAATTAAGAAATGATTATCGGAAATGTTTTTCCCAGTGTTAATAACATATATTTGCAAAATATAGAAAATAAGAGTTCTGAATATATAGAATTAATTCCCGATGTTAAAAAGAGATATTTTCTAAATATAGAAGATAAATAGTTTAAATTAGATGGAAACGTTTTCCAAAGATTGTGTGAGGTAGAAAGGGTTTTGGGAAATATTTGGGGAAATATGGAAACAGGAAATTAGGGAAAATAAATAAATTATTGATGAATTAACGTAAGAGGCTCAGTGCTAATTTATGGTTGATTTAAATAAGTTCCATTTAGAGATAAGATCGTTGTGTGTATGGATGTTTTTCTTTTCTAGTTATATCATCGGCTATCAAAGTTTTAGACAATTCTTCCGTTGTAAATACGGAGAGACCGGGATCAGATTTATTATCTGAAAACCACTCCGTATGGGCGTTAGCGTTGTGAATCAAATTTAATGAAGATAATTGAAGACGGAGTAAAGTGCAAGGGTTGTTCTGTTTATAGGATAGTTCCTTTGGTTTGACCAATCCCAGGACAACTTGTATGGATGAATGTATGACAGAATATATCTAATTGATCACGTAAGTTGATCTCTTCAAACGTACTTATGTTTGGTGGCAGAGGAATTCGTTTCTCTTTGCTTTATACCCATGGTATTTTTTGGGAAAACAGATTGTGATTTGGCGGGTATGATGATGTGGCATTCAAAGTGAATGGTGGCCAGGTGTTCCAAAAGATACATTATGACCTCAAGCCTCATCGACCGGGAAATGACAAAAATCGGGCAAGCAGTTGGCTATGTTGGTCGCCCACATTAGGGCGTATTGTCACCATCTAGAAAATATTCATATTTGTTACTTCTTTTCACTTCTGTATCTCCCGGGAACGGTTATGTTGCTAGCAACCTTAGGTGACAATATTCGATACACTCAAGAGAAATGAGTGGTCGGTCATGAGTGGCCGGGTTGCAAGACGTTCTTGTTTAACCCAGTGTATTCCTCTCTAGATATACACTAGCGGTAGGTGGTTCCATACTTGTCATAGTCGGAATCCAATCTCCAATAAGCGCCCGCGCTTTTGATTGTATACTATATATGTGGAGTGTGAGATGCAAGCGCTCTACTAGATTGCTATTTATTTGTATCTAGACACTATCATAATATCAAAATAATATTGTTTTCCAAAAATGATTTGGGTTATCGTAAGTTAAAAACCATACGTGTTTATGTGTGGATTGGTCTTACGATTACCTTTTCTTTCGAAAAGGATTTTGAAAAATTAAACCAAATAATTGGAGTTTACTCACACCAGTCCCATGACTGACCCAGAGTCTATTTTGTTTTGTTTTACCCTAAACTCTTGGGTGCCCAAATTTCTACGGGCAGTTAAGTAGTTAGGATTTTATAGATACTTGGAGGAGCTTGGAGCAGGAGGCTTCAATACTAGTTATATATGGAGTTTATTACCGCTGTGATATATATATATGATATGCTCTGATGATATTTAAGTACAAATAAAGTTTGTATTTCAAAAATTATGTTATATAATATATTTTATTCATTTCGCTGTGAGATTCGTGTTTACTCGGATTCTGTTCAGCTGTGCTCTTTTTCTTCTTCTATTCTAAATTTCGTTCTTTCTATTTCTCACCCTCTAACTTCTTTCGATTAATAATCAAGTATTTCCGATGTCTGAATAGTCGACATTGTGTTTTATGTCGATTTTCAGAGTTGAAAATCCCGTGGTCGTTACATTTATTGTGTATATGAAGTATATAAAATATTCATGTTTGAAATGAATTGTTTGAATGATAAAAATATTATTTTTATCATATATATGAAGTGTTAAAAATAGTCATGAGTCGAAATTTATTTTTGTTCACCAAAAATATTATTGTTAACATGTATGTGAAGTAATAAAAATGACCCGGTGTTGAAATATATTTTTGTTCGCCAAAAATATTATTTTTAACATGCCAATGAAGTAATAAAAATAACCGTGTGTTGAAATATATTTTTATTAGCTAAAAATATTATTTTTATCACATATATGAAGTGTTAAAAATAAGCACGGGTAGAAATAAATGTTTGTTCATTAGAAATATTATTTTTAACATGTATATGAAGTGTTAAAAATAGTCATGTATGGAAATAATCATTTGTTCGCTAAAAATATTATTTTTAGCGTAGATATGCATATATATATATATATATATATATATATATATATATATACACACACACACACACACATATGCTGAATAGGAAATGGATTAGCTATTGAGTAAATAATTTATTTGCGTGCCCGACAAATAGGTAAACCTTAATGAGTTGGCTGCGCAATTTTATTTATTATATAAACTCCTGTGAATGCCATTGGATGCGGTGTGCTAGTTATTCTGTTTGAGGTTATAAAAAATGCCAAAGGATAATAACAATTAATTTTGAACTACACGACATGGCATACTTCATGAAGATAGCATACTCTATCATATTCCATATAGGCATTTGGAGCTCGCATGACGAGGTTAGAATTACCATACAAGAGACAGGCTTGTATGGCGATTATTGCATTTCAGGTTGAACCGAAGACGAACTATTGATGTCATAGCATATCATATTCCACATAAGCAATAGGTGCTTATATAACGAGGTTGAGACTACCATACGGGCAAGACGCTCGTATGGCGATGACTGAATTACAGGTTGAATTGAGAACTGATATGGACTAAATAAAATATAACATTAAATTTCTAGATTAAATAAAAACCCCACACGGGTCTGGAGTTGACAGTAATCACATCTCTCTGGTTATTAGATTCGGTGCATGGATTATTTATTTTCCAACACTAGACGAGATGACGCAATTTATCTCTGGAGTAATTTACACGCTCCCTTGGGCATTGAATTGTTCACTAAAAATTGTGTATGCTGTTTCTGGATTTATTGGATGCCTAATACGGCCCAATAAATTTCTAAACCCGTCCTCGTATAAGGGAGGTTATGGCGAAATTTTTCAAAATTTAAAGGCGTTAGCCAAATTTTTTGAAGTAAAAACGTTTTGGAAATCATCGAATGAATTATATATATATATATATATACACACACACACATATAAATTAAATTAAACGAATAACGACGCTGCAGTTCGCGTTTTAAAATCGTAATTTTAAACGATTATAGCGGGAGATCTGACCGTCGGATTTTCCTAAAACCAGAACCGTTGGGTTCGCTCTGTAAAGATCTTTCCAATGATATAAAATTCGTTAAGATCCAACAGTTAGATTTTCTGAAATGTTAAATTCAAATTTGGATGAGAGCAGCACCAGTGCCATCGAATGACATGAAATGTCATTCAATGAAAATGGACTATTTATATATATATATATATATATATATATATATATATATAAAAATAGTGAAAAATCGATAAAAATATTATAAATGATATGGAATGGAAATAAACCAATTTTACTTGGTTTATTGGATATTCTGATGGTTAGATGTATTTGACATGAAATAATTATATTGAATTGAAACGTGAATCTCAAATAATCTAACCAAGGAAAGAATTGGTTTGAATTATGTATATATGTAGATTATTTGAAAAGGTCGAGTTAATTCTCATTTCAAATAATCAAACGACGACTAGAAGTTGAAGATATGAAGACGGTGCAAGACCGATAATCTTCAAATCGAATGATCGGCTACTGATGCCTTTGATTGGAGTTGCTGCCTTGAAAGGGTTACAATGGTAGTTGTCCGGACCTATTTATGGATTGTTCGGATGTGCAAGGGACTCTCTCCTGTATTGGACATATGGGACGAGTAATAAGGTGGCTCCGGTTTCGTTCAGACCCAGAACGAACTAGTAAATGGATGTGTATCTGACATTGGATTTCGTTCTGTGTTGATTTGTAACGAACCAGATTTTTCAACTTTTTAAAATTTTGAAATTTATCTGGATTTAGTATTTTATTTGTAAATTTAAATCTAACGATTTTTTTTTATTTTTTTTGAATTAAACATATCTTGTAAGTGAAATTTAATATTTGTTCGCTTGATTTATTGATGTATATGGTTTGAATTTTATTTAAATAATCTTGTATGGTTAAACTTGGTTTTCGATTTAAATTTAGATATGTTTTGAAGTGTATTAAAAACACCACTAATATTGGTTGTATAAATAATGGTATATATTTGGAATTTTGTTGTTTATTTGCTTATACACTTGTCACCATGGCTGAACTATTTTACCACCTGTTTCTTTTGTTGAATTTAATTGAACACTTGTCTAATTTTGGGTTTATGAATCAACACTTGTTCCCTTTTCATTTTACTTCGTACGCGTGTCCCTATTTATTCCATGCGTCCTTCCCCTGTTTTCACCGTGTCCCTTGCTTTTGTTTTAAACCATGCCTTTCCTCATTTCCTTCATCTCCTTACGTTTTCCAATTCAACCGATTAGGAATTCCATTTCTTGCCCAAAATTAAAAATCAATTTCAATGGCAACCGTCAGTTCCCAAAATCGAAGCCTCATTGAAATAGCCAAAGCCTTGTTGTGCCACCCAATAGCGCCTCTTCAACTTCGCAAAAATGTCGCCTCCTGGAACTGACGTCACCTCGCAAAGCCAACAAGTCACCACCCTTACCTCGAGTCCTGAGCCTTACTACCACCAAAACCAACGCCCACCACACTTTAAGCCGCACCTCCTCAGGTCAAAATCTTCGCACCGAGTCAGCCTTATCCACCGCAAAGTCGAAGCCGGTTGTCACCTTGAATTCCAATTTAGCTCCACTTCTCTTCTCCTCCTCGATCTATTGTGCAAGTGAGTGTTTACCCATTCACGAATTGATTGACTTTTAATTCAGGAATTTCAACTATAATTGAAATTTTGAGGTGATTGGTTGATGCATGTGGTCTGTCTTGTGGTGTAATTTTGTGTGAACCATTGTGTCATTAGTTTTTAAGTAAATGTTTGCACTTGACCTAGTTTTCACTTGTTCCCACAGCCATTTTGTTTCCATGGATCTGCTCACTCCTATTGAACTGTTCTTGGTTGCACTTCATTCATGTTTGTTGTCTTTATGGCAAACATGCATATTTTAAATTTGGCATTTTATATATTTCCAGTATTATGTCCCTTTGAACCCAAGGCTTTGATACTTAGTAAGTAGAATTTTATTTAGTTTATTTGAACCCATATGTGTGAAGAATGGTAGCTTTTACACAGTAGTTGTATGCTTGCATTGATATATACAGTCCCAAGGACTACTTACTGACTTCCTACGTCTGTGCCATGTTGGATCCAGCACCATAGTTTCGACATGAGAACATTAGTTGCCATTCCAATAATACATGCATCATACGGTTGTTAATACACATGAAGGATTCTATTCATTTTGGAATACATACGCATATTGTTGGCACTTTGCATTGCATAGTCCCTGCCGTTTAGTATATATATTACCCTTGTTTCCACTTGCTTTAATAGTGTTGGTCACTTCTGCCATTTAATATATAATTATGTATAATAAGAAGCCACCTTGTTACTTTGAATTACATGCATGCGTTTATCCTGCTGTTGGTTACAGGGAATTTCCACCACAATACAAATAAAACCCATATATGCATGCATGAGCAATAAAAGATAGGACAACAATTTTGGTGGTTGGCGGTTTATTTATAGGTACTTTCTTTTGCATATTTCCGTTGTTTAAAATTAGAATTAAGGGTGCATGAAAGGTTACACAGATATATTTGGCATTTTATTACCTGAAACTGAACTGCATTTGGATAACATGATATGGAATTAAAGGACTAGCAGTCCCGAACAAGCTTAATGTTGCCATATGCTTTATTCGTATGATGTGCTAAGTAATGCCGGAACCTGCTACCCTGTCCATATTACAAACTATTAGTGTATGTTTGTATCGTGCCTAAGAACTGTTATAAGAACCGTACACTTGATCTAAACTGATAGGCATAGATATTATATTAGTTTAAACTGGTATAAAACGAACAATGCACAAGATTGAACACTGATATGTACGGTTATTATAAATCAACTGTTATTACATTTGAATTTCTAACGATAGTTGATCTACTTGAATGAAGTTAATCCTAATCCAGTTGTTTGTTGTGTTTCTTTTATGCAATACGCTCAGGTCAGGCGCCAAGTGTTCAGATGTGAAGTTTTTAGCTCGCTTAACTGGAGAGGAACGCAAAGACGCAAGACGCTTAGGCGCACGCAAAGCCCGACCAAAACCATAAAGCTTTTATTTCTTAAAAAAAAACTCATGATGTATATTATTTTTCCGCTGTACAAAATTTTGTAATAGCTCTGATATTTATGAATTTTTCTCCGCTGCATATTACTGTGTACTGTGTTATTTTCTTTTTAAACCCTATAAGATAAATAACAATCTGTCGTTTTGAATGTTCTGAATTGGTTTAAATACCGACTTGGAGGGGTCAAAAGGCAGGTCGTTACAAGTGGTATCAGAGCTTTGATTAGGATAAATTCAAAATTAAATTGGAATAATTGAACTTGAATGAGTGTCCGGAAATATAACTATGTCTCTTTGCTTGTTGTGTTTGTTTTCCCTCGACCTGACGTCATATTTCGCTTATTAATTCGAATCATTCACGCTTGAGTTTTGAAGTTGTCTAATTGTGCCTTTGAATCTTTCCTTTCACCTCGTTAAAAATCTATGGACAAGTGTATTTGAAAAATATTTATTTGAGAATGTTGTTTTCAAAATCGTTGAAATCAATTTCTAATTGATATTTCGGAAAAATTTGTTTGAAATATGTAACCAAATCAGAGTGCGCATCGAAAGCATGAAAATATTTTTGAATAAATTGTTTCAAGAGATTTTCTTCTAGGCGAATAAAGTAACTTTATCAAGTGAGATGTAAATATTTGAAACCATAAGAATAGAAATTCTATGTTATTTATGCAAAAGAATTTTGGAAACGAATTTGAAAAGGGAAGTATATGATTTTATAAATCTCTTGAAAAAATTGCCTTTTATGTAATTATTCGAAATCTTATTCCTAGAATGTTTCGAAATTGATTTGAAATAATTTGAAAACTCGATACGGCTTATATATTGCAATGGTTTGTAAAATATTTTGTAAACATAGGAAGTGTAAACGTAGAATTTGACGACATGAATCCCGAGATTTTGAATGTTTGAAAACAACAAAATTATGATTGAAAGTATTTGCGAATTATTGTTGCGAAATGATTTATACCTTCGGGATGAAATGATTTGATATGAACCATGGAATTGGGTAACCCGTGACTAAAGAAAGGTTGTATGATTTAGGACCTGAAGAGTCCTTATGATGGTCTGCTCTAGGGAAAGGAGAGACATCATTTATCTACATTATTATGAGCGATAGGTCGTCCCGAGTAACGTTGTCACGGGGGAAGAACTTCTCGAGGAAATGGAACATATATATTGATATTGATTTTATCATAATATGTTTGAAGTTTTTGAAAGCGATTTGGTATTAAAATCCCGAAGCGAATATAATTCGATATAAAAGAAAATGTAGAATTTCAAATGATTTGAAATAAAAACGGGATGTTAAGTCAGAGAAAATTATTTTGTACTTTGATTTCGTTTTAACAGTCTCTCCTTTTCGAGGACGAAAAGCCTTAAGAGGGGAAGATTGTAATGAACCAGATTTTTCAACGTTTTAAAATTTTGAAATTTATTTGGATTTGGTATTTTATTCGTAAATTTAAATCTAACGATTTTTTTTTTTTTTTTTTTTTTTTTGCTTTAAACATATCTTGTAAGTGAAATTTAATATTTGTTCGCTTGATTTATTGATGTATATAGTTTGAATTTTATTTAAATAATCTTGTATGGTTAAACTTGGTTTTTGATTTAAATTTAGATATGTTTTGAAGTGTATTAAAAACACCAATAATATTGTTTGTATAAATAATGGTATATATTTGGATTTTTGTTGTTTATTTGCTTATACACTTGTCACCTTGGCTGAACTATTTTACCGCCTGTTCCTTTTGTTGAATTTAATTGAACACTTGTCTAATTTTGGGTTTATGAATCAACACTTGTTCCCTCTTCATTTTACTTCGTACGCGTGTCCCTATTTATTCCATGCGTCCTTCCTCTGTTTTCACCGTGTCCCTTGCTTTTGTTTTAAACCGTCCATTTCCTCATTTCCTTCATCGCCTTATGTTTTCCTCTTCAGCCGACTAGAAATTCCATTTCTTCCCCAAAATTAAAAATCAATTTCAATGGCCACCGTCAGTTCCCTAAATCGAAGCCTCACTGATATAGCCGAAGCCTTGTTGTGCCACCCACCAGCGCCTCTTCCACTTCGCAAAACTTTCGCCTCCTATAACTGACGCCACCTCGCAAAGCCAACAAGTCACCACCCTTACCTCGAGCCCTAAGCCTTACTACCACCAAAACCAACGCCCACCACACTTGAAGCCGCACCTCCTCAGGTCAAAATCTCCGCACCGTGTCTGCCTTATCCACCGAAAAGTCGAAGCCGGTTGTCACCTTGAATTCAAGTTCAACTCAACTTCTCTTCTCCGCCTCGATCCGTTGTACAGGTGAGTGTTTACCCACTCATGAATTGATTAACTTTTAATTTAGGAATTTCAACTATAATTGAAATTTTGGGGTGATTGGTTGATGCATGTGGTCTGTCTTGTGGTGTGATGTAGCGTGAACAATTGGATCATTTGATTTTTAAGTAAATGTTTGCACTTAACATAGTTTTCACTTGTTCCCACGGCCATTTTGTTTCCATGGAGCTGCTCACTCCTATTGAACTGTTTTGCTCTTCATTCATGTTTGTTGTCTTTATGGAAAACATGCATATTTTAAATTTGGCATTTTATATATTTCCAGTATTATGTGTCTTTGAACCCAAGGCTTTGATACTTAGTGAGTAGTATTTTATTTAGTTTATTTGAACCCATATGTGTGAAGAATGGTAGCTTTTACACAGTAGTTGTATGCTTGCATTGACATATGCAGTCCCAAGGACTACTCACTGACTTCCTATGTCTGCGCCATGTTGGATCCAGCACCATAGCTTTGACATGAGAACATTAGTTGCCATTCCAATAATACATGCATCATACGGTTGTTAATACACATAAAGGATTCTATTCATTTTGGAATACATACGCATATTGTTGGCACTTTGCATTGCATAGTCCCTGCCGTTTAATATATATATATTACCCTTGTTTCCACTTGCTTTAATAGTGTTGGTCACTTCTGCCGTTTAATATATAAGTATGTATAATAAGAAGCCACCTTGTTACCTTGAATTACATGCATGCGTTTAGCCTGCTGTTCGTTACACGGAATTTCCACCACAATACAAATAAAACCCATATATGCATGCATGAGCAATAAAAGATAGGACAACAATTTGGGTGGTTGGTGGTTTATTTATGCGTACTTTCTTTTGCATATTTCCGTTGTTTAAAATTAGAATTAAGGGTGCATGAAAGGTTACACAGATATATTTGGCATTTTATCACTTGAAACTGAACTGCATTTGGACAACCTGATATGTAATTAAAGGACTAGTAGTGTCGAACATGCTTAATGTTGCCATATGCTTTATTCGTATGTTGTGCTATGTAATGTAGGAACCTGCTACCCTGTCCATATTACAAATTGTTAGTGTATGTTTGTATCGTGCCTAAGAACTATTATAAGAACGGTACACTTGATCTAAACCGATAGGCATAGATATTATATTAGTTTGAACTGGTATAAAACGAACAATGCACATGATTGAACACTGATATGAATGGTTATTATAAATAAACTATTATTACATTTGAATTTCTAACGATATTTGATCTACTTGAATGAAGTTAATCCTGACCCGGTTGTTTGTTGTGTTTCTTTTATGTAATACGCTCGAGTCAGGCCCCAAGTGTTCATATGTGAAGTTTTTAGCTCGCTTAACTGGAGAGGAACACAAAGACGCAAGACGCTTAAGCACGCGCAAAGCCCGACCAAAAGCGTAAAGCTTTTATTTCTTTTTAAAAAAATCGTGATTTATATTATTTTTCCGCTGTACAAAATTTTGTAATAACTCTGATATTTATGAAATTTTCTCCGCTGCATATTACTGTGTACTGTGATTCCGTGTTATTTTCTGTTTAAACCCTATAAGCTAAATAACAATTTGTCATTTTGAACGTTCTGAATTGGTTTAAATACCGACTTGGAGCGGTCAAAAGGCAGGTCATTACATGATTAATCTCTATTAAATATATATATGTTTTGTGGTGGAGAATTTATTCTCTTGCTTAACACCCTTCTTTAAGACATACAAGCTTAGAGGTTATATATCGATAGACATCATCGCATGGCATGGAATGTCAATGTAGCATGCTGAGATGCGGGTGATCAAGGCTTTTGTTGAAAAGAAGAGCCTTGTGGTTGATGATCAAAGTACGCCTTTAAATAGCATAGCTTTGTGTAGCGTTAATTCGTAAGTTTTGCTCCCCGGTATGAACCAGAAACGGGATGAAGGATCCAGGGAGAATGAGCATTTCTTTCTAGCTAGGAGTGGTGTCATGGTATGGATCCCATACATTTTACTAATGTGTTTGTTGGTAAGCAAGGCGCCTCAGATATATCGGTCACTACGGGGCCGATGGATGATGTGGTCGACATACTGACCATTTTTCCCCATAGCGCGGGGAAACGCATTGTTCAAGAGTTATAATCCTCAAACGTAAGGGAGGACCGTCCTTGTGGCTCCTAGGTGCAGTTGCGATTGTAGGCTGAGAAATGATAGGCTAGATTGTCTCGAATTCGGTAAGGACGATCCCTTTCCTTGGTTTATGATGGAAATCCAACTTCCAATACAACATTGTGCGGTTTTGATTGTAAACCTATATTGGCGGCATAGTGGCATGGGATGCTCATGTCGTCTATGATGATACATTATGATTGAAATTGTTTTTGAAACATATATGCACTAGTGATAATATCAAATGATTTGTTTTATACCTATCAAGCATATTTTGGCCATTATAAGGTAAAACTCTATCCTTTGGTTTGCGTTGCATTGTGTGATGGGACTTGAGTCTTATAATGGCTTCATTTTTCTAAAAGGCATTGAGTGTTTAATGATATACTTTATTTCATTTTTCTAAAAAGCATCAACGGGAAAATAAACATAACATAACAAAAGACAGATTTGTAATCCTCGGCTTTTTGGAGTACAACAATAAACAAACAGGGATAAAATGAATAAATAATATAATATATATTCTTTACAAGCGTAACGACAAGTGCTTCGCACGTGACCATGCCATGCGCGTGAATTGTTTATTTGAAATATTGTGATTTTACATTTGTTTGCACATGAATTGTATGAATGTTGCATAGTTTATAAATATCACTCAAGAAAAAATAGAAATATTAAAGAGTATAAACAAATTCAGAGGTTAAAATTTGAATAAATAGGTAGTGCGAATATAGTGCAATAAATTTTGAATCTTTCGACGTTACGTGGTTTTTTTAATTTATGGTTTTCTTAAGAAGGATGTTGAATATGTCTAACAACTATGTTCTCGCGACTACAATTTACGTTTGAAAAGATCAAATGAAAAAAATTTCAGGATCTTAATTTTTTAAAAGTTGATGGTTTGCTTAAAAAGAGCATTGAATATATCAAATAGTTATGTTTTGCAACTACAATTTATAGTCAAAAATATCAAATGAATGAACTTTTAGGATTTTAATTTTTTAAATATTCTATCTAATTTTCATTGAATTTTTGAGTTGTATTAATATTTAATAACATACGAATTTGAGAAATATTTAGATCTTACTTTTAAGTACTGTTAAGTTTTGATAATACTTATAGAGAAGCAGTTAAAATTTGTAATGAAAGCTTATTTATATATCCTTCTTTGAGCGATATTAGCAAGGTATTTTGCATTTGTTGAAAAAGTTTATTAGATCATAATTTAAATGACATTAAATGCTTAATTTTTTGGGGAGATTAGGTAAATAACAATTTAGTATATTTAAAAACTCATACTTAAGGGCACTTTGGGAAGCTCACAGTTGGATCAAAACATTGCGATCACAAGACAATTATTAATAAAGATAATACTATTTTACTATCTTTCCACTTTGAGTGGTTTGTACAGAAAAATAGGGATTTTGGTCACATGTGGTTTATTGTACCTAAGTTTATTATTTTATAACGAAATGGAGATTTCAATACATATAATTTATAGTGTCTAAATCCACACTTTTTATGTAATTTTAGGATATATTAGTAAACGGAACGTAAAATAGACTATATTCTGAACATACATACAAATAATATTAGGAAAAGACCTTTTTATTTATATCTGCAATCAAATCCCAAACAATAAACTCATACTGACAATTCCATATAATTAGAGTTCGGGGGATTTTTATATTTTATTTTCGTTAATCCCAAACACCATAGGCATAATCAATCCAGAATTAAATTAACAAGTCATAGAAAATTGGTAAACATAAAGAATCTCAGTCATAGTGCCAAAGAGAGAAAACCGTGTGATAATTCTTGATCTGGATTGTAACTATGCCCGTAAATTACCAGTTTCTTCATCTTATAAAACCGTATATGTTAGTTCCAGTAATCATAAGAATGAAGTTGAATAAATGAAATAGAATAAAGTGGAAGAAGTAAAAAGAACAAACCTTCACCTAGACTTGATCCTAACACCAATAGAAACAAAAAAAGTAAAAAAATGGAGGTAGCCTCAAATTATATGACTAGGAGAAAGGGGTTAATGCTCTTTTTCTAGGTGTCAAAATGTGTAGGAGGCGTTTGATTTATAATATAAGATTCAAGCTATCCGTCGGCACCTAAACGTAAAATATCACAATCAAAACTTGGTTGCCACCCACACTCCCAAGAATGAAGTGGCTGACCTCCCTCTTGGAGGGTGGCGACCCGACAATCAACCCCTCTGCAGGAAGAGTGGTCGATCTCCATTCTGGGTTGGGAAATGTGAATTTACTCTACGATTGATTTGTTAATAAACTTTAATTAATTTGTTTCCTTTCTTTTGAACTATGACCCCTTGCTATATGTACATATTGACACATAACCGTGAATTTGAATACGGGGTATTCCTTTATGCCAAATTTATTTATTCTATTCCATATTCATCCCTTAATCTCAAATTTAAATCTATATGCTCATTATTATTTTTTGGCAAGGCAATCTATATGCTCATTATTTATTTGAATTTTATATTGAAACTTTGTTATGTACATATCTTTTACATAAGACTCCATTTTCGACAAATAAATTATGAAAAGGGATAAGAGTCCTGTCATAAACATAATGGTGATATTTTCATGGCCAAATTGCAACGCATAAAATATCCATATTTTTAATTACTATTATTTTAGTTATCTATGTTTAATTATGGTATATTTTAATGTGTTTTACAGATATAAAAAATAGTAATTAATAAAGGAATTTAGTAAATGGAAATAAAAGCAATAAACAATGTTAACATAGAAGAAATAGAATACACAAGAAGGAAAGTGAAGTACCCATATTCAGGGTAGAATATTAAAGAAAGGGTGCTGCTATTCACACCCCAGTTTACACTTTTGGCCATCTTCCTAAACTTAATACAAATGATTATTTTTTATATTCTTATGGCCACCATATATTATTCCTTCACTCAGTTATTCACCACCGTGCTTCTCTTAAGAAAAACACGTAATTCTCTACAATTTCAAACCCTAAACCTTAACAAATATACTTTTATACCTAATAGAGATGGAAGATGAAGATAAAAAAGCGGTTAGAAATGCTTTGTTTTCTATCGTGTTATAGAATATGTTAGGTTTTTTTTCTAACGTTTAGTGTTTTACATTACATTTTAGGATATTTTTTCTGCTCATTAAATTTTGAAGAACATTAAATTTGAAGACGTTGTAATAGAGAATGACAATGTAAGTTTTGACTTGTAGGGTTTTCATCCGTATAACTTATGTATCTTTTTTTACAAAATGATACGTCAACTTTTTTTTGTCGTTTGAATGATGGAGTATTTGAATGATGATAAATTGGACGATAAACTAATGGTTGTGATAATATAATGACAAAAGTTCGATTAAATGACTCAAAAAACAAAAATGTTGATTTGACGAATCGTTTCATAATCGACGAAGTAAAACACATTTATGAAAATTAAAATTGCTAATGTGATTATGAAAATGGATTATGTCAATTTTTTCTTCAACTGTTTGATTTTAGATATTTGATTCGCAAAATACATTGGTGTAAGGGAGGAAGGAAGCCTTCGTGCAGAGGAAGGAGCTGGTGGCCTCTGCATTTTTTGGTTATTAATTTATATGGTGGCCAGTAGAGGAAATTTGAAATATTTGGGGTTCTTTTAGTTTTGGTGGCCCAGTGTAAATAGGGGTATGAATAGCAGCACCCTAAAGAAATGAAACAATCATATTTTGGACAAATTTTGCAAATAAAGGAAATATTAAGAAACCGTTTAACATTTGTTTAAAAGGGATACATGAAAATTTCAAGCTTGAGATCTAGAGAATTCCTGGTTTGAGATGAAAGGCCAGAAATAAATATTGGAACCATATTTTATTATATACATTTATATATGTAATAGGTATATAACCATGAAAAAACTGCAATTTGAAAAAAAATTCGAAAATTCAAATTATTAGCAAAGTCTAAATTTATGAAGAGGGGAAAACAAATAAGATGAACTTAATTGATATCATATTACGTTGAAAAAGTATTATTAAATTAATTTTTTTCATTAAATTGAAAAATATAAAAATATTGAATTTAAAATAAAAAAAACCAATTTATAATTGGAAAAAATTCATAATACTTTAATTGTTTATTATACTATTGAAGACAAATTAAAAATGTTAAAATCGAATTGCTAGAAAGGTATATCTAGTGTAATAACCCGGAAAATGTGAACCAGTTTAAAATTTTTAAATCAGGTTATTAACAAGAAATTTGAATGATTGAAATGGCATATTTCAATAAAATATAGAATTGGGTATAATATTGCAGTTTGAAATTTTGAATACAAACTTGGTCTGATTGCACCTAGTGGAAAATATAACGGATTTTGACGAAACTGAAAATATTTAAATCTGTTTATCAATACCTTTCTAACGAATCTGAAAAATCGAAATTTCATAACGGAAATCAAAAGTTATGGCCAAATGAATTTTCAGAATGGTTGCTATATAGTATATATAGCCCTTGAAAATTGAGATTTTGCATACGACCTCGGAATTCGACGAAAACACTTTTGTTGGGTCCGGGATGTCAAATTATTGCTAAGTTTCAAATTTCATAATTTTTGAAGCTAGTATGTGAGCGGGGCAAAAGATAACGTGTTTGGTCAAATTCTGTTAAAATGGGTCGACCTAAAAATGACCGTTTTACAAACGAGCTCAGAATTCGACGAAACTGGTTTTGTTAGGACCGTATCGTCAAAACAAAGCTAGGTTTATTTTTCTGGAATTTTTCGATTCAGTTTGTGGCCCTGGCAAATTGAAATGTACGTTTAAATTAAATATCGAATGTTTTATATTTTAATTTGAAAAATAACTGACTGTAACAGTCGAAATGGCCAACGAAACATATCTCATTGTGTCCGGAATAGGGGTATTTAGCTAGGGGCGACAGTCGTTGGGTTTAAAAAGGAGTCTGTTTGCAAAAACACTATTTAAAATTTTTCTATAAATTCTGGCCAATAGGAAATTTTCTTTTAAAAAAAAAAGCTCTAAAACCCTAGCCGCCAGAACGATTGAACGACGCACGTCGTTCAAAACTTCTCGCCGATATCGCCGCCGCCTCAGGCCATTTCGCCGCCGACCCCAGTTGAAGTTTTTGTTCGCCGTAGTCCCCTCTCCACATCCGACCAACCCACGCCTCCTCCCATCAGCTAACGGCATCTGAATTCAAAGAGGAAGTCGCGACCTTCTGAGCGTCGCCGCGACGAGCACAGACCACCGAACCACTTGCCACCACCGCCGTTCTGGAGGTGCTTCGTAGCTCTTCGACGCAGCGTAGCCTGATCGAAGCATAGAGGTACGGATCGACTGAAAATTGGTGACCTAGTTTCGAAGGTTTTAAAAACCTTTCTGTTGAAAATTCTGAAATGAAAATAACACTTTTAAGTGTTGCAAAACTTTGAAAAATAATATCTTTTTCGTTCTTTAACGAAATTTGATGAAACAGGAGACACCGTGACCGCAAGGAGGCTCTCTACATTCTAGAAAAGCCGCGGATTTTCTGACCTTCCTACGATTTTTAGCACCGCAATAACCAATGTGAGGAATCTAAATTATCTGTGTGAATGAAATCGCGTTGTATAAATTATATAAGTGAAGTGTAAATTATATACACATTGTATACCTCAAATACATGTGATGTATAAGTTATATTAGCGATGTATAAATTATACAAGCGTTGTTTGAAACATATATGCTTTGAATTGTGATGAAATGCAAGTGAATTATTATATATATATATACTCCCCTCGTCCACAGACCATGGACGATATTTATTGCTTGTGATTGACGTGATATTATATGGTATGACGAATGGTTGGAAATAATTGTTTGTGGTTGAAAAATACCTTTGTGGTTGAAAAATACCTTTGTGGTTGAAAAATACCCTCTTGTGGTTGAAACAAAATAGAATAGGATTGTGGAATTGAAAATAAAACATGCCGCCTGCGTGCGAACTAGATGCATGATCCCCATTGTCAAAAACCGCGAGGTTTTAAGGTAGAGCGAGGAGCCGTACTAGGGACGGTCCCGGTTTTAACTACCCTGCCGTTATGCTGCCGAAATTTTCTGAAATATTTATGTGTTAGAATAATTTTCATTCGTTGAAATAAATTACATAAACTGTATCGAATATTCATGTGTTGAGTTGCAATTCATTCGTTGAGTTGAAATTCATGTGTTGAATATGATTTGAATTTAAATAAATGACGTTAGCGATAAAAATCACATTTTTATATATATATACGAACTATATAGAATATTCATGTGTTGAGTTGCAATTCATTCGTTGGGTTGAAATTCATGTGTTGAATATTATTCGAATTTAAACAAATGACGTTAGCGATAAAAATCACATTTTTATATATATACAAACTATATCGAATATTCATGTGTTGAGTTGCAATTCATTCGTTGGGTTGAAATTCATGTGTTGAATATTATTCGAATTTAAACAAATGACGTTAGCGATAAAAATCACATTTTTATATATATACAAACTATATCGAATATTCATGTGTTGAGTTGCAATTCATTCGTTGGGTTGAAATTCATGTGTTGAATATTATTCGAATTTAAACAAATGGCTTTAGCAATAAAAATCACATTTTTATATATATACAAACTATATCGAATATTCATGTGTTGAGTTGCAATTCATTCGTTGGGTTGAAATTCATGTGTTGAATATTATTCGAATTTAAACAAATGGTTTTAGCGATAAAAAAATCACATTTTCATATATATACAAACTATATAGAATATTCATGTGTTGAGTTGCAATTCATTCGTTGAGTTGAAATTCATGTGTTGAATATTATCATCTTTTAAAAATAAAATGAATCGTCAATGAAAATTTTATTTTTATAATGAATATGAAGAGTTAAAAATAGACATGTGTCGAATAAATATTTTTGATGATAAAAATATTCCTTTTATCATGTATACGCTTAGTTAAAAATACACATGTGTCGAATAAATAATTTTGATGATAAAAATATTCCTTTTATCATGTATACGCTTAGTTAAAAATACACATGTGTCGAATAAATATTTTTGATGATAAAAATATTCCTTTTATCATGTATACGCTTAGTTAAAAATACACATGTGTTGAAATAAATAATAGTTTGCTAGAAATATTATTATTAGCTTTGTTCTGCATATATATACATGTGTTGAACAGGAAAAATGGATTAGCTGTAGAGTAAAGAAATTATTTGCGTGCCCGACAAATAGGTAAACCTTGATGAGTTGGCTGCGCAATTTTATTTATATATCAACTCCTGTGAATGCCATTGGATGCGGAGTGCTGGTTTTTCTGTGTGAAATAATAAACAACGCCATAGGTTAGTAACAATTAATTTTGAACTACACTACATGGCATACTTCTTGACGATAGGCATACTTCATCATATTCCACATAAGCAATTGGAGCTTGTGTGACGAGGTGGAAGATTTACCATATAAGCAAGAGACTTGTATGGCGATGACTATGTACTACAGGTTGAACTGATGATTGATATGGACTATATAAATTATAACGATAAATTGCCAGATTAATAAAAACCCCACACGGGTCTGGAGTTGACAATAATCACGTCGCTCTAGTTATTAGATACGGCACATGGACTATTTATTTCCACACGGAAACGGGGTGACGGGAATTTATTCTCTGGAGTGATTATCAGTACATGCTCCCCCGTAAACACCAAAATATATCACTATAAATATGTGAATGCTTTTTAGGATTTATTGGGTACCTAATACGGCCCAATAAATTTCCAAACCCCTCCCCGTACAAAGGAGGTTATGGCGAAATTTTTCGAAATATTAAGGCGTTAGTGAAATATTTGAAGTGAAAACGAAGTTGAAAATATAGAATGAGCTATAGTTGAAATTATAGATTGAACTATATTTATATATATATAAATATAAATATAATTAAAAGGAATAGAGGCCGTGCAGTTCGCGTTTCGGAATCGTAATTTGAAACGATTAGTACGAGAAATCCGACCATCGGATTTTCCCGAAACCGCAACCGCTGAGTTCGCCTTGGAAATATCTTTCCAACGGCACCAACCTTGTAAAAATCCAACGGTTGGATTGTCCGGAATGTTTAATTCAAACTTGAAGAAAAACAGCGCCAGAATCGTTTATATTTATATATAAATATAAATATAATTAAATTAAATCGAATAACGACGCTGCAGTTCGAATTTTGAAACCGTAACTTCAAACGACTAGTGTGGAAGATCCGACCGTCGGATTCTCACGGAACTGGAACCGTTGGGTTCGCTTTGGGAATGTCTTCCCACTGATATAGACTTTGTAGAAATCCCACGGTTAGATTTTCCAGCATGTGCAAAATAAATTAGGGGTAAAACAGCGCCACGACACGACCTGAAACGTCGTTTAATTAAATATGGCCATTTTTAAATAAATAAAAATGGCGAAAAATCGTTATAAAATATTATAAGCAACATTGATTGAAAATAAACCAATTGGGCTTGAATTGTTTGATATTTGATGGTTGTATGTGTATGACATGAAAATAACACTAAAGAACCGAAAGATGGATGTCGAATAATATAACCATAAAATAAATCGATTTAAATTCTAATGACGTGGATTATTTGAAAAGGCCGAGCTAACCCTCATTTCAAATAATTTATCGAGCGATTCGAATTGGAAAATGCAAAGACGATTCAAGACCGACGATCTTCGTATCGGTTGGATGGGCGCTACTGAGGTTCCTGACCGGAGTAGCTACCGGAAATGGACGGAAGTAGTAGCCGTCTGAACGTATGTGTTGATTGGACGGATATACGAGGAATTTGACGCCTCCAGTTTCGTTCAGACCCAGGACGGACTTGTAAATGGACTGTGTGTCTGACATTGGATTTTGTTCTATACTGATTGATCTCTATTAAATATATATCTGTTTGGCGGCGGAGAATTTATTCTTTTGCTTAACGCCCTTCTCTGAGACGTATGAGCTCAGAGGTTATATATCGATGGAAATCAATCGTATGGAGTGGACTGCCTATGTGGCATGCCAAGATGCTGTGATCAAGGCTTCTGTTGCAAAGCAAAGTCTTGTGGATGATGATCAAAGCAAGGTCTACGTGGCCTAGCTTTGTGTATTTCGTAGATTCGCGAGCCTCACACCCCGGTATGAGTTCAAAACGGGATACGGACAACAGGGAGAGCACGACGTTTCTTTCTAGCTATGGTGGTGTCAGTGACTTACCAGCCCTGACATGTATATCTATTTTACACCTTTGTGGTTGTTGGAATGCGAGGCGCCTCGATTATAGGTCTGTAAGGACCGGGAAACGTGTGTTCAGAAATAAATAATCCTCTAACGTAAGTGAGGACCGGCCCTGAAGTATCCAGGGGTTACCCAGAGTGTGTAGTCCCGAGGCATTTGCTAGAGTGTCTCGAAGCGGAGAGGAGCTTGCCCCTTGCCTCGACTCATGACGGAAATCCAATTTCCAATACGAAATAACGGACTTGATTGTAGAAATAGTATGGCGACATAGTGGTATGGGGCACTTATGCCGTCTATGATTGATATTTATGATGCTATTCATTTTTGAAACATATATGCACTAGTAATAATATCAAATGATTTTGCTTTATACGTATCAAGCATATTTGGCTATTATAAGGTAAAACTCTATCCTTCGGCTTGCGTTGCATTGTGTGATGGGACCTGAGTCTTATAATGGCTTCATTCTTTCAAAAAGCATTGCATTGTTTTAAAAAGAATTTACTTTGTTTTAAATGCACTAGCAATCACTGGAGTAAACCCGTTCCGCAAAAGTGGCGTGGTCCTATGATTTGCTATTAATGTTGTTTAACTGTTAAATAGATTCCTCATACCAGTCCCCATGACTGACTCGTTGTTTGTTTCACTTTGCAAACGCGGGTGCCCTTATTTTCACACGGGCAGCCTAGTACACAGGTGACAGGTGGTTTTTGGTTCTGCACTGCTGCATAGAGTGCATTTTTGGCTCATGGCGAGGTTGACTTCACAGAGATGACTTTGACATTTTCCGCCATTACTTACATGTTATGATTCCGCCAATGGCGATGCAGACTGATTTACTTTCCGTATTTCTCACTATATGTATATGTATTCCGCCTCCGGCAATGTAGACTGATACCCTTATTATGTCTCACTGCATGTATGTATTCCGCCTCTGGCGATGATGACTGATCACTTTCCTTTTTATTTACTAAGTATATCCCACGTTATGCTATTCTAATATTCCTACATGTTGTGATTCCGTTGTCATATCCATGTAAAATTATTTTATTTATTGTTTCTGCTATTATCTATACTCTGCTATGATGATTAATGTGTTATTTCCCTATGATTATCCTTAATACCGCCCCTCGGATTTTGGGATCGTCACAGTTGGTATCAGAGCTTTGGTTAACCTTAGTTCTGGGATCTAACACATTAAACACCTCGTCAGAATAGAATCAGTAGTGTTCTAATGCGAGTAGCTCATTAGAGATAGGATTAGCAATGTCCTAGAATGAGCTAAGCAGATTAGCAAAACAATTTGATCAGTACATCATCATTATCTTTCCTTGTATTCCCCTGCTTTATCATTTATGAAAATTATCAAATCTGTGAGCTTGACTCTTTTCTTGCTTATACAGTACTCTTAGATGGATACACGAGCAGTAGCAGCTAGAGGAGGCCGTGGAGGCCGAGGAGATGCAGCAGGAGGACGAGGGAATATCCCCGTAGTAGTGGAAGGCCCTATTGTTCAGCCACCAGCACCAGAAGACTTTGAGCTAGATAAAGTAGCAAAGAGGTACAGAAATCTTGGGGGAAAACCTTTTACTGGCACTGGCACAGTGACCGAGGCAATAGCTTGGCTAAAAACCTGTGAGAAAATCTTCGAAGGCATGGGTATGGGAACCAACAATAAAGCCCGACTTGGCATTTGGCTCCTTCAAGAGGAAGCAAAGCTGTGGTGGGATGCCATTACCTCAGTGGATGCAGCTGGTACCGTTAGAACTTGGGAACAATTTAAAGCTATGTTCAATGAGAAATTTGTACCGGAACAGGCTCTAGAAGGGATGCGGGAGCAGTTTGCTAATCTCCAGCAAGGGGATCTCTCTATTCAGGATTATCTAAATAAGTTCACCCAGTTATCGCGCTATGCTCCAGAACTGATTTTAACCAACAAAGCCAAGAATAAGAGGTTCATATTTGGGCTGAAGCGCAAGTACCACGATAGAGCTATGAGCAACATCAAACTCTCCTTTATAGAACTAGTGGAGATGGCTTGCAATTACGAAGACATGGATGAGAGACATGCTAGCCAAGACCGCGCTAAAAGCCAAGTAGGGAATAAGCGCAAGACTTCAACAGATCAACCCGAATCTAGCATTACCGCGGCCGCTACTCAAAAACCCGTAAAGATCCCGAAAGGAAACTGCTACAATTGCGGGAAGCCTGGCCATTTCTCTAATGTATGCAAAGCCCCAAGGAAGCCGAAGGAAAATGACTCAGCCGAATGCTACAACTGCCACAAGAAGGGGCATTATAGCAAGAATTGTCCTTTGAAGAAGAGCGCACAAGTGGCCCATGTCTATGACGGGAAGACCCCGCTAGCTACCACCGATGGATCAGGTAAACCCGATGTCTTGGTAGGTACCCTTACCATTAAAAATATTCCTGTTTCTGTACTTTTTGATACTGGTGCATCACGTAGCTTCATTTCTGGTAACCTTGTTCACAAGTTAAAATTAAAAAGAGGAAAACTTAAAGAACCAATTAAAGTTCAAAATTCGATAGGAGGTTCTGTCAGTCTCAGTTCGTACTGTAGAGTGCCTGTCTCTTATTCTTGCTACAAATTCTCTTTTAAAGTAATTGTCATGGACCTTTCCGACTTTGATATTATACTGGGATTTGATTGGTTGACAAAATATAAGGCCGAAGTTAGATGTGCCGAAAGAATCGTTAAAGTCGATGGCGATGCAGACTGATTTACTTTGACATTTTCCGCCATTACTTACATGTTATGATTCCGCCAATGGCGATGCAGACTGATTTACTTTCCGTATTTCTCACTATATGTATATGTATTCCGCCTCCGGCAATGCAGACTGATACCCTTATTATGTCTCACTGCATGTATGTATTCCGCCTCTGGCGATGATGACTGATCACTTTCCTTTTTATTTACTAAGTATATCCCACATTATGCTATTCTGATATTCCTACATGTTGTGATTCCGCTGTCATATCCATGTAAAATTATTTTATTTATTGTTTCTGCTATTATCTGTACTCTGCTATGATGATTAATGTGTTATTTCCCTATGATTATCCTTAATACCGCCCCTCGGATTTTGGGATCGTCACATCTAGTTAATGATGCAATAAAAGAAAATAAAGGAAAGTGATAAGAAACAAAATAAAAGAAAGTAAAAAAGAATGGCAAATTTCTGTTTTGTAATTGTGAGTGAATAAGTAGAATAGAAAAAGAAGCATATAAGGGAAAAACAAACATAGTAATAGAAATAGAAGTGGAATAGACAACTCCTATATGTATTAAAACTTCAAAACTAATTAAAATGAATTGGACGGAACCCCATTGGAACGCAAGCATGGCTTAAATTCTGCAAGGATGATAAGAGATTGGCAGTTGGTATTAAAAAAATCAGCAATTATGCTCAATCAGTTTCAATATTTTGTATGGATTGAGATTGCTTACGAAAATTAATCAAAAAATATTTGTCAGAAAGAAAAGGAATTTTCTGAAAACTAATATTCATATGGAAAATTCTATTTATACACCGAAAATCATTTAACATACACCATTATTTTTCTGTAAAATTCTATTACTAAATACCCTTTTTTCATAGATGCATTTTTAAAACTTATGCATATAAATAGCCAAATTATTCTTAAAAGTATTGAAAATCGTTACAAACTAAATACGTTAATGAAGATGTTACTGAATCATTTAATCATGAAATCGAAAATTTCAATTAAGAAAACATTCAGAAATAATAGTTTAATTTAGAAATGTAGATTTATTTTAAAAATTAGAATAATTTTGTTGTAATTATTTTTTTTCAAAAAGTTTGTAAAAGCTACAATATTATTACAAGAAATAAATTTCATTTTGTTAAATTTTTCATAATTTAATGCAAAGAATTTCTAATTTTAGATAATTGTGTTTTAAGTTTGAAAGAGGAAAGAAAAAGAAGATGAGAACATGGATAATTTAGTAAAAGACCCATTGTATGTAAAGTAATATATGGTGTATGGTAGTTTATTATAATTTTTGGTGTATGTTTAGCAATTTTTGGTGTATAAATATAATTAGCCTATTCATATATGTACACTTTTATTTCTATATAAAACATTCTGTAAATGTGTTATTAAATAAACATGTGGTGCACCCGATGAGCACCGCACAGGTTCACAAGGGAATGAATTATTAGAGATTTATTGTCTAATACTGGATCGGTTTATGATAATTTGAAAAAGGTATTTTTTGCAAATCTACACTAGTTAGTATTGCATTTAGTTACGACATTAATTGTTTTATTAACTGATACTTTGACACATTTTGCTAAATCTGTGAATTTCGCATTATGCAGGAACAAACAAGGAAACAACTACAATGAAAAATTAATAATTAAATTAAATTTTCTATTGATTGAATCAGGGCATTTGGTCTAGTGGTATGATTCTCGCTTAGGGTGCGAGAGGTCCCGAGTTCAATTCTCGGAATGCCCCTTAATTTTTTTTATTGGAACGTATTTTTTTATCATTTAAAAGTTTAGAAAGTTCCATCAAATGAAAAGTGTATGTATCTTAGTGGGTAGAGCGTCTATTTCCTAAGTAGAATGTTGTAGGTTAAACACCTACCTAGCGTGCTCTTCTTTCTTCTTTTTGTCCCAAAAACAACTTTTTTTTCCTTTGAAACCAATTTGATCATATACCTCAAACTTAGAAGGCGCGATATCCAACTGAAATAGCATGCATGATAATATTCATTTATGAAAGGGTGTTTGCAGAAAATAAATTTCCCTTAATTACATCTTTAAGGGTGGTACTGTAAAATATCAGAAATTGGGAAATGGTGGTTGCATTCCTATCATCTCCATTACTTGATAATTTGAGCAAGCTTCTAATTTATATTGCTTTTTTAATACTTAAAAATCTAGGAATTTCCGTCAAATATAAAGCGCTTGTAGCTCAGTGGATAGAGCGTCTGTTTCCTAAGCAGAAGGTCGTAGGTTCGACCCCTACCTAGCGCGCTTGCCTTTTTTCTTTGATTGACACCAGTCAAACTTGTGCTTCTTCTTCAAAAGATACCGCTTTTCAATTTTGATTCCTTACTCATACAATGGCATTTTGTAGCATTGAAGACCACTGGAGCTTTGTAAGAAAAAGTATACAAGTTTTCAACACGGCTTCTTCTAAATTATAGTTTATCACAAAAATAGCACACTTTATGCAATGGAGAATTAGTATGATTGAGAAAAAACTAATCAAAATTAATAGAACACCGAGTTCTAGAAAAGTGATAGATTTTTTTTCAAAATGGCAGACAGAAATCTACATGAAAAGCGAAGGAACGCACGAATTACAAAATAAATCTACATAAAGTGATAGCATAACTTTTGTGTATTGCTAAGGGCATTAGGCTGGTTGCTAAGGGCTAACAGCCGACCAGGCTAGTTTGGTTGGTGGTTAACTGCCGACCAGCCACCGAACTGTTAGCTCTTAGCAACCAACCCGATTCCCTTAGCATTACACAAATTTTTTGATAAATGAAAATATATGCGTAAGCGAGAGCTAAATAGCAGTGAAAAAAGAAAACAACATGAAATGGTGGATAGAGGTGGATCCAAGAAAGTCGAAAGAAATGAATGTATTTAATATATTAAATGAGTAATAAATAATGCATCAAGAAAATTATGGTTTTAAATGTAAATGAGAAGAAAATTAAGGTTTTAAAGGTTAAATGTTAAAATGAGAGCAAAAAGCATGGTAAGAAGAAGTCACAAAGAATGCTTAATGCTTACAACAACAAAACAACATGGATTACGTTATAACTTTAAATATAAGTACATAAACAATAATTTAAAGGTTAATTAAAGAATATTAAAATAAGGAGATAATAAATTAAAGGCATAACTTAACCATCTGAACTCCACACTACATGGAGTAGGCAACCATTCTTCTTTCAATCCATTAATTTATTTGAGAGGAGGTGAGCATGCCTAAACGGTGAAGGGGAATAGTTGTTCAATAGAAGAAATGAATCCATTAATTTGTTTGGGAAAAGATGAGATTGCCTGAAATGATGAAGGAAAATAGGAATACTACAGAAGCAAAAAAATGAATAAATAAGAGTGTACTTGAATAAGTTTTTTATTTATAGCTTAACATATGTAACATGCTATTATATGAAAAAATAAATGAAGAATAGAAAAGGACTACATAACCAATGCCTATTTCATCCATTAAATTCTTTAAATTGATGATTATCTTTTAGAAATAACAAAAGAAATATAAAGGGCTTAAATGAAAACAACAGCCAAGGAGAATTAAGGATATATAAGTCAAGAAAGAATGAGAAAAGGAATAACATAATCAAATATTTGATTTTATTTTACATTTGTAATAATATTATAAAAGATAGAACGCAGGAGCTTAAGTTTCCTTAAATGGGATAAAAAGTGAAGACAATCGTGGGAATACATATGTATTTTGGAAAATGTAACGTTTTGTATACAAAATGAATGTATGAAACAAAGAATTCATGAGGCACCATTAATTGCAACTTATTATTTAGGGGATGTTTTGGAAATATAATTTTATTTTCCGCGGGATAATTGTAAAATTTCATCCAAATGAGTGAGATCGAAGTATTCAAGATAAGAGAAAATGTGATGCAAGATAAATGTGATGCAAGCCACCGAGCTGTTAGCTCTTAGCAACTAACCCGATTCCCTTGGCATTACACAATTTTTTTGATAAATGAAAATATATGCATAAGTGAGAGCTAAATAGCAGTGAAAAAAGAAATCAACATGAAATGGTGGATAGAGTTGGATCCAAGAAAGTCGAAAGAAATGAAAGTATTTAATATATTAAATGAGTAATAAATAATGCATCAAGAAAATTAAGGTTTTAAATGTTAAATGAGAAGAAAATTAAGGTTTTAAATGTTAAATGTTAAATGTTAAAATGAGAGCAAAAAGCATGGTAAGAAGAATCCACAAAGAATGCTTAATGCTTACAACAAGAAAACAACATGGATTACGTTATAACTTTAAATATAAGTACATAAACAATAATTTGAAGGTTAACTAAAGAATATTAAAATACGGAGATAATAAATTAAAGGCATAACTTAACCCTCTGAACTCCACACTACATGGAATAGGCAACCATTCCTCTTTCAATCCATTGATTTATTTGTGAGGAGGTGAGCATGCCTAAACGGTGAAGGGGAATAGTTGTTCTATAGAAGAAATGAATCCATTAATTTGTTTGGGGGAAGATGAGATTGATTGAAATGATGAAGGAAAATAGGAATATTACAGAAGAAAAAATGAAGAAATAAGAGTGTACTTGAATAAGTTTTTTATAGCTGAACATATGTAATATGCTATTATATGAAAAAATAAATGAATAATAGAAAAGGACTACATAACCAATGCCTATTTCATCCATTAAAATCTTTAAATTGATGATTATCTTTTAGAAATTACAAAAGAAATATAAAGGGCTTAAATGAAAACAACACCCAAGTAGAATTGAGGATATAAGGCAAGAAAGAATGAGAAAAGGAATAACATAATCAAATATTTTATTTTATTTTACATTTGTAATAATATTATAATAGATAGAATGCAGGAGCTTAAGTTTCCTTAAATGGGATAAAAAGTGAAGACAAACATGGGAATACATATGTATTTTGGAAAATGTAATGGTTTGTATACAAAATGAATGTATGAAACAAAGAATTCATGAGGCACTATTAATTGCAACTTATTATTTAGGGGATGTTTTGGAAATATATTTTTATTTTCCATGGGATAATTGTAAAATTTCATCCAAATGAGTGAGATCGAAGTATTCAAGATAAGAGAAAATGTGATGCAAGGTAAAGGTCAACATTATATTGGTTTTTTCATATCTTATATAGTAATATAATATAGTAGAATAGATTCCAAGAATGTCTCCATTCTCAAAATTAATTTATCTATCTATTATATTTTGATAAAAGAAACACTTAAACTTGGATTTCTCCTTTTTTTTATATAAACTTTCATCTTGATCCTTTTTCCTTAGCAATCTACTAAACATCTTGTACTTAGATCATCCATGGAAAGTAAACAAGAAATTAAATATTACATTAATAAAAGTTACTGAACAAAATTGTTACATCAATGAATATTTTTTCTTGGCGAATCTATTAAACATATTGTATTTTAGATCATCCCTAAAAATAAAACTGCAAATTCAGCGTTGCATTAATAAATTTGATCAATAGAATGTTACATATGCGTATCTAATTTCTAAGATAAGAAACTTAAGATTTCGCTCTTTTCAGGTTACTTCTTTTTTTTTAATTTTTGAGATAAGAAGTATATAGTTACCCATTTTTCTCAAAAACTCTATCCAACAAAATTAATGGTGGATAATGGACGTTGTCATTCAAAATATCAAGCCACATCCAATGGAAGAGCATCATCTTTCTGTTATCATTTTACATCATTGTGCTTATGCCTGATTCCAATTCATTTTGTATGAAGAATGAGGTTTTCGAAATTCAATCTGCTAATTTTCTTCCATAGTTGTATCGCACCATGGTGCTTATTGCTAAAGTTCCCAACTGAAGCCGGAACAGGAGTAATGAGGGGAGACCAAGTCTCCGGGCGAGCTTGTTATATCGCTGAATTAAAGATGCTGATGAAGGGACTTAACATCGATTCCAAAGGTACTTCACCCCCTCCAAAGGAAGGTTCCGCATAGCAATTAGAGGGATCATCCCCGAAGGAGTTGCCCAAGGGAATGCCTGAAGACCTGGATCCTAGAGAAGACGAGGAACCTGAGGATAGAAAAGCAACTCCTAACGAAACGGCAGTGGACATACCCATTGATGAAGCTGATCCAACAAAAGTTTTGAAGATTGGATCCCAATTGGATCCGCATCGAGCCAAAGAACTGGCTGATTTTCTGAAATCAGACCTGGATGTGTTTTCCTGGACCTACGCAGACATGTGCGGGATATCACCATCCATCATGAGTCATTCGCTGAGTATAAACCCTAAACACCCGCCTGTAAAGCAAAAGAGATGCGTGCTAGGCCCAGAGAGGTCGGCAGCTCTGAAAGAAGAAGTGGAGAAGCTGAAGGAGAATGGGTTTATTAGAGATTCGACATATCCCGACTGGATATCGAATCCTGTTTTGGTAAAGAAGTCAAACGGAAAGTGGCGGACAGGTATTGATTTTTCAGACTTGAACAAAGCCTGTCTGAAAGATAGCTTCCCACTCCCCAGAATAGACCAACTTGTGGATTCGATGGCGGGACATGAACTTCTTTCTTTCATGGACGCATATTCCAGATAAACCAGATTTCCATGCATCTGCCCGATCAAGAGCACACGGGCTTCATCACAAATTCGGGGTTGTATTGCTGTGTGGTCATGCCGTTTGGATTGAAAAATGCTGGAGCTACCTACCAGCGCTTGGTGAACAGGATGTTTTATAAACAAATAGGAAAGACTATGGAAGTTTATGTGGATGATATGCTAGTCAAATCGAGACATTCCTCTAGCCATATGCAAGACTTGGCAGAGATGTTCTATATCCTACGAAAGTATCGAATGAAGCTAAATCCTTTGAAGTGCTCGTTTGGGGTGGCATCTGGGAAGTTTCTAGGTTTCATCGTGAGATATCGAGGAATTGAAATTAATCCCAGCCAGATAGCAGCGATAAGGAACATCGAGGAACCACGAAGAATCAAGGATGTCCAAAGTCTTGCAGGGAAAGTGGCTGCGTTGAGCAGATTCATCTCCAAAGCGACAGACAGATGCGTCCTGTTTTTTGACTTAATAAAAAGGGGAAAGAAAATTTTTGAATGGACTTCGGACTGTGTTGAGGCATTTCGAAATCTGTTGGACTTACTAGAGAGACCACCGATTTTGTCAAAGCCAGTGGATCATGAAAAGTTGTTTGTTTATCTAGCAGTATCGGCCCACGCCGTTAGCACCACCTTGGTTCGAGAAGAAGACAAGGTGCAAAGGCCGGTATACTACGTAAGTAAAAAATTGGCAGCTGCAGAGCGTAACTACCCAAGGGTTGAGAAGCTTGCTTATAGCCTTCTGATCGCCTCCCGAAAACTTCGCCATTATTTTCAAGCTCATCCAATAACCATATACACTGATCAACCTCTGAGACAGGTGTTGCAAAGACCCGAAGCATCAGGACGGTTGATCAAGTGGAATATTGAATTAAGTCAGTTTGATTTAAATTTTCAGCCGTGGAGATCGATCAGAGGGCAAGCTCTGGCTGACTTTATAGCAGAATTCACAATTCCGGAGGAAGAGATGATCAACGACAAGGTGGTCAATTCAGAGGAAGAATTAGAATTAGGTCCATGGAAGTTATACACAGATGGAGCCAAGAACGACAGAAGGTCCGGAGCTGGAGTCATCTTTGTTACTCCCGAAGGACGATCGTTATATTATGCTCTGCGACTAGAATTTCCAGCGACCAATAACGACTCTGAATATGAAGCCCTGATTGCCGGGCTGAAACTTGCTAAGGAACTCGGAATAAAGGCATTGGATATATTCTGCGATTCCAAAATAGTCGTCTGCCAAGTGCGAGAGGAGTTGTGGCCCGGGGACCTCGACTTATTACCTATCTTGGAAAGGTGAAGGAGCTATTGAGCAACCTAAAACGGTATAACATAACGCATATCCCAAGAGTCAAAAACCAGAAGGTAGACCGGCTAGCGAAACTCGCTGGTTCCGACAATCCGGAGGAAACCGAAATGGTTCCAATTGAGACGTTGGAATCGCCAAGCTTTGAGTTAATGGAAATTGAATTAGCTCTCGAAGCAGGACCGGAGAGGGAGTCGTGGATGACCCCAATCAAGAATTTCCTTAGAAACGGAATACTCCCGCCAAAGAAAAGTGAGAGGCGAGCCATAGTTCGCAAAGCTACTAGATACATCCTTTAAGATGATACCCTTTATTGGCAAGGATTTTCTATGCCCCTGTTACGATGTATAGCGCACGACGACATCAAGCGTGTACTAAGAGAAGTACACGAAGGTGAGTGTGGAGATCATACGGGGGGTCAGACTTTAGCAAAAAAGGTATTGCGGTATGGGTATTTATGGCCCATAATTAATAAAGATGCAGCTGATTACTCATGACGCTGCGACAGATGCCAGAGGTTCGCCAAGATCCCCAGAGCACCACCGACCCAGCTCAAGTCGATGGTGAGTCCGTGGCCGTTTGCCATGTGGGGAATTGACATCATCGGAGTTCTACCAATTGCCAAAGGAGGAACGAAGTATGCAATAGTCGCCGTGGACTATTTTATGAAATGGGTGGAAGCTGAGCCCTTAACTAAAATCACAGCGAGAAAGGTGATAAGTTTCGTGGTTAGAAATATCATATGCCAATTTGAAATTCCAAAGACCATTATAACCGATAATGGAACCCAGTTCGATGGTGCCGAATTCAGAAATTTCTGCCAGAAATACAAGATTGACAAGCGGTACACTGCAGTCGCCCATCCATAGTCAAATGGGCAAGTAGAAGCAATAAATAAAGTCATAAAGTCCATCCTCAAGAAGCGATTGGAATGTGCAAAAGAAAAATGGGTGGATGAATTGCCTTTGGCTTTGTGGGCATATCGGACAACGTTTAAGATAGCTACCGGTCATACTCCTTTCTCTCTCTCATTTGGCTCAGAAGCAGTAATCCCGGTAGAGCTTGAAGTTCCCTCTCACATGGTGACATATTATGACCCGATGACAAATCGAGCACTCCTCCTCGAGTCCCTTGATGAAATCGAAGAGAAACGGGACGAGGCAGACTTGCGTGCGTCAAGACATCGACGTCGGATGGCATGCTATTATGACAAAAAAGTTTGTATTAGAACCTTTGAACCAGGAGATTTGGTGCTAAATCGAGTTTTTCCATCCCTTCCTCACCTCGGTCCAAAGTGGGAAGGACCATTCGTCATCCAACGGAAACTTGAGACAGGAGCCTTCAAGTTAACGACCGTAGAGGGCGAAGAAGTGCCTAAGGCTTGGAATGCCCAACACTTGATGCGATATTTGAATTAGGGATGTTGTATTTTCTATTGTTTTTCTTAGGAACCCTGTAAAAAGGCACGACTTGCCTTAGAAAAGTTTGTTGATGCGAACAAGAAACTATAAAGTGGATGTAGGCTACGACTTAGCCGAACCACTATAAAAATATCGTGTGCCATTTACTTTCCTGCATTATTTATATCTTCAACTATTATTCTATTATGACTGTGGAATATGATATGTTAAATTGAAATCTGGAAAGTTGGAGATGGCTTATATGTAGGAACAAACACGACGACTGTTTGTACAATAAGACATAAAAGAATACGAAGATGACATTCTTAACTCTAACTCTCAAGAATTGAGAGAGAGTATAAAGGACAGGAAGACAACGTCCTCCGAGGCGTGAAGGTGCACCCAGATAAGAGACCGCCTCGGCAAGAACTCTAACCTGAACATAAGACAGGAGAGTATAAAGATGCTGGAAAAGAAAAGGCATCAATGACAAAAGGAATGTAACCCCCGTCAGACAATCGGGGACATTCGGACTTTTTAATTTAATCTTGAATAGTTTTTCAAGACTGACTGGGGGCATATATGTACACTCATATTCCCCCCGCTATGACTCCATTACACAACTTGAGTAGGACATGCATTCGTATTTTTACATAAGTAATGAACTAATGACTAACAGGCATTGCAGGAGATGAATTATTTTTATTTACAAATGTAGGAATTTGTACAGGAAAACAGGCAAAAATAAGATGCAAAGGCCACACTCGCTGCAACAATTGTGGGCCAATTAAATGCAAAGATAAAGCAAAGCACTTCATCACTTAGACTTTGAAGTGGACTTGGATTTCATAGCAGCCTTCTGAGCATCCTTTGCCTCTCTTTCAACATCAGTTAAGATGCGCCTTGGTTTTTTCTTCCCCGAGACAGAAGTGCTGGAATCGGTTGACTTTTTCATGGGAGTCGGAACGCTGGAATCAAGAGAAGACTTTTTAACAAGTTTTCTGTGATAGATCTAGTCGAAAGCTTAACAACTAACCTTGATCCGGCATCCACTACCGCGAGTGGCTTAAGGCTTTTGGGGTCTAAGTCTTCAACTTTAAACTGCATGCGTTTGTCTTGTTCGTCTTTCAATGCAGCCAAAGTGATGTCACCAGCGCTTTTCGACTCCCCAACTATAGCCACCTCAGGGTCTTCCTCGTGTCCCTCGTTGTCGCCATCATCTTTCAAGGCATCTATCATTTCGTTATCGTGAGGAGCATCAGCCTTAGACGGTTCAATTCCTTCTCCTGAATCAATAGTGGCATCCTTGTCCTTTCCCCCTTTAGCCTTCTCCATAGGTTTTGCTCCAGCGGTGGTTCCTTCGAGCATGTCTGTCTTTTCGGACTGTTCAACACCTACAGAGTGAGAAGCAACAGTTATCAACTCAGAAGAAAATAAAGGGTCCTTCATCGATTGCCCGATTATGTGATGAAAAGTAGAGATAGCTTTGAAAAATTGAGGTGAAAAGGTAGAGATACCTTCCGATGATTTCTCAGCTGGAGTGACCGCTGTCTCCGACGCTGTTTCGGGTATGGGGGATAAAAGAGATGCCCGAGGGATCCCCGGGTTTTCGGGGTCATATCCCTCTACTTCAGATGTTTCAGAAGCAGTAGAAGAAGAACCAGCCTCGAGGATGTTCTTTTGTTTAGCCCTCCGCTTCTCTTCCTCCATAGTAGCAGCAATAAGGCGGCGTCCCTCGGCTAGGCGTTCTAGTTCATCATCTCTTAGATATTTTTCCACAAGCTTGTCTTCGTCAATGGAATCAACCTTGAGCTCCTCTTTCTCCCGTTCAACAATTTGACTCCATACTTGGACCAAGGTAGATGGATAATCTTCAATCCAAGAGATGTTCCAGCGGCAGATTATATGCGTAAAGAATTCAATCATTAATTCGCCGAAACCATGCACCTCTTCCTCAGCCTATGACAGCTGCTTGCGGATCTCTTCGGCGGATTTAATAACACTTTCGACATTACCCTCTGCTAGGGCAGCCCTGTTCTCAGCCTCCACCAATTTGGAAACCAAGTCAGCATTTTTCTTCTCCAATTCGGCGTTCTTCTTCGCTAACTCGACCTTCTCTCGCTCAAGGTCAGCGTAAGCAAGTTGCATTTTGGTAGCATCTGACTTGGCGTCTTCTGCTTGCTTTTTCAGTTCCGAACGCTCTTGAGTATGGGACTCAAGCAAGTCGTGGTAGCGTTTTTGTAGGTCCTCAAATTGTTTCTTGAAGCTAGCAGCATCCTGTTGAGCGATAACAAGTTGGGCATGTGTATCCTCAAGGTCTTTCCCTAAGTTTTTCAAGGCCTTTACGTCGTCTTCTGCGGTCTTCTGCATCGAGTCAGTATTCGTGATTAGATTTCGGATAATTCTGGAAAGATTACGCGAGTACTTGAACATCTCTGAGTATTGTTTTTCGAGCGCATCAATCATTGCTTTGGCCTCATCTGCCCACCTCGAGGAAATAGGTCAACCATAGGGTTGACCATGGTGTCGACCTGGTCACCCCAGGTCGACCTGGGACCAGGTCAACCATAGGGTCGACCATGGTGTCGACCTGGTCACCCCAAGGACCAGGTCAACCATATGGTCGACCATGGTGTCGACCTGGTCACCCCAGGTCGACCTGGGTGTCGACCTGCCAGTCGACCTACCTAGTCGACCTGGCTGGCTGGGTCTGGTTCTTGCTCGAATTTCTGTGGCTTGGTGTGTCATTAGGGCTGACATGTTACCTCTTGATTGGCTCTTTGAACTTTGTATGGTCTAGATTCCTCCTATCTTCATCTGACGGCTCGAAACAATTTAAAATTCTATGTATACACCATAAGTCTCAACTAAAATTCACACAAAAAATTAGATGGGAGTCGTCATGCTGTCAGGAAGGAATTGAGCGTAGCCATCAAGAGAGAGGAGCTTAGAGACGAATCAAATTAAGAAGAAGTCTAACGCTTAATCAAATTAATCAATGCAACGTTAATCTACCCAAAGGAACGCACCTCAATTTCAGAATTCAGAATTCAAGATTCTGCATTCGTTGTGTAACAACCCGTATTTTTATAACGTGTAATAAACATAAATCAAGGCATAATTAATTTTTAAAATAAGAATGAAGGGAAACGGGTTACGCCATTGCGTTCATCTCGAAATTCTGCTTGGAAACGAGTCCGGGTTTTCGAAGATCGGAGTCCATATGACCAAGTTATGACCTTTCAAAGTTTTCATAAGTATTCAAGTTCAAAACAGCTCAGAATTCGAATTCAAAATTCGAAATTCAAACCTCAGAATGGACTGGGCGGGAAACTTCCCGCCCAGCACTAGGTCGACCTGGGGGTCGACTGTGTAGTCAACCTGCCCAGGACCAGGTCGACCATGGTGTCGACCTGGGAGTCGACCTGGTGGCCGAGCCAATTTTGAAGCTGGATTCACTTTGATGTTTCTGGCCTTGTTTCTGTCTACATTCGTTGACCAGACCCTATATAAACGGCCCCTAACACTAGTCTCTCTACACAAAAATTCTTTCTGACATTATGCTTCTCTAATTCTGGTTGAAAAAGTTAGAGAAAGATACTACTTCTTCTACGTCGAAACTACATTAACAGAATTGCTGATTTGGGGACTTCTGTTAGGACTTGACTAAGCATATAAAGATTCAACATCGACTTTCTTTTTCTAATTCTCGAACCACGATCTGTAAGCCCCAGTTACTTTTAGATTTAAACTGTAAATGTAATATGAATATGTTATAAATTGAAATTAGACCTGTGTACGATGACTGTTTTACATCCATGCTTGTTCATCTTGGATCTTGATTTTTGGGTATATTACTATGACATTGATTTGGGGCCTATTTATGTTGTAAATCAAAAAGAAAAACCCCTCATATTATCATGTTGAATCTTCTATTAGTCACAAGTTTATGACTATACTATCACCTTATGTCAATCGCTACCATGTCTATACTATCACCTTATGACAACTGTTATCTTGACTAGTACCTTATTTGCTAGATTAGGAATCTTTATGTTTGAAGCCAATATTCCATATGCTAGTAATGTTATAATCTTTTATCGCAAGTCATACCATGCTATGCTAGTAATCACTTTTGCCACCTTATACCCGTCACTTTTTATGTTATTCCCTAATTAGATTTGTTTGTATCGATTAGAGTTTATGTGCGATGGGAATACGATTTGGGTAGATTAGGTAAAACATAAATTGGCTCTAAACATGAACATTATTATAACTTGAACCTGGATATGGACATGAACTTGACATGAAAACTCGACATGAATTTTGACATGAAAACTTGAACGTGGGCATGACACTTAGATAAACTTGAAAATGGCCAACTCGATGTTGGGTTGAGTTTGCAGTGTAAATCTGCCCGTAACCGCCCGGCAAATCCAGTGACTGCAAACAATAGGATCCAACGTGGGTAGTTGGCCATATCGCACGAAAAACCCGAGGTTAGACTATGTTGTGGTGTAAATCTGCCCGGAACCGTCCGGCAAATCCAGTGACCACAACAGTTAGTCTAATGTGAGAGGTTGGGGTGCATTAATGAATTAATGCCACATGATAGGGTTAAGTCATGAACCACTTGAATATACTTAACCAACTTGACACGATGATTTGATAGGGTTAAGCCATGAACTGCTTGAACACACTTAACCAACTTGATACATGATTTGGATAGGGTTAAGTCACAAATTTGAATGACAACACTTAACCCATTAGAAACCCTAGTCACGCGGTCCTTTTCAGTCGTAACCCACTTAGACGTATCACGATACCCTGGGACTAGGCAGGGTGGGGCACGATTACTGGGCCGATTGTAAGCAATCAGAATGATGGCTGAGTTGGTGTGCCATTGTAGGTTCAGGCGGACTATGGTCGTGCACGTAGTCCGGAGTTGAAAAAGCAGGCATTGGGCACCCGTAGGTTTACACCGTGCGTGCTTGATTCGTGTCGGTGGTTGGCACCATAGGGCTTGATACACCCTATGGTGGACCTAGCATAGGTAACTACATTTCAGGTTAGGGCCGTATGACACAGACACATGACGAGCTAGAACTTGTAGGGAGCCGATCGATTAGTAGATCGTACCGTAGGACCCCGTAATGGGTCACTTCATGATATTGGGCCAAGGGATCATTTCATGATTAATACTTGACATGGGTTAGAACAGTAGTACAGTTGGTGCAACGAATCTCGAATATGCGATGCTAGACTTGACTTATCCTGTTATCTTAATTATCCTACCAGTTCTGTTATCATCCTTATGTTTAATTCCAGTTTTCACATATCATGTTACCTTTACTAATTTTCATACTGAAAGTCACTAGGGCTTACCAGTCTTTATGACTGACCCTTTTTCTTTCGCCTCTTTTTCTTTCATTTTCCCCTCCCCAGGTTCTCAAGGAGGAAACGCAAGCTCTTAGCTTGGATTTAGCTTGCTTTCTGACAGCTCATGTACGGTTTGGTCTTGAGCTATGTTATGGCTACTTCTGCTATTTATGGGGAATAATTTACTTTTTCTACTTTAAGTTTATGCTTCTTTATCTAGAACTTGATGTAATGGAATAATTTGTACCTTGGATATATGAGGTTTTGACTCTTTTCTCGAAAGTAATAAAAATTTGGGTTTTAATTCCTACCGCTTCTTTATTTATGTTCTGCCTAGTGATATCTCTGTGTATGTTTACCTAGATAATACTCCACCAAAACTAGTGCATTCCCTTTGTGAGTGACCCTAGCGGTGGTGGGGTGTTACACTTGGTATCAGAGCAGAAGGTTACCAGGCTGGGCAAAAGTTTTAAAAACCTTCTGAAACTATTTTCAAAACCATTTATAAAGAAGCATTTTTTTTAAGAAAAGTTTTATGTTTAAAAAGGCTATTCCCCAAAAAGCCATTAGCACTTTCCTTCGTTTCCTCGTTTGAATCTTTTTCTTTTCGTTTTTCAGCATGGCTGATCTTAACCTGCCTGAGGGAATACCCGTGCCTGGATGGTTCCGGAGGTACTTAGAAGCTAGAGCCAATGGCGTGGGCCCGGCAGACATCCCTCCTCCTCCCCCTAGTCACCGCGGTTCCTCCTCCTCCTGGTACCGCCTTTGCCAAAATATGCAAAGTCTTTAAAGCGATGGGCGGCAAGAACTTCGTTGGAACTGAAACCTTCGTTGAGGCACGAAACTGGCTGAAGGAGACTGAAGACTTGTTTATTATCTTTGATGTGGAGGACCATAGGAAAGTTCAGTTGGCAGCATGGTTTTTGAAAGAGGAAGCTGCATTTTGGTGGGAAGTCACCAACGCCACCAGGCCAATTGAGACTTGGGCAGACTTTAGAGAGAGGTTTGGGCTTAAATTCTTATCGTCAGCAGAAGAGAACCTTCAGATGGAGAGGTTCCTCGCACTCAAGCAAGGGGACATGTCTATTAGGGAGTACGTGAATAAGTTTAATCAGCTTGCTCTATTCGGTTTGGACTTGGTCAATATGGCCCAGAAAAAGGCTATACGCTTTGCTCGAGGATTGAACGAGCCACTACACAGTTTGGTCATAACTCATATACCCATGGGGACGACCTTTGAAAGCTTGGTGGATATGGCTCTACTTCATGAGGAAGACATGAATAGCAAGAAGGAGGTTAAGCCTAATGAGACTTAGAATAAGACAGTTGACTCCAAGAAGGGAGGCAACAAGAATAACAAGAATAACAAGGGCAACAACAACAAGGCACGTGAGACAAGGAAGTGTAACTTTTGTGGGATTACGGGACATCTAGCTAAAGACTGTAGAAAGAAGAAGAGAAAGTTGGGTGAATGCTTTCATTGTGGAAATACAGGACACATCAGCAAGGACAGGGGCAAGGGCAGACCTAGCGAGCAGGACCTTCTGGAGGGCAGTTGCATGCTCTCAACACCACTCCAGCCCTTGACCGAGGTAGTAATATTTCTGTAGAAAGCCTTGTTCACATTTCTGACTTTCCAGTTCGAACCTTATTTGACTCTGGCGCATCGCATACTTTTATTTCTTCTGATATTGTTGAAAATCTGCACCAAAGTACTAGTCTAATTGAGGATCCCGTTACAGTTTCAAATCCAATTGGGGGCTCCGCTCATTTGTCTATGATTTGTGTGGATTTGAGAATTTCTATCTTAAGTGTAGAATTCACGTGTAATGCTTATGTTCTCGGATTTATGGGATACGGATTGATTCCAGGCATGGATTGGCTGTCCAATTATGGAGCCATTCTTGATTGTGAACGAAGGGTAGTGAGGCTCATGACTCGCCTTGGTAATACCCTTGAAATTTCTTATAACCCTAAGGGTCCGGTCATGTTGTGTTATCTTGAATCCCTTGACTCGTCCGATGATAATTTGCAATCTGTAAGAGTGGTCCGAGAATATCCATATGTCTTTGATGAAGTGAGGGGGTTACCTCGTAAACGCGAGATAGACTTCTGAATTTATCTTGTTGATAATGCCTAGGCAGTTTCATTGCCCGTTAGGCACATGGCCCCACGAGAAAGAAGAGAGCCCTCACCACAGCTCCAGTTTTTGCATTACCTGACGGAGGCAAGGTGTTTATGGTGTACACAGATGCGTGCAGCATGGGATTAGGCGTTGTCCTAATGCAAGAAGGAAGATTAATATGCTACGGGGGCAGACAACTTAAAGTTCATGAGAAAAACTATCCCACGCATGACTTGGAGTTGGCCGCGATTGTTTTTGCACTTAAAGCTTGGCGTCATTATCTTCTTGGGGAGAGGTTCGAGCTGTATACCGACCACAAATCGCTGAAGTACCTCTTCTCACAGAAAGATTTGAATCTGAGACAACAGCGATGGATGGAATTCTGGGCATCATATGACTTCGATATAGCTTATACCCCTGGCAAGGGTAACGTGGTGGCAGATGCGCTAAGTAGAAAAAGGTTGACTTTGAGCCCCTTGTTTGTTGAAAGGAAAAGCCTTGAATTTATAGCAACCTTTGATTTTACACATGCTATTGAGTCACTGACTGCTACGTTAGCATCTCTTGAGTTAAGACCTACATTTCTAGATCAAGTAGGGACTTCACAAAAGGAAGACCCACAGATAGTCGAAATCATGGACAAGTTGATTAGGGGTGAGACATCAAGTCACCTCAGTAGGTATGCCATAGATGACAAGGGATGGCTAAGGTGTGATGGAAGGCTATGTGTCCCGCAAGTGGGAGACTTAGTAAGGAAAGTTCTCGAGGAGGCACTCACTCGAATATGACCATACATCCCGGAGGGGATAAGATGTACAGAGATATGAAATGCATTTTCTTTTTGACTGGAATGAAAAAGGACGTGGCAGAGTTCGTTTAAAAGTGCATGGTGTGCCAACAAGTAAAGGCCGAGTCGAAGAAGCCTGGTGGGCTATTACATCCTTTGGAGGTTTCGCAATGGAAATGGGAGAGTATCTTGATGGATTTCGTGGATGGACTGCCTAGGTCAAGGAAGAGAAATACTAGCATATGGGTCATAGTTGATAGACTCACGAAAAGTGCTTACTTCATTCCAGTGAAAAGCAAGAGGACCGCATCATGGCTAACGTCTATTTACCTTCGAGAGATAGTACGGTTGCATGGAGTTCCTTCTAGTATAGTTAGTGATCGTGACCCAATTTTCACTAGCTAGTTTTGGAATATTCTGCAAGAAGCAATGGGTACACGACTGAACTTGAGCACGGCCTATAACCCGCAGACGGATAGACAAACCGAAAGGGTAAATAAGGTACTAGAGGATCTCCTGAGGCTATGCATTCTTGACTTTGGTGGTACTTGGGAAGACCATCTTCCTCTCGTGGAGTTTGCATATAATAATAGCTACCAAGCTAGCATCGGAATGGCACCGTTCGAAGCCCTGTATGGAAGACCGTGCAAATCACCAACTTGTTGGTGGGAGACGACAAACAGACTTATACTTGGGCCCGACATGATAAGGGACACTTCTGAGAAGATTAAGTTGATACGAAGATGGATGAAATTGACCCAAGATAGACAGAAATCTTATGCGGACCAGAGAAGGACAGACCTAGAGTTCGAAGTCGGAGATATGGTCTTTATAAAAGTTTCTCCGTTACGCAATGTAGTTCGTTTTGGAGCAGTTGGAAAGCTAGAACCAAGGTTCGTAGGACCGTTCCCTATCACTAAGAGGATTGGACGGATGGCCTATAATGTAGACTTACCCGAGAAGTTGACTGGAGTACACAATGTCTTTCACGTCTCGCATCTCCGAAAGTGCTTGCATAAGTCGGATGAAGTGGTTGAGCCAAGCATCCTTGAAGGCGTAGAAGTGGAAAAAGAAGCAACTTTGAGGCGATTTCCGATTCGTATCTTAGGAGCGGAGATCAAGAAGCTGAGGAATCGAGAAGTCAAGCTAGTTAAAGTTCAGTGGAGTGAAGCCCAAGAAGACGCAACTTGGGAAACCGAAGAGAAGATACGCGCGCTTTACCTATTTCTTTTTTAGGGTACATTCTCGATCTCTTTTTCCTATAAACATGAAAACCTTTTCGTATCATGCTTCTACTATCTACGTTTGTCTTGTTATCTTCTCAATCTTATCTTGAGAACCTTAGGTAGAACCATATGAATGTAAACATGTGATTGAAACATGTTATGGTTGATGTTTGCAAATAGTTGCAAGTGGTTGCAAGTGGTTGCTAGTGGATGCATTACACACATTAGGCACTAGATCGGCTCAGTCGCATTTTCATGTTGCATATGCATGAGTGCTTATACTTGTACATGGATGGAACTTGTTATGCTATCACTTGGATGTTGCATATGAATGAATGTTTGTGCACTGATGTAAAGATTATAAACTATGTTAGGAATTTGCATACATGTTGGATTCATTACACTAACATATTTTGCATTAAGGAGGTTTACTGAATTAGTAACCACCTGATCTTTTGCATTAGATAAGTACATATACACACACTTTCTGCATATGTTCATACAACACTAGAAATCTTTTAAGGACAATGGTTGCCTGTGGATGATGCTTTGAGTAGATGGATGATTGGATGGTAGGATATATTCTTTCTAACTTAGAGATTTCGGGGACGAAATCCTTTAAGGAGGGGAGAATGTAACAACCCGTATTTTTATAAAGTGTAATAACCATAAATCAAGGCATAATTAATATTTTAAATAAGAATCAAGGGAAATGGGTTATGCCATTGCATTCGTCTCGAAATTCTGCTTGGAAACGAGTCCGAGTTTTCGAAAATCGGAGTGCGTATGACCAAGTTATGACTTTTCGAAATTTTCAGAAGTTTTCAAGTTCAAAACAGCTCAGAATTCGAATTCAAAATTCGAAATTCAAACCTCATAATGGACTGGGCGGGAAATTTCCCGCCCAGGACCAGGTCGACCTGGGGGTCGACTATGTAGTCGACCTTCCCAGGACCAGGTCGACCATGGTGTCGACCTGGGGGTCGACCTGGTGGCCGAGCCCACTTTTGAAGCTAGATTCACTTTGATGTTTCTGGCCTCGTTTCTGTCTACATTCGTTTACCTGACCCTATATAAACAGTTCCTAACACTAGTCTCTCTACACAAAAATTCTTTCTGACATTATGCTGCTCTAATTCTGGTTGAAAAAGTTAGAGAAAGAGACTGCTTCTTCTACGTCGAAGCTACGTTAAGAGAATTACTGATTTGGGGACTTCTATTAGGACTCGACTAAGCATATAAAGATTCAACATCGACTTTCTTTATCTAATTCTCGAACCACGATCTGTAAGCCCCAGTTACTTTTAGATTTAAACTGTATATGTAATATGAATATGTTGTAAATTGAAATTGGACTTGTGTATGATGACTGTCTTACATCCATGCTTGTTCATCTTGGATCTTGATTTTTGGGTATATTACCATGACATTGATTTGGGGCCTATTTATGTTGTAAATCAAAAAGAAACCCCCCTCATATTATCATGTTGAATCTGCTATTAGTCACAAGTTTATGACTATCACCTTATGTCAATCGTTACCGTGACTATACTATCACCTTATGTCAATCGCTGCCCTGACTATACTATCACCTTATGACAACTGTTATCTTGACTAGTACCTTATTTTGCTAGATTTGGAATCTTTATGTTTGAAGCCAATATTCCATATGCCAGTAATGTTATAATCTTGTATCGCAAGTCATACCATGCTATGCTAGTAATCACTTTTGCCACCTTATACCCATCACTTTTTATGTTATTCCCTAATTAGATTTGTTTGTATCGATTCGAGTTTATGTGCGATGGGAATACGATTTGGGTAGATTAGGTAAAACATAAATTGGCTCTGAACATGAACGTTATAATAACTTGAACATGGATATGGACATGAACTTGACACGATTTGGCATGAAACATGACATGAAAACTCGACATGAATTTTGACATGAAAACTTGAATGTGGGCATGACACTTAGATAAACTTGAAAATGGCCAACTCGAGGTTGGGTTGAGTTTGCAACGTAAATCTGCCCGGAACCGCCTGACAAATCCAGTGACTGCAAACAATAGGATCCAATGTGGGTAGTTGGACATATCACACCAAAAACCCGAGGTTAGACTATGTTGTGGTGTAAATCTGCCCGGAACCGCCCGGCAAATCCAGTGACCACAACAGTTAGTCTAATGTGAGAGGTTAGGGTGCATTAATGAATTAATGCCACATGATAGGGTTAAGTCATGAACCACTTGAATATACTTAACCAACTTGACATGATGATTTGATAGGGTTAAGCCATGAACTGCTTGAACACACTTAACCAACTTGATACATGATTTGGATAGGGTTAAGTCACGAATTTGAATGACAACACTTAACCCATTAGAAACCCTAGTCACGCGGTCCTTTTCAGCAGTAACCCACTTAGACGTATCACGATATCCTGAGACTAGGCAGGGTGGGGCACGATTACTGGGCTGATTGTAAGCGACCAGAACGACGGCTGAGTTGGTGCGCCATTGTAGGTTCAGGCGGACTATGGTCGTGCACGTAGTCCGAAGTTGAAAAAGCAGGCATTGGGCACCCGTAGGTTTACACTGTGCGTGCTTGATTCATGTCGGTGGTTGGCACCATAGGGCTTGATACACCCTATGGTGGAACTAGCACAGGTAACTACATTTCAAGATAGGGCCTTATGACATAGACACATGACGAGCTAGAACTTGTAGGGAGCCGATCGATTAGTAGATCGTACCGTAGGACCCCGTAATGGGTCACTTCGTGATATTTGGCCAAGGGATCATTTCATGATTAATACTTGACATGGGTTAGAACACTAGTACAGTTGGTGCAACGAATCTCGAATATGCGATGCTGGACTTGACTTATCCTGTTATCTTAATTATCCTACCAGTTCTATTATCATCGTTATGTTTAATTCCAGTTTTCACATATCATGTTACCTTTACTAGTTTTCATACTGAAAGTCACCAGGGCTTACCAGTCTTTATGACTGACCCATTTTATTTCGCCTCTTTTTCTTTCATTCCCCCTCCCCCAAGGTTCTCAGGGAGGAAACGCTAGCTCTTAGCTTGGATTTAGCTTGCTTTCTGACAGCTCATGTACGATTTGGTCTTGAGCTATGCTATGGCTGCTTCTGCTATTTATGGGGAATAATTTACCTTTTCTACTTTAAGTTTGTGCTTCTTTATCTAAAACTTGATGTAATGGAATAATTTGTACCTTGGATATATGAGGTTTTGACTCTTTTCTCGAAAGTTATAAAAATTTGGGTTTTAATTCCTACCGCTGCTTTAATTATGTTCTGCCTTTTGATATCTCTGTGTATGTTTACCTAGATAATACTCCACAAAAACTAGTGCATTCCCTTTGTGAGTGACCCTAGAGGTGGTGGGGTGTTACACGTTGTAAGTATAGTGACCTTTCAGAATATGAATGAAACTGTGATGTGGTTCGGTGTAAATGAAAATAGAATTGTGTTATTGTATAAATTCTATGTATTGTAATGATTCTGTCATGACTTGTGTATTGATATTTGTGGCCTAAAATTGATTGATGCAAGTCTATTGAACAATTGTATATGAAAATAATTGCACTTGCAAGTTTGTGGCAAAAACTAGAATTTGATCCCTTTATGTTTATGTCGATGGCATGGACTATATACATTCTCTAGGTCTAAATTAAGGCTTATGTAAACATGTTCTAGACTTGAGACCTTTTATGCCTACATGACTCAAAATCTAGGAACACATTCTTATGTTTATTTGCAAGTATAATTGGATCTATGTTAAGTACCGTTTGAGTTACATAAACTATGCAAGTTTCATGTTGAAATAGGCTATATGATTAGTTGTTAAAAATTGGACATTTTGGTGAATATACAACATGTTAGTTTTGTTGTTGACATTATGCCAAGCTAAACATGTTTAACCCAAGTTTGTATAAGCCTAAACTATGCCATTTCATATGTCACCTACTTAGTTATACTTTGATTTGAATTCAAGTTCACATGACCCATAATTTATGTTAGTTGAATCGTAAAATTGCAAGTTCATGCGCCACACACCTTTATTTATTGTAAAATATTACATGTTCTTGATTTCCCCCACGTTTATAAAGTTGGGCTGAATTGTGTCGAGCCCAACATTTGTTATAATGTTGCGAACGTACAAACGGGGGTAATAACGTTGGGTGTAAAACATGAAAAATATATGTTGGCATGTTTGGCACATGCCAAGGACAATGACATTTAAGCGGTATAAATTGTTATACCCAAGAATAAAGGGCATGACATTTACATACAATTTAGAAATGATAAAATATGTAAATTTAGAAAACACGGTATGCTTAACCCGAGGTTGGATTGAGTTGTGACGTAAACCTGCCCGGACCCGCCCGACTGTCCAGTAGTCACAACAATACCTATCCAATGTGGTTGGTTAAGCATTGAGCCCAATAAGGACCCGAGGTTAGACTGAGCTATGGTGTAAACCTGTCCGGAACCGACCGTCACATCCAGTAACCGTAGCAATATCTGTCTAATGTGAGTGGTCAGGTGCTTTAAAAGGCGAAGGACAGATGGTACGGTTAAGTCAACTAAAAACACTTAACCAAATTCAACATGTTAACAAGAATTGATGGGTGAGGTTAGGTAAATACTGACACTTAACCACTTAACATGTTTGACTAGAAAAACCTAGTAACGAAGGACCCGTTTCAGGAGTAACCCAAGTTAGGTATCATGGTACCCTGAAACTAGGCAGGGTGAGGCACGATTACAGGGATGATTGTAAGCGGTCAAAACGACGGCGGTGGGTGCACAGTGTAGGTTCTTACGGGGTGCGGGCGTGCACACACTCAGGAGCAGACAAACAGGGCACTGTGGCACCAGTAGTATAACCTATGTATTCTAAGGTTTGTGTCGGGGCCGCCACCATGGGTCTTGATACACCCCATGGTGGGACCAGCATAGGTATCTACAGTTCTTGGGGGCCGTATGACACATATGTTTATGCGAGTAGGAGCCGATCTTTAGAAACGGAATCACTTCACCCTCAGTATAGGGTGCATCTTTAGAAATGGGATCACTTCACCCTCAGCATGGGGTGCCAGTTAGAATAAGCTCTAGTAGGTGCAGAGATATAGTATGGGTGTGATAGTACATTCGATTCTAAACAACACTTCCTTAGCTTGTGATACTTTCCTGTTTTCAGTTTATATCTATCATGCCCTTTTTCCTATTCACATACTGAAGAGTTACTAGATTTACTCAGGCTTTATTTCTGACCCTATTTTCTTTTCGTCTTCTTTTCTTTCGTTCCCCCCTAGGTCCGCAGGGAGGAAACAACCCAGCTTAGTCAGACTCTTTGCAAGCTTCAAGACTGTAGATGTATGGTTTGAATCTCTTTTGCACGGACTATGGCTTTGGATATCACTATGGGGATTTTTGTTACTTTATTTATGTTTTATGCTTCTTTAATAAGCAAGACAGTAAAGAGGTTGTAATGTTGGAAGTATTTTGAGACAATTATGAAAATGTTTTGTTTGAACACGAACTGATGAAATAAAAGTCTGTTTGGTTTCCGCTATTTTAAAATATGTGTATTTATATATGTCTTGTGTTTACCTGTGACTTTTACTTATAAACCTCCACCAAAGTTAAGGCATTCCCTTTGTGAGTGACCTTAACGGAGGTGGGGTGTTTCAAGAAGTTCCGAATTTCTATGTATTTTTTCCTTTTCCCTCTTAGCATGTATTGCTCTTCATATTCCTCTTGTAATTGATTTTCAATTTTAAAATTATTTATTGATTATTCATTCAGAAATTGAAATCAATATCCATATTGAACTGTATTTATAATTCATCAAAATTATTATTAGATTTTGAAATTGTGATGAATTATGACTACCGTATATTTCACAGCAAGAGGAGATTTTATTTGGATTTTCATGATGGTTGAACATTTATTATAATATCTTTGAATTGACAATTATTTCACGACCATCTCCTTGATCTATCATCATTCTGTCATCCATGATAATTTTATATTAATACGGAGAGATAATATGTTTTTTTTTTGAATAAATAGTGGAATATTTGATAGAAATGGGACTAGGTTATTATTCAGAATTACTGATAATTGAAGATTTTCAATGATCCCAGTACAGTCGAGCATATTTCATAATATAATTAATTTAGAAATTTATTTCACAGTCAATTTCTGTACCTACCACATTTCTATCATTCATATTGGTTTTATATACTGAGGAGGTTTTCATTTTGAAACTGAAAATAATAAAAATATAATATTCATAAGTGTGTCTCTAACCTCATTTAAAAATCCAAGCTCTGGTTATGCATGGCTATGAGATTACTTATATTTAAGTTGCAACTGATCTCATTTAAAAATCCAAGATTTGGTTACGAGTGGTCAGTGTGCTCTTAAATTAAAAGAAAAAGAAAAGAAAATAATTTGAATAAATAAAAATTTATATGAAATTCTCCTTGGTGTATAAAAACAACCTATCAATCCATGCTCTATTTTGTGAAATGTGTTAATATTTTATGATGTATTATGATTTGTTGATTGATAGCTGTTGAGATTTGAGACTATTTGATTGCATCACTTAAATTGAATCTATAATTATAGTCCAAATCAATCACTGTTTTTGTGCTCATTTTTACAAATTATTTTAAAAATAGTTGGAAATCATATTTTTGTAACTCTCCCCATTTTTATAAATTCGTCGTAAATCTGTCATTCTCTACAATGTGAAATATGCCACCTGTTCTCAGAATATTATGATTTTTGTTTGACTGATTGAGATTTATGATGACCGTTCTTCCTCTTAAGCTGATATGGTATTTGTCAGTCATTTTTTATCTATATTTTAAATTCTATATCCTTTTAATGATAACAAAAGGGGGAGAATGGATTGAGATTATGATTTATGAGTGAATATTTTATAAATATTTTAATTTTGAAAATTCATTCAATTCAATTTTCATTCTTTCACTCATGCACACTTATAGGGTGAGTTTCTGTTGTAGGGGGAGCTTTCAAATAGGGGGAATTCAGTTCTTCATTGTAAAACACATTTATTGTAATCAAAATCTTAATATTTGTTTTTCATCATCAAAAGGGGGAGATTGTTGTACATAACGCACTTGTATACACAGTTATATGATTTTTGTTTGATGATAACAAAAAAAAATATGTTATTTTAAATGTGTTTGTTACTATACTGTTTCATATATACATCACAGACAAGAATATAATATTTATATTTAAATAAAATACGACTGTATAGAAATTCAATTTTATTTAGATAGAATATTTTATTTCAAACAGTACATTTTTTTAACTCCACTATTTGAATACAACACTGATATACAATTCAATTTATATTCATTTTCATATTCAATACAACACTCATACATTTCACATTCACCCATATACAATTCTATCTATACATTCACTCATTAACACTTTTACACACTGTTTTTGTTTTCTACCTTCTGTCTTCAGTCTTCTGTCTTCACAGCATCTTCACTACCACAATCAGTCCAGTCAAAATCCATACCTGTCACATACAGAAACACATACATAGTATTTGGAACAGAAATAATATTTTAAATTCTAGCAGATAAAATTTTTTATTTTAAAAATTTATTTTGCCTCAGAATTTTGGTGTGTTTCTCATCATTTTTCAAGACTTGATCTGATATGTGAATGTAGATGTGTAGATACACGTATACACATACATGTGTATGTATATATACAAATTACAATGCAGGGACAGGAAAACTCATCTAATAGCTGCATGTACACACGTGTGTGTGTGTGTGTGTATATATATATATACACACACACACACGTGTGCACTGCCTCGCCAATCAGTGTGCAACTGAGGAGTAGCCGCGTGGACCATCTCGACTCAGTGCAAATCAACAGTGGTACAATCAAATACAAGGGACAACTCAAACAAAATGACAAAGCAGCATGAAGTTCAACATGACATAACATGAAAACAACTCAAGTGTAAATGGGCATTCATGCATGTGTTCAACAAGAAGTTTGGTGTAAGTGTGCACATTAAAATGATTAGCAAGTGCATGTGAATATGGTCAAGCTACTTCAAGTGTCGAATAACAATTAAAAGTGGTCAAGTTAAATTAGCAGCACAAATTCAGAAATGGGTGCAACCAAGTCAAGTGTGTAGCTCAACATCAACAAAGCCCAGAATGCAAATGGACAGAGGCAGCTCAACAACATAAATGGAGCATAGCTAACGTAATGGCCCGCCCCGCACCAGCTGGCATTTCCTCCGTAAGTGCGCTGTACACATGCCCAGCTAGCACGGAACGGTCGTCAGAAGAAAGGAATGAAGAGGATGAACTAACAAGGAACCTGTAGAATGTCTCACAGCGCATGGAATTAAAATATAATAATAACATAATCTTGACATAAAACAGGCGAGACAGTGCATAAGCTAAAAACTAAACCAACATAGCAGCGGAAATCCAAATACAGCTTATTACAACTTTCCAAATTTATTGTCTCTAAAACAAAAGAAAGGTAAAGTAGAAGATGCACGACTAATGCCCAAGCAGTGATCTTCAACAACACAGGGAGAATACTATATATATATCATACGTGGAAGCCTCCTGCTCATCTCCAGATCAGCTACCCATGAATACCCAGCTAACCTGTCTCTAGTCTTCTCATGTGAGCACCCAGAGTAATAAGAAGAGACATAAAACTCTGGGTCAGACAAAAAGTCTGGTATAAGCGATAAGCAACAAAACAAAACAATAACAGGTATAATCCAATCATACCTGAACCTGGACCTGCAACCAAAGAGTTAGCACTACATACTGTACAACCCTCTAAGGTGCCATTAACATATGGTGTAAGAAATACGGGGGTGGGGGTGTGCATGTCATAGTGATGGCAAACAATCAATCATAGCAACCATCCTCACATCCCTCACTCGGTGCGTAAAGCATACGATATCCACTACCTTGGTCACCTAATTCTTTGGGCCATGACGGAGTCTAACCCTATACGACTATCACTACAAGCCCAATATCCGTCTCTCATTGGTGAATCAAAGTTATGAATACCGACAACCCCTTTGCACACGTCCCGCAGCAGAGTCCAATCATGAAGTGAACTCGTTGGTTCCCAACTGAATCCTAAGCTCTACTTCCTATTTGGACTTCCTTTGCATCTCGGGTTTTGGTCATCACTGGATCGGTTCGGTTCTCAGCTCCTCTTCCCTGTCGGTTCGGATCGGTCTTCAACTCTCCATCGTCAACATGGTTTGGCTCGTGGCATCCACCTGGTGGCGGTTCGGATCGTCATCACCCTTGGCTGATCGGGTCGGGTCCTCAAATCCATCACCATACATCGGTTCGGTTCGGAGGTAGCTATACGGGTCGGGTCGGGGTCTCCAAGTCCATTCGTAGTATATCGGTTCGGTTCGGGTTCTCCATGTCACCTCGGGTCAGTTCGTCAATTGTCTTCCTTCCATCCCTGTCTTGATCTTCTGGTCCGATCCTATCCCCCATTCCTATTCCCATCCGCTCTGATCCGATCCCCCTCACTTCCCTTCAAGTTGATCTGGTTCCTTCTTCCTTAGCTGGATCCGATCCCAGTTCAACCATTGTGGCCTTCCTTCTTGCCCTTGTGCCAAGTCATCACTTCGGTTCGGTGATCCTTTGCCCGGTCCTTTATCCGGTCCGAGCCCATTCCTCCGATCCGATCCGAAACCTGCACTGTTTTTCTACAACTTTTCCAGTGAGCATTTTACGCCATACGACGACGTTTTCGACCGTTCTAACTATCCTAATCAATCACAAAGCATACCACAAAGTCATAGCAACATGTATAATCAACCGCAAACACCAAAACAACAATATGATAGGTTAAAATGGATCAAACATAGCCAAAACCCCATATTTTCCCTAAGCATGTTCAAGCATAATTAATGATAGGATTAGCAAAACTTAACCTAATTAACCCAAATTCATATCAGAGGTCTAAAACAACATTTAAGAATTTATAAATATTTTTCCAGATTTTTATCATTTTTAAATTCGCTAATTAACACTAATTACCCTTAATTAACCATAATTAGTGAGGAACTATGCAAACCACTCACCTTGGCCACAAATAAAGTACCAAATCTAAAATGAATCTCTGTTTGGCGTGAATACTGATGTCCAGCAATAGCTCTAACCTTGCCTTGGTGTTAATCCTCTTTGATTTGGTGTTGCTAAGCTCAATCCTTGATTAGAAAGTAATTTGGAGATGTTTTAAAGGTTGGAGGCCATTATTAGGGTTTCTAAGAGGTAAATGGCGGCTAGAAAACTGAAATAGAATGAAAACCTAACTCATTTCAGCCTCCCCTTAACCCTAATCCCGAAATGGGTTATGGGCCCATTTGCTAATCACCTCATTTGGCCCGGTTAAGCAGTTTTTCACCATCTGAAACTTGTTTCAGCCATATCTCCCAAACGGTGAGTCCGTTTGGCTAATGTGACTACTCTACGGAAAGGTAAACCATCAAACGAATCTAATGGAAGTGGTTTTAGGTCAAAATTCCTTTCCAATCAAAAGTTATGGCCAAAACAATATCGGCTAGGGGCAAAACGGTCATTTAAAAATCGACAAAAATCATGAACATGGGAAATGACTCCAATAGTCGTCTCCCAAAGTTACATGACCATACGACTTCCTACGAAAATGAAATAAATATTCTACGATCCTAGATGCGTAGAATGCGGGTTGTTACAGCTAAAGTTTTGGATATTTACTCGAGCCAGTTTGACAAGTGAACAATGCAATAGTAATCTGAGAAGGCCAGTAAAAAGTGTACATATGAAGGCAGATGCATTGGTGAAATAAGTCAATACAAGAAGTGCTTGTATACACTCTGGAACATATAAAAAATGTAACAGTATATATTTGAAAGTGAAGTGGCAACTTACAACAATGTTTAGTGGCAATATCGTATATGTAAGCATAAGTACACACAATGGTGATCAAGTCAAAATGGCAAGAGACAAAGTGCAGCATGCTCAAGTTAGCAAGCAAAAGTGGTACATGGACCAAGACAAATGCGCAAGTACATGATTCAAAGCAACAGAGCAGCATAGTTCAAACTAGTGTAGATGGGTAAAGCTCAACAGTTTTTTTTTGGGTGAAGCATTGGTGAAAACAACGTGAAAGCATTGCAGTACAAAGTCAAACAGACTCAGGTCAATATAGGAAAGTGCAAGCAGCTCTGGTACAAACATATAATTCAAGTGTGACAAAATTTCATGAGCAACAATCAAATGGTGAATGCAACAGCTCAGCACAAAAGAAGCATGACAAGAGCAATGATGCCAAACAACATATGCATGGATAATTAATGCAATTTAAAAGTAGATGAAAATTATAGTGTTGAGTTAAATATGCCGGAAAGTGTGAACAATGCACAATCAGGGTACAGCATGGAACATTATTAAGTTTACAACGAAGAACAGTCATGGGATAACAGAGCATACCAGGCAAGACCATCAAACATATTTGGCTAGGGTTAATATATGGAAATCGTATTCTGTTTCTTTTTATTTTTTTCCAAAGTTCAAAATATTTCAGAAAGTCGCCCAGGTTCACAACAAAGTATTCCGTTTCCAGAAATGATCCGATTGATTTCGCAAGGGATAACAAATCAACACTTTCCAATTTTTGAATCAAGTTTCCAGTTTTGACAAAGCATTTAAGGAATTTCTATTTTGGCAAGATTTCATTTCAGATTTAAACAAATTAGTAGGCATTTTTTTGGCAATTTTTTTTGGCAAATAAATCAAAAATGATTCATGAATTTAATCAACCATTTTCGGCAAGTGTTTTCAAAGGGTATGATTCATAGCAGAGCATCAATAAAGCATGGATTCATTCAAGGAGCAAAATCATTTCAGGAAACTTTTTTGAATTCACGGCAGTTTCTTTTATCACGCATGAATCATGAAATATTTTCACGCAATTTTCTTTTTCTTTGGAATTCACTTCAAAAACGAGAATTTCAAAAAGGGAAAGCAATACAATTTCAGATCGAATCATTCATGTGAAATCAGAGGAATTAAAGGATTTTCTATTACCCTATATAATTTCACCCATCATCATCGGCTAAGAGAGAGATCGAAACCATAAACAATCAGATAGCAATTCAAAGAAAGAAAATTCAGAAAACTCACAAAAATTTATCCATCGTTTTCGATCTCCAATATCCCACATCAAAGCATCATAGAGCCACACAATTCCGAGCATCAAAGAGAAATTGAGATCAACATCAATCGATCGATTTGGAAGATTGATAAACCCTAGTTCGGCCACCATATTTTTTCTCCAAAGAACAAATAGAGATCGGGCCTTAGAAGAAGTGGTACCCTCAAATGAAAATGGGTGGACCATTTTTTTTTACTTAAGGATTAAAAGGGGAGATAATGTTTTAATTTAAGTCTAGGGTTTAAATTGTCTTGTTTTTATTGTTTTCGTTTTTAAATTCTTTTTGTAATCAAACGAATAGTTTCTAGAGTCTGTAAAATTCTAGATAATCCAGTTAGGGTTTAGCTAACAGTTTACTAGAGTTTACAAAATCTAGGGTTACGAGTTATAGGTTTTGTAATTCGGGAAAATCTAATCGAGGGGATATAGATCAGTCTAGGGTTTTGAGTGTAGGGTTAGTACAGGAGTAGGGAGTGCGAGTTTACATGGTCTTGTAAGCGGGGTTTGTTCTATCACCTAGTAGAAACCTTAGGAATGCAGCAGTAGGCAGGGTTTTGCCGAAGCTGGGTATCTTTATGTGTTATTTCCTTTCTGCTTTTTATTTCTACTGCATTCATTGATCTGTTTATTATTTAATATCCCATCTGATTTTTAACTCAGCAAAAAACTATGATAAACCCTATTCACCCCCCTCTATGGTTAATCTAGATCCAATAGAAGAGGCATCGCTCTAGGTCTGACATCTTTCACTAAATCAATCCAAAACTCGATCTCTCCATGTGGTGGAAGTCCAGTCACTTCCTCGAAGATGTCCGGATACTCGCCAGCAATAGGCACATCTGATAACTCATCCTACGGGATGTCAAGGGAATGTAGAAAATTATTCATCACTTCATCACTAGGTAGGCAACCCAATACAATCCTCTGCCCATCATCCGCTCTAATGGTCACCGAAGACCCCTCAATGTCTACTACCACCCCATACCTTTAGAGCCAATCGACTCCTAAAATAATTCCAAACCCAGTAAAGCCTAGAACTAAGCAATCACAAGCAAACATACATCCATGACTCAATAAGACCAAATTTCGACAAATCATACTAAGGCTAGTCGAACCACCGATCGGGTTCGTCACAACTAAAGGTCTATCGACAATCTCGCGTTCCAATTCCAACCTATATACTAGGTCACTAGATACGAAAGAATGGGAAGCCCAGGTATCAAACAATACTCGAACATGAACATCATAAATAGAAAGCATACCTTGAATTACGATACCCTTTCCCTTCTATGCCGCATTTGGGGCATTCGACGAAGAAGGAACGACATTGATAGCATATGCTTTCACCATTTGCTTCTCCTTAGGGGATTGCGGACATTCATTCTTAAAATGCCCCACTTGGCCGCAGCTGAAGCACTTCTTTTCCCCTGGCTTTTCTTGACACTCTTTGACATAGTGACCCTTCTTGCCACAGCTATAGCACTCGATATCTTTCTTATTCTTCTTTTTCTGACCATCCTTGGTCTGATTCTGTTTCCTCTTATTCTGGGAATTATTCTTGTCTCCATCGCTTGCCTGCGGCTTTGGCTCCTCTGCAGATCTAATACCAACCTCGATCTTTGACTTAAGGTATAGGCTCTCTGATCTCAATGCCTATCCCGCAGTAGATTCGAATGTCTCATCGATATGGTTTATAAATCTTTCCCCCAAGTACTCATCTAGGCCAATTATGAACTTCTCGTTCTTTTTCTCGACGGTATCAATAAGATATAATTCATATTTCGACAAAGTATTGAATTCGACAATGTATTCCGAGACTGCCCTACCATTCTGCTTAAGCTCCAAAAACTTCCTAAACAATTCTGATTTCTGAGCAGCTGGAATAAACTTGTCACGGAAGCAAGTCTTAAACTGATTCCAAGTAACTTGATCCCCGAGAGTAGCTACTATAATAACATTCCACTTATTCATATCCCGTCCTTGTAGTTGACGTGATGCTAACTTTCACTTCATCGTATCATCGATCCCTAAATCCTCGAAGATGCGCTCACAACTATTGATCCAATCCTGAACCTCCGTAGCCGATTCCGTTCCGTAGACCGGCTTTCCACCAAGACTAGTATAATCCTTGCAGAGCTTGGCGAAATCGGCTCTAGGCGCCTGCACTACTACACCACCACTGTTAGCAGCATTAGGGAAAGCTCCCTGAGCGTCCCTAAGCATCTCTTGCATGAAGGTAGTAAACATGGTCCTTATATTAGGGACATTCCTATGTAACACCCCGTAATTCTGTAACACTAGGGTTCACAAATCAAGGCAGAATTAAATTTTAAATTCAAAATCAAGGGAAAGGGCTGCGCCAATGCGTTCGTCTCAGAATTCTGCATGAGATAGAGTCCGAGTTTGCATAAAATGGACTCCGTATGAGGGAGATATGACCTCCGGAAGTTTCAGAATTCAGTTTAAAATTCAAACAGGCAGAAACAGTTCAGAAACGAGTTCAAATTTCAAAAATCGGACCCAGATTGGGCTGGGCGGGAATTTTCCCGCCCAAGGCACCCAGGTCGACTAGGTAGTCGACCTGGGGGTCGACCCTCCCCGCTTTTTCTAGTTTTCTGAACCTGGTTCGTTCTGATGTATTTGGTCACGTTTTCTGCCTAAGTTCGTCCGCCTAATCCTATATAAACAGCCCTAGTCTCCTTCTCTATTCACAATTCTTTTCTATCCTTATGCTGCCTCTGAGAAAATGTATAAATAAATAATATATAAAATAAATCAAGACGAGGAAATGCTGCTCAAAACTTTCAAGAGGGGATTCAAATCAAGCTAGGATTCAAGTGAAGATTCAAACGACTTCAACGTCTGTTTTTCTACGAATCTAATCTAATCTCTGTAAGTCGGTTACTTTTTAGATTTGAACGTTTCTCTCTGTTTGTGACATGAATTAAAGGAATAAAAGAATATGCCAAATCTTTTTATTCGAATTTGTGCCTACATCTTTGGACCTAATTAAGAACTGTTATGATTCGATGACCAATTAGGCCTTGCCTATGACTATGAACATTGCCTATGACGATGAACATTGCCTATGATTATGAACATTGCCTATGACTGTGACTGTGACTCATGACTATGAGGATTATTTCCTTGACTATGAACACAAGCCTATGCCTTTGATTAGGAAACATAAACTATTCCCTATGACATAATAAGGACAACTGTGATTAAACACCTATGATTCATGACTAGGAAAGTGTTGCTTAAGTTTTGTGACTGTGAAATTGGGTCTAAACCTGATTTTCTATTCCGTCTATTCTTGGTTTTCTTTGGTTTTAGACCATGGGAATTTACCTATTAAGTTAGGTCTACCCATGTTCTTGAACCAACGTCTCTATTCTGTATATTCTTGGTTTTCTTTGGTTTTAGACGTTGGGAATTTACCTATTAAGTTAGGTCTACCCATGTTCTTGAACCTACGTCGTTATTCAACCCTTTTTATGTCAATAGATTTTCAGACCTATAGGCCTTCGATGTTTTAGATCAATTTCAGTGAAATTCGTTAGGTCTGTAATTAGTAAATTATCATTTTATGCCAGTTATTATCCTTTTTCATAGCATCTTTGGTTCATTCCCAATTTTCTACGAATCTAGATTTATCTATAATCTAGATTGAATCACGATTATACGAACGGTGGGAATGCGATTTGGGCAAAATATGAAATTTACTAAAAACGTAGTTTTTAACTTTGAAATTGGCATAAATTGGGAACATGTATTATGGCATGTTCATAGAAACGAAAATTGGACAAATTTGACATGAATTATAGGATGTGTAATTTGAATCTAGTATTGACTTGTAAATCTAGCATTTACATGAATTGTGAACTAGAATAATAAGTCTAGTTTGACATGAACTGTAATTAGAATGTTAAATTAGAATTGGATTAGCTAATTTGGCATAATAAGTATATTGGCATAAATTTGAAATTGGCCATAACTGCGAGTAATTGTCATGATTGGTAGGAATCATGGTTAGTGACACTTCCTTTGGTATAGTTTACATACCAAAAGGCATAAATATGATATAGAGGGGAAAATGGGCCATAAGAATAAATGTTGACAATTTACATTAAAAGAGTAATTAGGAAATAAGTAAATTAGGAGTAATTTACTTATAGAATTTAACCTAAATGAGAAAATGTAAATATAGGCAAATTAAAGGTTTATTAACGACATCTCTTTTAATAACACACCAGAAAGTTCTAGGGTGACAGAGAGGATAGTGTCTAGGCTTGGGTTTGGAAAATACAAGTTTCCTGCTCTCCCTGGCTATCCCTAACTGATCCGACGGACGGGATGGTTACTTTCAAAACCTGATTTGAAAATTAATCAAAACCCTTTGAACTTAGAAAACACGAATATGCCTAACCCGAGGTTAGACTGAGTTGCGATGTAAACCTGCCCGGAACCAACCGGCACATCCAGTAATCGCAACAATATCTGTCTAATGTGAGTGGTAGCGGCTTCAATTTATTTAGTTAAAGCTAAAACAAGAATGGTAGGGTTAAGTTAACTAAGACACTTAACCAATTCAACATGATAACCAGACCGGTGGGTGGGGTTAGGTTCATACAGACACTTAACACAGTTAAGCTAGAATGGGAGGCTTAAGTCCATAGGAACACTTAACCAACTTAACACAGTTAAGCTAGAATGGGAGGGCTAAGTCCATAGGGACACTTAACCAACTTAACATGGTGACAAGACAAGACTTGTAGGGGTTAAGTAACTAAGAAAACACTTAGCCAAATTAACATGTTAACTAGACTAGAAGGTGGGGTTAAGTAAAGTTAATACACTTAGCCAAACTAACATGTTAACCAGGCTAGAGGTTGGGGTTAAGTAAATACACTTAGCCAATTTGATATGTTAGCTGGACTAGACCGCAGGGTTAAGTAAACCTGAACACTTGACCATCAGATTGTGATAAAGGAATAAGGTTAAGTCTAAAACATGAAGGGATAATACTTAACCATTAATAACATGTTAGTTAAAACAGACGGGCAAGGTTAAGTTAAAACGGAACACTTAACCGATACAGGATGAATGGGTAGGGTTAAGTAATGAGGAATACTTAACCAATATAACTTGGTTTGTGGTAGGGTTAAGTCAACATGAATTACTGATAACACTTAACCAGTTTAACAGGATGAATGAAGAGGGTTAAGTTAGCTTGAATTGACTAATGACACTTAACGAATCCAATTGGATGGGAAAGAGAACTAAGTAGTAAACCTTAGTTAAAAGAAGCTAAGTAGTAAACCTTAGTTAAGAAAGCAACGATTCTGGAAACTAAGTGGTAAACCTTAGTTAGTAGAACTAAGTAGTAATTCTTAGTATAACACGGGAAGGAGCGAATGTCCGTCTGTGTAAAAAGAAGGCTCCAACGAATTGGGTCACGAAGCCCGAGGCTTCGAGGGGACGTGAGGGTACTCTTGGTATCCCTCTGTGAGGCTGTAGATGATCCTCCTAGGCTCACAGAGGTTAAGGTCAGCGTTAGAAGAACCAGGGGTATGCCTTGGTTGCAATATATGGCAACCTAAAGACTAGGATGGACCGGCGTGACTCGGCTAGAAAACAGTAGCCCTGTGATAGCAACTCGTCATCTACCATCCATCTTGAGTCAATAAAGATACGTGAAGTGGAAAGGCGGAGAACTCCAAAAGACCATATACTTGCTATCTAGTTATGGGTGAGGATGTCCATAGGATAGTGGGGCACCGGGGGCCTGCGTATAGTTCTCATTTTTCAAGGTGTGTCTTTCATTAGTTGAGGGAGGGGTCAAGTGGGACCATAGCCACTGGAATAAAAACAGACCTTAGCATCTGCATCGGCAGATACCTGAAAGCTCCCGACCGAGTTCTGTATTTCTTGATTTGCCTTGTCACAGGACTCAGGTCGTACATTACAGGACATGTGCATTTAGACAAGTGATAACGATTCGCGACACATGCGTGGGGAAGTATAGGAACATATACCACTCTATGTAGTGTGTCCTAGACTTGGGGGCATCGTTAGACAGGTAGCATAATCCCTAGTTGGACTAGGTGGCATAAACCCTGAATCTGAGAAGCGTTCAGCGGATAGCGTAAACTCTAGTTGAATCTAGAAAGCACTTGATAGAAAACCCTGGATTAGATCTAGGTAATAAATAATAAATGTATGCCTGAAGACAATGGAAACTACAGGGATTGGGATCACGTTATCGTTACTAGTTGGGACACTAGTTAGGTGGTGCAGAGATATAGAAACCAGTATAAAGGAAATGGCGAAGCGGCGAAAGTATTAGAGCATATCCAGTTTATCTTATCTTAGCATATCTTGTGTTGATATTGTCTAATCTTGCTGACCCTATCATCATGGTGTTATCTTGTATTCAGTTAATTCATGTCGTTTTGTTTTTCCATCTTCACATGCTAGAAGTTACTGAACTTACTCAAGCTTTATGTCTGATTCTGTTTTTCTTTCGTCTTCTTTTCTTCCGCCCCCCCCCCCCAGGTAGTAAAGGAGGGAATAGTATAGCTCAGGTTAAGTTGGACTGTCACTCTTTCCTAGCTTGAAGATTTGTCGAAGTTTTGCATGGATTCTCTTTTCAGATGCTACGGCTGGCCCTTGCTAAAATTGGGGAATATAAATGTTGTTTTATGCTTCTTTATTTTGTAAGACAGATGATACTCTGATATTGTAAAGAAATCATTGTACAAAGTATTTTATCAATAAAGCAAAGTTTTATTTTCGGCTGTTTTATTTTCGGCTGTTTAATTTCTGTCTGTCTTGTAATTTATCTGCAGCTTTTACTCTAAATGCTCCACAGAACTTAGTGCATTCCCTTTGTGAGTGACACTAACGGACGTGGGGTGTTACAACTGACCCCAACTCCTCGTATTTCGGCTCATTGTTCAATCTGTTAGAAGAAAAATGATTAACCATCTCCTTAGTGGTGCCAGTGCAGTGCAAATACATCCTTGGATATACTAATAGTATATATATAGTTTTTGAAAACCAAAATATCACAAATATGCGCTCTCATATACTTATACTATCTCTCCCTGATGTCTTCCCCTAGGTTATCTACGCCACCTAGGCTCTGATACCAAGTGTGACGGCCCGCCCTACACCAACCGACATTTCCTCGAAATGCGTTATGCCAATGCCTGGCTAGCACGGGACGGTCGTCAAAAGAAAAGGGTTTGAAACTATGAATCACCAAAGAACCTGTAGTATATCTCACTGCGCATGGAATAAAATATAATAATAACATAACTTGACATAAAATAGGCAAGACAGTGCATAAACTGAAAACTAAACCATCATAGCAGTAGAATCCAAATAACAGCTTGTGATCCAAACCATCATTATTACAACTTCAAAATAATGTCTCTAAAGCAAAATAGAAAAGGTACACCACTAATGCCCAAAGTAGTGACCAGCAACAACACAGGGAGAATATATGTAAACAGTACGTGGATGCCTCATGCTCGTCTCCAGACAGCTACTCGTGCATGACCGCCTAACCTGTCTCTAGTCTGCTCGTTTAGGAGCACCCAGAGTAATAAGAAGAGACATAAAACTCTGGGTTAGACAAAAGTATGGTATAAGTGATAGCAACGAAGTAAAAGAATAAAAGGTATAAGTAATCATACTTGAACCTGGACCCGCAACCAAAGAGTTAGCACAACAAGATGTACAATACTTTAAGGTAACACAAACATAAAGTGTAAAATGGGAGTGTGCATGTCATGGTGATAGCAAACATCAAACATAGCAATCATCCTCACATCACTCAATCGGTGCGTATAGCATACGATATCCACCGCTTTGATCACCGCATCTATTGGGGCCATGACGGCAACTCCGTCGACTATGGCTATGACCATGCTTCCCTGGTCTATTGTCAATAACCCTACCAGTCCACACATCCCTGGCTCTAGGTTAAGGGCCAACCAGTCCACACTTCCCTGGCTTGGGTTCGTCTACATGCCCCCTCTCTTCAAAGGTGAACCAAAGTTATAGATATCAATAACCCCTTTGCACATGTCCCGCAGCAAAACCCAACTCATGAAGTTAACTCGTTGGTTCCCATCCAGATCCTGAGTAATAACTTCCCACTTGGACTCCAGCTGATCTGGTCTGATCCGATGCAAAGCTTCATTTCAATCCCAACTCCAACTCAGTGCAAGTGGCCTTCCTTTTTTTCATGCTTCCTTATGCTCAAGTTCCAGTTCGGTTCAACCCTATCTGATCCGATCCGGAACACTTCAGATTTTCCAACAACTTTGTATCGTCCATTCTTGTCATACGACGACATTTTCAACCATTCTAACTTTACGAAACAATCATAAAGCATTCCAAACAGTAGTAATAACATGTGTAATCAGTCAACAAGGTCAAAATATTAAGCATATAGGTTATTTAGATCAAACATACCCAAAATCCATTATTTTCCCCTTAATACCCTTAACCATGTTTAGCCATAGAAATAGCAAACTTAATCCGAATCAACCCAAATTTTTATCAGAGGCATAAAATAATATTCTATAATTTTTACATATTTTTTGGGATTTTTATGATGCATAATTTCTCTAATTATCACTAATCACCCCTAGTGAATAAAAGTGCAAATCACTCACCTTAGCCAAAATAAATTATAGATCTGATAACTCCACTGATTTGGGTCGAATTCCTATGTGTTCCAGCAGCTCTATCTCGATTTTGATGCCAATTCGCCTTAATTTGATGTAGATTTGCTTAATATGTGATTAGAGGTGAATTTAGAAGCTGAAGGCCATTACTAGGGTTAGAGGAATGTTTTTGGCGGCTTGAAAACTGAAATGAAATGATTTCCCAAACCTTTTAGCCCTTCCATAACCCTAATCCCGAAATGGGTTATGGGCCTAACCACTAATTACTTAATTAACCCCGGTTAAGCTGCTTTTCCATCTTCAAACCTTATTTAAGCCATTTCTCCCAAATAGTAAGTCCGTTTGAATGTGACCACTCTACGGAAGGGTAAACCATCATCTGAATCCAATGGAAGTGATTTCAGGTCAAAACTCCTTACCAATCAAAAGTTATAGGCGAAACAAGATTCACCAAGGGAAAAACGATCATTTAAAATTCAACAAAAATCTTGAGTGTGGGAAATGACCCCAATCGTCGTTTCCCAAAGTTACACGACCATACTACTTCGTATGAAGATAAACTAAATATTATACGATCCTCGGATACGTAGAATGCGGGTCGTTACTTAATGTAACCTAATTTATTATTATAACTTAGTTTAAAATGTTTTAAATTAATATAAAATGTTTATTTAGTTTTGAAGATTTAGTTTAAAATTTTAATTTAATTAAACAATAATGTAAAGTTCAATTTAATAACTTTAATAAATTTGAATATTTAAAGGAAGAATTTAATATTGAGATTTTTTTTTGATCGTGTGAATAGAAAGATTTGAACTTAAGTTTATGATTTATTAGATATAAGATTTTATTTGCTAAGTTAACAAATTTTAACGTTAAAGATTTTGATTTAAAAATATTACTTGGTAATTAAACTTGGACTGTTGTATTGAAAAATAAAATGAAATGAATTTAGGATATAAGCTTAAACAAAACTAAAGTAATGATTTAAATTTAAGTTCAAGATGTAACTAATAAAATGCTTAATTTAAACTTAACGATTAAGTTTTAATTGATTTGAATGGGAACTTAAAATCTAAAATAAATTGTAAGTAAAATTTAGGAACATGGTTATCCGGTTCGGATTGGATTGTTATATTTAAAATATTTTGATTACTAATATTTGTATATAGTAAAGTATATTTACTGCCCTGGTCTCTTTAAAATTTTCTATTTTAAGTAAAGTATATTTCTAATCCGTGCTACTATGTCCGTATTTATTTAAGATGAAGATTTCGATTAATGATGGCATGGTGATATAAAACTTGAATTTGAATTAATATGGAATTGGTTAAGAAAAAAAAATCTGAAATCCAAAACTGAAACCAATGCTGAATTGTTTTGAGTAAATTATTTAAAATCAATAAAAAAAATTAACTGTTTTACAATTTTGGAATATGATTTCAAACATGAATGGCAACTGTGTGAAATAAGCATTTGGTTGTTAAAGAGAACAAGGCAATATATTGTCATACTATTTGCCAATATTGGGAACCACTTTAACAACTTTGCACGTGATGGTCATTCCATAATGTAGTAGGATAGTTTGGAGAATGGTACTAGAATGAAGTAAGTGAATGATCATGGATATCCTTGACCATCAGTTTATAGTTAAAAAGACTAAGACAGGAGCAATGCCCAAGCCAAGTGAGGTCGCTTCTCCGATTGGACATGCGATAACGTACCTCTTACTTTGTGATTGATTAGTGGCTTTCGATGATTTATGGAAGTGTTGTTTCGAGGTGGGTGGTAGTAGCTGTTATGCGTTACGACCAACCTGAGTCCCCAATCTTGTAGATTCCTTGTAACAACCCGAATTTCAATAGATTTTTTCTTCAAAATCTCAATCTATCGAAGCTCGAGTCAGCTTGTGTGGTATCCTGCAGAAAATACAAAGATAATAAATATATAACATTTCGGTAAACATCTCACAGCGGAATGCATAAAACATAATGTAATCAAATATAACCTTACCAAAGGAATAATACAGTCTAACCAGTATCCAAAGCTATCAAACCTGTACCATATACCTAACCTGCGAGTATGTTATGGGGAGGGGGTCATAACACAAAGTTCTGATGACTGGACAAATTATACATTCTGAAATAACCCTACATATACCGTTTAGTCATGTTTTCTTATTTATTAGGTTATTTTGGGTTAACAGCACTCAAGGTATATCTAGTCAATGATGCAACAAAACAAAATAAAGGAAAGTAATAAGAAACAAAATAAAAGAAAGCAAAAAAAGAATAGTGAATTTTTGTTTTGTAATTGTGAGTGAATAAGTATAATAGAAAGAGAAGCATATAAAGGGAAAAACAAACATAACAACAAAAATAGAAGTGGAATGGACAACTCCTATATGTATTAAAACTTAGAAATTAATTAAAATGAATTGGACGGAGCCTCATTTGAAAGCAAGCATAGCTTAAATTCAGAGGAGAAGCAAGGATGATAAGAGACTGGAAGTTGGTATTAGAATTTTTTCCGGCTATTATGCTCAATCTATTTCTATATTTTGTAGGGCTTGAGATTGCTTACGGAAATCAATCAAAAAATATTTGTCAAAAAGAAATTTTCTACAAACTAATATTCATGTATATATACACTTTTATATCTATATAAAACATTCTGAAATGTGTTATCAAATAAACATGTGGTGCACCCGATGAGCGTATCATAGGTTCATAAGGGTATAAGTTATTAGAAATTTATTTGGTAATAGTAGATCAGTTTATTATAATTTGAAAAAGGTATTTTTTGCAAATATACCTAGTTAGTATTTCATTTACTTACAACATTAATTGTTTTATTAACTGATACTTTGACACATCTTGCTAAATCTGTGAATTTTTCATTATATAGGAAAAAACAAGGAACAAATTTATGTATGTATTCTACAATGAACAATCAATAAATAAATTTATTTTTACCTTAATTGCATCAGGGAATTTGGCCTAGTGGTATGATTCTCGCTTAGGGTGCGAGAAGTCCTGAGTTCAATTCTCGGAATGCCCCTACTTTGTTATGTTTGAACATAATTTCTTATTATTCAAAATTTAGGAAGTTCTATCAAACAAAAAGCGTTTAGTGGATATGGCATCTGTTTCCTAAGAAAAAGGTCGTAAGTTCGACCCCTACTTGGCATGCTTGCCTTTTTCTCAAATTGCTTCCACTTTTAGTCTTGAAACGTTTTATTTTCCTTTAGCAAGTATCCAAAGAAATTTTTTGAAACCAAACTCATGCGTAGAGCATATCTATAATCTCATGTATTGATTAACAAAATGATGAAAAAAGATTTAATACATCAAGTAGATAAATAAATATATTAGTCAAAAACATGCGCTTCTCCGCTTTTCAACTTTGATTCCTTTGTCATACAATGACATCTTGTAGCATTGAAGTCCACTACAACTTTGTAAAAGAAAGTATAAATTTTTCATATGACTTCTTTTAAATTATAGTGTATCAAAAAAATAGTTCACTTTATGCTACGGAGAATTAGTTTAATTGAGAAAAACTAATTGTAACGACCCGCCATTTTGACTATGCTGAATCGACAAAACATGTCAAATCGAATTGTCCAAAACAACAGATTGTTATTAGCTTCTAAGGTAAATAGAATAAATCATAGATCATAGACACAGATACAGAGCAATATGATATTTCGCAGTGGAAAATAAATAATACAATAGTAGTTCATGAAGCTACTAAATAAAATTTTACATCAGATTTTACACAAATAATACAACGAAAGTATAATACAATGGATTTCTAATACCGGAATAAATGATAATAGTTTGAAACATAAATGACAAGAACAGCTGAATTTTCTTCTAGGCATGATTACAATTCACTTTGCATGAAGAATAAGGTTTATGAAATTCAATTTGCTGATTTTCTTCTAGGCATTGATACTGACACACCAAAAATGGTTAACGGGTGACACGATGAAATTCATATAGGCTTTACTGCACTTATTCCTGGAATTTGGCAACGATGTATGTGATGGCCCAAAAACCCTACCCTTTAAACCGACAATACCAACCACGTAATCTTACAACGATGGGACAATATATAATATTGAACAATATTTTTATAGGGGAAACTTTTAGAATATATATCATAGTCAAACCTAGATTCAGCTTATGCAGTTATAATACATGCCTTTACAATTATTGATAATAGAAATAAATATAACATACATGCATAGTGGATAATGAAATATGTCTGATGAAGATCTCTAGCTCTTCTCTGGAAAAGTTTAACTAACTTCAATAGTCCTGAAAACAACTCGGACCTAATCTGAGTATTAAAAATACCCGAACCAGTCTTGGATAAACCAGCATGAGAAAATCTCAACAATAAATGACAGTGTCATATATGTCAATTTTAGGGTGAATCAAAATTCTTTGAAAGAATGAGTACCTCATAAGACCGTGTCCACAAAAAAACACAATGGGTTTTTCCCTTTATGATAATTAAAATATTTCTATTTAGAAATTTGATATTATTATTAATGTCTAACCTTAGAAATCATTTTCGAATATAAATATTCAAGTATTCGAAATTATTACAAATATTAAATTCTGGGGCTACTATGTCGTATACTCTAAAACGTAGGTGCTTATTGGGGGCTTGGATTTCCATACAAATGATCAAGTTAAATATTTTCCTTTTCCATAGCTGGGAACAGCTCTAGAGGGATGGTCCAAGAATCTGAAACAAACATAGATTCACTACCAACACAAGACCAACCCACCTTTGTTTCCTGCATTTAGATGGTACCTTAAATTTTTTTCTCACTCGTAACCAACCTTTAAACCGAGGCTTCGGATTTTCCATACACCACATTTAAAATATAATAGGGCTCCATACCATAATACTTTTATCTAGAAGTAAATGCAAATACCCTCATGGGAGCAACCCATGTAGCCTTGCTGCATCTATCATGTTTTAGTCATTTTCAATGTGTGAGGCTCAATAGAGGTAACGATTTACTTTTCACATATCATCTTCATTATCTTTGATTATTCACATTGCCAAGTGACTACTGCCCAACTTTGTCACAAAGTGTACAACCTTTAAGCTCATACGTCTCAGGGAATAGTGTTAAGCTAATAAAATAGCCTTCTCTGGCACCATGATGTACAATTGTTAAAATTTAAGGCGCGTGGTCTAGAAATGCAATCGTTAGAAAATCATCCGTACAAGTTCGTTAATATAATGAAGATCAGTAGAGAACCGACCTTACATTTGATAATTAATAACAGAGAGTTGATCCATTATTTTTCCTATTCAAAGATCAGCCCTTTATCCCTATGTTTTCACGTCGAGAATTCTTTGTAAATGAAGAGATGTCAAAGGGGCTTATTACTTACCAAATGAGGTATTCAACTCCAGAAATGAATCAAAAAAGAAATCTTTAATGGTTCTACCTCCTCTTTTTTATGAGGAGAATGAATCTTTTTATCGAAGGATGAGAAAACAATTGGTCCAGATCCACTGCGGGAATGATTTAGAAGATCCAAAACTAAAAACAGGGGTATTTTCTAGCAACAACATCATAGAGGCAGTCAATCAATCATAATATATATATTTATATAAGTGATACCTTGGATTTCCCCAAAAGAGAATTATTTATTTCAATACTCACTCGTTGTTAGTTAACAATTCTAATGATTAGATTATATGCTTAACTCTGAAGAAAATTGGGATTAAAACCCCAATCAATCGACAAGCAATCCTCTACTATAATTGTAACATCCCGTATTTTCTGGTTAGTGAATTTAATTATTTTATTGTTTTAAATATTGTTTGTTTTGAATTATATTAACGATTTCATTTTTTTTAATGATGTTAGAAATTTTACTTTATAATTTAATTATAAAATGAGCAGCAGTGGTGCTGTAGTTCATAATATTGCGTTTTGAACTTTAATAGGCTATACAGGATCCAATATAAGTCGGAATTTCTCGAAACAAGAAACGTCCGAATCTATTAGATAATATTTTTCTAATGGAAGAAAGAAATCACGTTTTTGTATCATAGATTGCTAGTTATGTCCAAATTAAATTTTTAAAGGGTCGCTATAGAATCGTTTAGAATCCATAACGATTTATAGATAAAAATAAAATGGTTTTAATTTCGTTTCGATTGGACGGTGTATGTGATCGTATGAATTTTAGGGTATGTGATGGCCCAAAAACCCTACCCTTTAAATTGACAATACCAACCACGTAATCTTACAAAGATGGGAAAAAATATAATATTGAATAATATTTTTATAGGGGGAAACTTTTAAAATATATATCATAGTCAAACCTAGATTCAGCTTATGCAGTTATAATACCTGCCTTTACAATTACTGATAATAGAAATAAATATAACAAACATGCATAGTGGATAATAAAATATGTCTGATGAAGATCTCTAGCTCTTCTCTGAAAAACTTTAACTAACTTCAATAGTCCTGAAAACAACTCGGATCTAACCTGAGTATTAAAATACTCGAATCAGTTTTGGATAAACCAGCATGAGAAAATCTCAACAATAAATGACAGTGTCATATATGTCAATTTTAGGGTGAATCAAAATTCTTTGAAAGAATGAGTACCTCATAAGACCGTGTCCACAAAAAAACACAATGGGTTTTTCCATTTATGATAACTAAAATATTTCTATTTAGAAATTTGATATTATTATTAATGTCTAACCTTAGAAATCAGTTTCGAATATAAATATTCAAGTATTCGAAATTATTACAATTATTAAATTCTATGGCTACTATGTCGTATACTCTAAAACGTAGGTGCTTATTGGGGGCCTGGATTCCCATACAAATGATCAAGTTAAATATTTTCCTTTTCCATAGCTGGGAACACCTCAATAGGGATGGTCCAAGAATCTGAAACAGTCATAGATTCTCTACCAACACAAGACCGACCCACCTTTGTTTCCTACACTTAGATGGTACCTTATATTTCATTTCTCACTCGTAACCAACCTTTAAACCGAGGCTTCAGAGTTTCCATACACCACATTTAAAATATACTAGGGCTCCATACCATAGTACTTTTATCTAGAAGTAAATGCAAATACCTTCATGGGAGCAACCCATGTAGCCTTGCTGCATCCATCCTGTTTTGGTCATTTCCGATGTGTGAGGCTCAATAGAGGTAACGATTTACTTTTCACATATCATCTTCATTATCTTTGATTATTCACATTGCCAAGTGAATACTGCCCAACTTTGTCACAAAGTGTACAACCTTTAAGCTCGTACGTCTCAGGGAATAGTGTTAAGCTAATAAAATAGCCTTCTATGGCACCGTGATGTACAATTGTTAAAATTTAAGGCGCATGGTCTAGAAATGCAATCGCTAGAAATTCATCCGTATAAATTCTTTGATATAAGAACCGACCTTACATTTGATAATTAATAACAGAGAGTTGATCCATTCTTTTTCCTATTCAAAGATCAACCCTTTATCTCAATGTTTTCACGTCGAGAATTCTTTGTAGATGAAGAGATGTCAAAGGGGCTTATTACTTCCCAAATGAGGTATTCAACTCCAGAAATGAATCGAAAAAGAAATCTTTATTGGTTCTACCTCCTCTTTTTTATGAGGAGAATGAATCTTTTTATCGAAGGATGAGAAAAAAATTGGTCTGGATCCACTGCGGGAATGATTTGGAAGATCCAAAACTAAAAACAAGGGTATTTGTTAGCAACAACATCATGAAGGCAGTCAATCAGTCATAATATATATTTATATAAGTGATACCTGGGATTTCCACAAAAGAGAATTATTTATTTCAACACTCACTCGTTGTTAGTTAACAATTCTAATGATTGGATTATATGCTTAACTCTGAAGAAAATCGGGATTAAAACCCCAATCAATCGACAGCAATCCCCTACTATAATTGTAACATCCTGTATTTTCTATTCAGTTAATTTAATTATTTTATTGTTTTAAATATTGTTTGTTTTGAATTATATTAACGATTTCATTTTTTTAAATGACGTTAGAAAGTTTACTTTATAATTTAATTATAAAACGAGCAGCAGTGGCGCAATATTTCATAATATTGCGTTTTGAACTTTAATTGGCTATACAGGATCCAAGATAAGTAGGAATTTCTCGAAACAAGAAACGTCTGATTCTATTAAATAATATTTTTCTAATGGAAGAAAGAAATCACGTTTTTGTATCATAGATTGCTAGTTATATCCAAATTAAATTTTCAAAGGGTCGCTATAGAATCGTTTAGAATCCGTAACGATTTATTGATAAAAATAAAATGGTTTTAATTTCGTTTCGATTGGACGGTGTATGTGATCGTACGAATTTTAAACGTTAACAGTGCGTTAGTTAATAAAACCAGGTTCGCTTTCATTAAATCAGAAAAAATCTTCATGTATGCCTTAACCCGTACAAATCTTTATCTAAAAATCTCAACAAATCCTTACGTGGCCTTTGCACAAAATCTTATCTTATGACAAGATTTAAATCTCTAAAAATTTTTGAATAAATTTGGGTAACATGCGTATCTAAAAATATATATTACAGATAATATCCTGTCACCTAAAAACCGTAACCTAGCCAATTATCTTCGGTCTGTTCTTCACACTATTTCTTAAACTCAGCGGAAAAAAGTCTCTGTTGACATGGAAGAAAGAAATATGTATCAGCTATCATTTTCTAAAGACTGCTAAAAATCTCAAACCAGAAATTCTTTCACATGCGCACAGTAAAATACAGTGCAAAATTTTTCAAAAATTTTCGGTTGGGATATTTTTCTATGCTTCGATGAAAGCAACATCTGACTGGGCATCTTTGTTTATTTATTTTTTATTTAGACTGCAAGAGTTGGGTTTGCAACAAGAAGAGTATATAGTATTCTGTGACAGTCAGAGTGCTATGGATTTGAGCAAGAATTCCATGTATCATGCACGCACTAAGCATATTGATGTTCGGTATCATTGGTTAAGAAATGTGATTGAAGAAAATATGCTCAAGTTAAAGAAAATTCATACAAACAAGAATGGTGCAGATATGTTGACTAAAGTGGTTCCAGGAAACAAGCTTGATGTTTGTAGCAAGCTTGTGGGAATGAGTTTCAAATGATGATTGAAGCATGCACATCTTCCCCAAGTTGGGCTGGAGGGGGAGATTGTTGGATATTCCAGCCCATATTTGGCATAATTTTATGCAAGCATATTTGGCATAATTTTATGCAAGCATATTTGGCATAATTTTATGCAAGCATATTTGGCATAATTTTATGCAGGCTTATTTGGCATAATTTTATGCAAGCATATTTGGCATAATTGTATGCAGGCATATTTGGCATATCTTTTTATGCAGGCCATGCTTAATTTGTGGGAGAGATTTATTGGTTCTGTCTTTTTCCTAGATTTGTTGTACAAGCATGCCTTTTGTGCAACAATATCTTTTCTTTTAAGGAAAGACATTTGGGAGATTACTCACAATTTTGGTATGCACATTAAAAGAAAAAGGGTTAATATAACCAGATCTGGTCACATAAGGCAGTAGCAGTTTTTGGTCATTTATCATCTTCTTCAAGGTGTTTTGGTCTTCAAGATTGAGCTTCATTCTTGCTCGATACACCGCTGGCCTGAAGTGCACACATAGGGTGTTCTCTTACACCTTTTTCATCTCTTATTGTTTTTGGATTCCGGTGATTAGAAGAGAATCTTTTGTAAACATTTTGGGGTTGTTTTCCCCTTTTGGTTTATCAATAAGAGAAGAGGGTAGACTCATTAAGAGGTCTCGTGGTTTTTACTCTTCACATCGAAGAGGTTTTCCACGTATAAAAATCTTGTGTCTTGCTATTTTACTTTCATCGTATCTTTTTTATTTGAATGGTGTGTTGATTGATTGTCTTGTGTGTGATATTGTGGGTGTAGCTTGAAGTAACCCCTAATCGATCCTATCAAATTGGTATCAGAGCCAGGTTAGGTTCTTTATCACACTATGGAGTCGAGCAGACATAGCTCAATGATTAAGTTGACATCAACCAACTACTCTATTTGGAGACCTATGATGGAAGACTTGTTATATTGCAGGGATTTACATGACCCAATTGAAACCGTCACTAGTTCGAGTGGTATTATCTCTAAACCTTCTAAACCCGATAAAATGGAAGAGAATGAATGGATAAAGTTGAAAAGGAAAACTTTAGGAACCATTAGACAATGGGTTGACATTAGCATTTTTAACCATGTGTCACAAGAGACCGATCCATATGATTTGTGGAAAAAATTAGAAGGTTTGTATGAGAGGAAAACCGCCCATAACAAAGCTTCATTGATTAAAAGGCTTGTTAATCTAAAGTTGAAAGGTGGAAAGTCAGTTTCTGAGCATCTTAGTGATTTCCAAGATATTATTAACAAGTTGACAACTATGAAGATCATTTTTGGTGATGAATTGCAAGCTTTGTTCTTATTGAGTTCTTTGCCAGATAGTTGGGAAACTTTAGTTGTGACCATTAGTAATTCAGCTCCAGATGGTGTGCTATCTTTGGATGTGATCAAAGAAAGCATGTTTAATGAAGAAATTAGAAGAAAAGAGATTGGAGTTGACAATTCACAAGCTCTTGTTGTGGAGAATAGAGGAAGAAGCAAGAGCAAAGGACCCAAAGGCCGTGATAACTCAAGAGGAAGATCCAAGTCTAGTGATGGAAAGAATCACTTCATATGCAACTATTGCAAGAAGCCTGGCCATATTAAAAAGTATTGCTTTCGTTGGAAAAGAGAACATGGGAAGAAGAATGATTTTCAAAAAGAAGGTGATGATAAAAATGTTGCAGCAGTAGCCTCTAAAAGTGATGATGATGTCACTTTAATTTGCGCAACTAGTGAATGTCATCATGTTAGCAGTACAGATTCTGAGTGGCTGGTTGATACAGGTGCTTCATATCATTGTGTTCCTAAGAGAAAGTATTTTTTGAATTATCAAGCAGGTGATTTTGGCAGAGTCAAAATGGGTAACCAGAGTTCAGCAAGCATAGTTGGGATTGGTGATATTCGTGTGAAGACTAATGTTGGATGCATGCTTACATTGAAAGGTGTACGTCATATTCCGGATTTGCGTCTTAATTTGCTTTCAGCTCATATTCTTGATCAAGAAGGCTTTCGTCACACATTTGAGAGTGGCAAGTGGAAATTATCCAAGGGATCCATGACAATTGCAAGAGGCGAGTTGTGTTGTTCTTTGTACAAGACATATTTGACTGTATGTTTTGGTGAGCTCAATGCAGTGGAAGAAAAAGATTCTCCTAATTTGTGGCATCGAAGATTGGGACACATGAGTGAAAAGGGTTTGAAATATTTAGCAGGTAAATCTCTTATTCCTGTCAATACTACAATTTCACTTAACCCTTGTGATCATTGCTTAGCAGGAAAACAACATAGAGCTTCTTTTGCTAGAAAGTCTACAAGAAAGCAGGCTAAGTTGGAGCTTGTACATTCGGATGTATGTGGTCCTATTGAGGTTGAATCCAATGGTGGCAACAAATATTTTGTCACTTTTATTGACGATGCTACTAGAAAGACATGGATTTACATTTTGAAGACCAAAAGCCAAGTGTTTGAAACTTTTCAGAAGTTTCATGTTATGGTGGAAAGGGAGACAGAAAGCAAGTTGAAGTGCCTTCGTACAGACAATGGTGGAGAGTATACCTCACATGAGTTCAAGAATTATTGTGCGCAATATGGTATTCGACATGTGAAGACAGTTCCAGGCACTCCCCAACACAATGGTGTAGCTGAGAGGATGAATAGAACCATTGTGGAGAAGGTGCGATGCATGTTGAAGATGTCCGATCTACCAAAGTCATTTTGGGCTGAAGCAGTGAATACAGCAGTTTATCTGATCAACCGTTCTCCATCCATTCCATTGGGGCTTGACATTCCAGAGAGAGCATGGAAGGGATGTGATCCTGTATATACACATCTTAGAGTATTTGGATGCAAGGCATACATGCATGTGCCAAAAGACCAAAGGTCAAAGCTGGATTCCAAGACTAATCCATGTGTTTTTGTTGGCTATGGTGATGAAGAGTACGGGTTCAGGCTATATGATCCAGAAAAAGGAAAGGTAGTAAGAAGCAGAGATGTAGTGTTCTTTGAGCATGAAAAAGGTGCAGAACTTTTGAGTGCAAGGTATCATACTAGCTCAGATTTTTTTATTGATACTACTGATGTTTCTTTGTCCCCTACTCGTGGTTTTGTTGAACAGCCAATACAGGCTGATATTGATGCAACACATGAAGGTGTTGATGATGCACAGCTTGATGGTGCACATTTTGATGATGTTCATGATGAAGCTCAACCAAATGGAGAAGTGGCTTGTGAGCAGGGGGAGCAAATTGCCCCACAAGTGGATGATGCTCAAGTTAGAAGGTCAACCAGAGAACATAAACCATCTACAAGATATCCAAGCACAGATTATATCTTAGTTACAGCTGATGGTGAGCCCGAGAGCTTCCAAGAAGTGTTGTCCAGTCAAGACAAGAATCTTTGGCTTGAGGCTATGAAAGAGGAGATGGATTCTTTGATGAAGAATCAGACTTTTGAGCTAGTGAAACTTCCAAAAGGCAAGAAGCTTTTGAAAAACAAATGGGTTTTCAAGAACAAGAAAGATGGTGAGAAGATAGTAAAGCGCAAAGCTAGATTGGTAGTCAAAGGATGCAATCAGAAAAAAGGCATTGATTTTGATGAGATTTTTTCACCAGTTGTCAAGATGACTTCTATCAGAACCATTTTGGGTTTAGCAGCAAGTTGTGACCTTGAATTGGAACAACTTGATGTAAAAACCGCATTTTTACATGGTGATTTGCAGGAAGAAATCTACATGGAACAACCCGAAGGATTTGAAGAAAAGGGAAAAGAAAAACTTGTTTGCAAGTTGAAGAAGAGTCTTTATGGACTTAAGCAAGCACCAAGGCAGTGGTATCACAAATTTGATTCATTTATGACAAGCAATGGTTACAAGAGGACTGTTGCAGATCCTTGTGTGTATTTTAGAAAGTTTCCTGGTGATATCTTCATTATTCTTCTTTTATATGTGGATGACATGTTGGTAGTTGGACAAAACTTAGAATTGATTAGCAACTTGAAGAAAGATTTGTCCAAGTCATTTGACATGAAGGACATGGGTCCTGCAAAGCAAATCTTAGGCATGGAGATTGTTCGTGACAGAAAAGCTAGGAAGTTGTGGCTATCTCAAGAAAAATATATTGAACGTGTGCTTGAAAGGTTCAATATGAAGCATGCTAAGCCGGTTTGTACACCACTCGCAACTCATTTTAAGCTAAGTAAGAGGGATTGTCCAACAACAGAGAAGGAAAAAGCAAGTATGTCTTCTATTCCTTATTCATCTGCAGTTGGTTCATTGATGTATGTTATGGTGTGCACTAGGCCAGATATTGCACATTCTGTTGGTTTGGTGAGTAGATACTTATCCAATCCTGGTAAAGTTCACTGGGATGCAGTAAAGTGGATTTTCAGATATTTGCGTGGTACTTCTAGATTTTGCTTATGTTTTGGAGGTAGCAAACATGTTCTTGAGGGGTATACAGATGCAGACATGGCTGGTGACATTGATAGTAGAAGATCTACCTCAGGTTATGTGTTCACATTTTCAGGGGGAGCCATTTCTTGGCAATCCAAGTTACAAAAGTGTGTGGCTTTATCTTCAACCGAGGCAGAGTATGTAGCAGCTGTGGAAGCAAGTAAAGAGATGCTTTGGTGGAAGAGGTTCCTTCAAGAGTTGGGTTTGCAACAAGAAGAGTATATAGTATTCTGTGACAGTCAGAGTGCTATGGATTTGAGCAAGAATTCCATGTATCATGCACGCACTAAGCATATTGATGTTCGGTATCATTGGTTAAGAAATGTGATTGAAGAAAATATGCTCAAGTTAAAGAAAATTCATACAAACAAGAATGGTGCAGATATGTTGACTAAAGTGGTTCCAGGAAACAAGCTTGATGTTTGTAGCAAGCTTGTGGGAATGAGTTTCAAATGATGATTGAAGCATGCACATCTTCCCCAAGTTGGGCTGGAGGGGGAGATTGTTGGATATTCCAGCCCATATTTGGCATAATTTTATGCAAGCATATTTGGCATAATTTTATGCAAGCATATTTGGCATAATTTTATGCAAGCATATTTGGCATAATTTTATGCAGGCTTATTTGGCATAATTTTATGCAAGCATATTTGGCATAATTGTATGCAGGCATATTTGGCATATCTTTTTATGCAGGCCATGCTTAATTTGTGGGAGAGATTTATTGGTTCTGTCTTTTTCCTACATTTGTTGTACAAGCATGCCTTTTGTGCAACAATATCTTTTCTTTTAAGGAAAGACATTTGGGAGATTACTCACAATTTTGGTATGCACATTAAAAGAAAAAGGGTTAATATAACCAGATCTGGTCACATAAGGCAGTAGCAGTTTTTGGTCATTTATCATCTTCTTCAAGGTGTTTTGGTCTTCAAGATTGAGCTTCATTCTTGCTCGATACACCGCTGGCCTGAAGTGCACACATAGGGTGTTCTCTTACACCTTTTTCATCTCTTATTGTTTTTGGATTCCGGTGATTAGAAGAGAATCTTTTGTAAACATTTTGGGGTTGTTTTCCCCTTTTGGTTTATCAATAAGAGAAGAGGGTAGACTCCTTAAGAGGTCTCGTGGTTTTTACTCTTCACATCGAAGAGGTTTTCCACGTATAAAAATCTTGTGTCTTGCTATTTTACTTTCATCGTATCTTTTTTATTTGAATGGTGTGTTGATTGATTGTCTTGTGTGTGATATTGTGGGTGTAGCTTGAAGTAACCCCTAATCGATCCTATCAAAAGGAATTAATATGCAATGTAGGTTTTCAAATAAAAGAAAATGGTTTATGAAACCATAGTTAATGTAAATTGAAATGCAATAATGCAACATAGATTCACAAAGATTTATGATTAAATAAAACCTTTGGGTTTTAAAGTACCCATAGGTTACTTTGAAATTGTTTGATTTATGAAGTATGGCTATGTTTGTATCATTGAATCGGGTAAATAACACTATTTTCTAAACTATGGAAATAGTTTGTAAATACTCTTATTCGAGGGAATAAATAATGAGTTCGAATGAGAATAAAGGCTATATAAATTGAATTTTAGACAAAATAATTATAAATGATATGGGCAAACTTTAATGAATTTTGATTGAAAATTAATGAAACCATTTGAGTTTCATATTAAGAAATGTGTCGAATGATGTTATTGTGGCCATAAAGGATTTGAAGATGAACTATATACCATTTGGAAATATTTATAGCAATATTTCAAGATAGAAAAGGAAATTGGAAATTGAGTCTAAAAATATGGTTGTTTTGAAAGTTACGTATCGGTTTATCTTTTCGAAGGTAAAAAGGGGTTTTGATGAAATTTAATCGATTATAAGAAATCGACGAAATGGTTTAATGAAATATTTCATATAAAGGACCTGAGCTTCCAATTCACCCAGATATATTGTTATGATTTGATAATTGAACAATCGACTATCAAATAAATTGCTAGACCTTTTGACATGTTATTTTTGAAGAGACCTGGATGGGAACTAGACCCAAAACCACTTCAAATCAACTATGCGGATGCGACTAACTCGCAGGGTATAAAGATGGAGCATTGAAGACAGTTGATCTTCATGAGTGGAAGAATTGCTTTAAAATTTTCTTTGGATTGCAATCAGAGTTATTTGGATTGTGATTCTGTCGTGATTGAAATCCACGGATTTGCATGGTCTACTCTCTACTGATCTATAGGGTGATTCCTAGGATGCAGTAGGAGGGTGCTTCGGTTCATCTTGTTCCTAGATGACTTGTATGGACGAATTTCTGATAAAGTATTTCCTTAAGAATCATGTACGTTGATTTTTACAAATATACCAAGTTTGGTGGCGTTGGAATTCTCTTGCATAACACCTAGAGTGTATTTACAGACGTCAAATAGTGATTTGTCGGATCTGACGATGTGGCATTCAAAGTGAAGGAGATGAGCTAAAAGATAAACGTAAACTCAAGCGTCACCAACTGGGAAATGGCACAAAATTGGGTATGCAGCATGGCTGTGTGGATCGCACCCATTAAAAGGTTAAATCATTACTTGATCTGGAGAAATCAAATGCCTTTGGCTGTCCCTTTTTATTATGCTATCGGTTAGGTTGGCTGGCCCCAACCGTGGTAATAATAGATTCAGTACTCTTAAGAGGAATAAGAGACCGGTCATGTATAGCCGCGTTGCAAGACATTCTTGTTGAACCCCAATGTATTGATCTTTGGAGGTACATTGTCGGAAAGGTGGTCCCATACCTTGCGAGGAAATCCATTCTCCAATAAGAACCCGCGATTTTGATTGTATCATATATATGTAGAGCGCGAGATGCAAGCGTTTTGCTAGATTATTATTTATTTGTGGTTTGATAGACACTATTATAATATCAGAAAAGATATTTATTTCAAAAATGCTTTTGGTTATAGTACGGTAAAATCTGTCCGTGTTTATGTGTGGGCTGGTCTTACTATTGTCCTTTTCTTTCAAAAAGGATTTTTCAAATTTAAACAAGTTGTTTGTGCTGTGAATTTATCACTGAAAGTGTTCCAGACTGATCTGGGTGAATTTTTCTTTTCTTCAAATGTGCTTGGGTCTGACCAAGTATATTTCCAGGATAGGTTTCGCTTGGAGTCTAGGAGCTAGAAGAAAAAGGCTTCACCGTTAGTTACATAAAGGGCATTTCCGCTGTGACAGATATATGTTGTACTCTGATGATTGGTATGTATATAAAATTTTCTTTTGTATAAAGAGATTTGATATATTATATTTATTCGTTTCACTGGGAGATTCTGATGTATTCTTCTTTTTCTTCTATTTTAACAATTCTATCTTTTTGTCCCAAAAACAACATTTTTTTCCTTTGAAACCAATTTGATCATATCCCTCAAACTTAGAAGGCGCGATATCCATCTGAAATAGCATGTATGATAATATTCATTTAAGAAAAGGTGTTTGCAGAAAATAAATTTCCCTTAATTACAACATCTTTAAGGGTGGTACTGTAAAATATCAGAAATTGGGAAATGGGGGTTGCATTCCTATCATCTCCATTACTTGATAATTCGAGCAAGCTTCTAATTTATATTGCTTTTTTAATACTTAAAAATCTAGGAATTTCCCTCAAATATAAAGCTCCTGTAGCTCAGTGTATAGAGCGTCTGTTTCCTAAGCAGAAGGTCGTAGGTTCGACCCCTACCTGGCGCGCTTGCCTTTTTTCTTTGATTGCTTCCTCATTTAGTCTTAAAAAAACATATTTTCCTTTAGTAAGTGTGGAAAGTAAATTTTTGACTCCAAACAAACTTGTGCTTCTTCTTCTATAAAAGATATCGCTTTTCAACTTTGATTCCTTACTCATACAATGACATCTTGTAGCATTGAAGACCACTGGAGCTTTGTAAGAAAAAGTATACAAGTTTTCAACACGGCTTCATCTAAATTATAGTTTATCACAAAAATATCACACTTTATGCTATTGAGAATTAGTATAATTGAGAAAAAAACTAATCAAAAGTAAGTGAACACCGAGTTCTTGAAAAGTGATAGAATTTTTTTCAAAATGGTGCATGGAAATCTACATGAAAAGCGAAGGAATGCATGAATTACGAAATAAATCTACGTAAAGTGATAGCATAACTTTATGTATTACTAAGGGCATTAGGTTGGTTGCTAAGGGCTAACCACCGACCAGGCTAGTTTACTTGGTGGTTAACCGCCGACGAGCCACCGAGTTGTTAGCTCTTAGCAGCCAACCTGATTCTCTTAGCATTACACAAATTTTTATGATAAATGAAAAAATATGCGTAAGCGAGAGCTAAATAGCAGTGAAAAAAGAAATAAACATGAAATGGTGAATAGAGGTGGATCCAAGAAAGTCAAAAGAAATGGAAGTATTTAATATATTAAATGAGTAATAAATAATGCATCAAGAAAATTAAGGTTTTAAATGTTAAATCAGAAGAAAATTAAGGTTTTAAATGTTAAATGTTAAAATGAGAGCACAAAGCACGGTAAGAAGAAGTCACAAAGAATGCTTAATGCTTACAACAACAAAACAACATGGATTACGTTATAACTTTAAATATAAGTACATAAACAATAATCTGAAGGTTAATTAAAGAATACTAAAATAAGGAGATAATAAATTAAGGCATAACTTAACCATCTGAACTCCACACTACAAGGAATAGGAAACCATTCCTCTTTCAATCCACTAATTTATTTGAGAGGAGGTGAGCATGCCTAAATGGTGAAGAGGAATAGTTGTTCTATAGAAGAAATGAATCCATTAATTTGTTTGGGAGAAGATGAGATTGCCTGAAATGATGAAGGAAAATAGGAATACAGTAGAAGAAAAATAAATAAATTAATAAATAAATAAGAGTGTACTTGAATAAGTTTTCTATAGCTTAACATATGTAATATGCTATTATATGAAAAAATAAATGAAGAATAGAAAAAGACTACATAACCAATGCCTATTTCCTCCATTAATCTCTTTAAATTGATGATTATCTTTTAGAAATAACAAAATAAATATAAATGGCTTAAATGAAAACAAACCCAAAGAGAATTGAGGACATAAGGCAAGAATGAATGAGAAAATTAAGATTTTAAATGTTAAATGTTAAAATGAGAGCAAAAAGCACACTAAGAAGAAGTCACAAAGAATGCTTAATGCTTACAACAACAAAACAACATGGATTACGTTATAACTTTAAATATAAGTACATAAACAATAATTTGAAGGTTAATTAAAGAATATTAAAATAAGGAGATAATAAATTAAGGCATAATTTAACCATCTGAACTCTACACTACATGTAATAGGCAACCGTTCCTCTTTTAATCCGTCAATTTATCTGAGAGGAGGTGAGCATGCCTAAACGGTGAAGAGGAATGGTTGTTCTATAGAAGAAATGAATCCATTAATATGCTTGGGAGAAGATGAGATTGCCTGAAATGATGAACGAAAATAGGAATACTACAGAAGAAAAAAATGAATAAATAATAGTGTACTTGAATAAGTTTTCTATAGCTTAACATATGTAATATGCTATTATATGAAAAAATATATGAAGAATAGAAAAGGACTACATAACCAATGCCTATTTCATCCATTTAAATCTTTTATTTGATGATTATATTTTAGAAATAACAAAATAAATATAAAGGGCCTAAATGAAAACAACACGCAAGGTGAATTGAGGATATAAGGCAAGAAAGAATGAAAAAAGGAATAACATAATCAAATATTTTATTTTATTTTACATTTGTAATAATATTATAATTGATAGAATGCAGGAGTTTAGGTTTCCTTAAATGGGATAAAAAGTGAAGACAAACGTGGGAATACATATGTATTTTGGAAAATGTAATGGTTTGTATACAAAATGAATTTATGAAACAGAGAATTCATTAGGCACCATTAATTGCAACTTATTATTTAGGGGATGTTTTGGAAATATATTTTTATTTTCTGTGGGATAATTGTAAAATTTCATCCAAATGGGTGAGATCGAAGTATTCAAGATAAGAGAAAATGTGATGCAAGGTAAAGGTCAACATTATATTGGTTTTCTCATATCTTATATAGTAATATAATATAGTAGAATATATTCCAAGATTGTCCATCCATTCTCAAAATTAATTTATCTATCTATTATATTTTGATAAAAGAAACTTTTAGACTAGGATTTCTCCTTTTTTTATATAAACTTTCATCATGATCCTTTTTCCTTAGCAATCTACTAAACATCTTGTACTTAGATCATCCATGGAAAGTAAACAACAAATTAAGTATTACATTAATAAAAGTTATTTAACAAAATTGTTACATCAATGAATATTTTTTCCTGGCGAATCTATTAAACATATTGTATTTCAGATCATCCCTAGAAATAAAACTGCGAATTCAGCGTTGCATTAATAAATTTGATCAATAGAAATGTTACATATGCGTATCTAATTTCTAAGATAAGAAACTTAAGATTTCGCTCTTTTCAGGTTACTTATTGTTTTTTAATTTCTGAGATAAGAAGTATATAGTTACCCATTTTTCTCAAAAACTTTATCCAACAAAATTAATGGTGGATAATGGACGTTGTCTTTCAAAATAGCAAGCCCTTTCTGATGGAAGAACATCATATTTCTATTTTCATTTTACATCATTGTGCTTATGCCTGATTCCAATTAATTTTGTATGAAGAATGAGGTTTATGAAATTCAATTTGCTGATTTTCTTCCATATTTTGGCTGTCTAATGGAATTCATTTTTGTTAGTATATATCTTTGTGCTTCCTTATTGTTTTGGTGATTTCCCATTGTCTTCATTTCAAATATGATTTTCATTCACTGTATTCTTTTTTCTATGTCATTAAATAATGAGTATTTTTTGCCCATTTTGCTTGGACTGTTTCATATATGAATTTCTTTTTTACTGATGGTTTAAAGCTTGGTACATTGTTGATTCCAAAACATATACCTCTGAAATGTCGACCCGTTTTTTTCCTTTTACAATTTTACCTTACATTTCTATCGTGGTTTATCACGTTTTCCATATTGATTCAATAAAAAACTTACATTTAAAATTCAATTTGACCATTCGGTAAATTTCATCCACTGCACATTTTAATTTGGCAAATTCTATTACAAACCGGTAAATTGCTAAGTAGCCACCCTTTTTTATAAAAAAATTGAAGGTTGAAATTACCCCTTTTTTGGTTATTTTTTTATTTTTCAGTCCACTTCATAGTAGCTCAACGTGGTTTTGTAGTGAATCACGTAGGGACACTACGTGGTACCTAATGATACCACGTATTGGATCTACGTGGTATCTTTAGGTACCACGCAATGCTCTTGTGTGGTTCTCTACAAAACCACGTGGAGCCTCTATGAGGAAGGGTATAATTGGATTTTTCAAATTAAATGTAGGGCTACTGAGCAAAATGATGGGTTATCCTTTTTCTAGCTGAATTTAAGGGGGCTACTCATCAGTTAGTTATATAGAATGGTGGTGTTCAGTTTATCGTTTTTAGTTTTGGTTCTTCACCTATATAGAATGCGAACGACACATGTATATCGTGGAAAACGTCCGTTTTAGAAAATGAAGTTAACTCACACAGCAGAAAACAACTAACATATATTTTCCATTTTCTAGGAAGTAATGGAAGAATGAGAGACAACTCATCATTTCATCGCTTCTCCATCTCCTATATCGTCCCCTTTGTCATTCTTCCACTCTTTCCACCGTCCATCATCTCATCTTATATGTTGAAAACACAAAACATAGTATAAACCAAACTCCACTTATTTTTAGTATTGATTTATTTATTTTAGATAATTAATGCAATACAAATTTAGTTTCCATCAGGCTGGAATAATTTGATATATATCAATTCTAATTATAATGCGATTATTGTTATTACGAATTTAATCGATTTTCTTTAAATTTCACATATTCATAGATATAACAATATTCTGCTATTAATTGTTTCAAAAAATCTATTTTCCAAATTACATTCTACCTATCAGTATATATTTATAGGCTTTTAAGGTTTTGAAATTTGATTGGAGCCAGAAGTCGTTATTCTCATAAATTTTGAAAAAAAAATATGCGACTGATACACTTAGTGGTGGTTTTTCTATTTTGCATTTTATGACTTTATTTCTTGGATAGCTTAATTAAATGAAAATGAATTTTTTGCACTTTAATTAACATGTTAATCCCTTAGGAATGGTGTCTAATTATGTCTTTTGGATTTATTTCCTTTCTGGCTATATGTAAAAAAAATTATTGACTTTTTATATGTGATCATACAAGCTAGAAGCACCCAACAAAAATAAAAAACGAATAAATATAAAATGTATGTATCAAACAAAAAAGAAGAAAAAAAGAAAAGAAAAAGATTATAAAGAATAAAAAAGTAAAATAAAAGAAATACATATAAAAAAACTATTAGAACAATATGCACGCGATACCGCTTTCTTTCCTTCCCCTTTTCTTCTATCTATTCCATCGCAAATTTTGATTTCGTTCAAATGAAAAAATAACAAAGTCGTCTTTGAAAATTGAAATAAAATCAATACAAAATCAATAAAATAGAAAGATATGATCTTTGAGTTCGTGAAGGGAAGATCTTTACTCCTACACGTTTGTTGAAAGGTGTGCGACTCGTCCTTGGATTCGGCAGTTTTTGTGATGAGCTAGGGTTGGTTTTCTTAGCTATTATAGGAAACATAGGGCAATGTGGTGTTCTCCATTGTGTTTATCAATAGAATAAGTGTCAGCGATTAGATTATGGGGTTGTGCGGTGTGGATTTTTCAAACCCGACTTGGCTAGGGAAGCAAGTTTTTGGGTGTGTTCGGGTGCTCCATGGTGGTGGTATTCACGTAGTGTTGATGAAGGGAATTTCAACAGAGGCGATTTTTTTTTAGATTTTAGGGTAAATTGAGTGGAAGAGAGAGTAAGGAAGATCATGACTATGGTTTGTTTTTCCTATGGGCATGAGCAGAAGAAGAGGTAGTTGGAGGGGATTAGCATTTAAAAGGGTAATTGGTGCTCTAATTAATGAATTGATTGATTTAATTATTTAATTGAATATCTGACTCATACGAGGTTATATTCGAACGTTGTTTGGTGCATTGGACTTGAAACAATGATAGCAACATTCTGAAATTTGATTGGTGAAATTCCGAGCCTTTTGGAATTTAGGCTAAAATCTAATGCTCATTTGACTTTAGTTTAAATCCAATCACTTGGAAGAATCCAAAATCTAGGTGAGTTTACTCATTCGCGAGTATCAATATTATTAACTATTAAGTGAAGTAAACATCAAAATGGCACATAAAATGTTAGCATTATTTTGGAAAATTCATGATTATCTATTATGTAACTTGTGAACATGTGATGCGCACACTTATGACATATATGATCCATGCAAGCAATATCTTCCTATCATGTTCTGATTAATGTGGGATATCTGTGTTGTTATATTTATTTTGTTCTCATAATTCAAGTTCCCATAGGCTTAAGGAAAAATCACTATGGGTTGAAATTATACATACCCGAATGACTATATAGATTTTAGGATTTGAAGTAAATTTATTAGGGGTACGGGTTGAAATGATATATACTGAGAATTTAACTACTAGGTTGAAATGATATATACTAAGAATTTAACTACTAGGTTGAAATGATACATACCTAATTCACTTGACCATAGGAGAGAAAATTATACACACATTATGGTCGGTAAAAACAATTTTTTAAAAATTTATAAGTATGTATTGATTTTGATAAATTGATTTTGAAATTTAATTTAAATTTTGAGTTTAGTGTTCTAAAATATTTTATCTTTAATTTATGAATTTAAGTAAAACTGATTTAATGAACTTTTTTAGATAAATTATAATAGTTAATATTTGATGTAAAGTTTTAATTTAAATTGAATTTTATTATGTAAACTGGTTTGATATAATATGCGACGGCCCCGCCCTGCACCAGCCGACATTTCCCCGAAATGTGATGTGCCAATGCCCGACAAGCACGGTACGGTCGTCAAAAGAAAATGGTTTGAAACAGTGCATAAGCTGAAAACTAAACCATCATAGCAGCGAAATCTAAAATACAGCTTATGATCCAAACCATCATTATTGCAACTTCAAAATACTGTCTCAAAAGCAAAATGGAAAAGGTACACCACTAATGCCCAAAGTATTGACCAACAACAACACAGGGAGAATGTATGTAAACAGTACGTGGAAGCCTCTTGCTCATCTCAGGACAGCTACTCGTGCATAACCGCCTAACCTGTCTCTAGTTTGCCCGTTTAGGAGCACCCAGAGTAATAAGAAGAGACATAAAACTCTGGGTTAGACAAAAGTCTGGTATGAGCGATAGCAGCGAAGTAAAACAATAACAGGCACAAATAATCGTACCTGAACCTGGACCTGCAACCAAAGAGTTAGCACAACAAGATGTACAATACTCTAAGGTAACATTAACATAAAGTATAAAATGGGAGTGTGCATGTCATGGTGATAGCAAACATCAAACATAGCAATCATCCTCACATCACTCACTCGGTGCGTAAAGCATACAATATCCACTGCTTCGATCACCACATCCATTGGGGACATGATGACAACTTTATCGACTATTGCTATGACCATACTTCCCTGGTCTTTAGTCAATACCCTTCCAAGTCCACACATCCCTAGCTCTGGGTTAAGGGCCAACCAGTCCACACTTCCCTCGCTCTGGTTCGTCCACATGCCCCATCTCTTCAATGTTGAACCAAGTTATAGATATCGATAACCCATTTGCACACGTCCTGCAGCAAAGCCCAACTCATGAAGTTAACTCATTGCTTCCTACCTGGATCATAAGTAATAACTTTCCACTTGGACTTCCTTTGCATCCCGGGTTTTGGTTGAATTGGAGTTGGTCTTCAAAAGAGTCATCACGTAGAAATAGAAGCACATATCTGGTTCGGTTCAGACCTCCAGTTCAGTTCGAGTACATAGCGCTCAAGCTCCCTGTTCGGTTCGGCTCGACCTCTTTGCCTCACTTTGGTTCGGTGCTCCCGTCCCGTTTCAGTCCTTCTATCTGGGTTCGGTTCGGTCCACTTTTCCTCCAACTGATCCAATCTGATCCCATGCAAAGCTTCAGTTCAATCCGAACTCCAACTCAATGCAAGTGGCCTTCCTTTTTACCATGCTTTCTTATGCTCAAGCTCCAGGTCGGTTCGGCTATGCCTGTTCGGTTCGGCCCCATCCGATCCGGAACACTGCAGATTTTCCAACAACCTTGTATCGTCCATTCTCGCAATATGACGGCGTTTTCAACCATTCTAACTCTACTAAACAATCATAAAGCATTCCAAACAGTAGTAATAACATGTGTAATCAATCAATAAAGTCAAAACATCAAGCATATAATTTATTTAGATCAAACATACCCAAAATCCATGATTTCCCCTTAATCCCCTTAACCATGTTTAACCATAGGATTAGCAAACTTAATCCAAATTAACCCAAATTTTTATCAGTGACATAAAATAATATTCTTGAATTTTTACGTATTTTTCAAAAATTTATGATGCATAATTTCGCTATTTATCACTAATCATCCCTAATTAGCCGTAATTAGCGAATAAAAGTGCAAATCACTCACTTTAGCCACAAATAAATTATAGATTGAAAACTCCACTGATTTGGGTCGAATTTTTATGTGTTCTAGTAGCTCTATATCGATTTTGATGCCAATCCGCCTGAATTTGATGTAGATTTGCTTAATATGGGATTAGGAAGTGATTAGAAATGAATTTAGAAGGTGGAGGCCATTACTAGGGTTAGAGGAATGTTTGTGGCGGCTAGAAAACTGAAATGAAATGTTTTCCCAAACCTTTCTGCCCTCCCATAACCCTAATCCCGAAATGGGTTATGGGCCAAACAACTAATCACCTAATTAAGCCCGGTTAAGTCGTTTTTCCATTTTAAAACCTTATTTCAGCCATTTCTCCCAAATGGTAAGTCTGTTTGATTAATGTGACCACTCTACGGAAAGGTAAACCATCATATGAATCCAATGGAAGTAGTTTCAGATCAAAACCCCTTGCCAATCAAAAGTTATAGGAGAAACAAGATTTTCCAGGGGCAAAACGGTTATTTAAAATTCGGCAAAAATCTTGAATGTGGGAAATGACCCCAATAGTCGTTTCCCAAAGTTACACGACCATACAACTTTGTATGAAGATAAAATAAATATTATACGATCCTACGATACGTAAAATGCGGGTTTTTACACTCTCCCCCTCCCCTTTAAAAAAATTCGCCCCTGAAATTCCGTAATCAAAACATACAATGGTGTCCCGCATGCCTATCAGCCATTTACAAATATATATAATAACACAACAAGCCTATCCTAGCATGCGGCTTACTAACAAGGGAATAACTATATCGCGATCAAAATCTTACCAGGCAAAGAGTTCTGGATATGACTTCCTTATATGCTCTCCTCGGTTTCCTAAGTACAGTCATTCTCATTATCACCCCACTAGACCTTAACCAGTTGCACCGTCTTCCTTCAGAGTTGCTTCGTATCATGTCCGACAATATGAACGGTTTCGTGGCTCCCAACTGCCTCACATTCCACCTCGATATCATCCAACTGATCTAGTGAAATAGTCATATCAGAATCATGCAAGAGCTTTCTTAACTGGGAAACATAAAAAACGTTGTGCACTCCTGCCATCTTGTTTGGTAATCCAACTTTATACGCTAAATTCCCCACTTGTTCGAGAACTAGAAATAAACCAATAAACCTTGGTGACAACTTACCTCTCCTGCCAAAACGAATCACACTCTTTAATGGAGAGATCTTGACGAATACCAGATCGCCAACGGAGAATTTCAATTCTCTTTGTCTTTTATCAGCATAACTCTTCTGCTTATCTTGGGCAGCCTTCATTCGTTGTTAGATAACCTTGATTTTATTTGAAGTTTCTCTTATTATATCCAGTCCAAGAACAAATTTCTCATCAGTTTCCAACCAACATGACGGTGAGTTGCACGATCTTCCGTACAAAGCTTCAAATGGATCCATACCAATACTGGACTGATAACTATTATTGTATGCAAACTCCACCAGATGCAAATGGTCATCCCTTGAACCACCCAAATCCAATATACAAGCTCTCAAGAGATCCTTTAATACACGATTCACCCTCTCTGTTTGACCGTCGGTTTGAGGATGGTATGCGGTACTGAGATGTGATTCTAACCCAAAAGCCTCTTTTAAGCTCTTCCAAAACCCACTAGTAAATAAGGGATCTCAGTCACTCACAATACCTCTAGGTACTCCATGAAATCTCACTACCCACTTCATATACATTTCTGCTAACTTAGCTGCTGTTCTATTCGACTTAACCGGTATAAACCTTGCACTTTTGGTCAATCGATCCACAATCACCTAAATACTATCATGACCCGATCTAGTCCTTGGTAGACCATCAATGAAATCCATTGATACATGTTCCCATTTCCATTCGGGAATTTCCAATGGTTGTAACAAACCACTAGGCTTCTTTTGCTCGGCTTTAACTAATTGGCAATTCATGCACTTTGATATAAACATCCCAACGTCTCTCTTCATCCCTTCCCAGTAGTAGGTTTGCTTCATGTCTCGATACATTTTGTTACCACCAGGATGTATAGTCAGTTTTGAGTGATGATACTCTAAGAACTTCATCTTTCAATCCATTAATGTTGGGTATAACTAGCCACCTATTCTTTCGAAGCCATCCCTCTCGATCAAGACCATACTTGTTTATCCTCTCGCCGTCGATACCCATCTCTTCCTTGGAGATGATTTCCAATATATTAGGAATGTCCCTCTGACGGGAACCGATCCGCTCAATCAGAGTGGGCCTGATTGTCAAACTTGCTAACATCACTGAATCCAGTTCGCACTTAGGTCTGAAATCATATCCTGTGATATACTCCAGTTTCTTCCATTCCAAAAACATAGCCCCCAAACTGGCATGTCTCCTACTCAATGCGTCAGCTACCACATTGCCCTTCCCGGGTGTTTATGCGATATTAAAATCATATGATGCCAAGAACTCTAACCATCTCTACTGACGAAGATTTAAATCCTTTTGAAAGAAAAGGTACTTTAATGACTTATGATCGGTTAACAACTTGAATCTTTCTCCCAAGAGATAATGTCTCCACATGTTCAACGCAAACACAATCGCTGCCAATTCCAAATCATGGGTAGGATATCTTTTCTTATGCGGTTTTAGTTGCCGACTAGCATAAGCTACAACCCTACCTCCTTGCATTAGTACAACACCTAGTTCGGTACCATAGGCATCCGTGTATACCGTCATTTCTTCGTTCTCTTTAGGAATAACTAACACCGGTGCGCACGTTAACTTTTCCTTTACGCTCTTAAATGCATTCTCACACCTTTCGTCCCAAACGAAAGCTTGGTTCTTCTTGGTCAACAGAGTTAATGGTGCCGCTTAGAAACAACATGGCCCAAGAATCTCACTTCCATCCTCCAGAAGTGACACTTAGAAAATTTTGCTTTCAATTGGTGTTTTCTCAACACCCCGGTCACTGTCCTCAAATGTTCCATGTGTTCTTCCTCTGTCCTCGAGTAAACAAAGATATCGTCCACAAATGCAAGAACAAACTTATTTAGTTGACCTCAAAAAACTCTATTCATAAGATGCACAAAATATGTGGGTGCATTAGTCAACCCGAATGGCATGACCAACCACTCATAGAATCCAGACGGCATCCGAAATGCCGTTTTATGTATACTCTCAACTGCTACTCGGAGCTGATGAAAACCTATCGCGAGATCCAACTGGGAAAACACTCTTGCTCCATTTAGCTAATCAAACAAATCATCTATCCGTGCAAGAGGATATTTATTCTTCCTAGTCACCTTTTCAAATTGCGGTAGTCTACACATAAGCAAAGGGAACAATCGGCCTTAGTGGTAAATACAACCGGTGTTCCTTGCTCAGAAACACTCCTTCGGATAAATCCCTTCATCAAAAGATCCTCCACTTGCACCTCGAGCTCTCACTGCTCCCTTGGTGCCATACGACTAAGAAGCATCACTATAGGTCTGGCATCTTTCACTAAATCAATCCAAAACTCGATCTCTCCGTGTGGTGGAAGTCCAGTCACTTCCTCGAAGATGTCCGGATACTCGCCAGCAATAGGCACATCTGATAACTCATCCTGTGGGAAGTCGAGGGAATGTAGAAAATTAGTCATCACCTCATCACTAGTTAGGCAACCCAATACGACCCTCCGCCCATCATCCGCTCTAATGGTCACCGAAGAACCCTCACATTCTACCACCCCACATCTTTGGAGCCAATCAACTCCCAAAATAATGCCAAACCCAGTAAAGCCCAAAACAAAGCAATCACACGCAAACATACATCCATGACTCGATAAGACCAAATTTCGACAAATCATACTAAGGCTAGTCGAACCACCGATTGGGTTCATCACAACTAAAGGTCTATCGACAATCTCGGGTTCCAATTCCAACCTATCTACTAGGTCACCAGATATGAAAGAATGGGAAGCCCAGGTATCAAACAATACTCGAACATGAACATCATAAATAGAAAGCATACCCTGAATAACGATACCCTTTCCCTTCTACACTGCATTTGGGGCACTCGACGAAGAAGGAACATCGTTGATAGCATATGCTTTTACCATTTGCTTCTCCTTAGGGGGTTGTGGATATTCATTCTTAAAATGCCCCACTTGGCCACAGTTGAAGCACTTCTTTTCCCCTAGCTTTGCTCGACACTCTTTGACATAGTGACCCTTCTTGCCGCAGCTATAGCACTCGATATCTTTCTTATTCTTCTTTTTCTGACCATCCTTGGTCTGATTTTGTTTCCTCTTATTCTAGAAATTATTCTTGCCTCCACCGATTGCCTGCGGCTTTGGCTCCTCTGCAAATGTAATAGCAACCTCGGTCTTTGACTTAAGCTAAAGGCTCTTTGATCTCAATGTCTTTCCCACGACAGATTCGAATGTCTCATCGATATGGTTTATAAGTCTTTCCCCCAAGTGCTCATCTAGGCCAATTATGAACTTCTTGTTCTTCTTCTCGACAGTATCGATAAGAGATAATTCATATTTCGATATAGTATCGAATTCGGCAATGTATTCCGAGACTGTCCTACCATTCTACTTAAGCTCCAAAAACTTCCTAAACAATTCTGATTTATGAGCAGCTGGAATAAATTTGTCACGGAAGCGAGTCTTAAACTGATTCCAAGTAACTTGATCCTTGGGAGTAGCTGCTATAATAGCATTCCACCTATTCATGTCCTGTCCTTGAAGTTAACGCGGTGCTAACTTTCTCTTCATCGCATCATCGATCCCCAAATCCTTGAAGATGTGCTCACAACTATCAATCTAATCCTGAACCTCCTTAGCTGACTCCGTTCCGTGGAATGGCTTCCCACCAAGACTAGTATAATCCTTACAGAGCTTGGCGAAATCAGCTCTGGGTGCCTGCACCACAACTGTTAGTAGCATTAGGGACTGCTCCCTGAGCATCCCTAAGCATCTCTTGCATGAAGGTAGTAAACATGGTCCTCATATCAGGGACATTCCTACTGTTGGCCACTGACCCCGTACTCCTCGTATTTCGGCTCATCGTTCAATCTGTAAAGAGAAAAACGATTAACCATCTCCTTAGTGGTGCCAGTGCAGTGCGAATACATCCTTGGATATATTAATAGTATATATATATGTATATATATAGTTTTTGAAAACCAAAATATCACAAATACGCGCTCTCATATACGAATACTATCTCTCCCTAATGTCTCCTCTAGGTTAACTATGCAACCTAGGCCCTGATACCAAGTGTGACGGCCGGCCCTGCACCAGCCGAAATTTCCTCGAAATGCGCTATGCCAATGCCTTACTAGAATGGGACTGTCGTCAAAAGAAAAGGGTTTGAAACTATGGATCACCAAAGAACCTGTAGTATATCTCACAGTGCATGGAATAAAATATAATAATAATATAACTTGACATAAAACAGGCGAGACATTGCATAAGCTAAAAACTAAACCATCATAGCAAGAGAATCCAAAATACAGCTTACGATCCAAACCATCATTATTACAATTTCAAAATACTGTCTCTAAAGGAAAATAGGAAAGGTACCCCACTAATGCCCAAAGTAGTGACCAACAACAACACAAAGAGAATATATGTAAAAAGTACGTGGAAGCCTCCTGCTCATCTCCAGACAGCTACTCGTGCATAACCTCCTAACTTGTCTCTTGTCTGCTCATTTAGGAGTACCCAGAGTAACAAGAAGAGACATAAAACTCTAGGCCAGACAAAAGTCTGGTATGAGCGATAGCAGCGAAGTAAAACAATAACAGGTATAAATAATCATACTTGAACCTGGACCTGCAACCAAAGAGTTAACACAACAAGATGTACAATACTTTAAGGTAACACAAACATAAAGTGTAAAATGGGAGTGTGCATGTCATGGTGATAGCAAACATCAAACATAGCAATCATCCTCACATCACTCACTCAGTAGGTAAAGGATATGATATCCGCCGCTTTGATCACCACATCCGTTTGGGCCATGACGGCAAATCCGTTGACTATTGCTATGACCATACTTCCCTAATCTATAGTCAATAACCCAACCCAGTCCACACATCCCTGGCTCTAGTTTAAAGGCAAAACAGTCCACACTTCCCTGGCTTTGGTTCGTCTACATGCCCCCTCTCTTCAATGGTGAACCAAAGTTTTAGATATCGATAACCCCTTTGCACATGTCCCGCAGCAAAACCCAACTCATGAAGTTAACTCATTGGTTCCCATCTGGATCCTAAGCAATAACTTCCCACTTGGACTTCGTTTGCATCTCAGGTTTTGGTTGAATTGGAGTTGGTCTTCAGAAGAGTCGTCGCATAGAAATAGAAGCACACATCCGGTTCGGTTCAGACCCGCGGTTCAGTTCGGGTATATAGTACTCAAGCTCCCTGTTCGGTTTGGCTCGACCTCCTTCCCTCGCTTCGGTTCGGTGCTCTAGTTTCGGTTCGGTCCGGTCCTTTTATTTTGGTTCGATTCGGTCCACTTTTCCTCCAACTGATCCGATTTGATCCCATGCAAAGCTTCATTTCAATCCCAACTCCAACTCAATGCAAGTGGCCTTCCTTTTTGTCATGCTTTCTTATGCTCAAGCTCCAGTTCGGTTCAGCACCATCTGATCCAATCCGGAACACTGCAGATTTTCCAACAACCTTGTATCGTCCATTCTCGCCATACGACTGCGTTTTCAACCATTCTAACTTTACTAAACAATCATAAAGCATTCCAAACAGTAGTAATAACATGTGTAATCAATCAACAAGGTCAAAACATCAAACATATAGGTTATTTAGATCAAACATACCTAAAATCCATGATTTTCCCCTTAATCCCCTTAACCATGTTTAACCATACGAATAGCAAACTTAATCCGAATTAACCCAAATTTTTATTAGAGGCATAGAATAATATTCTATAATTTTTACATATTTTTCTGGATTTTTATGATGCATAATTTCGCTAATCATCACTAATCACCCATAATTAGCGAATAAAAATGCAAATCACCCACCTTAGCCAAAATATAAATTATAGATCTGAAAACTCCACTGATTTGGTCGAATTCATATGTGTTCCAGCAGCTCTATCTCGATTTTGATGCCAATCCGCCTTAATTTGATGTAGATTTGCTTAATATGTGATTAGAAAGTGATTAGCGATGAATTTAGAAGCTATAGGCCATTACTAGGGTTAGAGGAATGCTTGTGGTGGCTAGAAAACTAAAATGAAATATTTTCCCAAACCCTTTCAGCCCTCCCATAACCCTAATCCCAAAATGGGTTATGGGCTTAACCACTGATCACTTAGTTAACCCCGATTAAGCTGTTTTTCCATCTTAAAATCTTATTTCAGCCATTTCTCCCAAACAGTAAGTCCGTTTGAATGTGATTACTCCAATGGAAGTGGTTTCAGGTCAAAACTCCTTACCAATCAAAAGTTATATGTAAAACAAAATTCATCAGGGCAAAACGATCATTTAAAATTCAACAAAAATCTTGAATGTGGGAAATGACCCCAGTAGTCGTTTCCCAAAGTTACACAACCATACGACTTCGTATGAAGATAAAATAAATATTATACGATCCTCCGATACGTAGAATGTGGGTCGTTACATAATATAACTTAATTTATTATTATAATTTAGTTTAAAATGTTTTAAAATAATATAAAATGTTTATTTAGTTTTAAAGACTTGGTTTAAAATTTTAATTTAATTTAAATAAACAATAATGTTCAATTTAATAACTTTATTAAATTTGAATTTTTAAAGGAAGAATTTAATATTGATTTTTTTTAGATCATGTGAATAGAAAGATTTGAACTTAAGTTTATGATTTATTAGATATAAGATTTTATTTTCTAAGTTAACAAATTTTAAAGTTAAAGATTTTGATTTAAAAATATTTCTTGATAATTAAACTTGGATTGTTGTATTGAAAAATAAAATGAAATGAATTTAGGATATAAGCTTAAACAAAAGTAAAGTAATGATTTAAATTTGAGTTCAAGATGTAACTAATGAAATGCTTGATTTAAACTTAACGATTAAGTTTTCATTGATTTGAATGGGAACTTGAAATCTAAAATAAATTATAAGTAAAATTTAGGAATATGGTTATCCGGTTCAGATTGGATTGTTATATTTAAACTATTTTGATTACTACTATTTATATCTAGTAATGTATATTTCCTGCCCTGGTCTCTTTATAATTTTCTATTTCAAGTAAAGTACATTTCTAATCCATGCTACTATGTTTGTATTTATTTAAGGGAAGATTTCAATTAATGATGGTATGGTGATATAAAACTTGAATTTGAATAAATATTGAATCGGTTAAGAAAATAAGATCCGAAATCCAAAACTGAAACCAATACTGAATTGTTTTGAGTAAATTATTTAAAATCAATAAAATAAGTTAACTGATTTACGATTTTGGAATATGATTTCAAATATGAATGGCAACTGTGTGAAATAAGCATTTGGTTGTTAAAGAGACCAAGGCAATATAGTGTCATACTATTTGCCAATATTGGGAACCACTTTAACAACTTTGCACGTGATGGTGATTCCATAATGTAGTAGGATAGTTTGGAGAATGGTACTAGAATGAAGTAAGAGTATGATCATGGATATCCTTGACCATCAGTTCATAGTTAAAATGACTAAAACAGGAGCAATGCCCAAGCCAAATGAGGTCACTTCTCCGATTGGACATGCGATAACGTACCTCTTACTTTGTGATTGATTAGTGGCTTTCGATGATTTACGGAAGTGTTTTTTCGAGGTGGGTGATAGTAGCTATTATGCGTTACCACCAACCTGAGTCCCTAATCCGGTAGAATCCTTGTAACAACCCAAATTTTAATGGATCGATTTTTTTTCAAAATCCCAATCTATCGAAGCTCGAGTCAGCTTGTGTGGTATCCTACAGAAAAGACAAAGGTAATAAATATATCACATTTTGGTAAACATCTCACAGCGGAATGCATAAAATATAATGTAATCAAATATAATCTTACCAAAGGAATAATACAGTCTAACTAGTATCCAAAGCTATCAAATCTGTGCCATAAACCTAACCTGTGAGTATGTTATGAGGAGGGGGTCATAACACAAAGTTCTGGTGACTACACAAATTATACATTCTGAAATAACCCTACATATACCGTTCTGTCATGTTTTCTTATTTATTAGGTTATTTAGGGTTAACAACACTCAAGGTATATCTAGTCAATGATGCAACAAAATAAAATAAAGGAAAGTAATGTAACAACCCGTATTCTACGTATCAGAGGATCGTAGAATATTTATTTCTTTCCCCTATGAAGTCGTATGGTCATGTAACTTTGGAAAACAACCATTAGACTCATTTCCCATGTTCATGATTTTTGTCGATTTTTAAATGACCGTTTTGGCCCTAGCTGATCTTGTTTCGGCCATAACTTTTGATTAGAAAGGAATTTTGACCTAAATCCACTTCTATTAGACTCGTTTGATGGTTTACCTTTCCGTAGAGTGGTCATATGTGAAAAACGGACTTACCGTTTGGGAGATATGGCTGAAATAAGGTTTGGAAGGTGAAAAACTGCTTAACCAGGCCAAATAGGGTGATTAGGGAATGGGCCCATAACCCATTTCGGGATTATGGTTATGGGGAGGCTGAAAAGAGTTAGAGAATCATTCCATTTCAGTTTTCTAGCCTCCACTTATCTCCAAGAAACCCTAAAAATGGCCTCCAACCTCTAAATCACCTCCAAATCATCTTCTAATCAAGGATTAAGCTTAGCAACGTCAAATCAAGGGAGATCTATGCCAAATCAACATTGGAGCTGCTGTTAAGCATTGGGACTCGCATCAAATCAGAGGTTTATTTCAGATCTAAGTTTATTTGTGGCTAAGGTGAGTGATTTGCATAGTTCCTCACTAATTAAGGGTAATTAGTGTTAATTAGCGAATTTAAACATGATAAAATTCTGGAAAAATATCTATAAAATCCGAAATGATGTTTTAGACCTCTGATATGAATTTTGGTTAGTTTGGTTAAGTTTTGCTAATCACATCATTAGTTTCACCTAAACATGCTTAAGGGGAAATATGGGGTTTTGGGTATGTTTGATTCATTTTAACCTATCATATTGATGTTTTGATGTTTGTGGTTGATTATCCATGTTGCTATGATTGTATTGTATGCTTTGTGATTGATTTCAATAGGTAGAATGGTCGAAAACGTCGTCGAATGGCGTAAAACACTCGCTGGAAAAGTCTCAGGAAAAGTGCAGGTTTTGAACCGGATCGGATAGGATATGAGGCTCGGATCGGATAAGTGGACGGGCAAAGACATCCGAATCGGATCGGAACTTAACACTTGGGAGGCTTGGCAAAAAGGAAGGCCATGTTGGTTAAGCTGGGGATCAGATCAACTTAAGGACGAAGAGCTCGGACCGGAGTATGGCGAAGGGATCGGATCAGATTAGAATAGGGAATGGGACCAGACGAGGCAACAGGAGCTGGAGAACGAACTGGATGGGAGATGGCAACCCGACCCGACCCGAAGTGGGACACCCGACCCGAACCGATGCAACGTTTAGAACCCGAACCGAACCGTTACCAGAGGAAGACCACGAACCGAACCAATTCAAAGTAGAGGACCCGACCCGAACCGATAGCTAGAAGGGGAAACCCGACCCGACCCAGCATTGACCAATAACCCGAGATGCAAAGGTGGTCCAAATGGAAGTTAGAGCTCAGGATCCAATGGGGAACCAATGAGTTCACTTCATGGTTGGGCTTTGCTGCGGGACGTGTGCTAAGGAGTTGTCGACGTTCATAACTTCGATTCACCACTAAAAATGGATGATGGGCTACTTATCAGTGCAGTAGAGTCATTATGACTCGAGGGGCAAGGTGATGGTAGCAAGACTACGTTATCAGTGCAGTGGAGCCATTTATGACTCCATGGGGCAAAAATGATGCGTAGTAAGATTATGAGCCAGTGCAGTGGGGTCATTGTGACTCCATGGGGCAGAGTGGACATAGTAAAGGATTAGTGAGGCTATGAGCTAGTGCAGTGGGGTCATTGCGACTCCATGGGGGCAAATTTGATATAGCAAAGGATTAGTGGCTACGTTATCAGTGCAGTGAATCCATTTATGACTTCATGGGGCACAGTGATCGTAGCAAGGTATGTTGGGTGATCGAAGTTGTAACGACCCGTGTTTTCGACCATTTGAATATGAATTTTTAAAATTGGTTTTAAATATTTTATTTGGAATATAAATGGATTCTTATATTTAAATCGCTATTTAAAACGAAGTTGAACGATATATATTCATATATAAAATAAAACGAGCTCAGAACAGCGCTGCAGTTCGTAAAATGGGATTTTGAATTTCAACTGGGTATCCAGAGTCCGTTTTAAATCGGATTTCTGTGAAACAAGAAACGTACGGAGCTGGTGAAGTATATTTTTCTAGTGAAAGAGAAAAATCGGGATTTCGTCGTGTAGATTGAAAGTTATGCCCAAATCAATTTGGAAGAAAAGCAGCAGCATATTCGTTTTTGGCCGTAACGGTTTATTTGAAATAACTACGTACCGGATTTGAATTCAGACACGGTTCTTTTGAGGCGTAGTTATAATTTAATTTTTAGAATTTTACTGTAATTTTTAATTAATTTAATATGCAACTTTTTATTTGGAGTATTTTGCACCCTTAATCAGCGATTTGGGATTTTACAATATAAGTTAAACTACCGATATTATTATATTTTTTGAATCGTGACACCCCGCTCGACACAACTGTATTTTTATTTCTGTCTATAAACGGTCCACGTAAATAAACAAATGAAGCGTTGCTTTACCATCTAAGTGAAATACGAGTATGAACAGTATGGCACATGCAAGGTTACTTCTAATAATTAACACATGAACAAGCTGATCTATCATCTAAGCTCACGCTATCAAAAATAAAATGAACATACTTCTTAAGTCCCAAGCTAAAGGTAAAAACTGCAAATAGTACACAAACCGTACAGTATGAATTGAAAACACCTAAATAAAATCAACATGAGCCATTTCTTTTTAGTTAATGCAGACCTTACCTTTGACATAACGGGTGAAAGGAAAACACAGCATAAATGAAATCGTGCACCGACACATCTTTTCCATTTAATTTCTTACACAGCCTAATGTATCCTACTCTACTCTATCAGCGTGCCAAGTCTTAATCATTAATTAAAAACATTATGGTCTAACAACGCTCAACAGTGACATGTGAACAAAAATCTTTTGTCAATTCACAATTTAAAGCTTCTGGTTTGCCGACATGCTGCTGTCCTCATTAATTTATCCATCAGCGAATGCCATGTGCCCTGAAGAGAAAAAAATATATAATATATATTTTCCGTGGCGGCCAAGTTTTTACGTAGTATAAATACCCATGCTATTTCACCAATTCGAAACAACCATTTCAGCTCACACCTTCTTCCTGAAAATACTGTCTCCATTCAAAGACACACAGCTCTTCTTTTCTTCCTCATTTAAACAGCACAGCTTATGTATTTTCTTTTCAAGCACCTTACCTCTCCCACCTACACACTCACCTTACCTCTCTCAGCTACTATACGGTATCTATTTTCTAATCAGCTACTCTTCATGAAATGAGAATTCATTGAGCTAATTTACAGCTACTCTAAGCTACTGATTAAACGTGGTTTCTATCCACTGAAAATCCTTCGCATATATATACCGAACGCTGCTTTGTCTCATTTTTCAAATTCTTCCCCACCTTCTTCTGAAATGAACCAGTAAACCTCTCCTCGCGTTAAAGATGAAACACGTAAACTTTATTAAACAGTATAAATAAAAGAAAGAAGAGAGTGAATGCTGGAGCGGCTCGTGAAGGTTCGTGGCATCAAGAGTCGGGGAGTTGTGGTCTGTAGCGTATTGGGAAAGAAGGGAGGTGCAAGGTATATTCATGCAAACAACGAAAAAAAAAATGATGTAGAACGTAAAAGAAGGATGGGGTTGATGATGGCGTCGGGTTGTCTGAGTTTATTGTGGGCATGGAAGTGAGGATTTGCGTGGCCTGTAGGGTGCGAGGGCAGATATGGTGGAGTTAGTGTGAGCTAACAGTGAATTGTTGAGGTGTTCTGGGTTGCGGTTGCGTGGATGGGAAAGTTTGTGTGAAGTCTGAAGGTGACGGGTTGGTTTTTGATGAAGTTTTATTTGTTGAAGTGGTAGGCGGGTCTGAGAACAAAGTTGGACATGCGGTCCTTGCGTGAACAGTAGGGGGGTATGGTGTTTGAGTTAGAAGGGAAAGAAGAATACATGGCGCAGCGTATTGGTTGAGTTAGAAGCAGTAGTGAGGAGGCTGTGGTTTCTTTGTATTTGAATGAAGAGTTTGTAAGTGACGTTGGGATTGTTTCAAGAAGAAAGAAGCACAGTTATATGGGAAAAAGAGGAACATTGAACGGTGAAGGCGTGAATGCTGAACACGTGATTGAGGATGCTGAACACGTGGTTGAGATTATCTAAGAACGGTAATTAAGTAGGTAATGAGAATTTAATTTTAAAATTTAATTAAGTTTATTGTTTAAATTTAGATTAATAATAGTATATATCCAGGCGATAACATACTAAGCATATCTCGATGGTATGTTAACAGAAATGTGCGAAAGCAAATTCGTTGAAGTCGTGGCGACGAACACTACACTGCGGAGCTGGTCTGGACTGGAAGTAAAGCAGTTAGGGATCCGTGTAATTTTAAACGCCAATTTGAAATCATACGATATAACACGTCAACCGTCAGCCGAAATAACGGTGAGTTAATTCTCACACTTTTCTGGACTACTATGATGTGATAAATCCATTAAAAATAAATACTGTTTGATTGGCTGCATTGGTTGCTTATGGTCGATTAACTGGTTGCTATTTGTTAGATTATTGCCGTTAATTTATTTATTTATTTAAATTATAATGTTATAACCATCTGTGATGCAGAGAAGGACAGGTTGGAGGGATCCGACCGGATTCCTCAAAATAATTTGTGTGTTGTTTATTTTTATACTGGTTGCACATGAACTGTTTGAACCCCAATTGACATCAAAACCTATTGACTGTTGATGGTTGAATTGATGTGACCGTTGATGTGATTTTTAATCAGTCGACAGTGGTTGGCAGTGAGGGTTTAAATCTATAGATTTAAAAACATCGTTTTGCCATCAGGCGAACAAACGCAGTTTCAAGTTATAAAATTTATTTTATAACTGAATTAAATCTTTGGGGTTTATTTTATTTTATGAATAAGAAGAATCATGTTTTACAAACATGATTATTTATAAGTTATACAATGAATTTTTACGCTGTTTACGAACAGAAAAGTAAGGAGCTAGTATATGAATCAGTAAACTAAATAAATGTTTATACAATAAGCAAAGTGATGTTTTTAAATAAATTAAAGTATTTATTTATGTTATATGGAAAAATGTTTATAATTTTCCTTATATGTTTATAATCAGTTTCAATAGAGATTTTTAATACTGCAGTCGAAGCTAACATACAGTTAGTGAAAAGAAATATTTGTTTTTACAAAACAATTAACCGATGTTTTAAATTAATTAAGTTATTTAATTAATTTAAGAAGAGAAATTGAATAGAAGTCAGTTAGCCGCTTAACTGAGGGTTATGGTTGGCAGGAACCAAATGTTTATCCTGTTATTTATGAACTGCGGTCATTCATGAACTGCAGTCAGAAACTAACCTACGGGTTAGTGAAATGAAATAATTGTTTTTATAATCAATTAACTGATGTTTTAAATTTATTAAGTTATTTAATAAATTTAAGGAAGAAATGATAACGTATATCAGTTAATGGTTAACTGATATGTACGGTTGGCGAAAATCAACCGTCTAAAGTTGGAGTTTGACGATTGTGTCATTTTGTTTTAAATTGATCAAATCAAAGGGATTGACATTTAAAAGACTTGAAATTTCCTTTAAAATAAATATAAGTTATGGATAGATTAGTATGAAAGGGATTTGAATTTGTTTCAAATCGTATAAACAAGATTTGTAAATATGGGTGCAACCTAAGGCGTACATTCCAATCAGAGTTTTGCTCAATTAAGAAAAAGAAATTAATATGAAAAGTGGGTTTTCAAATGAAAGGAAATGGTTTATAAAACCAAGATAAATGGAAATGGGAATAACATATTGGATTATTGAGATAGTTTGACATTGGTTTTAAATTATAAGCTTTTATCTATCTTGAGATAAGAACGTTGTCGATCAAGGTCTGAGAGGTAATTGGAATACCCCAACTTGAACGGCTCCGCTATTATCGAGAGATGATAATTGTTTGTAATGTATAGAGAAGTGATTATCGAGATGTTTTGCGATAAATGGAATTTATCATTTATTTAAAACAAACCTTTAAAAATGGATTAGCAACGAAAGGGATTAAATCTAATTCAAATCATATAAACGAGTATGAAAAAGGGGTTTTACCCAAAACAAGGACTTTAAAACAAGCGTTCACCTGGGAACGAAATTAAGCGAAGTGGTTTAGTCGTAATAAGAAAGAGATTTTGATAATTAAATATTTGTCGTTGATTGAATAAGAATATAACAATATGAAAATGATAAAGAAAAAGGAAAAGTGGATTTATTGAACTATAACCATGATTTCAAATCAAAGAGAAATTCAAAAGGATTTTGAGGTAATTATACGATGTGAACGACCAAAAGAAATAAAGGATGATTTATAAAAGATGGCATTATTTCCAAACAAAGGAAATAAAAAGAGAAGCTTGGTAAATATGTTGTTCTAAAGCGAGTAGCGAGTAATGTTTTCAAGTAACGAAACCCATAAGAGTTTTGTTAAGATAAAGTTATGAAGTCGATTATAAGAAATCGATAAATTGGTTTTATGAGATATTTCATATAAAGGACCTGAGCTGCCAGTTCACGGAGATACACTGTTATGATTTGATAGTTAAATCACCGACTATCAAAGTTTGGCCTTTTATCGATTGTTGGTACAGAAAGACCGGGATCAAATTTATATTCGAAAACCATTCCGACCAGCAAATACGTAACGTCGAAGATATCAGAAGATGGTCGAGATGGAGCATTGAAGACCGTTGATCTTCTTGAGCGGAAGAACTACTCGTTGGATTTCTAAAGGTCGCTCCCGAAGATATTTTGACTTGTGATTCTGTCGTGATTGAATTCTTCGGATTGCAAGGACTTCTCGCTACTGATCTATAGGGTGATACCTAGGATGCAGTAGGAGAGTGCCTTCGGTTCATCCTGATCCTGGATGACTTGTATGGATGGATGTCTGACAGAGTATTTCCAGAAAGGTCATGTACATTGATTTCTCCAGCCGTACCAAGAGTGGAAGCAGAGAAGGAAACTTCTTTAGCTAACACGTAATGTATTGTTGTAGACGTCAATTAAGTGATTTCGATGGATCTGACAATGTGGCATTCGAAGTGAATCTGATGTGATGGTAAAGCTTAGCCTCAAGCCTCAACAACCGGGAAATGACAAAAATCGGGCAGGCAGCATGGCTATGTGGGTCGCTCCCATTAGGATGTATAATCACCTATCTAGAGAAATTCCTTTTGCTTCTTGTATCTATCGATGCTGTCCCTTTTCGGGAGACGGTGGTTTGAGCCCAACCGTCGGTGATATACATTCGATACACTCAAGCGAAATGGGTGGTCGGTCATGTGTGGGCCGGGTTGCAAGACGTTCTTGTTGAACCCAGTGTATTCGCCTCTAGAGATACACGTTCGGAAGGTGGACCCATACCTTGTCAAGTTGGAATCCAATATCCAATAAGCGCCCGCGGTTTTGGTTTGTATACTATATATGGGGAGCGTGAGATGCAAGCATTCCTCTAAATTGATATTTACTTGTATTTAGACACTATGATAATATCAGAAAAAGATATTGATTTCAAAACGTTTTGGGTTATAGTAAGGTAAAAACCGTCCGTGTTTATGTGTGGACTGGTCTTACTATTATCCTTTTATTTCAGAAAGGATTTTAAAAAGTTAAACAAGTTGTGTGTGCTGTGAATTTATTACTGAAAGTATTCCAGACTGACCCGGTGTGTTTTTGTTTTAAATCAAATGTGCTCGGGTCAGACCAAGCATATTTACAGGTTAGGTTCCGCTACAAGTTTCAGAGTTGGAAGCAGGAGGGTTCACCATTAGTTATACAAGTATTTCCGCTGTGATTGATGTATGTTTACTCTGATAAATGGTATGTATATATACAGTCTTCTTTTCAAAGAGATTTGTTATATTATATTTACTCGTTCCGCTGTGAGATTCTGATGTGTTCTTCTTCTTTCTTCTATTCTAAATTTCTTTCTTCCTATTCCTCATCCTCTAACTTCTTTCTATTAACAGTTTGGGGTTCGATACTTGGATTTTTGACAAGTGATACAGGATTAAGTATTGTTGTTGAAAATTCGAGCATCGAATTTTCCCGGGCCGTTACAGTTGGTATCAGAGCAATTGGTTTAGTGATAACCTTGGCTCTGTGGTGAACTCAATAGAGATGGGGTTAGCAGTACCCTAGATTGAGTTTGAATTTATATATGAGAGCGCGTATTTGTAATTTCTTATGAAATTGTTTTTATATAGTTTTGCCGGATTATATTTTTTTTTAAGTATATTTTCTCATATGATTATAAAATGGATTTGTTTGAATAACTTGAATAAGAATTCAAATTGCATATTGAACTGAAACAGAGATTCCACTTGTGAAATCGAGTAAAGGATAATTGGATGGAATTAATCCAATGTAAATCGATGAATGTGAAAACAAAGTAAAAGCAAATGAGAAATATTAACCAAAATGGTTTTGTTGAATTGAATGCCTTGGTTGTTGTTTGATATTGGATGGAGTGTATAAAATTCACCAACTGTTGGTTGAAACCAATCTGAACTGATCAAGTAAAGGAATTAAACCAAGATTAATTTGAATGGATGTTTAAAATAAATGGATTGCTAAGTCCATCAGAGTTGAATAAAGTGATGTGGTTATTTCCAATTGTTGGAATTGGATGATGTGGGAGATATTTGGATAAAATTGACTTTGGTTTGAATACTAATGGATTTTATTGGAGTTGAGTACAGGTACAAAGTTAATCCAAGAAAAACTCTGGAGAGATTTGAATCTAGTTTGGTATGCTAGTCGAGTAAGCAAACATATATATCGGTTATCGAATAACAGCGCTCGCAAAAAGGTACGCCTACGTAAAATATAAAATTTCGATTTTTGTTTGGATTTTGAGTTTGGATTTTGGATTTTTCCGACCCTGTTGGTCAATATATAGATATTTCTTGAACCTGCGATATTGCAGATGTCTCTTCGTACAGGGGAGACTCTACTGAAATTTTCCAGAATTTAAGGTGTTAGAATATTTTTGAAATTTTTAGAAAATTTCGTTATTTGAAATAATTTGGTTTTAAAAACCAGTTGGATTAGATTTGAAAATAAAAACGGAGTTTAATTAAATATATTTTCGAAAAGATAACGAGATTGCCACTTTCTTCTACCTTAGCAATTTCGAGGACGAAATTATTTTAAGGGGGGAAGAATGTAACGACCCGTGTTTTCGACCATTTGAATATGAATATTTAAAATTGGTTTTAAATATTTTATTTGGAATATAAATGGATTCTTATATTTAAATCGCTATTTAAAACGAAGTTGAACGATATATATTCATATATAAAATAAAACGAGCTCAGAACAGCGCTGCAGTTCGTAAAATGGGATTTTGAATTTCAACCGGGTATCCAGAGTCCGTTTTAAATCGGATTTCTGTGAAACAAGAAACGTACGGAGCTGGTGAAGTATATTTTTCTAGTGAAAGAGAAAAATCGGGATTTCGTCGTGTAGATTGAAAGTTATGCCCAAATCAATTTGGAAGAAAAGCAGCAGCATATTCGTTTTTGGCCGTAACGGTTTATTTGAAATAACTACGTACCGGATTTGAATTCAGACACGGTTCTTTTGAGGCGTAGTTATAATTTAATTTTTAGAATTTTACTGTAATTTTTAATTAATTTAATATGCAACTTTTTATTTGGAGTATTTTGCACCCTTAATCAGCGATTTGGGATTTTACAATATAAGTTAAACTACCGATATTATTATATTTTTGGAATCGTGACACCCCGCTCGACACAACTGTATTTTTATTTCTGTCTATAAACGGTCCACGTAAATAAACAAATGAAGCGTTGCTTTACCATCTAAGTGAAATACGAGTATGAACAGTATGGCACATGCAAGGTTACTTCTAATAATTAACACATGAACAAGCTGATCTATCATCTAAGCTCACGCTATCAAAAATAAAATGAACATACTTCTTAAGTCCCAAGCTAAAGGTAAAAACTGCAAATAGTACACAAACCGTACAGTATGAATTGAAAACACCTAAATAAAATCAACATGAGCCATTTCTTTTTAGTTAATGCAGACCTTACCTTTGACATAACGGGTGAAAGGAAAACACAGCATAAATGAAATCGTGCACCGACACATCTTTTCCATTTAATTTCTTACACAGCCTAATGTATCCTACTCTACTCTATCAGCGTGCCAAGTCTTAATCATTAATTAAAAACATTATGGTCTAACAACGCTCAACAGTGACATGTGAACAAAAATCTTTTGTCAATTCATAATTTAAAGCTTCTGGTTTGCCGACATGCTGCTGTCCTCATTAATTTATCCATCAGCGAATGCCATGTGCCCTGAAGAGAAAAAAATATATAATATATATTTTCCGTGGCGGCCAAGTTTTTACGTAGTATAAATACCCATGCTATTTCACCAATTCGAAACAACCATTTCAGCTCACACCTTCTTCCTGAAAATACTGTCTCCATTCAAAGACACACAGCTCTTCTTTTCTTCCTCATTTAAACAGCACAGCTTATGTATTTTCTTTTCAAGCACCTTACCTCTCCCACCTACACACTCACCTTACCTCTCTCAGCTACTATACGGTATCTATTTTCTAATCAGCTACTCTTCATGAAATGAGAATTCATTGAGCTAATTTACAGCTACTCTAAGCTACTGATTAAACGTGGTTTCTATCCACTGAAAATCCTTCGCATATATATACCGAACGCTGCTTTGTCTCATTTTTCAAATTCTTCCCCACCTTCTTCTGAAATGAACCAGTAAACCTCTCCTCGCGTTAAAGATGAAACACCTAAACTTTATTAAACCGTATAAATAAAAGAAAGAAGAGAGTGAATGCTGGAGCGGCTCGTGAAGGTTCGTGGCATCAAGAGTCGGGGAGTTGTGGTCTGTAGCGTATTGGGAAAGAAGGGAGGTGCAAGGTATATTCATGCAAACAACGAAAAAAAAAATGATGTAGAACGTAAAAGAAGGATGGGGTTGATGATGGCGTCGGGTTGTCTGAGTTTATTGTGGGCATGGAAGTGAGGATTTGCGTGGCCTGTAGGGTGCGAGGGCAGATATGGTGGAGTTAGTGTGAGCTAACAGTGAATTGTTGAGGTGTTCTGGGTTGCGGTTGCGTGGATGGGAAAGTTTGTGTGAAGTCTGAAGGTGACGGGTTGGTTTTTGATGAAGTTTTATTTGTTGAAGTGGTAGGCGGGTCTGAGAACAAAGTTGGACATGCGGTCCTTGCGTGAACAGTAGGGGGGTATGGTGTTTGAGTTCGAAGGGAAAGAAGAATACATGACGCAGCGTATTGGTTGAGTTAGAAGCAGTAGTGAGGAGGCTGTGGTTTCTTTGTATTTGAATGAAGAGTTTGTAAGTGACGTTGGGATTGTTTCAAGAAGAAAGAAGCACAGTTATATGGGAAAAAGAGGAACATTGAACGGTGAAGGCGTGAATGCTGAACACGTGATTGAGGATGCTGAACACGTGGTTGAGATTATCTAAGAACGGTAATTAAGTAGGTAATGAGAATTTAATTTTAAAATTTAATTAAGTTTATTGTTTAAATTTAGATTAATAATAGTATATATCCAGGCGATAACATACTAAGCATATCTCGACGGTATGTTAACAGAAATGTGCGAAAGCAAATTCGTTGAAGTCGTGGCGACGAACACTACACTGCGGAGCTGGTCTGGACTGGAAGTAAAGCAGTTAGGGATCCGTGTAATTTTAAACGCCAATTTGAAATCATACGATATAACGCGTCAACCGTCAGCCGAAATAACGGTGAGTTAATTCTCACACTTTTCTGGACTACTATGATGTGATAAATCCATTAAAAATAAATACTGTTTGATTGGCTGCATTGTTTGCTTATGGTCGATTAACTGGTTGCTATTTGTTAGATTATTGCCGTTAATTTATTTATTTATTTATTTAAATTATAATGTTATAACCATCTGTGATGCAGAGAAGGACAGGTTGGAGGGATCCGACCGGATTCCTCAAAATAATTTGTGTGTTGTTTATTTTTATACTGGTTGCACATGAACTGTTTGAACCCCAATTGACATCAAAACCTATTGACTGTTGATGGTTGAATTGATGTGACCGTTGATGTGATTTTTAATCAGTCGACAGTGGTTGGCAGTGAGGGTTTAAATCTATAGATTTAAAAACATCGTTTTGCCATCAGGCGAACAAACGCAGTTTCAAGTTATAAAATTTATTTTATAACTGAATTAAATCTTTGGGGTTTATTTTATTTTATGAATAAGAAGAATCATGTTTTACAAACATGATTATTTATAAGTTATACAATGAATTTTTACGCTGTTTACGAACAGAAAAGTAAGGAGCTAGTATATGAATCAGTAAACTAAATAAATGTTTATACAATAAGCAAAGTGATGTTTTTAAATAAATTAAAGTATTTATTTATGTTATATGGAAAAATGTTTATAATTTTCCTTATATGTTTATAATCAGTTTCAATAGAGATTTTTAATACTGCAGTCGAAGCTAACATACAGTTAGTGAAAAGAAATATTTGTTTTTACAAAACAATTAACCGATGTTTTAAATTAATTAAGTTATTTAATTAATTTAAAAAGAGAAATTGAATAGAAGTCAGTTAGCCGCTTAACTGAGGGTTATGGTTGGCAGGAACCAACTGTTTATCCTGTTATTTATGAACTGCGGTCATTCATGAACTGCAGTCAGAAACTAACCTACGGGTTAGTGAAATGAAATAATTGTTTTTATAATCAATTAACTGATGTTTTAAATTTATTAAGTTATTTAATAAATTTAAGGAAGAAATGATAACGTATATTAGTTAATGGTTAACTGATATGTACGGTTGGCGAAAATCAACCGTCTAAAGTTGGAGTTTGACGATTGTGTCAATTTGTTTTAAATTGATCAAATCAAAGGGATTGACATTTAAAAGACTTGAAATTTCCTTTAAAATAAATATAAGTTATGGATAGATTAGTATGAAAGGGATTTGAATTTGTTTCAAATCGTATAAACAAGATTTGTAAATATGGGTGCAACCTAAGGCGTACATTCCAATCAGAGTTTTGCTCAATTAAGAAAAAGAAATTAATATGAAAAGTGGGTTTTCAAATGAAAGGAAATGGTTTATAAAACCAAGATAAATGGAAATGGGAATAACATATTGGATTATTGAGATAGTTTGACATTGGTTTTAAATTATAAGCTTTTATCTATCTTGAGATAAGAACGTTGTCGATCAAGGTCTGAGAGGTAATTGGAATACCCCAACTTGAACGGCTCCGCTATTATCGAGAGATGATATTTGTTTGTAATGTATAGAGAAGTGATTATCGAGATGTTTTGCGATAAATGGAATTTATCATTTATTTAAAACAAACCTTTAAAAATGGATTAGCATCGAAAGGGATTAAATCTAATTCAAATCATATAAACGAGTATGAAAAAGGGGTTTTACCCAAAACAAGGACTTTAAAACAAGCGTTCACCTGGGAACGAAATTAAGCGAAGTGGTTTAGTCGTAATAAGAAAGAGATTTTGATAATTAAATATTTGTCGTTGATTGAATAAGAATATAACAATATGAAAATGATAAAGAAAAAGGAAAAGTGGATTTATTGAACTATAACCATGATTTCAAATCAAAGAGAAATTCAAAAGGATTTTGAGGTAATTATACGATGTGAACGACCAAAAGAAATAAAGGATGATTTATAAAAGATGGCATTATTTCCAAACAAAGGAAATAAAAAGAGAAGCTTGGTAAATATGTTGTTCTAAAGCGAGTAGCGAGTAATGTTTTCAAGTAACGAAACCCATAAGAGTTTTGTTAAGATAAAGTTATGAAGTCGATTATAAGAAATCGATAAATTGGTTTTATGAGATATTTCATATAAAGGACCTGAGCTGCCAGTTCACGGAGATACACTGTTATGATTTGATAGTTAAATCACCGACTATCAAAGTTTGGCCTTTTATCGATTGTTGGTACAGAAAGACCGGGATCGAATTTATATTCGAAAACCATTCCGACCAGCAAATACGTAACGTCGAAGATATCAGAAGATGGTCGAGATGGAGCATTGAAGACCGTTGATCTTCATGAGCGGAAGAACTACTCGTTGGATTTCTAAAGGTCGCTCCCGAAGATATTTTGACTTGTGATTCTGTCGTGATTGAATTCTTCAGATTGCAAGGACTTCTCGCTACTGATCTATAGGGTGATACCTAGGATGCAGTAGGAGAGTGCCTTCGGTTCATCCTGATCCTGGATGACTTGTATGGATGGATGTCTGACAGAGTATTTCCAGAAAGGTCATGTACATTGATTTCTCCAGCCGTACCATGAGTGGAAGCAGAGAAGGAAACTTCTTTAGCTAACACGTAATGTATTGTTGTAGACGTCAATTAAGTGATTTCGATGGATCTGACAATGTGGCATTCGAAGTGAATCTGATGTGATGGTAAAGCGTAGCCTCAAGCCTCAACAACCGGGAAATGACAAAAATCTGGCAGGCAGCATGGCTATGTGGGTCGCTCCCATTAGGATGTATAATCACCTATCTAGAGAAATTCCTTTTGCTTCTTGTATCTATCGATGCTGTCCCTTTTCGGGAGACGGTGGTTTGAGCCCAACCGTCGGTGATCTACATTCGATACACTCAAGCGAAATGGGTGGTCGGTCATGTGTGGGCCGGGTTGCAAGACGTTCTTGTTGAACCCAGTGTATTCGCCTCTAGAGATACACGTTCGGAAGGTGGACCCATACCTTGTCAAGTTGGAATCCAATATCCAATAAGCGCCCGCGGTTTTGGTTTGTATACTATATATGGGGAGCGTGAGATGCAAGCATTCCTCTAAATTGATATTTACTTGTATTTAGACAATATGATAATATCAGAAAAAGATATTGATTTCAAAACGTTTTGGGTTATAGTAAGGTAAAAACCGTCCGTGTTTATGTGTGGACTGGTCTTACTATTATCCTTTTATTTCAGAAAGGATTTTAAAAAGTTAAACAAGTTGTGTGTGCTGTGAATTTATTACTGAAAGTATTCCAGACTGACCCGGTGTGTTTTTGTTTTAAATCAAATGTGCTCGGGTCAGACCAATCATATTTACAGGTTAGGTTCCGCTACAAGTTTCAGAGTTGGAAGCAGGAGGGTTCACCATTAGTTATACAAGTATTTCCGCTATGATTGATGTATGTTTACTCTGATAAATGGTATGTATATATACAGTCTTCTTTTCAAAGAGATTTGTTATATTATATTTACTCGTTCCGCTGTGAGATTCTGATGTGTTCTTCTTCTTTCTTCTATTCTAAATTTCTTTCTTCCTATTCCTCATCCTCTAACTTCTTTCTATTAACAGTTTGGGGTTCGATACTTGGATTTTTGACAAGTGATACATGATTAAGTATTGTTGTTGAAAATTCGAGCATCGAATTTTCCCGGGCCGTTACAGAAGTGGTGAATATCGTATGCTTTATGCACTGAGTGAGAGATGTGAGGATGGTTGCTATGTTTGATTGTTTGCCATCACTATGACATGCACACCCCACCCCCGTTATCTTTACACCATTTGAAATGGCACCTTAGAGTGTTGTACAGTATGTAGTGCTAACTCTTTGGTTGCAGGTCCAGGTTTAGGTATGTTTTTAGTCTACCTGTTATTGTTCTATTTAGATGCTTATCGCTCATACCATGCTTTATGTCTGACCCAGAGTTTTATGTCTCCTCTTATTACTCTGGGTGCTCACACGAGCAGACTAGAGACAGGTTAGCTGGTGATGCGCGAGTAGCTGATTCGGAGGCAAGCAGGAGGCTTCCACGTATGATATATAGATATTCTCCCTGTGTCGTTGGTGGTCGCTACTTGGGCATTAGTAGTGTACCTCCTTTATCTTGCTTTTGTTTTTTGAGACAGTTTGAAAAGTTGTAATAATGTTAACTTTGGATCATAAGCTGTACTTGAATTTTCTGCTGCTATGTTAGTTGTTTCGGCTTATGCACTGTCTCACCTGTTTTATGTCAAGTATGTTAACATTATATTTCGTTCCATGCACTATGAGACATTTTACAGGTTTCTTGTTAGTTCATTTCCTTCTTCCCTTTTTTTCTGACGATCCGTCCCGTGCTAACTGGATATGTGTACAGCGCACATTTGGAGTAAATGTCGGTTAGTGCGGGGCGGGCCGTTACATTTGGTATCAGAGCTCTAGGTTGCGTAGTTAACCTAGGGAAAGACACTAGGGAGAGATAGTACGTATATGAGAGTGCGTATTTGTGATTACTTTGGTTTTCAAAAGCTATACATATATACTACTAGTAGTATAAGAATGAAGTCGTACTGCACTAGCACCACTATGGGGTCGTTAATCGTTTCCCCTTTTACAGATTGACGATGAGCCGATATGCTAGAGATGCTGGCAGGGGAGCCAATAATGGGAATGCTGCTGACATGAAGGCAATGTTTACTGACCTCATGAGAGACATGCTTAGGGAGGTGCAAGGGGCAGTTCCCAATCCCGGAATTGGTGGTGGTCCAATAGTGCAGGCGCCTAGGGTCGATTTCGCCAAGTTGTGCAAGGATTACACTAACCTTGGTGGGAAGCCGTTCCACGGGACGGAGTCGGCCACAGATGTTCAAGATTGGATGGATAGCTGTGATCGTATCTTCAACGACTTGGGTCTTGAGGATGCGATGAAGAGAAGGCTAGCGTCTCGTCAGCTGCAAGGGAGAGCGATGAATTGGTGGAATGCCATTAGAACAGCTACTCCAGAAGATCAGGTTACTTGGGATCGGTTCAAGGCTCGCTTTAGCGAGAAGTTCATTCCAGCTGCCCAGAAGTCAGTGTTGTTTAAGAGATTCTTGGAACTCAAGCAGAATGGTAGGGCAGTCTCTGACTATATTGCTGAGTTCGACACTTTGCCGAAGTATGGACTATCTCTTATCGATACTCCTGAGAAGAAGAATGAGAAGTTCATTACTGGGTTGGGTGGATACTTGGGGGAAAGGCTTATCAACCACATCAATGTGACTTTTGAATCGATTGTTGGGAAAGCTTTGAGATCATATTGTCTTTACCCTAAGTCAAAGATTGAGGCTGCATCTGTAGAAGGGCTGAAGCCGCAAGCAGGCGGTGGAGGCAAGAACAACTCTCAGAATAAGAGGAAGCAGGACCAATCTAAGGATGGCCAGAAAAAAAACAAGAATGAAGTTGAGTGCTTCAGCTGTGGTAAGAAGAGCCATTGTGCTAAAGAATGTCGGGCCAAGCTAACGGAAAGGAAGTGCTACAATTGTGGCCAAGTGGGACATCATAAGGATAAGTGTCCGCAACCTCTTAGGGAGAAGCAGATTATGAAAGCATATGCTATTGATGTTGTTCCTTCTTCGTCGAATGCCCCAACTGTGGCGGAGAAAGGAAAGAATGTTGTTATTCAAGGTATGCTTTCTATTTATGATGTACCAGTTCGAGTTTTGTTTGATACAGGGGCTTCCCGTTCCTTCATATCTAGTGACCTGGTAGATAGGTTGGGATTGGAACCCGAGATAGTCGATAGACCATTGATTGTGACGAACCCAATTGGTGGTTCGACTAGCCTTAGTATGATTTTCCGAAATGTGGTCTTATCGAGTCATGGATGTATGTTTGTGATTGCTTTTTTTGGCTTTACTAGGTATGGAATTATATTGGGGGTCGATTGGCTCTAGAGATACGGGGCGGTGGTAGACTGTGAGGGCTTTTTGGTGACAGTTAGAGCGGATGATGGGTGGAGGGTAGTGTTTGGTAGTCTACCTAATGATGGGGTTATGGCTAGTTTTATAAATTCCCTCGACATCTCGCAGGATGAGCTGTCAGATGTGCCCGTGGTTGGCCAGTATCCGGACGTCTTCGAGGAGGTGACCAGGCTTCCACCACACCGAGAGATTGAGTTTCGTATTGATTTAGTGAAAGACGCCAGACCTATAGTGATGCCACTTCGTCGTATGGCACCAAGGGAGCAGCGAGATCTTGGGGTGCAAGTCAGCAATCTTTTGAAGAAGGGATTTATTAGAAGATGTGTCTCTGAGTGGGGAGCACCAGTTGTGTTTGCCACTAAGGCAGATGGTTCCCTTCGTTTGTGTGTGGACTATCGCGAGTTGAATAAGGTGACGAGGAAGAATAAGTATCCTCCACCGCGGATAGATGATTTATTTGATCAACTGGAAGGAGCGAGAGTGTTCTCCCAGTTGGACCTTGCGACAGGATTTCATCAGCTTCGAGTGGCGGATGAGAGTGTTTCGAAAACGGCATTTAGGACGCCGTCTGGATTCTATGAGTGGTTGGTTATGCCATTTGGGTTGACCAATGCACCAGCCTACTTTGTGGATCTTATGAATCGAGTATTCAGAGATCAGTTGAATAAGTTTGTTCTTGTGTTCGTAGACGATATCCTTGTTTAATCAAGGACAGAAGAGGAACACAAGGGACACTTGAGGATAGTGATGGAGGTGTTGAGGAAACACCAATTAAAAGCGAAATTCTCTAAGTGTCACTTTTGGAGAAGGGAAGTGAGATTCTTGGGCCATGTTGTTTTAGAGAATGGTATTGCCGTGGACCCTGCGAAGGTGGCTACGGTACAGGATTGGCCTACGCCCAAGAATGCAACAGATGTAAGAAGTTTCTTGGGGTTAGCTGGATATTATCGTAAGTTTATCCAGGACTTCTCCAAGATAGCGGTACCGTTGACTCAGTTGACTAAGAAGAATCATTCCTTCGTCTAGGACGGAGTGTATGAGAATGCATTCAGGAGTCTAAAAGAAAAGTTGACGCATGCGCCAGTATTAGTCATTCCTAAAGGGAATGAAGAGATGACGGTATACCCGGATGCTTGTGATACCGGACTAGGTGTTGTATTGATGCAAGGAGGTAGGGTTGTAGATTATGCTAGTCGACAGCTAAAGCCGCATGAGAAGAAGTATCCTACCCATGATTTGGAATTAGCAGCGATTGTGTTTGCGCTGAAGATGTGGAGACATTATCTCTTGGGAGAAAGATTCAAGTTGTTTACCGATCATAAATCATTAAAGTATCTCTTCTCTCAGAAGGATCTGAATCTCCGTAAGTAGAGATGGTTAGAGTTCTTGGCTTCTTATGATTTTGATATCGCACACACCTGGGAAAGGTAATGCGGTCGCCGATGCCTTGAGTAGGAGACATGCCAGTTTAGGGGCAATGTTTCTTGAATGGAAGCAACTGGAGTATATCACAGGGTTTGATTTCAGACCAAAGTGCGAATTGGATCCAGAAATGCTAGCTAGTTTGACGATCAGACCCACTTTGATAGAGCGTATTGGTTCCAGCCAGAGGGACGATCCTAATCTATTGGAAATCATCTCCAAGTTAGAGATGAACATTGACAGTGAGGAGATGAATGTTTATGGGCTTGATCGGGATGGATGGCTTAGAAAGAATGGAAGACTAGTTGTGCCCAACGTAAATGGTTTGAGAGATGAAGTGCTTAGAGAATGTCATCACTCAAAACTAACTATATATCCCGGTGGTAATAAGATGTATCGAGACATGAAGCAGACTTACTACTGGGAAGGGATGAAAAGAGACGTTGTGAAGTTTATATCCAAATGCATGAATTGCCAGCTAGTTAAAGCCGAGCAAAAGAAACCTAGTGGTTTGTTGCAACCATTAGAAATTTCCGAATGGAAATGGGAGCGAGTCTCGATGGATTTCATCGATGGTTTACCAAGGACTAGATCAGGACATGATAGCATTTGGGTAATTGTGGATCGATTGACTAAGAGTGCAAGATTTATACAAGTCAAATCGACCAGAACGGCAGCTAAGTTAGCAGAATTGTATATGAAGTGGGTAGTGAGATTTCATGGAGTACCTAAAAGCATTGTAAGCGACCGAGACCCATTGTTTACTAGTGGGTTTTGGAAGAGCTTACAAAAGGCTCTAGGGTCAGAATTACATCTCAGTACCGCATATCATCCTAAGACCGACGGTCAGACGGAGAGGGTGAATCGTATATTGGAAGATCTCTTGAGAGCTTGTATATTGGATTTTGGTGGATCATGGGATGACTATTTGCATCTAGTAGAGTTTGCATATAATAATAGCTACCAATCCAGTATCAGTATGGCTCCATATGAGGCTTTGTACGGAAGACCGTGCAACTCACCATCATGTTGGATAGAGACTGGCGAGAAGTTTATGCTTGGACCAGATGTGGTGAGGGAAACTTCAGATAAGATTAAGACCATTCAACAATGAATGAAGGCTGCCCAAGATAGGCAGAAGAGTTATGCCAATAAAAGGAGAAGAGACTTAAAATTCTCCGTTGGTGACTTGGTGTTTGTCAAGATTTCTCCGTTGAAGAGCGTGATACGATTTGCCAGGAGAGGCAAATTGGCACCAAAATTTGTTGGCCCATTCCCTGTTCTTGAACTAGTCGGGAATTTGGCATATAGAGTTGGCTTACCAGAGAAGATGGCGGGAGTTCACAACGTATTTCATGTTTCCCAACTAAGGAAGTTCGTTCACGACCCAGATATGACTATTTCACCTGATCAGTTAGAGGACTTCGAAGTGGAACCCGAGGCGGTTGGAAACCCCAAGCCGATCCGAAATGTCGAGCACGATACGAAGCAACTTCGAAGGAAGACGGTGAGGCTAGTCAAGGTTCAGTGGGGCGAGGACGAGAATGATTGCACTTGGGAGACAGAGGAGAGCATTAGAAAGACGTATCCAGAACTCTTTGCCTGGTAAGATTTACCTTGTAATTTAGTTATTCCGCATGCTAGGATAGATTTGTCTTGCTTGTTTTGCATGTGATTGTTGTTTTATGGTTGAGTGGCATGCGGGATCCTTATTTATGTTTTGGTTAAGGAATTTCGGGGGCGAAATTTCTTAAGAGGGGGGGGGGAGGGGAATGTAACAACCCATATTCTACGCATCGGAGGATCGTAGAATATTTATTTCTTTCCCCTATGAAGTCGTATGGTCATGTAACTTTGGGAAACAACCATTAGACTCATTTCCCATGTTCATGATTTTTGTCAATTTTTAAATGACCGTTTTGCCCCTAGTTGATCTTGTTTTGGCCATAACTTTTGATTAGAAAGGAATTTTGACCTGAAACCACTTCCATTAGACTCGTTTGATGGTTTATCTTTCCGTAGAGTGGTCATTTGTGAAAAACGGACTTACCGTTTGGGGGATATGGCTGAAATAAGGTTTGGAAGGTGAAAAACTGCTTAATCGGGCCAAATAGGTTGATTAGTGAATGGGCCCTTAACCCATTTCGGGATTAGGGTTATGGGGAGGCTGAAAAGAGTTAGAGAATCATTCCATTTCAGTTTTCTAGCCTCCACTTATCTCCAAGAAACCCTAAAAATGGCCTCCAACCTCTATATCACCTCCAAATCATCTTCTAATCAAAGATTAAGCTTAGCAACGTCAAATCAAGGGAGATCTACACCAAATCAACATTGAAGCTGCTGTTTAGCATTGGGATTCGCATCAAATCAGAGATTTATTTCAGATCTAAGTTTATTTGTGGCTAAGGTGAGTGATTTGTGTAACAACCCGTATTTTCAATAACCTGTTATAACATAAATGGAGGCAGAATTAAACTGTAAAATCTGAATCAAGGGAAACGGGATATGCCATTGCGTTTGTCTCGGAAAAATACGCGAAATAGAGTCTGAGTTTTCGAAAATCGGAGTCCGTATAACCAAGATATGGCCTCGCGAAGTTTCACAAAAAAATTTCCCAAATTAAAGTATACTTAATTAAGTGAAATGAGTTGCGCAGAGAAATATATATATATATATATTGATATATATATATATATATATAATTGAAAACTTAATAAATAAATATGCAAAAATGTTCAAAACAGCGAATTGGGAGAGGGGAATAACCAAACCGGCCGATTTTTGAGGTCGACCCGAGCCTGCTGGGTCGACTAGGGGTTAATCCAGGGTGTTTGGCTGTCAACCCGTGGGCCGATTCGCTCAAATGCAGATTTTGCATTTGGATGGTTATCATGGTTCATCTTTAATCTAAAGGCCCTAGATGGTTCCTACACTTGACTTCTTCCCCAAGACATGCTTTGATGGCTTGGATTGAATCTAGGTTTAATCCTATGGCCTAAAACACTTGCCTAATCTATAAATAAGACCCTAACCTATCCTAAACCCTCATTATTCATTCATGCAACTAAACTATGGCAAAATTGCTACTCTCATGGCCTCCACTCAACTATCCTAGCCTCCACTTCATTTCTATGAGAGGTTTCATGATCATCAGAGTATTAGAGAGTCCCTATGTTAGTATGAGAGCTTCTCAAGTTGATCTCAAGGCTAAAGCTTTGATCTTTGTTCATAAAGATGGAGTTTTTATTGATTTGGAGTGTTCATCTTTGGGTTTTTGGGTGATGGCATGCATAGGCTTCATCACAATCTTTGTTTTGCATTTCGATTTGTGCCTTCATAACAATGTAAGCCCTTTCCCTACTCTTAGATATTAACTATGAAGTTAAATGTTCATGTTGCAAGTTTGGGTTTGATCATTGAGAATGATACATGCTATCATGTCATGCAAGCTTATGAAGTCTTTATCTTGATCTTATGAGCTAAAAGCTACAACCTTTATGTTGAAATGTTGCATTATGCATGAGAACCTTCATAATCTTTATGTCAACTTGCATATGAAGTCATAACCCTTATATGATGATATATGCGAGTTTCTAGTCATCATTCCATGTCTTTTGTCACCATGATTCGTTTATGTGCCAAGTTTGGGTTTATGCATGATTTTGAGGCTTAAGAATGTAACATGCAAGCTAATGAACACATTTGTGCCTCATTTGCCACCATGATTAACTTGTGGCTTAATATCCATTTTTGTCATGCCTTTGCCAAGTCTCTTCTTTTAATCCATTAAGTTGTTGTGAACGTATATGCGAGTTTAAAAGCGTTGGGTTAAGTTATGGGTAATTTCTAATGATATGAAAATACAACTTGAAAACATGACTTGAATCATAACATGGAAGTTGACATGTAAGTATGCATAAAAACATAAGCTTGGGAATTTACCTATTAAGTTAGGTCTACCCATTGGGAATTTACCTATTAAGTTAGGTCTACCCAATTGCTTGAAAACTTGACTATGAACATGACACTAGACTAAACATGAAAGTGGCCAACTCGAGGTTGGGTTGAGTTTGCAACGTAAAACTACCCGGAACCGACCGGCCTAACTAGTAGTTGCAAACAATAGGACCCAATGTGAGAAGTTGGTCATGTTGTGCTTGAACCCGAGGTTAGACCAAGTTGTGGTGTAAAGCTACCTGGAACCGACCGGCTTAACTAGTAACCACAACAAAGTCTAATGTGAGAGGTTGGGGTGCATTAAGTAATTAATGCCACATGATAGGGTTAAGTTAATTTGATTAATGACTCTTAACCAAATATGACATGGGTAAATGGGTTAAGTAAATTGGTTAGGCTAATGATACTTAACAAAACATGACAAGGTTGGGTAGGTTAAGTGATTTGATTTTCCTAATGACGCTTAACCATTTTTATACGACTAGTGGACGGGGATTAAGTTAACCAACACTTAATCAATCCAACATGATAATTTGGCAAGGTTAAGTAAGTTTTCTTAATGACACTTAACCATACAAGATGATTAGGGGATGGGGTTAAGTAATTTGCACCTAACTAATCCGACACGGTAATTAGATGGGGTTAAGTAATCCACACTTAACTAATCTAAACACGGTAATTCGATGGTTTAAACTCGGTAATTCAATGAGGTTAAGTAACCAATACTTAACCAACTTAACGTGATAATTTAATGGGGTTAAGCAACTTATACTTAACCAATTATACATGATGATTTGATGGGGTTAAGTAACTTACACTTAACCAATCTAATACGCGGACCTGATAAGGTTAAGTCACAAGACCTTTTTAGAATATACTTAACCATTGTAGTACGATTAGAGGATGGGGTTAAGCCAACCTATACTTAACCAATCCGACTCGATAATTTGATGGGATTAAGATAATCTATGCTTAATCGATCTAGCAAGATAATCCGATAGGATTAAGGTAAGCTAGTACTTGACCAATTTGAATTGATAGGGTTAATTCATGAGCCTCTGGGTACACTTAACCAACTTGTGTGACTAAGTCTTGAACTTAAATACTTAGCCAATCTTTGACGTGATTCGTGGGCGGGTTAAGTCATGGACTTGAATGATAACACTTAACCCAATAGACAAACCCTAGCTAGAAGAACTAGGTAGAAAACCATGGTTAATCAAGGATAACGGGAAAGGAAGCTAAGTGGTAAACCTTAGTTAAGGGTAACTAAGTAATAGTTCTTAGCTAAGGACATAGGACTAATTCTCAAAACGATGAGTAACCTGATACGGTAGGTCATCGCTTAGTATACGAGGGGGAGCAAGTTATCTGACTTGGATAAAAGCTCCAGCGCACTGGGTGCCGAAGTGGAAGCTTCGGGGGACGTGAGGATATTCTTGGGATCCCTCTGTGGGCTGCCAGGTAATTATACTAGGCCCATGAGAGGTTAAGGAATGCGTTAGAAGGACCAAGAGTATGCCTTGGTTGCTATGCGAGCAACCTAAAGACTGGGATGGATTAGCGTGGAGTCGACGATTCTTGTTTTTGCCCTGGATAGCACATCGCCGACTACCTACCATCTTTAGTCAATCGTGTACGTGCGGAAAGGCAGGGAACCCTCAACAGACCATGTGCTTGCTATCGAGTCATGGGTGAGGTTGGCCCGTAGGAAAGTGGGCTATAGTGGGGCCGTGGAGTGGTTCTTATACATGATTTTTCTTGGATTGCCTTTCAGTAGTTGAGGGAGGGGTCACGTGGGACCATAGCCACGGGTACAAAAACAGACCTTGATATCTGCATCGGCAGACGATTTAAAGCTCCCGACCGAGTTCCGTATTTCTTGATTTGCCCTGGCACGGAACTCGGATGGCACATTGGGGAACATGTGCATCTAGACATGGAAAACGATTCACGATACATACGTGGGATCAAGGGCGCGGTTGACGGGTGGCGTAATCCCTAGTGGTCCTAGGTGGCCAAAACCCAAACCGAGACACGGAAACGTTCATTAGGTAGCATAATCCCTAGCGGTCCTAGGTGGCATAAATCCTAAGTGGACGCGCGATAGTTCATGGTAAGGAAACACAACTAGATCAAGGGTTGCAGTCCAAAACAACTTCAAGGATAAACCGTTTACATGGGAAAGCCCGTACAGCCTACGGCAAAGGACTGAACTTATACATGGAAAGAAACATATGAGTTGAGTAACCTATATATGCGGCATATTAGGTTGACATGGACCATTACACGACTTTTGAGTAAGGGTCATTCACGGACAACACGTAATACAGTTGGGATACTAGTACGATAGGTGCAGAGCGGATATACAAGATAGATGCCATGGGACGTTATACGCGATAGATATCTTGGGATATTATACTTGATAGGAACCTGACAATGTGATACCTTGTTTTATCTTGACATCGTAGTTTATCACGACACCCTAGTTTATCTGAGTTCAGTAGTTCATCCTGTTATTTTGATTTAATTGACCTATCTTGTATCATGCTTATGTTCATCTCAGTTTCTCATGACAGTTAACTTTACTAGTTTTTATACTAATAGTAGATAGGGCTTACTCAGTCTTTTTGACTAACCCGTTTTGTTTCGCCTCTTTTCTTCCGTTTCCCCCCCAGGTTACAGGGAGGAAACACTGCTGTTTAGTTCGGACTTCTTCTGCTTGAAGGTCATCATGGATGGCTTGGACTTTTCCTGGCTATGACTACTTTACTGTTTTTATTTGGGGAATAATTTATGAAAAAGTCTTTATGCTTCTTTACTATTGCAAGACAGGTTTTGATGTACTCTGATGTAAAAGGCTTTAGACCTTATGTATTCATGTTTATGAAAGTTCGATTTTACTTCCGCTATTTTATATGTTCTGTCTTGTGATATTTCTGTGCATGTTTACCAATAATGCCCCTCTAAAGCTAGTGCATTCCTTTGCGAGTGACCCTAGCGGAGGCGGGGTGTTACAATTTGCATAGTTCCTCACTAATTATGGCTAATTAAGGGTAATTAGTGTTAATTAGTGAATTTAAACATGATAAAATTCTGGAAAAATATCTATAAAATCCGAAATGATGTTTTAGACCTCTGATATGAATTTGGGTTAATTTGGTTAAGTTTTGCTAATCACATCATTAGTTTCACCTAAACATGCTTAAGGGGAAATATGGGGTTTTGGGTATGTTTGATCCATTTTAACCTATCATATTGATGTTTTGATGTTTGTGGTTGATTACCTATGTTGCTACGATTGTATGGTATGCTTTGTGATTGATTTCAATAGTTAGAATGGTCAAAAACGTCGTCGAATGGCGTAAAACACTCGCTGGAAAAGTCTCAGGAAAAGTGCAGGGTTTGAACCGGATCAGATCGGATATGGGGCTCGGATCGGATAAGTGGACGGGCAAAGACATCCGAATTGGATCGGAACTTAACACTTGGGAGGCTTGGAAAAAAGGAAGGCGATGTTAGTTAAGCTGGGGATCGGATCGACTTAAGGACGAAGGGCTCAGATCGGAGTATGGCGAAGGGATCAGATCGGATTAGAATAGGGAATGGGACCAGACGAGGCAACAGGAGCTGGAGCACGAACTGGATGGGAGATGGCAACCCGACCCGAACCGATGCAACGTTGAGAACTCGAATCGAACCGTTACCAGAGGAAGACCACGAACCGAACCAATTCAAAGTAGAGGACCCGACCCGAACCGATAGCTAGAAGGGGAAACCCGACCCGACCCAGCATTGACCAATAACCCGAGATGCAAAGGTGGTCCAAATGGAAGTTAGAGTTCAGGATCCAATGGGGAACAAATGAGTTCATTTCATGGTTCGGCTTTGCTGCGAGACGTGTGCTAAGGAGTTTTCGACGTTCATAACTTCGATTCAACACTGAAAATGGATGATGGGCTACTTATCAGTGCAGTAGAGTCATTATGACTCGAGGGGCAAGGTGATGGTAGCAAGACTACGTTATCAGTGCAGTGGAGCCATTTATGACTCCATGGGGCAAAAGTGATGCGTAGTAAGACTATGAGCCAGTGCAGTGGGGTCATTGTGACTCCATGGGGCAGTGGACATAGTAAAGGATTAGTGAGGCTATGAGCCAGTGCAGTGGGGTCATTGCGACTCCATGGGGCAAAGTGGACATAGCAAAGGATTAGTGGCTACGTTATCAGTGCAGTGAAGCCATTTATGACTTCATGGGGCAGAGTGATCGTAGCAAGGTATGTTGGGTGATCGAAGTGGTGAATATCGTATGCTTTATGCACTGAGTGAGAGATGTGAGGATGGTTGCTATGTTTGATTGTTTACCATCACTATGACATGCACACCCCACCCCCGTTATCTTTACACCATTTGAAATGGCACCTTAGAGTGTTGTACAGTATGTAGTGCTAACTCTTTGGTTGCAGGTCCAGGTTCAGTTATGTTTTTAGTCTACCTGTTATTGTTCTGTTTAGATGCTTATCGCTCATATCAGGCTTTATGTCCGACCCAGAGTTTTATGTCTCCTCTTATTACTCTGGGTGCTCACACGAGCAGACTAGAGACAGGTTAGCTGGTGATGCGCGAGTAGCTGATTCGGAGGCGAGCAAGAGGCTTCCACGTATGATATATAGATATTCTCCCTGTGTCGTTGGTGGTCGCTACTTGGGCATTAGTAGTGTACCTCCTTTATCTTGCTTTTGTTTTTTGAGACAATTAGAAAAGTTGTAATAATGTTAACTTTGGATCATAAGTTGTACTTGAATTTTCCGCTGCTATGTTAGTTGTTTCAGCTTATGCACTGTCTCACCTGTTTTATGTCAAGTATGTTATCATTATATTTTGTTCCATGCGCTGTGAGACATTTTACAGGTTTCTTATTAGTTCATTTCCTTCTTCCCTTTTTTTCTGACGGTCCGTCCCGTGCTAACTGGACATGTGTACGGCGTACCTTTGGAGTAAATGTCGGTTGGTGCGGGGCGGGCCGTTACAAGTAATAAGAAACAAAATAAAAGAAAGTAAAAAAGAATAGTGAATTTTTGTTTCGTAATTGTGAGTGAATAAGTAGAATAGAAAGAGAAGCATATAAAGGGAAAAACAAACATAGTAACAAAAATAGAAGCGGAATAGACAACTCCTATATGTATTAAAACTTAGAAATTAATTAAAATGAATTGGACGGAGCCTCATTTGAAAGCAAGCATAGCTTAAATTCAGAGAAGAAGCAAGGATGATAAGAGACTGACGGTTGGTATTAGAATTTTTTCCAACTATTATGCTCAATCTATTTCTATATTTTGTATAGCTTGAGATTGCTTACGGAAATCAATCAAAAAATATTTGTCAAAACGAAATTTTCTAAAAACTAATATTCGTGTATATATACACTTTTATATCTATATAAAACATTCTAAAATGTGTTATCAAATAAACATGTGGTGCACCCGATGAGCGTAGCATGGGTTCATAAGGGTATAAGTTATTAGAGATTTATTTGGTAATACTAGATCAGTTTATTATAATTTGAAAAAAGTATTTTTTTGCAAATATACCTAGTTAGTATTTCATTTACATACAACATTAATTGTTTTATTAACTGATACTTTGACACATCTTGCTAAATCTGTGAATTTTGCATCATATAGGAACAAACAAGGAAACAAATTTATGTATGTATTCAACAATGAAGAATCGATAAATAAATTTATTTTTACCTTAATTGCATCAGGGCATTTTGTCTAGTGGTATGATTCTCGCTTAAGGTGCGAGGGATCCTGAGTTCAATTTTCGGAGTGCCCCTAATTTATTATGTTTGAACATAATTTCTTATTATTTAAGACTTTAGGAAGTTCTATCAAACAAAAAGCGTTTATCGCTTAGTGGATATGGCATCTGTTTCCTAAGCAAAAGGTCGTAAATTCGACCCCTACTAGGCATGCTTGCCTTTTTCTCAAATTGCTTCCACTTTTAGTCTAGAAACAATTTATTTTCCTTTAGCAAGTATGCGAAGAATTTTTTTGAAACCAAACTCATGCGTAAAGCATATCTAGAATCTCATGTATTAGTAAACAAAAAGACTAAAAAATATTTAATACATCAAGTGGATAAATAAATACACTAGTCAAAAACATGCGCTTCTCCGCTTTTCAACTTTGATTCCATTGTCATATGATGACATCTTGTAGCATTGAAGTCTACTACAACTTTGTAGAAGAAAGTATAAATTTTCCAATATGACTTCTTTTAAATTATAGTTTATCATAAAACTAGTTCACATTATGCTATGGAGAATTAGTTTAATTGAGAAAAAACTAATTGTAACGACCCGCCATTTTGACCGCACTGAATCGACAAAACATGTCAACTCAAACCGTCCAACAACATATTGTTATTAGCTTTTGAGGTAAATAGAATAGATCACAGACACAGATACAGAGCAATATGATATCTCACAGTGGAAAATAAATAATACAATAGTAGTTCATGAAGCTACTAAATAAAATTTTACATCAGATTTTACATAAATAATACAACGGAAGTACAATAACTGGATTTCTAATATCGGAATAATTGACAATAGTTTGAAACATAAATGACAAGAACAACTGAATTGGAACTTGATCGATTGGTAGATACAAGTGAGAAAATCCAGTATAAGCTCCAGACTCCAAAGGTGAATCTCGAAAGCTATAATACCCAGTCTAACCCAAGTAATAATGCAAAAAAAATAAAATAAAATAATAATAACTCGGATCAGTACTATCATTCTAATGGAAGTCAATCAACTCAAATGAAATGCAATCAGTAACTTAAAGGATGTTTAGGATCACCATCCTTTAAGGATCTGTAAAACAAAAATCCAATCACTTAGGTTCGAATTCACTTTATATAATTCAAAGTAAATCTACATTTCGATTTAAACCAAATCATATCATATATTATAACTAAAGTCATACCATTTAGATTCATAACTTATAAATTTGAATCAAATATTATATTTCAATTTAAACAGTTCGTACAATTTAAACCAATCTTATCAAATTCGATTTAACAAATTTCCAAATTCAAAACCGAATGATCTGTAAAATCAATTCTATATATAAAACTGATATAGACTATATACTCAAGTTCACATTTAGTCACTTAAATGAATTCATTTCATATCAGTTATAATTCCAATTAAACATCATTTATGCAGTTCAAGATCATTTCTTTCAATATTTAAGCCATTCAAATTCCCATTCAGTTGATTTTAAATCAAACTCATTCCTAAATTTGGAAATTTAATTTCAAAAACAATTTCACAATTCAAGTTCGTCCTTATTCTATAAGTTTAAATCAATTCGAATTCAAATTCATATTCTATATTAGTTCAGTCATTTAATCAAGTTTCGTTATATAAATTTACATTTTAAACCTCAAATTCAAATCACGAAAATCTTTAGTTATCTATCCCTTTTAGTTTATTATTAAAGTTTATTAAATATATATAAAAGAAAATTTATTTTGAAACTATATATATATATATATATATATATATTAGTTTATAAAATTCTAAATTTAATTAGAAAATAGATTATAAACATACATAAGATTAGAATAATATAAAAATAGGTTTAAAGAATTATTTGTTATATAAAAGTTTAAAATAAATATATAATTAAAATATAAAATTTAAAATAAATAAAATTATAAGTAAAATCTTAAATAAACATTTAAATCTATATTTACTTACAAAATCATTTTAAACATAAAACTTAAAAATCTATAAAATTTAAGTTTAAAATAAAATATAAAAATGTAAATTATTATTTTAAAATCAGTTTTCCAAATCATTTTACCTCAAAACATGACCAACGGTGTCTGTATATCATTATCTACCCTATGGTCAAGTGATACAGATATTTATCATTTCAGTCCGCAAAATTTAAAATTTTACGGGTATATATCATTTCAACCCATAATCCCAAATTCAGTAAAATTCGTTCATGTATATCATTTCAACCCATAACGATTTTTCTCTAATCTAATCTCTGTTCGTCTATGTATCATTTCAACCCATAGTGATTTCCTACAACTATGGCAATCAATAATCATAAACAACAATCACATAGCATCAATCATAGCATATATGTCATCTATGCTCCTACGTGTCATATGAATATATCATGTCACAGATGAAATGTGCATACATATCAAAATAGCAAATGATTTCTACAAGCAATCCTATACATTTCATTATTGACCTAACATCTTGAAACAATGTAAGTCAAATGTGAGATAAACTCACCTTTCGTGGAACAGAAATGGAGATGGCAGACGAATTTGACACCGAAAGGGATTATGACTTCCAGGCACGATTCCGAATAGATTCACTTCAAAATCACTCAATATTTTTTTTTACGAGAGGAAGTCGGGGAAATTTCAATGGATCGGTATGGTTATTGGATTATCGGAACTAATTTCGGAACGCAACACCAAACAACAAAACACAAAATAAACACAACACTAATTTAATTTAACCAAAATAAACACGATAATTCTTTGCACAAAATCAGGGCAATGTTCCGCTACACCTCTTATAATGCACGTGAAATTCCCCCTGAATTCCAGCCACACTTTCTCATTTTAATATTCATTCTTTCTCTCTCTTTCCACTACACTATATTATTTAAGTCGAAAGAGAATGAATGAATGAATATTAAATTCGGAATGTGTGGCTGGAATTCAGGGGGAATTTCACGTGCAATATAAGAGGTGTAGCGGAACATTTCTCATATATATATAAATATATATATATATATATATACTTATATACACAGAATGTTATAATATATATATATTTTAAAATTCAATGCACTCCACACATAACATCAAAACTGTATACATATATTTTCAAAATAAATATATTTCAAAGCAGTTCACATACAAATAAATATTAGCCAACACGACACACACCTAACCGAATATATACAATGTACACAAAATAACCCACACACACAATGCACACTAGAGTACAACATATCGCACACACGCATAGGAGAGGAAAGGGAATAAAGCTAGGAAGTTTGTGAAGCACGGTCAGCAAGGCAAATCGTCGGGTTCGGCATGGTTTGGGAAGGTCGACATGGTTATTGGAGATGTGACTGGGGAGGCAGAGAGGAAGACCGACATGGGTGGGGCTCGGCTTTAGTGCGGGCGTGGCATTAGGGCGCGGCTAAGGGAGAGATGGTTTCGATGAAGGCTGTTGAGCTGTCGGGTTTCGGATGGTGGCCCCTGGACGTGGCGAGGGCGGAGGTCATTACTACTGGTAGGGCGGGGACTTGGAGCATCTTGGGCTGATGGGTGGAGCTGTCAGAGGGAAGCTCGACAGTGGGGTTGGCAGGTCGGTTGCGGTGGCGAAGAAGTAAGGAATGGATGCTATGGTTTTAATTCTCTTATTCGCATTGAAGAGGATGGGAGGAAAATGAAATGGGGATGGGGAAGAAACTGAAGAAAGGAGGTGACGTATAAAAATGGTGCTGTTTTTTTTTTCACTTGCTGTTATATTTACCTTTCATGAATGTTTTCGCAATGTATTCTTTGGAAACCAAAACGAATGGAAGTTAAGAATTTAAAAGGCATCGGAATTTTAAAAGAACGAATGGTTGGAAAACGCAAAGCGTGCATGATTGAAAAAAAAGAAAGGCCGAAGATGTTTGGAAATAGAAATGCGGTTTGGGAAAAATGAACACATGCAAGGTGAAAAACAATGGAATGGAAGTAGACAAATTTTAGAAAGAAAAATGACAAAGAAAGGGAACCAAAAGAAATGGAACGTAAGGCGGATGTGCATGCATGTATGAAGAAGATGCATGCGTACAATTTAAACATGAAAGTGTGAAAACAAAAATAAAAATGGATGGTTTATCAAAATAAAAGGATGGGTTTTGCAGCCCTAAAATATCTAGAAAAATATAAAGGATCCGAATATGGACACTTCGAATTCAAATGGCTTTGTTTTAAAAATGAACTGCACAAGCCTTTTCGAAATTTCAACACGAACCGGGCACCGAATCAGGTAAATGAATATATATCGATAATCAGCTCGATGAGACGGTCATAACATTATATAATTTGCAGTGTCAGGATACTCCTTTCAAAAAGGCATTACGGAACCCTTTTATACGAAAAAGGCACGAGAAAACAATTAAACGGAGGTCAAAACATCTATTTTTTGCAAAACGATTTTTGCCATTGTATTTGGTGACAATGAATATAATGTTTCTCATGTTTTCCGAACTGGTTTCGAAGATATTTTACGATTGCTAAAATTTGAACTGTTAGGCGCAACTTTGCACAGAAAAATGCACGACCGGCAAACATTCAATTTTTCCGATGAAATTTTCAGAGTTGCTATGTCTCACTATACGTATTTCAAATTTCAAATTTCCTTACGAGAATTTATAGAATATTATGAAATTTAATCAAGGATATAAATTTTTATTAATATCGAAAACAACTTATATAATATGACTTTACTATTTAAATTAAAATATAAGAATAAATTCAAATTGAACTAAATAAACTCGATTTAATTTATGTACTGAATAAGATCGAAATCGAAAATATTATTAAAATATGTTCATATCAAATTAAATTCATTCGTAATTTAAAAATCTATAATAAATATGTGGTATGAAATATAAACAACACATATCTTTTTGGTTTGATCTGTGGAGTGGCAAAGGAAAACGATTGGAAATTTGGTTGATTATTCTATTAGATGTATGACAGGAATAAATGAGAATTCTCAATTGCTATCGGTTTTTGCTAATGGTATTCTTTCTCTGCCGCATAGCTGCTCATTCTTAATTCGATCTGCCTAGGCATATTTATTTAGGTATCCTTTGCCTTCTAATTCTGTTCATTCTTTCTGGAATGATAATATCGATACTATTGCGTCAGTTTATGATGGGATGACTGCAGAATTAAGTGTATTTCCATGGCATTTGAGAGTGTGGATGACTAATTCGTTACCTAAAGAAAATCTTTTGATGTGGAGGGTTTTGATGAATGGGATACATACTAGTGGTAAGCTGAAGGAGAAGGGAATGATAACTGATGATACTTGTATATTTTGTGGAATGTTTTCTAAAACTGTGCCGCACCTGTTCTTTGAGTGTTGCTACACTGGTTTTGTTTGGAAACAAGTATTATTATATTATGGTCTTCATGATTCTAGACAGGTTTCAGCCGAAGAATGGTTCTTGATCTTCAAGAATACAAGATGGAAAAACATTAGTGGTTGTCTGCTTTTGAAACTGCTAAAGAGCTCTTTGTATTTTTTGTGAATAGAGCAGAACAATAGGATGTTTAATGGAGTCTCTGTTCCTAAACATGTATTGGTTTGATTTGTTACTAGATGTACTTGATGTATTTTGTTTCTTTCTTGTAATTTTTGGGTTTTTATTAATATGGTACGGGCCATTCAACCCCGCTTGCTTTGAAAAAAATAAAATCAAATTAGTTATAAAAATACAAACAAACTGAGTTTTAAACGAATAAAATGATATAAAAAATCAAAATTTAAATTAAATCATCAAATAAAATACACTTAAAATTTTGGGTTGTTACACTAATCAAAAGTATTAAAATGTAGAGTTCTTGAAAAGTGATAGAATTATTTTTCAAAATGGTGGATGTAAATCTATAAGAAAGGTGACAGCATCCATGAATTATGAAAGAAATCTGCATGAAGTGATAGCATAACTTTTGTGTATTGCTAAGGGCAATGGGCTGGTTGCTAGGGCTAACTGCCGACTAGGCTAGTTTGGTTATTGGTTAACCTCCTACTAGGCACCGGGCTGGTAGCCTCTAGCAACTAGCCCGATGCCCTTAGCATTACACAAACTTTTTAATAAATGAAAATATATGGGTAAGCAAGAGCTAAATAGCAGTTCAAAAAAGAAATCTACACTGGCGGATGGAGGTAGATCCAAGAAAGTCGAAAGAAATGAAAGCATTTAATATATTAAATGAGTAATCAATAATGCATCATGAAAAATTTATGTATTAAATGTTAAAAATGCAACGGAAATGAGATGGAAATTGTCGAGTTAATTTACTAAAGGCGAAGAAATGAAGGAATTTTTTTTATTAAATAACAATAAATACATGGAGTAAATAAAAGAAATATTTGATTTTATTTGCAAGAATGTGATAATGAAAAAAAAAAAACATATACGGAAAAAAAATTACCTCATCATGTATCGGAATTAAGCACAAAAATCAAAATGTTGATTTGTATTACCAATTTAGATATAGAACTGAGGAGCGAATAAATCACGATACCAAAAGAGTGGTAAGATGAGAGAACCTCAATTGTTGCAAGGTTAACGTTTAAGGAGAAAATATAAAACATATGAAGGGTTAAAAATGAAAAATTAACGTTAGATAAAGGAAAATCAATTATACTACTTGAGAAAGAATGTGAGAGTAGATAATGAAAAGTCATATGTTTAAATCCTTATAGAGAAGAATAAAAACTTGAGAGTAGCAGTGGACTACGAAATTAATGAATACTTCAGTCAAATTTTATAATTTAACGCTTTAGTCTTTTAGAAAAATTAACCAAAACATGTGGGATCAAATAAAAATAACACTTCTAGATCAGAAAGAATTAATGAAATGAGCTAAGAATGGACGAGGGATATTTTGTGCTAACTAAAATTTTAATATTCAAAACATTCAATCTTTTTATTATCCAATATTAATGAAATGAGCTAAGAATGAACTAATTTTCTTTAGGTATAAGTCCTAAATTTCCTTGTTTAATATGGCATAAACACAAATTAGTGTCCTTCATTGTTGTTACAAATATTTATTACCACTAATTTACTAATAAAAATAATTAAGTACCTAAATTGTTTGAAAAGAAGCATATTCTTTTAAACATATCAAATTCTAATTAAATTGCAAAATAAACATTTAACGGAAATATTTTCGATAATAATAATGGAGCAAAAAGGATGATAAGCAGAAATCATAACGAATGTTTAATGCTTACAACAACAAAACAACATGGATTACGTTATAACTTTAAATATAAGTACATAAACAATTATTTAAAGGTTAATTAAAGAATATTAAAATAAGGAGATAATAAATTAAGGCATAACGTAACCATCTAAACTCAGCACCACATGAAATAGCCAACCATTTCTCCTTCAAATCATTAATTTACTTGAGAGGAGGTGGGCATGCCTAAAACGATGAAGGAGAATAGTTGTTCTATAGAAGAAATGAATCCATTAATTTATTTGGGAGAAGACGAGATTGCTTGAAATGATGAAGGAAAATAGGTATACTATAAAAGAAATAAAATGAATAAATAAGAGCATGCTTAAATAAGCTTTCTATACCTTAGCATATGTAATATGCTATTATACGAAATAATAAATGAATAATATCAAAAGACTACATAAGCAATGCTTATTTCATTCATTACAAATTTTAAACTAATGATTATATTTAAAAAAACAAAAGAAATATGAAGGACTTAAATGAAAATAACACCCAAGGAAAATTGAGGATAAGAGCCAAGAATGAATGAGAAAACGAATAACATAATTCGATATTTTATTTTATTTTACATGTGTAATAATATTATAACAGATAGAATACAGGAGCTCAGGTTTCCTTAAATGGGATAAAATGTGAAGACAAACGTAGGAATACATATTATTTTTTTGGAAAATCTAAGGGTTTGGATACAAAATGAATGTATGAAACAATGAATTCATGAGGCATCATTAATTGCATTTTATTATATAGGGAATGATTTAGAAAAATATTTTTATTTTCCGTGGGATAATTGTAAAATTTCATCTAAATGAGTAAGGGCGAAGTATACGAGTTAAGAGAAAATGTTATGCAAGGTAAAAGTCGACATTATATTGGTTTTCTTATATGATACAGTAATATAATACAGTAGAATAGATTTCAAGAATGTCCAACCCTTCTCAAAATTATTTTATTTATCTATTATATTTTAATAAAAGAATTTTTTTAGACTAGGATTTCTGTAACAACCAAGATTTTGGAACCAATTTAAAATTTTATTTTTAATTGATTTAATGGATTTTAAGATTTTAAAGTGATTTATTTTGAGAATTAACGATTTAAATTTTATTTAAATAGAAGATAGAACATATAAATTTATTTTTAATTAAAATAATGAATTTGAAATGGCATGGTAGTTTGAAAATTTGATTTTTAATTTTAATTGAATGTACATAATTCAAAATAAATCGGATTTCAGTACAACCAGAAACGTTAGAATCTGTTTAATTATATCTTTCTAATGAATTTGAAAAATTCAAATTTCGTAATATAAATTGAAAGTTATATCCAGATTAAATTTTAAAATAGTCACTATGGAATTTATATATATTTTTAATTATATATATAGCCCTTAAAAATAGCCATTTTGCAAACAACCTCCATTTTCGATGAAACCACTTTTGTTGGATCTGGAATGTCAAATTATGGTTAGGTTTCAAATTTCACAATTTTTGGAACCAATATGTGAGTGTGTTGAATTTAAATGTATTTGGTACTTTCAATTTGAATTTAATCGAGTTAAAAATGGTCATTTTTCAAACGGCTTTCAAATTTGACGAAATTAGTGTTGGTAGGATCGTATCGTCAGAACATAGCTAAATTAATTTCTCTATAATTTTTGGAGTCAGTACGAGGCCCTGGTAAATTAAAATGTACGTTCAAATTCAATATTGAACGTTATATATTTTAAATTAGAGAAAAACTGATTGAAACAATTGAACTGGCTTACGAAACATAAACCATTGTGTCCGAAATGGGGGTATTTAGCTAGGAACGACAGTCGCTGGGTTTAATTTGGAGTTCGGACTTAAAAACTAACATTTTTGGAATTAAAAGAATTAAATAATTTAAATATAAATATGCGGGTCAATCAAAATTCAAGAAACCCTAAATCATTTCAGCAAGAAAAATCCGCCGCTCTCTCGTCCTATGGCGATTATCACTCCAAACAAACTCCATTCGATCTCCAAATCCTCTCAATGAATTGTGAAAATTCCTAAGGGAATATTGAAGAGCACAACACGTTCTATAAATCCAACGGGTGAAGTTGTTCATCATTGAGTATTTCGTTCAAATCGACTACACAAACTCACGCAGCTTGCCCTCATTTTCCAGCTCCAAGCTTCGATCGAGTTGAATGAAATTATGGCTGGAGGTGCGGCTCTCGTTGGCTGAAACGACCCAAACTCGCCCGTAAGGGAAAGTCCGGATTGAGTTGAGAACACGACAAATCAGAACACAGACAGAAGAACATTTCATTGCTATTATAATAATTACATCAGAGTACAAGAACATAACAGGGTATGATAAACAAAATACATTAGAAAAGTATCAGATATTTAAAATACATTACATACCAGCAGAAAAATCATACATAACACAACTGAAAGAAATACATAGATACAAAGCTTTTCGAATATAGATCCAGCTGTAAACTAGGATCCAGTAAAATAGAAACCTACAAAACCAAAACTACTAGCTGCCCATGTCGAAAATGGGAGCACCGGAGTTTAGATTAAAACAATAAACTCCAAATCAGTCATTGGACTGGTGTGAGAACTAAAACAGTTATTTAAATCTTTACATTAGAAGTAAAGTAAATCAAGGGATCATGCCGTATAACACAGAACGGGTTTTCTCCCAAGAATACCAGTGCATTAAACAGTTTATAAACAATGCAATGCTTTTCGAAAAATGAAGCTATTATAAGACTCATGTCCCATCACACAACGCAACGCAAGCCGAAGGGTAGACTTTTCTCTTATAATAGCCAAACATGCTTGGTACATTTAAAACAAATCATTTTGATATTACTATAAGTGTATAGTGTCAAAATCAACTTCAAATATAAATGTATCAATCATAGATGGCATGGGTACAATATATCATGTCGCCATACTAGGCTCTATAATTAAAACCAAAATGTCATGTGTTGGAAATTGGATTTCCGTCATGAGTTAAGGCAAGGGATATACTCCTCACCGATTCGGATCACCTCTAGCCAGATGACCCAGGATCCTCCGCAGTGAACCCTTGGATCCTCCAAGGCCGGTCCTCTTTTACATTTGAGGATTGGCAATTCCTGAACATACGTTTCCTGGTCCTATCAGACCTATCCATCGGTCCCGTAGTGAACGATATATCCGAGGCGCCTCGCATTCCATCGTCCGCACAGGTAAAAATTAATAAATGTCTGGGCTCTATACCATGACACCACCCATAGCTAGAAAGAAACTCGTGCACTCCTTGGGTCCCTTATCCCGTTTTTGACTCATACCGAGGTGTAAGGCCCGCGAATTAACGCTATACACAAAACTATGCTATTAAAAGTCGTGCTTTGATCATCAACCACAAGACTTTTCTTTTCAACAAAAGCCTTGATCATTTTCATCTCAGCATGTCACACTGACAATTCACGCCATGCAACTGATGTTTATCAATATATAACCTCTAAGCTCATACGTCTCAGAGAAAGGTGTTAAGCAAGAGAATAAATTCTCTGCCACCAAACAGATATATATTTAATAAAAATCAATGAACACAGAGTAAAATCCAATGTCAGACACACATCTATTTACTAGTTCGTTCTGGGTCTGAACGAAACCGGAGGCACCCTATTTCTCGCCCCATATGTCCAATACAGGAGAGAGGTCCTCGTATATCTGGTCGATCTCCAAGTGCGTCTAAACGATCACCACTTATTATTTGTCTTGGGTGTACAACCCAATCAAGACATCAGTAATCATCCAAACGATGTGAAGATCTCCAGTCTTCAACCACCGTCCTCATCGATGACGTATCGTCGTATTAATTATTCAAAGTGGGATAAACCCGATCTTTCTGAATAACTCGCGTATCTTGTAAACAAGTGCTATAAAAACACAACATATGCCTCATTCCAATCGAGAATACTCTTTTATTCAAATATTCACATCATTAGGGAGAGGTTCCCATTAATTTTATCAAAGATAAATTCTTTAAAATTTATTCTTTATTCTTCCTTTTGATATCAATTTCCAAAAGATTCATTTATCTTTTCCCAACTCTAAACCAAATTAAGGTTTATAAACTAGTCGGGATTATTGAACCATACCGAAGTAATCATTTCTTTTATTATCCCAATCCCAACCTATTCATCCCATCGAGCAAAAGTGGTAGTACTCCATATCTTACACCACTGTGTTGTCGATCATTTCCCAAATTTGATAATTTGAATTATCACATTCACATTTTAATCTAATTAAAGATTCATTAAAACTTCTTTTAGTTTTAATCCTTCCAAAAATCATTATTAAAGATTATATATTAAACATTGGGAAATCTAACATGCCGCATCGACAATCTACACCTACCATTGATTTCTGCCAATAAATAACCACTAAGCTCGTACGTCTCAGAGAAGGGTGTTAAGCAAGAGAATAAAATCTCCGCCACCAAACAGATATATATTTAGCAGAGATCAGCAATACAGTTCGTAATACAATGTTAGACATGTAATCCTGTCTTTAATTGGGTTAAAGAACCAATGTCTTTTAAAACACAGTTCACGATAAACCCAAAATCACATTCCATTAATTATGGAATCTTCACGGAAAACAGTTCAATATATAATCGATATCAATTTCCATATCCGACTAATAGTATAAATAGAATATCGACAAAGACTTTTAAATTCCATATATATTAACAATCCTCCTCCACAGAAGCCCACTTCAATTATTACTAAATCGAATTCCATTTAATTCCTATATTAAATGGGAAAACTTTACTTTGGAAAATTTCCATTAAATCTTAGTTAAAAGATTTATAAATTCCAAATCTTACCCTCACTATTAATTTGGTTATAGAACAAGTGCTATTTAAAACACCGTTCACGATAAACCCAAAAATCCAATTCTTTTATTCAGTTCCAATTAAATATTAATTAATTGGTAAACTTCACTAAATCTTAATTAAAAATTTTATTTTTTTCTCAACTGGGTTTAAGAACAGTGTTAATGAAGACAACATTCACGACAAACCCAAAATCCAATTTAATATTAAATACAAGACTTTGAATAGAAATTATATCGACTTATATTCAATATCAAATTCTAAAACTAACGGATATCCTATTTGGAATAACGATATCTGTATCTTCCAAATTCCTATTATCCGTATAATCATGGAATCCAATATCGAAATATTCCGAAGATTATTTCCATTCCAATCCATTCCAATTTATTCACTGGAAAATTCTAGTTATTTTAAACCATTTCAAATCCAATTTATTTCTTTTAAAAATATTGGATTATTATACTAGTTAATAACTAGTTCATTTTGATAAAAATATATTTTTTCTTTACAAGCATGGAATTTTTCATCCAAATCATTTATTATGATTTTACACAATTTTTCCATATTTTTAATAATTTTATTAAGGCCCGTACAATCGGTTTCTAATATTGGCCACCGAACCACATCCATAGCGACCTTTTCCGAAACTGATTTGTACATATCCCAAAATCTAACTGTTTTATTTCAAATCTCTTATATTAATTGGAAATATCTTTTCGATATGGACCCAACAGTTTCAGTTTTAGTAGAATCCGACAGTCGGATCTCCCGTTACATCAATTTGAAGTTAATGGTCGAAATTCGCGAGCGGTCGTTGCACGGCGTTTTCTATTCAGGCCATTAAATATATATAATATATATATATATATCATCGATTTCTATCTAAAACGTATTTTATAAATTGTTTTAAAAACGATTCCAACTTCCGTTTCAATTTTAAATCAAAATTGCGTATTCCATATCATTATAATATTAAAATGATAATATTTTCAAAATATCAGATTTTGAAATCAATTCTTTTCGATATTCATTATAAAAATGAATAAAATCAATATAAATATCGTTCGCGTTAAAATGGCATATATCTAATCGACATGGCTTTACATACATCAATATTTTCATGTCCATCCAAAATAGGACATCAAATTCATAGTTTAATCATTTACTGAATATTATTTTCAAATATTCGTTATTTTAAAATATTTCCTTATTTTAAAATATTCGTTCCTTTTGAATTGGAATCAGACCCAATCAATTACCATATCATTTATTTATATGGATTTCATACAACACGTGCACACAATAGTCATGATACACAATCAACCATCATCCAGAGTGCAATACACAACTGCATAAGCAATAAATATAAATAATTAACGGTTGCAATAGTCTGTCAACCAATCGGTTGATGTATTACTAAACAATTGGGATTAGTGTACGCCAAATATCATCCCAATACCCGTGTGGGGTTTCAACCAACAAATACTGAATATTATTTGTGCAGTTGGGCGATGTGTAAAATTTATCGTCCCAATCAATGTCAGTTAAATGGGTGTACATAAACAAATAGTCCGATTTGTAAATGAATATTTATTTTCATTTTAGGAGAATTTTATATCGTTCATATATACGTTAAAAAGTATATTTTTAACGATAAAATATTTATTTCAACACATAAATATTTTTAATAGTTCATTCTATAATAAAAATGATATTTTTATCATTCAAACATTTTATTTAACACATGAATATTTTATACAGTTCATATACTCATTAAAAATTATATTTTTAATGAATAAATATTTATTTCGAAAAAAATCGGCATTATAACGGCGCGATATTTGAACCGAAGTAATGTCTAGCATTACCCCTCTCCTGATACTGGCTCGCGCCATACACAATAGTCAATCATATTCAATTCACAACAATACAGTCAATTTTCAACACAACCAAATTTCCACAATACAATCCAAACATACAATCATAATTTGTACAATAAATAGTGTTGGGGGCTTCTAAGCCCCATCTACATCCTAGTATATATTTAACTGTAAAATAATTATGGTGAGAAGGAGTTCTCACATTGGGTTTCCACTCTGTCAGTCCTTAACTGTTGATTTCAGAACCGTTTGCGGTTAAATTTGCCTCGAATTCTTGTTTGCTCCGTTTCTGTTCTAGACTGTTCCATGGTGTAGTATTTATGATCATGATTCCAGTGCAATTTGAATTTTCGAATTCTGTTGACGTTTGGAATAGTTATGAGATTTGATAACTTAATTATTTTAATTAATAAATTAAATAAATTAACCATGATTTTAGCCTGTTCCCTTCTTCCCGTTACACCCTTTCTGTAAAAATCCCGAACCGCTCTCCGTTGAAACCCTCACCACCGCACATCACCACGGCCGTCGCTACCCCCATCGGACCCTCCCACGGTAGATCCCCCAGCGTCGCCTCCCTATGACCTCGCCACCAGCCAACTCAATCCCCCTCTCCTAGAAATGTGAACGAACGATGGGGCCTTGGGAGTAAAATTTTGAGTGGCTCAGGCCACGTAAGGCGATCACCATTGTTGAATGGGCGGATCTCGATGGGCTAATCCTCCTTGACGTTGGAAGTTCTTCACGTTGTCTTGCGGATTGGAAGATTGGGTGGATTGAAATCCAGAAGTTTTCCGCCATTTAAATAGAATTAGCAGTGCAGAAAAGTAAAAAAGGGGGAGACTAGGGTTTAATTAGGGTATGTATATATAATATGTTATAATATTATTTTACCTCACAAATTACCCATTTATCGATGCGAACTCCAAATCAAACCCAAAGACTGTCATCCCTTGCTAAATACCCTCATTCCGAACACAATGGGATATGTCCTGTAAGCCAATTCGACTGTTCCGATTAGTTTTTATCAAAATTAAAATATAAATTAATATAACGTTCAAAATTGATTTCAATGTACATTTTAATTTACCGGGGCCACCTGCTGACTCCAAAAATTCCAAAAAAATAAATCAAGCTATGTTTTGACAATGCGGTCCTAACAAAACTAATTTTGTCGAATTTGAAGACCGTTTGAAAAATGGCAAATTTCTAGTCGATTAAATTCAAAATGAAATGACCAAACACGTTTAAGTTTACCACGCTCACATATTAATTCCAAAAATTATGGAAATTGGAATCTAGCAATAATTTGAGATTCCAGATACAACAAAAGTGGTTTCATCGAAAATGGAGGTCATTTGCAAAATGGCTCTTTTTAAGGGCTATATATTATATTAAAATATATATAAATTCCATAACGACTATTTCAAATTTTAAACTGGACATAACTTTCAATTTACATTATGAAATCTTTATTTTTCACATTTGTTAGAAAGATGTAATTAAATAGATTCCAATGTTTCTTGTTTTTTCGAAATCACATTCATTTGATCTTTAAAATCGAATTTTCAAACTACCGCACCATTTAAGGCTCTTTTTATAACTAAAATAAATTTATTAATCCTTTTAAATTATTTTTTTAGTCGTTGTTATTTAAAATAAATCAATTTAAATATCCAAAATCCATTAAAATAGCCAAAATATAAATTTTAAATTAGTTCTGAAAATTTGGGTTGTTACAATCTCCCCCACTTAAAATCTTTTCATCCTCGAAAAGGAACAGAGCTGAAAGTTGTTTAACTAACCAACTCAACTTTCATTCTTCAACTTTTCAGTTTCTAAGAATTTTCTAATTCCTCAAAAATATGGCTAACACTCCAAATTTTCGAGAAATTTCACCATAACCTCCTTTGTACGGGTTGATATTTAAAACCGCAACTTGCCTCACAGGGTCCTTATCAATCCAAAAGAAAAAAAGCCAAGAGGCTCATAAATCATCATAACCCAAGAAATACAGTAAATATGTACTTATTTGTTGGGCATACTATTTTATTCCTCTTCTTTGCTTCCATGCTATGACCTGTTCATTATATATACATGTATATGTATGCAATTCCAATAAATTTTCAATTCAATTCAATATTTGACTCGATTTGGCTTAATTCAGCTTTCATTTTCATATTGGTTAAATTAATTATTATTCCAATATTCTTATTAGTTAAACTAATAATCAAACATCACAACCAACAATCAATTAGTTGATTAAATTTTCAATCATATAACTTTTATATACCCAAAAATCATATTTTTAGTGTCAAATTACAAACAATAAATCTAATTAAATTTTGGTTCTCACACCAATCAATTGGAAATATATAGATATCCCACTTTTGAAACTCGAACACAAATGCTGATTATGCGATCGCTATCATTAGAATCATCTCCGGGCGACTAGAGTGTGATTCTATATCTATCTAGTATCTAAGGCTTTGAATATACATCTCGTCAGGCATATACTCAAAGTTTTCCTATACTAGATTGTCCAAATTCATTTTAAAATAAAATATTCAAATACGAATAATGGATATAACATTTTAAAACTAAATTTGATTTTAAAAAATAACACTCTTCACACTCATTCTAGGATACTACTGATCCTATCTCTAACGAGACATTCTTATTGGATTTTATTAATCCAATCTCTGATGAATTCTTTCATTCGGTTCTAATGTGTCTTGTTCTCGAGCTCTATAAGCCAACGTTCTGATACCAAGACGAAACGACCCAAACCTCCCCATAAGGGAAAGCCCGGACTGAGTTGAAAACACGACAAATCAGAACACAAACAGAAGAACATTCCATTGCTATTATAATAATTACATCAGAGTACAAGAACTTAACAGAGTATGAATAAATAATATACATTAGAAAAGTATCAGATATTTAAAATACATTACATTTCAGTGGAAAAATAATACATAACATAACTGGAAGAAATACACGGATACAAAGCTTTTCGAATATAGCTCCAGCTGTAAACCAGGATCCTATAAAATAGAAATCTACAAAACCAAAACTACTAGCTTCCCGTGTCAAAAATAGGGGCACCCAGAGTTTAGGTTAAAATGATACTCAGGGTCAGTCATGGGACTGGTGTGAGAACTAAAATAGCTATTAAAAACTTTACTTTAGAAATAAAGTGAATCAAGGGACCACGCCGTATAACACGAAATGGGTTTTTGTAGGATATAAATTAACCCTAGAGGGGGGTGAATATGTTTTTTGCTATTTTTACTGAGTAATTAAACAATATCAATCAAAAATAATAATCAGAGTAAATGCAGAAAATAAATAACACACAGATATACCTAGCTTTGGCAAAACCCTGCCTACTACTGCATTCCCCAAGGTTTCCACTAGGTATTAGTCAACAATTACAACGCTTACAACACCCGTAAACTTGCGACAATTCCTAGGCTCTTTGTCCTAACCCTATGCTAAAAACTTATCCCCAGTTTCTACTAGGAGCTACACAAAAGGGCCTCGCAATCTCGCTCTACTTGCACTAACCCTACGCTCAAAACCCTGTACTAACTTCTATCCCCGAAATCAGATTTCTCCAAATTACAAACCCCGCAATTCATCTCCCTAGTTTTAGAGACAAACTAGAAAACTCTAAAGACGATTACAAATTGAAAACAATTAAAAAAATTAAAACAATTGAAATAGAAACCCTAGTTTTAATTAAAAAAACCATTTAAGAAATTAAACCCTAGCCCTTAAAACAACTAGGTCGACCACTTTGCTTCATCTATCTTCACTTGAGCCCGATCTCCTCTTTATCTCTGGAAATGGCAATGGCAATTTAAAATTAGGGTTTCAAATCTTCAAATTAAGCTGCCGCTCTTCTCTTCTTTGATGTGCTTCAGTATCCATTGGCAATCTCTACTTTTAATTGAGTTGAAGAAGATTGATTTCGATCCAAGTTATCTCCTTTTTCTGGTATGAAATTAATTTGAATTTTTTCCTTTAGCTTGTTCGAATTTGGATGGTTTGATGCCTGTGATGGTTGGTGTATTTATAGGATTAAAAGTCCTAAAATTTTGGTCTGATTTCATATACGTTTGACTTGGTTCATGATATATACGAAATTTTTTGAGCTTGAAACCTTCTGAAATTCTGGAGTTTTCCTCGACTTTAAACCTGAGTGTATATTGCATATATTTTGGGCTTTGGAAATTTTCGGCTTTGAATTTGTGGAGTTTGTAATCTTCTAACTTTCTGAAAATATCTTGCGTGATGAATCCTTCAATTTTAAATGGTCCTCCTTGACTTTGCAATCGGTTTATTTGATTTCTAGAACTTCAAATCTTATTTTTCCTTTGCCTTGAAGTTCTTAACTAAAAACAGTTTCTACATAAATTTGAAATTGTATTGCACATGAATTGCCTTGTTCTTGAATTTGTCCTTGGCTCTAAGTTAGTATTATATTGAAAAATATGCTGCCATGTACTGAATAGTTACTATTTTTTGATAAGAACAGATTCTATACTTTATGTGCCATATTGTTTTTGCACTTGAATTATGGGGTCTTGATATTCGGCTTTGAACTGATAAAAACAGATGATACAGTTGATCTGCCTGACTCATTTGAGTATTCATATGTATGCTGCTTCACCCCTGAGGGTTTGTGCATGTGTGTTGTTTAGTTGCTCCACTGTTTTTCCAATTTGCTCATGCCATGTTCATGTGTTTTCCATCTGAATGTTGCACCATGTACATGTTCATGTGTACACCATTACACTTGAGTTCTGTTGTTCTATTCATGCTTGTGATTTATTGGGTCATCTTGTTTTTCATGGTACTGGTTCATGTGTATGTGTATATATCAGAGTTGTTGCATACATGGTTGGCTACACTTGACTTTCCCATTTGCTTTGATCGGCTCGGTTGGCTAATTTATATTATATTGATGTTATTATGAAATGCATGCTTATTCATTGAAACATATTCTTGTGACTTAAATATGTACATATATGCATTATTTCTTAGATTCTCCTCTCTACAGATTCATTGTATGCTTGCATGTCTTATCCATTTATAGTTTGCATGTCGAACCCATGTACGTTGCATATACTTGCATTGGTATCATAAACTAGTGCATTCATGTGCACTGTTGTACCTTGTTGTCTCACTGTTAGAACTCCTCAACTCAATAAACATATACATCTTACTTTCTTGGACTTTTTGAACCTGACCCTTGCCTGTGTACTCTTGGTTGTGCTTGTGCCTGAACTGCTCGGCCTGTCCATCCCTCGATAAAAAACTGGTGCTTCACATGGTCTTGCCATTTTACTATGGCCTATAAAATTTGGCACTTTTATTCCTTTACTGGTTTAAATCTTGAACAGCCCCTTGCATGTCCATATGACTTTGAACATACATGAACTTGCTGCTATCTATGTATACATTCTGAAATGTTGTACTTGTCCATTGAAATGATACTGCACTTGTACCTTTGTTTGAATTTTTCTGGCTTTTATAGAAAAATATGATATAAACAGATGTTGCCTTGATTTGTGTTGATATGGACTGAGTTGAGTTGGTCCATGAGGCTTCTCCTCAGTTGCAATACTGGTTTCTTTTCTGTACACTAACTTGATATATATCAGACCAAGTCTATAAAAATGATGAGAAACACACTAAAAATTTGAGGCAAATAAAATATAAAAATAAATTTATATTTGTATGCACTTCAGATTTATTTTCATTGCAGTGTACTCTGTGTGTGTATGTTTCATGTGACAGGTAAGCAGATGGTGACTGATAGCTGGACTGGATCTGAAGCACATGAACATTCAGTGTGTCAGAGTCAGTGAATGTATAACTGTGTCTATATATAACTGAGTGATCGAGTGATATGTAGTGAGGAATTGAATGTACTGAGTGACGAGAGTTGTAGTGAGGAATAAATGTATAAAGTGGAAAAATTGTACTGATAATTATAATAAACAAATTTGATTAAAATAGAATATTATTTTATTATGTTCAAATCAATTTTTCTACCATACTCAAATTAATTCAGTTAGTACAATTCCATGTAAAAATATTATAATTGTGAATATATAATAGTGGAGTTATAATGTTGTACTATTTCAGATTATGAAATAAAATATTTAATTGAATAAATATACTGTGAACTATGTATAATAGTATATTATTCAATAAATATTTATTTCTATGAAATGAAATATAAAATAGTACAGTTACAAACACATTTAAATAATAGTATATGTTTGTTATCATCAAACAAAAATCATACAACACATTGTTGTATCCAACAGTTTTCTCCTAAGAAAACCAGTGCATAAAATAGTTTATAAAAAGTGCAATGCTTTTTGAAAAATGAAGCTATTATAAGACTTAGGTCCCATAACACAATGCAACGCAAGTTGGAGGATAGAGTTTTCCCTTATAATAGCCAAACATGCTTGGTACTTTTAAAACAAATCATTTTGATATTACTATAAGTGTATAGTGTCAAAATCAACTTCAAATATAAGTGTATCAATCATTGATGGCATGGGTACCATATATCATGTCGCCATACTAGGCTCTACAATTAAAACCGAAATGCCATGTATTGGAAATTGGATTTCCATCAAGATTCGAGGCAAGGGATGTAATCCTCACCAATTCAGATCACCTCTAGTAAGATGACCCAGGATCCCCCGCAGTGAATCCTTAGATCCTCCAAGGCTGGTCCTCCCTTACGTTTGAGGATTGGCAATTCCTGAAGACACGTTTACTGGTCCTATCGGATCTATCCATCGGCCTTGTAGTGACCGATATATCCGAGGCGCCTCGCATTCCATCATCCACATAGGTAAAAATAAATAAATGTCTAGGCTCTATACATTGACACCACCCATAGCTAGAAAGAAACGCCGTGCACTCCTTGGGTCTCTTATCCCGTTTTTGACTTATATCGAGGTGTAAGGCTCGCAAATTAATGCAATACACAAAGCTATGCTATTTTAACCCATGCTTTGATCATCAACCACAAGACTTTTCTTTTCAACGAAAGCCTTGATCATTTGCATCTCAGCACGCCACATTGACAATTCACGCCATGCCACTGATGTCTATCAATATATAACTTCTAAGCTCATACGTCTCAGAGAAGGGTATTAATTAAGAGAATAAATTCTCCGCCCCCAAACAAATATATATTTAATATAAATCAATCAACACATAATATAATCCAATGTCAGACACACATCCATTTACTAGTTCGTTCTAGGTCTGAACGAAATCGGAGACACCTTATTCCTCGTCCCATATGTCCAATATAGGAGAGAGGTCCTCGTATATCCGATCGATCTCCAAGTACGTCTGAACGATCACCACTTATTACCTTGTCTTTGGTGTACAGCCCAATCAAGACATCAGTAATCATCCAAACGAGGTGATGATCTCTGGTCTTCAACCACCGTCTTCGTCGTCGACTTATCATTGTATTAATTATTCAAAATGGGATATGTAACGCCCCGCATTTTTAAGATAATTAAAAATGTGTGTGTGTGTGTATATACATATATACGCATGGATATAAAAATAATGGTGATGTGCTATTTAAATTAGTGGAAGAAACGGAAAAATTAATAAGTTAACGATATATGTAATAGAAGAGATAATAAAATAAAATACTTAATTTAGATTTCAGGAATTAAGTAAAACGGACATCACCATTGCGTCCGCCTCGAGATTCTGGTTCAGATGGACACTTGATTTGCGTAAATCAGACACCGTATGAAGAAGTTGTTAAGGTTCGAAGATTGTATACGCACAAGAGAAATATGTATATACATATACATATATATATAATTAAAATATAAAATAAAGAATAAGATAAGGATTGCATGTAATAAATACATGCACTGAAAAAAAAGAGAAAAATGTAATGCATGCATTGGAAGAAAGAAAGGATTGGTTGCATGCAATGTAAATATGTTGCATGCACTGATTTGCAAACATAATGCATTAACATTAAAAGAAAAATAAAAGAAAAAGATTCATGCAATTGTTCAATTTAAGTATTGTAACTAACATGAAAAAGAGAAGTAAGGAGAGAACAATAATTATCATTGTTCTAAGACTTATTAACAAAAGACTTCATAGCTCAGTTGGTTAAGGCATTGGATTTGTAACTTAGAGGCTAGGGATTCGAACCGCCGCGGCGGCATAATTTTTATTTTTGTTTTAGAGAGGGCCAACTAAACATGCAAATGTATGTACGTATACAAATTCAAAATTTGAAAGGATAAGAACGTACATATAAGGAAATGAAGAAAAATATATGTATATATATGAGAATATATATATATATATATATATATGCAGAAAATATATGTATATGAAAGATAAAATTTCAAGATAAGGCTACAGTCAATAAAATATGGCAAGAATCAAATAACGGTGAAACATCGTTTCAATTTTGAAAATAAAACGAAAGTTGTGCATATATATATACGCGTAAAATGGACGTTAGAGGAATTGTATACATTTAATAATATTTCATGTGAATAGAACAGTTAATTAAATTTCAGAAATTCAAAAGTTCGAAATTCAAATTTCTGCGCCAAAACAGCTTGCGGGACCCAATGCTGACTCAACACTGCGTGTACAATAAAATTTGGCTAGATTCGTCTGTGAACCTGGACTATTTTCTTAACTGGGTTCAATGCTGACTCAGCGCTGTGTGTACGATAAGATTTGGCTAGATTCATCTGCAAACCTAGACAATTTTCTTAGTTGGGTTCAATGCTTACTCAGCACTGCGTGTACGATAAGGTCTTGAGCACCTATATAAACACACCTAGACCTAACCCTAAATTCATTAATCAAAGTAATGGCGTCACCATGCTTTAATCTAACCTAGCCTCCAACAAATCAAATCAAATTAGAGTTTTTAAGGCAACAATCAAAGTTAGAGCTTTCAAATTGGAGTTCACGAATTGGATAATAAGAATTGGATTCTACATCAAAGGATTAGTTATTCAAATTCAGAAAATCAGATCCCAGAATTCAAGATCCGTTCTTTAATCAGTAAGTGGAATTAAATTATGACTTTTCGATAATGTTATGGATATCGTTTAGAATTCCATTATATATATATATGTATATATATATATATATATATATATATATGTGTGTGTGTGTGTGTGTGTTTGTGTGTGTGCATTGTGAAATTGCAAGTTTAACTATAAATTGCGATTATAATGAGTTGAAACGTAAAAATGAATAGATCTATAAATTCATTTCTTAAATATAGTAAATTATGGGAATGGTTAGCATGACATGACATCATTAATTTGTTTATTAAACCAGTTGAACGTTTATATGATTTATAGCATAACATTGAACATGTAACTGGATTAGTCGGAGTATTATACAGTTCACATGAAAACTGTCATATTTATGTACAAGGAATGGCTTGAGTAAGTGTATGACTATATTGACCAAATTATGTTTAAAGATCTGAAATTTGATCATAAGTATAAAAATAATTTGGGTATGAAATGGGACATGTCTAAATAGTGATTTGGGACATAAATTAAAACATATGTGAATATGAATTTTAGGCAGAAATTGGAGAATATGTGGGTTTGGTTGGTGCAATATACATACATACATACATACATATATGCCTTAATTTATGATAAGAGGCATGATTAAAAGTGAATTAAAAAGAGGCATAAAAGTCTATAATTTGAATAGTGAATTAAACACAACTCAAATGGGGAAAGGTTTAATTAATTAATTAATTAATCGTGGAATGTTTAATAATTACAATTAGGAATTGTAATTGTACTTATGACACGAGGTTAGGTTACACTAGTGGTGGAAGTCTGCCCGGACCCGACCGGCATATCCAGCAGCCACTAATGTTGAACCTAATGTGGGAGGTCTGAGTACGTAAATACGAATCGGGCTAAGACACGAGGTTAGACTCAACTGTGGAATAAGACTGCCCGGACCCTACCGGCATATCCAACATCCACACGTTATAGGCCTTATGTGGGAGGTCTAGCCCATTATAACCATAATTGGACATGTTAATGAATTAGAATACTTAACCCAATTAAATCTCTAGTGGTGTTATGAACCAGTTTAAGTGGGAAGGGGTAAAGTAAACGTGTTAAAGAAATGGGAAAGGTTAAGTTAATCTTAATTAATGCCATAATGGGGAACGATAACAACCTATTATGAACATATAGGGGAAATATGAAAGTCATATAATAGGTAGACTTGTCCTAGGGACAAGGGAAGATGATAATAAGACTAGAGAATGGGACAACTTATATTATAAAATAAGTTGAATATAAACTACAAAGTGATAATGAGTAATATGTTGATAAACATAACATGAGTTATAATTAGAATACCTTAGTTAAGAGAACTAATAAATAACAATAAAGATAACTGAGTAGTAAATCTTAGTTAAGAGAACAAAGTAATAAAACTTGGTTAAGAAAAATAAGCAATAAGCCTTAGTTAAGAAAACTAAGCAAACAACCATGGATTGTGGTGACATCAATAGATGGAAGTATAACTGAATAAGAAGATAGATACGAGGAAAAACATATATAAGAAATAAGTTAAGATGGATAATGGGGTACAAAGCTTATAAATGAAACTTACAAGCAATGAGTCATATATGAAACATTAATAAGCAAGAGAAACTTGCTAATTAGAATCGAAAGATAAAATGAATAAGGATAACCAAGTTAAATGTGAAAACTCATGAGGTAGTGCAAGCGCGTAATTAATGGTTAGACATAGGGTCTAATGACATATAAGACTGAGGCACTTGGACTAGTCCATACGTTAGAGGATGAATAACCATAAGGGGTAGATCATCGGGATGTCAAAAGACACAAAGAGGAGCGCATGTCCATCTAGATATTCTTGTAGGCTCCAACAGACTGGGTTAGGAAGCACGCGACTTCTGAGGACATAGGGTACTCTTGGTATTCCCCTGTAAGTGGCAGATGATCCGCTTGTGCTTACAGATTTAGTTCTGCGTAGGTGAACCAATGAGTATGCCTTGATTGCAATAATTAAAGGGCAATCAAAAGATTAAGATGGACCAGTGTGACTCGATGAGACTATTTAGTGCCCTGTGATAGCAACTCGTCGTCTACCTACCATCTTCATTCAGTACGTAAAGCAGAAAGGCGGAGAACTCCAAAAGACCATATACTTTGCTATCAAGTTATGGGTGAGGTCGGCCAATAGGTTTGAAGGGCATAGGGGGCCGGGGTAAAGTTCTCATTCTTAATATTCTTGGGTGCCTTTCATTAGTTGAGGGAGGGGTCTAGTGGGACCATAGCTACTGTAAAAGCAGACCTTAGCATCTGCAATCAGCAGATATCTGAAAGCTCCCGACCGAGTTCCGTGTTTCTTGATTAGCCCTGCCACGGGACTCGGGCGCACATATAGAGAACATGTGCAGTAGACATCGAGTACGATTGATGATACGTACATGGGAAAGTCTAGGAACAACCATGTCTGCTCTGGGTGGTGTATCGCAGACTAGTGGGCATTATTCGATGATAGAACCTAATTCGATCGAATGGTTCAAAGATGGCAGTCCGAACGCTTACATAATATAGAAGTGGTGGTTCTTTGCAGATGTAGCATTAACATATATACAGAAATCCATAAGACATTCAGGCGTAGGATTAGGGACTGCTATATTCCTACGATGATATGGTGGAGATAGCGCGAGTAAGGTACCATGGGGTGTACCTTAGTTGGTGGTAACTACATATACACTGTATTAGGTTCATCTAATAGGGAGTAGATGGGTGCGACGTGTGTAAGCCTTGGATGCTAATAACACAGATAACCTAATGAATTAGAAAATGTAATTGAACGGTATATGTAGGATTATCCAGAAGTGTAATTTAAATTCATTCGCATAGAACTTATGTTCTGACCCCCTCCTCATAACATTCGTAGGTTAGGTTTACGACAGAGACTATATAGCTTTGGATACTGGTTTAGCAGTATTGTTATTAAGGTAAAGTTATGTTTTAATTATATTATATTTTTTTCCTTCCGTTGTGAGATATTTTCCGAACTCTGACATGTTTTATGTCTCTGTCTTTTCTGCAGGATACCAGAGCACCCAACTCGAGTTGTGATGGATTGGGTATTTGAAAAAATATTCGGCGCATCGGAACTCTGGTTGTTACATCTTGTATTAGAGCTTCGGTTTAGGATCCCTATATAGATAATGAGTGAATGTATTTGTATTTACTAAAGTATAAATATATTATATATAAAAACCTAGATCCATAAGGAAGCCCACTAGATAGAAAAAGTAAAATATGGAAGGAAATGGGATATCTATTTTGTACACTAAAGGAATGAACATAGAAATTTTGATACCTTTAAGTGGTTTGGTTGGAAAGTGTACAGTATGGTTGGTATTAGAGAAAGATGTATCCCATATGATAGAAACTGAAATGTTAGTATTTCAGATTAGTGGGTTTAAAAGTGAAGCCTTCTAAATTAGAAATAGGATTAAAAAGTAAAGCATACAAAATGTTGCATTTTGTAAAAAGTTTTGAAATCTCTATTCTTTTGACAATAAATTTTGATTATTGTTTTAAAAAGAAAATTTTGTGGGTAAACAAAATAAGTTGCAGAGGATAAGAATAGATTAAATGTTTGCACCTTGTAGAAAGCAGACAAAATTAAAATTGTAGGTATAAACAATGTAACCCAATAGTTGTTCTTGTCTACTCTAGTTTTATGATTTGAAAAAAAATTGTTTTGCAATTTTATTTTATGACATGTTTTTATGGTTTGGAAAAAGTAAGTTTTGGAAAAGAAATAAAGTTTTACCGCTTTTAATTTTTGAAAAATTTAATAAAATGAGAGGCCAAACCATGTTTCGAAAGAAATGGAGTAGATTAGGATTAGTACCTAGGAAAGCGGCAAGGGTTAGAGGTTAGGAAGTAAATAGCAAGGACTATCTTGGAATAATAAAAACAAATTCCCATAGAATGCATAAGCATTGTGAAGCCTAGGATTGTTGCTCGAAAAAAAAGTGTAGGCTAGTAATACACAGCAAGGACTAGTAGTGACTACTAGATAGTGGAAGGGCAAGTAAGCATTGAGAGTTTGTGGTTGGACTTTTCTTTAGTGAAATAGTCTTATGATTCTTGGCCCTTGATAGTAGCTGTGTAGGATGTCGAAAGACGGAAAGGCTTAATGAAAAAAAATATAAGCTAGGAAAGAGAAAAACCTAGCGAAGGAGAAAACAACAAATTCGGCGAAGCAACAAACGTAACGGGAAAAGAAAATCTTTTAAAAAATGAATAAAAATGAAATTCTCCCAAGATAATTTGAAAGAGAAAAGATTTTTTTGTAGTTGTGCTTGGATAGGAAAGTACAAGGTTTTTTTATAGAATAGTTATATAAAAATCCAAGTGCAATTAGAAAAGGTACATAAAATAAAAACGGAGAATGTAAGTTCTTCCATTTAATACCCTTTTGTAACATAAGAAATCGAATTTAGAAAATTAGATTTTTCTAAATTTCGAAATTTAATGATGATTGGTAGGGTTTTGGATGCAGCAATTGGATGAACTATGTTCTTTCTCTGTAAGAGTGTGGGAAGATTTGGATGAAAAGCTATTTTGGTTTTCAAAATATTGCATTCATATAGAACTACAAGTATATTTAGGATGTGAGCATCATGTTTTGAAAGAGATTTTAAAAGTTTGCATACATATAGGTGGTACCAAATTAGGCATACATGCATTGCTATGATGTATTTCACTTTGTATATGTGCACAATGTTTGCAAAAATTGGATGCACACATGATGGATGTATATTATGCGAGGGATTATATATTTAATTCCTATCAAATTTCGGGGACGAATTTTTTATTAAGGGTGGGAGAATGTAACACCCCGCATTTTTAAGATAATTAAAAATGTGTGTGTATATATATATATATGCATGGATATATAAATAATGGTGATGTGAAATTTAAATTAGTGGAAGAAACAGAAAAATTAATACAATAATGATATATGTAATAAAAGAGATAATAAAATAAAAATAATTAATTTAAATTTCAGGAATTAAGTAAAAAGGCATCACCATTGCATCCGCCTCGAGATTCTGGTTAAGATGGACACTTGGTTTGCGTAAATCGGACACCGTATGAAGAAGTTGATAAGATTCGAAGTTTGTATACGCACAAGAGAAATATATATATATATATATATATATATATAAACAAATTAAAATATAAAATAAAGAATAAGATAAGGATTGCATGTAATAAATACATGCACTAAAAAAAAGAAAAATGTAATCATGCATTGAAAGAAAGAAAGGATTGGTTGCATGCAATGTAAATATGTTGCATGCACTGATTTGCAAACATACTGCATTAACATTAAAACAAAAATAAAAGAAAAAGATTCATGCAATGGTTTAATTTAATTATTGTAATTAACATGAAAATGAGAAGTAAGGAGAGAACAATAATTATCATTGTTACAAGACTTATTAACAAAATATTTCATAGCTCAGTTGGTTAAGGCATTGGATTTGTAAAATATAGGTCAGGGATTCGAACCCCGGCGGCGGCATAATTTTTATCTTTGTTTTAGAGAGGGCCAACTGAACATGCAAATGTATGTATGTATAAAAATTTGAAAGTATAAGAACATACATATAAGGAAATAAAGAAAAATATATGTATATATATGAGAATATATATATATATATATATATATATATATATATATGCAGAAAATATATGTATATGGAAGATAAAATTTCAAGATAAGGCTACAGTCAATGAAATATAGCGAGAATCAAATAACAGTGCAACATCGTTTGAATTTTGAAAATAAAACGAAAGTTGTGCGTATATATATACGCGTGAAATGGTCGTTAAAGGAATTGTATACATATAAAAATATTTCATGTGAATAAAACAGTTAATTAAATTTCATAAATTCATAAGTTCGAAATTCAAATTTCTGCGCCAAAACAACTTGCGGGACCCAATGCTGACTTAGCACTGCGTGTACGATAAGATTTGGCTAGATTCATCTGCGAACCTGGACTATTTTCTTAACTGAGTTCAATGCAGACTCAGCGCTGCGTGTACGATAAGATTTGGCTAGATTCATCTGCGAACCTGGACTATTTTCTTAGTTGGGTTCAACGCTGACTCAGCGCTGCGTGTACGATAAGGTCTTGAGCACCTATATAAACACACCTAGACCTAACCCTAAATTCATTAATCAAAGTAATGGCGTCACCATGCTTTAATCTAACCTAGCCTCCAACAAATCAAATCAAATTAGAGTTTTTAAGGCAACAATCAAAGTTAGAGCTTTCAAATTGGAGTTCACGAATTGGATAATAAGAATTGGATTCTACATCAAAGGATTAGTTATTCAAATTCAGAAAATCAGATCCCAGAATTCAAGATCCGTTCTTTAATCGGTAAGTGGAATTAAACTATGACTTTTCGATAATGTTATGGATATCGTTTAGAATTCCCATATATATATATATGTATATATATATATATATGTGTGTGTGTGTGTGTGTGTGTGTGTGTGCATTGTGAAATTGCAAGTTTAACTATAAATTGCGATTATAATGAGTTGAAACGTAAAAATGAATAGATCTATAAATTCATTTCTTAAATATAGTAAATTATGGGAATGGTTAGCATGACATGACATCATTAATTTGTTTATTAAACCAGTTGAACGTTTATATGATTTATAGCATAACATTGAACATGTAACTGGATTAGTCGGAGTATTATACAGTTCACATGAAAACTGTCATATTTATGTACAAGGAATGGCTTGAGTAAGTGTATGACTATATTGACCAAATTATGTTTAAAGATCTGAAATTTGATCATAAGTATAAAAATAATTTGGGTATGAAATGGGACATGTCTAAATAGTGATTTGGGACATAAATTAAAACATATGTGAATATGAATTTTAGGCAGAAATTGGAGAATATGTGGGTTTGGTTGGTGCAATATACATACATACATACATACATATATGCCTTAATTTATGATAAGAGGCATGATTAAAAGTGAATTAAAAAGAGGCATAAAAGTCTATAATTTGAATAGTGAATTAAACACAACTCAAATGGGGAAAGGTTTAATTAATTAATTAATTAATAATGGAATGTTTAGTAATTACAATTAGGAATTGTAATTGTACTTATGACACGAGGTTAGGTTACATTAGTGGTGGAAGTCTACCCGGACCCGACCGGCATATCCAGCAGCCACTAATGTTGAACCTAATGTTGGAGGTCTGAGTATGTAAATACGAATCGGGCTAAGACACGAGGTTAGACTCAACTGTGGAATAAGACTGCCCGGACCCTACTGACATATCTAGCATCCACACGTTGTAGGCCTAATGTGGGAGGTCTAGCCCATTATAACCATAATTGGACATGGTAATGTATTAGAATACTTAACCCAATTAAATCTCTAGTGGTGTTACGAACCAGTTGAAGTGGGAAGGGGTTAAGTAAACGTGTTAAAGAAATGGGAAAGGTTAAGTTAATCTTAATTAATGACATAATGGGGAATGATAACAACCTACTATGAACATATAGGGAAAATATGGAAGTCATATAATAGGTATATTTGTCCTAGGGACAAAGGAATATGATATTAAGACTAAAGAATGGGACAACTTATATTATAAAATAATTTGAATATAAACTAAAAAGTAATAATGAGTAATCTGTAGATAAACATAACATGAGTTATAATTAGAATACCTTAGTTAAGAGAACTAAGTAAATAACGATAAAGATAACTGAGTAGTAAATTTTAGTTAAGAGAACTAAGTAATAAACCTTGGTTAAGAAAAATAAGCAATAAGCCTTAGTTAAGAAAACTAAGAAAACAACCGTGGATTGTGGTGACATCAATAGATGGAAGTATAACTGAATAAGAAGATAGATATAAGGAAAAACTTATATAAGAAATAAGTTAAGATGGACAATGGGGTACAAATCTTATTAATGAAACTTACAAGCACTGAGTCATATATGAAACATTAATAAGCAAGAGAAACTTGGTAATTAGAATTGAAAGACAAAATGAATAAGGATAACCAAGTTAAATGTGAAAACTCATGAGGTGGCTGAGACGACCCGTAATCCCGTTCAGACGGAAACAAGGGTTATCATTGGAATATAAAACAGAAACAGATAATAGCAGAACAGAAATAAATAAATACACCAGATAATGAACAATAGAATATACTAGATAAAAGTAATCATCAGAGTTACACAGTATACAGGATCATACTTAGTACAAATACAGTTCAGCTATACATAAATGTCTACAGCGGAAAACAAACAAAATATGTACAATAGGAGCTGAACAACATAAAAAGAGATAAATGATAGAATCCATCCTCAGCTCCAGCTATCCAGAAAGAACTAGCTAAACCTGAATACAAGGCTGCCCGTGTAGAAAAAGGGGCACCCGAGTTTGAAAGTGAACCAAACTACGAGTCAGTCATGGGACTGGTATGAGAAATCTACTCAACACATATATAATTTGGCTAATCACAGGACCATGCCACTTTCGTGGAACGTGTTTACTCCATTGGATTGCCAGTGCTTTAAAACAAATCTTTCTTTTAAACAACGCAATGTATTTTATAAAAATGAAGCCATTATAAGACTCAGTTCCCATCACACAATGCAACACAAACCGGAGGATAGAGTTTTTACCTTATAACGGCCAAAATATGATTGATACGAATAAAGCAAAAGCATTTGATATTATTACTAGTGTTTATATGTTTCAAAAACAATTTGAATCATAACTATCAATCATAGGCGGCATGGGTACCATATATCATGTCGCCATATATATATACAATCAAAACCGCACGATGTCGTATTTGGAAATTGGATTTCCGTCATGAACCAAGGCAAAAGATAGTCCTTACCGACTTCGAGACAATCTAGCCCATGTCTCCGGAACAGCCGCAACTGCCCCTTGGAGCGACAGGGCCGGTCCACACGGAGTGGATTATAGTGCCTGAACAATACGTTTCTTCGCCCTTTGGGGCGTAAATGAGCCAACGAATGACTCCATCGGACCAGGATCGTCCGATCAAACCGAGGCGCCTCGCAACAGCAACAACCACATAGGTGAAAAGTATATAAATGTCAGGGCTGGTAGGTCACTGACACCACCCTAGCTAGAAAGAAACGCATGCCCTCCTTGAGGTCCTTCTCCCGTTTCTGGTTCATACCGGGGTGTGAGGCTCGCGAATTCACGTTATACACAAAGCTACGCCACACAGGCGGTGCTTTGATCATCTCCACAAGACTTTGCTTTTCAACAGAAGCCCTGATCACTGCATCTTAGCATGCCACACAGGCAGTTCATGCCGTGCGACTGATGTCCATCGATATACAACCTCTGAGCTCGTGCGTCTCAGAGAAGGGCGTTAAGCAAAAGAATAAATTCTCCGCCGCCAAACAGATGTATATTTAATAGAGATCAATCAACACAGAATAAAATCCAATGTCAGACACACAGTCCATTTACAAGTCCGTCCTGGGTCTGAACGAAACCGGAGGCACTAAATACCTCGCAAACCCTTCGATCACCACGTACGTCTGAACGATCACCACTCATTATCCATATTTCGGGATGCCTCCCAATCAGGACCTCGGTTACCATCCAAACGCGGTGAAGATCTCCGGTCTTCGACCATCGTCTTCATCTTCGAATTTCAATCGTCGGTAAATTATTTGAAATGAGAATTAACTCGGCCCTTTCAAATAATTCACGTATATTTAGAATTTCAAATCAATTTATTTCAATGGTTAAATTATTCGACAACAACAAATTTGTTCTTTAATGTAATTTTCACACCAAACACATACAACCATCAAATACCACATAAATCGAGCAAATTCAGTTTATTTCCATTCAATATTGTTTATGATATTTTATAACGATTTATCGCTATTTTTATTTATTTAAAAATAGCCAATTTATTCAAAACGACGCTTCGGGCCATAACGCGGCCGTGGCACTGTTTTTCTTTAGATTTTATTTACACATATCTGAAAATCTAACCGTTGGATCTTCACAAAATTTACTTCATTAGAAAGGTCTTTTCAAAACGAATCCAACGGTTCCAGTTTCGGGAAAATCCGACGGTCGGATCTCCCGGTACAATCGTTTGAAGTTTCGATTTCAAAATACGAACTGCAGCGTCGTTATTCGATTAAATATATAATTATATATAAATATATAAATATAATCGCTTCTGGCGCTGTTTTTCATCAGATATGAATTAAACATTCCAAACAATCCAACCGTTGGATTTTTACAAGGTTGGTGCCGTTGGAAAGATATTTCCAAGGCGAACCCGACGGTTGAGGTTTCGGGAAAAATCCAATGGTCGGATTTCCCGCACTAGTTGTTTGAAATCATGGTTTCAAAATGCGAACTGGACGACTACGTTTCGTTTTAATTTTATTTATATTTATATATTTATATAAATATAGTTCATTCAATGATTTCAATATCGTTTTCACTTCAAATATTTCACTAACGCCTTAAAATTTTGGAAAATTTCGCCATAACCTCCCCTGCACCGGGAGCATCGGGAAATCTCAAATAGCTTCCCCGTTCCTTCTAATCTCAAAAAGAAAAAGAAAAAGAAAAAGCCAAGCGGCTAGCCAACAGGCTCATAAAATCATCACCCAAACAAAATAGTAAATGTGTACCTATTTGTCGGGCACAAAATTTTATTCCTCTTCTCTAGCCCCTTTGCTATAACCTGTTCAATGAATATGCATGTACATATATATAGTTCTTATCATTTATCATTTTCTATTCAACTTCATATTTGATTTCTATTTGGTTTAAAAACACCATTCATTCTAATGTTACATACATAGGTACAAATCATATCATTAGCTAATTAATGAATATTTCAACTCATATATATTTATTTGAACAAGTGGCTATTTTTAACACTTCACATTTCAACGATTCATGCATATAATAAAAATGTGATTTTTATTGTAAAACAACTCATTTCAAAACACTATTATTTTATATATTTCATATTGGTGACAAAAATAGGTTTTTTTCTTATAAAACAATTTCTTTCAAAACGAGATTATTTTACACAGTTCATATAGTCGATAAAAGGTGATTTTTATTATCAAACAATTTATTTCAAAATATGAATACCATTCAACACATGAATTTCGAATCAACGAATGAATATCGATTCAACACATGAAGTTTTTCTATATTTCTATATATAGATAAAAATGTGATTTTTATATTTAAAACGCAAATACCATTCAACACATGAATTTCTAATCAACGAATGAATATCGATTCAACACATGATGGTTTTCTATAGTTTCTATATATAGATAAAAATGTGATTTTTATATTTGAAACGCGAACACCATTCAACACATGAATTTCAAATCAACGAATGAATATCGATTCAACACATGAAGGTTTTCTATTCAATGAATAAATATAGTTTTTGTAAATGAAAATAATTCAAACACGTGAATATTATTCAAAATTTCGGCAGCATAATGGCAGGGTAGTTAAAACCGGGACCGACCCTAGTACGGCTCCTCGCTCTACCTTAAAACCTCGCGATTTTTGACAATGGGGATCATGCATCTAGTTCGCACGCAGGTGGAATGTATATATTTATTTCATTTCCACAAACTAATCCTATGTGGTTTCAACCAAATATTTCCCAGCCACAAATGGGTATTTTTCAACCACAATCAATCAATATCAATCACAATCAATCCCAAACAACCATTCGCTATCAATCAATTTTTACACCAATCACAATCAATAAATATCGTCCATGGTTTGTGGACGAGGGGCGTATATATATATATATATAGCAATTCACTTTTATTTCAACACATATATATTTATTACAACGCATATATAACTTATACATCGAACATACAATTTATACAACGCTTATACATGAGGTGTACAACGTTTATATAACTCATACATTGACCATATAATTTATACATCGTCGTTTTCCATATTGTTTTAAAATCAGAAATCTCACATTGGGTTCCACTCCACCAAAAATAGCAGAAGGCTCAGAAAAATATGCGGTCTCTTCTGAAATGCAGAAGACGTCCTCACGGTCACGATGTTTCCTGTTTCATCGAATTTCGTTAACATAGCAAAAATATATGATTTTTCAAAGGTTTGCAACACTTAAAAGTGTTATTTTCAATTGAAAAATAAACAAGCCGTATACCAGTTTTTTCTTCGAAACTAGGTTTTCGATTTTCTCGCGAATCGATGCACGATATCACGATCCGCTAATGCCACGACCTTGGCCTTGGAACAGGCTTCACGGCGATGGTGGCCTCCCTCAGATCGATGGCGAGATCAGGCGGCGGCGGAGTAAAGTCTCCGACTTTGGAGGCGTCTAACTCGATGCTCGTCGAACGATAGGGGGTGGGGTTGCTATGGATTGGAAGAGGAAGGAGAGGGCTCTCGAATCTGGGTGGTGGCGGGGTCGGACGTGGCCTGAGGCAGCGGCGATTGAGGCGAGATGTCGTGGAAGTTTTCCGCCGTTAGGTTGTTTCGGGGGGAGAGAAACCAGGGGGGCACGATATTTTTCTTGAATTTTCATTGGCCAGAAATTATATATATATATTTTAAAATCCAAAAATACCCCTATCGCGAACGGACTTCAAATCGAACCCAACGACTGTCGTCCCTAGCGTTTTACCCCCATTCCGAACACAATGGGATATGTTTCGCAGGCCCATTCGACTGTTTCAGTTACTTTTCCTTCAAATTAAAATATATAATATTCAATATTCGATTTGAACGTACATTTTAATTTGCCGGGACCACAAACTGATTCGAAAAATTCCAGGAAATTAAATCTGGCTATGTGGGGACGATACGGTCCCAACAAAACTAGTTTCGTCGAATTCTGAGACCGTTTGCAAAAAGGCCCATTTTTGGTCGATCCAATTTAACTGTAATTGACCAAAACACATTTTCTTTTGCCACGCTCACATACTAGCTTCATAAATTATGAAATTTGAAACCTAGCAATAACTTCACATCCCGGATCCAACAAAAGCGGTTTCGTCGAATTCCGAGGTCATATGCAAAATGGCCAATTTCACGGCCTATATAAATTCCCTAGCGACCTTGCTGAAAATTCATTCGGCCATAACTTTTGCTTTCCGCTATGAAATTTCGATTTTTCAGATTCGTTAGAAAGGTATTCACTAACAGATTTAAATATTTTTGGTTTCACTAAAATCCGTTTTGTTTCGCACCCGGTACAGTCCGACAAAGTTTGAATTCAATTTTTGAAACTGCAGCGCCATTTCAGGCCTTGTTTATAATTATAATTAACTATATTCGTTTTCAATTGTCGATTCAAACTCAGTTTTCATTGCTATTATTTAAAATATTTATTTTAAATATTTAAAATCCATTATTTTAGCCAATTAAAATTTTTTAAATTGGTTCAGATTTTCTGGGCCGTTACAATCTCCCCCACTTAAAACTTTTCGTCCCCGAAAAGGAACAAAGTCGAAAGTGGTTTGATAAATCTACAATCACACAATACAACAACTAATCAAATTGTTTTAACTTCTCGAAAATATACCGATCCACTTTTACACTCTTTTAAAGTCATTCAGACCATAGAATCTAAAAGTGCACATCCATAGAAAGAAAATAGCAACAGAATAGAGAATTAAATGGTAATGCAAAGTATGGTAAATGTACCTTGCACCGGAGTCAATCAGAGATATCTACTCGGCATCTAGGATAAGCTTTCTGAATGCTCTTCTCAGTTTCCCAAGTACAATCTCGTGGATCTCCACTCCATTGCACTTTGACTAAGTGAACCTTCTTGTTCCTCAGCTCTTTAGTTTCTTTGCCTATTATCTTTAGCGGCTCTCTTCTCACAGCCAATTCTGGAGTAATTTCAATGTCATGCTGAGCTGCTTCTTCCACGATCAAGTCTGGATCATGAACATGCTTTCGAAGTTGGGATATGTGAAATACATCATGAACTCCAGGCAACCAGTCAGGCAGTTTGACCCTATAAGCAAGAGTTACGATCCATTCCAAAATAGGAAACAGACCAATGAATTTGGGCGCCAACTTTCCAGTTTTACCGAACCGGATAACTCCTCTCATCGGCGATACTTTCAAATATACGTAGTCGCCCACAGCAAAGGATATATCTCTTCTTCTTCTATCGGCATAGCTCTTTTGTCGGCTTTGAGCGGCGAGTAATCGCTTTTTAATAAAATCGACTTTGTCGGCAGCTTCTCGGATCATATCAGGACCCAACACAAGTCTATTTCCAGGTTCGACCCAACAAGCAGTAGATCGGCACGGTCTACCGTACAATGCTTCGAATGGCGACATTGTCAGGCTTGCCTGGTAGCTGTTGTTATAAGAGAATTCAGCCAAATGCAGATTGTCTTCCCAGGATCCACCGAAATCTATAACACAAGCCCGCAATTGATCTTCTAAAATACGATTCACCCTCTCAGTCTGGCCGTCTGTCTGAGGATGATAAGCGGTGCTCAAGTTCAACTTCGTTCCCAGTTCGACCTGAAATGCTTCCCAGAATTTGCTAGTGAATATTGAATCTCTATCACTGATTATACTGAGCGGCACTCCATGCAGTCTAACTATTTCCCTGAAGTATATCTGCGCCAGACTCTGAGCAGTTCTGTTTGATTTGACAGGTATAAAATGGGCGGTCTTCGTGAAGCGATCTACGATCACCCAAATACTGTCATTTCCTTTTTTGGTTCTAGGCAGACCATCAATGAAATCCATAGAAATATGTTCCCACTTCCAACCAGGAACTTCTAGTGGTTGTAACAATCCCGCCAGTTTCTGTTGGTCGCTCTTGACTAGCTGGCAAGTAGGGCATCGGCTAACATATAAGGAAATGTCCCTTTTCATCGACTTCCACCAGAAAGTGCGTTTGATGTCATTATACATTTTGCTTACTCCTGGATGGATACTGAGTTTTGACTTGTGGCATTCATCCAGTACTTCCTTTCGAAGCTCAGGAATGTTAGGGACACAGATTCGACCTTTGAGCCTTAGAATTCCATCATTATCCACTTGAAAACTCGAGGGCTCGCCTTGTTGAATTATCCCTTTGATCTTCTGAATGAAGTGATCATCCTCCCGAAGAGCAGATATTTTATCTAGTAATGAAGTCGTGATAATAAAACTGGCGATCATTTCATTTTTTCGGCTTAACGCATCGGCCACGACATTGGCTTTCCCTAGAGTGTATAAAATTTCAAAGTCATAAGCTGCAAGAAACTCCAACCAACGTTGCTGCCTCATATTCAGGTCTTTCTGAGTGAACAGATACTTTAACGACTGGTGGTCGGTAAACAGTTCAAATCTCTCACCCAGAAGATAGTGTCTCCAGATTTTCAAGGCGAATACTATAGCCAATAACTCAAGATCATGAGTTACGTAGTTCTTCTCGTGCGGCTTCAGTTGATGGCTAGCATAAGCAATCACTTGACCCCTTTGCATTAACACTGCGCCGAGGCCTTCTCTAGAAGAATCAGTCCAGACCTTTAAATCTTGGTTGCCATCGATGATGGTTAACACTGGAGCAGTCGTCAGTCTTAACTTTAGCTCCTCAAAAGCCTCCTCACTTTCTGGAGTCCACTTGAATTTATAATTCTTCTTTGTAAGCTTCGTTAAATGACCAGATATCTTCGTAAAGTTTTTAACGAACTTCCGGTAATAGCTAGCCAATCCGAGAAAACTGCGGACTTCGGTGGGGGTACTGGGCTGTTTCCAATTCTGAATGGCTGTGATTTTGCTTGGATCCACAGCAATTCCTTCTTTCGACACGACGTGGCCTAGAAATTTTACATCATCTTGCCAGAAGATACATTTGGAAAATTTGGCTTTTAATACATTCCATCTCAGAATTTCTAGAACCTGTTCCAGATGCTTTTCATGTTCGGCCTTTGTTTTAGAGAAGATTAGAATATCGTCAATAAAAACCAGAACAAATTTATTCAAAACTCCTCTGAACACTCTATTCATTAGATCGACGAAATAGGATGGAGCGTTACACAAGCCGAACGGCATTACTAACCACTCGTAGAATAAGTCGGGACCTCTGAATGCTGTCATTGGAACACACTCTTCGGCAATTCGAAGTTGATGAAAACCTGTAGCTAGGTCCATTCGTGAAAATACTTGTGCGCCATTCAGACGATCCAACAAATCATCAATCCGCGGCAATGGATATTTGTTCTTTATTGTCTGTTTGTTCAAATCACGATAATCCACACATAGACGTAGAGTACCGTCAGATTTTTGAACAAACACCACTGCTGCTCCCCAATCAGAGAAACTAGGCCTGATTAGACCCTTCCATACTAGCTATCGTGTTTGATTGTCTAATTCCTCCTTCTCTTTCAAGGAAATTCTTCGAACAGCATGAACTACCGGCCTTGCATTGGGAATTAAAGCAATTTTGAAATCTATTTCTCTTTGCGGAGGTAAGCGAACAACTTCTTCGAACACATCCGCATAGTTCTTGACGACAGGAATATCTTTCATCAGGTCGGGTTTATTCTCTATGATTTCAGGGACATTTTCCATTTGGGATGGAGAAACATTCAAAGCTGCCCAGAAGTCCTTTCTATTCGAAGTCGGGCCTTCACATGGTATGGTTATATAATTCCCCGATTGGGCCTTTGCTTTAACCACTCTCTCAGCGCATCTAACCTCCGCTTCATATTTGGTTAGCCAATCCAATCCCAGAATAATATCGAGTTCATTAAAATTCATGACGATAGAGACAATAGGGAATTTATAGCAAGAAAAGGAGACAGGTACTGCACAAATCCAGCTGAGATTGATAGAACCCCCGACCGGATTCTGGACAGTCATGGGTTCCTTGAGCTTCCTCAAATTCAAATCTAGTTTCTTAGCGGCACTCTTTGAAATAAAGCTTCGTGACGCGCCTGTGTCAAATAGTACTTTGACTGGAATGTTTTTAACAGTAAGCGTGCCTTCTAACACCTCCGACCTTCCTTGACTATTTGAGGGTGCTGAGGTTTCTGCTACTTCATTTACCTGAGCCTCCTTGGTTGCCCTTAAAAGCCGGCAGTCCTGCTTTATATGGCCGAACCGATGGCAAATGCTGCATTCTCTGGTCTCTTGAAACTTGTTCTTTGACTTCGGTTCTCTCTTCTTTAGTTTCTTTAAAGATCTTCATTTTCCTTGCAAATGCCCTTGCTTATGGCAGTTATTGCATACAGCTGTCGTTACTGGTTCTTTTTCGGATCTGGCCCTTTTTCGATTTACTTCGGGCTCCTTACCGACTTCAGACGTTGTACTGGCCTCAGGACAATCAGTTTCAGACTCAATTTTATTTCTATAGCTGACTTCCTCCTCGTCGCGCAACATGCCTTTCTTATGGAGATCTTCATATTGATAAGCCATATAAATCATTTCTGAAAAAGGAAGTTTCACAAGCCCCATTACTTTATTCTGATATTTTCTTTGAAGCCCGTAAATAAATCTCAAATTCTTTCTCCTCGTATTCTGAATTAGATGGGGAGCAAAGTGAGAAAGTTCATTGAATTTCTTATGGTATTCTGGGATGGTCATATCACCTTGTATCAAATAAGAAAATTCATCACATAGTCGCTCGGTCGCTTCGGGAGGAGTAAATCTTTCCCGGAAAATTACTTTGAATTTATCCCAGGTGATATCACCTTCTGGATTACCTTTGATAACTGAATCCCACCAGAATAAAGCTTCGTCTTTGAGTGCCCAGGAGGCCAGTAATCTTTTCTGGTCATCCCTCAGTTTTAATCCTTTGATGATTTTCTCAGCCGAACGAATCCAAGCTTGTGTTTTCATAATTGCTTCTTCTCCCGTGAAGGGTTTTCCACCCAGATTTCTATACTTCATAAATAGAACTTCTATATCCGGGTCAGTATTACTTCTTCTGTTTCTGGCACTCATTTCTAATTCTTCTGCAAATTGCAGATCAAGTGTCAGGCCAACAGAAAAGATATTTCAAAATATAGAGACAAATACTTGAATGTAAGCGTGTCTATCTAGGTGTTATTACATTCTGCTACTCATACTTGGATATTACTGATCCTATCTGTATTGAGTTACCCGTCCTAGAACACTACTGGTTCTATTTCTGACGTGTTCGTTCAAATGTTATATTCCAGAACTAAGCTTAACCAAAGCTCTGATACCAAATTGAGACGACCCGAAATCCCGTTCAGACGGAAACAAGGGTTATCTTTGGAATATAACACAGAAACAGATATTAGCAGAACAGAATTAAATAAATACACCGGATAATGAACAATAGAATATACTGGATAAAAGTAATCATCAGAGTTACACAGTATACAAGATCATACATAGTACAAATATAGTTCATCTATACATAAATGTCTACAGCGGAAAACAAACAAAATATGTACAATAGGAGCCGAACAGCATAAAAAGAGATAAATGATAGAATCCATCTTCAGCTCCAGCTATCCAGAAAGAACCAGCTAAACCTGAATACAAGGCTGCCCATGTAGAAAAAGGGGCACCCGAGTTTGAAAGTGAACCAAACTACGAGTCAGTCATGGGACTGGTATGAGAAATCTACTCAACACATATATAATTTGGCTAATCACAGGACCACGCCACTTTCGTCGAATGGGTTTACTCCATTGGATTGCCAGTAATTTAAAACAAATCTTTCTTTTAAATAACGCAATGTATTTTATAAAAATGAAGCCATTATAAGACTCAGTTCCCATCACACAATGCAACGCAAACCGGAGGATAGAGTTTTTACCTTATAACGGCCAAAATATGATTGATACGAGTAAAGCAAAAGCATTTGATATTATTACTAGTGTTTATATGTTTCAAAAACAATTTGAATCATAACTATCAATCATAGGCGGCATGGGTACCATATATCATGTCGCCATATATATATATATACAATCAAAACCGCACGATGTCGTGTTTGGAAATTGGATTTCCGTCATGAACCAAGGCAAAAGATAGTCCTTACCGACTTCGAGACAATCAAGCCAATGTCTCCGGAACAGCCGCAACTGCCCCTTGGAGCGATAGGGCCGGTCCACACGGAGTGGATTATAGTGCCTGAACAATACGTTTCTCCGCCCTTTGGGGCGTAAATGAGCCAACGAATGACTCCATCGGACCCGGATCGTCCGATCAAACTGAGGCGCCTCGCAATAGCAACAACCACATAGGTGAAAAGTATATAAATGTCAGGGCTGGTAGGTCACTGACACCACCCTAGCTAGAAAGAAACGCATGCCCTCCCTGAGGTCCTTCTCCCGTTTCTGGTTCATACCGGGGTGTGAGGCTCGCGAATTCACGTTATACACAAAGCTATGCCACACAGGCGGTGCTTTGATCATCTCCACAAGACTTTGCTTTTCAACAGAAGCCCTGATCACTGCATCTTAGCATGCCACACAGGCAGTTCATGCCGTGCGACTGATGTCCATCGATATACAACCTCTGAGCTCGTGCGTCTCAGAGAAGGGCGTTAAGAAAAAGAATAAATTCTCCGCCGCCAAACAGATGTATATTTAATAGAGATCAATCAACACAAAATAAAATCCAATGTCAGACACACAGTCCATTTACAAGTCCGTCCTGGGTCTGAACGAAACCGGAGGCACTAAATACCTCGTAAACCCTTCGATCACCACGTACGTCTGAACAATCACCACTCATTATCCATATTTCGGGATGCCTCCCAATCAGGACCTCGGTTACCATCCAAACGCGGTGAAGATCTCCGGTCTTCGACCATCGTCTTCATCTTCGAATTTCAATCGTCGGTAAATTATTTGAAATGAGAATTAACTCGGCCCTTTCAAATAATTCACGTATATTTAGAATTTCAAATCAATTTATTTCAATGGTTAAATTATTCGACAACAACAAATTGGTTCTTTAATGTAATTTTCACACCAAACACATACAACCATCAAATACCACATAAATCGAGCAAATTCAGTTTATTTCCATTCAATATTGCTTATGATATTTTATAACGATTTATCGCTATTTTTATTTATTTAAAAATAGCCAATTTATTCAAAACGACGCTTCGGGCCATAACGCGGCCGTGGCGCTGTTTTTCTTTAGATTTTATTTACACATATCTGAAAATCTAACCGTTGGATCTTCAAAAAATTTACTTCATTAGAAAGGTCTTTTCAAAACGAATCCAACGGTTCCAGTTTCGGGAAAATCCGACGGTCGGATCTCCCGGTACAATCGTTTGAAGTTTCGATTTCAAAATACGAACTGCAGCGTCGTTATTCAATTAAATATATAATTATATATAAATATATAAATATAATCGCTTCTGGCGCTGTTTTTCATCAGATATGAATTAAACATTCCAGACAATCCAACCATTGGATTTTTACAAGGTTGGTGCCGTTGGAAAGATATTTCCAAGGCGAACCCGACGGTTGAGGTTTCGGGAAAAATCCAATGGTCGGATTTCCCGCACTAGTTGTTTGAAATCATGGTTTCAAAATGCGAACTGGACGACTACGTTTCGTTTTAATTTTATTTATATTTATATATTTATATAAATATAGTTCATTCAATGATTTCAATATCGTTTTCACTTCAAATATTTCACTAACGCCTTAAAATTTTGGAAAATTTCGCCATAACCTCCCCTGCACCGGGAGCATCGGGAAATCTCAAATAGCTTCCCCGGTCCTTCTAATCTCAAAAAAAAAGAAAAAGCCAAGCGGCTAGCCAACAGGCTCATAAAATCATCACCCAAACAAAATAGTAAATGTGTACCTATTTGTCGGGCACAAAATTTTATTCCTCTTCTCTAGCCCCTTTGCTATAACCTGTTCAATGAATATGCATGTACATATATATAGTTCTTATCATTTATCATTTTCTATTCAACTTCATATTTGATTTCTATTTGGTTTAAAAACACCATTCATTCTAATGTTACATACATAGGTACAAATCATATCATTAGCTAATTAATGAATATTTCAACTCATATATATTTATTTGAACAAGTGGCTATTTTTAACACTTCACATTTCAACGATTCATGCATATAATAAAAATGTGATTTTTATTGTAAAACAACTCATTTCAAAACACTATTATTTTATATATTTCATATTGGTGACAAAAATAGGTTTTTTTCTTATAAAACAATTTCTTTCAAAACGAGATTATTTTACACAGTTCATATAGTCGATAAAAGGTGATTTTTATTATCAAACAATTTATTTCAAAATATGAATACCATTCAACACATGAATTTCAAATCAACGAATGAATATCGGTTCAACACATGAAGGTTTTCTATATTTCTATATATAGATAAAAATGTGATTTTTATATTTAAAACGCAAATACCATTCAAAACATGAATTTCTAATCAACGAATGAATATCGATTCAACACATGAAGGTTTTCTATAGTTTCTATATATAGATAAAAATGTGATTTTTATATTTGAAACGCGAATACCATTCAACACATGAATTTCAAATCAACGAATGAATATCGATTCAACACATGAAGGTTTTCTATTCAATGAATAAATATAGTTTTTGTAAATGAAAATAATTCAAACACGTGAATATTATTCAAAATTTCGGAAGCATAATGGCAGGGTAGTTAAAACCGGGACTGACCCTAGTACGGCTCCTCGCTCTACCTTAAAACCTCGCAGTTTTTGACAATGGGGATCATGCATCTAGTTCGCACGCAGGTGGCATGTATATATTTATTTCATTTCCACAAACTAATCCTATGTGGTTTCAACCAAATATTTCCCAGCCACAAATGGGTATTTTTCAACCACAATCAATCAATATCAATCACAATCAATCCCAAACAACCATTCGCTATCAATCAATTTTTACACCAATCACAATCAATAAATATCGTCCATGGTTTGTGGACGAGGGGCGTGTATATATATATATATATATATATATATATATATATATATAGTAATTCACTTTTATTTCAACACATATATATTTATTACAACGCATATATAACTTATACATCGAACATACAATTTATACAACGCTTATACATGAGGTGTACAACGTTTATATAACTCATACATCGACTATATAATTTATACATCGTCGTTTTCCATATTGTTTTAAAATCAGAAATCTCACATTGGGTTCCACTCCACCAAAAATAGCAGAAGGCTCAGAAAAATATGCGGTCTCTTCTAAAATGCAGAAGACGTCCTCACGGTCACGATGTTTCCTGTTTCATCGAATTTCGTTAACATAGCAAAAATATATGATTTTTCAAAGGTTTGCAACACTTAAAAGTGTTATTTTCAATTGAAAAATAAACAAGCCGTATACCAGTTTTTTTCTTCGAAACTAGGTTTTCGATTTTCTCGCGAATCGATGCACGATATCACGATCCGCTAATGCCACGACCTTGGCCTTGGAACAGGCTTCACGGCGATGGTGGCCTCCCTCAGATCGATGGCGAGATCAGGCGGCGGCGGAGGAAAGTCTCCGACTTTGGAGGCGTCTAACTCGATGCTCGTCGAACGATAGGGGGTGGGGTTGCTATGGATTGGAAGAGGAAGGAGAGGGCTCTCGAATCTGGGTGGTGGCGGGGTCGGACGTGGCCTGAGGCAGCGGCGATTGAGAGGAGATGTCGTGGAAGTTTTCCGCCGTTAGGTCGTTTCGGGGAGAGAGAAACCAGGGGGCGCGATATTTTTCTTGAATTTTCATTGGCCAGAAATTATATATATATTTTAAAATCCAAAAATACCCCTATCGCGAACGGACTTCAAATCGAACCCAACGACTGTCGTCCTTAGCGTTTTACCCCCATTCCGAACACAATGGGATATGTTTCGCAGGCCCATTCGACTGTTTCAGTCAGTTTTCCTTCAAATTAAAATATATAATATTCAATATTCGATTTGAACGTACATTTTAATTTGCCGGGACCACAAACTGATTCGAAAAATTCCAGGAAATTAAATCTGGCTATGTGGGGACGATACGGTCCTAACAAAACTAGTTTCATCGAATTCTGAGACCGTTTGCAAAAAGGCCCATTTTTGGTCGATCCAATTTAACTGTAATTGACCAAAACACATTTTCTTTTGCCACGCTCACATACTAGCTTCAAAAATTATGAAATTTGAAACCTAGTAATAACTTCACATCCCGGATCCAACAAAAGCGGTTTCGTCGAATTCCGAGGTCATATGCAAAATGGCCAATTTCACGGCCTATATAAATTCCCTAGCGACCTTGCTGAAAATTCATTCGGCCATAACTTTTGCTTTCCGCTATGAAATTTCGATTTTTCAGATTTGTTAGAGAGTTATTCACTAACAGATTTAAATATTTTTGGTTTCACTAAAATCCGTTTTGTTTCGCACCCGGTACAGTCCGACAAAGTTTGAATTCAATTTTTGAAACTGCAGCGCCATTTCAGGCCTTGTTTATAATTATAATTAACTATATTCGTTTCCAATTGTCGATTCAAACTCAGTTTTCATTGCTATTATTTATGATATTTATTTTAAATATTTAAAATCCATTATTTTAGCCAATTTAAAAATTTTAAATTGGTTCAGATTTTCTGGGCCGTTACAATCTCCCCCACTTAAAACTTTTCGTCCCCGAAAAGGAACAAAGTCGAAAGTGGTTTGATAAATCTACAATCACACAATACAACAACCAATCAAATTGTTTTAACTTCTCGAAAATATACCGATCCACTTTTACACTCTTTTAAAATCATTCAGACCATAGAATCTAAAAGTGCACATCCATAGAAAGAAAATAGCAACAGAATAGAGAATTAAATGGTAATGCAAAGTATGGTAAATGTACCTTGCACCGGAGTCAATCAGAGATATCTACTCGGCATCTAGGATAAGCTTTCTGAATGCTCTCCTCAGTTTCCCAAGTACAATCTCGTGGATCTCCACTCCATTGCACTTTGACTAAGTGAACCTTCTTGTTCCTCAGCTCTTTGGTTTCTTTGCCTATTATCTTTAGCGGCTCTCTTCTCACAGCCAATTCTGGAGTAATTTCAATGTCATGCTGAGCTGCTTCTTCCACGATCAAGTCTGGATCATGAACGTGCTTTCGAAGTTGGGATATGTGAAATACATCATGAACTCCAGGCAACCAGTCAGGCAGTTTGACCCTATAAGCGAGAGTTCCGATCCGTTCCAAAATAGGAAACGGGCCAATGAATTTGGGCGCCAACTTTCCAGTTTTACCGAACCGGATAACTCCTCTCATCGGCGATACTTTCAAATATACGTAGTCGCCCACAGCAAAGGATATATCTCTTCTTCTTCTATCGGCATAGCTCTTTTGTCGGCTTTGAGCGGCGAGTAATTGCTTTTTAATAAAATCGACTTTGTCGGCAGCTTCTCGGATCATATCAGGACCCAACACAAGTCTATTTCCAGGTTCGACCCAACAAGCAGGAGATCGGCACGGTCGACCGTACAATGCTTCGAATGGCGACATTGTCAGGCTTGCCTGGTAGCTGTTGTTATAAGAGAATTCAGCCAAATGCAGATTGTCTTCCCAGGATCCACCGAAATCTATAACACAAGCCCGCAATTGATCTTCTAAAATACGATTCACCCTCTCAGTCTGGCCGTCTGTCTGAGGATGATAAGCGGTGCTCAAGTTCAACTTCGTTCCCAGTTCGACCTGAAATGCTTCCCAGAATTTGCTAGTGAATATTGAATCTCTATCACTGACTATACTGAGCGGCACTCCATGTAGTCTAACTATTTCCCTGAAGTATATCTGCGCCAAACTCTGAGCAGTTCTGTTTGATTTGACAGGTATAAAATGGGCGGTCTTCGTGAAGCGATCTACGATCACCCAAATACTGTCATTTCCTTTTCTGGTTCTAGGCAGACCATCAATGAAATCCATGGAAATATGTTCCCACTTCTAACTAGAAACTTCTAGTGGTTGTAACAATCCCGCCAGTTTCTGTTGGTCGCTCTTGACTAGCTGGCAAGTAGGGCATCGGCTAACATATAAGGAAATGTCCCTTTTCATCGACTTCCACCAGAAAGTGTGTTTGATGTCATTATACATTTTGCTTACTCCTGGATGGATACTGAGTTTTGATTTGTGGCATTCATCCAGTACTTCCTTTCGAAGCTCAGGAATGTTAGGGACACAGATTCGACCTTTGAGCCTTAGAATTCCATCATTATCCACTTGAAAACTCGAGGGCTCGCCTTGTTGAATTATCCCTTTGATCTTCTGAATGAAGTGATCATCCTCCCGAAGAGCAGACATTTTATCTAGTAATGAAGTCGTGATAATAAAACTGGCGATCATTTCATTCTTTCGGCTTAACGCATCGGCCACGACATTGGCTTTCCCTAGAGTGTATAAAATTTCAAAGTCATAAGCTGCAAGAAACTCCAACCAACGTTGCTGCCTCATATTCAGGTCTTTCTGAGTGAACAGATACTTTAACGACTGGTGGTCGGTAAACAGTTCAAATCTCTCACCCAAAGGATAGTGTCTCCAGATTTTCAAGGCGAATACTATAGCCAATAACTCAAGATCATGAGTTACGTAGTTCTTCTCGTGCGGCTTCAGTTGACGGCTAGCATAAGCAATCACTTGACCCCTTTGCATTAACACTGCGCCGAGGCCTTCTCTAGAAGAATCAGTCCAGACCTTTAAATCTTGGTTGCCATCGATGATGGTTAACACTGGAGCAGTCGTCAGTCTTAACTTTAGCTCCACAAAAGCCTCCTCACTTTCTGGAGTCCACTTGAATTTATAAAGCTTCTTTGTAAGCTTCGTTAAATGACCAGATATCTTCGAAAAGTTTTTAACGAACTTCCGGTAATAGCTAGCCAATCCGAGAAAACTGCGGACTTCGGTGGGGGTACTGGGCTGTTTCTAATTCTGAATGGCTGTGATTTTGCTTGGATCCACAGCAATTCCTTCTTTCGACACGACGTGGCCTAGAAATTTTACTTCATCTTGCCAGAAGATACATTTGGAAAATTTGGCTTTTAATACATTCCATCTCAGAATTTCTAGAACCTGTTCCAGATGCTTTTCATGTTCGGCCTTTGTTTTAGAGAAGATTAGAATATCGTCAATAAAAACCAGAACAAATTTATTTAAAACTCCTCTGAACACTCTATTCATTAGATCGACGAAATAGGATGGAGCGTTACACAAGCCGAACGGCATTACTAACCACTCGTAGAATAAGTCGGGACCTCTGAATACTGTCATTGGAACACACTCTTTGGCAATTCGAAGTTGATGGAAACCTGTAGCTAGGTCCATTCGTGAAAATACTTGTGCGCCATTCAGACGATCCAACAAATCATCAATCCGCGGCAATGGATATTTGTTCTTTATTGTCTGTTTGTTCAAATCACGATAATCCACACATAGACGTAGAGTACCGTCAGATTTTGGAACAAACACCACTGCTGCTCCCCAATCAGAGAAACTAGGCCTGATTAGACCCTTCCATACTAGCTGTCGTGTTTGATTGTCTAATTCCTCCTTCTCTTTCAAGGACATTCTTCGAATAGCATGAACTACCGGCCCAGCATTGGGAATTAAAGCAATTTTGAAATCTATTTCTCTTTGCGGAGGTAAGCGAACAACTTCTTCGAACACATCCGCATAGTTCTTGACGACAGGAATATCTTTCACCAGGTCGAGTATATTCTCTGTGATTTCAGGGACATTTTCCATTTGGGATGGAGAAACATTCAAAGCTGCCCAGAAGTCCTTTCTATTCGAAGTCGGGCCTTCACATGGTATGGTTATATAATTCCCCGATTGGGCCTTTGCTTTAACCACTCTCTCAGCGCATCTAACCTCCGCTTCATATTTGGTTAGCCAATCCAATCCCAGAATAATATCGAATTCATTAAAATTCATGACGATAGAGACAATAGGGAATTTATAGCAAGAAAAGGAGACAGGTACTGCACAAATCCAGCTGAGATTGATAGAACCCCCGACCGGATTCTGGACAGTCATTGGTTCCTTGAGCTTCCTCAAATTCAAATCTAGTTTCTTAGCGGCACTCTTTGAAATAAAGCTTCGTGACGCGCCTGTGTCAAATAGTACTTTGACTGGAATGTTTTTGACAGTAAGCGTGCCTTCTAACACCTCCGACCTTCCTTGACTATCTGAGGGTGCTGAGGTTTCTGCTACTTCATTTACCTGAGCCTCCTTGGTTGCCCTTAAAAGCCGGCAGTCCTGCTTTATATGGCCGAACCGATGGCAAATGCTGCATTCTCTGGTCTCTTGAAACTTGTTCTTTGACTTCGGTTCTCTCTTCTTTAGTTTCTTTAAAGATCTTCATTTTCCTTGCAAATGCCCTTGCTTATGGCAGTTATTGCATACAGCTGTCGTTACTGGTTCTTTTTCGGATCTGGCCCTTTTTCGATTTACTTCGGGCTCCTTACCGACTTCAGACGTTGTACTGGCCTCAGGACAATCAGTTTCAGACTCAATTTTATTTCTAGAGCTGACTTCCTCCTCGTCGCGCAACATGCCTTTCTTATGGAGATCTTCATATTGATAAGCCATATAAATCATTTCTGAAAAAGGAAGTTTCACAAGCCCCATTACTTTATTCTGATATTTTCTTTGAAGCCCGTAAATAAATCTCAAATTCTTTCTCCTCGTATTCTGAATTAGATGGGGAGCAAAGTGAGAAAGTTCGTTGAATTTCTTATGGTATTCTGGGATGGTCATATCACCTTGTATCAAATAAGAAAATTCATCACATAGTCGCTCGGTCGCTTCGGGAGGAGTAAATCTTTCCCGGAAAATCACTTTGAATTTATCCCAGGTGATATCACCTTCTGGATTATCTTTGATAACTGAATCCCACCAGAATAAAGCTTCGTCTTTGAGTGCCCAGGAGGCCAGTAATCTTTTCTGGTCATCCCTCAGTTTTAATCCTTCGAAGATTTTCTCAGCCGAACGAATCCAAGCTTGTGTTTTCATAATTGCTTCTTCTCCCGTGAAGGGTTTTCCACCCAGATTTCTATACTTCATAAATAGAACTTCTATATCCGGGTCAGTATTACTTCTTCTGTTTCTGGCACTCATTTCTAGTTCTTCTGCAAATTGCAGATCAAGTGTCAGGCCAACAGAAAAGATATTTCAAAATATAGAGACAAATACTTGAATGTAAGCGTGTCTATCTAGGTGTTATTACATTCTGCTACTCATACTAGGATATTACTGATCCTATCTATATTGAGTTACCCGTCCTAGAACACTACTGGTTCTATTTCTGACGAGTTCGTTCAAATGTTATATTCCAGAACTAAGCTTAACCAAAGCTCTGATACCAAATTGAGACGACCCGAAATCCCGTTCAGACGGAAACAAGGGTTATCTTTGGAATATAACACAGAAACAGATAATAGCAGAACAGAATTAAATAAATACACCAGATAATGAACAATAGAATATACTGGATAAAAGTAATCATCAGAGTTACACAGTATACAAGATCATACATAGTACAAATACAGTTCATCTATACATAAATGTCTACAGCGGAAAACAAACAAAATATGTACAATAGGAGCCGAACAGCATAAAAAGAGATAAATGATAGAATCCATCTTCAGCTCCAGCTATCTAGAAAGAACCAGCTAAACCTGAATACAAGGCTGCCCATGTTGAAAAAGGGGCACCCGAGTTTGAAAGTGAACCAAACTATGAGTCAGTCATGGGACTGGTATGAGAAATCTACTCAACACATATATAATTTGGCTAATCACAGGACCACGCCACTTTCGTGGCACGGGTTTACTCCATTGGATTGCCAGTGCTTTAAAACAAATCTTTCTTTTAAACAACGCAATGTATTTTATAAAAATGAAGCCATTATAAGACTCAGTTCCCATCACACAATGCAACGCAAACCGGAGGATAGAGTTTTTACCTTATAACGGCCAAAATATGATTGATACGAGTAAAGCAAAAGCATTTGGTATTATTACTAGTGTTTATATGTTTCAAAAGCAATTTGAATCATAACTATCAATCATAGGCGGCATGGGTACCATATATCATGTCGCCATATATATATACAATCAAAACCGCATGATGTCGTATTTGGAAATTGGATTTCCGTCATGAACCAAGGCAAAAGATAGTCCTTACCGACTTCGAGACAATCAAGCCCATGTCTCCGGAACAGCCGCAACTGCCCCTTGGAGCGACAGGGCCGGTCCACACGGAGTGGATTATAGTGCCTGAACAATACGTTTCTCCGCCCTTTGGGGCGTAAATGAGCCAACGAATGACTCCATCGGACCTGGATCGTCCGATCAAACCGAGGCGCCTCGCAACAGCAACAACCACATAGGTGAAAAGTATATAAATGTCAGGGCTGGTAGGTCACTGACACCACCCTAGCTAGAAAGAAACGCATGCCCTCCCTGAGGTCCTTCTCCCGTTTCTGGTTCATACCGGGGTGTGAGGCTCGCGAATTCACGTTATACACAAAGCTACGCCACACAGGCGGTGCTTTGATCATCTCCACAAGATTTTGCTTTTCAACAGAAGCCCTGATCACTGCATCTTAGCATGCCACACAGGCAGTTCATGCCGTGCGACTGATGTCCATCGATATACAACCTCTGAGCTCGTGCGTCTCAGAGAAGGGCGTTAAGCAAAAGAATAAATTCTCCGCCGCCAAACAGATGTATATTTAATAGAGATCAATCAACACAAAATAAAATCCAATGTTAGACACACAGTCCATTTACAAGTCCGTCCTGGGTCTGAACGAAACCGGAGGCACTAAATACCTCGCAAACCCTTCGATCACCACGTACGTCTGAACGATCACCACTCATTATCCATATTTCGGGATGCCTCCCAATCAGGACCTCAGTTACCATCCAAACGCGGTGAAGATCTCCGGTCTTCGACCATCGTCTTCATCTTCGAATTTCAATCGCTGGTAAATTATTTGAAATGAGAATTAACTCGGCCCTTTCAAATAATTCACGTATATTTAGAATTTCAAATCAATTTATTTCAATGGTTAAATTATTCGACAACAACAAATTTGTTCTTTAATGTAATTTTCACACCAAACACATACAACCATCAAATACCACATAAATCGAGCAAATTCAGTTTATTTCCATTCCATATTGTTTATGATATTTTATAACGATTTATCGCTATTTTTATTTATTTAAAAATAACCAATTTATTCAAAACAACGCTTCGGGCCATAACGCGGTCGTGGCGCTGTTTTTCTTTAGATTTGATTTACACATATCGGAAAATCTAACCGTTGGATCTTCAAAAAATTTACTTCATTAGAAAGGTCTTTTCAAAACGAATCCAACGATTCCAGTTTCGGGAAAATCCGACGGTCGGATCTCCCGATACAATCGATTGAAGTTTCGATTTCAAAATACGAACTGCAGCGTCGTTATTCAATTAAATATTTAATTTTATATTTATATATATATATATATATATATAAATATAATCGCTTCTGGCGCTGTTTTTCATCAGATTTGAATTAAACATTCCAGACAATCCAACCGTTGGATTTTTACAAGGTTGGTGCCGTTGGAAAGATATTTCCAAGGCGAACCCGACGGTTGAGGTTTCGGGAAAATCCAATGGTCGGATTTCCCGCACTAGTTGTTTGAAATCATGGTTTCAAAATGCGAACTTCACGACTACGTTTCGTTTTAATTTTATTTATATTTATATATTTATATAAATATAGTTCATTCAATGATTTCAATATCGTTTTCACTTCAAATATTTCACTAACGCCTTAAAATTTTGGAAAATTTCGCCATAACCTCCCCTGCACCGGGAGCATCGGGAAATCTCAAATAGCTTCCCCGGTCCTTCTAATCTCAAAAAGAAAAGAAAAAGCCAAGCGGCTAGCCAACAGGCTCATAAAATCATCACCCAAACAAAATAGTAAATGTGTACCTATTTGTCGGGCACAAAATTTTATTCCTCTTCTCTAGCCCCTTTGCTATAACCTGTTCAATGAATATGCATGTACATATATATAGTTCTTATCATATATCATTTTCTATTCAACTTCATATTTGATTTCTATTTGGTTTAAAAACACCATTCATTCTAATGTTACATACATAGGTACAAATCATATCATTAGCTAATTAATGAATATTTCAACTCATATATATTTATTTGAACAAGTGGCTATTTTTAACACTTCACATTTCAACGATTCATGCATATAATAAAAATGTGATTTTTATTGTAAAACAACTCATTTCAAAACACTATTATTTTATATATTTCATATTGGTGACAAAAATAGGTTTTTTTCTTATAAAACAATTTCTTTCAAAACGAGATTATTTTACACAGTTCATATAGTCGATAAAAGGTGATTTTTATTATCAAACAATTTATTTCAAAATATGAATACCATTCAACACATGAATTTCAAATCAACGAATGAATATCGATTCAACACATGAAGGTTTTCTATAGTTTCTATATATAGATAAAAATGTGATTTTTATATTTAAAACGCGAATACCATTCAACACATGAATTTCTAATCAACGAATGAATATCGATTCAACACATGAAGGTTTTCTATAGTTTCTATATATAGATAAAAATGTGATTTTTATATTTAAAACGCGAATACCATTCAACACATGAATTTCAAATCAACGAATGAATATCGATTCAACACATGAAGGTTTTCTGTTCAATGAATAAACATAGTTTTTGTAAATGAAAATAATTCAAACACGTGAATATTATTCAAAATTTCGGCAGCATAACGGCAGGGTAGTTAAAACCGGGACCGTCCCTAGTACGGCTCCTCGCTCTACCTTAAAACCTCGCGGTTTTTGACAATGGGGATCATGCATCTAGTTCGCACGCAGGCGGCATGTATATATTTATTTCATTTCCAGAAACTAATCCTATGTGGTTTCAACCAAATATTTCCCAGCCACAAATGGGTATTTTTCAACCACAATCAATCAATATCAATCACAATCAATCCCAAACAACCATTCGCTATCAATCAATTTTTACACCAATCACAATCAATAAATATCGTCCATGGTTTGTGGACGAGGGGCGTATATATATATATATATATATATATATATATAGTAATTCACTTTTATTTCAACACATAAATATTTATTACAACGCATATATAACTTATACATCGAACATACAATTTATACAACGCTTATACATGAGGTGTACAACGTTTATATAACTCATACATCGACTATATAATTTATACATCGTCGTTTTCCATATTGTTTTAAAATCAGAAATCTCACATTGGGTTCCACTCCACCAAAAATAGCAGAAGGCTCAGAAAAATATGCGGTCTCTTCTAAAATGCAGAAGACGTCCTCACGGTCACGATGTTTCCTGTTTCATCGAATTTCGTTAACATAGCAAAAAGATATGATTTTTCAAAGGTTTGCAACACTTAATAGTGTTATTTTCAATTGAAAAATAAACAAGCCGTATACCAGTTTTTTTCTTTGAAACTAGGTTTTCGATTTTCTCGCGAATCGATGCACGATATCACGATCCGCTAGTGCCACGACCTTGGCCTTGGAACAGGCTTCACGACGATGGTGGCCTCCCTCAGATCGATGGCGAGATCAGGCGGCGACGGCGGAGGAAAGTCTCCGACTTTGGAGGCGTCTAACTCGATGCTCGTCGAACGATAGGGGGTGGGGTTGCTATGGATTGGAAGAGGAAGGAGAGGGCTCTCGAATCTGGGTGGTGGCGGGGTCGGACGTGGCCTGAGGCGGCGGCGACTGAGGGGAGATGTCGTGGAAGTTTTCCGCCGTTAGGTCGTTTCGGGGAGAGAGAAACTAGGGGGGCGCGATATTTTTCTTGAATTTTCATTGGCCAGAAATTATATATATATATATATATTTTAAAATCCAAAAATACCCCTATCGCGAACGGACTTCAAATCGAACCCAACGACTGTCGTCCCTAGCGTTTTACCCCCATTCCGAACACAATGGGATATGTTTCGCAGGCCCATTCGACTGTTTCAGTCAGTTTTCCTTCAAATTAAAATATATAATATTCAATATTCGATTTGAACATACATTTTAATTTGCCGGGACCACAAACTGATTCGAAAAATTCCAGAAAATTAAATCTGGCTATGTGGGGACGATCAGGTTCCAACAAAACTAGTTTCGTCGAATTCTGAGACCGTTTGCAAAAAGGCCCATTTTTGGTCGATCCAATTTAACTGTAATTGACCAAAACACATTTTCTTTTGCCACGCTCACATACTAGCTTCAAAAATTATGAAATTTGAAACCAAGCAATAACTTCATATCCCGGATCCAATAAAAGTGGTTTCGTCGAATTCCGAGGTCGTATGCAAAATGGCCAATTTCACGGCCTATATAAATTCCCTGGTGACCTTGCTGAAAATTCATTCGGCCATAACTTTTTCTTTCCGCAATGAAATTTCGATTTTTCAGATTCGTTAGAAAGGTATTCACTAACAGATTTACATATTTTTGGTGTCACTAAAAACCGTTTTGTTTTGCACCCGGTACAGTCCGACAAAGTTTGAATTCAATTTTTGAAACTGCAGCGCCATTTCAGGCCTTGTTTATAATTATAATTAACTATATTCGTTTTCAATTGTCGATTCAAACTCAGTTTTCATTGCTATTATTTAAAATATTTATTTTAAATATTTAAAATCCATTATTTTAGCCAATTTAAAAATTTTAAATTGGTTCAGATTTTCTGGGCTGTTACAGTGGCGCAAGCACGTAATTAGTGGTTAGACTTAGGGTCTAATGACATATAAGACTGAGGTGCTTGGACCAGTCCATACGTTAGAGAATGAATAATCATATGGGGTAGATCATCGGGATGTCAAAAGACACAAAAAGGAGCGCATGTCCATCTAGATATTCTTGTAGGCTCCAACGGACTGGGTTAGGAAGCACGCGGCTTCCGAGGATGTTGGGTACTCTTGGTATTCCCCTATGAGTCGCAGATGATCCGCCTGTGCTCATAGAGTTAGGTCTGCATAGGTGAACCAATGAGTATGCCTTGATTGCAATAATTAAGGGGCAATCAAAAGATTAAGATGGACCAATGTGATTCAACGAGACCAGTTAGTGCCCTGTGATAACAACTCATCGTCTACATACCATCTTCAGTCAGTACGTAAAGCGGAAAGGCGGAGAACTCCAAAAGACCATATACTTTGCTATCTAGTTATGGGTGAGGTTGGCCAATAGGTTTGAAGGGGATAGGGGACTGGGGTAAAGTTCTCATTCTTGATATTCTTGGGTGCCTTTCATTAGTTGAGGGAGGGGTCTAGTGGGACCATAGCCACTGTAAAAGCAGACCTTAGCATCTGCAATTAGCAGATATCTGTAAGCTCCTGACCGAGTTTCGGGTTTCTTGATTAGCCCTGCCACGGGACTCGAGCGCACATGTAGAGAACATGTGCAATAGACATCGAGTACGATTGATGATACGTACGTGGAAAAGTCTAGGTACAACCATGTCTGCTTTGGGTGGTGTATCACAGACTAGTGGGCATTATTCGATGATAGAACCTATTTCGATCGAATGGTTCAAAGATGGCAGTCCAAACGCTTACGTAATATAGAAGTAGTGGTTCTTTGCAGATGTAGCGTTGATGTATATACAGAAATCCGTAAGACATTCGGGCGTAGGATTAGGGACTGCTATATTCCTGCGATGATACGGTAGAGACCGCGCGAGTAGGGTACCATGGGGTGTACCTTAGTTGGGGGTAACTACATATACACTGTATTAGGTTCATTTACTAGGGAGTAAATGGGTGTGATGTGTATAAGCCTTGGATGCTAATAACACAGATAACCTAATGAATTAGAAAATGTAATTGAACGGTATATGTAGGATTATCCAGAAGTGTAATTTAAATTCATCCACACAGAACTTATGTTCTGACCCCCTCCTCATAACATTCGTAGGTTAGGTTTATGACAGAGACTGTGTAGCTTTGGATACTGGTTTAGCAGTATTGTTATTAAGGTAAAGTTATGTTTTAATTATATTATATTTTGTTCCTTTCGCTGTGAGATGTTTTCCGAACTCTGACATGTTTTATGTCTCTGTCTTTTCTGCAGGATACCAGAGCACCCAACTCGAGTTGTGATGGATTGGGTTTTTGAAAAAAATATTCGGTCCATTAAAACTCGGGTTGTTACAGAATAAACCCGGTCTTTCTAAATAACTCGTATTTCTTATAAACAAGTTCTATAAAAATACAACATACCCCTCATTCCAATCGAGAATATTCTTTTATTCAAATATTCACATAATTAGGGGGAGGTTTCCATTAATTTTATCAAAGATTTTTTTTTTAAATTTATTCCTTATTCTTCCCTTTGATATCAATTTCCAAAAGATTCATTTACCTTTTCCCAATTCTAAACCAAATTAAGGTTTATAAACTAGTTGGGATTATCGAACAATACTGAAGTAATCATTTCTTTTCTTATCCCATTCCCAACCTATTCATCCTATGGAGCAAAACTTGTAGTACTCCATATCTAACATCACTATGTTATCGGTAAACATTAATTACCATTTCACATTCAAATCTAATTAAAGATCTAACTATCGCTTGGAGCAAAAACGGGTGATACTCCATTCTCGATCATTTCCCAAATTTGATAATTTAAATTATCACATTCACATTTCAATCTAATTAAAGATTCATTAAAACTTCTTTTATTTTTAATCCTCCCAAATATCATTATTAATGATTATTTAACTTTGGAAAATCAAACATGCCGCATCGACAATCTACACCGCACCATTGATTTCTGCCAATATATAACCTCTAAGCTCGTACGTCTCAGAAAACGGTGTTAAGCAAGAGAATAAATTCTCCACCACAAAATAGATATATATTTAGTAGAGATCAACAATATAGTTCGACATAAAATATTAGATATGTAATCCTTTCTTTAACTGGGTTAAAGAACCAATGTCTTTTAAAACACAGATAACGATAAACCCAAAATCATATTCCATTAATTATGGAATCTTCACGGAGAACAAATCAATATATAATCGATATCAATTTCCGTATCCGACTAATAATATAAATGGAATAACGACAAAGCCTTTTAAATTCTAGATATATTAACAATACTCCTTCATAGAATCTCACTTCGATTATTGCTAAATCGAATTCCATTCAATTCCAATTTAATATATTAAACTGGAAAATTTTACTTTGGAAAATTTCCATTAAAATTTAGTTAAAAGATTTATAAATTTCAAATCATATCCTTACTATTAATTGGGTTAAATAACAAGTGTTATTTAAAACACCGTTCACGATAAACCCAAAAATCCAATTCTTTTATTCAATTCCAATTAAATATTAATTAATTCTAAACTTCATTAAATCTTAATTAAAATATTTATTCTTTTCTCAACTAGGTTTAAGAACAGTGTTAATGAAGATACCATTCACGATAAACCCAAAATCCAATTTAATATTGAATACGGGACTATGAATAGAAATTATATCGGCTTATATTCAATATCAAATTCTGAAATTAACGGATTTCGTATTGGGAATAATAATATCTGTATCTTCCAAATTCCCATAACAATATCCGTATAACCGCGGAATCCAAATCGAAATATTATGAAGATTATTACCATTCCAATCCATTCCGATTTATTCATTGGAAAATTCTGGTTATTTTAAAAGCATTTCAAATCCAATTTATTTCTTTTAAAAATACTGGATTATTATACTAGTTAATAACTAGTTCATTTTGATAAAAATATATTTTTATCTTTAAAAACGTGGAATTTTTCATCCAAATCATTTATTATGATTTTACACAAATTTTCCATATTTTTAATAATTTTATTAAGGCCCGTACAGTCGGTTTCCAATATCGGCCACCGAACTGCATCCATAGCGACCTTTTCCGAAATTGATTTAGACATATCTCAAAATCTAACCGTTAGATTTCAAATCTCTTATATTCATTGGAAAGCTCTTTTCAATACGGACCCAACTGTTCCAGTTTTAGGAGAATCCGACGGTCGGATCTCCCGTTACATCAATTTGAAATTAATGGTCGAAATTCGTGAACGGTCGCTGCGCGGCGAGTTCTATTCAGGTCATTGTAATATATATATCGTCGATTTCTATTTAAAACATATTTTATAAATTGTTTTAATTTTTTTTTAAAAACGATTCCAACTTCCATTTCAATTTTAAATCAAAATTGAGTATTCCATATCATTATAATATTAAAATGGTAATATTTTCAAAATATTAGATTTCGAAATCAATTCTTTTCGATATTCATTATAAAAATGAATAAATCGATAAAAATATTGTTCGCGTTAAAATGACGCATATCTAATCAACATGGCTTCACATACTTCAATAAATTACGCATATCTAATCAACACGGCTTCACATACTTCAATATTTTCGTGTCCATCCAAAATTGAACATCAAATTCACATTTTAATCATTTACTGAATATTATTTTAAATTATTCGTTATTTTAAAATATTCTTTCCTATTGAATTGGAATCAGACCCAATCAATCACAATATAATTTATTTATATGGATTTCATACAACACATGTACACAACAATCATGATACACAATCAACCATCATCCAGAGTGTATTACACAACTGTGTAAGCATTAAATATAAATAATTAATGCTTACAACAGTCTATCAGCAAATCGATTGACATATAACTAAACAATTGGGATTAATGTACGCTAAATATCATCCCAATACTCGTATGGGGTTTTAACCAACAAATACTGAATATTATTTGTGCAGTTGGGCGATGTGTAAAATTTATCGTCCCAATCAATATCAGTTAAATGGGTGTACATAAAAAAATCGTCTGATTTGTAAATGAATATTTATTTTCATTTTAGGAGAATTTTAGTTGTTCATATATACTTAAAAAATATATTTTTAACAATAAAATATTTATTTCAACACATGAACATTTTTAATAGTTAATTTCTATAATAAAAATGATATTTTTATTGTTCAAACATTTATTCAACACATGAACATTTAATATAGTTTATATACACATTAAAAATTATATTTTAATGAAAAAATATTTATTTTAGAAAATTTCGGCATTATAACGGTGCGATATTAGAACCGGAGTAATGTCTAGCATTATGCCTCTCCTGATACTGGCGGGCGCCATACACAATAGTCAATCACATTCAATACACTATGATACAATCAATTTTCAACACAACCAAATTTCCATAATAAAATCCAAACAAAAATCATGGTTTGTACAATAAATAGTGTCGGGGGCTTCTAAGCCCCTTCTGCATCCTAGTATATATTTAACTGTAAAATAATTTGAGTGAGAAGGAGTTTTCACATCGGGTTTCCACTCCTCAGTCCTTAACCGATGATTTCAGAAATGCTTACGTTTAAATTTGCCTCGAATTCTAGTTTGCTCCGTTTCCGTTCTTGATTGTTCCATGGCGTAGTATTTCTGATCACGATTCCAACGCAATTTGAATTTTCAAATTCTGTTATTGTTTGGAGTAGTTATGAGATTTTATAACTTAATTATCTTACTTAATAAATTAAATAAATTAACCACGGTTTTAGCCTAATCCCTTCTTCCCTGTTACACCCTTTGTATAAAAATCACGAAACCACTCTCCGTTCAAACCCTCACCATCGCACATCACCACGGTCGTCGCTACCCCCATCGGACCCTCCCACCGTCGAGCCCCCAACGTCACCTCCCTATGACCTCGCCATCGGCCAACTTGAGCACCCCTCCCCTAGAAATGTGAACGAACGATGGCGGCTTGGGAGTAAAATTCGAGTGGCGCAGGCTACTTAAGCCGATCACCACCGTTGAAAGGGTGAACCTCGATGAGCTGGTCCTCCTTGACGTTGGAAGTTCTTCACATTTTCTTGCGGATCGGAAGATTGGGAGGATAGAAATCCAGAAATTTTCCACCATCCAAATAGAAATAGCGGCGCAGAAAGTAAAAAGTGGGAGTCTAGGGTTTAATTAGGGTATATATATAATATTATAATATTATTTTAACTCACAAATTACCCATTTATCGATTCGAACACCAAATCGAACCTAATGACTATCGTCCTTAGCTATATACCCTCATTTCGAACACAATGGGATATGTCCCGTAAGCCAATTCGATTGTTTTGATCAGTTTTTATCAAAATTAAAATATAAATTAATATAATGATCAAAATTGATTTCAACGTACATTTTAATTTACTGGGGCCACCTACTGAATCCAAAAATTCCAAAAAAATAAATCTAGCTATGTTTTGATGATACGGTCCTATAAAAACTAATTTCGTCAAATTTGGAGACTGTTTGAAAAATGGCCAATTTCCAGTCCATTAAATTCAAACTAAAATTACTAAACACTTTAATTTACCACACTCACATATTAATTCAAAAAATTATGAAAATTGGAATCTAGCAATAATTCGACATTCTGGATCCACCAAAAGTGGTTTTGTTGAAAATGGAGGTCGTTTGCAAAATGACTCTTTTTGAAGGCTGTATATTATATTTAAATATATATAAATTCCATAGCGACTATTTAAAATTTTAAACTGGACATAATTTTCAATTTACATTATGAAATCTGGATATTTCATATTCTTTAGAAAGATATAACTAAATAGATTCCAACTTGTTTTTCTGAAATCTGATTCATTTTGAATCATGTACATTGATTTGAAATTTAAAATCGAATTTTCAAACTACCGTGCCATTTCAGGCTCGTTTTATAATTAAAATAAATTTATACATTCTAACTTCGATTTCAAGTAAATTTTTAGTCGTTATTATTTAAAATAAATCATTTTAAATGTCCAAAATCCACTAAAATAGAAAAAATTTAAATTTAAATTTTTTTCTAAAAATCCGGGTTGTTACATAGGCCGTCAAGGTGGTGCCATCCGATCATTGTCAAGCCCCTTCGTTTTGGAGCAAAATCGAACCCTAGTTTCAAACTAATTGGGTTTAATGCGAGCCGAAGTAAAACGAGGAAGAAAGGTTACTTTAATTTAATTAATTTCTATATTAAATACTCCAAAATGTCATTAACCTTTAAAATTACGCAACTTTTTCATACGAGGTTGAAATCCAGCGATTTCAATTGCGTTGCGATTGTGGAGGAGAACTCGACAACATGGAAGTGACCAAAATGAAAGTGGAGGCAGTTGGAATTTTTGACAAAATTAAACTGCTGTTTAATTTTATAATGACCCGAACTCCCTCTATCTCCGAAGCGACGGAAGAAGGCGGATTGAGTTGAGGACAAGACCAATCAGAATGCAAACAGAAGAACATTTCATTGCTGTTACAACAGTTTACATCAGAGTACCAGAATATAATAGAGTATGAATAAATATTATACATCAGAAAAATATCAAAGATTTAAATTACAAAGCAATAGAAAATTAATACAATGCGTAGAGAAAATACATTAACAGATACAATTGAAAGAAATACATGGATACAGAGCATTCCGAATATAGCTCCAGCTGTAAATCCAGGATCCTGTATAAATAAATCGACAAAACCAAAACTACTAGCTGCCCAGGTGGAAAATAAGGGCACCCAGTGTTTAGGTTAAAACAATAAACTCCAGGTCAGTCGTGGGATTGGTGTGAGAACTAAAACAGTTATTTAAAACTTTACTTTAAAATCAGGTAAATCAAGGGACCACGCCATATAATATGGAACGGGTTTTCTCCTAAGAACACCAGTTCATAAAACAATTTATAGACAACACAATGTTTTTTTGAAAAATGAAGCTATAATAAGACTTAGGTCCCATCATACAATGCAATGCAAGCCGGAGGATAGAGTTTCACCTTATAATAGCCAAACATGCTTGGTACGTTTAAAAACAAATCATTTGATACTATTATAAGTGCGTAGTGTATAAAACAACTTCAAATATAAATGTATCAATCATAGACAACATAGTATCCCATACTACTATGTCGCTATACTAGTTCTGCAATTAAAACAGAAATGTCGTATTGGAAGTTGGATTTCTATCATGAACCAAGACAAGTGATCGTCCTCACCGAATTTGAGACCCTCTAGGCCGCGGCTCAGGCTCCGCGGCAACTACACCTTAGATCTTCAGGGCCGGTCCTCTCTTACATTTGAGGATTAGAACACAGTTCCTGAACAATATGTTTCCCCGCTCTATAGGGCATAAGTCTGGTCAGTATGTCGACCATGTCATCCATCGGCCCCGTAGTGACCGATATATCTGAGATACCTTGCTATCCATCAAATAATACGCAATATCCACATGAGTATAATGTCTAGGCTCCATACCATGACACTACTCCTAGCTAGAAGGAAACACATGCTCTCCCTGCAGTCCTCTCCCATTTCTGGTTCATACCGGGGTGTGAGGCTGGCGAATAAACGGTACATAAAGCTATGCTATTTAAAGCCATGCTTTGATCATCAACCACAAGGCCCTGCTTTTCAACAAAAGCCTTGATCACATGCCACTCTACATGCCACACTGTCACTCCATACCGTACCACTGATTTCTGCCGATATATAACCTATAAGCTCGTACGTCTCAGAGAAAGGTGTTAAGCAAGAGAATGAATTCTCCGCCACCAAACAGATATATATTTAGCAGAGATAAACGAATACAGCATAAAGGAATACAATGTAATAAATACTATCCATTTGCAAGTCCGTTCCGAGTCTTAACGAAACCGGAGGCACCTTATTCCTCGTCCAATATGTCCAATACAGGAGATAGGTCCTCGCATATCCGGTCGATCTCCAAGTACGTCTGGACGATCACCACTTATTACCATGTCTTGGGATATCTCCCAATCATGGCATCAGTAATTATCCAAACGATGTGAAGATCTCCGGTTTTCAACCATCGTCAACTTATCGTTGTATCAATTATTCAGAATGGGATAAACCCGGTCTTTCCGAATAACACGCGTATTTTATAAACAAGTGCTACAAAAACACAACTTACGCCTCATTCCAATCTAGAATATTCTTTTATTCAAATATTCACATCATTAGGGAAAGGTTCCCATTAATTTTATCAAAGATAAATTCTTTAAATTTATTCTTTAATCCTCCTTTGGATATCAATTCAAACCAAATTAAGGTTTATCCAAACTAGTCGGGGTTAGCGCACCTTACTGACGTAATCATTTGTTTTATTTCCCAATCCCAACTTATTCATCCCATAGAGCAAAACTGGTAATACTCCATATCTAACGCCACAGTGTTATTGGTAAATTTAATTACCATTTCACGTTCAAACCTAATTAAAGATTTAACTATCACCTAGAGTAAAACTGGGGGTACTCCATTCTTGATCATTTCCCAATTGTTATAATTTCAATTATCACATTTCCATTTCAATCTAATTAAAGATTCATTAAAACTTCACTTAGCTTTAATCTTCAAAAATCATTTTATAACGATTATTCAAATTTAGGAAATAAATCATGTCTTTAAATGGGTTAAAGAACCAATGTCATTTAAAACATAGTTCAAGATAAACCCAATATCACATTCCATTAATTATGGAATCTTCACGGAAAAAAGATCAATATATATAATCAATATAAACTTCCATATCCAACCAATAATATAAATGGAATAACGACAAAGCCTTTTAAATTCCATATATAGTAACAGTCTTCCTCCACAGAAGTATACTTCGATTGTTACCAAATCGAATTCCATTCCATTCCAATTTATTATATTAAATTGGAAAACTTTTCTTTGGAAAATCGAACTGAATCTTAATAGAAAGATTTATATATTCCAAATCACATTTCACTGTTAACCGGGTTAAAGAACGAATGTCGTTTAAAACACAATTCATAATAAACCCAAATTCACATTCCATTTTATTCTAATTACTAAATATAATTGGAAACTCTAATAATCTTAATTAAAAGATTTATTCTTTTCACACGGGGTTTTAAGAACTGTGTAACTAAAGATACCATTCACGACAAACCCAAAATCCATTTCTTTCATTCAATTCCAATTAAATATTAATTAATTGGAAAACTTCACTAAATCTTAATAAAAAAGATTTATTCTTTTCTCAACTGGGTTTAAGAACAGAGTTATTTAAGACACCGTTCACGACAAACCCAAAATCCATTTCTTTTATTCAATTCCAATTAAATATTAATTAATTGGAAAACTTCACTAAATCTTAATTAAAAGATTTATTCTTTTCTCAACTGGGTTTAAGAACAGTGTTATTTAAGACATCGTTCACGACAAACCCAAAATCCAATTAATATTAAACACAAGGTTCTGAATAGAAATTATATCGGCTTATATTCAATATCAAATTCTAAAATTAACGGATATCATATTGGGAATAACGATATCTGTATCTTCCAAATTCCCATAACAATATCCGTATAACCATGGAATCCAATATCAAAATATTCCGAAGATTATTTCCATTCCAATTTATTAATTGGAAAGTTTTGGTTATTATTAAAACCATTTTCAAATCCAATTTATTTATTTCTAAAAATAAATGGATTATTATTCTAGTTATCAACTAGTTCATTTTGATAAAAATATATTTTTATCTTTACAAACAAGGAATTTTCATCCAAATTCTTTCCAAATCATTTATTATGATTTTACACAAATTATTGATATTTTTAATAATTTTATCAAGACCCGTATAGTCAGTTTCCAATAACGGTCACCAAAAATGTACTTACAACGACCTTTTCTAAATTTGATTTGGACATAATTCCAAATCCAACTGTTAGATTTTAAATCTCTTATATTCATTAGAAAGATCTTTTCGATACGAACCCATCGGTTCCGGTTTTAGGAGAATCCGATGGTCGCGTAATGTTAATTCGAAGTCAATGGTCGAAATTCGCGAACGGTCACAACGTGGTGCATTCTATTCAGGCCGTTAAATATATATATATTGTATATATTATATATATTTCATCGATTTCCATTTAAAACATATTATATAAATTCGTTTATAAATTCATTTCAAAATGATTTCAACTTCATTTCAATTTTCAAATCAAATTTGAATATTCCTTTATAAATCCGTTTTAAATTCATTTCAAAACGATTTCAACTTCATGTCAATTCTCAAATCAAATTTGAGTATTCCTTTATAAATATATTTTAAATTTATTTCAAAATGATTTTAACTTCATTTCAATTTTCAAATAAAATTTGAATATTCCTTTATAAATCCGTCTTAAATTCAGTTCAAAACGATTTCAACTTCATTTCAATTTTAAAATCAAATTTGAATATTTCTTACCATTATAATATTAAAATGATAATATTTTCAAAATATCTGATCTTGATTATACACTGAATATTATTTAAAAATATTCGTTAATTCTGAATTGGAATCAGACTCAATAATTACCATATAATTTCAGTTATATGGATTTCATACAGCGCATGTATACAACGATAATGATAAACAATCATAAAAAAATTCATACAACTTCTAGAATGCATTTTAAAACTGTATAAGCATTAAAATAAATAAATAACGCTTATACACTCTGTCAACCCATCGATTGACATACCACTAATTATTAGGATCTGTGTATGTCAAATTTCATCCCAATACTCATGTGGGGTTTTCAAACAACAAACACAGATTATTATTTGTGTAGTTGGGCAATGTGTAAAATTTATCGTCCCAATCAATATCAGTTAAATGGGTGTACATAAACAAATCGTCTGATTTGTAAATGAATATTTATTTCAACACATCACTATTTTATATAGTTCATATACTCAATAAAAATGATGTTTTTATTATTCAAATATTTTACTCGACACATGAATATTTTATTTTCCATCTCGCATCCAACACAATACAGTCCAAACAAGCAATCATGGTTTGTACAATAAATAGTGTCGGGTGCTGCTAAGCACCGTTTGCATCCTAGTATATATTTAACTGTAAAGTAGTTTGAGTGAGAAAAGTTCTCACATTTGGTTTCCACTTCGTCATTCTTTAAAGGACAGTTTTGGATTCCGCTTAGTTTCCAGCTAGTTCCATCGCAATCTGTTTCACGCGGTATATATATTAAAAATCATATTTTTACAACGTTATATATATTTATAATAACAATGCTACATATTTTTAAAATCCATGCTATATATATTTTTAAAAACCATATTTTAAACAATGTCTAATTATTTTTAAAAACCATATTTTTAAAACAATGTTTTTTTCCTTTTAAAAATCCTATTTTTAAAACAATGCTTAAATATATGAAAATTCATATTGGAAAATTCACGTTTTTAACACTAAGTTTGTAACACCCCACACCCGCTACGGTCACTCACTAAGGGAATGCCATAGCATTGGTGGAGTATCTTAAGTGAATATAGAACAGAAAAGTTACAACAAGACAGATATAAGTAATACTTGAGAATTTAAAACATTATTTCATTGCAGCGGAAAGTAAAACATGTTTGGTTACATCACTAAACCATAAACAAGAGTCAAGTACATAATATCCATCTTGATAAAACAAAAGTACATAATCCCACTACATGAACTATTAGCCATTAAAGAAAAGATAAACTGAGCTTTACATCAATGGTCCAAGCTCCAAAAGACAGATAAAGCAATCTGATCAAAGCCCACTAGTGCTAGGCCCACTCTGAGAACCTGAGGGTTGGGGAAAAAGATAAAAACAACGGGGTCAGACATAAGTCTGAGTGAGCCCTATAACTTTAACAATACAATCATTAAAGTAATTAGGGTATGATATAAACCTGGTACGGTACGACCGGGGATAAATGACTACACTAAGCAGCCAACTAGACTTAGGATAAACTAAGATAACGGTAAAGACGCGCCCATCCAAGCAAGGATAAATACTACACTGCACCACACCAGATCTACCCACCCAAGGGTAATTCCTACACTGCACCACACCAGATCTACCCACCCAAGGGTAATTCCTACTTAAAGGTTGATCCCACTAAGTGTACTTAGAAATTTTTAATAGTAGTTTCGTGTACCCCTAGCTGACTACATAGGTGCCGTCTGCCCCTATCTCCACTAGGTGTACCCACAACTTAGTAATTTTAATAGTAGTCTCGTGTACCCCTAGCTGACTACATAGGTGCCGTCTGCCCCTATCTCCACTAGGTGTACCTACTACCCATTCGATCGGCTCCCTAACGTAGATACCCGTGTTGGCCCCACAGTGGGGTGTATCACTCCCCAAAGTGGCAACCCGATACAACCAATGGTGCACGGCTTCTACCTACACGATGCAACAACGTCTTACCTACCAGCCCGGGTCCACACACGCATATGAAACCCGTTGGACTTGCGTTGCCACCGCTAACCCGTTTTGGCCTCTTATAGTCAAGCCCAGTACGCGTGTCCCGTCCTCGACATGGGTCGAGCCCAATAAGAAACACATGGGTTACTGGTTGAAATGGGCCCCCACAAGCTACCACCTAAGCTTGTCTCTTTATCTAGTGCATCCCACTTACCCCCTTTAATAATGTTTAATTACATGTTTCCACTTGGTTAAGTTTTCTAATCGTATTTTCTATTGCCACCCAAGGCAACCCACTAGATTTCCACATGCCACCCAAGGCACTTACTTGATTTCCACATGCCACCCAAGGCACCCACTTAACCCCTCATGCCCACTACATGCTTATCTGGTTAAGTGTTTCTTAATTGATTAAGAATGTAACCATTGTAAAGACCTCTCACATTAGACTATCTTTTATGGCAGCTGGATTTGCCGGTTGGGTCCGGGCAGCCTTACGCCATAACCAAGTCTAACCTCGTGTCTATACACTTGTCACGTATTTAGTTTGTGCCTAAGACCTCTCACATTGGGCCAATCATTTGTAGCCGCTGGATTTGCCGGTCGGTTCCGGGCAGTCTAACGCTACAAAGGGTCCAACCTCGTGTCTTAGTCGATTAATTACACCTAATTAATCACCCCCATATTTCGAATTAATTTTCCCTAATTAATTCCAATTTTAACGATGTACATAATTGACTCAATTATGTCCATCCACTTTATGGTATGCATAATCATACCAACTTCACACCATTTCATTAACATGTATATTAACCCCATCGTTCCCCACGTAATTCGCTAACATGACATAAAAGGGAAGATTCATCACAAATACAATGGGTTCAACTTGCATAACATTAGCATCAACATGAGTTTCAAAGGTGTCAACATGCATATAGCATCAACCCTACTACTATAAATAATCAACCCAAACTTGCATGAATCACATATGTCATAAAGAGGTTAACTTGCATAAGTTATTTATGTCATACAAAGGGGTAAACTAGCATATGTATGTATGACATACAAAGGGGTTAACTTGCATATGTATGCATATCATACTAAGTTGTCAACTTGCACATGTTACTTGCATATAATCAAACACCAAACTTGCATAACATGTCATATATGAACTTGCATATAATCAAACACCAAACTTGCATAACATATCATATATGAACTAGCATATAATCATACACCAAACTTGCATAATCATGGTGTCATAATGGATCAATGTTTATCATAGCAATTTGCATAACTAGCATCATGAACACATAGCCTAACACTTGCATAACTTGCATAACATCATGATCATGTAGCATATAACTTGCATAACATCATGAACATGTAGCATATGACTTGCATAACTTGCATAACATCATGAACATGTAGCATATGACTTGCATAACTTGCATAACATCACAAACACATAGCATATAACTTGCATAACATGCATAACATCATTAACACATAGCATATAACTTGCATAACATGCATAACATCATTAATACATAGCATATAACTTGCATAACTTGCATTGATGCACATTCATAGCCATAACCTCATTATATCCTATCATAATCATTTCAATAATTGATCATTAAGGCTATATAAACTCACAACTTGTTGATTAGCACTCCTAAGAAGAAGATTAAGTTTCTAGAGTTGATTAGAGATTGATTTGAGAAGCTATCTTCCTCTTTAATTTGATGGAGGCTCCTTCAAGTTGCATTTTGACGGCATGACGGCATTGTATCTATTTTTAGTATGAATTAGGGTAGTTTTAGGGTGTATTTATAGAGTAGTTAGGTGTTTTAGGCCATAAGATTAACCCTAAATCAGATTAGAGCCGTCAGATCTCGCCCTAGCCACCAAAACACAGCCCAAAAGCCAAACTGGTGCACCTAGGTCACCTGGGCTCGACCAGGGAGGTCGACCCCCAGGTCGACACTAGGGTCGACACCCTAGTCGACCTGGTGGGATGCTCGACACCCCTATCGACCCCCAGGTCGACTCCCTGGGTCTGGCGGGAATTTTCCCGCCACTTCTGAAATTTGAAATTTTACTATTTAAAATCTGTTTTAAATTTTCTGAAACTTCTTCGGGCCTTAACTAGGTCATACGGACTCCGATTTTCGAAAACTCGGACTCTATTTCGCGTATTTTTCCGAGACGAACGCAATGGCATAGCACATTTCCCCTGTTTCAGATTTTAAAATTTAGTTCTGCCCTGTTTTATATTATAGCAAGTTATTTAACATACGGGGTGTTACATTCTCCCCTACTTAAAGGATTTCGTCCCCGAAATCTCTAAGTCAAGAAGAACGTATCCTACCAACCAAACAACCATCTACTCAAACCATCAAACACTGACATCCATTGTCCTTAAAGTTTCTAATGTTGTATGAACATATGCAAAGAGTGTGTGTATATGTTCCCTGTCTAATGCAAAATCAGGTTGTCTACTGATTTAGTTGACCTCCTTAATGCAAACCATGATAGTGCCATGCATCCAATATGTATGCGAAAGAACCTTATCGACACATACTATTTCTACATGAGTGCACAATCATTCACCAAAATGCATCATCCATGTGATAACACAATCATTATACATCTATTAGTATGGCTACCTACACACAATTGTATGCAATATACAATATGAAGTGATTGAGCCGATCTAGTGCCTAGAGTGTGTGTATATGCATCCACGAGCAACCACTTGCATCCACACGCATCCATCAAACACAACATGTCTCAAACACATGTTTCAACCATAGGTTTACCCTATCTAAAGGTCAAAGGTACTAATGAGAGGACATACTAAAGATAAGATAAGTACTAGACAAACGATAAAGGAGAAGTCAAAAGACATACCCTAAAAAAAGGAATGGGTACAATGAACGCATCTTCGCTTCTGTCTCCCAAGTAGCATTGCTCTCATCTTCTCCCCTTTTGCACTTTGACTAGTCGAACCTCTCTGTTTCTCAACTTCCTAATCTCTGACCCAAGGATGCGGGTAGGAGCTCGTCGAATAGTTGAATCACGCTCTACCTCTACTTCTCTAAGCAAGCTCGGCTCTACCACTTCTGCGGTCTCATGTAGGCACTTCCTCAAATGTGACACATGGAATACGTCATGTTCCCTATGCAACTGAATTATCTCTCAAAGATAAACCGAAGTTAGCCATGGAGCAGTCCTCTTGCTCTTCACGGGTATGAAATGGGCACTCTTAGTAAGTCTGTCTACCACAACCCAAATTCCCGTATTACCCTTCTTCGACCTAGGTAACCCATCAATAAAATCCATCGAGATGCCATCCAACTTCCATTGCGGAACTTCCAATGGGTGAAGAAACCCACCTGGTTTCTTTTGCTCCGCTTTCACTTGTTGGCACACCAAGCATCTAGCGACATACTCGGCCACATCTTTCTTCATTCCGGCCCAAAAGAAAACTCGCTTCATGTCTTGGTACATCTTGTCCCCACCGGGATGAATGGTCATCCTAGAACGGTGTGCATCATCAAGAATAGCCTTCCTCAAACCCTCGTCTTGCGATACACAAAGTCTACCTTCTCTACGCAAGGACCCCCTATCGTCTAGGGTGTACCTACTCAAATGGCTGGACGACTCCCCCTTATGAGCCTCTCTACTAACTCAACCAACTGTGGGTCGTCCCGCTGTGCCTCGCCAATCCGTCCCAAAAGAGTAGGTCTGACCTCCAAGGATGCTAGCAAACCGGGTATATAGTCAACGGAAGGTCTGAAATCAAACATCGAGATAAATTCCAAGCTTCGTCGTTCTACGAACAATGGACCTAAGGACTACCTTTTCTGCTTAAGGCGTCTGCCACCACGTTACCCTTGCCAGGGGTATACGCTCTCTCGAAATCATAGGACGCTAAGAACTCCATCCACCTTTGTTGTCTCAAGACTATGCGCTCAAAGAATCTCCAACACTTCCCTAAGATGTAGGGCATGCTTTTCTCCACTTCTAGAGAAAACCAGGATATTCTCCCATACAAAATCGTCACAACTATCCATCTCTCACGCAGACCATCCTAGTCGAACTCGACATCCCCCAAGTGCAAGCCCCAAAGGCCTAAACCAATATCATACAAACACCCAAGGGATACCTCCTTCGAATTCAGATGACCTACGTGAGATGATACTAGTAAAAATGGCTAAACGATTGAGCCTTTGTCTAACTCTGGATGTCCTTGCCAGTCTCGCTCCAAAACCACCGTTGATCAAATAACTGGCTTTGCTTAACCTATTAAGCACATACGAAAACTTATTTCGCTTTTAGAAAAGACCAAGATGTCGTCCACAAAGACCACTACGAAGTTGTTTAGGTACTCCCTGAACACCCTACTCATCAAATCAACAAAGTATGCGGGGGCGTTCGTCAAACCAAATGGCATCACCAACCACTCATAGAAACCATCCGGAGCCCTAAAGGCGGTCTTCTCTATACTATCCTCAGTTACTCCCAACTGATGAAACCCCGTGGCTAATTCCAATTGTGAAACACTGAGGCGCCAACCAACTGATAAAAAAGATCATCAATCCTTGGCAATGGGTGTCTATTCTTCTTTGTGAGCTTGTTGAGTTCTTCTTATAGTCTACACAAAGTCTGAGGGACCCATCCGCCTTCGTGGCAAAAACTACTGGAGCACCCCACTCCGATATACTTCGTCTTATGAACCCCTTCTCAAGCAACTCCCCTACTTGCTTATGGAGTTCCCACATCTCACGAGGAACCATGCGGCGCACTGACAAAGATACTGGTTTAGCATCGTCTACCAGATATATTCGGAGATCTATCTCCCGCTTCGGAGGTAAGCCCTTCACCTCCTCGAACACATCCGAGTATTCCCGGACCACTCTAACAGATCGCAAACTCTCGACCGAAGCGTCAAGCGATTCAAGATAACTTAGCATAACAGAATCTATGGAATTTCAAAAGATCTCGAGAGTGTTACCCAAGCGGATCATAAGCCTAACAACTCTCCTTTCACAATCAAGAACGGCACCATTACTGGATAACCAGTCCATGCCCAAAATCAACCCATAGCCCGTGAAGCCCAAAACAAAGGCATCACACCTAAACTCAATGCTAAGTATGAGGATCTTCAAACCCAAACATATCATGGACAAATAAGTGGAGCCCCCCAATTGGGTTTGAAACAACCAAGGGATCATCTACTAAACTGGTGTCTAGGAGCAGTGACTCAACTAATAATGATGAGATAAACGACTGTGATGCGCCAAAGTCGAATAAAGTCCGAACAGGATGATCGAGAGAACCAAATTTCAACTTAGACGGTCCTACCCCCATAAGGTATACCCGTCGTGAGGAAATACATCTACCCTCCAGAAGATCCTGTACTTCGCCTTACCTCTTTGGACAACCCTATTAAGGTGTCCTATTTCGCCAAGACAACTAGCCTTCCCCTTCACATTCTCCGTTCGTGGCCTTCTTACCACGATAAGGTTTCGTCCTTTATTTACCTAACAGCTATTTGAACCTTCCTCTCTTGTCCATCTTAAAGGTACCCATAAGCCTTCCACCTCCTTGGACTAACTTCTTAGCCCGGCAAACGTCTTAGTCCCTTGAAGTGGTTCTTCCGTCCTTCACACGGAAGTCCTTATTTATCTTAAAAAAGACATCTATACGCGGAGGGGAAATTCAAAAAGAGAAAGAGGAAGAGATTCAAAACAGAGAATCGAAGGAAGGATATATGGCTCTTGGGGATTATGTTCTTTTCTTTCAAAAACTTTTCTCTTAAAAACATGTTTTTGAAAATACTTCTTCCAAAAATGTTTTTAGAAAAATAATTTTCTAAAAGTTTTATCTGTTCCGGTAACCTTAAGCTCTGATACCACGTGTAACACCCCACACCTGCTACGGTCACTCACTAAGGGAATGCCATAGCATTGGTGGAGTATCTTACGTGAATATAGAATAGAAAAGTTACAACAAGACAGATATAAGTAATACTTGAGAATTTAAAACATTATTTCATTGCAGCGGAAAGTAAAACATGTTTGGTTACATCACTAAACCATAAACAAGAGTCAAGTACATAATATCCATCTTGATAAAACAAAAGTACATAATCCCACTACATGAACTATTAGCCATAAAAGAACAGATAAACTGAGCTTTACATCAATGGTCCAAGCTCCAAAAGACAGATAAAGCAATCTGATCAAAGCCCACTAGTGCTAGGCCCACTCTGAGAACCTGAGGGTTGGGGAAAAAGATAAAAACAACGGGGTCAGACATAAGTCTGAGTGAGCCCTATAACTTTAATAATACAATCATTAAAGTAATTAGGGTATGATATAAACCTGGTACTGTACGACTGGGGATAAATGACTACACTAAGCAGCCAACTAGACTTAGGATAAACTAAGATAACGGTAAAGACGCGCCCATCCAAGCAAGGATAAATACTACACTGCACCACACCAGATCTACCCACCCAAGGGTAATTCCTACACTGCACCACACCAGATCTACCCACCTAACGGTAATTCCTACTTAAAGGTTGATCCCACTAAGTGTACTTAGAAATTTTTAATAGTAGTTTCGTGTACCCCTAGCTGACTACATAGGTGCCGTCTGCCCCTATCTCCACTAGGTGTACCCACAACTTAGTAATTTTAATAGTAGTCTCGTGTACCCCTAGCTGACTACATAGGTGCCATCTTCCCCTATCTCCACTAGGTGTACCCACTACTCCCATCCGATCGGCTCCCTAAGGTAGATACCCGTGCTGGACCCACAGTGCTGTGTATCACTCCCCAAAGTGGCAACCCGATACAACCAATGGTGCATGGCTTATACCTACACGATGCAACAACGTCTTACCTACCAGCCCGGGTCCACACACGCATATGAAACCCGTTGGACTTGCGTTGCCACCGCTAACCCGTTTTGGCCTCTTATAGTCAAGCCCAGTACGCGTGTCCCGTCCTCGACATGGGTCGAGCCCAATAAGATACATATGGGTTACTGGTTGAAATGGGCCCCCACAAGCTACCACCTAAGCTTGTCTCTTTATCTAGTGCATCCCACTTAACCCCTTTAATCATGTTTAATTACATGTTTCCACTTGGTTAAGTATTCTAATCGTATTTTCTATTGCCACCCAAGGCAACCCACTAGATTTCCACATGCCACCCAAGGCACTTACTTGATTTCCACATGCCACCCAAGGCACCCACTTAACCCCTCATGCCCACTACATGCTTATCTGGTTAAGTGTTTCTTAATTGATTAAGAACGTAACCGTTGTAAAGACCCCTCACATTAGACTATCTTTTATGGCAACTGGATTTGCTTGTTGGGTCCGGGCAGCCTTACGCCATAACCGAGTCTAACCTCGTGTCTATACACTTGTCACGTATTTAGTTTGTGCCTAAGACCTCTCACATTGGGCCAATCATTTGTAGCCGCTGGATTTGCCGGTCTGTTCCGGGCAGTCTTACGCTACAAAAGGTTCCAACCTCGTGTCTTAGTCGATTAATTACACCTAATTAATCACCCCCATATTTCGAATTAATTTTCCCTAATTAATTCCAATTTTAACGATGTACATAATTGACTCAATTATGTCCATTCACTTTATGGTATGCATAATCATACCAACTTCACACTATTTCATTAACATGTATATTAACCCCATCGTTCCCCACGTAATTCGCTAACATGACATAAAAGGGAAGATTCATCACAAATACAATGGGTTCAACTTGCATAACATTAGCATCAACATGGGTTTTAAAGGTGTCAACATGCATATAGCATCAACCCAACTAGTATAAATAATCAACCCAAACTTGCATGAATCACATATGTCATAAAGAGGTTAACTTGCATAAGTTATTTATGTCATACAAAGGGGTAAACTAGCATATGTATGTATGACATACAAAGGGGCTAACTTGCATATGTATGCATATCATACTAAGGTGTCAACTTGCACATGTTACTTGCATATAATCAAACACCAAACTTGCATAACATGTCATATATGAACTTGCATATAATCAAACACCAAACTTGCATAACATGTCATATATGAACTAGCATATAATCATACACCAAACTTGCATAATCATGGTGTCATAATGGATCAATGTTTATCATAGCAATTTGCATAACTAGCATCATGAACACATAGCCTAACACTTGCATAACTTGCATAACATCATGATCATGTAGCATATAACTTGCATAACATCATGAACATGTAGCATATGACTTGCATAACTTGCATAACATCATGAACATGTAGCATATGACTTGCATAACTTGCATAACATCACAAACACATAGCTATAACTTGCATAACATGCATAACATCATTAACACATAGCATATAACTTGCATAACATGCATAACATCATTAACACATAGCATATAACTTGCATAACTTGCATTGATCCACATTCATAGCCATAACCTCATTATATCCTATCATAATCATTTCAATAATTGGTCATTAAGGCTATATAAACTCACAACTTGTTGATTAGCACTCCTAAGAAGAAGATTAAGTTGCTAGAGTTGATTAGAGATTGATTTGAGAAGCTATCTTCCTCTTTAATTTGATGGAGGCTCCTTCAAGTTGCATTTTGACGGCATGACGGCATTGTATCTATTTTTAGTATGAATTAGGGTAGTATTAGGGTGTATTTATAGAGTAGTTAGGTGTTTTAGACCATTAGATTAACCCTAAATCAGATTAGAGCCGTCAGATCTCGCCCTAGCCACCAAAACACAGCCTAAAAGCCAAACTGGTGCACCCAGGTCACCTGGGCTCGACCAGGGAGGTTGACCCCCAGGTCGACACTAGGGTCGACACCCTAGTCGACCTGGTGGGCAGGTCGACACCCCTGTCGACCCCCAGGTCGACTCCCTGGGTCTGGCGGGAATTTTCCCGCCACTTCTGAAATTTGAAATTTTACTATTTGAAATCTGTTTTAAATTTTCTGAAACTTCTTCGGGCCTTAACTGGGTCATACGGACTCCGATTTTCGAAAACTCAGACTCGATTTTGCGTATTTTTCCGAGACGAACGCAATGGCATAGCCTGTTTCCCCTGATTCAGATAATAAAATTTAGTTCTGCCCTGTTTTATATTATAGCAAGTTATTTAACATACGGGGTGTTACAAAGTTATTTTGTATAAAATCACATTTTTATACTATGTTATTTCATACAAAATTAATGCTATTTTATTTTAATTCAATACTATTTTTATTTACAAAATCAATGTTATTTTTAATTTAAAACAAAACTATTTTTATTTACAAAATCAATATTATTTTATTTTAAAACAATACTATTTTTATTTACAAAATCAAAGTTATTTTTTCTCTTCACTGTTATACTCATGGTTGCTTCAGGAAGTTCGATCCCCTAATGTGGACCAGAAAAACCCAACGCTGCCGCCAAATGCCACCACCGGACCACCATCACCATACCCCACCTGAACCGTCGTCGCACCGCCTCACTGCCTCGCTATTCCCACAAACCGCGTCGAACTCGGTGCACTAGGTCGCTAAAAAAACCCCTGCGATGGCCGCCACTTCAGGCTCGTAAATCGAGTAGCATACACCCCTAACCCCGATCGCATCCATATCAAATTGAAGCTCTCCCCTTCCTCTACAATGTTTGCTGAAGGACTAGGATCTAATTCTTTGTGTTTTGGACGGGATTTAGGAAAAAAATCGAGCAATTTGGCCCTTAAATAGTAGGAAGCGGCAGCCTGACCTTAATGAGTTAGGGTTAAAAAAAATTGGTTTATTTATACAAAATTTTGTATTATTTAATTCAATGATTAATCAAATGGGAAGTTTAACAATTCGAACTCCAAATCAAACCCAACGAATGTCGCCCCTAGCCAAATACCCCCATTCCGATACAATGGGATATGTTTCGTAAGCCAATTCGATTGTTTCGATCAGCTTTTCTTTAAACTAAAATATAAATCATTATATATTCAGTTTAAACGTAAAATTCAATTTACCGGGGACACATATCGACTCCAAAAATTCCATAAAAATAAATCTAGCTATGTTTTGACAATACGGTTCTAACAAAACTAATTTCGTCGAATTCGGAGGCTGTTTGAAAAGTGGTCATTTTCCAGTCGATTAAATTCAAACCGAAACTACCAAACACATTTAAATTTTCCAGGCTCACATATTAATTCCAAAATTTATGAAAATTGGAATCTAATAATAATTTGACATTCCTTATCCAAAAAAAGTGGTTTCGTCAAAAACGGAGGTCGTTTGCAAAATGGCTAGTTTTAAGGGCTATATATTATATAAAATTTCATAGCGACTATTTTAAATCTTAAACTGGACATAACTTTCAACTCTCATTATGAAATCTAGATTTTTCACATTCGTTAGAAAGATATAATTTAACAGATTCAAATATTTCTGGTTTTACTGAAATCCGATTTATTTTGAATCATGTACATTCATTTGAAATTTAAAATCGAATTTTCAAACTATCGCGCCATTTCAGGCTCATTTTATAATTAAAATAAATTTATTCGTTCTAACTTTGATTTAAATTTATTTTTAGTCGTTATTATTTAAAATAAATCATTTTAAATATTCAAAATCCATTAAAATTACTAAAATAAATTTAAATTGGTTTTGAAAATCAGGGTTGTTACAATCTCCCCTACTTAAAATCTTTTCGTCCTCGAAAAGGAACGGAGCTGATAGTTGTCTAACTAACCAACTCAACTTTCATTCTTCAAATTTTCAGTTTCTAAGAATTTTCCAATTTTTCAAAAATTTGCCAACACCCTAAATTTTTGAAAAATTTCGCCATAAACTCCTTTGTATGGGGAGACCTTTAAAACCAAAACTAGCCTCATATGGCCCTCACTAATCCATAAGAAAAAGAAAAGGCCAAGCGGCTAGCTAATCGGCTCATAAAATCATCAAAACCCAAAAATACAGTAAACATGTACCTATTTGTCGTGCATACAATTTTATTACTCTTCTTAGCTTCCTTGCCATGACCTGGTCAATGTATATACATGTACATGTATGTGATTCCAATCAAATTTCCAATGCAGTTTAAGATCAAATGTATATTCTAGTTGCAACTGTTCTCTTCTACAATATAGAAGGAAATAGACCTTGCATGAAAGCATTTCGACAGTATAATATTCACTTGTAGATGAGGCTGAAAGCAATACATTCCGAAAACAAATTCTGAAAACCATCCCCAACCAATTCTGTAACAGCAGCTCTAACCAACCACAAACTATAGAATAATTCATTATCCTTAATATTTTTCACATTAATACATGTTTTCTCACTGTAGAGAACTCAGTGATTTCAGTTTCAAAAGTATGTTTCATGTCAAACCTGAGACAGAGTAGCACTTTGCAATAGTACCCAATCAACTAAAAAAATCATTGACTACAAGCATATTGTTGCATGCATAAAACAGTCAGGTATTATATGGGCTAAGAGATAATCCAATGTTAGTTCAAGTACAAATAATTAAGCATTCTAATGCTAGCATAACATCCATGACTCTATGATAGAGAAACAATGATTTATGTGTATTGATCAAGACTCAATAGTCAAGATATGCATTTTGGTCTTGAATAGCCAGTCTAAACTTTTGAAAATAAAAACTAACAAACCAACTCTTTTTTGGATGGTAAACTTTGGATTTTAGTATTCCCTAAGCAGATGATTTAGAATAACCTTTTACTAAATGTATTTCTGTACATGAATGGGAAACGCTGCTAGTTTTAACAATAACTTAACTATTTGAAGTAACATTAGCATAAGAAATCTACATGCTAAAATGATTCAAACTCAAATATGTAGCCCAAAAAGGGAAGTACCATGGATTCAAACTCAGATATGAAGCATCCTCTCATATTCCAAGCCATCAAACGTTTAATTTATATCGATTTAATATGGTTATGGTTATGGTTATGTTGCACACTAACCTGTAGCCAATTCACGAGTAGATAAACTTCCATAAGAACATGCAGTAAAAGCAACGTCAACTACAAAAGGAACAGCCTCCGTGAGTTGGGGCAGATCTTTATTTGTTTTAATCCTAGGTTGAAAGGATCAGGATTATAAGCAGTCTCCATGCTTGCCAGTTTTGATCTAGAGTCAGAGTACGAGCAAGAGTTATGCCAACCTGGATCAGTTATCATTAACTGGATTCAAGGACAATGGTAATATATCTTATTTTAATTTTATATATTTTGCATGTAATGGAGAAAACATTGGTATGGAAGTTGTTTTATATGCGCATAGAAAAACAGAAGATACCGATCAAGAAGACAGGCCTAAACATTTAATGCCTCTTCGCTGATAAATAGTCCGCATCCAGCAGCCATCAACAACCAAAAGTGAACCCACCTGAATAATCATCACAATCGTTTTTTTTTCAATTGACATTAATTTAATAACAAAGCAATTTTTGTAATAAGTTTCACACATACACCAAGCATGCTCAGATAATCATAATGACTATACAAAGCTTAATGACAATGAATGGACTATAAGCCTGACTTAATCGATAAACAATATATAGTGTACCCTTACCGTATGAACAAATGATTAGATTAATTTCATCTATAAATACTTTTGTTGTATCAATGAGACCAGTTAGGATAGCAGTAATAAAATTAGAAGCACCATAACACACTAATTAAGGGTTAATGTATTGCATTATTCAATGTGAACAAAGATAATCGTTATCAAGTGAAATCATGTAGTAGTAAGTAGTTGAAGGCTTGTACATACGTTTTCGTATATTCTGGAATTATGATTCTATCACCCAAAACTGTTAAGCTGAAGCTAACAGGAACTGACTCGCGATAGTCGAACTCGATTTGAGTTTTCAAATCGATTTGAAGATCCTATTTTTTGAATCGATTTGAAGATCTGATTTGAAAAATCGCAAGTATATCGTTATCAAGCGGAAGCGAGTTCGACTATCTTCAAATCATTATAATTTCAGCAAATAATCGATTTGAAGATCCGATTTTTTGGACCCAATAGGATACACAAGCCTAAATCCACAACAAAGGAAAGGATGTAGAAGTTGATTGAAGTTGAGGTTGGGATTTAAGATAGTTTTTAGGAAACCTAACGACTTGAATTCACGATTTGATGAAGAGGGCCAAACCCTAGATCGACATGATTTTTCTCAAGGGAAAAAGTAAGAGAAGAAAACAACGTAAATTAGGTTACGGCGGGAAAATGAAAATTTGGGGTCAAAGGAGCTGAGCGGGCAAAGGAAAATCAGATTGCAGATTGATAACGTAGACCGTTGGATCGTTATCACGTGGATTGATAATTTTATTAATTTTTTCGATTTAAATAAATCTATAGGTACTGCAACACAATTTGATATCTATGCTAACACATTGAAGAGTACGTTGCAATAGACAAAAATCAGCATGTTGAGGCAACATTTTAGCTGGCAACACCTTGGATTTTCGTTGTCGTAGGCCATCTATGGCGTAGTGTCTGCTATTTGCAGACATAATAGAAAATGAGTGGCAGAAACAGAAGATGTAATTCTATGGTTCAGTAATCTAATGAGCCAATTGTGCTCCCACAGACAGAATCAGATCTAGAAGTTCTGGTTAAGAAGTATCGAAATCTGGGTGGAGTACTATTCTTGGGCAAGGAATCTGTTATTGAAACATAAGCATGGATGCGTTCTTCTAAGAGGATTTTTCAAGTCTTAAAGCTGAGAGATGATCAGAAAAGGTAACTGGTATCTTAGGCACTCAAAGACGAAGCTTTAATCTTGTGGGAAACCGTTACAAAGGATAATCCAGAAGGTAATATTATCTGGGATAGATTTAAAGAAATTTTCAAAGAAAGATTTATTCCTCTAGAAGCAACTGAATGGTTATATGATGAGTTCTACCATCTGAAACAAGGAGATATGACCATTCAGGAGTATCAGTATAAATTCAACGAACTTTCCTGTTTTGGCCCGAAGCTAATTGAAGATCCTTTGAGGAAGAATCTAAAATTTATTAATGGACTTCAAAGAAAGTACGAAGGTAGAGTAACTGCACATGTGAATCTTCCTTTTTCTAAGATGATACAAATGGCTTATCGCTATGAGGATCTTGATAAGCAAGGTGATTTGGAAGATGAAGAGGAAGGCGGTTCTAGCAACAAAAGGAAGTTTGAAACTGATAGCACTAAGGCAAGTACGAAGCCTAAGGTCAGTAAGAAGACTAAAACCAATATAAAAGGGATTAAATATAAGGAGGAACCCGAGTCCGGTAAAAGATCTGAAATAGGTAAAAAGAAGAGAGTAAAAACAACCGTATGTAGTGGAATAAGCAAGGGCATTCGATAAGGAACTGTAAATCTTCGAACAAAGACGATCTAAGTCCAATGAGAAGCTTCAAGAGAGCAGGGGATGCTATAATTACCATTAGGCTGGTCATCTTGCAAAGGATTGCCTGCTATTAAAGAAGGCTGAAGTAGCTCATGTACATAAAGTAGCAGAAACTCCAGCACCCTCAGCTAGTCAGCAAAGGCCATATGTATTAGAAGGCACGCTCATTTCAATAATATTCCAGTTAAAGTATTGTTTGATATGGGCGCATCACAAAGTTTCATTTCTAGTAATACAGTCAAGAAGCTGTAACACCCCACCTCCGCTAGGGTCACTCACAAAGGGAATGCACTAGTTTTGGAGGGGCGTTATCGAGGTAAACAAACACCGAAATATTACAAGACAGAACATAGATAAAACAACGGAAGGATCAAAAGATAAATTTCATTACTTTCAAAAAGTGTCAAAACCTTTTACATTCAAAGTACCAAATAGCCAAAGTCATTATTTTCCATTACAACAAATTCTGTCTTGCATAAATAAAGAAGCATAAACTTAAAACAACAAAAATAGCTTAATTCCGCAAAGGTAGCAGAAATGCAACCATAGCATAGCTCAAGATCAAACCGTACATGAGCCGAACCGAAAGCAAGCGAAATCCAAGCTAAGTGCTAGAGTTTCCTTCCTGAGAACCTGGGGGGCGGGGGAACGAAAGGAAAAGAGGCGAAAGAAAACGGGTCAGTCATAAAGACTGGTAAGTCCTAGTGACTTTCAGCATAAAAACAGGTAAAGGTAACATGACATGTATAAACTGAAAGTAAACATAAGGACGAAGACAAGATGGGCAAGATAGACTAATATAACATGATAAATCAAGTATAGCATTGCATGTTCAAGGTTCACTGTAACTACTGTACTAGTATCACAACCCATGTCAAATATTAACCATGAAATGATCCCTTGGCCCAATATTATGGAATGACCCATTACTAGGTCCAACGGAACGATCCACTAATCGATTGGCTCCCTACAAGTTCTAGCTCGTCATGTGTCTGTGTCATACGGCCCTATCACGAATGTAGTCACATGTGCTAGGTCCACCATAGGGTGTATCAAGCCCTAGGGTGCCAACCACCGACATGAATCAAGCATGCACAGGTAAACCTACTGATGCCCAATGCCTGCTTTTTCAACTCCGGACTACGTGCACGACCATAGTCCGCCTGAACCTACACTGGCGCACCAACTCAGCCGTCGTTCTGGTCGATTACAATCAACCTAGTAATCGTGCCTCACCCTGCTTAGTTCCAGGGTACTATGATACATCTAGTAGGTTACTGCTGAAATGGACCGCGTAACTAGGGTTTTCGTCCAATAGGTTAAGTGTTGTCATTTAAATTCGTGACTTAACCCTTATCAGTCTAGCATGTCAAGTTGGTTAAGTGTTATCATCCTAGTTCGTGACTTAACCCGCCTACGTGTCATGTCAAATTTGACTAAGTGTTGTCCTTCAAGTTCATGACTTAGCCCTACGAATCATGTATCAAGTTGGTTAAGTGTTGTCTTTCATGTTCATGACTTAACCCTATCATGTGACATTAATTCATTAATGCACCCCAACCTCTCACATCAGACCTGTTGTTGTGGTCACTGGATATGCCGGGCGGTTCCGGGCAGATTTACACCACAACTCAGTCTGACCTCGGGTTTTAAGCGCGATATGAACAACTACCCACATTGGATCCTATTGTTTGCAGTAACTGGATTTGTCGGGCGGTTCCAGGCATAATTACACTACGAACTCAACCCAACCTCGAGTTGGCCATTTTCAAGTTCATTCTAGTGTCATGTCCATGTTCAAATTTCATATCAAGTTTGTATCAAGTTTCATGGCAAGTTTCATGTCAAGTTTCATGTTTCAACTTATGCCTATTATCAAGTTCATGATTCATGTTCATAACCAATTCATGTTTTGCCTAATCTACCCAAATCGTATTCCCATCGCACGTAAACGTGAATCGGTCTATATTACAAGTAAATCCAAATCCCAAAATAAAGGGAATAATATCAAAGCTATGATAGGCAAAAAAAGGACGAGCATAAAGTGATAAAAGGGATTACAAGTTTAGCTTGATATAACTTGAGATAATTGGTTACAACATCACTGGCATATGGAATAATAGCCTCAAAACATTAGGATTTCAAATCTAGTATGATAAGGTGATAGTCATGATAAAAGTTGACATAAGGTGATAGTCCCAAACTTGTGAATAATAACTGATTTAACATCACGGTTATGATAATATTATAGACATGAAAGGATTCGATTTACAACATAAATAGGCCCAAATTAATCTCATAGCAATATTCCCAAAAGTTAAGATCCAAGATGAACAAGAATAGATATGAATCAATTATCATACATAGATCCAGTTCCAATTTATAACATGAATATGCCCAAATTAATCTCATAGCAATATTTCCAAAAGTCAAGATACAAGATGAACAAGAATAGATATGAATCAATTTTCATACATAGATCCAATTCCAATTTATAACATGAATAGGCCCAAATTAATCTCATAGCAATATTCCCAAAAGTAAAGATCCAAGATGAACAAGAATAGATATGAATCAATTATCATACATAGATCCAATTCCAATTTATAACATGTCCATATTAAGTTTATAGTTTTTATCTAAAACTAACTTAGACTTGCAGATCGTGGTCTAAGAAATTGAGATGTAGAAGTTGAATCTATAAACTATTCGTCGAATAGTTGAATCGTTGAGTCGTTGAATCTTGATTTTATTGTAGAAGCAAATCCCCAATATGCAATTCCTAGCCGTAGTCTTCAAGAAATAGTCTTTGTGTTTTATTTTAATTTATCTTAATTTAATTTAGAGGAAGGAGAAGAAGCCATGTCCATCAAGAATTTGTGCAGCATACGGTTAGAGTAGAATGGTGTAAAGAGAATGAGGCTAGGAGGCTATTTATATAGGATTAGGCAGACGAATCTAGACAGAAAATGAGACCAGATGCATCAAAGTGAACCCAAGCTCAAACTGGGTTTCAGCACCAGGTCGACCATAGGGTCGACCAGGTCCCTGGGAGGTCGACCATAGTGTCGACCCCCAGATCGACCTGGTCCTGGGCTGAAAAATTCCCGCCCAGTCTGCGCTGGAGTTTGAATTCGAATTTCGAGCTATTTTTGATTCTGAAAATTCCTGAAACTTCGGAGGGTCATATCTCCCTCATACGGACTCGGATTCTCGAAAACTAGGACTCGTTTCCAAGCAGAATTTTGAGACGAATGCAATGGCACAACCCATTTCCCCTAATTTAAAATTTAATTCTGCCTTGATTTATGGTTTTAACATGTTATTAAAATTCGGGTTGTTGCATTCTCCCCTTCTTAAAGGATTTCGTCCCCGAAATCTTCAAGTTATGAAGAATGTATCCTATCATCCAATCAACCATCTACTCAACCATCATCCACAAGCAACCATTGTCCATAAAAGATTTCTAATGCTATATGAACATATGCATATAGTGTGTGTATATGTTCCTTATCTAATGCAAATGATCAGGCCTGATTGATCTTCTTAATGCAAAATATGTTTAGTGCCATGAATCCAACATGTATGCAAAAAGTCCTAGTCACATAAACACTATATGTGTGCACAAACATCCATCCATATGCAACATTCACATGATAACACATTCAATTTCATCCTCAAACAAGTATAAACACTCATGCATATGCAATATGAAAATGTGTCTAAGCCAATCTAGAGCCTAATGTGTGTTATGCAACCACGAGCAACCACTTGCAACCATTTGCAAACATCAACCATAACATGTTTCAATCACATGTTTACATCCAAAAGGGTTTTACCTAAGGTTCTCAAGATAGGACTGAGAAGATAAGAAAGATAAAACAAAGCATCAAGGAGAAGAAGTTAAAGATGAACCCCCAGAAGGTCCTGCTTGCGAGGCTTGCCCTTGCTTCTTAGGGCAGTTCTTGTTGATATGTCCAATATCACCACACTGAAAGCATGCTCCCATTTTCATCTTCTTCTTTCTACAATCCTGGACTATATGCCCCTCAATACCACAAAAGTGGCATTTTCTTTTCTCGTGTGTCTTGTTATCATTATTGTTGTTGTTGTTCTTGCCTCCTTTCTCGGAGTCTACCTTCTTGTTTTGAGACTCATTCGCCTTGACCTCCTTCTTGCCATTCTTGTCTTCTTCATTTAAGAGTGCCATGTCCACTAACTTTTCGTAAGTAGCTCCCATAGGTATGCGGGTCATAGCCAAGCTATGAAGTGGCTCATTCAATCCCTTGACAAAATGGAGAGCCTTCTTATGAGGAGTATTCACTAAGTCCAGTCCAAATCGGGCCAGCTGATTGAATTGATTGTCGTACTCCTTGACTGTAACACCCCACATCCATTAATGTCACTCACAAAGGGAATGCATTAACTTCCATGGAGGTTTTAAGTGAATATAGAACAGAAAAATTACAATAAGACAAATATATGTAATACTTGGAAATTTAAAGCTTTATTTCATTGCAGCAGAAGTTAAACATGTTTGTTACATCATAAAAACCATAAATCAGAGTCAAGTACAATATCCATCTTGATAAAACAAAATACATAACCACATTACATAAATAGCCATTAAAGAAGATAACAAGCTGGACTTTACTTTAGCGGTCCAAGCTTTCCAAAAGAGAGATAAAGCAATCCAATCAAACTTCGCTAGAGCTAGGCCCACCCTGAGGACCTGGAGGGGGAAAAGGATAGAAATAGAGGGGGTCAGACATAAAGTCTGGTGAGTATGATAATTCTAACAATATTACTATCAAAATAATTAGACTAAGGCATAAGCTGGAAAACAAGGAAATGTCTATGAACTATTGGGTATGGAAGAGCAGATAAAGATAACGTTAAAGGCACACCTAATTACTAACGAATAATTACTACACTGCACCACCAGTCACCCTAAAAGTTGATCCCACTTGCTTCACTTAGAAGTTATATAAATAGCTTTGTGTACCCCTAGCTGACTACATAGGTGCCGTCTGCCCCTATCTCCGCTAGGTGTACCCCACTACCCACTTTCGATCGGCTCCCTACTCGTAGATACCCGTGCTGGCCCCACAGTGGGGTGTATCACTCCCCTAAAGTGGCAATCTGATACAACTTGAGGATGCACGGCTTATACCTACACGATGCAACAACGTCTGACCTACCAGCCCGGGTCCACACACGCATATGGAACTCGTTGGACTTGCGTTGCCACCGCTAACCCATTTGGCCTCTTATAGTCAAGCCCAGTATGTGTGTCCCGTCCTCGACTTGGTTCGAGCCCACAAAGATACGTTTGGGTTACTGACTGAAATGGGCCCCCACAAGCTATCCACCTAAGCTTGTCCCCACTAGTATATCCCACTTAACCCTCTTCTTAGTCAGGTTCATTTACATGTGTGTTTGGTTAAGTCTTACTAATCGTATTTCAAATGCCACTTAAGGCCCCCACTAGATTCCTCATGCTACCCAAGGCACCTATTAACCTCCATGTCCAACCTCACATGTTTATCTGGTTAAGTATTTCTTAATTCATTAAGGCCATAACCTTATAAAGTCCCCTCACATTAGACTGGCATTTATGGCAGCTGGATTTGCCGGGCGGGTCCGGGCAGTCTTACACCATAAAAGAGTCTAACCTCGTGTCTTTACAACTGTTATGCTTTAGTTTGGGCCTAGGACCTCTCACATTGGGCTGACATTTGTGACCACTGGATTTGCCGGGCGGGTTCGGGCAGTTTTACGTCACAAACGAGTCCAACCTCGTGTCCTAAGCATTGATTAACACTTATAATCTTTTACCCCAGTTTTAAATATATCCTTATTCAAATCATTAATTAATTCCAATTTTAATGATGTCCATAATTGACTCAATTATGGCCATCCACTTATGGTATGCAAAATCATATCAATTGCACCCTAATTTCTTAATATTAAATCCTTAATATTACCCCTACCCCACGTCATACGTTCGCTTATTCAACGCAAAATATACGTTAGACTCGAGTAGTCTAACTCATAGCACAAAGATAAATTATCACAACATATTGACAAATAAAATAGATCTAATCATAATAGGGGTGAAACTTGCATAAAACTACACATGTCATGGATCTAAAGGTGTCAACTTGTTTGGTTAAATGTCACAATTTACATAATATGATCATAACCCAAATTCATGTATAAACTGGCATATGTGGTTTATGCAACATAATGATGGTGTAAACTAGCATCTAACCCATGGAACTCACCCATGTCATAGCATAATTCTAGATCTAAATTGATGTCATGGCATATGTTCATAATCTTTACTAATCAATCTAAACTTGCATACAGGATTTGTCATATAAATCAACATAGCCCAAACTTTATGATTTGATTAACATGAACCAATTAGCATAGATAATAACATCATGACTTTATAACATGTATGATTTATCACAACTTAGCATAGAAAATTACAACCTATACAATATCATCATAGCATGATTTACAACATATAGGAAATCATCATCACACAACATAGGATTTACAACATACATGATAGCATAAGGTTTACAACAACATATATGACAATTCACATCATTTTCTTATGATCCATATCACATCTTAACCTAATTAGTTTGCTAATAATCTTGTTAAGATCATCATACTCACAATTAGAAGATAAAGAGAGTCTTGATTTGCTTTAGAGTTGAGTAGAATTAGGGTTTTGATTAGCTTTCTTCCTTCTTAGTTGGCGGCGGCTACACTGAGTTCCATGGCGATGGCATGACGGCAGCTATTCTATTTTTCATGTGAATTTAGAGTGAGAGACTACTTAGGTATATATAGAGGTTAGGATTTATTTAGGCCGTCAGATCAACTCAGAACTAACCTGAACCGTTAAATTAGCCAACTCAGCCCTAAAGACACATCAGCAGCTCAAGATTGGGCTCAGCCAAAATCTGGCCGACCTGACCAGGTCGACACCCAAGTCGACTGCGCAGTCGACCTGGTCCTGGGGGTCTCGACTGCCCAGTCGACTCCCTATTCGACCTGGGTGCTGGGTGGGAAATTTCCCGCCTAGCCTGTTTGACTTCGAATTTCGAATTTTGAATTTTTTAAATTTTCCCGCGAGCTGTTTTCAATTTTCTGAAACTTCCGATGGCCATAACTTCTTCATACGAAGTCCAAATCACGCAAACTCGGACTTTATCTCAACCAGAATTCCGAGGCGAACACATTGGCGCAACCAGTTTCCCACAATTCTAACGTCTGAGATTAGTTATTCTTTAATTTGTGAATGTTAATATTAACAGAATTACGGGGTGTTACATTCTCCCCTCCTTAAGGGATTTCGACCCCGAAATCTTCAAGTCAGGAAGAATGTATATCCTAACATCCAATCGTCCATCTACTCAACCATCAAACACAGGCATCCATTTTCCTTATAGACTTCTAATGCTTTCATGTTTAAATGCACAATGTGTGTATATGCCCATATCTAATGCAAATCAGGCGGTCCACTGATTCAGTTGACCTCCTTAATGCAAATCATGATAGTGCCATGCGTCCATTATGTATGCGAAAGAACCCTATCGATACAGATTATTTCTACATGTGTGCACAACCATTCATCAAAATACGATATCCATATGATAGCACAACCATTATACATCCATTTTACTAAATACATCCATTTATATGCAATATGCAATATGAAGTGGCTGAGCCGATCTAGTGCCTAATAGTGTGTGTATATGCGTCCACGAGCAACCACTAGCAAACACTTGCATCCACTTTGCATCCATCATACATAACATGTCTCAAACACATGTTTCAACCATAGGATTATCCTCACTAAAGGTCAAGGATACTAGCGAGAGGACATACTAAAGATAAGATAAGTACAAGCTAAGCGATAAAGGAGAAATTAAAAGATATACCCTCAAAAAGAAAAGGGTACAACGAACGCATCTTCGCTTCTGTCTCCCAAGTAGCGTTGCTCTCATCATCTCCCCATTGCACTTTGACTAGTCTGACCTCTCGATTTCTCAGCTTCTTGATCTCCGACCCAAGAATGCATGTAAGAGCTCGTCGAATCGTCGCATCACGCTCTATATTCATCTCTCTAAGCAAGCTCGGCTCTACCACCTCCGCGGTCTCGTGTAGGCACTTCCTCAAATGTGATACATGGAATACGTCGTGTACACCACTAAGTCTCTCAGGCAACTCCACTCCATACGCCATCAGTCCAATCTTCTCCTTAATAGGAAACGGCCCTACGAACCTTGGTGCTAATTTCCCAACGGACCCAAAGCGAACAACGTTCCGTAATGGAGACACTTTAATAAAGACCATGTCCCCAACATCAAACTCACGATCTGTCCTCCTCTTATCTACATAAGATTTCTTCCTATCTTGCGCTGCTTTCATCCTTCTTCGAATCAAATCAATCTTCTCCGAAGTCTATCTAACCATATCGGGCCCAGGTAAGATCTTATCGGTAGATTCCCACAAGCATGTAAGTGAACGACAAGGTCGTCCATAAAGAGCTTCGAAAGGTGCCATGCCAAAGCTGGACTGAAAGCTATTATTATATGTGAACTCCACTTATAGAAGATGCTCTTCCCATGTACCCCCAAAGTCTAGGATACATAGCCTCAAAAGGTCCTCTAGAATACGATTCACCCTCTCGGTTTGGCCGTCCGTCTAAGGATGATATGTGGTGCTCAAACATAACTGAGTCCCTGCCGCTTCTTGTAAGCTCCTCCAAAATTCACTAGTGAAGATAGGATCGTGGTCGCTTACTATGCTAGAAGTAACACCATGCAAACGAACTATCTCTCGGACGTATACAGAAGTTAACCTTGGAGCAATCCTCTTACTCTTCACGGGAATAAAATGGATGCTTTTAGTAAGTCTATCTACTATAACCCAAATCCCCGTATTACCCTTCCTTGATCTTGGTAATCCATCCACAAAGTCCATCGAGACACTTTCCCATTTCCATAGTGGAACCTCCAATGGGTGAAGCAACCCACCGGGTTTCTTTTGCTCCGCTTTTACTTGTTGGCACACCAAGCATCTAGCGACATGCTCGGCCACATCCCTCTTCATACCGGCCCAAAATAAAACTCGCTCCATGTCTTTGTACATCTTTTCCACGCCGGGATGAATGGTCCTCTTCGAATGATGTGCTTCGTCAAGAATAGTCTTCCTCAAGTCCTCGTCTCATGGTACACAAAGTCTACTATCCCTACGTAACCAACCCTTATCATCTAGGGTATACCTACGGAGATGGCTTGATGACTCCCCTCTTTTGAGCTTCTCTACTAACTCAACCAATTATGGGTCGTCTCGCTGTGCCTCACCAATCCGTACCAAAAGCATACGTCTGACCTCCAAGGATGCTAGCAAACCAGGTACAAAGTCAACGGAAGGTCTAAAATCAAACATAGAGATGAATTCTAAGTTTCGTCGTTCAACAAACAACGGACTCAGCCTTTTCCTACTTAAGCGTCTGCCACCACGTTACCCTTGCCAGGGGTATATGCTATTTCAAAGTCGTAGGACGCTAAGAATTCCATCCACCTTTGCTGTCTTAAATTCAAGTCCTTCTGGGAGAATAAGTATTTTAAAGATTTGTGGTCAGTGAATAATTCGAATTTCTCGCCAAGAAGATAATGGCGCCAAGACTTAAACGCGAAAACAATTGCGGGCCAACTCTAGGTCATGCATGGGGTAATTCTTCTCATGCACCCTTAACTGCCTTCCACCATAGGCTATTATCCTTCCCTCTTGCATTAAGACTGCGCCTAGACCTGTCCTACAAGCATCAGTATAAACAGTAAATGGCTTACTCCCGTCTGGCAGCGCTAAGACTGAGGCTGAAGTCAAAGCTCTCTTCAAACGTTGGAACGCATCATCACAATCTACGTCCCATGTGAAAACTAGTTTCTTCTTCGTCAGGCATGTCAATGGAGCTGATATTTTTGCAAAGTCTTTGATAAACTTCCTATAGTAGCCAGCCAACCCCAAGAAACTCCTTACTTCGGTAGCATTTCTAGGGACCTTCCAATCTTGGATGGCCACCACTTTCGCGGGATCCGCAGCTATCCCTTCTTTGGAAACCACGTGCCCTAAGAATCGCACTTCCTCTCTCCAGAAGTGACACTTAGTAAATTTAGCTTTAAGGTTATGCGCTCGTAGAGTCTCCAACACTTCCCTAAGATGTAGGGCATGCTTTTCTTCATTCTTAGAAAAGATCAAGATGTCGTCTACAAAGACTACCACGAATTTATTAAGGTACTTCCTAAACACCCTACTCATAAAATCAACAAAGTATGCGGGGGCATTTGTCAAACCGAAGGGCATCACCAGCCATTCATAGAAACCGTCGGAGTCCTAAAGGCAGTCTTGTCTATGCTATCCTCAGCCACTCTCAACTGATGGAAACCAGTGGCTAAGTCCAACTGTGAAAACACTGAGGCGCCAACTAAGCTTATTAGTAAGCTTATTAAGTTCTCTATAGTCCACACACAGTCTAAGGGACCCATCCGCCTTGGTGGCAAATACTACTGGAGCACCCCACTCCGATATACTTCGTCTTATGAACCCCTTCTCAAGCAACTCCTTCACTTTCTTATTGAGTTCCCTCCTTTCACGAGGAGCCATGTGGCGTACTGGCAAAGATACAGGTTTTGCATTATCCAAAAGATATATTCGAAAATCTATCTCCTGCTTCGGAGGCAAGCCCTTCACCTCCTCAAACACATCCGAGTATTCTCGTACCACTCTAATAGATCATCGATTCTCCACAGATGCGTCAAGCGATTCTAGATAACTTAGCATAACAGAATTTATGGGATTACAAAAGATTTCGAGAGTGTTACCAAGGCGGGTCATCAGCCTAACTACTCTCCTTTCACAATCAAGAATGGCCCCATTTCTGGATAACCAATCCATTCCTAAAATTAGCCCATAGCCCGTGAATCCCAAAACATAAGCATCACATCTAAACTCAACGCTAAGTATAGAAATTTTCAAATCCAAACACATCATGGACAAATAAGCTGAGCCCCCAATTGGATTCGAAACAACTAAGGGATCCTCTACTAAACTGGTGTTTAAGTGTAGTGACTCAACTAATGATGTAGAGCTAAACGAATGCGATGTGCCCGAATCGAATAAAGTACGGACATGATGATCAAACAGAAAAACTAAGCTTTCAACAGAAATGGTTCTACCTCGTTCTTGCAGCGGTGGGACCGCGAGAGCCTGGACTTGTCCCCTTGCCTGCCCTGGTGCCATAAGAGCCTGCACCTGTCCTCCTGAGGTAGACCCTGTCCTCTGCCCCTTCTTTGGGCAGTCCTTCACTAGATGTCCCGCTTCACCATAGTGAAAACAACCAGTCTTCTTTTTCTTTATGCAATCCTTGCTGAGATGGCCTGGTGTCCCACAGTTAAAGCATCTTTTCTTTCCTTTTCCATTATTGTCTTTGCCACCCTTCTTGTTTTGCTGTTGTGGTTTATTCTAACACCCTTTCTTCTCGGGTGCCTTACTAGCATTAGTGCCTTTCTCCTCGTGCATGAGTGCCATGCCTACTAGCTTCTCAAAGGTGGCACCCATAGGGATGTGGGTCATAGCCAACCCTTGCAACGGCTCATTCAAGCCATTAACGAACCTCAGAGCCTTCTTCTCCAGCATGTTCACTAAGTCCAAGCCAAACCTTGCTAACTGATTAAATTTGTTGACATATTCTTTCACTGATGAGCTTCCTTGCTTTAATGTCAAGAACCTTTCCATGTATAGATTCTCTTCTGCCCTTGAGAGAAACTTTGCCTCAAACCTACGTCTGAAATCCGCCCAAGAATCAACAAGACGCTCCCCATTAGTGACCTCCCACCAAAACGAGGCCTCTCCCTTCATTAACCAAGCTGCTAATTTGAATTTCCTCCCTTCTTCTACTTTAAAGATTTCCAGCAATTCTTCCACCTCCTTAAGCCAATCTCTAGCTTCCAAAAACGTTTCTGATCCTTGAAAAGGTTTTCCACCCATAGCCTTAAATTACTTGCATGTCTTTGCAAAAGTATCAACGCGAGGAGGAGGAGGATCGGGTGCAACTGGTGGTGGAGGAACATTGGCTGGACCTGTAGTGGCCCTAGCCTCTAATAACCTCCTATACCATCCTTGTATCGTTACACCGTCCGGAAGTTTAAGATCTTCAGCCATGCTGAAACGAAAAAGGAAAGATTCAAAATGGAGAATTCGAAAGATAAAGATATATGGCTATTGGGGATTATGTTTTTCATAAAAACTTTCCTCTTTAAATTACCCATCAAGACATGTTTTTGAAAACACTTCTTCCAAAAATACTTTAGAAAAATAGTTTTTCTAAAAAATTTATCTGTTCTGGTAACTTAAGCTCTGATACCACGTGTAACACCCCACGTCCATTAATGTCACTCACAAAGGGAATGCATTAACTTCCTTGGAGGATTTAAGTGAATATAGAACAGAAAAATTACAACAAGACAGATATAAGTAGTACATGGAAATTTAAAACTTTATTTCATTGCCGCAGAAGTTAAACATGTTTGTTACATCATAAAAACCATAAATCAGAGTCAAGTACAATATCCATTTTGATAAAACAAAATACATAACCCCATTACATAAATATCCATTGAAGAAGATAATAAGCTGGACTTTACTTCAGCAGTCCAAGCTTTCCAAAAGAGAGATAAAGCAATCCAATCAAACTCCGCTAGAGCTAGGCCCACCCAGAGGACCTGGAGGGGGAAAAGGATAGAAATAGAGGGGGTCAGACATAAAGTCTGGCGAGTATGATAATTCTAACAATACTATTATCAAAATAATTAGACTAAGGCATAAGCTGGAAAATAAGGAAATGTCTATGAACTATTGGGTATGGAAGAGCAGATAAAGATAACGTTAAAGGCAGACCTAATTACTAACGAATAATTACTACAGTGCACCACCAGTCACCCTAAAAGTTGATCCCAGTTGCTTCACTTAGAAGTAATATAAATAGCTTTGCGTACCCCTAGCTGACTACATAGGTGCCGCCTGCCCCTATCTCCGCTAGGTGTACCCCACTACCCACTTTCAATCGGCTCCCTACTCGTAGATACCCGTGCTGGCCCCACAGTGGGGTGTATCACTCCCCTAAAGTGGCAACCTGATACAACTTGAGGATGCACGGCTTATACCTACACGATGCAACAACGTCTTACCTACCAGCCCGGGTCCACACACGCATATGAAACCCGTTGGACTTGCGTTGCCACCACTAACCCATTTGGCCTCTTATAGTCAAGCCCAGTATGTGTGTCCCGTCCACAACTTGGGTCGAGCGCACAAAGATACGTTTGGGTTACTGGCTGAAATGGGCCCCCACAAGCTATCCACCTAAGCTTGTCCCCACTAGTATATCCCACTTAACCCTCTTCTTAGTCATGTTCATTTACATGTGTGTTTGGTTAAGTCTTACTAATCGTATTTCAAATGCCACTTAAGGCACCCACTAGATTCGTCATGCCACCCAAGGCACCTACTTAACCCCCATGTCCCACCTCACATGTTTATCTGGTTAAGTATTTCTTAATTCATTAAGGCCATAACCTTATAAAGACCCCTCACATTAGACTGGCATTTATGGCAGCTGGATTTGCCGGGCGGGTCCGGGCAGTCTTACACCATAAAAGAGTCTAACCTCGTGTCTTTACAACTGTTATGCTTTAGTTTGGGCCTAGGACCTCTCACATTGGGCTGACATTTGTGACCACTAAATTTGTCGGGCGGGTCCGGGAAGTTTTACGTCACAAACGAGTCCAACCTCGTGTCCTAAGCATTGATTAACACTTATAATCTTTTACCCCAGTTTTAAATATATCCCTATTCAAATCATTAATTAATTCCAATTTTAATGATGTCCATAATTGACTCAATTATGGCCATCCACTTATGGTATGCAAAATCATATCAATTGCACCCCAATTTCTTAATATTAAATCCTTAATATTACCCCTACCCCACATTATACGTTCGCTTATTCAATGCAAAATATACATTAGACTTGAGTAGTCTAACTCATAGCACAAATGTAATGACCCGCTTTGGCAGGGGTATTATAATTAATTTATTTAATTATATAAATGGTGGTTTAGTGAACTAAATAGTCATGGAATTAAATAATGGTGAATATTTAATTAAAATAATAAATTAAATAATATATATTTAATTCTGAAATCATTAAAATTGGCTGAAATAGCGATATGGTGTGAACTGGATCATCTGTGATATTTAATTCAGTTTAGAATTGAATTAGAATAAAAAAAATATTATTTGAACGACAATTTGAACGTATAATTATATTATAATTAAAATCGAGCTTAAAATGGCGCTGCAATTCGCGATTTGTCGATTTGAACTTCAACTGAATGTACATGATTCGTTTTAAGCCGGATTTCTGTGAAACAAGAAACGTGTGGAGAAATCAGGATTTCGTCATGTAGATTTTGAGATATGTCCAAATCAAATATTAAAATAGTCGCTATGGAATCGTTTATCGACCGTAACGGATTATTCGATATAACTAGAGATCGGGTTTGAATTTAGACAAGGTTCTTTTGGGAAGTAGTGATAATTTAATTTTTAAAATTTTATGAAATTTTTTAATTAATTTAATAAGCAACTTTTTATTTGGAGTATTTGGATCCCTGTATCGACATTTTGGGGTTTCACAATATGAGTTAACCTACCGACGTTATTATATTTCTGGAGTCGGGACACCTCGCTCGTCACGATGGTGTTTTTATTTCTGTCCATAGCGGTACGTAACTATATAAATTTGTAAAGTGAAGTTATAGCTTACAATGCTAACCCTTACACTAAAATATCCTACCCGTTTCTCTGATCATAAACAAGCCACATGGCCTATCCCTTAACCACATATAAAATGTTGGGTCCTCAAGAGACCACGTCTCCAAGAGTTGTTCCTATAAACTTGTTTAACATTTATAAACCTAAAACGATTTGTCATCCGTGGTCAAGCTTCTCAGCCACCACCAAAACGGGAAGAAAACAGAAAACTTTCTTCAAACAAAAATGAAAATAAAACAAGCGAATGAGTGCGGTTCTAGAGAAAATGGAAGCCGCTTGGAGTTGCACGCGATATGTACAGGTGCTTGCGTGGTATTGATATGGGAATGATTTCCTTTGTGCATAAAATGGGTACTGTGGCGCATGATGTTGTGCATGGAACTGAAGAGAGCGAAAGCAGTGAGAACTGAGAAGGTGCGAGCTTCGAAGCACGGGCTGAGGATAGTGCTAAGAAGTTTGTAAAATGAAAGGGAGGCCATGAACGTTGCTATGTGCATAGAGGAGGGCAGGCTATTCTAAAACACGAAGAGGTTATTTTATTAGTTTGGAGTCATGGTAGGGGGTCAAATTCAAGGACTGTCCCACGGTTTTTATGTACTGCGAGTTGTTGGAGCAGGGAGATAGTATGGGAATGGATGACGCGATATTTTCAAGAGGATCAGATGGCGCCTGGTGTTGTCGGAATGGTTGAGGGTGGTTCCAGGTGGAAGGAGTTGCGTGTGAGTAGCGGTGATGAAATGGTGTCGATCTACTCACGTGAGCTGTGAGTGTAGAATCATTTAGACGGAGTTCTGAATGGAGGAGCAAATGGTAGCATCGGTTTTGGTTTTCGTAGAGGAAAAATAGAGAATGGCGAGGTCAAGTCTTCTGTCATGGTGGTTGCAAGGAGCTTCAGTAACTTGTTTGGATTTTGTACTGTGAAGAAAGAAGGTGATATCGTCAGTTAGGGGAGATGTAGGTGCTGTGTTAGCAGTAGAAATTTGTGGAAATTATCAAGGTGTTATGGTTTGCAAATTGATGAATAAATGGACTGGCGAGATAAGGAATGACGCATGGAAATGGCCTACTGTTTTGGCATGAACAAATGTTGAAGCAGCTCAATCTTTTGGAGAAGAATGTACTGCTCAAGTGGGTCGAGAAGTTTCGTACATGGGTCGTTATTATTGATTTAGCCCAATAAAAAAAGAAAAAAAAGGGATAAAGAATAGAATACCGTGTACAAGGAAATACCGAGTTCCAAAGATTACGGTTGGCAAATAAATGAAACTCACATGTTGATAACTGGACACCCATGCATTGAAAGGTTTTATAATTCCATGCGGGACTCGGTTAATAGACAGCACGTGGGAAGACATCATGAAGCTTGCTTTTCTAGGAACGGGTTTAAAAGGGTATGGGCTGGAAGTCATGTGGGCCGGAAATGAAAATGGGGTGAGGCCCGTTCAAAAATAAATAAATATTAGTTTAATTCAAATATAAACAATGTATTAACTTGTATATATAATATCTTGACCCTAAGGCGTCAGATTTATGGACGGTCAGATCCTTTGGGATCGTATGGACGGACACTACACACTTGAACTGACGGGGAGTGAATCCGACCTCGTTACAATTTGTAGTGAAATAAATTGTCCGATCCGAATCAACGACAATTATTGTAATTAATGATGATAGTCCAATGTGAGTAAATCTCACCAACTCTGAACAGTTTATAATTTCATGTTGTATTTTTAGAACTGTTAGAAATTGTCTGATTGACTGTGTGTTGACTGTTTGATTGAACTGCTAGTCAGTTAGTTAAATTTCTATATTGATTCTGTTTAACAGAATATATCATATGGAACTGAAAGTGACGTTATCTATATTGTTTAACATCTGTGAAGCAGGGAAACAGGTTGGAGGAATCCAACTGGATTCCTCAACATTTATTTTTCTGTGATTCATATATTGTGATATATGATGTGATATATAATCTGTTGTTGATTATGTGTGTTTGGACGATATTTATCATTGTTATATGGTATGTTAAATACCATAAGAGATACTGGATATGGGGAAGGGGATTTTCAAAGTGTATTTTGAAAATGAATTATTTATATAAAATCGATGGATTTTATATAGAAAAGGAAAAGAATTTTTATAAAAGAAATATTTATAAAATCAAAGGATAAATTAGAATAAAAGGAAATCATTTATAAAGTGAAGAACCGTTACTAAAAGTAAATCTTTATAAATGAATAAATTATTCGAAAAGGAGTTAATCGATGTTAGTTAATCGATTAGAGAATAAAGTAAAAGGAGTTAATCGATGTTAGTTAATCGATTAGAGAATAAAGTAAAAGGAGTTAATCGATGTTAGTTAATCGATTAGAGTTAAAGTAAAAGGAGTTAATCGAATATAGTTTATTCGAAGAAAGTAAAAGGAGTTATTGAATATAGTTTATTCGAAAGGAGTTAAGTGAAATGAGTAAATCAATAACGTCAGTCAAATAGAGTTAATCCAATAGTGTTAGTCCAATAGAGTTAATTGATAAGGGTTAATCGAATAAAGTTAAGTGAAAAGAGTCAATCGAATATAGCTATTCGAAGGAGGGTTAAGTAAGGAATTTAGTAAAAGGAATATAAAGTGAACTTTGCCTATTTTCAAGGTTAGAAATGTTGTTCAGTTAAGGTCTGAGAGGTAGTTCTACCCCAACTTGATTGGCTTCGTTTTTAACTAAGGAAGGCAGTAAAGGAAATGGTTTGGGTTGGCATCGCGATGGTTTGTTTAAACATCTGTCTAAGTCCAATGAAGAAGCTTTGGAAATGTTTTCCAAATAAGAAACCAGAAATGTTTTCTAATAAAGAAAACAAGAAATGGAAATGTTTCCATTGTTAATAACATATATTTTCCAAATTTAGAAAATAAGAAATATTGAATATAGGGAAACATGAGATAAGTAAATTAATGAAATAAAGAGATAAATGTTGAATGATGTTTGATCGATATAAATTTCCATTTGGAAACAAATCATTGTTTGCACACCTGTTTTTCTTCGATAGTTAAATCACAGACTATTGATGTTTTGACCAATTTACCGTTGTTAATATGGAGAGACCGGTTGGATTATTATCCAAAGAACCAATCTGTATTGGCATAAGCGTTGCGAATCATATATGCCAAAGAAAATTGAAGACGGAGCTATGCAAGGGCTATCCTATTTACAGAATAGTGCCTTCGGTTCATCCTGTTCCTGGATGACTTGTATGGACGGATGTCTGACAGAGTATTTCCAGACGATCACGTATATTGATTTCTCTAATCGTACCAAGAGTGGAAGCGGAGAAGGAAACTTCTTTTACCCAACACATAATGTATGGTTGAGGACGTCAATCGGTGATTTGATGGATTTGACGATGTGGCATTCAAAGTGAATCTGATGTGATGATAAAGCGTAGCTTCTAGCCTCACATCCAGTAAATGACAGAAATCGGGCAGGCAGCATGGCTAAGTCGGTCGCACCGAAGTAGGGTGTATAATCACCTGATCTAGAGTTTCATTTACTTCTAAAAATCTATTGTTGATGCTGTCCCATTCGGGAAACGGTTGCTGATCCCAACCGTTGGTGATATACACTCAAGCGAAATGTGTGGTCGATCATGTGTGGCCGGGTTGCAAGATTGAACCCAGTGTATTCCTCTCTAGAGGTACACTAGTGAAAGGTGGTTCCATACCTTGTCATAGTTGGAAATCCATTACCCAATACGTGCTTGCGGTTTTGATTGTATACTATATATGTAGAACGTGAGATTAAAGCGTTTCTGCTAGTTGATTATTATATTGTGTTGACAGACATTATTATAATATCAAAAGGTTTTGATATAAAGATATTTGGATTCTCATAAGGGAAAAACGCGTTCTGTTATACGGCGTGGTCTTATGAGATATCGTTTACTTGTTCAACTGTTTTAAACTAATTTACTCATACCAGTCCCATGACTAACCCAGAGTTTATTTTGTTTTGTTTTCCCTAAACTCTTGGGTGCCCAATTTTGTATGGGAAGTCAAGTAGTCAGGATTTTACAGATACTTGAAGTGCTGGAGCAGGAGGCTTCAGGATCATATAGCTATAGTTTATTTCCGCTGTGTTGTAAGTGTTGTACTCTAATAATGTATTGTATACATATAATGGTTTATTTCAAGGATATATTATCTATTATATGTTATTCGTTCCGTTGTGAGGTTCGTGTTACTCTGATGTTGTGTTCTTCTTCTATTCTAAGTTTCTATCTTATCTTTCCTCACCCCCTAATTTCTTTCACTAATTACCAGGATTTTTCGGTGTTTTGGTTATCGACATCGTGTTTATGTCGATAACCAAAGTCGCTCAAAATCCGGGTCATACAGTTGGTATCAGAGCTTAAGTTAAGAATTACCTTGGCTCTGTAGCGTGACTCGGTAGAGATAGGGTTAGTAATACCCTGATTGAGTTGAGTGTATATATACGAGTGAACGTATTTGTTATTTAATATAAAATGGTTTTATATCGTGGAGATTCATTGGTTGAGTTGTTTATGGTTTAATATAAAATGGTTTTATATAATGGTTTTATAATCCACTGTATCGGTAGGAGTTTATAAACACTCGAATACGATGGATCGGCACGATATGTTTTGAAAGAGGGTAAATGAAAATAATTTTACCCAAAGTATATTTGATACATATTGGATATATTGATTGTGATTATAATCAAGTAAGATTATAAATTAAATGGTTATGTAAATAACCAATCAGAATTCATATAAGTGAAATACGTGAAATCAGATGAGTTAAATCTGAATTTGGACCAGAAATTTGAATTAAAATTCTGCAAAATTGGATAAGTGTTTGTAAATGTATTTGGATTAAAAATAAGGAAAATTTAAGACCCTGGAAGATTTTAAATTGTTTTACAAGCAGTATGAATTATATTTTGAAATGAATTTCAAAGTGGAAATGTTTGGAAATGGTTATATATTATTTAACTCACTTCGATCGCTGGAAAATAGATTCTGATGATGACAGCTGCATCATCAGTATTCATTTTCGAGTTGTAAGAGACGAATTACTACCAGAGATACTGTTTTGAATTTGTTTTGGGAAAGACAAGTTGTGTTGAATTTCAAAATGGAATTATAATATAGAATTTGAATATATGGAATTTGAATATAGAAATTCAAATGGGAATTATAATATAAAATTTGAATAGAAATTGAATAGAATTAACTAAGTCAAAGAGAAATTAGTTAATCGAGTTTTGAATTTGAAGTTGAACTTTGAAAGGTGAATTGGATTTGTAAATGGATATTCGAAATCGAATATAGAACTTAAATTTGAAATTTGGATTCAAATTAGTTAATAAGCAAGTTAAAATATATTTGAACATGCCATATTCAAATATAAAAGTGAAATAGACTAAAGAGTTAATTAACAAATTAATTAACGAATTGAGTTAAAAGATCAGGTATAGTTAAAATAGATTGGGCAGGTATAAATATACATGAGATAGGTATGGATAAGGTATGAAGGTATATAAATAGAATGCTCGACGAAAAGGTATGTATTTAATTCATATATGAGATTTTATGCACCGTATCGGCTAGCCGCTTGGCTTTTTCTTTTTCTTTTGGATTGGTGAGGGCCATGGGAGGCTATTTGAAATATCCCGATGCTCCTGGTACAAAGGAGGTTATGGCAAATTTTTCCGGGAATTTAAGGAGTTAGAATATTTTTAAGATAATTTGATAGTTAGAAATCAACGTATCGATATATATAGAAGTCGATAAGGAAACGAACTTAGAAATAGAATAGTAAAATCAAAAAGGAAGACTAAGAATAAAATCTAGTAAGAATAGAAAGAAGAAGCGTATACGTGTTTAAAAGTGAATAAGTAGTTGTCTGGTATTGATTATTCGAGTATGTAGTCGTATCTGTTTTAACGTTATAAATGTTATTCAGTCAAGGTCTAAGAGGTAGTTATAACCCAACTTGATTGATTTCATTATTAACAAATAAATAGTAAGATTTCAGGCTCGAAGATCAATGTTGAATAAGAGTTAGTTGAATATAGTAGTTGGGTGGTCATAACGATGTTTTACACAACATCCGTTTTAACCCAAATAAGCGTGAGCTAGGAAATATAATAAAGAATATTTCCTAAGTATAGAAATAAACGAGATCGAAAAAGAGATAAGTAATTGGAATATTTTCCATTTATAAATAGCATATATTTTCTAAGGTTTAGAAACTAAAGGAAGGCGATATTCGGAAATGTTTTCCAAATAACATAAAAGGTCAATATGGTTATTGAAAATATTTGGTTAACAAATATTGATAAAGAATTAGAGAAGTGATTTAACTAATGGAATATTAATTAAGGGCTCAGTGACATGTTCAAAAGTAAATTTTGATTTCTGAAAAGAGTAAGCTGTTTAAAAACACCCAGGGAAAGACTGTTTGAATTAAAAACAAATTTAACCGAAATTTGTGAAAGCAAAATTGAATTAAGGTAAAGCCAGAAAGTGGTAACTGAGATTGAATTAGAATGATATCAAGACAAATTGGACTGTGAGATTCAAATTTGAAGTGTAATGTGATAATCAAGTTAAGAGTTGGGAATCGAGAAGAAACTCGAGTTGAAATGATATTTCGCTTGGTTAAAGGCGAATGGTTGTGTTGTGGATAAAAGCAGATTGGAATTTGATTGGGATGACCCTTGTATCCGCTGAATCGATAACAAGTGGAAAGGATAAAATGATATGCCGACAAAAGGTACAAGTTTATATTTCTATTTGATATAAGATTTATGAGCCGATTTGGCAAGCCGCTTGGCTGTTTAATTTTCTTTTGGATTGGGGATGGCCCAGAGAGGCGAGTTGGAGTTTGACCGATTGACCAGTACAAAGGAGGTGCTGGCGAAATTTTTCGAAGAGTTAAGGCGTCAGAAAATTTTTAGGATTTTTGAAAATTTTCGTTGATAAGAATTAATTAATAATTTAATTGAAATTAAACCGTTTCAGTTGAAATTGAAGATTTAGAAGTGAACAAATATGTTCTAACCAGTCGATAGGGTCGTTCTCTACCTTTTAGCAATTTCGAGGACGAAATTATTTTAAGTGGGGAAGATTGTAATGACCCGCATTGGCAGGGGTATTATAATTAATTTATTTAATTATATAAATGGTGGTTTATTGAATTAAATGGTCGTGGAATTAAATAATGGTGAATATTTAATAAAAATAATAAATTAAATAATATATATTTAATTCTGAAATCATCAAAATTGGCTGAAATAGCGATATGGTGTGAACTGGATCATCCGTGATATTTAATTCAGTTTCGAATTGAATTAGAATAACAAATATATTATTTGAATGATAGTTTGAACGTATAATTATATTATAATTAAAATCGAGCTTAAAATGGCGCTGCAGTTCGCGATTTGTCGATTTGAACTTCAACTGAATGTACATGATTCGTTTTAAGCCGGATTTCTATGAAACAAGAAACGTGTGGAGCTGGTGGAGCATATCTTTCTAGGGGAAGAGAAAAATAAGGATTTCGTCGTGTAGATTTTGAGATATGTCCAAATCAAATATTAAAATAGTCGCTATGGAATCGTTTATCGACCGTAACGGATTATTAGATATAACTAGAGTTCGGGTTTGAATTTAGACAAGGTTCGTTTGGGAAGTAGTGATAATTTAATTTTTAGAATTTTATGGAAATTTTTAATTAATTTAATAAGCAACTTTTTATTTGGAGTATTTGGATCCCTGTATCGACATTTTGGGGTTTCACAATATGAGTTAACCACCGACGTTATTATATTTATGGAGTCGGGACACCTCGCTCGTCACGATGGTGTTTTTATTTCTGTCCATAGCGGTACGTAACTATATAAATTTGTAAAGTGAAGTTATAGCTTACAATGCTAACCCTTACACTAAAATATCCTACCCGTTTCTCTGATCATAAACAAGCCACATGGCCTATCACTTAACCACATATAAAACGTTGGGTCCTCAAGAGACCACGTCTCCAAGAGTTGTTCCTATAAATATGTTTAACATTTCTGAACCTAAAACGATTTGTCATCCGTGGTCAAGCTTCTCAGCCGCCACCAAAACAGGAAGAAAACAGAAAACTTTCTTCAAACAAAAATGAAAATAAAACAAGCGAATGAGTGGGGTTCTGGAGAAAATGGAAGCTGCTTGGAGTTGCACGCGATATGTACAGGTGCTTGCATGGTATTGATATGGGAATGATTTCCTTTGTGCATAAAATGGGTACGGTGGCGCATGATGTTGTGCATGGAACTGAAGAGAGCGAAAGCAGTGAGAACTGAGAAGGTGCGAACTTCGAAGCACGGGCTGAGGATAGTGCTAAGAAGTTTGTAAAACGAAAGGGAGGCCATGAACGTTGCTGTGTGCGTAGAGGAGGGCAGATTATTCTGAAATACGATGAGGTTATTTTATTAGTTTGGAGTCATGGTGGGGGGTCAAATTCAAGGACCGTCCCACGGTTTTTATGTACTGCGAGTTGTTGGAGCAAGGAGATAGTATGGGAATGGACGACGCGATATTTTCAAGAGGATCGGATGGCGCCTGGTGTTGTCGGAATAGTTGAAGGTGGTTCCAGGTGGAAGGAGTTGCGTGTGAGTAGTGGTGATGAAATGGTGTCGATCTACTCACGTGAGTTGTGAGTGTAGAATCGTTTAGACGAAGTTCTGAACGGAGGGCAAATGGTAGCGTTGGTTTTGGTTTTCGTAGAGGAAAAATAGAGAATGGGGAGGTCAAGTCTTCTGTCATGGTGGTTGCAAGGAGCTTCAGCAACGTGTTTGGATTTTGTAACGTGAAGCAAGAAGTTGATATCGTCAGTTAGGGGAGATGTAGGCACTGTGTTAGCAATTTGTGGAAATTATCAAGGTGTTATGGTTTGCAAATTGGTGAATAAATGGACTGGGGGGATAAGGAATGACGCACGGAAATGGCCTACTGTTGTGCATGAACAAATGTTGAAGCAGCTCAACCTTTTGGAGAAGAATGTACTGCTCAAGTGGGTCGAGTAGTTTCGGACATGGGCCGTTATTATTGATTTAGCCCAATAAAAAAAGAAAAAAAAGGGAGAAAGAATAGAATAGCGTGTACAAGGAAATACCGGGTTCCAAAGATTACGGTTGGCAAATAAATGAAATTCACATGTTGATAACTGGACACCCATACGTTGAAAGGGTTTATAATTCCATGCGGGACTCGGTTAATAGACAGCACGTGGGAAGACATCATAAAGCTTGCTTTTCTAGGAACGGGTTTAAAAGGGTATGGGCTGGAAGTCGTGTGGGCCGGAAATGAAAATGGGGTAAGGCCCGTTCAAAATAAATAAATATTAGTTTAATTCAAATATAAACAATGTATTAACTTGTATATATAATATCTTGACCCTACGATGTCATATTTATGGACGGTCAGATCCTTTGGGATCGTATGGACAGACACTACACACTGGAACTGACGGGGAGCGAATCCGACCTCATTACAATTTGTGGCGAAATAAATTGTCCGATTCGAATCAACGACAATTATCGTAATTAACGATTATAGTCCAGTGTGAGCAAATCTCACCTACTCTGAACAGTTTATAATTTCATGTTGTATTTTTAGAAATGTTAGAAATTGTCTGATTGACTGTGTGTTGACTGTTTGATTGAACTGCTAGTCAGTTAGTTAAATTTCTATATTGATTCTGTTTAACATAATATATCATATGGAACTGAAAGTGATGTTATCTATATTGGTTAACATCTGTGATGCAGGGAAACAGGTTGGAGGAATCCAACTGGATTATAAACAAAACCAGAAACTATTATCTTCTGATACTGTCCTCAACCCATGACTTCATCTAACTTTGTGCAATGAAATAAAACTAAATAACAAAAAAAACGCCAAAATTTGTCAGAAAGAAAACAATTAGGACAATTTTGCAGTCAATTTGGAATGGATGTTCCAGATATTAAAAAGACGCATAAGAAAAATAATAGATTTAATGAAAATTTCTATAAAAAGAAAAAGAAACATTACTCTAAGAAAAAATTAGAGCAAAAAGCCCAAAGAAAAGAAGAAAAAATAAATAAAAAGAAGGATAAAATCATTCATTGTTACAAATGTGGAAAGATTGGCCACTATGCTAATAGATGTAAATTAAAAAAGAAAATTAATAATTTGCAGATTAATGATGAACTAAAAGATACATTAACAAAGATTCTATTAAATTCCAGTTCTGAAGAAGACTCTGAGGATGATTCAAACTATTCAGACTATTCGGACAATTCAGACAAACTTAAAGTTCTTAATGAAGAACCACTAGAATATTATGATGATTGTTGCGAACCATGCAGTCAAGGGGGACCTTGTCTAAACCCAATAGTAGACAGTGAAAATGAGAAGGATGATTTTTATAAAGTCCTATCACAATTCCAAAATACAGAGATTAATGTTTTAACTAATAATAATATTTTATAATTCTTAAAATTAGTCAAAGACCCAGAATTAAGATCTGAAATGATAGATCAAATGGAAGATATTCCAGAATCAAGCAAGAAAAATGAAATATTTCAAAATATTGGTATTTCAAATAACCCATATTCCATGAATGAAGTTCATAAACTTTTAAAAGAAAGACAAAAAATTGAATATCCTACTACTATTCAAGATCTTAATATTGAAATTCAAAATGTTAAAAAAGAAATTCAAGAAATTAAAAATGAAAACAAAAATCTTAATTATAGAATATCTTTCCTCGAACAAACAAAACAAGTAAATCCACTAGAAGATAATCTAGTAGATTGTTCTAAGTTCAATAGTTCAGAACAAGGAGAATTTCTTTCAAAATTAGATATTGTCATATCTCAAAAGTGGTTTATAAAAATAACTCTTTTGATTGATAATTATTTCACAAAGGAGCTAACTGCACTTGTTGATAGTGGTGCAGATATGAATGTAATTCAAGAAGGACTAATTCCCACAAGATATTTTCATAAAACCACTAGTGCTTTAAGACATGCTGGGGGAGAAAAACTTGAGATTAATTTTAAATTGCCACAAGCATATATTTGTAAAAATAAAATCTGTATTCCTACAAGTTTTTTATTAGTAAAAAACATTACTAACCAAGTGATACTTGGAACACCATTTATAGATAAAATTTATCCTATAACAAATATAAATAACAATGGAATAACAGGTACATATGAAAATAAGCCGATTAATTTTGAGTTTATAACAAAGCCATTTGCTAAAGTTTTAACTGAAATTAAAGATCTTTTGATACAAAAGAATTATCATCTAAACTTTCTAAAACAAGAAGTTATTTCTCTTAATATAAGTGAAAAACTGATTAACCCAAAATTACGAGAAAAAATTAAAATGATTTATAACAAATTCTCATTAGAAATATGTAATGATCATCCAAATGCTTTTGGGATAGAAAAAGACATATTGTTAGTCTTCCATATGAAGAAGATTTTGATGAAAAGAAAATTCCAACTAAAGCAAGGCCATGCCAAATGAATTCTGAGTATTTAGAATTATGCAAAAAAGAAACCGAGTCATTATTACAAAAAAGCTTAATAAAGCCATCCCAATCACCCTGGTCTTATACTGCTTTCTATGTAAATAAACATAGTGAACAAGAAAGGGGGGTGCCTAGATTAGTAATAAATTATAAACCGCTTAATAAAGCTCTAAAATGGATAAGACATCCAATCCTTAATAAAAAGGATTTGTTGGATAGATTATACGATTCAATCATTTTTTCAAAATTCGATTTAAAATCTGGTTATTGGCAGATTCAAATATCAAAATCTGACCAATACAAAACAACATTTAATGTTCCAATTGGCCATTATGAATGGAATGTAATGCCTTTTGGATTAAAAAATGCTCCCTCTGAGTTTCAAAAAATAATGAATGACATTTTTATTCCTTATAGTGAATTTATTATTGTTTATATTGATGATATTTTGATTTTCTCTAAAGACATTGAAACCCATTTTAAACATTTAGATATATTTAGAAAAATTATCATTTAAAATGGTTTAGTTATCTCAAGGACAAAAATGTCCTTATTTCAAACAAATGTAAGATTTCTAGGACATAATATTGAAAAAGGAAAAATAATTCCTATAAATAGAAGCATAGAATTTGCTTCAAAATTTCCTGATATAATAACTGATAAAACTCAACTACAGAGATTCTTAGGAAGTTTAAATTATATATCATCTTATTATAAGAATTTAGCTAAAGATGCTGCTATATTTTATGAAAGATTAAAAAAGAATCCAGGACCATGGACTGAGACGCATACTCAGGCTGTCAAGACAATAAAAGAAAAGGTAAAAAATCTGCCTTGTCTAATGTTGTCAAACCCAATTTGGGAAAAGGTAATTGAGACAGATGCCTCAGATATTGGATTCGGTGGAATTCTAAAACAAATATGTCCAAAAACAAAACAAGAATACCTTGTTAGATTTCATTCTGGGAAATGGTCTAATAGCCAGAAAAATTATGCTACTATAGCTAAAGAAATTCTTGCTATAGTAAAATGTGTTTTAAAATTCCAAGATGACTTGTATAATCAAAAGTTTATTATAAAAACTGATTGCAAATCAGCTAAATATATGTTTAATAAAGATTTCAAACATGATGTTTAAAAACAAATGTTTGCTAGATGGCAAGCACACCTCGCACCCTTTGATTTTGAGATTTTGTATAAAAAAGGAGAAGAAAATAGTCTTCCTGATTTCTTAACTCGTGAATTTTTACAGGAAAATGATCCCTAGAGTAAGGGGAAATCCTTCTTACAGAGGAAGGGGTAGAGGAAATATCCTAGCCCAACATGGAAACAAAAGGCTCATAGCCCAAAATCTAACCAGTTCAGGGAGTAATACCTATACTGATAGTTTATATAAGGAATTTCTTGAATTCAAGAAAAAACAAGAGGCAAATAGTCAAACAGCAAATAGTCAATCAGCTTCATCTTCATATGCTAATATAGCTAGCAATGAAGAGAATGAGGAAAGCATTACCGCATATGCTGAAAATCCTCATAAAGAAGTCATACTTCTTCTGGAGTTTAATGATTTAAAAAGAGATAATGATCCGTGGAATCTAATGCAAAGATATTTAGATACATCATCATTTATTGTGACAGCTTATAAGCAAAGAGGTTATTATGAAGCTATTCTTAAAACCTCTGAAACATGTGAAATAACACATTTTAATGCAGGAGATCCAAATATTTATAGCTTTAGCAAGATAATTGTGAAAAGGCTGATATTGCCAGAAGAATGGGGACCATCTACCCTTAAAGAAAAGGAAATGTTTTTGCCTGATAAAAAGGTTACTATTAGATATAACTATTGGGATTATGTTGATGCACTTAATAAAGTGCTTCTCTATGAAAATAATAAAAAGAAACATTCATGGTTCATAAAGATATGTGGAGAAGTTTATAAACGACCGATTCCAAATTGGTTTTATGAATGGTGGACAAATTATGGACCACCTATTGATATTCTTCCTGAAAAATTCAAAGAATTATATTCTAAATGGATTAGTTCTTCACCAAAGATAATTGAACTAGATCAATACATAATGATTGCAGGATCTGGTCCAATATATTTCTTTATTGAATTTTCCATTCCTTGGATTTGGAAATGGAAACCAGAAATTGGTTATACAGAAAAGGAAATTCCTTGCTTATATAGGTGTTTTTTCACTAAATTCTGGGACAAATTAATCAGAATTGACAATAGTACAGGACAAATATTCGGCCATGAATTATTGACAGAAATTGGAAATAAAATAAAGGCATATCAGGAACAACAAAGCTTAAAGAAAGAGAAGGAGGCTCCTAGTCCGTTCCAACATATTACCAGAAAATTAAAAATGCTGAAGGATGTCGTCACCAAAGAAGATATTCTATACGCATATATTGAAGAAATGAAAAAGGACTTAATAAAGAATCTTGGCAAGGATGATAATAAGTCAGACACGTCAATGGCATCTTCAAAAATGCCAGAAGATGAACAATACTCAGATCTCAATTATGAGGATTTTGCAGAAATGTTCGACAAGATAGAAAAAGAGGCCCACAATGTGGGACAGGAAAAAGGGAAAATGACGATGGAATAATACAGCTGTGCAAAAGCATTAATCTACTTTTATAAAGTAGTTTGTTCTCATTCGTACCGTGGCAACATACTTTTATAAAGTAAAGGACAATGACTTTAATCATCGAGAGACAGCTTGCAAATATGCATTACGGATTTGAAATAATTTGAAGTCCGAAAGATTCCAAACCTCGGCTATTTGAGGGAAGCTCTTTCACTTCAAGAGGCAGACTTGAAGTCACAAAAAAAATCTTCATTATCTATCTCCTCCAAAATCTTCTGCCATTATTAATATTTAGCTTGTAAAATATAAGTGTGTAAAATAAGGAGAAGCCTACTGCCTCCATTAGTACTGTAAGTTTCTTTCTTTTTAAGTTTGTAATTATTATATTTGTGTAAGAAAAGCCTGTATGGCAGGCTAAATTAATTATGTGTTGAATTACTTCTGTTCTATATGTATGTGTTCATGTGTTCGTATATATAGGAATACAAATTAAACTGAAAAAGATGAAGTCATGGGTTGAGGATGGTATCAGAAGATAATAGTTTCCGGTTTTGTTTATAATCATGTATTATGTCCACTTTCAAGCCAAGTTAAGGTGTTTTTGGAATTTGTTTACATGATTTATAAGACAGAAACTATTTTCAGTATGCTACTAGACTTGTAAAATATCCCAATTTTGATTTTGTGGTTCCAGTTTGATATGTAAGATCCTGAAAACACTGTAGCAAAGAGTACACTGTAGTAGTACTGTAGCAGTTTTGTCCTTTTGCGGTATTATTACAGAAATTGTATTAACTTTGTTCCAGGATGTGTTCCAGAATGGTATCAGAGCCATGTTTCATATGTATAGATCAGAGTATTTCAACACATAGATCAAGTAAAATGAATATAAGAAAACGAGATACTGTTAAAAAAAGTATTAAACAGGAATATGAACTTCCTCAAAACTTAGGTTTATTGAATAGACGGACTATTCCTAAGATTGAACCTAAGGTAATGTACCAATTAGGCACTTTTGAAAAACTTGGTTTGAAACAGATTGTTAAAGCCACAGAAGAATCTATTTCACTTGATAACGAAGAAATGATTATTAAGTTATTAAGTGAAATAGACTTACAGCCTTATAGGCAAACCCATAAATTTATTCACATAGGTTTAATACAAATTGCATTCAAACCTTTAACCCTCGAAGTACTGCCAGAAAGTTTTATAGCAGCCTTAAGAGATGGTTGAAATTTAGACTGGAAAAAATCCCTAATGGGATTAATTCAATCAAGTCTGGCACATGGTCCAGTCTACTTTAATGTTTACCCCAATTTGCAATTATCTTTATCTGACGTTAATATTTTAGAAGCCATTACTTTGAATGTTAAGACCCATAGATATAATTATATTCCAGGATCTGAAGTAATATGTATTTGTTATAGAATATATTATAAACCTATATACACGTTAAATCCTCAATGTAAATTGGTAGATAAACCTTTAAATGAAACAATCCTAATAGAGACAAATTTTCGTCAGTCTAATATAACTACAAGAAGATCAATAAAATGGGAAGAAATTCCTCTTCCAGAAAGTTGGAAAATTGAAAGAGCTGTTCCTTCTCAACCAAAAATCAATAATGAAATAACAAGTATTATTCAAACCCCTGAAGGAACTGTTAAAATACAACTAGAAAATAACAATTCTAGACCCAGTTCCAGCAAATCATATTTGTCTAGAACAAAATCTTTTTATTCTCATATTTCTCCTTTAGATTATATTATTGAAACCCCATCAAGGATGTCTACATCTCAAATACGAGAATTCGAGAAAAAATCATCAGATGATGAATCTGTAAAAGATAGCCACGTTGAAAAATTACACGTAAACAAAAATAATATTGTAAAAGGAATATACAATAATCAAGAAGCGGAAATAACCGAATCGGAAATGAATTTTTCTATATAAAATCTCATGGATTATACGACCAAAATAGATTTTAGTCCTGGTTCTCAAGCCAGACAGAGGATTAAATCTGAATTTAATCTTCCAAAATGGGAATCATTTAGAAAATGGTTTTTTTAAAATTATTCAAAAGAAGAACAAAAATATTTCCAAGATGAATTTTATAAATTCACATCTGAAAAAATATAATGTTTCCATTTGTTCCTTGGTTTGTAGCAAACAATATTGGGCAATATGTCTCAGTATTAGAAAGAGATTATAAACTTTCAAATGGTGCTGTTCTAAAAGCAGTCTATCCTCCACAACAATTTTTTCAAATGGAAAAGCAGGGTAGAATTTTAAATTTTAATGCATTCTCTAAAATATTATAAAACGATACTTTACAAGTCACTATAAAACAAATTAATCAATTATTTAAGCAAAAAAATTATGCAAATCTTTATTTACACATCATTGGCCAACAAATTTTATCATTACATAGCAAATTAGAAAAAATATTTTCTGCAATCAATAATATAACGCCTAATGTTTCTCTTAATACTGAAGAAACTAGTGAAATAATTGCCACCTCCAGTCTTCAGCCTCCTCCTGAAGTCAAAGAATTCAGACTAAATAAAGAAACAGAATTAGAAAAAGTTTTTAAACTAAAATCAGAATCTGAACTAGAAAAATTCTTAAGAGGGAGAATGGAAAATCTTAAATTAAACACTCTCGAGGAAGAATCTTCTGAAAACCAAACGGTTCAGGATGAGCTTGAAATGTATGCCTATAAGCCTTCTCAAAAATTATTTTATTATAGGAGGCCCTCTCCCATGGATACTTTACCTGAAGAACCAGAATATATAAATAATAATAGTTATAGTGGGAAAAGTATTTATGAATGGAATATAGATGCATACAGTGAAAAGCAAATTTATAATGTTGCTCATCGTATGTTAATGTATAGCACAATCTGCAAAAACAATGGTAATGATTATGTTACCGTTGCAAAAATGATAGTTGCGGGTTTTACTGGCCAACTTAAAGGTTGGTGGGATAATTATCTCTCTTCCTCACTTAAAAGTGAAATCTACATCACGGTAAAACAAGAATATGGGAAAATGGTTCACAATGTTGTGTATACCCTAATAGTGACTATTCTGGAACATTTTACAGGAAGAGTTTCAGATAACAACGAAAATATTCGTACTCTACTACAGAATTTAAGATGTAGGACATTAACAGATTTTAGATGGTATAAAGATACATTTTTAAATAGGGTAATGGAATTACCAGAGAGCAATAGCTATTATTACTGGATTCCTCAACATTTATTTTACTGTGATTCATATATTGTGATATATGATGTGATATATAATCTGTTGTTGATTATGTGTGTTTGGACGATATTTATCGTTGTTATATGGTATGTTAAATACCATAAGAGATACTGGATATAGGGAAGGGGATTTTCAAAGTGTATTTTGAAAATGAATTATTTATATAAAATCAATGGATTTTATATAGAAAAGGAAAAGAATTTTTATAAAAGAAATATTTATAAACTCAAAGGATAAGTTAGAATAAAAGGAAATCATTTGTAAAGTGAAGAACCGTTACTAAAAGTAAATCTTTATAAATGAATAGATTATTCGAAAAGGAGTTAATCGATGTTAGTTAATTGATTAGAGAATAAAGTAAAAGGAGTTAATTGATGTTAGTTAATCGATTAGAGAATAAAGTAAAAGGAGTTAATCGATGTTAGTTAATCGATTAGAGTTAAAGTAAAAGGAGTTAATCGAATATAGTTTATTCGAAGAAAGTAAAAGGAGTTATCGAATATAGTTTATTCGAAAGGAGTTAAGTGAAATGAGTATATCAATAGCGTTAGTCAAATAGAGTTAATCTAATAGTGTTAGTCCAATAGAGTTAATTGATAAGGGTTAATCGAATAAAGTTAAGTGAAAAGAGTCAATCGAATATAGCTATTCGAAGGAGGGTTAAGTAAGGAAGTTAGTAAAAGGAATATAAAGTGAACTTTGCCTATTTTCAAGGTTTGAAATGTTGTTCAGTTAAGGTCTGAGAGGTAATGTTACCCCAAATTGATTGGCTTCGTTTTTAACTAAGGAATAGTTAAGGTTCGGCAGTAAAGGAAATGGTTTGGGTTGGCATCGCGATGGTTTGTTTAAACATCTGTCTAAGTCCAATGAAGAAGCTTTGGAAATGTTTTCCAAATAAGAAACCAGAAATGTTTTCTAATAAAGAAAACAAGAAATGGAAATGTTTCCATTGTTAATAACGTATATTTTCCAAATTTAGAAAATAAGAAATATTGAATATAGGGAAACATGAGATAAGTAAATTAATGAAATAAAGAGATAAATGTTGAATGATGTTTGATCGATATAAATTTCCATTTGGAAACAAATCATTGTTTGCACACCTGTTTTTCTTCGATAGTTAAATCACAGACTATTGATGTTTTGACCATTTTAACGTTGTTAATATGGAGAGACCGGTTGGATTATTATCCAAAGAACCACTCTGTATTGGCATAAGTGTTGCGAATCATATATGCCAAACAAAATTGAAGACGGAGTTATGCAAGGGCTATCCTGTTTACAGAATAGTGCCTTTGGTTCATCCTGTTCCTGGATGAATTGTATGGACGGATGTTTGACAAAGTATTTCCAGACGATCACGTATATTGATTTCTCCAATCATACCAAGAGTGGAAGCGAAGAAGGAAACTTCTTTTACCTAACACATAATGTATGGTTGAGTACGTAAATCAGTGATTTGATGGATTTGACGATGTGGCATTCAAAGTGAATCCGATGTGATGATAAAGCGTAGCTTCTAGCCTCACATCCGGTAAATGATAGAAATTGGGCAGGCAGCATGGCTAAGTTGGTCGCACCGAAGTAGGGTGTATAATCACCTGATCTAGAGTTTCATTTACTTCTAAAAATCTATTGTTGATGCTGTCCCATTCGGGAAACGGTTGCTGATCCCAACCGTTGGTGATATACATTCGATACACTCAAGCGAAATGAGTGGTCGGTCATGTGCGGCCGGGTTGCAAGATGTTCTTGTTGAACCCAGTGTATTCCTATCTAGAGGTACACTAGTGAAAGGTGGTACCATACCTTGTCATAGTTGGAAATCCATTACCCAACACGTGCTTGCGGTTTTGATTGTATACTATATATGTAGAACGTGAGATGAAAGCGTTTCTGCTAGATGATTATTATATTGTGTTGATAGACATTTTATAATATCAAAAGGTTTTGATATAAAGATATTTGGATTCTCATAAGGGAAAAACCTGTTCCGTTATACGGCGTGGTCTTATGAGATATCGTTTACTTGTTCAACTGTTTTAAACTGATTTACTCATACCAGTCCCATGGCTGACCCAGAGTTTATTTTGTTTTGTTTTCCCTAAACTCTTGGGTGCCCAATTTTGTATGGGCAGTCAAGTAGTCCGGATTTTACAGATACTTAAAGAGCTGGAGCAGGAGGCTTCAGGATCATATAGCTATAGTTTATTTCCGCTGTGTTGTAAGTGTGGTACTCTGATAATGTATTGTATACATATAATGATTTATTTCAAGGATATATTATCTATTATATGTTATTCGTTCTGCTGTGAGGTTCGTGTTACTCTGATGTTGTGTTCTTCTTCTTCTTCTTCTATTCTAAGTTTCTATCTTATCTTTCCTCACCCTCTAATTTCTTTAACTAATTACCAGGATTTTTCGATGTTTTGGTTATCGACATCGTGTTTATGTCGATAACCAAAGTCGCTCAAAATCCGGGTCATTACAACAAAGATTAATTATCACGACATATGGACAAATAAAATAGATCTAATCATAATAGGGGTGAAACTTGCATAAAACTACACATGTCATGGATCTAAAGGTGTCAACTTGTTTGGTTAAATGTCACAATTTACATAATATGATCATAACCCAAATTCATGTATAAACTGGCATATGTGGTTTATGCAACATAATGATGGTGTAAACTAGCATCTAAACCATAAAACTCACCCATGTCATAGCATAATTCTAGATCTAAATAGACGTCATGGAATATGTTCATAATCTTTACTAATAAATCTAAACTTGCATACATGATTTGTCATATAAATCAACATAGCCCAAACATTATGATTTGATTAACATGAACCAATTAGCATAGATAATAACATCATGACATCATAACATGTACGATTTATCACAACTTAGCATAGAAAATTACAACCTATACAATATCATCATAGCATGATTTACAACACATAGGATATCATCATCACATAACATAGGATTTACAACATATATGATAGCATAAGGTTTACAACAACATATATGACAATTCACATCATTTTCTTATGATCCATATCACATCTTAATCTAATTAGTTTGCTAATAATCTTGTTAAGATCATCATACTCACAATTAGAAGAGAAAGAGAGTCTTGATTTGCTTTAGAGTTCAGTAGAATTAGGGTTTTGATTAGCTTTCTTCCTTCTTAGTTGGCGGCGGCTACACTGAGTTCCATGGCGATGGCATGACGGCGGCTATTCTATTTTTCTTGTGAATTTAGAGTGAGAGATTACCTAGGTATATATAGAGTTTAGGATTTATTTAAGCCGTCAGATCAACTCAGAACTAACCTGAACCGTTAAATTAGCCAACTCAGCCCTAAAGACACATCAGCAGCTCAAGATTGGGCTCATCCAAAATCTGGCCGACCTAACCAGGTCACACCCAAGTCGACTGCACAGTCGACCTGGTCCTGGTGGTGTCGACTGCCCAGTCGACTCCCCAGTCGACCTGGGTGCTGGGCGGGAAATTTCCCGCCGAGCCTGTTTGACTTCGAATTTCGAATTTTGAATTTTTTAAATTTTCCCGCGAGCTGTTTTCAATTTTCTGAAACTTCCGATGGCCATAACTTCTTCATACGAAGTCCAAATCACGCAAACTCGGACTCTATCTCAACCAGAATTCCGAGACAAACATAATGGCGCAACCCGTTTCCCACAATTCTCACGTTTGAGATTAGTTATTCTTTAATTTGTGAATATTAATATTAAAAGAATTACGGGGTGTTACATTGACCGTCATACTTCCTTGCTTAAGAGATAAGAACTTTTCCAGCTGTAGACTTTGTTCAACTTGTGAGAGGAATTTCATCTCAAACCTTATCCTAAAATCCATCCATGTTGCAACCGGCCTCTCAGCGTTAGTGACTTCCCACCAATAGGAAGCTTCGTCTTTGATCAACCATACTGCCAATTGTACCTTCTGCCTATCGTCCACCTCGAAGATAACGAACAGATCCTACGTTTCTTTGAGCCAGTTTCTCGCTTCTACGAATGATTCAGTTCCCTTGAAATCCTTTCCACCCATGGCCTTAAAATCTTTACAGATCTTTGAGAAAGCAATTACACGAGGAGGGGGTTGAGGAGGAGGAATCGCTGCAGCTGGTGGAGGAATATCTGCTGGGCCTGTATCGTTGGCCCTAGCCTATAAGTACCTCCTGAACCAGCCAGGTATTGGCATGCCCTCTGGAAAGTTAAGATTCCCAAACATGCTGAAATGAAAAGGAAGAGATTCAAAATGAGGAAACAAAGGATAGTGCTAATGACTTTTGGGGAATAGCCTTTAAATAAAACAAGACTTTTCTTAAAAAATGCTTCTTTGTAAACGGTTTTGAAAATAATTTCAGAAGTTTTTTTTTAAACTTTTTCCCAGTCTGGTAACCTTCTGCTTTGATACCAAGTGTAACACCCCACCTCCGCTAGGTTCACTCATAGAGGGAATGCACTAGTTTTGGAGGGGCTTTATCGAGGTAAACAAACATAGAAATAATATAGGACAGAACATAGATAAAACAACGGAAGGATGAAAAGATAAATTTTATTACTTTCAAAAAGAGTCAAAACCTTTTACATTCAAAGTACTAAATAGCCAAAGTCATTATTTTCCATTACAACAAATTCTGTCTTGCATAAGTAAAGAAGCATAAACTTAAAACAACAAAAGTAACTTAATTCCCCAAAGGTAGCAGAAATGCAGCCATAACATAGCTCAAGATCAAACCATTCACGAGCTGAACCGAAAGCAAGCAGAATCCAAGCTAAGTGCTAGTGTTTCCTCCCTGAGAACCTGGGGGGACGAAAGGAAAAGAGGCGAAAGAAAACGGGTCAGTCATAAAGACTGGTAAGTCCTAGTGACTTTCAGCATAAAAACAGGTAAAGGTAACATGACATGTATAAACTGAAAGTAAACATAAGGATGAAGACAAGATGGGCAAGATAGACTAAGATAACATGATAAATCAAGTATAGCATCTCATGTTCAAGGTTCGCCGTACCTACTGTACTAGTATCCCAACCCATATCAAATATTAACCATGAAATGATCCCTTGGCCCAATATTATGAAATGACCTATTACTAGGTCCAACGGAATGATCCACTAACCGATCGGCTCCATACAAGTTCTAGCTCTTCATGTGTCTGTGTCATACGGCCCTATCATGAATGTAGCCACCTGTGCTAGGTCCACCATAGGGTGTATCAAGCCCTAGGGTGCTAACCACCGACACGAATCAAGCATGCACAAGTAAACCTACTGATGCACAATGCTTGCTTTTTCAACTCCGAACTACGTACATGACCATAGTCCGCCTGAACTTACACTGGCGCACCGACTCAACCATCGTTCTGGTCGCTTACAATCAGTCCAGTAATCGTGCCCCACCCTGCCTAGATCCAGGGTACCATGATACATCTAGTGGGTTACTGCTGAAATGGACCGCGTAATTAGGGTTTTCGTCCAATAGGTTAAGTGTTGTCATTTAAATTCATGACTTAACCCTTATCAGTCTAGCATGTCAAGTTGGTTAAGTGTTGTCACTCAAGTTCGTGACTTAACCCGCCTACATGTCATGTCAAATTTGACTAAGTGTTGTCGTTCAAGTTCATGACTTAGCCCTACGAATCATGTATCAAGTTTGTTAAGTGTTGTCTTTCATGTTCATGACTTAACCCTATCATGTGGTAATTCATTAATGCACCCCAACCTCTCACATCAGACCTGTTGTTGTGGCCACTAGATATGCCGGGCGGTTTCGGGCAGATTTACACCACAACTCAGTCTGACCTCGGGTTTCAAGCGCGATATGATCAACTACCCACATTGGATCCTATTGTTTGCAGTAACTGGATTTGTCGGGCGGTTCCGGGCAGAATTACACTGCAAACTCAACCCAACCTTGAGTTGGCCATTTTCAAGTTCATTCTAGTGTCATGTCCATGTTCAAATTTCATATCAAGTTTGTGTCAAGTTTCATGGCAAGTTTCATGTCAAGTTTCATGTTTCAACTTATGCCTATTATCAAGTTCATGATTCATGTTCATAACCAATTCATGTTTTGCCTAATCTACCCAAATCTTATTCCCATCGCACGTAAACGTGAATCGATCTATATTACAAGTAAATCCAAATCCCGAAATAAAGGGAATAATATCAAAGCTAAGATAGGCAAAAAAAGGACGAGCATAAAGTGATAAAAGGGATTACAAGTCTAGCATGATATAACTTGAGATAATTGGTTACAACATCACTGGCATATGGAATAATAACCTCAAAACATTAGGATTTCAAATCTAGTATGAAAAGGTGATAGTCATGATAAAAGTTGACATAAGGTGATAGTCCCAAACTTGTGAATAATAACTGATTCAACATCACAGGTATGATAATATTATAAACATGAAAGGATTCGATTTACAACATGAATAGGCCCAAATTAATCTCATAGAATATTCCCAAAAGTCAAGATCCAAGATGCACAAGAATAGATATGAATCAATTATCATACATAGATCCAATTCCAATTTATAACATGAATAGGACCAAATTAATCTCATAGCAATATTCCCAAAAGTCAAGATCCAAGATGAACAAGAATAGATATGAATCAATTATCATACATAGATTCAATTCCAATTTATAACATGAATAGGCCCAAATTAATCTCATAGCAATATTCCCAAAAGCCAAAATCCAAGATGAACAAGAATAGATATGAATAAATTATCATACATAGATCCAATTCCAATTTATAACATGTCCATATTAGGTTTATAGTTTTTATCTAAAAGTAACTTATACTTGCAGATCGTGGTCTAAGAAATTGAGATGCAGAAGTTGAATCTATAAACTAGTCGTCGAATAGTTGAATCGTTGAGTCGTTGAATCTTGATTTTATTGTAGAAGCAAATCCCCAATATGCAATTCCTAGCCGTAGTCTTCAAGAAATAGTCTTTTTGTTTTATTTTAATTTATCTTATTTTAATTTAGAGGAAGAAGAAGAAGCCATGTCCATCAAGAATTTGTGCAGCATACGGTTAGAGAAGAATGGTGTAAAGAGAATGAGGCTAGGAGGCTGTTTATATAGGATTAGGCGGACGAATCTAGATAAAAAATGAGACCAGATACATCAAAGTGAACCCAGGCTCAAAACTGGGTTTCAGCACCAGGTCGACCCCCAGGTCGACCATAGGGTCGACCTAGTCCCTGGGAGGTCGACCATAGTGTTGACCCCTAGGTTGACCTGGTCCTGGGCGGGAAAATTCCCGCCTAGTCTGCGCTGGAGTTTGAATTCGAATTTCAAGCTGTTTTTTATTCTGAAAATTCCTGAAACTTCGGAGGGTCATATCTCCCTCATAAGCACTCCGATTCTCGAAAACTCAAACTTGTTTCCAAGCATAATTTCGAGACGAACGCAATGGCGCAACCCGTTTCCCCTGATTTAAAATTTAATTCTGCCTTGATTTATGGTTTTAACATGTTATTAAAATTCGGGTTGTTACAGAAGCTAAATCTAAAATTGAGAGATCATAAAAAACACCTTAGAGTTCATAATCCAATAGGAGGTTCTCTGGTCCTTGATTCGTTTTGTAAAGTGCCCTCGCTTTTTCCCATTATCGATTTACTTCCATCTTGATCGTCATGAATTTTTCCGAGTTCGCTATTATTCTTGGGATGGAATGGTTAACTAAATACGAGGCCGAAGTTAAATGCACAGAAAGAGTAGTTAAAGTTAAAATGAAGCTAGCAAATATTGTTATGCGCTGCGTAGGCTCAAATTCAGATAGAAAAGAATTTTGGGCTGCTCTTGAGGTCTCCCCCACTGCTATTGAAAATATTCCTGTCGTTAAAAATTATGCGGATGTGTTTGAAGAAGTTGATAGCTTACCTCCGTGTAGAGAAATTGATTTCAAAATCGATTTAATTCCGAATGCAAGGCCAGTAATGCACGCAATTCGAAGAATGACCTTGAGAGAGAAAGAAGAATTAGGCGACCAAACTCGACAATTGTTATGGAAAGGTCTATTCAGGCCTAGTTTTTCGAATTGGGGAGCAGCTGTGGTGTTTGTTCCAAAGTCAAATGGTACTCTCAGATTATGTGTTGATTATTGTGATCTCAACAAGCAAACATTGAAGAATAAATATCTATTACCCCGCATTGATGATTTATTGGATCGTTTGAATGGAGCGCAAGTATTTTCAAGAATGGACCTAGCTATAGGATTCCATCAACTTCGTATTGCCGAAGAATGTATAACTTTGACAACATTCAGAGGTCCAGATTTATTTTATGAGTGGTTAGTAATGTCGTTCGGCTTATGCAATGCTCCAGCTTATTTCGTTGATCTAATGAACAAAGTATTCAGAGAAGTCTTGAATAAATTTGTACTGGGTTTCATTGATGACATATTGATCTTCTCTAAGTCAGCTAGCGAGCACGCTAAACATTTGGATCAAGTTTTGGAGATTCTCAGAAAGAACATATTAAAGGCCAAATTTCCCAAATGTATATTTTGGTAAGAAGAAGTGAAGTTCGTTGGTCATATCGTATCAAAGGAAGGAATTTCAGTGGATCCAAACAAAATTACAGCTATTCAATATTGGAAACAGCCTAGTACGCCTACAGAAGTTAGAAGTTTTCTAGGATTGGCTAGTTATTATCAAAAATTCGTTAAAGATTTTTCGAATCTATCTAGTCCAGTAACACAGCTTACTAAGAAGCATGCAAGGTTTAATTGACGCCTGAATGTGAGGCAGCTTTCCAAGAGCCGAAATAAAGGTTGACCACTACTCCAGTATTAATTATTATTGATGGCAATTAAGATTTGACAGTCTATACAGATGCTTCTCTTGAAGGTGTTGGTGCTGTATTAATGCAAAGAGGCCAAGTAGTTGCTTATGCTAGCCGTTAGTTGAAGCCGCATGAGAAGAGATATGGTACTCAGGATCTTGAGTTGTTAGCCGTCGTGTTTGCTTTGAAAATATGGAGGCACTGTCTTTTGGGTGAGAAGTTCGAATTATATACAGATCATAAATCATTGAAGTATTTATTCACCCAGAAGGACTTGAATTTGAGACAACGGCCTTGGTTAGAATTTCTTACAACGTATGATCTAGATATTTTGTATAATCCAGGGAAACCCAATGTTTTAGCTAATGCGCTTAGCAAAAAGAATGCGATCATCGCAAGTCTTATTACTATGCCTTCATTGATTGAGAAAATATCTGATCTTCAAAATGATGATGAATTTGTTCATAGAATTAGCAAGCGGATTCAGGAAGGTAAAGCTTCAGATTTTCAGCTTGACAATAAAGGGATTCTGAGGTTACAAGGGCAAATTTGTGTTCAAGAAGTTCCAAAATTCAGAAGAGAGGTACTAGATGAATGTCACAAATCTAAGCTCAGTATCCATACTAGTGTGAGTAAGATGTATAATGACCTCAAACGAACATTCTGGTGGAAGTCATTGCAAAGAGACATCTCTATATATGTTAGCCGGTGTTCCACCTGTCAACAGGTCAAAAGCGATCAACAGAAACTCGCCGGATTGTTACAACCGTTGGAGATTCTAGATTGGAAGTCAGATCAAATCTCTATAGATTTTATAGATGGGTTGCCCCGAACCAAGAAAGGAATAGTATATGGGTGATCGTAGACCGTTTCACAAAGACTGCCCATTTTATTCCTATCAAATCGACTAGAACAACTCAAAGTCTGGTGCAGATTTATTTCAAAGAAATCGTTAGACTGCATGGAGTGCCCAGCAGCATAGTCAGCGATAAAGACCCGATTTTTGCTAGTAAATTTTGGGAAGCATTTCAAGAAGAGCTGGGAACAAAGTTAAATTTAAGCATCGCATATCATCCTCAAATAGATGGCCAAACTGAAAGGGTGAATCGTATATTGGAAGATTTATTGTGGGCTTGTATTCTGGATTTTGGTGGATCGTGGGAAGATCACTTGCATTTGGCAGAGTTCTCATATAATAACTGCTATAAAGCAAGCTTGAAAATGTTACCATTCGAAGCATTGTATGGTAAACCATGTAGATCTCCCGTATGTTGGGTAGAATCAAGCAATCAACTAGTATTGGGTTCTGACATGATTCAAGAAGCTTCGGATAATGTCTATTTCATTAAGAAACGACTGCAAACATCACAAAGTGGACAGAAGAGTAATGCAGATTATAGAAGAAGAGATTTGGCTTTTTCTGTTGGTGATTATGTATATTTGAGAGTTTCTCCAATGAGAGGAGTAGTCCGATTCGGGAAAATAGGGAAGTTGGCACCTAAATTTATTGGTCCATTTCCTATACTTGAAAGGATTGGAACTCTTTCTTATAGGGTTCAATTGCCTGACTGGTTTCCCGGAGTGCATTATGTATTTCAGCTTCTAAAGCATGTGCATTATCCAGACTTGGTCGTGGAAGAAGCAACGCAACAAGATTTGGATATTACTCCAAAATTAGCTGTGAGAAGAGAGCCACTGAAAATTATTGGCAAAGAAACCAAGGTTCTGAGAAACAAGATGGTTCACTTAGTCAAAGTGCAGTGGAGTGGAGATCCTAGAGACTATACATCGGAGACTAAAGATATCATCAAACAGACTTATCCCAATGCAGATTGGACGTCTCTGACTAGCTCTGATGCAAGGTACATTTACAATATTTTCCATTTTCCGTTTTGTTTTCTACTTTATTGTTGTTTCTTTTTCGAGGACGAAAAGTTTTAAGTGGGGGAGATTGTAACAACCCAGAAAATCAGAACCAATTTAAATTATTTATTTTAGCAATTTTAATGAATTTTGAATATTTAAAATGATTTATTTTAAATAATAACGATTTAAAATTTATTTAAATTGAAGTTTGAAAGTATATATTTATTTTAATTATATAACGAGCCTGAAATGGCGCAGTAGTTTGAGAACTCAATTTCAAATTTCAAATGAATGTACATGATTCAAAATAAATCGGATTTCAGTAAAACCAAAAATATTTGAATCTGTTTAATAATATCTTTCCAATGAATATGAAAAATCCAGATTTCATAACGGGAATTGAAAGTTATGTCCAGTTGAAAATTTAAAATAGTCGCTATGGAATTTAATATAATATATAGCCCTTAAAAATAGCCATTTTGCAAACGACCCCCGTTTTCGATGAAACTACTTTGGTTGGATCCGAAATGTCAATTTATTGCTAGATTTAAAATTCCATAATTGTTGGAATTAATATCTGAGCGTGGTAAATTAAAACGCATTTTGTAATTTAAGTTTGAATCAGATCGACCAGAAAATGGACATTTTTCAAACGGTCTCCAAATTCAATGAAATTAATTTTATTAGGATCGTATCGTCCAAACATAGCTGGTTTTATTTTTCTGGAATTTTTGGAATAAGTATGTGGCCCCGGCAAATTAAAATGTACGTTCAAGTCTAAAATTGAATGTTTTATATTTTAATTTGAAGAAAAACTGACTGAGACAATTGAATGAGCTTACAAAACATATTCCATTTTGTTCGGAATAGGGGTATTTGGCTAGGGGCGACAGTCGTTGGATTTGATTTGGAGTTCGGATGTAAAAACACCTTTTTAGAATTTAAAATAATTTAAATATATATTCAACCAATCAGAATATTCGTTTCATTATTTAATTTTGCCAAAAGGCCCGACAACCCTCCAGTTCAATGACGGAAAGCAGCTCTCCGCTTTCTCTCCTCGATTTCTCTTAAATCCACACTATAAAATTAGAAGCTCCTTTAGGGAATTTTGTAGAGCTCGTCCTCCTCTTCAAATCCATACCTGACTTGCCAATTATCACGGAGTATTTATCGTGAATCGCCCCTCCAAAGTCCTCCTGTTAAAGCCGCCACCGAGGACCCATGTCGCCGTCGCACTCGACTGCACCACCACCCCTAGGCATGCGTTTCCAAGCACTACCACGTTCCGCAGGCCGATCGTCCTATAGCTACGCGGTTTTAACGCAAATCAAAGACCTAGTTTCGAACCACTTATGGAAGGTAACAAATGTTATAAATTAAACTGTTTATAGCACTTAAAAGCGTTGCGAAGTTAGATTATGGAATAAAAATCATATCTTTTTCATATGTTGTCGAAATCCAGTGAAACAAGAGACAATGAGACCGTGACATCGTGCGCTACATTCTAGAAGTGACCGGAATTTTTTCAGAGCTATCTACAATTTTTGAAGGAGTGGAACCAAAAGTGAGAAATCAAAATTCAAATAAAATAAATAAAAATATATTAGGTTGACCATAGGGCTTAGTAGCTCCTGAACCACCGTCCACATACCATGGATGATTTTTTTGATAGTATTGTGTTGTAGAACTTGATTGTGGTGAATTCATTATATTGTGAAAATGAATTGTATTATGGAAATGAAAGTATTGTAATGCTATAAGGCCTAGGATAGCAGAGGAGCTATGCTGGACACAGTGCCGGTGCTACCTTCCCTGCCGTTGTAATGCTGAAATTTTCTGAAATGACTATATAAAATACTTGTTGTGTTGAATAAATTGTTTAAACAATAAAAATCATATTTTTATTGTATTTATAAAGTATATAAAATATTCATGTTTGAAATAAATTGTTTGAACAATAAAAATCACATGAAGCGACCCGAAACTTCCCCGGTCTCCGAAGAGATGAGAAAGAACGAATTACTGTGAGGACAAGACAAATCAGAACGCAGACGAAAGGACATTTCATCGCTATTACAACAATTTCATCAGATACAAGAATATACAGAGTATAATTGAATAAATTACATTTGATAAATATCAGAGATTACAATAAATTACATAGCAGCGGAAAATAATACAAAGCACAAATGAACGTGATATACGGATAGAGAGCTTTCCGGATATCATTCCAGCTGTAAACCAGGATCCTATGAATACAAATCTGCAAAACCAAAACTACTAGCTGCCCGTGTCGAAAATAGGGGCACCCAGAGTTTAGGTTAAAACAATAAACTCCAGGTCAGTCATGTGACTGGTGTGAGAACTAAAACAGTTATTTAAAACTTTACTTTAAAAGAGAGTAATTCAAGGGACCACGCCGTATGACACGGAACGGGTTTCCTCCCAAGAATACTAGTGCATAGAATAAAAAGCGCAATGCTTTTTCGAAAAATGAAGCTATTATAAGACCCAGGTCCCATCACACAATGCAACGCAAGCCGGAGGATAGGGTTTTCCCTTATAATAGCCAAACATGCTTGGTACGTTTAAAACAAATCATTTGATACTATAATATGTGTATAGTGTCAAAACAATTTCAATCATAAATATAAATCATAGACGGTATGGGTACCATATATCATGTCGCCATACTAGTTATACAATCAAAACCGCAATACACATATTGGAAATTGGATTTTCATCATGGTGGCTCCTGATTCGAAAGATCGATCGCGTAATGCAATTCACCACGGCTTACGTCCCCACAAGAGAAAACACCGTCTGCACATCCGCACATTTGGGGCCAGAGTACCACCGTGATGGTGAATTGCATGGGACGTAAGCCGCGGTGGTACTCTGGTCCCAAATGTGCGGATGTGCAGACGGTGTTTTCTCTTATGGGGACGTAAGCCGTGGTGAATTGCATTACGCGATCGATCTTTCGAATCAGGAGCCACCATGACGGAAATCCAATTTCCAATACATGTATTGCGGTTTTAATTGTAGAACTAGTATGGCGACATGATATATGGTACCCATGCCGTCTATGATTTATATTTATGATTGAAATTGTTTTGACACTATACACATATTATAGTATCAAATGATTTGTTTTAAACGTACCAAGCATGTTTGGCTATTATAAGGGAAAACCCTATCCTCCGGCTTGCGTTGCATTGTGTGATGGGACCTGGGTCTTATAATAGCTTCATTTTTCGAAAAAGCATTGCGTTATTTATTCTATGCACTAGTATTCTTGGGAGGAAACCCGTTCCGTGTCATACGGCGTGGTCCCTTGAATTACTCTCTTTTAAAGTAAAGTTTTAAATAACTGTTTTAGTTCTCACACCAGTCACATGACTGACCTGGAGTTTATTGTTTTAACCTAAACTCTGGGTGCCCCTATTTTCGACACGGGCAGCTAGTAGTTTTGGTTTTGCAGATTTGTATTCACAGGATCCTGGTTTACAGCTGGAATGATATCCGGAAAGCTCTGTATCTGTATATCACCTTCAGTTGTGCTTTGTATTATTTTCCGCTGCTATGTAATTTATTGTAATCTCTGATATTTATCAAATGTAATTTATTCAATTATACTCTGTATATTCTTGTATCTGATGAAATTGTTGTAATAGCAATGAAATGTCCTTTTGTCTGCGTTCTGATTTGTCTTGTCCTCACAGTAATTCGTTCTTTCTCATCTCTTCGGAGACCGGGGAAGTTTCGGGTCGCTTCATTATTTACTAACTGCAAGAATAAATTAAAATATATCATAATAAAATAAGAAGAGCTCACCGTTTTCTTCTGTATCGTGCTCGAATTGAGCTCCTGTTCTAGGGCTTCGATTAGCGCACCACTGGAGGGGGCGGATTTCAATGGAGAAAAGAGGCAGAGCGGAGAAGGCTAGAGGAGATGAACGGCGTGAGGAGGATCGACGTCGGGGGAAGAGGGGGCTGAGCGTAATTTGTGGATCGAATTTTTTTTCTCTGAATCGGGTTTTGGAAATAAGAAGGGGGGCTTAGGGGATAAAGGAGAAAAGGAGGGGCCCAATAATATTTAATTTAATTTTTTTTATTTTTTCCTAAGTGTTGACTTTTCGTCCGAGCTCGGAATCACACCCAACGACTGTCGCCGCTAGCGTATTACCCCCATTCCGAACACAATGGGATATGTATCGCAAGCTGATTCGAAGGTTTCGATCAGTTTTCGTTGAATTTACATTTAAATCACTATATTGAATTTTAAACGTACATTTCAATTTTCCAGGGTCACATACTAACTTGAAAAATTCCAGAAAAATATTTTCAAGCTTCGTATTGACGATGCGGTCCTAACAAAACTAGTTTCGTCGAATTCTGAGAACGTTAGAGAAAATGGCCATTTTCCAGTCGATTAAAATCAACTGAAACAGGTCAAACGCGTTTTCCTTTTCCACACTCACATATTGATTCGAAAAATTATGAAATTTGAAATCTAGCAATAATTTTACATCACGGACCCAACAAAACTAGTTTCGTCGAAATCCGAGATCGTTTGCAAAATTCCCATTTTTAAGGGCCTGAATTCCATAGCGACTATTTAGAATTTTCAACTGGACATATCTTTTGATTCCCGCTATGAAATTTTGAATTTTTGAATTCGTTGGAAAGATATTCTAAAATTGATCCTAATGTTTTTGGTTTCACTAAAATCCGGATTATTTTGCACCCGGTACATTCAATTGAAGTTTTAAATCGAATTATCGAACTACCGCGGCATTTTCAATTCTATTTATAATTATATATAAATATTTATATTCTAACGACGACGTATATAATATATACGTTCGAAATATATTCAAAATAAATTTTCTTTGATATTATTTAAAATAATCTATTTTAAATATTCAAAAATTCGCTAAAATTGCCAAAATAAAAATTTTAAACTGGCCCAGATTTTCGGGTTGTTACAATCTCCCCCAGTTAAAACTTTTCGTCCCCGAAAAGGAACAAAGTCAAAAGTGGTTTGATTAATCAACTCTACGTTCGATCTGGCTTCCATTCTCCAACTTTTCAGTTTCTGAGAATTTTCACATTTTCAAAAATTTGGCTGACACCCTAAATTTTCGAAAAATTTCGCCATAACCTCCCCTGCACCGGGAGCCACGGGAAAATCCCGAAATTGCCATACAGGCCTTCTGATCTCAAAAAGAAAAAGAAAAAGCCAAGCGGCTAGCCAATAGGCTCATAAAATCATCATCACCCAAACAAAACAGCAAATTATAGTAAATATGTACCTATTTGTCGGGCAAACAAATTTTATTCTTCGGCTCTAGCCTCCTTGCTATGACCTGTTCAATGTAAGTATATGTATATGCAAGCAAATGCGACCAATTTTCAATATAGTTCAATATTTGATACAATTAGGCATAATGGTTCAAAATTATCAAACAAATAAACAAACAACACAAACATCAATCAATTAGTGAATTATTGTTTCAAATTCATAATTTTGATATATATACTGAAAATCTTGTTTTGATGCCAATTCACGACAATGTGTTCTAACTATATAAGTTTTGGTTCTCACACCAGCCTAATGGAAATATATATAAATCAAACCTTCGAAACACGAACACAAATTCTGACAATGATATATCAATCATCAGAATCATCTCCGGGTGTCTAGAATATGATTCTATATCTATCCAGTATATTAAAACTTCGAATTTACGTTCATGACGCGTATATGCAAAATGTTTATATATTGGATTGTCCATGTTCAAAATAAATAAATAATCAAATACGTTTTAAAATGGTTTAGATTTCAAAACAATATTGTCTTTATTTGAAAAAAATACTCTTCACACTCGCTCTAGGATACTACTGATCCTATCTCTAACGAGTCATTCTAATTGGATATTACTAGTCCAATATCTGATGAATTCTTTCGTATGGTTCTAATGTGTCTTGTTCTCGAGCTCTGTAAACCAAAGCTCTGATACCAACTATTTCCATCCTCTTGGGTGTACAGCCCAATCAGGATCGTCAGTAATTATCCCAACGATGTGAAGACTTCCGGTCCTCAACGACCGTCTTCATCTTCGACATATCGGCGAATTGATTATTCAGAATGGGTATAAACCCGGCATTTCCGAACAACCCGCGTATATTAAAACGAATGTTACACAAACACAACATACGCCTCATTCCAATTCATATTCTCAGGGAAAAGTTCCCATTAATTTTATCCAAGATAAATTCTTTAAAATTTATCCTTTAATCTTCCTTTGGATGTCATTTCAAACCAAATTATGGTTTTCCAAACTAGTCGAGATTAGCGAACCACAACGAAGTAATTATTTATTTTATTTCCCAATCCCAACTTATTCATCCCATGAAGCAAAACTGGTAATACTCCATATCTAATACTATGGTGTTATCGGTAAAATCAATTACCATTTCACGTTCAAATCTGATTAAAGATTTAACTATCGCTTTGGAGCAAAACTGGCGATACTCCATTTTCGCTCATTTCTAAATTTTACGTCCCAAATGTGCGGATGTGCAGATGGTGTTTTCTCTTGTGGGGACGTAAGATGTGGTGAATTGCATTACGCGATCAATCTTTCGAATCAGGAGCCACCATGATGGAAATCCGATTTCCAATACGTGTATTGCGGTTTTAATTGTAGAACTAGTATGGCGACATGATATATGGTACCCATGCCGTCTATGATTTATATTTATGATTGAAATTGTTTTGACACTATACACATATTATAGTATCAAATGATTTGTTTTAAACGTACCAAGCATGTTTGGATATTATAAGGGAAAACCCTATCCTTCGGCTTGCGTTGCATTGTGTGATGGGACCTGGGTCTTATAATAGCTTCATTTTTCGAAAAAGCATTGCGCTGTTTATTCTATGCACTATTATTCTTGGGAGGAAACCCGTTCCGTGTCATACGGCGTGGTCCCTTGAATTGCTCTCTTTTAAAGTAAAGTTTTAAATAACTGTTTTAGTTCTCACACCAGTCACATGACTGACCTGGAGTTTATTGTTTTAACCTAAACTCTGGGTGCCCCTATTTTCGACACGGGCAGCTAGTAGTTTTGGTTTTGCAGATTTGTATTCACAGGATCCTGGTTTACAGCTGGAATGATATACGGAAAGCTCTGTATCCGTATATCACCTTCAGTTGTGCTTTGTATTATTTTCCGCTGCTATGTAATTTATTGTAATCTCTGATATTTATCAAATGTAATTTATTCAATTATACTCTGTATATTCTTGTATCTGATGAAATTGTTGTAATAGCAATGAAATGTCCTTTCGTCTGCGTTCTGATTTGTCTTGTCCTCACAGTAATTCGTTCTTTCTCATCTCTTCGGAGACCGGGGAAGTTTCGGGTCGCTTCATTATTTACTAACTGCAAGAATAAATTAAAATATATCATAATAAAATAAGAAGAGCTCACCGTTTTCTTCTGTATCGTGCTCGAATTGAGCTCCTGTTCTAGGGCTCCGATTAGCGCGCCACTGGAGGGGGCGGATTTCAATGGAGAAGAGAGGCAGTGCGGAGAAGGCTAGAGGAGATGAACGGCGTGAGGAGGGGGAGGCGGGTGGAGGATCGACGTCGGGGGAAGAGGGGGCTGAGCGCTATTTGTGGATCGAATTTTTTTTCTCTGAATCGGGTTTTGGAAATAAGAAGGGGGGGGGGCTTAGGGGATAAAGGAGAAAAGGAGGGGGCCCAATAATATTTAATTTAATTTTTTATTTATTTTTTCCTAAGTGTTGACTTTTCGTCCGAGCTCGGAATCACACCCAACGACTGTCGCCGCTAGCGTATTACCCTCATTCCGAACACAATGGGATATGTATCGCAAGCTGATTCGAACGTTTCGATCAATTTTCGTTGAATTTACATTTAAATCACTATATTGAATTTTAAACGTACATTTCAATTTACTAGGGTCACATACTAACTTGAAAAATTCCAGAAAAATATTTTCTAGCTTCGTATTAATGATGCGGTCCTAACAAAACTAGTTTCGTCGAATTCTGAGAACGTTAGAGAAAATGGCCATTTTCCAGTCGATTAAAATCAACTGAAACTGGTCAAACGCGTTTTCCTTTGCCACACTCACATATTGATTCGAAAAATTATGAAATTTTAAATCTAGCAATAATTTGACATCACGGACCCAACAAAACTAGTTTCGTCGAAATCCGAGATCGTTTGCAAAATTCCCATTTTTAAGGGCCTGAATTCCATAACGACTATTTAGAATTTTCAACTGGACATATCTTTTGATTCCCGCTATGAAATTTTGATTTTTGGATTCGTTGGAAAGATATTCTAAAATCGATCCTAATGTTTTTGGTTTCACTAAAATTCGGATTATTTTGCACCCGGTACATTCAATTGAAGTTTGAAATCGAATTATCGAACTACCGCGCCATTTTCAATTCTATTTATAATTATATATAAATATTTATATTCTAACGACGACGTATATAATATATATGTTCGAAATATATTCAAATTAAATTTTCTTCGATATTATTTAAAATAATCTATTTTAAATATTCAAAAATTCGCTAAAATTGCCAAAATAAAAATTTTAAACTGGCCCAGATTTTCAGGTTGTTACATCACATTTTTATTGTAACGTCCCGGGTTTTTAGCAACATAATAATTAGTCTACTTAACTATTTAAATAATGAATATATTATCAAAACGACAGTTGAACGTATTAATTGTAATTTAATTATAATCGAGCTCATAACATTGCAGCAGTTCGTAATATTATGATTTGAACTTCAACTGAGTGTACATGATTCGTTATAAGTCGGATTTCTTCGAAACAAGAAACGTTGGAGTCCATTGAACTATATTTTCCTAATGTGAGTGAAAAATCGAGATTTCATCTCGTAGATCGTGAGTTATGCGCAAAGCAAATTTTCAAATAGTCAATGTAAAATCGTTTATAAAACATAACGATATAATTAATTATAATTAAAAAGTGGCTTTGAATTTAAATAAGATTTCTTAGACGTATTTTTAATTTAATATAATTCTGTAATTTTTATTTTGGAAAATAAGCTAATTTTCCGGTAACGTATTTTTCACCCAAAATCAACGTATTTGAAACTTCATAGAATAACTCAACTTGTCTATATTATCATATCTTTGGGATCGTGGCACATTGGTTGTCATGGTCATATTTTTATCTTTGTCGGTAGGAGCTTCTATACGAATGGAATTTTATGTATCAAGGAACCGTTAAATTTCATTTCTAGAACTTAAATAAACACGTATTTTAAAAAGGATACATGCATGTGTATACCTGAGACTTCTACCCTACGAATTTTCACATACCTAACCGGTGCAAGATGGATACGTTGGCTAAGTACCTTCACCTTAGTTTATGTTTTTCAATCATGCTTAACAAACGCTATCAAAAAAACTTTTCACAAATTTCAAAAGAATATGTACAACGTTGCATAAATGCAATCTACAAAACTAGTAAATACAAATTGCATATCATATCACAAACATTGTTTTAGCAATAACATAAGCCTACATATAAGTAAGTATATAACCTAAATATTGTTTACATAAACCTTTTTCACATAAGCTTATATTGAAAACACAGATGTATTAACATTACACAAACCAACAGCCGTTTTGTTCAAAGCCCTTCCAACTTGCGCTTAGAATAGAAAAGAATTGACAGCTCACTTTCCTCAACTTTTTTTTCACATTTCAAGTCTTTCAAACTCATACTCCATAAATCCGAAGATGCATCACCCGACTACAGTAAATTCATAAGTCTTGGCATCTGGATCGATAATGAGTAGGTTTTAATGCACTTCATATGCTTGGTTATACTTTTTAGATAGTCCTGCATATATAGAATACAAATAACATTATTATGGACTCAAATTTCTAAAGTGCATTTAAATATACCATCCAGTGTAAAAAGCTTTATCAAACTAAGAATACAATATTTCCAAGGATGTTCCACATAAAGTATCCAACAAATAGTCTAATATGAAGGTACGCAACTTGCATAATCTTTGTTATCATCGATCATAACGATATCTATATAAGCTTTGCTTATTGTAAAGTACCATTTGTTTGATAAGAATAACTAAGTCCAAGAACAGAAAATCTTAGTAAGCCAGTAATTGTATGGTTAAACTTAAAATTTATTCGCAGAAAAATAGAACCTTAAATATGCTTCTCAATTATTGCTAGATTATCAGTTTAAAAATGACCACACCTTTCTAGTGTCATTACTCTTCAACGTCAGCGCTTATACAATCTATAATTTCAATTCCTTGGCTACGAAGGAACTAAGCTGACCCTATTTCAAAAAGCATCAAAAATGTACACCCATCACTACAGACCTAAGAACTAGAATGTGCATACCTACGTTTGTACTAAATGGAGAAAGGTGTCCCTATTCCACATGCTACTGTCAAAACTTAGGGATGAAGAATAGCAAATATATCTCTGCATGCCCAAGTAATTAGAGGCCTCGTAATTAGATAATCAGCTAGCTACCGATCTTCATCGTGTTTTCAAATCAAAGTTCCATACCCTAAAACTTTACAGTAGCCTATGTTTCCAAATGCATTAAAAATCGATGGGATAACTCGATGCATAGTGAACAACTATTCTATCCTATACACACTAAATCTCCTTGGCATGTAAGGTTCTTCACGTATAAATATATCGATCTCCTCATTGCATTTCTTCTGCAGGAAACCTTTTTTAGCCGAAAGTTTTCAATGGCAAGTTAAAAATCAAATATACGTCCAAAAATCACCATACATCCATAAATCAACAGTGAACGTTTAGGATTGGAATACAGGGGACGTGAAGTACTTGCGTTTTGTGTATTAGCTAAAAGGGGTGCACGAGAATTTTCTGGAACCGTGATGGAGAGAGGGGTTGCGAGCTGCAGGTGTTGGGAAGCCGCAGCGTTGTCGAAGTCAGACTTTGAATGGGAAGAGCGTGTTTGGCGTAATGGAAAGAGAGGGGCTTGTGATCCATACACAGTTGCATGGGGAGTGTAACCAGTTGTGCAAAAAGGAGTTTGGAATGAGGTGAAGAACTATGATTTGTGCATGGATTTTCGTGAATGAAAGAAGATGGAGGAAGCATGAGAATTCGCGGCAATAGTGGGTTAAAATCTGGGGCGTGCGTTTTAATACAGGGAAGATAAAGAGTGACACTATGTATAAGGGGATGGGCTTCCTCGTTGGACCCATATAAAAAGAAAAATATATAAAATACTGGTGGCGTTTGTTGTTAAAGAGGAAGGTGGAGTAATGAAGGGTAGAAGGGGCAGTGTACAAGCGGTATGGTAAAGTTTCACTGATTGGAAGACATGGGAATGGCGTGCCAGTATAGTGGTACTGGGATTCATGTTTAGAGGAGAAAGACTGGGTGCGGTCTAAAGATAAGGGGCATTGGGCTAGTTTTTATGGTAAGGTCCAATTATATGATATCATAAATAACTTGGTTTATTTATATAATCAAGTGTCTACATTAAATCGAGTATATGAAGTCCACTTATTTTTGAAACTAGATCTAAACACTTTGCATTTACTGCTATAGGAAATCAGGATGTGATTAGGAAAATAAAATAAAGGATTAGTATTTAATTATAAATAATTAAATATATTATATCGTTTAAATCAATATAACGCGTAAAGTTCACTCCTCTTCCATACGTGGTCAGATTTACGAACGGTCAGTCACATTAGAATCATATGGGAACAGGTTACGCTATGAAGTTGGTTTGGAACCAATTGAAGCTCATTTGAATTTATGGCATAATTAAACGTCTGATTTAACCAATTGACATTAATCGTTATGCGGCGATTAGCGACCAAGGTGAATAAACTCACTAACTTTGTCTAGTTTATAATTTTATAAACACTATTTAATATTGATAAAAATAATTGGATGTTGTGTGGGATGGTTGTTTGGATGAATCGCTTATTAATTGGTTGAAATTTTAGATACAGTTATATAAACCGATAGTTAAATATTGATTCCATTTATTATAATATTTCATATTGATATGAAATAAATGTTATTTCCGTTGATTAACATCGATGGATGCAGGTAAACAGGTTGGAGGGATCCAACTGGATTCCTCAACAATTATATTATTGTTTTTCCCATATATTATATTATACGATGTGACAAATAATCTGGTGTTAATAATTGTGTATGTTGTGATGTTTGAACAACATTGACCTGAAATAATCGGTATTTAAATACCGTAAAACATATTCGAATATATTAGGAAAGAAATTGGGGGTGTTAAAAAGGAATTTCTATTTTAAAATAGAAATGGAATTTCGATTAGCTAAAATGTAATGACTTGTTTTAGTTATATAAAACAAGTAGTTTGATTTATAACAACATTTATAAATAAAGTGAGATAATTATTATTAATTAATTTGGGGATGGGAATTCAAGAAATTGGTTAAAAGAGAAATGTTGAAATTGTTTCAATGTTTGGAAGGTGAATAGAATTAAATCCATAAGGATTCACAATTAGAAATCGACGATGTCGAATGGTATTAAAATAATTTATTTAAAAAAAATATTATAATCCATAATTTGATGAGATCATCAATATTTGGTTTGCAACCAATAATTTATAATCAAATTTGTAATCAATATGAACATATAAACTTGATACAAAACAAACAAGAAGTTGACTTGTAATTGAATTTTTAAAGAAACTAGATAGATGAAATTTTAAACTGAAAGGGATTTATTATCAAGATTTGATTTAATGAATTTAGTCCTGATTTCTATAAAAGTATAATATTCACATTTAAAGTGAATAATGGTTTAAAAACAAACATTTTGCAAATGGGAATGGTAATAAAAGGAAATTGGTAGATATTTGAAGTGATAAATTCAAAAGTGAAATTAGAAATGGAGTTGATCAGAAACGGTGAATATATCCCGACGATCGGAAAGTTAATTGAGTAGAGATTATTCGAAAGAGAGTTATAAGTTGAAATTTGATTATATCGAATTTAGGAAGGTACTAATCAATTCCCGATTTTAATTAAGGATTATTTAGTTTATTTAATATTATTTAATAAAGGGTCAACGTTATATTTTTTAAAAATATTTTGGAAGTAGATATTATAATGTCATCGTTATAATCAATGTTCTCCGTAAAAGAAGTAGATTCTTGAATTGAATTCGAGAGTTGCGTAAGAAATGGTTGTTAAGATTTAAGTTATAAGCCTTGTCAATTTCGAAGTTGAGAATGATGTTCAGTTGAGGTCTGAGAGGTAATTGTACCCCAAATTTATTGACATCGTTATTTACTAAGGAATGGTTAAGGTTCGGGAGAATGAATTGGTTAGTGCTGTGGTTAGTTAATGAGTTATTAATAGGTTGAGTTACATAACGATGTTTTATGCAACATCGGTTTAATCCAATAAAAACGATTTTGGAAACGTTTCCCAAATATAATCAGAAATGTTTTCTAAGAATAGAAAATGGAATGTTGTGGGAAATATAGAAATTAAGTAATGATAATTAGAAATGTTTTTCCCAGTGTTAATAACATATATTTTCTAAATATAGAAAATAAGAGTTCTGAATATATAGAATTAATTCCTGATGTTAAAATGAGATATTTTCTAAATATAGAAGATAAATAGTTTAAATTAGATGGAACCGTTTTCCAAGGATTGTGTGAGGAAGAAAGGGTTTTGGGAAATATTTGGGGAAATATGGAAACAGGAAATTGGGGAAAATAAATAAATGATTGATGAATTAACGTAAGAGGCTCAGTGTTAATTTATGGTTGATTTATATAAGTTCCATTTAGAGATAAGATCGTTGTGTGTATGGATGTTTTTCTTTGATAGTTAAATCATCGCCTATCAAAGTTTTAGACCATTCTTCTGTTGTAAATACGGAGAGATCGGGATCAGGTTTATTATCTGAAAACCACTCCGTATGGGCATTAGTGTTGTGAATCAAATATAATGAAGATAATTGAAGACGGAGTAAAGTGCAAGGGCTGTTCTGTTTATAGGATAGTGCCTTTGGTTTATCCAATCCCAGGACAACTTGTATGGACGAATGTCTGACAGAGTATATCTAATGGATCGCGTAAGTTGATCTCTTCAAACGTACTTATGTTTGGTTGCGGAGGAATTCGTTTCTCTTAGCTTTATACCCTTGGTATTTTTTGGGAAATCAGTTTGTGATTTGGCGGGTATGACGATGTGGCATTCAAAGTGAATGATGGCCAGGTGTTCCAAAAGATACATTATGACCTCAAGCCTCATCAACCGGGAAATGACAAAAATCGGGCTTGCAGCTGGCTATGTGGGTCGCCCACATTAGGGCGTATTGTCACCATCTAGAGAATATTCATATTGGTTACTTCTTTTCACTTCTGTATCTCCCGGGAACGGTTATGTTGCTAGCAACCGCAGGTGACAATATTCGATACACTCAAGAGAAATGAGTGGTCGGTCATGTGTGGCCGGGTTGCAAGACTTTCTTGTTTAACCCAGTGTATTCCTCTCTACATATACACTATCGGTAGGTGGTTCCATACCTTGTCATAGTCGGAATCCAATCTCCAATAAGCGCCCGCGCTTTTGATTGTATACTATATATGTGGAGTGTGAGACGCAAGCGCTCTGCTAGATTGCTATTTATTTGTATCTAGACACTATCATAAAATCAGAATAATATTGTTTTTCAAAAATGATTTGGGTTATCATAAGGTAAAAACGTGTTTATGTTTGGATTGGTCTTACGATTAAGTTCTCTTTCGAAAAGGATTTCAAAAAGTTAAACCAAATGATTGGAGTTTACTCACACCAGTCCCATGACTAACCTAGAGTTTATTTTGTTTTGTTTTACCCTAAACTCTTGGGTGCCCAAATTTCTACGGGCAGTTAAGTAGTTAAGATTTTACAGATACTTGGAGGAGCTTGGAGCAGGAGGCTTCAGTACTAGTTATTTATGGAGTTTATTTCCGCTGTGATATATATATATATATATATGATATGCTCTGATGATATTTAAGTACAAATAAAGTTTGTATTTCAAAATTTATGTTATATAATATATTTTATTCATTCCGCTATGAGATTCGTGTTTACTCTGATTCTGTTCAGCTGTGTTCTTTTTCTTCTTCTGTTCTAAATTTCGTTCTTTCTATTTCTAACCCTCTAACTTCTTTCTATTAATGATCAAGTATTTCAGATGTCTGAATAGTCGACATTGTGTTTTATGTCGATTTTCAGAGTTGAAAATCCCGTGGTCGTTATATTTATTGTGTACATGAAGTATATAAAATATTCATGTTTGAAATGAATTGTCTGAATGATAAAAATATTATTTTTATCATATATATGAAGTGTTAAAAATAGTCATGAGTCAAAATATATTTTTGTTCGCCAAAAATATTATTTTTAACATGCCAATGAAGTAATAAAAATAACCATGTGTTGATATATATATATATATATTTATTTATTAGTTAAAAATATTATTTTTATCACATATATGAAGTGTTAAAAATAACCACGGGTAGAAATAAATGTTTGTTCATTAGAAATATTATTTTTAACATGTATATGAAGTGTTAAAAATAGTCATGTATGGAAATAATCATTTGTTCGCTAAAAATATTATTTTTAGCATAGATATGCATATATATATATACACACACACACACACACACACATGCTAAATAGGAAATGGATTAGCTGTTGAGTAAATAATTTATTTGCGTTCCCGACAAATAGGTAAACTTTAATGAGTTGGCTGCGCAATTTTATTTATTATATAAACTCCTGTGAATACCATTGGATGCGGTGTGCTAGTTATTCTGTTTGAGGTAATAAAAAATTCCATAGGATAATAACAATTAATTTTGAACTACACGACATGGCATACTTCGTGAAGATAGCATACTCTATCATATTCCATATAGGCATTTGGAGCTCGCATGACGAGGTTAGAATTACCATACAAGCGAGAGGCTTGTATAGCGATGACTGCATTTCAGGTTGAACCAAAGACGAACTATTGATGTCATAGCATATCATATTCCACATAAGCAATAGGTGCTTATATGACGAGGTTGAGACTACCATATGGGCAAGACGCTCGTCTGGCGATGATTGAATTACAGGTCGAACTGAGAACTGATATGGGCTAAATAAAATATAACAGTAAATTTCTAGATTAAATAAAAACCCCATACGGGTCTGGAGTTGACAGTAATCACGTCTCTCTGGTTATTAGATTCGGTGCAAGGATTATTTGTTTTCCAACACTGGACGAGGTGACGTGATTTATCTTTGGAGTAATTTACACACTCCCTTGGGCATAGAACATTTCACTAAAAATTGTGTATGTTTTTTCTGGATTTATTGGGTGCCTAATACGGCCCAATACATTTCTAAACCCCTCCCCGTATAAGGGAGGTTATGGCGAAATTTTTCAAAATTTAAAGGCGTTAGCCAACTTTTTAAAGTAAAAACGGTTTGGAAATCATCGAATGAATTATATATATATATATATATATATATACACACATATAAATTAAATTAAACGAATAACGACGCTGTAGTTCGCGTTTTAAAATCGTAATTTTAAACTATTATAGCGGGAAATCCAACCGTCGGATTTTCCTGAAACCGGAACTGTTGGGTTCGCTCTGTAAAGTTCTTTCCAATGATATAAAATTCGTTAAGATCCAACAGTTAGATTTTCTGAAATGTTAAATTCAAATTTGGATGAGAGCAGCGCCAGTGCTATCGAATGACATGAAATGTCATTCGATGAAAATGAACTATTTATATATATATATATATATATATATATATATATAATAGTGAAAAATCGTTATAAAATATTACAAACGATGTGGAATGGAAATAAACCAATTTTACTTGGTTTATTGGATATTCTGGTGGTTAGATGTATTTGACATGAAATAATTATATCGAATTGAAATGTGAATGTCAAATAATCTAACCAAGGAAAGAATTAGTTTGAATTATGTATATATGTGGATTATTTGAAAAGGCCTTGTTAATTCTCATTTCAAATAATCAAACGACGACTAGAAGTTGAAGATAAGAAGACGGTGCAAGACCGATAATCTTCACATCGCATGGTTGGCTACTGATGCCTTTGATTGGAGTTGCTGCCTTGAAAGGGTTACAATGGTAATTGTCCGGACCTATTTGTGGATTGTTCGGATGTGCGAGGGCCTTTGTCCCGTATTGGACATATGGGACGAGGAATAAGGTGGCTCCGGTTTCGTTTAGACCCAAAACGAACTAGTAAATGGAGGTGTATCTGAAATTGTATTTCGTTCTGTGTTGATTTGTAACGAAGCAGATTTTTCAAATTTTTAAAATTTTGAAATTTATCTAGATTTGGTATTTTATTTGTAAATTTAAATCTAATGAATTTATTATTATTATTTTTGTTTGATTTAAACATATCTTGTAAGTGAAATTTAATATTTGTTCGCTTGATTTATTGATGTATATGGTTTGAATTTTATTTAAATAATCTTGTATGGTTAAACTTGGTTTTTGATTTAAATTTAGATATGTTTTGAAGTGTATTAAAAACACCACTAATATTGGTTGTATAAATAATGGTATATATTTGGAATTTTGTTGTTTATTTGCTTATACACTTGTCACCATGGCTGAACTATTTTACCACCTGTTCCTTTTGTTGAATTTAATTGGACACTTGTCTAATCTTGGGTTTATGAATCAACACTTGTTCCCTCTTCATTTTACTTCGTACGCGTGTCCCTATTTATTCCACGCGTCCTTCCCCTGTTTTCACCGTGTCCCTTGCTTTTGTTTTAAACCATGACTTTCCTCATTTCCTTCATCCCCTTACGTTCTCCACTTCAGCGGATTAGGAATTCCATTTCTTGCCCAAAATTAAAAATCAATTTCAATGGCCACCGTCAGTTCCCTAAATCGAACCCTCATTGAAATAGCCAAAGCCTTGTTGTGCCACCTACCAACGCCTCTTCGACTTCGCAAAACTATCGCCTCCTGTAACTGACGCCATCTCACAAAGCCAACAAGTCACCACCCTTACCTCGAGCCCCGACCCTTACTACCACCAAAACCAACGCCCACCGCACTTGAAGCCGCACCTCCTCAGGTCAAAATCTCTGCACCGTGTCAGCCTTAACCACCGCAAAGTCAAAGCCGTTTGTCACCTTGAATTCCAGTTCAGCTCCACTTCTCTTCTCCGCCTCGATCCATTGTGCAGGTGAGAGTTTACCCACTCACGAATTGATTAACTTTTAATTCAGGAATTTCAAATATAATTGAAATTTTGGGGTGATTAGTTGATGCATGTGGTCTGTCTTGTGGTGTGATGTTGCATGAACAATTGTGTCATTAGATTTTTAAGTAAATGTTTGCACTTGACCTAGTTTTCACTTGTTCCCACGGCCATTTTGTTTCCATCGAGCTGCTCACTCCTATTGAACTGTTCTTGGTTGCTCTTCATTCATGTTTGTTGTCTTTACGGCAAACATGCATATTTTAAATTTTGCATTTTATATATTTCCAGTATTATGTGCCTTTGAACCCAAGGCTTTGATACTTAGTGAGTCGTATTTTATTTAGTTTATTTGAACCCATATGCGTGAAGAATGGTAGCTTTTACACAGCAGTTGTATGCTCGCATTGATATATACAGTCCCAAGGACTACTTACTGATTTTCTATGTCTGCGCCATGTTGGATCCAGCACCGTAGTTTCGACATGAGAACATTAGTTGCCATTCCAATAATACATGCATTATACGGTTGTTAATAAACATGAAGGATTCTATTTATTTTGGAATACATACGCATACTGTTGGCCCTTTGCATTGCATAGTCCCTGCCGTTTAATATATATATTAGCCTTGTTTCCACTTGCTTTAATAGTGTTGGTCGCTTCTGCCGTTTAATATATAAGTATGTATAATAAGAAGCCACCTTGTTACCTTGAATTACATGCATGCGTTTATCCCGCTGTTGGTTACGGGGAATTTCCACCACAATACAAATAAAACCCATATATGCATGCATGAGCAATAAAAGATAGGACAACAATTTGGATGGTTGGCAGTTTATTTATGGGTACTTTCTTTTGCTTATTTCCGTTGTTTAAAATTAGAATTAAGGGTGCATGAAAGGTTACACAGATATATTTGGCATTTTATTACTTGAAACTGAACTGCATTTGGATAACATGATATAGAATTAAAGGACTAGTAGTGCCGAACGTGCTTAATGTTGCCATATGCTTTATTCGTATGTTGTGCTGAGTAATGCTGGAACATGCTACCCTGTCCATATTACAAACTGTTAGTGTATGTTTGCATCGTGCCTAAGAACTGTTATAAGAACGGTACACTTGATCTAAACTGATAGACATAGATATTATATTAGTTTAAACTGGTATAAAACGAACAATGCACATGATTGAACATTGATATGAACGGTTATTATAAATCAACTATTATTACATTTGAATTTCTAACGATAGTTGATCTACTTGAATGAAGTTAATCCTGACCCGGTTGTTTGTTGTGTTTCTTTTATGCAATACGCTCGGGTCAGGCCCCAAGTGTTCGGATGTGAAGTTTTTAGCTCGCTTAACTGTAGAGGAATGCAAAGATGCAAGACGCTTAGGCGCGCGCAAAGCCCGACCAAAACCACAAAGCTTTTATTTCTTTTAAATAAATTCATGATATATATTATTTTTTTGATGTACAAAATTTTGTAATAACTCTGATATTTATGAATTTTTCTCCGCTGCATATTACTGTGTACTGTGATTCTGTGTTATTTACTTTTTAAACCCTATAAGCTAAATAACAATTTGTCGTTTTGAACGTTCTGAATTGGTTTAAATACCGACTTGGAGCGGTCAAAAGGCAGGTCGTTACAAGTGGTATCAGAGCTTTCATTATGATAAATTCGAAATTAAATTGGAATAATTGAACTTGAATGAGTGTCCGGAAATATAACTATGTCGCTTTGCTTGTTGTGTTTGTTTTCCCTCGACCTGACGTCATATTTCGCTTACCAGATCGAATCATTCGCGCTTGAGTTTTGATGTTGTCCAATTGTGTCTTTGAATCTTTTTTTTTTTGCCTCGTTAAAAATCTATGGACAAGTGGATTTGAAAAATACTTATTTGAGAATGTTGTTTTCAAAATCAGTGAAATCAATTTCTAATTGATATTTCGGAAAAAATTGTTTGAAATATGTATCCAAATCAGAGTGCGCATCAAAAGCATGAAAATATTTTTGAATAAATCATTTCAAGAGATTTTCGACTAGGTGAATAACGTAACTTTATCAAGTGAGATGTTAATATTTGAAACCATATGAATAGAAATTCTATGTTATTTGTGCAAAAGAATTTTGGAAACGAATTTGAAAAGGGAAGTATATGATTTTATGAATCTCTTGAAAAAATTACTTTTTGTGTAATTATTCGAAATCTTAATCCTAGAACGTTTCGAAAATGATTTGAAATAATTTGAAAACTCGATATGGCTTATATATTGCAATGGTTTGTAAAGTATTTTGTAAACATAGGAAGTGTAAACGTAGAATTTGAAGACTTGAATCCCGAGATTTTGAATGTTTGAAAGCAACAAAATTATGATTGAAAATATTTGCGAATATTGTTGCGAAATGATTTAGTATCCAGATCAGAGTGCGCATCAAAAGCATGAAAATATTTTTGAATAAATTATTTCAAGAGATTTTCAACTAGGCGAATAACGTAACTTTATCAAGTGAGATGCAAATATTTGAAACCATATGAATAGAAATTCTATGTTATTTGTGCAAAAGAATTTTGGAAACCAATTTGAAAAGAGAATTATATGATTTTATGAATCTCTTGAAAAAATTACCTTTTGCGTAATTATTCGAAATCTTATTCCTAGAATGTTTCGAAAATGTTTTGAAATAATTTGAAAACTCGATATGGCTTATATATTGCAATGGTTTGTAAAGTATTTTGTAAACATAGGAAGTGTAAACGTAGAATTTGACGACTTGAATCCCGAGATTTTGAATGTTTGAAAACAATAAAATTATGATTGAAAATATTTGCAAATTATTGTTGCAAAATAATTTATACCTTCGGGATGAAATGATTTGATATGAACCATGGAATTGGGTAACCCGTGACTAAAGAAAGGGTGTATGATTTAGGACTTGAAGAGTCCTTATGATGGTCTGCACCGGGGAAAGGAGAGACATCATTTATTTATATTATTATGAGCGATAGGTCCTCCCGAGTAACCTTGTCACGGGGGAAGAACTTCTCGAGGAAATGGAACATATATATTGATATTAATTTTATCATAATATGTTTGAAGTTTTTGAAAGCGATTTGGTTTTAAAATCCCGAAGCGAATATAATTCGATATGAAAGAAAATGTAGAATTTCAAATGATTTGAAATAAAAATGGGATGTTAAGTCGGAGAAAATTATTTCGTACTTTGATTTCGTTTTAACAGTCTCTCCTTTTCGAGGACGAAAAGCCTTAAGGGGGAAGATTATAACGAACCAGATTTTTCAACGTTTTAAAATTTTGTAATTCATCTGGATTTGGTATTTTGTTTGTAAATTTAAATCTAACGATTTTATTATTATTATTATTGTTTTCTTTAAACATATCTTGTAAGTGAAATTTAATGTTTGTTCGCTCGATTTATTGATGTATATGGTTTGAATTTTATTTAAATAATCTTGTATGGTTAAACTTGGTTTTTGATTTAAATTTAGATATCTTTTGAAGTGTATTAAAAACACCACTAATATTGGTTGTATAAATAATGGTATATATTTGGAATTTTGTTGTTTATTTTCTTATACACTTGCCTCCTTGGCTGAACTATTTTACCGCCTGTTCCTTTTGTTGAATTTAATTGAACACTTGTCTAATTTTGGGTTTTTGAATCAACACTTGTTCCCTCTTCATTTTACTTCGTACGCGTGTCCCTATTTATTCCATGCGTCCGTCCTCTGTTTTCACCATGTCCCTTGCTTTTGTTTTAAACCGTCCCTTTCCTCATTTCCTTCATCGCCTTAAGTTTTCCCCTTCACCCGACTAGAAATTCCATTTCTTGCCCAAAATTAAAAATCAATTTCAATATCCACCGCTAGTTCCCTAAATCGAAGCCTCACTGAAATAGCCGAAGCCTTGTTGTGCCACCTACCAGCGCCTCTTCCACTTCGCAAAACTGTCGCCTCCTGTAACTGACGCCACCTCGCAAAGCCAACAAGTCACCACCCTTACCTCGAGCCCCGAGCCTTACTACCACCAAAACCAACGCCCACTGCACTTGAAGCCGCACCTCCTTAGGTCAAAATCTCCGCACCATGTCAGCCTTATCCACTGCAAAGTCGAAACCGGTTGTCACCTTGAATTCCAGTTCATCTCCACTTCTCTTCCCCGCCTCGATTTGTTGTACAAGTGAGTGTTTACCCACTCATGAATTGATTAACTTTTAATTCAGGAATTTCAACTATAATTGAAATTTTGGGGTGATTGGTTGATGCATGTGGTCTGTCTTGTGGTGTGATGTTGCATGAACCATTGTATCATTAGATTTTTAAGTAAATGTTTGCACTTAACCTAGTTTTCACTTGTTCCTACAGCCATTTTGTTTCCATGGAGCTGCTCACTCCTATTGAACTATTTTTGGTTGCTCTTCATTCATGTTTGTTGTCTTTATGGCAAACATGCGTATTTTAAATTTAGCATTTTATATATTTCTAGTATTATGTGCCTTTGAACCCAAGGCTTTGATACTTAGTGAGTAGTATTTTATTTAGCTTATTTGAACCCATATGTGTGAAGAATGGTAGCTTTTACACAGTAGTTGTATGCTTGCATTGATATATACAGTCACAAGGACTACTCACTGACTTCCTATGTCTGCGCCATGTTGGATCCAGCACCATAGTTTTGACATGAGAACATTATTTGCCATTCCAATAATACATGCATCATACGGTTGTTAATACACATGAAGGATTCTATTCATTTTGGAATACATACGCATATTGTTGGCACTTTGCATTGCATAGTCCCTGCCGTTTAATATTTATATATATTACCCTTGTTTCCACTTGCTTTAATAGTGTTGGTCACTTCTGCCGTTTAATATATAAGTACGTATAATAAGAAGCCACCTTGTTACCTTGAATTACATGCATGCATTTTGCCTACTGTTGGTTACAGGGAATATCCAACACAATACAAATAAAACCCATATATGCATGCATGAGCAATAAAGGTAGGACAACAATTTGGGTGGTTGGCGGTTTATTTATGGGTACTTTCTTTTGCATATTTCCGTTGTTTAAAATTTGAATTAAGGATGCATGAAAGGTTACACAGATATATTTGCCATTTTATTACTTGAAACTGAACTGCATTTGGATAACATGATATGTAATTAAAGGGCTAGTAGTGCCGAACACGCTTAATGTTGCCATATGCTTTATTCGTATGTTGTGCTAAGTAATGTAGGAACCTGCTACCTTGTCCATATTACAAACTGGTAGTGTATGTTTGTATCGTGCCTAAGAACTGTTATAAGAATGGTACACTTGATCTAAACCGATAGGCATAGATACTATATTAGTTTGAACTAGTATAAAACGAACAATTCACATGATTGAACACTGATATCAATGGTTATTATAAATCAACTATTATTACATTTGAATTTCTAACGATAGTTGATCTACTTGAATGAAGTTAATCCTGACCCAGTTGTTTGTTGTGTTTCTTTTATGCAATACGCTCGGGTCAGGCCCTAAGTGTTCATATGTGAAGTTTTTAGCTTGCTTAACTGGAGAGGAACGCAAAGACGCAAGACGCTTAGGCACGTGTAAAGCCCGACAAAAACCATAAAGCTTTTATTTCTTTTAAAAAAAATTCATGATGTATATTATTTTTTTGCTGTACAAAATTTTGTAATAACTGTGATATTTATGAATTTTTCTCCGTTGCATATTACTGTGTATTGTGATTCTGTGTTATTTTCTGTTTAAACCCTATAAGCTAAATAACAATTTGTCGTTTTGAACGTTCTGAATTGGTTTAAATACCGACTTGGAGCGGTCAAAAGGCAGTTCGTTACATGATTGATCTCTATTAAATATATATCTGTTTTGTGGTGGAGAATTTATTCTCTTGCTTAACACCCTTCTCTAAGACATACAAGCTTAGAGGTTATATATAGATAGACATCATCGCATGGCATGGAATGTCAATGTGGCATGCTGAGATGCGGGTGATCAAGGCTTTTGCTGAAAAGAAGAGCCTTGTGGTTGATGATCAAAGTACGGCTTTAAATAGTATAGCTTTGTGTAGCATTAATTCGCAAGCTTCACTCCCCGGTATGAACCAGAAACGGGATGAAGGATCCAGGGAGAATGTGTGTTTCTTTCTAGCTAGGAGTGGTGTCATGGTATGGAGCCCATACATTTTACTTATGTGTTTGTTGGAAAGCAAGGCGCCTTGGATATATCGGTCACTACGGGGCTGATGGATGATATGGTCGACATACTGACCATTTTGCCCCATAGCGCGGGGAAACGCATTGTTCAAGAGTTATAATCCTCAAACGTAAGGGAGGACCGTCCTTGTGGCTCCTAGGTGCAGTTGCGACTGTAGGCTGAGAAATGATAGGCTAGATTGTCTCGAATTTGGTAAGGACGACCCCTTTCCTTGGTTTATGATGGAAATCCAACTTCCAATACAACATTGTGCGGTTTTGATTGTAAACCTATAATGGCGGCATAGTGGCATGGGATGCTCATGTCGTCTATGATTGATACATTATGATTGAAATTGTTTTTGAAACATATATGCACTAGTGATAATATCAAATGATTTGGTTTATACCTATCAAGCATATTTTGGCCATTATAAGGTAAAACTCTATCCTCTGGTTTGCGTTGCATTGTGTGATGGGACTTGAGTGTTATAATGGCTTCATTTTTCTAAAAAGCATTGCGTGTTTAATGATATACTTTATTTCATTTTTCTAAAAAGAATCAAGGGGGAAATAAACATAACATAACAAAAGAGAGATTTTTAATCCTCGGCTTTTTGGAGTACAACAATAAACAAACAGAGATAAAATGAATAAATAATATAATATATATTGTGATGACCCCAAACATCCGTAGACCGAAAGTAAGGATGATCATTTTTGGAATACAACATATTTATAACAAAAACAGATCTCAGATAATTATCATAACACATAAACCATCGCAGTGGAAAGAAATGTCATCAACATTACAGCAAAACATTAGAGTATGCAGTTTTACCAGATCCACTTAGACTTAAAAGAAGTCTTAACAAAAGAGAAAACAAGTCTCAAATGAAAGGAAATAAGTTTCAAACACCATTACATACATCAAAAGTAAAAGATAGAAAAATGTCTCAAAGCAGAATAAAAGATGGAGATAAGGTCTTCTTCTTCTTCCTTCCAAAGCAAGCTCGAACCAGAAAGTATCACCTAGAAACCTGTCAATTGGCTGCCCGTGTAGAAAGAGGGCACCCGAGTTTGCAAAAGTGAAACAAACTACGCGTCAGTCATGGGACTGGTGTGAGAATTCTTAACTAAATTAACTATCAAGAAGGCGAACCTCAGGACCACGCCGCTAACGCGGAACAGGTTTACTCCATTGGATTGCCAGTGCAATATTTTATAAAGTTTATATAAAACAGCGAAATGACTTTTGAAAAATGAAACCATCATAAGACTTAGATCCTATCACGCAATGCAACGCACACAAGAGGATAGAGTTTTTCACTTATGATGATCAAACATGCTTAATACGTGAAAAGTTATATTTTAATATTATCATTAGTGTCTAGGCAGTATTAAAATACTTCAATATAAATATATCAATCCTAGACGGCATAGTACCCCATCCTACTATGTCGACGTATATAAGTTTACAATCAAAACCGAAATGTCGTCGTATTGGGAATTGGTTTTCTGTCATGATGTCGAGGCTAGGGATCGTCCTATTCCGATTCGAGACACTCTAGCAAATGCCTCAGATCACACCTATGGGCAACCCTTGGATCTTCAGGGCCGGTCCCCACCGAACGGTAGTGGATTAATTATGCCTGAACACATGTTTCCTGGTTCCTATGAACCTATAGTATGACCACTTCCGGCCTATAAAAACCCGAGGTACCTTAATCCAAAATCCACATAAGTAAAATGCCGGGCCGTGTTAAAACCCAAACACCACTAGCTAGAATGAAACTTGTGCACTCCCTGCAGTCCTAATCCCGTTTTTAACTCATACCGGGGTGTGAGGCTCGCGAAGTCACGTTATACACAAAGCTATGCCTAAACAGGCTATGCTTTGATAATCAGCCACAAGGCCTGCTTTTCAACAAAGCCTTGATCATTGCATCTTGGCGTGCCACGTTGACAATTCAACGCCATGCTATCGATAACTACTACTACGTATCCGGGTGTTAAGTAGAGAATAAATTCTCTACCACCAAACAGACATATATTAACAGAAATCGATTTAATTACATGAAGTAGATTTCAACGTAAGACACGCATCCATTTACAAGTCCTTTCTAGGTCTGAACGAAACCAAAGACACCAAAAGGGTTCTCGATTATCCGCACGATCAACACACACGTCCGGACAATTACTGCTTCAACCCAGTCCTGGGAGCAAGTCAGTCTGAGGTATCAGAAGTGTAACACCCCGTATGTTGAACAACTTGCTATAATATAAAACAGGGCAGAATTAAATTTTAAAATCTGAATCAGGGGAAACGGACTATGCCATTGCGTCGTCTCGGAAAAATACGCGAAACAGAGTCCGAGTTTTCGAAAATCGGAGTCCGTATGACCCAGTTAATGCCCGAAGAAGTTTTCAGAAATTCAAAACAGATTTAAAAACAGAAATTTAAACATTTCAGAAGTGGCGGGAAAATTCCCGCCAGACCCAGGGAGTTGACCTGGGGGTCGACAGGGGTGTCGACCCGCCCTCCAGGTCGACTAGGGTGTCGACCCTAGTGTCGACCTAGGGGTCGACCTCCCTGGTCGAGCCCAGGTGACCTGGGTGCACCAGTTTGGCTTTTGGGCTGTGTTTTGGTGGCTAGGACGAGATCTGACGGCTCTAATCAGATTTACGGTTAATCTAATGGCCTAAAACACCTAACTAATCTATAAATACACCCTAAGACTACCCTAATTCATACTAAAAATAGATACAACACCGTTATGCCGTCAAAATGCAACTTGAAGGAGCCTCCATCAAATTAAAGAGGAAGATAGCTTCTCAAATCAACTTCTAATCAACTCTAGCAACTTAATCTTCTTCTTAGGAGTGCTAATCAACAAGTTGTGAGTTTCTATAGCCTTAATGACCAATTATTGAAATGATTATGATAGGATATAATGAGGTTATGGCTATGAATGTGGATCAATGCAAGTTATGCAAGTTATATGCTATGTGTTAATGATGTTATGCATGTTATGCAAGTTATATGCTATGTGTTTGTAATGTTATGCAAGTTACGCAAGTCATATGCTACATGTTCATGATGTTATGCAAGTTATGCAAGTCATATGCTACATGTTCATGATGTTATGCAAGTTATGCAAGTTATATGCTACATGATCATGATGTTATGCAAGTTATGCAAGTGTTAGGCTATGTGTTCATGATGCTAGTTATGCAAATTGCTATGATAAACATTGATCCATTATGACACCATGATTATGCAAGTTTGGTGTATGATTATATGCAAGATCATATATGATTTGCATGCAAGTTTGGTGTATGATTATATGCAAGTTCACATATGACATGTTATGCAAGTATGGTGTTTGATTATATGCAAGTAACATGTGCAAGTTTACACCTTTGTATGATATGCATACATATGCAAGTTAACCCCTTTATATGTCATACATAAATATGCAAGTTTACCCCTTTGTATGACATAAGAAACTTATGCAAGTTAACCTCTTTATGACATATGTGATTCATGCAAGTTTGGGTTGATTATTTATGCTAGTTGGGTTTGATGCTATATGCATGTTGACGCCTTTAAACCCATATTGATGCTAATGTGTTATGCAAGTTGAACCCATTGTATTTGTGATGAATCTTCCCTTTTATGTCATGTTAGCGAATTACTGGGGAACGATGGGATTAATATACATGTTAATGAAATGGTGTGAAGTTGGTATGATTATGCATACCATAAAGTGGATGGACATAATTGAGTCAATTATGTACATCGTTAAAATTGGAATTAATTAGGGAAAATTAATTCGAAATATGGGGGTGATTAATTAGGTGTAATTAATCGACTAAGACACGAGGTTGGACCCTTTTGTAGCGTAAGACTGCCCGGAACAGACCGGCAAATGCAGCGGCTACAAATGATTGGCCTAATGTGAGAGGTCTTAGGCACAAACTAAATATGTGACAAGTGTATAGACACGAGGTTAGACTCGGTTATGGCGTAAGGCTGCCCGGACCCAACTGCAAATCCAGCTGCCATAAAAGATAGTCTAATGTGAGAGGTCTTTACAACGGTTACGTTTTTAATCAATTAAGAAACACTTAACCAGATAAGCATGTAGTGGGCATGAGGGGTTAAGTGGGTGCCTTGGGTGGCATGTGGAAATCAAGTAAGTGCCTTGGGTGGCATGAGGAAATCTAGTGGGTTGCCATGGGTGGCAATAGAAAATACGATTAGAATACTTAACCAAGTGGAAACATGTAATTAAACATGATTAAAGGGTTAAGTGGGATGCACTAGATAAAGAGACAAGCTTAGGTGGTAGCTTGTGGGGGCCCATTTCAACCAGTAACCCATATGTATCTTATTGGGCTCGACCCATGTCGAGGACGGGACACGCGTACTGGGCTTGATTATATGAGGCCAAAACGGGTTAGCGGTGGCAACGCAAGTCCAACGGGTTTCATATGCGTGTGTGGACCCGGGCTAGTAGGTAAGACGTTGTTGCTTCGTGTAGGTATAAGCCGTGCACCATTTGTTGTATCGGGTTGCCACTTTGGGGAGTGATACACCCCACTGTGGGGCCGGCACGGGTATCTACGGTAGGGAGCCGATCGCTTGGGAGTAGTGGGTACACCTAGTGGAGATAGGGGCAGACGGCACCTATCTAGTCAGCTAAGGGTACACGAAACTACTGGGTAAATTTTCTAAGTCCTTGGGTGGGATCAACCTTTAAGTAGGAATGACTGGTGTGGTGCAGTTAGTAATTACCCTTGGGTGGGTAGATGCGTCTTTACCATTATCTTATTTCACCTTATGTCTAGTTGGCTACTTAGTGTAGTCATTTATCCCCAGTCATCCCGTACCAAGTTTATATCATACCCTAATTACTTTAATGATTGTGTTGTTAAAGTTATAGGGCTCACTCAGACTTATGTCTGACCCCGTTGTTTTTATCTTTTTCCCCCTCAGGTCCTCAGGTTTGGCCTAGCACTAGTGGGCTTTGATCAGATTTCTCTATCTATCTTTTGGAGCTTGGACCGTGATGTAGAGTCCAGCTTATCTTTTCTTTTATGGCCATTGTTTATGTAGTGGGATTATGTACTTATGTTTTTATCAGGATGGATATTTAGTACTTGACTCTTTATGGTGTTGTAACTAAACATGTTTACCTTCTACTGCTATGAACTGATGTTTTATATTTTCAAGTATTTATATCTGTCTTGTTGTAATTTTTCTATTCTATACTCACTTAAAATGCTCCACCGAAGTTAAGGCATTCTTTTTGTGAGTGACCTTAGCGGGTGTGGGGTGTTACACGTGGTATCAGAGCGAAGGTTACCAGAACAGATAATTTTTTTTAGAAAACTTCTTTTCTAAAAACATTTTTGGAAGAAGTATTTTCAAAAAAAAAACATGCCTTTTAAGAGAAAAGTTTTTGAAAGAAAAGCATAATCCCCAATAGCCATATCTTTATCTTTCGAATTCTCCGTTTTGAATCTTTCCTTTTTCGTTTCAGCATGGCTGAAGATCTTAACTTTCCGGAGGGTGTGACGATACCAGTGTGGTATAGGAGATTGATGGAGGCTAGGGCCGCCACTGCGGGTCCAGCAAATGTCCCTCCACCAACAGTAGCACCCGATCTTCCTCCTCCCCCTCCTCCTCCTCGCACGGATACTTTTGCTAAGACTTGCAAGGAATTTAAAGCTATGGGAGGGAAACCTTTTCAAGGATCAGAAACTTTTATGGAGGCTAGAGATTGGCTTAAGGAGGTGGAAGAATTGATAGATATCTTTGAGATGGAAGAAGGAAAGAAAGTCAAGTTAGCTGCTTGGTTAATGAAGGGAGAGGCCTCGTTCTGGTGGGAGGTCACTAATGGAGAACGCCCTGTTGACTCTTGGGCGGATTTCAGGCAAAGATTTGTTGCAAAGTTTCTCTCAAGGGCGGAGGAAAACTTGTATATGGAAAGGTTCTTGACTCTAAAGCAAGGAAACCTCTCGGTGAAGGAATATGTCAACAAGTTTAATCAATTAGCAAGGTTTGGCATAGACATGGTGAATACACCAGAGAAGTAGGCTTTGAGGTTCGTTAAGGGCTTGAATGAACCAATGCATGGATTGGCTATGACTCACATCCCTATGGGGGCCACCTTTGAGAAGCTAGTTGACATGGCACTCATGCATGAGGAAGAGAAGGGTCCTAATGCTAATAAGGCAACCGAGAAGAAAGGAGATCAAAAGAGACCTCAACAGCAACAAAACAAAGGTAGGTAAGGCAACGGTGGCAAGGGAAAGAAGAAGTGCTTCAATTGCGGGATACCAGGCCACCTAAGCAAAGATTGTCGGAAGAAGAAGAAGACCGGCTGCTACCATTGTGGCGAAGCAGGGCATCTAGTGAAGGACTGCCCTAAGAAGGGGCAAAGGACGGGATCTACCTCAGGAGGACAGGTGCAAGCTCTTATGGCACCGGGTCAGGCAAGGGGGCAAGTTCAGGCTCTCGCGGTTCCACCAATTCAGTAAAGAGGTAGAACTATTTCCGTTGAAAGTCTGGTTTTTCTATTTGATCATCCTGTCCGTACATTGTTTGACTCTGGCGCATCGCATTCGTTTATCTCATCATCATTAGTTGAGTCACGGCACTTAGACACCAGTCTAGTAGAATATCCCTTGGTTGTTTCAAACCCAATTGGGGGCTCCACTTATTTGTCCATGATATGTTTGGGTTTGAAGATTTCTATACTTAGCGTTGAGTTTAGATGTGATGCTTTTGTTTTGGGCTTCACGGGCTATGGGTTTATTTTGGGCATGGACTGGTTATCCAGTAATGGTGCCGTTCTTGATTGCGAAAGGAGAGTTGTTAGGCTCATGACCCGCTTGGGTAACACTCTCAAGATCTCTTGTAATCCCATGGATTCTGTTATGCTAAGTTATCTTGAATCGCTTGACGCTTTAGTCGAGAGTTTGCGATCTGTTAGAGTGGTCCGGGAATACTCGGATGTGTTTGAGGAGGTGAAGGGCTTACCTCCGAAGCGGGAGATAGACTTCCGAATATATCTGGTGGATAATGCTAAACCTGTATCTTTACCAGTGCACCACATGGCTCCTCGAGAGAGGAGGGAACTCCATAAGCAAGTAGGGGAGTTGCTTGAGAAGGGGTTCGTAAAACGAAGTATATCGGAGTGGGGTGCTCCAGTAGTTTTTGCCACGAAGGCGGATGGGTCCCTCAACCTTTGTGTAGACTATAGATAACTCCACAAGCTCACAAAGAAGAATAGACACCCATTGCCGAGGATTGATGATCTCTTTGATCAGTTGGTTGGCGCTTCAGTATTTTCGCAATTGGACTTGGACACGGGGTTTCATCAGTTGAGAGTGGCTGAGGATAGCATAGACAAGACTGCCTTTAGGACTCCGAATGGTTTCTATGAGTGGCTGGTGATGCCATTTGGTTTGACGAACGCCCCTGCATACTTTGTTGATTTGATGAGTAGGGTGTTCAGGGAGTTCCTTAATAAGTTCGTGGTGGTCTTTGTGGATGACATCTTAGTATTTTCTAAGAGTGAAGAAGAGCATGCCCTACATCTTAGGGAAGTGTTAGAGACTCTTCGAGCGCATAACCTTAAGGCTAAATTCTCTAAATGTCACTTCTGGAGGAAGGAAGTACGGTTCTTGGGGCACGTGGTCTCGAAGGAAGGGATAGCAGTGGATCCAGCGAAGGTAGTATCCATTCAAGATTGGAAGGTTCCGAAGAATGCTACCGAGGTGAGGAGTTTCTTGGGGTTGGCTGGCTACTATAGGAAGTTTATCAAGGACTTCGCGAAGATACCAGCCCCATTAACTCGCTTGACGAAGAAGAATCTAGTCTTCGTATGGGACGTAGATTGTGATGATGCGTTCCGACGGTTAAAGAGAGCTTTAACCACAGCTCCAGTCTTAGTGTTGCTAGATGGGAGTAATTCATTTATTGTCTATACCGATGCTTGAGGGACTGGACTAGGCGCAGTCTTAATGCATGAGGGAAGGGTAATAGCCTAGGTGGAAGGCAGTTGAGAAAGCACGAGAAAAATTACCCTACCCATGATTTAGAGTTGGCCGCTATTGTTTTTGCGCTTAAGATTTGGCGCCATTATCTTCTTGGAGAGAGATTCGAAATGTTCACTGACCACAAATCATTGAAGTACTTGTTTTCTCAGAAGGATTTGAACTTGAGACAGCAAAGATGGATGGAATTCTTAGCATCCTATGATTTTGAGATAGCGTATACCCCGGGTAAGGGTAACGTGGTGGCGGACGCCTTGAGTAGAAAAAGGTTGTCCTTTAGTCCATTGTTCGTGGAACGACGAAGCTTGGAATTTATCTCGATGTTTGATTTCAGACCCTCCGTTGACTATATACCCGGTTTGCTAGCATCCTTAGAGGTCAGACCTACTCTTTTGGGACGGATTGGCGAGGCACAGAGGGACGACCCACAGTTGGTTGAGTTGGTAGAGAGGCTCATAAGGGGGGAGTCGTCCAGCCATTTGAGTAGGTACACCCTAGACAATAGGGGGTGCTTGCGTAGAGATGGTAGATTTTGTGTACCGCAAGACGAGGGTTTGAGGAAGGCTATTCTTGATGATGCACACCATTCTAGGATGACCATTCATCCCGGTGAGGACAAGATGTACCAAGACATGAAGCGAGTTTTCTTTTGGGCCGGTATGAAGAAAGACGTGGCCGAGTACGTCGCTAGATGCTTGGTGTGCCAACAAGTGAAAGCGGAGCAAAAGAAACCCGGTGGGTTGCTTCACCCATTGGAAGTTCCGCAATGGAAGTGGGATAGCGTCTCGATGGATTTTATTGATGGGTTACCTAGATCAAGGAAGGGTAATACGGGAATTTGGGTTGAGGTGGACAGACTTACTAAGAGTACCCATTTCATACCCGTGAAGAGCAAGAGGACCGCTCCATGGCTAGCTTCAGTTTACCTTCGAGAGATAGTTCGGTTGCATGGGGTACCCTCTAGCATAGTGAGTGATCAAGATCCTATCTTCACTAGCGAGTTTTGGAAGAGTTTGCAAGAGGCGGTAGGGACTCAGTTGTGTTTAAGCACCGCATATCATCCTCAAACGGACGGCCAGACCGAGAGGGTGAATCGTGTTCTGGAAGACCTTTTGAGGCTTTGTATCTTAGATTTTGGAGGTACATGGGAAGAGCATCTTCCATTGGTGGAGTTCGCGTATAATAACAGCTTTCAGTCCAGTATTGGTATAGCTCCTTTCGAAGCTCTTTATGGAAGGCCTTGTCGATCACCTACATGTTGGTGGGAATCTACGGATAAGATTTTGCTTGGGCCCGATATGGTTAGAGAGACTTCGGAAAAGATTGATTTGATTCGAAGAAGGATGAAAGCAGCGCAAGACAGGCAGAAATCTTACGCGGATTAGAGGAGGACGGATCTGGAGTTTGATGTTGGGGACATGGTCTTTGTTAAAGTATCTCCGTTACGGAATGTTGTTCGCTTTGGGTCCGTTGGGAAGTTAGCTCCAAGATTTGTAGGACCGTTTCCTATTAAGGAAAGGATTGGACAGATGGCATATAGAGTGGAATTACCCGATAGACTTAGTGGGGTACATGATGTATTCCATGTGTCACATTTGAGGAAGTGCCTACATGAGACCGCAGAGGTGGTAGAGCCGAGCTTGCTTAAAGAAGTGGAGGTAGAGCGTGATGCAACTATTCGACGAGCTCATACCCGCATCCTTGGGTCAGAGATTAGGAAGTTAAGAAACAGAGAGGTACGACTAGTCAAAGTGCAATGGGTAGAGGATGAGAGCAATGCTACTTGGGAGACAGAAGTGAAGATGCGTTCACTATACCCATTGCTTTTTGAGGGTATGTCTTTTAACTTCTCCTTTATCGTTTGTCTAGTACTTATCTTATCTTTAGTATGTCCTCTCATTAGTACCTTTGACCTTTAGATAGGGTAAGCCTATGGTTGAAACATGTGTTTGAGACATGTTATGTTTGATGGATGCGAGTGGATGCAAGTGTTTGCTAGTGGTTGCTCGTGGATGCATATACACACACTCTAGGCATTAGATCGGCTCAATCACTTCATATTGAATATTGCATATAATTGTGTGTAGGTAGCTATATTAATGGATGTATAATGAGTGTGCTATCATATGGATGATGCATTTTGGTGAATGATTGTGCACACATGTAGATATAGTATGTGTCGATAGGGTTCTTGCGCATACATATTCGATGCATGGCACCATCATGGTTTGCATTAAGGAGGTCAACTGAATCAGTAGACCGCCTGATTTTGCATTAGACAGAGAACATATACACACACTCTTTGCATATGTTCATACAGCATTGGAAACTCTAAGGACAATGGATGCCAGTGTTTGATGATTTGGGTAGATGGTTGTTTGGTTAGTAGGATACGTTCTTCTTGACTTAGAGATTTCGGGGACGAAATCCTTTAAGTAGGGGAGAATGTAACACCCCGTATGTTGAATAACTTGCTATAATATAAAACAGGGCAGAATTAAATTTTAAAATCTGAATCAGGGGAAACGGGCTATGCCATTGTGTTCGTCTCGGAAAAATACGCGAAATAGAGTCCGAGTTTTCGAAAATAAGAGTCCGTATGACACAGTTAAGGCCCGAAGAAGTTTTCAGAAATTCAAAACAGACTTAAAAACAGAAATTTAAACATTTCAGAAGTGGCGGGAAAATTCCCGCCAGACCCAGGGAGTCGACCTGGGGGTCGACAGGGGTGTCGACCTGCCCACCAGGTCGACTAGGGTGTCGACCCCAGTGTCGACCTGGGGGTCGACCTCCCTGGTCGAGCCCAGGTGACCTGGGTGCACCAGTTTGGCTTTTGGGCTGTGTTTTGGTCTAGTACGAGATCTGACGGCTCTAATCTAGTTTAGGCTTAATCTAATGGACTAAAACACCTAACTAATCTATAAATACACCCTAAGACTACCCTAATTCATACTCAAAATAGATACAACACCGTTATGCCGTCAAAATGCAACTTGAAGGAGCCTCCATCAAATTAAAGAGGAAGATAGCTTCTCAAATCAACTTCTAATCAACTCTAGCAACTTAATCTTCTTCTTAGGAGTGCTAATCAACAAGTTGTGAGTTTCTATAGCCTTAATGACCAATTATTGAAATGATTATGATAGGATATAATGAGGTTATGGCTATGAATGTGGATCAATGCAAGTTATGCAAGTTATATGCTATGTGTTAATGATGTTATGCATGTTATATGCTATGTGTTAATGATGTTATGCATGTTATGCAAGTTATATGCTATGTGTTTGTATTGTTATGCAAGTTATGCAAGTCATATGCTACATGTTCATGATGTTATGCAAGTTATGCAAGTCATATGCTACATGTTCATGATGTTATGCAAGTTATGCAAGTTATATGCTACATGATCATGATGTTATGCAAGTTATGCAAGTGTTAGGCTATGTGTTCATGATGCAAGTTATGCAAATTGCTATGATAAACATTGATCCATTATGACACCATGATTATGCAAGTTTGGTGTATGATTATATGCAAGTTCATATATGATTTGCATGCAAGTTTGGTGTATGATTATATGCAAGTTCACAAATGACATGTTATGCAAGTATGGTGTTTGATTATATGCAAGTAACATGTGCAAGTTTACACCTTTGTATGATATGCATACATATGCAAGTTAACCCCTTTATATGTCATATATACATATGCAAGTTTACCCCTTTGTATGACATAAGAAACTTATGCAAGTTAACCTCTTTATGACATATGTGATTCATGCAAGTTTGGGTTGATTATTTATGCTAGTTGGGTTTGATGCTATATGCATGTTGACACCTTTAAACCCATATTGATGCTAATGTGTTATGCAAGTTGAACCCATTGTATTTGTGATGAATCTTCCCTTTTATGTCATGTTAGCGAATTACGTGGGGAACGATGGGGTTAATATACATGTTAATGAAATGGTGTGAAGTTGGCATGATTATGCATACCATAAAGTGGATGGACATAATTGAGTCAATTATGTACATCGTTAAAATTGGAATTAATTAGGAAAATTAATTCGAAATATGGGGGTGAATAATTAGGTGTAATTAATCGACTAAGACACGAGGTTGGACCCTTTTGTAGCGTAAGACTACCCGGAACCGACCGGCAAATGCAGCGGCTACAAATGATTGGCCCAATGTGAGAGGTCTTAGGCACAAACTAAATACGTGACAAGTGTATAGACACGAGGTTAGACTCGGTTATGGCGTAAGGCTGCCCGGACCCAACCGGCAAATCCAGCTGCCATAAAAGATAGTCTAATGTGATAGGTCTTTACAACGGTTACGTTTTTAATCAATTAAGAAACACTTAACCAGATAAGCATGTAGTGGGCATGAGGGGTTAAGTGGGTGCCTTGGGTGGCATGTGAAAATCAAGTAAGTGCCTTGGGTGGCATGAGGAAATCTAGTGGGTTGCCTTGGGTGGCAATAGAAAATACGATTAGAATACTTAACCAAGTGGAAACATGTAATTAAACATGATTAAAGGGTTAAGTGGGATGCACTAGATAAAGAGACAAGCTTAGGTGGTAGCTTGTGGGGGCCCATTTCAACCAGCAACCCATATGTATCTTATTGGGCTCGACCCATGTCGAGGACGGGACACGCGTACTGGGCTTGATTATAAGAGGCAAAAACGGGTTAGCGGTGGCAACGCAAGTCCAACGGGTTTCATATGTGTGTGTGGACCCGGGCTGGTAGGTAAGACGTTGTTGCATCATGTAGGTATAAGCCGTGCACCATTTGTTGTATCGGGTTGCCACTTTGGGGAGTGATACACCCCACTGTGGGGCCAGCACGGGTATCTACGGTAGGGAGCCGATCGCTTGGGAGTAGTGGGTACACCTAGTGGAGATAGGGGCAGACGGCACCTATGTAGTCAGCTAGGGGTACACGAAACTACTGGGTAAATTTTCTACGTCCTTGGGTGGGATCAACCTTTAAGTAGGAATGACTGGTGTGGTGCAGTTAGTAATTAACCTTGGGTGGGTAGATGCGTCTTTACCGTTATCTTAGTTCACCTTATGTCTAGTTGGCTACTTAGTGTAGTCATTTATCCCCAGTCATCCCGTACCAAGTTTATATCATACCCTAATTACTTTAATGATTGTGTTGTTAAAGTTATAGGGCTCACTTAGACTTATGTCTGACCCCGTTTTTTTTATCTTTTTCCCCCTCAGGTCCTCAGGTTGGGCCTAGCACTAGTGGGCTTTGATCAGATTTCTCTATCTATCTTTTGGAGCTTGGACCATGATGTAGAGCCCAGCTTATCTTTTCTTTTATGGCCATTGTTTATGTAGTGGGATTATGTACTTATGTTTTTATCAGGATGGATATTTAGTACTTGACTCTTTATGGTGTTGTAACTAAACATGTTTACCTTCTGCTGCTATGAAATGATGTTTTAGATTTTCAAGTATTTATATCTATCTTGTTGTAATTTTTCTGTTCTATACTCACTTAAAATGCTCCACCGAAGTTAAGGCATTCCCTTTGTGAGTGACCTTAGCGGGTGTGGGGTGTTACAAGAAGTCATCGCCCATTCGATGTGAAGATCGCCGGTCTTCAACCGTCGTCTTCTTGCATCTTTGATTCAATCGCCGTTCAATTATTTGAAATTAGTTAAACTCGGTCTTTTCAAATAATTGTCACATAATTATAGTTAAAAACATTTCATATATATTTATACCTATTTATCGCTATTTTTATTTAATAAAAATAGCTCGAAATATATAAACGACGTTACGGGTCAATGGGTGGTGCTGGCGCTGTTTTTTCCAAAATTTGATTTACACATGTCTTAAAATCTAACCGTCGGATTTTGATGAAATTTATATCGTTGGAAAGCTCTTCCCAAAGCGGTCCTAACAGTTCTAATTTTGGGAAAATCCAACGGTCGGATCTTTCTATATATTCGTTTGAAGTTACGCTTGTCGATACGCGAACTGCAGCGCTCGTTTCTTTAAATTTTATATTTTATATTTATATATAATATATAAACCATTTGGGTGATTTCCTTTATTAAAATTCATTCCATTTATTCTATGAAAGTAATATTTTTGTCCGCCAATTCTAGTGCGGCAAAAATGATGGTTTCAACAATGTATCATTTTATATCAAATAGACATGACATTTTTTGTTCGCCAACTCTAATGCGACCAAAAATGAAAATTCAACGATGTATACTTCTATATTCAACAAAAATGACATTTTTGTTTGCCAATTCTAATGCGACCAAAAATGATATTTTAAAATGTATAATTTCATTATTCAACAATATGACATTTTTGTTCGCCAATTCTAATGCGACGAAAAATGAAATTTCAACAATGTATAATTGCATTTTCAACAAAATGACATTTTTGTTTGCCAATTCTAATGCGACTAAAAATGAAAATTCAACGATGTATATTTCTATATTCAACAAAAATGACATTTTTGTTTGCCAATTCTAATGCGACCAAAAATGAAAATTCAACGATGTATATTTCTATATTCAACAAAAATGACATTTTTGTTTGCCAATTCTAATACGACCAAAAATGATATTTCAACAATGTATAATTGCATTTTCATCAAAATGACATTTTTGTTTGCCAATTCTAATGAGACCAAAAATGAAAATTCAACGATGTATATTTCTATATTCAACAAAAATGGCATTTTTGTTTGCCAATTCTAATGCGACCAAAAATGAAAATTCAACGATGTATATTTCTATATTCAACAAAAATGACATTTTTGTTCGCCAATTCTAATGCGACCAAAAATGATATTTCAACAATGTATAATTGCATTTTCAACAAAATGACATTTTTTTTCGCCAATTCTAATGCGACCAAAAAATTATATTTCAACAATGTACATTTTATATATTCAATAAAATGATATGTCCCTTTACTCTTATTATTTACATATAAAATGTACATCTCTTTTTACTCTTTCCTATTTACATTGAAAATGAAAATGTCTTTTATTCTTTCCTATTACAAAGGGAACTCAATTAAAAGTTAATTCATCTTTCTATGTAATATTTGCATTGTAAAATGCAATTAAAAAGGTGGATTTTATTTCTAATGTAAACATCTTCTCTAGCGTCAACATTCCTAAAATAAATATATTTTCTAATGTCAAGATTGGATTCATTTCAACTATACTAACATGATGATGAAATTTTGGTGTCATTTCAACTATATTAATATGACAATGAAATTTTGGTGTCATTTCAACTATACTAATATGACAATGAAATTTTGGTGTCATTTCAACTATATAAACATGACGATGCAATTTTGGTGTCATTTCAACTATATAAACATTACGATGCAATTTTGGTGTCACTTTTGATAAATCACAATAAAGGTCTCATCTTATTTTCATTTGTAAATCAAACAAGATATCAAATATTTATTTTATCTTTCAATTTAAGTTTAAAAGATCTAAACTTTCTTTATTTTATAAATCAAATAAAGACCTAAACTTTCTTTTATTTTGTAAAACAAAATAAAGGATTCAAACTTTTCTCTTATATTTTGTAAATAAAAGATTCAGGCTTTTCTTTTACATAGTAAACAAAAGATTCAACTTCCTTTAATATTGTAAATAAAAGATTCAACTTTCTCTTATATTTTAAATAAAAGATTCGACTTCCTTTTGTTTTGAAAAACAAAGATTAGAACATTAATTTGTTTTCAAGACAAAAGATTAAAACTTTGATTTGTTTTCAAAACAAAAGATTAAAACTTTGATTATATTTTCAAGACAAAAGATTAAAACTTTGATTTTATTTCGTTTATTTTTAAATAAGAATTCAACTTAAATAAAAGGATTAAAAAAATTCAACATGACATCAGAATACTATACAAAATTCAACAATAGAAAAAAAAGATGAGAACTTTATTATGATTACATCAGAATATTACAGATCCAAACTGTCAAACTATAACATGACATCACAACGAACAAAATTCAACAATACAACAATCACCACATAATAGATCAGAATAATATACGATGATTCAACTGATCGAATAGAATTTAAAATAAATTATTTAATTATTTAAATTCAGAATCTCACAATCGTTGACGATTTTTGACCAAAATTCAAACTGTTCAGAATCAACTCCAGTCAGTCTATATGCGTAGATCTCAGTCACACGATTACAACGTCGCTAAAATCATTGAATTTCGAATTGAAATGAGTTATATATGGTTAATCGAAGTTTTAAAATAATTTAAATTAATTAATTAATAAATAAATAAGGTAAATCACCTTCTTCCTCTCTTAGACACTACAGGCCGACGCTTTTCAATATTGTTCAATACTAGGGTTCGGATTTGCTCTTGGATGGATGCACTAGAGGTTGATCGGATGGCGGGACGTCAACTGGCTACGGGTGGTGCACGCGGGGGGGGGGGGGGGGGGGGGGGGTGGTTTGGCCGAACTCGGTGGCGGCTAGGGGGCCCACGGCGAACGAGATGCGGCGGGTTTGGGGGTCTGCTGCTCTGGCTTTGGACGACGAGAAGATGATCCACCCGTATGGAATTGAAGAGGAAGGAAGGGGCTTTGATTTGGTATGTGTGAGGGATTCTAATTCAAAGAGACGATGAAGAAATTAATGGAGAAAGGGGAAGCAAATTGGGCCATTGGTTAGAGGGGGGCGACGGCAGGAGAAAATGAATAGAAAATTAGGGTTTTGTCCTATTTTTATATTGATTTTTGTGTATTTTTACAAATAAATCCAAATCTTTAAAACCGTGCTGATTCCAGTCCAAACAAAGTTGACCCCAGCTAATAGCCCATATTCTGGACCCAATGGGACAGGTCCCGTCAGCCCAAACGGCTGTCTGTGGCCTGTATTATTTAATTTAATATTTAATTCCTTAATTAATTTAATTTGTCTGCATAAATAAATTCACCGAGGCCACAAACGGACGCAGAAAAATCCAGAAAAAATATATTTGTCTATGTTATGACGATATGGTCCTAAAAAAATTAATTTCGTTGAATTCTGACACTGTTTGAAAAATGACTATTTTTCAGTCGATTAAATTTGACTATAATCGACCACACACATTTTCCTTTGCCACGCTCACATATTAAATCAAAAAATTCTAAAAATTGAAACCTAGCAATAATATGACATTCCGGTTCCAATGAAAGTGGTTTCGTCGAAAACAGAGATCGTTTGAAAATTGACTATTTTCACTGGCTTTAATATTATTTAAAAATGGAAATTTTAATTTCTGCCACATTTTTCCACCAAATAATTTAAAATAAAAATTTTAAATTGGTTCGGATTTTCCGGGTCGTTACATATATTCTATACAAAGGTAACGACAAGCGCTTCGCGTGTGACCATGCCATGCACTTTGCACGTGAATTGTTTATTCAATATTGTGATTTTACATTTGTTTGCACACGAATTGTACGAATGTTGCATAAATTATAAATATCACTCAAGAAAAAATAGAAATACTAAAGAGTATAAACAAATTCAGAGGTTAAAATTTGAATAAATAGGTAGTACGAATATAGTGCAATAAATTTTGAATCTTTCGACGTTACGTGGTTTTTTTAGTTGATGGTTTGCTTAAGAAGGATGTTGAATATGTCTGACAACTATGTTCTCACGACTACAATTTACGTTTGAAAAGATCAAACGAACAAATTTTCAGGATCTTAATTTTTTAAAAGTTGATGGTTTGCTTAAAAAGAGCGTTGAATATATCAAATAGTTATGTTTTGCAACCACAATTTATGGACAAAAAGATCAAATGAACAAACTTTTAGGATTTTAATTTTTTAAATATTCTATCTAATATTCATTGAATTTTTTAGTTATATTAATATTTAATAAGATACGAATTTGGGAAATATTTAGATCTTACAATTAAGTACTGTTAAGTTTTGATAATACTTATAGAGAAGCGGTTAAAATTTGTAATGAAAGCTTATTTATATCCTTCTTTGAGCGATATTAGCAAGGTATTTTGCATTTGTTGAAAAAGTTTATTAGATCTTAATTTAAATGAAATTAAATGACTAATTTTTTGGGGAGATTTGGTAAATAGCAATTTAGTATATTTAAAAACTCATACTTAAGGGCACTTTGGGAAACTCACAGTTGGACCAAAACATTGCGATCACAGGACAATTATTAGTAAAGATAATACTATTTTACTATCTTTCCACTTTGAGTGGTTTCGTACAGAAAAATAGGGATTTTGGTCACATGTGGTTTATTGTACATAAGTTTATTATTTTATAACGAAATGGAGATTTCCATACATATAATTTATAGTGTCTAAATCCACACTTTTTATGTAATTTTAGGATATATTGGTAAACGGAACATAAAGTAGACTATATTCTGAATATACATACAAATAATATTAGGAAAAGACCTTTTTATTTATATCTGCAATCAAAACCCAAACAATAAACTCAGACTGACAATTCCATATAATTAGAGTTCGGGGGATTTTTATATTTTATTTTCGTTAATCCCAAACCCCATAGGCATAATCAATCCAGAATTAAATTAACAAGTCATAGAAAATTGGTAAACATAAAGAATCTCAGTCATAGTGCCAAAGAGAGAAAACCGTGTGATAATTCTTGATCTGGATTGTAACTATGCCCATAAATTCCCAATTTCTTCTTCTTATAAAACCGTATATGTTAGTTCCAGTAATCCTACGAATGAAGTTGAATAAATGAAATAGAATAGAGTGGAAGAAGGAAAAAGAAGAAACCTTCACCTAGACTTGATCCTAACACCAATAGAAACAAAAAAAGGAAAAAAATGGAGGTAGCCTCAAATTATATGACTAGGAGAAAGGGGTTAAGGCTCTTTTTCTAGGTGTTAAAATATGTAGGAGGCGTTTGATTTATAATATAAGATTCAAGCTATCCGTCGGCACCTAAACGTAAAATATCACAATCAAAACTTGGTTGCCACCTACACTCCCAAGAATGAAGTGGCTGACTTCCCTCTTGGAGCGTGGCGACTCGACAATCAACCCCTCTGTAGGAAGAGTGGTCGATCTCCATTCTGGGTTGGGAAATGCGAATTTACTCTACGATTGATTTTTTAATAAACTTTAATTAATTTGTTTCCTTTCTTTTGAACTATGTGCCCTTGTTATATGTACATATTGACACATAACCATGAATTTGAATACGGGGTATTCCTTTATGCCAAATTTATTTATTCTATTCCATATTCATCTCGTTAATCTCAAATTTAAATCTATATGCTCATTATTTATTCGTATTTTATATTGAAACTTTGTTATGTGCATATCTTTTACATAAGACTCCATTTTTGACAAAAAAAATATGAAAAGGGATAAGAGTCCTATCATAAGCATAATGGTGATATTTTCATGGCCAAACTGCAATGCATAAAATATCCATATTTTTAATTACTATTATTTTAGTTATCTATGTTTAATTATGGTATATTTTAATGTGTTTTACAGATATAGAAAACTGTAATTAATAAAGGAATTTAGTAAATGGAAATAAAAGCAATAAACAATGTTAACATAGAAGAAATAGAATACACAAGAAGGAAAGTGAAGTACCCATATTCAGGGTAGAATATTAAAGAAAGGGTGTTGCTATTCACACCACAGTTTACACTTTTGGCCATCTTCCTAAACTTAATACAAAAGATTATTTTTTATATTCTTATGGCCACCATATATTATTCCTTCACTCAGTTATTCACCACCATATTATTCCTTCACTCAGTTATTCACCACCGTGCTTTTCTTAAGAAAAACACGTAATTCTCTATAATTTCAAACCCTAGACCTTAACAAATATACTTTTGTACCTAATAGAGTTGGAAGATAAAGATAAAAAAGTGGTTAGAAATGCTTTGTTTTCTCTCATGTTATAGAATATGTTGTTAGGTTTTTTTTCTAACGTTTAGGGTTTTACATTGCATTTTAGGATATTTTTTCTGCTCTGTTGGAAACTTAAAGTTTGAAGAACATTAAATTTGAGGACGTTGTAATAGAGAATGACAATGTAAGTTTTGACTTGTAGGGTTTTCATCCGTATAACTTATGTATCTTTTTTTACAAAATGATACATCAACTTTTTTTTGTCGTTTGATAGATAGAGTATTTGAATGATGATAAATTGGACGATAAACATGATGGTTGTGGTAATATAATGACAAAAGTTCGATTAAATGACTCAAAAGAAAAAAATGTTGATTTGACGAATCGTTTCATAATCGATGAAGTAAAACTCATTTATAAAAATTAAAATTGCTAATGTGGTTATGAAAATGTATTATGTTAATTTTTTCTTCAACTATTTGATTTTAGATATTTGATTCGCAAAATACATTGATGTAAGGGAGGAAGGAAGCCTTCGTGCAGAGGAAGGAGCTGGTGACCACTGCATTTTTTTGGTTATTAATTTATATGGTGGCCAGTAGACGAAATTTGAAATATTTGGGGTTCTTTTAATTTTGGTGGCCCAGTGTAAATAGGGGTATGAATAGCAGCACCCTAAAGAAATGAAACAATCATATTTTGGACAAATTTTGCAAATAAAGGAAATATTAAGAAACCGTTTAACATTTGTTTAAAAGGGATACATGAAAATTTCAAGCTAGAGATCTAGAGAATTCCTGGTTTGAGATGAAAGGCCAGAAATAAATATTGGAACCATATTTGATTATATACATGTATATATGTAATAGGTATATAACCGTGAAAAAACTGCAATTGGAAAAAAATTCTGAAATTCAAATTATTAGCAAAGTTTAAATTTCTGAATTGGGGAAAACAAATAAGATGAACTTAATTGCCTTTGAAAGATCCATTGTCATATTACATTGTAAAAGTATTATTAAATCAATTTTTTTCATTAAATTGAAAAATATAAAAATATTGAATTAAAAAATAAATAAAACCAAGTTATAATTGGAAAAAATACATAATACTTTAATTGGTTATTATACTGTTGAAGACACATTAAAAATGTTAAAATTGAATTGCTAGAAAGGTATATCTAGTTAATGATGTAATAAAAGAAAATAAAGTAAAGTAATAAGAAACAAAATAAAAGAAAGTAAAAAAGAATGGCAAATTTCTGTTTTGTAATTGTGAGTGAATAAGTAGAATAGAAAAAGAAGCATATAAGGGAAAAAAGAAATAGAAGTGGAGTAGACAACTCCTATATGTATTAAAACTTCAAAACTAATTAAAATGAATTGGATGGAACCCCATTGGAACGCAAGCATGGCTTAAATTCTGCAAGGATGATAAGAGATTGGCAGTTGGTATTAAAAAAATCAGCAATTACGCTCAATCAGTTTCAATAATTTGTATGGATTGAGATTGCTTACGAAAATTAATCAAAAAATATTTGTCAGAAAGAAAAGGAATTTTATGAAAACTAATATTCATATGACAAATTCTATTTATACACCGAAAATCATTTAACATACACCATTATTTTTCTGTAAAATTCTATTACTAAATTACCTTTTTTTCATAGATGCATTTTTAAAACTTATGCATATAAATAGTCAAATTATTCTTAAAAGTATTGAAAATCGTTGCAAACTAAATACATTAATGAAGATGTTACTGAATTATTTAATCATGAAATCGAAAATTTCAATTAAGAAAACCTTTAGAAATAATAGTTTAATTTAGAAGTGTTGATTTATTTTAAAAATTAGAATAATTTTGTTGAAATTATATTTTTCAAAAAGTTTGTAAAAGCTACAATATTATTACAAGAAATAAATTTCATTTTGTTGAGTTTTACTCAATTTAATGCAAAGAATTTCTAATTTTAGTTAATTGTGTTTTAAGTTTGAAAGAGGAAAGAAAAAGAAGATGAGAACATGGACAATTTAGTTAAAGAACCATTGTATGTAAAGTAATATATGGTGTATGATAGTTTATTATAATTTTTGGTGTATGTTTAGCAATTTTTGGTGTATAAATATAATTAGCCTATTCATATATATACACTTTTATATCTATATAAAACATTCTGAAAATGTGTTATTAAATAAACATGTGGTGCACCCAATGAGTGTCGCACAGGTTCACAAGGGAATGAATTATTAGAGATTTATCGGGTAATACTAGATAAGTTCATTATAATTTGAAAAAGGTATTTTTTTGCAAATCTACACTAGTTAGTATTGCATTTACTTATGACATTAATTGTTTTATTAACTGATACTTTGACACATTTTGCTAAATCTGTGAATTTCACATTATGCAGGAACAAACAAGGAAACAATTTAGGGAAAGGATAAAAACTCTTTCTTTTTTCTAATGGAAGAAAAAACCCCTTCATTAGAAAAGCAGGAATCTCTTAAAAAAAAGAAATAGGATTGGAATCAACACATTGATTCTTTATTTTCGCAATTTTTTTGAATTGTATGCATCCAAAGATGCGCCTACGGTTCAAAAGGGATATAATTTTGTCCTAATCATCCGACTTTATCGAGAAAGATTACTTTTTTTAGGCCAAGAAGTTGATAGCGAGATCTCAAATCAACTTGTTGGTCTCATAGTATATCTCAGTATAGAAGATGATACTAAAGATCTTTATTTGTTTGTAAATTCCCCTGGTGGATGGGTAATACCAGGAATCGCTATTTATGATACTATGCAATTTGTTTCACCCGATGTACATACAATATGCATGGGATTAGCCGCTTCAATGGGATCCTTCATTCTGGTCGGAGGGGAAATTACCAAACGTCTAGCATTCCCCCATTCTTGGCGCCAATGAGTTTTTATTAAAAAAATTAAAGAAGAAAACTATGCCTTCGCCATATTGAATATGAATAATAGGTAATAATAGCATGACACTTTGAGTTCGAGATGAACAAACTATTATTGTTTTTTCTAACACGATATTTTCTATCGAGATAGTAAATTTATGTATGTATTCTACAATGAAGAATTAATAATTAAATTAATTTTTCTATTGATTGAATTAGGGCATTTGGTCTAGTGGTATGATTCTCTCTTAGGGTGCGAGAGGTCCCGAGTTCAGTTCTCGGAATGCCCCTTAATTTTTTTTATTGGAACGTATTTTCTTATTATTTAAAAGTTTAGGAAGTTCCATCAAATGAAAAGTGTATGAAGCTTAGTGGGTAGAGCGTCTATTTCCAAAGTAGAATATTGTAGGTTAAACCCCTATTTAGCGTGCTCTTCTTTCATTGGAACGTATTTTCTTATTATTTAAAAGTTTAGGAAGTTCCATCAAATGAAAAGTGTATGAAGCTTAGTGGGTAGAGCGTCTATTTTCTAAGTAGAATATTGTAGGTTAAACCACTACCTAGCGTGCTCTTCTTTCATCTTTTGTCCCAAAATCAACTTTTTCTTTCCTTTGAAACCAATTTGATCATATCCCTCAAACTTAGAAGGAGAGATATTCAACTGAAATAGCATGCATGATAATATTCATTTACGAAAGGGTGTTTGCAGAAAATAAATTTCCCTTAATTACAACATCTTTAAGGGTGGTACTGTAAAATATCAGTAATTGGGAAATGGTGGTTGCATTCCTATCATCACCATTACTTGATAATTCGAGCAAGCTTCTAATTTACATCGCTTTTTTAATACTTAAAAATCTAGGAATTTCCATCAAATATAAAGCACTTGTAGCTTAGTGGATAGAGCGTCTGTTTCCTAAGGAGAAGGTCATAGGTTCGACCCCTACCTAGCTCACTTGCCTTTTTTCTTTGATTGACACCAGTCAAACATGTGCTTCTTCTTTAAAAGATGCTGCTTTTCAACTTTGATTCCTTACTCATACAATGGAATCTTGTAGCATTGAAGACCACTGGAGCTTTGTAAGAAAAAGTATACAAGTTTTCAACACGGCTTCTTCTAAATTATATGTTTATCACAAAAATAGCACACTTTATGCAATGGAGAATTAGTATGATTGAGAAAAAACTAATCAAAAGTAATAGAACACCGAGTTCTTGAAAAGTGATAGATTTTTTTTTCAAAATGGTGGATGGAAATCTACATGAAAAGCGAAGGAATGCATGAATTACAAAATAAATCTACATACAGTGATAGCATAACTTTTGTGTATTGCTATGGGCATTAGGCTGGTTGCTAAGGGCTAACCGCCGACCAGGCTAGTTTGGTTGGTGGTTAACTGCTGACCAACCACCGAACTGTTAGCTCTTAGTAGCCAACCCGATTCCCTTAGCATTACACAAATTTTTTGATAAATGAAAATATATGCGTAAGCGAGAGCTAAATAGCAGTGAAAAAAGAAAACAACATGAAATGGTGGACAGAGGTGGATCCAAGAAAGTCAAAAGAAATGAATGTATTTAATATATTAAATGAGTAATAAATAATGCATCAAGAAAATTAAGGTTTTAAATGTTAATTGAGAAGAAAAGTATGGTTTTAAATGTTAAATGTTAAAATGAGAGCAAAAAGCTGTAACACCCCGAATTTTAGCTAATACTAAAATTCTCTAATCATAGGATAAATAATCTCAGATGTGGGAATTGGGGGTAACGGGCTGCGTTATTGCGTTCGTCTCGGAAAAATACGCGAAATAGAGTCCGAGTTTTCGAGAATCGGAGTCCGTATGGCCCGGATATGGCCCAATGAAGTTTGCAGAAAAATTAAAGCTTAAAACAGATTTAGAAATTTAAAATTCGGATTTTAAATTAGAACCAGCGGGGCCAGACGGGAAAATTCCCGCCCTGACCATGTCGACAGGGCTGTCGACAGGCCTGTCGACAGGCCTGTCGACAGGGGGAGTCGACTTGCCTGTCGACTTGCCTGTCGACACGGCGTCTCGAGCCAGAAAGATGGGTGCACCAGATTTGGTTTTCTGGCTAGGGCTGTGCTAGGTTCTAGAGATTTCCTAAATCTAACGGACCTAATCTAATCTAGCATTAATCTAAGGGCCTAAAACACTCTCCTAATCTATAAATACACCCTAAACCTACCCTAATCCATACTAAAAATAGAAATGATGGCCTCATGCCGCCAAATTAAATCTTAGAAGGAGCCTCCACTTGTTTATGAAGGAAGTTGCAAGCTAATCACTCTCTAATCAATCTCTAATCATCACCATCTTCATATTTAGCAACTAATTCCACTTCATAAGTTTGCTAATCTTGGTTTTGGTGAGTTTCTATCACTTTAACATCAATTGTTAAAGTAAGTAGATTGGGTGTAATGAGACTTATGGTCTTAAATGCGGATTAGTGAGTTTGAATCATTTATAATGATATGCTACTCTATGTTTTCCTATGTTTATGCATAATTAACAAGTGGGTTTATGCATGTTTGATAAGTTGGTTTATGCATGCTTAACAAGTTGGTTTATGCATGTTTAACAAGTGGGTTTATGCATATTTAATAAGTTGGTTTATGCATGTTTAACAAAGTGAGTTATGCAAGTTCACATGCAAATTATGTGTATGATGTTATGTAAGTGGTTATGCAAGTTCATATGCAAGTTATGTATATGCTTAAATGCAAGTTTAACATGATATGCAAGTTATGCATGCTTATGCAAGTATGTGAATGCTTATGCAAGTATGTGAATGCTTATGCAAGTATGTGAATGCTTATGCAAGTTATGTGTATGCTTAAATGCATGTTTAACATGTTATGCAAGTTATGAGAATGCTTATATGCAAGTTCAACATGTTATGCAAGATATGTGTATGATAATATGCAAGCTCATATGCAACATGTTATGCAAATCATGTGTATGATAATATGCAAGTTTGGGTTAAATGTAGTTGGGTTAATATGTGCTCATATATGCAAGTTGACATCCTCTTAACCCATGACAAAGTTGTATGCTAAACCCATGATATTTGCGATGGATCTTCCCCTTTATTATGTCATGAAATGAGAACGATTTACGTGGGGAACGATGGGGTTGGTAAATATGTTAATAAAAGTATGGTTGGGTATGATTAAGCATACCATAAAAATAAATTAACATAAGTGAGAATTTACCTATTGAGTTAGGTTTACCCCATGGGAATTTACCTATTGAGTTAGGTCTACCCATGTTATGAAAAACTTGATATTAATTAGGGATAATTAATATGGGGGTGATTAATTAGGTGTAATTAATCGACTAAGACACGAGGTTGGACTCATTTGTAATGTAAAACTGCCCGGACCCGACCGGCTTAACCAGTTGCTACAAATGTCAGCCCAATGTGAGAGGTCTTAGCCATAAATTAAATACGTGATTAAAGTAAAGACACGAGGTTAGACTCTGTTATGACGTAAGACTGCCCGGACTCTACCGGCTTAACCAGGCGGTCATAACAGCCAGTCTAATGTGGGAGGTCTTTGTGGGAAATCACGGTCTTAATTAATTAAGAAACACTTAACCATATTAGCATGTAGTGGGACATGAGGGGTTAAGTGGGTGCCTTGGGTGGCATGTGGAAATCTAGTGGTTGCCTTGGGTGGCATGTGGAATCTAGTGGGTTGCCTTGGGTGGAAATAGAAAATATGATTAGAATACTTAACCAAGTGAAACATGTAATTAAACATGATTAAAGGGTTAAGTGGGAATCACTAGATAAGGGACAAGCTTAGGTGGGTAGCTTGTGGGGGCCCATTTCAACCAATATCCCAAACGTATCTTTGTGGGCTCGACCCATGTCGAGTGACGGGACACGCATATTGGGCTTGATTATAAGAGGCCAAAACGGGTTAGCGGTGGCAACGCGAGTCCAACGGGTTTCATATGCGTGTGTGGGCCCGGGCTGGTAGATAAGCCGTTGTTGCATCGTGTAGATATAAAGCCGTGCACCGTTGATATTATCAGGTGGCCACTTTGGGGAATGATACACCCCATTGTGGGACCAGCACGGGTATCTACGGTAAGGAGCCGATCGCTGGGGAGTAGTGGGTACACCTAGTAAAGATAGGGGCAGACGGCACCTATGTAGGGGTACACGGAACTACTGGGTAAAATTACTAAGTACACCTAGTGGAGATAGGGGCAGACGACACCTATGTAGTCAGCTAGGGGTATACGAGACTACTGGGGAAAAAATTTCTAAGTCCTTGGGAGGGATCAACCTTTAAGTAGAAATGACTGGTGTGGTGCAGTTAGTAATTATCCTTGGGTGGGTAGAAGCGTCTTTACAGTTATCTTAGTTTATCCTAAGTCTATCAAGCTGCTTAGTGTATCCATTCATCCCCAGACATTACCGTGGGTCAAGTTTATATCTTCTCTGGTTACTTTAATGATTATATTGTTAAAGTTATAGGACTCGCTCAGACTTATGTCTAACCCCGTTGTTTTTATCTTTTTCCCAACCCTCAGGTCCTACGGTGGATCCTAGCAGTAGTGGAGCTTGATCGGATTGCTGTTCCAGTCTTTAGGAGCTTGGATAGATGTAAAGCTCCAGTTACCCGGTTATCTTTTCTTTTGTCTTGGCTATTGTATTGAGAGTGGGATTATGTACTCCTTTATTTTGATGGATATTGTACTTGACTTTTATTATGGTTTTATGATGTAACCAGACATGTTTTCTTCCGCTGTTATGAGATGATGATGTTTTAAATTTCAAGTACTATTTATATCTGTCTTGTTGTAATTTTTCTGTTCTATATTCACTAAAATACTCCACCGATGCTATGGCATTCCCTTAGTGAGTGATCATAGCGGGCGTGGGGTGTTACACGTGGTATCAGAGCCAGGTTACCGGAACAGATAAAATTTTTAGAAAACTATTTTTCTAAAACATTTTTGGAAGAGATATTTTCAAAAACATGTCTTTAAAGAGAAAGGTTTTTGAAGGAAAAGCATAATCCCCAATAGCCATATCCATATCCTTCGAATTCGCCGTTTTGAATCTTTCCTTTTTCGTTTCAGCATGGCTGAGGATCTTAACTTTCCGGAGGGTGTGACGGTACCAGTATGGTATAGGAGATTGATGGAGGCTAGAGCCACCACTGCGGGTCCAGCAAATATTCCTCCACCAACCGTAGCACCCGATCTTCCTCCTCCCCCTCCTCCTCGCACGGATACTTTTGCTAAGACTTGCAAGGAATTTAAAGCGATGGGAGGGAAACCTTTTCAAGGATCTGAAACCTTTGTGGAGGCTAGAGATTGGCTTAAAGAGGTGGAAGAATTGATAGATATCTTTGAGATGGAAGAAGGGAAGAAAGTCAAGTTAGCTGCTTGGTTAATGAAAGGAGAGGCCTCATTCTGGTGGGAGGTCACTAATGGAGAACGCCCCGTTGACTCTTGGGCGGATTTTAGGCAAAGATTCGTGGCAAAGTTTCTCTCAAGGGCGGAGGAAAACTTGTATATGGAAATATTCTTGACTCTAAAGCAAGGAAATCTCTCGGTGAAGGAATATGTCAACAAGTTTAATCAATTGGCAAGGTTTGGCCTAGATATGGTGAATACACCGGAGAAGAAGGCTTTGAGGTTCGTGAAAGGCTTGAATGAACCGATGCATGGGTTGGCTATGACTCATATCCCTATGGGGGCCACCTTTGAGAAGCTAGTTGACATGGCACTCATGTATGAACAAGAGAAGGGTCCCAATGCTAATAAGGCACCCGAGAAGAAGGGAGATCAAAAGAGACCTCAGCAACAACAACAAAACAAAGGTGGGAAAGGCAACGGTGGCAAGGGCAAGAAGAAGAAGTGTTTCAATTGTGGGACGCCTGGCCACCTAAGCAAGGATTGTCGCAAGAAGAAGAAGACTGGCTGCTTCCACTGTGGCGAAGCAGGGCATCTCGTGAAAGATTGTCCTAAGAAGGGGCAAAGGACGGGTTCTACCTCAGGAGGACAGGTGCAAGCTCTTATGGCACCGGGTCAGGTTAGGGGGCAAGTACAGGCTCTCGCAGTCCCACCGATTCAGGAGAGAGGTAGAACTATTTCCGTTGAAAGTCTGGTTTTTCTATTTGATCATCCTGTTCGTACATTGTTTGATTCAGGCGCATCACATTCGTTTATCTCATCATCATTAGTTGAGTCACTGCACTTAGACACCAGTCTGGTAGATGATCTCTTGGTTGTTTCAAATCCAATTGGGGTCTCCACTTATTTGTCCATGATATGTTTGGGTTTGAAGATTTCTATACTTAGCATTGAGTTTAGATGTGATGCTTTTGTGTTGGGCTTCACGGGCTATGGGTTGATTTTGGGCATGGACTGGTTATCCAGTAATGGTGCCATTCTTGATTGCGAGAGGAGAGTTGTTAGGCTCATGACCCGCTTGGGTAACACTCTCGAGATTTCTTGTAATCCCAGGGACTCTGTTATGCTAAGTTATCTTGAATCGCTTGACGCTTCGGTCGAGAGTTTGCAATCTGTTAGAGTGGTCCGGGAATATCCGGATGTGTTTGAGGAGGTGAAGGGCTTACCTCCGAAGCGGGAGATTGACTTCCGAATATATCTGGTGGATAATGCTAAACCTGTATCTTTACCAGTGCGCCACATGGCTCCTCGTGAGAGGAGGGAACTCCATAAGCAAGTAGGGGAGTTGCTTGAGAAGGGGTTCATAAGACGAAGTATATCGGAGTGGGGTGCTCCAGTAGTATTTGCTACAAAGGCGGATGGGTCCCTCAGACTTTGTGTAGACTATAGAGAACTCAACAAACTCACAAAGAAGAATAGACACCCATTGCCGAGGATTGATGATCTTTTCGATCAGTTGGTTGGCGCTTCAGTATTTTCTCAGTTGGACTTAGCCATGGGGTTTCATCAGTTGAGGGTGGCTGAGGATAGCATAGACAAGACTGCCTTTAGAACTCCGGATGGTTTCTATGAGTGGCTGGTAATGCCATTCGGGTTGACGAACGCCCCTGCATACTTTGTTGATTTGATTAGTAGGGTGTTCAGGGAGTTCCTTAATAAATTCGTGGTGGTCTTTGTGGATGATATCTTAGTATTTTCTAAGAGTGAAGAAGAGCATGCCCTACATCTTGGGGAGGTATTGAAGACTCTTCGAGCACATAGCCTTAAGGCTAAATTCTCTAAATGTCACTTCTGGATGAAGGAAGTGTGGTTCTTGGGGCACGTCGTCTCCAAGGAAGGGATAGCTGTGGATCCCGCGAAGGTAGTATCAATTCAGGATTGGAAGGTTCCGAAGAATGCTACCGAAGTAAGAAGTTTCTTGGGGTTGGCGGGTTATTATAGGAAGTTTATTAAAGACTTCGCAAAGATATCAGCCCCATTAACCCGCTTAACGAAGAAGAATCTTGTTTTCGCATGGGACGTAGATTGTGATGATGCGTTCCGACGGTTAAAGAGAGCTTTAACCACTGCTCCAGTTTTAGTATTGCCATATGGGAGCAAGCCATTTGTTGTATATACTGATGCTTGTGGGACAGGGCTGGGCGCAGTCTTAATGCAAGAGGGAAGGGTAATAGCCTATGGTGGAAGGCAGTTGAGGGCACATGAGAAGAATTACCCTACCCACAATCTAGAGTTGGCCGCTATTGTTTTTGCGCTTAAAATTTGGCGCCATTATCTTCTTGGTGAGAGATTCGAATTGTTCACTGACCACAAATCATTGAAGTACTTGTTTTCTCAGAAGGATTTGAATCTGAGACAGCAAAGGTGGATGGAATTCTTAGCATCCTATGATTTCGAGATAGCGCATACCCCTGGCAAGGGTAACGTGGTGGAGGACGCCTTGAGCAGAAAACGGTTGTCCTTGAGTCCGTTGTTCGTGGAACGACGAAGCTTGGAATTTATCTCGATGTTTGATTTCAGACCTTCCATTGACTATACACCCGGTTTGCTAGCATCCTTGGAGGTTAGACCTACTCTTTTGGGGCGGATTGGAGAAGCACAGAGGGACGACCCACAGTTGGTTGAGTTGGTGGAGAAGCTCATAAGGGGGGAGTCGTCCAGCCACTTGAGTAGGTATACCCTAGACGATAGGGGGTGCTTGCGTAGAGACGGTAGACTTTGTGTACCGCAAGACGAGGGTTTGAGGAAGGCTATTCTTGATGATGCACACCGTTCTAGGATGACCATTCATCCCGGTGGGGAAAAGATGTACCGAGACATGAAGAGGGTTTTCTTCTGGGCCGGTATGAAGAAAGATGTGGCCGAGTATGTCGCTCGATGCTTGGTGTGCCAACAAGTGAAGGTGGTGCAAAAGAAAACTGGTGGGTTGCTTCACCCATTGGAAGTTCCGCAATGGAAGTGGGATAGCGTCTCGATGGATTTTATTGACGGGTTACCTAGATCGAGGAAGGGTAATACAGGAATTTGGGTGGTGGTAGATAGACTTACTAAGAGCGCCCATTTCATACCTGTGAAGAGCAAGAGGACCGCTCCATGGCTAGCTTCTGTATATCTTCGAGAGATAGTTCGATTGCATGGGGTACCCTCTAGTATAGTGAGTGATCGAGATCCTATCTTCACTAGCGAGTTCTGGAGAAGTTTGCAAGAAGCAGTGGGGACTCAATTGTGTCTGAGCACCGCATATCATCCTCAGACAGACGGCCAGACTGAGAGGGTGAATCGTGTTCTAGAAGACCTTTTGAGGCTTTGTACCTTAGATTTTGGAGGTACATGGGAAGAGCATCTTCCATTGGTGGAGTTCGCATATAATAACAGCTTTCAGTCCAGTATTGGTATGGCTCCTTTCGAAGCTCTCTATGGAAGGCCTTGTCGATCACCTACATGTTGGTGGGAATCTACGGATAAGATCTTGCTTAGGCCTGATATGGTTAGGGAGACTTCTGAGAAGATTGACTTGATTCGAAGAAGGATGAAAGCAGCGCAGGATAGGCAAAAATCTTATGCGGACAAGAGAAGGACGGATCTTGAGTTTGAGGTTGGGGACATGGTTTTTGTCAAAGTATCTCCGTTGAGAAATGTTGTTCGCTTTGGATCCGTTGGGAAGTTAGCACCGAGGTTTGTTGGGCCATTTCCTATTAAGGAAAGGATTGGACGGATGGCATATAGGGTGGAGTTGCCCGACAGACTTAGTGGTGTTCATGTTGTATTCCATGTATCACATCTGAGGAAGTGCTTACATGAGACGGCAGAGGTGGTAGAGCCGAGCATGCTTAGAGATGTAGAGGTAGAGCGTGATGCGACGATTCGACGAGCTCCTACTCGCATCCTTGGGTCAGAGACTAGGAAATTGAGGAATCGAGAGGTTCAGCTAGTCAAAGTGCAATGGGGAGAAGATGAGAGCAACGCAACTTGGGAGACGGAAGCGAAGATGCGTTCATTGTACCCATTTCTTTTTGAGGGTATGTCTATACTTTCTCCTCTATCGTTGTCTAGTACTTATCTTATCTTTAGTATATCCTCTCGTTAGTACTGATTGACCTTTAGATAGGGTAAACCTATGGTTGAAACATGTGTTTGAGACATGTTATGGTTGATGGATGCAAGTGGATGCAAGTGGTTGCTAGTGGTTGCTCGTGGATGCATGTACACACACTCTAGGCACTAGATCGGCTCAATCACTTCATATTGCATATTGCATAAAATTGTGTGTAGGAAGCTATATTTATGGATGTATAATGATTGAGTTATCATATGGATGATGCATTTTGGTGAATGATTGTGCACTCATGTAGATATTGTATGTGTCGATAGGGTTCTCTCGCATACATAATGGATGCATGGCACTATCATGGTTTGCATATGTTCATACATTAGATAGGGAACATATACACACACTTTTTGCATATGCTCATACATCATTAGAAATTGTTTTAAGGACAATGGATGCCCGTGTTTTGATGGATTGAGTAGATGGTTGTTTGGATGGTAGGACATGCATTCTCCTTAGCTTAGAGATTTCGGGGACGAAATCCTTTAAGGAGGGGAGAATGTAACACCCCGAATTTTAGCTAATACTAAAATTCTCTAATCATAGGATAAATAATCTCAGATGTGGGAATTGGGGGTAACGGGCTGCGTTTTTGCGTTCGTCTCGGAAAAATACGCGAAATAGAGTCCGAGTTTTCGAGAATCGGAGTCCGTATGGCCCGGATATGGCCCAATGAAGTTTGCAGAAAAATTAAAGCTTAAAACAGATTTAGAAATTTAAAATTCGGATTTCAAATTAGAACCAGCGGGGCCAGGCGGGAAAATTCCCGCCCTGACCATGTCGACAGGGCTGTCGACAGGCCTGTCGACAGGGGGAGTCGGCTTGCCTGTCGACTTGCCTGTCGACACGGCGTCTCGAGCCAGAAAGATGGGTGCACCAGATTTGGTTTTCTGGCTAGGGCTGGGCTAGGTTCTAGAGATTTCCTAAATCTAACGGACCTAATCTAATCTAGGGTTAATCTAAGGGCCTAAAACACTCTCCTAATCTATAAATACACCCTAAACCTACCCTAATCCATACTAAAAATAGAAATGATGGCCTCATGCCGCCAAATTAAATCTTAGAAGGAGCCTCCACTTGTTTATGAAGGAAGTTGCAAGCTAATCACTCTCTAATCAATCTCTAATCATCACCATCTTCATATTTAGCAACTAATTCCACTTCATAAGTTTGCTAATCTTGGTTTTGGTGAGTTTCTATCACTTTAACATCAATTGTTAAAGTAAGTAGATTAGGTGTAATGAGACTTATGGTCTTAAATGCGGATTAGTGAGTTTGAATCATTTATAATGATATGCTACTCTATGTTTTCCTATGTTTATGCATAATTAACAAGTGGGTTTATGCATGTTTGATAAGTTGGTTTATGCATGCTTAACAAGTTGGTTTATGCATGTTTAACAAGTGGGTTTATGCATATTTAATAAGTTGGTTTATGCATGTTTAACAAAGTGAGTTATGCAAGTTCACATTCAAATTATGTGTATGATGTTATGTAAGTGGTTATGCAAGTTCATATGCAAGTTATGTATATGCTTAAATGCAAGTTTAACATGATATGCAAGTTATGCATGCTTATGCAAGTATGTGAATGCTTATGCAAGTATGTGAATGCTTATGCAAGTTATGTGTATGCTTAAATGCATGTTTAACATGTTATGCAAGTTATGAGAATGCTTATATGCAAGTTCAACATGTTATGCAAGATATGTGTATGATAATATGCAAGCTCATATGCAACATGTTATGCAAATCATGTGTATGATAATATGCAAGTTTGGGTTAAATGTAGTTGGGTTAATATGTGCTCATATATGCAAGTTGACATCCTCTTAACCCATGACAAAGTTGTATGCTAAACCCATGATATTTGCGATGGATCTTCCCCTTTATTATGTCATGAAATGAGAACGATTTACGTGGGGAACGATGGGGTTGGTAAATATGTTAATAAAAGTATGGTTGGGTATGATTAAGCATACCATAAAAATAAATTAACATAAGTGGGAATTTACCTATTGAGTTAGGTCTACCCCATGGGAATTTACCTATTGAGTTAGGTCTACCCATGTTATGAAAAACTTGATATTAATTAGGGATAATTAATATGGGGGTGATTAATTAGGTGTAATTAATCGACTAAGACACGAGGTTGGATTCATTTGTAGTGTAAAACTGCCCGGACCCGACCGGCTTAACCAGTTGCTACAAATGTCAGCCCAATGTGAGAGGTCTTAGACATAAATTAAATACGTGATTAAAGTAAAGACACGAGGTTAGACTCTGTTATGACGTAAGACTGCCCGGACTCTACGGGCTTAACCAGGCGGTCATAACAGCCAGTCTAATGTGGGAGGTCTTTGTGGGAAATCACGGTCTTAATTAATTAAGAAACACTTAACCATATTAGCATGTAGTGGGACATGAGGGGTTAAGTGGGTGCCTTGGGTGGCATGTGGAAATCTAGTGGTTGCCTTGGGTGGCATGTGGAATCTAGTGGGTTGCCTTGGGTGGCAATAGAAAATATGATTAGAATACTTAACCAAGTGAAACATGTAATTAAACATGATTAAAGGGTTAAGTGGGAATCACTAGATAAGGGACAAGCTTAGGTGGGTAGTTTGTGGGGGCCCATTTCAACCAATATCCCAAACGTATCTTTGTGGGCTCGACCCATGTCGAGTGACGGGACACGCATATTGGGCTTGATTATAAGAGGCTAAAACGGGTTAGCGGTGGCAACGCGAGTCCAACGGGTTTCATATGCATGTGTGGGCCCGGGCTGGTAGATAAGCCGTTGTTGCATCGTGTAGATATAAAGCCGTGCACCGTTGATATTATCAGGTGGCCACTTTGGGGAATGATACACCCCATTGTGGGACCAGCATGGGTATCTAAGGTAGGGAGCCGATCGCTGGGGAGTAGTGGGTACACCTAGTAAAGATAGGGGCAGACGGCACCTATGTAGGGGTACACCGAACTACTGGGTAAAATTACTAAGCACACCTAGTGGAGATAGGGGCAGACGGCACCTATGTAGTCAGCTAGGGGTATACGAGACTACTGGGGAAAAATTTTCTAAGTCCTTGGGAGGGATCAACCTTTAAGTAGAAATGACTGGTGTGGTGCAGTTAGTAATTATCCTTGGGTGGGTAGAAGCGTCTTTACAGTTATATTAGTTTATCCTAAGTCTATCAAGCTGCTTAGTGTAGCCATTCATCCCCAGACATTACCGTGGGTCAAGTTTATATCTTCTCTGGTTACTTTAATGATTATATTGTTAAAGTTATAGGACTCGCTCAGACTTATGTCTGACCCCGTTGTTTTTATCTTTTTCCCAACCCTCAGGTCCTACGGTGGATCCTAGCAGTAGTGGAGCTTGATCGGATTGCTGTTCCAGTCTATAGGAGCTTGGATAGATGTAAAGCTCCAGTTACCCAGTTATCTTTTCTTTTGTCTTGGCTATTGTATTGAGAGTGGGATTATGTACTCCTTTATTTTGATGGATATTGTACTTGACTTTTATTGTGGTTTTATGATGTAACCAGACATGTTTTCTTCCGCTGTTATGAGATGATGGTGTTTTAAATTTCAAGTACTATTTATATCTGTCTTGTTGCAATTTTTCTATTCTATATTCACTAAAATACTCCACCGATGCTATGGCATTCCCTTAGTGAGTGATCATAGCGGGCGTGGGGTGTTACAAAAGCATGGCAAGAAGAAGTCACAAAGAATGCTTAATGCTTACAACAACAAAACAACATGGATTACATTATAACTTTAAATATAAGTACATAAACAATAATTTGAAGGTTAATTAAAGAATATTAAAATAAGGAGATAGTAAATTAAAGGCATAACTTAACCATCTGAACTCCACACTACATGGAGTAGGCAACCATTCCTCTTTTAATCCATTAATTTATTTCAGAAGAGGTGAGCATGCCTAAACGGTGAAGGGGAATAGTTGTTCAATAGTAGAAATGAATCCATTAATTTTTTTGGAAAAATATGAGATTGCCTGAAATGATGAAGGAAAATAGGAATACTACAGAAGAAAAAAAAATGAATAAATAAGAGTGTACTTGAATAAGTTTTCTATAGCTGAACATATGTAATATGCTATTATATGAAAAAATAAATGAAGAATAGAAAAGGACTACATAACCAATGCCTATTTCATCCATTAAAATCTTTAAATTGATGATTATCTTTTAGAAATAGCAAAAGAAATATAAAGGGCTTAAATGAAAACAATAGCCAAGGAGAATTGAGGATATAAGGCAAGAAAGAATGAGAAAAGGAATAACATAATCAAATATTTATTTTATTTTACATTTGTAAAAATATTATAATAGATAGAACGCAAGAGCTTAACTTTCCTTAAATGGGATAAAAAGTGAAGACAAACGTGGGAATACATATGTATTTTGGAAAATGTAACGGTTTGTATACAAAATGGATGTATGAAACAAAGAATTCATTAGGCACCATTAATTGCAACTTATTATGTAGGGGATGTTTTGGAAATATATTTTTATTTTCCGTGGGATAATTGTAAAATTTCATCTAAATGAGGGAGATCGAAGTATTCAAGACAAGAGAAAATGTGATGCAAGGTAAATGTGATGCAAGCCACCGAGCTGTTAGCTCTTCGCAACTAACCCGATTCCCTTGGCATTACACAAATTTTTTGATAAATGAAAATATATGCGTAAGCGAGAGCTAAATAGCAATGAAAAAATAAATCAACATGAAATGGTGGATAGAGGTGGATCCAAGAAAGTCGAAAGAAATGAAAGTATTTAATATATTAAATAATTAATAAATAATGCATCAATAAAATTAAGGTTTTAAATGTTAAATGAGAAGAAAACTAAGGTTTTAAATGTTAAATGTTAAAATGAGAGCAAAAAGCATGGTAAGAAGTATCCACAAAGAATGCTTAATGCTTACAACAACAAAACAACATGGATTACGTTATAACTTTAAATATAAGTACATAAACAATAATTTGAAGGTTAATTAAAGAATATTAAAATAAGGAGATAATAAATTTAAGGCATAACTTAACCATCTGAACTCCACACTACATGGAATAGGCAACCATTCCTCTTTCAATCCATTAATTTATTTGAGAGGAGGTGAGCATGCCTAAACGGTGAAGGGGAATAGTTGTTCTATAGAAGAAATGAATCCATTAATTTGTTTGGGAGAAGATGAGATTGCCTGAAATGATGAAGGAAAATAGGAATATTACAGAAGAATAAATGAAGAAATTAGAGTGTACTTGAATAAGTTTTTTATAGATGAACATATGTAATATGCTATTATATGAAAAAATAAATGAAGAATAGAAAAGGACTACATAACCAATGCCTATTTCATCCATTCAAATCTTTAAATTGATGATTATCTTTTAGAAATTACAAAAGAAATATAAAGGGCTTAAATGAAAACAACACCCAAGGAGAATTGAGGATATAAGGCAAGAAAGAATGAGAAAAGGAATAACATAATCAAATATTTTATTTTACATTTGTAAGAATATTATAGTAGATAGAATGCAGGAGCTTAAGTTTCCTTAAATAGGATAAAAAGTGAAGACCAACGTGGGAATACATATGTATTTTGGAAAATGTAATGGTTTGTATACAAAATGAATGTATGAAACAAAGAATTCATGAGGCACCATTAATTGCAACTTATTATTTAGGGGATGTTTTGGAAATATATTTTTATTTTCCGTGGAATAATTGTAAAATTTCATCCAAATGAGTGAGATCGAAGTATTCAAGATAAGAGAAAATGTGATGCAAGGTAAAGGTCAACATTAAATTGGTTTTCTCATATCTTATATAGTAATATAATATAGTAGAATAGATTCCAAGAATGTCCATCCATTCTCAAAATTAATTTATCTATCTATTATATTTTGATAAAAGAAACACTTAAACTAGGATTTCTTCTTCTTTTATATAAACTTTCATCTTGATCCTTTTTCCTTAGCAATCTACTAAACATCTTGTACTTAGATCATCCATGGAAAGTAAACAAGAAATTGAATATTACATTAATAAAAGTTACTGAACAAAATTGTTGCATCAATGAATATTTTTTTCTGGCGAATCTATTAAACATATTGTATTTTAGATAATCCCTAGAAATAAAACTTCAAATTCAGCATTGCATTAATAAATTTGATCAATAGAAATGTTACATATGTGTATCTAATTTCTAAGATAAGAAACTTAAGATTTCTCCCTTTTCAGGTTACTTCTTGTTTTTTAATTTCTGAGATAAAGAAGTATATAGTTACCCATTTTTCTCAAAAACTCTATCCAACAAAATTAATGGTGGATAATGGACGTTGTCATTCAAAATAGCAAGCCCTATCCGATGGAAGAGCATCATCTTTCTATTTTCATTTTACATCATTGTGCTTATGCCTGATTCCAATTCATTTTGCATGAAGAATGAGGTTTATGAAATTCAATCTGCTGATTTTCTTCCATATTTTGGCTGTCTAATGGAATTCATTTTTGCTACTGTATATCATTGTGCTCCCATATTGTTTTGGTGATTTCCCATTGTCTTCATTTCTAATATGATTTTAATTCATTGTATTCTTTTATCTATGTCATTAACTAACTAGTATTTTTTGCCTGCTTTGCTTGGAGTGCTTCATATGTGAATTTCTTTTCTTTTTTACCGGTGGTTTAGAGCTTGGTACATTGTTGATTCCAAAACATATACCTTTGAAATATTGATCCCTTTTTTCCTTTTACAATCTTACCTTACATGTCTCTTGTGGTTTATCATATTTCCATATTGATTCAATAAAAAACTTACATTTAAAATTCAATTTGTTCATTCGGTAAATTTATCCACTACACATTTTAATTTGGCAAATTCTATTACAAACCGGTAAATTGCTATGTAGCCACCTTTTTTTATAAAAAAAATGAAGGATGAAACTACCCTTTTTTTGGTTATTTTTTTAATTTTCAGTCCACTTCGTAGTAGCTCAACGTGGTTTTGTAGTGAATCACGTAAGGACACTACGTGGTACCTAATGATACCATGTTGTGGCTCTACGTGGTATCTTTATGTACCACGCGGTGCTCTTGTGTGGTTCTCTACAAATTCACGTGGAGCCTCTATGATGAAGGGTATTATTGAATTTTTCAAATTAAATGTGGGGCTACTGAGCAAAATGATGGGTTCTCCTTTTTCTAGCTGAATTTAAGGGGGCTACTCAGCAATTAGCTATATAGAATGGTGGTGTTTGGTTTACCTTTTCTAGTTTTGGGTCTTCATCTATATAGAATACGAGTGACACATGTATATCATGGAAAACGACCGTTTTAGAAAATGAAGTTAATACATACGACAGAAAACAACTAATATATATTTTCCATTTTCTAGGAAGTAATGGAAGAATGAGAGACAACTCATCATTTCATCGCTTCTCCATCTCCTCTATCGTCCCCTTTGTCATTCTTCCACTCTTTCCACCGTCCATCATCTCATCTTATACGTTGAAAACACAAAACATAGTATAAACCAAACTCCACTTATTTTTAGTATTGATTTATTTATTTTAGAAATTTAATACAATACAATTTTAGTTTCTATTAGGCTGGAATAATTTGACATATATCAATTCTAATTACAATGTGATTGTTGTTATTACAAATTTAATCAATTTTCTTTAAATTTCACATATTCATAGATATAGCAATATTTTGCTATTAATTGTTTCAAAAACATCTATTTTCCAAATTACATTCTACCTATCAATATATATTTATAGGCTTTTAATATTTTGATATTTGATTGGAGCTGGAAGTCGTTATACTCTTAAATTTTGAGGAAAAAATATGCGACTAATACATTTAGTGGCGGTTTTTCTATTTTGCATTTTATGAATTTATTTCTTGGATAGGTTACTTAAATGAAAATGAAGTGTTTGCACTTTAGTTAACGTGTTAATCCGTTAGGAATGGTGTTTAATTATGTCTTTTGGATTTATTTCCTTTCTGGCTATATGTACAAAAATTTATTGACCTTTTATATGTGATCATATGAGCTAGAAGCACCCAACAAAAAATTAAAACGAATAAATATAAAATGTACGTATCTAATAAAAAAAGAAAAAAAGAAAAGAAAAGGATTATAAAGAAAAAAATAAAAATAAAAAAATACGCATAAAAAACTATTAGAACAATATGCACGTGGTACCGCTTTCTTTCCTTCCCCTTTTCATCTCTCTTTTCCGTCCCAAATTTTGATTTCGTTCAAATGAAAAAATAACATAGTCCTCTTTGAAAATCGAAATAAAATCAATGCAAAATCAATAAAATAGAAAGCTATGATCTTTGAGTTCGTGAAGGGAAGATGATTATTCCTACACGTTTGTTGAAAGATGTGCCACTCGTCCTTGGATTCGGCAGTTTTGGTGGTGAGCTAGGGTTGGTTTTCTTAGCTATTATAGGAAACATAGGGCAATGTGGTGTTCTCCATTGTGTTTATCATTAGAAGAAGTGTCAGCGATGAGATTATAGGGATGTGCGGTTTGGATTTTTCGAACCCGACATGGCTAGGGAAGCAAGTTTTGGGGTGTGTTCGGGTGCTCCATGGTAGTGGTATTCACGTAGTGTAGATGAAGGGAATTTCAACAGAGATGATTTTGTTAGATTTTAGGGTAAACTGAGTGGAAGAGAGAGGAAGGAAGATCATGACTATGGTTTGTTTTTCCTACAGGCATGAGCAGAAGAAGAGGCAGTTGGAGGGGATTAGCATTTAAAAGGGTAATTGGTGCTTTAATTAATGAATTGACTGACTTAATTATTTAATTGAATATCCGACTCATACGAGGTTAGATTCGAGCGTTGTTTGGTGCATTGGACTTGAAACAATGATAGCAATACTCTGGAATTTGATTGGTGAAATTCCGAGCTTTTTGGAATTTAGGCTAAAATTAAATGCTCATTTAACTTTAGTTTAAATCCAGTCGCTTGGCAAAAACCAATATCTACGTGAGTATACTCATTCGTGACTAGCAATATTATTAGCTGTTAAGTGAAGTAAACATCAAAATGGCACATAAAATGTTAGCATTATTTTGGAAAATTCATGATTATCTATTATCTAACTCGTGAACATGTGATGCGCACACTTATGACATATATGATCCATGCAAGCAATATCTTCCTATCATGTTCTGATTGATGTGGGATATATGTGTTGTTATATTTATTTTATTCTCATAATGCAAGTTCCCATAGGATTAAGGAAAAATCACTATGGGTTGAAATTATACATACCTGAACGACTATATAGATTTTAGGATTTGAAGTAAATTTATAGGGGGTACGGGTTGAAATGATATATACTGAGAATTTAACTACTATGTTGATATGATACATACCTGATTCACTTGACCATAGGAGAGAAAATTATACACGTGCATTATGGTTAGTAAAAACAATTTTTTGAAAATTTATAAGTATGTATTGATTTTGATAAATTGATTTAAAATTTAATTTAAATGTTGACCTTAGTGTTCTGAAATATTTTATCTTTAATTTATGAATTTAAGTAAAAATGATTTAATGAACTTGTTTTAAATAAATTATAATAATTAATATTTGAAGTTAAGTTTTAATTCGAAATGAATTTTATTATGTAAACTGGTTTAATATAATATGTGACGACCCGCCCTACACCAGCCGACATTTTCCCGAAATGCACTGTGCCAATGCCCGACAAGCACGGAACAGTCATCAAAATAAAAGGGTTTAAAAGTATGAATCACCAAAGAACCTGTAGTATATCTCACGGTGCATGGAATAAAATATACTAATAATATAACTTGACATAAAACAGGCGAAACAGTGCATAAGTTGAAAACTAAACCATCATAGCAGCAAAATCCAAAATACAGCTAATGGTCCAAACCATCATTATTACAACTTCAAAATACTGTCTCTAAAGCAAAATAGAAAAGGTACACCACTAGTGCCCAAAGTAGTGACCAACAAAAACACAGGGAGAATATATGTAAACAGTATGTGGAAGCCTCCTGCTCGTCTCCGGACAACTACTCATGCATAACCGCCTAACCTATCTCTAGTTTGCTCGTTTAGGAGCACCGAGAGTAATAAGAAGAGACATAAAACTCTAGGTCAGATAAAAGTCTGGTATGAGAAATAGCAACGAAGTAAAACAATAATAGGCATAAATAATTGTACCTGAACCTGGACCTGCAACCAAAGAGTTAGCACAACAAGATGTACAATATTCTAAGGTAACACTAACATAAAGTGTAAAATGGGAGTGTACATGTCATGGTGATGGCAAACATCAAACATAGCAATCATCCTCACATCACTCACTCGGTGCGTTAAGCATACAATATCCACCGCTTTTATCACCACATCCATCGGGGACATGACGGCAACTCCATCGACTATTGCTATGACCATACTTCCCTGGTCTATAGTCAATACCCTACCCAGTCCACACATCCCTGGCTCTAGGTTAAGGGCCAACCAGTCTACAGTTCACTAGCTCTGGTTCGTCTAGATGTCCCCTCTCTTCAATGGTGAACCAAAGTTATAGATATCGATAACCCCTTTGCACACGTCCCGCAGCAAAGCCCAACTCATGAAGTTAACTCGTTTGTTCCCATCTGGATCTTGAGTAATAACTTCCCACTTGGACTTTGTAATAACCCGGAAATCTGAGCCAATTTAAAATTTTTATTTTGGCAATTTTATTCAATTTTGAATATTTAAAATGAATTGTTTTAAATAATAATGACGAGAAATTTATTTTGAATAGAATTAGAACGTATATATTTATATAGATCGTCGTTTGAATATAAATAATTATTTATAATTATAAAAGGAATTGAAAATGGCGTGGTAGTTTGAAAATTCGATTTCAAAGTTCAGATGGATGTACAGGATTCAAAATAAAACAGATTTTAGTGAAACCAAAAATAATAGAATATATTTGAGAACATCTCTCCAACGAATCCGAAGAATTGAAATTTCATAGCGGGAATCAAAAGATATGCCCAGTTGAAAATTCAGAATAGTTGCTATGGAATTTTAGCCCTTAAAAATGGAAATTTTGCAAACGACCTCGGTTTTCGACGAAACCACTTTTCTTGGATCCGTGATGTCAAATTATTGCTAGGTTTCAAAATTCGTAATTTTTCGAATCAATATGTGAGCGTGGCAAAGTAAAACGCGTTTGACCAGCTTTAGTTGATTTTAATCGACTGGAAAATGGCCATTTTTCAAACAGTCTCAGAATTCGATGAAATTAGTTTTGTTAGGACCGTATCATCAATACGAAGCAAGAAAATATTTTTCTGGAATTTTTAGAGTCCATACGTAGCCCCGGTAAATTGAAATGCGCGTTCAAATTCAATATATAGGACGAAAACCGATCGAATCAGCTTACGATACATATCCTATTGTGTTCGGAATGGGGGTAATTAGCTATGGACGACAATCAGTGGGTTCGATTTCGAGGTCGAAAATAAAAGTTGCTTTTTAGAAAATTTAATAATAAAATATATATATTTATTTAAAGGCCCCCTAAATCCTCTCTCTCCCTCCTCCTTTTCATTCAGAACAAATAGAAAAAAAAGAGAAAGAAGAGGGGGAAGGAGCCGCTACTCCTCGGATCAGCGCGCCGCCACCGCCAACGCGAGGCATCCTCCCTCCCTCTCTCCTCCTCTTCCTCCGTCTCTACCCCTCCCTTCGCTCCTCTCTTCCCCTTTTCCTCCTTCCTCCCCCTCTCCAATCGACCGCCTCCCCTCTCTTCTTCTCCTCCCTCCTCTTCCACTGCAACTCCCCTAAAGCCAAAAAGTGACACCGCCCCCCTCGACTCGCGCACCATGAAATCCAGGCCCCCACAGGCCAAAACCCCTCACGCCCAGCCCCTGAAGACACCCTGTAGCCGCCTATTCCGGCCATCAGCACCACAGCAGCCCCGACTCCGCCTTCACCTCCTCCGAACACCAAAGAAGAAAAACCGTGAGTTTTTATATTTATTTTTATTTATGTTGAAAAAAATATAGGATCTTTACATATATATATATTTATATATATATATATATATACGAATAGCAAATGAAAACATAATTTTTATACATATAAAAATTAGATTCTTAAGGAAGAGAAGTTTAGATTTTTATTAAGTTAAAGTTTAGATTTTAATCTAAGAAAAGTTTGGATTTCTATAAAAGAAAAGATATGATTTTTATTGAACCAATGATAAGATTTTTAAAATATAGAAAAGCTTTGATTTTTAGATATAGAAAAGCTTTGATTTTTAGATATGAAAAGCTTTAATTTTAAAATTGGGAAAGAAGAGATTTTTAAACGCTTAAAGATAAGATTTCTAATCAAAGAAAGATTGGATTTTTAACGGTGTAAAGATCAGTTTTTTATATATTATAGAGATAATAAAAATACGATTTATATATTATAGAAGTAATAAAAATATGATTTTTACATAATGCAGATAATAAAATTATGATTTTTATATTGGTAGGGTATTAAAAATTTGATTTTTAATATATAGAACATCTTATTAAAAATGTGATTTTTTATATGTACAGCGTGAAAAAGATGGCGTTGGAATTTCGGGCAAATCAAATCGATCAGAAATTCAGAATAGAATGGTGGAGTGGAACCCAGTGATGAGAACTCCTCACCTTTTATTTTTTTTCTAGTTGAAATATATACTAGGCTGCAGACGGTGCTTAGCAGCACCCGACACCCATCGTCCACAAACCATGGATGACGTGTTTGTTTGGTTGCTATGTTGTGAAATTTGATTGTGTGATGTGGAATGAAATAAAATATTTTGTAGTGGAAAATATTTTATGGTTAAAAATATAATTTTTAACGTGTATATAAAATAAATATTTATAAACAAATCGGACGATTTGTTTATATACACTGATTTGACTGATATTGATTGGGACGATAAATTTTACACATCGACCAACTGCACAAATAAAATCTGTGTATGTTGATTTGAAACCCCACACGGGTATTGGTATGATATTTGATGTACACTAATCCTAATTGTTTAGTTGTATGTCAATCGATGGGTTGACAGACTGTGTAAGCGTTAATTATTTATATTTAATGCTTATGCAGTTGTGTGGTGCACTCTGGATGATGGTTGATGATTTATCGCTGCTGTTATATACATGTGTTGTAGGGAATCCATATAATTAACGTTATATGGTAATTGATTGGGCCTCATTCCCATTTGGAAAATAATGAAATATATATTCATGTGTTGAATAGAAAATAAATATTCATGTGTTGAATAGAAAAATGAAAATTCATGTATTGAAGAAAATATTCTTTTGTTGAATAGAATAACGAAGTTGTTAAAATATATATAAAAGCCGTGTTGATTAGATTGACGCCATTTTGACGTGATCGATATTTATATCGATTTTATTCATTTTTATAATGAATATAGTTAAAGAAAGTGATTTCAAAATATAACGTTTTGAAAATATTATCATTTGTATATCGATGATGTGGAATATTCAATTTTGATTAGAAATTGAATATGAACTTGAAATCGTTTTGAAAACGAATTTAAAACGATTTATAAAATTCGTTTTGAAAGTAAATCGACGAAATATATAATATATATATATATATATATATTATATATAATGGCCTGAATAGAACGCGCCGCGCCGCGGCAGTTCGCGAATTTCGACCATTGGCTTCGAATGGATATTACGGGAGATCCGACCGTCGGATTCTCCTAAAACCGGAACCATTGGGTACGTATCAAAAAGAGCTTTCTAACTAATATTAGAGATTTGAAATCTTACGGATGGATTTCGAATTATGTCCAAATCAAATTTGCAAAAGGTCGTTGTAAGTGCAGTTCGATGGCCGTTGATGGAAATCGACTGTACGGGCCTTGATAAAATTATTAAAAATAGTAATAATTTGTGTAAAATCATAAGAAATGATTTGGGAAGAATTGGGATGAAAAACTCCATATTTGAAAAGATAAAAGTAGATTTTTATCGAAATGAACTAGTTTTGAACTAGAATAATAATTAATTTATTTTTAAAATAAATAATTTGGATTTGAAATGGTTTTAAAAACAACCAGAATTTCAAATAATTGAATTGGAATGGATTTGAATTGAAATCATCTTCGTAATAGTTCGATGTTGGATTCGTGATTATACAGATGTTGTTATGGAAATTTGAAAGATATATTTATATCGTTATTTCCAATACGATATTTGTTGCTTTCAGAATTTGATATTGAATATAAGCCGATATATTTTCTATTCAGAGCCTTGTGTTTAATATCAAATGGGATTTTGGGTTGTCGTGAACGGTATCTTTAATAATACTGTTCTTAAACCCAAATGGAGTTAAGAAAATTAAGAACTAACTGGGGATCATTTAAGTTGGATGGTTTCTTGGATATTGATCTGATGTTGGTTTTGGCCTTCGGGGTTAATATTTTAGGGAACTGTCCTCTTACTAATTTACGGTTAGGTACTGATTGAAATGTGATGTGATTTTGGGGTTTATCGTGAACCGTCTTTTAAATGACATCGGTTCATTAACCCAGTTAAAGATTAAAACTAAGTGGAGTTTTAATGAATCTTTAATTAAATTGAAATGATCGAGAATTGAGTATCACCAGTTTTGCTCCAAGCGATAGTTAAATCTTTAACTATATTTAAATGTGAAATGGTAATTGAATTTACCGATAACACCGTGGTGTTAGATATGAAGTATTACCAGTTTTACTTCATGGGATGAATAGGTTGGGATTGGGAAATAAAATAAATGATTACTTCGGTGTGTTTCGCTAATCTCGACTAATTTGAATTGATATTCAAAAGGAGATTAAAGAATAAATTTAAAGAATTTATCTTTGATAAAATTAATGGGAACCTCTCCCTAAGAATGTGAAATTTAGCAACTAACCAGAGATTGGCTAAGATGAATGGTTTCCTGGGTATTGATCTGATGTTGGTTTCGGCCTTCAGGGTTAATATTTGGGGAATTGTTCTCTTACTAATTTACGGTTAGTGACTGATGAATTGGAATGAGGCGTATGTTGTGTTTGTGTAACACTTGTTTATTATATACGCGAGTTATTCAGAAAGACCAGGTCTATCCCATTCTGAATAACTGATTCGACGTGGTGTCAAGGATGAAGACAGTGGTTGAAGACCGGAGGTCTTCACATCGTTTAGGTGATTACTGATGATCTTGATTGGGCTGTACACCCAAGAGGAGGGAATCAGTTGGTGATCGTCCAGACGTACTTAGAGATCGATGCATATGCGAGGTAAAAGGTGCCTCCGGTTTCGTTCAGATCCAGAACGAACTTGTAAATGGACTGTGTGTCTGACATTGGATTTTATTCTGTGTGATTGATTTCTATTAAATATATATATATGTTTGGCGGCGGAGAATTTATTCTCTTGCTTAACGCTCTTCTCTAAGGCGTACAAGCTCAAGGGTTATATATTGATGGATATCAATCGCGTGGAGTGAATTTCCTGTGTGGCAAGCATAGTGGCAATTAATCGAGGCTTCTGTTGAAAAGAAAAGTCTTGTGGTTGATGATCAAAGCACGGCCTGTGTGGCATAGCTTTGTGTAGCGTTGATTCGCGAGCCTCACACCCCGGTTGTGAACCATAAACGGGAGAAGGATCCAGGGAGGGCATGCGACTCTTTCACGCTAGAAGCGGCGTCAGTGGTTTTACACGCCCTAACGAGTTTGACTTACGTAGTTGTTGCTGTTGCGAGGTGCCTCAGATATATCGGTCGTTCTCGAACCGATGGAGTCATTCGTTGGCTCATTTATGCCCCATAGTGTGGGGAGACGTAGTGTTCAGGGTTTCATCTAATCCACATCGAGTGGACCGACCCTGTGTCTCCAAGGGTCGATGCGTTCTGTTCCTGAGACATGGGCTAGATTGTCTCGAATTCGGTAAGGACGATCCCTTACCTTGGTTCACAGATGGAAATCCAACTTCCAATACGTGATATTTGCGGTTTTGATTGTAGAGCCTAGTATTGGCGACATGATATATGGTACCCATGCTGTCTATGATTAATACTTATGACTGAAATTGTTTTGACACTATACACTTATAGTAATAATAAAAGATGAAATTTAGCGTATCAAGCATTCTTTGGCTATTATAAGGTAAAACCCTATCCTCCAGCTTGTGTTGCATTATTTGATGGGACCTGGGTCTTATAATAGCTTCATTGTTCTTTATTTAGCATTGCGCTGTTGTTTTATGCACTGGTATTCTTGGGAGGAAACCCGTTCCGTGTTATACGGCGTGGTCCCTTGATTTACCTAACTTTAAAATAAGTATTAATAACTGTTTTAGTTCTCACACCAGTCACATGACTGACCTAGAGTTTATTGTTTTGACCTAAACTTTGGGTGCCCTTATTTTGACACGGGAAGCAAGTAGTTTTGGTTTTGCAGATTTATTATTCACAAGATCCTGATTTACAGCTGGAACGATACTCGGAAAGCTCTGTATCCGTGTATTACTTCTAGTTGTGTTTTGTATTATTTTCCGCTGCGATGTAATTTAAATCTCTGATATTTTCTATGTAATATTTATTCATAATCTGTATATTCTTGTATTCTGATGGAATTGTTGTAATAAACAATGAAAAGTTCTTCTGTTTGCGTTCTAATTCGCCTTGTCCTCAATTCAATCCGGGCTTTCCTTACCGGGGAAGTTACGGGTCGTTTTAGACTTCCTTTGCATCTCGGGTTTTGGTTGAATTGGAGTTGGTCTTCAAAAGAGTTATCGCGTAGAAATAGAAGCACATATCCAGTTCGGTTTAGACCTCTAATTCGATTTGGGTACATAGTGCTCAAGCACCCTGCTCGGTTCGTCTCGACCTCCTTGCCTCGCTTCGGTTCGGTGCTTCCGTCTCGGTCCTTCTATCTGGGTTCGGTTTGGTCCACTTTTCCTCCAGCTGATCCGATCCGATTCCATGCAAAGCTTCAGTTCAATCCCAACTCCAAATCAATGCAAATGGCCTTCCTTTTTTCCATGCTTCTTTATGCTCAAGCTACAGGTCGGTTCGGCTATGCCTGTTCGGTTCGGCCCCATCCGATCCGATCCAGAACACTGCAGATTTTCCAACAACCTTGTATCGTCCATTCTCGCTATACAACAGCGTTTTTAACCATTCTAACTTTACTAAACAATCATAAAGCATTCCAAACAGTAGTAATAACATGTGTAGTCAATCAACAAGGTCAAAACATCAAGCATATAGGTTATTTAGATCAAATATACCCAAAATTCATGATTTCCCCTTAATCCCCTTAACCATGTTTAACCGTACGATTAGCAAACTTAATCCGAATTAACCCAAATTTTTATTAGAGACATAAAATAATATTCTAGAATTTTTACATATTTTTCCAGATTTTTATTATTCATAATTTCGCTATTTATCACTAATCATCCCTAATTAGCCATAATTAGCGAATAAAAGTGTAAATCACTCACGTTTCCACAAATAAATTATAGATCTGAAAAACCACTGATTTGGGTCGAATTCCTAAGTGTTCCAGTAGCTTTTTCACGATTTTGGTGCTAATCCGCCTTAATTTGATGTAGATTTACTTAATATGTGATTAGGAAGTGATTAGGGATGAATTTAGGAGGTGGAGGCCATTACTAGGGTTAGAGGAATGTTTGTGGCGGTTAGAAAACTGAAATGAAATGTTTTCCAAAACCCTTTCAACCCTCCCATAATCCTAACCCCGAAATGAGTTATGGGCCTAACCACTAATCACCTAATTAAGACCGGTTAAGCCGTTTTTCCATTTACAAACCTTATTTCAGCCATTTCTCCCAAATAGTGAGTCCGTTTGATTAATGTGACCACTATACGGAAAGATAAACCATCATCCGGATCCAATGGAAGTAGTTTCAGATCAACATCCCTTACCAATCAAAAGTTATAGGCGAAACAAGATTCGCCAGGGGTAAAACAGTCATTTAAAATTCGGCAAAAATCTTGAACGTGGGAAATGACCCCAATAGTTGTTGCCCATAGTTACACGACCATACGACTTCGTATGAAGATAAAATAAATATTATACGATCCTCCAATACATAAAATACGGGTCGTTACACTCCACTCCTCCCCGCTTAACAAATTTCGCCCCCGAAATTTCTTAATCAAAACATACAATGGTGTCCCGCATGCCTATCAGCCATTTATAAACAATCAAACGTATATAATAACACAACGAGCCTATCCTAGCATGCGGTTATTAACAAGGGAAAAACTATATTGCGATCAAAATCTTACCTGGCAAAGAGTTCTGGATATGACTTCCTTATGCTCTCCTCGGTTTCCTAAGTACAGTCATTCTCAGTATCACCCCACTAGACCTTAACCAGTTTCACCGACTTCCTTCGGAGTTGCTTCGTATTGGGTCCGATAATATGAACGGTTCCGTGGCTCCGAACTGCCTCAGATTCCACCTCGATATCATCCAACTGATCTAGTGAAATAGTCAAATTATAATCATGCACGAACTTCCTTAATTGGGAAACATGAAATACATTGTGCACTCCCGCCATCTTGTCTGGTAATCCAACTTTATACGCTAAATTCCCACTTTTTCGAGAACTAGAAATGGACCATCAAACCTTGATGCCAACTTACCTCTCCTGCTAAAACAAATCACACTCATTAATGGAGAGATTTTGACGAATACCAGGTCGCCAAAAGAGAATTTCAATTCTCTTCGTCTTTTATCAGCATAACTCTTCTGCCTATCTTGGGTAACCTTCATTCATTGTTGGATAACCTTGATTTTAGCTGAAGTTTCTCTTATTACATCTGGTCCAAGAACAAATTTCTCACCGGTTTCCAACCAACATGATGGTGAGTTGCATGGTCTTCCGTACAAAGCTTAAAATGGAGCCATACCAATAGTGGACTGATAACTATTATTATATGTGAAATCAACCAGATGCAATTGGTCATCCCATGAACCACCCAAATCTAATATATGAGCTCTCAAGAGATCCTCTAATACATGATTCACCCTCTTTGTTTGACCATCGGTTTGAGGATTGTACGTGGTACTGAGATATAATTCTGACCCTAAAGCCTCTTGTAAGCTCTTCCAAAACCCACTAGTAAATAAGGGATCTCAGTCACTCACAATACCTCTAGGTACTCCATGAAATCTCACTACCCACTTTATATACATTTCTACTAACTTAACGGCTGTTTTATTCAACTTAACCGGTACAAACCTTGCACTTTTGGTCAATCGATCCACAATAACCCAAATACTATCATGACCCGATCTAATCCTTGGTAGACCATCAGTGAAATCCATTGATACATGTTCCCATTTCCATTCAGGAATTTCCAACGGTTGTAACAAACCACTAGGCTTCTTTTGCTCAGTTTTAACTAACTGGCAATTCATGCACTTGGATATATACTTCCCAACGTCTCTCTTCATCCCTTCCCAGTAATAGGTATGCTTCATGTCTCGATACATTTTGTTACCACCAGGATGTATAGTCAGTTTCGAGTGATGACATTCTCTAAGCACTTCATCTTTCAATCCATTAACGTTGGGTACAACTAGCCTCCCATTCTTTCGAAGCCATCCCTCTCGATCAAGACCATACTTGTTCATCCTCTCGTCGTCGATACCCATCTCTTCCTTGGAGATGATTTCCAATAGATTAGGATCGTCCCACTGACTGGAACCGATCCCCTGAATCAAAGTGGGTCTGATTGTCAAACTTGCTTACATCTATGGATCCAATTCGCACTTAGGTTTGAATCATATCCTGCGATATACTCCAGTTGCTTCCATTCCAGAAACATAGCCCCCAAACTGGCATGTCTCATACTCAATGCGTCAGCTACCACGTTGCCCTTCCCGGGTGTTTATGCGATATTAAAATCATATGATGCCAAGAACTCTAACCATCTCTACTGACGAAGATTTAAATCCTTTTGAGAGAAAATGTACTTTAATGACTTATGATTGGTAAACAACTTGAATCTTTCTCCCAAGAGATGATGTCTCCACATCTTCAATGCAAACACAATCGCTGCCAATTCGAAATCATGGGTAAGATATCTTTTCTCATGTGGTTTCAGTTGCCGACTAGCATAAGCTACAACCCTACCTCCTTGCATTAGTACAACACCTAGTCCGGTACCACAGGCATCCGTGTATACCATCATTTTTTCGTTCTCTTTAGGAATAACTAACACTGGTGCGCACGTTAACTTTTCCTTTAGGCTCTTAAACGCATTCTCACACCTTTTGTCCCAATCGAAAGCTTGGTTCTTCTTCTTGGTCAACTGAGTTAACGGTGATGCTATCTTGGAGAAGTCTTGGATAAACTTACGAGAATATCCAGCTAACCCCAAGAAACTTCTTGCGTTCGTTGCATTCTTGGGCGTAGACCAATCTCGTACCGTAGCCACCTTCGCAGGATCCACGGCAATACCATTCTCCGAAACAACATGGGCCAAGAATCTCACTTCCCTTCTCCAGAAGTGACACTTAGAAATTTTTCTTTCAATTGGTGTTTCCTCAACACCTCTGTCACTTCCCTCAAATGTTCCTTGTGTTCTTCCTCTATCCTCGAGTAAACCAAGATATCATCCACGAATGCAAGAACGAACTTATTTAATTAATCTCAGAAAACTCTATTCATAAGATCCACAAAATATGTGGGTGCATTGGTCAACCCGAATAGCATGACTAACCACTCATAGAATCCAGACGGCGTCCGAAATGCCGTTTTAGGTATACTCCCAACTGCTACTCGGAGCTGATGAAAACCTGTCTCGAGATCTAACTGGGAAAACGCTCTTGCTCCATTTAACTAATGTAACAAATCATCTATCCATGGAAGAGTATACTTATTCTCCCTAGTCACTTTGTTCAACACGCGGTAGTCTACACATAAGCGAAGGGAACCACCGGGCTTAGTGGTAAATACAACCGGTGCTCTCCGCTCGGAAACATTCCTTCGGATAAATTCCTTCTTCAAAAGATCGTCCACTTGCACCTCGAGCTCTCACTGCTCCCTTGGCGCCATACGATGAAGATGTTGTATATAATGGAGTTGTATACACAATTATATGATTTTTGTTTGATGATAACAAACAAATATATCTTATTTTAAATGTGTTTGTTACTGTACTGTTTCATATATACATCACAGAAAAGAATATAATATTTATATTTAAATAAAATACGACTGTACAGAAATTCAAATATTCACAGTATTTTATTTAGATAGAATATTTTATTTCAAACATTCAAACAGTACAATTTTTTTTAACTCCACTATTTGAATACCTCACCGATATACATTTCAATTTATATTCATTTTCATACTCAATCCAACACTCATACATTTCACATTCACTCATACACAATTCCATTTATACATTCACTCATATACACTTTTACACACTGTTTTTGTTTTCTGCCTTTTGTCTTCAGTCTCCAGTCTTCATAGCATCTTCACTGCCACAGTCAGTCCAGTCACAATCCATACCTATCACATATAGAAACACACACACAAAGTATATGGAACAGAAATAATATTTTAAATTCTAGCACATAAAATTTTTTGTTTTAAAAATTTATTTTGCCTCATAATTTTGGTGTGTTTCTCATCATTTTTCATGACTTGATCTGATATGTGAATGTAGCACGTGCACGATACATGTATACACATACATGTGTATGTATATACACATATTACAGTGCAGGGACAGGAAAACTCGTCTGATGGCTGCATGTACACACGTGCATCTATATATATATATATACACGCACACACACACATGTGCACTACCTCACTAATCAGTGTGCAACTGAGAAGTAGCCGCATGGACCATCTCGACTTAGTGCAAATCAACAGTGGGACAATCAAGTACAAGGGACATATCAAACAAAATGACAAAGCAGCATGAAGTTCAACATGACATAACATGAAAACAACTCAAGCGTAAGTGGGCATTCATGCATGTGTTCAACAAGAAGTTCAGTGCAAGTGTGCACCTTAAAATGATCAGCAAGTGCATATCAATATGGTCAAAATGAAAAGTGGTCGAGTTAAATTGGTAGCACAAATTCAGAAATGGGTGCAACCAAGTCAAGTGTGTAGGTCAAGAACATATATGGAGCATAGCTACAATTTTGGAAATTTACTCGAGCCAGTTTAACAAGTGAACAATGCAACAGTAACCTTAGAAGGCCAGTAAAAAGTGTACATATGAAGGCAGATGCATTGGTGAAACAAGTCAATACAAGAAGTGCTTGTATACACTCTAGAACATACAAAATATGTAATAGTATATACTTGAAAGTGAAGTGGCAACTTACAACAATGTTTAGTAGCAATATCATATATGTAAGCACAAGTACACACAATGGTGATCAAGTCAAAATGGCAAGAGGCAAAGTGCAGTATGCTCAAGTCAGCAAGAAAAAGTGGTACATGGACCAAGACAAATGCGCAAGTACACGATTCAAAGCATCGGAGCAGCATAGTTCAAACTAGTGTACATGGGTAAAGGTCAGCAGTTTTTTTTTGGGTGAAGCATTGGTGAACACAACGTCAAAGTATTGCAGTACAAAGTCAAACAGACTTAGGTCAATATGGCAAAGTGCAAGCAGCTCTGGTACAAACACATAATTCAAGTGTGACAAACTTTCATGAGCAACAATCAAATGGTGAATGCAACAGCTCAGCACAAAAGAAGCATGGCAAGAGCAATGATGCCAGACAACATATGCATGGATAATTGATGCAATTTAAAAGCAGATGAAAATTACAGTGTTGAGTTAAATATGCAGGAAAGTGTGAACAATGCACAAGCACGGTACAACATGGAACATTATTAAGTTTTCAATTAACAACCATCATGGGATAACAGAGCATACCATGCAAGACCATCAAACATATTTGGCAAGGGTTAATATATGGAAATCGTATTCTGTTTCTTTTTATTTCTTTTCCAAAGTTCACAATATTTAAGAAAGTCGTCCAGGTTCACAACAAAGTATTCTGTTTCCAGAAATGTTCTGACTGATTTTGCAAGGGATAACAAATCAACACTTTCCAATTTTTGAATCAAGTTTCCAGTTTTGACAAAGCATTTAAGGAATTTCAATTTTGGCAAGATTTCATTACAAATTTAAACAAATCAGTAGGCATTTTTTTTTGGCAAATTTTTTTGGCAAATAAATCAGAAATGATTCATGAATTTAATCAACCATTTTCGGTAAGTCTTTTCAAAGGGTATGATTCATAGCAGAGCATCAATCAAGCATGGATTCATTCATGGAGCAAAATCATTTCAGAAAACTTTTTGGAATTCATGGAAGTTTCTTCTATCATGCATGAATCAGGAAATATTTTCACGCAATTTTCTTTTGCCGTGGAATTCAATTCAAAACCGAGAATTTCAAAAAGGGAAAGCAATACAATTTCAGATCAAATCATTCATGTGAAATCAGAGGAATTAAAGGGTTTTCTATTACCCTATATAATTTCACCCATCATCATCGGCTAAGAGAGAGATCGAAACCACAAACAATCAGATATCAATTCAAAGAAAGAAAATTCAGAAAACTCACAAAAACTTATCCATCATTTTCGATCTCCAATATCCCAAATCAAAGCATCATAGAGCCACAAAATTCCGAGCTTCAAAGGGAAATCGAGATCAACATCAATCGATTGATTTGGAAGATTGAGAAACCCTAGTTCGACCACCATATTTTTCCTCCAGAGGATAAATAGAAAATGGGCCTTATAAGAAGTGGTACACTCAAATGAAAATGGGTCGGCCATTTTTTTACTTAAGGATTAAAAGGGGAGATAATGTTTTAATTTTAGTCTAGGGTTTAAATTGTCTTGTTTTTATTGTTTTCGTTTTTCAATTCTTTTTGTAATCAAACGAACAGTTTCTAGAGTCTGTAAAATTCTAGATAATCCAGTTAGGGTTTTGCTGGCAGTTTACTAGAGTCTGTAAAATCTAGGCTTACGAGTTACAGGTTTTGTAATTCGGGAAAATCTAATCGAGGGGATATAGATCAGTCTAGGGTTTTGAGTGTAGGGTTAGTACAGGAGCAGGGAGTGCGAGTTTACATGGTCTTGTAAGAGGGATCTCTTCTATCACCTAGCAGAAACCTTAGGAATGTAGCAGTAGGCAGGGTTTTGCCGAAGCTGGGTATCTTTATGTGTTATTTCTTTTCTGCTTTTTATTTCTGCTGCATTCTGTGATATGTTTATTATTTAATATCCCGTCTGATTTTTAACTCAACAAAAAATGGTGATAAACCCTATTCACCCCTCCTCTAGGGTTAACCTAGATCCAACAAGTGGTATAAGAGAAGGTATTTTCTAATAACTCTAGAGTAGTGGTCATCCTAATTATCAGTCCTCTGAGAGTCAGTCCACTCGTATTCCATCTATTTTTAGTGGTACAGATTTTTTAAATTGGAAATTAGAAATGAAATCCTATTTATAATCTATTGATATTAAATGTTGGAATAAAGTTATAAATGTGTATAATACTGTAAATAGGAATGATATTGGATTTAATACTCGTGCTATTCATATCCTATATTCTTATATTGATGATGTACAATATAGTCTTATCTCTCATTGTTTGACTACGCAGGAAATCTGGAAAACTCTCAATGTGCTGTATGGAAAATCGGACAACAGCTCAAAACCTCATAATGACAATTCAGCTTCAGATTTTTGCTTAACTGGTTGTTCAGATGGAAATTCAATTGAGACTCAACAGGAAATATTTCTTATAAAGATTTAATTCATCGTTTAAACAGTTTAACTGAATCTATTGAGAATCTAAAATATAAAAATAAACTTCTAAAATCTGAGAAGCTTGAGTTGATCTGCAAAAATAATCTTTTGGAATAAAAACTCAAAATCGTTAAGAAGTATTCAAATTCTAATTGAAAAAATTGTTTAAATTTGAAAATTGATTTTGTTCAGCAAAATAAAAATATTAAAAAATTTGAAAATGAAATCCTGTTTTTAAAAGAGAACAAGATAGAGCTTGAAAGCACAAACAATTGTTTGCAAAAAGAATTTGAAAATTTTAAAATGACTGAATATTCCAAATATATTTTTGCTGAAAAACAAATTTTGTTGAAAACTGAGTCTATTCTGAAAGTCGAAAACATTTTGAATGTGAATTTGCTGGGTCCCAAACCAAAATTAAATTGCTTAATGATGAAAATTTGATTTTGAAAACTGATTTTGAAAAGAGTAAGACTATTGAAAACCATTGTTCAGATCTAATGAAAGAAAATGGTGATCTTAAATTTAAAATTCAACAACTTTAAACAACATTGACTAAATTTTCTAACTGTGAAAAATATTTGAATATGTTGTTGAAAAACCAATTTTCTTTGGAAATAAAAATGGTCTTGGTTTTGGGAAAAGAAATGATTTTAAAAATTTGAACTCTTGTGATTTTAAAAATCCTTCAAACTACTTCAAGAAGGGTCATTTTGAAAATTTGAATTTTAAAAATTCCTAAAGTCTTTTGAATCACAATCGAGATAAGAATTGGTTTGATAACAATTCATTTAATTCAATTTGGACCTCGAAAGGAAATAAAGTTAATTTGTTTAAATTCAGACAGATTTGTGTCCCTAAAGGTACTTTGGTAAATTCCGATGGATTGTTATATAAACAAGTTTGGGTACCAAAACATATGAATACAACTGTGAGTGGTTTGCTAATTTTGTTAGACCACTCGATCCTTTAAACTGTTAGGTACCGAAGGTGGCTGAGGAACTGCTATGCTGAAAGGAAATTTGAAATCAAGCTGGTCTATAATTCTGTATCATTTATAGTTCCTTTAGCCAAGATTTGTTGAGTTAGAGATTCATTTGCTCAAAAGGATTTTCAGGCATGATCTCTAGACTCATTTTTTGTATATTTTTTTGTTTTCACTCTTTTATCTTTTTTTCCTCCTTCTACCTCTTCTGTCTATTTTCTTTTTTGATCATTGCCATATTATTTTCTTTTCCTCTTGGGCTTCCTTAACATCCAGCTGTAGAACTCTTCATTTTCTGGAAATGTGCTTCACTTGAATGAAAATAAGATGTTTTAATATTTTCCATATCTTGAATATAAATTTGTAAATATCTGTAATTGTTTTGATGTTTATTTTCTATTTTCTGAATTCATAGCAGTGTTGATGTATTCTTGTCATATCTTGAACACTATTAATTTGAATTCTAAATTTTTGAAGATCTGAAAGTTTAATGGAATTTCACACACCACTGCTGTTTTGAGTTTCTTCTAATTCATTTTAGAAAAACTTGAAATATTATACTCATTACAGCACACTGCTATTCATCAATTGTGATAATTTCAATGTTTTTTAGATTGGCTTAGATATTTTGAATTATCTTGAACCAATGATACATCTTGAAATTCATCTTTATTCATGATCATTATGGTTGAAATTTGTTTGTTTGAAATCATATGAAATTCTTGATATTTTGAATATCACACACCTCTTAAATTTGAAAGTATCAATCTTGTGTGACTAACTCATTATATCTCAAAACTTGACTTTCATTCAAGTGATTTCAAATAATTTTTTTCTTTTCTAGATCAGAAATACCTCTCATACTTGATGTAAATGATTTGAAATTACTCATGTGCTTGTCATAATTTTTTTTTGAAAAATTCTTGGAAAAAATTGGTTCTTGAAATTTATTGATATTTCATGGTTATTTGATTTGAATATTTGTTTGCTTAAAATCATTTGAAATTATTGATTTATAGAATCTCACACATATCTCGAATCAAAAATTAATAATCTAGTGTGATCGATTCATTGAATCCTGATATATTCATATTTCTCAAATGATTTCATATAACCTGTATTTTTAATATTGAATCATGAATCATATTTTGTGACCATCAGGAACATCCTCTGACAAGTCTGCTGTTGCAACAACCCGAAAAATATGAACCAATTTAAAATTTTTAATTTGGCTATTTTAGTGAATTTAAAATATTTATAATAAATATTTTAAATAATAACGACGAAAAGTGTGTTTGAATCAATGTTTGAAAATAAATATAATTAATTTTAATATAAACAAGGCATGAAATGGCGCGGTAGTTTCAAAATTTCAATTCAAACTTTGACTGACTGTACCGGGTGCAAAACAAAACAGATTTTAGTGAAACCAAAAATATTTAAATCTGTTTATGAATATCTTTCTAACGAATCTGAAAAATCGAAGTTTCATAGCGGGAAGAAAAAGTAATGGCTAAATGAATTTTCAGAAGGGTAGTTATAGAGTTCATATAGCCCGTGAATACGGTCATTTTGCAAACGACCTCAGAATTCGATGAAACCACTTTTGTTGGATCCGAGATGTTAAATTATTTCTAGGTTTCAAATTTCATAATTTTTGAAGCTAGTATGTGAGCGTGGAAAAGGAAAATGTTTTTGGTCGATTTCTGTTAAATTGGATCGACCAGAAAAGGGCAATTTTTCAAACGGTCTCAGAATTCGATGAAACTAGTTTTGTTGGGACTGTATCGCCAAAAATAGCTAGATTAATTTTTCTGGAATTTTTGGGATCAGTATGTGGCCCCGGCAAATTGAAATGTACGTTCAAATCAAATATTGAATGTTTTATATTTTAATTTGAAGAATAGCTGACTGTAACAGTCGAATGGGCCTACGAAACATTTCCCATTGTGTTTGGAATGAGGGTATTTAGCTAGGGATGACAGTCGTTGGGTTTAATTTTGAGCTCGTTTGAGAAAACCCTAATTTTGGGAATTATAAATGGCATGGGCCAATCAGATTTTTTATAAAAAAAATTATAAACAAAAGGCGGATTCTCTCTCCCCGACGTCGACTGAAGGCGGAAAAGCTTTCTCCCCTTCCCATCCATTTTCTGGCTGATCCATCGCGAATTACCACCTGCCCCTTTGGAGTTATTTGTAGCCCTCGAAGAGAGCTTTAAATCCATACCGGTTGGAGATTTTATTGTGGAGTGTGGAGGGAGAATCACCTCCGGGAAGGTGCGGCCTTTCAACCTCCGCTGCCGACGATAGGGACCACCGAAGTGGGTCCTTCCATCGTATGCGAGTGCGCCCTCCGTCCCGCTTCAATGCTACATCGCCCGATCCTCGCCTCGTTACACGGATTTGCTGAAAATCGAAAACCTAGTTTTGAACAACATCAGAAAGGTACGACCTTTATTTATTTAAAACAGTTTTAACACTTTAAAACCGTTGCAAACTTCTAGAAATCATATCTTTTTCGTTTGTTGACGAAATTCGGTGAAACAAGAGACAGTGGACTCGTGTGGACGCCTTCTACATTCTAGAAGAGACCAGACATGTATAAGCGTTGTATAAGTTGTATGTTCGATGTATAAGTTATATATGTGTTGTATAAGTGATATGTGCGTTGAAATAAATTGAAATGATATTGGAATGAAATCGAAATATAGTTATATACGTATATCTATCTATATATATATATATACACTCCCCTCGTCCACAGACCATGGACGAAATGTATTGGTTGTGATATTGTTTGGATTATTGGTTGATGTGAAAATTTGGTGAATATCATGAATGGTTGGTCTGAAATGAATGGTTGTGGTTGAAATCCCAATAGGATTAGTATATGGGAAAATTCATCTGCGTACGAACTAGATATTGAAAATCCCCATTGTCAAAAGTTGCGAGGCTTTAAGGTAGAGCGAGGAGCCGTACTAGGGACGGTCCCGGTTTTAACTACCCTGCCGTTATGCTGCCGAAATTTTCTGAAATATTTCTGTGTTTGATTTATATTCATGTGTTGAATGTTGAAATTAAAGTTATGTGTTGAATATTGAAATAAAATTCATGTGTTGAATAGAAATTCATGTGTTGAAATAAATTCATGTGTTGAATGGAGTTCGTGTATTGAATAAATTCTTTAAAAGATAAAAAATAACATATTTATCATATATATAGACTATATAAAATATTAGTGGTTTAAATAAATTGTTTTAACACCAAAAATAACATTTTTACCTTATATATAAAATATATAAAATAATCGTATTTTGAAATAAATTGTTTTGCAATAAAATTCACATTTTTATTATATATATATATATAAACTATAGAAAATATCCATGTGTTGAATGTTGGAATAAAATTCATGTGTTGAATGTTGAAATAAAATTCATGTGTTGAATAGAAATTCATGTGTTGATTAGAAATTCCTGTGTGGAAATAAAATAAATAAAATTCATGTGTTGAATAGAAATTCCTGTGTGGATATAAAATAAACAAAATTCATGTATTGAAATAAATATCTGTTGGATAAAAATATCATTTTTATCAAATATGTGAAGTTAAAATGGTTTTGAAGTCGAAGAATGGATTTTATATATATATATATATATAATTAAAATATATCGAATAACGAAGCTGCAGTTTGTGTTTTGAAACCATGATTTCAAACGATTAGTGCAGGAGATCCGAGCATCAAAATTTTCCCGAAACCGAAACCGTTGGGTTCGCTTTGGAAATATCTTTCCAATGATACCCACTTTATGAAAATCCAACGGTTGGATTGTTTATAATGTTTAATTCAAATCTGAAGAAAAACAGCGCCAGAATCGATTATATATATGTATATATATATATAATTAAATTAAATCGAATAACGACGCTGCAGTTCGTATTTTGGAATCGAAACTTCAAACGAGTGTACCGGGAGATCCGACCGTCGGATTTTCCCAAAACTGTAACCGTTGGATTCGTTTCGAAAAGATATTTCTAATGATTTAAAATTTGTGAAGATCCAACGGTTAAATTTTCAGGTATGTGTACATCAAATCTGAAGAAAAACAGCGCCATGGCCGCGTTATGGCCTGAAGCATCGTTTGAATGAATTAGCTATTTTTAAATAAATAAAAATAGCGATAAATCGTTATAAAATATTATAAACGATATAGAATGGAAATAAACCGAATTTACTCAGTTTAGTGGATATTTGATGGTTGAATGTGTTTGGCGTGAATTGTTGTCGAATAATTTAACCATTGAAATGAATTGATTTAAATTCCAAATATATGTGAATTATTTGAAAAGGCCGAGTTAAATCTCATTTCCAAATAATCGATCGGCGATAAGAAGTTGATGATGAAGAGGGTGGTTGAAGACCGGAGATCTTTACCTCGGTTGGATGATAACTGATGTCTTGATTGGGAGGCATCCCGAAATATAGATAATAAGTTGTGATCGTCCAGACGTACGTGGAAATCGATGGGTATGCGAGGTATATAGTGCCTCCGGTTTCGTTCAGACCTAGTACGAACGTGTAAATGGACTGTGTGTCTGACAACGGATTTTGTTCTATGCTGATTGATCTCTATTAAATACATATCTGTTTGGCGGCGGAGAATTTATTCTCTTGCTTAACGCCATTCTCTGATACGTACGAGCTCAGAGGTTATATATCGATAGAAATCAGTCGCATGGAGTGAACTGCCTATGTGGCATTCCTAAGTGGCAACTGATCAAGGCTTCTATTGAAAAGCAAAGTCTTGTGGTTGATGATCAAAGCACGGCCTGTGTGGCATAGCTTTGTGTATAACGTGAATTCGCGAGCCTCACACCCCGGTATGAACCAAAAACGGGAGAGGACATCAGGGAGGGCATGTGTTTCCTTCTAGCTAGGGTGGTGTCAGTGACCTTCCAGCCCTGACATTTATATTATTTTCACCTGTGTGGTTGTTGCTGTTGCGAGGCGCCTCGGATATGGAGCCATTGGGCTCATTTTCGCCCTATAGGGAGGGGGAACGCAGTGCCCAGGGTTTAAGTTTAATCCACATAGAGTGGACCGGCCCTGACGATCCAAGGGTCACTCGAGCTCTGATCCTGAGACATGGTAGGCAAGATTGTCTTAAAGCGGTGGATGATCCCTGGCCTCGGTTCATGACGGAAATCCAATTTCCAAATACTTGACTTTGCGGTTTTGATTGTATACCTATATATGGCGACATAGTGGTATGTGGCATTAATGCCGTCTATGATTGATACTTATGATTTGAAATTGTTTTTGAAACATATAAACACTAGTAATAATATCAAATGCTTTTGTTTTATTCGTATCAAGCATATTTTTGCCATTATGAGGTAAAAATTCTATCCTCCGGTTTGCGTTGCACTGTGTGATGGGAACTGAGTCTTATAATGGCTTCATTTTTATAAAAAGCATCACGATGTTTAAAAGATTTGCTTGTTGTAAAGCACTGACAATCCAATGGAGTAAACCCGTTCCGCGAAAGTGGCGTGGCCCTGTGATTAGCCATATTATAAAACGTGTTAAGTAGATTTCTCATACCAGTCCCATGACTGACTCGTAGTTTGTTTCACTTGCAAACTCGGGTGCCCCTTTTTCTACATGGGCAACCTTGTATTCAGGTTTTAGCAGGCTCTTTCTGGTTAGCTGGAGCTGAAAATAGACTCTATCATTTATCACTTTTTATGCTGTTCAGCTCCTATTGTACATATTAGTCATCACCTCATCACTAGGTAGGCAACCCAATACGATCCTCTGCCCATCATCCGCTCTAATGGTCACCGAAGACCCCTCACAATTTACTACCACCCCATACCATTGGAGCCAATCGACTCCTAAAATAATGCCAAACCCAGTAAAGCCTAGAACAAAGCAATCACAAGCAAACACACATCCATGACTCAGTAAGACCAAATTTCGACAAATCATACTAAGGCTAGTCGAACCACCGATCGGGTTTGTCACAACTAAAGCTCTATCGACAATCTCGGGTTCCAACTCCAACCTATATACTAGGTCACTAGATATGAAAGAATGGGAAGCCCAGGTATCAAACAATACTCGAACATGAACATCATAAATAGAAAGCATACCTTGAATAACGATACCCTTTCCCTTCTATGCCGCATTTGGGGCATTCGACGAAGAAGGAACGACATTGATAGCATATGCTTTCACCATTTGCTTCTCCTTAGGAGGTTGTGGACATTCATTCTTAAAATGCCCCACTTGGCTGCAGTTGAAGCACTTCTTTTCCCCTGGCTTTGCTCGACACTCTTTGACATAGTGACCCTTCTTGCCACTGCTATAGCACTCGATATCTTTCTTATTCTTCTTTTTCTGACCATCCTTGGTCTGATTCGGTTTCCTCTTATTCTGGGAATTATTCTTGTCTCCGCCGCTTTCCTGCGGCTTTGGCTCCTCTACAGATGTAATAGCAACCTCGATCTTTGACTTAAGGTAAAGGCTCTTTGATCTCAATTCCTTTCCCGTAACAGATTCGAATGTCTCATCGATATGGTTTATAAGTCTTTCCCCCAAGTACTCATCTAGGCCAGTTATGAACTTCTCGTTCTTCTTCTCGACAGTATCAATAAGAGATAATCCATATTTCGAAAAAGTATCAAATTTGACAATGTATTCCAAGACTGCCCTACCATTCCGCTTAAGCTTCAAAAACTTCCTAAACAATTCTGATTTCTGAGCAGCGGGAATAAACTTGTCACGGAAGCAAGTCTTAAACTGATTCCAAGTAACTTGATCCTCGGAGTAGCAGCTATAATAGCATTCCACTTATTCATAGCCCGTCCTTGAAGTTGACGTGATGCTAACTTTCTCTTCATTGCATCATCGATACCTAAATCCTCGAAGATGCGCTCACAACTATCGATCCAATCCTTAACCTCCGTAGCCGATTCCGTTCCGTGGAACGGCTTCCCACCAAGACTAGTATAATCCTTACAGAGGTTGGCTAAATCGGCTCTAGGCGCCTGCACTACTGCACCACCACCGTTAGCAACATTAGGGAAAGCTCCCTGAGCGTCCCTAAGCATCTCTTGCATGAAGGTAGTAAACATGGTCCTCATATTAGGGACATCCTACTGTTGGCCACAGACCCCGTACCCCTCGTATTTCGGCTCATCGTTCAATCTGTTAAAAGAAAAATGATTAACCATCTCCTTAGTGGTGCCAGTGCAGTGCGAATACATCCTTGGATATACCAATAGCATATATATAGTTTTTGAGAACCAAAATATCACAAATATGCACTCTCATATAGTTATACTATCTCTCCCTGATGTCTTCCCCTAGGTTATCTACGCAACCTAGGCTCTGATACCAAGTGTGACGGCCCGCCCTACACCAGCCGACATTTCCTCGAGATGCGTTATGCCAATGCCTGACTAGCACAAGACGGTCGTCAAAGAAAAGGGTTTGAAACTATGAATCACCAAAGAACCTGTAGTATATCTCACAGCGCATGGAATAAAATATAATAATAACATAACTTGACATAAAATAGGCGAGACAGTGCATAAGCTGAAAACTAAACCATCATAGCAGTAGAATCCAAAATACAGCTTGTGATCCAAACCATCATTATTACAACTTCAAAATACTGTCTCTAAAGCAAAATAGAAAAGGTACACCACTAATGCCCGAAGTAGTAACCAGCAACAACACAGGGCCAATATATGTAAACAATACGTGGATGCCTCCCGCTCGTCTCCAGACAGCTACTCGTGCATGACCGCCTAATCTGTCTCTAGTCTGCTCGTTTAGGAGCACCCAGAGTAATAAGAAGAGACATAAAACTCTGGGTCAGACAAAAGTATGGTATAAGTGATAGCAGCGAAGTAAAAAAATAAAAGGTATAAATAATCATACTTGAACCTGGACCCGCAACTAAAGAGTTAGCACAACAAGATGTACAATACTTTAAGGTAACACAACCATAAAGTGTAAAATGGGAGTGTGCATGTCATGGTGATAGCAAACATCAAACATAGCAATCATCCTCACATCACTCACTCGGTGCTTATAGCATACGATATCCACCGCTTTGATCACCGCATCCATTGGGGCCATGACTGAAACTCCGTCGACTATTGCTATGACCATACTTCCCTGGCCTATTGTCAATAACCCTACCCAGTCCACACATCCCTGGATCTAGGTTAAGGGCCAATCAGTCCACACTTCCCTGGCGTTGGTTCGTCTACATGCCCCCTCTCTTCAAAGGTGAACAAAAGTTATAGATATCAATAACTCCTTTGTACATGTCCCGCAGCAAAACCCAACTCATGAAGTTAACTCGTCGGTTCCCATCTAGATCCTGAGTAATAACTTCCCACTTGGACTCCAACTGATCCGATCTGATCCCATGCAAAGCTTCATTTCAATCCCAACTCCAACTCAATGCAAGTGGCCTTCCTTTTTGTCATGCTTCCTTATGCTCAAGCTCCAGTTCGGTTCAGCCCTATCTGATCTGATCCGGAGCACTTCAGATTTTCCAACAACCTGGTATCGTCCATTCTTGCCATACGACGGTGTTTTCAATCAATCTAACTTTAATAAACAATCATAAATCGTTCTAAACAGTAGTAATAACATGTGTAATTAATCAACAAGGTCAAAATATTAAGCATATAGGTTATTTAGATCAAACATACCCAAAATCCATGATTTTCCCCTTAATCCCCTTAACCATGTTTAGCTATAGGAATAGCAAACTTAATCTGAATCAACCAAAATTTTTATCGGAGGCATAAAATAATATTATATAATTTTTACATATTTTTCTGGATTTTTATGATGCATAATTTCTCTAATTATCACTAATCACCCCTAGTGAATAAAAGTGCAAATCACTTTCCTTAGCCAAAATAAATTATAGATCTGAAAACTCCACTGATTTGGGTCGAATTCCTATGTGTTCCAGCAGCTCTATCTCGATTTTGATGCCAATTCGCCTTAATTTGATGTAGATTTGCTTAATATGTGATTAGGGATGAATTTAGAAGCTGAACGCCATTACAAGTGTTAGAGGAATGTTTGTGGCAGCTAGAAAAGTGAAATGAAATGATTTCCCAAACCCTTTCATCCCTCCCATAACCCTAATCCCGAAATGGGTTATGGGCCTAACCACTAATCACTTAATTAACCCCGGTTAAGCTGTTTTTCCATCTTCAAACCTTATATCAGCCATTTCTCCCAAATAGTAAGTCCGTTTGAATGTGACCGCTCTACGGAAGGGTAAATCATCATCTGAATCCAATGGAAGTGGTTTCAGGTCAAAACTCCTTACCAATCAAAAGTTATAGGCGAAAAAAGATTCACCAAGGGGAAAACGATCATTTAAAATTTAGCAAAAATCTTGAGTGTGGGAAATGACCCCAATAGTCGTTTCCTAAAGTTACACGACCATATGACTTCGTATGAAGATAAAATAAATATTATACGATCCTCCGATACGTAGAATGTGTGTCGTTACATAATGTAACCTAATTTATTATTATAATTTATTTTAAAATGTTTTAAATTAATATAAAATGTTTATTTATTTTTGAAGATTTAGTTTAAAATTTTAATTTAATTAAACAATAATGTAAAGTTCAATTTAATAACTTTATTAAATTTGAATATTTAAAGGAAGAATTTAATATTGAGATTTTTTTTAGATCGTGTGAATAGAAAGATTTGAACTTAAGTTTATGATTTATTAGATATAAGATTTTATTTGCTAAGTTAACAAATTTTAACATTAAAGATTTTGATTTAAAAATATTGCTTGGTAATTAAACTTGGATTGTTGTATCGAAAAATAAAATGAAATGAATTTAGGATATAAGCTTAAACAAAACTAAAGTAATGATTTAAATTTGAGTTCAAGATGTAACTAATGAAATGCTTAATTTAAACTTAACGATTAAGTTTTAATTGATTTGAATGGGAACTTGAAATCTAAAATAAATTATAAGTATAATTTAGGAATATGGTTATCCGGTCGGATTGGATTGTTATATTTAAACTATTTTGATTATTACTATTTATATCTAGTAAAGTATATTTACTGCCCTGGTCTCTTTATAATTTTCTATTTCAAGTAAAGTATATTTCTAATCCGTGCTACTATGTGCGTATTTATTTAAGATGAAGATTTCGATTAATGATGGTATGGTGATATAAAATTTGAATTTGAATTAATATGGAATCGGTTAAGAAAATAAGATCTGAAATCCAAAACTGGAAACAATACTGATTTTTTTGAGTAAATTATTTAAAATCAATAAAACAAATTAACTGATTTACGATTTTGGAATATGATTTCAAACATGAATGGCAACTGTGTGAAATAAGCATTTGGTTGTTAAAGAGAACAAGGCAATATATTGTCATACTATTTGCCAATACTGGGAACCACTTTAACAACTTTGCACATGATGGTGACTCCATAATGTAGTAGGATAGTTTGGAGAATGGTACTAGAATGAAGTAAGTGAATGATCATGGATATCCTTGACCCTCAGTTTATAGTTAAAAATACTAAAACAGCAATGCCCAAGCCAAGTGAGGTCGCTTCTACGATTGGACATGCGATAACGTACCTCTTACTTTATGTTTTATTATTGGCTTTCGATGATTTACGGAAGTGTTGTTTCGAGGTGGGTGATAGTAGCTGTTACGCGTTACGACCAACCTGAGTCCCCAATCTTGTAGAATCCTTGTAACAACCTGAATTTCAACGGATTTTTTTTTCAAAATCCCAATCTATCGAAGCTTGAGTCAGCTTATGTGGTATCCTGCAGAAAAGACAAAGATAATAAATATATAACATTTTGGTAAACATCTCACAGCGGAATGCATAAAATATAATGTAATCAAATATAACCTTACCAAAGGAATAATACAGTCTAACCAATATCCAAAGCTATTAAACCTGTGCCATATACCTTACTTGCGAGTATGTTATAAGGAGGGGGTCATAACACAAAGTTCTGATGACTGGACAAATTATACATTCTGAAATAACCCTACATATACCGTTCAGTCATGTTTTCTTATTTATTAGGTTATTTTGGGTTAACAGCACTCAAGGTATATCTAGTCAATGATGCAACAAAACAAAATAAAGGAAAGTAATAAGAAACAAAATAAAAGAAAGCAAAAAAAAGAATAGTGAATTTTTGTTTGGTAATTGTGAGTGAATAAGTAGAATAGAAAGAGAAGCATATAAAGGGAAAAACAAACATAACAACAAAAATAGAAGCGGAATAGACAACACCTATATGTATTAAAACTTAGAAATTAATTAAAATGAATTGGACGGAGCCTCATTTGAAAGCAAGCACAACTTAAATTCAGAGGAGAAGCAAGGATGATAAGAGACTGGCAGTTGGTATTAGAATTTTTTCCGGCTATTATGCTCAATCTATTTCTATATTTTGTAGGGCTTGAGATTGCTTACGGAAATCAATCAAAAAATATTTGTCAAAAAGAAATTTTCTACAAACTAATATTCATGTATATATATATAGTTTTATATCTATATAAAACATTCTTAAATGTGTTATCAAATAAACATGTGGTGCACCAGATGAGCGTAGCATAGGTTCATAATGGTATAAGTTATTAGAGATTAATTTGGTAATACTAGATCAGTTTATTATAATTTGAAAAAGGTATTTTTTGCAAATATACTTAGTTGGTATTTCATTTACTTAGAACATTAATTGTTTTATTAAATGATACTTTGACACATCTTGCTCAATCTGTGAATTTTGCATTATATAGGAACAAACAATGAACAAATTTATGTATGTTTTCTACAATGAAGAATCAATAAATAAATTTATTTTTACCTTAATTGCATCAGGGAATTTGGCCTAGTGGTATGATTCTCGCTTAGGGTGCGAGAAGTCCTGAGTTCAATTCTCGGAATGCCTCTACTTTGTTAGGTTTGAACATAATTTCTTATTATTTAAGATTTAGGAAGTTCTATCAAACAAAAAGCGTTTATCGCTTAGTGGATATGGCATCTGTTTCCTAAGCAAAAGGTCATAAGTTCGACCCCTACTTGGCATGCTTGCCTTTTTCTCAAATTGCTTCCACTTTTACTCTTGAAACAATTTATTTTCCTTTAGCATGTATCCAAATAATTTTTTTGAAACCAAACTCATGCGTAGAGAATATCTAGAATCTCATGTATTGATAAACAAAAAGACTAAAAAAGATTTAATACATCAAGTAGATAAATAAATACATTAGTAAAAAACATGCGCTTCTCCGCTTTTCAACTTTGATTCCTTTGTCATACAATGACATCTTGTAGCATTGAAGTCCACTACAACTTTGTAAAAGAAAGTATAAATTTTTCAATATGACTTCTTTTAAATTATAGTGTATTAGAAAAATAGTTCACTTTATGCTACGGAGAATTAGTTTAATTGAGAAAAAACTAATTGTAACGACCCGCCATTTTGACCGCGCTGAATCGACAAAACATGTCAAATCGAACCGTCTAAAGCAATAGATTGTTATTAGCTTCTGAGATAAATAGAATAAATCATAGATCACAGACACAGATACAGAGCAATATGATATTTCACAGTGGAAAATAAATAATACAATAGTAGTTCATGAAGCTACTAAATAAAATTTTACATAAACAATACAACGAAAGTATAACACAATGGATTTCTAATACCGGAATAAATAACAACAGATTGAAACATAAATGACAAGAATAGCTGAATTGGAACTCAATCAATTGGTAGATACAGGTGAGTAAATCCAGTATAAGCTCCAGACTCGAAAGGTGAATCTCAAGCTATAATACTCAGTTTGACCCGAGTAATAATGCAAAAAGAAAAAAATAACTCGGATCAGGACTATCATTCTCATGGAAGTCAATCAACTCAAATGAAATGTCCGATGAAATGCAATCAGTACCTTAAAGGATTTTTAGGACACCATCCTTTAAGGATCCGTAAAATAAAAATCAAATCACTTAGGTTCGAATTCACTTTATATAATTCAAAGTAAATCTATATTTCGATTTGAACCAAATCATATCATATATTATAACTAAAGTCATGCCATTCAGATTCATAACTTATAAATTCGAATCAACATCTTATATTTCAATTTAAACAGTTCGTACAATTTAAACCAATCTTATCAAATTCGATTTAACAAATTTCCAAATTCAAAACCAGACAATCTGTAAAATCAATTCTATATATAAAACGTATATATACATATATATATATATATTCAAGTTCACGTTTAGTCACTTAAATGAATTCATTTCATATCAATTATAATTCCAGTTAAACATCATTTATGCAGTTCAAGATCATTTCTTTCAATATTTAAACCATTCAAATTCCCATTCAATTGATTTTAAAATCAAATTCATTCCTTAATTTGGAAATTCAATTTCAAAAACAATTTCAGAATTCAAGTTTGTCCTTTTTTTGTAAGTTCAAATTAATTCGAATTCAAATTCATATTATATATTAGTCCATTCATTTAATCGAGTTTCGTTATATAAATTTACATTTTAAACCTCGAATTCAAATCACGAAAATCTTTAGTTATCTACCCTTTTTAGTTTATTATTAAAGTTTATAAAATATGTATAAAAGAAAATTTATTTTGAAAATAGGTATATAAATATTAGTTTATAAAATTATAAATTTAATTAGAAAATAGATTATACGCATATATAAGATTAGAATAATATAAAAATAGGTTTAAAGAATTTTTTGTTATATAAAAGTTTAAAATACAAATATTGTTAAAATATATAGTTTAAAATAAATAAAATTATAAGTAAAGTCTTAAATAAACAGTTAAATCTATATTTACTTATAAAATCATTTTAAAACATATAACTTAAAAATCTACAAAATTTAAGTTTAAAATAAAAATATAAAAATGTAAATTATTATTTTAAAATTAGTTTTCTGAATCATTTTACCTCAAAACATGACCAATGGTGTCCGTGTATCGTTATCTACCCAATGGTCAAGTGATACGGATATTTATCATTTCAGTCCGCAAAATTTAAAATTGTACGGGTATATATCATTTCAACCCGTAATCCCAAATTTAGTAAAAATCGTTCATGTCTATCATTTCAACCCATAACTATTTTTCTCTTATCTAATATTTGTTTGTTTATGTATTATTTCAAGCTATAGTGATTTCCTACAACTATGGCAATCAATAATCGTAAACAACAATCACATAACATCAATCACAGCATATATGTCATCTGTGCTCCTACGTGTCATATGAATATATCATATCATATATGAAATGTGCATACATATCAACATAGCAAATGATTTCTACTAGCAATCCTACACATTTCATATAACAACTCATTATTGATCTAACATCCATGAAATAGTGTAAGTCAAATGTGAGATAAACTCACCTTTCGTGGCATAGAAATGGAGTTGACAGACTGATTTGACACTGAAAGAGACTATAACTTACAGGAACGATTCCGAATAGATTCACTTCGATATCACTTGATATTTTATTTTATTTTACAAGAGGAGGTTGCGGAAATTTCAATGGATCGGTATGGTTATTGGGTTATTGGAACGGGTTGCGGAATTCAACACTAAACAACAAAACACAAAATAAGCACATCAATAATTTAATTTAACCAAAATATCCACAATAATTCTTTGCACAAAATCATATATATTTTCATATATACGTATACAAAGAGAAAGTTATAACATATATATATATATATTAAAATTCAAAGCACTCGACACATAACATCAAAACTGTATACATATATTTTCAAAATAATTAAATTTCAAAGCAATTCACATACAAATAAGTATTAGCTGAAACGACACATGCCTAACCGAATATATATAATGTACACAAAACAACCCACACACACAACGCACACAAGAAAATAACATACTGCACACACATAGGGGAGGAAAGGGGATAAAGCTAGGAAGTTTGTGAAGCACGGTCACCAAGACAAACTCAGCGGGTTCAACATGATTCGTGAAGGTCGACATGGTTATTGGAGGCATGACTGGGGAGGCGGAGAGGATGACCGACATGGGTGGGCTCGGCTTTAGTGCGGGCGTGGCATTAGGGCGCGGCTGAGGGGGACATGGGCTCAGTGAAGGCTGTTGAGCTGTCAGGTTTCGGATGGTGGCGCCTGAACGTGGCAAGGGCGGAGGTCATCACGGTTGGTAGGGCGGGGACTTGTAGCATCTCGGGCTGATGGGCGGAGCTGTTAGAGGGAAGCTCGATAGTGGGGTTGGCAGGTCGGTAGCGGCGGCGAAGAAGTAAGGAATGGATGTTGTGGTTTTTTTTTACTCTTATTCGCATTGAAGAGGACGGGAAGAAAATGAAATGGGAATGGGGAAGAAATTGAAGAATGGAAGTGATATATAAAAATGGAGCTATCTTTTTAACTTGCTGTTATATTTACCTTTCATGAATGGAAAATTAATGTTAGATAAAGGGAAATCAATTATACTACTTGAGAAAAAGTATGAGAGTAAATAATGAAAAGTCATATGTTTGAATCCTTATAGAGAAGAATTAAAACTTGAAAGTAGTAGTGGACTACGAAACCAATGCATATTTCAGTCAAATTTTATAATTTAACGCTTTAGTCTTTTAGAAAAAATTAACCAAAACATGTGGGATTAAATAAAAATAACACTTCTAGATCAGAAAGAATTAATGAGATGAGCTAAGAATGGACGAGGAATATTTTTTGCTAACTAAAATTTTAATATTCAAGACATTCAATTTTTTTATTATCCAATATTAATGAAATGAGCTAAGAATGTACTAATTTTGTTTGGGTATAATTCCTGAATTTTCTTGTTTAATATGGCATAAACACAAATTGGTGTCCTTCGTTGTTGTTACAAATATTTCTTACCACTAATTTACTAATAAAAATAATTAAGTGCCTAAATTGTATGAAAAGAAGCATATTCTTTATAAACATATCAAATTCTAATAAAATTGGAAAATAAACTTTTAACGGAAAATATTTTCGATAATAATAATGGAGCAAAAAGGATGGTAAGAAGAAATCACAGCGAATGTTTAATGCTTACAACAACAAAACAACATGGATTACGTTATAACTTTAAATATAAGTACATAAACAATTATTTAAAGTTTAACTGAAGAATATTAAAATAAGGAGATAATAAATTAAGGCATAACTTAACCATTTGAACTCAACAACACATGAAATTGCCAACCATTCCTCTTTCAATCCATTAATCTATTTGATAGGAGGTGAGCATGCCTAAAACGATAAAGGAGAGTAGTTGTTCTGTAGAAGAAATGAATCCATTAATTTATTTGGGAGAAGATGAGATTGCTTGAAATAATGAAGGAAAATAGTATACTATAGAAGAAATAAAATGAATAAATAAGAGCGTGCTTAAATAAGCTTTCTATAGCTTAGCATATGTAATATGCTATTATATGAAATAATAAATGAAGAATATCAAAAGGCTACATAACCAATGCTTATTTCATCCATTAAAAAATTTAAACTAATGATTATATTTAAAAAACAAAAGAAATATGAAGGGCTTAAATGAAAATAATACCCAAGGAGAATTGATGTTAAGAGCCGAGAATGAATGAGAAAAAGAATAACATAATTCGATATTTTATTTTATTTTACATGTGTAATAATATTATAATAGATAGAAAACATGAGCTTATGTTTCCTTAAATGGGATAAAAAGTGAAGACAAACGTAGGAATACATATTGATTTTGGAAAACGTAAGGGTTTGCATACAAAATGAATGTATGAAACGATGAATTCATGAGGCACCATTAATTGCAATTTATATTATTGGGAATGGATTAAAAATATATATTTATTTTCCATGGGATAATTGTAAAATTTCATCTAAATGAGTAAGGGTGAAGTATTCGAGTTAAGAGAAAATGTAGTGCAAGGTAAAAGTCAACATTATATTGGTTTTCTTATATGATATAGTAATATAATACAGTAGAATAGATTTCAAGAATGTCAATCCCTTCTCAAAATTATTTAATTTATCTATTATATTTTGACAAAGGTATTTTTTAGACTCGGATTTCTCCTTTTCTTATTAACTTTCATCTTGATCCTCTTTCCTTACGATCTACTAAACATTTTGCACTTGTATCATCCACGGAAAATAAATTTTAAATTTAACATTAATTTAATAAATGTCATTTAATGAAAACATTACATCAATTAGTCTTTTTTGCCAGCGAATCTATTAAATATTTTTCATTTTAGATCATCTCCTAGTAATAAAACTGGAAATTTAGCGTTACGTTAATAAATTTGTTCATTTGAAATGTTACATCCGTGTATCTAATTTCTAAGATTAATAATCTTATGGTTTCACTCTTTTCAGGTTACTTCTTGTTTTCTAATTTCTGAGATAAAAAGTATATAGTTACCCATTTTTCTCAAAAATTCTATCCAACAAAATTAATGGTGGATAATAGATGTTGCATTACTAAATAGCCCGGCTTCCTTTTCTCTGTCCTATATATGAGCATTCCTCTTTATATTTTCATTTTATGTCATTGTGCTTATGCCAGATTGCAATTCACTTTGCATGAAGAATAAGGTTTATGAAATTCAATTTGCTGATTTTCTTCTAGGCATTGATACTGACACACCAAAAATGGTTAACGTGTGACACGATGAAATTCATATAGGCTTTACTGCACTTATTCCCGGAATTTGGCAACGGTGTATGTGATAGCCCAAAAACCCTACCCTTTAAATTGACAATACCAACCACGTAATCTTACAACGATGGGACAATATATAATATTAAACAATATTTATATTGGGGGAAACTTTTAAAATATATATCATAGTCAAACCTAGATTCAGCTTATGCAGTTATAATACATGCCTTTACAATTACTGATAATAGAAATAAATATAACAAACATGCATAGTGGATAATAAAATATGTCTGATGAAGATCTCTAGCTCTTCTCTGAAAACTTTAACTAACTTCAATAGTCCTGAAAACAACTCGGATCTAACCTGAGTATTAAAATACTCGAATCAGTCTTGGATAAACCAGCATGAGAAAATCTCAACAATAAATGACAGTGTCATATATGTCAATTTTAGGGTGAATCAAAATTCTTTGAAAGAATGAGTACCTCATAAGACCGTGTCCACAAAAAAACACAATGGGTTTTTCCCTTTATGATAACTAAAATATTTCTATTTAGAAATTTGATATTATTATTAATGTCTAACCTTAGAAATCATTTTCGAATATAAATATTCAAGTATTCGAAATTATTACAATTATTAAATTCTATGGTTACTATGTCGTATACTCTAAAACGTAGGTGCTTATTGGGGGCTTGGATTCCCATACAAATGATCAAGTTAAATATTTTCCTTTTCCATAGCTGGGAACACCTCTATAGGGATGGTCCAAGAATCTGAAACAGTCATAGATTCTCTACCAACACAAGACCGACCCACCTTTGTTTCCTACACTTAGATGGTACCTTATATTTCATTTCTCACTCGTAACCAACCTTTAAATCGAGGCTTCGGAGTTTCCATACACCACATTTAAAATATACTAGGGCTCCATACCATAGTACTTTTATCTAGAAGGAAATGCAAATACCTTCATGGGAGCAACCCATGTAGCCTTGCTGTAACACCCCGTGTATTCTATAGCTGTGAAATTAAAAAATTAAAGTTTCTGCAAAGATTCTACTACAAGTTAAAAGTTCTTTCTTTAATCCAATCAAGGCAAGTACAGTTACTTTCCGCTATAAACGTTAATTATAATTTTGATATGTTTTTAATCCTGAATCTGAGATTGTATATATATTCTCTTTTGTCAGATTTGTTTTCCTGTGACTGTTCTGTATCCCTTTTCTTCTTTTCTGTTTTTATAGCCAGGCTACCACGAGCCTGTGCCTAATCTCATAAGAGATGAACGTATGAACGCAAATTTTGGGATAAATAATGAATGATGCGAAATTTGACAAGACTAAATTGAATGTATGACTTTAGGTCTGAGGCATAAAATATATTGGACATATGCATAAATTTGACTATGAACATATAATTTATGCATGTTGTATGCATAGTTATGTTGTAATTTAGATCTGTAATTAATGAGCATATGTTGTAAACTAGATTTGGATCTATGCATATTCTATGATAAAAGAAGAGGAACCACTGTAAGATTACATATGATTTGAGACTTTGACAAAATGCATATAAAAGGCAAGATCTGATTTTTAGAAGATATGATTTAAAGATTTATATTATTGGGTATAGTTTGCATAATGATTCATGACTCAAAAAGAAGAAGATATGGAAACTTAGGATTTACATTAATTAGGATATCTATTATTGTGATTACACCTAAATAGGGATTTTTGGATATATGACATACATTAAAATTAATGGTTATATTTGGTATAATTTATATGTGAATCTGCTGTAAAATGCTAGTTTAACAAAAATTGGAACATATGTTATATGGCAAATTATGTCCATATTCTGCCCTTATGCAAACATGGAATATATGTTGTGAATCATGAAAATTATGTAGGCATATGAATTTAGGCCTTATTTATGACTAGGCAAGGCATGTAAATAGAACCTTTAGAAATATTAGATTTGCTAAATCTGCTAATTTGCTAAGTTGCCTAAACTGCTAGTTTTGTTATATTGCCTAGACTGCTAATTAGATTGAAATGCCAAATCTGTTAAATTTGTCTGTTTAGATGCCTAATCTGTTATATGCCAAAATCTGCTAAGTGCTAAATCGGTTAAATCTGTTAAGTCACCCAATCTGCTAAAATCTGTTATCTGCTATATCAATTGAGTTGATGTGATCATTCTGTTATTGATATAATCTGAATTGGCATATATATTGGGCGTGCGCATAAACGGTAAATAATTAACTAATTGGCCGCAAAGATAAACATGGCTAACTCGAGGTTAGAATGAGTTTGCGGCGTAAATCTGCCCGGAACCGCCCGGCACGTCCAGTGGCCGCAAACAATAGGTTCTAATGTGAGAAGTTAGTCATAACATGCGTAAGACACGAGGTTAGGTCTGGCTTGTGGCAGAAGTCTGCCCGGAACCGCCCGGCATATCCAGCGGCCACAAGCTACCGACCTAATGTGAGAGGTCTGTGCATTAATAATTAATTAATGCAAATCTAAGATAAAAATGATGTCTAAAACGTATTGGGGAAAATAGGGTTAAACCAATGGGATTAATAGATGTAGTAAAACCCGTCCATGAATCTGTAGGCCCAATACAAAGTTAGACAAATCTGAAAAATCTGTACATCTGACCCGTTAGTCTGAAAACTTGTTAACTTAATTTGTGAATTAGTAAATCTGAATTCTGTATGTCTGAACTTGTAAACAAGTTAATCTGAAATCTGTTAGTTTGGGGACACAAGGTTAGGAGGGGAATTACTTGTGTCGTCTGTTGTTTGGGACCCATATTAGTCAGTAACCCTTTCTGGTATCAAAACTTTGACCCAACAGTAAGTAGGGTCCGGGCACGCTTACTGAACTAATTATAAGAGGTTCATTCTGATAATGGCGAGGGGTGTTGATGGTGCGTTCCAACCGGGTCATGTGCATGCATGGATCCCGGTCTGCCTCTGAGGATGTAAGACGCCGTGACATCTGTAAATAGGTCTGTGCCAATTGGTTGTCACTTTAGGGAGTGATACACCCTAATGTGGGGCCGACACAGGATATTTATGTATTAGGGAGCCGATCGCTTGGGGTAGGGTTTTAGGGTACACTTAGTTCTGTCTGTTTCCGTTGGTACCGTCTGTTTCTGTTGGGTGGTAACACCTGTCCGTTTCTGTGTGGTACCGTTTGTTCGGGTGGTAAAGGCCCATTACTAGTGTACACCTAATTCCACATTCTGTTTCCGTAGAGATAAATCTGTTTCTGCTTCTGTCTGTTTCTGATCGGGTAGTAAAGGCCCATTATTAGCATTCTGTTTCTGTTAAAGTATTATGTACCCGTTCCTGCTTCAATTTAGACATTAGGGTGACCCCTAATTCTGTTATACTAGTATTAGTGCAGAGAAGTGTAAAACAATAGTTTATATCATTCTGTTTTTCTGTTATATCTGCTACACCTGTTATAGTTATCTCACATCCAGTTTTATGTTCATATCATATTATTATTATCTGTTCATATGCTGAATGTCACTGGACTTGTCAGACTTTTTGTCTGACCCTTGTTGTTTCGCCTCCTTTCTTCCGTTTCCCCCCCCCCCCCAGGTTATCCAAGGAGGGAAATACTTTAGCTTGATCCGGATTTCTCTTTGCTTGAAGTGCTTAAAGTATGGCTTGGCTCTGTATAGCTTCCGTTCCATGGGGATTATGATTTTAAACTATGCATTTTGAAGGCTTTTGTACAAGACTGATATTTTGTACTTGAATTCTGAAATTGAAAGGATGTAACCATATTAATTTCTGTTTCCGCTGTAATAAAGTTAAAATTTTTCAAGTACTGTTTTATCTGTCTTGTAAGTTTCTGTTCTGTTTACTAAAATGCTCCACCAAAGTTAAGGCATTCCCTTAGTGAGTGACCTTAACGGAGGTGGGGTGTTACACTTGGTATCAGAGCTGAAGGTTACCAGATTTGATAAAAAGTTTTGAAAACTATTTTCAAAAAGGATTTAAAAAGGAAGTATTTTCAAAAGTAAAGCTTATTTTGAAAAACATAGTCCCCTAATCCATATATCTATCTTTTGATCCTCTGCTTGAATCCGTGTTTCCTTCTTTCTTGAGTCTCTGGGGCTCCCGGTTTTCTGGGAGGTAACCTCATCAAAGGGCAAAGTAGTGCCCGACTTCCATCGATAGCTGTAGTAGTTTCACCTGCGGCTAGTTTTCTTTAGAGCTTTGAAGGATTTTTCCGGGCGATGGAGGCAGCTTTCGAGGGATTGGTCAACATGTTACACAAGGATAGTAAAGATGAGAATGATGAGGTTTGGCTAAGGAGCACAACCCAAAAGGTGAGAAACTCATATAGACTTAGTTCACAATGGAGGCAAAAGGGAAACACAAAAGAAGGAAGGAAAGATTAAAGATAAGGAGGAGGAAAGTGTTTTACTTATGGAAGCTCGACCCATCTGAATAAGGATTACCGAAAGAGGAAGGGGAGGGTGCTTGCTTCAACTGTGGGGAGATGGGACACTTCACTAGGGACTGCCCAAAGAGACGAGGACAAGGAGGGTAGGCGAACACTCTTGAGGCTAGTGGCTAGGATAGAAATAGGAAAATTTCTATAGTAGGTTTAATTTATTTATCTGATTATGAAGTCAAGACTTTTTCTGATTCTGGTATTTTGATTTTGTAATCGGTACTCTGCACTTTAATACTAGTATTATTTCTGAATTCCGCTATAGACTCAGACCCATAATGGTTATGGATCATCAGTTTGAGATTGGGGTTTGAGGGATATATGTGTTAGGCGTCAAGTATGACGCATACATTCTGAGTTTTCGTGGGGTATCAATTTGATGTTGGTTCCGGTCTTTGGGGCCGATACTTAGGACCCATGTCTAATGGGAACCAAATTTTCGTTCTATCTGTACTCGCTTCCATCATACGACTGTATCCTATCGATCGAATCTTCGAACTTTAGGTAGAAACTAATGGGTGTAAACATGTGTTTGAGACATGTTATGTTTGATGGTTGCAAGTGGATGCAAGTGGTTGCTAGTGGTTGCCCGTGGATGCATATACACACACTAGGCACTAGATCGGCTCGAAAACACTCTCATACTGCATATGGATGAGTGAGCATTTTTAAATTCTTGTGGATGCAAAATGGTTGATTCAGCACATGGATGTTGCATTTGAGTGAATGGTTGTGCACTCATATAGAAATAATATATATCATCAGAATTCTATTGCATACATGTTGGACTCATGGCACTGACATAATTCGCATTAAGGAGGTCAACTGAATCAGTAGACCGCCTGATTTTTGCATTAGGTAAGGAACATATACACACACTTTTGCATATGTTCATACAACATTAGAAGTTTCCTAAGGACAATGGATGCTTGTGGATGATGGTTGAGTAGATGGGTGATTGGATGGTAGGACACATTCTTCTTAACTTGAAGATTTCGGGGACGAAATCCTTTTAAGTGGGGGAGAATGTAACACCCCGTGTATTCTATAGCTGTGAAATTAAAAAATTAAAGTTTCTGCAAAGATTCTACTACAAGTTAAAAGTTCTTTCTTTAATCCAATCAAGGCAAGTACAGTTACTTTCCGCTATAAACGTTAATTATAATTTTGATATGTTTTTAATCCTGAATCTGAGATTGTATATATATTCTCTTTTGTCAGATTTGTTTTCCTGTGACTGTTCTGTATCCCTTTTCTTCTTTTCTGTTTTTATAGCCAGGCTACCACGAGCCTGTGCCTAATCTCATAAGAGATGAACGTATGAACGCAAATTTTGGGATAAATAATGAATGATGCGAAATTTGATAAGACTAAATTGAATGTATGACTTTAGGTCTGAGGCATAAAATATATTGGACATATGCATAAATTTGACTATGAACATATAATTTATGCATGTTGTATGCATAGTTATGTTGTAATTTAGATCTGTAATTAATGAGCATATGTTGTAAACTAGATTTGGATCTATGCATATTCTATGATAAAAGAAGAGGAACCACTGTAAGATTACATATGATTTGAGACTTTGACAAAATGCATATAAAAGGCAAGATCTGATTTTTAGAAGATATGATTTAAAGATTTATATTATTGGGTATAGTTTGCATAATGATTCATGACTCAAAATGAAGAAGATATGGAAACTTAGGATTTACATTAATTAGGATATCTATTATTGTGATTACACCTAAATAGGGATTTTTGGATATATGACATACATTAAAATTAATGGTTATATTTGGTATAATTTATATGTGAATCTGCTGTAAAATGCTAGTTTAACAAAAATTGGAACATATGTTATATGGCAAATTATGTCCATATTCTGCCCTTATGCAAACATGGAATATATGTTGTGAATCATGAAAATTATGTAGGCATATGAATTTAGGCCTTATTTATGACTAGGCAAGGCATGTAAATAGAACCTTTAGAAATATTAGATTTGCTAAATCTGCTAATTTGCTAAGTTGCCTAAACTGCTAGTTTTGTTATATTGCCTAGACTGCTAATTAGATTGAAATGCCAAATCTGTTAAATTTGTCTGTTTAGATGCCTAATCTGTTATATGCCAAAATCTGCTAAGTGCTAAATCGGTTAAATCTGTTAAGTCACCCAATCTGCTAAAATCTGTTATCTGCTATATCAATTGAGTTGATGTGATCATTCTGTTATTGATATAATCTGAATTGGCATATATATTGGGCGTGCGCGCATAAACGGTAAATAATTAACTAATTGGCCGCAAAGATAAACATGGCTAACTCGAGGTTAGAATGAGTTTGCGGCGTAAATCTGCCCGGAACCGCCCGGCACGTCCAGTGGCCGCAAACAATAGGTTCTAATGTGAGAAGTTAGTCATAACATGCGTAAGACACGAGGTTAGGTCTGGCTTGTGGCAGAAGTCTGCCCGGAACCGCCCGGCATATCCAGCGGCCACAAGCTACCGACCTAATGTGAGAGGTCTGTGCATTAATAATTAATTAATGCAAATCTAAGATAAAAATGATGTCTAAAACGTATTGGGGAAAACAGGGTTAAACCAATGGGATTAATAGATGTAGTAAAACCCGTCCATGAATCTGTAGGCCCAATACAAAGTTAGACAAATCTGAAAAATCTGTACATCTGACCCGTTAGTCTGAAAACTTGTTAACTTAATTTGTGAATTAGTAAATCTGAATTTTGTATGTCTGAACTTGTAAACAAGTTAATCTGAAATCTGTTAGTCTGGGGACACAAGGTTAGGAGGGGAATTACTTGTGTCGTCTGTTGTTTGGGACCCATATTAGTCAGTAACCCTTTCTGGTATCAAAACTTTGACCCAACAGTAAGTAGGGTCCGGGCACGCTTACTGAACTAATTATAAGAGGTTCATTCTGATAATGGCGAGGGGTGTTGATGGTGCGTTCCAACCGGGTCATGTGCGTGCATGGATCCCGGTCTGCCTCTGAGGATGTAAGACGCCGTGACATCTGTAAATAGGTCTGTGCCAATTGGTTGTCACTTTAGGGAGTGATACACCCTACTGTGGGGCGGACACAGGATATTTATGTATTAGGGAGCCGATCGCTTGGGGTAGGGTTTTAGGGTACACTTAGTTCTGTCTGTTTCTGTTGGTACCGTCTGTTTCTGTTGGGTGGTAACACCTGTCCGTTTCTGTGTGGTACCGTTTGTTCGGGTGGTAAAGGCCCATTACTAGTGTACACCTAATTCCACATTCTGTTTCCGTAGAGATAAATCTGTTTCTGCTTCTGTCTGTTTCTGATCGGGTAGTAAAGGCCCATTATTAGCATTCTATTTCTGTTAAAGTATTCTGTACCCGTTCCTGCTTCAATTTAGACATTAGGGTGACCCCTAATTCTGTTATACTAGTATTAGTGCAGAGAAGTGTAAAACAATAGTTTATATCATTCTGTTTTTTTGTTATATCTGCTACACCTGTTATAGTTATCTCACATCCAGTTTTATGTTCATATCATATTATTATTATCTGTTCATATGCTGAAAGTCACTGGACTTGGCAGACTTTTTGTCTGACCCTTGTTGTTTCGCCTCCTTTCTTCCGTTTCCCCCCCCCTCCCCCCTAGGTTATCCAAGGAGGGAAATACTTTAGCTTGATCCGGATTTCTCTTTGCTTGAAGTGCTTAAAGTATGGCTTGGCTCTGTATAGCTTCCGTTCCATGGGGATTATGATTTTAAACTATGCATTTTGAAGGCTTTTGTACAAGACTGATATTTTGTACTTGAATTCTGAAATTGAAAGGATGTAACCATATTAATTTCTGTTTCCGCTGTAATAAAGTTAAAAATTTTCAAGTACTGTTTTATCTGTCTTGTAAGTTTCTGTTCTGTTTACTAAAATGCTCCACCAAAGTTAAGGCATTCCCTTAGTGAGTGACCTTAACGGAGGTGGGGTGTTACACTTGCTGCATCCATCCTGTTTTGGTCATTTCCGATGTGTGAGGCTCAATAGAGGTAACGATTTACTTTTCACATATCATCTTCATTATCTTTGATTATTCGCATTGCCAAGTGAATACTGCCCAACTTTGTCACAAAGTGTACAACCTTTAAGCTCGTACGTCTCAGGGAATAGTGTTAAGCTAATAACATAGCCTTCTATGGCACCGTGATGTACAATTGCTAAAATTTAAGGCGCATGGTCTAGAAATGCAATCGCTAGAAATTCATCCGTATAAGTTCGTTGATATAACGAGGATCAATAGCGAACCGACCTTATATTTCGTAATTAATAACAGAGAGTTGATCCATTCTTTTTCCTATTCAAAGATCAACCCTTTATCTCTATGTTTTCTCGTCGAGAATTCTTTGTAGATGAAGAGATGTCAAAGGGGCTTATTACTTCCCAAATGAGGTATTCAACTCCAGAAATGAATTGAAAAAGAAATCTTTATTGGTTCTACCTCCTCTTTTTTATGAGGAGAATGAATCTTTTTATCGAAGGATGAGAAAAAAATTGGTCTGGATCCACTGCGGGAATGATTTGGAAGATCCAAAACTAAAAACAGGGGTATTTGTTAGCAACAACATCATGGAGGCAGTCAATCAATCATAATATATATTTATATAAGTGATACCTGGAATTTCCCCAAAAGAGAATTATTTATTTCAATACTCACTCATTGTTAGTTAACAATTCTAATGATTAGATTATATGCTTAACTCTGAAGAAAATCGGGATTAAAACCCCAATCAATCGACAGCAATCCCCTACTATAATTGTAACATCCTGTATTTTATAGTCAGTTAATTAAATTATTTTATTGTTTTAAATATTGTTTGTTTTGAATTATATTAACGATTTCATTTTTTTAAATGATGTTAGAAAGTTTACTTTATAATTTAATTATAAAACGAGCAGTAGTGGCGCAATAGTTCATAATATTGCGTTTTGAACTTTAATTGGCTATACAGGATCCAAGATAAGTAGGAATTTCTCGAAACAAGAAACGTCTGAATCTATTAGATAATATTTTTCTAATGGAAGAAAGAAATCACGTTTTTGTATCATAGATTGCTAGTTATACCCAAATTAAATTTTCAAAGGGTCGCTATAGAATCGTTTAGAATCCATAACGATTTATTGATAAAAATAAAATGGTTTTAATTTCGTTTCGATTGGACGGTGTATGTGATCGTACGAATTTTAAACGTTAACAGTGCGTTAGTTAATAAAACCAGCTTCGCTTTCATTAAATCAGAAAAAATCTTCATGTATGCCTTAATCCGTACAAATCTTTATCTAAAAATCTCAACAAATCCTTACGTGGCCTTTGCACAAAATCTTATCTTCTGGCAAGATTTAAATCTCTACAAATTTTTGAACAAATCTGAATAACATGCATATCTAAAAATATATATTACAGATAATATCCTATCACCTAAAACCCATAACCTAGCCAATTACCTTCGGTCTGTTCTTCACACTATTTCTCAAACTCGGCGGAAAAAAGTCTCTGTTGACATAGAAGAAAGGAATATGTATTAGCTATCATTTTCTAAAGACTGCCAAAAATCTCAAACCAGAAATTCTTTCACATGGGCAGAGTAAAATACAGTGCAAAATTTTTCAAAAATTTTCGGTTGGGATATTTTTCTATGCTTCGATGAAAGCGAATTCTGACTGGGCATCTTTGTTTTTTTTTTTTTTTTTTTTTTAGACCGCATCCTATTACTTCCAATTCGAAATAGCCAGCTCCCCTACATCTCTTCTTCCAATTAAATGCATATGTTATAAAATACAAATCCATACAAAAATCATCTTACCATTTTCAAAACTTTATCAAATATCTCGGCCTATCAAATATTGCGAAATCTAATCCGATCCCTGCACATGCCATAAATAGTAACATTAGTCTGCATATAACATTATCTAGTGCATGCACAAACCAATCCCTACGTATGTGCCAACCTGAAGATAAATCATCTCAGTATTTACTTGGTCAAAAAACTGTGGCTAATTGCTATAAAAAAGGAAAAAAAAAGAACCATGCAAAGTCTTGTCCAATCCTATCGCAACAAACAAAACAGTAGTATACGTTCATAACTCAAAACATGCTTTGTTCAACTTTTCTGACCGATACATCAAACATTTCATTTAATAAAATAATATAATATAATAGACTATCTATTACTTGTCTGTCATTAGGAACTCAGCAGAAAACGACAATTCTCCTATAGTAGCCGCCGAGTTTCTTCTGATATAAATAGCTAGTGTTCTCTATATTTCCTTATACCATTCGAAGGATCTAAACCAATGGGAAAAATATATATCTTAAATCTTGACATTTGTAGGATTAAAATCTTCAATCTTGTAGCCTTCAACATTGGTGCACTGAGATTTCCTTGGAGTTGAGTTCAAACAGTGTGGACTTTTGGCCTGAGATGGAAATTTTGGTGGCGATCAAGTTCATTCCGGAGGTGATGAAGGCGGGGATGCTAGCACGAGATTATCAATGGTGGAGTGGGCTCTTGTTGGAACCTGCATGAAGGAAGCCAAGGAAGCCAAGCCACCCATGTTTATTACATGGGTATGCCACCAACCACCACCTACCAAGCCCAACAACCAAGTCACCAAACCCCCCACCAACCATCTCCTCTCTATATATACACCCTTCTCCTTCATAATCTTATCTCAATCTCATCTCAAAATCAAGAAGAAAAGGAGAGCAAGATTAATAGTGAGATCGAGTGTTGAGTGTAAAGTGTTCTGTGTAATCACTTTGTAATATTCTCTGAAATAAAAGATCTGCAGCAGCCCGGAGACGTAGGCATAATTGGCCGAACTCCGTTATCAAATTTGTGTGTCTCTTACCATTCTACATTTCATTTCTTTTCTCTACAAATATAATCATAAGGAAATTTGCGTAATTTCCCAACAACTGGTATCAGAGACATAATTTGTTAGAAAAGAAATTAAATTCGAGTGGGAGTGATGGCGGCAGATGAAGGAAAGGCGAAAATCGAGAAGTTTGATGGAACTGACTTTGGCTTTTGGAAAATGCAGATTGAAGATTATCTGTAAAAGAAAAGGCTTTATCAACCTCTCTCAGAAAAGAAGCCAGAGAATATGAAGAATGAAGATTGGGCTCTTCTTGATAGACAAGCTCTTGGAGTTATTCGATTGACGTTATCTCGCAATGTTGCTTTCAACATAGCAAAGGAAAAGACCACGGCAGGTCTTATGGCGGCTCTCTCCAATATGAATGAGAAGCCGTCGGCCTCTAACAAAGTTCATTTGATGAGGCGATTGTTCAATTTGCGTATGACAGAAGGTGCATCGGTAGCTCAACATCTCAATGAACTGAATACAGTTACTACTCAGTTAAGTTCAGTTGAAATTGAGTTTAACGAAGAAGTACGCGCGTTGATACTTTTGTCTTCCCTGCCAGAAAGTTGGAACGCTACCGTCACAGCAGTGAGTAGCTTGTCAGGAAGCAATAAGTTAAAATTTGATGATATTCGTGATATGGTTCTCAGTGAAGAGATCCGGCGAAGAGATTCTGGTGAGTCATCAAATTTTTCAATTTTGCACACACAATCAAGAGGAAGAAATTCAACACCAGGTAATGGACGTAGCAAATCGAACTACCGTGGTAGGTCGAAGGACTGGAGATCTAAATCCAGAAATCCCAACGGCTCAAAGAGCATTGAGTGTTGGAACTGCGGCAAGACCGGGCACTACAAAAATCAATGCAGAAGTGCACCAAAGGATCATGAGACGAAGGCAAAGGCAAATGTTACTTCTACCTCAGGAGGAGATGAAGCGTTGATATGCTCTTTGGAGAGCAAGGAAGAGTCTTGGGTGCTAGACTCTGGAGCATCATTTCATGCCACTTCGCAGAAAGAATTCTTCGAAAGGTACGCCTCTGGAAATCTTGGAAAGGTATATCTTGGTGACGATCAACCTTGTGATATTGTTGGTAAAAGTTCTGTGAAGATTAAGCTGAATGCGTCAGTTTGGGAGCTAAAGGATGTCAGACACATACCAGACTTGAGAAATAATTTGATCTCCGTAGGACAATTAGCTAGTGAAGGTTATACTACGACCTTTCATGGTGATGACTGGAAAATTTCGAAGGGTGCAATGACAATTGCTCAAGGCAAGAAGAGTGGTACTCTTTACATGACATCAGGAGCGCGATGTTCGATCACTGTTGCAGCCAGCAACGAAAATTCCAACATATGGCACCAGAGGCTAGGCCATATGAGTGAAAAGGGAATGAAGATTATGCACTCGAAGGGGAAACTTCCAGGTCTACGGTCAGTGGAAATAGGCATGTGCGAAAATTGCATATTTGGAAAGAAGAAGAGAGTCAGCTTTCAAATAAGTGGTAAAACCCCAAAGAAGGAAAAGCTGGAGCTTGTTCATTCGGATGTTTGGGGGCCAACGACTGTCTCATCCATTGGTGGAAAGCATTACTTTGTTACTTTCATCGATGATCACTCGCGAAAGGTATGGGTTTATTTTTTAAGGCATAAATCTGAAGTGTTCGAGGCTTTCAGGATATGGAAAGCTATGGTTGAAAATGAGACAAATCTAAAGATCAAAAAGCTTAGAACTGATAATGGAGGTGAATATGAAGACACCAGATTCAAGCAGTTCTGTTATGAGCACGGAATCAAAATGCAGAGAACCGTGTCGGGTACGCCTCAACACAATGGTGTAGCTGAGCGTATGAACCGAACTTTGATAGAAAGAGGCAGAAGCATTCGTATACAATCAGGTCTACCGAAGCAATTCTGGGCAGAAGCAGTCAACACAGCAACTTATTTGATCAACAGAGGTCCTTCGGTTCCATTAGAACATAAAATACCCGAGGAGATATGGAGTGGAAAAGAGGTAAAATTATCACATTTAAAAGTTTTTGGTTGCATAGCATATGTGCATATTAGTGATCAAGGAAGGAATAAACTTGATCACAAATCCAAGAAATGCACTCTCATCGGCTATGGCGAAAACGAGTTTGGCTACCGCATTTGGGATGATGAAAACAAGAAGGTGATCCGTAGCCGAGATGTGATTTTTAACGAAAGAGTAATGTACAAAGACAGACACAAAACAGAAGTCAACGACTCAAAGCAGAGTGAGTCAGTATTTGCAGATGCAAACGATATTCCAGATAGTCTCATCACAGAACCGACTATAGAAAGTGCTCAGCCTGATGAAATGGGCAACTCAACTTTCCTACTGGATTGAGAAGATCTTCTCGACCTCATGTACCTAACAAAAGATACATGAATTATTTGTTGCTGACTGATGCAGGGGAACCTGAATGCTATGATGAAGCATCTCAGACTGAAGATGCTAGTAAGTGGGAGCTTGCCATGGAAGATGGGATGAAGTCTCTTATCTCCAACCAGACATGGGAACTAGTTGAGTTGCCCATAGGAAAGAAGGCACCTCACAATAAATGGGTGTATCGCGTGAAAGAGGAGCATGATGGTTCCAAGAGATACAAAGCTCGACTAGTTGTCAAAGGATTCCAACAGAAGGAAGGAGTGGACTACACTGACATTTTTTCTCCTGTTGTGAAGCTCAATACTATAAGGTCAGTATTAAGTATTGTTGCTATTGAAGACCTTCATCTTGAACAGTTAGATGTGAAGACTGCATTTCTTCATGGAGACTTGGATGAGGAGATATACATGCACCAACCAGAAGGATTCTTTGAGAAAGGGAGGAAGAACATGGTGTGCAGACTAAAGAAAAGCTTGTATGGCCTAAAACAAGCCCCAAGACAATGGTACAAAAAGTTTGATGGATTCATGCACAAGGAAGAGTTCCAGAAGTGCAATGCTGATCATTGTTGCTACTTCAAGCGATATAAGTCTAGTTATATCATTTTACTGCTTTATGTTGATGACATGTTAGTAGCAGGATCAAATATGGATGATATCAGAAGGTTGAAGGAGCAACTGTCAAAGGAGTTTGACATGAAAGACTTAGGCCCAGCAACGAAGATTCTCGGAATGCAAATCACTAGAGATAAGCAGAAAGGACTCTTGCAGCTATCTCAAGCAGATTATATCAATCGTGTTTTGTAGAGATTCAACATGGACGATGCTAAGCCAGTCAGTACACCATTGGCCAGTCACTTTCGCCTATCCAAGGATCAGTCCCCGCAAACCGAGGAAGAAAGAAATTTCATGAATGGTGTTCCTTATTCCTCGGCTATTGGAAGCTTGATGTATGCCATGGTCTGTACGAGACCAGACATTGGTCATGCAGTGGGAGTTGTTAGTAGGTTCATGTCAAATCCAAGAAAAACTCATTGGGAAGCAGTCAAGTGGATTTTGAGATATCTACGAGGTACCATACATAATGCTTTGTACTTTGGTAAAGGGCAGGTTAAAGCTCAAGGCTATGTAGATGCAGACTTTGGAGGCGAAGTCGATCATCGAAGAAGCACTACAGGTTATGTATTCACGATTGGAAATACAGCTGTTAGTTGGATGTCATAGGTACAGAAGATTGTTACTTTATCCACCATAGAGGCTGAGTATGTAGCAATCACCGAAGCTAGTAAAGAGATGATATGGCTTCAAGGTTTGTTAATTGAACTGGGATTCAAACAGGAAATGAATGTTTTATACAGTGATAGTCAAAGTGCAATACATTTGGCGAAGAATTCAGCATTTCATTCCAGAACCAAACATATATCGGACTTTGTTATCACTTCATCAGATCTCTACTAGAAGATGATGTGTTAATACTGGAGAAGATCGAAGGAAGCAAGAACCCATCAGATATGTTGACAAAGACGGTAACTATCGATAAACTGAAGTTATGTTCAACTTCAGTTGGTCTGCTAGAGTAAAATGAGCAGAATGGCTGTTGCATCGATCAAGGTGTGAAGACGGATTGAAATCAGTCTTCAAGTGGGAGATTGTTGGAACCTGCATGTAGGAAGCCAAGGAAGCCAAGCCACCCATGTTTATTACATGGGTATGCCACCAACCACCACCTACCAATCCCAACAACCAAGTCACCAACCCCCCACCAACCATCTCCTCTCTATATATACACCCTTCTCCTTCATAATCTTATCTCAATCTCATCTCAAAATCAACAAGAAGAAAAGGAGAGCAAGATTAATAGTGAGATCGAGTGTTGAGTGTAAAGTGTTCTGTGTAATCACTTTGTAATATTCTCTGAAATAAAAGATCTGCAGCAGCCCGGAGACGTAGGCATAATTGGCCGAACTCCGTTATCAAATTTGTGTGTCTCTTACCATTCTACATTTCATTTCTTTTCTCTACAAATATAATCATAAGGAAATTTGCGTAATATCCCAACAGCTCTCGGGTATGCCTCAGGTACTCCGGCGTTGGAATAAAGGCAGCGCAGTGGTTAATGTTGAGTTGGGTTAGGAGCTGGGGTCGGAAGTCTAGAGGATGGCAGCTGGCATCGATGCAACTTTTAGTGGTGGCGGCGTCCGGATGATAGCAGCAGGTCGATTCTGGTGAAGGTGGTTCAAATGAGAATGGAAGTCGCAAGTGGGAGAGTTGAAGAGTGTGGGCATAGGTTGTACTTAATTGCATGAATAAACGTTGGAGTGGGATTTTGTTTCGCGGCAGGTGGAAGAAGATGCATGCAGTCATGTTAGGTAAGGAGTTTAGAGGTGGGCTGTTGAAATGGTTTTGGACTTTAGCCTACGACCTTAAATAATAATAATAAATATATAATAATAATAGAGGCCCGACATTGGAAGAAAGTGCAGATGAACTCGATTGAAATGAAAAAAAAGAAGATGTGGTGGGCTGATTAACGGTAAGTTTAGATTACTGTTTTCGGTCGTGAAGAGGCTGAGTAGTGAGTTCATGGAATAAAACCAAGATAAGGAGGTTAGAACACCACTAATCTCGATGATTTAAGGGTAAATAAAATAATTAGTTAATTGATTATTTTCATTACTATTATAAGTTATTTAAATCCAAATAAAATAATGTAATGGGTATAAATTTTTCATACGTGAACAAGAATCGCAAAACCAAAAGGGCTTTGGAATCACAAAAGCGAAGTCTGCATTGTCAAGACAATTTGGTTGGAGTTGGAAGCAACCAAGGTTTCATTAAAATTCTAAATGCCTATTTAAAATTAAACGAAACAACGTGAATCCGACAATCGAACAATGGTGAGTTAAATCTCACACTTTTCTGGACTACTATGATGTGGTAAATTCGTATAATTAAAATACCATTAATGATATATTTTGGTTGATTGGATGCCTTGGATTCTTTTGGTTGAATTAATGGTTGTTACTAATTATATTATTGTCGATAATTTATTAATTTAAAATTTTATCTATCATGAAATGTTATAATAATCTGTGATGCAGGGAGGAACAGGTTGGCGGGACCCGATGGGATTCCTCAAACATCATGTATGTTGTTTATTTTTATATTGTTTACACATGAACTGATTAAACCCCAAATGACACTAAATCCTATTTAAATATTAATGTTTGAATGGATATGATTATTGCTGTGATTTTAATCAATTGACAATATTGATTAAGTGGTTGGCAATGAGAGCCTGAAATCTACTATTTTAAGATGTTGTCCTACCGTCAGGCGAATTGATGTAATATTTAGTTATAAATTTATTTCTATAACGAAATTGAAGTTTTAAAAGCTATTTTATATAAGTGAATTAAAATAGGAATTTTATAAGTATATTTATAATTAAATCATGTTTTATAAAAGGATCATTAAACATTTATATGACATATTCTTATGTCATTTTCTAACTGGAAAGTCAAGAACTAACTAATGGGTTAGTGGACTGAAATAATTGTTTGTATAAAACAATTAACCGATCTTTTAAATTAATTAAGTTATTTAATTAATTTAAGGGGGGAATAATAATGGAAATCAGTTAACAGTTAACTGACATGTATGGTTGGCAAAATCAACCGTTTTTAATTGAGGTTGACAAATGGATTAATTTGATTAATCTAATCAATAATTTTCTAAATATTCATTGAAATTATTGAATGGTGTTAAATGTTAGTTAATCTTCGATTAATGGCATTTTGGAGTAACTATCAAAAAATTTAGGGTTAATAAAGTTAATTATTATTTAATAAGCTTTTAAAAAGGATAATTATTTTATTTTTAGTAAATATCATATTTAACTATTTTTAACGTAATTAATATTATAGTTAATTATTATTTTAATTAATAATAATCAAAGCGATGACTTTTAGTTGGAATTCAATTAAGAAGTGATTAGTTGGAAATAAGGTTTGATCAAAATCTAATAAGAGTTTTATACCAGGATTATAATCCGAATTTACGGACAAAGTTCGTAAAGGTGATTTATAAGCTAATGTCAGGATTTCGACAAAATTTTATTAAGAAAGAAAAAGAATGGAGGTGATTAAATAGGACTTCATAGAAGATGGTTAAATGGATTTGTGCAAAAGGATATTAAATTATTTAATAAGGTAAGTAAAGAGATAAAAGGGCAATTACCAATATAAGATATGGTTTATGAAAATCATATTGAATTCGGATGGTAAATAAGATTGGAAAATTTACTTAACGAAGTAAAAGGAATTAATATGCAATGTAGGTTTTCAAATAAAAGAAAATGGTTTATGAAACCATAGTAAATGTAAATTGAAATGCAATAATGCAACATAGATTCACAAAGATTTAGAATTAAATAAAACCTTTTGTTTTTAAAGTACCCATATGTTACTTTGAAATTGTTTGATTTATGAAGTATGGCTATGTTTGTATCATTGAATAGGGTAAATAGCACTATTTTCTAAACTATGAAAATAGTTTGTAAGTACTCTTATTCGAGGGAATAAATAATGAGTTCGAATGAGAATAAAGGCTATATAAATTGAATTTTAGAAAAAATAATTATAAATGTTATGGGCAAACTTTAATGAATTTTGATTGAAAATTAATGAAACCATTTGAGTTTCATATTAAGAAATGTGTCGAATGATGTTATTGTGGCCATAAAGGATTTGAAAATGAACTATATACCATTTGGAAATATTTATAGCAATATTTCAAGATAGAAAAGGAAATTGGAAATTGAGTCTGAAAATATGGTTGTTTTGAAAGTTACGTATCGGTTTATCTTTTCGAAGGTAAAAAGGGGTTTTGATGAAGTTTAATCGATTATAAGAAATCGACGAAATGGTTTAATGAAATATTTCATATAAAGGACCTGAGCTTTCAATTCACCAAGATATATTGTTATGATTTGATAATTGAACAATCGACTATCAAATAAATTGCTAGACCTTTTGACGTGTTATTTTCGAAGAGACCGGGATGGGAACTAGACCCAAAACCACTTCAAATCAACTATGCGGATGCGACTAACTCGCAAGGTATAAAGATGGAGCATTGAAGACAGTTGATCTTCATGAGTGGAAGAATTGCTTGAAAATTTTCTTTGGATTGCAATCAGAGTTATTTGGATTGTGATTCTGTCGTGATTGAAATCCACGGATTTGCATGGTCTACTCGCTACTGATCTATAGGGTGATTCCTAGGATGCAGTAGGAGGGTGCCTTCGGTTCATCTTGTTCCTAGATGACTTGTATGGACGAATTTCTGACAAAGTATTTCCTTAAGGATCATGTACGTTGATTTTTACAAATACACCAAGTTTGGTGGCATTGGAATTCTCTTGCATAACACCTAGAGTGTATTTACGTACGTCAAATAGTGATTTGTCGGATCTGACGATGTGGCATTCAAAGTGAAGGAGATGTGCTAAAAGATAAACGTAAACTCAAGCGTCACCAATCGGGAAATGGCACAAAATTGGGTATGCAGCATGGCTATGTGGATCGCACCCATTAAAAGCGTAAATCATTACCTGATCTGGAGAAATCAAATGCCTTTGGTTGTCCCTTTTTATTATGATATCGGTTAGGTTGGCTGGCCCCAACCATGGTAATAATATATTCAGTACTCTTAAGAGGAATAAGGGACCGGTCATGAATAGCCGCGTTGCAAGACATTCTTGTTGAACCCCAATGTATTGATCTTTGGAGGTACATTGTTGGAAAGGTGGTCCCATACCTTGCGAGGAAATCCATTCTCCAATAAGAACCCGCGATTTTGATTGTATCATATATATGTAGAGCACGAGATGCAAGCGTTTTGCTAAATTATTATTTATTTGTGGTTTGATAGACACTATTATAATATCAGAAAAGATATTTATTTCAAAAATGCTTTTGGTTATAGTACGGTAAAATCTGTCCGTGTTTATGTGTGGGCTGGTCTTACTTTTATCCTTTTATTTCAAAAAGGATTTTTCAAATTTAAACAAGTTGTTTGTGTTGTGAATTTATCACTGAAAGTGTTCCAGACTGATCTGGGTGAATTTTTCTTTTCTTCAAATGTGCTTGGGTCTGACCGAGTATATTTCCAGGATAGGTTTCGCTTGGAATCTAGGAGCTAGAAGAAAAAGGCTTCACCGTTAGTTGCATAAAGGGTATTTCCGCTGTGACTGATATATGTTGTACTCTGGTGATTGGTATGTATATAAAGTTTTCTTTTGTATAAAGAGATTTGATATATTATATTTATTCGTTTCACTGTGAGATTCTGATGTATTCTTCTTTTTCTTCTATTTTAACAATTCAATCTTTTTGTCCCAAAAACAACATTTTTTTCCTTTGAAACCAATTTGATCATATCCCTCAAACTTAGAAGGCGCGATATCCGTCTGAAATAGCATGTATGATAATATTCATTTAAGAAAAGGTGTTTGCAGAAAATAAATTTCCCTTAATTACAACATCTTTAAGAAAAGCTCAATGGATAGAGCGTTTGTTTCCTAAGCAGAAGGTCGTAGGTTCGACCCCTACCTGGCGCGCTTGCCTTTTTTCTTTGATTGCTTCCTCTTTTAGTCTTAAAAAACATATTTTCCTTTAGTAAGTGTGGAAAGTGAATTTTTGACTCCAAACAAACTTGTGCTTCTTCTTCTTTAAAAGATATCGCTTTTCAACTTTGATTCCTTACTCATACAATGACATCTTGTAGCATTGAAGACCACTGGAGCTTTGTAAGAAAAAGTATACAAGTTTTCAACACGGCTTCTTCTAAATTATAGTTTATCACAAAAATATCACACTTTATGCTATTGAGAATTAGTATAATTGAGAAAAAAACTAATCAAAAGTAAGAGAACACCGAGTTCTTGAAAAGTGACAGATTTTTTTCAAAATGGTGGATGGAAATCTACATGAAAAGCGAAGGAATGCATGAATTACGAAATAAATCTACGTAAAGTGATAGCATAACTTTTGTGTATTGCTAAGGGCATTAGGCTGGTTGCTAAGGGCTAACCACCGACCAGACTAGTTTGGTTGGTGGTTAACCGCCGATGAGCCACCGAGTTGTTAGCTCTTAGCAGCCAACCCGATTCTCTTAGCATTACACAATTTTTTTTGATAAATGAAAAAATATGCGTAAGCGAGAGCTAAATAGCAGTGAAAAAAGAAATCAACATGAAATGGTGAATAGAGGTGGATCCAAGAAAGTCAAAAGAAATGGAAGTATTTAATATACTAAATGAGTAATAAATAATGCATCAAGAAAATTAAGGTTTTAAATGTTAAATCAGAAGAAATTTAAAGTTTTAAATGTTAAATGTTAAAACGAGAGCACAAAGCACGGTAAGAAGAAGTCACAAAGAATGCTTAATGCTTACAACAACAAAACAACATGGATTACGTTATAACTTTAAATATAAGTAAATAAACAATAATCTGAAGGTTAATTAAAGAATACTAAAATAAGGAGATAATAAATTAAGGCATAACTTAACCATCTGAACTCCACACTACAAGGAATAGGCAACCATTCCTCTTTCAATCCATTAATTTATTTGAGAGGAGGTGAGCATGCCTAAATGGTGAAGAGGAATAGTTGTTCTATAGAAGAAATGAATCCATTAATTTGTTTGGGAGAAGATGAGATTGCCTGAAATGATGAAGGAAAATAGGAATACAGTAGAAGAAAAATAAATAAATAAATAAATAAATAAGTAAATAAATAAATAAATAAATAAGAGTGTACTTGAATAAGTTTTCTATAGCTTAACATATGTAATATGCTATTATATGAAAAAATAAATGAAGAATAGAAAAGGACTACATAACCAATGCTTATTTCCTCCATTAATCTCTTTAAATTGATGATTATCTTTTAGAAATAACAAAATAAATATAAATGGCTTAAATGAAAACAACACCCAAGGAGAATTGAGGACATAAGGCAAGAATGAATGAGAAATTTAAGATTTTAAATGTTAAATGTTAAAATGAGAGCAAAAAGCACACTAAGAAGAAGTCACAAAGAATGCTTAATGCTTACAACAACAAAACAACATGGATTACATTATAACTTTAAATATAAATACATAAACAATAATTTGAAGGTTAATTAAAGAATATTAAAATAAGGAGATACTAAATTAAGGCATAATTTAACCATCTGAACTCTACACTACACGTAATAGGAAATCGTTCCTCTTTTAATCCGTTAATTTATCTGAGAGGAGGTGAGCATGCCTAAACGGTGAAGAGGAATGGTTGTTCTATAGAAGAAATGAATCCATTAATTTGTTTGGGAGAAGATGAGACTGCCTGAAATGATGAACGAAAATAGGAATACTACAGAAGAAAAAAATGAATAAATAACAGTGTACTTGAATAAGTTTTCTATGGCTTAACATATGTAATATGCTATTATATGAAAAAATATATGAAGAATAGAAAAGGACTACATAACCAATGCCTATTTCATCCATTAAAATCTTTAAATTGATGATTATGTTTTAGAAATAAAAAAATAAATATAAAGGGCCTAAATGAAAACAACACGCAAGGTGAATTGAGGATATAAGGCAAGAAAGAATGAAAAAAGGAATAACATAATCAAATATTTTATTTTATTTTACATTTGTAATAATATTATAATTGATAGAATGCAGGAGTTTAGGTTTCCTTAAATGGGATAAAAAGTGAAGACAAACGTGGGAATACATATGTATTTTGGAAAATGTAATGGTTTGTATACAAAATGAATTTATGAAACAGAGAATTCATTAGGCACCATTAATTGCAACTTATTATTTAGGGGATGTTTTGGAAATATATTTTTATTTTCTATGGGATAATTGTAAAATTTCATCCAAATGGGTACTGAGATCGAAGTATTCAAGATAAGAGAAAATGTGATGCAAGGTAAAGGTCAACATTATATTGGTTTTCTCATATCTTATATAGTAATATAATATAGTAGAATATATTCCAAGATTGTCCATCCATTCTCAAAATTAATTTATCTATCTATTATATTTTGATAAAAGAAACTTTTAGACTAGGATTTCTCCTTTTTTTTTATATAAACTTTCATCTTGATCCTTTTTCCTTAGCAATCTACTAAACATCTTGTACTTAGATCATCCATGGAAAGTAAACAACAAATTAAGTATTACATTAATAAAAGTTATTTAACAAAATTGTTACATCAATGAATATTTTTTCCTAGTGAATCTATTAAACATATTGTATTTCAGAGCATCCCTAGAAATAAAACTGCAAATTCAGCGTTGCATTAATAAATTTGATCAATAGAAATGTTACATATGCGTATCTAATTGCTAAGATAAGAAACTTAAGATTTCGCTCTTTTCAGGTTACTTATTGTTTTTTAATTTCTAAGATAAGAAGTATATAGTTACCCATTTTTCTCAAAAACTCTATCCAACAAAATTAATGGTGGATAATGGACGTTGTCTTTCAAAATAGCAAGCCCTTTCTGATGGAAGAACATCATATTTCTATTTTCATTTTACATCATTGTGCTTATGCCTGATTCCAATTAATTTTGTATGAAGAATGAGGTTTATGAAATTCAATTTGCTGATTTTCTTCCATATTTTGGCTGTCTAATGGAATTCATTTTTGTTAGTATATATCTTTGTGCTTCCTTATTGTTTTTGTGATTTCCCATTGTCTTCATTTCTAATATGATTTTCATTCACTGTATTCTTTTTTCTATGTCATTAACTAACGAGTATTTTTTGCCCATTTTGCTTGGAGTGCTTCATATATGAATTTCTTTTTTACCGATGGTTAAAGCTTGGTACATTGTTGATTCCAAAACATATACCTCTGAAATGTCGACCCGTTTTTTCCTTTTACAATTTTACCTTACATTTCTATCATGGTTTATCATGTTTTCCATATTGATTCAATAAAAAACTTACATTTAAAATTCAATTTGACCATTCGGTAAATTTCATCCACTACACATTTTAATTTGGCAAATTCTATTATAAACCGGTAAATTGCTAAGTAGCCACCCTTTTTTATAAAAAAATTGAAGGTTGAAATTACCCCTTTTTTGGTTATTTTTTTTAATTTTCAGTCCACTTCATAGTAGCTCAACGTGGTTTTGTAGTGAATCACGTAGGGACACTACGTTGTACCTAATGATACCACGTATTGGATCTACGTGGTATCTTTAGGTACCACGCAGTGCTCTTGTGTGGTTCTCTACAAAACCACGTGGAGCCTCTATGAGGAAGGGTATTATTGGATTTTTCAAATTAAATGTAGGGCTACTGAGCAAAATGATGGGTTATCCTTTTTCTAGCTGAATTTAAGGAGGCTACTCATCAATTAGCTATATAGAATGGTGGTGTTCGGTTTATCGTTTTTAGTTTTGGGTCTTCACCTATATAGAATGCGAGCGACACATGTATATCGTGGAAAATGACCGTTTTAGAAAATGAAGTTAACTCACACAGCAGAAAACAACTAATATATATTTTCCATTTTCTAGGAAGTAATGGAAGAATGAGAGACAACTCATCATTTCATCGCTTCTCCATCTCCTATATCGTCCCCTTTGTCATTCTTCCACTCTTTCCACCGTCCATCATCTCATCTTATATGTTGAAAACACAAAACATAGTATAAACCAAACTCCACTTATTTTTAGTATTGATTTATTTATTTTAGATAATTAATACAATACAAATTTAGTTTCCATCAGGCTAGAATAATTTGATATATATCAATTCTAATTATAATGTGATTATTGTTATTACGAATTTAATCGATTTTCTTTAAATTTCACATATTCATAGATATAACAATATTCTGCTATTAATTGCTTCAAAAACATCTATTTTCCAAATTACATTCTACCTATCAGTATATATTTATAGGCTTTTATGGTTTTGAAATTTGATTGGAGCCAGAAGTCGTTATTCTCATAAATTTTGAAAAAAAAAATATGCAACTAATACACTTAGTGGTGGTTTTTCTATTTTGCATTTTATGACTTTATTTCTTGGATAGCTTAATTAAATGAAAATGAATTTTTTGCACTTTAATTAACATGTTAATCCCTTAGGAATGGTGTCTAATTATGTCTTTTGGATTTATTTCCTTTCTGGCTATATGTAAAAAAAATTATTGACTTTTTATATGTGATCATACAAGCTAGAAGCACCCAACAAAAATAAAAAACGAATAAATATAAAATGTACGTATCTAACAAAAAAGAAGAAAAAAAGAAAAGAAAAAGATTATAAAGAATAAAAAAGGAAAATAAAAGAAATACATATAAAAAAACTATTAGAACAATATGAACGCAATACCGCTTTCTTTCCGTCCCCTTTTCTTCTATCTATTCCATCGCAAATTTTGATTTCGTTCAAATGAAAAAATAACAAAGTCCTCTTTGAAAATTGAAATAAAATCAATACAAAATCAATAAAATAGAAAGCTATGATCTTTGAGTTCGTGAAGGGAAGATCTTTACTCCTACACGTTTGTTGAAAGGTATGCGACTCGTCCTTGGATTCGGTAGTTTTTGTGATGAGCTAGGGTTGGTTTTCTTAGATATTATAGGAAACATTGGGCAATGTGGTGTTCTCCATTGTGTTTATCATTAGAATAAGTGTCGGCGATGAGATTATGGGGTTGTGCGGTTTGGATTTTTCAAACCCGACATGGCTAGGGAAGCAAGTTTTGGGGTGTGTTCGGGTGCTCCATGGTGGTGGTATTCACGTAGTGTTGATGAAGGGAATTTCAGCAGAGGCGGTTTTTTTTAGATTTTAGGGTAAATTGAGTGGAAGAGAGAGTAAGGAAGATCACGACTATGGTTTGTGTAAAACCCCACCTCCGCCAGGGTCACTCGCAAAGGAATGCACTAGCTTTGGAGGGGTATTATTGGTAAACATGCATAATGATATAGCAAGGCAGGACATGACATATATATATGTAAATAAACAGAGTAAGTAAGTAAAACAGCGGAAGATTTTTAAACCATTTCAAAAACAAGTCTGGTACATCAAAATGTCAATTTCCCAAATAAACAAGTCTAGTACATAAGATAACATCATCTGATACTGAAAAAGAAAACATAAAAGTAGCTATCCCCAAGGTGGAAGAAACCATAGCGAGCCCAAGTCCAAAGCATACATGAGCTATCCAAGAAAGTAGCTAAGATCCAAGCTAGGCTCCTGTATTCCCTCCCTGAGAACCTGGGGGGGGGGGGGGGAAACGGAAGAAAAGAGGCGAAACAAAACGGGTCAGTCAAAAAGACTGAGTAAGCCCTGCTACGATCAGCCTATAAACTAGTAAGGTTAACATCATGATGGAAACTGAGATGATCATAGATAACAACATACTGGCATGGTAAATTAACTACAAGATAGATAGAGGTGTCATCGCATAAACAAAGTTAAGTTTTTGCACCACGGTGTTCTAGCAAACCAACCTAACAGGTATTGATCCCTTGGCCCAAGCTTTGGCCCAATAACATGAGGTGACCTTAATACAAGGTCCAGCCCAACGGTCTAGTCGATCGGCTCCCTATAAACCTAACACGTCAAGTGTTGGTGTCCATATGGCCCACGTATGGTTGTAGTTAGACTGTGCTGGGTCCACCCTTGGGTGTATCGAGCCCTCGGGTGTTAACCCCAGACACTTAAGCAATAATGCATAGCTCTAATCTACTGGTACCCGTGCCTCGAGTTTGTCCAACATCGGACTATGTGCACGTCCGTAGCCCGCCGGACCCGCACCGCTGTACCACTCGGCCATCGCCCTTTGGTCGCTTACATCCTCCAGTAATCGTGCCCCGCCCTAGCCTAGCTTCTAGGGTTGTGAATGATACCAAACTGGGATTACTGTTAGAACAGACCACGTTGCTAGGGTTTCCCCATGAGGGTTAAGTGTGATTTAACCCTTCACTAATCCTGGATTAAACTGGTTAAGTGTGGCTTAACCCCATTCTAATCCCTTGAACTCCCAAATGGATTAAACTAGTTAAGTGTAACCAACGGTTCACCCCTTAACCACATTCTAATCCCTCGAATCCCCAAATTGATTAAGTATTAGTGGACCCTGACTTAACCCTAATCATGAGGCATTAATTAATTTAATGCACCTTAACCTCTCACATTAGACTTTGTTGCGGTTACTAGTTAAGCCGGGCGGGTCCGGGTAGGTTTACACCACAACTTAGTCTAACCTCGGGTTTTTGGCACCACATGACCAACTTCCCACATTGGGTCCTATTGTTTGTAGCCACTAGTTAAGCCGGTCGGTTCCGGGTAGAATTACGCTACAAACTCAACCCAACCTCGAGTTGGCCACACTTATGTTTTCTAAGCGTCATGTCCACTTCATTTCAAAACATAATCACAAGTCAAACAATTACTTGGGTAGGCCTAACTTAATAGGTAAATTCCCAAGGGGTAGACCTAACTTAATAGGTAAATTCCCAATCTTATATTTTCATGTATTTTAAGTTTACCCCAAACCCCCAACGTCATTCTATCGCTTACATATTCGTAGTAACGCATAAGGGATAGGAAGAGGGAACTTGGCACAACATACATGATAAACTTGCACAACAATCATGCATAACATGTTAGACTTGCCCAACTTAGCATAGTGAACTTGCATATTACCATAAACATGCATAACATGTTAAACTTGCATAACTTAGCATAGTGAACTTGCATATTACCATAAACATGCATAACATGTTAAACTTGCACAACTTAGCATAGTGAACTTGCATGTTACCTTAATCATGCATAACTTGTCAAACATGCACCACTTGTCATTTTAAACTTGTCAAAACATGCACAACTTGTCAAAACATGCACAACTTGTCAAAACATGCACAACTTGCCATTTTAAGCTTGCATAAACATGCACAACTTGTCAAAACATGCACAACTTGTCAAAACATGCACAACTTATCAAAACATGCACAACTTGTCAAAACATGCACAACTTGTCAAAACGTGCACAACTTGTCATTTTAAACTTGCATAAACATGCATAACTTAATAAACATACAAATCATGGCTTCACAAACTTGCATAATCATGCATAACTTATTAATCTTGCAAATCATGGCTTAGTATACATGCATAACTCAATAGATTTGCAAATCATGGCTTAGTACCCTTGCATAACATGCATAATCCATTAAACATGTAGAACATGGCATAGTAAACTCGCATATGCATGCATAACTTAAGAAACATGTAAAACATGGTATAGTGAGTTCGCATAAGCATGCATAATCAACTAAACCCACATAAATCTCAACTTTCACCACATATTAGCTTTAGAGTTTAGAAAGTGAAGGTAAGAGGGCTTACAATGTTTATGCGGACTCAAATGAGTATTACAAATGCAAGAAACCCCTTATGCAACTAATTAAAACCCCCAAATGCAAGCAAACTTGATCAAGACTCCTCCTTTATGATGCCAATTGAAAAACAAGCCTTTAATGCAAGCTAAGGAGGATCATACAAGCCTAAATATGCTTGTATGCATGGAAAATTACTTAGGAATTATTAATGAAGAGATTGGAGGCTAGGGTTTTTAGGTGGAGGCCATGAGAGTTTAGATTTTGGCATAGTTTTGTTGCTAGAATGATTTATGGGGTTTAAGGGTAGGATTAGGAGCTTATTTATAGAAGATTAGAGTGATTTAGACCATAGGATTAACCCTAGGTGAATTTTGGCCCGTCAGATTTAGGAATCCTCTAGAACCAGACCACACAACCAAGCCCAAACCAAGCCCAAACCAAAGAGGTGCGCCAGGCTAATCTGCCTGGCTACCCCCTGTCGACAGGGCTGTCGACAGGGCAGTCGACCCCCTGGGGACCCTGTCGACAGGCCTGTCGACATGGGGCCCCTGGCGGGAATTTTCCCGCCTTGGCCCAGCTGGCCCAATTCTTCAAATTTGAATCTGATTTTTACTTAGTAATTTTCTGCAAACTTCAATGGGCCTTAACTGGGTCATACGGACTCCGATTTTCGAAAACTCGGACTCTATTTCGCGTATTTTTCCGAGACAAACGCAATGGCATAGCCCGTTTCCCTTGATTCCTATTTTATAATTTAATTCTGCCTCAATTTATGTTATAACAGATTATTGAAAATACGGGTTGTTACATTCTCCCCTCCTTAAAGGATTTCGTCCCCGAAATCTTCAAGTTAGGAAGAACGTATCCTACCATCCAATCATCCATCTACTCAAAGCATCATCCACGAGCAATCATTGTCCTTAAAAGATTCTAAATGTGGTATGAACATATGCAAAAGTGTGTGTATATGTACTTATCTAATGCAAAGGTCAGGCGGTTACTGATACAGTAAACCTCCTTAATGCATATGTATGTCAGTGAAATGAATCCATATGTATGCAGAGTCCTAACATAATGTATAATATCTACATGCGTGCTCAATCATACATCCATATGCAACATCCATGTGATAGCATACGAATTTCATCCAAGAATAAGCATAAACACTCATGCACATGCAATATGAAGAGTGTGTGAGCCGATCTAGTGCCTAATCGTGTATAATGCATCCACGAGCAACCACTTGCAAACACTTGCAACCACTTGCAACCATCAAGCATAACATGTTTCAAATACATGTTTCATCCAAAGGGTTTCTACCTAAGGTTCTCTTGATAAGATAGACACGATAAACTAGATGAACTAGACAAACTCCTTTTTGGATTACAAGAAATCCATTCAAACTTTGACATGTAGTACTAACCGATGAGTCTTAACCCCCTTATGGAGTTCACAACAGAAATAGGATCGAGAATGGGACCGAGAGGATATATGCAAAAGACAACTTGCAAGCAAGCTCCACAGGAAAACGAGGATCAAGGATGCACTCTTAAAAAGAGATATGATGCGTGTATCTAGTCTTCACTCTTCTTAGTCACGTTTCCTTGAGCTTAACTCCACTGTGCTTTGACTATCTTCCACTTCATGATTCCTTGGCTTCCTAACTCCTATTTCCCAAATTCAAGTTGGAACTTATTTCATTATTGCCTCTCGTCTTTCTTTCCCACTTATTCTTCTTTTTGTATACTTGGCTTAAACATAATTATAACCTCATGATTCGTGCAAGCTCTCCAAAATTCACCAGTGAATCCTGGATCTCGTCTTCTTACCATAAGGTATTCCATGCAGCAGAACTTTTCTTGAAAATACCACTCCACGTTGCCTATTGCCCTTATAAACGTGATTTCCTATAACTCAGGCTTAATCGACATGAACCATCCGCCTATAGGCCGTACCTAGATTCAGTTGCCTACCCATGGCTTTCTGTAGGCTATTTCAGAACTGGCCAACTTCTTGAGGGTAAACCGTTGCTGACCATGATGCAGTCCTCTTGCTCTTCACCGGACTAAAATGAGCACTCTTCGTGAGTCTATCTATTATGACCCACATACCCGTACTCCCTTTCTTTGATCTAGGTAGTCTATCCACATACTCTATCGAGATGTTTTCATACTTCCCTTGCGGGACCTCCAATGGAGGTGACTGCCCGCTGGGCTCCTATGACTTGGCCTTGACCTGGTGGCTCAACAGGCATCCTGGGACCAACTCGGCCACCTCCTCGAGTGATGCGTATCTTCAAGAACCTTCTTTACCAAGTCTTCTACTCGAGGAACACATAATCTCTTATTGCGCCTTAGTCATCCCTTGTTCTCTTTAGTATATCTAGCGAGGTGACTTAACATCTCGCCTTGAATCAACTAGTCCATGTTCTTGACCAACTGCGGATCTTCTTCCTGCGAAACCCCCTTCTTGATTCAGAAGAGTAAGTCTAAGCTCCGGGAATGCTAACTAACTAGCCAAACAGAGGAGGCTTCTTACTTCACTTGCCCTCCTCAGAGTTTTCCGGTCTTAAACCGCAAGCACTTTAGCGGAGTCCGCCGCTAAGCCTTACTTAGGAACTATGTGCCCAAGAAATCCAATTTCTTTCCTCCAAAGTGACATTTGGAGAACTTGACCTTCAACTGGTGGCTCTAAACGTATCCATCTCCTTCTTGGGATGTCTAACATGCTCTTCCTCGTTCTTTTGAGGAGATCAAAATATCGTCTATGACGACCACGACAAACTTGTTCAAGGACTCCCTAAACACCCTACCCATCAAGTCCACGTAATATGCGGGTGCATTTAGTCAAACCAAATAGCATGACTAGCCATTCTAAAACCCATCTAGAGTCCTAAACGCAGTCTTGTCAATTCCATCCTCAGCCATCCTAAGCTGATGGAATCCGGTAGCTAGATCAAAAGAAAACGGATGCTCCTACAAGCTGATCAAACAAATCATTGATCCTTGGTAACGGTTATCTATTCTTCTCACGAAGATCAACGCACAAGTGAAGCAAACCGTCCACATCAGTAACGAATACTACTGGAGCACCCTACTCGAAAATGCTTCGTCTTAGGAAGTTCTTCTCAAGCAACTCCTTGACTTGCTTTCTTAACTCTCATTTCGTGAGGTCATGTGCCTAATCGGCCACGAAACTGGCTTGGCATTACCAACCAGATAACACGGAAATCTATCCCCAGATATCAGGATATTCTCGGACCACCCTCACAGATTGCAAACTATCGATAGACGAGTTGAGGGATTCAAGATAACATGACGGGACCCCTAGGGTTGCTAGAAATTTCTAAGGGTACGGCTGAGGCGAGTCATGAGCCTCACAACCCTATATACAAAAACCCAGAATGGCTCCAAAATAGGACAACCATTCCATGCCCAAAGCCAACCCATATCCCCCGAAACCGAGAATATAAACATCCCACAAGAATTCTATACTCAAGATAGAAATTTTCAAATCCACTCAGGCCATAGAAAAACGGGCAGAACCCCCAATTGGATTTGAAACACATACGGGATCATCAACTACACTAGTACTTAGGTGCAAAACTTTCAACTGGATTAGATGAAATAAAACTATGCGATGTGCCAGAATCAAACAAAGTTTGAACAGGGAAAATCAGAAAATGTAAACAAGATTTTCAACAGAAACACTACCTCTATCATAAGCTGGAAGAACGGTGCTGAGGGGATGAACTCGCCCTCCAGATAGACCTGCACACTGAGTCTGGCCTTGCCCTTGTTTCCTCGGGCAATCCTTGCTGAAATGTCCAAACTCACCACAAATGAAGCATTCGCCCCGCTTTCTCTTTTCCTTCTTCATACATTCCTTAGCCATATGTCCAACGTTACCACAGAAGTTACATTTTATATTCCCTCTTGGCTTGTCCTTGCGGTTGTGGTTATTCTTGCCCCATTTCCCGGAATTTACTCTCTTGCCTTGAGACTCATCTGCCTTGACCTCTTTCTTGTCATTGTTATCTTCTTCTTGAAGTAGGGCCAAATTCACTAAACTCTCGAAAGTCGCCCCCAAGGGTATATGAGACAGGGCCAAATCCTGTAATGGCTCGTTTAATCCTAGAGCAAAGTGTAGGGCCTTCTTCTGAGCTGTATTAACCAAGTCTAAATCGTCCTGAGCCAGTTGATTAAACTTATCTATGTATTCCCTAATAGTCATGTCCCCTTGCTTCAGTGATAAGAATCTCAGTCCAAACCTTCCTCTAAAGTCATCCCAAGTCTCAATTGGCCTAGTAGCGGTGGTGACTACCCACCAACGTGCAGCTTCTTCCTTTAGCAACCATACTGCTAATAAAACCTTCCTGCGGTCACCTATATCAAAGGTGGCTAAAAGATCTCCGGTCTCTTTCAACCAATTCCTTGCCTCTACAAAAGTCTCGGTTCCAAAGAAATTCTTGCAACCCATCGCCTTAAAATCTTGGCAAATCTTGGCGAAGTCAATTTGAGGATGCTGAGGGGAAAGAGGAAGAGGAACATCAACTACCGGAGGAGGAGTAGTATTTGCGGGACCGGCTTCGGTCGCCCTGGCCTCCAAAAGCCTCCTATACCAAACAGGTACGTGAACTCCCTCCGGAATGGCAAAGTTGTTGGCCATACTGGAAACGAAGAAAAAGATAGATTCAGAATGGAGAAAAACGAAGGAATTTTGCTAATGGCTTTTTGGGGAATAGCCTTTTAAAATAAACTAGACTTTTCTTTGGAAAATACTTTATACTTGGTTTTGAAAATAGTTTTTCTTTTCGAAAGTTTTAAACACCTTTTTATCCCTTCTCGTAAACCTCGCTCTGATACCAAATGTAAAACCCCACCTCCGCCAGGGTCACTCGCAAAGGAATGCACTAGCTTTGGAGGGGTATTATTGGTAAACATGCATAATGATATAGCAAGGCAGGACATGACATATATATATGTAAATAAACAGAGTAAGTAAGTAAAACAGCGGAAGATTTTTAAACCATTTCAAAAACAAGTCTGGTACATCAAAATGTCAATTTCCCAAATAAACAAGTCTAGTACATAAGATAACATCATCTGATACTGAAAAAGAAAACATAAAAGTAGCTATCCCCAAGGTGGAAGAAACCATAGCGAGCCCAAGTCCAAAGCATACATGAGCTATCCAAGAAAGCAGCTAAGATCCAAGCTAGGCTCCTGTATTCCCTCCCTGAGAACCTGGGGGGGGGGGGGGGGAAACGGAAGAAAAGAGGCGAAACAAAACGGGTCAGTCAAAAAGACTGAGTAAGCCCTGCTACGATCAGTCTATAAACTAGTAAGGTTAACATCATGATGGAAACTGAGATGATCATAGATAACAACATACTGGCATGGTAAATTAACTACAAGATAGATAGAGGTGTCATCGCATAAACAAAGTTAAGTTTTTGCACCACGGTGTACTAGCAAACCAACCTAACAGGTATTGATCCCTTGGCCCAAGCTTTGGCCCAATAACATGAGGTGACCTTAATACAAGGTCCAGCCCAACGGTCTAGTCGATCGGCTCCCTATAAACCTAACACGTCAAGTGTTGGTGTCCATATGGCCCACGTATGGTTGTAGTTAGACTGTGCTGGGTCCACCCTTGGGTGTATCGAGCCCTAGGGTGTTAACCCCAGACACTTAAGCAATAATGCACAGCTCTAATCTACTGGTACCCGTGCCTCGAGTTTGTCCAACATCGGACTACGTGCACGTCCGTAGCCCGCCGGACCCGCACCGCTGTACCACTCGGCCATCGCCCTTTGGTCGCTTACATCCTCCAGTAATCGTGCCCCGCCCTAGCCTAGCTTCTAGGGTTGTGAATGATACCAAACTGGGATTACTGTTAGAACAGACCACGTTGCTAGGGTTTCCCCATGAGGGTTAAGTGTGATTTAACCCTTCACTAATCCTGGATTAAACTGGTTAAGTGTGGCTTAACCCCATTCTAATCCCTTGAACTCCCAAATGGATTAAACTAGTTAAGTGTAACCAACGGTTCACCCCTTAACCACATTCTAATCCCTCGAATCCCCAAATTGATTAAGTATTAGTGGACCCTGACTTAACCCTAATCATGAGGCATTAATTAATTTAATGCACCTTAACCTCTCACATTAGACTTTGTTGCGGTTACTAGTTAAGCCGGGCGGGTCCGGGTAGGTTTACACCACAACTTAGTCTAACCTCGGGTTTTTGGCACCACATGACCAACTTCCCACATTGGGTCCTATTGTTTGTAGCCACTAGTTAAGCCGGTCGGTTCCGGGTAGAATTACGCTACAAACTCAACCCAACCTCGAGTTGGCCACACTTATGTTTTCTAAGCGTCATGTCCACTTCATTTCAAAACATAATCACAAGTCAAACAATTACTTGGGTAGGCCTAACTTAATAGGTAAATTCCCAAGGGGTAGACCTAACTTAATAGGTAAATTCCCAATCTTATATTTTCATGTATTTTAAGTTTACCCCAAACCCCCAACGTCATTCTATCGCTTACATATTCGTAGTAACGCATAAGGGATAGGAAGAGGGAACTTGGCACAACATACATGATAAACTTGCACAACAATCATGCATAACATGTTAGACTTGCCCAACTTAGCATAGTGAACTTGCATATTACCATAAACATGCATAACATGTTAAACTTGCATAACTTAGCATAGTGAACTTGCATATTACCATAAACATGCATAACATGTTAAACTTGCACAACTTAGCATAGTGAACTTGCATGTTACCTTAATCATGCATAACTTGTCAAACATGCACCACTTGTCATTTTAAACTTGTCAAAACATGCACAACTTGTCAAAACATGCACAACTTGTCAAAACATGCACAACTTGCCATTTTAAGCTTGCATAAACATGCACAACTTGTCAAAACATGCACAACTTGTCAAAACATGCACAACTTATCAAAACATGCACAACTTGTCAAAACATGCACAACTTGTCAAAACGTGCACAACTTGTCATTTTAAACTTGCATAAACATGCATAACTTAATAAACATACAAATCATGGCTTCACAAACTTGCATAATCATGCATAACTTATTAATCTTGCAAATCATGGCTTAGTATACATGCATAACTCAATAGATTTGCAAATCATGGCTTAGTACCCTTGCATAACATGCATAATCCATTAAACATGTAGAACATGGCATAGTAAACTCGCATATGCATGCATAACTTAAGAAACATGTAAAACATGGTATAGTGAGTTCGCATAAGCATGCATAATCAACTAAACCCACATAAATCTCAACTTTCACCACATATTAGCTTTAGAGTTTAGAAAGTGAAGGTAAGAGGGCTTACAATGTTTATGCGGACTCAAATGAGTATTACAAATGCAAGAAACCCCTTATGCAACTAATTAAAACCCCCAAATGCAAGCAAACTTGATCAAGACTCCTCCTTTATGATGCCAATTGAAAAACAAGCCTTTAATGCAAGCTAAGGAGGATCATACAAGCCTAAATATGCTTGTATGCATGGAAAATTACTTAGGAATTATTAATGAAGAGATTGGAGGCTAGGGTTTTTAGGTGGAGGCCATGAGAGTTTAGATTTTGGCATAGTTTTGTTGCTAGAATGATTTATGGGGTTTAAGGGTAGGATTAGGAGCTTATTTATAGAACATTAGAGTGATTTAGACCATAGGATTAACCCTAGGTGAATTTTGGCCCGTCAGATTTAGGAATCCTCTAGAACCAGACCACACAACCAAGCCCAAACCAAGCCCAAACCAAAGAGGTGCGCCAGGCTAATCTGCCTGGCTACCCCCTGTCGACAGGGCTGTCGACAGGGCAGTCGAACCCCTAGGGACCCTGTCGACAGGCCTGTCGACATGGGGCCCCTGGCGGGAATTTTCCCGCCTTGGCCCAGCTGGCCCAATTCTTCAAATTTGAATCTGATTTTTACTTAGTAATTTTCTGCAAACTTCAATGGGCCTTAACTGGGTCATACGGACTCCGATTTTCGAAAACTCGGACTCTATTTCGCGTATTTTTCCGAGACAAACGCAATGGCATAGCCCGTTTCCCTTGATTCCCATTTTATAATTTAATTCTGCCTCAATTTATGTTATAACAGATTATTGAAAATACGGGTTGTTACAGTTTGTTTTTCCTACGGGCATGAGCAGAAGAAGAGGTAGTTGGAGGGGATTAGCATTTAAAAGGGTAATTGGTGCTTTAATTAATGAATTGATTGATTTAATTATTTAATTGAATATCTGACTCATACGAGGTTATATTCGAACGTTGTTTGGTGCATTGGACTTGAAACAATGATAGCAACATTCTGAAATTTGATTAGTGAAATTCCGAGCCTTTTGGAATTTAGGCTAAAATCTAATGCTCATTTGACTTTAGTTTAAATCCAATCGCTTGGAAAAATCCAAAATCTAGATTAGTTAACTCATTCGCGAGTTTCAATATTATTAGCTATTAAGTGAAGTAAACATCAAAATGGCACATAAAATGTTAGCATTATTTTGGAAAATTCATGATTATCTATTATGTAACTTGTGAACATGTGATGCGCACACTTATGACATATATGATCCATGCAAGCAATATCTTCCTATCATATTCTGATTAATGTGGGATATCTGTGTTGTTATATTTATTTTATTCTCATAGTTCAAGTTCCCATAGGCTTAAGGAAAAATCACTATGGGTTGAAATTATACATGCCCGAATGACTATATGATTTTAGGATTTGAAGTAAATTTATTAGGGGTACGGGTTGAAATGATATATACTGAGAATTTAACTACTAGGTTGAAATGATACATACCTAATTCACTTGACCATAGGAGAGAAAATTATACACACATTATGGTCGGTAAAAACAATTTTTTAAAAATTTATAAGTATGTATTGATTTTGATAAATTGATTTTGAAATTTAATTTAAATTTTGAGTTTAGTGTTCTAAAATATTTTATCTTTAATTTATGAATTTAAGTAAAACTGATTTAATGAACTTTTTTAGATAAATTATAATAGTTAATATTTGAAGTAAAGTTTTAATTTAAATTGAATTTTATTATGTAAACTGGTTTGATATAATATGTGACGGCCCCGCCCTGCACCAGCCGACATTTCCCCGAAATGCGTTGTGCCAATGCCCGACAAGCACGGTACGGTTGTCAAAAGAAAATGGTTTGAAACAGTGCATAAGCTGAAAACTAAACCATCATAGCAGCGAAATCCAAAATACAACTTATGATCCAAACCATCATTATTGCAACTTCAAAATACTGTCTCTAAAGCAAAATGGAAAAGGTACACCACTAATGCCCAAAGTATTGACCAACAACAACACAGGGAAAATATATGTAAACAGTACGTGGAAGCCTCTTGCTCATCTCAGGAGAGCTACTCATGCATAACCGCCTAACCTGTCTCTAGTTTGCCCGTTTAGGAGCACCCAGAGTAATAAGAAGAGACATAAAACTCTAGGTTAGACAAAAGTCTGGTATGAGTGATACCAGCGAAGTAAAACAATAACAGGCACAAATAATCGTACCTGAACCTGGACCTGCAACCAAAGAGTTAGCACAACAAGATGTACAATACTCTAAGGTAACATTAACATAAAGTGTAAAATGGGAGTGTGCATGTCATGGTGATAGCAAACATCAAACATAGCAATCATCCTCACATCACTCACTCGGTGCGTAAAACATACAATATCCACTGCTTTGATCACCACATCCATTAGCGACATGATGACAACTTTATCGACTATTGCTATGACCATACTTCCCTGGTCTTTAGTCAATACCCTTCCCAGTCCACACATCCCTAGCTCTGGGTTAAGGGCCAACCAATCCACACTTCCCTCGCTCTGGTTCATCCACATGCCCCCTCTCTTCACTGGTGAACCAAGTTATATATATCGATAACCCCTTTGCACACGTCCCGTAGCAAAGCCCAACTCATGAAGTTAACTCGTTGGTTCCTATCTGGATCCTAAGTAATAACTTCCCACTTGGACTTCCTTTGCATCTCGGGTTTTGGTTGAATTGGAGTTGGTCTTCAAAAGAGTCATCACGTAGAAATAGAAGCACATATCCGGTTCGGTTCAGACCTCCAGTTCGGTTCGAGTACATAGCGCTCAAGCTCCCTGTTCGGTTCGGCTCGACCTCTTTTCCTCGCTTTGGTTCGGTGCTCCCGTCTCGTTTCAGTCCTTCTATCTAGGTTCGGTTCGGTCCACTTTTCCTCCAACTGATCCAATCTGATCCCATGCAAAGCTGCAGTTCAATCCGAACTCTAACACAATGCAAGTGGCCTTCCTTTTTGCCATGCTTTCTTATGCTCAAGCTCCAGGTCGGTTCGGCTATGCCTGTTCGGTTCGGCCCCATCCGATCCGGAACACTGCAGATTTTCCAACAACCTTGTATCGTCCATTCTCGCAATATGACGGCATTTTCAACCATTCTAACTCTACTAAACAATCATGAAGCATTCCAAACAGTAGTAACAACATGTGTAATCAATCAATAAGGTCAAAACATCAAGCATATAATTTATTTAGATCAAACATACCCAAAATCCATGATTTCCCCTTAATCCCCTTAATCCCCTTAACCATGTTTAACCATAGGATTAGCAAACTTAATCCAAATTAACCCAAATTTTTATCAGAGACATAAAATAATATTCTTGAATTTTTACGTATTTTTCAAAAAAATTATGATGCATAATTTCGCTATTTATCACTAATCATCCCTAATTAGCCGTAATTAGCGAATAAAAGTGCAAATCAATCACTTTAGCCACAAATAAATTATAGATTGAAAAGTCCACTGATTTGGGTCGAATTTCTATGTGTTCCAGTAGCTCTATATCGATTTTGATGCCAATCCGCCTGAATTTGATGTAGATTTGCTTAATATGGGATTAGGAAGTGATTAGAAATGAATTTAGAATGTGGAGGCCATTACTAGGGTTAGAGGAATGTCTGTGGCGGCTAGAAAACTGAAATGAAATGTTTTCCCAAACCTTTCAGCCCTCCCATAACCCTAATCCCGAAATGGGTTATGGGCCAAACCACTAATCACCTAATTAAGCCCGGTTAAGTCGTTTTTCCATTTTAAAACCTTATTTCAGCCATTTCTCCCAAATGGTAAGTCTGTTTGATTAATGTGACCACTCTACGGAAAGGTAAACCATCATATGAATCCAATGGAAGTGGTTCCAGATCAAAACCCCTTAACAATCAAAAGTTATAGGAGAAACAAGATTTTCCAGGGGCAAAACGGTTATTTAAAATTCGGCAAAAATCTTGAATATGGTAAATGACCCCAATAGTCGTTTCCCAAAGTTACACGACCATACAACTTTGTATGAAGATAAAATAAATATTATACGGTCCTCCGAAACGTAAAATGGGGGTCGTTACACTCTCCCCCCTCCCCTTTAAAAAAATTCGCCCCTGAAATTCCGTAATCAAAACATACAATGGTGTCCCGCATGCCTATCAGCCATTTACAAACATACATAATAACACAACAAGCCTATCCTAGAATGCGGCTTACTAACAAGGGAATAACTATATCGCGATCAAAATCTTACCAGGCAAAGAGTTTTGGATATGACTTCCTTATATGCTCTCCTCGGTTTCCTAAGTACAGTCATTCTCATTATCACCCCACTGGACCTTAACTAGTTGCACCGTCTTCCTTCAGAGTTGCTTCGTATCATGTCCGACAATATGAACGGTTTCGTGGCTCCCAACTGCCTCACATTCCACCTCGATATCATCCAACTGATCTAGTGAAATAGTCAAATCAGAATCATGCAAGAGCTTCCTTAACTGGGAAACATAAAAAACGTTGTGCACTCCTGCCATCTTGTTTGGTAATCCAAATTTATACGCTAATTTCCCCACTTGTTCAAGAACTAGAAATAAACCAATAAACCTTGGTGCCAACTTACCTCTCCTGCCAAAACGAATCACACTCTTTAATGGAGAGATCTTGACAAATACCAGATCGCCAACGGAGAATTTCAATTCTCTTTGTCTTTTATCAGCATAACTCTTCTGCTTATCTTGGGCAGCCTTCATTCGTTGTTGGATAACCTTGATTTTATCTGAAGTTTCTCTTATTACATCCAGTCCAAGAACAAATTTCTCATCGGTTTCCAACCAAAATGACGGTGAGTTGCATGATCTTCCGTACAAAGCTTCAAATGGATCCATACCAATACTGGACTGATAACTATTATTGTATGCAAACTCCACCAGATGCAAATGGTCATCCCATGAACCACCCAAATCCAATATACAAGCTCTCAAGAGATCCTCTAATACATGATTCACCCTCTCTGTTTGACCGTCGGTTTGAGGATGGTACGTGGTACTGAGATGTAATTCTGACCCTAAAGCCTCTTGTAAGCTCTTCCAAAACCCATTAGTAAATAAGGGATCTCAGTCACTCACAATACCTCTAGGTACCCCATGAAATCTCACTACCCACTTCATATACATTTCTGCTAACTTAGCTGCTGTTCTATTCGACTTAACTGGTATAAACCTTGCACTTTTGATCAATCGATCCACAATCACCTAAATACTATCATGACCCGATCTAGTCCTTGGTAGACCATCAATGAAATCCATTGATACATGTTCCCATTTCCATTTGGGAATTTCCAATGGTTGTAACAAACCACTAGGCTTCTTTTGCTCGGCTTTAACTAATTGGCAATTCATGCACTTGGATATAAACTTCCCAACGTCTCTCTTCATCCCTTCCCAGTAGTAGGTTTGCTTCATGTCTCGATACATTTTGTTACCACCAGGATGTATAGTCAGTTTTGAGTGATGATACTCTAAGAACTTCATCTTTCAATCCATTAATGTTGGGTATAACTAGCCACCTATTCTTTTGAAGCCATCCCTCTCGATCAAGACCATACTTGTTTATCCTCTCGCCGTCGATACCCATCTCTTCCTTGGAGATGATTTCCAATATATTAGGAATGTCCCTCTGATGGGAACCGATCCGCTCAATCAGAGTGGGCCTGATTGTCAAACTTGCTAACATCACTGAATCCAGTTCGCACTTAGGTCTGAAATCATATCCTGCGATATACTCCAGTTTCTTCCATTCCAGAAACATAGCCCCCAAACTGGCATGTCTCTAACTCAGTGCGTCAGCTACCACATTGCCCTTCCTGGGTGTTTATGCGATATTAAAATCATATAATGCCAAGAACTCTAACCATCTCTACTGGCGAAGATTTAAATCCTTTTGAAAGAAAAGGTACTTTAATGACTTATGATCGGTTAACAACTTGAATCTTTCTCCCAAGAGATAATGTCTCCACATGTTCAACGCAAACACAATCGCTGCCAATTCCAAATCATGGGTAGGATATCTTTTCTCATGCGGTTTCAGTTGCCGACTAGCATAAGCTACAACCCTACCTCCTTGCATTAGTACAACACCTAGTCCGGTACCACAGGCATCCGTGTATACCGTAATTTCTTCGTTCTCTTTAGGAATAACTAACACTGGTGCACACGTTAACTTTTCCTTTACGCTGTAAAATGCATTCTCACACCTTTCGTCCCAAACGAAAGCTTGGTTCTTCTTGGTCAACAGAGTTAATGGTGCCGCTTAGAAAAAACATGGCCCAAGAATCTCACTTCCATCCTCCAGAAGTGACACTTAGAAAATTATGCTTTCAATTGGTGTTTGCTCAACACCCCCGTCACTGTCCTCAAATGTTCCATGTGTTCTTCCTCTGTCCACGAGTAAACAAAGATATCGTCCACGAATGCAAGAACAAACTTATTTAGTTGACCTCAAAAAACTCTATTCATAAGATGCACAAAATATGTGGGTGCATTAGTCAACCCGAACAGCATGACCAACCACTCATAGAATCCAGACGGCGTCCGAAATGTCGTTTTATTAATACTCTCAACTGCTACTCGGAGCTGATGAAAACCTATCGCGAGATCCAACTGGGAAAACACTCTTGCTCCATTTAGCTAATCAAACAAATCATCTATCCGTGGAAGAGGATACTTATTCTTCCTAGCCACCTTTTCAACTTGCGGTAGTCTACACATAAGCAAAGGGAACAATCGGCCTTAGTGGTAAATACAACCGGTGCTCCTTACTCAGAAACACTCCTTCGGATAAATCCCTTCATCAAAAGATCCTCCACTTGCACCTCAAGCTCTCACTGCTCCCTTGGTGCCATACGACGAAGAAGCATCACTATAGGTCTTGCATCTTTCACTAAATCAATCCAAAACTCGATCTCTCCGTGTGGTGGAAATCCGGTCACTTCCTCGAAGATGTCCGGATACTCGCCAGCAATAGGCACATCTTATAACTCATCCTGCGGGAAGTCGAGGGAATGTAGAAAATTAGTCATCACCTCATCACTAGTTAGGCAACCCAATACGACCCTCCGCCCATCATCCGCTCTAATGGTCACCGAAGAACCCTCACATTCTACCACCACGTATCTTTGGAGCCAATCAACTCGCAAAATAATGCCAAACCCAGTAGAGTCCAAAACAAAGCAATCACACGCAAACATACATCCATGACTCGATAAGACCAAATTTCGACAAATCATACTAAGGCTAGTCGAACCACCGATTGGGTTCATCACAACTAAAGGTCTATCGACAATCTCGGGTTCCAATTCCAACCTATCTACTAGGTCACCAGATACGAAAGAATGGGAAGCCCAGGTATCAAACAATACTCGAACATGAACATCATAAAAAGAAAGCATACCCTGAATAACGATACCCTTTCTCTTCTGCACCGCATTTGGGGCATTCGACGAAGAAGGAACAGCGTTGATAGCCTATGCTTTCACCATTTGCTTCTCCTTAGGGGGTTGTGGATATTCATTCTTAAAATGCCCCACTTGGCCACAGTTGAAGCACTTCTTTTCCCCTAGCTTTGCTCGACACTCTTTGACATAGTGACCCTTCTTGCCGCAACTATAGCACTCGATATCTTTCTTATTCTTCTTTTTCTGACCATCCTTGGTCTGATTCTGTTTCCTCTTATTCTGGGAATTATTCTTGCCTCCACCGCTTGCCTGCGGCTTTGGCTCCTCTGCAAATGTAATAGCAACCTCGGTCTTTGACTTAAGGTAAAGGCTCTTTGATCTCAATGCCTTTCCCACGACAGATTCGAATGTCTCATTGATATGGTTTGTAAGTCTTTCCCCCAAGTGCTCATCTAGGCCAATTTTGAACTTCTCGTCCTTCTTCTCGACAGTATCGATAAGAGATAATTCATATTTCGATATAGTATCGAATTCGGCAATGTATTCCGAGACTGTCCTAATATTCTACTTAAGCTCCAAAAACTTCCTAAACAATTCTGATTTATGAGCAGCTGGAATAAACTTGTCACGGAAGCGAGTCTTAAACTGATTCCAAGTAACTTGATCCTTGGGAGTAGCTGCTATAATAGCATTCCACCTATTCATGTCCCGTCCTTGAAGTTAACGCGGTGCTAACTTTCTCTTCATCGCATCATCGATCCCCAAATCCTTGAAGATGTGCTCACAACTATCAATCTAATCCTGAACCTCCTTAGCTGACTCCGTTCCGTGGAATGAATTCCCACCAAGACTAGTATAATCCTTACAGAGCTTGGCGAAATCAGATCTAGGCGCCTGCACCACAACCGTTAGCAGCATTAGGGACTGCTCCCTGAGCATCCCTAAGCATCTCTTGCATGAAGGTAGTAAACATGGTCCTCATATTAGGGACATTCCTACTGTTGGCCACTGACCCCGTACTCCTCGTATTTCGGCTCATCGTTCAATCTGTAAAGAGAAAAACGATTAACCATCTCCTTAGTGGTGCCAGTGCAGTGCGAATACATCCTTGGATATATTAATAGTATATATATGTATATATATAGTTTTTGAAAACCAAAATATCACAAATACGCGCTCTCATATACGAATACTATCTCTCCCTGATGTCTCCTCTAGGTTATCTATGCAACCTAGGCCCTGATACCAAGTGTGACGGCCGGCCCTGCACCAGCCGAAATTTCCTCGAAATGCGCTATGCCAATGCCTTACTAGAATGGGACTGTCGTCAGAAGAAAAGGGTTTGAAACTATGAATCACCAAAGAACCTGTAGTATATCTCACAGCGCATGGAATAAAATATAATAATAACATAACTTGACATAAAACAGGCGAGGCATTGCATAAGCTAAAAACTAAACCATCATAGCAAGAGAATCCAAAATACAGCTTACGATCCAAACCATCATTATTACAACTTCAAAATACTGTCTCTAAAGAAAAACAGAAAAGGTACACCACTAATGCCCAAAGTAGTGACAACCAACAACACAAGGAGAATATATGTAAAAAGTACGTGGAAGCCTCCTGCTCATCTCCGGACAGCTACTCGTGCATAACCGCATAACTTGTCTCTTGTCTGCTCATTTAGGAGTACCCAGAGTAACAAGAAGAGACATAAAACTCTAGGCCAGACAAAAGTCTGGTATGAGCGATAGCAGCGAAGTAAAACAATAACAGGTATAAATAATCATACCTGAACCTGGACCTGCAACCAAAGAGTTAGCACAACAAGATGTACAATACTTTAAGGTAACACGAACATAAAGTGTAAAATGGGAGTGTGCATGTCATGGTGATAGCAAACATCAAACATCAAATGTAGCAATCATCCTCACATCACTCACTCAGTAGGTAAAGCATACGATATCCACCGCTTTGATCACCACATCCGTTTGGGCCATGACGGCAACTCCGTCGACTATTGCTATGACCATACTTCCCTAATCTATAGTCAATAACCCTACCCAGTCCACACATCCCTGGCTCTAGTTTAAAGGAAAAACAGTCCACACTTCCCTGGCTTTGGTTCGTCTACATGCCCCCTCTCTTCAATGGTGAACCAAAGTTTTAGATATCGATAATCCCTTTGCACATGTCCCACAGCAAAACCTAACTCATGAAGTTAACTCGTTGGTTCCCATATGGATCCTAAGTAATAACTTCCCACTTGGACTTCTTTTGCATCTCGGGTTTTGGTTGAATTGGAGTTGGTCTTCAGAAGAGTCGTCGCATAGAAATAGAAGCACACATCCGGTTCGGTTCAGACCCGCGGTTCAGTTCGGGTATATAGTACTCAAGCTCCCTGTTCGGTTTGGCTCGACCTCCTTCCCTCGCTTCGGTTCGGTGCTCTAGTTTCGGTTCGGTCCGGTCCTTTTATTTTGGTTCGATTCGGTCCACTTTTCCTCCAGCTGATCCGATTTGATCCCATGCAAAGCTTCATTTCAATCCAGACTCCAACTCAATGCAAGTGGCCTTCCTTTTTGTCATGCTTTCTTATGCTCAAGCTCCAGTTTGGTTCAGCCCCATCTGATCTAATCCGGAACACTCCAGATTTTCCAACAACCTTGTATCGTCCATTCTCGCCATACGACTGCGTTTTCAACCATTCTAACTTTACTAAACAATCATAAAGCATTCCAAACAGTAGTAATAACATGTGTAATCAATCAACAAGTTCAAAACATCAAGCATATAGGTTATTTAGATCAAACATACCTAAAATCCGTGATTTTCCCCTTAATCCCCTTAACCATGTTTAACCATACAAATAGCAAACTTAATCCGAATTAACCCAAATTTTTATCAGAGGCATAAAATAATATTCTATAATTTTTACATATTTTTCTGGATTTTTATGATGCATAATTTCGCTAATCATCACTAATCACCCCTAATTAGCGAATAAAAATGCAAATCAACCACCTTAGCCAAAATATAAATTATAGATCTGAAAACTCCACTGATTGGTCGAATTCCTATGTGTTCCAGCAGCTCTATCTCGATTTTGATGCCAATCCGCCTTAATTTGATGTAGATTTGCTTAATATGTGATTAGAAAGTGATTAGCGATGAATTTAGAAGCTATAGGCCATTACTAGGGTTAGAGGAATGCTTGTGGCGGCTAGAAAACTAAAATGAAATATTTTCCCAAACCCTTTCATCCCTCCCATAACCCTAATCCCAAAATGGGTTATGGGCTTAACCACTGATCACTTAGTTAACCCCGATTAAGCTGTTTTTCCATCTTAAAATCTTATTTCAGCCATTTCTCCCAAACAGTAAGTCCGTTTGAATGTGACTACTCCAATGGAAGTGGTTTCAGGTCAAAACTCCTTACCAGTCAAAAGTTATTGGCAAAACAAGATTCATCAGGGCAAAACGATCATTTAAAATTCAACAAAAATCTTGAATGTGGGAAATGACCCAAGTAGTCGTTTCCCAAAGTTACACAACCATACGACTTCGTATGAAGATAAAATAAATATTGTACGATCCTCCGATACGTAGAATGTGGGTCGTTACATAATATAACTTAATTTATTATTATAATTTAGTTTAAAATGTTTTAAAATAATATAAAATGTTTATTTAGTTTTAAAGACTTAGTCTAAAATTTTAATTTAATTTAAATAAACAATAATGTAAAGTTCAATTTAATAAGTTTATTAAATTTGAATTTTTAAAGGAAGAATTTAATATTGATTTTTTTTAGATCATGTGAATAGAAAGATTTGAACTTAAGTTTATGATTAATTAGATATAAGATTTTATTTGCTAAGTTAACAAATTTTAAAGTTAAAGATTTTGATTTAAAAATATTTCTTGATAATTAAACTTGGATTGTTGTATTGAAAAATAAAATGAAATGAATTTAGGATATAAGCTTAAACAAAACTAAAGTAATGATTTAAATTTGAGTTCAAGATGTAACTAATGAAATGCTTGATTTAAACTTAACGATTAAGTTTTCATTGATTTGAATGGGAACTTGAAATCTAAAATAAATTATAAGTAAAATTTAGGAATATGGTTATCCGGTTCAGATTGGATTGTTATATTTAAAATATTTTGATTACTACTATTTATATCAAGTAATGTATATTTCCTGCCCTGGTCTCTTTATAATTTTCTATTTCAAGTAAAGTATATTTCTAATCCATGCTACTATGTTTGTATTTATTTAAGGGAAGATTTCAATTAATGATGGTATGGTGATATAAAACTTGAATTTGAATTAATATTGAATCGGTTAAGAAAATAAGATCCGAAATCCAAAACTGAAACCAATACTGAATTGTTTTGAGTAAATTATTTAAAATCGATAAAACAAGTTAACTGATTTACGATTTTGGAATATGATTTCAAATATGAATGGCAACTGTGTGAAATAAGTATTTGGTTGTTAAAGAGACCAAGGCAATATAGTGTCATACTATTTGCCAATATTGGAAACCACTTTAACAACTTTGCACGTGATGGTGATTCCATAATGTAGTAGGATAGTTTTGAGAATGGTACTAGAATGAAGTAAGAGTATGATCATGGATATCCTTGACCATCGGTTCATAGTTAAAATGACTAAAACAGAAGCAATGCCCAAGCCAAGTGAGGTCACTTCTCCGATTGGACATGCGATAACGTACCTCTTACTTTGTGATTGATTAGTGTCTTTCGATGATTTACGGAAGTGTTTTATCGAGGTGGGTGATAGTAGCTATTATGCGTTACCACCAACCTGAGTCCCTAATCCGGTAGAATCCTTGTAACAACCCAAATTTTAATGGATCGATTTTTTTTCAAAATCCCAATCTATCAAAGCTCGAGTCAGCTTGTGTGGTATCCTACAGAAAAGACAAAGATAATAAATATATCACATTTCGGTAAACATCTCACAGCGGAATGCATAAAATATAATGTAATCAAATATAACCTTACCAAAGGAATAATACAGTCTAACTAGTATCCAAAGCTATCAAATCCGTGCCATAAACCTAACCTGCGAGTATGCTATGAGGAGGGGGTCATAACACAAAGTTCTGGTGACTACACAAATTATACATTCTGAAATAACCCTACATATACCGTTCTGTCATGTTTTCTTATTTATTAGGTTATTTAGGGTTAACAACACTGAAGGTATATCTAGTCAATGATGCAACAAAATAAAATAAAGGAAAGTAATGTAACAACCCGTATTCTACGTATCGAAGGATCGTAGAATATTTATTTCTTTCCCCTATGAAGTCGTATGGTCATGTAACTTTGGGAAAAAACCATTAGACTCATTTCCCATGTTCATGATTTTTGTCGATTTTTAAATGATTGTTTTGGCCCTAGCTGATCTTGTTTTGGCCATAACTTTTGATTAGAAAGGAAATTTGACCTGAAACCACTTCCATTAGACTCGTTTGATGGTTTACCTTTCCGTAGAGTGGTCATATGTGAAAAACGGACTTACCGTTTGGGAGATATGGCTGAAATAATGTTTGGAAGGTGAAAAACTGCTTAACCGGGCCAAATAGGGTAATTAGGGAATGGGCCCATAACCCATTTCGAGATTATGGTTATGGGGAGGCTGAAAAGAGTTCGAGAATCATTTCATTTCAGTTTTCTAGCCTCCACTTATCTCCAAGAAACCCTAAAAATGGCCTTCAACCTCTTAAGTCACCTCCAAATCATCTTCTAATCAAGGATTAAGCTTAGCAACATCAAATCAAGGGAGATCTATGCCAAATCAACATTGGAGCTGCTGTTTAGCATTGGGATTCACATCAAATCAGAGATTTATTTCAGATCTAAGTTTATTTGTGGCTATGGTGAGTGATTTGCATAGTTCCTCACTAATTAAGGGTAATTAGTGTTAATTAGTGAATTTAAACATGATAAAATTCTGGAAAAATATCTATGAAATCCGAAATGATGTTTTAGACCTCTGATATGAATTTGGGTTAATTTGTTTAAGTTTTGCTAATCACATCATTAGTTTCACCTAAACATGCTTAAGGGGAAATATGGGGTTTTGGGTATGTTTGATCCATTTTAACCTATCATATTGATGTTTTGATGTTTGTGGTTGATTATCCATGTTGCTATGATTGTATGGTATGCTTTGTGATTGATTTCAATAGGTAGAATGGTCGAAAACGTCGTCAAATGGCGTAAAACACTCGCTGGAAAATTCTCATGAAAAGTGCAGGTTTTGAACCGGATCGGATCGGATATGGGGCTCGGATCGGATAAGTGGACAGGCAAAGACATCCGAATCGGATCGGAACTTAACACTTGGGAGGCTTGGCAAAAAGGAAGGCCATGTTGGTTAAGCTGGGGATCAGATCGACTTAAGGACGAAGGGCTCGGACCGGAGTATGGCTGATATACACGTAAATGTTTATATTTTATCCGCATATTTATCTTATTTTATCTTTTAAATAATTGATATTGTGTATTTATAGCTGTGTTTTCAGATTGTTGACAAGAATCATGGTTTAGAGCATTTGATGAATAAAGCATGAAGAATTTGCTGAAAAAGAGTGAAGTTAAAATTACTTAAGCTTGAAGAGTTTAAAGCTTGAAGAACGGTTGCAAATAGAGTTTAGTTGGGTAGATTTGGCTCACTAAAGACTCATTTTGTGTTCACACTGGCTCAATTGCAGACCATTTCACTCATGTAGCTTTCACATTAGCTCCTTTGCAAGGCTTCTCATTCATGCACTGCACGCGTTCACACTGGCTCACTTACAAGGCCTCTTACTCTACAACCCCGTTCCCACTAGCTTATGTGTTATTTGGGCTAATTCTTTAGTCCCACATTGTGTAATTTTCCAAGCAGCCTTTGTCATATCAGCTATAAATACACTTTATCTCATTCATTGTAAGAGACACTTAATTTTATTCTGTAATTCTCTTCTTGGAATAAAACTCTTCTTCACCTTTCTCTCAGTTGTTATTTTATTTTATATTTTATTTATGTTCATGTCTGTTATTTTCCTTTTCTCTTCTTCTTTACCAATGTCTAGCTAATCCCCTTTGATTAGGGGGTGATGACGCTAACAGATATGATTCAACATGAATCACATAGCCAATAGATGAGGACTGTATACATGTCGATCTAACAATTATCAGATTTAGATCTAATTTTTGGTTTTTAGAAATTAATTTGTGAATCTGTCCTGATAGTCTATGGTTGTTTAAGAGCTCAGCTCCTGCATAGGCTATGCTTGTCGTTGTTTACTTATTTGTTTCTAAAAATCTATTTATCATTGATTCGTGTTTGTGACAGAAACATGAATTAGATCTATATTTATTTGTTGGCTATTGATGAGTGTGAATCTAATCTATGTCATTATCCCCTAATTGCTTTCACTTATTGTTAAAACTCTCTTTTATTTAATTTCTGCTATTTTCTTTGTTTTCAACCAATCAAAAGTTAGGGATAACTTGATTGGATTTATTAATAAAATAATTTGGTCCCAGAGTTCGACACTCTCTACAACAATCCTTGTTGTTTAGGAAAACCGAATGGATTTTACAGTTGTTTACAATTGTATAATTTGTTCGTAAACAGGAGCTCAGAGTAATAAGTCTCAGGAAAAGTGCAGGTTTTGAACCGGATCGGATCGGATATGGGGCTCGGATCGGATAAGTGGACGGGCAAAGACATTCGAATCGGATCGGAACTTAACACTTGGGAGGCTTGGCAAAAAGGAAGGCCATGTTGGTTAAGCTGGGGATCGGATCGACTTAAGGACGAAGGGCTCGGACCGGAGTATGGCGAAGGGATTGGATCAGATTAGAATAGGGAATGGGACCAGACCAGGCAACAGGAGCTGGAGCAAGAACTGGATGGGAGATGGCAACCCGACCAGACCCGAAGTGGGACACCCGACCCGAACCGATGCAACATTGAGAACCCGAACCGAACCGTTACCATAGGAAGACCACGAACCGAACCAATTCAAAGTAGAGGACCCGACCCGAACCGATAGCTAGAAGGGGAAACCCGACCCAGCATTGAACAATAACCCGAGATGCAAAGGTGGTCCAAATGGAAGTTAGAGCTCAGGATCCAATGAGGAACCAATGAGTTCACTTCATGGTTGGGCTTTGCTGCGGGACGTGTGCTAAGGAGTTGTCGACGTTCATAACTTCGATTCACCACTGAAAATGGATGTTGGGCTACTTATCAGTGCAGTAGAGTCATTATGACTCGAGGGGCAAGGTGATGGTAGCAAGACTACGTTATCAGTGCAGTGGAGCCATTTATGACCCCATGGGGCAAAAGTGATGCGTAGTAAGACTATGAGCCAGTGCAGTGGGGTCATTGTGACTCCATGGGGCAGAGTGGACATAGTAAAGGATTAGTGAGGCTATGAGCCAGTGCAGTAGGGTCATTGCGACTCCATGGGGCAAAGTGGACATAGCAAAGGATTAGTGGCTACGTTATCAGTGCAGTGAAGCCATTTATGACTTCATGGGGTAGAGTGATCGTAGCAAGGTATGTTGGGTGATCGAAGTGGTGAATATCGTATGCTTTATGCACTAAGTGAGAGATGTGAGGATGGTTGCTATGTTTGATTGTTTGCCATCACTATGACATGCACACCCCACCCCCGTTATCTTTACACCATTTGAAGTGGCATCTTAGAGTGTTGTACAGTATGTAGTGCTAACTCTTTGGTTGCTGGTCCAGGTTTAGGTATGTTTTTAGTCTACCTGTTATTGTTCTGTTTAGATGCTTATCGCTCATACCATGCTTCATGTCTGACCCAGAGTTTTATGTCTCCTCTTATTACTCTGGGTGCTCACACGAGCAGACTAGAGACAGGTTAGCAGGTGATGCGTGAGTAGCTGATTCGGAGGCGAGCAGGAGGCTTCTACGTATGATATATAGATATTCTCCCTGTGTCGTTGGTGGTCGCTACTTGGGCATTAGTAGTGTACCTCCTTTATCTTGCTTTTGTTTTTTGAGACAATTTGAAAAGTTGTAATAATGTTAACTTTGGATCATAAGCTGTACTTGAATTTTCTGCTGCTATGTTAGTTGTTTCAGCTTATGCACTGTCTCACCTGTTTTATGTCAAGTATGTTATCATTATATTTTTTCCATGCACTGTGAGACATTTTACCGGTTTCTTGTTAGATCATTTCCTTCTTCGCTTTTTTTCTGACGATCCGTCCCATGCTAACTGGACATGTGTACAGCGCACCTTTGGAGTAAATGTCGGTTGGTGTGGGGCAGGCCGTTACATTTGGTATCAGAGCTCTAGGTTGTGTAGTTAACCTAGGGAAAGACACTAGGGAGAGATAGTACGTATATGAGAGTGCGTATTTGTGATTACTTTGGTTTTCAAAAGCTATACATATATACTACTAGTAGTATAAGAATGAAGTCGTACTGCACTAGCACCACTATGGGGTCGTTAATCGTTTCCCCTTTTATAGATTGACGATGAGCCGATATGCTAGAGGTGCTGGCAGGGGAGCCAATAATGGGAATGCTGCTGACATGAAGGCAATGTTTACTGACCTCATGAGAGACATGCTTTGGGAGGTGCAAGGGGCAGTTCCTAATCCCAGAATTGGTGGTGGTCCAGTAGTGTAGGCGCCTAGAGTCGATTTCGCCAAGTTGTGCAAGGATTACACTAACCTTGGTGGGAAGCCGTTCCACGGGACGGAGTCGGCCACAGATGTTTAAGATTGGATGGATAGCTGTGATCGTATCTTCAACGACTTGGGTCTTCAGGATGCGATGAAGAGAAGGCTAGCGTCTCGTCAGCTGCAAGGGCGAGCGATGAATTGGTGGAATGCCATTAGAACAACTACTCCAGAAGATCAGGTTACTTGGGATCAGTTCAAGGCTCGCTTTAGCGAGAAGTTCATTCCAGTTGCCCAGAAGTCAGTGTTGTTTAAGAGATTCTTGGAACTCAAGCAGAATGGTAGGGCAATCTCTGACTATATTGCTGAGTTCGACACTTTGTCGAAGTATGGACTATCTCTTATCGATACTCCTGATAAGAAGAATGAGAAGTTCATTACTGGGTTGGATGGATACATGGGGGAAAGGCTTATCAACCACATCTGTGAGACTTTTGAATCGATTGTGGGGAAAGCTTTGAGATAAGGGAGTCTTTACCCTAAGTCAAAGATTGAGGCTGCATCTGCAGAAGGGCTGAAGCCGCAAGCAGGCGGTGGAGGCAAGAACAACTCTCAGAATAAGAGGAAGCAGGACCAATCTAAGGATGGCCAAAAAAAGAACAAGAAAGAAGTTGAGTGCTTCAGCTGTGGTAAGAAGGGCCATTATGCTAAAGAATGTCGGGCCAAGCCAACGGAAAGGAAGTGCTACAACTGTGGCCAAGTGGGACATCATAAGGATAAGTGTCCGCAACCTCTTAGGGAGAAGCAGATTGTGAAAGCATATGCTATTGATGTTGTTCCTTCTTCGTCGAATGCCCCAACTGTGGCGGAGAAAGGAAAGAATGTTGTTATTCAAGGTATGCTTTCTATTTTTGATGTACCAGTTCGAGTTTTGTTTGATACAGGGGCTTCCCGTTCCTTCATATCTAGTGACCTAGTAGATAGGTTGGGAATGGAACCCGAGATAGTCGATAGACCATTGATTGTGACGAACCCGATTGGTGGTTCGACTAGCCTTAGTATGATTTGCCGAAATGTGGTCTTATCGAGTCATGGATGTATGTTTGTGATTGCTTTTTTTTGGCTTTACTGGGTATGGAATTATATTGGGGGTCGATTGGCTCCAAAGATACGGGGTGGTGGTAGACTGTGAGGGCTTTTTGGTGACAGTTAGGGCGGATGATGGGCGGAGGGTAGTGTTTGGTAGTCTACCTAGTGATGGGGTTATGGCTAGTTTTATAAATTCCCTCTACATCTCGCAGGATGAGCTGTCAGATGTGCCCATGGTTGGCCAGTATCCGGATGTCTTCGAGGAGGTGACTGGGCTTCCACCACACCGAGAGATTGAGTTTTGTATTGATTTAGTGAAAGATGCCAGACCTATAGTGATTCCACTTCGTCGTATGGTACCAAGGGAGCAGCGAGAGCTCGGGGGTGCAAGTCAGCAATCTTTTGAAGAAGGGATTTATTAGAAGAAGTGTCTCCGAGTGGGGAGCACCAGTTGTGTTTTCCACTAAGGCAGATGGTTCCCTTCGTTTGTGTGTGGACTATCGCGAGTTGAATAAGGTGACGAGGAAGAATAAGTATCCTCTACCGCGGATAGATGATTTGTTTGATCAACTGGAAGGAGCGAGTGTATTCTCCCAGTTGGACCTCGCGACAGGATTTTATCAGCTTCGAGTGGCGGATGAGAGTGTTCCGAAAACGGCATTTAGGACGCCGTCTGGATTCTATAAGTGGTTGGTCATGCCATTTGGGTTGACAAATGCACCAACCTACTTTGTGGATCTTATGAATCGAGTATTCAGATATCAGTTGAATAAGTTTGTTCTTGTGTTCGTAGACGATATCCTTGTTTACTCAAGGACAGAAGAGGAACATAAGGGACACTTGAGGATAGTGATGGAGGTGTTGAGGAAACACCAATTGAAAGCGAAATTCTCTAAGTGTCACTTTTGGAGAAGGGAAGTGAGATTCTTGGGCCATGTTGTTTTAGAGAATGGTATTGCCGTGGACCCTGCGAAGGTGGCTACGGTACAGGATTGGCCTACGCCCAAGAATGCAACAGATGTAAGAAGTTTCTCGGGGTTAGCTGGATATTATCATAAGTTTATCCAGGACTTCTCCAAGATAGCAGTACCGTTGACTCAGTTGACTAAGAAGAATCAGTCCTTCATCTAGGACGGAGTGTGTGAGAATGCATTCAGGATTCTAAAGGAAAAGTTGACGCGTGCACCAGTATTAGTCATTCCTAAAGGGAATGAAGAGATGACGGTATACCCGGATGCTTGTGGTACCGGACTAGGTGCTGTATTAATGTAAGGAGGTAGGGTTGTAGATTATGCTAGTCGACAGCTAAAGCCGCATGAGAAGAATATCCTACCCATGATTTGGAATTAGCAGCGATTGTGTTTGCGCTGAAGATGTAGAGACATTATCTCTTGGGAGAAAGATTCGAGTTGTTTACCGATCATAAATCATTAAAGTATCTCTTCTCTCAGAAGGATCTGAATCTCCGTCAGTAGAGATGGTTAGAGTTCTTGGCTTCGTATGATTTTGATATCTCATACACACCTGGGAAAGGTAATGCGGTAGCCGATGCCTTGAGTAGGAGACATGCCAGTTTAGGGGCTATGTTTCTTGAATGGAAGCAACTAGAGTATATCGCAGGGTTTGATTTCAGACCAAAGTGCGAATTGGATCCAGAAATGCAAGCTAGTTTGACGATCAGATCCACTTTGATAGAGCGGATTTGTTCCAGCCAGAGGGACGATCCTAATCTATTGGAAATCATCTCCAAGTTAGAGATGAACATTGACGGTGAGGAGATGAATGTGTATGGGCTTGATCGGGATGGATGGCTTAGAAAGAATGGAAGACTAGCTGTGCCCAACGTAAATGGTTTGAGAGATGAAGTGCTTAGAGAATGTCATCACTCAAAACTAACTATATATCCCGGTGGTAATAAGATGTATCGAGACATGAAGCAGACTTACTACTGGGAAGGGATGAAAAGAGACGTTGGGAAGTTTATATCCAAATGCATGAATTGCCAGCTAGTTAAAGCCGAGCAAAAGAAACCTAGTGGTTTGTTGCAACCATTAGAAATTTCCGAATGGAAATGGGAGCAAGTCTCGATGGATTTCATCGATGGTTTACCAAGGACTAGATCAGGACATGATAGCATTTGGGTAATTGTGGATCGATTGACTAAGAGTGCAAGATTTATACCAGTCAAATCGACCAGAACGGCGACTAAGTTAGCAGAATTGTATATGAAGTGGGTAGTGAGATTTCATGGAGTACCTAAAAGCATTGTAAGCGACCGAGACCCGTTGTTTACTAATGGGTTTTGGAAGAGCTTACAAAAGGCTCTAAGGTCAGAATTACATCTCAGTACCGCATATCATCCTCAGACCGACGGTCAGACGGAGAGTGTGAATCGTATATTGGAAGATCTCTTGAGAGCTTGTATATTGGATTTTGGTGGATCATGGGATGACTATTTGCATCTAGTAGAGTTTGCATATAATAATAGCTACCAATCCAGTATCAGTATGGCTCCATATGAGGCTTTGTAGAGAAGACCGTGCAACTCACCATCATGTTGGATAGAGACTGGCGAGAAGTTTATGCTTGGACCAGATGTGGTGAGGGAAACTTCAGATAAGATTAAGACCATTCAACAATGAATGAAGGCTGCCCAAGATAGGCAGAAGAGTTATGCCGATAAAAGGAGAAGAGACTTAAAATTCTCCGTTGGTGACTTGGTGTTTGTCAAGATTTCTCCGTTGAAGAGCGTGATACGATTTGCCAGGAGAGGCAAATTGGCACCAAGATTTGTTGGCCCATTCCCTGTTCTTGAACTAGTCTGGAATTTGGCATATAGAGTTGGCTTACCAGAGAAGATGGCGGGAGTTCACAACGTATTTCATGTTTCCCAACTAAGGAAGTTCGTTCACGACCCAGATATGACTATTTCACCTGATCAGTTAGAGGACTTCGAAGTGGAACCCGAGGCAGTTGGGAACCGCAAGCCGATTCGAAATGTCGAGCACGATACGAAGCAACTTCGAAGGAAGGCGGTGAGGCTAGTCAAGGTTCAGTGGGGCGAGGACGAGAATGATTGCACTTGAGAGACAGAGGAGAGCATTAGAAAGACGTATCCAGAACACTTTGCCTGGTAAGATTTACCTTCTAATTTAGTAATTCTGCATGCTAGGATAGATTTGTCTTGCGTGTTTTGCATGTGATTGTTGTTTTATGGTTGAGAGGCATGCAGGATCCTTATGTATGTTTTGGTTAAGGAATTTCGGGGGCGAAATTTCTTTGGGGGGGGGGGGGGGGGGGGGAGGGGGGGTGGGGGGAGAATGTAACAACCCGTATTCTACGTATCGGAGGATCGTAGAGTATTAATTTCTTTCCCCTATGAAGTCGTATGGTCATGTAACTTTGGGAAACAACCATTAGACTCATTTCCCATGTTCATGATTTTTGTCGATTTTTAAATGACTGTTTTGCCCCTAGCTGATCTTGTTTTGGCCATAACTTTTGATTAGAAAGGAATTTTGACCTGAAACCACTTCCATTAGACTCGTTTGATGGTTTACCTTTCCATAGATTGGTCATATGTGAAAAACGGACTTACCGTTTAGGGGATATGGCTGAAATAAGGTTTGGAAGGTGAAAAACTGCTTAACCGGGCCAAATATGGTGATTAGTGAATGGGCCCTTAACCCATTTCGGGATTAGGGTTATGGGGAGGCCGAAAAGAGTTAGAGAATCATTCCACTTCAGTTTTCTAGCCTCCACTTATCTCCAAGAAACCCTAAAAATGGCCTCCAACCTCTAAATCACCTCCAAATCATCTTCTAATCAAAGATTAAGCTTAGCAACGTCAAATCAAGGGAGATCTACACCAAATCAACATTGGAGCTGCTGTTTAGCATTGGGATTCGCATCAAATCAGGGATTAATTTCAGATCTAAGTTTATTTGTGGCTAAGGTGAGTGGTTTGCATAGTTCCTCACTAATTATGGCTAATTAAGGGTAATTAGTGTTAATTAGCGAATTTAAACATGATAAAATTCTGGAAAAATATCTATAAAATCCGAAATGGTGTTTTAGACCTCTGATATATATTTGGGTTAATTTGGTTAAGTTTTTCTAATCACATCATTAGTTTCAATAAACATGCTTAAGGGGAAATGTGGGGTTTTGGGTATGTTTGATCCATTTTAACCTATCATATTGATGTTTTGATGTTTGTGGTTGATTACCCATGTTGCTATGATTGTATGGTATGCTTTGTGATTGATTTCAATAGTTAGAATGGTCAAAAACATCGTCGAATGGCGTAAAACACTCGCTGGAAAAGTCTCAGGAAAAGTGCAGGTTTTGAACCGGATCGGATCGGATATGGGGCTCGGATCGGATATGTGGACGGGCAAAGACATCCGAATCGGATCGGAACTTAACACTTTGGAGGCTTGGCAAAAAGGAAGGCCATGTTGGTTAAGCTGGGGATCGGATCGACTTAAGGACGAAGGGCTCGGATCGGAGTATGGCGAAGGGATCGGATCGGACTAGAATAGGGAATGGGACCAGACGAGGCAACAGGAGTTGGAGCACGAACTGGATGGGAGATGGCAACCCGACCCGACCAGAAGTGGGACACCCGACCCGAACCGATGCAACGTTGAGAACCCGAACCGAACCGTTACCAGAGGAAGACCACGAACCGAACCAATTCAAAGTAGAGGACCCGACCCGAACCGATAGCTAGAAGGGGAAACCCGACCCGACCCAGCATTGACCAATAACCCGAGATGCAAAGGTGGTCCAAATGGAAGTTAGAGCTCAGGATCCAATGGGGAACCAATGAGTTCATTTCATGGTTGGGCTTTTGCTGCGGGACGTGTGCTAAGGAGTTGTCGACGTTCATAACTTCAATTCACCACTGAAAATGGATGATGGGCTACTTATCAGTGCAGTAGAGTCATTACTACCCGAGGGGCAAGGTGATGGTAGCAAGACTACGTTATCAGTGCAGTGGAGCCATTTATGACTCCATGGGGCAAAAGTGATGCATAGTAAGACTATGAGCCAGTGCAGTGGGGTCATTGTGACTCCATGGGGCAGTGGACATAGTAAAGGATTAGTGAGGCTATGAGCCAGTGCAGTGGGGTCATTGCGACTCCATGGGGCAAAGTGGACATAGCAAAGGATTAGTGGCTACGTTATCAGTGCAGTGAAGCCATTTATGACTTCATGGGGCAGAGTGATCGTAGCAAGGTATGTTGGGTGATCGAAGTGGTGAATATCGTATGCTTTATGCACTGAGTGAGAGATGTGAGGATGGTTGCTATGTTTGATTATTTGCCATCACTATGACATGCACACCCCACCCCCGTTATCTTTACACCATTTGAAATGGCACCTTAGAGTGTTGTACAGTATGTAGTGCTAACTCTTTGGTTGCAGGTCCAGGTTCAAGTATGTTTTTAGTCTACCTGTTATTGTTCTGTTTAGATGCTTATCGCTTATATCAGGCTTTATGTCTGACCCAGAGTTTTATGTCTCCTCTTATTACACTGGGTGCTCACATGAGCAGACTAGAGACAGGTTAGCTGGTGATGCGCGAGTAGCGGATTCGGAGGCGAGCAGGAGGCTTCCACGTATGATATATAGATATTCTCCCTGTGTTGTTGGTGATTGCTACTTGGGCATTAGTAGTGTACCTCCTTTATCTTGCTTTTGTTTTTTGAGACAGTTTGAAAAGTTGTAATAATGTTAAATTTGGATCATAAGCTGTACTTGAATTTTCCGCTGCTATGTTAGTTGTTTCAGCTTATGCACTGTCTCACCTGTTTTATGTCAAGTATGTTATCATTATATTTTGTTCCATGCGCTGTGAGACATTTTACAGGTTTCTTATTAGTTCATTTCCTTCTTCCCTTTTTTTCTGACGACCCGTCCCGTGCTAACTGGACATGCGTACAACGTATCTTTGGAGTAAATGTCGGTTGATGCGGGGCGGGCCGTTACAAGTAATAAGAAACAAAATAAAAGAAAGTAAAAAAGAATAGTGAATTTTTGTTTCGTAATTGTGAGTGAATAAGTAGAATAGAAAGAGAAGCATATAAAGGGAAAAATAAACATAGTAACAAAAATAGAAGCGGAATAGACAACTCCTATATGTATTAAAACTTAGAAATTAATTAAAATGAATTGGACGGAGCATCATTTGAAAGCAAGCATAGCTTAAATTCAGAGAAGAAGCAAGGATGATAAGAGACTGACGGTTGGTATTAGAATTTTTTCCAGCTATTATGCTCAATCTATTTCTGTATTTTGTATAGCCTGAGATTGCTTACGGAAATCAATCAAAAAATATTTGTCAAAACAAAATTTTCTAAAAACTAATATTCATGTATATATACACTTTTATATCTATATAAAACATTCTAAAATGTGTTATCAAATAAACATGTGGTGCACCCGATGAGCGTAGCATGGGTTCATAATGGTATAAGTTATTAGAGATTTATTTGGTAATACTAGATCAGTTTATTATAATTTGAAAAAGGTATTTTTTTTGCAAATATACCTAGTTAGTATTTCATTTACTTACAACATTAATTGTTTTATTAACTGATACTTTGACACATCTTGCTAAATCTGTGAATTTTGCATCATATAGGAACAAACAAGGAAACAAATTTATGTATGTATTCTACAATGAAGAATCAATAAATAATTTTATTTTTACCTTAATTGCATCAGGGCATTTCGTCTAGTGGTATGATTCTTGCTTAAGGTGCGAGGGATCCTGAGTTCAATTTTCGGAATGCCCCTTATTTGTTATGTTTGAACATAATTTCTTATTATTTAAGACTTTAGGAAGTTCTATCAAACAAAAAGCGTTTATCGCTTAGTGGATATGGCATCTGTTTCCTAAGCAAAAGGTTGTAAGTTCGACCCCTTTTAGGCTTGCTTGCCTTTTTCTCAAATTGCTTCCACTTTTAGTCTTGAAACAATTTATTTTCCTTTAGCAAGTATGCAAAGAAATTTTTTGAAACCAAACTCGTGCGTAAAGCATATCTAGAATCTCATGTATTAGTAAACAAAAAGACTAAAAAAGATTTATTACATCAAGTAGATAAATAAATACACTAGTCAAAAACATGCGCTTCTCCGCTTTTCAACTTTGATTCCTTTGTCATACGATGACATCTTGTAGCATTGAAGTCTACTACAACTTTGTAGAAGAAAGTATAAATTTTTCAATATGACTTCTTTTAAATTATAGTGTATCATAAAAATAGTTCACATTATGCTATGGAGAATTAGTTTAATTGAGAAAAAACTAATTGTAACGACCCGCCATTTTGACCGCACTGAATCGACAAAACATGTCAACTCAAACCATCTAACAACAGATTGTTATTAGCTTTTGAGGTAAATAGAATAGATCACAGATCACAGACACAGATAAAGAGCAATATGATATCTCACAGTGGAAAATAAATAATACAATAGTAGTTCATGAAGCTACTAAATAAAATTTTACATCAGATTTTACCTAAATAATACAACAGAAGTACAATACAATGGATTTCTAATACCAGAATAAATGACAATAGTTTGAAACATAAATGACAAGAACAACTGAATTGGAACTTGATCGATTGGTAGATACAGGTGAGAAAATCCAGTATAAGCTCCAGACTCCAAAGGTGAATCTCGAAAGCTATAATACCCAGTCTAACCCGAGTAATAATGCAAAAAAAAAAAATAACTCGGATCAGGACTATCATTCTAATGGAATTCAATCAACTCAAATGAAATGCAATCAGTAACTTAAAGCATGTTTAGGATCACCATCCTTTAAGGATCCGTAAAACAAAAATCCAATCACTTAGGTTCGAATTCACTTTATATAATTCAAAGTAAATCTAGATTTCGATTTAAACCAAATCCTATCATATATTATGACTAAAGTCATTCCATTTAGATTCATAACTTATAAATTCGAATCATATATTATATTTCAATTTAAACAGTTTGTACAATTTAAACCAATCTTATCAAATTCGATTTAACAAATTTCCAAATTCAAAACCGAATGATCTGTAAAATCAATTCTATATATAAAACTGATATATACTATATACTCAAGTTCACATTTAGTCACTTAAATGAATTCATTTCATATCAATTATAATTCCAATTAAACATCATTTACACAGTTCAAGATCATTTCTTTCAATATTTAAACCATTCAAATTCCCATTCAGTTGATTTTAAATCAAACTCATTCCTAAATTTGGAAATTTAATTTCAAAAACAATTTCACAATTCAAGTTCGTCCTTATTCTATAAGTTTAAATCAATTCGAATTCAAATTCATATTCTATATTAGTTCAATCATTTAATCAAGTTTCGTTATATAAATTTACATTTTAAACCTCAAATTCAAATCACAAAAATCTTTAGTTATCTATCCCTTTTAGTTTATTATTAAAGTTTATAAAATATATATAAAAGAAAATTTATTTTGAAACTAGATATATATATATATATATATATATTAGTTTATAAAATTCTAAATTTAATTAGAAAATAGATTATAAACATATATAAGATTAGAATAATATAAAAATAGGTTTAAAGAATTATTTGTTATATAAAAGTTTAAAATAAATATATAATTAAAATATAAATTTAAAATAAATAAAATTATAATTAAAATCTTAAATAAACATTTAAATCTATATTTACTTATAAAATCATTTTAAACGTAAAACTTAAATCTATAAAATTTAAGTTTAAAATAAAAATATAAAAATGTAAATTATTATTTTAAAATCAGTTTTCCAAATCATTTTACCTTAAAACATGACTAACGGTGTCCGTATATCATTATCTACACTATGGTCAAGTGATACAGATATTTATCATTTCAGTCCGCAAAATTTAAAATTTTACGGGTATATATCATTTCAACCCATAATCCCAAATTCAGTAAAATTCGTTCATGTATATCATTTCAACCCATAACGATTTTTCGCTAATCTAATATTTGTTCGTCTATGTATCATTTCAACCCATAGTGATTTCCTACAACTATGGCAATCAATAATCATAAACAACAATCACATAGCATCAATCATAGCATATATGTCATCTATGCTCCTACGTGTCATATGAATATATCATGTCACAGATGAAATGTGCATACATATCAAAATAGCAAATGATTTCTACTAGCAATCCTATACATTTCATTATTGATCTAACATCTTGAAACAATGTAAGTCAAATGTGAGATAAACTCACCTTTCGTGGCACAGAAATGGAGATGGCAGACGGATTTGACACCGAAAGGGATTTTGACTTCCAGGCACGATTCCGAATAGATTCACTTCGACATCACTCAATATTTTTTTTACAAGAGGAAGTCAGGGTAATTTCAATGGATCGGTATGGTTATTGGATTATCGGAACTGATTTCGGAACGCAACACCAAACAACAAAACACAAAATAAACACAACACTAATTTAATTTAACCAAAATAAACACAATAATTCTTTGCACAAAATCAGGGCAATGTTCCGCTACACCTCTTATAATGCACGTGAAATTCCCCCTGAATTCCAGCCACACTTTCTCATTTTAATATTCATTATTTCTCTCTCTTTCCACTACAGTATATTATTTAAGTGGAAAGAGAATGAATGAATGAATATTAAATTCGGAATGTGTGGCTAGAATTCAGGGGGAATTTCACGTGCAATATAAGAGGTGTAGCGGAACATTTCTCATATATATATATATATGTATGTATATATATATTCATATATACTTATATACACAGAAAGTTATAATATTTATATATATTTTAAAATTCAATGCACTCCACACATAACATCAAAACTGTATACATATATTTTCAAAATAAATATATTTCAAAGCAGTTCACATACAAATAAATATTAGCCAACACGACACACACCTAACCGAATATATACAATGTACACAAAATAACCCACACACACAATGCACACTAGAGTACAACATATCGCACACACGCATAGGGGAGGAAAGGGAATAAAGCTAGGAAGTTTGTGAAGCACGGTCAGTAAGGCAAACTCAGCGGGTTCGGCATGGTTTGGGAAGGTCGGCATGGTTGTTGGAGATGTGACTGGGGAGGCAGAGAAGAAGACCGACATGGGTGGGGCTCGGCTTTAGTGCGGGCGTGGCATTAGGGCGCGGCTGAGGGAGAGATGGGTTCGATGAAGGCTGTTGAGCTGTCGGGTTTTGGATGGTGGCTCCTGAACATGGCGAGGGCGGAGGTCATTACTGCTGGTAGGGCGGGGACTTAGAGCATCTTGGGCTGATGGGTGGAGCTGTCAGAGGGAAGCTCGACAGTGGGGTTGGCAGGTCGGTTGCGGTGGCGAAGAAGTAAGGAATGGATGCTATGGTTTTTTTTCTCTTATTCGCATTGAAGAGGATGGGAGGAAAATGAAATGGGGATGGGGAAGAAACTGAAGAAAGGAGGTGACGTATAAAAATGGTGCTGTTTTTTTTTCACTTGCTGTTATATTTACCTTTCATGAATGTTTTGGCAATGTATTCTTTGGAAACCAAAACGAATGGAAGTTAAGAATTTAAAAGGTATCGGAATTTTAAAAGAACGAATGGTTGAAAAACGTAAAGCGTGCATGATTGAAAAAAAAAGAAAGGCCGAAGATGTTTGGAAATAGAAATGAGGTTTGGGAAAAATGAACACATGCAAGGTGAAAAACAATGGAATGGAAGTAGACAAGTTTTAGAAAGAAAAATGACAAAGAAAGGGAACCAAAAGAAATGGAACGTAAGGCGGATGTGCATGCATGTATGAAGAAGATGCAAGCGTACAATTTAAACATGAAAGTGTCCACTTTTGAAAACAAAAATAAAAATGGATGGTTTATCAAAATAAAAGGATGGGTTTTGCAGCCCTAAAATATATAGAAAAATATAAAGGATCTGAATATGGACACTTCGAATTCAAATGGCTTTGTTTTAAAAATGAACTGCACAAGCCTTTTCGAAATTTCAGCACGAACCGGGCACCGAAACAGGTAAATGAATATATATCGATAATCAGCTCGATGAGACGGTCATAACAGTATATAGTTTGCAGTGTCAGGATATTCCTTTCAAAAAGGCATTATGGAACCCTTTTATACGAAAAAGGCACGAGAAAGCAATTAAACGGAGGTCAAAACATCTAATTTTTGCAAAACGAATTTTGCCATTGTATTTGGTGATAATGAATAGAATGTTTTTCATGTTTGTCCGAACTAGTTTCGAAGATATTTTACGATTGCTAAAATTTGAACTGTTAGGCGCAACTTTGCACAGAAAAATGCACGACCGACAAACATTCAAATTTTCCGATGAAATTTTCAGAGTTGCTACGTCTCACTATACGTATTTCAAATTTCAAATTTCCATTACGAGAATTTATAGAATATTATGAAATTTAATCAAGGATATAAATTTTTATTAATATCGAAAACAACTTATATAATATGACTTTACTATTTAAATTAAAATATAAGAATAAATTCAAATTCAACTAAATAAACTCGATTTAATTTATGTACTGAATAAGATCGAAATTGAAAATATTATTAAAATATGTTCATATCAAATTAAATTCGTTCGTAATTTAAAAATCTATAATAAATATGTAGTATGAAATATAAATAACACATATCTTTTTGGTTTGATCTGTGGGTGGCAAAGGAAAACGATTGGGAAATTTGATTGATTATTCTATTAGAAGTATGACAGGAATAAATGAGAATGCTTAATTGCTATCGGTTTTTGCTAATGGTATTCTTTCTCTGCCGCATAGCTGCTCATTCTTAATTCGATCTTCCTGGGTATATTTATTTAGGTATCCTTTGCCTTCTAATTCTGTTCATTCTTTCTGGAATGATAATATCCATACTATTGCTTCAGTTTATGATGGGATGACTGCAGAATTAAGTGTATTTCCATGGCATTTGAGAGTGTGGATGACTAATTCGTTACCTAAAGAAAATCTTTTGATGTGGAGGGTTTTGATGAATGGGATACATACTAGTGGTAAGCTGAAGGAGAAGGGAATGATAACTGATGATACTTGTATATTTTGTGGAATGTTTTCTAAAACTGTGTCGCACCTGTTCTTTGAGTGTTGCTACACTGGTTTTGTTTGGAAACAAGTATTATTATATTATGGTCTTCATGATTCTAGACAGGTTTCAGCCGAAGAATGGTTCTTGATCTTCAAGAATACAAGATGGAAAAACATTAGTGGTTGTCTGCTTTTGAAACTGCTAAAGAGCTCTTTGTATTTTTTGTGAATGGAGCAGAACAATAGGTTGTTTAATGGAGTCTCTGTTCCTAAACATGTATTGGTCCGATCTGTTACTAGATGTACTTGATGTATTTTGTTTCTTTCTTGTAATTTTTGGGTTTTTATTAATATGGTAGGGGCCATTCAACCCCGCTTGCTTTGAAAAAATAAATAAATCAAATTAGTTATAAAAATACAAACAAACTGAGTTTTAAACGAATAAAATGATATAAAAAATCAAAATTTAAATTAAATCATCGAATAAAATACACTTAAAATTTTGGGTTGTTACACTAATCAAAAGTATGAAAATGTAGAGTTCTTGAAAAGTGATAGAATTATTTTTCAAAATGGTGGATGTAAATCTATAAGAAAGGTGACAGCATCCATGAATTATGAAAGAAATCTGCATGAAGTGATAGCATAACTTTTGTGTATTGCTAAGGGCAATGGGCTGGTTGCTAGGGCTAACTGCCGACTAGGCTAGTTTGGTTGTTGGTTAACCTCCTACAAGGCACCGGGCTGGTAGCCTCTAGCAACTAGCCCGATGACCTTAGCATTACACAAACTTTTTAATAAATGAAAATATATGGGTAAGCAAGAGCTAAATAGCAGTTCAAAAAAGAAATCTACTCTGGCGGATGGAGGTAGATCCAAGAAAGTCAAAAGAAATGAAAGCATTTAATATATTAAATGAGTAATCAATAATGCATCATGAAAAATTTATGTATTAAATGTTAAAATTGCAACGGAAATGAGATGGAAATTGTCGAGTTAATTTACTAAAGGCGAAGAAATGAAGGAATTTTTTTTATTAAATAACAATAAATGCATGGAGTAAATAAAAGAAATATTTGATTTTATTTGCATGAATGTGATAATGGAAAAAAAACATATACGTAAAAAAATTACCTCGTCATGTATTGGAATTAAGCAAAAAAATCAAAATGTTGATTTGTATTACCAATTTAGATATAGAACTGAGGAGCTAATAAATCACGATACCAAAAGAGTGGTAAGATTATAAGATGAGAGAACCTCATTTGTTGCAAGGTTAACGTTTAAGGAGAAAATATAAAACATATGAAGGGTTAAAAATGAAAAATTAACGTTAGATAAAGGAAAATCAATTATACTACTTGAGAAAGAATGTGAGAGAAGATAATGAAAAGTCATATGTTTAAATCCTTATAGAGAAGAATAAACACTTGAGAGTAGCAGTGGACTACGAAATTAATGAATACTTCAGTCAAATTATATAATTTAACGCTTTAGTCTTTTAGAAAAATTAACCAAAACATGTGGGATCAAATAAAAATAACACTTCTAGATCAGAAAGAATTAATGAAATGAGCTAAGAATGGACGAGGGATATTTTGTGCTAACTAAAATTTTAATATTCAAAACATTCAATCTTTTTATTATCCAATATTAATGAAATGAGCTAAGAATGAACTAATTTTCTTTAGGTATAAGTCCTAAATTTCCTTGTTTAATATGGCATAAACACAAATTAGTGTCCTTCATTGTTGTTACAAATATTTATTACCACTAATTTACTAATAAAAATAATTAAGTACCTAAATTGTTTGAAAAGAAGCATATCCTTTTAAACATATCAAATTCTAATTAAATTGCAAAATAAACATTTAACGGAAATATTTTCGATAATAATAATGGAGCAAAAAGGACGATAAGCAGAAATCATAACGAATGTTTAATGCTTACAACAACAAAACAACATGGATTACGTTATAACTTTAAATATAAGTACATAAACAATTATTTAAAGGTTAATTAAAGAATATTAAAATAAGTAGATAATAAATTAAGGCATAATGTAACCATCTGAACTCAGCACCACATGAAATAGCCAACCATTTCTCCTTCAAACCATTAATTTACTTGAGAGGAGGTGAGCATGCCTAAAACGATGAAGGAGAATAGTTGTTCTATAGAAGAAATGAATCCATTAATTTATTTGGGAGAAGATGAGATTGCTTGAAATGATGAAGGAAAATAGGTATACTATAAAAGAAATAAAATGAATAAATAAGAGCATGCTTAAATAAGCTTTCTATAGCTTAGCATATGTAATATGCTATTATACGAAATAATAAATGAATAATATCAAAAGACTACATAAGCAATGCTTATTTCATTCATTACAAATTTTAAACTAATGATTATATTTAAAAAAACAAAAGAAATATGAAGGGCTTAAATGAAAATAACACCCAAGGAAAACTGAGGATAAGAGCCAAGAATGAATGAGAAAATGAATAACATAATTCAATATTTTATTTTATTTTACATGTGTAATAATATTATAACAGATAGAATACAGGAGCTCAGGTTTCCTTAAATGGGATAAAATGTGAAGACAAACGTAGGAATACATATTTTTTTGGAAAACCTAAGGGTTTGGATACAAAATGAATGTATGAAACAATGAATTCATGAGGCATCATTAATTGCATTTTATTATATAGGGAATGATTTAGAAAAATATTTTTATTTTCCGTGGGATAATTGTAAAATTTCATCTAAATGAGTAAGGGCGAAGTATTCTAGTTAAGAGAAAATGTTATGCAAGGTAAAAGTCAACATTATATTGGTTTTTTTATATGATACATTAATATAATACAGTAGAATAGATTTCAAGAATGTCCAACCCTTCTCAAAATTATTTTATTTATCTATTATATTTTAATAAAAGATTTTTTTTAGACTAGGATTTCTGTAACAACCAAGATTTTGGAACCAATTTAAAATTTTATTTTTAATTGATTTAATCGATTTTAAGATTTTAAAGTGATTTATTTTGAGAATTAACGATTTAAATTTTATTTAAATAGTAGATAGAACATATAAATTTATTTTTAATTAAAATAACGAATTTGAAATGGCATGGTAGTTTGAAAATTTGATTTTTAATTTTAATTGAATGTACATAATTCAAAATAAATCGGATTTCAGTACAACCAGAAACATTAGAATCTGTTTAATTATATCTTTCTAATGAATTTGAAAAATTCAAATTTCGTAGTATAAATTCAAAGTTATATCTAGATTAAATTTTAAAATAGTCACTATGGAATTTATATATATTTTTAATTATATATATAGCCCTTAAAAATAGCCATTTTACAAACAACCTCCGTTTTCGATGAAACCACTTTTGTTGGATCTGGAATGTCAAATTATGGTTAGGTTTCAAATTTCACAATTTTTGGAACCAATATGTGAGCGTGGTGAATTTAAATGTGTTTGGTACTTTCAATTTGAATTTATTCGAGTGAAAAATGGCCATTTTTCAAACGGCTTTCAAATTTGACGAAATTAGTGTTGGTAGGATTGTATCGTCAAAACATAGCTAAATTAATTTTTCTATAATTTTTGGAGTCAGTACGAGGCCCTGGTAAATTAAAATGTACGTTCAAATTCAATATTGAACGTTATATATTTTAAATTAGAGAAAAACTGATTGAAACAGTTGAACTAGCTTACGAAACATAAACCATTATGTCCGAAATGGGGGTATTTAGCTATGAACGACAGTCGCTGGGTTTAATTTGGAGTTCGGACATAAAAACTAACATTTTTGGAATTAAAAGAATTAAATAATTTAAATATAAATATGCGGGTCAATCAAAATTCAAGAAACCCTAAATCATTTCAGCAAAAAAAATCCGCCGCTCTCTCGTCCTATGGCGATTATCACTCCAAAAAAACTCCATTCGATCTCCAAATCCTCTCAATGAATTGCGAAAATTCCTAAGGGAATATTGAAGAGCACAACACATTCTATAAATCCAACGGGTGGAGTTGTTCATCAGTGAGTATTTTGTTCAAATCGACCACACAAACTCACGCCGCTTGCCCTCGTTTTCCAGCTCTAAGCTTCCATCGAGTTGAATGAAATTATGGCTGGAGGTGCGGCTCTTGTTGGCTGAAACGACCCAAACTCACCCGTAAGGGAAAGCCCGGATTGAGTTGAGAACACGACAAATCAGAACATAGACAAAAGAACATTTCATTGCTATTATAATAATTACATCAGAGTACAAGAACATAACAGGGTATGATAAACAAAATACATTAGAAAAGTATCAGAGATTTAAAATACATTACATAGCAGCAGAAAAATCATACATAACACAACTGAAAGAAATACACAGATACAAAGCTTTTCGAATATAGCTCCAGCTGTAAACTAGGATCCAGTAAAATAGAAACCTGCAAAACCAAAACTACTAGCTGCCCGTGTCGAAAATAGGGGCACTGGAGTTTAGATTAAAATAATAAACTCCAGGTCAGTCATTGGACTGGTATGAGAACTAAAACAGTTATTTAAATTTTTACAATAGAAATAAAGTAAATCAAGGGACCATGCCGTATAACACAGAACGGGTTTTCTTCCAAGAATACCAATGCATTAAACAGTTTATAAACAATGCAATGCTTTTCAAAAAATGAAGCTATTATAAGACTCAGGTCCCATCACACAATGCAATGCAAGCCGAAGGGTAGACTTTTCTCTTATAATAGCCAAACATGCTTGGTACATTTAAAACAAATCATTTTGATATTACTATAAGTGTATAGTGTCAAAATCAACTTCAAATATAAATGTATCAATCATAGATGGCATGGGTACCATATATCATGTCGCCATACTAGGCTCTATAATTAAAACCGAAATGTCATGTATTGGAAATTGGATTTCCGTCATGAGTCGAGGCAAGGGATATACTCCACACCGATTCGGATCACCTCTAGCAAGATGACCCTGGATCCTCCGCTGTGAACCCTTGGATCCTCCAAGGCCGGTCCTCTTTTACGTTTGAGGATTGGCAATTCCTGAACATACGTTTCCCGGTCCTATCAGACCTATCCATCGGTCCCGTAGTGAACGATATATTCGAGGCGCCTCGCATTCCATCGTCCGCACAGGTAAAAATAAATAAATGTCTGGGCTCTATACCATGACACCACCCATAGCTAGAAAGAAACTCGTGCACTCCTTGGGTCCCTTATCCCGTTTTTGACTCATACCGAGATGTAATGCCCGCGAATTAACGCTATACACAAAACTATGCTATTAAAAGCCATGCTTTGATCATCAACCACAAGACTTTGCATTTCAACAAAAGCCTTGATCATTTTCATCTCAGCATGCCACACTGACAATTCACGCCATGCAACTGATGTTTACCAATATATAACCTCTAAGCTCATACGTCTCAGAGAAAGGTGTTAAGCAAGAGAATAAATTCTCTACCACCAAACAGATATATATTTAATAGAAATCAATGAACACGGAGTAAAATCCAATGTCAGACACACATCTATTTACTAGTTCGTTCTGGGTCTAAACGAAACCGGAGGCACCCTATTTCTCGCCCCATATGTCCAATACAGGAGAGAGTTCCTCGTATATCTGGTCGATCTCCAAGTGCGTCTAAACGATCACCACTTATTATTTGTCTTGGGTGTACATCCCAATCAAGACATCAGTAATCATCCAAACCATGTGAAGATCTCCAGTCTTCAACCACCGTCCTCATCGACGACGTATCGTCGTATTAATTATTCAAAGAGGGATAAACCCAATCTTTCTGAATAACTCGCGTATCTTGTAAACAAGTGCTATAAAAACACAACATATGCCTCATTCCAATCGAGAATACTCTTTTATTCAAATATTCACATCATTAGGGAGAGGTTCCCATTAATTTTATCAAAGATAAATTCTTTAAAATGTATTCTTTATTCTTCCTTTTGATATCAATTTCCAAAAGATTCATTTATCCTTTCCCAATTCTAAACCAAATTAAGGTTTATAAACTAGTCGGGATTATTGAACCATACCGAAGTAATCATTTCTTTTATTATCCCAATCCCAACATATTCATCCCATCGAGCAAAACTGGTAGTACTCCATATCTTACACCACTGTGTTATCGATCATTTCCCAAATTTGATAATTTGAATTATCACATTCACATTTTAATCTAATTAAAGATTCATTAAAAATTCTTTTAGTTTTAATCCTTCCAAAAATCATTATTAATGATTATATATTTAACATTGGGAAATCTAACATGCCGCATCGACAATCTACACCTACCATTGATTTCTGCTAATATATAACCACTAAGCTCGTACGTCTCAGAGAAGGGTGTTAAGCAAGAGAATAAAATCTCCGCCACCAAACAAATATATATTTAGCAGAGATCAACAATACAATTCGAAATACAATGTTAGACATGTAATCCTGTCTTTAATTGGGTTAAAGAACCAATGTCTTTTAAAACACAGTTCACGATAAACCCAAAATCACATTCCATTAATTATGGAATCTTCACGGAAAACACTTCAACATATAATCGATATCAATTTCCATATCCGACTAATAATATAAATAGAATATCGGCAAAGACTTTTAAATTCCATATATTTTAACAATCCTCCTACACAGAAGCCCACTTCAATTATTACTAAATTGAATTCCATTTAATTCCTATATTAAATGGGAAAACTTTACTTTGGAAAATTTCCATTAAATCTTAGTTAAAAGATTTATAAATTCCAAATCTTACCCTCACTATTAATTGGGTTTAGGAACAAGTGCTATTTAAAACACCGTTCACGATAAACCCAAAAATTCAATTCTTTTATTCAGTTCCAATTAAATATTAATTAATTGGTAAACTTCACTAAATCTTAATTAAAAAATTTATTTTTTTCTCAACTGGGTTTAAGAATGGTGTTAATGAAGACACCATTCACGAAAAACCCAAAATCCAATTTAATATTAAATACAAGACTTTGAATAGAAATTATATCGGCTTATATTCAATATCAAATTCTAAAACTAACGGATATCCTATTCGGGATAACGATATCTGTATCTTCCAAATTCCCATTATCCGTATAATCATGGAATCCAATATTGAAATATTCCGAAGATTATTTCCATTCCAATCCATTCCAATTTATTCACTGGAAAATTCTAGTTATTTTAAACCATTTCAAATCCAATTTATTTCTTTTAAAAATATTGGATTATTATACTAGTAAATATCTAGTTCATTTTGATAAAAATATTTTTTTATCTTTAAAAGCATGGAATTTTTCATCCAAATCATTTATTATGATTTTACACAATTTTTCCATATTTTTAATAATTTTATTAAGGCCCGTACAATCGGTTTCCAATATTGGCCACCGAACCACATCCATAGCGACCTTTTTCCGAAATTGATTTGTACATATCCCAAAATCTAACTGTTTGATTTCAAATCTCTTATATTAATTGGAAATCTCTTTTCGATATGGACCAAACAGTTTCAGTTTTAGTAGAATCCGACAATCGGATCTCCCGTTACATCAATTTGAAGTTAATGGTCAAAATTCGCGAGTGGTCGTTGCACGGCGTTTTCTATTCAGGCCATTAGATATATATAATATATATATCATCGATTTCTATCTAAAACGTATTTTATAAATTGTTTTAAAAACGATTCCAACTTCCGTTTCAATTTTAAATCAAAATTGTGTATTCCATATCATTATAATATTAAAATGATAATATTTTCAAAATATCATATTTTGAAATCAATTCTTTTCGATATTCATTATAAAAATGAATAAAATCAATATAAATATCGTTCGCGTTAAAATGGCATATATCTAATCGACATGGCTTTGCGTACATCAATATTTTCATGTCCATCCAAAATCGGACATCAAATTCACAGTTTAATCCTTTACTGAATATTATTTTCAAATATTCGTTATTTTAAAATATTTCCTTATTTTAAAATATTCGTTCCTTTTGAATTGGAATCAGACCCAATCAATTACCATATCATTTATTTATATGGATTTCATACAACACGTGCACACAACAGTCATGATACACAATCAACCATCATCCAGAGTGCAATACACAACTGCATAAGCATTAAATATAAATAATTAACGTTTGCAATAGTTTGTCAACCAATCGGTTGATGTATTACTAAACAATTGTGATTAGTGTACGCCAAATATCATCCGAATACCCGTGTGGGGTTTCAACCAACAAATACTGAATATTATTTGTGCAGTTGGGCGATGTGTAAAATTTATCGTCCCAATCAATGTCAGTTAAATGGGTGTACATAAACAAATAGTCAGATTTGTAAATGAATATTTATTTTCATTTTAGGAGAATTTTATATCGTCCATATATACGTTAAAAAGTATATTTTTAACGATAAAATATTTATTTCAACACATGAATATTTTTAATAGTTCATTTCTATAATAAAAATGATATTTTTATCATTCAAACATTTTATTTAACACATGAATATTTTATACAGTTCATATACACATTAAAAATTATATTTTTAATGAATAAATATTTATTTCAAAAAAATTCGGCATTATAACGGCGCGATATTAGAACCGAAATAATGTCTAGCATTACCCCTCTCCTAATACTGGCTCGCGCCATACACAATAGTCAATCATATTCAATTCACAAAAATACAGTCAATTTTCAACACAACCAAATTTCCACAATACAATCCAAACAAACAATCATAGTTTGTACAATAAATAGTGTTGGGGGCTTCTAAGCCCCATCTACATCCTAGTATATATTTAACTGTAAAATAATTATGGTGAGAAGGAGTTCTCACATTGGGTTTCCACTCCGTCAGTCCTTAACTGTTGATTTCAGAACCGTTTGCGGTTAAATTTGCCTCGAATTCTTGTTTGCTCCGTTTCTGTTCTAGACTGTTCCATGGTGTAGTATTTATGATCACGATTCCAGTGCAATTTGAATTTTCAAATTCTGTTGACGTTTGGAATAGTTATGATATTTGATAACTTAATTATTTTACTTAATAAATTAAATAAATTAACCATGGTTTTAGCCTGATCCCTTCTTCCCATTACACCCTTTCTGTAAAAATCCCGAACCGCTCTCCATTGAAACCCTCACCACTGCACATCACCACGGCCGTCGCTACCCCCATCGGACCCTCCCACGGTAGAGCCCTCAGCGTCGCCTCCCTATGACCTCGCCACCAGCCAACTCAATCCCCCTCTCCTAGAAATGTGAACGAACGATGGGGCCTTGGGAGTAAAATTTTGAGTGGCTCAGGCCACTTAAGCCGATCACCATTGTTGAATGGGTGGATCTCGATGGGCTAATCCTCCTTGACGTTGGAAGTTCTTCACGTTGTCTTGCGGATTGGAAGATTGGGTGGATTGAAATCCAGAAGTTTTCCGCCATCTAAATAGAAATAGCGGTGCAGAAAAGTAAAAAAGGGAGAGACTAGGGTTTAATTAGGGTATGTATATATAATATGTTATAATATTATTTTAACTCACAAATTACCCATTTATCGATGCGAACTCCAAATCAAACCCAAAGACTGTCATCCCTTGCTAAATACCCTCATTCCGAACACAGTGGGATAGTCCTGTAAGCCAATTCGACTGTTCCGATTAGTTTTTATCAAAATTAAAATATAAATTAATATAACGTTCAAAATTGATTTCAATGTACATTTTAGTTAACTAGGGCCACCTGCTGACTCCAAAAATTCCAAAAAAATAAATCAAGCTATGTTTTGACAATACGGTCCTAACAAAACTAATTTTTTCGAATTTGAAGACCGTTTGAAAAATGGCAAATTTCTAGTCGATTAAATTCAAACTGAAATGACCAAACACGTTTAAATTTACCACGCTCACATATTAATTCCAAAAATTATGGAAATTGGAATCTAGCAATAATTTGAGATTCCAGATACAACAAAAGTGGTTTCATCGAAAATGGAGGTCATTTGCAAAATGGCTCTTTTTAAGGGCTATATATTATATTAAAATATATATAAATTCCATAACGACTATTTCAAATTTTAAACTGGACATAACTTTCAATTTACATTATGAAATATTTATTTTTCACATTTGTTTGAAAGATGTAATTAAATAGATTCCAACGTTTCTTGTTTTTTCGAAATCACATTCATTTCATATTTAAAATCGAATTTTCAAACTACCGCACCATTTAAGGCTCTTTTTATAACTAAAATAAATTTATACATTCTAACTTCGATTTAAATTATTTTTTTAGTTGTTTTTATTTAAAATAAATCAATTTAAATATCCAAAATCCATTAAAATAGCCAAAATAAAAATTTTAAATTGGTTCTGAAAATTTGGGTTGTTACAATCTCCCCCACTTAAAATCTTTTCATCCTCGAAAAGGAACAGAGCTGAAAGTTGTTTAACTAACCAACTCAACTTTCATTCTTCAACTTTTCAGTTTCTAAGAATTTTCTAATTCCTCAAAAATTTGGCTAACACTCCAAATTTTCGAGAAATTTCACCATAACCTCCTTTGTACGGGTTGATATTTAAAACCGCAACTTGCCTCACAGGGTCCTTATCAATCCAAAAGAAAAAAAGCCAAGAGGCTCATAAATCATCAAAACCCAAGAAATACAGTAAATATGTACTTATTTGTCGGTCATACTATTTTATTCCTCTTCTTTGCTTCCATGCTATGACCTGTTCATTATATATACATGCATATGTATGCAATTCCAATAAATTTTCAATTCGATTCAATATTTGACTCGATTTGGCTTAATTAAGCTTTCATTTTCATATTGGTTAAATTAATTATTATTCCAATATTCTTATTAGTTAAACTAATAATCAAACATCACAACCAACAATCAATTAGTTGATTAAATTTTCAATCATATAACTTTTATATACCCAAAAATCGTATTTTTAGTGTCAAATTACAAACAATAAATCTAATTAACTTTTGGTTCTCACACCAATCAATTGGAAATAAATAGATATCCCACTTTTGAAACTCGAACACAAATGCTGATTATGCGATCTATATCATAAGAATCATCTCCGGGCGACTAGAGTGTGATTCTATATCTATCTAGTATCTGAGGCTTTGAATATACATCTCGTCAGGCATATACTCAAAGTCTCCCTATACTAGACTGTCCAAATTCAATTTAAAATAAAATATTCAAATACGAATAACGGATATAAAATTTTAAAACTAAATTTGGTTTTAAAAAATAACACTCTTCACACTCATTCTAGGGTGCTACTGATCCTATCTCTAACGAGACATTCTTATTGGATCTTATTAATCCAATCTCTAATGAATTCTTTCATTCAGTTCTGATGTGTCTTGTTCTCGAGCTCTATAAGCCAACGTTCTGATACCAAGATGAAACGACCCAAACCTCCCCATAAGGGAAAGCCCGGACTGAGTTGAAAACACGACAAATCAGAACACAAACAGAAGAACATTCCATTACTATTATAATAATTACATCAGAGTACAAGAACGTAACAGAGTATGAATAAATAATATACATTAGAAAAGTATCAGATATTTAAAAAACATTACATATCAGTGGAAAAATAATACATAACATAACTGAAAGAAATACCCGGATACAAAGCTTTTCGAATATAGCTCCAGCTGTAAACCAGGATCCTATAAAATAGAAATCTACAAAACCAAAACTATTAGCTTCCCATGTCAAAAATAGGGGCACCCAGAGTTTAGGTTAAAACGATACTCAGGGTCAGTCATGGGACTGGTGTGAGAACTAAAATAGCTATTAAAAACTTTACTTTAGAAATAAAGTGAATCAAGGGACCACGCCGTATAACACGAAATGGGTTTTTGTAGGATCTAAATTAACCCTAGAGGGGGTGAATATGTTTTTTTGCTGTTTTTACTGAGTAATTAAATAATATCAATCACAAACAATAATCAGAGTAAATGCAGAAAATAAATAACACACAGATATACCCAGCTTTGGCAAAACCCTGCCTACTACTGCATTCCCCAAGGTTTCCACTAGGTATTAGTCAACAATTACAACCCCTATAACACCCGTAAACTTGCGACAATTCCTAGGCTCTTTGTCCCAACCCTATGCTAAAAACTTTTCCCTAGTTTCTACTAGGAGCTACACAAAAAGGCCTCACAATCTCGCTCTACTTGCACTAACCCTACGCTCAAAACCCTGTACTGACTTCTATCCCTGAAATCAGATTTCTCCAAATTACAAACCCAGCAATTCATCTCCCTAGTTTTAGAGACAAACTAGAAAACTCTAAAGATGGTTACAAATTGAAAACAATTCAAAAAAATTAAAACAATTAAAAAAGAAACCCTAGTTTTAATTAAAAAAACCATTTAAGAAATTAAACCCTAGCCCTTAAAACAATTAGGTCGACCACTTTGCTTCATCTATCTTCACTTGAGCCCGATCTCCTCTTTATCTCTGGAAATGGCAATGGCGATTTAAAATTAGGGTTTCTAATCTTCGAATTAAGCTGCCGCTCTTCTCTTCTTTGATGTGCTTCAGTATCCATTGGCAATCTCTACTTTTAATTGAGTTGAAGAAGATTGATTTCGATCCAAGTTATCTCCTTTTTATGGTATGAAATTAATTCGAATTTTTTCCTTTAGCTTGTTCGAATTTGGATGGTTTGATGCCTGTGATGATCGGTGTATTTATAGGATAAAAAGTCCTAAAACTTTGGTCTGATTTCATATACGTTTGACTTGGTTCATGATATATACGAAATTTATTGAGCTTGAAATCTTCTGAAATTCTGGAGTTTTCCTCGACTTTAAACCTGAGTGTATATTGCGTATGTTTTGGGCTTTTGGAAATCTTCGGCTTTGAATTTGTGGAGTTTGTAATCTTCTAACTTTCTGAAAATTTCTTGCATGATGAATCCTTCAATTTTAAATGGTCCTCCTTGACTTTGCAATCGGTTTATTTGATTTCTAGAACTTCAAATCTTATTTTTCCTTTGCCTTGAAGTTCTTAACTAAAAATAGTTGCTACATAAATTTGAAATGGTACTGCACCTGAATTGCCTTATTCTTGAATTTGTCCTTGGCTCTAAGTTATTATGATATTGAAAAATTTGCTGCCATGTACTGAATAGTTACTATTTTTTGTAAGAACAGATTCTATACTTTATGTGCCATATTGTTTTTGCACTTGAATTCTGGGGTCTTAATATTCGGCTTTGAACTGATAAAAACAGATGATACAGTTGATCTGCCTGACTCATTTGAGTATTCATATGTATGCTGCTTCACCCCTGAGGGTTTGTGCATGTGTTTTGTTTAGTTGCTCCACTGTTTTTCCATTTTGCTCATGCCATGTTCATGTGTTTTCCATCTGAATGTTGCACCATGTACATGTTCATGTGTACACCATTACACTTGAGTTCTGTTGTTCTATTCATGCTTGTGATTTATTGGGTCATCTTGTTTTTCATGGTACTGGTTCATGTGTATGTTTATATATCAGAGTTGTTGCATACATGGTTGGCTACACTTGACTTTCCCATTTGCTTTGATCGGCTCGGTTGGCTAATTTATATTATATTGATGTTATTATGAAATGCATGCTTATTCATTGAAACATATTCTTGTGACTTAAATATGTACATATATGCATTATTTCTTAGATTCTCCACCCTACAGATTCATTGTATGCTTGCATGTCTTATCCATTTATAGTTTGCATGTCGAACCCATGTACGTTGCATATACTTGCATTGGTATCATAAACTAGTGCATTCCTGTGCACTGTTGTACCTTGTTGTCTCACTGTTAGAACTACTCAGCTCAATAACTATATACATCTTACTTCCTTGGACTTTTTGAACCTGACCCTTGCCTGTGTACTCTTGGTTGTGCTTGTGCATGAACTGCTCGGCCTGTCCATCCTTCGATAAAAAACTGGTGCTTCACGTGGTCTTGCCATTTTACTATGGCCTATAAACTTTGGCACTTTTATTCCTTTACTGGTTTAAATCTTGAACAGCCCCTTGCATGTCCATATGACTTTGAACATACATGAACTTGCTGCTATCTATGTATACATTCTGAAATGTTGTACTTGTCCATTGAATTGATACTACACTTTTACCTTTGTTTGAATTTTTCTGGCTTTTATCGAAAAATATGATATAAACAGACGTTTCCTTGATTTGTGTTGATATGGACTGAGTTGAGTTGGTCCATGAGGCTGCTCCTCAGTTGCAATACTAGTTTCTTTTTTGTACATTTACTTGATATATATCAGACCAAGTCTATAAAAATGATGAGAAACACACTAAAAATCTGAGGCAAATAAAATATAAAAATAAATTTATATTTGTATGCACTTCAGATTTATTTTCATTGCAGTGTACTCTGTGTGTGTATGTTTCATGTGACAGGTAAGCAGATGGTGACTGATAGCTGGACTGGATCTGAAGCACATGAAGATTCAGTGTGTCAGAGTCAGTGAATGTATAACTGTGTCTATATATAACTGAGTGATCAAGTGATATGTAGTGAGGAATTGAATGTACTGAGTGACGAGAGTTGTAGTGAGGAATAAATGTATAAAGTGGAAAAATTGTACTGATAATTATAATAAACAAATTTGATTAAAATAAAATATTATTTTATTATGTTCAAATCAATTTTTCTACCATACTCAAATTAATTCAGTTAGTACAATTCCATGTAAAAATATTATAATTGTGAATATATAATAGTGGAGTTATAATGTTGTACTATTTCAGATTATGAAATAAAATATTTAATTGAATAAATATACTGTGAACTATGTATAATAGTATATTATTCAATAAATATTTATTTCTATGAAATGAAATATAAAATAGTACAGTTACAAACACATTTAAATAATAGTATATGTTTGTTATCATCAAACAAAAATCATACAACACATTGTTGTATCCAACAGTTTTCTCCTAAGAAAACCAGTGCATAAAACAGTTTATAAAAAGTGCAATGCTTTTTGAAAAATGAAGCTATTATAAGACTTAGGTCCCATAACACAATGCAACGCAAGCTGGAGGATAGAGTTTTCCCTTATAATAGCCAGACATGGTTGGTACGTTTAAAACAAATCATTTTGATATTACTATAAGTGTATAGTGTCAAAATCAACTTCAAATATAAGTGTATCAATCATTGATGGCATGGGTACCATATATCATGTCGCCATTCTAGGCTCTACAATTAAAACCGAAATGTCATGTATTGGAAATTGGATTTCCATCATGAGTCGAGGCAAGGGATGTAATCCTCACCAATTCGGATCACCTCTAGTAAGATGTTCCAGGATCCCCTACAGTGAATCCTTAGATCCTCCAAGGCTGGTCCTCCCTTACGTTTGAGGATTGGCAATTTCTGAAGACACGTTTCCTGGTCCTATCGGATCTATCCATCGGCCTTGTAGTGACCGATATATCTGAGGCGCCTCGCATTCCATCATCCACACAGGTAAAAATAAATAAATGTCTAGGCTCTGTACATTGACACCACCCGTAGCTAGAAATAAACTTCGTGCACTCCTTGGGTCTCTTATCCCGTTTTTGACTTATACCGAGGTGTAAGGCTCGCGAATTAATGCAATACACAAAGCTATGCTATTTTAACCCATGCTTTGATCATCAACCACAAGACTTTTCTTTTAAACGAAAGCCTTGATCATTTGCATCTCAGCACGCCACATTGACAATTCACGCCATGCCACTGATGTCTATCAATATATAACTTCTAAGCTCATACGTCTCAGAGAAGGGTATTAATTAAGAGAATAAATTCTCCGCCACCAAACAAATATATATTTAATAGAAATCAATCAACACATAATATAATCCAATGTCAAACACACATCCATTTACTAGTTCGTTCTAGGTCTGAACGAAATCGGAGACACCTTATTCTTCGTCCCATATGTCCAATATAGGAGAGAGGTCCTCGTATATCCGATCGATCTCCAAGTACGTCTGAACGATCACCACTTATTACCTTGTCTTTGGTGTATAGCCCAATCAAGACATCAGTAATCATCCAAACGAGGTGATGATCTCTGGTCTTCAACCACCGTCTTCGTCGTCGACTTATCATTGTATTAATTATTCAAAATGGGATATGTAACACCCCGCATTTTTAAGATAATTAAAAATGTGTGTGTGTGTGTATATACATATATATGCATGGATATAAAAATAATGGTGATGTGCAATTTAAATTAGTGGAAGAAACGGAAAATTTAATACGTTAACGATATATGTAATAGAAGAGATAATAAAATAAAAATACTTAATTTAGATTTCAGGAATTAAGTAAAACGGACATCACCATTGCGTCCGCCTCGAGATTCTGATTCAGATGGACACTTGATTTGCGTAAATCAGACACCGTATGAAGAAGTTGTTAAGGTTCGAAGATTGTATACGCACAAGAGAAATATATATACATACACATATACATATATACATATATATATATATAATTAAAATATAAAATAAAGAATAAGATAAGGATTGAATGTAATAAATACGTGCACTGGAAAAAAAGAGAAAAATGTAATGCATGCATTGGAAGAAAGAAAGGATTGGTTGCATGCAATGTAAATATGTTGCATGCACTGATTTGCAAACATAATGCATTAACATTAAAAGAAAAAGAAAAGAAAAGGATTCATGCAATGGTTCAATTTAAGTATTGTAACTAACATGAAAAAGAGAAGTAAGGAGAGAACAATAATTATCATTGTTCTAAGACTTATTAACAAAAACTTCATAGCTCAGTTGGTTAAGGCATTGGATTTGTAACTTAGAGGCTAGGGATTCGAACCGCCGCGGCGGCATAATTTTTATTTTTGTTTTAGAGAGGACCAACTGAACATGCAAATGTATGTACGTATACAAATTCAAAATTTGAAAGGATAAGAACGTACATATAAGCAAATGAGGAAAAATATATGTATATATATACGAGAATATATATATATATATATATATATATATATATATATATATATGCAGAAAATATATGTATATGAAAGATAAAATTTCAAGATAAGGCTACAGTCAATAAAATATGGCAAGAATCAAATAACGGTGCAACATCGTTTGAATTTTGAAAATAAAACGAAAGTTGTGCGTATATATATACGCGTAAAATGGACGTTAGAGGAATTGTATACATTTAAAAATATTTCATGTGAATAGAACAGTTAATTAAATTTCAGAAATTCAAAAGTTCGAAATTCAAATTTCTGCGCCAAAACAGTTTGCGGGACCCAATGCTGACTCAACACTGCGTGTACAATAAGATTTGGCTAGATTCATCTGTGAACCTGGACTATTTTCTTAACTGGGTTCAATGCCGACTCAGCGCTGCGTGTACGATAAGATTTGGCTAGATTCATCTGCGAACCTAGACTATTTTCTTAGTTGGGTTCAATGCTTACTCATCGCTGCGTGTACGATAAGGTCTTGAGCACCTATATAAACACACCTAGACCTAACCCTAAATTCATTAATCAAAGTAATGGCGTCACCATGCTTTAATCTAACCTAGCCTCCATCAAATCAAATTAGAGTTTTTAAGGCAACAATCAAAGTTAGAGCTTTCAAATTGGAGTTCACGAATTGGATAATAAGAATTGGATTCTACATCAAAGGATTAGTTATTCAAATTCAGAAAATCAGATCCCAGAATTCAAGATCCGTTCTTTAATCAGTAAGTGGAATTAAACTATGACTTTTCGATAATGTTATGGCTATCGTTTAGAATTCCCATATATATATATGTATACATACATACATACATACATACATACATATATATATATATATATATATATATATATATATATATATATATGTGTGTGTGTGCATTGTGAAATTGCAAGTTTAACTATAAATTGCGATTATAATGAGTTGAAACGTAAAAATGAATAGATCTATAAATTCATTTCTTAAATATAGTAAATTATGGGAATGGTTAGCATGACATGACATCATTAATTTGTTTATTTAACCAGTTGAACGTTTATTTGATTTATAGCATAACATTGAACATGTAACTGGATTAGTCGGAGTATTATACAGTTCACATGAAAACTATCATATTTATGTACAAGGAATGGCTTGAGTAAGTGTATGACTATATTGACCAAATTATGTTTAAAGATCTGAAATTTGATCATAAGTATAAAAATAATTTGGGTATGAAATGGGACATGTCTAAATAGTGATTTGGGACATAAATCAAAACATATGTGAATATGAATTTTAGGCAGAAATTGGAGAATATGTGGGTTTGGGTTGGTGCAATATACATACATACATACATACATACATACATACATACATATATATATATGCCTTAATTTATGATAAGAGGCATGATTAAAAGTGAATTAAAAAGAGGCATAAAAGTCTATAATTTGAATAGTGAATTAAACACAACTCAAATGGGGAAAGGTTTAATTAATTAATTAATTAATAGTGGAATGTTTAATAATTACAATTAGGAATTGTAATTGTACTTATGACACGAGGTTAGGTTACACTAGTGGTGGAAGTCTGCCCGGACCCGACCGGCATATCCAGCAGCCACTAATGTTGAACCTAATGTGGGAGGTCTGAGTACGTAAATACGAATCGGGCTAAGACACGAGGTTAGACTCAACTGTGGAATAAGACTGCCCGGACCCTACCGGCATATCCAACATCCACACGTTGTAGGCCTTATGCGGGAGGTCTAGCCCATTATAACCATAATTGGACATGTTAATGAATTAGAATACTTAACCCAATTAAATCTCTAGTGGTGTTATGAACCAGTTGAAGTGGGAAGGGGTTAAGTAAACGTGTTAAAGAAATGGGAAAGGTTAAGTTAATCTTAATTAATGCCATAATGGGGAATGACAACAACCTATTATGAACATATAGGGGAAATATGAAAGTCATATAATAGGTAGACTTGTCCTAGGGACACGGGAAGATGATAATAAGACTAGAGAATGGGATAACTTATATTATAAAATAAGTTGAATATAAACTACAAAGTGATAATGAGTAATCTGTTGATAAACATAACATGAGTTATAATTAGAATACCTTAGTTAAGAGAACTAAGTAAATAACAATAAAGATAACTGAGTAGTAAATCTTAGTTAAGAGAACAAAGTAATAAAACTTGGTTAAGAAAAATAAGCAATAAGCCTTAGTTAAGAAAACTAAGCAAACAACCATGGATTGTGGTGACATCAATAGATGGAAGTATAACTGAATAAGAAGATAGATACGAGGAAAAACATATATAAGAAATAAGTTAAGATGGATAATGGGGTACAAAGCTTATAAATGAAACTTACAAGCAATGAGTCATATATGAAACATTAATAAGCAAGAGAAACGTGCTAAGTAGAATCGAAAGATAAAATGAATAAGGATAACCAAGTTAAATGTGAAAACTCATGAGGTAGCGCAAGCGCGTAATTAATGGTTAGGCATAGGGTCTAATGACATATAAGACTGAGGCGCTTGGACCAGTCCATACGTTAGAGGATGAATAACCGTAAAGGGTAGATCATCGGGATGTCAAAAGACACAAAGAGGAGCGCATGTCCATCTAGATATTCTTGTAGGCTCCAACAGACTGGGTTAGGAAGCACGCGGCTTCTGAGGACATAGGGTACTCTTTGTATTCCCCTGTGAGTGGCAGATGATCCGCTTGTGCTCACAGATTTACGTCTGTGTAGGTGAACCAATGAGTATGCCTTGATTGCAATAATTAAGGGGCAATCAAAAGATTAAGATGGACCAGCGTGATTCGACGAGACTATTTAGTGCCCTATGATAGCAACTCGTCGTCTACCTACCATCTTCATTCAGTACGTAAAGCAGAAAGGCGGAGAACTCCAAAAGACCATATACTTTGCTATCTAGTTATGGGTGAGGTTGGCCAATTGGTTTGAAGGGCATAGGGGGCCGGGGTAAAGTTCTCATTCTTAATATTCTTTGGTGCCTTTCATTAGTTGAGGGAGGGGTCTAGTGGGACCATAGCCACTGTAAAAGCAGACCTTAGCATCTGCAATCAGCAGATATCTGAAAGCTCCCGACCGAGTTCCGTGTTTCTTGATTAGCCCTCCACGGGACTCGGGCGCACATATAGAGAACATATGCAGTAGACATCGAGTATGATTGATGATACGTACATGGGAAAGTCTAGGTACAACCATGTATGCTCTGGGTTGTGTATCGCAGACTAGTGGGCATTATTCGATGATAGAACCTAATTCGATCGAATGGTTCAAAGATGGCAGTCCGAACGCTTACATAATATAGAAGTGGTGGTTCTTTGCAGACGTAGCATTAACATATATACAGAAATCCATAAGACATTCGGGCGTAGGATTAGGGACTGCTATATTCCTACGATGATATGGTGGAGACCGCGCGAGTAAGGTACCATGGGGTGTACCTTAGTTGGTGGTAACTACATATACACTGTATTAGGTTCATCTACTAGGGAGTAGTTGGGTGCGACGTGTGTAAGCCTTGGATGCTAATAACACAGATAACCTAATGAATTAGAAAATGTAACTGAATGGTATCTGTAGGATTATCCAGAAGTGTAATTTAAATTTATTCACATAGAACTTATGTTCTGACCCCCTCCTCATAACATTCGTAGGTTAGGTTTACGACAGAGACTATATAGCTTTGGATACTGGTTTAGCAATATTGTTATTAAGGTAAAGTTATGTTTTAATTATATTATATTTTTTCCTTCCGCTGTGAGATATTTTCCGAACTCTGACATGTTTTATGTCTCTGTCTTTTCTGCAGGATACCAGAGCACCCAACTCGAGTTGTGATGGATTGGGTATTTGAAAAAATATTCGGCGCATCGGAACTCGGGCTGTTACATCTTGTATCAGAGCTTCGGTTTAGGATCCCTATATAGATAATGAGTGAATGTATTTGTATTTACTAAAGTATAAATATATTATATATAAAAACCTAGATCCATAAGGAAGCCCACTAGATAGAAAAAGTAAAATGTGGAAGGAAATGGGATATCTATTTTGTACACTAAAGGAATGAACATAGAAATTTTGAGACCTTTATGTGGTTTGGTTGGAAAGTGTACAATATGTTTGGTATTAGAGAAAGATGTATCCCATATGATAGAAACTGAAATGTTAGTATTTCATATTAGTGGGTTTAAAAGTGAAGCCTTCTAAATTAGAAAAAGGATTAAAAAGTAAAGCATACAAAATGTTGCATTTTGTAAAAAGTTTTGAAATCTCTATTCTTTTGACAATAAATTTTGATTATTGTTTTAAAAAGAAAATTTTGTGGGTAAACAAAATAAGTTGTAGAGGATAAGAATAGATTAGATGTTTGCACCTTGTAGAAAGCAGACAAAATTAACATTGTAGGTATAAACAATGTAACCCAATAGTTGTTCTTGTCTACTCCAGTTTTATGATTTGAAAAAAAATTGTTTTGCAATTTTATTTTATGACATGTTTTTATGGTTTGGAAAAAGTAAGTTTTGGAAAAGAAATAAAGTTTTACCGCTTTTAATTTTTGAAAAATTTAATAAAACGAGAGGCCAAACCATGTTTTGAAAGAAATGGAGTAGATAAGGATTAGTACCTTGGAAAGCGGCAAGGGTTAGAGGTTAGGAAGTAAATAGCAAGGACTATCTTGGAATAATAAAAACAATTTCCCATAGAATGCATAAGCTTTGTGAAGCCTAGGATTGTTGCTCGAAAAAAAATGTAGGCTAGTAATACACAGCAAGGACTAGTAGTGACTACCAGATAGTGGAAGGGCAAGTAAGCGTTGAGAGTTTGTGGTTGGACTTTTCTTTAGTGAAATAGTCTTATGATTCTTGGCCCTTGATAGTAGCTGTGTAGGATGTCGAAAGACGAAAAGGCTTAATGAAAAAAAAAATATAAGCTAGGAAAGAGAATAACCTAGCGAAGGAGAAAACAACAAATTCGGTGAAGCAACAAACGTAACGGGAAAAGAAAATCTTTAAAAAAATGAATAAAAATGAAATTCTCCCAAGATAAGTTAAAAGAGAAAAGATTTTTTTTTTGTAGTTGTGCTTGGATAGGAAATTACAAGGTTTTTTATAGAATAGTTATATAAAAATCCAAGTGCAATTAGAAAAGGTACATAAAATAAAAACGGAGAATGTAAGTTCTTCCATTTAATACCTTTTTGTAACATAAGAAATCGAATTTATAAAATTAGATTTTTCTAAATTTCGAAATTTAATGATGATTGGTAGGGTTTTGGATGCAACAATTGGATGAACTATGTTCTTACTCTGTAAGAGTGTGGGAAGATTTGGATGAAAAGCTATTTTGGTTTTCAAAATATTGCATTCATATAGAACTGCAAGTATATTTAGGATGTGAGCATCATGTTTTGAAAGAGATTTTAAAAGTTTGCATACATATAGGTGGTACCAAATTAGGCATACATGCATTGCTATGATGTATTTCACTTTGTATATGTGCACAATGTTTGCAAAAATTGGATGCACACATGATGGATGTATATTATGCGAGGGATTATATATTTAATCCCTATCAAATTTCGGGGACGAATTTTTTTTAAGGGTGGGTGAATGTAACACCCCGCATTTTTAAGATAATTAAAAATGTATATATATATATATATATACATATATATGCATGGATATATAAATAATGGTGATGTGAAATTTAAATTAGTGGAAGAAACGGAAAAATTAATACATTAACGATATATGTAATAAAAGAGATAATAAAATAAAAATACTTAATTTAAATTTCAGGAATTAAGTAAAACGGCATCACCATTGCATCCGCCTCGAGATTCTGGTTAAGATGGACACTTGGTTTGCGTAAATCGGACACCGTATGAAGAAGTTGATAAGATTCGAAGTTTGTATACGCACAAGAGAAATATATATATATATATAAACAAATTAAAATATAAAATAAAGAATAAGATAAGGATTGCATGTAATAAATACATGCACTAAAAAAAAGAAAAATGTAATCATGCATTGAAAGAAAGAAAGGATTGGTTGCATGCAATGTAAATATGTTGCATGCACTGATTTGCAAACATACTGCATTAACATTAAAAGAAAAATAAAAGAAAAAGATTCATGCAATGGTTTAATTTAATTATTGTAATTAACATGAAAATGAGAAGTAAGGAGAGAACAATAATTATCATTGTTACAAGACTTATTAACAAAAGATTTCATAGCTCAGTTGGTTAAGGCATTGGATTTGTAAAATATAGTTCAGGGATTTGAACCCCGGCGGCGGCATAATTTTTATCTTTGTTTTAGAGAGGGCCAACTGAACATGCAAATGTATGTATGTATAAAAATTTGAAAGGATAAGAACGTACATATAAGGAAATAAAGAAAAATATATTTATATATATGAGAATATATATATATATATGCAGAAAATATATGTATATGGAAGATAAAATTTCAAGATAAGGCTACAGTCAATAAAATATAGCAAGAATCAAATAACGGTGCAACATTGTTTGAATTTTGAAAATAAAACGAAAGTTGTGCGTATATATATACGCGTGAAATGGTCGTTAAAGGAATTGTATACATATAAAAATATTTCATGTGAATAAAACAGTTAATTAAATTTCATAAATTCAAAAGTTCAAAATTCAAATTTCTGCGCCAAAACAGCTTGCGGGACCCAATGCTGACTTAGCACTGCGTGTACAATAAGATTTGGCTAGATTCATCTGTGAACCTGGACTATTTTCTTAACTGAGTTCAATGCAGACTCAGCGCTGCATGTACGATAAGATTTGGCTAGATTCATCTGCGAACCTGGACTATTTTCTTAGTTGGGTTCAATGCTAACTCAGCGCTGCGTATACGATAAGGTCTTGAGCACCTACATAAACACACCTAGACCTAACCCTAAATTCCTGAATCAAAGTAATGGCGTCACCATGCTACTCAACTCTAATCTAACCTAGCCACCATCAAATCAAATCAAATTAGAGTTTTTAGGACAACAATCAAAGTTAGAGCTTTCAAATTGGAGTTCACGAATTGGATACTAAGAATTGGATTCTACATCAAAGGATTAGCTATTCAAATTCAGATAATCAGATCCCAGAATTCAAGATCCGTTCTTTAGTCAATGAGTGGAATTAAACTTTGACTTTTCGATAATGTTATGGCTATCGTTTAGCATTCCCATATACATACATATATATATATATATATATATATATACAATGTGAAATTGCAAGTTTAACTATAAATTGCGATTATAATGAGTTGAAACGTAAAAATGAATAGATCTGTAAATTCATATCTTGAATATAGGAAATTATGGGAATGGTTAGCATGACATGACATAATTAATTTGTTTATTTAACTAGTTGAACGTTTATATGATTTATAGCATAACATTGATCATGTAATTGGATTAGTCGGAGTATTATACAGTTCACATGAAAACTGTCATATTTATGTACAAGGAATGGCTTGAGTAAGTGTATGACTATATTGACCAAATTATGTTTAAAGACCTGAAATTTGATCATAAGTATAAAAATAGTTTGGTTATGAAATGGGACATGTCTAAATTGTGATTTGGGACATAAATTAAAACGTATGTGAATATGAATTTTAGGCAGAAATTGAAGAATATGTGGGTTTGGGTTGGTGCAATATATATATATACACACATATATATATATATATATATATATATATATGCCTTAATTTATGATAAGGGGCATGATTAAAAGTGAATTAAAAAGAGGCATAAAAGTCTATAATTTGAATAGTGAATTAAACACAACTCAAATGGGGAAAGGTTTAAGGTTTAATTAATTAATTAATTGGTTAATTAATTAATAATGGAATGTTTAGTAATTACAATTAGGAATTGTAATTGTACTTATGACACGAGGTTAGGTTACATTAGTGGTGGAAGTCTACCCGGACCCGACCGGCATATCCAGCAGCCGCTAATGTTGAACCTAATGTGGGAGGTCTGAGTATGTAAATACGAATCGGGCTAAGAAACGAGGTTAGACTCAACTTGTAACACCCCGCCTCCGCCAGGGAGGCTCTTGCAAGCACCCTGACTTTGGAGGGGCGTTTGAATCAGGTAAACATGCATAATGATATAACAAGGCAGAACAAGAACATATGTATACATGTAAACAGAGTAAATAAGATAAGTAAAACCGCGGAAGATTTCAAACTATTTCAAAACAAGTTTGGTACAACATAATGTCAACTTTCCAAATACACAAGTCTAGATAAAAACAACATCACTAAAAATCTGAAATACATAAGTACTATCCCCAAAATAAGTGATAACCATTGCTAGCTTCATGTCAAGACCGTACATGAGCTAAAATCCCACAAGCAAGCGATCAGAAATCCAGGCTAAGCTCCAATATTCCCACCCTGAGAACTTGGGGGGGGGGGGGAACGGAAGAAAAGAGGCGAAAGGAAAACAGGTCAGTCAGAAAGACTGAGTAAGCCCTACTACAATCAATGTAAACTGGTAAAGTTAACTGTCATGATGAAAGCTGAGATGAACATAAGGATAACAACATACTAGCATGATGATTAACTAAAAAGGTAGATAAAGGTGTCATCGCATAATCAGGATTAAGGTTTTTGCACCACAGGTGTACTAGCAAACTAACATGACTTGAATAAACAAGTATTGATCCCTTGGTCCAAGCTTTGGCCCAATAACATGAAGTGACCCTAATACGCGGTCCAACCAAACGGTCTAGTCGATCGGCTCCCTATAAGCCTAACTCGTCACGTGTTGGTGTCAATGCGGCCCAAACATAATTGTAGTCAGACTGTGCAGGGTCTCCCGTCGGGTGTATCAAGCCCTAGGGTGTCAACCCCTAGACACCATAAACATAAGTGCACAGTCTCGATCTACTGGTACCCGCGCATGCTTTCCCCGGCTTCGGACTATGTGCACGACCATAGTCCGCCCGGAACTACACCGGCGTACCACTCTGCCGTCGTTTTTGGTCTCTTACCTCAAGTCCAGTAATTGTGCCCCCCACCCTAGCCTAGATCCTGTGGTCTTAATGATACGAACTTGGGATTACTGCTTGAGTGGACCCCCATTGCTAGGATTTTCTAGTGGGTTAAGTATGGTTTAACCCTTTTACTAATCATGGATTAACTTGGTTAAGTGTAACGATGAGTTCACGACTTAACCTTGATTAATCTACCAAGCCCAAATTGGTTAAGTATTAAGTGGACCATGACTTAACCCTAATCATGAGGCATTAATTAATTTAATGTGCCTTAACCTCTCACATTAGACCTTGTTGTGGTTACTAGTTAAGCCGGGCGGGTCCGGGTAGCTTTACACCACAACTTGGTCTAACCTCGGGTTTAAGGTACAACATGACCAACTTTTCACATTGGGTCCTATTGTTTGTAGCAACTAGTTAAGCCGGTCGGTTCCGGGTAGGTTTACGCTACAAACTCAACCCAACCTCGAGTTGTTCACACTTATATTTTCTAAGTGTCATGTCCATCATGTTTCCAAAACACATTACAAGTTTTCAAGCATTTGGGTAGACCTAACTTAATAGGTAAATTCCCAATGGGTATACCGAACTTAATAGGTAAATTACCAATCTTATGTTTTTATGTCTTTTAAGTTTTCCCAACCCCAAACGCAATCCCATCGCTTACATGTCGCAATAGCGCATAAAGGATAGAAAGAGGGAACTTGGCATAATCATGACATAAAGGTGTTGAAGCCACAAGTTTAACATGGTGGCATATGAAAGGAACATATGTTCATATACTTGCATATTGCATCATTAGGCCTCAAAAGTATGCATAAAACCAAACTTAGCATATAAGTGATACATGGTGATAAATGACATGTAGAGGTTGCCATAAGTTCGCATTTAGCCTCACATGCAAGTTATCATAAGGGATATGATAACTTACATGTTGCCAAAATGCAACCTTTAGCATAAAGCTTGAAGCTTTAAGCTCATAAACCCAAGATAAGCTTGCATAACATGATAACATGAGCAAAATGATCAAGCCAAACTTGCATAACATAACTTGCATATCATATGGCAAACTTGCATATCATAACATAGAAAACTTGCATAGCATAACATGGTAAACTTGCATATCATAACATAGCATACTTGCATAACATAACATGATAAACTTGCATATCATAACATGACATACTTGCATAACATAACATGGCAAACTTGCATATCATAACATATCAAACTTGCATAACATGACATGGTGAACTTGCATATCATGGCAAACTTGCATATCATAATGATCAACCAAACTTGCATCATTCATTTAGCTTTAGAGTTTAAATATGAAAGTAGAAAAGGGCTTACAATGCTTATGAAGGCACAAAAATATGACAAAGCCCTTATGCAATCAATTAGACCCAAAATGTAAGCTCTAATAGAAAAACCCTTGAGCCAAAATGATCAAAACTCTTGCTTTATGATGTAAATATGGAAACTTGACTTAAATGCAAGCTAATGATGCTCATACAAGCTTGAAAACACTTGTATGCATGGAAAATCTCTCATAGAAATTTATTTAGGAATTTTATGAAGAGAGTGGAGGCCATGAGAGGAATGATTTTGCCATAGTTTAGTTGCATGAATGATTAATGATGATTTAGGGTTAGGTTAGGGACTTATTTATAGAGATTAGGATTAGTTTCAACCTTAGGATTAAACCCTAGTTCCAATCTCAGCCCTCAAAATCGAATCTGGCCCCCAAACTCAACACAATCCCAAAATGGTGCACCAGGCAGAACTGCCCGGCTGAGCCAAGTCGACAGCCAAGTCGACAGGGCTGTCGACTTGGGTCCAACCAAGTCGACTCCCAAGTCGACAGGGCTGTCGACTTGGGTGCTCTGGCGGGAATTTTCCCGCCTGGCCCAATCTGACCTAATTTCCAAATTCAAACTTGAATTTGAAATCTGTTTTTACTTTGAATTTTTCTGAGAACTTCGTTGGGCCTTAATCGGGTCATACGGACTCCGATTTTCGAAAACTCGGACTCTATTTCGCGTATTTTTCGGAGACGAACGCAATGGCATAGCCCGTTTCCCTTGATTCAGATTTATGAATTAAATTCTGCCTCGATTTACGTTATAACAGGTTATTGAAAATACGGGTTGTTACATTCTCCCCTCCTTAAAGGATTTCGTCCCCGAAATCTTCAAGTTAGGAAGAACGTATCCTACCATCCAACATCCATCTACTCAAAACATCATCCACGAGCAATCATTGTCCTTACAAGATTCTAAATGTTGTATGAACATATGCAAAGGTGTGTGTATATGTACTTATCTAATGCAAATATCATCAATGCAAATTATGTTTGTGAAATGAATCCATATGTATGCAATTCCTAACATAATGTATAACATCTATATGTGTGCACATAACATACATCCATATGCAACATCCATGTGATAACACAAAAATTTTCATCCATGAATAAGCGTAAACACTCATGCATATGCAATATGAGGAGTGTGTGAGCCGATCTAGTGCATAACGTGTATAATGCATCCACGAGTAACCACTTGCAAACACTTGCAACCACTTGCAACCCTCAAGCATAACATGTTTCAAACACATGTTTCATCCAAAGGGTTTCTACCTAAGGTTCTCATGACAAGATTAACATGATAAACTAGATAATCAAGACAAACATGGATAGCAAAAGATATGCTACAAAGAGATCGGGAAGATAAGCAGGATATACTCCTTTTGGATTACAAGAAATCCCTTCCTAACCCTGACATGTATTACTAGCCAATAAGTCATACCTCCCGACAGAAATAGGACCGAGAATGGGACCGAGAGGATATACGTAAAAAGATAACATGCGAGTAAGTTCCACCGGAAAACAAGGATCAAGGATATACTCTTAGAAAGAGATATGATGCGCGTATCTAGCCTTCAGTCTTCTAAGTCACGTTTCCTTGAGTTTAACTCCACTGTGCTTTGACCGTCTTTTACTTACTCTTCTATCATTCTTGGCTTAAACATAACTATGACCTCATGATTTCATGCAAGCTCTCCAAAATTCATCAGTGAATCCTGGATCTCGTTTACTTACTATAAAGTATTCCACGCAGCAGAACTTTTCTTGAAAATACCAATCCACGTTTACTAATTGCTCTTACTAATGTGATTTTCTATAACTCATGCTTGAGCGAAATGAACCATCCGCCTGTGAATGATAGGCCGTACTTAGATTCAGTCGCTTGCCCATGACTTCCCGTAGACTATTCCAAAACTGGCTAGTGAAGATTGAGTCATGGTTACTAACTATACTTTAGAGAACCTCGTGCAACCGCTTTATTTCTTGAAAGTAAACTGTCGCTAGCTATGATGCAGTCCTTTTGCTCTTTACCGGAGTGAAATGAGCACTCTTCGTGAGTCTACCTACTATGACCCACATGCTCTTATTCCCTTTCTTAATCTAGGCAGTCCATCCACGAAATCCTTCGTGACGCTCTACTATTTCCATTGCGGGTACCTCCAATGGATGTAATAGCCCACTGGGCTTCTATGACTCGGCCTTTAACCTGTTGGCACAACATGCACCTCGGGTCAAACTCGTCCACCTCCTCGGGTGATGTGCATCTTCAAGAACCTTCTTTCTCTCATCGCGTCTTAGCCATCCCTTGTCATCTATAGCGAGGTGACTTACCATCTCGCCTCGAATCAACTTGTCCATGATCTCGACTAACTGCGGGTCTTCTTTCTGTGAAGTCCCTACTTGATCCAGAAGGGTTGGTCTAAGCTCAAGGGATGCTAACTAACTAATTAAACTGAGAGAACTTCTTACTTCGGTTGCATTCCTTGGAGTCTTCCAATCCTGAACTGCAACTACCTTAGTGGGATCCACCGCTAAGCCTTGCTTAGAAACTATATGCCCAAGGAATCTAACTTCCCTTCTCCAAAAGTGACACTTGGAGAACTTGGCCTTCAACTGATGCGCTCTAAGCGTATCCATCACCTCCACGAGATGCCTTGCATGCTCTTCCTCGTTCTATAAGAAAGTCAGGATATCTTCTACAAAGATTACCACAAACTTGTCCAGGAACTCCCTAGGCACCCTACTCATCAAGTCCACGAAGTAGGAGGGTGCATTAGTCAAACCGGATGGCATGACCAGCCATTCTAAGAATCCATCTGGAGTTCTGAACGCAGTTTTGTCTATACTATCCTCAGCTACTCTGAGCTGATGGAATCCAGTAGCAAGATCAAGAGAAAACAGATGTTCCTACAAGCTGATCAAACAAATCATCGATCCTTGGCAATGGTTGTCTATTCTCTTTGTTTAACTCACGATAATCAACACAAAGTCGAAGAGAACCATCTGCCTTGGCAGTAAATACTACAGGCGCTCCCCATTCAGATATACTTCGTCTAATGAAGTTCTTCTCAAGCAACTCCTTGACTTGCTTTCTTAACTCTCATCTTGCGGGGCCATGTGCCTAACCAGCCACGTAACTGGCTTGGCATTATCAACCAGATAAATGCGAAAATCAATCTCTCGCTTAGGGGTAACCCCCCTTCACTTTACCCAAGATATCAGGATATTCTCGGACCGCCCTCACCGATTACAAACTATCGATAGACGAGTTGAGGGATTCAAGATAACACAACATGACGGGACCCATAGGGTTACTAGAAATTTTTAGGGTATTACCGAGGCGAGTCATGAGCCTCACAACCCTATGCTCAAAAATCAAGGATGGCTCCAAAACTGGACAACCCATCCATGCCCAAAAATCAACCCATACCCCATGAAACCGAGAATATAAGCATCACACGGGAACTCTACACTAAAGATAGAGATTTTCAAATCCACGTAGATAATAGACAAATGGGCGGAAACCCCAATTGGTTTTGAAACACACACGGGATCATTAACTAGACTAGTACTTAGGTGCAAACTTTCAACTAGATCAGATGAAATAAAGCTATGCGATGCACCAGAATCAAACAAGGTACAAACTGGAAAATCAGAAATGTAAACAAGACTTTTATCAGAAACACTACCTCGATCAAGAGCTGGAAGAACGATGTTGAGGGGGTGAACTCGCCCTTCAGACGGTCTTGCACACTGAGTCTGACCTTGCCCTTGCTTCTTCGGGCAATCTTTGCTGAAATGTCCAAACTCACCACAACGATAGCATTCACCACTCTTCCTTTTTCTCTTCTTACAATCCTTAATAAGATGCCCAACTGAACCGCAATAATGGCACTTCCCCTTTTTGTTATTTCCCTTGTTGTTGTTCCCCTTGTTGCCTTGACTCTTGTTCTTGTCCTTGTTCTGATTGCCTTGACTGTTCTGACCACTTGGATTACCCTGATTTCCTTTCCACTGGGAATCAGTCTTCTTGGCTTGAGTATCATTCATCTTGATCTCTTTCTTGTCACTCCTATTCTCTACATTGAGTAGGGCCATATTCACCGAACTCTCGAAAGTTGCCCCCAAGGGTATTTGAGTCATGGCTAAACCATGTAATGGCTCGTTTAATCCTAGAGCAAAGTATAGGGCCTTCTTCTGAGCTGTGTTGACCAAGTCTAAACCGACCCGAGCCAGTTGATTAAACTTATCTATGTATTCCCTAATAGTCATGTCCCCTTGCTTCAGTGATAGGAACCTTAGTCCAAACTTTCCCCGAAAGTCATCCCAAGTCTCAATTGGCCTAGTAGCGGTGGTGACCACCCACCAACGTGCAGCTTCTTCCTTTAGCAACCATACTGCCAATAAAACCTTCCTATGGTCATCTATATCAAAGAAGGCAAAAAGATCTTCAGTTTCTTTCAACCAATTCCTTGCCTCTACATAAGTCTCCGTTCCAATGAAATTCTTGCAACCCATCGACTTAAAGTCTTTGCAAATCACCGCGAGATCCTCTTGTTGATGCTGAGGGGGAGGAGGAAGAGGAACCTCAGTGATAGGAGGAGGAGGAACATCAGTGACAGGAGGAGGAGGAGCACTAACTACCGGAGGAGGAGGAGGAGGAACATCTGTAGGGCCGGCTTCGGTCGCCCTAGCCTCCAAAAGTCTCCTATACCAAACAGGTACGTGTACCCCCTCCAGAATAGCAAAGTTATTGGCCATACTGAAAATGAAGAAAAAGATAGATTCAGAATGGAGAAAAACGAAGGAATTTTTGCTAATGGCTTTTTGGGGAATAGCCTTTAAAATAAACTAGACTTTCCTTTGGAAAATACTTTATACTTGGTTTTGAAAATTGTTTTCCAAAAGTTTTCTAAAAACCTTTTTGTTCCTTCTCGTAAACCATATGCTCTGATACCAAATGTAACACCCCGCCTCCGCCAGGGTGGCTCTTGCAAGAAACCTGACTTTGGAGGGGCGTTTGAATCAGGTAAGCATGCATAATGATATATCAAGACAGAACAAGAACATATGTATATATGTAAACAGAGTAAATAAGATAAGTAAAACAGCGGAAGATTTCAAACTATTTCAAAACAAGTTTGGTGCAACATAATGTCAACTTTCCAAATACACAAGTCTAGATAAAAACAACATCACTGAAAAACTGAAATACATAAGTACTATCCCCAAAATAAGTGATAACCATAGCTAGCTTCATGTCAAGACCGTACATGAGCTAAAATCCCACAAGCAAGCGATCAGAAATCCAGGCTAAGCTCCAATATTCCTACCCTGAGAACCTGGGGGGAAACGGAAGAAAAGAGGCGAAAGGAAAACAGGTCAGTCAAAAAGACTGAGTAAGCCCTACTACAATCAGTGTAAACTGGTAAAGTTAACTGTCATGATGAAAGCTGAGATGAACATAAGGATAACAACATACTAGCATGATGATTAACTAACAAGGTAGATAAAGGTGTCATCGCATAATCAGGATTAAGGTTTTTGCACCACAGGTGTACTAGCAAACTAACATGACTTGAATAAACAAGTATTGATCCCTTGGCCCAAGCTTTGGCCCAATAACATGAAGTGACCCTAATACGCGGTCCAACCAAACGGTCTAGTCGATCGGCTCCCTATAAGGCTAACTCGTCATGTGTTGGTGTCAATGCGGCCCAAACATAATTGTAGTAAGACTGTGCAGGGTCTCCCGTCGGGTGTATCAAGCCCTAGGGTGTCAACCCCTGGACACCATAAACATAAGTGCACAGTCTCGATCTACTGGTACCCGCGCATGCTTTCCCCGGCTTCGGACTATGTGCACGACCATAGTCCGCCCGGAACTACACCGGCGTACCACTCTGCCGTCGTTTTTGGTCTCTTACCTCAAGTCAAGTAATTGTGCCCCCCACCCTAGCCTAGACCCTAGGGTCTTAATGATACGAACTTGGAATTACTGCTGGAGTGGACCCCCATTGCTAGGATTTTCTAGTGGGTTGAGTACGGTTTAACCCTTTTACTAATCATGGATTAACTTGGTTAAGTGTAACGATGAGTTCACGACTTAACCCTGATTAATCTACCAAGCCCAAATTGGTTAAGTATTAAGTGGACCATGACTTAACCCTAATCATGAGGCATTAATTAATTTAATGTGCCTTAACCTCTCACATTAGACCTTGTTGTGGTTACTAGTTAAGCCGGGCGGGTCCGGGTAGCTTTACACCACAACTTGGTCTAACCTCGGGTTCAAGGTACAACATGACCAACTTCTCACATTGGCTCCTATTGTTTGTAGCAACTAGTTAATGCGGTCGGTTCCGGGTAGGTTTACGCTACAAACTCAACCCAACCTCGAGTTGTTCACACTTATATTTTCTAAGTGTCATGTCTATCATGTTTCCAAAACACATTACAAGTTTTCAAGCATTTGGGTAGACCTAACTTAATAGGTAAATTCCCAATGGGTAGACCTAACTTAATAGGTAAATTCCCAATCTTATGTTTTTATGTCTTTTAAGTTTTCCCAACCCCAAACGCAATTCCATCGCTTACATATCGCAATAGCGCATAAAGGATAGAAAGAGGGAACTTGGCATAATCATGACATAAAGGTGTTGAAGCCACAAGTTTAACATGGTGGCATATGAAATGTACATATGTTCATATACTTGCATATTGCATCATTAGGCCTCAAAAGTATGCATAAAACCAAACTTAGCATATAAGTGATACATGGTGATAAATGACATGTAGAGGTTGCCATAAGTTCGCATTTAGCCTCACATGCAAGTTATCATAAGGGATATGATAACTTACATGTTGCCAAAATGCAACCTTTAGCATAAAGCTTGAAGCTTTAAGCTCATAAACCCAAGATAAGCTTGCATAACATGATAACATAAGCAAAATGATCAAGCCAAACTTGCATAACATAACTTGCATATCATATGGCAAACTTGCATATCATAACATAGCAAACTTGCATAGCATAACATGGTAAACTTGCATATCATAACATAGCATACTTGCATAACATAACATGATAAACTTGCATATCATAACATGACATACTTGCATAACATAACATGGCAAACTTGCATATCATAACATATCAAACTTGCATAACATGACATGGTGAACTTGCATATCATGGCAAACTTGCATATCATAATGATCAACCAAACTTGCATCATTCATTTAGCTTTAGAGTTTAAATATGAAAGTAGAAAAGGGCTTACAATGCTTATGAAGGCACAAAAATATGACAAAGCCCTTATGCAATCAATTAGACCCAAAATGCAAGCTCTAATAGAAAAACCCTTGAGCCAAAATGATCAAAACTCTTGCTTTATGATGTAAATATGGAAACTTGACTTAAATGCAAGCTAATGATGCTCGTACAAGCTTGAAAACACTTGTATGCATGGAAAATCTCTCATAGAAATTTATTTAGGAATTTTATGAAGAGAGTGGAGGCCATGAGAGGAATGATTTTGCCATAGTTTAGTTGCATGAATGATTAATGATGATTTAGGGTTAGGTTGGGGACTTATTTATAGAGATTAGGATTAGTTTCAACCTTAGGATTAAACCCTAGTTCCAATCTCAGCCCTCAAAATCGAATCTGGCCCCCAAACTCAACACAATCCCAAAATGGTGCACCAGGCAGAACTGCCCGGCTGAGCCAAGTCGACAGCCAAGTTGACAGGGCTGTCGACTTGGGTCCAACCAAGTCGACTCCCAAGTCGACAGGGCTGTCGACTTGGGTGCTCTGGCGGGAATTTTCCCGCCTGGCCCAATCTGACCTAATTTCCAAATTCGAACTTGAATTTGAAATCTGTTTTTACTTTGAATTTTTCTGAAAACTTCGTTGGGCCTTAATCGGGTCATACGGACTCCGATTTTCGAAAACTCGAACTCTATTTCGCGTATTTTTCCGAGACGAACGCAATGGCATAGCCCGTTTCCCTTGATTCAGTTTTATGAATTAAATTCTGCCTCGATTTACGTTATAATAGGTTATTGAAAATACAGGTTGTTGCACAACTGTGGAATAAGACTGCCAGGACCCTACTGACATATCCAGCATCCACACGTTGTAGGCCTAATGTGGGAGGTCTAGCCCATTATAACCATAATTGGACATGGTAATGTATTAGAATACTTAACCCAATTAAATCTCTAGTGGTGTTACGAACCAGTTGAAGTGGGAAGGGGTTAAGTAAACGTGTTAAAGAAATGGGAAAGGTTAAGTTAATCTTAATTAATGCCATAATGGGGAATGATAACAACCTACTATGAACATATAGGGGAAATATGGAAGTCATATAATAGGTAGATTTGTCCTAGGGAAAAGGGAATATGATAATAAGACTAAAGAATGGGACAACTTATATTATAAAATAATTTGAATATAAACTACAAAGTAATAATGAGTAATCTGTTGATAAACATAACATGAGTTATAATTAGAATACCTTAGTTAAGAGAACTAAGTAAATAACGATAAAGATAACTGAGTAGTAAATTTTAGTTAAGAGAACTAAGTAATAAACCTTGGTTAAGAAAAATAAGCAATAAGCCTTAGTTAAGAAAACTAAGAAAACAACCGTGGATTGTGGTGACTTCAATAGATGGAAGTATAACTGAATAAGAAGATAGATATAAGGAAAAACTTATATAAGAAATAAGTTAAGATGGATAATGGGGTACAAAGCTTATTAATGAAACTTACAAGCAATGAGTCATATATGAAACATTAATAAGCAAGAGAAACTTGGTAATTAGAATCGAAAGACAAAATGAATAAGAATAACCAAGTTAAATGTGAAAACTCATGAGGTGGCGCAAGTGCGTAATTAATGGTTAGACTTAGGGTCTAATGACATATAAGACTGAGGTGCTTGGACCAGTCCATACGTTAGAGAATGAATAATCATAAGGGGTAGATCATCGGGATGTCAAAAGACACAAAGAGGAGCGCATGTCCATCTAGATATTCTTGTAGGCTCCAACGGACTGGGTTAGGAAGCACGCGGCTTCCGAGGATGTTGGGTACTCTTAGTATTCCCCTATGAGTGGCAGATGATCCGCCTGTGCTCATAGAGTTAGGTCTGCGTAGGTGAACCAATGAGTATGCCTTGATTGCAATAATTAAAGGCAATCAAAAGATTAAGATGGACCAACGTGATTTAACGAGACCAGTTAGTGCCCTGTGATAGCAACTCATCGTCTACTTACCATCTTCAGTCAGTACGTAAAGCGGAAAGGCGGAGAACTCCATAAGACCATATACTTTGCTATCTAGTTATGGGTGAGGTTGGCCAATAGGTTTGAAGGGCATAGGGGACTGGGGTAAAGTTCTCATTCTTGATATTCTTGGGTGCCTTTCATTAGTTGAGGGAGGGGTCTAGTGGGACCATGGCCACTGTAAAAGCAGACCTTAGCATCTGCAATTAGCAGATATCTGTAAGCTCCTGACCGAGTTTGGGGTTTCTTGATTAGCCCTGCCACGGGACTCGGGCGCACATATAGAGAACATGTGCAATAGATATCGAGTACGATTGATGATACGTACGTGGAAAAGTCTAGGTACAACCATGTCTGCTTTGGGTGGTGTATCACAGACTAGTTGGCATTATTCGATGATAGAACCTATTTCGATCGAATGGTTCAAAGATGGCAGTCCGAACACTTACGTAATATAGAAGTAGTGGTTCTTTGCAGATGTAGCGTTGAAGTATATACAGAAATCCGTAAGACATTTGGGCTTAGGATTAGGGACTGCTATATTCCTGCGATGATACGGTAGAGACCGCGCGAGTAGGGTACCATGTGGTGTACCTTAGTTGGGGGTAACTACATATACACTGTATTAGGTTCATTTACTAGGGAGTAGATGGGTGTGACGTGTATAAGCCTTGGATGCTAATAACACAGATAACCTAATGAATTAGAAAATGTAACTGAACGGTATATGTAGGATTATCCAGAAGTGTAATTTAAATTCATCCACATAGAACTTATGTTCTGACCCCCTCCTCATAACATTTGTAGGTTAGGTTTATGACAGAGACTGTATAGCTTTGGATACTGGTTTAGCAGTATTGTTATTAAGGTAAAGTTATGTTTTAATTATATTATATTTTGTTCCTTTCGCTGTGAGATGTTTTCCGAACTCTGACATGTTTTATGTCTCTGTCTTTTCTGCAGGATACCAGAGCACCCAACTCGAGTTGTGATGTATTGGGTTTTTGAAAAAATATTCGATCCATCAAAACTCGGGTTGTTACAGGATAAACCCGGTCTTTCTGAATAACTCGTATATCTTATAAACAATTTTTAGAAAAATACAACATACCCCTCATTCCAATCGAGAATATTCTTTTATTCAAATATTCACATCATTAGGGAGAGGTTTCCATTAATTTTATCAAAGATTTTTTTTTAAATTTATTCCTTATTCTTCCCTTTGATATCAATTTCCAAAAGATTCATTTATCTTTTCCCAATTCCAAACCAAATTAAGGTTTATAAACTAGTTGGGATTATCGAACCATACCGAAGTAATCATTTCTTTTATTATCCCATTCCCAACCTATTCATCCTATGGAGCAAAACTTGTAGTACTCCATATCTAACATCACTGTGTTATCGGTAAACATTAATTACCATTTCACATTCAAATCTAATTAAATATCTAACTATCGCTTGGAGCAAAACGGGTGATACTCCATTCTCGATCATTTCCCAAATTTGATAATTTAAATTATCACATTCACATTTCAATCTAATTAAAGATTCATTAAAACTTCTTTTAGTCTTAATCCTCCCAAATATCATTATTAATGATTATTTAACTTTGGAAAATCAAACATGCCGCATCGACAATCTACACCGTACCATTGATTTATGCCAATATATAACCTCTAAGCTCGTACGTCTCATAAAATGGTGTTAAGCAAGAGAATAAATTCTCCACCACCAAATAGATATATATTTAGTAGAGATCAACAATATAGTTCGACATAAAATATTAGATATGTAATCCTGTCTTTAACTGGGTTAAAGAACCAATGTCTTTTAAAACATAGATAACGATAAACCCAAAATCATATCCCATTAATTATGGAATCTTCACGGAGAACAAATCAATATATAATCGATATCAATTTCCGTATCCGACTAATAATATAAATGGAATAACGACAAAGCCTTTTAAATTCTAAATATATTGACAATACACCTTCATAGAATCTCACTTCGATTATTGCTAAATCGAATTCCATTCAATTCCAATTTAATATATTAAACTGGAAAATTTTACTTTGGAAAATTTCCATTAATTTTAGTTAAAAGATTTATAAATTTCAAATCATATCCTTACTATTAATTAGGTTAAATAACAAGTGTTATTTAAAACACCGTTCACGATAAACCCAAAAATCCAATTCTTTTATTCAATTCCAATTAAATATTAATTAATTCTGAACTTCATTAAATCTTAATTAAAAGATTTATTCTTTTATCAACTAGGTTTAAGAACAGTGTTAATGAAGATATTATTCACGATAAACCCAAAATCCAATTTAATATTGAATACAGGACTATGAATAGAAATTATATCGGCTTATATTCAATATCAAATTCTGAAATTAACGGATTTCGTATTGGGAATAATAATATATGTATCTTCCAAATTCCCATAACAATATCCGTATAACCACGAAATCCAATATCGAAATATTCTGAAGATTATTACCATTCCAATCCATTCCAATTTATTCATTGGAAAATTCTGGTTATTTTAAAAGCATTTCAAATCCAATATATTTCTTTTAAAAATACTGGATTATTATACTAGTTAATAACTAGTTCATTTTGATAAAAATATATTTTTATCTTTAAAAACGTGGAATTTTTCATCCAAATCATTTATTATGATTTTACACAAATTTTCCATATTTTTAATAATTTTATTAAGGCCCGTACAGTCGGTTTCCAATATCGGCCACCGAACTGCATCCATAGTGACCTTTTCCGAAATTGATTTGGACATATCTCAAAATCTAACCATTAGATTTCAAATCTCTTATATTCATTGGAAAGCTCTTTTCAATACGGACCCAACTGTTCCAGTTTTAGGAGAATCCGACGGTCGGATCTCCCGTTACATCAATTTGAAATTAATGGTCGAAATTCATGAACGGTCGCTGTGCGGCGCGTTCTATTCAGGTCATTGTAACATATATATCATCGATTTCTATTTAAAACGTATTTTATAAATTGTTTTAAATTCGTTTTAAAAATGATTCCAACTTCCATTTCAATTTTAAATCAAAATTGAGTATTCCATATCATTATAATATTAAAATGGTAATATTTTAAAAATATTAGATTTCGAAATCAATTCTTTTCGATATTCATTATAAAAATGAATAAATCAATATAAATATCGTTCGCGTTAAAATGACGCATATCTAATCAACATGGCTTCACATACTTCAATAAATTACGCATATCTAATCAACACGGCTTCGCATACTTCAATATTTTTGTGTCCATCCAAAATTGAACATCAAATTCACATTTTAATCATTTACTGAATATTATTTTAAAATATTCGTTATTTTAAAATATTTCCTTATTTTAAAATATTTGTTCCTTTTGAATTGGAATCAGACCCAATCAATCACCATAAAATTTATTTATATGGATTTCATACAACACATGTACACAACAATCATGATACACAATCAACCATCATCCAGAGTGTATTACACAACTGTGTAAGCATTAAATATAAATAATTAATGCTTACAACAGTCTATCAGCTAATTGATTGACATATAACTAAACAATTGGGATTAATGTACGCTAAATATCATCCCAATACTCGTATGGGGTTTTAACCAACAAATACTGAATATTATTTGTGCAGTTGGGCGATGTGTAAAATTTATCGTCCCAATCAATATCAGTTAAATGGGTGTACATAAACAAATCGTCCAATTTGTAAATGAATACTTATTTTCATTTCAGGTGAATTTTAGTTGTTCATATATACTTAAAAATTATATTTTTAACAATAAAATATTTATTTCAAAACATGAACATTTTTAATAGTTAATTTCTATAATAAAAATGATATTTTTATTGTTCAAACATTTTATTCAACACATGAATATTTTATATAGTTTATATACACATTAAAAATTATATTTTAATGAAAAAATATTTATTTCAGAAAATTTCGGCATTATAACGGTGCGATATTAGAACCGAAGTAATGTCTAGCATTATGCCTCTCCTGATACTGGCGCGCGCCATACACAATAGTCAATCACATTCAATACACTACGATACAATCAATTTTCAACACAACCAAATTTCCATAATAAAATCCAAACAAAAATCATGGTTTGTACAATAAATAGTGTCGGGGGCTTCTAAGCCCCTTCTACATCCTAGTATATATTTAGCTGTAAAATAATAAGATTGAGAAGGAGTTTTCACATCGGGTTTCCACTCCTCAGTCCTTAACCGATGATTTCAGAAATGCTTGCGTTTAAATTTGCCTCGAATTCTAGTTTGCTCCGTTTCCGTTCTTGATTGTTCCATGGCGTAGTATTTCTGATCACGATTCCAACGCAATTTGAATTTTCAAATTCTGTTATTGTTTGGAGTAGTTATGAGATTTTATAACTTAATTATCTTACTTAATAAATTAAATAAATTAACCACGATTTTAGCCTAATCCCTTCTTCCCTGTTACACCCTTTGTATAAAAATCACGAAACCACTCTCCGTTCAAACCCTCACCATCGCACATCACCACGGTCGTCGCTACCCCCATCGGACCCTCCCACCGTCGAGCCACCAGCGTCGCCTCCCTATGACCTCGCCACCAACCAACTTGAGCACCCCTCCCCTAGAAATGTGAACGAATGATGGCGGCTTGGGAGTAAAATTCGAGTGGCTCAGGCTACTTAAGCCGATCACCACCATTGAAAGGGTGAACCTCGATGAGTTGGTCCTCCTTGACATTGGAAGTTCTTCACGTTTTCTTGCGGATCGGAAGATTGGGAGGATAGAAATCCAGAAATTTTCCGCCATCCAAATAGAAATAGCGGCGCAAAAAGTAAAAAGGGGGAGGCTAGGGTTTAATTAGGGTATATATATATAATATTATAATATTATTTTAACTCACAAATTACCCATTTATCGATTCGAACACCAACTCAAACCCAATGACTGTCGTCCATAGCTAAATACCCTCATTTCGAACACAATGGGATATGTCCCGTAAGCCAATTCGATTGTTTTGATCAGTTTTTATCAAAATTAAAATATAAATTAATATAATGTTCAAAATTGATTTCAACGTACATTTTAATTTACCGGGGCCACCTACTGAATCCAAAAATTCCAAAAAAATAAACCTAGCTATGTTTTGATGATACGGTCCTATAAAAACTAATTTCGTCAAATTTGGAGACTATTTGAAAAATGGCCAATTTCCAGTCCATTAAATTCAAACTAAAATTACCAAACACTTTAATTTACCACGCTCACATGTTAATTCCAAAAATTATGGTAATTGGAATCTAGCAATAATTCGACATTCCGGATCCACCAAAAGTGGTTTTGTTGAAAACGGAGGTCGTTTGCAAAATGACTCTTTTTGAAGGCTGTATATTATATTTAAATATATATAAATTCCATAGCGACTATTTAAAATTTTAAACTGGACATAATTATCAATTTACATTATGAAATCTGGATATTTCATATTCTTTAGAAAGATATAACTAAATAGATTCCAACTTTTCTTGTTTTTCTGAAATCTGATTCATTTTGAATCATGTACATTCATTTGAAATTTAAAATCGAATTTTCAAACTACCATGCCATTTCAGGCTCGTTTTATAATTAAAATAAATTTATACATTTTAACTTCGATTTAAAGTAAATTTTTAGTTGTTATTATTTAAAATAAATCATTTTAAATATCCAAAATCCACTAAAATAGAAAAAATTTAAATTTAATTTTTTTTCTGAAAAACCGGGTTGTTACATAGGCCGTCAAGGTGGTGCCATCCGATCATTGTCAAGCCCCTTCGTTTTGGAGCAAAATCGAACCCTAGTTTCGAACTAATTGGGTTTAATGCGAGCCGAAGTAAAACGAGAAAGAAAGGTTATTTTAATTTAATTAATTTCTATATTAATTACTCCAAAATGTCATTAACCTTTAAAATTACGCAACTTTTTCATACGAGGTTGAAATCCAGCGATTTCAATTGCGTTGCGATTGTGGAGGAGAACTCTACAACATGGAAGTGACCAAAATGAAAGCGGAGGCAGTTGGAATTTTTGACAAAATTAAACTGCTGTTTAATTTTATAATGACCCGAACTCCCTCTATCTCCGAAGCGACAGAAGAAGGCGGATTGAGTTGAGGACAAGACCAATCAGAATGCAAATAGAAGAACATTTCATTGTTGTTACAACAGTTTACATCAGAGTACCAGAATATAATAGAGTATGAATAAATATTATACATCAGAAAAATATCAAAGATTTAAATTACAAAGCAACAGAAAATTAATACAATGCGTAGCGAAAATACATTAACAAATACAATTGAAAGAAATACACGGATACAGAGCATTCCGAATATAGCTCCAGCTGTAAATCCAGGATCCTGTATAAATAAATCTACAAAACCAAAACTACTAGCTGCCCATGTGGAAAATAAGGGCACCAAGTGTTTAGGTTAAAACAATAAACTCCAGGTCAGTCGTGGGATTGGTGTGAGAACTAAAACAGTTATTTAAAACTTTACGTTAAAATCAGGTAAATCAAGGGACCACGCCATATAATATGGAACGGGTTTTCTCCCAAGAACGCCAGTTCATAAAACGGTTTATAGACAACACAATGTTTTTTTGAAAAATGAAGCTATAATAAGACTTAGGTCCCATCATACAATGCAATGCAAGCCGGAGGATAGAGTTTCACCTTATAATAGCCAAACATGCTTGGTACGTTTAAAAACAAATCATTTGATACTGTTATAAGTGCGTAGTGTATAAAACAACTTCAAATATAAATGTATCAATCATAGACAACATAGTATCCCATACTACTATGTCGCTATACTAGATCTGCAATTAAAACCGAAATGTCGTATTGGAAGTTGGATTTCTATCATGAACCAAGGCAAGGGATCGTCCTCACCGAATTTGAGACCCTCTAGCCCGCAGCTCAGGCTCAACGACAACTACACCTTAGATCTTCAGGGTCGGTCCTCTCTTACGTTTGAGGATTAGATCATAGTTCCTGAACAATACGTTTCCCCGCTCTATGGGGCATAAGTCTGGTCAGTATGTCGACCATGTCATCCATCGGCCCTGTAGTGACCGATATATCTGAGATACCTTGCTATCCATCAAATAATATGCAATATCCACATGAGTAAAATGTCTGGGCTCCATACCATGACACTACTCCTAGCTAGAAGGAAACACATGCTCTCCTTGCAGTCCTCTCCCATTTCTGGTTCATACCGGGGTGTGAGGCTGGAGAATAAATGCTACACAAAGCTATGCTATTTAAATCCATGCTTTGATCATCAACCACAAGGCCCTGCTTTTCAACAAAAGCCTTGATCACATTCCACTCTACATGCCACACTGTCACTCCATACTGTACCACTGATTTATGCCGATATATAACCTCTAAGCTCGTACGTCTCAGAGAAAGGTGTTAAGCGAGAGAATGAATTCTCCGCCACCAAACATATATATATTTAGCAGATGTAACACCCCGAATTTCAGTTAACACTGATATTCACTAATTACAGAATTAATAATCTCAGATGTGAGAATCAGGGGAAATGGGTTACGTCATTGTGTTCGTCTCGGAAAAATACGCGAAATAGAGTCCGAAATTTTGTAAATCGGAGTCCGTATGACCCGGTTAAGGCCCAAAGAAGTTTTCGGGAAATTTGAATTTCGAAACATGCAGAAATGGGGGCCAGGCAGGAAAACTCCCGCCCAGCCAAGTCGACTTGGCTGTCGACGGGGCTGTCGACTTGCCTGTCGACATGCCTGTCGACTTGGCAGTCGACAGGGCTGTCGAATTGCCCTGCCGGCTAATTCTGGCCTGGGTGCACCTGGTTGAGTTTTGGGCTGTGTTGGAGGGCTTGGGACGAAATCTGACGGACCTAAACTAACCTAGGATTAATCTAAGGGTCTAAAACACATCCTAATCCTATAAATAATACCCTAAGCTAGCCCTAAATGATCATAAACCTATCCTCTAACTAAACTATGCCAAAATTTTCTACGATCATGGCCTCCACTCAAAACCCTAGCCTCCATCCTCTTTCTAAACTATTTCTATGAAGGCTTTCATGTTCATACAAGCATTTTTAAGTTGTATGAGTGATCATTAGCTTGCATTCTTCATCAAGTTGCAAGCTTTATTTTCAAGGCTAGAGTTTTTGGGTGATTTTTGGCAAGGGTTTGCTTATTGGAGTTTAGTGGTGAGTTTCTATAGCCTTAATAATCAATTGTTAAATTGATTATGATAGGATATGATAAGATATGGCTATGTTTGTGGATCAATGTGTTTATGCAAGTTTAGTATAGTGTATGTTGTGTGTTTTGCGAGTTTTATGCTATATGTTATGCAAGTTTAATGCTATGTTTTATGATGCTCATTATGCAAAACACTATGTTGAACATTGATTCATATGTAACATGTTATGCAAGCTATATGTGAGATTATATGCAAGTTCATATGTAACATGTTATGCAAGCTATATGTGAGATTATATGCAAGTTCATATGTAACATGTAATGCAAGTTATGTGCATGATTATATGCAAGTTCATATGTAACATGTTATGCAAGTTATGTGTTTGGTTATATGCAAGTTATGTGCATGATTATATGCAAGTTCATATGTAACATGTTATGCAAGTTATGTGTTTGGTTATATGCAAGTTATGTGCATGATTATATGCAAGTTCATATGTAACATGTTATGCAAGTTATGTGTTTGGTTATATGCAAGTTAACATGTGACATGCTATGCAAGTTCACACCTTTGTATGACATAAGAATCATATGCAAGTTACCCCCTTTGTGACATATGTGCTTCATGCAAGTTTGGGTTAAATGCTAGTTGGGTTTAATGTATGCTCATATATGCAAGTTGACACCTTTTAAACCCATTATAAAGTTATATGCTATGATTGGTTAAACCCATGGCATTTGTGATAAATCTTCCCTTTATTATGTCATGTTATGAGAACGAATTACGTGGGGAACGATGGGGTTAATATGCATGTTAATAAAATGGTGTGAAATGGGTATGCTTAAGCATAACATAAAGTGAATGGACATAATTGGGAATTTACCTATTAAGTTAGGTCTACCCATATTATGGAATTGGGAATTTACCTATTAAGTAAGGTCTACCCATATTATGGAATTGGGAATTTACCTATTGAGTTAGGTCTACCCATATTCTTGAAATTGGTAATTAATTAGGGATAATTAATACAAATTATGGGGGTGATTAATTAGGTGTAAATAATCGACTAAGACATGAGGTTGGACCCTTTTGTAGCATAAGACTGCCCGGAACCAACCGGCAAATCCAGCGGCTACAAATGATTGGCCCAATGTGAGAGGTCTTAGTCATAAACTAAATACGTGACAAGTGTAAAGACACGAGGTTAGACTCTGTTATGGTGTAAGGCTGCCCGGAACCAACCGGCATATCCAGTTGCCATAAAAGACAGTCTAATATGAGAGGTCTTTACAAAGGTTACGATCTTAATTAATTAAGAAACACTTAACCAAATTAGCATGTAGTGGGGCATGAGGGGTTAAGTGGGTGCCTTGGGTGGCATGTAATAACAAGTGGGGGTGCCTTGGGTGGCATGAGGAAACTAGTGGGTTGCTTTGGGTGGCAATAGAAAATACGATTAGAATACTTAACCAAAGTGGAACATGTAATTAAACATGATTAAAGGGTTAAGTAAGTGCCTTGGGTGGCATGTGGAAATCTAGTGGGTGCCTTGAGTGGCAATTAAAATATGATTAGAAGACTTAACCAAAATTTATAACATGTAAGTGGACATGGTTAAAGGGTTAAGTGGGATTCACTAGAAATGACAAGCTTTGGTGGGTAGCTTGTGGGGGCCCATTTCAACCAATATCCCAAACGTATCTTTGTGGGCTCGACCCAAGTCGAGGACGGGACACGCATATTGGGCTTGACTATAAGAGGCCAAAACGGGTTAGCGGTGGCAACGCAAGTCCAACGGGTTTCATATGCGTGTGTGGACCCGGGCTGGTAAGTAAGACGTTGTTGCATCGTATAGGTATAAGCCGTGCACCGTTGATATTATCAGGTTGCCACTTTGGGGAATGATACACCCCACTGTGGGGCCAGCATGGGTATCTACGTTAGGGAGCCGATCGCTTGGGGAGTAGTGGGTACACCTAGTGGAGATAGGGGCAGACGGCACCTATGTAGTCAGCTAGGGGTACACGAAACTACTATTAAAAATTACTAAGTACACTTAGTGGCATCAGCCTTAAGTAGGAATTACCCTTGGGTGGGTAGAACTGGTGTGGTGCAGTGTAGGAATTACCCTTGAGTGGGTAGATCTGGGGTGGTGCAGTGTAGGAATTACCCTTGGGTGGGTAGATCTGGGGTGGTGCAGTGTAGTAATTATCCTTGGGTGGGTAAATGCGTCTTTTCGGTTATCTTAGTACATCCTGTGTTTAGTTGGCTACTTAGTGTAGTCATTATCCCCAGAGGTACCGTACCTTGTTTATATCATACCCTAATTACTTTAATGATTGTATTGTTAAGGTTATAGGACTCGCTCAGACTTATGTCTGACCCCGTTGTTTTTTTTATCTTTTTCCCAACCCTCAGGTTTTCAAAGTGGGCCTAGCACTAGTGGGCTTTGATCAGACTGCTTTATCTATCTTTTGGAGCTTGGACCGTGGTTGTAAAGCTCAGTTTATCTTTACTATTATGGCTATTAAGTTATGTAGTGGGATTATGTACTTTTGTTTTATCAGGATGGATATTATGTACTTGACTCTTGTTTATGGTTTTGGTGTAACCAAACATGTTTTACTTTCCGCTGCAATGAAATGATGTTTTAAATTCTCAAGTATTACTTATATCTGTCTTGTTGTAATTTTTCTGTTCTATATTCACTTAAAATACTCCACCGATGTTATGGCATTCCCTTAGTGAGTGACCGTAGCGGGTGTGGGGTGTTACACGTGGTATCAGAGCTTAAGGTTACCAGAACAGATAAAATTTTTAGAAAAACTTTTTCTAAGAATAATTTTGAAAGGAGTATTTTCAAAAACATGTCTTTTAAGAGAAAAGTTTTTGAAAGAAAAGCATAATCCCCAATAGCCATATCTATATCTTTCGAATTCTCCGTTTTGAATCTCTTCCTCTCTCGTTTTGAGTTTCCCCTCCGCGTATAGATGATCTTTTTAAGATAGATAAGAATGGAAAGCCACTTCAAGGGACTTAGACATTAGTCGGACTAGAAGTTGGTTCAAGAAGGAGGAGGACTTGTAGGTACCTATTGGATAGACGATGGGAGGAAGGCTCAAATAGTTGTTTGGTTAATGAAGAGCGAAACCTCATTTTGATGGGGGGTTACGAGTGGAGAATGGGAAGAAGAGGTCTAGTAGTTATCCTTTTGGGAGGAATAGGACACCTTATTAGGATTGTCCAAAGAGGCAAGGTACGGAATCTCCTGGAGGGTAGTTGTATTCCCTCACGGCTAGTGTACCAGATGGGGATAAGACCGTCTAGGTTGGAATTTGGATTTCTTTATTATCCGGTTCGAACTTTATTTGATTCTGACGCATTGAGTTCGTTTATCTCATCGTTGTTAGTTGAGTCACTGCACTTAGACACCAGTTTAGTAGATGGTCCCTTAGTTGTTTCAAACCCAATTGGGGGCTACATGATGTGTTTGGGTTTGAAAGTTTCTATACATAGTGTTGAGTTTAGATGTGATGCTTCTTGGGCTTTACGGGCTATGGGTTAGTTTTGGGCATGGACTCGTTATCCAGTAATGGTGCCGATCTTGTTTGTGGAAGGAGAGTTGTTAGGCTTACGACCCGCTTGGGTAACACTCTCGAGATCTCTTGTAATCCCATGGAATCTATTATGCTAAGTTATCTAGAATCGCTTGACACGTCGGTCTAGAGTTTGCGATCTGTTAGAGTGGTCCGGGAATACTCGGATGTGTTTGAGGAGGTGAAGGGCTTACCTTCGGAGCGGGAGATTGACTTCCGAATATATCCGGTAGACAATGCCAAACCAGTATCTTGGCCAGTGTGCCACATGGCTCCTCGTGAGAGGAGGGAACTCCATAAGCAAGTAGGCGATTTGCTTGAGAAGGGGTTTAAAAGACGAAGTATATCGGAGTGGGGTGCTCCAGTAGTTTTTGCTATGAAGGCGGATGGGTCCCTCAGACTTTGTGTAGATTATAGGGAGTTTAATAAGATAACAAAGAAGAATAGACAGCCATTGCCGAGGATTGATGATCTCTTTGATCAGTTGGTTGGCGCCTCAGTGTTTTCGTAGTAGGACTTAGCCACGGGGTTTCATCAGTTGAGAGTGGCTGAGGATAGTATAGAGAAGACTACCTTTAGGACTCCGGATGGTTTTTATGAGTGGCTGGTGATGCCATTTGGTTTGACGAACGCCCCCGCATACTTTGTTGATTTGATGAGAAGGGTGTTCAGGGAGTACCTAAATAAGTTCGTGATGGTCTTTGTAAATGACATCTTGGTCTTTTCTAGGAGCGAAATAAGTTTTCATATGTGCTCAATAGGTTGAGCAAAGCCAGTTATGGGATAAACGGTGGTTTTGGAGCAAGACTGGCGAGGACATCCAGAGTTGGACAAGGGCTTAATTATTTAGCCGTTTTTACTAGTATCATCTCACGTAGGTCGTCTGAATTTGAAGGAGGTATCCCTTGGGTGTTTGTCTGATATTGGTTTAGGCCTTTGGGGCTTGCATTTGGGGGATGTCGAGTTCGACTAGGGTGGTCTGCGTGAGAGATGGACAGTTGTGATGATTTTGGATGGGGTAATATCCTGGTTTTCTCTAAAAGTGGAGAAGAGCATGCCCTACATCTTAGGGAAGTGTTAGAGACTCTTCAAGCGCATAGTCTTAGGACAACAAAAGTGGATGGGATTCTTAGCATCCTATGAGTTTGAGATAGCGTATACCCATGGCAAGGTTAACGTGGTAGCGGACGCCTTAAGTAGAAAAAGGTTGTCCTTGAGTTCATTGTTCGTTGAACGACGGAGCTTAGAGTTTATTTCTATGTTTGACTTTAGACCTTCCGTTGACTTTGTACCCGGTTTGCTAGCCTCCTTGGAGGTTATGCCTACTCTTTTGGGGCGGATTGGCGGAGCGCAGCGAGACGACCCACAGTTGGTTGAGTTAGTAGAGAAGCTCATGAGGAAGGGGAGTCGTCCAGCCATTTGAGTAGGTATACCCTAGATGGTAAGGGGTGGTTGCATAGAGACGGTAGACTTTGTGTACCGCAAGACGAGGGTTTGAGGAAGGCTATACTTGATGATGCACATCGTTCAAAGATGACCATTCATCCCGGTAGGGACAAGATGTACCAAGACATGAAGCGAGTTTTCATTTGGGCCGGTATGAAGAAAGATGCGGCCGAGTATGTCGCTAGATGCTTGGTGTGCCAACAAGTAAAAGCGGAGCAAAAGAAACCCGGTGGGTTGCTTCACCCATTGGAGGTTCCTCTATGGAAGTGGGATAGTGTCTCGATGGATTTCGTCAATGGATTACCAAGATCGAGGAAGGGTAATACGGGAATTTGGGTTGGGGTAGACAAACTTACTAAGAGTGCCCATTTTATACCCATGAAGAGTAAGAGGACTGCTCAATGGTTAGCTTCAATCTACATTCGAGAGATTGTTAGATTGCTTGGTGTACCTTCCAGCATAGTGAGTGATCGAGATCCTATCTTCACTAGCGAGTATTTGGAAGAGTTTGAAAGAGGCGGTAGGGACTCAGCTGTGTTTGAGCACCGCAAATCATCCTCAGACAGACGGCCAAACCGGGAGGGTGAATCGCATTTTAGATGACCTTTTGAGGCTATGTATCTTAGATTTTGGAGGTACATGAGAAGAGCATCTTCCATTGGTGGAGTTCGCATATAATAACAGCTTTCAGCCTAGTATTGGCATGGCTCCTTTCGAAGCTTTTTATGGAAGGCCTTGTCGATCACCTACATGTTGGTGGGAATCTACGGATAAGATCTTTCTTGGGCCCGATATGGTTAGGAAGACTTCGGAAAAGATTGATTTGATTCGAAGAAGGATGAAAGCGGCGCAAGACAAACAGAAATCTTATGCGGACAAGAGCAGAACAGAGCTTGAGTTTGATGTTGGGGACATGGTCTTTATCAAAGTATCTCCGTTACGGAATGTGGTTCGCTTTGGATCTGTTGGGAAGTTAGGACCAAGGTTTGTTGGACCGTTTCCTATTAGGGAAAGGGTTGGACAGATGGCCTATAGAGTGGAGTTTCCCGACAGACTTAGTGGTGTACATGATGTATTCCATGTGTCACATTTGAGGAAGTGCCTACATGAGACCGCAGAGGTGGTAGAGCCGAGCTTGCTTAGAGAAGTAGAGATAGAGCGTGATGCGACTATTCGACGAGCTCCTACACGCATCCTTGGGTCAGAGATTAAGAGGTTGAGAAACAGGGAGGTTCAACTAGTCAAAGTGCAATGGGGAGAAGATGAGAGCAACGCTACTTGGGAGACGGAAGCGAAAATGCGTTCATTATACCCATTCCTTTTTGAGGGTATGTCTTTTAACTTCTCCTTTATCGTTTGTCTAGTACTTATCTTATCTCTAGTATGTCCTCTTGTTAGTGCCTTTGACCTTTAGATAGGGTAAACCTATGGTTGAAACATGTGTTTGAGACATGTTATGATTGATGGATGCATGTGGATGCAAGTGTTTGCTAGTGGTTGCTCGTGGATGCATATATACACACTCTAGACACTAGATCGGCTCAATCACTTCATATTGCATATTGCATATAATTGTGTGTAGGTAGCTATATTTATGGATGTATAATGGTTGTGTTATCATATGGATGATGCATTTTGGTGAATGATTGTGCACTCATATAGATATAGTATGTGTCGATGGGGTTCTTTCGCATACATATTGGATGCATGGCACTATCACGGTTTGCATATGTTCATACATTAGATAGGGAACATATACACACACTTTTTGCATATGCTCATACATCAGTAGAAATTGTTTTAAGGACAACAGATGCCCGTGTTTGATGGATTGAGTAGATGATTGTTTGGATGGTAGGATATGCATTCTCCTTAACTTGGAGATTTCGGGGACGAAATCCTTTAAGGAGGGGAGAATGTAACACCCCGAATTTCAGTTAACACTGATATTCACTAATTACAGAATTAATAATCTCAGATGTGAGAATCAGGGGAAATGGGTTACGTCATTGTGTTCGTCTCGGAAAAATACGCGAAATAGAGTCCGAAATTTTGTAAATCGGAGTCCGTATGACCCGGTTAAGGCCCAAAGAAGTTTTCGGGAAATTTGAATTTCGAAACATGCAGAAATGGGGGCCAGGCGGGAAAACTCCCGCCCAGCCAAGTCGACTTGGCTGTCGACAGGGCTGTCGACTTGCCTGTCGACATGCATGTCGACTTGGCAGTCGACAGGGCTGTCGACTTGCCCTGCCGGCTGATTCTGGCCTGGGTGCACCTGGTTGAGTTTTGGGCTGGGTTGGAGGGCTTGGGACGAAATCTGACGGACCTAAACTAACCTAGGGTTAATCTAAGGGTCTAAAACACATCCTAATCCTATAAATAAGACCCTAAGCTAGCCCTAAATGATCATAATCCTATCCTCTAACTAAACAATGCCAAAATTTTCTACGATCATGGCCTCCACTCAAAACCCTAGCCTCCATCCTCTTTCTAAACTATTTCTATGAAGGCTTTCATGTTCATACAAGCATTTTTAAGTTGTATGAGTGATCATTAGCTTGCATTCATCATCAAGTTGCAAGCTTTATTTTCAAGGCTAGAGTTTTTGGGTGATTTTTGGCAAGGGTTTGCTTATTGGAGTTTAGTGGTGAGTTTCTATAGCCTTAATAATCAATTGTTAAATTGATTATGATAGGATATGATAAGATATGGCTATGTTTGTGGATCAATGTGTTTATGCAAGTTTAGTATAATGTATGTTGTGTGTTTTGCGAGTTTTATGCTATATGTTATGCAAGTTTAATGCTATGTTTTATGATGCTCATTATGCAAAACACTATGTTGAACATTGATTCATATGTAACATGTTATGCAAGCTATATGTGAGACTATATGCAAGTTCATATGTAACATGTTATGCAAGCTATATGTGAGATTATATGCAAGTTCATATGTAACATGTAATGCAAGTTATGTGCATGATTATATGCAAGTTCATATGTAACATGTTATGCAAGTTATGTGTTTGGTTATGCAAGTTATGTGCATGATTATATGCAAGTTCATATGTAACATGTTATGCAAGTTATGTGTTTGGTTATATGCAAGTTATGTGCATGATTATATGCAAGTTCATATGTAACATGTTATGCAAGTTATGTGTTTGGTTATATGCAAGTTAACATGTGACATGCTATGCAAGTTCACACCTTTGTATGACAAAAGAATCATATGCAAGTTACCCCCTTTGTGACATATGTGCTTCATGCAAGTTCGGGTTAAATGCTAGTTGGGTTTAATGTATGCTCATATATGCAAGTTGACACCTTTTAAACCCATGATAAGGTTAAATGCTATGATTGGTTAAACCCATGGCATTTGTGATGAATCTTCCCTTTATTATGTCATGTTATGAGAACGAATTACGTGGGGAACGATGGGGTTAATATGCATGTTAATAAAATGGTGTGAAATGGGTATGCTTAAGCATAACATAAAGTGAATGGACATAATTGGGAATTTACCTATTAAGTTAGGTCTACCCATATTATGGAATTGGGAATTTACCTATTAAGTAAGGTCTACCCATATTATGGAATTGGGAATTTACCTATTGAGTTAGGTCTACCCATATTCTTGAAATTGGTAATTAATTAGGGATAACTAATACAAATTATGGGGGTGATTAATTAGGTGTAATTAATCGACTAAGACACAAGGTTGGACCCTTTTGTAGCATAAGACTGCCCGGAACCAACCGGCAAATCCAGCGGCTACAAATGATTGGCCCAATGTGAGAGGTCTTAGTCATAAACTAAATACGTGACAAGTGTAAAGACACGAGGTTAGACTCTGTTATGGTGTAAGGCTGCCCGGAACCAACCGGCATATCCAGCTGCCATAAAAGACAGTCTAATGTGAGAGGTCTTTACAAAGGTTACGATCTTAATTAATTAAGAAACACTTAAACAAATTAGCATGTAGTGGGGCATGAGGGGTTAAGTGGGTGCCTTGGGTGGCATGTAATAACTAGTGGGGGTGCCTTGGGTGGCATGAGGAAACTAGTGGGTTGCCTTGGGTGGCAATAGAAAATACGATTAGAATACTTAACCAAAGTGGAACATGTAATTAAACATGATTAAAGGGTTAAGTAAGTGCCTTGGGTGGCATGTGGGAATCAAGTAAGTGCCTTGGGTGGCATGTGGAAATCTAGTGGGTGCCTTGAGTGGCAATTAAAATATGATTAGAAGACTTAACCAAAATTTATAACATGTAAGTGGACATGGTTAAAGGGTTAAGTGGGATTCACTAGAAATGACAAGCTTAGGTGGGTAGCTTGTGGGGGCCCATTTCAACCAATATCCCAAACGTATCTTTGTAGGCTCGACCCAAGTAGAGGACGGGACACGCATATTGGGCTTGACTGTAAGAGGCCAAAACGGGTTAGCGGTGGCAACTCAAGTCCAACGGGTTTCATATGCGTGTGTGGACCCAGGCTGGCAAGTAAGACGTTGTTGCATCGTGTAGGTATAAGTCGTGCACCGTTGATATTATCAGGTTGCCACTTTGGGGAATGATACACCCCACTGTGGGGCCAGCACGGGTATCTACGTTAGGGAGCCGATCGCTTGGGGAGTAGTGGGTACACCTAGTGGAGATAGGGGCAGACGGCACCTATGTAGTCAGCTAGGGGTACACGAAACTACTATTAAAAATTACTAAGTACACTTTGTGGCATCAACCTTAAGTAGGAATTACCCTTGGGTGGGTAGAACTGGTGTGGTGCAGTGTAGGAATTACCCTTGGGTGGGTAGATCTGGGGTGGTGCAGTGTAGGAATTACCCTTGGGTGGGTAGATCTAGGGTGGTGCAGTGTAGTAATTATCCTTGGGTGGGTAAATGCGTCTTTTCGGTTATCTTAGTACATTCTGTGTTTAGTTGGCTACTTAATGTAGTCATTATCCCCAGAGGTACCGTACCTTGTTTATATCATACCCTAATTACTTTAATGATTGTATTGTTAAGGTTATAGGACTCGCTCAGACTTATGTCTGACCCCGTTGTTTTTTTATCTTTTTCCCAACCCTCAGGTTTTCAAAGTGGGCCTAGCACTAGTGGGCTTTGATCAGACTTCTTTATCTATCTTTTGGAGCTTGGACCGTGGATGTAAAGCTCAGTTTATCTTTACTATTATGGCTATTAAGTTATGTAGTGGGATTATGTACTTTTGTTTTATCAGGATGGATATTATGTACTTGACTCTTGTTTATGGTTTTGGTGTAACCAAACATGTTTTACTTTCCGCTGCAATGAAATGATGTTTTAAATTCTCAAGTATTACTTATATCTGTCTTGTTGTAATTTTTCTGTTCTATATTCACTTAAAATACTCCACCGATGTTATGGCATTCCCTTAGTGAGTGACCGTAGCGGGTGTGGGGTGTTACAGCAGAGATCAACGAATACAGTATAAAGGAATACAATGTAATAAATACTATCCATTTGCAAGTCCGTTCCGAGTCTGAACGAAACCGGAGGCACCTTATTCCTCGTCCAATATGTCCAATACAGGAGATAGGTCCTCGCATATCCGGTCGATCTCCAAGTACGTCTGGACGATCACCACTTATTACCATGTCTTGGGATGCCTCCCAATCATGGCATCAGTAATCATCCAAACGATGTGAAGATCTCCGAACTTCAACCATCGTCAACTTATCGTTGTATCAATTATTTAGAATGGGATAAACCCGGTCTTTCCGAATTAACCGCGTATTTTATAAACAAGTGCTACAAAAACACAACTTATGCCTCATTCCAATCTAGAATATTCTTTTATTCAAATATTCACATCATTAGGGAAAGGTTCCCATTAATTTTATCAAAGATAAATGTAACACCCCACACCCGCTAAGGTCACTCACTAAGGGAATGCCTTAACTTCGGTGGAGTATTTTAAGTGAATATAGAACAGAAAAATTACAACAAGACAGATATAAATAATACTTGAAATCTAAAACATCATTTCATTGCAGCAGAAGATAAACATGTTTGGTTACATATCAAAACCAACTAAACAAGAGTCAAGTACTAAATATCCATCCTGATAAAACATAAGTACATAATCCCACTACATAACTAATAGCCATAATAGAAAAGATAAGCTGGGCTTTACATCACGGTCCAAGTTCCAAAAGATAGATAAAGAAATCTGATCAAAGCCCACTAGTGCTAGGCCCAACCTGAGGACCTGAGGGGGAAAAAGATAAAAACAACAGGGTCAGACATAAGTCTGAGTGAGCCCTATAACTTTAACAACACAATCATTAAAGTAATTAGGGTATGATATAAACTTGGTACGGTGATGACTAGGGATAAATGACTACACTAAGTAGTCAACTAGACATAGGATGAACTAAGATAACGGTAAAGACGCATCTACCCACCCAAGGGTATTCACTAACTGCACCACACCAGTCATTCCTACTTAAAGGTTGATCCCACCCAAGTACTTAGAAAATTTACCCAGTAGTTTCGTGTACCCCTAGCTGACTACATAGGTGCCGTCTGCCCCTATCTCCACTAGGTGTACCCACTACTCCCCAAGCGATCGGCTCCCTACCGTAGATACCCGTGCTGGCCCCACAGTGGGGTGCATCACTCCCCAATGTGGCAACTCGATACAACCAATGGTGCACGACTTATACCTACACGATGCAACAACGTCTTACCTACCAACCCGGGTCCACACACGCATATGAAACCCGTTGGACTTGCGTTGCCACCGCTAACCCGTTTTGGCCTCTTATAGTCAAGCCCAATACGCGTGTCCCGTCCTCGACATGGGTCGAGCCCAATAAGATACATATGGGTTACTGGTTGAAATGGGCCCCCACAAGCTACCCACCTAAGCTTGTCCCTTTATCTAGTGCATCCCACTTAACCCTTTAATCATGTTTAATTACATGTTTCCACTTGGTTAAGTATTCTAATCGTATTTTCTATTGCCACCCAAGGCAACCCACTAGATTTCCACATGCCACCCAAGGCACCCACTTAACCCCTCATGCCCCACTACATGCTTATCTGGTTAAGTGTTTCTTAATTGATTAAGAACGTAACCGTTGTAAAGACCTCTCACATTAGACTATCTTTTATGGCAGCTGGATTTGTCGGTCGGGTCCGGGCAGCCTTACGCCATAACCGAGTCTAACCTCGTGTCTTTACACTTGTCACGTATTAAGTTTGTGCCTAAGACCTCTCACATTGGGCCAATCATTTGTAGCCGCTGGATTTGCTGGTCGGTTCCGGGCAGTCTTATGCAACAAAAAGGGTCCAACCTCGTGTTTTAGTCGATTAATTGCACCTAATTAATCACCCCCATAATTTGTATTAATTATCCCTAATTAATTACAAATTTAACGTTGTACATAATTGACTCAATTATGTCCATCCACTTTATGGTATGCATAATCATACCAACTTCACACCATTTCATTAACATGAATATTAACCCCATCGTTCCCCACGTAATTCGCTAACATGACATACTTAAAAGGGAAGATTCATCACACATACCATGGGTTCAACTTGCATAACATCAACATGGGTTTTAAAGGTGTTAACATGCATATAGCATAGAACCCAACTAGCATAAATAACCAACCCAAACTTGCATGAATCACATATGTCATAAAGAGGGTAACATGCATAAGCTACTTATGTCATACAAAGGGGTAAACTTGCATATGTATGTATGACATATAAAGGGGTTAACTTGCATATGTATGCATATCATCCAAAGGTGTAAACTTGCAAATGTTACTTGCATATGATCAAACACCAAACTTGCATAACATGTCATATATGAACTTGCATATAATCAAACACCAAACTTGCATAACATATCATATATGAACTTGCATATAATCTTACACCAAACTTGCATAACATGGTGTCATAATGGATCAACGTTTATCATAGCAATTTGCAAAACTAGCATCATGAACACATAGCCTAACACTTGCATAACTTGCATAACATCATGATCATCTAGTATATCACTTGCATAACATCATGAACATGTAGCATATGACTTGCATAACTTGCATAACATCATGAACACATAGCATAGGAATTGCATAACTTGCACATAGCATATGACTTGCATAACTTGCATAACATCATAAACACATAGCATATGACTTGCATAACTTGCATAACATCATAAACACATAGCATATGATAACATAACTTACATTGATCCACATTCATAGCCATAACCTCATTATATCCTATCATAATCATTTCAACAATTGGTCATTAAGGCTATAGAAACTCACAACTTGTTGATTAGCACTTCTATGAAGAAGATTAAGTTGCTAGAGTTGATTAGAAGTTGATTTGAGAAGCTATCTTCCTCTTTAATTTGATGGAGGCTCCTTCAAGTTGCATTTTGACGGCATGACGACGTTGTATCTATTTTTAGTATGAATTAGGGTAGTCTTAGGGTGTATTTATAGATTAGTTAGGTGTTTTAGGCCATTAGATTAACCCTAAATCAGATTAGAGCCATCAGATCTCGTCACTACCCCTAAAACATAGCCCAAACCCCATCAGGTTGCACCCAGGTCACACAGACCGACAGGGGGGTCGACCCCTGTGTCGACCCCTGGGTCGACCCCTGGGGAGGGGTTCGACACCCATGTCGACCCTAGGGTCGACTCCCTCTGCCTGGCGGGAATTTTCCCGCCACTTCTAAAATGTGAATTTTTTTTTTGTATTTAAATCTGTTTTGAATTTCTGAAAACTTCTTCGGGCCTTAACTAGGTCATACAGACTCCGATTTTCGAAAACTCGGACTCTATTTCGCGTATTTTTCCGAGACGAACGCTATGGCATAGCCCGTTTCCCCTGATTCAGATTTTAAAATTTAATTCTGCCCTGTTTTATATTTTAGCAAGTTATTCAACATACGAGGTGTTACATTCTCCCCTACTTAAAGGATTTCGTCCCCGAAATCTCTAAGTCAAGAAGAACGTATCGTACCAACCAAACAACCATCTACTCAAACCATCAAACACTGGCATCCATTGTCCTTAAAGCTTCTAATGCTGTATGAACATATGCAAAAAGTGTGTGTATATGTTCCCTGTCTAATGCAAAATCAGGCGGTCTACTGATTCAGTTGACCTCCTTAGTGCAAACCATGATAGTGTCATGCATCCAATATGTATGCGAAAGAATCCTATCGACACATACTATTACTACATGTGTGCACAACCATACACCAAAATGCATCATCCATATGATAACAGAATCATTATACATCCGTTGATATAGCTACCTACACACAATTATATGAATTATGCAATATGAAGTGACTGAGCCGATCTAGTGCCTAAAGTGTGTGTATATGCATCCACGAGCAACAACTAGCAACCACTTGCATCCACACGCATCCATCAAACATAACATGTCTCAAACACATGTTTCAACCATAGGTTTACCCTATCTAAAGGTCGAAGGTACCAATGAGAGGACATACTAAAGATAAGATAAGTACTAGACAAACGATAAAGGAGAAGTTAAAAGACATACCCTCAAAAAGGAATGGGTACAGTGAATGCATCTTCGCTTCTGTCTCCCAAGTAGCATTGCTCTCATCTTCTCCCCATAGCACTTTGACTAGTCGAACCTCTCTGTTTCTCAACTTCCTAATCTCTGACCCCAGGATGCGGGTAGGAGCTCGTCGAATAGTCGCATTACGTTCTACCTCCACTTCTCTAAGCAAGCTCGGCTCTACCACCTCTGCGGTCTCATGTAGGCACTTCGTCAATTGTGACACATGGAATACGTCATGTACCCCACTAAGTCTCTCGGGCAAATCCACCCTATATGCCATCCGTCCAATCCTTTCCTTAATAGGAAACGGTTCTACAAATCTTGGTGCTAACTTACCAATGGACCCAAAGCGGACAACATTTCGTAATGGAGATACTTTGACAAAGACCATATCCCCAACATCAAACTCAAGATCTGTCCTCCTCTTATCCGCGTAGGATTTCTGCCTATCCTGCGCGGCTTTCATCCTTCTTCGAATCAAATCAATCTTTTCCGAAGTCTCTCTAACCATATCAGGCCCAAGCAAGATCTTATCCGTAGATTCCCACCAACATGTAGGTGATCGACAAGGCCTTCCACAAAGAGCTTCAAAAGGAGCCATACCAATACTGGACTGAAAGCTGTTATTATACGCGAACTCTACCAATGGAAGATGCTCTTCCCATGTACCTCCAAAATCTAAGATACAAAGCCTTAAAAGGTCTTCCAGAACATGATTCACCCTCTCGGTCTGGCCGTCCGTCTGAGGATGATATGAGGTGCTCAGACACAACTGAGTCCCCACTGCTTCTTGCAAACTTTTCCAAAACTCGCTAGTGAAGATAGGATCTCGATCGCTCACTATGCTAGAAGGTACCCCATGCAATCGAACTATCTCTCGAAGATAAACCGAAGCTAGCCATGAAGCAGTCCTCTTGGTCTTCACGGGTATGAAATGGGCACTCTTAGTAAGTCTGTCTACCACAACCCAAATTCCCGTATTACCCTTCCTCGACCTAGGTAACCCATCAATAAAATCCATCGAGACGCTATCCCACTTCCATTGCGGAACTTCCAATGGGTGAAGCAACCCACCAGGTTTCTTTTGCTCCGCTTTCACTTTTTGGCACACCAATCATCTAGCGACATACTCGGCCACATCTTTCTTCATACCGGCCCAAAAGAAAACTCGCTTCATGTCTTGGTACATCTTGTCCCCACCGGGATGAACGGTCATCCTATAACGGTGTGCATCATCAAGAATAGCCTTCCTCAAACCCTCGTCTTATGGTACACAAAGTCTACCGTCCCTACGCAAGCACCCCCTATCATCTAGGGTGTACCTACTCAAATGGTTGGACGACTCTCCCCATATGAGCCTCTCTACCAACTCAACCAACTGTGGGTCGTCCCGCCGTGTCTCGCCAATCCGTCCCAAAAGAGTAGGTCTGACCTCCAAGGATGCTAGCAAACCGGGTATATAGTCAACGGAAGGTCTGAAATCAAACATCGAGATAAATTCCAAGCTTCGTCGTTCCACGAACAATGGACTCAAGGACAACCTTTTTCTGCTCAAGGCGTCCGCCACCACGTTACCCTTGCCAGGGGTATACGCTATCTCGAAATCATAGGATGCTAAGAACTCAATCCACCTTTACTGTCTAAAGTTCAAATCCTTCTGAGAAAACAATACTTCAATGATTTGTGGTCAGTGAACAATTCGAACCTCTCTCCAAGAAGATAATGGCGCCAAATCTTAAGCGCAAAAACAATAGCGGCCAACTCTAAATCATGGGTAGGGTAATTTTTCTCATGCGCTCTCAACTGCCTTCCCCCATAGGCTATTACCCTTCCCTCTTGCATTAAGACTGCGCCTAGTCCTGTCCCACAAGCATCGGTATAGACAACAAATGGCTTACTCCCATCTGGCAACACTAAGGCTGGAGCTGTGGTTAAAGCTCTCTTTAACCATCGGAACGCATCATCACAATCTACGTCCCATGTGAAGACTAGATTCTTCTTTGTCAAGCGAGTTAATGGGGCTGATATCTTCGCGAAGTCCTTGATAAACTTCCTATAGTAGCCAGCCAACCCCAAGAAACTCCTCACCTCGGTAGCATTCTTCGGAACCTTCCAATCTTGGATGGATACTACCTTCGTGGGATCCACAGCTATCTCTTCCTTGGAAACCACGTGCCCAAAGAACTGCACTTCCTTCCTCTAGAAGTGACATTTAGAGAATTTAGCCTTAAGGCTATATGCTCGAAGAGTCTCCAACACTTCCCTAAGATGTAGGGCATGCTCTTCTTCACTCTTAGAAAAGACTAAGATGTCATCCACAAAGACCACCACGAACTTATTAAGGTACTCCCTGAACAACCTACTCATCAAATCAACAAAGTATGCAGGGGCGTTCATCAAACCAAATGGCATCACCAGCCACTCATAGAAACCATCCGGAGTCCTAAAGGCAGTCTTGTCTATGCTATCCTCAGCCACTCTCAACTGATGAAACCCCGTGGCCAAGTCCAACTGCAAAAACACCGAGGCACCAACCAACTGATCAAAGAGATCATCAATCCTCGGCAATGGGTGTCTATTCTTCTTTTTGAGCTTGTTGAGTTCTCTATATTCTACACAAAGTCTGAGGGACCCATCCGCCTTCGTGGCAAAAACTACTGGAGCACCCCACTCCGATATACTTCGCCTTATGAACCCCTTCTCAAGCAACTCCTCTACTTGCTTATGGAGTTCCCTCCTCTCACGAGGAGCCATGTGGCGCACTGGTAAAGATACCAGTTTAGCATTGTCCACCAGATATATTCGGAAGTCTATCTCCCACTTCGGAGGTAAGCCCTTCACCTCCTCAAACACATCCGAGTATTCCCGGACCACTCTAACATATCGCAAACTCTCGACTGAAGCGTCAAGCGATTCAAGATAACTTAGCATAACAGAATCCATGGGATTACAAGAGATCTCGAGAGTGTTACCCAAGCGGGTCATGAGCTTAACAACTCTCCTTTCACAATCAAGAACGGCACCATTACTGGATAACCAGTCCATGCCCAAAATCAACCCATAGCCCGTGAAGCCCAAAACAAAAGCATCACATCTAAACTCGACGCTAAGTATGGAAATCTTCAAACCCAAACATATCGTGGACAAATAAGTGGATCCCTCCCAATTTGGTTTGAAACAACCAAGGGATCATCTACTAGACTGGTGTCTAAGTGCAGTGACTCAACTAATGATGATGAGATAAACGACTGCGATGCGCCAGAGTCAAACAATGTACGGACAAGATAATCAAATAGAAAAACCAGACTTTCAACGGAAATAGTTCTACCTCTTTCCTGAATCGGTGGAACCGCGAGAGCCTGAACTTTCCCCCTTGCCTGACCCGGTGCCATAAGAGCTTGCACATGTCCTCCTGAGGTAGATCCCGTCCTTTGCCCCTTCTTAGGGCAGTCCTTCACTAGATGCCCTGCTTCTCCACAGTGGAAGCAGCCAGTCTTCTTCTTCTTCCGACAATCTTTGCTTAGGTGGCCTGGTGTCCCGCAATTGAAGCACTTCTTCTTCCCCTTGCCACCGTTGCCTTTCCCACCCTTGTTTTGTTGTTGTTGTTGAGGTCTCTTCTGATCTCCCTTCTTCTCGGCTGCCTTATTAGCATTGGGGCCCTTCTCTTCCTTATGCATGAGTGCCATGTCTACTAGCTTCTCAAAGGTGGCCCCCATAGGGATGTGAGTCATAGCCAATCCATGCATCGGTTCATTTAAGCCTTTAATGAACCTCAAAGCCTTCTTCTCCGGTGTATTCACCATGTCTATGCCAAACCTTGCCAATTGATTAATCTTGTTGACATATTCCTTCACCGATAGGTTTCCTTGCTTTAGAGTCAAGAACCTTTCCATATACAAGTTTTCCTCCGCCCTTGAGAGAAACTTTGCCACAAACCTTTGCCTGAACTCTGCCCAAGAGTCAACAGGGCGCTCTCCATTAGTGACCTCCCACCAGAATGAGGCCTCTCCCTTTATTAACCAAGCAGCTAACTTGACTTTCTTTCCTTCTTCCATCTCAAAGATATCTATCAACTCTTCCACCTCCTTAAGCCAATCTCTAGCTTCCACAAAAGTTTCTGATCCTTGAAAAGGTTTCCCTCCCATAGCCTTAAATTCCTTGCACGTCTTAGCAAAAGTATCCGTGCGAGGAGGAGGAGGGGGAGGAAGATCGGGTGCTACTGTTGGTGGAGGAACATTTGCTGGACCCGCCATGGCGGCCCTAGCCTCCATCAATCTCCTATACCATACTGGTATCACTACACCCTCCGGAAAGTTAAGATTTTCAGCCATGCTGAAACGAAAAAGGAAAGATTCAAAACGGAGAATTCGAAAGATAAAGATATGGCTATTGGGGATTATGCTTTTCTTCAAAAACTTTTCTCTTAAAAGACATGTTTTCTGAAAATACTTCTTCCAAAAATGTTTTTAGAAAAATAGTTTTCTAAAAATTTTATCTGTTCCGGTAACCTTATGCTCTGATACCACGTGTAACACCCCACACCCGCTAAGGTCACTCACTAAGGGAATGCCTTAACTTCGGTGGAGGATTTTAAGTGAATATAGAACAGAAAAATTACAACAAGACAGATATAAATAATACTTGAAATGTAAAACATCATTTCATTGCAGCAGAAGATAAACATGTTTGGTTACATATCAAAACCAACTAAACAAGAGTCAAGTACTAAATATCCATCCTGATAAAACATAAGTACATAATCCCACTACATAAATAATAGCCATAATAGAAAAGATAGGATGGGCTTTACATCACGGTCCAAGCTACAAAAGATAGATAAAGAAATCTGATCAAAGATCACTAGTGCTAGGCCCAACCTGAGGACCTGAGGGGGAAAAAGATAAAAACAACGGGGTCAGACATAAGTCTGAGTGAGCCCTATAACTTTAACAACACAATCATTAAAGTAATTAGGGTATGATATAAACTTGGTACGGTGATGACTGGGGATAAATGACTACACTAAGTAGCTAACTAGACATAGGATGAACTAAGATAACAGTAAAGACGCATCTACCCACCCAAGGGTAATCACTAACTGCACCACACCAGTCATTCCTACTTAAAGGTTGATCCCACCCAAGTACTTAGAAAATTTACCCAGTAGTTTCGTGTACCCTTAGCTGACTACATAAGTGCCGTCTGCTCCTATCTCCACTAGGTGTACCCACTACTCCCCAAGCGATCGGCTCCCTACCGTAGATACCCGTGCTGGCCCCACAGTGGGGTGTATCACTCCCCAACGTGGCAACCTGATACAACCAATGGTGCACGGCTTATACCTACACGATGCAACAACGTCTTACCTACCAGCCCGGGTCCACACACGCATATGAAACCCGTTGGACTTGCGTTGCTACCGCTAACCCGTTTTGGCCTCTTATAGTCAAGCCCATTACGCGTGTCCCGTCCTCGACATGGGTCGAGCCCAATAAGATACATATGGGTTACCGGTTGAAATGGGCCCCCACAAGCTACCCACCTAAGCTTGTCCCTTTATCTAGTGCATCCCACTTAACCCTTTAATCATGTTTAATTACATGTTTCCACTTGGTTAAGTATTCTAATCGTATTTTCTATTGCCACCGGAAACCCACTAGATTTCCACATGCCACCCAAGGCACCCACTTAACCCCTCACGCCCCACTATATGCTTATCTGGTTAAGTGTTTCTTAATTGATTAAGAACGTAACCATTGTAAAGACCTCTCACATTAGACTATCTTTTATGGCAGCTGACGGTCGGGTCCGGGCAGCCTTACGCCATAACCGAGTCTAACCTCGTGTCTTTACACTTGTCACATATTAAGTTTGTGCCTAAGACCTCTCACATTGGGCCAATCATTTGTAGCCGCTGGATTTGCCGGTCGGTTCCGGGCAGTCTTATGCAAAAAAAAGGGGCCAACCTCATGTCTTAGTCGATTAATTACACCTAATTAATCACCCCCATAATTTGTATTAATTATCCCTAATTAATTACAAATTTAACGATGTACATAATTGACTCAATTATGTCCATCCACTTTATGGTATGCATAATCATACCAACTTCACACCATTTCATTAACATGAATATTAACCCCATCGTTCCCCACGTAATTCGCTAACATGACATACTTAAAAGGAAAGATTCATCACACGTTCCATGGGTTCAACTTGCATAACATCAACATGGGTTTTAAAGGTGTTAACATGCATATAACATCAAACCCAACTAGCATAAATAACCAACCCAAACTTGCATGAATCACATATGTCATAAAGAGGGTAACTTGCATAAGCTACTTATGTCATACAAAGGGGTAAACTTGCATATGTATGTATGACATACAAAGGGGTTAACTTGCATATGTATGCATATCATCCAAAGGTGTAAACTTGCACATGTTACTTGCATATAATCAAACACCAAACTTACATAACATGTCATATATGAACTTGCATATAATCAAACACCAAACTTGCATATAATCATACACCAAACTTGCATAACATGGTGTCATAATGGATCAATGTTTATCATAGCAATTTTCATAACTAGCATCATGAACACATAGCCTAACACTTGCATAACTTGCATAACATCATGATCATATAGTATATAACTTGCATCACTTGCATAAAATCATGAACATGTAGCATATGACTTGCCTAACTTGCATAACATCATGAACACATAGCATAGGACTTGCATAACTTGCACATAGCATATGACTTGCATAACTTGCATAACATCATAAACACATAACATATGACTTGCATAACTTGCATAACATCATAAACACATAGCATATGATAACATAACTTGCATTGATCCACATTCATAGCCATAACCTCATTATATCCTATCATAATCATTTCAACAATTGGTCATTAAGGCTATAGAAACTCACAACTTGTTGATTAGCACTCGTATGAAGAAGATTAAGTTGCTAGAGTTGATTAGAAGTTGATTTGAGAAGCTATCTTCCTCTTTAATTTGATGGAGGCTCCTTCAAGTTGCATTTCGACGGCATGACGACGTTGTATCTATTTTTAGTATGAATTAGGTTAGCCTTAGGGTGTATTTATAGATTAGTTAGGTGTTTTAGGCCATTAGATTAACCCTAAATCAGATTAGAGCCGTCAGATCTCGTCACTAGCCCTAAAACATAGCCCAAACCCCATCAGGTTGCACCCAGGTCACACAGACCGACAGGGGGGGTCGACCCCTGTGTCGACCCCTGGGTCGACCCCTAGGGAGGACGTCGACACCCATGTCGACCATAGGGTCGACTCCCTCTGCCTGGCGGGAATTTGCCCGCCACTTCTGAAATGTGATTTTTTTTGTATTTAAATCTGTTTTGAATTTCTAAAAACTTCTTCGGGCCTTAACAGGGTCATACAGACTCCGATTTTCGAAAACTCAGACTCTATTTCGCGTATTTTTCCGAGACGAACACAATGGCATACCCCGTTTCCCCTGATTCAGAATTTAAAATTTAATTCTGCCCTGTTTTATATTATAGCAAGTTATTCAACATACGGGGTGTTACAATAAATTCTTTAAATTTATTCTTTAATCCTCCTTTGTATATCAATTCAAACCAAATTAAGGTTTATCCAAACTAGTCGGGGTTAGCGCACCTTACTGACGTAATCATTTGTTTTATTTCCCAATCCCAACTTATTCATCCCATTGAGCAAAACTGGTAATACTCCATATCTAACGCCACAGTGTTATTGGTAAATTTAATTACCATTTCTCGTTCAAACCTAATTAAAGATTTAACTAACGCCTGGAGTAAAACTGGGGAACTCCGTTCTTGATCATTTCCCAATTTTGATAATTTAAATTATCACATTTCCATTTCAATATAATTAAAGATTGATTAAAACTTCACTTAGTTTTAATCGTCAAAAATCATTTTATAACGATTTTTCAAATTTAGGAAATAAATCATGTCTTTAACTAGGTTAAAGAACCAATGTCATTTAAAACATAGTTCAAGATAAACCCAATATCACATTCCATTAATTATGGAATCTTCACGGAAAAAAGATCAATATATATATAATCAACATAAACTTCCATATCCAACCAATAATATAAAAGGAATAACGACAAAGCCTTTTAAATTCCATATATAGTAACAGTCTTCCTCCACAGAAGTATACTTCGATTGTTACCAAATCGAATTCCATTCCATTCCAATTTATTTTATTAAATTGGAAAACTTTTCTTTGGAAAATCGCACTGAATCTTAATAGAAAGATTTATGTATTCCAAATCACATTTCACTGTTAACCGGGTTAAAGAACGAATGTCGTTGAAAACACAGTTCATAATAAACCCAAATTCACATTCCATTTTATTCCAATTACTAAATATAATTGGAAACTCTAATAATCTTAATTAAAAGATTTATTCTTTTCATATGGGGTTTTAAGAACTGTGTAACTAAAGACATCATTCACGACAAACCCAAAATCCATTTCTTTCATTCAATTCCAATTAAATATTAATTAATTGGAAAACTTCACTAAATCTTAATAAAAAAGATTTATTATTTTCTCAACTGGGTTTAAGAACAGTGTTATTTAAGACACCGTTCACGACAAACCCAAAATCCATTTCTTTTATTCAATTCCAATTAAATATCAAATAATTGGAAAACTTCACTAAATCTTAATTAAAAGATTTATTCTTTTCTCAACTGGGTTTAAGAACAGTGTTATTTAAGACATCGTTCACGAAAAATCCAAAATCCAATTTAATATTAAATACAAGGTTCTGAATAGAAATTATATCGGTTTATATTCAATATCAAATTCTAAAATTAACGGATATCGTATTGGGAATAACGATATCTGTATCTTCCAAATTCCCATAACAATATCCGTATAACCATGGAATCCAATATCAAAATATTACGAAGATTATTTCCATTCCAATTTATTCATTGGAAAGTTCTGGTTATTTTTAAAACCATTTTCAAATCCAATTTATTTATTTCTAAAAAGAAATGGATTATTATTCTAGTTATCAACTAGTTCATTTTGATAAAAATATATTTTTATCTTTACAAATGAGGAAATTTCATCCAAATTCTTTCAAAATCATTTATTATGATTTTACACAAATTATTGATATTTTTAATAATTTTATCAAGACCCGTATAGTCAGTTTCCAATAACGGTCACCAAAAATGCACTTACAACGACCTTTTCCAAATTTGATTTGGACATAATTCCAAATCCAACCGTTAGATTTTAAATATCTTATATTCATTGGAAAGATCTTTTCGATACGAACCCACCGGTTCCGGTTTTAGGAGAATCCGATGGTCGCGTAATGTCAATTCGAAGTCAATGGTCGAAATTCGCGAATGGTCACAGCGTGGTGCATTCTATTCAGGCCATTAAATATATATATATATTGTATAAATTATATATATTTCATCGATTTCCATTTAAAACATATTTTATAAATTCGTTTATAAATTCATTTCAAAACGATTTCAACTTCATTTCAATTTTCAAATCAAATTTGAATATTCCTTTATAAATCCGTTTTAAATTCATTTCAAAACGATTTCAACTTCATGTCAATTCTCAAATCAAATTTGAATATTCCTTTATAAATCCATTTAAAATTTATTTCAAAATGATTTTAACTTCATTTCAATTTTCAAATCAAATTTGAATATTCCTTTATAAATCCGTCTTAAATTCATTTCAAAACAATTTCAACTTCATTTCAATTTTCAAATCAAATTTGAATATTTCTTACCATTATAATATTAAAATGATAATATTTTCAAAATGTCTGATCTTGATTATACACTGAATATTATTTAAAAATATTCGTTAATTCTGAATTGGAATCAGACTCAATAATTACCATATAATTTCAGTTATATGGATTTCATACAGCGCATGTATACAACGATAATGATAAACAATCATCAAAAATTCATACAACTTCCAGAATGCATTTTAAAACTGTATAATCATTAAAATAAATAAATAACACTTATACACTCTGTCAACCCATCGATTGACATACCACTAATTATTAGGATTTGTGTATGTCAAATTTCATCCCAATACTCATGTGGGGTTTTCAAACAACAAACACAGATTATTATTTGTGTAGTTGGGCAATGTGTAAAATTTATCGTCCCAATCAATATCAGTTAAATGGGTGTACATAAACAAATCGTCTGATTTGTAAATGAATATTTATTTCAACACATCACTATTTTATATAGTTCAAATATTCAATAAAAATGATGTTTTTATTATTCAAATATTTTATTCGACACATGAATATTTTATTTTCCATCTCGCATCCAACACAATACAGTCCAAACAAACAATCATGGTTTGTACAATAAATAGTGTCGGGTGCTGCTAAGCACCGTCTGCATCCTAGTATATATTTAACTGTAAAGTAGTTTGAGTGAGAAAAGTTCTCACATTTGGTTTCCACTCCGTCTTTCTTTAAAGGATGGTTTTGGATTCCGCTTAGTTTCCAGCTAGTTCCATCGTAATCTGTTTCACGTGGTATATATATTAAAAATCATATTTTTACAACGTTATAGATATTTATAATAACAATGCTACATATTTTTAAAAACCATGCTATATATATTTTTAAAAACCATATTTTAAACAATGTCTAATTATTTTTAAAAACCATATTTTTAAAACAATGTTTTTTCCTTTTAAAAATCCTATTTTTAAAACAATGCTTACATATATGAAAATTCATATTGGAAAATTCACGTTTTTAACACAAAGTTATTTTGTATAAAATCACATTTTTATACTATGTTATTTCTTACAAAATTAATGCTATTTTATTTTAATTCAATACTATTTTTATTTACAAAATCAATGTTATTTTTAATTTAAAAGAAAACTATTTTTATTTACAAAATCAATATTATTTTTATTTTAAAACAATACTATTTTTTTTTTACAAAATCAATGTTATTTTTTCTCTTCACTGTTATACTCATGGTTGCTTCAGGATGTTCGATCCCCTAATGTGGACCAGAAAAACCCAACGCCGCCGCCAAATGCCACCAACGGACCACCATCACCATACCCCACCTGAACCGCCGTCGCACCGCCTCACTGCCTCGCCATTCCCACAAACCGCATCGAACTCGGTGCACTACGTCGCTAGAAAAACCCCTGTGATGGCCACCACTTCAGGCTCGTAAATCGAGTAGCATACACCCCTAACCCCGATCACATCCATATCAAATTGAAGCTCTCCCCTTCCTCTACAATGTTTGCTGAAGGACTGGGATCTAATTCTTTGTGTTTTGGACGGGATTTAGGAAAATAAATCGAGCAGTTTGGCCCTTAAATAATAGTAAGCGGCAGCCTGACCTTAATGAGTTAGGGTTAAAAAAATTGGGTTATTTTTATAAAATTTTGTATTATTTAATTCAATGATTAATCAAATGGGAAGTTTAACGATTCGAACTCCAAATCAAACCCAACGATGTCGCCCCTAGCCAAATATCCCCATTCCGATACAATGGGATATGTTTCATAAGCCAATTCGATTGTTCCGATCAGCTTTTCTTTAAACTAAAATATAAATCATTATATATTCAGTTTAAACGTAAATTTCAATTTACCGGGGACACATATCGACTCCAAAAATTCCATAAAAATAAATCTAGCTATGTTTTGACAATACGGTTCTAACAAAACCAATTTCGTCGAATTTGGAGGCTGTTTGAAAAGTGGTCATTTTCCAGTCGATTAAATTCAAACCGAAACTACCAAACACATTTAAATTTTCCACACATATTAATTCCAAAATTCATGAAAATTGGAATCTAACAATAATTTGACATTTCAGATCCAAAAAAAGTGGTTTTCTCAAAAAAGGAGGTCGTTTGCAAAATGGCTAGTTTTAAGGGCTATATATTATATTAAATTTCATAGCGACTATTTTAAATCTTAAACTGGACATAACTTTCAACTCTCATTATGAAATCTAGATTTTTCACATTTGTTAGAAAGATATAATTTAACAGATTCAAATATTTCTGGTTTTACTGAAATCCGATTTATTTTGAATCATGTACATTCATTTGAAATTTAAAATCGAATTTTCAAACTGTCGCACCATTTCAGGCTCGTTTTATAATTAAAATAAATTTATTCGTTCTAACTTTGATTTAAATAAATTTTTAGTCGTTATTATTTAAAATAAATCATTTCAAATATTCAAAATCCATTAAAATTACTAAAATAAATTTAAATTGGTTTTGAAAATAAGGGTTGTTACAATCTCCCCTACTTAAAATCTTTTCGTCCTCGAAAAGGAACGGAGCTGGTAGTTGTCTAACTAACAAACTCAACTTTCATTCTTCAAATTTTCAGTTTCTAAGAATTTTCCAATTTTTCAAAAATTTGCCAACACCCTAAATTTTTGAAAAATTTCTCCATAAACTCCTTTGTATGGGGAGACGTTTAAAACCAAAACAAGCCTCATATGGCCCTCACTAATCCATAAGAAAAAGAAAAGGCCAAGCGGCTAGCTAATCGGCTCATAAAATCATCAAAAACCAAAAATACAGTAAACATGTACCTATTTGTCATGCATACAATTTTATTCCTCTTCTTAGCTTCCTTGCCATGACCTGTTCAACGTATATACATGTACATGTATGTGATTCCAATCAAATTTCCAATGCAGTTTAAGATCAAATGTATATTCTAGTTGCAACTGTTCTCTTCTACAATATAGAAGGAAACAGACCTTGCATGAAAGCATTTCGATAGTACAATATTCAATTGTAGATGAGGCTGAAAGCAATACATTCCCAAAACAAATTCTGAAAACCATCCCCAACCAATTCTGTAACAGCAGCTCTAACCACAAACTATAGAATAATTCATTATCCTTACTATTTTTCACATTAATACATGTTTTCTCACTGTAAAGAACTCAGTGGTTTCATTTTTAAAAGTATGTTTCGTGTCAAACCTGAGACAGAGTAGCACTTTGCAACATTACCCAATCAACTAAAAAAATCATTGACTACAAGAATATTGTTGCATGCATACAACAGTCAGTTATTATATAGGCTAAGAGATAATCCAATGTTAGTTCAAGTACAAATAATTAAGCATTCTAATGCTAGCATAACATCCATGACTCTATGATAGAGAAACAATGATTTGTGCGTATTGATCAAGACTCAATAGTCGAGATATGCATTTTGGTCTTGAATAGCCAGTCTAAACTTTTGAAAATAAAAACTAACAAACCAACTCTTTTTTGGATGGTAAACTTTGGATTTTAATATTCCCTATGCAGATGATTTAGAATAACCTTTTACTAAATGTATTTCTTTACATGAATGGGAAACGCTGCTAGTTTTTACATTAACTTAACTATTTGAAGTAACATTAGCATAAGAAATCTACATGCTAAAATGATTCAAACTCAAATATATAGCCCAAAAAGGGAAGTACCGTGGATTCAAACTCAGATATGAAGCATCCTCTCATATTCCAAGCCATCAAACGTTTAATTTATATCGATTTAATATGGTTATGGTTATGTTGCACACTAACCTGTAGCCAATTCATGAGTAGATAACCTTCCGTGAGAACATGCAGTAAGAGCAACGTCAACTACAAAAGGAACAGCCTCCGTGAGTTGTGGCAGATCTTTATTTGTTTTAATCCTAGGTTGAAAGGATCAGGATTATAAGCAGTCTCCATGCTTGCCAGTTTTGATCTAGAGTCAGAGTACAAGCAAGAGTTATGCCAACCTGGATCAGTTATCATTAACTGGATTCAAGGACAATGGTAATATTTCTTATTTTAATTTTATACATTTTGCATGTAATGGAGAAAACATTGGTACAGAAGTTGTTTTATATGCGCATAGAAAAACAGAAGATACCGCTCAAGAAGACAGGCCTAAAATTTAATGCCTCTTCGCTGATAAATAGTCCACATCCAGCAGCCATCAACAACCAAAAGTGAACCCACCTGAATAATCATCACAATCGGTTTTTTTTTTTCAATTGACATTAATTTAATAACAAAGCAATTTTTGCAATAAGTTTCACACATACACCAAGCATGCTCAGATAATCATAACGACTATACAAAGCTTAATGACAATGAATGGACTGTAAGCCTGACTAAATCGATAAACAATATATAGTGTACCCTTACCATATGAACAAATGATTAGATTAATTTCATCTATAAATACTTTTGTTGTATCAATGAGACCAGTTAGGATAGCAGTAATAAAATTAGAAGCACCATAACACACTAATTAAGGGTTAATGTATTGCATTATTCAATGTGAACAAAGATAATCATTATCAAGTGTAATCATGTAGTAGTAAGTAGTTGAAGGCTTGTACATACGTTTGCGTATATTCTGGAATTATGATTCTATCACCCAAAACTGTTAAGCTGAACCTAACAGGAACTGACTCGCGATAGTCGAACTCGGTTTGATTTTTCAAATCGATTTGAAGATCCGATTTTTCGAACCCAATAGGATACACAAGCCCAGATACTATTTTTTGAATCGATTTGAAGATCTGATTTGAAAAACCGCAATTAAATCGTTATCAAGCGGAAGCGAGTTCGACTATCTTCAAATCGTTATAATTTCAGCCAATAATCGATTTGAAGAACCGATTTTTTGAACCCAATAGGATACACAAGCCTAAATCCGCAGCAAAGGAAAGGATGTAGAAGTTGATTGAAGTTGAGGTTGGGATTTAAGATTGTTTTTAGGAAACCTAACGACTTGAATTCACGATTTGATGAAGAGGGCCAAACCCTAGATCGACATGATTTTTCTCAAGGGAAAATGTAAGAGAAGAAAACAACGTGAATTAGGTTACGGCAGGAAAATGAAAATTTGGGGTCAAAGGAGCTGAGGGGGCAAAGGAAAATCAGATTGCAGATTGATAACGTAGACCGTTGGATCGTTATCACACGAATTGATAATTTTATTAATTTTTTTGATTTAAATAAATCTATAGGTACTGCAACACAATTTGATATTTATGCTAACACATTGAAGAGTGCGTTGCAATAGTCAAAAATCAGCATGTTGAGGCAACATTTTAGCTGGCAACACCTTGGATTTTCGTTGTCGTAGGTCATCTATGACGTAGTGTCTGTTATTTGCAGGCATAATAGAAAATGAGTGGCAGAAACAGAAGAAGTAATTCTATGGTTCAGTAATCTAATGAGCCAATTGTGCTCCCACAGACAGAATCAGATCTAGAAGTTCTGGTTAAGAAGTATCGAAATCTGGGTGGAGTACCATTCTTGGGCAAGGAATCTGTTATTGAAACATAAGCATGGATGCATTCTTCTAAGAGGATTTTTCAAGGCTTAAAGCTGGGAGATGATCAGAAAAGGTAACTGGTATCTTGGGCTCTCAAAGACGAAGCTTTAATCTGGTGGGAAACCGTTACAAAGGATAATCCAGAAGGTAATATTATCAGGGATAGATTTAAAGAAATTTTCAAAGAAAGATTTATTCCTCTAGAAGCAACTGAGCGGTTATATGATGAGTTCTACCATCTGAAACAAGGAGATATGACCATTCAGGAGTATCAGTTAAATTCAACGAACTTTCCTGTTTTGGCCCGAAGCTAATTGAAGATCCTTTGAGGAAGAATCTGAAATTTATTAATGGACTTCAAAGAAAGTACGAAGGTAGAGTAACTGCACATGTGAATCTTCCTTTTTCTAAGATGATACAAATGGCTTATCGCTATGAGGATCTTGATAAGCAAGGTGATTTGGAAGACGAAGAGGAAGGCGGTTCTAGCAACAAAAGGAAGTTTGAAACTGATAGCACTAAGGCAAGTTCGAAGCCTAAGGTCAGTAAGAAGACTAAAGCCAATATAAAAGGGATTAAATATAAGGAGGAACCCGAGTCAGGTAAAAGATCTGAAATAGGTAAAAAGAAGAGAGTAAAAACAGCCGTATGTAATGCAATAAGCAAGGGCATTCGATAAGGAACTGTAAATCTTCGACGAAAGACGATCTAAGTCCAATGAGAAGCTTCAAGAGAGCAGGGGATGCTATAATTACCATCAGGCTGGTCATCTTGCAAAGGATTGCCTGCTATTAAAGAAGGCTGAAGTAGCTCATGTACATGAAGTAGCAGAAACTCCAGCACCCTCAACTAGTCAGCAAAGGCCAGATGTATTAGAAGGCACGCTCATTTCAATAATATTCCAGTTAAAGTATTGTTTGATATGGGCGCATCACAAAGTTTCATTTCGAGTAATACAGTCAAGAAGCTGTAACACCCCACCTCCGCTAGGGTCACTCACAAAAGTGAATGCACTAGTTTTGGAGGGGCGTTATCGAGGTAAACAAACACCGAAATATTACAAGACAGAATATATATAAAACAACGGAAGGATCAAAAGATAAATTTCATTACTTTCAAAAAGAGTCAAAACCTTTTACATTCAAAGTACCAAATAGCCAAAGTCATTATTTTCCATTACAACAAATTCTGTCTTGCATAAATAAAGAAGCATAAACTTAAAACAACAAAAATAGCTTAATTCCCCAAAGGTAGCAGAAATGCAACCATAGCATAGCTCAAGATCAAACCGTACATGAGCTGAACCGAAAGCAAGCGAAATCCAAGCTAAGTGCTAGAGTTTCCTCCCTGAGAACCTAGGGGGGTGGGGGGAACAAAAGGAAAAGAGGCGAAAGAAAACGGGTCAATCATAAAGACTGGTAAGTCCTAGTGACTTTCAGCATAAAAACAGGTAAAGGTAACATGACATGTATAAACTGAAAGTAAACATAAGGACGAAGACAAGATGGGCAAGATAGACTAATATAACATGATAAATCAAGTATAGCATCTCATGTTCAAGGTTCGCTGTAACTACTGTACTAGTATCCCAACCCATGTCAAATATTAACCATGAAATGATCCCTTGGCCCAATATTATGGAATGACACATTACTAGGTCCAACGGAACGATCCACTAATCGATTGGCTCCCTACAAGTTTAGCTCGTCATGTGTCTGTGTCATACGGCCCTATCACGAATGTAGTAACATGTGCTAGGTCCACCATAGGGTGTATCAAGCCCTTGGGTGCCAACCACCGACACGAATCAAGCATGCACAGGTAAACCTACTGATGCCCAATGCCTCCTTTTTCAACTCCGGACTACGTGCACGACCATAGTCCGCCTGAAACTACACTGGCGCATCAACTCAGCCGTCGTTCGGGTCGCTTACAATCAATCCAGTAATCGTGCCTCACCCTGCCTAGTTCCAGGGTACCACGATACATCTAGTAGGTTACTACTGAAATGGACCGCGTAACTAGGGTTTTCGTCCAATAGGTTAAGTGTTGTCATTTAAATTCGTGACTTAACCCTTATCAGTCTAGCAGGTCAAGATGGTTAAGTGTTATCATTCAAGTTCTTGACTTAACCCGCCTACGTGTCATGTCAAATTTGACTAAGTGTTGTCGTTCAAGTTCATGACTTAGCCCTATGAATCATGTATCAAGTTGGTTAAGTGTTGTCTTTCATGTTCATGACTTAACCCTATCATGTGACATTAATTCATTAATGCACCCCAACCTCTCACATCAGACCTGTTGTTGTGGTCACTGGATATGCCGGGCGGTTCCGGGAAGATTTACACCACAACTCAGTCTGACCTCGGGTTTCAAGCGCAATATGACCAACTACCCACATTGGATCCTATTGTTTGCAGTAACTGGATTTGTCGGGCGGTTCCGGGCATAATTACACTGCAAACTCAACCCAACCTCGAGTTGGCCATTTTCAAGTTCATTCTAGTGTCATGTCCATGTTCAAATTTCATATCAAGTTTGTATCAAGTTTCATGGCAAGTTTCATGTTTCAACTTATGCCTATTATCAAGTTCATGATTCATGTTCATACCAATTCATGTTTTGCCTAATCTACCCAAATCGTATTCCCATCGCACGTAAACGTGAATCGACCTATATTACAAGTAAATCCAAATCCTGAAATAAAGGGAATAATATCAAAGCTATGATAGGCAAAAAAAGGACGAGCATAAAGTGATAAAAGGGATTACAAGTCTAGCTTGATATAACTTGAGATAATTGGTTACAACATCACTGGCATATGGAATAATAGCCTCAAAACATTAGGATTTCAAATCTAGTATGATAAGGTGATAGTCATGATAAAAATTGACATAAGGTGATAGTCCCAAACTTGTGAATAATAACTGATTCAACATCACGGGTATGATAATATTATAGACATGAAAGGATTCGATTTACAACATAAATAGGCCCAAATTAATCTCATAGCAATATTCCCAAAAGTCAAGATCCAAGATGAATAAGAATAGATATGAATCAATTATCATACATAGATCCAGTTCCAATTTATTACATGAATAGGCCCAAATTAATCTCATAGCAATATTTCCAAAAGTCAAGATACAAGATGAACAAGAATATATATGAATCAATTATCATACATAGATCCAATTCCAAATTATAACATGAATAGGCCCAAATTAATCTCATAGCAATATTCCCAAAAGTAAAGATCCAAGATGAACAAGAATAGATATGAATCAATTATCATACATAGATCCAATTCCAATTTATAACATGTCCATATTAAGTTTATAGTTTTTATCTAAAAGTAACTTAGACTTGCAGATCGTGGTCTAAGAAATTGAGATGCAGAAGTTGAATCTATAAACTAGTCGTCGAATAGTTGAATAGTTGAGTCGTTGAATCTTGATTTTATTGTAGAAGCAAATCCCCAATATGCAATTCCTAGCCGTAGTCTTCAAGAAATAGTCTTTGTGTTTTATTTTAATTTATCTTAATTTAATTTAGAGGAAGAAGAAGAAGCCATTTCCATCAAGAATTTGTGCAGCATAAGGTTAGAGAAGAATGGTGTAAAGAGAATGAGGCTAGGAGGCTATTTATATAGGATTAGGCGGACGAATCTAGATAGAAAACGAGACCAGATGCATCAAAGTGAACCCAAACTCAAAACTGGGTTTCAGCACCAGGTCGACCATAGGGTCGACCTGGTCCCTAGGAGGTCGACCATAGTGTCGACCCCCAGGTCGACCTGATCCTGGGCTGAAAAATTCCCGCCCAGTCTGCGCTGGAGTTTAAATTCGAATTTCGAGCTATTTTTGATTCTGAAAATTCCTGAAACTTCAGAGGGTCATATCTCCCACATACAGACTCCGATTCTCGAAAACCAGGACTCGTTTCCAAGCAGAATTTTGAGATGAATGCAATGGCACAACCCGTTTCACCTGATTTAAAATTTAATTCTGCCTTGATTTATGGGTTTAACATGTTATTAAAATTCGGGTTGTTACATTCTCCCCTCCTTAAAGGATTTCGTCCCGGAAATCTTCAAGTTAAGAAGAATGTATCATATCATCCAATCAACCCTCTACTCAACCATCATCCACAAGCAACCATTGTCCTTAAAAGATTTCTAATGCTATATGAACATATGCAGATAGTGTGTGTATATGTTCCTTATCTAATGCAAATGATCAGGCCTGATTGATCTTCTTAATGCAAAATATGTTTAGTGCCATGAATCCAACATGTATGCAAATAGTCCTAGTCACATAAACATTATAGGTGTGCACAAACATCCATCCATATGCAACATTCACATGATAACATATTCAATTTCATCCTTAAACAAGTATAAACACTCATGCATATGCAATATGAAAATGTGTCTAAGCCAATCTAGAGCCTAATGTGTGTTATGCAACTACGAGCAACCACTTGCAACCATTTGCAAACATCAACCATAACATGTTTCTGTAACACCCCGTATGTTAAATAACTTGTTATAACATAAATCAGAGCAGAATTAAATTTAATATTCTGAATCAGGGGAAACGGGCTGTGCCATTGCGTTCGTCTCGGAAAAATACGCGAAATAGAGTCCGAGTTTTCGTAAATCGGAGTCCGTATGACCAAGTTATGGCCCGTCAAAGTTTCACGAAAAATCAAAAACGAAAACTGCTCATGTTTTGAGGCCCGGGATGAGTTTTGGGCTGTTTTTTTGGGCCCTAAATGGTTCCTACACTTGACTTCTTCCCCAAGACATGCTTTAAAGGCTAGGATTGGTTCTAGGGTATATCCTATGGTCCTAAAACATCTAACTAATCTATATATACACCCTAATACCCCCCTTATCCTTACCAAAAATAGATCTAAGGCCATTATGCCACCACTTAGAAAATTGGAGAGCCTCCACTAAAAATCCTAAGAGGGTTTGCAAGCTAATCTACATCTTCTTCTACTTAATCATTGGGATTTGCTTCATTTAACTTGCTAATCTTGTTTTGGTGAGCTTCTATCCCCTTAATAATCAATTATTGAATTGATTATGATAAGATGTGATAAAGTATGGCTATGTTTGTGGATCCATATATTTATGCAAGCTTGATGTAGTGAATATTATGTGTTTTGCAAGTTATATGCCTTATGTCATGCAAGTTTCATAATATGTAATCATGATATTTTTATGCAAGTTGTTTCATGATGTTTATGATGCAAAACACTAAGTGAATATGGATCCATTATGCAAACATGTTATGCAAGTACGTGAGTACTTATGCAAGTCATGTATATGCTTATATGCATGTTTAACATCCTATGCAAGTATGTGAATGTTTATGCAAGTTATGTATATGTTGAAATGCAAGTTTAACATAATATGCAAGCCTATGCAAGTATGTGAATGTTTATGCAAGTTATGTATATGTTGAAATGCAAGTTTAACATAATATGCAAGCCTATGCAAGTATGTGAATGTTTATGCAAGTTATGTATATGTTGAAATGCAAGTTTAACATAATATGCAAGCCTATGCAAGTATGTGAATGTTTATGCAAGTTATGTATATGTTGAAATGCAAGTTTAACATAATATGCAAGCCTATGAAAGTATGTGAATGTTTACGCAAGTTATGTATATGTTGAAATGCAAGTTTAACATGATATGCAAGCTTATGCAAGTATATGAATGCTTATGCAAGTATGTGAGTGCTTATGCAAGTTAAGTATATGCTAAAATGCAAGTTCTACATGTTATGCAAATCACATGTATGATGATATGTAAGTTCATATGCAGCATGTTATGCAAATCACATGTTTGATGATATGTAAGTTCATATGCAACATGTTATGTAAGACACATGTTTGATAATATGCAAGTTTGGGTTGAATATAGTTGGGTTAATATATGCTCATATATGCAAGTTGACATCCTCTTAACCCATGACAAAGTTGTATGCTAAACCCATGATAGTTGTGATGGATCTTCCCCTTTATTATGTCATGAAATGAGAACGATTTACATGGGGAAACGATGGGGTTGGTAAATATGTTAATTAAAGCATGGTTGGGTATGATTAAGCATACCATAAAAATAAATTACCATAAGTGGGAATTTACCTATTGAGTTAGGTCTACCCCATGGGAATTTACCTACTGAGTTAGGTCTACCCATGTTATGGAAAACTTGATATTAATTAGGAATAATTAATATGGGGGTGATTAATTAGGTGTAATTAATCGACTAAGACACGAGGTTGGACTCATTTGTAGTGTAAAACTGCCCGGAACCGACCGGCTTAACCAGTTGCTACAAATGTCAGCCCAATGTGAGAGGTCTTAGCCATAAATTAAATACGTGATTAAGGTAAAGACACGAGGTTAGACTCTGTTATGACGTAAGACTGCCCGGACTCTACCGGCTTAACCAGGCGGTCATAACAGCCAGTCTAATGTGGGAGGTCTTTATGGGAGATCACGGTCTTAATTAATTAAGAAACACTTAACCATATTAGCATGTAGTGGGACATGAGGGGTTAAGTGGGTGCCTTGGGTGGCATATAGTAACTAGTGGGGGTGCCTTGGGTGGCATGAGGAAACTAGTGGGTTGCCTTGGGTGGCAATAGAAAATACGATAAGAATACTTAACCAAAGTGGAACATGTAACTAAACATGATTAAAGGGTTAAGTAAGTGCCTTGGGTGGCATGGGGAAATCAAGTAAGTGCCTTGGGTGGTATGTGGGAATCAAGTAAGTGCCTTGGGTGGCATGTGGGAATCAAGTAAGTGCCTTGGGTGGCATGCGAAAATCTAGTGGGTGCCTTAAGGGGCAATTGTAATATAATTGGATGACTTAACCAAACCTTAACATGTAGGGGGGCATGATTATAAAAAGGGGTTAAGTGGGATGCACTAGATAAAATGACAAGCTTAAGTAGTAGCTTGTGGGGGGCCCATTTCAACCAATATCCCAAACGTATCTTTGTGGGCTCGACCCATGTCGAGTGACGGGATACGCATATTGGGCTTGATTATAAGAGGCCAAAACGGGGTAGCGGTGGCAACGCAAGTCCAACGGGTTTCATATGCGTGTGTGGGCCCGGGCTGGTAGATAAGCCGTTGTTGCATCGTGTAGATATAGAGCCGTGCACCGTTGATAGTATTGGGTAGCCACTTTAGGGGAGTGATACACCCCACTGTGGGACCAGCACGGGTATCTACGTTAGGGAGCCGATCGCTTGGGGCAGTGGGGTACACCTAGTAGAGATAGGGGCAGACGGCACCTATGTAGTCAACTAGGGTACAGGAAACTACTGGTTATATCTATCTTTGATATCCTTGGGTGGGATCAACCTTTGAGTAGGAGTGACTGGTGTGATGCAGTTAGTAATTATCCTTGGGTGGGTAGATGTGTCTTTACGGTTATCTTAGTTCGTCCTGTGTTCGTGGGCAACTTAGTGTAGTCATTATCCCCAAAGATACCATACCGAGTTCATATCATACCCTAATTACTTTAATAATTGTATTATTAAGGAGATAGGGTTCACTCAGGCTTATGTCTGACCCCCGTTGTTTTATCTTTTTCCTTCAGGTCCTCAGGTTGGGCCTAGTGCTAGTGGGCTTTGATCAGTTTGCTTTATCTATCTCTTGGAGCTTGGACCGTAGATGTAGAGCTCAGCTTATCTTATCTTTTCTGTTATGGCTATTTGTTATGAGTAGTGGGATTATGTACTTATTTTATTCAGGATGGATATTTTGTACTTGACTCTTGTTATGGTTTTATGATGTAACCAAACATGTTTTACTTTCCGCTGCTATGAGATGATGTTTTAAATTTTCAAGTATTACATTATATCTGTCTTGTTGTAATTTTACTGTTCTATACTCACTAAAAATACTCCACCGATGCTATGGCATTCCCTTAGTGAGTGACTATAGCGGGTGTGGGGTGTTACACGTGGTATCAGAGCTTAAGGTTACCAGAACAGATAAAATTTTTAGAAAAACTATTTTCTAAGAATATTTTTGAAAGGAGTATTTTCGAAAACATGTCTTTTAAGAGAAAAGTTTTTGAAAGAAAAGCATAATCCCCAATAGCCATATCTATATCTTTCGAATTCTCCATTTTGAATCTCTTCCTCTCTCTCATTTTGAGTTTCCCCTCCGCGTATAGATGATCTTTCTAAGATGGATAAGGATGGAAAACCACTTCAAGGGACTCAGACGTAAATCTGGTTAGAAGTTGGTTCAAGAAGAGAGGAAGGCTCAAATAGTTGTTTGGTTAATGAAGGGTGAAACCTCATTGGTGGGAGGTTGTGAGTGGAGAATAGGGAAGAGGAAGGCTAGTAGTTATCCTTTTGAGAGGAATAGGACACGTTATTAGGATTGTCCAAAGAAGCAAGGGTAAGGTATGGAATTTTCTGGGGGGTAATTGTATTCCCTCACGACTAAGGTACCAGATGGGGATAAGACCGTCTAGGTTGGAATTTGGATTTCTTTATTATCCGATTCAAACTTTATTTGATCCTGATATATCGAGTTCGTTTATCTCACCATTGATAGTTGAGTCACTGCACTTAGACACCAGTTTGGTTGATGATCCCTTAGTTGTTTCAAACCCAATTGGGCTCCATGGTGTGGTTGGGTTTGAAAGTTTTTATACTTAGCATTGAGTTTAGATGTGATGCTTGTTGGGCTTCACGGGCTATGGGTTAGTTCTGGGCATGGACTGGTTATCCAGTAGGGGTGCCGTTTTTGATTTTGGAGGGAGAGTTGTTAGGCTTATGGGCCGCTTGGGTAACACTCTCGAGATCTCTTGTAATCCCATAGAATCTGTTATGCTAAGTTATCTAGAATCGCTTGACATGTTGGTCTAGAATTTGTGATCTGTTAGAGCGGTCCGGGAATACCCGGATGTGTATAAGGAGGTCAAGGGCTTACCTCCGGAGCTGGAAATTGACTCCCAAATATATCTGGTGGGTAAGGCTAAACCAGTGTCTTGGCCAGTGTGCCACGTGGCTCCTCGTGAGAGGAGGGAACTCCATAAGTAAGTAGGCGATTTGCTTGAGAAGGGGTTCATAAGACGAAGTATATCGGAGTGGGGCGCTCCAGTAGTTTTTGCCACGAAGGCGGATGGGTCCCTCAGACTTTGTGTAGGCTAAAGAGAGCTAAATAAACTCACAAAGAAGAATAGACACCCATTGTCGAGGATTGATGATCTCTTTGATCAGTTAGTGGGCGCCTCAGTATTTTCGCAGTTGGACTTAGCCACGGGATTTCATCAGTTGAGAGTGGCTGAGGATAGTACAGAGAAGACTGCCTTTAGGACTCCGGATGATTTTTTTTATGAGTGGCTGGTGATGCCATTGGGTTTGACGAACGCCCCCGTATACTTTGATGATTTGATAAGAAGGGTGTTCAAGGAGTACCTAAATAAGTTGTGATGGTCTTTGTGGATTACATCTTGGTCTTTTCTAGGAGCAAAGCCAGTTAGGGAAAACGGTGGTTTTGGAGTAAGACTGGCGGGGACATCCAGGGTTGGACAAGGGGCTTAATTATTTAGCCGTTTTTACTAGTATCATCTCACGAAGGTCGTCTGAATTCGAAGGAGGTATCCCTTGGGTGTTTGTCTGATATTGGTTTGGGCCTTTGGGGCTTGCATTTGGGCGAATGCCGAGTTCGATTAGGGTGGTCTGCGTGAGGGATGGATAGCTGTGATGATTTTGGATGATATCCTGGTGGAGAAGAGCATGCCCTACATCTTAGGGAAGTGCTGGAGGCTCTTCAAGCGCATAATCTTAGGACAGTAAAAGTGGATGAGATTTTTAGCATCCTATGGGTTTGAGATAGCGTATACCCCTGGCAAGGGTAACATGGTAGCGGACACCTTAAGTAGAAAAAGGGATTGTCCTCGAGTTTGTGGTTCGTTGAACGAAGGAGCCTAGAGTTTATTTCTATGATGGATTTCAGACCTTCCGTTAATTGTGTACCCGGTTTGCTAGCTTCCTTGGAAGTTAGACCTACTCTTTTGGGGCAAATTGTAGAAGCACAGAGGGATGACCCACAGTTGGTTGAGTTAGTAGAAAAGCTCATAAGGGGGGGAGTCGTCCAGCCATTTGAGTAGGTACACCCTAGATGATAGGGGGTGCTTGTGTAGAGACGGTAGACTTTGTGTACCGCAAGATGAGGGTTTGAGGAAGGTTATTCCTGATAATGCACTCCGTTTTAGGATGACCATTCATCCCGGTGGGGACGAGATGTACCAAGACATGAAAAGGACTTTCTTCTGGGCCGGTATGAAGAAAGATGTGGCCGAGTATGTTGCTAGATGCTTGGTGTGCCAACAAGTAAAAGCAGAGCAAAAGAAGCCAGGTGGGTTGCTTCATCCTTTGGAAGTTCCGATATGGAAGTGGGATAGTGTCTCGATGGACTTCGTTGATGGTTTACCGAGATCGAGGAAGGGCAATACAGGAATTTGGGTCGTGGTTGATAGACTTACTAAGAGCGCCCATTTCATACCCGTAAAGAGTAAGAGGACTGCTCCATGGCTTGCTTCAGTCTATGTTCGAGAGATAGTTCGATTGCATGGGGTACCTTCCAGCATAGTGAGTGATCGAGATCCTATCTTCACTAGTGAGTTTTGGAAGAGTTTACAGGAGGCGGTGGGGACTCAGTTGTGTTTGAGCACCGCATATCATCCTCAAACAGACGGCCAGACCGAGAGGGTGAACCGTGTTTTGGAAGACCTTTTGAGGCTTTGTATCTTGGATTTTGGAGGTACATGGGAAGAGCATCTTCCTTTGGTGGAGTTTGCATATAACAATAGCTTCCAGTCTAGTATTGGCATGGCACCTTTTGAAGCTCTTTATGGAAGGCCTTGTCGATCACCTACATGTTGGTGGGAATCTACGGATAAGATCTTGCTAGGGCCCGATATGGTTAGAGAGACTTCAGAGAAGGTTGATTTGATTCGAAGAAGGATGAAATCAGCGCAAGACAGACAGAAATCTTATGCAGATAAGAGGAGGACTGATCTTGAGTTTGAGGTTGGGGACATGGTTTTTGTCAAAGTGTCTCCATTACGGAATGTTGTTCGCTTTGGATCCGCTGGGAAGTTAGCACCGAGGTTTGTAGGACCGTTTCCTGTCAAGGAAAGAATTGGACGGATGGCATATAGGGTGGAGTTGCCAGACAGACTTAGTGGTATACATGATGTTTTCCATGTGTCACATTTGAGGAAGTGCCTACATGAGACCGCAGAGGTGGTAGAACCGAGCTTGCTTAGAGAAGTGGAAGTAGAGCGTGATGCGACGATTCGACGAGCTCATACTCGCATCCTTGGGTCAGAGATTAAGAAGTTGAGAAACAGAGAGGTTCAGCTAGTCAAAGTGCAATGGGGAGATGACGAGAGCAATGCTACTTGGGAGACGGAAGCGAAGATGCGTTCTTTGTACCCTTTTCTTTTCGAGAGTATGTTCTTTAACTTCTCCTTTATTGCCTATCTTGTACTTATCTTGTCCTTAGTATGTCCTCTCGTTAGCACCTTTGACCTTTTAGATAGGGTAAACCTATGGTTGAAACATGTGTTTGAGACATGTTATGATTGATGGATGCAAGTGGATGCAAGTGTTTGCAAGTGGTTGCTCGTGGATGCATGTACACACACTTTAGGCACTAGATCGGCTCAATCACTTCATATTGCATATTGCATATAAATGTGTGTAGGTAGCTATATTAATGGATGTATGATGGTTGTGCTATCATATGGATGATGCATTTATTCGGTGAATGATTGTGCACGCATGTAGAAATAGTATGTGTCGATAGGGTTCTTTCGCATACATATTAGATGCATGGCACTATCATGGTTTGCATTAAGGAGGTCAACTGAATCAGTAGACCGCCTGATTTTGCATTAGATAGGGAACATATACACACACTTTTTGCATATGTTCATACAACATTAGAAACTTTAAGGACAATGGATGCCAGTGTTTTATGGTTGAGTAGATGGTTGTTTGGTTGGTAGGATACGTTCTTCTTGACTTAGAGATTTCGGGGACGAAATCCTTTAAGTAGGGGAGAATGTAACACCCCGTATGTTAAATAACTTGTTATAACATAAATCAGAGCAGAATTAAATTTAATATTCTGAATCAGGGGAAACGGGCTGTGCCATTGCGTTCGTCTCGGAAAAATACGCGAAATAGAGTCCGAGTTTTCGTAAATCGGAGTCCGTATGACCAAGTTATGGCCCGTCAAAGTTTCACGAAAAATCAAAAACTGCTCATGTTTTGAGGCCCGGGATGAGTTTTGGGCTGTTTTTTTGGGCCCTAAATGGTTCCTACACTTGACTTCTTCCCCAAGACATGCTTTAAAGGCTAGGATTGGTTCTAGGGTATATCCTATGGTCCTAAAACATCTAACTAATCTATATATACACCCTAATACCCCCCTTATCCTTACCAAAAATAGATCTAAGGCCATTATGCCACCACTTAGAAAATTGGAGAGCCTCCACTAAAAATCCTAAGAGGGTTTGCAAGCTAATCTACATCTTCTTCTACTTAATCATTGGGATTTGCTTCATTTAACTTGCTAATCTTGTTTTGGTGAGCTTCTATCCCCTTAATAATCAATTATTGAATTGATTATGATAAGATGTGATAAAGTATGGCTATGTTTGTGGATCCATATATTTATGCAAGCTTGATGTAGTGAATATTATGTGTTTTGCAAGTTATATGCCTTATGTCATGCAAGTTTCATAATATGTAATCATGATATTTTTATGCAAGTTGTTTCATGATGTTTATGATGCAAAACACTAAGTGAATATGGATCCATTATGCAAACATGTTATGCAAGTATGTGAGTACTTATGCAAGTCATGTATATGCTTATATGCATGTTTAACATCCTATGCAAGTATGTGAATGTTTATGCAAGTTATGTATATGTTGAAATGCAAGTTTAACATAATATGCAAGCCTGTGCAAGTATGTGAATGTTTATGCAAGTTATGTATATGTTGAAATGCAAGTTTAACATAATATGCAAGCCTATGCAAGTATGTGAATGTTTATGCAAGTTATGTATATGTTGAAATGCAAGTTTAACATAATATGCAAGCCTATGCAAGTATGTGAATGTTTATGCAAGTTATGTATATGTTGAAATGCAAGTTTAACATAATATGCAAGCCTATGCAAGTATGTGAATGTTTACGCAAGTTATGTATATGTTGAAATGCAAGTTTAACATGATATGCAAGCTTATGCAAGTATATGAATGCTTATGCAAGTATGTGAGTGCTTATGCAAGTTAAGTATATGCTAAAATGCAAGTTCTACATGTTATGCAAATCACATGTATGATGATATGTAAGTTCATATGCAACATGTTATGCAAATCACATGTTTGATGATATGTAAGTTCATATGCAACATGTTATGTAAGACACATGTTTGATAATATGCAAGTTTGGGTTGAATATAGTTGGGTTAATATATGCTCATATATGCAAGTTGACATCCTCTTAACCCATGACAAAGTTGTATGCTAAACCCATGATAGTTGTGATGGATCTTCCCCTTTATTATGTCATGAAATGAGAACGATTTACGTGGGGAAACGATGGGGTTGGTAAATATGTTAATTAAAGCATGGTTGGGTATGATTAAGCATACCATAAAAATAAATTACCATAAGTGGGAATTTACCTATTGAGTTAGGTCTACCCCATGGGAATTTACCTATTGAGTTAGGTCTACCCATGTTATGGAAAACTTGATATTAATTAGGAATAATTAATATGGGGGTGATTAATTAGGTGTAATTAATCGACTAAGACACGAGGTTGGACTCATTTGTAGTGTAAAACTGCCCGGACCCGACCGGCTTAAACAGTTGCTACAAATGTCAGCCCAATGTGAGAGGTCTTAGCCATAAATTAAATACGTGATTAAGGTAAAGACACGAGGTTAGACTCTGTTATGACGTAAGACTGCCCGGACTCTACCGGCTTAACCAGGCGGTCATAACAGCCAGTCTAATGTGGGAGGTCTTTATGGGAGATCACGGTCTTAATTAATTAAGAAACACTTAACCATATTAGCATGTAGTGGGACATGAGGGGTTAAGTGGGTGCCTTGGGTGGCATATAGTAACTAGTGGGGGTGCCTTGGGTGGCATGAGGAAACTAGTGGGTTGCCTTGGGTGGCAATAGAAAATACGATAAGAATACTTAACCAAAGTGGAACATGTAACTAAACATGATTAAAGGGTTAAGTAAGTGCCTTGGGTGGCATGGGGAAATCAAGTAAGTGCCTTGGGTGGCATGTGGGAATCAAGTAAGTGCCTTGGGTGGCATGTGGGAATCAAGTAAGTGCCTTGGGTGGCATGCGAAAATCTAGTGGGTGCCTTAAGGGGCAATTGTAATATAATTGGATGACTTAACCAAACCTTAACATGTAGGGGGGCATGATTATAAAAAGGGGTTAAGTGGGATGCACTAGATAAAATGACAAGCTTAAGTAGTAGCTTGTGGGGGGCCCATTTCAACCAATATCCCAAACGTATCTTTGTGGGCTCGACCCATGTCGAGTGACGGGACACGCATATTGGGCTTGATTATAAGAGGCCAAAACGGGGTAGCGGTGGCAACGCAAGTCCAACGGGTTTCATATGCGTGTGTGGGCCCGGGCTGGTAGATAAGCCGTTGTTGCATCGTGTAGATATAAAGCCGTGCACCGTTGATAGTATTGGGTAGCCACTTTAGGGGAGTGATACACCCCACTGTGGGACCAGCACGGGTATCTACGTTAGGGAGCCGATCGCTTGGGGTAGTGGGGTACACCTAGTAGAGATAGGGGCATACGGCACCTATGTAGTCAACTAGGGTACAGGAAACTACTGGTTATATCTATCTTTGATATCCTTGGGTGGGATCAACCTTTGAGTAGGAGTGACTGGTGTGGTGCAGTTAGTAATTATCCTTGGGTGGGTAGATGTGTCTTTACGGTTATCTTAGTTCGTCCTGTGTTCGTGGGCAACTTAGTGTAGTCATTATCCCCAAAGATACCATACCGAGTTCATATCATACCCTAATTACTTTAATAATTGTATTATTAAGGAGATAGGGTTCACTCAGGCTTATGTCTGACCCCCGTTGTTTTTATCTTTTTCCTTCAGGTCCTCAGGTTGGGCCTAGTGCTAGTGGGCTTTGATCAGTTTGCTTTATCTATCTCTTGGAGCTTGGACCGTAGATGTAGAGCTCAGCTTATCTTATCTTTTCTGTTATGGCTATTTGTTATGAGTAGTGGGATTATGTACTTATTTTATTCAGGATGGATATTTTGTACTTGACTCTTGTTATGGTTTTATGATGTAACCAAACATGTTTTACTTTCCGCTGCTATGAGATGATGTTTTAAATTTTCAAGTATTACATTATATCTGTCTTGTTGTAATTTTACTGTTCTATACTCACTAAAAATACTCCACCGATGCTATGGCATTCCCTTAGTGAGTGACTATAGCGGGTGTGGGGTGTTACAGTTTCAATCACATTTTTACATCCAAAAGGGTTCTACCTAAGGTTCTCAAGATAGGACTGAGAAGATAAGCAAGATAAAACAAAGCATCAAGGAGAAGAAGTTAAAGATGTACCCCCAGAAGGTCCTGCTTGCGGGGCTTGCCCTTGCTTCTTAGGGCAGTTCTTGCTGATATGTCCAGTATCACCACACTGAAAGCATGCTCCCATCTTCATCTTCTTCTTTCTACAATCCTGGACTATATGCCCTCAATACCACAGAAGTGGCATTTTCTTTTCTCGTGTGTCTTGTTATCATTATTGTTGTTGTTGTTCTTGCCTCCTTTCTCGGAGTCTACCTTCTTGTTTTGAGACTCATTCGCCTTGACCTCCTTCTTGCCATTCTTGTCTTCTTCATTTAAGAGTGCCATGTCCACTAACTTTTCGTAAGTAGCTCCCATAGGTATGTGGGTCATAGCCAAGCTGTGAAGTGGCTCATTCAATCCCTTGACAAAATGGAGAGCCTTCTTATGATGAGTATTCACTAAGTCCAGTCCAAATCGGGCCAGCTGATTGAATTGATTGTCGTACTCCTTGACTGTAACACCCCACGTCCATTAATGTCACTCACAAAGGGAATGCATTAACTTCCATGGAGGTTTTAAGTGAATATAGAACAGAAAAATTACAATAAGACAGATATATTTAATACTTGGAAATTTAAAACTTAATTTCATTGCAGCAGAAGTTAAACATGTTTGTTACATCATAAAAACCATAAATCAGAGTCAAGTACAATATCCATCTTGATGAAACAAAATACATAACCCCATTACATAAATAGCCATTAAAGAAGATAACAAGATGGACTTTACTTCAGCGGTCCAAGCTTTCCAAAAGAGAGATAAAGCAATCCAATCAAACTCCGCTAGAGCTAGGCCCACCCTGAGGACCTGGAGGGGGAAAAGGATAGAAATAGAGGGGGTCAGACATAAAGTCTAGTGAGTATGATAATTCTAACAATACTATTATCAAAATAATTAGACTAAGGCATAAGCTGGAAAACAAGGAAATGTCTATGAACTATTGGGTATGGAAGAGCAGATAAAGATAACGTTAAAGGCACACCTAATTACTAACGAATAATTACTATACTGCACCACCAGTCACCCTAAAAGTTGATCCCACTTGCTTCACTTAGAAGTTATATAAATAGCTTTGCGTACCCCTAGCTGACTACATAGGTGCCGCCTGCCCCTATCTCCGCTAGGTGTACCCCACTACCCACTTTCGATCGGCTCCCTACTCGTAGATACCCGTGCTGGCCCTATAGTGGGGTGTATCACTCCCCTAAAGTGGCAACCTGATACAACTTGAGGATGCACGGCTTATACCTACACGATGCAACAACGTCTGACCTACCAGCCCGGGTCCACACACGCATATGAAACCCGTTGGACTTGCGTTGCCACCGCTAACCCGTTTGGCCTCTTATAGTCAAGCCCAGTATGCGTGTCCCGTCCTCGACTTGGGTCGAGCCCACAAAGATACGTTTGGGTTATTGGCTGAAATGGGCCCCCATAAGCTATCCACCTAAGCTTATCCCCACTAGTATATCCCACTTAACCCTTTTCTTAGTCATGTTCATTTACATGTGTGTTTGGTTAAGTCTTACTAATCGTATTTCAAATGCCACTTAAGGCAACCACTAGATTCCTCATGCCACCCAAGGCACCTACTTAACCCCCATGTCCCACCTCACATGTTTATCTGGTTAAGTATTTCTTAATTCATTAAGGCCATAACCTTATAAAGACCCCTCACATTAGACTGGCATTTATGGCAGCTGGATTTGCCGGGCGGGTCCGGGCAGTCTTACACATTAAAAGAGTCTAACCTCGTGTCTTTACAACTGTTATGCTTTAGTTTGGGCCTAGGACCTCTCACATTGGGCTGACATTTGTGACCACTGGATTTGCCAGGCGGGTCCGGGCAGTTTTACGTCACAAACGAGTCCAACCTCGTGTCTTAAGCATTGATTAACACTTATAATCTTTTACCCTAGTTTTAAATATATCCCTATTCAAATCATTAATTAATTACAATTTTAATGATGTCCATAATTGACTCAATTATGGCCATCCACTTATGGTATGCAAAATCATATCAATTGCACCCTAATTTCTTAATATTAAATCCTTAATATTACCCCTACCCCACGTCATACGTTCGGTTATTCAATGCAAAATGTACGTTAGACTCGAGTAGTCTAACTTATAGCACAAAGATAAATTATCACAACATATAGACAAATAAAATAGATCAAATCATAATAGGGGTGAAACTTGCATAAAACTACACATGTCATGGATCTAAAGGTGTCAACTTGTTTGGTTAAATGTCACAATTTACATAATATGATCATATCCCAAATTCATGTATAAACGGGCATATGTTGTTTATGCAACATAATGATGTTATAAACTAGCATCTAACCCATAGAACTCACCCATGTCATAGCGTAATTCTAGATCTAAATAGATGTCATGGCATATGTTCATAATCTTTACTAATCAATCTAAACTTGCATACATGATTTGTCATATAAATCAACATAGCCCAAACATTATGATTTGATTAACATGAACCAATTAGCATAGATAATAACATCATGACTTTATAACATGTATGATTTATCACAACTTAGCATAGAAAATTACAACCTATACAATATCATCATAGCATGATTTACAACATATAGGATATCATCATCACATAACATAGGATTTACAATATACATGATAGCATAAGGTTTACAACAACATATATGACAATTCACATCATTTTCTTATGATCCATATCACATCTTAATCTAATTAGTTTGCTAATAATCTTGTTAAGATCATCATACTCACAATTAGAAGAGAAAGAGAGTCTTGATTTGCTTTAGAGTTGAGTAGAATTAGGGTTTTGATTAGCTTTCTTCCTTCTTAGTTGGCGGCGGCTACACTGAGTTCCATGGCGATGGCATGACGGCCGCTATTCTATTTTTCATGTGAATTTAGAGTGAGAGACTACCTAGGTATATATAGAGTTTAGGACTTATTTAGGCCGTCAGATCAACTCAGAACTAACCTGAACCGTTAAATTAGCCAACTCAGCCCTAAAGACACATCAGCAGCTCAAGATTGGGCTCAGCCAAAATCTGGCCGACCTGACCAGGTCGACACCCAAGTCGACCGCGCAGTCGACCTGGTCCTGGGGGTGTCGACTGCCCATTCGACTCCCTAGTCGACCTGGGTGCTGGGCGGGAAATTTCCCTCGTAGCCTGTTTGACTTCGAATTTTGAATTTTTTAAATTTTCCCGCGAGCTGTTTTCAATTTTTTGAAACTTCCGATGGCCATAACTTCTTTATACGTAGTCCAAATCACACAAACTCGGACTCTATCTCAACCAGAATTCCGAGACGAACACAATGGCGCAACCCATTTCCCACAATTCTCACGTCTGAGATTAGTTATTCTTTAATTTGTGAATATTAATATTAACAGAATTACGGGGTGTTACATTCTCCCCTCATTAAGGGATTTCGACCCCGAAATCTTCAAGTCAAGAAGAATGTATATCCTAACATCCAATCGTCCATCTACTCAACCATCAAACACAGGCATCCATTGTCCTTATAGACTTCTAATGCTTTCATGTTTAAATTCACAGTGTGTGTATATGTCCATATCTAATGCAAAATCAGGCGGTCCACTAATTCAGTTGACCTCCTTAATGCAAATCATGATAGTGCCATGCGTCCATTATGTATGCGAAAGAACCCTATCGATACAGATTATTTCTACATGTGTGCACAACCATTCACCAAAATGCGATATCCATATGATAGCACAACCATTATACATCCATTTTACTAAATACATCCATTTATATGTAATATGCAATATGAAGTGACTGAGCCGATCTAGTGCCTAATAGTGTGTGTATATGCGTCCACGAGCAACCACTAGCAAACACTTGCATCCACTTTGCATCCATCATACATAACATGTCTCAAACACATGTTTCAACCATAGGATTATCATAACTAAAGGTCAAGGATACCAGCGAGAGGACATATTAAAGATAAGATAAGTACAAGCTAAGCGATAAAGGAGAAATTAAAAGACATACCCTCAAAAAGAAAAGGGTACAACGAACGCATCTTCGCTTCTGTCTCCCAAGTAGCGTTGCTCTCATCATCTCCCCATTGCACTTTGACTAGTCTGACCTCACGATTTCTCAGCTTCTTGATCTCCGACCCAAGAATGCATGTAGGAGCTCGTCGAATCGTCGCATCACGCTCTATCTCCATCTCTCTAAGTAAGCTCGGCTCTACCACCTCCGCGGTCTCGTGTAGGCACTTCCTCAAATGTGATACATGGATTACGTCGTGTACACCACTAAGTCTCTTAGGAAACTCCACTCTATACGCCATCTGTCCAATCTTCTCCTTAATAGGAAACGGCCCTACGAACCTTGGTGCTAATTTCCCAACGGACCCAAAGCGAACAACGTTCCGTAATGGAGACACTTTGATAAATACCATGTCCCCAACATCAAACTCAAGATCTGTCCTCCTCTTATCCGCATAAGATTTCTGCCTATCTTGCGCTGCTTTCATCCTTCTTCGAATCAAATCAATCTTCTCTAAAGTCTCTCTAATCATATCGGGCCCAGGTAAGATCTTATCGGTATATTCCCACCAGCATGTAGGTGAACGACAAGTTCGTCCATAAAGAGCTTCGAAAGGTGCCATGCCAATGCTGGACTGAAAGCTATTATTATATGCGAACTCCACCAATAGAAGATGCTCTTCCCATGTACCCCCAAAGTCTAGGATACATAGCCTCAAAAGGTCCTCTAGAATACGATTCACCCTCTCGGTTTGGCCGTCCGTCTAAGGATGATATGCGGTGCTCAAACATAACTGAGTCCCTACCGCTTCTTGTAAGCTCCTCCAAAATTCGCTAGTGAAAATAGGATCGTGGTCGCTTGCTATGCTAGAAGGAACACCATGCAAACGAACTATCTCTCGGACGTATACAAAAGCTAACCTTGGAGCAGTCCTCTTACTCTTCACGGGAATAAAATGGATGCTTTTAGTAAGTCTATCTACTATAACCCAAATCCCCGTATTACCCTTCCTTGATCTTGGTAATCCATCCACAAAGTCCATCGAGACACTTTCCCATTTCCATAGTGGAACCTCCAATGGGTGAAGCAACCCACCGGGTTTCTTTTGCTTCGCTTTTACTTGTTGGCACACCAAGCATCTAGCGACATGCTCAGCCACATCCCTCTTCATACCGGCCCAAAATAAAGCACGCTTCATGTCTTTATACATCTTATCCCTGCCGGGATGAATAGTCATCTTCGAACGATGTGCTTCGTCAAGAATAGTCTTCCTCAAGTCCTCGTCTCGTGGTACACAAAGTCTACTATCCCTACGTAACCAACCCTTACCATCTAGGGTATACCTACGGAGATGGCTTGATGACACCCCTCTTTTGAGCTTCTCTACTAACTCAACCAACTGTGGGTCGTCTCGCTGTGCCTCACCAATCCATCCCAAAAGCGTAGGTCTGACCTCCAAGGATGCTAGCAAACCGGGTACAAAGTCAACGGAAGGTCTAAAATCAAACATAGAGATGAATTCTAAGTTTCGTCGTTCAACAAACAACGGACTCAAGGATAGCCTTTTCCTACTTAAGCGTCTGCCACCACGTTACCCTTGCCAGGGGTATATGCTATTTCAAAGTCGTAGGATGCTAAGAATTCCATCCACCTTTGCTGTCTTAAATTCAAGTCCTTCTGAGAGAATAAGTATTTTAAAGATTTGTGGTCAGTGAATAATTCGAATTTCTCGCCAAGAAGATAATGGCCCCAAGACTTAAGCGCGAAAACAATCGCGGCCAACTCTAGGTCATGCGTGGGGTAATTCTTCTCATGCACCCTTAACTGACTTCCACCATAGGATATTACCCTTCCCTCTTGCATTAAGACTGCGCCTAGACCTGTCCCATAAGCATCGGTATAAACTGTAAATGGCTTACTCCCGTCTGGCAGCACTAAGACTGGGGCTGAAGTCAAAGCTCTCTTCAAACGTTAGAACGCATCATCACAATCTACGTCCCATGTGAAAACTAGGTTCTTCTTCGTCAGGCGTGTCAATGGAGCTGATATTTTGGTGAAGTCTTTAATAAACTTCCTATAGTAGCCAGCCAACCCCAAGAAACTCCTTACTTCGGTAGCATTTTTAGGGACCTTCCAATCTTGGATGGCCACCACCTTCGCGGGATCCACAGCTATCCCTTCTTTGGAAATCACGTGCCCTAAGAATCGCACTTCCTCTCTCCAGAAGTGACACTTAGTAAATTTAACTTTAAGGTTATGCGCTCGTAGAGTCTCCAACACTTCCCTAAGATGTAGGGCATGCTCTTCTTCATTCTTAGAAAAGATCAAGATGTCGTCTACAAAGACTACCACGAATTTACTAAGGTACTCCCTAAACACCCTACTCATCAAATCAACAAAGTATGCGGGGGCATTTGTCAAACCGAAGGGCATCACTAGCCATTCATAGAAACCGTCCGGAGTCCTAAAGGCAGTCTTGTCTATGCTATCCTCATCCACTCTCAACTGATGGAAACCAGTGGCTAAGTCCAACTGCGAAAACACTGAGGCGCCAACTAAGCTTATTAGTAAGCTTATTAGTAAGCTTATTAAGTTCTCTATAGTCCACACACAGTCTAAGGGACCCATCCGCCTTCGTGGAAAATACTACTGGAGCACCCCACTCCGATATACTTCGTCTTATGAACCCCTTCTCAAGCAACTCCTTCACTTGCTTATTGAGTTCCCTCCTTTCACGAGGATCCATGTGGCGTACTGGCAAAGATACTGGTTTTGCATTATCCACAAGATATATTCAAAAATCTATCTCCTGCTTCGGAGGCAAGCCCTTCACCTCCTCCAACACATCCGAGTATTCTCGGACCACTCTAACAGATCATAGATTCTCCACAGACGCGTCAAGCGATTCTAGATAACTTAGCATAACGGAATTTATGGGATTACAAAAGATTTCGAGAGTGTTACCAAGGCGAGTCATGAGCCTAACTAATCTCCTTTCACAATCAAGAACGGCACCATTTCTGGATAACCAATCCATTCCTAAAATTAGCCCATAGCCCGTGAAGCCCAAAACATAAGCATCACATCTAAACTCAACGCTAAGTACAGAAATTTTCAAATCCAAACACATCATGGACAAATAAGCTGAGCCCCCAATTGGATTCGAAACAACTAAGGGATCCTCTACTAAACTGGTGTTTAAGTGTAGTGTCTCAAGTAATGATGTAGAGATAAACGAATGCGATGCGCCCGAATCGAATAAAGTACGGACAGGATGATCAAACAGAAAAACTAAGCTTTCAACAGAAATGGTTCTACCTCGTTCTTGCAGCGGTGGGACCGCGCGAGCCTGGACTTGTCCCCTTGCCTGCCCTGGTGCCATAAGAGCCTGCACCTGTCCTCCTGAGGTAGACCCTGTCCTCTGCCCCTTCTTTGGGCAGTCCTTCACTAGATGTCCCGCTTCACCATAGTGAAAACAGCCAGTCTTCTTTTTCTTTCTGCAATCCTTGCTGAGATGGCCTGGTGTCCCACAGTTAAAGCATCTTTTCTTTCCTTTGCCATTGTTGTCTTTGCCACCCTTCTTGTTTTGCTGTTGTGGTTTCTTCTGATCCCCTTTCTTCTCGGGTGCCTTACTAGCATTAGTGCCTTTCTCCTCGTGCATGAGTGCCATGTCTACTAGCTTCTCAAAGGTGGCCCCCATAGGGATGTGGGTCATAGCCAACCCTTGTAATGGCTCATTCAAGCCATTAACGAACCTCAGAGCCTTCTTCTCCGGCGTGTTCACTAAGTCCAAGCCAAACCTTGCTAACTGATTAAATTTGTTGACATATTCTTTCACTGATGAGCTTCCTTGCTTTAATGTCAAGAACCTTTCCATGTATAGATTCTCTTCTGCCCTTGAGAGAAACTTTGCCTCAAACCTACGTCTGAAATCCGCCCAAGAATCAACAAGACGCTCCCCATTAGTGACCTCCCACCAAAACGAGGCCTCTCCCTTCATTAACCAAGCTGTTAATTTGACTTTCCTCCCTTCTTCTACTTCAAAGATTTCTAGCAATTCTTCCACCTCCTTAAGCCAATCTCTAGCTTCCAAAAACGTTTCTGACCCTTGAAAAGGTTTTCCACCCATAGCCTTAAATTCCTTGCATGTCTTTGCAAAAGTATCAACGCGAGGAGGAGGAGGAGCGGGTGCAACTGGTGGTGGAGGAACATTGGCTGGACCTGCAGTGGCCCTAGCCTCTAATAACCTCCTATACCATCCTTGTATCGTTACAGCATCTGGAAGGTTAAGATCTTCAGCCATGCTGAAACGAAAAAGGAAAGATTCAAAATGGAGAATTCGAAAGATAAAGATATATGGCTATTGGGGATTATGTTTTTCATAAAAACTTTCCTCTTTAAATTACCCATCAAAACATGTTTTTGAAAACACTTCTTCCAAAAATACTTTAGAAAAATAGTTTTTCTAAAAAAATTATCTGTTCTGGTAACCTTAAGCTCTGATACCACGTGTAACACCCCACGTCCATTAATGTCACTCACAAAGGGAATGCATTAACTTCCATGGAGGTTTTAAGTGAATATAGAACAGAAAAAATTACAACAAGACAGATATAAGTAGTACTTGGAAATTTAAAACTTTATTTCATTGCAGCAGAAGTTAAACATGTTTGTTACATCATAAAAACCATAAATCAGAGTCAAGTACAATATCCATCTTGATAAAACAAAATACATAACCCCGTTACATAAATAGCCATTAAAGAAGATAATAAGCTGGACTTTACTTCAGCGGTCCAAGCTTTCCAAAAGAGAGATAAAGCAATCCAATCAAACTCCGCTAGAGCTAGGCCCACCCTGAGGACCTGGAGGGGGAAAAGGATTGAAATAGAGGTGGTCAGACATAAAGTCTTGCGAGTATGATAATTCTAACAATACTATTATCAAAATAATTAGACTAAGGCATAAGCTGGAAAACAAGGAAATGTGTATGAACTATTGGGTATGGAAGAGCAGATAAAGATAACGTTAAAGGCACACCTAATTACTAACAAATTATTACTACAGTGCACCACCAGTCACCCTAAAAGTTGATCCCACTTGCTTCACTTAGAAGTTATATAAATAGCTTTGCGTACCCCTAGCTGACTACATAGGTGCTGCCTGCCCCTATCTCTGCTAGGTGTACCCCACTACCCACTTTCGATCGGCTCCCTACTCGTAGATACCCGTGCTGGCCCCATAGTGGGGTGTATCACTCCCCTAAAGTGGCAACCTGATACAACTTGAGGATGCACGGCTTATACCAACACGATGCAACAACGTCTTACCTACCAGCCTGGGTCCACACACACATATGAAACCCGTTGGACTTGCGTTGCCACCGCTAACCCGTTTGGCCTCTTATAGTCAAGCCCAGTATGTGTGTCCCATCCTCAACTTGGGTCGAGCCCACAAAGATACGTTTGGGATTACTGGCTGAAATGGGCCCCCACAAGCTATCCACCTAAGCTTGTCCCCACTAGTATATCCTACTTAACCCTCTTCTTAGTCATGTTCATTTACATGTGTGTTTAGTTAAGTCTTACTAATCGTATTTCAAATGCCACTTAAGGCACCCACTAGATTCCTCATGCCACCCAAGGCACCTACTTAACCCCCATGTCCCACCTCACATGTTTATCTGGTTAAGTATTTCTTAATTCATTAAGGCGATAACCTTATAAAGACCCCTCACATTAGATTGGCATTTATGGCAGCTGGATTTGCCGGGCGGGTCCGGGCAGTCTTACACCACAAAAGAGTCTAACCTCGTGTCTTTACAACTGTTATGCTTTAGTTTGGGCCTAGGACCTCTCACATTGGGCTGACATTTGTGACCACTGGATTTGCCGGGTGGGTCCGGGAAGTTTTACGTCACAAACGAGTCCAACCTCGTGTCCTAAGCATTGATTAACACTTATAATCTTTTACTCCAGTTTTAAATATATCCCTATTGAAATCATTAATTAATTCCAATTTTAATGATGTCCATAATTGACTCAATTATGGCCATCCACTTATGGTATGCAAAATCATATCAATTGCTCCCCAATTTCTTAATATTAAATCCTTAATATTTCCCCTACCCCACGTTATACGTTCGCTTATTCGATGCAAAATATACGTTAGACTCGAGTAGTCTAACTCATAGCACAAATGTAATGACCCGCATTGGCAGGGGTATTATAAATAATTTATTTAATTATATAAATGGTGGTTTAGTGAATTAAATGGTCGTGGAATTAAATAATGGTGAATATTTAATTAAAATAATAAATTAAATAATATATATTTAATTCTGAAATCATCAAAATTGGCTGAAATAGCGATATGGTGTGAACTGGATCATCTGTGATATTTAATTCATTTTAGAATTGAATTAGAATAACAAATATATTATTTGAATGACAGTTTGAACGTATAATTATATTATAATTAAAATCGAGCTTAAAATGGCGCTGCAGTTCGCGATTTGAACTTCAACTGAATGTACATGATTCGTTTTAAGCCGGATTTCTATGAAACAAGAAACGTGTGGAGCTGGTGGAGCATATCTTTCTAGTGGAAGAGAAAAATAAGGATTTCGTCGTGTAGATTTTGAGATATGTCCAAATCAAATATTAAAATAGTCGCTATGGAATCGTTTATCGACCGTTACGGATTATTCGATATAACTAGAGATCGGGTTTGAATTTAGACAAGGTTCTTTTGGGAAGTAGTGATAATTTAATTTTTAGATTTTTATGGAAATTTTTAATTAAATTAATAAGCAACTTTTTATTTGGAGTATTTGGATCCCTGTATCGACATTTTGGGGTTTCACAATATGAGTTAACCTACCGACGTTATTATATTTCTGGAATCGGGACACCTCGCTCGTCACGATGGTGTTTTTATTTCTGTCCATAGCGGCACGTAACTATATAAATTTGTAAAGTGATGTTATAGCTTACAATGCTAACCCTTACACTAAAATATCCAACCCGTTTCTCTGATCATAAACAAGCCACATGGCCTATCCCTTAACCACATATAAAACGTTGGGTCCTAAAGAGACCACATCTCCAAGAGTTGTTCCTATAAACATGTTTAACATTTCTAAACCTAAGACGATTTGTCATCCGTGGTCAAGCTTCTCAGCTGCCACCAAAACAGGAAGAAAACAAAAAACTTTCTTCAAACAAAAATGAAAATAAAACAAGCGAATGAGTGGGGTTCTGGAGAAAATGGAAGCTGCTTGGAGTTGCATACGATATGTACAGGTGCTTGCGTGGTATTGATATGGGAATGATTTCCTTTGTGCATGAAATGGTTACTGTGGCGCATGATGTTGTGCATGGAACTAAAGAGAGCGAAAGCAGTGAGAACTGAGAAGGTGCGAGCTTCGAAGCACGGGCTGAGGATAGTGCTAAGAAGTTTGTAAAATGAAAGGGAGGCCATGAACGTTGCTATGTGCGTAGAGGAGGGCAGACTATTCTGAAACAAGATGGGGTTATTTTATAAGTTTGGAGTCATGGTAGGGGGTCAAATTCAAGGACTGTCCCACGGTTTTTATGTACTGCGAGTTGTTGGAGCAGGGAGATAGTATGGGAATGGACGACGCGATATTGTCAAGAGAATCGGATGGCGCCTGGTGTTGTCGGAATGGTTGAGGGTGGTTCCAGGTGGAAGGAGTTGCGTGTGAGTAGTGGTGATGAAATGGTGTTGATCTACTCACGTAAGCTGTGAGTGTAGAATCTTTTAGATGTAGTTTTGAACGGAGGAGCAAATGGTAGCGTCAGTTTTGGTTTTCGTATATGAAAAATAGAGAATGGGGAGGTCAAGTCTTCTGTCATGGTGGTTGCAAGGAGCTTCAGTAACGTGTTTGGATTTTGTACTGTGAAGCAAGAAGGTGATATCGTCAGTTAGGGGAGATGTAGGTGTTGTGTTAGCAGTAGAAATTTGTGGAAATTATCAAGGTGTTATGGTTTGCAAATTGGTGAATAAATGGACTGGGGAGATAAGGAATGACGCACGGAAATGGCCTACTGTTGTGGCATGAACAAATGTTGAAGCAGCTCAATCTTTTGGAGAAGAATGTACTGCTCAAGTGGGTCGAGTAGTTTCGTACATGGGCTGTTATTATTGATTTAGCCCAATAAAAAAAGAAAAAAAAAGGAGAAAGAATAGAATAGCGTGTACAAGGAAATACCGAGTTCCAAAGATTACGGTTGGCAAATAAATGAAACTCACATGTTGATAACTGGACACCCATGGGTTGAAAGGGTTTATAATTCCATGCGGGACTCGGTTAATAGACAGCACGTGGGAAGACATCATGAAGCTTGCTTTTCTAGGAACGGGTTTAAAAGGGTATGGGCTGGAAGTCATGTGGGCCGGAAATGAAAATGGGGTGAGGCCCGTTCAAAAAAAATAAAAATTAGTTTAATTCAAATATAAACAATGTATTAACTTGTATATATAATATCTTGACCCTACGGTGTCAGATTATGGACGGTCAGGTCCTTTGGGATCGTATGGACGGACACTACACATTGGAACTGACGGGGAGCGAATCCGACCTCGTTATAATTTGTGGCGAAATAAATTGTCCGATCCGAATCAACGAAAATTATCATAATTAACGATGATAGTCCAATGTGAGTAAATCTCACCAACTCTGAACAGTTTATAATTTCATGTTGTATTTTTAGAACTGTTAGAAATTGTCTGATTGACTGTGTGTTGACTGTTTGATTGAACTGCTAGTCAGTTAGTTAAATTTCTATATTGATTCTGTTTAACAGAATATATCATATGGAACTAAAAGTGATGTTATCTATATTGTTTAACATCTATGATGCAGGGAAACAGGTTGGAGGAATCCAATTGGATTCCTCAACATTTATTTTATTGTGATTCATATATTGTGATATATGATGTGATATATAATCTGTTGTTGATTATGTGTGTTTGGACGATATTTATCATTGTTATATGGTATGTTAAATACCATAAGAGATACTGGATATGGGGAAGGGGATTTTCAAAGTGTATTTTGAAAATGAATTATTTATATAAAATCGAAGGATTTTATATAGAAAAGGAAAAGAATTTTTATAAAAGAAATATTTATAAAATCAAAGGATAAGTTAGAATAAAAGGAAATCATTTGTAAAGTGAAGAACCGTTACTAAAAGCAAATCTTTATAAATGAATAGATTATTCGAAAAGGAGTTAATCGATGTTAGTTAATTGATTAGAGAATAAAGTAAAAGGAGTTAATCGATGTTAGTTAATCGATTAGAGAATAAAGTAAAGGGAGTTAATCGATGTTAGTTAATCGATTAGAGTTAAAGTAAAAGGAGTTAATCGAATATAGTTTATTCGAAGAAAGTAAAAGGAGTAATCGAATATAGTTTATTCGAAAGGAGTTAAGTGAAATGAGTAAATCAATAGCGTTAGTCGAATAGAGTTAATCCAATAGTGTTAGTCCAATAGAGTTAATTGATAACGGTTAATCGAATAAAGTTAAGTGAAAAGAGTCAATCGAATATAGCTATTCGAAGGAGGGTTAAGTAAGGAAGTTAGTAAAAGGAATATAAAGTGAACTTTGCCTATTTTCAAGGTTAGAAATGTTGTTCAGTTAAGGTCTGAGAGGTAGTTCTACCCCAACTTGATTGGCTTCGTTTTTAAATAAGGAAGGCAGTAAAGGAAATGGTTTGGGTTGGCATCGCGATGGTTTGTTTAAACATCTGTCTAAGTCCAATGAAGAAGCTTTGGAAATGTTTTCCAAATAAGAAACCAGAAATGTTTTCTAATAAATAAAACAAGAAATGGAAATGTTTCCATTGTTAATAACGTATATTTTCCAAATTTAGAAAATAAGAAATATTGAATATAGGGAAACATGAGATAAGTAAATTAATGAAATAAAGAGATAAATGTTGAATGATGTTTGATCGATATAAATTTCCATTTGGAAATAATATCGTTGTTTGCACACCTGTTTTTCTTCGATAGTTAAATCACAGACTATTGATGTTTTGACCATTTTAACGTTGTTAATATGGAGAGACCGGTTGGATTATTATCCAAAGAACCACTCTGTATTGGTATAAGCGTTGCAAATCATATATGCCAAAGAAAATTGAAGACGGAGTTATGCAAGGGCTATCCTATTTACAGAATAGTGCCTTCGGTTCATCCTGTTCCTGGATGACTTGTATGGACGGATGTCTGACAGAGTATTTCCAGACGATCACGTATATTGATTTCCCCAATCGTACCAAGAGTGGAAGCGGAGAAGGAAACTTCTTTTAGCTAACACATAATGTATGGTTAAGGACGTCAATCGGTGATTTGATGGAATTTGACGATGTGGCATTCAAAGTGAATCTGATGTGATGATAAAGCGTAGCTTCTAGCCTCACATCCGGTAAATGACAGAAATCGGGCAGGCAGCATGGCTAAGTCGGTCGCACCGAAGTAGGGTGTATAATCACCTGATCTCGAGTTTCATTTACTTCTAAAAATCTATTGTTGATGCTGTTCCATTCGGGAAACGGTTGCTGATCCCAACCGTTGGTGATATACATTCGATACACTCAAGCGAAATGTGTGGTCGGTCATGTGTGGCCGGGTTGCAAGATGTTCTTGTTGAACCCAGTGTATTCCTCTCTAGAGGTACACTAGTGAAAGGAGGTTCCATACCTTGTCATAGTTGGAAATCCATTACCCAATACGTGCTTGCGGTTTTGATTGTATACTATATATGTAGAACGTGAGATGAAAGCGTTTCTGCTAGATGATTATTATATTGTGTTGATAGACATTATTATAATATCAAAAGGTTTTGATATAAAGATATTTGGATTCTGAAAAGGGAAAAACCCGTTCCGTTATACGGCGTGGTCTTATGAGATATCGTTTACTTGTTCAACTGTTTTAAACTGATTTACTCATACCAGTCCCATGAATGACCCAGAGTTTATTTTGTTTTGTTTTCCCTAAACTCTTGGGTGCCCAATTTTGTATGGGCAGTCAAGTAGTCTGGATTTAACAGATACTTGAAGAGCTGGAGCAGGAGGCTTCAGGATCATATAGCTATAGTTTATTTCCGTTGTGTTGTAAGTGTTGTACTCTGATAATGTATTGTATACATATAATGATTTATTTCAAGGATATATTATCTATTATATGTTATTCGTTCCGCTGTGAGGTTCGTGTTACTCTGATGTTGTGTTCTTCTTCTTCTTCTATTCTAAGTTTCTATCTTATCTTTCCTCACCCTCTAATTTCTTTCACTAATTACCAGGATTTTTCGATGTTTTGGTTATTGACATCGTGTTTATGTCGATAACCAAAGTCGCTCAAAATCCGGGCCATACAGTTGGTATCAGAGCTTAAGTTAAGAATTACCTTGGCTCTGTGGTGTGACTCGGTAGAGATAGGTTTAGTAATACCCTAGATTGAGTTGAGTGTATATATACGAGTGAACGTATTTGTCATTTAATATAAAATGGTTTTATATTGTGGAGATTCATTGGTTGAGTTGTTTATGGGTTCTGGTCGATCAGTTTGATCCACTGTATCGGTAGGAGTTTATAAACACTCGAATACGATGGATCGGCACGATATGTTTTGAAAGAGGGTAAATGAAAATAATTTTACCCAAAGTATATTTGATACATATTGGATATATTGATTGTGATTATAATCAAGTAAGATTATAAATTAAATGGTTATGTAAATAACCAATCAGAATTCATATAAGTGAAATGCGTGAAATCAGATGAGTTAAATCTGAATTTGGACCATAAATTTGAATTAAAATTCTGCAAAATTGGATATGTGTTTGTAAATGTATTTGGATTAAAAATAAGGAAAATTTAAGATCCTGGGAGATTTTAAATTGTTTTACAAGCAGTATGAATTATATTTTGAAATGAATTTCAAAGTGTAAATGTTTAGAAATGGTTTTATAGTATTGAACTCACTTCGATCGCTGGAAAATAGATTCTGATGATGACAGCTGCATCATCAGTATTCATTTTCGAGTTGTAAGTGACGAATTGCTACCAGAGATACTGTTTTGAATTTGTTTTGGGAAAGACAAGTTGTGTTGAATTTCAAAATGGAATTATAATATAGAATTTGAATATATGGAATTTGAATATAGAAATTCAAATGGGAATTATAATATAAAATTTGAATAGAAATTGAATAGAATTAACTAAGTCAAAGAGAAATTAGTTAATCGAGTTTTGAATTTGAAGTTGAACTTTGAAAGGTGAATTGGATTTGTAAATGGATATTCGAAATCGAATATAGAACTTAAATTTGAAATTTGGATTCAAATTAGTTAATAAGCAAGTTAAAATATATTTGAACATGCCATGTTCAAATACAAAAGTGAAATAGACTAAAGAGTTAATTAACAAATTAATTAACGAATTGAGTTAAAAGATCAGGTACAGTTAAAATAGATTGGGCAGGTATAAATATACATGAGATAGGTATGGATAAGGTATGAAGGTATATAAATAGAATGCTCGACGAAAAGGTATGTATTTAATTCATATATGAGATTTTATGCGTCGTATCGGCTAGCCGCTTGGCTTTTTCTTTTTCTTTTGGATTGGTGAGGGCCATGGGAGGCTATTTGAAATATCCCGATGCTCCTGGTACAAAGGAGGTTATGGCAAATTTTTCCGGGAATTTAAGGAGTTAGAATATTTTTAAGATAATATGATAGTTAGAAATCAATGTATCGATATATATAGAAGTCGATAAGGAAACGAACTTAGAAATAGAATAGTAAAATCAAAAAGGAAGACTAAGAATAAAATCTAGTAAGAATAGAAAGAGGAAGCGTATACGTGTTTAAAAGTGAATAAGTAGTTGTCTGGTATTGATTATTTGAGTAAGTAGTCGTATCTGTTTTAACGTTATAAATGTTATTCAGTCAAGGTCTAAGAGGTAGTTATACCCCAACTTGATTGATTTCATTATTAACAAATAAATAGTAAGATTTCAGGCTTGAAGATCAATGTTGAATAAGAGTTAGTTGAATATAGTAGTTGGGTGGTCATAACAATGTTTTACACAACATCCGTTTTAACCCAAATAAGCGTGAGCTAGGAAATATAATAAAGAATATTTCCTAAGTATAGAAATAAACGAGATCGGAAAAGAGATAAGTAATTGGAATATTTTCCATTTATAAATAACATATATTTTCTAAGGTTTAGAAAATAAAGGAAGGTGATATTCGGAAATGTTTTCCAAATAACATAAAAGGTCAATATGGTTATTGGAAATATTTGGTTAACAAATATTGATAAAGAAATAGAGAAGTGATTTAACTAATGGAATATTAATTAAGGGCTCAGTGACATGTTCAAAAGTAAATTTTGATTTTTGAAAAGAGTAAACTGTTTAAAAACACCCAGGGAAAGACTGTTTGAATTAAAAACAAATTTAACCGAAATTTGTGAAAGCAAAATTGAATTAAGGTAAAGCCAGAAAGTGGTAACTGAGATTGAATTAGAATGATATCAAGACAAATTGGACTGTGAGATTCAAATTTGAAGTGTAATGTGACAATCAAGTTTAGAGTTGGGAATCGAGAAGAAACTTGAGTTGAAATGATATTTGGCTTGGTTAAAGGCGAATGGTTGTGTTGTGGATAAAAGCAGATTGGAATTTGATTGGGATGACCCTTGTATCCGCTGAATCGATAACAGGTGGAAAGGATAAAATGACATGCCGACAAAAGGTACAAGTTTATATTTCTATTTGATATAAGATTTATGAGCCGATTTGGCAAGCCGCTTGGCTGTTTAATTTTCTTTTGGATTGGAGATGGCCCAGAGAGGCGAGTTCGAGTTTGAACGATTGACTAGTACAAAGGAGGTGCTGGCGAAATTTTTCGAAGAGTTAAGGCGTTAGAAAATTTTCAGGATTTTTGAAAATTTTCGTTGATAAGAATTAATTAATAATTTAATTGAAATTAAACCGTTTCAGTTGAAATTGAAGATTTAGAAGTGAACAAATATGTTCTAACCAGTCGATAGGGTCGTTCTCTACCTTTTAGCAATTTCGAGGACGAAATTATTTTAAGTGGGGAAGAATGTAATGACCCGCATTGGCAGGGGTATTATAATTAATTTATTTAATTATATAAATGATGGTTTAGTGAATTAAATGGTCGTGGAATTAAATAATGGTGAATATTTAATTAAAATAATAAATTAAATAATATATATTTAATTCTGAAATCATCAAAATTGGCTGAAATAGTGATATGGTGTGAACTGGATCATCTGTGATATTTAATTCAGTTTAGAATTGAATTAGAATAACAAATATATTATTTGAACGATGGTTTGAACATATAATTATATTATAATTAAAATCGAGCTTAAAATGGCGCTGTAGTTCGCGATTTGTCGATTTGAACTTCAACTGAATGTACATGATTTGTTTTAAGCCGGATTTCTGTGAAACAAGAAACGTGTGGAGCTGGTGGAGCATATCTTTCTGGTGGAAGAGAAAAATAAGGATTTCGTCGTGTAGATTTTGAGATATGCCAAATCAAATATTAAAATAGTCGCTATGGAATCGTTTATCGACCGTAACGGATTATTCGATATAACTAGAGATCGGGTTTGAATTTAGAAAAGGTTCTTTTGGGAAGTAGTGATAATTTAATTTTTAGAATTTTATGGAAATTTTTAATTTATTTAATAAGCAACTTTTTATTTGGAGTATTTGGATCCCTGTATCGACATTTTGGGGTTTCACAATATGAGTTAACCTACCGACGTTATTATATTTCTGGAGTCGGGACAACTCGCTCGTCACGATGGTGTTTTTATTTCTGTCCATAGCAGTACGTAACTATATAAATTTGTAAAGTGAAGTTATAGCTTACAATGCTAATCCTTACACTAAAATATCCTACCCGTTTCTCTGATCATAAACAAGCCACATGGCCTATCCCTTAACCACATATAAAACGTTGGGTCCTCAAGAGACCACATCTCCAAGAGTTGTTCCTATAAATATGTTTAACATTTCTAAACCTAAAACGATTTGTCATCCGTGGTCAAGCTTCTCGGCCGCCACCAAAACAGGAAGAAAACAGAAAACTTTCTTCAAACAAAAATGAAAATAAAACAAGCGAATGAGTGGAGTTCTAGAGAAAATGGAAGCTGATTGGAGTTGCACGCGATATGTACAGGTGCTTGCGTGGTATTGATATGGGAATGATTTCCTTTGTGCATAAAATGGGTACTGTGGCGCATGATGTTGTGCATGGAACTGAAGAGAGCGAAAGCAGTGAGAACCGAGAAGGTGTGAGCTTCGAAGCACGGGCTGAGGATAGTGCTAAGAAGTTTGTAAAATGAAAGGGAGGCCATGAACGTTGGTGTGTGCGTAGAGGAGGGCAGACTATTATGAAACACGATGAGATTATTTTATTAGTTTGGAGTCATGGTGGGGGGTCAAATTCAAGGACTGTCCCATGGTTTTTATGTACTGCGAGTTGTTGGAGCAGGGAGATAGTATGGGAATGGATGACGGATATTGTCAAGAGGATCGGATGGCGCCTGGTGTTGTTGGAATGGTTGAGGGTGGTTCCAGGTGGAAGGAGTTGCGTGTGAGTAGTGGTGATGAAATGGTGTCGATCTACTCACGTGAGCTGTGAGTGTAGAATCGTTTAGACGGAGTTCTGAACGGAAGAGCAAATGGTAGCATCGGTTTTGGTTTTCGTAGAGGAAAAATAGAGAATGGGGAGGTCAAGTCTTCTGTCATGGTGGTTGCAAGGAGCTTCAGTAACGTGTTTGGATTTTGTACTGTGAAGCAAGAAGGTGATATCGTCAGTAAGGGGAGATGTAGGCGCTGTGTTAGCAGTAGAAATTTGTGGAAATTATCAAGGTGTTATGGTTTGCAAATTGGTGAATAAATGGACTGGGGAGATAAGGAATGACGCACGGAAATGGCCTACTGTTGTGGCATGAACAAATGTTGAAGCAGCTGAAACACTCCACCTCCGTTAGGGTCACTCTCAAAGGGAATGCCCTAATTTTGGTCGAGGTTTATAAGTATAAGTCACAGATATACAAGACAGATATAAGAACACATATTTTTGAACAACGGAAAACAACAATTTTTATTCCATTAAAATATGTGTTACACAAACCATGCCATAATTGTCTTACAATATTTCCAAAATCATAACTGTCTTGATTACATTGTTTAAAGAAGCATAAAGAAAACATAAATAAACTGCAAAAGTCCCATAATTGCTGTCCAAAGCCATAGTCCAAAACGAAAAGATCCAAGCAATACATTCTTTCTCTTCAAGCTGGATATGAAGGCTGGTCAAGCTGCGGTATTCCCTCCTTGTGGACCTGGGGAGGGGGGGGGGAGGAAGAAAAAAAGACGAAAGGAAAGTAGAGTCAGACATAAAGCCTGAGTAAGTCTAGGACTATTCAGTCTATGAATAAAGAACTGGGTATGATAAGTATTAACTAGAAATGGGAAAGCACCATAAACTTAGTTAAGTTGTTTAGGGTCGAATATACTATCGTACCCCATATTAATCTCTGTACCCATATAAACTAGTTCCCAACGGGTACCCCATAATCAGGGTGAAGTGATCCATTTTCTGATGATCGGCTCCTACTCGCATAGTTACATGTATCTTACGGCCCCCGATGTTGTAGTTACCTATGCTGGTCCCACCATGGGGTGTATCAAGTCCCATGGTGGCGGCCCGACACAATCCTAGAATGCACAGGTATGCTACTGGTGCCCAGTGCCTTATTTTTCTGCGCCGGAGTGTGTGCACGCCCGCACCCCGTTAGAACCTACACTGCTGCACCACCGCCGTCGATTTGACCTCTTACAATCAGCCCAGTAATCGTGCCCCACCCTGCCTAGTTTCAGGGTATCATGATACCTTGTAGGGTTACTGCGAAAAGGGTCCCCAGCTACTAGGTTTTCTATTTCTAGCCAACATGCTAAGTTGGTTAAGTGTTTTATAAACCTAACCCCCAATCAGTCTGTTTAGTTTAGCATGTTCCATTTTGATTAAGTATTAATATAATTTACTTAATCCTATCAATCCTGACTCAGCCTTAATTGTCTTATTAAAGCCTTGACCTCTCACATTAGACAGGTATTGTTGTGGCTGCCTGTTGCCGGTTGGGTCCGGGCAGTCTTACGCCACAACTCAGTCTAACCTCGGGTCCTTATTGGGCTCCGTGTTTAACCACCCACATTGGATAGGTATTGTTGTGACTACTGGACAGCCGGGCGGTTCCGGGCAGGTTTACATCACAACTCAATTCAACCCCAGGTTAAACACATCGTATTTTTCTACATTTACATATTTTGTCTCTTTTCTTTTTATATGTAAATATTTGCGGCCCATTATTCAAATTCATCTTTATTGATTAAGATTTATTTATGCCACTTAATGGTTTTTCAAGGTTGTTGGCATGCGTCAAACATGCCAACACATATGTTCTATATTTTAGCCCAAACGTCATTACCCCCGTATTATACGTTCGCTCCAACGTAAGGTGTGTTGGGTTTAATACTTAAACCCAATTTAGCCAAATGAAAAGGGGAGGCTTATAACATGGTGTTTATAAGGTAACATGAAAAAGGGGAGTGTGAACGCATGAACTTGCAACGAACGATTCAATTAACATAAAATAGGCACATGTGAACTTGCAATTGTAACATCATATAATCATGGCATAACATGAATCATTTTATCCATATAATCATAGCATAAACAATACTTAAACATAAATCATTCTATTCATATGGTTAATGCATAGACAATACATAAACATGAATTATTTTATTCATATGATTATGGCATAAGAAGTACTTAAACATGAATTATTCTAGTCATATGAAAATGGCATAAACTTAAACATGAATCATAGGTTCAACTAACCATGTAAACTTGAAATTAAGAATCTAACTAAATTAGATATCATTATTATTGGCACAGGGTCTTGACTAGAAATATAAGCCTATATTTTTATTTAGGCATAATATAAACTAATCGTGTTCATAAAATCACTACATGTTAACAAAAAGGTACTTACTGTAACAACCCGAAAATCTGGGCCAGTTTAAAATTTTTATTTTGGCAATTTTAGCGAATTTTGATTATTTAAAATGAATTATTTTAAATAATATCGACGAGAAATTTAATTTTGAATATAATTCAATCGTATATAGTTATATAGATCGACGATAGAATATAAATAATTATATATAATTATAATAGGAGTTGAAAATGGCGCGGTAGTTCGATAATTCGATTTCAAACTTCAATTGAATGTACCGGGTGCAAAACAATCCGGATTTTAGTGAAACCAATTATAATGGGATCTAATTGTGACTATCTTTCTAACGAATCCGAAAAATCAAGATTTCATAGCGGGAATCAAAAGATATGTCCAGTTGAAAATTCTGAATAGTCGCTATGGAATTCAGGCCCTTAAAAATGGACATTTTGCAAATGACCTCGGATCTCGACGAAACCAGTTTTGTTGGGTCCGCAGTGTCAAATTATTGCTAGATTCCAAATTTCATAATTTTTCTAATCAATATGCGAGCGTGGCAAACGAAAACGCGTTTGACCAGTTTTAGTTGATTTTAATCGACTGGAAATTGGCCATTTTTCAAACAGTCTCAGAATTCGATGAAACTAGTTTTGTTAGGACCGTATCGTCAATACGAAGCTAGAAAATATTTTTCTAGAATTTTTAGAGACAGTTTGTAGCCCCGGCAAATTAAAATGTACGTTCAAATTTGAAAATTAAATGTGTTATACTTTATTTTGAAGAATAACTAATTGTAACAGCCGAAATGGCCTACGAAACATATTCCATTGTGTTCGGGATGGGGGTAATTAGCTAGGGGTGACAGCCATTGGGTTTGATTTAGAGCTCATGGCATTAGACAAGAATTAAACGAATTAAATAATTATATATATATTATTATATATACCACAAACACAAACCCTAGTCAAAGTCAAACCATCGTCAACTTCTGTATCGCGCCTCCAAAGAATGAAATCGTCGATCCTCTCGTTCGATCCTTTCCCCCTTTGAAAATTAAAATCCACTCAACAAAATCTGAAATTTCCAAAGCCGAATCGAAGATCTAGGACGGCTCCAAACATTGAGCGGCTGTGATCTGAAAATATGGAGTATTCTCTTCGATTTGGGCGCTCAAAGTCGAGCCGTTTGTGGATGTATTACCGGAACTTTGGACCATCGATCGAGACGCCGTTGATGGCATGGGTGGAGGGTCTTCCGGCGCTTCGAGCGCCACCAGTTGATGGAACTCCGGTCGAGCAGAATGGCGACGGGTTGAAGCCCTAGAACGGTGGTCTCGTTCAAGGAATCGACCTTGTCCAGAACAATAACTCAGTGAGCCTTTGTTTTTTTTTTTATGTTAGTTTAAATCTGATATTTTTTTTATATAGTTTTTCAAATCTGAAATTATAAATAAGCATTTTGTTAAAAAGACTGATTTTAAATAAAAATAGCATTGTAAAAATATAGTTTCTAATTTATAAAAAGCATTTTAATACAACAATATGATTTATTTATATATACTTTTCAATAAGAATAGCATTGGATTTTTCAATAAAAATAGCATTGGGTTTATAAATAAAAATATCCTTGTTTTAAATGTGTTTTCAAAGAAAAAAATTGAATTGTTTTCAAAGGCAAAATAGAAATTAGCAAATGTTTTGAAATGTAAATAGCTTGATTTTGAAAATAAATATACATTGGTTTTAAAATGTAAAATAAGAATAGTTTTAAAAATAAAAAGGGGAATATAATAGATTTTTAAAAATAGAAATATACCTTGTTTTAGAATACAATTGCTTTGAAAATAAATATGTTTTTAAAATAAAAATTAACTTTGTCTTGGAAGGGAAAATCAATGTTGTTTTTAAAAATAAAAATAGCTTTGGTTTTCAAAATAAAAATAGAATGCTTTTATCAAAAATATGATTTTTAAGAGGAAGAGGATAGGATTTTTACTTCGATAAAAATGGAACTTCATTTAGATAAAAATATGGTTTTCTTAGGTAAAAATATAATTTTTATCTATATAACATAGTAGTAAAAATTCTATTTTTAAAGGTATGAAGCGATTATAAAAATATGTTTTTTTTAATTGAAAGTGAATAAATAAAAAGGTGATTTTTATTTTAAAGACATCAGCGAATATAAAAATATGTGATTTTTACATATGTAGTGGCTACAGCAACGATGATGACAAAGATGCGATAAAGATGAAGATTTCTATAAAAGAAGTGTCGTGAATTTGGATAGCTATCGGTGAGAATTTCTCACCTTTCAATTTCATTTTCTAGTTATATATATATATACTAGGATGCAGACGGTGCTTAGTAGCACCCGACACAATCGTCCACAGACCATGGACTTGTTTGTTTGATTGCAAAAAAATTAGTTAGATTATTTGATTGAAATTGAATTGTGTGGTGAAATGAATTGATTTGATGATGTGTGAATGGCGTGGGTCTTCACTAGACCGGGGATAAGGCTAGGCCTTGTCCCGTTTCCAGTATCGTGCCGTTATGCCGCCGAAATTTTCTAAAATAAGTTAGAAAAATAAAAATACCATTTTATTTGAAGAATGAACTGAATAGAAATTCATATGTTAAAATAAAATGTTTTATCGTTAAAAATATAATTTTTAACGTGAAGTGAATAAAATAAAATATTCATTTACAAACCAGACGGTTTGTTTATGTACACTGATTTGACTGACATGGATTGGGATGATAAATTTTACACATCGCCCAACTGCACAAATAAAATATGTGTTTGATTGTTTGAAACCCCACACGGGTGTTGGGATGAAATTTGAAGTTCACTCATCCCGATTGATTAAATATGTCGATCGATTGATTGACAGGCTGTTATAAGCGTTAGATATCTATATTTGATGCTTATACAGTGTAGTGCACTTTGGTTGATGGTTGATTATTTTTCAATGCGATTATATACGTGTGATGTAAAAAAATCCATATAATTAATGTTATATGGTGATTGATTGGGCCTCATTCCAATTTAGAAAATAAAGAATAATAAAGGTTCATGTGTTGACAGTACTCATCCATTGAGATTGGTCATGTGTTGAACGAAATATTTTAGTAATAAAATTTACATCTTTATCAATATAAAATAAAGGTTCATGTGTTGATAGTACTCATCCATTGAGATTGGTCATGTGTTGAACGAAATATTTTAGTAACAAAATTTACATCTTTATCAATATAAAATAAAGGTTCATGTGTTGACAGTACTCATCCATTGAGATTGGTCATGTGTTGAACGAAATATTTTAGTAATAAAATTTACATCTTTATCAATATAAAATAAAGGTTCATGTGTTGACAGTACTCATCCATTGAGATTGGTCATGTGTTGAACGAAATATTTTGATAATAGAATATTTGAAAATAGAAATATATGAAGCCGTGTTGATTAGATTGACGCCATTTTGACGTGAATGATATTTATATCGATTTTATTCAGTTTAAGTTGAAATGAATTGAATATATAGCGATTTCGAAATGAATTGAATATATAACGATTTCGAAATGAATTGAATTAAAAACGATTTCGAAATGAATTGAATTAAAAACGATTTCGAAATGAATTGAATTAAAAACGATTTCGAAATGAATTGAATTGAAAACGATTTCGAAATAAATTGAATTGAAAGCGAATTGAAATGAATTCAAATTGAATTGAAATTTGAATTGAATAGAAATGAATTTTAAAACGAATTTATAAAGAAGAATTCAATTTTGATTTGAATTGAAAAGAAAGTTGAAATTGCTTTTGAAAACAACTTTAAAACTATTTATATAATTCGTTTTAAATAGAAATCGACGAAGTATATATTATATATATTATATATATAATATAATGGCCTGAATAGAACGCGCCGCGCCGCGGCAGTTCGTGAATTTCGACCATTTATTTCAAACGGACATTACGGGAGATCCGACCATCGGATTCTCCTAAAACCGGAACCGTTGGGTTCGTATCGAAAAGAGCTTTCTAACGAATATTAGAAATTTGAAATCTAACGTTTGGATTTGGAGTTACGTCCAAATCAAAATTGAAAAAGGTCGCTGTAAGTGCAGTTCGATGGCCATTGATGGAAATCGACTGTACGGACCTTGATAAAATTATTAAAAATAGTAATAATTTGTGTAAAATCATAAGAAATGATTTGGAAAGAATTGGGATGAAAAACTCCATACTTGAAAAGGTAAAAATAGATTTTTATCGAAATGAACTAGTTTTGAACTAGAAATATAATTCTATTTATTTTTAAATAAATAAATTGAATTTGAAAAGGGTTTTAAAAATAACCAGAATTTCCAATGATTGCATTGGGGTGGATTTGAATCGAAATTGTCTTCGGAATATTTCGATGTTGGAATTCGTGATTATACAGATGTTGTTATGGAAATTTGAAAGATATATATTTATATCGTTATTTCCAATACGACATTTGTTAATCGTAGAATTTGATATTGAATATAAGCCGACATATTTTCTATTCAGAGCCTTATATTGAATATCAAATGTGATTTGGGTTTGTCGTGAATGGTGTCTTCACTAACACTGTTCTTGAACCGAGTTGAGAGAAGATTAAATCTTTTTATTTAGATTTAATGAAGTGTACCAATTAAATGATATTTAATTGGAATTGAATTGGTATTGATTTTTTGGTTTATCGTGAACAGTGTTTTAAATAACACTTGTTCTTTAACCCGATAATTAATGGAATGATTTTTGGGTTTATCGTGAACAGTGTTTTAAATAACACTTGTTCTTTAACCCGATAATTAATGGAATGTGATTTTGGGTTTATCGTGAACCGTGTTTTAAATGACACTGATTCTTTAACCCAGTCAAAGATTAAAACTAAGTGGAGTTTTAATGAATCTTTAATTAGATTGAAATGATCGAAAATGGAGTATCACCAGTTTTGCTCCAGGCGATAGTTAAATCTTTAATTAGATTTGAACGTGAAATGGTAATTGAATTTACCGATAACACTGTGGTGTTAGATATGAAGTATTACCAGTTTTACTTCATGGGATGTATAGGTTGGGATGGGGAAATTAAAATAAATAATTACTTCGGTAACGTTCGCTAATCCCGACTAGTTTGAATTGAGATTCAAAAATAGAATAAAGAATAAATTCAAGGAATTTATCTTGGATAAAATTAATGGGAACCTTTCCCTATGAATGTGAAATTTAGAAACTAACTGTCGGTTAGCCAAGCAGAATGGTTTTCTGAATATTGATCTGATGTTGGTTTCGGCCTTCGGGGTTAATATTTGGGGAATTATTCTCTTGATTAATTTACGGTTAGTGACTAATGAATTGGAATGAGGCGTATGTTGTGTTTGTGTAACACTTATTTAAAATATACGCGAGTTATTCAGAAGGACCGGGTTTATCCCATTCTGAATAACTGATACGACGATATGTCGAAGATGAAGACGGTGGTAGAAGACCGGAAGTCTTCACATCGTTTGGATAATTACCGACGATCCTGATTGGGCTGTACACCCGAGAGGATGGAAATAGTTGGTGGTCGTCCAGACGTACTTGGAGATGGATGGATATGCGAGGAAAGTGCCTCCGGTTTCGTTCAGACCCAGAACGGACTTGTAAATGGACGGTGTGTCTGACATTGGATTTTAGTCCGTGTGATTGATCTCTATTAAATATATATCTGTTTGGCGGCGGAGAATTTATTCTCTTGCTTAACGCCCTTCTCTGAGACGTACGAGCTCAGGGGTCATATATTGATGGATATCAATCGCATGGAGTGAATTGCCTGTGTGGCATGCCTAAGTGGCAAATGATCAAGGCTTCTGTTGAAAAGCAAAGTCTTGTGGTTGATCAAAGCACGGCCTCGTGTGGCGTAGCTTTGTGTAACGTTGATTCGCGAGTATCACACCCGGTATGAACCAAAAACGGGAGACGGACCTCAGGGAGGACTTGCATTTCTTTCTAGTTAGAAGTGGCGTCAGTGGTTTTACACGCCCTGACGAGTTTGACTTATGTGGTTGTTGCTGTTGCGAGGCGCCTCGGATTGATCGGTCGTTCTCGAACCGATGGAGTCATTTAGTTGGCTCACTTACACCCCATAGGGTGGGGAAACGTAGTGTTCAGGCATAATAATCCACATCGGTGGACCGGCCCTGACGATCTAAAGGCTTGCCTGCGCGCTTGCCTGTGGCTCGGGATAGAGAGTCACGAATCGGTAGAGGACGATCCCTAGCCTCAGTTCATACCATAAATGATAACCCAACTTCCAATACAACATTTCGGTTTTGATTGTAAACCTATAGTATGGCGACATGATATATGGTACCCATGCCGCCTATGATTGATACTTATGATTTGAAGTTGTTTTATACACTATGCACTTATAATAGTATCAAATGATTTGTTTTAAACGTACCAAGCATGTTTGGCTGTTATAAGGGAAAACCCTATCCTCGGCTGCGATGCATTGTGTGATGGGACCCGGGTCTTATAACAGCTTCATTTTTCTTTATTTAGCATTGCGCTGTTTGTTTTATGCACTGGTATTCTTGGGAGGAAACCCGTTCCGTGTTATACGGCGTGGTCCCTTGATTTACCTATCTTTAAAATAAAGAATAATAACTGTTTTAGTTCTCACACCAGTCACATGACTGACCTGGAGTTTATTGTTTTAACCTAAACTCTGGGTGCCCCTATTTTGACACGGGCAGCTAGTAGTTTTGGTTTTGCAGATTTATATTCACAGGATCCCAGTTTACAGCTGGAACGATATCCGGAAAGCTTTGCATCCGTATATCTCCTTCTGGTTGAGTATTGTATTATTTTCCGCTGCTATGTATTTAAATGTAATTTAAATCTCTGATATTTCTATGTTATATTTATTCATTTATACTCTGTATATTCTTGTAATCTGATGCATTGTTGTAATATACAATGAAATGTTCTTTTGTATGCGTTTTGTTGTGGCTTGTTCTCGAACTATCCGACGCTTTCCTTAGCGGGGAAGTTACGGGTTTTCACACTTACTTTTGTCACTAATACAAAAGTATGGTTCAACTAGAATTATCCCAACCTAATTCTTATATGAATCATGGTTTTCATTCTATTCATAGAATTATAGCATAAACATATCTAAACTTACATCATGGTTTTTATTTTATCTATGTAAACTTGCAAGAGGAATGTAATTCTAATGTAATTCTAATGTAACTTATGATAACAACATGAGCCTAAAAACATGTTTTTCAATTGGGCATAATAACGAACATAGTTTAGTCATGTTCATAAAATTAATACAAATTTACAAAGATGCGTGCTTTTGTCACTATCACAAAAATATGATTTTTATACTTGAACTATGATGCCAATTCCAACATAACTTCATATGAATCATAATACTTAGGTGAATCAAATTACACTAAAGATGACCATAGAATTTTACATCATGTTGTCATAACAATAGATCATAGACTTGCATGAATTTCAAAATAAATTATTACAACATATAGTTGTTGTTTCAACATGAATCTTATACTTGCATTTACCAAATGGGTGTTGTAAATAACTACCACAAACATGTAGTTTTCAATATGAATCATTTGCTTGCATGAGTCCGAATCAAAATTCCACAACATGTGGTCGTCAACATAAACCATATACTTGTATGAATCAAACCATAGCATTGCCAAATCGTTTAGAATCAAAATAACATACAAATATAAGTCATTATCGCCAAAATTCCATTTCGTTTCCAACGCAAATCACGTACTTGCAAATATCCAATCGTATACCATAATATTCCCAACTCGTTTTGCATCAAAGCAATATACAAACATAGATTATTATCGCCACAATTTCATTTCTTACATTACACAAATCAACACAATTATTTAATTCATATCGGAATAGCACTCTACTTACAACGTATGACGAATCTTCAATTCAGGAATATGAATTCTGAATTTGGAGTTGCTATCCTTTGTTGTAGGCGTTGCTTTGATTTGATTAACGTTGCTTTAAGCTTTTAATTATCTCCTAGTTGCCTCTCTATTTCTGACGGCTATCTTCAGTCTCTCCTCAGCAGCATGACGGTCTCATCTCCATTTTAGTTTATGTGAATTAGGGTTAGCCTTAGGTCCTTTTTATAGAGTTTGTGAGTTGATTTAGACCGTCGATGAAGCTTGGTTTAATAATAGCCGTTCGTTTAAAGGAGAGACCAACCAGGAGCTGACACCTAGCCCTAGTGACAAGGCAAGGCTCAGAAAATCGACCAAACACAGACCTGGCCAGCCAGGACTTGACCAGACCTGACCAGTAGGTCATTTTTGACCTGGGCGCACTTGGCAGGTGCACCAGGTCAAAAATGTACTGGCGCACTTCCCAAGTGCGCCAGTGCATTTTTGTTCTGGCGCACTTCCCAAGTGCGCCAGTGCATTCTGACCCGTTTTCTGGTTTTTCGCCCAACTTCGTTCGTCCATATCTTCTTCATACGATATCCGTTTTACGCAAACTCGGACTCTATCTCAAGCAGTATTCCGAGACGAACGCAATGGCGTATCCCGTTTCCCTTAATTCTTTAATTTGAAATTAGTTATACTTTAATTTGTGAATCTCACTGTTATAGAATACACGGGGTGTTACATTCTCCCCCACTTAAAAGGATTTCGTCCCCGAAATCTTCAAGTTAGGAAGAACGTATATCCTAACATCCAATCATCCATCTACTCATCCATCAAACACGAGCATCCATTGTCCTTAAAAGACTTCTAATGCTTCATGATTATATGCGAAGTGTGTGTGTACATGTACTTATCTAATGCAAAATCAGGCGGTCTACTGATTCAGTTGACCTCCTTAATGCGAATTATGTAAGTGCTATGAATCCATTATGTATGCAAATCCTCCTATTCATGATTCTACATGAGTGCACAATCATTCATACAAATGCAACATCCATATGACAAAATATTAAACTTCAACCATATATGAATGCAAACATACATGCATATGAAATATGAAGAGATTGAGCCGATCTAAAACCTAGATTGTGTGTGTATATGCAACCACGAGCAACCACTAGCAATCACTTGCAACCACTTGCAATCATCATCCATAACATGTTTCAATTACATGTTTTCATCCAAAGGGTTTCTACCTAAAAGATAAGGTCGAGGAGATATACCTAAAAAAATAGATAAAGGCGCAACTTAAGGAAAAAGGAAAGATCAAAGATGTACCCTCGAAAAGGAAAGGGTAGGCTGCGCATATTTTAGCTTCAGTTTCCCAAGTTGCATCTCCTTCGGCATTGCTCCACTGAACTTTGACGAGCTTGACTTCGCGGTTGCGTAGCTTTTTCACTTCCGTTCCTAATATGCGGGTTGGAACTTTTCTTATTGTTGTTTCGCGTTCCACTTCAGCTTCTTCTAGGATATTTGGCTCTACCACTTCAGCAGACTCATGTAGACATTTTCGGAGATGTGAAACATGAAAGACGTTGTGAACTCCGACCAATTTTTCGGGTAGCTCTAATCTATAGGCCATTTTCCCAATTTTTCCTATCTAAAGGTATAGTCGAATGATAGAAGCAAGTAAAAACTTTATGCACATTAGGCAATGTCAAAACTGGAAATCTATGCCACACATATATTGATTAGGAGAAGAACTCTCTAAGCATCAGCCCCGAAGACCGAAATCAACATCAGACTGACACCCAAAGAATTACTCAACCCAACCACCATATATGATTCTAGGAAACTAAGCATGATGGACTCCTTTTAGGTCACAAGTGAGTCCCTTCCTAAGACCAACCTGTATCCTATAAAACCCAAAAACTTTAGTCAAACCAACGAACACCCTCGAGCCCCAACATGTGTTACTAACAGATGAGTCATACTCCCTATGGGGTTTGCAACAGAAATTGGATTAAGAATAGGACCACCGAGAGGATATACACAAAAGATAGCATGCAAGTAAGCTCTACAGGAAGAGAGGGATCAAGGATATACTCTTAAGAAGAGTTATGATGCACGAATCTAGTCTTCAATCTTCTAAGTCACATTTCCTTGAGCTTAACTCTATTATGCTTTGTCTGTCTTTAACTTCACAATTTCGTAGCTTCTTGTTTCCGAAATATGAGTTGGAACCTATATCACTGTTGCCTCTCGTTCCTCTTTCACTTACTCTACTTCTAGTATACTCGGCTCAAACATAACGGCGTACTCATGGTTTCATGCAAGCTCTCCAAAATTCACTAGTGAATTTTAGATCTCGTCCACTTACTATCAGGTATTCCGCGTAGCAGAACTATCTCTTGGAAATAAATGCCAGCCGTGTTGCCAAATGTACTTACTAAGGTGATTCTCCACAACTCATGCATAAGCGAAATGAACCTTCTGCCTTAGTGGCGAACTCTACTGGAGCGGCCCATTCTGAAATGCTCCTTCTAATGAACCCCTTCTCTAGAAGCTCTTTAATCTGTTTACTGAGCTCTTTCCTTTCCCGTGGAGCCATGTGTCTAACGGGCAACGTAACGGGCTTTGCATTATCTAAAAGGTATATGCGGAAGTCTATCTCCCGCTTCGGAGGCAAGCCCTTCACCTCTTCGAAGACATCCGGATATTCCCGAACCACTCTAACTGATTGCAAATTTTCAACAGAGGCATCTAGCGATTCAAGATAACTAAGCATAACCGCATACGAGGGATTACAAGAAATTTCCAAAGTGTTACCGAGCTGGGTCAGGAGCCTAACAACCCTTTTCTCACAATCAAGGATGGCCTCATTACTGGATAGCCGATCCATGCCCAGAATCAAACCATATCCCAAAAAGCCCAAAACAAAGGCACTACATTGAAATTCTATGCTTAGAATATAAATTTTCAATCCTTAACAGATCATAGACAAATGAGCTGGGCCCCCAATTGGGTTTGAAACAATTAAGGGGTCCACTACCATACTAGTTTTTAGGTGCAGAGATTCTACTAAAGCAGACGAGATAAAGGAGTATGAAGCGCCAGAATCAAATAAAGTGCGAACGGGGTGATCATAAAGATAAACTACACTTTCTACAGAAGTATTTATACCTCGCTGTTGCAGAGGTGGCGCTTCTAGCACATGAACTTGTGCCCCTGAGGTGGATCCAGCCCTCTGCCCCTGTCCTCGTTTCTTTGGGCAATCCTTAGCCCTGTGGCCTGTCTCACCGCAAGAAAAGCACCCACCATTCTCCTTGGCCTTCTTTTTCCGGCAATCTTTCACTAAGTGCCCCACTTTGCCACAGAAATTACACTTCCTCTTCTCTTTGTTGCCTTTCCCGCCCTTCTTAAAGTCTGTCTTCTTAGGCTGCAGACCCTCTTTCTTCCCTTGAGAGCTTTCTTCCTTTGTCTCCTTCTTGCCCTTATCCTCTTCGTTCAGCAATGCCATTTGTACCAACCTTTCATATGTAGCTCACATGGGTATATGGGTCATGGCCAAACAGTGTAATGGCTCATTCAACCCTTTGAAAAAATGGAGAGCCTTCTTGTGCGGGGTGTTGACTAGGTCCAGCCCAAACCTAGCCAGCTCATCGAACTGATTAACATACTCTTTGACTGTCTTGTTCCCTTTCTTAAGAAATAAGAATTTTTCCAAATGCAAACTCCTTTCCGCATATGAGAGAAATTTAGCCTCAAACCTTGCCCTAAAGTCCTCCCATGTCTCCACTGGTCTTTATGCATTAGTGACTTCTCACCAGTAGGAAGCCTCGCCCTTTAGTAGCCATACTGCCATTTATACTTTCTGTCTATCTTCTACCTCAAAGATGATGAATAAGTCCTCGGTTTCCTTCAGCCAATTTCTAGCTGCCACGAAGGACTCAGTTCCATGGAAATCCTTTCCTCCCATAGCTTTAAAATCTTTACATATCTTAGCAAACGTGTTTCCCCGTGGAGGAGTTGGAGGAAGAGGTGCTGCTGCAGCTGGATGATTTCCTACAGCTGGGGGAGGAGGAACGGTAGGACCTGGCTAAGTGGCCCTTGCTTCTAAGAACCGTCTAAACCAACCAGGTATTGGTACACCCTCTGGCAAGTTAAGTTCTTCGGACATGCTGAAACAAAAAGGATAGATTCAAAACGAAGGATAAGAGATAGTACCTATGGCTTTGGGGGGACTTTGCCTTTTTTTTTAAAAAATAAAATAATATTTTTCTTTTAAAAATGCTTCTTTAAATTTCCCTTTTGAAAATAAATTTTCAAAACTTTTTATCTTATCTGGTAAACCTATGCTCTGATACCAAGTGAAACACCCCACCTCCGTTAGGGTCACTCTCAAAGGGAATGCCCTAATTTTGGTGGAGGTTTATAAGTATAAGTCACAGATATACAAGACAGATATAAGAACACATATTTTTGAACAGCGGAAAACAACAACTTTTATTCCATTAAAATATGTGTTACACAAACCATGCCATAATTTTCTTACAATATTTCCAAAATCATAACTGTCTTGATTACATTGTTTAAAGAAGCATAAAGAAAACATAAATAAACTGCAAAAGTCCCATAATTGCTGTCCAAAGCCATCGTCCAAAACGAAAAGATCCAAGCAATACATTCTTTCTCTTCAAGCTGGATATGAAGGCTGGTCAAGCTGCGGTATTCCCTCCCTGTGGACCTGGGGGGGGGGGAAACGGAAGAAAAGAAGACGAAAGAAAAGTAGAGTCAGACATAAAGCCTGAGTAAGTCTAGGACTATTCAGTATATGAATAAAGAACTGGGTATGATAAGTATTAACTAGAAATGGGAAAGCACCATAAACTTAGTTAAGTTGTCTAGGGTCGAATATACTATCGTACCCCATATTAATCTCTGTACCCATATAAACTAGTTCCCAACGGGCACCCCATAATCAGGGTGAAGTGATCCATTTTATGATGATCGGCTCCTACTCGCATAGTTACATGTGTCTTACGACCCCCTATGTTGTAGTTACCTATGCTGGTCCCACCATGGGGTGTATCAAGTCCCATGGTGGCGGCCCGACACAATCCTAGAATGCACAGGTATGCTACTAGTGCCCAGTGCCTTATTTTTCTGCGCCGGAGTGTATGCACGCCCGCACCCCGTTAGAACCTACACTGCTGCACCACCGCCGTCGATTTGACCTCTTACAATCAGCCCAGTAATCGTGCCCCACCCTGCCTAGTTTCAGGGTATCATGATACCTTGTAGGGTTACTGCGAAAAGGGTCCCCCGCTACTAGGTTTTCTATTTCTAGCCAACATGCTAAGTTGGTTAAGTCTTTTATAAACCTAACCCCCAATCAGTCTGTTTAGTTTAGCACGTTCCATTTTGATTAAGCATTAATATAATTTACTTAATCCTATCAATCCTGACTCAGCCTTAATTGTCTTATTAAAGCCTTGACCTCTCACATTAGACAGGTATTGTTGTGGCTGCCTGTTGCCGGTTGGGTCCGGGCAGTCTTACGCCACAACTCAGTCTAACCTCGGGTCCTTATTGGGCTCCGTGTTTAACCACCCACATTGGATAGGTATTGTTGTGACTACTGGACAGCCGGGCGGTTCCGGGCAGGTTTACATCACAACTCAATCCAACCTCGGGTTAAACACATCGTATTTTTCTACATTTACATATTTTGTCTCTTTTCTTTTTATATGTAAATATTTGCGGCCCATTATTCAAATTCATCTTTATTGATTAAGATTTATTTATTCCACTTAATTGTTTTTCAAGGTTGTTGGCATGCGTCAAACATGCCAACACATATGTTCTATATTTTAGCCCAAACGTCATTACCCCCGTATTATACGTTCGCTCCAACGTAAGGTGTGTTGGGTTTAATACTTAAACCCAATTTAGCCAAATGAAAAGGGAAGGCTTATAACATGGTGTTTATAAGGTAACATGAAAAAGGGGAGTGTGAACGCATGAACTTGCAACGAACGATTCAATTAACATAAAATAGGCACATGTGAACTTGCAATTGTAACATCATATAATCATGGCATAACATGAATCATTTTATCCATATAATCATAGCATAAACAATACTTAAACATAAATCATTCTATTCATATGGTTAATGCATAGACAATACATAAACATGAATTATTTTATTCATATGATTATGGCATAAGCAATACTTAAACATGAATTATTCTAGTCATATGAAAATGGCATAAACTTAAACATGAATCATAGGTTCAACTAACCATGTAAACTTGAAATTAAGAATCTAACTAAATTAGATATCATTATTATTGGCACAGGGTCTTGACTAGAAATATAAGCCTATATTTTTATTTAGGCATAATATAAACTAATCGTGTTCATAAAATCACTACATGTTAACAAAAAGGTACTTACTTTTGTCACTAATACAAAAGTATGGTTCAACTAGAATTATCCCAACCTAATTATTATATGAATCATGGTTTTCATTCTATTCATAGAATTATAGCATAAACATATCAAAACTTACATCATGGTTTTTATTTTATCTATGTAAACTTGCAAGAGGAATGTAATTCTAATGTAATTCTAATGTAACTTATGATAACAACATGAGCCTAAAAACATGTTTTTCAATTGGGCATAATAACGAACATAGTTTAGTCCTGTTCATAAAATTAATACAAATTTACAAAGATGTGTGCTTTTGTCACTATCACAAAAATATGATTTTTATACTTGAACTATGATGCCAATTCCAACATAACTTCATATGAATCATAATACTTAGGTGAATCAAATTACACTAAAGATGACCATAGAATTTTACATCATGTTGTCATAATAATAGATCATAGACTTGCATGAATTTCAAAATAAATTATTACAAGATATAGTTGTTGTTTCAACATGAATCTTATACTTGCATTTACCAAATGGGTGTTGTAAATAACTACCACAAACATGTAGTTTTCAATATGAATCATATGCTTGCATGAGTCCCAATCAAAATTCCACAACATGTGGTTGTCAACATAAACCATATACTTGTATGAATCAAACCATAGCATTGCCAAATCGTTTAGAATCAAAATAACATACAAATATAAGTCATTATCGCCACAATTCCATTTCGTTTCCAACGCAAATCGCGTACTTGCAAATATCCAATCGTATACCATAATATTCCCAAATCGTTTTGCATCAAAGCAACATACAAACATAGATTATTATCGCCACAATTCCATTTCTTACATTACACAAATCAACACAATTATTTAATTCATATCGGAATAGCACTCTACTTACAACGTATGACGAATCTTCAATTCAGGAATCTGAATTCTGAATTTGGAGTTGCTATCCTTTGTTGTAGGCGTTGCTTTGATTTGATTAACGTTGCTTTAAGCTTTGAATTATCTCCTAGTTGCCTCTCTATTTCTGACGGCTATCTTCAGTCTCTCCTCAGCAGCATGACGGTCTCATCTCCATTTTAGTTTATGTGAATTAGGGTTAGCCTTAGGTCCTTTTTATAGAGTTTGTGAGTTGATTTAGACCGTCGATGAAGCTTGGTTCAATAATAGCCATTCGTTTGAAGGAGAGACCAACCAGGAGCTGACACCTAGCCCTAGTGACAAAATAAGGCTCAGAAAATCGACCAAACACAGACCCGGCCAGCCAGGACTTGACCAGACCTGACCAGCAGGTCATTTTTGACCTGGGCGCACTTGGCAGGTGCGCCAGGTCAAAAATGTACTGGCGCACTTCCCAAGTGCGCCAGTGCATTTTTGTTCTGGCGCACTTCCCAAGTGCGCCAGTGCATTCTAACCCGTTTTCTGGTTTTTCGCCCAACTTCGTTCGTCCATATCTTCGTCATACGATATCCGTTTTACGCAAACTCGGACTCTATCTCAAGCAGAATTCTAAGACGAACGCAATGGCGTATCCCGTTTCCCTTAATTCTTTAGTTTGAAATTAGTTATACTTTAATTTGTGAATCTCACTGTTATAGAATACACGGGGTGTTACAGCAGCTCAATCTTTTGGAGAAGGATGTACTGCTCAAATGGGTCGAGTAGTTTCGGACATGGGCCGTTATTATTGAATTAGCCCAATAAAAAAAAGAAAAAAAAAGGGAGAAAGAATCGAATAGCGTGTACAAGGAAATACCGGGTTCCAAAGATTACGGTTGGCAAATAAATGAAACTCACATGTTGATAATTGGACACCCATGCGTTGAAAGGGTTTATAATTCCATGCGGGACTCGGTTAATAGACAGCACATGGGAAGACATCATGAAGCTTGCTTTTCTAGAAACGGGTTTAAAAGGGTATGGGCTGGAAGTCATGTGGGCTGGAAATGAAAATGGGGTGAGGCCCGTTCAAAAAATAAATAAATATTAGTTTAATTCAAATATAAACAATGTATTAACTTGTATATATAATATCTTGACCCTACGGTGTCAGATTTATGGACGGTCAGATCCTTTGGGATCGTATGGACGGACACTACACACTGGAACTAACGGGGAGCGAATCCAACCTCGTTACAATTTGTGGCGAAATAAATTGTCCGATCCGAATCAACGACAATTATCGTAATTAACGATGATAGTCCAGTGTGAGTAAATCTCACCAACTCTGAACAGTTTATAATTTCATGTTGTATTTTTAGAACTGTTAGAAATTGTCTGATTGACTGTGTGTTGATTGTTTGATTGAGCTGCTAGTCAGTTAGTTAAATTTCTATATTGATTCTGTTTAACAGAATATATCATATGGAACTGAAAGTGATGTTATCTATATTGTTTAACATCTATGATGCAGGAAAACAGGTTGGAGGAATCCAACTGGATTCCTCAACATTTATTTTACTGTGATTCATATATTGTGATATATGATGTGATATATAATCTGTTGTTGATTATGTGTGTTTGGACGATATTTATCGTTGTTATATGGTATGTTAAATACCATAAGAGATACTGGATATAGGGAAGGGGATTTTCAAAGTGTATTTTGAAAATGAATTATTTATATAAAATCGATGGATTTTATAAAGAAAAGGAAAAGAATTTTTATAAAAGAAATATTTATAAAATCAAAGGATAAGTTAGAATAAAAGGAAATCATTTGTAAAGTGAAGAACCGTTACTAAAAGTAAATCTTTACAAATGAATAGATTATTCGAAAAGGAGTTAATTGATGTTAGTTAATCGATTAGAGAATAAAGTAAAAGGAGTTAATCGATGTTAGTTAATCAATTAGAGAATAAAGTAAAAGGAGTTAATCGATGTTAGTTAATCGATTAGAGTTAAAGTAAAAGGAGTTAATCGAATATAGTTTATTCGAAGAAAGTAAAAGGAGTATCGAATATAGTTTATTCGAAAGGAGTTAAGTGAAACGAGTAAATCAATAGCGTTAGTCAAATAGATTTAATCCAATAGTGTTAGTCCAATAGAGTTAATTGATAACGGTTAATCGAATAAAGTTAAGTGAAAAGAGTCAATCGAATATAGCTATTTGAAGGAGGGTTAAGTAAGGAAGCTAGTAAAAGGAATATAAAGTGAACTTTGCCTATTTTCAAGGTTAGAAATGTTGTTCAGTTAAGGACTAAGAGGTAGTTCTACCCCAACTTGATTGGCTTCGTTTTTAACTAAGGAATAGTTAAGGTTCGGCAGTAAAGGAAATGGTTTGGGTTGGCATCGCGATGGTTTGTTTAAACATCTGTCTAAGTCCAATGAAGAAGCTTTGGAAATGTTTTCCAAATAAGAAACCAGAAATGTTTTCTAATAAAGAAAACAAGAAATGGAAATGTTTCCATTATTAATAACGTATATTTTCCAAATTTAGAAAATAAGAAATATTGAATATAGGGAAACATGAGATAAGTAAATTAATGAAATAAAGAGATAAATGTTGAATGATATTTGATCGATATAAATTTCCATTTGGAAATAATATCGTTGTTTGCACACCTGTTTTTCTTCGATAGTTAAATCACAGACTATTGATGTTTTGACCATTTAAACGTTGTTAATATGGAGAGATCGGTTGGATTATTATCCAAAGAACCACTCTGTATTGGCATAAGCGTTGCGAATCATATATGCCAAAGAAAATTGAAGACGGAGTTATGCAAGGGCTATCCTGTTTACAGAATAGTGCCTTCGGTTCATCCTGTTCCTGGATAACTTGTATGGACGTATGTCTGACAGATTATTTCCAGACAATCACGTATATTGATTTCTCCAATCGTACCAAGAGTGGAAGCGGAGATGGAAACTTCTTTTAGCTAACACATAATGTATGGTTGAGTAGGTCAATCGGTGATTTGATGGATTTGACGATGTGGCATTCAAAGTGAATCTGATGTGATGATAAAGCGTATCTTCTAGCCTCACATCCGGTAAATGACAGAAATCGGGCAGGCAGCATGGCTAAGTCGGTCGCACCGAAGTAGGGTGTATAATCACCTGATCTAGAGTTTCATTTACTTCTAAAAATCTATTGTTGATGTTGTCCCATTCGGGAAACGGTTGCTGATCCCAACCGTTGGTGATATACATTCGATACACTCAAGGGAAATGAGTGGTCGGTCATGTGTGTCCGGGTTGCAAGATGTTCTTGTTGAACCCAGTGTATTCCTCTCTAGAGGTACACTAGTGAAAGGTGGTTCCATACCTTGTCATAGTTGGAAATCCATTACCCAATACGTGCTTGCGGTATTGAATGTATACTGTATATGTAGAATGTGAGATGAAAGCGTTTCTGCTAGATGATTATTATATTGTGTTGATAGACATTATTATAATATCAAAAGGTTTTGATATAAAGATATTTGGATTCTCATAAAGGAAAAACCCGTTCCGTTATACGGCGTCGTCTTATGAGATATCGTTTACTTGTTCAACTGTTTTAAACTGATTTACTCATACCAGTCCCATGACTGACCCAGAGTTTATTTTGTTTTGTTTTCCCTAAACTCTTGGGTGCCCAATTTTGTATGGGCAGTCAAGTAGTCAGGATTTTACAGATACTTGAAGAGCTGGAGCAGGAGGCTTCAGGATCATATAGCTATAGTTTATTTCCGCTGTGTTGTAAGTGTTGTACTCTGATAATGTATTGTATACATATAATGATTTATTTCAAGGATATATTATCTATTATATGTTATTCGTTCCGCTGTGAGGTTCGTGTTACTCTGATGTTGTGTTCTTCTTCTTCTTCTATTCTAAGTTTCTATCTTATCTTTCCTCACCCTCTAATTTCATTCACTAATTACCAGGATTTTTCGATGTTTTGGTTATCGACATCGTGTTTATGTCGATAACCAAAGTCGCTCAAAATCCGGGTCATTACAACAAAGATAAATTATCACAACATATAGACAAATAAAATAGATCTAATCATAATAGGGGTGAAACTTGCATAAAACTACACATGTCATGGATCTAAAGGTGTCAACTTGTTTGGTTAAATGTCACAATTTACATAATATGATCATAACCCAAATTCATGTATAAACTGGCATATGTGGTTTATGCAACATAATTATGGTGTAAACTAGCATCTAACCCATAGAACTCACCCATGTCATAGCATAATTCTAGATCTAAATAGACGTCATGGCATATGTTCACAATCTTTACTAATAAATCTAAACTTGCATACATGATTTGTCATATAAATCAACATTGCCCAAACATTATGATTTGATTAACATGAACCAATTAGCATAGATAATAACATCATGACTTTATAACATGTATGATTTATCACAACTTAGCATAGAAAATTACAACCTATACAATATCATCATAGCATGATTTACAACATATAGGATATCATCATCACATAACATAGGATTTACAACATACATGATAGCATAAGGTTTACAACAACATATATGACAATTCACATCATTTTTTTATGATCCATATCACATCTTAATCTATTTAGTTTGCTAATAATCTTGTTAAGATCATCATACTCACAATTAGAAGAGAAAGAGAGTCTTGATTTGCTTTAGAGTTCAGTAGAATTAGGGTTTTGATTAGCTTTCTTCCTTCTTAGTTGGCGGCGGCTACACTGAGTTCCATGGCGATGGCATGACGGCGGCTATTCTATTTTTCTTGTGAATTTAGAGTGAGAGACTACCTAGGTATATATAGAGTTTAAGATTTATTTAGGCCGTCAGATCAACTCAGAACTAACCTGAACCGTTAAATTAGCCAACTCAGCCCTAAAGACACATCAGTAGCTTAAGATTGGGCTCAGCCAAAACCTGGTCGACCTGACCAGGTCGACACCCAAGTCGACTGCGCAGTCGACCTGGTCTTGGGGGTGTCGATTGCCCAGTCGACTCCCCAGTCGACCTGGGTGCTGGGTGGGAAATTTCCCTCCTAGCCTGTTTGACTTCGAATTTCGAATTTTGAATCTTTTAAATTTTCCCACGAGTTGTTTTCAATTTTCTGAAACTTCCGATGGCCATAACTTCTTCATACGAAGTCCAAATCACGCAAACTCGGACTCTATCTAAACCAGAATTCCGAGACGAACACAATGGAGCAACCCGTTTCCCACAGTTCTCACGTTTGAGATTAGTTATTCTTTAATTTGTGAATATTAATATTAACAGAATTACGGGGTGTTACATTGACCGTCATACTTCCTTGCTCAAGAGATAAGAACTTTTCCAGCTATAGACTTTGTTCAACTTGTGAGAGGAATTTCATCTCAAACCTTATCCTGAAATCCATCCATGTTGCAACCGGCCTCTCAGCGTTAGTGACTTCCCACAAATAGGAAGCTTCGTCTTTGATCAACCATACTGCCAATTGTACCTTCTGCCTATCGTCCACCTCGAAGATAACGAACAGATCCTCTATTTCTTTGAGCCAGTTTCTCGCTTCTACGAATGATTCAGTTCCCTTGAAATCCTTTCCACCCATGGCCTTAAAATCTTTACAGATCTTTGAGAAAGCAATTACACGAGGAGGGGGCTGAGGAGGAGGAATCGCTGCAGCTGGAGGAGGAATATCTGCTGGGCCTGTATCGTTGGCCCTAGCCTCTAAGTACCTCCTGAACCAGCCAGGTATTGGCACGCCCTCTGGAAAGTTAAGATTCCCAAACATGCTAAAATGAAAAAGAAGAGATTCAAAATGAGGAAACAAAGGATAGTGCTAATGGCTTTTGGGGAATAGCCTTTAAATAAAACAAGACTTTTCTTAAAAAATGCTTCTTTGTAAACGATTTTGAAAATAATTTCAGAAGATTTTTTTTTAACTTTTGCCCAGTCTGGTAACCTTCTGCTCTGATACCAAGTGTAACACCCCACCTCCGTTAGGTTCACTCATAGAGGGAATGCACTAGTTTTGGAGGGGCTTTATCGAGGTAAACAAACACAGAAATAATATAGGACAGAACATAGATAAAACAACGGAAGGACCAAAAGATAAATTTTATTACTTTCAAAAAGAGTCAAAACCTTTTACATTCAAAGTACTAAATAGCCAAAGTCATTATTTTCCATTACAACAAATTCTGTCTTGCACAAGTAAAGAAGCATAAACTTAAAACAACAAAAGTAACTTAATTCCCCAAAGGTAGCAGAAATGCAGCCATAACATAGCTCAAGATCAAACCGTTCACGAGCTGAACCGAAAGCAAGCGAAATCCAAGCTAAGTGCTAGAGTTTCCTCCCTGAGAACCTGGAGGGGGGGACGAAAGGAAAAGAGGCGAAAGAAAATGGGTCACTCATAAAGACTGGTAAGTCCTAGTGACTTTCAGCATAAAAACAGGTAAAGGTAACATGACATGTATAAACTGAAAGTAAACATAAGGATGAAGACAAGATGGGCAAGATAGACTAAGATAACATGATAAATCAAGTATAGCATCGCATGTTCAAGGTTCGCCGTACCTACTGTACTAGTATCCCAACCTATGTCAAATATTAACCATGAAATGATCCCTTGGCCCAATATTATGAAATGACCTATTACTAGGTCCAACGGAATGATCCACTAATCGATCGGCTCCCTACAAGTTCTAGCTCGTCATGTGTCTGTGTCATATGGCCCTATCATGAATGTTGCCACCTGTGATAGGTCCACCATAGGGTGTATCAAGCCCTAGGGTGCCAACCACCGACACGAATCAAGCATGCATAAGTAAACCTACTGATGCACAATGCCTGCTTTTTCAACTTCGGACTACGTGCATGACCATAGTCCGCCTGAACTTACACTGGCGCACCGACTCAACCATCGTTCTAGTCGCTTGCAATCAGTCCAGTAATCGTGCCCCACCCTGCCTAGTTCCAGGGTACCATGATCCATCTAGTGGGTTACTGCTGAAATGGACCGCGTAACTAGGGTTTTCGTCCAATAGGTTAAGTGTTGTCATTTAAATTCATGACTTAACCCTTATCAGTCTAGCATGTCAAGTTGGTTAAGTGTTGTCATTCAAGTTCGTGACTTAACCCGCCTACATCTCATGTCAAATTTGACTAAGTGTTGTCGTTCAAGTTCATGACTTAGCCCTACGAATCATGTATCAAGTTGGTCAAGTGTTGTCTTTCATGTTCATGACTTAACCCTATCATGTGGCATTAATTCATTAACGCACCCCAACCTCTCACATCAGACCTTTTGTTGTGGTCACTGGATATGCCGGGCGGTTCCGGGCAGATTTACACCACAACTCAGTCTGACCTCGGGTTTCAAGCGCGATATGACCAACTACCCACATTGGATCCTATTGTTTGCAGTAACTGGATTTGTCGGGCGGTTCCGGGCAGAATTACACTGCAAACTCAACCCAACCTTGAGTTGGCCATTTTCAAGTTCATTCTAGTGCCATGTCCATGATCAAATTTCATATCAAGTTTGTGTCAAGTTTCATGGCAAGTTTCATGTCAAGTTTCATATTTCAACTTATGCCTATTATCAAGTTCATGATTCATGTTCATAACCAATTCATGTTTTGGCTAATCTACCCAAATCTTATTCCCATCGCACATAAACGTTAATCGATCTATATTACAAGTAAATCCATATCCCGAAATAAAGGGAATAATATCAAAGCTAAGATAGGCAAAAAAAGGACGAGCATAAAGTGATAAAAGGGATTACATGTCTACAGGATATAACTTGAGATAATTGGTTACAACATCACTGGCATATGGAATAATAGCCTCAAAACATTAGGATTTCAAATCTAGTATGATAAGGTGATAGTCATGATAAAAGTTGACATAAGGTGATAGTCCCAAACCTGTGAATAATAACTGATTCAACATCACGGGTATGATAATATTATAGACATGAAAGGATTCGATTTACAACATGAATAGGCCCAAATTAATCTCATAGAAATATTCCCAAAAGTCAAGATCCATGATGAACAAGAATAGATATGAATCAATTATGATACATAGATCCAATTCCAATTTATAACATGAATAGGCCCAAATTAATCTCATAGAAATATTCCCAAAAGTCAAGATCCAAGATGAACAAGAATAGATATGAATCAATTATCATACATAGATCCAATTCAAATTTATAACATGAATAGGCCCAAATTAATCTCATTGCAATATTCCCAAAAGTCAAGATCCAAGATGAACAAGAATAGATATGAATCAATTATCATACATAGATCCAATTCCAATTTATAACATGTCCATATTAAGTTTATAGTTTTTATCTAAAAGTAACTTGGACTTACAAATCGTGGTCTAAGAATTGAGATGCAAAAGTTGAATCTATAAACTAGTCATGGAATAGTTGAATCGTTGAGTCGTTGAGTCGTTGAATCTTGATTTGATTGTAGAAGCAAATCCCCATTATGCAATTCCTAGCCGTAGTCTTCAAGAAATAGTCTTTGTGTTTTATTTTAATTTAGAGGAAGAAGAAGAAGCCATGTCCATCAAGAATTTGTGCAGCATAAGGTTAGAGAAGAATGGTGTAAAGAGAATGAGGCTAGGAGGCTATTTATATAGGATTAGGCGGACAAATCTAGACAGAAAACGAGACCAGATACATCAAAGTGAACCCAGGCTCAAAACTGGGTTTCAGCACCAGGTCGACCCCCAGGTCGACCTGGTCCCTGGGAGGTCGACCATAGTGTTGACCCCTAGGTTGACCTGGTCCTGGGCGGGAAAATTCCCACCTAGTCTGCGCTGGAGTTTGAATTCGAATTTCGAGCTGTTTTTGATTCTGAAAATTCCTGAAACTTCGGAGGGTCATATCTCCCTCATACGCACTCCGATTCTCGAAATCTCGGACTTGTTTCCAAGTAGAATTTCGAGACGAACGCAATGGCGCAACCCGTTTCCCCTGATTTAAAATTTAATTCTGCCTTGATTTATGGTTTTAACATGTTATTAAAATTCGGGTTGTTACAGAAGCTAAATCTAAAATTGAGAGATCATAAAAAACACCTTAGAGTTCATAATCCGATAGGAGGTTCTCTGGTCCTTGATTCATTTTGTAAAGTGCCCTCGCTTTTTCCCATTATCGATTTACTTCTATCTTGATCGTCATGAATTTTTCCGAGTTCGCTATTATTCTAGGGCTGGAATGGTTAACTAAATACGAGGCCGAAGTTAAATGCACAGAAAGAGTAGTTAAAGTTAAAATGAAGCTAGCAAATATTGTTATACACTGTGTAGGCTCAAATTCAGATAGAAAAGAATTTTGGGCTGCTCTTGAGGTCTCCCCCACTGCTATTGAAAATATTCCTGTCGTTAAAAATTATGCGGATGTGTTTGAAGAAGTTGATAGCTTACCTCCGCGTAGAGAAATTGATTTCAAGATCGATTTAATTCCGAATGCAAGGCCAGTAATGCACGCAATTCGAAGAATGAACTTAAGAGAGAAAGAAGAATTAGGCGACCAAACTCGACAATTGTTATGGAAAGGTCTATTCAGGCCTAGTTTTTCGAATTGGGGAGAAGCTGTGGTGTTTGTTCCAAAGTCAAATGGTACTCTCAGATTATTTGTTGATTATTGTGACCTCAAGAAGCAAACATTGAAGAATAAATATCTATTACCCCACATTGATGATTTATTGGATCGTTTGAATGGAGCGCAAGTATTTTCAAGAATGGACCTAGCTATAGGATTCCATCAACTTCGTATTGCCGAAGAATGTCTAACTTTGACAACATTCAGAGGTCCAGATTTATTTTATGAGTGGTTAGTAATGCCGTTCGACTTATTCAATGCTCCAGCTAATTTCGTTGATCTAATGAACAAAGTATTCAGAGAAGTCTTGAATAAATTTGTACTGGTTTTCATTGATGACATATTGATCTTCTCTAAGTCAGCTAGCGAGCACGCTAAACGTTTGGAACAAGTTTGGGAGATTCTCAGAAAGAACATATTAAAGGCCAAATTTTCCAAATGTATATTCTGGTAAGAAGAAGTGAAGTTCCTTGGTCATATCGTATCAAAGGAAGGAATTTCAGTGGATCCAAACAAAATTACAGCTATTCAATATTGGAAACAGCCTAGTACGCCTACAGAAGTTAGAAGTTTTCTAGGATTGGCTAGTTATTATCAAAAATTCATTAAAGATTTTTCGAATCTATCTAGTCCATTAACACAGCTTACTAAGAAGCATGCAAGGTTTAATTGGACGCTTGAATGTGAGGCAGCTTTCCAAGAGCCGAAATAAAGGTTGACCACTACTCCAGTATTAATTATTATTGATGGAAATTAAGATTTGACAGTCTATACAGATGCTTCTCTGTAAGGTGTTGGTGCGGTATTAATGCAAAAAGGCCAAGTAGTTGCTTATGCTAGCCGTTAGTTGAAACCGCATGAGAAGAGATATGGTACTCATGATCTTGAGTTATTAGCCGTCGTGTTTGCTTTGAAAATATGGAGGCACTATCTTTTGGGTGAGAAGTTCGAATTATATACAGATCATAAATCATTGAAGTATTTATTCACCCAGAAGGACTTGAATTTGAGACAACAGCCTTGGTTAGAATTTCTTACAGCGTATGATCTAGATATTTTGTATAATCCAAGGAAATCCAATGTTGTAGCTAATGCGCTTAGCAGAAAGAATGCGATCATCGCAAGTCTTATTACTATGCCTTCATTGATTGAGAAAATATCTGATCTTCAAAATGATGATGAATTTGTTATAGAATTAGCAAGCGGATTCAGGAAGGTAAAGCTTCAGATTTTCAGCTTGACAATAAAGGGATTCTTAGGTTACAAGGGCAAATTTGTGTTCTAGAAGTTCCAAAATTCAGAAGAGAGGTACTAGATGAATGTCACAAATCTAAGCTTAGTATCCATACTAGTGTGAGTAAGATGTATAATGACCTCAAACGAACATTCTGGTGGAAGTCGTTGCAAAGAGACATCTCTATATATGTTAGCCGGTGTTCCACCTGCCAACAGGTCAAAAGCGATCAACAGAAACTCGCCGGATTGTTACAACCGTTAGAGATTCTAGATTGGAAGTCGGATCAAATCTCTACAGATTTTATAGATGGTTTGCCCCGAACCAAGAAAGGAACATTATATGGGTGATCGTAGATCGTTTCACAAAGACCGCCCATTTAATTCCTATCAAATCGACTAGAACAACTCAAAGTCTGGTGCAGATTTATTTCAAAGAAATCGTTAGACTGCATGGAGTGCCCAGCAGCATAGTCTGCGATAAAGACCTGATTTTTGCTAGTAAATTTTGGGAAGCATTTCAAGAAGAGCTAGGAACAAAGTTAAATTTAAGCATCGCATATCATCCTCAAATAGATGGCCAAACTGAAAGGGTGAATCGTATATTGGAAGATTTATTGTGGGCTTGTATTCTGGATTTTGGTGGATCGTGGGAAGATCACTTGCATTTGGTAGAGTTCTCATATAATAACTGCTATAAAGCGAGCTTGAAAATGTTACCATTCGAAGCATTGTATGGTAAACCATGTAGATCTCCCGTATGTTGGGTAGAATCAAGCATTCAACTAGTATTGGGTCCCGACATGATTCAAGAAGCTTCGGATAAAGTCTATTTCATTAAGAAGCGACTGCAAACAGCTCAAAGTGGACAGAAGATTTATGCAGATTCTAGAAGAAGAGATTTGGCTTTTTCTGTTGGTGATTATGTATATTTGAGAGTTTCTCCAATGAGAGGAGTAGTCCGATTCGGCAAAATAGGGAAGTTGACACCTAAATGTATTGGTCCATTTCCTATACTGGAAAGGATTGGAACTCTTTCTTATAGGGTTCAATTGCCTGACTGGTTTCCCGGAGTGCATTATGTATTTCAGCTTCAAAAGCATGTGCATGATCCAGACTTGGTTGTGGAAGAAGCAACGCAACAAGATTTGGATATTACTCCAAAATTAGCTATGAGAAGAGAGCCACTGAAAATTATTGGCAAAGAAACCAAGGTTCTGAGAAACAAGAAGGTTCACTTAGTCAAAGTGCAGTGGAGCGGAGATCCTAGAGACTGTACATCGGAGACTAAAGATAGCATCAAACAGACTTATCCCAAGTGCAGATTGGACATCTCTGACTAGCTCTGATGCAAGGTACATTTACAATATTTTCCATTTTCCGTTTTGTTTTCTACTTTATTGTTGTTTCCTTTTCTAGGACGAAAAGTTTTAAGTGGGGGAGATTGTAACAACTCAGAAAATCAGAACCAATTTAAATTTTTTATTTTTGCAATTTTAATGAATTTTGAATATTTAAAATGATTTATTTCAAATAATAACGATTTAAAATTTATTTAAATTGAAGTTTGAAAGTATATATTTATTTTAATTATATAACGAGCCTGAAATGGTGCAGTAGTTTGAAAACTCAATTTCAAATTTCAAATGAATGTACATGATTCAAAATAAATCGGATTTCAGTAAAACCAGAAATATTTGAACCTGTTTAATAATATCTTTCCAATGAATATGAAAAATCCAAATTTCATAACAGAAATTGAAAGTTATGTCCAGTTGAAAATTTAAAATAGTCGCTATGGAATTTAATACAATATATAGCCCTTAAAAATAGCCATTTTGCAAACGACCTCCGTTTTTGATGAAACTACTTTGGTTGGATCCGAAATGTCAATTTATTGCTAGATTTAAAATTCCATAATTGTTTGAATTAATATCTGATCGTGGTAAATTAAAACGCTTTTTGTAATTTAAGTTTGAATCAGATCGACCAGAAAATGGCCATTTTTCAAATGGTCTCCAAATTCAATGAAATTAATTTTATTAGGATCGTATCGTCCAAACATAGCCGGATTTATTTTTCTGGAATTTTTGGAATCGGTATGTGGCCCCGGCAAATTAAAATGTACGTTCAAGTCTAAAATTGAATGTTTTATATTTTAATTAGAAGAAAAACTGACTGAGACAGTTGAATGAGCTTACAAAACATATTCCATTGTGTTCGGAATATGGGTATTTAGCTAGGGGCGACAGTCATTGGATTTGATTTGGAGTTCGGATGTAAAAACACCTTTTTAGAATTTAAAATAATTTAAATATATATTCAACCAATCAGAATATTCGTTTCATTATTAAATTTTGCAAAAAGGCCCGACAACCCTCTAGTTCAATGACGGAAAGCAGCTCTCCGCTTTCTCTCCTCGATTTCTCTTAAATCCACACTATAAAATTCGAAGCTCCTTTAGGGAATTTTGTAGAGCTCGTCGTCCTCTTCAAATCCATACCTGATTTGCCAATTATCATGGAGTATTTCTCGTGAATCGCCCCTCCAAAGTCCTCCTGTTAAAGCCGCCGCCGAGGACCCATGTCGCCGTCGCACTCGACTGCACCACCACCCCTAGGCATGCGTTTCCAAGCACTACCACGTTCCGCAGGCCGATCGTCCTATAACTACGCGGTTTTAATGCAAATCAAAGACCTAGTTTCGAACCACTTCTGGAAGGTAACGAATGTTATAAATTAAACTGTTTATAGCACTTAAAAGCATTGCGAAGTTAGATTATGGAATAAAAATCATATCTTTTTCATATGTTGTCGAAATCCAGTGAAACAAGAGACAATGAGACCGTGACATCGTGCGCTACATTCTAGAAGTGACCGGAATTTTTTTAGAGCTATCTACAATTTTTGAAGGAGTGGAACCAAAAGTGAGAAATCTAAATTCAAATAAAATAAATAAAAATATATTAGGTTGACCATAGGGCTTAGTAGCTCCTAAACCATCGTCCAAATACCATGGACGATTTTTTTGATAGTATTGTGTTGTAGAACTTAAATTGTGGTGAATTCATTATATTGTGAAAATGAATTGTATTATGGAAATGAAAGTATTGTAATGCTGTAAGGCCTAGGATAGTAGAGAAGCTATGCTGGACACAGTGCCGGTGCTACCTTCCCTGCCGTTGTAATAATGAAATTTTCTGAAATGACTATATAAAATACTTGTTGTGTTGAATAAATTGTTTAAACAATAAAAATCATATTTTTATTGTGTTTATAAAGTATATAAAATATTCATGTTTGAAATAAATTGTTTGAACAATAAAAATCACATTTTTATTGTAACGTCCCGGGTTTTTAGCAACATAATAATTAATCTACTTAATTATTTAAATAATGAATATATTATCAAAACGATAGTTGAACGTATTAATTGTAATTTAATTATAATCGAGGTCAAAACATTGCAGCAGTTCGTAATATTATGAATTGAACTTCAACTGAGTGTACATGATTCGTTATAAGTCGGATTTCTTCGAAACAAGAAACGTTGGAATCCATTGAACTATATATTCCTAATGTGAGTGAAAAATCGAGATTTCATCTCGTAGATCGTGAGTTATGCGCAAAGCAAATTTTCAAATAGTCAATGTAAAATCGTTTATAAAACATAACGATATAATTAATTATAATTAAAAAGTGGCTTTGAATTTAAATAAGATTTCTTAGACGTATTTTTAATTTAATATATATAATTTTTCTGTAATTTTTATTTTGGAAAATAAGCTAATTTTCGGGTAACTTATTTTTCACCCATAATCAGCGTATTTGAAACTTCATAGAATAACTCAACTTGTCTATATTATCATATCATTGGGATCGTGGCACATTGGTTGTCACGGTCATATTTTTATCTTTGTCGGTAGGAGCTTCTATACGAATGGAATTTTATGTATCAAGGAACCGTTAAATTTCATTTCTAGAACTTAAATAAACACGTATTTTAAAAAGGATACATGCATGTGTATACCTGAGACTTCTACCCTGTGAATTTTCACATTCCTAACCGGTGCAAGATGGATACGTTGGCTAAGTACCTTCACCTTAGTTTATGTTTTTTAGTCATGCTTAACAAACGCTATCAAAAAAACTTTTCACAAATTTCAAAAGAATATGTACAACGTTGCATAAATGCAATCTACAAAACCAGTAAATACAACTTGCATATCATATCACAAACATTGTTTTAGCAATAACATAAGCCTACATATAAGTAAGTATATAACCTAAATATTGTTTACATAAACCTTTTTCACATAAGCTTATATTGAAAACACAGATGTATTAACATTACACAAACCAACAGCCGTTTTGTTCAAAGCCCTTCCAACTTGCGCTTAGAATAGAAAAGAATTGACAGCTCACTTTCCACAACTTTTTTTTTTCACATTTCAAGGCTTTCAAACTCATACTCCATCAATCCGAAGATGCATCACCCGACTACAGTAAATTCATAAGTCTTGGCATCTGGATCGATAATGAGTAGGTTTTAATGCACTTCATATGCTTGGTTATACTTTTTAGATAGTCCAGCATATATAGAATACAAATAACATTATTATGGACTCAAATTTCTAAAGTGCATTTAAATATACCATCCAGTGTAAAAAGCTTTATCAAACTAAGAATACAATATTTCCAAGGCTGTTCCACATAAAGTATCCAACAAATAGTCTAATATGAAGGTACGCAACTTGCATAATCTTTGTTATCATCGTTCATAACGATATCTATATAAGCTTTTCTTATTGTAAAGTACCATTTGTTTGATAAGAATAACTAAGTCCAAGAACTGAAAATCTTAGTAAGCCAGTAATTGTATGGTCAAACTTAAAATTTATTCGCATAAAAATAGAATCTTAAATATGCTTCTCAATTATTGCTAGATTATCAGTTTAAATTTTACCACACCTTTCTAGTGTCATTACTCTTCAACGTCAGCACTTATACAATCTATAATTTCAATTCCTTGGTTGCGAAGGAACTAAGCTGACCCTGTTTCAAAAAGCATCAAAAATGTACACCCATCACTACAGACCTAAGAACTAGAATGTGCATACCTACGTTTGTACTAAATGGAGAAAGGTGTCCCTATTCCACATGCTACTGTCAAAACTTAGGGATGAAGAATAGCAAATATATCTCTGCATGCCCAAGTAATTAGAGGCCTCGTAATTAGATCATCAGCTAGCTATCGATCTTCATCGTGTTTTCAAATCAAATTTCCCTACCCTAAAACTTTACAGTAGCCTATGTTTCCAAATGCATTAAAAATCGATGGGATAACTCGATGCATAGTGAACAACTATTCTATCCTATACACACTAAAGCTCCTTGGCATGCAAGGTTCTTCACGTATAAATATATCGATCTCCTCGTTGCATTTCTTCTGCAGGAAACCCTTTTTAGCCGAAAGTTTTCAATGGCAAGTTAAAAATAAAATATACGTCCATAAATCACCATACATCCATAAATCAACAGTGAACGTTTAGGATTGGAATACAGGGGACGTGAAGTAATTGCGTTGTGTGTATTAGCTAAATGGGGTGCACGAGAATTTTCTGGAACCGTGATGGAGAGAGGGGTTGCGAGCTGCAGGTGTTCGGGAGCCGCAGCGTTGTCGAAGTCAGACTTTGAATGGGAAGAGCGTGTTTGGCGTAATGGAAAGAGAGGGGCTTGTGATCCATACACAGTTGCATGGGGAGTGTAACCAGTTGTGCAAAAAGGAGTTTGGAATGAGGTGAAGAACTATGATTTGTGCATGGATTTTCGTGAATGAAAGAAGATGGAGGAAGCACGAGAATTCGCGGCAATGGTGGGTTAAAATCTGGGGCGTGCATTTTAATACAGGGAAGATAAAGAGTGACACTATGTATAAGGGGATGGGCTTCCTCGTTGGACCCATATAAAAAGAAAAATATATAAAATACTGGTGGCGTTTGTTGTTAAAGAGGAAGGTGGAGTAATGAAGGGTAGAAAGGGCAGTGTACAAGCGGTATGGTAAAGTTTCACTGATTGGAAGACATGGGAATGGCGTGCCAGTATAGTGGTACTGGGATTCATGTTTAGAGGAGAAAGACTGGGTGCGGTCTGAAGATAAGGGGCATTGGGCTAGTTTTTATGGTTAGGTCCAATTATATGATATCATAAATAACTTGGTTTATTTATATAATCATGTGTCTACATTAAATCGAGTATATGAATTCCACTTAGTTTTGAAACTAGATCTAAACACTTTGTATTTACTGCTATAGGATGGAAATCAGGATGTGATTAGGCAAATAAAATAAAGGATTAGTATTTAATTATAAATAATTAAATATATTATATCGTTTAAATCAATATAACGCGTAAAGTTCACACCTCTTCCATACGTGGTCTGATTTACGAACGGTCAGTCACATTGGAATCATATGGGAACAGGTTACGCTATGAAGTTGGTTTGGAACCAATTGAAGCTCATTTGAATTTATGGCATAATTAAACGTCTGATTTAATCAATTGACATTAATCGTTATGCAGCGATTAGCGACCAAGGTGAGTTAACTCACTAACTTTGTCTAGTTTATAATTTTATAAACACTATTTAATATTGATAAAAATAATTGGATGTTGTGTGGGATGGTTGTTTGGATGAATCGCTTATTAATTGGTTGAACTTTTAGATACAGTTATATAAACCGATAGTTAAATATTGATCCCATTTATTATAATATTTCATATTGATATGAAATAAATGTTATTTCTGTTGATTAACATCGATGGATGCAGCTAAACAGGTTGGACGGATCCAACTGGATTCCTCAACAATTATATTATTGTTTTTCCCATATATTACATTATATGATGTGACAAATAATCTGGTGTTAATTATTGTGTATGTTGGGATGTTTGAACAACATTGACCTGAAATAATCGGTATTTAAATACCGTAAAACATATTCGAATATATTAGGAAAGAAATTGGGGTGTTAAAAAGGAATTTCTATTTTAAAATAGAAATGGAATTTCGATTAGCTAAAATGTAATGACTTGTTTTAGTTATATAAAACAAGTAGTTTGATTTATAACAATATTTATAAATAAAGTGAGATAATTATTATTAATTAATTTGGGGATGGGAATTCAAGAAATTGGTTAAAAGAGAAATGTTGAAATTGGTTCGATGTTTGGAAGGTGAATAGAATTAAATCCATAAGGATTCACAATTAGAAATCGACGATGTCGAATGGTATTAAAATAATTTATTTTAAAAAAAAAATATTATAATCCATAATTTAATGAGATCATCAATATTTGGTTTGCAACCAATAATTTATAATCAAATTTGTAATCAATATGAACATATAAACTTGATATAAAACAAACAAGAAGTTGACTTGTAATTGAATTTTTAAAGAAACTAGATAGATGAAATTTTAAACTGAAAGGGGATTTATTATCAAGATTTGATTTAATGAATTTAGTGCAGATTTCTATAAAAGTATAATATTCACATTTAAAGTGAATAATGGTTTTAAAACAAACATTTTGCAAACGGGAATGGTAATAAAAGGAAATTGGTAGATATTTGAAGTGATAAATTCAAAAGTGAAATTAGAAATGGAGTTGATCAGAAACGGTGAATATATCCCGACGGTCGGAAAGTTAATTGAGTAGAGATTATTCGAAAGAGAGTTATAAGTTGAAATTTGATTATATCGAATTTAGGAAGGTACTAATCAATTCCCGATTTTAATTAAGGTTTATTTAGTTTATTTAATATTATTTAATAAAGGGTCAACGTTATATTTTTTTAAAATATTTTGGAAGTAGATATTATAATGTCATCGTTATAATCAATGTTCTCCGTAAAAGAAGTAGATTCTTGAATTGGATTCGAGAGTTGCGTAAGAAATGGTTGTTAAGATTTAAGTTATAAGCCTTGTCTATTTCGAAGTTGAGAATGATGTTCAGTTAAGGTCTGAGAGGTAATTGTACCCCAAATTTATTGACTTCGTTATTTACTAAGGAATGGTTAAGGTTCGGGAGAAAGAATTGGCTAGTGTTGTGGTTAGTTAATGAGTTATTAATAGGTTGAGTTACATAACGATGTTTTATGTAACATCGGTTTAATCCAATGAAAACGATTTTGGAAACGTTTCCCAAATATAATCAGAAATGTTTTCGAAGCATAGAAAATGGAATGTTGTGGGAAATATAGAAATTAAGTAATGATAATTGGAAATGTTTTTCCCAGTGTTAATAACATACATTTTCTAAATATAGAAAATAAGAGTTCTGAATATATAAAATTAATTCCTGATGTTAAAAAGAGATATTTTCTAAATATAGAAGATAAATAGTTTAAATTAGATGGAAACGCTTTCCAAGGATTGTGTGAGGAAGAAAGGGTTTTGGGAAATATTTGGGGAAATATGGAAACAGGAAATTGGGGAAAATAAATAAATTATTGATGAATTAACGTAAGAGGCTCAGTGTTAATTTATGGTTGATTTATATAAGTTCCATTTAGAGATAAGATCGTTGTGTGTATGGATGTTTTTCTTTGATAGTTAAATCATCGGCTACCAAAGTTTTAGACCATTCTTCTGTTGTAAATACGGAGAGATCGGGATCAGGTTTATTATCTGAAAACCACTCCGTATGGGCATTAGCATTGTGAATCAAATATAATGAAGATAATTGAAGACGAAGTAAAGTGCAAGGGCTGTTCTGTTTATAGGATAGTGCCTTTGGTTTATCCAATCCCAGGACAACTTGTATGGACGAATGTCTGACAGAGTATATCTAATGGATCACGTAAGTTGATCTCTTCAAACGTACTTATGTTTGGTTGCGGAGGAATTCGTTTCTCTTAGCTTTATACCCTTGGTATTTTTTGGGAAATCAGTTTATGATTTGGCGGGTATGACAATGTGGCATTCAGAATGGTGGCCAGGTGTTCCAAAAGATACATTATGACCTCAAGCCTCATCAACCGGGAAATGACAAAAATCGGGCATGCAGCTGGCTATGTGGGTCGCCCACATTAGGGCGTATTGTCACCATCTAGAGAATATTCATATTTGTTACTTCTTTTCACTTCTGTATCTCCCGGGAACGGTTATGTTGCTAGCAACCGCAGGTGACAATATTCGATACACTCAAGAGAAATGAGTGGTCGGTCATGTGTGGCCGGGTTGCAAGACGTTCTTATTTAACCCAGTGTATTCCTCTCTACATATACACTATCAGTAGGTGGTTCCATTCCTTGTCATAGTTGGAATCCAATCTCCAATAAGCGCCCGCGCTTTTGATTGTATACTATATATGTGGAGTGTGAGACGCAAGCGCTCTGCTAGATGGCTATTTATTTGTATCTAGACACTATCATAATATCAGAATAATATTGTTTTTCAAAAATGATTTGGGTTATCATAAGGTAAAAACCATACGTGTTTATGTGTTGATTGGTCTTACGATTAAGTTTTCTTTCTAATAGGATTTCGAAAAGTTAAACCAAATGATTGGAGTTTACTTACACCAGTCCCATGACTGACCCAGAGTTTATTTTGTTTTGTTTTACCTTAAACTCTTGGGTGCCCAAATTTCTACGGGTAGTTAAGTAGTTAAGATTTTACAGATACTTGGAGGAGCTTGGAGCAGGAGGCTTCAGTACTAGTTATTTATGGAGTTTATTTCCGCTGTGATATATATATATATATATATATATATATATATATATATATATGATATGCTCTGATGATATTTAAGTACAAATAAAGTTTTTATTTCAAAATTTATGTTATACAATATATTTTTTTCATTCCGCTATGAGATTCGTGTTTACTCTGATTCTGTTCAGCTATGTTCTTTTTCTTCTTCTGTTCTAAATTTCGTTCTTTCTATTTCTCACCCTCTAACTTCTTTCTATTAATGATCAAGTATTTCAGATGTCTGAATAGTCGACATTGTGTTTTATGTCGATTTTCAGAGTTGAAAATCCCGTGGTCGTTAGATTTATTGTGTACATGAAGTATATAAAATATTCATGTTTGAAATGAATTGTCTGAATGATAAAAATATTATTTTTATCATATATATGAAGTGTTAAAAATAGTCATGAGTCGAAATATATTTTTGTTCGCCAAAAATATTATTTTTAACATGCCAATGAAGTAATAAAAATAACCATGTGTTGATATATATATATATATATTTATTAGTTAAAAATATTATTTTTATCACATATATGAAGTGTTAAAAATAACCACGGGTAGAAATAAATGTTTGTTCATTAGAAATATTATTTTTAACATGTATATGAAGTGTTAAAAATAGTCATGTATGGAAATAATCATTTGTTCGCTAAAAATATTATTTTTAGCATAGATATGCATATATATATACACACACACACAAGCTGAATAGGAAATGGATTAGCTGTTGAGTAAATAATTTATTTGCGTGCCCGACAAATAGGTAAACTTTAATGAGTTGGCTGCGCAATTTTATTTATTATATAAACTCCTGTGAATGCCATTGGATGCGGTGTGCTAGTTATTCTGTTTGAGGTTATAAAAAATTCCATAGGATAATAACAATTAATTTTGAACTACACGACATGGCATACTTCGTGAAGATAGCATACTCTATCATATTCCATATAGGCATTTGGAGCTCGCATGACGAAGTTAGAATTACCATACAAGCGAGAGGCTTGTATAGCGATGACTTCATTTCAGGTTGAACCGAAGATGAACTATTGATGTCATAGCATATCATATTCCACATAAGCAATAGGTGCTTATATGATGAGGTTGAGACTACCATATGGGAAAGGCGCTCGTATGACGATGATTGAATTACAGGTCGAACTGAAAACTGATATGGGCTAAATAAAATATAACAGTAAATTTCTAGATTAAATAAAAACCCCACACGGGTCTGGAGTTGACAGTAATCACGTCTCTCTAGTTATTAGATTCGGTGCATGGATTATTTATTTTCCAACATTGGACGAGGTGACGTGATTTATCTCTGGAGTAATTTACACACTCCCTTGGGCATAGAATAGTTCACTAAAAATTGTGTATGTTGTTTCTGGATTTATTGGGTGCCTAATACGGCCCAATACATTTCTAAACCCCTCCCCGTATAAGGGAGGTTATGGAGAAATTTTTCAAAATTTAAAGGCGTTAGCCAACTTTTTAAAGTAAAAACGGTTTTGAAATCATCGAATGAATTATATATATATACATATAAATTAAATTAAACGAATAATGACGCTGTAGTTCGCGTTTTAATATCGTAATTTTAAACTATTATTGTAACACCCCACCTCCGCCAGGGTGACTCTTGCAAGCACTCTGACTTTGGAGGGGCGTTTGAATCAGGTAAACATGCATAATGATATATCAAGGCAGAACAAGAACATATGTATATGCGTAAACAGAGTAAATAACATAGATAAAACAGCGGAAGATTTTAAACCATTTCAAAACAAGTCTGTTACAACATAGCTTTCCAAATAAACAAGTCTAGGTAAAACAACATCAACTGAAAAAAAAACTGAAATACATAAATACTAATCCCCAAAAGAAGTGATAGCCATAGCTAGCTTCATGTCAAACCGTACATGAGCTAAATCCCACAAGCAAGCAATCCGAAATCCAGGCTAAGCTCCAGTATTCCCTCCCTGAGAACCTGGGGGGGAACGGAAGAAAAGAGGCGAAAGAAAACAGGTCAGTCAAAAAGACTGAGTAAACCCTACTACAATCAATGTAAACTGATAAAGTTAACTGGCATGAGCAGCAGGGATGAACATAAGGATAACAACATACTAGCATGATGATTAACTAACAAGGTAGATAAAGGTGTCATCGCATAATCAGGATTAAGGTTTTGCACCACAGGTGTACTAGCAATCTAACATGACTTGAATAAACAAGTATTGATCCCTTGGCCCAAGCTTTGGCCCAATAACATGAAATGACCTAACCCGCGGTCCAATAACATGAAATGACCCTAATACAAGGTCCAACCCAATGGTCTAGTCGATCGGCTCCCTAAGCCTAACTCGTCACGTGTTGGTGTCAATACGGCCCAAACATGATTGTAGTCAGACTGTGCAGGGTCTCCCGTCGGGTGTATCAAGCCCTAGGGTGGCAACCCCTGGACACCATAAACATGAGTGCACAGTCTCGATCTACTGGTACCCGTGCATGCTTTCTCCGGCTTCGGACTATGTACACGACCATGGTCCGCCCGGAACTACACCGGCGTACCCTCTGCCGTCTCTTTTGGTCGCTTACCTCCAGCCCAGTAATCGTGCCCCCACCCTAGCCTAGTCCCTAGGGTCATGATGATACTAACTTGGGATTACTGCTGGAGTGGGCCCCCATTGCTAGGATTTTTCTAGTGGGTTAAGTACAGTTTAACCCCCTTGCTAATCATGGATTAACTTGGTTAAGTGTAACGATGAGTTCACGACTTAACCCCGATTAATCTACCGAGCCCAAATTGGTTAAGTACTAAGTGGACCATGACATAACCCTAATCATGAGGCATTAATTAATTTAATGTGCCTTAACCTCTCACATTAGACTTTGTTGCGGTCACTAGTTAAGCCGGGCGGGTCCGGGTAGCTTTACACCACAACTTGGTCTAACCTCGGGTCCAAGGTACAACATGACCAACTTCTCACATTGGGTCCTATTGTTTGTAGCAACTAGTTAAGCCGGTCGGTTCCGGGTAGGTTTACGCTACAAACTCAACCCAACCTCGAGTTGGCCACACTTATCTTTTCTAGGTGTCATGTCCATCATGTTTCCAAAACATGTTACAAGTTTTCAAGCAATTGGGTAGACCTAACTTAATAGGTAAATTCCCAATGGGTAGACCTAACTTAATAGGTAAATTCCCAAGCTTATGTTTTTATGTCTTTTACTTTTACCCAACCCCAAACGCAATCCCATCGCTTACATATCGCAATAGCGCATATAGGATAGAAAGAGGGAACTTGGCATAATCATGACATAAAAGGTGTTGAAGCCACAAGTTCAACATGGTGGCATATGAAATGTACATATGTTCATATACTTGCATATTACATTTTTAGGCCTCAAAAGCATGCATAAAACATAACTTGGCATATTGGTGATACATGGTGCTAAATGACATGTAGAAACGGCCATAAGTTCGCATTTAGCCTCATATGCAAGTTATCATAAGAGATATGATAACTTACATGTTGCCAACATGCAACCTTTGGCATAAAGCTTGAAGCTTTATGTTCATAAACCCAAGATAAGCTTGCATAACATGATAGCATGAACAAAATGTTCAACCCAAACTTGCATAACACAACTTGCATATCATATGACAACTTGCATATCAAACTTGTATAACATAAGATGATGAACTTGCATATCATATCATAGCATACTTGCATAACATGATAAAATTGCATATTACATCATAGAAAACTTGCATAACATGATAAACTTGCATATTACATCATAGAGAACTTGCATAACATGATAAACTTGCATATAAACTTGCATATCATGCATTTAACTTTAGAGTTTAAGTATGAAAGTAGAATAGGGCTTACAATGCTTAAGAAGTCACAAAAATATGACAAAGCCCTTATGAAATCAATCAAACCCAAAATGCAAGCAAAACCCTTAAGCAAAAATGATCAAAACTCTTTCTTTATAGAAACTTGACTTGAATGCAAACTAATGATGCTCATGCAAGTCTAAAAACACTTGTATGCATGGAAAATCACTTAGGAATTTATTTAGGAATTTTATGAAAGAGAGTGGAGGCCATGAGAGGATTGATTTTGCCATAGTTTGGTTGTAGGATAGATTAATGATGATTTAGGGTAGGTTAGGGTCTTATTTATAGATTAGGCAAGTGTTTTAGGCCATAGGATTAAACCCTAGTTCCAATCTCAGCCCTCAAAACCAAATCTGGCCCCCAAGCTCAACACAATCTCAAGATGGTGCACCAGGCTAAACAGCCCGGCTGGACCAAGTCGACAGCCAAGTCGACAGGGCTGTCGACTTGGGTCCAACCAAGTCGACTCCCAAGTCGACAGGGCTGTCGACTTGGGTGTTCTGGCGGGAATTCTCCCGCCTGGCCCAAACTCGCCCAATTTTCCAAATTCAAGTTTTGACTTTGAAATGTTTTTACTTAGAAGTTTTCTGAAAACTTCGTTGGGCCTTAAACGGGTCATACGGACTCCGATTTTCGAAAACTCGGACTCTATTTCGCGTATTTTTCCGAGACGAACGCAATGGCATAGCCCGTTTCCATAGATTTTAGAATTAAATTCTGCCTCGATTTATGTTATAATAGGTTATTGAAAATACGGGTTGTTACATTCTCCCCTCCTTAAAGGATTTCGTCCCCGAAATCTTCAAGTTAGAAAGAACGTATCCTACCATCCAACATCCATCTACTTAAAACATCATCCACGAGCAATCATTGTCCTTACAAGATTCTAAATGTTGTATGAGCATATGCAAAGGTGTGTGTATATGTACTTATCTAATGCAAATATCATCAATGCAAATTATGTTAGTGAAATGAATCCATATGTATGCAATTCCTAACATAATGTATAACATCTATATGTTTGCACATCACATACATCCATATGCAACATCCATGTGATAACACAAAAATTTTCATCCATGAATAAGCATAAACACTCATGCATATGCAATATGAGGAGTGTGTGAGCCGATCTAGTGCCTAACGTGTATCATGCATCCACGAGTAACCACTTGCAAACACTTGCAACCACTTGCAACCATCAAGCATAACATGTTTCAAACACATGTTTCATCCAAAGGGTTTCTACCTAAGGTTCTCATGACAAGATTAACTCGATAAACTAGATAAACATGGATAGCAAAGAGAAAGATATGCTTAACAAAGAAAAGAGATTGAGAATGTACCCTCAAAAAGGAATGGATAATGCCCACGCATCTTCTCCTCGGTTTCCCAAGTTGCGTCTTCTTCGGCTTCACCCCATTGAACCTTCACCAATTTGACCTCTCGATTCCTTAGCTTCTTGGTCTCCGTCCCCAAGATACGAATCAGAGCTCTCCTCAAGGTAGCCTCTTTCTCCACTTCCACATCTTTCAGAACACTTGGCTCAACCACCTTTGCTGATTCATGTAAACACTTCCCGAGATGCGAGACATGAAAAACATCGTGTACTCCGGCAAGCTTCTCGGGCAACTTCACTCAATAAGCCATCTGCCCGATCCTCTCTATAATAGGGAATGGTCCAACAAACCTTGGTGCCAACTTCCCAACGGCTCCAAATCGGACCACATTCCGCAAAGGAGAAACCTTCACGAAAACCATATCCCCAACATCAAACTCCAAATCAGACCTTCGCTTATCAGCATAGGATTTCTGTCGGTCTTGGGCCGCTTTCATCCGTCTCCGAATCAACTCGATCTTCTCGGATGTATCTCTGATCAGATCAGGCCCAAGTATAAGCTTATCTGTAGTCTCCCACCAACATGTAGGCGACTTGCACGGCCTCCCATATAAAGCTTCAAATGGTGCCATCCCTATGCTTGCCTGATAACTGTTATTATATGCAAACTCAACAAGAGGAAGATGGTCTTCCCAAGTACCACCAAAATCCAGAATACAAAGCCTCAACAGATCCTCGAGTACCCTATTCACCCTTTCGGTCTGACCGTCCGTCTGTGGGTGATAAGCAGTACTTAGATTCAACTTCGTGCCCATAGCTTCTTGCAAGCTATTCCAGAATTGACTTGTAAAGATTGGGTCAAGGTCACTGACTATACTAGAAGGGACTCCATGTAGTCTCACAATCTCACGAAGATATACAGACGCTAGCCAAGATGCGGTCCTCTTGCTCTTCACCGGAATGAAATGAGCACTCTTCGTGAGCCTATCCACAATAACCCAAATGCTCGTATTCACTTTCCTTGACCTTGGTAGCCCATCGATAAAATCCATGGAAATACTCTCCCACTTCCAAAGTGGAACGTCTAGAGGATGCAATAGCCCACCGGGCTTCTTTGACTCGGCCTTAACTTGCTGGCAAATGATACATCTAGAGACAAACTCTGTCACATCCTTATTCATCCCATGCCAAAAGAAAATACACTTCATATCTTTATACATCTTATCTCCGCCTGGATGTATAGTCAACTTAGAGCGATGCGCTTCCTCAAGAACTTTTCTTACTAAATCTTCTACCATGGGAACACATAACCTTCCATCTCTCCTCAGCCAACCCTTGTCATCAATAGAATATCGAGCGAGATGACTAGACGTCTCTCCTCGAATCAGCTTATCCATAATCTCAACTATCTGAGGGTTTTCTTTCTGCGAAGCCCCAACTTGATCAAGAAGGGTAGGTCTGAGTTCCAGAGATGCTAAAGAACCGTTCATCGATTCAACTGCCAAAGAGAAATCAAAGGTTGCCACATACTCTAAATTCTTCATCTCAACGAATAGAGGACTTAGGGTCAACCTTCTTCTACTCAATGCATCAGCTACCACATTCCCCTTGCCAGGGGTATAAGCTTTCTCAAAATCATAGGACGCCAAGAATTCCATCCATCTTTGTTGCCTCAGATTCAGATCCTTCTGAGAAAAGAGATACTTCAATGACTTGTGATTGGTATAAAGCTCAAATCTTTCTCCCAGAAGATAATGGCGCCAAGCCTTGAGTGCATATACTATTGCTGCCAACTCTAAGTCATGAATGGGATAATTCTTCTCATGCACTTTGAGTTTTCTACCGCCAAAGCATATCACTCTTCCTTCTTGCATCAAAACTGCTCCTAACCCCGTGCCACATGCATCGGTGTATACTGTAAATAACTTCCCTCCATCGGGCAAAGCTAGAACAGGTGCTGATGTAAGAGCTCTCTTGAGCTTCTGAAAAGCAAGCTCGCATTCTATGCTCCAAGAAAAAACTGAATTCTTCTTCGTCAATTTAGTGAGAGGAGCGGATATCTTTGCAAAGTCCTTGATGTACTTCCGGTAAAAACCCGCAAGACCTAGAAAACTTCTCACTTCGGTTGCATTCCTTGGAGTCTTCCAATCCTGAACTGCAACTACCTTAGCGGGATCCACCGCTAAGCCTTGCTTAGAAACTATATGCCCAAGGAATCTAACTTCCCTTCTCCAAAAGTGACACTTGGAGAACTTGGCCTTCAACTGATGCGCTCTAAGCGTATCCATCATCTCCATGAGATGCCTTGAGTGCTCTTCCTCATCCTTAGAGAAGATCAGAATATCATCTACGAAGACCACGACGAACTTGTTCAAGAACTCCCTGAACACCCTACTCATCAAGTCCACGAAATATGCGGGTGCATTAGTCAAGCCGAACGGCATGACAAGCCATTCGAAGAATCCATCTGGAGTCCTGAACGCAGTCTTGTCTATACTATCTTCAGCTACCCTGAGCTGATGGAATCCCGTAGCAAGATCAAGTTGAGAGAAAACAGAAGCACCGACAAGCTGGTCAAAGAGATCATCGATCCACGGTAACGGGTGTCTGTTCTTCTTAGTCAGCTTATTCAACTCTCGATAGTCGACACAAAGTCGGAGAGAACCATCTGCCTTGGTAGCAAATGCCACAGGCGCTCCCCACTCAGATATACTTCGTCTAATGAAGTTCTTCTCAAGCAACTCTTTCACTTGCTTACTTAGCTCCCGCCTTTCCCGCGGAGCCATGTGCCGAACAGGCAAAGAAACCGGCTTTGCATTATCCACCAGATAAATGCGGAAATCAATCTCTCGCTTAGGGGGCAACCCTCTAACTTCATCGAAAACATCCGGATACTCTCGAACCACTCTCACAGACTGAAGAGTCTCCATTGACGAGTCGAGTGATTCCAGATAGCACAACATGACGGGAGCTCTCGGATCACAAGAAATCTCTAGGTTGTTTCTGAGGCGAGTCACGAGCCTCACAACCCTATGCTCACAATCGAGAATGGCTCCATATCTGGATAGCCAATCCATGCCCAATATCAATCCGTATCCCCTGAAACCAAGAACATAAGCACTGCACAAGAACTCTACACTCAGTATAGAGATCCTCAAATCCCCACATATCATACACAAATGGGCGGAGCCCCCAATAGGATTTGAGACACAAACGGGATCATCTACCAAGCTAGTACTAAGGTGCAAACTATCAACAAGATCAGATGAGATAAAGCTATGCGATGCACCAGAATCAAACAAGGTACGAACTGGAAAATCAGAAATATATACAAGGCTCTCAACAGAAATACTACTTCGATCGGGAACTGGAGCGACATTGAGAGCATGAACTTGCCCTCCTGAAGGCCCAGCACGCTGTGTCTGGCCCTGGCCTTGCCCTTGCTTCCTCGGGCAATCCTTACTGAAATGTCCAGTCTCACCGCAGAAAAAGCATTCACCATTCTTCCTTTTCCTCTTTTACAATCCTTGATAAGATGCTCAACTGAACCGCAGTAATGGCACTTCCCCTTGTTATTCTTGCCCTTGTTGTTATTGCCCTTGTTGTTGTTCCCCTTGTTGCCTTGACTCTTGTTCTTGTTCTGATTACCTTGACTGCTCTGACCACTTGGATTACCCTGATTTCCTTTTCCCTGGGAATCAGTCTTCTTGGCTTGAGTATCATTCACCTTGATCTCTTTCTTGACATCTCCGTGAAGTAACGCCATATCAACCAAACTCTCAAACGTGGCCCCATGGGGAATATGTGACATAGCCAGTCCCTGCAACGGCTCATTCAATCCTCTAGTAAAACGAAGAGCCTTCTTCTGAGGAGTATTCACCATATCCAAGCCAAAACGAGCTAACTGATTGAACTTATTCACATACTCTTTGACAGACATATCTCCTTGTCTCAAGGTTATGAACCTCTCCATTTGCAGATTCTCCTCAGTAGAAGATAGAAACTTAAGCATGAACCTTGCCCTGAAATCGGCCCAAGTCTCAACAGGCCTAGTACCATTGGTGACTTCCCACCAATAAGCGGCTTCATCCTTCATAAGCCACACCGCCAACAAGACCTTCCTCTGATCGTCTATCCCAAAGATAGCAAATAAATCCTCGGTCTCTTTCAACCAAATTTTGGCCTCTACAAAAGTCTCAGTGCCTTGAAAGTTCTTGCCACCCAGTGCTTTGAAATCTTTGCAAGTTTTTGCGAAGTCAGCTTGAGGATGCTGAGGGGGAGGAGGAAGAGGAACCTCAGCAACAGGAGGAGGAGGAACATTAGCGACAGGAGGAGGAATATTAACTACTGGAGGAGGAGGAGGAGGAGGAGGAACATCTGCGGGGCAGGCTTCGGTTGCCCTAGCCTCCAAAAGTCACCTATACCAAACAGGTACGTGCACTCCCTCTGGAATAGCAAAATTATCGGCCATGCTGAAAACGAAGAAAAAGACAGATTCAGAATGGCGAAAAAAAAACGAAGGAATTTTGCTAATAGCTTTTTGGGGAATAGCCTTTAAAATAAACTAGACTTTTCCTTGGAAAATACTTTATACTTGGTTTTGAAAATAGTTTTCCAAAAGTTTTAAAAAACTTTTTGTTCCTTCTCGTAAACCATATTCTCTGATACCAAATTGTAACACCCCACCTCCGCCAGGGTGACTCTTGCAAGCACTCTAACTTTGGAGGGGCGTTTGAATCAGGTAAACATGCATAATGATATATCAAGGCAGAACAAGAACATATGTATATGCGTAAACAGAGTAAATAACATAGGTAAAAAAGCGGAAGATTTTAAACCATTTCAAAACAAGTCTGTTACAACATAGCTTTCCAAATAAACAAGTCTAGGTAAAACAACATCAACTGGAAAAAAAAACTGAAATACATAAATAATAATCCCCAAAAGAAGTGATAGCCATAGCTAGCTTCATGTCAAACCGTACATGAGCTAAATCCCACAAGCAAGCAATCCGAAATCCAAGATAAGCTCCAGTATTCCCTCCCTGAGAACCTGGGGGGGGGGGGGACGGAAGAAAAGAGGCGAAAGAAAACAGGTCAGTCAAAAAGACTGAGTAAACCCTACTACAATCAATGTAAACTGATAAAGTTAACTGGCATGAGCAGCAGGGATGAACATAAGGATAACAACATACTAGCATGATGATTAACTAACAAGGTAGATAAAGGTGTCATCGCATAATCAGGATTAAGGTTTTGCACCACAGGTGTACTAGCAATCTAACATGACTTGAATAAACAAGTATTGATCCCTTGGCCCAAGCTTTGGCCCAATAACATGAAATGACCTAACCCGCGGTCCAATAACATGAAATGACCCTAATACAAGGTCCAACCCAACGGTCTAGTCGATCGGCTCCCTAAGCCTAACTCGTCACGTGTTGGTGTCAATACGGCCCAAACATGATTGTAGTCAGACTGTGCAGGGTCTCCCATCGGGTGTATCAAGCCCTAGGGTAGCAACCCCTGGACACCATAAACATGAGTGCACAGTCTCGATCTACTGGTAGACGTGCATGCTTTCTCCGGCTTCGGACTATGTGCACGACCATGGTCCGCCCGGAACTACACCGGCGTACCCTCTGCCGTCGCTTTTGGTCGCTTACCTCCAGCCCAGTAATCGTGCCCCCACCCTAGCCTAGTCCCTAGGGTCATGATGATACTAACTTGGGATTACTGCTGGAGTGGGCCCCCATTGCTAGGATTTTTCTAGTGGGTTAAGTACGGTTTAACCCCCTTGCTAATAATGGATTAACTTGGTTAAGTGTAAGGATGAGTACACGACTTAACCCCGATTAATCTATCGAGCCCAAATTGGTTAAGTACTAAGTGGACCATGACTTAACCCTAATCATGAGGCATTAATTAATTTAATGCGCCTTAACCTCTCACATTAGACTTTGTTGCGTTCACTAGATAAGCCGGGCGGGTCCGGGTAGCTTTACACCACAACTTGGTCTAACCTCGGGTCCAAGGTACAACATGACCAACTTCTCACATTGGGTCCTATTGTTTGTAGCAACTAGTTAAGCCAGTTGGTTCCGGGTAGGTTTACGCTACAAACTCAACCCAACCTCGAGTTGGCCACACTTATCATTTCTAGGTGTCATGTCCATCATGTTTCCAAAACATGTTACAAGTTTTCAAGCAATTGGGTAGACCTAACTTAATAGGTAAATTCCCAATGGGTAGACCTAACTTAATAGGTAAATTCCCAAGCTTATGTTTTTATGTCTTTTACTTTTACCCAACCCCAAACGCAATCCCATCGCTTACATATCGCAATAGCGCATATAGGATAGAAAGAGGGAACTTGGCATAATCATGACATAAAAGGTGTTGAAGCCACAAGTTCAACATGGTGGCATATGAAATGTACATATGTTCATATACTTGCATATTACATTTTTAGGCCTCAAAAGCATGCATAAAACCAAAATTGGCATATTGGTGATACATGGTGCTAAATGACATGTAGAAACGGCCATAAGTTCGCATTTAGCCTCACATGCAAGTTATCATAAGAGATATGATAACTTACATGTTGCCAACATGCAACCTTTGGCATAAAGCTTGAAGCTTTATGTTCATAAACCCAAGATAAGCTTGCATAACATGATAGCATGAACAAAATGTTCAACCCAAACTTGCATAACACAACTTGCATATCATATGACAACTTGCATATCAAACTTGTATAACATAACATGATGAACTTGCATATCATATCATAGCATACTTGCATAACATGATAAACTTGCATATTACATCATAGAAAACTTGCATAACATGAAAAACTTGCATATTACATCATAGAGAACTTGCATAACATGATAAACTTGCATATAAACTTGCATATCATGCATTTAACTTTAGAGTTTAAGTATGAAAGTAGAATAGGGCTTACAATGCTTAAGAAGTCACAAAAATATGACAAAGCCCTTATGAAATCAATCAAACCCAAAATGCAAGCAAAACCCTTGAGCAAAAATGATAAAAACTCTTTCTTTATAGAAACTTGACTTGAATGCAAACTAATGATGCTCATACAAGTCTAAAAACACTTGTATGCATGGAAAATCACTTAGGAATTTATTTAGGAATTTTATGAAGAGAGTGGAGGCCATGAGAGGATTGATTTTGCCATAGTTTAGTTGTAGGATAGATTAATGATGATTTAGGGTAGGTTAGGGTCTTATTTATAGATTAGGCAAGTGTTTTAGGCCATAGAATTAAACCCTAGTTCCAGTCTCAGCCCTCAAAACCGAATCTGGCCCCCAAGCACAACACAATCTCAAGATGGTGCACTAGGCTAAACAGCCCGGCTGGACCAAGTCGACAGCCAAGTCGACAGGGCTGTCGACTTGGGTCCAACCAAGTCGACTCCCAAGTCGACAGGGCTGTCGACTTGGGTGTTCTGGCGGGAATTCTCCCGCCTGGCCCAAACTGGCGCAATTTTCCAAATTCAAGTTTTGAATTTGAAATCTGTTTTTACTTAGAAGTTTTCTGAAAACTTCGTTGGGCCTTAATCGGGTCATACGGACTCCGATTTTCGAAAACTCAGACTCTATTTCGCGTATTTTTCCGAGACGAACGCAATGGCATAGACCATTTCCCTAGATTTTAGAATTAAATTCTGCCTCGATTTATGTTATAATAGGTTATTGAAAATACGGGTTGTTACAATTATAGCGGGAGATCCAACCGTCGGATTTTCCTGAAACCGGAACTGTTGGGTTCGCTCTGTAAAGTTCTTTCCAATAATATAAAATTCGTTAAGATCCAACAGTTAGATTTTCTGAAATGTTAAATTCAAATTTGGATGAGAGCAGCGCCAGTGCTATCGAATGACATGAAATGTCATTCGATGAAAATGGACTATTTATATATATATATATATATATATATATATATATAATAGTGAAAAATCGTTATAAAATATTACAAACGATGTGGAATGGAAATAAACCTATTTTACTTGGTTTATTGGATATTCTGGTGGTTAGATGTATTTGACATGAAATAATTATATCGAATTGAAACGTGAATGTCAAATAATCTAACCAAGGAAAGAATTAGTTTGAATTCTGTATATATGTGGATTATTTGAAAAGGCCTTGTTAATTCTCATTTCAAATAATCAAACGACAACTAGAAGTTGAAGATAAGAAGACGGTGCAAGACCGATAATCTTCACATCGAATGGTTGGCTACTGATGCCTTTGATTGGAGTTGCTGCCTTGAAAGGGTTACAATGGTAATTGTCCAGACCTATTTGTGGATTGTTCGGATGTGCGAGGGCCTCTGTCCTGTATTGGACATATGGGACGAGGAATAAGGTGGCTCCGGTTTCGTTTAGACCCAAAACGAACTAGTAAATGGATGTGTATCTGAAATTGTATTTCGTTCTGTGTTGATTTGTAACGAAGTAGATTTTTCAAATTTTTAAAATTTTGAAATTTATCTGGATTTGGTATTTTATTTGTAAATTTAAATCTAATGAATTTTTTATTATTATTTTTGTTTGATTTAAACATATATTGTAAGTGAAATTTAATATTTGTTCGCTTGATTTATTGATGTATATGGTTTGAATTTTATTTAAATAATCTTGTATGGTTAAACTTGGTTTTTGATTTAAATTTAGATATGTTTTGAAGTGTATTAAAAACACCACTAATATTGGTTGTATAAGTAATGGTATATATTTGGAATTTTGTTGTTTATTTGCTTATACACTTGTCACCATGGCTGAACTATTTGACCACCTGTTCCTTTTGTTGAATTTAATTGGACACTTGTCTAATTTTTGGTTTATGAATCAACACTTGTTCCCTCTACATTTTACTTCGTACGCGTGTCTGTATTTATTCCACGCGTCCTTCCCCTGTTTTCACCGTGTCCCTTGCTTTTGTTTTAAACCATGCCTTTCCTCATTTCCTTCATCGCCTTACGTTCTTCACTTCAGCCGATTAGGAATTCCATTTCTTGTCCAAAATTAAAAATCAATTTCAATGGCCACCGTCAGTTCCCTAAATCGAACACTCATTGAAATAGCCAAAGCCGTGTTGTGCCACCCACCAATGCCTCTTCCACTTCGCAAAACTATCGCCTCCTGTAACTGACGCCATCTCACAAAGCCAACAAGTCACCACCCTTACCTCGAGCCCCGAGCCTTACTACCACCAAAACCAACGCCCACCGCACTTGAAGCCGCACCTCCTCAGGTTAAAATCTCTGCAACGTGTCAGCCTTATCCACCGCAAAGTCGAAGCCGGTTGTCACCTCGAATTCCAGTTCAGCTCCACTTCTCTTCTCCGCTTCAATCCATTGTGCAGGTGAGTGTTTACCCACTCACGAATTGATTAAATTTTAATTCAGGAATGTCAAATATAATTGAAATTTTGGGGTGATTGGTTGATGCATGTGGTCTGTCTTGTGGTGTGATGTTGCATGAACAATTGTGTCATTAGATTTTTAAGTAAATGTTTGCACTTGACCTAGTTTTCACTTGTTCCCACGGCCATTTTGTTTCCATGGTGCTGCTCACTCCTATTGAACTGTTCTTGGTTGCTCTTCATTCATGTTTGTTGTCTTTACGGCAAACATGCATACTTTTAATTTGGCATTTTATATATTTCCAGTATTATGTGCCTTTGAACCCAAGGCTTTGACACTTAGTGAGTAGTATTTTATTTAGTTTATTTGAACCCATATGTGTGAAGAATGGTAGCTTTTACACAGTAGTTTTATGCTTGCATTGTTATATACTGTCCCAAGGACTACTTACTGACTTTCTATGTCTGCGCCATGTTGGATCCAGCACCGTAGTTTCGACATGAGAACATTAGTTGCCATTCCAATAATACATGCATTATATGGTTGTTAATACACATGAAGGATTCTATTTATTTTGGAATACATACGCATACTGTTGGCCCTTTGCATTGCATAGTCCCTGCCGTTTAATATATACATTAGCCTTGTTTCCACTTGCTTTAATAGTGTTGGTCGCTTCTACCGTTTAATATATAAGTATGTATAATAAGAAGCCACCTTGTTACCTTGAATTACATGCATGCTTTTATCCCGCTGTTGGTTACAGGGAATTTCCACCACAATACAAATAAAACCCATATATGCATGCATGAGCAATAAAAGATAGGACAATAATTTTGGCGGTTGGCAGTTTATTTATGGGTACTTTCTTTTGCTTATTTCCGTTGTTTAAAAATAGAATTAAGGGTGCATGAAAGGTTACACAGATATATTTGGCATTTTATTACTTGAAACTGAACTGCATTTGGATAACATGATATGGAATTAAAGGACTAGTAGTGCCGAACATGCTTAATGTTGCCATATGCTTTATTCGTATGTTGTGCTGAGTAATGCTGGAACATGCTACCCTGTCCATATTACAAACTGTTAGTGTATGTTTGCATCGTGCCTAAGAACTGTTATAAGAACGGTACACTTGATCTAAACTGATAGGCATAGATATTATATTAGTTTAAACTGGTATAAAACGAACAATGCACATGATTGAACATTGATATGAACGGTTATTATAAATCAATTATTATTACATTTGAATTTCTAACGATAGTTGATCTACTTGAATGAAGTTAATCCTAACCCGGTTGTTAGTTGTGTTTCTTTTATGCAATACGCTCGGGTCAGGCCCCAAGTGTTCGGATGTGAAGTTTTTAGCTCGGTTAACTGGAGAGGAATGCAAAGATGCAAGACGCTTAGGCGCGCGCAAAGCCCGACCAAAACCACAAAGCTTTTATTTCTTTTAAATAAATTCATGATATATATTATTTTTTCGATGTACAAAATTTTGTAATAACTCTGATATTTATGAATTTTTCTCCGCTGCATATTACTGTGTACTGTGATTCTGTGTTTTTTTCTGTTTAAACCCAATAAGCTAAATAACAATTTGTCGTTTTGAACGTTCTGAATTGGTTTAAATACCGACTTGGAGCGGTCAAAAGGCAGGTCGTTACAAGTGGTATCAGAGCTTTCATTATGATAAATTCGAAATTAAATTGGAATAATTGAACTTGAATGAGTGTCCGGAAATATAACTATGTCGCTTTGCTTGTTGTGATTGTTTTCCCTCGACCTGACGTCATATTTCGCTTACTAGATCGAATCATTCGCGCTTGAGTTTTGAAGTTGTCCAATTGTGTCTTTGAATCTTTTTTTTTTGCCTCGTTAAAAATCTATGGACAAGTGGATTTGAAAAATACTTATTTGAGAATGTTGTTTTCAAAATCATTGAAATCAATTTCTAATTGATATTTCGGAAAAATTTGTTTGAAATATGTATCCAAATCAGAGTGCGCATCAAAAGCATAAAAATATTTTTGAATAAATTATTTCAAGAGATTTTCGACTAGGCGAATAACGTAACTTTATCAAGTGAGATGTAAATATTTGAAACCATATGAATAGAAATTCTATGTTATTTGTGCAAAAGAATTTCGGAAACGAATTTGAAAAGGGAAGTATATGATTTTATGAATCTCTTGAAAAAATCACCTTTTGTGTAATTATTCGAAATCTTAATCCTAGAACGTTTCGAAAATGATTTGAAATAATTTGAAAACTCGATATGGCTTATATATTGCAATGGTTTGTAAAGTATTTTATAAACATAGGAAGTGTAAACGTAGAATTTGGCGACTTGAATCCCGAGATTTTGAATGTTTGAAAGCAACAAAATTATGATTGAAAATATTTGCGAATATTGTTGCGAAATGATTTAGTATCCAAATCAGAGTGCGCATCAAAAGCAAGAAAATATTTTTGAATAAATTATTTCAAGAGATTTTCAACTAGGCGAATAACGTAACTTTATCAAGTGACATGTAAATATTTGAAACCATATGAATAGAAATTCTATGTTATTTGTGCAAAAGAATTTTGGAAACGAATTTGAAAAGAGAAGTATATGATTTTATGAATCTCTTGAAAAAATTGCCTTTTGTGTAATTATTCGAAATCTTATTCCTAGAACGTTTCGAAAATGTTTTGAAATAATTTGAAAACTCGATATGGCTTATATATTGCAATGGTTTGTAAAGTATTTTGTAAACATAGGAAGTGTAAACGTAGAATTTGACGACTTGAATCCCGAGATTTTGAATGTTTGAAAACAACAAAACTATGATTGAAAATATTTGCGAATTATTGTTGCAAAATAATTTATACCTTCGGGATGAAATGATTTGATATGAACCATGGAATTGGGTAACCCGTGACTAAAGAAAGGGTGTATGATTTAGGACTTGAAGAGTCCTTATGATGGTCTGCTCCGGGGAAAGGAGAGACATCATTTATTTATATTATTATGAGAGATAGGTCCTCCCGAGTAACCTTGTCACGGGGGAAGAACTTCTCGAGGAAATGGAACCTATATATTGATATTAATTTTATCATAATATGTTTGAAGTTTTTGAAAGCGATTTGGTTTTAAAATCCCGAAGCGAATATAATTCGATATGAAAGAAAATGAAGAATTTCAAATGATTTGAAATAAAAACGGGATGTTAAGTCGGAGAAAATTATTTCGTACTTTGATTTCGTTTTAACAGTCTCTACTTTTCGAGGACGAAAAGCCTTAAGGGGGGAAGATTGTAACGAACCAGATTTTTCAACGTTTTAAAATTTTGTAATTCATCTGGATTTGGTATTTTATTTGTAAATTTAATCTAACGATTTTATTATTATTATTTTTGTTTGCTTTAAACATATCTTGTAAGTGAAATTTAATGTTTGTTCGCTTGATTTATTGATGTATATGGTTTGAATTTTATTTAAATAATCTTGTATGGTTAAACTTGGTTTTTGATTTAAATTTAGATATGTTTTGAAGTGTATTAAAAACACCACTAATATTGGTTGTATAAATAATGGTATATATTTGGAATTTTGTTGTTTATTTTCTTATACACTTGCCACCTTGGCTGAACTATTTTACCGCCTGTTCCTTTTGTTGAATTTAATTGAACACTTGTCTAATTTTGGGTTTATGAATCAACACTTGTTCCCTCTTCATTTTACTTCGTACGCGTGTCCCTATTTATTCCATGCGTCCGTCCTTTGTTTTCACCGTGTCCATTGCTTTTGTTTTAAACCGTCCCTTTCCTCATTTCCTTCATCGCCTTAAGTTTTCCCCTTCACCCGACTAGAAATTCCATTTCTTGCCCAAAATTAAAAATCAATTTCAATATCCACCGTCAGTTCCCTAAATCGAAGCCTCACTGAAATAGCCGAAGCCTTGTTGTGCCACCTACCAGCGCCTCTTCCACTTCGCAAAACTGTCGCCTCCTGTAACTGACGACACCTCGCAAAGCCAACAAGTCACCACCCTTACCTCGAGCCCCGAGCCTTACTACCACCAAAACCAACGCCCACTGCACTTGAAGCCGCACCTCCTCAGGTCAAAATCTCCGCACCATGTCAGCCTTATCCACTGCAAAGTCGAAACCGGTTGTCACCTTGAATTCCAGTTCATCTCCACTTCTCTTCCCCGCCTCGATTTGTTGTACAAGTGAGTGTTTACGCACTCATGAATTGATTAACTTTTAATTCAGGAATTTCAACTATAATTGAAATTTTGGGGTGATTGGTTAATGCATGTGGTCTGTCTTGTGGTGTGATGTTGCGTGAACCATTGTATCATTAGATTTTTAAGTAAATGTTTGCACTTAACCTAGTTTTCACTTGTTCCCACGGCCATTTTGTTTCCATGGAGATGCTTACTCCTATTGAACTGTTTTTGGTTGCTCTTCATTCATGTTTGTTGTCTTTATGGCAAACATGCGTATTTTAAATTTGACATTTTATATATTTCCAGTATTATGTGCCTTTGAACCCAAGGCTTTGATACTTAGTGAGTAGTATTTTATTTAGCTTATTTGAACCCATATGTGTGAAGAATGGTAGCTTTTACACAGTAGTTGTATGCTCGCATTGATATATACAGTCCCAAGTATTACTCACTGACTTCCTATGTCTGCGCCATTTTGGATCCAGCACCATAGTATTGACATGAGAACATTAGTTGCCATTCCAATAATACATGCATCATACGGTTGTTAATACACATGAAGGATTCTATTCATTTTGGAATACATACGCATATTGTTGGCACTTTGCATTGCATAGTCCCTACCGTTTAATATTTATATATATTACCCTTGTTTCCACATGCTTTAATAGTGTTGGTCACTTCTGCCTTTTAATATATAAGTATGTATAATAAGAAGCCACCTTGTTACCTTGAATTACATGCATGCATTTAGCCTACTATTGGTTACACGGAATATCCAACACAATACAAATAAAACCCATATATGCATGCGTGAGCAATAAAAGATAGGACAACAATTTGGGTGGTTGGCGGTTTATTAATGGGTACTTTCTTTTGCATATTTCCATTGTTTAAAATTTGAATTAAGGGTGCATGAAAGGTTACACAGATATATTTGGCATTTTATTACTTGAAACTGAACTGCATTTGGATAACATGATATGTAATTAAAGGACTAGTAGTGCCGAACACGCTTAATGTTACCATATGCATTATTCGTACGTTGTGCTAAGTAATGTAGGAACCTGCTACCTTGTCCATATTACAAACTGGTAGTGTATGTTTGTATCGTGCCTAAGAACTGTTATAAGAACGGTACACTTGATCTAAACCGATAGGCATAAATACTATATTAGTTTGAACTGGTATAAAACGAACAATTCACATGATTGAACACTGATATCAATGATTATTATAAATCAACTATTATTGCATTTGAATTTCTAACGATAGTTGATCTACTTGAATGAAGTTAATCCTGACCCAGTTGTTTGTTGTGTTTCTTTTATGCAATACGCTCGGGTCAGGCCCTAAGTGTTCACATGTGAAGATTTTAGCTCGCTTAACTGGAGAGGAACGCAAAGACGCAAGACGCTTAGGCACGCGCAAAGCCCGACAAAAACCATAAAGCTTTTATTTCTTTTAAAAAAAATTCATGATGTATATTATTTTTTCGCTGTACAAAATTTTGTAATAACTGTGATATTTATGAATTTTTCTCCACTGCATATTACTGTGTATTGTGATTCTGTGTTATTTTCTGTTTAAACCCTATAAGCTAAATAACAATTTGTCGTTTTGAACGTTCTAAATTGGTTTAAATACCGACTTGGAGCGGTCAAAAGGCAGGTCATTACATGATTGATCTCTATTAAATATATATCTGTTTTGTGGTGGAGAATTTATTCTCTTGCTTAACACCCTTCTCTAAGACATACAAGCTTAGAGGTTATATATCGATACACATCATCGCATGGCATGGAATGTCAATGTGGCATGCTGAGATGCGGGTGATCAAGGCTTTTGCTGAAAAGAAGAGCCTTGTGGTTGATGATCAAAGTACGGCTTTAAATAGCATAACTTTGTGTAGCATTAATTCGCAAGCTTCACTCCTCGGTATGAACCAGAAACGGGATGAAGGATCTAGGGAGAATGTGTGTTTCTTTCTAGCTAGTAGTGGTGTCATGGTATGGAGCCCATACATTTTACTTATGTGTTTGTTGGAAAGCAAGGCGCCTTGGATATATCGGTCACTACGGGGCCGATGGATGATATGGTCGACATACTGACCATTTTGCCCCATAGCACGGCGAAACGCATTGTTCAAGAGTTATAATCCTCAAACGTAAGGGAGGACCATCCTTGTGGCTCCTAGGTGCAGTTGCGACTGTAGGCTGAGAAATGATAGGCTAGATTGTCTCGAATTTGGTAAGGACGACCCCTTTCCTTGGTTTACGATGGAAATCCAACTTCCAATACAACATTGTGCGGTTTTGATTGTAAACCTATATTGGTGGCATAGTGGCATGGGATGCTCATGTCGTCTATGATTGATACATTATGATTGAAATTGTTTTTGAAACATATATGCACTAGTGATAATATCAAATGATTTGGTTTATACCTATCAAGCATATTTTGGCCATTATAAGGTAAAACTCTATCTTCTGGTTTGCGGTGCATTGTGTGATGGGACTTGAGTCTTATAATGTCTTCATTTTTATAAAAAGCATTGCGTGTTTAATGATATACTTTATTTCATTTTTCTAAAAAGCATCAAGGGGGAAATAAACATAACATAACAAAAGACAGATTTTTAATCCTCGGCTTTTTGGAGTACAACAATAAACAAACAGGGATAAAATGAATAAATAATATAATATATATTGTGATGACCCCAAACTTCCGTAGGCCGAAAGTAAGGATGATCATTTTTGGAATACAGCATATTTACAACAAAAACAGATCTCAGATAATTATCATAACACATAAACCATCGCAGTGGAAATAAATGTCATCAACATTACAACAAAACATCAGAGTATGCAGTTTTACAGGATCCACTTAGCATAAAAGAAGTCTTAACAAAAGAGAAAACAAGTCTCAAATGAAAGGAAATAAGTTTCAAACCCTATTACATACATCAAAAGTGAAAGATAGAAAAATGTCTCAAAGCAGAATAAAAGATGGAGAAAAGGTCTTCTTCTTCATCCTTCCAAAGCAAGCTCCAACCAGAAAGTATCACCTAGAAACTTGTCAATTGGCTGCCCGTGTAGAAAGAGGGCACCCGAGTTTGCAAAAGTGAAACAAACTACGAGTCAGTCATGGGACTGGTGTGAGAATTCTTAACTAAATTGACTATCAAGAAGGCGAACCTCAGGACCACGCCGCTAACGCGGAACAGGTTTACTCCATTGGATTGCCAGTGCAATATTTTATAAAGTTTATATAAAACAGCGAAATGACTTTTGAAAAATGAAACCATTATAAGACTTAGATCCTATCACACAATGCAATGCACACAGGAGGATAGAGTTTTTCTCTTATGATGATCAAACATGCTTAATACATGAAAAGTTATATTTTAATATTATCATTAGTGTCTAGGCAGTATTAAAATACTTCAATATAAATATATCAATCCTAGACGGCATAGTACCCCATCCTACTATGTCGACGTATATAAGTTTACAATCAAAACCGAAATGTCGTCGTATTGGGAATTGGTTTTCTGTCATGAAGTCGAGGCTAGGGATCGTCCTCTTCCAATTGGAGACACTCTAGCAAATGCCTCAAGATCACACCTATGGGCAACCCTTGGATCTTCAGGGCCGGTCCCCACCGAACGGTAGTGGATTAATTATGCCTGAACACACGTTTCCCGGTTCCTATGAACCTATAGTATGACCACTTCCGGCCTATAAAACCCCGAGGTACCTCAATCCAAAATCCACATAAGTAAAATGCCGGGTCGTGTTAAAACCCAAACACCACTAGCTAGAATGAAACGTGTGCACTCCCTACAGTCCTAATCCCGTTTTTAACTCATACCGGGGTGTGAGGCTCGCGAAATCACGTTATACACAAAGCTATGCCTAAACAGGCTATGCTTTGATCATCAGCCACAAGGCCTGCTTTTCAACAAAGCCTTGATCATTGCATCTTGGCGTGCCACATTGACAATTCAACGCCATGCTGTCGATAACTACTACTACGTATCCGGGTGTTAAGTAGAGAATAAATTCTCTACCACCAAATAGACATATATTAACAGAAATCGATTTAATTACATGAAGTGGATTTCAACATTAGACACACATCCATTTACAAGTCCGTTCTGGGTCTGAACGAAACCGGAGACACCAAAAGGGTTCTTGATTATCCGCACGATCAACACACACGTCCAGACAATTACTGCTTCAACCCAGTCCTAGGAGCAAGTCAGTCTGAGGTATCAGAAGTCATCGCCCATTCGATGTGAAGATCGCCGATCTTCAACCGTCGTCTTCTTGCATCTTTGATTCAATCGCCGTTCAATTATTTGAAATGAGTTAAACTCGGTCTTTTCAAATAATTGTCGCATAATTATAGTTAAAAACATTTCATATATATTTATACCTATTTATCGCTATTTTTATTTATTAAAGATAGCTTGAAATATATAAACGATGTTACGGGTCAATGGGTGGCGCTGGCACTGTTTTTTCCAAAATTTGATTTACACATATCTTAAAATCTAACCGTCGGATTTTGATGAAATTTATATCGTTGGAAAGCTCTTCCCAAAACGGTCCTAACGGTTCCAGTTTTGGGAAAATCCAACGGTCGGATCTTTCTATATATTTGTTTGAAGTTACGCTTGTCGATACACGAACTGCAGCGCTCGTTTCGTTAAATTTTATATTTTATATTTATATATAATATATAAACCATTTGGGCGATTTCCTTTATTAAAATTCATTCCTTTTATTCTGTCAAAGTAATATTTTCGTCTGCCAATTCTAGTGCGGCAAAAATGATGGTTTCAACAATGTATCATTTTATATCAAATAGACATGACATTTTTTTGTTCGCCAACTCTAATGCGACCAAAAATGAAAATTCAACGATGTATATTTCTATATTCAACAAAAATGACATTTTTGTTCGCCAATTCTAATGCGACCAAAAATGATATTTTAAAATGTATAATTTCATTATTCAACAATATAACATTTTTGTTCGCCAATTCTAATGCGACCAAAAATGAAATTTCAACAATGTATAATTGCATTTTCAACAAAATGACATTTTTGTTTGTTAATTCTAATGTGACCAAAAATGAAAATTCAACGATGTATTGTAACGACCCAGAAAATCTGAACCAATTTAAAAATTTTAAATTGGCTAAAATAATGGATTTTAAAATTTTAAAATAAATATTTTAAATAATGACAATGAAAACTGAGTTTGAATCGATAATTGAAAACGAATATAATTAATTATAATTATAAACAAGGCCTGAAATGGCGCTGCAGTTTCAAAAATTGAATTCAAACTTTGTCGGACTGTACCGGGTGCAAAACAAAATGGATTTTAGTGAAACCAAAAATGTTTAAATCTGCTAGTGAATACCTTTCTAGCGAATCCGAAAAATCGAATTTTCATAGCGGAAAGCAAAAGTTATGGCCGAATGAATTTTCAGAAGGGTCGCTATGGATTTTATATAGCCCGTGAAATTGGCCATTTTGCATACGACCTCGGAATTCGACGAAACCTCTTTTGTTGGATCCGGGATGTAAATTTATTGCTAGGTTTCAAATTTCATAATTTTGAAGCTAGTATGGGAGTGTAGCGAAGTAAAACGTGTTTTGGCCAATTACAGTTAAATTGGATAGACCAGAAATGGGCCTTTTTGCAAACGGTCTCAGAATTCGACAAAACTAGTTTTGTTGGGACCGTATCATCAAAACATAGCTAGATTTATTTTTCTGGAATTTTTCGAATCAATTTGTGGCCTTGGCAAATTGAAATGCACGTTCAAATTAAATATTGAATGTTTTATATTTTAATCTGAAGGAAAACTGACTGAAACATTCGAATGGGCCTTCGAAACATATCCCATTGTGTTCGGAATAGGGATAAAACGCTAGGGATGACAGTTGTTGGGTTTGAATTGGCATTCGTCGGTGACAAGGGGTATTTTAGAGATTTTAAAAATTATAAAATAAAATAAAAAATCCTATTGGCCCATTTAAATTTCTCTCTCCCCGTTTTCTCTCTCTCCCTCTCCCGATCGACGGTGAAACCGTGCTCCCTCCTTCTCTCCTCATTTTATCTCTCTACAAGCCATTAAACCCATGGACCTTTTGGGGTTTTCTGAAGCCCTCGTCCTCCTTTTTAAATCAACACCGACCACGTCCACCCTCGTCGCTCCATCATCGCGAACCACCGCCTCAAAGTGGGCCCGCATCACGCCTCCTAGCGCCGCCAACAGGAGTTCGAACTGAGGTTGGTGGCCATCGTCGGAAAGCCCTTTCGAAGGTCTACGTCGTGGCACAACTGGATCTGGGTCTCGAGCAACGGATTAGGCGAAAATCCGTGACCTAGTTTTGAACCCAAGTTGAAAGGTAACGGCTTGAATAATTTAAAGTGATATCGACATTCAAAAGTGTCGCGAAATTCGTCCATCTTTGAAAAATCATATCTTTTTTCTTTGTTAACGAAATTCGATGAAACAGGAAACATCGTGACCGTGTGGAAGCCTTCTAAATTTTAGAAGAGACCGCATATTTTTCTGACCCTTCTGCTATTTTTGGTGGAGTGGAACCCAATGTGAGATTTCTAATTTATAAACAATATGGAAAACGACGATGTATAAATTATATAGTCGATGTATGAGTTATATAAGCGTTGTACACCTCTTGTATAAGCGTTGTATCAGTTGTACGTTGGATGTATAAGTTGTATATGCGTTGTAAAAATTATACATGTGCTGAAATAGAAGTGAATTGCTATATATATATATATATATGTATGTATGTATATATATATATATATATATATATATATATATATATACGCCCCTCGTCCACAAACCATGGACGATATTTATCGGTTGTGATTGGTGTGAAAATTGAGTGATAGCGAATGATTGTTTGGGATTGTTTGTGGTTGATATTGATTGATTGTGGTTGAAAAATACCCATTTGTGGTTGAGAAATATTTGGTTGACACCACATAGGATTAGTTTGTGGAAATGAAATAAATATATACATGCAGCCTGCGAGCGAACTAGATGCATGATCCCTATTGTCAAAAACCGCGAGGTTTTAAGGTAGAGCGAGGAGCCGTACTAGGGACGGTCCCGATTTTAACTACCCTGCCGTTATGTGCCGAAATTTTGAATAATATTCATGTGTTTGAATTATTTTCATTTGCTGAAACTATATTCATTCGTTGAATAGAAAACCTTCATGTGTTTAATTGATATTCATTCTTTGATTAGAAATTCATGTGTTGAATGGTATTCATATTTTGAAATAAATTGTTTTATAATAAAAACCACCTTTTTATCATCTATATAGACTATATAAAATTATAGTGTTTTGAAAAGAATTGTTTTACAATAAAAATCACATTTTTATTATATACAGGAATTGTTGAAATGTGTAGTGTTAAAAATAGCCACTCGTTCAAATAAATATGACTGAGATAAAATATTCATTAATTAGCTAATGATATGATTTTTGTCTACGCATGCAACATTAGAATGAATGGTGTTTTTAAACCAAATGGAATCGAATATGAAGTTGAATGGAAAATGATAAATGATAAGAACTGTATATATGTATATGCATATTTATTGAACAGGTTATAGCAAAGGGGCAAGAGAAGAGAAATAAAATTTTGTGCCCGACAAATAGGTACACATTTACTGTTTTGTTTGGGTGATGATTTTATGAGCCTGTTGGCTAGCCGCTTGGCTTTTTCTTTTTCTTTTTGACATAAGACGCCTGTGTGGCTATTTGGGAATTTTCCCAGCCCCTCCCATACAAAGGAGGTTATGGCGAAATTTTCCAAAATTTAAAGGCGTTAGTGAAATATTTGAAGTGGAAACGATATTGAAATTGTTGAATGAACTATATTTATATAAATATATAAGTATAAATAAAATTAAAACGAAACGTGGCCGTGTAGTTCGTGTTTTGAAACCGTGATTTCAAACAACTAGTGCAGGAAATCCGACCATTGGATTTTCTCGAAACCGCAACCATCGGGTTCGCCTTGGAAATATCTTTCCAACGGCACCAACCTTGTAAAAATCCAACGGTTGGATCGTCTGGAATGTTTAATTCAAATCTAAAGAAAAACAGCGCCAGAAACGATTATATTTATATATATATAAATATAATTATATTAAATCGAATAGCGACGCTGCAGTTCGTATTTTGAAATCGAAACATCAAACGATTGGACTGGGAGACCCGACCGTCGGATTTTCCCAAAACTGGAACCGTTGGATTCGTTTTGAAAAGACCTTTCTAATGATGTAAATTTTGTGAAGATCCAACGGTTAGATTTTCGGATATGTGTAAATCAAATTTGAAGAGAAACAGCGCCACGGCCGCGTTATGGCCCGAAGCGTCGTTTTGAATAAATTGGCTATTTTAAAATAAATAAAAATAGCGATAAATCGTTATAAAATATCATAAACGACATGGAATGGAAATAAACTGAATTTGCTCGATTTATGTGGTATTTGATGGTTGAATGTGTTTGGTGTGAAAATTACATTAAAGAACAAAATTGGTGTTGTCGAATGATTTAACCATTGAAATAAATTGATTTGAAATTCCAAATATACGTGAATTATTTGAAAAGGCCGAGTTAATTCTCATTTCAAATAATTGACTGACGATTGAAAATCGAAGATGAAGACAGTGGTCGAAGACCGGAGATCTTCACCTCGTTTGGATGGTAACCGAGGTCCTGATTGGGAGGCATCCCAAAATATGGATAATGAGTGGTGATCGTCCAGACGTGCGTGGTGATCGATGGGTTTGCGAGGTATTCAGTGCCTCCGGTTTCGTTCAGACCCAGAACGGACTTGTAAATGGACTGTGTGTCTGACATTGGATTTTATTCTGTGATTGATTGATCTCTGTTAAATATACATCTGTTTGGCGGCGGAGAATTTAGTCTTTTGCTTAACGCCCTTCTCTGAAACGCACGAGCTCAGAGGTTGTATATCGATGGACATCAGTAGCATGGCATGAATTGCTAGTGTGGCATGCCTAAGTGGCAAATGATCAGGGCTTCTGTTGAAAAGCAAAGTCCTGTGGTGATGATCAAAGCACCGCCCGTGTGGCGTAGCTTTGTGTATAATGTGAATTCGCGAGCCTCACACCCCGGTATGAATCAGAAACGGGAGAAGGACCTCTGGGAGGGCATGCGTTTCTTTCTAGCTAGGGTGGTGTCAGTGACCTACCAGCCCTGACATTTATATACTTTTGACCTGTGTGGTTGTTGCTGTTGCGAGGCGCCTCGGATATATCGGTCGATCCGGGACCGATGGAGCCATTCGTTGGTTCATTTACGCCCCCATAGGGCGGGGAGACGTATTGCTCAGGCATAATAATCCACATCGGTGGACCGGCCCTGACGATCCAGGGGGCAGTTGCGGCTGTTCCTGAGACATGGTAGGCTAGATTGTCTCGAATTCTGTAAGGACTATCTTTTGCCTTGGTTCATGACGGAAATCCAATTTCCAAATAAGGGACTGTGCGGTTTTGATTGTATATATATATATATGGCAACATGATATACGGTACCCATGCCGTCTATGATTGATAGTTATGATTTGAAATTGTTTTCAAACATATAAACACTAGCAATAATATCAAATGCCTTTGTTTTATTCGTATCAAGCATATTTTGGCCGTTATAAGGTAAAACTCTATCCTCCGGTTTGCGTTGCATTGTGTGATGGGAACTGAGTCTTATAATGGCTTCATTTTTATGAAATACATTGCGTTGTTTAAAAGAAAGATTTGTTTTAAAGCACTGGCAATCCAATGGAGTAAACCCGTTCCACGAAAGTGGCGTGGTCCTGTGATTAGCCAAATTATATGTGTTGAGTAGATTTCTCGTACCAGTCCCATGACTGACTCGTAGTTTGTTTCACTTTCAAACTCGGGTGCCCCTTTTTCTACACAGGCAGCCTTGTATTCAGGTTATCATTTATCTCTTTTTATGCTGTTCAGCTCCTATTGTACATATTTTGTTTATTTCCGCTGTAGATTTATGTATAGCTGAACTGTATTTTTACTAAGTGTGATCCTGTATAATGTGTAACTCTGATAATTACTTTTATCCAGTATATTCTATTGTTCATTATCTGGTGTATTTATTAATTTCTGTTCTGCTATTATCTGTTTCTATGTTATATTCCACGGATTAACCTTGCCGCCGTCAGTACGGGGTTTGGGGTTGTCTCATGTATATTTCTATATTCAACAAAAATGACATTTTTGTTTGCCAATTCTAATGCGACCAAAAATGAAAATTCAACGATGTATATTTCTATATTCAACAAAAATGACATTTTTGTTGGCCAATTCTAATACGACCAAAAATGATATTTCAACAATGTATAATTGCATTTTCATCAAAATGACATTTTTGTTTGCCAATTCTAATGAGACCAAAAATAAAAATTCAACGATGAATATTTCTATATTCAACAAAAATGACATTTTTGTTCGCCAATTCTAATGCGACCAAAAATGAAAATTCAACGATGTATATTTCTATATTCAACAAAAATGACATTTTTGTTCGCCAATTCTAATGCGCCCAAAAATGATATTTCAACAATGTATAATTGCATTTTCAACAAAATGACATTTTTGTTCGCCAATTCTAATGCGACCAAAAAATGATATTTCAACAATGTACATTTTATATATTCAATAAAATGATATGTCCCTTTACTCTTATTATTTACATATAAAATGTACATCTCTTTTTACTCTTTCCTATTTACATTGAAAATGAAAATGTCTTTTATTCTTTCCTATTACAAAGGGAACTCAATTAAAAGTTTATTCATCTTTCTATGTAATATTTGCATTGTAAAATGCAATTAAAAAGGTGGATTATATTTCTAATGTAAACATCTTCTCTAGCGTCAACATTCCTAAAATAAATATATTTTCTAATGTCAAGATTTGATTCATTTCAACTATGCTAACATGACGATGAAATTTTGGTGTCATTTCAACTATATTAATATGACAATGAAATTTTGGTGTCATTTCAACTATACTAATATGACAATGAAATTTTGGTGTCATTTCAACTATATAAACATGACGATGCAATTTTGGTGTCATTTCAACTATATAAACATGACGATGCAATTTTGGTGTCACTTTTGATAAATCACAATAAAGGTCTCATCTTATTTTCATTTGTAAATCAAATAAGATATCAAATATTTATTTTATCTTTCAATTTAAGTTTAAAAGATCTAAACTTTCTTTATTTTATAAATCAAATAAAGACCTAAACTTTCTTTTATTTTGTAAAACAAAATAAAGGATTCAAACTTTTCTCTTATATTTTGTAAATAAAAGATTCAGGCTTTTCTTTTACATAGTAAACAAAAGATTCAACTTCCTTTAGTATTGTAAATAAAAGATTCAACTTTCTCTTATATTTTAAATAAAAGATTAAACTTCCTTTTGTTTTCAAAAACAAAGATTAGAACTTTAATTTGTTTTCAAGACAAAAGATTAAAACTTTGATTTGTTTTCAAAACAAAAGATTAAAACTTTGATTATATTTTCAAGACAAAAGATTAAAACTTTGATTTTATTTCGTTTATTTTTAAATAAGAATTCAACATAAATAAAAGGATTAAAAATAGAGAAAAAAAGATGAGAACTTTATTATGATTACATCAGAATATTACAGATCCAAACTGTCAAACTATAACATGACATCACAACGAACAAAATTCAACAATACAACAATCACCACATAACAGATCAGAATAATATACAATGATTCAACTGATCGAATAGAATTTAAAATAAATTATTTAACTATTTAAATTTAGAATCTCACAGTCGTTGACGATTTCTGACCAAAATTCAAACTGTTCAGAATCAACTCCAGTCAGTCTATATGCGTAGATCTCAGTCACACGATTACAACGTCGCTGAAATCATCGAATTTCGAATTGAAATGAGTTATATATGGTTAATCGAAGTTTTAAAATAATTTAAATTAATAAATAAGGTAAATCACCTTCTTCCTCTCTTAGACACTACAGGCCGACGCTTTTCAATATTGTTCAATACTAGGGTTCGGATTTGCTCTTGGATGGATGCACTAGAGGTTGATCGGATGGCGGGACGTCAACTGGCTACGGGTGGTGCACGCGGGTAGGGGGGTGGTTTGGCCGAACTCGGTGGTGGCTAGGGGGCCCACGGCGAACGAGACGCGGCGGGTTTGGGGGTCTTCTGCTCTGGCTTTGGGCGACGAGAAGATGATCCACCGTATGGAATTGAAGAGGAAGGAAGGGGCTTTGATTTGGTATGTGTGAGGGATTCTAATTCAAAGAGATGATGAAGAAATTAATGGAGGAAGGGGAAGCAAATTCGGCCATTGGTTAGAGGGGGGCGACGACAAGAGAAAATGAATAGTAAATTAGGGTTTTGTCCTATTTTTATATTGATTTTTGTGTATTTTTACAAATAAATCCAAATCTTTCAAACCGTGCTGATTCCAGTCCAAACAAAGTTGACCCCAGCTAATAGCCCATATTTCGGACCCAATGGGACAGGTCCCGTCAGCCCAAACGGCTGTCTGTGGCCTGTATTATTTAATTTAATATTTAATTCCTTAATTAATTTAATTTGTCTGCATAAATAAATTCACCGATGCCACAAACGGACTCTGAAAAATCCAGAAAAAATATATTTGTCTATGTTATGACGATATGGTCCAAACAAAATTAATTTCGTCGAATTCTGACACTGTTTGAAAAATGACTATTTTTCAGTCGATTAAATTTGACTATAATCGACCAAACACATTTTCCTTTGCCACGCTCACATATTAAATCGAAAAATTCTAAAAATTGAAACCTAGCAATAATATGATATTCCGGTTCCAATGAAAGTGGTTTCATTTAAAACAGAGATCGTTTGAAAATTGACTATTTTCACTGACTTTAATATTATTTAAAAATGGAATTTTTAATTTCTGCCACATTTTTCCACCAAATAATTTAAAATAAAATTTTTAAATTGGTTCGGATTTTCCGGGTCGTTACATATATTCTTTACAAAGGTAACGACAAGCACTTCGCGTGTGACCATGCCATGCGCTTTGCGCGTGAATTGTTTATTCAATATTGTGATTTTACATTTGTTTGCACACGAATTGTACGAATGTTGCATAATTTATAAATATCACTCAAGAAAAAATAGAAATATTAAAGAGTATAAACAAATTCAGAGGTTAAAATTTGAATAAATAGGTAGTACGAATATAGTGCAATAAATTTTGAATCTTTCGACGTTACGTGGTTTTTTTTAGTTGATGGTTTGCTTAAGAAGGGTGTTGAATATGTCTGACAACTATGTTCTCACGACTACAATTTACGTTTGAAAAGATCAAACGAACAAATTTTCAGGATCTTAATTTTTGAAAAGTTGATGGTTTGCTTAAAAAGAGCTTTGAATATATCAAATAGTTATGTTTTGCAACCACAATTTATGGTCAAAAAGATCAAATGAACAAACTTTTAGGATTTTAATTTTTTAAATATTCTATCTAATATTCATTGAATTTTTGAGTTATATTAATATTTAATAAGATACGAATTTGTGAAATATTTAGATCTTACATTTAAGTACTGTTAAGTTTTGATAATACTTATAGAGAAGCGGTTAAAATTTGTAATGAAAGCTTATTCATATCCTTCTTTGAGCGATATTAGCAAGGTATTTTGCATTTGTTGAAAAAGTTTATTAGATCTTAATTTAAATGACATTAAATGACTAATTTTTTGGGGAGATTTGGTAAATAACAATTTAGTATATTTAAAAACTCATACTTAAGGGCACTTTGGGAAGCTCACAGTTGGACCAAAACATTGCGATCACAAGACAATTATTAATAAAGATAATACTATTTTACTATCTTTCCACTTTGAGTGGTTTCGTACAGAAAAATAGGGATTTTGGTCACATGTGGTTTATTGTACCTAAGTTTATTATTTTATAACGAAATGGAGATTTCCATACATATAATTTATAGTGTCTAAATCCACACTTTTTATGTAATTTTAGGATATATTGGTAAACGGAACGTAAAGTAGACTATATTCTGAATATACATACAAATAATATTAGGAAAAGACCTTTTTATTTATATCTGCAATCAAAACCCAAACAATAAACTCAGACTGACAATTCCATATAATTAGAGTTCAGGGGATTTTTATATTTTATTTTCGTTAATCCCAAACCTCATAGGCATAATCAATCCAAAATTAAATTAACAAGTCATAGAAAATTGGTAAACATAAAGAATCTCAGTCATAGTGCCAAAGAGAGAAAATTGTGTGATAATTCTTGATCTAGATTGTAACTATGCCCATAAATTCCCAATTTCTTCTTCTTATAAAACCGTATATGTTAGTTCCAGTAATCCTACGAATGAAGTTGAATAAATGAAATAGAATAGAGTGGAAGAAGGAAAAAGAACAAGCCTTCACCTAGACTTGATCCTAACACCAATAGAAACAAAAAAAAGGAAAAAATGGAGGTAGCCTCAAATTATATGACTAGGAGAAAGGGGTTAAGGCTCTTTTTCTAGGTGTCAAAATATGTAGGAGGCGTTTGATTTATAATATAAGATTCAAGCTATCCGTCGGCACCTAAACGTAAAATATCACAATCAAAACTTGGTTGCCATCCACAATCACAAGAATGAAGTGGCTGACCTCCCTCTTGGAGGGTGGCGACTCGACAATCAACCCCTCTGTAGGAAGAGTGGTCGATCTCCATTCTAGGTTGGGAAATGCGAATTTACTCTACGATTGATTTGTTAATAAACTTTAATTAATTTGTTTCCTTTCTTTTGAACTATGTCCCCTTGTTATATGTACATATTGACACATAACCATGAATTTGAATACGGGGTATTCCTTTATGCCAAATTTATTTATTCTATTCCATATTCATCCCATTAATCTCAAATTTAAATCTATATGCTCATTATTATTTTTTGGCAAGGCAATCTATATGCTCATTATTTATTCGTATTTTATATTGAAACTTTGTTATGTGCATATCTTTTACATAAGACTCCATTTTTGACAAAAAAAATTATGAAAAGGGATAAGAGTCCAGTCATAAACATAATGGTGATATTTTCATGGCCAAATTGCAATGCATAAAATATCCATATTTTTAATTACTATTATTTTAGTTATCTATGTTTAATTATGGTATATTTTAATGTGTTTTACAGATATAGAAAACAGTAATTAATAAAGGAATTTAGTAAATGGAAATAAAAGCAATAAACAATGTTAACATAGAAGAAATAGAATACACAAGAAGGAAAGTAAAGTACCCATATTCAGGGTAGAATATTAAAGAAAGGGTGTTGCTATTCACACCACAGTTTACACTTTTGGCCATCTTCCTAAACTTAATACAAAAGATTATTTTTTATATTCTTATGGCCACCATATATTATTCCTTCACTCAGTTATTCACCACCATATTATTCCTTCACTCGGTTATTCACCACTGTGCTTTTCTTAAGAAAAACACGTAATTCTCTATAATTTCAAACACTAGACCTTAACAAATATACTTTTGTACCTAATAGAGATGGAAGATGAAGATTAAAAAGAGGTTAGAAATGCTTTGTTTTCTATGTTGTTAGGTTTTTTTTTCTAACGTTTAGGGTTTTACATTGCATTTTAGGATTTTTTTTTCAGCTCTGTTGGAAACTTAAAGTTTGAAGAACATTAAATTTGAGGACGTTGTAATAGAGAATGACAATGTAAGTTTTGACTTGTAGGGTTTTCATCCGTATAACTTATGTATCTTTTTTTACAAAACGATACATCAACTTTTTTTTGTCGTTTGATAGATAGAGTATTTGAATGATGATAAATTGGACGATAAACATGATGGTTGTGGTAATATAATGACAAAAGTTCGATTAAATGACTCAAAAGAAAAAAATGTTGATTTGACGAATCGTTTCAAAATCGATGAAGTAAAACTCATTTATAAAAATTAAAATTGCTAATGTGGTTATGAAAATGTATTATGTTAATTTTTTCTTCAACTATTTAATTTTAGATATTTGATTCGCAAAATACATTGATGTAAGGGAGGAAGGAAGCCTTCGTGTAGAGGAAGGAGCTGGTGACCTCTGCATTTTTTGGTTATTAATTTATATGGTGGCCAGTAGACGAAATTTGAAATATTTGGGGTTCTTTTAGTTTTGGTGGCCCAGTGTACATAGGGGTATGAATAGCAGCACCCTAAAGAAATGAAACAATCATATTTTGGACAAATTTTGCAAAGAAAGGAAATATTAAGAAACCGTTTAACATTTGTTTAAAAGGGATACATGAAAATTTCAAGCTAGAGATCTAGAGAATTCCTGGTTTGAGATGAAAGGCCAGAAATAAATATTGGAACCATATTTGATTATATACATGTATATATGTAATAGGTATATAACCGTGAAAAAACTGCAATTGGAAAAAAATTCTGAAATTCAAATTATTAGCAAAGTTTAAATTTCTGAAGAGGGGAAAACAAATAAGATGAACTTAGTTGCCTTTTAAAGATCCATTATCATATTACATTGTAAAAGTATTATTAAATCAATTTTTTCATTAAATTTAAAAATATTAAAATATTGAATTAAAAATTAAATAAAACCAAGTTATAATTGGAAAAAATACATAATACTTTAGTTGGTTATTATACTATTGAAGACACATTAAAAATGTTAAAATTGAATTGCTAGAAAGGTATATCTAGTTAATGATGCAATAAAAGAAAATAAAGGAAAGTAATAAGAAACAAAATAAAAGAAAGTAAAAAAGAATGGCAAATTTCTGTTTTGTAATTGTGAGTGAATAAGTAGAATAGAAAACGAAGCATATAAGCGAAAAACAAACATAGTAATAGAAATAGAAGTGGAATAGACAACTCCTATATGTATTAAAAATTCAAAACTAATTAAAATGAATTGGATGGAACCCCATTGGAACGCAAGCATGGCTTAAATTCTGCAAGGATGATAAGAGATTGGCAGTTGGTATTAAAAAAATCAGCAATTACGCTCAATCAGTTTCAATAATTTGTATGGATTGAGATTGCCTACGAAAATTAATCAAAAAATATTTGTCAGAAAGAAAAGGAATTTTATGAAAACTAATATTTATATGACAAATTCTATTTATACACCGAAAATCATTTAACATACACCATTATTTTTTTGTAAAATTCTATTACTAAATTACCTTTTTTCATAGATGCATTTTTAAAACTTATGCATATAAGTAGTCAAATTATTCTTAAAAGTATTGAAAATCGTTGCAAACTAAATACGTTAATGAAGATGTTACTGAATTATTTAATCATAAAATTGAAAATTTCAATTAAGAAAACCTTTAGAAATAATAGTTTAATTTAGAAGTGTAGATTTATTTTAAAAATTAGAATAATTTTGTTGAAATTATATTTTTCAAAAAGTTTGTAAAAGCTACAATATTATTACAAGAAATAAATTTCATTTTGTTAAATTTTACTCAATTTAATGCAAAGAATTTCTAATTTTAGTTAATTGTGTTTTAAGTTTGAAAGAGGAAAGAAAAAGAAGATGAGAACATGGATAATTTAGTTAAAGAACCATTGTATGTAAAGTAATATATGGTGTATGGTAGTTTATTATAATTTTTGGTGTATGTTTAGCAATTTTTGGTGTATAAATATAATTAGCCTATTCATATATATACACTTTTATATCTATATAAAACATTCTGAAAATGTGTTATTAAATAAACATGTGGTGCACCCGATGAGCGTCGCACAGGTTCACATGGGAATGAATTATTAGAGATTTATTGGGTAATACTAGATAAGTTTATTATAATTTGAAAAAGGTATTTTTTGCAAATCTACACTAGGTAGTATTGCATTTACTTATGACATTAATTGTTTTATTAACTGATACTTTGACACATTTTGCTAAATCTGTGAATTTCACATTATGCAGGAACAAACAAGGAAACAATTTAGGGAAAGGATAAAAACTGTAACGACCCGCGTTCTACGCATCATAGGATCGTAGAATATTTATTTCTTTCACATACGAAGTCGTATGGTCATGTAACTTTGGGGGACGACTATTGGGGTCATTTCCCATGTTCATGATTTTTCCCGATTTTTAAATGACCATTTTACCCCTAGTTATCACTGTTTTGGCCATAACTTTTGACTGGAAAGGAATTTTGACCTGAAACCCCTTCCATTGGCTCCGGATGAAGGTTTCTCTTTCCGTAGAGTGGTCACAATAGCCAAACGGACTCACCGTTTGGGAGATATGGCTGAAACAAATTTCAGATGGTGAAAAACAACTTAACTGGGCTTAAGCGGGTGATTAGCAGCTAGGCCCAAGGGGAATTTCGGGTTTAGGGGTATATAGGGGCTGATTAGGGTTAGAAAACATTTCTTTAGACATTTTCCAGCCGCCACTTTCATTCCTCTTAACCTAGTCATGGCCTCCACTCTCTAAATCTCTCTAAAACACCCAAAAATCACCTTCTAATTGAAGATTAGGCTTAGCAAACATTAAATTAAGAAGAAAAAGCACCAAAGCATGGTTGGAGCTGCTGTATAAGATTGGGAACAACGCCAAATCAGAGAACATTTCAGTTTTGGGTTCTAGTTGTGGCAAAGGTGAGTGATAGCATCGTTTTGACACTAATTACAGTTAATTAAGGGTAATTAGTGAAGATTAGCGAATTTATACACTAATAAATTCTGGAAAAATATTTAGAAATTCTTAAATAATATTTCATGCCTCTGTTATAAAATTTAGACGATTTGGTTAAGTTTTACTAAGTATGTACTTAAACATGATTAAGAGGGATTATGGGAAGATATGAAGTTTTAGTCACTTTTGATCCCTTTTGGTTCATTTGAATTGTTGTTTGCTGTTTGTGGTTGCTATTACATATTGCTATGACTCTATGGTATGTTTTATGATTGATTAGAATAGTTAAATTGGTCGAAAACGTCGTCGAATGGCGTAGAAAGCTCGCTGGAAAGTTGCAGAAATGTGCAGGTCCCGAACCGGTTCGGATCGGAGCAGGGGTCGGATCGGACTAGTGAACTGGCCAAGGGAATCCGAACTGGATTGGGACTTGTTACTGGAAGGAGTTTGGCAAGAAGGAAGGCCATTTGCTTAGAGTTGGAGTTGGACAGAAGATCGGATCGGAGCAATAGAGCAGATCGGATCGGAGAAAGGGAACAGGACGGATCGGAGCAGGCAAACAAGTCAAACAGAAGGAATCAGATCGGATGAACTACCTCTGAACTGAACTCAAGCAGAGACACCCGAACCGAACCGATATCTGAAGGGGGAGAATTACTGAACCGACCCGACCCGAAGTGGAGTACCGACCCGAACCGATGAAGTTGATGACTACCGAACCGAACAGAATCCTAGAGCTGCTACTGCACGACAACTCTTCTGAAGACCCACTCCAATTCGACCAAACCCGAGATGCAAAGGAAGTCCAAATGAGAAGTTAGAGCTCAGGATTCAGATGGGAATCAACGAGTTCGCTTCATGGTTGGGCTTTGCTGCGGGACGCGTGCCAAGGAGTTATCGACGTCTATAGCTTTGGACCACTATGGTAGGAGGTACGAAGGCGGATTCAGGGCCATTTTGGCATTGGTAGAACCAAGGGCTACGACCAATGAAGTGGGTCATTGAAATGTTTGGTCATGACTCCAAGTGTTTGGCTTGGTCATAGCAGGGTTTCTACAAGTCGGGATTCGTCGTTGCCTCAGTTTTGTCTAGTGTTTCAAAGTGGTAGATATCGTATGCTTTACGCACTGAGTGAGAGACGTGAGGATGGTTGCTATGCTTGATTGTTTGACATACACACCCCACCCCCGTATTCTTACACCATTTATCATGGCACCTTAGAGCATTGTACGGTATGTGGTACTAACTCTTTGGTTGCAGGTCCAGGTTCAGGTATGGTTTAGTATACCTGTTATTATTCTGTTTAGATGCTTATCGCTCATACCAGGCTTTATGTCTGACCCAGAGTTTTATGTCTCTTCTTATTACTCTGGGTGCTCACACGAGCAGACTAGAGACAGGTTAGCTGGTGATGCACGGGTAGATGATCCGGAGACGAGCAGGAGGCTTCCACGTACTATATACATAATATTCTCCCTGTGTTGTTGAAGATCACTGCTTGGGCATTGTTGGTGTATCTTCTACTTTAGCTTTCTTTTGTTTAGAGACAGTAAATTTGGAAAATTGTAATAAGCTGTATATGGATTTCCGCTGCTCTGATGATTGATGTTGATTTTAGTTATCAGCTTATGCACTGTCTCGCTTGTTTTATGTCAAGTATGTTATTATTATATTTTATCCCATGCGCTGTGAGACATTCTACAGGTTCCTTGATTAGTTCATTCTCTTCTTTCTTTTCTTCTGACGACTGTTCTGTGCTAGCTGGGCATGTGTACAGCGCACTTTCGGAGGAAATGCAGGCTGGTGCGGGACGGGCCGTCACACTTGGTATCAGATCTCTAGGTTGCGTAGTTAACCTAGGGAAGTTATCAGGGAGAGATAATATACGTATACGAGAGAGCGTATTTGTGATTACTTTGGTTTTTAAAAGCTATATATATACTATTAGTAGTATAAGGATGAAGTCGTACTGCACTAACACCACTATGGAGTTGTTAATCATTTCCTTTTTCAGATTGACGATGAGCCGTTATGTTAGAGGTACCGGTAGGGGAGCCAATAATGGGAATGCTGCTGACATGAGGACGATGTTTACTGACCTCATGAGAGAGATGCTTAGAGATGTGCAGAGGGCAGCTCCCAATGGTGGAAATGGTGGTGGTCCAATAGTGCAGGCGCCGAGGGTCGACTTCGCCAAGTTGAATAAGGATTATACTAGCCTTGGTGGGAAGCCGTTTCACGGAATGGAGTCGGCCACGGATGTTCAAGATTGGTTGGATAGTTGTGAACGTATCTTCGAGGATTTGGGTATCGAAGATGCGATGAAGAGAAAGCTAGCGTCCCGTCAGCTGCAAGGGCGGGCAATGAATTGGTGGAATGCTATAAAGGCAGCTACTCCCGAAGATCAGATTACTTGGGAGCAGTTTAAGGCTCGCTTTAGTGAGAAGTTCATTCCAGCTGCTCAGAAGTCAATGCTGTTTAAGAAGTTTTTGGAGCTCAAGCAGAATGGCAGAGCTGTCTCGGAGTATATTTCCGAATTTGACACTTTGTCAAAATATGGGTTATCTCTTATTGATACTGCCGAGAAGAAGAATGAGAAATTCATAACTGGTTTGGATCAGTACTTAGGGGAAAGGCTTATTAACCACATCGATGAGACGTTTGAGTCGATTGTGGGGAAAGCATTAAGATCAGAGAGTCTCTACCCTAAGTCGAAGACTGAGGTTGCATCTGCAGAAGAGCCAAAACCACCAGCAAGTGGTGGAGGCAAGGGTGGTTCCCAGAATAAGAGAAAGCAGAACCAAGCTAAGGATGGCCAGAAGAAAAAGAATAAGCAGGATGTGGAGTGCTTCAGCTGTGGTAAGAAGGGCCATTATGCTAGTAATTGTCGGGCCAAGCCAGCGGATAGGAAGTGCTTCAACTGTGGCCAAATGGGACATCACAAGGACAAGTGTCCACAGCCCCCTAAGGAAAAGCAAATGGTGAAAGCCTACGCTCTTAATGCTATTCCTTCTTCGTCGAATGCCCCAACAGCGGCGGAGAAGGGAAAGAATGTCGTCATTCAAGGTATGCTTTCTGTTTATGATGTTCCTGTTAGAGTTTTGTTTGATACCGGAGCTTCCAGTTCTTTCATATCTAGTGACCTGGTAGATAGATTGGGATTGGAGCCCGAGATTGTCGATAGACCTTTAGTAGTGACGAACCCGATTGGTGGTTCGACTAGCCTTAGCATGATTTGTCGTAATGTGGTCTTATCGAGTCATGGATGCATGTTTGTTTGTGATTGCTTTGTTTTGGGCTTTACTGGGTTTGGCATTATTTTGGGAGTAGATTGGCTCCAAAGATACGGGGTGGTGGTAGACTGTGAGGGCTTGTTGGTGACAGCTAGAGCGGATGATGGGCGGAGGATAGTGTTTGGTGGTCTACCCAGTAAGGGGGTATTGGCTAGTTTTCTAAACTCCCTCGACATTCCGCATAGTGAGTTGTCAGGTTTGCCCGTGGTTGGCCAGTATCCGGATGTTTTCGAAGAAGTGACCGGACTTCCACCACACCGAGAGATTGAGTTTCGCATTGATTTGGTAAAAGATGCCAGGCCTATAGTGATGCCACTTCGTCGTATGGCACCAAGAGAGCAGCGTGAGCTCGAGGTGCAAGTCAGCAATCTTTTGAAGAAGGGATTTATCAGAAGGAGTGTTTCTGAATGGGGAGCACCAGTTGTGTTTGCTACCAAGGCGGATGGTTCCCTTCGTTTGTGTGTAGACTACCGCGAGTTGAATAAAGTGACGAGGAAGAACAAGTATCCTCTACCGCGGATAGATGATTTGTTTGATCAGTTGAGTGGCGCGAGGATATTTTCTCAGTTGGATCTCGCGACAGGTTTTCATCAGCTTAGAGTGGAAGCTGAGAGTATACCTAGAACGGCATTTCGGACGCCGTCTGGATTTTATGAGTGGTTGGTCATGCCATTCGGGCTGACCAATGCCCCAGCATATTTTGTGGATCTTATGAATAGGGTATTCAGAGATCAGTTGAATAAGTTTGTCCTTGTGTTCGTTGATGATATTTTGGTCTACTCGAGGACAGAGGAAGAACACAAGGAACATTTAAGAGCAGTGATGGAGGTGTTGAGAAAACACCAATTGAAAGCAAAGTTTTCTAAGTGTCACTTCTGGAAGAGGGAAGTGAGGTTCTTGGGCCATGTTGTATCAGAGGATGGTATTGCCGTGGACCCGGCAAAGGTGGCTACGGTACAGGATTGGCCTACGCCCAAGAATGCAACAGATGTAAGAAGTTTCTTGGGGTTAGCGGGATATTATCGTAAGTTTATCCAAGGTTTCTCCAAGATAGCAGCACCATTGACCCAGTTGACCAAGAAGAATCAAGCTTTTGTCTGGGATGAAAGGTGCGAGAATGCATTCAAGAGTCTAAAGGACAAGTTGACAAGCGCATCAGTGTTAGTCATTCCTAAGGGGGATGAAGAGATGACGGTATACACGGATGCCTGTGATACCGGACTGGGTGCTGTATTGATGCAAGGCGGTAGGGTTGTAGCTTACGCAAGTCGGCAATTGAAACCGCACGAGAGAAGATACCCTACCCATGATTTAGAATTGGCAGCGATCGTGTTCGCGTTAAAGATGTGGAGACACTATCTCTTGGGAGAAAGATTTGAGCTGTTTACAGATCATAAGTCGTTAAAGTATCTCTTCTCGCAGAAAGATCTGAATCTCCGTCAGCAGAGATGGTTAGAGTTCTTAGCTTCCTATGATTTTGACATCGCATACACACCGAGAAAGGGTAATGCGGTGGCTGATGCATTGAGTAGAAGACATGCCAGCTTAGGGGCTATGTTCCTTGAATGGAAGCAACTGGAGTTTATCGCGGGGTTTGATTTCAGACCAAAGTGCGAATTGGATCCAGAAATGTTAGCAAGTTTGACGATCAGACCCACTTTGATTGAGCGGATCGGCTCTAGTCAGAGGGACGATCCTAACCTATTGGAAATCATCTCCAAGTTAGAGATGGGTATCGATGAGGAGATGAGCAAGTATGGGCTTGATCGAGATGGATGGCTTAGAAAGAATGGAAAGCTTGTTGTACCCAATGTCAATGGATTGAGAGATGAAGTGCTTAAAGAATGTCATCACTCAAAGTTGACTATACATCCCGGTGGTAATAAAATGTATAGAGACATGAAACAGACTTACTACTAGGAAGGAATGAAAAGAGACGTTGGGAAGTTTATATCCAAATGCATGAATTGCCAGCTAGTTAAAGTCGAGCAAAAGAAGCCTAGTGGTTTGTTACAGCCATTAGAAATTCCCGAATGGAAATGGGAGCAAGTCTCGATGGATTTCATCGATGGTTTACCAAGGACTAGATCGGGATATGATAGCATTTGGGTGATTGTAGACCGGCTGACTAAAAGTGCAAGGTTTATACCAGTCAAATCGACCAGAACGGTAGCTAAGTTAGCAGAATTGTATATGAAGTGGGTAGTGAGATTTCATGGAGTACCTAAAAGCATTGTGAGCGACCGAGACCCGTTGTTCACTAGTGGGTTTTGGAGGAGCTTACAAGAGGCTCTAGGGTCAGAATTACATCTCAGTACCGCATATCATCCTCAGACCGACGGTCAGACGGAGAGGGTGAACCGTATTTTGGAAGATCTCTTGAGAGCATGTATATTGGATTTTGGTGGATCATGGGATGACCATTTGCATCTAGTAGAGTTTGCATATAATAATAGCTACCAATCCAGTATCGGTATGGCTCCGTTTGAAGCTTTGTACGGAAGACCATGCAACTCACCATCATGTTGGATAGAGACTGGCGAGAAGTTTATGCTTGGACCAGATGTGGTGAGGGAAACTTCAGATAAAATCAAGACCATTCAACAACGAATGAAGGCTGCCCAAGATAGGCAGAAGAGTTATGCTTATAAGAGGAGAAGAGACTTAAAATTCTCCGTTGGCGACTTGGTGTTTGTCAAGATTTCTCCGTTGAAGAGCGTAATACGATTTGGCAGGAGAGGCAAGTTGGCACCAAGATTTGTTGGCCCATTCCCTGTTCTTGAGCTAGTCGGGAATTTGGCATATAGAATTGACTTACCAGAGAAGATGGCGGGAGTTCACAACGTATTTCATGTTTCCCAATTAAGGAAGTTCGTTCACGACTCAGATATGACTATTTCACCTGATCAGTTGGAGGACTTCGAAGTAGAATCCGAGGCGGTTGGGAACCACAAGCCGGCCCGTATTGTCGAGCACGACATGAAGCAACTTCGAAGGAAGGCGGTGAAACTAGTCAAGGTACAGTGGAGCGAGGACGAGAGTGATTGTACTTGGGAGACAGAGGAGGACATTAGGAAGACACACCCAGAACTCTTTGCCTGGTAAGATTTTGACTTCGATTTAGTTTTCCGCATGCTAGGATAAGTTTGTTCGCTTGTTTTGCATGATTGATTGTTGTATGTGGTTGTTAGACATGCGGGATCCTTTGTATGTTTTGGGTTAAGGAATTTCGGGGGCGAAATTTCTTAAGGGGGGGAGAGTGTAACGACCCGCGTTCTACGCATCATAGGAACGTAGAATATTTATTTCTTTCACATACGAAGTCGTATGGTCATGTAACTTTGGGGGACGACTATTGGGGTCATTTCCCATGTTCATGATTTTTCCCGATTTTTAAATGACCATTTTACCCCTAGTTATCACTGTTTTGGCCATAACATTTGACTGGAAAGGAATTTTGACCTGAAACCACTTCCATTGGCTCCGGATGATGGTTTCTCTTTCCGTAGAGTGGTCACAATAGCCAAACGGACTCAACGTTTGGGAGATATGGCTGAAACAAGTTTCAGATGGTGAAAAACAACTTAATTGGGCTTAAGCGGGTGATTAGCAGCTAGGCCCAAGGGGAATTTCGGGTTTAGGGGTATATAGGGGCTGATTAGGGTTAGAAAACATTTCTTTAGACATTTTCCAGCCGCCACTTTCATTCCTCTTAACCTAGTCATGGCCTCCACTCTCTAAATCTCTCTTAAACACCCAAAAATCACCTTCTAATTGAAGATTAGGCTTAGCAAACATTAAATTAAGAAGAAAAAGCACCAAAGCAAGGTTGGAGCTGCTGTATAAGATTGGGAACAGCGCCAAATCAGAGAACATTTCAGTTTTGGGGTTCTAGTTGTGGCAAAGGTGAGTGATAGCATCGTTTTGACACTAATTACAGTTAATTAAGGGTAATTAGTGAAGATTAGCGAATTTATACACTAATAAATTCTGGAAAAATGTTTAGAAATTCTTAAATAATATTTCATGCCTCTGTTATAAAATTTAGACGATTTGGTTAAGTTTTACTAAGTATGTACTTAAACATGATTAAGAGGGATTATGGGAAGATATGAAGTTTTAGTCACTTTTGATCCCTTTTGGTTCATTTGAATTGTTGTTTGCTGTTTGTGGTTGCTATTACATATTGCTATGACTCTATGGTATGTTTTATGATTGATTAGAATAGTTAAATTGGTCAAAAACGTCGTCGAATGGCGTAGAAAGCTCGCTGGAAAGTTGCAGAAATGTGCAGGTCCCGAACCGGTTCGGATCGGAGCAGGGGTCGGATCGGACTAGTGAACTGGCCAAGGGAATCCGAACTGGATTGGGACTTGTTACTGGAAGGAGTTTGGCAAGAAGGAAGGCCATTTGCTTAGAGTTGGAGTTGGACAGAAGATCGGATCGGAGCAATAGAGCAGATCGGATCGGAGAAAGGGAACAGGACGGATCGGAGCAGGCAAACAAGTCAAACAGAAGGAATCAGATCGGATGAACTACCTCTGAATTGAACTCAAGCAGAGACACCCGAACCGAACCGATATCTGAAGGGGGAGAATTACTGAACCGACCCGACCCGAAGTGGACTACCGACCCGAACCGATGAAGTTGATGACTACCGAACCGAACAGAATCCTAGAGCTGCTGCTGCACGACAACTCTTCTGAAGACCCACTCCAATTCGACCAAACCCGAGATGCAAAGGAAGTCCAAATGAGAAGTTAGAGCTCAGGATTCAGATGGGAATCAACGAGTTCGCTTCATGGTTGGGCTTTGCTGCGGGACGCGTGCCAAGGAGTTATCGATGTCTATAGCTTTGGACCACTATGGTAGGAGGTACGAAGGCGGATTCAGGGCCATTTTGGCATTGGTAGAACCAAGGGCTACGACCAATGAAGTGGGTCATTGAAATGTTTGGTCATGACTCCAAGTGTTTGGCTTGGTCATAGCAGGGTTTCTACAAGTCGGGATTCGTCGTTGCCTCAGTTTTGTCTAGTGTTTCAAAGTGGTAGATATCGTATGCTTTACGCACTGAGTGAGAAACGTGAGGATGGTTGCTATGCTTGATTGTTTGACATACACACCCCACCCCCGTATTCTTACACCATTTATCATGGCACCTTAGAGCATTGTACGGTATGTGGTACTAACTCTTTGGTTGCAGGTCCAGGTTCAGGTATGGTTTAGTATACCTGTTATTATTCTGTTTAGATGCTTATCGCTCATACCAGGCTTTATGTCTGATCCAGAGTTTTATGTCTCTTCTTATTACTCCGGGTGCTCACACGAGCAGACTAGAGACAGGTTAGCTGGTGATGCACGGGTAGATGATCCGGAGACGAGCAGGAGGCTTCCACGTACTATATACATAATATTCTCCCTGTGTTGTTGAAGATCACTGCTTGGGCATTGTTGGTGTATCTTCTACTTTAGCTTTCTTTTGTTTAGAGACAGTAAATTTGGAAAATTGTAATAAGCTGTATATGGATTTCCGCTGCTCTGATGATTGATGTTGATTTTAGTTATCAGCTTATGCACTGTCTCGCCTGTTTTATGTCAAGTATGTTATTATTATATTTTATCCCATGCGCTGTGAGACATTCTACAGGTTCCTTGATTAGTTCATTCTCTTCTTTCTTTTCTTCTGACGACTGTTCTGTGCTAGCTGGGCATGTGTACAGCGCACTTTCGGAGGAAATGCAGGCTGGTGCGGGACGGGCCGTCACAAAAACTCTTTCTTTTTTTTAATGGAAGAAAAAACCCCTTCATTAGAAAAGCAGGAATCTCTTAAAAAAAAGAAATAGGATTGGAATCAACACATTGATTCTTTATTTTCGCAATTTTTTTGAACCGTATGCATCCAAAGATGCGCGTACGGTTCAAAAGGGATATAATTTTGTACTAATCAACTGACTTTATCGTGAAAGATTACTTTTTTTAGGCCAAGAAGTTGATAGCGAGATCTCAAATCAACTTGTTGGTCTCATGGTATATCTCAGTATAGAAGATGATACTAAAGATCTTTATTTGTTTATAAATTCCCCTGGTGGATGGGTAATACCAGGAATCGCTATTTATGATACTATGCAATTTGTTTCGCCCGATGTACGTACAATATGCATGGGATTAGCCGCTTCAATGGGATCCTTCATTCTGGTCGGAGGGGAAATTACCAAATGTCTAGCATTCCCCCATGCTTGGCGCCAATGAGTTTTTATTTAAAAAAAAGAAGAAAACTATGCCTTTGCCATATTGAATATGAATAATAGGTAATAATAGCATGGCACTTCGAGTTCGAGATGAAAAAACTATTATTGTTTTTTCTAACACGATATTTTCTATCGAGATAGTAAATTTATGTATGTATTCTACAATGAAGAATTAATAATTAAATTAATTTTTCTATTGATTGAATCAGGGCATTTGGTCTAGTGGTATGATTCTCGCTTAGGGTGCGAGAGGTCCCGAGTTCAATTCTCGGAATGCCCCTTAATTTTTTTTATTGGAACGTATTTTCTTATTATTTAAAAGTTTAGGAAGTTCCATCAAATGAAAAGTGTATGAAGCTTAGTGGGTAGAGCATCTATTTCCTAAGTAGAATATTGTAGGTTAAACCCCTACCTAGCGTGTTGTTCTTTCATTGGAACGTATTTTCTTATTATTTAAAAGTTTAGGAAGTTCCATCAAATGAAAAGTGTATGAAGCTTAGTGGGTAGAGCGTCTATTTCCTAAGTAGAATGTTGTAGGTTAAACCTCTATCTAGCGTACTCTTCTTTCATCTTTTGTCCTAAAAACAACTTTTTTTTTCCTTTGAAACCAATTTGATCATATCCCTCAAACTTAGAAGGAGAGATATTCAACTAAAATAACATGCATGATAATATTCATTTATGAAAGGGTGTTTGCAGAAAATAAATTTCCCTTAATTACAACATCTTTAAGGGTGGTACTGTAAAATATCAGTAATTGGGAAATGGTGGTTGCATTCCTATCATCTCCATTACTTGATAATTCGAGCAAGCTTCTAATTTATATCACTTTTTTAATACTTAAAAATCTAGGAATTTCCATCAAATATAAAGCACTTGTAGCTTAGTGGATAGAGCGTTTGTTTCCTAAGCAGAAGGTCGTAGGTTCGACCCCTACCTAGCGCACTTGCCTTTTTTCTTTGATTGACACCAGTCAAACTTGTGCTTCTTCTTTAAAAGATGCTGCTTTTCAACTTTGATTCCTTACTCATACAATGGAATCTTGTAGCATTGAAGACCACTGGAGCTTTGTAAGAAAAAGTATACAAGTTTTCAACACGGCTTCTTCTAAATTATATGTTTATCACAAAAATAGCACATTTTATGCAATGGAGAATTAGTATGATTGAGAAAAAACTAATCAAAAGTAATAGAACACCGAGTTCTTGAAAAGTGATAGATTTTTTTTTCAAAATGGTGGATGGAAATCTACATGAAAAGCGAAGGAATGCATGAATTAAAAAATAAACCTACATAAAGTGATAGCATAACTTTTGTGTATTGCTATGGGCATTAGGCTGGTTGCTAAGGGCTAACCGCCGACCAGGCTAGTTTGGTTGGTGGTTAACTACTGACCAGCCATCGAACTGTTAGCTCTTAGTAGCCAACCCGACTCCCTTAGCATTACACAAATTTTTTGATAAATGAAAATATATGCGTAAGCGAGAGCTAAATAGCAGTGAAAAAAGAAAACAACATGAAATGGTGGACAGAGGTGGATCCAAGAAAGTCGAAAGAAATGAAGTATTTAATATATTAAATGAGTAATAAATAATGCATCAAGAAAATTAAGGTTTTAAATGTTAATTGAGAAGAAAAGTATGGTTTTAAATGTTAAATGTTAAATGTTAAAATGAGAGCAAAAAGCATGGTAAGAAGAAGTCACAAATAATGCTTAATGCTTACAACAACAAAACAACATGGATTACGTTATAACTTTAAATATAAGTACATAAACAATAATTTGAAGGTTAATTAAAGAATATTGAAATAAGGAGATAATAAATTAAAGGCATAACTTAACCATCTGAACTCCACACTACATGGAGTAGGCAACCATTCCTCTTTTAATCCATTAATTTATTTCAGAGGAGGTGAGCATGCCTAAACGGTGAAGGGGGATAGTTGTTCAATAGAAGAAATGAATCCATTAATTTTTTTGGAAAAAGATGAGATTGCCTGAAATGATGAAGGAAAACAGGAATACTACAGAAGAAAAAAAATGAATAAATAAAAGTGTACTTGAATAAGTTTTCTATAGCTGAACTTGTGTAATATGCTATTATATGAAAAACTAATTGAAGAATAGAAAAGGACTACATAACCAATACCTATTTCATCCATTAAAATCTTTAAATTGATGATTATCTTTTAGAAATAGCAAAAGAAATGTAAAGGGCTTAAATGAAAACAACAGCCAAGGAGAATTGAGGATATAAGGCAAGAAAGAATGAGAAAAGGAATAACATAATCAAATATTTTATTTTATTTTACATTTGTAATAATATTATAATAGATAGAACGCAAGAGCTTAAGTTTCCTTAAATGGGATAAAAAGTGAAGACAAACGTGGGAATGCATATGTATTTTGGAAAATGTAACGGTTTGTATACAAAATGGATGTATGAAACAAAGAATTCATTAGGCACCATTAATTGCAACTTATTATTTAGGGGATGTTTTGGAAATATATTTTTATTTTCCGCGGGATAATTGTAAAATTTCATCTAAATGAGGGAGATCGAAGTATTCAAGATAAGAGAAAATGTGATGCAAGGTAAATGTGATGCAAGCCACCGAGCTGTTAGCTCTTAGCAACCAACCCGATTCCCTTGGCATTACACAATTTTTTTGATAAATGAAAATATATGCGTAAGCGAGAGCTAAATAGCAGTGAAAAAAGAAATCAACATGAAATGGTGGATAGAGGTGGATCCAAGAAAGTCGAAAGAAATGAAAGTATTTAATATATTAAATAAGTAATAAATAATGCATCAATAAAATTAAGGTTTTAAATGTTAAATGAGAAGAAAACTAAGGTTTTAAATGTTAAAAGTTAAAATGAGAGCAAAAAGCATGGTAAGAAGTATCCACAAAGAATGCTTAATGCTTACAACAACAAAACAACATGGATTACGTTATAACTTTAAATATAAGTACATAAACAATAATTTGAAGGTTAATTAAAGAATATTAAAATAAGGAGATAATAAATTAAAGGCATAACTTAACCATCTGAACTCCACACTACATGGAATAGGCAACCATTCCTCTTTCAATCCATTAATTTATTTGAGAGGAGGTGAGCATGCCTAAACGATGAAGGGGAATAGTTGTTCTATAGAAGAAATGATTCCATTAATTTGTTTGGGAGAAGTTGAGATTGCCTGAAATGATGAAGGAAAATAGGAATATTACAGAAGAATAAATGAAGAAATAAGAGTGTACTTGAATAAGTTTTTTATAGATGAACATATGTAATATTCTATTATATGAAAAAATAAATGAAGAATAGAAAAGGACTACATAACCAATGCCTATTTCATCCATTAAAATCTTTAAATTGATGATTATCTTTTAGAAATTACAAAAGAAATATAAAGGGCTTAATTGAAAACAACACCCAAGGAGAATTGAGGATATAAGGCAAGAAAGAATGATAAAAGGAATAACATAATCAAATATTTTATTTTACATTTGTAATAATATTATAGTAGATAGAATGCAGGAGCTTAAGTTTCCTTAAATAGGATAAAAAGTGAAGACCAACGTGGGAATACACATGTATTTTGGAAAATGTAATGGTTTGTATACAAAATGAATGTATGAAACAAAGAATTCATGAGGCACCATTAATTGCAACTTATTATTTAGGGGATGTTTTGGAAATATATTTTTATTTTCCGTGGGATAATTGTAAAATTTCATCCAAATGAGTGAGATCGAAGTATTCAAGATAAGAGAAAATGTGATGCAAGGTAAAGGTCAACATTATATTGGTTTCCTCATATCTTATATAGTAATATAATATAGTAGAATAGATTCCAAGAATGTCCATCCATTCTCAAAATTAATTTATCTATCTATTATATTTTGGTAAAAGAAACACTTAAACTAGGATTTCTTCTTTTTTTATATAAACTTTCATCTTGATCCTTTTTCCTTAGCAATCTACTAAACATCTTGTACTTAGATCATCCATGGAAAGTAAACAAGAAATTAAATATTACATTAATAAAAGTTACTGAACAAAATTGTTGCATCAATGAATATTTTTTCCTGGCGAATCTATTAAACATATTGTATTTTAGATCATCCCTAGAAATAAAACTGCAAATTCAGCATTGCATTAATAAATTTGATCAATAGAAATGTTACATATGCGTATCTAATTTCTAAGATAAGAAACTTAAGATTTCGCTCTTTTCAGGTTACTTCTTGTTTTTTACTTTTTGAGATAAAGAAGTATATAGTTACCCATTTTTCTCAAAAACTCTATCCAACAAAATTAATGGTGGATAATGGACGTTGTCATTCAAAATAGCAAGCCCTATCCGATGGAAGAGCATCATCTTTCTATTTTCATTTTACATCATTGTGCTTATGCCTAATTCCAATTCATTTTGCATGAAGAATGAGGTTTATGAAATTCAATCTGCTGATTTTCTTCCATATTTTGGTTGTCTAATGGAATTCATTTTTGCTACTATATATCTTTGTGCTCCCATATTGTTTTGGTGATTTCCCATTGTCTTCATTTCTAATATGATTTTAATTCATTGTATTCTTTTATCTATGTCATTAACTAACTAGTATTTTTTGCCCGCTTTGCTTGGAGGGCTTCATATGTGAATTTCTTTTCTTTTTTACCGGTGGTTTAGAGCTTGGTACATTGTTGATTCCAAAACATATACCTTTGAAATATTGATCCCTTTTTTCCTTTTACAATCTTACCTTACATGTCTCTCGTGGTTTATCATGTTTTCCATATTGATTCAATAAAAAACTTACATTTAAAATTCAAATTGTTCATTCGGTAAATTTCATCCACTACACATTTTAATTTGGCAAATTCTATTACAAACCGGTAAATTGCTAAGTAGCCACCCTTTTTTATAAAAAAAATGAAGGATGAAACTACCCTTTTTTTGGTTATTTTTTTAATTTTCAGTCCACTTCATAGTAGCTCAACGTGGTTTTGTAGTGAATCACGTAAGGACACTACGTGGTAACTAATGATACCACGTTGTGGCTCTACGTGGTATCTTTATGTACCACGCAGTGCTCTTGTGTGGTTCTCTACAAATTCACGTGGAGCCTGTATGATGAAGGGTATTTTTGGATTTTGCAAATTAAATGTGGGGCTACTGAGCAAAATGATGGGTTCTCCTTTTTCTAGCTGAATTTAAGGGGGCTACTCAGCAATTAGCTATATAGAATGGTGCTGTTTGGTTACCTTTTCTAGTTTTGGGTCTTCACCTATATAGAATACGAGCGACACATGTATATCATGGAAAACGACCGTTTTAGAAAATGAAGTTAATACATACGACAGAAAACAACTAATATATATATTTTCCATTTTCTAGGAAGTAATGGAAGAATGAGAGACAACTCATCATTTCATCGATTCTCCATCTCCTCTATCATCCCCTTTGTCATTCTTCCACTCTTTCCACCGTCCATCATCTCATCTTATACGTTGAAAACACAAAACATAGTATAAACCAAACTCCACTTATTTTTAGTATTGATTTATTTATTTTAGAAATTTAATTCAATACAATTTTAGTTTCCATTAGGCTGGAATAATTTGACATATATCAATTCTAATTACAATGTGATTGTTGTTATTACGAATTTAATCAATTTTCTTTAAATTTCACATATTCATAGATATAGCAATATTTTGCTATTAATTGTTTCAAAAACATCTATTTTCCAAATTACATTCTACCTATCAATATATATTTATAGGCTTTTAATATTTTGAAATTTGATTGGAGCCGGAAGTCGTTATTCTCTTAAATTTTGAGGAAAAAGTATGCGACTAATACATTTAGTGGCGGTTTTTCTATTTTGCCTTTTATGAATTTATTTCTTGGATAGGTTACTTAAATGAAAATGAAGTTTTTGCACTTTAGTTAACATGTTAATCCGTTAGGAATGGTGTTTAATTATGTCTTTTGGATTTATTTCCTTTCTGGCTATATGTACAAAAATTTATTGACCTTTTATATGTGATCATATGAGCTAGAAGCACCCAACAAAAAATTAAAACGAATAAATATAAAATGTACGTATCTAATAAAAAAAGAAAAAAAAGAAAAGAAAAGGATTATAAAGAAAAAATAAAAATAAAAAAATACGCATAAAAAACTATTAGAACAATATGCACGTGGTACCGCTTTCTTTCCTTCCCCTTTTCATCTCTCTTTTCCGTCGCAAATTTTGATTTCGTTCAAATGAAAAAATAACAAAGTCCTCTTTGAAAATCGAAATAAAATCAATGCAAAATCAATAAAATAGAAAGCTATGATCTTTGAGTTCATGAAGGGAAGATCATTATTCCTACACGTTTGTTGAAAGATGTGCGACTCGTCATTGGATTCGGCAGTTTTGGTGGTGAGCTAGGGTTGGTTTTCTTAGCTATTATAGGAAACATAGGGCAATGTGGTGTTCTCCATTGTGTTTATCATTAGAAGAAGTGTCAGCGATGAGATTATAGGGATGTGCGGTTTGGATTTTTCGAACCCGACATGGCTAGGGAAGCAAGTTTTGGGGGTGTGTTCGGGTGCTCCATGGTAGTGGTATTCACGTAGTGTAGATGAAGGGAATTTCAACAGGGGCGATTTTGTTAGATTTTAGGGTAAATTGAGTGGAAGAGAGAGGAAGTAACATCATGACTATGGTTTGTTTTTCCTACAGGCATGAGCAGAAGAATAGGTAGTTGGAGGGGATTAGCATTTAAAAGGGTAATTGGTGCTTTAATTAATGAATTGATTGATTTAATTATTTAATTGAATATCCGACTCATACGAGGTTAGATTCGAACATTGTTTGGTGCATTGGACTTGAAACAACGATCGCAATACTCTGGAATTTGATTGGTGAAATTCCGAGCTTTTTGGAATTTAGGCTAAAATTAAATGCTCATTTGACTTTAGTTTAAATCCAGTCGCTTGGCAAAAACCAAAATCTAGGTGAGTATACTCATTCGTGACTAGCAATATTATTAGCTGTTAAGTGAAGTAAACATCAAAATGGCACATAAAATGTTAGCATTATTTTGGATTTGAAGTAAATTTATTGGGGGTACGGGTTGAAATGATATATACTGAGAATTTAACTACTATGTTGATATGATACATACCTGATTCACTTGACCATAGGAGAGAAAATTATACACGCACATTATGGTTAGTAAAAACAATTTTTTGAAAATTTATAAGTATGTATTGATTTTGATAAATTGATTTAAAATTTAATTTAAATGTTGACTTTAGTGTTCTGAAATATTTTATCTTTAATTTATGAATTTAAGTAAAACTGATTTAATGAACTTTTTTTAAATAAATTACTATTTGAAGTTAAGTTTTAATTCAAATTGAATTTTATAATGTAAACTGGTTTAATATAATATGTGACGACCCGCCCTACACCAGCCGACATTTTCCCGAAATGCACTGTGCCAACGCCCGACAAGCACGGTACGGTCATCAAAATAAAAGGGTTTAAAACTATGAATCACCAAAGAACCTGTAGTATATCTCACAGCGCATGGAATAAAATATACTAATAATATAACTTGACATAAAATAGGTGAAACAGTGCATAAGTTGAAAACTAAACCATCATAGCAGCGAAATCCAAAATACAGCTAATGGTCCAAACCATCATTATTACAACTTCAAAATATTGTCTCTAAAGCAAAATAGAAAAGGTACACCACTAGTGCCCAAAGTAGTGACCAACAATAACACAGGGAGAATATATGTAAACAGTATGTGGAACCCTCCTGCTCGTCTCCGGACAGCTACTCATGCATAACCACCTAACCTATCTCTAGTTTGCTCGTTTAGGAGCACCGAGAGTAATAAGAAGAGACATAAAACTCTAGGTCAGATAAAAGTCTGGTATGAGCAATAGTGATGAAGTAAAACAATAACAGGCATAAATAATCGTACCTGAACCTGGACCTGCAACCAAAGAGTTAGCACAACAAGATATACAATATTCTAAGGTAACACTAACATAAAGTGTAAAATGGGAGTGTGCATGTCATGGTGATAGCAAACATCAAACATAGCAATCATCCTCACATCACTCACTCGGCGCGTAAAGCATACAATATCCACCGCTTTTATCACCACATCCATTGGGGACATGACGGCAACTCCATCGACTATTGCTATGACCATACTTCCCTGGTCTATAGTCAATACCCTACCCAGTCCACACATCCCTGGCTCTAGGTTAAGGGCCAACCAGTCTACACTTCACTAGCTCTGGTTCGTCTAGATGTCCCCTCTCTTCAATGGTGAACCAAAGTTATAGATATCGATAACCCCTTTGCACACGTCCCGCAGCAAAGCCCAACTCATGAAGTTAACTCGTTGGTTCCCATCTGGATCCTGAGTAATAACTTCCCACTTGGATTTTGTAATAACCCGGAAATCTGAGCCAATTTAAAATTTTTATTTTGGCAATTTTATTCAATTTTTAATATTTAAAATGAATTATTTTAAATAATAACGACAAGAAATTTATTTCGAATAGAATTAGAAAGTATATATTTATATAGATCATCGTTTGAATATAAATAATTATTTATAATTATAAAAGGAATTGAAAATGGCGCGGTAGTTCGAAAATTCGATTTCAAAGTTCAAATGGATGTACAGGATTCAAAATAAAACAGATTTTAGTGAAACCAAAAATATTAGAATCTATTTGAGAACATCTCTCCAACGAATCCGAAGAATTGAAATTTCATAGCGGGAATCAAAAGATATGCCCAGTTGAAAATTCAGAATAGTCGCTATGGAATTCTAGCCCTCAAAAATGGAAATTTTGCAAACGACCTTGGTTTTCGACGAAACCACTTTTCTTGGATCTGTGATGTCAAATTATTGCTAGGTTTCAAAATTCGTAATTTTTCGAATCAATATGTGAGCGTGGCAAAGTAAAACGCGTTTGACCAGCTTTTGTTGATTTTAATCGACTGGAAAATGGCCATTTTTCAAACAATCTCAGAATTCGATGAAATTAGTTTTGTTAGGACCGTATCGTCAATACGAAGCTAGAAAATATTTTTCTGGAATTTTTAGAGTCCGTATGTGGCCCCAGTAAATTGAAATGCGCCTTCAAATTCAATATATAGATTTATATTTTGATTTTGACGAAAACCGATCGAATCAACTTACGATACATATCCTATTGTGTTCGGAATGGGGGTAATTAGCTATGGACGACAATCGGTGGGTTCTATTTCGAGCTCGAAAATAAAAGTTGCTTTTTAGAAAATTTAATAATAAAATATATATTTATATAAAGGCCCCCTAAATCCTTTCTCTCCCTCCTCCTTTTCGTTCAGAACAAATAGAAAAAACGAGAAAGAAGAGGGGGAAGGAGCCGCTACTCCTCGGATCAACGCGTCGCCACCGCCAGCGCGAGGCGTCCTCCCTCTCTCCTCCTCTTCCTCCGTCTCTACCCCTCCCTTCGCTCCTCTCTTCCCCTTTTCCTCCTTCCTCCCCCTCTCCAATCGACCGCCTCCCCTCTCTTCTTCTCCTCCCTCCTCTTCCACCGCAACTCCCCCAAAGCCAAAAAGTGACACCGCCCCCCTCGACTCGCGCACCACGAAATCCAGGCCCCCACAGGCCAAAATCCCTCACGTCCAGCCCCTGAAGACGCCCTGTAGCCGCCTATTCCGGCCATCAGCACCACAGCAGCCCCGACTCCGCCTTCCCCTCCTCCGAACACCAGAGAAGAAAAACCGTGAGTTTTTATATTTATTTTTATTTATTTATGTTGAAAAAAATATAGGATCTTTACATATATATATATATATATATACGAATAGCAAATGAAAACATAATTTTTATACATATAAAAATTAGATTCTTAAGGAAGAGAAGTTTAGATTTTTATTTAGTTAAAGTTTAGATTTTAATCTAAGAAAAGTTTGGATTTCTATAAAAGAAAAGATATGATTTTTATTGAACCAAAGATAAGATTTTTAAAATATAGAAAAGCTTTGATTTTTAGATATAAAAAGCTTTGATTTTTAGATATGAAAAGCTTTGATTTTAAAATTGGGAAGGACGAGATTTTTAAACGCTTAAAGATAAGATTTCTAATCAAAGAAAGATTGGATTTTTAACGGTGTAAAGATCAGATTTTTATATATTATAGAGATAATAAAAATATGATTTATATATTACAGAAGTAATAAAAATATGATTTTTATATAATGTAGATAATAAAAATTTGATTTTTATATTGGTAGGGTATTAAAAAATATGATTTTTAATATATAGAACATCATATTAAAAATGTGATTTTTTATATGAACAGCGTGAAAAAGATGGCATAGGAATTTCGGGCAAATCAAATCGATCAGAAATTCAGAATATAATGGTGGAGTGGAACCCAACGGTGGGAACTCCTCGCCTTTTATTTATTTTTCAAGTTGAAATACATACTAGGATGCAGACGGTGCTTAGCAGCACCCGACACCCATCGTCCACAGACCATGGTTGACTTGTTTGTTTGGTTGCTATGTTGTGAAATTTGATTGTGTGATGTGGAATGAAATAAAATATTTTGTAGTGGAAAATATTTTATGGTTAAATATATAATTTTTAACGTGTATATAAAATAAATATTTATAAACAAATCAGACGATTTGTTTATATACACTGATTTGACTGATATTGATTGGGACGATAAATTTTACATATCGCCCAACTGCCCAAATAAAATCTGTGTGTGTTGATTTGAATCCCCACACGGGTATTGGGATGATATTTGACGTACACTAATCTCGATTGTTTAGTTGTATGTCAATCGATGGGTTGACAGACTGTGTAAGCGTTAATTATTTATATTTAATGCTTATGCAGTTGTGTGGTGCACTCTTGATGACGGTTGATGATTTATCGCTGCTGTTATATACATGTGTTGTAGGGAATCCATATAATTAACGTTACATGGTAATTGATTGGGCCTCATTACCATTTGGAAAATAATGAAATATATATTCATGTGTGAATAGAAATATATATTCATGTGCTGAATAGAAAAATAAATATTCATGTGTTGAATAGAAAAATGAAAATTCATGTGTTGAAGAAAATATTCATTTGTTGAATAGAATAACGAAGTTGTTAAAATATATATAAAAGCACTGTTGATTAGATTGACGCCATTTTGACGTGAACGATATTTATATCGATTTTATTCATTTTTATAATGAATATAGTTAAAGAAAGTGATTTCAAAATATAACGTTTTGAAAATATTATCATTTGTATATCGATGATGTGGAATATTCAATTTAAATTAGAAATTGAATATGAAGTTGAAATCGTTTTGAAAACGAATTTAAAACATTTATAAAATACGTTTTGAAAGGAAATCGACGAAATATAATATTTATATATATAATATATATATAATGGCCAGAATAGAACGCGCAGCGCCGCGGCAGTTCGCGAATTTCGACCATTGGCTTCGAATGGATATTACGGGATATCCGACCGTCGGATTCTCCTAAAATCGGAACCGTTGGATTTGTATCGAAAAGAGATTTCTAACGAATATTAGAGATTTGAAATCTAACAGTTGGATTTGGAATTATGTCCAAATCAAATTTGGAAAAGGTCGCTGGAAGAGCAGTTCGATGGCCGTTGATGGAAATCAACTGTACGGGCCTTGATAAAATTATTAAAAATAGTAATAATTTGTGAAAAATCATAATAAATGATTTGGGAAGAATTGGGATAAAAAACTCCATATTTGAAAAGATAAAAGTAGATTTTTATCGAAATGAACTAGTTTTGAACTAGAATAATAATTAATTTATTTTTAAAATAAATAAATTGGATTTGAAATGGTTTTAAAAACAACCAGAATTTCAAATAATTGAATTGGAATGGATTTGAATCGAAAACATCTTCGTAATAGTTCGATGTTGGATTTCGTGATTATACAGATGTTGTTATGGAAATTTGAAAGATATATTTATATCGTTATTTCCAATACGATATTTGTTGGTTTCAGAATTTGATATTGAATATAAGCCGATATATTTTCTATTCAGAGCCTTGTGTTTAATATCAAATTGGATTTTGGGTTGTCGTGAATGGTATCTTTAATAATATTATTCTTAAACCCAAATGGAGTTAAGAAAATTAAGAACTAACTTGGGATCGGTTAAGTTGGATGGATTCTTTGATATTGATCTGATGTTGGTTTCGGCCTTCGGGGTTAATATTTTAGGGAACTGTCCTCTTACTAATTTACGGTTAGGAACTGATTGAAATGTGATGTGATTTTGGGGTTTATCATGAACCGTGTTTTAAATGACATTGGTTCTTTAACCCAGTTAAAGATTAAAACTAAGTGGAGTTTTAATGAATCTTTAATTAGATTGAAATGATTGAGAATGGAGTATCACCAGTTTTGCTCCAAGCGATAGTTAAATCTTTAACTAGATTTAAACGTGAAATGGTAATTGAATTTACCGATAACACCGTGGTGTTAGATATGAAGTATTATCAGTTTTACTTCATGGGATGAATAGGTTGGGAAATAAAATAAATGATTACTTCGGTGTGTTTCGCTAATCCCGAGTAATTTGAATTGATATTCAAAAGGAGATTAAAGAATAAATTTAAGGAATTTATCTTTGATAAAATTAATGGGAACCTCTCCCTAAAAATGTGAAATTTAGCAACTAACCAGAGATTGGCTAAGATGAATGGTTTCCTGGGTATTGATCTGATGTTGGTTTCGGCCTTCGGGGTTAATATTTGGGGAATTGTTCTCTTACTAATTTACGGTTAGTGACTGATGAATTGGAATGAGGCGTATGTTGTGTTTGTGTAACACTTGTTTATTATATACGCGAGTTATTCAGAAAGACCGGGTTTATCCCATTCTGAATAACTGATTCGACGTGGTGTCGAGGATGAAGACGGTGGTTGAAGACAGGAGGTCTTCACATCGTTTGGGTGATTACTGATGATCTTTATTGGGCTGTACACCCAAGAGGAGGGAATTAGTTTGTGATCGTCCAGACGTACTTGGAGATCGATGGATATGCGAGGTACAAGGTGCCTCCGGTTTCGTTCAGACCCAGAACGAACTTCTAAATGGACCGGGTGTCTGACATTGGATTTTATTCTGTGTAATTGATTTCTATTAAATATATATCTGTTTGGCGGCGGAGAATTTATTCTCTTGCTTAACGCCCTTTTCTGAGACGTACGAGCTCAGGGGTTATATATTGATGGATATCAATCGCATGGAGTGAATTGCCTGTGTGGCATGCCTAAGTGGAAATTGATCAAGGCTTCTGTTGAAAAGCAAAGTCTTGTGGTTGATGATCAAAGCACGGCCTGTGTGGCATAGCTTTGCGTAGCATTCATTCGCAAGCCTCACACCCTGGTTGTGAACCAGAAACGGGAGAAGGATCCAGGGAGGGCATGCGTCTCTTTCTAGCTAGAAGTGGCGTCAGTGGTTTTACACGCCCTGACGAGTTTGACTTATGTGGTTGTTGCTGTTGCGAGGCGCCTCGGATATTTCGGTCGTTCTCGAACCGATGGAGTCATTCGTTGGCTCATTTAAGCCCTATAGGGCGGGGAGGCGTAGTGTTCAGGGTTTCTTCTAATCCACATTGAGTGGACCGGCCATGTGGCTCCAAGGGTCGATGCGTTCTGATCTTGAGAAATGGGCTAGATTGTCTCGAATTCTGTAAGGACGATCCCTTGCCTTGGTTCACAGATGGAAATCCAACTTCCAATAAGTGATATTTGCGGTTTTGATTGTAGAGCCTAGTATTGGCGACATGATATATGATACCCATGTTGTCTATGATTAATACTTATGATTGAAATTGTTTTGACACTATACACTTATAGTAAGAATAAAAGATGAAATTTAGCGTATCAAGCATTCTTTGGCTATTATAAGGTAAAACCCTATCCTCCGGCTTGTGTTGCATTGTGTGATGGGACCTAGGTCTTATAATAGCTTCATTGCTCTTTATTTAGCATTGCGCTGTTGTTTTCTGCATGGTATTCTTGGAAGGAAACCCGTTCCGTGTTATACGGCGTGGTCCCTTGATTTACCTAACTTTAAAATAAAGATTAATAACTGTTTTAGTTCTCACACCAGTCACCTGACTGACCTGGAGTTTATTGTTTTGACCTAAACTCTGGGTGCCCTTATTTTGACACGGGCAGCTAGTAGTTTTGGTTTTGCAGATTTATTATTCACAGGATCCTGATTTACAGCTGGAACAATACTCGGAAAGCTCTGTATCCGTGTATTACTTCTAGTTGTGTTTTGTATTATTTTCCGCTGCGATGTAATTTAAATCTATGATATTTTCTGTGTAATATTTATTCATACTCTGTATATTCTTGTATTCTGATGGAATTGTTGTAATAAACAATGAAATGTTTTTCTGTTTGCATTCTAATTTGTCTTGTTCTCAATTCAATCCGGGCTTTCCTTTCCGGGGAAGTTACGGGTCGTTTTAGCTTGGTATCAGAGATTTGGTTTACAGAGCTCGGAGAACAAGACACATTAGAACCAAACGAAAGAGTTCATCAGAGATTGGGTTAGTAATATATAATAAGAATGACTCGTTAGAGATAGGATCAGTAGTATCCTAGAACGAGTGTGAAGAGTGTTGTTTTTAAAAATAAAAATGAAAACAAATTTTGTTTTGAAATTTAAATTGTTGTATACGTATTTGAATATTTATTTTAAATTAATTTGGACAATCTAATATATAAAGTTTTTGCATGTATGCCTTGCAAACGTGTATTCGAAGTTTTAATGTACTGGATAGTTATAGAATCACACTCTAGTTGCCCGGGGATAATTCTGGTGACGGGGCACCATCTCTAGTATTTATTTTCGAGTTTCGAAAGTGAGATTTCTATATATTTCCAATTGACTGGTGTGAGAACCAAAACAGATAGGGCTTATTGTTGTGATTTGGCATCAAAAATCTGATTTTTGGACTATATATCAAAGTTATAAATTTGAAAAGCTAATCAACTAATTGATTGCTGGTTGTGTTGTTTGATTAATTAAAATGTTGAACCTTTAGCCAAATTGACCCAAATAGTGGATTGTATTGAAAATTAGTCGCATTTGCATGCATATACATGTACTTACATTGAACAGGTCATAGCAATGAGGCTAGAGCAGAAGAATAAAATTGTTTGCCCGACAATTAGGTACATGTTTACAAATTTATTGGGTTTCTGATGATTTTACGAGCCGATTGGCTAGCCGCTTAGCTGTTTCTTTTTCTTTTTGGATTGGTGAGGGCCATGGGAGGCTATTTGAAATATCCCGAAGTCCCCGGTGCAAGGGAAGTTATGGCGAAATTTTTCGAAAATTTTGGGTGTTAGCCAAATTTTTGAAAAATTTGAAAAGTTCTTAGAAACTGAAAAGTTGAAGAACTTAAGCCGTAATGGAAATAATGAAAGTTGAGTTGGTTTGTGAAACAACTTTCGGCTTCGTTCCTTTTCGGGGACGAAAAGTTTTAAGTGGGGGAGATTGCAATAACCCGGAAATCTGAGCCAATTTAAAATTTTTATTTTGGCAATTTTAGTGAATTTTGAAGATTTAAAATGAATTATTTTAAATAATAACGATGAGAAATTTATTTTGAACAGAATTAGAACGTATATATTTATATAGATCGTCGTTTGAACATAAATAATTATTTATAATTATAAAAGGAATTGAAAATGGCGTGGTAGTTCGAAAATTCGATTTCAAAGTTCAAATGGATGTACAAGATTCAAAATAAAACAGATTTTAGTGAAACCAAAAATATTAGAATCTTTTTGAGAATATCTCTCCAACGAATCCGAATAATTGAAATTTCATAGTGGGAATCAAAAGATATGCCCAGTTGAAAATTTAGAATAGTCGCTATGGAATTCTGGCGCTTAAAAATGGAAATTTTGCAAACGACCTCGGTTTTCGATGAAACCACTTTTGTTGGATCCGTGATGTCAAATTATTGCTAGGTTTCAAAATTCGTAATTTTTTGAATCAACATGTGAGCGTGGCAAAGGAAAACGCGTTTGACCAGTTTCAGTTGATTTTAATCGACTGGAAAATGGCCATTTTTCAAACGGTCTCAGAATTCGATGAAATTAGTTTGTTAGGACCGTATCGTCAATACGAAGCTAAAAAATATTTTTCTGGAATTTTTAGAGTCCGTACGTGGCCCCGGTAAATTGAAATGCGCGTTCAAATTCAACATATAGATTTATATTTTGATTTTGACGAAAATTGATCGAAACAATCGAATCAGCTTACGATACATATCCCATTGTGTTTGGAATGGGGGTAATTTGCTATGGACGATAGTCGGTGGGTTCGACTTCAAGGTCGAAAATAAAAGTTGCTTTTTAGAAGATTTAATAATATATATATCTATATATATATATATATATATATATATAGGCCCCTAAATCCTTTCTCTCCCTCCTCCTTTTCGTTCAGAACAAATAGAAAAAAAAAGAAAAGGGGGGAGGAGCTGCCGCTCCTCCGACCAGCGCGCCGCCACCGCCAGCGCGACGCGTCCTCCCTCCCTCTCTCCTCCTCTTCCTCCATCTCTACCCCCTTCGCTCCTCTCTTCCCCTTTTCCTCCTTCCTCCCCCTCTCCAATCGACCGCCCCCTCTCTTCTTCTCCTCCCTCCTCTTCCACCGCAACTCCCCCAAAGCCAAAATGTGACGTCGCCCCCCCTCGACTCGCGCACCACGAAACCCAGGCCCCTACAGGCCAAAAACCCTTACGCCCAGCCCCTGAAGACGCCCTGTAGCCGCCTATTCCGGCCATCAGCACCACAACAGCTCTGACTCCGCCTTCACCTCCTCCAAACACCAGAGAAGAAAAACTATGTGTTTTTATATTTATTTTTATTTATGTTGAAAAAATATAGGATCTTTATATATATATACGAATAGCAAATGAAAACATAATTTTTATACATGTAAAAATTAGATTCTTAAGGAAGAGAAGTTTAGATTTTTATTTAGATTAAAGTTTAGATTTTAATATAAGAAAAGTTTGGATTTTTATAAAAGAAAAGATATGATTTTTATTGAACTAAAGATAAGATTTTTAAAATATAGAAAAGCTTTGATTTTTAGATATGAAAAGCTTTGATTTTAAAATTGGGAAAGAAGAGATTTTTAAACGCTTAAAGATAAGATTTCTAATCAAAGAAAGATTGGATTTTTAACGGCGTAAAGATCAGATTTTTATATATTATAGAGATAATAAAAATATGATTTATATATTATAGAAGTAATAAAAATATGATTTTTACATAATGTAGATAATAAAAATATGATTTTTATATTGGTAGGGTATTAAAAATATGATTTTTAATATATAGAACATCATATTAAAAATGTGATTTTTTATATGTACAGCGTGAAAAAGATGGCGTTGGAATTTCGGGCAAATCAAATCGATCAGAAATTCAGAATAGAATGGTGGAGTGGAACCCAGTGATGAGAACTCCTCACCTTTTAGTTATTTTTCTAGTTGAAATATATACTAGGATGCAGACGGTGCTTAGCAGCACCTGACACCCGTCGTCCACAGACCATGGATGACTTGTTTGTTTGGTTGCTAAGTTGTGAAATTTGATTGTGTGATGTGGAATGAAATAAAATATTTTGTAGTGGAAAATATTTTATGGTTAAAAATATAATTTTTAACGTGTATATAAAATAAATATTTATAAACAAATCGGACGATTTGTTTATATACACTGATTTGACTGATATTGATTGGGATGATAAATTTTACACATTGCCCAACTGCACAAATAAAATCTATGATTGTTGATTTGAAACCCCACACGGGTATTTGTATGATATTTGACGTACACTAATCCTGATTGTTTAGTTGTATGTTAATCGATGGGTTGACAGACTGTGTAAGCGTTAATTATTTATATTTAATGCTTATGCAGTTGTGTGGTGACCCTGGATGATGGTTGATGATTTATCGCTGCTGTTAACTACATGTGTTGTAGGGAATCCATATAATTAACGTTATATGGTAATTGATTGGGCCTCATTCCCATTTGGAAAATAATGAAATATATATTCATGTGTTGAATAGAAATATATATTCATGTGTTGAATAGAAAAATAAATATTCATGTGTTGAATAGAAAAATGAAAATTCATGTATTGAAGAAAATATTCTTTTGTTGAATAGAACAACGAAGTTGTTAAAATATATATAAAAGCCGTGTTGATTAAATTGACGCCATTTTGACGTGATCGATATTTATATCGATTTTATTCATTTTTATAATGAATATAGTTAAAGAAAGTGATTTCAAAATATAACGTTTTGAAAATATTATCATTTGTATATCGATGATGTGGAATATTCAATTTTGATTAGAAATTGAATATGAAGTTGAAATCGTTTTGAAAACGAATTTAAAACGATTTATAAAATACGTTTTGAAAGGAATTCGACGAAATATATAATATATAAATATTATATATATAATGGCCTGAATAGAACGCGCCGCGCCGCGGCAGTTCGCGAATTTCGACCATTGGCTACGAATGGATATTACGGGAGATCCAACCGTCGGATTCTCCTAAAACCGGAACCATTGGGTACGTATCGAAAAGAGCTTTCTAACTAATATTAGAGATTTGAAATCTTATGGATGGATTTGGAATTATGTCCAAATCAAATTTGGAAAAGGTCGCTGTAAGTGCAGTTCGATGGCCGTTGAAAGAAATCGACTGTACGGGCCTTGATAAAATTATTAAAAATAGTAATAATTTGTGTAAAATCATAAGAAATGATTTGGGAAGAATTGGGATGAAAAACTCCATATTTGAAAAGATAAAAGTAGATTTTTACCGAAATGAACTAGTTTTGAACTAGAATAATAATTTATTTTTAAAATAAATAATTTGGATTTGAAAGGTTTTAAAAACAACCAGAATTTCAAATAATTGAATTGGAATGGATTTGAATTGAAATCATCTTCGTAATTGTTCGATGTTGGATTTCGTGATTATATAGATGTTGTTATGGAAATCTGAAAGATATATTTATATCGTTATTTCCAATACGATATTTGTTGCTTTCAGAATTTGATATTGAATATAAGCCGATATATTTTCTATTCAGAGCCTTGTGTTTAATATCAAATGGGATTTTGGGTTGTCGTGAACGGTATCTTTAATAATACTGTTCTTAAACCCAAATGGAGTTAAGAAAATTAAGAACTAACTGGGGATTAGTTAAGTTGGATGGTTTCTTGGATATTGATCTGATGTTGGTTTTGGCCTTCGGGGTTAATATTTTTGGGAACTGTCCTCTTACTAATTTACAGTTAGGTACTGATTGAAATGTGATGTGGTTCTGGGGTTTATTGTGAACCGTGTTTTAAATGACATCGGTTCTTTAACCCAGTTAAAGATTAAAACTAAGTGGAGTTTTAATGAATCTTTAATTAGATTGAAATGATCGAGAATGGAGTATCACCAGTTTTGCTCCAAGCGATAGTTAAATCTTTAACTAGATTTAAACGTGAAATGGTAATTGAATTTACCGATAACACCGTGGTGTTAGATATGAAGTATTACCAGTTTTACTTCATAGGATGAATAGGTTGGGATTGGGAAATAAAATAAATGATTACTTCGGTGTGTTTCGCTAATCTCGACTAATTTGAATTGATATTCAAAAGGAGATTAAAGAATAAATTTAAGGAATTTATCTTTGATAAAATTAATGGGAACCTCTCCCTAAGAATGTGAAATTTAGCAACTAACCAGAGATTGGCTAAGATGAATGGTTTCCTGGGTATTGATCTGATGTTGGTTTCGGCCTTCGGGGTTAATATTTGCGGAATTGTTCTCTTACTAATTTACGGTTAGTGACTGATGAATTGGAATGAGGCGTATGTTGTGTTTGTGTAACACTTGTTTATTATATACGCGAGTTATTCAGAAAGATCGGGTCTATCCCATTCTGAATAACTGATTCGACGTGTTGTCAAGGATGAAGACGGTGGTTGAAGACCGGAGGTCTTCACATCGTTTGGGTGATTACTGATGATCCTGATTGGGCTGTACACCCAAGAGGAGGGAATTAGTTGGTGATCGTCCAAACGTACTTAGAGATCGATGCATATCCGAGGTAAAAGGTGCCTCCGGTTTCGTTCAGACCCAGAACGAACTTGTAAATGGACCGTGTGTCTGACATTGGATTTTATTCTGTGTGATTGATTTCTATTAAATATATATATATGTTTGGCGGCGGAGAATTTATTCTCTTGCTTTAACGCTCTTCTCTGAGGCGTACAAGCTCAGGGGTTATATATTGATGGATATCAATCGCGTGCAGTGAATTGCCTGTGTGGCATGCCTAGTGGCAATTGATCAAGGCTTCTGTTGAAAAGCAAAGTCTTGTGGTTGATGATCAAAGCACGGCCTGTGTGGCATAGCTTTGTGTAGCGTTGATTCGCGAGCCTCACACCCCGGTTGTGAACCATAAACGGGAGAAGGATCCAGGGAGGGCATGCGACTCTTTCTAGCTAGAAGTGGCGTCAGTGGTTTTACACGCCCTGACGAGTTTGACTTATGTAGTTGTTGCTGTTGCGAGGTGCCTCGGATATATCGGTCGTTCTCGAACCGATGGAGTCATTCGTTGGCTCATTTACGCCCCATAGTGTGGGGAGACGTAGTGTTCAGGGTTTCGTCTAATCCACATCGAGTGGACCGACCCTGTGGCTCCAAGGGTCGATGCGTTCTAATCCTGAGACATGGGCTAGATTGTCTCGAATTCGGTAAGGACGATCCCTTGCCTTGGTTCACAGATGGAAATCCAACTTCCAATACGTGATATTTGTGGTTTTTATTGTAGAGCCTAGTATTGGCGACATGATATATGGTACCCATGCTGTCTATGATTAATACTTATGACTGAAATTGTTTTGACACTATACACTTATAGTAATAATAAAAGATGAAATTTAGCATATCAAGCATTCTTTGGCTATTATAAGGTAAAACCCTATCGTCCGGCTTGTGTTGCATTATGTGATGGGACATGGGTCTTATAATAGCTTCATTGTTCTTTATTTAGCATTGCGCTGTTGTTTTATGCACTGGTATTCTTGGGAGGAAACCCGTTCCGTGTTATACGGCGTGGTCCCTTGATTTACCTAACTTTAAAATAAAGATTAATAACTGTTTTAGTTCTCACATCAGTCACATGACTGACCTGGAGTTTATTGTTTTAACCTAAACTCTGGGTGCCCTTATTTTGACACGGGCAGCTAGTAGTTTTGGTTTTGCAGATTTATTATTCACAGGATCCTGATTTACAGCTGGAACGATACTCGGAAAGCTCTGTATCCGTGTATTACTTCTAGTTGTGTTTTGTATTATTTTCCGCTGCGATGTAATTTAAATCTCTGATATTTTCTGTGTAATATTTATTCATACTCTGTATATTCTTGTATTCTGATGGAATTGTTGTAATAAACAATGAAAAGTTCTTTTGTTTGCGTTCTAATTCGCCTTGTCCTCAATTCAATCCGGGCTTTCCTTACCGGGGAAGTTACGGGTCGTTTTAGACTTCCTTTGCATCTCGGGTTTTGGTTGAATTGGAGTTGGTCTTCAAAAGAGTCATCGCGTAGAAATAGAAGCACACATCTAGTTCGGTTTAGACCTCTAATTCGATTTGGGTACATAGTGCTCAAGCACCCTGCTCGGTTCGGCTCGACCTCCTTGCCTCGCTTCGGTTCGGTGCTTCCGTCTTGGTTCGGTTCGGTCCATCTATCTGGGTTCGGTTTGGTCCACTTTTCCTCCAGCTGATCCGATCCGATTCCATGCAAAGCTTCACTTCAATACCAACTCCAAATCAATGCAAGTGGCCTTCCTTTTTTCCATGCTTCTTTATGCTCAAGCTACAGGTCGGTTCGGCTATGCCTGTTCGATTCGGCCCCATCCGATTCTATCCAGAACACTGTAGATTTTCCAACAACTTTGTATCGTCCATTCTCGCCATACGACGGCGTTTTTAACCATTATAACTTTACTAAACAATCATAAAGCATTCCAAACAATAGTAATAACATGTGTAATCAATCAACAAGGTCAAAACATCAAGCATATAGGTTATTTAGATCAAATATACCCAAAATCCATGATTTCCCCTTAATCCCCTTAACCATGTTTAACCATACGATTAGCAAACTTAATCCGAATTAACCCAAATTTTTATTAGAGACATAAAATAATATTCTAGAATTTTTACATATTTTTCCAGATTTTTATTATTCATAATTTCGCTATTTATCACTAATCATCCCTAATTAGCCATAATTAGCGAATAAAAGTGTAAATCACTCACGTTTCCATAAATAAATTATAGATCTGAAAAATCCACTGATTTGGGTCGAATTCCTAAGTGTTCCAGCAGCTCTTTCTCGATTTTGGTGCTAATCCACCTTAATTTGATGTAGATTTGCTTAATATGTGATTAGGAAGTGATTAGGGATTAATTTAGAAGGTGGACGCCATTACTAGGGTTAGAGGAACGTTTGTGGAGGCTAGAAAACTGAAATGAAATTTTTTCCCAAACCCTTTCAACCCTCCCATAATCCTAATCCCGAAATGGGTTATGGGCCTAACCACTAATTACCTAATTAAGCCCGGTTAAGCCGTTTTTCCATTTACAAACCCTATTTCAGCCATTTCTCCCAAATGGTGAGTCCGTTTGATTAATGTGAACACTATACGGAAAGATAAACCATCATCCGAATCCAATGGAAGTGGTTTCAGGTCAAAATCCCTTACCAATCAAAAGTTATAGGCGAAAAAAGATTCGCCAGGGGCAAAACTGTCATTTAAAATTCGGCAAAAATCTTGAACGTGGGAAATGACCCCAATAGTTGTTGCCCATAGTTACACGACCATACGACTTCGTATGAAGATAAAATAAATATTATACGATCCTCCAATACATAAAATACGAGTCGTTACACTCCCCTCCTCCCCGCTTAACAAATTTCGCCCCCGAAATTCCTTAATCAAAACATACAATGGTGTCCCGCATGCCTATCAGCCATTTATAAACAATCAAACGTATATAATAACACAACGAGCCTATCCTAGCATGCGGTTACTAACAAGGGAATAACTATATCACGATCAAAATCTTACCTGGCAAAGAGTTCTGGATATGACTTCCTTATGCTCTCCTCAGTTTCCTAAGTACAATCATTCTCATTATCACCCCACTAGACCTTAACCAGTTTCACCGACTTCCTTCGGAGTTGCTTCGTATCGTGTCCGACGATATGAACGGTTCCGTGGCTCCGAACTGCCTCAGATTCCACCTCGATATCATCCAAGTGATCTAGTGAAATAGTCAAATTATAATCATGCACGAACTTCCTTAATTGGGAAACATAAAATACATTGTGCACTCCCGCCATCTTGTCTGGTAATCCAACTTTATACGCTAAATTCCCACATTTTCGAGAACTAGAAATGGACCATCAAACCTTGATGCCAACTTACCTCTCCTGCTAAAACAAATCACACTCATTAATGGAGAGATTTTGACGAATACCAGGTCGCCAACAGAGAATTTCAATTCTCTTCGTCTTTTATCAGCATAACTCTTCTGCCTATCTTGGGTAGCCTTCATTCATTGTTGGATAACCTTGATTTTAGCTGAAGTTTCTCTTATTACATCCGGTCCAAGAACAAATTTCTCACCGGTTTCCAACCAACATGACGGTGAGTTCCATGGTCTTCCGTACAAAGCTTGAAATGGAGCCATACCAATAGTGGACTGACAACTATTATTATATGTGAAATCAAACAGATGCAAATGGTCATCCCATGAACCGCCCAAATCTAATATACGAGCTCTCAAGAGATCCTCTAATACATGATTCACCCTCTTTGTTTGACCATCGGTTTGAGGATGGTACGTGGTACTGAGATATAATTCTGACCCTGAAGCCTCTTGTAAGCTCTTCCAAAACCCACTAGTAAATAAGGGATCTCAGTCACTCACAATACCTCTAAGTACACCATGAAATCTCACTACCCACTTTATATACATTTCTACTAACTTAACGGCCGTTTTATTCGACTTAACCGGTATAAACCTTGCACTTTTGGTCAATCGATCCACAATAACCCAAATACTATCATGACCCGATCTAATCCTTGGTAGACCATCAATGAAATCCATTGATACATGTTCCCATTTCCATTCAGGAATTTCCAATGGTTGTAACAAACCACTAGGCTTCTTTTGCTTAGTTTTAACTAATTGGCAATTCATGCACTTGGATATATACTTCCCAACGTCTCTCTTCATCCCTTCCCAGTAATAGGTTTGCTTCATGTCTCGATACATTTTGTTACCACCAGGATGTATAGTCAGTTTCGAGTGATGACACTCTCTAAGCACTTCATCTTTCAATCCATTAACATTGGGTACAACTAGCCTCCCATTCTTTCGAAGCCATCCCTCTCGATCAAGACCATACTTGTCATCCTCTCATCGTCGATACCCATCTCTTCCTTGGAGATGATTTCCAATAGATTAGGATCGTCCCACTGACTGGAACCGATCCCCTATATCAAAGTGGGTCTGATTGTCAAACTTGCTTACATCTCTAGATCCAATTCGCACTTAGGTTTGAATCATATCCTGTGATATACTCCAGTTGCTTCCATTCCAGAAACATAGCCCCCAAACTGGCATGTCTCCTACTCAATGCGTCAACTACCGCGTTGCCCTTCCCGGGTGTGTATGCGATATTAAAATCATATGATGCCAAGAACTCTAACCATCTCTACTGACGAAGATTTAAATCCTTTTGAGAGAAAATGTACTTTAATGACTTATGATTGGTAAACAACTTGAATCTTTCTCCCAAGAGATAATGTCTCCACATCTTCAATGCAAACACAATCGCTGCCAATTCGAAATCATGGGTAAGATATCTTTTCTCATGTGGTTTCAGTTGCCGACTAGCATAAGCTACAACCCTACCTCCTTGCATTAGTACAACACCTAGTCTGGTACCACAGGCATCCGTGTATACCATCATTTTTTTGTTCTCTTTAGGAATAACTAACACTGGTGCGCACGTTAACTTTTCCTTTAGGCTCTTAAACGCATTCTCACACCTTTTGTCCCAATCGAAAGCTTGGTTCTTCTTGGTCAACTGAGTTAACGGTGATGCTATCTTGGAGAAGTCTTGGATAAACTTACGAGAATATCCAGCTAACCCCAAGAAACTTCTTGCGTCTGTTGCATTCTTGGGCGTAGACCAATCTTGTACCGTAGCCACCATCGCAGGATCCACGGCAATACCATTCTCCGAAACAACATGGCCCAAGAATCTCACTTCCCTTCTCCAGAAGTGACACTTAGAAATTTTGCTTTCAATTGGTGTTTCCTCAACACCTCTGTCACTGCCTTCAAATGTTCCTTGTGTTCTTCCTCTATCCTCGAGTAAACCAAGATATCATCCATGAATGCAAGAACGAACTTATTTAATTAATCTCAGAAAACTCTATTCATAAGATCCACAAAATATGCGGGTGCATTAGTCAACCCGAATAGCATGACTAACCACTCATAGAATCCAGACGGCGTCCGAAATGCCGTTTTAGGTATACTCCCAACTGCTACTCGGAGCTGATGAAAACCTGTCTCGAGATCTAATTAGGAAAACACTCTTGCTCCATTTAACTAATGAAACAAATCATCTATCCATGGAAGAGGATACTTATTCTTCCTAGTCACCTTGTTCAACACGCGGTAGTCTACATATAAGCGAAGGGAACCACCGGGCTTAGTGGTAAATACAACCGGTGCTCTCCGCTCGGAAACACTCCTTCGGATAAATCCCTTCTTCAAAAGATCGTCCACTTGTACCTCGAGCTCTCACTACTCCCTTGGCGCCATACGACGAAGATGTTGTATATAACGGAGCTGTATACACAATTATATGATTTTTGTTTGATGATAACAAACAAATATATCTTATTTTAAATGCGTTTGTTACTGTACTGTTTCATATATACATCACAGACAAGAATATAATATTTATATTTAAATAAAATACGACTGTACAGAAATTCAAATATTCACAGTATTTTATTTAGATAGAATTATTTATTTCAAACATTCAAACAGTACAATTTTTTTTAACTCCACTATTTAAATACCTCACTGATATACATTTCAATTTATATTCATTTTCATATTCAATCCAACACTCATACATTTCACATTCACTCATACACAATTCCATTTATACATTCACTCATATACACTTTTACACACTGTTTTTGTTTTCTGCCTTCTGTCTTCAGTCTCCAGTCTTCACAGCATCTTCACTGCCACAATCAGTCCAGTCACAATCCATACCTATCACATATAGAAACACACACACAAAGTATATGGAACAGAAATAATATTTTAAATTCTAGCAGATAAAATATTTTGTTTTAAAAATTTATTTTGCCTCAGACTTTTGGTGTGTTTCTCATCATTTTTCATGACTTGATCTGATATGTGAATGTAGCACTTGCATGATACATGTATACACATACATGTGTATGTATATACACATATTACAGTGCAGGGACAGGAAAACTCGTCTGATGGCTGCATGTACACACGTGCATCTATATATATATATATATATATATATATATATATATATATATATATATACACATATATACACACGTGTGCACTGCCTCACTAATCAGTGTGCAACTGAGGAGTAGCCGCGTGGACCATCTCGACTTAGTGCAAATCAACAGTGGGACAATCAAATACAAGGGACATATCAAACAAAATGACAAAGCAACATGAAGTTCAACATGACATAACATGAAAACAACTCAAGTGTAAGTGGGCATTCATGCATGTGTTCAACAAGAAGTTCAGTGCAAGTGTGCACCTTAAAATGATCAGCAAGTGCATATCAATATGGTCAAACTACTTCAAGTGTCGAACAACAATGAAAAGTGGTCGAGTTAAATTGGTAGCAGAAATTAATAAATGGGTGCAACCAAGTCAAGTGTGTAGCTCAACATCAATGCAGCCCAGAATGCAAATGGACAGAGGCAGCTCAACAACATATATGGAGCATAGCTACAATTTTGGAAATTTACTTGAGCCAGTTTAACAAGTGAACAATGCAACAGTAACCTTAGAAGGCTAGTAAAAAGTGTACATATGAAGGCAGATGCATTGGTGAAACAAGTCAATAAAAGAAGTGCTTGTATACACTCTGGAACATACAAAATATGTAATAGTATATACTTGAAAGTGAAGTGGCAACTTACAACAATGTTTAGTAGCAATATCATATATGTAAGCACAAGTACACACAATGGTGATCAAGTCAAAATGGCAAGAGACAAAGTGCAGTATGCTCAAGTCAGCAAGCAAAAGTGGTACATGGACCAAGACAAATGCGCAAGTACACGATTCAAAGCATCGGAGCAGCATAGTTCAAACTAGTGTACATGGGCAAAGGTCAGCAGTTTTTTTTGGGTGAAGCATTGGTGAACACAACGTCAAAGCATTGCAGTACAAAGTCAAACAGACTTAGGTCAATATGGCAAAGTGCAAGCAGCTCTGGTACAAACACATAATTCAAGTGTGACAAAATTTTATGAGCAACAATCAAATGGTGAATGCAACAGCTCAGCACAAAAGAAGCATGGCAAGAGCAATGATGCCAGACAACATATGCATGGATAATTGATGCAATTTAAAAGCAGATGAAAATTACAGTGTTGAGTTAAATATGCAGGAAAGTGTAAACAATGCACAAGCGTGGTACAGCATGGAACATTATTAAGTTTTCAATTAACAACCATCATGGGATAACAGAGCATACCACGCAAGACCATCAAACATATTTGGCAAGGGTTAATATATGGAAATCGTATTCTGTTTCTTTTTATTTCTTTTCCAAAGTTCACAATATTTAAGAAAGTCGTCCAAGTTCACAACAAAGTATTCTATTTCCAGAAATGATCTGATTGATTTTTCAAGGGATAACAAATCAACACTTTCCTATTTTTGAATCAAGTTTCCAGTTTTGACAAAGCATTTAAGGAATTTCAATTTTGGTAAGATTTCATTACAAATTTAAACAAATCAGTAGGCATTTTTATTTGGCAAATTTTTTTGGCAAATAAATCAGAAATGATTCATGAATTTAATCAACCATTTTCGGCAAGTGTTTTCAAAGGGTATGATTCATAGCAGAGCATAAATCAAGCATGGATTCATTCAAGGAGCAAAATCATTTCAGAAAACTTTTTGGAATTCATGGCAGTTTCTTCTATCATGCATGAATCAGGAAATATTTTCACGCAATTTTCTTTTGCCATGGAATTCAATTCAAAACCGAGAATATCAAAAAGGGAAAGCAATACAATTTCAGATCAAATCATTCATGTGAAATCAGAGGAATTAAAGGGTTTTCTATTACCCTATATAATTTCACCCATCATCATCGGCTAAGAGAGAGATCGAAACCACAAACAATCAGATATCAATTCAAAGAAAGAAAATTCAGAAAACTCACAAAAACTTATCCATCGTTTTCGATCTCCAATATCCCAAATCAAAGCATCATAGAGCCATAAAATTCCGAGCATCAAAGAGAAATCGAGATCAACATCAATCGATTGATTTGGAAGATTGAGAAACCCTAGTTCAACCACCATATTTTTTCTCCAGAGGATAAATAGAAAATAGGCCTTAGAAGAAGTGGTACACTCAAATGAAAATGGGTCGGCCATTTTTTTAACTTAAGGATTAAAAGGGGAGATAATGTTTTAATTTTAGTCTAGGGTTTAAATTGTCTTGTTTTTATTGTTTTCGTTTTTCAAATCTTTTTGTAATCAAACGAACAGTTTCTAGAGTATGTAAAATTCAAGATAATCAAGTTGGGGTTTTGCTGGCAGTTTACTAGAGTCTGTAAAATCTAGGCTTACGAGTTACAGGTTTTGTAATTCGGGAAAATCTAATCGAGAGGAAATAGATCAGTATAGGGTTTTGAGCGTAGGGTTAGTAGAGGAGCAGGGAGTGCGAGTTTACATGGTCTTGTAAGCGAGATCTCTTCTATCACCTAGCAGAAACCTTAGGAATGTAGCAGTAGGCAGGGTTTTGCCGAAGCTGGGTATCTTTGTGTGTTATTTATTTTCTGCTTTTTATTTCTGCTGCATTCTGTGATATGTTTATTATTTAATATCCCGTCTGATTTTTAACTCAACAAAAAATTGTGATAAACCCTATTCACCCCTCCTCTAGGGTTAACCTAGATCCAACAAGTGGTATCAGAGAAGGTATTTTCTATTAACTCTAGAGTAGTGGTCATCCTAATTATCAGTCCTCTGAGAGTCAGTCCAGTCGTATTCCATCTATTTTTAGTGGTACAGATTTTTTAAATTGGAAATTAGAAATGAAATCCTATTTAGAATCTATTGATATTAAATGTTGGAATAAAGTTATAAATGTGTATAATACTCTAAATAGGAATGATATTGGATTTAATACTTGTGCTATTCATATCCTATATTCTTATATTGATGATGTACAATATAGTCTTATCTCTCATTGTTTGACTACGCAGGAAATCTGGAAAACTCTCAATGTGCTATATGGAAAATCTGACAACAACTCAAAACCTCAGAATGACAATTCAGCTTCAGATTTGTGCTTAACTGGTTGTTCATATGGAAATTCAATTGGAGACTCAACAGGAAATATTTCTTATAAAGATTTAATTCATCGTTTAAACGGTTTAACTGAATCTATTGAGAATCTAAAATATAAAAATAAACTTCTAAAATCTGAGAAGCTTGAGTTGATCTGCAAAAATAATCTTTTGGAATAAATACTCAAAATCGTTAAGAAGTCTTCAAATTCTAATTGCAAAAATTGTTTAAATTTGAAAATTGATCTTGTTCAGCAAAATAAAAATATTAAAAAATTTGAAAATGAAATCCTGTTTTTAAAAGAGAACAAGATAGAGCCTGAAAGCACAAACAATTGTTTGCAAAAAGAATTTGAAAATTTTAAAATGACTGAATATTCCAAATATATTTTTGTTGAAAAACAAATTTTGTTGAAAACTGAGTCTATTCTGAATGAGCTAGAAATTGAGATTGAAAAACTCAAGAAATTTGAATCTGAAAGTCGAAAACATTTTGAATGTGAAATTGCTGGGTCCCAAACCAAAATTAAATTGCTTAATGATGAAAATTTGATTTTGAAAACTGATTTTGAGAAGAGTAAGACTATTGAAAAACCATTGTTCAGATCTAATGAAAGAAAATGGTGATCTTAAATTTAAAATTCAACAACTTTAAACAACATTGACTAAATTTTCTAACGGTGAAAAATATTTGAATATGTTGTTGAAAAACCAATTTTCTTTGGAAATAAAAATGGTCTTGGTTTTGGGAAAAGAAATGATTTTAAAAATTTGAACTCTTGTGATTTTAAAAATCCTTCAAACTACTTCAAGAAGGGTCATTTTGAAAATTTGAATTTTAAAAATTCCTAAAGTCTTTTGAATCACAATCGAGATAAGAATTGCTATGATAACAATTCATTTAATTCAATTTGGACCCCGAAAGGAAATAAAGTTAATTTGTTTAAATTCAGACAGATTTGGGTCCCTAAAGGTACTTTGGTAAATTCCGATGGATTGTTATATAAACAAGTTTGGGTACCAAAACATATGAATACAACTGTGAGTGGTTTTGCTAATTTTGTTAGACCACTCGACCCTTTAAACTGTTAGGTACCGAAGGTGGCTGAGGAACTGCTATGCTAAAAGGAAATTTGAAATCAAGCTGGTCTATAATTCTGTATCATTTACAGTTCCTTTAGCCAAGATTTGTTGAGTTAGAGATTCATTTGCTCAAAAGGATTTCAGGTATGATCTCTAGACTCATTTTTTGTATATTTTTTGTTTTCACTCTTTTATCTGTTTTTTCCTCCTTCTACCTCTTCTGTCTATTTTCTTTTTTGATCATTGCCATATTATTTTCTTTTCCTCTTGGGCTTCCTTAACATCCAGCTGTAGAACTCTTCATTTTCTGGAAATGTGCTTCACTTGAATGAAAATCTGATGTTTTAATAATTTCCATATCTCGAATATAAATTTGTAAATATTTGCAATTGTTTTGAAGTTTATTTTCTATTTTCTGTATTCATAGCAGTGTTGATGTATTCTTGTCATATCTTGAACACTATTAATTTGAATTCTAAATTTTTGAAGATCTGAAAGTTTAATGGAATTTCACACACCACTGCTGTTTTGAGTTTCTTCTAATTCATTTTAGAAAAACTTGAAATATTATACTCATTACAGCACACTGCTATTCATCAATTGTGATAATTTCAATGTTTTTTAGATTGGCTTAGATATTTTGAATTATCTTGAACCAGTGATACATCTTGAAATTCATCTTTATTCATGATCATTATGGTTGAAATTTGTTTGTTTGAAATCATATGAAATTCTTGATATTTTGGATATCACACACCTCTTAAATTTGGAAGTATCAATCTTGTGTGACTAACTCATTATATCTCAAAACTTGACTTTGATTCAAGTGATTTCAAATAATTTTTTTCTTTTCTAGATCATAAATACCTCTCATACTTGATGTAAATGATTTGAAATTACTCATGTGCTTGTCATAATTTTTTTTTGAAAAATTCTTGGAAAAAATTGGTTCTTGAAATTTATTGATATTTCATGGTTATTTGATTTGAATATTTGTTTGCTTAAATTCATTTGAAATTATTGATTTATAGAATCTCACACATATATCGAATCAAAAATTAATAATCTGGTGTGATCGATTCATTGAATCCTGATATCTTCATATTTCTCAAATGATTTCATATAAACTGTATTTTTAATCTTGAATCATATTTTGTGACCATCAGGAACATCCTCAGACAAGTCTGTTGTTGTAACAACCCGGAAAATCTGAGCCAATTTAAAATTTTTAATTTGGCTATTTTAGTGAATTTAAAATATTTATAATAAATATTTTAAATAATAACGACGAAAAGTGTGTTTGAATCGATGTTTGAAAATAAGTATAATTAATTTTAATATAAACAAGGCCTGAAATGGCGCGGTAGTTTCAAATTTTCAATTCAAACTTTGAGTGACTGTACTGGGTGCAAAACAAAACAATTTTAGTGAAACCAAAAATATTTAAATTTGTTTATGAATATCTTTCTAACGAATCTGAAAAATCGAAGTTTCATAGAGGGAAGCAAAAGTAATGGCTAAATGGATTTTCATAAGGGTCGTTATAGAGTTCATATAGCCCGTGAATATGGTCATTTTGCAAACAACCTCAGAATTCGACCAAACCAATTTTGTTGGATCCGGGATGTTAAATTATTGCTAGGTTTCAAATTTCATAATTTTTGAAGCTAGTATGTGAGCGTGGCAAAGGAAAATGTGTTTGGTCGATTTTTGTTAAATTGGATCGACCAGAAAAGGGCAATTTTTCAAACGGTCTCAGAATTCGACGAAACTAGTTTTGTTGGGACCGTATCGCCAAAACATAGCTAGATTTATTTTTCTGGAATTTTTGGGATCAGTATGTGGCCCCGGCAAATTGAAATGTACGTTCAAATCAAATATTGAATGTTTTATATTTTAATTTGAAGAATAGCTGACTGTAACAGTCGAATGGGCCTACAAAACATATCCCATTGTGTTCGGAATGAGGGTATTTAGCTAGGGACGACAGTCGTTGGGTTTAATTTTGAGCTCGTTTGAGAAAACCCTGATTTTGGGAATTATAAATGGCACGGGCCAATCAGATTTTTTATAAAAAAATATATAAACAAAAGGCGGATTCTCTCTCCCCGACGTCGACTGAAGGCGGAAAAGCTTTCTCCCCTTCCCATCCATTTTCCGGCTGATCCATCGCGAATTACCACCTGCCCCTTTGGAGTTATTTGTAGCCCTCGAAGAGAGCTTTAAATCCATACTGGTTGGAGATTTTATTGTGGAGCGTGGAGGGAGAATCACCTCCGGGAAGGTGCGGCCTTTCAACCGCCGCTGCCGACAACAGGGACCACCGAAGTGGGTCCCTCCATCGCGCGCGAGTGCGCCCTCCATCCCGCTTCAATGCTACATCGCCCGATCCTCGCCTCGTTACACGGATTTGCTGAAAATCGAAAACCTAGTTTTGAACAACATCAGAAAGGTACGACCTTTATTTATTTAAAACAGTTTTAACACTTTAAAACCGTTGCAAACTTCTAAAAATCATATCTTTTTCGTTTATTGACGAAATTTGGTGAAACAAGAGACAGTGGACTCGTGTGGACGCCTTCTACATTCTAGAAGAGACCAGATATTTTTCTAAGCATTTTGCTATTTTTGGTGGAGTGGAACCCAAAATGAGATTTCTGAATTATAAACGATATGGAATCAATGATGTATAAATTATATAGTCGAAATATGAGTTATATAAGGGTTGTACACCACATGTATAAGCGTTGTATAAGTTGTACGTTCGATGTATAAGTTATATATGCGTTGTATAAGTGATATGTGCGTTGAAATAAATTGAAATGATATTGGAATGAAATCGAAATATAGTTATATACGTATATCTATCTATACATATACACTCCCCTCGTCCACAGACCATGGACGATATATATTGGTTGTGATATTATTTGGATTATTGGTTGATGTGAAAATTTGGTGAATATCATGAATGGTTGGTCTGAAATGAATGGTTGTGGTTGAAATCCCAATAGGATTAGTATATGGGAAAATTCGTCTATGTACGAACTAGATATTGAAAAACCCCATTGTCAAAAGCTGCGAGGCTTTAAGGTAGAGTGAGGAGTCGTACTAGGGATGGTCCCGGTTTTAACTACCCTGCCGTTATGCTGCCGAAATTTTCTGAAATATTTCTGTGTTTGATTTATATTCATGTGTTGAATGTTTAAATTAAAGTTATGTGTTGAATGTTGAAATAAAATTCATGTGTTGAATAGAAATTCATGTGTTGAAATAAATTCATGTGTTGAATGGAGTTCGTGTATTGAATAAATTCTTTGAAAGATAAAAAATAACATATTTATCATATATATAGACTATATAAAATATTAGTGGTTTAAATAAATTGTTTTAACACCAAAAATAACATTTTTACCTTATATATAAAATATATAAAATAATCGTATTTTGAAATAAATTGTTTTGCAATAAAATTCACATTTTTATTATATATATATAAACTATAGAAAATATCCATGTGTTGAATGTTGGAATAAAATTCATGTGTTGAATGTTGAAATAAAACTCATGTGTTGAATAGAAATTCATGTGTTGAATAGAAATTCCTGTGTGGAAATAAAATAAATAAAATTCATGTGTTGAATAGAAATTCATGTGTAGAATAGAAATTCCTGTGTGGATATAAAATAAACAAAATTCATGTATTGAAATAAATATCTGTTGGATAAAAATATCATTTTTATCAAATATATGAAGTGAAAATGGTTTTGAAGTCGAAGAATCGATTATATTTATATATATATATAATTAAAATATATCGAATAACGAAGCTGCAGTTTGTGTTTTGAAACCATGATTCCAAACGATTAGTGCGGGAGATCCGACCATCGGATTTTCCCGAAACCGAAACCGTTGGGTTCGCTTTGGAAATATCTTTCCAATGATACCCACTTTATGAAAATCCAACGGTTGGATTGTCTATAATGTTTAATTCAAATCTGAAGAAAAACAGCGCCAGAATCGATTATATATATATATATAATTAAATTAAATCGAATAACGACGCTGTAGTTCGTATTTTGAAATCGAAACTTCAAACGAGTGTACCGGGAGATCCGACCGTCGGATTTTCCCAAATCTGAAACCGTTGGATTCGTTTCGAAAAGATCTTTCTAATGATATAAAATTTGTGAAGATCTAATGGTTAAATTTTCAGGTATGTGTACATCAAATTTGAAGAAAAACAGCGCCACGGCCGCGTTATGGCCTGAAGCATCGTTTGAATGAATTGGCTATTTTTAAATAAATAAAAATAGCGATAAATCGTTATAAAATATTATAAACGATATGGAATGGAAATAAACCGAATTTACTCTGTTTAGTGGATATTTGATGGTTGAATGTGTTTGGCGTGAATTGTTGTCGAATAATTTAACCATTGAAATGAATTGATTTAAATTCCAAATATACGTGAATCATATGAAAAGGCCGAGTTAAATCTCATTTCCAAATAATTGATCGGCGATAAGAAGTTGATGATGAAGAGGGTGGTTGAAGACTGGAGATCTTTACCTCGGTTGGATGATAACTGATGTTGTAACACCCCCACACCCGCTAAGGTCACTCACTAAGGGAATGCCTTAACTTTGGTCGAGTATTTAGGTGAATATAGAACAGAAAAATTACAACAAGACAGATATAAATAATACTTGAAAAATCTAAAGCATCATTTCATTGCAGCAGAAGGTAAACATGTTTAGTTACAACACCTTAAAAAGAGTCAAGTACCAAATATCCATCCTGATAAAAACATAAGTACATAATCCCACTACGTAAACTAATAGCCATAATATAAAAGATAAGATGGGCTTTACATCACGGTCCAAGCTCCAAAAGATAGATAAAGAAATCTGATCAAAGCCCACTAGTGCTAGGCCCAACCTGAGGACCTGAGGGGGAAAAAGATAAAAACAACGGGGTCAGACATAAGTCTGAGTGAGCCCTATAACTTTAACAACACAATCATTAAAGTAATTAGGGTATGATATAAACTTGGTACGGTGATGACTGGGGATAAATGACTACACTAAGCAGCCAACTAGACATGGGATGAACTAGGATAACCGTAAAGACGCATCTACCCACCCAAGGGTAATTACTAACTGCACCACACCAGTCATTCCTACTTAAAGGTTGATCCCACCCAAGGACTTAGAAAATTTACCCAGTAGTTTCGTGTACCCCTAGCTGACTACATAGGTGTCGTCTGCCCCTATCTCCACTAGGTGTACCCACTACTCCCCAAGCGATCGGCTCCCTACCGTAGATACCCGTGCTGGCCCCACAGTGGGGTGTATCACTCCCCAAAGTGGCAACCCGATACAATCAACGGTGCACGGCTTATACCTACACGATGCAACAACGTCTTACCTACCAGCCCGGGTCCACACACGCATATGAAACCCGTTGGACTTGCGTTGCCACCGCTAACCCGTTTTGGCCTCTTATAATCAAGCCTAGTACGCGTGTCCCGTCCTCGACATTGGTCGAGCCCAATAAGATACATATGGGTTACTGGTTGAAATGGGCCCCCACAAGCTACCCACCTAAGCTTGTCCCTTTATCTAGTGCATCCCATTTAACCCTTTAATCATGTTTAAATTACATGTTTCCACTTGGTTAAGTATTCTAATCGTATTTTCTATTGCCACCCAAGGCAACCCACTAGATTTCCACATGCCACCCAAGGCACTTACTTGATTTCCACATGCCACCCAAGGCACCCACTTAACCCCTCATGCCCCACTACATGCTTATCTGGTTAAGTGTTTCTTAATTGATTAAGAACGTAACCGTTGTAAAGACCTCTCACATTAGACTATCTTTTATGGCAGCTGGATTTGCCGGTTGGGTCCGGGCAGCCTTACGCCATAACCGAGTCTAACCTCATGTCTTTACACTTGTCACGTATTTAGTTTGTGCCTAAGACCTCTCACATTGGGCCAATCATTTGTAGCCGCTGGATTTGCCGGTCAGTTCCGGGCAGTCTTATGCTACAAAAGGGTCCAACCTCGTCTCTTAGTCGATTAATTACACTTAATTAATCACCCCCATAATTTGTATTAATTATCCTTAATTAATTACAAATTTAACGATGTACATAATTGACTCAATTATGTCCATCCACTTTATGGTATGCATAATCATACCAACTTCACACCATTTCATTAACATGAATATTAACCCCATCGTTCCCCACGTAATTCGCTAACATGACATAAAAGGGAAGATTCATCACAAATAAATGGGTTCTACTTGCATAACATTATCATCAACATGGGTTTTAAAGGTGTCAACATGCATATAGCATCAAACCCAACTAGCATAAATAATCAACCCAAACTTGCATGAATCACATATGTCATAAAGAGGTTAACTTGCATAAGTTACTTCTGTCATACAAAGGGGTAAACTTGCATATGTATGCATCTCATACAAAGGTGTAAACTTACACATGTTACTTGCATATAATCAAACACCAAACTTGCATAACATGTCATATATGAACTTGCATATAATCAAACACCAAACTTGCATAACATATCATATATGATCTTGCATATAATCATACACCAAACTTGCATAACCATGGTGTCATAATGGATCAATGTTTATCATAGTTATTTGCATAACTAGCATCATGAACACATAGCATATGACTTGCATAACTTGCATAACATCATGATCACTTAGCATATGACTTGCATAACTTGCGTAACATCATGAATACTTAGCATATGACTTGTATAACTTGCATAACATCATGATCACATAGCATATGACTTCCATAACTTGCATAACATCATCATCACATAGCATATAACTTGCATAACTAGCATAACATCATGAACACATAGCATATAACTTGCATAACATCATGAACACATAGCATATAACTTGCATTGATCCACATTCATAGCCATAACCTCATTATATCCTATCATAATCATTTCAACAATTGGTCATTAAGGCTATAGAAACTCACAACTTGTTGATTAGCACTCCTAAGAAGAAGATTAAGTTGCTAGAGTTGATTAGAAGTTGATTTGAGAAGTTATCTTCCTCTTTAATTTGATGGAGGCTCCTTCAAGTTGCATTTTGACGGCATGACGACGTTGTTTCTATTTTTAGTATGAATTAGGGTAGTCTTAGGGTGTATTTATAGAGTAGTTAAGTGTTTTAGGCCATTAGATTAACCCTAAATCAGATTAGAGCCATCAGATTTCGTCACTAGCCCTATAACATAGCCCAAACCCCATCAGGTTGCACCCAGGTCACACAGACCGACAGGGGGGGGGGGGTCGACCCCTGTGTCGACCCCTGGGTCGACCCCTAGGGAGAGGGTCGACACCCATGTCGACCCTAGGGTCGACTCCCTCTGCCTGGCGGGAATTTTCCCGCCACTTCTGAAATGTGAAATTTTTGTATTTAAATCTGTTTTGAATTTCTGAAAACTTCTTCGGGCCTTAACTGGGTCATACGGACTCCAAATTTCGAAAACTCGGACTCTATTTCGCGTATTTTTCCGAGACGAACGCAATGGCATTGCCCGTTTCCCCTGATTCAGATTTTAAAATTTAGTTCTGCCCTGTTCTATATTATAACTAGTTATTCAACATACGGGGTGTTACATTCTCCCCTACTTAAAGGATTTCGTCCCCGAAATCTCTAAGTCAAGAAGAACGTATCCTACCAACCAAACAACCATCTACAAAACCATCCAACACTGGCATCCATTGTCCTTAGAGTTTCTAATGCTGTATGAACATATGCAAAGAGTGTGTGTATATGTTCCCTGTCTAATGCAAAATCAGGCGGTCTACTGATTCAGTTGACCTCCTTAATGCAAACCATGATAGTGCCATGCATCCAATATGTATGCGAAATAACCCTATCGACACATACTATTTCTACATGAGTGCACAATCATTCACCAAAATGCATCATCCATATGATAGCACAACCATTATACATCCATTAATATAGCTACCTACACAATTATATGCAATACGCAATATGAAGTGACTGAGCCGATCTAGTGCCTAGAGTGTGTGTATATGCATCCACGAGCAACGACTAGCAACCACTTGCATCCACACTGTAACAACCCGTAAAATGCGAGCCAGTTTGAAATTTTTATTTTGGCAATTTTAGCGAATTTTGAATATTTAAAATAGATTATTTTAAATAATATCGACGAGGAATTTATTTTGAATAGAATTCGAACGTATATATTATATACGTCGTCGTTAGAATATATAATAATTATATATAATTATAAAAGGAATTGAAAATGGCGCGGTAGTTCGAAAATTCGATTTCTAATTTCAAATGAATATACAGAATTCAATATAAGTCAGAATTGAACGAAACAAGAAATATTTGAATCTGTATAACTATATCTTTGTAACGAAGTTAACAAACTGGGATTTCATCTTAGAAATGATAAGATATGTCCAGTTTAAAATTAGAAATAGTCGCTGTGGAATATATATATATTTATATATATAAGGCCCTTAAAAATAGCTGTTTTGCAAACGACCTCGAATTTCGACGAAACCAGTTTTGTTGGGTCCGGGATGTGAAGTTATTGCTAGATTACAAATTTCATAATTTTTTGAATCAATATGTGAGCGTGGTAAGGGAAAACGCGTTTGACCAGTTTCAGTTGATTTTAATCGACTGGAAATTGGCCATTTTTCAAACGGTCTCAGAATTCGACGAAACTAGTTTTGTTAGGACCGTATCGTCAATACGAAGCTAGAAAATATTTTTTTGGAATTTTTCTAGTTAGTATGTGACCCCGGTAATTTGAAATGTACGTTTAAAATTCAATAAAGTGATTTAAATGTAAATTCAAAGGAAACTGATTGTAACGATCGAATCAGCTTACGATTTATATCCCATTGTGTTCGGAATGGGGGTAAAACGCTATGGACGACGGTCGTTGGGCCTCATTTCGAGTTCGATTTTAAAAGATACTTTTGAATGGAAAATAAAATATATATATATATATAAAATATTAAATAAAACTATATAACCCCCTACCCTCTCTCTCTTCCCATACTCTCTCTCCCCGACCACTTTACAGAAAAACCCCAAATCACCTCGTTGACTGCGCCGCCCACCCCCCCACCCCCTCCATCGCCGCCAACAGACCCCACCCATGCACCTCCGCCTCCCTCGTCTTCGTTGACGCTCCTCTCCCTCTTGGATTCCATACCGTCGTGATCACCAGTGGGGCTCCGACGTGGTCAAAATCGAGGTGGGAAGTCAGCTCGTTCGAGCATAAATGGCGGCGCGCCTGGAGGTTCGAGTCGAGGGCGGTTTAAAGGGGCGGAAGGTGGCTTCAGGATCGTCGACGGCGTTACTTCCAATCTGGCTCCAGGCGGTCATGGCAACGCTGAACCGGGACCCTAGCTTGGAAGGTCTATTCGAAGGCTGCAGAGCAACGAAGATGAAGATGGATTAGAAAATTCAGCCGTGAATTCCTGAGAGAAAACAGTGAGCATTTCTTATATTATTATTTTTCAATAACATAGAAAAAAAAGCAGTTTTGAAAATATATATACATAGTTTAAAAAAATCAGTTTTGAAAATGTATATACATAGTTTAAAAAAATCAGTTTTGAAAAATATACGCATTAGTTTTGAAAAGAATATATATACATTGTCTTTAGAAAAATATATGCATTGTTTTTAGAAAAAATGACATGTGTTTTCAAATATAAAAGAGCGATGTTAGTAAATGTGTTTTTAAAAATAAAATAGCAATGTTTATACATTGGTTTTAGAATAGAAAACTTATATAATTTTTTTTAAATAGAAGAAGCAATATAAAAATACAATTTTTAGTCGAACTAAAAATTCGATTTTTATATATTGAATAGCGAACTAAAAATTCGATTTTTATATATTGAATAGCGAACTAAAAATTCGATTTTTATATATTGAATAGCGAACTAAAAATTCGATTTTTATATATTGAATAGCGAACTAAAAATTCGATTTTTATATATTGAATAGCGAACTAAAAATTCGATTTTTATACATTGAATAGCGAACTAAAAATTCGATTTTTATATATTGAATAGCGAACTAAAAATTCAATTTTTATATATTGAATAGCGAACTAAAAACTCGATTTTTACATATGTAGTGAAAGTGGACAACGAAGGTGACAAAAAGGCGAAACGACGAAGACTTCTGCAAATGAAGTGCTGTGGAGCTAGGATAGCTATATGTGAGAATTTCTCACCTTTCAATTTATTTTTCTAGTTATATATATATATACTAGGATGCAGACGGTGCTTATTAGAAGCACCCGACACCCGTCCACATACCATGGACTTGTTTGTTTGGTTGTGTAGTTAGTTAGATTATTTGATTGAAATTGAATTGTGGGGTGAAATGAATTGATTTGATTGATGTGTGAATGGCGTGGGCCTTCACTAGACCGGGGATAAGGCTAGGCCTTGTCCCGTTTCTAGTATCGTGCCGTTATGCCGCCGAAATTTTCTAAAATAAGTTAGAAAAATAAAAATATCATTTTATTTAAAGAATGAATTGAATAGAAATTCATAGGTTGAAATAAAATGTTTTATCGTTAAAAATATAATTTTTAACGTGAAGTGAATAAAATAGAATATTCATTTACAAACCAGACGGTTTGTTTATGTACACCTATTTGAATGACATTGATTGGGACGATAAATTTTACACATCGCCCAACAGCACAAATAAAATATGTGTTTGATTGTTTGAAACCCCACACGGGTGTTGGGACGAAATTTGAAGTTCACTCATCCTGATTGATTAAATATGTCGATCGATTGATTGACAGGCTGTTATAAGCGTTGAGTATCTATATTTGATGCTTTTACAGTGTAGTGCACTTTGGTTGATGGTTGATTATTTTCAATGTTATTATATACATGTGTTGTATGAAAATCCATATAATTAACTTTATATGGTAATTGATTGGGCCTCATTCCAATTTGAAAAATAAAGAATATCATAAAATAAAAGTTCATGTGTTGACAGTACTCATCCATTGAGATTGGTCATGTGTTGAACGAAATATTTTAGTAATAAAAATTACATCTTTATCGATATAAAATAAAAGTTCATGTGTTGATAGTACTCATCCATTGAGATTGGTCATATGTTGAACGAAATATTTTGATAACAACTATTTTGAAAAAGAAATATTTGAAATAGAATATTTGAAAATAGAAATTTATGAAGCCGTATTGATTAGATTGACGCCATTTTGACGTGAACGATATTTATATCGATTTTAAACGATTTCGAAATGAATTGTGTTGAAAACGATTTCGAAATGAATTGAATTGAAACGATTTCGAAATGAATTGAATTGAAAACGATTTCGAAATGAATTGAATTGAAAACGATTTCGAAATGAATTGAATTGAAAACGATTTCGAAATGAATTGAATTGAAAACGATTTCAAAATGAATTGAATTGAAAACGATTTCGAAATGAATTGAATTGAAAACGATTTCGAAATGAATGGAATTGAAAACGATTTCGAAATGAATGGAATTGAAAACGATTTCGAAATGAATTGAATTGAAAACGATTTCGAAATGAATTGAATTGAAAACGATTTCGAAATGAATTGAATGTAAAACCAATTTGAATTGAATCGAATAGAAAACGAATTCGAATTGAATTGAAAGCGAATTGAAATGAATTCAAATTGAATTGAAATTTGAATTGAATAGAAATGAATTTTAAAACGAATTTATAAAGGAGAATTCAATTTCGATTTGAATTGAAATGGAAGTTGAAATTGCTTTTGAAACGAATTTAAAACTATTTATATAATTCGTTTTAAATAGAAATCGACGAAATATATATTATATATATATTATATATATAATATAATGGCCTGAATAGAACGCGCCGCGCCGCGGCAGTTCGTGAATTTCGACCATTTATTTCAAACGGACATTACGGGAGATCCAACCGTCGGATTCTCCTAAAACCGGAACCGTTGGGTTCGTATCGAAAAGAGCTTTCTAACGAATGTTAGAAATTTGAAATCTAACGGTTGGATTTTGAGATACGTCCAAATCAAATTCGAAAAGGGTCGCTGTAAGTGCAGTTCGATGGCCGTTGATGGAAATCGACTGTACGGGCCTTAATAAAATTATTAAAAATAGTAATAATTTGTGTAAAATCATAAGAAATGATTTAGAAAGAATTGGGATGAAAAACTCCATATTTGAAAAGATAAAAATAGATTTTTATCGAAATGAACTAGTTTTGAACTAGAAATATAATTCAATTTATTTTTAAATAAATAAATTGAATTTGAAAAAGGGTTTTAAAAATAACCAAAATATCCAATGATTGCATTGGAATGGATTTGAATCGAAATTGTCTTCGGAATATTTCGATGTTGGAATTCGTGATTATACAGATGTTGTTATGGAAATTTGAAAGATATATATTTATATCGTTATTTCCAATACGACATTTGTTAGTCGTAGAATTTGATATTGAATATAAGCCGATATATTTTCTATTCAGAGCCTCATATTGAATATCAAATGTGATTTGGGTTTGTCGTGAATGGTGTCTTCACTAACACTGTTCTTGAACCCAGTTGAGAAAAGATTAAATCTTTTTGTTTAGATTTAACGAAGTGTACCAATTAAATAATATTTAATTGGAATTGAATCGATATTGATTTTTGGGTTTATCGTGAACAGTGTTTTAAATAACACTCGTTCTTTAACCCGATAATTAATGGAATGTGATTTTGGGTTTATCGTGAACCGTGTTTTAAATGACACTGATTCTTTAACCCAGTTAACGATTAAAACTAAGTGGAGTTTTAATGAATCTTTCATTAGATTGAAATAATCGAAATGGAGTATCACCAGTTTTGCTCCAGGCGATAGTTAAATCTTTAATTAGATTTGAACGTGAAATGGTAATCGAATTTACCGATAACACCGTGGTGTTAGATATGAAGTATAACCAGTTTTACTTCATGGGATGAATAGATTGGGATTGGGAAATTAAAACAAATGATTACTTCGGTAAGGTTCGCTAATCCCGACTAGTTTGAATTGATATTCAAAAATAGAATAAAGAATAAATTCAAGGAATTTATCTTGGATAAAATTAATGGGAACCTTTCCCTATGAATGTGAAATTTAGAAACTAACTGTCGGTTGGCCAAGCAGAATGGTTTTCTGAATATTGATCTGATGTTGGTTTCGGCCTTCGGGGTTAATATTTGGGGAATTATTCTCTTGATTAATTTACGGTTAGTGACTAATGAATTGGAATGAGGCGTATGTTGTGTTTGTGTAACACTTATTTAAAATATACGCGAGTTATTCGGAAAGACCGGGTTTATCCCATTCTGAATAACTGATACGACGATAAGTTGAAGATGAAGACGATGGTCGAAGACCGGAGGTCTTCATGTCGTTTGGGTGATAATTGATGATCTTGATTGGGCTGTACACCCAAGAAGATGGAAACAGTTGGTGATCGTCCAGACGTACTTAGAGATCGATGGATATGCGGGGTACTAGGTGCCTCCGGTTTCGTTCAGCCCCAGAACGGACTTGTAAATGGACTGTGTGTCTGACATCGGATTTCATTCTGTGTGACTGATATCGGTTGCATAGGATGGTTTGCCTGTGTGGCATGCTAAGATGCAAATGATCGAGGCTTCTGTTGAAAAGCAAAGTCTTGTGGTGATGATCAAAGCACAGCCTGTGTGGCACAGCTTTGTGTAATGTGGATTCGCGAGCTTCACACTCGGTATGAATCAAAAACGGGAGACGGACCTCAGGGAGGGCATGCGTTTCTTCCTAGTTAGAAGTGGCGTCAGTGGTTTTACACGCCCTGACGAGTTTGACTTATGTGGTTGTTGCTGTTGCGAGGCGCCTCGGATTGATCGGTCGTTCTCGAACCGATGGAGTCATTTAGTTGGCTCATTTACACCCCAAAGGGCGGGGAAACGTAGTGTTCAGGCATAATAATCCACATCGGTGGACCGGCCCTGACGATCCATGGGGCAGTTGCGACTGTTCCTGAGGCTCGGACTAGGCAGTCTCGAATCGGTTGAGGACTATCTTTTGCCTCGGTTCATAGACGGAAATCCAATTTCCAAATACGTGACTTTGCGGTTTTATTTGTAAACCTATATATGGTGACATAGTGGGATGGGGCGCTCATGCCGCCTATGATTGATACTTATGATTTGAAGTTGTTTTGTACACTATGCACTTATTATAGTATCAAATGATTTGTTTTAAACGTATCAAGCATTCTTTGGCTGTTATAAGGGAAAACCCTATCCTCGGTTGCGTTGCATTGTGTGATGGGACCTGCGTCTTATAACAGCTTCATTTTTCTTTATTTAGCATTGCGCTGTTTGTTTTATGCACTGGTATTCTTGGGAGGAAACCGGTTCTGTGTTATCCGGCGTGGTCCCTTGATTTACCTAACTTTGAAAATAAAGATCAATAACTGTTTTAGTTCTCACACCAGTCACATGACTGACCTGGAGTTTATTGTTTTAACCTAAACTTTGGGTGCCCTTATTTTCGACACGGGCAGCTAGTAGTTTTGGTTTTGCAGATTTATATTCACAGGATCCTGGTTTACAGCTGGAACGATATCCGGAAAGCTTTGTATCCGTATATCTCTTTCTAGTTGTGTATTGAATTATTTTCCGCTGCTATGTATTTAAATGTAATTTAAATCTCTGATATTTCTGTGTAATATTCATTCATACTCTGTATATTCTTGTAATCTGATGCATTGTTGTAATATACGATGAAATGTTCTTCTGTATGCGTTCTGTTGTGGTTTGTTCTCGAACTATCCGTCGCTTTCCTTTACGGGGAAGTTGCGGGTCTTTACACACACGCATCCATCAAACATAACATGTCTCAAACACATGTTTCAACCATAGGTTTACCCTATCTAAAGGTCAAAGATACTAATGAGAGGACATACTAAAGATAAGATAAGTACTAGACAAACGATAAAGGAGAAGTTAAAAGACATACCCTCAAAAAGGAATGGGTACTGTGAACGCATCTTCGCTTCTGTCTCCCAAGTAGCATTGCTCTCATCCTCTCCCCATTGCACTTTGACTAGACGAACCTCTCTGTTTCTCAACTTCCTCATCTTTGACCCAAGGATGCGGGTAGGAGCTCGTCGAATAGTCGCATCACGCTCTACCTCCACTTCTCCAAGCAAGCTCGGCTCTACCACCTCTGCGGTCTCATGTAGGCACTTCCTCAAATGTGACACATGGAATACGTCATGTACCCCACTAAGTCTCTCGGGTAAATCCACTCTATATGCCATCCGTCCAATCCTTTCCTTAATAGGAAACGGTCCTACAAATCTTGGTGCTAACTTCCCAACGGACCCAAAGCGGACAACATTCCGTAATGGGGATACTTTGACAAAGACCATGTCCCCAACATCAAACTCCAGAACCGTCCTCCTCTTATTCGCGTAAGATTTCTGCCTATCCTGCGCTGCTTTCATCCTTCTTCGAATCAAATCAATCTTTTCTGAAGTCTCTCTAACCATATCAGGCCCAAGCAAGATCTTATCCGTAGATTCCCACCAACATGTAGGTGATCGACAAGGCCTTCCATAAAGAGCTTCAAAAGGAGCCATACCAATACTGGACTGAAAGTTGTTATTATACGCGAACTCTACCAATGGAAGATGCTCTTCCCATGTACCTCCAAAATCTAAGATACAAAGCCTCAAAAGGTCTTCCAGAATACGATTCACCCTCTCGGTCTGGTCGTCCGTCTGAGGATGATATGCGGTGCTTAGACACAACTGAGTCCCCACTGCTTCTTGCAAACTTTTCCAAAACTCGCTAGTGAAGATAGGATCTCGATCGCTCACTATGCTAGAAGGTACCCCATGCAATCAAACTATCTCTCGAAGATAAACTGAAGCTAGCCATGGAGCAGTCCTCTTGGTCTTCACGGGTATGAAATGGGCACTCTTAGTAAGTCTGTCTACCACAACCCAAATTCCCGTATTACCCTTCCTCGACCTAGGTAACCCATCAATAAAATCCATCGAGACGCTATCCCACTTCCATTGCGGAACTTCCAATGGGTGAAGCAACCCACCAGGTTTCTTTTGCTCCGCTTTCACTTGTTGGCACACTAAGAATCTAGCGACATACTCGGCCACATCTTTCTTCATACCAGCCCAAAAGAAAACTCGCTTCATGTCTTGGTACATCCTATCCCCACCGGGATGAATGGTCATCCTGGAACGGTGTGCATCATCAAGAATAGCCTTCCTCAAACCCTCGTCTTGTGGTACACAAAGTCTACCGTCTCTACGTAAGCACCCCCTACCATCTAGGGTGTACCTACTCAAATGGCTGGAATACTCCCCCCTTATGAGCCTCTCTACTAACTCAACCAACTGTAGGTCGTCCCGCTGTGCCTCGCCAATCCGTCCCAAAAGAGTAGGCCTGACCTCTAAAGATGCTAGCAAACCGGGTATATAGACAATGGAAGGTCTGAAATCAAACATCGTGATAAACTCCAAGCTTCGTCGTTCCACGAACAATGGACTCAAGGACAACCTTTTTCTGCTCAAGGCGTCCGCCACCACGTTACCCTTGCCAGGGGTATACGCTATCTCGAAATCATAGGATGCTAAGAACTCCATCTACCTTTGTTGTCTCAAGTTCAAATCCTTCTGAGAAAACAAGTACTTCAATGATTTGTGGTCAGTGAACAATTCGAACCTCTCTCCAAGAAGATAATGGCGCCAAATCTTAAGCGTAAAAATAATAGCGGCCCACTCTAAATCATGGGTAGGGTAATTTTTCTCATGCGCACTCAACTGCCTTCCCCCATAGGCTATTACCTTTCCCTCTTGCATTAAGACTGCGCCCAGTCCTGTCCCACAAGCATCGGTATAGACAACAAATGGCTTACTCCCATCTGGCAACACTAAGACTGGAGTTGTGGTTAAAGCTCTCTTTAACCGTCGGAACGCATCATCACAATCTACGTCCCATGCGAAGACTAGATTCTTCTTCGTCAAGCAAGTTAATGGGGCTGATATCTTGGCGAAGTCCTTGATAAACTTCCTATAGTAGCCAGCTAACCCCAAGAAACTCCTCACCTCGGTAGCATTCTTCGGAACTTTCCAATCTTGGATAGATACTACCTTCGCGGGATCCACAGCTATCCCTTCCTTGGAGACCACGTGCCCCAAGAACCGCACTTCCTTCCTCCAGAAGTGACATTTAGAGAATTTAGCCTTAAGGCTATGTGCTCGAAGAGTCTCCAACACTTCCTTAAGATGTAGGGCATGCTCTTCCTCACTCTTAGAAAATACTAAGATATCATCCACAAAGACCACCACGAACTTATTAAGGTACTCCCTGAACACCCTACTCATCAAATCAACAAAGTATGCAGGGGCGTTCGTCAAACCAAATGGCATCACCAGCCACTCATAGAAACCATCCGGAGTCCTAAAGGCAGTCTTGTCTATGCTATCCTCAGCCACTCTCAACTGATGAAACCCCGTGGCCAAGTCCAACTGCGAAAACACTGAGGCGCCAACCAACTGATCAAAGAGATCATCAATCCTCGGCAATGGGTGTCTATTCTTCTTTGTGAGCTTGTTGAGTTCTCTATAGTCTACACAAAGTCTGAGGGACCCATCCGCCTTCGTGGCAAAAACCACTGGAGCACCCCACTCCGATATACTTCGTCTTATGAACCCCTTCTCAAGCAACTCCCCTACTTGCTTATGGAGTTCCCTCCTCTCACGAGGAGCCATGTGGCGCACTGTCAAAGATAATGGTTTAGCATTATCCACCAGATATACTCGGAAGTCTATCTCCCGCTTCGGAGGTAAGCCCTTCACCTCCTCAAACACATCCGAGTATTCCCGGACCACTCTAACAGATCGCAAACTCTCGACCGAAGCGTCAAGCGATTCAAGATAACTTAGCATAACAGAATCCATGGGATTACAAGAGATCTCGATAGTGTTACCCAAGCGGGTCATGAGCCTAACAACTCTCCTTTCGCAATCAAGAACGACACCATTACTGGATAACCAGTCCATGCCCAAAATCAACCCATAGCCCGTGAAGCCCAAAACAAAAGCATCACATCTAAACTCAACGCTAAGTATAGAAATCTTCAAAACCAAACATATCATGGAAAAATAAGTGGAGCCCCCAATTGGGTTTGAAACAACCAAGGGATCATCTAGTAAACTGGTGTCTAAGTGAAGTGACTCAACTAATGATGATGAGATAAACGAATGCGATGCGCCAGAGTCAAACAAAGTATGGACATGATGATCAAACAGAAAAACCAAACTTTCAACGGAAATAGTTCTACCTCTTTCCTGAATCGGTGGAACCGCAAGAGCCTGAACTTTCCCCCTTGCCTGACCTGGTGCCATAAGAGCTTGCACCTGTCCCCCTGAGGTAGATCCCGTCCTTTTCCCCTTCTTAGGGCAGTCCTTCACTAGATGCCCTGCTTCGCCACAGTGGAAGCAGCCCGTCTTCTTCTTCTTTCGACAATCTTTGCTTAGGTGGCCTGGTGTCCCGCAATTGAATCACTTCTTCTTTCCCTTGCCACCGTTGACTTTCCCACCCTTATTTTGTTGTTGCTGTTGAGGTCTCTTCTGATCTCCCTTCTTCTCGGGTGCCTTATTAACATTGGGACCCTTCTCTTCCTCATGCACGAGTGCCATGTCTACTAGCTTCTCAAAGGTGGACCCCATAGGAATGTGAGTCATAGCCAATCCATGTATCGGTTCATTTAAGCCCTTAATGAACCTCAAAGCCTTCTTCTCCGGTGTATTCACCATGTCTATGCCAAACCTTGCCAATTGATTAAACTTTTTGACATATTCCTTCACTGATAGGTTCCCTTTCTTTAGAGTCAAGAACCTTTCCATATACAAGGTTTCCTCCGCCCTTGAGAGAAACTTTGCCACAAACCTTTGCCTGAAATCCGCCTAAGAGTCAACAGGGTGCTCTCCATTAATGACCTCCCACCAAAATGAGGCCTCTCCCTTCATTAACCAAGCAGCTAACTTGACTTTCTTTCCTTCTTCCATCTCAAAGATGTCTATCAACTCTTCCACCTCCTTAAGCCAATCTCTAGCTTCCACAAAAGTTTCTGATCCTTGAAAAGGTTTCCCTTCCATAGCCTTAAATTCCTTGCAAGTCTTAGCAAAAGTATCCGTGCGAGGAGGAGGAGGGGGAGGAAGATCGGGTGCTACTGTTGGTGGGGAACATTTGCTGGACCCGCAGTGGCGGCCCTAGCCTCCATCAATCTCCTATACCATACTGGTATCGCTACACCCTCACGAAAGTTAAGATCTTCAGCCATGCTGAAACGAAAAAGGAAAGATTCAAAATGGAGAATTCGAAAGATAAAGATATGGCTATTGGGGATTATGCTTTTCTTTCAAAAACTTTTCTCTTAAACGACATGTTTTTTGAAAATACTTCTTCCAAAAATGTTTTTTGAAAAATAGTTTTCTAAAAATTTTATCTGTTCCGGTAACCTTATGCTCTGATACCACGTGTAACACCCCACACACACTAAGGTCACTCACTAAGGGAATGCCTTAACTTTGGTGGAGCATTTAGGTGAATATAGAAAAGAAAAATTACAACAAGACAGATATAAATAATACTTGAAAAATCTAAAGCATCATTTCATTGCAATAGAAGGTAAACATGTTTAGTTACAACACATTAAAAAGAGTCAAGTACCAAATATCCATCCTGATAAAAACATAAGTACATAATCCCACTACATAAACTAATAGCCATAATAGAAAAGATAAGCTGGGCTTTACATCACGGTCCAAGCTCCAAAAGGTAGATAAAGAAATCTGATCAAAGCCCACTAGTGCTAGGCCCAACCTGAGGACCTGAGGGGGAGAAAGATAAAAACAATGGGGTCAGACATAAGTATGAGTGAGCCCTATAACTTTAACAACACAATCATTAAAGTAATTAGGGTATGATATAAACTTGGTACGGTGATGACTGGGGATAAATGACTACACTAAGTAACCAACTAGACATAGGATTAACTAGGATAACCGTAAAGACGCATCTACCCACCCAAGGGTAATTACTAACTGCACCACACCAGTCATTCCTACTTAAAGGTTGATCCCACCGAAGGACTTAGAAAATTTACCCAGTAGTTTCGTGTACCCCTAGCTGACTACATAGGTGTCGTCTGCCCCTATCTCCACTAGGTGTACCCACTACTCCCCAAGCGATCGGCTCCCTACCGTAGATACCCGTGCTGGCCCCACAGTGGGGTGTATCACTCCCCAAAGTGGCAATCCGATACAATCAACGGTGCACGGCTTATACCTACACGATGCAACAACGTCTTACCTACCAGCCCAGGTCCACACACGCATATGAAACCCGTTGGACTTGCGTTGCCACCGCTAACCCGTTTTGGCCTCTTATAATCAAGCCCAGTACGCGTGTCCCGTCCTCGACATGGGTCGAGCCCAATATGATACATATGGGTTACTGGTTGAAATGGGCCCCCACAAGCTGCCTACCTAAGCTTGTCCCTTTATCTAGTGCATCCCACTTAACCCTTTAATCATGTTTAAATTACATGTTTCCACTTGGTTAATTATTCTAATCGTATTTTCTATTGCCACCCAAGGCAACCCACTAGATTTCCACATGCCACCCAAGGCACTTACTTTATTTCCACATGCCACCCAAGGCACCCACTTAACCCCTCATGCCCCACTACATGCTTATCTGGTTAAGTGTTTCTTAATTGATTAAGAACGTAACCGTTGTAAAGACCTCTCACATTAGACTATCTTTTATGGCAGCTGGATTTGCCGGTTGGGTCCGGGCAGCCTTACGCCATAACCGAGTATAACCTCGTGTCTTTACACTTGTCACGTATTTAGTTTGTGCCTAAGACCTCTCACATTGGGCCAATCATTTGTAGCCGCTGGATTTGCCGGTCGGTTCCGGGCAGTCTTATGCTACAAAATGGTCCAACCTCGTGTCTTAGTCGATTAATTACATCTAATTAATCACCCCCATAATTTGTATTAATTATCCTTAATTAATTACAAATTTAACGATGTACATAATTGACTCAATTATGTCCATCCACTTTATGGTATGCATAATCATACCAACTTCACACCATTTCATTAACATGAATATTAACCCCATCGTTCCCCACGTAATTCGCTAACATGACATAAAAGGGAAGACTCATCACAAATACAATGGGTTCTACTTGCATAACATTATCATCAACATGGGTTTTAAAGGTGTCAACATGCGTATAACATCAAACCCAACTAGCATAAATAATCAACCCAAACTTGCATGAATCACATATGTCATAAAGAGGTTAACTTGCATAAGTTACTTATGTCATACAAAGGGGTAAACTTGCATATGTATGTATGACATACAAAGGGGTTAACTTGCATATGTATGCATCTCATACAAAGGTGTAAACTTACACATGTTACTTGCATATAATCAAACACCAAACTTGCATAACATGTCATGTATGAACTTGCATATAATCAAACACCAAACTTGCATAACATATCATATATGATCTTGCATATAATCATACACCAAACTTGCATAACCATGGTGTCATAATGGATCAATGTTTATCATAGTGATTTGCATAACTAGCATCATGAACATATAGCATATGACTTGCATAACTTGCATAACATCATGATCACTTAGCATATGACTTGCATAACTTGCATAACATCATGAACACTTAGCATATGACTTGTATAACTTGCATAACATCATGATCACATAGCATATAACTTGCATAACATCATAATCACATAGCATATAACTTGCATAACTAGCATAACATCATGAACACATAGCATATAACTTGCATAACATCATGAACACATAGCATATAACTTGCATTGATCCACATTCATAGCCATAACCTCATTATATCCTATTATAATCATTTCAACAATTGGTCATTAAGGCTATAGAAACTCACAACTTGTTAATTAGCACTCCTAAGAAGAAGATTAAGTTGCTAGAGTTGATTAGAAGTTGATTTGAGAAGCTATCTTCCTCTTTAATTTGATGGAGGCTCCTTCAAGTTACATTTTGACGGCATGACGACATTGTTTCTATTTTTAGTATGAATTAGGGTAGTCTTAGGGTGTATTCATAGAGTAGTTAAGTGTTTTAGGCCATTAGATTAACCCTAAATCAGATTAGAGCCGTCAGATTTTGTCACTAGTCCTAAAACATAGCCCAAACCCCATCAGGTTGCACCCAGGTCACACAGACCGACAGGGGGGGTCGACCCCTGTGTCGACCCCTGGGTCGACCCCTAGGGATGGGGTCGACACCCATGTCGACCCTAGGGTTGACTCCCTCTGCCTGGCGGGAATTTTCCCGCCACTTCAGAAATGTGAAATTTTTGTATTTAAATCTGTTTTGATTTTCTGAAAACTTCTTCGGGCCTTAACTGGGTCATACGGACTCCGATTTTTGAAATCTCGGACTCTATTTCGCGTATTTTTCCGAGACGAACGCAATGGCATAGCCCGTTTCCCCTGATTCAGATTTTAAAATTTAGTTCTGCCCTGTTTTATATTATAACTAGTTATTCAACATACGGGGTGTTACAGATGTCTTGATTGGGAGGCATCCCGAAATATAGATAATAAGTTGTGATCGTCCAGACGTACGTGGAAATCAATGGGTATGCGAGGTATATAGTGCCTCCGGTTTCGTTCAGACCCAATACGAATGTGTAAATGGACGGTGTATCTGACAACGGATTTTGTTCTATGCTGATTGATCTCTATTAAATATATATCTATTTGGCGGCGGAGAATTTATTCTCTTGCTTAACGCCCTTCTCTGATATGTACGAGCTCAGAGGTTATATATCGATAGAAATCAGTCGCATGGAGTGAACTGCCTATGTGGCATGCCTAAGTGGCAACTGATCAAGGCTTCTATTGAAAAGCAAAGTCTTGTGGTTGATGATCAAAGCACGGCCTGTGTGGCATAGCTTTGTGTATAACGTGAATTCGCGAGCCTCACACCCCGGTATGAACCAAAAACGGGATAGGACATCAGGGAGGGCATGTGTTTCCTTCTAGCTAGGGTGGTGTCAGTGACCTTCCAGCCCTGACATTTATATTATTTTCACCTGTGTGGTTGTTGCTGTTGCGAGGCGCATCGGATATGGAGTCATTGGGCTCATTTTCGCCCTATAGGGAGGGGGAACGCAGTGCCTAGGGTTTAAGTTTAATCCACATCGAGTGGACCGACCCCGACGATCCAAGGGTCACTCGAGCTCTGATGCTGAGACATGGTAGGCTAGATTGTCTCAAAGCGGTGAGGACGATCCCTGGCCTTGGTTCATGACGGAAATCCAATTTCCAAATACGTGACTTTGCGGTTTTGATTGTATACCTATATATGGCGACATAGTGGTATGGGGCATTAATGCCGTCTATGATTGATACTTATGATTTGAAATTGTTTTTGAAACATATAAACACTAGTAATAATATCAAATGCTTTTGTTTTATTCGTATCAAGCATATTTTGGCCATTATAAGGTAAAAATTATATCCTCCGGTTTGCGTTGCATTGTGTGATGGGAACTGAGTCTTATAATGGCTTCATTTTTATAAAAAGCATCGCGATGTTTAAAAGATTTACTTGTTGTAAAGCACTGGCAATCCAATGGAGTAAACCCGTTCCGCAAAAGTGGCGTGGTCCTGTGATTAGCCATATTATAAAACGTGTTAAGTAGATTTCTCATACCAGTCCCATGACTGACTCGTAGTTTGTTTAACTTGCAAACTCCGGTGCCCCTTTTTCTACATGGGCAGCCTTGTATTCAGGTTTTAGCAGGCTCTTTCTGGATAGCTGGAGCTGAAGATAGACTCTATCATTTATCACTTTTTATGCTGTTCAGCTCCTATTATACATATTAGTCATCACCTCATCACTAGGTAGGCAACCCAATACGATCCTCTGCCCATCATCCGCTCTAATGGTCACCGAAGACCCCTCACAGTCTACTACCACCCCATAACTTTGGAGCCAATCGACTCCTAAAATAATGCCAAACCCAGTAAAGCCCAGAACAAAGCAATCACAAGCAAACATACATCCATGACTCAGTAAGACCAAATTTCGACAAATCATACTAAGGCTAGTCGAACCACCGATCGGGTTTGTCACAACTAAAGGTCTATCGACAATCTCGGATTCCAACTCCAACCTATACACTAGGTCGCTAGATATGAAAGAATGGGAAGCCCAGGTATCAAACAATACTCGAACATGAACATCATAAATAGAAAGCATACCTTGAATAACGATACCCTTTCCCTTCTATGCCGCATTTGGGGCATTCGACGAAGAAGGAACGACATTGATAGCATATGCTTTCACCATTTGCTTCTCCTTAGGAGGTTGTGGACATTCATTCTTAAAATGCCCCACTTGGCTGCAGTTGAAGCACTACTTTTCCCCTGGCTTTGCTCGACACTCTTTGACATAGTGACCCTTCTTGCCACTGCTATAGCACTCGATATCTTTCTTATTCTTCTTTTTCTGACCATCCTTGGTCTGATTCTATTTCCTCTTATTCTGGGAATTATTCTTGTCTCCACCGCTTTCCTGCGGCTTTGGATCTTCTGCAGATGTAATAGCAACCTCGATCTTTGACTTAAGGTAAAGGCTCTTTGATCTCAATTCCTTTCCCGCAACAGATTCGAATGTCTCATCGATATGGTTTATAAGTCTTTCCCCCAAGTACTCATCTAGGCCAGTTATGAACTTCTCGTTCTTCTTCTCGACAGTATCAATAAGAGATAATCCATATTTCGACAAAGTATCAAATTTGACAATGTATTCCAAGACTGCCCTACCATTCTGCTTAAGCTCCAAAAACTTCCTAAACAATTCTGATTTCTGAGCAGCGGGAATAAACTTGTCACGGAAGCAAGTCTTAAACTGATTCCAAGTAACTTGATCCTCGGAGTAGCTGCTATAATAGCATTCCACTTATTCATAGCCCGTCCTTGAAGTTGACGTGATGCTAACTTTCTCTTCATTGCATCATCGATCCCTAAATCCTCGAAGATGCTCTCACAACTATCGATCCAATCCTTAACCTCCGTAGCCGATTCCGTTCCGTGGAATGGCTTCCCACCAAGACTAGTATAATCCTTACAGAGCTTGGCTAAATCGGCTCTAGGCGCCTGCACTACTGCACCACCACCGTTAGCAGCATTAGGTAAAGCTCACTAAGCGTCCCTAAGCATCTCATGCATGAAGGTAGTAAACATGGTCCTCATATTAGGGACATTCCTACTGTTGGCCACTGACCCCGTACCCCTCGTATTTCGGCTCATCGTTCAATCTATTAAAAGAAAAATGATTAACCATCTCCTTAGTGGTGCCATTGCAGTGCGAATACATCCTTGGATATACTAATAGCATATATATAGTTTTTGAAAACCAAAATATCACAAATATGCGCTCTCACTCTCTCCCCCCTTAAGAAATTTCGTCCCCGAAATTCCTTAACCCAAAACATAAAAGGATCCCGCATGCCTAACAACCACATACAACAATCAAACATGAAAAACAAGCAAACAAGCCTATCCTAGCATGCGGAAAACTAAATCGAAGTCAAAATCTTATCAGGCAAAGAGTTCTGGGTGTGTCTTCCTAATGTTCTCCTCTGTCTCCCAAGTACAATCATTCTCGTTCTCGCCCCACTGAACCTTGACTAGCTTCACCGCCTTCCTTCGAAGTTGCTTCATGTCATGCTCGACAATACGGGCCGGCTTGCGGTTCCCAACCGCCTCGGGTTCTACTTCGAAGTCCTCTAACTGATCAGGTGAAATAGTCATATCTGAGTCGTGAACGAACTTCCTTAGCTGGGAAACATGAAATACGTTGTGAACTCCTGCCATCTTCTCTGGTAATCAATTCTATATGCCAAATTCCCGACTAGTTCAAGAACAGGGAATGGGCCAACAAATCTTGGTGCCAACTTGCCTCTCCTGCCAAATCGTATTACGCTCTTCAACGGAGAAATCTTGACAAACACCAAGTCACCAATGGAGAATTTCAAGTCTCTTCTCCTCTTATCAGCATAACTCTTCTGCCTATCTTGAGCAACTTTCATTCGTTGTTGAATGACCTTAATCTTATCCGACGTTTCTCTCACCACATCTGGTCCAAGCACAAACTTCTCGCCAGTCTCTATCCAACATGATGGTGAGTTGCACGGTCTTCCGTACAAAGCTTCATATGGTGCCATACCGATACTGGATTGGTAGCTATTATTATATGCAAACTCTACTAGATGCAAATGGTCATCCCATGATCCACCAAAATCCAATATACAAGCTCTCAAGAGATCTTCCAATATACGATTCACCCTCTCCGTCTGACCGTCGGTCTGAGGATGATATGCGGTACTGAGATGTAATCTTGACCCTAGAGCCTCTTGTAAGCTCTTCCAAAACCCACTAGTGAACAACGGGTCTCGGTCACTCATAATGCTTTTGGGTACTCTATGAAATCTCACTACCCACTTCATATACAATTCTGCCAACTTGGCTGCTGTCCTGGTCGATTTGACTGGTATAAATCTTGCGCTCTTAGTCAATCGATCCACAATTACCCAAATGCTATCATGTCCCGATCTAGTCCTTGGTAGGCCATCGATGAAATCCATCGAGACTTGCTCCCATTTCCATTCGGGAATTTCTAATGGTTGTAACAACCCACTAGGCTTCTTTTGCTCGGCTTTAACTAGCTGGCAATTCATGCATTTGGATATAAACTTCCCAACATCTCTCTTCATCCCTTCCCAGTAGTAGGTCTGTCTCATGTCTCGATACATCTTATTACCACCGGGATGTATAGTCAGTTTTGAGTGATGACATTCTCAAAGCACTTCATCTCTCAAACCATTCACGTTGGGTACAACTAATCTTCCATTCTTTCTAAGCCACCCATCTCGATCAAGCCCATACACATTCACCTCCTCATCGATACCCGTCTCTAACTTGGAGATGATTTCTAATAGATTAGGATCGTCCCTCTGGCTAGAACCAATCCGCTCTATCAAAGTGGGTCTGATCGTCAAACTTGCAAACATTTCTGGATCCAGTTCGCACTTTGGTCTGAAATCAAACCCCGCGATATACTCCAGTTGCTTCCATTCTAGAAACATAGCCCCTAGGCTGGCGTGTCTCCTACTCAATGCATCAGCTTCTGCATTGCCCTTTCCCGGTGTATATGCAATGTCAAAATCATAGGAAGCTAAGAACTCTAACCATCTCTGCTGACGGAAATTCAATTCTTTCTGAGAGAAGAGATACTTTAACGACTTATGATCTGTAAACAGCTCAAATCTTTCTCCCAAGAGATAGTGTCTCCATATCTTTAACGCGAACACGATTGCTGCCAATTCTAAATCATGGGTAGGGTATCTTTTCTCGTGTGGTTTCAATTGCCGACTTGCATAAGCAACAACCCTACCGCCTTGCATCAATACAGCACCCAGTCCGGTACCACAGACATCCGTGTATACCGTCATCTCTTCATTCCCCTTAGGAATGACTAACACTGGTGTGCTTGTCAACTTGTCCTTTAGACTCTTGAACGCATTCTCACACCTTTTATCCCAGACAAAAGCTTGATTCTTCTTAGTTAACTGGGTCAATGGTGCTGCTATCTTGGAGAAACTTTGGATAAACTTACGATAGTATCCAGCTAATCCCAAGAAACTTCTTACATCTGTTGCATTCTTGGGCGTAGGCCAATCCTGTACCGTAGCCACCTTCGCCGGGTCCACGGCAATCCCTTTTTCTGATACAACATGGCCCAAGAACCTCACTTCCCTCTTCCAGAAGTGACACTTAGAAAACTTTGCTTTCAATTGGTGTTTTCTCAACACCTCCATCACTATTCTTAAATGTCCCTTGTGTTCTTCCTCTGTCCTCGAGTAGACCAAAATATCATCAACGAACACAAGGACAAACTTATTCAACTGATCTCTGAATACCCTATTCATAAGATCCACAAAATATGCTGGGGCATTGGTCAGCCCGAATGGCATGACCAACCACTCATAAAACCCAGACGGCGTCCGAAATGCCGTTTTAGCTATACTCTCAGCTTCCACTCTAAGCTGATGAAAACCTGTCGTGAGATCTTACTGAGAAAATACTCTCGCGCCACTCAACTGATCGAACAAATCATCTATCCGCGGTAGAGGATACTTGTTCTTCCTCGTCACTTTATTCAACTCGCGGTAGTCTACACACAAACGAAGGGAACCATCCGCCTTGGTAGCAAACACAACTGGTGCTCCCCATTCAGAAACACTCCTTCTGATAAATCCCTTCTTCAAAAGATCGCTGACTTGCACCTCGAGCTCTCGCTGCTCCCTTGGTGCCATACGACGAAGTGGCAACACTATAGGCCTGGCATCCTTTACCAAATCAATACGAAACTCAATCTCTCGGTGTGGTGGAAGTCCGGTCACTTCTTCGAAAACATCTGGATACTGGCCAACCACGGGCAAACCTGACAACTCACTATGCGGAATGTCGAGGGAGTTTAGAAAACTAGCCAATACCCCCTCACTGGGTAGACCACCAAACACTATCCTCCGCCCATCATCCGCTCTAGCTGTCACCAAAAGCCCTCACAGTCTACCACAACCCCGTACCTTCGGAGCCAATCTACTCCCAAAATAATGCCAAACCCAGTAAAGCCCAAAACAAAGCAATCACAAACAAACATGCATCCATGACTCGATAAGACCAAATTCCTGCAAACCATACTAAGGCTAGTCGAACCACCAATCGGGTTCGTCACTACTAATGGTCTATCGACGATCTCGGGCTCCAATCCTAACCTATCTACCAGGTCACTAGATATGAAAGAACTGGAAGCCCCAGTATCAAACAAAACTCTAACAGGAACATCGTAAACAGAAATCATACCTTGAATGACGACATTCTTTCCTTTCTCCGCCGCAGTTGGGGCATTCGACGAAGTAGGAATAGCATTAAGGGCATATGCTTTCACCATTTTTTTTTCTTTAGGGGGTTGCGGACACTTGTCCTTGTGATGTCCCATCTGGGCACAATTGAAGCGCTTCCTATCCGCTGGCTTGGCCCGACAATTACTAGCATAATGGCCCTTTTTACCACAGCTGAAGCACTCAACATCTTGCTTATTCTTTTTCTTCTGGCCATCCTTAGTCTGATTCTGCTTTCTCTTATTCTGGGAACCACCTTTGCCTCCACTACTTGTTTGTGGTTTTGGCTCTTCTGTAGATGCAACCTCAGTCTTCGGCTTAGGGTAGAGACTCTCCGACCTCAATGCTTTTCCCACAATCGACTCAAACGTCTCATCGATGTGGTTAATAAGCTTTTCCCCCAAGTACTGATCCAAACCAGTTATGAATTTCTCATTCTTCTTCTCGGCAGTATCGACAAGAGATAACCCATACTTTGACAAAGTGTCGAATTCAGCAATATACTCCGAGACAGCGCTGCCATTCTGTTTGAGCTCCAAGAATTTCTTAAACAACACTGACTTCTGAGCAGCTGGAATGAACTTCTCGCTAAAGCGAGCTTTAAACTGCTCCCAAGTATTCTGATCTTCTGGAGTAGCTGCTTTTATAGCATTCCACCAATTCATTGCCCGCCCTTGCAGCTGGCGGGACGCTAGCTTTCTCTTCATCGCATCCTCGATACCCAAATCCTCGAAGATACGTTCGCAACTATCCAACCAATTCTGAACATCTGTGGCCGACTCCGTTCCATGGAACGACTTCCCACCAAGGCTAGTATAGTCCTTGTTTACCTTGGCGAAGTCGACCCTCGGCGCCTGCACTATAGGACCACCACCATTTCCACCATTGGGAGCTGCCCTCTGTACATCTCTAAGCATCTCCCTCATGAGGTCAGTAAACATCGTCCTCATGTCAGCAGCATTCCCATTATTGGCTCCCCTACCAGCACCTCTAGTATCTCGGCTCATCGTCAATCTGGAAAAGGAAACGATTAACGACTCCATAGTGGTGCTAGTGCAGTATGACTTCATCCTTATACTAGTAATAGTATATATATATCTTTTAAAAACCAAAGTAATCACAAATACGCTCTCACGTATACGTATATTATCTCTCCCTGATAACTTCCCTAGGTTAACTACGCAACCTAGAGCTCTGATACCAAGTGTGACGGCCCGCCCCGCACCAGCCTGCATTTCCTCCGAAAATGCGCGGTACACATGCCCGACTAGCAGGGGATAGTCGTCAGAAGAAAGAAAAGAAGGAAATTAACTAACGAGAAACCTGTAGAATGTCTCACAGCGCATGGGATAAAATATAATAATAATAACATACTTGACATAAAACAGGTGAGACAGTGCATAAGCTGATAACTAAAATCAACATCAACATCAAAGCAGCGGAATACAGCTTATTACAACTTTTCAAAATCTACTATCTCTAAACAAAAGAAAGACAAAGTAGAAGATACACCACCAATGCCCAAGCAGTGATCTTCAACAACACAGGGAGAATACTATATATATATATATATATTACGTGGAAGCCTCCTGCTCGTCTCCGGATCATCCACCCGTGCATCACCAGCTAACTTGTCTCTAGTCTGCTCGTGTGAGCACCCAGAGTAATAAGAGGAGACATAAAACTCTGGGTCAGACATAAAGCCTGGTATGAGCGATAAGCATCTAAACAGAATAATAACAGGTATACTAAACCATACCTGAACCTGGACCTGCAACCAAAGAGTTAGTACCACATACCGTACAGTACTCTAAGGTGCCATAATGAATAGTGTAAAGAATACGGGGGTGGGGTGTGTATGTCATAATGATAGCAAACAAACCATCCATAGCAACCATCCTCACGTCTCTCACTCAGTGCGTAAAGCGTACGATATCTACCACTTTGGAACACTAGACAAATTGAGGTAACGACGGATCCCGACTTGTAGAAACCCTGCTGTGACCAAGCTAAACATATGGAGTCATGACCAAACATTTCAATGACCCATTTCATTGATCGTAGCCCTTGGTTCTACTAATGCCATAATGGGCCTGAATCCGCCTCCATACCTCCTACCATAGTGGTCTAAAGCTATAAACATCCTAAACCCCTTAGCATGCGTCCCGCAGCAAAGTCCGACCATGAAGCGAACTCGTTGGTTCCCAACTAGATACTGAGCTCTAACTTCCCATACTGGACTACCTTCGCATCTCGGGTTTTGGTCATCATCTTGTTTGGGTCGGTTGGTCAAGCATCTTTCATCCTGGTCAGTTTTCATCATCCCTGGTAGGTCGGTTTTGTTCCCCCCTGGTCGGTCGCATTTCACCAAACCTGGTCGGTCGGTTTTGTTTCCCCCCTGGTCGGTCGCATTTCACCAAACCTGGTCGGTCGGTTTTGTCCCCCTGGTCGGTCTAACTTTCACCATCCTTGGTCGGTCGTTCTCCTTCATTCCTGGTCGGTCAAAACCTCCCCTGGTCGGTCTAACCTTCACCATCCCTGGTCGGTCGTTCTGGAGCTCGGGTCGGTCGGTCTCCTTCATTCCTAGTCGGTCGTTCTCCTTCATTCCTGGTCGGTCAAAACCTCCCCTGGTCGGTTATCTCGACCCCAAACTTGCACCATTTCAGCAAGCTATTCTCGCCTCTCAACGGCGTTTTCGACCAATCTAACACTTCTAATCAACCACAAAGCATACCATACAGTCATAGAAACATAGAGAATCAACCACAAACACCAAAACAACAATATGACATATCAAAATGGATCAAACATGGCCAAAACCCCATATTTTCCCTTAATCCCTCTTAATCATGTTTAAGCATATAATTAGCAAAACTTATCCAATTTAGCCAAATTTCATATCATAGGTCTAAAACAATATTTAAGAATTTCTGAATATTTTTCCAGATTTTATTTGTGTATAAATTCACTAATTAACACTAATTACCCCCTTAATCAACCGTAATTAGTGAGAAATCATGCAAATCACTCACCTTGGCCACAAACAAAATTCTCAGAACTGAAACTCCTCTGATTTGGGGCGAATACTGATGTCCAACAGCAGCTCTAACCTTGCTTTGGTGCTTTTTCTTCTTAATTTGATGTTGCTAAGCCTAATCTTCAATTAGAAAGTGATTTGGGGTGTTTTAGATGTAGGAGGCCATTGTTAGAGTGTCTAAGGATGAAAGTGGCGGCTGGAAAATGTCTAAAGAAATGTTTTCTAACCCTAATCAGCCCCTATATACCCCTAAACCCGAAATTCCCCTCTGGGCCTAGCTGCTAATCACCCGTTTAAGCCCAATTAAGCTGTTTTTCACCATCTGAAACTTGTTTCAGCCATATCTCCCAAACGGTGAGTCCGTTTGGCTAATGTGACCACTCTACGGAATTGTAAACCATCATTCAGAGCCAACGGAAGTGGTTTCAGGTCAAAATTCGTTTCCAGTCAAAAGTTATGGCCAAAACAGTGATAACTAGAGGTAAAATGGTCATTTAAAAATCGGGAAAAATCATGGACATGGGAAATGACCTTAATAGTCGTCTCCTAAAGTTACATGACCATACGACTTCGTATGTGGCAGAAATAAATATTCTACGATCCTATGATGCGTAGAATGCGGGTCGTTACACATATACTTATACTATCTCTCCCTGATGTCTTCCCCTAGGTTATCTACGCAACCTAGGCTCTGATACCAAGTGTGACGGCCCGCCCTACACCAGCCGACATTTCCTCGAGATGCGTCATGCCAATGCCTGACTAGAACAAGACGGTCGTCAAAGAAAAGGGTTTGAAACTATGAATCACCAAAGAACCTGTAGTATATCTCACAGCGCATGGAATAAAATATAATAATAACATAACTTGACATAAAATAGGCGAGACAATGCATAAGCTGAAAACTAAACCATCATAGCAGTAGAATCCAAAATACAGCTTGTGATCCGAACCATCATTATTACAACTTCAAAATACTGTCTCTAAAGCAAAATAGAAAAGGTACACCACTAATGCCCGAAGTAGTGACCAACAACAACACAGGGCCAATATATGTAAACAATACGTGGATGCCTCCCGCTCGTCTCCAGACAGCTACTCGTGCATGACCGCCTATTCTGTCTCTAGTCTGCTCGTTTAGGAGCATCCAGAGTAATAAGAAGAGACATAAAACTCTGGGTCAGACAAAAGTATGGTATAAGTGATAGCAGCGAAGTAAAAAAATAAAAGGTATAAATAATCATACTTGAACCTGGACCCGCAACCAAAGAGTTAGCACAACAATATGTACAATACTTTAAGTAACACAAACATAAAGTGTAAAATGGGAGTGTGCATGTCATGGTGATAGAAAACATGAAACATAGCAATCATCCTCACATCACTCACTCGGTGCGTATAGCATACGATATCCACCGCTTTGATCACCGCATCCATTGGGGCCATGACGGCAACTCCGTCGACTATTGCTATGACCATACTTCCCTGGCCTATTGTCAATAACCCTACCCAGTCCACACATCCCTGGATCTGGGTTAAGGGCCAATCAGTCCACACTTCCCTGGCTTTGGTTCGTCTACATGCCCCCTCTCTTCAAAGGTGAACCAAAGTTATAGATATCAATAACCCCTTTGCACATGTCCCGCAGCAAAACCCAACTCATGAAGTTAACTCGTCGATTCCCATCTAGATCCTGAGTAATAACTTCCCTCTTGGACTCCAACTGATCCGATCTGATCCCATGCAAAGCTTCATTTCAATCCCAACTCCAACTCAATGCAAGTGGCCTTCCTTTTTGTCATGCTTCCCTATGCTCAAGCTCCAGTTCGGTTCAGCCTTATCTGATCCGATCCGGAACACTTCAGATTTTCCAACAACCTTGTATCGTCCATTTTTGCCATACGACGGTGTTTTCAATCAATCTAACTTTAATAAACAATCATAAATCATTCTAAACGGTAGTAATAACATGTGTAATTAATCAACAAGGTCAAAATATTAAGCATATAGGTTATTTAGATCAAACATACCCAAAATCCATGATTTTCCCCTTAATCCCCTTAACCATGTTTAGCCATAGGAATAGCAAACTTAATCCGAATCAACCAAAATTTTTATCAGAGGCATAAAATAATATTCTATAATTTTTACATATTTTCTGGATTTTTATGATGCATAATTTCTCTAATTATCACTAATCACCCCTAGTGAATAAAAGTGCAAATCACTCACCTTAGCCAAAATAAATTATAGATCTGAAAACTCCACTGATTTGGGTCGAATTCCTATGTGTTCCAGCAGCTCTATCTCGATTTTGATGCCAATTCGCCTTAATTTGATGTAGATTTGCTTAATATGTGATTAGGTATGAATTTAGAAGCTGAAGGCCATTACTAGGGTTAGAGGAATGTTTGTGGCGGCTAGAAAAGTGAAATGAAATGATTTCCCAAACCCTTTCAGCCCTCCCATAACCCTAATCCCGAAATGGGTTATGGGCCTAACCACTAATCACTTAATTAACCCCGGTTAAGCTGTTTTTCCATCTTCAAACCATATATCAGCCATTTCTGCCAAATAGTAAGTCCGTTTGAATGTGACCACTCTACGGAAGGGTAAACCATCATCTGAATCCAATGGAAGTGGTTTCAGGTCAAAACTCCTTACCAATCAAAAGTTATAGGCGAAACAAGATTCACCAAGGGAAAAACGATCATTTAAAATTTAGCAAAAATCTTGAGTGTGGGAAATGACCCCAATAGTCGTTTCCCAAAGTTACACGACCATACGACTTCGTATGAAGAAAAAATAAATATTATACGATCCTCCGATACGTAGAATGTGTGTCGTTACATAATGTAACCTAATTTATTATTATAATTTAGTTTAAAATGTTTTAAATTAATATAAAATGTTTATTTAGTTTTGAAGATTTGTTTAAAATTTTAATTTAATTAAACAATATTGTAAAGTTCAATTTAATAACTTTATTAAATTTGAATATTTAAAGGAAGAATTTAATATTGAGATTTTTTTTAGATCGTGTGAATATAAAGATTTGAACTTAAGTTTATGATTTATTAGAATAAGATTTTTTTTGCTAAGTTAACAAATTTTAACGTTAAAGATTTTGATTTAAAAATATTTCTTGGTAATTAAACTTGGATTGTTGTATCGAAAAATAAAATGAAATGAATTTAGGATATAAGCTTAAACAAAACTAAAGTAATGATTTAAATTTGAGTTCAAGATGTAACTAATGAAATGCTTAATTTAAACTTAACAATTAAGTTTTAATTGACTTGAATGGGAACTTGAAGTCTAAAATAAATTATAAGTATAATTTAGGAATATGGTTATCCGGTCGGATTGGATTGTTATATTTAAACTATTTTGATTACTACTATTTATATCTAGTAAAGTATATTTAGTGCCCTGGTCTCTTTATAATTTTCTATTTCAAGTAAAGTATATTTCTAATCCGTGCTACTATGTCCGTATTTATTTAAGATGAAGATTTCGATTAATGATGGTATGGTGATATAAAATTTGAATTTGAATTAATATGGAATCGGTTAAGAAAATAAGATCTAAATTCCAAAACTGGAAACAATACTGAATTGTTTTGAGTAAATTATTTAAAATCAATAAAAAAAATTAACTGATTTACGATTTTGGAACATAATTTCAAAAATGAATGGTAACTGTGTGAAATAAGCATTTGGTTGTTAAAGAGAACAAGGCAATATATTGTCATACTATTTGCCAATATTGGGAACCACTTTAACAACTTTGCACGTGATGGTGATTCCATAATGTAGTAGGATAGTTTGGAGAATGATACTAGAATGAAGTAAGTGAATGATCATGGATATCCTTGACCATCAGTTTATAATTAAAAATACTAAAACAGGAGCAATGCCCAAGCCTAGTGAGGTCGCTTCTACGATTGGACATGCGATAACGTACCTCTTACTTTGTGATTGATTAGTGGCTTTCGATGATTTACGGAAGTGTTGTTTCGAGGTGGGTGATAGTAGCTGTTATGCGTTACGACCAACCTGAGTCCCCAATCTTGTAGAATCCTTGTAACAACCTGAATTTCAACGGATTTTTTTTTCAAAATCCCAATCTATCGAAGCTCGAGTCAGCTTATGTGGTATCCTGCAGAAAAGACAAAGATAATAAATATATAACATTTTGGTAAACATCTCACAGCGGAATGCATAAAATATAATGTAATCAAATATAACCTTACCAAAGGAATAATACAGTCTAACCAATATCCAAAGCTATCAAACCTGTGCCATATACCTTACTTGCGAGTATGTTATAAGGAGGGGGGTCATAACACAAAGTTCTGATGACTGGACAAATTATACATTCTGAAATAACCCTACATATACTGTTCAGTCAGGTTTTCTTATTTATTAGGTTATTTTGGGTTAACAGCACTCAAGGTATATCTAGTCAATGATGCAACAAAACAAAATAAAGGAAAGTAATAATAAACAAAATAAAAGAAAGCAAAAAAAGATTAGTGAATTTTTGTTTTGTAATTGTGAGTGAATAAGTAGAATAGAAAGAGAAGCATATAAAGGGGAAAACAAACATAACAACAAAAATAGAAGTGGAATAGACAACTCCTATATGTATTAAAACTTAGAAATTAATTAAATTGAATTGGACGGAGCCTCATTTGAAAGCAAGCATAGCTTAATTTCAGAGGAGAAGCAAGGATGATAAGAGACTGGCAGTTGGTATTAGAATTTTTTCCGGCTATTATGCTCAATCTATTTCTATATTTTGTAGGGCTTGAGATTTCTTATGAAAATCAATCAAAAAATATTTGTCAAAAAGAAATTTTCTACAAACTAATATTCATGTATATATACAGTTTTATATCTATATAAAATATTCTGAAATGTGTTATCAAATAAACATGTGGTGCACCCGATGAGCGTAGCATAGGTTCATAAGGGTATAAGTTATTAGAGATTTATTTGGTAATACTAGATCAGTTTATTATAATTTGAAAAAGGTATTTTTTGCAAATATACTTAGTATTTCATTTACTTACAACATGAATTGTTTTATTAACTGATACTTTGACACATCTTGCTAAATCTGTGAATTTTGCATTATATAGGAACAAACAAGGAACAAATTTATGTATGTTTTCAACAATGAAGAATCAATAAATAAATTTATTTTTACCTTAATTGCATCAGGGAATTTGGCCTAGTGGTATGATTCTCGCTTAAGGTGCGAGAAGTCCTGAGTTCAATTCTCGGAATGCCTCTACTTTGTTATGTTTGAAATAATTTCTTGTTATTTAAGATTTAGGAAGTTCTATCAAACAAAAAGCATTTATCGCTTAGTGGATATGGCATCGGTTTCCTAAGCAAAAGGTCATAAGTTCGACACCTACTTGGCATGCTTGCCTTTTTCTCAAATTGCTTCCACTTTTAGTCTTGAAACAATTTATTTTCCTTTAGCAAGTAACCAAATAATTTTTTTGAAACCAAACTCATGCGTAGAGCATATCTAGAATATCATGTATTGATAAACAAAAAGACTAAAAAAGATTTAATACATCAAGTAGATAAATAAATACATTAGTAAAAAACATGCGCTTCTCCGCTTTTCAACTTTGATTCCTTTGTCATACAATGACATCTTGTAGCATTGAAGTCCACTACAACTTTGTAAAAGAAAGTATAAATTTTTCAATATGACTTCTTTTAAACTATAGTGTATTAGAAAAATAGTTTACTTTATGCTACGGAGAATTAGTTTAATTGAGAAAAAACTAATTGTAACGACCCGCCATTTTGACCGCGCTGAATCGACAAAACGTGTCAAATCGAACCGTCCAAAGCAACAGATTGTTATTAACTTCTGAGGTAAATAGAATAAATCACAGATCACAGACACAGATACAGAGCAATATGATATTTCGCAGTGGAAAATAAATAATACAATAGTAGTTCATGAAGCTACTAAATAAAATTTTACATAAATAATACAACGGAAGTATAACACAATGGATTTCTAATACCGGAATAATTGACAACAGTTTGAAACATAAATGACAAGAATAGCTGAATTGGAACTCGATCAATTGGTAGATACAGGTGAGTAAATCCAGTATAAGCTCCAAACTCGAAAGGTGAATCTCAAGCTATAATACTCAGTTTGACCCGAGTAATAATGCAAAAAGAAAAAAATAACTCGGATCAGGACTATCATTCTCATGGAAGTCAATCAACTCAAATGAAATGTCCGATGAAATGCAATCAGTACCTTAAAGGATGTTTAGGACACCATCCTTTAAGGATCCGTAAAATAAAAATCAAATCACTTAGGTTCAAATTCACTTTATATAATTCAAAGTAAATCTATATTTCGATTTAAACCAAATCATATCATATATTATAACTAAAGTCATGCCATTCAGATTCATAACTTATAAATTCGAATCAACATCTTATATTTCAATTTAAACAGTTCGTACAATTTAAACCAATCTTATCAAATTCGATTTAACAAATTTCCAAATTCAAAACCAGACAATCTGTAAAATCAATTCTATATATAAAACGTATATATACATATATATTCAAGTTCACGTTTAGTCACTTAAATGAATTCATTTCATATCAATTATAATTCCAGTTAAACATCATTTATGCAGTTCAAGATCATTTCTTTCAATATTTAAACCATTCAAATTCCCATTCAATTGATTTTAAAATCAAATTCATTCCTTAATTTGGAAATTCAATTTCAAAAACAATTTCAGAATTCAAGTTCGTCCTTTTTTTGTAAGTTCAAATTAATTCGAATTCAAATTCATATTCTATATTAGTCCATTTATTTAATCGAGTTTCGTTATATAAATTTACATTTTAAACCTCGAATTCAAATCACGAAAATCTTTAGTTATCTACCCTTTTTAGTTTATTATTAAAGTTTATAAAATATATATAAAAGAAAATTTATTTTGAAAATAGATATATAAATATTAGTTTATAAAATTATAAATTTAATTAGAAAATAGATTATAAGCATATATAAGATTAGAATAATATAAAAATAGGTTTAAAGAATTTTTTGTTATATAAAAGTTTAAAATACAAATATAGTTAAAATATATAGTTTAAAATAAATAAAATTATAAGTAAAATCTTAAATAAACAATTAAATCTATATTTACTTATAAAATCATTTTAAAACAAATAACTTAAAAATCTATAAAATTTAAGTTTAAAATAAAAATATAAAAATGTAAATTATTATTTTAAAATTAGTTTTCTGAATCATTTTACCTCAAAACATGACCAATGGTGTCCGTGTATCGTTATCTACCCAATGGTCAAGTGATACGGATATTTATCATTTCAGTCCGCAAAATTTAAAATTGTACGGGTACATATCATTTCAACCCGTAATCCCAAATTCAGTAAAACTCGTTCATGTCTATCATTTCAACCCATAACTATTTTTCTCTAATCTAATATTTGTTTGGGTATGTATTATTTCAAGCCATAGTGATTTCCTACAACTATGGCAATCAATAATCGTAAACAACAATCACATAACATCAATCACAGCATATATGTCATCTGTGCTCCTACGTGTCATACGAATATATCATGTCACATATGAAATGTGCATACATATCAACATAGCAAATGATTTCTACTAGCAATCCTACACATTTCATATAACAACTCATTATTGATCTAACATCCATGAAATAGTGTAAGTCAAGTGTGAGATAAACTCGCCTTTCGTGGCATAGAAATGGAGTTGACAGACTGATTTGACACCGAAAGAGACTATAACTTCCAGGAACGATTCCGAATAGATTCACTTCGATATCACTCGATATTTTATTTTATTTTACAAGAGGAGGTTGGGGAAATTTCAATGGATCGGTATGGTTATTGGAATGGGTTTCGGAATTCAACACTAAACAACAAAACACAAAATAAACACATCAATAATTTAATTTAACCAAAATAAACACAATAATTCTTTGCACAAAATCATATATATTTTCATATATACGTATACAAAGGGAAAATTATAACATATATATATATATATATATATATATATATATATATATTAAATTCAAAGCACTCGACACGTAACATCAAAACTGTATACATATATTTTCAAAATAAATAAATTTCAAATAAATTCACATACAAATAAATATTAGCTGAAACGACACATGCCTAACCGAATATATATAATGTACACAAAAACAACCCACACACACAACACACACAAGAAAATAACATACCGCACACACATAGGGGAGGAAAGGGAATAATGCTAGGAAGTTTGTGAAGCACGGTCACCAAGACAAACTCAGCGGGTTCAACATGATTCGTGAAGGTCGACATGGTTATTGGAGGCGTGACTGGGGAGGCGGAGAGGATGACCCACATGGGTGGGCTCGGCTTTAGTGCGGGCGTGGCATTAGGGCGCGGCTGAGGGAGAGATGGGCTCAGTGAAGGCTGTTGAGCTGTCAGGTTTCGGATGGTGGTGCCTGAACGTGGCAAGGGCGGAGGTCATCACGGTTGGTAGGGCGGGGACTTGTAGCATCTCGGGCTGATGGGCGGAGCTGTTAGAGGAAAGCTCGATAGTGGGGTTGGCAGGTCGGTTGCGGTGGCGAAGAAGTAAGGAATGGATGTTGTGGTTTTTTTTTTTACTCTTATTCGCATTGAAGAGGACAGGAAGAAAATGAAATGGGAATGGGAAAGAAATTGAAGAATGGAAGTGATATATAAAAATGGAGCTATCTTTTTAACTTGTTGTTATATTTACCTTTCACGAATGGAAAATTAATGTTAGATAAAGGGAAATCAATTATACTACTTGAGAAAAAGTATGAGAGTAAATAATGAAAAGTCATATGTTTGAATCCTTATAGAGAAGAATTAAAACTTGAAAGTAGTAGTGGACTACGAAACCAATGCATATTTCAGTCAAATTTTATAATTTAACGCTTTAGTCTTTTAGAAAAAATTAACCAAAACATGTGGGATTAAATAAAAATAAAACTTCTAGATCAGAAAAAATTAGCGAGATGAGCTAAGAATGGACGAGGAATATTTTTTGCTAACTAAAATTTTAATATTCAAGACATTCAATTTTTTTATTATCCAATATTAATGAAATGAGCTAAGAATGTACTAATTTTGTTTGGGTATAATTCCTGAATTTTCTTGTTTAATATGGCATAAACACAAATTAGTGTCCTTCATTGTTGTTACAAATATTTCTTACCACTAATTTACTAATAAAAATAATTAAGTGCCTAAATTGTATGAAAAGAAGCATATTATTTATAAACATATCAAATTCTAATAAAATTGGAAAATAAACTTTTAACGGAAAATTTTTTCGATAATAATAATGGAGCAAAAAGGATGGTAAGAAGAAATCACAGTGAATGTTTAATGCTTACAACAACAAAACAACATGGATTACGTTATAACTTTAAATATAAGTACATAAACAATTATTTAAAGTTTAACTGAAGAATATTAAAATAAGGAGATAATAAATTAAGGCATAACTTAACCATTTGAGCTCAACAACACATGAAATTGCCAACCATTCCTCTTTCAATCCATTAATCTATTTGATAGGAGGTGAGCATGCCTAAAACGATAAAGGAGAGTAGTTTTTCTGTAAAAGAAATGAATCCATTAATTTATTTGGGAGAAGATGAGATTGCTTGAAATAATGAAGGAAAATAGTATACTATAGAAGAAATAAAATGAATAAATAAGAGCGTGCTTAAATAAGCTTTCTATAGCTTAGCATATGTAATATGCTATTATATGAAATAACAAATGAAGAATATCAAAAGGCTACATAACCAATGCTTATTTCATCCATTAAAAAATTTAAACTAATGATTATATTTAAAAAACAAAAGAAATATGAAGGGCTTAAATGAAAAGTGTAATAATATTATAATAGATAGAAAACATGAGCTTATGTTTCCTTAAATGGGATAAAAAGTGAAGACAAACGTAGGAATACATATTGATTTTGGAAAACGTAAGGGTTTGGATACAAAATGAATGTATGAAACGATGAATTCATGAGGCACCATTAATTGCAATTTATATTATTGGGAATGGATTAAAAATATATATTTATTTTAACACCCCACCTCCACCAGGGTGGCTCTTGCAAGCACTCTGACTTTGGAGGGGCTTTTGAATCAGGTAAACATGCATAATGATATATCAAGGCAGAACAAGAACATATGTATATATGTAAACAGAGTAAATAACATAGATAAAACAGCGGAAGATTTCAAAACATTTCAAAACAAGTCTGGTACAACATAGCTTTCCATATAAACAAGTCTAGATAAAACAACATCAACTGAAAAACTGAAATAAATAAGTGCTATCCCCAATTAAGTGGTAACCATAGCTAGCTTCATGTCGAAACCGTACATGAGCTGAAATCCCACAAGCAAGCAATCCGAAATCCAAGCTAAGCTCCAGTATTCCCTCCCTGAGAACCTGGGGGGGGGGGGAACGGAAGAAAAGAGGCGAAAGAAAATAGGTCAGTCAAAAAGACTGAGTAAGCCCTACTATAATCAATGTAAACTGATAAAGTTAACTGGCATGAGCAGCAGGGATGAACATAAGGATAACAATATACTAGCATGATGATTAACTAACAAGGTAGATAAATGTTTCATCGCATAATCAGAATTAAGGTTTTGCACCACAGGTGTACTAGCAAACTAACATGACTTGAATAAACAAGTATTGATCCCTTGGCCCAAGCTTTGGCCCAATAACATGAAATGACCCTAATACAAGGTCCAACCAAACGGTCTAGTCGATCGGCTCCCTAAGCCTAACTCGTCACGTGTTGGTGTCAATACGGCGCAATCATAATTGTAGTCGAACTGTGCCGGGTCCACCCTTCGGGTGTATCAAGCCCTAGGGTGTCAACCCCTGGACACCATGAACATGAGTGCACAGTCCCAATCTACTGGTACCCGTGCATGTTTTTCTCTGGCTACAGACTATGTGCACGACCAGAGTCCGCCCGGAACTACACCGGCGTACCCTCTACCGTCGCTTTTGGTCACTTACCTCCAGTCCAGTAATCGTGCCCCCACCCTAGCCTAGTGCCTAGGGTCATGATGATACTAACTTGGGATTACTGCTGGAGTGGGCCCCCATTGCTAGGATTTTTCTAGTGGGTTAAGTACGGTTTAACCCTCTTGCTAATCCTGGATTAACTTGGTTAAGTGTAATGATGAGTTCACGGCTTAACCCCGATTAATCTACCAAGCCCAAATTGGTTAAGTATTAAGTGGACCATGACTTAACCCTAATCACGAGGCATTAATTAATTTAATGCGCCTTAACCTCTCACATTAGACCTTGTTGTGGTTACTAGTTAAGCCGGGCGGGTCCGGGTAGCTTTACACCACAACTTGGTCTAACCTCGGGTTCAACGTACAACATGACCAACTTCTCACATTGGGTCCTATTGTTTGTAGCAACTAGTTAAGCCGGTCGGTTCCGGGTAGGTTTACGCTACAAACTCAACCCAACCTCGAGTTGGCCACACTTATCTTTTCTAAGTGTCATGTCCATCATGTTTCCAAAACATGTTACAAGTTTTCAAGCAATTGGGTAGACCTAACTTAATAGGTAAATTCCCAATGGGTAGACCTAACTTAATAGGTAAATTCCCAAGCTTATGTTTTATGTCTTTTAAGTTTACCCAACCCCAAACGTAATCCCATCGCTTACATATCGCAATAGCGCATAAAGGATAGAAAGAGGGAACTTGGCATAATCATGACATAAAGGTATTGAAGCCACAAGCTTAACATGGTGGCATATGAAATGTTCATACGTTCATACACTTGCATATTACATTTTTAGGCATCAAAAGCACGCATAAAACCAAACTAAGCATATTGGTGATACATGGTGCTAAATGTCATGTAGAGATGGCCATAAGTTCGCATTTAGCCTCACATGCAAGTTATCATAAGAGATATGATAACTTATATGTTGCCAAAATGCAACCTTTGGCATAAAGCTTGAAGCTTTATGTTCATAAACCCAAGATAAGCTTGCATAACATGATAGCATGAACAAAATGTTCAACCCAAACTTGCATGACACAACTTGCATATCATATGACAACTTGCATATCAAACTTGCATAAGATAACATGATGAACTTGCATATCACATCATAGCATACTTGCATAACATGATAAACTTGCATATTACATCATAGAAAACTTGCATATCATACATTTAACTTTAGAGTTTAAGTATGAGAGTAGAATAGGGCTTACAATGCTTAAGAAGTCACAAAAATATGACAAAGCCCTTATGAAATCAATTAAACCCAAAATGCAAGCAAAACCCTTGAGCCAAAATGATCAAGACTCTTTCTTTATGATGCAAATATATAAACTTGACTTGAATGCAAGCTAATGATGCTCATATAAGTTTGAAAACACTTGTATGCATGGAAAATCACTTAGGAATTTATTTAGAAATTTTATGAAGAGAGTGGAGGCCATGAGAGGATTGATTTTGCCATAGTTTAGTTGTATGAATGAATAATGATGATTTAGGGTAGGTTAGGGTCTTATTTATAGATTAGGCAAGAGTTTTAGGCCATAGGATTAAACCTAGATTCAATCCAAGCCATCAAAGCATGTCTTGGGGAAGAAGTCAAGTGTAGGAACCATCTAGGGCCTTTAGATTAAAGATAAACCATGAGAACCATTCAAATGCAAAATCTGCATTTGAGCGAATCGGCCCACGGGTTGACAGCCAAACACCCTGGATTAACCCCTAGTCGACCCAGCGGGCTTGGGTCGACATCAAAAATCGGCCGGTTCGGTTATTCCCCTCTCCCAATTCGCTGTTTTGAACATTTTTGCATATTTATTTATTTAATTTTCAATTATATATATATATATATATATATATTTCTCTGTGCAACCCATTTCACTTAATTAAGTATACTTTAATTTGGGAATTTTTCGTGAAACTTCGCGAGGCCATATCTTGGTCATACGGACTCCGATTTTCGAAAACTCGGACTCTATTTCGCGTATTTTTCTGAGACGAACGCAATGGCATAGCCCGTTTCCCATGATTCAGACTTTACAGTTTAATTCTGCCTCCATTTATGTTATAACGTGTTATTCAAAAATACGGGTTGTTACATTCTTCCCTCCTTAAAGGATTTCGTCCCCGAAATCTCCAAGTTAGGAAGAACGTATCCTACCATCCATCATCCATCTACTCAAAACATCATCCACGAGCAATCATTGTCCTTAAAAGGTTCTAAATGCTGCATGATCATATGCAAAGGTGTGTGTATATGTACTTATCTAATCCGAAAATCAGGAGGTTACTGATTCAGTAAACCCCCTTAATGCAAAATATGTTAGTGAAATGAGTCCATATGTATGTAAATTCCTAACATAATTTATAATCTCTACATGAGTGCACATAACATTCATCCATATGCAACATCCACGTGATAGCATAACAAGTTTTCATCCATGAATAAGCATAAACACTCATGCATATGCGGTATGAAAGTGTGTGAGCCGATCTTAGTGCCTAACGTGTATTATGCATCCACGAGTATCCACTTGCAAACACTTGCAACCACTTGCAACCATCAAGCATAACATGTTTCAAACACATGTTTCATCCAAAGGGTTTCTACCTAAGGTTCTCATGACAAGATTAACACGATAAACTAGATAAACATGGATAGCAAAGAGAAAGATATGCTAACAAAGAAAAGAGATTGAGAGTGTACCCTCAAAAAGGAATGGATAAAGCCCACGCATCTTCTCCTCGGTTTCCCAAGTTGCGTCTTCTTCGGCTTCACCCCATTGAACCTTCACCAATTTGACCTCTCGATTCCTTAGCTTCTTGGTCTCCATCCCCAAGATACGAATCGGAGCTCTCCTCAAGGTAGCCTCTTTCTCCACTTCTACATCTTTTAGAACACTTGGCTCAACAACCTCTGCTGATTCATGTAAACACTTCCGGAGATGCGAGACATGAAAAACATCGTGTACTCCAGCAAGCTTCTCGGGCAACTTCACTCTATAAGCCATCTGCCCGATCCTCTCTATAATAGGGAATGGTCCAACAAACCTCGGTGCCAACTTCCCAATAGCTCCAAATCGGACCACATTCCGCAAAGGAGAAACCTTCACGAAAACCATATCCCCAACATCAAACTCCAAATCCGTTCTTCGCTTATCAGCATAGGATTTCTGTCGGTCTTGGGCCGCTTTCATCCGTCTCCGAATCAACTCGATCTTCTCGGATGTATATCTGATCATATCAGGCACAAGTATAAGCTCATCTGTAGTCTCCCACCAACATGTAGGCGACTTGCACGGCCTCCCATATAAAGCTTCAAATGGTGCCATCCCTATGCTTGCTTGATAACTGTTATTATATGCAAACTCAACAAGAGGAAGATGGTCTTGCCAAGTACCACCAAAATCCAGAATACAAAGCCTCAACAGATCCTCGAGTAACCTATTCACCCTTTCGGTTTGAACGTCCGTCTGTGGGTGATAAGCCGTAATTAGATTCAACCTTGTGCCCACAGCTTCTTGCAAGCTATTCTAGAATTGACTTGTAAAGATTGGGTCACGGTCACTGACTATACTAGAAGGGACTCCATGTAGTCTCACAATCTCACGAAGATATACAGACGCTAGCCAAGATGCGGTCCTCTTGCTCTTCACCGGAATGAAATGAGCACTCTTCGTAAGTCTGTCCACAATAACCCAAATGCTCGTATTCCCTTTCCTTGACCTTGGTAGGCCATCGACAAAATCCATGGAAATACTCTCCCACTTCCATAGTGGAACGTCTAGAGGATGCAATAGCCCACCGGGCTTCTTCGACTCGGCCTTAACTTGCTGGAAAATGATACATCTAGAGACAAATTCTGCCACATCCTTCTTCATCCCAGGCCAAAAGAAAATGCGCTTCATATCTTTATACATCTTATCTCCGCCAGGATGTATAGTCAACTTAGAGCGATGCGCTTCCTCAAGAACTCTTCTTACTAGATCTTCTACCATTGGAACACATAACCTTCCGTCTCTCCTCAGCCAACCCTTGTCATCAATAGAATATCGAGCGAGATGACTAGACGTCTCTCCTCGAATTATCTTATCCATAATCTCAACTATCAGAGGGTCTTCTCTTTGCGAAGCCCCAACTTGATCAAGAAGGGTAGGTCTGAGTTCCAGAGATGCTAAAGAACCGGTCATCGACTCAATCGCCAAAGAGAAATCAAAGTTTGCCACATACTCTAAATTCTTCATCTCAACGAATAGAGGACTTAGGGTCAACCTTCTTCTACTCAATGCATCTGCTACCACATTCCCCTTGCCAGGGGTATAAGCTATCTCAAAATCGTAGGACGCCAAGAATTCCATCCATCTTTGTTGCCTCAAATTCAGATCCTTCTGAGAAAAGAGATACTTCAATGACTTGTGATCGGTATAAAGCTCAAATCTTTCTCCCAGAAGATAATGGCGCCAAGCCTTGAGTGCATATACTATTGCTGGCCAACTCTAAGTCATGAGTGGGATAATTCTTCTCATGCACTTTGAGTTGTCTACCGCCAAAGCATATCACTCTTCCTTCTTGCATAAGAACAGCTCCTAACCCCGTGCCACATGCATCGGTGTATACGGTAAATAACTTCCCTCCATCGGGCAAAGCTAGAACAGGTGCTGATGTGAGGGCTCTCTTGAGCTTCTGAAAAGCAAGCTCGCATTCTATGCTCCAAGCAAAAACTAAATTCTTCTTCGTCAATTTAGTGAGAGGAGCGGATATCTTTGCGAAGTCCTTGATGAACTTCCGGTAGAAACCCGCAAGACCTAGAAAACTTCTCACTTCGGTTGCATTCCTTGGAGTCTTCCAATCCTGAACTGCCACTACCTTAGCGGGATCCACCGCTAAGCCTTGCTTAGATACTATATGCCCAAGGAATCTAACTTCCCTTCTCCAAAAGTGACACTTGGAGAACTTGGCCTTCAACTGATGCGCTCTAAGCGTATCCATCACCTCCATGAGATGCCTTGCGTGCTCTTCCTCATCCTTAGAGAAGATCAGAATATCATCTACGAAGACCACGACAAACTTGTTCAAGAACTCCCTGAACACCCTACTCATCAAGTCCACGAAATATGCGGGTGCATTAGTCAAGCCGAACGGCATGACAAGCCATTCGAAGAATCCATCTGGAGTTCTGAACGTAGTCTTGTCTATACTATCTTCAGCTACCCTGAGCTGATGGAACCCCGTAGCAAGATCAAGCTGAGAGAAAACAAAAGCACCGACAAGCTGGTCAAAGAGATCATCAATCCTCGGTAACGGGTGTCTGTTCTTCTTAGTCAGCTTATTCAACTCTCGATAGTCAACGCAAAGTCGGAGAGAACCATCCGCCTTGGTAGCAAATACCACAGGCGCTCCCCATTCAGATATACTTCGTCTAATGAAGTTCTTCTCAAGCAACTCTTTCACTTGCTTACTTAGCTCCCGCCTTTCACGCGGAGCCATGTGCCGAATGGGCAAAGAAACAGGCTTTGCATTATCCACCAGATAAATGCGGAAATCAATCTCTCGCTTAGGGGGCAACCCCCTAACTTCATCGAAAACATCCGGATACTCTCGAACCACTCTCACAGACTGAAGAGTTTCCATTGACGAGTCGAGTGATTCCAGATAGCACAACATGACGGGACCTATCGGATCACAAGAAATCTCTAGGGTGTTTCCGAGGCGAGTCACGAGCCTCACAACCCTATGCTCACAATCAAGAATGGCTCCATATCTGGACAACCAATCCATGCCCAATATCAATCCGTATCCCCTAAAACCAAGAACATAAGCACTACACAAGAACTCTACACTCAGTATAGAGATCCTCAAATCCCCACATATCATAGACAAATGGGCGGAACCCCCAATAGGATTTGAGACACAGACAGGATCATCTACCAAGCTAGTACTAAGGTGCAAACTATCAACAAGATCAGATGAGATAAAGCTATGCGATGCACCAGAATCAAACAAGGTACGAACTGGAAAATCAGAAATATATACAAGGCTCTCAACAGAAATACTACCTCGATCGGGAACTGGAGCGACATTGAGAGCATGAACTTGCCCTCCTGAAGGTCCAGCACGCTGAGTCTGACCCTGGCCTTGCCCTTGCTTCCTCGGGCAATCCTTACTGAAATGTCCAGTCTCACCGCAGAAAAAGCATTAACCATTCTTCCTTTTCCTCTTCTTACAATCCTTAATAAGATGCCCAACTGAACCGCAATAATGGCACTTCCCCTTGTTGTTCTTGCCCTTGTTGTTATTGCCCTTGTTTTTGTTCCCCTTGTTGCCTTGACTCTTGTTCTTGTTCTAATTGCCTTGACTGCTCTGACCACTTGGATTACCCTGATTTCCTTTTCCCTGGGAATCAGTCTTCTTGGCTTGAGTATCATTCATCTTGGTTTCTTTCTTGACATCTCCCTAAAGTAATGCCATATCAACCAAACTCTCAAACGTGGCCCCTTGGGGAATATGTGACATAGCCAATCCCTGCAACGGCTCATTCAATCCTCCAGCAAAACGAAGAGCCTTCTTCTGAGGAGTATTCACCATATCCAAGCCAAAACGAGCTAACTGATTGAACTTGTTCACATATTCTTTGACAGACATATCTCCTTGTTTCAAAGTTATGAACCTCTCCATTTGCAGATTCTTCTCAGCAGAAGATAGAAACTTAAGCATGAACCTTGCCCTGAAATCGGCCCAAGTCTCAACAGGCCTAGTACCATTGGTGACTTCCCACCAATAAGCGGCTTCATCCTTCATAAGCCAAACCGCCAACAAGAGCTTCCTCTGATCGTCTAACCCAAAGATAGCAAACAAATCCCCAAAGATAGCAAACAAATCCTTGGTCTCTTTCAACCAATTTCTGGCCTCTACAAAAGTCTAAGTGCCTTGAAAGTTCTTGCCACCCATTGCTTTGAAATCTTTGCAAGTCTTTGCGAAGTCCACTGGAGGATGCTGAGGGGGAGGAGGAAGAGGAACCTCAGCGACAGGAGGAGGAGGAACATTAGCGACAGGAGGAGGAATATTAACTACTGGAGGAGGAGGAGGAGGGACATCTGCGGGGCCGGCTTCGGTCGCCCTAGCCTCCAAAAGTCTCCTATACCAAACATGTACGTGTACTCCCTCCGAAATAGCAAAGTTATCGGCCATACTGCAAACGAAGAAAAAGACAGATTCAGAATGGAGAAAAACGAAGGAATTTTGCTAATGGCTTTTTGGGGAATAGCCTTTAAAATAAACTAGACTTTTCTTTGGAAAATACTTTATACTTGGTTTTGAAAATAGTTTTCCAAAAGTTTTCTAAAAGCCTTTTTGTTCCTTCTCGTACCATATGCTCTGATACCAAATGTAACACCCCACCTCCACCAGGGTGGCTCTTGCAAGCACTCTGACTTTGGAGGGGCGTTTGAATCAGGTAAACATGCATAATGATATATCAAGGCAGAACAAGAACATATGTATATATGTAAACAGAGTAAATAACATAGATAAAACAGGGGAAGATTTCAAAACATTTCAAAACAAGTCTGGTACAACATAGCTTTCCAAATAAACAAGTCTAGATAAAACAACATCAACTGAAAAACTGAAATAAATAAGTGCTATCCCCAATTAAGTGGAAACCATAGCTAGCTCCATGTCGAAACCGTACATGAGCTGAAATCCCACAAGCAAGCAATCCGAAATCCAAGCTAAGCTCCAGTATTCCCTCCCTGAGAACCTGGGGGGGAAGGGGGGAAACGGAAGAAAAGAGGCGAAAGAAAATAGGTCAGTCAAAAAGACTGAGTAAGCCCTACTACAATCAATGTAAACTGATAAAGTTAACTGGCATGAGCAGCAGGGATGAACATAAGGATAACAATATACTAGCATGATGATTAACTAACAAGGTAGATAAAGGTGTCATCGCATAATCAGGATTAAGGTTTTGCACCATAGGTGTACTAGCAAACTAACATGACTTGAATAAACAAGTATTGATCCCTTGGCCCAAGCTTTGGCCCAATAACATGAAATGACCCTAATACAAGGTCCAACCAAACGGTCTAGTCGATCGGCTCCCTAAGCCTAACTCGTCACGTGTTGGTGTCAATACGGCCCAATCATAATTGTAGTCGAACTGTGCCGGGTCCACCCTTCGGGTGTGTCAAGCCCTAGGGTGTCAACCCCTGGACACCATGAACATGAGTGCACAGTCCCGATCTACTGGTACCCGTGCATGTTTTTCTCCGGCAACGGACTATGTGCACGACCAGAGTCCGCCCGGAACTACACCGGCGTACCCTCTGCCGTCGCTTTTGGTCACTTACCTCCAGTCCGGTAATCGTGCCCCCACACTAGCCTAGTCCCTAGGGTCATGATGATACTAACTTGGGATTACTGCTGGAGTGGGCCCCCATTGCTAGGATTTTTCTAGTGGGTTAAGTACGGTTTAACCCTCTTGCTAATCCTGGATTAACTTGGTTAATTGTAACGATGAGTTCACGACTTAACCCCGATTAATCTACCAAGCCCAAATTGGTTAAGTATTAAGTGGACCATGACTTAACCCTAATCACGAGGCATTAATTAATTTAATGCGCCTTAACCTCTCACATTAGACCTTGTTGTGGTTACTAGTTAAGCCGGGCGGGTCCGGGTAGCTTTACACCACAACTTGGTCTAACCTCGGGTTCAAGGTACAACATGACCAACTTCTCACATTGGGTCCTATTGTTTGTATCAACTAGTTAAGTCGTTCGGTTCCGGGTAGGTTTACGCTACAAACTCAACCCAACCTCGAGTTGGCCACACATATCTTTTCTAAGTGTCATGTCCATCATGTTTCCAAAACATGTTACAAGTTTTCAAGCAATTGGGTAGACCTAACTTAATAGGTAAATTCCCAATAGGTAGACCTAACTTAATAGGTAAATTCCCAAGCTTATGTTTTATGTCTTTTAAGTTTACCCAACCCCAAACGCAATCCCATCGCTTAAATATCGCAATAGCGCATAAAGGATAGAAAGAGGAAACTTGGCATAATCATGACATAAAGGTATTGAAGCCACAAGCTTAACATGGTGGCATATGAAATGTTCATATGTTCATACACTTGCATATTACATTTTTAGACCTCAAAAGCATGCATAAAACCAAATTTAGCATATTGGTGATACATGGTGCTAAATGTCATGTAGAGATGGCCATAAGTTCGCATTTAGCCTCACGTGCAAGTTATCATAAGAGATATGATAACTTACATGTTGCCAAAATGCAACCTTTGGCATAAAGCTTGAAGCTTTATGTTCATAAACCCAAGATAAGCTTGCATAACATGATAGCATGAACAAAATGTTCAACCCAAACTTGCATGACACAACTTTCATTTCATATGACAACTTGCATATCAAACTTGCATAAGATAACATGATGAACTTGCATATCACATCATAGCATACTTGCATAACATGATAAACTTGCATATTACATCATAGAAAACTTGCATATCATACATTTAACTTTAGAGTTTAAGTATGAGAGTAGAATAGGGCTTACAATGCTTAAGAAGTCACAAAAATATGACAAAGCCCTTATGAAATCAATTAAACCCAAAATGCAAGCAAAGCCCTTGAGCCAAAATGATCAAGACTCTTTCTTTATGATGCAAATATATAAACTTGACTTGAATGCAAGCTAATGATGCTCATACAAGTTTGAAAACACTTGTATGCATGGAAAATCACTTAGGAATTTATTTAGGAATTTTATGAAGAGAGTGGAGGTCATGAGAGGATTGATTTTGCCATAGTTTAGTTGTATGAATGAATAATGATGATTTAGGGTAGGTTAGGGTCTTATTTATAGATTAGGCAAGTGTTTTAGGCCATAGGATTAAACCTAGATTCAATCCAAGCCATCAAAGCATGTCTTGGGGAAGGAGTCAAGTGTAGGAACCATCTAGGGCCTTTAGATTAAAGATGAACCATGAGAACCATTCAAATGCAAAATCTGCATTTGAGCGAATCGGCCCACGGGTTGACAGCCAAACACCCTGGATTAACCCCTAGTCGACCCAGCGGGCTTGGGTCGACCTCAAAAATCGGCCGGTTCGGTTATTCCCCTCTCCCAATTCGCTGTTTTGAACATTTTTGCATATTTATTTATTTAATTTTCAATTATATATATATTTCTCTGCGCAACCCATTTCACTTAATTAAGTATACTTTAATTTGGGAATTTTTCGTGAAACTTCGCGAGGCCATATCTTGGTCATACGAACTCCGATTTTCGAAAACTCGGACTCTATTTCGCGTATTTTTCCGAGACGAACGCAATGGCATAGCCCGTTTCCCTTGATTCAGATTTTACAGTTTAGGACTTAGGCCTTTGGCCTTAAATAATAATAATAAAAAATATATAATAATATATATTGGTTGGAGTTGGAAGCAACCAGGGTTTCATTTAAATTCTAAATGCCTATTTAAAATTAAACGAAACAACGTAAATCCGACAATCGAGCAATGGTGAGTTAACTCCCACACTTTTCTGGATTACTATGATGTGGTAAATTCATATAATTAAAATACCATTAATGATATATATTGGTTGATTGGATGCCTTCGATTCTTATGGTTGAATTAATGGTTGTTATTAATTATATTATTGTCTTTAATTTATTAATTTAAAATTTTATGCTATCATGAAATGTTATAATAATCCGTGATGCAAGGAAGAACAGGTTGGCGGGATCCGATGGGATTCCTCAAACATCATGTACGTTGTTTATTTTTATATTGTTTACACATGTACTGATTTAACCCCAAATGGCACTAAATCCTATTTAAATGTTAATGTTTGAATGGATGTGATTATTGTTGTGATTTTAATCAATTGATAATATTGATTAAGTGGTTGGTAGTGAGAACCTGAAATCTACTATTTTAAGACGTAGTTCTGCCGTCAGGTGAATTGACATAATATTTAGTTATAAATTTATTTCTATAAATAAATTGAAGTTTTAAAATCTATTTTATATAAGTGAATTAAAATAGGAATTTTACAAGTATATTATATTTAAATCATGTTTTATAAAAGGATCATTAAACTTTTATATGACATATTCTTATGTCATTTTTTGACTAGAAAGTCAAGAACTAACTAATGGGTTAGTGGAATGAAATAATTGTTTGTATAAAACAATTAACCGATATTTTAAATTAATTAATTAATTTAATTAATTTAAAGGGGAGAATAATAATGGAAATCAGTTAACAGTTAACTAACATGTACGGTTGGCAAAATCAACCGCTTTTAATTGAGGTTGACAAATGGATTAATTTAGTTAATCTAATCAATAATTTTATGAATATTCATTAAAATTAATGACTGGTGTTAAATGTTAGTTAATCTTCGATTAACGGTATTTTGAAGTAATTATCGAATTGTTTAGTGTTAATAAAGTTAATTATTATTTAATAAGCTTTTAAAAAGGATAATTATTTTATTTTTAGTAAATATCAAAATTAACTATTTTTAATGTAGTTAATATTAAAGTTAATTATTATTTTAATTAATAATAATCAAAGCGATGACTTTTGGTTGGAATTCAATTAAGAAGTAATTAGTTGGGAATAACGTTTGATCAAAATCTAATAAGAGTTTTATGCAAGGATTATAATAATCCGAATTTACGATCAAAGTTCGTGAAGGTGATTTATAAGCCAATGTCATAATTTCGACAAGATTTTATTAAGAAAGAAAAATAACGGAGGTGATTAAATAGGACTTCATAGAAGATGGTTAAATGGATTTGTGCAAAAGGATATTAAATTATTTAATAATGTAAGTAAAGAAATAAAAGGGCAATTACCAATATAAGCTATGGTTTATGAAAATCATATTGAATTTGGATGGTAAATAAGATTGAAAATTTTACTTAACAAAGTAAAAGGAATTAATATGCAATGTAGATTTTCAAATAAAAGAAATTGGTTTATGAAACCATAGCAAATGTAAATCAAAATACAATATCCGCTTTTTGAGTGGCAAACTATTAATACCTTGAGACAAGAACGTTGTCGATCAAGGTCTGAGAGGTAATTACAATACCCAACTTGAACGACTTCACTATTATCGAGAGATGGTATCAGTTTGTAACGGGTAAGGATGTGGAACGATTTATTATTTTCATAATAAAAAGAATATTGCGACATAGATTCACAAAGATTTAGAATTAAATAAAACCTTTGGGTTTTAAAGTACCCATATGTTATTTTGAAATTTTTTGGTTTATGAAGTATGACTATGTTTATATCATTGAATCGGGTAAACAGCACTATTTTCCGAACTATGAAAACAGTTTCTAAATACTCTTATTTAAGGGAATAAATAATGAGTTCGAATGAAAATAAAGGCTATATAAATTGAATTTTAGGAAAAATAATTATAAATTAGATGGGTAAGTTTTAATGAATTTTGATTGAAAAATAATGAAACCATTTGAGATTCATATTAAGAAATGTGTCGAATGATGTTATTGTGGCCATAAAGGATTTGAAAATGAACTATATACCATTTGGAAATATTTATAGTAATATTTCAAGATAGAAAAGGAAATTGAGTTTGAAAATATGGTTGTTTTGGAAGTTATGCATCGGTTTATCTTTTCGAAGGTAACAAACAAGGGGTTTTGATGAAATTTAATCGATTATAAGAAATCGACGAAACAGTTTAATGAAATTTTTCATATAAAGGACCTGAGCTTGCAGTTCACCTAGATATGCTATTATGATTTGATAGTTGAACAACTGACTATCAAATAAATTACTAGGCCTTTTGACGTGTTGTGTAACAACCCGTATTTTCAATAACCTGTAATAACATAAATCGAGGCAGTATTTAATTCTAAAATGGGAATCAAGGGAAACGGGCTATGCCATTGTGTTCGTCTCGGAAAAATACGCGAAATAGAGTCCGAGTTTTCGAAAATCGGAGTCCGTATGACCAAGATATGGCCTCGCGAAGTTTCACGAAAATTCCCAAATTAAAGTATACTTAATTAAGTGAAATGGGTTGTGTAGATATATATATATATATATATATATATATTGATATATATATATATATATATATATATATTGATATATATATATATATATATATATATATATATAATTGAAAATTTAATAAATAAATATGCAAAAATGCTCAAAACAGCGAATTGGGAGAGGGGAATAACCGAACCGGCCGATTTTTGAAGTCGACCCGAGCCCGCTGGGTCGACTAGGGGTTAATCCAGGGTGTTTGGCTGTCAACCCGTGGGCCGATTCGCTCAAGTGCAGATTTTGCATTTGAATGGTTCTCATGGTCCATCTTTAATCTAAAGGCCCTAGATGGTTCCTACACTTGACTTCTTCCCCAAGACATGCTTTGATGGCTTGGATTGAATCTAGGGTTAATCCTATGGCCTAAAACACTTGCCTAATCTATAAATAAGACCCTAACCTACCCTAATTCATTCATAATTAAACCTAGTGACTAAACTATGGCAAAATGCTAGCTCTCATGGCCTCCACTAATTTTATGAAGAGGGTTGCATACTAATCACTCTCTAATCAACTTCTAATCCCTTCTTAGCATCTTAATCTTCTTCATTTGGTGTTCAAAGTTGCTAGTTGTGAGTTTCTATCACTTTGATGATCTTTTGGTAAACTAATTAGATGAGATGTGATGAGATTTATGGTTTTGTATGTGGGTTAATGAGCTTTGAATCATATGATATGATGTTAGCATTAATCTTATGTTTATGCATGTTGAGTATGTAAGCTTATGCAAGTTTAATATGATGTATGTTATGTTTGCATGATGCTAAATATGCAAGTTGTGGGCTATGTAATCATATGCATGTTATGCAAGTTCATGGTAATATGCTATGCAAGTTACATGTTTGTTAATATGCAAGTTACATGTTTGTTAATATGCAAGTTACATGTATGTAAATATGCAAGTTACATGTTTGTTAATATGCAAGTTACATGTTTGTTAATATGCAAGTTACATGTATGTAAATATGCAAGTTACATGTTTCTTTATATGCAAGTTACATGTTTGTTAATATGCGAGTTACATGTATGTAAATATGCAAGTTACATGTTTATTAATATGCAAGTTCATGATGACACATTATGCAAGTCTATAAGCTAATATGCAAGTTTGTTATGCAAAATGAATATGTAAGTTATGTGACATATTATATGCAAGTTATGTGACATGTTATGCAAGTTCATATGCAAGTTATGTGTTTGTTAATATGCAAGATGGCACCTTTGAAACATGTTCATTCATATGCAAGTTGACACCTTTTATATGTGTTATATCATGAACGAAATTACGTGGGAACGATGGGGTAATTAAATGCATAAGTTAATAAGATTGTGTGAAATTAATATAATTATGCATAACACAAAATAAATAAACATAGTATGGGAATTTGCCTATTTGGTTAGGTGTACCCATACTATGTGTTGGGAATTTACCTATTGAGTTAGGTCTACCCCATGGGAATTTACCTATTAAGTTAGGTCTACCCATGTTAAGAAAACTTGATTAATTAGGGATAATTAATATAAAATTATGAGGGTGATTAATTAGGTGTAATTAATTGACTAAGACACGAGGTTGGACTCAGTTGTAGCGTAAAACTGCCCGGACCCAACCGGCTTAACCAGTTGCTACAAATGTTAGCCCAATGTGAGAGGTCTTAGGCACAAACTAAATACGTAATTAATGTAAAGACACGAGGTTAGACTCTGTTATGACATAAGGCTGCCCGGACCCAACCGGCTTAACCAGCGGTCATAAAAGACAGTCTAATGTGAGAGGTCTTTACAAAGGTTACGTTCTTAATTAATTAATTAAGAAACACTTAACCACATTAGCATGTAGAGGGACATGAGGGGTTAAGTGGGTGCCTCGGGTGGCATGAGAAAATCTAGTGGTTGCCTTGGGTGGCAATAGAAAATACGATTAGAATACTTAACCAAAATAGAACATGTAATTAAAACATGATTAAAGGGTTAAGTGGGATATACTAGAAAAAGGGACAAGCTTAGGTGGGTAGCTTGTGGAGGCCCATTTCAACCAGTAACCCATACGTATCTTTGTGGGCTCGACCCATGTCGAGGACGGGACACGCATACTGGGCTTGACTGTAAGAGGCAAACGGGTTAGCGGTGGCAACGCAAGTCCAACGGGCTTCATATGCGTGAGTGGGCCCGGGCTGGTAGGTAAGCCGTTGTTGCATCGAGTAGATATAAGCCGTGCACCTTTAGTTTCATCAGGTTGCCACATTGGGGAATGATACATCCCACGGTGGGGCCAGCACGGGTATCTACGTTAGGGAGCCGATCGAATGGGAAGTAGTGTGTACACCTAGTGGATTGTAGGGCCCCGTGGCGCCTACTTGGTCACCTAGGGGTACGCAGGTACTAATTAGTAAATTTTATAAGTCCTTGGGTGGGATCAACCTTTAAGTTAGGAACGACTGGTGTGGTGCAGTTTAGTAATTTACCTTAGGGAGGGTAGATGCGTCTTTATCCTTTATCTTCGTTTAGTTGACTGCTTAGGGTAGCCATTCATCCCTATATGTTACCGTATATCAGTTTATGTCTTCTCTGGTTACTTTAACGATTGTATTGTTAAAGTTATAGGACTCGCTCAGACTTATGTCTGACCCTGTTGTTTTTATCTTTTTCCCAACCCTCAGGTCCTACGGTGGATCCTAGCAGTAGTGGAGCTTGATCGGATTGCTGTTCCAGTCTTTAGGAGCTTGGATAGATGTAAAGCTCCAGTTATCCAGTTATCTTTTCTTTTGTTTGGCTATTGTATGAGAGTGGGATTATGTACTTCTTTATTTTGATGGATATTGTACTTGACCTTTATTGTGGTTTTATGATGTAACCAGACATGTTTTACTTCCGCTGTTATGAGATGATGTTTTAAAATTTCAAGTACTATTTATATCTGTCTTGTTGTAATTTTTCTGTTCTATATTCACTAAAATACTCCACCGATGCTATGGCATTCCCTTAGTGAGTGATCATAGCGGGAGTGGGGTGTTACTCGTGGTATCAGAGCTTAAGGTTACCAGAACAGATAAAATTTTTGAGAAAAACTACTTTCTAAGAGTATTTTCGAAGAAAGTATTTTTAAAAGCATGTCTTCTAAGAGAAAAAGTTTTTGAAAAAGAAAAGCATAATCCCCAATAGCCATATCTTTATCTTTCGGAATCTCCTTTTTGAATCTTTCCTCTTTCGTTTCAGCATGGCTGAAGATCTTAACATCCCGGAGGGTTTAGTTATACCACTATGGTATAGGAGGTTGCAAGAGGCTAGGGCCGCGGCTGCGGGTCCGGCCAATGCTACTACACCAGAGACAACCGCTCCTCCTCCTCAGCCTAGAGTGGATAATTTTGCTAAGGTTTGCAAGGAGTTCAAGGCTATAGGAGGAAAACCTTTTCTTGGTTCAGAGACTTTCGTAGAGGCTAGAGATTGGCTTAAGGAAGTGGAAGAGTTGCTAGATATCTTTGAAGTGGAAGAGGGAAAGAAAGTCAAGTTGGCGGCTTGGTTAATGAAGGGAGAGGCCTCATTCTGGTGGGAGGTCACTAATGGAGAACGCCCTGTTGACTCTTGGGCAGATTTTAAGCAAAGGTTTGGGGCTAAGTTTCTCTCAAGGGCGGAAGAGAATCTGTTTATGGAGAAGTTCTTGAATTTGAAGCAAGGGAATCTCACGGTGAAAGAATATGTCAACAAATTCAATCAATTAGCAAGGTTTGGCATAGAGTTGGTGAATACACCGGAGAAGAAGGCTTTGAGGTTCGTTAGAGGCTTGAACGAACCATTGCAAGGAATAGCTATGACTCACATTCCTATGGGGGCCACTTTTGAGAAGCTTGTCTACATGGCACTTATGCATGAGGATGATAAGAATTCTAAGGCACCAGAGAAAAAGGGGGATCAGAAGAAACCGCAACAGCAACAACAAGGCAAGGGCGGAAAAGGCAATGGTGACAAAAAGAAGACGAAGAAGAAGTGCTTCAATTGTGGAACACCAGGACACCTCAGTAAGGATTGTCGCAAAAAGAAGAAGACCGGTTGCTTTCATTGTGGTGAAGCAGGGCATCTTGTGAAAAACTGCCCAAAGAAGGGGCAGAAGACGGGGTCTACCTCAGGAGGCCAGGTGCGAGCTCTTATAGCACCACCTCAGTCAGGGGGGCAAGTTCAGGTTCTCTCAGTTCCACCGATTCAGCAGAGAGGTAGAACTATTTCCGTTGAAAGTCTGGTTTTTCTGTTTGATCATCCAGTTCGTACTTTGTTTGACTCTGGCGCATCGCATTCTTTTATCTCATCATCGTTAGTTGAGTCACTGCACTTAGACACCAGTCTAGTTGATGATCCCTTGGTTGTCTCAAACCCAATTGGGGGCTCCATATATCTGTCTATGATATGTTTGGGTTTGAAGATTTCTATACTTAGCGTTGAGTTTAGATGTGATGCTTTTGTATTGGGCTTCACGGGCTATGGGTTGATCTTGGGCATGGACTGGTTATCCAGTAATGGTGCCGTTCTTGATTGCGAAAGGAGAGTTGTCAGGCTCATGACCCGCTTGGGTAACACTCTCGAGATCTCTTGCAATCCCATGGAATCTGTTTTGCTAAGTTATCTTGAATCGCTCGATGCTTCGGTCGAAAGTTTGTGTTCTGTCAGAGTAGTCCGGGAATATCCGGATGTGTTTGAAGAAGTAAAGGGTTTGCCTCCGAAGCGGGAGATAGATTTCCGAATTTATTTGGTGGATAATGCCAAACCAGTGTCTTTGCCAGTACGCCACATGGCTCCTCGTGAGAGAAGAGAACTTCATAAGCAAGTAGGGGAGTTGCTTGAGAAGGGGTTCATAAGGCGAAGTATATCGGAGTGGGGAGCTCCAGTAGTGTTTGCCACGAAGGCGGATGGGTCCCTCAGACTTTGTGTGGATTATAGGGAACTTAATAAGCTCACGAAGAAGAATAGACACCCATTACCGAGGATAGATGATCTCTTTGATCAGTTGGTTGGCGCGTCAGTATTTTCGCAGATGGACTTAGCTATAGGGTTTCATCAGTTAAGAGTGGCGGAGGACAGTATAGAGAAGACTGCTTTCCGGACTCCGGATGGTTTTTATGAGTGGCTAGTGATGCCATTTGGGTTGACAAACGCCCCCGCATACTTTGTTGATCTCATGAGTAGAGTGTTCAGAGAGTATCTGAATAAGTTTGTAGTAGTTTTTGTGGATGACATCTTGGTCTTTTCCAAGAATGAAGAAGAGCATGCCTTACATCTCAAGGAAGTGTTGGAGACTCTTCGAGCGCATAGTCTTAAAGCTAAATTCTCTAAATGCCATTTTTGGAGAAGAGAAGTGCGATTCTTAGGGCATGTGGTCTCTAAGGAAGGGATAGCTGTGGATCCCGCAAAGATAGTATCTATCCAGGATTGGAAAGTTCCTAGAAATGCTACCGAGGTAAGAAGTTTCTTGGGGTTGGCAGGATATTATAGGAAGTTCATCAAAGACTTCGCGAAGATATCAGCCCCATTAACCCGCTTGACGAAGAAGAATCTGGTTTTCTCATGGGATGTAGATTGTGATGATGCTTTCCGACGGTTAAAGAGAGCTTTGACCACCGCTCCAGTTTTAGTGCTTCCAGATGGGAGTAAGCCGTTTGTTGTTTATACCGATGCTTGTGGAACAGGATTAGGCGCAGTCTTGATGCAGGAGGGAAGGGTAATAGCCTATGGAGGGAGACAATTGAGAGTGCATGAGAAGAATTACCCTACCCATGATCTAGAGTTGGCCGCGATTGTTTTCGCACTTAAGTCTTGGCGCCATTATCTTCTTGGTGAGAGATTCGAGTTGTTCACCGACCATAAATCATTGAAGTACTTATTCTCTCAGAAGGATTTAAACTTAAGACAGCAAAGGTGGATGGAGTTCTTAGCATCCTATGATTTCGAGATAGCGTATACCCCTGGTAAGGGTAACGTGGTGGCAGACGCCTTAAGTAGAAAAAGGCTATCTTTGAGTCCATTGTTCGTGGAACGACGAAGCTTGGAGTTTCTTTCTTTGTTTGACTTCAGACCTTCTGTTGATTTTGTACCTGGTTTGTTGGCATCCTTGGAGGTTAGACCTACTCTTTTGAGACGGATTGGCGAGGCTCAGCGAGACGACCCACAGTTGGTTGTGTTGGTAGAGAAGCTTATAAGAGGGGAGTCGTCCAGCCATTTGGGTAGATACACCATAGATGATAAGGGATGGTTGCATAGAGACGGTAGACTTTGTGTACCGCAAGATGAGGGTTTGAAGAAGGCTATTTTGGATGATGCACATCGTTCAAGAATGACTATTCATCCCGGTGGAGACAAAATGTACCAAGACATGAAGAGAGTTTTCTTCTGGGCCGGTATGAAGAAAGATGTGGCCGAGTATGTGGCTAGATGCTTAGTGTGCCAACAAGTTAAAGTGGAGCAAAGGAAACCCGGTGGGTTGCTACACCCATTGGAAGTTCCACAGTGGAAGTGGGATAGTGTCTCGATGGATTTCATCGACGGGTTACCGAGATCGAGGAAGGGCAATACGGGAATTTGGGTTGTGGTAGACAGACTTACCAAGAGTGCCCATTTTATACCCGTAAAGAGTAAGAGGACCGCTCCATGGCTTGCTTCAGTCTATGTTAGAGAGATTGTTAGATTGCATGGCGTACCATCCAGCATTGTGAGTGATCGAGATCCTATTTTCACTAGTGAGTTTTGGAGAAGTTTGCAAGAGGCGGTAGGGACTCAGTTGTGTTTGAGCACCGCATATCATCCTCAGACGGACGGTCAGACCGAGAGGGTGAACCGTATCTTAGAAGATCTTTTGAGGCTTTGTATCTTGGATTTTGGAGGTACATGGGAAGAACATCTTCCTTTGGTGGAGTTCGCATATAATAACAGCTTTCAGTCCAGTATTGGTATGGCTCCTTTCGAAGCTCTTTATGGAAGGCCTTGTCGATCTCCTACATGTTGGTGGGAATCTACGGATAAGATCTTGCTTGGGCCGGATATGGTTAGAGAGACTTCAGAGAAGATTGATTTAATTCGAAAAAGGATGAAAGCAGCGCAAGATAGACAGAAATCTTATGCGGATCGGAGAAGGACGGATCTTGAGTTTGAGGTTGGGGACATGGTTTTTGTCAAAGTATCTCCATTGAGAAATGTTGTTCGCTTTGGGTCCGTAGGGAAGTTAGCACCGAGATTTGTTGGGCCGTTTCCTATTAAGGAAAGGATTGGACGGATGGCATATAGGGTGGAGTTGCCCGACAGACTTAGTGGTGTTCATGATGTATTCCATGTATCACATTTGAGGAAGTGCTTACATGAGACCGCGGAGGTGGTAGAGCCGAGCTTGCTTAGAGATGTAGAGGTAGAGCGTGATGCGACGATTCGACGAGCTCCTACTCGCATCCTTGGGTCAGAAACTAGGAAGTTGAGGAACAGAGAAGTTCAGCTAGTTAAAGTGCAATGGGGAGATGACGAAAGCAATGCTACTTGGGAGACGGAAGCAAAGATGCGTTCTTTGTATCCATTTCTTTTTGAGAGTATGTCTTTTAACTTCTCCTTTATTGCTTGTCTAGTACTTATCTTATCTTTAGTATATCCTCTCGCTAATACCTATGACCTTTAGATAGGGTAAAACCTATGGTTGAAACATGTGTTTGAAACATGTTATGGTTGATGGATGCATATGGATGCAATTGTTTGCTAGTGGTTGCTCGTGGATGCATATACACACACATTAGGCACTAGATCGGCTCAGTCACTTCATGTTGCATATTGCATAAATGGATGTGGTAGTTAGATTGATGGATGTATCATGGCTGTGTTATCATATGGATGATGCATTTTTGTGTATGGTTGTGCACGCATGTAGAAATTTGTATGTGTCAATAGGGTTTCGCATACATATTGGATGCATGGCACTATCATGGTTTGCATTAAGGAGGTTTACTGTATCAGTAACCGCCTGATTTTCGCATTAGGTAAGTACATATACACACACTTTTGCATATATCCATCCAGCATTTAGAATCTTGTAAGGACAATGATTGCTCGTGGATGATGCTTTGAGTAGATGGATGATTGGATGGTAGGATACGTTCTTCCTAACTTGAAGATTTCGGGGACGAAATCCTTTAAGGAGGGGAGAATGTAACAACCCGTATTTTCAATAACCTGTAATAACATAAATCGAGGCAGTATTTAATTCTAAAATGGGAATCAAGGGAAACGGGCTATGCCATTGTGTTCGTCTCGGAAAAATACGCGAAATAGAGTCCGAGTTTTCGAAAATCGGAGTCCGTATGACCAAGATATGGCCTCGCGAAGTTTCACGAAAATTCCCAAATTAAAGTATACTTAATTAAGTGAAATGGGTTGTGTAGATATATATATATATATATATATATTGATATATATATATATATATATAATTGAAAATTTAATAAATAAATATGCAAAAATGCTCAAAACAGCGAATTGGGAGAGGGGAATAACCGAACCGGCCGATTTTTGAAGTCGACCCGAGCCCGCTGGGTCGACTAGGGGTTAATCCAGGGTGTTTGGCTGTCAACCCGTGGGCCGATTCGCTCAAGTGCAGATTTTGCATTTGAATGGTTCTCATGGTCCATCTTTAATCTAAAGGCCCTAGATGGTTCCTACACTTGACTTCTTCCCCAAGACATGCTTTGATGGCTTGGATTGAATCTAGGGTTAATCCTATGGCCTAAAACACTTGCCTAATCTATAAATAAGACCCTAACCTACCCTAATTCATTCATAATTAAACCTAGTGACTAAACTATGGCAAAATGCTAGCTCTCATGGCCTCCACTAATTTTATGAAGAGGGTTGCATACTAATCACTCTCTAATCAACTTCTAATCCCTTCTTAGCATCTTAATCTTCTTCATTTGGTGTTCAAAGTTGCTAGTTGTGAGTTTCTATCACTTTGATGATCTTTTGGTAAACTAATTAGATGAGATGTGATGAGATTTATGGTTTTGTATGTGGGTTAATGAGCTTTGAATCATATGATATGATGTTAGCATTAATCTTATGTTTATGCATGTTGAGTATGTAAGCTTATGCAAGTTTAATATGATGTATGTTATGTTTGCATGATGCTAAATATGCAAGTTGTGGGCTATGTAATCATATGCATGTTATGCAAGTTCATGGTAATATGCTATGCAAGTTACATGTTTGTTAATATGCAAGTTACATGTTTGTTAATATGCAAGTTACATGTATGTAAATATGCAAGTTACATGTTTGTTAATATGCAAGTTACATGTTTGTTAATATGCAAGTTACATGTATGTAAATATGCAAGTTACATGTTTCTTTATATGCAAGTTACATGTTTGTTAATATGCGAGTTACATGTATGTAAATATGCAAGTTACATGTTTATTAATATGCAAGTTCATGATGACACATTATGCAAGTCTATAAGCTAATATGCAAGTTTGTTATGCAAAATGAATATGTAAGTTATGTGACATATTATATGCAAGTTATGTGACATGTTATGCAAGTTCATATGCAAGTTATGTGTTTGTTAATATGCAAGATGGCACCTTTGAAACATGTTCATTCATATGCAAGTTGACACCTTTTATATGTGTTATATCATGAACGAAATTACGTGGGAACGATGGGGTAATTAAATGCATAAGTTAATAAGATTGTGTGAAATTAATATAATTATGCATAACACAAAATAAATAAACATAGTATGGGAATTTGCCTATTTGGTTAGGTGTACCCATACTATGTGTTGGGAATTTACCTATTGAGTTAGGTCTACCCCATGGGAATTTACCTATTAAGTTAGGTCTACCCATGTTAAGAAAACTTGATTAATTAGGGATAATTAATATAAAATTATGAGGGTGATTAATTAGGTGTAATTAATTGACTAAGACACGAGGTTGGACTCAGTTGTAGCGTAAAACTGCCCGGACCCAACCGGCTTAACCAGTTGCTACAAATGTTAGCCCAATGTGAGAGGTCTTAGGCACAAACTAAATACGTAATTAATGTAAAGACACGAGGTTAGACTCTGTTATGACATAAGGCTGCCCGGACCCAACCGGCTTAACCAGCGGTCATAAAAGACAGTCTAATGTGAGAGGTCTTTACAAAGGTTACGTTCTTAATTAATTAATTAAGAAACACTTAACCACATTAGCATGTAGAGGGACATGAGGGGTTAAGTGGGTGCCTCGGGTGGCATGAGAAAATCTAGTGGTTGCCTTGGGTGGCAATAGAAAATACGATTAGAATACTTAACCAAAATAGAACATGTAATTAAAACATGATTAAAGGGTTAAGTGGGATATACTAGAAAAAGGGACAAGCTTAGGTGGGTAGCTTGTGGAGGCCCATTTCAACCAGTAACCCATACGTATCTTTGTGGGCTCGACCCATGTCGAGGACGGGACACGCATACTGGGCTTGACTGTAAGAGGCAAACGGGTTAGCGGTGGCAACGCAAGTCCAACGGGCTTCATATGCGTGAGTGGGCCCGGGCTGGTAGGTAAGCCGTTGTTGCATCGAGTAGATATAAGCCGTGCACCTTTAGTTTCATCAGGTTGCCACATTGGGGAATGATACATCCCACGGTGGGGCCAGCACGGGTATCTACGTTAGGGAGCCGATCGAATGGGAAGTAGTGTGTACACCTAGTGGATTGTAGGGCCCCGTGGCGCCTACTTGGTCACCTAGGGGTACGCAGGTACTAATTAGTAAATTTTATAAGTCCTTGGGTGGGATCAACCTTTAAGTTAGGAACGACTGGTGTGGTGCAGTTTAGTAATTTACCTTAGGGAGGGTAGATGCGTCTTTATCCTTTATCTTCGTTTAGTTGACTGCTTAGGGTAGCCATTCATCCCTATATGTTACCGTATATCAGTTTATGTCTTCTCTGGTTACTTTAACGATTGTATTGTTAAAGTTATAGGACTCGCTCAGACTTATGTCTGACCCTGTTGTTTTTATCTTTTTCCCAACCCTCAGGTCCTACGGTGGATCCTAGCAGTAGTGGAGCTTGATCGGATTGCTGTTCCAGTCTTTAGGAGCTTGGATAGATGTAAAGCTCCAGTTATCCAGTTATCTTTTCTTTTGTTTGGCTATTGTATGAGAGTGGGATTATGTACTTCTTTATTTTGATGGATATTGTACTTGACCTTTATTGTGGTTTTATGATGTAACCAGACATGTTTTACTTCCGCTGTTATGAGATGATGTTTTAAAATTTCAAGTACTATTTATATCTGTCTTGTTGTAATTTTTCTGTTCTATATTCACTAAAATACTCCACCGATGCTATGGCATTCCCTTAGTGAGTGATCATAGCGGGAGTGGGGTGTTACATGTTGTTTTTGAAGAGATCAGGATGGGAACTAGGGCCAAAACCAATTCAAATCAACGGTGCGGACGCGACTAACTCGCAGGTTATAAAGATGGAGCATTGGAGACAGTTGATCTTCATGAGTGGAAGAACTGCTTGAAAATTTTCTTTGGATTGCAACCAGAGTTATATCGATTGTGATTCTGTCATGAATGAAATCCACGGATTTGCAAGGACTACTCGCTACTAATCTATAGGGTGATTCCTAGGATGTAGTAGGAGGGTGCCTTCGGTTCATCCTATTCCTGGATGACTTGTATGGACGAATGTCTGACAAAGTATTTCCTTAAGAATCATGTACGTTGATTTTTACAAATATACCCAGTTTGGTGGTGTTGGAATTCTCTTGCATAACACCTAGAGTGTATTTACAGACGTCGAGTAGTGATTTGTTGGATCTGACGATGTGGCATTTAAGGTGAAGGAGATGAGCTAGAAGATAAACGTAAACTCAAGTGTCACCAACTGGGAAATGGATCAAAATTGGGTATGCAGCATGGTTATGCGGGTCGCACCCATTAAAAGGATATATAATTACCTGATCAGGAGAAATCAAATGCCTTTGGTTGTCCCTTTTTATTACGCTATCGATTCGGTTGGCTGGCCCCAACCGTGGTAATGATATATTCGGTACTCTAAAGAGCAATAAGGGACTGGTCATGTGTAGCCGGGTTGCAAGACGTTCTTGTTGAACCCCAATGTATTCATCTCCAAGGGTACGTTGTCGGAAAGGTGGTCCCATACCTTGCCAGGAAATTCATTCTCCAATAAGAACCTGCGATTTTGATTGTATCCTATATATGTAGAGCGCGAGATGCAAGCGTTCTGCTAGATTATTATTTATTTGTGGTTCGATAGACACTATTATAATATCAGAAAAGATATTGATTTCAAAAATGTTTTTGGTTATAGTACGTTAAAAACTGTTCGTGTTTATGTGTGGGCTGGTCTTACTATTATCCATTTCTTTCAGAAAGGATTTTTCAAATTTAAACAAGTTGTTTGTGCTGTGAATTTATCACTGAAAGTGTTCTAGACTGATCCGGGTGAATTTTGCTTTGCTTCAAATATGCTCGGGTCAGACCGAGTATATTTCCATGATAGGTTTCGCTTGGAGTCTAGGATCTAGAAGCAGAAGGCTTCACCGTTAGTTATATAAAGGGTATTTCCGCCGTGACAGATATATGTTGTACTCTGATGATTGGTATGTATATACAGTTTTCTTTTGTATAAAGAGATTTGATATGTTATATTTATTCGTTCCGCTGTGAGATTCTGATGTGTTCTTCTTTTTCTTCTATTTTAACACTTCTATCTTTCTACTTCTCATCCTCTAACTTGTTTCTATTAACAGTATGAATTTTTGATACTTTGATTTTTGGCAAGTAATACGAGATTATGTATTATTGTCGAAAATTCGATCATCGAATTTTTCGGGCCGTTACAGTTGGTACCGGAGCAATTGGTTTAGTGATAACCTTGGTTCCTTGGAGTAGCTTAATAGAGAAAGGGTTAGTAATACCCTAGATTGAGTTTGAATGTATAAACAAGAGCGCGTAATCATAATCTAATATAAAATTATTTTTAAATTTTTTTTGGCTCAATATATTTCATAAACCAATAAAAGCAATGATTTTCTAAAATTATTAGGATATGGCTATCATTTAGATTTACTAATGTTGATTTGAATAGTATGATGGATTATGTGGTTGATTGCATGAATATAAACCTGAAAATGAATGGACTTGGTTTAAGACAAATCTGAAATAAATAAGTTGAATATATTGAGCCAAATTTGGTTGAATCTGAATGGATATTTAAATAAATAAATGGACTGCTAAGACTTGGTTATAACTAAATCCATGTGAATTGAATAATGTATAAAATTGGATAAAATTGGATGGAATGGATGACATAGATACTTGGACCTGACTAACATTGGTGTGAAACTAATGAAATTCATTGGAGTTAAGAACAGGTGCAGAAAAGCTAATTCAACTTTAAAATTCATCCAAGAGAATTCTGCACTAAACTGAATCCAGTTTGGCGGGCTAATCAGCAAACTCAAGTACAATTTATCGTTTATCGCATAACAATACTTGCAAAAAGATACGCCTACGCAAAATATAAAATTTTGGTTTTTATTTGGATTGGATTTTGAATTTTTCCGACCCTGTTGGTCGATGTTTATATATTTCTTGAACCTGCAATATTTCAGATGTCCCTCCGTACGGGGGAGACTTTGCCAAAATTTGAGGTGTTTGAATATTTTTTAAGCCTTTTGAAAATTTTATTATTTGAAATAAATTATTTTTTAAACATCAGATGAGTTGAAAATAAAAACCAAGTTTTAATTAAATATTTTTACAAAGATAATTGGTTGTAGCGTTCTTTCTGCCTTAGTAATTTCAGGGACGAAATTATTTTAAGAGGGAAGGAATGTAACATCCCGTATTTTCTGGTCAGTTAATTTAATTATTCTAAATATTGTTTGTTTTAAATTATATTAATGATTTCGTTTTTTTAAACGAAGTTAGAACGTTTAATTTATAATTTAATTATAAAACAAGCTGTAGCGGCGCTGTAGTTTGTAGTATTGTGTTTTGAACATTAATTGGCTGTACAGGGTCCAATATAAGTCGGAACTTCTCGAAACAAGAAACGTCTGAATCTATTAGATAATATTTTTCTAATGGAAGAGAGAAATCGCATTTTTGTATCATAGATTAATAGTTATGTCAAAATTAAATTTTCAAACGGTCGCTATAGAATCGTTTAAAAGACATAACGATTTATTGATAAAAAATAAAATGGTTTTAATTTCATTTCGATTGGACGGTGTATGTGATCGTATGAATTTTAAACGTTGAACGTTAACACTGCATTAAATAATAAAAAAGGTACACATTCATTAAATCAGAACAAATCTTCACATATGCCTTAATCCATATAAATCTTTATATAAAAATCTCAGCAATTCCTAATGTGGCCTTTGCACAAAATCTTATCTTCTGGCAAGATTTAAATCTCTACAAATATTTGAACAAATCTTGATAACATGCGTATCTAAAAATATATATTACAGATAATATTCTATCACCTAAAAATAATAACCTTGACAGTTATCTTCGGTCTGTTCTTCACACTATTCCTCAAACTCAGCGGAAAAAAGTCCCTGTCGACATAGAAGAAAGAAATCTATATCAGCTATCGTTTTCTAAAGACTGCTAAAAATCTCAAACCAGAAATTCTTTCACATGGGCACAGTAAAATACAGGACAAAATTTGTCAAAAAGTTTTGGCTTGGATATTTTTTTGTGCTTCGATGAAAGCGAAATCTGACCTGACATCTTTATTTATTGTATTTTATTCCGACCGCATCCTATTACTTCCAATTTGAAATAGCCAGCTCCCTTACATCTCTTCTTCCAATTAAATGTGTACGTTACAACTTACAAATCCAAACAAAAATAGCATACCATTCTCAAAACTTGATCAAATATCTCAGCCTATCAAATATTGGGAAATCTAATCTGATCTTCGCATATGCCATAAACAATAACATTGGTCTGCATATAACATTATCTAGTGCATTCGCAAACCAATCCTTACATATGTTCCAACCTGAAGAAAAATCATCTCAGCATTTACTTGGTTAAAAAACTATGGCTAATTGCTATAAAAAAGGAAAAAAAGAACCATGCAAAGTCTTATCCAATCCTACTGCAGCAAACAAAACAGTAGGATACATTGTACTCTTCATATCTCAAAACATGGTTTGTTCAATTTTTCTGACCGATACTTTAAGACCCCGTAATTTCAACAACATCAAAGAGGATAAATTAAATATTAATTAATTTGATAATTTGAATTATGGGAAATGGATTGCGGCATTGCGTCCTTCTCGAAATTCTGGTCAAGATAGACATTTGGTTTGCGTAAAACGGACACTGTATGAAGAAGATATGAAGGTTTGAAGTTTGTATACGCACAAGATAATTATATATATATATAACAGTTCAAACCTATCCAAATTTCAGTTCAAATTTCGAAAATCTCGTAGACGGTATAATTATCGCCCTAAGGGTGCCGACCCCATAGTAGCAGTGTCGACCCCATAACGAGGGGTCGACCTCGGGGTCGACCCCTTAGGGCTGAGGTGGCAGTCGATTTCTGGGGGCTGGCAGCTATAAATAAAGGTCCATTTCTCTTGTTTTCTTCACTGGAAATCAATAGAGGCCAAATGCTGCTAGTGCCTGAATTTAAACGAATCCTTTTCTTCAACAACAATCAACTAAAGCTAATTAGTTAGAGATTCACATATAGATCAAAGATTCAACACCAAAAATTTCTCTTCTATCTTCTAAAATCCAAACACTATGAGTTTAGTTACTTTTAGATTTAAATGATTAAAAGTAAAACGTGATATGACTGTGATTTGGATCTTTAATAAATTGTGAATCTATGATACTCTTGGATCTCAAACTTTATCATGGTAGATCTACCTTTATAGATCTAATTCACTTGTGGTTAATTTATCATGTCACATTTGTAGATCTTGACCTTTATCTATGTTTGTAGTTAATATGGATCTATCATTATTTGGACAATTAAATCCTTGTTTAAATCTAATTCTCTATCTAATCATCTTGTACCTATGATGTTGTGGTTAATCTAGATCTGTCATTAATTGGACATGTGAATCCTTATTTAGATCTATTCATACATATTATGACATTCTTAGTATGTTAGATCTAGTTTTATTATCACATGTTCAGTAGATCTATTTTTATATGTCCACCTTATTACTGTGTCAATTACATGTCTATGTCAGTACATATATTTATGCTAGTTATGTTAGAATAATCAATATTGTTATCTTCCCATCACCTTTCCCTTTTATTTTTTATAGCCAGGTTACTTTCTAGCTTAGGCATGCCGCCAAGTATATGTGAATGCGTTAGTTAGGGAACAGGCGAAAACATTAGAATTGGCATAACTTGAATAATGTATATGAATTTGGACATATAATTTACTATGAATATAATTAGGTAAATGGGCACGAACACCTATAACAATATAGGTGAAAAAATGGATAATAATGAAATGCCTAGGATTATAGTAATTAGAAACTGCAACTGCACTTATGAGACGAGGTTAGATTGCATTTGTGGCGGAAGTCTGCCCGCACCTAACTGGCATATCCAACAACCACAAATGTTGAATCTAATGTGAGGGGTCTAAGTGCAGAAATACGAGACATGCTAAGAGACGAGGTTAGGCCCAACTTATGGGAGAAGTCTGCCCAAACCCGGCCGACATATCTAGCATCCATAAGTTGTAGGCCTAATGTGGGAAGCCTAACCCATTATAACCATAAATGGACATAGTAACAAATTGGAATACTTAACCTAGTTGAATCCATAGGGATTGTGTGAACATGAACATGAATAGGGGTTAAGTAAACTTGGTTGAACAATGAGAGGATTAAGTTAGGTATATCTAGGTTGGGTGGGTAATATTTAGATATAGGCCCACAAAACTTAACCAATTGGGGGTTATGTATTAAAGTCATCTTTTAGGGTAAGTATAACATGTGGAAATCCTATTGGGGATGCAAGACAAAGGGGAAAGCTTGTATCATCTTGTGTGCGGGGCCCGTTTCAGTCAGTAACCCTTAATAAGTATCAAAACAAGTACTCCGCCATAGGTCGAAGTGGGGCACGCTTACTGGGATGATTGTAAGAGATCCAAACGTGGACGACGGTGTGGGCGGCGCAAACCGACCGGTTCATGTGCGTGCTTGGGCCGAGCAGAGGGGGATAAGATGACCATGACACCTATAGAGATGGGGCTATGTATATCAGCAAAGGGTTGCCACTCTAGGACTTAGGGAGTCGATCGATTAGGATAGTAATTAGGGTACATTTAGACGTATGCCTAATTCTACCACCTTATAGTGGAGGGGATCATCTCATTCTAGTTATACTAGTAATAGTGCAGAGTAATCATTAGGGAAGCGTATACACTCTATCATGTTACCTTGTCATACTTACCTTTTGTAATGTCATATTTCTTATCCATTTTATATGCCTGTCATGCTACTTTTATTTATTTACTTACTAAAAGTAACTGGACTCGCCAGACTTTATGTCTGACCCTTTTTGTTTCCTCTTCTTTCTTCCGTTTTCCCTTCCAGGTTCTCAGGGCGGGAACACTCAGGCTTGACCATTATTCCGCTTTTATCTGGCTAGGAGCTTCTCTTGATGTATTGGGCAAGTTCTTGTCTCTACTATGGCTTTGTCTCTTTTTGGGGAATTATGCTTTTCATGTGCTCTGATGAAACAAGACAGAAAAGTTTTATATTTTTGTAATGGCTTTTTATGTAGTTTCAGACTTGTGATATTTTGGACCACGGTGTTATGATTTATGTTTGAATTAAAAATTAAATTTCGCTATTGCTTTTATATTTGTCTTGTAATATTTCTGTTTTTGTTTACCTATAATGCTTCACGAAACTTAATGCATTCCCTTAGTAAGTGACATTAACGGACGTGAGGTGTCACACTTGGTACCAGAGCTAAACGTTAGCAGATTAGATAAAAGTTTTTGAAAATTTATTTTCAAAATGGGTTTAAAAGAAAGCATTTTCAAAAAGAAAATTCTGTTTTGAAAAACATTCCCTAAAAAGCCATAAGTAATATCTTTCGATCCCTTGTCTGAATCTCTTTCCTTTTCTTTTTCAGCATGTCTGGGGAACCTAATATTCCAGAGAGCATTACAATACTAGGATGGTTCCATAGGTAATTGGAGGCCACGGCGCCTGCCGAAGGCCAAGGAAACGTGCCTCCCCTAGCTGCACCCGTTGTTCCACCTCCTCCTCCGCGTGCAGACAACTTCTCTAAGATCTGCAAAAAAATTCGTGCTATGGGGGGAAAGCCATTCCATGGAACCGAGAAAATCGTAGAGGCAAGGAATCGGCTTACGGAGACGAAGGGCTTATTTGTAATCTTTAAAGTAGAAGATCGAAAGAAGATTCAGTTAGCTGCCTTGCTACTGAAAGATGAAATTTGATTTGGTGGGAAGTAACCCAAGCAGGCTGTCTAGTGGAAACTTGGGATGATTTTAGACAGAGGTTTGAAATGAAGTTTCTTTCCCAAGCTGGTAAAAGCATGAAAATGGAGAGGTTCTAAGCACTCAAACAAGGAAACTTGACTGTTAAAGAGTATGTGAACAAATTCAACCGGCTAGCAAGATTTGGACTGGAACTGGTGGATACTCTGCATTAGAAAGCTTTACGGTTTTCTAAAGGGATGAATGAACCCCTTCGGGGGTCAGCTATGTCCCATATCCCAATGGGGGAAACTTTTGAAAGACTTGTTAATATGGCCATGATGCATGAGGATGACAAGGGAGAAAAGAAGAAGGTTAAAGCTGAGGAAACAATGCAAAACAAGAAGATTTGGCCCAAGAAGGGACAACAATAACAACAAAAAAAACAAAAACAAAAACAAAAACAACAACAACAACAACAACAAAAGAAGGGAGGAAAGAATGACAAGGCTAAGGATAAGAGGAAGTGTCACAGTTGTGGACGTGAGGGTCACTTATTGAAGGACTGCAAAAGGAAGAATCCTTGCTTCAATTGTGGAGAGGACAGACACTTTGCTAGGGAGTGCCCAAAGAAACAGGGACAAGGTTAAAGGACAGGAACTTCTAGAGGGCAGGTCCATGTTCTCGCGATCCGTGCTCCTGATAGAGGTAAAAAAATTTCTGTGGAAGGTTTAATTTCTCTTTCAAATCATCCTATTAGAACACTTTTTGATTTTGGCGCTTCACATTCATTTATATCTAGTTTCGAGGTTGAATCTCTGCACTTAATTACTAGTATGGTAGTGGATCCCGTAGTTGTCTCAAACCACATTGGTGGTTCGGCTCATTTATCTATGATTTTCGGGGTTTGAGAATATTTGTGTTAGGCGTTGAGTTTGAATGCGATGAGTATGTGCTTGGTTTTATAGGCCATGGTTTGATTCTAGGGATGGATTTGTTAACCACGTATGATGCCATTCTAGATTGTGAGAGGAGGGTCGTTAGACTTTTGACTTTCCATGGGAGAACCCTTGAGATTTCTTGTGACACGCATGGGTCGGTTATGCTTAGTTTCCTAGAGTCTCTTGATGCATCTATCGATTATTTGCAATCTGTTCCAGTAGTCTGAGATTATTCTGATGTTTTTTATGAGGTACGGGGTTTGCCTACGAGGCGCGAGATCAATTTCCATATATATCTGGTGGACAATGCAAAGCCATTTACATTATCAGTGCGCCATATGGCTCCGAGGGAAAGGAGGGAGCTGAGTAAGCAAGTAGGGGAGCTACTTAAGAAAGGATTTATCAGACGAAGCTTATCTGAATGGGGTGCTCCAGTTGTATTCACAACTAAGGCAGATGGTTCGCTTCGTTTGTGTGTGGACTATAGAGAGTTGGACAAACTCACAAAGAAGAATAGGCACCCACTTCGGAGGATAGATATTTTTTGGACTAACTTGTTGGTGCCTCGGTATTTTTTCAGTTAGACTTGGCTACAGGATTTCATCAGTTGAGGGTGGCTGAGGAAAGTATAGACAAGATTGCTTTTAGAACACCGGATGGTTTCTTTGAATGGCTAGTTATGCCTTTTGGGTTGACGAATGCACCTGTCTATTTTGTTGATCTAATGAGCAGGGTGTTTCTGGAGTTTCTAAATAAATTTGTCGTAGTCTTTGTTGATGATATCTTGATCTTCTCCAAAACAAAAGAAGAGCATGCCCAACATTTGAGAGAAGTTTTGAAAAATCTCCGTGCGCATCAGCTTAAGGCAAAGTTCTCCAAATGCCATTTTTGGAGAAAGGAGGTGAGATTCTTAGGGAATGTATTCTCCAAAGAAGGGATAGCTGTATATCCCGCAAAGGTAGTTGCAGTGCAAGATTGGCAAATTTCGAAAAATGCAACAAAGGTGAGAAGCTTTCTTGGATTGGTAGGTTATTATAGGAAGTTCATTAAGGACTTTGCAAAGATATCAGCCCCTTTGACCAGGCTGACAAAGAAGAACTTGGCATTTTCATGGGATATAGATTGTGATGTTGCTTTCCAACGTTTGAAGAGGGCTCTGACAACAACCCTAGTCTTAACCTACCTAATGGGAGCAAAGTATTTATGGTTTTCACTGATGCATGTGTACTGGGCTTGGTGCGGTTCTGATGCAAGAAGGAAAGGTAGTGTGGTATGAGGTTAGACAGTTGAGAGTTCATGAGAAGAACTATCCTACCCATGATTTAGAGCTAGCTGCCATAGTATTCGCGCTTAAGATGTGGTGTATTATTTACTTGGAGAGAAGTTCAAATTATACACCGATCATAAATCTCTCAAGTACATGTTCTCGCAGAAGGATCTTAATTTAAGGCAACAAAGGTGGATAGAATTCCTAGCTTTGTATGATTTTGAAATCGCTTATACCCTTGGCAAGGGTAATGTGGTGGCCGATGCACTAAGTATGCAGAGGATGGCTTTAATTCCTCTGTTTGTGGAGAGGAAGAGCTTGGAGTTCATATCAACTTTTGACTTTAGATTCTCCATCGAGATTTTGCCTGATTTGTTTGCATCATTAGAGATACGACCTACTCTTATGGATCAGATAGGAGCTTCGCAGTGAAATGATCCACATATTTTAGACATCATAGATAAGCTTAGAAAAGGGGAGACTTCTAGACACCTGAGTAGATATTAAATAGATGAGAAAGGGTGGTTACGACGAGATGGAAGGCTTTGTGTTCCTCAAACTAGAAGCTTGATAAAGGCAGTTTTAGAAGAAGCCCACTATTCTAAGATGACTATTCATCCAGGCGGTGATAAGATGTGCAGAGACATGAAGAGGGTTTTCTTTTGGGTTGGGATGAAGAAAAATGTGGCAGAGTTTGTTTCTCAATTTTTAGTTTGTCAGCAAGTCAAAGCTAAGCAAAAGAAGCCCGGTGGTTTACTTCATCATTTGGAGGTTCCATAGTGGAAGTGGGAGAGCGTCTCCATGGATTTCATTGACGGTTTTCCTAGATCAAAGAAAGGCAACACCAGTATCTAGGTTGTAGTGGATAGACTTACTAAGAGCACTCATTTCATTCCAGTTAAGAGTAAGAGGACGACATCATGGTTAGTAGCAATTTATGTTCGTGAGATAGTCCGTCTTCATGATGTACCTTCCAGCATCGTAAGCGATCGTAACCCCATCTTCACCAGTGAATTTTGGAGGAGCTTGCAAGAACACAGTTGTGTTCGAGCACTGCTTATCATCCTCAGACCAATGGGCATACGAAGAGGGTGAACAGAATTCTTGAGGATCTTTTAAGGATGTGCATCCTAGACTTCGAAGGGACTTTGGAAGAGCATCTTCCTTTAGTAGAGTTTTCCTATAACAACATTTATCAAGCTAGCATCGACATGACATTCTTCGAAGCATTATATGGACGACCCAGTAGATCACCAACTTGTTGGTGGGAATCTACAGAAAGATTATTACTCGAACCAGATATGTTTAGAGAAACATCTGAGAAGATTGACCTTATTCGATGGCGGATGAAGACAGCCTAAGATAAGCAGAAATCTTACGCAGACAAGAGAAGGACTGACATCAAATTTGAAGTGGGAGACTTAGTTTTTATTAAAGTATCACCTCTGAGGAATGTGGTACGCTTCGGATCTGTAGGGAAGTTAGCACCTAGATTTGTGGGACCATTTCCTATAACCGAAAGGAACGGCTAAATAGCCTATAGAGTAAAGCTACTAGAAAATCTATCTGGCGTTCATGATGTTTTCCAGGATTCTCATCTGTAGAAGTTATTGCATGACACCACGGAAGTTGTTGAGACAAATATATTAGAGGAAGTAGAAGTGAAGCGGGAGGCGACAGTCACACAAGTCCCTACCCGTATTCATGGATCAGAAGTTAAGAAGCTACGCAATAAAGAAATCAAGCTGATAAAGGTTCAATGGGGAGATAACCCAGAGGATACAACTTAGGAGACCGAAGACAAGATTGGTGCTTTGTACCGTTTCTTTTTCGAGGCTATGGCCTTAACTCCTTTCCAAAATTTTATCTATGCTTGTTTCTATCATTTGAGTATGTCCTATCAATATCATTTTTGACCTTCAGATAGGAATCCTATGGATGTAAACATGTGCTTGAGGCATGTTATGTTTGATAGATGCAAGTGGATGCAAGTGGTTGCTTGTGGATGCATATAATCACACATTATGCACTAGATCGGCTCAATCACTCTCATACTACATATGAATGTGTGTGCAATTTTTTTCTTTTCTTTTAGTGGATGAAAATGGATGTATTAGCATATGGATGTTGCATTACGACGAACGTGTGTGTGCACATATAGAACTTACATGTTATAATAGGATTATTCGCATACATATTGGATTCATGGCACTAACATACATTGTATTGAGGAGGGCGACTGAATCAGTAGACCTCCTAATCTTCGCACTAGTATTTGGCACAAATACAGACACCTTTGCATATGTTCATATAAGCATTAGAAGTCTTTTAAGGACAATGGATGCTTGTGATTGATGAATGAGTAGATGGATGATGGATGGTAGGATATACATTCTTCTCAACTTAGAGATTTCGGGGACGAAATCCTCTAAGTGGGGGGAATGTAACACCCCGTAATTTCAATAATATTAAAGACGATAAATTAAATAACTATTAATTTAATGATCAGAATTAAGGGAAAAGGACTACGACATTGCGTCCGTCTCGAAATTTTGGTCAAGACTGACATTTGGTTTGCGTAAAGTGGACACCGTATGAAGATGTGAAGTTTTGAAGTTTGTATACATGCAAGATAATTATAATTATATATATATATATATAACAGTTCTAACCTATCCAAATTTCAGTTAAAATTTCAAAAATCCCGTAGGCAATAAAATTCCCGCCCCAGGGCCTATAGTAGGGGTGTCAACCCCGGGGTCGACCCCATAAAGGAGGGGTTACCCCTAGGGATAAGGTGGCAGTCGATTTTTGGGGGATGGCAGCTATAAATAAAGGTCCACTTCTCTTGTTTTCTTCACTGGAAATCATTGGAGGCCAAATGCTGCTGGTGCCTAAACTGAAACAAGTCCTTTTCATCAACAACAATCAACTAGAGCTAATCAGTTAGAGATTCATGTACAGATCTGAGAATCAACACCAACAATTTCTCTTCTGTCTTCTAAAATCCAAACACTGTGAGTTTAGTTACTTTTAGATTTAAATTATTAAAAGTAAAATGTGATATGACTGTGATTTGGATCTGTTATAAATTGTGAATCTACGATACTCTTGGATCTTAAACTTTATCATGCTAGATTTACCTTTATAGATCTAATTCACTTGTGGTCAATTTATCATGTCACATTTGTTGATCTTCACCTTTATCTATGTCTGTAGTTAATTTGGATCTGTCATTATTTGGACAGTTAAATCCTTGTTTAGATCTAATTCTCTATCTAAATCATCTTGTAGCTATCATGTTATGGTTAATCTAGATCTGTCATTAATTGGACATGTGAATCTCATTAATTTGACATGTGAATCCTTATTTAGATCTATTCATGCCTATTATGACATCCTTAGTATGTTAGATCTAGTTTTATTATAACATGTTCACTAGATCTACTTTTATATGTCCACCTTATTACTATGTCAATTACATTTCTATGTTAGTATATATATTTATGCCAGTTATGTTAGAATAATCACTATTTCCATCTTCCCATCACCTTTCCCTTTTATTGTTTATGGCCAGGCTACTTTCTTGCCTAGGTATGCCGCCAAATATATGCGAATGCGTTAGTTAGGGAACGGGGAAAACATTAGAATTATCATATCTTGAATATTAAAATGAATTTGGACATATAATTCGATATGAATATAATTGGGTAAATGTGCATGAACACCTGTAACGACATAGGTGAAAAATTGGATAATAATGAAATGCCTAGGATTATAGTAATTAGAAACTGTAACTGCACTTATGACACGAGGTTAGATTGCATTTGTGGAGGAAGCCTGCCTGGACCCGACCGACATATCCAGCAACAGAAAATGTTGAATCTAATGTGAGGGGTCTAAGTGCATAAATACGAGATGTGCTAAGACACGAGGTTTGGCCCAACTTGTGGGAGAAGTCTGCCCGGACCCGACCGGCATATCCAGCATCCACAAGTTATAGGCTTAATGTAGGAGGTCTAGCCCATTATAACCATAAAAGGACATGGTAGCGAATTGGAATACTTGACCTAGTTGAATCCATAGGGATTGTGTGAACATGAACGTGAATAGGGGTTAAGTAAACTTGGTTGAACAATGAGAGGGTTAAGTTAAGTTTATCTGGGTAGGGTGGGTAATATTTAGATATAGGCCCATAAAACTTAACCAATCGAGGGTTATGTATGAAAGACACCTTTTAGGGTAAGCATAACCTGTGTAAATCCTAGTGAGGATAAAAGACAAGGGGAAAGCTTGTATCATCTTGTGTAGGGGACCCGTTTCAGTCAGTAACCCTTAATAAGTATCAAAATGAGTACTCCACCCTAGGACGGAGTCGGGCACACTTACTCGGATGATTGTGAGAGATCCAAACATGGAGGACAGTGTGGGCAGCGCAAACTGACCGGTTCGTGTGCGTGCATGGGCCGGGCGTAGGGGGATAAGACGACCGTGACATCTGTAGATATAGGGTTGTGCATATCAGCGAAGGATTGCCACTCTAGGATGTGATACATCCTACGGTGGGGCTGGCACAGAGTATCTATGCGGATTAGGGAGCCGATCGATTAGGGTAGTAGTTAGGGTACATTTGGATGTATGCCTAAGTCTACCACCTTGTAGTGGAAGGGATCATCTCATTCTGTTTATACTAGTAATAGTGCAGAGTAATCATTAGGGAAGCGTATACACTCTATGATGTTGCCCTGTCATACTTACCATTTGTAATGTCATCTTTCATATCCACTTTATATGCCTGTCATGCTAATTTTATTTATTTACTTACTAAAGTAACTAGACTCGCCAGACTTTATGTCTGACCCTTTTTGTTTCCTCTTCTTTCTTCCGTTTCCCCCCTGGTTCTCAGGGGGGAACACTAAGGCCTGACCGTGATTCTTCTTTTATCTTGCTAGGAGATGCTCTTGAAGCATTGCTCAAGTTCTTTTCTCTACTATGGCTTTGTCACTTTTTTGGGAATTATGCTTTTCATGTACTCTGATGAAACAAGACAGAAATTTTTTATATTTTTGTAATGGCTTTTATGTAGTTTCAGACTTGTGATATTTTGGACCACGATGTTATGATTTATGTTTGAAATAAAATTTAAATTCCGCTGTTGCTTTTGAACCTATCTTGTAATATTTTTGTTTCTCTTTACCTATAACGCTTCACGAAACTTAATGCATTCCCCTTGTGAGTGACATTAACGGATGTGAGGTGTCACAGATACATCAAAAATAAAATAATATAATATACTATCTATTCCTTGCCTGTCATAGGAACTTAGCTGAAAACGACAATTCTCCTACCGTGGCCGCCAAGTTTCTTTTGATATAAATAACTAGTGTTCTCTATATTTCCTTGTACCATTCGTAGGATCTAACCCAATGGGAAAAATGTATATCTTAGATCTTGACGTTTGTATGATTAAAATCTTCAATCCCGTAGCCTTCAATGTTGGTGCACTGAGATTTCCTTGGAGCTGAGTTCAAAAAGTGTGGACTTCAGGCCTGAGATGGAAATTTTGGTGGGGATCAAGTTCATTCCGGAGGCGATGAAGATGGGGATGCTGGCACGAGATTATCAATGTTGTAGTGGGCTCTCGGGTCTGCGTCAGGTACTCCGGCGTATGAATAAAGGCAGCGCGGTGGTTGATGGCGAGCTGGGTTAGGCGCTGGGGTCGAAAGTCTAGAGGATGGTAGCTGGCGTCGAGGCAACTTTTGGTGGCGGCGGCGTCCAGATGATAGCAGCAGGTGGATTCTAGTGAAGGTGATTCAAATGAGAATGGAAGTCGTGAGTGGGAGAGTTGAAGAGTGAGGATATGGGTTGTACTTCATTGCGTGAGTAAATGTTGGAGCAAGATTTTATTTCACGGCAGGTGGAAGAAGATGCATGCAGGTGTGTTGGGGAAGGAGTTTAAAGGTGGGATGTTGAAATGGTTTTGGGCTTGGGCCTTTGGCCTTTAATAATAAAAAAATATAATAATAATAGAGGCCTGGAATTGAAAGAAAGTGCAGATGTATCTCGCTCGAAATGGAAAAGAAAAAGCAGATGTGGTGTGCTGATTAAGGGTAAGTATAGATTACTGTTTTCGGTCATGAAGAGGCTGAGTAGTGAGTTCGCGGAATAAAACCAAGATAAGGAGGTTAGGATGCCGCTAATCTCGATGATTTAAGGGTAAATAAAATAATTAGTTAATTGATTATTTTCATTACAATTATAAGTTATGTAACAATACAGAAAATCAGAACCAATTATTTTTTTTATTTTTGGCAATTTTAATGAATTTTGAATATTTAAAATGATTTATTTTAAATAATAACGATAAGAAATTTATTTTGAATAGAATTGGAACGTATAACTTATTTAAATCAAGATTAGAATATAAATATTTATTTTAATTATAAAAGGAATTCAAAATAAACCGGATTTTAGCGAAACTGGAAATATTTGAATCTGTTTGAAAATATCTTTCCAACGAATCTGAAAAATCCAAACTTCATAGCGGGAATAAAAAGTTATGCCCAGTTAAAAATTCAGAATAGTCGCTATGGAAATATAGCCCTAAAAAATAGCGATTTTGCAAACGACCTCCGTTTTAGATGAAACCACTTTGGATGGATCCAGAATGTCAAATTATTGCTAGATTCCAATTTTCATAATTTTGGAATTAATATGTGAGCGTGGCAGATTAAAAAGTGCTTGGTAATTTCAGTTTGAATTTAATCGACTGAAAAATGACCTTTTTTCAAATGGTCTCCAAATTCGTTGAAATTAGTTCTGTTAGGACCGTATCGTCAAAACATAGCCAGATTTATTGTTCTGGAATTTTTGAAGTCCGTATATGTCCCCAGTAAATTGAAATGTGAGTTTGATTTAAAATATAATGATTTATATTTTAAATTTAGTGGAAACTGATCGTAACAGTCGAATTGGCTTACGAGATATATCCTATTGTGTTCATAATGGGGGTATTAGCTAGGGTTGACAGTCATTGGGTTTGATTTGGGGTTCAAGAGAAAAGTCAACTTTATGGAGAAAATAAATTAATAATTAAATTATATATACATATATATTCCTTCCCCCAAATTAAAACCCTACCCTGTTCAAAATCGAGACCCGCCCCCTTTCACCAGAAATCTCGTCGCTCCCGTCCCCTTCCCGCAGCGCCGCTACCTCCAGTCATTCCCCACCGCCGCGTCGCATCTCCACCTGCTCCTCCTTCCTCCCCTCTTTCTCTTCACTCTCTCCTCTTCAATTTGATTCAAACGGCCCCAAAACAGCACCTCCAACCACCATAGCGCCGCCCCTCCCCCTCAACTGAGCCACCCCGACCATCTGCAGGCCGCACGCAACCACTCTCGCCTTCTCAGCCTCTGACCGCCGCCTGTAGGGCCCTCGACAAGGGAAAAATATATATCTGATTATGACGTCTTCCACGCGTTCAAACGGACGGCGCGCCATCGCAATTCAAGGTGAACAACTTCACCTTTGAACGTTAATTTCAGTTTTAAAATATGTGAAGCATAGTTAAGAAAAATGTATTTTTTATAAATAACTTTATATGTATAAAAAGATACGATTTTTATGGTATACAAAGCTATGATGTTTATTGTGCACAAAGCTGTGATTTTTATTTGAATGGCTTCGATATAAAAATAGAATTTTTATTAGGAAGTTAGATTTATAAAAATGTAATTTTTGTTATGAAGTTAGATTTATAAAAATAGAATTTTTATTATGAAGAATAGCTGTGACAATCCCAAAATCCGAGGGGCGGTATTAAGGATAATCATTGGAATATAACACATCAATCATCATAGCAGAGTACAGATAATAGCAAAAACAATAAATAGAATGATTTTACATGGACATGACAGCGGAATCACAACATGTAACAATATCAGAATAGCACAGAGTAGGATATAACTTAGTAAATAAAAGGGAAGAGATCAATCATCATCGCCAGAGGCGGAATACATACATGCAGTGTGACATAATAAGGGTATCAGTCTACATCGCCGAAGGCGGTACATATACATACGAGAATAAATACTGAAAGTAAAGCAGTCTGCATCGCATGTGGCGGAATCATAATATAAGTACAATAATGGCGGAAAATGTCAAAGTCATCTCTGTGAAGTCAGCCTCGCCATGAGACAAAATGCACTATATGCAACAGTGCAGAGCCAAAAACAACCTATCACCTATGAACTAGGCTGCCCATGTGAAAATAAGGGCACCCGCGTTTGCAAAGTAAAACAAACAACGAGTCAGTCATGGGGACTGGTATGAGGAATCTATTTAACAGTTTAAACAACAGTAATAAGCAAATCATAGGACCACGCCACTTTCGCGGAACGGGTTTACTCCAGTGATTGCTAGTGCATTTAAAACAAAGTAAATTCTTTTAAAACAACGCAATGCTTTTAAAAAGAATAAAGCCATTATAAGACTCAGGTCCCATCATACAATGCAACGCAAGCCGGAGGATAGAGTTTTACCTTATAATGGCCAAATATGCTTAATACGTGTAAAGCATAATCATTTGATATTATTACTAGTGCATATATGTTTCAAAAATGAAAAGCATCATAAATATCAATCATAGGCGACATGAGCGTCCAATGCCACTATGTCGCCATATATAAGTTACAATCGAATCTGTTATCTCGTATTGGAAATTGGATTTCCGTCATGAGTCGAGGCAAGGGGCAAGCTCCTCTCCGCTTTGAGACATTCTAGCAAATGCCTCAGGACTACACACTCTGGGTAACCCTGGATCCTCCAAGGCCGGTCCTCTCTTACGTTTGAGGATTAGTTATTCCTGAACATACGTTTCCCGGTCCTTACAGACCTATAATCGAGGCGCCTCGCATTCCAACAACCACATAGGTGAAAAATAGATATAAATGTCAGGGCTGGTAAGTCACTAACACCAACATAGCTAGAAAGAAACGTCATGCACTCCTTGGGTCCTTATCCCATTTTTGACTCATACCGAGGTGTGAGGCTCACGAATCCACGCTATACACAAAGCCAGGCCACGCAGACCGTGCTTTGATCATCATCCACAAGACTTTGCTTTGCAATAGAAGCCTTGATCATAACATCTTGGCACGCCACATTGGCAGTCCACTCCATACGACTGATTTCTATCGATGTATAACCTCCGAGCTCGTACGTCTCAGAGAAGGGCGTTAAGCAAAAGAATAAATTCTCCGCCGCCAAACAGATATATATTTAACAGAGATCAATCAGCATAGAACAAAATCCAATGTCAGACACACAGTCCATTTACAAGTCCGTTCTGGGTCTGAACGAAACCAGAGGCGTCAAATTCCTCGTATATCCGTCCAGTCAACGCATACGTTCAGACGGCTACTACTTCCGTCCCTTTCCGGTAGCTACTCCGGTCAGGAACCTCAGCAGCGCCCATCCAGCCGATACGAAGATCGTTGATCTTGAATCGTCCTTGTATTTTCCAATTCGAATCGCTCGATAAATTATTTGAAATGAGGGTTAGCTCGGCCTTTTCAAATAATTCACGTAATTAGAATTTAAATCGATTCTTTCCATGGTTATATTATTCGACATCCTTCTTTCAGTTCTTTAGTGTTATTTTCGTGTCAAACACATACAACCATCAAATATCAAACAATTCAAGCCCAATTGGTTTATTTGCAATCTATGTTGCTTATAATATTTTATAACGATTTTTCGCCATTTTTATTTGTTTAAAAATGGCCATATTTAATTAAACGACATTTCAGGTCGTGTCATGGCACTGGCGCTGTTTTTCCCCTAATTTGTTTTACATATATCAGAAAATCTAATCGTTGGATTTCTACAAAGTCTATATCAGTGGGAAGATATTCCCAAAGCGAACCCAACGATTCCAGTTTCGTGAAAATCCGACGGTCGGATCTTCCGCACTAGTCGTTTGAAGTTACGGTTTCAAAATTCGAACTGCAGCGTCGTTATTCGATTTAATTTAATTATATTTATATTTATATATAAATATAAACTATTCTGGCGCTGTTTTTCTTAAGATTTGAATTAAACATTCCGGACAATCCAACCATTGGATTTTTACAAGGTTGGTGTCGTTGGGAAGATATTTCCAAGGCGAACCCAACGGTTGCGGTTTCGGGAAAATCCGATGGTCGGATTTCTCGTACTAATCGTTTCAAATTACGATTCCGAAACACGAACTGCACGGCTTTGATTCCTTTTAATTATATTTATATATATATAAATATAGTTCATTCTATAATTCCAACTATAGTTCATTCTATATTTTCAACTTCGTTCTCACTTCAAATATTTCACTAACGCCTTAATATTTCGAAAAATTTCGCCATAACCTCCTTTGTACGGGGAGGGGTTTGGAAATGTATTGGGCCGTGTTAGGTACCAATAAATCCTAAAAAGCATCCACATATTTATAGTGATATATTCTGGTGTTTACGGGGGAGCATGTATAGATAATCACTCCAGAGAATAAATTCTCGTCACCCCGTTTCCGTGTGGAAATAAATAGTCCATGTGCTGTATCTAATAACTAGAGAGACGAGATTGTTGTCAACTCCAGACCCTTGTGGGGTTTTTATTAATCTGGCAATTTATCATTATATTTTATATAGTCCATATCAGTCATCAGTTCAACCTGTAGTATATTGTCATCGCCATACAAGCCTCTCGCTCGTGTGGTAAATCTTCCACCTCGTCACACAATGTAACAACCCATATTTTGAACAAGTTATAACATAAATCAAGGCAGAATTCAATGATAAAATCTGAATCAAGGGAAACGGTCTATGCCATTGCGTTCGTCTCGGAAAAATACGCGAAATAGAGTCCGAGTTTTCGAAAATCGGAGTCCGTATGACCCAGTTAAGGCCCATGGAAGTTTTCAGAAAATTTAAATTCAAACACAGACTTCAAAATTCAGCTGGGCAGGTAGGCGGGAAAAGATCCCACCACTTCCCAAGTCGACAGGGGTGTCGACTTGGGAGTCGACACACCCAAGGCTGTGTCGACTGCCCGGTCGATACCCCTGTCGACTTGGGTGGTCGGCCAGTCTGGCCTGGGTGCACCTGACTTGTTTCTCAAGACATGTTTGGAGGCTAGTCACATGAATTAATGGCCCAGATCTGAATTAGGGTTAATCCTATGGTCTAAACTAACCTAATCACCTATAAAAAGACCCTAATACCTAGCCTAAGTCATCATAAATTAATCCTACAACTAAACTATGCCAAAATGTTTAATCACTAAGCTTGATTCAAGGCCAAAGTTCAATCTTTCTTCATAAAAGCAAGGATCTTCTTCTTATTTCTCAAGGGTTTTCATTGAAACTTGCTACTTGGGGATCTTTAGAGTTGCTAGTGGCTTCGTCTCAATCTTATTTATATTTATAAGTCTTCATAAGCATTGTAAGCCCTATACTACTCTTAGATTCTAATTATGAAGTTAAATATGAAATGTTGCAAGTTTGAGTTTGGGCCTAAGTATGATATGTGCTTTGATTCTATCATGTCATGCATAGATTTATTCTATGCATGTTTGTAAAGCTATCATCTTGACCTTATGCATAGAAAGCTAGGAGCTTTGATTGGAAATGTTGCATAAAGCAACATAGAAACTCTCATAAACCTTGTGTTATCTTGCATATGATGTTATATGCGAATCACTAGCTACCATCCTATGTCATTTATGATCATGTTTGACCTATTTGCTGAAGTTTGATATCATGCATGCTTTGAGGCTTATAATCTAATATGCAAGTTTATGATCTCTCATAAACCTCATGTTAGCTTGCATATGATGTTATATGCGAATCACTTGCTATCATCCCATGTTATTTATGACCATGTTCATCTATTTTGCTAAAGTTGATATTATGCATGTTTTGAGGCCTATAATGTAATATGCAAGTTCATGAACACATTTGCCTCATATGCCACCATGTTTAACTTGTGGCCCAAACCTTATTAATTATGTCATGCTTCTAAGTTTCCCCCTTTTGAGATCTATTTGCGTTTATGCGAACTTACATGCGATGGGGTTACGTTATGGGTAAACTTAAATAAAAACATGACTTGAAAAGATGATATGAAATATGACATGTGATTAAGCTTGAAACATGAACATGAACTTGGACATGACTTCTAGAAAACATGAGAATGGCCAACTCGAGGTTGGGTTGAGTTTGTAGCATAAATCTACCCGGAACCGACCGGCTTAACTAGTGGCTACAAGCAATAGGACCCAGTGTGAGTAGTTGGTCATGTCGCACTTGAAAACCCGAGGTTAGACTAAGTTGTGGTGTAAAGCTTCCCGGACCCGCCCGGCTTAACTAGTAACCACAACAAGGTCTAATGTGAGAGGTTGGGTGCATTAAATTAACTAATGCCACGTGGTAGGGTTAAGTCATGGACCACTTGAATACTTAACCAATTAAACACGATGGGTTGACGGGGTTAAGTCATGAACCTTGGGTACACTTAACCAACTTGGTACTTGATTGGATAGGGTTAACCACATTTAACCCGTTGGAAACCCTAGTTACGTGGTCCTTTTCACCGGTAACCCTCTTGATTGTATCATGATACCCTAGGGACTAGGCTAGGGTGGGGCACGATTACTGGGCTGACATGTAAGCGACCAAAACGACGGCTGAGTAGGTGCGCCGGTGTAGGTTCAGGCGGACTATGGTCGTGCACATAGTCCGGAGTTGAAAAAGCAGACACGGGCACCAGTAGGTTTAGATTGTGCGTGCTTGATGTGTGTCCTTGGTTGGAACCCTAGGGCTTGATACACCCTAGGGTGGACCTAGCACAGTTTGACTACACTTCGTGATTGGGCAGTATGACACCGACACTTGACGATTTAGGCCTGTAGGGAGCCGATCGACTAGACCGTGTTGTTGGACCTTGAACTAGGTCATCTCGGGATATTGGGCCAAGATTGGGCCAAGAGATCTTTTCTTGTTGATACTTGACATAGATTACTAGTACACACTTGGTGCAACTTAACCTTGTATATGCGATGCCACACTTGATCTGTCTTTTCACCATGCCAGTTATCACCCCACGTTACATCTCTGCTTTACATGTCCAGTTAACTTTATTAGTTTTTATACTAATAGCAGATAGGACTTACCAGTCTTTTTGACTGACCCGTTTTCTTTCGCCTCTTTTCTTCCGTTTCCCCCCCCCCCTCCCCAGGTTTGCAGGGTGGGAACACTGGTACCTAGCTGGATCTTTAGCTGCTTTTCTGGATAGCTCATGTATGGTTTGGATTTGAGCATGCTATGGCTTTATTCTACTTTGGGGATAGTTATTTTATGTTTCTTTTCAGTTTTCAGTTTATGTTCTAGACTTTGTTTTGTGGGAAAATAATGACCAAGTACTTTGATGTAACTTGACTATGGTTTTGAAATGTTAGTTTTATCCGCTGCTTTACTACTCTGTTTTACTTATATGTTCTGTCTTGTGATATCTGCATGCATGTTTACCTTGTTTAACGCCCCTCCAAAGCCAGTGTACTTGCGAGAGTGGCATTGGCGGAGGTGGGGTGTTACATTTGGTATCAGAGCATAAGGTTTACAAGATTTGAGCAAAATTGTTTTTAAAACTTACCTTTTTGGGAAACTATTTTCAAAACCAATTAAGTATTTTCCAAGAAAAGTCTAGTTATTTTAAAAGGCTATTCCCCAAAAGCCATTAGCACCATCCTTCGTTTCCTCGTTCTAAATCTATCTTTTCCTTTTTCAGCATGGTTGACCTTAATCTTCCCTAGGGAGTGACCATCCCCGGATGGTTCCGGAGGTACTTGGAAGCTAGGGCCCACGATGCGGGCCCAGCAAATAACCCCACCGTAACTGAGGTACCTCCTCCTCCTCCTCCTCCTCAGCATCCACAAGCAGATTTCGCAAAGGTTTGCAAAGACTTTAAGGCAATGGGTGGAAAGAAGCGGGACAGAGACTTTGGTTGAGGCACAAAATTGGTTGAAAGAAACTGAAGATCTCTTCTCCATCTTTGATGTGGAAGACCATAGAAAGGTTTTATTGGCAGCATGGCTATTAAAAGAAGAAGCTGCTTTTTGGTGGGAGGTCACCAATGCTACTAGGCCTATAGAGACTTGGGCCGACTTTAGGACGAGGTTTGGGCTTAAGTTTCTATCATCTGCTGAGGCAAATCTGCAATTGGAGAAATTCATATCTTTGAAGCAAGGGGACATGACAGTGAGGGAGTATGTGAATAAGTTTAAATGGCTTGCTTGATTTGGTTTGGACATGATTAATACTCCCCAGAAGAAGGCTTTACGCTTTGCACGAGGGTTGAATGAGCCATTACAAGGTTTAGCCATGTCACATATACCCATGGGGGCCACTTTTGAAAGCCTAGTGGACATGGCATTGCTTCAGGGAGACGATAAGAAGAAAGAAGTCAAGCCTAATGAGACTCAAACCAAGAAGACGGACTCCAAGTGGGGAGGGAACCAGAGCAATCGGAACAACAAGAACAACAAGAACAACAAGGCCAACGCAAAGGACCCAAGAAAATGCAACTTCTGTGGGATTGTTGGGCACATAGCTAAAGATTGTAGGAAGAAGAAGAGGAATTTAGGCGAATGCTTTCACTGTGGAGAGCCTGGACACCTTAGCAAGGATTGCCCCAAGAAGCAAGGACAAGGGCAAGGGCAGACTCAACGTACAGGACCTTCTGGAGGGAAAGTGCATGCTCTCAACGCTGCTCCAGTTCAGGACCGAGGTAGTATTTCTGTAGAAAGTCTTGTTTATATTTCTGACTTTCCTGTACGCACTTTATTTGATTATGGCGCATCGCATACCTTTATCTCTTCTGACATTGCTGAAAGTTTGCACCTAAGTACTAGTCTAGTTGAGGATCCCGTCAGTGTTTCAAATCCAATTGGGGGTTCCGCCCATTTATCTATGATTTGTGTGGATTTGAAGATTTCTATCTTGACCGTAGAATTCACGTGTAATGCTTATGTTCTCGGGTTCACGGGATACGGGTTGATTTTGGGCATGGATTGGTTGTCCAGTTATGGAGCTATTCTCGATTGTGAGCACAGGGTGGTGAGGCTCATGACTCGCCTCGGTAATACCCTAGAGATTTCTTGCAACCCGCTGGATCCCGTCATGTTATGTTATCTTGATTCTCTTGACTCGTCCATCAATGATCTGCAATCTGTAAGGGTGGTTCGAGAATATCCTGATGTCTTCGAAGAGGTTAAGGGGTTACCCCCTAAACGAGAGATAGATTTTTGCATTTATCTTGTTGATAATGCCAAGCCAGTATCATTGCCCGTTAGTCACATGCCCCCCCGAGAAAGAAGAGAGCTTAGTAAGCAAATCAAGGAGCTGCTTGAGAAAATTTTTATTAGGCGAAGCATTTCTGAATGGGGTGCTCCGGTGGTATTCGCTACTAAGGCGGATGGTTCGCTTCGTCTATGTGTTGATTATCGAGAGTTGAACAAGCTGACAAAGAAGAATAGGCACCCGTTACCGAGGATTGATGACCTCTTTGACCAGCTTGTTGGTGCTTCCGTTTTCTCTCAGCTCGATCTAGCCACCGGATTCCATCAGCTTAGAGTGGCTGAGGATAGTATTGATAAAACTGCGTTTAGGACTCCAGATGGATTCTTTGAATGGCTTGTCATGCCATTCAGTTTGACTAATGCACCCGCCTACTTCGTAGATTTGATGAGTAGGGTGTTCAGGGAGTTCCTTAACAAGTTTGTTGTTGTCTTCGTTGATGATATCCTGATCTTCTCAAAGGATGAGGAAGAGCATGCTAGGCATCTCAAGGAGGGGATGGATAAGCTTAGAGCGCATCAGTTGAAAGCCAAGTTCTCCAAATGTCATTTTTGGAGAAGGGAAGTTCGGTTTCTTGGACATATAGTTTATAAGCAAGGCATAACGGTGGATCCCGCGAAGGTGGTTGTGGTTCAAGACTGGAAGACTCCTAAAAATGCAACCGAAGTAAGGAGCTTTCTCGGTCTGGCAGGCTACTATAGGAAGTTCATCAGGGACTTCGCTAAGATTTCAGCCCTCTTACTAAGTTGACGAAGAAGAACTTAGTCTTTGCATGGGACTTAGAGTGTGAGCTTGCTTTTCAAAGGCTCAAGAGGGCTCTTACCACAGCTCCAGTTTTGGCATTACCCGATGGTGGTAAGATGTTCACCGTGTACACCGATGCATGTCGCACGGGGTTAGGTGTTGTTCTGATGCAAGAGGGAAGAGTGATATGTTATGGGGGTAGGCAACTTAAAGTTCATGAGAAGAACTATCCCACTCATGATTTGGAGTTGGCGGCGATCGTTTTTTGCACTCAAATCCTGGCGCCACTATCTTCTAGGCGAAAGGTTTGAGTTGTGTACTGATCACAAGTCACTCAAGTACCTCTTCTCGCAGAAAGATCTGAATCTAAGGCAGCAAAGGTGGATGGAATTCTTGGCATCATATGATTCGAGATAGCTTATACCCCTGGCAAGGGTAATGTTGTGGCAGATGCACTAAGCAGAAGGAGGTTGACTTTGAGTCCCTTGTTTATTGAGATGAAGAACTTAGAGTTCTTGGCAACCTTTGATTTCACGACGGCTGTTGAGTCGATGATGGGTTCATTAGCATCCCTTGAGCTTAGACCCACACTTCTTGATCAAGTTGGGGCTTCCCAGAAAGGAGACCCGGAGATAGTCGAGGTCATGGACAAGTTGATTCGTGGTGAGACGTCTAGTCACCTTGCTAGATATACTATTGATGACAAGGGTTGGCTAAGGCCTCATGGAAGGCTATGTGTTCCACAAGATGGAAACTTAGTGCATAAAGTCCTCGAAGAAGCACATCACTCGAAGATGACTATACATCCCGGAGGAGATAAGATGTATAAGGATATGAAGCGCATTTTCTTCTGGGCTGGAATGAAGAAAGATGTGGCAGAGTATGTTTCAAAGTGTATAGTGTGCCAACAAGTGAAAGCCGAGTCGAAGAAACCCGGTGGGCTACTACATCCATTAGAGGTCCTGCAATGGAAGTGGGAAAGTATCTCTATAGATTTTGTGGATGGATTGCCTAAGTCAAGGAAAGGGAATACGAGCATATGGGTCATAGTTGATAGACTTACGAAGAGTGCTCATTTCATCCTAGTGAAGAGCAAGAGGACCGCATCATGGCTAGCATCTATTTATCTTCGAGAGATAGTGCGTTTGCATGGAGTTCCTTCTAGCATAGTTAGCGATCGTGACCCAATTTTCACTAGCCAGTTCTGAAATAGTTTGCAAGAAGCGATGGGTACGCGATTGAATCTAAGTACAGCCTATCACCCCCAGACGGATGGCCAAACCGAAAGGGTGAATAGAGTACTAGAAGATCTTTTGAGGCTATGTGTTCTTGACTTTGGTGGTACTTGGGAAGACCACCTTCCTCTTGTAGAGTTTGCTTATAATAATAGCTATCAAGCCAGCATAGGGATGGCACCATTTGAAGCTTTGTATGGGAGGCCATGTAGGTCACCATCTTGTTGGTGGGAGACAACGGATAGGCTTATACTTGGGCCCGATATGATACGGGACACATCCGAGGAAGTTGAATTGGTGAGAAGACGGATGAAAGCGGCCCAAGACAGACAGAAATCCTATGCTGACAAGCGAAGGACAGATTTGGAATTCGAAGTGGGAGACATGGTTTTCGTGAAGGTTTCTCCTTTGCGTAATGTAGTTCGTTTTGGAGCAGTTGGGATGCTGGCACCAAGGTTCGTAGGACCATTCCCTATCATAGAGAGAATTGGAAAGATGGCTTATAAGGTGGAATTGCCCGAGAAGCTAGCCGGAGTGCACAATGTCTTTCATGTCTCGCATCTTCGGAAGTGCCTACATTAGTCCGCTGAGGTGGTTGAACAAAGCATTCTTGAAGACGTGGAGGTAGAGAAAGAGGCAACCTTGAGGAGAGCTCCGATTCGTATCTTGGGAACAGAGATCAAGAAGCTAAGGAATCAAGAAGTCAAATTGGTGAAAGTTCAGTGGAGTGAAGCCGATGAAGATGAAACTTGGGAAACCGAGGAGAAGATGCGTGGGCTTTATCCATTTCTTTTTGAGGGTACATTCTCGACCTCTTTTCCTTTTACATGTCTTCCTTTTTGCTATCCATGTTTATCCTATTTATCTTGTTATCTCGTTAACCTTGTCATGAGAACCTTATGTAGAAACCCTTTGGATGAAACATGTATTTGAAACATGTTATGCTTGATGTTTGCAAGTGGTTGCAAGTGTTTGCAAGTGGATACTCGTGGATGCATGATACACATTAGGCACTAAGATCGTCTCACACACTTTCATATTGCATATGCATGAGTGCTTATAATTATTCATGGATGAAACTTGTTATGCTATCGCGTGGATGTTGCATATGGATGAATGTTATATGCACTCATATAGGGATTATAAATTATGATTAGGATTTTGCATACATGTGGACTCATTTCACTAACATACTTTGCATTAAGGGGGTCTACTGGATCAGTAACCGCCTAATTTTCGCATTAGATAAGTACATATACACACACCTTTGCATATAATCATACAGCATTTAGAATTTGTTAAGGACATTGACTGCACGTGGATGATGTTTTGAGTAGATGGATGATGGATGGTAGGATACGTTCTTCCTAATTTAGAGATTTCGGGGATGAAATCCTTTAAGGTGGGGAGGATGTAACAACCCATATTTTGAACAACAAGTTATAACATAAATCAAGGCAGAATTCAATGATAAAATCTGAATCAAGGGAAAGGGTTGTGCAATTGCGTTCGTCTCGGAAAAATATGCGAAATAGAGTTCGAGTTTTCGAAAATCGGAGTCCGTATGACCCAGTTAAGGCCCATGGAAGTTTTCAGAAAATTTAAATTTAAAAACAGATTTCAAAATTCAGCTGGGCAGGTAGGCGGGAAAAGATCCCGCCACTTCCCAAGTCGACAGGGGTGTCGACTTGGGAGTCGACACACCCAAGGCTGTGTCGACTGCCCGGTCGACACCCCTGTCGACTTGGGTGGTCGGCCAGTCTGGCCTGGGTGCACCTGACTTGTTTCTCAAGACATGTTTGGAGGCTAGTGACATGAATTGATGGCCCAGATCTGAATTAGGGTTAATCCTATGGTCTAAACTAACCTAATCACCTATAAAAAGACCCTAATACCTAGCCTAAGTCATCATAAATCAATCCTACAACTAAAATATGCCAAAATGTTTAATCATGGCCTCCACCCTCTTGTCATAGCCTCCACCTTCATTCATATGAGAGTTCCTAAGCTTGTTTGAGAGTTTCTAAGCTTGATTCAAGGCCAAAGTTCAATCTTTCTTCATAAAAGCAAGGATCTTCTTCTTATTTCTCAAGGGTTTTCAATGAAGCTTGCTATTTGGGGATCTTTAGAGTTGCTAGTGGCTTCGTCTCAATCTTATTTATATTTTATAAGTCTTCATAAGCATTGTAAGCCCTATACTACTCTTAGATTCTAACTATGAAGTTAAATATGACATGTTGCAAGTTTGAGTTTGGGCCTAAGTATGATATGTGCTTTGATTCTATCATGTCATGCATATATTTATTCTATGCATGTTTGTAAAGCTATCACCTTGACCTTATGCATAGAAAGCTATGAGCTTTGATTGGAAATGTTGCATAAAGCAACATAGAAACTCTCGTAAACCTTGTGTTATCTTGCATATGATGTTATATGCGAATCACTAGCTACCATCCTATGTCATTTATGATCATGTTTCACCTATTTGCTAAAGTTTGATATCATGCATGCTTTGAGGCTTATAATCTAATATGCAAGTTTATGATCTCTCATAAACCTCATGTTAGCTTGCATATGATGTTATATGCGAATCACTTGCTATCATCCCATGTTATTTATGACCATGTTCATCTATTTTGCTAAAGTTGATATTATGCATGTTTTGAGGCCTATAATGTAATATGCAAGTTCATGAACACATTTGCCTCATATGCCACCATGTTTAACTTGTGGCCTAAACCTTATTAATTATGTCATGCTTCTAAGTTTCCCCCCCTTTTGTGATATATTTGCGTTTATGCGAACTTACAAGCGATGGGGTTACGCTATGGGTAAACTTAAATAAAAACATGACTTGAAAAGATGATATGAAATATGACATGTGATTATGCTTGAAACATGAACATGAATTTGGACATGACTTCTAGAAAACATGAGAATGGCCAACTCGAGGTTGGGTTGAGTTTGTAGCATAAATCTACCCGAAACCGACCGGCTTAACTAGTGGCTACAAGCAATAGGACCCAATGTGAGTAGATGGTCTTGTCGCACTTGAAAACCCGAGGTTAGACTAAGTTGTGGTGTAAAGCTACCCGGACCCCCCGGCTTAACTAGTAACCACAACAAGGTCTAATGTGAGAGGTTGGGTGCATTAAATTAACTAATGCCACATGGTAGGGTTAAGTCATGGACCACTTGAATACTTAACCAATTAAACACGATGGGTTGACGGGGTTAAGTCATGAACCTTGGGTACACTTAACCAACTTGATACTTGATTGGATAGGGTTAACCACATTTTAACCCGTTGGAAACCCTAGTTACGTGGTCCTTTTCACCAGTAACCCTCTTGATTGTATCATGATACCCTAGGGACTAGGCTAGGGTAGGGCACGATTACTGGGCTGACATGTAAGGGACCAAAATGACGGCTGAGTAGGTGCGCCGGTGTAGGTTCAGGCGGACTATGGTCCTGCACATAGTCCGGAGTTGAAAAAGCAGACACGGGCACCAGTAGGTTTAGACTGTGCGTGCTTGATGTGTGTCCGTGGTTGGAACCCTAGGGCTTAATACACCCTAGGGTGGACCTAGCACAGTTTGACTACACTTCGTGATTGGGCAGTATGACACCGACACTTGTAGAGTTAGGCCTGTAGGGAGCCGATCGACTAGACCGTGTTGTTGGACCTTGAACTAGGTCATCTCGGGATATTGGGCCAAGATTGGGCCAAGAGATCTTTTCTTGTTGATACTTGACATAGATTACTAGTACACACTTGGTGCAACTTAACCTTGTATATGTGATGCCACACTTGATCTGTCTTTTCACCATGCCAGTTATCGCCCCACGTTACATCTTTGCTTTACATGTCCAGTTAACTTTATTAGTTTTTATACTAATAGTAGATAGGACTTACCAGTCTTTTTGACTGACCCGTTTTCTTTTGCCACTTTTCTTCCGTTCCCCCCCCCCCCAGGTTTGCAAGGTGGGAACACTGGTACCTAGCTGGATCTTTAGCTGCTTTTCTGGATAGCTCATGTATGGTTTGGACTTGAGCATGCTATGGCTTTATTCTACTTTGGGGATAGTTACTTTATGTTTCTTTTCAGTTTTCAGTTTATGTTCTAGACTTTGTTTTGTGGGAAAATAATGACCAAGTACTTTGATGTAACTTGACTATGGTTTTGAAATGTTAGTTTTATCCGCTGCTTTACTACTCTGTTTTACTTATATGTTCTATCTTGTGATATCTGCATGCATGTTTACCTTGTTTAACGCCCCTCCAAAGCCAGTGTACTTGCGAGAGTGGCATTGGCGGAGGTGGGGTGTTACATACAAGCTCCAATTACTTATGTGGAATATGATGAAGTATGCCTATCGTCATGAAGTATGCCATGTGGTGTAGTTCAAAATTAATTGTTACTATCCTATGGCGATATTTATTATTTCAAACAGAATAACCAGCACTCCGCATCCAATGGCATTCACAGGAGTTGATATAAGAATAAAATTGCACAGCCAACTCATCAAGGCTTACCTATTTGTCGGGCACGCAAATGATTTCTTTACTCTACAGCTAATCCATTTTTCCCTATTCAACACATGTATATATATGCAAAACAAAGCTAATAATAATATTTCTAGCAAACTATTGTCTATTTCAACACGTGTGTATTTTTATCAAAGCGTATACATGATAAAAGAAATGTTTTTATCTTCAAAAATATTTATTCAACGCGTGAATGTTTTTAACACTTCATATTCACAATAAAAATGTAGTTTTTATTGTCAATTCATTTTATTTTAAAATACGATAACATTCAACACATGAATTTCAACTCGATGAACGAATCTCAATTCAACACATGAATATTCTCTATAGTTTGTATATATATAAAAATGTGATTTTTATCGCTAAAGCTATTTGTTTAAATTCAAATAATATTCAACATATGAATTTCAACTCAACGAATGAATTGCAACTCAACACATGAATATTCTCTATAGTTTGTATATATATAAAAATGTGATTTTTATCGCTAAATCTATTTGTTTAAATTCAAATAATATTCAACACATGAATTTCAACTCAACGAATGAATTTCAACTCAACACATGAATATTCTCTATAGTTTGTATATATATAAAAATGTGATTTTTATCGCTAAAGCTATTTTTTTAAATTCAAATAATATTCAACACATGAATTTCAACTCAACGAATGAATTGCAACTCAACACATGAATATTCTCTATAGTTTGTATATATATAAAAATGTGATTTTTAACGCTGAAGCTATTTGTTCAAATTCAAATAATATTCAACACATGAATTTCAACTCAACGAATGAATTGCAACTCAACACATGAATATTCACTATAGTTTGTATATATATAAAAATGTGATTTTTATCGCTAAAGCTATTTGTTTAAATTCAAATAATATTCAACACATGAATTTCAACTCAACGAATGAATTGCAACTCAACACATGAATATTTTAGAAAATTTCGGCAGCATAACGGCAGGGCAGTTAAAACCGGGACCGTCCCTAGTACGGCTCCTCGCTCTACCTTAAAACCTCGCGGTTTTTTACAATGGGGATCATGCATCTAGTTCGCACGCAGGCGACATGTTTTATTTTCATTTCCACAATCCTATTCTAATTTGTTTCAACCACAAGAGGGTATTTTTCAACCACAAAGGTATTTTTAACCCACAATATCAACCACAAACAATTATTTCCAACCATTCGTCATACCATATAATATCACGTCAATCACAAGCAATAAATATCGTCCATGGTCTGTGGACGAGGGGAGTATATATATATATATATATATATATATATATATATATATATATTATTTCTATAATTCACTTGCATTTCATCACAATTCAAAGCATATACGTTTCATTCAACGCTTGTATAATTTATACATCGCTAATGTAACTTATACAACACATGTACATGAGGTATACAATGCGTATATAATTTACACTTCGCTTACATAATTTATACAACGCGATTCCATTCACACAATTTAGTTTAGATTCCTCACATTGGTTTTTGCAGTGCTAAAATTCCAAACGAGCTCAGAAAAATCCGCGGTCTCTTCTAGAATGTAGAGAGCCTCCTTGCGGTCACGATGTTTCCTGTTTCATCGAATTTCGTCAACACATGAAAAAGAAATGATTTTTCAAAGATAGACGGATTTTGCAACACTTTAAAGTGTAATTTTCAACTCAAAAAAACAAGGCCGTACCTTTATTTGAAGGTTCAAAATTAGGTTTGCAAAATTCGTGAAATCCGTAGATCGTTACTTCGATCAGGTAGTGCCACGCCCTCGGGCCTGGAGAGGCGCGCCTGCGCCTAGTAGTGGGGCCAGTTCGGTGGCCAGAGGAGGGCTGGGCGGCGCCGGAAAGACATCGACTTCGTGGGGGTGGTTCAGGCGATACAGGCGATGGTGGAGGGTGGGGTTTGGTCGGATTTGGAGAGGGGAGGAAGGGCCGTCGAACTAGGGTGGTGGTGGGGGCTAACTACGTCGGAGGTGGTTGAAAAATGGGAGGGAAGGATGGAGCAACGTGAATCGTCGATATCGCTTGGCGGCTAGGGTTTCTCCGTAGTTTTTTTTTATAGGAAAAATCCTATTGGTCGAGGCTTTATAGGAAATTTTAAATAGTGTTTTTACAAACGAACTCGAAATCAAACCCAATGACTGTCGCCCCCAGCTAAATACCCCCATTCCGGACACAATGGGATATTTTTCGTTGGCCAATTCGACTGTTATAGTCAGTTATTTTTCAAATTAAAATATAAAACATTCAATATTTAATTTGAATGTACATTTCAATTTGCCAGGGCCACAAACTGAATCGAAAAATTCCAGAAAAATAAATCTTGCTTTGTTTTGACGATACGGTCCTAACAAAACCAGTTTCGTCGAATTCTGAGCTCGTTTGAAAAATGGCCATTTTTAGGTCGACCCATTTTAACAGAAATTGACCAATCACATTTTCTTTTGCCCCGCTCACATACTAGCTTCAAAAATTATGAAATTTGAAACTTAGCAATAATTTGACATCCCGGACCCAAAAAAAGTGGTTTCGTCGAATTCCGAGGTCGTACGCAAAATATCTATTTTCAAGGGCTATATATGCTATATAGCGACCTTTCTGAAAATTAAATCGGCCATAACTTTTGATTCCCGTTATGAAACTTCGATTTTTCAGATTCGTTAGAAAGGTACTCATAAACAGATTTAAATATTTTCAGTTTCGCTAAAATCCGTTATACTTTCCACCCGGTACATTCAGACAAGGTTTGTATTCAAAATTTCAAACTGCAATACTAGCCCCAATTCTTTATTTTATTGAAATATGCTATTTCAATTATTCAAATTCTTTGGTAATAACCAATTTTAAAAATTTTAAATTGGTTCACATTTTCTGGGTTATTACAATCTCCCCCACTTAAAACTTTTCGTCCTCGAAAAGGAAATAACAGCAAAGTAGGAAACATAATGTAAATGCAAAGTATTGTAAGGGTACCTTGCACCGGAGTTAGTCAAAGATGTCTACTCTGCATTTGGGGTAGGCTTGTTTAATGCTTTCCTCAGTCTCCCAAGTACAGTCTCTAGGATCACTACTCCACTGCACTTTGACTAAATGAATCTTTTTGCTCCTTAGCTCTCTAGTTTCTTTGCCGACTATCTTTAATGGCTCTCTTCTGAGCGCTAATTCTGGAGTTATGTCTATATCCTGTTGCGCTACTTCTTCTACAACAAGATCAGGATCATGAACATGTTTTCTGAGTTGAGACACGTGGAACACATCATGTGCACCAGGCAACCAATCAGGTAATGAGACCATATATGCAAGAGTTCTAATCCGTTCAAGTATAGGAAAGGGACCAATAAATCTCGGTGCCAACTTCCTAGTCTTGCCAAATCTGATTACTCCCCGCATTGGAGAAACTCTTAAATAAACATAATCGCCAACGGCAAATGATAAGTCTCTTCTTCTCGCATCAGCATAACTTTTCTGTCGGCTCTGTGCGGTTTTCAATCGCTTTTTAATGAAATCGACTTTATCTGATGCTTCTCGAATCATATCGGGCCCTAACACAAGTCTGTTGCCAGGTTCTGCCCAACATGCGGGAGATCTGCATGGTCTACCGTATAATGCTTCAAATGGGGACATTCCCAGACTTGCTTGATAGCTATTGTTATAAGAGAATTTGGCTAAATGTAAATGATCTTCCCATGAGCCTCCAAAATCGATAACGCAAGCCCGTAGTAAATCTTCTAGAATTCTATTCACCCGCTCAGTTTGGCCGTCTGTCTGAGGGTGATAAGCGGTGCTTAGATTCAATTTGGATCCCAATTCTGTCTGGAATGCTTCCCAGAATTTACTAGTAAATAGGGGGTCTCTATCACTGACTATATTGAGCGGCACTCCATGCAGTTTAACTATTTCTTTGAAGTAAATCTATGCTAAACTTTGAGCCGTTCTGTTGGATCGGACAGGTTTGAAATGGGCAGTCTTCGTGAAGCGATCTATGATTACCCATATACTGTCGTTTCCTTTCTTAGTTCGAGGCAAGCCATCAATGAAGTCCATCGAAATTTGCTCCCACTTCCATCCTGGAATTTCTAATGGTTGTAATAGTCCAGCCAATTTCTGTTGATCGCTCTTAACTAGCTGACAAGTGGGGCATCTGCTAACATATAATGAAATATCTCTTTTCATCGCCTTCCACCAGAATGTGCGCTTGATATTGTTATACATTTTGCTCACACCGGGATGGATACTTAATTTGGACTTGTGGCATTCATCAAGTACTTCCCTTCTGAGCTCAGGAATTTCTGGCACACAAATTCGCCCTCGTAATCTTAGGACCCCTTGGCTATCAAGGCTAAAATCTGAGGGTTTTCCTTCTCGGATCCGCTGGCTAATCCTTTTAATAAATTCATCGTCTTTCTGTAGAATAGTAATCCTATCTTCTAAGGAAAAAGTAATGATAAAGCTGGCGATGATTTCATTCTTTCTACTGAGCGCATCTGCGACAACATTGGCTTTCCCGGGAGTGTATAGGATCTCAAAATCGTATGCTGCAAGGAATTCTAACCAACGCTGTTGTCTCAAATTTAGATCTTTCTGAATGAATAAATATTTCAAGGATTGATGATCCGTGAATAGTTCGAACTTCTCGCCCAGTAAATAATGCCTTCATATTCTTAAAACAAACACGATAGCTAATAACTCAAGATCATGAGTTGCATAGTTTCTTTCATGTGGCTTCAGCTGACGGTTGGCATAAGCGACCACTTGGCCTTTTTGCATTAATACTTGGCCTAGCCCTCTAATGGAAGCGTTTGTCCATACAGTCAAGTCTTGGTTGCCTTCTATAATTGTCAATACTGGAGCGGTTGTCAACTTCAGTTTCAGCTCCTGGAATGCTTCTTCACATTCGGGAGTCCATTTGAATTTCTCATGCTTCTTTGTAAGCTTTGTCAAAACACCCGATATCTTGGAAAAATCCTAAACGAATTTCCGATAGTAACTAGCCAATCCAAGGAAACTTCGAACTTCTGTGGGGGTAGTAGGTTGTTTCCAGTTCTGAATCGCTGTAATTTTGCTTGGATCTACAACAATCCCTTCTTTTGATACGACATGGCCAAGGAACTTAACTTCATCCTGCCAGAAGACACATTTAGAAAATTTAGCTTTTAAGACATTTCTCCTTAGAATTTTCAACACTTGTTCTAAATGTTTTGCATGCTCGCCTTTCGACTTGGAGTAGATTAAAATGTCATCGATGAAGACTAGAACAAATTTATTCAATACACCACGGAACACTCTGTTCATAAGATCGACGAAGTATGCCGGAGCGTTAAACAAGCCGAACGGTATTACTAACCATTCGTAGAATAAATCGGGACCCCTGAAGGCTGTCAAAGGAACATAGTCTTCGGTTATACGTAATTGGTGGAAACCTGTAACTAGGTCCATTCTGGAGAATACTGTTGCTCCACTTAATTGATCTAACAGATCATCTATACGTGGCAAGGGATATTTGTTCTTCAGTGTCTGCTTATTGAGATCTCAGTAATCAACACGAAGTCTTAGAGTACCGTCTGATTTCGAGACAAATACTACTGCTACTCCCCACGCTGAAAAGCTCGGTCTGATCAGACCTTTCCAAAGCAATTCTCGGGTTTGACTACCTAACTCTTCTTTTTCTCTTAGGGCCATTCTTCTAATTGGATGTACTACTGGTCGGGCATTAGGAATTAGATCTATTCTGAATTCAATTTCTCTTTGCGGCGGTAAGTTTTCTACTTAACACATCCGCATAGTTTTTAACGACCGTTATCTTTTCTAATGAAGGGGGAGTAACTTCTAAAGAAGACCAAAATTCTGTTCTATTAATTTCCGAGCCATGGCATGGTATACATATAGGTCCAAGCTTCGTTTTGACTTTAACGATTCGTTCGGCACATCTAACTTTAGCCTTATATTTGGTTAACCATTCCAAACCGAGAATAACATCGAATTCTAATAAATTCATGACGATTAACCTATGGGGAAACTTGTAGAAAGAATAGGAGATAGGCACTCTGCAGTACGAACTGAGACTAACAGAACCTCCTATCGGGTTTTGAACTTTAATTGGTACTTTAAACCTTCTTTGTTTCAATTCTAACTTGTGAACAATGTTACTAGAAATGAAGCTACGTGATGCACTAGTATCAAAAAGTACAGAAACAGGAATATTTTTAATGGTAAGGCTACCTCCCAAGACGTCGGGTTTACCTGATCCATCGGTGATAGTTGGCGGGGTCTTCCCGTCATACACATGAGCCACTTGTGCATTCTGCTTCAGAGGACAATTCCTGCTATAGTGCCCTTTCTTATGGCAGTTGTAGCATTCGGCTAAGTCTGGATTTGCCTTTGGCTTCCTTGTGGCTTTGCACACATTAGAAAAATGTCATGCCTTCCCGTAGTTGTAGCAATTCCCCTTCGGTATCTTTCCAGGTTTCTGAGTAGCGGCCGCTATAGTGCCAGATTCTGGTTGATCTGCTGAAGCCTTACGCTTATTTCCAGCTTGGCTTTTGGCGCGGTCTTGGCTGGCGTGCCTTTCATCCATATCTTCATAATTGCAAGCCATTTCTACCAATTCTGAGAAGGAGAGTTTGATGTTACTCATGGCTCTGTCATGGTACTTGCGCTTTAGCCCAAATATAAACTTCTTGTTCTTAGCTTTGTTAGTCATAATAAGCTCTGGAGCATAGCGCGACAACTAAGTGAATTTATTGAGGTAATCCTGGATAGAGAGATCTCCTTGCTGGAGATTAGCAAACTGCTCTCGCATCCTCTCTAAGGCCTGCTCAGGTACAAACTTCTCGTTGAACATGGTTTTGAATTGCTCCCAGGTCCTGACAGTACCTGCTGCATCTTCTGAGGTGATGGCATCCCACCACAACTCTGCTTCCTCCTGTAGGAGCCAAATACCTAGTCGTGCTTTGTTGTTGGTCCCCAATCCCATTCCTTCAAAGATCTTTTCACAGGTCTTCAACCAAGCAATAGCCTCTGTCACTGTGCCAAGGCCAGAAAAGGGTTTTCCCCCAAGGTTCCTATATCTCTTCGCTACTCTGTCTAGCTCAAAGTCCTCGAGTGCTGGTGGCTAAATAATAGGGCCTTCCACAACTACGGGGATATTCCCCCGTCCTCCTGCCACTCCTGCTCGGCCTCCACGGCCTCCTCTAGCTGCTGCTGCTCGCGTAGCCATCTGAGATAATACTGTATAAGCAAGAAAAGAGTCAAGCTCACAGATTTGATAATTTTCATTTATGATTAAGCAGGGGAACATAAGGAAAGGTAACGATGTACTGATCAAATTGTTTTGCTAATCTGCTTGGCTCATTCTAGGACATTGATAATCCTATCTATAATGAGCTACTCACCTTAGAACACTATTGATTCTATTCTGATGAGGTGTTTAATGTGTTAGATCCCGGAACTAAGGTTAACCAAAGCTCTGATACCAACTGTGACAATCCCAAAATCCGAGGGGCGGTATTAAGGATAATCATTGGAATATAACACATCAATCATCATAGCAGAGTACAGATAATAGCAAAAACAATAAATAGAATGATTTTACATGGACATGACAGCGGAATCACAACATGTAACAATATAAGAATAGCACAGAGTAGGATATAACTTAGTAAATAAAAAGGAAGTGATCAGTCATCATCGCCAGAGGCGGAATACATACATGCAGTGAGACATAATAAGGGTATCAGTCTACATCGCCGAAGGCGGTACATATACATACGAGAATAAATACTGAAAGTAAAGCAGTCTGTATCGCCTGTGCCGGAATCATAATATAAGTACAATAATAGCGGAAAATGTCAAAGTCATCTCTGTGAAGTCAGCCTCGCCATGATCCAAAATGCACTCTATGCAACAGTGCAGAGCCAAAAACAACCTGTCGCCTGTGAACTAGGTTGCCCGTGTGAAAATAAGGGCACCCGCGTTTGCAAAGTGAAAAAAACAACGAGTTAGTCATGGGGACTGGTATGAGGAATCTATTTAACAGTTTAAACAACATTAATAAGCAAATCATAGGACCACGCCACTTTCGCGGAACGGGTTTACTCCAGTGATTGCTAGTGCATTTAAAACAAAGTAAATTCTTTTAAAACAACGCAATGCTTTTAAAAAGAATGAAGCCATCATAAGACTCAGGTCCCATCATACAATGCAACGCAAGTCGGAGGATAGAGTTTTACCTTATAATGGCCAAATATGCTTAATACGTGTAAAGCAGAATCATTTGATATTATTACTAGTGCATATATGTTTCAAAAATGAATAGCATCATAAATATCAATCATAGGCGATATGAGCGTCCCATGCCACTATGTCGCCATATATAAGTTACAATCGAATCCGTTATCTCGTATTGGAAATTGGATTTCCGTCATGAGTCGAGGCAAGGGGCAAGGTCCTCTCCGCTTTGAGACATTCTAGCAAATGCCTCTGGACTACACACTCTGGGTAACCCTGGATCCTCCAAGGCCGGTCCTCTCTTACGTTTAAGGATTAGTTATTCCTGAACACACGTTTCCCGGTCCTTACAGACCTATAATCGAGGCGCCTCGCATTCCAACAACCACATAGGTGAAAAATAGATATAAATGTCAGGGCTGGTAAGTCACTGACACCACCATAGCTAGAAAGAAACGTCATTCACTTCTTGGGTCCTTATCCCGTTTTTGACTCATACCGAGGTGTGAGGCTCGCGAATCCACGCTATACACAAAGCCAGGCGACGCAGACCGTGCTTTGATCATCATCCACAAGACTTTGCTTTGCAATAGAAACCTTGATCATAGCATCTTGGCATGCCACATAGGCAGTCCACTCCATACGACTGATTTCTATCGATGTATAACCTCTGAGCTCGTACGTCTTAGAGAAGGGCGTTAAGCAAAAGAATAAATTCTCCGCTGCCAAACAGATATATATTTAACAGAGATCAATCAGTATAGAACAAAATCCAATGTCAGACACACAGTCCATTTACAAGTCCGTTCTGGGTCTGAACGAAACCGGAGGCGTCAAATTCCTTGTATATCCGTCCAATAAACGCATACGTTCAGACGGCTACTACTTCCGTCCCTTTCCGGTAGCTACTCCGGTCAGGAACCTCAGCAACGCCCATCCAGCCGATACGAAGATCATCGGTCTTGAATCGTCCTTGTATTTTCCAATTCGAATCGCTCGATAAATTATTTGAAATGAGGGTTAGCTCGGCCTTTTCAAATAATTCACGTAATTAGAATTTAAATCGATTCTTTCCATGGTTATATTATTCGACATCCATCTTTCAGTTCTTTAGTGTTATTTTCGTGTCAAACACATACAACCATCAAATATCAAACAATTCAAGCCCAATTGGTTTATTTGCAATCTATGTTGCTTATAATATTTTATAACGATTTTTCGCCATTTTTATTTGTTTAAAAATGACCATATTTAATTAAACGACGTTTCAGGTCGTGTCGTGGCACTGGCGTTGTTTTTCCCCTAATTTGTTTTACACATATCGGAAAATCTAACCGTTGGATTTCTACAAAGTCTATCAGTGGGAAGATATTCCCAAAGCGAACCCAACGGTTCCAGTTTCGTGAAAATTCGACGGTCGGATCTTCCGCACTAGTCGTTTGAAGTTACGGTTTCAAAATTCGAACTGCAGCGTCATTATTCGATTTAATTTAATTATATTTATATTTATATATAAATATAAACGATTCTGGCGCTGTTTTTCTTCAGATTTGAATTAAATATTCCAGACAATCCAACCGTTGGATTTTTACAAGGTTGGTGCCGTTGGGAAGATATTTCCAAGGCGAACCCAGCGGTTGTGGTTTTGGGAAAATACGATGGTCGGATTTCTCGTACTAATTATTTCAAATTACGATTCCAAAACACGAACTGCACGGCTTCGATTCCTTTTAATTATATTTATATTTATATATATAAATATAGTTCATTCTATAATTCCAACTATAGTTCATTCTATATTTTCAACTTCGTTTTCACTTCAAATATTTCACTAACGCCTTAATATTTCGAAAAATTTCGCCATAACCTCCTTTGTACGGGGAGGGGTTTGGAAATGTATTGGGCCGTGTTAGGTACCAATAAATCCTAAAAAGCATCCACATATTTATAGTGATATATTCTGGTGTTTACGGGGGAGCATGTATAGATAATCACTCCAGAGAATAAATTCTCGTCACCCCGTTTCCGTGTGGAAATAAATAGTCCATGTGCGTATCTAATAACTAGAGAGACGAGATTGTTGTCAACTCCAGATCCGTGTGGGTTTTTTTATTAATCTGGCAATTTATCGTTATATTTTATATAGTCCATATCAGTCATCAGTTCAACCTGTAGTATATTTTCATCGCCATACAAGCCTCTCGCTCGTATGGTAAATCTTCCACCTCGTCACACAAGTTCCAATTGCTTATGTGGAATATGATGAAGTATGCCTATCGTCAAGAAGTATTCCATGTGGTGTAGTTCAAAATTAATTGTTACTATCCTATGGCGATATTTATTATTTCACACAGAATAACCAGCACTCCGCATCCATTGGCATTCACAGGAGTTGATATAGGAATAAAATTGCGCAGCCAACTCATCAAGGTTTACCTATTTGTCGGGCACGCAAATAATTTCTTTACTCTACAGCTAATCTATTTTTCCCTGTTCAACACATGTATATATATGCAGAACAAAGCTAATAATAATATTTCTAGCAAACTATTGTTTATTTCAACACGTGTGTATTTTTGTCAAAGCGTATACATGATAAAAGAAATATTTTTATCTTAAAAAATATTTATTCAACGCGTGAATGTTTTTAACACTTCATATTCACAATAAAAATGTAGTTTTTATTGTCAATTTATTTTATTTGAAAATACGATAACATTCAACACATGAATTTCAACTCGACGAACGAATCTCAATTCAACACATGAATATTTTCTATAGTTTGTATATATATAAAAATGTTATTTTTATCCCTAAAGCTATTTGTTTAAATTCAAATAATATTCAACACAAGAATTTCAACTCAACGAATGAATCGCAACTCAACGCATGAATATTCTCTATAGTTTGTATATATATATAAATGTGATTTTTATCGCTAAAGCTATTTGTTTAAATTCAAATAATATTCAACACATGAATTTCAACTCAACGAATGAATTGCAGCTCAACACATGAATATTCTCTATAGTTTGTATATATATAAAAATGTGATTTTTATCGCTAAAGCTATTTGTTTAAATTCAAATAATGTAACACCCTGCCTCCGCTAGGGTCACTCGCAAAAGGAATGCACTAGCTTTAGAGGGGCATTATTGGTAAACATGCACAGAAATATCACAAGACAGAACATATAAAATAGCGGAAGTAAAATCAAACTTTCATAACATGAATAAATAAGGTCTAAAGCCTTTTACATCAGAGTACATCAAAACCTGTCTTGCAATAGTAAAGAAGCATAAAGACATTTTCATAAATTATTCCCCAAGTAAAAACAGTAAAGTAGCCATTAGCCGAGAAAAGCCCAAGCCATCCATGATGACCTTCAAGCAGAAGAAGTCCGAACTAAACAACAGTATTTCCTCCCTGTAACCTGGGGGGGAAACGGAAGAAAAGAGGCGAAACAAAACGGGTCAGTGAAAAAGACTGAGTAAGCCCTATCTACTATTAGCATAAAAACTAGTAAAGTTAACTGACATGAGAAACTGAGATGAACATAAGCATGATAACAAGATAGATAAGCTAAATCAAAATAACAGGATGAACTACTGAACTCAGATAAACTAAGGTGTCATGATAAATTACGATGTCAAGATAAAACAAGGTATCACATCGTCAGGTTTCTATCAAGTATAATATCCCCAAGATATCTGTCACGTATAACGCCCCGTGATATCTATCCTGTATTTTAGCTCTGCACCTACCGTACTAGTATCCCCACCGTGTCATGTGTTAACCAAGAATGACCCTCACTCAAAAGTCGTGTAATGGTCCATGTCAACCTAATATATCGCATATATAGTTTACTCAACTTGTATGTTTTATTCCATGTAAATGTTCAGTCCCTTGCCGTAGACCATACGGGCTTTCCCATGAGATTCTATATTACTTTAACATAGTTCCATGATCCTTAAGATCGGTTTGGACTGTTACCCTAAACCTAGCCAGGGTCTTCCAACATGAATTATCGTTTGTACAACTAGGACTTATGCCACCTAGGGCTACTAGGGATTATGCTTACCTATTGCTCGTTTTCGTATCTCGGTTTGGGTTCAACCACCTAGGGTCACTAGGGATTACGCTAACCGCCAACCACGCCCTTTTTCCCACGCATTCATCGTGAATCAGTTTTCCATGACTGTATGCACATGTATCACATCGTGCCATCCGAGTCCTGTCACAGGGAAAATCAAGAAATACAAGACTCGGTCGGGAGCTTTCGATTTATCTGCCGATGCAGATGCTAAGGTCTGTTTTTCTTATACGTGGCTATGGTCCCATGAGACCACTCCCTCAACTAGTGAAAGACAAGACAGGATAAATCCTGTATGAGAACACAACACTGGCCAACCCACATCCAAGCCTTACCGCAACCATAATTAGATAGCAATTATGGTCTTTTGGGTGTTCTCTGCCTTTCCGTACGTACACGCTTGACCAAAGATGGTAGGTAGCCTGACGAAATGCTATCTAGGGTACGACCGTGTATCGTCGACTATCCCCTATCCATCCCTGTCTTTAGGTCGCTCGTATAGCAACCAAGGCATACTCTTGGTTTTTCTAACGCAGACCTTAACCTCTCATGAGCCTAGTATAATCACCTGGCAGCTCATAGAGGGATACCAAGAATATCCTCACGTTCCCCGAAGCCGCTGCTTCGTTACCCAGTTCGCTGGAGCCTTTATCTAAATCAGATACTTGCTCCTACTCGTATACTTAAACGATGACCTACCGTATCAGGTTACTCATCTATCTATGAACTGGTCTAAATTTCCTTGACTAAGAATCATTACTTAGTTATTCTTCAACTAAGGTTTACCACTTAGCATTGTTCCCGTTATCCTTGTTAACTACGGTTATCCACCTAATCCTCAGAACTAGGGTTTACATAATGGATTAAGTGTCACTTAAGTTCATGACTTAACCCGTCTACAAATCCTGTCAAAATTGGCTAAGTATCCAAGTTCAAGGCTTAACCCTACAAACCATGCTCTAGTTGGTTAAGTATATTAAGCAATTCACGACTTAACCTCGTCCAATTATCATTCTAAATTGGTTAAGTAAATATTAACTTAACCCTATCAATTTACTTAGTCAAATCGGTCAAGTGTATTCAAGCGATTCGTGACTTAGCCTTATCATGTTTTCACGTTATATTGGTTAAGTATTGGTTAACTTAACCACAATAAATTAACGAGTTAGATTGGATATGTATAGGTCACTTAACCACATCAATTCATCATGTTTAGATTAGTTAAGTGTTTAACTTAACCCCATTAAACTACCAAGTGGGATTAATTAAGTCTAGGCTAACTTAACCCCATCCGATTTCCATGTTTAGACTAGTTGAGTCTAATCTTAACCCCATTCGTTAACCGTATTTTTCGGTTAAGCGTCATTAAGAAAACTTACTTAACCTTACCAAGTTATCGCGTTGGATTGATTAAGTGTTGGTTAACTTAACCCCATCCACTAGTCATATAAAAATGGTTAAGTGTCATTAGGCAAATCAAGTTACTTAACCTACCCAACCTTGTCATGTTTTGTTAAGTATCATTAGCCTAATCAAATTACTTAACCCATTTGTCCATGTCATATTTGGTTAAGAGTCATTAATCAAATTAACTTAACCCTATCATGTGGCATTAATTACTTAATGCACCTTCACCTCTCACATTAGACTTTGTTGTGGTTACTAGTTAAGCCGGTCGGTTCCGGGTAGCTTTACACCACAACTTGGTCTAACCTCGGGTTCAAGCACAACATGACCAACTTCTCACATTGGGTCCTATTGTTTGCAACTACTAGTTAGGCCGGTCGGTTCCGGGTAGTTTTACGTTGCAAACTCAACCCAACCTCGAGTTGGCCACACTTATATTATCTAAGTGTCATGTCCATCATGTTTCCCAAAACATGTTACAAGTTTTCAAGCATTCGGGTAGACCTAACTTAATAGGTAAATTCCCAAAGGGTAGACCTAACTTAATAGGTAAATTCCCAAGCTTATGTTTTTATGCATACTTACATGTCAACTTCCATGTTATATTTCAAGTCATGTTTTCAAGTTGTATTTTCATGTCATTAGAAATTACCCATAACATAACCTAACGCTTTTAAACTTGCATATACGTTCGCGACAACGTAATGGATTAAAAGAAGAGACTTGGCAAAGGCATGACAAAAATGGATATTAAGCCACAAGTTAATCATGGTGGCAAATGAGGCACAAATGTGTTCATTAACTTGCATGTTATATTCTTAAGCCTCAAAACATGCATAAACCCAAACTTGGCACATAAGCGAATCATGGTGACAAAAGATATGGAATGATGACTAGTAACTCGCATATATCATCATATAAGGGTTATGACTTCATATGCAAGTTGACATAAAGGTTATGAGGGTTCTCATGTTGCCTAATGCAACATTTCAACATAAAGGTTGTAGCTTTTAGCTCACAAGATCAAGATAATGACTTCATAAACTTGCATGACATGATAGCATGTATCATACTCAATGATCAAACCCAAACTTGCAACATGAACATTTAACTTCATAGTTAATATCTAAGAGTAGGGAAAGGGCTTACATTGCTAACAAGGCACAAAAGATATGACAAAGCCCTTATGCAACCAAATAGACCCAAAATGCAAGCTCTAACATAAAAACCCTTGAGCCAAAATGATCAAAACCCTTGCTTTATGATGCAAAGATAGAAACTTGACTTGAATGCAAGCTAATGACACTCATACAAGCTTGAAAACACTTGTATGCATGGAAAATATCTCATAGAAACCATTTAGAAATTTTACGAAGAGAGTGGAGGCCATGAGAGGTAAAATTTTGTCATAGTTTAGTTGCAGGAATGAATAATGAGGATTTAGGATAGGTTAGGGTCTTATTTATAGATTAGGCAAGTGTTTTAGGCCATAGGATTAAACCTAGATTCAATCCAGGCCATTAAAGCTTGTCTTGGGGAAGAAGTCAAGTGTAGGAACCATCTAGGGCCTTTAGATTAAAGATGAACCATGAGAACCATCCAAATGCAAAATCTGCATTTGAGCGAATCGGCCCACGTGTTGACAGCCAAACACCCTGGATTAACCCCTAGTCGACCCAGCGGGCTTGGGTCGACCTCAAAAATCGGCCGGTTCGGTTATTCCCCTCTCCCAATTCGCTGTTTTGAACATTTTTGCGTATTTATTTATTTAATTTTCAATTATATATATATATATATAAATATATATATATAAATATATATATTTCTCTGCGCAACCCATTTCACTTAATTAAGTATACTTTAATTTGGGAATTTTTCGTGAAACTTCGCGAGGCCATATCTTGGTCATACAGACTCCGATTTTCGAAAACTCGGTCTCTATTTCGCGTATTTTTCCGAGACAAACACAATGGCATAGCCCGTTTCCCTTGATCCAGATTTTACAGTTTAATTCCACCTCCATTTATGTTATAACAGGTTATTGAAAATACGGGTTGTTACATTCTCCCCACCTTTTAGGATTTCGTCCCCGAAATCTCCAAGTTAGGAAGAACATATCCTACCATCCATCATCCATCTACTCAAAACATCAACCACAAGCAACCATTGTCCTTAGATGATTTCTAATGCTGTATGAATATATGCAAAATGTGTGTGTACATGTTCCTTAGCTAATGCTAATGATCAGGCCTGAATAATCTTTCTAATGCAAAATATGTATAGTGCCATGAATCCAACATGTATGCAAATAGTCCTAGTCATATAGATACTATATGCGTGCAAAATCATTCATTCATATGCAACAACCGCATGATAATACATTCGATTTCATCCATAAACAAGTATAAATACTCGTGCATATGCAATATGAAATGTGACCGAGTCGAGCTAGTATCTAATGTGTATTCGCGCATCCACGAGCAACCACTTGCAACCATATCAATCATAACATGTTTCAAATACATGTTTACATCCATAGAGTTCTACCTAGAATTCCCTGAAACAGGGTCGAGAAGATAAACAGGACAAACTCCTTACAGGGTTTGTAACGGAGAATAGGACCGAGAGGATGTCCACAAAAGATAGCCTACAAGTAAGCTCTACAGAAAACAGGGATCAAGGATATACTCCCAAAAAGAGATATCATGCGCGTATCTAGTCTTTGGCCATCAAAGTCGTCTTTTAACTTCGCGATTTTGTAGCTTCTTATTCCTGTTTCCATAACATGAGCTGGAACTCATTTCTTCGTCGCCTCTCGTTCCACTTGCACTTGTCCTTTTCCTAGAATACTTGACGCAAACATGACTGCGTACTCATGATCTCATGCAAGCTTTCCAAAATTCACTAGTGAATCTTGGATCTCGTTTATATACTATAAGGCATTCCATGTAGAAGAACTTTCTCTTGAAAGTAAACAGATGTCAATCAGGTTATCATGCGCACTTACTAGGGTGATCTCTATAACCCATGCATAAATGAAGTAAACCATCCGTCTTATTGGCGAACACCACTCGATCGGGCTTCAAATTTCCAATAAAGTCATCAAGGGATTCTAAGTAACTAGTCATGACAAAACCTCAAAAAGGTTACCCGATACTTCGAGGGCATTACCAAGGCTAGTCAAAAGGTCTAACTACCCTCCTATCAAAACCGAGAGTGGCACCCCCTACTGGATAACCACTTCATCCCTAGAATCCATCCATAGCTTATAAACATAAGCATTATTTCCAAACTCAACACTTGGCATAGACATTCCCAAATCCAAACAAGTCATGTATAAATGGACTGATTCTCCAATAGTACTTTGAGACAAAAATGGGATTCTCTATTACGCTAGTACTTAAGATGCAGAGACTCAACTATCGAAGCAGACTTAAATGATACGAACAACGAAGTCCTAACGGGATGATAGAGAAGAAAAGCTAAACCTTTAACAAGATCGTTACCCTCCTTCCGAGGTACTCTAGAAATGAGAGCATACTACTGCCCTCCCGATGATCTTGTCCTTGTCCCATAATACTTAACTATCCGCCCCGTTTTACCATGCCAAAGGTACTCTCTCGTCATGGGTTTCATTATTCATCTTTCTCCCTCCTTTGATGACTAAGCCATACCAACAAGTTGCTCATCCTTAAGCTCGTATCCTTTATCCTTCTTTCTCACGATCCTTTCTTATAACGCGGCCACTGGTCTCTCGAGAACCACCTCCATCGTATGGAAAGCACTTTCGTAGGTAGAAAAGACTAGTCGCAGTTAAAACTACTGTGACTACAGATGGAGGAAAGAAAGGAAAAGAGATTCAATTAAGGAAACAAGGATAGTGCTAATGGCCTTTGGGGAATAGCCTTTTTCTTTTAAAAGAAAATTTTCTTAAAAAATGCTTCTTTGTAAACGGTTTTCAAATAGTTTTCAGAAGGTCTTTAAAAACTTTTGCCCAGTCTGGTAACCTTCTGATCTGATACCAAATGTAACACCCCGCCTCCGCTAGGGTCACTCGCAAAAGGAATGCACTAGCTTTAGAGGGGCATTATTGGTAAACATGCACAGAAATATCACAAGACAGAACATATAAAATAGCGGAAGTAAAATCAAACTTTCATAACATGAATAAATAAGGTCTAAAGCCTTTTACATCAGAGTACATCAAAACCTGTCTTGCAATAGTAAAGAAGCATAAAGACATTTTCATAAATTATTCCCCAAGTAAAAACAGTAAAGTAGCCATTAGCCAAGAAAAGTCCAAGCCATCCATGATGACCTTCAAGCAGAAGAAGTCCGAACTAAACAACAGTATTTCCTCCCTGTAACCTGGGGGGGGGGGACGGAAGAAAAGAGGCGAAACAAAACGGGTCAGTCAAAAAGACTAAGTAAGCCCTATCTACTATTAGCATAAAAACTAGTAAAGTTAACTGACATGAGAAACTGAGATGAACATAAGCATGATAACAAGATAGATAAGCTAAATCAAAATAACAGGATGAACTACTGAACTCAGATAAACTAAGGTGTCATGATAAATTACGATGTCAAGATAAAACAAGGTATCACATCGTCAGGTTTCTATCAAGTATAATATCCCCAAGATATCTGTCACGTATAATGCCCCGTGATATCTATCCTGTATTTTAGCTCTGCACCTACTGTACTAGTATCCCCACCGTGTCATGTGTTAACCAAGAATGACCCTCACTCAAAAGTCGTGTAATGGTCCATGTCAACCTAATATATCGCATATATAGGTTACTCAACTTGTATGTTTTATTCCATGTAAATGTTCAGTCCCTTGCCGTAGACCATACGGGCTTTCCCATGAGATTCTATATTACTTTAACATAGTTCCATGATCCTTAAGATCGGTTTGGACTGTTACCCTAAACCTAGCCAGGGTCTTCCAACATGAATTATCGTTTGTACAACTAGGACTTATGCTACCTAGGGCTACTAGGGATTATGCTTACCTATTGCACGTTTTCGTATCTCGGTTTGGGTTCAACCACCTAGGGCCACTAGGGATTACGCTAATCGCCAACCGCGCCCTTTTTCCCACGCATTCATCGTGAATCGGTTTTCCATGACTGTATGCACATGTATCACATCGTGCCATCCGAGTCCTGTCACAGGGAAAATCAAGAAATACAGGACTCGGTCGGGAGCTTTCGATTTATCTGCCGATGCAGATGCTAAGGTCTGTTTTTCTTATACGTGGCTATGGTCCCACGAGACCACTCCCTCAACTAGTGAAAGACAAGACAGGATAAATCCTGTATGAGAACACAACACTGGCCAACCCACATCCAAGCCTTACCGCAACCATAATTAGATAGCAATTATGGGCTTTTGGGTGTTCTCTGCCTTCCCGTACGTACACGCTTGACCAAAGATGGTAGGTAGCCTGACGAAATGCTATCTAGGGTACGACCGTGTATCGTCGACTATCCCCTATCCATCCCCGTCTTTAGGTCGCTCGTATAGCAACCAAGGCATACTCTTGGTTCTTCTAACGCAGACCTTAACCTCTCATGAGCCTAGTATAATCACCTGGCAGCTCATAGAGGGATACCAAGAATATCCTCACGTTCCCCAAGCCGCTGCTTCGTTACCCAGTTCGCTGGAGCCTTTATCTAAATCAGATACTTGCTCCTACTCGTATACTTAAACGATGACCTACCGTATCAGGTTACTCATCTATCTATGAACTGGTCTAAATTTCCTTGACTAAGAATCATTACTTAGTTATTCTTCAACTAAAGTTTACCACTTAGCATTGTTCCCGTTATCCTTGTTAACTACGGTTGTCCACCTAATCCTCAAAACTGGGGTTTACATAATGGATTAAGTGTCACTTAAGTTCATGACATAACCCGTCTACAAATCCTATCAAAATTGGCTAAGTATCCAAGTTCAAGGCTTAACCCTACAAACCATGCTCAAGTTGGTTAAGTATATTAAGCAATTCACGACTTAACCTCGTCCAATTATCATTCTAGATTGGTTAAGTATATATTAACTTGACCCTATCAATTTACTTAGTCAAATCGGTCAAGTGTATTCAAGCGATTCGTGACTTAGCCTTATCATGTTTTCACGTTATATTGGTTAAGTATTGGTTAACTTAACCACAATAAATTAACGAGTTAGATTGGATATGTATAGGTCACTTAACCACATCAATTCATCATGTTTAGATTAGTTAAGTGTTTAACTTAACCCCATTAAACTACCAAGTGGGATTAATTAAGTCTAGGCTAACTTAACCCCATCCGATTTCCATGTTTAGACTAGTTGAGTCTAATCTTAACCCCATTCGTTAACCGTATTTTTCGGTTAAGCGTCATTAAGAAAACTTACTTAACCTTACCAAGTTATCGCGTTGGATTGATTAAGTGTTGGTTAACTTAACCCCATCCACTAGTCATATAAAAATGGTTAAGTGTCATTAGGCAAATCAAGTTACTTAACCTACCCAACCTTGTCATGTTTTGTTAAGTATCATTAGCCTAATCAAATTACTTAACCCATTTGTCCATGTCATATTTGGTTAAGAGTCATTAATCAAATTAACTTAACCCTATCATGTGGCATTAATTACTTAATGCACCTTCACCTCTCACATTAGACTTTGTTGTGGTTACTAGTTAAGCCGGTCGGTTCCGGGTAGCTTTACACCACAACTTGGTCTAACCTCGGGTTCAAGCACAACATGACCAACTTCTCACATTGGGTCCTATTGTTTGCAACTACTAGTTAGGCCGGTCGGTTCCGGGTAGTTTTACGTTGCAAACTCAACCCAACCTCGAGTTGGCCACACTTATATTATCTAAGTGTCATGTCCATCATGTTTCCCAAAACATGTTACAAGTTTTCAAGCATTCGGGTAGACCTAACTTAATAGGTAAATTCCCAAAGGGTAGACCTAACTTAATAGGTAAATTCCCAAGCTTATGTTTTTATGCATACTTACATGTCAACTTCCATGTTATATTTCAAGTCATGTTTTCAAGTTGTATTTTCATGTCATTAGAAATTACCCATAACATAACCTAACGCTTTTAAACTTGCATATACGTTCGCGACAACGTAATGGATTAAAAGAAGAGACTTGGCAAAGGCATGACAAAAATGGATATTAAGCCACAAGTTAATCATGGTGGCAAATGAGGCACAAATGTGTTCATTAACTTGCATGTTATATTCTTAAGCCTCAAAACATGCATAAACCCAAACTTGGCACATAAGCGAATCATGGTGACAAAAGATATGGAATGATGACTAGTAACTCGCATATATCATCATATAAGGGTTATGACTTCATATGCAAGTTGACATAAAGGTTATGAGGGTTCTCATGTTGCCTAATGCAACATTTCAACATAAAGGTTGTAGCTTTTAGCTCACAAGATCAAGATAATGACTTCATAAACTTGCATGACATGATAGCATGTATCATACTCAATGATCAAACCCAAACTTGCAACATGAACATTTAACTTCATAGTTAATATCTAAGAGTAGGGAAAGGGCTTACATTGCTAACAAGGCACAAAAGATATGACAAAGCCCTTATGCAATCAAATAGACCCAAAATGCAAGCTCTAACATAAAAACCCTTGAGCCAAAATGATCAAAACCCTTGCTTTATGATGCAAAGATAGAAACTTGACTTGAATGCAAGCTAATGACACTCATACAAGCTTGAAAACACTTGTATGCATGGAAAATCTCTCATAGAAACAATTTAGAAATTTTATGAAGAGAGTGGAGGCCATGAGAGGTAAAATTTTGCCATAGATTAGTTACATGAATGAATAATGAGGATTTAGGATAGGTTAGGGTCTTATTTATAGATTAGGCCAGTGTTTTAGGCCATAGGATTAAACCTAGATTCAATCCAAGCCATCAAAGCATGTCTTGGGGAAGAAGTCAAGTGTAGGAACCATCTAGGGCCTTTAGATTAAAGATGAACCATGAGAACCATCCAAATGCAAAATCTGCATTTGAGCGAATCGGCCCACGGGTTGATAGCCAAACACCCTGGATTAACCCCTAGTCGACCCAACGGGCTCGGGTCGACCTCAAAAATCGGTCGGTTCGGTTATTCCCCTCTCCCAATTCGCTGTTTTGAACATTTTTGCATATTTATTTATTTAATTTTCAATTATATATATATATATATCAATATATATATATTTCTCTGCGCAACCCATTTCACTTAATTAAGTATACTTTAATTTGGGAATTTTTCGTGAAACTTCGCGAGGCCATATCTTGGTCATACGGACTCCGATTTTCGAAAACTCGGACTCTATTTCGCGTATTTTTCCGAGACGAACGCAATGGAATAGCCCGTTTCCCTTGATTCAGATTTTACAGTTTAATTCTGCCTCCATTTATGTTATAACAGGTTATTGAAAATACGGGTTGTTACAAATAATATTCAACACATGAATTTCAACTCAACGAATGAATTGCAACTCAACACATGAATATTCTCTATGGTTTTTATATATATAAAAATGTGATTTTTATCGCTAAAGCTATTTGTTTAAATTCAAATAATATTCAACACATGAATTTTAACTCAACGAATGAATTGCAACTCAACACATGAATATTCTCTATAGTTTGTATATATATAAATGTGATTTTTATCGCTAAAGCTATTTGTTTAAATTCAAATAATATTCAACACATGAATTTCAACTCAAAGAATGAATTGCAACTCAACATATGAATATTTCAGAAAATTTCGGCAGCATAACAACAGGGTAGTTAAAACCGGGACCGTCCCTAGTACGGCTCCTCGCTCTACCTTAAAACCTCGCGGTTTTTGACAATGGGGATCATGCATCTAGTTCGCACGCAGGCGGCATGATTCTAATTTGTTTCAACCACAAGAGGGTATTTTTCAACCACAAAGGTATTTTTCAACCACAATATCAACCACAAACAATTATTTCCAACCATTCGTCATACCATATAATATCACGTCAATCACAAGCAATAAATATCGTCCATGGTCTGTGGACGAGGGGAGTATATATATATATATATATATTATTTCTATAATTCACTTGCATTTCATCACAATTCAAAGCATATATATTTCATTCAACGCTTATATAATTTATACATCGCTAATATAACTTATACAACACGTGTACATGAGGTATACAATGCGTATATAATTTACACTTCGCTTATATAATTTATACAACGCGATTCCATTCACACAATTTAGTTTAGATTCCTCACATTGGTTTTTGCAGTGCTAAAAATCCTAACGAGCTAAGAAAAATCCGCGGTCTCTTCTAGAATGTAGAGAGCCTCCTTATGGTCACGATATTTCCTGTTTCATCGAATTTCGTCAACACATGAAAAAGATATGATTTTTCAAAGATAGACGGATTTTGCAACACTTAAAAGTGTAATTTTCAACTCAGAAAAACAAGGCCGTACCTTTATTTGAAGGTTCAAAACTAGGTTTGCAAAATTCGTGAAATCCGTAGATCGTTGCTTCGATCAGGTAGTGTCACGCCCACTGGCCTGGAGAGGCGCGCCTGCGCCTAGGAGTGGGGCCAGTTCAGTGGCCGGAGGAGGGCTTGGCGGCGCCGGAAAGACGTCGACTTCGTGGGGGTGGTTCAGACGATACAGGCGATGGTGGAGGGTGGGGTTTGGTCGGATTTGGAGAGGGGAGGAAGGGCCGTCGAACTGGGGTGGTGGCGGGGGCTAACTACGTCGGAGGTGGTCGGAAAATGGGAGGGAAGGATGGAGTACCGTGAATCGTCGATATCGCTTGGCGGCTAGGGTTTCTCCGTAGTTTTTTTTTTAGGAAAAATCCTATTGGTCGAGGCATTATAGGACATTTTAAATAGTGTTTTTACAAACGAGCTCGAAATCAAACCCAACGACTATCGCCCCTAGCTAAATACGCCCATTCCGGACACAATGGGATATTTTTCGTTGACCAATTCGACTGTTACAGTTAGTTATTTTTCAAATTAAAATATAAAACATTCAATATTTAATTTGAACGTACATTTCAATTTGCCAGGGCCACAAACTGAATCGAAAAATTCCAGAAAAATAATTCTAGCTTTGTTTTGACGATACGGTCCTAACGAAACCAGTTTCGTCGAATTCTGAGCTCGTTTGAAAAATGGCCATTTTTAGGTCGACCCATTTTAACAGAAATTGACCAATCACATTTTCTTTTGCCCCGCTCACATACTAGCTTCAAAAATTAAGAAATTTGAAACTTAGCAATAATTTGACATCTCGTACCCAAAAAAAGTGGTTTCGTCGAATTCCAAGGTCGTATGCAAAATATCTATTTTCAAGGGCTATATATGCTATATAGCGACCTTTCTGAAAATTCAATCGGCCATAACTTTTGATTCCCATTATGAAATTTCGATTTTTTAGATTCGTTAGAAAGGTACTCATAAACAGATTTAAATATTTTCAGTTTCGCTAAAATCCGTTATACTTTCCACCCGGTACAGTCAGACAAGGTTTGTATTCAAAATTTCAAACTGCAATACTAGCCCCAATTCTTTATTTTATTGAAATATGCTATTTCAATTATTCAAATTCTTTGGTAATAACCAATTTTAAAAATTTTAAACTGGTTCACATTTTCCGGGTTATTACAATAGCGAAGTAAAAATGTGATTTTTACACATAGGATTTTAAAATAAAAATTCGATTTTTAAATATGAAGTGGAGAAGTAAAAATATGATTTTTATATAGAAAACTGAATTATAAAAATATAATCTTTTCTATATATGTAGCGTTTTAAAAATATGTTTTTTATATAGAAAACCGAATTATAAAAATATAATCTTTTCTATATATGTAGCGTTTTAAAAATTTGATTTTTATATATTTTTCATTGAAATAAAAATATGATTTTTGTCATATGAAAGCAAAAAAAAAATAGATCTTTATATATAAAGGGGTGATGTAAAAATTAGATCTTTATATATAAAAGAGTGATGTAAAAAATTAGATCTTTATATATATAAAGGAGTAATGTAAAAATTAGATCTTTATAAATGAAGGAGTGATGTAAAAATTAGATCTTTATATAGGAAAGAAGCATTGTATAAAAATACGATTTTTATATATGAAGTGCCATTATAAAAATGTGATTTTTAAAATAAACATCATATTAAAAATGCGATTTTTACTATGAACAGCTGGAAAGGATCGAATTGGAATTTCGGGCAAACCCAAGCCATTCAGAAATGAAACGGCAGAGTGGAACCCAAAGGTGAGAACTCCTCACTATTATTTACTTTGTACAGTTATATATTTTATAACTGCATATATGAACTGCTCCCCGTCGTCCAGAGACCATGGACGACTTGTTTGATTAGATTGTGTTGTGAAAATTGATTGTGATGTGGAATGGAATAAAATATTCATGTGCTGAATAAAATATTTTATAGTTAATTTTTAACGTGTATATGAATAAAATAAATATTCATAAACAAATTGGATGATTTGTTTATGTACACACATTGACGGATATTGATTGGGACGATATATTTTACACATCACCCAACTGCACAAATAATATTCAGTGTTTGATGTTTGAAAACCCCACACGGGTATTGGGATGATATTTGATATACACTAATCCCAATATTTAGTTGTATGTCAATCGATTGGTTGACAGGTGTTGTAAGCATTAATTATTTATATTTAATGCTTATGAAGTTGTGTAATGCACTCTGGATGATGGTTGACTGTGTCTGATTATTGTTGTGCACATGTGTGTATGAAATCCATATAAATAAAATTATATAGTAATTGACTATGTTTGATTCCAATTCAGAAAGAATGAATATTTTAAAATAACAAATATTTTAAAATAACGAATATTTTAAAATAATATTCAGTCAAAGATCAAAATATGATTTTGATGTCCGATTTTGGATGGACACGAAAATATTTAAATATATAAAGCCATGTTGATTAGATTAACGCTGTTTTGGACGTGAACGATAAACTATATCGATTTTATTCACTTTTATAATGAATACCGAAAAGGAAGTGATTTCAAAAGCTAATGTTTTGAAAATTTTATCATTTATATTTTAATGACATAGAATATTCAATTTTGATTTGAAATTGAATATGAAGTTGAAATCATTTTGAAAATGAATTTAAAACAATTTATAAAATACGTTTTAAATGGAAATCGGCGATATATATACATATACATACATACATACATATATATATATATATATACATATAATGGCCTGAATAGAACGCGCCGCGGTAGTTCGCGAATTTCGACCGTTGACTTTGAATTGATGTTACGGGAGACTGACCGTCGGATTCTCCTAAAATAGGAACCGTTGGGTTCGTATCGAAAATACCTTTCTAAGGAATATAAGAACTTAGAAATATAACGGTCGGATTTGGAATTATGTCCAAATCAAAGTTGGAAAAGGTCACTGTAAGTTCAGTTCGATGGCCGTTTATGGAAATCGACTATACATTCCTTGATAAAATTATTAAAAATAGCAATAATTTGTGTAAAATCATAACAAATGATTTGGAAAGAATAGGGATGAAATATTCCATATTTGAAAAGATAAAAAAAAATTCTTATCGAAATGAACTAGTTATGAACTAGATTTGAAATCCAATAATTTTTAAATAAAATAAATTTGATTTTTGAAATGATTTTAAAAATAACCAGGACTTCCAGTATATGAATTGGAATGGATTTGAATCGAAATTGTCTTCGGAATATCTCAATGTTGGATTTCGTGATTATACAAATATTATTATGGAAATTTGAAAGATATATTTATATCGTTATTTCCTATACGATTTTTGTTGGTTTTAGAATTTGATATTGAATATAAGAAGACAATTTTATATTCAGAGCCTTGTATTTAATATCAAATTGGTTCTTGGGTTTATCATGAACGATATTTTAAATAACACTTGTTCTTTAACCTGATTAACAATGGAATGAGATTTGGGTTTGTCGTGAATGGTATCTTTAATAATATTGTTCTTAAACCAAATGGAGGTAAGAAAATTAGAAACTAACTAGAGATTAGCTAAGTTGAATAGTTTTCTGGGTATTGATCTGATGTTGGTTTCGGCCTTCGGGATTAATACTTAAGGAATTGTTCCCTTACTAATTTACGGTTAGAGACTGATGGGATGAGGTCTTCAGTAACACTGTTCTTAAACCCCGTGTGAAAAGAATAAATCTTTCAATTAGATGTAGAGAAGAATTACCAATTAATTAATATTTAATTGTATTTGAAATGGAATGTGAATTGGGTTTATTGTGAACTGTGTTTTAACGACATTCGTTCTTTACCCCGATTCACAGTGGAATATGATTTGGAATTTATAAATCTTTTAATTAAGATTTAGGGGAAATTTCCAAATAAACGTTTTCCAATTTAATAAAATAAATTGGAGTGGAATGGAATTGGATTCAGTAATACTCAAAGTGAACTTCTGTGGAGGAAGACTGTTACTTTATATGGAATTTAAAAGGCTTTGCCGTTATTCCATTTATATTATCGTTTGGATATGGAAGTTCATATCGATTATACATTGATATGTATTATGTGAAGATTCCATTGTTAATGGAATGTGATTTTGGGTTTATCGTGAGCTGTGTTTTAAAGGACATTAGTTCTTAACCCAGTTAAATATAAGATTTATTTCTTAACTTTGAATAATCATTAAGTAATGATTTTTGGGAAATTAAAACTGAATTAGAGTTTTAATGAATCTTTAAATAGATTGAAAGGTGGATATGATAACTAAAATTATCAAATTCGAGAAATGATCGAGAATGGAGTACCACTAGTTTTACTCCAGGCGATAGTTAAATCTTTAATTAGATTTGAACGTGAAATGTTAATAACGATGACACCGCGGTGTTAGATATGGAGTACTTCCAGTTTTGCTCCATGGGAAGAATAGGTTGGGATTGGGAAATTAAACAAACGACTAATTCGGTAAGGATCGCTAATCCCGACTAGTTTGGATAAACCATAATTTGGTTTGGATTGATATCCAAAGGAGGATTAAAGAAGAAATTTAAAGAATTTATTTTTGATTAAATTAGTGGGAACCTCTCCCAAAGGATACGAATATTTAAATAAAAGAATATTCTGGATTGGAATGAAGCGTATGTTGTGTTTGTGTAGCACTTGTTTACAATATACGCGAGTTATTCGGAAAGACCGGGTTTATCCCATTTTGAATACCTGAATCGGCGATGAGTCGACGATGAAGATGGTGGTTGAAGACCGGAGGTCTTCAATCGTTTGGATGATCACTGAAGTCCTGATTGGGCTGTACACCCAAGACGAGGTAATAGGTGGTGATCGTCCAGACTACTTGGAGATCGACCGGATATGCGAGGACCTCTCTCCTGTATTGGACATATGGGACGAGGAATAAGGTGCCTCCGGTTTCGTTCACACCCAGAACGAACTTGTAAATGGATGTGTGTCTGACATCGGATTTCATTCTGTGTGATTGATAGACATCGGTTGCATAGCATGAATTGCCTGTGTGGCATGCTGAGATGAAAATGATCAAGGCTTTGGTTCAAAAGATGAGTCTTGTGGTTGATGATCAAAGAACGACTTTAATATAGCATAGCTTTGTGTATAGCATTAATTCGCGAGCCTCACACCCCGGTATGAACTAGAACAGGACATGCGTTTCTTTCTAGCTAGGAGTGGTGTCTAGATTTTGCACGCCTAGACATTTTGTTTATGTAGATGATGGATAGCGAGGAGCCTCGGTTATATCGGAACTACGGGGCCGATGGTTGGTATGATATTTACACAGACCAGATTTTATGCCCCATAGGGCGGGGAAACGTTGTGTTCAGGCATTTTAATCCACTCCGTGTGTGTAATAACCCGCAAAATCTGGGCCAGTTTAAAAATTTTATTTTGGCAATTTTAGCGAATTTTGAATATTTAAAATGAATTATTTTAAATAATATCGACGAAAATTTATTTTGAATAGAATTCGACGTATATATTTTATACGTCATCGTTAGAATATAAATAATTATATATAATTATAAATAGAATTGAAAATGGCGCGGTAGTTCGATAATTCGATTTCAAACTTCAATTGAATATACTGGGTGCAAAACAATCCGGATTTTAGTGAAACCAAAAATCATAGGATCTAATTGATGATATCTTTCCAACGAATCCGACAAATCGAAATTTCATAGTGGGAATCAAAAGATATGTCCAGTTGAAAATTCTGAATAGTCGCTATGGAATTCAGGCCCTTAAAAATGGACATTTTGCAAATGACCTCGGAATTCGACGAAACCAGTTTTGTTGGGTCCGTGATGCTAAATTATTGCTAGATTCCAAATTTCATAATTTTTCGAATCAATATGTGAGCGTGGCAAAGGAAAACGCGTTTGACCAGTTTCAGTTGATTTTAATCGACTGGAAATTGGCCATTTTTCCAACAGCCTCAGAATTCGACGAAACTAGTTTTGTTAGGACCGTATCGTCAATACGAAGCTAGAAAATATTTTTATGGAATTTATAGAGTTAGTATGTGACCCCGGTAATTTGAAATGTACGTTTAAAATTCAATATAGTGATTTAAATGTAAATTTAACGGAAACTGATTCAAACAGTCAAATCAGCCTACGATACATATCCCATTGTGTTCGGAATGGGGGTAATACGCTATGGACGACAGGCGGTGGACCTCGTTTAGAGGTCGTATGTAAAAGTCAACTTTATTTGAAAATAAATAAATAAAATAAATTAATTATATATTATTATTCTCTCCCCCCCCCCACTTATCCCTACCGTTCATTCAAAACAAAAAAAGGAAAAAAAGGGGGGGGGCGAACAACGGGGGGGCCAAAGCCGCCGCCGCCGCGCCCTGGCGCCGACCCCTCCCAGGGGTCCTCCGACCTCTTCTCCCCCTTTTCCCCTTCGATCCACGCAACCCCACAGCCCCCCCGAACGCCTGGAAACCGCCGTCGCCACCGCTCAGGCGAGCCCCCTGCTGACTGACGCGACACCAGCCTCCCCGCCTCCGTCGACAGCAGCTCCACGACCCCGCTCCCTCCTCGAACGACGCAGTGCTGCCCTCTCCTCCTCCGTACAATGAAAAAGGTGAACTTTTGATTTATTTTATTTTTAAATCCGATTTCTTTTAGGATAAAATGCGATTTTTATAGTGTATTGGTAGAATTAAAAATATGAAAAGCTTCAATTTTTATAATCAAGGGATTTAATGTTGTTTGTAGAAGAGATTAGATTTCTATAGTTAAAAAGAAATGATTTTTTTTCCATAAAAAGGATATATTTTCATTTAAGAGAAGTTCATAATTGTTGCTAGTAAAAAGGTTAGAATTTTTAACGTAGAAAAGTTAGACCTTTATAAACAAAAGGATTATATTTTTACATAACAAAGACTGAATTTTTACAATACAAAAGATTGATTTTTTAAAACATAAAAGACGATATTTTTAAAACATAAAAGACGATATTTTTAAAACATAAAAGACGATATTTTTAAAACATAAAAGACGATATTTTTAAAACATAAAAGACGATATTTTGAGATGAGTAGTGAAATATAATTTTTATATAAGGAAGATAATCAAAATATGATTTATATATTTTTAAAGTGGTAAAAATATAATCTTTATTATTGTAGAAGGTGAAAAAAAATATGATTTTTATATTTTTAAAGAATTAAAAATATGATCTTTATATTTTTAAAGTATTAAAAATATAGTCTTTACTATATAGATGATGTAAAAATATGATTTTCGTTTATGTAGAGAATTAGAAATATAATTTTTACATGATAGCAATATTAAAAATAGCATCTTTATATGTGTAGAAAAATAAAAATGTGATTTTTATAATGATGTATATGAAAAAGTTCAATCTTTATATTTGAAAAGATAAGATCTTTATATGTAAAAAGGCGAAATCTTTATATAGAGAATAGCGTTATAAAAATAAAATCTTTATCTATATAACGGAATAAAAATTCGATTTTTAAATATATGAAGTGATTATAAAAATATGATTTCTAAATTGAAAATGGATAAATAAAAATGTGATTTTTATTTTAAAGACATCGAAATATAAAAATGTGTGACTTTTATATATATAGTGACTACGGGCAACGAAGATGGCGAAGATAGGATAACGACGAAGATTTTCTACAAAAGAAGTGTCGTGAAGTTGGATAGCTATTGGTGAGAACTTCTCACTCAAATTCTCTTTTTCTAGTTATATATATACCAGGATGCAGACGGTGCTTAGTAGCACCCGACACCCGTCATCCACAGACCATGGATGGCTTGTTTGTTAAATAGTTTGGTTGTGTAGTTGGTTAGTCTAATTGGTTTGAATTGAATTGTTTGGTGAATTGAAATTGATTTGATTGATGTGTGAATGGCGTGGGCCTTCACTAGACCGGGGATAAGGCTAGGCCTCGTCCCGTTTCTAGTATCGTGCCGTTATGCCGCCGAAATTTTCTAAAATATGTTAGAAAAATAAAAATATCATTTTGTTGAATAAATGAACTGAATAGAAATTCAAGTGTTAAAATAAAATGTTTTATCGTTAAAAATATAATTTTTAACGTGAAAATGGATAAATGAATATTTATAAACAAATCGGCCGATTTGTTTATATACACTGATTTGACTGATATTGATTGGGTCGATAAATTTTACACATCGCCCAACTGCGCAAATAAAATCTGTGTTTGATTGTTTGAAACCCCACACGGGTGTTGGGATGAAATTTGATGTTCACTCATCCTTATTGATTAAATATGTCGATCGGTCGATTGACAGACTGTTATAAGCGTCAGATATTTATATTTGATGCTTATACAGTGTAGTGCACTTTGGTTGATGGTTGATTGCTTATCAATGCTATTATATACATGTGTTGTATGGAATCCATATAATTAACGTTATATGGTGATTGATTGGGCCTCATTCCAATCGGGAAAATAATAAATATTATAAAAGGAAATTCATGTGTTGAATATAAAAATAGTCATGTGTTGACGATGTTCATGTGTTGAGTGAAATATTTTATATAATAAAATTTACATCTTTATCATATTTAAAATTAGAACTACTTCCCAGTAGAAGTCTAATTAAAAATCAAACGATAGATACCATAGTTTTATAAAATATTTTACATAACAAAAATAGTGATGTGTTGACAGTACTCATGTGTTGAGATTAGTCGTGTGTTAAAAAAATATAGATTCATGGTTGAATGGGATAAATATTCATTTGTTGAATAAAATAAAGAAGTTGTGAAAAATATAAAGCCGTGTTGATTAGTTTTGCGCCATTCTGACGTGAACGATATTTATATCGATTTTATTCGTTTTATAATGAATATTGAAAAGTGATTTCGAAATTAAATATTTTGAAATTGAAATTTAAAATGAATTGAATTGAAAACGATTTCGAAATGAATTGAATTGAAAACGATTTCGAAATGAATTGAATTGAAAACGAATTCAAATTGAATTGAAAACGATTTCGAAATGAATTGAATTGAAAACGATTTCGAAATGAATTGAATTGAAAACGATTTCGAAATGAATTGAATTGAAAACGATTTCGAAATGAATTGAATTGAAAACGATTTCGAAATGAATTGAATTGAAAACGATTTCGAAATGAATTGAATTGAAAACGATTTCGAAATGAATTGAAAACGAATTCAAATTGAATTAAAAGCGAATTGGAATGAATTCAAATTGAATTGAAATTCGAATTGAATAGAAATGAATTTTAAAACGAATTTATAAAGAAGAATTCAATTTTGCTTTGAATTGAAATGGAAGTTGAAATAGATTTTGAAACGAATTTTAAAACTATTTATATAATTCGTTTTAAATAGAAATCGACGAAATATATATTATATATATTATATATATATAATATAATGGCCTGAATAGAACGCGCCGCGCCGCGGCAGTTTCTGAATTTCGACCATTTATTTCAAACGGACATTGCGGGAGATCCGACCGTCGGATTCTCCTAAAACCGGAACCGTTGGGTTCGTATCGAAAAGAGCTTTCCAATGAATATTAGAAATTTGAAATCTAACGGTTGGATTTGAAATTATGTCCAAATTAAATTCGAAAAAGGTCGCTGTAAGTGCAGTTCGATGGCCGTTGTTGGAAATCGACTGTACGGGCCTTGATAAAATTATTAAAAATATCTATAATTTGTGTAAAATTATAATATGTGAATTGGAAAGAATTGGGCTGGAAAATTCCACATTTGAATAGGTAAAAATAAATTTTTATCGAAATGAGCTAGTTTTGAACTAAAATTAAAATCAATTTATTTTTGAAATAAATAAATTGAATTTGAAAGTGATTTTAAAAATAATCAATATTCCCAATAGGTGAAGTGGAAGTGGAGTTGAATCGAAATTATCTTCGGAATATTTCGATGTTGGATTTCGTGACTATACAGATATTGTTTTGGGAATTTGAAAGATATATTTTATATCGTTATTTCCAATACGATATTTGTTGGTTTCAGAATTTGATATTGAATATAAGCCGGTATATTTTCTATTCAGAGCCTTGTATTTAATATCAAATGTGATTTGGGTTTATCGTGAATCGTGTTTTAGATAACATTGGTTCTTTAACCCAGTTAAAGGCAAGATATCGATTTCTGAAAAGATTAAAACTAAGTGGAGCTTTAATGAATCTTTAATTAGATTAAAATGTGAATTGATAATTTAAATTATCAAATCTGAAAAGGGATCGGGAGTGGAGTATCACCAGTTTTGCTCTAAAGCGATAGTTAAATCTTTAATTAGATTTGAACGTGAAATGGTAATTAATTTAACCGATAACACCGTGGTGTTAGATATGGAGTATCACCAGTTTTGCTCCATGGGATATATAGGTTGGGATTGGGAAATAAAACAAATAATTACTTCGGTGTGGTTCGCTAATCCCGACTAGTTTGAGAAGATATCCAAAGGAAGATTATAGGATAAATTTAGAAGAATTTATCTTTGATAAAATTAATGGGAACATTTCCCTAAGAATGTGATGTTGTGAATAAAAGAATATTCTGAATTGGAATGAGGCGTTTGTTGTGTTTGTGTAACATTTGTTAATCATATACGTGGGTTATTCAGAAAGGCCGGGTTTATTCCCATTCTGAATAACCGATTCGACGAGAAGTCGAAGATGAAGACGGTGGTTGAAGACCGGAAGTCTTCACATCGTTTGGGTGATTACTGATGATCTTGATTGGGCTGTACACCCAGGATGAGGGAAACAGTTGGTGATCGTCCAGACGTACTTGGAGATGGATGGATATGCGAGGAAAGTGCCTCCGGTTTCGTTCAGACCCAGAACGAACTTGTAAATGGATTGTGTGTCTGACATTGGATTTTATTCTGTGTTGATTGATCTCTATTAAATGTACATCTGTTTGGCGGCGGAGAATTTATTCTCTTGCTTAACGCCCGTCTCTGAGACGTACGAGCTCAGAGGTTGTATATCGATGGACATCAGTCGCATGGAGTGAATTGCCAATGTGGCATGCGTAAGTGGCAATTGATCAAGGCTTCTGTTGAAAAGCAAAGTCTTGTGGTTGATGATCAAAGCACGGCCTGTGTGGCGTAGCTTTGTGTATAACGTGAATTCGCGAGCCTCACACCTCGGTATGAGTCAAAAACGGGAGACGGACCGTTGGGAGAGCACGACGTTTCTTTCTAGCTAGGGTGGTGTCAGTGACCTACCGGCCCTGACATTTATATACTTTTCACCTGTGTGGTTGTTGGATACGAGGCGCCTCGGATATAGGTCTGTAAGGACCGGGAAACGTGTGTTCAGGAATTGCCAATCCTCAAAAGTAAGAGAGGACCGGCCCAGCCGATTCCAAGGATCATAGTGGGGTCCTGAGGCATTTGCTAGAGTGTCTCGAACGCAGAGAGGAGCTTGCCCCTTGCCTCGACTCATGACGGAAATCCAATTTCCAATACGTGTATTGCGGTTTTAATTGTAGAACTAGTATGGCGACATGATAGATGGTACCCATGCCGCCTATGATTGATATTTGTGATTGAAATTGTTTTGACACTATACACCTATAATAGTATCAAATAATGTGTTTTAAACGTATCAAGCATGCTTTGGCTGTTATAAGGGAAAACCCTATCCCCCGGCTTGCGTTGCATTGTGTGATAGGACCTGGGTCTTATAACAGCTTCATTTTTCTTTATTTAGCATTGCGCTGTTTGTTCTATGCACTGGTATTCTTGGGAGGAAACCCGTTCCGTGTTATACGGCGTGGTCCCTTGATTTACCGAACTTTAAAATAAAGAATTATAACTGTTTTAGTTCTCACACCAGTCACATGACTGACCTGGAGTTTATTGTTTTAACCTAAACTCTGGGTGCCCCTATTTTCCGCCCGGGCAGCTAGTAGTTTTGGTTTTGCAGATTTATATTCACAGGGTCCTGATTTACAGCTGGAACGATGCTCGGAAAGCTCTGTATCCGTGTATTACTTCTAGTTGTGTTTTATATATTTTTCCGCTGCTATGTAATTTATTGTAATCTCTGATATTTATCGAATGTAATTTAATCATTTATACTCTGTATATTCTTGTATCTGATGGAATTGTTGTAATAACAATAAAATGTTCTTCTGTCTATGTTCCGATGTGTGTTGTTCTCAAAGTATACGCTCTTTCCTTCACGGGGAAGTTACGGGTTCTTACAGTTTGGTATCAGAGCTTTGGTTTACAGAGCTCGAGAACAAGACACATTAGAACCATACGAAAGAATTCATGAGATATTGGATTAGCAACATTCAATTAGAATGACTCGTTAGAGATAGGATCAGTAGTATCCTAGAACGAGTGTGAAGAGTATATTTTTCAAATGAAAACAATTTTGTTTAGAAATTTAAATCACTTTTTACGTATTTGAATATTTATTTATTTTGAATATGGACAATCTAGTATATAACGGTTTTGCATATACGCGTCGTGAACGTATATTCGAAGTTTTAATATATTAGATAGATATAGAATCACATTCTAGTTGCCCGGGAATGATTCTGATAATGCTGCAGCGTTACCAGTGTTTATTTTCGTGTTTCGAAGGTGTGATTTCTATATATTTCCATTAGACTGGTGTGAGAACCAAAACTAATATAGCTAGAACACATTGTTGTGAATTGGCATCAAAACATGATTTTTTGTATATATGTATCAAAATTATGAATTTGAAACTCTAATTCACTAATTGATTGATGTTTGTATTGTTTGATTGATTGTTTGATAATTTTGAACCATTTAGCCTTATTGAATCGAATATTGAATTGTATTGAAAATTGGTCGCATTTGCTTGTATATACATATACTTACATTGAACAGGTCATAGCAAGGAGGCTAGAGCCAGAGAATAAAATTTGTTTGCCCGACAAATAGGTACATGTTTACTACATAATTTACTGTTTTGTTTGGGTGATGATGATTTTGTGAGCCTATTGGCTAGCCGCTTGGCTTTTTCTTTTTCTTTTTGAGATCTGAAGGACCGGGGAAGCTATTTGAAATTCCCCGATGCTCCCGGTGCAGGGAAGGTTATGACGAAATTTTTCGAAAATTTAGGTTGTTAGCCAAATTTTTGAAATTTTTGAAAATTCTCAGAAACTGAAGAGTTGGAGAATGGAAGCCAGATTGAGCGTAGAGTTGATTAATCAAACCACTTTCGACGTTGTTCCTTTTCGGGGACGAAAAGTTTTAAGTGGGGGAGATTGTAATAACCCGCAAAATCTGGGCCAGTTTAAAATTTTTATTTTGGCAATTTTAGCGAATTTTGAATATTTAAAATGAATTATTTTAAATAATATCGACGAAAATTTATTTTGAATAGAATTCGACGTATATATTTTATACGTCGTCGTTAGAATATAAATAATTATATATAATTATAAATAGAATTGAAAATGGCGCGGTAGTTCAATAATTCGATTTCAAACTTCAATTGAATATACCGGGTGCAAAACAATCCGGATTTTAGTGAAACCAAAAATCATAGGATCTAATTGATGATATCTTTCCAACGAATCCGACAAATCGAAATTTCATAGTGGGAATCAAAAGATATGTCCAGTTGAAAATTCTGAATAGTCGCTATGGAATTCAGGCCCTTAAAAATGGACATTTTGCAAATGACCTCGGAATTCGACGAAACCAGTTTTGTTGGGTCCGTGATGCTAAATTATTGCTAGATTCCAAATTTCATAATTTTTCGAATCAATATGTGAGCGTGGAAAAGGAAAACGCGTTTGACCAGTTTCAGTTGATTTTAATCGACTGGAAATTGGCCATTTTTCCAACAGCCTCAGAATTCGACGAAACTAGTTTTGTTAGGACCGTATCGTCAATACGAAGCTAGAAAATATTTTTATGGAATTTATAGAGTTAGTATGTGACCCCGGTAATTTGAAATGTACGTTTAAAATTCAATATAGTGATTTAAATGTAAATTTAACGGAAACTGATTCAAACAGTTGAATCAGCCAACGATACATATCCCATTGTGTTCGGAATGGGGGTAATACGCTATGGACGACAGGCGGTGGACCTCGTTTAGAGGTCGTATGTAAAAGTTAACTTTATTTGAAAATAAATAAATAAAATAAATTAATTATATATTATTATTCTCCCCCCCCCCACTTATCCCTACCGTTCATTCAAAAAAAAAAGAAAAAAAAGGGGGGGGGCAAACAACGGGGGGGCCAAAGCCGCCGCCGCCGCTGCCATCGGGGCCGCCGCGCCTTGGCGCCGACCCCTCCCAGGGGTCCTCCGACCTCTTCTCCCCCTTTTCCCCTTCGATCCACGCAACCCCACAGCCCCCCCGAACGCCTGGAAACCGCCGTCGCCACTGCTCAGGCGAGCCCCCTGCTGATTGACGCGACACCAGCCTCCCCGCCTCCGTCGACAGCAGCTCCACGACCCCGCTCCCTCCTCGAACGACGCAGTGCTGCCCTCTCCTCCTCCGTACAATGAAAAAGGTGAACTTTTGATTTATTTTATTTTTAAATCCGATTTCTTTTAGGATAAAATGCGATTTTTATAGTGTATTGGTAGAATTAAAAATATGAAAAGCTTCAATTTTTATAATCAAGGGATTTAATGTTGTTTGTAGAAGAGATTAGATTTCTATAGTTAAAAAGAAATGATTTTTTTTCCATAAAAAGGATATATTTTCATTTAAGAGAAGTTCATAATTGTTGCTAGTAAAAAGGTTAGAATTTTTAACGTAGAAAAGTTAGACCTTTATAAACAAAAGGATTATATTTTTACATAACAAAGACTGAATTTTTACAATACAAAAGATTGATTTTTTAAAACATAAAAGACGATATTTTTAAAACATAAAAGACGATATTTTTAAAACATAAAAGACGATATTTTGAGATGAGTAGTGAAATATAATTTTTATATAAGGAAGATAATCAAAATCTGATTTATATATTTTTAAAGTGGTAAAAATATAATCTTTATTATTGTAGAAGGTGAAAAAAATATGATTTTTATATTTTTAAAGAATTAAAAATATGATCTTTATATTTTTAAAGTATTAAAAATATAGTCTTTACTATATAGATGATGTAAAAATATGATTTTCGTTTATGTAGAGAATTAGAAATATAATTTTTACATGATAGCAATATTAAAAATAGCATCTTTATATGTGTAGAAAAATAAAAATGTGATTTTTATAATGATGTATATGAAAAAGTTCAATCTTTATATTTGAAAAGATAAGATCTTTATATGTAAAAAGGCGAAATCTTTATATAGAGAATAGCGTTATAAAAATAAAATCTTTATCTATATAACGGAATAAAAATTCGATTTTTAAATATATGAAGTGATTATAAAAATATGATTTCTAAATTGAAAATGGATAAATAAAAATGTGATTTTTATTTTAAAGACATCGAAATATAAAAATGTGTGACTTTTATATATATAGTGACTACGGGCAACGAAGATGGCGAAGATAGGATAACGACGAAGATTTTCTACAAAAGAAGTGTCGTGAAGTTGGATAGCTATTGGTGAGAACTTCTCACTCAAATTCTCTTTTTCTAGTTATATATATACTAGGATGCAGACGGTGCTTAGTAGCACCCGACACCCGTCATCCACAGACCATGGATGGCTTGTTTGTTAAATAGTTTGGTTGTGTAGTTGGTTAGTCTAATTGGTTTGAATTGAATTGTTTGGTGAATTGAAATTGATTTGATTGATGTGTGAATGGCGTGGGCCTTCACTAGACCGGGGATAAGGCTAGGCCTCGTCCCGTTTCTAGTATCGTGCCGTTATGCCGCCGAAATTTTCTAAAATATGTTAGAAAAATAAAAATATCATTTTGTTGAATAAATGAACTGAATAGAAATTCAAGTGTTAAAATAAAATGTTTTATCGTTAAAAATATAATTTTTAACTTGAAAATGGATAAATGAATATTTATAAACAAATCGGCCGATTTGTTTATATACACTGATTTGACTGATATTGATTGGGTCGATAAATTTTACACATCGCCCAACTGCACAAATAAAATCTGTGTTTCATTGTTTGAAACCCCACACGGGTGTTGGGATGAAATTTGATGTTCACTCATCCTGATTGATTAAATATGTCGATCGGTCGATTGACAGACTGTTATAAGCGTCAAATATCTATATTTGATGCTTATACAGTGTAGTGCACTTTGGTTGATGGTTGATTGCTTATCAACGCTATTATATACATGTGTTGTATGGAATCCATATAATTAACGTTATATGGTGATTGATTGGGCCTCATTCCAATCGGGAAAATAATAAATATTATAAAAGGAAATTCATGTGTTGAATATAAAAATAGTCATGTGTTGAGTGAAATATTTTATATAATAAAATTTACATCTTTATCATATTTAAAATTAGAACTACTTCCCAGTAGAAGTCTAATTAAAAATCAAACGATAGATACCATAGTTTTATAAAATATTTTACATAACAAAAATAGTGATGTGTTGACAGTACTCATGTGTTGAGATTAGTCGTGTGTTAAAAAAATATAGATTCATGTGTTGAATGAGATAAATATTCATTTGTTGAATAAAATAAAGAAGTTGTGAAAAATATAAAGCCGTGTTGATTAGTTTTGCGCCATTCTGACGTGAACGATATTTATATCGATTTTATTCGTTTTATAATGAATATTGAAAAGTGATTTCGAAATTAAATATTTTGAAATTGAAATTTAAAATGAATTGAATTGAAAATGATTTCGAAATGAATTGAATTGAAAATGATTTCGAAATGAATTGAATTGAAAACGAATTCAAATTGAATTGAAAACGATTTCGAAATGAATTGAATTGAAAACGATTTCGAAATGAATTGAATTGAAAACGATTTCGAAATGAATTGAATTGAAAACGATTTCGAAATGAATTGAATTGAAAACGATTTTGAAATGAATTGAATTGAAAACGATTTCGAAATGAATTGAAAACGAATTCAAATTGAATTAAAAGCGAATTGGAATGAATTCAAATTGAATTGAAATTCGAATTGAATAGAAATGAATTTTAAAACGAATTTATAAAGAAGAATTCAATTTTGCTTTGAATTGAAATGGAAGTTGAAATAGATTTTGAAACGAATTTTAAACTATTTATATAATTCGTTTTAAATAGAAATCGACGAAATATATATTATATATATTATATATATATATATAATATAATGGCCTGAATAGAACGCGCCGCGCCGCGGCAGTTTCTGAATTTCGACCATTTATTTCAAACGGACATTGCGGGAGATCCGACCGTCGGATTCTCCTAAAACCGGAACCGTTGGGTTCGTATCAAAAAGAGCTTTCCAATGAATATTAGAAATTTGAAATCTAACGGTTGGATTTGAAATTATGTCCAAATCAAATTCGAAAAAGGTCGTTGTAAGTGCAATTCGATGGCCGTTGTTGGAAATCGACTGTACGGGCCTTGATAAAATTATTAAAAATATCTATAATTTGTGTAAAATTATAATATGTTAATTGGAAAGGATTGGGCTGGAAAATTCCACATTTGAATAGGTAAAAATAATTTTTTATCGAAATGAGCTAGTTTTAAACTAGAATTAAAATCAATTTATTTTTGAAATAAATAAATTGAATTTGAAAGTGATTTTAAAAATAATCAATATTCCCAATAGGTGAAGTGGAAGTGGAGTTGAATCGAAATTATCTTCGGAATATTTCGATGTTGGATTTCGTGACTATATAGATATTGTTTTGGGAATTTGAAAGATATATTTTATATCGTTATTTCCAATACGATATTTGTTGGTTTCAGAATTTGATATTGAATATAAGCCGGTATATTTTCTATTCAGAGCCTTGTATTTAATATCAAATGTGGTTTGGGTTTATCGTGAATCGTGTTTTAGATAACATTGGTTCTTTAACCCAATTAAAGGCAAGATATCGATTTCTGAAAAGATTAAAACTAAGTGGAGCTTTAATGAATCTTTAATTAGATTAAAATGTGAATTGATAATTTAAATTATCAAATCTGAAAAGGGATCGAGAGTGGTGTATCACCAGTTTTGCTCCAAAGCGATAGTTAAATCTTTAATTAGATTTGAACGTGAAATGGTAATTAATTTTACCGATAACACCGTGGTGTTAGATATGGAGTATCACCAGTTTTGCTCCATGGGATATATAGGTTGGGATTGGGAAATAAAACAAATAATTACTTCGGTGTGGTTCGCTAATCCCGACTAGTTTGAGAAGATATCCAAAGGAAGATTATAGGATAAATTTAGAAGAATTTATCTTTGATAAAATTAATGGGAACATTTCCCTAAGAATGTGATGTTGTGAATAAAAGAATATTCTGAATTGGAATGAGGCGTTTGTTGTGTTTGTGTGACATTTGTTTATCATATACGAGGGTTATTCAGAAAGGCCGGGTTTATACCCATTCTGAATAACCGATTCGACGAGATGTCGAAGATGAAGACGGTGGTTGAAGACCGGAAGTCTTTACATCGTTTGGGTGATTACTGATGATCTTGATTGGGCTGTACACCCAGGATGAGGGAAACAGTTGGTGATCGTCCAGACGTACTTGGAGATGGATGGATATGCGAGGAAAGTGCCTCCGGTTTCGTTCAGACCCAGAACGAACTTGTAAATGGATTGTGTGTCTGACATTGGATTTTATTCTGTGTTGATTGATCTCTATTAAATATACATCTGTTTGGTGGCGGAGAATTTATTCTCTTGCTTAACGCCCTTCTCTGAGACGTACGAGCTCAGAGGTTGTATATCGATGGACATCAGTCGCATGGAGTGAATTGCCAATGTGGCATGCGTAAGTGGCAATTGATCAAGGCTTCTGTTGAAAAGCAAAGTCTTGTGGTTGATGATCAAAGCACGGCCTGTGTGGCGTAGCTTTGTGTATAACGTGAATTCGCGAGCCTCACACCTCGGTATGAGTCAAAAACGGGAGACGGACCGCTGGGAGAGCACGACGTTTCTTTCTAGCTAGGGTGGTGTCAGTGACCTACCAGCCCTGACATTTATATACTTTTCACCTGTGTGGTTGTTGGATACGAGGCGCCTCGGATATAGGTCGGTAAGGACCGGGAAACGTGTGTTCAGGAATTGCCGATCCTCAAAAGTAAGAGAGGACCGGCCCAGCCGATTCCAAGGATCATAGTGGGGTCCTGAGGCATTTGCTAGAGTGTCTCGAACGCGGAGAGGAGCTTGCCCCTTGCCTCGACTCATGACGGAAATCCAATTTCCAATACGTGTATTGCGGTTTTAATTGTAGAACTAGTATGGCGACATGATAGATGGTACCCATGCCGCCTATGATTGATATTTATGATTGAAATTATTTTGACACTATACACCTATAATAGTATCAAATAATGTGTTTTAAACGTATCAAGCATGCTTTGGCTGTTATAAGGGAAAACCCTATCCCCCGGCTTGCGTTGCATTGTGTGATAGGACCTGGGTCTTATAACAGCTTCATTTTTCTTTATTTAGCATTGCGCTGTTTGTTCTATGCACTGGTATTCTTGGGAGGAAACCCGTTCCGTGTTATATGGCGTGTTCCCTTGATTTACCGAACGTTAAAATAAAGAATTATAACTGTTTTAGTTCTCACACCAGTCACATGACTGGCCTGGAGTTTATTGTTTTAACCTAAACTCTGGGTGCCCCTATTTTCCGCCTGGGCAGCTAGTAGTTTTGGTTTTGTAGATTTATATTCACAGGGTCCTGATTTACAGCTGGAACGATGCTCGGAAAGCTCTGTATCTGTGTATTACTTCTAGTTGTGTTTTATATATTTTTCCGCTGCTATGTAATTTATTGTAATCTCTGATATTTATCGAATGTAATTTAATCATTTATACTCTGTATATTCTTGTATCTGATGGAATTGTTGTAATAACAATAAAATGTTCTTCTGTCTGTGTTCCGACGTGTGTTGTTCTCAAAGTATCCGCTCTTTCCTTCACGGGGAAGTTACGGGTTCTTACAGTGTGGACTGACCCTAAAGATCCAAGGAGTAGTTGCGGCTATCCCTGAGACATGGTTGGCTAGATTGTCTCGAAACGGTAAGGACGATCCCTTTCCCTGGTTCGTAGACGGAAATCCAACTTCCAATATGTGACATTTCGGTTTTATTTATAGAGCCTAGTATGGCGACATAGTAGGTGGGGCAATATGCCGTCTATGATTGATACATTTATATTTGAAGTTGTTTTCATACACTTTACACTATAATAATATCAAAATGATTTGTTTTAAACGAACCAAGCATGTTTGGCTATTATAAGGTAAAACTCTATCCTCTAGCTTGCGTTGCATTGTGTAATGGGACCTGGGTCTTACAATAGCTTCATTTTTTCAAAAAGCATTGCGCAATTTTGTTATATGCACTGGTATTCTTAGGGAAAAACCCATTCCGTGTTATACGGCTTGGTCCCTTGATATATCTGATTTAAAGTAAAGTTTTAAATAACTGTTTTAGTTCTCACACCAGTCACATGACTGACCTGGAGTTTATTGTTTTAACCTAAACTCTAGGTGCCTCTATTTTCCACACGGGCAGCTTGTAGTTTTGGTTTTGTAGATTTATATTCACATGATACTGGTTTACAGTTGGAATGATATTCGGAAAGCTCTATTTCCGTGTATCTCTTTCTGCTTATTTTGTATTATTTTCCACTGCATTGTAATTTTTAAATCTCTGATATTTATCAAACGTATTTTATTTGTTCATACTCTGTACATTCTTGTACTCTGATGTAAATTGTTGTAATAAGCAATGAAATGTTCTTCTGTTTGTGTTCTGATTTGTTGTGTTCTCAACTCAATCCGGGCTTTCCTTCACGGGGAAGTTCGGTTCGTTACAAGTTATTTCAATTGAAATAAAATAATGTAATGGGTATAAAATTTTCATACGGGAACAGAATCGCAAAACCAAAAGGGCTTTGGAATCGTAGAAGCGAAGTCTACACTGTCAAGCTAATTTGGTTGGAGTCGGAAGCAACCGAGGTTTCATTTAAATTCTAAATGCCTATTTAAAATTAAATGAAACAACGTGAATCCAACAATCGAACAATGGTGAGTTAACTCTCAAACCTTTCTGGACTACTATGATGTGGTAAATTCATATAATTAAAATACCATTAATGATATATATTGGTTGATTGGATGCTTTAGATGCTTATGGTTGAATTAATGGTTGTTATTAATTATATTATTGTTGTTAATTTATTAATTTAAAATTTTATGCTATCATGAAATGTTATAATAACCTGTGATGCAAGGAAGAACAGGTTGGAGGGATCCGGCGGGATTCGTCAAACATCATGTATATTGTTTATTTTAATATTGTTTACACATGAACTGATTGAACCCCAAATGACACTAAATCGGTTTTAATGTTAATTTTTGAGTGGATGTGATTATTGTTGTGATTTTAATCAATTGACAGGATTGATTAAGTGGTTGGCAACGAAGGCCTGAAATCTACTATTTTAAGACGTTGTTCTGCCATCAGGCGAATTGATGTAATATTTAGTTATAAATTTATTTCTATAACTAAATTGAAGTTTTCAAAAGCTATTTTATATAAGTGAATTAAAATAGGAATTTTATAAGTATATTTATAATTAAATCATGTTTTATAAAAGGATCATTAAATGTTTATATGACATATTCTTATGTCATTTTCTGACTAGAAAGTCAGGAACTAAATAACTGGTTAGTGGAATGAAATAATTGTTTGTATAAAACAATTAACTGATCTTTTAAATTAATCAAGTTATTTAATTAATTTAAGGGGGAATAATAATGGAAACCAGTTAACAGTTAACTGACATGTACGGTTGGCAAAATCAACCGTTTTTAATTGAGATTGACAATTAGATTAATTTAATTAATCTAATCAATTTTTTCTGAATATTCATTAAAATTAATGAATGGTGTTAAATGTTAGTTAATCTTCGATTAATAGTATTTTGAAGTAATTATCAAATTGTTTAGTGCTTATAAAGTTAATCATTATTTAATAAGCTTTTAAAAAGGATAATTATTTTGTTTTTAGTTAATATGAAGGTTAACTATTTTTAATTTAGTTAATATTAAAGTTAATTATTATTTTAATTATTAGTAACTAAAGCGATGACTTTTGAATGGAATTCTGCTAAGAAGTGATTAATTGGCAATAAGGTTTGATCAAAATCTAATAAGAATTTTATATAAGGATTATAATCCGAATTTACGGATAAAGTTCGTAAAGGTGATTCATAAGCTAATGTCGGGATTTCGACAAGATTTTATTAAGAAAGAAAAAAAATGGAGGTGATTAAATAGGACTTCATAGAAGATGGTTATTTGTGCAAAAGGATATTAAATTACTTAATAATGTAAGTAAAGAGATAAAAGGGCAGTAACCAACATAAGATATGGTTTATGAAAATCATATTGAATTCGAATGGTAAATAAGATTGGAAAGTTTACTTAACGACGTAAAAGGAATTAATATGCAACGTAGGTTTTCAAATAAAAGAAAATAGTTTATGAAACCATAGTAAATGTAAATGGAAATGCAATATCCGGTTTTTGAGTGGCAAACTATTATTATCTTGAGATAAGAACGTTGTCGATCAAGGTTTGAGAGTTAACTAGAATACCACAACTTGAACGGATTCACTATTATCAAGAGATGGTATCAGTTTGTAACGGGTAAGGATGTGAAATGATTTATTATTTTCTTAATTAAAAGAATATTGCAACATAGATTTGCAAAGATTTAGAATTAAATAAAACCTTTGGGTTTTAAAGTGCCCATGTGTTATTTTGACATTGTTTGGTTTATGAAGTATAACTATGTTTATGTCATTGAATCGGGTAAATAGCACTACTTTCTAAACTATGTAAATAGTTTGTAAATACTCTTATTCGAGGGAATAAATAATGAGTTTGAATGAGAATAAAGGCTATGTATGTTAAATTTTAGAAAAATAATTATAAATGAGATGGGTAAACTTTAATGAATTTTGAATGAAAATTAATGAAGCCATTTGAGATTCATATTAAGAAATGTGTCGAATGATGTTATTGTGGCCATAAAGGATTTGAAAATGAACTGTATACCATTTGGAAATATTTATAGCAATATTTCAAGATAGAAAAGGAAATTGGAAATTGAGTCTGAAAATATGGTTTTTTTGAAAGTTACGCATCGGTTTATCTTTTCGAAGGTAACGAACAAGGGGTTTTGATGAAATTTAATCGATTATAAGAAATCAACAAAATGGTTTAATGAATTTTTTCATATAAAGGACCTGATCTTCCAGTTTACCTAGATATGTTGTTATGATTTGATAGTTGAACAACCGACTATCAAATAAATTGCTAGACCTTTTAACGTGTTGCTTTTGAAGAGACCGGGATGGGAACTAGGCCCAAAACCACTTCAAATCAACTGTGCGGACGCGACTAACTTGCAGGGTATAAAGATGGAGCATTGAACACAGTTTGTCTTCATGAGTGGAAGAACTGTTTGAAAATTTTCTTTGGATTGCAACCAGAGTTATTTGCATTGTGATTCTATCGTGAATGAAATCCACGGATTTGCAATGACTACTCACTACTGATCTATAGGGTGATTCCTAGGATGCAGTAGGAGAGTTCCTTCGGTTCATCCTGTTCCTGGATGACTTGTATGGACAAATTTCTGACAACGTATTTCCTTAAGAATCATGTACGTTGATTTTTACAAATATACCTAGTTTGGTGGCAGAGGAATTCTCTTGCTTAACACCCAGAGTGTATTTGTGGACGTCAACTAGTGATTTGGCAAATCTGACGATGCGGCATTCAAAGTGAATTGAGATGTGCTAAAAGGTAAACGTAGCCTCAAGCCACATCAACTGGAAAATGGCACAAAATCAGGTAGGTAGCATGGTTATGTGGGTCGCGCCCATTAAAAGGGTATATCATTACCTAATCTAGAGAAATCAAATGCCTTCGGTTGTCCTTTTTTATTATGCTATCGGTTTGGTTGGTTAGCCCCCAACCATGGCAATGATATATTCGGTATTCTCAAAAGAAATGAGGGGGCAGTTATGTGTAGCCGGGTTGCAAGACGTTTTTGTTGAACCCCAATGTATTCATCTCCGGAGGTATATTATCAGAAAGGTGGTCCCATACTTTGCCAGGAAATCCGTTCTCCAATAAGAACCCGCGATTTTGATTGTATACTCTATATGTAGATAGTGAGTGGCAAGCATTCTGCTAGATTATTATTTATTTGTGGTTCGATAGGCACTACTATAATATCAGAAAAGATATAGTTTTCAAAAATGTTTTGGGTTATAGTAAGGTAAAAACTGTCCGTGTTTATGTGTGGGTTGGTCTTACTATTATCCTTTTCTTTCAAAAAGGATTTTTCAAAGTTAAACAAGTTGTTTGTGCTATGAGTTTATCACTGAAAGTCTTCCAGACTGATCCGAGTGAATTTTGCTTTGCTTCAAATGTGCTCAGGTCGGACCGAGTATATTTCCAAGATAGGTTTCGCTTGGAGTCCAGGAGCTAGAAGCAGGAGGCTTCGCCATTAGTTATATAAAGGGTATTTCCACTATGATAGATATATGTTGTACTCTGATGATTGGTATGTAGATACAGTTTTCTTTTGTATAAAGAGATTTGATATATTATATTTATTCGTTATGCTGTGAGATTCTGATGTGTTCTTCTTTTTCTTCTATTCTAACACTTCTATCTTTCTACTTCTCATCCTCTAACTTCTTCTATTAACAATCTGAATTTTGATACTTGGATTTTTGGCAAGTAATACTAGATTATGTATTATTGTCGAAAATTCAAGCATCGAATTTTTCGGGCCGTTACAATAATCATCCTAAATTTTCTCTTCGAAAACATGCAAATTAGGTTACTTCATACGCAAATTGGTTCGAAGTGGTTTTTGGATAGGAATCAGCCAAATCTAAATTTGGTTCCTTTAAATCCAATTATCGATAAAAAAATATGGATCATAATCAAATTTTGAATAACCCTTCTTTAAAAGAAATTTATCTTTACATTTTCCATATATTTTAATTTTAATCCATATCAATAAATCTTTCATTAAAGAAATCCATTTCTTTATTCAGTAATTATGTTGTGTTTAATTCTTAGAATTACTTGATCATAATAAATCAAATTCACAATCCCCTCCGTCAAGCCTGTTCAGATAGCGAGGAAGAACAGGAAATAGTTTTCCAAACCCATACCTAGACACAATCGTTCTATCATCCTAGTATGGTCAAGTTATTTGATCGGTTCTAAACCTTTATTTCGTCTATTTAATTTATAGAGTATCCGGGCTTTCCCTTCAATCAGTTCTATTCCTCAGTCGATAAATTGACTCTCACAAATGGCAACCGACGTACTAGTCATTTCTACATACTCAATAGTTAAGGATAATTCATAAACCATTACTAATAATTCATTTTCTCTATTCAAATTTATTTGAATATCCTGTTGGAGAAATATGAATTATATAGATTACTTTGATCTGCTAAATATTAATCTTCGTATTCAACAAGTGCAATGGGAGGAATAACATCGAGATCAACTTTTAAATTCCACGAATATGACGCGTTCCCTCTTTGGACTTTAATACCAGTACAAATAGATCATATTTATTAAATCCAAATTTCTTAATTATATGGTTTAAATAAATTAAATCTTTTGAAATATGTTATAAACCTTCTAAATAATCTTTATAATACTTAGATGAGTAGATAAAACATTCTTGGTTGATTAAGAGAAAAACCGTTAAGTTCAAATTCTTATTTCAAAAACTATAGTACTCGCAACGTTTTTAAAAGTGCTGCGGAAAGTGCTTATACGACTAATTCAAATAAAATATCTTTAAATAAGTGAAAATTATTATATTCTAATTTATATCTCTGTTAAATCATTTTAAAGGATTTATAGAATTTATTCCATATTTTTCTATATTTAAAATACCCATTTATAAAGAATTTTCCTTTATGGTCACTTTAATGCACAAGCGCAATTTTATAGAAAATTGATTTAGACTTGGCTTAAAATTTATAAGACGAAATCTTGTTCTTTATTTGAGAAATATGGATATAATAGTCTGAACATTTCTTGTTTTGATGAAATCCTAGCTATAATTCATTTTATACATTCGTTTGAGTTTTTCAGTGATAATCGCGAAACTATTGCTATGCGACGTGCCTAGTTTTTACTTGATTTTCAATATTTGAAATAATTTTTCCGACTTATTATAAATACTTGTAATAAAATTCGAAATCACTTTAAAATGAAAAAATACTTTTCGATCTTGTAAAAATAGGTTTCTGACTATTTTAATATTATAATGTTATATTATTATTATATTAACATTTTTTAAATACTAAAATTTTGAATTCCAATTTCTTCTAAAGTCAAAATAAAAATTAACTAAGGCTATTAGTGTTTTCAAATCATGTTTTATACTTCATTTATATAGCTAACTCATACTTGATTTTAGATTTTAAAACGATTTCACTATTCATTCAAAATTTGAACTTAGGTTTACTATCCTTTTAAACTCCGATTTAAAATCCATTTTCCTTGTTGAATTTTATATTTCTTTAATTTCAAATTTACTGACTTTTACGTCTAAATTCAAATATCCAAATTTGTGTCTACTAGGTTTCTACTAACTTTTCAGTTAAGCGGGTTAAACCAAATCTAAATATACATTTCATAAAATAACTTGTGTAATTATTCAAAATTGTAAACGAACATGATAATCTCCATATTCATATCATTAAACATACACTACAAGTGAGCATATAAAATAGGGGTATAATTTGCTTATACGAGTAAATGGTCAACAATGGTTTCACTTGGTGAATATTCAAAATTTGCTATGCATCCAAACTATCAAACATCATTCCAACTTAACACAACCAAACATCACATATTAACAAATCAACATATAATTGACAAAATCAATTATCATAAGGGTGATTATTGTTTTGAACTTGGTTTTAATAAACAACTAGATTTGTTTATGGTTTTTTCTAAAAAATTCCAAAACTATGAGATGTTTTCTCACCTTTGTTGTATACAACAATTCTATGATTTTTGTTTGCTAGTAACAAACATATATATATATATATATATATATAAATCTGTTTGTAATTGTACTGTTCTACTACATTACATACAGAATTAAATATTTATATTTAAATAAAATACTACTTCACAAGAATTTAAATATTCAAACGGTATTTTATTAAAATATAATATTTTATTTCTACATCTGAATAGTACAAATTTATAACTCCGCTATCTGTACAACTCACTGAAATACAATACATATATATTCAGTTTCATTTGTATACATTGCTCCTCACTACAGTTCACTCAGTCACTCAGTTGTACAGTCGCTCGCTCTATAGTCACTCACGTATACACTGACACAGTCTTGTCCTCTGTCTTCTGCCAGCTTCAAAGTCAGTCCAGTCTTCTGCTTACCTTTCACAGAAGATACACATAGTAAACTAGAAAAAAATATTTTTATATTCTAGCAGATATAATTTTTATTTTAAAATTTTATTTGCCTCATAATATTGGTGTTGTTTCTCATCATTTTTCATGACTTGATCTGATTTTTATGGACGTCCATCAGTGTCTATACACCTTGTGATATTCATAGCAATACACTGTAAATACCACAAGGTAGACAAATCCTCTAGTGCTCACATATATATACTGCAAGTGCACTATACGTGTATACACATACATTATATGTATATACACATATTTCAATGCAAGAACAACATGGTCAAACATCATGAATGGACATGAACCAAGAAATCCAGTACATAGGCAGACACATACACACATATATATATACACATATCTATGTGTGTGTGTGTATATATATATATATATATATATATATATGAATGTATCTACATAGCAGGAACAGTGGTTTAGCAAACTCAAAATATACGAGTGTACAAAAATGTCAAATGCATCATGGAAACAACAAACAAGACAGTGCACACTTGGTCAAGCTGAAGTGAAACAGCTTAAATTCATGTATGCTCAAACAGCATGGTCAAAACTCATCCACACAACTCAAGTGAACAAGTCAAGATGCAACAGCAAGGTTGAGCTCATCAATGTTGCATAGTAGCAAACTCATGTGCAATGGCATGTCACAAAGCAATGTAAAAACAATAAAGAGCATACAACAAAAGTCAGCCCACATACAACATGCACAAGTCAGTTTCACAACATTCTAATGCTCAGTATAAGGACAATGCAGCATAGGCCAAAAAGTCATGTTTGGCAAAAAAAAATTTGGCAACAATTATTTTTATAATTGTACACATGGAATGCAAAGAAAAAGGGTAGATTACATAAGCATGAAGTTCAGGTGCAAATGTAGATAGCTCAACCATCATGCCATGCATGCACATGACTGTGTACACAGAGGTACATATAGCAGTGCACATGCACAGTCCAAAATGGTTCAGAAAAATGTTTCAACAAAAATGGCTCTGTATGGACACATGGTGAAATAGAAAAACGATCAACTGATAAGCAAATAAGACAGTTGAAAACTGGGCTCAAAAAAACAGGCCAAACACAACAATGGAAAGTGCAAAAATATTTCCATCTCAATGAAGACTACAATGTGACAATGCTGAGTACAACATGTTTGAAACAACTCAGGATAACTCTCAAGACCAAACTAGAATGGGAATGTTAGCATGCTAATATACACAGCAAATACACAGGTGAATCCAACATGTACAAGAAGGGACAGCATACAAATCTTAAGTCATATACATATATATACACTACTTTGTGCACACACACACACACACACACACACATATATATATATATATATATGTACATATATATACATTGCTTAATAGGTGATGGAAAGTAACACAGGTCAAAGGAAAGCCATAAACACAGTTTCACATAAATGGAAGTACACAAACAAAACAGTCCAAGTTTCTAAATTAATTGTCACTGGCATTTACAAGTATGGTTCATTGCCAGATAAAAGCAAGGGTGAAGAAGTTTGCAGTGTACACATTTTTTGGCAAGTACAATATGTTTCCAGGTTTTTTGAAAATATAATGATTTTGGACATGTGATTTTTTGGGGACAAATCATGCAAGAGACATGGGAAAAAATTACTTGATTTCCAGTTTTCAAGAATAAGATTTCTAGAAAAACTGTTTTGGGCAAGAATTTTTTTTTGACAATAGATTAATTTTGGCAAGAATATATTTCCAGATTTTCAATCATCGAATTTACAACATACAAGGGGACACAAACCATATATTATATCCATTCCAGAATCAATCACATAAGGAAATTTTCAAGGGGCCACAAATATAATCAAATTTGTTTCCAGGTTTCCATCTCAAACTCATGGCCATTTTTATAAAGAATTAATCACGTAATTCAAACCAAGGCAACAAGTCACGGCAAGTTTCAAGACAACAAATTCATGCAATAATCAATGCAAATCATTTTTTTGAAATTAGAGGGTATTAAGGTTTTTTTATAACCCTATATAAGCACACACAAATCATCACAGGCAATCGATTGAAACATGGAACAATTCAAAAGCATTTCAAAGTAAAATATTTCAGCAAGTTCACAGAAATTTTCGATCGCAAGTAATCCCAGATCAGAGAACGAACAACGACGAGCAACAGTCATCAATCATTACAGATCCAAGATGCAAAAATTCCAGAAATCATATTTTGGGAGAGAACAAGAAAAACCTAGCTCCACTTTAGTCGGCCGACATTGTTTTTGGGGGGGAAACAAATGGAAGTGAAATACAAAAGGGGCCGAGTTGTTTTTTTAATTGGGCTTAGGGTTTAAGAGTTTATTTTGTATCGTACTTGTTTTATTTATTTCTTTTATAAATTGTCCATTTATTTTCTAGTTTCTCTGTAAAAACTAGGAGTTTACTAGTTTGTCTGCAAAACTAGGGGTTTACCGATTTATCACTAAAACTAGGGTTTACTAGCTATGGATTTGTAGCGAGGGGAAATCTGATCTTGGAGATAAAGATCAGTCTAGGGTTTTGAGCGTAGAATTAAAACAGGAGCAGGGTTTGCGAGTTTACAGGGTTTTGTAAGTGGAATCTGTTTTAATACCTAGGAAAAATCTTGGGAATGCAGCATTAGGCAGGGTTTGCCGAAGCTAGGTAAAAAACTGTGTTATTTACTTTCTTCATTAATTTCCTCTGTTATAATCTATGTAGCGATATTTTTAATATCTTGAATTAACTCAATATACCCTATTCACTCCCCCTCCCTCTAGGGTTAATCTAGATCCAACAAGTGGTATCAGATCAAGGTTATTCATTAACTCTAGAGTCATGGTGTACCCTAGTTGTAAGTCTATAGAGAGTCAGTCCAGTCATATTCCCACTATTTTTAATGATACATTTTTTTAAATTAGAAATCAAAAATGGATTCCTATTTAAAATTTGTTAAAATTAAATATTGGGCTACTGTTATTAATGGATATGATTGGGTAGATAGGAACTGCATTGAGTTTAATTCTCGCACTACTCATATTTTATTATTTTTATGTTGATGATATTCAATATAACCATATCTCTCATTGTTTGTCTGTACAGAAAATCTGGAAAACTCTCGATGCAAAGTATAGAAGAACTGACAATAGCAGCTCAAAACCATAGAAGTTCAACTCGGATTTAGATCTATGCTTAAAAGGAGAAACAAATTAAAATTCAAGTAGATCAGACGATGGAGACTCAACAGACAATGAGACTGAAAGTTCCTCATATGAAGATTTGGTCCATATGTGTGTTGATTTAAAAAAATGTTGATAATCTCAATCAGAAAAACAAATATCTGAAATCTAAAAATCACAAGTTGATCAACAAAAATAACTGTTTGGAATAAAAACTTTTAAATGTCATAAAATTGGAAAATTCTAATTGCGAAAATTATTTAAATTAGAAAAGTAATCTCGTTATTCTCGATAAAAACATTCAAAAGCTTGAAGAGGAAATTCTGATTTTAAAAGATAATGAGATTGAGCTAAAATATACAAACAATTACTTGCAAAAAGAATTTAAAATTTTTAAGGCCATCAAAAATTCCAAACATTAAATTGTTGAAAAAGAAAGCTTGTTGAAAAGTGATTTGGTTTTAAAAGAGCTTGAAAACGAAATTGTGAAATTCAAAGATTCAAAAAAATTGAGTTTGAAAAGCAAAAACATTTTGATTTTGAAATCTCTGAATCCCAAGCCAAAATTAAATTACTTGAAAATGAAAATTTGGTTTTGAAACAGTCCAATGTTAACCAGAAGATCGCTATAAATCACTGCTCAAATTTGATAAAAGATATTAGCGATCTCAAATTCAAAATTCAACTATTAGAATCAACTTTGGATAAATTTTCTAATGGGGAAAATTGTTGAATATGTTTTACAAAACCAAGTTTCTATTGGAAATAAGTGTGGACTTAGCTTTGGAAAAAATAATGTCTTTGAAAATTAGAATTCAAATGGTTTTAAAAAAACCTTCAAATGGCTTTGAAAAGAATCGATTTGAAAATCTAGATTCTGATCATTTCAAAGGAATTTAAATCATAAGCAAGATGTGAATTTTTTTGGTAACAAACCATTAAACAATCTTGGATCCCAAATGGAAATAAAACGACTTTGACTAAGTTTAAATAGATTTGGGTCCCTAAGGGCACAAAGGTCAATTCAGATGGATTATTGTACAAACAAGTCTGGGTACCAAAATATTTAAATAAAACTGTGAGTGGTTTTAAAAACTTTATTAGACCACTTGACCTTCTAAACTGTTAGGTACCGAAGAAGGTTGAGGAACTATTGTTCAAAAGAGAATTGAATTCAAGTTGTTCCATATTTATGTACCATTCAGAGTTCCTTAGCCAAGATTGGTTGAGTTAGAGATTTACTTGCTCACATTAAATTCAGGTGTGATCTCTAAACTCATCTCTGTTAATATCTCCTTTTTAATCTTCTTTGTTTATTCTTCTTTTACCCCTTCTATTTTCTCTTGGATATTTCTGATTTGAAATTGACACTGCTATATTATTTTTCCTTTTATTTTGAGTTTCTTAACTTCCAATTGTAGGATTCTTGGTTTTCTAGAAATTCTCTTCATTTGTATAAAACTCTCATGTTTTAATCATTTCCACATCTTGAATTCAAACTTTTAAATATCTGCAATTGTTTTGAAGTTTATTTTTTTATTTCTGAATTCCTAATAGTGCTGAAGCATTCTTGTTATATCTTGAGCACTGTTAATTTGAATTCTAAATTTCTGAAGATCTGAAAAATTAATGAAATTTCATACATCCATTATTTTGAGTTTCTTCTAAGTGAATTTTCTTCTAAGTCATTTCGGAAAGACTTGAAAATTTATACTCATTACAGCACACTGCTATTTTTCAGTTGTGATTTCATTGATTTCTGGATTGGCTTGATTATTTCTGATTTGAAGTTTTTTTGACTTGAATCACTATGTTACATCTTGAAATTCATTTTTTATTCATGATCATTTTTTGTTATATATTTGATGATTTCAAATCATTTGAAATTTTTGATATTTTGAATCTCACACACCTCTTAGATTTGAAATTATTAATCTTGTGTGTTTGATTCATTGTATCTCAAAATTTACATTTCTTCAACTGATTTCAAATAAACTATTTTAATTTTGGATCATGAATATCTCTTTAGCTTGATATAAATATTCTAAAAAATTCTCTTATGCTTGTCAGAAATAATTGTAAAAAAATCTTTGTAAATTTGGTCTTGTAATTCACTGTTATTTCATGATCATTTGACTTGAATATTTGATTGTTTGAAATCATTTGAAATTGTTGATTTCTTGAATCTCACACACATTGCGGATTTGAAATATATAATATGTTATGATTGATTCATTGAATCCTGAGATTTTCATATTCCTTCAAATGATTTCAAATAAAATGTATTTTTAATCTTGGATCATGAATCATCTTTGGTGACTATCAGAAATATCTTGACAAGTCCACTTTAAAATTGATTGTTGTGCTTCTCTGATAAGAGAAATCGTTTTGAAAATGTTTTGATGACTACTTGTTTTGGTAAAATAATTGTTTGTTGCTTTAATAGATGGAATTGATAAGTTAGATTTAACTGCTTAGGCTTGGTAAAAAAAATTCTCCTGAAAATTCTATGTCGAGTGGTAGAATGTAAAATCAGTCTCTAAGTTACCTTTGTTAGCCGCCAGGGTGGTATTAAAGCCCCCGTTAGCAAAGACAACAAGTGGTACCAGCCTTAATGCTTTGAAATTTTGTCTCTCGTCTATTTGATTCTTTAGAAAAAAAATCTCAATCTTGTATAGATTTCTGTAATTCCCTCTTGTCTTGTATAAATCTTTCTGAATTCTCTCTTATAATTGATTTTTCAATTTTAAAATCATTTATTGATTATTTATTTAGAAACTGAAATCAATAACCAAACTAGGAGTGTATTTAGATTACTGTTATCATGTTACAGCTTATTGTTCCAAAAATCAATAAGCTCTGGACATACATGTTATTGAGATTACCTTTTTTAATGGATCATTTATTGATTATTTATTTAGAAACTGAAATCAATAACCAAACTGAAAGTAATCTCAATTCCCTGTTGTAGGGGGAGCATACATATAAAGGGAGTTCAACAATTCACTGTCAAACATATTTATTATAATATTATATTCAAAATCTTCTTATTTGTTTGTCTTCATCAAAAGGGGGAGATTGTTCAATATAACAACTCTATGACTTTGGTTTGATGATAACAAAGACATATATATATATATATATATATATATATATATAATGGGTTAAATCTTTATTATAGCCCAAAAGCCGGCTCAGCCCAAATTACAGCCGTTTATAGCATACGGGAATTTTACATATACGTCCAACGAGAACCTTTTTGTGTCTTCACACATTCTCTGGAAAAGCACAAAAGCAAAATTAGGGTTCAGTCATGGCGGATGTAAATTATCTCGTGACCTTTCTCCAGTTGCTTCCTTCCAGCTCCACTTGCCCAATAGCAATCGTTCTCGTTCCGTTGCACTGGTAAGTAGCTTCTTGCTGATCCTCCCAATCACCATTGCAATTTCTCTGTTGACAATTGCTGCGTTGACTAAAAAATCTCTGCTTTTTTTCTTGAAAGCACGGGAATTGCGTTCTCGCCATGTCTGCTACACTGTGGCTGTGAAGCAAATCTTGCTGAGCTCTACCATCAGCTTCGACATGTGACTTCCATCGTTCAGGTACTCAATTTCTTCCTCCAAGTTGCCAATTTGATCTGAGTTAAAGCACTTTAGCTTTTGAATAGCCCACAATTTTCTGCTGAAACTGCACTCGAAAAACAAGTGGTTGGGTGTTTCAGATTGTCTGTTACATAGCACGCATCTATCCTCCTCTATTATACCCCAACTATATAGTCTTTCCTTAGTAGGAAACCTGCCTAGAATGGCCTGGTATAGGGTTTGTGCCATTTTAGGTGGGGTGGATCGAGTCCAGACCACCTTGCTCTAGTGTACAGTTGGGGTGGATCGTCCTGATGCTCTCCCATACACACCCAAGCTTAAAGTTACCATTTTGCCATCTCCATATGTCTTCATTTCGTTCAGAGTGTATAGGCATTAATGTAATTTCTTCATTGAAATTTCGGGCTACCAAATTATTACTACATTGCCAGTTAGAATTTGAGATGATAGAGCTAACTGTTACATTAGGTGCCCCATACGCTGAATAGCTATCCCGGCCAAGCCAATCAATTAAGCTTTGGCCATTTAGCCATGGGTCTCTCCAAATATCTGTGTTGACTCCATTAGCAATTTCATGTTGTATATGTGTTTTGAGTTCATTCCCGAGTTTTATGCAATTTTTCCATATCACAGAGGCATTGTTATCAATGCTTGCAGTCCAAAAATTAGTCTTCATATATCGGGCTCTCATCCAAACCGCCCAAAGATTATTGGAGGAAAGTACTTTCTAGGCAATTTTAAGCCCATAGGCCTTTTTCAGTTCAAATAGGTTTTTAAGCCCAACTCCACCCTCTTTCTTAGGTCTGCAAAGCAGCTTGTAACTAATTTTGTGCATCCCTCCTTTCCAAATAAAATTAGCACAAACTGAATTGATTTTAGCAATGGAACAGTCAGGAATTTGAAAAGTCTGCGCCAGAACCTTATTTTAGATGTGATAACTATGTGAACTAGTTCAAATCTACCTGCAAAAGGCAACAATTTTGACCTCCAGCCTTGCAATTTATCTCTAATATCATCCACTAACTTGCCACATTCAGCATCAGTTATAATATTGTTAGAGAGTGGCACCCCTAAATACTTAACTGGAAGTGAGCCTTCTTGCACCCCAATGTCTGCTAAATATTCTTGTTTGTGATTGCAGAACTTATTAATGTAGCACCTGGTTTTAAGTTCATTAACTTTGAGTCCCACTCACTTCTCTAAATTTTGGAAAATTCATTTCAGTTGATTTATTGCTGTGTGTGAGGCCTTAAACACAACTAACAAGTCATCAACATAAATAAGATGAGTGACTTTAGGCTGGTGGTTGTAGACGGGTATAATTTCATTTCTCTCAGTTGCAAGCTCCATTTGCAGTGTGAACCATTCTATTGCAACTCCAAATAGGTAGGGTGAAAGGGGTTCACCTTGTCTGATGCCTCTAGAACTCGAAATGAACCCCTTTGGAAACCCATTAATTAGGACAGAGAAAGTTGGGGTATTCAGGCATAATTCAATCAATTTAATAAGATTATCTGGTACCCCCATTAAGACTAGCATGTGAATGATGAATCTTCTATTAACTCTATCATAAGCCTTATTCAAGTCAATTTTAAGGCAAAGATTGTCTGCACCCTTTTTATTGAATTCTCCAACCAGCTCGTGAGCTAAGAGAGAGTTTTCTGATATAAATCTGCCTTTGATAAATGCACTTTGACATTGTGAGATCAGTTCAGGGAGTACTTTGTTCAATCTGTTGCACACACTATTCCTAATATTTAAATTAAGTATCCTTAACTTATTATCTTCTCCGTTACACACACTGTTATTGAATCAATTTTTCCTTTTCTTCCATGTATTAATAAATTTTCATTATACATCACCATTATTCACCTAGCTATGTATATACACATTTATGTACATTATATTAAAAATGTAGGGTGTTACATTCTCCCACCCTTGAAGAATTCTGTCCCCGAAATTCGATAAGAGTAAAATAGATAATCCCTCGCAATATCCATCCATCAATTGTGCATCCAATTGTTGCAAACATTGTGCACATGTGCAAAGTGAGATACATCATGGTAAAGTATGTATGCCTAATTTGGATCCACCTATATGTATGCAAACTTTAAAAACTCTTTCAAAACATGATGCTCACATCCTAAATATACTTGCAGTTCTATATGAATGCAATATTCTTGAAAAATCAAAATATTTTTCATCCAAGTTTTCCCATAATCTTGTAGAATAAGAGCATAGTTCGCCCAATTTTCGCATCCAAAACCTGACCATCCATCATTAATTCGAAATTTAGAAAAAACTAATTTTCCAAATTCGATTTCTTATGTTACGAAAAGGTATAAAACGGAAAAATTCACATCCTCCATTTTTCTTTTCTAATCGTACTTGGATTTTTATATGACTATTCTGTGAACATTTCCTATTTTCCTATCCAAGCACAATCACATAAGAAAATTTCTTCTCTTTTTCCACTTATCTTGGAAAAATTTCATATTTATTCAACTTTTTCTTAAGATTTCCATTTTCTTTTCCCGTCTCATTTTGCTGCTTGATTGATTCTGTTGTTTTCTTTTTTGTTAGGCTAGTTTCTTTCTTAGCTTATTTGATTTAATCAAATAACTTAAGTTTATTATTTTCAAATAAGCTTTTTCGTTTTCAACTCAAATAGCATCCTACACAACTACTACTATAGGCCAAGAATCTTAGGACTTATGTCACGAGTCCACTCAACATGATCTATACTCTTGCTTGCCCTTCACTACCTAGTAGTCACCACTAGTCCATGCTGTGTATTACTAACCCATACTTCTCTTTCAAACGACAATTCTTTTTCTTTTTCTCAAGCAACAAACCTAGGTTTCTCAATGCTTATACATTCTATGGAAAATTTTCCATTAGTTCAATATTATCTAATCCCTAACTGTAAATTGGCAAGAAAATAATTCCTTAATTATCAACCCCGAAGACCGAAATCAACATTAGATTGACACTCAGAGAATTACTCAACTCAACCAATCCCCAGTTGGTTCTAATAGCTTTAACTTTATCTCGTTCTTTCTAGGCCTTAATCATTAACTACTCCATTTTTAAAACATGGTTTGGCCTTCTTTCATTTTATTACATTCTCCTTCAAAAAACTAAAAGTGGTAAAACTTTTATTCTTTTCTCAAAAACTTGCTTTTGCCAAACCAAAAAAAAAATTGTCACAAAATAAAATGCAAAACATTTTCTTCAAATCACGAAACTGGAGTAGACAAGGACAACTATCGAGGTTACATTGTTCCTATTTACAATTGTTAATTTAAATACTCACTATAAGGTGCAGACATCTATTCTATTTCTACACTCTACCACTTATTTTGTTCATCCAACAAAAATTTCTTTTTAAAACAATAATCTGATTTTATTATTAATAGAATAGAATTTCTTTTACAAAATGCAACTCTTTCTTTTCAATCCTTTCATATACTATAATATGAAAACTAGCGAGCTATATATGCTCCATAATATGCACCTTTTTATGAGAGAATTCTTTTAAAAGAAGAAATCATTATTTTACACAACATACCCCACTTTACTTTGAAACCCAGCATGCATTTATCAAAATACGTTTAAGATTAAATCTTGGAAAATACCACAAATCCTTTTACAAATTCATGTTCTTAAAAGTTTATCATTGAGTTAGACTCAAAGCGGGTCTTCAACTCAACTAGACTTTCCTAGGCACTTTCACGAATTCAATTCTCTTAACTATATATATTCCTAATCCATTTTTCATATTTAAACCTTTTCTAGTTTCTAAGGTTTCATTCCTAAACCCATTAATCTAAAATACTAATATTTCAGTTTCCATCCTATGGGATACTTTTCTTTCTCTTGCTTCAAGTCATATTGTACAATTTCCCAACCACCTAATGGTTTCCAAATTCCTATGTCCATTCCTTGAGTGTACAAACTAGATATCCCAACTCTTTTTATGTCTAGTGGGCTACTATAAGGATTTAGCTTTATATATACATAATATATTTATAATTTAGAAAATACAAATATGTTCACTCATTATCTCCCTAAGATCACTAAACAAAAGCTTTGATACCAGATGTAACAAACCGGATTCCAATAGACCGATTTTTTTTTCAAAAATCCAATCTATCGAAACCCGAGTTGGGTGCTCTGGTATCCTACAGAAAAAGACAGAGATAAAGAAATATGTCAGAACTCGTAAAGCATCTCACAGCGGAAGGAAATAAAGTATAATATTCAAATATTGCTTTACCTTATTAACACTACTGCTAAACTAGTATCCAAAGCTATATCATCTCTGTCATGAACCTAACCTGGAAGTATGTAATGAGGAGGGGGTCAGAACATAAATTCTGTGTGAGTGGACTTAGAATAAACTTCTGTATAATCCAACATATACCGTTCAGTTACATTTTCTTGGTTATTAGGTTGTTAACAATGTTAGCTCTTTAAGATATACTCATGTCCCACTATAGGTTAACCTAATACAACGTATATGTAGATACCCCCAACTCGTCAAATCCTTTCCACATATATATACAGTCCCTTGCCATATGTCGTACGGGCTTCATTATGCAAATCTATACTACATAGTGTAGTGCCACCATTCTCGAAATCGTTTGGACTGCTACTCTCGATGTTGCTAGATTCCGTGTATCATCTAGATCTAATCTAAGGTTTCTATCGAGCACTTCCTAGATTCAACCAGGGTTTACGCTACTTAGGACCACTGGGGTATATGCTATCTATTAAACGCTTCTCGGATTCAGGGTTTACGCGACCTAGGTCCAACTAGGGATTATGCTACCTATCGAATGATGCCCCCTAGTCTAGGACACACTACCTAGAGCGATATATGTTCCTAGACTTTCCCCACGTACGTGTCGTGAATCGCTATTGGTATCTAGTTGCACATGTCCTCTGTATGTGCAACCCGAGTCCCGTGGCAGGGCTAATCAAGAAACATGGAACTTGGTCGGGAGCTTTTAGTAATTTGCTGATGCAGATGCTAAGGTCTGTTTTTATCTGTGTGTGGCTATGGTCCCACTTGACCCCTCCCTCAACTAATGAAAGGCACCCAAGAAAATCAAGAATGAGAACTGTATGCTGGCCCCCTATGCCCCCACAAACCTGTTGGCCAACCTCACCCATAACTAGATAGCAAGTATATGGTCTTATGGAGTTCCCCGACTTTCCGCTTCACATGCTTAATTGACTCAAGATGGTAGGTAGACGATGACGTGCTATTACAGGGATAAACAAGATATTGCCGCCTCACGCTAGTCCATCCTAGTCTTTATGTTGCTTGTATTGCAACCAAGGCATACTCTTTGTTTTTCTAATGTAGACCTTAACCTCTGTGAGCCCAGGAGGATCATCTGCAACCTCACAGAGGGATACCAAGAGTACCCTCACGACCCCTCGAAGCCGCATGCTTCGTAACCCAGTTCGTTGGAGCCTTCTTCATGATCATATGGACGTTCGCTCCTCCTCGTGTTCTACTTGGCTTTCTTGACTAAGGTTTACTAGTTAGTTTTCTTAACTAAGTTTTACAACTTAGTTTCCTGAATCAATAGCTTTCTTAACCAAGGTTTACTACTTAGTCCCCCTAACTAAGGTTCACTACTTAGTTCCCTTAATCGTTCGTTTTCTTAACTAAGGTTTACAACTTAGTCCTCTTAACTAAGGTTTACTACTTAGTTCTCTTTCTCGTTATTTACTTAGTTCTCTTAACTAAGGTTTATTATTTGGTTCTCTTAACCAGGGTTTGATACGTAGTTTCTGTCACTTAGTTTTCTTTAACTAAGGTTTGTTACTTAGTTCCTTTTAACTAAGGTTTACCAATGAATTCAAGCATGACTTAAGTTCTCTTTATCAAATGATAGCGTACGGGTGTTTTCCCACATTTCCAGCTTAGATTAACTTATTTCATGGTATAAGTCGTCCAACCCTTCGAGTCTTGTATTACATCTTAAGTCATATTCATTTGTTATCCCTAGGATAAATTTATCTATTATTTAGTCTTATCATTCCCCACTTTTCTTTGCTTTGATATTGTTATATTTGTTAAGTTTTCCCATTTGTCCAAGTTGACTTAACCCCCAATCACGTATTCAATTCAACCCATGCGTCATGTACAATTTGTTTAAGTGTTATCTATCAGTTCGTGTGGACTTAACCTACCCATATATCATGTCAAATTGATTAAGTGTTATCTCATCTTTCTTATCGTTTCCTATAACTTATCTTGTCTCATAAGTTATAATTTCCACCTATTATCCTTTCTTGTCTTATTCAAGTTTATTCATAATAGGTTATTTATCATTCCCCATTTCTTGTCATTAATTTTAGATTTGACTTAACCCTTCCATTTACTTAACCCGTTACTTAAACTTTACCCAATTCAATTAATTTATGATACCGTTACGGGTCCCATTTGGTTACGCATATCTAAATTTTTGTTTCACATGTCACCCGTGTCCCACTTAACCCTCTTTATTATAGTTTCTGTGTCTTACACATGTCTTACTATGGTCAAGTCTACCTTAGTCATGTTTTACATGTCATTTATATCACCCACTTAACCCTCTAACCATACCCATGTCACCCACATGTCATATTATGGTTAGTATTTCTTAATTTATTTATTATGCCGTAACAATGTATGACCTCTCACATTAGACGTCCGTTCGTGGCTGTTGGATTTGTCGGGCGGTTCCGGGAAGACTTATACCACAACACGCCTAACCTCGTGTCATAATCCGTTACGCCTCTAGTTCTTACCGTTGACCTCTCACATTAGACGTCCGCTTGTGGTTGCTAGATTTGCCGGGCGGTTCCGGGCAGTCTTACACCACAAACGTGCCTAACCTCATGTCATAGGCGTTCATTAACAATCGTCTTTCACCCAAACCCCAAATTCATGTCATGTGTTCCAAATTCAACTTAACTACAATTCATGTCTATTCTAGGTGTCATAGGCCAATTATAAATTTGCAAGCATGTTCATGTTCATAATCCCATTAGTAGGCTATACCTATTATTCCAATTTCCCAATCACATTCCATATTCACTAATTCGCATTCAATTTACACAATTTCATGTGAACATCATAAGTCAGAATTCATAATTATGCGTTATTCACCATAGATTCATGTTCCCAAATCATACCTAAAGATTCATTATGAATTACGCCCCAAAATTATCAATTCAAACTTTACTTCATTGAATAATCCCCATATACAATTTGCCAATTTTCCCAATATTTGCAATAATAATTGTTACGCCCCAATCCAAAATTACATATTATATTCCTCGATTACATAAAATTAATTGTGCCTAATATTTGCAACAATAATTGTTATGCCACAAACCCAAAATTACAGATTATATTTCTCGGTTGCATAAAATAGATTATGCCCAACATTTCCATATTCCAACTGCACGTATGCATAGTAAGATTTTCGTCTAGGTTCGAGATAACCTAGATCCAAAAATAAAAAGGGGAAGGAGAATAAAAGAAATAACTATTATAACATGGATCTTGAATTAAATTAATAACTAGGGAATGATGAACGATAATAATACTATTATACAACAAATTTATTATAATTCCACTCACCTTGACTGGATTGGGGAAAGTAGATGATTTTTTGTTGTAGAACGCTGAGTTAATCTTCTTATTTGAATATTGGTGAGGAGCTTGAATCGTTGATGAAGCATTTTGCTTCTTGATTTGATTAAACTCAAAGTTGGTGAAGAACTTGTAATTTAGTTTAGGGTTTTGGGGCGGCGGCAACGTTTGGTTGAAGTTTGGAGGCATGGAGGCATCAGAAGTAATTGTTTATGAATTAGGTAATGTCTAGGCACTATTTTATAGGTGTAGAGTGTGTTTTAGAGCCATTAGATCGCCCTAGAAGCCATTCGGTCCGTCCAGCACATCAAAAATTGTCACCGTCCAGAATTGGAAAAATCAGGGGGTAGGTCGACACTAAGGTCGACCGCTAGGTCGACCTCCCTGGGTAGGTCGACCTCCAGGTTGACCTCCCTGGGTAGGTCGACTCCTAGGTCAACCTGCTTGGGTATTTTCCTATGTAAATTCTGAATTTTTGTTGAATCTTCCAAAGGCCATAACTCTTTCATTCGGAGTCTGATTTTCTTCCCTGACTGTAAATTGGCAAGAAAATAATTCCCTAAACCCCAAAGACCGAAATCAACATTAGATTGACACTTATAGAATTACTCAACTCAACCAATCCCCAGTTGGTTCTAATAACTTTAACTTTATCTCATTCTTTCTTGGCCTTAATCCTTAACTACTCCATTTTTAAAACATGGTTTGGCCTTCTTTCATTTTATTACATTCTCCTTCAAAAAACTAAAAGTGGTAAAACTTTTATTCTTTTCTCAAAAACTTGCTTTTGCCAAACCAAAAAAAAAATGTCACAAAATAAAATGCAAAACATTTTCTTCAAATCACGAAACTGTAGTAGACAAGGACAACTATTGAGGTTACATTGTTCCTATTTACAATTGTTAATTTAACTACTCGCTATAAGGTGCAGACATCTATTCCATTTCTACACACTACCACTTATTTTGTTCACCCAACAAAAATTTCTTTTTAAAACAATAATCAGATTTTATTGTTAACGGAATAGAATTTCTTTTACAAAAAACAACACTTTCTTTTCAGTCCTTTCATATACTATAATATGAAAACTAGTGAGCTATATATGCTCCATAATATGCACCTTTTTATGAGAGAATTCTTTTAAAACAAGAAATCATTATTTTACACAATATACCCCACTTTACTTTAAAACCCAACATGCATTTATCAAAATACTTTTAAGATTAAATCTTGGAAAATACCACAAATCCTTTTACAAATTCAAGTTCTTTAAAGTTTATCATTGAGTTAGACTCAAAACGGGTCTTCAACTCAACTAGACTTTCCTAGGTACTTTCACGAATTCAATTCTCTTAACTATATATATTCCTAATCCATTTTTCATATTTAAACCTTTTCTAGTTTATAAGGTTTCATTCCTAAACCCACTAATCTAAAATACTAATATTTCAGTTTCCATCCTATAGGATACTTTTCTTTCACTAGCTTCAAGTAATATTGTACACTTTCCCAACCACCTAATGGTTTCCAAATTCCTATGTTCTTCCCTTGAGTGTACAAACTAGATATCTCATTTCTTTTTATGTCTAGTGGGCTACTATATGGATTTAGGTTTTTATATAATATATTTATATTTTAGAAAACTCAAATACGTTCACTCATTATCTCCCTTAGATCACTAAACCAAAGCTCTGATACTAGATGTAACAACCCGGATTCCAACAGACCGATTTTTTTTCAAAAATCCAATCTATCGAAACCCAAGTTGGGTGCTCTGGTATCCTACAAAAAAAGAAAAAGATAAGGAAACATGTTAGAACTCATAAAGCATCTCACAGCGGAAGGAAATTGTAACAGCCCGGAAAATCTGAGCCAATATAAAATTTTTAATTGGGCTATTTTAGTGGATTTTAGATATTTAAAATAAATTGTTTTAAATAATAACGACGAAAAGTATGTTTGAATCAATGCTTAAAAATAAATATAATTATTTTAAATTATAAACAAGGCCTGAAATGGCGCGACAGTTTCGAAATTTGAATTCAAACTTTGACTGACTTTACAGGGTGCAAAATAAATCGGATTTTAGTGAAACCAAAAATATTTAAATCTGTTAATGAATATCTTTCTAACGAATCTAAAAAATCGAAGTTTCATAGCGGGAATCAAAAGTTATGGCCAAATGAATTTTCAGAAAGGTCGCTATAGAGTTTATATAGCACGTGAAAATAGCCATTTTGCAAACGACCTCAGAATTCGACGAAACCAGTTTTTTGGGTCCGAGAAGTCAAATTATTGCTAGGTTTCAAATTTCATAATTTTTGAAGTTAGTATGTGAGCGTGGCAAAGGAAAATGTGTTTGGTCGATTTGTTTTAAATTGGATCGACCAGAAAATGGCCATTTTTCAAACGGTCTCAAAATTTGACGAAACTAGCTTTGTTGGGACCGTATCGTCAAAACATAGCTAGATTTATTTTTCTGGAATTTTTAGAATCAGTATGTGGCCCCGACAAATTGAAATGTACGTTCAAATCAAATATTGAATGTTTTATATTTTAATTTGAAGAATAACTGACTGAAACAGTCAAATGGGCCAACGAAACATATCCCATTGTGTTCGGAATGGGGGCATTTAGATAGGGACGATAGTCGTTGGGTTTGGATTGGAGCTAGTATGTGAAGAAGTGTATTTTTGGATTTTTAAAAATATAAATAAATAAAAAAATATCATTGGTCCACTTCATCTTCTCTCTCCCCGTCTGACTCCAAATCGAAGGCGAAAACCGCCTCTTTCCTTCCTCCCTCGATTGTGCCTCCTACACGCAAATTCAGACCTCCTCCCGTGGAACTTTATGTAGAGCACACTCCCCTCTTCAAATCCATAACCGTTGCTCCACTCATCGTTGCGCCATCGGGGATATCGATCCCGTCAAAGTCGAGCACTTCAGAGCGCCGCCGTGCTCGCTACAGTGCACCGATCTGGGCGCAACCACCAGGCGCAGCGAGCCCCTTCCAAGCTCCTCGACGCTGTAGAACCCGATCGCCTTCTCGCTTCACGGATTTGCAGAAATTCCTCGACCTAGTTTTGAACAGAATAGCGAGGTAACGGCCTTGTAATTTTTAAACTGATTTTAACACCTTTAAAATGTCGCAAACTTTGATTTCACGATAAAAATCATATCTTTTTCGTTTTTGATCGAAATCCAGTGAAACAAGAGACACCGGGATCGTGAGGACGTCTTCTACATTCTAGAAGAGACCAGATATTTTTCTGAGCTTGCTACAATTTTTGGCAATGTGAAAACCAATGTAAGATTTCTGAATTATAAACGATATGGAAATAACGATGTATAAATTATATATTCGAAGTATGAGTTATATAAGCATTGTACACCTCATGTATAAGCGTTGTATAGGTTGTATGTTCGATGTATAAGTTATATACACATTGTAAAAATGATATATGCATTGAAATAAATTGAAATGATATTGAATTGAAATTGAAATATAGTTATATACGTATATCTATATCTATATGTATATATATACCCCCTCATCCACAGACCATGGATGATATATATTGGTTGAGATATTGTTTGGATTATTGGTTGATGTGAAAATTTGGTGAATATCATGAATGGTTGGTTTGAAATGATGGATTGTGATTGAAATACCAATAGGATTAGTATATGGGAAAATTCGTCTGTGTATGAACCAGATATTGAAAATCCCCATTGTCAAAAGCTGCGAGGTTTTAATGTAGAGCAAGGAGCCGTACTAGGGACGGTGCCGGTTTTAACTACCCTGCCGTTATGGTGCCGAAATTTTCTGAAATATTTCTGTGTTTGATTTAAATTCATGTGTTGAATTTTGAAATAAAATTCATGTGTTGAATGTTGAAATAAAATTCATGTGTTGAATAGAAATTCAAGTGTTGAAATAAATTCTTGTGTTGAATGGAGTTCGTGTATTGAATAAATTCTTTGAAAGATAAAAATAACATTTTTATCATATATATAGACTATATAAAATATAATTGTTTTAAATAAATTGTTTTAACACCAAAAATAACATTCTTACCTTATATATAAACTATGTAAAATAATCGTGTTTTGAAATAAATTATTTTATAATAAAAATCACATTTTTATTATATATATCAACTATAGAAAATATTCATGTGTTGAATAACGGACTAGAATTATAAAAATCATATTTTTATCGTATGTGTGAAGTCAAAAACATTCATGTGTTGAATATATAGATTGAACAATAAAATCTACATTTTATTGTGAATATGAAGTGCTAAAAATATTCATGTGTTGAATAAATATTTTTGATGATAAAAATATCAGTTTTATCAAATATATAAAGTGAATATGGTTTTGAAATCGAAGAATGAATTATATATATATAATAAATCGAATAACGAAGCTGCAGTTCGTATTTTGAAATCGTGATTTCAAATGATTAGTGCGGGAGATCCGACCATAGGATTTTCCTGAAACCGCAACCATTGGGTTCGCTTTGGAAATATCTTTCCAGTGGCACCAACTTTGTGAAGACCCAACGGTTGGATTGTCTGGAATGTTTAATTCAAATCTAAAGAAAAACAGCGCCAGAATCGATTATATATACATATATAAATATAATTAAATTAAATCGAATAACGATGTTGTAGTTCGTATTTTGAAATTGTAACTTCAAATGATTAGTGCGGGAGATCCGACAGTCAGATTTTCCCGAAACTGAAACCGTTGGATTCGTTTCGAAAAGATCTTTCTAATGATATAAAATTTGTGAAGATCCAACGGTTTGATTTTCAGATATGTGTGAATCAAATCTGAAGAAAAACAGCGCCACGACCGCGTTATGGCCTGAAGCGTCGTTTGAATGAAATAGCTATTTTTAAATAAATAAAAATAGCGATAAATCGTTATAAAATATTATAAACAATATGGAATGAAAATAAACCGACATTACCCAGTTTATTGAATATTTGATGGTTGAATGTGTTTGGTACGAAAATTACATTTAAGAACAGAATTATTGATGTCGAATAATTTAATCATTGAAATGAACTGATTTAAATTCTAAATATACGTGAATTATTTGAAAAGGCCGAGTTAAATCTCATTTCAAATAATTGATCGGCGATAAGAAGTCGATGATGAAGACGATGGTTGAAGAACAGAGATCTTCACCTTAGTTGGATGATAACTAATGTCTTGATTGGGAGGCATCCCGAAATATAGATAATAAGTGGTGATCGTCCAGACGTACTTGGAGATCGATGGATATGCGAGGTATATGGTGCCTCCGGTTTCGTTCAGACCCAGAACGAACTTGTAAATGGACTGTGTGTCTGACATTGGATTTTGTTCTGTGCTGATTGATCTCTATTAAATATATATCTGTTTGGCGGCGGATAATTTATTCTCTTGCTTTACGCCCTTCTCTGAGATGTACGAGCTCAGAGGTTATATATCGATAGAAATCAGCCGCATAGAGTGAATTGCCTGTGTGGCACGCCTAAGTGGCCGATGATCAAGGCTTCTGTTGAAAAGCAAAGTCTTGTGGTTGATGATCAAAGCACGGTCTGTGTGGCATAGCTTTGTGTATAACGTTGATTCAAGAGCCTCACACCCCAGTACGAAACAGAAACGGGAGAGGACCTCAGGGAGGGCATGCGTTTCCTTCTAGCTGGGGTGGTGTCAGTGACCTACCAGCCTTGACATTTATGTTATTTTCACATGTGTGGTTGTTGCTGTTGCGAGGCGCCTCGGATATATCGGTGACTGTGTGGAGCCGATGGAGTCATTTGGCTTATTAACGCCCCAAAGGGCGGGGAAACGCAGTGTTCAGGCATTTTAATCCACATCGGTGGACCGGCCCTGTCGCTCCTAGGGTCACTCGCGCTCTGATCCTGAGACATGGGCTAGAGCATCTCGAATTCGGTAAGGACTATCTTTTGCCTTGGTTCATGACGGAAATCCAATTTCCAAATACGACACCGTGCGGTTTTGATTGTATACCTATATATGGCGATATGATATATGGCACCCATGCCGTCTATGATTGATACTTATGATTCAAATTTGTTTTTTTTTGAAACATACACACACTAGTAATAATATCATTTGCTTTTGTTTTATTCGTATCAAGCATATTTTGGCTATTATAAGGTAAAACTTTATCCTCCGGTTTGCGTTACATTGTGTGATGGGAACTGAGTCTTATAATGGCTTCATTTTTTAGAAAGCATTGCGATGTTTAAAAGATTTGCTTGTTTTAAAGCATTGGTAATCCAATGGAGTAAACCCATTCCGCGAAAGTGGCGTGGTCCTGTGATTGGCCATATTATAAAATGTGTCAAGTAGATTTCTCATACCAGTCCCATGACTGACTCGTAGTTTGTTTCACTTGAAAACTCGGGTGTCCCTCTTTCTACACGGGCAGCCTTGTATTTAGGTTCAACAGGCTCTTTATGGATAGCTGGAGCTGAAGATGGATTCTATCATTTATCTCTTTTTATGCTGTTCAGCTCCTACTGTACATATTATGTTTTGTTTTCCGCTGTAGACATTTATGTATAGCTGAACTGTATTTTGTACTAAGTATGATCCAGTATACTGTGTAACTCTGATGATTATGTTTATCCAGTGTATTATTTGTACATTATCTGGTGTATTTATTTAATTCTGTTCTGCTATTATCTGTTTATGTGTTATATTCCAAAGACTACCCTTTCCGCCGTCGTACGGGGTTTTGGGGTCGTCATAGAAATAAAGTATAATATTCAAATATTGCTTTACCTTATTAACAATACTGCTAAACCAGTATCCAAAGCAATACCATCTATGTCATGAACCTAACCTGGAAGTATGTAATGAGGAGGGGGTCAGAACATAAGTTTTGTGTGAGTGGACTTAGAATAAACTTCTGTATAATCCTACATATATCGTTCAGTTACATTTTCTTGGTTATTAGGTTGTTAACAATGTTAGCTCTTCAAGCTATTCTCTTGTCCTACTAGTAGGTTAACCTAATACAACATATATGTAGATACCCCCAACTCGTCAAATCCTTTCCATGTATATATATAGTCCCTTGCCGTATGTCGTACGGGCTTCATCATGTAAATCTATACTACTTTAGTGTAGTGCCACCATTCTCGAAATCGTTTGGACGACCACTCTCGATCTTGATAAATTTCGTGTATCATCTAGATCTAATTTAAGGTTTACTATCGAGCGCTTCCTAGATTCAACCAGGGTTTATGCTACCTAGGACCACTGGGGTTTATGCTAACTATTGAACGCTTCTCGGATTCAGGGTTTACGCGACCTAGGTCCAAGTAGGGATTATGCAACCTATCGAACGATGCCCCTAGACTAGGACACACTACCAGAGCGAATATGTTCCTAGACTTTCCCCACGTACGTGTCGTGAATCATTATTGGTATCTAGTTGCACATGTCCTCTATATGTGCAGCCCGAGTCCCGTGGCAGGGCTAATCAAGAAACACGGAACTCAATCGGGAGCTTTAAGTTATCTGCTGATGCAGATGCTAAGGACTGTTTTTATCTCTGTGTGTGGCTATGGTCCCACTTGACCCCTCCCTCAACTAATGAAAGGCACCCAAGAAAATCAAGAATGAGAACTGTACGCAGGCCCCCCTATGCCCCACAAACCTATTGGCCAACCTCACCCATAACTAGATAGCAAGTATATGGTCTTTTGGAGTTCCCCGACTTTCCGATTCACATGCTCAATTGACTCAAGATGGTAGGTAGACGACGACGTGCTATCACAGGGCTAAACAAGATATTGCCGCCTCACGCTAGTCCATCCTAGTCTTTAGGTTGCTTATATTGCAACCAAGGCATACTCTTTGTTTTTCTAATGTAGACCTTAACCTCTGTGAGCCCAGGAGGATCATCTGCAACCTCACAGAGGGATACCAAGAATACCCTCACGTCCCCTCGAAGCCGTGTGCTTCGTAACCCAGTTCGTTGGAGCCTTCTTCATGATCAGATGGACGTTCGCTCCTCCTCGAGTCTTCTGTTACTTAGTTCTCTTTAACTAAAGTTTGTTACTTAGTTCCTTTTAACTAAGGTTTACCAACTAATTCAAGCATGACTTAAGTTCTCTTTATAAAATGATAGCGTGCGGGTGTTTTCCCACATTTCCAGCTTAGATTAACTTATTTCATGGTATAAGTCGTCCCACCCTTCGAGTCTTGTATTACATCTTAAGTCATATTCATTTGTTATCCCTAGGATAAGTTTATCTATTATTTAATCTTATCATTCCCTACTTTTCTTTGCTTTGATACTGTTATATTGGTTAAGTTTGCCCATTTGTCAGGTTGACTTAACCTCCAATCACGTATTCAATTCAACCCACGCGTCATTTCAAATTGGTTAAGTGTTATCTATCAATTCATGTTGACTTAACCTACCCATATATCATGTCAAATTGGTTAAGTGTTATCTCATCTTCCTTATTGTTTCCAATAACTTATCTTGTCTCATAAGTTATAATTTCCACCTATTATCCTTTCTTGCCTTATTCAAGTTTATTCATAATAGGTTATTTATCATTCCCCATTTCTTATCTTGTCTCATAAGTTATAATTTCCACCTATTATCCTTTCTTGCCTTATTCAAGTTTATTCATAATAGGTTATTTATCATTCCCCATTTCTTGTCATTAATTTTATATTTGACTTTACCCTTCCATTTACTTAACCCGTTACTTAAACGTTACCCAATTCAATTAATTGATGATACCGTTACGGGTCCCATTTGGTTAAGCATATCTAATTTTTTGTTTCACATGTCACCCGTGTGCCACTTAACCCTCTTTATTATAGTTTCTGTGTCTTACACATGTCTTACTATGGTTAAGTCTACCTTAGTCATGTTTTACATGTCATTTATATCACCCACATAACCCTCTAACCATACCCATGTCACCCACATGTCTTATTATGGTTAGTATTTCTTAATTTATTTATTATGCCGTAACGATGTATGACCTCTCACATTAGTTGTCCATTCATGGATGATGGATTTGCCGGGCGGTTCTGGGCAGACTTATACCACAACGCGCCAAACCTCATGTCATAAACTGTTACGCCTCTAGTTCTTGCCGTTGACCTCTCACATTTGACGTCCGCTTGTGGTTGTTGGATTTGCCGGGCGGTTCCGAGCAGTCTTATACCACAAACGTGCCTAACCCTGTGTAATAGGCGTTCATTAACAATTGTCTTTCACCCCAACATAAAATTCACGTCATGTGTTCCAAAATCAACTTAATTACAATTCATGTGTATTTTAGGTGTCATAGGCCAACTATAAATTTGCAAGCATGTTCATGTTCATAATCCCGTTAATAGGCTATACCTATTATTCCAATTTCCCAATCACATTCCATATTCACTAATTCCCATTAAATTTACACAATTTCATGTTAACATCATAAGTCAGAATTCATAATTATGCGTTATTCACCATAGATTCACGTTCCCAAATCATACCCAAAGATTCATTATGAATTACGCCCCAAAATTATCAATTCAAACTTTACTTCATTGAATAATCCTCATATACAATTTGCCAATTTTCCCAATATTTGCAATAATAATTGTTACGCCCCTATCCCAAATTACAGATTATATTCCTCGATTGCATAAAATAAATTATGCCTAATATTTGCAACAACAATTGTTACGCCACAAACCCCAAATTACAGATTATATTTCTCGATTGAATAAAATAGATTATGCCCAACATTTCCATGTTCCAACCGCACGTATGCATAATAAAATTTTCGTCTAGGTTCGACACAACCTAGATCCAAAAATAAAAAGGGGAAGGAGAATAAAAGGAACAACTATTATTACACGAATCTTGAATTAAATTAATAACTTGGGAATGATGAGCGATAATAATACTATTATATAACAAATTTGTTATAGTTCCACTCACCTTGACTGGATGGGGAAAGTAGACTATTTGTTGATGTAGAACGCTGATTTAATCTTCTTATTTGATTCTTGGTGAAGAGCTTGAATCGTTGATGAAGAATTTTTCTTCTTGATTTGATTAAACTCCAAAGTTGCTGAAGAACTTGCAATTTAGTTTAGGGTTTTGGGGGCGGTGGCCATGTTTAGTTGAAGTTTAGCGACATGGAGGCATCAGAAGGAATTGTTTATGAATTAGGTTAGGTCTAGGCAAAATTTTATAGGTGTAGAGAGTGTTTTAGAGCCATTGGATCGCCCTAGAAGCCATCCGGTCCGTCCAGCACATCAAAAATCGTCACTGCCCAGATCTGGAAAAATCTTGGGGGAGGTCGACACTAAGGTCGACCCCTACGTCGACCTCCCTGAGTAGGTCGACCTGCCTGGGTATTTTTCTATGTAAATTTTGAATTTTTGTTAAATCTTTCGAAGGCCCTAACCCTTTCATACGGAGTCCAATTTTCGAAAATTTGGACTCTATTGCAAGCAAAATTCTGAGACGAACGCAATGGTGATGTCCATTTTACTTAATTCCTAAGTATCTTTATCTTATTATCTTCTCCGTTACACACACTGTTATTAAATCAAATTTTCCTTTTCTTCCATGTATTAATTAATTTTCATTATACATCACCATTATTTACCTAGCTATGTATATACACATTTATGTACATTCTATTAAAAATTGAGGGTGTTACAAAGTTAGTAATGAAATATATTTGAATTTCAAAGTAAGTTTATGAACCAGTTTATATTTAAATCGAGTTGGTAAATTAAGTTAAATGGGATTTTAAGTGAGTGTGACAAGCTTAAAGTAAATATTTGAATTAAGTAAAGAACATCGAGATGAAAAAGGGTTTGATATTAAATCAGTGATTGTATAGACGAGTTTATAAAAGTATATGGGAAGATAAAGCGTTAATTTTAAATTAATGTTATGTAATAATGGGATTAAGAGAAATGGATGAGTTTTCGAAATGAGATTTTCCCAGAGGGAATGATTGGAAAAGGATTATCGTGATTGAATTTGGTAAAGGATCAAGCAATGGGATTTGTAATAAAACCCAGATACTGAAACAAATGGTTTAAAGACGCTAAAGTTTAAATATTGGTGTTTTATTAATCATTTACTGAATCAATAAATGCTATAACAATAATATATTTTAAAAGGAGATTTCAAAAGTAAGAAGGTTTTATAAAACCGTATTTTTAATATGATAGTGAAGTGGTAATTGTTGGTATTGAAATGAATATGGATTTTAGAATTTCAATTCATATCCAACTTAAGATAAGAATGTTGTTGATCAAGGTCTGAGTGGTAATTGAAATACCCCAACTTGAATGACTCTAAGATCATTGGAGGATGATATTAGTTGTAATGGTGAAAGTGTTAGAAGTAAATTATTTTGACAAATAATTGTATAACGTTATGTGAAGAATTTGGAAACATGCATAATGAGATTTCAAAATAAAAGGAAATAAAGAGGGGATTGAGAATATGGAAGGATATTTCCATAATAAAAGAGATAAAAAGAGATTTGTGTAAATAAAATGATATTTTCAAAAGTAAGGCGATGAGATGTAGAGTGAGGATAAGTAACGATTATGGTGTTCAAATAACGGAAACAAAGAAGATTTGGTAACGATTGTTTTACGATTATAATTTGAATCGATTTCCTAATTATAGATAATAAGTGATCTGATAGAAAATGTTTCAGAGTGGTAGTTAACGTGAATTTGAATATGGTTTTAATATATTTTTTCAAGTATATATAAAATGATTTTAGAATATTAATATATTAAAACTTATATATTATTTTCAATGGCCAAGTGACGCTGTGTTCTAAACCAATAGACCTATTTATTTTATTATTGTTTTTTTTAATAGTTAAATAACCGACTATCAAAATCATGCCAGTACGCTGTTGGTATGGAAAGACCGGGATCGAATTTATATTCAAAAACCATTCCGAACCAACAAATATGTGAAAGATGCTAATTGAAGATGGAGCAATTGAAGACTGTAAATCTTCATGAGCGGAAGAACTATTGTTAAATACCTTTGGTCGGTCCCTAGAGTTAATAATGATTCTATCGTGATTGAAATCTATGGATTGCAAGGACCACTCACTACTGATCTATAGGTTGATTCCTAGGATGTGGTAGGAGGGTATCTTTGGTTCATCCTGTTCCTGGATGACTTGTATGGATGGATGTCTGACAGAGTATTTGCAAAAGAGTCACGTACGTTTATATTTTCGAACGTACCAAGTTGATGGCGGAGAAGTGCATATTCTCTTAGCTTAAAAACTAGTGTATGTTTGTGAACGTCAATTAGTGATTTGATGGATCTGATGATGTGACATTCAAAGCAAATGGAGGTCAGACGTTCTAAAGTTAAATTCTAACCTCAAGCCTCATCAACCGGGAAGTGACAAAAATCGGGCAGGCAGCATGGCTATGTGGGTCACTCCCATTAGGGTGTATAATCACCTATCTAGAGAAATTCCATTTGTTTCTTTAATCTATTTCGATGTTGTCCCTTTCGGGAAATGGTGGTTTGAGCCTAACCATTTGTGATATACATTCGATACACTTAAGCAAAATGAGTAGTCAGTCATGTGTAGGCCAGGTTGCAAGACTTTCTTGTTGAACCCAGTGTATTCCCCTCTAGAGATATATATCGGCAGGTGTTCCCATACCTTGTCATAGTCGGAATCCAATCTCCAATAAGCACTCGCGGTTTTGATTGTATACTACATATGTGGAGCGTGAGACATAAGCGTTCCACTAGATTATTATTTATTTGTATTTAGACACTATTATAATATCCTAATAAGATATTGATTTTGAAACGTTTTGGGTTATCGTAAGGTAAAAACCGTCTGTATTTATGTGTGGATATGGTCTTGCGATTATCCTTTTCTTTTGAAAAGGCTTTTAACTTTAAAATCAAGTTGGATGACCCCTTTAAACTTAGTGTGTTTTACTCACTCTGGTCCACCAAACTGACCCGGTGTTTGTAATGCTCGGCTTAGACCGGGTTGTACAGGTCCAGGATATCGGATGCTGTGAGGTCCAAAGACGAGCTGAAGAAGTTCAGATGTACAATGTTATATCGTTATTATTCCGCTGTGTTATATATATGACTATTGTAACTATCCAGATGTATTGATGTACTCTGATGTTGTAAGTATTATTTCAAGCTCTCAGCAAAAGTTATTTCGATATTATATTTTGTTCCAGTGCGATGTGAGACTCTGATTCTATGTTGGTTCTTCTTCTTATTCTTCTATTCTAATATTTCTTTCGTTCTTATCTCACCCTCTGACTTCTTTCTATTAGCATCTGAGTTTCCAGTGCATTTTGGGTTGATCATGGGTTGATTAGTTAGCTTAAAAGGTACCAGAAATTTGGGTCATCACACCAACAAATACCGTTTTGGGAATAATGATATATATATATCTTCTAAATTCCTCAACAATATCCGTATAATTACGGAATCCAACATCAAAATATTTTGAAGATGGTTTCAATTTAAATCCATTCCAATTCATATATTGGAAATTCTGGTTATATTGGAACCCGTTCTCAATCCAATTTATTTATCTAAAAATAATTGGATTATAATTATAGTTAATAACTAGTTCATTTTGATAAATATATATTTTTATCTTTTCAAATATGTAATTTTTCATCCCAATTCTTTCCAAATTATATATTATGATTTTACACAAATTATTAATATTTTTAATAATTTTATTAAGGCCCTTTCAGTCGATTTCCATAAACGGTCATCGAACTGCACTTACAATGACCTTTTCCAAATTTGATTTGGACATAATTCCAAGTCCAACCATTAGATTTCAAATCTCTCTTATTCGTTAGAAAGCTCTTTTTGATACGAACCCAACGGTTCCCGTTTTAGGAGAATCCGACAGTCGGATCTCCCATAATGTCAATTTGAAGTCAATGGTCGAAATTCGCGAATAGTCGCGGCGCAGTGCGTTCTATTCAGGCCATTAAATATATATATATATATATGTATATTATATATTTTTTCGATTTCCATTTAAAACTTGTTTTATAAATTCGTTTTAAAATTATTCTAACATCATTTTCAATTTTAAATCAAAATTGAATACTCCTTATCATTATAATATTTAAATGATAATATTTTCAAAATATCTGATTCTGAAATCATTTCCTTTTCAATATTCATTATAAAAATGAATAAAATCGATATAAATATTGTTCGCGATAAAATGGTGCATATCTAATCAACACGACTTCATATATTTCCATATTTTCGTGTCCATCCCAAATCGGAAAATCATATTTTAATCCTTTACAGAATAATATTTTAAAATATTCGTTATTTTAAAATATTTGTTATTTTTAAAATATTCATTCTTTGTGAATTGAAATCAGACACAATCAATTACCATATAATGTTATTTATATGGAGTTCATACACATGTACACAACAATAATTATACACAGTCAACCATCATCCAGAGTGCCTTCTACACTGTGTAAGCATTAAATATAAATAGTTAACGCTTACAACAGTCTGTCAGCCAATCGATTGACATACAACTAAACAATTGGGATTATTATGTCAAATATCATCCCAATACCCGTGTGGGGTTTCAACCAACAAATACTTTTTATTACATGTGCAGTTGGGCAATGTGTAAAACTTATCGTCCCAATCAATATCAGTTAAATGTGTGTACATAAACGAATCGTCTGATTTGTAAATGAATATTTATTTTCATTTCAGGAGAATTTTATGCCATTCATATATATGTTAAAAATTATATTTTTAACGATAAAATATTTATTTCAACACATGAATATTTTTAATAGTTTATTTATTCAATTAAAATGATATTTTTATTATTCAAACATTTTATTCAATACATGAATATTTTCTATAGTTCATATATTCAATAAAAATAATATTATTATGTTCAAATGTTTTATTCAATACATGAATATTTTTAATAGTTTATTTATTCAATAAAAATGATATTTTTATTATTCAAACATTTTGTTCACACTGCATATATATATATATATATATATATATATATATATATATATATATATTACAACTCAACATCACAAACAAAACACAATACAATCAATTAAATAGTCCATGGTCTATACAGTAAATAGTGTCGGGGGCTTCTAAGCCCCGTCTACAACCTAGTATCGATTTAACTGTAAATAAATTAGAGTGAGAAGGAGTCTCACTGTTGGTTTCCACTCTGTCATTATTTATTAGGCGATTTCAATATGGTTTGGGTTTGAATTTGCTTGAAATTCTAACGTGCTCCGTTCTGGTTCTAGTCTGTTCTATGTTGTAGTGCTCTTCGCTACGATCGCAAAGGATCTTGAATCATCAAATTTTGTCGCTGTTTGAAAGAGTTACAATGATTTAAACATTGAATAACTAAAAATGGAAACTAAAATAATTAGTTAACTAATGAAACTTTAATAACGTTATTAAAAACATTACCCTGTCTTCATCTTTCTTTCTGGAAAGAGACCCACGCCCTGAACCCATTCTTCAAATCTTGGGTTTGAATTAACTTCCACCATGTCACGCCGAAATCAGATCGGACATGTCGACATCGAAGCCTAGACTCGCCTCCACCACCGCCCATGACAAGGTCCAGCTCGTACGCTCCCTGATGCCGGAAATCTCGTACGTATCGATGAGCTTTGAGCTCCAAATTCCAGTGCCTCAGGCGATAATTTCCAAACATGGTCGTTCGCTCTCAAGATCACGATGCCCTCTTTGATTTTGCCTCAAGAATCTGTTGAAACCATTGAACGGATTTGGAGATAACTGAGGAAGAAGTTTCGAAGAAATCAACCCTTGGATTGCTTAACAGCGGCGCGGTTGTATCAGCCAATGGAAAATTAGGATTTAGGATTTTATGAAAGAGCATTTTCTTTTGAAGGACAAACATAGCAAATTATTTGGCCAAAAGTATGCTTAGTTTGTTTTTTAGGAAAAAGTCCACATTTTAGTGCAAATGTGGAATTCAGGGGGTCCGCTGTCATTTTCCTTTTGCACTACAATGTGGACTTTTGGCTAAAAAAAAAAACTTTTCATACATTTGGCCAAATTTTTTTGCTAAGTTTGGCCTTCTCCCTATTTTCCACTTTCTGAAATATATATAATATTTTTAATTATTATTTAATTCGCTAATAACTTGTTTATCGCCATGAACTCCAAATCAAACCCAACGACTATCGAACTTAGCTAAATACCCCTATTCCGGACACAATGGAATATGTTTCGTAAACTAATTCGACTTTTTCGAACAGGTTTTATCAAAATTAAAATATAAATAAATATAAATTGAATTTAAACTTGCATTTTAATTTACCGGGGCCACATACTAACTCCAAAAATCCTAGAAAAATAAATCTAGCTATGTTTTGACGATACGGTCCTAACAAAACCAATTTCGTTGAATTTGTAGATCGTTTGTAAAATGGTCATTTTCCAGTCGATCAAATTCAAACTGAAATTACCAAACACGTTCAAATCCACCACGCTCACATTTTTATTCCAAAAATTACGAAAATTGGAATCTAGCAAAAATTTGACATTCCGGATCCAAAAAAAGTTGTTTCATCGAAAACGGAGTCATTTGCAAAATGGCTATTTTTAAGTGCTATATATTATATAAAATATATACAAATTCCATAACGATTATTCTAAATTTTAAGCTGGTCATAACTTTCAATTCTCATTATGAAATCTGGATTTTTCACATTCGTTAGAAAGATATAATTAAATAGATTCAAATATTTTTGGTTTTACTGAAATCTGATTTATTTTGAATTCTGTATATTCAATTGAAATATGAAATCAAATTTTCAAGCTACCGCGCCATTTTAGGCTCGTTATGTGATTCAAATAAATTTATTCGTTCTAACTTCAATTAAATTAAATTTTTTGTCGTTGTTATTTAAAATAAATCATTTTAAATATTCAAAATCCATTAAAATAGCAAAAATAAAAATTTTAAATTGGTTCTGAAAATCCGGGTTGTTACAACAAACTTATTTAATTGATCCCTGAAAACCCTATTCATAAGATCCACAAAATATGCAGGTGTATTAGTCAACCCGAACGGCATAACCAACCACTTTCATAATCCAAACGTCGTTCGAAATGTCGTTTTAGGTATACTCTCAGCTACTACTCAGAGCTGATAAAGTCCTACCGCGAGATTCAACTGGGAGAACACTCTTGCTCCATTTAATTGGTCAAACAAATCATCTATCCATGGAAGAGGATATTTATTCTTCTTAGTCACCTTGTTCAACTCGCGGTAGTCCACACATAAGCGAAGGGAACCATTGGCTTTAGTAGCAAATACAATTGGTGCTCCCCACTCGGAAACACTCCTTCGGATAAATCCCTTCCTCAAAAGATCTCCTACTTGCACTTCGAGCTATTGCTGCTCCATTGGCGCCATACAATGAAAAGGCATCACTATAGATCTGGCATCTTTCAATAAATTAATCTGAAACTCGATCACTTGGTGTGATGGAAGTTCGGTCACTTCCTCAAAGTTGTTCGGATACTCGCCAGCAATGGGTATATTCGATAACTCATCATATCTAATGTCGAGGGAATTTAGAAAACTAGCCATCACCCCGTCACTAGTAGTCAACCCAATACCACCCTACGCCCATCATCCTCTCTTTTGGTCATCGAAGACACCTCACAGTCTACCACCACCCCATACCTTTGGAGCCAATCGACTCCTAAAATAATGCCAAACCGAGTAAAGCCCAAAAAAAAGCAGTCACAACCAAACGTACATCCATGACCCGATAAGAGTAAATTGTGACAAATCATACAAAGGCTAGTCGAACCACCGATCGAATTCGTCACAACTAAAGGTTTATCGACTATCTCGGGTTCCAGTCCTAACCTATCTACCAGGTCACTAGATACGAAGGAATGGGAAGCACCGGTATCAAACAATACTCGAATAGGAACATCATAAATAGAGATCATACCGTGAATAATGAAACCCTTTCCTTTCTCCGCCATAGTTGGGGCATTCAACGAAGAAGGAACAACGTTGATACCATATGCTTTCACGATCTACTTCTCCTTAGAGGGTTGTGGACATTTATTCTTGAAATGTCTCACTTGGTCACAGTTGAAGCACTTCTTCTCCTCTGGCTTCACTCGACAATCTCTGATATAATGGCCCTTCTTACCGAAACCAAAGCACTCGATGTCTTTCTTATTCTTCTTTTTCTGACCATCCTTGGTTTGGTTCTGTTTTCTCTTATTCTGGGACTTCTTATTACCCCTATCGCTTACCAATGGCTTTGGATCCTCTGTAGATGTAACAGCGGCCTCGGTCTTCGGCTTGGGGTAAAGGCTTTCCGAACTCAATGCTTTCCCTATAACAGATTCAAAATTCTTATCGATATGGTTTATAAGTTTTTCCCCCAAGTACTCATCTAGTCCAGTTATGAACTTCTCGTTCTTTTTCTTGGAAGTATCAATAAGAGATAATCCATATTTCGATAAGGTATCCAATTCAGCAATATATTCTGAGACTGCCCCACCATTCTACTTAAGTTCCAAAAGTTTCCGGAATAATTCTGATTTCTATGCAGCTGGAATAAACATGTCATTTTTGCGAGTCTTAAACTGATCCGAAGTAATTTAATCCTCGAGAGTAGCCGGTTTATTAGCATTCCTCCAATTCATTACCCGTCCTTGAAGCTGGCGTGATGCTAGCTTTCTCTTTATTGCATCATCTATTCCTAGATCCTCAAAGATGTGCTCACAACTATAAAGCCAATCCTGGACCACGCCGATTATGTTCCGTGGAATGGATTTCGACCAAGGCCAGTATAATCCTTGCTAAGCTTGGAGAAATGGTCTCTAGGTGCTTGCACTGCTACACTACCTTCATTAGCAGCAATAGGGACTGCTCCCTGAGCATCCCTAAGCTTCTCCCACATGAAGGCAGTAAACATCGTCCTTATATCAGGGACATTCCCATTTTTGGCCCCTGAACCCGCTCCCTCTTTAACTCCTAGTGTGGAGTTCCTCACCGTACTCCTCATATTTCGGCTCATCATTCAATCTGTAAAGAGAAAATGATTAACCATCTCCTTAGTAATGCTAGTGCAGTGCGACTTCATCCTTAGATATGCCAATAGTATATATATAGTTTTTGAAAACCAAAATATCACAAATACGCGCTCTCATATACGTATACCATCTCTTCCTGATGTGTTTCCCTAGGTTAAACTACTCAACGTAGGATCTGATACCAAGTGCGACGGTTGCCCCATACCAATCAGAGATTTTCCCGATATGTGTTGTGCCAATGCCCGACTAGCACAGGATGATTGCCAAACGGGTAGAAACAATGATTACCGGAGAACCTGTATTATATCTCACAGCGCATGGAATAAAATATAATAATAACATAACTTGATATAAAACAGGCGAGTTAGTACATAAGTTGAAAACTAAACCATATCCATTAGAGTAGCAGAATCCAAAACATATTTTCATATCCAATTATTACAACTTTAAAATACTGTCTCTAAAAGGAAATAAAAGATGTACACTACTAATGCCCAAAGAAATGACCAACAACATCATAGGGGGAACATATATAGTACGTGGAAGCCTTCCGCTCCTCTCCGGATATTTACTCATGCATAACCACCTAATCTGCCTCTAGTCTACTCGTTTAGGAGCACTCAAAGCAATAAGAAGATACATAAAACTCCAGGTCAGACGAAAGTCTGGTGTGCACGACAGAAAATCTATATCTCTAAATAGAGAAATAACAGCTATAAATAATCATACTTGACCTGGACCTGCAACCAAAGAGTTAGCACAACAAAGGTAATACTGAGTGTAAAATGGAAGTGTGCATGTCATAGATAGCAAACATCAATCGTAACAATCTTCCTCACATCTCTCACTCAGTGCAAAAAGCATATGATATCCATCGCTTTGATCACAAAATGCATCAGGGGCATGACGGGCCCACACCGCCCTAGACTCCGTACAACTATTGTTATGACCGCACCGCCCTGGTCTATAGTCAATAACCCCACCCAGTCCACATTTCCTTAGCTCCGGGGTACGGGCCAACCCGTCCACACCTCCCTGGCTCTAGTTTTTCTACATGCACCCTTCCCTCAATGGTGAGCCAAAGTTATAGATATCGATAAATCATTTGCACACGTCCCACAGCAAAGCCCAACTCTTTAAGTTAACTCGTTGGTTCCCATCTGGATCCTGAGCAATAAATTTCCGCTTAGAATATCTTTGCATCTCGGGTTTGGTCGAATTGGAGTTGATCTTCAGAAGAGCTCACGATCATCATCACGTGGTAGAAACTCAAATCCAGTTTGGTTTGGGGTCTCCATCACGGGTCGGTTCGTGGTCATCATCGGCTTATGGTCACCTTAGGGGTCGTGGTCACCATGGGTCGTGGTCACTAAAGGGGTCACGGTCACCATAGGGGTCATGATCATGGGGGTCGTGACCATGGGGGTTGTGACCATGAGCGCCGTGACCATGGGGCCGTGACCATGGGGGTCGTGACCATAGAGGTCGTGACCACCCTGGGGTCACCATTACAAACCGAAACCCTACAGTCTCCCAACAAGCTATTTTCGCCAAATGAAGGAATTTTCAACCATTCCAACTTTCCTATGCAATCATAAAACATACCAGATAACAGTAGTAACATGCAGAATCAACCAAAAACATCAAAACAATGATTTCATATGTTGATTTAGATCAAATACACCCAAATCCATGATTTTCCCCCTAATACCCCTAAATTCCGGAATTAACAAAATAATTCCAAATCAACCTAATTTTATATGTGTGACATCAAATATGATTTTAGAATTTATGCATATTTTTCCATAATTTTTAGATGTATAATTTCGCTTATTATAACTAATCACCCATAATTAGCACTAGTTAGTGATAAATATGCAAATCACTCACCTTAGCCAATAATATGTGATAGATCTGAAAGTTTTACTCCTTTGGCTTGGATTCAAATTTGGTGCTGCAGCTTTATCTCAAATTTGGTTCTAATTCGGTTTGATTAATTAGTGACTAGAAAGTGATTAGAGAGAGATTTACAAGATGGAAGCCATGATTAGGGTTTGGGAAAGGTTTGTGGCGGCTAGAAAAATGAAAGGAGATGATTCTCCAACTCCTTTCAGCCCTCCCCTAACCCTAATCCTGAAATGGGTTATGGACCTAGCTGCGAATCACTTAATTAAGACCAATTATGTAGTTTTCCATCCTTTAAATCTTATTTCAGCCATATCTCCCAAACGGTAAGTCTGTTTGATTAATGTGACCAATCTATGGAAAATGGGAAACCATCATCGAAATCGAATGGAAGTGGTTTCAGTCAAAACTCCTTACCAATCAAAAATTATAGGCGATGCAAGATTCGCCAGGGGCAAAACGGTCATTTTAAATCCAGCAAAAATCATGAATGTGGGAAATGGCCTCAATAGTCGTTTCCCAAAGTTACACAACCATATGACTTCGTATGAAAATAAAACAAATATTCTACAATCCTCTGATATGTAGAATACGGGTCATTACATAGAAGGCCGTTGGTTCGAACCCAACATGGCGCGCTTGCCTTTTTTCTATGATTGCTTCAACTTTTAGTCTTAAAACAAATTTATTTTCTGTTAGTAAGTATGCAAAGCAAATTTTTGACACAAGGAAAACTCATGCATAAGGCATATCTAGAATCTCATGTATTGATAAAAATATACAAAAATATAAAACATAAATTAGATAAACAAATACACCAGTCGAAAACATGTGCTTCTTCTCTAAAAGATACCACTTTTTAACTTCGATTCCTTACTCATACAATAACATCTTTTAGCATTGAAGTCCACTAGAGCTTTGTAAGAAAAGTATACAAGTTTTCAACATGACTTCTTCTAAATTATAATGTATCACAATAATAGCACACTTTATGCTATGGAGAATTAGTACAATTGAAAAAAAAAACCAATCAAAAGTACGAGAACACTGAGTTCTTGAACAGTGATAGATTTTTTTCAAAATGGTGGATGCAAATCCACATGAAAAGCGAAGGAATCCATGAATTATTAAAAAAAAATCTACATAAACTGATAGCACAACTGTTGTGTATTGCTAAGGCACTGGGCTGGTTGCTAAGGTCTGACCGCCGACCAGTCTAGTTTGGTTGGTGGTTAACAGCCGATCAGCCACTAAGCTATTGGCTCTTAGCAACCGACCCGATTCCCTTAGCATAACACAAACTTTTTGATAAATGAAATAGGGGTTTTAAGCCTCAAGGACAAAACGAACAAAAAATTGTTCCATAAGAACAAAGGGGTAAAATTTTATCCATAATGACAAATTTAAGTGTAAAAGGAGGAATTCAGGGGCCCATTATAATCCCACACTTTGCACTAAAATTTGTCCTTATGGACAAAATTTTACCCTCTTGTCCTCATGGAACAAGTTCTTGTTCATTTTGTCCTTTAGGGTATTTTCCTGAAATGCGGGGGGAAATGAAAATATATGTGTAAGCGAAAGCTAAATTGCAGTAAAAAAAAGTGAAATCTATATGAAGTGGTGGATAGGCGGATCCAAGAAAGTCAAAAGAAATGAAAGTATTTAACATATTAAATTAGTAATAGATAATGCACCAAGAAAATTAAGGTTTTAAATGTTAAAATGAGAAGACAACGAGATGGAAAGGTCGAACTGATTTACTATATAGAAGGTGAAGAAAATGATATCAAAAAAATATTCAAATATGCAAAATTTTAGGCGTGCGATTGTTCTTTGTAAAATATCATGGGAAGAATTGAAAATATGAATCTTGAAGCATTCATGAAATACCAAAGTGTACGAGGGTCGTATACTTGAATGCAAAATATTATATATTTTGACTAAAATAGCATTAACCCAAAAAAAAGATGAAGAAAATGATAGTATTTTGTTTATTAATAACAATAAATACATGTAGTACATAAAGGAAATATTTGATTTCACTTGCAAGAGTGTGATAAATGTAAAAAACAAATAAGGAAAAAAATATTGCCTCGTCATGTATTAGAATTAAACACAAAAATCAAAATGTGGATTTGACAGAATTGAGGAGCTAATAAATCATGAAACCAGAAGAGAGGTAAGATGGTAAGATGAGAGAACCTTATTTATGGCAAAGGTTAACATTTAAGGAGAAAATATAAAACATCTGAAGGGTGAAAATGAAAAAATAATGTCAGATAAAGGAAAGTCAATTATATAACCTGAGAAAGAAAGTGAGAGCAGATAATGAAAAGTCATATGTTCAATTTCTTATAGAAAAGAATAAAAACTTGAGAGTAGCGGTGGACTACAAAACCAATGCATATTTATCAGTTAAATCTTATAATTCAACGGTTTAGTCTTTTAGAAAATTTTAGCCAAAACATGTGGGCTTAAATAAAAATAAAACTTCTAGACCAGAAAGAATTACTAAAATTAGCTAAGAATGAATAAAGAATATTTTCAGCTAACTAAAATTTTATTATTCAAAACATTCGATTTTTTTGTTATCCAATATTAAAAAATGTAAATTCCTTTTAGCTTGAGCTAATTTTTTGGGTATATGCCTTGGATTTCCTTGTTCAACATGGCATAAACACAAATTAGTGTCTATCATTATTGTTACAAATATTTGTTACCACTAATTTACCAATAAAAATAATTAAGTACCTAAATTGTATAAAAAGATGCGTATTATTTTTTAAACATATCAAATTCAAATAAAATTTGAAAATAAACATTTATCAGAAAATATTTAGATAATAATAATGGAGCAAAAACCATGGTAAGAAGAAGTCATAAAGAACGCTTAATGCTTACAACAACAAAAAAACATGGATTACGTTATGACTTTAAATATATGTACATAAAAAAAATTTGAAGGTTAATTAAATAATAATAAAATAAGGAGATAACAAATTAAGGCATAACTTAACCATATGAATTCCACACTACATGGAATAGGTAACCATTACTCTTTCAATCTATTAATTTATTTGTGAGGAGGTGAGCATGCCTAAACGATGAAGGGGAATAGTTGTTCTATAGAAGAAATGAATCCATTAATTTATTTGGGAGAAGATGAGATTGCTTGAAATGATGAACGAAAATAGGAACACTATAGAAGAAAAAAAATGAATAATAAAGAGTGTACTTGAATATGCTGTCTAAAGCTTAACATATGCAATATGCTATTCTATGAAAAAATAAATGAAGAATAGAAAAGGACTACATAACCATTGCATATTTCATCCATTAAAATCTTTAAACTGATGATTATCTTTTAGAAAAACATAATAAATATAAAGAGCTTAAATGAAAATAACACCCAAGGAGAATTGAGGATATAAGCCGAGAAAAAATGAGAAAAGGAATAACATAATCAAATTTTTTATTTTATTTTTCATGTATAATATTATTATAATAGATAGAATGCATGAGCTTAAGTTTCCTTAAATGGGATAGAAAGTGAGGACAAACGTGGGAATGCATATGTATTTTGGAAAATCTAATGGTTTGGATACAGAATGAATGTATGAAACAGAGAATTCATGAGGCACCATTAGTTGCAACTTATTATTTAGGGGATGTTTTGGAAATATATGTGAAACACCCCACCTCCGTTAAGGTCACTCACAAAGGGAATGCCTTAACTTTGGTGGAGCATTATAGGTAAAAGATGCAGATGAATTACAAGACAAACAAATAAAGCAGCGGAAAATAAAAGTCATTTTATAAACAATGTGGTTCAGTCAAGCTTTTACAACAGTTGTCTCAATCATACTTAAAAGTAATACATAGAACTACACAATTCCAATTAGTCATATAAAGGTGAACTTGCATTTTTGGATCTAATTAACATGGGTCTTAAACATACGAAATTACCCAAATCCAACTAGGCATGTAAATGCAAACTTTTATTTTGGGTCCAATGAACATAAACCTTAAGCACATAGAATTGCACAAGTTCAACTAGACATTTGAATGTAAACTTTAATTTGGATCCAATAATCATGAATCTTAAACATATGGAATTACACAGGTTTAACAAGGCATGTAAATATGAACTTTTGTCTTGGATCCAACAAACATGAGTCTTAAGCATTTGACTTTACACAAGTTTAACAAGGCATGTATATATGAGCTTTAATTTTGGACCCACTTTTCATAGATCTAAATGTGAGTCTAATCATAATACATGTCTTAGCCTAATAACTTGCATGATTCACTAAGCATAGATCTAAATGTAGATCTAAACATAATACATGTCTCAGCCTAATAACTTGCATGATTTAATAAACATAGATCTAAGTGTAGATCTAAACAACTTGTATGATTCAATAAACATAGATCTAAATGTAGATCTAAACGACTTGCATGATTCAATAAACATAGATCTAAATGTAGATCTAAACAACTTGCATGTTACATAACATGAAAAAGTCACCAAATTTACATAATATACGATTGGTTTAACATCAATATATAACCACAATAATCTCACAAGCATATACGATAGAATCATTACAAGAATAGGCATAAATCAGCATCATCGTTATATTACAACTAGGAATTATTTTAGTTTTCATTTTATTACAAATCACAACTTTTAATCGTTCACATCTAAATAGTAACAAGACTCACAAAGAAAAGAAAGTCTTTTTTTTTGGGATCTGTTTTCTGAATTTGAAAAGCAATCCCTTGAAGAAGACTATCAATTTTTCTAAGTAAGTTTTGATTCGTAGCTTTAATTTTTCTTTCAAGTTGAAAAAGGAATGGTGGCTAAACTAGAACGATCATGGACGACATGGTGGCTCCTTGAAATGAATTTGTGTGATTTAGGGTTTGAGGATTATGGTTGCTTTTATAGAAGTTAAATCTAATGCGAGCCGTCAGATCGTTTTAGGATCAATCAGAGCCATCAACTAAAGCAATGTGTCACTCAGCCAATCATAGCATGACACATAAGCCCTAACACCTCAGAGTTTGTCACAAAGCCAATCAGAGAAGGCCATGTAAAAAAAGACAATCCTTGACCAATAAAAAAAATGCGCCACGTGCGCCACATGATGCGTACACGTTATATATGTATATATATATATATATTCTATATATATATATATATATATATTTCTTTTTATCTATCTTCCCAATTAACCATTTTCACACTAAACTACTTTTTGAACTGCATTCACACTAAGCCACTTTTTAGCCATTCCTCTAAAACAAAAATATGGCGCTGGCGGGGATCGAACTCTGTACCTCTTGTGTGCAAGTCACATGTTCTAACCAAATGAACTACTAAGTCTTTTGCTTACAAACATTAGAACAATGCTAAACATTATTCTTTTCTCATTCCTCTTTTTCATGTTTTGCTGCAATGTTTAATTTAAAGATATCTTCTTCATACGGAGTCCGATTTACGCAAACTCGGACTCTATCTCAAGCAGAATTTCGAGATAAACGCAATGGCGCAACCCATTTCACCTATTTCTTCATTTTCAAATTAATTATTCTTTAATTTGTTATTTTAATATTCTCAAAAAATACGGGGTGTTACATTCTCCCCTCCTTAAAGGATTTCGTCCCTGAAATCTTTACGTTAAGAAGATTGCATATCCTAACATCTAACATCCATCTACTCAACCATTCAATCACAGGCGTCCATTATCCCTAAAAATATTTCTAATGCTTTCATGATCATATGCATAGTGTGTGTACATGTCCTTATCTAATGCAAAATCAGGTGGCCTACTGATTCAGTTGACCTCCTCAATGCGAATTATGTCAGTGCCATGAGTCCATCATGTATGCAATTATTCCTAATCGTACTTTGTAACTTCTACATGAGTGCACAATCATTCATACAAATGCAACATCTATATGATAACACATCAAGTTTCAGTTCATATGTATAAAAATTCACTCATGCATATGCAATATGTAAGTGACTAAGCCGATCTAGTGCCTAATGTATGTATATGCATCCACGAGAAACCACTCGCAACCACTTGCAACCACCAATCATAACATGTTTCAAATATATGTTTACATCCATTGGCTTCTACCTAAGGATTGAAGCTATGACCTAGAGAATATTCCTAAAAAGATAGAAACAAACATGCATAGAATTCCTAGAAAAAGAGATCAAGGATATACCCTCAAGAAAAAGGGTATGATGCGCGTGTCTTATCTTCAGTCTCCACGCCGCGTCTTCTTGAGCTTCACTCCACTTAACTAATTTAACTTCACAGTTGTGAAGCTTCTTGAACTCCATTTCCAAAACTTACTAGTAAAGATAGGACCTCGATCACTTACTATGCTAGAGGGTATCCAATGTGGTCGGACTATCTCTCCAAGATAAACAGGTGTTAACCATGATACCAAATGTATATACTAAGATGATTAGAGGTATCTCCTCGACTTAGCTTATCCATCATGTCACAAATCTTAGGGTCTAAAGCTAAAGGTTTCTATGTACTTTTTACCTTTCTTAAGGTTAGTCTTACTTATGGCGCCTGCCACAACCATCTGTTTCTCACGCAAACCATCCTAGTCGAACTCGACATTCCTCAAGTACAAGCCCCAAAGGCCTAAACCAATATCAGAAAAGCACCCAAGGAATAACTCCTCTGAATTTGGATGATTTATGTGAGATGATAAAACAACCAACCAATTGAGCACTTAACCGACTCTGGCTATCCTCGCCAATCTTGCTCCAAAACTATCGTTGATAGCATAACGGGCTTTGCATTGTCAACTAGATATATGCGGAAGTCTATCTCGAGTTTTTAGGGGGAAAATCCCTAACCTAATCAAAACATCCTCGTACTCGTGGACTATTCTAACTGATCAAAAATCATTGATATATACATAAAGTGATTCTAAATAGCTAAGACAAATTGATCCCTTAGGATCACACGAAATCTCGAGGGTATTCCCGAGGCAAGTCGAAAGTCTAACTACCCTCCTTTCACAATTACTAGCTAACCGATCCATGCCTAGAATTAACCCATAGCTCATGAAACCCGGAAACATAAGAATCTCAAATCCTTACAAACCAAAGATAAATGAGCCGAACCACAAATGGGATTTGAGACAATAATGGGATCTTCTACTTACAAGTACTAAGGTGCAGAGACTCAACTATGGAAGCAGATATAAACGAATGTGAAGCGCTAAAATCAAAAAAAGTACTAACAGGATGATCAAGAAGAAAAACTAAACTTTTTCAATAGATACCTTACTACCTCTCTCTCAGGCACGCTGGGGGTTAGAGCATGCATTTTCCCTCCTGAAAATCTTGTCATTTGTTCTTGCCCTTGCCCTTAATTATACGACCCATTATACCATAATGAAGATACTCCCTCTTGTTTTAGGTTTTATAATTCTTTCCTCCCCTCCTTTGTGAACCAAATCTATATCCATGAGTTCTTCATCCTTGGGTTGTGCTCCTTAACCAAACTCCCTCATTCTCATCTTTGCCATCGTTGTGTAACTTGTTGACAGGTCTCTTGAAAGCTGCCTCCATCGCATGGAAAATCCTACAAAGCTCGAAAGAAAATTAGTCGTAGGTGAAACTACTACGACTTTGGATGGAGGTTGGGCACTTCTTCGCCCTTTGACAGGTGTCGTAGTCTCATCGAGCCTACGGAACCATGCCGCTATGAGGTTACCTCCCAGAAAGTCTGGAGCCCCAGAGACTCAGGAAAGAAGGAAACAAGGATTCAAACAGAGGATCAAAAGATAGTGCATACGGCTTTTGGGGAATATGCCTTTAAAACAAAACTTTTCCTTTGAAAATGCTTCTTTTAAAACGTTTTTAAAATAATTTTTCTAATCTTTTATTTGATCCGGTAACCATTGGCTCTGATACCAAGTGAAACACCCCACCTCCGTTAAGGTCACCCACAAAGAGAATACATTAACTTTGGTGGAGCATTATAGGTAAAAGATCCAGATGAATTACAAGACAGACAAATAAAGCAGTGGAATATAAAAATCATTTTATAAACAATGTGGTTTAGTCAAGCTTTTACAACAATTGTCTCAATCATACTTAAAAGTAATATATAGAACTACACAATTCCAATTAGTCATATAAAGGTGAACTTGCATTTTTGGATCTAATTAACATGGGTCTTAAACATACGAAATTACCCAAATCCAACTAGGCATGTAAATGAAAACTTTTATTTTAGGTCCAATGAGCATAAACCTTAAGTATATAGAATTGCACAAGTTCAACTGGATATTTGAATGTAAACTTTAATTTGGATCCAATAATCATGAATCTTAAACATATGGAATTACACAGGTTTAACAAGGCATGTAAATATGAAATTTTATCTTGGATACAACAAACATGAATCTTAAGCATATGGTTTTACGCAAGTTTAACAAGGCATGTAAATATGAACTTTAATTTTGGATCCACTTTTCATAGATCTAAATGTGAATCTAATCATAATACATGTCTTAGCCTAATAACTTGCATGATTCAATAAGCATAGATTTAAATGCAGATCTAAACATAATACATGTCTTAGCCTAATAACTTGCATGATTTAATAAACATAGATCTAAATGTAGATTCTAACAACTTGCATGATTCAATAAACATAGATAAAAACAACTTGCATGATTCAATAAACATAGATATAAGTGTAGATCTAAACAACTTGCATGATTCAATAATCATAGATCTAAACGTAGATCTAAACGACTTGCATGATTCAATAAACATAGATCTAAACAACTTGCATGTAACGTAACATGAAAAAGTCACCAAATTTACAAAATATACGATTGGTTTAACATCAACATATAACCACAATAATCTCACAAGCATATACGGTAGATTCATTACAAGAATAGGCATAAATCAGCATCGTCGTTATATTACAACTAGGAATTATTCTAGTTTTCATTTTATTACAAATCACAACTTTTAATTGTTCACATCTAAATAATAATAGGACTTATAAAGAAAAGAAAGTCTTGTTTTTCTGGGATCTATTTTATGAATTTGAAAAGCAATCCCTTGAAGAAGACTATCAATTTTTCTAAGTAAGTTTTGATACATTGCTTAAATTTTTCTTTCTAGTTGAAGAAGGAATGGTGGCTAAACTTGAACGATCATGGACGACATGGTGGCTCCTTGGAATGAATTTGTGTGATTTAGGGTTTGAGGATTATGGTTGCTTTTATACAAGTTAAATCTTATGCGAGCCGTTAGATCGTTTTAGGAGCAATCAGAGCCATCCAACTAAAGCAATGTGTCACTCAGCCAATCATAGCATGACACATAAGCCCTAACAACTCAGAATTTGTCACAAAGCCAATCAGAGAAGGCCACGTAAAAAAAGACAATCCTTGACCAACAAAAAAATGCGCCACGTGCGCCACATGATGCGTACACGTTATATGTATATGTATATATATTTTTTCTATATATATATATATATTCTTTTTATCTATCTTCCCAATTAACCATTTTCACACTAAACCACTTTTTGAACTGCGTTCACACAAAGCAACTTTTTAACCATTCCTCTAAAACAAAAATATGGCGCTAGCGGGGATCGAACTCTGTACCTCTTGTATGCAAGTCACATGTTCTAACCAAATGAACTACTAAGTCTTTTTCTTACAAATCTTAGAACAAAGCTAAACATTATTCTTTTCTCATTCTTCTTTTTCATGTTTTGCTGCAATATTTAATTTAAAGATATCTTCTTCATACGGAGTCCGATTTACGCAATCTCGGACTCTGTCTCAAGTAGAATTTCGAGATGAACGCAATGGCGCAACCCTTTTCATCTATTTCTTCTTTTTCAAATTAATTATTCTTTAATTTTTAATTTTATTATTCTCAGAAAATACGAGGTGTTACAATATGTTTATTCTCCATGGGATAATTGTAAAATTTCATCCAAATGAGTGAGAGTGAAGTATTCAAGATAAGAGAAAATGTGGTGCAATGTAAAGGTCAACATTATATTGGTTTTCTCATATCTTATATAGTAATATAATATAGTAGAATAGACTCCAATAATGCCCATTTGCTGACTAACTTTTTGGTAAAAGCTGTCATGATTCAACGGATCGAAGCCCAATAACTGGAAACTCTCTTCAGCATTAGTCGATCGGCTGATATAGCGTGCTCTAGAAAGCTCAAGCAAGGTTCGGCCCAAAACCAGCTTCCTCCAAAGTCAGCTCATACCAAGACTGGCTTGAGTTAGTTTCCTTCGAGCAACGACTCGTCAAGCTCGGAAGAATCGCTCCTCACAACCGACCGAGTCAGCCGCTTCCCATTAAAATCGGATTGACCTAACATCTCGGATCCATCTAGAAATATCCCCCTAAGTCATTCAATACTCGGCCCGACACTTAAGGCAATAAGGCGGTCAACCATCTCCGGACAAAGCTGTACTTTTGATACACCTCATCTCGAGTGCCACGTAAGCCACTATTTTCAAGGATACTTTTAATCAGCAGTATATCGGGTACCACCGCCGCAACTACTACCAATGATCGAGCTCCACGTGTCCAAGCTCCGGAAAAGAGGAAAGCCACGTGGCGGCCCACTCAGCCCACTTCTTCACCTATAAATACATCCAAGGTCAAAATGGAAAAGGACGACTTCTTTTTCTTCTGCTTCAACCCTCAACTGAGCTTCACCTCCAAAATCTAAATTTCTCCATGGCTAAGTCTAAAAATAGCCAATTCTTCTTCTTCCTCAAAGTAGAAAAAACATTGTACTTGTAATAAAAAAGAAAGCCAATACATATAAAGTGGACGTAGGCATTATCTTTGCCGAACCACTATAAAAAGTCTTTTGTGTTCTCTGTTTTATTTACTTTTCTATATTCTATAATCATTATTCGTGTGTCCCACACATGATTGAGGGTTGACTGTCACTAGTGACCAACTTTTAACATCAGCACTTTGGTGCGCCAGGGAGGGGAAGCGCACCGACACATCCTACGACCTTCAGCGAGTTTTAGTTCATGGCAAACAAGCAAAAGAAAGATGCAACATCTTCTTGTCCCACAAATGTCAATGCAGCCAAGACAAATGCTGCAGAAGCAAGTCGAAAAGCCTCATCTCATGAAGACATACCCAGATATCTTACTTGGGACAATATGGATAAAATTATGGCTGAATTCAGAGGCCATTGACATCTCAGGGTAAACTCCTCGAACGACAACAACAGTTGATGGATCACCTTCTCGGTCGACTAGAGATGGGATTAAACGCTTCAATGTCAATTCCTTCACTGACTGGGACTGCGGCAGCAACTGATCTTCGGTCTCCACCGAATCAGGCCATTGATCAGATCCCACCTTTGCTTCCTCCTGGCTCGGCTCTACCACCCAACCAATTAGAGCCAAGACTATCACTTCCAACAACCAGTACAGTCGCAGCTCCAGATTCACGGGAGCCCCGCGATCAAGATCTAGGCGTTCGACCATATTGCCTCCGCTTCGAGGACCAGCTCGACCCCTCGGATCAATCGAACAACCGGCGGGTATATCAAAAAAATGTCATTCCCATTACAACCTATTATCTTACCGCAAACTCGTTTAACAACTCTTCCCCTTCAACGAAGAGCTAGTAGATCCTTCCCTTCGAACCAAGGAGACAACTCTACCATACCGGTTCTCACCATGGAAGAAGAAAACGCTACCGTAAAGCCTCTTAACATCGCCCCGAATGGGGGAAACGTCGAGCCCCAAACATTACATGCTATGCAAGATCAGATCGGACCTTCTGTCATGGTTATGACCCGGTCCAATTCTCATCAGGTTCAAGAGGGGCCATTCTGCGTAGAGCCACCAGCCCGGGATCATCCTCGCCCTCACCTTCACTCAACTCCCGGAGGTCAAGCCCAATCAATTGTCACCCTTTCGACCATGCTTTTGCTGGATCCTGGAGCTGGAATTCTCCTGAATGCAGAGCTGGATTCATGGCAATGACTCCTCGGAGATGGAAGCCATCTTACAAGCATTATCCGGCTTTTTTATCTAGGAAACTCTTCCCAGCAGGATATAGATAATATCTGCCACAGTCCCTTCACCAGGGATATTAGAAACTTCCGCAATCCTCCAGACTTCAAGTTCCCAACTATCGAGCCTTACATCGGCCGGATTGAGCCAAACATCCTCCTTATATGATATATATGTCACATGGAGGTGTTCGGCGCATCGACCAATGTTATGGCCAAATGCTTCCCACTCTTTCTCATAGATATAGCCGGTATGTGTTTTCGGCAGCTAACAAAGGAGTCGATTGGCAGTTGGAACACGCCGGTCACCCGCTTCATTGAGCAGTTTAGAGTTCATATCTCCTGACCTAAGGGTGTCATGTTCTTGACCTCCATCCAGCAATGACCGGGAGAGACACTTCGATCTTTCCTCGAAAGATTCAACGTCGTCGTAGCATCAGTCGATCGACCAGAGCCATCGATGGTGCTAATGTCCGCCATTGGAGGTGTCCAGAACCGATCAGAATTCTCTATCTCTTTAACCAGAGATCCCCCCAAGGATATCGAAGATTTCTATGCAGAGGCCGGGCGCTTCCTCCTACAAGAAGATGCCAGCAATGAGATGAAGAGCCTCAAGGTGCTCGCCACCAAACAAGGAGGTCCATCCAGCGCCAATGGCTAGAATAAAGGAAGAGGAAAGGCCTCGGAAAATATTGAATGCAACGTATGACCTTGGAGAGAAAGTAAGTACAATCAGTATGTTGAGCTTAATTCTTCTCTGCTCGACATCTATCTTGATGTACGAGGGTCCCTGCCTTTCCCAAAACCTCCTTGAAGAGAGCCGACCAAGAAAGAGCTCGACTCTGGAAAGCACTGCATGTTTCATAACATCATTGGCTACAACACCAATGAATGTAGGCATTTACGCGATCTTATCGAGGATAGGGTCGGGCGAGGAGAGCTTCCCAAATATGTCAAGAGAAACACATCGGCCTTGCCGTCACAATCTTCTGTCCAAACTTCTCAGGCCGGTCTTCGAGCTCCTAGAAACGGAAAGGACCCTGAGCCCAGCTCTCGCGGCATCATCATCAACTAATGAGATTTAGATTTCTTATTTTCGTTGTATTTTCATTTTCTTTTAATAAAAAGGATACATTGATGTACACATGTACGGGGTTAGGATTTAGCTCCTAGGCATACTCTGGAATCAATGTTCGTCCTCCTAGAATTTATTTCTTGTAATAGTTTTTTAGTAAACAGTGATCTTTTTTTGTAAACATGGATTATGTTTGAATGGTTTAGATCGAGCGTGGCTAAACGCTCATCAACACGAATATGGTCATTGCTAAGTCATCGTCCATAATGCACGATCAATGTCTGCTACCATTTCTAAACCTACTCCCGACCCCAGTATGGTTATATTTCTTTAAGCCGAGTATGGACTATACTTGCCCCTTTTAAGATTTATTGAAGGACCTTATACAAGTTGAGCATGGATAACACTTACCATAAGATGAGTTTGGTTAATGCTAACCACCTCTATAAGCCGAGTATGGTTAATACTCGCCACCTCTGTAAGCCGAGTATGGTTAATACTCACCACCTCCATAAGCCGAGTATGGTTAGTACTCGCCCAAACTAGATAAAAGCCTTCTCTGGACCGAGAATGGCCCGTGCAATCTCTACAGGTAATGACTCATAGGACTTGAGTTAATAATTATATTCCTGGTCTTAATACGGTCCTCGGTGGTTGTCGGTTTTCTAACCTTAATACGATCTACATTGATCGTCAGTTTTCTGGTCTTAATATAACCATCGGGACCGTCGGACTTCTGGCCTTAATATGGTTCGGTGCCACGTATTGGATTTCGATCCAATAATCAGAACACACCTCCTTTACCAAGAAAGGTGTATTTTGAGGGGCAAAGTGTTGACCAACGTTTTGGTAAAAGCTGTCACGATTCAACGGATCTAAGCCCAATAACCAGAAACTCTCTTCAGCATTAGTCGATCGACCGATACAGTAAATCGTGCTCTAGAAACTTAGGCAAGGTTTGGCCCAAACCAGCTTCCTCCAAAGTCAGCTCAAAGCAAGACTGGATCGAGTTGGTTTCCTCCAAGCAACAACTCATCAAGCCCAGAAGAATCGCTCCTCTCAACCGACCGGGTTAGCCGCTTCCCATTAAAATCGGATCGGCCGAATATCTCGGATCCGTCTTGAAATATTCCACTAAGTCATTCAGTACACTGCCCAACTCTCAAGGCAACAAAGGCGGTCAACTGTCTCCGGACAAAGCTCAACTTTTGATACACCTCACCTCGAGTGCCACGTAAGCCATTATTTCTGAGGATACTATTAATCAGTAGTAGAATGGGTCCCACCGTCCGCAACTACTACTAATGATCGAGCTCCACGTGTCCAAGCTCCGAAAAAGTGGAAAGCCACGTGGCGGCCTAATCAGCCTACTTGTTCACCTATAAATACATCCAAGCTCAAAATGGAAAAGGACAACTTCTTCTTCCTCAAAGTAGAAAAAGCAATGTACTTGTAATAAAAAAGAAAGTCAATACATATAAAGTGGACGTAGGCATCATCTTCGCTGAACCACTGTAAAAAGTCTTGTGTGTACCCCATTTTATTTACTTTTATGTATTTTATAATCATTATTCGTTTGTCCCATACATAGTTGGGGGTTGATTGTCACTAGTGACCAAATTTTGACGTCAACACCATCCATTCTCAAAATTATTTTATCTATCTATTATATTTTGATAAAAGAAACTTTTAAACTGGGATTTCTCCTTTTCTTATATAAACTTTCATCATGATCCTTTTTCCTTAGCAATCTACTAAACATATTGCACTTGGATCATCCATGGAAAGTAAACAACAAATTAAACATTACATTAATAAAAGTTATTTAACAAAAATGCTACATCAATGAATATTTTTTTCCTAGCAAATCTATTAATCATATTACATTTAGATCATCCCCTAGAAATAAAAATGCAAATTCAGAATTGCATTACTAAATTTGATCAATAGAAATGTTAAATCTGCATATATAATTTCTAAGATAAGAAACTTATGATATCACTCTTTTCAAGTTACTTCTTGTTTTTTAATTTCTAAGATAAGAAGTATATAGTTACCCATTTTTCTCGAAAACTCTATCCAACAAGATTAATAGTGGATAATGGATGTTGTCTTTCAAAATAGCAAGCCTTATCCTATAGAAGAGCATCATCTTTCTATTTTCATTTTACATCATTGCGCTTATGCCCGATTCCAATTCATTTTGTATGAAGAATAAGGTTTATGAAATTCAATTTGCTAATTTTCTTCCACATTTTGGTTGTCTAATGGAATTCATTTTTGTAACTATATCTTTGTGCTTCCATATTTTTTTGGTGATTTCCCATTATCTTCATTTCTAATATGATTTTCGTTTACTGTATTCTTTTATCTATGTCATTAACTAATTTGTTTATTTATACTTAGTTGATTGAATATACTTGGAGTGTTGCATATGTGAATTTATTTTCTTTTTTACTGGTGGTTTAGAGATTGGTACATTGTTGATACTAAAATATATACCGTTGAAATGTCGGTCCCTTTTTCCTTTTACAATTTACCTTACATGTCTCTCATGGTTTATCGTGCTTTCCATACTAATTCAATAAAAAATTTACATTTAAAATTTAATTCGTTCATTCAGTAAGTTTCATCCACTGCACATTTTAATTTAGCAAATTCTATTTTAAACCAGTAAATTGCTAAGTACCCACCTTTTTTATAAAAATATATAACGATGAAACTACCCCTTTTTGGTTATTTTTTTTGATTTTCAGTCTACTTCGTAGTAGCTCAACGTGGTTTTGTAGTGAATCACACAGGGACACTACATGGTACCTAATGATACCACGTAGTGGCTCTTCGTGGTATCTCTAGGCACCACACAGTGCTCCTTTGTTGTTCTGTATAAAACCACATAGAGCCTCCATGAGGAAGGGTATTATTGGATTTTTCAATTTAAATGTGGGGCAACTGAGAAAAATGACGTGTTTTCCTTTTTCAGCTGAACTTAAGAGGGCTAATCAAAAATTAGCTATATAGAATGGTGGTGTTTTGTTTGCCGTTTTTAGTTTTGGGTTTTCACCTATATTGAGTGCGAGCGATGCATGAATATCATGGAAAACGATCGTTTTATAAAATGAAGTTAACGCACACAACAGAAAACAACTAATATATATTTTCCATTTCCTAGGAAGTAATGGAAGAATGAGAGACACCTCATCCTTTCATCGCTTCTCCATCTCCTCTTTCGTCCCCTCTGTCATTCTTCCATTCTTTCCATAGTCCATCATCTCGTCTTATATGTTGAAAACACAAAACATACTATAAACCAAACTCAACTTAGTTTTTAGTATTGATTTATTCATTTTGGAAATTTAATACAATACAATTTTAGTTTCCATCAGGCTGGAATAATTTGAAATATACCAATTCTAATTATAATGTGATTATTGTTATTTTGAATTTAATTCGGTTTTCTTTAAATTTCACATATTCATAGATATAACAATATTTTGCTATTAATTGTTTTCAAAACATCTATTTTCTAAATTACATTCTACCTATCAATATGAATTTATAGGCTTTTAAGATTTTGAAATTTGATTGGAGCCAGAAGTCATTATTCTCTTAAATATTGAAAAAATATATGCAATTGATACACTCAGTAGTTGTTTTCCTATTTTGCATTTTATGAAATTTTTCGTGGATATCTTAATTAAATTAAAATGAAGTTTTTGCACTTTAATTAACGTGTTAATCCCTAAGGAATGGTGTCTAATTTTTTCTTTTGGATTTATTTCCTTTTTAGCTATATGTACAAAAATTTATTGACTTCTAATATGTGATCATACAAGTTAGAAGCACCTAACAAAAATAAAAAATGAATATATATGAAATGTACGTATCTAATAAAAAAAGAAAAGGAGAAAAGAGAAAAATTATAAAGAATAAAAAAGGAAAAGAAAAAATACTTATAAAAAACTATCAGAAGAATAAGCACGCGATACTACTTTCTTTCCTTCCCCTTTTCTTCTCTCTATTCCATCACAAATTTTGATTTCGTTCAAATGAAAAAAAAAAACAAAGTCCTCCTCTTTGAAAATCAAAATAAATTCAATACAAAATCGATAAACTAGAAAGATATGATCTTTGAGTTTGTGAAGGGAAAATCTTTATTCCTACACGTTTGTAGGGTGGTGTGCGACTCGTCCTTGGATTCAGAAGTTTTGGGAGTGAGCTAGGATTTGTTTTCTTAGTTATTATTGGAAACATACGGCAATGTGGTGTGTTCCATTGTGTTTGTCATTAGAAGAAGTGTCGGCGATGAGATTATGGGGATGTGTGGTTTGGATTTGTAGAACCCGACATGGCTAGGGAGGCAAGTTTTGGGGTGTGTTCGGGTGCTCCATGGTGGTCATATTCACGCAGAGCAGATGAAGGGGATTTCAACAGAGGTGGTTTCGTTTGATTTGAGGGTAAATTGAGTGGAAGAGAGAGGAAGGAAGATCATGACTATGGTGTGTTTTGCTTATAGGCATGAGCAAGAAGAAGAGGTACTTTGAGGGGATTAGCTTTTAAAAGGGTAATTGGTGCTTTAATTAATGAATAGAGTGATTTAATTATTTAATTGAATATTTGACTCATACAAGGTTAGATTCGAACGTTTTTCAGGTGCATTGGAGTCGAAACAATGATAGCAGCATTCTGGAATTTGATTGGTGAAATTCCGAGCCTTTTGGAATTTAGGCTAAAATCAAATGCTTGTTTGAGTTTAGTTTAAATCCAATAGCTTGGTTAAAAGCCAAATCTGGGTGAGTTTACTCATTCGCGACTAGCATTATTGTTAGCTATAAAGTGAAGTAAACAACAAAAAGGCATAAAAAATGTTAGCATTATTTTGGAAAATTCACGATTATCTATTATGTAACTTGTTGCGACGTCCTAAGATTTTCGGTCTTGAAAATCGACACAACATGCTATGTCGACTATTCAAGCATCAGAAATACCAGGACATTAATAGAAAGAAGTTATAGGATGAGAAATAGAAAAGAAAGAAAACTTAGAATAGAAGAAGAAGAACACAACAAAACAGAGTAAACACGAATCTCACAACGGAACGAAGAAAATATATTATATAACAACTTTGGAAATACAAACATGTAACTGTACATACATACCATTATCATATTATATCATAGCGGAAATAAACTCTATATATATCTAATTCAGAAGCCTCCTGCTCGGAGCTCCTCCACGTTATCTGAAAAATCCCAACTACTTGACGGCCCGTACAAATTTTAGCACCCTAGAGTTAGGGAAAACAAAACAAAATAACTCTAGGTCGGTCATGTAACTGGTGTGAGTAAACTCAAATCACTTAGTTTAACTTTTGGAATCCTTTTAAAAGAAATGATAATCATAAGACCGATCTACACATAAACACAGATGGTTTTTGCCTTATGATAACCCAAAATATTTCTTAAGATCAATATTTTATGATATTATAATAATGTCTAAATTAAGGAAATAGCAATCTAGCAGAACGCTTTCATCTCACGTTCTGCATATATAATATACAAATCAAAAACCGCGGGCTCTTATTGGCTAATGGATTTCCAACTCTGATAAGGTATGGAACCACCTTCCGATCAGTGTACTCTAAAAGCGATACACTGGAGTTCAACAAGAATATCTTGTAACTCAGCTACACATGGCCGGCCATTCATTTCGCTTGTATGTTCTGAATATATTATCACCTTACGGTTGGTATACCAACATAACCGTTCCTGGGAGATACATAAGTGAAAGAAGTAACAAATAAGAATATTCTCCAGATGGTGACAATATACCCTACTTGGGTGCGACCCACATAGCTATGCTGCCTGCCCGATTTCTGTCATTTCCCAGTTGATGAGGCTTAAGGTCATAACGTTTCTTTTAGCCGATCACTCCTTATTTACTTGGAATGCCACATCGTCATACCAGTCAAACCACAAATTGATTTCCCCAAAAATACCATGGGTATAAGCTAAGAGAAACGAATTCCTCTGCCACCAATGTAAATACGTTTGAAACAATCAACTTACGCGATCTACCAGATATACTCTGTCAGATATTCGTCCATTCAAGTTTCCTTGGACTGGACAACCAAAGGAATTATTCTGTAAATCCATCTTAGGCAATTTCTACCTAGGATTGCCAGAATAACCCTTGCATAAACTTCGTCTTCAATTGTCTTCGATTTATTCGATTTGAACGATAATGCCCATACGGAGTGGTTTCCAGATAATAAATCTGATCCCGGTCTCTCCGTATTGACAACGGAAATGGTCTAAAACTTTGATAGTCGGTGATTTCACTATCAAAGGAAAACATGTGTACAAATAATGGTCATATTTCCAAATGGAAATCTTACCGATCAATCATCATTCAACACTTTTTCTTTTTAAATTAATTGACCATTATTTATTTATGTCCCCATTTCCCGTTTCCATATATTCGTAAATCCTTATTTTCTAAATCTAGAAAATAAATGTAATTAAAATTGGAAAACATTCCCATTCCTTATTCATGCATAACTATCCTCTTACACCATCAGTCTCTAACTGTAAACTAGTAATAGAACAACCCCCTACGTATTAACCCCGAAGGCCGAAACCAACATCAAATCAATACCCAGACAGTTGTTCAACTTAACTAATCTCAAGTCAGTTTCTAATTCTTTTAACTTCATTTTAATTCCAATTTCAAACCCTATTTCCTTTATAGATATTTTATTAGCAAAATATTTAATTTAATCCAATTTTCACATAGAATGTGAAAAATATTTCTTTATAAAATCAAAACAGTTTGATTTCGTATTTAAAAACAATATCTCAAACCCAAATTCTATTTATAGACTATTCGTAAAAATCTTATTTGGAACTCCCTTTACAACTGCTACGTTTACATTTGATTCCAAATATCGGTGTTTGAACCGATTTTACTTCGCTATATAAAGATCAAACTTATATATTCCATTTATCAAATGATAAATATTTTATTTAATTTATAAAATATTATTTATAAATTAATCTTCTCAATTTATCTGTTAAAACATATTCTATTTAAAATATACTTTAAATTAATCCTTCTATAATTCTTTTATATCTCGCCAATTGCCCTTAATCAATATCATGTTACACGCATGTGTGAAGCACGGGTCTAAACTTCCCTAATGTAAAATTCTCTTTTTATATTCCTATAAATTTCCCAAAATATTATATTTACTCCATATACTCATTTATTTACCTCTTATTACCTTCATTCAAATTTTATACGAAAAACGGCCTTTTAAAACATTCATATAACTGTTAATAATCTTATGCATAAGATCTTATTTAATTTTCCAAATAATTACTTTTTTTAATAAAATCCATTGATTTTATATAAATATTTTATTTTCAATATACACTTTGAAAATTCCCTTTTTACATTCTAGTATTTCTTGTGGTATTTAAAATACCAAATAACAAGACCGGTTTCATCATAATCAATCACCGATCATATATCACAATATATAAAAAAATGGTATTTTAAATATTGAGGAATCCAGCTGGATTCCTCCAACCTGTTTCCCTACATCCACTGATGTTATACAATATAATTTACATCAATTCTATTTCAATATGAAATATTTTGATAAACAGAATCAATATTTGATTAATGATATATATTTATATATTATTATCTATGTTCTCAACCAATTAATTAGCAGTTCACCCAAACAGTAAACACATAACAATCAACCAGCATTTATCAATTCTAAAAATATGTTATAAAAATATAAACTGATCAGAGTTAGTGAGATTACTCACATTGATTGTTTATCATTAAATACGATTAACGGTCGGTAGACCGAATCAGATGTTTAACTTCACCATAAATCGAGACGATCTCCAAATGATTCCCAATCAGCTTCATTCCGTAGCTCGCGATCATACGATCCTAACGGATCGTGTTTTGTTGGATATGGGTAAGGTATGAGTACGATACTGGTATATTAAGTTTATATACAAAATGAAATTAAATAACACTTAACTTAATAATAATAATTAAACTTTAATTTAATTACTTACTTCAATACCGTACTAATCTTTCTCCTTCATGTCTGTTTGAACTCATATCTGTTTGAACCCGCTACCCGCCATTTCAAAACCATTTCTGAAACTTCTCCCTCATCAAAACAATATGACAGTAATAGCGCACTCTTGCATCGGTCCCCCTCATCAAAACAATACGACAGTAGTAGCGCATACTTGCACCGGTACTCACCATCATAAAACAAATAATAATGCTACATGTCCCCATGCGGTACACTCTACCACATTACAAATTCCCCTATACAAAATTTTTTCACCTTGCACCCTTCCATCCCTTCACGTCCTATATATTTATTCCAAACGCCATAGCCCCCTTCCTTGTGAAATCCAACGCCTCCATTTCTATTTCAAAACCCTTGCTGATCTTGTTACTACTCACGTCCATCTCCATATTCCCCCCTCACATATTATATTCTTCACCATGCATGTATTATGTGAAGGACCCCTTCCCTCTTCAGAAATCAGCCTAAGGATCGAACAGGTGACATTTCGTGAGCAGTTTACATGCTTTACCACTGGCCTTATAAGTACTTTCGCCTCTGTTTCGCGCCTACAGCTCCCACACATCCCCTGCCATGAAACCACCTTCGTCAGTCCACTATACTAATATCAGACTTCGTGAAACCTCCTCCACCTTTTACTACATCCACCCATGCAAACTCCTACTAATCCGCATACGTTTTCTCCCTTTCTTAAACCACCGCCGTGCATATTTCCTTCTAATTAAGTTCCTGCTCTTGTTTTCCTTGCGTAAATAGGGTATGCATGAATCATAGACAAAACAGGAGAGAGAAGATTGGAAAGGAGAAGGCACAGTTCACGTCAGTGCATATATATGAACTTTAGATTTAAAACGGACGAGTAGATTTGTTTTAAAATTTTGTTTTGATTTTATCAACTAACGTTTCCATTATTTTGGTCTGCATGAAGCAGTTGAAAAAAATAGCTTTGAGCTTAGTTCTGAAGCAAAGGGGGAAGCTGGGGTTTGTTGATATTTATACTGAATGAAGCTTAACCCTTAAGGAACTAAGGGGTAAGGACGTACGTAATAGGGTAGGATAGGCACATGCGAAAATGAAAATTTTGGTCCGTTTGTTCGAGTTGTCCATCACCATAGACTTGTGTGCATATAGCTTATGCTAGGAAAAGAAAGGAGACGTGCCATGAGGTGTCTGCTTTGATTTGTCGGGTAGGATTTGATAGCAACAATTCACGCATGTAGGGTCTGTACGGATTTGGTTGACTAAAGGTAGCAGATATATTATCAGATATGCATGTGCTATTTAATGCTTCATACGAATAGTGTATGTATTATATATGTATATATATATATATATATCTAAGTTTACTTACTTCCGAAGTAGTGAAAGTTTGCAGAAGACTTGACTTGAGGGGACGTGAAGGAAACAACACTAAATGAAGGGCAGACATGGGAATGGGCGTATACTTCTCAGCTAAGGAATTGAATGCCAGCTGCCTTGATGATGTGTACGTGATGGATATAAATAAAATCAACCGCTTTCTTCTTAGCTAAGAAATATCGTACCCCACTACGTAGAACACTGTATAATTATGGATGGTTATGGACAAAAATAAAACTATAGTCGTGTCGAATGGTATGCCATGATCCAAAAAATATAATAAAATATACAAGCTAGTTTATTCTGTGAAGTCCCAAATTGCTGGCTTGGTGTGTAAAATACTCCAAATAAAAAGTTGCTTATTTTTCAAAATAAAAACTACAAAAAAATTCTATAAATTAAATTATAGCTACGTTTCAAAGATCTTATCCAAATTCGAAACCAATGTTTAATTATAATTAAATATATCGTTATGGCTTATAAACGATTCCATAGCGACTATTTGAAAATTTGATTTAGCCATAACTTGCAATTTGTAAGCCAAAATCTTGATTTTTCCCTTCTGTTAGAAAAATATAGCTCAGCAAATTCAAACGTTTCTTGTTTCGAAGAAATCCGACCTATAGTGAATCATGTATACTCAGTTGAAGTTCAAATCGTAATATTATGAACTGCCGTGTCGTTCCGAGCTCGAATATAATTTGCATTATAATTAATACGTTCAACGGTCATTTAAATAATATATTCGTTATTCTGATTCAAATTCAAACTCGATTAAATATCATATATTATACAGTTTACACAGTATTGCACAATTAACTAATTTCGACCGTTTTGGAATTAAAATTATTACTATCCCGTTATTTATATTAATTAAATATTCCACTTTCTTTAATTCAAATCATTAAATTTCTGAATTACTATTTAAATAATTTAAATAAATTAATTATTTAAATTGTTCAAAACACGGGACATTACAATCCTTCCCCCTTAAAAGAATTTCGTCCCTAAAATTACTAGAGTGGGAAAAAAACTACGAACTCTATTAACTGGGTTATAAATTAATTGTTCTAATTATTAATTTCAGTTCACCCGAACCAAATAATTTCAATTAAAAATATGAATTTATTATTATTTACGAAAAATTTCAAAAATCCTGAATATTTTCTAACACCTTAAATTTTCAAAAAAAATCGCCAGTGTCTTCTTTGTACGGCTCAATCAGTACATGTAACATCCCATATTTTTTTGTATATTAAATCTTCAATTTAAATTAAATAAAATGGAATAGTCTTGGGGAAAAAAAGTCAAATTTTGTTGATTTTTATGATAATGATTGTTTGAATTAGGTATGAATAAATCTTTCCAAATTCAGTTTATTTAGAAATTGTTGGGATTTGAGAATTTATATTTTAAATGATTAAAAAAAATTTAAGTTGTTTAAGTTAAGAAGGAAATTCAAATTCAACTTGGTAAACGGGGAAAATTCTAAGTTATTAACTTATGATTGAAATTCAAACCTAAATTTAAATAATCAAATTTAGGACTTAAAATTTGTTAAATCATATTTTGAAATTTATTTAAGTTGAAATTTGATTTAAAATAGAATTTAATAAATATCTAAAGTGAATTAAAATAGTTAGTTGAATTTATTGAATATTTTATTAATTACTGTGAAATTTAACTGTTTGTCAATTGTTTCGAAATCCAATGAAACCAAGCTCATCGGATCCGGAATGGTGAATTATGATAGGATTTCAGTTTGCGTTACAATTGGGTTTGTAATTTGATCTTATGGGAGAAAACGCGAATGGAATCAATGCAATGTGATAATTGTTTGTTTCCTATGTTGTGCTTATATATATACATATAACTTAATCTCCATTCTAGACCATCAGCCATTTACACTATACGTACACCTTCCGCCATTTATTTTTCTCCAATGGTTGAAAACAAAAAGTTCAAACCCTAGATTTAAATCAAAATACAAGTTGAAAATTAAATATCTCCAAACCCTAGCAAATTATATGTCGAATCGAAGGCCTCGACGATACGAACCTATGGGTACTCTCCGTTTCGACATGCAGTGACCGAATCATCCAGAAATCGCAGTTAAATAGTCGAATTTTCGAAACCCTAGAAGTGGATTTGGGGTTTTCTGATTTGGTGGTTAATTGAAGAAATTGGTTTCTGGGTTTCATAGAGGAGGATCATACGATCACAACGTTTGTAGCGGCAGTGTTTTAAAGTGGCTAGCGCACGCGAATTTGGTGATAGAAGGTGCGACGGGCGGTTTTAGCACTGGAGATAGCCGACGCGGTCGAGAGCATAGGCTAGTGCGGTTTTCGAGGGTGAGCACATTGGCGGTGGTCGGAGTCCCTCCGTTGGCCATAGATGGGTGATTTCTTTGGTCAAAGTTGTGCTCGAAATGGGTTTCCGCGGTGAGGTCCTGTAGCGTGGAGCGGGAGAACGTTGAGGAGAAGCGGACGTGGCACCCTGTATTTTGGTAAGGTTATTATTTAATTAGTTATATATATATTTTAAAATTCAAACGATAAAATGCTAATAACTTTTGCGTTTGGACTCAAAATTGGACGCGGTTAGGTGTGTTGGAATAGTGGCGAAATTACGGACGTTATGACATAGGTTTGGCTGCGTTTGGTGACTATAAATTTTTGGGCTTTAGTTGGACGTTCGATCCACTAAATATCCAAAGGTGAGTGATTTTCTCACTTATGAGATACTGAATTTTTCCCATATTTATTTAATTAAGTTATGAAATAAGTTAGGTTGCATGGTTGTGTTTGATTATGATTGGTTGCTTAACAATGACATAAAAGTATGTAAATCTGAAAATTTAGGTTGATAATTAGTTATTTAAATTTATTAAATTACTAGTTGGAAATTCCTATCCTTGTAAACCCGTGAAACAGAATTAATACTGATTAATTGGATGAATGGTTATAATGGACACTTTGGGTTGATTTCTGAATGAATATTGCTATGTTCCGGTATTCAGTATATGCATGTGTGTGTTGTTTGGCGATTAATCCCATTTCAACCAAGATTTTACAGGCATCATACAAACCCGGGATTGATCGATTAAAATCAATTAAGAACACAGATTGAAATGATAAATATTTATGACCTTGATTTGGATTGAAATGATAGATCCATCCCTGAATATCGAGAAATTAAATTTAAAATCACTTGGCCATAGGATAGCAAACTATACATAGACATCGGTTGGTTAAATGATTTTTAAATATTCGAAATCCTATTCGATGAAATTTTTAATTAAAGGAAAGGTATCGATTTTCGATATATTTTATTTTCCTTTGAATTTGAACTTTGAATGATTATGAATTGGTTATGGGAATTATCCAAGCCAAAATTTGGAAAAAGAAAAAGGATTTTAAGTGTAAGTCTCAAATTTATGGTAAATGTGAAATTTATAAATTCTCCATAAATTAAGTTCGGAAATGAAAGTAATTTGAGGATACTTGAAATTACTTCAAATTGATAGAATATGAATTTGAATCCTTGAAATCGAATCGTTCGTTTGAATGGTTTGGAAGAGATATTGAAAATATGTAAACTCCATTGAGTCTGGAGTATAGATTCAAGTATTTGAATTTCGGAAGGAAGGAACAATTATGATTTAAAGAATAATATATATATATATACACAATGTTGATTCAAATAAACTATTTCTATTCTTAAAAATTTACTTACAAAACTTTTTACCTATAAACTATTTTATTATAGCTAAATTTTTCCTTATATTTTATTATTACTTAAACTAATTTGTAAAACTTTCATTTTTTGTATATTCATAGTTATCTAAATGATCCTATCTTATTCTAACCATTTTATTCTATATATATATATATATATATATATATATATATATGTTATATAAAGATTTTTCTCATAAGTATCTATTTTTCAAAATTATATTTTTGTGAATTTTAAATTTCTTTTGAATGGAAAGTGTTTGGATTTAAACCATTGATTCAAATGGAGTTGAGATAAAGTTATATCCTCTTTGAATGTGAATCGATTTCTAAACCAAGTATTATATGGAAATATGAATTATATTATGCTCGAATATAATTTATCTCCCAAGGGAATAAAATGAGTTATGAAAGTATATATTCTATTTGAATATCAATGGATTTTTGAACATAAGTCGATTCGAGCTAAATATAAATCTTAAATGAAATATATTCTATTGAATATAAGTCGATTTTTGAAATATTGTATTAATTATAATATATGATATGGAAATATATTCTAGTTTAGAATATAATCGATTTGGGAATGATTATGATACCTTGATATAAAACTTTATTCTATTGAATAAAAATTGGGTTCAAACAAAATATGATATTTTGATATGAAATCGAACCTTTGTGAAAAGTAAAAGAACCGACTGATGTGGAAAATATAAGCGTTGTTTGTTAAAGAGACCACAGTCAACAAATGGCATACTCTATGCCCGTGTCGATACCACTTTAACAACTGTGAACGTTATGACGTATCCAGAATGAAATGTGATGACTTGGAGGCAATTGTTGTATTGAAGAAGATGAACGATAACGAATATAGCCTTGACCTTCAAGTCATAATTGAAATGACTAAAACAGGAGCTATACCGTGACTAATTGAGGTAGCACCTTTGATCGGACACACTTCTTCGATACTATTTCTATAACTATGATGATGATGATGATTAGGGCCCATTTGAATTGGGAGTGTGATCCGAGGTGGGCGGTAGTGGCTGTTATGCATTACCACCAGTCCGAAAGTGCAATTGGTAGAATCCTACCCTGGCCATTGCCTTGAGTGCCTTGTCATATTTATCCATATCGAGCCCCATACGATTTTGATTTAGCATTGCCTTTTATAAAGTGCCCTCTTATAACACCAGTACGGTGAATTTACTGTACTGTATAGACTGTTGATGCATGTAAATGGCGTAAGGGTAATATGGTAATCCCGCTTACCCTATTTTTGTGATATTTACTTTAGTGGATAGACACTACAACAATAGCGTATTATACTATGTATGTAATAGTTTAACGGATCCTTGAGAGATGGAAAATCCCGTAACGTCTCTTGAGTTACTGCTCCCATGTCACTCAAGTTATTTCGTATTTTAATTTGACTAATATGAGAATGATTTAGTGCTGATCTGAGTGTTTATGTGTTTTCTTTTATGCAATACGCTCGAGTCAGCAAAAGTTTGTAGTTAGCGAAGTTTACCTTGCCGTGGAGATCGAAGATGAAGATTTGGTGTATATATATATATATATATATCAATTTTAAGTATGTTTCTCGCTGCATTTTATTTCCACTGCATTATTGTATATACTTGTATTAGTGTAACTCTGATGACTGAAAAGTGTAACTCAAAATATATATGCTTTAAATGCTTTTGAACCATTATTATTTTATTATATGTTGTCCTTCCACTGTGAGACTCTATGATTTCTTTTCTCTTCTTTCTTCTTTTCTTCTTCGCCCAATAACTACCTGCATTTGTGATTTGTTTAGGTTGACATGTTTGGTTATTGTCGATTTGAATGGTCAAAAATCTGGGTCGTTACAGTTGGTATTAGAGCGTATGGTTGGCAACAACCTTGGCTCTGTTTGGGAATAAACTCATTAGAGATGGGGTTAGTAATGCCCTAGAATGAGTTTGATAGTATATACGAAAGAGCGTACTTGTATTTTTGATATAAAATGGTTTTATATATTGTGTTGACTTGTTCTGTTGAATATTTATGAATTCTGGTCGATATATGGGACGCCATAGAATCGATAGGAATTTCTAAATAATCGAATAGAATGGATCGACAAAATATGGTTTTCGATTATATTTTATATATTAAATATATTATTTTTGGTTTTAGTGTATATGCCTTTATCGTTAGAAAGCGATAATATTAAGTTATTATCTGTTATGGTTGATTAAATAATAAATCTAATGTACGGGACAAATTAAATGGTTAAAAAGGTTTAAAAATAAAAGGTATAAAAGACATTTAGGCAAATATATCTTGGAAATAGGATAGAAGTGGACTCGAGAACCTGATTTCTGTACTTTGAAAATAGATTTGCCAGGATTTTTGCGAAATATGGTATTGTGGTAAGTGTTTCTAAAAAGGAATGTTTTAAGGATTTTAAAGAAATAAGTGTAATCCCTTTTCGGACAACAGAAATGATTTTGGTAATGGGTGCACGCATTATCGACGTTTATTCTGAAGCGTCTAAGTGGGGGAGACCACTCCGTATTTTCATATCTGGTTTGAAAGGGGTTTTTGGATTTAAATTCCTATGGTATAAGTATAAATGTTTGTTATTTTAAACTTAGTTTGAAACCCAGAATCAAGCAATTTAAAATCACCTTAACAAATGACATTGACTTAAGGATTAATGTAACTCGAGTCATTGAAATTTTGGACTTAAATGTTGAGAGAAAGGAACCATCGCTTAAATCCAATCGTGGACGATAATAAAGTTAAATAAGTTACTAGTTTGGTTGATATAAGTGTTAGAGAAGTTGAAATTCACTTTGGAAAAGATTTCACCTAAGTCAACTAAAACGAATAGAAATATTAGGTTGTGCAATAAGGAGTGATAACACACGACTGGGCTAATTCATAAGTAGTTAAGTTAGTCGAGAAGGTGTGGAAAGAAACTTATGTTGTTGATAATATGGACTGCCGATAAATAAAAATTTGAAAGAAATGATGTAACAACCTGGAAAATTTGAGCTAGTTTAATTTTTTTGGCTATTTTAGTGGATTTCAAATATTTAAAATAAATTATTTTGAATAATAACGCCGAAAAGTATGTTTGAATCGATGTTTGAAAATAAATATATTTATTTTAAATTATAAACAAGGCATGAAATGGCGCGGTAGTTTCAAATTTTGAATTCGAACTTTGACTGACTGTACCGGGTGAAAATTAAAACGGATTTTAGTGAAACCAAAATATTTAAATCTATTTATGAACATCTTTCTAACGAATCTGAAAAATCGAAGTTTCGTATCGGGAATCAAAAGTTATGGCTAAATGAATTTTTAGAAAGGTCGTTATAGAATTTATATAGCCCGTGAAAATAGACATTTTGCAAACGACCTCAGAATTCGACGAAACCACTTTTTTTGGATCCGGGTTGTCAAATTATTACTAGGTTTCAAATTCCATAATTTAAGAAGTCAATATGTTAGCGTGGCGAAGGAAAATGTGTTTAGTGGATTTTTGTTAAATTGGATCGACCAGAAAATGGCCATTTTCAAACGGTCTCAGAATTCGACAAAACCAGTTATGTTGGGACCGTATCGTCAAAACATAACTAGAATTATTTTTCGGGAATTTTTGGGATCATTATGTGGCCCCGGCAAATTGAAATGTACGTTCAAATCAAATATTGAATGTTTTATATTTTAATTTGGAAGAAAACTAACTGGAACAGTCGAATGGGCCTCCGAAGCATATCCCATTGTATTCGGAATGAGGGTATTTAGCTAGGGACGATAGTCGTTGGGTTTGGATTGGAGATAGTATGTGAAGAGGGGTATTTTTGAATTTTAAAAATATATAAATTAAAAAACCATTGGCTAATCACATTTCACCGCCGCTTCCTCTCTCCCCGTAATTAACCCAGGCGACGACGATAAAGCGTTCTTACCTTCTCTCCTCTTTTTCTCTTAATCCACTCAATAAAAACGAGAGACCCAGTTATGGTTATTGTAGATCTCCTCTCAATCTTCAAATCCATACCAAATTTGTGATTTTTCATTGAGTATTTCGTTCGTTTGAAGCCACCAAAGTCCGAACGTTCCTTGCGCCGCCCAGCCTTCAGACGGCCGTCGAGTTCATCGGCGTGGGTCCCCTCCAGCGCGCGACTCTGAGTACTTCGGCGTAGTGCCGTCTGATTCCGACCTTGAGCAACGGATTTCACGAATTTGGCAAACCTAGTTTTGAATCCTTTCTGAAGAACACGGCTGGTATATTTTGAACTGTTTTAAAACACTAAAAACCGTTGCAAATCTAATTATATTTGTAAAAATTTATATCTTTTTGCTCTGTGGTCGAAATCCAGTGAAATAAGAGACGGTGGACTCATGCGGACGTCTTGTACATTCTAGAAGAGACCAGATATTTTTCTGAGCCTTCTACAATTTTTGGTGGAGTGGAACCCAATGTGAGATTTCTGAATTATAAACGATATGGAAATAACGATGTATAAATTATATAGTCGACGTACAATCAAAGCCCCGAGCCCTGAATACCAAGGCGACCCACATGTATAAGCGTTGTATAAGTTATATGTTCAATGATAGTTTGTTTCACTTGTAAACCCGGGTGCCCCTTTTTCTACACGGGCAGCCTTGTATTCAGGTTTTAGCAGGCTCTTTCTGGATAGCTGGAGCTGAATATGGATTCTATCATTTATCTCTTTTTATGCTGTTCAACTCCTATTGTACATATTATGTTTTGTTTTCCGCTGTAGACATTTATGTATAGCTGAACTGTATTTGTACTAAGTATGATCCTGTATACTGTGTAATTCTGATGATTATGTTTATCCAGTGTATTCTATTGTACATTATCTGGTGTATTTATTTATTTCTGTTCTGCTGTTATTTGTTTATGAGTTATATTCCAAAGATTACCCAACACCGTCGTACGGGGTTTTGGGATCGTCACAAACGTGGTATCAGAACTTTGGTTAAGCTTAGTTCTGGAATATAGCATATTAACAAACTCGTTAGAGATAGAAATAGTAGAGTTCTAGGACGAATAACTCATTATAGATAGGATCAGTAATGTCCTAATATGAGTATAGCAGAATCAGAATAACTCGTTAGAGATGGGGTCAGAAATGTCCCAGAACGAGGTGAGAGTTATATGTTTATAAATAACGTATTTGTGATTATATATAGTCCGGTTTTAGAAATATGATTTTTGAATATATAAAAGATATATATTTGAAAAGTTAATCAATAAATTGATTGTTGTTTGTGTTGTGTGATTGTGGATTTGATTAATTAAATTATTAGAATGATAATTAATTTAATCAATAAGAGAATGATGGTAAATTTATGCAATTAAATCAAACATTGAACTGATTAGAGAATTAATTAGAAATATATACATGTACATTATGTATATTTGAATAGGTAAATGGATTAGCTGTTGAGTAAAGAATTTATTTGCGTGCCCGACAAATAGGTAAACCTTAATGAGTTGGATGCACAATTTTATTATTATATCAACTCCTGTGAATGCCATTGGATGCGGAGTGCTGGTTATTCTGTGTGCAATAATAAATGTCGCCATAGGATAGTAACAATTAATTTTTAACTACCCTACATGGCATACTTCTTAAAGATAGGCATACTTCTTGAAGATAGGCATACTTCATCATATACCACATAAGCATTAGGAGCTTGTGTGACGAGGTTGAAGATCTACCATACGAGCGAGAGGCTTGTATGGCAATGACTATATTTTACAGGTTGAACTGATGACTGATACGGACCATATAAAATGTAACGGTAAATTGCAAGATTAATAAAAACCCCACACGGGTCTGGAGATGACAATAAACACGTCTCTCTGGTCATTAAGGAACAAAACCATTTATAGGGCGACGAGAATTTATTCTCTGGAGTTATGATCTATACACACTCCCCTGTGGACACCGGAATATATCACTATAAATATGTGCATGCTTAGTAGGATTTATTTGGTACCTAATATAGCCCAATAAATTTCCAAACCCCTCCCCGTACAAAGGAGGTTATGGCGAATTTTTTTGAAAATTTAGGGTGTTAGCCAAATTTTTGAAGAATGTGAAAATTCTTAGAAACTTAAAAGTTGGAGAATGGAAGCCAGAAGGAAAGTGGAGATGGTTAATTAAACGATTTTCGACTTCGTTCCTTTTCGGGACGAAAAGTTTTAAGTGGGGGAGACTGTAGCAACCCGAAAAATCTTAGCCAGTTTAAAATTTTTAATTTGGCTATTTTAGTGGATTTTAAATATTTAAAATAAATTATTTTAAATAATAACACCGAAAATTATGTTTGAATCGATGTTTGAAAATAAATATATTTATTTTAAATTATAAACAAGGCCTAAAATGGCATGGTAGTTTCAAATTTTGAATTTGAACTTTGACTAACTGTACCGGGTGAAAATTAAAACGGATTTTAGTGAAACCAAAAATATTTAAATCTGTTTATGAATATCTTCCTAACGAATATGAAAAATCGAAGTTTCGTAGCGGGAATCAAAAGTTATGGCTAAATGAATTTTCAGAAAGGTCGCTATAGAATTTATATAGCCCGTGAAAATAGACATTTTGCAAACGACCTCAGAATTCTACGAAACTACTTTTGTTGGATCCGGGTTGTCAAATTATTGCTAGGTTTCAAATTCCAGAATTTTAGAAGTTAATATGTGAGCGTGGCGAATGAAAATGTGTTTAGTGGATTTCTGTTAGATTGGATCGACCAGAAAATGGCCATTTTTCAAAAGGTCTCAAAAATTGGCGAAACTAGTTTTGTTGGGACCGTATCGTCAAAACATAGCTAGATTTATTTTTTGGGAATTTTTGGGATCAGTATGTGGCCCCAGCAAATTGGAATGTACGTTTAAATCAAATATTGAATGTTTTATATTTTAATTTGAAAGAAAACTGACTGGAACAGTCGAATGGGCATACGAAGCATATCCCATTGTGTTCGGAATGAGGGTATTTAGCTAGGGATGACAGTCGTTGGGTTTGGATTGGAGCTAGTATGTGAAGAGGGGTATTTTTGAATTTTAAAAATATATAAATAAAAAAACCATTGGCCAATCACATTTCACCGCCGCTTTCTCTCTTCCCGTAATCAACCCAGGCGATGACGACAAAGCGTTCTTACCTTCTGTCCTCTTTTTCTCTTAATCCACTCAATAAAAACGAGAGCCCCAATTATGGTTATTGTAGATCTCCTCTCAATCTTCAAATCCATATAAAATTTGTGATTTTTCATTGAGTATTTCGTTCGTTTGATGCCTCCAAAGTCTGAACGTTCCTTGTGCCGGACAGCCTTCAAACCGTCGTCGAGTTCATCGGCGTGGGTCCCCTCCGACGCGCGACTCCAATTAATTCACGATGGTGCCGTCTGATTCCGACCTCGAGCAACGGATTTCACGAATTTGGCAAACCTAGTTTTGAATCCTTTCTGAAGAACACGGCTGGAAGATTCTGCACTGTTTTAAAACACTAAAAACCGTTGCAAATCTAATTATATTTGTAAAAATTTATATCTTTTTGCTATGTGGTTGAAATCCAGTAAAACATGAGACAGTGGACTCGTGCGGACGTCTTCTACATTCTAGAAGAGACTGGATATTTTTCTGAGCCTTCTACAATTTTTGGTGGAGTGGAACCCAATGTGAGATTTCTGAATTATAAACGATATGGAAATAATGATGTATAAATTATATAGTCGACGTATGAGTTATATAAGCATTGTACACTACATGCATAAGCATTGTATACGTTGTATGTTCGATGTATAAGTTATATATGCGTTGTAAAAATGATATATGCGTTGAAAAGAATTGAAACGATATTGAAATTAAATCGAAATATATTTATATACGTGTATATATATACTCCCCTCATCCACAGACCATGGACGATATATATTGGTTGTGATATTGTTTGGATTATTGGTTGATGTGAAATTTGGTGAATATCGTGAATGGTTGATTTGAAATGATATATTGTGGTTGAAATCCCAATAGGATTAGTATATTGTAATAACCCGGAAAATCTGGGCCAGTTTAAAATTTTTATTTTGGCAATTTTGGCGAATTTTGATTATTTAAAATAGATTATTTTAAATAATATCGACGAGAAAATTTATTTTGAATAGAATTCGATGTATATATTTATATACGTCGTCGTTTGAATATAAATATTTATATATAATTATAAATAGAATTGAAAATGGCGCGGTAGTTCGATAATTCGATTTCAAACTTCAATTGAATGTGCCGGGTGCAAAACAATCCGGATTTTGGTGAAACCAAAAACATTATAATCAAATTGTGAATATCTTTCTATCGAATCCGAAAAATCAAGATTTCATAGCGGGAATCAAAGGATATGTCCAGTTGAAATTTCTGAATAGTCGCTATGGAATTCAGGCCCTTAAAAATGGACATTTTGCAAACGACCTCGGATTTCGACGAAAACACTTTTGTTGGGTCCGCAATGTTAAGTTATTGCTAGGTTTCAAATTTCATAATTTTTCGAATCAATATGTGAGCGTGGCAAAGGAAAACGCGTTTGACCAGTTTTAGTCGATTTTAATCGACTGGAAATTGGCCATTTTTCAAACGGTCTCAGAATTCGATGAAACTAGTTTTGTTAGGACCGTATCGTCAATACGAAGCTAGAAAATATATTTCGGGAATTTTTCTAGTTAGTATGTGACCTCGGTAATTTGAAATGTACGTTTAAAATTCAATATAGCGATTTAAATGTAAATTCAACGGAAACTGATCGAAACAGTCGAATCAACCTACGATACATATCCCATTGTGTTCAGAATGGGGGTAAAACGCTATGGACGACATTCGATGGGTCTCGTTTCGATTTCGAAATAAAAGTCAACTTAAATGAATAAATAAATTATATAAAATAAAAAAAAAGAGAAAAAAAAACTTTACACTTAAACCCCTCAGCCCCCTTTCTCCTTCACAAACCCGATACTGGGATTTTCAAAAAAAAAAAAGAAAAAAAAAAGAAAAATCCGCTATTCAAGATCGACCGCCGCCTGGCGCCCCTACCAGCCACCACCGCTCCTCCACCCACCGCGCCAGACTCCGACCGCCCCTCTCTAGCCCCCGACGACCTCTTCCCTTCCTCCTTTTCTACCACCGAGCCACCCAAACCCTAGAACCCAAAGTCCGCCGCACCTCCAGCCTTAGCCACCGTCGTCAGAGGTCGAGCCCCCTCCTCCCCTCGAAACCCATTCCGACGGCCATCGCCTGAGACCGCGCCACCTTCTCCTCCTGAGCACTGCCGTGACTTCTCCCCCCCCCCTCCATTTTACTGTAAGTTTGTTTTTATTTTATTTTAATTTATATTCAGTTTTTAATTTAGAAAACATACGATTTTTATTCAAGAAAGATTATATTTTTAGATGGGTAAAAATACGATTTTTAACAAATAAAAATCTGAGCTTTATTTTATCGTGAGGTAAAGAGGAAAGTAAAAATATGATCTTTATATTTTTAAAGTAATAAAAATATGATAAGTATTAAAAATATAGTCTTTACTATATAGAAGAATTAAAAATATAATTTTTACATGATAGAAATATTAAAAATAGCATCTTTATATGTGTAGAAGAATAAAAATGTGACTTTTATAATGATATATTTTTGAAAAGATGAAGTCTATGTTTTTTTAAAGGCGAAATCTTTATATGGAAAATAGCGTGATAAAAATATAATTTTTATCTATATAACATAGTAAAGAAAAATAGAATTTTTATATATTGAACTTCGAAAGAAAAATAGAATTTTTATATATTGAACTTCGAAAGAAAAATAGAATTTTTATATATTGAACTTCAAAAGAAAAATAGAATTTTTATATATTGAACTTCGAAAGAAAAATAGAATTTTTATATATTGAACTTCGAAAGAAAAATAGAATTTTTATATGTTGAACTTCGAAAGAAAAATAGAATTTTTATATATTGAATAGCGAAGTAAAAATTCGATTTTTACATATGTAGTGAAAGCGGACAACGAAAGCGACAAAGGGCGAGTTGGCGAAGATTCCCTGCATTAGAAGTGCCGTGGAGCTAGGATAGCTATCTGTGAGAATTTTTCACCTTTCGATTTCATTTATATTTATATATATACTAGGATGCAGACGGTGCTTAGTAGCACCCGACACAATCGTCCACAGAACATGGACTTGTTTGTTTGGTTGCATAGCTTAGTTATATGATATGATTTGAATTTGGTTGTTTGGTGATTTTGATTGATGTGTGAATGGCGTGGGCCTTCACTAGACCGGGGATAAGGCTAGGCCTCGTCCCGTTTCTAGTATCGTGCCGTTATGCCGCCGAAATTTTCTAAAATAAGTTAGAAAAATAAAAATATCATTTTATTTAAAGAATGAACTGAATAGGAGTTCATATGTTGGAATAAAATGTTTTGTCGTTAAAAATATAATTTTTAACGTGAATGTGAATAAATGAAATATTCATTTACAGACCGTACGGTTTGTTTATGTGCACCTATTTGAAGGGCATTGATTGGGTCGATAAATTTCACACATCGCCCAACTGCACAAATAAAATCTGTGTTTGATTGTTTGAAACCCCACACGGGTGTTGGGATGAAATTTGAAGTTCACTCATCCTGATTGATTAAATATGTCGATCGATTGATTGACAGGCTGTTATAAGCGTTGAATATCTATATTTGATGCTTATACAGTGTAGTGCACTTTGGTTGATGGTTGATTATTTTTCAATGCTATTATATACATGTGTTGTATGGAAATCCATATAATTAATTTTATATGGTAATTGATTGGGCCTCATTCCAATTTGAAAAATAAAGAAAATTTGAAAATAGAAATTTATGAAGCCGTGTTGATTAGATTGACGCCATTTTGACGTGAACGATATTTATATCGATTTTATTCATTTTAAAATGAATATTGAAAAGTGATTTCGAAATCGACGATTTCGAAATGAATTGAATTGAAAACGATTTCGAAATGAATTGAATTGAAAACGATTTCGAAATGAATTGAATTGAAAACGATTTCGAAATGAATTGAATTGAAAACGATTTCGAAATGAATTGAATTGAAAACGATTTCGAAATGAATTGAATTGAAAACGATTTCGAAATGAATTGAATTGAAAACGATTTCAAATTGAATTGAAAGTGAATTGAAATGAATTCAAATTGAATTGAAATTCGAATTGAATAGAAATGAATTTTAAAACGAATTTATAAAGGAGAATTCCATTTTTGCTTTGGATTGAAATGGAAATTGAAATTGCTTTTGAAACGAATTTAAAACTATTCATATAATTCGTTTTAAATAGAAATCGACGAAATATATTATATATATTATATATATAATATAATGGCCTGAATAGAATGCGCCGCGCCGCGGCAGTTCGTGAATTTCGACCATTTATTTCAAACGGACATTACGGGAGATCCGACCGTCGGATTCTCCTAAAACCGGAACCGTTGGGTTCGTATCGAAAAGAGCTTTCTGACGAATGTGATAAATTAGAAATCTAACGGTTGGATTTGGAATTATGTCCAAATCAAATTTGAAAAAGGTCGCTGTAAGTGCAGTTCGATGGCCATTGATGGAAATCGACTATACTTGCCTTGATAAAATTATTAAAAATAGTAATAATTTGTGTAAAATCATAAGAAATGATTTAGAAAGGATTGGGATGAAAAACTCCATATTTGAAAGGATAAAAATAGATTTTTATCGAAATGAACTAGTTTTGAACTAGAATTATAATTCTATTCATTTTTAAATAAATAAATTGAATTTGAAAAGGGTTTTGAAAATAACCAAAATTTCCAATGATTGCATTGGAGTGGATTTGAATCGAAATCGTCTTCGGAATATTTCGATGTTGGAATTCGTGATTATACAGATGTTGTTACGGAAATTTGAAAGATATATATTTATATCGTTATTTCCAATACGACATTTGTTAGTCGTAGAATTTGATATTGAGTATAAGCCGATATATTTTCTATTCAGAGCCTTGTATTGAATATCAAATGTGATTTTGGGTTTATCGTGAACAGTGTTTTAAATAACACTTGTTCTTTAACCCGATAATTAATGGAATGTGATTTTGGGTTTATCGTGAACCGTGTTTTAAATGACACTGATTCTTTAACCCAGTTAAAGATTAAAACTAAGTGTAGTTTTAATGAATTTTTAATTAGATTGAAATGATCGAAAATGGAGTATCACCAGTTTTGCTCCAGGCGATGGTTAAATCTTTAATTAGATTTGAACGTGAAATGGTAATTGAATTTACCGATAACACTGTGGTGTTAGATATGAAGTATTACCAGTTTTACTTCATGGGATGAATAGGTTGGGATTGGGAAATAAAATAAATGATTACTTCGGTGTGGTTCGCTAATCCCGACTAGTTTGAATTGATATTCAAAGGAGATTAAAGAATAAATTTAAAGAATTTATCTTGGATAAAATTAATAGGAACTTTTCCCAAAGTATAGGAATATTTGAATAAAAGAATATTCTGAATTGTAATGAGGCGTATGTTGTGTTTGTGTAACACTTTTATAATATATACGCGAGTTATTCAGAAAGACCGGGTTTATCCCATTCTGAATAACTGATTCGACATGGTGTCGAAGATGAAGACGGTGGTCGAAGACCGGAAGTCTTCACGTCGTTTGGGTGATTACTGATGATCTTGATTGGGCTGTACACCCAAGAAGATGGAAACAGTTAGTGATCGTCCAGACGTGCTTGGAGATCGATGGATATGCGGGGTACTAGGTGCCTCCGGTTTCGTTCAGACCCAGAACGAACTTGTAAATGGACTGTGTGTCTAACATTGGATTTTAGTCTGTGTGATTGATTTCTATTAAATATATATCTGTTTGGCGGCGGAGAATTTATTCTCTTGCTTAATGCCCTTCTCTGAGACGTACGAGCTCAGGGGTTATATATTGATGGATATCAAACGCATGGAGTGAATTGCCTGTGTGGCATGCCTAAGTGGCAATTGATCAAGGCTTCTGTTGAAAAGCAAAGTCTTGTGGTGATGATCAAAGCACGACCTTTGTGGCGTAGCTTTGTGTAACGTTTACTTCGCGAGTTTCACACCCGGTATGAACCAAAAACGGGAGACGGACCTCAGGGAGGACTTGCGTTTCTTTCTAGCTAGAAGTGGCGTCAGTGGTTTTACCTGCCCTGACGAGTTTGACTTATGTGGTTGTTGCTGTTGCGAGGCGCCTCGGTTATATCGGTTTCGGCCGATGCATTCTGGTCGGCATACGGACCAGACTTACACCCCATAGGGTGGGGAGACGTATTGTTCAGGCATAATAATCCACATCGGTGGACCGGCCCTGACGATCCAAGGGGCAGTTGCGGCTGTTCCTGAGGGGCGGGCTGGAGCGTCTCGAATCGGTTGAGGACTATCTTTTGCCTCGGTTCATAGATGGAAACCCAATTTCCAAATACGTGATTCTGCGGTTTTATTTGTAGAGCCTAGTATGGCGACATAGTGGGATGGGGCATTCATGCCGCCTATGATTGATACTTATGATTTGAAGTTGTTTTATACACTATGCACTTATGATAGTATCAAATGATTTGTTTTAAACGTATCAAGCATCCTTAGCTATTATAAGGTAAAAACCCTATCCTCCGGCTTGCGTTGCATTGTGTGATGGGAACTGGGTCTTATAATAGCTTCATTCTTCTTTATTTAGCATTGCGCTGTTGTTTTATGCACTGGTATTCTTGGGAGGAAACCCGTTCCGTGTTTTACGGCGTGGTCCCTTGATTTACCTAACTTTAAAAATAAAGATTAACTGTTTAAGTTCTCACACCAGTCCCATGACTGACCTGGAGTTTATTGTTTTAACCTAAACTCTGGGTGCCCCTATTTTCGACACGGGCAGCTAGTAGTTTTGGTTTTGCAGATTTATATTCACAGGATCCTGGTTTACAGCTGGAACGATATCCGGAAAGCTTTGTATCCGTATATCTCTTCTAGTTGTGTATTGTATTATTTTCCGCTGCTATGTATTTAAATGTAATTTAAATCTCTGATATTTCTGTGTAATATTTATTCATTTATACTCTGTATATTCTTGTATTCTGATGCATTGTTGTAATATACAATGAAGTGTTCTCTCGTCTGCGTTCTATTTTGTCGTGTTCTCAAAACAATTCGTTCTTTCTCTTCTCTTCGGAGACCGGGGAAGTTACGGGTCATTTCATATATGGGAAAATTCGTCTGCATACGAACTAGAGATTGAAAATCCCCATTGTCAAAAATCACGAGGTTTTAAGGTAGCCGTACTAGGGACGGTGCCGGTTTGTGATGACCCCAAACTTCCACGGAATGAAAGCAGGAGTAATCATTTGGAATACAACATAAATATAATATAACAAGTCACAGAAACAACATAGCGCAGGAAATCCATATAGTAACAACATCATAGCAGTGGAGATATAATGTCATCAGCAATAGAAAATCCACAGTCACGGAATTCTAAGTTATTACATCAAGTTTGCAGAAAAATGACATAAAATGGAAATAAGTCTAATGTTTGAAATGAAAAAGAAAATGCGATAAGAGCAAATGATAGAAAGTCTTCGTAGCTCCAAGTCATCACCTCTACGTCAAAAGCTGGCCCAAGGAAAATGATAAGTAGCTCCAAAGAAAAGACTCCAGGCAAAAGAATACCTGTTACTTGGCTGCCCATGTAGAAACGAGGGGACCCAAGTTTGCAAAAAGGTAAAACAAACCATGGGTCAGTCGTGGGACTGGGGTGAGAATTCTTAACTACTTTAACAACTAATAAGATGGCAAACCCAAAGACCACGCCGCTAACGCGGAGCGGGTTTTATCCAATGGGTTGCCGCGCATAATTTAAGGTGTCATGAAAAAAAATAAGAACAACGTGAAATATCGCAATGCTTTTGGAAAAATGGAATCACCATAAGACCCAAGTCCCATCACACAATGCAACGCACACCAGAGGATAGGGTTTTACCTTATGATGGTTAAACATGCTAAATACGGCAAATACGAATCTCATATTATCATTAGTGTATATGAAAACATTTCAAAATAAATGTATTAATCCTAGGAAACATAGCTACCATATACTATGCTTCCATACTAGTAATACAATCAAATTCGTCGGTTCGTATTTGGATTTTGGTTTCCATCATGAGTCAAGGCTAGGGCGGAGCTCCTTACCGATTCGAGACACTCTAGCTAATGCCTCAGGATTCTCCGCAGAGAACCCTTGGATAGCTGCAGGGCCGGTCCACAAATACAGCTTAGCGGATTGGCAATTCCTGAACACACGTTTCCCGGTCCTATAGGACCTAATACCGAGGCCTCGAAAATTCCATCATCTACTTGAGTAAAATGTCAGCGCTGGTAGGTCCCTGACATCACTATATCTAGAAAGAAACGTGCTGCTCTCCCTGCGTTCCCTTCACCCGTTTTTGACTCAACCGGTGGGTGAGGCTCGCGGAGTTACGTTACACAAAGCTACGCCTAAAATAGGCCATGCTCTGATCATCACCATAAGGTTCTGCTTTTCAACAAGAAACCTTGATCATTGCATCTTAGTATGCCACATTGACACTCCATATCACACTATCGGCTCTCCGTTAATTGTACAAAAGGGTGTTAAGTAGAGAATAAATTCTCTACCACAAATCATTCGTACTCCCGACAGAAAATCAACAAATGAAATATAAAGGAGTCCAATGTCGGACACACGTTCCATTTAAAACTTATGCTCTGGGTCTGAGCGAAAGTCTAAACCGTGAGATCGACACATACGTTTGGGCAATTACCCTAACCCTTGAATTGGGAGCAAATCAATTCAGGACCTTGGTCACCGTCCATTCGAGGGAAGATTTACGGCCTTCACGTCATCTCATACTTCGATCCTTCAACGTCGTTTGGTTTAATTTGGGATGAGAGTATCTCGGACTTTCCAAATAACCTCGCATACTTATAGTTTTGGAAAAACCATTTCATGTTGTTATATTATTTTATAACGACTAATTCTTGTCATAATTATTTAAAATAATTTAACTTCTTACTTAACGGCGCATAATCTTACTTTTATTTACATTAAATAAAATGTAGTCTTTCAATACATATCATGCTCTTATTTTATTTACATTGAATAAAATGTAAACCTGTACCTACGGTTAAATTCATTTATATCAACATTAAAAATAATGTTAACGCTATCCTACAGTTAAATTCTCTTTTTTATTTACATTAAGAATAATGTAAATCAATCCTACTGTTAATTCTCCTCTTTTATTTATTTGCATTATATGAAACAATGTAATTTTCCTACGAAGTAAATCACTTAATATTAACATGAAAAATAAATGTTAATACCTACGGTTAATTCTCTTTTATATTGACATTATAAAATAATGTTAATACCTACGGTCAATTCTCTTTTATGTTGACATTATAAAATAATGTTAATACCTACGGTCAATTCTCTTTTATGTTGACATTATAAAATAATGTTAATACCTACGGTCAATTCTCTTTTATGTTGACATTATAAAATAATGTTAACTTACCATTGTGAAAATTTCTATTATGCCTACATTAATAATAATGTAAAACTTTTTCCTACTTTGAAAATTCCAATTATCTTTACATTAATGATAATGTAAACTTTTCCTACTTTATATTTACAAATAAAAATGTAAATTTTGTCATACAGTGAATTCTTATTTTTTTTTATTAAAGAAAATGTATACTTTACAATGTAAACATTACTTTCTAATTCACATTGTGAAAATATAATTTTTAATCACAATGTTATCCTATGGTGTATTTTCTCTTTAATTACATTATGAAATAATGTAAAATGTACATACAGTGAAATTCCCTTTATATTAGCATTAAAATAATGTTCATTCCCTACGGTTAAATTCACTATTTAATTTACATTGTCAATAATGTAAATTCCTACATGCGGTTAAATTAATCATTATTAACATTAAATAAATTGTTAATTTTTCATACAATGTAAATTCTTATTTTTAACATTAACAAAAATGTTAACCTACCCTACGGTGTTATTCTTTTTAATATTAACACTAAAATTGTTATTGTCATCCATGCGGTTAAATTACTTTTTATATTAACATTATAAATGTTAATAACATACTATGGTCGAATTAATTTTTAATATTAACATTAGAAATGTTAATAACATACTATGGTCGAATTTCATAATATTAACATCAAAAATGTTAATTTACATGCGGTGAGTTTACTTCCTATTATCATCAAAATAAATGTTAATTTTTCTCTATTCCCATTTTACATAAAAAGAGAATGTAAATTTCATCACAAGTCACATAACAACATCCAGACACAACAACAGGATCAGATACAATAACTCACATCGAAGTAATTTGCAGGATGGGATTTCACACAGCATATGCAAAATCAACATAGCATGGTTAAATAAATAACACATAATTAATTAATTAATTCTTAATTAAAATTTAAACCTTAAAATTTCAGAACTTATCTCATGTCATTCTAAGAAATTCAGATTCAACAACATACGGGGTGAATGGTTCAGATCCATGTACTAAATATCATGTCTTTTTAGATCTACGATCAACAACCATGCAAATAATAATTAAATAATAAAATTAAATTTAAAAATAAAATTCTCACAGTGTTTGGTCAGAGGAGATGATTCAAGTTCGATCAGTTTGGTGTTCGAGTTCAAAGTGATTTCAGATCTGGAATGGTTCGAATACAAATTCATATGAAAAAACAAATTCAGGCTTTTAACAACTGTCGCAGCGACGTCTCTAGGCGTGACAAAATCTGAAATTAAACATACCTTAGCTTTGAATTTGTTCAAAATTTTGATTTCATATTTCTCGATCTGTAGTCAGCGGTTTTGGACACCGTTTGTTGGAGGAGGACCGGGGAAGAGAGACCTATGTGCGGCCAGAGGGGGGTGGCGTTCGGCGGCGCCTGGTGGGGCCCAAGGGGGCGCGACGGTCGGCCGTTCGTGGCCTTGGTGGCGGCGCTACAAGGCACGGGGAGGGGCGAGACTTGTCGGAGATCGAAGAGCTCGGGAAGAGCTTCGATATGAGCACCAGTTCGCTGAATATTGTTGAGAGATGAGGGAGAAAATGGAGTTCAAAGTTTTGAAGTATTATGGGTTTCAGCGGCCAAAAGAAACGAAGAGGAAGAAGAAGCAACCGTATACGACCCGTATTTATACCAGTATTTTAGGTTTTTCTAATGATTATTTTATTTAATAATTCCAGAAAATAGGGCTTTTTCCGTTCGATCCCCGATTCGCGCTCAACGACTGTCGAACTTAATGTTTTGACGTCTTCTGAACGCGATGGCGCTATTGCCAAGGTCCAATTCTGAAGTTATACGCATGTTTCTTTTATTTTTATTTTATTTTAAAATAAATCATTTAATTTAAATTCGAATGTACTTGTTAATTCCACTGGGGCCACATACTAGCTCAGAAAAATCCCGAAAAAATTATTTTGGCTCTCTTATGACAATACGATCACAACAAAATTTATTTCGTTCGATTCTGAGCCCGTTTGTAAAATGGCTATTTTTTAGTCGATCCAAATTGACTACAATTAGCAGAACACATAACTCTCTGCCACGGTCACGGATTAATATGAAAAATTCTAGAAAATTCAACTCAACCATTATTCGACGTTTCGGTTCCAACGAAAGTGGTTTCGTCGGATTCCGAGGTCGTTTGAAAAATGACCCTTTTTTAACTGTTTATAAATTATTTGAATTTTGAAATTTTAAATCCGGACTAATTCTTCAGCTAAATTCCTTAAAATAAAATTTTCAAACTGGTTCAGATTTTCGGGTTGTTACAATCTCCCCTCCTTAAGATTTTTTCGTCCTCGAAAAGGAAGAAGGAGAAATAGAAGAGTAGGAAACAACACAGAGAATAATGAAATGATTAAGTGTACCTCAAAACAAAGTCTAATCAGAGATATCCACTCTACATTTGGGATAGGCATGTTTGATACTCTCCTCCGTTTCCCAAGTGCAGTCTCTAGGATCACTACTCCACTGTACTTTGACTAGATTGATTCTTTTATTCCTCAGAACTCGGGTTTCCTTGCCAATAATCTTTATCGGCCCTTTCCTCACTGTTAGACTTTGAGTAATATCCATGACTTGTTGATTTAGTTCATCTTCAATCAAATCTGGGTCATGCACATGCTGGCGGAGTTGGGACACATGAAATACATCATGCACCCCTGGCAACCAGTCGGGCAACTGCACTCGATAAGCAAGAGTGCCAATCCTTTCAAGAATAGGGAATGGACCAATGAATCTCGGTGCCAATTTCCCAAACTTTCCAAATCGAATCACACCCCTTAGTGGAGAAACCTTCAAGTACACATGATCACTAACAGAGAATTGTAAATCTCTTCTACGCTTATCTGCATAGCTTTTCTGTCGGCTTTGCACAGTCAGTAATCGCTTCTTAATTTTGTCAACTTTGTCTGAAGCTTCTCGGACCATGTCTGGACCCAAAACAAGGCGATCCCCTTTTTCAATCCAACAGGCTGGCGATCTACATGGCTTATCATATAGGGCTTCGAATGGAGACATCTTCAAACTTGCTTGATAGCTGTTGTTATATGAGAATTCAACTAAATGCAAGTGATCCTCCCAAGAACCTCCAAAATCAAGTATGCAAGCTCGCAACAAATCTTCTAGAATGCGATTCACCCTCTCAGTTTGGCCATCTGTCTGAGGGTGGTATGCGGTACTAAGGTTTAACTTCGTTCCCAACTCATTTTGGAATGCTTCCCAAAACTTGCTAGTGAAGATAGGATCACGGTCGCTAACAATACAGCTAGGAACTTTTTTTAACACGAAAGATTTTCTTTGATTAGACATGAAAATTTTTCATTTCAAAAAGGATGAAAAGGAAAGCTTTAGTTTTATTACCCATGCAGCCTGAAGATTTCTTTGCAATAAATTTGTGCCAGACTCTAAGCAGTTCTAGTGGACTTAACAGGTATGAAATGAGCGGTCTTGGTGAAGCGATCCACGATCACCCAAATGTTGTCATTCCCTTTCCTAGTACGGGGCAACCCATCTATAAAATCCATGGAGACTTGGTCCCACTTCCCTTCTGGAACTGGCAATGGTTGCAACAATCCTGCAGTTTTTTGTTGATCGCTCTTTACTCGCTGGCATGTAGGACATCTACTCACATAAATGGATATATCCCTCTTCATAGACCTCCACCAAAACGTGCGCTTAAGATCTCGATACATCTTGTTCACGCCTGGATGGATGCTAAGCTTTGATTTGTGCCCTTCGTCTAAAACTTCCCTTATGAGCCCTCGGATGTTTGGAACACAGATCCGCCCGTGCAACCTAAGAACTCCCTTTCGATCTATTTGGAAGCTCGTGCTTTCGCCTTCTTGAATTCTTTTAATAATTCTTCGAACGAACTCATCATCTTTTTGAAGGGCAGAAATTTTATCAATCAAAGAAGGGGTAATGATGTGGCTTGCGACCATGTCAGCCTTTCTACTGAGTGCATCTGCCACAACATTGGCCTTCCCCGGCGTATATAAGATGTCGAGATCATATGCCGCAAGAAATTCTAGCCACCATTGCCGCCTTAAATTCAAATCTTTTTGATCGAAGAGATATTTCAAGGATTGGTGATCTGTGAATAATTCAAATTTTTCGTCCAAACGATAATGTCTCCAGATTTTCAAAGCAAAGACTACCGCCAACAACTCTAAGTCATGCACACGATAATTCTTCTCATGTGGCTTTAATTGATGGATCACATATGCAACAACCTTGCCCCTTTGCATCAATACTGCTCCAAGGCCACCAGCTTGAGAAGCGTCAGTGTAGACATTTAAATCTTGGTTGCCATCGATGATGGTTAATACGGGAGCAGTGGTCAAACTCGCTTTTAGCTTTTGAAAAGCCTCCTCGCAATCCGATGTCCAATTGAACTTGGTGTGCTTTTTGGTGAGTTTTGTTAATGGGCCAGACAGCTTGGAAAAGTTTTTGACAAATTTTCTGTAATATCCAGCCAAACCTAGGAAGCTTCTTACTTCGGTGGGTGTACGGGGCTGCTTCCAATCTCGAATGGCGGCAATTTTACTTGGGTCAACTGCAATTCCTTCTTTTGAAACAACATGGCCCAAGAATTTTACCTCCTCTTGCCAAAATGTGCATTTTGAAAATTTTGCCTTTAAAATATTTCTTCGCAGAATCTCCAATACTTCTCTTAAATGCCTTTCATGCTCCTCCTTAGTTTTAGAATAGATAAGAATATCATCAATGAAGACTAGGACGAATTTGTTTAGGACCTCGCGGAAGACCCTATTCATCAAGTCAACAAAGTAGGCTGGAGCATTGCACAGCCCGAACGGCATCACCAACCATTCGTAGAATGTGTCAAGGCCTCTGAAAGCGGTCAAAGGAATGCATTCTTCAGCTATGCGGAGTTGGTGAAAACCTGTGGCTAAGTCCATCTTCGAAAACACCTTGGCCCCATTTAATTGGTCCATCAAATCATCTATGCGAGGCAAGGGGTATTTGTTCTTCAATGTTTGTTTATTAAGGTCGCGGTAATCCACGCAGAGCCTTAGAGTACCGTCAGACTTGGGGACAAACACCACAGCTGCGCCCCATTCGGAAAAACTAGGCTGGATTAGTCCCTTCCATAAAAGATGCTTAGTTTGGTTTTGCAACTCCTCTTTTTCTTTAGGGGGTCATTCTTTGGACAGCATGAACTACAGGCCTTGCATTTGGAACCAGATCAATTCTGAAATCGATTTCCCTTCGCGGCGGTAAGCTGTCTACTTCTTCAAATACATCCGCGTAATTTTTGACCACGGGAATATTCTCTAGAGAAATAGGAGTGATCTCGAGGGAAGACCAAAATTCCTTTCTATCAGATTTCGAGCCATGGCAAGGTATAGTAACAGTATTTCCAAGCCCTGTTTTCACCTTTACTATTCTTTCTGAGCATAGCACTTCAACGTCATATTTTGTTAGACAATCAAGACCAAGGATGATATCAAACTCGGAAAAATCCATAACGATCAAGTCAAAAGGAAACCGAAAATAAGAGTAGGAAACAGGCACCCTGCAGTACAAATCAAGGACGATAGAACCCCCTACAGGATTGTGAACATCTATAGGCTCCTTAAGGTTTCTTTGTTCCAATTTTAGTTTACTGACTATATTCCTAGATATAAAGCTTCTTGATGCGCCAGTGTCAAACAAAGCAGTGACAGGGATATTTTTAATAGAAACAGTACCATCTAGAACATCAGGCTTACCTGCCTCGGTAGGTGCGGAGGAAGATGGTGTACCTACTCCCTCATAGACATGTGCAACCTGAGCTCCTCTCAAAAGTGGGCAGTTGGACTTGATGTGACCCTTCTTGTGGCAGTTGTAGCAGTCTTTGGTGCTATCACTCCTAGCCTTCTTTGGATTCTTGCACTCCGAGCTATACTGTCCAAATTGCTGGCAGTTAAAACATTGCACCTTTGACTTATCCCCCTTCTTAGCGGCTCCCGAACTACTCCCTTCAGTCTTTTTCTCCGGCTGCTTCCTTTTGTTGTTGTTGGCTAAGCTCCTCTCTCTGTCCTGCTGAGAACCCTTCTTGTCATTCTCTTCATAACGGCAAGCGAACTCCACCATCTTATTGAAGGAAAGGTCGATGTGGGAAGTGACTCTATCAATATATTTCCTTGCAAGCCCATTTATGAATCTCTTGTTCTTCTGAAAGTCATCTCGAATCAGTTCAGGGGCATAACAGGAAAGGTCCTCGAATCTACGAACATACTCCGAGATGGACTTGTCGCCTTGCCTCAGATTGGCGAACTCGTCGTGCAGCCTTTCTACCTCCTGCCTCGGAATGTATTTATCGTTGAGAAGCTCCTTAAATCTATCCCAAGACATATTATCTTCGTCGCCTCCAATGTTGACCACCTCCCACCAGTTTTGCGCTTCACCTTGAAGATGCCATGCTGCAGTGAATATCTTTCTCTGATCATCTAGCCCCAGTCCTCCAAATATCTTTTCACAATTTTTCAGCCACGCTTGAGCTTGTGCCACGGTCTCTGAACCGGTGAATGGAACTCCACCTAAGTTCTTGAACTTCTTTTCCACCTTATCCAAGTCAAAGGGTGGCGGAGGTGGTGGTTGTTGTTGGACAGTGGGCTCCTCCGTCATAGTGGTATTCTGCCTTCTCCTAGCTCTAGCAGCTCTAGCAGCAGCGGTACTCATTTTAAGTTAGTTCTGTACAATCAAGGAAAGAGTCAGAACAACATTAACGATGAGGATTTTTAAGAAGTTATAAGATAAAAGGATAGATAAAAGATGGTGATAAAGTGACTGACTATTACGTATTCTTATGAAATGTTCGCCGTAGAATAATGTGATTCTACGTAAACGAATTATTACAAATATGTTGTATTCCGCTTTGTAAAACAAAGCTCTGATAACAACTGTGATGACCCCAAACTTCCACGGAATGAAAGCAGGAGTAATCATTTGGAATACAACATAAATGTAATATAACAAGTCACAGAAACAACATAGCGTAGGAAATCCGTATAGTAACAACATCATAGCAGCGGAGATATAATGTCATCAGCAATAGAAAATCCACAGTCACAGAATTCTAAGTTATTACATCAAGTTTGCAGAAAAATGACATAAAATGGAAATAAGTCTAATGTTTGAAATGACAAAGAAAATGCGATAAGAGCAAATGATAGAAAGTCTTCGTAGCTCCAAGTCATCACCTCTACGTCAAAAGCTGGCCCAAGGAAAATGATAAGTAGCTCCAAAGAAAAGACTCCAGGCAAAAGAATACCTGTTACTTGGCTGCCCGTGTAGAAAAGAGGGCACCCAAGTTTGCAAAAAGGTAAAACAAACCATGGGTCTGTCGTGGGACTGGTGTGAGAATTCTTAACTACTTTAACAACTAATAAGATGGCAAACCCAAAGACCACGCCGCTAACGCGGAGCGGGTTTTATCCAATAGGTTGCCGTGCATAATTTAAGGTGTCATGAAAAAAAAAAAGAACAACGTGAAATATCGCAATGCTTTTGGAAAAATGGAATCACCATAAGACCCAAGTCCCATCACACAATGCAACGCACACCAGAGGATAGGGTTTTACCTTATGATGATTAAACATGCTAAATACGGCAAATACGAATCAGATATTATCATTAGTGTATATGAAAACATTTCAAAATAAATGTATTAATCCTAGGAAACATAGCTACCATATACTATGCTTCCGTACTAGTAATACAATCAAATTCGTCGGTTCATATTTGGATTTTAGTTTCCATCATGAGTCAAGGCTAGGGCGGAGCTCCTTACCGATTCGAGACACTCTAGCTAATGCCTCAGGATTCCCCACAGAGAACCATTGGATAGCTGCAGGGCCGGTCCGCAAATACAGCTTAGCGGATTGGCAATTCCTGAACACACGTTTCCCGGTCCTATAGGACCTAATACCGAGGCCTCGAAAATTCCATCATCCACTTGAGTAAAATGTCAGCGCTGGTAGGTCCCTGATATCACTATATCTAGAAAGAAACGTGCTGCTCTCTCTGCGTTCCCTTCGCCCGTTTTTGACTCAACCGGTGGGTGAGGCTCGCGAAGTTACGTTACACAAAGCTACGCCTAAAATAGGCCATGCTCTGATCATCACCATAAGGTTCTGCTTTTCAACAAGAAACCTTGATCATTGCATCTTAGTATGCCACACTGACAGTCCATATCACACTATCGGTTCTCCGTCAATTGTACAAAAGGGTGTTAAGTAGAGAATAAATTCTCTACCACCAATCATTCGTACTCCCGACAGAAAATCAACAAATGAAATATAAAGGAGTCCAATGTCGGACACACGTTCCATTTAAAACTTATGCTCTGGGTCTGAACGAAAGTCTAAACCGTGAGATCGACACATACGTTTGGGCAATTACCCTAACCCTTGAATTGGGAGCAAATCAATTCAGGACCTTGGTCACCGTCCATTCGAGGGAAGATTTACGGCCTTCACGTCATCTCATACTTCGATCCTTCAACGTCGTTTGGTTTAATTTGGGATGAGAGTATCTCAGACTTCCCAAATAACCTCGCATACTTATAGTTTTGAAAAAACTATTTCATGTCGTTATATTATTTTATAACGGCTAATTCTTGTCATAATTATTTAAAATAATTTAACTTCTTACTTAACGGCGCATGATCTTACTTTTATTTACATTAAATAAAATGTAGTCTTTCAATACATATCACGCTCTTATTTTATTTACATTGAATAAAATGTAAACCTGTACCTACGGTTAAATTCATTTATATCAACATTAAAAATAATGTTAACGCTATCCTACAGTTAAATTCTCTTTTTTATTTACATTAAGAATAATGTAAATCAATCCTACTGTTAATTCTCCTCTTTTATTTATTTGCATTATATGAAACAATGTAATTTTCCTATGAAGTAATTCACTTAATATTAACATGAAAAATAAATGTTAATACCTACGGTTAATTCTCTTTTATGTTGACATTATAAAATAATGTTAATACCTACGGCAATTCTCTTTTATGTTGACATTATAAAATAATGTTAATACCTACGGTCAATTCTCTTTTATGTTGACATTATAAAATAATGTTAATACCTACGGTCAATTCTCTTATATTGACATTATAAAATAATGTTAACTTACCATTGTGAAAATTTCTATTATGCCTACATTAATAATAATGTAAAACTTTTTCCTACTTTCAAAATTCCAATTATCTTTACGTTAATGATAATGCAAACTTTTCCTACTTTATATTTACAAATAAAAATGTAAATTTTGTCATACAGTGAATTCCTATTTTTTTATTAAAGAAAATGTATACTTTACAATGTAAACATTACTTTCTAATTCACATTGTGAAAATATAATTTTTAATCACAATGTTATCCTACGATGTATTTTCTCTTTAATTACATTATGAAATAATGTAAAATGTACATACAGTGAAATTCCCTTTATATTAGCATTAAAATAATGTTCATTCCCTATGATTAAATTCACTATTTAATGTACGTTGTCAATAATGTAAATTCCTACATGCGGTGAAATTACTCATAATTAACATTAAATAAAATGTTATTTTTTCATACAATGTAAATTCTTATTTTTAACATTAACAAAAATGTTAACTTACCCTACGGTGTTATTCTTTTTAATATTAACACTAAAAATGTTAATGTCATCCATGCGGTTAAATTACTTTTTATTTTAACATTAGAAATGTTAATAACATACTATGGTCGAATTACTTTTTAATATTAACATTAGAAATGTTAATAACATACTATGGTCGAATTTCATAATATTAACATCAAAAATGTTAATTTACATGCGGTGAGTTTACTGTCTATTAACATCAAAATAAATGTTAATTTTTCTCTATTCCCATTTTACATAAAAAGAGAATGCAAATTTCATCACAAGTCACATAACAACATCCAGACACAACAACAGGATCATATACAATAACTCACATCGAAGTAATCTGCAGGATGGGATTTCACACAGCATATGCAAAATCAACATAGCATGGTTAAATAAATAACACATAATTAATTAATTAATTCTTAATTAAAATTTAAACCTTAAAATTTCAGAACTTATCTCATGTCATTCTAAGCAATTCAGATTCAACAGCATAAGGGGTGAATGGTTCAGATCCATGTACTAAATATCATGTCTTTTTAGATCTACGATCAACAACCATGCAAATAATAATTAAATTTAATTTAAAAATAAAATTCTCACAGTGTTTGGTCAGAGGAGATGACTCAGGTTCGATCAGGTTTGGTGTTCGAGTTCAAAGTGATTTCAGATCTGGAATGGTTCGAATACAAATTCATATGAAAAATCAAATTCAGGCTTTTAACAACTGTCGCAGTGACGCCTCTAGGCGTGACAAAATCTGAAATTAAACATACCTTAGCTTTGAATTTGTTCAAAATTTTGATTTCAGATTTCTCGATCTGTAGTCAACGGTTTTGGACACCGTTTGTTGGAGGAGGACCGGGGAAGAGAGACCTACGTGCTGCCAGAGGGGGGTGGCGTTCGGGGGCGCCTGGTGGGGCCCGGGGGTGCGACGGTTGGCCGTTCGTGGCCTTGGTGGCGGCGCTACGGGGCACGAGGAGGGGCGAGACTTGTCGGAGATCGAAGAGCTCGGGAAGAGCTTCGATATGAGTACCAGTTTGCTGAATATCGTTGAGAGATGAGGGAGAAAATGGAGTTCAAAGTTTTGAAGTATTATGGGTTTCGGCGGCCAAAAGAAACGAAGAGGAAGAAGAAGCAACCGTATACGGCCCGTATTTATACCAGTATTTTAGGTTTTTCTAATGATTATTTTATTTAATAATTCCAGAAAATAGGCCTTTTTCCGTCCGGTCCCCGATTCGCGCTCAACGACTGTCGAACTTAATGTTTTGACGTCCTCTAAACGCGATGGCGCTATTGCCAAGCTCCAATTCTGAAGTTATACGCATGTTTCTTTTATTTTTATTTTAAAATAAATCATTTAATTTAAATTCGAACTTACTTGTTAATTCCACTGGGGCCACATACTAGCTCAGAAAAATCCCGAAAAATTATTTTTGGCTCTCTTATGACAATACGATCACAACAAAATTTATTTCGTTCAATTCTGAGCCCGTTTGTAGAATGGCTATTTTTCAGTCGATCCAAATTTACTGCAATTTGCAGAACACATAACTCTCTGCCACGGTCATGTATTAATATGAAAAATTCTGGAAAATTCAACTTAACCATTATTCGACGTTTCGGTTCCAACGAAAGTGGTTTCGTCGGATTCCGAGGTCTTTTGAAAAATGATCCTTTTTTAACTGTATATAAATTATTTGAATTTTGAAATTTTAAATCCGGACTAATTCTTCAACTAAATTCCTTAAAATAAAATTTTCAAACTGGTTCAGATTTTTGGGTTGTTACAGGTTTTAACTACCCTGTCGTTATGCTGTCGAAATTTTCAATAATATTCATGTGTTGGAATTATTTTCATGTCTTGAAAACACTATTCATGTGTTGAATAGAAATTCATGTATTGAATAGAAATTCATGTGTTGAATAGAAATTCATGTGTTGAATAAATTCTTTGAAAGATAAAAATAACATTTTATCACATATATAGAATATATAAAATAATCGTGTTTTCAAATAAATTGTTTAACAATAAAAATCACACTTTTATTATATATATAAACTATAGAATTATTTTCATGTGTTGAAACCATATTCATGTGTTGAATAGAAGTTCCTGTGTTGAATAGAAATTCATGTGTTGAATAAAATTCATGTGTGGAATGAAATTCATGTATTGAATAAATTATTTGAAGGGTAAAAATAACATTTTTCATATATATATATATATATACTATATAAAATATTAGTGTTTTAAATAAATTGTTTTAACACCAAAAATAACATTTTTACCTTATGTATGAAATATATAAAATAATCGTGTTTTCAAATAAATTGTTTTACAATAAAAATCACATTTTTATGATATATGTGAACTGTTAAAAATAGTGATGTGATGAAATAAATGTCTGTTGGATAAAAATATCATTTTTATCAAATACATGAAGTGAATAGGGTTTTGAAATCGAAGAATGAATTATATTTATATGTATATAGATATAAATAAAATAAATCGAATAACGAAGCTGCAGTTTGTATTTTGAAATCGTGACTTCAAATGATTAGTGCGGGAGATCCGACCATCGGATTTTCCCGAAACCGAAACCATTGGGTTCACTTCGGAAATATCTTTACAACGACACTCACTTTGTGAAGATCCAACGGTTGGATTGTCTGGAATGTTTAATTCAAATCTGAAGAAAAACAAAGCCAGAATCGATTATTTTTATGATTATATATAAATATAATTAAATTAAATCAAATAACGACACTATAGTTCGTATTTTGAAATCGTGATTTCAAACGATTGTACCGGGATATCCAACCGTCGAATTTTCCCAAAACTGGAACCGTTGGATTCGTTTTGAAAAGATCTTTCTAATGATATAAAATTTGTGAAGATCCAACAGTTAGATTTTCATATATGCGTAAATCAAATCTGAAGAAAAACAGCGCCACGGCCGCGTTATGGCCTGAAACGTCATTTGAATGAATTGGCTATTTTTAAATAAATAAAAATAGCGATAAATCGTGATAAAATATTATAAACTATATGGAATGGAAATAAACTGAATTTGCTTGGTTTATTTGATATTTGATGGTTGAATGTGTTTGGCGTGAAAATTACATTAAAGAACGGAATTAGTGATATCGAATAATTTAACCATTGAAATGAATTGATTTGATATTCTAAATATACGTGAATTATTTGAAAAGGCCGAGTTAATTCTCATTTCAAATAATTGATTGACGATTAGAAGTCGAAGATATGAAGACGGCGCAAGACCGATGATCTTCACGTCGAATGGAAGGGTGCTACTGATGCTCATGATAGGAGTAGCTACCTTGAAGGGGCTGAAGTGGTAGCCATCCGGACGTACTTGTTGATTGTACGGATGTGCAAGGTATTAACCACCTCCGGTTTCGTTCAGACACAGAACGAACTTGTAAATGGACTATGTGTCTGACATTGGATTTTGTTCTGTGCTGATTGATCTCTATTAAATATATATCTATTTGGCGGCGAAGAATTTATTCTCTTGCTTAACGCCCTTCTCTAAGACGTACGAGCTCATAGGTTATATATCGATAGAAATCAGTCGCATGGAGTGAATTGCATGTGTGGCATGCCTGAGTGGCAGATGATCAAGGCTTCTGTTGAAAAGCAAAGTCTTGTGGTTGATTATCAAAGTGCGACCTGTGTGGCATAGCTTTGTGAATAGCCTTAATTCGCGAGCCTCACACCCCGGTATGAACCAGAAACGGGAGAGGATCCGGGGAGAACATGCATCTCTTTCTAGTTAGAGGTGGTGTCAACGACCTACCAGCCCTGACATTTATATTACTTTCACCTGTGTGGTTGTTGGATTTCGAGGCGCCTCAGATATGGAGTCATTTGGCTCATTTACGCCCCATAGGACGGGGCGACGTATTGTTCAGGGTTTTATTTTAATCTGTTACGTGTGGACCGGCCCTGTGGCTCCTAGGTGCAGTTGCGGCTGTAGCCTGAGACACGGCTAGAGCGTCTCGAATTCGGTAAGGACTATCATTTGCCTTGGTTCATGATGGAAATCCAATTTCCAAATACGAAATCGTGGAGTTTTGATTGTATATATGCATATGGCGACATAATATATGGTACCCATGCCGTCTATGATTGATATTTATGATTGAAATTGTTTTTTAAACATATAAACACTAGCGATAATATCAAATGATTTGTTTTACTCGTATCAAGCATATTTTGGCCATTATAAGGAAAAACTCTATCCTCCGGTTTGTGTTGCGTTGTGTGATGGGAACTGAGTCTTATAATGGCTTCATTTTTATAAAAAGCATTGCGATGTTTAAAAGATTTACTTGTTTTAAAGCACTGGCAATCCAATGGAGTAAACCCATTCCGTGTAAGTGGCGTGGTCCTATGATTAGCCATATTATATAGTAAGTTAAGTAGATTTCTCATACCAGTCCCATGACTGACTCGTAGTTTGTTTCACTTGCAAACTCGGGTGACCCTCTTTCTACATGGGCATCCTTGTATTCAGGTTTTAGCAAGCTCTTTCTGGATAGTTGGAGCTAAAGATGGATTCTATCATTTATCTCTTTTTATGTTGTTCAGCTCCTATTGTACATATTATGTTTTTTTTTTCGCTGTAGACATTTATGTATAGTTGAACTGTATTAGTACTAGGTATGATCCTGAATACTGTGTAACTCTGATGATTATGTTTATCCAGTGTATTCTATTGTACATTATCTGGTGTATTTATTTATTTATGTTCTGCTGTTATTTGCTTATGTTTTATATTCCAAAGATTACCCAACACCGTCGTACGGGGTTTTGGGATCATCACAAATGAAGTGGTTATTGGAATTTGAATGGTAATTGAATTAGAAATGAAAGAGATCTAAATGGGTTAGTCCCCATTTGGATAATATATCGAATATCAATCTAAGTATAAACCATAAAGGAATAGAGGGTAAACCATTTTATTGAATGAAATATGATTCCATTTGAGAAGAGGAATCGAGTAAAATAAAGTTGGCTTAGAAAATCGAATAATAATAAAGGTTGGGAACTAAGTATAAAATTCAAGTTATGAACTGACTTTAATTCAATTTGGAACTTGAAAGTCTAATTAATGAATAGAGTTAAAGGAATAAACCTTAATTTAAAAATGAATGGGAATAAGTGAAAAATGTTTAGATGAATCGAAGGGCCAAAACAAGAATAATGAGATGCAAATATAAATTTGGCTTATTCGGAAAAAAGTAATAGTCAAACAAACTCTAAATATGGAACTAAAGATATCAAAACGAGATATAAATATAAATTGGAGCTGAGTTGTTGGATTGAATTAAAAGAATCAACTTAGAAAATTTAATAAGTTGATTTAGAATTTGTATAAATAACGGGATCGAATAAATATAATGTGATTCATATGGATAACTAAGGGTGAATCGTTGAGAAAAGAAGAAAAATTTGATAACCAACCTAATGTAGAGCTTTTCTATGGTTGGAAACTCCAATTTAAATAAATTGAACATAGATAAATGGAACGTCATTTGATGGAATTTGAATGAAGTAAACACGAATGAGTAAGGAATTAACGAATCAGCCCACATTAATGTATTAAGGATTTAGCACAATCAAGTTCATTGGAATTTTTTTAAGAAAAAATCAAGTCTAATTGGAATTTAATACCTAGGATGAAACAAGAACAAATGGAAATATATTGAATGAAGTAGGCTGTTAAAGGCAAATCCATTTCTGGGATTATGAAGTAAATGTAAATGATTTAATGAACGAATAAGATGAAATTAGCTTAATGTAAGTAAAATAAACATGGGTATACTTGAGAAATGGAACGTAATGGAATGATAATCCATTGTGATAGTTAAATTTTTCTTAAAATTTTGGGAATCAGAAAATTTGAACTTGAAATAAAAATAAATCGATGTTATGTAAAAACCTGAAATATTAGATAAGCTGAAAGCAAATGACCATAACTTTTGAATGATTGATCGGAATTCGATGACCCCGGACTTTTTGGAAACCCTAGAAACTGAACTAAAACTTTTGTCAATAGGGCCCTGTCTAATTTTCATGTTTATTAGGTTGAAATTCAAGAGTTAGTTATAGTTTAGCGCGCATAAAATTAAAAACTAAAGCATATGTCGATATTGTTTTGACCATAGCTTCTTATCGGAGCATTGGATTTTAATGTGCGAGTACAATTCTGAAAGCCCAGGATCTGAACTAAAATTTTTCCTTAATGTGCTGGGAAAAACTTGATGTTTAAAGGGTTAAAATCTGGGTTGAACAACTCAGGCCTGCAAATTTTCAGTGTATAGGCTGAAGCATTCGCCTTGACTAAAACGATCCTAACTTTTGAACGAATTATCTGAATTCGACGAATTGGGACAATTTGGAAAGCCTGAAACAAATACTACAACTTTTGTGTAACAGCCTGAAAACCCGAGCCAGTTTAAAATTTTATTTTGGCAATTTTAGCGAATTTTGATTATTTAAAATGAATTATTTTAAATAATAACGACGAGAAATTTATTTTGAATAGATTAGAACGTATATATTTATATACGTCGTCGTTAGAATATAAATAATTATTTATAATTATAAATAGAATTGAAATTGGCGCGGTAGTTCGATAATTCGATTTCAAACTTCAAATGAATGTACCGGGTGCAAAACAATCCGGATTTTAGCGAAACCAAAAATATTAGAATCTAATGGAGAATTTCTTTCCAACGAATCCAAAAAATCGAAATTTCATAGCGGGAATCAAAAGATATGTCCAGTTGAAAATTCAGAATAGTCGCTATGGAATTTCGGCCCTTGAAAATAGCCATTTTGCAAACGACCTCGGATTTCGACGAAACCACTTTTGTTGGATCCGCGATGTCAAGTTATAACTAGGTTTCAAATTTTGTAATTTTTCGAATCAATATGTGAGCATGGCAAAGGAAAACGCGTTTGACTGGTTGTAGTTGATTTTAATCGACTGGAAAATGGTCATTTTTCCAACGGTCTCGGAATTTGATGAAATTAGTTTTGTTAGGACCGTATCGTCAATATGAAGCTAGAAAATATTTTTCGGAAATTTTTCGAGTTAGTATGTGACCCCAGTAAATTGAAATGCGCGTTCATATTCAGTATATAGAGTTATATGTTGATTTGAACAGAAACTGGTCGAAACGATAAAATTACCTTACGATACATATCCCATAGTGTTCGAAATGGGGGTAATTAGCTATGGACGACAGGCGGTGGGTCTCGTTTCGAGTTCGAATGAAAAAGTTGCTTTTTGAAATTAAAATAAAATAAAATATAAATTATTATATAAAAACTTTGCCCCCTTCTTTCTCTTCCATTCAGTCAACGAAGAATTAAAAAAAAACCTAAAACTAAAACCGTCGATCCGCCCAGCCCTCCCCGCCGCCTGGCCAGCGCCGATCGACGGCGCACCTCACCCAACCACCCTCCTTCCTCCTATGCCCCTCTGCTCCCTCTCACCTCTCCTAATTCGAGCCCGACCCTCCTCCAGCCCCCTCTCCTCCACGCGAGAGCGCACCGACCCCCCCCCCCTATGTGCCGCGTCGGCCAACCACCACCACGCCGATAAGCCTCTGACCCCCCCTCTGACCTGCTAAAGCCGGCGCCCTCCCCCTTTGTACACCGTAAGTTTTTCCTTTGTTTCGTTAATAAAATCGGTTTTATTAAATGATTGGAAAAAAAATATAGATAAAAGTTTAGATTTTTAATAGATAAAAGATACGATTTTTAATAGATAAAAGATACGATTTTTAATAGATAAAAGATAAGATTTTTAATAGATAAAAGGTTGAATTTTGAGGTAGAAAGATTCGACTTTTATTTGTTAAAGATTGAATTTTTATAATGTTAAAGGCGAGATTTTTATTATATAAAAAGGGCGATATTTTTATTATATGTAAAACAATATAAAAATCGAATTTTTATATATGTAAAGAGAAAACAAAAAGGATTTGATTTTTAATCTACTAAAGAAATGATTTTTAATTATATAAAAATATAATTTTTATATAAGCAGCGAATTAAAAATATAATTTTTATATCATGGAAAGGTTAAAAATATAATTTTTACATAAGTGGCATATTAAGAATATGATTTTTATTCATGTAGAGTTACGAAAATATAATCTTTATTTGAAGAAGAGCGATATAGAAATATAATTTTTATAACGAAGCAAAGATAAAAATTTAGAAGAGCGATATAGAAATATAATTTTTATAACGAAGCAAAGATAAAAATTCAGTTGTTATAACAAAGTGAAAAAAAAATATGATTTTTATTATATTTGAAAAGGCGAAATCTTTATATTTGAAAAGACGAAATCTTTATATAGAGAATAGCGTGATAAAAATATAATCTTTATTATATGAACACAGTTGTAAAAATAGGATTTTTATCTATATAGTAGCGATGTAAAAGTAGAATTTTTATCTATATAGTAGCGATGTAAAAGTAGAATTTTTATCTATATAGTAGCGATGTAAAAATAGAATTTTTATCTATATGGTAGCGATGTAAAAATAGAATTTTTTTTATCCATATAGTGTGATTATAAAAATGTGATTTTTATATACGTAGCAACAATATAAAAATGTGATTTTATATATGTAGTGAATACGGGCAACGAAAGTGATGAAAGGCGAGCACGACCGAAGATTTCTACATAAGAAGAGTCGAGGCATTTGGTTTAGCTAGTCGGTGAGAACTTCTCACTTTAAATCTTCTTTTCTAGTTAAAAAACTAGGATGCAGACGGTGCTTAGCAGCACCCGACACCCGTCGTCCACAGACCATGGATGGCTTGTATGTTTGATTGTTTGTTGTGGTGAAAATTGATTGTGTGATGAGAAAGGAAATAAAATATTTATATAGTTAGAAATATTTCATCGTTAAAAATATAATTTTTAACGGGTATGTGAATGAATAAAAATCTGTGTTTGTTAATTTGAAACCCCACACGGGTGTTGGGATGATATTTGGTGTACACTAATCCCAATTATTTAATAGTATGTTGATCGATTGGTCGACAGCCTGTGTAAGCGTTAATTATTTATATTTAATGCTTATGCAGTGGTGTAGTGCACTTTGGATGATGGTTGATTATTTATCGTTGCTATTTATATACTTGTGTTGTATGGAATCCATATAATTAACATTATATGGCGATTGATTGGGCCTCATTCCAATTGGGAAATAATGAATATTATAAAAGGTAATTCATGTGTTGAATAAAATAAATAGTCATGTGTTGATGATGTTCAGGTGTTGAGAATTCGTGTGTTGAAAGTGTATTCATGTGTTGAATAAAATATTTATACAATAAAATTTACCTTTTTATTGTAAGTAAGAAGAAATATAGATTCATGTGTTGAATGGAATAAATATTCATTTTTTGAATAGAATAACAAATTTATTGAAATATATAAAGCCGTGTTGATTAGAGATGCGCCATTTTGACGTGAACGATATTTATATCGATTTTGTTCATTTTTTAATGAATATCGAAGAGTGATTTCAAAATCGAATAAATAGAAATGAATTCGAATTGAAATCAAATAGAAATGATTTCGAATTGAAATCAAATAGAAATGAATTCGAATTGAAATCAAATAGAAATGAATTCGAATTGAAATCAAATAGAAATGAATTCGAATTGAACTCGAATAGAAATGAATTCAAATTGAAATTGAAATTGAATTAATTTGAAATTGAATTAAAAATCGATTTGAATTGAAATCAATTTGAAATGAATTTAAAACGAATTTGTAAAGGAAAACTCAAATTTGATTTGAAATTGAAAGGGAAGTTGAAATCGTTTCGAAAACGAATTTAAATGATTTATAAAATTCGTTTTAAAAGGAAATCGATGAAATATATATAATATATATATTATATATATAATGGCCTGAATAGAACGCGTCCCGCTGCGGCAGTTCATGAATTTCGACCATTGACTTCGAATTGACGTTACGGGAAATCCGACCGTCGGATTCTCCTGAAACCGGAACCGTTGTGTTCGTATCGAAAAGAGCTTTCCAACGAATATTAGAAATTTGAGATCTAATAGTTGGATTTGGAATTATGTCCAAATCAAATTTGAAAAAGGTCGCTGTAAGTGCAGTTCGATGGCCGTTGATGGAAATCGACTGTACGGGCCTTGATAAAATTATTAAAAATATCAATAATTTGTGTAAAATCATAATATGTGAATAGGAAAGAACTGGGATGAAAAATTTCACATTTGAAAAGATAAAAATAGATTTTTATCGAAATGAACTAGTTTTGAACTAGAATTAAAATTCAATTTATTTTTGAAATAAATAAATTGAATTTGAGGTGGTTTTAAAAATAATCTTTAATTATATTTGAACGTGAATTGGGATGGATTTGAATCGAAATTATCTTCGGAATTTTTTGATGTCGGATTTCGTGATTATACAGATATTGTTATGGGAATTTGAAAGATATATTTATATCGTTATTTCCAATACGATATTTGTTGGTCGTAGAATTTGATATTGAATATAAGCCGATATATTTTCTATTCAGAACCTTGTATTCAATATCAAACGTGTTTTGGGTGTGTCATGAATGGTGTCTTCATTAACACTGTTCTTAAGCCCAGTTGAGAAAAAGATTAAATCTTTCTATTTAGATTTAATGAGATGTACCAATTAAATAATATTAATTGGAATCGAATTTAAATTGGTTTTGGGTTTATCGTGAGCGGTGTTTTGAATAACACTTGTTCTTTAACCCGATTAACAATAGAATGTGATTTTGGGTTTATCGTGAACCGTGTTTTAGATTACATTGGTTCTTTAACCCAGTTAAAGACAGGATATCGATTTTAGAAAAGATTAAAACTAAGTGGAGTTTTAATGAATCTTTAATTAGTTTGAAATGTGAATTGATAATTTAAATTATCAAATCTGAAAAGTGATCGAGAATGGAGTACCACTAGTTTTGCTCCAAAGCGATAGTTAAATCTTTAATTAGATTTGAACGTGAAATGGTAATTAATTTTACCGATAACACCGTGGTGTTAGATATGGAGTATTACCAGTTTTGCTCCATGGGATGAATAGGTTGGGATTGGGAAATAAAATAAATAATTACTTCGGTGTGGTTCGCTAATCCCGACTAGTTTGGAAAACCCTAATATGATTCGAAATGATATCCAAAGGAAGATTAAAGAATAAATTTAGAGGAATTTATCTTTTTGATAAAATTAATGGGAACCTTTCCCTAAGAGTGTGGAAATTTGAATAAAAGAATATTCTGAATTGGAATGAGGCGTATGTTGTGTTTGTGTAACATTTGTTTGTTATATATGCGGGTTATTCAGAAAGGCCGGTTTTATACCCATTCTGAATAACCGATTCGACGATAAGTCGAAGATGAAGACGGTGGTTGAAGACTGGAAGTCTTCACATCGTTTAGGTGATTACTGATGATCTTGATTGGGATGTACACCCAAGATGAGGGAATCAGTTGGTGATCGTCCAGACGTACTTGGAGATCGATGGATATGCGAGGAAAGTGCCTCCGGTTTCGCTCAGACCCAGAACGAACTTGTAAATGGACTATGTTTCTGACATTGGATTTTATTCTGTGTTGATTGATCTCTATTAAATATACATCTGTTTGGCGGTGGAGAATTTATTCTCTTGCTTAACGCCCTTCTCTGAGACGTACGAGCTCAGAGGTTGTATATCGATGGACATCAGTCGCATGGAGTGAATTGCCAGTGTGGCACGCGTAAGTGGAAATTGATCAAGGCTTCTGTTGAAAAGCTAAGTCTTGTGGTTGATGATCAAAGCACGGCCTGTGTGGCGTAGCTTTGTGTATAGCGTGAATTCGCGAGCCTCACACCTCGGTATGAGTCAAAAACGGGATAGTGACTACAGGGAGAGCTTGACGTTTCTTCCTAGCTAGTGGTGGTGTCAGTGCTTAAACTGACTGACATTTCTATACTTTTCACCTGTGTGGTTGTTGGATATGAGGCGCCTCGGATATAGGTCTGTTAGGACCGGGAAACGTATGCTCAGGAATTGCCAATCCTCCAAAGTTAGGTGAGGACCGGCCCTGAAGATCCAAGGATCATAGTGGAGTCCTGAGACATTTGCTAGAATGTCTCGAATCGGAGAGGAGCTTGCCCCTTGCCTCGACTCATGACGGAAATCCAATTTCCAATATGTGATATTGCGGTTTTATTTGTAGAACCTAGTATGGAGACATAGTGGTTTGGGTCATTCATGCCGCCTATGATTGATATTTATGATTGAAATTGTTTTGACACTATACACTTATAGTAATATCAAAATAATGTGTTTTAAACGTATCAAGCATGCTTTGGCTATTATAAGGTAAAAACCCTATCCTTCGGCTTGCGTTGCATTGTGTGATGGGACATGGGTCTTGTAATAGCTTGGTTTGTCTTTATTTAGCATTGCGCTGTTTGTTTTATGCACCGTTATTCTTGGGAGGAAATCCGTTCCGTGTTATACGGCGTGGTCCCTTGATTTACCAAACTTTAAAATAAAGATTAATAACTGTTTTAGTTCTCACACCAGTCAAATGACTGACCTGGAGTTTATTGTTTTAACCTAAACTCTGGGTGCCCCTGTTTTCGACACGGGCAGCTAGTGGTTTTGGTTTTGCATATTTATATCCACAGGATCCTGATTTATAGCTGGAACGATGCTCGGAAGGCTCTGTATCCGTGTATTACTTTCAGTTGTGTTTTATAATGTTTTCCCGCTGCTATTTAATTTATTGTAATCTCTGATATTTATCGAATGTATAATATTTATTCATACTCTGTATATTCTTGTATTCTGATGGAATTGTTGTAATATACAATGAAATGTTCTTCTGTTTGCGTTCTATTATGTCGTGTTCTCAAGGTAATCCGGGCTTTCCTTACCGAGGAAGTTACGGGTCACTACATTTTGCCTAGTGCGCTTTAGTCCAATTCCATCATTTACAGGGTGATAATCGTTGATTTGTTGTTGGCCTGTAATGAATGTTATAGTTTTATAGTTGAAATGTCAATGATATGTTGTGTAAGTTATATGCATTTGCTATTTAGTGTATTTATGTTTGATTCTCATGTATATGTGAGTATGTAGCAGGTGTAGGGAAGTCGCGCAATGCTTCGGAGCTCACTTGCGCTAAACGCTAAGTGCTAAAGTATATAAATTGCAAATATAATGCTAAAGAAGGTATGTATGTGTGTTATACGGTTTGTGGTTACATATATATTTTGTTTTCCCCATTTTAGGATGCCTCATCGCGTGATGAGATGAATATTTGGATTTATATATGTATTGCGATTTTTCCGGGCCTCTCCGTACAAAGGAGATGCTGCCGAAATTTTCCGTGATTTTGGGAGTTAGAAAATTTATGAGATTTTTATAACTATATTACTTATCTTATAAATACTATTTTATAAGTGTGGAGTTGAAAGTATGACTTGTTTATTACCTTATCTCCTTCTCTTTTAGAGGACGAAAAGACTTTAATTGGGGGAGAATGTAACATCCCATATTTTTCTGTATATTAAAATTTCAATTTAAATTAAATAAAATGGAATAGTCTTGGGAAAAAAAATCAAATTTTGTTGATTTTTATGATAATGATTGCTTGAATTAGGTATGAATAAATTTTTCCAAATTCAGTTTATTTAGAAATTGTTGTGATTTGAGAATTTATATTTCAAATGATTAAATAAAATTTAGGTTGTTTAAGTTAAGAAGGAAATTCAAATTCAACTTGGTAAACGGGGAATTTTTTTTAGTTATTAACTTATAACTGAAATTCAAACCTAAATTTAAATAATCAAATTTAGGACTTAAAGTTTGTGAAATCATATTATGTAATTTATTTAAGTTGAAATTTGATTTAAAATGGAATTTAATGAATATTTAAAGTGGATTAAAACAGTTAATTGAATTTATTGAATATTTTATTAATTAATTAACTGTAAAATTTAACTGTTTGGCAACTGTTGCAAAATCGGACGAAACCAAGCTCATCGGATCCGGAATGGTGAATTATGATTGGATTTCAGTTTGCGTTATAATCGGGTTTGTAATTTGATCGTACGGGAGAAAACGCGAATGGAATCAATGCAATGTGATAATTTTTTGTTTCCTATGTTGGGCTTATATATATACATATAACTTAATATCCATTCTACACCATCATCCATTTACACTATATGTACACCTTCCTCCATCTATTTTTCTCCAATGGCTGAAAACAAAAAGTTCAAACCCTAGGTTTAAATCAAAATACAAGCTGAATATTATATCTTTCCAAACCCTAGCAAATTTAATGTCGAATCGAAGGACTCGATGATACGAACCTATGGGTACTCTCCGTTTTGACATGCAATGACTGAATCGCCCAGAAATCGCAGTTAAACAGTCGGATTTTCGAAACCCTAGAAGTGGATTTAGGGTTTTCTATTTGGGGGTTAATTGAAGAAATTGGTTTCTAGGTTTCGTAGAGGAGGATCATATGATCTCAACGGTTGTAGCGGCAATGTTTGAAAGTGGCTAGGGCATGCGAATTTGGTGATAGAAGGTGCGATGGGTGGTTTTAGGGCTGGAGATAGCCGACGCTATAGGTGACCGGAGTGGCGGTCGAGGGCATAGGCTGGTGTCGCTTTCGACGTGGAGCACATTGGCGGTGGTCGGAGTCTCTCCATTGGCTGGAGCTGGTTAATTTTTGTGGTCAAAGTTTGCTCGAAATGGGTTTCCGCGGTGAAGTCCTGTAGCGGGGAGCAGAAGATTGTTGAGAAGAAGCTGACGTGGCTCCCTGTATTTGGGTGAGGTTATTATTTAATTATTTTTATATATTTCGAAATTCAAACGATAAAACGCTAATAACTTTTACGTTTGGACTCGGAATTGGACGCGGTTAGATGCGTTGGAATCGAGGCAAAATTACGGACGTTTTGGCAATGGTTTGGCTGCATTTGGTGACTGTATATTTTTGGGCTTTGATTGGACGTTCGATCTACTAAATACCCAAAGATGAGTGATTTTCTCACTTACGAAATACTGAATTTTTCCATTAAATTATGAAATAAGTCTAGTTGCATGGTTGTGTTTGATTGTGATTGGTTGCTTAAAAATGACTTGCAAGTATGTAAATCTAAAAATTTAGGTCGATAATTAGTTATTTAAATTTATTAAATTACTAGTTGGAAATTCCGATCCTTGCAAACCCGTGAAACAGATTTAATATTGATTAATTGGATGAATGGTTGTGATGGATACTTTGGGTTGATTTCTGAATGGATATTGCTATGTTCTGGTATTCAGTATATGCATGTATGTGTTGTTTGGTGTGATTAATCCCATTTCAACCTAGACGTTACGGGCATCGAATGAGCCCGATATTGATCGATTAAAATCAATTAAGAACACAGATTGAAATGATAAATATCTATGACCCTGATTTGGATTGAAATGATAGATCCATCCCTGAACATCGAGAAATTAAATTTAAAATCACTTGGCTATAGGATAGCAAACTATATATCGACATTGGTTGGTTAGATGATTTTTAAATATTCGAAATCCTATTCGATGAAATTTTTAATTAAAGGAAAGGTATCGTTTTTCGATAAATTTTATTTTCCTTTAAATTTGAACTTTGAATGAATATTAATTTGTTGTGGGAATTATTCAAGCCAAAATTTGGAAAAAGAAAAATGATTTTAAGTATATCTTGAGGTTTCAAATTTATGGTAAATGTGAAATTATAAATTCTCCAAAAATTAAGTTCAGAAGTGAAAGTCATTTGCCGATACTTGAAATTACTTCGAACTAACATGAATATGAATTTGAATCCTTGAAATCGAATGGTTGGTTTGAATGGTTTGGAAGAGATATTGAAACTATGTAAACTCCATTGAGTCTGGAGTACAGATTCAAGTATTTGAAATTCGGAAGGAAGGAACAATTATGATTTGAAGAATTTATATATATATATATATATATATATATATATATATATATATATATATATATATATATATATATATACACAATGTTGATTCAAACAAACTATTTCTATTCTTAAAAATTTACTTACAAAACTTTTTACCTATAAAATATTTTGTTATAGCTATATTTTTCCTTATATTTTATTATTACTTAAACTAATTTGTAAAACTTTCATTTTATGTATATTCATAGTTATCTAAATGATCTTATCTTATTCTAACCATTTTATTCTATATATATATATATATATATATATATATATATATGTGTGTGTGTGTGTGTGTGTGTGTGTGTGTGTGTGTGTGTGTTATATAAAGATTTTTCTCATAAGTATCTATTTTTCAAAATTATATTTTTGTGAATTTTAAATTTCTTCTGAATGGAAAGTGTTTTTATTTAAACCGTTGATTCAAATGGAGTTGAGATAAAGTTATATCCTCTTTGAATGTGAATCGATTTCTAAACAAAGTTTTATATGGAAATGTGAAATATATTCTACTCAAATATAATTTATCTCCCAAGGGATTAAAATGAGTTATGAAAGTATGTATTCTATTTGAATATGAATGGATTTTTGAACATAAATCGATTCGAGATAAATATAAATCTTAAATGAAATATATTCTATTGAATATAAATCGATTTTTGAAATATTGTATTAATTATAATATATGATATGGAAATATATTCTAGTTTAGAATATAATCGGTTTGGGAATGATTATGATACCTTGATATGAAACTTTGTTCTATTGAATATAAATTGGGTTCAAAAAAATATGATATTTTGATATGAAAGAGAACCTTTGTGAAAAGTAAAAGAACCAATCGATGTGGAAAATATAAGCGTTGGTTGTTAAGGAGACTAGAGTCGACAAATGGCATACTCTCAGTCAATGTCGATACCACTTTAAAAATTGTGAACGTTATGACGTATCCAATGTGATGACTTGGAGGAAATTGTTGGATTGAAGAAGATGAACAATAGCGAATATCGCCTTGACCTTCGGGTCATAATTGAAATGGCTAAAACAAGAGCTATACCGTGACTAATTGAGGTTCACCTTTGATCGGACACACTTCTTCGATACTATTTCATATGACTATGATGATGATGATTAGGGCCTATTTGAATTAGGAGCGTGATCCGAGGTAGGCGGTAGTGGTTGCTATGCGTTACCACCGGTACGGGAGTGCAATTGGTAGAATCCTACCCTGGGCATTACCTCGAGTGCCTTGTTATATTTATCCATATTGAGCCCCATACGATTTTAATTTAGCATTGCCTTCTATGGAGTGCCCTCTGATAACACCAGTACGGTGAATTTAAGGTACTGTATAGACTATTGATGCTTGTAAACGGCGTATGGGTAATATGGTAATCTCGCTTACACTATTTTTGCGATATTTACTTTACTGGATAGACACTACAATAATAGCGTATTATACTATTAGGTTAAGGGATCCTTGAGAGATGGAAAATCCTGTAACATCTCTTGAATTACTGCACCTATGTCACTCAAGTTATTTCGTTTTTTAATTTGACTAATATGAGAATGATTTAGTGCTGATCCGAGTGTTTGTTGTGTTTTCTTTTATGCAATGCGCTCAGGTCAGCAGAAGTTTGTAGTTAGTGAAGTTTACCTTGCCGTGGAGATCGAAGACGAAGATTTGGTATATATATATATATCAATTTTAAGTATGTTTCCCGCTGCACTTTATTTCCGCTGCATTATTGTATATACTTGTATTAGTGTAACTCTGATGACTGAAAAGTGTAACTCAAGATATATATGCTTTAAATGCTTTTGAACCATTATTTATTTTATTATATGTTGTCCTTCCGCTGTGAGACTCTGTGATTTCTTTTTATCTTCTTTCTTCTTTTCTTCTTTGCCCAATAACTACCTGCATTTGTGATTTGTTTGGGTCGGCATGTGTGGTTATTGTTGATTTGAACAGTCAAAAATCTGGGTCGTTATAGTACAACTACAACTCGCCTTTCTTGGCCTTCTTCAACCCAAAAGAAAATCAAACAGCCAAACTGGCTCAAAAATCTCATACTCAATATAAAATATAACTCGTACCTTTCGTTGGGTATTTAGACTTTGTCACTTCCATCTGCTTATCCATTTAGAATAAACCAAGGTCATTTCCAATTGATCCTCAATCAATTTATCTTCCAATCCAAACCATTCGCTTATAACTAAGCCAAATTCCAAACTCCGGTTCCAATCTCAAATTTCAAATTATTAACTCACCAATAAATTTCATTCTAGATTGTCTTAATCCATTCCAATTTCATTTAACTTAGTTTAAGTTAACTTCTAATTTATTTATTCACCTCTACCATTTTAAACTATTTATTTAACTTCATAAGTTAAATTTTAAATTTCAAAATTTAAATTCCTGGGTTTATTTCAAATCAATTTGAAATCATATATGTTACATATATAATAATAATAGCAATTCAAAACATTTGAATTTCCAAACAACTTATTTCCTTAAACAATTCAAAAACAAAATCTCTGGTAGTAATCCAGCACTTAGAAACTCGAAAATGAACACCGATGATGGTCGACTTCATCATCGGAATTATTTTCCCGTAATCAAAGTGAGTTCAATAATATATCGTTTCCAAAACTCATTCTCAAACATTTTCATTTTGAAATTACTTCAAAATATCCTTTTCAACATTTGGAAAACATTTTTAAAACAGCCAACATCTTAAAATTTCCTTGTATAATTTAAAATTCTTTTACGAACACTTTTCCAATTTTCTAGACCTTTATTTCAATTCTGGTTTTAAATCCAGATTAAATCCATCTGATTATACTAATATGAATTCTGATTTGTTACTTATAACCATTTCGACTATAATCCTTTTTTATTATAATTACAACCAACACATCCAATTTATTATAATATTCCAATATATATACTTCTTTTTATACAAAAATATATTTTGGGTAAAATTATTTCATTTATCCTCTTTTCAGAACATACTGCGTCGAATTACTCTGCCCAAGAGTTTAGAAACACCTATCAACACAGTTTGCATTACTGTATTGACCAGAAATCATAAATTACTCAACAAACCAATCAACATAATATAAAATGGTTTTTATACCAATTTACAAATACGCGCTCATATATATACACTCAAACTCAATTTAGGGAATTACAAACCCTATCTCTACTAAGTTACACCACAGAGCGAAGGTAATAACTTAACCTTCAGCTCTGATACAACTGTAACGAACCAAGGATTTTTAGTCCTGAAAATCGACACAACATGTCATGTCAACTATTCAAGCATCGGAAATACCAGGACATTAATAGAAAGTAGTTAGAAGATGAGAAATAGAAAAGAAAGAAAACTTAGAATAGAAGAAGAAGAAGAACACAACAGAACAGAGTAAACACGAATCTCACAGTGGAACGAATAAAATATATTATATAACAACATTGGAAATACAAACTGATAACTGTATATACATACCATTATCAAATAATATCACAACAGAAATAAACTCTATATATATCTAACTTTGAAGCCTCCTGCTCCGAGCTCCTCCACGTTATCTAAAAAATCATGATTACTTGATTTCCCGTCCAAATTTGGGCACCCAAGAGTTAGGGGAAACAAAACAAAATAACTCTGGGTCAGTCATGTGACTGGTGTGAGTAAACTCAAATCACTTGGTTTAACTTTTAAAATCCTTTTAAAAGAAATGATAATCATAAGACCGATCCACACATAAACACAGATGGTTTTTGCCTTATGATAACCCAAAATATTTCTTAAGATCAATATTTTCTGATATTATAATAATGTCTAAATCAAGTAAATAACAATCTAGCAGAACGCTTTCATATCACATTCTGCATATATAATATACAAATCAAAAATCGCGGGCTCTTATTGGGTAATGGATTTCTAACTCTGACAAGGTATGGAACTACCTTCCGATTAGTGTACTCTAGAAGAGATACACTGGAGTTCAACAAGAACATCTTATAACTCAACCACACATGGCCGGCCATTCATTTCTCTTGAATGTTCCAAATATATTATCACCTTACGGTTGGTATACCAACATAACCGTTCCCGGGAGACATGAAGCGAAAGAAGTAACAAATAAGAATATTCTCTAGATGGTGACAATATACCTTACTTGGGTGCGACCCACTTAGCCATGTTGCATGCCCGATTTCTAACATTTCCCAGTTGATGATGCTTGAGGTCATAACGTATCTTTTTATAGATCACTCCTTATTTACTTTGAATGCCACATAGTCATACCTGTCAAATCAAAAATTGATTTCCCCAAAAATACCATGGGTATAAGGTAAGAGAAATGAATTCCTCCTCCACCAACATGAATACGTTTGAAATGATCAATGCAACACCCTGTATTTTCTGTGAATGTAAAAGTAACAAATTAAAAAATACTTAATTATAAAAGAAGTAATTAACGGAAATGGGTTACGCCATTGCGTTCGTCTCGGAATTCTGCTTGGGATAGAGTCCGAGTTTGCGTAAATCGGACAATGTATGAAGAAGTTATAAGCCGTAGAAGTTTATATACGCGCAAGGAAGTATATATATACACACAAAATCATCTCCAGAACCAAAATTAGTCAAAGACGAGTGAGCGATAAAGATCCCGCTCAAATGGTGTTGGCCCATCTTAAGGGGGGTTGACATAGGTGCCGACCCACCTTAAGGGGGGTAGACATAGGTGTCGACCCCCCTTAATGGGGTAGACATAGGTGTCGACCCCCCTTAAGGGGGGTAGACCCCTTCCGAGATCCAATTCCTGTAGTTCTGAGCGGATATGGCCTTCTCTGATTGGCCCGGTGACGAATTTGATGTATTAGGGCTTATGTGTCATGCTGTGATAGGCTGAGTGACACATCTCTTTGGTTTGGATGGTTTTGATTACTCCTAGACTGATCTAAAGGCTAGAATTAATCCTAGACTTCTATATAATCAACTCAAACCCTAAACCTAAAACACATTCTATGAAGCCGTCGTGTTGTCTCTCTCTGAACTAGCGTAGCCTCCATCTTCTTAAAAATAGAATATCTTCTTCAACTAGAAATTGTGACGGCAAGGAATTTCGCTCGGTCCGAACCAGTCGCTAAACCGACCCAGACCGTTCGAAACGCCCTATCGTTTGAGAACAGGACAAAACAGAACGCATACAGAAGAACATCTCATTGTATATTACAACAATGCATCAGATTACAAGAATATACAGAGTATAAAATAATATTACACAGAAATATCAGAGATTTAAATTACATTTAAATACATAGCAGCGGAAAGATAATACAATACACAACTAGAATGAGATATACGGATACAAAGCTTTCCGGATATCGTTCCAGCTGTAAACCAGGTTCCTGTGAATATAAATCTGCAAAACCAAAACTACTAGCTGCCCGTGTCAAAATAAGGGCACCCAGAGTTTAGGTTAAAACAATAAACTCCAGGTCAGTCATGTGACTGGTGTGAGAACTAAAACAGTTATTAATCTTTATTTTAAAGTTAGGTAAATCAAGGGACCACGCCGTATAACACGGAACGGGTTTCCTCCCAAGAATGCCAGTGCATAAAACAAACAGCGCAATGCTAAATAAAGAAAGATGAAGCTGTTATAAGACCCAGGTCCCATCACACAATGCAACGCAGTCGAGGATAGGGTTTTCCCTTATAACAGCCAAAGAATGCTTGATACGTTTAAAACAAATCATTTGATACTATAATAAGTGCATAGTGTATAAAACAACTTCAAATCATAAGTATCAATCATAGGCGGCATAAGTGCCCCATCCCACTATGTCGCCATATATAGGATTACAACTAAAACCGCAAAGTCACGTATTTGGAAATTGGATTTCCATCTATGAACCGAGGCAAAAGATAGTCCTCAACCGATTCGAGACGCTCTAGCCCGTGTCTCAGGATCAGAGCTCGAGTGACCCTTGGATCGTCAGGGCCGGTCCACCGATGTGGATTAAAATGCCTGAACACTGCGTTTCCCCACCCTTTGGGGTGTCAATGAGCCAACGAATGACTCCATCGGTTCGAGAACGACCGATCAATCCGAGGCGCCTCGCAACAGCAACAACCACATAAGTCAAACTCGTCAGGGCGTGTAAACCACTGACGCCACTTCTAACTAGAAAGAAACGCATGCCCTCCCTGAGGTCCGTCTCCCGTTTTTGATTCATACCGGGTGTGAAACTCGCGAATCAAACGTTACACAAAGCTACGCCACAAAGGTCGTGCTTTGATCATCAACCACAAGACTTTGCTTTTCAACAGAAGCCTTGATCATTTGCATCTTAGCATGCCACACAGGCAAACCATCCTATGCAACCGATATCAGTCACACAGAATGAAATCCGATGTCAGACACACAGTCCATTTACAAGTCCGTTCTGGGTCTGAACGAAACCGGAGGCACCTAGTACCCCGCATACCCATCGATCTCCAAGCACGTCTGGACGATCACTAACTGTTTCCATCTTCTTGGGTGTACAGCCCAATCAAGATCATCAGTTATCACCCAAACGACGTGAAGACTTCCGGTCTTCGACCATCGTCTTCATCTTCGACTTATCGTCGTATCAGTTATTCAGAATGGGATAAACCCGGCCTTTCCGAATAACTCGCGTATATTTTAAATAAGTGTTACACAAACACAACATACGCCTCATTCCAATTCATCAGTCACTAACCATAAATTAATCAAGAGAATAATTCCCCAAATATTAACCCCGAAGGCCGAAACCAACATCAGATCAATATCCAGAAAACCATTCTGCTTGGCTAACCGACAGTTAGTTTCTAAATTTCACGTTCAAATCTAATTAAAGATTTAACTATCGTCTGGAGCAAAACTGGTGATACTCCATTCTCGATCTTTTCAATCTAATTAAAGATTCATTAAAACTCCACTTAGTTTTAATCATTATCTGGGTTAAAGAATCAGTGTCATTTAAAACACGATTCACGATAAACCCAAAATCACATTCCATTAATTATCGGGTTAAAGAACAAGTGTTATTTAAAACACTGTTCACGATAAACCCAAAAATCAATACCAATTCAATTCCAATTAAATATCATTTAATTGGTACACTTCATTAAATCTAAATAAAAAGATTTAATCTTTTCTCAACTGGGTTCAAGAACAGTGTTAGTGAAGACACCATTCACGACAAACCCAAATCACATTCCATTAATTATCGGGTTAAAGAACAAGTGTTATTTAAAACACTGTTCACGATAAACCCAAAAATCAATATCGATTCAATTCCAATTAAATGTTATTTAATTGGTACACTTCATTAAATCTAAATAAAAAGATTTAATCTTTTCTCAACTGGGTTCAAGAACAGTGTTAGTGAAGACACCATTCACGAAAAACCCAAATCACATTCGATATTCAATACAAGGCTCTGAATAGAAAATATATCGGCTTATATTCAATATCGAATTCTACGACTAACAAATGTCGTATTGGAAATAACGATATAAATATATATCTTTCAAATTTCCATAACCACACCTGTATAATCACGAATTCCAACATCGAAATATTCCGAAGACAATTTCGATTCAAATCCACTCCAATCCAATCATTGGAAATTTTGGTTATTTTCAAACCCATTTCAAATTCAATTTATTTATTTAAAAATAAATAGAATTATAATTCTAGTTCAAAACTAGTTCATTTCGATAAAAATCTATTTTTATCTTTTCAAATATGGAGTTTTTCATCCCAATTCTTCTCAAATCATTTCTTATGATTTTACACAAATTATTACTATTTTTAATAATTTTATCAAGGCCCGTACAGTCGATTTCCACCAATGGCCATCGAACTGCACGTATAGCGACCTTTTTCCAATTTGATTTGGACATAATTCCAAATCCAACCGTTAGATTTCTAATTTATCACATTCGTTAGAAAGCTCTCTTCGATACGAACCCAACGGTTCCGGTTTTAGGAGAATCCGACGGTCGGATCTCCCGTAATGTCCGTTTGAAATAAATGGTCGAAATTCACGAACTGCCGCGGCGCGGCGCGTTCTATTCAGGCCATTATATAATATATATAATATATATAATATATACTTCGTCGATTTCTATTTAAAACGAATTATATAAATAGTTTTAAAATCGTTTCAAAAGCAATTTCAACTTCCTTTTCAATTCAAATCAAAATTGAATTCTTCTTTATAAATTCGTTTTAAAATTCACTTCTATTCAATTCAAATTTCCATTCAATTTGAATTCATTTCAATTTGCATTCAATTCGTTTTCAATTCAATTCATTTCGAAATCGTTTTCAATTCATTTCGAAATCACTTTCAATTCAATTCACTTCGAATTCGTTTTCAATTCAATTCATTTCGAAATCGTTTTCAATTCAATTCATTTCGAAATCACTTTCAATTCAATTCACTTTGAATTCGTTTTCAATTCAATTCATTTCGAAATCGTTTTCAATTCAATTCATTTCGAAATCACTTTCAATTCAATTCACTTTGAATTCGTTTTCAATTCAATTCATTTCGAAATCACTTTCAATTCAATTCACTTTGAATTCGTTTTCAATTCAATTCGTTTCGAAATCACTTTCAATTCAATTCACTTTGAATTCGTTTTCAATTCAATTCATTTCGAAATCGTTTTCAATTCAATTCATTTCAAAATATTCGATTTCGAAATCACTTTTCAATATTCATTTTAAAATGAATAAAATCGATATAAATATCGTTCACGTCAAAATGGCGTCAATCTAATCAACACGGCTTCATAAATTTCTATTTTTAAATATTCTATTTCGAATATTTCTATTTTAAAACTGGAATGAGGCCCAATCAATTACCACATAAAATTAATTATATGGATTTTCACACAACACATGTATATAACAGCATTGAAAAATGATCAACCATCAACCAAAGTGCACTACACTGTATAAGCATCAAATATAGATATCTAACGCTTATAACAGTCTGTCAATCAATCGATCGACATATTTAATCAATCAGGATGAGTGAACTTCAAATTTCATCCTAACACCCGTGTGGGGTTTCAAAACAATCAGACACATATTTTATTCGTGCAGTTGGGCGATGTGTAAAATTTATCGACCCAATCAATGTCTTTCAAATAGGTGTACATAAACAAACCGTCTGGTTTGCAAATGAATATTTTATTTATTCACATTCACGTTAAAAATTATATTTTTAACGATAAAAACATTTTATTTCAACCTATGAATTTCTATTCAATTCATTTCTTCAATAAAATGATATTTTTATTTTTCTAACATATTTTAGAAAATTTTTGCGGCATAACGGCACGATACTAGAAACGGGACGAGGCCTAGCCTTATCCCCGGTCTAGTGAAGGCCCACGCCATTCACTCATCAATCAAATCAATTTCATTTTGCAAACCACAAAATTTGGAGTAAGGATCTAACCTAGCCTTACTCCTACGCCTTATAACGGCGCACGTCTAATCCTAACCAATTTATCGATTCGATTTTTCACACCACAAACCACATTCAAACCAATATCGCAATCAATCACCAAACAGTCAAACAAACAAGTCCATGGTCTGTGGACGGTTGTGTCGGGTGCTACTAAACACCGTCTGCATCCTAGTATATATATAACTAGAAAATAAATTTGAAAGGTGAGAAATTCTCACTTATAGCTATCCTAGCTCCACGGCTCTTCTTTTGCAGAAGTCTTCGTCGTTTCGCCTTTTTGTCACCTTCGTTGTCCGCTTTCACTACATATGTAAAAATCGAATTTTTACTTCGCTATTCCATATATAAAAATCATATTTTTCTATCGAAGTTCAATATATAAAAACCATATTTTTCTATCGAAGTTCAATATATAAAAATTCTATTTTTCTATCGAAGTTCAATATATAAAAATTCTACTTTTCTATCGAAGTTCAATATATAAAAATTCTATTTTTCTATCGAAGTTCAATATATAAAAATTCTATTTTTCTATCGAAGTTCAATATATAAAAATTCCATTTTTCTATCGAAGTTCAATATATAAAAATTCCATTTTTCCTATCGAAGTTCAATATATAAAAATTCCATTTTCCTATCGAAGTTCAATATATAAAAATTCTATTTTTAAGATATAGACTTCGCCTTTTCTAATAAAAAGTTTTCCTTTTTTTTCTAATAAAGATCAAATCTTTTCCCTTTAAAGTCAAAACCTTTTTCTATTTCAAATTTTAAACCTTTTCCCTATTTCAAAGTTTAAACCTTAAAATAAAATCAGTTTTCATTTTCTTTATAAATCAGTTTTTAAATTATATAAAAATCAGTTTTTAAATTATATAAAAATCAGTTTTATTTTATATAAAAATCAGTTTTATTTTCTTTAAACAAAAATCAGTTTTAACTCTTCAAAAACAAAAATCAGTTTTATTTCTTCTTTAAAAATGCAGTTTTCAATTTCTTTAAAAATCCAGTTTTTAAAGCTTTAACAAATTAGTTTTTTTTTTCTTAAAAACCAGTTTTTAATTCACTGCAAAACAAAAATAAAAACTAAAACAAAATAACCTAAAAGCTCACCTAGATTTCGACGTGGAGGCGGGAAGAAGAAGAGGGCGGCTCGAGGTGTCGCGATGAGGCGTTTGATGGTGGTTGTCGCAGCAGGGGAGGGGCGTTCGAATGGTGCTTCGATTGCGTCGCGATGTGACGGAGGGAGGAGGAGACTGAACGGAGAGGGGGGGCGTCGAAGGTTCGTCGGCGGCAAGGATAGAGCGGCGCGATTTAGGTTTCTTCTTTTTTTTTTTTTTTTGGATCTGATGAACGAGGAAAAGGGGGGGGCAGCGGTTAATAAGGGGGAAAGAGAAGATATTTTATTTTTATATATATATATATATTTTTTTATTTATTTAATTAGAAAAAGTTGACTTTTACATGCGACCTCTAAACGAGGCCCACTGCCTGTCGTCCATAGCGTTTTACCCCCATTCCGAACACAATGGGATATGTATCGCAAGCTGGTTTGATCGTTACAATCAGTTTCCGTTGAATTTTCATTTAAATCACTATATTGAATTTTAAACGTACATTTCAAATTTCCGGGGTCACATACTAACCCTAAAAATTCCCGAAAAATATTTTCTAGCTTCGTATTGACGATACGGTCCTAACAAAACTAGTTTCGTCGAATTCTGAGACCATTTGAAAAATGGCCAATTTCCAGTCGATTAAAATCAACTGAAACTGGTCAAACGCGTTTTCCTTTGTCACGCTCACATATTGATTCGAAAAATTATGAAATTTGAAACCTAGCAATAACTTTACATCACGGACCCAACAAAACTGGTTTCGTCGAAATCCGAGATCGTTTGCAAAATGTCCATTTTTAAGGGCCTGAATTCCATAGCGACTATTCAGAATTTTCAACTGGACATATCTTTTGATTCCCGCTATGAAATCTTGATTTGTCGGATTCGTTGGAAAGATATTATCAATAAGATCCCATCATTTTTGGTTTCACTAAAATCCGGATTGTTTTGCACCCGGTACATTCATTTGAAGTTTGAAATCAAATTATCGAACTACCGCGCCATTTTCAATTCTATTTATAATTATATATAATTATTTATTTTCTAACGACGACGCGAATAATATATACGTTCGAATTATATTCAAATAAAATTTCTCGTCGATATTATTTAAAATAATTCATTTTAAATAATCAAAATTCGCTAAAATTGCCAAAATAAAAATTTTAAACTGGCCCAGATTTTCCGGGTTGTTACAATCTCCCCTACTTAAAACTTTTCGTCCCCGAAAAGGAACAAAGTCGAAAGTGGTTTGATAATTCAACTCTACGTTCGATTCGGCTTCCATTCTCCAACTCTTTAGTTTCTGAGAATTTCCAAAATTTCAAAAATTTGGCTAACACCCTAAATTTTCGAAAAATTTCGCCATAACCTCCCCTGCACCGGGAGCATCGGGGAATTTCAAATAGCTTCCCCGGTCCTTCAGATCTCAAAAAGAAAAAGAAAAAGCCAATCGGCTAGCCAATAGGCTCACAAAATCATCATCACCCAAACAAAACAGGAAATTATGTAGTAAACATGTACCTATTTGTCGGGCAAACAAATTTTATTCTCTGGCTCTAGCCTCCTTGCTATGACCTGTTCAATGATATATATGTATATGCAAACAAATGCGACCAATTTTCAATACAATTCAATATTTGATCAAATTAGGCATAATGGTTCAAAATTACCAAACAATTAAACAAACAACACAAACATCAATCAATTAGTGAATTAGAGTCTCAAATTCATAATTTGATATATATACAAAAATCAGATTTTTGATGCCAAATCACAACAATAGGCCCTATCTAATTTTGGTTCTCACACCAGTCTAATAGAAATATATAAATATCACACCTTCGACACTCGAATATAAATACTGGCGACAGTGCCCCATCACCAGAATTATTCCCGGGCACTAGGGGGATTCTATATCTACCCAATATATTAAAACTTCGAACACACGTTTGCAAGACATATATGCAAAATCTTTATATACTGGATTGCCCAATTCAATTTAAAATAAATAATCAAATACGAATAGTTGATTTATATTTTCAAAACAAAATTGGTTTTCATTTTAAAAATATACTCTTCACACTCGTTCTAGGATACAACTGATCTCATCTCTAACGAGTCATTCTAATTGGATATTACTAATCCAATATCTGATGAATTCTTTCATATGGTTATAATGTGTCTTGTTCTCTAAGCTTTGTAAACCAAAGCTCTGATACCACGTGTGACGGCAACGCAGTCGAGGATAGGGTTTTCCCTTATAACAGCCAAAGAATGCTTGATACGTTTAAAACAAATCATTTGATACTATAATAAGTGCATAGTGTATAAAACAACTTCAAATCATAAGTATCAATCATAGGCGGCATAAGCGCCCCATCCCACTATGTCGCCATATATAGGATTACAACTAAAACCGCAAAGTCACGTATTTGGAAATTGGATTTCCATCTATGAACCGAGGCAAAAGATAGTCCTCAACCGATTCGAGACGCTCTAGCCCGTGTCTCAGGATCAGAGCTCGAGTGACCCTTGGATCGTCAGGGCCGGTCCACCGATGTGGATTAAAATGCCTGAACACTGCGTTTCCCCACCCTTTGGGGTGTCAATGAGCCAACGAATGACTCCATCGGTTCGAGAACGACCGATCAATCCGAGGCGCCTCGCAACAGCAACAACCACATAAGTCAAACTCGTCAGGGCGTGTAAAACCACTGACGCCACTTCTAACTAGAAAGAAACGCATGCCCTCCCTGAGGTCCGTCTCCCGTTTTTGATTCATACCGGGTGTGAAACTCGCGAATCAAACGTTACACAAAGCTACGCCACAAAGGTCGTGCTTTGATCATCAACCACAAGACTTTGCTTTTCAACAGAAGCCTTGATCATTTGCATCTTAGCATGCCACACAGGCAAACCATCCTATGCAACCGATATCAGTCACACAGAATGAAATCCGATGTCAGACACACAGTCCATTTACAAGTCCGTTCTGGGTCTGAACGAAACCGGAGGCACCTAGTACCCCGCATACCCATCGATCTCCAAGCACGTCTGGACGATCACTAACTGTTTCCATCTTCTTGGGTGTACAGCCCAATCAAGATCATCAGTTATCACCCAAACGACGTGAAGACTTCCGGTCTTCGACCATCGTCTTCATCTTCGACTTATCGTCGTATCAGTTATTCAGAATGGGATAAACCCGGCCTTTCCGAATAACTCGCGTATATTTTAAATAAGTGTTACACAAACACAACATACGCCTCATTCCAATTCATCAGTCACTAACCATAAATTAATCAAGAGAATAATTCCCCAAATATTAACCCCGAAGGCCGAAACCAACATCAGATCAATATCCAGAAAACCATTCTGCTTGGCTAACCGACAGTTAGTTTCTAAATTTCACGTTCAAATCTAATTAAAGATTTAACTATCGTCTGGAGCAAAACTGGTGATACTCCATTCTCGATCTTTTCAATCTAATTAAAGATTCATTAAAACTCCACTTAGTTTTAATCATTATCTGGGTTAAAGAATCAGTGTCATTTAAAACACGATTCACGATAAACCCAAAATCACATTCCATTAATTATCGGGTTAAAGAACAAGTGTTATTTAAAACACTGTTCACGATAAACCCAAAAATCAATACCAATTCAATTCCAATTAAATATCATTTAATTGGTACACTTCATTAAATCTAAATAAAAAGATTTAATCTTTTCTCAAATGGGTTCAAGAACAGTGTTAGTGAAGACACCATTCACGACAAACCCAAATCACATTCCATTAATTATCGGGTTAAAGAACAAGTGTTATTTAAAACACTGTTCACGATAAACCCAAAAATCAATATCGATTCAATTCCAATTAAATGTTATTTAATTGGTACACTTCATTAAATCTAAATAAAAGATTTAATCTTTTCTCAACTGGGTTCAAGAACAGTGTTAGTGAAGACACCATTCACGACAAACCCAAATCACATTCGATATTCAATACAAGGCTCTGAATAGAAAATATATCGGCTTATATTCAATATCGAATTCTACGACTAACAAATGTCGTATTGGAAATAACGATATAAATATATATCTTTCAAATTTCCATAACCACACCTGTATAATCACGAATTCCAACATCGAAATATTCCGAAGACAATTTCGATTCAAATCCACTCCAATGCAATCATTGGAAATTTTGGTTATTTTCAAACCCATTTCAAATTCAATTTATTTATTTAAAAATAAATAGAATTATAATTCTAGTTCAAAACTAGTTCATTTCGATAAAAATCTATTTTTATCTTTTCAAATATGGAGTTTTTCATCCCAATTCTTCTCAAATCATTTCTTATGATTTTACACAAATTATTACTATTTTTAATAATTTTATCAAGGCCCGTACAGTCGATTTCCACCAATGGCCATCGAACTGCACGTATAGCGACCTTTTTCCAATTTGATTTGGACATAATTCCAAATCCAACCGTTAGATTTCTAATTTATCACATTCGTTAGAAAGCTCTCTTCGATACGAACCCAACGGTTCCGGTTTTAGGAGAATCCGACGGTCGGATCTCCCGTAATGTCCGTTTGAAATAAATGGTCGAAATTCACGAACTGCCGCGGCGCGGCGCGTTCTATTCAGGCCATTATATAATATATATAATATATATAATATATACTTCGTCGATTTCTATTTAAAACGAATTATATAAATAGTTTTAAAATCGTTTCAAAAGCAATTTCAACTTCCTTTTCAATTCAAATCAAAATTGAATTCTTCTTTATAAATTCGTTTTAAAATTCACTTCTATTCAATTCAAATTTCCATTCAATTTGAATTCATTTCAATTTGCATTCAATTCGTTTTCAATTCAATTCATTTCGAAATCGTTTTCAATTCAATTCATTTCGAAATCACTTTCAATTCAATTCACTTTGAATTCGTTTTCAATTCAATTCATTTCGAAATCGTTTTCAATTCAATTCATTTCGAAATCACTTTCAATTCAATTCACTTTGAATTCGTTTTCAATTCAATTCATTTCAAAATCGTTTTCAATTCAATTCATTTCGAAATCACTTTCAATTCAATTCACTTTGAATTCGTTTTCAATTCAATTCATTTCGAAATCACTTTCAATTCAATTCACTTTGAATTCGTTTTCAATTCAATTCGTTTCGAAATCACTTTCAATTCAATTCACTTTGAATTCGTTTTCAATTCAATTCATTTCGAAATCGTTTTCAATTCAATTCATTTCAAAATATTCGATTTCGAAATCACTTTTCAATATTCATTTTAAAATGAATAAAATCGATATAAATATCGTTCACGTCAAAATGGCGTCAATCTAATCAACACGGCTTCATAAATTTCTATTTTTAAATATTCTATTTCGAATATTTCTATTTTAAAACTGGAATGAGGCCCAATCAATTACCACATAAAATTAATTATATGGATTTTCACACAACACATGTATATAACAGCATTGAAAAATGATCAACCATCAACCAAAGTGCACTACACTGTATAAGCATCAAATATAGATATCTAACGCTTATAACAGTCTGTCAATCAATCGATCGACATATTTAATCAATCAGGATGAGTGAACTTCAAATTTCATCCTAACACCCGTGTGGGGTTTCAAAACAATCAGACACATATTTTATTCGTGCAGTTGGGCGATGTGTAAAATTTATCGACCCAATCAATGTCTTTCAAATAGGTGTACATAAACAAACCGTCTGGTTTGCAAATGAATATTTTATTTATTCACATTCACGTTAAAAATTATATTTTTAACGATAAAAACATTTTATTTCAACCTATGAATTTCTATTCAATTCATTTCTTCAATAAAATGATATTTTTATTTTTCTAACATATTTTAGAAAATTTCGGCGGCATAACGGCACGATACTAGAAACGGGACGAGGCCTAGCCTTATCCCCGGTCTAGTGAAGGCCCACGCCATTCACTCATCAATCAAATCAATTTCATTTTGCAAACCACAAAATTTGGAGTAAGGATCTAACCTAGCCTTACTCCTACGCCTTATAACGGCGCACGTCTAATCCTAACCAATTTATCGATTCGATTTTTCACACCACAAACCACATTCAAACCAATATCGCAATCAATCACCAAACAGTCAAACAAACAAGTCCATGGTCTGTGGACGGTTGTGTCGGGTGCTACTAAACACCGTCTGCATCCTAGTATATATATAACTAGAAAATAAATTTGAAAGGTGAGAAATTCTCACTTATAGCTATCCTAGCTCCACGGCTCTTCTTTTGCAGAAGTCTTCGTCGTTTCGCCTTTTTGTCACCTTCGTTGTCCGCTTTCACTACATATGTAAAAATCGAATTTTTACTTCGCTATTCCATATATAAAAATCATATTTTTCTATCGAAGTTCAATATATAAAAACCATATTTTTCTATCGAAGTTCAATATATAAAAATTCTATTTTTCTATCGAAGTTCAATATATAAAAATTCTATTTTTCTATCGAAGTTCAATATATAAAAATTCTATTTTTCTATCGAAGTTCAATATATAAAAATTCTATTTTTCTATCGAAGTTCAATATATAAAAATTCCATTTTTCTATCGAAGTTCAATATATAAAAATTCCATTTTTCCTATCGAAGTTCAATATATAAAAATTCCATTTTCCTATCGAAGTTCAATATATAAAAATTCTATTTTTAAGATATAGACTTCGCCTTTTCTAATAAAAAGTTTTCCTTTTTTTTTCTAATAAAGATCAAATCTTTTCCCTTTAAAGTCAAAACCTTTTTCTATTTCAAATTTTAAACCTTTTCCCTATTTCAAAGTTTAAACCTTAAAATAAAATCAGTTTTCATTTTCTTTATAAATCAGTTTTTAAATTATATAAAAATCAGTTTTTAAATTATATAAAAATCAGTTTTATTTTATATAAAAATCAGTTTTATTTTCTTTAAACAAAAATCAGTTTTAACTCTTCAAAAACAAAAATCAGTTTTATTTCTTCTTTAAAAATGCAGTTTTCAATTTCTTTAAAAATCCAATTTTTAAAGCTTTAACAAATTAGTTTTTTTTTCTTAAAAACCAGTTTTTAATTCACTGCAAAACAAAAATAAAAACTAAAACAAAATAACCTAAAAGCTCACCTAGATTTCGACGTGGAGGCGGGAAGAAGAAGAGGGCGGCTCGAGGTGTCGCGATGAGGCGTTTGATGGTGGTTGTCGCAGCAGGGGAGGGGCGTTCGAATGGTGCTTCGATTGCGTCGCGATGTGACGGAGGGAGGAGGAGACTGAACGGAGAGGGGGGGCGTCGAAGGTTCGTCGGCGGCAAGGATAGAGCGGCGCGATTTAGGTTTCTTCTTTTTTTTTTTTTTTTTTTTTTTTTGGATCTGATGAACGAGGAAAAGGGGGGGGGCAGCGGTTAAAAAGGGGGAAAGAGAAGATATTTTATATATATATATATATTTTTATTTATTTAATTAGAAAAAGTTGACTTTTACATGCGACCTCTAAACGAGGCCCACTGCCTGTCGTCCATAGCGTTTTACCCCCATTCCGAACACAATGGGATATGTATCGCAAGCTGGTTTGATCGTTACAATCAGTTTCCGTTGAATTTTCATTTAAATCACTATATTGAATTTTAAACGTACATTTCAAATTTCCGGGGTCACATACTAACCCTAAAAATTCCCGAAAAATATTTTCTAGCTTCGTATTGACGATACGGTCCTAACAAAACTAGTTTCGTCGAATTCTGAGACCATTTGAAAAATGGCCAATTTCCAGTCGATTAAAATCAACTGAAACTGGTCAAACGCGTTTTCCTTTGTCACGCTCACATATTGATTCGAAAAATTATGAAATTTGAAACCTAGCAATAACTTTACATCACGGACCCAACAAAACTGGTTTCGTCGAAATCCGAGATCGTTTGCAAAATGTCCATTTTTAAGGGCCTGAATTCCATAGCGACTATTCAGAATTTTCAACTGGACATATCTTTTGATTCCCGCTATGAAATTTTGATTTGTCGGATTCGTTGGAAAGATATTATCAATAAGATCCCATCATTTTTGGTTTCACTAAAATCCGGATTGTTTTGCACCCGGTACATTCATTTGAAGTTTGAAATCAAATTATCGAACTACCGCGCCATTTTCAATTCTATTTATAATTATATATAATTATTTATTTTCTAACGACGACGCGAATAATATATACGTTCGAATTATATTCAAATAAAATTTCTCGTCGATATTATTTAAAATAATTCATTTTAAATAATCAAAATTCGCTAAAATTGCCAAAATAAAAATTTTAAACTGGCCCAGATTTTCCGGGTTGTTACAGAAATCAATTAGAAGAACATCAATAGTCTACATCAAAGGAATAGCTTAACAAATTCAGAAATCAGATTCCAGAATAAAAGAACTGTTCTTTTTCTGTAAGTTCAGTTATATTTCAGATTTAAATATATAAAAGTCAAGACTTGAAATAAATCGAATCTAGAACTGTGCCTAATTATGATTCTGATTCATGTTTATCCTTATGACAAATCTGAAATTAACTATGCCTATGAGACTATTGTGATTTGTACAATTGAACCTATCATATTGTATAATGATTTGGTGATGATTTTATGTAATGTTATGTACATGTTCATAAAATAAGTCATGTTCGTATATGCCTATATGTTTAGATCTACATGCTTGCTTTTATGTTATGTTATGTACATGTTCATAAACTAAGTCTTGTTCATATATGCTTATATGTTTAGATCTACATGCTTGCTTTTATGTTATGTTATGTACATGTTCATAAACCGAGTCATGTTCATATATGCTTATATGTTTAGATCTACATGCTTGCTTTTATGTTATGTTATATACATGTTCATAAACTAAGTTATGTTCATATATGTTTAGATCTACATGCTTGCTTTTATGTTATGTTATGTACATGTTCATAAACTAAGTCATGTTCATATATGCTTACATGTTTAGATCCAAGTGAATACATATGTTTAAGAACTATGTAAATTCCTGTTCATATGTTTACGATGTATGTTAATTGGATCTAACTCAAGTACAAGTTCCCATTGATATGTTTGATTAAGTTTGTATTGTTCATGAAAAATTTGTATTACACATGCTTAGTTAGATTCATATTATTTTATGCTGTTGGAATGCTACATGTTCCTTTCTTTTCCCTTTTGTTTATGAGTTAGGCTAATTTGCGAGCCTAACGTTCTATGTAAATAATGCGAACAAATAACCGGGGGAAACGTTGGGGTAAAACATTAAATTTACATGCTAATGGCATAGATTGGCTCATAATCATGTAAATGATTAATAGCATGAAATGGTATAATTTGTATACCATTAATTATGAACATAATTTAAATAGTAAATGTGACATCGCAACACTTGTAGATAATTTACATATAAATTTGACATAAATGACGAATATGTAAATCAAATAAAGGATGAACATGCTTAACCCGAGGTTAGATTGAGTTGTGGTGTAAAACTGCCCGGAACCGCCCGGCACATCCAGTAATCGCAACAACACCTATCTAATGTGAGAGGTTAGCGCATCATGCCCAAGAAATACCCGAGGTTAGATTGATTTGTGGTGTAAAACTGCCCGGAACTGCCCGGCACATCCAGTAACCGCAACAGTACAGATCTAATGTGAGAGGTTGGTGCATTAATAAATCATTTAATGCTAATGAATAGGACATGTTAATTAAACAAATGGTAGGGTTAAGTTAACTAAGGCTACACTTAACCGATATAACATGATGTATGGTAAGGTTAAGGAACACAAGAAGGCAACACTCAACCGATATAACATGATGTATGGTAGGGTTAAGCAACACAAGAAGGCAACACTTAACCAGTATATAATATGATGTATGGTAGGGTTAAGTAACACAAGAAGGCAACACTTAACCAATATATATAACATGATGTATGATAGGGTTAAGTAACACAAGAGGGCAACACTTAACCAATATAACATGATGAATGAATGGGGTTAAGTTAATAGAAAACACTTAACCAATACAACATGATGTGTGGGTGGGTTAAGTTGACATGAATGGACAACACTTAACCAATGTTACATGAACGAAGTGGATAGGAATAAGGCAAGCTTAACCAAAAATATGTATTGACTTGATCAGTGGGAGGGTTAAGTATATCTCGTGTAGGTGGGTAATATTAGTATATATAGGCCCACAAACTTAACCGTTAAATAAACCTGCTTGAATCGGTGGGATTGTTAAATACATCCCGTGTAGGTGGGTAATATTTGTATATATAAGCCCACAAACTTAACCAGTAGGAAACCCTAGTAACGGGGACCATTTTCAGCAGTAATCCACATAGATGTATCATGGCACCCTGAACTAAGCAGGGGACACGATTACTAGGATGATTATAAGCGGTCAAAATAGCGGTAGGGGGTACATCAGTGTAGGTTCTGACGGTTTACGGGCGTGCACGTACTCCAGAGTGGGAAAAAGCAGGCACTAGGTACCAGTAGTTACACACTGTGCATCTTGAATCGTGTTGGGTTGCTATCATAAGGATTGATACACCTTATGGTGGGACCAGCACAGGGTATCTACACGCAAGAGAGGTCCGATTGACACAGACACATGGAACATTAATACAAGTAGGGAGCCAATCGATAGTGTAGTAAGGGTGCATCTAACATCTTCATGGCAATTAGGCTGATTGAGGTAAGATCCTCCTACTAGATGTACACCTGAAGGCAACCACAATTGCGGGGATTGGGATCACATTGTAGTATTATCTTTTTATAAAAATTACTAGTTGGGACACTAGTTAGGCGGTGTAGAGATATAGAAATCAGAATAACAGGGCAGTAGCAAAGAAGAGAAAGAGTATAAGCGCATTCAGTTTACCTTGCCTTATCTAGTCTTAAGTTATCTTGTTTTATTGTATTGTCTTATTTTTAGTTTACTCATGTCATGATCCTTTATCTTATTTACATGCTGAAAAATCACTGGACTTACCAGACTTATGTCTGGCCTGTTTTCTTTCATCTTCTTTTCTTCCGTCCCCACTCCCCTCCGGGTTGTCAAGGAGGGAATAGCTCAGCTTAGTTTGGACTTTTCTCTTTCCAAGCTTGGAGATTCTGTAATGTGTGGCTTCGAACCTCTTATCTTTAGCCATGGCTATGATTGCACTTTAATTTGGGGATTTATGCTACTTTGCTATGTTTTATGCTTCTTATATACTTGGAAGTTTTGAATCAAGACAGAAGTTTTATGTAATACTTTTAAGTATGATTGAGTCAATTGTTGTAAAAGCATGACTGAACTACGTTGCTTATAAAATGACTTTATTTTCGGCTGCTTTATTTGTCTGTCTTGTAATTTATCTGCATCTCTTACCTATAATTCTTCACTGAAGTTAATGCATTCCCTTTGTGATTGATATTAACGGAGGTGGTGTGTTTCACTTGGTATCAGAGTTGAAGGTTACTATATCAGATAAAAGATTTGAAAAATTATTTTCAAAACGGTTTTAAAAGAAGCATTTTCTAAAGAAAAGTTTTGTTTTAAAGGCATATTCGCCAAAGCCATATGCACTATCTTTTGATCCTCTGTTTGAATTCTTGTTTTCCTTCTTTACTGAGACTTCGGGGCTCCTGGCTATCTGGGAGGTAACCACATCGCGACATGGTTCTATAGGCTTGATAAGACTATGATACCTGTCAAAGGGAGAAGAAATGCACAACTTTCATATATAGCCGCAGTAGTTTCGCCTGCGGCTAATTTTGTTTCAAGCTTTGTAGGATTTTCCGTGCGATGGAGGCAGCTTTCAAGAGATTTATCAACAAGTTACACAAAGATGGCAAAGATGAGAATAAGGGAATTTGGCTAAGGAACACAACCCAAGGATGAGAAACTCATGGATATGGACTTGGTTCACGAAGAAGGAAAGAATAAAAAAATCTAAGGCAAGAGGAAGTGTCGTTATTATGGTATAACGGGTCAAATAATTAAGGACAAGGGCAAGAACAAAGGACATGATTTTCAGGAGGGCAGGTACATGCTCTCACCGCCAGCGTACCTAAGAGAGAGGCGGTAGAGTTTCTATCGAAAATGTCTAGTTTTTCTTTTTGATCATCCTATTAGTACTCTTTTACATTTTAGCGCTTCACATTCGTTTATATATGTTTCCATAGTTGAGTCACTGCACCTTAGTGCTTGTAAAGTAGAAGATCCCATTATTGCCTCAAATCCAATTGGTGGTTCGGCTCATTTATCTTTGGTTTGTAAGGATTTGGGAATAGCTATATTAAGTATTGAGTCTGAGTGTAATGCTCATGTTTTTGGTTTCATGGGCTATGGGTTGATTCTAGGCATGGATTGGTTAGCTAGTAATTGTGAAAGGAGCGTAGTTAGACTTTCGACTTGCCTCGAGAATACCCTCGAGATTTCGTGCGATCCTAAGGGATTAGTTTGTCTTAGCTACCTAGAATCACTTGATGCATCTATCGACGATTTGCGATCCGTTGGAGTAGTCCATGAGTACGGAAATGTTTTTTATTAGGTTAGGGGTTTGTCCCCTAAAACGCGACATAGACTTCCGTATATATCTAGTTGGCAATGCAAAGCCAGTTGCATTACCTGTATGACACATGAATCCAAGGGAAAGGAAGGGCTCAGTAAACAAGTAAAAGAGTTACTTGAAAAAGGGTTCATAAGGCGAAGTATTTCTGAATGGGGTGCTCCAGTCATTTTCGTTACAAAGGCGGATGGTTCACTTCGCTTGTGCATAGATGATATTTTGGAATGAGGAAGAACATGCTTTGCATCTAAGGGAAGTCTCGGATACCCTCCAAGCGCATCAACTTAAGGCGAAGTTCTCCAAAAATGCCATTTTTGGAGAGAAGAAGTAAGGTTTCTTGGACACGTGGTGTCCAAAGAAGGGATAGCAGTAGATCCCGCAAAAGTAGTTGCGGTGGAAGACTGCAAGGTCCCCAGGAATGCAACAGAAGTAAGAAGCATTCTTGGACTAGCGGGCTAATATAGGAAGTTCATTAAGGACTTTGCGAAGGTATTCGCCCCACTTACAAGATTGACGAAGAAGAATCTAACCTTTGCTCGGGATATTGGTTGTGATGTCGCTTTCCAACAATCGAAGAGGGCTCTTACAACGGCCCCAGTTTTGACTTTTACGTTACAGTAGTAAAAGGTTTATGGTATACACGGATGCATGCGGCACGAGGCTAGGCGCCATTTTGATATAAGAAGGAAGGGTAAGGTCGTAGCGGATGCCTTAAGAAGAAAAGGTTGGCTTCAAGTCCTCTTTTTTTTGAAAAGGAAAAGTTCAGAATACATATCAAACTTTGATTTTAAAACCTTCGGTTAAGTTAGTAGTTGGCATCGCTAGGAGTAAGACCTACACTTTTGAATTAAATAGGGACTTCACAAAGAAAAGACTCTCAGATAGCTGATGCAATGGATAAATTAATTAGAGAAGAGACCTCTAGTTACATTAATAAATAAGCTTGCAAGAAGCCATGAGTACGCAGTTATGTTTGAGCATCGCTTATCATCCTCTGAAAGAAAGGGTGAATAGGATTTTGGAAGACCTTTTGAGGAAATGTTAGCATGACACGACAGAAGTTGTAGTTCCAAGTATACTAGAAGAAGAAAAGGTGGAATGAGAGACGACAGTGAAATGAGTTCCAACGCATATTCTGGAAACAGAAATTAAGAAGCTACGCAATCGTGAAGTTAAGACAGTCAGAGCAATATGGAGTGAAGCTCAATAAGATGCGACTTAGAAGACTGAAGACTAGATACGCGCATCATACCCTTTTTGATGGTATATCCTTGATCTCCCTTTTTCTATAAAGTTTATTTGCCAGTCTTTATCTTTTAAGTATATCCTCTTGGTCCAATCCTCGATCCTTAGGTAGAAACTAATGGATGTAAACATGTATTTGAAACATGTTATGATTGATGGTTGCAAGTGGTTGCTTGTGGATGCATACACACACACACACGTAAGGTACTAGATCGGCTCAGTCACTTTCATATTGCATATGCACATATGTGTATATATATGGATTGAAACCTGATGTGTTATCATATGGATGTTGCATTTGTATGAATGATTGAGCACTTATGTAGAAGTTATAAAGTACGATTAGGTATAATTGCATACATGATGGACTCATAGCACTGACATAATTTGCATTAAGGAGGTCAAATGAATCAGTAGACCGCCTAATTTTGAATTAGATAAGGGTATGTACACACACTATGCATATGATCATGAAAGCATTAGAAATCTTTTTAAGGATAATGGAAGCCTATGATAGATGGTTGAGTAGATGGATGTTGAATGTTAGGATACATTCTTCTTAACTTAGAGATTTCGGGGATGAAATCCTTTAAATTAAAGAAGGGAGAATGTAACACCCTGTATTTTCTGTGAATGTTAAAGTAACGAATTAAAGAATACTTAATTTTAAAAGTGGGAATTAAGGGAAATGGATTACACCATTGCGTTCGTCTCGGAATTCTGCTTGGGGTAGAGTTTGAGTTTGCGTAAATCGGATAACGTATGAAGAAGTTATAAGCCGTAGAAGTTTATATACACACAAGGAAGTATATATACACTCACAAAATCATCTCCAGAACCAAAATAATCAAAGACGAGTGAGCGGGAAAGATCCCGCTAAAATGGTGTCGACCCCTCTTAAGGGGGGGTCGACATAGGTGTCGACCCCCTTTAAGGGGGTATACATAGGTGTCAACCCCCCTTAAGGGGGTAGACCTCTTCCTAGATCCAATTCCTATGACGGTTTCTGTAGTTCTGAGCGGATGTGGCCTTCTCTGATTGGACCGGTGACGAATTCTGATATATTAGGGCTTATGTGCCGTAATGTGATAGGCTGAGTGACACATCTCTTTGGTTTGGATGGCTCTGATTACTCCTAGACTAATCTAAAGGCTAGAATTAATCCTAGACTTCTATATAATCAACTCAAACCCTAAACCTAAAACACATAAACACATTCTATGAAGCCGTCATGTTGTCTCTCTCTGAACTAGCGTAGCCTCCATCTTCTTAAAACTAGAATATCTTCTTCAACTAGAAACCAATTAGAATAACATCAATAGTCTACATCAAAGGAATAGCTTAACAAATCAGAAATGAGATTCCAGAATACAAGAACTTTTCTTTTTCTGTAAGTTCACTTATATTTCAGATTTAAATATATAAAAGTCATGACTTGAAATAAATCGAATCTACAACTATGCCTAATTGTGATTCTGATTCATGTTTATCCTTATGAAAAATCTGAAATTAACTATGCCTCTGAGACTATTGTGATTTGTACAATTGAACCTATCATATTGTATATTAATTTGGTGATGCTTTTATGTTATGTTATGTACATGTTCATAAACTAAGTCATGTTCATATGTGCTTATATGTCTAGATCTACATGCTTGCTTTTATGTTATGTTATGTACATGTTCATAAACTCAGTCATGTTCATATATGCTTATATGTTTAGATCTACATGCTTGCTTTTATGTTATGTTATGTACATGTTCATAAACTGAGTCATGTTCATATATTCTTATATATTTAGATCTACATGCTTGCTTTTATGTTATGTTATGTACATGTTCATAAACTAAGTCATGTTCATATATGCTTCTATGTTTAGATCTACATGCTTGCTTTTATGTTATGTTATGTACATGTTCATAAACTAAGTCATGATCATATATGCTTACGTGTTTAGATCCAAGTTAATACATTTGTTTAAGATGTATGTAAATTCTTGTTCATATGCTTAAGATCTATGTTAATTGGATCTAACTCAAGTACAAGTTCACATTGATATGCTTGATTAAGTTTGTATTGTTCATGAAAAAATTATATTACACTTGCGTAGTTAGATTCATATTATTTTGTGTTGTTAGAATGCTACATGTTCCTTTCTTTTCCCTTTTGTTTATATGTTAGGCTAATTTGAGAGCCTAACGTACTATGTAAATAATATGAACGAATAACGGAAGGAAACTACAACACCCCGTAAATTTCAATGTTAATGTTCACAAACTAAAGAATAACTAATCTCAGATGTGAGAATTTAGGGAAACGGGTTGCGCCATTGTGTTCGTCTCGGAATTCTGGTTGAGATAGAGTCCAAGTTTGCGTGAATTGGACTTCGTATGAAGAAGTTATGGCGATCGGAAGTTTCAGAAAATTCAAAACAGATTTCGAAATTTCAAAATTCAGAGTCAGATGGGCAAGGCGGGAAAATTCCCGCCAGGGCCAGGTCAACCATAGGGTCGACCTGGGGGTCGATTTACTCCAACCAGGTCGACCGTAGGGTCGACCTGGGGGACGACCTGCCCCCCCCCCCCTCCCCCCCCCCCCCCGGGCAGATTTGACTGATGACCTGTTTATGACTGTATGCTGACTCATTAGGGTTTCTGATCTGCTCTGATTGGCTGGGATTAATTCTAGGTTGATCGGACGGCCTAAAGTAATCCTAAACTCTATAAAAAGACATGTAGACTCAAACCCTAAAATCAAATAAAAATTAGATCAATGGCCGTCATGTTGTCACTCCAAACCCTAGAGTAGCCGCCACCCACTAGAAGCAAATTAAAGACAACAATTCAATTCAAATCAAGTCTAAAACTACAACAACGAAATTGTCTACAACAAGGGAACGCTAATCAATTACAGAATTCAGATCCCAGAACTCAAGACCCCTTTTTTGGTGAGTTCTAGTCACTTTTAGGTTTAAATAAATAAAAGTGAATCGGGGTAGACTATGATTTGGGTATATGTTGTTTGTAGTGATGCAAGCTTATTGTTATTGTTGATCATGAAATTATGTAAGTTATTGTGTGATGAATTCATGAATCTATGCAAGTCGTTATCATGAATCTATGCAAGTTGTTATTATGAATCTATGCAAGTTGTTATCATGAATCTATGCAAATTGTTATGAGATCATGCAAGTCACCTATACAAGTTATTATTCATGAACCTATGCAAGTTATTATTCATGAAACTATGCAAGTTGTTATGTTATCCAAGTTTTTAAATATGTTGTAAATCATGAATCTATGTGAGTTGTTAATTATGTTGTTAATTCATGAACCTATGCAAGTCACCTATGCAAGTTGTTATGTTGCAAAATCATGAATCTATGCAAGTTGTTAATTATGTAGTGAATCATAATTATATGCAAAGTTATCATGTCATTTTCCCTAGTTGTCATGCTTATGCCAAGATTGTACTGAAAACAATCACCTTGTCATTCCCTTTATTTTATTGTTATGGCCAGGCTACCTTGTAGCCTCGATGACGCCAAAAACGCAAATGGTTACGCTAGTTAAGAAATGGGGAAAAAAGGGGAATTTGTAATAGGCATAGTGATTATGTAAATTGGATACATGATTCTAGTGGGGAAACATATAAATAATTACCTATTATGACATGGGTAAAATTGGGTAAAAATGGTATAATTTGAATATGATCATTTATGGATAGGAAATTCAAATTTTTAATAAGATGGGTATTGACACCTATAAAAAGGAAAGGATTAATTAATTAACTTAATTAATCTAAAGAGGAATGTTTAAGCAATTGAAGTCTGAAGATTTAATATTGAGAATTGGCAAAAATGCCTTAAATGGCATAAAATAAATTTGTGATGAAATTGGTATGATTTTACATACCATAAATAGATGGACATAATTGAGTCAATTATGGCCATAGTTAAATTTGGAATTGATTGATAATTTGAATAGGGAGATTAATTCAAATTAGGGAAAAATTAATTTTGTGTAATTAATCGTCTAAGACACGAGGTTAGGCTCTTTTGTGGTGTAAGACTGCTCGGACCCGCCCGACAAATCCAACAGCCACAAATGCCAGTCTAATGTGGGAGGTCTTAGGCATAAATTAAATGCTTGATAGTTGTAAAGACATGAGGTTAGGCTCTTTTGTGGTGTAAGACAGCCCAGACGCGCCCGGCAAATCCAGCTACCGCAAATGCCAGTCTAATGTGGAGGTCTTTGTAAGGTTACGGTCCTAATGAATTAAGAAACACTTAACCTGATAAACATGTAGTGGGACATGAGGGGTTAAGCGGGTGCCTTGGGTGGCATGTGGAATTAAGTCGGTGCCTTGGGTGGCATGTGAAATATGATTAGGTGTCTCAATAATTAATTAATGTTGATTAAAGACTACTTAAACTAACTTAATACATATGAACTCTATGATGATAGACATAAGTTAGGGTTAAGTAAAACGAATTGGATTGTGGGTGGGTTAAGTACAACTGATGGGTAGGTAGGTAATATTAATATATATAGGCCCACAAACTTAACCATTAAATAAATAGGATTAAATCAGTGGGAGGGTTAATTACAACTGAAGGGTAGGTGGGTAATATTAATACATATAGGCCCACAAACTTAACGGGATAAAAAGGGTTATGTAATTAAAGACACCTAATGGTATACATAACCGAGGCAAAATAGTAAAGTTATGTATTAAAGACACCCTCAGGGGTACGCATAACTAATGGGAATAGGTAGAGTTATGTATTAAAGGCACCTATAGGTACGCATAACTGGTAGGTAGAATAGGGGTTATGTATTAAAGATACCTATAGGTACGCATAACTGATTGAGGGCTATGTAATTAAAGACAACTTAGGGTATACATAGTCAGTAGAAAACCTAATGGGGATACAAGACATAGGGGAGAGCTTGTATCATGTTGTGTGGGACCCATTTCAGTCAGTAACCCGGAGGGGTATCAAAGTAAAGAACTCTGTACTAGGCGGGGAAGGGGCACGCTTACTAATTGATTGTAAGAGATCCAAAACGAGACGGATGGTGTGGGTGGCGCAAACAGACTGGGGACATGTGCGTGCATAGGCCGGGCAGAGGGGGACAAGACGATCGTGACACCAGCTGGTATAATTGTGCACACCTTAGGTTGCCACTTTAGGGAAGTGATACCCCCTAGTTTGGGACCAGCACAGGGTATCTACAGAGTAGGGAGCCGATCGATTTGGGTAATGGTTAGGGTATACCTGGATGTATGCCCTAAGTGTAACACCCGACCTCTGATAGGGTCACTCACAAAGGGAATGCACTAGCTTTGGAGGAGCGTTATCGAGGTAAACAAACACAGAAATATTACAGGACAGAACATAGATAAAACAACGGAAGAATCAAAAGAAAATTTTCATTACTTTCAAGAAGAGTCAAAACCTTTTACATCATATAGCCAAGTTCATTATTTTCCATTACAACAAATTCTATCTTGCATAAATAAAGAAGCATAAACTTAAAACATCAAAAGTAGCTTAATTCCCCAAAGGTAGCAGAAAATGCAGCCATAGCATAGCCCAAGATCAAACCGTACATGAGCTGAATCAAAAGAAAGCGAAATCCAAGCTATGTGCTAGAGTTTCCTCCCTGAGAACCTGGGGGGGGGGGGACGAAAGAAAAAGAGGCGAAAGAAAACGGGTCAGTCATAAAGACTGGTAAGTCCAAGTGACTTTCAGCATAAAAATAGATAAAGGTAACATGACATGTATAAACTGAAAGTAAACATACGGATGATAACAAGATGGGCAAGATAGACAAAGATAACATGATAAATCTAGTATAAATCAAGCATAGCATCACGTATTCAAGGTTCGCTGCATCAACTGTACTAGAATCCCAAACCATGTCATATATTACTCATGAAATGATTCCTTGGCCCAATATCATGAAGCGACCCATTTCTAGGTCCAACGAAACGATCCACTAGTCGATCGGCTCCCTACAAGTTCTAGCTCGTCACGTGTCTGTGTCATACGGCCCTATCACGAATGTAGTCATCTGTGCTAGGTCCACCATAGGGTGTATCAAGCCCTATGGTGCCAACCACCGACATGAATCAAGAATGCACAGATAAACCTACCGATGCCCAATGCCTGCTTTTTCAACTCCAGACCACGTGCACGACCATAGCCCGCCTGAACCTACACTGGCGCACCAACACAGCCGTCGTTCTGGTCGCTTACAATCAGCCCAGTAATCGTGCCCTACCCTGCCTAGTCTCAGGGTACCATGATACGTCTAGTGGGTTACTGCTGAAAAGGACCGCGTAACTAGGGTTTCCATCCAATAGGTTAATTATTGTCATTTCAATTCGTGACTTAACCCCTATCAGTCTAGCATATCAAGTTGGTTAAGTATTGTCCTTCAAGTTCGTGACTTAACCCGCCCACGTGTCATGTCAAATTTGGCTAAGGGTTGTCGTTCAAGTTCATGGCTTATCCCTACGGATCATGTATCAAGTTGGTTAAGTGTTGTCTTTCATGTTCATGACTTAACCCTATCATGTGGCATTAATTCATTAATGCACCCCAACCTCTCACATCAGATCTGTTGTTGTGGTCACTGGATATGCTGGGCGGTTCCGGGCAGATTTACACCACAACTCAGTTTGACCTCGGGTTTTCAAGTGCGATATGACCAACTACCCACATTGGATCCTATTGTTTGCAGTAACTGGATTTGTCGGGTGGTTCCGGGCAGAATTACACTGCAAACTCAACCCAACCTCGAGTTGGCCATTTTCGTGTTCATTCTAGTGTCTTGTCCATGTTCAGGATTCATGTCAAGTTCGTGTCAAGTTTCAAGGCAAGCTTCATGTCCACATCCAGATTCAAGTTACAACAATGTTCATGTTTTGCCTATTATCAAGTTCATAATTCATGTTCGTAACCAATTCATGTTTTGCCTAATCTACCTAAATCGTATTCCCATCGCACGTAAACGTGAATCGATCCATACTACAAATAAATCCAAATCTCAAAATAAAGGGAATAACATCAAAACTACGATAGGCAAAAGGGAAAACGATAAAAAGGGTTACAAGACTTAGCATGATATAACTTGAGATAATTGGTTACAACATCACTGTCATATAGGATTTCAAATCTAGCATGATAATACGATAGTCATGATAAAAGTTGACATAAAAGAATAGGCATGCAAAAGCTAGACAAATACAAGGATAATGGATCCAACGGTTTTGGTGTACATAATAGCGAATAAACTAAGCAAGTCACACCCTGGGTGTGCGATCCAACAAACTGCAAATTCGGTGTACAACATGGGTTTCAACTATGGACATGAACAATCAACTACAATAGTCTTAGTTAATTAACCCTAATAGTCATAGTCATAGGTAGAAATCTCATAATTAAGAACCATAAGCGATTAATCACAATAGTCATGGTTAATTATCCAAAATAGTTCTAGGCAATAGTCATAGGCAATTAACGGTAATAGTTTCAAAGTCATGGTCACAGATAATAGCCTTATGTTCATAATCATAGGTAACAATTCTCATAGTCAAGAGTTATAGATGATTAGCCACAATTGTCCTTGTCATAGTCATAGGCAACAGTCTTACGTTCACCGTCATAGGCATAGGCATAGTCTTATGTTCACAGTCATAGGCATAGGCATAGTCTTATGTTCACCGTCATAGTCATGGGCCATTAACAATAGTTTCAACATCATAGGCATGTCAAGGTTATAGTCATGAAAGAGTTTGATTTACAACATGAATAGGCCCAAAGCAATATTCTCAAAAGTTAAGATCCAAGATGAACAAGAATAGATATGAATCAATTATCATACATAGATCCAATTCCAATTTACAATATGGATATTAAGTTTACATTTTTGATCTAAAAGTAATTGGAACTTATAGATCGTGGTCTAAGAAATTTAGATGCAGAAGTCAAGTCTAGAAATTAGTCATTGAATTGTTGAATCGCTGAATCTTACTTTGATTGTAGAAGCAAATCCCCAAATATGCAATTCCTAGTCGTAGTCTTCAAGGAAAAATCTTCGTGTTTTAATTTAATTTAATTTAATTTAGAGAAAGAAGAAGAAGCCATGATCATCAAGAGTTTGAGCAGCATAAGGTTAGAGAAGAATGGCGTAAAGAGAATGAGGCTAGGAGGTTGTTTATATAGGGTTTCAAACTAATTAGAGCCGTTGATGAATCTAGAGTTAATCAAGGCCTTCCATCTCAAGAAAATCCAATCAGAAAATGACAAGTCAGCCCTAATGACACACCAGAGCTCAGAAATTCGACCAGAACCTGACCAGGCCAGCCAGGCCCTGACCAGGCCAGCCAGGCCCTGACCAGTAGGTTTTCTGCTCGTCCTGGACGCAGCTGCCAAGTGCGCCAATGCAAAATTGCATGGGCGCACTTCCCAAGTACGCTGGTGCAATTTTGTTCTGGCGCACTCCTAAGTGCGCCAGTGCATTCTGGCCCGTTTCTGGTTTTTCTGCCTAACTTCGTTCGTTCATATCTTCTTCGTACGTTATCCGTTTTACGCAAACTCGGACTCTATTTCAAGCAGAATTCCGAGACGAACACAATGGTGTAACTCGTTTCCCTTGATTCTTTTTTTAAAAATTAATTCTTCCTTGATTTATGGTTTTAACATGTTATTAAAATTCGGGTTGTTACATTCTTCCCTCCTTAAAGGATTTCGTCCCCGAAATCTTCAAGTTAAGAAGAATGCATCATATCATCCAATCATCCATCTACTCAAAACATCATCCACAAGCAACCATTGTCCTTAAACAATATCTAATGCTATATGAACATATGCAGAAAGTGTGTGTATATGTTCCTTATCTAATGCAAATGATTAGGCCTGATTGATCTTCTTAATGCAAAATATGTTTATTGCCATGAATCCAACATGTATGCAAATAGTCCTAGTCACGTAAACACTATATGTGTGCACAAACATCCATCCATATGCAACATCCACATGATAACACATTCAATTTCATCCATAAACAAGTATAAACACTCACGCATATGCAATATGAAAATGTGTCTAAGCCGATGTAGTCCCTAATGTGTGTTATGCAACCACGAGCAACCACTTGTGAACACTTGCAACCATTTGCAAACATCAACCATAACATGTTTCAATCACATGTTTACCTCCGAAAGGGTTCTACCTAAGGTTCTCAAGATATATTGAGGAGATAAACAAGATAAAACAAAGCGTCTAGGAGAAGAAGTTAAAGATGTACCCCCAGAAGGTCCTGCTTGTGGGGCTTGCCCTTGCTTCTTAGGGCAGTTCTTGCTGATATGTCCAGTTTCACCACACTGGAAGCATGCTCCCATCTTCATCTTCTTCTTTCTACAATCCTGGGCTATATGCCCCTCAATACCAAGGAAGTGGCATTTTCATTTCTCGCGTGTCTTGTTATCATTCTTGTTGTTGTTGTCCTTGCCTCCTTTCTCGGAGTCTTTCTTCTCGTTCTGAGACTCATCCGCCTTAACTTATCACTCATACCTTTCCTATGTAACATGCTAACAAGCCTCACAAAAACTATCTCCATCGTACGGAAAACCCTCTACGAAGCTAGAAAGAAGATTTTCCGCAGGTAAAAACTACTGCGACTACAGATGGAGAAAAGAAAGGAAAAGAGATTCAAACAAGGAAACAAAGGATAGTGCTAATGGCTTTTGGGGAATAGCCTTTAAATAAAAAAAGACTTTTTCTTGAAAAATGCTTCTTTGTAAACGGTTTTGAAAATAGTTTTAGAAGGTTTTTAAAAACTTTTGCCCAGTCTGGTAACCTTCTGCTCTGATACCAAATGTAACACCCCACCTCTGCTAGGGTCACTCACAAAGGGAATGCACTAGCGTTGGATGAGCGTTGTCGAGGTAAACAAACACAGAAATATTACAAGACAAAATATAGATAAAACAACAGAAGAATCAAAAGAAAATTTTCATTACTTTCAAGAAGAGTCAAAACCTTTTACATCAAATAGCCAAGGTCATTATTTTCCATTACAACAAATTCTGTCTTGCATAAATAAATAAGCGTAAACTTAAAACATCAAAAGTAGCCCCAAAGGTAGCAGAAAATGCAGCTATAACATAGCCCAAGATCAAACCGCACTTGAGCTGAATCAAAAGCAAGCGAAATCCAAGCTAAGTGCTAGAGTTTCCTCCCTGAGAACCTGGGATAGGGGGGAACGAAAGAAAATGAGGCGAAAGAAAACGGGTCAGTCATAAAGACTGGTAGGTCCAAGTGACTTTCAGCATAAAAACAGATAAAGGTAACATGACATGTATAAACTAAAAGTAAACCAACGGATGATGACAAGATGGGCAAGATAGACTAAGATAACATGATAAATCAAGTATAAATCAAGCATAGCATCACGTATTCAAGGTTCGCTGCATCAACTATACTAGAATCCCAAACCATGTCTTATATTAATCATGAAATGATTCCTTGGCCCAATATCATGAAGCGACCCATTTCTAGGTCCAACGAAACGATTCACTAGTCGATCGGCTCCCTACAAGTTCTAGCTCGTCATGTATCTGTGTCATACGGCCCTATCACGAATGTAGTCACCTGTGCTAGGTCCACCATAGGGTGTACCAAGCCCTATGGTGCCAACCACCGACACGAATAAAGAATGCACAGATAAACCTACTGATGCCCAATGCCTGCTTTTTCAACTCTGGGCCACGTGCACGACCATAGCCCACCTGAACCTACACTGGCGCACCAACACAGCCGTCGTTCTGGTCGCTTACAATCAGCCAAGTAATCATGCCCTATTCTGCCTAGTCCCAGGGTACCATGATACATCTAATGGGTTACTTCTGGAAAGGACCGCGTAACTAGGGTTTCCATCCAATAGGTTAAGTATTGTCATTTCAATTTGTGACTTAACCCCTATCAGTCTAGCATGTCAAGTTGGTTAAGTATTGTCTTCAAGTTCGTGACTTAACCCGCCCACGTGTCAGGTCAAATTTAGCTAAGTGTTGCAGTTCAAGTTCATGGCTTAGCCCTACGAATCATGTATCAAGTTGGTTAAGTGTTGACTTTCATGTTCATGACTTAACCCTATCATGTTGCATTAATTCATGAATGCATCCCAACCTCTCACATCAGACCTATTGTTGTTATCACTGGATATGCCGGGCGGTTCCAGGAAGATTTACACCACAACTCAGTCTAACCTCGGGTTTTCAAGTGCGATATGACCAACTACCCACATTGGATCCTATTGTTTGCATTAACTGGATTTGCCGGGCGGTTCCTGGCAGAATTACACTGCAAACCCAACCCAACCTCGAGTTGGCCATTTTCATGTTCATTCTAGTGTCATGTCCATGTTCAAGATTCATGTCAAATTCGTGTCAAGTTTCAAGGCAAGCTTCATGTCCATATCCATATTCAAGTTATAACAATGTTCATGTTTCAAGTTTTGCCTATTATCAAGTTCATAATTCATGTTCGTAACCAATTCATGTTTTGCCTAATCTACCTAAATCGTATTCCCATCGCACGTAAACGTGAATCGATCCATACTACAAATAAATCCTAATCTCAAAATAAAGGGAATAACATCAAAACTATGATAGGCAAAAGGGACAAGCATAAAGCGATAAAAAGGGTTACAAGACTTAGCATGATATAACTTGAGATAATTGGTTACAACATCACTGTCATATAGGATTTCAAATCTAGAAGGATAAGACGATAGTCACGATAAAAGTTGACATAAAAGAATAGGCATGCAAAACAAGCCAAATACAAGGATAATGGATCCAATGGTTTTGGTGTACATAATAGCGAATAAACTAAGCAAGTCACACCCTAGGTATGCGATCAGAAAAACTGCAAATTCGGTGTGCAACATGGGATTCAACTATGGGCATGAACAGTCAACTACAATAGTCTTAGGTAATTAACCCCAATAGTCATAGTCATGGTCATAGGTAGAAATCTATTAAGAACCATAAGCGATTAATCACAATAGTCATGGTTAATTATCCAAAATATTTCTTGGCAATAGTCATAGGCAATTAACGGTAATAGTTTTAAAGTCATGGTCACAGATAATAGCCTTATGTTCATAATCATAGGTAATAATTTTCATAGTCAAGAGTCATAGGTGATTAGCCACAATTGTCCTTGTCATAGTCATAGGAAACAGTCTTACGTTCACCGTCATAGGCATAGTCTTTTGTTCACAGTCATAGGCATAGGCATAGTCTTATGATCACCGTCATAGTCATAGGCCATTAACAATAGTTTCAACATCATAGGCATGTCAAGGTTATAGTCATGAAAGAGTTTGATTTACAACATGAATAGGCCCAAAGCAATATTCTCAAAAGTCAAGATCCAAGATGAACAAGAATAGATATGAATCAATAATCATACATAGATCCAATTCCAATTTACAATATGGATATTAAGTTTACATTTTTGATCTAAAAGTAATTGGAACTTACAGATCGTGGTCAAAGAAATTTAGATGCAGAAGTCAAGTCTAGAAATTAGTCATTGAATCGCTGAATCTTGCTTTGATTGTAGAAGCAAATCCCCAAATATGCAATTCCTAGTCGTACTCTTCAAGGAATAATCTTCGCGTTTTAATTTAATTTAATTTAGAGAAAGAAGAAGAACCCATGATGATCAAGAGTTTGAGCAGCATAAGGTTAGAGAAGAATGGTGTAAAGAGAATGAGGCTAAGAGGCTGTTTATATAGGGTTTCAAACTAATTAGAGTCATCGATGAAGCTAGAGTTAATCAAGGCCATCCATCTTAAGAAAATCCAATCAGAAAATGACAAGTCAGCCCTAATGACACACCAGAGCTCAGAAATTCGACCAAAACCCGAACAGGCCAGCCAGGGCCTGACCAGCAGGTTTTCTGCTCGTCCTGGGCGCACCTACCTAGTGCGCCTTTGGAAAATTGCATGGGCTCACTTCCCAAGTGCGCCAGTGCAATTTTGTTCTGGCGCACTTCCCATGTGCGCCAGTGCATTCTGGCCCGTTTCTTCTTTTTCTGCCTAACTTCATTCGTCCATATCTTCTTTGTACGGTATCCGTTTTATGCAAACTCGGACTCTATTTCAAGCAGAATTCCGAGACGAACGCAATGGCGTAACCCGTTTCCCTTGATTCTTAATTTAAAAATAATCTTGCCTTGATTTATGGTTTTAACATGTTATTAAAATTCGGTTTTTTACACTAAATCTACCAATTTATAGTAGGAGGGCAGTGGGTATGACTAGATGAGATAGGAGTAGGCGGAACCTATGACAGCAGCTAGGAATACACGAAACTACCACCATCGTTATCATTAGCGGAAGGGATCATCCCATCTTGATTTGACTAGTTATAGTGCAGAGTAGTCAGTAGTGAAGCATGCATACACCTTACCTTATTTGTCCTGTCATACCTGTCATCTGTACCATGAATCCTCTTATCCACTTTGTATGCTTGTCATGTTTACCTTTTTTTTTTACTAGCTAAAAGTTACTGGACTCACCATACGTATGTCTAACCCAGTTTGTTTCGCCTCTTTTCTTCCGTTTCCCCCTCCCCCCTCCAGGTTCTTAGGGAGGAAACACCCAGGTTTAGTCAGGATTTGGATATCATCTTCTAGGAGCTACTTCTGAAGTATGGCTCGAGTCTCTATCTCTTATATGGCTTGATCTTTAATATGGGGAATGATGTTTTTCTTTTAAATACCTATGTACTCTGATGATGTAAGACAGAAGTGTTTTAATGGTTTTATGACTCATGGTATTATGTAACAAAGTATTTTGGGGATTTAATAAAGTTGTTTATTTTCCGCTGTAAATTTTTTATATCTGTCTTGTGATATTCTGTGTTTGTTTACCAAAAACGCTCCACTGAAGTTAAGGCATTCTCTTTGTGAGTGACCTTAATGGAGGTGGGGTGCTACACTTGGTATCAGAGCTAAAGGTTACCAGATTAGATAAAAGTTTTGAAAATATTTTTCAAAAAGGTTTTAAAAGAAAGTATTTTCAATAAAGGAAAGCCTGTTTTGAAAAACATTCCCCGAAAAGCCATATGTAGTATCTTTCGGTCCTTTTTCTAAAATCTCTCCCTTTTTCTTCTTAGCATGTCTGAGGATCTTAACCTTCCAGAGGGTGTACCGATACCAGGATGGTTTAGGAGGTATTTGGAAGCTAGGGCCACCGCCGTAGGCCCAGCAAATTTTCCTCCTCCCCCAGCCGCACCCGTTCCTCCTCCTCCCCTTCCTCGTGTTGATACATTTGCAAAGATATGTAAGGACTTTCGGGCAATGAGCATGAAATCTTTTCACGGGTTGGAGACGTTTGTTGAAGCTCGAAATTGGCTAAAGGAGGTGGAAGAATTGTTTGGAATCTTTGAGGTAGAAGATGGAAGAAAGGTCCAGTTAGCTTCCTGGTTAATGAAGGATGAGGCCTCGTTTTGGTGGGAGGTCACTAATGGAGAGTGTCCAGTTGATACATGGGCGCATTTCAGGCGTAGGTTTGAGGCGAATTTCTCTCATGAGCAGAAGAAAATCTATACATGGAAAGGTTCTTGGCATTGAAGCAGGGGGATCTGTCAGTAAAAGAGTACGTCAACAAGTTCAATTAGTTGGCGAGGTTTGTCTTAGACTTGGTGAACACACCTGAGAAGAAGGCTCTGAGATTTGTTAAAGGCTTGAATGAGCCGCTACACGGATTGGCTATGACCCACGTTCCCATGGGGGCCACTTTTGAAAAGCTAGTGGATATGGCCCTAATGCATGAAGAGGAAAAAGGAGCAAAGAAAGAGGAAAAAGTTGAAGGGACATTGAAAAATGAGAAGGCGGGACCCAAGAAAGGACAGCAACAGCAGAAGAAAGGCGAGAAGGATGACAAGGGAAAGGATAAGAGGAAATTCCACTATTGTGGGAAAGAAGGTCACCTAGTCAAAGAATGTAAAAGGAGGAAGTTCAATTGCTTTAAGTGCGGAGAGGTCGGACACTTCTCCAAGGAATGGCCTAAGGCTTAGTGATCGCAAGGGACTTCTGGAGGGCAGGCTATTGCTCTCGTGGCAGATGGATAGGATAGAGATAGGAAAAATTTATGTAAAAGGTTTAATTTCCTTATGAAGTTAAGACTCTTTTGGATTCTGGCATTTTGACTTTGTAATTGAGACTCTGCACTTTAATACTAGTCTTGTTTTTGATCCCGTAGTTGTTTCAAACCCCTTTGGTGGTTCGGCTCATTTATTGGTGATTTGTAAGGGGTTGAAATTATCTGTGTTAGGCATCAAAAATTTGAATGTGATATTGGTGTGCTCAAGTTTATGGGCTATGGGTTGGTTCTAAATGGACCAGCTTTCTAAGTAGAGGGTCATTCAAGATTTTGAGAGGAGGGTCGTTAAGTTTCTAACCTGTCATGGGAAGACCCCCAAAATTTCTTGTGACCCGCAAGGGTCTGTTATGCTTAGCTTTCTGAGAATCATTCTATAATCTGATTTGTACCAGTAGTCTGTAAGTATCGGGATATTTCTGAAGGATAGGGGTTTCTACTGGAAGCATGAAGTAGATCTCCATTTTTGACATTGTTTAATGGGGGTAATTCTTTGGGTGTCAGTCTGATGTTGATTTCGATCTTCGGGGCTGAGACTTAGGGAATTATTCTCTTAACCGATGTCAAATGGGAATAGAGCTTTTGTTTTAGTTATATCATTTGTTTATATCCCATCGACCGGATCTTCGACCTTTAGATAGGAAATCCATGGATGTAAACATGTGCTTGGGACATGTTATGTTTGATGGTTGCAAGTGGATGCAAGTGTTTGCTAGTGGTTGCTCGTGGATGCATTTACAACCACATTAGGCACTAGATCGTCTCAAATCACTTTCATATTGCTTATAAATGTGTGTGCATATTTAGGTTAATGGATGAACAATGGTTGTGTTATCATATGGATGCTGCATTTTGATGAATGGTTGTGCACACATGTAGAAATAACATGTAACGTTAGGATTCCTTCGCATACATAATGGACGCATGACACTATCATGATTTGCATTAAGGAAGTCAACTGAATCAGTAGACCGCCTGATTAGATGGAGAACATATACACACACTTCTTGCATATGTTCATACAGCATTAGGAATTTTATAAGGACAATGGATGCCTGTGTTTGATGGTTGAGTAGATGGTTGTTTGGATGTTAGGATATGCATTCTCCTTAGCATGGAGATTTCGGGGCCGAAATCCCTTAAGGAGGGGAGAATGTAACACCCCATAAATTTCAATGTTAATGTTCACAAATTAAAGAATAACTAATCTCAGACGTGAGAATTGAGTGAAATGGGTTGCGCCATTGTGTTCGTCTCGGAATTCTGGTTGAGATAGATCCGAGTTTGCGTGAATTGGACTTCGTATGAAGAAGTTATGGCCATCGGAAGTTTCAGAAAATTCAAAATAGATTTCGAAAATTCAAAATTCAGAGTCAGATGGGCTAGGCGGGAAAATTCCCGCTAGGGCCAGGTCGACCTGTGGGTCGACCTACCCCAACCAGGTCGACCATAGGGTCGACCTGCCCCCCCCCCCCCTCTCGGGGAGATTTGAGTGATGACATGTTTATGACTGTATGCTGACTCATTAGGGTTTCTGATCTGCTCTGATTGGCTGGGATTAATTCTGAGTTGATCAGCCGGCCTAAACTAATCCTAAACTCTATAAAAAAGATATGTAGATTCAAACCCTAAAATCAAATCAAAATTAGACCAATGGCCATCATGTTGTCACTCCAAACCCTAGAGTAGCCTCCACCCACTAGAAGCAAATTAAAGACAACAATTCAAATCAAATCAAGCCTAAAACTACAACAACGAAATTCTCTACAACAAGGGAACGCTAATCAATTACAGAATTCAGATCCTAGAAATCAAGAACCCTTTTTCGGTGAGTTCTAGTCACTTTTAGGTTTAAACAGATAAAAGTGAATCGGGGTAGACTATGATTTGGGTATATGTTGTTTGTAGTTATGCAAGTTTATTGTTATTGTTGATCATGAAATTATGTAAGTTATTGTGTGATGAATTCATGAATCTATGCAAGTCGTTATCATGAATCTATGCAAGTTGTTATTATGAATCTATGCAAGTTGTTATCATGAATCTATGCAAATTGTTATGAAATCATGCAAGTCACCTATACAAGTTATTATTCATGAACCTATGCAAGTTATTATTCATGAGACTATGCAAGTTGTTATGTTATGCAAGTTGTTAAATATGTTGTAAATCATGAATCTATGTGAGTTTTTAATTATGTCGTTAATTCATTCACCTATGCAAGTTGTTATGCTGCAAAATCATGAATCTATGCAAGTTGTTAATTATGTAGTGAATCATAATTATATGCAAAGTTATCATGTCATTTTCCCTAGTTGTCATGCTTATGCCAAGATTGTACTGAAAACAATCACCTTGTCATTCCCTTTATTTTATTGTTATGGTGGGGCTACCTTGTAGCCTCGATGATGCCAAAAACGCAAACGTTTACGCTAGTTAAGAAACGAGGAAAAAGGGGAATTTGTAATAAGCATAGTGATTATGTAAATTGGACACAAGATTCTAGTGGGGAAACATATAAATAATTTGTAACACCCCGCCTCCGCTAGGGTCACTCGCAAAGGAATGAACTAGCTTTAGAGGGGCATTATTGGTAAACATGCACAGAAATATCACAAGATAGAACATATAAAATAGCGGAAGTAAAATCAAACTATCATAAACATCAATAAATTCAGGTCTAAAGCCTTTTACATCAGAGTACATCAAAACTTGTCTTGCAATAGTAAAGAAGCATAAAGACTTTTTCATAAATTATTCCCCAAGTAAAAACAGTAAAGTAGCCATAGCCAAGAAAAGTCCAAGCCATCCATGATGACCTTCAAGCAGAAGAAGTCCGAACTAAACAACAGTATTTCCTCCCTGTAACCTGGGGGGGAAACGGAAGAAAAGAGGCGAAACAGAACGGGTCAGTCAAAAAGACTGAGTAAGCCCTATCTACTATCAGCATAAAAACTAGTAAAGTTAACTGTCATGAGAAACTGAGATGAACATAAGCATGATGACAAGATAGATAAGCTAAATCAAAATAACAGGATGAACTACTGAACTCAGATAAACTAAGGTGTCATGATAAATTACGGTGTCAAGATAAAACAAGGTATCCCATCGTCAAGTTCCTGTCAGGTATAATATCCCCAAGATATCTATCACGTATAACATCCCATGGTATCTATCCTGTCTTTTAGCTCTGCACCTACCGTACTAGTATCCCTACCGTATCATGTGTTAACCATGAATGACCCTTACTCAAAAGTCGTGTAATGGTCCATGTCAACCTAGTATATCGCATATATAGGTTACTCAACTCATATGTTTCATTCCATGTAAATGTTCAGTCCCTTGCCGTAGACCATACGGGCTTTCCCATGAGATTCTATACTACTTTAACATAGTTCCATGATCCTTAAGATCGTTTTGGACTGTCACCCTATATCTAACTAGGGTCTTTCAACATGAATCATCGTTTGTACAACTAGGACTTATGCTACCTAGGACTACTAGGGATTATGCTTACCTATTGTACGTTTTCGTATCTCGGTTTTGGTTCAACCACCCAGGGCCACTAGGAATTACGCTAACAGTCAACCGTGCCCTTTTTCCCATGCATTCATCGTGAATCGTTTTCCATGACTGTATGCACATGTATCACATCGTGCCATCCGAGTCCTGTCACAGGGCAGATCAAGAAATACAGGACTCGGTCGGGAGCTTTCGATTTATCTGCCGATGCAGATGCTAAGGTCTGTTTTTTTTTTCTATACGTGGCTATGGTCCCACGAGACCCCTCCCTCAACAAGTGAAAGACAAGACAGGATAAATCCTGTATGAGAACACACTATTGGCCAACCCACAATCCTAGCCTTACCGCAACCATAACTAGATAGCAATTATGGTCTTTTGGGTGTTCTCTGCCTTTCCGTACGTACACGCTTGACCAAAGATGGTAGGTAGCCTGACGAAATGCTATCTAGGGTACGACCGTGTATCGTCGACTATCCCTTATCCATCCCCGTCTTTAGGTCGCTCGTATAGCAACCAAGGCATACTCTTGGTTCTTCTAATGCAGACCTTAACCTCTAATGAGCCTAGTATGATCACCTGGCAGCTCACAGAGGGATACCAAGAATATCCTCACGTTCCCCGAAGCCACTGCTTCGTTACCCAGTTCGCTGGAGCCTTTATCTAAATCAGATAACTTGCTCCTACTTGTGTGCTTAAACGATGACCTACCATATCGGGTTACTCATCCAATATATGAACTGGTCCAAAATTCCTCGACTAAGAATCATTACTTAGTTATTCTTCAACTAAGGTTTACCACTTAGCCTTATTCCCGTTATCCTTGTTAACTACGGTTATCCACCTAATCCTCAGAACTAGGGTTTTCATAATGGATTAAGTGTCACTTAAGTTCATGACTTAACCCGTCTACAAATCATGTCAAAATTGGCTAAGTATCCAAGTTTAAGACTTAACCCTACAAACCATGCTCAAGTTGGTTAAGTATATATTAACTTGACTCTGTCAAATTACTAAGTCAAATCGGTCAAGCGTATTTAAGCGATTCGTGACTTAGCCTTATCATGTTTTCACGTTAGATTGGTTAAGTACAGGTTAACTTAACCTCAATAAATTCACGAGTTAGATTGGTTAAGTATAGGTCACTTAACCACATCAAATCATCATGTTAGATTAGTTAAGTGTTTAACGTAACCCCATTAAACTACCAAGTCGGATTAATTAAGTCTAGGCTAACTTAACCCCATCTGATTTCCATGTTTAAACTAGTTGAGTCCAATCTTAACCCCATCCATTAACTGTATTTTTCGGTTAAGCGTCATTAAGAAAACTTACTTAACCTTACCAAGTTATCGTGTTGGATTGATTAAGTGTTGGTTAACTTAACCCCGTCCACTAGTCATATAAAAATGGTTAAGTGTCATTAGGCAAATCAAGTTACTTAACCTACCCAACCTTGTCATGTTTTGTTAAGTATCATTAGCCTAGTCAATTTACTTAACCCATTTGTCAATGTCATATTTGGTTAAGAGTCATTAATCAAATTAACTTAACCCTATCATGTGGCATTAATTACTTAATGCACCTCAACCTCTCACATTTGACTTTGTTGTGGTTACTAGTTAAGCCGGTCGGTTCCGGGTAGCTTTACACCACAACTTGGTCTAATCTCGGGTTCAAGCACAACATGACCAACTTCTCACATTGGGTCCTATTGTTTGCAACTACTAGTTAGGCCGGTCGGTTCCGGGTAGTTTTACGTTGCAAACTCAACCCAACCTCGAGTTGGTCACTTTCATGTTTAGTCTCGTGTCTTGTTCATAAGAATATGGGTAGACCTAACTCAATAGGTAAATTCCCAATTCCATAGTATGGGTAGACCTAACTTAATAGGTAAATTCCCAATTTCATATTTTCAAACATACTCACATGTCAACTTCCATGTTATATTTCAAGTCATGTTTTCAAGTTATATTTTCATGTCATTAGAAATTACCCATAACATAACCCAACGCTTTTAAACTCGCATATACGTTCGCAACAACGTAATGGATTAAAAGAAGAGACTTGGCAAAGGCATGACAAAAATGGATATTAAGCCACAAGTTAATCATGGTGGCAAATGAGACACAAATGTGTTCATTAACTTGCATGTTACATTCTTAAGCCTCAAAAACATGCATAAACCCAAACTTGGCACATAAGCGAATCATGGTGACAAAAGACATGGAATGATGACTAGTAACTCGCATATATCATCATATAAGGGTTATGACTTCATATGCAAGTTGACATAAAGGTTATGAGGGTTCTCATGTTGCATAATGCAACATTTCAACCTAAAGGTTGTAGCTTTTAGCCCACAAGATCAAGATAATGATTTCATAAACTTGCATGACATGATAGCATGTATCATACTCAATGATCAAACCCAAACTTGCAACATGAACATTTAACTTCATAGTTAATATCTAAGAGTAGGGAAAGGGCTTACATTGCTATGAAGGCACGAATCGATTAAATTAAAGATTGAGACAAAGCTTATGCATGCCACCATCCAAAAACCCAAAGATGAAAGCTCCAAATCAATAAAAACCCCATCTTGATGAACAAAAGTCAAAGCTTTAGCCTTGAAATCAACTTGAGAAGCTCTCATACTAACATAGAGACTCTCTAACACTCACATGATCATGAAACCTCTCATAGAAATGAAGATAGAAGGCTAGGGTTTTGAGTGGAGGCCATGAGAGTAATAATTTTGCCATAGTTTAGTTGCATGAATGAATAATGAGGATTTAGGGGTAGGTTAGGGGCTTATTTATAGAGATCAGGATTAGTTAGGACCCTTAGATTAACCCTAGGATCAACCTGAACCATCAGATTTCGAACCAGGCCCAAAAACCTAGCCAAGACAGAAAATAGGTGCACCAGGCAAAACTGCCCGGCCACCATAAGTCGACCCCCAAGTCGACAGGGCTGTCGACTTGGGTCAAGCCATGTCGACTCCCAAGTCGACAGGGCTGTCGACTTGGGGAGCCTGGCGGGAATTTTTCCCGCCTAGCCTTCCAGCCCTAATTTGAAATTAGAACTTGTTTTTTTGAACTTGAATTTTCTGAAAACTTCGTCGGACCATAACTTGGTCATACGGACTCCGATTCTCGAAAACTCAGACTCTATTTCGCATATTTTTCCGAGACGAACGCAATGGCCTAGCCCGTTTTACTTGATTCAGAATTTAAATTTAAATTCTGCCTTGATCCTCGTCTTAACATGTTATCGAAATACGGGTTGTTACATTCTCCCCACCTTTTAGGATTTCGTCCCCGAAATCTCCAAGTTAGGAAGAACATATCCTACCATCCAACATTCATCTACTCAAAACATCATCCACAAGCAACCATTGTCCTTAGATGATTTCTAATGCTGTATGAATATATGCAAAACGTGTGTGTACATGTTTCTTAGCTAATGCTAATGATCAGGCCTGAATAATCTTTCTAATGCAAAAATATGTATAGTGCCATGAATCCAACATGTATGCAAATAGTCCTAGTCATATAGATACTATATGCGTGCACAATCATTCATTCATATGCAACAACCGCATGATAATACATTTGATTTCATCCATAAACAAGTATAAATACACGTGCATATGCAATATGAAATGTAACCGAGTCGAGCTAGTATCTAATGTGTATTCGTGCATCCACGAGCAACCACTTGCAACCACTTGCAACCATATCAATCATAACTTGTTTCAAATACATGTTTACATCCATAGGGTTCTACCTAGGATTCCCTGGAACAGGGTCGAGAAGATAAACAAGACAAACTCCTTACGGGGTTTGTAACAGAAAATAGGACCGAGAGGATGTCCACAAAAGATAGCCTACAAGTAAGCTCTACAGAAAACAGGGATCAAGGATATACTCCCAAAAAGAGATATCATGCGCGTATCTAGTCTTTGACCATCAAAGTCGTATTTCCTTGGGCTTAATTCCATTGTGCCTTGACCGTCTTTTAACTTCGCGATTTTGTAGCTTCTTATTTCCTGTTTTCATAACATGAGCTGGAACTCATTTCTTCGTCGCCTCTCGTTCCACTTGCACTTATCCTTTTTCTAGAATACTTGGCACAAACATGAATGCATACTCATGATATCATGCAAGCTTTCCAAAATTCACTAGTGAATCTTGGATCTCGTTTATATACTATAAGGTATTCCATGTAGAAGAACTTTCTCTTGAAAGTAAACAGATGTCAACCAGGTTATCAAGCGCACTTACTAGGGTGATCTCTATAGCCCATGCATAAATGAAGTAAACCATCCGTCTTATCGGCGAACACCACTCGATCGGGCTTCAAATTTCCAATAAAGGCATCAAGGGATTCTAAGTAACTAGTCATGACAGAACCTCAAAAAGGTTACCCGATACTTCGAGGGTATTACCAAGGCTAGTCAAAAGGTCTAACTACCCTCCTATCAAAACCGAGAGTGGCACCCCCTACTGGATAACCACTTCATCCCTAGAATCCATCCATAGCTTATAAACATAAGCATTATTTCCAAACTCAACACTTGGCATAGACATTCTCAAATCCAAACAAGTCATGTATAAATGGACTGATTCTCCAATAGGACTTTGAGACAAAAATGGGATTCTCTATTACGCTAGTACTTAAGGTGCAGAGACTCAACTATCGAAGCAGACTTAAATGATACGAAAAACAAAGTCCTAATGGGATGATAGAGAAGAAAAGCTAAACCTTTAACAAGATCGTTACCCTCCTTCCGAGGTACCTTAGAAATGAGAGTATACTACTGCCCTCCCGATGATCTTGTCCTTGTCCCATAATACTTAACTATCCGCCCCGTTTTACCATGCCAAAGGTACTCTCTCGTCATGGGTTTCATTGTTCATCTTTCTCCCTCCTTTGAGGACTAAGCCATACCAACAAGTTGCTCATCCTTAAGCTCGTATCCTTTATCCTCCTTCTCACTATCCTTACTTATAACGCGGCCACTGGTCTCTCGAGAACCACCTCCATCGTATGGAAAGCACTTTCGTAGATAGAAAAGACTAGTCGCAGTTAAAACCACTGTGACTACACATGGAGGAAAGAAAGGAAAAGAGATTCAATTAAGGAGACAAGGATAGTGCTAATGGCCTTTGGGGAATATCCTTTTTCTTTTAAAAGAAAATTTTCTTGAAAAATGCTTCTTTGTAAACGATTTTGAAATAGTTTTCAGAAGGTCTTTAAAAACTTTTTCCCAGTCTGGTAACCTTCTGCTCTGATACCACGTGTAACACCCCGCCTCCGCTAGGGTCACTCGCAAAGGAATGCACTAGCTTTAGAGGGGCATTATTGGTAAACATGCACAGAAATATCACAAGACAGAACATATAAAATGGCGGAAGTAAAATCAAACTTTCATAAACATCAATAAATTCAGGTCTAAAGCCTTTTACATCAGAGTACATCAAAACCCGTCTTGCAATAGTAAAGAAGCATAAAGACTTTTTCATAAATTATTCCCTAAGTAAAAACAGTAAAGTAGCCATAGCCAAGAAAAGTCCAAGCCATCCATGATGACCTTCAAGCAGAAGAAGTCTGAACTAAACAACAGTATTTCCTCCCAGTAACCTGGGGAGGAAACGGAAGAAAAGAGGCGAAACAAAACGGGTCAGTCAAAAAGACTGAGTAAGCCCTATCTACTATCAGCATAAAAACTAGTAAAGATAACTGTCATGAGAAACTGAGATGAACATAAGCATGATGACAAGATAGATAAGTTAAATCAAAATAACAGGATGAACTACTGAACTCAGATAAACTAAGGTGTCATGATAAATTACGGTGTCAAGATAAAACAAGGTATCCCATCGTCAAGTTCCTATCAAGTATAATATCCCCAAGATATCTATCACGTATAACATCCCATGGTATCTATCCTGTCTTTTAGTTCTACACCTACCGTACTAGTATCCCTACCGTATCATGTGTTAACCATGAATGACCCTTACTCAAAAGTCGTGTAATGGTCCATGTCAACCTAGTATATCGCATATATAGATTACTCAACTCATATGTTTCATTCCATGTAAATGTTCAGTCCCTTGCCGTAGACCATACGGGCTTTCCCATGAGATTCTATACTACTTTAACATAGTTCCATGATCCTTAAGATCATTTTGGACTGTCACCCTATATCTAACTAGGGTCTTTCAACATGAATCATCGTTTGTACAACTAGGACTTATGCTACCTAGGACTACTAGGGATTTTGCTTACCTATTGTACGTTTTCGTATCTCGGTTTTGGTTCAACCACCCAGGGCCACTAGGAATTACGCTAACCGTCAACCGCGCCCTTTTTCCCATGCATTCATCGTGAATCATTTTCCATGACTGTATGCACATGTATCACATCGTGCCATCCGAGTCCTGTCACAGGGCAGATCAAGAAATACAGGACTCGGTCGGGAGCTTTCGATTTATCTGCCGATGTAGATGCTAAGGTCTGTTTTTTTTCTATACGTGGCTATGGTCCCACGAGACCCCTCCCTCAACTAGTGAAAGACAAGACATGATAAATCCTGTATGAGAACACACTACTGGCCAACCCACAATCCTAGCCTTACCGCAACCATAATTAGATAGCAATTATGGTCTTTTGGGTGTTCTCTGCCTTTCTGTACGTACACGCTTGACCAAAGATGGTAGGTAGCCTGACGAAATGCTATCTAGGGTACGACCGTGTATCGTCGACTATCCCCTATCCATCCCCGTCTTTAGGTCGCTCGTATAGCAACCAAGGCATACTCTTGGTTCTTCTAACGCAGACCTTAACCTCTCATGAGCCTAGTATGATCACCTGGCAGCTCATAGAGGGATACCAAGAATATCCTCACGTTCCCCGAAGCCGCTGCTTCGTTACCCAGTTCGCTGGAGCCTTTATCTAAATCAGATTACTTGCTCCTACTCGTGTGCTTAAACGATGACCTACCATATCGGGTTACTCATCCAATCTATGAACTGGTCCAAAATTCCTCGACTAAGAATCATTACTTAGTTATTCTTCAACTAAGGTTTACCACTTAGCCTTATTCCCATTATCCTTGTTAACTACGGTTATCCACCTAATCCTCAGAACTAGGGTTTTCATAATGGATTAAGTGTCACTTAAGTTCATGACTTAACCCGTCTACAAATCATGTCAAAATTGGCTAAGTATCCAAGTTTAAGACTTAACCCTACAAACCATGCTCAAGTTGGTTAAGTATATATTAACTTGACCCTGTCAAATTACTGAGTTAAATCGGTCAAGCGTATTTAAGCGATTCGTGACTTAGCCTTATCATGTTTTCACGTTAGATTGGTTAAGTACAGGTTAACTTAACCTCAATAAATTCACGAGTTAGATTGGTTAAGTATAGGTCACTTAACCACATCAAATCATCATGTTAGATTAGTTAAGTGTTTAACTTAACCCCATTAAACTACCAAGTGGGATTAATTAAGTCTAGGCTAACTTAACCCCATCCGATTTCCATGTTTAGACTAGTTGAGTCTAATCTTAACCCCATCCATTAACTGTATTTTTCGGTTAAGCATCACTAAGAAAACTTACTTTACCTTACCAAGTTATCGTGTTGGATTGATTAAGTGTTGGTTAACTTAACCCCGTCCACTAGTCATATAAAAATGGTTAAGTGTCATTAGGCAAATCAAGTTACTTAACCTACCCAACCTTGTCATGTTATGTTAAGTATCATTAGCCTAGTCAATTTACTTAACCCATTTGTCCATGTCATATTTGGTTAAGAGTCATTAATCAAATTAACTTAACCCTATCATGTGGCATTAATTACTTAATGCACCTCAACCTCTCACATTAGACTTTGTTGTGGTTACTAGTTAAGCCGGTCGGTTCCGGGTAGCTTTACACCACAACTTGGTCTAACCTCGGGTTCAAGCACAACATGACCAACTTCTCACATTGGTCCTATTGTTTGCAACTACTAGTTAGGCCGGTCGGTTCCGGGTAGTTTTACGTTGCAAACTCAACCCAACCTCGAGTTGGTCACTTTCATGTTTAGTCTAGTGTCATGTTCATAAGAATATGGGTAGACCTAACTCAATAGGTAAATTCCCAATTCCATAGTATGGGTAGACCTAACTTAATAGGTAAATTCCCAATTTCATATTTTCAAACATACTCACATGTCAACTTCCATGTTATATTTCAAGTCATGTTTTCAAGTTATATTTTCATGTCATTAGAAATTACCCATAACATAACCCAACGCTTTTAAACTCGCATATACGTTCGCAACAACGTAATGGATTAAAAGAGGAGACTTGGCAAAGGCATGACAAAAATGGATATTAAGCCACAAGTTAATCATGGTGGCAAATGAGACACAAATGTGTTCATTAACTTGCATGTTACATTCTTAAGCCTCAAAAACATGCATAAACCCAAACTTGGCACATAAGCGAATCATGGTGACAAAAGACATGGAATGATGACTAGTAACTCGCATATATCGTCATATAAGGGTTATGAATTCATATGCAAGTTAACATAAAGGTTATGAGGGTTCTCATGTTGCATAATGCAACATTTCAACCTAAAGGTTGTAGATTTTAGCCCACAAGATCAAGATAATGACTTCATAAACTTGCATGACATGATAGCATGTATCATACTCAATGATCAAACCCAAACTTGCAACATGAACATTTAACTTCATAGTTAATATCTAAGAGTAGGGAAAGGGCTTACATTGCTATGAAGGCACGAATCGATTAAATTAAAGATTGAGACAAAGCTTATGCATGCCACCATCCAAAAACCCAAAGATGAAAGCTCCAAATCAATAAAAACCCCATCTTGATGAACAAAAGTCAAAGCTTTAGCCTTGAAATCAACTAGAGAAGCTCTCATACTAACATAGAGACTCTCTAACACTCACATGATCATGAAACCTCTCATAGAAATGAAGATAGAAGGCTAGGGTTTTGAGTGGAGGCCATGAGAGTAATAATTTTGCCATAGTTTAGTTGCATGAATGAATAATGAGGATTTAGGGGTAGGTTAGGGGCTTATTTATAGAGATTAGGATTAGTTAGGACCCTTAGATTGACCCTAGGATCAACCTGAACCATCAGATTTCGAACCAGGCCCAAAAACCTAGCCAAGACAGAAAATAGGTGCACCAGGCAAAACTGCCCGGCCACCATAAGTCGACCCCCAAGTCGACAGGGCTGTCGACTTGGGTCAAGCCATGTCGACTCCCAAGTCGACAGGGCTGTCGACTTGGGGTGCCTGGCGGGAATTTTTCCCGCCTAGCCTTCCAGCCCTAATTTGAAATTAGAACTTGTTTTTTTGAACTTGAATTTTCTGAAAACTTCGTCGGACCATAACTTGGTCATACGGACTCCGATTCTCAAAAACTCAGACTCTATTTCGCATATTTTTCCGAGACGAACGCAATGGCATAGTCCGTTTTACTTGATTCAGAATTTAAAATTAAATTCTGCCTTGATCCTCGTCTTAACATGTTATCGAAATACGGGTTGTTACATAATTACCTATTATGACATGGGTAAAATTGGGTAAAAATGGTATAATTTGAATATGACCATTTATGGATAGGAAATTCAAATTGTTAATAAGATAGGTATTAACACCTATAAAATGGAAAGGATTAATTAATTAACTTAATTAATCAAAAGAGGAATGTTTAAGCAATTGAAGTCTGAAGATTTAATATTGAGAATTGGCATAAATGCCTTAAATGGCATGAAATAAATTTCTGATGAAATTGGTATGATTTTACATACCATAAATAGATGGACATAATTGAGTCAATTATGGCCATAGTTAAATTTGAAATTGATTGATAATTTGAATAGGGAGATTAATTCAAATTGGGGAATAATTAATTTTGTGTAATTAATCGTCTAAGACACGAGGTTAGGCTCTTTTGTGGTGTAAGACTGCCCGGACCCGCCCGACAAATCCAGCAGCCACAAATGCCAGTCTAATGTGGGAGGTCTTAGGCATAAATTAAATGCGTGATAGTTGTAAAGACACGAGTTTTGGCTCTTTTGTGGTGTAAGACAGCCCGGACGCGCCCGGCAAATCCAGCTACCGCAAATGCCAGTCTAATGTGGAGGTCTTTATAAGGTTACGGTCCTAATGAATTAAGAAACACTTAACCTGATAAACATGTAGTGGGACATGAGGGGTTAAGCGGGTGCCTTGGGTGGCATGTGGAATTAAGTTGGTGCCTTGGGTGGCATGTGAAATATGATTAGGTGTCTCAATAATTAATTAATGTTGATTAAAGACTACTTAAACTAACTTAATACATATGGACTGTATGATGATAGACATAAGTTAGGGTTAAGTAAAACGAATTGGATTGTGGGTGGGTTAAGTACAACTGATGGGTAGGTGGGTAATATTAATATATATAGGCCCACAAACTTAACCATTAAATAAATAGGATTAAATCAGTGGGAGGGTTAAGTACAACTGAAGGGTAGGTGGGTAACATTAATACATATTGGCCAACAAACTTAACCGGATAAAAAGTGTTATGTAATTAAAGACACCTAATGGTATACATAACCGGGGCAAAATAGTAAAGTTATGTATTAAAGACACCCTTAGGGTTACGCATAACTAATGGGAATAGATAGAGTTATGTATTAAAGACACCTATAGGTACGCATAACCGATAGGTAGAATAGGGGTTATGTATTAAAGACACCTATAGGTACGCATAACTGATTGAGGGCTATGTAATCAAAGACACCTTAGGGTATACATAGTCAGTAGAAAACCTAGTGGGGATACAAGACATAGGGGAGAGCTTGTATCATGTTGTGTGGGACCCATTTCAGTCAGTAACCTGGAGAGGTATCAAAGTAAAGAACTCCGTACTAGGCGGGGAAGGGGCACGCTTACTGATTGATTGTAAGAGATCCAAAACAAGATGGATGGTGTGGGCGGTGCAAACCGATCGGGGACATGTGCGTGCATAGGCCGGGCAGAGGGGGACAAGACGGCTGTGACACCAGTAGGTATAACCGTGCACACCTTAGGTTGCCATTTTAGGGAAGTGATACCCCCTAGTTGTGGGACCAGCATAGGGTATCTACAAAGTAGGGAGCCGATCGATTAGGGTAGTGGTTAGGGTATACTCGAACGTTTGCTCTAAGTCCACTAATTTATAGTAGGAGGGTAGTGGGTACGACTAGTTGAGATAGGAGCAGGCGGCACCTATGACAGCAGCTAGGAATACACGAAACTACCACCATCGTTATCATTAGCAGAAGGGATCATCCCATCTTGATTTGACTAGTAATAGTGCAGAGTAGTTAGTAATGAAGCATGCATACACCTTACCTTATTTGTCCTCTCATACCTGTCATCTGTACCATGAATCCTCTTATCCACTTTGTATGCCTATCATGTTTACCTTTATTTATTTACTGGTTAAAAGTTATTGGACTCACCAGACGTATGTCTGACCTAGTTTGTTTCGCCTCTTTTCTTCCGTTCCCTCCCCCCAGGTTCTCAGAGAGGAAACACCCAGGTTTTGTCAGGATTTGGATATCATTTTCTAGGAGCTACTTCTGAAGTATGGCTCGAGTCTCTATCTCTTATATGGCTTGCTCTTTAATATAGGGAACGATGTTTTTATTTTAAATACCTATCTAATCTAAGAAGTTAGTGCATCATGCCCAAGAAAAACCCGAGGTGTGGGTGGGTTAAGTTAACATGAATGGACAACACTTAACCATTATTACATGAACGAAGTGGATAGGGTTAAGGCAAGCTTAACCAATAATATGTACTGACTTGATCAGTGGGAGGGTTGAGTACATCTCGTGTAGGTGGGTAATATTAATATATATAGGCCCACTAACTTAACCGTTAAATAAATATGCTTGAATCGGTGGGAGGGTTAAGTACATCTCATGTAGGTGGGTAATATTTGTATATATAGGTCCACAAACTTAACCAGTAGGAAACCCTAGTAACGGGGACCCATTTCAGAAGTAACCCACATAGATGTATCATGGTACCCTGAACTAGGCAGGGTGGGGCACGATTACTGGGCTGATTATAAGCAATCAAAATAGCGGCAAATGGTACGTCAGTGTAGGTTCCAATGATTTACGGGCGTGCACGTACTCCGGAGTGGGAAAAAGCTGGCACTGGGTACCAATAGTTACACACTGTGCATCTTGAATCGTGTCGGGTTGCTATCATGAGGATTGATACACCTTATGGTGGGACAGCACAGGGTATCTACACACAAGAGAGGGCTGATTGACACAGACACATGGAACATTAATACAAGTAGGGAGGCGATCGATAGGATAGTAAGGGTACATCTAACATCTTCGTGGCAATTAGGCTGATTGAGGTAAAATCCTCCTACTAGACGTACACCTGAAGGCAACCACAATTGCGGGGATTGGGATCACGTTGTAATATTATCATTTTATACAGATTACTAGTTGAGACACTAGTTAGGCGGTGCAGAGATATAGAAATCAGAATAACAGGGTAGTAGCGATGCAGAGAAAGAGTAGAAGCACATTCAGTTTACCTTGCCTGATCTTGTCTTAAGTTATCTTGTTTTATGGTATTGTCCTATTTTCAGTTTATTCATGTCATGATCATTTATCTTATTTACATGTTGAAAAATCACTAGACTTACCAGACTTATGTCAGACCTGTTTTTTTGTCTTCTTTTCTTCCACTCCCCCCGGTAGTCAGGGATGGAATAGCTCAGCTTAGATTGGACCGTTTCTCGTTCCAAGCTTGGAGATTCTGTGATGTATGGCATGGAACCTCTTATCTTTGGCCACGACTGTGATTGTACTTTAATTTCGGGACTTATGCTACTTTGCTATGTTTTATGCTTCTTATATACTTGGAAGCTTTTGAATCAAGACAGAAGTTTTATGTGATACTTTTAAGTACGATTGAGTCAATTGTTGTAAAAGCTTGACTGAACTACGTGGCTTATAAAATGAATTTATTTTCCGCTGCTATACTTGTCTGTCTTGTAATTTATCTGTATCTCTTCCCTATAACGCTTCACTGAAGTTAATGAATTCCCTTTGTGAGTGATATTAACGGAGGTGGGGTGTTTCAATCAACTTATGCGCTGTCAGATATTCGTCCATTCAAGTTGTCCTGGGACTGGACAACCCAATGGAATTATTCTGTAAATCCATCTTAGGCAATTTCTACCTCGGATCGCCAGAATAACCCTTGCATAAACTCTGTCTTCAATTGTCTTCGATCTGTTTGATTCGAATGATAATGCCTATATGGAGTCGTTTCCAGATAATAAATTTGATCCCCGTCTCTCCGTATTGACAATGGAAATGGTCAAAAACTTACATAGTCGGTTATTTAACTATCAAAGGAAAACATGTGTACAAACAACGGTCGTATTTCCAAATGGAAATCTTACCGATCAATCATCATTCAACACTTTTTCTTTTTAAATTAATTTACCATTAATTTATTCATTTCCCCATTTGTCGTTTCCATATATTCGTAAATCCTTATTTTCTAAATTTAGAAAATAAACGTTATTAACATTGGAAAACATTCTCATTCCTTATTCACACATCACTATCCTCTTATACCATCAGTCTCTGGCTGTAAACTAGTAAGAGAACAACCCCCTATGTATTAACCCCAAAGGCCGAAACCAACATCAGATCAATACCCAGATAACTGTTCAACTTAACTAATCTCCAGTCAGTTTCTAATTCTTTTAACTCCATTTTAATTCCTATTTCAAACCCTATTCCTTTATAAATATATTTTTTAGTAAAATATTTAGTTTGATCTAATTTTCACATGGAATGCGAAAACTATTTCTTTATAAATTCAAAACAGTTTGATTTCGTATTTAAAAACAATATCTCAAACCCAAATTAGATTTATACTTCTATTTATAGACCATTCGTAAAAATCTTATTTGTAATTCCCTTTACAACTGCTACGTTTACATTCGATTCCAAATATCGGTGTTGGAACCGATTTTACTTCTCTATATAAAGCTCAAACTTATATATTATATTTATCAAATGATAAATATTTTATTTAATTTATAAAATATTATTTATATATTAATCTTCTCAATTTATTTGTTAAAACAGATTCTATTTAAAATCTGCTTTAAATTAAGTGAAAATTAGGCTCACATCCCTATTTTCAAACATAATTAGGCTCACATCCCTCCTATGTTTATAATTCAAACCCGCCCCCTATTTTTAACTGCCGCCATATTTTTTTGCCCAACTTCCGCCTTCTATTGTCAAATGTTACGCCTCCTTCATTTTGTGCAAAAAAATTGTGCTACAAACTTTATAAAAAAAAATCTAAAATCTGCAAATGTTCTAGGAAGTCCACTGAAATTTTAAAAAAAAATTGCATACATGTATGCAACTATTGTCAATAGATGCATATGCATCTATTTGAATACACATGCAAGAATATGTTCACGCCTACTGGATAATTGCATACAAGTATCCATTTATTCAGAATAACTGCATACTTGTATGCAAGAATGTTTTGTAGAATTGAGGCATGACAATATTTGCATACATGTACGCAAATTTCTTTGTATAACTACATACAAGTATGCAAATATATGTTGCTGCATGTTTTACGTGTAGAATTAGAATATTTTCATGAAATCATGCATGTATTTTATGAAATCTGCATACATGTATTCATATATACTGCTGTATGATGCAAAATTGAAATAAATGCATAGATGTATGCAACTATTTGAAATATATGTATGTTTCCATGCAATTAACTGGATTTTCGTTGATTTCGTATATTTTTTGATTTTGACGTGTTTTTTGAATGTTTTTCACCTAATTTTTTTGATATGTACTTATTTTATTTAAATATTAATTTTCGTGATTTTTTTATATTTTGTATTTTATTTTAGTGTATTTTCGAAAAATAGGGATGTAATTTACAATAAGTTTGTGACCGGATGTGGGCCTAATTTTGAAATTTAATAGGGATCTATAAAAAACGCACCCTTAAATTAATCCTCCCATAATTCTTTTATATCTCGCCAATTCCCCTTAATCAATATCATGTTACACCCATGTGCGAAGCACAGGTCTAAACTTCCCTAATGTAAAATTCTCTTTTTATAATCCTATAAATTTCCCAAAATATTATATTTACTCCATTTACTCACTTATTTACCTCTTGTTATCTTCATTCGGTATTTATACCAAAAAAGGCCTTTTAAAACATTTATATAACTGTTAATAATCTTATATATAAGTTCTTATTTAATTTTCCAAATAATTTCTTTTTTTAATAAAATCCATTGATTTTATATAAATATTTTATTTTCAATATACACTTTGAAAATTCCCTTTTTACATTCTAGTATTTCTTATGGTATTTAAAATACCAAATAACAAGACCAGTTTCACCATAATCAATCATCGATCATGTATCACAATATATATAAAAACAATATTTTAAATATTGAGGAATCCAGTTGGATCCCTCCAACCCATTTCCCTGCATCCACAGATGTTAAACAATATAATTAACATCAATTCTATTTCAATATGAAATATTCTAATAAACAAAATCAATACTTGATTAATGATATATATTTATATATCGATATCTATATTCTTAATCAATTAATTAGCAGTTCATCCGAACAGTAAACACACAACAACCAACCAGCATTTATCAATTCTAAAAATACATTGTAAATATATAAACTGATCAGAGTTAGTGAGATCACTCACATTGCTTGTCTATCATTAAATACGATAAACGGTCGGTAGACCGAATCAGAAGTTTAATTTCACCATAAATCGAGATGATCTCCAAATGACTCCCAATCAGCTTCATTCCGTGGCTCGCGATCATACGATCCTAATGGATCATGTTTTGTTGGATTTGGGTAAAGTATGAGCTTGATACCAGTATTTTAAGTTTATATACTAAATGAAATTAAATAACACTTAACTTAATAATAATAATAATTAACTTTTAATTTAATTACTTACTTCAATATGGTACTAATCTTTCTCCTTCATGTCTGTTTGAACCCGCTACCCGCCATTTCAAAACCATTTCTGAAACTTCTCCCTCATCAAAACAATACGACGGTAATTGCACACTCTTGCACCGGTGTGACGACCATGGGCTTTGCAACCATCAGGCAGTGGGTTAACCTCCCACCATGACATATAGTGATACCTCAAACTGATTTTACGATCAGCCTCTCGACTGCAACAACCAACCCAATCTTCCCATTGGGACGTGTAGGGGTAAGAATCTCCTGCTCGCCACCAAACAGCCAAGCGAGAACCCCCTATCACGTTCTCTGACCAGCTCTGATACCAACTGTGACGACCCCAAACTTCCATAGTACGAAAGCAAGGATAATCATAGGAGCATAACATAATTACAACAATAACATATCTCAGATAATAACATAACACATAAATCATTGCAGTGGAAACAAGAACGTCATCACAATATAACATCAAAGACATCAGAGTACGCAGTTACAGGATACACTTAGCAAATAGAAGTCTCAACAAAGAAAGAAATAAGTCTCAATCTCCACCAAATACATCAAAGATCAATAAAGTCTAAATGTCTCAAGTAGCAATAAAAAGATAAAAAGGAAAATGTTCTTCATCCTCTTCATAAGCAAGCTCCAATCCAGAATGCATCCATACCTAAACCTGTCATTTGGCTGCCCGTGTGGAAAGAGGGCACCCGAGTTTGCAAAGTGAAACAAAATATGAGTCAGTCATGGGACTGGTATGAGAAATCTTTCTTAACTAACAATATGGCTAATCACAGGACCACGTCGCTAACGCGGAACGGGTTTACTCCATTAGATTGCCAGTGCATAGGTTTAATAAATTTTATTTAAAACAACGCAATGCTTTTTAAAAAATGAAATCATTATAAGACTCAAGTCCCATCACACAATACAACGCAAACCGGAGGATAGATTTTTACCTTATAATGATCAAAAATGCTTGATATGTAGAAAATAATATTTTAATATTATTATTAGTGCCTAATAAGTTTCCAAAAATACTTCAAAGTAAATGTATCAATCCTAGACGGCATAGTACCCCATCCTACTATGTCGCCATATATAGGTTTACAATCAAAACCGTAATGCCGTATTAGAAATTGGGTTTCCATATTGAGTCAAGGCTAGGGATGATCTCCTTACCGCTTCAAGACAATCTAGCAATGTCTCAAGATTCAGACGCTAGCGAACCTTTGGATACTGCAGGGCTAGTCCACAAATACTTTAGTGGATTAGTTATGCCTGAACACACGCTTCCCGATCATATTGGACATATAAAATGGTCACAATAGACCAATAAATCTGAGGCGCCTCATTCCATCACCACATAAGTAAAATGTCAGGGCTTGCAAAACCCTGATACCACTTCTAGCTAGAAAGAAACGTGTGCACTCCCTACGTTCCCTTATCCCATTTTTGACTCTTACCGGGATGTGAGGCTCACGAGGTAACGTTATACACAAAGCTATGCCGAAATAGGCTATACTTTGATCATCATCCACAAGGCTCTACTTTTCAACAAAAGCCTCGATCAATTGCATCTTGGAATGTCACATTGAAAATTCACACCATGCGATTGATAACTACCAATATATAACCTCTAAGCTCATGCGTCTCAGAGAAGGGTGTTAAGCAAGAGAATAAATTCTCCGTCACCAACAAATATATATTAAATAGAAATCAATTTACATGGAATGAAATCCAATGTCGGACACACACCCATTTACAAGTCCGTTCTGGGTCTAAACGAAACCGGAGTCACCTTATTCCTTGTCCCATATGTCCAATACGGAAGAGAGGTGCTCGCATATCCGAACAATCAACAAGTACGTCCGGACAACTACCACTTTAACACTTTAGTGGGAGCTAACCAATGTCGGGCATCAGTAGTTATCCTTTCGATGTGAAGATCACCGGTCTTCAATCGCAGTCTTCAATATCTTCGATTTAAATCGTCGTATAATCATTTGAAATGAGATTGAACTCGGTCGTTTCAAATAATCCTCTCATATATATAGTTTAAAACCATTTTGTATCGTTAATAGTATTTATTAACGATTTATCGCTATTTTATTTATATAAAAATAGCTAAATTAATTTAATGACGCTTTGGGTCAATAGGCGGCCCTGGCGCTATTTTTATCAAAATTTGATTTATAATTATCTTGAAATCTAACCATTGGATTTTTACAAAAATTATATCGATGGAAAGATCTACCCAAAGCGGTCTTAACGGTTCCAGTTTTGGGAAAATCCGACGGTCGGATCTTTGATATAATCGTTTAAAGTTACGATTCCGAAATGCAAACTACCGCGCGCGATTCATTTATTTTTAATTTATATTTATATATATAATTATATACAAATATAAACCATTCGATGATTCCGCTAACGTTTTTAATATGCCAAATAAAAGGATGTTTTTGTTGGCATATAATATCTACGTATTGTCAAACAAAATACATTTCATTTACATGAAAGTTGAACCAATGACAAGTTAACTTTGAGTATAAATCCTAATATATGCAATGTAAATATAAACGTCGTTTTACTATACATATGAATTCTAATATATGCACTGCAAATAAAAATGTAGTTTAACAATTCATATAAGTTCTAATATATGCAATGTAAATATAAATGTAATTTTAACAACGTATATAAATTCTAATATATGCGATGTAAATATAAACGTAATTTTAACAACGCATATAAATTCTAATATACGCGATGTAAATATAAATGTAATTTTAGCAACGCATATAAATTATATTGTATGCGATGTAAATATAAATGTAATTTTAGCAACGCATATAAATTCTAATATATGCGAGGTAAATATAAATGTAATTTTAGCAACACATATAAATTCTAATATATGCGATGTAAATATAAATGTAATTTTAACAACGCATATAAATTCTAATATACACGATGTAAATACAAATGTGAATTTAACAATGCATATAAATTCTAATATACGCGATGTAAATATAAATTTAATTTTAATAACGCCAATAAATTCTAATATACGCGATGTAAATATAAATGTAATTTTAACAACGCATATAAACTCTAATATACGTGATGTAAATATAAATGTAATTTAAGCAACACATATAAATTCTAATATATGCGATATATATATGAATATAATTTTAGCAATGCATATACACTCTAATATATGCTATGTAAATATAAATATAATTTTAACAACGCATATAAATTCTAATATATGCGATGTAAATATAAATATAATTTTAACAACGCATATAAATTCTAATATATGCATTGTAAATATAAATGTAATTTTAACAATGCATATAGGTTCTAATATATGCAATGTAAATATAAATGTAGTTTTAACAACGCATATAAATTCTAATATATGCGATGTAAATATAAATGTAGTTTTAACAACGCATATAAATTCTAATATATGCGATGTAAATATAAATGTAGTTTTAACAGTTTCTTTAAAAACAAAGTTTTTAATGTAAACATGTTTTATTTTGAAACCATGCATGTTTGTCCAACTTCTATTAGAACATTACAAAGTAAATTTTAATATAAAACATGTTTTCTTTTTAAAACATGAATCTTTATCTAAATTTCTAATATTACATTAACAGTGAATTTTTAATGTAAAACATATTTTCATTTTAAAACATGTTTCTCTTTCTACATTTCTACTGTTACATTAAAAAGTGAATTTTTAATGTAGAACATAATTTCATTTTAAAACATGTTTCTTTTTCTACATTTCTATTGTTACATTAAAAAGTGAATTTTTAATGTAGAATATATAAAAAGTGAATTAATAATGTAGAATATATTTTCATTTTAAAACAAGTTTCTTTTTCTACATTTCTATTGTTACATTAAAAAGTGAATTTTTAATGTAGAACATATTTTCATTTTAAAACATGTTTCTTTTTCTACATTTCTATTATTACATTAAAAAGTGAATTTTTAGTGTAGAACATGTTTTCATTTTAAAACATGTTTCTTTTTCTACATTTCTATTGTTACATTAAAAAGTGAATTTATAATATAGAACATATTTTCATTTTAAAACATGTTTCTTTCCACTATTTCTAATATTACATTAAAAGGTATATTTTTAATGTAATCATGTTTTTGATTTTAAAACATGAACACTTTTCTTATTTTTAACATTTCATTAAAAATGTAAATTTTTAATGAAATCATGTTTTGATTTTAAAACATGTACATTTTTCCTTTTCACTACTTTCATTCTTGACACTAATTTTTTTTTTTTAATGAAATCATGTTTTTATTCCAAACATGAACATTTCCCATATTCTAACATTACATTAAAAAATGTGAACTTTTTAATGTAATGTTTTATTTGTTTAAAAACTTGAACAATTCTATTTTATAATAATTCCATAAAATGATAGAAATTTATATTTCATTTTTGTTGAAAAATTTTAATTCAACAAAATGACAAAATTTAATATTTCATTTTGATTGAATATTATGACTCAATCAAATAACAAAAGTGTATATTTCATTTTGATTGGTAATTCTATTTCAATCAAACAACAAAAGTGATATTTTATTTTGATTGAGAATTTTAATTCAATCAAACAACAAAAGTGATATTTTATTTTTATTGAAAATTGTAACTCAATCAAACAACAAAAGTGATATTTTATTTTGATTGAAAATTCTAATTCAATCAAACAACAAAAGTGATATTATATTTTGATTGAAAATTCTAATTCAACAAATTGTAAAAAAGGGAATATTTCATTTTGATTGAAAATTCTAATTCAATCAAAATGACAATATGTATGATTTATTTTTATTGCACATTTAATCCCAACCAAATATAATAAAGGTAATACTCTATTTTTGTTGAATATTTTGATTCAACAAAATAACAAAAAAAATGTTTGATTCATTTTTGTTGCAAATTCAATTATAAGACAATATCACCCAAACAAACAGATCTACATTAATACATCAAATATAGATCAAATCACGTAGCATAGCATGTAGAAATTTACAGCGGATCGATGATAATACAATCTTGATTTATTCTAATTATTAAAAAAAATAGAATTCTCACTGTCATTTGACTCTGAGTGGTTCAGATATGGAAATTTGGTCCAAATTCGATCTGCTCAGAATTGGTTCTCGTCAGTCTAGAAACGCAGATCTCGGGCTCCCGATCGCAATGCTTCTGAAATCTTCCAATTCTGAATTCATATGATGAAGTTATGATTTATTTAAGTTGATAACATTTTAAATATAATAAATTAATTAATTTACTTTAGAATTTTATACCTTATTCTATAATCAGAACTTAGGCCGATGGGTTTTTCAATTCCTTCAAACCTAGGGTTCGGATTTTCACGAAATCAAGAGCGTCGGATGCCGATCGAACAACACTGCATCGTAGTGCTTGGAAAGGCACACCAGTAGACCCCACCTACGTCAAATTCGAACGGATGGTGGAGGAGCAGATTGGTCGCAAGCGGCGGAGGTTTACAGGCCCGATTCTCGAAAATCGTGCCACTGGGGAGGATCCAACCATACAGATCTAAAGGGGGCTCGATTCTCTTCTAAATTGCCCTAAGAAGTGGGGGATTTCGTTGTGTGGATCAATCGTGGTTAAGGAATCAGAATAAGAGCTCCATGGCTATGGAATTCGAACGATGGCGGCTCCAGTATATTAGATTAGGGTTACGGAATACGGGTATATATACGTGTATTTCTCTTTTTATTTAATTCATTTTAAATCCAAAAATGCCCTTTAGCTCATAGGAACTCCAATTCAAACCCAACGAGTGTCGCCCCTAGCTAAATACCCCCATTCTGGACACACGGGATATGTTTGGTAAGCCAAACCAACTGTTTCAATGTGTTTTTCCTTAAATTAAATATATATCAATATATATTTAATTTAAACAGACATTTTAATTTACGGGGACCACATACGGGCTCTAAAAATTCCTGAAAAATAAATCTAGCTATGTTTTGACGATACGGTCCTAACAAAATTAATTTCGTCGCAATTGGAGACCGTTTGAAAAATGGCCTTTTTAACGGTCGATCAAATTCAATAGAAATTATCAAATCATAGTTTAATTTACTACGCTCACAAATTAGTTCCAAAAATTCTGGAATATTAAATTTAGCAATAAATTGACATTCTGGATCCGGCAAAAGTAGTTTCATTGAAAATGGAGGTCATTTGTATAATGGCCATTTATACGAGCTATAAATTATACTATATTCCATAGTAACTATTCTGAATATTCAACTGGCCATAACTTTTTATTCCTGCTATGAAATTTCGATTTTTCGGATTCGTTGGAAAGGCATTTTTAAACAGATTTAGATATTTTTGGTTTCACTAAAATCTGTTTAATTTTAAAAGGAATTAGAAATATCACGGTAGTTTGAAAAGTCAAATCTGAACTATGACGAGCCTAGGCTTTGCAACCATCAGGCAGTGGGCTAACTTCCTACCGTGACATATAGTGATACCTCAGAACTGATTTTACGGTCAGCCTCTCGACTGCAACAACCAACCCAATCTTCCCATTGGGACGTGTAGGGGTAAGAATCTCCTGCTCACCACCAAACAGCAAAGCGAGAACCCCCTATCACGTTCTCTGACCAGCTCTGATACCAACTGTGACGACCCTAAACATCCATAGTACGAAAGCAAGGATAATCATAGGAACATAACATAATTACAACGATAACAGATCTAAGAAAATAGCATAACACATAAATCATTGCAGCACAAATAAGGATGTCATCACAACATAACATCAAAGACATCAGAGTACACAGTTACAGGATACACTTAGCAAATAGAAGTCTCAACAAAGAAAGAAATATGTCTCAATCTCCACCAAATACATCAAAGATCAATAAAGTCTAAATGTCTCAAGTAGCAATAAAAAGATAAAAAGGAAAATGTTCTTCATCCTCTTCATCAGCAAGCTCCAATCCAGAATGCATCCATACCTAAACCTGTCATTTGGCTGCCCATGTGGAAAGAGGGCACCCGAGTTTGCAAAGTGAAACAAACTACGAGTCAGTCATGGGTTTGGTATGAGAAATCTTTCTTAACTAACAATATGGCTAATCACAGGACCATGTCGCTAACGCGGAACGGGTTTACTCCATTAGATTGCCAGTGCATAGGTTTAATAAATTTTATTTAAAACAACGCAATGCTTTTTAGAAAATGAAATCATTATAAGACTCAAGTCCCATCACACAATACAACGCAAACCGGAGGATAGATTTTTACCTTATAATGATCAAAAATGCTTGATATGTAGAAAATAATATTTTAATATTATTATTAGTGCCTAATAAGTTTCCAAAAATACTTCAAAGTAAATGTATCAATCCTAGACGGCATAGTACCCCATCCTACTATGTCGCCATATATAGGTTTACAATCAAAACCGTAATGCCGTATTAGAAATTGGGTTTCCATATTGAGTCAAGGCTAGGGATGATCTCCTTACCGATTCAAGACAATCTAGCAATGTCTCAAGATTCAGACGCCAACGAACCTTTGGATACTCCAGGGCTAGTCCACAAATACTTTAGTGGATTAGTTATGCCTGAACACATGCTTCCCGGTCCTATTGGACATATAAAATGGTCACAATAGACCAATAAATCTGAGGCGCCTCATTCCATCACCACATAAGTAAAATGTCAGGGCTTGCAAAACCCTGATACCACTTCTAGCTAGAAAGAAACGTGTGCACTCCCTACGTTCCCTTATCCCATTTTTGACTCTTACCGGGATGTGAGGCTCACGAGGTAACGTTATACACAAAGCTATGCCGAAATAGGCTATACTTTGATCATCATCCACAAGGCTCTGCTTTTCAACAAAAGCCTCGATCAATTGCATCTTGGAATGTCACATTGACAATTCACGCCATGCGATTGATAACTACAAATATATAACCTCTAAGCTCATGCGTCTCAGAGAAGGGTGTTAAGCAAGAGAATAAATTCTCCGTCACCAACAGATATATATTAAATAGAAATCAATTTACATGGAATGAAATCCAATGTCGGACACACACCCATTTACAAGTCCGTTCTGGGTCTAAACGAAACCGGAGTCACCTTATTCCTTGTCCCATATGTCCAATACGGAAGAGAGGTGCTCGCATATCCGAACAATCAACAAGTACGTCCGGACAACTACCACTTTAACACTCTAGTGGGAGCTAACCAATGCCGGGCATCAGTAGTTATCCTTTCGATGTGAAGATCACCGGTCTTCAATCGCAGTCTTCAATATCTTCGGTTTAAATCGTCGTATAATCATTTGAAATGAGATTGAACTCGTTCGTTTCAAATAATCCTCTCATATATATAGTTTAAAACCATTTTGTATCGTTAATAGTATTTATTAACGATTTATCGCTATTTTATTTATATAAAAATAGCTAAATTAATTTAATGACGCTTTGGGTCAATAGGCGGCCCTGGCGCTATTTTTATCAAAATTTGATTTATAATTATCTTGAAATCTAACCATTGGATTTTTACAAAATTTATATTGATGGAAAGATCTACCCAAAGCGGTCTTAACGGTTCCAGTTTTGGGAAAATCCGACGGTCGGATCTTTCGATATAATCGTTTAAAGTTACGATTCCGAAATGCAAACTACCGCGCGCGATTCGTTTATTTTTAATTTATATTTATATATATAATCATATATAAATATAAACCATTCGATGATTCCACTAACGTTTTTAATATGCCAAATAAAAGGATGTTTTTGTTGGCATATAATATCTACGTATTGTGTAACACCCCACCCCCGCTACGGTCACTCACTAAGGGAATGCCATAACATCGGTGGAGTATTTTAAGTGAATATAGAACAGAAAAATTACAACAAGACAGATATAAGTAATACTTGAGAATTTAAAACATCATTTCATTCCAGCGGAAAGTAAAACATGTTTGGTTACATCAAAACCATAAATAAGAGTCAAGTACATAATATCCATCCTGATAAAAACAAAAGTACATAATCCCACTACATAACCTAATAGCCATAATGGAAAAGATAAACTGAGCTTTACATCCACGGTCCAAGCTCCAAAAGATAGATAAAGTAGTCTGATCAAAGCCCACTAGTGCTAGGCCCACTCTGAAAACCTGAGGGTTGGGAAAAAGATAAAGAAACAACAGGGTCAGACATAAGTCTGAGTGAGTCCTATAACCCTAACAATACAATCATTAAAGTAATTAGGGTATGATATAAACAAGGTACGGTACCTCTGGGGATAATGACTACACTAAGTAGCCAACTAAACATAGGATGTACTAAGATAACCGAAAAGACGCATTTATCCACCCAAGGATAATAACTAGATTGCACCACCCCAGATCTACCCACCCAAGGGTAATTCCTACACTGCACCACACCAGTTCTACCCACCCAAGGGTAATTCCTACTTAAAGGTTGATCCCACTAAGTGTACTTAGTAATTTTACCAAGTAGTTTCATGTACCCCTAGCTGACTACATAGGTGCCGTCTGCCCCTATCTCCACTAGGTGTACTCAGTAATTTTTAATAGTAGTTTCTTGTACCCCTAGCTGACTACATAGGTGTCGTCTGCCCCTATCTCCACTAGGTGTACCCACTACTCCCCAAGCGATCGGCTCCCTACCGTAGATACCCGTGCTGTCCCCACAATGGGGTGTATCACTCCCCAAAGTGGCAACCCGATACAACAAATGGTGCACGGCTTATATCTACACAATGCAACAACGTCTTACCTACCAGCCCGGGTCCACACACGCATATGAAACCCGTTGGACTCGCGTTGCCACTGCTACCCCGTTTTGGCCTCTTATAGTCAAGCCCAATATGCGTGTCCCGTCCTCGACTTGGGTCGAGCCCACAAAGATACGTTTGGGATATTGGTTGAAATGGGCCCCCACAAGCTACTACTTAAGCTTGCCATTTTATCTAGTGCTTCCAACTTAACCCCTTTTATAATCATGCCCATTTACATGTTAAGGTTTGGTTAAGTCATCTAATAATATTTCAATTGCCACTTAAGGCCCCCACTAGATTTCCACATGCCACCCAAGGCACTTACTTGATTCCCACATGCCACCCAAGGCACTTACTTAACCCTTTAATCATGTTTAATTACATGTTCCACTTTGGTTAAGTATTCTAATCGTATTTTCTATTGCCACCCAAGGCAACCCACTAGTTTCCTCATGCCACCCAAGGCACCCCCACTAGTTACTACATGCCACCCAAGGCACCCACTTAACCCCTCATGCCTCACTACATGCTAATTTGGTTAAGTGTTTCTTAATTAATTAAGACCATAACCTTTATAAAGACCTCTCACATTAGACTGTCTTTTATGGCAGCTGGATATGCCGGTTGGTTCCGGGCAGCCTTACACCACAACAGAGTCTAACCTCGTGTCTTTACACATGTCACGTATTTAGTTTATGACTAAGACCTCTCACATTGGGCCAATCATTTGTAGCCGCCGGATTTGCCGGTCGGTTCCGCGCAGTCTTATGCTACAAAAGGGTCCAACCTCGTGTCTTAGTAGATTAATTACGCCTAATTAATCACCCCATAATTTGTATTAATTATCCCTAATTAATTACAAATATTTAAGAATATGGGTAGACCTAACTCAATAGGTAAATTCCCAATTCCATAATATGGGTAGACCTAACTTAATAGGTAAATTCCCAATTATGTCCATCCACTTTATGGTGTGTTTAATCATACCCACTTCACACAATTTTATGTGCTCATTAATTTTTTACCCCATCGTCCCCACGTAAATACGTTAACATGACATACTTCAAAAGAGAAGATTCATCATACACACAAGGGGTTCAACTTAGCATATCATTAGCATTACCATGGGTTTAAAAGGTGTCAACTTGTATATATGACCATAAACCCAACTTGCATAAATAACCAACCCAAACTTGCATGAATCATATATGTCATAAAGATGGTAACTTGCTTAAATGTTCATGTCATAGACCTATCGTAAAGGTGTCAACTTGCATACATGTCATAGGTCTAAAAGGGATGAACTTGCACATGTACTTATGTCATACATAGAGGCAAACTTGCATATGAACTTGCATCATAACTTGCATATGAACTTGCATCATAACTTGCATATGAACTTGCATCATAACTTGCATATGAACTTGCCTAACATGCCATACTTAGAGGCAAACTTGCATATATTATGCATATCATAAAAAGAGACAAACTTGCATAAAACCAAACACTTAGCATGCATAAAACCAAAGACTTAGCATGCACAAAACCAAATACTTAGCATGCATAAAACCAAATACATATCTTGCATATAATCTCACATATAGCTTGCATAACATGTTACATATGCATAAATGTTCAACATAGTGTTTTGCTTAGTGAGCATCATAAAACATAGCATCAAACTTGCATATAGCATAAAACTTGCAAAACACACAACATACACTATACTAAACTTGCATAAGCACATTTATCCACAAACATAGCCATATCTTACCATATCCTATCATAATCAATTTAACAATTGATTATTAAGGCTATAGAAACTCACCACTAAACTCCAATAAGCAAACCCTTGCCAAAAATCACCCAAAAACTCTAGCCTTGAACATAAAGCTTGCAACTTGATGATGAATGCAAGCTAATGATCACTCATACAACTCAAAGATGCTTGTATGAACATGAAAGCCTTCATAGAAATAGTTTAGAAATAGGGTGGAGGCTAGGGTTTTGAGTGGAGGCCATGATCATAGAAAATTTTGGCATAGTTTAGTTAGGAGATAGGATTATGATCATTTAGGGCTAGCTTAGGGTCTTATTTATAGGATTAGGCAAGTGTTTTAGGCCATTAGATTAACCCTAAATTAGATTAGGGCCATCAGATCTCGGAAGCTTCCAGAAACCAGCCCCAAAACACAGCCCAAACACTAAAATGGTGCACCAGACCAAACTGGACGAGCACCCCCTGTCGACACCCAAGTCGACAGGGCTGTCGACTTGGTCCTAGCCAAGTCGACTGCCCAGTCGACAGGGCTGTCGACTTGGGTAGCCAGGCGGGAATTTTGCCCGCCTGCGCCCAATGGCCCCAATTGAACTTTGAATTTTCTGTAAACTTCATTGGGCCATAACCGGGCCATACGGACTCCGATTCTCGAAAACTCGGACTCTATTTCGCGTATTTTTCCGAGACGAACGCAATGACACAGCCCGTTTCCCCCAATTCTCACATCTGAGATTATTTATTCTGCAATTAGTGAATTTTAGCATTAACCGAAATTCGGGGTGTTACATTCTCCCCTCCTTAAAGGATTTCGCCCCCGAAATCTCTAAGCTAAGGAGAATGCATATCCTACCATCCAAACAACCATCTACTCAATCAATCAAACACGGGCATCCATTGTCCTTAAAACAATTTCTAATGATGTATGAGCATATGCAAAAAGTGTGTGTATATGTTCCCTATCTAATGTATGAACATATGCAAACCATGATAGTGCCATGCATCCATTATGTATGCGAGAGAACCCTATCGACACATACAACATCTACATGAGTGCACAATCATTCACCAAAATGCATCATCCATATGACAACACAACCATTATACATCCATTAATATAGTTACCTACACAAAATTTTATGCAATATGCAATATGAAGTGATTGAGCCGATCTAATGCCTAGAGTGTGTATATATGCATCCACGAGCAACCACTAGCAACCACTTGCATCCACATGCATCCACATGCATCCATCAAACATAACATGTCTCAAACACATGTTTCAACCATAGGTTTACCCTATCTAAAGGTCAAAGGCACTAACAATAGGACATACTAAAGATAAGATAAGTACTAAACAAACGATAAAGGAGAAGTTAAAAGACATACCCTCAAAAAGGAATGGGTATAATGAACGCATTTTCGCTTCCGTCTCCCAAGTAGCGTTGCCCTCATCTTCTCCCCTATTACACTTTGACTAGTTGAACCTCCCTGTTTCTCAACCTCTTAATCTCTGACCCAAGGATGCGTGTAGGAGCTCGTCGAATAGTCGCATCACGCTCTATCTCTACTTCTCTAAGCAAGCTCGGCTCTACCACCTCTGTGGTCTCATGTAGGCACTTCCTCACATGGAATACATCATGTACACCACTAAGTCTGTCGGGCAACGCCACCAATGGAAGGTGCTCTTCTCATGTACCTCCAAAATCTAAGATACATAGCTTCAAAAGGTCTTCTAAAATACGATTCACCCTCTCGGTCTGGCCGTACGTCTGAGGATGATATGCGGTACTCAAACACAACTGAGTCCCTACTGGCTCTTGCAAACTCTTCCAAAACTCTCTAGTGAAGAAAGGATCTCGATTGCTCACTATACTGGAAGGTACACCATGCAATCTAATAATCTCTCGAATGTAAACTGAAGATAGCCATGGAGCAGTTCTCTTACTCTCCACGGGTATAAAATGGGCGCTCTTAGTAAGTCTGTCTACCACAACCCAAATTCCCGTATTACCCTTCCTCGATCTCGGTAATCCATCGAGACACTATCCCATTTCCATAGAGGAACCTCCAATGGGTGAAGCAACCCACCGGGTTTCTTCTGCTCCGCTTTCACTTGCTAGCACACCAAGCATCTAGCGACATACTCGGCCACATCTTTCTTTATACCGGCCCAAAAGAAAACTCGCTTCATGTCTTGGTGCAACTTGTCCCCACCGGGATGAATGGTCATCTTCGACCGATGTGCATCATCAAGTATAGCCTTCCTCAAACCCTTGTCTTGCGGTACACAAAGTCTACCGTCTCTACGCAACCACCCCTTACCATCTAGGGTGTACCTACTCAAATGGCTGGATGACTCCCCCTCCTCATGAGCTTCTCTACTAACTCAACCAACTGTGGGTCGTCCCGTTGTGCTCCGCCAATACGCCCCAAAAGAGTAGGCCTAACTTCCAAGGAGGCTAGCAAACCGGGTACAAAGTCAACGGAAGGTCTAAAGTCAAACATAGAAATAAACTCTAAGCTCCGTCGTTCAACGAACAATGAACTCAAGGACAACCTTTTTCTACTTAAGGCATTCGTTACCACGTTACCCTTGCCATGGATATACGCTATCTCAAACTCATAGGATGCTAAGAATCCCATCCAAAATCATCACAACTGTCCATCTCTCACGCAGACCACCCTAGTCGAACTCGACATCCCCCAAATGCAAGCCCCAAAGGCCTAAACCAATATCAGACAAACACCCAAGGGATACCTCCTTCGAATTCAGACGACCTACGTGAGATGATACTAGCAAAAACGGCTAAATAATTAAGCCCTTGTCCAACTCTGGATGTCCTCGCCAGTCTCGCTCCAAAAACCACCGTTTATCCCATAACTGGCTTTGCCCAACCTATTGAGCACATACGAAAACTTATTTCGCTCCTAGAAAAGACCAAGATGTCATTTACAAAGACCATTACGAACTTATTTAGGTACTCCCGGAACACCCTTCTCATCAAATCAATATAGTATGCGAGGGCGTTCGTCAAACCAAATGGCATCACCAGCCACTCATAAAAACCCATCCGGAGTCCTAAAGGCAGTCTTCTCTATACTATCCTCAGCCACTCTCAACTGACGAAACCCCGTGGCTAAGTCCAACTGCGAAAATACTGAGGCGCCAACTAACTGATCAAAGAGATCATCAATCCTCGGCAATGGGTGTCTATTCTTCTTTGTGAGTTTATTTAGTTCTCCTTAGCCTACACCAAGTCTGAGGGACCCATCCGCCTTCGTGGCAAAAACTACTGGAGCACCCCACTCCGATATACTTCGTCTTATGAACCCCTTCTCAAGCAAATCGCCTACTTGCTTATGGAGTTCCCTCCTCTCACGAGGAGCCATGTGGCACACTGGCCAAGATACTGGTTTGGCATTGTCCACCAGATATATTCGGGAGTCAATCTCCCGCTCCGGAGGTAAGCCCTTCGCCTCCTCAAACACATCCGAGTATTCCCGGACCACTCTACCAGATCGCAAACTCTCGGCCGACGTGTCAAGCGATTCTAGATAACTTAGCATAACAGATTCCATGGGATTACAAGAGATCTCGAGAGTGTTACCCAAGCGGGTCATAAGCCTAACAACTCTCCCTTCAAAATCAAGAACGGCACCCCTACTGGATAACCAGTCCATGCCCAAAACTATCCCATAGCCCGTGAAGCCCAAAAAGCATCTCATCTAAACTCAACGCTAAGTATAGAAACTTTCAAACCCAAACACATCATGGAGCCCCAATTGGGTTTGAAACAACTAAGGGATCATCTACTAAACTGGTGTCTAAGTGCAGTGACTCAACTAACAATGATGAGATAAACGAACTCGATGCGTCAGAATCAAATAAAGTCCGAACTGGATAATAAAGAAATCCAAATTCCAACCTAGACGGTCCTATCCTCATCTGGTACACTAGCCGTGAGGGAATACAACTACCCTCCAAAAGATTCCGTACCTTGCCCTTGCCTCTTTGGACAATCCTAATAAGGTGTCCTATTCCTCCAAAAGGATAACTACTCGCCTTCTTCTTCCCATTCTCCACTCGTAACCTCCTACCAATGAGGTTTCATCCTTTATTAACCAAACAACTATTTGAGCCTTCCTCCCATCGTCTATACAATAGGTACCTACCAGTCCTCCTCCTTCTGGAACCAACTTCTAATCCGACTAATGTCTAAGTCCCTTGAAGTGGTTTTCCATTCTTATCTATCTTAGAAAGATCATCTACACACGGAGGGGAAACTCAAAACGAGAGAGGAAGAGATTCAAAACGGAGAATTCGAATGATAAAGATATGGCTATCGGGGATTATGCTTTTCTTTCAAAAACTTTTCTCTTAAAAGACATGTTTTTGAAAATACTCCTTTCAAAAATATTCTAAGAAAATAGTTTTTCTAAAAAAATTATCTGTTTTGGTAACCTTAAGCTCTGATACCACGTGTAACACCCCACACCCGCTACGGTCACTCACTAAGGGAATGCCATAACATCGGTGGAGTATTTTAAGTGAATATAGAACAGAAAAATTACAACAAGACAGATATAAGTAATACTTGAGAATTTAAAACATCATTTCATTCCAACGGAAAGTAAAACATGTTTGGTTACATCAAAACCATAAATAAGAGTCAAGTACATAATATCCATCCTGATAAAAACAAAAGTACATAATCCCACTACATAACCTAATAGCCATAATAGAAAAGATAAACTGAGCTTTACATCCACGGTCCAAGCTCAAAAAGATAGATAAAGTAGTCTGATCAAAGCCCACTAGTGCTAGGCCCACTCTGAAAACCTGAGGGTTGGGAAAAAGATAAAGAAACAACGGGGTCAGACATAAGTCTGAGTGAGTCCTATAACCCTAACAATACAATCATTAAAGTAATTAGGGTATGATATAAACAAGGTACGGTACCTTTGGGGATAATGACTACACTAAGTAGCCAACTAAACGCAGGATGTACTAAGATAACCGAAAAGACGCATTTATCCACCCAAGGATAATTACTAGATTGCACCACCCCAGATCTACCCACCCAAGGGTAATTCCTACACTGCACCACACCAGTTCTACCCACCCAAGGGTAATTCCTACTTAAAGGTTGATCCCACTAAGTGTACTTAGTAATTTTACCCAGTAGTTTCATGTACCCCTAGCTGACTACATAGGTATCGTCTGCCCCTATCTCCACTAGGTGTACTCAGTAATTTTTAATAGTAGTTTCGTGTACCCCTAGCTGACTACATAGGTGTCGTCTGCCCCTATCTCCACTAGGTGTACCCACTACTCCCCAAGCGATCGGCTCCCTACCGTAGATACCCGTGCTGGCCCCACAATGGGGTGTATCACTCCCCAAAGTGGCAACCCGATACAACAAATGGTGCACGGCTTATATCTACACGATGCAACAACGTCTTACCTACCAGCCCGGGTCCACACACGCATATGAAACCCGTTGGACTCGCGTTGCCACCGCTACCCCGTTTTGGCCTCTTATAGTCAAGCCCAATATGCGTGTCCCGTCCTCGACTTGGGTCGAGCCCACAAAGATACGTTTGGGATATTGGTTGAAATGGGCCCCCACAAGCTACTACTTAAGCTTGCCATTTTATCTAGTGCTTCCCACTTAACCCCTTTTATAATCATGCCCATTTACATGTTAAGGTTTGGTTAAGTCATCTAATCATATTTCAATTGCCACTTAAGGCCCCCACAAGCTACTACTTAAGCTTGTCATTTAATTATATTTCAATTGCCACTTAAGGCCCCCACTAGATTTCCACATGCCACCCAAGGCACTTACTTGATTCCCACATGCACCCAAGGCACTTACTTAACCCTTTAATCATGTTTAATTACATGTTCCACTTTGGTTAAGTATTCTAATCGTATTTTCTATTACAACCCAAGGCAACCCACTAGTTTCCTCATGCCACCCAAGGCACCCCCACTAGTTACAACATGCCACCCAAGGCACCCACTTAACCCCTCATGCCTCACTACATGCTAATTTGGTTAAGTGTTTCTTAATTAATTAAGATCGTAACCTTTATAAAGACCTCTCACATTAGACTGTCTTTTATGGCAGCTGGATATGCCGGTTGGTTCCGGGCAGCCTTACACCACAACAGAGTCTAACCTCGTGTCTTTACACATGTCACGTATTTAGTTTATGACTAAGACCTCTCACATTGGGCCAATCATTTGTAGCCGCTGGATTTGCCGGTCGGTTCCGGGCAGTCTTATGCTACAAAAGGGTCCAACCTCATGTCTTAGTAGATTAATTACACCTAATTAATGACCCCCATACTATGTATTAATTATCCCTAATTAATTACAAATATTTAAGAATATGGGTAGACCTAACTCAATAGGTAAATTCCCAATTCCATAATATGGGTAGACCTAACTTAATAGGTAAATTCCCAATTATGTCCATCCACTTTATGGTATGTTTAATCATACCCACTTCACACAATTTTATGTGCTCATTAATTTTTTACCCCATCGTCCCCACGTAAATACGTTAACATGACATACTTCAAAAGAGAAGATTCATCATACACACAAGGGGTTCAACTTAGCATATCATTAGCATTACCATGGGTTTAAAAGGTGTCAACTTGTATATATGACCATAAACCCAACTTGCATAAATAACCAACCCAAACTTGCATGAATCATATATGTCATAAAGATGGTAACTTGCTTAAATGTTCATGTCATAGACCTATCGTAAAGGTGTCAACTTGCATACATGTCATAGGTCTAAAAGGGATGAACTTGCACATGTACTTATGTCATACATAGAGGCAAACTTGCATATGAACTTGCATCATAACTTGCATATGAACTTGCATCATAACTTGCATATGAACTTGCATCATAACTTGAATATGAACTTGCCTAACATGCCATACTTAGAGGAAAATTTGCATATATTATGCATATCATAAAAAGAGACAAACTTGCATAAAACCAAACACTTAGCATGCATAAAACCAAAGACTTTGCATGCACAAAACCAAATACTTAGCATGCATAAAACCAAATACATAACTTGCATATAATCTCACATATAGCTTGCATAACATGTTACATATGCATAAATGTTCAACATAGTGTTTTTCTTAGTGAGCATCATAAAACATAGCATCAAACTTGCATATAGCATAAAATTTGCAAAACACACAACATACACTATACTAAACTTGCATAAGCACATTTATCCACAAACATAGCCATATCTTATCATATCCTATCATAATCAATTTAACAATTGATTATTAAGGCTATAGAAACTCACCACTAAACTCCAATAAGCCAACCCTTGCCAAAAATCACCCAAAAACTCTAGCCTTGAACATAAAGCTTGCAACTTGATGATGAATGCAAGCTAATGATCACTCATACAACTCAATGATGCTTGTATGAACATGAAAGCCTTCATAGAAATAGTTTAGAAATAGGGTGGAGGCTAGGGTTTTGAGTGGAGGCCATGATCATAGAAAATTTTGGCATAGTTTAGTTAGGAGATAGGATTATGATCATTTAGGGCTAGCTTAGGGTCTTATTTATAGGATTAGGCAAGTGTTTTAGGCCATTAGATTAACCCTAAATTAGATTAGGGCCATCAAATCTCGGAAGCTTCCAGAAACCAGCCCCAAAACACAGCCCAAACACTAAAATGGTGCACCAGACCAAACTGGCCGAGCACCCCCTGTCGACACCCAAGTCGACAGGGCTGTCGACTTGGTCCTAGCCAAGTCGACTGTCGACTTGGGTAGCTAGGCGGGAATTTTGCCCGCCTGCGCCCAATGGCCCCAATTTTGAAATTTGAACCTGAATTTTAAATCTGTTTTGAACTTTGAATTTTCTGTAAACTTCATTGGGCCATAACCGGGCCATACGGACTCCGATTCTCGAAAACTCGGACTCTATTTCGCGTATTTTTCCGAGACGAACGCAATGACGCAGCCCGTTTCCCCCAATTCTCACATATGAGATTATTTATTCTGCAAGTAGTGAATTTTAGCATTAACCGAAATTCGGGGTGTTACATATTGTCAAACAAAATACATTTCATTTACATGAAAGTTGAACCAATGACAAGTTAACTTTGCATATAAATCCTAATATATGCAATGTAAATATAAATGTCATTTTACTATGCATATAAATTCTAATATATGCATTGCAAATAAAAATGTAGTTTAACAATGCATATAAATTTTAATATATGCGATGTAAATATAAATGTGATTTTAACGATGCATGTAAATTCTAATATACGCGATGTAAATATAAATGTAATTTTAGCAACACATATAAATTCTAATATATGCGATGTAAATATAAATGTGATTTTAGCAATGCGTATAAATTCTAAAGTATTCGATGAAAATATAAATGTGATTTTAACAATGCATATAAATTCTAATATATGCGATGTAAATATAAATGTGATTTTAACAACGCATATAAATTCTTATATATGCGATGTAAATATAACTGTAATTTTAACAATGCATATAGATTCTAATATATGCGATGTAAATATAAATGTAGTTTTAACAACGCATATAAATTCTAATATATGCAATGTAAATATAAATGTAGTTTTAAAATTTTCGTTAAAAACAAAGTTTTTAATGTAAACATGTTTTATTTTGAAAACTTACATGTTTGTCTAACTTCTATTATAACATTAAAAAGTAAATTTTTAATGTAAAACACGTTTTCTTTTTAAAACATGAATCTATATCTAAATTTCTACTATTACATTAAAAGCGAATTTTTAATGTAAAACATATTTTCATTTTAAAACATATTTCTCATTCTACATTTCTATTGTTACATTAAAAAGTGAATTTTTAATGTAGAACATATTTTCATTTTAAAACATGTTTCTTTTTCTACATTTCTATTGTTACATTAAAAAGTGAATTTTTATTGTAGAACATATTTTCATTTTAAAACTTGTTTCTTTTTCTACATTTCTATTATCACATTAAAAAGTGAATTTTTAATGTAGAACATATTTTCATTTTAAAACATGTTTCTTTTTCTACATTTCTATTGTTACATTAAAAAGTGAATTTTTAATGTAGAACGTATTTTCATTTTAAAACATGTTTCTTTCCACTAGTTTATAATATTACATTATTTTTAATGTAATCATGTTTTTGATTTTAAAACATGAATACTGTTCTTATTTTTAACATTTCATTAAAACTGTATATTTTTAATGAAATCATGTATACATTTTTAATGAAATCATGTTTTGATTTTAAAACATGTACATTTTTCCTTTTCACTACTTTCATTCTTGACACTGAAATATTTTTTTTTTAATGAAATCATTTTTTTATTCCAAACATGAACATTTCCCATATTCTAACATTACATTAAAAAATGTGAACTTTTTAATGTAATGTTTTTTTTGTTTAAAAACATGAACAATACTATTTTATAATATTTCCATAAAATGATAAAAATTTATATTTCATTTTTGTTGAAAAATTTTAATTCAACAAAATGACAAAATTTAATATTTCATTTTGATTGATAATTCTATTTCAATCAAACAACAAAAGTGATATTTTATTTTGATTGAAAATTTTAATTCAATCAAACAACAAAAGTGATATTTTATTTTGGATGAAAATTCTAATTCAATCAAACAAAAAAAATGAAATTTTATTTTGATTGAAAATTCTAATTCAATCAAACAACAAAAGTGATATTTTATTTTGATTGAAAATTCTAATTCAACAAAATGTAAAGAAGGGAATATTTCATTTTGATTGAAAATTCTAATTCAATCAAAATGACAATATGTATGATTTATTTTTATTGCAAATTAAATCCCAACCAAATATAATAAAGGTGATACTCTATTTTTGTTGAATATTTTGATTAAACAAAATACAACAAAAATGTTTGATTCATTTTTGTTGCAAATTCAATTATAAGACAATATCACCCAAACTAACAGATCTACATTAACACATCAAATACAGATCAAATCACGTAGCATAGCATGTAGAAATTTACAGCGGATCGATGATAATACAATCATGATTGATTCTAATTATTTAAAAATAAAAATAAAATAGAATTCTCACTGTCGTTTGAATCTGAGTGGTTCAAATTTGGAAATTTGGTCCAAATTCGATCTGCTCAGAATTGGTTCTAGTCAGTCTAGAAACATTGATCTCGGGCTCCCGATCGCAATGCTTTTGAAATCGTCCAATTGTGAATTCGTATGATGAAGTTATGATTTATTTAAGTTGATAACATTTTAAATATAATAAATTAATTAATTTACTTTAGAATTTTATACCTTCTTCTATAATCAGAACTTAGGCCGATGGGTTTTTCAATTCCTTCGAAACTAGGGTTCGAATTTTCACGAAATCAAGAACGCCAGACGCCGATCAAACAACACCGCGTCGTAGTGCTTGGAAAGGCGCACCAATGGACCTCACCCACGTCGAGTTCGAACTGATGGTGGAGGAGCAGATCGGTCGCGAGCGACAGAGTTTTACAGGCCCGGTTCTCGAAAATCATGCCACTGGGAGGATCCAACCATACGGATCTGAAGGGGGCTCGATCCTCTTCTAAATTTCCTTAAGAAGTGGAGGATTTCGTTTTGTGGATCGATCATGGTAAAGGAATCATAACAAGAGCTCGGTGGCCATGGAATTTGAACGATGGCGGTTCCAGTATATTAATTAGGGTTACGGAATACGCGTATATATACGTGTATTTCTCTTTTTATTTTATCTATTTAATTCATTTTAAATCCAAAAATACTGTTTAGCTCATACGAACTCCAATTCAAACCCAACGAGTGTCGCCCCTAGTTAAATACTCCATTCCGGATACAATGGGATATGTCCCGTAGGCCAAATCAACTGTTTCAATAGGTTTTTATTTAAATTAAATATATATCAATATATATATTTAATTTAAACGGACATTTTAATTTATCGGGGCCATATACAGACTCTAAAAATTACCGAAAAATAAATCTAGCTATGTTTTGATGATATGATCCTAACAAAATTAATTTCGTCGCATTTGGAGACCGTTTGAAAAATGGCTTTTTAACGGTCGATCAAATTCAACAGAAATTATCAAATCGGAGTTTAATTTACTACGCTCACAAATTAATTCCAAAAATTCTGGAAAATTAAACTTAGCAATAAATTAACAATCCGGATCCGACAAAGTGGTTTCGTAAAAAACGGAGATCATTTGTATAATGGCCATTTATACGGGCTATAAATTATACTATATTCCGTAGCGACTAATCTGAATATTCAACTGGCCATAACTTTTTGTACCCGCTATGAAATTTCGATTTTTTAGATTCGTTGGAAAGATATTTTTAAACAGATTTAGATATTTTTGGTTTCACTAAAATCCGTTTAATTTTGAATTGTGTACATTCAGTCAAAGTTCAGATTTGACTTTTCAAACTACTGTGCTATTTCTAATTCCTTTTAAAATTAAAATAATTATATTCGGTCTAACTTCGATTTAAATAAAATTTTAATCGTTATTATTTAAAATAAATTATTTAAACTATTCAAAATTCATTGAAATAGCCAAAATAAAAAATTTAAATTTGTTTTGATTTTCCGGGTTGTTACAATCGGTCTCCCTCATCAAAACAATACGACAGTAATAGCGCACACTTGCACCGGTAATCACCATCATAAAACAAACAATAATGCTGCACGTCCCCATGCGGTACACAACACCACGTTATAAATTCCCCTGGACAAAACGTTTTCACCTTGCACCCTTCCATCCCTTCACGTCAACTCCTGTATATTTATTCCAAACGCCATAGCCCCCTTCCATGTCAAATCCAATGCCTCCATTTCTATTTCTAAACCCTTGCTGATCTTGTTACTACTCACGTCTATCTCCATATTCTCCCCTCCTATAATATATTCTTCACCATGCATGTATTATGTGAAGGTCCCCTTCCCTCTTCAGAAATCAGCCCAAGGATCGAACAGATGACATTTCATGAACAGTTTACATGCTTTACAAGTGGCCTTATAAGTATTTTCCCCTCTGTTTCACGCCTACAGCACCCACTCATCCCCTGCCATGAAACCACCTTCGTCGGTCCACTATACAAGTATCAGACTTCGTGAAACCTCCTCCAACTTTTACTACATCCACCCATGCAGACTCCTACTAATCCGCATGCGTTTTCTCCCTTGCTTAAACCACCGCCGTGTATTTTTCCTTATAATTAGTCCCTTGTTTTCCTTGCATGAACAAGGTATGCGTGAATCATAGACAAAACAGGGAGAGAGAAGATTGGAAAGGAGAAGGCACAGTTCACGTTAGTGCATATATAAGAACTTTAAGATTTAAAACAGACAAGTAGATTTGTTTTAAAATTTTGTTTTGATTTTATTAACTAACGTTTCCATTATTTTGGTTTGCATTAAGCATCTAAAAAAATGGCTTTGAGTTGTTCTGAAGCAAAGGGAGAAGCTGGGGTTCGGTGATATTTATACTAAATGAAGCTTAACCCTTAAGGAACTAAGGGGTAAGGACATACGTCATAGGGTAGGATAGGCACATGTGAAAATGAAAATTTTGGTCTGCTTGTTCGAGTTGTCCATTACCATAGACTTGTGTGCAGATAGATTATGATAGGAAAAGAAAGGAGACATGCCATGAGGTGTCTACTTTGATTTCTCGGGTAGGATTTGATAGCAACAATTCATGCGTATAGGGTCTGTGCAGATTTGGTTGACTAAAGGTAGCAGAGATATTATCAGATATGCATGTGCTATTTAATGCTTCATACGAACAATATGTGTGTGTGTGTGTATATATATATATATATACCTAAGTTTACTTACTTCCGAAGTAGTGAAAGTTTGCAGAAGACTTGACTTGAGGGGACGTGAAGAAAACAACACTAAATGAAGGGCAGACATGGGAACAGGCGTATACTTCTCAGCTAAGGAATTGAATGCCAGCTGCCTTGATGATGTGTACATAATGGATATAAATAAAATCAACTTCTTTCTTCTTAGCTAAGAAATAGCGTACCCCACTACGTAGAACACCGTACAATTACGGACGATTACGGACAAAAATAAAACTATAGTCGGGTCAAACGGTGTGCCACGATCCCAAAAATATAATAAAATAGACAAGCTAGTTTATTCTATGAAGTCTCAAATTGGTGGTTTAGGTTGTAAAATACTCCAAATAAAAAGTTGCCTATTTTTCAAAATAAGTATTACAGAAAAATTCTCTAAATTAAATTATAGTTACGTTTCAAAGATCTTGTCCAAATTCGAAACCAATATTTAACTATAATTAAATATTTCGTTATGGCTTATAAACAATTCCATAGTGACTATTTGAAAATTTGATTTAGCCATAACTTGTAATCTATAAGCCAAAATCTCAATTTTTCCCTTCTGTTAAAAAAATACAGCTCAACAAATTCAATTGTTTCTTGTTTCGAAGAAATCCGACCTATAACGAATCCTGTATACTCAGTTGAAGTACAAATCATAATATTACAAACTGCCGCATCATTTCGAGCTCGAATATAATTTATATTATAATTAATACGTTCAACAGTCATTTAAATAATATATTCATTATTCTGATTCGAATTCAAATTCGATTAAATATCATATATTATCTAGTTTACATAGTATTGCACAATCAACTAATTCTAACCGTTTCGAAATTAAAATTATTACTATCCTATTATTTATATTAATTAAATATTCCACTTTATTTAATTTATATCATTAAATTTCTGAATTACTCTTTAAATAATTTAAATAAATTAATTATTAAAATTGTTCAAAACACGGGACATTACACTTGTGAACATGTGCTGCGCACACTCTTGACATATATGACCTATGCAAGTAATATCTTCCTGTCATATTCTGATTGATGTAGGATATCTACGATGTTATATCTATTTTATTCTCCTAATGCAAGTTCCCATAGGCTTAAGGAAAAATTATTATGGGTTGAAATTATACATACCCGAACGACTGTATAGATTTTAGGACTTGAACTAAATTTATTATGGTACGGGTTGAAATGATATATACTGGGAATTTAAATAAAAGTTGAAATGATCCATACCCGATTCACTTGACCATAGGAGAGAAAACTATATAAGAACACTATGGCCAGTAAAAATAATTTTTTAAAATTTCATAAGTATGTATTGATTTTGAAATTTAATTTAAATGTTGAGTTTAGTGTTCTGAAATATTTTGACTTTAATTTATGAATTTTAGTAACATTGATTTAATGATTTTTTTTTATAATAGTTAATGTTTAACGTTAAGTTTTAATTTAAACTAAATTTTATAATGTAAACTGATTTAACATAAAAAAAATTAATTTAGTATTAAAATTTAGCTTAAAATGTTTCAAATTAATATAAATTATTTATTCAGTTTTAAGATCTTTGTTTAAAATTTTAATTTAATTAAACAATAATTTAAAGGTTCAATTTAATAACTTTATTAAATTTGAATTTTTAAAGAAAGGTTTGAACTTAAATTTATGATTTTAAGATTTTATTTGTTACGTTACCAAATTTTAAAGTTAAAGATTTTGATTTAAAAATATCACTTGATAATTAAACTTGGATTGTTGTACTGATAAATAAAATGAAATGAAATGAATTTAGGATATAAGCTTAAGTAAAACTAAAGTAATTATTTAAATTTGAGTTCAGGATGTAACTAATGAAATGCTTGATTCAAATTTAATGATTAAGTTTTAATTGATTTGAATGGGAACTTGGAATCTAAAATAAATTATAAGTAAAATTTGGGAATATGGTTTCCGGTTCGGATTGGATTATTATATTTAAACTATTTTGATTACCCCTATTTATATCTAATAAAGTATATTTCCTGCCCTGGCCTCTCTATAATTTTCTATTTCTAGTTAAATATATTTCTAATCCGAGCTACTATGTCCGTATTTATTTAAGATGAAGATTTCGATTAATGATGGTATGATGATATAAAACTTGAATTTGAATTAATATGGAATCAGTTAAGAATATAAGATTTGACATCCAAAACAGAAACCAATACCGAACTGTTTTGAGTAAATTATTTAAAATCAATAAAACAAGTTAATTGATTTACGCTTTTGGAATATGATTTCAAATATAATGACAACTGTGTGAAATAAGCATTTGGTTGTCAAAGAGACCAGGGCAATATATTATCATACTCTTTGCCAATATTGGGAACCGCTTTAACAACTTTGCATGTGATAGTGATTCCATAATGTAGTAGGATAGTTTAGAGAATGCTACTAGAATGAAGTAAGAGAATGATTATGGATATCCGTGACCATCAGTTCATAGTTAAAATGACTAAAACAGGAGCAATGCCCAAGCCAAGTGAGGTCGCTTCTCCGATTGGACATGTGATAACATACCTCCTACTTTGTGATTAATTAGTGGCTACCAATGATGTATGGGAATGTTGCTTCGAGGTAGGTGATAGTAGCTACTATGCGTTACCACCAACCTGAGTCCCCAATCCAGTAGAATTCTTGTAACAACCCGAATTTGGACAGATCGATTTTTTTTTTCAAAATCCCAATCTATCGAAGCTCGAGTTGGCTTGTCTGGTATCCTGTGGAAAAGAAAAAGATAATAAATATATCAGAGTTCGGAAAACATCTCACAGCGAAATAGATAAAATATAATGTAATCAAATATAACCTTACCAAAGGAATAATACTGCCTAACCAGTATCCAAAGCTATCAAACCTCTTCCATAAATCTAACTTGCAAATATGTTATGAGGGGAGGGTCAGAACACAAAGTTCTGGTGACTGGACAAATTATACATTCTGAAACAATCCTACATACAACGTTCAATTATGTTTTCTTATTTATTAGTTATTTTGGGTTAACAACACTCAAGGCTCTTCACTCACGTCATACCCATCTACTCCTCGGTAGATTAACCTAATATAGTATATATGTAGCTATACCCCACATCTCAAGGTACACCCTGTAGTAGCCTCCTCGTACGGTCTCCACTGTCATTCCATGTAAGCGTATGCAACATCCATCCTACGCCGAATGACGTACAAAAATCTAAATCATTACGCCACGTAATCGCATAGAACTATTACCGCTATGCCATGTAAGCGTACGGATCGTCATATCCAAACTCCTTGGTTGAATCAAGTCTCAACATGGAGTAATTCCATACTGTCTACGATACACCATCCAATGCGTGTATTTAGACCCTCACATGAACGTACTGTCTACTGTACACCGAGTCCCGTAATAGGGCTGCATCCAATGCACGAATCTTAGTTGGAAGCTTTCCATAACTACAAAGGTCCGCTTTGTAAGGCCTACAATATATATATCCAGAGTATGGTCTTCATTTTCACGGTGGCCTTGGCCCTACTCTGGCCTCTCCCTCAACTATTGAAAGACTACATCAAGAGCTAAGTGACATTCCCCTATCAAACAATCTAGCATCCAATTTGGCATTTCCTGCAACCAACGTCTCGATAGTGAAAGACCGATGGTCTCTAGGTTTAACTCTAGTCTTTTCGCATCACACATTGACGGTCAATGACAAGTACCTAACAATTAATATCCTGTATTGGTCCTAACCCACATCTCCTGAGGCAAATTGCCAAATCACCCAATGCCATTCGCCATAGCCTTCTGACTGCCAAACTACAGTTGTAGTCAAGATATACTCACTGGGTGGTACCGTGCAGACCAAACCTCTATGAGTACAACCTGAGCATGCACCGCACAGAGGACAACCATGGAGTACCCTACCACATTCCTCAGAAGCCCCGTGCCTCCTCCAGTCCCACAGAGAAATCAGACAGAATATTAAGCAAAATAATCATATGGATGTGCTCCTCTAGTGTCTCCAGACACCAGGATGATCTACCCTGTTCGGTTCTTTACCTTATTACGTGCAGATTGGTCCAAAAGCATCACAGAAACGTGTTATTAGACCCTATGTCTAATCTTTTAATCATGCAATTGCTTTGTCTTATCTGATTGCTAATTAACTTTATTATCCACATATTCACTTTTATTCAAGTTACTAGGTTTTCCCTGAGCCCCTTATATCTCAATAGAACGAACACCTTTCAATGTTAGCTTGTTAATTAGAAAAGTTTAACTTGATCATGTTTTAAGTTCATTAATAAGCCAGTGACATAACATGTTATTTCTTAGATTGTAATTAACGAAAGTAGCCTACAACCTTTTACCCTGGATTGTAATTAACGAAAGTAATCTACAACCCCTTTTATTCTGCTTACTAATCCAGTGTTTTAACTTAACCCATTTCAAGTTCATTAATAAGCCCAATGTCATAACATGTTATTCCTTAGATTGTAATTAACAAAAGTAATCTACAACCCCTTTCTATTACCATGTCATTTACTATCCAATTACATGTTTACAAGTTCAATAACATGTTTTACTTAATGCATAATTAAGTATATCCTTCCCTAATCCTTATTGTTTCTTATGACACGTCTACTTAACATATAATTAAGTATAACTTATTTCATTTCATAAGTCTACTTTATTGTTTCTTATTTAATCATAATCTCGTCTTACACTATCATCACAACCTGTTGTTGTTTACTTATTAACTTAGTTCTCTTAACTAAGGTTTATTAATAAGTTCTTTTTTCCATTTATTATAACTTATGTAATAATTCCACTTGTCCCTAGGACAAGCCTACCTATTACATTACATATTCCTATAATTAATTATAATAGGTTATATTCCCTGTTCATTATAATTTTTCTGGGTTCATTAACATGAACCAACTTTACTGTTGTAATCTTTCTTTAATTACCATCAGGTTTATTTTTATCATTTTAGGAAAACAATTCGCTGCCTTGGTTAATGAAAAAAATGAAAAGATCTATTTCCATATCGTACATCAATTAGGATCCTTAGTTTTAAGTTATTTCTTTTATTTTCATTGTGGACATACATGTATATTTCATTTGATTAGTATACAATATGGTTAACTAAACCCTGTTTCACACTAATCCCTTTTTCCTTACTTTTCATGCAACTACATTTTTATAGTTTTACCGTCATGGAAATGTATTCATTTTCCCAAAATCCTACTCAGACCACTACAACTTTTTCCCTTTTTATTTTCTAATTAGTTGTTACTTCTTATTTTCCATCTGCCATTTTCAGTAAATTTTCCATACTATTGTCAAACTAACATGCTTTCCAAATTACCGTCAACTAACATGTTTTCCCAAATTATTGTCAAATTAGCATGTTTTCCAAATTACTATCTAATTAACATGTTTTCCAAATTACTGGAATTCTATATACAACATAGCTAATTTTTTATTACATAACAATTTCAGCAGCATATTCATATTTATTTCAAATTCCGCAATTTTAGTATAATTCCCTTTTTCAACATATCCAATTTATTATTGAATAGTAATCTCAAGACTCTATGCATGGCTATCATCAAATTTACCATTTCGGTATTACAGTAATTCTTAACCCAAACAGAGAATTAATTGAACAAATTATAACTACAATATTCTCAACTTATTTTAAATAATATTCAATGCAATTACCACAAATTACAATTATTTAACATGTTAAGAATTACAGGGAATGCAGATGGTAAATATACCGTAACCCAAAAGGTATAATTCTAAATTCGCTCACTTGTTTGCTTTCCAACCCTTGAATCTGATTCGGATCTATGATTCTGTTAGCTTATCAATAGAATCTAGTATTAATCCAACCACCTATTTACAAATCTGATACTAAAAGAAGAGAGAAAGAAAGAAACCTAAATAAATCAGATTCATAGGACTTACCTTACGTTGATCGCAAATCTAAACACTTATGTTGTAAATTTACATACTTTATCTTCAAATCTTGAATCAGAACCCCTAAATGCTAATATTCTAATTTCTGAAAGATTTGGAGTTGCCATTGTCTAACATGTTAAGAATTACGGGGAATGCAGATGGTGATACTGTAACCCAAAGGTATAATTCTAAATCCGCTCACTTGATTGCTTTCCAACCCTTGAATCTGATTTAGATCTATGATTTTGTGAGCTTATCAATATAATCTAGTATTAAGCTAACCACTGATTTACAAATCTGATACTCAAAGAAGAGGGAAAAAAACCTAAATAAATCATATTCACAGGGCTTACCTTACGTTGATCACAAATCTAAACACCTATGTTGTAAATTTACATGCTTTATCTTCAAATCTTGAATCAGAACCCCTAAATGCTAATATTCTAATTTCTGAAAGATTTGGATTTGGCATTGTCTCAGAAAATATGAGTTGAAGGCTAGGCCCTACAACTTTATTTATAGGTTTATAGGAGATTCTGGTCTGTCAGATTCACTAACATAAAATCTGAACCGTTTAATTTAGAAAAACACAACACTCACAAAAGCAGATCTGGCCCTGGGTGGGTCGACCCCTGCATCGACCCACCTTAAAGGTGTGTCGACCCTAAGGTCAACCCAGAGCCTGGTCTGAACGTGATTTCTACGGCTGTTAAATTTTATTTTAGTGTTATGCTTTAACGTTCATTTTATTTCTTAATATTGCCTAAGTGAATTATTATTTTCCTCTTATAACACATACCCCCCTTCAAATATTGAATTTGTGTGTATATATGCATACAACCTTTTAAATCTTTATTTGTAAATAAATTTTCCATGCAGACTCTGTTTGGGGCAAGTCATATATTAAAATGAATCAGAAAATTGCCACAAACACAATGGTATATGTTTCATGGCTAAATTCTGAAATCATAAATTATCGACATTTTCGTTCATATTTATGTAAAATACGGGGTGGTACAATCCTACCATTGGGTATCGGGACAGTGCTTTGTCATATTATCCTAATCTAGCCCCTTACCATTTCGATTTGGTATTGTTTTCTGTGGAGTGCCCACTATTAACACCAGTACGGTGAATTTGTTGTGTTGTATATACTATGATGTTTGTAAACGGTGTAATGGTATAAAAGTAATCCCACTTAAGCTATTTGTAATCGACTATTTACCGTAGACACTATTGTAGTAGCGTATTGTATTATAGTATATAGTTCCACGGATCCTTAAAAAATGGGAAACCCAAACATCCTTTAAGTAACTAATGCGTGGCATATGAACTTTTCACTTGAATTGATTCACATACATGAGAATGTTAGTCCTGAATTAAGAATGTTGTTTTACTTTATGCTCGGGTCAGACCGAGCATTATAGTTTTAGATTTCACCTTTAGGAGCTAGAAACTCACTTAGGACAATTATCACTATCTATTCATTATATTTATTGCATCAGGTATCAGATATTCATTTTGTTTAGATGTGCACTATATCTGCTGATATATTGTATTATTTATATTTCGTTGTGGGATGTTGTATTATTCTATATTTAAGATTTTTTTGATTTGATTCTTATTACACCCCATAGCAATAACAACCTACTGTTTTGAAAGATTTGAGTTTTTTATTATCCACTTGAATGGTTGGAGGTAGTGGGTCATTACAATTGATATTAGAGCTTTGGTTTAGTCAAACCTTGGCTTATAAGGTTTTAACTCACTTGAGATAAGGTAACAATGCCTTAGAATGTGTGTAATCATCACTAAAATCATTCTTGAGAGAGTGTGTTTTGAAAATTTAAATTATTTAAAAATTTAAATATTTTTCCGAAATTCCCACTCCACTGAATCCATTTTTTTGATAGGTTTGTCTTCGATAAGGTTTTCCTAAGGTTTAAACCTCGATCTGGTTCTAATCCAAGTTTGAGTTTTCCAAGATTAACCGTAAGAATTTAAGTATAAATTTTATAGTGAATTACTAATTAGCTTATCAACTATTGAATTTGAAATTAGTGTCTTGAAATTACCGGAGTATAAAATGACCTAACGGGAAAACTGTAACATTAATAAATGGATTTTCAAGGAATTTGTAAAAGATTTTATGTTTCAAAATTTAAAGATATTATATTAAGGAAACTGAGACAAACATGATCCATAAGATAATAATTTATAAATAAATGGATTTATATGAAATGAAAAAGGGTATTTAAATAAAATACCATAGCTCTGTTTTGTGTAAAATCCATATAATTGGAATTTAAATTGAAACGGTTTTTAAATCCCTATTACGAGATAATATCAAATTTCAAGGAATTTATTTAAATGGTTTGTTGAGTTCATAAATTTATATGAAATGGTTGTAGAAATAATTTTCTGGTACAAGATTAGTATTAATTATATTTCATGAGCAATATTTGGAAATTGTGAAATACTTAGTCAAATGGGTATGAAAAATAAATTTGATTTTTAATGAATATAACTGGAATATTAATTTCATTTATAATTGTGATACTTACGAATTTATAAAGGGATAAAAGTTTGAAATATATAAATCAAACGTTGGAAAGTTAAATGGAATTTATTGGTGCAATTTAGGAAAAATATTAAATTTAGGGTATGTTTGCTAAGAGAATTAAACTAATTATCTATTTGAATTTAAGTCTAGTAATCTTGGAATAAATTTTTGAGCTTAGGAACTTTGAAATAAATAATTATAAATTAACATTAATAATAATATAGAATTATGTTTATACGAGCCTTATTTAGTAAGATTGACTTGAACATAAACTTAACTTGTAAGTTGATTCATACATAAATGAGAACTGAATTTGTATATTTTATTGCTAATTAGATTTGAAATCAATTAAAAAGTGAAGCACTAATTATGTTAAGAAGTCATATATAATATGTGTATTTCAAGAATATCACTTTATTAATTACAAGTTTGTATATTTAAATAAATGACTGGAATCAAAATACGTCAAAATAAATGAGTGGATAAGATATATATATATATATATTTCCTTGTTTGAAATCTTATAATACAAAATGATTTGAATTATATTACTTTGTCTTATATATATATACACATACATATTGTAGGATCTAAATTAACCCTAGAGGGGGGGGGGGGTGAATAGGGTTTATCGCAGATTTTTAAAGAATAAAAACATCAAAGATAATAATCAGAATAAATGCGGAAAATAAATAACACACAGATATACCCAGCTTCTGCAAAACCATGCATACTGCTGCATTCCCCAAGGTTTCTACTAGGAGTTAAAACAATCTCTACGCTTACAATCCCCTGTAAACTCGCGACACTCGCTCCTAACTGTTCTTAACCCTACGCTCAAAATCCTGCACTGGTTTTTATCCCTAAAACCAGATTTTCCCCGAATTACAATCCCTGTAATTCGTCTCCCTAGTTTTAGAGACAAACTAGAAAACTCTAGACTTGATAACAAATTGAAATTGAAGACGAACAAAATCAAAACAATAAAAAACCCCTAAAAAAAACTTTGAAAACCCTAGGATTTAGAATAGGGGTTATCCCCTTTAGTTGAAACTTGGCCGGCCTCCTTTTTTAATTACTTCACCACTTCTCTCTTGAGTCCGATCTCTTTGTAATTCTAAAAATGGCGGCTCTAGGGTTTCCTTCTTAAATAGAAATGGCGACTGTGATTAGGGTTTTGGTTCTTTGATTCTAAAATCCGACGCTATGATGTTCTCGAGTTCCTATTGCAAGCTCTTCTTCGGTTGAGTTGATGAAGCTTTGATTTGAATCCAAGTCTTCTTCTTTTCCTGGTATGATTTTTAATTCAATTGTTTGCTTTTAATTTCTTCGAGCTTGGATTTTTTTTTGAAACCAGTGATGAATCGGTGTATTTATAGGATTAAAATCCTAAATATGTGCTCTGATTTTGTATTAGACTTTGGTCATGGTATTGCATAATTTTTGGGCTTGAAGTCTTCGTGGTTTCTAGAATTGCTTCTGGATATTTATTCAATTACTGGAATTCAATATTTTGTGGAGTAACTTGCATTTAACCTGTATATTTTGAACTTTAATTCCCTGCTTTGAATTGGTCCTTAAAATGATTGCCGTATATATTTTTCTGGAGTCAAATATTCTGGAATTGATTTCTTATTTGCTTTACTTCTTCCTCTGAACACATGAACTTTGAATTTTATTTTTCTTTGACCATTTCTGAGTTAACCTGTTCTCAGTAAATTTTGAATGGAATATGATAATAGTTTGGTTAGATGCTACTCTTGATCGAGATAAGAACCGATTCTACCCTTGTGAATACTCTGGTTATCACCTTAAACAGATACTATGCTTGACATTAAAGAACACCACTACACTTGTTCTTTGCACTTGAAATTGGTTCATGCATATCTGTCATGTATCACTTGTGTCTTCCCTTATTGTATCTAAAACTGAACTTGTCATGCAGGCAATTTATTGATGAATGCTTTGGTGAATTTGATATCATCTCACAAACTTGGATAAGAACAGTTACACACTTTTACTTGCGTCGTCTTTGATCTGATGCCTTTGAAATAAAAACAGTCATTACTTGAACTTGTCTTGAGTTTTAAACTGATGTTTTATTTGAAATCTAAGAACTGATAAGAACGCTTTGATTATGTCTCGTTCATCACTGCTTTTACATTCCAATTTGTTTGAACATGAAACTGCTGCTATGTACATATGCTTGTTTGCCTTGCTGAAACCATGCTTTCCGTGCTACTTGTCATTTTTGCTACACCACTTGATCATTTACCATTAAGCTTGCCCATGTTGTACTACTGAGCTCGACCATTTGTGCATTTGTATGTTGATTTGCTGGGCTGCCATGAACATGAAATGTGCATGCTTTCATTACCCTATCACTTGTATTTGCACCACTGCTGTTTCACTGTATGGTACACTTGTTTGGTCTCTGCTGAATTTGGAGTCATTGTGAATCATTATGCTGTATTGCTTGACATTGTTCTCGACCACCTGTAGTTGTGTTCATCCTTCTTGTTAATTAATTTGCATCTTTTACTAGTCTGTTACATCATAGTTGCCGTGTGAACTCCTCTACCAATGCCACTTCACCATGAAGACTGCCTTGTATAAAATTCCACTCTATTTTGCATTGATGTACACCATCTATGTCATCCATGCCATGTCTTCATCATCTTGTTACTTCCTGTAGTTTTGTTAACACTGCCGCACTATGCTGCTTGTACTTCAAAACTGGGTTGTAATGGTGTCCTTCCTTTTCCCTTGAAACTGAATTGTTTTTTTGTAAATAGTTAGTCCATTTTAAAGCTGTTGCAATTATATTTGCACCAAGGTATTTCAGTTGTTCACCATTTCCACTATGCTGTTTTGATGCTTTTGCACATTTGTCCAGGTCCATGCTCCGCTTTTGCTTGCTAACTTGAGCATGCTGCACTTTGTCTCTTGCCATATGGACTTGATTACCATTGTGCTCGATTATGATTATAACTAAGATCACCTATATGCTGCTTAAAAACTATTTGATGTGCTCGACTTGTGCCAGTTCAAACTTTACTTTGACTATGTCCTCGGCCATTTGCTTTTGACTTTTGTTCATGTTCATGAGTATATTGCGCTGAGTCGAGATGGTCCAAGTGGCTACTCCTCAGTCGCGACACTGGATTGGCGTGGCAGTGCATACGTGTATACACGTGTTTATATGAAGCCATCCAGACGAGTTTTTCTGTTCCTGCATATTAGACCAAGTCTAGAAAAAATGATGAGAAACACACCGTAATTCTGAGGCAAATAAAATTTAAAAAATAAATTTTTATTTGTTTGTATTGAATTTTGTTTTTGTTGCCGTCTACTGTGTGTTTTCTTCTGTATGTGACAGGTGAGAAGATGGTGACTGGACTGAAGGCTGTATAGACTGAAGATAGAAGACAAAAGTCAGTGGAAAAATACCGGTGTCAATGTATAACAAAGTCTGCAAATATAGTTGTATAGAGTGACAGATTTGTATGAATGAAATATAGTATGTCAAATAGTGAAGTTGTAAAAGATGTACCTTTTGATATTGAAATAAAATATTTTTATCTAAAAAATACCGTGTGATTGTTTAAATTTCTGCACAGTTATATTTTATAGAAATATTATATTCCTGTCTGTTGTGTAGTATATCAGTGCATTTACAAACACATTCAATAATAAAATATATTTGGTTGTTATCATCAAACAAAAATCATATAATTGTGTATACAACACTGTTATATACAACAATCTCCCCCTTTTGATGATGACAAGCAAATAAAAGATTTTGAATGTGTGAATGTGTTTGAAACGTGAAGTATGTTACTCCCCCTATTTGTATGCTCCCCCTACAACTTAGCTTCCCTTATTGATGCATAGATTTGAAAATTTTGAAATGAATTAATCAAACCCAAATTTCAAAATATTCTATAAATGTTTACTCATCCATCAAAATCTTGACCATTCTCCCCCTTTTGTTATCATCAAAAGAATAGCAGAAATTAAAACCGTGATGAATATAAACTAGAAATATAAGTTCAGATCAAGAGGATAATATATCGTAAATCTCATTGAATCAAACAAAAATCATAATATTCTTGGAATCAGAGACAAATTTCACTCTTAGAATGAATGGATCTACTATGGATTTTATAGAATTAGGAGAGTTCAATAAAAATTGAATATTTGGATATAAAATTTAAAGATTTTAAATATGCTTAAAAATGTGTTAAGCACTTCCTAACCACGCATAGCCCAAAGGTCTTTTAAATGGGGTTAGTAGTAACTTAACTTTATCCTCTCTGATGAATTCCATCCATGCATAGCCCGAAGGTCTTTTAAGTGAGAATGGAAGCACATAGAGATTAAGGTAATTCACCCACGCATAACCACGAGGACTTTTAAATGGGAGTGAGTACCAAGGATAAATTATTATTTATTTATTTATTTCTAAATTCCAAGAATAATTAGAACTCCCCAAATTAAATAAAACCATGATGAGTGACAGAAGTATGGTAGATATAGAAGATGGTCGTGAAATAAGATTTAATTCAAAAATATTATAAAATCTGTCCAATCATCATGAGATTTAAAAATATTTCCTCATGATAAAAAAATATTATAGTCAATACTCATCACAATTCCAAGATCTGTCATAATTTCAACGAGTTCCAAAATAGTTCAAATGATCAATCATTTAACTTTTGAATAACCATTTAAGAATTTAATTTTTTTTTTAAATGGATAATGATTAATCAATTTCTATAATTCCCAAATCTAAGCGTAATCGTGAAAATCTATCTTCGGGAAGAGGTTTTGTAAAGATATCAGCAAGTTGACAGTCAGTTGAAATAAACTCAATACAAATATCTTCTCGTGAAATGTGATCTCTAATAAAATGATGTCTCACATCTATGTGTTTAGTGCGTGAATGATGAACGGGATTATTCGACAGGTCTATAGCACTTTTACTGTCACATTTTAGTGGTACTTTTTTATAAATTAGACCAAAGTCTGAAAGAGTTTGCATCATCCATAGTATTTGTGCACAACAACTTCCTAAGGCAGTGTATTCAGCCTCAGTTGTGGATAAAGCAACACATTTTTGTTTCCGACTTGACCATGAGACTAATGAGTGTCCTAGTATAAATCAAGTCCCACTAGTGCTTTTTCTATCAACAAGGGATCCAGCATAATCAGCATCAGAATATCCAATTAATTTGAAATTATTGCATGCGGGGTACCATAAACCAAATTTTTGTGTGTGCAAAAGATATCTTAATATTCTTTTTGTGGCTTTTAAGTGAGATTCTTTTGGATTAGTATGAAAGAGTGCACATAAACAAACATCAAACATAATATCAGGCCTAGATGCAGTGAGAAAAAGAAGTGAACCAATTATTCCACGATATTTTTTCTGATCAACTGCAACTCCTTTCTTGTCTTTGTCAAGCTTGGTTGAAGGACTCATTGGTGTTCTCAGTGGTTTTGCATTTTCTAGTCCAAATCTTTTCAGCAATTCAGCAATGTATTTTGTTTGCGATATGAAAATACCCTTGGAGCTTTGTTTGATTTGAAATCCAAGGAAGTATTTTAATTCACCTACTAAGCTCATTTCGAATTTATCCTGCATGACTTTTTCAAATTTCTCACACAAACAATCATTAGTAGCACCATATATAATATCATCAACATAAATTTGGACTATTAAAAAGTCATCACCTTCATGTAATAGAAACAATGTAGCATCAGCATTGCCCTTTTTAAAACCGTTTTCCAAAAGATATGCACTTAAACAATCGTACCAAGCTCTAGGAGCTTGTTTAAGACCATATAATGCTTTTTCAAGTTTGAATACATGATTTGGAAATTCATGATTTTCAAAACCGGGGGGTTGTTCCACAAAAACTTCTTCTTTTAATTCTCCATTTAAAAACGCACTTTTTACGTCCATTTGTTTAAGTTTGAAACCTTTATAACACGCAAAACTGAGCAAAATTCTAATGGCTTCTAACCTAGCTACTGGTGCAAATGTCTCATCAAAATCAATGCCTTCAATTTGATTATATCCTTTTGCAACCAAGCTAGCTTTGTTTCTAATTACATTTCCGGATTCATCAAGTTTATTTCTGAACACCCATTTAGTTCCTACTACTGGATAGTCATTCGGTCTAGGAACTAATTTCCAAACTTTATTCCGCTCAAATTGATTAAGTTCTTCTTGCATCGCTAAAATCCAACTTTCATCATTAAGTGCAATTTCAACATTTTTAGGTTCGATTTCATAGATAAAACAACTGTGAATACAAAAAGTACAGATATCTTTATTAAAAGATGAACGAGTTCGTATACCTGCCGTTGGATTTCCTATTACCAATTCTGGAGGATGATTGGCTTTGAATTTCAACTTCTCAACTTCAAATGTTTTTTTTGTTGGATCATCACTGCCAGTCTTCTCTTTGCTATTTTCTTTTTCACCTTCATATGTAATTCCCTCATCGTTTTTCTCTTGGTCCACCGTATCCAGATCTGATTCATCAAATTTCACGTTTATGGTTTCAACAATAGTTTTTGATCGTTTGTTGAAGATTTGGTAAGCCTTGCTTCTTGAAGAGTAACCCATGAAAATTCCCTCGTCGGCCTTTGATTCAAACTTACCAAGATGATCACCTGTATTAAGAAGATAACAAGGGCATCCAAAAACTCTAAAATATGAAATGTTAGGCTTTCTGTCAAACCACAATTCATAGGATGTTTTGTTAAGTATTGGTCTAATCATTACTCTATTCATTACATGGCAGGATGTATTAACTGCCTCTGCACAAAAAGTCAAAGGCAAATTATATTCACTTAACATAGATCTAGCCAATTCCTGTAATGTACGATTTTTCCTTTCGACTACCCCATTTTGTTGGGGTGTTCGAGGAGCAGAAAATTCGTGTTTAAAACCATTTTCTTCACAAAAATTTTCAAAATCCAAATTTTCAAATTCACCACCATGATCACTTCTTAAAGTTTTTATTGAAACACCTTTTTCATTTTGAATGAGTTTTGCAAACTTTGAAAAGTAATCAAAAGTTTCGGATTTTTTGGCTAGAAAATAAACCCATGTAAATCTAGAATAATCATCAACCAGCACATAACAATACCGTTTTCCATTCAAGCTAGCGATTTCATTTGGTCCAAATAAATCCATGTGAATCAATCCAAGTACCCTATTAGTACTAACAACATTTTTGGGACGAAATGATGAACGATTGAATTTTCCCATAGCACATGATTTACACACTTTATTATTTTTATATTTCTGATGTGGTAGTCCTCTTACTAACTCTTTTGATTCAAGTTTTTCTAAGAGACTCATACTAGCGTGACCCAATCTCCTATGCCATAAGAAAACTTCCTCATCCGTAGCTACTAAACATCGTGAGAGAGTCAAATCATCAAAAGAAATCGTATAAACATTTCCTTTTCTTTTTCCCGTGAACACAATACTGTTTTTGGATTTTTCAATAATTTTGCAAGATTCATTATCAAATATCACACTCATTCCTTTATCACATAGTTGGCTTATGGAAATGAGATTATGATGCAAGTTTTCAACATATAAAACATCAGTTAAGGAGAAAGTACTATTACCTACTTTACTTTTACCGATAATTTTACATTTTCTGTTATCGCCCATTATCACACTTCCTTCTTTATATTTTTCAAGGCTAAGGAACTTTGATTTATCTCCTGTCACATGTTTGGAACAACCTGAATCCAAGTACCATTCTTGTTGTTCCTTAGCCCGCCAACATACCTACACACAAGAAGAAGAGAATGACCTAGAGAAACTTATAGGTCTGATAAAATTAGTAATTGAAATTTTTTGATTTTGAACAACAGATCCTTTTGGAATCCAAATTTGTTTGTTCTTATCAAATCCAAATCTATTACAATTACTTGTCGACCCTTTAGGAACCCAAATTTGTATGAATTTTTTATTATTGTTCCTATTTTCACATTTTTCATAGCTATGTCCAATTTTTCCACATTTTGTACATTTAGGAAAAACACTTCCACCCTTCGCATTATCATTCATATTAATGTATGTTTTCCCAAATCCTAATCCTTTTCTATTATTAGCATATAATTGGTTTCCAAGCAGCATTCTAAATGATTTTTCCCCTTTTGAAAACTTACTCAATGTTATTTCCAAATTTTTTACTTTGGTTTTAAGTGCTTCATTTTCATTTACAAGAGAAGTGCATCTGTTAATGAAGTTCTTTCTTTTTGTGTCATCACTTTCTTTTAAAGCCAAGTGTTCTTGTTTCAATTTTTCAAAATTTTCCTTAACTTCTGTTTGTTCTTGTTTTAATAACTTGCATTTTTCACAATCAAGGTTTGTCACTTTTTCAAGCTCAGTTTCTAACCTATTGTTTTCGTGTACCAATTTTAACCTATCAGAATTTAATTTCTTGATTTTTAGTTCAAGAGAGAATCAACAATTTTGGTAAGATCATGACACATTAAAATTAAATCTTTACAAGAGTAATTTGGTACCTCAGTGGAATCATCTTCGCTACTTTCTGAATCTGACTGTGCCATAAGACACAAATTGGCTTCCTCTTTATCACTGTCAGAGTCTTCTTCTTCTCCTTCTTCATCGTCCCATGTAGCTGCAAAAGCTTTTTTTTTCTTCTTCTTCTTTCTGTCTTTCTGAAGTAATGAACAATTTGGTTTGATATGGCCTGGTTTATTGCAGTTGTAGCATATGACTTCATCGTCTGAATTATCTGAATTCTTGGATTTGTTGGATTTTGAACTCTTCTTTCGTGACTTGTATTTTTTGTTAGACCACTTTTTAAGAACCATGGCCAATTCTTCGATAGGATTCTCGGCTTCATCGTTACTTTCAACAGTGTTGCTTAGAGCAATTGTCTTTTTCTTTGATTCTGAATCATCACGTCCTTCTTTGGCTTTTAACTCCATTTCATAAGTAATCAAGTTTCCAATCAATTCTTCTATTTTCAACTTATTTAGATCTTTTGATTCTTGAATGGCAGTTACTTTGGCTTCGAAATTCATTGGCAGTACTCTCAGTATCTTGCGTATTAATTCTACTTCAGTGTAGTCTTTACCAAGAGCCCTTGCATTATAAATCAGTGTGGAGAATCGACCATACATCTCTTTTATATCTTCGTCTTTCCGCATCGTGAAATTTTCATATTCGTTGCAGAGTAGTGCGAGACGAGATTCCTTGACTTGAGATGTTCCTTCATGTGTAACTTCCAAAGTATGCCAAATTTCCTGCGCAGTTGAACAGTGAGATATACAGTTAAATTCAGTTTTATCAAGAGCACAAATTAAAGCATTCATTGCTTTGGCATCAGTTGAGAATAATTTTTTATCATTAGCATCCCACTTATCTTTTGGTTTAGGAATTTCAATATCATTGATAATCATAACAGGAGGTTTGTAGCCTGTTTCAACGATATCCCATACATCATAATCAACTGAACTTAAGTAAATTTTCATCCTAGCTTTCCAATAGGCATAATCAGTTCCATTAAACACTAGTGGCCTAGTTATGGACTGACCCTCAGAAAAAGCGTTGTTAGACAAATTCATGACTCTAGAGTTAAAAATACCCGCTCTGATACCACTTGTAGGATCTAAATTAACCCTAGAGGGGGGAGGGTGAATAGCGTTTATCGCAGATTTTTGCAGAATAAAAACAACACAGATAATAATCAGAATAAATGCGGAAAATAAATAACACACAGATATACCTAGCTTCGGCAAAACCCTGCCTACTTCTGCATTCCCCAAGGGTTTTACTAGGAGTTAAAACAATCTCTATGCTTACAATCCCCTGTAAACTCGCGACACTCGCTCCCAACTGTTCTTAACCCTACGCTCAAAATCCTGCGTTGGTTTTTATCCCCAAAACCAGATTTTCCCCGAATTACAATCCCTGTAATTCGTCTCCCTAGTTTTAGAGACAAACTAGAAAACTCTAGACTTGATAACAAATTGAAATTGAAGACGAACAAAATCAAAACAATAAAGAACCCCTAAAAAAAAACTTTGAAAACCCTAGGATTTAGAATAGGGGTTATCCCCTTTAGTTGAAACTTGGCCGGCCTCCTTTTTTAATTACTTCACCACTTCTCTCTTGAGTCCGATCTCTTTGTAATTCTGAAAATGGCGGCTCTAGGGTTTCCTTCTTAAATAGAAATGGCGACTGTGATTAGGGTTTTGGTTCTTTGATTCTGAAATCCGACGCTATGATGTTCTCGAGTTCCTATTGCAAGCTCTTCTTCGGTTGAGTTGATGAAGCTTTGATTTGAATCCAAGTCTTCTTCTTTTCCTGGTATGATTTTTAATTCAATTGTTTGCTTTTAATTTCTTCGATCTTGGATTTTTTTTTTGAAACCAGTGATGAATCGGTGTATTTATAGGATTAAAATCCTAAATATGTGCTCTGATTTCGTATTAGACTTTGGTCATGGTATTGCATAATTTTTGGGCTTGAAGTCTTCGTGGTTTCTAGAATTGCTTCTGGATATTTCTTCGATTTCTGGAATTCAATATTTTGTGGAGTAACTTGCATTTAACCTGTATATTTTGAACTTGAATTCCCTGCTTTGAATTGGTCCTTAAAATAATTGCCGTATATATTTTTCTGGAGTCAAATATTCTGGAATTGATTTCTTATTTGCTTTACTTCTTCCTTTGAACACATGAACTTTGAATTTTATTTTTCTTTGACCATTTTTGAGTTAACCTGTTCTCAGTAAATTTTGAATGGAATATGATAATAGTTTGGTTAGATGCAACTCTTGATCGAAATAAGAACCGATTCTACCCTTGTGAATACTCTGGTTATCACCTTAAACAGATACTATGCTTGACATTAAAGAACACCTCTACACTTGTTCTTTGCACTTGAAATTGGTTCATGCATATCTGTCATGTATCACTTGTGTCTGCCCTTATTGTATCTAAAACTGAACTTGTCATGCAGACACTTTATCGATGAATGCTTTGGTGAATTTGATATCATCTCACACACTTGGATAAGAACAGTTACACACTTTTACTTGCGTCGTCTTTGATCTGATGCCTTTGAAATAAAAACAGTCATTTCTTGAACTTGTCTTGAGTTTTAAACTGATGTTTTATTTGAAATCTAAGAACTGATAAGAACGCTTTGATTATGTCTCGTTCATCACTGCTTTTACATTCCAATTTGTTTGAACATGAAACTGCTGCTATGTTCATATGCTTGTTTGCCTTGCTGAAACCATGCTTTCCGTGCTACTTGTCATTTTTGCTACACCACTTGATCATTTACCATTAAGCTTGCCCATGTTGTACTACTGAGCTCGACCATTTGTGCATTTGTATGTTGATTTGCTGGGCTGCCATGAACATGAAATGTGCATGCTTTCATTACCCTATCACTTGTATTTGCACCACTGCTGTTTCACTGTATGGTACACTTGTTTGGTCTGTGCTGAATTTGGAGTCATTGTGAATCATTATGCTGTATTTCTTGACATTGTTCTCGACCCCCTGTAGTTGTGTTCATCCTTCTTGTTAATTAATTTGCATCTTTTACTAGTCTGTTACATCATAGTTGCTGTGTGAACTCCTCTACCAATGCCACTTCACCATGAAGACTGCCTTGTATAAAATTCCACTCTATTTTGCATTGATGTACACCATCTATGTCATCCATGCCATGTCTTCATCATCTTGTTACTTCCTGTAGTTTTGTTAACACTGCCGCACTATGCTGCTTGTACTTCAAAACTGGGTTGTAATGGTGTCCTTCCTTTTCCCTTGAAACTGAATTGTTTTTTTTGTAAATAGTTGGTCCATTTTAAAGCTGTTGCAATTATATTTGCACCAAGGTATTTCAGTTGTTCACCATTTCCACTATGCTGTTTTGATGCTTTTGCACATTTGTCCGTGTCCATGCTCCGCTTTTGCTTGCTGACTTGAGCATGCTGCACTTTGTCTCTTGCCATTTGGACTTGATTACCATTGTGCTCGATTATGATTATAACTAAGATCACCTATATGCTGCTTAAAAACTGTTTGATGTGCTCGACTTGTGCCAGTTCAAATTTTACTTTGACTATGTCCTCGGCCATTTGCTTTTGACTTTTGTTCAAGTTCATGAGTATATTGCGCTGAGTCGAGATGGTCCAAGTGGCTACTCCTCAGTTGCGACACCGGATTGGCGTGGCAGTGCATACGTGTTTACACGTGTGTATATGCAGCCATCCAGACGAGTTTTTCTGTTCCTGCATATCAGACCAAGTCTAGAAAAAACGATGAAAAACACACCGTAATTCTGAGGCAAATAAATTTAAAAAATAAATTTTTATTTGTTTGTATTGAATTTTGTTTTTGTTGCCGTCTACTGCGTGTTTTCTTCTGTATGTGACAGGTGAGAAGATGGTGACTGGACTGAAGGCTGTATAGACTGAAGATAGAAGACAAAAGTCAGTGGAAAAATACCGGTGTCAATGTATAACAAAGTCTACAAATATAGTTGTATAGAGTGACAGATTTGTATGAATGAAATATAGTATGTCAAATAGTGAAGTTGTAAAAGATGTACCTTTTGATATTGAAATAAAATATTTTTATCTAAAAAATACCGTGTGATTGTTTAAATTTCTGCACAGTTATATTTTATAGAAATATTATATTCCTGTCTGTTGTGTAGAATATCAGTGCATTTACAAACACATTCAATAATAAAATATATTTGGTTGTTATCATCAAACAAAAATCATATAATTGTGTATACAACACTGTTATATACAACACATATATATTTGAAAATTAGTATAGATGTTTTGTTTTGAAAGGTAGGTTTTCAAGTATTTTATTTGACATTAAGATTGGACTATCAAGTACGTAAAGATTTTGGGCATACGCCTAGCTAACCTATGTACTAGATAGATATAGAATCAAACTTTAGCTGTTTGAAAATAATTCTGGCGATGATAGCGACATCACCGGTATTCATTTTCAGGTTTTGAATGTGAGAAAGATATATAGTTCCAGTTGGGATGTTGAGTTGATATGTAAAATTATTTTTATAAATATCTGAAATGTTTAATGAAAAAATTATGAGAATACTAATTTTTCAAATAAATATGAATTTAAATAAGTAAACAAATTATAAATAAATATATATCTTCGTAAATTGATTTAATATATAGGTAAATTGTGTGAGGATAATTTTTTTGTAAATTGTTACTTTTGAGGTAAATAATAACTTGGGTGCAGTTATAATAAAAGGGAAATGAGACTTTTAAATTTAATATAAAAACAGGAACGACAAGTGAAGTGCTCCAATACTGAATTTGAAATTGAATCTAAGATGAAATCAAAATGAATTGAAGTTGTAAAATAAATATTAATAATTCAATTTAAGAGAATTTGATTTTAGTGAATGTAAATCCATTGAATGATTAAGGAAGACGAATCTTAGCAAAATATCACCAATAAAATTAACTAATGAAATGAATTTAAAATTCAAAGTTTATTCGAGAGAAATTAAATGGAATGAATAAAATGTAACTTGTTAATGAAAATTTATGAGAATAATAAATTTAAATAAAACCCGAATTGAAATGAATGAAATTTAATAAAATGAAAGTTTATTTAATTCAAAAAAAAAGGAAAGTTGACGATAAGGAATGTTGATAATTAAATTAAAAGAAATATATATATATATATAACAAGTTAATGGAATTTCCAAATTGAAGGAACTAAAGCAAAACTTGACAAGAATTGAAAATGAACGGTGAATGTAAATATATCAAAGTAGATGAATTGAATATAAATCAACATAATAAAATCAAATAACTTGAAAGTGAATAAATTGAATGTAAGTGAAATGAATGACAATAAAATGTATGCTGATAAATATGGAAGGAGTATGTACTTGGATGTTAGAATTAGATTTTACGGATTGAATGGCTTCATAGATATTATTATTACGATGCCATGTTTGCTTATGTTATGTATTGCTCATGTTATATGCATTGGTTTTACTTTATATCTGTATGATTCTCATTTATTGTTGAGTGTTTAGTAAATAGCAATGGCGTGTGCTTTGCTTTTGAGTGATATTGCTAAAATATATGCTAATTGGCATGTAATGCTGATAAAAGGTACACATCTCGGATTATATATTGTATTTTAACATATGCATTAATTCCCCATGGTTTGGAATGCCTTATCACTGAGATGAGATGTGTACTTTTATACTACATAAATTATAAAATTTTCCAATTGAGCTGCGTAGAGGAGGCACTACCGTAATTTTCGGTAACTTCCGGTGTTAGAAAAAAATTTGGATGTCAAAATCCTATAATTTATATTTTTGTAATAAATTTTAAAAGCTAAATAAAAGTTTTGAAGTAAATTATTTGGTTTCAAGTTATATCTGAAAAGGATTTGTTGCACTGTTCCTTCTGATGACGAAAATTTTTGAGTGGAGGAAGTGCAACAACTTACAAGTTCAAACAATTTTAAATTTATGTTTTAACTAAAATTTAACTTAAAATTTTATTTGGCTATTAAATATTAACTAAAGCTAATTCAATAATCCAAATTGATACTGTTTAGTTAATTAAAACTGATTATAAATCCTTTTTATATATCTGTAGAAAATAATAAATATTTTGGAATTCGATTGATAATTGAATCATATTATGAAAACAATATTTTAATATTGAAAATCTCGTTTTTGCAAACTGTCTCGGATTTCAACGAAACTCGTTTCATCCGATCCGAAATTGTAAATTTTTGTATGATATCGTGTTTCATAACATCGTACCTTATATGTGATCATATATGCTTGAAGCACCCAACGAAAATTGAAAGTGAATACAGGTAAAATGTACCTATCAAATAAAAAAGAAGAAAGTAAAAAAGAATAGAAAAAATTATAAAGAATAAAGAAGGTAAAGAAAAATACATATAAAAAACTATCAGAAGAATAAAAACGCGTTACTTCTTTCTTTCCTTCCCCTTCTCTTCTCTTTATTCCTTCGCAAATTCTGATTTCATTCAAATGAAAAATAAATAACAAAGTCCTCCTCTTTGAAAATCAAAATAAAATCAAAACAAACTCTATAAAATAGAAATCTATGATCTTTAAGTATGTGAAGGGAAGATCTTAATTACTACCTATTTATTGGAAGTGGACAACTCGTCCTTAGGTTTAATAGTTTTGTAAGTGAGCTAGTGTAACAACCTGGAAAATCAGAACCAATTTAAAATTTTTATTTTGGCTATTTTAATGAATTTTGAATATTTAAAATGATTTATTTTAAATAATAACGACCAGAAATTTATTTTGAATTGAATTAGAACTTATAAATTTATTTAAATCGAAGTTAGAATATAAATATTTATTTTAATTATATAACGAGCCTGAAATGGCGCGGTAGTTTGAAAATTCGATTTCAAATTTTAAATGAATGTACAAGATTCAAAATAAACCGGATTTTTGTAAAACCAGAAATATTTGAATCTGTTTGAAAAAATCTTTCCAATGAATGTGAAAAATCCAGATTTCATAATGAGAATAAAAAGTTATGGCCAGCTGAAAATTCAAAATAGTCGTTTTGGAATTTTATATAATATATAGTCCTTAAAAATAGCCATTTTGCAAATGATCTCCGTTTTCGACGAGACCACTTTTGTTGGATCTGGAATGTCAAATTATTGCTAGAATCCAATTTTTATAATTTTTGGAATTAATATGTGAGTGTGGTGAATTTAAACGTGATTGGTCAATACAGTTTGAATTTAATCAACCAGAAAATGGCCATTTTTCAAACTGTCTTCAAATTCGACGAAATTAGTTTTGTTAGGACCGTATCGTCAAGACATTGCCAGAATTATTTTTTGGGAATTTTTGGAGTTCGTATGTGGCCCCAGTAAATTAAAATGTTTGTTTAAATTCAATATATATTGATTCATATTTTAATTAAAAGAAAAAAGTGAATGAAACAATCGGATTGGCTTACCAGACTTATCCCATTGTTTCCGGAATGAGGGTATTTAGCTAGGGGCGACAGTCGTTGGACTCGATTTGGAGTTAGAATTGATAAATAATTAAATTGGGATATAAATATTAATAAAATAATAAAACAATATTAAAAAATATCTATAAAAGGTGGGAGAAACCCTAGCCGCCACTTCATACCAACATCCCACGTCATCCGGATTTTGAATCCAATTTTCTCTCAAACCAAGCGAAATTAATCCCTGAAAGAAAAATGAAAATTGGAGAGGATTTTGAGGGCTTCAAATCCAGGGCAGTGTGATAGATTATTGTGGTGTGTGAGCTGAGAATTTTGGGGGCAAAGTCGTCAACTTCGAAGCAAGTTTTGGTGACGGCCGGACCACCAAGCGCAGCGGCACTCTGGCCATTGATGCGGCTCACGTCGCCGGTCAGCGTGGCGACGTCAGATCACCGACGAAGGTAGGCTGGTAGCAGCAGCGATGGCAGAAAGGTTTGGAGGCGGGCTCGACGTTGTACAGAGGGGTAACGATGGTAATTAAATTAAATTAATTATTTAATTAATAACTCGGTTAATTACCCATTGTATTTAAATCAATAACTTTTCCATACGAGGTCCAAATCGGACGAAACTGGATTCATTGCGATCTTGGGGATGAGAGCTTCACAACAAAACTAACCTTGTCCAATTTGGAGCAAATCTGCATTTCGAGCAAATTCAAATCAAAACCGAATAGAAATTCAGAAATAAAACTGACGGAGTGGAAACCGACGGTGATAACTCTTTCTCACTTTATTTATTTCCAGTAAAATATATACTAGGATGTAGATGGTGCTTAGCAGCACCCGACACCATTGATTGTACAAACCATGATTGTTTGTTTGAATTGAATAGACTGTATTGTGATTGTTGACTATATTGTATGGAAAAAAATATTTGAACAATAAAAATATCATTTTTATTGTATATATGAGTTGAATAAAATATTCATGTGTTGAATAAAATATTTGAACAATAAAAATATCATTTTTATTGTATATATGAACTGAATAAAATATTCATTTATGGAATAAAATATTTCAACAATAAAAATATCCTTTTTATTGTATATATGAACTTTTTAAAATAGTCATGTGTTAAAAATAAATATTCATAAATAAATCGGAAGATTTGTTTATATACACACATTTATCTGATACTGATTGGGATGATATATTTTACACATCGCCCAACTGCACAAATAAAATCTATGTTTGTTGATTGAAACCCCACACAGGTATTGGGATGATATTTGGCATACACTAATCCCAATTGTTTAGTTGTATGTCAATCGATGGGTTGACAAACTATTGCAAGCGTTAATTATTTATATTTAATGCTTATGCAGTTGTGTAGTGCACTCTGGCTCATGGTTGATTGTTTATCATTGTTGATATATACATGTGTTGTATGAAATCCATATAAATAAAATTATATGGTAATTGATTAGGTCTGATTCCAATTCAGAAATAAGGAATATTTTAAAATAACTAATATTTTAAAATAATGAATATTTTAAAATAATATTCAGAAAAGAATCAGAATGTGATTTTGATGTACGATTTTGGATGGACATGAAATTATTTAAATATATGAAGCCGTGTAGATTAGATTTGCGCCATTTTGACGTAGACGATATTTATATCAATTTTATTCATTTTTATAATGAATATCGAAAAGGGAAGTGATTTCAAAATCTAATGTTTTGAAAATATTATCATTTTAATATTATAAAGATAAGGAATATTCAACTTTGATTTGAAATTTGAAATCAAATTGAAATCGTTTTAAAATGAATTTTAAAACGAATTTATTAAGGAATATTCAAATTTGAATTGAAATTTGAAATGAAATTGAAATCGTTTTAAAATGAATTTAAAACGAATTTTTAAGGAATATTCAAATTTGATTTGAAATGGAATTGAAATCGTTTTAAAGTGAATTTAAAACGAATTTATTATGGAATATTAAAATTTTATTTGAAATTTGAAATGGAATTGAAATCGTTTTAAAATGAATTTAAAATCAATTTATTATGGAATATTCAAATTTGATTTGAAATTTGAAATGAAGTTAGAATCGTTTTAAATTGAATTTATAAACGATTTATAAAATACGTTTTAAATAGAAATCGATGAAATATATATTATATATATAATATAATGGCCTAACTAGGACGCGCCGCGCAGCGACCGTTTGTGAATTCCGACCATTGAATTCGAATGGACATTATAGGAGATCCGACCGTCGGATTTTCCTAAAATCGAAACCTTAGGTTGGTATCGAAAAGGGCTTTCCAACGAATAAAAGAGATTTGAAATCTAACGGTTGAATTTGGAATTCTAACCAAATCAAATTGGGAAAAGCTCGTTGTAAGTGCAGTTTGATGACTGTTTATGGAAATCGACTGTACGGGCCTTGATAAAATTATTAAAAATATTAATAATTTGTGTAAAATCATAAGAAATGATTTGGAAAGAATTGGGATGAAAAATTCCATATTTGAAAGGATAAAAATATATTTTTATCGAAATGAACTAGTTATTAACTAGAATTAAAATCCAATTATTTTTAAATAAATAATTGGATTTGAAATGGTTTTAAAAATAACCAGAATTTCCAATATATGAATTGGAATGGATTTGAATCGAAATTATCTTCGGAATATTCCGATATTGGATTCCGTGATTATATGGATATTGCGGAGGAATTTGGAAGATATATATCGTTGTTCCCAATACAATATTTGTAGATTTCAGGATTTGATATTGAATATAAGCCGATATAATTTCTATTCAGAGCCTTGTATTTAATATTAAATTGGATTTTGGGTTTGTCGTGAGTGGTGTCTTTATTAACACTATTCTTAAGCCCAGTTGAGAAAATAATAAATCTTTTACTTAAGATTTAAGGAAGTTTTCTAATTAATTAATATTTAATTGGAACTGATAAAAGAATTGGATTTTAGGTTTGTCATGAATGGTGTTTTCAATAACACTGTTCTTAAACCCCGTGTGAAAAGAATAAATCTTTTAATTAAGATTATTAGTATTTCCAGTTAATTAATATTTAATTGTAATAAAATGGAATGTGAATTGGGTTTATTGTGAACTGTGTTTTTAACGACATTCGTTCTTTAACACGATTTACAGTGAAATGTGATTTGGAATTTATAAATCTTTTATTAAGATTTAAAGGAAAATTTTCAAAGTAAAGTTTTCCAATTTAATACAATGAATTGGAATGGAATGGAATTCGATTGGATAATAATTGAAGTGAGCTTTTGTGGAGGAAGATTGTTAATATATATGGAATTTAAAAGGCTTTGTCGTAATTCCATTTATATTATTAGTTGGACACGGAAATTGATATCGATTATATATTGATCTGTTTTCCATGAAGATTCCGTAAATAAGGGAATGTGATTTAGGTTTATCATGAGCTGTGTTTTTAAATGACATTAGTTCTTTAACCAAGTTAAAGATAAAATTAATTTCTTAACTTCGAATAATCATTAAGTAATGATTTTTGAGATTAAAAGTGAATTAGAGTTTTAATGAATCTTTAATTAGATTGGAATGTGAATAAGATAATTAAATTTATCGAATTCGTGAAATGATAGAGAATGGAGTATCACTAGTTTTGCTCCAAGCGATTGTCAAATCTTTAATTAGATTTGAACGTGAAATGGTAATTAAATTTACCGATAAAACCGTGGTGTTAGATATGGAGTATTACCAGTTTTGCTTCATGGGATGAATAGGTTAGGATTGGGAAATATAATAAATGATTACTTCGGTAAGGTTCGCTAATCCCGACTAGTTTGGATAAACCTTAATTTGGTTTGAACTGATATCCAACGGAAGATTAAAGAATAAATTTAAAGAATTTATCTTTCATAAAATTAATGGGAACCTCTCCCAAAGGATATGAATTAAAATAAAAGAATATTCGAAATTGGAATGAGGCGTATGTTGTGTTTTTATAGCACTTGTTTATTATATACGCGAGTAATTCGGAAAGGTCGGGTTTATACCCATTCTAAATAACTGATTCGACGATATGCTGACGATGAAGACGATGGTTGAATACCGGAGGTCTTCACATCATTTGGATGATTACTGATGTCTTGATTGGGATATACACCCAAGACAAGGTAATAAGTGGTGATCGTCCAGTCGTATTTGGAGATCGACCGGATATGCGAGGACCTCTCTCCTGTATTGGACATATGGGATGAGGAATAAGGTGCCTCCGGTTTCGTTCAGGCCTAGAACGAACTTGTAAATGATTGTGTGTCTGACATTGGATTTTATTCTGTGTTGATTGATTTCTAATAAATATATATCTGTTTGGTGCCGGAGAATTTATTCTCTTGCTTAACACGCTTCTCTGTACGAGTTCAGAAGTTATATATATCGATAGACATTAGTCGCATGGCGTGAATATGTGTGCGTGGAAAATGAAAATGCATTTGGTAATTTCAATTTGAATTGGATCGATCAGAAAATGGCCATTTTTCAAATGGTATCCAAATTTGACAAATTAGTTTTATTGGGACTGTATCGTCCAGACATAGCTAGATTTATTTTTTTGGAATTTTTGGAATCGATATGTGGCCCCATCAAATTAAAATGTACGTTCAAATCCATAGTTGAATGTTTTATATTTTAATTTGAAGAAAAACTGAATGAAACAGTTGAATGGGCCTACGAAATGTATTCCATTATGTCCGGAATAGGGGTATTTAGCTAGGGGTGACAGTCGTTGGGTATGAATTGGAGTTCGTATGTGGTAAGGTGTATTTTCGGATTTAATGAAATTAAAAATAAATATAAAATGGGGGGCCAATCAAATTCTTCTCCCACTTCCTCCAGAACCCGACATCAATGAAATCAAACGGCAGTTTTGGCTTCTCTACTTCTCTCCTCCCTATCTCCTCAACCACGCATTAAAATTGAAGGGTGTAGTTGAAGTTTTCGAAGATCTCCTCATCAGCATCAGATCTATACCCGTCTCACCCCCTAAAGTGGCGCGTTGCTCGAGATATGACAGTCGAAAGAGGTGTCGTTCATCATGCCAGATCTCCCCCATCATTGCGTCGAACAGAAGGGGACCACCACCATCCGGCGCGCCTCTCCAAGCCCGTCGATGTGGTGAAGGTTGATCATCATCTCGAGCTTCAGATCGGAAGAAAATTCAAAACCTAGTTTTGAATTAAAACTGAGGTAACGACTTGAATATATTTACCTGTTTTCAACAGTAAAAGGCGTCGCGAGTGTTGTTTTAGAATAAAAATCATATCTTTAACATATTTCGTCGAAATCTAGTGAATCCAGAGACATTGGACTCGTGGCGACGTCTTCTACATTCTAGAAGAGGCCGGAGAATTTTTGGAGCTTCCTATAATTTTAGGAGAAGTGGAACCCAATGTGAGATTTCTAAATTCAAACTAGAATGGAATAGCGATGTATAATTTATATAAGTGAAGTATAAATTATATACGCGTTGTATACCTCATATATGGGCATTGTATAAATTATATAAGCGATGTATAAATTGTACATGTGTTGTATATACCATATATAGCGATATGGAATTAAAATGGAAATATTTACGTTTATATATACATATATATATATATATACACACACACTCCCCTCGTCTATAAACCATGGACGATTTATATTGGTTGTGATTGTTTGGATTGTGGTAGGTGTAAAATTTAGTTGATATTGCGAATGGTTGACAATGGTTGCTTGTGGTTGAAACAAAGCTGGAATTGTTTATGGAAAAATTCAATCTGATATGAAAATGATCGAAATGATTAGATCATTAGGATACGCCCCTTAGGGAACGTTGCGAGGCCTAAGGTAGTGCGAGGAGCCGTACTTGGGACGGTGCCGGTTTTAAACCATTGCCGTCATGCTGCTGAAATTTTCTGAAATATTCATGTGTTGAAATATATTCATGTGTTGATAAACTGTTCATGTTTGAAATAAATTGTTTAACAATAAAAATCACATTTTTATTATATATATGAATCGCTAGAAATATTCATGTTTGAAATAAATTGTTTTAACAATAAAAATCACATTTTTATTATATATATGAATCGCTAGACATATTCACGTTTGAAATAAATTGTTTTAACAAAAAAAATCACATTTTTTTATTATATATATGAAGTGTTAAAAATATTCATGTGTAGAAATAAATATTTATTTGGCTAAAAATATTATTTTCACCACGTATATGAAATGAAAATAGTTTGGAAATCGATGAACGGATTATATATATATACAATTGAAATAAAACGAATAAAGACATTGCATTTCGTGTTTTGGAATCATGATTTTAAACGATTATATCGAGAAATCCGAAACGAAACCGTTGGGCTCGCTTTGAAAATATCTTTCCAACGATATCAAATTTATAAAGATCCAACGGTTAGATTGTGTGAAATGTTTAATTCAAATCTAAATAAAAACAGCGCCAGAATGAATTATATTTATATATATATATATATATAAATATAATTAAAATAAAACGAATAACGATGCTGTAGTTCGTGTTTTAAAATCATAAATTTAAACGATTATACCGGGAGATCCGACTGTCGGATTTTCTCAAAACTGAAACCGTTGGATCCGCTTTGAAAGATCTTTCCAACGATATAAAATTTGTAAAGATCCAATGGTTAGATTTTCAGATATGTGTAAATCAAATCTGAAGAAAAACAGCATCGTGGTCGCATTATGGCCTGAAGCGTTGTTTAAATAAATGGGTTATTTTTAAATAAATAAAAATAGCGATAAATCATTGTAAAATATAATAAATGATATGGAATGGAAATAAACCGAATTTACTCGGTTTATTGGATATTTGATGGTTGAATGTGTTTGACAGGAAAACTATACTAACGAACTGAATTATGGATGTCAAATAATTTAACCATGGAAAGAATTGATTTAAAATTCTAAATATACGTGAATTATTTGAAAGGGCCGAGTTAATTCTCATTTCAAATAGTTGGTCGATGATTAGAAGTGGAAGATATGAAGACGGTGCTAGACCGATGATCTTCACATTGAATAGATGGCTATTGATGCCTTTGATGGGAGTTGCTAGCCTGAGAGGGTTACAGTGGCGGCTGTCCGGACGTACTTGTTGATCATTCAGATGTGCGAGGGCCTCTCTCCTGTATTGGACATACGGGACGAGGAATAAGGTGCCTCCGGTTTCGTTCGGACCCAGAACAGACATGTAAATGGATGTGTGTCTGACGTTGTAGGTTGACAACGTGTCAAGCAGAGATGATGTGATCAAGGCTTTTGTTGGAAAGCAGAGCCTTGTGTTTGATGATCAAAGCAAGGATTTAATATAGCATAGCTTTGTGTATAGCGTTGATTCGCGGGCCTCACACCCCGGTATGAACCAGAAACGGGAGAGGAGATCAGGGAGGACATGCGTTTCCTTCTAGCTAGGAGTGGTGTCTGGGCTTAGCACGCCCAGATGTTTTGCTTGTGTGGATGATGGATAGCTAGGCGCCTCGGTTATTTCGGTCTCTGTGGAGCCAATGGATGGTTTGGTAGATATACCGGCCAGTTTTACACCCCATAAGGCGGGGAAACACAGAGTTCAAGCATTTTAATCCACTCCATATGGACCGGCCCTGACGATCCAAGGGTCGATGCGCTCTGACCCTAAGGCTCGGGCTAGACAGTCTCGAAGTGGTAAGGAGATCCCTTGCCTTGGTTCATGACGGAAGTCTAATTTCCAATACGACATTATGCGGTTTTGATTGTAAACCTATACATGGCGACATAGTGGTATGGGGCATTTATGCCGTCTATGATTGATACTTATGATTGAAATTGTTTTTGAAATATATAAACACTAGTAATAATATCAAATGCTTTTGTTTTATATGTATCAAGCATATTTTGCCCATTATAAGATAAAACTCTGTCCTACGGTTTGCGTTGCATTGTGTGATAGGACCTGAGTCTTATAATGGCTTCATTTTTGTAAAAAGCATTGGATGTTTAAATGATTTACTTTTTTTAAGCACTGGCAATCCAATGGAGTAAACTCGTTCCACGTTAGTGGCGTGGTCCTGTGATTCGCCTTATTATAAAATAAGTTAAGTAGATTTCTTATACCAGTCCCATGACTGACTCGTAGTTTGTTTCACCTTGCAAACTCGGTTGCCCCTATTTCTACACGGGCAGCCTTGTATTTAGGTTTTAGCAGGCTCTTTCTGGATAGCTATGGAGCTGAAGACGGATTCTATCACTTCTATTATGTTGTTCAGCTTTTGTTATGTATATTATGTTTGATTCCGCTGTAGACATTTTATGTTACGGCCCGCACCACACCAGCCGACATTTCCTTGAAATGTGCTGTACAGATGTCTAACCAGCATGGGACGGTCACCAAAGAAAGGAAAAGAAAGTAATTTGAACTAACAAGGGAACCTGTAGTATATCTCACAGCGCATGGAACAAAATATAATAATAACATAACTTTGACATAAAACAGGTGAGACAGTGCATAAGCTGAAAACTAAACCACCATCATCGTAGCAGCGGAAATTCAACAAAAAGCTTATTACAACTCTAACATATTGTCTCTAAAGCAAAGATAAAGGTACACTACTAATGACCAAAGTAGTGACCAGTAACGACATAGGGAGAATATCAATATATGTCATACGTGGAAGCCTCCTGCTCGTCTCCGGTACAGCTACTCGTGCATGACCACCTGACCTGTCTCTAGTCTGCCCGTTTAAGAGCACCCAGAGTAATAAGAAGAGACATTAAACTCTAGGTCAGACAAAAGTCTGGTATGAGCGATAAGCAGCAAAACAGAACAATAACAGGTATACTAAACCATACCTGAACCTGAACCTGCAAACAAAGAGTTAGCACAACAATATGTACAATACTCTAAGGTGACACTAACATATGGTGTAAAGATACGGGGAAGGGGGTGTGCATGTCATAGCAATGTCAAACAATCAAGCTTTCCAACTATCCTTACATCTCTCACTAAGTGCGTAAAGCATACGATATCCACCACTTTGATCACCCAAATCTTTGCTATGATCACTCTGCCCCCATGGAGTAATAACTACCCTACTGCATTGATCCATAGCCACTAGTCCTTGCTATGTCTACTCTGCCCCCATGAAGTCATGACTACTTCACTGTACTGGCTCATAGCCATGCTACGATCACTCTTCCTCATCGAGTAATAACTACCCCACTGCACTAATCCGTAGCCTAACATCTGTCTTGGTGGTGAATCAAAGTTATGGACGTCAATGACTCCTTAGCACACGTCCCGCAGCAAAGCCTAATCATGAAGTTAACTTGTTGGTTCCCAGCTGGATCCTGAGTACAAACTTCTCCTTTGGACTACCTTTGCATCTCGGGTTTTAGTTATCATTTCCGGATCGGCTCAGTCTTACTTCTCGTCTTTGGTTCGGTTCGGTTCGGTCATGATCACCCATCGGGTCCGGTCATGATACATGCTCCATCTCGTGGTCATCATGTTGGCTCGTGAGAGGCTCCCTGATCCGGTTCGTGATGAAGCTCCGGTTCGGGTTCGTGGTGATGCTCTGGTTCGCGTCGAGAGCTACAGATTTGAGTAGTTCGTGAGCTCCTGGTCGGATCGTGGTACTTCATTCGGTTCGGACTCGTAACCCTCTCTTGGGTTCATGATGGCACTCCACGGTTCTTCTCGTGATGGCGCTCGAGGACTGCATGCAGGCGGTTCGGTTCGGGGGAACGAATCGGTTTTGTGATGGTACTCCACGATCCCATGGGTGATCCGATCCGGCCCTCCAAATCCCATCTGATCCGAATTTCTACACCACTTCCACAGAGCTATTTACGCCACACGACGGTGTTTTCGACCAATCTAACTTTGCTAAGCAATCACAGAACATTCCAAAAAGTCTAGCAAAATATAACATCAACCACAAACATCAAAATGATAATTAACCATGTCAAAATGAATCAAACATACCAAAAACTCACGTTTTTCCCTTAATCCTCCTTAACCATGATTAAGCATACAATTAGCAAAACTTATCCAAATTAATCAAAAATTTTATCAGAGCCCTAAAATAATATTTTATAATTTTACAAATTTTTCCAGATTTTTCTGAGTTATAATTTCACTAATTATCACTAATCACCCCTAATTTGCCGTAATTAGTGAAAAATAATGCAAATCACTCACCTTAGCCACAAATAAAACTTAGATCTGAAACTATCTCTGATTTGTGTCGAATCTCTATGCAACACAGCAGCTCTAACTCTGATTTGGTGCTATTTCTCCTTGATTTGACGTAGATTAGCTTAATCCTTGATTAGAGAGCGATTTGGGATGAAATTAGAAGGTGGAGGCCATGGTTAGGGTTGGAGAAATGTTTTAGGAGGCTAAGAAAATGAAAATAGATCATTTCCTAACTGATTTCAGCCTCCCCATAACCCTAATCCCGAAATGGTTATGGGCCTAGCTGCTAATCACCCCAATTAGGCCCCGTTAAGTTTTTTCACCTTCTAAACCTTGTTTCAGCCATATCTCGCAAATAGTGAGTCCGTTTGGCTAATGTGACCACTCTACGGAAAGGTAAACCATCATCCAAATCAAATGGAAGTGCTTTCGGGGCAAAACTCCTTACCAATCAAAAGTTATAGCCGAAATAATATTCGTTAGGGGCAAAATGGTTATTTAAAAATCGGAAAAAATCGTGAACATGGGAAATGACCCAAATAGTTGTTCCCCAAAGTTACACGACTATACGACCTCATACGAAAAAGAAATAAATATTCTACGATCCTCCGATGCGTAGAATGCAGGTCATTACACTCTTCCCCCTTAAGAAATTTCGCCCCTGAAATTCCTTAATAAAAAACATACAATAGTGTTCTGCATGTCTATTAGTCATTCACAAATAATCAAACACACAAAACAAACCTATCCTAGCATGCGGAAAGACTAAATCGAAATCTTACCAGGCAAAGAGTTCTGGATACGTTTTCCTAATGCTCTCCTCTGTCTCCTAAGTACATTCATTATCATCCTCGCCCCACTGAACCTTGACTAGATTCTCCGCTTTCCTTTGAAGTTCCTTCGTACCATTCTCGACAATACGAATCGGCTTGCGGTTCCCGACCGCCTCGGGTTCTACTTCGACATAATCCAACTGATCAGGTGAAATTGCCACATCGGGGTCGTGCACGTATTTCCTTAACTGGGAAACTTGAAATACGTTATGAACTCCCGCCATCTTGTCCGACAAGCCAACTTTATATGCCAAATTCCCTACTTGTTCGAGAACTGGGAATGGACCAACAAATCTTGGTGTCAACTTGCCTCTCTTACCAAATCGAATCACGCTCTTTAACGGAGAAATCTCGATAAACACCAAGTCACCAAAGGAGAATTTCAAGTCTCTTCATCTCTTATCAGCATAACGCTTCTGCCTATCTTGGGCAGCCTTCATCCGTTGTCGGTTAACTTTGATCTTATCTAAGGTTTCTCTTACCACATCTGGCCTAGGCACAAATTTCTCACTGATTTCTAACCAACATGATGGTGAGTTGCACGGTCTTCCGTACAAAGCTTCAAATGGAGTCATACCAATATTGGACTGATAACTATTATTATATGTGAACTCCAACTAGACGAAAATGGTCATCCTATGATCCGCCAAAATCTAATATGCAAGCTCCCAAGAGATCTTCTAATACTCGATTCACCCTCTCTGTCTGAACATCGGTTTGAGGATGGTATGCGGTACTGAGATGCAATTCTGATCCTAACGCCTCTTGTAAGCTCTTCCAAAATCCACTAGTAAACAACGGATCTCGGTCACTCACAATGCCTTTGGGTACTCCATGAAATCTCACTACCCACTTCATATACAGTTCTGCTAACTTAGCTGTAGTTCTATTAGACTTGACGGGTATAAACCTTGCACTCTTGGTCAATCGGTCCACAATCACCCAAATGCTATCATGGCCCAATCTAGTCCTTGGTAACCCATTAATGAAATCCATTGAGACATGTTCCCATTTCCATTCTGGGATCTCTAATGGTTGCAACAAACCACTAGGTTTCTTTTGCTCAGCTTTAACTAACTGGAAATTCATGCATTTGGATATAAACTTCCCAACGTCTCTTTTCATCCCTTCCCAGTAGTAGGTTTGCTTCATATCTCGATACATTTTATTACCACTAGGGTGTATAGTCAGTTTTGAGTGATGACATTCTATAAGCACTTCATCTCTCAATCCTTTGACATAGGGTACAACTAATATTTCATTCTTTCTAAGCCATCCATCTCGATCAAGCCCATACTTGTTCATCTCCTCCTCGATTCCCATCGCTAACTTGGAGATGACTTCCAATAGGTTAAGGTCGTCCCTCTGACTGGAACCAATTGTCTTAATCAAAGTGGGTCTGATCGTCAAACTTGCTAAAATTTCTAGGTCCAATTCGCACTTTGGTCTGAAATCATACCCAGTGATATACTCCAGTTGCTTCCATTCTAGAAACATAGCCCTTAAACTGACGTGTCTTCTACTCAATGCATCAGCTACTGCATTGCCTTTTCCAGGTGTATATGCGATATCGAAATCATAGGAAGCCAAGAATTCTAACCATCTCTGCTGTCGGAGATTTAGATCCTTCTGGGAGAAAAGGTACTTTAACGATTTATGATCCGTAAACAACTCAAATCTTTCTCCAAAGAGATAATGTCTCCACATCTTCAACGCGAACACGATCGCTGCCAATTCCAAATCATGGGTAGGGTATCTTCTCTCATGCGGTTTCAGTTGCTGACTTGCATAAGCTACAACCCTACCTCCTTGCATCAATACAACACCTAGTCTGGTACCACATGCATCCGTGTATACTGCCATCTCTTCATTCCCTTTAGGAATGACTAACACTGGTGCACAATTCAACTTTTCCTTTAGACTCTTGAATGCATTCTCGCACTTTTCGTCCCATATGAAAGCTTGATTCTTCTTGGTCAACTGAGTCAACGGTGCCGCTATCTTGGAGAAGTCCTGGATAAACTTACGGTAATATCCAGCCAACCACAAGAAACTTCTTACGTCTGTTGCATTTTTGGGCGTATACCAATCTTGTACCGTAGCCACCTTCGTAGGGTCCACGGCAATACCATTCTCTGAAACAACATGGCCCAAGAATCTCACTTCCCTCCTCTAGTAGTGACACTTAGAAAACTTTTCTTTCAATTGGTGTTTTCTCAACACCTCCATCACTATCCTCAAATGTTCCTTGTGTTCTTCCTCTGTCCTCGAATAAACCAAGATATCATCCACGAACACAAGAACAAATTTATTCAATTGATCTCTAAATACCCTATTCATAAGATCCACAAAATATGCTGGTGCATTGGTCAACCCGAATGGCATGACCAACCACTCATAGAATACAGACGGCGTCCAAAAGGTCGTTTTAGCTATACTCTCAACTTCCACCCTAAGATGATGAAAACCTGTCGCGAGATCCAACTAGGAGAACACTCTCGCGCCACTCAACTGATCAAACAAATCATCTGTTCATGGTAGAGGATACTTATTCTTCCTCGTCACCTTATTCAACTCGCGGAAGTCCACACACAATCGAAGGGAACCATCTTCCTTGGTAGCAAACACAACTGGTGCTCCCCACTTGGAAACACTTCTTCTGATAAATACCTTATTCAAAAGATCGCTTACTTGCACCCCGAGCTCTCGCTGCCCCCTTGGTGCCATACGACGAAGTGCCATTACTATAGGTCTGGCATCTTTCACTAAATCAATCCGAAACTCAATCTCTTGGTGTGGTGGAAGTCCAGTCACTCCCTTGAAGATGTCCGGATACTTGCCAGCCACGGGCACATCTAACAACTCGTTATGCGGGATGTCGAGGGAATTTAGAAAACTAGCCATTACCCCATCACTAGTTAGACCACCAAACACTACCCCCCGCCCATCACCCGCTCTAACTGTCACCAAAAAGCCCTCACAGTCTACCACCACCCCGTACCTTTGGAGCCAATCGACTCCCAAAATAATGCCAAACCCAGTAAAGCCCAAAATAAAGCAATCACAAACAAACATCCATGACCCGATAGGACCACATTACGAAATATCATACTAAGGCTAGTCAAACCACCAATCGGGTTCATCACCGCTAAAGGTCTATCGACTATCTCGGGTTCCAATCCCAACCTATCTACCAGGTCACTAGATATGAAGGAACGGGAATCCCCAGTATCAAACAATACTCAAACAGGAACATCATAAACAAAAAGCATACCTTGAATGACGACATTCTTTCCTTTCTCCACCGCAGTTAGGGCATTCGACGAAGAAGGAACATAATTGATAGCATATGCTTTCACAATCTGCTTCTCTTTAGTGGGTTGTGGACATTTATCCTTGTGATGTCCCACTTGGCTGTAGTTGAAGCATTTCTTGTCCGCGGGCTTTGCTCGACATTCTTTAGCATAATGGCCCTTCTTGCCACAGCTAAAGCACTCAACATATTTCTTACTCTTTTTCTGACCATCCTTAGTTTGGTTATGCTTCCTCTTATTCTAAGAATTATTCTTGCCTCCACCGCTTGCTTGCGGCTTTGGCCCTTCTACAGATGCAACAGCGACTTCAGTCTTGGGCTTAGGATAAAGGCTCGCTGACATCAATGATTTCCCAACAATCAACTCAAAAGTCTCATCAATATGGTTTATAAGCCTTTCCCCCAAGTACTGATCAAAGCCTATTATGAACTTCTCATTCTTCTTCTCGGAAGTGTCAATAAGGGATAATCCATACTTCGATAAAGTATCGAACTCAACAATATAGTCCAAGACTGCCCTACCATTCTGCTTAAGCTCCAAAAATTTCCTAAACAATTCTGATTTTTGAGCAGTTAGGATAAATTTATCCCTGAATCGGACCTTAAACTGATCCCAAGTAACTTGATCCTCAGGGGTAGCTGCCTTAATAGCATTCCACCAATTCATAGCTCGTCCTTGCAGCTGATGAGATGCTAGCCTTCTCTTCATCGCATCCTCGATACCCAAGTCTTCGAAGATACGCTCACAGCTATCAAACCATTCTGAACTTCTGTAGCCAATTCCATTCCGTGGAAAGGCTTCCTACCAAGACTAGTGTAGTCTTTACAAAGCTTGGCGAAATCAGTCCTAGGCGCCTACGCCGCTACACCACCACCATTTGCAGCATTCGGAACTGCCCTATGAACATCCCTAAGCATCTCTCTCATGAGGTCAGTGAACATCATCCTCATATCAGGAGCATTTCCATTATTAGCTCCTCTACCAGTTTCCCTTGTATGTCGGCTCAACGTTCAATCTGTAAGGAGAAAACGATTAACCATCTCTTCAGTGGTGCTAGTGCGGTGCGACTCCGTCCTTAAATATATTAATAGTATATATATATTTATATATATATATATATGTATATATTTTGAAAACCTAATTATCACAAATACGCACTCTCATATACGTACTATCCCTCCCTGGTGCATTTCCCCAGGTTAACTACGCAACCTAGAGCTCTGATACCAAGTGTGACGACCCGCCTCGCACCAGCCGACATTTCCTTGAAATGCGTTGTACAGATGTCCAACCAGCACGGGACGGTCGCCATAGAAAGGAAAAGAATGGAATTTGAACTAACAGTGAACCTGTAGTATATCTCACAGTGCATGGAACAAAATATAATAACAACATAACTATGACATAAAACAGGTGAGACAGTGCATAAGATGAAAACTAAACCATCATCATCATAGTAGCGGAAATTCAACATACAACTTATTACAACTCCAACATACTGAATCTAAAGAAAATATAAAGGTACACTACTAATGCCTAAAGTAGTGACCAGCAGCGACACAGGGAGAATATCTATATATGTCATACGTGGAAGCCTCATGCTCGTGTCTGGTACAACTACTCGTGCATGATCACCTGACCTATCTCTAGTCTACCCGTTTAAGAGCACCCATAAGAAGAGTCATAAAACTCTGGGTCAGACAAAAGTCTGGTATGAGCTATAAGCAGCAAAACAGAACAATAACAGGTATACTAGACCATACCTAAACCTGGACCTGCAACCAAAGAGTTAGCACAACAAAATGTACAATACTCTAAGGTGACACTAACATATGGTGTAAAGATACAAGGAAGGGGGTTTTCATGTCATAATGATGTCAAACAATCAAGCATAGCAACCATCCTCACATCTCTCACTCAATGCGTAAAGCATACGATATCCACCGCTTTGATCACCCAAATCCTTGCTATGATCAATCTGCCCCATGGAGTAATAAATACCCCCACTACACTGATCCATAGCCACTAGTCCTTGCTATGTCCACTTTGCCCCCATGAAGTCATGACTAGTTCACTGCACTGGCTCATAGCCATGCTACGATCACTCTGCCCCATAGAGTAATAACTACCCCACTGCATTGATCCGTAGCCTAACATCCGTCATGGTGGTGAATCAAAGTTATGAACGTCGATAACTCCTTAGCACACGTCCCGCAACAAAGCCCAATCATGAAGTTAACTCGTTGGTTCCCAACAGGATCATGAGTACAAACTTCTCCTTTGGACTACCTTTGCATCTCGAGTTTTGGTTATCATTTCCAGATTGGTTCATTCTTCCTTCTCGTCTTTGGTTCGGTTCGGTCATGATCACCCATCGGGACGGGTCGTGATACATGCTCCAGCTCGTGGTCATCATGTTGGCTCGTGGGAGGCTCCCTGTTCTGGTTCGTGATGAAGCTCGGGTTTGGGTTCGTGGTGATGCTCCGATTCGGGTCGAGAGCTACAGGTGGGAGTAGTTCATGAGCTCCTGGTCAGATCGTGGTACTTCATTCGGTTTGGACTCGTGACCCGCCCTTGGGTTCATGATGACACTCCATGGTTCTGCTCGTGATGGTGCTCGAGGACTTCATGCAGGCGGTTCGGTTCGAGGGAACGACTCGGTTCGTGATGGTACTCCACGATCCCATGGACGATCCGGTCCGGTCCTCCAAGTCCCATCCGATCTGAATTCCTGCACCACTTCCAACGAGCTATTTACACCACACGACAGCGTTTTCGACCAATCTAACTTTGCTGAGCAATCACAAAACATTCCAAATAGTCATAGCAAGATATAACATCAACCACAAACAAAAAAAATGATAATTAACCATGTAAAAATGAATGAAACATACCCAAAAACCCATGTTTCTCCGTTAATCCCCCTTAACCATGATTAAGCATACAATTAGCAAAACTTATTCAAATTAGCCCAAATTTCTATCAGAGCCCTAAAATAATATTTTAGAATTTTATAAATTTTTCCAGATTTTTCTGAGTTATAATTTCGCTAATTATCACTAATCACCCCTAATTAGCCGTAATTATTGAAAACAATGCAAATCACTCACCTTAGCCACAAATAAAACTTAGATCTGAAACTATATCTGATTTTGGTCGAATCTCTATGCAACACAGCAGCTCCAACTCTGATTTGGAGCTATTTCTCCTTGATTTGACGTAGATTAGCTTAATCCTTGATTAGAGAGCAATTTGAGATGAAATTAGAAGGTGGAGGCCATGACTAGTGTTAGTGAAATGTTTTAGGCGGCTGAGAAAATGAAAATAGATCGTTTCCTAACTGATTTCAGCCTCCCCATAACCCTAATCCCGAAATGGGTTATGGGCTTAGCTGCTAATCACCCTAATTAGGCCCGGTTAAGCTGTTTTTCAACTTCTAAACCTTGTTACAGCCAAGGGCAAGATGGTTATTTAAAAATCGGCAAAAACCGTGAGCATGGGAAATGACCCCAATAATTGTTCCCTAAAGTTGCACGACTATACGACCTCATACGAAAAAGAAATAAATATTCTACGATCCCCCGATGTGAAGAATGTAGGTCGTTACATTTTATATAAAGCTGAAACTAAATTTTGTACTACGTGTGATCATGTTATACTGTGTAACTCTGATGATTATATTTATCCAGTGTATTTTGTTGTACATTATCTGGTGTAATGATATATTTCTGTTCTGCTGTTATTGTTTATGTGTTATATTCCAGAGATTATCCTTGCCACCGTGGAACGGAGGTTTAGGGTCATCACATGTGGTATCAGAGCTTTGGTTAATCTTAGTTATGGAATATAACATATTAACGAACTCGTCAGAAATAGAACCACTAGTGTTCTAAGATGAATTACTCACTATAGAAAGGATCAGTAATATCCTTGAATGACTAAAGCAGAATAAAATACACCCCAATAGACACATTTACATTCAAGTATACGTCTCTATGCTTTAAAATACATTTTCTATTAGCTTGACACTTTGTCTTCTATTTGCAGACATCGTAGAAAATGAGTGGCAGAAACAGAAGAAGTAATTCTATGGTTTGACAATCTAATGAGCCAGTTGTGCTCCCACAGCTAGGATCAAATATTATTTTAAAAAGAGTATATAAATTAATTGTTAAATTTTTGAAAAGTTAATCAACGAATTGATTGTTGTTTGTGTTGTGTGATTATGAATTTGGCTAATCAAAATATTGAAATGATAATTAATCTAATCAATAAGAGAATAAAGGGTAAATTGATGCAAATTGAATCAAATATTGAACTGATTTGAAAATTGATTGAAATACATGCATGTACATTATATATGTTTGAACATGTAAATGAATTTGCTGTTGAGTAAAGAATTTATTTGCGTGCCTGACAAATAGTTAAACCTTAATGAGTTGGATGCGCAATTTTATTTATATATCAACTCCTCAGAATGCCATTGGATGCGGAATGCTGGTTATTCTGTGTGAGATTATAAATATCTCCATAGGATAGTATCAATTAATTTTGAACTACACTACATGGCATACTGCGTGAAGATAACATACACTATCATATACCACATAAGCACTTGGAGCTTGTGTGACGAGGTTGAACATTTACCATACAAGCGAGAGGCTTGTATGGTGATGACTATAATACAGGTTGAACCGAAGACTGATATGGACTGTATAAAATGTAACGTTAAATTGCAAGATTAATAAAAACCCCACTCGGGTTTGGAGTTGACAATAATCACGTCTCTCTAGTCATTAAGGCACAAAAACTATTTATAGGGTGATGAGAATTTATTCTCTGGAGTTATGATCTATACACACTCCCCTGTGGACACAAAGTTATATCATTATAAATATGTATATACTTTTTAGGATTTATTGGGCGCCTAATATGGCCCAATAAATTTCCAAACCCCTCCCCTTACAAAGGACGTTATGGAAAAAAAATTCAAAAATTTAGGGTTGTAGCCAAATTTTTAAAGAATTTGAAAAGTTTTATAAACTGAAAAGTTGAAGAACTTAAGCCATAATTAAAATAACGAAAGTTGAGTTGGTTAGTTAACAACTTTCAGCTCCGTTTCTTTTCGAGGAAGAAAAGATTTTAAGTGGGGGAGATTGTAACAACCCGGAGAATCAGAACCAATTTAAAATTTTATTTTGGCTATTTTAATGAGTTTTGAATATTTAAAATGAACTATTTTAAATAATAACGACAAGAAATTTATTTTGAATAGAATTAGAACATATATATTTATTTGAATCGAAATTGGAATATAAATATTTATTTTAATTTAAAAAAGAGTTAGAAATAGCGCAACAGTCTGAAAATTCAACTTTGAACTTTGACTGAATGTACGGGATTCAAAATAAACCATATTTTAGTGAAACCAAAAATATTTAAATATGTTTAAAGTATCTTTCTAACGAATCTGAAAAATTGAAATTTCATAGAGGGAATCAAAAGTTATGACAAGTTGATTATTCAGAATGGTCGTTATGGAATAAATATAGCCCGTAAACATAGACATTTTGCAAACGACCTTCGCTTTCGACGAAACCACTTTATTTTGAACTGGAATGTCAAATTATTGCTAGTTTTCAAATACCATTATTTTTCGAATTAATATGTGAGCGTGGCAAAGGAAAATGCGTTTGGTAATTTCCGTTTGAATTGGATCAACCAAAAAATGGCCATTATTCAAACGGTCTCCAAAATTCAACAAAAGTAGTTTTGTTAGGACCGTATCATCCAGACATAGCTAGATTTATTTTTCTGGAATTTTTGGAATCGGTATGTGGCCCTGTCAAATTAAAATGTACGTTTAAATCCATAGTTGAATGTTTATATTTTAATTTGAAGAAAAACAGAATGAAATAGTCGAATGGGCCTACAAAACATATTCCACTGTGTCCGGAATATGGGTATTTAGCTAGGGGTGACAGTCGTTGGGTATGAATTGGAGTACATATGTGGTAAGAGGTATTTTCGGATTTAATGAAATTAAAAATAAATATAAAATGAGGGGGGCAATCAAATTCATCTCCCACTTCCTCCAGAACCTGACAATAATGAAATCGAATGGTAGTTTTGGTTTCTCCACTTCTCTTCTCCCTATCTCCTCAACCACGCATTAAAATCGAAGGGTGTAGTTGAAGTTTTCGAAGATCTCCTCATCAGCTTCAGATATATACCCATCTCACCCCCTGAAGTGGCGCGTTGCTCGAGATTTGACCATCGAAAGAGGCGTCGTTCATCACGCTAGATCTTCCTCATCACTGCGTCGGACTGAAGGGGACTACCATCTGGCGCGCGACTCCAAGCCCGTCGATGTGATGAAGGCTGATCATCATCTCAAGCTTCAGATCGAAAGAAAATTCAAAACCTAGTTTTGAATTAAAAACTAAGGTAACGGCTTGATTATATTTAACTGTTTTCAACAGTTAAAGGTGTTGCGAATGTTGTTTTAGAATAAAAATCATATCTTTAACATATGTTGTCAAAATCCAGTGAAACCGGAGACATTGGACTCATGGCGACGTCTTCTGCATTCTAGAATAGTCCAGAGAATTTTTGGAGCTTCCTACAATTTTAGGAGGAGTGGAACCCAATGTGAGATTTCTAAATTCAAACTGGAATTGAATAGCAATGTATAATTTATATAAGCGAAGTATAAATTATATACGCGTTGTATACCTCATATATGGGCATTGTATAAATTATATAAGCAATGTATAAATTGTACATGCGTTGTATAAACCATATATAGCGATATGGAATTGAAATGGAAATATAAACGTTTATATATGCATATATATATATATATATACTCCCCTCATCCACAAACCATGGACGATATATATTGGTTGTGATTGTTTGGATTGTGGTTGGTGTGAAATTTGATTGATATTGCGAATGGTTGACAATGGTTGTTTTTGGTTGAAACAAAGCTAGAATTGTTTATGGAAAAATTCATATGATATGAAAATGATCGAAATGAATAGATCATTAGGATAAGCCCCTTAAAGAACGCCGTGAGGCCTAAGGTAGTGCGAGGAGCCGTACTCGAGACGGTGCTAGTTTTAAACCCCTTGCCGTTATGCTGGCAAAATTTTCTGAAATATTCATGTGTTGAAATATATTCATGTGTTGATAAACTGTTCATGTTTTAAATAAATTATTTTAACAATAAAAATCACATTTTTATTATATACATGAATCGCTAGAAATATTCATGTTTGAAATAAATTGTTTTAGCAATAAAAATTACATTTTTATTATATATATGATTCATTAGAAATATTCATGTTTGAAATTAATTGTTTTAACAATAAAAATCACATTTATTATTATATATATGAAGTGTTAAAAATAGTCATGTGTAGAAATAAATATTTGTTGGCTAAAAATATTATTTTTACCACGTATATGAAATGAAAATAGTTTGGAAATCGAAGAACGGATTATATATATATATATGATTAAAATAAAACAAATAACGACGCTGCAGTTCATGTTTTGGATCGTGATTTTAAACGATTATACCGAGAAATCCAAACATCGAATTTCCCCGAAACCGAAGCCTTTGGGTTCGCTTTGAAAATATCTTTCCAAGAATATCAAATTTGTAAAGATCCAATGGTTAGATTGTGTGAACAATTAAATTCAAATCTGAATAAAAAAAGCGGCAGAATAAATTATATATATATATATAATTAAAATAAAACGAATAACGACGCTATATTTCGTGTTTTGAAATAATAACTTTAAACGATTATACCGGAAGATCCGACCTTCGGATTTTCCCAAAAATGGAGCCGTTGGGTCCGATTTGAAAAGAGCTTTCCAGCAATATAAAATTTTTAAAGATCCAATGGTTAGATTTTCATATATGTGTAAATCAAATCTGAAGAAAAACAGTGCCATGGTCGCGTTATGGCCTGAAGCGTCGTTTAAATAAATGGGCTATTTTTAAATAAATAAAAATAGCGATAATTTGTTACAAAATATTATAAATGATATGGAATGGAAATAATTAGAATTTACTCGGTTTATTGGATATTTGATGGGTGAATGTGTTTGATAGGAAAATTATACTAATGAACAGAATTATGTATATCAAATAATTTAACCATGGAAAGAATTGACTTAAAATTATAAATATACGTGAATTATATGAAAGGGACGAATTAATTCTCATTTCAAATAGTTGGTCAACAATTAGAAGTCGAAGATATGAAGACGGTGCAAGACCGATGATCTTCACATCGAATGGACGACTACTGATGCCTTTGATGGGAGTTGCTGCCCTGAGAGGATTACAGTGGTGGCTGTCCGGACGTACTTGTTGATCGTTCGTATGTGCGAAGGCCTCTCTCCTGTATTGGACATATGGGACGAAGAATAAGGTGCCTTCGGTTTCGTTCAGACCCATAATGGACTTGTAAATGGATGTGTGTCTAACGTTGTAGGTTGACAACGTGCCATGCAGAGATGTTGTAATCAAGGCTTTTGTTGAAAAGCAGAGCCTTGTGTTGATGATCAAAGAAAAGCTTTAATATATCATAACTTTGTTTATAGCGTTTATTCGCGGGCCTCACACCCCGGTATGAACCAGAAACGGGAGAGGACATCAGGGAGGACATGCATTTCCTTCTAGCTAGGAGTGGTGTCTGGGTTTTGCATGCTTGGACGTTTTACTTATGTGGATGATGGATAGCGAGGCGCCTCGATTATTTTGGTCTCTGCGGAGCCGATGGATGGTTTGGTAGATATAACAGCCATTTTTACGCCCCATAGGGTGGGGAAACGCAATGTTCAGGCATTTTAATCCACTCCATCTTGACCGGCCCTGACAATCCAAGGGTCGATGCACTCTGACCCGAAGGCTCGGGCTAGACAGTCTCGAAGCTGTAAGGGCAATCCCTTGCCTTGGTTCATGACGGCAGTCCAATTTCCAATACGACATTGTGCGGTTTTGATTGTAAACCTATACATGGTGACATAGTGGTATGGAGCACTTATGCCGTCTATGATTGATACTTATGATTGAAATTGTTTTTGAAATATATAAAAACTAGTAATAATGTCAAACGTTTTTTTATACGTATCAAGCATATTTTGTCCATTATAAGGTAAAACTCTATCCTACGGTTTGCATTGCATTGTGTGATGGGACCTGAGTCTTATAATGGCTTCATTTTTGTAAAAAGCATTGCGATGTATAAATGATTTACTTGTTTTAAGCACGGGCAATCCAATGGAGTAAAGACGTTCCGCGTTAGCGGCATGGTCATGTGATTGGCCTTATTACAAAATAAGTTAAAGTAGATTTCTCATACCAGTCCCATGACTGACTCGTAGTTTGTTTCACTTTGCAAACTCTGGTGCCCCTATTTCTACACGGGTAGCGTTGTATTCAGGTTTTAGCAGGCTCTTTCTTAATAGCTATGGAGCCGAAGATGGATTCTATCACTTCTATTATGTTGTTCAACTTTTGTTGTGTATATTATGTTTGATTCCGCTGTAGACATTTTATATAAAGCTTAAACTGTATTTTTTTCTAAGTGTGAACCTATTATACTGTGTAACTCTGATGATTATATTTATCTAGTGTATTTGGTTGTAAATTATCTGGTGTAATGATATATTTCTATTCTGCTATTATTGTTTATGTGTTATATTCCAGAGATTATCCTTGCCATCGTGGAACAGGGGTTTAGGGTCATCACACGGAGTCTTGTGGTTGATGATCAAAGAACGGCTTTAATATAGCATAGCTTTGTGTATAGTGTTAATTCGCGAGCTTCACACCCCGGTGTGAACCAGAAATGGGAGAGGACTTCGGGGAGGACATGCGTTTCCTTCTATCTAGAAGTGGTGTCATGGTATGGAGCCTAGACATTTTAATTATGTGGATGATGGAAAGCGAGGCGCCTCGGTTATATCGGTCACTACGGGGCCGATGGATGGTTTGGTTGACTTACTGACCAACTTTATGCCCCATAGGATGGGGAAACATATTGTTCAGGCATTTTAATCCACTCCGTGTGGTCCGGGCCTGACGATCCAAGGGACCACCTATGTCTGGGTCCTGAGGCTCGGGCTAGAGAGTCTCGAAGCGGTAAGGACAATCCCTTGCCTTGGTTCACAGATGGAAATCCAACTTCCAATACGTGACTTTGCGGTTTGAATTGTAGAACTAGTATGGCGACATGATAGATGGTACCCATGCCGTCTATGATTGATACATTTATATTTGAAGTTGTTTTTGAAACACTATGCACTAAACTCGTTCCGTGTTATATGGCGTGGTCCCTTGATTTACCTTATTTTAAAGTAAAGGTTTAATAAATGTTTTAGTTCTCACATCAGTCACATGACTGACCTGGAGTTTATTGTTTTTACCTAAACTCTGGGTGCCCCTATTTTCCACACGGGCAGCTAGTAGTTTTGGTTATGCAGATATTATATTCACATAAACCTGGATTTACAACTCGAGCTATATTCGGAATGCTCTATATCCGTGTATTTCTTATAGTTTTGTTATGTATTATTTTTCCACTACTATGTATTTAAATGTAATTTAAATCTCTGATAATTTTCTAATGTATATTATTTGTTCATACTCTGTATATTCTTGTACCATGATGTAAGTTGTTGTAATAAGCTATGAAATGTTCTTCTGTTTGTGTTCTGATTTGTCGTGTTCTCAACTCAATCCGGGCTTTCCATTAAGGGCGAGTTTGGGTCGTTTCATCTTGGGTTAGTTTTCTTAGCTATTATAGGACGTAGGTCAATGTAGTGTGTTCCTGTGACGACCCAAACTTCCGTGGTACGAAAGCAAGGATAATCATCGGAGCATAACATAATTACAACAATAACAGATCTCAGATAATAGCATAACACATAAATCATTGTAGCGGAAATAAGAATGCCATCACAACATAACATCACAGACATCAGAGTACGCAGCTACAAGATACACTTAGCAAAATAAAAGTCTCAACAAAGAAGGAAATAAGTCTCAATCCCCACAAATACATCAAAGATCCATAAAGTATAAATATCTCAAGAATTAATAAAAAGATAAAAATAAAAGAGTTCTTCATCTTCTTCATAAGCAAGCTCCAGTTTAGAATGCATAAATACCTAAATCTGTCATTTGGCTACCCGTGTGGGAAGAGGGCACCCGAGTTTGCAAAGTGAAACAAACTGCGAGTCAGCCATGGGACTGGTATGAGAAATCTTTCTTAACTAACAATGTGGCAAATCATAGGACAACGCCGCTAACGCATAATGGGTTTACTCCATTGGATTGCCAGTGCATATGTTTAATAAATTTTATTTCAAAAACAACGCAATGCTTTTTAGAAAATGAAATCATTATAAGACTCAAGTCCCATCACACAATGCAATGCAAACCGGCGGATAGAGTTTTACCTTATAATGATAAAAAATGCTTGATACGCAGAAAATAATATTTTTAATATTATTATTAGTGTCTAATATGTTTTGAAAATACTTCAAAGTAAATGTATCAATCCTAGATGGTAGAGTACCATATCCTACTATGTCGCCATGTATAGGTTTACAATCAAAATCATAATGTCGTATTGGAGATTGGAGTTCCATCATGAGTGAAGGCTAGGGACGACCTCCTAATCGATTCGAGACACTCTAGCAATGTATCAGGATTCGGACACTGGCGAACCCTTGGATACTATAGGGCTGGTCCACAAATACTTCAGTGGATTAGTTATGCCTGAACACACGCTTCTCGGTCCTATTGAACCTATAACATGGTCAAAATCGACCAATAAAACCGAGGCACCTCATTCCATCAACCACATACGTAAAATGCCAGGGCTTGCAAAACCCCGATACCACTTCTTGCTGGAAAGAAACATGTGCACTCCCTGAGTTTCCTTGTCCCGTTTCTGACTCTACCAGAATGTGAGGCTCGCGAGGTAACGTAATACACAAAGCTATGCCGAAATAGGCTATGCTTTGATCATCATCCACAAGGCTTTGCTTTTCAACAAAAGCCTTGATCAATTGCATCCTGGCATGTCACATTGTCAATTCATGCCATGCGATCGATAACTACCAATATATAACCTTCGAGCTCATGCGTCTTAAAGAAGGGTTTTAAGCAAGAGAATAAATTCTCAGCCACCGCAGACATATATTAAATAGAAATCAATTTAATTACATGGAATGAAATTCAATGTCGAATACACAACCATTTACAAGTCCGTTCTAGGTCTGAATGAAACCGGAGTCACCTTATTCCTCGTCTCGTATATCCAATACGGAAGAGAGGTGCTCGCATATCCTAACAATCAACAAGTACGTCCGGAAAACTACCACTTTAACCCTTTACTGGTAGCTAACCAATGTCGGGCATCAGTAGTTATTCTTTCGATGTGAAGATCGCCGGTCTTCAATCGCCCTCTTTAAGATCTTCAATTTAGATCGTCGTATAATCATTTGAAATAAGATATAACTCGGTCTTTTCTAATGATTCTCGCATATATATAGTTTAAAATCATTTCATATCAATAATAGAATTTAATAATGATTTATCGCTATTTTTATTTATATAAAAATAGCTAAATTTATTTAACGACACTTCGGGTCGATGGGCGGCCTTAGCGCTGTTTTTATCAAAATTTCATTTACGCTTATCTCGAAATCTAACCGTTGGATTTTAACAAAGTTTATATCGTTGGAAATATCTTCCCAAAACGGTCCTAAAAGTTCTAGTTTTAGGAAAATCCGATTGTTGGATCTCTCGCTATAATCATTTAAAGTTACGATTTCGAAACGCGAACTACCGCGTGCTATTCGTTTAATTTTAATTTATATTTATATATATATATATATATAATTATATATATAAAAACTCTTCGACGATTTCTCTAACGTATTTAATATGCCAAATAAATGAATATTTTCATTGGCACATCATATCTACGTACGATCAAGCAGAATATAGTTCATTTACATGAAAATTGATCCAATGACGAATCAACTTTGCATATAAATTGTAACACCCCAAGTCCATTAATGTCACTCACAAAGGGAATGCATTAACTTCCATGGAGCGTATTTAGTGTATAGAACAGAATATAACAAGACAGATGTAAATAATGGTACTTGAAAATTTTAAAACAACTTTTACTACTGTGGAGAAATAGTTTGATTACAACAACTTCATAAACCAAGTACACTTAATATCCGTCTTGACAAATTGTTTTAGAGTACATAAATTAAAAAGCATAAGCCCCAACACAAGTTTCCATAAAAGAGATGAGTTGAACTTTACTTTCAGCAATCCAAGCACTTCCGAAAGAGAGAGAAAGTGATTCGAGATCAAGCTCCACTAGTATTAGTCCCACGCTGAGAACCTTGGGGGAGGAGGAAGAAAAGAGGCAAAAACAAGGGGGTCAGACATAAAGTCTGGCGACTATAATAACTTTAACAATATAATTATTAAAGTAACTAGGATAAGGCATAAAATGGTAAGATAAGATATGACCGTGAAACAAGTGGGCATGACAAAGCAAATAAGAGGAATATTCTGGCGTTAATCTAGTTCCTAATCACTATAGGATAATTACTATACTGCGCCACCAATAGTCACCCTAAAAGTTGATCCCGCCTACAGAACTTAATAATGATAATGGTAGTTTCGTGTACCCCTAGCTGCCTTCATAGGTGTCGTCTGCCCCTATCTCCACTAGTTGTACCCACTACCCCCATTCGATCGGCTCCCTAACCCGTAGATACCCGTGCTGGTCCCACAGTGGGGTGTATCATTCCCCAAAGTGGCAACCCGATACCACCAAAGATATACGACTTATATACACATGATGCAACAACGTCTTACCTATCAGCCCGGGCCTACGCACGCACATGACCCCGTTGGACTTATGTTGCCACCGCTAACCCGTTTTGACCTCTTACAATCAAATCCAGTAAGCGTGTCCCGTCCTCGACTTGGGTCGAGCTCACAAAGATACTTAATGGGTTACTGGTTTAAAAAGGTCCCTCATGCTTGACACAAGCCTTCCACCTATGCTTGGTCCCTACTAAGGTTTCCCCACTTAACCCCATTCTTATTCATGTCTTCTTACATGTTTCATTCTTGGTTAAGTGCATCTAATCATATTTCACATGCCACCCAAGGCACCCACTTAATTTCACATGCTTGGTCCCACCACATGTTTATCTGGTTAAGTTTTACTTAATTCATTAGAACCGTAACCTTGTAAAGACCTCCCACATTAGGCTGACATTTGCGGTTGCGGGATTTGCCGGGCGGGTCCGGGCAGTCTTATACCGCAAACGAGCCAAACCTCGTTTCTTTACAATTGTTATGCATTTAATTCGTGCCTTTGACCTGTCACATTAGACTGGAATTTGTGGCTGCTGGATTTGCCGGGCGGGTCCTGACAGTCTTACACCACAAAAGAGTTTATCCTCGTGTCTTAGGCGGTTAATTATTACACATCTTTATTTAACCCCAAATTGGATTAATATCCCTATCCAAATTTGTCAATAAATTCCAAATTTATTTATGTCCATAATTGTCTATTAAAATTGTGTCCATAAATACCAATTATGCCAATTAATGTTTCAAATTAATTATATGCCTTTTAAGGCCATTTTATGCCAATTCACAATTTATATATATTCAGTATTATCCCATCATTCCCATGCTATTCGTATGTTTTCATATGACATATGTTAGACTCACAAATAGTCTAACTTGTAAAAAGATAAACAACATCACATAACACATAAAATAGATCTAATCATCATGACATAAGATTACATAGCTAATAACTTGCATATGAATTTCATTCAAACTAGCATATGATACAAAACTAACATAGGTAATGGGCATAAACTTGCATAACTTATGTACTGCTATAGATCCGAACATAAAGGTGTAAACTTGCATATGGATCTAAACATAAAGATGTAAACTTGCATATAGATCTAAACATAAAGATGTAAACTTGCATTTAGATCTAAACATAAAGATGTAAACTTGCATATGGGTCTAAACATAAAGATGTAAACTTGCATATGGATCTAGACATAAAGGTTAATGTCACATAAACTAGCATATGCATATACATGTCTCACATATATTTTAACAACCCCAACTTGCATAAGATTCATACATGAATATATGATCCAATCATCACAAACTTGCATAAGATACACTACACCATAGATGGCCTACGGCAACCCCAGAGAAGTGACGCAGTAGGTGCCAAAAAGTGTTGCTATAGGAAAAAAATGACATGTGGCAACACTTTTTTGCGGTTGACTTTTGCCGCGTTGCCTTAGAGTCAATGGCAACGCCTTTGCGACCCTATGGCAATATTGGTATAGGTGTTGCCACAGTTACCACTAAAACAAAAAATACCCTTTCACAACTGCCAAAAACCGTTGTAATATGTCTAGTACAGCTGGCAATAGTAATAAAGTCAACCTTTTTTACAACTGTTTCTAGCAGTTGTTAAAAATTGTTTTACAGCTGTTAAAAGTAATTACACCTCAACTGCTATTAATCAAAATTTTCATAATATTATAATAAATATTATTATTACACAGTATTTTATTCGAATAAATATTTTATTTCAACATTTCAAATGGTACAAGTTTTTTGACTCCACTATTGTACATTCACTCGTATATTACACAATCATTCATGTTTACATACATTCCTCACTACACTGTCACTCGATTCACTCATATACAGACTCACACATAGCCAGAAAGTGATACACATAGCCTAACCTGTATGCACCAAACATGCAAAATGTTGTATGTCCCATAATTGTATCGACACCAAGGTAGAAGCCAGTTGCTCGTTTGAAATTCAGTCCGCCAAACCTGCAACCAAAATCATCAACAGATTAAGTACATATACATATATGTTCTTTGATAATTTGTTAACCTAAATTAAATATTTATTATTTATTATTATACTGCAATTTTTTCCAACTATTGCACTTGTACCCCCTGAAATACAAATGCGAAATCAAGCACTACCAAAATACATAAATTAGGAAGAGTTACTGGCTTGAAGAAATACAACTGGATGCTTGCAGTGATAGAAAATGTAGTTTCCAGACCCAAAATCAAAGGTTTATCACCTAAGGTTGTTATCTCCACCAACTTACCAACTGCCAAGCAAATTCTAGTTTAAATGTCTAAAAGAAGTAGTGCCCATCGCCATTTTTACAGCAATCTCCATAAGATCTGGTGATGTAAATGAGAACCAGCAAAAGATACTTGGTTTCCACTTTCCACTACAACAAGGACATCAAACTACAACAAGAACAGTAATTTTTTTTGTAAATGAGAACCAGAAAATAAAGGTAATAAAAGACAGTAATTTTTTTGTATGTACAGTTTAAGATAAAAAAAATCTTGCATACTACAACAAGGACATCAAACTTGATCACTTTCCACTTAGCTACCTGATAAGTTCCCTGCAATCTGAGTATCTATCTTTGTCCATTACTTTAACAAAAACCTTAGTCCCATTCCACTTAGATACCTGATAAGCTCCCTGCAATCAAAGATGTGAACAACAATGTTGCCTTGTATCTTTTAGATATTATAAAAAGAAAAAAGTGAATGAGCACAAGCTACCTGTTAAGAATAACCTTCATAAATCGCCCAATGATTTGATTGCTACATGCCTAATATCATTTTACGAAAATTTGTAACAATATACAGTATTGTCCTCTTCAGAAGAAAACCACGATATACAATATATGCAGCAGGATATACAGTGTCCAAAACCACAATATACAGTATATTAGTCTAATGATATTAGTCTAATACTGTATACTGTACACTAGTCTAATGATATTAGTCTAATGTATACTGTATATTGTATGATATTACTCTAATCCTATTATATATTGTATGTAGCAATTGAATTAGTCATGTAGCAATTGAATTAGTCTATTGATATTAGACTCATACCTTAGACTAATGATATTAGACTAATATCCAAAACCACAATGATATTAGTCTAATCCTACTGTATATTGTATGTAGTTTCCAAAACCACAATGGTATTAGTCTAATGATATTAGACTCATACCTTCATAAATGATATTAGGCATATAGTATCCTACTGCATATACTGTATATGGTATCATTAGAGTCATGCCTGTATATTTTTACAAATATACAGTATCCAAAACCACAATATACAGTATTATCTTACTGTATATGGTATGAGTCTAATGATATTAGGCATTACTGTATCCTACATGCCTAATATACGTATCGACCACTAATTGTTAGATTGCTTTGTATAAGCCTTTGTATGCCTTTCTAGAGCAAAATTACAACCAAGATGTTTGGCAAGTAAGTAGTATTGCTGAACAAGGTGAGACTGTATAACTTTCTAGTGATGTGGTTAACAAGAACAGTGAAGACACAAATGATTCCAATGAGCTGCAAAAACATATCAATATACTTAATGAAAAGCTAAAGAAGGATTTAGCTGATGATAGCAACAACAAATATAGGATTGCAAAAATTCAAATGAATCTGAGAGATTGCTCGAACATTCTGCCCAACTTGAGAAATGGTGTTCCTAAAAAAGACATGACTAAAGCTATTACAACTTTGCCCAAAAAGAATATTATAGTGAATATTAGAGACGTTCACTAATACCTTCATTAACATGCAACTATAACATAATTCAGAGTACCATAAACTTTAACTTTAAAAAATCACATTATCATTCAGTTTTGTTTTCATAAAAGATTTGATGTAAAATAGAGCTCTGTCCAGCTAACACAAGCCTTGTTTTTCAGAAGGCTCAAGGCAACAGAAATATCAACATTTTAGCGAACTTAAAATTTTACAACAGGAAGTTTATTTTTTTTATAGTGGAATGCAAATTCCTAATTATTCACTTCAAATGAACAACAAAGATGCCCACAAAACTACAGCCACAAACTTTCTCTATACCAAAGCTATCCTAGTTGGCCTGCAATCGCAAATGGAATAAGCTGGGGCAAGTAACTAGCATTATCTGCCTACCAATGAATTTAGAGTGAAAATTATCAAATGACTTCCAATCCCAAACCCAGTTTCGTATCAAATTAAATTTTATGACCTCTTTCACCTTCCATCAAATTGGAGTTTACAAATAATTCATCATTGGAGCTGAAATAAAAACCAAATCAAAGTGGGATCTATTATGAAACTAGCACAATGAAAGTAAGATTGCTGACTTTATCGCGAGCTCGGCGTGCGGCGGAGTCGAGGCAGAAAGTGGCGAAACAATCGGAGCGGAAAACCCAGTGGTGCGACGAATTGCCGGAGGTTGTCATCATCCTGAGCGTCGAATTTTGACTGATTTATTGATGAAAGATAGCATAGCAATGGAAACATTGTAGCTAGCAACACCATGGATTTTCGTTGTGATAGGTCATCTATGGCATAGTGATATACGATTCAACTTGCATAAGATTCACATAAGAACTAAAATATGATCCAACTTGCATAAGACTAACATATGATTCAACACCACAAACATACATATAATTTACATCACATGATTCAAATTCATATTCTCATAATCCCAATTATATCTTATCATAATTAAATTAATTAATTAATTTGTGAAAGCTATCATACTCACAATTAAAAAGAACAGTCTTGTCTTTCTGGGATCTGTATTCTAAAACTGAATTGCTCGCCTTTGATGTAGACTAATCGTTATTTAGATTTGATTTTGATTCAAGCTTCTATCTTGCTTTAGGGTTGAAAGTGTATGGCAGCTACTCTAAGTTCTCCATTGACGGCATGGAGGCTCTTGTTATGAATTAATGTGATTAGGGTTAGGGGTTTAGGAGTGTTTTTATAGAAGTTTAATTTAATAAGAGTCGTCGGATTAACCTAGGGATAACAAGAACCATCAGGACCACTCAGATGCCACATCAGTCCTTAAGGTGAATCGGGTCATGGGTTGACAGCCAAACACCCTGGATCGACCCCTAGTCAACCCAGCGAGGCTCGGGTCGACTCCAAAAATGGTGCGGTTCAGCTATTCCCCCTCCCGATTCACTATTTTGAACTTTTTTTGAATATATATATATATATATATGTATATGTATATATATATATTTCTCTCATATGCATACAAACTTCAAGGCTTAATAACTTCTTCATAAGTTATCCGTTTTATGCAAACCAAATGTATATCTTGACCTAAAATTTTGAGACGAACATAATAGCGCAGCCCATTTCACTTGATTCTTCTTCTAAAAATTAAGTATACTTTAATTTGTGAATTTTAATGTTATAAAATTACGGGGTGTTACATTCTCCCCTCCTTAAAGGATTTCATCCCCGAAATCTCTAAGTTAAGAAGAATGTATCCTACCAACCAATCATCCATCTACTCAACCATCATCCACAAGCATCCATTGTCCTTAAAGAAATTTCTAATGCTATATGAACTTATACAAAAATGTGTGTATATGTTCCTTATCTAATGCAAAGATCAGGCGGTCCACTGATTCAGTTGACCTCCTTAATGCAAATCATGATAGTGCCATGCGTCCATTATGTATGCGAAAGAATCCTATCGGTACATATTATTTCTATATATGTGCACAACCATTCATCAAAATGCAGCATCCATATGATAACACAACCATTATACATCCATTAATTTAGATATGCACACGCATTTATATGCAACATGAAGGTGATTGAGCCGATCTAGTGCCTAATGTGTGTGCACATGCATCCACGAGCAACCACTAGCAACCAATTGCATCCATTTGCATCCACCAAACATAACATGTCTCAAACACATGTTTGTAACCATAGTGTTCTTCCTAACTAAAGATCGAAGATGTCATTGCAAAGATAATACTAAAAGATAGGACAAGTGTCAACAAAGCGGTAGAAAAAGGAGAAATTAAAGCATACCCTCAAAAAGGAAAGGGTACAGCATACGCATTTTGTCTTCCGTCTCCCAAGTCGTGTCTCTTTGATCATCTCCTCATTGCACTTTGACCAACTTGACCTCTTTGTTGCGAAGCTTTTTGACCTCCGATCTGAGAATGCATGTAGGAGCTCGTCTGATCGTGGCATTGCGCTCTACTTTCACTTCTTCGAGCGTGCTTGGCTCTACCACTTCCGCCGTATCGTGTAAACACTTACGCAAATGCGAAACATGAAACACGTGATGAACTCCGCTGAGCTTCTCTGGTAACTTTACTCTATACGCCATATGTCCAATCCTCTCCATAATTGGAAAGGGTCCTACAAACCTCGGTGCCAACTTCCCTACTGATCCAAAATGGACTACGTTTCTTAACGGTGACACCTTAACAAAAACCGTGTCTCCAATATTGAATTCAAGATCGGTTCGTCTCCTATCAGCATATGACTCTGTCGGTCCTGCGCCATCTTCATTCGCCTCCGAATCAGGTCTATCGTCTCTGAAGTCTCCTTAATCATGTCGAGTCCAAGCAAAACCTTATCAATGGATTCCCACCAATATGTAGGTAATCGGCACGGTCGTCCATAAATGGCCTCAAAAGGTGCCATGCCAATGCTAGCCTGAAAACTATTATTGTAGGCGAACTCCACTAGTGGAAGGTGTTCTTCCCATGTTCCTCCAAAGTCTAGGATGCATAGTCTTCGAAGGTCTTCTAGAACCCGATTTACTCTCTCGGTCTGGCCGTCTGTCTGAGGGTGATAAGCGGTACTTAAGCATAATTGTGTTCCAACCGCCTCTTGTAAGCTTTTCCTAAATTCGCTTATGAAAATGGGATCCATATCGCTCACAATCCTAGAGGGTATGCCGTTCAAACGAACTATCTCTCGAAGGTAAACAGATGCTAACTACGCGGCGGTCCTTCTACTTTTAATGGGAATAAAATGGACACTTTTGGTAAGTCTATCTACAATTACCCAAATCCCCGTATTACCCTTCCTTGATCTTGGTAACCCATCTACAAAATCCACGGAAATGCTTTCCCATTTCCAAAGCGGAATCTCTAAGGGTTGGAGCAAACCTCTAGGCTTCTTTTTCTACGCCTTGACTTGTTGGCACACTAAGCATCTAGCAACGAACTCCACCACGTCCTTCTTCATTCCGGCCCAAAAGAAAACTCGCTTCATATCCGTATACATCTTATCACCACCGGGATGTATGGTCATCTTAGAGCAACGTGAGTCTTCAAGAATTGCCATCTTCAAACTCTCGTCTTGTGGTACGCAAAGTCTTCCATCTCTACGTAGACAACCTCTATTATATATAGCATATCTATCAAGATGGCTTGGGGACTCCCCGCCTATAAGCTTGCCTACTATCTCAACCAATTGTGGGTCCTTTCGCTATGCCTCTGTAACTCAACCCAAAAGTGTAGGTTGCAACTCTAACGATGCCAATAATCCAGGTACATAATCGACAGAGGGTCTGAAGTCAAAGGAAGATATATACTCCAAACTCTGCCGCTCTACAAACAAAGGGCTTAAAGTTAACTTCTTTCTACTTAAGGCGTCGGCTACAACGTTACCCTTGCCAGGGGTATAAGCGATCTCAAAATTGTAGGATGCCAAAAACTCCATCCATCTCTGTTGCCTCAAGTTTTGGTCCTTCTGAGAGAATAATTACTTTAGCGACTTATGGTCTGTATACAACTCAAACCTCTCGCCAAGCAAATAATGACGCCATGAATTAAGCGCAAAAACTATGGCCGCCAACTCTAAGTTGTGGGTAAGGTAATTTTTCTCGTGGGCTTTCAACTGTCTTCCACCATAGCATATCACCCTTCCCTCTTGCATTAAAACTGCGCCAAGCCCTGTCCCGCAAGCATCGGTATATACAGTGAATGTCTTACTCCCGTCTGGCAAAACTAAAACTGGAGCTGTCGTCAAAGCCCTCTTCAGACGTTGGAAAGCATCATCACAGTCAATGTCCCAAGTAAAAGTCAAATTCTTCTTCGTTAATCGAGTGAGAGGGGTTGATATCTTCACGAAGTCCTTAATGAACTTCCTATAATAGCCAGCCAACCCTAAAAAGCTTCTTACTTCTGTTGTGTTCTTAGGAGTTTTCCAATCTTGGATTGCCACCACCTTGGAGGGATCCACAGCTATCCCTTCCTTAGAGACCACGTGTCCTAAGAAACTCACTTCTTTTCTCAAAAAATGGCACTTGGAGAACTTATCTTTTAGCTGATGCGCTCGTAAGGTCTCTAAGACTTCCCTAAGATGTAGGGCATGCTCTTCTTCATTTTTAGAGAAAACCAGAATATCGTCTAAAAAGACTACCACAAACTTGTTTAGAAACTCCCTAAACACCCTGCTCATTAAGTCAACAATGTATGCAGGTGCCTTCATCAAACCAAAAGGCATGACGAGCCACTCAAAGAAACTGTCAGGAGTTCCAAAGGTAGTCTTATTGATGCTATCTTCAGCCACCCTTAGTTAATGAAACCCTATAGCTAAATCCAGTTGCGAGAAAACTGAAGCACCCACCAACTGATCGAATAAATCGTCTATCCTTGGCAATGGGTGCATGTTCTTCTTTGTTAGCTTATTCAGCTCTGTATAGTCCACGCACAATCTAAGTGAACCGTCAGCTTTTGTAGCAAACACGACTCGAGCACCCCACTCCGAAATACTTCTTCTTATGAACCCCTTCTCAAGCAATTCTTTCACTTGGATATTGAGTTCTCTTCTCTCTCTCTCGGAGCCATGTGATGCACTGGTAATGCAACTGGATTTGCATTATCTACTAGATATATTCGAAAGTCTATCTGGCGCCTCGGGGGTAAATCTCGAACTTCATCGAAGACGTCAATATATTCACGGACCACCCGAACAGATTTCAAATCATCATTGGATGCGTCTAGGGATTCTAGGTAGCTAAGCATTACCAGACCTCTAGGGTCATAAGAGATATCAAGGACCTTTCCACAACGAGTCAACAATCTAACTACTCTTCTTTCACAGTCTAGGATGGCAACGTATCTAGTTAGCCAATCCATATCTAGAATCAAGCCGTAGCCCATGAAGCCAAGAACAAAGGCGTTGCATTCAAACCCAACGCCCAAGATAGACACTCCCAAATCCCGACAAATCATAGAAAGATGAGCCGAACCACCAATAGGATTTGAGACTACTATGGTATCCGTAACTAGACTAGTATTTAGGTGCAGTGTTTCAACCAACGAATCAGATACAAACGAGTGTGAAGCGCCAGAGTCAAACAAAGTACGAACAGGATGATCAAACAGAAAAACTAAACTTTCAATGGAAATGTTTCTACCTCTCTCCTGTCCTGGTACCATGAGAGCCTGAATCTGCCCTCTTGCCTGCCCTAGTGCCATGAGAGCCTGAAGCTGCCCTCTAGAAGTTCTTTTCCCTTACCCCTGTTTCCTTGGGCAGTCCTTAACTAGATGACCTGCCTCTCCACAGTGGAAACAACCGGCCTTCTTCTTTTTCATGCAGTCTTTGCTCAGATGGCCTGGTGTCCCACAATTAAAGCACTTCTTCTTTCCTTTGCCATTATTGTTCTTCCCGCCTTTATTATTTTACTGTTGTGGCTTCTTCTGGTCTCCTTTCTTCTCCGGTGCCTTATTAGCATTTGCACCTTTCTCTTCCTCATGAATAAGCGCCATGTCAACCAGTTTCTCAAATGTAGCCCCCATCAGATTGTGGGTCATCGCCAACCCATGTAGCAGCTCATTCAAACCTTTAACGAACCTCAGGGCCTTCTTCTCAAGTGTGTTTACCAATTCCAAGATAAATCTCGCCAACTGATTGAACTTGTTGACGTACTCCTTTACTGATAAATCCCCTTGCTTCAACACCAAGAATATTTCCATATATAAATTCTCTTCTGCTCGAAGAGAAACTACATTTCGAACCTACGCTTGAAATCCATCCATGTCTCCACCGGACGCTCTCCGTTCATGACCTCCCACCAAAACGAGGGTTCGTCTTTCATTAACCAAGCAGCCAATTGGACCTCCCTTCCATCTTCTACTTCGAAAATACCAAATAGATCTTCCACCTCCTTAATCTAATTTCGAGCTTCAACAAACGTCTCTGATCCGTGAAAAGGTATCCTGCCCATTGCCCTAAATTCTTTGCATATCTTTGCAAAAGTATCAACACGGGGAGGAGAAGGAGGAGGGGGAGGAGGAGGAGGAGGAGCATTTGCTGGGCCTGTGACATTGGCCTTAGCTTCCAGAAACCTTCTAAACCATCCTGGTATCGGTATCCCCTTAGGTATCTCGAGAATTCCAGACATGCTGAAAGGAAAATGAAGAGATTCAAAATAGAGAATTCGAAAGAAAGATATATGGCTCTTGGGGGTTATGTTTTTAAAACAAACTTTCTCTTGAAAATACTTTCCTTAAAACATACTTTTGAAAGTATTTCTTTATAAAATGCTTTTTGAAAAATAGTTTTTCAAAATTCATATCTGGTCTGGTAACCTTCAGCTCTGATACCATGTGTAACACCCCACGTCCATTAATGTCACTCACAAAGGGAATGCATTAACTTCCATGGAGCGTATTTAGTGCAAAGAACATAATATAACAAGACAGATATAAATAATGGTACTTGAAAATTTTAAAACAACTTTTATTGCAGCGGTGAAATAGTTTGATTACAACAACTTCATAAACCAAGTACACTTAATATCCATCTTGATAAATTGTTTCAGAGTACATAAAATAAAGAGCATAAACTCCAACACAAGTAGCCATAAATGAGATGAGCTGAACTTTACTTTCAGCAATCCAAGCACTTCCAAAAGAGAGAGAAAGAGATCCGAGATCAAGCTCCACTAGTACTAGTCCCACCCTGAGAACATGGGGGGGGGGAGGAAGAAAAGTGGCGAAAACAAGGGGGTCAGACATAAAGTCTGGCGAGTATAATAACTTTAACAATATAATTATAAAAGTAACTAGGATAAGACATAAACTGGTAGGATAAGATTTGACCATGAAACAAGTGGGCATGACAAAGCAAATAAGAGGAATATTCTGGCGTTAATCTCGTTCCTAATCACTATAGGATAATTACTATATTGCACCACCACTAGTCACCCTAAAAGTTGATCCCGCCTACAGAACTTGATAATGATAATGGTAGTTTCGTGTACCCCTAGCTGCCTTCATAGGTGCCGTCTGCCCCTATCTCCACTAGTAGTACCCACTACCCCCATTCGATCGGCTCCCAAACTCGTAGATACCTGTGCTGATCCCACTGTGAGGTGTATCACTCCCCAAAGTGGCAACCCGATACCACCAAAGATGCACGGCTGATATATACACGATGCAACAACGTCTTACCTACCAGCCCGGGCCCACGCACGCACATGACCCCGTTGGACTTGCGTTGCCACCGCTAACCCGTTTTGACCTCTTACAATCAAATCCAGCAAGCGTCTCCCGTCCTCGACTTGGGTCAAGCTCACAAAGATACTTAATGGGTAACTGGCTAGAAAAGGGCCCCCATGCTTGACACAAGCGTTCCACCTATGCTTGGTCCCCACTTAGGTTTCCCCACTTAACCCCATTCTTATTCATGTCTTCTTAAATGTTTCAGTCTTGGTTAAGTGCATCTAATCGTATTTCACATGCCACCCAAGGCACCCACTTAATTTCACATGCCACCCAAGGCAGCCACTTTACCCCTCATGTCCCACCACATGTTTATCTGGTTAAGTGTTACGTAATTCATTAGAACCGTAACCTTGTAAAGACCTCCCACATTAGGCTGACATTTGCGGTTGTTGGATTTGCCGGGCGGGTCCGGGCAATCTTATACTGCAAACGAGCCTAACCTCATGTCTTTACAATTGTTATGCATTTAATTCATGCCTTTGACCTCTCACATTAGACTGGCATTTGTGGCTGCTAGATTTGTCGGGCGGGTCCGGGCAGTCTTAAACCACAAAAGAGTCTAACCTCGTGTCTTAGGCGGTTAATTATTACACATCTTTATTTAATCCCAAATTGGATTAATATCCCTATTCAAATTTGTCAATAAATTCCAAATTTATTTATGTCCATAAGTGTCTCTTAAAATTATGTCCATAAATACCAATTATGCCAATTAATGTCTCAAATTAATTATATGCCTTTTAAGGCCATTTTATGCCAATTCACAATTTATGTATATTCAGTATTATCCCATCATCCCCACGCTATTCGTTTGTTTTCATATGACATATGTTAGACTCGCAAATAGTCTAACTTATAAAAAGAAAAACAACATCACATAACACATAAAATACATCTAAGGATCATGACATAATATTACATAGCCAATAACTTGCATATGAATTTCATTCAAACTAGCATATGATACAAAACTAGCATAGGTAATGGGCATAAACTTGCATAACTTATGTATTGCTATAGATCCAAACATAAAGGTTTGAACTTGCATATGGATCTAAACATAAAGTTGTAAACTTGCATATAGATCTAAACATAAAGATGTAAACTCACATATAGATCTAAACATAAAGATGTAAACTTGCATATGGGTCTAAACATAAAGATGTAAACTTGCATATGGATCTAGACATAAAGTTTAATGTCACATCAACTAGCATATGCATATACATGTCTCACATATATTTTAACAACCCAAACTTGCATAAGATTCATACATGAATATATGATCCAATCATCACAAACTTGCATAAGATATATGATTCAACTTGCATAATATTCACATAAGAACTAACATATGATCCAACTTGTATAAGACTAACATATGATTCAACACCACAAACATACATATAATTTACATCACATGATTCAAAATCATATTATCATAATCCCTATTATATCTTATCATAATTAAATGAATTAATTATTTTGTGAAACCTATCATATTCACAATTAAAAAGAATAGTCTTGTCTTTCTGGGATCTGTATTCTGAAAATGAATTGCTCGCCTTTGATGTAGACTAATCGTTATTTAGATTTGATTTGATTTTGATCCAAGCTTCTATCTTGCTTTAGGGTTGAAAGTGTATGGCGTCTACTCTAGGTTCTCCATTGACGGCATAGCGGCCCTTGTTATGAATTATTGTGATTAGGGTTAGGGGTTTAGGAGTGTTTTTATAGAAGTTTAATTTAATAAGAGCCGTCGGATTAACCTAGGGATAACCAGAACCATCAGGACCACTCAGATGCCACATCAGCCCTTAGAGCGAATCGGGCCACGGGTTGATAGCCAAACACCCTGGATCGACCCCTAGTCGACCCAGCGTGGCTTGGGTCGACTCCAAAAATGGTGTGGTTCGGCTATTCCCCCTACCGATTCGTTGTTTTGAACTTTTTTTGAATATTTTATACATATATATATATATATATATATATATTTCTCTCATATGCATACAAACTTCAAGGCGTAATAACTTCTTCATAAGTTAACCGTTTTATGCAAACCAAATGTCTATCTTGACCCAAATTTTGAAATGAACATAATAGCGCAACCCAATTCACTTAATTCTTCTTCTAAAAATTAAGTATACTTTAATTTGTGAATTTTAATGTTATAAAATTATGGGTTGTTACATGAATTAAAATATATGGAAATGTAAATATAAATGAAATTTTGACAGTGCATATAAATTCTAATATATGCAATGTAATATAAATGTGCTTTTAACAACGTATATAATCCTATTACATGCGATGTAATTATAAATGTAATTTTAACAACGCATATAAATTCTAATATATGCAATGTAATTATAAATGAAATTTTAACAACGCATATAAATTCTAATATATGCGATGTAATTATAAATGAAATTTTAACAACGCATATAAATTCTAATATATGCGATATAATTATAAAAGAAACTTTTACAATGCATATAAATTCTAATATATGCGATGTAATTATAAATGAAATTCTAACAATGCATATAAATTTTAATATATGCGATGTAATTATAAATGAAATTTTAACAACGCATATAAATTTTAATATATGCGATGTAATTATACATGTAATTCTAACAACACGTATAAATTCTAAGATATGCGATGTAATTATAAATGTAATTCTATTCGTTTCATTGAAAACAAAGTTTTTAATATAAACATGTTTTAATTTGGAAACATGAATGTTTGACCAACTTATATTATTACATTAAAAAGTGAATTTTTATTGTAAAATATATTTTCATTTTAAAACATGTTTCTTTTTCCACATTTCTATTATTACACTAAAAAGTGAAGTTTTAATGTAAAACATGTTTTCCTTTTAAAACATGAATCCTTTCACTAATTTCTAACTTTACATTAAAATGGATATTTTAATGAAAAACATGTTTTGATTTTAAAACATGGACACTTTTCTTATCTTTAACATTACATTAAAAATGTATATTTTTAATGAAATCATGTTTTGATTTAAGCCACGTACATTTTCTTATTCTTAACATTACATTAAAAATGTATATTTTTAATGAAATCATGTTTTGATTTAAAACATGAACATTTTTCTTATTCTTAACATTACATTAAAAATGTATATTTTTAATGAAATCATGTATTGATTTAAAACAAGAACACTTTTCACTGCTTTCATTCTTGACACTATAGTATGAAATTTTAATGAAATCATGTTTTTATTCAAAACATGTATATTTTCTATTTTCTAACATTACATTAAAAATGTAAACTTTTGAATGTAATGTTCTTATTATCTTTCTAAAACATGAACATTTCTATTTTTATAATACTTTCATAAAATGATAGAAATTTATATTTCATTTTTTTTAAATATTCTAATTCAAAAAAATGACAAAATTTGATATTTTCTTTTTATTGGAAATTCTAACTCAATCAAATAACAAAAAGTGTATATTTCATTTTGATTGATAATTCTAATTCAATCGAACAACAAACAAAAGTGACATTTTATTTTGGTTGAAAATTCTAATCCAATTAAACAATAAACAAAAGTGATATTTTTATTTTGATTGAAAATTCTAATTCAATCAAACAACAGCCAAAAGTGATATTTTTATTTTGATTGAAAATTCTAATTCAATGAAACGATAGCCAAAAGTGATATTTTTATTTTGATTGAAAATTCTAATTCAATCAAACAATAAACAAAAGTGACATATTATTTTGATTGAAAATTCTATTTCAATCAAACAATAAACAAAAGTGATATTTTTATTTTGAAATTCTAATTCAATCAAACAACAGCCAAAAGTGACATTTTTATTTTGATTGAAAATTCTAATTCAATAAAACAATAAACAAAAGTGACATTTTTATTTTGACAATAAAATTGAACATTTTATTGTAGATCTAAATTTGACAAGACGGTGTCTCATGTCCCTGAATAAAATATGAAATTTATGTCATAACATCAAACCACTATACATAGATCTGAAATAAAAAAATAAAATTTTTATTTCCAATAAAAATCAGATAATAAGCCATAGATTCAAACAAGGTCCAACAAACATGAGAACCAGGATCAACAATCAATCATTCAACAGATTCAAATCACAGATCTGTTATAATTATCATAACTATATGGATTCAAATGACGATAATTAATTAAATTTTTAATTATAAAAAATATAAGAAATATCACTGTCATTTGAATCTGAGTGGTTCAGATCTGCAATTTTGACCAAAATTTGATCAGCTCAGAATTGGCTCCAGTCAGTCTAGAAATGCAAATCTCGGCTTTACGATTACAACGCTTCGAAAATCGTTCAGTTCTGAGTCGGTATGAGAGAGTTATGATTTCATTTAAGTTGACAGCATTTTAAATTAATTAATTAATTAAATAAATAAATAAAGAAAATAACCTTTCTTCTATAATCAGTTCAAGGATGTAAGCTTCCCATTCTCTTTCAATACTAGGGTTGGGTTTTGCGGTCACTACAGGTCACAGGGCGACGATTGAAGACCACCACGCCGGAGAGGAGCAGGTGCCGCTCAAGGGGGTCCCACCCGTGGTAGGCGCGAACGCAGATACATGGGGCGGCGGCGCTTTGAACGACGTGGGTTTGGGGTGTAAAAACTCGGTGGTTGTTCGACTATGGTGTGGGTTATGGATAGGAAGAGGACGAAAATCTCTTTGACAATATCAAAAGGATCGACTAATTTTATTGAGAGGATTTGGAGAATTTAAGGGAAGAAGATGGGAGCATTCTGGCCATGGATTTGGGGTAGGCGACAGCTACAGGAATAGGGTTTGGAAGAAGAAGACAAAAAGGTTTTTATAAATTTGATTCCTAATTTTTACAAATAAATCCATAAATTCTTAACAACTCCAATTTCAGTCCAACAGGAGTTGTTTCTACCTAATTTCCCCTGTTCTAGAATTAATGGGCTAGATCCCATCAGCCCAAACGACTGTTTTTGGCTTGATTTCTTTAATTTAAAATTTAAATCCTTTATTTAATTAATTTAATCATATATTTAAATTCATTGGGGCCACATACGGACTCCGAAAATTCCCGAAAAATAAATCTAGCTATGTTTTGACGATACGGTCCTAACAAAATTAATTTCGTCGAATTTGGAGACCGTTTGAAAAATGGCCTTTTTAAGGGTTGATCAAATTCAATAGAAATTATCAAATCAAAGTTTAATTTACTATGCTTGCAATTTAATTCCAAAAATTCTGGAAAATTAAACTTAGTAATAATTTGACATTCCAGATCCGACAAAAGTGGTTTCATCGAAAACGGAGGTCGTTTGTAAAATGGCCTTTTATACGGGCTATAAATTATACTATATTCCATAACGACTATTCTAAATATTCAACTGTCCATAACTTTTGATTCCAGCTATGAAATTTCGATTTTTTGGATTCGTTGGAAAGATATTTTAAAACAGATTTAGATCTTTTTGGTTTCACTAAAATACGTTAAATTTTGAATCCTGTATAATCAGTTAAAGTTCAGCATTGACTTTTCAAACTATCGTACTATTTCCATTTCCTTTTAAAATTAAAATAAATATATTCACTCTAATTTCAATTAAAATAAATTTTTAATCGTTATTATTTAAAATAAATTATTTTAACTATTCAAAATACACTGAAACAGCCAAAATAAAAATTTTAAATTGGTTCTGATTTTTCGGGTCATTACAATCTCCCCCACTTAAAGGCTTTTCGTTCCCAAAAAGGAAACAATATTATAGTAGGAAACATAACGGAAAATGCAAGGTATTATAAATTTACCTCAATACAAGAGTTACTCAGAGATGTCAATTCTGCACTTGGGATAAGCCTGTTTGATGTTATCTCAGTCTCCCATGTACAGTCTCTAGGATCCCCGCTCCACTGCACTTTGACTAGGTGGATCCTCTTGTTCCTCAGAACTTGGGTTTCTTTACCAACAATTTTCACTGGCTCCCTTCTTACTGCTAAGCTCGGAGTAATCTCCAAATCTTGTTGTGCTGTTTCCTCCACAACTAAATCTGGTTCATGAAAATGCTTCCGTACTTGGGACACATGGAATACATAATGAACACCTGGCAACCAGTCGGGCAACTTCACCCTATAAGCGAGAGTTCCAATCCTTTCAAGAATAGGGAATAGTCCAATGAATCTTGGTGCCAACTTCCCAGTCTTCCCAAATCGAATTACACCCCTCAGTGGGGAAACTCTCGAGTATACAAGATCACTAATAGAGACTTCTAAATCCCTTCTTCGTGTGTCTGCATAGCTCTTCTATCGGATTTGAGCAGCCAGTCATCGCTTCTTAATAAAATCAACTTTATCTGCTGCTTCACGAATCATGTCGGGACCCAATACTAATCGATTGCCAGGTTCCACCCAACAAGCGAGAGATCTACATGGCCTGCCATATAATGCTTCAAATGGCGACATCTGCAAGCTCGCTTGGTAACTGTTATTATAAGAGAATTCAACCAAGTGCAAATGATCTTCCTATGACCCGCTAAAATCAAGAATGCATGCTCGCAACAAGTATTCTATTATGCGTTTCACCCTCTCAGTCTGGCCATCTGTCTGAGGGTGATAAGCAGTGCTCAGATTCAACTTGGTCCCTAGCTCCTCTTGGAAAGTTTCCCAGAATTTGCTAGCAAATATCCGATCGCGGTCACTGACAATTCTACTGGGAACTCCATGTAGTCTGACAAACTCTCTGAAATAAAGTTGTGCCAAACTTTGAGCTGTTCTATTAGCTTTGACAGGAATGAAATGGGCGGTCTTTGTGAAGCGATCTACAATCACCCATATACTGTCATTGCCTTTTCTAGTTCAGGGCAAGCCATCAATAAAGTCCATAGAAACTTGGTCCCACTTCCAACCTGGAACATCTAGCTGTTGCAACAATCATGCTAGCTTTTGCTGATGAATTTTGACTTGCTGGTAGGTGGGACATCTAGCAACATATATAGAAATGTCTCTCTTCATCGCCTTCCACCAAAAAGTACGCTTAAAATCATGATACATCTTGCTTACTCCTGGATGGATGTTGAGCTTAGATTTCTGGCATTCATCCATAACATCTCTTTTTAGCTCAGGAATAGCTAGCACACATATTTGCCCTTGTAGTCTAAGGGTTCCCTTGCCATCTATTTGGAAGCTTGACGCTTCGCCCTTTCGAACTCGCTCACTAATAATTTGAATAAATTTATCAACTTTCTGGAGGGAAGAGATCTTATCGATCAAGGAAGGTGTAATAATGAGATTGGCGAGGATAAGATTGGTGTTGGCTGTATTCTTCCTGCTGAGTGCATCGGCTACTACACTGGCTTTACCTGGAGTATATAATATGTCCAGGTCATAGGGTGCAAGGAATTCAACCCAACGCTGTTGTCTCAAGTTCAAATCTCTTTTGGTGAACAGACACTTTAAGGATTTGTGATCAGTATACAACTCGAATTTCTCACCCAAGAGATAGTGCCTCCATATATTTAGAGCAAATACGATGGCCATTAGCTCAAGATCATGAGTGGCGTAATTCTTCTCATGTGGTTTCAATTAACATCTAGCATATGCGACTACTTTATCCCTTTGCATTAGCACTGCATCAATACCTTAAATAGATAAAGGATAACATGTTAAAATAAGATTTGACATTAAAAATGTCATCCCTTACATGTTTATTTAGATAAAAAGAATAACCTTCTTTAGAAGCGTTTGTCCAGACTTTCAGATCCTGATTGCCATCAATAATGGTCAACACAGGAGAAGTGATTAACCTCCGTTTCATCTCTTGGAAAGCTTCCTCACATTTGCGTGTCTAAATAAACTTTGTATGCTTCTTAGTCAGCTTCATCAATGGACAAGATAATTTCGAAAAATCCTTAATGAATTTCCAGTAATAGCCAGCCAGTCCTAAGAAACTTCTGGCTTCTATGGGTGTGTTAGGCTGCTTCCAATCTTGGATGGCTGAGATCTTTCCTGGATCTACTGAAATGCCTTCCTTTGATACAACATAGCCGAGGAATTTCACCTCTTCTTGCCAGAATATGCATTTGGAGAATTTGGCTTTCAACACGTTTCTACGCAAAATCTCCAAGACTTCTTTCAGATGCTTTTCGTGTTTAGCAGTAGTTTTAGAAAAGATCAGGATGTCATCGATGAACACCAGCACAAATTTATTTAAAACATCACGGAATACTCTATTCATCAGATCAACAAAGTATGCTGGAGCGTTGCATAAGCCGAAGGGCATTACTAGCCATTCATAAAATATGTGTGGCCCTCTGAAAGCTGTCAAAGGCACACATTCTTCGGCAACGCGCAGTTGATGGAAACCTGTAGCTAGGTCCATCCTAGAGAATACTCGTGCTCCATTCAAGCGGTCTAATAGATCATCAATGCGTGGCAGTGGGCATTTATTTTTCAGTGTTTGCTTATTGAGGTCACGGTAATCCACACATAGCCTGAGGGTACCGTATGACTTTGGGATTAACACCATTGCTGCACCCCAGCTTGAGAAGCTAGGTCTGATCAGACCCTTCCGCAAAAGTTTCTTAGTTTGATTGCGCAGCTCCTCTTTTTCTTTCAGTATCATTCTCCAAATGGGGTGCACAACAGGCCTTGCATTCGGAACTAAGTCAATCCTGAAGTCAATTTCTCTACGCGGAGGTAAGCTGTCAACTTCTTCAAACACATCTGCATAGTCTCTGACGATAGGAATATCCTCAATAGAAACAGGAGTGACTTCTAGAGAAGACCAAAATTCTTTCCTATCCGTGGCTCAGCCGTGGCATGGTATAGTCATCATATTTCCGAATTTGGTTTTAATTCTGACTACTCTTTCAGTGCATAGTACCTTAGCCTCATACTTCGTTAGCCAATCCATTTCAAGTATGATATCATACCCGGAGAAATTCATGACGATCAAATTAAAAGGAAATTGGAAATAGGAATAAGAAACAGGCACTCTACAATACTGATCGAGCATAAGCGAACCTCCTATCGGATTATGGGCTCTAATTGGTTCTTTACGTTCTCTTTGTTTCAATTTAGGCTTTTTAATCATATCACTAAAAATGAAACTTCTTGATGCACCAGTGTCAAACAAAACTGTAATAGGAATGTTCTTAATATTAAGAGTACCTCCTAAAACATCAGGCTTACCTTCTCCTTCAGAAGAAGTCGGTGCAGCCACTCCATCATAGACATGTGCTACTTCAGATTTCTTTAGCTGAGGACAATTCTTGATAAGATGCCTAGGCTTGTAGCAATTAAAGCATTCCCTGGGGCCACAAGAACTCTGTACGCTATTTTGACCAGGTCCAGATTCATTCCTTCTTGGTCTCTTCGGGGCTCGGCATTCGTAGTCAAAATGCCCCATCTTCTGACAATTGAAGCATTTGACCTTAGATTTGTCCCTCCTCTTTTTCGGCTAGGGCTTAGCAGTAGAAGAATAGCTCGCCTCTGCTTTCTTATCGGCTTGCTTTCTTTTGTTGTTGTTCTGATTCTTTTCATGCTCCTGTTGTGCATTTCTATCATTATCCTCATAGCGGTTAGCCATCTCGATCACTTCATTGAAGGGGAGCTTGATGTGAGCAATGGCCCTGTTCAGGTACTTCTTTGAGAGGCCATTGATAAATCTCTTGTTCTTCTGCACTGGTTCCTGAACTAGCTCTAAAGCGTAGCGGGAAATTTCCTCGAACTTCCGTACATATTCCGAAATAGTCATCTCTCCCTACTACAGATTTGCAAATTGATCATGGAGCCTCTCAACTTCCTGCGGAGGGATATACTTATCGTTGAAGAGCTCTTTGAACCTGACCCAAGACATGTTGGCCACATTATTGCCTATTTAGACTGTGTTTCACCAAATTTCAGCTTGGTCTTTCAATAGCCATGTAGCCAAAAAGTCCTTGCGTTGATCTTCCAATTCCAAGCCCTCAAAGATTTTCTCATAATTCTTAGCCATGCCTGTGCCTTCATCACAGTCTCTCGGCCGGTAAAGGATACGCCCCCTAAGTTTCTGTACTTCTTGGACATTTTGTCCAAAGCAAACAGCTGTGGGGGTGGAGGTGGTGTCGCAGCCTCTGGAGTGGGCTGTCCCTGGGCCGTAGGAGTCTAATCTCTAGCCGTTCTTCTAGCCCCACCTCTGCCTCGGGCTCTAGCTCATGCTCTTGTCCTCATTTCTTAGTTAGTTCTGTACCATTAAGGAAAGAGTCAGACTAACAGAAATGATAATTTTAAAGGAAAGGTTAAAAGTAGAGACATATGATAAGATGATAATGATGTAATGACTGATTAATATGTGCTATTCTGCTATGCTCATTTTAGGACATTACTAATACTATCTCTAATGAGCTACCCATCTTAGAATACTACTGATTCTGTCTAGACGAATTGTTCTAAAAATGTTATACTCTAAAGCTAAGGTTAACCTTTAGCTCTGATACCAACTGTGACAACCCCAAACTTCTATGGTACGAAAGCAAGGATAATCATAAGAGCATAACATAATTACAACAATAACAGATCTCAGATAATAGCATAACACATAAATCATATCAGTGGAAATAAGAATGTCATTACAACATAACATCACAGACATCATAGTATGCAGTTACAAGATACACTTAGCAAAATAAAAGTCTCAACAAAGAAGGAAATAAGTCTCAATCCCCACATTTACATCAAAGATCCATAATGTCTAAATGTCTCAAGAAGCAATAAAAAGATAAAAAGAAATGTAACAACAAGGAATTTCGCTCGATCTGAATCGATCGCTAAACCGACCAAGACCATTCGAAACCCCTGATTGTTTTGAGAACACGACAAATCGGAACACAAATAAAAGAACAAAGCTGAGACGACTCGAACTTCCCCATAAGGAAAGCACGGATTGAGTTGATAACAAGCCACATCGGGACACAAACATAAGAACATTTCATTTCTTATTACAACAATTCCATCAGAATACAAGAATATACAGAGTATGAATAATTATAATACAACAGAAAAATATCAGAGATTACAATTCCTTACACAGCAACGGAAAATAATACAAAACACAACTGAAGGAGATATACGGATACAAAGCTTTCCGGATATCATTCCAACTGCAAACCAGGATCTTGTGAATATAAATCTGCAAAAACAAAACTACTAGCTGCCCGTGTCGAAAATAAGGGCACCTAGAGTTTAGGTTAAAACAATAAACTCCAGGTCAGTCATGTAACTGGTATGAGAACTAAAATAGTTATTAATCTAATTTTAAAGTTTGGTAAATCAAGGGACCACGCCGTGTAACACGAAACGGGTTTCCTTCCAAGAATACCAATGCATAAAATAACAGCGCAATGCTAAATAAAGAAAATGAAGCTATTATAAGACCCAGGTCCCATCACACAATGCAACACAAGCCAGAGGATAGGCTTTTACCTTACAATAGCCAAAGAATGTTTGATACGCTAAATTTCATCTTTTACTATTACTATAAGTGTATAGTGTCAAAACAATTTCAATCATAAGTATCGGTCATAGACGGCATAAGCGCCCCATACCACTATGTCACCATATATAGGTTTATAATCAAAAACGCAAAGTCACGTATCGGAAGTTGGATTTCCGTCTGTGAACCGAGGCAAGGGATCGTCCTCACCGCTTCGAGACGCTCTAGCCCGTGTCTCAGGACCCAGATTCAGGTGGGCCCTTGGATCGTCAGGGCCGGTCCATCGATGTGGATTACAATACCTGAACACTGCGTTTCCCCGCCTTTGGGGCGTCAATGAGCCAAATGACTCCATCGGCTCCACATAGTCACCGATATATCCGAGGCGCCACACAATCCAATAACCACAAAGGTGAAAATAATATAAATGTCAGGGCTGGTAGGTCACTAACACCACCCTAGCTAGAAGGAAACGCATGCCCTCCCTGATGTCCACTCCCATTTCTGGCTCACAACCAGGGTGTGAGGCCCGCGAATTAACGCTACACAAAGCTATGTCACATAGGCGGTGCTTCGATCATCAACCGCAAGATTCTGCTTTTCAACAGAAGCCTTGATCATTTGCATCTCAGCATGCCACACAGGCAAACCACTCCATGCAACCGATATCCATCAATCACACAGAATGATATCCAATTTCAGACACACAATCCATTTACAAGTCCGTTCTTGTTTTGAACGAAACCGGAGGCACCTTGTACCTCGCATATCCATCGATCTCCAAGTACGTCTAGACGATCACCAATTGATTCCCTCCTCTTGGGTGTATAGCCCAATCAAGATCATCAGTAATTATCCAAACGATGTGAAGACCTCCAGTCTTCGACCACCGTCTTCATCCTCGACACATCGTCGAATCAGTTATTCAGAATGTGATAAACCCGATCTTTCTGAATAACTCGCGTATATAATAAACAAGTGTTACACAAACACAACATATGCCTTATTCCAATTCAGAATATTCTTTTATTCAAATATTCTTATACTTTGGGAAATGTTCCCATTAATTTTATGAAAGATAAATTCTTTAAATTTATCCTTAATTCTTCTTTTGAATATCAATTCAAACCAAATTATGGTTTATCCAAACTAGTCGGGATTAGCGAACCTTACCAAAGTAATCACTTGTTAAATTTCCCAACCCCAACCTATTCATCCCATGAAGTAAAATTGGTAATACTTCAAATCTAACACCACGATGTTATCGGTAAGTTCGATTACCATTTCACGTTCACATCTAATTAAAGATTTAACTACCGCCTAGAGCAAAACTGGTGATACTCCATTCTCGATCATTTCAATCTAATTAAAGATTCATTAAAACTCCACTTGGTTTTAATCTTCCCAAAAATCAATATTAATGATTGTTTAACTTGGGAAATCATATCCTGTCTTTAACTGGGTTAAAGAACCAATGTCATTTAAAACACGGTTCACTATAAACCCAAAATCACATTCCATTCCATCATCCTTTAACCGTAAATTAGCAAGTGAACAATTCCCTAAGTAATAACCCCGAAGACCGAAACCGACATTCGATCAATGCCCAGGAAACCATTCAACTTAACTAGTCTTCAGTCATTTCCTGATTTTCTTAACTCCGTTGGGTCTAAGAACAATATTATTAAAGATACTATTCGCGACAACCCAAATCACATTCCATTAACGATGGAATCTTCATTGAAAACAAATCGATATATATAATCGATATAAACTTCCATATCCGACTAATAATATAAATGGAATAACGGCAAAGCCTTTTAAATTCCAGATATATTAGTTGTCTTCCTCCACAGAAATTCACTTCGATTATTACCAAATCGAATTCCATTCCAATTTATTTAATTAAATTGGAAAACTTTACTTTGGAAAATCTCCTTTAAATCTTAACAAAAGATTTATAAATTCCAAATCACATTTCACTGTAAATCAGGTTAAAGAACAAACGTCGTTAAAACACAGTTCACGTTAAACCCAATTCACATTCCATTAATTATCGGGTTAAAGAACAAGTGTTATTTAAAACACCGTTCACGATAAACCCAAATCCCATTTGATATTAAATACAAGCCTCTGAATAGAAAATATATCGGCTTATATTCAATATCAAATTCTACGACCAACAAATATCGTATTGGAAATAACGATATAAATATATCTTTCAAATTTCCATAACAATATCTGTATGATCACGAAATCCGACATCGAAATATTCCAAAGACAATTTCGATTCAAATTCATTCCAATTCAATTATTGGAAATTCTGGTTACTTTTAAAACCCTTTCAAATCCAGTTTCTTTATTTCAAAAATAAAGGGATTATAATTCTAATTCAAAACTAGTTCATTTCGATAAAAATCTATTTTTATCTTTTCAAATATGAAATTTTTCATCCCAATTCTTTCCAAATCATTTGTTATGATTTTACACAAATTATTTCTATTTTTAATAATTTTATCAAGGCCCGTATAGTCGATTTCCATCAACGGCCATCGAACTGCACTTACGGCGACCTTTTCAAATTTGATTTGGACATAATTCAAAACCCAACCATTAGATTTCAAATCTCTAATATTCATTAGAAAGCTCTTTTCAATACAAACCCAACAGTCTCGGTTTTAGGAGAATACGATGGTCGGATCTCCCGTAATATCCATTCGAAGTCAATGGTCGAAATTCGCGAACTACCGCAGCGCGGCTCGTTCTATTCAGGCCATTATATATATATATATATATATATATATATATACATACATACTATATATATTTCATCGATTTCCTTTTAAAAAGTATTTTATAAGTCGTTTTCAAAACATTTTCAACTTTATATTCAATTTCAAATCAAAATTGAATATTCCATATCATCGATATATAAATGATAGTATTTCAAAATATTATATTTTGAAATCAATTACTTTTCGATATTCATTATAAAAATGAATAAAATCGATATAGATATCGTTCACGTCAAAATGGTGCATATCTAATCAACGCGGCTTTATACATTTCAATAACTACGTTATTATATTCAACAAATGAATATTTTCTTCAACACATGAATATTCTTTATATTTAACACATGAATTTTCTTTATTTTCCAACTTGGAATGAGGCCCAATCAATTACCATATAGTGTTAATTATATGGATTCCTTACAACACATGTATATCATAGCAACGATAAATAATCAACCATCATTCAGAGTGCACCACACAATGGCATAAGCATTAAATATAAATAATTAACGCTTACACAGTCTGTCAACCCATCGGTCGACATACTACTAAACAATTGGGATTAGTGTACGTCAATATCATCCTAACACCCATGTGGGGGTTTCAATCAATTAAACACGTATTTTATTTATGTAGTTGGGCGATGTGTAAAATTTATCATCCCAATCTATGTCAGTCAAATAGGTGTACATAAACAAATCGTTCTAATTTCTAAATGAATATCTATTTTATTCACATCAACGTTAAAAATTATATTTTTAACTATAAAATATTTTATTCCATTCCACATCACACAATCAACTTTCACAACACATCAATCAAACAAACAAGTCATCCATGGTCTGTGGACGACAGGTGTTGGGTGCTGCTAAGCACTGTCTGCATCCTTGTATATATTTCAACTAGAAAACAAATTAAAAGTGAGAAGTTCTCACCTTGGGGTTTCACTCCGCCATTTCATTTCTGAATTTCTTAATGGCTTGGATTTGCCCGAAATTCCACGTAATCCTTTACACGCTGTTCACAGTAAAAATCACATTTTTATTATCACTACATGTACATAAAAATCATATTATTATTTCCACTTTAGATATATAAAATCGAATTTTTATCACCACTTCATATATATACAAATCGAATTTTTATTGCTACTTCATGTACAAAAATCACTTCTTTATTCGATTAAAAATCCAACCTTTTCACGAATAAAAATTCCATCTTTACATCGTTAAAAATCTAATCTTTTCTTTGTTAAAAATCTAATCTTTCCTCTCATAAAAATCGAATCTTCCCTTGTTTAAAAATCTAAACTTTTCTCGTTTAAAAATCTAAACTTTATCGCAAAAAGATCTCGCCTTTATCATATAAAAAATCTCGTCTTTACGATAGAAAAACTTTCGTCTTTACCATAGAAAAAAGCAAATAGGACTCACATTGTTTTCCGATCGAAGGAGGGGATGCTCGTGGGTGTTGCGGGCTCTAGATGGTGGTTCACGACGAAGAAAAATCGGGGGTTTTCGGACAATAGGGCCCACAACGGTTGAGGTGGCGGATAGGGTTGGTAGTGGGGGAGCTGACGGTCAAGGGGAGGCCCTAATGGCCGGCGGCTGTGGCCCTCAGGCGCGGTGGCGCCGGTTTTTTGGGGTGGTGGGGCTATTGCACTCGGGTTTGAAGAGGAGGGAGACGAGAACGAGGGGAGGAGGAGATGAGGAGGGGGTGGTTGGTGGGGGGGCACGGTGGTGTAGCGCCACTTGGGGAGGGGCACAACGCGGGGTGCGAGGCCCAAGGGCGACGACGGGATAGGGTTTTCTTTGATTTGGGGTACCTCGGGTTTGACTGAATGAGATAAGGGAGGGAGGTTTATATAATATAATAAATATATTTAATTCTTTTAAATTTCCTAAAAGCAACTTTTTATTTTCAACTCGAAATCGAACCCACCGAATGTCATCCCTTGGGCCTCGCACCCCGTGTCGCGCCCCTCCCCAAGTAGCGTTGCACGACCATGTCCCCCCAGCTAATTGCCCCCTCCTCATCTCCTCCTCCCCTCGTTCTCCTCTCCCTCCTCTTCAAACCCGAGTTCCATAGCCCCACCACCCCAAAAAACCAGTGCCACCGCGCTTGAGTGCCATCGCCGCCGGCCATTAGGGCCTCCCGTTGACCGTCAGCTCCCCCACTACCAACCCTATCCGCCACCTCAACCGCTGTGGGTCCCATTGTCTGAAAACCCCCGGTTTTTCTTCATCGCAAACCACCATCTCGAGCCTGCAACACCCATGAGCATCCCTTCAATCGGAAAACAATGAGTCCTATTTGCTTTTTTCTATTGTAAAGACGAGATTTTTTCTGTGGTAAAGATGAGATTTTTTATATGATAAAGACGAGATCTTTATGGCGATAAAGTATAGATTTTCAAATGAGAAAAGTTTAGATTTTTAAACAAGGGAAGATTCAATTTTTATGAGAGGAAAGATTATATTTTTAAGAAAGAAAAGTTTAGATTTTTAGCGATGTAAAGATTAATCGCGAAAAGTTTGGATTTTTAATCGAATAAAGATGTGATTTTTGTACATGAAGTAGCAATAAAAATTCGATTTTTATATATATGAAGTGGCGATAAAAATTTGATTTTTATATATGTGAAGTGGAAATAAAAATATGATTTTTATGTACATGTTGTGATAATAAAAATGTGATTTTTACTATGAACAGCTTGTAAAGAATTGCGTGGAATTTCGGGCAAATCCCAGCCATTCAGAAATTCAGATGAAATCGCGGAGTGGAACCCCAAGGTGAGAACTTCTCACTTTTAATTTGTTTTCTAGTTGAAATATATACTAGGATGCAGACGATGCTTAACAGCACCCGACACCCATCGTCCACAGACCATCGATGACTTGTTTGTTTGATTGATGTGTTGTGAAAGTTGATTGTGTGATGTGGAATGGAATAAAATATTTTATAGTTAAAATTATAATTTTTAACGTTGATGTGAATAAAATAGATATTCATTTACAAATTAGAACGATTTGTTTATGTACACCTATTTGACTGACATAGATTGAGATGATAAATTTTGCACATCGCCCAACTACACAAATAAAATATGTGTTTGATTGATTGAAACCCCACACGGGTGTTGGGATGATTTTGACGTACACTAATCCCAATTGTTTAGTAGTATGTCGACCGATGGGTTGACAGACTGTGTAAGCGTTAATTATTTATATTTAATGCTTACGTCGTTGTGTGGTGCACTCTGGATGATGGTTGATTATTTATCGTTGCTATGATAGACATGTGTTGTAAGGAATCCATATAATTAACATTATATGGTAATTGATTGGCCTCATTCCAAGTTAGAAAATAAAGAAAATTCATGTGTTGAATATAAAGAATATTCATGTGTTGAAGAAAATATTCATTTGTTGAATAGAATAACGAAGTTATTGAAATATATAAAACCGTGTTGATTAGATATGCGCCATTTTGACATGAACGATATCTATATCGATTTTATTTATTTTTATAATGAATATCGAAAAGGAACCGATTTCAAAATATAATATTTTGAAAATACTATCATTTATATATCGATGATATGGAATATTCAATTTTGATTTGAAATTGAATATGAAGTTGAAATCATTTTGAAAACGAACTTAAAACGATTTATAAAATACATTTTAAATGGAAATCTACGAAATATATAATATATATATATATATAATGGCCTGAATAGAACACGCTGCGCTGCGGCAGTTCGCGAGTTTCGACCATTGATTTCGAATGGACATTACGGGAGATCCGACTGTTGGATTCTCCTAAAACCAGAACCGTTGGGTTTGTATCGAAAAGAGTTTTCTAACGAATATTAGAGATTTGAAATCTAACGGTTGGATTTGGAGTTATGTCCAATCAAATTTGGAAAAGGTCGTTGTAAGTGCAGTTCGATGGCCGTTGATGGAAGTCGACTGTACGGGCCTTGATAAAATTATTAAAAATAGCAATATTTTGTGTAAAATCATAAGAAATGATTTGGAAAGAATTGGGATGAAAAATTCCATATTTGAAAAGATAAAAATAGATTTTTATCAAAATGAACTAGTTATGAACTAGAATTATAATCCCTTTATTTTCGAAATAAATAAATTAGATTTGAAAGGGTTTTAAAAGTAACCAGAATTTCCAATAATTGAATTGGAATGGATTTGAATAGAAATTGTATTTGGAATATTTCGATGTCGGATTTCATGATCATACAGATATTGTTATGGAAATTTGAAAGATATATTTATATCATTATTACCAATAAGATATTTGTTGGTCGTAGAATTTGATATTGAATATAAGCCGATATATTTTCTATTCAGAGCCTTGTATTTAATATCAAATGGTATTTGGGTTTATCTTGAATGGTGTTTTAAATAACACTTGTTCTTTAACCTGATAATTAATGGAATGTGAACTGGGTTTACCTTGAACTGTGTTTTAACGACATTTTTTCTTTAACCCGATTTACAGTGAAATGTGATTTGGAATTTATAAATCTTTTGTTAAGATTTAAAGGAGATTTTCCAAAGTAAAGTTTTCCAATTTAATAAAATAAATTGGAATGGAATGGAATTCGATTTGGTAATAATCGAAGTGAATTTCTGTGGAGGAAGACAACTGATATATCTGGAATTTAAAAGGCTTTGCCGTTATTCCATATATATTATTAGTCGGATATGGAAGTTTATATCGATTATATATATATCGATTTGTTTTCAGTGAAGATTCCATCATTGATGGAATGTGATTTTGGATTGTCGCGAATAGTATCTGTAACACCCCATGTCCATTAATGTCACTCACAAAGGGAATGCATTAACTTCTATGGAGCATTTTAAGTGAATATAGAAAATAAAATCACAATAAGACAGACATGAAATAGTACTTGAAATTTTAAAACTTTATTTATTGCAACGGAAGCTAAATATGTTTGGTTACATCACCAAAACCCAAAGACTAAAGTCAAGTACATAATATCCATCTTGAAAAAATCAGAGTACATAATATAAAAAGCATAATCCCATAAATAGCCATAAAAGAGATAGGTTGAGCTTTACTTTAGCAATCCAAATCCAAGTGCTCCCAAAGAGATCCAAATCAAGCTTTCCACCCTAAGAACCTTGGGGGTGGAAAAGGAAGAAAAGAGGTGGAAACAAAGGGGGTCAGACATAAAGTCTGGCAAGTCCGATAACTCCAACAATATAACTATCAAAGTAACTAGGATAAGACATAAGCTTGGTAAATAAGGAAATGACTGTGAATTAATGGCAAGACCAAGCAACCAAAAATAATAGGATGAGCAAAGAGAACGTTAAAGGCGCTTCCTAATCAATATAGGGTAATTACTATACTATATCGTACTGTACCGTACTGCACTGTACTAACACTAACTGCACCCATACTAGTCACTCTAGAAACTTGATCCCTCTTGACTAAATAGAATGATGATAGCTTCGTGTACTACTAGATGTACCCACTATCCCAACTAGATGTACCCCTTCAATGGTAATTCCATGTACTCCTAGCTGACGTCATAGGTGCCGCCTGCTCCTATCTCCATTAGGTGTACCCGCTACCCTGCCCCATTCGATTGGCTCCCTAACTCGTAGATACCCGTGCAGGTCCCACAGCGGGGTGTATCACTCCCCAATATGGCAACCTTATACTACGCAAGGAATGCACGGCTTATACCTACACGATGCAACAACGTCTTACCTACCAGCCCGGGCCCACGCACTCACATGACCTCGTTGGACTTGCGTTGCCACCGCTAACCCATTTTGGCCTCTAACATTCATGCCCAATAGGCGTGTCCCGTCCTCGACTTGGGTCGAGCTCACAAAGGTACTTAATGGACTACTGGACTGAAAAGGGCCCCCACCAAGCTTCCCACCTAGGCTTGGTCCCCTCTAATACATCCCACTTAACCCCATGTCCACTTACATGTATAAATTTGGTTAAGTGTTTTCTAATTTAACCTAGTCTCACCCTTTTGTTTAATTAACAGGTTGTATTGGTTAAGTCTGTGGGCTTATATACACAAATATTACCCACCTACCCAAGATTTACTTAACCCTCTCACTGGTTCGGACATATTTAATTTACGGTTAAGTTTGTGGGCCTATATGTACTAATATTACCCACCTACCCAAGATTTACTTAACCCACTCATTCCGTATAACCCAGTTTACTTAACCCCCAACTTAAACTTAAGTTCTTACAATCCCTAGGGATCAGATTTGGTTAAGTATTCCATTTCATTTACCATGTCCATTTTTAATTAATCAATTAATTAAAACCTTTCCCTTCATAGGTGTCAATACCTATTTTATCCAATAATTTGAATTACATGTCATAATTGTTTATATTCAAATTACTCCATTTTTCTAATCGTATATCTCATGACATCCACATGTCACCCACATGTCACCCACTAGATTCCTCATGCCACCCAAGGCACCCACTTAACCCCCTCATGTCCCACTACATGCTTATCTGGTTAAGTATTTCTTAATTCATTAAGGTCGTAACCTTATAAAGACCTCTCACATTAGACTGACATTTATGGCAGTTGGATTTGCCGGGAGGGTCCGGGCAGTCTTACACCATAAAAGAGCCTAACCTCGTGTATTTACAACTGTTACGCTTTTAATTTGGGCCTAGGACCTCTCACATTGGGCTACCATTTGTGACTACTGGATTTGCCAGGCGGGTCCGGGCAGTTTTACGTCACAAATGAGTCCAACCTCGTGTCCTAAGCATTGATTATCACTTATAATCCTTTACCTCAATTTGAATTATTTTCCCTATTCAAATTATCAATTAATTCCAAATTTAACGATGTCCATAATTGACTCAATTATGTCCATCCATTTATGGTATGCAAAATTATACCAATTTCGTCACAAGTTTATTATATGCCATTAAAGGCCTTTTATCTCACTATTTAATATCCCTATTCAAATTCAAATTAATTTACATATATGACTCATTTACATTCCAATTCACATTTATTAACATAATATTTTCATCCCATATTTGGATTAATTATTCCTAATCAAATATGTTAATAAAATTCCAATTATCTTTATGACCATAATTCACATTAATTATGTCCATATATCACTTTACCAATTAATATTTCAATTTACATATATGTCTCTTTTAAGGCCATTACATGTCAATTCACATTTATTAACATAATCAATATTTTTCCCCATAACCCCCGCGGCGTTCCACTCGCATAGAATATATGATAGACTAAGAAATAGTCTAAAACATGGAAAAGGAAAAAACACCACATATTCACATAACATACAAAATAGGCCTAACTTGCATATGAGAATTTACCACATAACCTGCATAAAATCATCGATCTAAACATAGGCCTAAAAGTATGAACCTACATGTTATGAACAAGATTTTCATCACAAAACTTACATAGGCAATAACAAAAAACTTGCATAACATGATTCATATTCCAAACTCATATTTTTATATAAACTGGCATTTGTGATTTATGCAACATAACAATGGTGTAAATTTACCTCTAAATATACAAACTAGCATGTACATATTTGGCATGTAACTTATGCATATCATAGCCTAACTTTTGATCTAAAATAGATGTTATAATATTTACTAACTTGTATGTGATTTACGACTAAATCAACATCTAATCTTGCATACATACATATGATCTATCATATGAATCAACATAACCAAACTAGCATTTAAACAACATGATGATTTGATTACATGTAAGCCAATCGTAGAATTACAACATAGATCATAACTTTACAACATAGATGACAACATAAAATCATAGAATTTACAACATGTATGATAACATCACAATTTAACAACATAATCATATCATAAGGTCAATAATTCACATCATATCCATATAATCCACAATTATATCTAATCTTACTTAATTTAATAATTATCTTGATTAGAGAAATCGAACTTGCCTTCCGTGGTTAAAGAATTATGACCAATTGATTAAACATGATGCAGAATTGTTGTAGCGATGTTAGTTGATTCGTTGTTGTAGCTCTAAGCTTGAATTAGGTTGAATTGATTAGCTAACTTCCTCTTTAGTTGGCGGCGGCTACACTGAGTTCCATGGCGACGGCATAACGGCTTTGGTTCCAATTTTAATTAGGTTTAGGGTTAGCATTAGGATGTATTTATAGGTGTAGGAAGTTATTTAGGACCATTAGATTAACCCCGAACCATAAGAACCAATCAAATGCAAAATCTGCATTTTAGCGAATCGGCCCACGGGTTGACAGCCAAACACCCTGGATTAACCCCTAGTCGACCCAGCAGAGCTCGGGTCGACCTCAAAAATTGGCCGGTTCGGTTATTCCCCCTCCCAATTCGCTGTTTTGATCTTTTTCGCATATTTATTTATTTAATTTTTAATTTATATATATATATACATATATATATATATATATATATCAATATATATATATTTCTCTGCGCGACCCATTTCACTTAATTCTTTTCTAAAAATTAAGTATACTTTAATTTGTGAATTTTATTGTTATAAAATTACGGGGTGTTACAGTATCTTTAATAATACTGTTCTTAGACCCAATGGAGTTAAGAAAATCAGAAACTAACTGAAGATTAGTTAAGTTAAATGGTTTCCTGGGCATTGATCGGATGTTGGTTTCGGCCTTTGGGGTTATTACTTAGGGAATTGTTCATTTGCTAATTTACGGTTAAAGGCTGATGGAATGGAATGTGATTTTGGGTTTATAGTGAACCATGTTTTAAACGACATTGGTTCTTTAACCCAGTTAAAGACAGGATATGATTTCCCAAGTTAAACAATCATTAATATTGATTTTTGGGAAGATTAAAACCAAGTGGAGTTTTAATGAATCTTTAATTAGATTGAAATGATTGAGAATGGAGTATCACCAGTTTTGCTCCAGGCGACAGTTAAATCTTTAATTAGATTTGAACATGAAATGGTAATTGAATTTACCGATAACACTGTGGTGTTAGATATGAAGTATTACCAATTTTACTTCATGGGATGAATAGGTTGGGTTTGGGAAATTTAATAAGTGATTACTTCGGTAAGGTTCGCTAATCCCGACTAGTTTGGATAAACCATAATTTGGTTTGAATTGATATTCAAAAGAAGATTGAAGCATAAATTTAAAGAATATATCTTTGATAAAGTTAATGGGAACCTTTCCCAAAGTATAAGAATATTTGAATAAAAGAATATTCTGAATTGGAATGAGGCGAATGTTGCGTTTGTGCAACACTTATTTATTATATACGCGAGTTATTCAAAAAGACCGGGTTTATTCCATTCTGAATAACTGATTCGACGATGTGTCGAGGATGAAGACAATGGCCGAAGACCGGAGGTCTTCACATCGTTTGGATAATTACTGATGATCTTGATTGGGTTGTACACCCAAGAGGAGGGAATCAGTTAGTGATCGTCCAGACGTACTTGGTGATCGATGGATATGCAAGGTACAAGGTACCTCCGGTTTCGTTCAGACCCAGAACAGACTTGTAAATGGACTGTGTGTCAGACATTGGATATCATTCTGTGTGATTGATGGATATCGGTTGCATGGAGTGGTTTGCCTGTGTGGCATGCTGAGATGCAAATGATCAAGGATTCTGTTGAAAAGCAGAGTCTTACGGTTGATGATCAAAGCACTGCATATGTGGCATAGCTTTGTGTAGCATTAATTCGCGAGCCTCACACCCCGGTTGTGAACCAGAAACGGGAGAGGACATCAGGGAGGGCATGCGTTTCCTTCTAGCTAGGGTGGTGTCAGTGACCTACCAGCCCTGACATTTATATTAGTTTCACCTGTGCGGTTGTTGGATTGCGAGGCGCCTTGGGTATATCGGCGACTATGTGGAGCCGATGGAGTCATTCGGCTCGTTGACGTCCCAAAGGGCGGGGAAACGCAGTGTTCAGGCATTTTAATCCACATCGGTGGACCGACCCTGATGATCCAAGGGCTCACCTAAGTCTGGGTCCTAAGACACGGGCTAGAGTGTCTCGAAGCAGTGAGGACAATCCCTTGCCTTGGTTCACAGATGGAAATCCAACTTCCGATACGTGACTTTGCGGTTTTGATTGTAAACCTATATATGGCGACGTAGTGGTATGGGGCACTTATGCCGTCTATGATTGATACTTATGATTGAAATTGTTTTGACACTATACACTTATAGTAATAGTAAAAGATGAAATTTAGCGTATCAAGCATTCTTTGGCTATTATAAGGCAAAAACCTATCCTCCGGCTTGTGTTGCATTACGTGATGGGACCTGGGTCTTGTAATAGCTTCATTGTTCTTTATTTAGCATTGCGTTGTTCTTTTATGCACTGGTATTTTTGGGAGGAAACCCGGTCCGTGTTATACGGCGTGGTCCTTTGATTTACCTAACTTTAAAATCAGATTAATAACTGTTTTAGTTATCACACCAGTCACATGACTGACCTGGAGTTTATTGTTTTAACCTAAACTCTCGGTGCCCTTATTTTTGATACGGGCAGCTAGTAGTTTTGGTTTTGCAGATTTATATTCACAGGATCCTGGTTTACAGCTAGAATGGTACCCGGAAAGCTTTGTATCCGTATATCTCCTTCAGTTGTGTTTTGTATTATTTTCCACTGCTATGTAAGGAATTTTAATCTCTGATATTTTTCTGTTGTATTATAATTATTCATACTCTATATATTCTTGTATTCTGATGGAATTGTTGTAATAAGTAATTAAATGTTCTTCTGTTTGTGTCCCGATGTGGCTTGTTCTCAACTCAATGTGTGCTTTCCTTCACAGGGAATTCGGGTCGTCTCAGCTTTGTTCTTCTGTTTGCGTTCCGATTTGTCATGTTCTCAAAACAATCTGGGGTTTCGAGCGGTCTTGGTCGGTTTAGCGATCGATTCGGATCGAGCGAAATTCCTTGTTATTACATTTGGTATCAGAGCTTTGGTTTACAAAGCTCGAGAATAAGCCACATTAGAACCATACGAAAGAATTCATCAGAGATTGGATTAGTAGTATCCAATGAAAATGACTCGTTAGAAATGGGATCAGCAGTATCCTAGAATGAGTCGGAAGAGTATATTTTTAAATTGAAAACGAATTTTGTTTTGAAAATTTAAACTTTATTCAACGTATTTGAATATTTATTTGTATTGAATTTGGGAAATCCAATATATAAAGATTTTGCATATACGTCTGATCCACGGGTATTCGAAGTTTTAATATATATTGGGTAGATATAGAATCACACTCTAGTGGCCCGGAGATGATTCTAGTGATAGGGCCTCATCATCAGTGTTTGTGTTCGAGTTTCGAAGGTGGGATATCTATATGATTCCAATTAACTGGTGTGAGAACCAAATATATAGTTAAAATATACTATTGTGACTTGGCATCAAAAACATGATTTTTGTATATATATCAAAATTATGAATTTGAAACGCTAATCAACTAATTGATTGCTGATTGTGTTGTTTGATTATTGTTGTGATTAATTAGAATTTGAACCATTTAGCCAAATTATATCAAATGTTGGACTAAACTGAAAATTGTTTGAAATTTCATGAATATACATGTGTATCCATTGAACAGGTTATAGCCAAGAGGCTAGAGAAGAGGAATAAAACTGTTTGCCCAACAAATAGGTACACGTTTATTGTATTTCTTGGGTTTTGGATGATTTTATGAGCCGATTGGCTAGCCGCTTGGCTATTTCTTTTTCTTTTTGGATTGGAAAGGCCTGTATTGCAATTTCTGGATTTTCCCGGTGCTCCCGTGCAGGGGAGGTTATGGCGAAATATTTCAAAAATTTAGGGTGTTAGCCAAATTTTTAAGAATTTGAAAAGTTCTTAGAAACTGAAAAGTTGAAGAACTTAAGCCATAAAAAAATAATGAAAGTTGAGTTGATTAGTTAAACAACTTTCAGCTTCATTCCTTTTCGAGGATGAAAAGTTTTAAGTGGGTTAGATTGTAATAACCCGGAAATCCGAGCCAATTTAAAATTTTTATTTTGGCAATTTTAGTGAATTTTGAATATTTAAAATGGTTTATTTTAAATAATAACGACGAGAAATTTATTTTGAATTGAATTAGAACGTATATATTTATTTGAATCAAAGTTAGAATACAAATATTTTATTTTAAATATAAAAGGAATTGAAAATGGCGCGGTAGTTCGAAAATTCGATTTCAAATTTCAAATGAATGTACAGGATTCAAAATAAACCGGATTTTAGCGAAACCAAAAATATTAGAATCTAATTGAAAATATCTTTCCAACGAATCCGGAAAATTGAAATTTCATGGCGGGAATAAAGAGATACGTCCAGTTTAAAATTCAGAAAAGTAGCTGTGGAATTTATATATATTTTAATATATATAAAAGGCCCTTAAAAATGGAAATTTTGCAAATGACTTTCGTTTTCGACGAAACCACTTTTCTTGGAACCGGAATGTAAAATTATTGCTAGGTTTCAAAATTCATAATTTTTGAATTCAATGTGTGAGCGTGGCAAAAGAAAACGTGTTTTAACAGTTTCAGTCAATTTCGATCGACCAGAAAATGGTCATTTTTCGAACGGTCTTAGTCGGTTTAGCGATTGATTCGGATCGAGCGAAATTCCTTGTTGTTACAAGAAAAAAGTTCTTCATAAGAAAGCTCCAGTTCAGAATGCATCAATACCTAAACCTGTCATTTGGTTGCCCGTGTGGAAAGTGAAACAAACTACGAGTCAGTAATGGGACTGGTATGAGAAATCATTCTTAACTAACAATGTGGCAAATCACAGGACCATGCCGTTAACGCGGAACGGGTTTACTCCATTGGATTGCCAGTGATGTTTAATAAATTTTATTTCATAAACAAAGCAATGCTTTTTAGAAAATGAAATCATTATAAGACTCAAGTCCCATCACACAATTCAATGCAAACCGAAGGATAGAGTTTTACCTTATAATGATCAAAAATGCTTGATACGCAGAAAATAATATTTTTAATATTATTATTAGTGTCTAATATGTTTCAAGAATACTTCAAAGTGAATGTATCAACCCTAGACAGCATAGTACCCCATCCTTCTATGTCGCCATATATAGGTTTACAATCAAAATCGTAATGTCGTATTGGAGATTGGAGTTCCATCATGAGTCAAGTCTAGGGACAATCACCTAACTGATTCGAGACACTCAAGCAATGTCTTAGGATTCGTACGCTAGCGAACCCTTGGATACTGCAGGGCCGGTCCACAAATACTTTAGTGGATTAGTTATGCCTGAACACACGCTTCCTAGTCCTATTGAACCTATAACATGGTCACAATTGACCAAAAAAACCGAGGTGCCTCATTCCATCAACCATATAAGTAAAATGCCAGGGCTTGCAAAACCCTGATACCACTTCTAGCTAGAAAGAAACGTGTGCACTCCCTATGTTCCCTTGTCCCGTTTCTGAATCTACCAGGGTGTGAGGCTCGCGAGGTAACGTAAAACACAAAGCTATGCCGAAATAGGCTATGCTTTGATCATCATCCACAATACCTTGCTTTTCAACAAAAGCCTCGATCAATTGCATCTTAGCATGTCACATTGACCATTCACGCCATGAGATTGATAACTACCAATACATAACCTTCGAGCTCATGCGTCTCAAAGAAGGGTGTTGAGCAAGGGAATAAATTCTCCGCCACCACAAACATATATTAAATAGAAATCAATTTAATTACATGGAATGAAATTCAATGTCGAACACACATCCATTTTCAAGTCCGTTCTGGGTCTGAAGGAAACTGGAGTCAGCTTATTCCTCGTCCCGTATGTCCAATATGGAAGAGAGGTGCTCGCATATCCGAACAATCAAAAAGTACATCTAGACAACTACCACTTTAACCCTTTACTGGTAGCTAACCAGTGCCGGGCATCAGTAGTTATCCTTTCGATGTGAAGATCGCCGGTCTTTAATCGCCATCTTTAAGATCTTCAATTTAGATCGTCGTATAATCATTTGAAATGAGATATAACTCGGTCTTTTCTAATGATTCTCTGATATATATAGTTTAAAATAATTTCATATCGTTAATAGTATTTAATAACGATCTATCGCTATTTTTATTTATATAAAAATAGCTAAATTTATTTAACGATGCTTCGGGTCGATGGGCCGCCCTAGTGTTGTTTTTATCAAAATTTGATTTACACTTATCTCGAAATCTAACCGTTGGATTTTAACAAAGTTCATATCTTGGAAAGATCTTCCCAAAGCGGTCCTAACACTTCCAGTTTTGGGAAAATCCGACGGTTGGATCTTTCTCTATAATCGTTTAAAGTTATGATTTCGAAACGCGAACTACCACGCGCGATTCATTTAATTTTAATTTTAATTTTTATATATATAATTAAATATATATATATATATAAACTTTTCGACAATTTCTCTAACGTATTTAACATGCCAAATAAAAGAATATTTTCATTAGCACATCATATCTATGTACAGTCAAATAGAATATAGTTCATTTACATGAAAATTGATCCAATAACGAATCAACTTTGTGTATAAAATCTAATATATGAAAATGTAAATATAAATGAAATTTCGACAGTGCATATAAATACTAATATATGCAATATAATTATAAATGAAATTTTAACAACGCATATAAATTCTAATATATGCGATGTAATTATAAATGAAATTTTAACAACGCACATAAATTCTAATATATGCGATGTAATTATAAATGAAATTTTAACAACGCATATAAATTCTAATATATGTGATGTAATTATAAATGAAATTTTAATAACGCATATAAATTCTAATATATGCGACTTAATTATAAATGAAATTTAAACAATGCATATAAATTCTAATATATGCGACGTAATTATAAATGAAATTTTAACAACACATATAAATTCTAATATATGCGATGTAATTATAAATGAAATTTTAACAACGCATATAAATTCTAATATATGTGATGTAATTATAAATGAAATTTTAAAAACGCATATAAATTCTAATATATGCGATGTAATTATAAATGAAATTCTAGCAACGCATATAAACTCTAATTTATGTGATGTAATTATACATGTAATTCTAACAATGCATATAAACTCTAATTTATGCGATATAATTATAAATGTAATTTTAACAACGCATATAAATTCTAATATATGCGATGTAATTATAAATGGAATTTTAACAACGTATATAAATTCTAATATATGATGTAATTATAAATGAAATTTTAACAATGCATATAAATTCTAATATATGCGATGTAATTATACATCTAATTCTAACAGTGCATAAATTCTAATGTATGCGATGTAATTATAAATGCAATTCTATTCATTTCATTAAAAACAAAGTTTTTAATGTAAACATGTTTTGATTTGAAAACATGAATGTTTGACCGACTTCTATTCTTACATTAGAAAGTGAATTTTTAATGTAAAACATATTTTCCGTTTCTTTTTCCACATTTCTATTATTACATTAAAAAGTGAATTTTTAATGTAAAACATGTTTTCCTTTTAAAACATGAATCCTTTCACTAATTTCTAACTTTACATTAAAATGGATATTTTAATGAAAAACATGTTTTGATTTTAAAACATGGACACTTTTCTTATCTTTAACATTACATTAAAAATGTATATTTTTAATGAAATCATGTTTTGATTTAAAACATGTACATTTTTCTTATTCTTAACGTTACACTAAAAATGTATATTTTTAGTGAAATCATGTTTTGATTTAAAACATGAACAATATTATTATTCTTAACATTACATTAAAAATGTATATTTTTTGTTTTGATTTAAAACATGAACACTTTTCACTGCTTTCATTCTTGACACTAAAATATGAAATTTTAATTAAATCATGTTTTTATTCAAAACATGTATATTTTCTATTTTCTAACATTACTTTAAAAATGTAAACCTTTGTATGTAATGTTCTTATTATCTATCTAAAACATAAACATTTCTATTTTTATAATAATTTCATAAATTGATAGAAATTTATATTTCATTTTTGTTGAATATTCCAATTCAATAAAATGACAAAATTTGATATTTCCATTTTATTGAAAACTCTAGCTCAATCAAATAACATAAGTGTATATTTCATTTTGATTGATAATTCTAATTCAATCGAACAACAAACAAAAGTGACATTTTATTTTGGTTGAAAATTCTAATTCAATCAAACAATATTTTCTAATTCAATCAAACAATAAACAAGAGAGATATTTTTATTTTGATTAAAAATTCTAACTCAATCAAACAACAGCCAAAAGTGATATTTTTACTTTGATTGAAAATTCTAATTCAATCAAACGATAGCCGAAAGTGATATTTTTATTTTGATTGAAAATTCTAATTTAATCAAACAATAAACAAAAGTGACATTTTATTTTGATTGAAAATTCTAATTCAATCAAACAATAAACAAAAGTGATATTTTTATTTTGATTGAAAATTCTAATTCAATCAAACAACAGCCAAAAGTGATATTTTTATTTTGATTGAAATTCTAATTCAATCAAATAATAAACAAAAGTGACATTTTTATTTTGACAATAAAATTGAACATTTTATTATAGATCTATATTTGACAAGACGGTGTCTCATGTCCCTAAATAAAATATGAAATTTATGTCATAACATCGAACCACTATACATAGATCTGAAATAAAAAAAAAATTATTTCAAATCAAAATCAGATAATAAGCCATAGATTCAAACAAGGTCCAACAAACATGAGAATCATGATCAACAATCAATCATTCAATAGATTCAAGTAACAAATCTGTTTTAATTATCATAACTATATGGATTCCATTGATGATGATTAATCAAATTTTTAATTATAAAAAATATAAGAAATCTCACTGTCATTTGAATCTGAGTGGTTCAGTTCTTCAATTTTGGCCAAAATTTGATCACCTTAAAATTGGCTCCAATTAGTCTAGAAACGCAGATCTCGGCTTTACGATCGCAACACTTCGAAAAGCGTTCAGTTCTGAGTCAGTATGAGAGAGTTATGATTTCATTTAGGTTGATAGCATTTTAAATTAATTAATTAATTAAATAAATAAAGAAAACAACCTTTCTTCTATAATCAGTTCAAGGCAGTAAGCTTCCCTTTCTCGTTCGATACTAGGGTTGGGTTTTGCGGTCATTACAGGTCATAAGGCAACGATCGAAGACCACCACGCCGGAAAGGTGTAGGTGGCGCGCAAGGGGGTCCCACCCGTGGTAGGCGCGACCGCAGGTATAGGGGGCGGCGCATCGAACGACGTGGGTTTGGGTCCTGAAAACTCGGCAGTTGTTCGACTATGGTGTGGGTTATCCGTATGGATAGGAAGAGGATGAAAATCTCTTCGATAATGTCAAAAGGATGGGCTAATTTTATTGAGAGGATTTTAAGAATTTAAGGGAAGAAGATGGGAGCATTCTGGCCATGGAATTGGGTTAGGCGGCGACTACAGGAATAGGGTTTGGAAGAAGAAGATAAAAAGGATTTTATATTATTTTATTCTTATTTTTTACAAATAAATCCATAAATTCTTAATAACTCAAATTTTAGTCCAACATGAGTTGTTTCAACCTAATTGCCCCTGTTCCGGAACTAATGGGCTAGGTCCCGTCAGCCCAAACGACTGTTTTTGGCATGATTTATTTAATTTAAAATTTAAATCCTTTATTTAATTAATTCGATCGTATATTTAAACCCATCGGGTGTAACATCCAAGATTTTTGACCGTTCAAATCAACAATGATCCTTAATGTCAACATAAACAGATCAAAAATACGGATAGTTATTGGGATTAAAATAACAAAAGGAAGAAAGCAAATACAGAATCTTGTAGCTAAAGGACAAAATATAATAAATAAACAAAAGTTCATGAAGCTGTTAAAACATAAATTTTATTATATTTTACAACGATTATCGTAGTAAATTAACATACACCATACCAATGCATTTGCAGCGGAATAATAGTTGTAACAACCCGAATTCCGATGGACCGATTTTTTTTCAAAAACCCGAGTTAGTTGATCTGGTATCCTACAGAAAAGACAGAGACAAGAAATATGTTAGATTTCAGAAAACAGCTCACAGCGGAAGGAATAAAATATAATATATATATAAACATAGCTTTACCTTAATTACAATACTGCTAAATCAGTATCTCCAAAGCTATAAGTCTCTGTCATGTATCTAACCTGCGAATGTTATGAGGAGGGGATCAGAACATAAGTTCTGTGTGAATGAGTTTAAGCTACACTTCTTGAATAATCCTACATATACCATTCAATTACATTTTATTGTTTATTAGGTTATTTGTGTCGTTAGCGCTCATGGCTTACACACACGTTGCACCCATCTACTCCCAGTAGATTAACCTAATATAATGTATATGTAGCTACCCCCAAACTGAGGTACACCACGTGGTACCCCACTCGCATGGTGCCCACCGTATCCTCGCAGTGATATAAGCAGACCCCCGTCCTATGTCATAGTAATGTATATTTCTCTTATATATATATATAATACAACACTACGCCCACATAGGATCACTCTAATTTGACTGCCGTTATCGAATAATGCCCAGTAGTCTACGATACACAACCCAGAGCAGACATGGTTATATCTAGACACTTCCACGTACGTATTCTCTATCGTATTCGAAATCTAACCCGCACACCCATCGTGTGTTCGTGCCCGAGTTCCATGGCAGGGCTACACAAGAAACATGGAACTCGGTCGGGAGCTTTCCTTATATTTGTGCAAGGCCCGCTTTTAAGAGCCTCCCACACAAATATCCTTAGGGTTCGTTTTCTATGGTGTCTATGGCCCCACCTCGGCCCCTCCCATAACTAATAAAGACTACGAGAGCTAAGCGACAAGCCCCTAAGCAACCAATCTAAACATCCATGTGGCGTCTCCCCTCAACCACCGTCCCACGATAGTGAATGGTTAATGGTATGTTGGGTCTAGCTCTAGTCTTTCCGCATCCTACTGGCTGTGGTAACAGGCACTCGACGACCTACAATCCTTGTTGGTCCTGACCCTCCACCTTCGTTGAGGCAGCCGTCGAATCACCTTTTCCGTCATTGTGAACAACATTCTGACTGCCCAGCTATTCTTGCAGTCAAGGCCCACCAACCTAGTAGTTACGCGCAGACCGAACCTCTGCGGGCACAACCTGAAACATCTGCCACCACATAGAGGACTACTAGGAGCACCTTTTGACGTCTCAAGAAGCCGCGTGCTTCTCCTTCCAGTCCGTTGGAGCCGCCAAAATAACGAATGTGCGCTCCCCTCATGTCTTATGACACCGTGATGATTTACCTTGTTGGGTTATTCATCGTACAACGTACGGATTGCCCCAAGCACCTTGATTTTATATGTCATTAGACTCTACGTCTAATCAATTCTTATGCGCTTGTGTTACCTCGTCAGTTTTTCTTATTTAACTTGGTTATTTTTATTCATATTGACTTCCTTTTCAAGTTTACCAAGTTACCCTCGCTTATTATTTCAATTTATACTTAACCCATTTAAGTCCATTAATAAGACCTCAACATTTTGTTTTCCAACTTCATAAATTATTCCCTTTTAGGGTTACAACAATATGTTATACATAATTCATAGTTAAGTATGTCTTATCCACATATATACTGATTAGGAGAATAATCCCCTAAACACCAGCCCCGAAGACCGAAATCTACATCAGACTGGCACCCAGAAAATTACTCAACCCAACCAAAATATATGATTCTAATTTACTTCTTTTCCATTCATATAACTTATATCATCTTAAATTTCACACTTCTCCTTCCCAAACTACTTAATTTATAATTAAGTATATCTTCACATATAAGTTACCTTATTTTCCTCTATCGTTTCTTATAACTTACCTTATCCCATAAGTTATACTTTCCACTTGTCCCTAGGACAAGTTAAACCTATTATCCTTCCTTTTCTTATTCAAATTCATTCATAATAGGTTATTTACCATTCCCCAATTTTGTCATTAATTTAGATTTACTTAACCCTTTCCATTTATTTAACCCGTTACCTAAACTTTACCCAATTCAATTAATTTGTGATGCCATAACGGGTCCCCTTTGGTTAAGCACTATTTATTTATGTCTTACATGTCGCCCATGTCCCACTTAACCTCTTTTATTATTGTTTACATGTCTTACACATACTTTACTACGGTTAAGTCCACCATAGTCATGTTTTACTTCACGTATCTTACTACAGTTAAGTCCACATTTACATGTTTTACATGTCTTGTCTTACTACGGTTAAGTCCATATTTACATGTTTTACCAGTCTTGTCTTACTGGTTAAGTCCATATTTACATGTCATATTTTACATGTCACCCACTTAACCCTCTAACCATACCCATGTCACCCACATGTCTTATTATGGTTAGTATTCCTTAATTCATTCATTATGACGAATGGTGCATGACCTCCCACATTAGACCGAACACTTTATGGTTGCTGGATTTGCCGGGCGGTTCCGGGCAGTCTTACACCACAAAGCGGGTCTAACCTCGTGTCACCAACCGTTACGCCAACAATTCATGCCTTTGACCTCTCACATTAGACGTCCAATTGTGGCAGCTGGATTTGTCGGGCGGTTCCGGGCAGTCTTACACCACAATTACGCCTAACCTCGTGTCAAAGGTTCATTAACATCGTATTTCACCCAAATCCCAATTTTCTTGTTATGTGTTTCCAATTCAAAATATAGTCTTGTTTACAATTTTGACTATTCCAACTTTTCACTAATTACATATTAATTAGCCTTAATTACAAATTTCCAATTATAGGCAATTTCATCAATTCCATGTAATCCATACCCAAATATGCCAATTTCTTTTATATTCCAATTATCCAAAATATCAAATAATACTCAAGTTCATAAAATCAATATTTTTCCAATATATTTCCCAACGTTCCCATGTTCATACATATATCCTAATTCACCTTTTAGGCTTATCTTACCAATAAATTTCACCAATCCATGTTATCCAACTACATGTTGTTAATATTAAATTGTACTAATTCCATATCCAATTTCAATCATGCCAAACTACATAAATTTAAGATTACCATACAATTATGTCCATAATTCTATTCAAATCATGTATAAATCCTTCCAACCCATATTATGCCCAAACAATCCCTTTTTTCCCTTTTACTTTCTCGTTCTCGTTTACAACGCATAAATTCATGATAGATGTAGGCTCGAGATAGCCTAGCTATAAAAATAAAAAGGGGAAAGAATAAAAAGGAGAGAACTCAATCGTAAGCATAAATGAAATAGCTGATCATATTAAATTATCATCATATTCATTATGGGGAGTGGCAAACGATAGAAGTACAATTATACAACAACCATATTTTAAACCACTCACCTTGACAAGATTGAAGATATAAACAATTGGTTGTTGAGGTAGAACGTTGGTTTAGGCTTCTTATTTGATTATTGACGTAGAACGTGAATTGTTGTTGAAGAAACTTGCTACTTGATTTGATTAAACTCCAAAATTGATGAAGAACTTGCAATTTAATTTAGAGTTTAGAGGCGGCGGCTATGTTGAGCTGAAGTTTGGTGGCATGGAGGCGTCTTATAAGAGATAGAATGATTTTAGGGTTACGTTAGGTGTTCTTTTATAGGTGGGTTAGAGCAACTAGGACCTTAGGATTAAATAAAAACTCATCTAAACCGTCCACCTCACCCTAGAAAAGAACCATCCAGAACAACCCTTTTCACACTTAGTTCTCCGTTAAATAAAATAAAATAAGAGAAACTGCTTTATTTCTTTCTAATTAATGCATTACATACTATTTTTAACGTATAGCAACCTCTTTCCTTCATACATTCAATTATTTATCTATTTATTTATTTATTTATTTGCACTTATACGTGAACCTTTATTTGCTATATTCTTCTCCTAATCAATTGATTGATTTCTTTCCCTTTTTGTCTACTCTTTTTGAAAAGAAACCGCATGTCCTTAAACCATTTTCTTTTATTTATTTACATCTAATCACATGTGCATGCGTCTCTGAATTGAATGTTATTTAATAATATTAACCTTCCTCCAATTGTGGCTTGCTTATGGTCTTATTAGTTTACTTTTTAAACGTTTAAATTTCAAAAGTTGATGCCCTTCACATTATTCGCTCCATTTTAATGTTTACAACATTTTTCTATGCATGCTTTAGTTGCACATTTGACATGTTTTGCATTCCATGTTCTATTTCTTTTATTTGCATCACATTAATTTATTTTTATTTAGTTTCATGCATCATTCATTTATTTAATGCAATAATTTCACATATCCTCTTTCCCTTATTGCATTAATTTCAAATAACATGTATACATATATGCCCCCTTTTGTTTGTCTCTATGTTCGCGCGCAACTTCAAACTTGAATCATGTTCATACGCATCCATCTCTTATGCCTATACTAATTTTTATATGCGAACAATTGTCTATTTTATTTGGAAATTATCTTCCTTAATCAATTAATGGTTTATTTACATTCTTTCAATTAAACCTCCAAATAACTTATCCCCTTTCGCACTGAACAAATTTGCTAAGCCACTATTTAGCCACTCCTTAAAACAAAAAAATATATTGCACTGGTGGGGATTGAACTCACAACCTCTTATGTTCAAGTCTCATGTATTAACCAAATGAGCTACAAAGTCTTTTTTTAACAAGACTTAGGACCAAGCTACATATTATTCTTTTCCCTTTGCTCTTTTTCATGTTTTGTTGCATTTCTTAAATTAGGGACAAATTCTTTGTTTTAAATCAGTTTTCTACAAACTATAGGTCTAAATTGACCAGAAAATCGCCACGAACGTAATGACGCTAATTTCATGACCAAATTCTAGAGTTTCTTCAAATTCTCCTTTTTATTTCTTTTTTAAATGTTCGCATGTATTTCTTCGCATTTCACTGTATTTCTTCATATTTCAAATATTGCATGTAATTTCTTTATTAATCTTTTTCTTTATTTCACTGGATAAACTTCTTACATGCAATTACATTAATATTATTTAATCTTTCCTTTAAATATATCCATGCATATATACATATATCTCATTTTTATTTATATTAAAAATGAGGGGTGTTACATTCTCCCACCCTTAAGGAATTTCGTCCTCGAAATTCGATAGGGGTAAAATATATAATTTCTTGCATAATATCAAACCATCAAGTGTGAATCCAATTTTTTTGCAAACATTGTGCACATGTGCAAAGTGAAATACATCATAGTAATGCATGTATGCCTAATTTGGTACCACCTATATGTATGCAAACTTTTAATATATTTTTTCAAAACATGATGCTCACATCCTAAATATACTTGCTGTTCTATATGAATGCAATATTTTTGAAAAACCAAAACATTTTTCATCCAAATTTTCCCATACTCTTATAGAATAAGAGCATAGTTCATCTAATTGTTGCATCCAAAATCCTACCAACCATTATTAAATTCGAAATTTAGAAAAATCAAATTTTACAAATTCGATTTCTTATGTTACAAAAAGGTATAAAACGGAAGAATTTACATTTTTCGTTTTTCTTTTATGTACCTTTTCTGGTTGCACTTGGATTTTTACATAGTTATTCTATAAAAAGTACCTATTTTCCTATCCAAGCACAATTACATAAGAAACTTTTTTTTTCAACTTATCTTTTTCGAGATACAATTCTAGTCTTTATAATGCTTATGCATTCTACGGGAATTTATTTTTATTATTCTAGGATAGTCCTTATTATTTACTTCCTAGCCTCAAACTCGTTCTTTCTAGACACTAATCCTTACCTACTCCATTCGTTTTAAAACATGGTTTGGTCTCTTTTTTTTCTAAATTTTTCTCCCAAAAATTAAAAATGGTAAAACTTTATTTTCTTTAACAAAACTTGCTTTTGCCAAACAATAAAAACACGCCGTAACAAAAATGCAAAACATTTTTTTTGAACATCAAAAACTTGAGTAGACAAGGACAACTATTTATAATCAGGTTTCCAAATTACCTAGGCTTTCCTAGACACAACCACGAAATGATTTCTTCCAGCTATATATATTCCTAATCCATTTTCCACTTTATAAGGTTTCCCTACTAAACCCACTAATCTCAGTTACTATTGTATGGGATACATCTTTCTTAACACCAATCATTTTGTACACTTTCCACCCAACATACCTAAGGGTCTCAGATTTTCTTGCTCATTCTTTTAGCGTACAAAACAGTTATCCCAATTCTTTCCATATTTTACTCTTTCTATTTAGTGGGCTTCTTTACAGATCTAGGTTTATAAATAATATATTTATATTTTTGAAAATACAAATATGCTCTCTCATTATCTATATAGGAATCGTAAACCTATGCTCTGATACCAAATTTAACAACCTGAATTCCGACGGACTGATTTTTTTCAAAAACCCAATCCATCAAAACCCGAGTTGGTTGCTCTGGTATCCTGCAGAAAAGACAGAGACAAGAAATATGTCAGAGTTCGGAAAACACCTCACAGTGGAAGGAATAAAATATAATATATATATAAACATAGCTTTACCTTAATTACAGTACTGCTAAATCAGTATCTCCAAAGCTATAAGTCTCTGTCATGAATCTAACCTGCGAATGTTATGAGGAGAGGGTCAAAACATAAGTTCCGTGTGAATGAGTTTAAAATACACTTCTTGAATAATCCTACATATAATGTTCAATTACATTTTATTGTTTATTAGGTTATTTATGTCGTTAGCGCTCAAGGCTTACACACACGTCGCACCCATCTACTCCCAGTATATTAACCTAATATAATGTATATATAGCTACCCCTAAACTGAGGTACACCCTGTGGTACCCCACTCGCATGGTCCCCACCGTATCCTCGCAGTGATATACGCAGTCCCCCCGTCTTATGTCATAGTAATGTATATTCCTCTTATATATATAATACAACACTACGCCCACATAGGATCACTCTAATTTGACTGCCGTTATCGAATAATGCCCAGCAGTCTACGATACACCACCCAAAGCAGACATGGTTATATCTAGACTTTTCCACGTACGTATTCTCTATCGTATTCAATATATAACCCGCACACCCATCGTGTGTGCGTGCTCGAGTTCCGTGGCCGAGCTACACAAGAAACACGGAACTCGGTCAGGAGCTTTCCTTATATTTGTGCAAGGCCCGCCTTTAAGAGCCTCCCACACAAATATCCCTAGGGTCTGTTTTCTATGGTGGCTATGGCCCCACCTCGGCCCCTCCCATAACTAATAAAGACTACGAGAGCTAAGCGACAAGCCTCTAAGCAACCAATCTAAACATCCATGTGGCGTCTCCCCTCAACCACCGTCCCACAATAGTGAATGGTTATGTAATGACCCGCATTGGCAGAGGTATTATAATTAATTTATTTAATTATTTATATTGGGAATTAGAGAATACAATGGTCGTTGAATTTAATAATGGTGAATATTTAATTAAAACAATAAATTAAATAATATATTTAATTTTGAAATAATCAGAATTGGCTGAAATGATGATATGGTGTGAACCGGATCATCTGTGATATTTAATTCAGCTTGGAATTTGATTTGATTAACGAATATATTATTTGAACGACAGTTTGAACGTATAATTATATTATAATTAAAAACGAGCTTGAAATGGCGCTGCACTTCGTAAATTGGCAATTCGAACTTCAACTGAATGTACAGGATTCATTTTAAGCCGGATTTCTGTTAAACAAGAAACGTGTGGAGCTGGTGGATTATATCTTTCTAGTGGAAGAGAAAAATCTGGATTTCACCGTGTAGATTTTGATTTATGTCCAAATCAAATTTTAGAAAAGTCGCTGTGGAATTCCTTTATAATTTATAAAGGAATTATTTATATTTTAAAAAGGAAATTCAATATAAATCAAATATCGGGTTGACCAAGATTGAAATATCGAGTTAGAAATCCATATAGGATTTTTCTGAGCTGTATGATATTCCTCTGTGAATATAGACAATGATATTTATTTTTAAATATTAAATTTAATCATATTTATATATTTAAATAGGCTATTTAGGGCTTTAAAAATAGCCACTTTTCCAAACGAAGTCGGAATTCGATGAAACTAATTTTGTTGGATCCGCAATATCAAATATTTCTTAGATTTCCAGTTCCATAATTTTAGAAGTCAGTATGTGACCGTACCAATTTTTAAAGTGAAAAACAGTCGATATTTCGATAGTTAAAAATATGCTGTGTGAGCATACGAAGTCGGAATTCGACGAAACCAGTTTCGTTGGGACCGTAATGTCGAACTGTAGCTGCATGTCCAGTTTCGTGATTTTTAGGTATCGTACGTGATCGTATGGATTTTTAGAAGACGGATATGAATATAAAATGACTAAAATAAAATATCCCAAAATTTCTTAAAAATATCTAAATTCCCTATATATACCCCTTTAACACTTTTAACCTAATTCACTTCCTCAAATTTTCCGCCGTCGTCTGTTTTCTCTTCCAACGTGAGGATTCCTCCTTTGAAAATCAAAAATAAAACTAAATCAAAATTTATAAATCCTCTAATATATATATTCGCAATCAGTATCTCATGCTCTTCGAGTTTATGTGCTTTCTGAATGGTTCGATCACAGTATGCCGCGATATCCTGCTGTTGCGTGAACCTAGGGCTGAGGGATTGGTGAAACTGAAGCTTTAATTTGTGAAATGGTGGTTGGTTTTGAGTTTGTGGTTTCGATTAGAAAGAGTTAGGAAAATTTGGGGTGATTTGATACTAATGGAGTTCGGTGATTTCTGTAGCAGGCCGACGAGGGGTTGAAGTCGGATTCCGCCAAGCAACGTCGAGCTGAGGATAAAGGGTACGGGGTTGAAGAGGAAGTGACAGAGAACGTTGTGTTGATTTCGGTTTTGAAAATGGTTGATAGGAGATGGAGCGGTTCGGGGTTGAAGCCGCCGTAATGGCCATCGCAGGAGCTCGTGTTTGAATTGTGGAGGAAGGTGTACTGTTCATGACGGGTCAAGGGAGTTGGTGGTCCGTTGAAACCATATTTAAGACCAAATTATTTAAGGTTGTTTAAGTTAGTTAATTTGAAGATAAAATAACGTTTAACTAGTAATTGTTATAACTTGAGCATACTTTATCAGAATTGGATGCGGTCGGATCCGTTGGGATCGTATGGACGGGAGCAACACAATGAGACTGACTGGCAGTCCATCGGAGCTCGTTACAATTTATTTCCAAATAAATTGTCCGTCTGAATCAAAGACAGTAAATCGTTTTTAACGATAACAGTCCAATGTGAGTAAATCTCACTAACTCTGAACAGTTTATAATTTCATGTTGTATTTTTAGAACTGTTAAATATTGGCTGATTGACTGTGTGTTGATTGTTTGATTGAACTGCTAGTCAGTTAGTTGAATTTCTATATTGATTCTGTTTAACAGAATATATCATATGGAACTGAAAGTGATGTTGATTTTATTGTGTAACATCTGTGGATGCAGGGAAACAGGTTGGAGGAATCCAACTGGATTCCTCAACATTTATTTTACTGTTTTTCATATATTGTGATATATAATGTGATATATAATCTGTTATCGATTATATGTGTTTGGACGATACTGATCATTGTGATTTGATATGTTAAATACCATAACATACCGAAATGTTGATAAGGGAATATTTTCAAAGTGATATTTGAAATAAAATATTTATAAATGGAATATTTATAAATAAGAAATATTTGTAAATTGGAATATTTATAAATAGGAGATATTTATAAAAAGGGAAAACGTTATAAAAAGGAAACTGTTATAAAAAGAAAATCATTTTTAAAGTGGAGAACTGTTACTAAAAGTAAATCTTTAAAATGAATAAATGTTGTTAAAAAGGAAATCTTTATAAAGCAAATAAAGGAGTTAAATCGAATATGGTATTCGAAAGGAGTTAAATCGAATATGGTATTCGAAAGTAGTAAATCGAATTAGTTATTCGAAAGGAGTTAAATCGAATATGGTATTCGAAAGTATTAAATCGAATTAGTTATTCGAAAGGGGTTAGTCGAGTCGAGTCAGTTGAATAGAGTAATCGAATATTTGTTATTCGAATAAGAGTTAACTAATTAGAGTTAACCAGATGGAGTGAATCAATTAGAGTTAACCAGTTAGAGTTAACCAGATGGAGTGAATCAATTAGAGTTAACCAGTTAAAGTTACCCAGATGGAGTGAATCAATTAGACTTAACCAGTTAGAGTTAACCAGATGGAGTGAATCAATTAGAGTTAACCAGTTAGAGTTAAACAATTTGGAGTTAATCGATTAGAGTTAAAGCAAATAGGAGTTAATCGAATATATAGTTTATTCGAATAGAGTAAAGGAGTTAATCGAATATATAGTTTATTCGAATAGAATAAAGGAGTTAATCGAATATATAGTTTATTCAAATAGAATTAAAAGAGTTATCGAATAATTTATTCGATAGGAGTTAAGTGAACAGAGTTAGAGTTAAATCAAAAAAGTTAAGTGAATAGAATAAATTGAAATAGATTTATCGAATATACCTTATCGAAGGAAAGAATTATCGAATAGAAAAGATTTGAAAGAGAGTTATGCAAGGATGTTTGTTAAAGAATTAGAAGGGTGAACTTTTGTCTATTTCAAGGTTAGAAACGTTGTTCAGTTAAGGTCTGAGATGTATTATTACCCCAACTTGATTGACTTCATTTTTAACTAAGGAATGGTTAAGGTTCGATAGTAATGGATAAGTGAATTTAGTAATTAAAGGAAATGGTTTGAGTTGGCATTGCGATGGTTTGTTTAAACATCTGTCTAAGTCCAATGAAGAAGCTTTGGAAATATTTTCCAAAAAAGAAACCAGAAATGTTTTCTAATAAAGAAAACAAGAAATGGAAATGTTTTCCATTGTTAATAACGTATATTTTACAAATTTAGAAAATAAGAAATATTGAATATTGGGAAACAGGAGATAAGTAAATTAATGAAATAAAGAGATAAATGTTGAATGATGTTTGATCGATATAAATTTCCATTTGGAAATGATATCGTTGTTTTCACACCTGTTTTTCTTCGATAGTTAAATCACAGACTATCGAAGTTTTGACCATTTTAACTTTGTTAATATGGAGAGACCGGTTGGATTATTATCCAAAGAACCACTTTGCGTGCAGCATAAGTGTTGCGAATCGTATATGCCAAAGGAAATTGAAGGCAGAGTTATGCATGGGCTATCCTGTTTACAGAATAGTGCCTTCGGTTCATCCTGTTCCTGGATGACTTGTATGGATGGATGTCTGACAGAGTATTTCCAGACGATCACGTATATTGATTTCTCCAACCGTACCAAGAGTGGAAGCGGAGAAGGAAACTTCTTTTAGCTAACACATAATGTATGGTTGAGGACGTCAATCGGTGATTTTATGGATTTGACGATGTGGCATTCGAAGTGAATCTGATGTGATGATGAAGCCTAACCTCAAGCCTCACATCCGGTAAATGACAAAAATCGGGCGGGCAGCATGGCTAAGTCGGTCGCACCAAAGTAGGGTGTATAATCACCTGATCTAGAGTTACATTTATTTCCAAAAATCTATTGTTGATGCTGTCCCATTAGGGAAACGGTTGGTGATCCCAACCGTTGGTGATATACATTCGATACACTCAAGCGAAATGAGTGGTCGGTCATGTGTGGTCGGGTTACAAGATGTTCTTGTTGAACCCAGTGTATTCCTTTCTAGAGGTACACTAGCGAAAGGTGGTTCCATACCTTGTCATAGTTGGAAATCCATTACCCAATACGTGCTTGCGGTTTTTGATTGTATACTATATATGTAGAACGTGAGATGAAAGCGATTCTGCTAGATGATTATTATATTGTGGTTGATAGACATTATTATAATATTAAAATGTTTTCTATATAAAGCTAATTTGGATTCTCATAAGGGAAAAATCCGTTCCGTTATACGACGTGGACTTATGAGATATCGTTTACTTATTCGAACTGTTTTAACTAATTTACTCCTACCAGACCCATGATTGACCCGGAGTTTATTTTGTTTGTTTCCCTAAACTTTTGGGTGCCTAATTTTGTACAGGCAGTCAAGTAGTCGGGATTAACAGATATACTGGAAGAGCTTAGAGCAGGAGGCTTCAGGATTATATAGCTATAGTTATTTCCACTGTGTTGTAAGTGTTGTACTTTGATAAATGATATGTATATTCAAGTACAGATTTGTATTTCAAAGTTATGTTATGAAATATATTTATTCGTTCCGCTGTGAGATTCGTGTTACTCTGATATTGTGTTCTTCTTCTTCTTCTATTCTAAGTTTCTATCTTATCTTTCCTCATCCTCTAATTTCTTTCATTAATGATCGGTATTTTTTGATTTTTGGTTAGTCGTCATCGTGTTTATATCGATAACCAAAGTCGTCAAAATTCCGGGTCATTACAGTTGGTATCAGAGCAGAAGGGTAATTGATTAACTTGGCTCTGTGGCGTGACTCGGTAGAGATAGGGTTATTAATACCCCATATTGAGTTGAGTGTATATATACGAGCGAACGTATTTGTTATTGATATAAAAATTTGTTTTATATTGTGGTGATTTATTGGTTGAGTTGTTCATGGGTTCTGGTCGAACGGTTTGATCCACTGTATCGGTAGGAGTTACTAAACACTCGAATACGATGGGTCGACACGATATGTTTTGAAAAGAGGGTAAATTAAAATAAATTTAGCTAAGGTATATCTTGATATATATATATATATATCAAAATTATAATATAGTGGATATATTGGTTGTTATTATAATCGAGTAAGATTATAAATTAAATGGGTATGTAAATAACCAATCAGAATTCATATAAGTGAAATACGTGAAATCAGATGAGTTAAATCTGAAATTTAAACCATAAATTGAATTAAAATTTTGGAGAATTGGATAATTGTTTGTAAATGGTTTTGGATTAAAAATAAGGAAAATTTATGATCCTGGGAGATTTTAAATTATTTTACAAGTAGTGTGAATTATATTTTGAAATGAATTTCAACGTGGAAATGTTTAGAAATGGTTTTATAGTATTGAACTCACTTCGTCCACTGGGAAATAGATTCTGATGATGACAGCTGCATCATCAGTATTCATTTTCGAGTTGTAAGTGACAAATTACTAACAGAGATACTGTTTTGAAATTGTTTTGGGAAAGACAAGTTGTGTTGAATTTCAAAATGGGATTTATAATAAAGAATGAATAAAGAAAGTTTGAAATAGAAATTGAATATAGAAATTCAAAGGGAGTTTGAATATATGAAATTCAATGGAAGTGATATAGAATTAAAAAGGTATTCAAATATAGAATTTGAATATAGAAATTCAAATGGGATTTATATTATAGAATTTGAATAGAATTTGATATATAGAATTTGAATAATAGAATTTGATATATAGTTTTGATTAATAGAAGTGATATAAGATTTGAATAGAAATTGAATATAATTAACTAAGTCGAGGAGGAATAAGTTAATCGAGTTTTGAATTTGAAGTTGAACTTTGAAAGGTGAATTGGATTTGTGAATGGATATTCGAAATCGAATATAGAACGTAGATTTGAAATTTGAATTCAAACTAGTTAATAAGCAAGTTATGATATATTTGAACATGTCATGTTCAAATGTAAAAGTGAAATAGACTAAAGAGTTAATTAACAAATTAATTAACGAATTGAGTTAAAACGATCAGGTATAGTTAAAATAGATTGGGCAGGTATAAATATACATGAGACGGGTTTGGAATAAAGTGTTAGAAGAGATAGAAATAGAATGCTCGACGAAAAGGTATGTATTTAATTCATATATGAGATTTTATGCGCCGTATCGGCTAGCCGCTTGGTTTTTTTTCTTTTTCTTTTGGATTGGTCTGGGCCATGGGAGGCTATTTGAAATATCCCGATGCTCCTGGTACAAAGGAGGTTATGGCGAATTTTTCCGGGAATTTAAGGAGTTAGAATATTTTTAAGATAATTTGATAGTTAGAAATCAATGTATCGATATATATATATATATATATATATATATATATATATATATATATAGAAGTCGATAAGGAAACAAACTTAGAAATAGAATAGTAAAATCAAAAAGGAAGACTAAGAATAAAATCTAGTAAGAATAGAAAGAGTAAGCGTATACGTGTTTAAAAGTGAATAAGTAGTTGTATGGTATTGATTATACGAGTAAGTAGTCATATCTGTTTTGACTTTATAAATGTTATTCAGTCAAGGTATGAGAGGTAGTTATACCCCAACTTGATTGATTTCATTATTAACAAATAAATAATAAGATTTCAGACTTGAAGATCAATGTTGAATAAGATTTAGTGAATATAGTATTTGGGTTGTCGTAACGATGTTTTACACAACATCCGTTTTAACCCAAATAAGTGTAAGCTTGGAAATATAATAAAGAATATTTCCTAAGTATAGAAATAAGCGAGAACGGAAAAGAGATAAGTAATTGGAGTATTTTCCAATTATAAATAGCATATATTTTCTAAAGTTTAGAAAATAAAGGAAGGCGGTATTCGTAAATGTTTTCCAAATAACATAAAAGGCCAATATGGTTATTGAAAATATTTGGTTAACAAATATTGATAAAGAAATAGAGAAGTGATTTAACTAATGGAATATTAATTAAGGGCTCAGTGACATGTTCAAAAGGAAATTTTGATTTTTGAAAAGGGTAAACTGTTTAAAAACTCCCAGGGAAAGGCTGTTTGAATTAAAAAAAATTAACAGAAATTTGTGAAAGCAAATTAAAGTAAAGCCAATAAAGTGGTAACTGAGATTGAATTAGAATGATATCAAGACAAATTGGATTGTGAGATTAAAATTTGAAGTGTAATGTGATAATCAAGTTAAGAGTTGGGAATCGAGAAGAAACTCGAGTTTAAATGATATTTGGCTCGGATATAAGCGAATGGTTGTGTTGTGGATAAAAGCAGATTGGAATTTGATTAGGATGACCCTTGTATCTGCTGAATTGATAACAGGTGGAAAGGATAAAATGATATGCCGACAAAAGGTACAAGTTTATATTTCTGTTGGATATAAGATTTATGAGCCGAATTGGCAAGCCGCTTGGCTGTTTGATTTTCTTTGGGGTTAGAGATGGCCCAGAGAGGCGAGTTGGAGTTTAACGTATTGACCAGTACAAAGGAGGTGCTAGCGAAATTTTTCGAAGAGTTAAGGTGTTAGAAAATTTTCAGGATTTTTGAAAATTTCCGTTGATAAGAATTAATTAATAACTTAATTGAACTTAAATTGGTTCAGTTGAAACTGAAGTTAAGAAGTGAACAAATATGTTCTAACCAGTCGATAGGGTCGTCCTCTACCTTTAAGCAATTTCGAGGACGAAATTATTTTAAGTGGAGAAGATTGTAATGACCCGCATTGGCAGAGGTATAATAATTAATTTATTTAATTATTTATATAGGGAATTAGATAATATAATGGTCGTTGAATTTAATAATGGTGAATATTTAATTAAAACAATAAATTAAATAATATATTTAATTCTGAAATAATCAGAATTGGCTGAAATGACGATATTGTGTGAACCGGATCATCTGTGATATTTAATTCAGCTTGGAATTTGATTTGAACAACGAATATATTATTTGAACGAAAGTTTGAACGTATAACTATATTATAATTAAAAATGAGCTTGAAATGGCGTTGCAGTCCGTAAATTGGCGATTCGAACTTCAACCGAATGTACAGGATTCATTTTAAGCTGGATTTCTGTGAAGCAAGAAACGTGTGGAGCTGGTGGAGTATATCTTTCTAGTGGAAGAGAAAAATCTAGATTTCACCGTGTAGATTTGATTTATGTCCAAATCAAATTTTAGAAAAGTCGCCGTGGAATTCCTTTATAATTTATAAAGGAATTATTTATATTTTAAAAAGGAAATTCAATATAAATCAAATATCGGGTTGACCAAGATTGAAATATCGAGTTAAAATCTATATAGGATTTTTCTGAGCTGTATGGTATTCCTCTGTGAATATAGACAATGATATTTATTTTTAAATATTAAATTTAGTCATATTTAAATATATTTATATATTTAAAATGGCTATTTAGGGCTTTAAAAATAGCCACTTTTGCAAACGAAGTCGGAATTCAACGAAACTAATTTTGTTGGATCCGCAATGTCAAATAGTTGTTATATTTCTAGTTCCGTGATTTTTGAAGTCAGTATGTAACCATACCAATTTTTAAAGTGAAAAACATTTGATATTTCGATGGTTAAAAATATGCTGTGTGAGCATACGAAGTCGGAATTCGACGAAACCAGTTTCGTTGGGACCGTAATGTCGAACTGTAGCTGCATGTCCAGTTTCGTGATTTTTTGGTATTGTACGTGATCGTATGGATTTTTAGAAGATGGATATGAATATAAAATGATTAAAATAAAATATCCCAAAATATCTAAATTCCCTATATATACCCCTTTAACACTTTTAACCTAATTCACTTCCTCAAATTTTCCACCGTCGTCTGTTTTCTCTTCCAACGTGAGGATTCCTCCTTTGAAAATCAAAAAGAAAACTAAATCAAAATCTATAAATCCTCCAATCTATATATTCGCAATCAGCATCTCATGCTCTTCGAGTTTATGTGCTTTTTGAATGGTTCGATCACAGTATGTTGCGATAACCTGCTATTGCGTGAACCTAGGGCTGAGGGATTGGTGAAATTGAAGCTTTATTTTGTGAAATGGTGGTTGGTTTCGAGTTTGTGGTTTCGATTAGCACGAGTTAGGAAAATTTGGGGTGATTTGATACTAATGGAGTTCGGTGATTTCTGTAGCAGGCCGACGAGGTTTTGAAGTCGGATTCCACCAGGCAACCTCGAGCTGAGGATAAAGGGTATGGGTGTAATAACCCGGAAAATGTGAAACAATTTAAAATTTTTAAAATTGGTTATTATCAAAGAATTTGAACAATTGAAATAGCATATTTCAATAAAAGAAGGAATTGGGAATAGTGAGGCAGTTTGAAAATTTGAATACAAAGTTTATCTGACTGTACCGGGTGGAAAATATAACGGATTTTAGCGAAACCAAAAATATTAAAATCTGTTTATGAATACCTTTCCAACGAATCTGAAAAATCGAAGTTTCATAACAGGAATCAAAAGTTATGGCCAAATGAATTTTCAGAAAGGTCGCTATATAACATATATAGCCCTTGAAAATAGATATTTTGCATACGACCTCGGAATTCGACGAAACCACTTTTGTTGGATCCGAGATGTCAAATTATTGCTAGGTTTCAAATTTCATAATTTTTGAAGCTAGTATGTGAGCGGGGCAAAAGAAAATGTGATTGGTCGATTTCTGTTAAAATGGGTCGACCTGAAAATGGACATTTTGCATATGAGCTCAGAATTCGACGAAACTGGTTTTGTTGGGACCTTATCGTCAAAACAAAGCTAGATTTATTTTTGTGGAATTTCTCGATTCAGTTTGTGGCCCTGGCAAATTGAAATGTACGTTCAAATTGAATATAAAATGTTTTATACTTTAATTTGAAAAATAACTGACTGTAACAGTCGAATTGGCCAACGAAACATATCCCATTGTGTCCGGAATGGGGGTATTTAGCTAGGGGCGAAAGTCGTTGGGTTGAAATTGGTGTACGTTGGCTAGAAAGGATATTATAGTAATTTAAAATTTTAATAAATTAGAAAATATCTTCCATTTTCTCTCTTATCTCAAAAAAACCTGATCAACCCCTGAAACGAACGGCGAAACCCATTCAAACCTTTCCACCACAATCGCCGCCACCACAGGCCATTTCGCCGCCGCCTCCAGTTGGCAATTCCGATCGTCTTCCTCCCCTCTTCCAATCAACCCCAGCCTCGTCGGAAACCATCCCCTATCGACGTCGAATTTCGTCGAGGAAGTTCACACCTTTCTGCCGCCGCCGATCGTCCCTGGAGCCACCGAGTTCGCTGCTACCACCGTCGATAGGAAGCCTGTTCGTAGCTCTTCGACGTCGTATAGTCTGATCTGGACATCGAGCTACGGTTTTGGTTTAAATTCAAAACATAGTTTTGAAGGTTTGCAAAACATCTGCTTTGAATTTCTGAATTGAAAATAACACTTTTAAGTGTTGCAAAACTTTGAAAAATCATATCTTTTTAGTGTGTTAACGAAATTCGATGAAACAGGAAACATCGAGACCGCAGGGAGGCTCTCTACTGTCTAGCAGAAGCTGCGGATTTTTCTGACCTTCCTACGATTTTTAGCACTTCAAAAACCAATGTGAGAAATCTAAATTAAATTGTGTGAATGGAATCGTGTTGTATAAATTATATAAGCGAAGTGTAAATTATATACGCATTGTATACCTCATGTACATGTGTTGTATAAGTTATATTAGCGATGTATAAATTATACAAGCGTTGTACGAAACATATATGCTTTGAATTGTGATGAAATGCAAGTGAATTATAGAAATATATATATATATATATACACACACACACACACACACTCCCCTCGTCCACAGACCATGGACGATATTTATTGCTTGTGATTGGCGTGATATTATATGGTATGACGAATGGTTGGAAATAATTGTTTGTGGTTGAAAAATACCTTTGTGATTGAAAAATACCCTCTTGTGGTTGAAACAAATTAGACTAGGATTGTGGAAATGAAAATAAAACATGCCGCCTGCGTGCGAACTAGATGCATGATCCCCATTGTCAAAAACCGCGAGGTTTTAAGGTAGAGCGAGGAGTCGTACTAGGGACGGTCCCAGTTTTAACTACCATGCCGTTATGCTGCTGAAATTTTCTGAAATATTCATGTGTTAGAATAATTTTCATTTGTTGAAATTAATTAAATATGTTGAAACCAATATTCATGTGTTGAATTGAAATTCGTTCGTCGAGTTGAAATTCATGCGTTGAATATTATTCGAATTTTAAACAAATAGATTTAACGATAAAAATCATATTTATATATATATAAACTATAGAGAATATTCATGTGTTGAATTGAAATTCATTCGTTGAGTTGAAATTCATGTGTTGAATATTATTCGAATTTTAAACAAATAGCTTTAGCGATAAAAATCACATTTTTTATATATACAAACTATAGAGAATATTCATGTGTTGAATTGAAATTCATTCGTTGAGTTGAAATTCATGTGTTGAATATTATTCGAATTTTAAACAAATAGCTTTAGCAATAAAAATCACATTTTTATATATATACAAACTATAGAGAATATTCATGTGTTGAATTGAAATTCATTCGTTGAATTGAAATTCATATGTTGAATGTTATCGTATTTTAAAATAAAATGAATAGACAATAAAAACTACATTTTTATTGTGAATATGTAGTGTTAAAAACATTCACGTGTTGAATAAATATTTTTGATGATAAAAATATTTCTTTTATCATGTACATGCTTTGATAAAAATACACACGTGTTGAAGTAAATATTAGTTTGTTAGAAATGTTATTATTAGCTTTGTTCTGCATATATATACATGTGTTGAACATGGAAAATGGATTAGCTGTAGAGTAAAGAAATTATTTGCGTGCCCGACAAATAGGTAAGCCTTAATGAGTTGGCTGCGCAATTTTATTTTTATATCAACTCCTGTGAATGTCATTGGATGCGGAGTGCTGGTAATTCTGTGTGAAATAATAAACATCGCCATAGGATAGTAACAATTAATTTTGAACTACACTACATGGCATACTCCTTGACGATAGGCATACTTCATCATATTCCACATAAGCATTTGGAGCTTGTGTGACGAGGTGGAAGATTTACCATACGAGCGAGAGGTTTGTATGGCGATGATTATATACTACAGGTTGAACTGATGACTGATATGGACTATATAAAATATAACGATAAATTGCCAGATTAATAAAAACCCCACACGGGTCTAGAGTTGACAATAATCACGTCTCTCTAGTCATTAGATACGGCACATGGACTATTTATTCCCACACGGGACAAGCTGACGAGGATTTATCCTCTGGAGTAATTAAAAATACACGCTCCCTCAGGCTTGACAGGGTGACAAGAATTTATTCTCTGGAGTTATTATCTACACATGCTCCCCTGTAAACACCAGAATATATCACTATAAATATTTGGATGCTTTATAGGATTTATTGGGTACCTAACACGGCCCAATAAATTTCCAAACCCCTTCCCGTACAAATGAGGTTATGGCGAATTTTTTTGAAATATTAAGGCGTTATTGAAATATTTAAAGTAAAACGAAGTTGAAATTATTGAATGAACTATATTTGAAATAAATGATTGAACTATATATATATATAAATATAAATAGAATTGAAAGGAATCGAAGCCGTGCAGTTCGTATTTTGAAATCGTAATTTGAAACGATTGGTACGAGAAATCCGACCATCGGATTTTCCCGAAACCGCAACCGCTGGGTTCACCTTGGAAATACCTTTCCAACGGCACAACCTTGTAAAAATCCGACGGTTGGATTGTCTGGAATGTTTAATTCAAATGTGAAGGAAAACAGCGCCAGAATCGTTTATATTTATATATAAATATAAATATAATTAAATTAAATCGAATAACGACGCTGCAGTTCGAATTTTGAAACCGTAACTTCAAACGACTAGTGTGGAAGATCCGACCGTCGGATTTTCACGAAACTGGAACCGTTGGGTTCGCTTTGGGAATATCTTCCCAGTGATATAGACTTTGTAGAAATCCAATGGTTAGATTTTCCGATATGTGTAAAACAAATTAGGGGAAAACAGCGCCAGTGCCACGGCACGACCTGAAACGTCGTTTAATTAAATATGGCCATTTTTAAATAAATAAAAATGGCGAAAAATCGTTATAAAATATTATAAGCAACATAGATTGGAAATAATCCAATTTGGTTTGATCTGTTTGATATTTGATGGTTGTACGTGTTTGACACGAAAATTATACTATAGAACTGAAATGTGATTGTCGAATAATATAACCATTGAAAGAATTGATTTGAATTCTAATTACGTGAATTATTTGAAAAGGCCGAGCTAACCCTCATTTCAAATAATTGATCGAGCGATTCGAATTGGAAAATACAAAGACGATTCAAGACCGACGATCTTCGTATCGGTTGGATGGGTGCTGCTGATGTTCCTGATTGGAGTAGCTACCGTGAAGGAACGGTAGTAGTAGCCGTCTGAACGTATGTGTTGATTGTACGGATATACGAGGAATTTGACGCCTCCGGTTTCGTTCAGACCCAGAACAGACTTGTAAATGGACTGTGTGTCTGACATTGGATTTTGTTCCATACTGATTGATCTCTGTTAAATATATATCTGTTTGGCGGCGGAGAATTTATTCTTTTGCTTAACATCCTTCTCTGAGACGTACGAGCTCAGAGGTAATATATAGATGGAAATCAGCCGTACGGAGTGGATTGCCTATGTGGCATGCCAAGATGTTGTGATCAAGGCTTCTTTTGCAAAGCAAAGTCTTGTGTTTGATGATCAAAGCATGGCCTACGTAGCCTGGATTTGTGTATAGCGTGGATTCGCGGGCCTCACACCTCGGTATGAGATAAAAACGGGATATGGACCGCTGGGAGGGCACGACTTTTCTTTCTAGCTATGGTGGTGTCAGTGACCTACCAGCCCTGACATTTATGTCTACTTTTCACCTTTGTGGTTGTTGGAATGTGAGGCGCCTCGATTATAAGTCTGTAAGGACCGGGAAACATGTGTTCAGAAATAACTAATCCTCAAACGTAAGAGAGGACCGGCCCAGCCGATCTAGGGGTTACCCAGAGTGTGTAGTCCTGAGGCATTTGCTAGAATGTCTCGAAGCGGAGAGGAGCTTTCCCATTGCCTCGACTCATGACGGAAATCCAATTTCCAATACGAAATAACGGATTCGATTGTAGAACTAGTATGGCGACATAGTGGTATGGGGCACTTATGCCGTCTATGATTGATATTTATGATGTTATTCGTTTTTGAAACATATATGCACTAGTAATAATATCAAATGATTTTTCTTTACACGTATTAAGCATATTTGGCCATTATAAGGTAAAACTCTATCCTCCGGCTTGCGTTGCATTGTATGATGGGAATTGAGTCTTATAATGGCTACATTCTTTTTAAAAGCATTGCGTTGTTTTAAAGAATTTACTTTGTTTTAAATGCACCAGCAATCACTGGAGTAAACCCGTTCCGCGAAAGTGGCGTGGTCCCATGATTTGCTTATTACTGTTGTTTAAACTGTTAGGTAGATTTCTCATACCAGTCCCCATGACTGACTCGATGTTTGTTTCACTTTGCAAACGCGGGTGCCCTTATTTTCACACGGGCAGCCTAGTTCACAGGTGACAGGTTATATTTGGCTCAGCACTGTTGTATGGAGTGCATTTTGGCTCATGGCGAGGTTGACTTCACCGAGATGACTTTGACATTTTCCGCCATTATTGTATCTATATTATGATTCCGCCACAGGCGATGCAGACTGTTTTACTTCCAGTACTTATTATCGTATGTATATGTACCGCCTTCGGCGATGTAGACTGATACCCTTATTATGTCTCACTGCATGTATATATTCCGCCTCTGGCGATGGTGACTGATCATTTCCCTTTTATTTACTAAGTTATATCCTACGTTGTGCTATTCTGATGTTGTTACATGTTGTGATTCCGCTGTCATATCCATGTAAAATTATTCTCTTTATTGTTTTTGCTATTATATGTACTCTGCTATGATGATTGATGTGTTATATTCCAATGATTATCCTTAATACCGTCACACGGATTTTGGGATTGTCACAGTTGGTATCAGAGCGAGGTTAACCTTAGTTCCAGAGTCTAACACATTAAACACCTCGTCAGAATAGAATCAGTAGTGTTCTAAGGCGAGTAGCTCATTAGAGATAGGATTAGCGATGTCCTAGAATGAGCTAAGCAAATTAGCAAAACAATTTGATCAGTACATCATTGCCTTTCCTTATGTTCCCCTGCTTTATCATTTATGAAAGTTATCAATTCTGTGAGCTTGACTCTTTTCTTGCTTTTACAGTACTCTATCTGATGGCTACACGAGCAGCAGCAGCCAGAGGTGGCCGTGGAGGCCGAGCAGGCATAGCAGGAGGACGGGGGAATATCCCCGTAGTTGAGGAGGGCCCTATTATTCAGCCACCATCACCCCAAGACTTTGAGCTAGACAGAGTAGCAAAGAGATATAGGAACCTGGGGGGAAAACCCTTTTCTGGCCTTGGTACAGTGACAGAGGCTATTGCTTGGTTGAAGACCTGTGAAAAGATTTTTGAAGGCATGGGATTGGGGACCAACAACAAAGCGCATCTAGGTATTTGGCTCTTACAGGAAGAAGCAGAGTTGTGGTGGGATGCCATCACCTAAGAAGATGTGGCTGGTACTGTTAGGATCTGGGAGCAATTCAAGACCATGTTCAATGAGAAGTTTGTACCTGAGCAGGCCTTAGAGCGGATGCGAGAGCAGTTTGCTAATCTCCAGCAGGGAGATCTCTCTATCCAAGATTACCTCAATAAATTCACTCAGCTGTCGCGCTATGCTCCAGAGCTTATTATGACCAACAAAGCTAAGAACAAGAGGTTTATATTTGGGCTATGGCGCAAGTACCATGACAGAGCCATGAGCAACATCAAACTCTCATTCTCAGAATTAGTAGAAATGGCTTGCAATTATGAAGATATGGATGAAAGACACTCTAACCAAGAGCGCGCCAAAAGCCAAGCTGGAAATAAGCGCAAAGCTTCAGCAGATCAGCCAGAGTCCAGCATTTCAACGGCCGCTACTCAGAAATCTGGAAAGATACCCAAAGGAAGCTGTTACAACTGCGGGAAGACAGGACATTTTTCTAATGTGTGCAAAGCCCCGAAGAAGCTAAAGGCAAATCCAGACCACAGCTCAGCCGAATGCTACAACTGCCATAAGAAAGGGCACTATAGCAGGAATTTTCCTCTGAAGCAGAATGCAAAAGTGGCTCATGTGTATGACGGGGAGACCCCGCCAGCTATCACCGATGGATCAGGTAAACCCGACATCTTGGGAGGTACCCTTACCATTAAAAATATTCCAGTTTCTGTACTTTTTGATACTGGTGCAACACATAGCTTCATTTCTGGTAACACTGTTAGTAAGTTAAAGTTAAAAGTAAGAGAGCTTAAAGAACCAATTAAAGTTCAAAACCCGATAGGAGGTTCTGTTAGTCTCAGTTCATTTTGTAAAGTACCTATTTCCTTTTCATGATACCGATTTCGTTTTAAAGTGATTGTCATGGACCTTTCTGAATTCGATATTATTCTGGGACTTGATTGGTAGACAAAATATAAGGCCGAAGTTAGATGTGCCGAAAGAATCGTGAAAGTTAAAACAAAACTTGGACCTATCACTATACCATGTCTTGGCTCAGAAATTAATAGAACAGAATTTTTGTCTTCTTTAGAAATTACTCCCACTTCATTAGAAAAGATACCGGTCATTAAAAACTATGCGGATGTGTTTGAAGAAGTTGGAAACTTACCTCCGCAAAGAGAAATTGAATTCAGAATAGATCTAGTTCCTAACGCCCGACCAGTAGTACACCCAATTAGAAGAATGGCCCCGAATGAAAAAGAAGAGTTAGGCAGCCAAACCAGAGAATTGCTTTGGAAAGATCTGATCAGACCGAGCTTTTCAGCGTGGGGAGCAGCAGTAGTATTTGTCCCGAAATCTGAGGTGCTCTAAGACTTTGTGTTGATTACCGAGATCTCAATAAGCAGACACTGAAGAACAAATATCCCTTGCCACGCATAGATGATCAGTTAGATCAATTAAATGGGGCAACAGTATTCTCCAGAATGGACCTAGCTACAGGTTTCCACCAATTACGTATAGCCGAAGACTGTGTTCCTTTAACAGCCTTCAGGGGTCCCGATTTATTCTACGAATGGTTAGTAATGCCATTCGGCTTGTGTAACGCTCCGGCATACTTCGTCGATCTTAGAACAGAGTGTTCCGTGGTGTATTGAATAAATTTGTCCTGGTCTTCATTGATGACATTTTAATCTACTCAAAGTCAGAAGGCGAGCATGCAAAACATTTAGAACAATTGTTGATAATTCTGAGGAGAAATGTCTCGAAAGCTAAATTTTCTAAGTGTGTCTTCTGGCAGGATGAAGTTAAGTTCCTTGGCCACGTCGTATCAAAGGATGGAATTGCTGTAGATCTAAGCAAAATTACAGCGATTCAGAACTGGAAGCAGCCTACTACCCCCACAGAAGTTTGAAGTTTCCTTGGATTGGCTAGTTACTATCAGAAATTCGTTCAGGATTTTTCAAAGATATCTGGTGTGTTGTCAAAGCTTACAAAGAAGCATGAGAGATTCAAATGGACTCCCGAATGTGAAGAAGATTTTCATGAGCTGAAACTGAAATTGACAACCGCTCCAGTGTTGACAATTATAGAAGGCAATCAGGACTTGACTGTATGGACAGATGCTTCTATTAGAGGGCTAGGCGCAGTATTAATTCAAAAGGGCCAAGTGGTCGCTTATGCCAGCCGTCAGCTGAAGCCGCATGAAAGAAACTATGCAACTCATGATCTTGAGTTATTAGCTATCGTGTTTGCTTTGAGAATCTGGAGGCATTATTTATTGGGCAAGAAGTTCGAACTATTTACTGATCATCAATCATTGAAATATCTATTCACTCAGAAAGATCTAAACTTGAGACAACAGCGTTGGTTAGAATTCCTTGCAGCATACGATTTTGAGATTCTATACACTCTAGGGAAATCCAATGTTGTAGCAGATGCGCTTAGCCGAAAGAATGAAATCATTGCCAGTTTTATCATTACGTCTTCATTAATTGACAGGATTTCGACCCTTCATAAAGAAGATAATTTTGTAAAGGAGACGGTCAAAAGAATCAATGAAGGCATAGACTCCAGCTTCCAAGTGGATAGTGAGGGAGTTCTGAGATTAAAAGGAAGAATTTGTGTTCCTGACATCTCCGAGCTAAAGAGGGAAGTGCTAGATGAATGTCACAGGTCCAAACTCATTATCCATCCCGGTGTGAGCAAAATGTATAACGACCTCAAATGCACCTTTTGGTGGAAGGCGATGAAAAGAGATATTTCATTATATGTTAGCAGATGCTCCACTTGTCAGCTAGTTAAGAGCGATCAGCAGAAATTGGCTGGATTATTGCAACCATTAGAAATCCCAGGATGGAAGTGGGAGCAAATTTTGATGGACTTCATTGATGGCTTGCCTAGAACTAAGAAAGGAAACGATAGTATATGGGTGATCGTAGATCGTTTCACGAAGACTTCCCATTTCATACATGTCCGATCCAATAGAACGGCTCAAAGTATAGTACAGATTTACTTCAAAGAAATGGTTAAACTGCATGGAGTGCCACTCAATATAGTCAGTGATAGAGATCCCCTATTCACTAGAAAATTCTGGGAAGCATTCCAGACAGAATTGGGAACCAAATTGAATTTAAGCACCGCTTATCACCCTCAGACAGACAGCCAGACTGAGCGGGTGAATAGAATCCTAGAAGATTTACTACGGGCTTGCGTTATTGATTTTGGAGGCTCATGGGAAGATCACTTACATTTAGCCGAATTCTCTTATAACAATAGCTATCAGACAAGTTTGGGAATGTCTCCATTTGAAGCGTTATACGGTAGACCGTGCAGATCTCCCGCATGTTGGGTAGAACCTGGCAACAGATTTGTGTTAGGGCCCGATATGATTCGAGAAGAATCAGATAAAGTCGATTTCATTAAGAAGCGATTGAAAACCGCACAAAGCCGACTGAAAAGTTATGCTAATGCGAGAAGAAGAGACTTATCATTTGTCGTTGGCGATTATGTTTATTTAAGAGTGTCTCCGATGCGGGGAGTAATCAGATTTGGCATGATTGGGAAGTTGGCACCGAGATTCATTGGTCCCTTTCCTATACTCGAACGGATTGGAACTTTGGCATATAGGGTTTCATTACCTGATTGGTTGCCTGGTGTACATGATGTGTTCCACGTGTCTCAACTCAGAAAACATGTGCATGATCCGGATCTTGTTGTAGAAGAAGCAGCGCAACAGGATATAGACATAACTCCAGAATTAGCAGTTAGAAGAGAGCCATTAAAGATCGTTGGCAAAGAAACTAGAGAGCTAAGGAGCAAAAAGATTCATTTAGTTAAAGTGCAGTGGAGTAGTGATCCTAGAGACTGTACTTGGGAGACTGAGGAAAGCATTAAACAAGCCTACCCCAAATGCAGAGTGGATATCTCTGACTAACTCCGGTGCAAGGTACCTTTACAATACTTTGCATTTACATTTTGTTTCCTACTTTGCTGTTATTTCCTTTTCGAGGACGAAAAGTTTTAAGTGGGGGAGATTGTAATAACCCGGAAAATGTGAACCAATTTAAAATTTTTAAAATTGGTTATTGTCAAAGAATTTGAACAATTGAAATAGCATATTTCAACAAAAGAAGGAATTGGGAATAGTGAGGCAGTTTGAAAATTTGAATACAAACTTTGTCTAACTGTACCGAGTGGAAAATATAACGGATTTTAGCGAAACCAAAAATATTTAAATCTGTTTATGAATACCTTTCCAACAAAATCGAAGTATCATAACGGGAATCAAAAGTTATGGCCAAATGAATTTTCAGAAAGGTCGCTATATAGCATATATAGCCCTTGAAAATAGATATTTTGCATACGACCTCGGAATTCGACGAAACCACTTTTGTTGGATCCGGGATGTCAAATTATTGCTAGGTTTCAAATTTCATAATTTTTGAAGCTAGTACGTGAGCGGGGCAAAAGAAAATGTGATTGGTCGATTTCTGTAAAAATGGGTCGACCTGAAAATGGACATTTTGCTTATGAGCTCAGAATTCAACGAAACTAGTTTTGTTGGGACCGTATCGTCAAAACAAAGCTAGATTTATTTTTCTGGAATTTTTCGATTCAGTTTGTGGCCTTGGCAAATTGAAATGTACGTGCAAATTGAATATAAAATGTTTTGTGCTTTAATTTGAAAAATAACTAACTGTAACAGTCGAATTAGCCAACGAAACATATCCCATTGTGTCCGGAATGGGGGTATTTAGCTAGGGGCCACAGTCGTTGGGTTGAAATTGGTGTACGTTGGCAAGAAAGGATATTATAGGAATTTAAAATTTTAATAAATTAGAAAATATCTTCCATTTTCTCTCTCATCTAAAAAAAACCCGATCAACCCCTGAAACGAACGGCGAAACCCGTTCAAACCTTTCCACCTTGATCGACGCCGCCACAGGCCATTTCGCCGCCGCCCCCAGTTGGCAATTCCGATCGTCTTCCTCCCCTATTCCAATCAACCCCAGCCTCGTCGGAAACCATCCCATATCGACGTCGAATTTCGTCGAGGAAGTTCACACCTTTCTGCCGCCGCCGATCGTCCCTGGAGCCACCGAGTTCGTTGCCACCACCGTCGATAGGATGCCTGTTCGTAGCTCTTCGACGTCGTATAGTCTGATCTAGACATCGAGCTACGGTTTTGGTTTAAATTCAAAACCTAATTTTGAAGGTTTGCAAAACATCTGCTTTGAATTTCTGAATTGAAAATAACACTTTTAAGTGTTGCAAAACTTTGAAAAATCATATTTTTTTAGTGTGTTAACGAAATTCGATGAAACAGGAAACATCGAGACCGCGGGGAAGCTCTCTACCGTCTAGCAGAAGCCGCGGATTTTTCTGACCTTCCTACGATTTTTAGCACTTCAAAAACCAATGTGAGAAATCTAAATTAAATTGTGTGGATGGAATCGTGTTGTATAAATTATATAAGCGAAGTGTAAATTATATACGCATTGTATACCTCATGTACATGTGTTGTATAAGTTATATTAGCGATGTATAAATTATACAAGCGTTGTATGAAACATATATGCTTTGAATTGTGATGAAATGCAAGTGAATTATAGGAATATATATATATATATACACACACTCCCCTCGTCCACAGACCATGGACGATATTTATTGCTTGTGATTGGCGTGATATTATATGGTATGACGAATGGTTGGAAATAATTGTTTGTGGTTGAAAACTACCTTTGTGGTTGAAAAATACCTTTGTGTTTGAAAAATACCCTCTTGTGGTTGAAACAAATTAGAATAGGATTATGGAAATGAAAATAAAACATGCCGCCTGCGTGTGAACTAGATGCATGATCCCCATTGTCAAAAACCGCGAGGTTTTAAGGTAGAGCGAGGAGCCGTACTAGGGACGGTCCCGGTTTTAACTACCCTGCCGTTATGTTGTTGAAATTTTTAGAAATATTCTGTGTTAGAATAATTTTCATTTGTTGAAATTAATTACATATGTTGAAACCAATATTCATGTGTTGAATTGAAATTCGTTTGTCGAGTTGAAATTCATGTGTTGAATATTATTCGAATTTTAAACAAATAGATTTAACGATAAAAATCACATTTATATATATATAAACTATAGAGAATATTCATGTGTTGAATTGAAATTCATTCATTGAGTTGAAATTCATGTGTTGAATATTATTCGAATTTTAAACAAATAGCTTTAGCGATAAAAATCACATTTATATATATATATATATATATATATATATATATATATATATATATATATACAAACTATAGAGAATATTCATGTGTTGAATTGAAATTCATTCATTGAGTTGAAATTCATGTGTTGAATATTATTCGAATTTTAAACAAATAGCTTTAGCAATAAAAATCACATTTTTATATATATACAAACTATAGAGAATATTCATGTGTTGAATTGAAATTCATTCGTTGAATTGAAATTCATGTGTTGAATGTTATCGTATTTTAAAATAAAATGAATAGACAATAAAAACTACATTTTTATTGTGAATATGTAGTGCTAAAAACATTCACGTGTTGAATAAATATTTTTGATGATAAAAATATTTCTTTTCTCATGTACACGCTTTGATAAAAATACACACGTGTTGAAGTAAATGTTAGTTTGCTAGAAATGTTATTATTAGCTTTGTTCTGCATATATATACATGTGTTGAACAGGGAAAATGGATTAGCTGTAGAGTAAAGAAATTATTTGCGTGCCCGACAAATAGGTAAGCCTTGATGAGTTGGTTGCGCAATTTTATTTTTATATCAACTCCTGTGAATGCCATTGGATGCGGAGTGCTGGTTATTCTATGTGAAATAATAAACATCGCCATAGGATAGTAACAATTAATTTTGAACTAAACGACATGGCATACTCCTTGACAATAGGCATACTTCATCATATTCCACATAAACATTTGGAGCTTGTGTGACGAGGTGGAAGATTTACCATACGAGCGAGAGGTTTGTATGGCGATGATTATATACTACAGGTTGAACTGATGGCTGATATGGACTATATAAAATATAACGATAAATTGCCAGATTAATAAAAACACCACACAGGTCTAGAGTTGACAATAATCACGTCTCTCTAGTCATTAGATACGGCACATGGACTATTTATTCCCACACGGGACGAGGTGACGAGGATTTATCCTCTGGAGTAATTAAAAATACACGCTCCCTCAGGCTTGACAGGGTGACGAGAATTTATTCTTTGGAGTTATTATCTATACATGCTCCCCTGTAAACACCAGAATATATCACTATAAATATTTGGATGCTTTATAGGATTTATTGGGTACCTAACACGGCCCAATAAATTTCAAACCCCTTCCCGTACAAAGGAGGTTATGGCGAAATTTTTGAAATATTAAGGCGTTAGTGAAATATTTGAAGTGAAAACGAAGTTGAAATTATTGAATGAATTGTATTTGAAATAAATGATTGAACTATATTTATATATATAAATATAAATAGAATTGAAAGGTATCGAAGCCGTGCAGTTCGTGTTTCGAAATCGTAATTTGAAACGATTGGCACGAGAAATCCGTCCATCGGATTTTCCCGAAACTGCAACCACTGGGTTCGCCTTGGAAATACCTTTCCAACAGCACCAACCTTGTAAAAATCCAACGGTTGGATTGTCTGGAATGTTTAATTCAAATGTGAAGAAAACAGCGCCAGAATCGTTTATATTTATATATAAATATAAATATAATTAAATTAAATCGAATAACGACGCGGCAGTTCGAATTTTGAAACCGTAACTTCAAACGACTAGTGTGGAAGATCCGACCGTCGGATTTTCATGAAACTGGAACCATTGGGTTCGCTTTGGGAATATCTTCCCAGTGATATAGAATTTGTAGAAATCCAACGAATAGATTTTCCGATATGTGTAAAACAAATTAGGGGAAAAACAGCGCCAGTGCCACGGCACGACCTGAAACGTCGTTTAATTAAATATGGCCATTTTTAAATAAATAAAAATGGCGAAAAATCCTTATAAAATATTATAAGCAACATAGATTGGAAATAATCCAATTTGGCTTAATCTGTTTGATATTTGATGGTTGTATGTGTTTGACATGAAAATTATACTAAAGAACTGAAATGTGATTGTCGAATAATATAACCATGGAAAGAATTGATTTGAATTCTAATTACGTGAATTATTTGAAAAGGCTGAGCTAACCCTCATTTCAAATAATTGATCGAGTGATTTGAATTGGAAAATACAAAGACGATTCAAGACCGACGATCTTCGTATCGGTTGGATGGGCGCTGCTGAGGTTCCTGATTGGAGTAGCTACCGTGAAGGAACGGAAGTAGTAGCCGTCTGAACGTATGTGTTGATTGTACGGATATGCAAGGAATTTGACGCCTCCGGTTTCGTTCAGACCCAGAACGGATTTGTAAATGGACTGTGTGTCTGACATTGAATTTTTTTTATATATTGATTGATCTCTGTTAAATATATATCTGTTTAGCGGCAGAGAATTTATTCTTTTGCTTAACGCCCTTCTCTGAGACGTACGAGCTCAGAGGTTATATATCGATGGAAATCAGCCGTACGGAGTGGATTGCCTATGTGGCATGCCAAGATGTTGTGATTAAGGCTTCTGCTGCAAAGCAAAGTCTTGTGTTTGATGATCAAAGCACGGCCTACGTAGCCTGGCTTTGTGTATAGCGTGGATTCGCGAGCCTCACACCTCGGTATGAGTTAAAAACGGGATACGGACCGCTGGGAGGGCACGACGTTTCTTTCTAGCTATGGTAGTGTCAGTGACCTACCAGCCCTGACATTTAAATCTACTTTTCAACTTTGTGGTTGTTGGAATGCGAGGCGCCTCGATTATAGGTCTGTAAGGACCGGGAAACGTGTGTTCAGGAATAACTAATCCTCAAACGTAAGAGAGGACCGGCCCAGCCGATCCAGGGGTTACCCAGAGTGTGTAGTCCTGAGGCATTTGCTAGAATGTCTCGAAGCGGAGAGGAGCTTGCCCCTTTCCTCGACTCATGATGGAAATCCAACTTCCAATACGAAATAACGGATTCGATTGTAGAACTAGTATGGCGACATAGTGGTATGGGGCACTTATGTCGTCTATGATTGATATTTATGATGCTATTCGTTTTTGAAACATATATGCACTAGTAATAATATCAAATGATTTTGCTTTACACGTATTAAGCATATTTGGCCATTATAAGGTAAAACTCTATCCTCCAGCTTGCGTTGCATTGTATGATGGGACTTGAGTCTTATAATGGCTACATTCTTTTTAAAAGCATTGCGTTGTTTTAAAAAATTTACTTTGTTTTAAATGCACCAGCAATCACTGGAGTGAACCCATTCCGCGAAAGTGGCGTGGTCCTATGATTTGCTTATTACTGTTGTTTAAACTGTTAGGTAGATTTCTCATACCAGTCCCCATGACTGACTCGTTGTTTGTTTCACTTTGCAAATGCGGGTACCCTTATTTTCACATGGGCAGCCTAGTTCACAGGTGACAGGTTGTTTTTGGCTCAGCACTGTTGTATGGAGTGCATTTTGGCTCATGGCGAGGCTGACTTCACCGAGATGACTTTGACATTTTCCGCCATTATTGTATCTATATTATGATTCCGCCACAGGCGATGCAGACTGTTTTACTTCCAGTACTTATTATCGTATGTTTATGTACCGCCTTCGGCAATGTAGACTGATACCCTTATTATGTCTCACTGCATGTATATATTCCGCCTTTGGCGATGGTGACTGATCATTTCCCTTTTATTTACTAAGTTATATCCTACGTTGTGCTAGTCTGATGTTGTTACATGTTGTTATTCCGCTGTCATATCCATGTAAAATTATTCTCTTTATTGTTTTTGCTATTATCTATACTCTGCTATGATGATTGATGTGTTATATTCCAATGATTATCCTTAATACCGTCACACGGATTTTGGGATCGTCGCAATGGGGATGAAGAGGAAGTGATGGAGAACGTTTTGTTGATTTCGGTTTTGAAAATGGTTGATAGGAGATGGAGCGGTTCGGGGTTGAAGCCACTGCAATGGCCATCGCTGGAGCTCGTGTTTGAATCGTGGAGGAAGGTGTGTTGTTCGATACGGGTCAAGGGAGATGCTGGGCCGTTGAAACCAAAGATAAGCCCAAGTTATTAAAGTTTGTTTAAGTTAGTTAATTTCAAGATAAAATAATGTTTAACTAGTAATTGTTATAACTTGAGCATAATTTATCAGAATTGGACGCGGTCGGATCCGTTGGGATCGTATGGATGGGAGCAACACAATGAGACTGATCGGCAGTCTATCGGAGCTCGTTACAATTTATTTCAAAATAAATTGTCCGTCTGAATCAAAGACAGTAAATCATTTTTAACGATAACAGTCCAATGTGAGTAAATCTCACTAACTTTGAACAGTTTATAATTTCATGTTGTATTTTTAGAACTGTTAAATATTGGCTGATTGACTGTGTGTTGATTGTTTGATTGAACTGCTAATCAGTTAGTTGAATTTCTATATTGATTTTATTTAACAGAATATATCATATGGAACTAAAAGTGATGTTGATTTTATTGTGTAACATCTGTGGATGCAGGGAATCAGGTTGGAGGAATCCAACTGGAATCCTCAACATTGATTTTACTGTTTTTCATATATTGTGATATATGATGTGATTTATAATCTGTTGTCGATTATATGTGTTTGGGCGATACTGATCATCGTGATTTGATATGTTAAATACCATAACATACTGAAATGTTGATAAGGGAATATTTTCAAAGTGATATTTGAAATAAAATATTTATAAATGGAATATTTATAAATAAGAAATATTTATAAATTGGAATATTTATAAATATGAGATATTTAGAAAAAGGGAAAACGTTGTAAAAAGGAAACTGTTATAAGAAGGAAATCATTTTTAAAGTGGAGAACCGTTACTAAAAGTAAATCTTTAAAATGAATAAATGTTGTTAAAAAGGAAATCTTTATAAAGCAAATAAAGGAGTTAAATCGAATATGGTATTCGAAAGGAGTTAAATCGAATACGGTATTCGAAAGTAGTAAATCGAATTAGTTATTCGAAAGGAGTTAAATCGAATATGGTATTCGAAAGTAGTAAATCGAATTAGTTATTCGAAAGGGGTTAGTTGAGTCGAGTCAGTTGAATAGAGTAATCAAATATTTGTTATTCGAATAAGAGTTAACCAGTTAGAGTTAACCAGATGGAGTGAATCAATTAGAGTTATCAAGTTAGAGTTAACCAGATGGAGTGAATCAACTAGAGTTAACCAGTTAGAGTTAACCAGATGGAGTGAATCAATTAGAGTTCACCAGTTAGAGTTAACCAGATGGAGTGAATCAATTAGAGTTAACCAGTTAGAGTTAAACCAGTTGGAGTTAATCGATTAGAGTTAAAGCAAATAGGAGTTAATCGAATATATAGTTTATTCGAATAGAGTAAAGGAGTTAATCGAATATATAGTTTATTCGAATAGAATAAAGGAGTTAATCGAATATATAGTTTATTCGAATAGATTAAAGGTGTTAATCGAATATATGGTTTATTCAAATAGAATTAAAAGAGTTATCGAATATAGTTTATTCTATAGGAGTTAAGTGAATAGAGTTAGAGTTAAATCAAAAGAGTTAAGTGAACAGAACAAATTGAAATAGAGTTATCGAATATACCTTATCGAAGGAAAGAATTATCGAATTGAAAAGATTTGAAAGAGAGTTACGTAAGGAAGTTTGTTAAAGAACTAGAAGGGTGAACTTTTGTCTATTTCAAGGTTAGAAACATTGTTCAGTTAAGTTCTGAGAGGTAGTATTACCCCAACTTGATTGACTTCATTTTTAAGTAAGGAATGGTTAAGGTTCGATAGTAAGGGATGGTTAAGTGAATTTAGTAATTAAAGGAAATGGTTTGAGTTGGCATCGCGATGGTTTGTTTAAACATCTGTCTAAGTCCAATGAAGAAGCTTTGGAAATGTTTTCCAAATAAGAAACCAGAAATGTTTTCTAATAAAGAAAACAAGAAATGGAAATGTTTTCCATTGTTAATAACGTATATTTTCCAAATTTAGAAAATAAGAAATATTGAATATAGGGAAACAAGAGATAAGTAAATTAATGAAATAAAGAGATAAATGTTGAACGATGTTTGATCGATATAAATTTCCATTTGGAAATGATATCGTAGTTTGCACACCTGTTTTTCTTCGATAGTTAAATCACAGACTATCGAAGTTTTAACCATTTTAACGTTGTTAAATGGAGAGACCGGTTGGATTATTATCCAAAGAACCACTCTGTATTGGCATAAGCATTGCGAATCATATATGACAAAGGAAATTGAAGGCGGAGTTATGCAAGGGTTATTTTGTTTACAGAATAGTGCCTTCGGTTCATCCTGTTCCTGGATAACTTGTATGGACGGATGTCTGACAGAGTATTTCCAGACGATCACGTATATTGATTTCTCCAACCGTACCAAGAGTGGAAGCGGAGAAGGAAACTTCTTTTAGCTAACACATAATGTATGGTTGAGGACGTTAATCGGTGATTTGATGGATTTGATGATGTGGCATTCGAAGTGAATCTGATGTGATGATGAAGCGTAACCTCAAGCCTCACATCCGGTAAATGACAGAAATCGGGCAGGCAGCATGGCTAAGTCGGTCGCACCAAAGTAGGGTGTGTAATCACCTGATCTAGAGTTACATTTATTTCCAAAAATCTATTGTTGATGTTTTCCCATTCGGGAAACGGTTGCTGATCCCAACCGTTGGTGATATACATTCGATACACTCAAGCGAAATGAGTGGTCGGTCATGTGTGGCCGGGTTGCAAGATGTTATTGTTGAACCCAGTGTATTCCTTTCTAGAGGTACACTAGTGAAAGGTGGTTCCATACCTTTTCATAGTTGGAAATACATTACCTAATACGTGCTTGCAGTTTTTGATTGTATACTATATATGTAGAACGTGAGATGAAAGCGTTTCTGCTAGATGATTATTATATTGTGGTTGATAGACATTCTTATAATATTAAAATGTTTTTGATATAAAGCTAATTTGGATTCTCATAAGGGAAAAACCCTTTCCGTTATACGGCGTGGTCTTATGAGATATCGTTTACTTGTTCGAACTGTTTTAACTGTTTTACTCATACCAGTCCCATGACTGACCTGGAGTTTATTTTGTTTGTTTCCCTAAACTTTTGGGTGCCTAATTTTGTATGGGCAATCAAGTAGTCTGGATTTACAGATATACTGGAAGAGCTTGGAGCAGGAGGCTTCAGGATTATATAGCTATAGTTATTTCCGCTATGTTGTAAGTGTTGTACTTTGATAAATGATATGTATATTAAAGTACAGATTTGTATTTCAAAGTTATGTTATGAAATATATTTATTCGTTCCGCTGTGAGATTCGTGATACTCTGATATTGTGTTCTTCTTCTTCTTCTATTCTAAGTTTCTATCTTATCTTTCCTCATCCTCTAATTTCTTTCATTAATGATCGGTATTTTTCGATGTTTGGTTAGTCGTCATCGTGTTTATGTCGATAACCAAAGTCGTCAAAATCTCGGGTCATTACGGGTTAATGGTATATTGGGCCTAGCTCTAGTCTTTCCGCATCCTACTGGCTGTAGTAACAGGCACTCGATGACTACTATCCTTGTTGGTCCTGACCCTCCACCTCCGTTGAGGCAGCCGTCGAATCACGTTTTCCGTCACAGCGAACAGCATTCTGACTGCCCTGCTATTCTTGCAGTCAAGGCCCACCCACCTAGTAGTTGCGCGCAGACCCAACCTCTGCGGGCACAGCCTGAAACATCTGCCACCACACAGAGGACTACTATGAGCACCTTTAACGTCTCAGGAAGTCTTGTGCTTCCCTTCCAGTCCATTGGAGCTGCCAAAATAACGAATGTGCGCTCACCTCGTGTCTTATGACACCGTGATGATTTACCTTGTTGGGTTATTCATCCTACAACGTACGGATTGCCCCAAGCACCTTGATTTTATATGTCATTAGACCCTACGTCTAACCAATTCTTACACGCTTGTGTTACCTCGTCAGTTTTTCTTATTTAACTTGGTTATTCTTATTCGTATTGACTTCCTTTTCAAATTTTCCAAGTTACCCTCGCTTATTAATTCAATGTATACTTAACCCATTTAAGTCCTTTAATAAGACCACAACATGTTGTTTTCCAACTTCATAAATTATTCCCTTTTAGGGTTACAACAACATGTTATACATAATTCATAGTTAATTATGTCTTATCCTCATATATACTGATTAGGAGAATAATCCCCTAAACACCAACCCCGAAGACCGAAATCAACATCAGACTGGCACCCAGAGAATTACTCAACCCAACCAACATATATGATTCTAATTTACTTCTTTTCCATTCATATAACTTATATCATCTTAAATTTCACACTTCTCCTTCCCAAACTACTTAATTTATAATTAAGTGTATCTTCATATATAAGTTACCTTATTTTCCTCATCGTTTCTTATAACTTACCTTATCCCATAAGTTATACTTTCCACTTGTCCCTAGGACAAGTTTAACCTATTATCCTTCCTTTTCTTATTCAAATTCATTCATAATAAGTTATTTACCTTCCCTACTTTTGTCATTAATTTAGATTTACTTAACCCTTTCCATTTATTTAACCCGTTACCTAAACTTTACCCAATTCAATTAATTTGTGATGCCATAACGGGTCCCCTTTGGTTAAGCATTATTTATTTATGTCTTACATGTCGCCCATGTCCCACTTAACCTCTTTTATTATTGTTTCCATGTCTTACACATGCTTTACTGCGGTTATGTCCACCTTAGTCATGTTTTACTTCACGTATCTTACTACAGTTAAGTCCACATTTACATGTTTTACATGTCTTGTCTTACTACGGTTAAGTCCATATTTACATGTTTTACATGTCTTGTCTTACTACGGTTAAGTCCATATTTACATGTCATATTTTACATGTCACCCACTTAACCCTCTAACCATACCCATGTCACCCACATGTCTTATTATGGTTAGTATTCCTTACTTCATTCATTATGACGAACGGTGCATGACCTTCCACATTAGACCGAACACTTTGTGGCTGCTGGATTTGTCGGGCGGTTATGGGCAGTCTTACACCACAAAGCGGGTCTAACCTCGTGTCACCAACCGTTACGCCTACAATTCAAGCCTTTGACCTCTCACATTAGACATCCAATTGTGGCAGCTGGATTTGCCGGGCGGTTCCGGATAGTCTTACACCACAATTGCGCCTAACCTCGTGTCAAAGGTTCATTAACATCATATTTCACCCAAATCCCAATTTTCATGTTATGTGTTTCCAATTCAACAAATAGTCATGTTTACGATTTTGCCTATTCCAACTTGTCACTAATTACATATTAATTAGCCTTAATTACAAATTTGCAATTATAGGCAATTTCATCAATTCCACGGAATCCATACCCAAATATGCCAATTTCTTTTATATTACAATTATCCAAAATATCCAATAATACTTAAGTTCATAAAATCAATATTTTTCCAATATATTTCCCAACGTTCCCATGTTCATACATATAACCTAATTGCCTTTTAGGCTTATCTCACCAATAAATTTCACCAATCCATGTTATCCAATTACTTGTTGTTAATATTAAATTATACTAATTTCATATTCAATTTCAATCATGCCAAACTACATAAATTTAAAATTACCATACAATTATGTCCATAATTCTATTCAAATCATACATAAAGCCTTCCAACCCATATTATGCCCAAACAATCCTTTTTTTCCTTTTACTTTCTCGTTCTCGTTTACAACGCATAAATTCATGATAGATGTAGGCTCGAGATAACCTAGCTATAAAAATAAAAGGGGGAAAGAATAAAAAGGAGAGAACTCAATCTTAAGCATAAATGAAATAGCTGATCATATTAAATTATCATCATATTCATTATGGGGAGTGGCAAACGATAGAAGTACAATTATATAACAACCGTATTTTAAACCACTCACCTTGACTGGATTGAAGATATAAACAATTGGTTGTTGAGGTAGAACGTTGGTTTAAGCTTCTTATTTGATTATTGACGCAGAACGTGAATTGTTGTTGAAGAAACTTGCTACTTGATTTGATTAAACTCCAAAATTGATGAAGAACTTGCAATTTAATTTAGAGTTTAGCGGCGGCAATGTTGGGTTGAAGTTTGGTGGCATGGAGGCGTCTTATAAGAGATAAAATGATTTTTGCGTTAGGTTAGGTGTTCTTTTATAGGTGGGTTAGAGAAACTAGGACATTAGGATTAAATAAAAACTCATCTAAACCATCCACCTCACCCTAGAAAAGAACCATCCAGAACAACCCTTTTCACACTTAGTGCTCCTTTAAATAAATAAAAAGAGAAACCGCTTTATTTCTTTCTAATTAATGCATTACATACTATTTTTAACGTATAGCAACCTCTTTCCTTCATGCATTCAATTATTTATTTATTTATTTGCACTTATACGTGAACCTTTATTTGCTATATTATTCTCCTAATCAATTAATTGATTTCTTTCTCTTTTTGTCTACTCTTTTTGAAAAGAAACCGCATGTCCTTAAACCATTTTCTTTTATTTATTTACATCTAATCACATGTGCATGCATCTCTGATTTGAATGTTATTTAATAACATTAACCTTCCTCCAATTGTGGCTTGCTTATGGACTTTTTAGTTTACTTTTTATACGTTTAATATTCAAAAGTTGATTCCCTTCACATTATTTTCTCCATTTTAATGTTTACAACCTTTTTCTATGCATGCTTTAATTGCACATTTGACATGTTTTGCATTCCATATTCTTTTTCTTTTATTTGCATCACATTAATTTATTTTTATTCAGGTTCATGCATCATCCATTTATTTAATGCAATAATTTCACATATCCTCTTTCCCTTATTGCATTAATTTCAAATAACATGTATACATATATGCCCCCTTTTTGTTTGTCTCTATGTTCGCACGCAACTTCAAATTTGAATCATGTTCATACGCATCCATCTCTTATTCATGTACTAATTTTTATATGCGAACAATTGTCTATTTTATTTGGAAATTATCTTCCTTAATCAATTAATGGTTTATTTCCATTCTTTCAATTAAACCTCCAATTAACTTATCTCCTTTCGCAATGAACCAATTTGCTAAGCCACTATTTAGCCGCTCCTTAAAACAAAAAAATATATGGCACTAGTGGGGATTGAACTCACAACCTCTTATATACAAGTCTAAAGTATTAACCAAATGAGATTCTAAGTCTTTTGTTAACAAGACTTAGGACCAAGCTACATATTATTCTTTTCCTATTGCTCTTTTTCATGTTTTGTTGCATTTCTTAAATTAAGGATAACTTCTTCATTTTAAATCAGTTTTCTACAAACTATAGGTCTAAATTGACCAGAAAATCGCCACGAACGTAATGATGCTAATTTCATGACCAAATTCTAGAGTCTCTTCAAATTCTCCCTTTTATTTCTTTTTAAATGTTCGAATGTATTTCTTCGCATTTCACTGTATTTCTTCTTATTTCAAATATTGCATGTAATTTCTTTATTAATCTTTTTCTTTATTTCACTGCATAAACTTTTTCCATGCAATTACATTAATATTATTTAATCTTTCCTTTAAATATATCCATGCATATATTATTTATATTAAAAATGCGGGGTGTTACAATAGTAATACGTCTATTGAGCTCCATCTTCATCTTCATAATGGTATCTTCAAAGCAAGTGAAACTTTGCTAACTGCAACTCGGTCTGACCCGAGCGTATTGCAAAAACAGAAACACAACAAACACTCGGATCAGAACTAAATCATTCTCATACTAGTTAAATAAAATTTCATGTAATAATATGAGTGCACTAACTTAAGAGATGTTACAGGAATTTCCATCTCTTAAAGATCCGTCAAACTAATACTATATAATATAATACGCTATTATAATAATGTATACGGTTAAATATAACATAATAAAATAATGTAAGTGGGATTACCATTATTACCTGTAATAACCCGAAAATCTGGGCCAGTTTAAAATTTTTATTTTGGCAATTTTAGCGAATTTTGATTATTTAAAATGAATTATTTTAAATAAAATCGACGAGAAATTTATTTTGAATATAATTTGAACGTATATATTATATACGTCGTAGTTAGAATATAAATAATTATTTATAATTATAAATGGAATTGAAAATGGTGCGGTAGTTCGATAATTCGATTTCAAACTTCAATTGAATGTACCGGGTGCAAAACAATCCGGATTTTAGTGAAACCAAAAACATTAGGATCTAATTGATAATATCTTTCCATCGAATCCGAAAAATCAAAATTTCATAGCGGGAATCAAAAGACATGTCCAGTTGAAAATTCTGAATAGTCGCTATGGAATTCAGGCTCTAAAAAATGGACATTTTGCAAATGACCTCGGATCTCGACGAAACCAGTTTTGTTGGGTCCGTGATGTCGAGTTATTGCTAGGTTTCAAATTTCATAATTTTTCGAATCAATGTGTGAGCGTGGCAAAGGAAAACGCGTTTGACCAGTTTCAGTTGATTTTATTCAACTGGAAATTGGCCATTTTTCAAACGGTCTCAGAATTCGACGAAACTAGTTTTGTTAGGACCGTATCGTCAATACGAAGCTAGAAAATATTTTTCGGGAATTTTTCGTGTTAGTATGTGACCCCGGTAATTTGAAATGTACGTTTAAAATTCAATATAGTGATTTAAATGTAAATTCAACGAAAACTGATCGAAACGATGGAATCAGCTTGCGATACATATCCCATTGTGTTCGGAATGGGGGTAAAACGTTAGGGACGACAGGCGGTGGGTCTCGTTTCGAGGTCGAGAATAAAAGTTGCTTTTTGTGGAAAATTAAATAATAAAAAAAACACCTTCTCTCCCCGTTAACCCGCTCTGGCCCCCCCCTTTTCCTTTTTATCGAAACAGAAATCAAAATAATAATAAAAAAAAGAAGGAAAGAAGACGGAGCAGCCGCCACCACCCGTCGTCGTGGGTCCCTCCGCCTCCTCACGCCACCCGCCTCCTATCGCGCCTCCCTCCTCTGCTGTGCGACGATCCCCAAACCCCCCCCCCCATCGAGTAGAAGACGGCAACCACCAGGAGGCGCCGCCAGATCCCGACCACCCCGATCGCCTGCAAGCGCCCCTCCCATCGACGCCCTCCTCTAGCCCGCCCAGGCCAGCGCCAAGCCCCCCCCCCCTTTACTGCTTTGACCGCTTCCTCCAACCATCTCGTCCGAACCAGCGTGTTGCACCCTCCTCTGGCCACTCCCCGGTGGCTGCTGGACCCTCCTTCACTTAATTTGCAATGTAAGTTTTCTTAGTTATTTTTATTTAATTCTTTCAATCGGTATTTGTTTTCTAAATTCAGTTTATATATATGACCTATTATAAAATCAGTGTTATAAGTAGAAAAACATTAATAGATTAAAAATATAATTTTTAATTATATAGAGATATTAGAAATATGATTTTTAATTTATGGAAGATATAAAAGTATAATTTTTATATAATATAGATAATAAGAATTCGATCCTTATTATGTAAGGAGTATAAAGACATGATTTTTATAAGGTAAGAGTATTAAAAATACGATCTTTATATTTTTAAAAGTAATAAAAATATGATTTTTATATTTTTAAAGTATTAAAAATATAGTCTTTACTATATAGAAGGCGAAAAAATATGATTTTTGTTTATGTAGAGAATTAAAAATATAATTTTTACATAATAGGAATATTAAAAATATCATCTTTATATAGGTAGAAAAATAAAAATATGGTTTTTATATGTTGAACTTCGAAATAAAAATATGGTTTTTATATGTTGAACTTCAAAATAAAAATATGGTTTTTATATGCTGAACTTCGAAATAAAAATATGGTTTTTATATGTTGAACTTCGAAAGAAAAATATGGTTTTTATATGTTGAACTTCGAAATAAAAATATGGTTTTTATATGTTGAACTTCGAAAGAAAAATATGGTTTTTATATGTTGAACTTCGAAAGAAAAATATGATTTTTATATGTTGAACTTCGAAATAAAAATATGATTTTTATATATTGAATAGCGAAGTAAAAATTCGATTTTTACATAGGTAGTGAAAGCGGGCGACGAAGGTAACAAAAAGGCGAGAACGAAGAAGATTTATATCAAAGTAGAGTCAAGATGTTTGGATAGCTATAGGTGAGAATTTCTCACCTTTCAATTTCATTTTCTAGTTATATATATATATATATATATATATATACACACACACACACTAGGATGCAAACGGTGCTTAGTAGCACCCGACACAATCGTCCACAGACCATGGACTTGTTTGTTTCAATGCAAAAATTAGTTAGATTATTTGGTTTGAATTGAATGGTTTGGTGAAATGAAATTGATTTGATTGATGTGTGTATGGCGTGGGCCCTCACTAGACCGCGGATAAGGCTAGGCCTTGTCCCGTTTCTAGTATCGTGCCGTTATGCCGCCGAAATTTTCTAAAATAAGTTAGATAAATAAAAATATCATTTTATTGAATAAATGAACTGAATAGAAATTCATATGTTGAAATAAAAATGTTTTTATCATTAAAAATATAATTTTTAACGTGAAGTGAATAAAATAAAATATTCATTTACAAACCGAACGGTTTGTTTATGTACACCTATTTGAAGGACATTGACTGGGTCGATAAATTTTACACATCGCCCAACTGCACAAATAAAATATGTGTTTGATTGTTTGAAACCCCACACGGGTGTTAGGATGAAATTTGAAGTTCACTCATCCTGATTGATTAAATATGTCGATCGATCGATTGATAGGCTGTTATAAGCGTTAGATATCTATATTTGATGCTTATACAGTGTAGTGCACTTTGGTTGATGGTTGATTATTTTTCAATGCTATTATATGTGTGTAATGTATGAAAATCCATATAATTAACTTTATATGGTAATTGATTGGGCCTCATTCCAATTTGAAAAATAAAGAATATTATAAAATAAAGGTTCATGTGTTGACAGTACTCATCCATTGAGATTGGTCATGTGTTGAACGAAATATTTTAGTAATAAAATTTACATCTTTATCAATATAAAATAAAGGTTCATGTGTTGACAGTACTCATCCATTGAGATTGGTCATGTGTTGAACGAAATATTTTGATAATAACAACTATTTTGAAAAAAGAAATATTCGAAATAGAATATTTGAAAATATAAATTTATGAAGCCGTGTTGATTAGATTGACGCCATTTTGACGTGAACGATATTTATATCGATTTTAAACGATTTCGAAATGAATTGAATTGAAAACGATTTCGAAATGAATTGAATTGAAAACGATTTCGAAATGAATTGAATTGAAAACGATTTCGAAATGAATTGAATTGAAAACGATTTCGAAATGAAATGAATTGAAAACGATTTCGAAATGAAATGAATTGAAAACGATTTCGAAATGAATTGAATATAAAACGAATTCAAATTGAATTGAAAGCAAATTGAAATGAATTCAAATTGAATTGAAATTTGAATTGAATAGAAATGAATTTTAAAACGAATTTATAAAGAAGAATTCAATTTTGGTTTGAATTGAAAAGGAAGTTGAAATTACTTTTGAAACGAATTTAAAACTATTTATATAATTAGTTTTAAATAGAAATCGACGATATATATATTATATATATTATATATATAATATAATGGCCTGAATAGAACGCGCCGCGCCACGGTAGTTCGTGAATTTCGACCATTCATTTCAAACGACATTACGGGAGATCCGACCGTCGGATTCTCCTAAAACCGGAACCGTTGGGTTCGTATCGAAAAGAGCTTTCTAACGAATATTAGAAATTCAAAATCTAACGGTTGGATTTGGAGATACGTCCAAATCAAATTCGAAAAAGGTCGCTGTAAGTGCAGTTCGATGGCCATTGTTGGAAATTGACTGTACGGGCCTTGATAAAATTATTAAAAATAGTAATAATTTATGTAAAATCATAAGAAATGATTTAGAAAGAATTGGGATGAAAAACTCCATATTTGAAAAGATAAAAATAGATTTTTATCGAAATGAACTAGTTTTGAACTAGAATTATAATTCTATTTATTTTTAAATAAATAAATTGAATTTGAAATGGTTTTGAAAATAACCAAAATTTCCAATGATTGCATTGGAGTGGATTTGAATCGAAATTGTCTTCGGAATATTTCGATGTTGGATTTTGTGATTATATAGATATTGTTATGGAAATTTGAAAGATATATTTATATTGTTATTTCCAATACGACATTTGTTAATCGAAGAATTTGATATTGAATATAAGCCGATATATTTTCTATTCAGAGCCTTTTATTGAATATCAAATTTGATTTGGGTTTGTCGTGAATGGTGTCTTCACTAACACTGTTCTTGAACCCAGTTGAGAAAAGATTAAATCTTTTTATTCAGATTTAATGAAGTGTACCAATTAAATAATGTTTAATTGGAATTGAATGGATATTGATTCTTGGGTTTATCGTGAACAGTGTTTTAAACAACACTCGTTCTTTAACCCGATAATTAATGAATGTGATTTTGGGTTTATCGTGAACCGTGTTTTAAATGACACTGATTCTTTAACCCAGTCGAAGATTAAAACTAAGTGGAGTTTTAATGAATCTTTAATTAGATTGAAATGATCGAAAATGGAGTATCACCAGTTTTGCTCCAGGCGATAGTTAAATCTTTAATTAGATTTGAACGTGAAATGGTAATTGAATTTACCGATAACACTGTGGTGTTAGATATGGGGTATTACTAGTTTTACTTCATGGGATGAATAGGTTGGGATGCGGAAATTAAAATAAATAATTACTTCGGTAAGGTTCGCTAATCCGAACTAGTTTGAATTGATATTCAAAAATAGATTAAAGAATAAATTCAAGAAATTTATCTTGGATAAAATTAATGGGAACCTTTCCCTATGAATGTGAAATCAGAAACTAACTGTCGGTTAGCTAAGCAGAATGGTTTTCTGGATATTGATCTGATGTTGGTTTTGGCCTTCGGGGTTAATATTTGGGGAATTACTCTCTTGATTAATTTACGGTTAGTGACTGATGAATTGGAATGAGGCGTATGTTGTGTTTGTGTAACACTTATTTAAAATATACGCGAGTTATTCGGAAAGACCGGGTTTATCCCATTCTGAATAATTGATACGACGATAAGTCGAAGATGAAGACGATGGTCGAAGACCGGAGGTCTTCACGTCGTTTGGGTGATTACTGATGATCTTGATTGGGCTGTACACCCAAGAAGATGGAAACAGTTGGTGATCGTCCAGACGTGCTTGGAGATCGATGGATATGCAGGGTACTAGGTGCCTCCGGTTTCGTTCAGACCCAGAACGGACTTGTAAATGGACTGTGTGTCTGACATTGGATTTTAGTCCGTGTGATTGATTTCTATTAAATATATATCTGCTTGGCGGCGGAGAATTTATTCTCTTGCTTAACGCCCTTCTCTGAGACGTACAAGCTCAGAGGTTATATATTGATGGATATCAAACGCATGGAGTGAATTGCCTGTGTGGCATGCCTAAGGGGCAATTGATCGAGGCTTCTGTTGAAAAGCAATGTCTTGTGGTGATGATCAAAGCAAGGCCTTTGTGGCGTAGCTTTGTGTAATGTTTACTTCGCGTGTTTCACACCCGGTATGAACCAAAAACGGGAGAGGACCTCAGGGAGGGCATGCGTTTCTTTCTAGTTAGAAGTGGCGTAAGTGGTTTTACACGCCCTGACGAGTTTGACTTATGTGGTTGTTGCTGTTGCGAGGCGCCTCGGATTGATCGGTCGTTCTCGAACCGATGGAGTCATTTAGTTGGCTCATTTACGCCCCAAAGGGCGGGGAAACGTAGTGTTCAGGCATTTTAATCCACATCGGTGGACCGGCCCTGTCGCTCCAAGGGCCCACCTGAGTTTGGGTCCTAAGGCTCGGGCTAGAGAGTCTCGAATCGGTTGAGGACTATCTTTTGCCTTGGTTCATAGATGGAAATCCAATTTCCAAATACGTGACATTTGCGGTTTTATTTGTAGAGCCTAGTATGGCGACATAGTGGGATGGGGCGCTCATGCCGCCTATGATTGATACTTATGATTTGCAATTGTTTTATACACTATGCACTTATAATAGTATCAAATGATTTGTTTTAAACGTATCAAGCATTCTTTGGCTGTTATAAGGGAAAACCCTATCCTCGGCTGCGTTGCATTGTGTGATGGGACCTGGGTCTTATAACAGCTTCATTTTACTTTATTTAGCATTGCGCTGTTTGTTTTATGCACTGGTATTCTTGGGAGGAAACCCGTCCCGTGTTATACGGCGTGGTCCCTTGATTTACCAAACTTTTAAAATAAAGAATAATAACTGTTTTAGTTCTCACACCAGTCACATGACTGACCTGGAGTTTATTGTTTTAACCTAAACTCTGGGTGCCCCTATTTTGACACGGGCAGCTAGTAGTTTTGGTTTTGCAGATTTATATTCACAGGATCCTGGTTTACAGCTGGAACGATATCCGGAAAGCTTTGTATCCGTATATCTCATTCTAGTTGTGTATTGTATTATTTTCCGCTGCTATGTATTTAAATGTAATTTAAATCTCTGATATTTCTGTGTAATATTTATTTGTTTATACTCTGTATATTCTTGTAATCTGATGCATTGTTGTGATATACAATGAAATGTTCTTCCGTCTGAGTTCTATTTTGTCGTGTTCTCAAACGATAGGGCGTTTCGAACGGTCTGGGTCGGTTTAGCGACTGGTTCGGACCGAGCGAAATTCCTTCTCCTCACATTACCCTTACACCGTTTATACCGTTGTCGTACAGTTTGCATATAACAAACCAGTACGTCGGCGGATAGGGATGCGCCATGATACGACAACGTTAAATCAAAATCGTAGGGGGCTTGATCAGGATAATATGACAAGGCACATGAGGAATTCCCAGAGTATGAATATACCAGTTGCTCACCCAGACTGGTGGTAACGCATAGCCGCGACTACCGCCCACCTCGGACAACACTCCCAAATCACGGATGCGCATCAAATCAATCAAACTGAGGGACTATAGTAATAAAGGAAGAAGTGTTGCCGATGGAGGTAGCTATTCCCACTTGGTCCCGGTATAACCCTGTTTTAGTCATTTTAATTATGACCGGAAGGTCAAGGATATCCATCATCGTTCTCTTTCTTTAAATCTAGTAATCGCCTCCAAATCCATCCAACACCATTTTTGGAACTCCACCATGTACAAATTTATTAAAGTGGTTTTCGGTATTGGAAGAGAGTATGACAATATCCGATCTCGGTCTCTTTAACAACCAAACATTTACATTTTTCACACCGGTCGGTTCTTTTACATTTCGAAGAGATTCATACTTCATATCAAAATATCAGATTTTCAAAATCATTCAATATTCAAGATAGAATATTATTCATACTAAAATCTCCATTTAAACCAATTAAAATCCTGAATCAATTCCAACTTTAATAATTTGAATATTAAAATAGTTAACCATATATTTAAAATAATTTAGATATATGATTGAAACAGTTTGAAAATAAATAGTTTGTAATTAAAATAGAATTTAACAAATTTATTAAAATATATAGTTAAAACATTAAGTAATTTATAAACTAAATAGTTAATTATAAAATATTATTTAAAATAATTTATAAAATAAAATAGTAATAAAGTAAAATAGTTTATAAAAAAATTATTATTATTAAAATAGTTTATAAAATGATTCGAAATACTATAGTTGGAATTAGAATCGTTTCTCTAACATTTTTAATTAAACTTGTAGTTATATTTCAACTTAATTTCAACCAACTCAATTTTCAATAATTCCATTGATTAAACTTTCAATATATATTCATTTCAATTCGATCAAATTAATTCAAATAGTTACATTCTAAATCAGATTCTCATTTTCAATGATTTCAATTTATAACAAATGTCGAATTCACAATGTATATATAGTTCAAACCAATGTTGATTCATAATAAATTTAAAAGGTGGGTGAAACCATTCAATTTCAATAAATTCGATTTACATTATATTTCACTTTATTTAGCTTCAGTTACAACACTAAATTATTTCCCCCTTTATTTGTAATTCAAAATTCAAGTTCAAGTTCAAAGAAAAATAAATTATAAAACATTGCTATGTTGTCTTTAAAAATATATTTCAAAATTCATGGTTAAAACAAATTTTATTTAACCAACCGGTTTCCATATATAATTTTCTATCATATGGCCAAGTGATACTTAAATTTAAATTTTATTATTTTGGGAAAAGATATATATCATTTCAATCCAAATCAGGGTCATAGGTATTTATCATTTCAACCTACGTTCTTAATTCATTTTAATGATTAATCCTGGGTTTATTTGATGCCCATAACATCTAGGGTTATGATTGGGATTAATCGGCACAACAACGGTCATATACGAATAAATATGAATAACAGGTAAATTTACGCAATTAACATCAGTATGTCAACATATCAAATTCAAGCCACTCATCGCTTCAATACATACAAAACAGTCCAATATCATATCAATTTACAAATTTTAGATGTCTGGTGTTAAACAGAAATGATATGTCAAATTTTTAAGTTAACTAAAAATTTATATTTAACAGTCAAATTTAACTACACTATCGATGTAAATCAATATAAATATGCAATTTAAACTGTTAAACATCGATCCACACAATCATATTATGACAGGATATTAATTTAACTAATATTAGAATAATTTAGTTACGCGTGAGTGAGTTTAATCACTCACCTTTGGTCTTGAACACGATTGATGTTAAATTTTTGCCCAAAAATCAACGATCTCAGAATCAGTTCAAATCAGCGCCATCGCGAAGAGATCGTCGACACGATTGTAACGCAACAAACCGCACATCAATTGGATCTCGTATGAAAAGGATATACGCTTTTAAACATATTTGAATTTAAAGGAATATAAAATAATTTAAAATTACATTTTCCACTAACCCCTTGTCCGCGTCATCCCTTCTCCTCCTACTCTTCATAACGCAAGCAACAGGAATGCATCTTCAATGGAAGAGAAAATCGCAAGTTTGATCATTCATCGCTCCTTATCCTTTCAACGAAAGCAACTACCATTTGTACCGTTGCATTCCTCTCCTCGATCTCCATCTGACCATCTCCAAGTCTTCACACTCGCACCCTCCATCAAAAATCCGACCTCCAGGCTGTCCTTCACGCAAGCACTGTATAGTGCGACAAAAATTGTTGCCAAAACTTCTCAAAATTTAAAAGCTGATGCTAATTTCCACAACGATCTTGAATCTGAACTCCAATTCGTAAATCATTCCTTATTTTGAGCATAGATCCGTACCCTAACAAAGAGTATGTACGACCTTTGCTGTGTCGAACCAAGCCCAAACCCATCGTAATCGTAACCAAGCACACCATCATGAAGACCTTTTTAATACGAGTTCCATGAATCAAATCTCTGTTCGATTTCATGGATAATTGGATTTCAATTGAATAATATAAAATCGACTTTTTTAGTGGCCATTTTTATTGCGGTTACAGTAAATGAATAGAAGAATTCGGTGATACAGAGAAGGGAAAGGATGTATTAGGGGATGAACAAAATTAAACGTGTATTTAGGCAATAAGTTTCAAAGGTTTAATCATCCATTAAAGCATTCCATTTTCGTTTTCATCCTTAATTCAATACCTATTTTGAATTTAATTCCAAAGGTTATAAGTTTAAGTTCAAGTCTATCCCGTAATTTGTATTAGTTACATGAATCATTTTCCTTATATGATAAATATTCATATTTAATTATTCAACAAAATTTCAATTGAACGATAAACTATAAAATAATTTATTTATTCTAAGTCTTAATAACTTAATAAATCAATTCTTCTTACATTAAATTTTCCATTTTTATATTATAATCATATATTTTCAATTTGAATTACAATTATAAATGAATTAAGTCAATTCACATAAGTAATTTAATATTAAATTTCAACTTCCAGTTTTCATCAAAATAACTAACTCAGTATTTTAATTGCGAGCAATGTAAGTCGTTATTGTTATGACAAGTTGAATTTCGTTACCTGAATAATTCAATTAAATTTTCAACATAGAATTACACAATTAAATCATTAAAGTTAAATCATATATTTCCAATTCTCAATAATTACATACTAACCAAATTTATAGCCATATTTACAATCAATGGAGATTATTCCATTTATAAGATGTTGAGATTCATTATATACACAAAATGAATTATATTCCTTGTATTCACAAATCTCAATTTTCAATATATAAATGGAGTTTCAAAATTAGTTTATCCCTTTCATATATTGTTATTTGTATGAACATTGATCAAGCCCCTAAAATATTATCTCAGTATCAATGTAATAGCCAAACATATCAAGCAACGTAAAGCTAGTTGACAAAGGACAAATACTGGTCCGCTCAATTAATTACAGGAAATTAAAGAATTTTTATTTGTCCTTTCATTTGTTACATTACATTCAGTGTCAACATTAATTAGCCCGTTGTAAAAGGAAGTATAAGATTTGTTGTTCTTTCATTGAAATTTGAAATAATAATGTGCATGACTATGCAACCATTTACAACAATGGATGATAATAAAAAAAAACTTTCTATATATGAAAACGTAAGTAAAAGATATATCATTAAATCATACCAAAAATCAAAGATCATATTAAATTGGATATACAAATTAATTGAGCAATTAAATTTTAAAAATAATCAATTCATTTTAAGTCTTAATAACTTTCTATAAATTTCCAATTACATTTCTAAACAATTTAAACTGCTTTCTACAAGATAAATATTTATTTTCAATTTAATTTCAAAAGATGTTAATTTTTCTCAAATCAACATAAATTCAAACTAACTTTGCAAATCAATTTTATTTATATTTAATTCCAGCATTGATTATTTACCGAATCAATTGAATTTCAATCGTAACTTAAATAAATCAATTTCGTCCAAACATTTTAATATTAGTTACAAATTTCAATATTTATAATTACAAACATATTGTAATTTCATTTATAATAACTACAAGTTATTATTGTTGTAAACAACCAAAATACATTACTTAATCAAACTGATTAAGTTTACAAATAAATTTACATAATTAAGTCATCAAATTTTATTTATAACCATAAATACTCAAAAATCATAATAAATTCAAAAATTAAATAATAGAAAATTACGGGTTGTTACACTCTCCCCCACTTAAAACTTTTCATCCTCGAAAAGGCGTAGTAAGGGAGTTGTCAATTCGTATATATTTAACCATATAATTTCTTATTCAAATTGTCTTGTTTGTTAGTTTACATAACCAATTTCATAATATTTTAGTTCAGAATCGTGAATTACCAAACCGTGATTTTTTCGAAAATTTGTTTTACACATATCTTAAAATCTACAAGTCGAAATCTAAATTTTTCTCTTACATTAAAAAATTATATTCCAATAGATCCAAAAGATTCTTGTTTCAAAGAATTCCGACTTATTTTAGACTCTATACATTCATTTAAACTTTAATTCGGAAAATTTTGAAATGCTGCTGTGCAACGAGCTCGTTTTTAATTAATCTGATTAATTCGTTCAACCATCAATAAGTTTATAATTATAAGCCTTTTCACTTATATTTTCGCAAAACCAATCATTAATATAAATACATTTAGTGTATTACTAAATAATTTTCTTAATTGATATTTCATTGATTCGGTTAATCCATGTTACTTAGTTAAATTGGATTTCACAACGTAACTAAGTATATCCTGTTTTATTACATAACTTAAATTTTATTTACAACCAATCAAATTTTCTACTTTGATTTTCCATTCTTATACTTATGCATTAATTAATTGCTTATTCTTATAACATTCAACTTCTTAGTTAATTGGTAAGTTATTCATGTTATATAACCGAATTGATTATTACATAAGTTCAATGGTTACCGTTCGTTTCAATTTATTATCCAATTCTTATGATTTTTTATTTTTTTAACTCTCTTAATATTCAGAAGTTTCAATTCATTACTTATTCAAGATTTCAAGAATTAAATTTCGGGTTCTTTTTTTCATATAACATATCGTTTACATAAAACCATACTGTAAAAGATTTAAATAAAGTTCAATTTCGTAAAACAAAGTAGAAAAAGTATTAGATGTCTCCGTACTTAAACTCTTGAAAATAAAGATCGATGATGCGTGCACTCATCACCGAAATCATTTCCAAGCACAAGAGGGTATACACTTTTTTTTCTTTCCAATAATTCATATGAAACCCATTTTTAAAATATAAATATATTATTTCAAAACTATTTGCAAATCAATGTTAGAAAATTACCCGAAATCAAATTCTCAAATTCATATTTTACTTCTTATTTTATTATTAATAAATTTCAATATTTGATTTTCTTAAACAAATCAACAACCAGTGGTTTAATTATTAATTAATCGAGTAATAAATGAAGAAAATTTAATATTATCATCAACAAAATCAAAATTAACATATTTCAAATAATTCTATTTATAAATAAAATACAATTCAAAACAATATTAGGTCAATGAATCCTATTCAAGTGTTTAGAAATCCCTATCGATGCCTTGGCGTCCCAAGTACCGACCAGAATTCATAAATACTCAATAGAACAAATTAACACAATTCAAAACCATCTTTATTTCAAATTACAAGTACGCTCTCTCATATACACTCCAACTCATTCTTGGGCATTTTATCCCTATCTCTAATGAGTTAATCCCAAATAGAGCCAAGGTTTTTGCTAAACCAAAGCTCTGATATCAAATGTAACATCCAAGATTTTTGACCATTCAAATCGATAATGATCCTTAATGTAGACATAAACAGATCAAAAATATGGATAGTTATTGGGATTAAAATAAGAAAAAGAAGAAAGAAGAAAACAAACACAGAATCTCATAGTGGAAGGACAAAATATAATAAATAAATAACAGTTCATGAAGCTGTTAAAACATAAATTTTATTATATTTTACTACGATTATCAGAGTAAATTAACATACAACATACCAATGCATTTGCAATGGAATAATAGTAATACGTTTGTTGAGCTCCATCTTCATCTTCATAATGGTATCTTCAAAGCAAGTGAAGCTTCGCTAACTGCAACTCGGTCTAACCCGAGCGTATTGCAAAAACAGAAACACAACAAATACTCGGATCAGAACTAAATCATTCTCGTATTAGTTAAATCAAATTTCATGTAATAATATGAGTGCAATAACTTAAGAGATGTTACAGGAATTTCCAACTCTTAAGGATCCGTCAAGCTAATACTATATAATATAATACGCTATTATAATAATGTCTATGGTTAAATATAACATAATAAAATATTGTAAGCGGGATTACCATTATTACCCTTACACCGTTTATATCGTTGTCGTACAGTTTGCATATAACACACTAGTACGTCAGCGGATAGGGATGCGCCATGATACAACAATGTTAAATCAAAATCGTAGGGGGCTCGATCAGGATAATATGACAAGGCACACGAGGAATGCCTAGAGTATGAATATACTAGTTGCATGCCCGGACTGGTGGTAACGCATAGCCGCGACTACCGCCCACCTAGGACAACACTCCCAAATCACGGATGCACATCAAATCAATCAAACCGAGGGACTATAGTAATAAAGGAAGAAGTGTTGCCGATGGAGGTAGCTATCCCCACTTGGTCATGGTATAGCCTTATTTTAGTCATTTTAATTATGACCCGAAGGTCAAGGATATCCGTCATCGCTCTCTTTCTTTAAATCCAGTAATTGCCTCCAAATCCATCCAACACCATTTCTGGTACTCCACCGCGTACACAGTTGTTAAAGTGGTTTTCGGTATTGGTAGAGAGTATGACAATATCCGATCTCGGTCTCTTTAACAACCAAACGTTTACATTTTTTACACCGGTCGGTTCTTTTACATTTCGAAGAGGTTCATACTTCATATCAAAATATCAAATTTTCAAAATCATTCAATATTCAGGATAGAATATTAGTCATACTAAAATCTCCATTTAAACCAATTAAAATTCTAAATCAATTCCAACTTTAATAATTTGAATATTAAAATGGTTAATAGTATATTTAAAATAATTTAGATATATGATTGAAACAATTTGAAAATAAATTGTTCGTAATTAAAATAGATTTTATCAAATTTATTAAAATATATAGTTAAAACATTAAGTAATTTATAATATAAATAGTTAATTATAAAATGATTATTTAAAATAATTTATAAAATAAAATAGTAATAAAGTAAAATAGTTTACAAAAAAAACTTATTATTATTAAAATAGTTTATAAAATGATTCGAAATACTATAGTTGGAATTATAATCGTTTCTCTAACGTTTTTAATTAAACTTGAAGTTATATTTCAACTTCAATTCAACTAACTCAATTTTCAATAATTCCATCGACTAAACTTTCAATTTATATTCATTTCAATTCGATCAAATTAATTCAAGTAGAGTTACATTCCAAATCAGATTCTCATTTTCAATGATTTCAATTTATAACAAATATCGAATTCACAATGCATATATAATTCAAACCATTGTTGATTCATAATAAATTTCAAAGGTGGGTGAAACCATTCAATTTCAATAAATTCGATTTACATTATATTTCACTTTATTTAGCTTCAGTTACAACACTATATTATTTCCCCTTTTATTTATAATTCAAAATTCAAGTTCAAGTTCAAATAAAAATAAATTATAAAATATTGTTTATATTGTCATTAAAACAATATTTCAAAATTCATAGTTAAAACAAATTTTATTTAACTAACCGGTGTCCGTATATAATTTTCTATCCTATGGCCAAGTGATACTTAAATTTTAATTTTAGTATTTTGGAAAAGGATATATATCATTTCAATCCAAATCAGGGTCATAGGCATTTATCATTTCAACCTACGTTCTTAATTCATTTTAATGATTAATCTCGGGTTTACTCGATGCCCATAACATCTAGGGTAATGATTGGGATTAATCTGCACAACAACGGTCATATACGAATAAATCTGAATAACAGGTAAATTTACACAATTAACATCAGTATGTCAACATATCAAATTCAAGCCACTCATCGCATCAATACATACAAAACAGTCCAATATCATATTAATTTACAAATTTCAGATGTCAGGTTTTAAATAGAAACAATATGTCAAATTTTTAAGTTAACTGAAAATTTATATTTAACAGTCAAACTTAACTACACAATTGATGCAAATCAATATAAATATGCAATTTAAACTGTCAAACATCGATCCATACAATCATATCATGACAGGATATTAATTTAACTAATAGTAGAATAATTTAGTTACGCGTGAGTGAGTTTAATCACTCACCTTTAGTCTTGAACGTGATTAATGTTTAAATTTTAGCCCAAAAATCAATGGTCTCAGAATCAGTTCAAATCAGCGCCATCGCGAAGAGTTCGTTGACACGATTGTAACGCAACAAACCGCGCGTCAATTGGGTCTCGTACGAAAAAGATATACGTTTTTAAACATATTTGAATTTAAAGGAATATAAAATAATTTAAAATTACATTATCCACTAACCCCTTTTCCACGTCATCCCTTCTCCTCCTATTCTTCATAACGCAAGCAACAGGAATGCATCTTTAATGGCAAAGAAAATCGCAAGTTTGATCATTCACCGCTCCTTATCCTTTCAACGAAATCAACTACCGTTTGTATCGTTGCATTCCTCTCTTCGATCTCCATCCGACCATCTCCAAGTCTTCACACTCGCACCCTCCAACAAAAATCCGACCTCCAGGCTGTCCTTCATGCAAGTACTGTACAGTGCGACAAAAATTGTTGCCAAAACTTCTCAAAATTTAAACGCTGATGCTAATTTCCACAACGATCTTGAATCTAAACTCCAATTCGTAAATCATTCCTTATTTTGAGCATAGATCCGGACCCTAACAAAGAAAATGTACAGCCTTTGTTGTGTCGAACCTAGCCCAAACCCATCGCAATCGTAACCAAGCACACCATCATGAAGACCTTGTTAATACGAGTTCCATGAATCAGATCTCTGTTTGATTTCATAAAGAATTGGATTTCAATTGAATAATATAAAATTGACATTTTTGGTGGCCATTTTTATTGCAGGTTACAGTAAATGAATAGAAAAATTCGGTGACACAGGAAAAGGGAAAGGATGTATTAGGGGATGAACAAAATTAAACGTGTATTTAGGCAATAAATTTAGAAGGTTTAATTATCCATTAAAGCATTCCATTTTCGTTTTCATCCTTAATTCAATACCTATTTTGAATTTAATACCAAAGGTTATAAGTTTACGTTCAAGTCTATCATATAATTTGTATAAGTTACATGAATCATTTTCCTTATATGATAAATATTCAGATTTAATTATTCAACAAAATTTCAATTGAACGATAAACTTTAAAATAATTTATTTATTTTAAGTCTTAATAACTTAATAAATCAATTCTTCATTTACATTAAAATTTCCATTTTTATATTATTATCATAGATTTTCAATTGGAATTACAATTATAAATGAATTAAGTCAATTTCACACAAGTAATTTAATATTAAATTTCAACTTCCAATTTTCATCAAAATAACTAACTCGGTATTTTAATTGCGATCAATGTAAGTCATTATTGTTATGACAAGTTGAATTTCGTTACCTGAATAATTAAATTAAGTTTTCATCATAGAATTACACAATTAAATCATTAAAGTTAAATCATATATTTCCAATTCTCAATAATTACATACTAACCAAATTTATAGCAATATTTACAGTTAATGGAGATTATTCCATTTATAAGAAGTTAAGATTCATTATATACACAAAATGAATTATATTCCTTGTATTCACAAATCTCAATTTTCAATATATAAATGGAGTTTCAAAATTAGTTTCTCCCTTTCATATATTGTTATTTGTATGAACATTGATTAAGCTCCTATAATATATACACAAAATGAATTATATTCCTTGTGTTCACAAACCTCAATTTTCAATATATAAATGGAGTTTCAAAATTTGTTTATCCCTTTCATATATTGTTATTTGTATGAACATTGATTAAGCCCCCAAAATATTATCTCAGTATCAATGTAATAGCCAAACATATCAAGCAACGTAAAGCTAGTTGACAAAGGATAAATGCTGGTCCGCTCAGCTAATTACGGGAAATTAAAGAATTTTTATTTGTCCTTTTTTTTGTTACATTACAATCAATGTCAACATTTATTAGCCCGTCCTAAAAGGAAGTATAAGATTTGCTGTTCTTTCATTGAAATTTGAAACAATAATGTGCATGACTATGCAACCATTTACAACAATGGATGATAATAAAAAAAACTATCTATATATGAAAACGTAAGTAAGAGATATATCATTAAATCATACCAGAAATCAAAGATTATATTAAATTGGATATACAAATTAATTGAGCAATTAAATTTTAAAAATAATCAATTCATTTTAATTCTTAATAACTTTTTATAAATTTCCAATTACATTTCTAAACAATTTAAACTACTTTCTACCAAATAATCATTTATTTTCAATTTAATTTCAAAACATGTTAATTTTACTCAAATCAACATAAATTCAAACTAATTTTGCAAATCAATTTTATTTGTATTTAATTCCAGCATTGATTATTTACCATATCAATTGAATTTCAATCGTAACTTAAATAAATATATTTCATCCAAACATTTTAATATTAGTTACAAATTTCAATATTTATAATTACAAACCAATTGTAATTTCATTTACAATTACTACAAGTTATTATTATTGTAAACAACCAAAATATATTACTTAATCAAAATGATTAGGTTTACAAATAAATTTACATAATTAAGTCATCATATTTTATTTATAACCAAAAATACTAAAAAATCATAATAAATTCAAAAATTAAATAATAGAAAATTACGGGTTGTTACACCGGGGCCACATATGGACTCCGAAAATTCCCGAAAAATAAATCTAGCTATGTTTTGATGATACGGTCCTAACAAAATTAATTTTATCGAATTTGGAGACCGTTTGAAAAATGGCCTTTTTAAGGGTCGATCAAATTCAATAGAAATCATAAAATCAGAGTTTAGTTTAGTACGTTCACAATTTAATTCCAAAAATTCTGGAAAATTAAACTTAGCAATAATTTGACATTCCAGATCCGACAAAAGTGGTTTCGTTCAAAACAGAGGTCGTTTGTTAAATGGCCTTTTATACGAGCTATAAATTATACTATATTCAACTGGCCGTAACTTTTGATTCCCGCTACGAAATTTCGATTTTTCGGATTCGTTGGAAAGATATTTTCAATCAGATTTAGATATTTTTTGTTTCACTAAAATCCGTTAACTTTTGAACCCTGTAAAATCAGTCAAAGTTCAGCTTTGACTTTTCAAACTTCCGTACTATTTCCAATTCCTTTTGAATTAAAATAAATATATTCGCTCTAACATCGATTAAAATAAATTTTTAATCGTTATTATTTAAAATAAATTATTATAACTATTCAAAATTCACTGAAATAGCCAAAATAAAAATTTTAAATTGGTTCTTATTTATCGGGTTGCTACAGTTCCGTTGTGTTGGTCATTCGAAGAAGTGTCAGTGATGAGAATATGGGTGGTGTGGATTGGGATTTTCTGACCCGACATGGCTAGGTCAACTAGTTTTGGGCTTCGACGTCAGGTTTTATGTGGTGCTCGATTGCTCTATAGTGAAGGTGGTTGTGGAGAGAAAACATTGGAGATTTCAACGGAGGTGGTTTCGTTGGATTTGGGTTTAATCGAGTGAAAGTGGGAGAAGGGTGATGTAATAACCCGGAAATCCGAGCCAATTTAAAATTTTTATTTTGGCAATTTTAGCGAATTTTGATTATTTAAAATGAATTATTTTAAATAATAAAGACGAGAAATTTATTTTGAATAGAATTCGAACGTATGTATTTATATAAATTGTCGTTAGAATATAAATATTTATTTATATATATAAAAAGAATTGAAAATGAAGCGGTAGTTCGAAAATTCGATTTTAAAGTTCAAATGAATGTACAGGATTCAAAATAAACCGGATTTTAGTGAAACCAAAAATATTAGAATTTAATTGAGAATGTCTTTCCAACGAATCCGAAAAATTGAAATTTCATAGCGGGAATCAAAAGTTACGTCCAGTTGAGAATTCAGAATAGTCGCTATGGAATTCTGAGCCTTAAAAATGGAAATTTTGCAAACGACCTCGGTTTTCGACGAAACCACTTTTGTTGAACCCATGATGTCAAGTTATTGCTAAGTTTCGAAATTCGTATTTTTTTGAATCAATATGTGAGCATGGCAAAGAAAAACGCGTTTGACCAGTTTCAGTTGATTTTAATCGACTGGAAAATGGCCATTTTTTAGACGGTCTCAGAATTTGACGAAATTAATTTTGTTAGGACCGTATCGTCAATACGAAGCTAGGAAATATTTTTCAGGAATTTTTCGAGTTAGTATGTGACCCCAGTAAATTGAAATGCGTGTTCAAATTCAATATATAGAGTTATATTTTGATTTTGACGAAAACTGATCGAAACGATCGAATCAGCTTATGATACATATCCCATTGTGTTCGGAATGGGGGTATTTAGCTAGGGGCGATAGTCCTTAGGTCTCGATTGGAGTTCGAGCGGAAAACACACTTTTGAAAAATAAAATAATATAAAATATTATATATATAATTCCCTCAACCCTAATTCCTTCTCAGGACATAACCGTGCCCCCTTCTTCTAAAAAAAGAAATCCGACGCTCCTCACTCAGCCGCCACCCTCGTCGATCCCGCCGCCGCTGGACCCCACCGCTCACCGCGCCACTTCCAACTGCGACGCCCCCCTCTCTTCCTCTTCCACTCTTCTCCTTCTTCCCAATTTCAGCCGATTCGAACCCAAATCCACCTTCACCCAAAACCGCCCTCCCTCCAACCAGAAGTCGCGCGCCGCCCCCGTAGGACCCACCTCCACCAGCACACGACCTCCGCCCTCTGTTCTCCTCCTTCCGCTCCTCCTCCATTTGAAAAGGTGATTTTTACTCTATTTTATTTTATTTATTTCGTTTAAATAGATTTCAGTGATTAAATAAAATCAGTTTTATAGATATCTTGACATCGACAAACATATATGATTTTTATTTATATATTTAGGGTATAAAGAAATGATTTTTATATAGTAGAAATGATAAAGATGCAATATTTATATAGTAGAAATGATAAAGATGTGATCTTTATCGTAGTAGAAATATAAAAATATGATTTTTATAGTATAGGAAGAATAAAAATACGATTTTTATGTTATATAGATAGTAAAAATTTAATCTTTATTTATGTAGTATAATAAAAATCTGATTTTTATTATATATATGTTGAAATAAAAATGTGATTTTTATAGTGGTGATATAAAAATTCGATCTTTATATTAGAGCGTTATAAAAATATAATCTTTATTGGAAGAAGAGCGATATAAAAATATAATTTTTATATACAGAATAGCATGATAAAAATATGATCTTTATTATATGAACACCGTTGTAAAAATAGAATTTTTATCTATATAGTAGCGGTGTAAAAATAGAAATTTTATCCATATAGCGTAGTTATAAAAATATGATTTTTATAAAATAAAGAATATAAAAATGTGATTTTTATATATGTAGTGAACGCGGACAACGAAAGTGACAAAAGGCGAGAGTGACGAAGATTTCCTACGTATGAAGAGTCGTGGCGTTTGGTTTAGCTAGTCTGTGAGAACTCCTCACCTTTAATTTATTTCTAGTTTGAAATATATACTAGGATGCAGACGGTGCTTAGTAGCACCCGACACCCGTCGTCCACAAACCATGGATGACTTGTTTGTTTGGTTGCTGTGTTGTGATATCTGATTGTGTGATGTGGAATGAAATAAAATATTATATAGTGGAAAATATTTTATAGTTAAAAATATGATTTTTAACGTGTATATAAAATAAATATTTATAAATAAATTGGACGATTTGTTTATATACACTGATTTGACTGTTATTGATTGGGACAATAAATTTCACACATCGCCCAACTGCACAAATAAAATGTGTGTTTGTTGATTTGAAACCCCACACGGGTATTGGGATGATATTTGATGTATACTAATCTCGATTATTTAGTTGTATGGCAATCGATGGGTTGACAAACTGTGTGAGCATTAATTCTTTATATTTAATGCTTATGCAGTTGCGTGGTGCACTCTGAATGATGGTTGATTATTTATCGTTGCTATTATATACATGTGTTGTATGGAAATCCATATAATAAACATTATATGGTAATTGATTGGGCCTCATTCTAATTTAGAAAATATATATTCATGTGTTGAATTGAAAATATATATTCATGTGTTGAATAGAATAAATATTCATGTGCTGAATAAAAGCTGTGTTGATTAGATTGACGCCATTTTGATGTGAATGATATTTATATCGATTTTATTCATTTTTCAATGAATATAGAAAGTGATTTCAAAATTCGAAATAAATTGAAATGAATTGAAATTCGAATTAAATTGAAATGAATTATAATTCGAATTAAATTGAAATGAATTGAAATTCGAATTAAATTGAAATGAATTGAAATTCGAATTAAATTGAAATTGAATTGAAATCGATTTAAAATGAAATTGAAAACGAATTTAAAACGATTTATAAAATAAGTTTTAAATGGAAATCGACGAAATATATATAATATATATATTATATATTTTAATGGCCTGAATAGAACGCGCCGCACTGCGGCAAATCGCGAATTTCGACCATTGACTTCGAATGGACATTGCGGGAGATCCGACCGTCGGATTCGCCTAAAACGGGAACAATTGGGTTCGTATTGAAAAGAGCTTTCTAACGAATATTGGAGATTTGAAATCTAATGGTTGGATTTGGAATTATGTCCAGATCAAATTTAGAAAAGGTCGATGTAAGTGCAGTTCGATAGCCGTTGATGGAAATCGACTGTACGGGCCTTGATAAAATTATTAAAAATATCAATAATTAGTGTAAAATCAGAAGAAATGATTTGGAAAGAACTGAGATGAAAAATTCTATATTTGAAAAGATAAAAATAGATTTTTATCGAAATGAACTTGTTTTGAACTAGAATAATAATTTATTTATTTTTAAAATAAATAAATTGGATTTGAAATGGCTTTAAAAGTAACCAGAATTTCCAATAATTGAATTGGAATGGATTTGAATCGAAATTGTCTTTGGAATATTTCGATGTTGGATTTCGTGATGAAATAGATATTGTTATCGGAATTTGAAAGATATATTTATATAGTTATTTCCAATATGATATTTGTTGGTTATAGAATTTGATATTGAATATAAGCCGATATATTTTCTATTCAGAGCCTTGTATTTAATATCAAATGTGATTTGGGTTCATCGTGAATGGTGTCTTCATTAACACTGTCCTTAAAACCCAATTGAGAAAAAGATTAAATCATTTTATTTGGATTTAATGAAGTATACCAATTAAATAATATTTAAATGGAATTGAATTGAAATTAACTTTTGGGTTTATCGTGAACAGTGTTTTAAATAGCATTTGTTCTTTAACCCGATAATTAATGGAATGTGATTTGGGTTGTCGTGAATGGTATCTTTAATAATACTGTTCTTAGACCCAACGGAGTTAAGAAAATCAGAAACTAACTGGAGATTAGTTAAGTTGAATGGTTTCTTAGGTATTGATCTGATGTGGGTTTCGGCCTTCGGGGTTAATACTTAGGGAATTGCTCACTTGCTATTTTACGGTTAAAGGCTGATATAATGGAATGTGATTTTGGGTTTATCGTGAACCGTATTTTAAATGACATTGATTCATTAACCCAGTTAAAGATTAAAACTAAGTGGAGTTTTAATGAATCTTTAATTAAATTGAAAAGATCGAGAATGGAGTATCGCCGGTTTTGCTCTAGACGATAGTTAAATCTTTAATTAGATTTGAATGTGAAATGGTAATTGAATTTACTGATAACACCGTGGTGTTAGATATAAAGTATTACCAGTTTTACTTCATGGGATGAATAGGTTGGGATTGGGAAATAAAATAAATGATTACTTCGGTGTTGTTTGCTAATCCCGACCAGTTTGAATTGATATTCAAAGGAAGATTAAAGAATAAATTTAAAATAATTTATCTTTGATAAAATTAATGGGAACCTTTCCCGAAGTATGTGAAATTTAGAAACTAACTGTAGGTTAGCTAAGCAGAATGGTTTCCTGGGTATTGATCTGATGTTGGTTTCGGCCTTCGGGGTTAATATTTGGGGAATTATTCTCTTGTTAATTTACGGTTAGCGACCGATGAATTGGAATGAGGTGTATGTTGTGTTTGTGTAACACTTGTTTATTATATACGCGAGTTATTCAGAAAGACTGGGTTTATCCTATTCTGAATAACTGATTCGACGTGGTGTCGAAGAGGAAGACGGTGGTTGAAGACCGGAGGTCTTCATGTCGTTTGGGTGATTATTGATGATCTTGATTGGGCCGTACACCCAAGAGGAGGGAATCTGTTAGTGATCGTCCAGACGTAGTTGGAGATCGATGGATATGCGGGGTACTAGGTGCCTCCGGTTTCGTTTAGACCGAGAACGAACTTGTAAATGGACTGTGTGGCTGACATTGGATTTTAGTCTATGTGATTGATTTCTATTAAATATATATATCTGTTTGGCGGCGGAGAATTTATTCTCTTCTTAACGCCCTTCTCTGAGACGTACGAGCTCAGGGGTTATATATTGATGGATATCAATTGCATGGAGTGAATTGCCTGTGTGGCATGCCTAAGTGGCAAATGATCAAGGCTTCTATTGAAAAGCAAAGTCTTGTGGTTGATGATCAAAGCACGGCCTAGGTGGCACAGCTTTGTGTAGCGTGGATTCGTGAGCCTCACACCCCGGTTGTGAACCAGAAACGGGAGAGGACCTCAGGGAGGACGTGCGTTTCTTTCTTATTAGAAGTGGCGTCAGTGGTTTTACACGACCTGACGAGTTTGACTTATGTGGTTGTTGCTGTTGCGAGGCACCTCAGATATAGCGGTGACTACGTGAAGCCGATGGAGTCATTCGTTGGCTCATTTACGCCTCAAAGGGCAGGGAAACGCAGTGTTCAGGCATTTTAATCCACATCGGTGGACCGGCCCTGACGATCCAAGGGCTTGACTGAGTACTTGTCTTGAGGCTCGGGCAAGAGAGTCTTAAATCGGTAGAGGACTATCTTTTGCCTCGGTTCATAAATGGAAATCCAACTTCCAATACGTGACTTTGCGGTTTTGATTGTAGAGCCTAGTATGGCGACATAGTGGGATGGGGCGCTTATGCCGTCTATGATTGATACTTATGATTTGAAGTTGTTTTATACACTATACACTTATAGTAATAATAAATGATTCGTTTTAAACATACCAAGCATTCTTGCTATTATAAGGTAAAAACCCTATCCTCCGGCTTGCGTTGCATTGTGTAATGGGACCTGGGTCTTATAATAGCTTCATTGTTCTTTATTTAGCATTGCGCTGTTGTTTTATGCACTGGTGTTCTTGGGAGGAAACCCGTTCCGTGTTATACGGCGTGGCCCCATGATTTACCTAACTTTAAAATAAAGATTAATAACTGTTTTAGTTCTCACACCAGTCCCATGACTGACCTGGAGTTTATTGTTTTAACCTAAACTCTGGGTGCCCTTATTTTCGACATGGACAGCTAGTAGTTTGGTTTTGCAGATTTATATTCACATGATCCTGATTTCCAGCTGGAACGATACTCAGAAAGCTCTGTATCTGTGTATTACTTCTAGTTGTGTTTTATATTATTTTCCGCTGCGATGTATTTAAATGTAATTTAAATCTCGGATATTTTCTGTGTAATATTTATTCATACTCTGTATATTCTTGTAATCTGGTGAAATTGTTGTAGTTAACAATGAAATGTTCTTCTGTCTGCGTTCTTTTGTGTGTTGTTCTCAAAGTATCCGCTCTTTCCTTCACGGGGAAGTTACGGGTTCTTACATTTGGTATCAGAGCTTTGGTTTACAGAGCTCGGAGAATAAGACACGTTAGAACCAAATGAAAGGATTCATCAGAAATTGGATTAATAATGTCCAATGAGAATGACTCGTTAGAGATAAGATCAGTAGTATCCTAGAACGAGTGTGAAGAGTATATTTTTAAAATGAAAACAAGTTTTGTTTTGAAAATTTAAATCAATTATTCGTAATTGATTATTGATTATATTTGAATTTGGACAATCCAGTATATATAGATTTTGGGTATATGTCTGATCCGCGTGTATCTGGAGTTTTAATATACTGGATAGATATAGAATCACGCTCTAGTCGCCCGGAGATGATTCTGATGATTGACTAGTCGTCATTAGTATTCATGTTCGAGTGACGAAAGTGGGATTTCTATATATTTCCTATTGGCTGGTGTGAGAACCAAAATTGGATAGGGCTTATTGTTGTGATTTGGCATCAAAAATCTGATTTTCTTTTTACTATATATCGAAGTTATGAATTTGAAATGATAATCAACTAATTGATTGCTGGTTGTGTTGTTTGATTATTGTTGGAATTAATTATATGTTGAACCTTTAGCCAAATTGTACCAAATATTGAGTTGTACTGAAAATTGGTCGCATTTGCATGCATATATATGTACTTACATTGAATAGGTCATAGCAAGGAGGCTAGAGCAGAAGAATAAAATTGTTTGGCCGACAAATAGGTACATGTTTGTTGTATTTCTTGGGTTTTGGATGATTTTGTGAGCTGATTGGCTAGCCGCTTGGCTTTTTCCTTTTCTTTTGGATTGAAGAAGGCCATGGGAGGCTATATGAAATATTCTGAAGTCCCCGGTGCAGGGGAGGTTATGGCGAAATTTTTCGAAAATTTAGGGTGTTAGCCAAATTTTTGAAAAATTTGAAAAGTTCTTAGAAACTGAAAAGTTGAAGAACTTAAGCCATAATGAAAATAAGGAAAGTTGAGTTGATTTGTAAAACAACTTCCGGCTTCGTTCCTTTTCGGGGACGAAAAGTTTTAAGTGGGGGAGATTGTAATAACTCGAAAATCCGAGCCAATTTAAAAAATTTATTTTGGCAATTTTAGCGAATTATGATTATTTAAAATGAATTATTTTAAATAATAACGACGAGAAATTAATTTTGAATAGAATTCGAACGTATATATTTATATAAATCGTCGTTAGAATATAAATATTTATTTATATATATAAAAGGAATTGAAAATGGAGAGGTAGTTCGAAAATTCGATTTTAAAGTTCAAATGAATGTACAGGATTCAAAATAAACCAGATTTTAGTGAAACCGAAAATATTAGAATCTAATTGAGAATATCTTTCCAATGAATCCGAAAAATTGAAATTTCATAGCGGGAATCAAAAGTTACGTCCAGTTGAGAATTCAGAATAGTCGCTATGGAATTCTGGCCCTTAAAAACGAAAATTTTGCAAACGACCTCGGTTTTCGACGAAACCACTTTTGTTGGACCCGTGATGTCAAGTTATTTCTAAGTTTCAAAATCCGTAATTTTTCGAATCAATATGTGAGCGTGGCAAAGGAAAACGCGTTTGACCAGTTTTAGTTGATTTTAATCGACTGGAAAATGGCCATTTTTCAGACGGTCTCAGAATTTGAAGAAATTAGTTTTTGTTAGGACCGTATCGTCAATACGAAGCTAGGAAATATTTTTTAGGAATTTTTCGAGTTAGTATGTGACCCCAGTAAATTGAAATGCGCATTCAAATTTAATATATAGAGTTATATTTTGATTTTGATGAAAACTGATCGAAATGATCGAATCAGCTTACGATACATATCCCATTGTGTTCGGAATGGGGGTATTTAGCTAGGGGCGACAATCGTTAGGTCTCGATTGGGGTTCGAACGGAAAACACACTTTTGAAAAATAAAATAATATAAAATATTATATATATAATTCCCTCAACCCTAATTCCCTCTCAGGGCATAACCGAGCCCCCTTCTTCTAAAAAGAGAAACCCGACGCTCCTCACTCAGCCGCCACCCTCGTCGATCCCGCCGCCGCTGGACCCCACCGCTCACAGCGCCACTTCCAACTCCGACGCCCCCTCTCTTCCTCTTTCACTCTTCTCCTTTGTGACGGCCGAGAATTTCGCTCGGTTCGAATCAGTCGTTAAACCGATCTAGACCGTTCGAAACCCCTGATCGTTTTTAGAACAGGACAAATCAGAACACAAACAGAAGAACATTTCATTGTTATTACAACAATTCCATCAGATACAAGAATATACAGAGTATAAATGAATAAATTACATTCGATAATTATCAGAGATTACAATAAATTACATAGCAGCGGAAAATAATACAAAGCACAACTGAAGGTGATATACGGATACAGAGCTTTCCAGATATCATTCCAGCTGTAAACCAGGATCCTGTGAATATAAATCTGCAAAACAGAAACTACTAGCTGCCCGTGCGGAAAATGAGGGCACCCAGAGTTTAGGTTAAAATAATAAACTCCAGGTCAGTCATGTGACTGGTGTGAGAACTAAAATAGTTATTTAAAACTTTACTTTAAAAGAGAGTAATTCAAGGGACCACGCTGTATAACACGGAACGGTTTTTCTCCCAAGAATACCAGTGCATAGAATAAACAACGCAATGCTTTTTCGAAAAATGAAGCTATTATAAGACCCAGGTCACATCACACAATGCAACGCAAGCCGGAGGATAGGGTCTTCCCTTATAATAGCCAAACATGCTTGGTACGTTTAAAACAAATCATTTGATACTATAATAAGTGTATAGTGTCAAAACAATTTCAATCATAAATATAAATCATAGACGGCATAAGTGCCCCATACCACTATGTCGCCATACTAGTTCTACAATTAAAACCGAAATGCACGTATTGGAAATTGGATTTCCGTCATGAGTCGAGGCAAGGGGCAAGCTCCTCTCTGCTTCGAGACACTCTAGCAAATGCCTCGGGACTACACACTCTGGGCAGCCCCGGATGCGGCTGGGCCGGTCCTCTCTTACATTTGAGGATTGGCAATTCCTGAACACGCGTTTCCCCGTCCTTACAGACCTATAATCGAGGCGCCTCATTCCAACAACCATAAAGGTGAAAAGTATATAAATGTCAGGGCTGGTAAGTCACTAACACCACCAAAGCTAGAAAGAAACGTCGTGTTCTCCCAGCGGTCCGTATCCCGTTTTTAACTCATACCGAGGTGTGAGGCTCGCGAATTCACGCTATACACAAAGCTACGCCACGTAGGCTGTGCTTTGATCATCAACCACAAGGCTTTGCTTTTCAACAGAAGCCTTGATCTATGCAACTCAGCATGCCACACAGGCAATTCATGCCATGCGATTGATATCTATCGATATATAACCTCTAAGCTCATACGTCTCAGAGAAGGGCGTTAAGCAAGAGAATAAATTCTCCGCTGCCAAACAGATATATATTTAACAGAAATCAATCAACACAGAATAAAATCCCATGTCAAACACACAATCCATTTAGAAGTTCGTTCTGGGTCTGAACGAAACCGGAGGCACTTTCCTCGCATATCCATCCATCTCCAAGTACGTTTGGACGACAACCAACTGATTCCCTCATTTTGGGTGTAAAGCCCAATCAAGATCATCAGTAATCACCCAAACGATGTGAAGACTTCCGGTCTTCAACCACCGTCTTCATCTTCGACATATCGTCGAATCGGTTATTCAGAATGGGTATAAACCCGGCCTTTCCGAACAACCTGCGTATATTAAAAACAAATGTTACACAAACACAACATACGCCTCATTCCAATTCATTAGTCACTAAACGTAAATCAGCAAGAGAACAATTTCCCAAATATTAACCCCGAAGGCCGAAACCAACATCAGATCAATATCCAGGAAACCATTCTTCTTAACTAACCTACCGCTAGTTTCTAAATTTCATATTCTTAGGGAAAGATTCCCATTAATTTTATCCAAGATAAATTCTTTAAAATTTATCCTTTAATCTTCCTTTGGATGTCGTTTCAAACCAAATTATGGTTTTTCCAAACTAGTCGAGATTAGCGAACCACACCGAAGTAATTATTTATTTTATCTCCCAATCCCAACTTAATCATCCCATGAAGCAAAACTGGTAATACTCCATATCTAACACCACGGTGTTATCGGTAAAATTAATTACCATTTCACGTTCAAATCTAATTAAAGATTTAACTATCGCTTTGGAGCAAAACTGGTGATACTCCATCCTCGCTCATTTTCCAAATTTGATAATTTAGATTATCAATTCACATTACAATCTAATTACACATTCATTAAAACTCCTTTTACTAGGTTAAAGAACTAATGTCCTTTAAAACACAGTTCACGACAAACCCAAATCATATTCTATTTATTACCGGGTTAAAGAACAAGTGTCATTTAAAACACCCTTCACGATAAACCCACTAATCGATTTTATTTACAACCCATTTTAAATCCAATTTATTTATTTAAAAATAGTTGAGTTTTAATTTTAGTTCAAAACTAGATCATTTCGATAAAAATCTATTTTTATCTTTTCGAATATGGAGTTTTTCATTCCAATTTTTCCCAAATCATTTCTTATGATTTTACACAAATTATTACTATTTTTAATAATTTTATCAAGGTCCGTACAGTCGATTTCCATCAACGGCCATCGAACTGCACTTACAGCGACCTTTTCCAAATTTGATTTGGACGTATCTCCAAATCCAACCATTAGATTTCAAATTTCTAATATTAGTTAGAAAGTTCTTTTCGATACGAATCCAACGGTTCCGGTTTTAGGAGAATCCGACGGTCGGATCTCCCGTAATGTCCGTTTGAAATAAATGGTCGAAATTCACGAACTGCCGCGGCGCGGCGCGTTCTATTCAGGCCATTATATTATATATATAATATATATAACATATATTTCGTTGATTTCTATTTAAAACGAATTTTATAAATAGCTTTGAATTCGTTTCAAAAACAATTTCAACCTTTATTTCAAATTCAAATCAAAATTGAATTTTCTATTATAAATCCTTTTTACTTTCATTTCTATTTGATTTCAATTCAAATCAATTTTAATTCGATTCGAATTCATTTTCTTTTCAATTCAAATTCGTTTTCTATTCAATTCAAATCAAATTCGTTTTCTAATCAATTCAAATCAAATTCGTTTTCCATTCAAATCAAATCAAATTGGTTTTCTATTCGATTAAATTCAAACTCGTTTTCTATTCAAATCAAATCAAACTAGTTTTCTATTCAAATCAAATCAAATTTTGTTTTCTATTCAAATCAAATTCAATTTGTTTTCTATTCAAATCAAATTTAATTTGTTTTCTATACAATTCAATTCAAATTTAAAAACGAATATAATCGATATAAATATCGTTCGTGTCAAAATAGCGCATCTCTAATCAATACGGCTTTATATATTTCAATAATTCCTTAATTCTATTCAACAAATGAATATTTATTTTTGTCAACACACGACTAATCTCAACGAATGAGTATTGTCCACGTGTGACTATTTTTGTTAAAATATTTCGTTCAACACACGATTAATCTCAAGGGATGAGTATAGTCAACACATGAACCTTTATTTTATAGTGATAAAGATATAAATTTTATTGTTAAAATATTTCGTTCAACACATGACTAATCTCAACGGATGAGTACAGTCAACACATGAACCTTTACTTTATAATATTCTTTATCTTCTAAATTGGAATGAGGCCCAATCAATTACCATATAGGGTTAATTATATGGATTCCATACAACACATGTATCAAATAGCAACGATAAATAATCAACCATCGTCCAAAGTGCACTACACTGTATAAGCATCAAATATAGATATCTAACGCTTATAACAGCCTGTCAATCAATCAATCGACATATTTAATCAATCACGATGAGTGAACTTCAAATTTCATCCCAACACCCGTGTGGGGTTTCAAACAATCAAACACAAATTTTAGTTGTGCAGTTGGGCGATGTGTAAAATTTATCGACCCAATAAATATCAGTCAAATCAGTGTATATAAACAAATCGGTCGATTTGTTTATAAATATTTATTTATTCACTTTCACGTTAAAAATTATATTTTTAACGATAAAACATTTTATTTAACCTATGAAAATATTCTTTTCAGTTCATTTATTAAATAAAATGATTTCTTTATTTTTCTAACTTATTTTAGAAAATTTCGGCGGCATAACGGCACGATACTAGAAACGGGACGAGGCCTAGCCTTATCCCCGGTCTAGTGAAGGCCCACGCCATTCACACATCAATCAAATTCACCAAACAACCAAATTCAAATCAAATCATCTAACTAATTTATGCAACCAAACAAACAAGTCCATGGTCTGTGGACGATTGTGTCGGGTGCTACTAAACACCGTCTGCATCCTAGTATATATATAACTAGAAAAGAAATTGAAGAGTGAGAAATTCTCACCAATAGCTATTCCAACTCCACGACACTTCATTTATAGAAATCTTCGTCGTTCTCGCCTTTTTGTCACCTTCGTTGCCCGTAGCCACTACATATATAAAAATTGAATTTTTACTTCGCTATTCAATATATAAAAATCGAATTTTTACTTCGCTATTCAATATATAAAAATCGAATTTTTACTTCACTATTATATTGATAAAAATTCTATTTTTACACCGCTGCTATATAAAAAGATTTCTCCTTTTCAAATGTAAAGATTTCATCACTCACCTCTTTATTTCAACGTATATATAATAAAAATCAGATTTTTTATTTCCCTACATATACAAAGATGATATTTTTAATTCTCTACATAAACAAAAATCATATTTTTACATCTTCTATATAGTAAAGATAATATTTTTTAATACTTTAAAAATATAAAAATCATATTTTTATTACTTTAAAAATATAAAAATCATTACTTTCATATGCTAAAAATCATTACTTTTCTATGCTAAAAATCATTACTTTTACACCACATAACCAAAATTTTAATAACACATTTAATTATAAATAAAAGCTTACAATTTCAAGTGGTTTTGGCGAATGGGGAGGGCCTTCGGCTGACCAAGGCGTCGGAGGAGGATGTAGGGAGGGCGTCGGGTGCTGACGAGGCTAGGGAGGCGTCTCTGGCGGCGGTAGGCTCTGGTCGGACGATGGTGGCGTCCAGGAGGTGCTCCGTTTGCTGTTGGTGGCGGCTTGGTCTTCAAATTGAATTGGGGCTGCGGTTTTAGGAGCGGACGGGGGAGAAGGAGGGAAGAGAGGGGGCACTGGCGAACGAAGGGGAGGTGCGGTGGTGTTGGCCACCCGTGGCGGCGGCGGTCGCAGCCTGGAAGGGGCGCGATTCGTTCTCCTTTTTTTTTCTTCTATTTCCGTTCGATTTAAATTGAACGGGGGAGGGGGGGGACCAGAGTGATTTAAGGAGAAGGGGAGAGATTTTTAATTATTTTAATTATAAAAAGTTGACTTTTTCATACGACCTCTAAACGAGGCCCACCGTCTGTCGTCCATAGCTTATTACCCCCATTCCGAACACAATGGGATATGTATCGCAAGCTGATTCAATTGTTTCGATCAGTTTCCTTTGAATTTACATTTAAATCATTATATTGAATTTTAAACGTACATTTCAAATTACCAGGGACACATACGGACTCGAAAAATTCCCAAAAAATATTTTCTAGCTTCGTGTTGACGATACGGTCCTAACAAAACTAATTTCGTCGAATTCTGTGACCGTTGGAAAAATGGCCATTTTCCAGTCGATTAAAATCAACTGAAACTTGTCAAACGCGTTTTCCTTTCCCACGCTCACATAATGATTCGAAAAATTACAAAATTTGGAATCTAAAAATAATTTGACATCACTGACCCAACAAAAGTGGTTTCGTCAAAATCCGAGGCCGTTTGCAAAATTCCCATTTTTAAGCGCCTGAATTCCATAGCAACTATTCAGAATTTTCAACTGGATATATCTTTTGATTCCCGCTATGAAATTTCGATTTTTCGGATTCATTGGAAAGATATCATCAATTAGATCCTATTATTTTTGGTTTCACTAAAATCCGGATTGTTTTGCACCCGGTACATTCAATTGAAGTTTGGAATCGAATTATCGAACTACCGCGCCATTTTCAATTCTATTTATAATTATATAAAATTATTTATATTCTAACGATGACGCGTATAAATATATACGTTCTAATTATGTTCAAAATAAATTTTCCTGTTGCTATTATTTAAAATTCATTAAAATTGACAAAATAAAAATTTTAAACTGGCTCAGAATTTCCGGGTTATTACAATCTACCCCACTTAAAACTTTTCGTCCCCGAAAAGGAACAAAGTCGAAAGTGGTTTGATTAATCAACTCTACGTTCGATCTGACTTCCATTCTCCAACTTTTCAGTTTCTGAGAATTTTCAAATTTTCAAAAATTTGGCTAACACCCTAAATTTTCGAAAAATTTCGCCATAACCTCCCCTGCACCGGGAGCCACAGGAAAATTCCGAAATGGTCATATGGGGCTTCTGATCTCAAAAAGAAAAAGAAAAAGCCAAGCGGCTAGCCAATAGGCTCATAAAATCATCATCACCCAAACAAAATAGTAAATTATATAGTAAACATGTACCTATTTGTCGGGCAAACAAATTTTATTCTCTGCTCTAGCCTCCTTGCTATGACATGTTCAATGTAAGTATATGTATATGCAAGCAAATGCGACCAATTTTCAATACAATCCAATATTTGATTCAATTAGGCAAATGGTTCAAAAATTACCAAACAAATAAACAAACAACTCAAACATCAATCAATTAGTGGATTAACGTTTCAAATTCATAATTTTGATATATATACTGAAAATCTTGTTTTCGATGCCAAATCACAACAATAAATCTAGCTATATAAGTTTTTGGTTCTCACACCAGTCTAATGGAAATATATAGATATCACACCTTCGAAACACGAACATAAATATTGTTGATGGAGCTCCATCATCAAAATCATCTCCGAGCGACCAGAGTGTGATTCTATATCTATCTAATATATTAAAACTTCGAATATACGTTCATGACGTGTATATGCAAAACCTTTATATACTAGAGTATGAAGACTTCTGCAAAAGAAGTGTCGTGAAGTTGGATAGCTATTTGTGAGAATTTCTCACCTTTCAATTTCATTTTCTAGTTATATATATATATACTAGGATGCAGACGGTGCTTAGTAGCACCCGACACAATCGTCCACAGACCATGGACTTGTTTGTTTGATTGCAAAAATTAGATTATTTGGTTTGAATTCAATGGTTTGGTGAAATGAAATTGATTGGATTGATGTGTGAATGGCGTGGGCCTTCACTAGACCGGGGATAAGGCTAGGCCTCGTCCCGTTTCTAGTATCGTGCAGTTATGCCGCAGAAATTTTCTAAAATATGTTAGAAAAATAAAAATATCAATTTTATTGAATAAATGAACTGAATAGAAATTCATATGTTAAAATAAAATATTTTATCGTTAAAAATATAATTTTTAACGTGAAAGTGAATAAATAGATATTTATAGACAAATCGGCCGATTTGTTTATATGCACTGATTTGACGGATATTGATTGGGTCGATAAATTTTACATATCGCCCAACTGCACGAATAAAAATATGTGGTTGATTGTTTGAAACCCCACACGGGTGTTGGGATGAAATTTGAAGTTCACTCATCCTGATTGATTAAATATGTCGATCGATTGATTGACAGGCTGTTATAAGCGTTAGATATCTATATTTGATGCTTATACAGTGTAGTGCACTTTGGTTGATGGTTGATTATTTTTCAATGCTATTATATGTGTGTAATGTATGAAAATCCATATAATTAACATTATATGGTGATTGATTGGGCCTCATTCCAATTTAGAAAATAAAGAATAATATATAAAATAAAGGTTCATGTGTTGACAGTACTCATCCATTGAGATTGGTCATGTGTTGAACGAAATATTTATTTAATAAAATTTACATCTTTATCAATATAAAATAAAGGTTCATGTGTTGACAGTACTCATCCATTGAGATTGGTCATGTGTTGAACGAAATATTTTAGTAATAAAATTTACATCTTTATCAATATAAAATAAAGGTTCATGTGTTGACAGTACTCATCCATTGAGATTGGTCATGTGTTGAATGAAATATTTTAGTAATAAAATTTACATCTTTATCAATATAAAATAAAGGTTCATGTGTTGACAGTACTCATCCATTGAGATTGGTCATGTGTTGAACGAAATATTTTAGTAATAAAATTTACATCTTTATCAATATAAAATAAAGGTTCATGTGTTGACAGTACTCATCCATTGAGATTGTTCTTGTGTTGAACGAAATATTTTGATAATAACAACTATTTTGAAAAAGAAATATTTGAAATAGAATATTTGAAAATAGAAATTTATGAAGCCGTGTTGATTAGATTGACGCCATTTTGACGTGAACGATATTTATATCGATTTTATTCATTTCGAAATGAATTGAATTAAAAACGATTTTGAAATGAATTGAATTAAAAACGATTTTGAAATGAATTGAATTAAAAACGATTTCGAAATGAATTGAATTAAAAATGATTTCGAAATGAATTGAATTAAAAACGATTTCGAAATGAATTGAATTAAAAACGATTTCGAAATGAATTGAATTAAAAACGATTTCGAAATGAATTGAATTAAAAACGATTTCGAAATGAATTGAATTGAAAACGATTTCGAAATGAATTGAATTGAAAACGATTTCGAAATGAATTGAATTGAAAACGATTTCGAAATGAATTGAATTAAAAATGATTACGAAATGAATTGAATTAAAAACGATTTCGAAATGAATTGAATTAAAAACGATTTCAAAATGAATTGAATTGAAAACGAATTCAAATTGAATTGAAAGCGAATTGAAATGAATTCAAATTGAATTGAAATGAATTCAAATTGAATTGAAATTTGAATTGAATAGAAATGAATTTTAAAACGAATTTATAAAGAAGAATTCAATTTTGATTTGAATTGAAAAGGAAGTTGAAATTGCTTTTGAAACGAATTTAAAACTATTTATATAATTCGTTTTAAATAGAAATCGACAAAGTATATATTATATAAATAATTATATATAATATAATGGCCTGAATAGAACGCGCCGCGCCACGGCAGTTCGCGAATTTCGACCATTGACTTCGAACGGACATTACGGGAGATCCGACCGTCGGATTCTCCTAAAACCGGAACCGTTGGGTTCGCATCGAAAAGAGCTTTCTAACGAATATTTGAAATTCAAAATCTAACGGTTGGATTTTGAGATACGTCCAAATCAAATTTGAAAAAGGTCGCTATAAGTGCAGTTCGATGGCCATTGATGGAAATCGACTGTACGGACCTTGATAAAATTATTAAAAATAATAATAATTTGTGTAAAATCATAAGAAATGATTTAGAAAGGATTGTGATGAAAAACTCCATATTTGAAAAGATAAAAATAGATTTTTATCGAAATGAACTGGTTTTGAACTAGAATTATAATTCTATTTATTTTTAAATAAATAAATGGAATTTAAAAAGGGTTTTAAAAATAACCAGAATATCCAATTATTGCATTGGAGTGGATTTGAATCGAAATTGTCTTCGGAATATTTCGATGTTGGAATTCGTGATTATACAGGTGTTGTTATGGAAATTTGAAAGATATATATTTATATCGTTATTTCCAATACGACATTTGTTAATCGTAGAATTTGATATTGAATATAAGCCGATATATTTTCTATTCAGAGCCTTGTATTGAATATCAAATGTGATTTGGGTTTGTCGTGAATGGTGTCTTCATTAACACTGTTCTTGAACCCAGTTGAGAAAAGATTAAATCTTTTTATTTAGATTTAATGAAGTGTACCAACTAAACAATATTTAATTGAAATTGAATTGATATTGATTCTTGGGTTTATCGTGAATGGTGTTTTTAAATAACACTCGTTCTTTAACCCGATAATTAATGGAAATGTGATTTTGGGTTTATCGTGAACCGTGTTTTAAATGACACTGATTCTTTAACCCAGTCACAGATTAAAACTAAGTGGAGTTTTAATGAATCTTTAATTAGATTGAAAAGATCGAGAATGGAGTATCACCAGTTTTGCTCCAGGCGATAGTTAAATCTTTAATTGGATTTAAACGTGAAATGGTAATTGAATTTACCGATAACACTGTGGTGTTAGTTATGAAGTATCACTAGTTTTACTTCATGGGATGAATAGGTTGGGATTGGGAAATTAAAACCAATGATTACTTCGGTAAGGTTCGTTAATCTCGACTAGTTGAATCGAAATTCCAAAGATGATTAAAGAATAAATTCAAGGAATTTATCTTTGATAAAATTAATGGGAACCTTTCCCTATAAATGTGAAATTTAGAAGCTAACTGTCGGTTAGCTAAGCAGAATGGTTTCCTGGATTTTGATCTGATGTTGGTTCCGGCCTTCGGGGTTAATATTTGGGGAATTATTCTCTTGATTAATTTACGGTTAGTGACTGATGAATTGGAATGAGGCGTATGTTGTGGTTGTGTAACACTTATTTAAAATATACGCGAGTTATTCGGGAAGACCGGGTTTATCCCATTCTGAATAACTGATACGACGATAAGTCTAAGATGAAGACGATGGTCGAAGACCGGAGGTCTTCACGTCGTTTGGGTGATTACTGATGATCTTGATTGGGCTGTACACCCAAGAAGATGGAAACAGTTGGTGATCGTCCAGACGTACTTGGAGATCGATGGATATGCGGGGTACTAGATGCCTACGGTTTCGTTCAGACCCAGAACGGACTTGTAAATGGACTGTGTGTCTGACATTGGATTTTAGTCCGTGTGATTGATCTCTATTAAATATATATCTGTTTGGCGGCGGAGAAATTATTCTTTTTCTTAACGCCCTTCTCTGAGACGTACGAGCTCAGGGGTTATATATTGATTGATATCAAACGCATGGAGTGAATTGCCTGTGTGGCATGCCTAAGTGGCAATTGATCGAGGCTTCTGTTGAAAAGCAAAGTCTTGTGGTGATGATCAAAGCACGGCCTTTGTGGCTTAGCTTTGTGTAACGTTTACTTCGCGAGTTTCACACCCGGTATGAACCAAAAACGGGAGACGGACCTCAGGGAGGGCATGCGTTTCCTTCTAGCTAAAAAGTGGCGTCAGTGGTTTTACACGCCCTGACGAGTTTGACTTATGTGGTTGTTGCTGTTGCGAGGCGCCTCGGTTTGATCGGACGAACCGGGTTCGATGGAGTCATTTATTGGCTCATTTACGCCCCAAAGGGCGGGGAAATGCATGTTCAGGCATTTTAATCCACATCGGTGGACCGGCCCTGACGATCCAAGGGCCCACCTGAGTCTGGGTCCTGAGGGGCGGGCTAGAGCGTCTCGAATCGGTTGAGGACTATCTTTTGCCTCGGTTCATAGATGGAAATCCAATTTCCAAATACGTGACTTTGCGGTTTTGATTGTATATATATATGGCGACATGATATATGGTACCCATGCCGCCTATGATTGATACTTATGATTTGAAGTTGTTTTATACACTATGCACTTATAATAGTATCAAATGATTTGTTTTAAACGTATCAAGCATTCTTTGGCTGTTATAAGGGAAAACCCTATCCCCCGGCTTGCGTTGCATTGTGTGATGGGACCTGGGTCTTATAACAGCTTCATTTTTCTTTAATTAGCATTGCGTTGTTTGTTTTATGCACTGGTATTCTTGGGAGGAAACCTGTTCCGTGTTTTACGGTGTGGTCCCTTGATTTACCTAACTTTAAAAATAAAGATTAACTGTTTTAGTTCTCACACCAGTCACATGACTGACCTGGAGTTTATTGTTTTAACCTAAACTCTAGGTGCCCCTATTTTGACACGGGCAGCTAGTAGTTTTGGCTTTGCAGATTTATATTCACAGGATCCTGGTTTACAGCTGGAACGATATCCGGAAAGCTTTGTATCCATATATCTCATTCTAGTTGTGCATTGTATTATTTTCCGCTGCTATGTATTTAAATGTAATTTAAATCTCTGATATTTCTGTGTAATATTCATTTATACTCTGTATATTCTTGTATTCTGATGCATTGTTGTAATATACAATGAAATGTTCTTCTGTATGTGTTCTGTTGTGGCTTGTTCTCGAACTATCCGCCGCTTTCTTTTACGGGGAAGTTACGGGTTTTCACAGTTGGTATCAGAGCTTTGGTTTACAAAGCTCAGGGAACAAGACACATTAGAACCATACGAAAGAATTCATCAGATATTGGATTAGTAATATCCAATGAGAATGACTCGTTAGAAATGGGATCAGTAGTATCCTAGAGCGAGTGTGAAGGGTAAATTTTTTTAAAATAAAATTGAAAACAAATTTTGTTTTGAAAATTTAAATCGTTGTATACGTATTTGAATATTTATTTTATAGTGATTAGGATAGTCCAGTATATAAAGATTTTGCATATACGCCTTGCAAACGTGTATTTGAAGTTTTAATATACTGGATAGATATAGAATTTCACTCTAGTCGCCCGGGGGTGATTCTGATGATTGATATATCATCATCAGAATTTATATTCGAGTGACGAACGTGTAATATCTATATATTTCCTATTGACTGGTGTGAGAACCAAAAATTTGATAGGGCCTATTGTTGTGATTTGACATAAAAATCTGATTTTTGACTATATATCAAAGTTATGAATTTCAAACTCTAATCCACTAATTGATTGATGTTTGTGTTGTTCGTTTATTTGTTTGATAAATTTTAACCGTATAGCCAATTTGATCAAATATTGAATTGTATTGAAAATTGGTTGCATTTGCTTGCATATACATGTACTTACATTGAACAGGTCATAGCAAGGAGGCCAGAGCCAGAGAATAAAATTTGTTTGCCCGACAAATAGGTACATGTTTACTACATAATTTACTGTTTTGTTTGGGTGATGATGATTTTATGAGCCTATTGGCTAGCCGCTTGGCTTTTTTCTTTTTCTTTTTGAGATCTGAAGGACCGGGGAAGCTATTTGAAATTCCCCGATGCTCCCGGTGCGGGGAGGTTATGGCGAAATTTTTCAAAAATTTAGGGTGTTAGCCAAATTTTTGAAATTTTGAAAATTCTCAGAAACCAAAAGGTTGGAGAATGGAAGCCAGACCGAAAGTAGTGTTGATTAACCAAACCACTTTCGACTTTGTTCCTTTTCGGGGATGAAAAGTTTTAAGTGGGGGAGATTGTAACAACCCGAAAATCTGGGTCAGTTTAAAATTTTTATTTTGGCAATTTTAGCGAATTTTGATTATTTAAAATGAATTATTTTAAATAATATCGACAAGAAATTTATTTTGAATATAATTCGAACGTATATATTTATACGCGTCGTCGTTAGAATATAAATATTTATATATAATTATAAATAGAATTGAAAATGGCGCGGTAGTTCGATAATTTGATTTCAAACTTCAATTGAATGTACCGGGTGCAAAACAATCCGGATTTTAGTGAAACCAAAAACATTAGGATCTAATTGATAATATCTTTACAACGAATCCGAAAAATCAAAATTTCATAGCGGGAATCAAAAGATATGTCCAGTTGAAAATTCTGAATAGTCGCTATGGAATTCAGGCCCTTAAAAATGGACATTTTGCAAATGACCTCGGATTTCGACGAAACCAGTTTTGTTGGGTCCGTGATGTCAAATTATTGCTAGGTTTTAAATTTCATAATTTTTCGAATCAATATGTGAGCGTGGCATAGGAAAACGTGTTTGACCAGTTTCAGTTGATTTTAATCGACTGGAAATTGGCCATTTTTCCAACGGTCTCAGAATTCGACGAAACTAATTTTGTTAGGACTGTATCGTCAATACGAAGCTAGAAAATATTTTTCTGGAATTTATAGAGTTGTTATGTGGCCCCGGTAATTTGAAATGTACGTTTAAAATTCAATATAATGATTTAAATGTAGATTTAACGGAAACTGATTCAAACGATCGAATCAACCAACGATACATATCCCATTGCGTTCAGAATGGGGGTAAAACGCTATGGACGACAGTCGGTGGGCCTCATTTGGAGTTCAAAATAAAAAGTTACTTTTTGGGATAAAAATAAATTAAATATATAATTAATTAACATGGTCAACTCTCTCTCCCTTATACCTTCTTTCTCCCCGTTCTCTTTCAGTTCGAAACGAAATAAAAAAAAGAAAAAGGGGCGGAGGCGGAAAACCGCCATCACCATCGCCGTCGCCTGGCCCATACGGCCTCTCCCTCCACCAGGAACCCCCCCTCTCCTCTCGCGCTCGGTCCTCTCTCCCTCCCTCTCCGTGGAAGCACGAACGAGATCCCCCAGGCCTCCCAAACCATAGAGATCCCACCACCGCCTCCAACGCCTCCACCCGCCTGACCGCACTCTGACGCGCCCCCTACCCCTGCGATGACGTGGACAAGCCCCCCACCTCGCCGTATACTACGAGTTTTTATTTTTAATTTATTTTATCCTTTTTTTTCCTTTTATGCTTTTGCTTTAAATTCGATTTTAGAAAAGTTAGATTTTTAAATATATGATTTGGTGATTAAAAATATGATTTTTATATTTTTAAAGTATTAAAAATATAATCTTTGCTATGTAGAGGATGTAAGAATACGATTTTTGTTTATGTAGAGAAGTAAAAAATATAATTTTTACATGATAGAAATATTAAAAATAGCATCTTTGTATAGATAGCAAAATAAAAATGATATTTTTATATATGAAAAGACGATATTTTGATATGAGTAGTGAAGTAAAAATTTGATTTTTACTTCGAGAAAAATATAATCTATATATTTGAAGAGGCGAAATCTTTATGTATGTAGCGAAGTAAAAATGTGATTTTTATATATTGAACATCAAAGAAAAAATGTGATTTTTATATATAGAATAGCAAAGTAAAAATTCGATTTTTATATATTGAACAACGAAGTAAAAATTCGATTTTTATATATGTAGTGGCTACGGTCAACGAAGGAGACAAAAAGGCGAGAACGATGAAGACTTCTGCAAAAGAAGTGTCATGAAGTTGGATAGCTATTTGTGAGAATTTCTCACCTTTCAATTTCATTTTCTAGTTATATATATACTAGGATGCAGACGGTGTTTAGTAGCACCCGACACAATCGTCCATAGACCATGGACTTGTTTGTTTGATTGCAAAAATTAGATTATTTGGTTTGAATTGAATGGTTTGGTGAAATGAAATTGATTGGATTGATGTGTGAATGGCGTGGGCCTTCACCAGACCGGGGATAAGGCTAGGCCTCGTCCCGTTTCTAGTATCGTGCCGTTATGCCGCCGAAATTTTCTAAAATATGTTAGAAAAATAAAAATATCAATTTTATTGAATAAATGAACTGAATAGAAATTCATATGTTAAAATAAAATATTTTATCGTTAAAAATATAATTTTTAACATGAAAGTGAATTAATAGATATTTATAGACAAATCGGCTGATTTCTTTATATGCACTGATTTGACGGATATTGATTGGGTCGATAAATTTTACACATCGCCCAACTGCACGAATAAAAATCTGTGTTTGATTGTTTGAAACCCCACACGGGTGTTGGGATGAAATTTGAAGTTCACTCATCCTGATTGATTAAATATGTCGATCGATTGATTGACAGGCTGTTATAAGCGTTAGATATCTATATTTGATGCTTATACAGTGTAGTGCACTTTGGTTGATGGTTGATTATTTTTCAATGCTATTATATGTGTGTAATGTATGAAAGTCCATATAATTAACATTATATGGTGATTGATTGGGCCTCATTCCAATTTAGAAAATAAAGAATAATATATAAAATAAAGGTTCATGTGTTGACAGTACTCATCCATTGAGATTGGTCATGTGTTGAACGAAATATTTTAGTAATAAAATTTACATCTTTATCAATATAAAATAAAGGTTCATGTGTTGACAGTACTCATCCATTGAGATTGGTCATGTGTTGAACGAAATATTTTAGTAATAAAATTTACATCTTTATCAATATAAAATAAAGGTTCATGTGTTGACAGTACTCATCCATTGAGATTGGTCATGTGTTGAACGAAATATTTTAGTAATAAAATTTACATCTTTATCAATATAAAATAAAGGTTCATGTGTTGACAGTACTCATCCATTGAGATTGGTCATGTGTTGAACGAAATATTTTGATAATAACAACTATTTTGAAAAAGAAATATTTGAAATAGAATATTTGAAAATAGAAATTTATGAAGCCGTGTTGATTAGATTGACGCCATTTTGACGTGAACGATATTTATATCGATTTTATTCATTTCGAAATGAATTGAATTAAAAACGATTTCGAAATGAATTGAATTAAAAACGATTTCGAAATGAATTGAATTAAAAACGATTTCGAAATGAATTGAATTGAAAACGATTTTGAAATGAATTGAATTGAAAACGATTTCGAAATGAATTGAATTGAAAACGATTTCAAAATGAATTGAATTAAAAACGATTTCGAAATGAATTGAATTAAAAACGATTTCGAAATGAATTGAATTGAAAATGAATTCAAATTGAATTGAAAGCGAATTGAAATGAATTCAAATTGAATTGAAATGAATTCAAATTGAATTGAAATTTGAATTGAATAGAAATGAATTTTAAAACGAATTTATAAAGAAGAATTCAATTTTGATTTGAATTGAAAAGGAAGTTGAAATTGCTTTTGAAACGAATTTAAAACTATTTATATAATTCGTTTTAAATAGAAATCGATGAAGTATATATTATATAAATAATTATATATAATATAATGGCCTGAATAGAACGCGCCGCGCCGCGGCAGTTCGCGAATTTCGACCATTGACTTCGAACGGACATTACGGGAGATCCGACCGTCGGATTCTCCTAAAACCGGAACCGTTGGGTTCGCATCGAAAAGAGCTTTCTAACGAATATTTGAAATTCAAAATCTAACGGTTGGATTTGGAGATACGTCCAAATCAAATTTGAAAAAGGTCGGTATAAGTGCAGTTCGATGGCCATTGATGGAAATCGACTGTACGGACCTTGATAAAATTATTAAAAATAATAATAATTTGTGTAAAATCATAAGAAATGATTTAGAAAGGATTGGGATGAAAAACTCCATATTTGAAAAGATAAAAATAGATTTTTATCGAAATGAACTGGTTTTGAACTAGAATTATAATTCTATTTATTTTTAAATAAATAAATGGAATTTAAAAAGGGTTTTAAAAATAACCAGAATATCCAATGATTGCATTGGAGTGGATTTGAATCGAAATTGTCTTCGGAATATTTCGATGTTGGAATTCGTGATTATACAGGTGTTGTTATGGAAATTTGAAAGATATATATTTATATCGTTATTTCCAATACGACATTTGTTAATCGTAGAATTTGATATTGAATATAAGCCGATATATTTTCTATTCAGAGCCTTGTATTGAATATCAAATGTGATTTGGGTTTGTCGTGAATGGTGTCTTCATTAACACTGTTCTTAAACCCAGTTGAGAAAAGATTAAATCTTTTTATTTAGATTTAATGAAGTGTGCCAATTAAACAATATTTAATTGAAATTGAATTGATATTGATTCTTGGGTTTATCGTGAATGGTGTTTTTAAATAACACTCGTTCTTTAACCCGATAATTAATGGAAATGTGATTTTGGGTTTATCGTGAACCGTGTTTTAAATGACACTGATTCTTTAACCCAGTCACAGATTAAAACTAAGTGGAGTTTTAATGAATCTTTAATTAGATTGAAAAGATCGAGAATGGAGTATCACCAGTTTTGCTCCAGGCGATAGTTAAATCTTTAATTGGATTTAAACGTGAAATGGTAATTGAATTTAACGATAACACTGTGGTGTTAGTTATGAAGTATCACCAGTTTTACCTCATGGGATGAATAGGTTGGGATTGGGAAATTAAAACCAATGATTACTTTGGTAAGGTTCGTTAATCTCGACTAGTTGAATCGAAATTCAAAAGATGATTAAAGAATAAATTCAAGGAATTTATCTTTGATAAAATTAATGGGAACCTTTCCCTATAAATGTGAAATTTAGAAACTAACTGTCGGTTAGCTAAGCAGAATGGTTTCCTGGATTTTGATCTGATGTTGGTTTCGGCATTCGGGGTTAATATTTGGGGAATTATTCTCTTGATTAATTTACGGTTAGTGACTGATGAATTGGAATGAGGCGTATGTTGTGGTTGTGTAACACTTATTTAAAATATACGCGAGTTATTCGGGAAGACCGGGTTTATCCCATTCTGAATAACTGATACGACGATAAGTCGAAGATGAAGACGATGGTCGAAGACCGGAGGTCTTCACGTCGTTTGGGTGATTACTGATGATCTTGATTGGGCTGTACACCCAAGAAGATGGAAACAGTTGGTGATCGTCCGGACGTACTTGGAGATCGATGGATATGCGGGGTACTAGGTGCCTCAGGTTTCGTTCAGACCCAGAACGGACTTGTAAATGGACTGTGTGTCTGACATTGGATTTTAGTCCGTGTGATTGATCTCTATTAAATTTATATCTGTTTGGCGGCGAAGAAATTATTCTTTTGCTTAACGCCCTTCTCTGAAATGTACGAGCTCAGGGGTTATATATTGATTGATATCAATCGCATGGAGTGAATTGCCTGTGTGGCATGCCTAAGTGGCAATTGATCGAGGCTTCTGTTGAAAAGCAAAGTCTTGTGGTGATGATCAAAGCACGGCCTTTGTGACTTAGCTTTGTGTAACGTTTACTTCGCGAGTTTCACACCCGGTATGAACCAAAAACGGGAGACGGACCTCAGAGAGGGCATGCGTTTCCTTCTAGATAAAAAGTGGCGTCAGTGGTTTTACACGCCCTGACGAGTTTGACTTATGTGGTTGTTGCTGTTGCGAGGCGCCTCGGTTTGATCGGACAATCCGGGTCCGATGGAGTCATTTATTGGCTCATTTACGCCCCAAAGGGCGGGGAAACGCATGTTCAGGCATTTTAATCCACATCGGTGGACCGGCCCTGACGATCCAAGGGCCCACCTGAGTCTGGGTCCTGAGGGGCGGGCTAGAGCGTCTCGAATCGGTTGAGGACTATCTTTTGCCTCGGTTCATAGATGGAAATCCAATTTCCAAATACGTGACTTTGCGGTTTTGATTGTATATATATATGGCTACATGATATATGGTACCCATGCCGCCTATGATTGATACTTATGATTAGAAGTTGTTTTATACACTATGCACTTATAATAGTATCAAATGATTTGTTTTAAACGTATCAAGCATTCTTTGGCTGTTATAAGGGAAAACCCTATCCCCCGGCTTGCGTTGCATTGTGTGATGGGACCTGGGTCTTATAACAGCTTCATTTTTCTTTAATTAGCATTGCGCTATTTGTTTTATGCACTGGTATTCTTGGGAGGAAACCCGTTCCATGTTTTACGGCGTGGTCCCTTGATTTACCTAACTTTAAAAATAAAGATTAACTGTTTTAGTTCTCACACCAGTCACATGACTGACCTGGAGTTTATTGTTTTAACCTAAACTCTGGGTTCCCCTATTTTGACACGGGCAGCTTGTAACGACCTGAAAATCCGAACCAATTTGAAAATGTCATTTTGGTTAATTTATAGGATTTTGAATATTTAAAGTAATTTATTTTAATTAATAACGATGGGAAAATCATTTTAATTGAAGTTGAAAACGAATAAAATTTATTTTAATCTATATAACGAGCTTGAAATGGCGCGGTAGTTTGAAAATTCGATTTCAAACTTTGGAAAATTATATAAAATTCATTTTAAGTCAGAATTGGGTAAAACTGGAAACGTTGGAATCGAATTTATCATATCTTTCCAGAGAATGTAAGAAATTGAAATTTCGCCGGAAAATTTGCAAATTATGACTAAATCAAAATTTCGAAAGGTCGCTATGGAATTTATATAAAGAAATTATAAGCAATTGAGATTTAAATTTGAATTCCGGATTTGTTAAATTTTAAATAATTATATATGGAAATATAAAATATGTGGATTCGATTTATAAAATTTTATTCAAATTATAAATTGATTTAAATTGAAATTTTAGGATATTTAATTTGAAAGTTAAGTTAAATTTGGAATTTTATTTGTTTATATTTAATTTGATATTCAAGTTTGAAATTTGCAAAATAATTAAATATGAAATAAAATATATGTGAAATAAATTTGAAAATTTATCTAAATTGTAATTTGATTTAAATATGAATTTATAAATATTTAAATTTGAATTTAATCAGTTAATTGAATTTTTGAATATTTCATTTATTTAATTAACTGTGAAATTAGCTGTTTTGGCGACTGTCTCGGAATTTGACGAAACTGGCGCCATTGGATCCGGAACGGTGAATTGTTGCAAGATTCCGGTTTTTAGAATTTTCGGACTTGTTATGTGACCGTACGGGAGAAATCGCGAAATTGAATCGGTGAAACAGAATATTGGTTGTTCTCTTATTTGGGCCTTTATAAAATATCCAAATAAATTCCTTCCTTCACTTTTCAGCCCGTTTAAACTTAACATATACTTCCTACCTCAAAAATTCATCGTTAATGGCTGAAAATTATTTTCCAAACCCTAGTTCCAAAATGAAATCCAACTCAAAATAAAATCTCTCCAAACCATAGCATATTATATATCAAATCGAAGATCTCGATGAGTAGATCACAGATCTGTAGTTTGTTTCGACATGCAGTGGCCGGAGTGGCCTGAAATCGAGAGTCAAAGTTGCTGGAATTGGAACCCTAAGCTACAATTTAGGGCTTTTTGATCCGGGACTAAATCACAAATTCGGGGATCTGGGTATTGGAGAGTAGGTCGTCACGAGTTCGTTGGTGTAATTCGTTTGATTTATAGGGTGGTGGATGATCGGAATTTGCTTGTCGAAGTCAGAAAACCGCGTCCGTTCTTCTTGCTGGCGGCAGTCCAGTGGTCGACCGGAGATGGTGGCGTGGGTGTAGGCCGACGCGCCTCGGCGTCAGGAGTTGGATGGCGGTGTTCTCGAGATGAACGGTGGCCGGAGCTGAGGGCTGTGGATGGTCAAACTTTCGGCCTAGATGGGTTGTTTTCCGTTCGGCCTGTAGAAGAAAGAGGAAGAGATGGGCGGGAGCGTGGTCAAAGGGTGCTGAGGTGTCGAAATCTGGGTGGGTGAGTTAATTATTTAATTAATTTATATACATTCAAAACTCATTTGGTAAATCACTCATAACTTCTTCGTTTTAAATCGGATTTGGACGCGGTTTGTTGCGTTGGGATCGTGGCGGAGTTGCGGACGTTTTGGCACTGGTTTGGTTGCAATCTGAGGCTGTCAAAATTTTGGGCCTTTCTGGACGCTCGATTCAAATCGAAGTCCGAAGGTGAGTGTTTCTTCACTCACGTAAGACTAAATTTATTCCATATTTATCGAATTAAAGTATGAAATGAATTGGTTGCATGTTGTGTTTGATTTGGTGAATGATTGCTTGAATTTGACATGCTAGTGTGTTACATGCAATAAAAATCGATAATTAGTTATTTAAATTTAATTTAAATTTCTAGTTAGAATTCCGACACTTGATAACTAGTAAAATGATTCAATTTACTGTTGATTAAACGATGCGATGGCTGCCCTGATTGATTTGATTCTGGATGAATATTGCTTGGACTGTTCTGTTATGCAGTATATGATGTTGTGTGCCATGTGACGATAAATCCCATTTACCCTTGATGTTACGGGCATCGAATGAACCCGGGATTTATCTATAAAATGAATTAAGAACACAGAGTGAAATGATAAACCTCTGTGACCCGATTTGGATTGAAATGATAGATCCATCCCGAATATCGAGAAATTATAGTTTAATCACTTGGCCGTAGGATAGCAAATTTTATACGGACACCGGTCGGTTAAATAAAATTTTGTTTAACCATGAATTTTGAAATTATTGTTAACGACAATATAAGTGATGTTTTGAAGTTTATTTCCTTTAAATTTGAACTTTGAATTTTCAAATAAAAAGGAAATGAAATTCGTGTTGTAATTATAGTTAAATATCAGGTGAAACTTATTTTAAATTCGAATTTATCGAAATTGAATTATTTTGTCGGCTTTTGAGAATGTACGTTTAATCAATCTTGATTTGGATTAAATATTGATTGTGAACTCAGTATTCGTTATGAAGAAGAATTTTTGAAACGAAGAAATTGAATTGAAAATTCAAATTATGTTATAAACTAAATCTTGGAAATGGGAATATGGTTTGAAATTCAAATTTGTGTCTTTGGAATTGCATTGTTTTCATTGGAATGAATATGAAAGTGGAAATTTAAACAAATTGAAATGATCGAAATCGAATCCGGCTTATTTGCTATAAAATTGAGATCTTTGGAATGGGAATACGGGTTAGGGTTAACCATCTGAATTGAACTGATGAATTTGAAATGAATGAAAAATGTAAATGAAGTCGATTGGGATAGGGATTTTGAATTGATTTACTTGAAGTTGAAATACAACTGCAAGTGTAAACGAAATCTGGTCGAAACGATGCTAAATTCCAACTATAGTATGTCAAAACTATTTTTCAAACTATTTTGATAATAAATTAAATTCCTTATAACTATTATTTTATAAATTAGTTAAATAAAATACTTTATAATTATTAATTATTTCTTTTATGAATTATTTTAATGTTTTTAATTATTTTGTAAAACTCTACTTTTATTACAAACTATTATTTTAAACTGTTTCAATTATACCTTTAAACTATTTAAATATATTGTTAATTATTTTGATATTCAAATTTTATCTAAGTTGGAATTAGTCCAAGATGTTATGCGTAAGTGGAAAATCCTATTTGAATAATATTCTGTTTAGAATCTGAAAATGATTTTGGAACGTGATATTTTCGATATGAAATACGAACTTCTTTGAAAAAGTAAAAGCACTGACCGGTGTGAAAAATGTAAACGTTTGGTTGGCCAGGAGACCGGAGTCGACATAAGGCATACTCTCTGTCAGTGTCAATACCACCTTGACAACTGTGCACGCGGTGGAAGTTCCAGAACCGAAGAAGGATGGTATGGAGGCGATTACTGGATTTGAAGAAAGAGAACGATGATGGATTAGCCTTGACCTTCGGGTCATAATTGAAATGACTAAAACAGGAGCCATACCTAGGTTAATGAGATCGCATCTCTGATCGAACGCGCTCCTTCGAAACCATCTCTATTACTGTTGTGATTGATTCGGGTGCACCTTTGAATATGGGAATGTCGTTCGAGGTGGGCGGTAGTTGCGGCTATGCGATACCACCGGCCTGGGTCCGCAATTCGGTAGAATCCTACCGGGGTATTTCCTCAGTGCCTTGTCATATTATCCTGATCGAACCCCTACGATTTTGATTTAACATTGTCGTATCACGGCGCATCCCTATCCACCGACGTACTGGTGTGTTATATGCAAACTGTACGGCAATGGTATAAACGGTGTAAGGGGACCATGGAATCCTGCTTACGCTATTTTCGATATATTATACTTTACTGAATAAACACTATTGTAATAGCGTATTATACTATGTATGTATTAGTTTAACGGATCCTTGGGAGATGGAAAAATCCCGTAACATCTCTTGAGTTACTGCACCATGACACTGATATTATTTCGTATTTTAATTTGACTAATATGAGATGATTTAGTGCTGATCCGAGTGTTTGTTGTGTTTTCTTTTATGCAATACGCTCGGGTCAGCAGATGTTGCAGTTATTGAAGATTGTTTTGCCTTGGAGATCGAAGACGGAGTTGATATATATGTATCCACTACATTCTATTTCCGCTGTATTATGTGTATGTAAGTGTATAACTCTGATTGATTTGAATTTTGTAACTCAAATGTATATGGTTTAATGTTGTGAATTATTATTTGTTTATTATATGTTGTCCTTCCGCTGTGAGGTTCTGTGATTGTTTTTCTTCCTTTCTTCTTTTTCTTATTTCTTTTCCCAAATAACTATCTGGGTTGGCGATTCGTTTGGGTCGACATGTGTGGTTTATTGTCGGTTTAAACGGTCAAAAATCTGGGTCGTTACAGTTGGTATCAGAGCGATGGTTATCGATAACCCTTGCTCTGTTTGGGAATTAACTCATTAGAGATGGGGTTAGTAACGCCCTAGAATGAGTTCGAGTGAATATATGAGAGAGCGTATTTGTATTTTGAATATAAAATGATTTTATGTTGTGTTAATTGTTCTGTTGAGTATTTATAGATTCTGGTCGATATATGGGACGCCATAGAATCGATAGGAATTTCTAAATGCTCGGACAGAATGACTTAACATAATATGGTTTTCGATTATTTTTTAAATTATATTAAATATATATTATGGTTCAAATATGTATGTATTTGTTTTAGTAGGTGATAATATAGAGTAATTACCCATTATGGTTGATTAAATCGTAAATCAAATAAGAAAAATTTAATGAATGTAGAAATGAACTTGAAATTGATTCCGGGCTTTGACAATAATTTGCCAAAGTTTTGAAATGCTATTATTTTATAGAGTAGTGTTGGGAATAGGGTTGAAAGGGTTTTAAAACGAAATGAGTGTAATCCCTTCTTAGACCTTAGAAACGACTTCGGTAATGAGTGCACGCATTATCGATGTGTATTCTGAAGAGTCTAAGTGGGGGAGACTGCTCAGATGTTAGTATAATTTGTTAAGTAAAGGATTTGGATTTAAATCCCATATGATATAAAATTTTAAGTTCATATGTTATGAATTTTGATAAAGGTATTAGAATATGTTATTTAAAGTTGAAATTTAAGGTAAACATATTTTGAAAAATTTTATATGTTGAGTAATTAAAGATTTGGGTTTAAAATTTTATATGTCATGTCTTCTATAAAATAGTATAAATATATAAGTTATTTTGAACTTAGGTTAAAAACCGGAATCAAGCCATTAAGTTCGTCCTGATTAACGACATCAATTCGAGGTTAATATGCTTGCTTTGTTGAAAATTTTAGACTTTGAAATTTGGAATGGACTTAAGAAATGAGGGGTCGTCACGGAACTCTTGAATTTGGATTGTAAAATATTTTATCAGATGAAGTATAGCTTTATTTTAGTAGAAGGAATCGAATAATGATAGTTTGAGAATTTAGTATGAATTTGAGTCATAAACAGTCATTAATTCAAATCATGACTTGTACGTCGAATAAATAAATTTGGTTAATGGAATAGGGGTCAAGTGAATCCAGTTAGTCGAAAATTTTAAAGAGAATTCAAGTTTAATCGAAATATAACGCTTGGAACAAAACCGAAAATTGAATAGAAAGAATATCGAATATAAAGTAAGCAATTGAATGGAGACCCAATTATTGAAAATAAGGTGATAACAACGTTAAGTGTTAAGGACTTACAAAAGTATTGGAATCGAAAAGTTGAAATTTCAAATAGAAATAAACCAACGTTATGAGAAAATCCAAAATAGTCGATAAGCTGAAATTAAAATGACTATAACTTTTGATGGGCTGATCGGAATCTGACAACTCCGGACTTTTGGAAACCTTAGAAACTGAGTTAAAACTTTCGTTAATAGAGCTCGCTGAAATTCTTAAGTTTACTATGCTGAAATTCAAGTTCTACACATAGTTGTATGTGCTGGAAATTAAAAACAGAGGTGTACATCGATGTTGTTTTGATCATAACTCCCAAACGAAACGTTGGATTTTAATGTGCGAGTACAATTCGGAAAGGCCAGAGTGTAAGCTAAAACTTTTTCTTAATGTGCTAAGTAAAATTTTAAGGTTTAAAGGGCTGAAAACTGACCTGAACATTCAGACCTGCATTTTTTCAGTGCTCAGGCTGAGGCGATCACTTGCGGTAAAACTGCCATAACTTTTAAACCGATTATCTGAATTTGATGAGTCCGGACATTTCGGGAAGCCTGAAACGAGAGCAACAACTTTCGCCTAGTATGTTTTTGCCAAATTCCAACTTTTAATACGTGATAATCAGCGATTTGTTCGCTGACCTATAACGGATGTTATGGTTTTGCAATTGAAACGATGAAATTTAAATATGTATGTTTGTATGCATTTGCTATATATTGTATATATGTTTGATTTTCATGTGTATGTAAGTATTTGGCAGGTGTAAGAAGTCGCATTTCGCCTCAAAGCTCGCTTGCGCTAAAATGCTAAATGCTAAGGTAAATAAAAATGCAATATAACGCTAAAGGAGGTACGTACTTGTGGTATATGGTTTTGAGAGTTTTATATTTTGTTTTCCCCACTTTTGGGATGCCTCATCATTTGGATGAGATGTATTTTGGGTTATATATATATTGGGATTTTTCCCGGACCTCTCCGTACAAAGGAGATGCTGCCGAAATTTTCCATGATTTCGGGAGTTAGAAAATTTTACGGATTTTACGACTATACTTGTTTGAAAATATTATTTTATATATGAATTTGAATGGATATGCGCTTGATATCGTTTCGTTCTCTTTTCGAGGACGAAAAGATTTTAAGTGGGGGAGAATGTAACGACCTGAAAATCCGAACCAATTTGAAAATGTCATTTTGGTTAATTTATAGGATTTTGAATATTTAAAGTAATTTATTTTAATTAATAACGATGGGAAAATCATTTTAATTGAAGTTGAAAACGAATAAAATTTATTTTAATCTATATAACGAGCTTGAAATGGCGCGGTAGTTTGAAAATTCGATTTCAAACTTTGGAAAATTATATAAAATTCATTTTAAGTCAGAATTGGGTAAAACTGGAAACGTTGGAATCGAATTTATCATATCTTTCCAGAGAATGTAAGAAATTGAAATTTCGCCGGAAAATTTGCAAATTATGACTAAATCAAAATTTCGAAAGGTCGCTATGGAATTTATATAAAGAAATTATAAGCAATTGAGATTTAAATTTGAATTCCGGATTTGTTAAATTTTAAATAATTATATATGGAAATATAAAATATGTGGATTCGATTTATAAAATTTTATTCAAATTATAAACTGATTTAAATTGAAATTTTAGGATATTTAATTTGAAAGTTAAGTTAAATTTGGAATTTTATTTGTTTATATTTAATTTGATATTCAAGTTTGAAATTTGCAAAATAATTAAATATGAAATAAAATATATGTGAAATAAATTTGAAAATTTATCTAAATTGTAATTTGATTTAAATATGAATTTATAAATATTTAAATTTGAATTTTATCAGTTAATTGAATTTTTGAATATTTCATTTATTTAATTAACTGTGAAATTAGCTGTTTTGGCGACTGTCTCGGAATTCGACGAAACTGGCGCCATTGGATCCGGAACGGTGAATTGTTGCAAGATTCCGGTTTTTAGAATTTTCGGACTTGTTATGTGACCGTACGGGAGAAATCGCGAAATTGAATCGGTGAAACAGAATATTGGTTGTTCTCTTATTTGGGCCTTTATAAAATATCCAAATAAATTCCTTCCTTCACTTTTCAGCCCGTTTAAACTTAACATATACTTCCTACCTCAAAAATTCATCGTTAATGGCTGAAAATTATTTTCCAAACCCTAGTTCCAAAATGAAATCCAACTCAAAATAAAATCTCTCCAAACCATAGCATATTATATATCAAATCGAAGATCTCGATGAGTAGATCACAGATCTGTAGTTTGTTTCGACATGCAGTGGCCGGAGTGGCCTGAAATCGAGAGTCAAAGTTGCTGGAATTGGAACCCTAAGCTACAATTTAGGGCTTTTTGATCCGGGACTAAATCACAAATTCGGGGATCTGGGTATTGGAGAGTAGGTCGTCACGAGTTCGTTGGTGTAATTCGTTTGATTTATAGGGTGGTGGATGATCGGAATTTGCTTGTCGAAGTCAGAAAACCGCGTCCGTTCTTCTTGCTGGCGGCAGTCCAGTGGTCGACCGGAGATGGTGGCGTGGGTGTAGGCCGACGCGCCTCGGCGTCAGGAGTTGGTTGGCGGTGTTCTCGAGATGAACGGTGGCCGGAGCTGAGGGCTGTGGATGGTCAAACTTTCGGCCTAGATGGGTTGTTTTCCGTTCGGCCTGTAGAAGAAAGAGGAAGAGATGGGCGGGAGCGTGGTCAAAGGGTGCTGAGGTGTCGAAATCTGGGTGGGTGAGTTAATTATTTAATTAATTTATATACATTCAAAACTCATTTGGTAAATCACTCATAACTTCTTCGTTTTAAATCGGATTTGGACGCGGTTTGTTGCGTTGGGATCGTGGCGGAGTTGCGGACGTTTTGGCACTGGTTTGGTTGCAATCTGAGGCTGTCAAAATTTTGGGCCTTTCTGGACGCTCGATTCAAATCGAAGTCCGAAGGTGAGTGTTTCTTCACTCACGTAAGACTAAATTTATTCCATATTTATCGAATTAAAGTATGAAATGAATTGGTTGCATGTTGTGTTTGATTTGGTGAATGATTGCTTGAATTTGACATGCTAGTGTGTTACATGCAATAAAAATCGATAATTAGTTATTTAAATTTAATTTAAATTTCTAGTTAGAATTCCGACACTTGATAACTAGTAAAATGATTCAATTTACTGTTGATTAAACGATGCGATGGCTGCCCTGATTGATTTGATTCTGGATGAATATTGCTTGGACTGTTCTGTTATGCAGTATATGATGTTGTGTGCCATGTGACGATAAATCCCATTTACCCTTGATGTTACGGGCATCGAATGAACCCGGGATTTATCGATAAAATGAATTAAGAACACAGAGTGAAATGATAAACCTCTGTGACCCGATTTGGATTGAAATGATAGATCCATCCCGAATATCGAGAAATTATAGTTTAATCACTTGGCCGTAGGATAGCAAATTTTATACGGACACCGGTCGGTTAAATAAAATTTTGTTTAACCATGAATTTTGAAATTATTGTTAACGACAATATAAGTGATGTTTTGAAGTTTATTTCCTTTAAATTTGAACTTTGAATTTTCAAATAAAAAGGAAATGAAATTCGTGTTGTAATTATAGTTAAATATCAGGTGAAACTTATTTTAAATTCGAATTTATCGAAATTGAATTATTTTGTCGGCTTTTGAGAATGTACGTTAAATCAATCTTGATTTGGATTAAATATTGATTGTGAACTCAGTATTCGTTATGAAGAAGAATTTTTGAAACGAAGAAATTGAATTGAAAATTCAAATTATGTTATAAACTGAATCTTGGAAATGGGAATATGGTTTGAAATTCAAATTTGTGTCTTTGGAATTGCATTGTTTTCATTGGAATGAATATGAAAGTGGAAATTTAAACAAATTGAAATGATCGAAATCGAATCCGGCTTATTTGCTATAAAATTGAGATCTTTGGAATGGGAATACGGGTTAGGGTTAACCATCTGAATTGAACTGATGAATTTGAAATGAATGAAAAATGTAAATGAAGTCGATTGGGATAGGGATTTTGAATTGATTTACTTGAAGTTGAAATACAACTGCAAGTGTAAACGAAATCTGGTCGAAACGATGCTAAATTCCAACTATAGTATGTCAAAACTATTTTTCAAACTATTTTGATAATAAATTAAATTCCTTATAACTATTATTTTATAAATTAGTTAAATAAAATACTTTATAATTATTAATTATTTCTTTTATGAATTATTTTAATGTTTTTAATTATTTTGTAAAACTCTACTTTTATTACAAACTATTATTTTAAACTGTTTCAATTATACCTTTAAACTATTTAAATATATTGTTAATTATTTTGATATTCAAATTTTATCTAAGTTGGAATTAGTCCAAGATGTTATGCGTAAGTGGAAAATCCCATTTGAATAATATTCTGTTTAGAATCTGAAAATGATTTTGGAATGTGATATTTTCGATATGAAATACGAACTTCTTTGAAAAAGTAAAAGCACTGACCGGTGTGAAAAATGTAAACGTTTGGTTGGCAAGGAGACCGGAGTCGACATAAGGCATACTCTCTGTCAGTGTCAATACCACCTTGACAACTGTGCACGCGGTGGAAGTTCCAGAACCGAAGAAGGATGGTATGGAGGCGATTACTGGATTTGAAGAAAGAGAACGATGATGGATTAACCTTGACCTTCGGGTCATAATTGAAATGACTAAAACAGGAGCCATACCCAGGTTAATGAGATCGCATCTCTGATCGAACGCGCTCCTTCGAAACCATCTCTATTACTGTTGTGATTGATTCGGGTGCACCTTTGAATATGGGAATGTCGTTCGAGGTGGGCGGTAGTTGCGGCTATGCGTTACCACCGGCCTGGGTCCGCAATTCGGTAGAATCCTACCGGGGTATTTCCTCAGTGCCTTGTCATATTATCCTGATCGAACCCCTACGATTTTGATTTAACATTGTCGTATCACGGCGCATCCCTATCCACCGACGTACTGGTGTGTTATATGCAAACTGTACGGCAATGGTATAAACGGTGTAAGGGGACCATGGAATCCTGCTTACGCTATTTTCGATATATTATACTTTACTGAATAAACACTATTGTAATAGCGTATTATACTATGTATGTATTAGTTTAACGGATCCTTGGGAGATGGAAAAATCCCGTAACATCTCTTGAGTTACTGCACCATGACACTGATATTATTTCGTATTTTAATTTGACTAATATGAGATGATTTAGTGCTGATCCGAGTGTTTGTTGTGTTTTCTTTTATGCAATACGCTCGGGTCAGCAGATGTTGCAGTTATTGAAGATTGTTTTGCCTTGGAGATCGAAGACGGAGTTGATATATATGTATCCACTACATTCTATTTCCGCTGTATTATGTGTATGTAAGTGTATAACTCTGATTGATTTGAATTTTGTAACTCAAATGTATATGGTTTAATGTTGTGAATTATTATTTGTTTATTATATGTTGTCCTTCCGCTGTGAGGTTCTGTGATTGTTTTTATTCCTTTCTTCTTTTTCTTATTTCTTTTCCCAAATAACTATCTGGGTTGGCGATTCGTTTGGGTCGACATGTGTGGTTTATTGTCGGTTTAAACGGTCAAAAATCTGGGTCGTTACACAGCTAGTAGTTTTGGCTTTGCAGATTTATATTCACAGGATCCTGGTTTACAGCTAGAACGATATCCGGAAAGCTTTGTATCCGTATATCTCATTCTAGTTGTGCATTGTATTATTTTCCGCTGCTATGTATTTAAATGTAATTTAAATCTCTGATATTTCTGTGTAATATTCATTTATACTCTGTATATTCTTGTATTCTTATACATTGTTGTAATATACAATGAAATGTTCTTCTGTATGTTTTCTGTTGTGGCTTGTTCTCGAACTATATGCCGCTTTCCTTTACGGGGAAGTTACGGGTTTTCACAGTTTTGCTCCATAAGTTGAATAGGTTGGTACTGGGATTAAAAAATAAATGATTACTTCAATAAGGCTCGATAACCCCAACTAGTTTTATATACCTTAATTTGGTTTAGAAGTGTGGATAAATAAAATAAAATCTTTTGAAATGGATATCTAAAGGAAGGTTAAAGAATAAATTTAAAAGGATTTATCTTTGATAAAATTAATGGGAACCTTTCCCTAAAAATGTGAATATTTAAATAAATGAATATTCTGAATTGGAATGAGGCGTATGATGTATTTTTATAGCACTTGATTATTGATTATAAAATATGCAAGTTACTTGGAAAGACCCGGTCCATACCATTCTAAATAACTGATGTGATGATTAAATATCGACGATGAAGAGGATGGTTGAAGACCAGAGATCTTCACATTGTATGGATGATTACTGATGTCTTGATTGGGCCGATCCCCCGAGACAAAGTAATAAGTGATGATCGTCCAAACGTACTTGGAGATCGACTGGATATGCGAGGACCACTCTCCTGTATTGGACATATGGGACGAGGAATAAGGTGCCTCCGGTTTCATTCAGATCCAGAACGGACTTGTAAATGGATATGTGTTTGACATTGGATTTCATTCTGTGTTGATTGATTTCCATTAAATATATATTGGTTTGGTGGCGGAGAATTTATTCTCTTGCTTAACACCCTTCTCTGAGACGTACGAGCTCAGGGGTTATATATTGATAGACATCAGTTGCATGGCATGAATTGTCATTGTGGCATGCTACGATGCAAATAATCAAGGAATTTTTTGACAAGCAGAGTCTTGTGGATAAATATCAAAGCACTGCTTTAATTAGCATAACTTTGTGTACAGCGTTAATTCGCGAGCTTCACACCCCGGTATGAACCAGAAACGGGATGAGGGACTGTGGGAAGGACATGTGTTTCTTTCTAGCTAGAAGTGGTGTCATGGTATGGAGCTCAGACATTTTACTTATGTTGATGATGGAAAGCAAGGTACCTTGGATTTGAGTCCCTAGTAGCTCTTGATATGGTCGACATACTGACCATTATGCCCCAATAGGGCAGGGAAACGTATTGTTCAGGAATAACCAATCCACTAAAGTAAGTGTGGACCGGACCTGAAGATCCCAGGTGCAGTTGCAGCTGAATCCTAAGACATAGTAGGCTAGATTTTCTCGAATCGGAAGGAGGGATCCCTTTTCCTCGGTTCATCATGGAGTCCAATTTCCAATATGTGACTTTTCGGTTTTAGTTGTAAACTTGTATGGTGGCATAGTGGCAGGGGACGCTCATGTCGTCTATGATTGAAACATTTATATTTGAAGTTGTTTTGACACTATGCACTTATAGTAATATCATAATGATTTGTTTTAAATGTACTATAATGACCCGCATTCTACGCATCGGAAGATCGTCGAACATTTATTTCACTTTCATACGAAGTAGTATGGTCGCGTAACCTGGGGGAACGACTATTGGGGTCATTTCCCATGTTCACAATTTTTGCCGATTTTTAAATGACCGTTTTGCCCCTGGCGAATCTTGTTTTGCCTATAACTTTTGACTGGAAAGGAGTTTTGACTTAAAACCACTTCCATTGGATTTGAATGATGGTTTACCTTTCCGTAGAGTGGTCACATTGATCAAACAGACTTATGTTTGGGAGAAATGGATGAAACAAGGTTTGGAAGGTGAAAAACAGCATAATTGTGCTTAATCGGGTGATTAGCAGCCAAGCCCATAACCCATTTCAGGATTAGGGTTATATGAGGGCTGAAATGAGCTAGAGAATAGTTCCTATTCATTTTTCCAGCCCCCACAAACCTCCCTTGAGCTCTATCAATGGCCTCCATCTTCCAAATCGCTCCCAAAACACCGTTTTTGTCATTCCTAGTCACTAATTAAGCAAATCAACACTGAATCAAGGCGGATTAGCATCAAACAGAGATAGGGCTGCTGGAATACATTGGGATCTGTGCCATAACAGTAGAAAAGTTTCAGATCTAAGATTATTTGTGGCTAAGGTGAGTGATTTACATTGTTTTTCACTAATTACGGCTAATTAGGGGTGGTTAGTAATAATTAGTGAAATTAGACCTCAGAAAAATCTGGATTTTTTTTATAAAATTGTTAAATATTATTTTAAGCCTTTGCTAGAAATTTGGGTTAGTTTGGATATGTTTTGCTAATCATAAGGTCAAATCATGATTAAGCAGATTAAGGGGAAAACATGAGTTTTGGGTATGCTTGATCCATACAAACATGCTAAATTGTTGTTTTGGTGTTTATGGTTGATTATACATGTTCCTATTACTGTATGTTATGCTTTATGATTGCCTAGTAAAGTTAGAATGGTCGAAAACGTCATCGTATGGCGTAAATAGCTCGTTGGAAAAGTTGCAAGAAATTGGTCATGAACCCGTTCGTGAGGAGCACATCACGAGCCGACCTAGATCGTGAACACCCCATCATGAGCTGCCTTCATGAGCCAAGCACTATGCCACAAGTTGGGTCACCATCAGGAAATGAAGTCAAGAACTGGATCTACATGTGTGCCACGATCCGGACCCAGGAAGGCCATCACGAGCCGTCTGTTGCACGAGCCCGAACCGCCTTCACGAACCAGATGGAGGACCACGAACCGATCACCCCAATCATGACTAGGACCCATGAGTGGAGCTCACGACCACGACTAGGAAGTCATCACGAGACGCCTTGTTGGCTCGAGCACCACGAACCGCGAATGGATGGAAGGAGAACCACAAACCGGTCCAAACGGAGGAGCACGAGCCGAGTAGGCCACGAGCGAGACTGAAGAGTCACAAATCAGGATGATGACCAAACCTGAGATGCAAAGGTAGTTCAAATATGGAGTTAGAACTAAGGATCCAGATGGGAACCAACGAGTTAACTTTATGATAGGACTTTGCTGCGGGACGTGTGCAAAGGGGTTAGCAATATCCATAACTTTAGTTCACCACTAAGAGATGGATTAGTGGCTATGGATCAGTGCAATGGAGTCATTGTGACTCCATGGAGTAAAGTGATCATAGAAAAGGATTGGGTGATCTAGTCGTGGATATCGTATGCTTTACGCACTGAGTGGGAGATGTGAGGATGATTGCTATGTTTGATGTTTGCTATCACCATATCCCACACCCCCCATTTACACTTTATGTTAGTGTTACCTTAGAGTATTGTACATCCTGTTGTGCTAACTCTTTGGTTGCAGGAATAGGTTTAGGTATGATTGGATTATGCATGTTATTGTTTTATTTTGTTGTTATCGCTCATACAAGACTTTTGTCTGACCCAGAGTTTTATGTCTCTTCTTGTTACTCAGGGGGCTCTTAAATGGGAAGACTGGAGACAGTTTAGGTGGTATGCACGAGTAGATGTACCGGGGACGAGCAGGAGACTTCCGCGTATGATATATATATATTCTCCCTATGCTGTTGTTGGTCACTGCTTAGGCATTAGTAGTGTACCTTTTTCTTTCTTTTGCTTTGGAGATAGTAATTTGCAGTTGTAATAATGAAGGTTTGGATCATAAGCTATATTTTGGATTCCGCTGCTATGATGATTTACTTTCCAGCGTATGCACTGTCTCGCCTATTTTATGCCAAGTTATGTTATTATTACATGTCATTCCATGCGTTGTGAGATATACTACATGTTCCTTTGGTAGTTTTAGCTTCACACCCTTTTTCTTTGGCGATCGTCCCGTGCTAGTTGGACATCGGCACAGCGCATTTCGGAGAAATGTCGGCTAGTTCGGGCGGGCCATCACATTTGGTATCAGAGCTCTAGGTTGCATAGTTAATCTAGGGGAAGACATCAGGGAGAGATAGTATACATATATGAGAGTGCGTATTTGTGATATTTTGGTTTTCAAAAGCTATATATATACTATTAGCATATCTAAGGATGAAGTTGCACTGCATTGGCACCACTAAGGAGATGGCTAATCATTTTCTCTTTGCAGATTGAGCGATGAGCAGAAATACAAGGAGTATGGGTTCAGGGGATAACAGTGGGAATGTCCCTGATATAACGATGATGTTTGCTACCTTCATCGAGAGATGCTTAGGGACGCTCGGGGAGCAGTTCCTAATGCTGCTAACGGTGGTGGTGCAGTAGTGCAGGCGCGAAGGGCCGATTTCGCCAAGCTCTGCAAGGATTATACTAGTCTTGGTGGAAAGCCGTTTCACGGAATGGAGTCGGCTACAAAAGTTCAAGATTGGCTCGATAGTTGTGAGCGTATCTTCGAGGATTTGTGTAACACCCTGTATTTTCTATGAACGTATAAGTAACAAATCAGAGGATAATTAAAATATAAAATAAGAATCAGGGAAAGCGGGTTGCGCCATTGCGTTCATCTCGAAATTCTGCTTGAAAACGAGTCAGAGTTTGCGAGAATCGGAGTCCGTATGACCAAGTTATGGCCCTTCAAAGTTTCATGAATTTTCAGAGTTCAAAACAGCTCGAATTCGAATTCAAAACCCAGAACAGACTGGGCGGGAAATTTCCCGCCCAGTACCCAGGTCGACTGGGGAGTCGACTGGGCAGTCGACCCCCCCCCCCCGACCAGTTCGACTGGGCAGTCGACCTGGGGGTCGACCTGGTCCCCGAACCTGGTTTTGGGCCTGGGTGCATTCTTATGTATCTGGTCTCGTTTTCTGCCTGGATTCGTCTTCCTAAACCTATTTAAACAGCCCCAAAACTAGCCTTCTCTACACACAATTCTTTTTTGCTTCTACTCTGCCTCTGTTCTAAATAAAAATAAAAATGGCGTCGCTACTCTGCTGGAATCAAAATTAGAAGCTAATCAACATCAACCTAAGCAACTCAATTCAAGCTTGAAACTTCAACAACGGTTAAAGAAGATCAACTAACGTCGCTATAACTATCTTTCTTTTGGAATCCAACAAAGGCAAGTACAGTTATTTTCCGATATAAACGTTAATTCTGATTGTGACATGAATTGTAAATCTGAATCTAAGATTATGTCTGTTCTGTTCTGTTTAGATCTACCTTATTCTTTATTTCTTTCTGCTTTCTGTTCTATAGCCAGGCTACCACGAGCCTGAGCCAATCTCATAAGAAATTAACATACGCTAAAATATTTGGGACAATAAAATGAATAATGCATGAAATTGGCATGACCGATATGTGGCTGATTTGAGGAAAGAACATAGGTTGAACTTGGAACTTAGGATATAAATCTAAGGCATATAATTGAACCTATGACTTGAGTTTTGTGGCATAAAGAATATTGAACATACGACTTGAGAAGTTGAGGCATAAAATTTACATTGGACATATGACTTAGGAATTGGGGCATAAATTTGACCGTAGGCATGTAATTAGTTTAGATACATATTACATGTTGTAAACTAGATCTGGATCTGAGCAAGCTATGTATGATAATCTGTGATTTGGGGACATAATTCAATATCTGATTTTAAGAATAGGATACATGACTAAAACCTAGATTTGTGGCACATTTTAAGAAGGGGGAAGATATGCGACTTAGGTGTAGAAATTAAAATCTATAATAAGATTTGAGGACTATTAAGTGTGAATACACCTAAATAGGGATTTTTGGATATATGGCATGCATTGTAATATTTGGTATAATTTATAGATGAATCTGCTATACAATGCTAGTTTAACCAAAATGGGAACATATGTTATATGGTAAATTATGTCCATATTCTGTGTTATGTAAATTTATGCAAACATGTGATATATGATCATATTGTGAATCATGATAATTATTTAGGCCTAATTTATGATTAAGCAAGGCATGTAAATAGAACCTTTAGAAATATTAAATCTGCTAAATCTGTCATCTGCTAAGTCTGTTGAAAATGCAAAATCTGTTGAGATGCCTAAACTGCTAAATCTGTTGAGATGCCTAAACTACTAAATCTGTTGAGATGCCTAATCTGTTATCTGCTAAATCTGCTAGTTTGCTTACTCTGCTAAATCCGTTAAGTCGCCTAATCTGCAAAATTTGTTATCTGCTATATCTGTTGAGTTGATATAATTAGTCTGTTATGGACATAATCTGAATTGGCTATAGTTATGAATAATTGACATGCATATTAGGTGTGGGCATAAATGGTAAATTATTAATTAATTGGCCGCAAAGATGAACATGGCTAACTCGAGGTTAGAATGAGTTTGCGGCGTAATCCTGCCCGGAACCGCCCGACACATCCAGTGGCCGCAAACAATAGGTTCTAATGTGAGAAGTTAGTCATAATATGCTTAGACACAAGGTTAGGTCTGGCTTGTGGCAGAAGTCTGCCTGGAACCGCCCGGCCCATCCACCGGCCACAAGCTAGCGACCTAATGTGAGAGGTCTGTGCATTAATAATTAATTAATGCAAATCTGAGATAAAAATGATGTCCAAAACGTGTTAGGTGGATAGGGTTAAACCAACTAGACTAATATATATAATAAACCCGTTCGTGAATCTGTAGGCCCAATACAAAGTTAGACAAATCTGAAATTCTGTTAAATCTGTATATCTGATCCGTTAGTCTGAAAACTTGTTGATTTGATTTTCTGATATGTGAACTAGTAAATCCAATCTTTGTATGTATGAACTTGTAAACAAGTTAATCTAAAATCTGTTAGTCTGGGGACACAAGGTTAGGAGGGAATTTACTTGTGTCATTTGTTGTTTGGGACCCATATTAGTCAGTAACCCTTTCTGGTATCAAAACTTTGACCCAACAGTAGGTAGGGTCCGGGCACGCTTACTGAACTAATTATAAGCGGTTCATTCTGATAATGGCGAAGGGTGTTGATGGTGCATTCCAACCGGGTCATGTGCGTGCATGGATCCCGGTCTGCCTCTGAGGATGTAAGACGCCGTGACATCTGTAAATAGGTCTGTGCCAATCGGTTATCACTTTAGGGAGTGATACACCCTACTGTGGGGCCGACACAGGGTATTTATGTATTAGGGAGCCGATTGCTTAGGGTAGGGTTTTAGGGTACACTTAGTTCTGTCTGTTTCTGTTGGTACCGTCTGTTTCTGTTGGGTGGTAACACCTGTCTGTTTCTGCATGGTACCATATGTTGGGGTGGTAAAGGCCCATTACTAGTGTACTCCTAATTCTACATTCTGTTTCCGTAGGGATTAATCTGTTTCTGCTTCTGTCTGTTTCTGTTCGGGTGGTAAAGGCCCATTACTAGCACTCTCTTCTGTGGAAATTATTCTGTACCCGTTTCTGTTTCAGTTTAGACATTAGGGTGACACCTAATTCTGTTATACTAGTATTAGTGCAGAGAAGTGTAAAGAAATAGCTTATGTCATTCTGTTCTTCTGTAATATCCGCTACACTTGTTACTATTATCTCTCATCCAGTTTTATTTTCATGTCATGTTATTATTATCTGTTCATAACTGAAAATCACTGGACTTGCCAGACTTTTTGTCTGACCCTTGTTGTTTCGCCTCCTTTCTTCCGTTTCCCCCCAGGTTTTGTAGAAGGGAGTACTCTAGCTTTATCCAGATTTCTTCCGCTTGAAGTGCTTAAAGTATGGCTTGTCTTCTTCTGTGGGGATTATGATTTTAAACTATGCATTCTGATGGCTTTTGTACAAGACTGATATTTTGTACTTGAATTCTGATATTGTGATTTGAAAGGATGTAACCAAGCTTATTTCGGTTTCTGTTGTAATAAAGTTATAAATTTTTCAAGTACTGTTTTATCTGTCTTGTAAGTTTTTGTTCTGTTTACTAAAATGCTCCACCAAAGTTAAGGCATTCCCTTTGTGAGTGACCTTAACGGAGGTGGGGTGTTACACTTGGTATCAGAGCCGAAGGTTACCAGATTGGGTAAAGTTTTTGAAAACTATTTTCAAAAAGGTTTTGAAAGGAAGTATTTTCAAAAATAAAGCTTGTTTTGAAAAACATATTCCCCAAGAGCCATATACCTTTCCTTAAGTCCTTTTTGTAATTGAATCTTTCCTTTTTCGTTTTAGCATGTCTAAAGCATCTGAGATACCAGAGTGTGTTCATGTACCCGGTTGGTTTCGTCAATGTCTTGAGGCTAGGACCGCCGCCGCAGGTCCAGCAAGTGATCCCCCTCCTCCACCCCCTCCTTGTACAATTTCTTTCTCAAATATCTGTAGAGATTTTAGGGCCATGGGTGGGAAGGATTTCAAGGGGACTGAATCATTCGTAGAAGCGAAGAACTGGCTCAAAGAAACTGAGGATCTATTCGTTATCTTCGAGGTGGATGATAGGCAGAAGGTACAGTTGGCGGTATGGCTGCTCAAAGACGAAGCTTCCTATTGGTGGGAAGTCACTAACGCCGAGAGGCCAGTTGAAACATGGATGGATTTCATAACAAGGTTTGAGACAAAATTCCTCTCGCAAGCTGAACGAAGTCTACAACTGGAAAAGTTCTTATCTCTTAAGCAAGGAAGTATGACGATCAAGGAATACGTCAACCAGTTCAAACAACTGGCTAGGTTCGGATTGGATTTAGTCAACACTCAGCATAAAAAGGCTCTCCGCTTTGTTAAAGGATTGAACGAACCACTGCACAGCCTAGCCATGACCCATGTACCCATGGGAGCGACCTACAAGAAATTGGTGGACATGGCACTACTGCACGAGGAGGACAAGGCCCCGAAAGGGACAAAGAAGGAAGAACCACAGAATAAGAAAGCATGGCCCAAAAAGGAAACAAAAAAGAAGGATGAGAAGTCTGAAGATAAGAAGGGGAAAAAGTGCTTTACTTGTGGAAGCTCGACTCATCTGAACAAGGATTGCAGAAAAAGGAAGGGCACTTGCTTCAACTGTGGTGAGATGGGACACTTCACTAGGGACTGCCCGAAGAAACGAGGGCAAGGGCAGAGGGAAGAACCCACTTCTGGAGGACAGGCGAATGCTCAAGGGACTGGTTGATAGGGTAGAAATAAGAAAATTTAAGTAGAAGGTTTAATTTTCTTATCTGATTGTTGAGTTAAAACTCTTTATGATTATGGCCGGCATTTTGATTCTGTAATCAATACTCTGCACTTTAATACTAGTATTGTTTCTAATTCTGCTGTAGACCCAAATCCATAAGGGTTATGACTCATCTTTTTGTGATTGGGGTTTGAGAGATATTCGTGTTAGGCGTCAAGTAGAACGCATACATTCTGGGATTTATCATGCTTAGTTTCCTAAGAATCGTTCGGTAATCTGATATGTACCAGTAATCTGTAAATATCCGAATATTTCTGATAAGGTTAAGATTTCCAGTTTTGACATTGTCTAAAGAGGGTAATTCTCTGAGTGTCAATCTGATGTTGGTTTCGGTCTTCGGGGCCGATACTTAGGACCCATGTCTAATGGGAACCAAGTTTTTGTTTTATCTGTACTCGCTTCCATCATTCGACTGTATCCAATCGATTGAATCTTCGAACTTTAGGTAGAAACTAATGGGTGTAAACATGTGTTTGAGACATGTTATGTTTGATGGTTGCAAGTGGACGCAAGTGGTTGCTAGTGGTTGCTCGTGGATGCATATACACACACTAGGCACTAGATCGGCTCGAAAACACTCTCATACTGCATATGGATGTGTGAGCATTTTCAATTTTGTGGATGCAAAATTATTGACTCAGCACATGGATGTTGCATATGACTGAATGGTTGTGCACTCATATAGAAATGATATGTATCGAGTAGGAAAATTGCATACATGTTGGACTCATGGCACTGGCATAATTCACATTAAGGAGGTCAACTGAATCAGTGGATCACCTGATCTTTGCATTAGATAAGGAACATATACACACACTTTTGCATTTTTTCATACAACATTAGAAGTTTCTAAGGACAATGGACACCAGTGATTGATGATTGAGTAGATGGATGTTGGATGGTAGGACACATTCTTCTTATCTTGAAGATTTCAGGGACGAAATCCTTTAAGGAGGGGAGAATGTAACACCCCGTATTTTCTGTGAACGTATAAGTAACAAATCAGAGGATAATTAAAATATAAAATAAGAATCAGGGAAAGCGGGTTGCGCCATTGCGTTCGTCTCAAAATTCTGCTTGAAAACGAGTCCGAGATTGCGAGAATCGGAGTCTGTATGACCAAGTTATGGCCCTCCAAAGTTTCAGGAATTTTCAGAGTTCAAAACAACTCGAATTCGAATTCAAATTTCGAATTCAAAACCCAAAACAGACTGGGCGGGAAATTTCCCGCCCAGTACCCAGGTCGACTGGGCAGTCGCCCCCCCCCCCCCCCCCCGACCAGGTCGACTGGGCAGTCGACCTGGGGGTCGACCTGGTCCCCGAACCTGGTTTTGGGCCTGGGTGCATTCTTATGTATCTGGTCTCGTTTTCTGCCTAGATTCGTCTGCCTAAACCTATTTAAACATCCCCAAACCTAGCCTTCTCTACACACGATTCTATTCTGCTTCTACTCTGCCTCTGTTCTAAATAAAAATAAAAATGGCGTCGCTACTCTGCTGGAATCAAAACTAGAAGCTAATCAACATCAACCTAAGCAACTCAATTCAAGCTTGAAACTTCAACAACGGTTAAAGAAGATCAACTAACATCGCTACAACTATCTTTCTTTTAAAATCCAATCAAGGCAAGTACAGTTATTTTCCGATATAAACGTTAATTCTGATTGTGACATGAATTGTAAATCTGAATCTGAGATTATGTCTGTTCTGTTCTGTTTAGATCTACCTTATTCTGTATTTCTTTCTACTTTCTGTTCTATAGCCAGGCTACCACGAGCCTGAGCCAATCTCATAAGAGATTAACATACGCTAAAATATTTGGGACAATAAAATGAATAATGCATGAAATGGGCATGACCGATATGTGACTGATTTGAGAAAAGAACATAGGTTGAACTTGGAACTTAGGACATAAATCTAAGGCACATAATTGAACCTATGACTTGATTTTTGTGGCATAAAGAATATTGAACATACGACTTGAGAAGTTGAGGCATAAAATTTACATTGGACATATGACTTAGGAATTGGGGCATAAATTTGACCGTAGGCATGTAATTAGTTTAGATACATATTACATGTTGTAAACTAGATCTGGATCTGAGCAAGCTATGTATGCAAATCTGTGATTTGGGGACAAAATTCAATATCTGATTTTAAGAATACGATACATGATTAAAACCTAGATTTGTGGCACATTTTAAGAAGGGGGAAGATACGTGACTTAGGTGTAGAAATTAAAATCTATAATAAGATTTGAGGACTATTAAGTGTGAATACACCTAAATAGGGATTTTTGGATATATGGCATGCATTGTAATATTCGGTGTAATTTATAGATGAATATGCTGTACAATGCTAGTTTAACCAAAATGGGAACATATGTTATATGGTAAATTATGTCCATATTCTGTGTTATGTAAATTTATGCAAACATGGGGTACATGATCATATCGTGAATCATGATAATTATTTAGGCCTAATTTATGATTAAGCATGGCATGTAAATAGAACCTTTAGAAATATTAAATCTGCTAAATCTGTCATCTGCTAAGTCTGTTGAAAATGCCAAATCTGCTAAACTAAATCTGTTGAGATGCCTAAAGTGCTAAATATGTTGAGATGCCTAAACTGCTAAATCTGTTGAGATGCCTAATCTGTTATCTGCTAAATCTGCTAGTTTGCTTAATCTGCTAAATCCGTTAAGTCGCCTAATCTGCAAAATCTGTTATCTGCTATATCTATTGAGTTGATATAATTAGTTTGTTATTGACATAATCTGAATTGGCTATAGTTATGAATAATTGACATGCATATTAGGCGTGGGCATATATGGTAAATTATTAATTAATTGGCAGCAAAGATGAACATGGCTAACTCGAGGTTAGAATGAGTTTGCGGCGTAATCCTTCCCAGAACCACCCGGCACATCCAGTGGCCGCAAACAATAGGTTCTAATGTGAGAAGTTAGTCATAATATGCTTAGACACGAGGTTACGTCTGGCTTGTGGCAGAAGTCTGCCCGGAACCGCCCGGCCAATCCAGCGGCCACAAGCTAGCGACCTAATGTGAGAGGTCTGTGCATTAATAATTAATTAATGCAAAACTGAGATAAAAATGATGTCCAAAATGTGTTGGGTGGATAGAGTTAAACCAACTGGACTAATATATATAATAAACCCATTCATGAATCTGTAGGCCCAATACAAAGTTAGACAAATCTGAAATTCTGTTAAATCTGTACATCTGATCCGTTAGTCTGAAAACTTGTTGATTTGATTTTTTGATCTATGAACTAGTAAATCTGATCTCTGTATGTCTGAACTTGTAAACAAGTTAATCTAAAATCAGTTAGTCTAGGGACACAAGGTTAGGAGGGAATTTACTTGTGTCATCCGTTGTTTGGGACCCATATTAGTCAGTAACCCTTTATGGTATCAAAACTTTGACCCAACAGTAGGTAGGGTCCGGGCACGCTTACTGAACTAATTATAAGCGGTTCATTCTAATAATGGCGAGGGGTGTTGATGGTGCGTTCCAACCGGGTCATGTGCGTGCATGGATCCCGGTCTGCCTCTGAGGATGTAAGACGTCGTGACATCTGTAAATAGGTTTGTGCCAATTGGTTGTCACTTTAGGGAGTGATACACCCTACTGTGAGGCCGACACAGGGTATTTATGTATTAGGGAGCCGATCGCTTGGGGTAGGGTTTTAGGGTACACTTAGTTCTGTCTGTTTCTGTTGGTACCGTCTATTTCTATTGGGTGGTAACACCTGTCTATTTCTGCGTGGTACCATCTGTTGGGGTGGTAAAGGCCCATTACTAGTGTACACCTAATTCTACATTCTGTAGGGATTAATCTATTTCTGCTTCTGTCTGTTTCTTTTCGGGTGGTAAAGGCCCATTGCTAGCACTCTCTTCTGTGGAAATTATTCTACACCCGTTTCTGTTTCAGTTTAGACATTAGGGTGACACCTAATTCTGTTATACTAGTATTAGTGCAGAGAAGTGTAAAGAAATAGCTTATGTCATTCTGTTCTTCTGTAATATCTGCTACACCTGTTACTGTTATCTCTCATCCAGTTTTATTTTCATGTCATGTTATTATTATCTGTTCATAACTGAAAATCACTGAACTTGTCAGGCTTTTTGTCTGACCCTTGTTGTTTCGCCTCCTTTCTTCCGTTTCCCCCCCAGGTTTTGTAGAAGGGAGTACTCTAGCTTGATCCAGATTTCTTCCGCTTGAAGTGCTTAAAGTATGACTTGTCTTCTTCTGTGGGGATTATGATTTTAAACTATGCATTCTGAAGGCTTTTGTACAAGACTGATATTTTGTACTTGAATTCTGATATTGTGATTTGAAAGGATGTAACCAAGCTTATTTCGGTTTCTGTTGTAATAAAGTTATAAAATTTTCAAGTACTGTTTTATTTGTCTTGTAAGTTTCTGTTCTGTTTACTAAAATGCTCCACCAAAGTTAAGGCATTCCATTTGTGAGTGACCTTAACGGAGGTGGGGTGTTACAATTTGGGTATCGAGGATGCCATGAAGAGAAAATTAGCATCATGTCAGCTTCAAGGATAGGCGATGAATTGGTGGAATGCTATTAAAGTAGCTACTCCTGAGGATCAAGTTATTTGGAATCAGTTTAAGGCCCAATTCAGTGATAAATTTATTCCAGCTACTCAGAAATCAGTACCGTTCAAAAGATTTTTAGAGCTTAAGCAGAATGGTAGGGCAATCTCGGAGTATATTGCTGAATTTGATACCTTATTGAAGTATGGATTGTCCCTTATCGATACGGTCGACAAGAAGAATGAGAAGTTCATAACTGACCTAGATGAGTACTTGGGAGAGAAACTCATAAATCATATCGATGAGACTTTCGAATCTATTATAGGAAAGGTATTGAGATCTAAGAGCCTTTACCCTGAGTCAAAGACCGAAGTTGCTGTTATATCTGCAGAGGAGCCAAAGCCGCAAGTAAGCGGTGGAGGCAAGAATAATTCCCAGAATAAGAGGAAATAGAATCAAAGCAAGGATGGTCAGAAAAAGAAGAATAAGAAAGATGTTGAGTGCTTTAGCTACGGTAAGAAGGACCACTATGCCAGAGATTGTCTGGAAAAGCCTAGGGAAAGGAAGTGCTTCAATTGCGGCCAAGCGGGACATCATAAGGATAAATGTCCACAACCCACTAAAGAGAAGCAGATTGTGAGAGCATATGCTATCAACGTTATTCCTTCTTCGTTGAATGCCCTAACTGCGGCGCAGAAGGGAAAGAGTGTCGTTATTCAAGGTATCCTTTCTATTCATGATGTTCATGTTCGAGTTTTGTTTGATACCGAGACATCCCATTCCTTCATACCTAGCGACCTGGTAAATAGGTTGGAATTGGAACTTGAGATTGTCGATAAACCTTTAGTTGTGACGAACCCGATCGGTGGTTCGACTAGCCTTTTGCATGATTTATTGTAATGTGGTCTTATCGAGTCATGGATGTATGTTTGCTTGTGATTGCTTAGCTGTTTTGCTGGTATCGTCCCACGTAGATTGTCTGAATTTGGAGGAGATGTTCCTTGAGTTCTTGTCTGATATTGGTTTAGGCCCTTGGATCTTGTGCTTAGGGAATGTCGAGTTCGACTAGGATGGTTTGCATGAAATATAAATAGTTGTTGTGATTTCCATTGAATGATATCTCGGTTTACTCGAGGAGTGAGGTGCAGCCGAGACATGATAAGACTGTTCAATGGTATAGGCTGATGCGAGTTAGATTTGATAGGGCTATGAGACGACTCGAGTGGGACTTGAGAAAGCTGCAGAGTAATGGATTTATTAGGACGATTCAAGTTGGACTTGAACTCGTAAATGGATAAGATGTGTTCGTTGATCGTGGAGATGCAACGAAGGTTAGGACGACTCAAGTTGGACTTGAACTCGTAAAGAAAAGATGGTTGTTCGTTGATCTTGGAGATGCAACGAATAGGGAGACGACTCATGTTGGACTTGAGTTTGTGCTCAAGTTTGTCGGTAATGGATACTCGAGACTGGGTCTGGGTATGTGGGTAGCTCTTCTAATGAGATTACCAAGAAATCGTCGATAGTTGGAGTGTTCTAGGCGGACTCGAAGCAGGGATATCTAGGGACGCCCGTTACCTTGGATCCGTTGGATGTGATCTAGTTATCCTTGGAGGATAAACATGCATTGGACGTACGATAGTCCCTTTGGAGCCGGGGCTTCCATTGGCCCTTGGGATTGATTGGACCAGTCATGTAAGTATCGACGTATGTATGGCATTAGCAGGTGATAGATAGGACATGTTTGATGGATGTTATGGTTGCTATGTTTGTTCCTATTTATATTCCCTTGAGTAGACTATCACCTGTAGGATTCTGGTAATAGAGAACGAAGAGATGATGGTATACACGGATGCATGTGGTACTAGACTCGGTGATGTACTTATGCATTGAGTAGGAGTCATGCCAGTTTAGATGCTATGTTTATTGAAAGGAATTAACTGGAGTATATCGCGGGATATGATTTCAAACCTAACTTTGGATTAGATCCATAAATGTTAGCGAGTTTGACGATCAGACCAACTTTGATTGAGCGGACTGGTTCCAGTCAGAGGGACGATCCTAACCTGATAGAAATCTTCTCCAAGGAAGAGATGAATATCGATGGTGAGAAAATGGACAAGTATGGACTTGATAGAGAAGGATTGCTTCGAAAGGATGATAGACTGGTTGTACCTAATATTAATGGATTGAAAGATGAAGTGCTTAGAGAATGTCATCACTCAAAGCTGACTATACATCCCAGTGGTATCAAAATGTATCGAAACATGAAGCAGACATACTACTGGGAAGGGATGAAAAGGAGGCGTTGGGAAGTTTATATCCAAGTACATGAATTGCCAGCTAGTTGAAGCTGAGCAAAAGAAGCCTAGTGGTTTGTCACAAGCGTTCGAAATTCCCGAATGGAAATGGGAACAAGTCTCAATGGATTTCATCGATGGTATACCAAGGACTAGATCTGGTCATGATAGTATTTGGGTGATTGTGGATCGACTTACCAAGAGTGCAAGGTTTGTACCTATTAAATCGAATAGAATGGAAGCTAAGTTAACATACCTGCATATGAAGTAGGTAGTGACATTTTATGGAGTACCTAAAGGTATTATGAGCGACCGAGATCCCTTATTTATTGGCGGCTTTAGGATCAGAGTTACATCTCACTACCGTATACCATTCTCAAACTGATGGTCAAACAGAGAGGGTGAATCGTGTATTAGAGGACCTTTTGAGAGCCTGCATTTTATATTTTGGAGGGTCATGGGATGAACACTTACATCTGGTTGAGTTTGCATATAACAATAATTATCAATCCAGTATTGGTATGACTCCATTTGAAGCATTGTACGGAAGATCGTGCAACTCACCGTCATGTTGGTTGGAAAACAGTGAGGAATTTGTGCTTGGACCAGAAGTAATAGGAGAAACTTCAGATAAGATCAAGGTTATTTAGTAAAGAATGAAGACTGCCCAAGATAGGTAGAAGAGTTACGCCAATAAAAGACGAAGAGATTTGGAATTCTTCGTTAACGACTTAATGTTCGTCAAGATCTCTCCATTAAAGAATGTTATTCAGATTGGTAGGAGAGGTAGGTTAGCACCAAGATTTGATTGGTTCATTCCCAGTTCTCGAGCAAGTTGGGAATTTTGGCATATAAAGTGGGATTACTTGACAGGATGGAGGGAGTTCATAACGAATTTCATGTTTCCCAGTTAAGGAAGTTTGTACACGACCCTCATATGGCTATTTCACCAAATCAGTTAGATGATATTGAGGTATAACCCGAGGCGGTTGGGAACCGCAGGCCAATTCGTATTATCGAGTACGATACAAAGAAACTTCGAAGGAAGGCGTGAAACTAGTCAAGATCCAGTGGGGCGAGAATGAGAATGGTTGTACTTGGGAAACAGAGGAGAACATAAGGTAGTCGTATCCAAAACTCTTTGCCTGGTAAGACTCTAATCATGGTATAGTTATTTCCCTCGTTAGTAACCCGCATGCGAGGATAGGCTTGTTGTGTCGTTATGTATGTTTGATTGCTTGAAAATGTTTGACAGGCATGCGGGGCACCTTTGTATGTTTTGATTAAGGAATTTCGAGGGCGAAATTTCTTAAGGGGGGGGGGGGGGAGAATGTAACGACCCGCATTCTACGCATTGGAGGATCGTAGAATATTTATTTCATTTTCATATGAAGTACTATGGTCGTGTAACTTTAGGGAACGACTATTGGGGTCATTTCCCATGTTCACGATTTTTGCTGATTTTTAAATGACCATTTTGCCCCTGGCGAATCTTGTTTTGCCTATAACCTTTGACTGGCAAGTAGTTTTGACCTGAAACCACTTCCATTGGATTTGAATGATGGTTTAGCTTTCTGTAGAGTGGTCACGTTGGTCAAATGGTCTTACCGTTTGGGAGAAATGACTGAAAAAAGGTTTGGAAGGTGAAAAACAGCATAATTGGGCTTAACCGTGTGATTAGCAGCTAAGCCCATAACCCATTTCGGGATTAGGGTTATGGGAGAGCTGAAATGAGTTAGAGAATAGTTCCTATTCCTTTTTCCAGCAGCCAATAACATCCCTTGAGTTCTAGCAATGGCCTTCATCTTCTAAATCGCTCCCAAAAGACCGTTTTTGTCATTCCTAGTCACTAATTAAGCAAATCAACACCAAATCAAGGTAGATTAGCGTCAAATCAGAGATAGGGCTGCTGGAATACATTGGGATCCATGCATAATAGTAGAAAAGTTTTAGAACTAAGATTATTTGTGGCTAAGGTGAGTGATTTGCATTGTTTTTCACTAATTACGGCTAATTAGGGTTGATTAGTGATAATTAGTGATAATTAGCGAAATTAGACCTCAGAAAAATCTGGAAAAATTTGTAAAATTCTTAAATATTATTTTAAGCCTCTATTAGTAATTTGGATATGTTTTGCTAAACGTATGGTTAAATTATGATTAAGGAGATTAAGGGGAAAACTTGAGTTTTGGGTATGCTTGATCCATATCAACATGCTAAATTGTTGTTTTGGTGTTTATGGTTGATTATACATGTTGCTATTACTGTATGATATGCTTTTTGATTGCCTAGTAAAGTTAGAATGGTCGAAAACATCGTCGTATGGCGTAAATAGCTCATTGGAAAAGTTGTAGGAAATTGGTCATGAACCCGTTCATGAGGAGCACATCATGAGCCGACCCCGATCGTGAACACCCCATCACGAGCCGCCTTCACAAGCCGAGCACGATGTCATGATTCGGGTCACCATCAGGAAATGAAGTCACGAACTAGATCTACATGAGTGCCACGAATCGGACCCCAGAAAGGCCAGCGTGAGCCATCTCTTGCCATGAGCCCGAACCGCCTTCACGAACCATATGGAGGTCCACGAACCGATCACCCCAATCACGACCAGGACCCACGAGTGGAGCTCACGACCATGACCCGAAAGTCATCACGAGCCGCGTTGTTGGCTCGAGCACCACGAACTGTGAATGGAGGGAAGGAGAACCACGAACCGGTCTAGGAGGAGGAGCACGAGCTGAGTAGGTTTCGTGCCAGACTGAAGAGTCACAAACCTGGATGATGACCAGACCTGAGATGCAAAGGTAGTTCAAATATAAAGTTAGAACTCAGGATCCAAATAGGAACCAATGAGTTAACTTCATGATTGGACTTTGTTGCAGGACGTATGCAAAGGGGTTAGCGTTATCCATAACTTTAGTTCACCACTGAGAGACGGATTAGTGGCTATGGATCAGTGCAATGGAGTCTTTGTGACTCCATGGAGCAAAGTGATCATAGCAAAGGATTGGGTGATCGAGTGGTGGATATCGTATGCTTTACGCACTGAGTGAGAGATGTGAGGATGATTGCTATGTTTGATGTTTGCTATCACCATGACCCACACCCCCCATTTACACTTTATGTTAGTGTTACCTTCGAGTACTGTACATCCTGTTGTGCTAACTCTTTGGTTGCATGAACAGGTTCAGGTATGATTGGATTATACCTGTTATTGTTTTGTTTTGTTGCTATCGCTCATACTAGACTTTTGTCTGACCTAGAGTTTTATGTCTCTTCTTATTACCCTGGGTGCTGTTAAATGGGTAGACTAGAGATAGGTTAGGTGGTATGCACGAGTAGCTGTACCTGAGACGTGTTGGAGGCTTCCACGTATGATATATATATATATATACATACATATATTCTACCTATGTTATTGCTGGTCACTGCTTGGGCATTAGTAGTGTACCTTTTTCTTTCTTTTTCTTAAGAGATAGTAATTTGAAGTTGTAATAATGAAGGTTTGGATCATAACCGGTATTTTAGATTCTGCTGCTATGATGATTTAGTTTTCAGCTAATGCACTGTCTCGCCTGTTTTATGCCAAGTTATGTTATTATTATATATTATTCAATTCGATGTGATATATACTACAGGTTCCTTTGGTAGTTTTTGCTTTACACCCTTTTTCTTTGGCGACCATCCCGTGTTAGTTGGACACCGGCACAGCGCATTTTGGTGAAATGTCGGCTAGTCCGGGGCGGGCCGTCACACGTACCAAGCATGTTTGGCTATTATGAGGTAAAAATCTATCCTCCGGCTTGCGTTGCATCGTGTGATGGGACACGAGTCTTGTAATAGCTTCATTTTTCCAAAAAGCATTTCGTTGTTTATTAAATCGTTTTATTTCAAGCTTTAGTATTCACTTGGAATAAACCCGTTCCATGATATACGGCGTGGTCCCGTGACTGACTCGGAGTTTAATAAATGTTTTAGTTCTCACACCAGTCCCATGACTGACTAGGAGTTTACTGTTCTCACTTAAAATCTAGGTGCCCATATTTTCCACACGGGCAGCTAGTTGTTTTAGTTTGTAGATATTTCTTTTCCAAGGAGCCTGGATTAGAGCCGGAGCTATATTCAGAAAGCTTTGTATCCATGTACTTCCTTCAGTTGTGCTAGTTGATTTATTTCCGCTGTGCATTGTAATTATACATTTTTATTTCCACTGCTATGTATTATAAATCTCTAATATTATTTTTCCGCTATGTAGTATTTATTCGTACTCTGATATTCTTGTACTCTGATGTAAATTGTTGTAATAGCAATGAAATGTTCTATTGTTCGTGTTCTATGAGTCTTGTTCTCAAAGCAATCCGCTATTTTCCGTCTCTTCAGAGATCGGGGAATTTCGGGTCGTTATATTTTGGTATCATAGCTTTGGTTTACAAAGTTAGAGAACAAGACACATTAGAGCCAAACGAAAGAATTTATTAGAGATAGGATTAGTAAGACCCTATAAGAATGACTCGTTAGCGATAGGGTTAGTAATACCCTAGAATGAGTTTGAAGAGTATTATTTAAAAATAATTAATTTTGAAAATTTGTCCTATTTTATGTATTTGTGCATTTTATTTGATTTTGAATTTGGACTATCGGGTACATAAAGATTTTGCATATACGCCTAGCTATCATATATTCGAAGCCTCAAATATACCGGTAGTTACAGAATCACACTCTGGTCGCCCGGAGATGATCCTGGTAATTGTGATCACATTACCAGTGCTTATATTCGGGTTTCGAAAGTGGGATATCTATATATTTCCAATCGACTGATGTGAGAACCAAAAATTAGTTAGATTTTATTGTTTGTGATTTGACACTGAAAATTGTATTTTTAAGTATATATATATAGAAAAATTATATTTGAAAAGCTAATCAACTAATTGATTGCTGGTTGTATTGTGAAAAGCTAATCAACTAATTGATTGCTGGTTGTGTTGTATGATTATTAGTTCAACTAATTAAAATATTGGAATAATCAAACCAATAAGAGAATGAAAGGTAAAATTTAGCCAAATCGAAATTAATATTGAACCGAATTAAAAATTTATTCAAATTGCATACATACATATGTATGTTAAACAAGTCATAGCATGGAAGTTAAGAAAAGGAATAAAATTGTATGCCTGACAAATAGGTACATTTTTACTATATTCATTGGGTTTGATGATTTTATGAGCCGATTGGCAAGCCTTTTAGCTTTTTCTTTTTGGTTGATGATGGCCCTGTGAGGCAAGTTGTGGTTTTACCGACATGGCTGAACAAAGGAGGTTATAGCGATTTTTTTTCGAAAATTTAGGGTGTTATCCAAATTTTTGAGAAATTAGAAAATTCTAAGAAACTGAAAAGGTGATGAATGAAAGCCAGAATGAGAGTTAAGTTGGTTAGTTAAACAACTTTCTGCTCCGTTCCTTTTTTAGGATGAACAGATTTTAAGTAGGGGAGATTGTAACGACCCGGAATTTCTAAGCTAATTTAAAAATTTTATTTTTGCTATTTTAATGGATTTTGAATATTTAAAATAATTTATTTTAAATAATAATGACTAAAAAATTATTTTAATCAAAGCAAGAACGTATATATTTATTTTAAATATAAAATGAACTCGACATGGCGCGGTAGTTTGAAAATTCGATTTTAAATTTCAAATGAATGTATAAAATTCAAAATAAATCAAATTTTAGTAAAACAAGAAATATTTTAATCTGTTTGATTATATCTTTCTAACGAATGTGAAAAATTCAGATTTCATAATATAAATTGAAAGTTATGTCCAGTCGAAAATTTAGAATAGTCGTTATGGAATTTTTATATATTATTATAATATGTAGCCGTTAAAAATAGCCACTTTGCAAACGACCTCCGTTTTTAGTGAAACCACTTTTGTTGGATCCGGAATGTCAAATTATTGCTAGGTTTAAAATTTCATATTTTTGGAATCAATATGTGAGCACAGTGAATTTAAATGTGTTTTGTAATTTCAATTTGAATTTAATCGACTAGAAAAATGCCATTTTTCAAACTGTGCAAATTCGATGAAATTAGTTTTGTTAGGACCATATCTTCAAAACATAGCTAGATTAGTTTTTCTGCTATTTTTTGAGTCAGTATGTTACCTCGGTGAATTAAAATGTATGTCTAAATTCAATATATATTGAATTATATTTTAGTTTTGATGAAAATTGATCGAAACAGTCGAATTGGCTTACGAAACAAATTCCATTCTATTTGGAATGGGGATATTTGGCTAGGGGCGACAGTCGTTGGGGTTCGTTTGGAGTTCGGAATTTTAAACTTTAAAAATTAGAAATAATTGAATTAAATAATAATTTATATATATTATATATAGCCCATTCTCTTCAAAAACCCTAGCCCATCCTTACAGCAGCCGCACCACAAAACCGATGGAGGAAAAGATTTCGAACTTCGCCTCCAAATCCACGCCAATCCATTCATCTTCTCCAAATCGTTTTAAAGGAAAAGATCATCCTCTCCACGAGATCTTTCCACAAATCAAGTACGATAAGATTTCTTGAGGAATTGCGTTAGAAATTGTCCCTCAAAGTCGAGCCGTTCGCAGTCCTTTTCCGGCACAGAGGGATGATCGGAGTCGCCATGGTCAGGGCCGTGCGGACATGATGGAACAACGGAGAGATTGGTAGGTGGCGATCGGTGATCAGATGGTCTGATAAGCGTGCGCTGGCGGCTTTCAAAGAGGGCGAGGGTTTGAACTTTGAACGGCCCAGTAACGATAAAAAGAAGAAGAAAGGGAAAGGGATTAGCTAATTTAATTAGCACTAATTATTGTATTAATCATATATTTAATTGTGTAAATGTTTAAATGAATGTAACTTGTTCAAACAGCAACCAAATTGAACAATTCAAAGTGCGTTGGAATCGCCTCGTCAAGCACTACATTTTAGAACAGACCAAAACAAGAACGGAGCTAATTGGTATTTTTGACTAAACTGAACGCACGATTTAATTCAGTTAAAATAATCGTTAATTAACGATTTCAAAATCGGTCAATATGAGAACTCCTTCTCACTAAATTATATTTTATCATGTTATTTTATTCATGTATAAAAATATATAGAATTGCCAGTGTAGAATTTTATCAGTTATAATCATTATAAATTATATACAGTGCCTGTTAGCTTACGTCCCTCGCCCACAGACCTTGGACAATTTAATTGATTGTATTGTGTGTTAATTGTGATGTTGAAATGTTTAAAATATTAAAAATAATTTAATATTATTTAGCGATAGTTGAAATCAAATCATAAATATCCATTTATAATTTAAACAGTGAAAATTGGCTAATTAGAAAATAATTCAAATCAGATTAGAATTTGTTACCAATGATTTATTTAAATAGACTACTATTGTTTAAAAACCCCACATGGGTATTGGGATGATATTTGACTTACACTAATCCCAATATTTAGTTGTATGTCAATCAATTGATTGACAGACTGTGATTAGCGTTATTTGATTTTTTTTATGCTTAAACAGTTGTAAATTGCACTCCGGATGTGAGTTTACTATTTGATGATTATTTACCATTATTTTTGAATACGTGTGATGTATGAAATCAATATAACTGAAATCATATTGTAATTGACTGTGTCTGATTGCGATTCAAAAATAACGAATATTTTAAAATAATATTCAGTGAAGAATTAAAATATGATTTTGATGTCCAATTTTGGATGGACACGAAAAATATGGAAGCCAAGTTAAGTATATACGCCATTTTAACTCGAATGGATTTGTTTACCGAGTTTATTCATTTTATAATGAACATGAAAAGGAAATGGATTTCAAAATCAGATATTTTGAAAATATTATGATTTTAATACTATAATGATATGGAAGACTCGATTTTAATTTAAAATTGAAATAGAAGTTGGAATCGTTTTTAAAACGAATTTATAAAATACGTTTTAAATGAAAATCGACATAATATATATAATATATATTAAATTGCCTGAATAGAACGCGCCGCGCAGCGATCGTTCGCGAATTTTGATTATTGACTTCAAATGGACGTAACGGGAGATCCGACTATCGGATTATCCTAAAACAAGGACCGTTGGGTTCGTATTGAAAAGAGCTTTCCAATGAATATAAGAGATTTGAAATCTAATAGATATATTTCAAAATACGTCCAAATCAGTTTTGGAAAAGGTCGGTGTTAATGCAGTTCGGTGGCTGATATTGAAAACCGACTGTATGGGCCTTAATAAAATTATTAAAAATATGGAAAATTTATGTAAAATCATAACAACTAATTTGAAAAGATTTTGGATGAAAAATTCCAAGTTTGAAAAGATAAAAATATATTTTTATTGAAATGAACTAGTTATTAACTAGAATAATAATCCAATGTTTTTAAATAAATAAATTGGATTTGAAATGGTTTGGATATAACCAGAATTTTCCAACGTATGAATGAGAATGGATTTGAGTGGAAATAATCTTCGGAATAGCTCATTATTGGATTTCATGATTATACGAATATTTTTGAGGAATTTGGAAGATACAGATATCGTTATTCCCAATATGATATCCGTTAGTTTCAAATTTTGATATTGAATATAAGACGGTATAATTTCTATTCAAAGCCTTGTATTTGATATGAAATTGGATTTTGGGTTTGTCGTGAATGGTGTCTTCAATAACACTGTTCTTAAACCTAGTTGAGAAAAGAATAAATATTTTAATTAAGATTTAGAGAAATACCAATTAATTAATATTTAATAGGAATTGAATTGAAATTGGATTTTTGAGTTTATCGTGAACGGTGTTTTAAATAACACTTGTTTTTTAACCCAATTAACAGATAAGATATGATTTGGAATTTATAATCTTTTAATTAAGATTTAATGGAAATTTTCCAAAGCAAAGTTTTCCAATTTAATATATTAAATTGGAATTGAATGGAATTCGATTTGGTAATAATCGAGATGAGCTTTTGTGAAGGAAGACCGGTACTATATATGGAATTTAAAAGGCTGTTGTTATTCCATTTATATTATTAGTATGGTATGGAAATTTATATCGATTATATATTGAACTGTTTTCCGTGAAGATTCCATAGTCAATGGAAGGTGATTTTGGTTTATCGTGAACTGTGTTTTAAATGACATTGGTTCTTTAACCCAGTAAAAGACAGAATTAATTTTCCTATATTTGAATAACCATTAAGTGATGATTTTTGGAGATTAAAACTGAAATGGAGTTTTAATGAATCTTTAATTAGATTGAAAAGTGAATGAAACAAGAGAAATGATCAAAAATGGAGTACCACCAGTTTTACCTTAGAAAATAGTTAAATCTTTAATTAGATTTGAATGTGATAGGGTCATTAAATTTTCTATTAACACTGGGGGTGTTAGATATGGAGTACTACCAGTTTTTCTCCATGGGATGAATAGGTTAGGATTGGGATTAATAAATAAATGATTACTTTGGTAAGGTTCGATAATCCCGGCTAGTTTTATAAACCTTAATTTGGTCCAGAAGTGTGGATAAATAAAATAAAATCTTTTGTAATGGATATCCAAAGGAAGGTTAAAGAATAAATTTAGAAGGATTTATCTTTGATAAAATTAATGGGAACCTTTCCCTAAAAATGTGAATATTTGAATAAACGAATATTCTGAATTTCAATGAGGCATATGATGTGTTTTTATAGCACTTGATTATTGATTATAAAATACGCAAGTTATTCGGAAAGACCGGGTTCATCCCGTTCTGAATAACTGATGTGACGAATAAATAAAGACGATGAAGACGGTGGTTGAAGACTAGAGATCTTCACATCGTATGGATGATTACTGATGTCTTGATTGGGTTGATCCCCCGAGGCAAGGTAATAAGTGGTGATCGTCCAAACGTGCTTGGAGATCGACTTGATATGCGAGGACCTCTCTCCTGTATTGTACATTACGAGGAATGAGGTACCGCCGGCTTCGCTTAGACCTAGAATGGACTTGTAAATGGATGTGTGTCTGACATTGGATTTCATTCTATGTTGATTGATTTCTATTAAATATATATCTGTTTGGTGGAGGAGAATTTATTCTCTTTCTTAACACCCTTCTTTGAGACGTACGAGCGTAGAGGTTATATGTTGATAGACATTAGTTGCATGGCGTGGATTATCAGTGTGGCATGCTAAGATGCAAATGATCAAGGCTTTTGTTGAACAGCAGAGCCTTATGGATTGGGATCAATGCATAACTTTAATTAGCATAGTTTTGTGTATAGCGTTAATTTGCGAGCTTCACACCCCGGTATGAACCAGAAACGGGATGAGGGACTACGGGGAGGACATGCGTTTCTTTCTAGCTAGGAGTGGTGTCATGGTATGGAGCCCAGACATTTTATTTATGTGGATGTTGGAAAGTGAGGTACTTCAGATCTGAGTCCCTAATGGATCTTGATATGGTCGACATACTGACCATTATGACCCATAAGGCAGGGTAACATATTGTTCAAGAATAACCAAACCACTACAGTAAGTGTGGACCGGCCCTGAAGATCCCAGGTGTAGTTGCGGCTAAATCCTGAGACCTAGTAGGCTAGATTGTCTCGAATCAGAAGGAGAGATCCCTTTGCCTTGGTTCATGATGGAATCCAATTTCCAATACGTGGCTTTTCGGTTTTATTTGTAAACCTATATGGCGGCATAGTGGCATGGGACGCTCATGTCATCTATTATTGATACATTTATATTTGAAGTTGTTTTGACACTATGCACTTATAGTAATATCAAAACGATTTGTTTTAAATGCACCAAGCTTGTTTGGCTATTATAAGGTAAAACTCTATTCTCCGGCTTGCGTTGCATCGTGTGATGGGACTCGAGTCTTATAATAGCTTCATTTTTCCAAAAAGCATTTCGTAGTTTATTAAATTGTTTTATTTTAAGCTTTGGTATTCACATGGAGTAAACCCGTTGAGTTATATACGGCGTGGTCCCGTGAACTACATAGTTTTAAATTAAAGTTTAATAACTATTTTAGTTCTTACACCAGTCACATGACTGACTCGGAGTTTATTGTTCCCACCTAAAATCTGGGTCCCCATATTTTCCACATGGGCAACTAATAGTTTTGGTTTGCAGATATTTCTTTCCCCAGGTTCCTGGATTACAGCTGGGGCTATATTCGGAAAGCTTTGTATCCGTGTATTTCCTTCAGTTGTGCTAGTTGATTTATTTTTGTTGTGCATTGTATTTTACATTTTTATTTCCGCTGCTATGTATTATAAATCTCTGATTTTATTTTTCCTCTGTGTAATATTTATTCGTATTCTGATATTCTTGTACTCTGATGTAAATTGTTGTAATAGCAATGATATGTTCTATTGTTTGTGTTCTATGAGTCGTGTTCTCAAAGCAATCCGCTGTTTTCCGTCCCTTCGGAGATCGGGGAATTTCGGGTCGTTATATTAGCTTTTAAAAGGGTAATTCGTATTTTAATTATTGGATTGAGTGGTTTAAATGTTTAATCAAATTGCTAACTTATATAATGAGTTTCTAACTCATAGGAGATCAGATTCGAACGTCGTCAGGTGCGTTGGACTCTTAGCAACGTTAGCTGCGTTCTAGAATTAGATTGGTGAAATTTCGAGTCTTTTGGAATTCATGCTTAAATCAAACGCTCGTTTGATTTTAGTTTAAATCCAATCACATAGCAATAACCAAAATCAAAATGTGTTTACTTATTCATAACTAGCATTATTTTTAAGTGAATTAAACACTTTTGAAAAGGAATGCAAAATGTTAGGATTTCTTTAGAAAAATCACGATTATCTTTTATGTAATTTTTGCATATGCGACACTCTCACTTATGAGTTATAAGAGACTAAATATATGCAAGGAGTGTCTGATGGATGTGTGATACCCTTTATGTTATTTTTATTTTATTCTAACACTGCATGTTCCCAAAGATTTAGGAAAAATCACTATAGGTTGAAATGATACATATCTGAACGATTATATAGAGTTTAGTATTTAAACTTAATTTATTAGGATACGGGTTGAAATGATATATACTTGAGAATTCAATTAAATAGGCAGAAATGACACATACCCAATTCATTTGACACTAGTGTAGAAAATTATATTTGAACACCATGGTCAATAAATACAATTTTTCGAATCTATACAAGTATGTATTAATTTCAACAAATTTATTTTGAAATTTTATTTAAATATAAATTCTATAAATATTTTAACTTAAATTTACGAATTTAAGTAAAACCGATTTAATGAAATTATTGATTGAAAATAATTTAAAAATATTAATATTTAAAGTTAAGATTTAACTCAAACTAAAATTTATAATGTAAACCAATTTAATACAATATAATTTAATTTAATATAATAATTTAATTTAAAATATTTTAAATTAGTATAAAAGATTTATTTAGTTTTAAAATTTTAATTTAATAGATGAATCATTTCGATATTCTGAATTCTCTCATGGTAGCCCTCACCTCTCATGTACCTTGCCTTGCCCTATTTCAAATCTCCCGCCTGTCACCGTACCTCCCCTCATTTCTTCTCCTATCATTCCGTCGCCTTTCTTACCTAACCTTCTACCACCTTTATTTCCTCATGCACCACACCCTCCTCCCTCTACCTTTCTTCCTTTCTTCCTTTTGCCTCTCACCCTAGCCCAAGTTCACCTCCCTCTTTCAATTAACCATGCAATGTCAGTTCTTTATTTTCCCTTGAAATTCCTTGGTTTATAATGGTAGTGTCATCGTTCCTTCTGAATCTATTGCTAAGGATGGGAATAACATCTGGAAAAAAAAATCCATAGTTGTCTTTTTTCTAGATCAACCTTTGTCTTACACAGTCGTTGTATCACATCTCAAGAAGCTTTGGAAGATAAAGGGTTCGATTAAAGTGAAATCTAATTGATACTTGTTCCTTTTCAATATGTCCTATGCTGAAAATAGAAGGAGAATTCTTAAATCTAACCCCGTAGTTATGAGGAACAAGTTGTTCGTATTGAAAAGTTGGGATCCCTCGGTAGGATATAGCATGAGATCCCTCGGTAGGAAATAGCAGTAGTGGAATTAAAGTTGTCCTTGTTTGGATTAATTTATTCAATATCCCGATGTTTTCTTGGTACATAAGTTGGCTGGCCACACGAATAGGAAAGTTTTTGTGCATGGATGAATCCAAAGAAAAATTAGAAAGGCTAGAATTTTCCAAGTACTTGGAGGAAATTTCTCCTCTTTCTGATCTGCCTGAGGAATTTCCTATCCAAATGGTTGATGATAGCATGCATTTTGTTTGAGTGCAGTACCTTGGAAAGCCAGAAATTTGTAGTCATTATAAAGTTTTTGGCCATGTGTTCGAAAATTGTAGTAAAACTTCCAAAGAAAATAATTATGTATCAGAAGAGAATAAGTCAACTACTAATGATGAACTTAAGAGCTTTGGTAATGTTAAAGGAGTCCACAATGTTGTTGGTATTCAAAGTGCTAAAGCTCAAACTACTCCTGTTTTCTTGAAGAAGCGGATTTGGATGAAAGTTAAAGGAAATAACTTCAGGAAGGTGGGGAAAAGGAAAATGGATAATGTGATGGGTCTCGATGATAATGATGTAGTGCATGTCCAGAATGATTAAGGGAAGCAAGGAATAACTTTGAGTGAAAAAAGCAATTCTAAGGGAAAAAGTTTAGGTCATGAAAACAATAATAACAATAGTGTTCTATTGGGTAACAAAGTGATTACTTCAGACAATCAGCAAAAAGGCAGGAAAATGATAAACAATTTACAATCCACCAGTGGTATCATTGGCATGACTAATAATTTTGATTTATTGGCAAGTGAAGAAACTTATGCTAACATTTTTGGGGATGTTGAGGTTGGCGAATTAGAGACGCTATAGCTAATGCTATGGAAGGAATTGGTTTTGACATTCCTACTCTTGAAACTCTTTTATTATGTAATCTTGAGCACACTGAGGTGTGCATGCATATTGTTGCTTGTCCCTCTCCCCCTATCATTGCTCCTCCTTCCAGTAACATTGTTGCTTCTTATTTAATCACTTCTTCCCTTGATCCAACTAGTTCCTCTCCCTCTTTTTTTGATTACACTTCTCTCTCTGAAGCATTCTTTAGCGATGCTCTTCAAAAAGAAATATTACAAATACGCCAAAATAATGTTGTCCCCACTTCTTTTAATTTTCGTTCAATCTCTTTGCTACCAACCCTTGATTCAACTAGCATGCTTAATTCAAATGTTCAAATTCCATGCAACCTTTCTTCTCTCATGCAAGTGTCTTCCACTTCAAGTTTCCCTGACTCGGCATTCTCTTCAAATTCACAACCTTTGTTAAACACCCCTTCTTACATCTTTAGTGGAAAAATTCATGGATGGCCAAATGAAAAACACTTCCCTTCCCCCTCAAGTGTCTAAACCACCCTAAGCAAAAAGGTTCCTCCTCTTACAAAAGTCTCAAATTACCAATCTCCTATAACTAGGAGTAAGTCACTTGCTAACTCCAGATCCACTTAGTTTACCAAATGTGTCACAACCTAGCTGTTTGGAAAATTAGGGATGCGCATAACCCTATTATGCTTGATCAAGTAAGAACCTAATACTTAAAAATAATCTTCATCTCGTTTCCATTCTTGAAACTAAACCGAATCTCCCCTCAACTTATCTTCTGCTGCATATATTTTTCCACCTTGATCACTATCCCATAATCCGATTCAGGCCCCTTATTGCAGAATCATGGTCCTCCATAATCCTTCCTTCTTGTCACTAAAATTAGTTCAGGCTACAAGACAAGTCATGCATTTTCTTGTTTCTAACCTTGCTTATCTTCCAACATATTACTTAGCCATCAGTTATTCAGATAATTCAATCAATTCTAGATAGTCCCATTTCAACCTCTTTCCTGCCATCAGATAGGATTCTCATCCATAGATGGTGATGAGGGATTTTAACTACTGCCTTAACTTAAATGATAAATATGGGGGTTTACCTTTACTCCCTATAGACATAATGTGGTCAAATATTGCTGTGAATGATGCTGATCTAATTGGCACTAAGAGAACAAGAGTTCAATTTTCTTGGAATAACAGGAGTAGGAGTGGTATAAGAATCTTTTCCAACATTGACCATGCCTTCTGCAACTTTAAAGCACTATCTTCCTGGCTTAATATTCGTTTTAATCTTCCCCATCCTATCTTGTCTGACCATTTGCCTATCATTCTTACCCCAGGGTTGCCTTTGAGAAGAGAAATGAGATGTTTCTAATTTTTTAATTCTTGGATCCTTGATCTAGAGTATCCTTCTATAATTTGCACTTCTTGGTCTCCTCCTTTCTTTGGTAACCCTATGTTTAAATTTTGTAGAAAATTAAAGGCAATTAAGTTTTCTTTAATGATTTAGGTTAGAGAAAATTTTGGCAATGGCTACAAGTTGTCTAATAAAACCAAGATAACTTTGTTACAAGCTGAAACTAATATGATGAATGCTCCTGATGAACCGGCTTTAGTTAATAAAGAAAACAGACTATGTTGGGAACTCAAAAAGGCTCTAGAGATTGAAGCTAGCATGAAAAGGCAACAATTGAATTTTAAGTGGATAGCTGAAAGTGATAGGAAGATTGAATTTTATCATGCTGTAGTGAAAGTCAAACAAACCAAAGAATTCATCCATTCTATCTCTGGTGATCAGGGTAATTTTTTTATAAACCATATGAAGTTGATTCTGCTTTACTTAAGTTCTTTTCTAACTTGAATGGCAACAGTAATAATTTATGTCCTAATCTCTCCTTGCTTGATGAAATATCTATGCCTCTCTTAAACCATAGTTAAGATAATCTTCTTAATGACAAAGTTATTAACGATGAAACTAAGAATGCTCTTTTCTCAATGAATAGAAAATCTAGTGACGGTCCTAATGGTTTCAATGTTAATTTTTATATAAGTAGCTGGGACATCAATGCTGCTGATTTTAGCAAATCCATAAATAATTTCAAAATGCTTTTTGAAATCAACAACACCAACCTTGTTTTGATTCCCAAAACTAACCTCACGTCCACAGTTTCTTCTTTCAGACCTATCACTTGTTGCAATTTCATTTGCAAATGCATCTCCAAAATTCATTCTAACTGACTGGTTGATGTGCTCCCCTCAATAATTTCCAAAACCCTAGTTGCCTTCTTTCCTGAAAGAAATATTCTATATAATGTCATGCTAACTCATGAGTTGAAAGGGTATGGTAGAATCCAAGCCTTTCCTTCAGCCTTATTAAAACTTGGTTTAAGTAGAGCTTATAATAGTTTGCATTGAACTTCCATTGTAAGAATTATGGCCAGAATGAATTTCCATATTACTTTTGTTGCCTGGACTTATAACTGCATTTCCACCTATCATTTTTCTTTGATATACAATGGCAAGTCCTTTGGTTTTTCCAAGAGTAAACAAGGCATTAGACAGGGTGACCCTATATCTTCTTATATATTTATTATAGTCATGGAAGTCCTAACAGTTATGTTCAAAGAATTTTTTAACCGCGGTATAATATCTTACCATCCTAAATGCAGAAGTATCATTGTTTCCACTCTTTTGTTTGTTGATGATATCATGGTTTTTACCAAACCAAACAGTCCTTCACTCCTTGTGATACTTGACACTCTTAGTTGTTTCCATTCCATGACTAGCCTCAAATTTAACACCGATAAATCCTATGCTATGTTTTCTAACATTCCTAAAGCTACAAGTGCTAGATTGTATACTTTACTTGTTATGCAACCTTAGAAAAATGATCTATCGATTTGGGCTTGCCACTTCGCACTTCAAGAATTACCAATGCAAATTGTCTCCCTCTTTATTACAAAAACACTTATTCTCTGAATTGTTGGGCAAACAAATTCCTATCTCAAGTCGGTCGTCTAGTTTTAGCTAAAAATATTGGCTTCTCTATAGCAGTCTATTGGCCAAGAACCTTTATTCTACCCAAAAAACTTCTTTTTATGATAAATTCTGCTTTGCTCATGTTTTTTTCGGACTGGTGATGTGAATAGAAGAAAGCTTATTCCTTGTGCCTTTAGCAAAGTGTTGCTGCCTAAATGCAAGAGAGGCCTCGGAATATTATCTATGGAAAAGTGGAACATAGCAGCTTTTAGTGTTCACTTGAATAATTATTGCTCAAAAAGATAGTTTATGGGTTGATTGGTGCTGGAAACATAATGTGAAAATAGCAAGTTTTCAACTATGGAAATTCCTAAGAATTAAAGTTGGATATGGAGGAAAATTCTATCTTTAAGTGAAAAGTCGTATGTTTGATTTTTTTTATAGAGAAGAATAAAAAATTGAGAGTGCCATTGGACTACGAAACCAGTGCATATTTCATCAGTCAAATTTTATAATTTAACGCTTTAGTCTTTTAGAAAAATAAACAAAAGATGTGGGCTTTAACGAAAGTAACACTTATAGATAAGAGATAATTAATGAAATAAGCCAAGAATGGATGAGGAATATTTTCAGCTAACTAAAATTTTAATATCCAAAATGTTTTAATTATTTTGTTATCTAATATTAATGAAATGAGCTAATATTTTGGGTATAAGTCTTGAATTTCCTTGTTTAAAATGGCATAAACACAAATTAGTGTCCTTCATTGTTCTTACAAATATTTATTACAATTAATTTACTAATAAAAATAATTAAGTACCTAAATTGTATGAAAAGATGCATATTCTTTATAAAATATCAAATTCTAATAAAATTAGCAAATAAACATTTATCGGAAAATATTTTAGATAATAATAATGAAGCAAAAAGCATGGTAAGAAGAAATCACAAAGAGTGCTTAATACTTACAAAAACAAAGCAATATGGATTACGTTATAACTCTAAATATAATAAGTACATAAACAATAATTTGAAGGTTAATTAAAGAATACTAAAATAAGAAGACAAATAAATCAAGGCAGAACTTAACCATCTGAACTCCGCACCACATGGAATAGGCAACCATTCCTCTTTCAATACATTGATTTATTTGAGATCAAGTGTGCATGCCAAAAACGATGAAGGGGAAGAGTTGTTCTACAGAAGAAATGAATCTATTAATTTATTTGGAATAAGATGAGATTGCTTGAAATGATGGAGGAATATAGGTATACACTAGAAGAAAGAAAATGAATAAATAAGAGTGTGCTTGAATAAGCTTTCAATAGCTTGTCATATGTAATATGTTATTATATGAAATAACAAATGAAGAATAGCGGTAGACTACATAACCAATTGATTAACGTAGAAATATGTTTATTTTAAGCTCTTATATCTTATCTTTTGTATATAAATAAATATTACATGGGTATTATTTTGTCACTTTTATAGATATGCTGACTTAACCATATGCAGTCAAAAAGTATAAAAATAGAGATCAAATTGTTGTATATTTACATATGAAGACTTGCTGAGGAAGATATCACATTCAGTTGCTTTTTGGACAAGAAAATAATTGGCAGAAAGGCTATGCATATCACAAATCAGTGCAAAATTAGCAGGAAAGCAAGAATAAAAGAAGAAAAGCCCAATTTCAATAGAATTAACTAAGGCCCATTTGTAATTGTATTAGGGTTTAGGTTGGCTATCTATCCTATAAATACCCTTGTAATCTCATTGTAAAGATTATCGATGAATTGAAGTTTTCTTTTACTATTCCGCAATTTTATTTTCTTAGCAATTAGTGCTATCTACACAATTAGATTTGGTAGAACACTAGTTGTCTTTTATTTCATTAGTGATTAACCGTCTGATTAGATTCCACGGTAATCCTAATTTTATTTTCTGTTAGTTTTTTTATTTCTGTAATTTTAATATCTTCTTTTAAATTGGTTTCCTAGGCCATATTGGATTGAATAAAGATTTGATTAGATTCAGATTTGATTCAATTCAATAATAGTTTTATTTGCAGTTTCTATTTTTTTGTTCTCAAAATCAACCTCCAAGTTTTGTCTAACTCGCCCAAGAAATATATAAATAATAAAATTTAAAATTCCTCACTATGTTCGACCTGCATATTACACGATCTTTGCGCTTGTAGTTATTATTACAAAATTCGCGCTTTTCTAGTTCTTAGAAAGCGTCTATCAAGTTTTTGGTGCTGTTGTCGGTTACTCTTTACCATCTCCGCCGATTACTCTTTACCATCTCCTTACAACAATTCCTTCAATGTCCAGATCCAATCTCCAAAAACCATACCATCCCACAACCACAAATGCCAGTCAGTTCATCCACTACCCAATTCAAATCACCATTCTCGTCTTCACAAAAACATCACCAAATCGAAGACCATCAAATCCACGCCAACACAAATCATACCCAGCCCATAGTTCACTGTCACCTTCTGCTCATCTTCACACACAACCCCCTCTCCATCAACAAAAGCCATATCATTGCAATCTCCACAAGTTCATCTAACCATCACTATCCACAAAATTCTCATCATCACTTCCACAAACCGCAAACAATCCTCCCCCAACCTAGACTCCATCCTCATTAACCGTTTGCTTGCTACCAACCCAAACTGTTGTTTGCCAACCTCAAATCAGCTCCTCTGCCAATCATCAAACCCACGTTTTCAATCGAATTACATCTACCTCAATCATCAAAAGCCGCTTACCCAACACCACTATCAATGTTTTACTGGACCACAAATCCCAATCATCTTCTACCTGCCATCCTTTCGGATTTAGAACATATATCATCAACAGGTTCAGAAGCATTTCCCTATCCACGTACAACATCTTTCTTCCCTGTCATCTTTCACTTTACCCACGTTCAAGACTCAAAAACCCACCGCCGATCAGCATCCTCTCCATATCACCATCAACGCAAAACCATAAACACTCAAACCCCCATCCACAGTCCTACGAAATATTGGCATGATACCCAAAATTCAAGCCAAAAAATAGCGAACAATCACTACTCCATTCATCAATCGTTTTCACCACCATCAGACCGATCGAATCTCTTGCTGACCAATCGAATAACACACCTCTCTTACAACTTCGAACCCCGCACCAAAAACCTAGAATTAGATTCGAAACTCCTAAAATTTCCTCTAAACAAAGCCTCAAATTATCGGTCGAATCAAAAACCAGATTTCGATTTTGAAAAGAAAGAAAAAAAGAGGCGAGAGTTTGAGTTAGTAATTTTCTCCAAAGAGGGCAACATTTGTTTTGTTTGGTTAAAGGGCTGCTCGTGTTTTATACAGTAGTGGTGCTTGTTTTCGGTCTCTAGTCGTTGAACAAATTCCAGAAACCAAGTGGGGGCGGAAATCTGTTGTTCTTGAGGGCGTGGTTTTCCTGAAATGAACGTGTTAATGTTTTTTCCTTGTAAAGTTGAATGCGTGACTTTTATTTGAGTGATTATGTCGTGACGTGAGTGTTGAGTTGCATTTTGTTATTATTTATTTCCCTCTTTGCATTGAGCGTTGAGTTGCATTTTTTTGTTTCTCTCTTTGCATTGAGTGTTGAGTTGCGTTCTTGTATTTGAGTGTTTTTTATTAAGTTTTGATTTTACTGAGTGTAGTTTATTTATTAGTTTATTTTCCTTTAATTCTGATTTAGTTTTTTTTTGTTAGTTTTTTTCCTTTTGTTACTGAAAAAAAGAATGGAGATTCAGTCCTTCAATCCAAGGTTAAAGGAAAAAGTTCAAGCAATAAACAAGGAATTCACAAGTTAAGAAAATTGCAGGCGGTGGGATTTCAGTCATTAATACTACTCAATTATTTTGAACAGACAGCCATACATCACTGTAAAATTTTCTAAGCTCTACAGGTGCTGCAATTGCTTAAAAATATATAGAAATTGCTTGTAAAATTTTCTGCAGGAGCAGCGGCTTGCTTGTACAATTTTTTTAAATTCTGTCATTATTATTGTTGTGATTGGCTAAAATTTCCATAACTATTATCATCATTCTCATCGTTTTTCAACAATAGAATTTGACTAGATATTTCAAGATATTTAACTACAATAGTGTATTTTATGAAACTGATCTTCTAGTTCAATTTATTGAACTTCTAGCAAAAGAGGTTGCATACTACCGTAAAACATTGGTCGTATCCCTTAGTATTTATACTATACGTGAACGGCCATAAGACACTCTTCCCTCTTAAAATCGTGATTATCAACTAATAAGACATACTTGAGTATGTTATTTAATTTGCAATAAATAGCTGTCGTGTCAAATAAATCATTTTTTTATAAAGGATAGATTACAATCGAATAAATCAAAATTTTCAAAATCTCAATGTCGGATTGGATAGACCCTTATCTCTTCGAGAACAATGTTACCCCACTAGTATTGTTCAACCTTATGTTATCGTATTTCCATCAGTTGAAGGAAATTTTGAGCTTAAACATTCATTTATTCAAGGGGTTCCGAAATTTACTGGTTCTGAAAATGCGTATAAATTCCTAAGTGAATTTGAATTATATTCATCCACAACTAACATGCAACACTTGTCAAATGAATGAATCAAGCTAAGGCTAATTCCATTTGCATTACTTGAAAGCGCTAAAAATGGCTAAATTCTCTTCGAAGACAATCCATAAGAAGTTAGGATGAATTTGTTACTCTATTCTTGAAGAAGTTTTTCCCTTTCCATAAAACTCTAGAAATACGAACTGAAATAAATCAATTCTTCCAAGATGAGGGGGAAACCATTTCAAAATACTTTGAAAGATTCAACCAATTATTATTTAGTTATCCTCATAATGCAATTCCCAAATATCATTTATGTCAAATTACATATGAAGGGCTAAACTATCAAACTCGATCACAACTAGAATCAATGTGTGGAGAAGAATTTATGTCTAAAACAGCCAATGAAGCTTGGAAATTCTTTGAAGATTATTCTGAAAAGGACATGCAATGGGTGTCAATTCGTGTTCCCATTCGTACTTCTACTAGAGCAGTGCATGTCATGGATCCAATCCATGTTCCCTTAGAAACTCAAACTCCTCAATTCGAAGGACAACCCCTCTATTATGCTCAAGATCAAGCCAACGTCATAGCTCAAAATAATCTATATTCATCCACGTATAACCCTAATTGGGGAAATCATCCAAATTTCTCGTGGTCTAATCCCGATAATGTTGCAAATTCAAATTACCAAGCTCCATTTTCTTATAGTCCTCAATCTCCTCAAGTTCCACCTCAATCCAAGCCTTTGACTCAACCATATAGACGTTCTAACTTTCAATCTCCTTCATCTTCTTAGTCTTCTCAAGAAATTGTTCGACTTGAGAAACAGATAATTTATCAAGATGCAAAAATCGAAAAATGATGGATATGATGAAGGAGTTAATAAAAATTAATGAGAAAGTTCCTAGGCAGCCGAGGTAAATCCAAAATATAATTCTCGTACTGTGAACACCTGTGGGGATGAAAGCCATAATTCGGTCAGCTCGGTCACCATCCTTAGGTCTGGTAAAACAATTGACAATAATGTCGGCAATCCTGATAACCCTTTGATCCCAACTTTAAATCAAAATCTTGACACTCTTCCGATGACAGTTAAGGCAAATTCTTCTGAACTTCCAAATCACCGTCTTCTTCTAATGTTGGCAATCCCAATATATCTTCTTCCAATGTCGGCAGCCCCGACAATACATCTTCCTCTAATGTTGGAAACCCCAACACTCCATCTTTTATACCTTTTCCTCCTTTACTTCCCTTGTCGACACTTTCTTCTTCGAATGACCAAGATTCTGGAATAGGACAAGTAGACTTGATATAAACCGTTGTTGATGAGACGACATATTTACCATTTCAGAAAGCCTCTCATACTTCAATAGAATTGTCCATGATGTCTTTCGAAGATGAACTCAAATTTTTAAATGACGAGAATGAATATGTGGAACGTCTCAAAGATAATCTTAAGCCCATTTCGTCAAAAGAAATTGTTGTTAAACGCTCAAGTTTATGGGATTATGATAATTTTCATCTGAATGGTATAAATCACTGTCACAACCAAATTTGTAAAGGGAAGATTTTGAATTCAAAAGTTATTGACATGCCTCTTATACCTAAAAATTCAAATACAAAATCATCATACATTATTTTAAATAGAGGTAAGTGTGGGGGAGGGGAGAGGGGAAAAGAAATCTCATTATTCACAGAACATTCATCATCATCGTAGATTTCATTTTGCATATGATTGGCATTCACATATAATGGCTAAACTTCATTTCATTCTACAAATCATTTTGCATTTAATCCGTCTTTGTGTTTTATCTTTCAAATTCAGGAAACGTATGGACACTGTTTTGACATAGTGTGGGGGCATCTGCATTGCATTCATTTTTTTTTCTTTTTTTCCTTTTCATTTCCATGCATTAGATAGGATCATCATGCTTTTAGATTATAGTAGCATACCATAATTTTTTTTTTGGAAAGCACGATTCATTTTAGATTGATACAACAAAACAAGTTAATGACTGTTAATCAGTTGATAGTATTTCTCTCAACTAAGATCAAATAAGAAATATAATGAAATGTTGAATTTTGAGGGATAATAGTGTAATTGGTACATTGGGAGATTCTTATGTGATGGACATGAAGTTTATTCTAAATTGTAGTCTTTGTTAATGAGTGGAGGACATAAAATACTTATATTGGCTTTTCGAATTTTTAAAACTATGTTGTGTTAAGCTGAGTTCGCGTAACTCTCTCCTGTTCTTATATTTTCAATAATAATAATAATAATTCAACATTTCTTTAAATTGAGCATTGGTGTGCAAACCCGCCAAGCTCTATCTGACATGTTGTTGACAGAGCCAGCGTCGGTATATCTTGGTCTCGTTTTATGAGTTGGACACCTAAGTATTACCGACATCTTGCAGCGTCGGTCTGCACAATCCCCCAAACTCTGTCCCAACTCTCCTTCAGTCTACAAGGCAGTGCATGGGTGGTATACCTTGGTCTTTAAGTTAGGTGTATGTAATTAATTATAAAGCTTCATTTTTATAGAGATTGAGAATAAGCAATTATGCCCAAACACTTCTTGACCTTACTGATTTGACTAGCCATACCTGAGGAAATAATAATATCACTTTACAAACTGTGACAAGCAAACTAAGAATTTATTTCATGGTTGCACTATTTATCGACCGAACCAACTGGCCAAGCTAGAGTTTAACATTGAAAATTTGAATTATGTTGAAAATTTGTGGCAAGTTTAGGTATCTAAAATAAAATCAACTGATTAGAAATTGTTAACATAATTTGTTGTACCACTTTCCTAAGACAAGTCGTGTTTTCATTTTTGTTTTCAATTGCGTAAGTCCTCTGCGTTCATGTAGTCACATTAGAGCCACAACATACTGCATTTGTATTTTGTGGGTAATATCCGCTGAAAACCCTCGCGAGACACCACTCGTCCTACTAGGGACACGTAGAGGGCTTGTTGCATATGCTCAATGCAATCGTATTTCCTACGAAAGTGTGACCTATCTAATTAGTTCTTAATTTTTATTTTACTCGAGGACAAGTAACCAATACCTATTTCATCCATTAAAATTTTTAAACTAATGATTACCTTTTAAAAACAAAAGAAATATGAAGGGCTTAAATGAAAATAACACTCCAAGGAGAATTGAGGATAAGAGCCGAGAATGAATGAGAAAAAGAATAACAAAATTCGATATTTTATTTTACATGTGTACTAATATTATAATAGATAGAATACTGGAGCTCAGGTTTCCTTAAATGGGATAAAACGTGAAGACAAACGTAGGAATATATATTTATTTTGGAAAACGCAAGGGTTTGGATACAAAATGAAAGTATGTAACTAAAAATTCATGAGGACCCATTAACTAAAATTTATTATTTAGGGAACGATTTAGAAATATATTTTTATTTTCCATGGGATAATCGTAAAGCTTTATTTAAATGAGTGAGAGCAATGTATTCGAGTTAAGAGAAAATGTGGTGCAAGGTAAAAGTCGACATTATATTGGTTTTCTTATATGAATAGTAATATAATACAACAGAATAGATTTTAAGAATGTCCATCCCTTCTCAAAATTATTTTATCTATCTATTATATTTTGATAAAAGAAAAAATTAGACGAGGATTTCTCCTTTTTTTTATTAACTTTCATCTTGATCCTTTTTCCTTAGCGATATACAAAACATTCTGCTCTTGGATCATCCATGGAAAATAAACTACAAATTTAGCATTACGTTGATAAATGTTATTTACTGAAAACAATAAATCAATTAATCTTTTTTTCCAGCCAATCAATTAAACATTTTGTATTTTAAATCATCCCCTGGTAATAAAACTGGAAATTTAGCGCTACATTAATAAATTTGTTCATTTGAAATGTTACACCCGCGTATCTAATTTCTAAGATAAGAACCTTATGGTTACGCTCTTTTCATGTTACTTCTTGTTTTCTAATTTCTGAGATAAGAAGTATATAGTTACCAAATTTTCTCAAAAACTCTATCCAATAAATTAATGGTGGATAATGGATGATGCCTTACTAAATAGCAGTACGACTTCTCTGTCCTATGTATGAGCACTCCTCTTTCTATTTTCATTTTATGTCATTGTGCTTATGCCTGATTGCAATTCAATTTGTATGAAGAATAAGGTTTATGAAATTTAATTTGCTGATTTTCTTACAGGCATTGTTATTGACACTCCAAAAATTGTTAAGAGGTTACACGACAGAAATTTGGCTAGGCTTTGCCTCACTTACTCATAGCAAGGGTGTATGTAACAGCCCAAAAAACATATACCCTTTAAATCGACAATATCGACCATTATCTGATTCAAATTGCACGAATCCTTAGATCATCAGGGGTAGTATAATAAAATAGAATAGAACAGAATCTTACAATGGTGGGACAATATATAATATTAAACAATATTTTTACAGTGGAAAACTTTTAAAATACATATCGGAGTCTATCCTAGATTCAGCTTGGATAGTAATAATACATGCCCTTACAATTGCTGATAATAGAAATAAATATAACATACACACATAATGGATAATGAAATACTTCTAATGAAGATCTCCAACTCTTCTTTGGAAAACTTCAACTAACTTTAATAGTCCTGAAAAACAACTCGGATCTTAACCGAGTATTAAGACACCTGGATCAAGCTTCGATAAATCAACATGAGAAAATCTCAACAATAAATGATATTGTCATATATATATATATCAGTTTTGGGGTTTTTCCCTTATAATGACTAAAACATTTTTATATAAACATTTGATATGATTATTAGTGTCTGATCTTAGAAATCGTTTTTGAATATAAATACTCAAGAACCTTATATTGTTACCATTATTAAATTCAGAGGTTACTATGCCGTGTAATCTAAAACGTAGGTATTTATTGGGGAATTGAATTTTCGTACAAATGACCAGGCTAAAGATTTTCCTTTTCCACGGTTAGGAATACCTCTAGAGGGATGCCCCAAGAACCCTAAACACCATAGATTCTCTGCGAACACAAGACTGGCCTACTTTTGTGTGCCATCACTTAGATAGTACCTAATATTTCATTTTTTGGTCATAACCGAGGCTTCGGAGTTTCCAAACACCACATTTAAAATACACCAAGGCTCCATACCATAGTACTTTTATCTTGAAGGAAGTGATAATACCCTAATGGGACCAACCCTCATAGCCTTGTTGCATCTATCCAGTTTTGGTCATTTCCGATATGCGAGGCTCAACAAAGGTAACGATTTACCTTTCACATATCATGTTCATTATCTTTGATTATTCACACTTCCATATTCTAATGACTACTACCAAACTTTGTCACAAACTGTACAACCCCTTAAGCTCATACGTCTTAGGGAATAGCGTTAAGCAAAGAGAAGTTGCCTTATCTACCATCGTGATGTACAATTGTTAAAATTTAAAGCACGGGGTCTAGAAATGAAATTGTCATAAAATCATCCATACAAGTTCGTTATGGGACTGAACGAAACTGAAGGCGCGTCCTTACCGCATCCAATGAGGATCAGTAGCGAATCGACCTTGCACTGTATTATTAATAACATAAAGTTTTTGTCACTTCAAAGAAAATTGGGATTAAAACCCCAATCAATCGACAAGCAATCTCCTACTATAATCATCCTAAAACTTCTCTTTAAAAACTTAAAAATTGGGTTACTTTGTACGCAAATTAGTTCGAAGTGGTTTTCGGATAAGAATCACCCAAATCTTAATCTAGTTCCTTCAAATCCAATTAACGATAAAAATAAATATGGATCATAATCAGCTTTTTAATAACCCTTCTTTAAAAGTGATTTCTCCTTACATTTTCTATAGATTTTAATTTTAATCCATATCAATGAACCATTTATTAAAGAAATTCACTTATTTTCGGTAATTGTGCTAATTTTAATCCTTAGAATTACTTAATCCGAATAAATCAAATTCACAATCCCCTTCATTAGGCCAGTTTAGATAGCTAAGAAGAGCATGAAACTGGTATTCCAAACCTAAACCTACACACTATCATTCTGTCACTATAAGGTGGTCAAGTTATTTGATTGATTCTAAACTTTTATTTCACCTATTTAATTTACAGAGTATCCGGGCTTTCCCTTCGATCAGTTCCATTCCTCGATCAATAAATTGACTCTCACAAATGGCAACTGACGTAGTAATCATTCCCCCATACTCAATAGTTAAGTATAATACATAAGCCATTATAAATTAAGACTATTAATGTTCTCAAAACACATTATACTTTATTTATATAGTTAACTTAAAACTTGGTTTTAAATTTCTATTCTTTTTCACTATTCATTCAAAAGTTGAACTTAGGTTTACTATCCTTTTAAACTCTGATTTCGAATATGTTTTCTTTGTTGAAATCTATATTTCTTTAATTTCAAATTTACTAAATTTTACGTCTAAATTCAAAAATCCAAAAAAAAACATTTCTACATGGTTTTTTCTAACTTTTCAATTAGGCGTGTTAAACCAAATCTGAATATACATTCCATAAGATAACTTGTGTAATTATTCAAAATTATTGTAATACCCCTTAAAAATCAATTAATTAGACAAGATAATTAACAAATAAAAATAAGTTAAATTAAACATTAAAATATTATCAAGTTGAAAATTGGAATTTTGTAAAATTTGGAATTTGGCTACGAAAATATCATAGTTGAATTCGTGGCGAGATTCTGACCCGTTTTCATATATAATATGTCAAAAACGGAGTTTGCATAAAGAATTCACCTTTAATTGTGTTGTGCGTAAATAAAATATACACAACATTTGAAATTTGAATTAAATAAATAAACATATGAAATATAAACATCTAACTAATGGCTAATAGGAATATTCCATGGAATTCAAATCTGTGTATATATATATGTGTAGAAGGGACAAGAATATTTAAAAAAGGAAAGGAATTAATATAAAAAGGAATACTTTAATTAATAAAATCTTTTCAACCATTACATAAGTTTACTAGTCTTTTCAGAGATGAAGGGGTCGACCCCTAGGGGTTGACCGAAGGTCGACCACCCTTCATGGGTTGCGGTCGACGGCTGGGTTGGCCAAGGCGTGGTGAAGCTAGTTTGGGTTAGGTTTTGGAGTGATTATTATAGAATAAAAATCAAAGATTTAATCTAACTAATCCTATGACTGTTATTTGCACACACACACACACACCTATAGATAACATACATTCCTCAATCCTAAACCTAATTTCTCCATCTCCGTAGCTTCCATTTTTCCATTGGGTTCCAAAAAGATTATATTAGGTTTTCTTCAACAAACATTCTAATATGTTTTCTTTTCTAATCTCTTTTCTTTTAGGATTTAGTATTGATCTGAATGTGGAATTTTAGATTTATATATAAGAATTCTAATTGTTTAAATCTTATATATAGATTAAGACAGAATTGGAGTTCATATTCTTGTTCGTGTTCCAACAAGGTTTCAGATCTAAAAGGCAAACATCATTAGATATGTATCATTTCCTTTAGTTAAATCACCGTGAGTTGAAATCTCTTATGTTGCTATTCTTTGATTTAGTAGTATTGAATTGGATTGGTATACGTAAGATGATTTGGGATTTCTACAAAAACATTAAATAACAAACCACCCAAATTCCACTCTTTTATGTTTATTGGCGGAAATGTACAATCTACGAAAATTTGTGGTTTGTGGTTGTTAAAGCAATGAAGAAGATGGAAGAGTTGTGTTGTATAATTATTACTTTTGGTCAAATTCATATTTCTTATATTGTGATTCTCACGTTTATTGTCCAACACTAAAGATTTGGATTTTTGTATGAATCAAAATAGGTGTAGATATCTATTTTTATAAACAGATTATTTGAACGTATTTATTTATACAATGTTCAAATATTAATGTTTTACACATAAATGTATTCAAAATTGTATTTGAACAATAATATATATGTATATGTGTATATATACACACACACATATATATGTTTGGATACATTTCACAATTGTTAACTTTTGTTGTTGTAGCAATCAGTCAAGCCTAGGATACAAGTTTTAAATGTTATTAATGTTTGTTTCCCATTTAGATATCCATTTATATATATAACGACCTGAAATTTTAGCAAATTTAAAAATAGAATAAAAATAAAATATATTGAAAATCGATAATTCAGTATCATTTTAATAGCCTGAAAATAGTCATTTTGCAAATGATCTCGAATTTCGACGAAACCACTTTCATCGGATCTTAAACGTTAAATTATAATCAGGTTTCAAATTTCAAATAATTGGAGTTAGTATGTGAGCGTGTGCAATACAATCACATGTCAAAAAATCTATTGAGATTTAATAAAAGCGTAGAAAAAGCCCATTTTTCAAACGGACTCTGGTTTCGTCGAGATCAGTTTCATTGGATCCGTATAGAGGAAATATAGCAGGATTTCAAATTTCAAATTGATCAGACTTACAGTTTGATCGTACGAGTTGAAAACATAAAAGTTCGTCTAATTAAATGTAAGTTCAAACAAATCAAAAACATGTTTCCTTAATACACTCCCTCCATGGCACCTTACTAACCCTTTTGTGCACTCTTCCATGATGGCTAGCCTAAATAATGATGATGTTTATTGAACAAAAAATAAGAAAATGACACAAAGATTAATACAATAATTAATTAATAAACCATGGAAGGGAAAATTATTATAAGGTCCTTACTTCACAATGAAGCTATCCCCTCTCATGTGGCACCTAGGCGAGCATAATTACATTCAACACCCTAGCCTTGGTATATAAATAGAGCCCCTCTCACTCACTTATTCCTCCTTTCCATTTTTCTCTTCCTTCTCTTTTCTTTTCCTCTTTCTTCCTCCCTTTCTCCCACTCCCCTCATGGTCGTCCAGTTATGTCAGTAGCCAACCCATATCCCCATACTGCCACATCAGCCTAAGCACCCTCCGCAACTTTACCATGGGCCCCACACTCTCCTAACACCCCTAAACCTCCTTTAAACCCTCTTAAACACTTAATATCCATACATTTACACCCCCTTCGCCCCAAAACTACCCTACCCGTGGACCCCACAGCCCAACCAGCATCTACGTGGACCCCACACCCCCAAGTCGCACCCCTTCTTGACCAAAAATCCGACCTTTTGTCTCTGAAACCAATATATACACATATATTCAAGTGTAATCCCTAAAACACATACGTGTCGAACCCATGTCCGCGGAAAAATTGATATTGCATGGTGATGCTGGAAGGCTGCCGGATTTAACTAGAATAGTAGAGGAGTCATACATTTGAAGTTACGAAGGAGTGGATAATTCGGTGAGAAACTACATACTGAAATGTTTAAGTAGTGTAGGGTTGTTAATATTGAATCATGTTCGGATTTAATAATGATTAGTGTTGTAAAAATCTGATTTTTAAGTGATTACATATGACAATTAAGTAAGTGATACCCTATGATGATGATTGTGTGGATATTGGATGTTGATTGTAGTTATAAACCTTATTGTGTTGATTGAATACTATTTTAAATAGCAATGGTTTAATGGATATTACCTTACTAAGTTAATTGCTCCTTGTTTGGTTGATGTTCGATGTTATAATGGTTTTTTGTGACATGGTACATGACATTGTAATTAATTATACCCAAAGAGTTGGATTATTGGGTTAACGGCTAAGTCTCTATTCAATAAAATTATTTAATTGAATATTTTATTAATTAAATAATAAGTGAAAAATAAAATTTTGAATTTGATATCCGACTTTTGATAGAAACGAAGTTAAAGTTATTATGATAAACATTCGTAAAGGGGAAAAATTTATTTGAAATAGTTTTCATGTAATTAAGGCATGTTCAAGTATTTAATTAAAAATGAATAGTAATTTTAAAAAGTGAAGTTTGGTTTGGGTATATAAGAAATGTTTTAACTAGATTTTCTTTTCCGAACTATCTTATTTATTTTTATAATGGACTTTAGGAAAGTTTGGATTTCAAAATTTGAAGTTTGAAAAAAAAATGATTTAAATAATAATGTAATATTTAAATAATTGAATATTTGATTTTGAAGTTAAATTGTAATGACCCGGATTTTTGGCGACTTTGGTTATCGACATAAACACGATGACGACTAACCAAACTTCGAAAAATCCCGGTAATTAATGAAAGAAATTAGAGGGTGAGGATAGATAAGATAGAACTAACAGAATAGAAGAAGATGAAGAAGAACATCATCATCAGAGTAACACGAATCTCACAGCGGAACGAATAACACACAATATATAACATAACTTTGAAATATAACAGTTATGTATACAATAACACTTATCAGAGTACAACACTAACAACACAGCGGAAATAACCTATAGCTATATGATCTTGAAGCCTCCTGCTCCAAGCTCCCCAAGTGTATCTGTAAAATCCCGACTACTTGACTGCCCGTACAAATTTAGGCACCCAAGAGTTTAGGGAAACAAAACAAAATAAACTTGGGTCAGTCATGGGATTGGTGTGAGTAAAATAGGTTAAACAATTCAAGTAGGTAAATCATATCTCATAAGACCATGCCGTATAACGGAAAGGGTTTTTCCCTTATGAAAATCCAAATTATCTTTATATCAAAAACCCTTTTGATATTATAATAATGTCTATCAACCACAATATAATAATCATCTAGCAGAAATGCATTCATCTCACGTTCCACACATATATATGTATACAATCAAAACCGCAAGCACGTATTGGGTAATGGATTTCCAACTATGACAAGATATGGAACCACCTTCCGATCAGTGTACTCTAGGAACGATACACTGGAGTTCAACAAGAACATCATGCAACTTAGCCACACATGACCGACCACTCATTTCGCTTGAGTGTATCGAATGTACATCACCAACGGTTGGGATCAGCAATCGTTCTCGTATATATATATGGGACAACATTGATAGATTAAAGAAGCAAATGAATATTCTCTAGATAGGTGATTATACACCCTACTTCGGTGCGACCGACTTAGCCATGTTGCCTGCCCGATTTCTGTCATTTACCGGATGTGAGGCTAGAAGCTACGCTTATCTTTTCACATACTACATCTTCATTCACTTAGAATGTCACATCGTCATACCCGCCAAATCACAAATTGATTTCCCCAAAAATACCACGGGTATAAGCTAAGAGAAACGAATTCCTCCGCCACCAACATAAATACATTTGAAACGATCAACTTACATAATCTACCAGATATACTCTGTCAGACCTTCGTCCATAAAAGTTGTCCTGGGACTGGACAAACCGAAGGCACTATTCAGTATATCCATCTTAGTCGCTGTTATCTAAGACTTATACAACAGCCCTTGCACTTTACTCTGTCTTCAATTATCTTTGGCATAAATGATTCACAACGCTTATGCCAATACAGAGTGGTTCTCTGGACAATAATCCAACCGGTCTCTCCATATTAAGAACGTTAAATGGTCAAAACTTCGATAGTCTGTGATTTAATTATCGAAGGAAAATACGTGTACAAACAATGATATTATTTCCCGAAGGAAATTCTATCAATCAATCATCAATCTCTACCATTCCATAACTATCAGATTCTAACTATGAACTAATAAGAGAACAACTTCCCAAGTATAAACCCCGAAGGCCGAAACCAACATCAGATCGATACTCAGGAAACCATTCAACTTATTAATCTCTAGTCATTTTCTAATTTTGCTTAACTCTATTTCTTTAACTCTATTTGATTAACTCTCTTCGATTAACTCCTCTATTTATTTTCCCAATAAAAATCCTTTATTCTATTTATTTACTAAATAAATAATCCTTTATTCTATTTATTTACTAAATAAATAATCCTTATAATACCTTATTTATTCATTCTAATTATTTCCTTTAATTACCCTATTCATATTTTCTCAAATAAATATTCCTTTAAACTTTATTTATACCCAAAATAATAAATTCTTTTGCCTTTATTTATTTCCTACATAAATAAATCCTTTTATATCTATTTGTAAATGGTTTACAAATATCCCTCTTTCTATTTGTTTTGACAATATTTTCCTTTATATATATTGTTTTACAAATATTTTCCTTTATATTTGATTTCACAAATATATCTCCTCTATATTTGTTTTATAAATAAACCCCTTTATAGTTGTTTAACAAATAAAATTCCTTTTATTCCAAATCCTTTTTCTTTTATAATATAAAATCCATTGATTTTATATAAATAAATTATTTTCGAGATATACTTTGAAAATCCCTTTCCCACATTCTGGTATTTCTTATGGTATTTAACATCCTATATAACAACGATAAATATCGTCCAACACACATAATCAACGTCAGATTATATATCACAATATATAAATCACAGTAAAATAAATGTTGAGGAATCCAATTGGATTCCTCCAACCTGTTTCTCTGCATCACAGATGTTAAACAATATAGATAACATCACTTTCAGTCCATATGATATATTCTGTTAAACAGAATCAAATATAGAAATTCAACTAACTGACTAGCTGTTCAATCAAACAGTCAACACACAGTAAATCAGACAATTTCTAACAGTTATAAAAATACAACATGAAATTATAAACTGTTTAGAGTTAGTGAGATTTACTCACATTGGACGATCATCGTTGATAACGATAATCATTGCTTGATTTAGATGGACAATTTATTTCACTATAAATTGTGACGTGCTCCAATTGACTCGCAGCCAGTTCCATTGCGTACTGTCCGTCCATACGATCCCAAGGTAACTTACGGTTCGTCAATCTGATATCGTATGACCAAGTTATGGATTATATAAGATAATACATTTTTTTAATTTGAATTAAAAAAAATTCAACTAAGAAATTTGGGCTTTGACCTCTTGAAAGAAGGCCCACCTTCACAAATGCCAACCCGTTCTAATTACCCTGTCTTCCCTCCTCTTCAATACCGTCGCACTCCAGTTTTCCCATATGACATTTCCACCGACGTTGACCTCCAAAAGCTCCTCCTCCCATCCATTAAAAATCCAACAAAAATCATCGATACGCTCCTTTTCTCACTCTCGCCAACATCCTACACCAAAAGGAGAACTCGCAGCTCCTCATCATCATCCGACCACAACCCAAAATCGATTTGTATAGGTAGGACGATCGAACCATTTTGACTCAGAAAGATCCCAAGTCTTGCGTACATCTGAGTTTTGATCTCCTAAACCCAAAAACGAGCTTGAATTGAGTCCATTCTCCTTTCATTTCACGAACAGTCGAGCCCTAGTGGCCATTCACCAGCGCTGGAAACATTCGAGCGCCACAAATGCTACTAGAACACTACCAAACAAACATCAGATTGAAGCTAAGGCTGATGCGAGTAATAATATTTATACACTCAGATTTATAGGATTTTGTTGAATTTCTTTAGGATTTTCTTACTTGCGTTTCCATGTTGAAGAGGAAACTGGCGGCTATAGAGAATTGCTTCAGGAGATGGAAATTAGGTCCTAAGGCTTTTAAAGAGTGGTTATCTATAGATAAACAAGGTTAGGTATCATTGGTGGCTGAGAAAGAGGGCAGGTGTTTTTGTTTAGGTTCACTCATTAGTTAGGATATTTGTTTTGAGTTTAAAAGAATTTGGTCATCTCATTTTTCAAAACTTCGTTAATTACGAACTGCTATCGACCGGATCAACTACACCATCGTGACGATCAATGCGCCACGATCCCAGAAATATAATAATACCGATAGTTTGACTCATATTGTGAAACCCAAAAATCGCTGATACGGGTGCAAAACACTCCAAATAAAAAGTTGCTTATTTAATTAATTAAAAATTACAGAAAAATTCTAAAAATTAAATTATTGCTATGTCTCAATAGAACCCTACCCTAATTCGAATCTGATATTTAAATATACTCAAATAACCGTTATGGCCATAAACGAATATGCGGTTGTTTTTCTGAATATTTGATTTGGACATAAAACAAAATCTACATGACGAAATCCCGATTTTTCTCCTCCACCAGAAAGATATATTCGACCAGCTCCACACGTTTCTTGTTTCACAGAAATCCGATTTAAAACGAACCCTGTATACTCAGTTGAAGTTTGAATCGCCAAATAGCGAACTGCCGCGCCATTTCGAGCTCTATTTTAATTATATTATAATTCTACATTCAGATTGACGTTGATTGAATATATTCGTCAATATAATTCAACTTTAAGCTGAATTAAATCCTAGGGATGACCCAGTTCACAGAATATTGTGATTTCCAATATTTTTGATTATTTCTGAATTAAATATATTATTCTATTATTTAAATTAATTAAATATTCCATGTTGTTTAATTAAACCACTATTTAATTCACTATATCACTGTTTATATAATTAAATAAATTAATTATAATACCTCTGCCAATGCGTGTCATTACATTCTTCCCCACTTAAAATAATTTCGTCCTCGAAATTGCTAAGTTAGAGGACGACCCTATCTACTAGTTAAAACTTATTCGTTCACTTCTTAACTTCAGTTTCAACTGAACCAATTTAATTTCAATTAAATTATTTATTTATTCCTATTATCGAAAAATTTCAAAAATCCTGAAAATTTTCTAACACCTTGACTTTTCGAAAAATTTCGCGAACACCTCCTTTGTACTGGTCAATACGTCAAACTCCAACTCGCCTCTCTGGGCCATCTCCAACCCAAAAGAAAATTAAACAGCCAAACGGCTTGCCAAACGGCTTGCCAATTCGGCTCATAAATCTCATGCTTATATCGAATATAAACTTGTACCTTTTTGTCGGGCATATCAACTCTATCACTTTACCTATTATCAATTCAACATATACCAATGTCATCTCAACCGATTTTTCACTTATACCTAAGTCGAATTCAATTCAAACTCAAATTCCAATCTCAAATCAAAATTCTTATACAACACTTCAACTTACTCGATATCCTTTATTCTAATCCAATTCAATTTCCAAATAATTGTTTTCAGCTTAATTTCCAATTGCTTTTCCAACTTTTAATTCAAATTGGTTTTAATTCAACAATCTTCTCCTGGGAATTTTAAACAGTATGCCACATCAAAATCAAACTTCCCTTTTCAAGATTCAAAACACTTGCTTTTCTAAACAATTTCAAAAACAACCTCTTTGGTAGTAATCCGTCACTTACAACTCGAAAATGACACTGATGATGTGGCCATCATCATCAGAGTTATTTCCCAGTGATGGAAGTGAGTTCAATACTATAAAACCATTTCTAAACATTTCCACTTTGAAATTCATTTCAAAATATAATTCACACTGCTTGTAAAACAATTTAAAATCTCCCAGGATCTTAAATTTTCCTTATTTTTAATCCAAATCCATTTACAACCACTTATCCAATTCTCCAGAGTTTTTATTTCAATTCTGATTTAAATTCAAATTTACTTCAATTCGATTTCATATATTTCACTTATATGAATTCTGATTGGTTATTTACATAACCATTTAATTTATAATCTTACTCAGTTATAATCACAACCAAAATATCCAATATATTATAATCATTCCAATATAAATCCTTTATATCAAAATATAATTTGGGTAAAATTATTTCATTTACCCTCTTTTCAAAACATACCATGACGGTTGTGAAGACCCGTAACTTCCCCGTAATGGAAAGAGCGGATAGTTCGAGAACAAGCCACAACAGAACGCAGACGGAAGAACATTTCATTGTATATTACAACAATGCATCAGATTACAAGAAGATACAAAGTATAAATGAATATTAAAAAGAAATATCAGAGATTTAAATTACATTTAAATACATAGCAGCGGAAAATAATACAATACACAACTAGAAGGAGATATACGGATACAAAGCTTTCCGGATATCGTTCCAGCTATAAACCAGGATCCTGTGAATATAAATCTGCAAAACCAAAACTACTAGTTGCCCGTGTCAAAATAAGGGCACCCAGAGTTTAGGTTAAAATAATAAACTCCAGGTCAGTCATGTGACTGGTGTGAGAACTAAAACAGTTATTAATCTTTATTTTAAAGTGAGGTAAATCAAGGGATCACGCCGTATAACACGGAATGGGTTTCCTCCCAAGAATACCAGTGCATAAAACAAACAACGCAATGCTAAATAAAGGAAAATGAAGTTGTTATAAGACCCTGGTCCTATCACACAATGCAACGCAAGCCGGGGGATAGGGTTTTCCCTTATAACAGCCAAAGAATGCTTGATACGTTTAAAAAAAATCGTTTGATACTATAATAAGTGCATAGTGTATAAAACAACTTCAAATCACAAGTATCAATCATAGACGGCATGGGTACCATATATCATGTCGCCATACTAGGCTCTACAAATAAAACCGCAAATGTTACGTATTTGGAAGTTGGGTTTCCGTCTGTGAACCGAGGCAAAAGATAGTCCTCTACCGATTCGAGACTGTCTAGCCCGAGTCTCAGGTAAGCGCGCAGGAAAGCCTTGGATAATCAGGACCGGTCCACCGATGTGGATTATTATGCCTGATCACTACGTTTCCCCGCCCTTTGGGGCGTAAATGAGCCAACGAATGACTCCATCGGACCCGGATCGTCCGATCTAACCGAGGCGTCTCGCAACAGCAACAACCACACAGGTGAAAAGTATATAAATGTCAGGGCTGGTAGGTCACTGACACCACCCTAGCTAGAAAGAAACGTATGCCCTCCCTGAGGTCCTTCTACCGTTTTTGGTTCACAACCGGGGTACGAGGCTCGTGAATCAACGCTACACAAAGCTATGCCACACAGGCCTTGCTTTGATCATCATCCACAAGACTCTGCTTTTCAACAGAAGCCTTGATCATTTGCATCTTAGCATGCCACACATGCAAACCACTCTATGCAACCGATATCAGTCACACAGAATGAAATCCCATGTCAGACACACTGTCCATTTACAAGTCCGTTCTGGGTCTAAACGAAACCGGAGGCACCTAGTACCCCGCATATCCATCGATCTCCAAGTACGTCTGGACGATCACCAACTATTTCCATCTTTTTGGGTATACAGCCCAATCAAGATCATCAGTAATCACCCAAACGACGTGAAGACCTCCGGTCTTCAACCACCGTCTTCATCTTCAACATATCGTCGTATCAGTTATTCAGAATGGGATAAACCCGGTCTTTCCGAATAACTCGCGTATATTTTAAATAATTGTTACCCAAACACAACATACGCCTCATTCCAATTCATCAGTCACTAACCGTAAATTAATCAAGAGAATAATTTCCCAAATATTAACCCCGTAGGCCGAAACCAACATCAGATCAATATCCAGAAAACCATTCTGCTTGGCTAACCGACAGTTAGTTTCTAAATTTCACATTCCTAGGGAAAGGTTCCCATTAATTTTATCCAAGATAAATTCCTTGAATTTATTCTTTAATCATCTTTTGAATTTCGATTCAACTAGTCGGGATTAACGAACCTTACCGAAGTAATCATTTGTTTTAATTTCCCAATCCCAACCTATTCATCCCATGAAGTAAAACTGGTTATACTTCATATCTAACACCACGGTGTTATCAGTAAATTCAATTACCATTTCACGTTCAAATCTAATTAAAGATTTAACTAACGCCTGGAGCAAAACTGGTGATACTCCATTTCGATTATTTCAATCTAATTAAAGATTCATTAAAACTCCACTTAGTTTTAATCTTTGACTGGGTTAAAGAATCAGTGTCATTTAAAACACGGTTCACGATAAACCCAAAATCACATTCATTAATTATCGGGTTAAAGAACAAGTGTTATTTAAAACACTGTTCACGATAAACCCAAAAATCAATACCCATTCAATTCCAATTAAATATTATTTAATTGGTGCACTTCATTAAATCTAAATAAAAAGATTTAATCTTTTCTCAATTGGGCTTAAGAACAGTGTTAATGAAGACACCATTCACGACAAACCCAAATCACATTTGATATTAAACACAAGGCTCTGAATAGAAAATATATCGGCTTATATTCAATATCAAATTCTACGACCAACAGATATCGTATTGGAAATAACGATATATAGATATCTTTCAAATTTCCATAACAACATCTGTATAATCACGAAATCCAACATCGAAATATTCCGAGGACAATTTCGATTTAAATCCATTCCAATGCAATTATTGGATGTTCTGGGTATTTTCAAAACCATTTCAAATCCAATTTATTTATTTTAAAAATAAATAAATTACTATTCTAGTTCAAAACTAGTTCATTTCGATAAAAATCTATTTTTATCTCTTCAAATATGGAGTTTTTCATCCCAATTCTTCACAAATCATTTCTTATGATTTTACACAAATTACTACTATTTTTAATAATTTTATCAAGGCCTGTACAATCGATTTCCATCAACGACCATCGAACTGCACTTACAGCGACCTTTTTCAAATTTGATTTGGACATAATTCCAAATCCAACCGTTAGATTTATAATTTCTAATATTCGTTAGAAAGCTCTTTTCGATACGAACCCAACGGTTCCAATTTCAGGAGAATCCGACGGTCGGATCTCCCGCAATATCCATTCGAAGTCAATGGTCGAAATTCACGAACTGCCGCGGCGCGACGCGTTCTATTCAGGCCATTATATTATACATATAATATATATAATATATACTTCGTCGATTTCCTATTAAAACAAAATTTATAAATCGTTTTAAATTCGTTTTCAAAACGTTTCCAGCTTCATTTTCAAATTCAAATCAAAACTGAATTTTGCCTCTCAAATTCGGTTTAAATTCATTTCAAATTGATTCAAATTCAAATCGATTTTTAATTCAATTTCGATTCGTTTTCAATTAAATTTTGATTCGTATTCAATTCTATTAAATTTCAATTCAAATTCATTTCTATTCAAATTCAATTCGAATTCATTTCTATTCGAATTTCAAAACATTTCAATATAGTTCGAATTTCAATTCATTTCAATATAGTTCGAATTTCAATTCATTTCCTTTTATAAATATAAATAAATATTTATATTCTAACGACGAACTATATAAATATATTCGTTCGAATTCTATTGAAAATAAATTTCTCGTCGATATTATTTAAAATAATTCATTTTAAATAATCAAAATTCGCTAAAATTGGCAAAATAAAAATTTTAAACTGGCCCTGATTTCCGGGTTATTTCAATGGTTCATCGTATTCAAGTGTTTACCAACTCCTACCGATACAGTGGATTAAACTGATCGACCAGAACTCATAAACACTCAACCAATAAATCCTCACAATATAAAACAAATTTTTATATCAATAACAAATACGTTCACTCATATATATACAATCAACTCAATCTAGGGTATTACTAACTCTATCTCTACCGAGTCACGCCACAGAGCCAAGGTAATTCTTAACTTAAGCTCTGATACCAACTGTAATGACCCAGATTTTTGGCAACTTTGGTTATCGACATAAACACGATGACGACTAATCAAACATCGAAAACCCCCGGTAATTAATGAAAGAAATTAGAGGGTGAGGATAGATAAGATAGAACTAATAGAATAGAAGAAGAAGAAGAACATCATCATCAGAGTAACACGAATCTCACAATGGAACGAATAACACACCATATATAACATAACTTTGAAATATAACAGTTATGTATACAATAACACTTATTAGCGTACAACACTTACAACACAGCGGAAATACCCTATAGCTACATGATCATGAAGCCTCCTGCTCCAAGCTCCCCAAGTGTATCTGTAAAATTCCGACTACTTAACTGCCCGTACAAATTTAGGCACCCAAGAGTTTAGGAAAACAAAACAAAATAAACTCCGGGTCAGTCATGGGACTGGTGTGAGTAAAATAGCTTAAACAGTTCAAGCAGGTAAATGATATCTCATAAGACCACGCCGTCTAACGGAATGGGTTTTTCCCTTATGAAAATCCAAATTATCTTTATATCAAAAACCCTTTTGATATTATAATAATGTCTATCAACCACAATATAATAATCATCTAGCAGAAACGCTTTCATCTCACGATCCACATATATATATGTATACAATCAAAACCGCAAGCACGTATTGGGTAATGGATTTCCAACTATGACAAGGTATGGAACCACCTTCCAATCAGTGTACTCTATGAACGTTACACTGGAGTTCCACAAGAACATCTTGCAACTCAGCCACACATGACCGACCACTCATTTCACTTGAGTGTATCGAATGTACATCACCAACGGTTGGGATCAGCAACCGTTCCCGTATATATATATATGGGACAGCATTGATAGATTAAAGAAGCAAATAAATATTCTCTAGATAGGTGATTATACACCCTACTTCGGTGCGACCGACTTAGCCATGCTACCTACCCGATTTCTGTCATTTACCGGATGTGAGGCTAGAAGCTACGCTTATCTTTTCACATACCACATCTTCATTCACTTAGAATGTCACATCGTCATACCCGCCAAATCACAAATTGATTTCCCCAAAAATACCACGGGTATAAGCTAAGAGAAACGAATTCCTCCGCCACCAACATAAATACATTTGAAACGATCAACTTACATAATCTACCAGATATACTCTGTCAGACCTTCGTCCATAAAAGTTGTCCTGGGACTGGACAAACCGAAGGCACTATTCAGTATATCCATCTTAGTCGCTGTTATCTAAGACTTGTACAACAGCCCTTGCACTTTACTCCGTCTTCAATTATCTTTGGCATAAATGATTCACAACGCTTATGCCAATACAGAGTGGTTCTCTGGACAATAATCCAACCGGTCTCTCCATATTAAGAACGTTAAATGGTCAAAACTTCGATAGTCTGTGATTTAATTATCGAAGGAAAATACGTGTACAAACAATGATATTATTTCCCGAAGGAAATTCTATCAATCAATCATCAATCTCTACCATTCCATAACTATCAGATTCTAACTATGAACTAATAAGAGAACAACTTCCCAAGTATAAACCCCGAAGGCCGAAACCAACATCAGATCGATACTCAGGAAACCATTCAACTTATTAATCTCTAGTCATTTTTTAATTTTGCTTAACTCTATTTCTTTAACTCTATTCGATTAACTCTCTTCGATTAACTCCTCTATTTATTTTCCCAATAAAAATCCTTTATTCTATTTATTTACTAAACAAATAATCCTTTATTCTATTAATTTACTAAATAAATAATCCTTAGAATACCTTATTTATTCATTCTAATTATTTCCTTTAATAACCCTATTCATATTTTCTCAAATAAATATTCCTTTTAACACTATTTATACCCTAAATAATAAATTCTTTTACCTTTATTTATTTCCTACATAAATAAATCCTTTTATATCTATTTGTAAATGGTTTACAAATATCCCCCTTTCTATTTGTTTTGACAGTATTTTCCTTTATATATATTGTTTTACAAATATTTTCCTTTATATTTGATTTCACAAATATATCTCCTCTATATTTGTTTTATAAATAAATCCCTTTATATTTGTTCAACAAATAAAATTCCTTTTATTACAAACCTTTTTTCTTTTATAATATAAAATCCATTGATTTTATATAAATAAATTATTTTCAAGATATACTTTAAAAATCCCTTTCCCACATTCTGGTATTTCATATGGTATTTAACACCCTATATAACAACGATAAATATCGTCCAACACACTTAATCAACGTCAGATTATATATCACAATATATAAATCACAGTAAAATAAATGTTGAGGAATCCAGTTGGATTCCTCCAACCTGTTTCCCTGCATCACAGATGTTAAACAATATAGATAACATCACTTTCAGTCCATATGATATATTCTGTTAAACAGAATCAAATATAGAAATTCAACTAACTGACTAGCTGTTCAATCAAATAGTCAACACACAGTAAATCAGAAAATTTCTAATAGTTCTAAAAATACAACATGAAATTATAAACTGTTTAGAGTTAGTGAGATTTACTCACATTGGACGATCATCGTTGATAACGATAATCATCGTTGGATTTAGACGGACAATTTATTTCACTATAAATTGTAACGTGCTCCAATTGACTAGCTGTCAGTTCCATTGCGTACTTTCCGTCAATACGATCCCAACGCAACTTACGGTTCGTCAATCTGATATCGTATGACCAAGTTATGGATTATATAAGCTAATACATTTTTTTAATTTTAATTAAAACAAAAAAATTCAACTAAGAAATTTGGGCTTTGACCTCTTGAAAGAAGGCCCACCTTCACAAATGCCAACTCATTCTAATTACCCTGTCTTCCCTCCTCTTCAATACCGTCGCACTCCAGTTTTTCCATATGACATTTCCACCGACGTTGACCTCCAAAAGCTCCTCCTCCCATCCATTAAAAATCCAACAAAAATCATCGATACGCTCCTCTTCTCACTCTCGCCAACATCCTACACCAAAAGGAGCACTCGCAGCTCCTCATCATCATCCGACCACAACACAAAATCGATTTGTACAGGTAGGACGATCGAACCATTTTGACTCAGAAAGATCCCAAGTCTTGCGTACATCTGAGTTTTGATCTCCTAAACCCAAAAACGAGCTTGAATCGAGTCCATTCTCCTTTCATTTCACGAACTGCCGAGCCCTAGTGGCCATTCACCAGCGCTGGAAACATTCGAGCGCCACAAATGCTACTAGAACACTACCAAATAAACATCAGATTGAAGCAAAGGCTGATGCGAGTAATAATATGTATACACTCAGATTTATAGGATTTTGTTGAATTTCTTTAGGATTTTCTTACTTGCGTTTCCATGTTGAAGAGGAAACTGGCGGCTATAGAGAATTGCTTCAGGAGATGGAAATTAGGTCTTAAGGCTTTTAAAGTGGAGTTATTTATAGATAAACAAGGTTAGGTATCATTGGTGGCTGAGAAAGAGGGCGGGTGTTTTTGTTTAGGTTCACTCATTAGTCAGGATATTTGTTTTGAGTTTAAAAGAATTTGGTCATCTCATTTTTCAAAACTTCATTAATTACGAACTGCTATCGACCGGATCAACTACACCATCGCGACGATTAATGCGCCACGATCCCAGAAATATAATAATGCCGGTAGTTTGACTCATACTGTGAAACCCAAAAATCGCTGATACGGGTGCAAAACATTCCAAATAAAAAGTTGCTTATTTAATTAATTAAAAATTACAGAAAAATTCTAAAAATTAAATTATTGCTATGTCTCAAAAGAACCCTGCCCTAATTCGAATCAAATATTTAAATATACTCAAATAACCGTTATGGCCATAAACGAATATGCCGCTGTTTTTCTGAATATTTGATTTGGACATAAAACAAAATCTACATGACAAAATCCTGATTTTTCTCTTCCACTAGAAATATATACTCCACCAGCTCAACATGTTTCTTGTTTCACAGAAATCCGATATAAAACGAACCCTGTATACTCAGTTGAAGTTTGAATCGCCAAATAGCGAACTACCGTGCCATTTTTAGCTCTATTTTAATTATATTATAATTCTATGTTCAAACTGACATCGATTGAATATATTCGTTAATATAATTCAACTCTAAGCTGAATTAAATCCTAGGGATGACCCAGTTCACAGAATATTGTGATTTCCAATATTTTTGATTATTTCTGAATTAAATATATTATTCTATTATTTAAATTAATTAAATATTCCATGTTATTTAATTAAACCACTCTTTAATTCACTATATCACCTATTATAATTAAATAAATTAATTATAATACCTCTGCCAATGCGGTTCATTACATAAATATTGGAAGTGTAGTTTCCTAAAATTATTGTATATTTTTTATATAATTAATAAATTATTTTAGAAGCAATTTGACTTGATTTTAAATATAAGTCGAAGTTGGGTCAGAATAGGACTAGTCGCGCAGCGGACCATTGACTTCAAACTGACGCACCGGGAGATCCGACTGTCTGATTTTTCCTAAAACAAAATACGTTGGGTTCTAAATGAAAAGAATTTTCAAATGCAAAGAAAAGTATAAGATCCAACCGTTATATTTTGAAATAAGATCAAATCAAATTTGAATAAAAACAGCGCTAGTGCAGTTTAGAACCCGAAATATTATTTTATTGAAATGGACTATTTTTTAAATAACTAACAATAGAAATAAATTATGATAAATCATGATAAATGATTTGAAAGTATTTTGGACCAAATATATAAGGTTTTGAGTGATATAAATCTGTAACGACCCAGATTTTCTGGTCGATTTATTTTGAATATTTAATATTATTTTAAATATTGAGCTGATAATATAAATCGATTTTTATATTGAATTATTGATATAATTATCGTAATATGAGGATCTTAAGTAATTCAATTTGAATTTAATGGAGTAAAAATGATTTAAATGGTTAATATGAATTTAAACGATAATAATAATAATTTATTATCAAGGAATTTATTTGTTTTTGAATTTAAATTATATTATATTAATTTATTTTGGTTATTTATATTTACGTTCAAATTAAATATCAAAATATATTCAGTTAGTTCAGAATAGTGTTACACTGTTGAAATAACAGTGGTTACATCAAAATAGCGGTTCGTGGTTTAAATGAATGGACCCCGAGATATTTATAATGGATATGATCGAAATCGAATCGAAAATCAAATCAATATCCGTTTAAAAAGAATAAAAATCGCTTTATATCGAATCATATTAAATAGGAAATCAAATCAGAATCTATCTAAAAAGAATAAAAGATCCTTTTATATCAAATCAAACCACTCATACCCCCTTTTAACCATTTCATTTTCGCTTGTAATTCGATCTAGAATTCAGTAATAAAATCACTCTTCTTTTTTCATTTTAATCATATCGCAACACCCTTATTTCTTTTATTTCCAATTTCTCTCCTCAGCAAAGAAATCCGAAGGACATCCTTTCATTTGAAAATCTTCATCAAACAATAGTAAAATCCAATAGTATATTAGATCAATCGATCCAATTACATCGTCGTCTGTGAGGAAGGCGCGAAGGATGGGTGAGTTGGAAGGTCGCGACAATCACGTTGGTCTTAGCGACGAGGAGGGAAGGTCGCGGTTTTGTTTAGGGTGTTGGACGCCAACATCGATACTGGAACCATCATGAATTGAGGCTAGAAGGGATCGAGCGAGGCGTTGCTATTGGGAGACGTGCGAAATCACTCTGGGGAGGTTTGACAATCTCAGCAGTATATTAGGGTTCGAGTTCATAAGTTTTTAGGCATTTCGAAACTACTCGATGAACTGTTGGAGTTGCGAGGTCTTCAGGGGAAGAATGCCAGTTCAGTTACAAAGGAGGAATACGAGTCAGTTTTGGGGTTCCAAGCCTTTGTGGTCAGAAGGCATAGGAAGTCAACGCAAATTTTGGATTAAGCTAAATGACGATGGGCAGAGTAGCTAGCATGAGTTGCTTGGAGCAGAAAAGAAAGAGATTAAGGTATAAAAAAAAGGGTTAGTAATTACATTAATTAATAGTGGTTAATTATATATAATTTCATATTCAAACTTGTATAAAATAATAATAATAATATAAGATATCCTATTTATCTTAGGTCTAAAATCAAACACGGTTGGTTGGTTTGATTCATATTATCGTTATCTACGTATAGGAGCTGTACCGAATGGATATGACACTTACTGGACTTTTTGCTAATTGCAAATGCAGTTTGGAATCCAATACAATAAAATAGCATGAGCTATGGAATTTAAATCAGATATTCAGCAAATAAAAACCCTGGTGAGTAAATCTCACTTACCTGTTATTTAGAATTATTTTTATTTGGTAAAAATAATTGTTGTTTCTTGTTTGAAAGCTTTCTGGTTGATTTAAATATATTAGTTATTTAGGGTTGACTATATATATATATATATTGGGTTGATGATTGGATTGTTCCCGCAGTCTCATCAGCGGATGCCCGCGATACCATTAGTGGATGATTACCCTATACGCCCCACGCTGTGATAGTGGATTACCTTCTATACCGCGATATCCTGCCTCGAAGCAGGATGGGTATTACTATGTTAACTAACATCTGTGGATGCAGGAAAAACAGGTTGGAGGGATCCAACTCGATTCCTCACAAATATTTTTATTTGTTTGTTTTCACATATATTATCATATATGATGTGTTGGTTAATAATTGAGTGGTTTGATTTTTTAAATATCACTGGGGCCTAAATGTTGATATTTTAAAATATCATAAAAAGGAAATTTCCAGAGTTGAAAAGGAAGATTCTATTTTTCTAGAATAGAATTTGAAATTTGAATAGAATAAAAATATTAGCTTGTTTTAAATGAATAAAAACAAGTAGTTCTTTTATAAAAGAAGTTTATAAATGAAGGGAAAAGAATTATCATTGGATAATTCAGAAATAAAAATACAAGTGTGAAATTGAAAAGGGAATTCTATTTTCGAAAGGTAGAAATATCGATTTCAAAAGAAATTGAAAACGAGACTTGTTTAAGAATTTGAATTAGAAAATTCAAATAGAAATTGAATATAGAAATTCAAATAGAAATTTAATATAGAAATTCAAATGGAAATTCAAATAAAGAATTTGAATATAAAAAATATAAAGGAAATTCAAATATAGAATTTGAATATAGAAAGTGAAATGGAATTTGAACAAAGAAATTTTAAATATAGAAGTTGAATAATTTGAATATACAGAAATTTGAATAGGATTGAATAGAATTTGAATAGAATTGAAAATAGAAATTTCAAAGAGAATTTGAAATAGAAAGTTGAAATCACTTCGAAATAGGAACGACGAAATATATTTTGAAATGTGGATTTTTAAAAAGAATAGAAATAAATCCAAAGGAATTATAATTTATAAAAAGGAATTGAAATTTAAATATAGAAGATCGAAGTATAAATAATACTACCGAGTAAGGGAAGTCGACAATTATAGATAATCGAAAATATTAGGTTGGATTGGGAAACTAATTTGAGATATATAATAAAAATATATCAGAATGGAGTTGAATTTATTATAGACGAAGTTCAAACGTTTATATATATAAATATAATTTAAATGAACTCGCCGCAATGCGGTATGTTGGATCTAGATTAAACCTAGAGGGGGGGGGTGAATAGGGTTTACCAGTGTTTTTAAACTGAATTGAAAAACTAACAGGATATTAAAATAATAAACAGATCACAGAATGCAGCAGAAATAAAAGTGCAAAAAATAAATCATACACAGATATACGCAGCTTCGGCAAAACCCTGCCTACTGCTGCATTCCTAAGGTTTCTACTAGGTGTTATAAACAGATCCCGCATACAAGACCATGTACACTCGCAGCGCCTGCTCCTGTCCTAACCCTACGCTCATAACCATAGACTAATCGATATCCCTTCGATCAGATTTCCCCTGATTACGACCCCGTAACTAGTAACCTAGATTTTACAGACTCTGTCAACTGTCAGTCAACACCCTGACTGAAACTCCTAGAAATTTTACAGAAATCTAGAAAAACTGTTCAGACTTGATTTACAACTAGAAATTAAAAAAAATTCAATAAAAAAAACAAACCAAAAACCCTTAAATAAAATCTAGAAAAATCCTTCCCTTCTTAAAATATAGGCTCAGCCCAAATTTGAAAACAGGCCGGCCCCTTTTTGTAATTCACTTGCCCGATCTCTTTCTCTATTTCTTTGGAAAGCAAAAATGGCGGCCGACGATGGAAGGATTAGGGTTTCAGCTTTCTCCCAAAATCGATGATGCTTGTTCCAATCAAATTCGATTCTCTGATGCTTAAGGCTTCAATGGCATCTCTGTGTTGCTCAATCGATTTGGGATTCTTCTTTCTGGTTCTCGATCGAAAAACAAAACGTGAGTAAATTAAAAACTTTCTGCTCTTTGATTTGAGTTCTGGGTTTTTCGATAAAATCGTTTGCCTGTGATGATAGGCGTATATGTAGGGTTAATTAGAAACCGTAAATGAATCTCTGATTTCCATATATGATTTCGATCTGATTGACGTTGGCTTTCCCCTTTTGCTTTATTGCCTAAAATTGCTCGGCTTTGAATTGCATATTGATTTGTAACAATGAAAACAAATAAATTGTTTCATTGATTTGTGCTCTTTGATTTTAAACACCTCGGCATGGAAAATGAATTTGAATTTGTTGCCTTGGCTTTAATAGCTTTCCTGTTTTGTTTGTGATGAACTTTCCTGAAATGTTTGTGGCCCCTTGAACAATTCTCGCAAGCAATCCCCCTTTGATACCTTGATAAAATCGGTCTGATTTGATGCTGTAAATTTTGTGCTTGAATTATTTTTTGCCAAAAACCGAACTCAGTGATTTCTGGAATTGCTTTTAATCCTTTGCAAAAATGTTTGCGTGGCTATAAAAAAATGAACAAAACTGAAAACATTTATTCACATGCTCGATTTGTTGCCTTGAATAAATAAGAATGGATCTTGAGTTAATTTTGGTCCAAAAACTTATTGTCCACTGATTTGTAAAACTGGAAACATTTTGATCGTGGCCCTCCTTGAAAAAAATTCTTGCTTGATTTAAATATCTTCGTAGAAACTGGAAAGAATCAGCATGACTTGATAAACACTGGAGATGTAGTGTTGCCATATTTTGCTCTTCTTCGAATTGTTGCCTTGAAATAAAAACTTGATTTTGCTCCATTAATTTTTGTCTCAAAATCTTGCCAAAAGTGAATCGAGATTTCTTGAGTATTTAAAAAAAAACTACTTCGCTGTTTTATTTCAGGAAATAGAAACTTGAAATTAATATTTTGCCACAACTAAATTTGTGCACACTCGAATTGATTTGTTACCCAAAACTGGAAACAAATAAATGTATTTCCATCTTGCACAAATTAATTGATGATTTCTGAGATCATGCCTATAGTTCCTTGCTGAAGTGTCCACTATGTTCACTTGCCATGCACCCTGTCCATTTGCTTCTTACATGCCATCAATACTTGAAAGATTTTTCACATGAAAAGTTGCTACTGCCTTGATCATTTTGTAGCTGTATTGTCTATGTTGTTGACCTTGTGCATTTGAGCATGGCTCGACTATATTCTCCTGTACATTTTGGCTCGTATTTGGGCTAGTCCACTTAACTTGGATGTGCCACCATGCTTGTATCCAGACTCATGAATGCATGCTTCTAGTATTTGTCTTGCATTTGTTTGCTGCACCATGTTAGCTTTGCCATGCAATGTTGTCTTTGGAATGGCACTTGTACTATGTTGTTTCCATTGTTCATGCTTGAGTGTAGCACGACATATAGGCTGCGTTCTTCACTAGTAGATGCTGCTACTTCATCCATGTTTCCTTGACTTTTATCATGTGTTGCTGTTTGAATTTCATTATACTCATGCATGCACACTGTTCGTAGATGATGCTCCACTTTGTAGTTGCTTTTGCACTTTGTAGTTGCTGATTTTCACTTTTGCCACATTGCTTTGATCCTTGTATGCTGAGAACTATGTAATGCATGCTTGACCACCATGTTTATGTTGACTTGTCTCATCATTGCTGAACTGATTTTCATCTTTCTTCTTTGATTTGATTTTCCCATCGAGGATTGTGCACTGAGTCGAGCAGGTCCATGTGGCTACTCCTCAATTGCTCGCTTATTGGCGAGGCAGTGCACACGTGTATATTTATACACGTGTGTATATGCAGCCATCAGACGAGTTGTCCCTGTCCCTGCATTGAGATATATATGTTGTCTGCCTTGTGGTATTTACAGTGTATCACTGTGAATATCACAAGCTGTCTAGACACAGATTTATGGTTTTATACATCAGATCATGTCATGAAAAAGGATGAGAAACACACCAGAAAACTGAGGCAAATAGAATTTTAAAAATAAAATTTATATTTGCATGTGTTCAGTTTTATTTCTATTGCAGTATACTGTGTGTGTGTGTGTTTCATGTGACAGGTAAGCAGGTGATGACTGGACTGACAGTGAAGTGCTGTGAAGACTGAAGACTGAAGATAGAAGACAAAGAGACAGTGTCAGTGAATGTAAATGTCTGTATGAATGTGTCAATAAAAAAACTGTATACTGAAATGTAAATTGAGTGAATGTATGAGTGTTGCAGTGAGGAGGTGTGTATATATATATATATATATATATATATATATATATGAATTGTACTGATGTTTGTAATAAACAAGTTTGATTGAAATAAAATATTATTTTATTGTTGTCAAACGAACTTGTTTATTTTATTCTGTTTATATACAAGTACAAGTATAAATAGTGGAGTTATAAATAGTTGTACTGTTTGAGTGTTTTAAATATAATATTATATTTAAATACAATACTATATGAATATACGAATGTCTGTACAGTCGTATTCTATTTAAATATAAATATTATATTCCAGTCTGTGATAAATATATGAAAGAGTATAGCAACGAACACATTTAAAATAATATATATTTGGTTGTTATCATCAAACAAAAATCATATAATTGTGTATACAACGCTGTTATATACAACACGGTAGTTCGTAAATGGTCGTTTCGAACTTCAATTGAGTATACAGAACTCAATTGAAGTCGGAATTCTTTAAAACAAGAAACGTCAGGACCGATTTGATAATAATTTTCTAATGGAGGAGAAAAATCTGGATTTCGTCGAATAAATTTTGAGTTATATCAAAATCAAATTTTCAGAACAACAGCGCCCTAACCATTTAAAAACCATAACAGTTTATTTAGTTTTATAAAAGGATTTTAAGCGAATAAAATCCGAATTTCTATTTAGAAAATTTCAGATTTGAGTTGTAAATTATATGTGAACTCAAGTGGAGTAATGAATTGATTTTTGAAACAGAAATCCGATTTTTGATTATTGAATAGAATTAACTAATTCGAGTAGTAATTAGTTAATGAGATTTTGAATTAATATTGGGCTTTGACTAAGTGAATTCGATTTGAAAATTTATATTCGAAATCGAAAAGGAAACTAGAATTGAAATTGAAATTTCAATTTGGTTATGAGCAAGTTAAATATTTTATTTGAACATGTTATGTTCAAACAAAGAAGTGAGATAGGCAAAACAGCTAATTAAAGAATAAATGAGCGAAACTGAATTCGAACGATTGGATTGAGTTGAATTGAATTAGAAACAGGTGAGCATGTGTTAGACATGTATGGGATGAAGTATATGGAGATTTTAATTTATGTGCCCGACAAAAAGGTACATGTTTAAATTCATATATGAGATTTTATGCGCCGTATCGGCAAGCCGCTTGGCTTTTTCTTTTTCTTTTGGATTGGAAAGGGCCATGGGAGGCTATTTAAAATATCCCGATGCTCCTGGTACAAAGGAGGTTATGGCGAATTTTTCCGGAAATTTAAGGAGTTAGAATATTTTTAAGTTAATTTGATAGTTAGAAATCAATGTATCGATATATATATAGAATTCGATAAGGAAACGAATTTAAAAGTAGAATATTATAAACAAAAAGGGAAATCGATAAGCTGGTAATAGAAAGAGAAACATATATACGTTTAAAAATGAATAATTGGTTTTTATAATATTGATTATTCGAGGTAAATGTTTTTGTCTGTTTTGAAGTTAGTGATGTTTTCAGTCAAGGTCTGAAGGTAGTTTACCCCAACTTGATTGATTTCATTTTTAATTAATAAACAGCAAGATCCAATCTCAAAGAGAAGTGTTGAATAATAGTTAGTTGAATGAAATATTTTGGGTTGTTGTAACGATGTTTTACACAACATTCATTTTAACCCAAATGATGGAATTTTGGAAATATAAAAGTAAATATTTCTGGAGTATAATTAAAGTAGTCAGGAAAGAGATAAGTGATTGAAATTTGTTTCAATTTCAAATAGAATATATTTTCTAAGTGTAGAAAATAAAAGGAGGTGATATATGGAAACGTTTTTCCAAATAGCGTAAGAGTCCAACAAGATCACTGAAAATATTTGGTTAATGAATATTGATAGGTAAATGAGGAAGTGAATTAATTAATGAAATATTAATTAACAGGCCAGCGATTGATTGATGTTATGGATGAATGGAATGTTTGTTTGTTTTTCTTCGATAGTTAAATAACTGATTATCGAAGTGTTTGCCATTATCGTTGTCAATATGGAGAGACCGGTTGGATTATTATCCGTGAACCACTCTGTATTGGCTGTAGCGTTGCGAATCAGATTATATGAAGATAATCAAAGACGGAGTAACATGCAAGGTTTTTTTTATTAATAGAAATTATGCTTTAGGTTTCGTTCAAACCCAGAACGAACATATATAGACGAATGTCTGACAGAGTATTTCCAATGATCGAATATGTTGGTCTGTATAAATATACATGGTGGCAACAGATTTTTTCCCTTAGCATAATATCCAGAATGTATTTGTGCAAATCAATTAGCGATTAACGGATCTGACAATGTGGCATTTAAAGTAATTGTGCTATCAAGGAATGATAAGTAATCGTAGCCTCCGGCCTCAACAATCGGGAAATGACAAATATCGGGCAGGCAGCATGGCTATGTGGGTCGCTCCCGTTAGGGTGTATAATCACCTATCTAGAGATTCATTTAATTCCTTATTCTATTCGATGCTGTCCCATCCGGGAAACGGTTGTTGATTCCAACCGTTGGTGATATACATTCGATACACTCAAGCGAAATGAGTGGTCGGTCATATGTGGGCCGGGTTGCAAGATGTTCTTGTTGAACCTAGTGTATTCCTCTTTAGAGATACACTATCGGAAGGTGGTTCCATACCTTGTCATGTTGGAAATCCAATCTCCAATAAGCGCCATGCGGTTTTTGATTTTATATTATATATGGAGCGTGAGATGCAAGCGTTCCGCTAGATTCTATTTATTTGATTAGACATTTTTATAATATCACTGGATTTTTGTATCAAAGTGTTTTGGATTGTAGTAAGATAAAAACTGTCCATGTTTTTGTGTGGGCTGATCTTACTATTATCCTTTCTTTTGAAAGGATTTTGAAAGTTAAACAAATGGTTGGAGTTTACTCACACCAGTCCCATGACTGACCCAGAGTTTATTTTGTTTGTTTTCCCTAAACTCTTGGGTGCCCAAATTTGTACGGGCAGTCAAGTAGTCGGGATTTTTCAGATTCACATGGAAGAGTTGGAAGTAGGAGGCTTCACCAGTTAGCTATAGACTATCATATTTCCGCTGTGTACTATGTTGTATCTGGAAACAGATGTTTATAACTGTTCCAGGAATAAATGTTGTGCTCTGATAATGGTATGTGTATACAGTTACTTATTTGTATTTCAAAAGCTATGTTATTTAGTATAGTTTATTCGTTCCGCTGTGAGATTTGTGTTCTTCGTTTTTCTTCTATTCTAACTTTTCTTTCTTTCTATTTCTTGTCCTCTAACTTCTTTCTAATAATGATTCGTATTTCTGTGCAATTTGGGTTGGACATGCGATGTTATTAGTCAATTCAAATAGTACGGATTTGCGGGCCGTTACAGTTGGTATCAGAGCTTAGGTTGAGCGAATACCTAGGTTTGTGTGACATATGCTCATTAGATATAGGGTCAGTAGTACCCTAGAATGAGTTGAGTGTATATACAAAAGCGCGTATTTGTAAATTGATATAAAAACTGTTTTATATTGTGTTGGCTAGTCTGTTGAGCTGTTTATGAATTCTGATCGAATTGTGGGACGCCACGACGTCGATAAGAGTTTGTAAATACTTGAACAGAAGATTGAACACGATATTGTTTTAAAGTGGGTGAATGAAATTATTGTACCGAAAATTCTATTTTGATATAGAAAGAATAATTTTTCAAATTATTATAATATACGGATGTGTTGGTTGTAATTATTATAATCAAATGAGATTATAAGAAATGAAATTGTTATATAGAACCAAATAGAATTTGTATACGAATAAAATATACAAATGGGATGAATTAAAATTGAATTCAAAACATAATTCATAATTTAAATCCTGGGAAGTTGGAAAATTTCTTTCAAAGTGTATTTAAATAATATAGCTTTGTTTTAGAATGATTTTTGAATAAAAATCATTTTAATGGATTTCGAAAGTGATAAAGCACTGAACTCACTTCAGTGGCTGGGAAATAATTCTGATGATGACTACAGCATCATCAGTGTTCATTTTTGAGTTTCTAAGTGATGGATTGCTACCTTAGAAAAGTTTTGGTGGAATTAAATTTGATAAAATATGAGGAGTTGAGTTTCAACATAAGTGAGATTTTGAAAAGTAATGGGTTTGTACCATTTTTCCTACCTTAGCAATTTCGAGGACGAAATTATTTTATGGGGGGAAGAATGTAACGACCCAGATTTTCTGGTCGATTTATTTTGAATACTTAATATTATTTTAAATATTGAGCTGATAATATAAATCGATTTTTATATTGAATTATCGATATAATTATCGTAATACGAGGATCTTAAGTAATTCAATTTGAATTTAATGGAGTTAAAATGATTTAAATGGTTAATATGAATTTTTATTTGAATTTAAACGATAATAATAATTTATTATCAAGGAATTTATTTGTTTTTGAATTTAAATTAAATTATATTAATTTATTTTGGTTATTTATATTTACGTTCAAATTAAATATCAAAATATATTCAGTTAGTTCAGAATAGTGTTACACTGTTGAAATAACAGTGGTTACATTAAAATAGCAGTTCGTGGTTTAAATGAATGGACCCCTAGATATTTATAATGGATAAGATCGAAATCGAATCGAAAATCAAATCGATATCTATTTAAAAAGAATAAAAATCTCTTTATATCGAATCGTATTAAATAGGAAATCAAGTCAAAATCTGTCTAAAAAGAATGAAAAATCCTTTTATATCAAATCAAACCACGCATACCCCTTTTTAACCATTTCATTTTCGCATGTAATTCAATCTAGACTTCAGTAATAAAATCACTCTTCTTTTTTCATTTTAATCATATTGCAACACCCTTATTTCTTTTATTTCATATTTCGCTCCTCAGCAAAGAAATCCGAAGGACATCCTTTCATTTGAAAATCTTCATCAAACAATAGTAAAATCCAATAGTATATTAGATCAATCGATCCAATTACCTCATCGTCTGTGAGGAAGGCGCGAAGGATGGGTGAGTTGGGAGGTCGTGACAATCACGTTGGTCCTAGCGACGAGGAGGGAAGGTCGCGTTTTTTTTAGGGTGTTGGAGGCCAACATCGATACTGGAACCATCATGAATTGAGGTCAGAAGGGATCGAGCGAGGCGTTGCTAATGAGGGAGGTGCGAAATCACTCTGGGGAGGTTCGACAGTCTCATCAGTACATTAGGGTTCGAGTTCATAAGTTTTTAGGCATTTCGAAACTACTCGATGAACTATTGCAGTTGCGAGGTCTTCAGGGGAAGAACGCCAGTTCAGGTACAAAGGAGGAATATGAGTCAGTTTTGGGGTTCCAAGCCTTTATGGTCAGAAGGCATGGGAAGTCAACGCAAATTTTGGATTAAGCTAAACGATGATGGGTGGAGTAGCTAGCATGAGTTGCCTGGAGCAGAAAAGAAAGAGATTAAGGTATAAAAAAAGGATTAGTAATTACATTAATTAATAGTGGTTAATTATATATAATTTCATATTCAAACTTGTATAAAAAATAATAATAATATAAGATATCCTATTTATCTTAGGTCTAAAATAAAACACGGTTGGTTGGTTTGATTCATATTATCGTTATCTACGTATAGGAGCTGTACCGAATGGATATGACACTTACTGGACTTTTTGCTAATTGCAAATGCAGTTTGGAATCCAATACAATAAAATAGCGTGAGCTATGGAATTTAAATCAGATATTCAGCAAATAAAAACCCTGGTGAGTAAATCTCACTCACATGTTATTTAGAATTATTTTTATTCGGTAAAAATAATTGTTGTTTCTTGTTTGAATGCTTTCTGGTTGATTTAAATATATTATTTATTTAGGGTTGACTATTATATATATATTGGATTGATGATTGGATTGTTCCCGCACACTCATTAGCGGATGCTAGCGATACCATTAGCGGATGATTACCCTATACGCCCCACGCTATGATAGTGGATGACCTTCTATACCGCGATATCCTGCCTCGAAGCAGGATGGGTATTACTATGTTAACTAACATTTGTGGATGCAGGAAAAACAGGTTGGAGGGATCCACCTGGATTCCTCACAAATATTTTTGTTTGTTTGTTTTCACATATATTATCATATATGATGTTTTGGTTGATAATTGAGTGGTTTGATTGTTTAAATATCACTAGGGCCTAAATGTTGATATTTTAAAATATCATAAAAAGGAAATTTCCAGAGTTGAAAAGGGAGATTCTATTTTTCTAAAATAGAATTTGAAATTTGAATAGAATAAAAATATTAGCTTGTTTTAAATGAATAAAAACAAGTAGTTCTTTTATAAAAGAAGTTTATAAATGAAGGGAAAAGAATTATCATTGGATAACTCTGAAATAAAAATACAAGTGTGAAATTGAAAAGGGAAATCTACTTTCCACAGGTAGAAATACCGATTTCAAAAAAATTGAAAACGAGACTTGTTTAAGAATTTGAATCAGAAAATTCAAATAGAAATTGAGTATAGAAATTCAAATAGAAATTGAATATAGAAATTCAAATGGAAATTCAAATATAGAATTTGAATATAGAAAATATAAAGGAAATTCAAATATAGAATTTGAATATAGAAAGTGAAATGGAATTTGAACAAAGAAATTTAAATATAGAATTAGAATAAAATTTGAATATAGAATTTGAATATACAGAAATTTGAATAGAATAGAATTGAATAGAATTTGAATAGAATTGAAAATAGAATTTGAAAATAAAATTTCCAAGAGTATTTGAAATAGAAAGTTTAAATCATTTCGAAAATGGAACGACGAAATATATTTCGAAATGTGGATTTTTAAATAGAATAGGAATAAATCCAAAGGAATAATAATTTATAAAAAGGAATTGAAATTTAAATATAGAAGATCGAAGTATAAATGATATTACCAAGTAAGGGAAATCGACAATTATAAATAATCGAAAATATTAGGTTGGGTTGGGAAACTAATTTGAGATATATAATAAAAATATATCAGAATGGAGTTGAATTTATTATTGACGAAGTTCAAACGTTTATATATATAAATATAATTAAAACGAACTCGCCGCAGTGTGGTAGTTCGTAAATGGTTGTTTCGAATTCAATCGAGTATACAAAACTCAATTGAAGTCGGAATTCTTTGTAACAAGAAATGTCAGGACTGATTTGATATTAGTTTTCTAATGGAGGAGAAAAATCTGGATTTCGTCGAATAAATTTTGATTTATATCAAAATCAAATTTTCAGAAAAACAGCGCCATAACCATTTAAAAACCATAACGGTTTATTTAGTTTTATAAAAGGATTTTAAGTGAATAAAATCCGAATTTCTATTTAGAAAATTTCAGATTTGAGTTGTAAATTATATGTGAACTCAAGTGGAGTAATGAATTGATTTTTGAAACAGAAATCAGATTTTTGATTGTTGAATAGAGTTAACTAATTCGAGTAGTAATTAGCTAATGAGTTTATGAATTAATATTGGGCTTTGAATAAGTGAATTCGATTTGAAAATTTATATTCGAAATCGAAAAGGAAACTAGAATTGAAATTGAAATTTCAATTTGGTTATGAGAAAGTTGAATATTTTATTTGAACATGTTATGTTCCAAAAAAAGAAGTGAGATAGGAAAAATAGCTAACTAAGAATAAATGAGAAAAACTGAATTCAAACGATTGGATTGAGTTGAATTGAATTAGAAACAGGTGAGCATGTGTTAGACAGGTATGTGATGAAGTATACGAAGATCTTAATTTATGTGAACGGCAAAAAGGCACATATTTAAATTAATATATGAGATTTCATGCGCCGTATCCGCATGTCGCTTGGTCTTTTCTTTTTCTTTTGGATTGGAAAGGGCCATGGGAGGCTATTTAAAATATCCTGATGCTCCCGGTACAAAGGAGGTTATGGCGAATTTTTCCGGAAATTTAAGGAGTTAGAATATTTTTAAGATAATTTGATAGTTAGAAATCAATGTATCGATATACATAGAATTCAATAAGGAAACGGATTTAAAAATTGATTATTATAAACAAAAAGTGAAATCGATAATCTGATAATAGAAAGAGAAACATATATACGTTTAAAAATGAATAATTGGTTTTTATAATATTGATTATTTGAGGTAAGTGTTTTTGTCTGTTTTGAAGTTAATGATGTTTTCAGTCAAGGTCTGAGAGGTAGTTTTACCCCAACTTGATTGATTTCATTTTTAATTGATAAATAGCAAGATCCAATCTCGAAGAGAAGTGTTGAATAATAGTTAGTTGAATGAAATATTTTGGGTTGTTGTAACAATGTTTTACACAGCATTCGTTTTAACCCAAGTGATGGAATTTTGGAAATATAAAAGTAAATATTTCCTGAGTATAATTAAAGTAGTCGGGAAAGAGATAAGTGATTGAAATTTGTTTCAATTTCAAATAGAATATATTTTCTAAGTGTAGAAAATAAAAGGAGGTGATATAGGGAAATGTTTTTCCAAATAGCGTAAGAGTCCAACAAGATCACTGAAAATATTTGGTTAACGAATATTGATAGGTAAATGAGGAAGTGAATTAATTAATGAAATATTAATTAACAGGCTAGTGATTGATTGATGTTATGGATGAATGGAATGTTTGTTTGTTTTTCTTTGATAGTTAAATAACCGACTATCGAAGTGTTTGCCAATATCGTTGTCAATATGGAGAGACCGGTTGGATTATTATCCGTGAACCACTCTGTATTGGCAGTAGCGTTGTGAATCAGAATATATGAAGATAATCAATGACGGAGTAACATGCAAGGGATTTTTCTATTAATAGAAATTGTGCCTTCGGTTTTGTTCAAACCCAGAATGAACATATATGGACGAATGTCTGACAGAGTATTTCCAATGATCGAATATGTTGGTCTGTATAAATATACATGGTGGCAACGGATTTATTCCCTTAGCATAATATCCATAATATATTTGTGCAAATCAATTAGCGATTAACGGATATGACAATGTGGCATTCAAAGTAATTGTGCTATCAAGGAATGATAAGTAATCGTAGCCTCAGGCCTCAACAACCGGGAAATGACAAAAATCGGGCAGACAGCAAGGCTATGTGGGTCGCTCCCATTAGGGTGTATAGTCACCTATCTAGAGATTCATTTAATTCCTTATTCTATTCGGTGCTGTCCCATTCGGGAAACGGTTGCTGATCCCAACCGTTGGTGATATACATTCGATACACTCAAGCGAAATGAGTGGTCGTTCATGTGTGGACCGGGTTGCAAGATGTTCTTGTTGAACCTAGTGTATTCCTCTCTAGAGATACACTATCCGAAGGTGGTTCCATACCTTGTCATGTTAGAAATCCAATCTCCAATAAGCGCCATGCGATTTTTGATTTTATATTATATATGGAGCGTGAGATGCAAGCGTTCCCCTAGATTCTATTTATTTGATTAGACATTATTATAATATCACTGGATTTTTGTATCAAAGTGTTTTGGGTTATAATAAGATAAAAACTGTCCATGTTTATGTGTGGTCTGGTCTTACTATTATCCTTTCTTTTGAAAGGATTTTGAAAGTTAAACAAATGGTTGGAGTTTACTCACACCAGTCCCATGACTGACCCAGAGTTTATTTTGTTTGTTTTCCCTAAACTCTTGGGTGCCCAAATTTGTACGGGCAGTCAAGTAGTCGGGATTTTTCAGAGTCACTTGGAAGAGCTGGAAGTAGGAGGCTTCACCAGTTAGCTATAGACTATCATATTTCCGCTGTGTACTATGTTGTATCTGGAAACAGATGTTTATAACTGTTCCAGGAATAACTGTTGTGCTCTGATAATGGTATGTGTATACAGTTACTGATTTGTATTTCAAAAGCTATGTTATTTAATATAGTTTATTCATTCTGCTGTGAGATTTGTGTTCTTCATTTTTCTTCTATTCTAAATTTTCTTTCTTTCTATTCCTCATCCTCTAACTTCTTTCTAATAATGATTCGTATTTCTGTGCAATTTGGGCTGGACATGTGATGTTATTAGTCAACTCAAATAGTACGGATTTGCGGGCCATTACAAAATATATTGACTAGAAATATGCTATTTTGGAACGCCTTTTATAACGGTTTTTAAGAAACATTTTGAGTTAAAGGTTAGTAAAGAATTTTGAAGATGATTTTGGAAGCTCAACAGCTTAAATAAGTTTAAGAATAAGATCAAATTTTATGAAATGTTTTCCAATTAAAAGACACTTAACTAGGGATCCGATAATTCAAAAGGATTTTTGTTTTGATGCTAATTATTTTGAAAAGACCGGTTTTAACCCATTTCGAATAATTATATGATGATTTGAAGTCGAAGATATTGAAGAAGATGGAAGACCGGGAATTTTCGCATTGAATGGGCTGCTTACTGATACCTTGGGTAGCTTTCATTATAAGGTTATAAGTGGCAATAATCCGGACGTACCTGTTGATTGTCCGGATATGCAAGGGCCGCTCTCCTTTATTGGACGAGGAATAGGGTGCCTTCAGTTTCAATCACAAACCAGAACGAACTTGTATTAGATGTAGGTCTGACATTGTATTTTACGACATAACCAATTGGTTTTTATTGATGATATATCAGTTGGTGGAGTAGGATTTATCCTTTTATCTTAAAACCGTTCTCTGATACTTACGTATTCAGAGGGTTATATGTTAATAGACACCGATTATATTTTGTGAATTGAAAGTGTGGCATGTTATGTGATGATGACAGATAGATCAAAGCTTCTGTTGATAAGTAGAGCTTTGTGGAACGTGACTTCATGACCTTACAACCAGTAATGAGCCGAAACAGGATGAAGTACCGCAGAGTTAATGTAGCGACGTGAACTTCCCGGTCGGCCTAAACCGAATAAGAAGATGGACTGCTTTGAGAACACGATGCATTATAACACAAACACGAGAACATTTCATTGCTATCACAACAATTTACATCAGAGTACAAGAATATTCCAGAGTATGAATAAATATTACACATTGGAAATACAATATCAGATATTAAGAACTTACATAACAACAAAAAATAATACATAAGTACAATGCCTAGCGGAAAACAACAGCTGACACAACCGAAAGAGATATACAGATATAAAGCTTTCTGAATATAGCTGCAGCTGTAATCCAGGATCCTGTAAAAATAAGTATATGCAAAAACCAATAGTACAAGCTGCTCATGTGGAAAATATGGACACCTAGAGTATAGGTAGAAACAATAAACTCCGAGTCAGTCATGGGACTGGTGTGAAAACTAAAACAGTAATTAAATATTTACTTTAAAAGTTGGGAAATCATGGACCACGTCGTATAATATGGAATGGGTTTACTCCACATGAATCTCAGTTCAAAATAAAACAACGCAATGCTTTTGGAAAAATGTAGCTATTATAAGACTCAGGTCCCATCACATAATGCAACGCAAGCCAGAGGATAGAGTTTTCCCTTATAATGACATGCTTGGTACGTTTAAAACAAATCACTTTGATATTACTATAAGTGCATAGTGTCAAAATCAACTTTAAATATAAATGTATCAATCATAGATGACATAGGCACCATATATTATGCCGCCATACATATTTTTACAACTAAAACTGAACTGTCGCATATTGGAATTGGATTCCATCTATGAGTCGAGGCAACGGATCTTCCTCACCGATTCGAGATACTCTAGCAAATGCCTCAGGGCTCGGACGCTGGCGAGCCTTGGTTAGCGACAGGGCCGGTCTACACTCGGTTTAGTGGATTGGTTATTCCTGAACACACGTTTCTCCGTCCCATAGGACCTATCTCTAACCATTTGTAACGACCTGTATTTTCAACGATATATAATTAATTTATTTAATTATTTAAATAGTGAAAATGGTTGTTTAATTTAATTATATTGAATATTTAATTAATATAAATAATAGAATAATATATTTAATTCTAAAATAATCAGAAATAGTGAATTGACAATATAATGTGAACTGGACAATTAAAAATATATATAATTCAGTTTGGAATTGAATTCGAATAACGAATATATTATATAAATGACAGTTGAACGTATAATTATAATATAATTAAAATCGAGCTCGAAATAGCGCAGTAGTTCGCTATTTGGCGATTTGAACTTCAACTGAATATACAGGTCCGTTTTAAATCGGATTTCTGTGAAACAAGAAACGTTCGGAGCTGGTGAACTATATTTTTCTAGTAGAAGAGAAAAATCAGGATTTTATTGTGTAGATTTTGATTTATGTCCAAATCAAATTTTCGAATAGTCGCTATGGAATCGTTATCAACCATAACGATATATTTAATTATAATTAAATATTGGCCTCGAATTTAGACAAGCCCTTTGAGATGTTGTTATAATTTAATTTTTAGGATTTTACTATAATTTTTGATTAATTAAATAAGCAACTTTTTATTTGGAGTATTTTGCACCCTGTAGTCAACATTTTGAGGTTTCACAATATGAGTTAATCTACAGATATTATCATATTTTTGGGATCGTAGAACACTGCACAATACAATGGTATTTTTATCTTTGTCATTTGCAGTTTATATATATAAACAAAATAGTGTACAAAGGGGTATCTATATTTTCTATTTTTAAAAGGTAGAAAGAGAGGCCACGCCTCGTTTTATTTTCAGCCGCTAGTTCTCAAGACCCTCCAATCAAAATGTGGGAAGTCTTCATCCACAAAAGTTCCAGTTAAAATGTATAAATACATGATTACTTCTCTAAACCCAACCATTTCATTTTTCTCGTGGTCAATATTCCTGGCCGTCACCACTTTCTTCACAAAACCCATTTTCGTGATCTTTGAAAAATCCCCATAAATCTAATAAAATCTCTTAATTCCTAAAACCGTTGTTTTTTAATTCCTGGTGAAAATTCCTTCAATCCGATATAGGTATTGTGGAGTTCGATTCAATTCCTGTCGAAGTCAAGGTCTTACAGTAAACCTAGGGTTTAGGATTTTTAAATTTTGAGGCATCAGTTCATGTTTTCATTTGTGGATTTGGGTTTGTGTGATGATTTGGAGCTTGTGCGTCATGTTTGGTGGAAACGATGGATCTTGAGTTCGATGGTGCACAATAAAATTGGTGCGAACCTGGAAGTCGAAGTATTGGGATGGACTACAGTTAGCAATGGTTTTTATGAATCTAAAGAGGATGGGAAGAGGAGTGAATTGGTGGAGTTGGTTTTGAGATTAGTTGAGTGTTGGGTGAGAATCGGTGATTCAAAGAATTTTGAAATGGTGAAGATGAGTAGTACGTGATTTCCGGTTTGGGAAAGAAGTTCTCGCGGGTTTGGGCATTGGGAAATTGGTATGGGCCTTATTTTATTAGTGAGCCCACTTAAAATTTAAATGTGAAGTTTTGTAACAACCCATATTTTAATAACATGTTCAAACTATAAATCAAGGAAGAATTAATTTTTAAAACAAGAATCAAAGGAAACGGGTTGCACCATTGCGTTCGTCTCGAAATTCTGATTGGAAACGAGTCCGAGTTTTCGAAAATCGGAGTTCGTATGAGGGAGATATGACCTCTAGAAGTTTCATGAATTTTCAGAATAAAAAATAGCTCGAAATTCGAATTCGAATTTCGAATTCAAACTCCCGAACAGGCTGGGCGGGAAATTTCCCGCCAGGGACCAGGTCGACCTGGGGGTCGACCATAGTGTCGACCTCCCAGGGACCAGGTCGACCATAGTGTCGACCTGGGGGTCGACCTGCCTTCCGAACCCACTTTTTGAACCAGATGCATCCTGATGTACCTGACCTCGTTTTCTGTCCAGATTCGTCTGCCTAATCTTATTTAAACAGCCTCCTAGCCTCATTCTCTTTACACCATTCTTCTCTATCCTTATGCTGCTCAAACTCTTGATGATCATGGCTTCTTCTTCTTCCTCTAAATTAAGATAAATTAAATTAAAAATGTGAAGATTATTTCTTGAAGACTACGGCTAGGAATTGGGGATTTTCTTCTACAATCAAGATTCAACGATTCAACAATTCACTAACAAATTTCTAGACTTGACTTCTACATCTTCCTTAGACCACGATCTGTAAGTTCAAGTTACTTTTAGATAAAAGCTGTAAACTTAATATCCATGTTGTAAATTGGAATTGGAACTATGTATGTTAATTTATTCATATCTATTCTTGTTCATCTTGGATCATGATTTCGTGAATATTGCTTTTGGCCTATTCATGTCGTAAATCAAACTCTTTCATGTCTATAACCTTAACATGCCAATGACGTTGAAACTATTGTTAATGGCCAAGCACTATGGCTGTGAACATAAGACTATGCCTATGCCTATGACTGAGAAAATAAGACTATGCCTATGACTGAGAACATAAGACTATGCCTATGACTGTGAACATATGCCTATGCCTATGCCTATGACAGTGAACATAGGACTATTGCCTATGACTATGACGAGGACAATTGTGGTTAATCACCTATGACTCTTGACTATGAGAATTATTACATATGATTATGAACATAAGGCTATTATCTATAGCCATGACTTTGAAACTATTACCGTTAATTGCCTATGAATATTTGCCTAGAACTATTTTGGATAATTATCCATGACTATTGTGATTAGTCGCTTATGATTCAAAACTATGAGGTTTCTACCTATGACTACTGGGGTTAATTGCCTAAGACTATTATAGTTGATTATTCATGCCCATAACACTATAGTTGAAAACCATGTTGTACACTGAATTGGCATTTTGTTGGATCGTATACCTAGGGTGTGAGTTGCTTAGTTTATTCGCTATTATGTACACCAAAACCATCGGATCCATTATCCTGGTATTTGGCTTGCTTTTGCATGCCTATTCTTTTATGTCAGCGTTCACCATGACTATCGCCTTATCTTGCTAGATTTGAATTCCTATATGCCAGTGATGTTGTAACCAATTATCTCAAGTTATGTCATGCTAGCCTTGTAACCCCTTTTATCGCTTTATGCTCGTACCTTTTGCCTATCATAGTTTTGATGTTATTCCCTTTATACTGAGATTTGGATTTATTTGTAGTATGGATTGATTCACGTTTATGTGCAATGGGAATATGATTTGGTAGATTAGGCAAAACATGAATTGGTTATGAACATGAATTATGAAGTTAATAAAAGGCAAAACTTGAAACATGAACATTGTTATAACTTGAATCTGGATGTGGGCATGAAACTTGCCTTGAAAACTTGATACGAACTTGACATGAAACTTGAACATGGACATGACACTAGAATGAACATGAAAATGGCCAACTCGAGGTTGGGTTGAGTTTGCAGTGTAATTCTGCCCAGAACCGCCTGGAAAATCCAGTTACTGCAAACAATAGGATCCAATGTGGGTAGTTGGTCATACCGCACTTGAAAACCCGAGGTCAGACTGAGTTGTGGTGTAATTCTGCTCAGAACCGCCCAGCATATCCAGTGACCACAACAACAGGTCTGATGTGAGAGGTTGGGGTGCATTTATGAATTAATGCCACATGATAGGGTTAAGTCATGAACATGAAAGACAACACTTAACCAAATTGACACATGATTCGTAGGGCTAAGTCATGAACTTGAACGACAACACTTAGCCAATTTGACATGACACGTAGGCGGGTTAAGTCACGAGCATGAATGACAACACTTAACCAACTTGACATGCTAGACTGATAGGGGTTAAGTCACGAATTTAAATGACAACACTTGACCTATTAGACGGAAACCCTAGTTACGCGGTCCATTTCAGCAGTAACCCACTAGATGTATCATGGTACCCTGGAACTAGGCAGGGTGGGGCATGATTATTGGGCTGATTGTAAGCGACCAGAACGACGGCTGTGTTGGTGCGCCAGTGTAGGTTCAGGCGGGCTATGGTCGTGCACGTGGTCCGGAATTGAAAAAGCAGGCATTGGGCATCAGTAGGTTTATCTGTGCATGCTTGATTCGTGTCGGTGGTTGGCACCCTAGGGCTTGATACACCCTATGGTGGACTTAGCATAGGTGACTACATTCGTGATAGGGCCGTATGACACAAACACATGACGAGCTAGAACTTGTAGGGAGCCGATCGAGTAGTGGATCGTTCCGTTGGACCCAGTAATGGGTCATTCGTGATATTGGGCCAAGGGATCATTTCATGATTAATATAAGACATGGGTTGGGATTCTAGTACAGTTGATGCAGCAAACCTCGAATTTGTGATGCTATACTTGATTTACACTTGAATTATCATGCTATCTTAGTCTATCTTGCCAATTGTGACAGCATCCGTATGTTTACTTTCAGTTTATACATGTCATGTTACCTTTATCTGTTTTTATGCTGAAAGTCACTTGGACTTACCAGTCTTTATGACTGACCCGTTTTCTTTCGCCTTTTTTCTTCCGTCCCCCCCCCCCCCCCCCCCCCCATGTTCTCAGCGAGGAAAATCTAGCACTTAGCTTGGATCTCGCTTGCTTTCGGTTCAGCTCATGTACGGTTTGATCTTGAGCTATGCTATGGCTGCATTTCTGCTACCTTTGGGGAATTAAGCTACTTTTGATGTTTTAAGTTTATGCTTCTTTATTTATGCAAGACAGAATTTGCTGTAATCGAAAATAATGATCTTGGCTATTTGATGTATAAGTTTTTGACTCTTTTGGAAAGTAATGAAATTTATCTTTTGATTCTTCCGCTGTTTTATCTATGTTATGTCTTGTGATATTTCTGTGTTTGTTTACCTCAATAACGCTCCTCCAAAATTAGTGCATTCCCTTTGTGAGTGACCCTAGCGGAGGTGGGGTTTTACATTTGGTATCAGAGCAGAAGGTTACCAGACTGGGCAAAAGTTTTTAAAACCTTCTAAAACTATTTTCAAAACCGTTTACAAAGAAGCATTTTTCAAGAAAAGTCTTGTTTTATTTAAAAGGTTATTCCCCAAAAGCCATTAGCACTATCCTTTGTTTCCTCATTTGAATCTCTTCTTTTTCATTTTAGCATGTCTGGGAATCTTAACTTTCTAGAGGGCGTGCCAATACCTGGCTGGTTCAGGAGGTACTTAGAGGCTAGGGCCAACAATGCAGGCCTAGCAGATATTCCTCCTCCAGCTGTAGCGATTCCACCTCCTCCCCCTCCTCGTGCAATTGCTTTCTCAAAGATCTGTAAAGATTTTAGGGCCATGGGTGGAAAGGATTTCAAGGGAACTGAATCATTCGTTCAAGCGAGGAACTGGCTCAAAGAAACTGAGGATCTGTTCGTTATTTTCAAGGTGGACGATAGGTAGATGGTATAGTTGGCGGTATGGTTGCTCAAAGACGAAGCTTCCTATTGGTGGGAAGTCACTAACGCTGAGAGGCCGGTTGAAACATGGATGGATTTTAGAATAAGGTTTGAGACAAAATTTCTCTCGCAAGCTAAACGAAGTCTACAGCTGGAAAAATTCTTATCTCTTAAGCAAGGAAGTATGACGGTCAAGGAGTACGTCAATCAATTCAATCAGCTGGCTCGGTTTGGACTGGACTTAGTGAATACCCTCATAAGAAGGCTCTCCGTTTTGTCAAAGGATTGAATGAGCCACATCACAGCTGGGATATGACCCACGTACCTGTGGGAGCTACTTAAAAAAAGCTAGTAGACATGGCGTTCTTAAATGAAGAAGACAAGAGTGACAAGAAGGAGGTCAAGGCGAATGAGCCTCCAAACAAGAAAGTAGACTCCGAGAAAGGAGGAAAGAACAACAACAACAAGAATGATAACAAGACACGCGAGAAAAGAAAATGCCACTTCTATGGTATTGTAACGACCCAGAAAATCTGAACCAATTTAAAAATTTTAAATTGACTAAAATAATGGAATTTAAATATTTAAAATAAATATTTTAAATAATAGCAATGAAAATTGAGTTTGAATCGACGTTTGAATACGAATATAATTAATTCTAATTATAAACAAGGCCTGAAAAGGCGTTGCAGTTTCAAAATTTGAATTCGAACTTTGTCGGACTGTACCGGGTGCAAAACAAAACGGATTTGAGTGAAACCAAAAATATTTAAATCTGTTAGTGAATACCTTTCTAACGAATCTGAAAAATCGAAGTTTCATAGCGGAAAGCAAAAGTTATAGCCAAATGAATTTTCAGAAAGGTCGCTATGGAATTTATATAGCCCGTGAAATTGGCCATTTTGCATACGACCTCGGAATTTGATGAAACCACTTTCGTTGGATCCGGGATGTGAAGTTATGGCTAGATTTCAAATTTCATAATTTTTGAAGCTAGTATGTGAGCGTGGCAAAGGAAAACGTGTTTTGGTCAATTATAGTTAAATTGGATCGACCAGAAATGGGCCTTTTTGCAAACGGTCTCAGAATTCGACGAAACTAGTTTTGTTGGGACCGTATCGTCAAAACATAGCTAGATTTATTTTTCTGGAATTTTTCGAATCAGTTTGTGGCCCTGGCAAATTGAAACGTACGTTCAAATTAAATATTGAATGTTTTATATTTTAATTTGAATGAAAACTGACTGAAACAGTCGAATGGGCCTACGAAACATATCCCATTGTGTTTGGAATGGGGGTAAAACGCTAGGGACGACAGTCGTTGGGTTTGGATTGGGGTTCGTGTGTGAAAGGGGGTATTTTCGATATTTAAAAATATATAAATAAATAAATAATTCTAATTGGCCACTACCCCTTCTCTCTCTCCCCGACTATACCAGACGAACGACGGAAGTCAACTCTCACCTTCTATCCTCGATTCCTCCTTCCACACAAAGTAAAATCAAGTGCTCCAGTTAAGGATTTTGCAGAGCACCTCTCAAGCTTCAAATCCATATAGGATTTGCATTTTTTCGAAGTATATTTGAAGAGAACCGCGAGTGGGAAGTTCGGAGTTTTGAAGCTCCGCTGTGGCCACGTCAGACCACCGAAGTGGACCCCACTTCCGGCGCCTGAGCGCCTCTCCCCCCGTTCAACCTCGCGCAACCCGATCGTGGAACCATTACACGGATTGATCGAAAAATCCAAACCTAGTTTGGAACCATTTCAGAAAAGGTTCGGCTATTTATTTTGAACTGTTTTAACACCTTTAAACCGTTGCAAACTTTGAAAAATCATATATTTTTTGTTTTTTGACGAAATTCGATGAAACAAGAAACATCGTGACCGTGTGGACGTCTTCTACATTTTAGAATAGACCGCATATTTTTCTGAGCCTTCTGCTATTTTTGGTGGAGTGGAACCCAATGTGAGATTTCTAATTTATAAACGATATGGAAAACGACGATGTATAAATTATATAGTTGATGTATGAGTTATATAAGCGTTGTGCACCCCTTGTATAAGCGTTGTATAAGTTGTACGTTCGATGTATAAGTTGTATATGCGTTGTAAAAATTATTTATGTGTTGAAATAGAAGTGAATTGCTATATATATATATATATATATACGCCCCTCGTCCACAAACCATGGACGATATTTATTGCTTGTGAATGGTGTGAAAATTGACTGATAGCGAATGGTTGATTGGAATTGTTGTGGTTGATATTGATTGATTGTGGTTGAAAAATACCCGTTTGTGGTTGAGAAATATTTGGTTGAAACCACATAGGATTAGTTTGTGGAAATGAAATAAATATATACATGCCGCCTGCGTGCGAACTAGATGCATGATCCCCATTGTCAAAAACCGTGAGGTTTTAAGATAGAGCGAGGAGCCGTACTAGGGACGGTCCCGGTTTTAACTACCCTGCCGTTATGCTGCCGAAATTTTGAATAATATTCATGTGTTTAAATTATTTTCATTTGTTGAAACTTTTTTTACTCGTTGAATAGAAAACCTTCATGTGTTGAATCGATATTAATTCGTTGGATAGAAATTCATGTGTTGAATGGTGTTCGTGTTTTAAATATAAAAATCACATTTTTATCTATATATATAAACTATAGAAAACCTTCATGTGTTGAATCGAAATTCATTCATTGAATTGAAATTCATGTGTTGAATGGTATTCGTGTTTTAAATATAAAAATCACATTCTTATCTATATATATAAACTATAGAAAACCTTCATGTGTTGAATCGAAATTCATTCGTTGAATTGAAATTCATGTGTTGAATGGTATTCGTGTTTTAAATATAAAAATCACCCTTTTATCGATATATACAAACTATAGAAAACCTTCATGTGTTGAATCGAAATTCATTCGTTGAGTTGAAATTCATGTGTTGAATGGTATTCATATTTTGAAATAAATTGTTTTATAATAAAAATCACATTTTTATCATCTATACGAACTATATAAAATAGTCGTGTTTTGAAATAAATGATTTTATAATAAAAATCCTATTTTATCACCTATATGAACTATAGAAAATAATAGTGTTTTGAAATGAACCGTTTTACAATAAAAATCACATTTTTATTATATACATGAATTGTTAAATATAGTGAAGTGTTGAAATAGAAGACAGTTAGATAAAAATATCATTTTTATCAAAAGTATGAAAAGGATATAGCTTTGAAATCGAAGAATCGATATATATATATATATATATATATATATAGAATTGAAATATATCGAATAACGACGCTGCAGTTCGTATTTTGAAACCGTGATTTCAAACGATTATACCGGGAGATCCGACCATCAGATTTTCCCGCAACCTCAACCATTGGGTTCGTTTTGGAAATATTTTTCCAACGACACCAACTTTGGAAAAATCCAACATTTGGATTGTCTGGAATGTTTAATTCAAATCTGAAGAAAAACAGCGCCAGAATCGATTATATATATATATATATATATATATATATATATATATATATATATATATATATATATATATTATATTTAATCGAATAACGACGCTGCAGTTCGAATTTTGAAATCGAAATTTCAAACGATTATACCGGGAGATCCGTCCATCGGATTTTCCCGAAACTGGAACCGTTGGATTCGTTTTGAAAAGATCTTTCTAATGATGTAAATTTTGTGAAGATCCAACGGTTAGATTTTCAGATATGTGTAAATCAAATCTGAAGGAAAACAACGCCACGGCCGCGTTATGGCCCGAAGCGTCATTTTGAATAAATTGGCTATTTTAAAATAAAAAAAAATAGCGATAAATCATTATAAAATATTATAAACGATATGGATGTGAAATCTAGAAATTAACTAAAGGTTGGCTAAGTCGAATGGTTTCTTGGGTATTGATCTGATGTTGGTTTCGGCCTTCGGGGTTAATATTTGGGAAATCGCTCTCTTACTAATTGACAGTTAGTGACTAATGAATTGAAATGATGCGTGTGTATGTTAGTGTTGCACTTGTTAATTATATACGCGAGTTGCCCAGAAAGACCGGGTTTATCCCATTCTGAATAACTGAATCGACAATAAGAAATCAAAGATGAAGACGGTGGTCGAAGACCAGAGATCTTCACCTCATTTGGATGGTAACCGAGGTCCTGATGGGGAGGCAACCCGAAATATGGATAATGAGTGGTGATCGTCCAGACGTACATGGTGATCGATGGGTTTGCGAGGTATATAGTGCCTCCGGTTTCGTTCAGACCCAGAACGGACTTGCAAATGGACAGTGTGTCTGACATTGGAATTTATTCTGTGTGATTGATAGCCATCAGTTGCACGGTGTGAATTGCCTGTGTGGCATGCTAAGATGCAATGATCATGGCTTCTGTTGAAAAGCAAAGTCTTGTGGTAATGATCAAAGCACCGCCTATGTGGCGTAGCTTTGTGTATAACGAGAATTCGCGAGCCTCACACCCTGGTATGAAACAGAAATGGGAGAAGGACCTCAGGGAGGGCATGCATTTCTTTCTAGTTAGAAGTGGCGTCAGTGGTTTTACACGCCCTGACGAGTTTGACTTATGTGGTTGTTACTGTTGCGAGGCGCCTCGGTTAGATCGGACGATCCAGGTCCGATGGAGTCTCTCGTTGGCTCGTTGACGCCCCAAAGGGCGGGGAAACGTATTGTTCAGGCATAATAATCCACCTCGATGGACCGGCCCTGACGATCTAAAGGGTTGATGCGTTCTGATCCTGAGACACGGACTAGAGCGTCTCAAATTCGGTAAGGACTATCTTTTTCCTTGGTTCATGACGGAAATCCAATTTCCAAATACGTGACTGTGCGATTTTGATTGTATACCTATATATGGCGACATATAGGTATGGGGCATTAATGTCGTCTATGATTGATAGTTATGATTTGAAACTGTTTTCAAAACATATAAACACTAGCAATAATATCAACTGCCTTTGTTTTATTCGTATCAAGCATATTTTGGCTGTTATAAGGTAAAAACTCTATCCTCCGGTTTGCGTTGCATTGTGTGATGGGAACTGAGTCTTATAATGGCTTCATTTTTATAAAAAACATAGCGATGTTTAAAAGAATGATTTGTTTTAAAGCACTGACAATCCAATGGAGTAAACCCGTTCCACGAAAGTGGCATGGTCCTGTGATTAGCCATATTATAAATGTGTTAAGTAGATTTCTCATACCAGTCCCATGACTGACTCGTAGTTTGTTTCACTTTCAAACTCTGGTGCCCCTTTTTCTACACGGGCAGCCTTGTATTCAGGTTTAGCTTGTTCTTTCTGGATAGCTGGAGCTGAAGATGGATTCTATTATTTATCTCTTTTTATGCTGTTCAGCTCCTATTGTACATATTTTGTTTGTTTTCCGCTGTAAACATGTATGTATAGCTGAACTGTATTTGTACTAAGTATGATCCTGTATACTGTGTAACTCTGATGATTATGTTTATCCAGTATATTCTATTGTGCATTATCTGGTGTATTTATTTAATTCTGTTCTTCTATTATATGTTTCTGTGTTATATTCCAAGGATTACCCTTGCCTCGGTCAGTACGGGGTTTGGGGTCGTCTCATTTGGTATCAGAGCTTTGGTTAAGCTTAGTTCTGAAATATAACATGTGAACGAACTCGTCAGAAATAGAACCAGTAGTATTCTAGGACGGGTAACTCTATACAGATAGGATCAGTAATATCCTAGTATAAGTAAAGCAGAATGAAATACACCCTAGTAGACACATTTACATTCAAGTATTTGTCTCTATGTTTTGAAATATCTTTTCTGTTGACCTGACACTTTGTCTGCTAATTGCAGACGTACTAGAAAGTGAGTGACAGGAACAGAAGAAATAATCGTATGGCTCGACCAGCTAATGAGCCAGTTGTGCTCCCACAGCCAGAATCAGATATAGAAGTTCTATTCAAGAGATTTCGAAATCCGGGTGGATCGCCATTCTTAGCAAAGAGTCCATTATGGAAACACAAGCTTGGATCCGTTCTGCAGAGAAAATCTTTGAGGGGTTAAAGCTGAGAGACGATCAGAAAAGATTACTGGCGTCTAAGGCACTCAAAGAAGAAGCTTTGTTTTGGTGGGATTCAGTTATTGAAGATAATCCAGAAGGTGATATCACCTGGGACAGAATCAAAGTGATTTTCCTAGAAAGATTTACTCCTCCCGAAGCGACCGAGCGATTATGTGATGAATTTTCTTATTTGATTCAAGGTGATATGACCATCCCAGAATATCATAAGAAATTTAACGAACTTTCTCACTTTGCTCCTCATCTGATTCAAGATCCAAAGAGGAAAAATCTGAGGTTTATTCATGGCCTGCAAAGAAAATATCAGAATAGTGTGATGAGGAATGTGAAGCTCCCCTTTTTTGAAATGATATACATGGCTTACCAGTACGAAGATCTCGACAAGAAAGGTATGTTGCCTTACGAAGAAGAGGTAAGCTCTAGTAAGAAAGTTGAGTCTGAAACTGATCGTCCGGAGGCCAGTACGATGTCTGAGGTCAGTAAGAAGCCCAAAGTAAATCGGAAAAGGGACAGATCTGGGAAAGGACAAGTAACAACTGCTATGTGCAGTAACTGTAAGAAGCCAGGGCATTTGGCGATAAATTGCGGACCATTAATGAAACAAAACAAAAGTGGATCTAAATCAGAGAAGAATTTTCACGAGAAGAGAGGTTGCAATAAATGCCATAAGACAGGTCATCTTGCAAAGGATTGTTGGCTCTTAATGAAGCTTGCAGTAGTTCAAGTGAATGAATTGGCAGAAACTTCTGAGCCCTCAGCTAGTCAGGAAAGGCCCAGATGTTTTAGAAGGCACGCTAACTGTCAAAGACATTCCTGTTAAAGTACTGTTTGACACTGGCGCGTCGCGAAGCTTTGTTGTAAAGAATGCAGCTAAGAAACTGGATTTAAATTTGAAAAAGCTCAAGGAACCAATGACTATCCAGAATCCGGTTGGGGGTTCCATTGACCTCAGTTGGGTTTATGGAGTGCCGGTTTTTTTTCTCGTTATCGGTTTCCTACCATCGCGGTCGTCATGAATTTTAAAGAGTTTGATCTTATCTTGGGGTTAGACTGGTTGACCAAATATGAAGCTGAAGTTAAATGCGCCGACAGGGTCGTAAAGGCGAAGATAAAATCAGGTGATTATATAACCATTCCCTGTGAAGGTCAGAATTCTAATAGAAAAGACTTCTGGGCAGGTCTCGATGTTTCTCCAGCCCAAATAGAAAATATCCCTGAAGTTACAGAGAATATTCCCGACCTAGTAAAAGATATACCTGTCGTCAAGAACTATGCGGATGTATTCGAAGAAGTTGTTCGCTTACCTCCGCAGAGAGAAATAGATTTCAAGATCGCTTTGATTCCCAATGCGAGGCCGGTAGTTCATGCTATTCGAAGAATGTCCTTGAAAGAGAAAGAAGAACTTGACAATCAAACACGATAGCTAGTATGGAAGGGTCTGATCAGGCCTAGTTTCTCTGATTGGGGAGCAGCAGTGGTGTTTCTCCCAAAATCTGATGGTACTCTGCGTCTATGTGTGGATTATCGTGATTTGAACAAGCAGACAATAAAGAACAAATATCCATTGCTGCGAATCGATGACTTATTGGATCGTCTGAATGGAGCACAAATATTTTCAAGGATGGAACTAGCTACAGGCTTCCATCATCTTCGAATTGCCGAAGAATGTGTTCTAATGACAGCATTCAGAGGTCCAGACTTATTCTACGAGTGGTTAGTAATGCCATTCGGCTTATGTAACCCTCCAGCATAATTCGTCGATCTGATGAATAGAGTGTTCAGAGGGGTTTTGAATAAATTTTTTCTGGTTTTTATTGATGATATTCTAATCTTCTCTAAATCAAAGGCCGAACATGAAAAGCATTTGGAACAGGTTCTAGAAATCCTCAGAAGGAAGGTCTTAAAAGCCAAACTATCCAAATGTATATTCTGGCAGGATGAAGTGAAATTTCTAGGCCATGTCATATCGAAAGAAGGAATTGCTGTGGATCCAAGTAAAATCACAGCTATTCAAAATTGGAAACAGCCCAGTACTCTTACAGAAGTCCGTAGTTTTCTCGGATTGGCTAGTTATTACCAGAAGTTCATTAAAAACATTTCGAAGATATCTGGTCACTTAACGAAGCTTATAAAGAAGCACTCTAAATTCAAATGGACTCCTGAAAGTGAGGAGGATTTTGAAGAGCTAAAGTTAAGATTAACTACTGCTCCAGTATTAACCATCATCGATGGAAATCAGGATTTGAAAGTCTGGACTGATGCTTCTAGAGAAGGCCTTGGCGCAGTGTTAATGCAAAGGGGCCAAGTGATTGCTTATGCTAGCCGTCAGCTGAAGCCGCACGATAAAAACTACGTAACTCATGATCTTCAGTTATTGGCTATCGTATTCACCTTGAAAATCTGGAGACACTATCTTCTGGGTGAGAAATTCGAGCTGTATACAGACCATCAGTCGTTAAAGTATCTGTTCACCCAGAAAGACCTGAATCTGAGGCAGCAACGTTGGCTAGAATTCCTTGCAGCATATGACTTTGAGATTATATACACTCCAGGGAAAGCCAATGTCGTGGCCGATGCGCTGAGCCGAAAGAATGAAATGATCGCCAGCTTTATTATTACGACTTCCTTGATTGACAAAATATCTATTCTTCAGAAGGAGTATAACTTTATTAAGGATATGATCAAAAGGATTCAGAAAGGCGAACCCTCGTGTTTTCAAATAGATAGCGATGGAATCCTGAGATTGAAAGGAAGGATTTGTGTTCCTGGCATCCCCGAGCTCAAAAGGGAAGTGTTAGACGAGTGTCACAAGTCCAAGCTGAGTATCCATCCTGGTGTAGCCAAAATGTATAACGATCTCAAGCGAACATTCTGGTGGAAGGCTATGTAAAGGGGCGTTTCAATATATGTTAGCCAATGCCCTACTTGCCAGCTAGTCAAGAGCGACCAACAGAAACTGGCTAGATTATTACAACCGCTAGACGTTCCTGGTTGGAAGTGGGAACATATTTCTATGAATTTCATTGATGGTCTGCCCAGAACCAGAAAAGGAATTGACAGTATTTGGGTGATCGTAGATCGCTTCACGAAGACCGCCCATTTCATACCTGTCAGATCAAACAGAACTGCTCAGAGTCTTGCGCAGATACATTTCAAGGAAATAGTTGGACTACATGGAGTGCCGCTCAGTATAGTCAGTGATAGAGCCACAATATTCACTAGCAAATTCTGGGAGGCATTTCAAGTCGAGCTGGGAACGAAGTTGAACTTGAGCACCTCTTATCATCCTCAGACAGACGGTCAGACTGAGAGGGTGAATCGTATTTTAGAAGATCTATTGCGGGCTTGTGTTCTAGATTTTGGTGGATCGCGGGAAGACCATCTGCATTTGGCTGAATTCTCATATAATAATAGCTACCAGGCGAGCCTTGCAATGTCGCCATTCGAAGCGTTGTATGTTAGACCGTGCCGATCTCCTGCTTGTTGGGTCGAACCCGGTAATAGACTTGTGTTGGGTCCTGATATGATCCGAGAAGCTGCCGACAAAGTCGATTTTATTAAGAAGCGATTACTCGCCTCTCAAAGCCGTCAAAAGAGCTATGCCGATAGGAGAAGAAGAGATATATCCTTTGTTGTTGGCGACTATGTATATTTAAAGGTATCGCCGATGAGAGGAGTTATCCGGTTCGGTAAAACTGGAAAGTTGGCGCCTAAATTCATTGGCTCGTTTCCTATTCTGGAACGGATCGGAACTCTCGCTTATAGGGATAAATTGCCTGATTGGTTGCCTGGAGTGCATGATGTATTTCATATATCTCAACTTCGAAAGCACGTTCATGATCCAGACTTGATCGTGGAAGAAGCAGCTCAACAGGATATTGAAATTACTCCAGAATTAGCTGTGAGAAGAGAGCCGCTCAAGATTATCGGCAAAGAAACCAAAGAGCTGAGAAACAAGAAAGTTCACTTGGTCAAAGTTCAATGGAGTGGAGATCCGTAAGATTGTACTTGGGAAAATGAGGAGAGCATTCAGAAAGCCTATCCTAGATGCCGAGTGGATATCTCTGACTGACTCCGGTGCAAGGTACATTTACCATACTTTGCATTACCAATCAATTCTCTACTTTGTTGTTATTTTCTTTCCATCGATGTGCACTTTTAATTCTATAGTCTGCTTAATTTAAAAAGAATGTATGAATTAATTTATATGATTTTGAAAAGTTAAAAACAATTTGATTGTTGTTTGTGTTGTGTGATAGTAGATTTGATTAATTAAATTATTGAAACGATAGTTAATTAATAAGGGAATGAATGGTAGGATTTATTCGATTAACTCACACATTGAATTGATTAGAAAATAGATAGAAATATATACATGTGCATTTTATATATTTGAACAGGTAAATGGATAGCTGCTGAGTAAAGATTTTATTTGCGTGCCCGACAAATAGGTAAACCTTAATGAGTTGGATGCGAAATATTATTATATCAACTCCTGTGAATGCCATTGGATGCGGAGTGCTGGTTATTCTGTGTGTAATAATAAACGTCGCTATAGGATAGTAACAATTAATTTTGAACTACATTACATGGCATACTTCTGAAGATAGGCATACTTCATCATATACCACATAAGCATTTGGAGCTTGTGTGACGAGGTGGAAGATTTACCATACGAGCGAGAGGCTTGTATGGCGATGACTATATTTTACAGGTTGAACTGATGACTGATATGGACTATTTAAATTGTAACGATAAAATTGCCAGATTAATAAAAACCCCATACGGGTCTGGAGTTGGCAATAATCACGTCTCTCTAGTTATTAGATACGGCACATGGACTATTTATTTCCCACACGGGACGAGGTGACGAGGATTTATCCTCTGGAGCATTTAAAATACACACTCCCTCAGGCTTTGACAGGGTGACGAGAATTTATTCTCTGGAGTTATTATCAATACACGCTCCCCTGTAAACACAAGAATATATCACTATAAATATGTGTATGCTTATTAGGATTTATTGGGTACCTAATACGGCCCAATAAATTTCCAAACCTCTCCCCGTACAAAGGAGGTTATGGCGAAATTTTTCGAAAATTCCGGGTGTTAGCCAAATTTTTGAAGAATTTGAAAATTCTCAAAAACTGAAAAGTTGGAGAATGGGAGCCAGATCGAACGTAGAGTTGATTAATCAAACCACTTTCGACTTTGTTCCTTTTCGAGAACGAAAAGTTTTAAGTGGGGGAGATTGTAACGACCCAGAAAATCTGAACCAATTTAAAATTTTTAAATTGGATAAAATAATGGATTTTAAATATTTAAAATAAATATTTTAAATAATAGCAATGAAAAGTGAGTTTGAATCGACGTTTGAAAATGAATAAAATTAATTCTAACTATAAACAAGGCCTAAAAAGGCGCTGTAGTTTCAAAAATTGAATTCGAACTTTGTCGGACTGTACCGGGTGCAAAACAAAACGGATTTGAGTGAAACCAAAAATATTTAAATCTGTTAGTGAATACCTTTCTAACGAATTTGAAAAATCGAAGTTTCATAGCGGAAAGCAAAAGTTATGGCCAAATGAATTTTCAGAAAGGTCGCTATGGAATTTATGTAGCCCATGAAATTGGCCATTTTGCATATGACCTCGGAATTCGACGAAACCACTTTTGTTGGATCCGGGATGTGAAGTTATTGCTAGATTTCAAATTTCATAATTTTTGAAGCTAGTATGTGAGCGTGGCAAAGGAAAACGTGTTTTGGTCAATTATAGTTAAATTGGATCGACCAGAAATAGGCCTTTTTGCAAACGGTCTCAGAATTCGACGAAACTAGTTTTGTTGGGACCATATCATCAAAATATAGCTACATTTATTTTTCTGGAATTTTTCGAATCAGTTTGTGGCCCTGGAAAATTGAAATGTACGTTCAAATTAAATATTGAATGTTTTATATTTTAATTTGAATGAAAACTGACTGAAACAGTCGAATGGGCCTACGAAACATTTCCCATTGTGTTTGGAATGGGGGTAAAACGCTAGGGACGACAGTCGTTGGGTTTGGATTGGGGTTCGTGTGTGAAAGGGGGTATTTTCGAAATTTAAAAATATATAAATAAATAAATAAATCTAATTGGCCACTACCCCTTCTCTCTCTCCCCGACTCTACCAGACGAACGACGGAAGTCAACTCTCACCTTCTCTCCTCTATTCCTCCTTCCACACTCAGTAAAATCAAGTGCTTCAGTTAAGGATTTTGAAGAGCACCTCTCAAGCTTCAAATCCATATAGGATTTGCATTTTTTCGAAGTATATTTGAAGAGAACCACGAGTGGGAAGTTCGGAGCTTTGAAGCTCCACCGTGGCCACGTCAGACCACTGAAGTGGACCCTACTTCCGGCGCCTGAGCGCCTCTCCCCCCTTCAACCTCGCGCAACCCGATCGTGGAGCCATTACACGGATTGTTTGAAAAATCCAAACCTAGTTTGGAACCATTTCAGAAAAGGTTCGGCTGTTTAATTTGAACTGTTTTAACACCTTTAAACTGTTGCAAAATTTGAAAAATCATATCTTTTTCGTTTTTCGACGAAATTCGATGAAACAAGAAACATCGTGACCGTGTGGATGTCTTCTACATTTTAGAAGAGACCGCATATTTTTCTGAGCCTTCTGCTATTTTTGGTGGAGTGGAACCCAATGTGAGATTTCTAATTTATAAACGATATGGAAAACGACGATGTATAAATTATATAGTCGATGTATGAGTTATATAAGCGTTGTACACCCCTTGTATAAGCATTGTATAAGTTGTACGTTCGATGTATAAGTTGTATATGCGTTGTAAAAATTATATATGTGTTGAAATAGAAGTGAATTGCTATATATAAATATAAATATAAATATAAATATATATATATACGCCCCTCGTCCACAAACCATGGATGATATTTATTGGTTGTAATTGGTGTGAAAATTGATTGATAGTGAATGGTTGATTGGAATTGTTGTGGTTGATATTGATTGATTGTGGTTGAAAAATACCCGTTTGTGGTTGAGAAATATTTGGTTGAAACCACATAGGATTAGTTTGTGGAAATGAAATAAATATATACATGCCGCCTGCGTGCAAACTAGATGCATGATCCCCATTGTCAAAAACCGCGAGGTTTTAAGGTAGAGCGAGGAGCCGTACTAGGGACGGTCCCAGTTTTAACTACCCTGCCGTTATGCTGCCGAAATTTTGAATAATATTCATGTGTTTGAATTATTTTCATTTGTTGAAACTATATTTACTCGTTGAATAGTAAACCTTCATGTGTTGAATCGATATTCATTCGTTTGATAGAAATTCATGTGTTGAATGGTATTCGTGTTTTGAATATAAAAATCACATTTTTATCTATATATATAAACTATAGAAAACCTTCATGTGTTGAATCGAAATTCATTCGTTGAATTGAAATTCATGTGTTGAATGGTATTCGTGTTTTAAATATAAAAATCACATTTTTATCTATATATATAAACTGTAGAAAACCTTTATGTGTTGAATCGAAATTCATTCATTGAATTGAAATTCATGTGTTGAATGGTATTCGTGTTTTAAATATAAAAATCACCCTTTTATCGATATATACAAACTATAGAAAACCTTCATGTGTTGAATCAAAATTCATTCGTTGAATTGAAATTCATGTGTTGAATGGTATTCATATTTTGAAATAAATTGTTTTATAATAAAAATCACATTTTTATCATCTATACGAACTATATAAAATAGTCGTGTTTTGAAATAAATGGTTTTATAATAAAAAATCCTATTTTTTCACCTATATGAACTATAGAAAATAATAGTGTTTTGAAATGAACCGTTTTACAATAAAAATCACATTTTTATTATATACATGAATTGTTAAATATAGTGAAGTGTTGAAATAGAAGACAGTTAGATAAAAATATCATTTTTATCAAAAGTATGAAAAGGATATAGCTTTGAAATCGAAGAATCAATATATATATATATATAAATAGAATTGAAATATGTCGAATAACGACGCTGTAGTTTGTATTTTGAAACCGTGATTTCAAACGATTATACCGGGAGATCCGACCATTGGATTTTCCCGAAACTGCAACCGTTGGGTTCGTTTCGGAAATATCTTTCCAATGACACCAACATTGGAAAAATCCAACGGTTGGATTGCCTGGAATGTTTAATTCAAATCTGAAGAAAAACAGCGCTAGAATCGATTATATTTATATATATATATATATATAATTATATTTAATCGAATAATGATGCTGCAGTTCGAATTTTGAAATTGAAACTTCAAACAATTATACCGGGAGATCCGACCATTGGATTTTCCCGAAACTGGAACCGTTGGATTCGTTTTGAAAAGATCTTTCTAATGATGTAAATTTTGTGAAGATCCAACGGTTAGATTTTCAGATATGTGTAAATCAAATCTGAAGGAAAACAGCACCACGGCCACGTTAGGGCCTGAAGCGTCGTTTTGAATAAATTGGCTATTTTAAAATAAATAAAAATAGCGATAAATAATTACAAAACATTATAAACGATATGGATGTGAAATTTAGAAATTAACTAAAGGTTGGCTAAGTCAAATGGTTTCTTGGGAATTGATCTGATGTTGGTTTCGGCCTTCGGGGTTAATATTTGGGAAATCGCTCTCTTACTGATTGACAGTTAGTGACTAATGAATTGAAATGATGCGTGTGTATGTTAGTGTTGCATTTGTTAATTATATGCGCGAGTTGCTACGAAAGACTGGGTTTATCCCATTCTGAATAACTGAATCGACAATAAGAAATCGAAGATTAAGACGGTGGTCGAAGACCGGAGATCTTCACCTCGTTTGGATGGTAACCGAGGTCCTGATTGAGAGGCATCCCGAAATATGGATAATGAGTGGTGATCGTCCAGACGTACATGGTGATCGATGGGTTTGCGAGGTATATAGTGCCTCCGGTTTCGTTCAGACCCAGAACGGACTTGCAAATGGATAGTTTGTCTGACATTGGAATTTATTCTGTGTGATTGATAGCCATCAGTTGCACGGTGTGAATTTCCTGTGTGGCATGCTAAGATGCAGTGATCAGGGCTTCTGTTGAAAATCAAAGTCTTGTGGTAATGATCAAAGCACCGCCTGTGTGACGTAGCTTTGTGTATAACGTGAATTTGCGAGCCTCACACCCCGGTATGAACCAGAAACGGGAGAAGGACCTTAGGAAGGGCATGCGTTTCTTTCTAGTTAGAAGTGGCGTCAGTGGTTTTACACGCCTTGACGAGTTTGACTTATGTGGTTGTCACTGTTGCGAGGCGCCTCGGTTATATCGGACGATCTGGGTATGATGGAGTCACTCGTTGGCTCGTTGACGCCCCAAAGGGCGGGGAAACGTATTGTTCAGGCATAATAATCCACCTCGGTAGACCGGCCCTGACGATCTAAAGGGTCGAAGCGTTCTGATCCTGAGACACGGACTAGAGCGTCTCGAATTCGTTAAGGACTATCTTTTGCCTTGGTTCATGACAGAAATCCAATTTCCGAATACGTGACTGTGCGATTTTGATTGTATACCTATATATGGCGACATAGTAGTATGGGGCATTAATGCCGTCTATGATTGATAGTTGTGATTTGAAATTGTTTTCAAAACATATAAACACTAGCAATAATATCAAATGCCTTTTTTTTATTCGTATCAAGCATATTTTGGCCGTTATAAGGTAAAAACTCTATCCTCCGGTTTGCGTTGCATTGTGTTATGGGAACTGAGTCTTATAATGGCTTCATTTTTATAAAAAGCATAGCGATGTTTAAAAGAATGATTTGTTTTAAAGCACTGGCAATCCAATGGAGTAAACCCGTTCCACGAAAGTGGCGTGGTCCTATGATTTGCCATATTATAAATGTGTTGAGTAGATTTCTCATACCAGTCCCATGACTGACTCGTAGTTTTTTCACTTTCAAACTCTGGTGCCCCTTTTTCTACAAGGGCAGCCTTGTATTCAGGTTTAGCTGGTTCTTTCTGGATAGCTGGAGCTGAAGATGGATTCTATTATTTATCTCTTTTTATACTGTTCAGCTCCTATTGTACATATTTTGTTTGTTTTCCACTGTAGACATGTATATATAGCTGAACTGTATTTGTACTAAGTATGATCCTGTATACTGTGTAACTCTGATGATTATGTTTATCCAGTATATTCTATTGTGCATTATCTGGTGTATTTATTTAATTCTGTTCTGCTATTATCTGTTTTTGTGTTATATTTCAAGGATTACCCTTGCCTCGGTCAGTACGGGGTTTGGGGTCGTCTCAGGCATTGAGGGGCATATAGTCCAGGATTGTAGAAAGAAGAAGATGAAGATGGTAGCCTGTTTCCCGTGTAGTGAAACTGGACATATCAGCAAGAACTGCCCTAAGAAGCAAGGGCAAGCCCCGCAGGCAGGACCTTCTGGGGTACATCTTTAACTTCTTCTCCTAAATGCTTCGTTTTATCTTGCTTATCTTCTCAATCCTATCTTGAGAACCTTAGGTAGAACCCTTTTTGATGTAAACATGTGATTGAAACATGTTATGGTTGTTGTTTGCAAAGGGTTACAAGTGGTTGCTCGTGGTTGCATAACACACATTAGGCACTAGATCGGCTCAGACACATTTTCATATAGCATATGCATGAGTGTTTATACTTGTTTATGGATGAAATTGAATGTGTTATCATGTGGATGTTGCATATGGATGGATGTTTGTGTGCACATATAGTGTTTATGTGACTAGGACTATTTGCATACATGTTGGATTCATGACACTAAACATATTTTGCATTAAGAAGATCAACCAGGCCTGATCAATTGCAGTAGATAAGGAACATATACACACACTTTCTACATATGTTCATACAGCATTAGAAATCTTTTAAGGACAACGATTGCTTGTGGATGATGTTTTGAGTAGATGGATGATTGGATGATAGGATTCATTCTTCTTAACTTGAAGATTTCGGGGACGAAATCCTTTAAGGGGAGAATGTAACAACCCGTATTTTAATAACATGTTCAAACTATAAATCAAGGCAGAATTAATTTTTAAAACAAGAATAAAGGGAAACGAGTTGTTCCATTGCGTTCATCTTGAAATTCTGCTTGGAAACAAGTCTGAGTTTTCGAAAATCGGAGTCCGTATGAGGGAGATATGACCTCTAGAAGTTTCACGAATATTCAGAATAAAAAACAATTCGAATTTCGAATTCAAACTCCAGAACGGGCTGGGCGGGAAATTTCCCGCCCACGGACCGGGTCGACCTGGGGGTCGACCATAGTGTCGACCTCCCAGGGACCAGGTTGACCATAGTGTCGACCTAGCGGTCGACCTACCTCCCGAACCCACTTTTTGAACCAGATGCATCCTGATGTACCTGACCTCGTTTTCTGTCCAGATTCGTATGCCTAATCCTAATTAAATAGCCTCCTAGCCTCATTCTCTTTACACCATTCTTCTCTAACCTTATGCTGCTCAAAATCTTGATGATCATGGCTTCTTCTTCTTCCTCTAAATTAAGATAAATTAAATTAAAAACGTGAAGATTATTTCTTGAAGACTATGGCTAGGAATTGGGGATTTTATTCTACAATCAAGATACAACGATTCAGCAATTCAATGACAAATTCCTAGACTTGAGTTCTGCATCTTCCTTAGACCACGATCTGTAAGTTCAAGTTATCCTTGTATTTGGCTTGCTTTTGCATGCCTATTCTTTTATGTCAGCGTTCACCATGACTATTGCCTTATCTTGCTAGATTTGAATTCCTATATGCCAGTGATGTTGTAACCAATTATCTCAAGTTATGTCATGCTAGCCTTGTAACCCCTTTATCGCTTTATGCTCGTACCTTTTGCCTATCATAGTTTTGATGTTATTCCCTTTATTTTGATATTTGGATTTATTTGTAGTATGGATCAATTCACGTTTACGTGCGATGGGAATACGATTTGGATAGATTAGGCAAAACATGAATTGGTTATGAACATGAATTATGAACTTGATAAAAGGCAAAACTTGAAACATGAACATTTTTATAACTTGAATCTGGATGTGGGCATGAAACTTACCTTGAAAACTTGACACGAACTTGACATGAAACTTGAACATGGACATGACTCTAGAATGAACATGAAAATGCCCAACTCGAGGTTGGGTTGAGTTTGCAGTGTAATTCTGCCCGGAAACGCCCGGCAAATCCAGTTGTTGCAAACAATAGGATCAAATGTGGGTAGTTGGTCATATCGCACTTGAAAACCTGAGGTCAGACTGAGTTGTGGTGTAATTCTGCCCGGAACCGCCGGGCATATCCAACGACCACAACAACAGGTCTGATGTGAGAGGTTGGGGTGCATTACTGAATTAATGCCACATGATAGGGTTAAGTCATGAACATGATAGACAACACTTAACCAACTTGACACATGATTCGTAGGGCTAAGTCATGAACTTGAACGACAACACTTAGCCAATTTGACATGACACGTAGGCGGGTTAAGTCACGAGCTTGAATGACAACACTTAACCAACTTGACATGCTAGACTGATAGGGGTTAAGTCACGAATTTAAATGACAACACTTGACCTATTAGACGAAAACCGTAGTTACGCGGTCCATTTCGGCAGTAACCCACTAGATGTATCATGGTACCCTGGAACTAGGCAGGGTGGGGCACGATTACTGGGTTGATTGTAAGCGACCAGAACGACGGCTGTGTTGGTGCGCCAGTGTAGGTTCAGGCGGGCTATGGTCGTGCACGTGGTCCGGAATTGAAAAAGCAGGCATTGGGCATCAGTAGGTTTATCTGTGCATGCTTGATTCGTGTCGGTGGTTAGCACCATAGGGCTAGATACACCCTATGGTGGAGCTAGCACAGGTGACTACATTCGTGATAGTGCCGTATGACACAGATACATGACGAGCTAGAACTTGTAGGGAGCCGATCTAGTAGTGGATCATTCCGTTGGACCCAGTAATGGGTCATTTGTGATATTGGGCCAAGGGATCATTTCATGATTAATATAAGACATGGGTTGGGATTCTAGTACAGTTGATGCAGCAAACCTCGAATATGTGATGCTATACTTGATTTACACTTGAATTATCATGCTATCCTTGTCTATCTTGCCAATTGTGACAGCATCTGTATGTTTACTTTCAGTTTATACATGTCATGTTACCTTTATCTGTTTTTATGTTGAAAGTCACTTGCACTTACCAGTCTTTATGACTGACCCGTTTTCTTTCGCTTCTTTTTCTTTCGTCCCCCCCCCCCCCCCCAGGTTCTCAGGAAGGAAACTCTAGCACTTAGTTTGGATCTCGCTTGCTTTCGGTTCAGCTCATGTACGGTTTGATCTTGAGCTATGCTATAGCTTCATTTCTGCTACCTTTGGGGAATTAAACTACTTTTGTTGTTTTAAGTTTATGCTTCTTTATTTATGCAAGACATAATTTGTTGTAATGGAAAATAATGATCTTGGCTATTTGATGTAAAAGTTTTTGACTCTTTTTGAAAGTAATGAAATTTATCTTTTGATTCTTCCGCGGTTTTATCTATGTTATGTCTTGTGATATTTCTGTGTTTGTTTACCTCGATAACGCTCCTCCAAAACTAGTGCATTCCCTTTATGAGTGACCCTAGCGGGGGTGGGGTGTTACAAGTTTTTATTTAATTTAAAGAATGGTTTAACTTGTAGATCGTATAACTTTTCCATACGATATCAGAACCTGACAAAACCGGATCAGGTAGGATCATATGGACGAGAACTCCACAATGGAACTGACTGGGAGTGGATTGGAGGACATCTGAATTTATGGAAAAATAAATTGTTTGATTCAAATCAAACAACAGTTTATCGTTCTTTAACGATGAGCTGCCAAAGTGAGTAAAACTCACCAACTCTGAACAATTTATATATTTATAACGGATTTTTAGAACTGATAAATATTTGTTCATTGCTATGTGTTGACTGTTTGGATGAACTGCTAGTTAGTTAGTTGAAATTATACATATATATAAATCGTTAAAAATATATTGATTCTGTTGATCAAAATATTTCATGTTGAAACGAAAGTGATGTTAATTATATTGTTTAACATCTGCGGATGCAGGGAAATAGGCTAGAGGGATCCAACTGGATTCCTCAATATTATTACTATTTGTTTTCATACATTGTGATATGTGATGTGATGTAGAATCTATGTTGATTACGTGTGTTGAATGATATCAATCACTGTTATTTGGGTATTTTAAATACCGTAAGAAATAATAGAATGTAGAAAAGGGGATTTTCAAAGTGTGCTTTGAAAATAATTTATTTATATAAAATTAATGGATTTTATTTATAAAAGGGAAAGGATTTTTTAAAAGAAAATTATAAAATCAAAGAAGAAATGAAAAGGAAATATTTGTAAACCATTTACAAATAGATTTGAAAAGGAAATATTTATAAAATAATTAGAATTATAGAAAAAGAATTATTGAGTAAATAAATAGATTATAAAGGAAATATTTATTTAGAAAATAAATAGAGTTATAAAAGGAATTTATTGGAAAATGAAAAGAATGTCATATAAGGAAATATTTGGCAAATGAATAGAATTTTACATTAGGAAAGTTTAAATTCGTGCTTCGCACACGGGTATAACAGAATATGAATAAAGTGAATATTTAAGAGAAATCTGTTTTAACAGATAAAGTAAGAAGATTAATTTATAGATAAGGTTTTATAAATTAAGTAAAATATTTATCATTGGATAAATAGAATATATAAGTAAGGACTTATATAGAGAAGTAAAAATCAATTTCAACATCGATATTTGAAACTGATTATGGACGAAGAGTAAATTGTATAGAGTTAATCAGTTAGAGTTAACCAGTTAGAGTTAATCAGTTAGAGTTAATCGATAGAGTTAATTAAATAAAGTTAACCGAAAACTAGTTTATCGAATATTACTTATTCGAAAGGAGTTAATCAAATATAGTTACTCGAAGAAAGGATTTATCAAATATTAGTTTTATCGAAAAGGAGTTTATCGAATATTACTTATTCGAAAGGAGTTAAGAAATGGAGTTAAGCTAAATTAGAAATTGACTGGAGATTAGTTGAGTTGAATGGTTTTCTAAGTGCCTATCTGATATTTGTTTTGACCTTCAGCATTGATACTTAGGGAATTGTTCTCATACTAGTTTACAGTCAGAGACTGATAGTTGTGGAAGGATAGTTATTCGTAAATAAGCTATGGGAATGTTTCCCTGTGTTAATAACATATATTTTCTAAACATATAAAATAAGGAAATACGAATATATATATATATAAGTAAATATGAATATATATATATATGTATGTTTGATGATTTGATCGATAATTCCATTTGGAAATAAGATCGTTGTGTGTACAAGGACATTTTTCATTTAATAGTTAAATCACCGACTATCAAAGTTTTTGACCATTTTAATGTTGTTAATATGGAGAGATCGGTTTGATTATTATCCGAATAACCACTCTGTATTGGCATAAGCATTGCAAACCAAGTATGCTGAATATATTGAAGACGGAGTAAAGTGCAAGGGCTGTTGTATAAATCCTAGGTAGAGATTTCCTAGTGTAACGACCCAGGGATTTCGGCCCTCGAAAATCGACATAAATACCTTCACCGTACTCATGCCGACCTTCCAAAACCGAAAACACCGGAACGTTTATAGAAAGAAATTAGAGGGTGAGATAAGAGAGAGAAGTATTAGAATAGAAGAAGAAGAAGAAGAACCAACACAGAGTCTCACATCGCAGCAGAACAAAATATAATATAGAAATAAACCTTTATTGAGAGCTTTTAAAATACTTACCATATCAGAGTACAATCACACATCTGGATAGTTTTGATAATCTGTCCTCATATACGCAGCAGAATACATATTACATTTCATATGTCTGAACATCTCAAGGTCGTCTCTGGACTTCTCAGTACCTGATAACCTGAACCTGTACACCTCGGTCTAACCCGAGCATTTACAAAACACTGGGTCAGTCTAGTGGACCAGAGTGAGAAAAACTCGCACAGCATTAAGGTATCACACAACTTGATTTTAAAGTTAAAATCCTTTTGAAAGAAAAGGATAATCGTAAGACCAAATCCACACATAAATACGGACGGTGTTTTCCTTACGATAACCCAAAACAGTTTTCGAAATCAATATCTTTTCTGATATTATCATAGTGTCTAAATACAAGTAAATATCAATCTAGTGGGTTGCGTGCATCTCACGCTCCACATATATAGTATACAAACAAAACCGTGGGCACTTATTGGAGATTGGATTCCAACTCTGACAAGGTATGGGATCACCTACCGATCGTGTATCTCAAGAGGCGAATACACTGGGTTCAACAAGAACGTCTTGCAACCCGGCCCTCACATGACCGACCACTCATTTTGCTTGAGTGTATCGAATGTATATCACCAACGGTTGGAATCAAACCACCGTTTCCCGAATGGGCAGAATCGATAAAGTAAGAAACAAAAGGAATTTCTCTAGATAGGTGATTATACAACCTAATGGGAGCGACCAACATAGCCATGCTGCCTGCCCGATTTTTGTCATCTCCTGGTTGATGAGGCTTGAGGTCAGAACACATCTGATCATCATACACTTCGAATGCCACATCGCCAAATCCACTAAATCACTAATTGACATCCACATAAATATTCTGTTCGTTAAACTAGAGAGGTGCCCCTCTCCGCCACTAACAGAGATACGTTTGTAAAAGTCAATGTACGTGACTCTCTACTCTGTCAGACATCCGTCCATACAAGTCATCCAGGAACCAGATGAACCGAAGGTACTCTCCTACTGCATCCAATATAGGAATCACCCCATGGATCAGTAGCGATAGTCCTTGCAATCCACAGTTTCAACCACGATAGAACCCCAGTATATCTCCGGGTCGAATCAGAGATTGTAAATGGTTCTTCCGCTTTATGAAGATCTATGGTCTTCACATGCTCCATCTCGATCGTTGCTTGATCTCTTCTTTATATTCGTATTTGTTGGTTGGAATGGTTTTCGAATATACATTCGATCCCGATCTTTTCATACCAACAATCGTAAAGGTCAGACTTGATAGTCGGTTATTTAACTATCAAGTAAACATCCATAAAATCACAAAAATAGATTCGCTGGTCTGGTACTCAGCATCACTTGGTTTCTAAAATCTAATGCTCAATCTCCTTTTTATTTCTGTTACTAGGGAAATCTCATTTCCATTACTTTGGAAACCTTATTACACACTTTCGCCATTACCAACTAGTATCATCCTTGGATAGTCCCGAAGTTGATCAAGTTGGGGTATTTTACTTACCTCTCAGACCTTGATCAACAACGTTCTTAACTTCAGATAAATACGAGTTGTAATTCAAAAATCCGATGTTATTATTTCAATTTCTATTTCCAACCTCATTTACCAAGCTCAAAACAAACCCTTTTACCAATTTCCTTTTCTTTTGGGAAACCCCATGTTAAAACCATTGATTCAACTTAATACCATTATTAAGTATTTCCAATTTAAAAACAATGCTGAAACTCATATTCATTTATAAACCTTGTTTATAAATTCCTGGTTTTATATATAAACCCTTGTTACCTCTTCACCTCCCTTTACTTAATTCAAACCTTAAGTAAAACCTTTCACTTACGCTATTGCATTCATTTAGAACTCTTTACTTCCTGATTAAAACTCGAGTTCAAAATATAAAAACTCATCCATAGCTTCTTACTAACACTCGACCATTTTTCATTTCAACTTGGTTTCTTAAATGTGTTACATTTAAGAAAAGATTATTTACTTCAACATAAATCATTTCTAATTAATCAACTTCTCTATATTGCTAGAATGAATAATAAATTTCCTTTTTAAACCCTTACTAGGATTAACCAATTGTCCATTAAGTTAATTCACTAATTTAAAGTCTAACCAAGTTTAATTGGTCGATCAACACAAACATGATTACTCTTCTAACCAATTCTATTTAATTCCTTCCTTAAATTAATTAAAATATAATTTTTTTAAATAACTTTATTTAAACGTTCACGATAAATCAAATACTTAACCGCTAGGTATTTCCTGCTCATTTGTTTATAATTCTTATCAACGTAAGAAATCTGTTTTATAAAACCCATTTCATAATTTCTATATAAACTTTAAATAAATAAATAGTTAAATATTTATTTCCCCTTTTTAAATAGCCTTTCAATGTAATAACTTTAAAAATCTATTTTTGTCATAAAATATATTTATAACTCAAATATCATCGATCCACTGTCGGTAAAACCCATATTTTTTAAATCGATTGATTTATAAGCCAGGTGATGCCAATTACCCAAAAACACTACCCATTGGTTACTATCAGAACAAATGTTGAAATAAGGTTCAACAATAAAAAATAATCAACCATTCCTTTTTATTTGACTGATAATGTTTACAATGATCATCAATTAATTAACAGCCAATTCAACCAATTCAAACAATTTCAAACACATTTATAAACGTTACCAATCAGGGGAATTAACTTTATTCGGGTCAAATCAAAATGATTGGGGTTCTACTGAAATTAAACGACCATTTAATTTCAGAAATTGAAACAACAATAAATATACTTAACTAGCAAACAGTCAATTACTAAGAACCAAAAAACACAAAATAAAAACCCAATTTATATAAAATATAAATGGGAAGAGCTGAGTGAGTTTAACTCACCTTGGTTTAAATCCGTCGATAAATATCCGGTTTTTAGTCGAATTAAACTGACGTTTAATTCGAATAAAATTCTCAGTTGTTCCAGACCCTGATCAACTCTGCTCTATCCTGAAGTCCTCGTTTTTACAGTCTCAACGCAACTGACCGTGCGTAAATCGAATACTGTATGAGTGAGAAATCGTATAACGAAATTTATAAAAGAAATTTAATTTATTTAAAACATGAATTTCTTTTTATGTTTGATGGGCCTTACCTTATAATCACCCGGCCCAACAATCCAAACCAACCTCACTTTTAAAAACCCTTTCCACCGATCCTCCATTTCATTTTCAACAGCCGCCTCAAAAAAATTACTCCAGACCGAACCCTAAATCCCCTTTCTTCAGCAAATCTCGAGATAACGACATCGCCCCCTCTTCCGCCCTTCAATCCACCACCACGGCGTCGTAATCAACCCCTGGATCTCCACTGCAGCCAACCCCGAGCCACCTTCAACCTCCACTGACCCTACGGCTTCAACTCGAACAGGCTTCGACGCAAGAAATTTCAAGGACCGAAAGCTAAGTATTTTAATTACAGTATATATTTTTTTCTTTCTTCTGGTGGATTCGCATTTACTGTATTTGTTTGTGGTTGTTGTAGGAATGGATTGAATACCAATGCTTGTACGTATTTATAGTGGTGGGTGATCGGATAGAATCATTGTCAAAATCGTATTGTTATTTCAATCGGATTCAAATCTAAAATTTAGATTTTGTGTTCGGATTTTGGTATAGGATTTTAGTCTTGATAGTGGGTTCGAAATAGATCCTGTCGAGCTGTAGATTAGATAGAACTGAGCTCTGAATTGTTAATTCAAATCAGAGATTTCGAAACTGAACATAGATTTTATTTCCAATTTAAATATATGTACACAGTGAATTTGCACATGGGATTTCCTGTTTCAGTTCAGGTATGCATTTCACTATAGCTGTTCATTGTACATGTTTGACGTACGAATATATACAATATATTTGTGTGTTTAATTTTAGTTGTTCATCTCAATTTCTTAGCTATTTTGATAGGAATATATACTATTCTAACCGTATTTTTCTCTTTTCCCTTTCCTTTATTTTCAGATCAAACTGCTTGAGATGGATTCACTACTCCTTGAAAGGACAAAGGCTGTTGATGTTAAAATGAAATCCTTTTAGTTATGTTTTGTTCCTGTCAAGATCTGTTATAAATGTTCATTTGATTTATAAATTTCATTGTATATATAAATATGTATATACTGTTTGTATGATCATATTACAAATTTGAATTGTCATATCCTATTTCTTTAGCTATTCATATTTCTGTTCATGTATAATTTTACTGTTTTTTTCTCTCTTTTTCTGTGTCCGATTTCACATTTATGGTATTGCAGATATTTGACACATTGATTAAATTTTTCACTAATAGATCCTAAATCCAGTGCAAAAGCAACAATGCTGTTATCAGAGCGTTTCCACCCAAGTATAACTGAGTTGTGTACCTTATAAAGATCCTGACATTGAATTATCAGTCACCTAGGATTAAATATTTTGCGGCTTATATTATAGTTAATCAGAATCGTGGTGGAGTTACAAAATGACTAAACAACACATGAAATAAACAACAAATTACTGCATAGTTTTTAGTAACATGTCGGGAATTGGAGTGCATAATGCATGGGTTGATATTTTATGAGAAAACATGAAAGAGAATACAACTTTTTGTTTGTATTACTTTTATCAAATTGATAACCACCAACTTCCTAGTTCATTCAGTAAAATATTTAAAACTCAACTTTTAAAAATTCTAACTTTAAACAATATTCTGTTTATAAATAATCTTTTATATTAAATAATAAATCGTTGTAATTTAAAAACGATTTCACGACGACTATTTAAAAATTTGAATTGGACGTAACTTGAAATCTATAAGCTGGAATTTCAATTTTTCTCTTTCATTAGAAAAATATAATCGAACCGGTCCAAACATGTCTCGTTTCACAGAAATCCGACTTATATCGGATCCTGTATATCCAATCAAAGTTCAAATCGAAAATTTCAAACTACCGCGTCGTTTCGAGCTCGTTTTAAATAATATATAAGTATATATATTCGAACTCTATTTTAATTAAATAAATTCAATTAAAAATCTATTATATTTCAAATATAATATATAAACAAATTTAAATATTCGAATTTAAATGGCCGAAAAATTCGGGACATTACATTCTTCCCCCCTTAAAATAATTTCGTCCTCGAAATTGCAAGGTAAGAAGAATATTCCAAATTGAATTATTTTGAAATCATTACACTTGCATTAAATTCAAAATAAATTCAAACTTTAAAATTTTCTAAAATTTTGCCAGTATCTTCTCTACATGGCTCAATCGATATGACTATAAATGCCACTCTGGGCCTCAACTCCTTCGGAAAGAAAATTTGAAATCCAAATGACAACCCACTCAGGGTATAAATTAATTTCTTAACCCATAATATTTAGGTTTACCTTTTGGTCGAGCATTGCAACTCAAATTCCAACTTCCAAGCGTAGCCAGTAACCGTTCATCGTCTGCATTCCCAGTCTGTATAACCGACTCATCTCCACAGCCTTCAAGATTCTGCACTTATTCCACTTATAATACAAATAATATTCTGGGTTAGAAATTTCTGTTTCCACTTCACCACCCAATCTTATTTGCAATCCAGCATACCGGGATTTATCTCCTTGTTTTCCATTCTTACAGTTTCTCATTAACCCCAACTGGTTAAATTCACTTAACCAGGTTCAGTTTCACTTTCATATCTAATTCGATTTACGAATTGTTTTTCTAATCAGTTCAACTTTATTTCAAAATTCAAATTTGATTTCAAATCAAATCAATCAGAACAACAAACAAACACCCCTCCATTACTATAATATAGAAAATTATTTCTCCTTTTTATAAAAAAAATATACTTTGGGTAAAGTTATTTCATTTACCCCTTTTTATAAAATAATATCGTATCCATTCACAAGCTCAAGGCTTCTCAACACTTGAACCAGTCAAATAACACAATACAAAACATTTATATATAAAATCTTACAAATACGCTCTCATATATATACACACTCAAACTAAATCTAGGGTGTTACTAACCCCATCTCTATTGAGTTGCGCCACAGAGCCAAGGTTACTACTCAACCAATAGCTCTGATACCACTGTAACGACCCAGGGATTTCGGCCCTCGAAAATGGACATAAATACCTTCACCGTACTCATGCCGACCTTCCAACACCGAAAACACCGGAACGTTTATAAAAAGAAATTAGACGGTGAGATAAGAGAGAAAGAAATATTATAATAGAAGAAGAAGAAGAACCAACACAGAGTCTCACATCGCAGCAAAAAAAATATAATATAGAAATAAACCTTTATTGAGAGCTTTTAAAATACCTACCATATTAGAGTACAATCACACATGTGGACAGATTTGATAATATGTCCTCATATACACAGCGGAATACATATTAGATTTCATATGCCTGAACATCTCCAACTCGTCTCTGGACTTCTGAGTACCTAATAAACTGAACCTGTACACCTCGGTCTAACCCGAGCATTTACAAAACACCAGGTCACTCTGGTGGACCAGATTGAGAAAAACTCGCACAACATTAAGGTATCACACAACTTGATTTTAAAGTTAAAATCCTTTCGAAAGAAAAGGATAATCGTAAGTCCAAATCCACACATAAATACAGACGGTTTTTACCTTACAATAACCCAAAGCAGTTTTCGAAATCAATATCTTTTCTGATATTATCATAGTGTCTAAATACAAGTAAATATCAATCTAGTGGAACGCTTGCATCTCACGCTCCACATATATAGTATACAAACAAAACCGTGGGCACTTATTGGAGATTGAATTCCAACTCTGACAAGGTATGGGACCACCTACCGATCATGTATCTCTAGAGGCGAATACACTGGGTTCAACAAGAACGTCTTGCAACCCGGCCCTCACATGACCGACCACTCATTTCGCTTGGTGTATCGAACGTATATCACCAACGATTGGACTCAAACCACCGTTTCCCGAATGGGCAGAATCGATAAAGTAAGAAACAAAAGGAATTTCTCTAGATAGATGATTATACACCCTAATGGGAGCGACCCACATAGCCATGCTGCCTGCCCGATTTTTGGCATCTCCTGGTTGATGAGGCTTTAGGTCAGAACACATATGATCATCATACACTTTGAATGCCACATCGTCAGATCGGCCAAATCACTAATTGACGTCCACAAAAATATTTTGGTCGTTAAACTAGAGAGGTGCCCCTCTCTGCAACTAACAGAGATACGTTTGTAAAAGTCAACGTACGTGACTCTTAAGAACTACTCTGTCAGACATCGGTCCATACAAGTCATCCAGGAACAGGATGAACCGAAGGTACTCTCCTACTGCATCCAATATAGGAATCACCCCATGGATCAGTAGCGATAGTCCTTGCAATCCACAGTTTCAACCACGACAGAACCCCAGTATATCTCAGGGTCGAATCAGAGATTGTAAGTGGTTCTTCCGCTTTATGAAGATCTGTGGTCTTCACATGCTCCATCTCGATCATCCTTGATCTCTTCTTTATATTCATATTTGTTGGTTGGAATGGTTTTCGAATATACATTCGATCCCGGTCTTTCCATACCAACAATCGTAAAGGTCAGACTTGAAAGTCGGTTATTTAACTATCAATTAAACATCCATAAAATCACAAAAATAGATTCGCTGGTCTGGTACCCAGCATCACTTGGTTTCTAAAATTTAATGCCCAATCTCCTTTTTATTTCTGTTACTAGGGAAATCTCATTTCCGTTACTTTGGAAACCTTATTACACACTTTCGCCATTACCAACTTGTATCATCCTTGGATAGTTCCGAAGTCGATCAAGTTGGGGTAATTTACTTACCTCTCAGACCTTGATCAACAACATTCTTATCTTCAGATAAATACGAGTTGTAATTCGAAAACCCGATGTTATTATTTCAATTTCTATTTCCAACCTCGTTTACCAAGCTCAAAACAAACCCTTTTTACCAATTTCCTTTTCTTTCGGGAAACCCCTTGTTAAAACCATTGATTAACCTTAATACCATTATTAAGTATTTCCAATTTAAAAACAACGCTTAAACTCATATTTATTTATAAACCTTGTTTATAAATTCCAGGTTTTATATATAAACCCTTGTTACCTCTTCACCTCCCTTTACTTAATTCAAACCTTAAGTAAAACCTTTCACTTACGCTATCGCATTCATTTAGAACTCTTTACTTCCTGATTAATACTCAAGTTCAAAATATAAAAACTCATCCATAGCTTCTTACCAACACTCGACCATTCTTCATTTCAACTTGGTTACTTAAATGTGTTACATTTAAGAAAAGATTATTTACTTCAACATAAATCATTTCAAATTAATTAACTTCTCTATATTGCTAGAATAAATAATAAATTTTCTTTTTAAACCCTTACTAGGATTAACCAATTATCCATTAAGTTAATTCACTAATTTAAAGTCTAACCAAGTTTAAATGGTCGATCAACACAAACATGATTACTCTTCTAACCAATTCTATTTAATTCCTTCCTTAAATTAATTAATATATAATTTATACAAATAACTTTATTTAAACGTTCACGATAAATCAAATACTTAACCACTAGGTATTTCCTGCTCATTTGTTTCTAATTCTTATCAACGTAAGAAATCTGTTTTATAAAACCCATTTCATAATTTCTATATAAACTTTAAATAAATAAATAGTTAAATATTTATTTCCCCTTTTAAAATAGTCTTTCAATGTAATAACTTTAAAAATCTATTTTCGTTATAAAATATATTTATAACTCAAATATCATCGATCCACTGTCGGTAAAACCCATATTTTATAAATTGATTGATTTATAAGCCAGGTGATGCCAATTACCCAACCACACTACCCATTGGTTACTATCAGAACAAATGTTAAAATAAGGTTCAACAATCGGTAATAATCAACCATTCCTTTTTATTTGACTGATAATGTTTACAACGATCATCAATTAATTAACAGCTAATTCAACCAATTCAAACAAATTCAAACAATTTCAAACACGTTTATAAACGTGACTAATCAGGGGAATTTACTTTATTCGGGTCAAATCAAAATGATTGGGGTTTTACTGAAATTAAACGACCGTTTAATTTCAGAAATTGAATCAACAATAAATATACTTAACTAGTGTAACACCCCACCTCCTCTAGGGTCACTCACAAAGGGAATGCACTAGTTTTGGAGGGTTATTATCGAGATAACATCACAGAATTATCACAAGACAGAACATAAATAAATAATTAAGTAAACAACGGAAGAATTTATGAGCAAAGTAAAACTTCATTTTTATTCCAAAGTAAACCATGTCTCTTACAAACATTTCAAATAACTTCATTACAACGGTCTTGTAATAATAGCCAAAGAAGCAATAACTTAAAACAGAAAAACAGCTTATTCCCCAAGTGCAGTAAAATGAAGCAGCCATAGCAAACCGTACATGCTGAGCCAGAGCAAGTGATATCCAAGCTAAGAGCTAGTGTTTCCTCACTGAGAACCTGGGGGGGGGGGGACGAAAGAAAAAGAGGCGAAAGGAAAAGGGTCAGTCATAAAGACTGAGTAAGTCCTAGTGACTTTCAGTGTAAAAACGGTTAAAACAACCTGTCAAGTATGAACTGGAACTAAACTTAAGAATGGTGTCAAGGTGAACAAGATAGACTAAGGTGATCAGGATAAGTCAAGACAAGTCAAGTAAAGCATCCCATGTTCGAGATTCGTTGCATCGACTGTACTAGTATACTAATCCCATGTCACTAGTTAATCACGAAATTAATCCCACGGTCCAATATCATGAAATGACCCTGAAACGGGGTCTGACCCAAGTACGGGGTCCTACGGAGCGATTATCTAATCGATCGGCTCCCTTCAAGTTGTAGCTCGTCAAGTGTCCGTGTCATACGGCTAATCACGAATGTAGTCACCTGTGCTGGGTCCACCTTCGGGTGTATCAGCCCTAGGGTGTCAACCCCTGACACGATTCAAGATGCACAGATAAATCTACGGATACCCAGTGTCTGCCCTGGAATATGTGCACGACCATAGTCCACCGAACCTACACTGGCATACCCCACTGCCGTCTTTCACCTCTTACAATTCATCCCAGTAATCGTGCCCCACCCGGCCTAGCCCCAGGGTACCTTGGTACATCTAGAGGGTTACTGCTGAAAAGGGTCGTGTCTAGGGTTTCGCCTAACAGATTAGGTCATGTAATTCGTGACCTAACCCGCCTAACCGATTAAGTCATGTAATTCGTGACTTAATCCTTTTCCAGTCTAGTCATGTCAAGATGGTTAAGTATGTCATTTAAATTCGTGACTTAACCTGCTTACGTGTCATGTCAAGTTGGCTAAGTGTTGTTGTTTCAAGTTCATGACTTAGCCCTAAAAATCGTGTTCAAGTTGGTTAAGTTGTCTTTTCATGTTCATGGCTTAAACATAATTGGCATTAATTGATTCATTAATGCACCGAACCACTCACATTGGATCCTATTGTTCGTAGCCACTGGATTTGCCGGGCAGTTCCGGGCAGGTTTACGCTACGAACTCAACCCAACCTCGGGTTTCAAGCGCGATGTGACCAACTACCCACATTGGATCCTATTGTTTGTAGCAACTGGATTTGCCGGGCGGTTCCGGGCAGATTTACACTACAAACTCAACCCAACCTCGAGTTGGCCACTTTCTTGTTTTCTAAAGTCACGCCATTGTTCTTATCAAATTCGTGCTATTTTCATAGCATGTTCATATGTCAATTTCGTGCCCAACTAAGGCATGTTTCAAGTCAAGTTATGGCATGTTCAAGTCAAGTTTTTCGTGCTATACTTCATGTTCTACTTATGCCAAATTTCACGATTTATGGTTATAATCAATTCAAGTTTTGCCTATTCTACCCAATCGTATCCCCAACGCATATAAACGCACTTCGTTCACAAGCATAAACAATTCAAGAGATAAAGGGGAATAACACCAAACATGTGGTAGGCATATGTGACAATTCCAACATCACTTGCATAATAAACAGGTTATAACATATCACATGGTTTTAATACTAGCATGATGATAACTTGGCATAGTAATGGTTCCAACTTAGTTTAACATGATGAATTCAACTTTACATCATAGGCATAATAGTCATTGCGGGCATAATAAAAAAATTATTACAAACATGAAACATTAAAGGCATGGTAATTCTAATAGGCATAGTGGATTCCAATTTAGCATTTTTAACATAATGATTCTCATCTAGCATTATAAACATAATGACTCCAACTTTTCATCATAACCTAGCAATTCCAAATTTGTCATTAACATGATAGGTATATTAACATCACATGCATAGTTTCATTAACATCATAGACATGGTTTAATTAGCATCATAGGCATGGTTTAAACAACATAAATATTTCAATAAACATAATGATTCCATGGACATGTATTAGTCCAACTTGCCATACAATTAAGCCCAAGTGATTCATAACCACATCAAAATCATGAAAAGTTTAACTTGCAACATTGACATAGCGAAATTGCCAAATTATGATTTCAAAGTTAAACAATACAAACATGGATTAATAATAGTTCCCAAATCCGGTTTCAGTTCATAGCATGTCCATGTTATTTTAGTGTTTTTGCCTAAAAAGTAACATAGAACTTACAATATGAAGCAAGTAATCCAAATCAAAACTTTAAATCGAATAGCCCTAAATCCGTTGTCTAATGCGTCGTAGTTGTTGTAGCTTCTAGTTGTAGCCTTCAAGAATCATCCTTCGTCTTCTTTAATTTTGTTCTTTGTATTTTTAATTTAGAGTTTTAGGTTTAATGGCGGCTGCATGAGGCAAAAATGAAATAGTATGATTTAGGTTAGGTCTTAGGGTCCTTTTATAGTTGTAGGCAATTGATTTCAGCCTTTAGATTTACCCTAGAATAGGTCTGAGCCATTCAAAATCGTCACAAGCCCCCAAAACAAGACCCAGGAGCCAAAACAGGTGCACCAGACCGACCTGGCCGACCAGGGGGGTCGACCCAGGGGTCGACACCCATGTCGACCCCCTGGAGGGGGGTCGACACCCATGTCGACCCCCTGAAGGGGGGTCGACCCCGGGGTCGACACCCATGTCGACCCCCTGGAGTGGGGGTCGACCCAGGGGTCAACACCCTGTGTGTCTGGCGGGAATTTTCCCGCCTTCTCTTTCTGGGCTGAATTTCAAATCTGTTTTCGGATTTGAATTTTCGTGAAACTTCGTTGGGCCTTAACTGGGTCATACAGACTCCGATTTACGAAATTTCGGACTCTATTTCGCGTAGACGAACGCAATGGCGCAACCCGTTAATCCTGATTCAGATTTTATAACTTAATTCTGCCTTGATTCTTGTTTTAACACGTTGTTAAAATCCGGGTTGTTACATTCTCCCCTCCTTTAAGGATTTCGTCCCCGAAATCTCCAAGTTAGGAAGAACGCATTCTACCATCCATCTACTCAAAACATCATCCGCAAGAAACCATGGTCCTTAAAAGACTTCTAATGTTTTATGAACACATGCAAAGAGTGTGTGTATATGTTCCTTAGCTAATGCTAATGATCAGGCCTGATTGATCTTCTAAATGCAAAATATGTTTAGTGAAATGAATCCAATATGTATGCAAAATTTTCCTATTATAATTCATAATTTCTACATGAGTGCACAAACATTCAATCATATGCAACAACCAAATGATAGCACAACCAAGTTTCCAAAATAAACACTCATGCATATGCAAGTATGAAACTGTGACTGAGCCGATCTAGTGCCTAATGTGTATTCATGCATCCACAAGCAACCACTTGCGACCACTTGCAACCATTTCGCAATCATAACATGTTTCAATTACATGTTTACATCCAAAAAGATTCTACCTATGGTTCTCAAGATAGGATCGAGGAGATAACAAGATAAAACAAAGCATCTAGAAAAAGAAGTTAAAGATGTACCCCCAGAAGGTCCGGTCTGCTCCTTAGGGCAGTCCTTGCTGATGTGTCCAGTCTCCCCACAATGAAAACATTCACCTTGCTTTCTCTTCCTCTTTCTACAATCCTTGGCTATGTGCCCTTCCATACCACAGAAATTGCATTTCCTTTTATCACGTGAGTTGTCGTTCTTGCCTCCTTTCTCAGAGTCTACCTTCTTATTCTGAGAATCGTTGGCTTGACCTCTTTCTTTCCCTTCTTATCTTCCTCATACAGTAGGGCCATATCCACCAAGCTTTCAAAGGTCGCCCCCATGGGCACATGAGTCATGGCCAAACCATGTAGTGGCTCGTTCAAGCCTCGTGCAAAACGTAGCGCCTTTTTCTGAGGAGTGTTGACTAACTCCAATCCGAAGCGAGCATGCTGATTGAAACGGTTCACGTATTCTTTAACTGTCATATTTCCTTGTTTAAGGGCTAGAAACCATTCCATTTGGAGACTCTCCTCTGCCAATGACAAGAACTTAAGCCCAAATCTCCCTCTAAAGTCCGCCCAATTCTCAATGGGCCTAGTAGCGTTGGTGACTTCCCACCAATAAGAAGCTTCCTCTTTCATGAGCCACGCCACCAACTGTACTTTCCTATTGTCCTCTACCTCAAAGATAACAAACAAGTCTTTGGTTTCCTTCAACCAATTCTGTGCCTCAACAAAAGTCTCAGTTCCTAGAAATCCTTTCCGCCCATGGCCTTAAAGTCCTTGCATATCTTTGAAAAAGCAGTTTCTCGCGGAGGTTGAGGAGGATGAGGAGGAGGATTGGCTGGGCCTGCCACATTAGCCCGAGCCTCGAGGAAACGACGGAACCAAGTGGGTATATTGACACCCTCGAGAAGATTAAGATCGTTGGCCATGATAAGCTGAAAACGAAAAAGGAAAAGATTCAAACGAGGAAACAAAGATTGTGCTAATGGCATTTTGGGGAATAGCCTTTTAAAATAAAACTTTTCTTGAAAAGTGCTTCTTAGTAAATGGTTTTTCAAAAGGTTTTCAAAACTCTTGTCCATCCTTGGTAACCTTCTGCTCTGATACCAAGTGTAACAGCCCACCTCCTCTAGGTTCACTCACAAAGGGAATGCACTAGTTTTGGAGGGGTATTATCGAGATAACATCACAGAATTATCACAAGACAGAACATAAATAAATAATTAAGTAAACAGCGGAAAAATTTATGAGCAAAGTAAAACTTCATTTTTATTCCAAAGTAAACCATGTCTCTTACAAACATTTCAAATAACTTCATTACAACTGTCTTGTAATAATAGCCAAAGAAGCAATAACTTAAAACAGAAAAACAGCTTATTCCCAAAGTTCAGTAAAATGAAGCAGCCATAGCAAACCGTACATGCTGAGCCAGAGCAAGTGATATCCAAGCTAAGAGCTAGTGTTTCCTCCATGAGAACCTGGGTAGGGGGGGGGGGACGAAAGAAAAAGAGGTGAAAGGAAAAGGGTCAGTCATAAAGACTGAGTAATTCCTAGTGACTTTCAGTGTAAAAACGGTTAAAACAACCTGTCATGTATATCCTGGAACTAAACTTAAGAATGGTGTCAAGGTGAACAAGATAGACTAAGGTGATCAGGATAAGTCAAGACAAGTCAAGTAAAGCATCCCATGTTTGAGATTCGTTGCATCGACTGTACTAGTATACTAAGCCCATGTCACTAGTTAATCACGAAATAAATCCCACGGCCCAATATCATGAAATGACCCTGAAACGGGGTCTGACCCAAGTACGGCGTCCTACGGAGCGATTATCTAGTCGATCGGCTCCCTACAAGTTCTAGCTCGTCAAGTGTCCGTGTCATACGGCTAATCACGAATGTAGTCACCTGTGCTGGGTCCACCTTTGGGTGTATCAGCCCTAGGGTGTCAACCCCTGACACGATTCAAGATGCACAGATAAATCTACGGATACCCAGTGTCTGCCCCGGAATACGTGCACGACCGTAGTCCACTGAACCTACACTGGCATACCCCACTGCCGTCGTTCACCTCTTACAATTCAGCCCAATAATCGTGCCCCAGCCGGCCTAGCCCTAGGGTACCTTGATACATCTAGAGGGTTACTGCTGAAAAGGGTCGTGTCTAGGGTTTCGCCTAACAGATTAGGTCATGTAATTCGTGACCTAACCCGCCTAACCGATTAAGTCATGTAATTCGTGACTTAATCCTTTTCCAGTCTAGTCATGTCAAGATGGTTAAGTATGTCATTTAAATTCGTGACTTAACCCGCTTACGTGTCATGTCAAGTTGGCTAAGTGTTGTCGTTTCAAGTTCATGACTTAGCCCTACAAATCGTGTTCAAGTTGGTTAAGTTGTCTTTTCATATTCATGGCTTAACCCTAATTGGCATTAATTGATTCGTTAATGCACCGAACCACTCACATTGGATCCTATTGTTCGTAGCCACTGGATTTGCCGGGCGGTTCCGGGCAGGTTTACACTACGAACTCAACCCAACCTCGGGTTTCAAGCGCGATGTGACCAACTACCTACATTGGATCCTATTGTTTGTAGCAACTGGATTTGCCGGGCGGTTCCGGGCAGATTTACACTACAAACTCAACCCAACCTCGAGTTGGCCACTTTCTTGTTTTCTAAAGTCACGCCCATGTTCTTATCAAATTCGTGCTATTTTCATAGCATGTTCATATGTCGATTTCGTGCCCAACTAAGGCATGTTTCAAGTCAAGTTATGGCATGTTCAAGTCAAGTTTTTCGTGCTATATTTCATGTTCTACTTATGCCAAATTTCACGATTTATGGTTATAATCAATTCAAGTTTTGCCAATTCTACCCAATCGTATCCCCAACGCATATAAACGTACTTCGTTCACAAGCATAAACAATTCAAGAGATAAATGGGAAGAACACCAGACATGTGGTAGGCATATGTGACAATTCCAACATCACTTGCATAATAAACAGGTTATAACATATCACATGGTTTCAATACTAGCATGATGATAACTTGGCATAGTAATGGTTCCAACTTAGTTTAACATGATGAATTCAACTTTACATCATAGGCATAATAGTCATTGCGGGCATAATAAAAATTTTATTACAAACATGAAACATTAAAGGCATGGTAATTCTAATAGGCATAGTGGATTCAAATTTAGCATTTTTAACATAATGATTCTCATCTATCATTATAAACATAATGACTCCAACTTTTCACCATAACCTAGCAATTCCAAATTTGTCATTAACATGATAGGTATATTAACATCACATGCATAGTTTCATTAACATCATAGACATGGTTTAATTAGCATCATAGGCATGGTTTAAACAACATAAAGATTTCAATAAACATAATGATTCCATGGACATGTATTAGTCCAACTTGCCATACAATTAAGCCCAAGTGATTCATAACCACATCAAAATCATGATAAGTTTAACTTGCAACATTGACATAGCGAAATTCCCAAATTATGATTTCAAAGTTAAACAATATAAACATGGATTAATAATAGTTCCTAAATCCGGTTTCAGTTCATAGCATGTCCATGTTATTTTAGCGTTTTTGCCTAAAAAGTAACATAGAACTAACAATATGAAGCAACTAATCCAAATAAAAACTTTAAATCGAATAGCCCCAAATCCGTTGTCTAAAGCGTCGTAGTTGTTGTAGCTTCTAGTTGTAGCCTTCAAGAATCATCCTTCGTCTTCTTTAATTTTGTTCTTTGTATTTTTAATTTAGAGTTTTAGGTTTAATGGCGGCTGCATGAGGCTAAAATGAAATAGTATGATTTAGGTTAGGTCTTAGGGTCCTTTTATAGTTGTAGGCAATTGATTTCAGCCTATAGATTTACCCTAGAATAGGTCTGAGCCATCCAAAATCGTCACAAGCCCCCAAAACAAGACCCAGGAGCCAAAACAGGTGCACCAGACCGACCTGGCCGACCAGGGGGGTCGACCTAGGGGTCGACACCCATGTCGACCCACTGGAGGGGGGTCGACCCCGGGGTCGACACCCATGTCGACCCCCTGGAGGGGGGGTCGACCCAGGGGTCGACACCCTGTGTGTCTGGCGGGAATTTTCCCGCCTTCTCTTTCTGGGCTGAATTTCAAATCTGTTTTCGGATTTGAATTTTCGTGAAACTTCGTTGGGCCTTAACTGGGTCATACGGACTCTGATTTACGAAATTTCGGACTCTATTTCGCGTATTTTTCCGAGACGAACGCAATGGCGCAACCCGTTATTCCTGATTCAGATTTTATAATTTAATTCTGCCTTGATTCTTGTCTTAACACGTTGTTAAAATTCGGGTTGTTACAACTAGCAAACAGTCAATTACTTTCAACCAGAAAACACAAAATAAAAACCCAATTTATATAAAATATAAATGGGAAGAGCTGAGTGAGTTTAACTCACCTTGGTTTAAATCTGTCGATAAATATCCGGTTTTTAGTCAAATTAAGCTGACGTTTAATTCGAGTAAAATTCTCAGTTGTTCCAGACCCTGATCGACTCTGCTCCATCTTGAAGTCCTCATTTTTAATGTCTCAACGCAACTGACCGTGCGTAAATCCGATACTGTATGAGTGAGAAATCGTATAACGAAATTTATAAAAGAAATTTAATTTATTTAAAAAATGAATTTCTTTTTAAGTTTGATGGGCCTTACCTTATAATCACCTGGCCCAACAATCCAAACCCGCCTCACTTTTAAAAACCCTTTCCACCGATCCTCCATTTCATTTTCAACAGCCGCCTCAAAAAAATTACTACAGACCGAACCCTAAATCCCCTTTCTTCAGCAAATCTCGAGATAACGACGTCGCCCCCTCTTCCGCCCTTCAATCCACCACCACGGCGTCGCAATCAACCCCTGGATCTCCACTGCAGCCAACCCCGAGCCACCTTCAACATCCACTGACCCTACGGCTTCAACTCGAACAGGCTTCGAAGCAATAAATTTCAAGGACCGAAAGCTAAGTATTTTAATTACAGTATATATTTTTTCTTTCTTCCGGTGGTTTCGCATTTACTGTATTTGTTTGTGGTTGTTGTTGGAATGGGTTGAATACCAACGCTTGTACGTATTTATAGTGGTGGGTGATCCGATAGAATCATTGTCAAAATCGTATTGTTATTTCAATCGGATTCAAATCTGAAATTTAGATTTTGTGCTCGGATTTTGGTATAGGATTTTAGTCTAGATAGTGGGTTCGAAATAGATCCTATCGAGCTGTAGGTTAGATAGCTCTGAATTGTTAATTCAAATCAGAGATTTCGAAACTGAACATAGATTTTATTTCCAATTTAAATATATGTACACAGTGAATTTGCACATGGGATTTCCTGTTTCAGTTGAGCTATGTATTTCACTATAAATGTTCATTGTACATGTTTGACGCATGAATATGTACAATATATTTGTGTATTTAATTTTATTTGTTCATCTCAGTTTCTTAGCTGTTTCGATAGGAATATATACTATTCTAACCGTATTTTTCTCTTTTCCCCTTCCTTTATTTTCAGATCAAACTGCTCGAGATGGATTCACTACTCCTTGAAAGGACAAAGGCTGCTGATGTTAAAATGAAATCCTTTTAGTTATGTTTTTTCCTGTCAAGATCTGTTATAAATGTGCATTTGATTTATAAAGTTCATTGTATATATAGATATGTATATACTGTTTGTATGGTCAAATTACAAATTTGAATTGTCATATCCTATTTCTTTAGCTATTCATATTTTTGTTCATGTATAATTTTACTGTTTTTTTCTCTCTTTTTCTGTGTTCGATTTCACATTTATGGTATTGCGGATATTTGACACATTGATTAAATTTTGCACAAATAGATCCTAAATCTAGTGCAAAAGCAACAATGCTGTTATCAGAGCGTTTCCACCCGAGTATAACTGAGTTGTGTACCTTATAAAGATCCTGACATTGAATTATCAGTCACCTAGGATTAAATATTTTGCGGCTTATATTATGGTTAAACAGAATCGTGGTGGAGTTACAAAATAACTAAACAATACATGAAATAAACAACAAATTACTGCATAGTTTTTAGTAACATGTCGGGAATTGGAGTGCATAATGCATGGGTTGATATTTTATGAGAAAACTTGAAAGAGAATACAACTTTTTGTTTGTGTTACTTTTATCAAATTGAGAACCACCAACTTCCTAGTTCATTCAGTAAAATATTTAAAACTCAACTTTTAAAAATTCTAACTTTAAACAATATTCTATTTATAAATATTCTTTTATATTAAATAATAAATCGATATAATTTATAAATGATTTCACAACGAATATTTAAAAATTTGAATTGGACGTAACTTAAAATCTATAAGCTGGAATTTCGATTTTTCTCTTTCATTAGAAAAAATATAATCGAACCGGTCCAAACGTGTCTCGTTTCACAGAAATCCGACTTATATCGGATCCTGTATATCCAATCAAAGTTCAAATCGAAAATTTCGAACTACCGCGTCGTTTAGAGCTCGTTTTAAATTATATATAAATATATATATTCGAACTCTATTTTAATTAAATAAATTTAATTAAAAATCTATTATATTTCAAATATAATATATAAACAAATTTAAATATTCGAATTCAAATGGTCGAAAAATCCGGGATGTTACACCTTGGATGGATGTACGGAATAGTGCCTTTTGTTTGTCCCATCCCAGGACAACTTGAATGGATGAATGTCTGACAGAGTATTTCTGGTAGATTGCGTAAGTTGATAGTTTCAAACGTATTCACGGTGGTGGCAGAGGAATTCGTTTCTCTTAGCTTATACCCGTGGTATTTTTGGGGATATCAATTTATGATTTGACGGGTATAATGATGTTGCATTCAAAGTAAATGAAGACGTGATCTGTATAGAGATACGTTATAACCTCAAGCCTCATCAACTGGGAAATGACAGAAATCGGGCAGACAACATGGCTAAGTGGGTCGCACCCAATTAGGGTATACTGCCACCATCTAGAGAATATTCATATTTGTACTTCTTTCAATTCTGTATCTCCCGGGAATGGTTATGTTGGTTTACCAACTGTAAGTAGACAATATATTCGATACACTCAAGCGAAATGACTGGTCGGTCATGTGTGGCTGAGTTGCAAGATGTTCTTGTTGAACTCCAGTGTATCGCTTCTAGAGTACACTGAGCGAAAGGTGGATCCATACCTTGTCATAGTTGGTATCCATTTCCCAAATAAGAGCCCGCGGTTTTGATTGTATATTTTATATGTAGAACGTCAGATGCAAGTGTTTCTGCTAGATTTCTATTTACTTGATATAGACATTATTATAATATCAGACAAGTATCGTTTTAGAAATATTTTTGGGTTATCATAAGGTAAAAGCCATCCATGTTTATGTGTGGATCGGTCTTATGATTATCCTTTGTTTCAAAAGGATTTTTAAAGTTAAATCAAATTATTTGAGTTTACTCACACAAGTCACATGACTGACCCAGAGTTTATTTTGTTTTGTTTTTTCCTAAACTCTTGGGTGCCCAATTTTGTAGGGGCAGCCAAGTAGTCGAGATTCACAGATACTTGAAGAGCTGGTGCAGGAGGCTTCAAGATTATATAGCTATTGTTATTTCCGCTATGTTGTAGGTGTTGTAATTTGATAACGTTACTGTATACATATAATAGTTTTATTTCAAAATTATTTATCTATTATATGTTGTTCGTTCCGCTGTGAGAATCGTGTTTACTCTGATGTTGTGATGTTCTTCTTCTTCTTTTATTCTAAGTTTCTATCTTTTCTATTCTCACCCTCTAATTTCTTTCATTAACTATTCGGTACTCCTGATGCTTGGATAGTCGACATTGAGTTTATGTTGATAACCAGGATCATGAAAACCCGGGTCGTTACACAATTAGAGACTGAATACCCGAGGCACCTCATTCCATCATCCACATAAGTAAAAATGTCTGGGCTTTATACCATGACACCACTCCAAGATAGGAAGAAACGTCATGTCCTCCCTGAGGTACTCATCCCGTTACTGACTCATACCGAGGTTTGAGGCTCGCGAAATAACGCTATACACAAAGCTATGATATTTAAAGCCGTGCTTTGATCATCAACCGCAAGACTCTGCTTTTCAATAAAAGCCTTGACCATTTTCATCTTAGCATGCCACACTAACAATTCATGCCACATAACTGATGTCTATCAATATATAACCTCTAAGCTTGTATGTCTTAGAGAAGGGTGTTAAGAAAGAGAATAAATTCTCCACCACCAAACAGATATATATTCAATAGAAATCAATCAACACAGAATGAAATCCAATGTCAAACACACATCCATTCACAAGTTCGTTCTGGGTCTGAACGAAACCAGAGGCACCTTATTCCTTGTCCCTTATGTCCAATACAGGAGAGAGGTCCTCGCATATCCGGTCGATCTCCAAGTACGTCTGGACGATCACCACTTATTACCTTGTCTTGGTGTAAAGCCCAATCAAGACATCAGTAATTATCCAAACGATGTGAATATCTCCAGTCTACAAACACCGTCTTCATCATCGATTTTTAGTCATCATATCAGTTATTCAAGATTGGATAAACCCGGTCTTTCCAAATAACTCGCATATTTTATAATCAATAATCAAGTGCTATAAAAACACATTATACACCTCATTCCAATTCAAAATATATTTTTATTCAAACATTCACATTTTTAGGGAAAGGTTCCCATTAGTTTTATCAAAGATAAATTCTTTCAAACTTATTCTTTAATCTTCCTTTGGATATCAATTTCAAAAGATTTTATTTTATCTTTCCACAAGTCTAAACCAAATTAAGGTTTATAAAACTAGTCGGATTATCAAGCCTTACCGAAGTAATCATTTATTATTTTGTTTTCCCAATCCCAACCTATTCATCCCATGGAGCAAAATAGGTAGTACTCCATATCTAACACCCACTGTGTTATCTGTAAATTTAATTACCATTACACGTTCAAATCTAATTTAAGATTCAACTATCGCATGGAGTAAAACTGGCGGTACTCCATTCTCGAACATTTCATGAATTCATTAAATTTAATTATCTCATTCATATTCCAATCTAATTAAAGATTCAATAAAACTCTATTTAGTTTTAATATCAAAAATCATTACTTTATGATTATTCAACTTTAAGAAATTAATCTTGTCTTTTATTGGGTCAAAGAACCAATGTCATTTAAAACACAGTCCACAATAAACCCAATTCAACTTCCATTAAATATGGAGTCTTTGCGGAAAACAGATCAATAAATAATTGATATAAATTTCCATATCAAACTAATAATAAAAAAGGAATAACGGTTAAGCCTTTTAAATTACATATATAGTAACGGTCTTCCTTCATCGAAGCTCATCTCAATTATTACCAAATCACATTCCATTCAATTCCAATTTAATATATTAAATTAGAAAACTTTACTGTAACACCCCGTAATTCTATTAATACTAATATTCACAAATTAAAGAATAACTAATCTTAGACTTGAGAATTGTGGGAAACGGGTTGCGCAATTGTGTTCGTCTCGGAATTCTGGTTGAGATAGAGTCCGAGTTTGCGTGAATTGGACTTTGTATGAAGGAGTTATGGCCATCGGAAGTTTCAAAAAATTCAAAACAGCTCGCAGAAAAATTTAAAATTCTAACAGAAAGTGCAGAAGCGGCCTGGGCGGGAAAATTCCCGCCCAGACAGGTCGACTGGGGGGTCGACACTAGTGTCGACCTGCCCCCCCCCAGATCGACTATAGTGTCGACCTGGTCAGTCGGCTAGGGTTTTGACTAAGCCCAATCTTGAGCTGCTGATGTGTCTTTAGGGCTAAGTTGGCAAATTAAACGGTTCAGTTTAGTTCTGAGATGATCTGACGGTCTAAATAAACCCTAAACTCTATAAATACCTAGGTACTCTCACCCTAATTCATATGAAAAATAGAATAGCTACCATCTTACCGTCGCCATGGAACTCAGTGGAGCCGCCGCCAACTAAGAAGGAAGAAGCCAATCAAAATACCAATTCTACTCAACTCTAAAGCAAATCAAGACTCTCTTTTCTTCTCTAATTGTGAGTATGATGATCTTAACAAGATTATTGTTAGACTAATTAGATTAAGTCATGAATGGATTATAAGTGAATGGTGTGGATTATCATATATGTTGTTGTAAACCTTATGCTATCATGTATGTTATAAATCCTATGTTATGTGATGATGATATCCTATATGTTGTAAATCATGCTATGATGATATTGTATAGGTTGTAACTTTCTATGCTAAGTTGTGATAAATCATGCATGTTATAAAGTCATGATGCTATTATCTATGCTAATTAGTTCATGTTAATCAAATCATGATGTTGATATTACTCGGGCTATATTGATCTATATGACAAATCACATATGCAAGTTGAGGTTGATTAGTAAAGATTATGAACATATGTCATGACATCTATTTTGATCTAGGATTATGACATCTAGAATTATGCTATGACATATGTGAATTCTATGCTAGTTCACACCATCATTATGTTGCCTAAAACCCCATATGCAAGTTTACACATGAATTTGGGTTATGATCACATCATGTGAATTGTGACATTTAACAAGTTGACACCTTTAGATCCTTAACATTTGTAGTTTATGCAAGTTTCACCCCTATTACTATTTTGTTTTCTATATGTTGTAATAATTTATCTTTGTGCTATGAGTTAGACCATTCGGGTCTAATGTATATTTTGCGTCGAATAATCGAACGTATAACGTGGGGTAGGGGTAATATTAAGAAGTTGGGGTGCAATTGATATGATTTTGCATGCCATGAATGGATGGCCATAATTGAATCAATTATGGACATCAATAAAATTGGACTTAATTAATAATTTGAATAGGGAATTATTAAAACTAGGGTAAAAGATTATAAGTGTTAATCGATGCTTAGGACAAGAGGTTGGACTCGTTTGTGACGTAAACCTGCCCGGACCCGCCCGGCAAATCCAGTGGTCACAAATGTCAGTCCAATGTGAGAGGTCCTAGGCCTAAACTAAAGCATAATAGTTGTATAGACACGAGGTTAGACTCTTTTATGGTGTAAGACTGCCCGGACCCGCCCAGCAAATCCAGCTGCCATAAATGCCAGTCTAATGGGAGAGGTCTTTATGAGGTTATGGCCTGAATGAATTAAGAAATACTTAACCAGATAAACATGTAAGGTGGGACATGGGGGTTAAGTAGGTGCCTTGGGTGGCATGAGGAATCTAGTGGGTGCTCTTAGCGGCATTTGAAATACGGTTAGTAAGACTTAACCAAACACACATGTAAATGAACATGACTAAGAGGGTTAAGTGGGATGTACTAGTGGACAAGCTTAGGTGGGTAGCTTGTGGGGGCCCATTTCAACCAGTATCCCAAACATATCTTTGTGGGCTTGACACAAGTCGAGGATGGGACACGCATGATGGGTTTGACTATAAGAGGCCAAAACGGGGAGCGGTGGCAACGCAAGTCCAACGGGTTTCATATGCATGTGTGGACCCGGGCTGGTAGGTAAGACGTTATTGCATCGTGTAGGTATAAGCCGTGCATTCTCAAGTTGTATCGGGTTGCCACTTTTGGGGAGTGATACACCCCACTATGGGGCCAGCACGGGTATCTACGAGTAGGGAGCCGATCGAAAGTGGGTAGTGGGGTACACCTAGTGGAGATAGGGGCAGACGGCACCTATGTAGTCAGCTAGGGGTACGCAAGGCTATTTATATAGTTTCTATGTGAAGCAAGTGGGATCAACCTTTAGGGTGACTGGTGCGGTGTAGTGTAGTAATTATTCGTTAGTAATTAGGTATGCCTTTAGCGTTATCTTCCACGTTATCTTTATCTGCTCATTCCATACCTAATAGTTCATAGACATTTACTTGTCTTCCAGCTTATGCCTTAGTCTAGTTATTTTGATAATAGTATTGTTAGAATTATCATACTCGCCAAACTTTATGTCTGACCCCCTCCATTTCTATCTCTTTTCCCCCTCCATGTACTCAGGTTGGACCCAGCTCTAGTGGAGTTTGATTGGATTGCTTTATCTCTCTTGGAAAGCTTGGACCGTTGAAGTAAATTCCAGCTTGTTATCTTCTTTAATGGCTATTTGTATAATGGGATTATGTATTTTGTTTATGAAGATGGATAATGTACTTGACTCTGATTTATGGTTTATGATGTAAACAAACATATTTAATTTCCGCTGCAATAAAATGATGGTTTAGATTTCCAAGTACTACTTATTATCTGTCTTGCTGTAATTTATCTGTTCTATATTCACTTAAAACCTCCATGGAAGTTAATGCATTCCCTTTGTGAGTGACATTAATGGACGTGGGGTGTTACACGTGGTATCAGAGCTTAAGTTTACCAGAACAGATAAAATTTTTAGAAAAACTATTTTTCTAAAGTATTTTTGGAAGAAGTATTTTCAAAAACATGTTTTTATGAGTAATTAAAATAGGAAAGTTTTTATGAATAAAAAAACATAATCCCCAATAGCCATATATCTTTATCTTTCGAATTCTCCATTTTGAATCTTCCCTTTTTCGTTTCAGCATGGCTGAAGATTTTAACCTTCCGGATGGTGTAACAATACTAGGATGGTATAGGAGGCTATTAGAGGCTAGGGCCGCCACAGGTCTAGCCAATGTTCCTCCACCACCAGTTGCACCCGCTCCTCCTCCTCGCGTAGATACTTTTGCAAAGACGTGCAAGGAATTTAAGGCTATGGGTGGAAAACCTATTCAAGGGTCTGAAACGTTTGTGGAAGCTAGAGATTGGCTTAAGGAGGTGGAAGAATTGCTAGAAATCTTTGAAGTAGAAGAAGGGAGGAAAGTTCGTTTAGCAGCTTCGTTAATGAAGGAAGAGGCCTCGTTTTGGTGGGAGGTCACTAATGGGGAGCGTTCTTATGACTCTTGGGCGGATTTCAGATGTAGGTTCGAGGCAAAGTTTCTCTCAAGGGCAGAAGAGAATCGATATATGGAAAGGTTCTTGACATTGAAGCAAGGAAGCTCATCAGTGAAAGAATATGTTAACAAATTTAATCAGTTATCAAGGTTTGGCTTGGACTTAGTGAACACGCCGGAGAAGAAGGCTCTGAGGTTCGTTAATGGTTTGAATGAGCCATTGCAAGGGTTGGCTATGACCCACATCTCTATGGGGGCCACATTTGAGAAGCTATTAGAAATGGCGCTCATGCACGAGGAGAAAAGCGCTAATGCTAATAAGGCACCCAAGAAAAAAGGGGATCAGAAGAAACCACAATAGCAAAACAAGAAGGGTGGTAAAGACAATAATGGCAAGGGAAAGAAGAAATGCTTCAACTGTGGGACACCAGGCCATCTCAGCAAGGATTGCCGAAAGAAGAAGAAGACTGGCTGTTTTCACTGTGGTGAAGCTGGACATCTAGTGAAGGACTGCCCAAAGAAGGGGTAGAGGGCAGGGTCTACCTCAGGAGGACAGGTGCAGGCCCTTATGGCACCAGGGCAGGCAAGGGGACAAGTTCAGGCTCTCGCGGTCCCACCGCTGCAAGAACGAGGTAGAACCATATCTGTTGAAAGCTTAGTTTTTCTGTTTGATCATCATGTCCGTACCTTATTCGATTCGGGCGCATCGCATTCGTTTATCTCTACATCATTAGTTGAATCACTACACTTAAACACCAGTTTAGTAGAGGATCCCTTAGTTGTTTCGAATCCAATTGGGGGCTCAGCTCATTTGTCCATGATGTGTTTGGATTTGAAAATTTCTATACTTAGCATTGAGTTTAGATGTGATGCTTATGTTTTGGGCTTCACGGGCTATGGTCTAATTTTAGGAATGGATTGGTTATCCAGAAATGGGGTCGTTCTTGATTGTGAAAGGAGAGTAGTTAGGCCCGTGACTCGCCTTGGAAACACTCTCGAAATCTTTTATAATCCCATAAATTCTGTTATGCTAAGTTATTTAGAATCGCTTGACGCGTCTGAGGAAAATCTACGATCTGTTAGAGTGGTCCGAGAATACTCGGATGTGTTTGAGGAGGTGAAGGGCTTGCCTCCGAAGCGGGAGATAGATTTTCGAATATATCTTGTGGATAATGCGAAACCAGTATCTTTGCCAGTACGCCATATGGCTCCTCATGAAAGGAGGGAACTCGATAAGCAAGTGAAGGAGTTGCTTGAGAAGGGGTTCATAAGACGAAGTATATCGAGGTGGAGTGCTCCAGTAGTATTTGCCACGAAGGCGGATAGGTCCCTTAGACTGTGTGTGGACTATAGAGAACTTAATAAACTTACTAAGAAGAACAGACACCCACTGCCGAGGATTGACGATCTCTTCGATCAGTTAGTTGGCGCCTCAGGGTTTTCGCAGTTGGACTTAGCCATTAGTTTCCATCAGTTGAGAGTGGCTGAGGATAGCATTGACAAGACTGCCTTTAGGACTCTGGATGGTTTCTATGAATGGCTAGTGATGCCCTTTAGTTTGACAAACGCCCCCGCATATTTGTTGATTTAATGAGTAGGGTGTTTAGCGAGTACCTTAACAAATTCGTGGTAGTCTTTGTAGACGACATCCTGATCTTTTCTAAGGATGAAGAAGAGCATGCCTTACATCTTAGGGAAGTGTTGGAGACCCTACGGGCGAATAACCTTAAAGATAAATTTTCTAAGTGTCACTTCTGGAGGAAGGAAGTACGATTCCTAGGGCACGTGGTTTCCAAAGAAGGGATAGCTGTGGATCCAGTGAAGGTGGTGGCCATCCAAGATTGGAAGGTCCCTAAAAATGCTACCGAAGTAAGGAGTTTCTTGGGGTTGGCTTGCTACTATAGGAAGTTTATCAAAGACTTCGCAAAGATATCAGCTCCATTGACTCGCCTGATGAAGAAGAACCTAGTTTTCACATGGGACGTAGATTGTGATGATGCGTTCCAACGTTTGAAGAGAGCTTTGACCTCAGCTCCAGTCTTAGTGCTGCCAGACGGGAGTAAGCCATTTACTCTTTATACTGATGCTTGTGGGACAGGACTAGGCGCAGTCTTGATGCAAGAGGGTAGGGTAATAGACTATGGTGGAAGGCAGTTGAGAGCGCATGAGAAAAATTACCCTACACATGACCTAGAGTTGGCCGCTATTGTTTTCGCACTTAAGTCTTGGCGTCATTATCATCTTGGCGAGAAATTCGAATTATTCACTGTCCACAAATCTTTAAAATACTTATTCTCTCAGAAGGACTTGAACTTAAGGCAGCAAAGGTGGATGGAGTTCTTAGTGTCCTACGACTTCGAAATAGCATATACCCCTGGCAAGGGTAACGTAGTGGCAGATGCCTTAAGTAGGAAAAGGTTGTCCTTGAGTCCGTTGTTTGTTGAGCAGCGAAACTTAGAATTCATTTCGATGTTTGACTTTAGACCCTCCGTTGACTTTGTACCCGGTTTGCTAGCATCCTTGGAGGTCAGACCTACGCTTTTGGGACGGATTGGCGAGGCACAGCGAGACGACCCACGGTTGGTTGAGTTAGTAGAAAAGCTCAAAAGAGGGGAGTCATCAAGCCATCTCCATAGGTATACCTTAGATGGTAAGGGTTGGTTACGTAGGGATAGTAGACTTTGTGTAACTCAAGATGAAGGTTTGAGAAAGGCTATTCTTGACGAAGCACATCATTCGAAGATGACCATTCATCCCGGCGGGGACAAGATGTACAAGGACATGAAGCGAGTTTTCTTTTAGGCCGGTATGAAGAGGGATGTGGCCGAGTATGTCGGTAGATGCTTGGTGTGCCAACAAGTAAAAGCGGAGCAAAAGAAACCCGGTGGGTTGCTTCACCCATTGGAGGTTCCACTATGGTAATGGGAAAGCGTCTCGATGGATTTTGTGGATGGATTACCAAGATAAAGGAAGGGTAATACGGGGATTTGGGGTATAGTAGATAGACTTACTAAAAGCGCATATTTCATTCCCGTGAAGAGTAAGAGGACTGCTACATGGTTAACTTCTGTATATGTCCGAGAAATAGTTCGTTTACATGGTGTTCCTTCTAGCATAGTGAGCGACCGCGATCCTATTTTCACTAGCGAATTTTGGAGAAGCTTACAAGAGGCGGTAGGGACTCAGTTATGTTTGAGCACCGCATATCATCCTCAGACGGACGGCCAGACCGAGAGGGTGAATCGCATTCTAGAGGATCTTTTGAGGCTATGTATCCTATACTTTGGGGGTACATGGGAAGAGCATCTTCCATTGGTGGAGTTCGCATATAATAACAGCTTTCAGTCTAGCATTGGCATGGCACCTTTCGAAGCTCTTTATGGATGACCTTGACGTTCACCTACATGTTGGTGGGAGTCTACGGATAAGATCTTACTTGGGCCCGATATGATTAGGGAGACTTCGGAGAAGATCGACTTGATTCGAAGGAGGATGAAAGCAGCGCAAGATAGGAAGAAATCTTATGCGGATAAGAGAAGGACAGATCTTGAGTTTGAAGTTGGGGACATGGTCTTTGTCAAAGTATCTCCATTACGAAACGTTGTTCGCTTTGGGTCCGTTGGGAAGTTAGCACCAAGGTTTGTAGGGTCGTTTCCTATTAAGGAGAAGATTGGATAGATGGCATATAGAGTGGAGTTGCCTGAGAGACTTAGTGGTGTACACGACGTATTCCATGTGTCACATTTGAGGAAGTGCTTGCACGAGACCGCGGAAGTGGTAGAGCTGAACTTGCTTAGAGAGGTGGAGATAGAGCGTGATGCGACGATTCGACGAGCTCCTACGCGCATTCTTGGGTCGGAGATCAAGAAGTTGAGGAATCGAGAGGTCAGACTAGTCAAAGTGCAATGGGGAGATGATGAGAGCAACGCTACTTGGGAAACGGAAGAGAAGATGCGTTCGTTGTACCCTTTTCTTTTTGAGGGTATGTCCTTTAATTTCTCCCTTATCATTTAGCTTGTACTTATCTTATCTTTAGTAAGTCCCCTCGCTAATATCTTTGACCTTTAGTTAGGATAATCCTATGGTTGAAACATGTGTTTGAGACATGTTATGTATGATGGATGCAAAGTGGATGCAAGTGTTTGCTGGTGGTTGCTCGTGGACGCATATGCACACACTATTAGGCACTAGATCAGCTCAGTCACTTCATACTGCATATTGCATATAAATGGATGTATTTAGTAAAATGGATGTATGACGATTGTATTATCATATGGATGCTGCATTCAGATGATGATTGTGCACGCATATATAGATAATATGTAGCATTAGGGAACTTTTGCATACATAATGGACGCATGGCACTATCATGATTTGCATTAAGGAGGTCAACTGAATCAGTGGACCGCCTGATTTTGCATTAGATATGGACATATACACACACTGTACATTTAAACATGGAAGCATTAGAGGTCTATAAGGACAATGGATGCCTGTGTTTGATGGTTGAGTAGATGGACGATTGGATGTTAGGACATGCATTCTTCTTAACTTGAAGATTTCGAGGTCGAAATCCTTTAAGGAGCGGAGAATGTAACACCCCGTAATTTTATTAATACTAATATTCAAAAATTAAAGAATAACTAATCTCAGATGTGAGAATTGTGGGAAACGGGTTGCGCCATTGTGTTCGTCTCGGAATTCTGGTTGAGATAGAGTCCGAGTTTGCGTGAATTGGACTTCGTATGAAGGAGTTATGGCCATCGAAAGTTTCAGAAAATTCAAAACAGCTCGCAGAAAAATTTAAAATTCAAACAGAAAGCGCAGAAGCGGGCTGGGCGGGAAAATTCCCGCCCAGACAGGTCGACTGGGGGTCGACACTAGTGTCGACCTGCCCCCCTCCCCCCCCCCCAGGTCGACTATAGTGTCGACCTGGTCAGTCGGCTAGGGTTTTGACTGAGCCCAATCTTGAGCTGCTGATGTGTCTTTAGGGCTGAGTTGGCAAATTAAACAGTTCAGTTTAGTTCTGAGATGATCTGACGGTCTAAATAAACCCTAAACTCTATAAATACCTAGGTAGTCTCTCACCCTAATTCATATGAAAAATAGAATAGCTACCATCTTACCGTCGCCATGGAACTCAGTGGAGCCGCCGCCAACTAAGAAGGAAGAAGCCAATCAAAATACCAATTCTACTCAACTCTAAAGCAAATCAAGACTCTCTTTTCTTCTCTAATTGTGAGTATGATGATCTTAACAAGATTATTGTTAGACTAATTAGATTAAGTCATGAATGGATTATAAGTGAATGGTGTGGATTATCATATATGTTGTTGTAAACCTTATGCTATCATATATGTTGTAAATCCTGTGTTATGTGATGATGATATCCTATATGTTGTAAATCATGCTATGATGATATTGTATAGGTTTAACTTTCTATGCTAAGTTGTGATAAATCATGCATGTTATAAAGTCATGATGCTATTATCTATGCTAATTAGTTCATGTTAATCAAATCATGATGTTGATATTACTTGGGCTATATTGATCTATATGACAAATCACATATGCAAGTTGAGGTTGATTAGTAAAGATTATGAACATATGTGTAACGACCCGGATTTTTGGGACTTTGGTTATCGACACAAACACGATGTCGATAACCAAAACATCGAAAAATCCCAGTAATTAATGAAAGAAATTACAGGGTGTGGAAAGATAAGATAGAACTTATAGAATAGAAGAAGAAGAAGAACATCATCATCAGAGTAACATGAATCTCACAGCGGAACGAATAACATATAATATATAACATAAATTTGAAATATAACAGTTATGTATACAATAGCACTTATCAGAGTACAACACTTACAACACAGCGGAAATAAACTATAGCTATATGATCCAGAAGCCTCCTGCTCCAGCTCTTCAAGTATATCTGTAAATCCCGACTACTTGACTGCCCGTACAAATTTAGGCACCCAAGAGTTTAGGGAAAACAACAAAGTAAACTCCGGGTCAGTCATGGGACTGGTATGAGTAAAACAGTTTAAAAACAGTTGAACAATTAAACGATATCTCATAAGACCACGCCGTATAACGGAACGGGTTTTTCCCTTATGATAATCCAAAATATCTTTATATCAAATACCTTTTGATATTATAATAATGTCTATCAACCACAATATAATAATCATCTAGCAGAAACGCTTTCATCTCACGTTCTACATATATGGTATACAATCAAAATCGCAAGCACGTATTGGGTAATGGATTTCCAACTATGACAAGGTATGGAACCACCTTCCGATCAGTGTGCTCTAGGAACGATACACTGGAGTTCAACAAGAACATTTTGCAACTCAGCCACACATGACCGACCACTCATTTCGCTTGAGTGTATCGAATGTACATCACCAACGGTTGGGATCAGCAACCGTTCCCGTATATATATGGGACAACATTGATAGATTAAAGAAGCAAATGAATATTCTCTAGATAGGTGATTTATACACCCTACTTCGGTGCGACCGACTTAGCCATGCTGCCTGCCCGATTTCTGTCATTTACTGGATGATGAGGCTAGAAGTTACGCGTTATCATCACATCAGATTCACTTCGAATGCCACATTGTCAGATCCAGCGAAAATCACTAATTGACGTCTACAACAGTACATTACGTGTTAGCTAAAGAAGTTTCCTTCTCCGCTTCCACTCTTGGTACGGTTGATGAAATCAATGTACGTGACCTTTCTGGAAATACTCTGTCAGACATTCATCTACATTCACTTAGAATGTCACATCGTCATACCCGCCAAATCACAAATTGATTTATCCAAAAATAACACGGGTATACGGCTTAGAGAAACGAATTCCTCCGCCACCAAACGTGAATACGTTTGAACAGATCAACTTACGCGATCCATTGGATATACTCTGTCAGACCTTCATCCATACAAGTTGTCCTAGGACTGGACAAACCGAAGGCACTATTCAGTATATCCATCTTAGTCACTGTTATCTAAGACTTATACAACAGCCCTTGCATTTTACTTCGTCGTCTATTTTCTTTGGCATATATGATTCGCAACGCTTATGCCAATACAGAGTGGTTCTTTGGATAATAATCCAACCGGTCTCTCCATATTAACAACGTTAAAATGGTCAAAACTCCGATAGTATGTGATTTAACTATCAAAGAAAAACAAGTGTGCAAACAACGATATTATTTCCAGATGGAAATTATATCGATCAATCATCAACATATATCTATATATATATATTCATATTGCCTTATTTTCTATGTTTAGAAAATATATGTTATTAACACTGGAAAACGTTTCCAACTGCTTATTTACAAATCACTGCTCTTCCCCAACTATCAGTCCCTGACTGTAAACTAGTATGAGAACAATCCCCTAAGTATAAATCCCGAAGGCCGAAACCAACATCAGATAGGCACTTAGAAAACCATTTAATTTACTAATCTCTAGTCAGTTCTAATTTTACTTAACTCTATTTGATTAACTCTGATTGATTAACTCTAACTGGTTAATTCTAACCGATCAACTCTAACTGGTCAACCTTAATTAATTAACTCTAACTGGTTTTACTTGGTTTGACTAACTCAATTTATTAACTCGACTGACTAATTCAACTCGATTAACCTAACTTGATTTACTTATCTCGATTAACTGAACTAATCACTTTGATTAACTCGACTAATTCACTTTGCTTAACTTAACCAATTCACTTAACTAACTCACTTAGTTTAACTTAACTAATTCACTTAACTCCTGTCGAATAAACTATATTCGATAACTCCTCTAACTCTATTCGAATAAACTATATTCGATTAACTCATTTACTCTATTCGAATAAACTATATTCGATTAACTCATTTACTCTATTCGAATAAACTATATTCAATTAACTCCTTTTCTCTATTCAAATAAACTATATTCGATCAACTCATTTGATTTAACTCTAATCGATTAACTCCATCGAATAAACTATATTCGATAACTCCTTCGATTTAACTAATATTATATAACTCACTTCGATTAACTAATAATCGATAACTCCTTCGAATAAACTATATTCGATAATCTCCTCTCGAATAAACGATATTCGATAATCTTCCCTTTCGATTTATCAAATCGATAACTCCTTTTCGAATAACTAAATTCGATAACTCCTTTCGATTTAACTAATCGATAACTCCTTTCGATTTAACTAATCGATAACTCCTTGTGTTTAACTCTATTCGAATAACTAATTCGAATCACTCTTATTTATTTAACTCTATTCGAATAACTAATTCGATTAACTCTAACTGGTTAACTCTAACTGATTAACTCTAACTCTAATTGGTTTCTCCTATTCGAATAATTCCTATTTGATAACTTTTATTCATTTATAAAGATTTACTTTTAGTAACGGTTCTTCACTTTATAATGTCCTCTTTAATAATGTTACTTCACTTACACAAGTGTTGGGTACATATTCTATTTAAACTATCAGTGTTGAAACCAATATCTCTCCTCTATATAAATTCAGACTTATATATTTCATTTATCAAATGATAAATATTTATTTAATTTATAAACTATTATTTATAAATTATCCTTTCTATTTATCTGTTAAAAACAGATTTTCAATTTCTATTCATCTTCTAAATATTCTTCTGATTTAGCTCTATTTATTTATCCAATAAATATCCCTTTTGTTTAATCCTATTTATTTATCCAATAAATATCCCTTTGATTAAATCCTATTTATTTAACAAATAAATATCTCCTTTAATCTTTATTTATTTCCTAAAAAAATATACCCTTTTACTTTTATTTATTCCCTAAATAAATAAATTCTTTTAACTCTTTATTTATTCCCTAAATAAATAATTCCTTTTAACTCTTTATTTATTCCCTAAATAAATAATTCCTTTTAGCTCTTTATTTATTCCCTAAATAAATAATTCCTTTTAACTTTCTTTAAAATATATTTCCTTTATATTTGATTTCAAATATATCTCTTTTCAACCCCTTTGATTTTATAAATTTTATTTCCTTTTATAAAATCTTTCTTTCCTTATATATATAAAATCCATTGATTTTATATAAATAAATTATTTTCAAAATATACTTTGAAAACCTCCTTTCTACCTTCTGGTATTTCTTATGGTATTTAGCACACCAAACGACAACGATAAAAATCGTCCCACCCACACATAATCAACACCAGATTATATATCACATGATATATCACAATATATAAATCACAGTAAAATTACTGTTGAGGAATCCAGTTGGATTCCTCCAACCTGTTTCCCTGCATCATAGATGTTAAACAATACCAATATAATATTCTGATAAGCAGAATCAACATATAAATATTTATCGGTTTATATATATATATATATATATATATATATATATATATGTATCTATATATATATATATAATTTCTACTAACTGGCTAGCAGTTCAATCAAATAATCAACACACAGTCAAACAAACAATATTTAAAAGTTCTAAGAATACCCTGTAAAAATAGAAATATTCAGAGTTGGTGAATTTTACTGACATTTGCAGTTCATCGTTAAAGAACGATAAACTGTTATTTGATTTGAATCAAACAATTTATTTCGCCATAAATTCATACAAGTCCCAATCCACTTCCACTCAGCTTCATTGTGAAGCTCTCGTCTATACGATCCTAACGCGACTGACGGTTCATCAATCTGATATCGTACGAGCAAGTTACGAATTTATAAAGTTTATATACAAATTTGAATTTAAACTTCATTAAATAAATTGTTTGGGCATTTACCATAAACAGGCCCATACCCCCACTAATTGAACCCGAACCCGTTTGGACCTTCTTCCCCAAATTTACTTCGATTTCCAGTAATAAAACAAACCCGCCGTTGACTGCCTTTGACCTCACCTCTCCTCCACATCGACCACCTATCAGGGCCGCCGCCCCCACCATTGACTTCGCCACCAAAACCCGTGCCCACCTGATACCCTTTCTCCCAACTCGATGGCCCTCTAGCGATCGTGACCTGCTGCTGCCTCGACGTCGGATTGGGCTAGAGACCACCGAAGTTCCCTTAACCGACCTCTCCAGCTAGCCTCGACCTCGCCAACGCACCAACGCCATCATCTCGCGCCACCTAGGCCCCCAACGACGTCAGAGTTGAGCCCTACCTCAAAGCACTGTCGTGATTTAAAACAACGAATCCCAAAACGAAAACCGCACCTCTCAGAATTGGTACCGAATCGAAGACGAGATCACCAGTATTTCAAAAACATATGTATCGCGATTTATTGTAATTGATTTTTCCTTTGAATGAATTTTCTCCTTCCACGCTGAAGAAAGGTAAACCGAGGCCGGTTTCAGGAGAATGGTTTAGGTCTTAAGAACTTCAAAAGGGGAAGGGTATTTATAGACTCAGGGTTTGATTATTATATTATATATAAACTTATCAAGGAGTTTTTCGTAAAATAAACACCTCAAATGACATATGTTTCTGACAAACAAAGTGAATCCTAGAATAGAAAAATATTCCGGATCCAACGGGACAGGTTTTGTCGAATTCCGACACCGTTTGTAAAAATCCCTTAGAAAATATCGATGAAAAACACCGAGCATTAATTCATTAAAATTACAGAAAAAATCCTAAAATTATGAGGCCTTGACGTTTCACTAGACCTTTTCCTAAGGTTTCATATGAAACTTGTTTCGTTGAATTCTGAGTTCGTTTGACCAGTTAACCATTCAAATAAAGTTACCTCTGTTTAAAACGTATACATGGTTAACTCAAAATAAGGCGTTTTTGGCCACCGAGGTCACATACTTCATCGGTTTGTCACGAAACTTGACTTTCTTATAACGATAAATTAATACGAACCCAATGGAACGCAGTTCGTCGCATTCCGAGACTGTTTCCTGGTATGTTATTTTCTACGCACACCAAGTGCTCCTTTAGACACCAAATTTTCCAATGTTCAAAAATAACAAACTATATATGTTTTCTGACTCAAAACGATGATATGAACTCAAAGGAACTGGTTTCGTGGCTTAATTCGATCGTCTGTTCAAGTTGTGGTCAAAACCCCCTTTTAAATCGAATTAAATTATTAAAAATTCCATAGCGACTTTTCTAAAATTTGATTTGGACGTACATCAAAATCTACACGACGAAATCCCGATTTTTCTCTTCCACTAGAAAAATACACTTCACTAGCTCCTGACGTTTCTTGTTTCACAGAAATCCGACTTAAAACGGTCCCTGTACATTCAGTTGAAGTTCAAATCGCCAAATATCGAACTGCAGCGCCATTTCGAGCTCGATTTTAATTATAATATAATTATACGTTCAAACTGTCGTCGATTGAATATATTCGTCAATATAATTCAACTCTAAGCTGAATTAAATCTAAGGGACGACCCCGTTCACAAAATATTGTGATTTCCAATATTTTTGATTATTTCTGAATTAAATATATTATTTAATTAGTTAATTTAATTAAATATTACATATTATTTAATTAACGACGATTTAATTCCCTAAATCACTGTTTATATAATTAAATAAATTAATTATAATACCCCTGACAATGCGGGTCATTACAATATGCCATGACATCTATTTTGATCTAGGATTATGACATCTAGAATTATGCTATGACATATGTGAATTCTATGCTAGTTCACACCATCATTATGTTGCCTAAAACCCCATATGCAAGTTTACACATGAATTTGGGTTATGATCATGTCATGTGAATTGTGACATTTAACAAGTTGACACCTTTAAATCCTTAACATGTGTAGTTTATGCAAGTTTCACCCCTATTACCATTTTTTTGTCTATATGTTGTGATAATTTATCCTTGTGCTATGAGTTAGACCATTCGGGTCTAATGTATATTTTGCGTCGAATAAGCGAACGTAGAACGTGGGGCAGGGGTAATATTAAGGATTTAATATTAAGAAGTTGGGGTGCAATTGATATGATTTTGCATGCCATGAACGGATGGCCATAATTGAGTCAATTATGGACATCAATAAAATTGGACTTAATTAATAATTTGAATAGGGAATTATTAAAACTGGCGTAAAAGATTATAAGTGTTAATCAATGCTTAGGACACGAGGTTGGACTCGTTTGTGACGTAAACCTGCCCGGACCCGCCCGGCAAATCCAGTGGTCACAAATGTCAGCCCAATATGAGAGGTCCTAGGCCTAAACTAAAGCATAACAGTTGTAAAGACACGAGGTTAGACTCTTTTATGGTGTAAGACTGCCCGGACCCGCCTGGCAAATCCAGCTGCCATAAATGCCAGTCTAATGTGAGAGGTCTTTATGAGGTCTGAATGAATTAAGAAATATTTAACCAGATAAACATGTAAGGTGGGACATGGGGGTTAAGTAGGTGCCTTGGGTGGCATGAGGAATCTAGTGGGTGCCCTTAGCGGCATGTGAAATACGATTAGTAAGACTTAACCAAACACACATGTAAATGAACATGACTAAGGGGGTTAAGTGGGATGTACTAGTAGACAAGCTTAGGTGGGTAGCTTGTGGGGGCCCATTTCAACCAGTATCCCAAACGTATCTTTGTGGGCTCGACCCAAGTTGAGGACATGACACGCATGCCGGGTTTGACTATAAGAGGCCAAAACGGGGAGCGGTGGCAACGCAAGTCCAATTCATATGCGTGTGTGGACCCGGGCTGGTAGGTAAGACGTTGTTGCATCGTGTAGGTATAAGCCGTGCATTCTCAAGTTGTATCGGGTTGCCACTTTAGGGGAGTGATACTGTGACAGCAAGGAATTTCGTTCGATCCGAATCAGTCGTTAAACCGATTTAGACCGTTCGAAACCCCTGATCGTTTGAGAACAGGACAAATCGGAACGCAGACGGAAGAACATTTCATTGCTATTACAACAATTCCATCAGATACAAGAATATACAGAGTATAAACGAATAAATTACATTCGATAAATATCAGAGATTACAATAAATTACATAGCAGCGGAAAAATAATACAAAGCACTACTGAAGGTGATATACGGATACAGGGCTTTCCGGATATCATTCCAGCTGTAAACCAGGATCCTATGAATAAAAATCTGCAAAACCAAAACTACTAGCTGCCCGTGCGGAAAATGAGGGCACCCAGAGTTTAGGTTAAAACAATAAACTCCAGGTCAGTCATGTGACTGGTGTGAGAACTAAAACAGTTATTAAAACTTTACTTTAAAATAGAGTAATTCAAGGGACCACGCCGTATAACACGGAACGGGTTTCCTCCCAAGAATACCAGTGCATAGAGAAGACAACGCAATGCTTTTTCGAAAAATGAAGCTATTATAAGACCCAGGTCCCATCACACAATGCAACGCAAGCCGGAGGATAGGGTTTTCCCTTATAATAGCCAAACATGCTTGGTACATTTAAAACAAATCATTTGATACTATAATAAGTGTATAGTGTCAAAACAATTTCAATCATAAATATAAATCATAGACGGCATGGGTACCATATATCATGTCGCCATACTAGTTCTACAATTAAAACCGCAATACACGTATTGGAAATTGGATTTCCGTCATGAGTCGAGGCAAGGGGCAAGCTCCTCTCCGCTTTCGAGACACTCTAGCAAATATCTTAGGACTACACACTCTGGGCAATCCTGGATCTTCAGGGCCGGTCCTCACTTACGTTAGAGGATTAGTATTCCTGAACACACGTTTCCCGGTCCTTACAGACCTATAATCGAGGCGCCTCATCCAACAACCACATAGGTGAAAAGTATATAAATGTCAGGGCTGGTAAGTCACTGACACCACCATAGCTAGAAAGAAACGTTGTGCTCTCCCTGCAGTCCATATCCCGTTTTTAACCCATACCGAGGTGTGAGGCTCGCGAATTCACGTTATACACAAAGCTGCCACGTAGGCCGTGCTTTAATCATCAACCACATGACTTTGCTTTTCAACAGAAGCCTTGATCCATGCAACTCAGTATGCCACACAGGCAATTCATGCCATGCGATTGATATCTATCGATATATAACCTCTAAGCTCGTACGTCTCAGAGAAGGGCGTTAAGCAAGAGAATAAATTCTCCGCCGCCAAACAGATATATATTTAACAGAAATCAATCAACACGGAATAAAATCCAATGTCAGACACATAATCATTTACAAGTTCGTTCTGGGTCTGAACGAAACCGGAGGCACTTTCCTCGCATATCCATCCATCTCCAAGTACGCCTGGACGACCACCAACTATTTCCATCCTCTTGGGTGTACAGCCCAACCAGGATCGCCAGTAATTATCCAAACGATGTGAAGACTTCCGGTCTTCGATCACCGTCTTCATCTTCGACATATCGTCGAATCGGTTATTCAGAATGGGTGTAAACCCAGCCTTTCCGAACAACCCGCGCATATTAAAAACAAATGTTACACAAACACAACATACGCCTCATTCCAATTCAGAATATTCATTTATTCACAAAATCACATTCTTAGGGAAAGGTTCCCATTAATTTTATCCAAGATAAATTCTTCTAAATTTATCCTTTAATATTCCTTCGGATGACATTTCAAACCAAATTATGGTTTGCCAAGCTAGTCGAGATTAGCGAATCACATCGAAGTAGTTATTTTATTTTATTTTCCAATCCCAACCTATTCATCCCATGAAGCAAAACTGGTAATACTCCATATCTAACACCATGGTGTTATCGGTAAAATTAATTACCATTTCACGTTCAAATCTAATTAAAATTTAACTATCGCTTTGGAGCAAAACTGGTGATACTCCATTCTTGCTTATTTTCTATATTTGATAATTTAAATTATCAATTCACATTTCAATCTAATTACAGATTCATCAAAACTCCTTTTACTGGGTTAAAGAACTAATGTCATTTAAAACACAGTTCACGATAAACACAAATCACTTTCTATTTATTTTCGAGTTAAACAACAAGTGTTATTTAAAACACTGTTCACGATAAACCACAAATCACTTCTAATTTAATTTCAATCAAATATGTTATAAATTCCGATTATTCAAAACCCCTTTTTAAATCCAATTTATTTATTTAAAAATAGTTGGGTTTTGATTTTAGTTCAAAACTAGTTCATTTCGATAAAAATCTATTTTTATCTTTTCAAATATGGAGTTTTTCATCCCAATTTTTCCCAAATCATTTCTTATGATTTTACACAAATTATTACAATTTTTAATAATTTTATCAAGGCCCGTACAGTCGATTTCCATCAACGGCCATCGAACTGCACTTACAGCGACCTTTTCCAAATTGGATTTGGACGTATCTCCAAATCCAACCGTTAGATTTAAAATTTCCAATATTCGTTAGAAAGATCTTTTCGATACGAACCCAACGGTTCCGGTTTTAGGAGAATCCGACGGTCGGATCTCCCGTAATGTCCGTTTGAAATTAATGGTCGAAATTCACGAACTACCGCGGCGCGGCGCGTTCTATTCAGGCCATTATATTATATTTCTAATATATATAATATATATTTTGTCGATTTCTATTTAAAATGAATTTTATAAATAGTTTTGAATTCGTTTCAAAAATAATTTCAACCTTTATTTCAAATTAAATCAAAATTAAAATTTTCCTTATAAATTCGTTTTAAATTTCATTTCTATTCAATTCAATTTGAAATCATTTTCTTTTCAATTCAATTCGAATTCGTTTTCAGTTCAATTCATTTCGAAATCGTTTTCAATTCATTTCGAAATCGTTTTCAATTAAATTCATTTCGAAATCGTTTTCAATTCAATTCATTTCGAAATCGTTTTCAATTCAATTCATTTCGAAATCGTTTTCAATTCAATTCATTTCGAAATCGTTTTCTATTCGATTCAATTCAAATTGGTTTTCTATTCGATTCAATTCAAATTTCATTTCAAAATATTTGATTTCGAAATTACTTTTCAATATTCATTTAAAAATGAATAAAATCGATATAAATATCGTTCACGTCAAAATGGCGTCAATCTAATCAACACGGCTTCATATATTTCTATTTTCAAATATTCTATTCAACAAATGAATATTTATTTTTGTCAACACACGACTAATCTCAACGAATGAGTACTGTCCACGTGTGACTATTTTTGTTATTTAATATATTTTATAAAAATTAGGGTATCTATCGTTTGATATCAAATCAGACTCCAACCGTAAATTAGTAAGAGAACGATTCCCTAAATATTAACCCCGAAGGCCGAAACCAACATCAGATCAATATCCAGGAGACCACTCATCTTATCTATCTTCCAGTTAATTTCTGATTTCATATATGATAAAGATGTAAATTTTATTGTTAAAATATTTCGTTCAACACATGACTAATCTCAACGGATGAGTACAGTCAACACATGAACTTTTGTATTATAATATTCTTTATTTTTCCGATTGGAATGAGGCCTAATCAATTACCATATAATGTTAATTATATGGATTTTCATACATCACACGTGTATAATAACATTGAAAAATAATCAACCATCAACCAAAGTGCACTACACTGTATAAGCATCAAATATAGATATCTAACGCTTATAACAGCCTGTCAATCAATCGATCGACATATTTAATCAATCAGGATGAGTGAACTTCAAATTTCATCCCAACACCCGTGTGGGGTTTCAAACAATCAAACACAGATTTTATTTGTGCAGTTGGGCGATGTGTAAAATTTATCGACCCAATCAATATCAGTCAAATAGGTGTACATAAACAAACCGTCCGGTTTGTAAATGAATATTTTATTTTATTCGCTTCCACGTTAAAAATTATATTTTTAACGATAAAATATTTTATTTCAACATATGAATTTCTATTCAGTTCATTCTTTAAATAAAATGATATTTTTATTTTTCTAACTTATTTTAGAAAATTTCGGTGGCATAACGGCACAATACTAGAAACGGGACGAGGCCTAGCCTTATCCCCGGTCTAGTGAAGGCCCACGCCATTCACACATCAATCAAATCCATTCAATTCACCAAACAATTCGATTCAAACCAAATAAACTAACCAACTACACAACCAAACCATTTAACAAACAAGCCATCCATGATCTGTCGATGACGGGTGTCGGGTGCTACTAAACACCGTCTGCATCCTAGTATATATATATATATAACTAGAAAAGAAATTGAAGAGTGAGAAGTTCTCACCGATAGCTATCCAAATTCCACGGCTCTTCTTTTGCCGAAACCTTCGCCGTTCTCGCCTTTTTGTCATCTTCGTTGCCCGTATGCTCTACATATGTAAAAATCACATTCTTATATACTGATGTCTTTAAAATAAAAATCACATTTTTATTTGTTCACTTTAAATTTAAAAATCATATTTTTATAATCACTTCATATATTTAAAAATCGAATTTTTACTTCGCTATTCAATATATAAAAATCGAATTTTTACTTCGCAATTCAATATATAAAAATCGCCTTTTCAAATTTAAAGATTATATTTTTATCGACGCTACTATATAGAAAAGATTATATTTTTATCGACGCTACTATATAGAAAAGATTATATTTTTATCGACGCTACTATATAGAAAAGATTATATTTTTATCGAAAAGGCGACTTCATAAAAATCTCACTTTTCTTTTTCTAATCAGACAATAAAAATTCAATCTTTTCCTTTCAATATAAAAATGTAAACTTTTCATATATAAAATTATGAACTTTTCTATTATCTTCTTCATTAAAAATCGTATTTTTATAACTTCAATTTCATACCAAAAATCGTATTTTTATATATCGCTCTTTTCATTAGGAAAATGCGAGCTTTTCAAATATAAAGATCCAACTTTTATAGCGAATTCATATTTAAAAATCATAATAATTCAGTTTTTTTTTTTAAATCATGATAATTCGGTTATAAAATAAAAAGAAGAAGAAGAAAGGAAAGGGGGGCTCACAGTAAATCGGTTGGAGGAGGGAGCATCGATGGGGGGAAGAGGGAACCTGAACGGAGGCGGCGGTGGTTGCTGAGGCCAGCGGGGCGGTTTCTGGGTGGCGCGTTGGTTCTTCGTTGACTGGAAGGGGGGGCTTGCTGACGCGAGGCAAATCGCGAGGGGGGTCTTCGATCTGGCGAGGGGTGGGGAAGCTTCGCAGTCTCACGCGATAGGAGGAGGAGAGAAGAAGAAGGCGGAGGATCGGAGGGGGCTGCGATGGGGGGCCGATGGGAGGCGGCGCTGCCTCCTGAGGAGCGGCAGCGCGAATCGACAGGGCTCTGCCCTTTTTTTTTTCTTTGAACTGAATTATAACGCGGGAGGGGGGCAGAGGGTATAGGAGAGGAAAGGTATATTTTTTTTATTATTTAATTATTTTATTTTGCAAAAAGTTGACTTCTACATACGACCTCGAAACGAGGCCCACCGCCTGTCGTCCATAGCGTTTTACCCCCATTCCGAACACAATGGGATATGTATCGTAGGTTGATTCGATCGTTTCGATCAGTTTCCGTTAAAATCAACATATAACTCTATATATTGAATTTGAACGCGCATTTCAATTCACCGGGGTCACATACTAACTAGAAAAATTACAGAAAAATATTTTCTAGCTTCGTATTGACGATACGATCCTAACGAAACTTGTTTCGTCGAATTCTGAGACCGTTGGAAAAATGGCCATTTTCCAGTCGATTAAAATCAACTAAAACTGGTCATATGCGTTGACCTTTGCCACGCTCACATATTGATTCGAAAAATTATGAAATTCGGAATCTAGCAATAATTTGACATCACGGATCCAACAAAAGTGGTTTCGTCGAAATCCGAGGTCGTTTGCAAAATTCCCATTTTTAAGGGCCTGAATTCCATAGCGCCTATTCAGAATTTTCAACTGGACATATCTTTTGATTCCCGCTATGAAATTTCAATTTTTCAGATTCGTTGGAAAGATATTATCAATTAGATCCTAATGTTTTTGGTTTCACTAAAATCTGGATTGTTTTGCACCCGGTACATTCAATTGAAGTTTGAAATCGAATTGTCGAACTACCGCGCCATTTTCAATTCTATTTATAATTATATATAATTATTTATATTCTAACGACGACGTATAGAATATATACGTTCGAATTCTATTCGAAATAAATTTCTCATCGATAATATTTAAAATAATCTATTTTAAATATTCAAAATTCATTAAAATTGCCAAAATAAAAATTTTAAACTGGCACAGATTTTCCGGGTTATTACAATCTCCCCCACTTAAAACTTTTCGTCCCCGAAAAGGAACAAAGTCAAAAGTGGTTTGATTAATCAACTCTACATTCGATCTGGCTTCCATTCTCCAACTTTTCAGTTTCTGAGAATTTTCATATTTTCAAAAATTTGGCTAACACCCTAAATTTTCGAAAAATTTCGCCATAACCTCCCATGCACCGGGAGCCACGGGAAAATCCTGAAATTGCCATATAGGCCTTCTGATCTCAAAAAGAAAAAGAAAAATCCAAGCGGCTAGCCAATAGGCTCATAAAATCATCATCACCTAAACAAAACAATAAATTATAGTAAACATGTACCTATTTGTCGGGCAAACAAATTTCATTCTCTGCTCTAGCCTCCTTGCTATGACTTGTTCAATGTAAGTACATGTATATGCAAGCAAATGCGACCAATTTTCAATACAGTTTAATATTTGATTCAATTAGGTATAATGGTTCAAAATTCAATTATGCAACAATATTCAAACAACACAATCATCAATCAATTAGTGAATTAACGTTCCAAATTCATAAATTTGATATATATACAAAAATCATGTTTTTGATGCCAATTCACAACAAATAAATCTATCTATATAAGTTTTGGTTCTCACACCAGTCTGTTGGAAATATATAGATATCACACCTTCGAAACACGAACATAAATATTGATAATGCCATGGTCATTATCAACATCATCTCCGGGCGAATAGAATGTGATTCTATATCTGTCCAGTATATTAAAACTTCGACTATACGTTCATGACGCGTATATGCAAAATCTTTATATATCGGATTGTCCAAATTCAAAGTAAATAAATATTCAAACACGTATAAAACGATTTAAATTTCAAAACAAAATTGTTTTCATTGAAAAATATACTCTTCACACTCGTTCTAGGATACTACTGATCCTATCTCTAACGAGTCATTCTAATTGGATATTACTAATCCAATATCCGATGAATTCTTTCGTAGGGTTCTAATGTGTCTTGTTCTCGAGCTCTGTAAACCAAAGCTCTGATACCAAATGTGACGGCAAGGAATTTCGCTTGATCCGAATCAGTCGTTAAACCAATTTAGACCGTTCGAAACCCCTGATCGTTTGAGAACAGGACAAATCAGAACACAGACGGAAGAACATTTCATTGCTATTACAACAATTCCATCAGATACAAGAATATACAAAGTATAAATGAATAAATTACATTCGATAAATATCAGAGATTACAATAAATTACATAGCAGCGGAAAAATAATACAAAGCACTACTGAAGGTGATATACGGATACAGAGCTTTCCGGATATCATTCCAGCTGTAAACCAGGATCCTGTGAATAAAAATCTGCAAAACCAAAACTACTAGCTGCCCGTGCGGAAAATGAGGGCACCCAGAGTTTAGGTTAAAACAATAAACTCCAGGTCAGTCATGTGACTGGTGTGAAAACTAAAACAGTTATTAAAACTTTACTTTAAAAGAGAGTAATTCAAGGGACCACGCTGTATAACACGGAACGGGTTTCCTCCCAAGATTACCAGTGCATAGAGAAGACAACGCAATGCTTTTTCGAAAAATGAAGCTATTATAAGACCCAGGTCCCATCACATAATGCAACGCAAGCCGGAGCATAGGGTTTTCCCTTATAATAGCCAAACATGCTTGGTACGTTTAAAACAAATCATTTGATACTATAATAAGTGTATAGTGTCAAAACAATTTCAATCATAAATATAAATCATAGACGGCATGGGTACCATATATCATGTCGCCATACTAGTTCTACAATTAAAACCCAATACACGTATTGGAAATTGGATTTCCGTCATGAGTCGAGGCAAGGGGCAAGCTCCTCTCCGCTTTCGAGACACTCTAGCAAATGTCTCAGGACTACACACTCTGGGCAATCCTGGATCTTCAGGGCCGGTCCTCACTTACGTTAGAGGATTAGTATTCCTGAACACACGTTTCCCGGTCCTTACAGACCTATAATCGAGGCGCCTCATCCAACAACCACATAGGTGAAAAGTATATAAATGTCAGGGCTGGTAAGTCACTGACACCACCATAGCTAGAAAGAAACGTCGTGATCTCCCTGCAATCTGTATCCCGTTTTTAACTCATACCGAGGTGTGAGGCTCGCGAATCCACGTTATACACAAAGCTGCCACGTAGGCCGTGCTTTGATCATCAACCACATGACTTTGCTTTTCAACAGAAGCCTTGATCCATGCAACTCAGTATGCCACACAGGCAATTCATGCCATGCGATTGATATCTACCGATATATAACCTCTAAGCCCGTACGTCTCAGAGAAGGGCGTTAAGCAAGAGAATAAATTCTCCGCCGCCAAACAGATATATATTTCCCAATCCCAACCTATTCATCCCAACAGATATATATTTTTATCGACGCTACTATATAGAAAAGATTATATTTTTATCGACGCTACTATATAGAAAAGATTATATTTTTATCGACAAGGCGACTTCATAAAAATCTCACTTTTCTTTTTCTAATCAGACAACAAAAATTCAATCTTTTCCTTTCAATATAAAAATGTAAACTTTTCATATATAAAATTATGAACTTTTCTATTGTCTTCTTCATTAAAAATCGTATTTTTATAACTTCAATTTCATACCAAAAATCGTATTTTTATATATCGCTCTTTTCATTAGAAAAATGCGAGCTTTTCAAATATAAAGGTCCAACTTTTATAGCGAATTCATATTTATAAAAATCATAATAATTCATTTTTTTTAAAAAATCATGATAATTCGGTTATAAAATAAAAAGAAGAAGAAGAAAGGAAAGGGGGGGGGGCTCACAGTAAATCAGTTGGAGGAGGGAGCATCGATGGGGAGAAGTGGGAACCTGAACGGAGGCGGCGGTGGTTGCTAAGGCCAGCGGGGCAGTTTCTGGGTGGCGCGTCGGTTCTTCGTTGACTGGAAGGGAGGGCGATTGCTGATGTGAGGCAAATCGCGAGGGGGGTCTTCGATCTGGCATGGGGGAAGCTTCGCGGTCTCACGCGATAGGAGGAGGAGAGAAGAAGAAGGCGGAGGATCGGAGGGGGCTGCGATGGGGGGCCGATGGGAGGTGGCGCTGCCTCCTGAGGAGCGGCGACGCGGATCGACAGGGCTCTGCCCTTTTTTTTCTTTGAACTGAATTATAACGGGGGGGGGGGGGCAGAGGGTATAGGAGAGGAAAGGTATATATTTTTTTTATTGTTTAATTATTTTATTTTGCAAAAAGTTGACTTTTACATACGACCTCGAAACGAGGCCCACCGCCTGTCATCCATAGCGTTTTACCCCCATTCCGAACACAATGGGATATGTATCGTAGGTTGATTCGATCATTTCGATCAGTTTCCGTTAAAATCAACATACAACTCTATATATTGAATTTGAACGCGCATTTCAATTCACCGGGGTCACATACTAACTAGAAAAATTACAGAAAAATATTTTCTAGCTTCGTATTGACGATACGGTCCTAACAAAACTAGGTTCATCGAATTCTGAGACCGTTGGAAAATGGCCATTTTCCAGTCGATTAAAATCAACTAAAACTAGTCATATGCGTTTTCCTTTGCCACGCTCACATATTGATTCGAAAAATTATGAAATTTGGAATCTAGCAATAATTTGACATCACGGCTCCAACAAAAGTGGTTTCGTCGAAATCCGAGGTCGTTTGCAAAATTCCCATTTTTAAGGGCCTGAATTCCATAGCGACTATTCAGAATTTTCAACTGGACATATCTTTTGATTCCCGCTATGAAATTTCAATTTTTCAGATTCGTTGGAAAGATATTATCAATTAGATCCTAATGTTTTCGGTTTCACTAAAATCCGGATTGTTTTGCACCCGGTACATTCAATTGAAGTTTGAAATCGAATTATCGAACTACCGCGCCATTTTCAATTCTATTTATAATTATATATAATTATTTATATTCTAATGACGACGTATATAATATATACGTTCGAATTCTATTCAAAATAAATTTCTCGTCGATAATATTTAAAATAATCTATTTTAAATATTCAAAATTCGTTAAAATTGCCAAAATAAAAATTTTAAACTGGCTCAGATTTTCCGAGTTATTACAGATACACCCTACTATGGGGCCAGCACGGGTATCTACGAGTAGGGAGCCGATCGAAAGTAGGTAGTGGGGTACACCTAGTGGAGATAGGGGCAGACGGCACCTATGTAGTCAGCTAGGGGTACGCAAGGCTATTTATATAGTTTCTGTGTGAAGCAAGTGGGATCAACCTTTAGGGTGACTGGTGCGGTGTAGTGTAGTAATGTGCGGTGCAGTGTAGTAATTATTCATTAGTAATTAGGTATGCATTTAGTGTTATCTTCCACGTTATGCTCATTCCATACCTAATAGTTCATAGACATTTACTTGTGTTCCAGCTTATGCCTTAGTCTAGTTATTTTGATAATAGTATTGTTAGAATTATCATACTCGCCAGACTTTTTGTCTGGCCCCCTCCATTTCTATCTCTTTTCCCCCTCTAGGTCCTCAGATTGGACCCAGCTCTAGTGGAGTTTGATTGGATTGCTTTATCTCTCTTGGAAAGCTTGGACCGTTGAAGTAAAGTCCAGCTTGTTATCTTCTTTAAAGGCTATTTGTGTAATGGGATTATGTATTTTGTTTATGAAGATGGATAATGTACTTGACTCTGATTTATGGTTTATGATGTAAACAAACATGTTTAATTTCCGCTGCAATAAAATGATGGTTTAGATTTCCAAGCACTACTTATTATCTGTCTTGTTGTAATTTTTCTGTTCTATATTCACTTAAAACCTCCATGGAAGTTAATGCATTCCCTTTGTGAGTGACATTAATGGACGTGGGGTGTTACATTTACTTTGGAAATTTTCCCTTAAATCTTAATAAAAAGATTTATAAATTCCAAATCATATCTACATTGTTAATTAGGTTTTAAGATCAAATGTTATTTAAAACATCTTTCACAATGAACCCAAAATCATCTTCCATTTAATTCCAATTTATAATTATAAATTGGAAAACTACATTTATCTTAATTAAAAGATGTATTCTTTCCTCAATGGGGTTTAAGAACAGTGTTAATAAAGACACCATTTATGACAAACCCCAAAATCCAATTTGACGTTAAGTACAAGGCTCTGAATAGAAATAATATCGGCTTATATTCAATATCAAATTCTGAAACTAACGGATATCATATTCGGAATAACGATATCTATATCTTCCAAATTCCTCAACAATATCCATATAATCGCGGAATCCAATATCGATATATTCCAAATATTATTTACATTTAAATCCTTTCCACTTCATTCAATGGAAAATTCTAGTTATTTCAAAAACGATTTACAAATCCAATTTATTTATTTAAAAACAATGGATTATTATTCTAGTTAATAACTAGTTCATTTAGATAAAATCATCTTTTATCTTTCCAAACTTGGAATTTTTCATCCAAAATCATTCCAAATCATTTATTATGATTTTACACAATTTTCCCATATTTCTAACAATTTTATTAAGGCCTTTACAGTCGGTTTCCAATAACGATCACCGAACTGCATCCATAGTGACCTTTTCTGAAACTGATTCAGACATATCTAAAAATATATCTGTTATATTTCAAATCTCTTATCATCATTCGATAGCTCTTTTCAATATGAACCCAACGATTCTGGTTTAAGAGGAATCCAACGGTCGGATCTCCCGTTATGTCCATTTAAAGTCAATGGTCGAAATTCGCAAACGGTCGCTGCATGGCGCGTTCTATTCAAGCCATTAAATATATATATCGTTGATTTCTATTTAAATCGTATTTTCTAAAATATTTATAAATTTGGTTTAAAATAATTTTGACTTCCTTCTCAATTTTAAATCAAAATTGAATGTTCTATATCATTATAATATAAAAAATATAATATTTTCAAAATATCAGACATTAAAATCAAATGTTTTCGATATTCACTATAAAATGAATAAAATCGATATACAAATCTGTTCGAGTTTAAATGGCATATTTCTACTTAACTCGACTTCATATATTTCGGTATCTTCATGTCCATCCAAAATCGGACATCAAAATCATAGTTTAATTCTTCACTGAATATTATTTTAAAATATTCGTTATTTCTGAATTGGAATCAGACTCAATCAACTACCATATAATTTTATTTATATTGATTCCATACATAGCATGTATTCAAAAATAGTGATAAACAACTATTAAACAGTCAATTCACATCCAGAGTGTAATTTACAATCCGTGTAAGTCGTAAATAAACAATTCACGCTTACAACGGCCTGTCGACCAAACAATCGATATACGAACTAATCACTTGGGATTAGTGTAAGTCAAATATCATCCCAATATCAGTGTGGGGTTTTCAAACAACAATAGTCTATTTAAATATATCATTGGTTAATAAGTTTAACCAATTCTAGTTTGGTTTGAATTATTTTTCTAACTTTCCAATTTTCACTGTTTAAATAGTAAATGGATATTTATATCTCATTTCAACAACCACATAGTGTCTATCCACGTTGTTTGAAATACGAGTGTCGTATATTCAAACAACACTTCTTGTGCAAATAAGTCGTGAATAGTTCATGTGTTGAACTTAAGCAATGTCACATACAACAGATAAATCAACAATGACAATCAATATATTTTCAGTTATAAAATAAATAACTATACAAATAATTTAGTGAGAGAATTCTCACTTTCATTTCCACTCCGTTTGTATTTGATGGAGGATTTCATTTTTCAACAAAATTAAACGTGAGTTTAATTTAGCTGAAAATCCATCTTGCTCCATTTCTTTCTGGTCAGTTCCATGTTGTAGTGTTCGACACCACGATCGCAACGCAACTAAAATCACTAGATTTCGACCTCGTATGAAGAAGATACGGTATTATATTGATTTCATTATATAATTAAAATAATTAATAAATAATTAAAATTAATTACCCTATAATCATCTTCCATCGTTCAAAACCGTCAGTTGATTAAAAAAACCCATCGCTCAAAATAAAAATCCGCCGCCGCCATCACCTGAGGCCATCAGCCGACCATTTGGAACCTGCCACGTCAGAGCCCCACGCCTCACCATCCTCCGCTGTAATTCTGGCCCCACTCGAACCACCCTACGCCTCGCAAATCGAGGTCGGGGTCGGCATGTTTGAGGGGCCGATTCAACCTCCATGCGCCACTAAACCTCATCATACCCGTATGAAAATGAAGAGAAAACAATTCTCTACAATTTTCATTTTATTATCTCATTTAATTCTGCATGGATGGAGAGAGATTTGAGGAAGAAAATCGCATGAAATCGCTCATTGGCTTTTAATTGGGGGCGGCGGATTTTCTGATTGGGCCTAGAGTTTTTTATTTATATATAAATTTTTTATATTATTTAATTCACAAAAACTTCTAATTGTCCAAAATTTCCATTTTTCCATTGTTTTATATTTATTGTTTATTTAACTCACTTAACTCATTATTAATATTATTTAATTACTTATTCTATTTAGTATATTTTTATGGGGTGTTACATTCTCCCCCTTAAAATAGATTTCATCATGAAATCTGTCTGAAGAGGCAAAAAACACAAGTCATTCTAAACATCCATTTTATTTTAAATACTTCCACAAAACTACCATGATTCGTTGTGATTATGAATTGCATACTTACTAAAATGAGCTCAATCCTATCGTGTCTGTGTAATAAGTGATATGTCATATATGCAAAACACCCTATTATGCATATATTTCTTATATGAGTGCGTTGTGTTGTTGTGTTGCATCCATTTTGATACCATCCAATCTAGCAACCACAATGCAGTCATAAACGTAAACATAGAGGGAAAATTTCCAAAGAAAATATCTGGGTGGGTCTTTCTCATCTTCTCCTCGGTCTCCCAAGTGCTTTCCGCCTGGTCGTCTCCTCATTGTACTCGGACAAGGCGAATGGTCTTATTGCGGAGTCTTCTGATTTCATGCTCTATAATCTCTGCAGTGGCACAAGGCATCCTGGACTCCAACTCGAGGCTTCCTATGTCCCCCAATCTCATCAAGCTCGAGTCTAATAGCATAATCATGAAGGCACCTCATTAGATGAAATACATGAAAAACGTTATGGACTCCAGATAAGCGCTCGGGGAGATCCATACGATAAGCCAAATATCATATCCCCTCGATGATCTTAAAAGGTCAAATAAACTTGGGAATCTGAAACACCCCACGTCCATTAATGTCACTCACTAAGGGAATGCATTAAGTTTTGTGAAGCGCTATAGGTAAACAGACACATAAAATTACAAGACAGAAATAAATAAGGCAGCAGCGGAAAATTTAAACTTTTGTTTCAAACATAAGTCATAATACCGTGGTCCGCAATTTCATAAGTCACAAAAACCATTACAATAAATAATACTTCTGTCTTGCACCATCAGAGTACATAATTAAATAAAAAGCATCATTCCCCCAATAAAAAGATTTAATCCATAGTAGAGATAAGAACTTGAGCCATACTTCAGAAGTATCTCCTAGCAAGATTATATCCGATTCCTGAATAAGTCTGAGTGTTTCCTCACTGAGAACCTGAGGGAGGGGGAAACGGAAGAAAGAAGGAGAAACAATAGGGTCAGACATAAAGTCTGGCGAGTCTAGTTACTTTTAGCCAGTAGATAAGTAAAAGCAACATGATAGGCATATAAAATGGATAAGAGAGAGATCATTACATAAATGACAGGTGTGACAAGGTAAGCAAGTTAAGGTGTATGTGCCTCACTAATGATTACTCTGCATTATTACTAGTATAACCGAAATGAGATGATCCCTTCCACTATGAGTTGGTATGCTTGAGTCAAATGTCCAAGTATACCCTAACCACTACCCTAATCGATCGGCTCCCTATCTTGTAGATATCCTGTATCGGCCCCACAGCAGGAGGTATCACGTCCTAAAGTGGCAACCCATGGTGTGCACAACCATATCTACTGGTGTCACAGTCGTCTGAGCCCCCTCTGCCCCGCCCATGCACGCATATGTCCCCGCTCGGTTTGTGCCGCCCACACCGTCTGCCTCGTCTGGATCTCTTACAATCAATTAGTAAGCCTGCCCCTTTCTCCGCCTAGTACAGAGGTCCTTACTTGATACCAACTCCGGGTTACTGACTGAAATGGGTCCCACACCACATGATACAAGCTCTCCCCCTTGTCTTGTATCCCCCACTAGGTTTTCCACTGACTATGTATAACCTTATGTGTCTTTAATTACATAGCCCTATTGTAGTTATGCTTACCCTAAAGGGTGTCTTTAATTACATAACTTCATTACATTATCTACCAGTTACGTATACCACTAGGTGTCTTTAATTACAAAACCATGTTACATTATCTACTGGTTATGTATACCACTAGGTGTCTTTAATTACATAACCTTATTGGTTAAGTTCGTGGGCTTATATATACATATTACCTACCCCCTCTAATTTACTTAACCCAACACTACCCATCCAATTTTACTTAACCCTAACTTAAGTCCATAGTCATATTAAATTAGGTTAAGTAGTCCATTTCATTACCATGTCCAACTATGGTTATAATGGGTTAGACCTCCCACGTTAGGCCTACAACGTGTGGATGTTGGATATGCCGGTCAGATCCGGGGAGTCTTATTCCACAGTTGGGCCTAACCTCGTGTCTTAGCCCAATTCATATTTGCGTACTTAGACCTCCCACATTAGGTTCAACATTAGTTGATGCTGGATGTGCCAGTCAGGTCTGGGTGGACTTCACCACTAATGTAACCTAATCTCGTGTCATAAGTACAATTTACAATTCCTAATTATAAATTACTAAACATTCCAAATTAATCCAAATCTACCTATGTCATTATAGGTAACAATTTCTATGTTTTCCCCATTTGAATTACATGTCCCATTTCATATTGAACATTACATAAATCACGCCAATTATAATCCCTTTTTCCCCGTTTCCTCTCTAATGTATTCGTATGTATTTTGGCGGCATCTAGGCTATAAAGTAGCTGAGCTATAATAATAAAAAGGGAATATGACAAGGGTGATTGTTTCAACATGTCTTGGCATTAACATGAACATAAACTGGCATAATAACAAAGTGAATGGACATGTGATTAACATCATAATAAAGTGGACATCAAACTAGTAACTTGTGGAAATCACTATAATGTTTAAGCAAGCATAATGAGATCTAGATTAAACATTAGGTTTCCAATTATCTAGATCTAGCATAGTTAGGGTGACATAGCAACATGTTTAGATCAAAAGGTAGAATCACATGTCAAGTTTACAACATATATCAATGTATCACAATGTGACAGGTGAAAGGTGATTAACATTAAGGTCTAGATCCAAGTAATATCACAATTATCCAAATTAATAGACGCACATCCACATAATATGGTTACAAGTCAAGATCCACATAAGCATCATAATCGAATCACCACAATTTTATTAGATCTAGGAAATTAGATCTGTCATGACATAGGATAGAATTTCATATTAACACAGAATCATACTTTACAACATATCCAATTCATTGTCTATCAAAGCATACTTTTATCTATCTAAACCTAAAAGTAATCTACAAACTCACAGCGTTAGGTTTAAAGAATTTAGGAAGAACACATCTAGAATTTCTGAATTGGATTTGTAGAATATGTTGTTGTAGAAACGCTTCAGTTCACACTCTAGCAGCATATGGCCTCCATGACTCTCAATGAAGAGAATATGAGAAATATGACACATATATATTGCTACCAGACCCCCTGAAACCGAGTGCTACCTCAGCCCTAGGAGTGTCTACACCCCTGTGGGTGGTCGACCCCTAGGTCGACACCCCTCTAGGGGGGTCGACGCCCCTATAGGGGGTCGACTCCCTAGAGCGGGAATTTTGCCGCTCAGAGAAATTTTTCGAATTTGAATCCTCTGGATAGGATTCTGACTCATCTCTGACTCACCTCTGACTCATGCGCATATATAAAATATTTCTGTGCGTATACAAACTTAAAACTCTCATAACTTCTTCATATGATGTCCGTTTTACGCAAACCAAACGTCTATCTGAACTAGAATTTCGAGACGGACGCAATGGTGCAGTCCATTTCCTCTAATTCTGAACATTAAATTAATTATTATTTAATTTATTCTCTTTAATGTCGTTAAAAATTTGGGGTGTTACATTCTCCCCTACTCAAAGGATTTCGTCTCTGAAATCTCTAAGTTGAGAAGAGTGCATTTCCTACCATCCATCATCCATCTACTCATCCAGCAATCACTGGCATCCACTGTCCTTAAAGACTTCTAATGCTTATACGAATATATGCAAAGGTATGTGTATATGTCCCAACACTAATGCGAAGATCAGGCGGTCTACCGATTCAGTTGACCCTCTTAATGCAGTGTAAGTTAGTGCCATGGATCCAATATGTATGCAAATAAACCTATTGTATCATATAGGTTCTATATGTGTGCACACCCATTCGTCCAAATGCGACATCCATATGCCAGTTCATCCATTTTCATCCATAGAAGAAAAGAAAATGCACAAACGTCCATATGCAATATGAAAGTGATTGAGCCGATCTTAGTGCCTAATGAGTGTGTATATGCGTTTACAGGCAACCACTAGCGAACACTTGCATCCATCAAGCATAACATGTTTCAAACACATGTTTACATCCATAGGATTTCTATCTAAAGGTCGAAAGTACGATGGATAAGATATATTCTATTGACAGAAACATGTACTAATAAAACTTAGGAAAGGAGTTATGAACATACGCTCGAAAAGAAAAGGGTACGAAGCACGAATCTTGTCTTCGGTCTTCCAGGTCGCATCTTCTGGGTTATCTCCCCATTGAACCTTTAGCAACTTGATTTCCTTTTTATGCAACTTCTTAATCTCCGACCCGGGAATACGGGTGGGGGCTCGTCTGACTGTTGCCTCCTGTTCCACTTCGAATTCTTCCAACATCCTCGGCTCAACAACTTCCATGGTGTCATGCATGCACTTCCATAGATGAGAGACTTGGAAAACGTCATGAACACCAGATAAATTTTCTAGAAGCTTTACTCTGTAGGCCATCTGGCCAATCCTCTCGGTTATGGGAAATGGTCCCACAAACCTAGGTGCCAACTTCCCTACTGATCCGAAGCGAACCACATTCCTCAGAGGTGATACTTTGATAAAAACTAAGTCTCCAACTTCAAATTCGATGTCAATCCTTCTCTTGTCTGCATAGGACTTCTGCCTATCTTGACTGTCTTCATCCGTCGTTGAATAAGGTCAATCTTTTCGGACATTTCTCTAAACATATCTGGTCCAAATAATAATCTTTCTGTAGATTCCCACCAACAAGTTGGCGATCTACAAGGTCGTCCATACAATGCTTTGAAGGGTGCCATAACGATGCTAGCCTGGTAGCTGTTATTATAAGAAAACTCTACTAAAGGAAGATGCTCTTCCTAAGTCCTCCAAAGTCAAGGATACACAGCCTCAAAAGATCTTTTAGAATTCTGTTCACCCTTTCCGTCTGCCCATCGATTTGAGGATGATAAGCGGGGCCCAAACGCAACTATGTACCTAATGCTTCTTGCAAGCTCCTCCAAAATTCGCTGGTAAATATGGGGTCACGATCGCTCATAATGCTGGAAGGAACTCCGTGGAGAAGAACTATCTCACGAACATAAATTGTTGCCAACCATGATGCCGTCCTTTTACTTTTAACTGGAATAAAGTGAGCGCTCTTAGTGAGTCTGTCCACTATCACCCAAATAATGGTATTACCTTTCTTTGATCTAGGCAAACCATCTATGAAATCCATAGAGACACTCTCCCATTTCCACTGCGGAACTTCCAACGGATGAAGCAATTCACCGGGCTTCTTTTGCTCAGTTTTGACTTGTTGGCAAACTAAACATTGAAAAACAAATCCAGCCACGTCCTTCTTCATCCCAGCAAAAAGAAAACCCTCTTCATGTCATTGTACATCTTGTCACCGCCTGGATGAATGGTCATCTTAAAATGGTGGGCTTCTTCTAGGACTTCCATTATCAAGCTTCTAGTTTGAGGAACACAAAGCCTTCCATCTCGTCGCAACCACCCATTTTCATCTATAGCATACCTACTAAGGTGACTAGAAGTCTCCCCTCTTCTGAGCTTATCCATGATGTCTAGAATATATGGGTCACCTTGTCGCGAAGCTCCTATCTGATCCACAAGAGTCGATCTTATCTCCAAGGATGCAAATAAATCAGGCAAAACCTTGATGGAGGGTCTAAAATCAAAAGCCAATATGAACTCCAAGTTCTTTCTTTCCACATTCAGTGGACTCAAGGCCACCCTCTGCCTACTTAGTGCATCTGCCACCGCATTACTCTTGTCGGGGGTATAAGCAATCTCAAAATCATATGAAGCTAAGAACTCCATCCACCGTTTTTGCCTTAAGTTCGGATCCTTTTGTGAGAATAGATACTTGAGAGATTTATGATCGGTGTATTACTCGAACTTTTCTCCAAGTAAATAATAACGCCATGTCTTTAAGCAAATACTATGGCAGCTAATTCTAAATCATGAGTGGGGTAGTTCTTCTCATAAACTCTCAACTGTCAACCCCCATAACATATTACTTTCCCTTCTTGCATCAGAGTCGCACCAAGCCCTGTACCGCATGCATCAGTGTAAACAGTAAACACTTTATTTCCATCGGGCAAGGTTAAGACTGGGATTGTTGTCAGAGCCCTTTTTGTCGTTGGAAAGCCACGTCACAGTCAATATCCCATGAAAATTTCAAATTCTTCTTTGTCATCCTGGTGAGAGGAGCTGATATTTTTACGAAGTCCTTAATGAACTTCCTATAATAACCTACCAACCTAAGAAAGCTTCTCACCTCGGTTGCATTTTTAAGAATCTTCCAATCTTGTACTGCAACCACTTTTGCGGGATCTACAGCTATCCCTTCTTTGGAGATTACATGCCCCAAGAATCTCACCTCCTTTCTCCAGAAATGGCATTTGGAGAACTTTGCTTTTAGCTGATGGTCACGGAGGGTTTTTAGAACTTCTCCCAAATGCTGGGCGTGCTCTTCTTCACTCTTGGAGAAGATCAAAATATCATCAACGAAGACTACGACGAATTTGTTTAGGAACTCCCGTAACACCCTACTCATCAAATCATCAAAATAGGCGGGTGCATTTGTCAACCCAAAAGGCATAGCTAGTCATTCAAAGAAACCATCTGGAGTTCTAAAAGCAGTCTTATCTATGCTGCCCTCAACCACCCTCAGCTGATGGAACCCCGTAGCCAAGTCCAACTGAGAAAATACGGGGGCACCAACAAGCTGATCAAATAAATCATCAATCCTCAGAAGAGGATGCCTATTCTTCTTGGTGAGCTTATTTAACTCTCTATAGTCAACACACAACCAAAGCGAACCATCAGCTTTAGTTGCGATTACTACTTGAGCACCCCACTCAAATATGCTTCGTCTGATAAACCCTTTCTCAAGTAGCTCCCCTACTTGCTTACTCAGCTCCCTCCTTTCCCTTGGAGCCATGTGGTGTACTGGTAATGAAACTGGCTTTGCATTGTCCACCAGATATATGCAGAAGTTGATCTCATGCCTTGGAGGTAAACCCTGTACCTCATCAAAAACATCGTGATAATTTTGAACCACTGGAACAGATTGCAAATCTTTTATGGATGCATCTAGAGACTCTAGGAAGTTAAGCATAACAGACTCTTAGGGGTCGCAAGAAACTTCGAGGGTCTTTCCATGACAAGTCAGGAGTTTAACAACCCTCCTCTCACAATCCAGAATGGCCCCATACGTGGTAAGCCAATCCATTCCTAGAATCAATCCATAGCCCATAAACCCGAGCACATACGCGTCACATTCAAACTCGGTGCCTAACACAAATATTTTCAAACCTCGACAAATCATCGATAAATGAGCCGAACCACCAATGAGGTTTGAAACAACTACGAGATCTACTACCATACTAGTAACTAAATGCAAAGATTCAACCACAGAACTAGATATAAAGGAGTGTGAAGCACCAAAATAAAAAAGTGTTATAACTGGATACTTTGAAAGAGAAACTAAACTTTATATGGAAAATTTTCTACCTCTTTAAGGAGATCTGATCACGAAAGCATGCACCTGCCCTCCAGAAGTCTCTGCTCTTTGCCTTTGTCCATGCGATCATTATTTCTTCAGGCACTCTTTAGAGAAGTGTCCGAGCTCTCCGCAATTAAAGCAATTGGCCTTCCTTCTCTTAAAATCTTTGATCAGATGGCCCTCCTTTCTACAATTGTGACATTTTCTCTTATCCTTGCCTTTATCGTCTTTTCCCCTTTCTTTTGTTGTTGCTGTTGTTGCTGCCCCTTCTTGGGCCACACCTTCTTATTCTACGATGTCCCCTCGGTCTTTGTTTCCTTCTTTTCTCCCTTGTCCCCCTTATGCATTAGGGCCATATCAACAAGCTTTTCAAAGGTGGCCTCCATTGGAAGATGGGACATAGCTAAACCATGCAGAGGCTCATTTGGCCCCTTAACACTACACCAAAACAGGTGATTGCCAACGAGTATAACCGTTGCAAACAATTTCCGCAACGCTTATTAGTGTTGCTACGAGGGGGTGGCGATGTAGTAGCAACGCTTATAAGCGTTGGTAGATTTTTGTTTGCAACGCTTATACATGTTACAATATTTTTGTTTGCAACGCCTATACATGTTACAAAATTTTAATTTACAACAAATTTAAATAATAACTGAAATATGTACTAGAAACTCACATATTCTAATATTAATAGTCAATTAATAACCAACATGACGATAATATAGACGATATTTAATATGAATCAAAAACTAATATTAAACTCAATGCATACCAATAGACAACATTCATAATCAAATAACGACATAGAATATCAGTTAATAACAAACAAACACAATACATAATTAATTTGTCAAATTCAATACATAATTAGTTTGCTAAATTCAATACATAAATGAGATTCTCCAAATACCGAATGCAAAAATCTGGCCATATAACGAAGCCTCCATCTGAAAATTCACATAACTTGTACATTCCATTTTGAGGACCATCATAAATTGCTGCATCAGGTTCAAGATCATCTACCACCCAATTTTCTCTTTCCTTCCGCTGCCTCTAGAAGTGCATGCAATCATTGAACGTCACATTAAATTGAAATTTTCAGTTCTTTGTTAAAAACAGAAAATCATGAGTTTGCATCGCACAAAATAATATTAAAAACAGAAAAACACGAGCTTAAACTGAGCCGAACAGCTCAGTATACTAAGCCAATATCGGTTCAGTATTACTGAGCCGTAAGGCTCAGTAATTTTTTTTTTAAAACAGGTAGAATTGCAAACCATCATATTAACCTGTTTTTGAATTTTGCATATGAAGTAGATGGATGAATAAAAAATATTGCAATGTAAGGAAATTTTGGTTTATGCATATGGATAATAATTTGTCTTATACATGGAAATTAATATTGCGTCTATGAACAGAAAATAAGAAATCTCTAAGTAAAAGGAGTGGGCTTGATAACTCACTTTGGTTTGAACCACAGGTCAGTTGCAAGTGCTTGGTTGATCTTCTAAGCTACAACATATTGCAGGAAATCAACAACTCCTGGGATTTAGTTAACTTGATAATGCAGGGTAGCGATCTTAATCCTTCAATGGATCTAGCCTCCAGAGAAATAGCATACGAATTTTCCAGCATGCCCATCTTTCCCTAAAAACCTGCATGATAAATACGTGTGGTGTGAAGGAGGTGAATTTTTGTTTCATAAGGTGTTAGACCAAAAATTGGTTTTAACACCCAAATTGATTAAAAGCAAATAAGATGAGATAAAAGTAAAAATGAACACACAGGATTTATAGTGGTTCGGCGAAGAAATGCCTACGTCCACTTATCTTTCACTATATTCAATGATTCAGTTGCAAATACAATGTAATTTTCACTTGATTTCACTCACAACTCGCTTATATTCACTCAATAGACTAAAACAAGTAATCAAAGAAGATTTGGATTCTCCGGGAGTAATGGAGTTCGGGTTATGGAGGTAGTTGAATTCTCAAAGTGCCTAAAAAAAGATCCTTTTCTTTGTCTCCAGACGGGGTATTTATAGGTGTGAATTTGCTCAAAACCCAATCCGGATCGGAGCCACGTGTCGTCCATCCCATTAGCCTCGGGTTCGGATGGATTACTGTGCTGACAACGCATCAAAATAGTGAACGTTATGGGCAGGAACTGGTCATAGCAGATCCGGATATCCAGGCGCTTATGCAGGGGGACAGTATGGAAAATGGGTTCGGGTCGGAGGTATATGTATCAGGGGTTCGGATCGGGATATCTGATCCGACCCGAATTGACTTGGTGACAACTCTCTCTTCTCTTTATTCTGCTTTTCCTCCGAACCATCTCTGTAGCAGCTGGGTGGCCTTCCGATCCATCTTGAAGAAGATTGCCCTCCAATCCGAACATGCGCTCTCTGTTTTCAACAGCAATAGCTCGCCGCTCCGAACAGGAGGCTTTATCCGATCCGAACCGATACGTTGCTTTAACCCGACCCGGATGATTGCATCTGTTCGATCGAAGCTGTAGCGTCTCCTCCGACCTGAGTAGTGATGGTCTCTCCGATCCGAACCGAAGTCTTCTAATTTGAAATGCTCTCCAATGCTTGATATCTTGACTTTGTGTTGCCTAGTTCACAAAGTAGGCTAACACTTTGCCCCCTCAAAGGATGCTTCTATTGGAAACGGAGCATGCTTTGATTTCCATTGCACAACGCCTTCATCCTTCCTTTTGAATACGCATGCCAAGTTGTCGCACTTCATCCTGTTCGGTTCGGATTCCGACCCGGATGGATTTCTGCTTTGGGTTCCGACCCGAACGGATCTCTTTCTTCCTTTACTCTACAAGGGATTAGTGGGCCAAGCTGCGTCATTGGGCTTTTCGAGCCGGTCCGATCAGGAATACAAATAGTCAGCTTGCTTTTTATATAAATTCACTTCATTTCCCTTCTTTTCTTTCATTCACTGTTCTTGCTCGTCCGAACCGACTCCACATCGAAGCCTTAGCTTTTCCAAGAAACTTTAAAATTCTCGCTTCAATCTTTGAATCAAATACATAGGTAGTCTTGTAATCTTGAATTTCGCAGCCATAATCGCTTTTAATTTACATCCGCGGTTAGTTTGAACGATTCTAGCAAAGTAATTGACTGGTTCCATCGCCACAGCTTCCTTCATCCTCCGCCTTCGTCGTTAATGGCATCGACGCCACTTCGAGGCGTTGGAGGAGGGTATTGAAACTCGTTATTGAATACTTGAGTGTTTAATCTCTCGATTTTAATTAAGGCTTGGGAATTTGAGTTGGGTTCGCTACTTAAGAGGAGGAAGAGGAAGGAAATTGAAGGAGATCGGTTCGGGTAGGGGAACGGTAGGAGAAAAAAGGGAAAGAGAGAAATTCATAGATCCGGACCGGGTCGGGGCAATAGGACAAGGAAATGGGACTTAACTCGTTTGACCGGGTCGTGTCGGAGCTAGGAATAAAATGGAGGTTAAGACTTATGCGCCCGGGTCGGACTGGGTTATGAAACCAAAGAGAGAATAGTAATATGTTTATCTAGGTTAATCCGACCCGCCCCGAAAGTCAACCTACGAACCGATCCGGATATTTCTCTCTGAGTGTGAGCCTTTGTTCATCCGATCCGAACCTGGTGTCTGCATCCGAACCGAAAACTACTCAATCCAAAACACAAACTCTCGTCCAACTATTTAAAAGATATTACTCCCAACTTCATGAACAGTTAGGATAGTGCCTTGCGGACATGAGTGAACATTAAGAACTACTCTGACTATCACTTTCTCTTCAAAGTTTCGTCTTACATTGTTGCACTTTTACTTTGCATTTCTCACATTTACTGCACACATTTTAGTTCACACACATACACAGGGGGGTACGGGCTAATTTACTCTAATCCGTGCTATTGCTTCTTCAATAGTTCTATGACAATGAGGCCCAGACGCTCTTCCAGACTAGCTGAGAGGAAAGAAGCCCCGGAAACTTCTAACAAAATCACTCTCGAGGATATATCTTCTTCTTCGGATCCAGAATGGGACAGTGAGGGTCCAGACTACGGGGTTGGAAATCGAGAAAGCAACGAGGCGTCTTCAGAGAACGAGGTTTCTCTGGGTTTTGAGGAGGAAGGAGGGATCGGTGACGATCGAGCCCCTGACGAATTTGAATCAGCCATTATATTGGAATCACCTCCAGACTCCGTTGAATCGACAATCGACAACGATCGACTTGTCCGGATTTGCTTAAAGTATGGAATAATGAAAAGGGACACTCTAGTGCCTTCACGCTCTGACCGTCCCCACAACCCTCCAGAAGGATATATGACGGTCACTCGACTGATGTGCATGGTCGGCGCCATTCCTCCATTCTCTACCTTCATCGTTGACTTTTTAAGACAAATGTGGATTGCCCCCATGCAATTGCACCCCAATTCATATGCCTATCTGCACTCCTTGTACATAGCATATCATGAAATCTTAGGCATAGAGCTCACGTTCGATGACGTTCACTTCTTCTATAATTTCAAGCATCGAACTCGAGAGACTCCATCCTTCTGCTACTTTGAATCAGTTCCAAAAAGGAAGATAATCTATACACCATTTAGCAGTAAAGCTGGAGATTCCAGACTAGAATGGTTCTACGTGAAGCGACAGCCTGGATGAGCCAGGAGGTGGACAAAATCAAGTAAAGCACTGATTTTCTAAATCCGGGCTCTATACACTTGAATCATCACCTTGACTTGTTTTCCTATTTGTTTGCAGTTGACAATCCCAAACAGATATCAGACCAGGTGTTCTTCGACCGGATGCACCGACTCCTCAATGGCGATCAGAAATTCTTGACTATCGACGAAGCCCTTAAGGACGAATACCTTCACTTTCATGGGCTGTTGTCTGTTTTTCGTAGCATTGGTCATGGGACGGTCCATACGCATACATTCCTCCAGTGGAGATAGTCCCAGAGACAGGAGAAGGCTCAGGAATTCCTACAGCGCCTCTTCACACTTCACCTTCTCCATCTTCTACACAAGATGATGAATTGGCTAATCTGGCCGAAAAGCATCGTGAAGGATATATTGCCCATGAGGAAACTACTTCTCTAGAAAAGTCAAAATCCTCCCAAGAGTCACCACTTCACGCTTCCGAGGGGGATGCCCCTAGTACTGATGAGCAAATATTTCAGGGTTTGGGGGATCTCCCCTTACCTGAGACTATATACACTTCAGAGGATTTCAGGAAGGATCCTTTAGTCTTCACCTCTTCTGAAGAGACCACTCCCGCTAAGGCCAAAGAGCCTGCCCGTACTAGTCTAGCTTCAGACTCGGGTTGGTTGGGGGGAAACACACCACTTAGGATACAGTTTATATAATGGCATTAGCATTCATTGCACCTCTTTCCTCGTGAATCCATTAATTCTAAATTTCGTTCGTTTTATCGTGCAGGTACAATGTCTCGATCCTACTACGATATAAGAAAGCTTCGTCGCAGCATGTCCAATCCTCCTCAGGATATCGAGTATGATCGCCGGGATGATCGTGGTAGGGAGGAGAGAAGACCTTATGATCCCTATCGTTCTCGACCCTCACGTTCCCACTCACCAGTTCGACCGGAACAAGAGAAATATAAGGGCTATCAAAGCCGCAGGGAAGAGGACAGACCACCATCTAAAGACTCCACTTCTTCCCATGAAAAGCGCAGCAGAGAGAGAACTCCTCCAAAAGAAACTGGGTCTCGAAGCAAGCACAAGGTCCCTGCTACTAAACGACCTAGGACAGACAAAGAGACAACCGAATCCTCTTCACACAGGGACACCGAATTATCGATCCCCGCTCCTCCCCCACTAGATGCGGAAACTGCAGTAAAGTGGGCATATTTGGTGGAGCAATTTCCGGAGCACTACTTTGAGACTTTGACTTTTTTACCCGCTCTTGAACCTATTTCTTCTAAGTGGGCGGATGAGGCCAAAGCAAAGATTGATGCGGTGGAAAAACAATATACTGAGATGTTCAAATATTCGCGCAATCTTTCTAGAATCATCCGCACTCTAATCAAAAATACCGATTCGATGCAAAAGACTGCGAAAGAGGATGCTAAGGTCTTAAAAGCTCTAGGAAAAGATTTGGAAGACACTCAAGCTCAGCTAGCGGTCGCTCAAAGGGACGCTTCTAATTTCAAACAACAATTCGAGGACATGCAAAAGCGTTATCATGACTTGCTTGAATCTCACACTCAGGAGCGCTCTGAATTAAAAAAGCAAACTGACGAGGCCAAGTCAGAAGCTGCTAAGACACATCTTGCTTATGCTGAGCTTGAACGGAAAAACGCCGAGTTAGCAAAAAGAAGCGCTAAACTAGAAAAGAAGAACGCTGACTTGGCTTCAAAGCTGTTGGAGGCAGAGAACAGGGCTGCCCTGGCCGAGGGCAATGTGGAGTGTGCTATTAAATCTGCGGAGGAAGCCCGCAAGCAACTATCAGAGGCGGAGGCTGATATTCAGGGTTTCAGCGAACTAATGATTGAATTCTTCGCACATATTATTCATCGCCGAAACATTTCTTGGATTGAGGACTATCCATCCACTCTAGTTCAAGTATGGAATCAGATCGTCGAGTGAGAAAAAGAGGAACTTAAGGTCGATTCCCTCGATGAAGATAAATTAATGGAGAAATACTTGAGGGATGATGAACCGGAGCGCCTAGCTGAAGGGCGCCGCCTTATTGCTGAGGCCATGGAAGAGGAGAGACGGAAGTCTAAACAAAAAACTGTTCTCGAAGCCGGTTCCTCCTCTTCTGCCCCTGCAACTTCTGAAGTAGAGGGGTATGATCCTGAAAATACGGGAATTCCCCGAAAAACTCTTCTATCTCCTATTCCTGAAACAACACCAGAGGTAGTAGCCACCCCCGCAGAAAAGTCTTCGGAAGGTATCCCCACCTTTTCTCCTCAATTTGCCAAGGTTATTTCTACTTTTTGCCACGTGATCGAACAATCAATGAAAGACCCATTGTTTTCGCCTGAGTTGATAACTGTTGCTTCTCATTCTGTAGGTGTTGAATCATCTGTAAAGACAGATGTGACTCAGGGAGCCACCGCTGGGACAAAGCCCGCAGATAAGGCCAAAAAAGGGGAAGACAAGGCTGCTTCTATAGACTTGGAAGAAGGAAGTGAGCCGACTAAGGTCGCCACTCCTCATGATGAAGAAATGATAGCAGCTTTAAAGGACGATGGCGGAGACGGGGGGCATGAAGAGGAATCAGAAGTTGCAATAGTCGGGGAGTCAAAAAATGCTGATGATGTTACCTTGGCTGCGATGAAAGCCGATCAAGACAAACGCTTGCAATTAAAAGCTGAAGAGCTAGACCCCGAAGTCCTCAAACCCCTCGCAGTCGTGGATGCGGGATCAAGGTTAGTTGTTAAGCTCTCAACTAGATCTATTACAGAGGAACTCGCTAAAAAATCTTCTCTTGATTCCAACGCCCCGCCCTCCGGGAAGAAGTCTACTGGCTCCAGCACCGCATCTTCAGGAAAAAAGAAGACAAAACGAATCTTGACGGAGGCTGAGAAAGAAGCCAAGGACGCGGAGAAAGCCGCCAAGAAATCCAAGGCTCATTCAAAATCTAAATAGTGGATTGCCTTGTATCGTTTTAGCATTTAGTTAACCAATAATTACTGCTACAAGAGTAGCCCCTGCACTTTCTTTTTTGGCTATTTTCCTGTACAAATTCATTCATTTGTAAATAAAAATAACTCATTTTTTGCAATGTTTATTTGTCAGTAGTTCTGCACTTATGTAAAAATGCATGTCTATAGTTATGAGACGAAGTTGTGGAGGGGGGAAATATGCATGTACATAAGTGTCCCCAGTCAATTCCCACAAATTATTTAATGCTTAACCAAGCAATCCGAATGCTCCCGATTTTCTGATGGGATAGCACTTCCTGTGCCGTCAGTACCTATCGTTTTTTCTGGCATTTCTTTTATACTCTCCCTCTTTCTCTTGAGAGTTAGAGTTCGAGTTCAGTCATCTGTTTATTCCCCGGTCTTTCAACGGGGAAAGATTTCTTTCTCAGCGCTCAGTCGGAGACGCCTTTATACTCTCTTTCTCTCGGGAAAGTTAGAGTAGGAGGAGAATTTCTTTTTCAGCGCTCAGTCGGAGACACTTTTATACTCTCTCTCTCTCTGGAGAGTTAGAGTTAGGGGGAGAATTTCTTTTTCAGCGCTCAGTCGCAGACGCTTTTATACTCTCTCTCTCTCTCTCTGGAGAGTTAGAGTTAAGAATGTCGTTTTCTCATTCTTTTATGTCTTATCGCACAAATAGTCGTTGTGCTTCTTTTTATGTCTGAACTGTTTTCAACCTTTTTAGGTTGTGAGTTATCCTGTATCTTATAATCACAACAGAATAACTGATAAATGTATATATGTAATGCATAAAAGTAAATAACACACAGTGTTTTTATAGTGGTTCGGCTAAGTCATAGCCTACATCCACTTTATAGTTCTTCATTCATATCGTCAGATTTTCCCAGGGCAAGTCGTGCCTTATTACAGAGTTCATAAGAAAAATAACACAAAGTACAACATTTCTAATCCAAATATCGCATTAAGTGCTGGGCATTCCATGCTCTGGGGACTTCTTCGCCATCCAAGGTCGTTAACTTGAAGGTTCCTTTTTCAAGTTTCCGTTGAATGACAAAGGGTCCTTCCCATTTTGGACCAAGGTGAGGACGGGATGGAAAGACTCTTTTTAGCACCAAATCTCCTGGTTCAAAAGTCCTGAGGCGAACTTTTTTGTCGTAATAGCGTGCCATCTAACGCCGATGTCTTGCTGCACGCAAATCTGCTTCGTCCCTTTTCTCTTCGACTTCATCAAGAGACTCAAGTAAAAGTGCCCGATTTGTCATCGGGTCATAATATGTCACCCTGTGGGAAGGAACTTCTAGTTCAACTAGAATTACAGCTTCTGAGCCAAAGGAGAGAGAGAAAGGGGTATGACCGGTGGCCGTTTTAAATGTTGTTCGATATGCCCACAAAGCTAGGGGCAATTCATCAACCCACTTTGCCTTTGCATGCTCTAATCGTTTCTTGAGGATGGATTTTATTACTTTGTTTATTGCCTCTACTTGCCCATTCGATTACGGATAGGCAACTGCAGTATATCGTTTGTCTATCTTATACTTCTGGTAGAAATTTCTGAATTCAGTACTATCAAATTGGGTCCCGTTGTCAGTTATAATCGTCCTTGGGATCCCGAACCGGCATATGATATTTCTGACCACAAAACTTATCACCTTTCTTGCCGTGATCTTGGTCAAGGGCTCAGCTTCCACCCACTTCGTAAAATAGTCCACGGCCACTATTGCATACTTAGCTCCTCCTTTAGCAATTGGTAGGACTCCAATGATATCAATTCCCCACGTGGCAAATGGCCAAGGACTCACCATTGATTTAAGTTGGGTCGACGGTGCCCTGGGGATTTTAGCGAATCTCTGGCACTTATCGCAGCGTCGTGAATAATCAGCTGCATCTTTATTGATCGTAGGCCAGAAGTATCCGTACCGCAATATCTTCTTTGCTAAAGTTTGACCTCCTGTATGATCTCCACACTCACCTTCGTGTACTTCTCCTAGTACACGATTGATGTCGTCGTGCGCTATACATCGTAACAGGGGCATAGAAAATCCTTGCCTATAGAGAGTATCATCTTGTATGACATATCTGGTAGCTTTGCGAACAACAGCTCTTTTCTCACTCTTCTTCGATGGGAGTGTCCCATTCTTAAGGAAATTCTTAATTGGAGTCATCCACGACTCCTTCTCTGGTTCCGCTTCAAAAGCGAATTCAATTTCCATTGACTCAAAGCTTGGCGACTCCAACGTTTCAATTGGAATTATTTCAGTCTCTTCTGGATTGTCGGAACTAGCCAGCTTTGCCAGTCTATCCGCTTTCTGGTTTTCAACTCTGGGAATGTGTGTTATGTTGTACCGCTCTAAGCTATTCAATAGCTCTTTCACTTTCTTGAGGTAGGCGATAAGTCGAGGTCCTCGAGCCACAAATTCCTCTCGCACTTGGCAAACAACAATTTTATAGTCACAAAATATGTTTAACATTTTTACTCCGAGATCTTTAGCAAGCTTCAGCCCGACAATCAGGGCTTCATATTCAAAGATATTGTTAGTCGCTGAAAATTCTAATCGCAAGGCGTAATATAACGACCGTCCTTCGGGAGTGACTAAGACGATTCCAGCTCCGGACCTTCGGTCGTTCTTGGCTCCATCTGTATATAGTTTCCACGGATTTATTTTTAGCTCATCCTCGGACTTAACCACTCTGTCATTGATTACTTCCTCCTCTGGAATGGTGAATTCCGCAATAAAGTCTGCTAGAGCTTGCCCCCTGATTGACTTTCGTGGTTGAAAATTCAAATCAAACTGACTTAGTTCTATATTCCATTTGATCAACCTTCCCGATGCTTCGGGCCTCTGCAACACCTGCCTTAAGGGCTGGTCGGTGTATATGATTATTGGATGGGCTTGGAAATAGTGACGAAGTTTTCGGGATGCGATCAGGAGACTGTAAGCAAGCTTCTCAATTTTTGGGTAGTTGCGCTCTGCCGCTGCTAATTTCTTGCTTACATAATACACTGGCCTTTGTACTTTGTCTTCTTCTCGAACCAGGGCTGTGCTGACAGCGTGAGCCGAGACTGCCAAGTAAACAAACAATTCTTCGTGATCTACGGGCTTTGATAAAATCGGCAGTTTCTCTAGCAGTTCCAACAGATTTCGAAAGGCCTCAACACAATCCGGAGTCCACTCGAAGTTCTTCTTTCCTCTTTTAATCAAATCAAAAAACGGAACACATTTATCTGTGGCTTTGGAGATGAATCTACTCAGCGCCGCTACTTTCCCTGCAAGACTTTGGACGTCTTTAATTCTCCTCGACTCTTCGATATTTCTAATCGCTGCTATCTGGCTAGGGTTGATTTCAATTCCTCGGGAACTCACAATGAAGCCAAGGAACTTTCCCGATGCCACTCCAAATGAGCATTTCAGAGGATTCAATTTCATTCGGTACTTTCGCAGGATACCAAACATTTCCGCCAAGTCTTGCGTATGGCTGGAGGACTGCTTTGATTTGACAAGCATATCATCCACATAAACTTCCATAGTTTTTCCTATTTGATTATAAAACATATTGTTCACCAAGCGCTGATAAGTAGCTCCAGCGTTTTTCAATCCGAATGGCATTACAACATAACAATATAACCCCAAATTCGTAATGAAGCTCGTATTTTCTTGGTCTGGTACGTGCATAGGAATTTGGTTGTATCCAGAATATGCATCCATGAAAGAGAGAAGTTCATGACCTGCTGTCGAGTCTACAAGCTGGTCAATCCTGGGAAGTGGGAAACTATTTTTCGGACAAGCTTTGTTTAAATCTGAAAAGTCAATGCAAGTCCGCCACTTTCCGTTTGGCTTCTTTACTAAGACGGGATTCGATATCCAGTCGGGATAAGTCGAATCTCGAATAAATCCATTCTGCTTCAACTTCTCTACTTCCTCTTTGAGAGCAGCCGACCTCTCTAGGCCCAGCATGCGTCTCTTTTGCTTCACAGGCGGATGCTTCGGATTTACATTCAATTTGTGACTTATAATGGATGGCGATATCCCACACATGTCAGCATGGGTCCAGGCAAACACATCTAAGTTTGCCTTCAAGAATTCCGTTAGTTCTTTAGCTCGACGTGGATCCAATTGTGAACCAATCTTCAAAACTTTTGTCGGATCAGCTTTATCAATAGGAATTTCCACTGTTGCTTCATTAGGAGTTGCATTCCTAGCTTCTGGTTCCTCATCTTTTCTGGGATCCAGGTCTTCGGGCGTTCCTTTGGGCAACTCCTCTGGGGTCAATCTCTCCAATTGCTATGCCGAGCCCCCCTTTGAGGGGGACGTGGCATCTTTACTCTCAACGTTAAGTCCTTTCATCAACATCTTTAATTTGGCCATGTAGCAGGCCCGTCCGGAAACTTGATCCCCTCTCATTACTCCAGTTCCGGCTTCGGTTGGGAACTTAAGTAACAAGCACCAAGGGGCGATACAAACTCTGAATTCAGCAAGGGCAGGCCTCCCCAAAAATGCATTATAAGGCGAATCTACGTCCAATACTACGAACTGAAGCATCCGCACTCTTCTACGTTCCCCTTGCCCCAGGGTCACAGGCAATTCTATGTATCCCATGGGGGCTATCGACGCCCCGTTGAAGCCTCTGATCCATCCTTCACATGGCTTCAAGTCTTCAGATTCAAGCTTCATCTGATCAAATGAATTCTTGAACAAAATATTAATGGAACTTCCGTTGTCTACTAATACCTTATGGACCAAGGCCGGCCCAATGGTGGTAGTAATAACCAACGGATCATCGGTGGGTGATTGGATCCCAGTATTGTCTCGGCTGCGAAATACCACATCGTCAAACATGGTCTTCTGTTGTTTTATGGGGGTGATATCTTCCAAATCATCACCTTCATTCACGTCTAGATGCTTGGCAGCATTTACATATTGATCCATTGATCTGAAACTTCGGATTGCTGGGTGAGGTCCGCCTACTATGGAGTTGATAACAATTCCTTTACCTTTCTGCTGCGCTGTAGGCTTGGGAGCAGGTAGAATCTGTTTTGGAGCCTGCTCTCCTTGCCCCCTGTCCCTCGGGGCAACCTTGTACTAATCCAACTTCCCTTCACGCAGCAACTTCTCAATCACATCCCTCAAATGCCGACATTCATTGGTTGAATGCCCATGAGTTCCATGAAACAAACAAAATTTCCCTGTCGCCATTTCTTTCTCGGTCGAATCACGAGGTGGCGGTCTTTTGTACTGTAACACATTGTACGTATCCAAGTAAATATTTTCCAGGGTGTCGTTCAATGGTGTATAATTCTCGTAGTTCTGGAATCGGGATCTTTTGTTAGGATCACTTCCCCTATTTCTGTTTCTTCTGTTACCGTTCGGATTACGGTTATTGTTGTTGTTACCCCCACTTCCAGTATTGATGTTTCCACCCTTGTTTCCTACATTTACTTCAACCTTGCCAGAACTTTCCCCAGACTGCTTCACGGCGATATTACTCTGCACATTCTCCTTTGAAGCCGTCTCAGACTTTCTCTTTCGGTTTGCCCTGGCCTCCTCTCGCTTTAGATAAATATCGGCTTTTTCATAGAATATCTCCCTTGTGGAGGGTGTTTTCCCAGAAAGGTAGTCTCCAAACTCAGATTCAGGATCGACTCCTTCTTTCAATGCCATCAGAATAGTGGGCTCATGCGGGTCACTGACCTCAGTTACAGCTTGGTTAAAACGATCAAGATATGCCCTCAAAGACTCTCCTGGTGCCTGCTTGATTCTCGATAATTCAATAACACTTTTGGACTTTCGGGCATGGAGTCGGAACTGGTTCATGAAACGCTCGCTTAGTTCCTTGTAATTCGAAATCGAACGAGGAGGAAGTCGGGTAAACCAGAACAGCGCCACATCTTCTAAGTAGATTGGGAATGCTTTGCACTTCACTTCATCAGGGGCAGCGGCAGCATTCATGAGCCACGAGTATCACATCAAATGCTGTCCCGGATCAGTCCTCCCGTTGTACTTGTCCATCTGTGGCAAGTTAAAGAGTCGGGGAAATTGGAAGTCGAGGATATTGTCGGTGAAGGGGGTATGGCTTCGCTCAATGCCATAATCTTCATTTGTATAGTTCCGGCTCTCGGACATGATCTGGCGAACCATTGCCTGCACATCAGCATTAGTTAGGGGCCGCTCAGGTTCCCTGGCCCGAGTATCCGAGCTCCTTCTGGGCTCTTGTTCAGGAGATGCCCTTCTTCTTCGAGCTGCCTCTGCTCGATTCCGTTCCCTGCGCTCCGGGTCAATCTCGGGAGGAGGGTATTGGAGTCTTTGCCCTCGAGTGGGGTCATCGTTTCCTAGCGCTCGTGCAATATCCTCACGAGATCCCAAAGATCCAAATGTCAACTGCTCCACGTTCTGAGGTCGTTCGAGCAGCCTTCGTTCACGGGGCCGCTCTTCCTCGGAAGACGAAGATTGATCCACTGGTGTGTGACGAACTGGTGATGGAGTTCTCTGTCGACGGAGTTCACTAATCTCCCGACTCATGAGCCTCATATTTTCCTGCATCATGAGATTAGTTATCTCGTGAACCTTCATAGCCTCCCTTGTGCTCTCAAGCATGTCAAGCAAGCGCGAGAAATCTCCTTGAGTGATGGGCGCAGATGGATTGACCTGATCACCAACCCTGGTGGCTGGAATTGGAGCATTCGTAGGGACTCGAGTAGAGGTTCCAGCTTCACCAAGCATCGGGTCGGATCGGAGGTAGGAGGTCGGGTCAGTTCGGAGCTGGGGGGCCTGGTCGGATCGGTACGTGGCAAGCTGCTCGGGTCGGTTCAGATTGGGGGAATGCACTGCTTCAGAATCTCCTACTCGGATCGGATCGGAGCTCTCCCCCTGCTGGCGGCTCGGATTTCCTGCATTGGTTCTTCCTGCTGCTGAACTCTGCCCCCGAGACCTTGTTACAACCGCATTTTGTTGATCTTCGCCAGCTCCATTTCCTCGAACAGACTGAACTTCTTTGCCTTTTCCTTTGGCAATGAATCTTTGACAATCACTTCAACAAATATAAAAGAGCGGAGAAACTTAAGGATTAACTTCTTTGAACTCAACGGTCCAAAAAGTAGAAAGAAATCCCGGAAAATAAAGAATTTAGATGAGGATTCTCAATGAAAGCACCAAAATGTTAGACCAAAAATTGGTTTTAACACCCAAATTGATTAAAAGCAAATAAGATGAGATAAAAGTAAAAATGAACACACAGGATTTATAGTGGTTCGGCGAAGAAATGCCTACGTCCACTTATCTTTCACTATATTCAATGATTCAGTTGCAAATACAATGTAATTTTCACTTGATTTCACTCACAACTCGCTTATATTCACTCAATAGACTAAAACAAGTAATGAAAGAAGATTTGGATTCTCCGGGAGTAATGGAGTTCGGGTTATGGAGGTAGTTGAATTCTCAAAGTGCCTAAAAAAAGATCCTTTTCTTTGTCTCCAGACGGGGTATTTATAGGTGTGAATTTGCTCAAAACCCGATCCGGATCGGAGCCACGTGTCGTCCATCCCATTAGCCTCGGGTTCGGATGGATTACTGTGCTGACAACACATCAAAATAGTGAACGTTATGGGCAGGAACTGGTCATAGCCGATCCGGATAACCAGGCGCTTATGCAGGGGGACAGTATGGAAAATGGGTTCGGGTCGGAGGTATATGTATCAGGGGTTCGGATCGGGATATCTGATCCGACCCGAATTGACTTGGTGACAACTCTCTCTTCTCTTTATTCTGCTTTTCCTCCGAACCATCTCTGTAGCAGCTGGGTGGCCTTCCGATCCATCTTGAAGAAGATTGCCCTCCGATCCGAACATGCGCTCTCTGTTTTCAACAGCAACAGCTCGCCGCTCCGAACAGGAGGCTTTATCCGATCCGAACCGATACGTTGCTTTAACTCGACCCGGATGATTGCATCTGTTCGATCGAAGCTGTAGCGTCTCCTCCGACCTGAGTAGTGATGGTCTCTCCGATCCGAACCGAAGTCTTCTAATTTGAAATGCTCTCCATTGCTTGATATCTTGACTTTGTGTTGCCTAGTTCACAAAGTAGGCTAACATAAGGGATGGCAGAAAAAGTAGAGCTAAAGGGGACGCAAAACCTATCAATACAATGATTTGGCATTTGATAAATAGTAAACATACATCAACCTGAACTTATCGTCCCCCCCCCTCTGCTATCGCCTGCAAACAACACCATCATTTATTTAAATCAACTCTTTAACCATCTCTCCCAGTTTACAAACCAATTCCTAAAAACTTGTACCTACCATCGCCACTTCCTGCACCTAAAACGAAACCCAAATTGCCTGAATCCAACTCAAGATTTCCAAATTGCAATTTTTGATTTTTTTCTTGAATGAATTTCACTAGTAATTCCAAAACATGTTATATAAAAATGCATGAGTAGTAAATATCAGCCAATAAAGATGGGAAAATTATTGAAATATTAACTCAGTAGTTATCCAAGTTGTACCAAGGGTTGATATTCAAATCTATATCAAGTAGGTAGCTCTAACCGTCATAAATGTGTTATACAGAGGTACGTGGCGGGTGTTATTTAACGTAATGCAGATAGATGAATCTTTTGTACTTCTACTAACATACTCGTGTCGTACCAATTTTACTTTACAAACCAAACAAACTTGAACCGAATCGTTTTTTTTATTTTGTTATGTATTCCCAACACATTTGGTTTTGTTACTACAGTCTAAACAAAAACAAAACTGACCAAAAAGAAAAAGTGGTAACCTGTTTCTGGATTTTGTTCATAGAACGAGCCTTGCTTTTAGAATGCAGGAAACGGAGTTCGATCAATAGATAGCTACCGCTTCTTTCCCTTTTTTACATCTAGTTCTTGTTAGAATGCAGGATCCGGAACGGGATGGGTGGAATCCCATGGTTTCGATCGGATTCTCAAACCTGGGCAAAGACATATGATCAGCAAAGGTTAAAGTGCGCAAGGAATGCTCCATGAAAATATTACAGGATTTGCAAAGTGGATGAGCCAACAAACTTTAAGAATTAAACAAGACATTAAACGAGGGAATACTCCATGAAAATAAGGTACTAATTTCATTCATACGAGTGTCAGTAGGCAAGTTCCAAATTGGTTTTGAATACGAGTGTCATCCCGTAAAACTCTATTACAGGTACTAATTACATACGAGTGTCAGTAGGCAAGTTTCACTGATATAAAATTACTACCTTAAATAAAGTAAATAGTTCAAATCTATTTCACTGATTTAACAGTCAGTTTTTTTTAACTTCTACTAACAAAAAAGAAACATTAGCCAATCGATCAGTTTTGTGTGTATTTTTAGCATTTCGCCTATACGAAATGACACTATATCGACACGAGGATTCACTGTGGCCAATTTCATAGAGAGAAACTGCAAAATGCAAGCTCGTTGTTAGAGTGTGAATTTTGACAGCAAAATGCAAGCCATTGATGGCAAATGAGTGACTATTTAGCTTCTTATTGTCGTTAACGGATCAGTATTACAGAGCCGTAAGGCTCAGTATTTTTTCTTTTAAAAAAAGACAGGTATAAAGACACCATACCAACCCAAGTCATTTACTACTGAAAATATCAGACAAGGCATTCTGTAATTCAATTACCTGTTCCTCCTCCCATCATGATTCCCAGCTTTTATCCCCTTTGATACCAACTCCTTCTTTATAAAGAAGCCTTCCAGTCATCAAAGTCTTCAACAATCCTGACATTTCAAAACTTACCAATAAAGTTTCAAGTACAAATCACATAAATTCAAAAAGATTATAATGTTGAAAGCCTCCACTCAACTGTAAATGACATGTGAATATTTTTACCATCATACCAATATTAAACGATATAATGAAATCAGTGCAAAACCAAGTCCTTTTCAATCAAGTGAAAAACAATGAAATCCAAAATCTACCAAATGAATTCAATATAATCTTGATCAATTAATCAAAAATTGAATAAATAATATGAATTAATACCATATGCAAAATGAATAGAACAAACATAAATGAAAATTTCTATAGGTAAGTTCATACAAACTTCAGTCATGCATACTTTAGAGTGACAGTAGAAATTGACAGTTTACATACATTTGGTTTATAGTTTACGATAAATAGGATAGTAGAAATTGACAGTTTACATACATTAGAAAGTTAAACTCTAATAAATGGTTCATTTCTATTAAAGAAATAGATGTAGCATAAAAATTTACCAGTTATTCGAGTAACATAGAATTAAAACATAATGAATCTGGAAGAAGAGCACAGCAAGATAATACAGTTCTAAACCTACAGGCACAAACAAGTGGAACTAATTACTTCTATCCAACCTATCCTAACTCAAGTCAATAAAAAAGAGAAAGATTAAAACCAAATATTATGCGCCATACATTTGAAAAGCGAAATAGCCCATACACAAATCATCTGATATGCAAGGAAAAAATATATTGTGCACAATCATGCTTTCATATTTGGTAATAAAATATGCATTTGGAATTCATAGCTGTACGAACTTAGCAGTAATTGTGAAATCACTTTTGTAGGATGCATGCCATAACATATATAACATAAACAATGACCTATTTCGAGTAAGTTAGAAACAATTTAGGCATCGGGTAAAATGTTTCGTAACAAATTAATTTATGACAAAATGAATTGGTGGAAGTTTGTCCGTGTTATTTACTGGCACTATAGTAGGTATGGAGCAGAAGTTAGCAAATATTATCGTGAGCACACAGTATCTGAACACAAATATTAATATGGATTTGTCACACACCTATACAATTATGGATGAATGAAAGGCATTGAAGTTACCTGTTGGAGATGAAGCAAAATTTTCAATGTCAACAACCAACATATTAGGCTGGTGAAAACACATGAGTTAGAAACAAATTAATAGAAAAATAACATTTTAAAATACATGTTTGCCTCATGCACTGGAATTTTCTTTTGTCATCCTCCATTGTTGTAGATTGCTTCTACTAGTAAATTATCCATAGGAAAATGAAACTATTTACCTGTTTCTAAATCATAAACCATCAACTAACTTTAAACACCAATCTTTACAGAAACTATATTCACATGTTTAAAATGAAGATGAAACTACATATAATAATACAATAAAATAATCAAAAAAAATATCAACATAAAAGCATAAGAACTCCTACCCTCTGATCTTGATAATGAACACGAGCTTGGCTTCAGGGGGAACATAAAACCCTCCCTTAAGTCTTGCTTCCCTCTTCAATTTAACCAACTCTTTCTCCTGCAAATTGAAATACCATCAAAGGTAGGCAATTAAAATTGTACACCTAAACCACAAAATGAGAGTATCGAAGATTTAGTTACCTAATAATTAGAGCAACAACACCATATCTCCAGACTTGACGAAGTATTTTCTAGATCTGTTAGCATTCAAAAAAAGGGTTTTTGGATATTTTTTTTTATTTTATTAGCAAACGTTTTCATGGATTCAAAACTGTAATACCAGAAATCTTACACGATGTTGTTCGCGAGCACAAATCGAACAAAGATGACAAAATCGAACGCGAGTTGTTACGCTGAAGTGATACCAACATCCGATTAGAGAGTTACGAATTCGATTTCGCCATGCTGGGATTCGTAGATTTGGATTCAAATTTTAATTTGTTTTTCTCTTTCTGAAATTCGTGGGATTTGGAAATGTGATTTAGGCGGCCGTATTTGGTGAAAGCGTTGGGCAAAGGAAGGAGATATGGGAAATAGGGTTAATGACGTTAGTTTACGTTTTTGCCCTCATAAAACACCCTTAGCAACCCAAATAAGCGTTGGGAATAAAAAAATCATTATTATGTATTTTTGGCAACACTTTTTTAATATAGCAACGCATATTACGGTGATTACTCTGCAAGACAAATAAGTGTTGGCAATTGGAAAAAAAGGGTTGCCAAATGGCCATTTTGGTGTAGTGTAACAAACCACAAAGCCCTTTTGTGCGGTGTATCTTCGACCTTTAGTCCGAACCTTGCTAGTTGGTTGAACTTGTTCACATACTCCTTCACCGTCAAATTTCCTTGTTTGAGTGCTAAGAACCTCTCCATCTATATGCTTCTCTCCGCTTGGGAAAGAAATTTCATTTCGAACCTCTGTCTAAATTCTTCCCAATTTTCTAGTGAACGTCCAGCTTGGTTGATTTCCCACCAAAATGAGGCTTCGTCCTTCAACAGTCAAGCAGCTAATTGAATTTTTCTTCAGTCCTCCACTTCAAAGGTTACGAATAAGTCCTCGGTTTCTTTAAGCCAATTCCGAGATTCTATGAATGTCTCGTTCCCATGGAATGGCCTTCCTCCCATAGACCGGAAGTCTTGGCAGATCTTGGCAAAGTTATCAGCTCTTGGAGGAGGAGGAGGAGGAATGACTGGTGCAGCTGGGGGAGGAACGTTTTCTTGGCCTTCGGCAGGCGCCGTGGCCTCCAAATACCTACGGAACCATCCGGGTATTGTGACGCCCTTCGGGATATTAGGGATGTTTTGTTCCCCAGACATGCTGAAAAAGGGAAAAGGAAGAAATTTAGATAAAGGACTGAAGGATACTACATATGGCTTTTTGAGGAATGTTTTTCAAAAATAGACTTTTCTTTTTGAAAATGCTTTCCTTTTTAAAACCTTTTTGAAAATAATTTTCAAAAACTTTTATCTAACCTGGTAACCTTTAGCTCGGATACCAAGTGAAACACCCCACGTCCATTAATGTCACTCACTAAGGGAATGCATTAGGTTTCGTGAAGCGCTATAGGTAAACAGACACAGAATAATTATATGACAGATATAAAAAAGGCAGAAGGGGAAATTTTAAACTTTTATTTCAAACATAACTCATAGTACCGAGGTCCACAATTTCATAAGTCACAAAAAATCCATTACAGTAAAAATACTTCTGTCTTGCACCATCAGAGTACATAAGTAAATAAAAAGCATCATTCCCCCAATAAAAAGAGTTAAGCCATAGTGGAGACAAGAACTTAAGCCATACTTCAGAAGTAGCTCCTAGCAAGTTGATATCCGATTCCGGATTAAGTCTGAGTGTTTCCTCCCTGAGAACCAGGGGGAAACGGAAGAAAGAAGGAGAAACAATAGGGTCAGGCATAAAGTCTGGCGAGTCTAGTTACTTTTAGCCAGTAGATAAGTAAAAGCAACATGATAGGCATATAAAATGGATAAGAGAGAGATCACTACATAAATGGCAGGTGTGACAAGGTAAGAAAGTTAAGGTGTATGTGCCTCACTAATGATTACTCTGCATTATTACTAGTATAACTAAAATGAGATGATCCCTTCCACTATGAGTTGGTAAGCTTAGGACATATGTCTAAGTATACCCTAACCACTACCTTAATCGATCGACACCCTATCCTGTAGATATCCTGTGCTGGCCATACAGTAGGAGGTATCACTTCCTAAAGTGGCAACCCATAGTGTACACAACCATATCTACTGGTGTCACGGTTGTCTTAGCCCCCTCAACTCGGCCCATGCACTCACATGTCCCTGGTCCGTTTGTGCCGCCCACACCATCCGCCTCGTTTGGATCTCTTACAATCAGTAAGCGTGCCCCTTTCTCCGCCTAGTACGGAGGTTCTTACTTGATACCAACTCCGGGTTACTGACTGAAATGGGTCCCACACCACATGATACAAGCTCTCCCCTTGTCTTATATCCCCCACTGGGTTTTTCACTGACTATGTATACCCTTAGGTGTCTTTAATTACATAGCTCTATACAACTTATGCTTACCCTAAAGGGTGTCTGTAATTCCATAACTTCATTACATTATCTACCGGTTATGTATACCACTGGGTGTCTTTAATTATATAACCCTGTTACATTATCTACAGGTATGTATACCACTAGTGTCTTTAATTACATAACCTTATTGGTTAAGTTCGTTGGCCTATATATACATATTACCCAACCCCTCTAATTTACTTAACCCACCACTACCTATCCAATTTTACTTAACCCTAACATAAGTCCATAGTCATATTAAATTAGGTTAAGTAGTATATTTCATTACCATGTCCAATTATGGTTATAATAGGCTAGACCTCCCACATTAGGCCTACAAAGTGTGGATGCTGGATATGCCGGTCGGATCCTGACAGACTTATTCCATAGTTGGGCCTAACCTCGTGTCTTAGCCCGATTCGTATTTGCGTACTTAGACCTCCCACATTAAGTTCAACATTAGTGGTTGTGGGATATGCTGGTCGGGTCTGGGAAGACTTCCACCACCAATGTAACCTAACCTCGTGTCATAAGTACAATATACGATTCCTAATTGTAAATTACTAAACATTCCAAATAAATCCAAATCTACCTACGTCATTATAGGTAACTGTTTTTATGTTTTCCCCATTTGAATTACATGTCCCATTTCATATTGAACATTACATAAATCACGCCAATTATAATCCCTTTTCCCCGTTTCCTCTCTAATGTATTCGTACGTACTTTGGCTGCATCTAGGCTATAAAGTAGCCTAGCTATAACAATAAAAATAGAATATGAAAAGGGTGATAGTTTCAACATGTCTTGGCATAAACATGAACATAAACTAGCATAATAACAAAATGAATGGACATGTGATTAACATCATAATAAAGTGGACACCAAACTAGTAACTTGTAGCAATCACTGTGATGTTTAAGCAAGCATAATGATATCCATATTAAACATTAAGTGTCCAATTACCTAGATCTAGCATAGTTAGGGTGACATAGCAACATGTTTAGATCAAAAGGTAGATTCACATGTCAAGTTTACAACATACATCAATGTATCTCAATATGACAGGTGAAAGGTGATTAACATAAAGGTCTAGATCCAAGTAATGTCATAATTATCCAAATTAATAGATGTACATCCACCATAATCTGGTTACAAGTCAAGATCCACATAAGCATTATAATCGAATTACCACAATTTTATTAGATCTTCATGACATAGGATAGAATTTCATATTAACACAGAATCATACTTTACAACATATCCAATTCATTGTCTATCAAAGCATACTTTTATTTATCTAAACCTAAAATTAATCTACATAGCATTAGGTTTAGAGAGTTTATGAAGAACGGATCCAGAATTTCTGATTTGGATTTGTAGAATATGTTGTTGTAGAAACGGTTCGGTTCGCACTCCAGCAGCATATGGCCTCCATGACTCTCAATGAAGAGAATATGAGAAATATGACACATATATATAGCTGTCATACCCCCTGAAACCGAGTGCCACCTCAGCCCTAGGGGTGTTGACCCCCCTATGGTGGGTTAACCCCTAGGTCGACACCCCTCTAGGGGGTCGACCCCCTAGAGCATTAATTTTTCCGCTCAGAGGAATTTTTTAATTTGAATCCTATGTATAGGATTCTGACTCATCTCTGACTAACCTCTGACTCATGCATATATATAAAATATTTCTGTGCCTATACAAACTTAAAACTCTCATAACTTCTTAATACGGTGTCCGTTTTACGCAAACCAAACGTCTATCTTAACCAGAATTTTGAGACGGACGCAATGGAGTAGTCTGTTTCCTCTAATTCTGAACATTAAATTAATTATTACTTAATTTATTCTCTTTAATGTCATTAAAAATTCGAGGTGTTACAGAATCAATTTCCCAATTTTTCCATACCAAATAGTCTTCTTGCGAGACGAAACATTTACAAATAACAAGTCTCCGATATTGAACTCAAGTTCCCTCCTTCTCTTATCTGCATATGATTTCTGACGGTCTTGGGTTGCCTTCATCCACTTTGTAATCATATAAATCTTCTCCATGGAATCATGGACAAAGTCGAGTCCGAGTAGAACCTTGTTGGTAGATTCCCACCAACAAGTTGGTGATTTTCATGGTCGCCCATATAGCGCTTCAAATGGGGCCATACCAATCGTTACTTGAAAACTTTTTTCAAATGCAAACTCCACAAGCGGCAGGTGCTGCTCCTAAGCTCTTCCAAAGTAGATAAAGCAGGCTCTAAGAAAGTCTTTTAAAATCTGATTGACTCTTTCTGTCTGGTCATCGGTCTGCCGATGATAGGCTATATTTAAGTTAAACGTTGCCCTTAATCATGTTTGTAAACTTCTCCAAAACTCACTTGTGAATAGAGGGTATCAATCGCTAATTATACACGACAAAATGTCATGTAGTCTAACTATTTCTATGACATATAACTAGTCCAATAAAGTCACAGTCATATTCTTCTTGACTGGTATAAAGTGAGCACTCTTGGGCAGACAATCCACTATAACCCAAATAGCTTCATTTCAGCTATGACTCCTTGGAAGCCCATCAATAAAAGTCATGGAAATATGCTCCCATTTCCACATAGGAACTTCTAAAGGCAACAACAATCCTCCAGGTCTTCCCTTGTGATGACCACCCATAATCCCTGCACTAAACAAGAGGAATAATGCGCTGAAGAGTGTGCCAGGAAGCTATGGATGATAATCAGAGTAGGTAGACAACATCGGAACCTATCGTAGAACTCATAGCGCAAGGATAAAATATAATAGAACATATACAACAGGTAATGGTAATGAAGCATCATATAACAAACATTTGAAACTTTCTCAACATCATGAAAGGTTATCCAAATAGTACTAAAGTCTGTACATAAGGCGTCACTACAACCCTCATAGAGCACTCGAACAGCGGAAACACAAATACTAGATAGTAATAATACCGGTGCGTCAGCCTCCTGCTTGCCTCCGCACAGCAGCATCGTCCTCACTAATCACTTGTAACCTGCTACTTAGTCTGCCCATCCACAACCGAATGAACAACCCAAGGTAATAAGAGGAGACATAAAACCTTAAGTCAGACAACAGTCTTAGTGAGCGATAAAACAACTAACAAACTTCAACAATAAGGTATATGAGAATAGGTAGATTAACAAACCAATCTACCAAACACCAGAGAAGAACGCAACTCCCGTTTTCCCCACTTCGGACAGTGATAGCCTTTACGATAAACAATTCAACCATTCATCCATGGAAAACAGAACATTCATTCAATCATGATAAAACACTCATGACATCCAGATTATATATCTCATGCAAAACATCCTAATCGAATTCAACATCCCTCAGATACAAGCCCTAAAGGCCTAAAACAATATTAGACAGGCACCCAAGGAACATCTCCTTTGACTTTGAACAATCTACATGAGATGGTACAAACAGAGCATCCAAACAATCAAACATCCATGACTGACTCTGGTTGTCACCACCAATCCTGCTTTGATACCATCGTTAATCGTATGACGGTCAAATTTGTCATATGTCAAGGGATAATGGTAACCCTAGTTCTAGCATAAACTCCATATGCCTTTCAATGATACGTATGCATGTCCAATCTTATCAACTAAGCCTTTCAACGATACCCAGGGTACTCGACCTATAACCGGTCTTTTAGGTGCCCCTATGGTACCCCTGCTTTGAGCCTGCTAGAACTTATGACAACGATAATCTCTCGGCCTTCTCATCTCTAATCATCCAACACGACGATTTTTCATAGCCCAAGAAACCTTCTCGAGCAACCATTATCCACCAACTCACGACCATTGAGTTGTCACCTCATTCGCTGTTCTACACCGATCAACGAACACCTTTCAAACCTTCCAACTTGAATTTACTTCGAAGTCACACCATCACCGAGCCAAGTTACACCACTGCGTTGCGGCTTGAGTAGGATTCAGGGGTTGCCTCTGAAAAATATATTTTTTCAAAACTTTTTGCTCAAATCTGAGTAGTACCAAAAAATAAAATTTTCAGAAATGACCTTGCAATGCATGACCGACCGAGCCCTCCCCGGGATGTTTGATCGACCCTCTAGCTTGACCATACCTTGCTCGAGCCACTCACTGCTCGACCAGCCCACACCATCCAGACCGACCCGATCTGTGCCCGACCCAAAGGGTGCTCGACTGACCTTACTTCATCTCGTGACCGACCCAGCCATTCAGGAGCGACCGACCATGAAGTGCTCAACCGACCCTAGCAAAGCTTGACCGACCAACCCATTTCTGTTCCTCTAAGAAAACCACCTTATGGTTCACCGACCCACCACGTTCGACCCACCATGTTCGACCCAAAACCTGCACCTTCCAATGCAACTCCAATTTCGGCCAAAACTTTGCCAAAATGATTCGTCCGACGAAACTAACTCAACCAGTCCATTCAACACCATCATGAATCATGGTATGAAACCACTAACATCACCAACATTTCATCAATAATCATGTAAAATCCACCAAAATCACCATAAATATACTTATGAACAAAATCATGAATTTAACTTGCACATTCACATGAAATATCATAGAAATTACTTATCTAAACTTGCTAAATCAAATCATAGGGTGACTTATATGAATATGGACTTAATATGGCATAGATCTATGGAAAAACACTTAATTTTGATGAGAAACATGCACAAACACTCATATAATTCATTGCATTCATTTGAGAGATGTAAATCATTCACCGATTTGCCAAAACAAGCTAAAATTGAAGAAATAAGAATCAGGTCAGCAAGCACCTCGCACCAAACACCTTGATCCGATGAACTCTTGCCTCTATTGATGTAGATTTAGCCTCAAATGGTGTAGATCTACGATTTTCTTCCTTGGATTTTGATTTTTAATGGTGGAAAGTTGTTATAGGAAGGAGGAGCACAAGGCTTCAAAACGAGAGAATGGAAAACTAAAACCATTTATCATATCCCTTACCCCTATTTATACCCTTCCATCAGCCCACTAATGGGCCTTCCCAAATCAGCCCATTGTGGCTCTCCAAACCTAAACAGCCAACTGAAAAACCTTATAACAGTGATTCCTCCCAAACCGCTGAGCCAAATCTTTAATGTAACCACTCTACGGAAAGGCAACCATCAATTCCTTTCCAATGGCACAGGTCTCACCCTTTGATTCGACCCGAGTCAAAAGTTATGTCATGTAAAAGACTGATAGGGGAAAAATTATCATAAACAAAATCGGTAAAAATTATGGGCATGTCTCACATCCCCATAAGCAACATATCAAAAGATGAGAATGATCCAACCCTAAGGGAATAAAAATATATTTTACGATCTACCGATATGTAAAATGCGGGTTGTTACATCGCTGCTCCACTTTAACTTTTCGGCAAGCAGACATTTGGCCACAAACTCAGCTATCTCCCTTTTCATCCCTTCCCAGTGGAAATTTCTCTTCATATCCTTATACATTTGATCTCCACTAGGGTGTATGGTCATCTTTGACCTATGACACTCTATTAAATTTCCTTCCTCAACTCCTCATTCCTAGGGACACAAAGTTGTTCGTCCTTAAGCAAAGTCCCATCTTCACAAAGTGGATAACCAACTGAATGAGGAAATATCTCCTTCTTCCCAATTTTCTCCTTCAAACTTCTTAGCTCCTCATCAAGATCTTGCACACTCCATATCCTTCCCCTTAAAGTGGGCGTAACCAACATAATTCCAAGAAAATACTAGAAGCTACAGGTGTTGGTTGTAAGTTAAAGTTAGAGAGAAACTCCAACTATTTCCGTTTTATGATTGCATTCAAACATGCATGCCTTTTACTCAATGCATCTGCTACAACGTTCCTCTTCCCAGGTATATACTAGATCGTGAATTCAAAAGAGGCAATGTATTCCATCCATCGTTGTTGTCTTAAATTCAAATCACAATGAGAGAATAAATACTTTAATGATTTCTAGTTAGTGTAAATCTTGAATTTCTACCCTAAAAGATAATGCCTCCACATCTTCAAGGCGAATACTATAGCAGCCAACTCCTGGTCATGAACTGGATACCTCTTCTCGTGGTCCTTGAGTTATCTACAAGTGTAGGAAACTACCCTACCTTCTTGCATGCGAACTACACCTAAACTGGTTCCACATGCATCAATGTAAACTATGAACATTTTTGAACCATCACGGATGATAATAACCGGTGTACTAGTCAATGCTTCTTTCAATTTCCTAAAACCAATTTCACACTTATTACACTAAGAAATACCAAGATTTTCTTCGTCGGTTGGGTTAGAGGGGTAGCAATCTTTGCGAAGTCCTTAATAAACATTCAGTAATATCCCAGTAACCCTAGGAAACTTCTCACTTTAGTAGCATTTTAGGCTACTTTCCACTCCTTAATTTCATCGATCTTAGCGGGGTCAACTGCAAAACCTTTCCTTGACACAATATGCCCTAAAAATATGACTTCATCCCTCCAAAAATGGCACTTTGAAAAAATGGCATTCAACTTGTTCTCTCTCAAAATTCTAGGACAATCCTTAAGTGTCCTTTGTGTTCCTTAGAAAATATATGGATGTCATATACAAAAACAACCACGAACTTATTCAGAATGCCCCTAAACACTATACTCATAAGGTCTACAAAGAACGAGGGTGCATTCGTTAGTCCAAAGGGGATAACTTCCTAGTGGAATAATCCATCTGGCGTCCTAAATGCGGTTTTATCCTTACTATCTTCTACAATTCTCAGTTGGTGAAATCTAGTCGCGAGGTCTAATTGGGAAAATACTTGGGCTCCTCCCATGTGGTCAATCAAATCATCAATCCTAGGTAAGGGGTACCTGATTCTTCTTAGTAAGTTTGTTTAACTCCTTATTATCTACACAAGTCTTAGGTATCCATCGGCTTTATTGGAAAACACTAAGGGTACACCCCACTCAAATGTACTCCGTCAGATAAAGCCTTTCTGCAACAACACTGAAATATTTTTATCCAATTCTCTTCTTTCTTTAGGTTCCATATGCCTCAAGTGTAAATCTCCTGGTCTAGCATCCTTCTCAGATCGATACCAAAAGAGATCACCCTGTGGGGTGGTAATCCTGTGACTTCCTCGAAGACATCCAAGAACTCACATACTATAGGGACTAAAGATGGTCCTTCTGAACAAGGAGACAAGGCACATAGCAAGAATTTATCCTTGTCTCTAACCCTACAAGAGATTCTCAAGCTACGTCCTCCTCGAATTTAAGATGAACAATTATCTTGTCGTAATCTAGAATAGCTCCATTGAATTATATCAATTCATTCCTAGAATAAGGTCATACCCCATATAATCCAGTGCATACGCATCACAGAGGAAATCGACATCATCGATATCCCATGCTAGGTCTTTGCATATCGACTCAAGATACTTGGTTCCCTTGATAGGGTTGGCTACCTCTATCGGATTACTAGCGATGGATAAGGAAAGCTTTAAAGAATCAACTAATCCTTTAGAAATAAAAGAATGAGTCGCTCTAGAGTCAAACAAGGTATAAACGGAAATTTCTAAATAGAAGTTGTACCTTCTAGTGTGGGTTGACCTTGATCATTCAGGGTCGGCTCTGTATCGGTGTTGCTTCCAATTCATAATTACAACTGTTCTGAGCAACTCTGCACTTTGGGCACTCCCTAGATAGAAGTCCTTCTTCATGGCAATTAAAACACCTTCCCTTAAACTCCTTCTTTGCCAAACTAATCCTACAGTCTTTTGCTTCATGGCCCTTACGATTGCACTTTGCACTAGTCTTAGCTTCCCACTTGAACTTCCCCATTTCTTCTTATTTTTCTACCATTCTTTCTTCTTATTCATCTTAGAACTAGAATCGTCTTCTCCCTTCTCACCATTCTTGTTTTCCTTTGCTCCTTCAACCGAGCATAAAATCGAAGTATGCACTAATGTCTCGAATGTTACTACGAACATTACTTGGCCAATAAAGTCTCCTTTAATGGAGACTTCAACCCCTTAATAAATCTTAAAGCCTTGTTCATTGGGGTATCAACCAAACTTGCACAATTCGGTGAATTCGGCCACGTACTCTTATAGACTTAGATTTCCTTGTTTAAGATGGATGAACTTATCTAATTGGATCAACCTCTCTACATTACATAGAAATTTTGTCTCAAAACGGGTCTTTAATTCAGCCCATGTTTTCTACCGATACTAAGTTCCACCATTTATGGGCTTGTTCCTTTATGTGCTAGGTCGTAACTCTTCTCTTAACCTCATCCGACCATCCTATGGCCTCGAAGATCCGTTTGCAGTCCATTAACCGTGATTGATCACAAATAAAGCCTTTTGCCCCTAAGATTGGTTTTCCACCAAGGTTCGTGAAATCTTTGCAAAGTCAAGGAAAATTGAATGTCACCTCAACGGCTTGAGCTCCAGGCCCCGCTGGGGCAGGATTGGCGACACAGACTTATTCCATAGTCTGGAGATATTGTTGAACCACTCTGGCAAATACCGAGGTCTTACTTGGTTTCCCTAGCTATAACAACCCGGAATTCTGACAATAAATCGTTATTTAATTAGAAGCCCAAAAATAGGAATTTCTGCAAACAATGGAATTTGACCATGAAATAATAATTGTTACGTTCATATTGGAGTTTTGGTCAACTTTCATGTTTGGAGTTTTGCAAACAGAGTCTGTATAAAAAAGTTCCAGACGAAATACGAAAACAGAAGGAAAATAAATAAAACAGAATAAATTATATATAGTAATATATTATTTCCTAGCCACCTCACTGCCAGATCGACCGGGGCAGTCAACCGCTGGCTGCGATCGCTTGGTCGAGCCAGGCAGCGGCGGTTAGGGTTTTGTCATATAGAATTTTATAACGGACGGAAAGATGTTAATAAAAATTGATCTAATGGTCGAAGGCCATTTCCACACCTATAAATAAAGGGGTAGAGCCTCATTCTTTTCCTATATAAATATGCAAAGGCAATGGGGCTCTTCCATTTTTCTCTCTCTCCTAACCTAAATTCTAAAATAAATATATATTCATACATATCAAATCAAATCCAATTCATAAGAAATTGAGAGGGCAAGCAGATCTAATGGAAAAGAATGCAATTTGATGCTCAATAATAGATTCTTCGCACTCTTCCCTTTTTCTTACATTTCTACAGATCTAGAATTCTCCCCTTTTTAGATTAACTGTAGATTTTATAAAAATTTAGGGACTATAAGCCAAAAAAGGTTCAAAATTCAGAAATTGGAAGCTATGAGGTGAGTGGGAAATTTACTAATACAAATATAATGATTTATCTATTTCGTTTGAATCCAATCTTTGTTTTATGCCTATCAGATCTATTATTTAAATAATTGTAAATTGTGGCAACCCTTAGATCTGATTATGAATATGTTTGAAATTGGTAAATGATAAGTTGTGGTTATGTATAACATGAATTATAGGACATATATATATATCCCACATATTCCTACAAGTTATGCCATGAAATATGTTGTATATGTTACAGAGCACCGTGGATCTGGAAATCAGTACCATTAAACATAAATTTGTTGTAGTTATGATCCAGATCTTTAGTTTAGTGCTGAAATATGAAATATGTAAATTTGGGCAAAAAGATGAATTTGCGTATTATGTGATTTTAAGAATAAAAAGAAATATTCCTTGTTTACGTTCATTATTGTTGGGTTTTTGGCTTAAGCATTGTAAATTATGTCGTTTTCCACATTTTTAAATAAAGAGGCATTATTTTAGAATCACAAGAAGTAAGACAAAAAGAATTAATTGCATCGACTATTCCAAATTAAAAATATATTACATATATTTCTTGTGATTTGGAAATATGTCAATTCCACAAAATAGGCACGATTTATAGTTATTTTGGCTAACAGTCATTGTGAGACTTGAAACCTTTTTGGCATGATTGAATTTAAAAAGGGAATGACTGGTTAATTAATTAGACCAAATCGTAAATTTCAAAATAACTACTGCAAAATAATAAATAAAATATAAATAAATACGTTGACCACAAGAAAACATAAAAATGAATATATACATATAATCCATCCAAATCAGCGTAAAACGGTGAAATATAAGTTAATATGGAATGTTTTATGTTGGATAGGGTTCAATTATGGAATTATATGTAAATATAATCCATTTTGAATTTATATATTTGTGGTGAATGTAACACCCCGTATTTCTGTTAACACTATAGTAACAAATTAAAGAATAACTAATCTCATATGTGAGAATTAAGGGAAACGGGTTGCGCCATTGTGTTCGTCTCGGAATTCTGGTTGAGATAGAGTCCAAGTTTGCATGAATTGGACTTCGTATGAAGAAGTTATGGCCATCGGAAGTTTCAGAAAATTCAAAACAGATTTCAAAATTCAAAATTTCAGAGTCAGATGGGCTAGGCGGGAAAATTCCCGTCAGGGCCAGTTCGACTATAGGGTCGACCTGGGGGTCGACCTGCCCAGACCAGGTCGGCCATAGGGTCGACCTGCCCCTTCCCCCCCCCCCCCCCCCCTCCCCGGCAGATTTGATTAGTGGCATGTTAATGACTATATGCTGACTCACTAGGGTTTCTGATCTGCTCTGATTGGCTGGGATTAATTCTAGGTTGATCGGATGGCTTAAACTAATCCTAAACTCTATAAAAACACCTATAGACTCAAACCATAAAATCAAATTAAAATTAGATTCATGGCCTCCATGCCGTCACCTTGCCACTCAGAATAGCCGCCACCAATTAGAGAGGAAGAAAGAAAATCAAACTCAATTCTATTCAACTCTAACAACGAATCTACTTCAAAGGAAAGCTAATTCAACTTCAGAACTCAGAGTTCAGAACTAAGACCTTCTTTGAGTTGTGAGTTCGATTTCTTTAATAAAATAATTAGCAATTTAATTGGATTGAGTTATGATGCAGATCATATGGCTATGTTGTGAATTATTGACCGCATGTTATTATTTATGTTGTAAAATTGTGATGTTATCATCTATGTTGTAATTTTATAATTGACCAATTCATGATGATGCTTCATATGCTAGTTTGGTTATGTTGATTCATATGATAAATCATATGTATGTATGCAAATTTAGGTGTTGATTTAGATGTGGATCATATGCAAGTTAATAAAGATTATGTATAACTTTACATGTTTCATGACATCTATTTTAGATCTAAAGTTAGGCTATGACATGTGTGAGTTATATGCTAAATTCTACATGCTAGTTTACATGTTTAGATGTAAGTTTACACCATTGTTATGTTGCATAAATCATATATGCAAGTTTATATAAATATATGAGTTTGGAATATGGATCATGTTATGCAAGTTTGTGGTTATTGCCTATGCAAGTTTACACCTTTAGATGTAGATCTATGACATACATGATTTATGCAAGTTGTGACCATCACCTAAACAAGTTTACACCTTTAGATTTGGATCTATGACATATGTAGTTTTATGCAAGTTGCAACTTTGGCCTATGCAAGTTTTAGATGTAGAACATCATTCACACATGCAAGTTCACCCCTTATGTTTAGATCTATTTTTAATTATATGTATGTTGTGATGTTTTCTCTTTATTCCATAAGTTAGACTATTCGAGTCTAACGTATATTTTACGTTAAATGAACAAACGTACAACGTGGGGGTAATGGGATAATATTAAAAGATTTAATTTTGAGAATTGGCATAAATGCCTTAAATGGCATAGAATTAATTTGTGATGAAAATTGGTATGATTTTGCATACCATAAATGGATGGATAATTGAGTCAATTATGGCCATAGTTAAATTTGGAATTGATTGATAATTTGAATAGGGAAATTAATTCAAATTGGGGGATGATTAATTAGGTGTAATTAATCGTCTAAGACACGAGGTTAGGCTCTTTTGTGGTGTAAGACTGCCCGCACCCGCCCGGCAAATCCAGCTGCCACAAATGCCAGTCTAATGTGGGAGGTCTTAGGCATAAATTAAATGTGTAATAGTTGTAAAGACACGAGGTTAGGCTCGTTTGTGGTGTAAGACTACCCGGACCCGCCCGGCAAATCCAGCTGCCACAAATGCCAGCCTAATGTGGGAGGTCTTTATAAGGTTACGGTCTTAATGAATTAGGAAAAACTTAACCAGATAAACATGTAGTGGGACATGAAGGGGTTAAGTGGGCGCCTTGGGTGGCATGTGGAATCTAGTGGGTGCCTTGGGTGGCATTTGAAATACGATTAGAAACATTTAACCAAAATTGAAACATGTAAGTGCACATGAATAAGAAGAGGGTTAAGTGGGATGTACTAGAGGGGACCATGCCTAGGTGGATTGTCAAGCAATGGGGGCCCGTTTCAATTACTAACCCATATGTATCTTTGTGGGCTTGACCCAAGTCGAGGACGGGACAAGCATACTGGGCTTGACTGTAAGAGGCCAAACCGGGTTAGCGGTGGCAACGCAAGTCCAACGGGTTCATATGCATGTGTGGACCCGGGCTGGTAGGTAAGACGTTGTTGCATCGTGTAGGTATAAGCCGTGCATTATTGGTGGTATCGGGTTGCCACTTTGGGGAGTGATACACCCCACTGTGGGGCCAGCACGAGTATCTACGAGTTAGGGAGCCGATCGCATGTGGGTAGTGGGTACACCTAGTGGAGATAGGGGCAGGTGGCACCTATGAAGGCAACTAGGGGTACACGAAACTACCATTATCGTTATTAAGTTTTGTAGACGGGATCAACCTTTAGAGTGACTAGTGGTGGTGCAGTATAGTAAATATCTTATAGCGGTTTAGGTGCGCTTTTAACGTTATCTTTGTTCATTTTATTTCCTTGTTTACTCTGCCATACTCAATTGTTCACAGTCATTTCCATATTTTCCAACTTATGCATTAGCCTAGTTATTTTGGTAATTATATTGTTAAAGTTATCGCACTCGCCAGACTTTATGTCTGACCACCTTTGTTTCCTCCTCTTTTCTTCCTCCCCCCCTAGGTTCTCAGGGTGGAACTAGCACCAGTGGAGCTTGATTTTGGACAACTGTATCTCTGCTTTTAGAAGTTCCTTGGATTGCTGAAGTAAAAGTTCAGCCTATCTTATTTATGGCTATTTTGTATTGGGGTTATGTCTTTCAATTTATGTACTTTGATTTAGTCAAGATGGATATTATGTACTTTGACTCTGGTATTTGATGATGTAATCATATGTGTTTACCGCTGCAATGAATAAAGTTTTAAAATTTTAAGTACTGTTTGTATATGTCTTGTTGTTAAGTTCCTGTTCTATACACACTTAAAATGCTCCATAGCAGTTAATGCATTCCCTTTGGGAGAAACATTAATGGACGTGGGGTGTTACAGTGACCATTTGTAGTAATAAATATAATTAATCGCCCTAAATGAGACCGTAAATAAGGGAATAACCATTGTAACCAATATTGACTTAGGAAAATAAATTGTTAATAGAAAAATGGTTACAATTCCTTAATTCAATTTGGATAATTTTTGTGGACCCCAAGTAGATGCATTTAGACACAAAGTTAAACTCAACTTGTGGTGTAAGCCATCCTGGAACCGACCGACAAATCTAGCGACCATAGGTAGTCAGTTTAATGTGTGGGGTTTAATGCATAAATATAATCGTACTAAGGCACAAGGTTAAGTTCACTTACGGTAGAAGTCTGTCCGGGATCGTCTGGCGTATCCAGCATGCACTAGTAGTCAACTTAATGTAAGAGGCCTAGTATGTAAGTATATACATATATATAATAGTAAATAAATAAATAAATAAATAAGAATAGGAATTGTCCGTTGGGGTACAACAAATAGATAACTTAGGACTGATAAATAGTTGCCTTAGGAAAATATGACCGTTAGAGTCATAAAGGGCAACAAAAATGAAATAAAAAGATATGGGTGCCAAAAAAGGGATTTATAAATATTGATTATAGTTTAAACACTAAGTCCAAATTAGGGAAGAAATTTAATAAAACAAAGGAATATAACCATTCTTATTTATGTCAATAAAACTTATAATTAAAAATATAGTTGGACTTAGTAGGTTAATAATGTAAGACGTTATTAACCATATAAATCCGTGATACATATAAATGGTGTATGTATAGTATTTCCGTATAAAGGAATTAAATGGGAATGACTTAGTAACGTAGCCTACTTTATCACAAAAAGGGAAAGGTTTTAAAGGAAAATGGGGAACGAATGAATAACCTTCTCGTATAGTCCACTTCCTGGGTCCTAAAAGGCTAAGTGACTAGGGTTAAAGAGTCCACCGTGGAATAGGTTTTTCAGTATAGGGGTCTTAAATGGCAGATGTGTGTTGGCCTACCCAAACCAAGAAATTAAAAAGGCCAGATATGGCCATCTATCCTGTGGGAAGTAGTAAGTGACTTAGGAGGTTATCTACTAAGGTCAGCTACAAGGTATAACGAACGATAAAATATCAACTCTCACCTTATGCCGGGTAAGGGTATATACGTGAATGACGAAAGCCTTAACTAGTAGGTCCCGTAGCTAGTTCCCTCTAGTTTTATGTTAACATTTAATATATCATCGAGAGTTAATAAGTGACCAACAGGTCCACCTAGGTTCTTAAGTGATCAGGGAGAATCCACCTTATTTATCGTTGATAGTAAGGCATTAAATAATAAAGAATAGAGAATGAGAATATAGGTAGAAACCCCAAAATTTGGGCTCCACTCTCGATATAATTAACCAGTTAAACTCTAGGCATCACAAAAATGTATGTAAATGTCCTAGGATAATCTGGGAATACTGCTTTAGGCTGAATAGTAAAGTTGTGCATAAATATTTAACTAGGTTGGGATAGAATCATTGACCTGGTTAGGCATACAGCTTGGGTTGTACCAAACAGAATATATCTATGTTATAGTCTGTGTTGTACATTTCTTAGTCACCAAAACTTGTTGTTATGACCCACTCCTCATTACAATCTCCAGATTTCATAGAGAAGGTCGGGTTCTCACAGATGATTTAGTTTGGCTTTCGGTTGTCTCTTGTAATGACCCGGGATTTTGACGACTTTGGTTATCTCCATAAACTCACTGATGACTAATCAAACATCGAAAAATACCGGTCATTTATGAAAGAAATTAGAGGGTGAGGAAAGATAAGATAGAAACTTAGAATAGAAGAAGAAGAACACAACATCAGAGTAACACGAACCTCACAGCGGAACGAATAACATATAATATATATAACATAACTTGTAATATACATCTGTACTTGAATATACACATCATTATCAAAGTACAGCACTTACAACACAGCGGAATAATAATAGCTATATAATTCTAAAGCCTCCTGCTCCAGCTCTTCAATGTATCTGTAAATCCCGACTACTTGACTGTCCGTACAAAATTGGGCACCCAAGAGTTTAGGGAAAACAAAACAAAATAAACTCCGGGTCAGTCTTGGGACTGGTATGAGTAAAACAGTTTAAAACAGTTCAAGTAGGTAAATGATATCTCATAAGACCACGCTGTATAACGGAACGGGTTTTTCCTTTATGAGAATCCAAAATATCTTTATATCAAAAACCTTTTGATATTATAATAATGTCTATCAACCACAATATAATAATCATCTAGCAGAAACGCTTTCATCTCACGTTCTACATATATAGTATGCAAATCAAAACCGCAAGCATGTATTGGGTAATAGATTTCCAATTATGACAAGGTATGGAACCACCTTTCGCTAGGGTACCTCTAGAGAGGAATACACTGGGTTCAACAAGAACATCTTGCAACCCGACCACACATGACAGACCACTCATTTCGCTTGAGTGTATCGAATGTATATCACCAACGGTTGGGATCAGCAACTGTTTCCCGAATGGGACAGCATTAACAATAGATTATTAGAAGTAAATTAAACTCTAGATCAGGTGATTATACACCATACTTCGGTGCGACCGACTTAGCCATGCTGCCTGCCCGATTTCTGTCATTTACCGGATGATGAGGCTAGAAGCTACGCTTTATCATCACACCAGATTCACTTTGAATGCCACATCGTCAAATCCATCAAATCATCGATTGACGTCCTCAACCATACATTATGTGTTAGCTAAAAGAAGTTTCCTTCTCCGCTTCCACTCTTGGTACGGTTGGAGAAATCAATATATGTGATCGTCTGGAAATACTCTGTCAGACATCCGTCCATACAAGTCATCCAGGAAGAGGATGAACCGAAGGCACTATTCAATACATCCATCTTAGACACTGTTATCTAAGACTTATACAATAGCCCTTGCACTTTACTCCATCTTCGATTATCTTTGGCATATATGATTCGCAACGCTTATGCCAATACAGAGTGGTTCTTTGGATAATAATCCAACCGGTCTCTCCATATTAACAACGTTAAAATGGTCAAAACTTCGATAGTCTGTGATTTAACCATCAAAGAAAAACAGGTGTGCAAACAACGATATTATTTCCAAATGGAAATTTATATCGATCAAACATCATTCAACATTTATCTCTTTATTTCATTAATTTACTTATCTCCTGTTTCCCTATCTTCATTATTTCTTATTTTCTAAATTTGGAAAATATACGTTATTAACAATGGAAAACATTTCCATTTCTTGTTTTCTTTATTAGAAAACATTTCTGGTTTCTTATTTGGAAAACATTTCCAAAGCTTCTTCATTGGACTTAGACAGATATTTAAACAAACCATCGCGATGCCAACTCAAACCATTTCCTTTAATTACTAAATTCACTTAACCATCCTTTACCATCGAACCTTAACCATTCCTTAGTTAAAAATGAAGTCAATCAAGTTGAGGTAATACTACCTCTCATACCTTAACTGAACAAGTTTCTAACCTTGAAATAGACAAAGTTCACCCTTCTAATTCTTTAACAAACTTCCTTACATAACTCTCTTTCAAATCTTTTCTATTCGATAATTCTTGCCTTCGATAAGGTATATTCGATAACTCTATTCAATTTATTCTATTCACTTAACTCTTTTGATTTAACTTTAACTCTATTCACTTAACTCATATCGAATAAACTATATTCGATAACACTTTTAATTCTATTTGAATAAACTATATATTCGATTAACTCCTTTTACTCTATTCGAATAAACTATATTCGATTAACTCCTTTATTCTATTTGAATAAACTATATATTCGATTAACTCCTTTATTCTATTTGAATAAACTATATATTCGATTAACTCCTTTATTCTATTTGAATAAACTATATTCGATTAACCCCTTTATTCTATTTGAATAAACTATATTCGATTTACTCCTTTATTCTATTTGAATAAACTATATTCGATTTACTCCTTTATTCTATTTGAATAAACTATATTCGATTAACTCATTTATTCTATTTGAATAAACTATATTCGATTAACTCCTTTATTCTATTTGAATAAACTATATTCGATTAACTCATTTATTATATTTGAATAAACTATATTCGATTAACTCATTTGCTTTAACTCTAATCGATTAAACTAACATCGATTAACTCCTTTTAACTCGATTAAACTATTCATTTATAAAGATTTACTTTTAGTAACGGTTCTTCATTTTACAAATGATTTCCCTTTTTTCTGTTCTATTCGTTTTATCAACATTTTTCCCTTTTATAAAACTCTATTCGTTTTATAAACGTTTCCCCTTTTATTTACTTTTGAAATATTTCCTTTTATAAAATCTATTGATTTTATAAAATCCCTTTATTTCAATATGCATTGAAATAAATTCTTTTTTACATCCCAGGGTCTTTTATGATATTTAAAATATCGAATAACAAGGATCAATATCATTCCAACACACATAATCCATAACATATTATATAACACATCATATATCACAATATATGAAAAACAGTAAAATAAATGTTGAGGAATCCAGTCGGATTCCTCCAACCTGTTTCCCTACATCCACAGATGTTACACAATAAAATCAACATCACTTTCAGTTCCATATGATATATTCTGTTAAACAGAATCAATATAGAAATTCAACTAAATAACTAGCAGTTCAATCAAACAGTCAACACACAGTCAATCAACCAACATTTAACAGTTCTAAAAATACAACATGAAATTATAAACTGTTCAGAGTTAGTGAGATTTACTCACATTTGCAGTTCATCGTTAAAGAACGATAAACTGTTGTTTGATTTGAATCAAAAAGTTTATTTCGCCATAAATCGTAACGAGCTCGGATTCACTCCTAGTCTGCTCCAGTGTAGCTCTCGTCCATACGATCCGAACGCAACTTATGGTTCGTGATTCTGATTTCATATGTGCGAGATATTCAATTAACAAGTTAATACATATAATTGAATTAAATAAACACTTTTAAAAAGATTGTTTTGGGCCTCACCACACTTTTTATCGGCCCATTTTCATCACAGCCCAAATCCAACTCACGTTCTCTTCTTCCCTGAATCCCACTTCACGCTGGAACCGCAACACAGTGCCATTACCCAACATTCCCGTCCATCTTCCGAACTCAATCCCCCACTGTTTTAAAAACCAAACACACCACTGCTCTGCTCTCGAGCTCCTCTCCCAAACCATATCAGAAACATCCCCTTCGAACTCAATCACTAGAATGCGAATTCGGCCTTCCCTGTACGAATCAGTACGTCGCTCCACTCCAGAAGGTGTTGAATCCCACCAAAATTCAACTACAAGTGATAAAACACTCCTTGATCTCAAATCCGAACTCGAATCAAGCCAATACCCCTTTGTTTTGATCAAACCCTTAACCCTAATTCACTGCTCATAAAACGAGCATCCCAAAAACATATCGCACTCTGTAAAAACCCCTCCAGATCGAAGAGAAACATTCATGGATCATGGATATATAAGTATTTCGATTTTTAGATTTTTGTTTGGATTTGTATTGGATTTTACAAAGAGGATTTCCACATTTTTATTTTACTGGAGGTTGCGGCTTGAAGAAGCTGGTTTTATAAAGGGGCAAAATCTTGTGTGGTTGTAAATGAGGGGGACGTGGCCTTTGTTTTGTCCTCAAAATGAACTTTAGATATTTTCATTTATTATTTTATATTTGTATCCATCTTCTAAAAATCCATACGATCACGTACGATACCTAAAAGTCACGAAACTGGACATGCAGCTACTGTTCGACATTATGGTCCCAACGAAACTGGTTTCGTCGAATTCCGACTCTGTATGCTCACACAACGTATTTTTAACCGTCAAAATACAGACTGTTCTTCACATTAAAATCCCGTGCGGCCACATACTGACTTCAAAAATCACGGAAACTGAACTCTAGCAATAATTTAATATTGCAGATCCAACAAAATTAGTTTCGTCGAATTCTGAGGTCGTTTGCAAAACTGGCTATTTTTAAAGCTCTGGATGGCCCATTTAAATATATAAATATATTTAAATATAATTAAATAAATTATTAATAAATTAATATTATCGTATATATTCACAGTGGAATACCATACAGCTTCAGAATATTCCTATATGAATTTCTAACTGGATATTCAAATCTGGGTCAACCTGATATTTGATTTATATTGAAATTCCTTTTTAAAATATAAATAATTCCTTTATAAATTATAAAGGAATTCCACAGCGACTTTTCTGAAATTTGATTTGGACGTGAATCAAAAACTACACGACGAAATCCCGGTTTTTCTCTTCCACTAGAAAGATATACTCCACCAGCTCCACACGTTTCTTGTTTCACAGAAATCCGGCTTAAAACGAACCCTGTACATTCAGTTGAAGTTCAAATCGCCAAATAGCGAACTGCAACGCCATTTCGAGCTTGATTTTAATTATATTATAATTCCATGTTCAAACTGTCGTTTATATAATATATTCGTTATTTAAATTCAATTCCAAGCTGAATTAAATATCACAGATGATCCGGTTCACACCATATCGTCATTTCATCCAATTCTGATTATTTCAGAATTAAATATATTATTTAATTTATTATTTTAATTAAATATTCATAATTATTTAATTCCACAACCATTAAATTCTCTTGATCACCTTTTAAATAATTAAATAAATTAATTATAATACCTCTGCCAGTGCAGGTCATTACAATCTTTCCCACTTAAAATAATTTCGTCCTCGAAATTGCTAAAAGGTAGAGGAGACGCTATCGACTGGTTAGAACATATTTGTTCACTTCTTAACTTCAGTTTCAACTGAACCAATTTAATTTCAATTAAATTATTAATTAATTCTTATCATCGAAAATTTCCAAAAATCCTGAAAATTTTCTAATGCCTTAACTCTTCGAAAAATTTCGGTAGCACCTCCTTTGTACTGGTCAAACCACCACTCGCCTCTTTGGGCCATCTCCAACCCAAAAGAAAATCAAACAGCCAAGCGGCTTGCCAATTCGGCTTATTAAAATCTCATACCGTATGAAATATAAACTTGTACCTTTTTGTCGGGCATATCAACTCTATCACTTCCATATGCTATCAACTCAGCATATACCGATGTTAACCCAATCAAATACTGAAATCACTTTCATCTCCAACACAACCATTCGCTTTTTACCAAGCCAAATATCATTTCAACTCGAGTTTCTTCTCGATTCCAAACTCTTAACTTGATTATCACATTACACTTCAAATTAGAATCTCAGAATCCAATTTGTCTTGATATAATTCTAATTCAATCTCAGTTACCACTTTACTGGCTTTACTTTAATTCAATTTTTCTTTCACAAATTTCTGTTAAATTTGTTTTTAATTCAGACGGTCTTTCCCTGGGAGTTTTCAAATAGTTTACTCTTTTCAAAAACCAATTTTTCCTTTTGAACATGTCACTGAGCCCTTAATTAATATTCCATTAGTTAAATCACTTCTCTATTTCCTTATCAATATTTGTTAACCAAATATTTTCAATAACCATATTGGCCTTTTATGTTATTTGGAAAACATTTCCGAATATCTCCTTCCTTTATTTTCTAAATTTTAGAAAATATATGCTGTTTATAATTGGAAAATATTCCAATTACTTATCTCTTTTCTGATCTCGTTTATTTCTATACTTAGGAAATATTCTTAATTATATTTCCAAGCTTACACTTATTTGGGTTAAAACGGATGTTGTGTAAAACATCGTTACGACAACCCAAATACTATATTCAACTAACTCTTATTCAACATTGATCTTCGAGCCAGAAATCTTACTATTTATTTGTTAATAATGAAATCAATCAAGTTGGGGTATAACTACCTCTCAGACCTTGACTGAATAACATTTATAACGTCAAAACAGATATGACTACTTACTCGAACAATCAATACCATACAACTACTTATTCACTTTTAAACACGTATACACTTCCTCTTTCTATTCTTACTAGATTTTATTCTTAGTCTTCCTTTTTGAATTTTACTATTCTATTTCTAAGTTCATTTCCTTATCGACTTATATATATATATATATATATATATATATATATATATATATATATCGATACGTTGATTTTCTAACTATCAAATTATCTAAAAATTATTCTAACTCCTTAAATTCCCGGAAAAATTCGCCATAACCTCCTTCGTACTAGGAGCATCGGGATATTTCAAATAGCCTCCCATGGCCCTCACTAATCCAAAAGAAAAAGAAAAAGCCAAGCGACTAGCCGATACGGCGCAAAAAATCTCATATATGAATTAAATACATACCTTTTCGTCGAGCATTCTATTTATATACCTTCATACCTTATCCATACCTATCTCATGTATATTTATACCTGCTCAATCTATTTTAACTATACCTGATTGTTTTAACTCAATTCGTTAATTAATTTGTTAATTAACTCTTTAGTCTATTTCACTTTTATATTTGAACATGACATGTTCAAATATATTTTAACTTGCTTATTAACTAATTTGAATCCAAATTTCAAATTTAAGTTCTATATTCGATTTTGAATATCCATTTACAAATCTCTTTTCACCTTTTAAAGTTCAACTTCAAATTCAAAACTTGATTAACTAATTCCTCTTCGACTATGTTAATTCTATCCAAATTCTATATATTCAAATTCTATAGTTTAAATTCCATTTGAATTCTATATTCAAATTCCATATATTCAAATCCTATATTTGAATTCTATTTGAATTCTATATTCAAATTCCATTTGAATTTCTATATTCAAACTCTATTTCAATTCCATTGAATTTCATATGTTCAAACTCCCTTTGAATTTCTATATTCAATTTCTATTTCAATTCCAATGAATTTCATATATTCAAACTCTCTTTGAATTTCTATATTCAATTTCTATTTGAATTCTCTTTATTCAAATTCTATATTCAATTCTATATTATAAATCCCATTTTGAAATTCAACACAACTTGTCTTTCCCAAAACAAATTCAAAACAGTATTTCTGGCAGTAATTCGTCACTTACAACTCGAAAATGAATACTGATGATGCAGCTGTCATCATCGGAATCTATTTTCCAGCGATCGAAGTGAGTTCAATACTATAAAACCATTTCTAAACATTTTCACTTTGAAATTTCATTTCAAAATATAATTCACACTGCTTGTAAAACAATTTAAAATCTCCCAGGTTCTTAAATTTTCCTTATTTTTAATCCAAATCCATTTACAAACACTTATCCAATTTTCCAGAATTTTTAATTCAATTTCTGGTTTTTAAAATTTCAGATTCAACTTCACTTATATGAATTCTGATTTGTTATAACCATTTAATTTATAATCTTACTCGATTACAATATATTATAATTTTGATATATATATATATATATATCTTCTCTATATCAAGATATACCTTGGGTAAACTTATTTTAATTTACCCTCTTTTCAAAACATATCGTGATGACCCATCGTATTCAAGTGTTTAGTAACTCCTACCGATACAGTGGATCAAACTGATCGACCAGAACCCTTAAACAACTCAACCAATAAAGAACCACAATATAAAACAATTTTTTATATCAATAACAAATACGCTCATTTGTATATATACACTCAACTCAATCTAGGGTATTACTAACCCCATCTATACTGAGTCACGCCAGAGATCCAAGGTAATTCACTTAACTTAAGCTCTGATACCAACTGTAATGACCCGGGATTTTGACGACTTTGGTTATCGCCATAAACTCACTGATGACTAACCAAACATCAAAAAATACCGGTCATTTATGAAAGAAATTAGAGGGTGAGGAAAGATAAGATAGAAACTTAGAATAGAAGAAGAAGAACACAACATCAGAGTAACACGAACCTCACAGCGGAACGAATAACACATAATATATATAACATAACTTGAAATATACATCTGTACTTGAATATACACATCATTATCAAAGTACAGCACTTACAACACAGCGGAATAATAATAGCTATATAATTCTGAAGCCTCCTGCTCCAGCACTTCAATGTATCTGTAAATCCCGACTACTTGACTGCCCGTACAAAATTGGGCACCCAAGAGTTTAGGGAAAACAAAACAAAATAAACTCTGGGTCAGTCATGGGACTGGTATGAGTAAAACAGTTTAAAACAGTTCAAGCAGGTAAATGATATCTCATAAGACCACGCCGTATAACGGAACGGGTTTTTCCCTTATGAGAATCCAAAATATCTTTATATCAAAAACCTTTTGATATTATAATAATGTCTATCAACCACAATATAATATTCATTTAGCAGAAACGCTTTCATCTCACGTTCTACATATATAATATACAAATCAAAACCGCAAGCACGTATTGGGTAATGTATTTCCAACTATAACAAGGTATGGAACCACCTTTCGCTAGGGTACCTCTAGAGAGGAATACACTGGGTTCAACAAGAACATCTTGCAACCCGGCCACACATGACCGACCACTCATTTCGCTTGAGTGTGTCGAATGTATATCACCAACGGTTGGGATCAGCAACCGTTTCCCGAATGGGACAGCATTAACAATAGATTATTAGAAGTAAATGAAACTCTAGATCAGGTGATTATACACCCTACTTCGGTGTGACCGACTTAGCCATGCTGCCTGCTCGATTTCTGTCATTTACCGGTTGATGAGGCTAGAAGCTACGCTTTATCATCACACCAGATTCACTTTGAATGCCACATCGTCAAATCCATCAAATCACCGATTGACGTCCTCAACCATACATTATGTGTTAGCTAAAAGAAGTTTCCTTCTCCGCTTCCACTCTTGGTACGGTTGGAGAAATCAATATACGTGATCGTCTGGAAATAAGCTGCCAGACATCCGTCCATACAAGTCATCCAGGAACAGGATGAACCGAAGGCACTAGTCAATACATCCATCTTAGACACTGTTATCTTAGACTTATACAATAGCCCTTGCACGTTACTCCATCTTCAATTATCTTTGGCATATATGATTTGCAACGCTTACGCCAATACATAGTTGTTCTTTGGATAATAATCCAACCGGTCTCTCCATATTAACAAAGTTAAAATGGTCAAAACTTCGATAGTCTATGATTTAACCATCAAAGAAAAACAGGTGTGCAAACAACGATATTATTTCCAAATGGAAATTTATATTGATCAAACATCATTCAACATTTATCTCTTTATTTCATTAATTTACTTATCTCCTGTTTCCCTATATTCAATATTTCTTATTTTCTAAATTTGGAAAATATACGTTATTAACAATGGAAAACATTTCCATTTCTTGTTTTCTTTATTAGAAAACATTTCTGGTTTCTTATTTGGAAAACATTTCCAAAGCTTCTTTATTGGACTTAGACAGATGTTTAAAAAAACCATCGCGATGCCAACTCAAACCATTTCCTTTAATTACTAAATTTACTTAACCATCCTTTACCATCGAACCTTAACCATTCCTTAGTTAAGAATGAAGTCAATCAAGTTGGGGTAATACTACCTCTCAGACCTTAACTGAACAACGTTTCTATCCTTGAAATAGACGAAGTTCACCCTTTTAATTCTTTAACAAACTTCCTTACATAACTCTCTTTCAAATCTTTTCTATTCGATAATTCTTTCCTTCGATAAGGTATATTCGATAACTCTATTCAATTTATTCTATTCACTTAACTCTTTTGATTTAACTTTAACTCTATTCACTTAACTCCTATCGAATAAACTATATTCGATAACTCTTTTAATTCAATTTGAATAAACTATATATTCGATTAACTCCATTTTCTCTATTCGAATAAACTATATTCGATTAACTCCTTTATTCTATTTGAATAAACTATATATTCGATTAACTCCTTTATTCTATTAGAATAAACTATATTCGATTAACTCCTTTATTCTATTTGAATAAACTATATTCGATTTACTCCTTTATTCTATTTGAATAAACTATATTCGATTAACTCCTTTATTCTATTTGAATAAACTATATTCGATTAACTCCTTTATTCTATTTGAATAAACTATATTCGATTAACTCCTTTATTCTATTTGAATAAACTATATTCGATTAACTCCTTTATTCTATTTGAATAAACTATATTCGATTAACTCATTTATTCAATTTGAATAAATTATATTCGATTAACTCATTTGCTTTAACTCTAATCGATTAAACTAACATCGATTAACTCCTTTTAACTCGATTAAACTATTCATTTATAAAGATTTACTTTTAGTAACGGTTCTTCACTTTACAAATGATTTCCCTTTTTTCTATTCTATTCGTTTTATCAACATTTTTACCTTTTATAAAACTCTATTCGTTTTATAAACGTTTCCCCTTTTATTTACTTTCGAAATATTTCCTTTTATAAAATCTATTGATTTTATAAAATCCCTTTATTTCAATATACATTGAAATAAATTCTTTTTTACATCCCAGGGTCTTTTATGATATTTAAAATATCGAATAACAAGGATCAATATCATTCCAACACACATAATCCATAACAGATTATATAACACATCATATATCACAATATATGAAAAAACTGTAAAATAAATGTTGAGGAATCCAGTCGGATTCCTCCAACCTGTTTCCCTGCATCCACAGATGTTACACAATAAAATCAACATCACTTTCAGTTCCATATGATATATTCTGTTAAATAGAATCAATATAGAAACTCAACTAAATGACTAGCAGTTCAATCAAACAGTCAACACACAGTCAATCAACCAACATTTAACAGTTCTAAAAATACAACATGAAATTATAAACAGTTCAGAGTTAGTGAGATTTACTCACATTTGCAGTTCATCGTTTAAGAACGATAAATTGTTGTTTGATTTGAATCGAACAATTTATTTCGCCATAAATCGTAAAGAGCTCTGATTCACTCCTAGTCTGCTCCAGTGTGTAGCTCTTGTCCATACGATCCCAACACAACTTACGGTTCGTGATTCTGATTTCATATGTGCGAGATATTCAATTAACAAGTTAATACATATAATTGAATTAAATAAACACTTTTAAAAAGATTGTTTTGGGCCTCACCACACTTTTAATCGGCCCATTTTCATCACATCCCAAATCCACCTCACGTTCTTTTCTTCCCTGAATCCCACTTCACGCTAGAACCGCAACACAGTGCCATTACCCAACATTCCCGTCCATCTTCCGACCTCAATCCCCCACGGTTTTAAAAACCAAACACATCACTGCTCTGCTCTCGAGCTCCTCTCCCAAACCATATCAGAAACATCCCCTTCGAACTCAATCACTAGAATGCGACCTCGGCCTTCCCTGTACAAATCAGTACGTCGCTCCACTCCAGAAGGTGCCGAATCCCACCAAAATTCAACTACAAGTGCTAAAACACTCCTTGATCCCAAATCTGAACTCGAATCAAGCCAATTCCCCTTCGTTTTGATCGAACCCTTAACCCTAATACACCGCTTATAAAACGAGCATCCTAAAAACGTATCGCACTCTGTAAAAAAACCTCCAGATCGAAGAGAAACATTCATGGATATATAAGTATTTCGATTTTTAGATTTTTGTTTGGATTTGGATTGGATTTTACAAAGAGGATTTCCACGTTTTTATTTTACTGGAGGTTACGGCTTGAAGAAGCTGGTTTTATAAAGGGGCAAAATCTTGTGTGGTTGTAAATGAGAGGGACGTGGCCTTTGTTTTGTCCTCAAAATGAACTTTAGATATTTTCGTTTATTATTTTATATTTGTATCCGTCTTCTAAAAATCCATACGATCACATATGATACCTAAAAGTCACAAAACTGGACATGCAGCTACAGTTCGATATTACGGTCCCAACGAAACTGGTTTCGTCGAATTCCGACTCCGTATGCTCACACAGCGTATTTTTAACCGTCAAAATACGGACTGTTCTTCACATTAAAATCCCGTGCGGCCACATACCGACTTCAAAAATCACGGAAACTGAACTCTAGCAATAATTTAATATTGCAGATCCAACAAAATTAGTTTCGTCGAATTCTGAGGTCGTTTGCAAAACTGGCTATTTTTAAAGCTCTGGATGACCCATTTAAATATATAAATATATTAAATATAATTAAATAAATTATTAATAAATTAATATTATCGTATATATTCACAGTGGAATACCATACAGCTTCAGAATATTCCTATATGAATTTCTTGCTGGATATTCAAATCTGGGTCAACCCGATATTCGTTTTACAATGAAATTCCTTTATAAATTATAAAGGAATTCCACAGCGACTTTTCTGAAATTTGATTTGGATGTGAATCAAAATCTACACGATGAAATCTCGATTTTTCTCTTCCACTAGAAAGATATACTCCACCAGCTCCACACATTTCTTGTTTCACAGAAATCCGGCTTAAAACGGACCCTGTACATTCAGTTGAAGTTCAAATCGCCAAATAGCGAACTGCAGCGCCATTTCGAGCTCGATTTTAATTATATTATAATTCCATGTTCGAACTGTCGTTTATATAATATATTCGTTATTCAAATTCTATTCCAAGCTGAATTAAATATCACAGATGATCCGGTTCACACCATATCGTCATTTCAGCCAATTCTGATTATTTCAGAATTAAATATATTATTTAATTTATTATTTTAATTAAATATTCATCATTATTTAATTCCACAACCATTAAATTCTCTTGATCACATTTTAAATAATTAAATAAATTAATTATAATACCTCTGCCAATGCGGGTCATTACATCTCTCATGCTCGGTATTGGCAAAAGTGACTTACTTTGTAAAAGGTAGTTGCTTGAGTTAATACTAAATTATCCCATTTTATTTCCGCTGTGAATTATATTTATTGTACTCTTATTATGCTCATGCTCATTTATTACAGGTACCAGATATACGCTCTATGCTTGGATGTATTCAAGTTTTGATTTTTGTCAAAATTTGGGTGCTGAAAAGTGTGGGATGCCACATTGTAACACGAGGTTGAGAATTTTTCTATCATAATATGGTAAATTAAATATCATAAATATTGGTTTGAGATCCATCCATCTCGTTGTTTATAACCATTGTTTTGGTAGTTTTGTTGTTATCCCATTCCAGCATTGGGTTCTTGGCTTGGTGGTGATTCGTGCTTATAACTGTTAATGTTGTTTAAAATCACACAACTTAGGTTAATGAGATTTCTTAGTTTGGAAATGTTTGTATCATTCACGCATGCCGTTTGAATGAAATCTCATTTTCCTTATCTAAACCAGCTGTTGTCCTAGGGCTGGAAATAATAGAATTCTATGTTTGATAAATTTTAGCAAAGGACCGGTTTTGCGTTGTTTCCGTCATGGGTATATAAATAAATAAATCACCGTCCCTTGTTAAAGCTAAAATTTATTTTTGCCTTTTTGTGTGTGATTTCAGTTTTCGCATTTTTGGCGTGACTGACTTCCTTTTCGACAACATATGACTTGAATTGTTTAAATTTCCGCAAATTTTTTTTTTTAAGTTTATGAAAAATGTTGTTTAAAAAAACATTTTTATCATTTTCTTATTTTATAGGGAAATGAAACAGTTTTAAAAGGAAATTTTTGAAATAAGGATGACAAGGTTTCAAGCAAAAATTAATTTTTATGAAAAATTTCGATTTTTGGTCACATGAACAGTATAAGATTTTTGGATGCTTTGTGTGCTCGTTTTAGCGGTGCAATAAGACTGACCATGCAATAAAAACGTTAACGATAACAAGGAAAAGGTTGTTTTAGCCTTGGAAACGCTGTTTCCATACCTTGTCGACGATGCGCATGAGCTATCAATTAACTCGTTTTACATTTTAGAGCTTGTTCTAAGCCTCCTTTACAATCTACAGTTGGAAATTTTTGGAGTATTTTGGGTAACTGAGGTGAAAATTCCCCTATAGGGCAGGAAATGAAAAAGTTGTAAGTGTAAAAATGTTAAAATTCTTCGCCTTAATTTCGTTTTTTTGATTTAGGAGAAGTTAAATAGGGAACGATTAAATTGCTTACATTTTGGATGGTAGGGTTTAGATGCAGAGTTGGTTGCTTCACCTTTTATTCGTAATGGTCTGAAGGTTACGGATTGTTAGCCCACTTTGTGAACTGGGAAACACAAAGTCAAGATGTGAAATATTGAAGAACTTGAAAAACACTGAAGCGGGTCGGATCGGAGCAGGGTAGCGGTTCGGATAGGGTAGAGTCTGCTCTTCGGATCGGTGAACTATTACTATTGGAATTAAAGAAGCACAGCTATTCGGGTCGGAGGGGAATCTACTTCCAGTCGGATCGGAAAGCCACCCAATTGCTACAGAGATAGGTCGGAGCGGAGCGGAGCAAAGTAAACAGAAGAGAGAATTGGTCCTCAGTTAATCCTGTTCGGATCGGAGGTACCGATCCGAACCCCTTGAGCCTACTCTTCCGATCCGAACCCATTTTCCACGTCATTCCCCTGCATGAGCGCCTGGTTATCCGGATCGGCTATGACTAGTTCCTGCCCACAACATCCATTATTCTGATGCGTTGTCAACATAGAAATCCATCCGAACCCGAGGCTGATGGGATGGATGACACGTGGCTCCGATCCGGATCGGGTTCTGAGCAAATTCTCACCTATAAATACCCCGTCTGGAGACAAAGAAAAGGATCTTTTTTTAGGCACTTTGAGAATTCAACTACCTCCATAACCCGAACTCCATTACTCCCGGAGAATCCAAATCTTCTTTCATTACTTGTTTTAGTCTATTGAGTGAATATAAGCGAGTTGTGAGTGAAATCAAGTGAAAATTATATTGTATTTGCAACTGAATCATTGAATATAGTGAAAGATAAGTGGACGTAGGCATTTCTTCGCCGAACCACTATAAATCCTGTGTGTTCATTTTTATTTTTGATCTTATTTCATTCTGCTTTTAATCAATTTGGGTGTTAGAACCACTTTTTGGTCTAACATTTTGGTGCTTTCACTGAGAAATCATCTGAATTCTTTGTTTTTCGGGATTATCGTTCTACTTTTTGGACCGTTGAGTTCAAAGAAGTTAATCCTCAAGTTTCAACGCCCTTGAATATTTGTTGAAGTGATTGTCGAAGAATCATGGCCAAAGGAAAAGGCAAAGAAGTTCAATCTGGTCGAGGAAATGGAGCTGGCGAAGATCAGCAAAATGCGGTTGTAACAAGGTCTCGTAGGCAGAGTTCAGCAGCAGGACGAACCAATGCAGGAAATCCGAACCGTCCTCAGGGGGAGAGCTCCGATCCGATCCGGGTAGGAGATTCTGAAGCAGTGCATTCCCCCAATCTGAACCGACCCGAGCAGCTTGCCATGTACCGACCCGACCAGACTCCCCAGCTCCAAACCGACCCGACCTCCCATCTCCGATCCGATCCAACTCTTGGTGATGTTGGAACCTCTACTTGAGTCCCTATAAATGCTCCAATTCCATCTGCCAGGGTCAGTGATCAGGTCAATCCATCTGCGCCCATTACTCAAGGAGATTTCTCGCGCCTACTTGATATGCTTGAAAGTACCAGGGAGGCTATGAAAGTCCACGAGCGCACCAACCTCATGATGCAAGAAAATATGAGGCTCATGAGTAGGGAGATTAGCGAGCTCCGTCGACAGAGAACCCCATCACCGGTTCGTCACACACCAGTGGATCAGTCTTCATCTTCCGAGGAAGAGCGGCCCCGTGAACGAAGGCCGCTCGATCGACCTCAGAATGTGGAGCAGCTGACTATCGGATCTTTGGGGTCTCGCGAGGATATTGCACGAGCACTAGGAGACAATGATCCCATTCTGGGGCAAAGGCTCCAGTCCCCTCCTCCCGAGATCGATAGGGAGCGTAGGGAACGGAATAGAGCAGAAGCAACTTGAAGAAGAAGGGCATCTCCTGAACAAGAGCCCAGAAGGAACCCAGATACTAGGGCCAGGGAACCTGAGCGGCCCCTAACAAATGCTGATGTACAGGCAATGGTGCGCCAGATCATGTCCGAGAGCCGGAACTATACAAATGAAGATTATGGCATTGAGCGAAGCCATACTCCTTTCACCGATGATATCCTCGGCTTCCGGTTTCCCCGGCGTTTTAACCTGCCACAGATGGACAAGTACAACGGGAGGACTGATCCAGGACAACATTTGATGCGGTACTCATGGCTCATGAATGCTGCTGCTGCCCCTGATGAAGTGAAGTGCAAAGCATTCCCGATCTATTTAGAAGATGTGGTGTTGTTCTGGTTTACCCGACTTCCCCCTCGTTCAGTTTCGAATTACAGGGAACTGAGTGAACGTTTTATGAATCAGTTCCGACTCCATACCCGAAAGTCCAGAAGTGTTATTGAATTGTCAAGAATTAAGCAGGCGCCAGGAGAGTCTTTGAGGTCATATCTTGACCGTTTTAACTTAGCTGTAACTGAAGTTAGTGACCCACATGAGTCCACCATTCTGATGGCATTAAAGGAAGGGGTCGATCCCAAATCCGAGTTCGGGGATTACCTTTCTGGGAAGACACCCTCCACAAGAGAGATATTCTACGAAAAAGCCGTTATTTATTTAAGGCGAGAGGAGGCCAGGGAAAACCGAAAGAGAAAGTCTGAAGCGGCTTAAAAAGAAAATGTGCAGAGTAACGTCGCCGTGAAGCAGTCTAGGGAAAGTTCCGGAAAGGTTGAAGTAAATGTGGGAAACAAGGGTGGAAACAACAATGCTGGAAACGGGGGCAACAACAATAACCGTAATACGAACGGTAACAGAAGAAATAAAAATAGGGGAAGTGATCCTAACAAAAGACCCCGATTCCAGACCTACGAGAATTATACACCATTGAACGACACCCTGGAGAATATTTACCTGGATACGTACAACGTTTTGCAGTATAAAAGACCGCCACCTCGTGATTCGACCGAGAAAGAAATGGCAACTGGGAAGTTTTGTTTGTTCCATGGAACTCATGGACATTCAACCAATGAATGTCGGCATTTAAGAGATGTGATTGAGAAGCTGCTGCGCGAAGGGAAACTGGATGAATACAAGGTTGCCCCGAGGGACAGGGGGCAAGGAGAGCAAGCTCCAAAACAGATTCTACCTGCTCCTAAGCCTACAGCGCAGCAGAAAGGCAAGGGAATTGTTATCAACTCCATAGTGGGCGGACCTCACCTAGCAATCCGTAGCTTTAGAGTAATGGATCAATATGTAAATTTGCCAAGCATATAGATGTGAATGAAGGTGATGATCTGGAAGATATCACCCCCATAAAACAACAGAAGACCATGTTTGACGACGTGGTGTTCCGCAGCAGAGATAATATTGGGATCCAATCACAAACTGATGATCCGTTGGTTATTACTACCACCATTGGGCCGGCCTTGGTTCATAAGGTATTAGTAGACAACGGAAGTTCCATCAATATTTTGTTTAAAAAGTCATTTGATCAGATGAAGCTGGAATCTGAAGATTTGAAGCCATGTGAAGGATGGATCAGAGGCTTCAACGGGGCATCAACAGCTCCCATGGGATACATAGAATTGCCTGTGACCTTGGGGCAAGGAGAACGCAGAAGAGTGCGGATGCTTCAGTTCGTAGTATTGGATGTAGATTCGCCTTATAATGCATTTTTGGGGAGGCCTGCCCTTGCTGAATTCAGAGCTTGTATCGCCCCTTGGTGTTTATTGCTTAAGTTCCCAACCGAAGCCGGAACTGGAGTAATGAGAGGGGATCAAGTTTCCGAACGGGCCTGCTATGTTGCCGAACTAAAGATGTTGATGAAAGGACTTAACATCGAGAGTAAAGATGCCTCGCCTCCCCCAAAGGGGGGCTCGGCGTAGCAATTAGAGAAATCGGCCCCGAAGGAGTTGCTTAAAGGAATGCCTGAAGACCTGGATCCTAGAAAAGACGAGGAACCAGAGACTAAAAATGCAACTCCTAATGAAGCGACAGTGGAAATTCCCATTGATGAAGCTGATCCGACAAAAGTTTTGAAGATTGGTTCTCAATTGGATCCACGTCGAGCCAAAGAACTAACGGACTTCTTGAAGGCAAACTTGGACGTGTTTGCCTGGACCCACGCTGACATGTGTGGGATATCGCCATCCATTATAAGTCACAAGTTAAATGTAAACCCGAAGCATCCGCCTGTGAAGCAAAAGAGACGTATGCTGGGCCCAGAGAGGTCGGCTGCTCTCAAAGAGGAAGTTGAGAAGCTGAAGCTGAACGGATTCATTCGAGATTCGACATATCCCGACTGGATATCGAATCCCGTCTTGGTAAAGAAGCCGAATGGAAAGTGGCGGACTTGCATTGATTTTTCAGATTTGAACAAAGCCTGCCCAAAAGATAGTTTCCCACTTCCCAGAATTGACCAGCTTGTAGATTCGATAGCAGGTCATGAACTTCTCTCCTTCATGGATGCATATTCTGGGTACAACCAAATTCCTATGCACGTGCCAGACCAAGAACATACGAGCTTCATTACGAATTTGGGATTATATTGTTATGTCGTAATGCCATTCGGAATGAAAAACGCCGGAGCCACTTATCAGCGCTTGGTGAACAGAATGTTTTATAATCAAATAGGGAAGACTATGGAAGTTTATGTGGATGATATGCTTGTCAAATCGAAACAGTCCTCCATCCATACGCAAGACTTGGCGGAAATGTTTGGTATCCTGCGAAAGTATCGGATGAAGTTGAATCCTCTGAAATGCTCATTTGGAGTGGCGTCGGGAAAATTCCTAGGCTTCATTGTGAGCTCCCGAGGAATTGAAATCAATCCTAGCCAAATAGCAGCGATTAGAAACATTGAAAAACCAAGAAGAATTAAAGATGTCCAGAGTCTTGCAGGGAAAGTAGCCGCGTTGAGTAGATTCATCTCCAAAGCTACAGACAAATGCGTTCCGTTTTTTGATTTGATTAAAAGAGGAAAGAAGAACTTCGAGTGGGCTCCGGACTGTGTTGAGGCCTTTCGAAATTTACTGGAACTGCTAGAGAAACCGCCGATTTTGTCAAAGCCAGTGGATCACGAAGAATTGTTTGTTTACTTGGCAGTCTCGGCTCACGCCGTTAGCACAACCCTGGTTCGAGAAGAAGACAAAGTACAAAGGCCAGTATATTATGTAAGCAAGAAATTAGTAGCGGCAGAGCGCAACTACCCAAAGATTGAGAAGCTCGCTTACAGCCTCCTAATCGCATCCCGAAAGCTTCGTCACTATTTCCAAGCTCATCCAATAACCATATACACCGACCAGCCCTTGAGGCAGGTGTTGCAGAGGCCCGAAGCATCGGGGAGGTTGATCAAATGGAATATAGAATTAAGCCAATTTGATTTAAATTTTCAACCATGAAAGTCAATCGGGGGCAAGCCCTGGCAGACTTTATTGCGGAGTTCACCATCCCAGAGGAGGAAATAATCGATGACAGAGTGGTCAAGTCCGAGGATGAGTTGAAGATAGATCCATGGAAGCTATACACCGACGGAGCTAAGAACGACCGAAGGTCCAGAGCTGGAATCGTCTTAGTCACTCCCGAAGGACGGTCGTTATATTACGCTCTACGATTAGAGTTCTCGGCGACTAACAACGACTCTGAATACGAAGCCCTGATTGTCGGGCTAAAGCTTGCTAAAGATCTCGGAATAAAAATGTTGGACATATTCTGTGACTCTAAAATAATTGTTTGCCAAGTGCGAGAGGAATTTGTGGCTCGGGGACCTCGACTTATCGCCTACCTCAGGAAAGTGAGAGAGCTATTGAGTAGCTTGGAGTGGTACGATATAACACACATCCCAAGAGCCGAAAACCAGAAGGCGGATAGGCTGGCAAAGTTGGCTAGTTCCGACAATCCAGAAGAGACTGAAATAATTCCAATTGAAACGTTGGAATCGCCAAGCTTTGAGTCGATGGAAGTTGAGTTCGCTTTCGAAGCGGAACCGGAGAAGGAGTCGTGGATGACCCCAATTAAGAACTTCCTTAAGAATGGGACACTCCCATCAAAGAAGAGTGAGAAAAGGGATGTAGTTCGCAAGGCTACCAGGTATGTCATGCAAGATGATACTCTTTATAGGCAAGGATTTTCTATGCCCTTGTTACGATGTATAGCACACGACGACATCAAGCGTGTACTAAGAGAAGTACACGAATGTGAGTGTGGAGATCATACAGGAGGTCAGACTTTAGCAAAAAAGATATTGCGATATGGATACTTCTGGCCCACAGTTAATAAAGATGCAGCTGATTATTCACGACACTGCGATAAGTGACAGAGATTCGCCAAAATCCCCAGAGCACCGTCGACCCAACTTAAATCAATGGTGAGTCCTTGGCCATTTGCCACATGGGGAATTGATATCATTGGAGTTCTACCGATTGCTAAAGGAGGAGCGAAATATGCAATAGTGGCCGTGGACTATTTTACGAAGTGGGTGGAAGCTGAGCCCTTGACCAAGATCACGGCAAGAAAGGTGATGAGTTTCGTGGTCAGAAATATTATATGCCGATTCGGGATCCCAAGGACAATTATAACTGACAACGGAACCCAGTTTTATAGCACTGAATTCAGAAATTTCTTCCAGAAGTATAAGATTGACAAGCGATACACTGCAGTTGCCTATCCGTAGTCGAACGGGCAAGTAGAGGCAATAAAAAAAGTAATAAATCCATCCTCAAGAAACGGTTAGAGCGTGCAAAGGCAAAATGGGTTGACGAATTACCCCTGGCTTTGTGGGCATATCGTACAACATTTAAGACGGCTACTGGTCACACCCCTTTCTCTCTCTCCTTTGGCTCAGAAGCAGTAATTCCAGTTGAGCTGGAAGTTCCTTCCCACATGGTAACGTATTACGACCCGATGACGAATCGGGCACTCTTACTTGAGTCTCTTGATGAAGTCGAAGAAAAAAGGGACGAAGCAGATTTGCGTGCGGCAAGACATCGACATCAGATGGCACGCTATTACGACAAAAAAGTTTGCCTTAGGACTTTTGAACCAGGAGATTTGTTGCTTAAGAGAGTCTTTCTGTCCCTTCGTCACCTCGGTCCAAAGTGGGAAGGACCCTTTGTCATCCAACGGAAACTTGAAAAAGGAACGTTCAAGTTAACGACCGTAGATGACGAAGAAGTCCCTAGAGCATGGAATGCCCAACACTTGATGCGATATTTGGATTAGAAATGATGTACTCTTTGTTATTTTTCTTATGAACTCTGTAATAAGGCATGACTTGCCTTGGGAAAATCTGACGATATGAATAAAGGACTATAAAGTGGATGTAGGCTACGACTTAGCCGAACCACTATAAAAATATTGTGTGTTATTTACTTTTATGCATTATATATATACATTCATCGATTATTCTGTTGTGATTATGGAATACAGGATGATTCAAAACCTGAAAAGGTTGAAGACAGTTTAAACATAAGAAAAAGCACAGCGACTATTTGTGCGACAAGACATAAAAGAATGAGAAAACGACATTCTTAACTCTAACTCTCCAGAGAGAGAGAGAGAGTATAAAAGCGTCTCCGACTGAGCGCTGAGAAAGAAATCCTTCCCCTAACTCTAACTCTCCAGAGAGAGAGAGAGAGTATAAAAGCGTCTCCGACTGAGCGCTGAGAAAGAAATCCTTCCCCGCTGAAAGACCGGGGAATGAATAGATTGCTAAGCTCGAACTCTAACTCTCAAGAGAAAGAGAGAGAGTATAAAAGAAATTCCAGAAAAAACGACAGGTACTGACGACACAGGAAGTGCTATCCCGTCATAAAATCGGGAGCATTCAGATTGCTTGATTAAGCATTAAATAATTTGTGAGAATTGACTGGGGGCATATATGTATACGCATATTTCCTCCCTCCGTAACTTCATTTCATAACTATAGTAAGACATGCATTTTTACATAAGTGCAGCACTACTGACAAACAGACATTGCAGAAAATGAAATATTTTTTATTTACAAATGAATGAATTTGTATAGGAAAATAGCTAAAAAAGAAGGTGCAGGAGCCACTCTTGTTGCAGCAATTGTTGGTTCACTAAATGCTAAAACAATACAAGGCAATCCACTATTTAGGTTTCGAGTGAGCCTTGGACTTCTTGGAGGCTTTCTCCGCATCCTTTGCTTCTTTCTCGGCCTCTGTCAAGATTCGTTTTGACTTCTACTTTCCTGAAGATGCGGTGCTGGAACCGGTAGACTTCTTCCCAGAGGGCGGAGCGCTGGAATCAAGAGAAGATTTTTTAGCGAGTTCCTCTGTAATAGATCTAGTTGAGAGCTTAACAACTAACCTTGATCCCGCATCCACAACTGCGAGGGGCTTGAGGGCTTCAGGGTCTAGTTCTTTGGCTTTTAATTGCAAGCGTTTGTCTTGATCAGCTTTCATTGCAGCCAAAGTAACATCATCAACATTTTTTGACTCCCCGACTATTGCAACTTCTGGTTCCTCCTCATGACCTCCATCACCACCATCATCCTTTAAAGCTGCTATCATTTCTTCATCATGGGGAGTGTCGGCCTTAGTCGGCTCACTTTTTTCTCCCAATTCTATAGGAGCAGCCTTGTCCTCCCCTCCTTTCGCCTTTCCCGTAAGCTCTACTCCAGCGGTGGCTCCCTGAGTCACATCTGTCTTTCCGGAGGGCTCAATACCTACAGAATGAGAAGCAATAGTTATCAACTCAGGCGAAAACAATGGGTTTTTCATCGATTGCTCAATCATATGGCGAAAGGTAGAAATACCTTGACAAATTGAGGAGAAAAGGTAGGAATACCTTCCGAAGACTTCTCAGCCGAGGTAACTACTGTCTCTGATGCCATTTCAGGGATTGGAGATAGCAGAGTTGTTCGGTGGATTCCCGGATTTTCAGGGTCATACCCCTCTACTTCTGAAGTCGCAGGGGCAGCAGAAGAGGAAGCAGTCTCGGCAATGTTTTTCTGTTTAATCCTCCTCCTCTCTTCTTCCATAGCCTCAGCAATGAGGCGGCGCCCTTCAGCTAGGCGTTCTGGCTCATCATCCCTCAAGTATTTTTCCATTAGCTTATCCTCATCGATGGAATCGACTTTGAGCTCCTCTTTTTCCCACTCAACGATCTGATTCCATACTTGAACTAGAGTGGATGGGTAATCTTCGATCCAAGAAATGTTTCGGCGACGGATAATATGTGCGAAGAATTCAATCATTAATTCGCCAAAACCCTGAATATCAGCCTCCGCCTCTGACAATTGTTTGCGGACTTCCTCTGTAGATTTGATAGCACACTCAACATTGCCCTCCGCCAGGGCAGCTCTATTCTCTGACTCCAATAGCTTTGAAGCCAAGTCAGCATTCTTCTTTTCTAGCTCAGCATTCCTCTTTGCTAACTCGGCATTTTTCCGTTCGAGGTCAGTATAAGCAAGGCGCGTCTTAGCAGATTCTGACTTAGCATCATCGGCTTGCTTTTTTAGCTCAGAACGCTCTTGAGTGTGAGATTCAAGCAAGTCATGATAGCGCTTTTGCATATCCTCAAATTGTTGTTTGAAGTTAGAAGCGTCCCTTTGAGCGACAGCTAGCTGAGCTTGAGTGTCTTCCAAATCTTTTCCTAGAGCCTTTAAAGCTTTGGCATCCTCCTCCGCGGTCTTTTGCATTGAGTCGGTATTCGTGATTAGAGTACGGATGATTCTGGAGAGGTTGCGTGAATATTTAAACATCTCAGAATACTGTTTTCCCACCGCATCTATCTTTGCTTTGGCCTCATCTGCCCACTTAGAAGAAATAGGTTCAAGGGCAGGTAAAAAAGTCAAAGTCTCGAAGTAGTGTTCGGGAAATTGCTCCTCCAAATATGCCCGCTTTATTGCAGTTTCCGCATCTAGTAGGGGAGGAGCGGGGATCGTCAATTCGGTGTCCCTGTGTGAGGAGGATTCGGTAGTTTCTTTGTATGTCCTAGGTCGTTTAGTAGCAGGGACCTTGTGCTTACTTAGAGACCCGGATTCTTTTGGAGGACTTCTCTCTCTACTGCGCTTTTCATGGGAAGAAGTGGAGTCTTTAGATTGTGGCCTATCCTCTTCCCTACGGCTTTGATAACCTTTGTATTTCTCTTGTTCCGACCGAATGGGAGAGCGAGAACGTGAGGGTCGAGAGCGATAGGGATCATAAGGCCTTCTCTCCTCCCTACCGCGATCATCACGGCGATCATACTCGATATACTAAGGTGGATTAGACATGCTGCGGCGAAGCTTCCTGATATCATAGTAGGATCGAGACATTGTGCCTGCACAATAAGACAAACGAAATTCAGAATTAATGGATTCACGGAGAAAGAAGTGCAATGAATGCTAATGCTGTTGTACAAAGTGTGTCCTAAGTGGTGTGTTTCCCCCCAACCAACCCAAGTCTGAAGCTAGACTAGTATGAGCAGGCTCTTTGGCCTTAGCAGGAGTGGTCTCTTCAGAAGAGGTGAAGACTAAAGGATCCTTCCTAAAATGCTCTGAAGTATATATGGTTTCAGGTAAGGGGAGATCCCCAAAACCCTGAAATATTGGGTCATCAGTACTAGGGACGTCTCCATCAGAAGCATTAAGTGGCGACTCTTGAGAGGATGTTGACTTTTCTAGAGAAGTAGCCTCCTCGGGGGCAGTATATCCTTCACGATGCTTTTCGGCCAGGTTAGCCAATTCGTCATCCTGAGTAGAAGATGGAGAAGGTGAAGTTCGAAGAGGCACTGTAGGAGTTCCCGAGCCTTCTCCTGTCTCTGTGACTACCTCCACTGGAGGAATTTATACATATGGAGCTTTCCCATGACCAATACTACAAAAAACGGATAATAGCCCATGGAAGTGAAGATATTCGTCCTTAAGAACTTCATCGATAGTCAAGAATTTCTGATCGCCATTAAGAAGTTGGTGCATCCGGTCAAAGAACACCTGATCTGATATTTGTTTTGGATTATCGACTGCAAACAAAAAGGAAAACAAGTTAATGTGATGACTCAAGTGTATAGAGCCCGGATTTAGAAAATCAGTGCTTTACTTGATTTCGTCCACCTCCTGGCACATCCAGGCTGTTGCCGCATATAGAACCATTCTAGTCTGGAATCTCCAGCTTTACTGCTGAATGGCGCCGAGATTATCTTCCTCTTAGGAACAGACTCAAAATAGCAGAAAGATGGAGTCTCTCGAGTTTGATGCTTGAAGTTATAGAAGAAATGAACGTCATCGAACGTAAGCTCTATGCCTAAGACCTCACGATATGCTATGTACAAAGTGTGCAAGTAGGCATAAGAGTTGGGATGCAGCTGCATGGGGGCAATCCGCATTTGTCTTAGAAAGTCAACGATGAAGGGAGAAAATGGAGGGATAGCGCCAACCATACACATCAACCGAGTGACCGCCATATATCCTTCTGGAGGGTTGTGGGGACGGTCAGAGCATGAAGGCACTAGAGTGTCCCTTTTTATTATCCCATATTTCAAACAAATTCGGGTAAGTCGGTCGTTATCAATTGTTGATCCAACAGAATCTTGGGGCGATTCCAATATGATAGCTGATGCAAACTCATCAGGAGCCCGGTCGTCGCCAACCCCTCCTTCTTCTTCAAACCCTAAAGAAGTTTCATTCTCTGAAGACGCTTCGTCACTTTTACGATTTTCGACGTTGTAGTCTGAACCCTCATTATCCCATTCTGGATCCGACAGAGAAGATATGTCCTCGAGAGTAATCTTGTTAGAGGTTTCCGGGGCTTCTTTCATCTCAGCTAGTCTGGAAGAACGTCTGGGTCTCATGGTCATAAAACCATTGAAGAAGCAATAGCACAAATTAGAGCAAATTAGCCCGTATCCCCCCGTGCGTGTGTGCAAACTAAAGTGTAAACAGTGTATACGGAAAGTGCAAAGTAAATGTTTAAAAGTGCGACGAAAAAGTTTAGCAAGATATAAAGAGTTGAAGTAATTCTTGATGTCCAGTTGCGTTCGCAAGGCACTATCCTAACTGTCCATTAAATTGAAGATCATGCCAAAAGTTGATTGGGCCAGTTAGACGAGTTTTTATCCGTTAAGGTAGACTGTGCTTCGGTTCGGTTCGGGTGCATTCATTGGGATCAGATCGGGGGCGTGGCCTTAGGCTTGGATATCTCATCGAAACTCAGAAATCAAAATCGGATCGGATCGGAGGCAAAGTCCCCTAACGGTTCGGATCGGATCACGTAGTTATATTCCTCCTCCACCATCTTACGATCCGACCCGATCCGGTTAGGTAGGCTCCTTTCCCCGTTCTTTAAATATTTGCTCCGACCCGATCCGACCTCCTGGATTTCTCTTCTTTTTTCTTTCTTTGCTCGCCCCGACCCGATCCGACCTCCTGAATTTCCTTCCTTCTTCCTTTGTTTTCTCACCTTCCATATCCCTCCGAACCGAACCGATTCTCCATCATCTTCTTCTTCTCCTTCACCCTTTTTCTTCCCTATCCAATTCCGAGGCCAATTTCGTGCCATTCACCCAAATCGAAGCCAAGCAATTCTACGCTGGTGCACTTAACAACGGATTATAATCTCCTCCATTCCAATCTCGAGACGACGACGAGTTTATTGGTGACGATGACGAGGGAGGGTCACGGCGGCAAGTTCATCAGAATTTCATGCTCAAATCATCCTAATCGTCTACGAATTCGAATCGGGAGTAATTAAAAAAGGGATTGTTCAAAGTTTTATGACCTACCAGTATGATTACTTCGAGAATTAAGAAGAATTTTGAGGTTTCACGGAGAAAATTCTTTCTCGTTTTGCAGAACTCAAGCAGTAAAACGGTGAAAATGAAAGGAGGAAGAAGGCAGTATTTATATAGAAGAGAAGAGTGTCTATTCGTCTCCCCATTTGGATCGGCAACCCAGTAGAAGACTTCTTGTTCGGATCGGATGGACAGCCCAGAAGCGAAGCTTGGCCCAATAGTCCAGTGGAAAATAAAAAGGAGAAGGGGTCTGTTCGAATCGAAATCCGAACCGAACCGAGTTCTTTAGCTCAGCAACGAACTAAATTGAAATGAAAAAAAAAGATAGAAATGCAAGGAAAATCAAAAGGGAAATTACCTCGAAGAGCGCTATGCATTGATGGTCAAATCATGCTCCGTCTCCAACAGAAGCATCCTTTGAGGGGGCAAAATGTTAGCCCACTTTGTGAACTGGGCAACACAAAGTCAAGATGTGAAATATTGAAGAACTTGAAAAACACTGAAGCGGGTCGGATCGGAGCAGGGTAGCGGTTCGGATAGGGTAGAGTCTGCTGTTCGGATCGGTGAACTATTACTATTGGAATTAAAGAAGCACAGCTATTCGGGTCGGAGGGGAATCTACTTCCAGTCGGATCGGAAAGCCACCCAATTGCTACAGAGATAGGTCGGAGCGGAGCGGAGCAAAGTAAAAAGAAGAGAGAATTGGTCCTCAGTTAATCCTGTTCGGATCGGAGGTACCGATCCGAACCCCTTGAGCCTACTCTTCCGATCCGAACCCATTTTCCACGTCATTCCCCTGCATGAGCGCCTGGTTATCCGGATCGGCTATGACTAGTTCCTGCCCACAACGTCCATTGTTCTGATGCGTTGTCAACATAAAAATCCATCCGAACCCGAGGCTGATGGGATAGATGACGCGTGGCTCCGATCTGGATCGGGTTCTGAGCAAATTCACACCTATAAATACCCCGTCTGGAGACAAAGGAAAGGATCTTTTTTCTGACACTTTGAGAGTTCAACCACCTTCATAACCCGAATTCCAGCACTCCCGGAAAATCCAAATCTTCTTTCATTATTTGTTTTTAGACAATTGAGTGGTTTTAAGTGAGTTGTGAGAGAAATCAAGTGAATATTTCATTGTACTTGCCACTAAATCAGTGAAGATAGTGAAAGACAAGTGGACGTAGGCATTTCTTCGCCGAACCACTATAAATCCTGTGTGTTCATTTTTATTTTTGATCTTATTTCATTCTGCTTTTAATCAATTTGGGTGTTAGAACCACTTTTTGGTCTAACACGGATGAAAAAGGAATTTTCAAAATTTTCATTCATACATAACAGCCAGTATATTTAGGACGTTCTGCATCATGTTTTCAAAAGTATTTCAAAAATTAATGCATACATATATGAGGATCCGATAAGAATCATCTTGCATGCATATTTTATGGTTGAATTGCATTGTGTACACCATGCACATGTACATATGGTTGCAAAGTGAATGTACACATATTGGTTGTGCAGAATAGGACAACTAGTTGTCAGAATTTCAGGATGAAATATCTCTTATGGGAGGAAGAATGTAACAACCCGAAATTTTAACAATAAATAGTTATTTAAATAGAAGCTCAAAAATAGGAATTTCTGCAAATGATGGAACTTCACCACGAAACTTTAACTGTTGCGTTCGTATTGGAATTCCGGTCAACTTTCATATTTGGAGTTTCGCGAACGAAGTTTGTATGAAAAAGTTACGGACGAAATGCAAAAATGGACAAAAAATAAATAAAATAGAATAAATTATATATAATAGTATATAATTTCGTAGCCATCTCACTACCAGGTCGACTGACGAAATGCAAAAATGGACAAAAAATAAATAAAATAGAATAAATTATATATAATAGTATATAATTTCGTAGCCATCTCACTACCAGGTCGACCGGCGGTCGACTACTGGCTGTGACCGCTTGGTCGAGCCAAGCAGTGGCGGCTAGGGTTTTTTCATATAAAATTTTATAACGGATGGACGGATGTTAATAAAAACTATTCTGACGGTCCAAGGTCATTTCGACCCCTATAAATAATGGGGTAGAGACTCATTCTTTTTCCGCATAAATCTGCAAAGGCAGCGGAGCTCTTCCATTTTTCTCTCTCTCTCCAAACCTAAATTTTAAAATAAAAATATATTCATGCATATCAAATCCAATTCATATAAAATTGAGAGGGCAAGCAGATCTAATGGAAAAGAATGCAATTTGATGCTCAAAGATAGATTCTTTTCTCCCTTCCCTTTTTCTTACATTTCTACAGATATAGAACTCCCCCCTTTCTTGATAAACTGTAGATTTGTAAGAATGTGGGGATTGTAAGCCTAAAAAGGACAAAATTCAGAAATTGGAAGCTGTAAGGTGAGAGGGAGATTTACTAATACAGATATAATGATTTATCTATTTGGTTTGAATCTAATCTTTGTTTTATGCCTATCAGGTGTATTATTAAAATAATTGTAAATTGTGGCAACCCTTAGATCTGATTATGAATACGTTTGAAATTGGTAAATGATAACTTATTTAACATGAATTATAGGACTTATATATATATCCCACATATTTCTACAAGTTATGTCAAGAAATATGTTGTGTATGTTACATAGCTGTAAGAACCCAAAACTTCCCCGGTCTCCGAAGAGAAGAGGAAGAACGAATTGCCTTGAGGACAAGACGAATCAGAACACAAATAGAAGAAAATTTCATTGCTTATTACAACAATTTACATCAGAGTACAATAATATAAAGAGCATGAAGAAATAATATACATTCGAACAATATCAGAGATTTAAATTACATTTAAATACATAGCAGCGGAAAAATAATACAAAACACAACTGAAAGGAATATACGGATACAGAGCTTTTTGAATATCATTCCGGCTGTAAACCAGGATCCTGTGAATATAAATATGCAAAACCAAAACTACTAGCTGCCCGTGTAGAAAATAAGGGCACCTAGAGTTTAGGTTAAAACAATAAACTCCAGGTCAGTCATGTGACTGGTGTGAGAACTAAAACGGTTATTTAAAACTTTACTTTAAATCATATATATCAAGGGACCACGCCGTATAACACGGAACGGGTTTTCTTCCAAGAATACTAGTGCATATAACAAAATAATGCAATGATTTTTGGAAAAATGAAGCTATTATAAGACCCAGGTCCTATCACACAATGCAGCGCAAGCCGGGGGATAGGTTTTTCCCTTGTAATAGCCAAACATGCTTGGTACGTTAAAAAAAATCATTTGATACTATTACAAGTGCATAGTGTATAAAACAACTTCAAATATAAATGTATCGATCCTAGGCAGCATGGGTACCATATATCATGTTGCCAATACTAGGCTCTGCAATCAAAACCGCAAAGTCACTTATTGGAAGTTGGATTTCCATCTGTGAACCAAGGCAAGGGATCGTCCTTAGCACTTCGAGACAATCTAGCCCAATTCTCAGGAATAGCCGCAAGTGCACCTTGGATCTTTAGGGCCGGTCCACACGGAGTGGATAAAAATGCCTGAACAATGCGTTTCCCCGCCTTATGGGGCATAAACTGGTCATATCCCGACCAAACTATTGGCTCTGAAACGACCGATATAACCGAGGCGCCTCGCTATCCATCATCCACATATGTAAAATGTCAGAGCTTGCAAAACGCTGACACCACTCCTAGCTAGCAGGAAAAGCATGTCCTCCCTGCAGTCCTCTCTCGTTTCTGATTCACACCGGGGTGTGAGGCTCGTGAATCAATGCTACACAAAGCTACGCTATATCTAAGCCTTGCTTTGATCATCAACCATAAGACTCTGCTTTTCAACATAAGCCTTGATCATTTGCATCTCCGCATGCCACATAGGCAATCCACGCTATGCAACCGATGTCTATCAATCACACAGGGTGAAATCCGATGTCAAACACACATCCATTTACAAGTTCGTTCTAGGTCTGGACGAAACAGGAGGCACCTTATTCCTCCCCCATATGTCCAATACAGGGAAGAGGTCCTCGCATATTCGTCGATCTCCAAGTACGTCTGGACGATCACCACTTATTACCTTGCTATGGGTGTACAACCCAATCATGACATCAGTAATCATCTAAACGATGTGAAGACCTCCGGTCTTCAACCACCGTCTTCATCCTCGACATATCGTCGAATCAGTTATTCAGAATGGGATAAACCCGGTCTTTTTGAATAACTCGTGTATATAATAAAAAATTGCTATAAAAACACAACATACGCCTCATTCCAGTCCAGAATATTCCTTTATTCAAATATTCTTATACTTTGGGAAAGGTTCCAATTAATTTTATCAAGGACAAATTCTTTAAATTTATTCTTTAATCTTAGTTTGTATATCATTTCATTCTAATTAAAGATGCATTAAAATTCCACTTGGTTTTAATATTCCCAAAAATCAATATTAACGATTGTTTAACTTGGGAAATCATATCCTGCCTTTAAGTGGGTTTAAGAACCAATGTCATTTAAAACACGGTTCATGATAAACCCAAGATCACATTCCATTCCCTCGGCCTTTAACCGTAAATTAGCAAGTGAACAATTCCCTAAGTGTTAACCCCGAAGGCCGAAACCAACATCAGATCAATACCCAGGAAACTATTAAACTTAACTAATCTCCAGTTAGTTTCTTAATTTCTTAACTCCATTAGGTCTAAGAATAGTATTATTAAAGATACCATTCACGACAACCCAAAATCTTATTCCTGCCTTTAACTGGGTTAAAGAACCAATGTCCTTTAAAACATGGTTCGCGAAAAACCCAAAATCGAGCCTTTAACCGTAAATTAGCAAATGAACAATTCCCTAAGTATTAACCCCGAAGGCCGAAACCAACATCAGATCAATACCCAGGAAACCATTCAACTTAACTAATCTCGAGTAAGTTTCTGATTTTTTTTCTTAACTCCATTGGGTCTAAGAATAGTATTATTAAAGATACCATTCACGACAACCCAAAACCTTATTCCATTGTTAATCGGGTTAAAGAACAAGTGTTATTTAAAACACCGTTCACGATAAACCCAAAGACCAATTTCAATTCCATTCCAATTAAATATCAATTAATTGGTATCCTTCATTAAATCTAAATAAAAAGATGTAACCTTTTCTCAACTGGGTTCAAGAACAGTGTTAATGAAGACATCCTTCACGACAAACCCAAAATCACATTTAATATTAAATACAAGGCTCTGAATAGAAAATATATTGGCTTATATTCGATATCAAATTCTGGAATCAACAAATACCGTATTGGAATAATCATATATATATATCTTCCAAATTCCTCCATAATATCCGTGTAATCACGGAATCCAATATCGAAATATTCCAAAGATAATTTCGATCCAAATCCATTCCAATTCATATATTGGAATTTCCGATTATTTTTAAAACCATTCCAAATCCAATTTATTTATTTAAAATATTGGATTATAATTCTATTTAATAACTAGTTCATTTTGAGTAAAATCTATTTTTATCTTTTCAAATATGGAATTTTTCATCCTAATTCTTTCCAAATCATTTACTATGATTTTACACAAATTGTTAATATTTTTAATAATTTTATCAAGGCTCGCACAGTGGATTTCCATAAACGGCCATCGAACTGCACTTACAGCGACCTTTTCCAAATTTGATTTGGACATAATTACAAATCCAACCGTTAGATTTCTAATGTCATGTATTCGTTAGAAAGCTCTTTTTGATGCGAACTCAACGGTTCCGGTTTTAGGAGAATCCGACGGTCGAATCTCCCGTAATATACACTCGAAGTCAATGGTCATAATTCGCGAACTGCCGCAGTGCGGCTGTGACGGCAAGGAATTTCGCTCGATCTGAATCAGTCGTTAAACCGATCTAGACCGTTCGAAACCCCTGAACGTTTGAGAACAGGACAAATTAGAACACAAACAGAAGAACTTTTCATTGTATATTACAACAATTCCATCAGATACAAGAATATACAGAGTATAAATGAATAAATATTACACAGAAATATCAGAGATTTAAATTACATTTAAATACATAGCAGCGGAAAAATAACATAAAGCACAACTGAAGGTGATATACGGATACAGAGCTTTCCGGATATCATTCCAGCTGTAAACCAGGATCCTGTGAATATAAATCTGCAAAACCAAAACTACTAGCTGCCCGTGCGGAAAATAGGGGCACCCAGAGTTTAGGTTAAAACAATAAACTCCAGGTCAGTCATGTGACTGGTGTGAGAACTAAAACAGTTATTTTAAAACTTTACTTTAAAAGAGAGTAATTCAAGGGACCACGCCGTATAACACGGAACGGGTTTCCTCCCAAGAATACCAGTGCATAGAATAAACAACGCAATGCTTTTTCGAAAAATGAAGCTATTATAAGACCCAGGTCCTATCATACAATGCAACGCAAGCCGGGGGATAGGGTTTTCCCTTATAATAGCCAAACATGCTTGATACGTTTTAAAACAAATCATTTGATACTATAATAAGTGTATAGTGTCAAAACATTTCAATCATAAGTATAAATCATAGACGGCATGGGTACCATATATCATGTCGCCATACTAGTTCTACAATTAAAACCGCGATACACGTATTGGAAATTGGATTTCCGTCATGAGTCGAGGCAAGGGGCAAGCTCCTCTCCGCGTTCGAGACACTCTAGCAAATGTCCCCGGGATTACGCACACTGGGTAACCCCTGGATGCTTCAGGGCCGGTCCTCACTTACGTTAGAGGATTAGTATTCCTGAACACACGTTTCCCGGTCCTTACAGACCTATAATCGAGGCGCCTCATCCAACAACCACAAAGGTGAAAAGTATATATATGTCAGGGCTGGTAAGTCACTGACACCACCAAAGCTAGAAAGAAACGTGCGCTCTCCCTGCAGTCCGTATCCCGTTTTTAACTCATACCGAGGTGTGAGGCTCGCGAATACACGCTATACACAAAGCTGCCACGTAGGCGTGCTTTGATCATTAACCACAAGACTTTGCTTTTCAACAGAAGCCTTGATCCATGCAACTCAGCATGCCACACAGGCAATTCATGCCATGCGATTGATATCTATCGATATATAACCTCTAAGCTCGTACGTCTCAGAGAAGGGCGTTAAGCAAGAGAATAAATTCTCCGCCGCCAAGCAGATATATATTTAATAGAAATCAATCAACACAGAATAAAATCCAATGTCAGACACACAATCCATTTACAAGTCCGTTCTGGGTCTGAACGAAACCGGAGGCACTTTCCTCGCATATCCATCCATCTCCAAGTACGTCTGGACAACCACCAACTATTTCCATCCTCTTGGGTGTACAGCCCAATCAGGATCGTCAGTAATTATCCCTACGATGTGAAGACTTCCGGTCTTCTACCACCGTCTTCATCTTCGACATATCGTCGAATCGGTTATTCAGAATGGGTGTAAACCCGGACTTTCCGAACAACCCGCGTATATTAAAACAAATGTTACACAAACACAACATACGCCTCATTCCAATTCATTAGTCACTAACCGCAAATCAGCAAGAGAACAATTTCCCAAACATTAACCCCGAAGGCCGAAACCAACATCAGATCAATACCCAGGAAACCATTCTTCTCAGCCAACCTACAACTAGTTTCTAAATTTCACATTCTTAGGGAAATGTTCCCATTAATTTTATCCAAGATAAATTCTTTAAAATTTATCCTGTAATCTTCCTTTGGATGTCATTTAAAACCAAATTATGGTTTCCAACTAGTCGAGATTAGCGAACCACAACGAAGTAATTATTTATTTTATTTCCCAATCCCAACCTATTCATCCCATGAAGCAAAACTGGTAATACTCCATATCTAACACCGTGGTGTTATCGGTAAAATTAATTACCATTTCCCGTTCAAATCTAATTAAAGATTTAACTATCGCTTTGGAGCAAAACTGGCGATACCCCATTCTCGCTCATTTCTAAATTTGGTAATTTAGATTATTAATTCGAATTTCAATCTAATTGCAGATTCAATAAAACTCCTTTTACTGGGTTAAAGAACTAGGTGTTATTTAAAACACAGTTCACGACAAACCCAAATCACATTCTATTCGTTATCGGGTTAAAGAACTAGTGTTATTTAAAACACTGTTCACGATAAACCCATTTCAAATTTAATCAAATATATTAGAAATTCGATGATTTAAAACCCCTTTTTAAATCTAATTCATTTATTTAAAAATGATTGGGTTTTAAATTAGTTCAAAACTAGTTCATTTCGATAAAAATCTATTTTTATCTTTTCAAATATGGAGTTTTTCACCCCAATTTTTCCCAAATCATTTCTTATGATTTTACACAAATTATTGATATTTTTAATAATTTTATCAAGGCCCGTACAGTCGATTTCCAACAATGGCCATCGAACTGCACTTACAGCGACCTTTTTCGAATTTGATTTGGACGTATCTCCAAATCCAACCGTTAGATTTTGAATTTCTAATATTCGTTAGAAAGCTCTTTTCGATACGAACCCAACGGTTCCGGTTTTAGGAGAATCCGACGGTCGGATCTCCCGTAATGTCCGTTTGAAATAAATGGTCGAAATTTACGAACTGCCGCGGCGCGGCGCGTTCTATTCAGGCCATTATATTATATATATAATATATATAATATATATTTCGTCGATTTCTATTTAAAACGAATTATATATTTAGTTTTGAATTCGTTTCAAAAACAAAGTCAACTTCTATTTCAATTCAAATCAAAATTGAATTCTTCTTTATAAATTCGTTTTAAAATTCATTTCTATTCAATTCAAATTTCAATTTAATTTGAATTCATTTCACTTCATTTTAAATTCAATTCGAATTCGTTTTTCAATTCAATTCAATTCAATTCAATTCAAATTGATTTTCTATTCGATTCAAATTCATTTTCTATTCAAATTAAATTTGTTTCGTTTTCTATTTGAATCAAGTTCATTATATATTCAATTTGAAATCAAATTGGTTTTCTATTCCATTCAAATCGAAATCGTTTTATATTCAATTCAAATCGAAATCGTTATATATTCAATTCATTTCGAAATCGTTATATATTCAATTCATTTCGAAATCGTTATATATTCAATTCATTTCGAAATCGTTATATATTCAATTCATTTCGAAATCGTTATATATTCAATTCATTTCGAAATCGTTATATATTCAATTCATTTCGAAATCGTTATATATTCAATTCATTTCGAAATCGTTATATATTCAATTCATTTCGAAATCGTTATATATTCAATTCATTTCGAAATCGTTATATATTCAATTCATTTCGAAATCGTTATATATTCAATTCATTTCGAAATCGTTATATATTCAATTCATTTCGAAATCGTTATATATTCAATTCATTTCGAAATCGTTATATATTCAATTCATTTCGAAATCGTTATATATTCAATTCATTTCGAAATCGTTATATATTCAATTCATTTCGAAATCGTTATATATTCAATTCATTTCGAAATCGTTATATATATCGTTCGCGTCAAAATGGCGCATCACTAATCAACACGGCTTTATATATTCTATTTCAAATATTTCTTTTTGTCAACACACGACTAATCTCAACGAATGAGTACCGTCCCTGTGTGACTATTTTTGGTTAAATTATTTCGTTCAACACATGACTAATCTCAACGAATGAGTACCGTCAACACATGAACCTTTATTTTATATTGATAAAGATGTAAATTTTATTATAAAAATAATTCGTTCAACACATGACTAATCTCAACGAATGAGTACCGTCAACACATGAACTTTTATTTTATATTGATAAAGATGTAAATTTTATTATAAAAATAATTCGTTCAACACATGACTAATCTCAACGAATGAGTACCGTCAACACATGAACTTTTATTTTATATATTCTTTATTTTTCAAATTGGAATGAGGCCCAATCAATCACCATATAAAATTAATTATATGGATTTTCATACATCACATGTATATAATAGTATTGAAAAATAATCAACCATCAACCAAAGTGCACTACACTGTATAAGCATCAAATATAGATATCTAACGCTTATAACAGCCTGTCAATCAATCGATCGACATATTTAATCAATCAGGATGAGTGGACTTCATATTTCATCCCAACACCCGTGTAGGGTTTCAAACAATCAAGCACAGATTTTATTTGTGCAGTTGGGCGATGTGTAAAATTTATCGACCCAATCAATATCAATCAAATAGGTGTACATAAACAAACCGTCCGGTTTGTAAATGAATATTTATTTTATTCACTTTCACTATATTCATATTCACGTTAAAAATTATATTTTTAACGATAAAATATTTTATTTCGACATATGAATATCTATTCAGTTCATTCTTTAAATAAAATGTTATTTTTATTTTTCTAACATGTTTTAGAAAATTTCGGCGGCATAACGGCACGATACTAGAAACGGGACAAGGCCTAGCCTAATCCCCGGTCTAGTGAAGGCCCACGCCATTCACTCATCAATCAAATCAATTTCATTTTGCAAACCACAAAATTTGGAGTAAGAGTCTAACCTAGTCTTACTCCTTCGCCTTATAACGGCGCACGTCTAATCCTAATCAATTTATCGATTCGATTTTTCACACCACAAACCACATTCAAACCAATATCTCAATCAATCACCAAACAATCCAAACAAACAAGTCCATGGTATGTGGACGGGTGTCGGGTGCTACTAAACACCGTCTGCATCCTAGTATATATATATATATAAATATAACTAGAAATAAAATTGAAAGGTGAGAAATTCTCACTTATAGCTATCCTAGCTCCACGGCTCTTCATTTGCAGAAGTCTTCCTCGTTATCGCCTCTTCGTCATCTTCGTTGCCCGTAGTCACTATATATATAAAAATCGAATTTTTACTTCAAAGTTCAATATATAAAAATCGAATTTTTACTTCAAAGTTCAATATATAAAAATCGAATTTTTATGCCGAAGTTCAATATTTAAAAATCATATTTTTATGCCGAAGTTCAATATTTAAAAATCATATTTTTATGCCGAAGTTCAATATTTAAAAATCATATTTTTATGCCGAAGTTCAATATTTAAAAATCATATTTTTATGCCGAAGTTCAATATTTAAAAATCATATTTTGACTTCGCTATTGAATATAAAGATTATATTTTTGTTATTCTTATGATGTAAAAATTATATTTTAATTGCTTTAAAAAATATAAGAATCATACCTTACTTTTTCTACCTAACAAAAATTCCATCTTTATATTTTTAAAGATATGTTCTTTATTTTTGCACGTTCTAATCTTTTTCTTTTAAAAGATTAAAACCTTTTTCTATTTTAAAATTTAAAATAAAATCAGTTTTCTTTTCCTTTAAAATCAGTTTTTATTTTCTTTTCAAAACGGTTTTTAAATTATTTTTCAAAACAGTTTTTAAAATCTCTTTTATAAAAATGCAGTTTTTAAAATCTTAAAAATGTAGTTTTTAAAATTCTTATATAAATTTCTGTTTTTCTTTAAAAATCTTTTTAGAAAAAAAACAAAACAGTTTTTATAATTCCTAAAACAAAAATAAAAACAGTTTAAATAAATCAACATAACAGTAAAAATAAATAAAATAAAATAAAAAAAAAATACCAGGGGGGGCGCTGTCGGCTTTGTCGAGGGGGGGGCTTCGCTTCGTCGCTGGAGGTGGAGGTTGAGGGGGTCGAGGCGTCGGTGGATGGGGGGGGGGGGTCTCGACGTAGAGGAGAAGGGGGAAGAGGGACGGAGGTTGACTGCGAGGGGGAGGGGAGCGGCTGTCGCGAGGTCGAGGGGAAGCAGGGGCGGCGGCGCATCTATCGAGGAGGGGGCGATCGCCGAAGCTCGGCGAAGGTGGGCGCCAGGCTTGGTTGCGGCGGCGATGGGTCTGCCTCCATCGATTTAGGTCGTAGGTTTAAATTTTTTTTCTTTTTTTTTTTTTTTTTTTCTGAATGAATTATGAGGGAGAGAGGGTGAGATAAGTAAATATATATATATATTATTTTATTTTAAATTTCTAAAAGGGTTGACTTTTGCATACGACCTCGAAACGAGGCCCACCGCCTGTCGTCCATAGCGTTTCACCCCCATTCCGAACACAATGGGATATGAATCGTAGGTTGATTCGGACGTTTGAATCAGTTTCCGTTAAATTTACATTTAAATCACTTTATTGAATTTTAAACGTACATTTCAAATTACCGGGGTCACATACTAACTCGAAAAATTACGGAAAAATATTTTCTAGCTTCGTATTGACGATACGGTCCTAATAAAACTAGTTTCGTCGAATTCTGAGACCGTTTGAAAAATGGCCAATTTCCAGTCGATTAAAATCAACTGAAATGGTCAAAACACGTTTTCCTTTGCCACGCTCACATATTGATTCGAAAAATTATGAAATTTGAAATCTAGCAATAACTTTACACTGCGGACCCAACAAAAGTGGTTTCGTCGAAATCCGAGGTCATTTGCAAAATGTCCATTTTTAAGGGCCTTATATATATAAAAATATATATAAATTCCACAGCGACTATTTCTAATTTTAAACTGGACATATCTTATCATTCCTAAGATGAAATCTCAATTTGTTAACTTCGTTAGAAATATATTCTTCATCAGATTCAAATATCTCTTGTTTCGTTCAATTCTGACTTATAACGAATTCTGTATATTCATTTGAAATTAGAAATCGAATTTTCGAACTACCGCGCCAATTTCAATTCCTTTTATAATTATATATAATTATTTATATTCTAACGACGACGTATATAATATATACGCTCGAATTATATTCAAAATAAATTTTCTCGTTGATATTATTTAAAATACTCCATTTTAAATATTCAAAATTCGCCAAAATTGCCAAAATAAAAATTTTAAACTGGCCCAGATTTTCCGGGTTATTACAATCTCCCCCACTTAAAACTTTTCGTCCCCGAAAAGGAACAAAGTCGAAAGTGGTTTGATTATTCAACTCTATGTTCGATCTGGCTTCCATTCTCCAACTTTTCAGTTTCTGAGAATTTTCAAAACTTCAAAAATTTGGCTAACACCCTAAATTTTCGAAAAATTTCGCCATAACCTCCCCTGCACCGGGAGCATCGGGGAATTTCAAATAGCTTCCCCGGTCCTTCAGATCTCAAAAAGAAAAAGAAAAAGCCAAGCGGCTAGCCAATAGGCTCACAAAATCATCATCACCCAAACAAAACAGTAAATTATGTAATAAACATGTACCTATTTGTCGGGCAAACAAATTTTATTCTCTGCTCTAGCCTCCTTGCTATGACCTGTTCAATGATATATATGTATATGCAAGCAAATGCGACCAAATTCAATATAATTCAATTATTTGGTTCAATTAGTCATAAATGATTAAAAATTAGCAAACAAATAAACAAACAACTCAATCATCAATCAATTAGTGGATTAGAGTTTCAAATCTATATAATTTGATATATATACAGAAAATCTTGTTTTTGATGCCAATTCACAACAATGTGTTCTAACTATATTAGTTTTGGTTTCTCACACCAGCCTAATGGAAATATATAGAAAATCACGCCTTCGTTACTCGAACATGAATACTAATGACAACTAGTCAATCATCAGAATCATCTTCGGGCCACTAGAGTATGATTCTATATCTATCCAGTATATTAACACTTCGAATATACGTTCATGACGCGTATACGCGAAATCTATATATACTCGATTGTCCATATTCAAAATAAATAAATATTCAAATACGTTTAAAACGGTTTAAATTTTCAAAACAAAATTGTTTTCATTTGAAAATATACTCTTCACACTCGTTCTAGGATGCTACTGATCCTATCTCTAACGAGTCATTCTAATTGGATATTACTAATCCAATATCTGATGAATTCTTTCGTATGGTTCTAATGTGTCTTGTTCTCGAGCTCTGTAAACCAAAGCTCTGATACCAAATGTGACGGCAAGGAATTTCGCTCGATCTGAATCAGTCGTTAAACCGATCTAGACCGTTCGAAACCCCTGAACGTTTGAGAACAGGACAAATTAGAACACAAACAGAAGAACTTTTCATTGTATATTACAACAATTCCATCAGATACAAGAATATACAGAGTATAAATGAATAAATATTACACAGAAATATCAGAGATTTAAATTACATTTAAATACATAGCAGCGGAAAAATAACATAAAGCACAACTGAAGGTGATATACGGATACAGAGCTTTCCGGATATCATTCCAGCTGTAAACCAGGATCCTGTGAATATAAATCTGCAAAACCAAAACTACTAGCTGCCCGTGCGGAAAATAGGGGCACCCAGAGTTTAGGTTAAAACAATAAACTCCAGGTCAGTCATGTGACTGGTGTGAGAACTAAAACAGTTATTTTAAAACTTTACTTTAAAAGAGAGTAATTCAAGGGACCACGCCGTATAACACGGAACGGGTTTCCTCCCAAGAATACCAGTGCATAGAATAAACAACGCAATGCTTTTTCGAAAAATGAAGCTATTATAAGACCCAGGTCCTATCATACAATGCAACGCAAGCCGGGGGATAGGGTTTTCCCTTATAATAGCCAAACATGCTTGATACGTTTTAAAACAAATCATTTGATACTATAATAAGTGTATAGTGTCAAAACATTTCAATCATAAGTATAAATCATAGACGGCATGGGTACCATATATCATGTCGCCATACTAGTTCTACAATTAAAACCGCGATACACGTATTGGAAATTGGATTTCCGTCATGAGTCGAGGCAAGGGGCAAGCTCCTCTCCGCGTTCGAGACACTCTAGCAAATGTCCCCGGGATTACGCACACTGGGTAACCCCTGGATGCTTCAGGGCCGGTCCTCACTTACGTTAGAGGATTAGTATTCCTGAACACACGTTTCCCGGTCCTTACAGACCTATAATCGAGGCGCCTCATCCAACAACCACAAAGGTGAAAAGTATATATATGTCAGGGCTGGTAAGTCACTGACACCACCAAAGCTAGAAAGAAACGTGCGCTCTCCCTGCAGTCCGTATCCCGTTTTTAACTCATACCGAGGTGTGAGGCTCGCGAATACACGCTATACACAAAGCTGCCACGTAGGCGTGCTTTGATCATTAACCACAAGACTTTGCTTTTCAACAGAAGCCTTGATCCATGCAACTCAGCATGCCACACAGGCAATTCATGCCATGCGATTGATATCTATCGATATATAACCTCTAAGCTCGTACGTCTCAGAGAAGGGCGTTAAGCAAGAGAATAAATTCTCCGCCGCCAAGCAGATATATATTTAATAGAAATCAATCAACACAGAATAAAATCCAATGTCAGACACACAATCCATTTACAAGTCCGTTCTGGGTCTGAACGAAACCGGAGGCACTTTCCTCGCATATCCATCCATCTCCAAGTACGTCTGGACAACCACCAACTATTTCCATCCTCTTGGGTGTACAGCCCAATCAGGATCGTCAGTAATTATCCCTACGATGTGAAGACTTCCGGTCTTCTACCACCGTCTTCATCTTCGACATATCGTCGAATCGGTTATTCAGAATGGGTGTAAACCCGGACTTTCCGAACAACCCGCGTATATTAAAACAAATGTTACACAAACACAACATACGCCTCATTCCAATTCATTAGTCACTAACCGCAAATCAGCAAGAGAACAATTTCCCAAACATTAACCCCGAAGGCCGAAACCAACATCAGATCAATACCCAGGAAACCATTCTTCTCAGCCAACCTACAACTAGTTTCTAAATTTCACATTCTTAGGGAAATGTTCCCATTAATTTTATCCAAGATAAATTCTTTAAAATTTATCCTGTAATCTTCCTTTGGATGTCATTTAAAACCAAATTATGGTTTCCAACTAGTCGAGATTAGCGAACCACAACGAAGTAATTATTTATTTTATTTCCCAATCCCAACCTATTCATCCCATGAAGCAAAACTGGTAATACTCCATATCTAACACCGTGGTGTTATCGGTAAAATTAATTACCATTTCCCGTTCAAATCTAATTAAAGATTTAACTATCGCTTTGGAGCAAAACTGGCGATACCCCATTCTCGCTCATTTCTAAATTTGGTAATTTAGATTATTAATTCGAATTTCAATCTAATTGCAGATTCAATAAAACTCCTTTTACTGGGTTAAAGAACTAGGTGTTATTTAAAACACAGTTCACGACAAACCCAAATCACATTCTATTCGTTATCGGGTTAAAGAACTAGTGTTATTTAAAACACTGTTCACGATAAACCCATTTCAAATTTAATCAAATATATTAGAAATTCGATGATTTAAAACCCCTTTTTAAATCTAATTCATTTATTTAAAAATGATTGGGTTTTAAATTAGTTCAAAACTAGTTCATTTCGATAAAAATCTATTTTTATCTTTTCAAATATGGAGTTTTTCACCCCAATTTTTCCCAAATCATTTCTTATGATTTTACACAAATTATTGATATTTTTAATAATTTTATCAAGGCCCGTACAGTCGATTTCCAACAATGGCCATCGAACTGCACTTACAGCGACCTTTTTCGAATTTGATTTGGACGTATCTCCAAATCCAACCGTTAGATTTTGAATTTCTAATATTCGTTAGAAAGCTCTTTTCGATACGAACCCAACGGTTCCGGTTTTAGGAGAATCCGACGGTCGGATCTCCCGTAATGTCCGTTTGAAATAAATGGTCGAAATTTACGAACTGCCGCGGCGCGGCGCGTTCTATTCAGGCCATTATATTATATATATAATATATATAATATATATTTCGTCGATTTCTATTTAAAACGAATTATATATTTAGTTTTGAATTCGTTTCAAAAACAAAGTCAACTTCTATTTCAATTCAAATCAAAATTGAATTCTTCTTTATAAATTCGTTTTAAAATTCATTTCTATTCAATTCAAATTTCAATTTAATTTGAATTCATTTCACTTCATTTTAAATTCAATTCGAATTCGTTTTTCAATTCAATTCAATTCAATTCAATTCAAATTGATTTTCTATTCGATTCAAATTCATTTTCTATTCAAATTAAATTCGTTTCGTTTTCTATTTGAATCAAGTTCATTATATATTCAATTTGAAATCAAATTGGTTTTCTATTCCATTCAAATCGAAATCGTTTTATATTCAATTCAAATCGAAATCGTTATATATTCAATTCATTTCGAAATCGTTATATATTCAATTCATTTCGAAATCGTTATATATTCAATTCATTTCGAAATCGTTATATATTCAATTCATTTCGAAATCGTTATATATTCAATTCATTTCGAAATCGTTATATATTCAATTCATTTCGAAATCGTTATATATTCAATTCATTTCGAAATCGTTATATATTCAATTCATTTCGAAATCGTTATATATTCAATTCATTTCGAAATCGTTATATATTCAATTCATTTCGAAATCGTTATATATTCAATTCATTTCGAAATCGTTATATATTCAATTCATTTCGAAATCGTTATATATTCAATTCATTTCGAAATCGTTATATATTCAATTCATTTCGAAATCGTTATATATTCAATTCATTTCGAAATCGTTATATATTCAATTCATTTCGAAATCGTTATATATTCAATTCATTTCGAAATCGTTATATATTCAATTCATTTCGAAATCGTTATATATATCGTTCGCGTCAAAATGGCGCATCACTAATCAACACGGCTTTATATATTCTATTTCAAATATTTCTTTTTGTCAACACACGACTAATCTCAACGAATGAGTACCGTCCCTGTGTGACTATTTTTGGTTAAATTATTTCGTTCAACACATGACTAATCTCAACGAATGAGTACCGTCAACACATGAACCTTTATTTTATATTGATAAAGATGTAAATTTTATTATAAAAATAATTCGTTCAACACATGACTAATCTCAACGAATGAGTACCGTCAACACATGAACTTTTATTTTATATTGATAAAGATGTAAATTTTATTATAAAAATAATTCGTTCAACACATGACTAATCTCAACGAATGAGTACCGTCAACACATGAACTTTTATTTTATATATTCTTTATTTTTCAAATTGGAATGAGGCCCAATCAATCACCATATAAAATTAATTATATGGATTTTCATACATCACATGTATATAATAGTATTGAAAAATAATCAACCATCAACCAAAGTGCACTACACTGTATAAGCATCAAATATAGATATCTAACGCTTATAACAGCCTGTCAATCAATCGATCGACATATTTAATCAATCAGGATGAGTGGACTTCATATTTCATCCCAACACCCGTGTAGGGTTTCAAACAATCAAGCACAGATTTTATTTGTGCAGTTGGGCGATGTGTAAAATTTATCGACCCAATCAATATCAATCAAATAGGTGTACATAAACAAACCGTCCGGTTTGTAAATGAATATTTATTTTATTCACTTTCACTATATTCATATTCACGTTAAAAATTATATTTTTAACGATAAAATATTTTATTTCGACATATGAATATCTATTCAGTTCATTCTTTAAATAAAATGTTATTTTTATTTTTCTAACATGTTTTAGAAAATTTCGGCGGCATAACGGCACGATACTAGAAACGGGACAAGGCCTAGCCTAATCCCCGGTCTAGTGAAGGCCCACGCCATTCACTCATCAATCAAATCAATTTCATTTTGCAAACCACAAAATTTGGAGTAAGAGTCTAACCTAGTCTTACTCCTTCGCCTTATAACGGCGCACGTCTAATCCTAATCAATTTATCGATTCGATTTTTCACACCACAAACCACATTCAAACCAATATCTCAATCAATCACCAAACAATCCAAACAAACAAGTCCATGGTATGTGGACGGGTGTCGGGTGCTACTAAACACCGTCTGCATCCTAGTATATATATATATATATATAAATATAACTAGAAATAAAATTGAAAGGTGAGAAATTCTCACTTATAGCTATCCTAGCTCCACGGCTCTTCATTTGCAGAAGTCTTCCTCGTTATCGCCTCTTCGTCATCTTCGTTGCCCGTAGTCACTATATATATAAAAATCGAATTTTTACTTCAAAGTTCAATATATAAAAATCGAATTTTTACTTCAAAGTTCAATATATAAAAATCGAATTTTTATGCCGAAGTTCAATATTTAAAAATCATATTTTTATGCCGAAGTTCAATATTTAAAAATCATATTTTTATGCCGAAGTTCAATATTTAAAAATCATATTTTTATGCCGAAGTTCAATATTTAAAAATCATATTTTTATGCCGAAGTTCAATATTTAAAAATCATATTTTGACTTCGCTATTGAATATAAAGATTATATTTTTGTTATTCTTATGATGTAAAAATTATATTTTAATTGCTTTAAAAAATATAAGAATCATACCTTACTTTTTCTACCTAACAAAAATTCCATCTTTATATTTTTAAAGATATGTTCTTTATTTTTGCACGTTCTAATCTTTTTCTTTTAAAAGATTAAAACCTTTTTCTATTTTAAAATTTAAAATAAAATCAGTTTTCTTTTCCTTTAAAATCAGTTTTTATTTTCTTTTCAAAACGGTTTTTAAATTATTTTTCAAAACAGTTTTTAAAATCTCTTTTATAAAAATGCAGTTTTTAAAATCTTAAAAATGTAGTTTTTAAAATTCTTATATAAATTTCTGTTTTTCTTTAAAAATCTTTTTAGAAAAAAAACAAAACAGTTTTTATAATTCCTAAAACAAAAATAAAAACAGTTTAAATAAATCAACATAACAGTAAAAATAAATAAAATAAAATAAAAAAAAAATACCAGGGGGGGCGCTGTCGGCTTTGTCGAGGGGGGGGCTTCGCTTCGTCGCTGGAGGTGGAGGTTGAGGGGGTCGAGGCGTCGGTGGATGGGGGGGGGTCTCGACGTAGAGGAGAAGGGGGAAGAGGGACGGAGGTTGACTGCGAGGGGGAGGGGAGCGGCTGTCGCGAGGTCGAGGGGAAGCAGGGGCGGCGGCGCATCTATCGAGGAGGGGGCGATCGCCGAAGCTCGGCGAAGGTGGGCGCCAGGCTTGGTTGCGGCGGCGATGGGTCTGCCTCCATCGATTTAGGTCGTAGGTTTAAATTTTTTTTCTTTTTTTTTTTTTTTTTTTCTGAATGAATTATGAGGGAGAGAGGGTGAGATAAGTAAATATATATATATATTATTTTATTTTAAATTTCTAAAAGGGTTGACTTTTGCATACGACCTCGAAACGAGGCCCACCGCCTGTCGTCCATAGCGTTTCACCCCCATTCCGAACACAATGGGATATGAATCGTAGGTTGATTCGGACGTTTGAATCAGTTTCCGTTAAATTTACATTTAAATCACTTTATTGAATTTTAAACGTACATTTCAAATTACCGGGGTCACATACTAACTCGAAAAATTACGGAAAAATATTTTCTAGCTTCGTATTGACGATACGGTCCTAATAAAACTAGTTTCGTCGAATTCTGAGACCGTTTGAAAAATGGCCAATTTCCAGTCGATTAAAATCAACTGAAATGGTCAAAACACGTTTTCCTTTGCCACGCTCACATATTGATTCGAAAAATTATGAAATTTGAAATCTAGCAATAACTTTACACTGCGGACCCAACAAAAGTGGTTTCGTCGAAATCCGAGGTCATTTGCAAAATGTCCATTTTTAAGGGCCTTATATATATAAAAATATATATAAATTCCACAGCGACTATTTCTAATTTTAAACTGGACATATCTTATCATTCCTAAGATGAAATCTCAATTTGTTAACTTCGTTAGAAATATATTCTTCATCAGATTCAAATATCTCTTGTTTCGTTCAATTCTGACTTATAACGAATTCTGTATATTCATTTGAAATTAGAAATCGAATTTTCGAACTACCGCGCCAATTTCAATTCCTTTTATAATTATATATAATTATTTATATTCTAACGACGACGTATATAATATATACGCTCGAATTATATTCAAAATAAATTTTCTCGTCGATATTATTTAAAATACTCCATTTTAAATATTCAAAATTCGCCAAAATTGCCAAAATAAAAATTTTAAACTGGCCCAGATTTTCCGGGTTATTACAGCGGCGCGTTCTATTCAGGCCATTTTATTATATATATAATATATATTTCGTCGATTTCCTTTTAAAACGTATTTTGTAAATCGTTTTAAATTCGTTTTCAAAACGATTTCAACTTCATATTCAATTTCAAATCGAAATTGAATATTCCATATCATCGATATGTAAATGATAGTATTTTCAAAACACTAGATTTCGACATCATTTTTCTTTTCAATATTCATTATAAAAATGAATAAAATCGATATAAATATCGTTCATGTCAAAATGGCGTTACTCTAATCAACACGGCTTTATATATTTAAATATTTTCGTGTCCATCCCAAATCGGACATCAAAATCAGATTTTGATCTTTTACTGAATATTATTTTAAAATATTCATCATTTTAAAATATTCGTTATTTTAAAATATTCATTCATTTTGATCTGGAATCAAACAAAGTCAATTACCATATAATTTGATTTATATGGATTTCATACACACGTGTACACAACAACAATCAAACACAGTCAACGATCATCCAAAGTGCATTCTACACTACATAAGCATCAAATATAAAAATTTAACGCTTATAACAGCTTGTCAATCAATCGATCGACATACAACTAATTATATGGACTAGTGTATGTCATATATCATCCCAACAACAAATACAGATTTATTTGTGCAGTTGGGCGATGTGTAAAATTTATCGTCCAAATCCATATTAGTCAAATAAGTGTACATAAAAAAATCATCTGATTTGTAAATGAATATTTATTTTATTCATATACCCGTTAAAATTATATTTTTAACTATAAAATATTTTCTACAATAAAATATTTTATTCCACTACACATCACACAATTAATTTTCACAACAAAATCAAACAAACAAACAAGTCGCCCATGGTTTGTGGACGACGGGTGTCAGGTGCTGCTAAGCACCGTCTGCATCCTAGAATATATTTTAACTAGAAAATAAAATAAAAGTGAGGAGTTCTCACCTTTGGGCTCCACTCCACCAATTTTTCTTTCTGAATGGTTTGGATTTGTTCGAAATTCCAACGCATCCTTTTCATGCTGTTCATATATAAAAATCATATTTTTATCGCTTCTTTACAATATATAAAAATCATATTTTTATTTCTACTTCATATAATTTTACAATGCTTCTTTCTATATAAAAAATATATTTTTATATTTCTACCTCTTATATAAAGATTGAATTTTTATTTCGCTTCATATATAATAAAAATCGAATTTTTACCTTAATGATATCCATATAAAGATCGTATATTTATCATAATGAAAACATTATAAAAATCGTATTTTTATTTATAAAAATCACATTTTTATAATCCTTCCTACAAGATAAAAATTATATTTTTACTTCATCACTTCATACATAAAAATCAAATCATTATCGCCATTCCATATATATGAAAATCGAATTTTTATATTATTACATACCTACAATAAAATTTATATTTTTATCTAACTAAAAATAATATTTTCATATCGCTTCTTACCTACAAAAATTATATTTTTTAATTTGCTACATCCATAATAAAAATCCTATTTTTATTCAATAATTATTTCTATAAAAATTATATTTTTATATCGCTCTCTTTATAATAAAGATCTTATTTTTAAGTTGCTACTTCATACATAAAAATCATATTTTTATCCACATGAATTCTATATAAAAAACTAATCTTTCTTGCTTAAAAATCTAAACTTTTCGCTTTTAAAAATCTCATCTTTTGTTAATTAAAAATCAAAGCTTTGCTACAATAAAGATCATATCTTTGCTAATAAAAAAATAAAATCTTTGTTTTTATATAAAAATCTCACCTTTTCTATATTAAAAATCTCATTTTTAATATGCCATTCATATATTGACATCAAATCTTAATACCAAATCTATATGCATAAAAATCATCTTTTTATTTCACTTCTATACATATAAAAATCGCAACTTTATGTAGGTAAAGATCAGATTTCTATACACGATATTATAAATATAAAAACTAAAAATAAATGCAAATCAAAATAAAAAAACTCACATTTGGGCTGACGAGGTGGAGGAGAGGTCGGCGTGGGGTCTTACAATCGGGGGAGGGAGTGTCGGTGGCCAGTGGTGGTGCCGGAGCTTCAGGCAGTGGTTTCCTCTCTGGGCGGCACGTGTTTTTAAGTAGAAGGAGGAGAGAGAGTAGCTGAAGAAGGGGGTCTTCTCGAATTTGGAGACCGTTTGAAAAATGGCCATTTTCTGGTCGATCCAAATTGACTGAAACTGACAAAACATGTTTTCTTTTACCACACTCACATTTTAATCCCAAAAAAAATAATTTTGGAATCTAGCAATAACTTGACATCCCGGATCCAACAAAAGTGGTTTCGTTGAAAACGAAGGTCGTTTGCAAAATGGCTATTTTTAAGGGCTATATTTCCATAGCGACTATTCTGAATTTTCAACTGGGCAAAACTTTTTATTCCCGCTATGAAAATTCCAATTTTCAAATTCGTAGGAAAGATATTTTCAAGTAGATTCAAATATTTTTGGCTTCCCTAAAATCTGGTTTATTTTGAATCCTATACATTCATTTGAAATTTGAAATCAAATTTTCAAACTACCGCACCATTTCCGATTCTTTTTATAATTAAAATAAATATTTATATTCTAATGACGATTCAAATAAATATATACATTCTAATTCTATTCAAAATAAATTTCTTGTCGTTATCATTTAAAATAAATCATTTTAAATATTCAAAATTCATTAAAATTGCCAAAATAAAAATTTTAAATTGGTTCTGATTTTCCGGGTTGTTACAATCTCCCCCACTTAAAATCTTTTCGACCTCGAAAAGGAACGGAGCTGAAAGTTGTTTTACAAACCAACTCAACTTTCAGTATGGCTTTTATTCTTCAACTTTTTAGTTTCTAAGAATTTCTAATTTTTCAAAAATTTGGCTAACACCCTAAATTTTTCGAAAAATCTCGCCATAACCTCTTTTGTACGGGAGCATTAAGAAAATCCCCAAACCGCCACTGAGGCCTCTCCAATCAAAAAGAAAAAGAAACAGCCAAGCGGGTAGCCAATCGGCTCATAAAATCATCAAAAACCACAAGAAATACAATAAACATGTACATATTTGTTGGGCAAACAATTTTAATCCTCAGCTCTAGCCTCCTTGCTATGACATGTTCACACATATATATGTACATGCATGCAATTCCAAACAATTGTCAATACAGTTCAAAATTTGATACAATTTGGCTTAATGTTTCAAATTCTAATTAATCAAAACAATAATCAAACAACACAATCAGCAATCAATTAGTTGATTAACGTTTCAAATTCATAATTTTTTTTATATATATACACACTCAAAAATCATGTTTTTGATGCCAATTCACAACAATATATTCTAACTATATTTTGGTTCTCACACCAGTCAGTTGGAAATATATAGATATCCCACTTTCGGAGTTCGAACATAAATACTGATGATGACGCGTCAATCATCAAAATTATGCCCGAACGACTAGAGTGTGATTCCATATCTATCTAGTATATTAAAACTTCGAATATACGTTCATGACGCGTACATGCAAAATCTTCATATACTCGATTGTCCAAAACAATATAAAATAAAATATTCAAATACGTATAATTGGGTTTAATTTTCAAAACAAAATTTGTTTTTATAAATAACACTCTTCGGACTCATTCTAGGATACTACTGATCCCATCTCTAACGAGTCATTCCCATTGGACATTACTAATCCAATCTCTGATGAATTCATACGTTTGGTTCTAACGTGTCTTGTTCTTCGAGCTTTGTAAACCAAAGCTCCGATACCACAGTAAGAACCCGGAACTTCCTAGGTCTCCGAAGAGAAGAGGAGGAATGGATTGCCTTGAGGACAAGACGAATCAAAACACAAACAGAAGAACATTTCATTGCTTATTACACCAATTTACATCAGAGTACAAGAATATACAGAGTATGAAGAAATAATATACATTCGAACAATATCAGGGATTTAAATTACATTTAAATACATAGCAGCGAAAAATAATACAAAACACAACTGAAAGGAATATGCGGATACAGAGCTTTCCAAATATCATTCCAGCTGTAAACCAGGATCTTGTGAATATAAATCTGCAAAACCAAAACTATTAGATGCCCGTGTGGAAAATAGGGGCACCCAGAGTTTAGGTTAAAACAATAAACTCCAGGTCAGTCATGTGACTGGTGTGAGAACTAAAACAGTCATTTAAAACTTTACTTTAAATCATATATATCAAGGGACCACGCCATATAACACGGAACGGGTTTTCTCCCAAGAATACCAATGCATGTAACAAAATAGCGCAATGCTTTTTGAAAAAATGAAGCTATTATAAGACCCAGGTCCTATCACACAATGCAACGCAAGCCGGGGGATAGGGTTTTCCCTTATAATAGCCAAACATGCTAGGTACGTTAAAACAAATCATTTGATACTACTATAAGTGCATAGTGTATAAAACAACTTCAAATATAAATGTATCAATCCTAGGCGGCATGGGTACCATATATCATGTCGCCAATACTAGGCTCTACAATCAAAACCGCAAAGTCACGTATTGGAAGTTGGATTTTCATCTGTGAACCAAGGCAACTAATCATCCTTACCGCTTTGAGACAATCTAGCCCATTTTTCAGGAACAGCCGCAACTGCACCTTGGATCTTCAGGACCGGTCCACACGGAGTGAATTAAAATGCCGGAATGACCGATATAACTAAGGCGCCTCTCTATCCATCATCCACATAAGTGAAATGTCAGGGCTTGCAAAACGCTGACACCAATCCTAGCTAGAAGGAAACACATGTCCTCCCTGTAGTCCCCTCCCATTTCTGGTTCACACCGGGGTGTGAGGCTCGCGAATCAACGCTACACAAAGCTACCTATATCTAAGTCGTGCTTTGATCATCAACCACAAGACTCTGCTTTTCAATAGAAGCCTTGATCATTTGCATCTCAGCATGCCACACAGGCAATCCACGCTGTGCAACTGATGTCTATCAATCACACAGAGTGAAATCCGATGTTAGACACACATCCATTTACAAGTTCGTTCTGGGTCTGAACGAAACCAGAGGCACCTTATTCCTCCCCCATATGTCCAATACAGGGGAGAGGTCCTCGCATATCCGTCGATCTCCAAGTACGTCTGGACGATCACCACTTATTACCTTATCTTGGGTGTACAGCCCAATCAAGACATCAGTAATCATCCAAACGATGTGAAGACCTCTAGTCTTCAACCACCGTCTTCATCCTCGACATATCGTCGAATCGATTATTCAGAATAGGATAAACCCGGTCTTTCTAAATAACTCGTGTATATAACAAACAAGTGCTATAAAAACACAACATACGCCTCATTCCAGTCCAGAATATTCCTTTATTCAAATATTCTTATACTCTGGGAAAGGTTCCCATTAACTTTATCAAAGATAAATTCTTTAAATTTATTCTTTAATTCTTTAAATTTATTCTTTAATCTTCCTTTGGATATCATTTAAATCTAATTAAAGATGCATTAAAACTCCACTTGGTTTTAATCTTCCCAAAAAATTAATATTAATGATTGTTAAACTTAGGAAATCATATCCTGTCTTTAACTGGGTTGAAGAACCAATGTCATTTAAAACACGTTCACGATAAACCCAACATCACATTCCATTCCATCAGTCTTTAAATGTAAATTAGCAAGTGAACAATTCCGTAAGTACTAACCCCGAAGGCCGAAACCAACATCAGATCAATACCCAGGAAACCATTCAACTTAACTAATCTCCAGTAAGTTTCTGATTTTCTTAACTCCAATGGGTATAAGATCAGTATTATTAAAGATACCATTCACGACAACCCAAAATCTTATTCCTGTCTTTAACTGGGTTAAAGAACCAATGTTTTAAAAACACGGTTCGCGATAAACCCAAAATCACATTCCATTCCATCATCCTTTAACCGTAAATTAGCAAGTGAACAATTCCGTAAGTATTAACCCCGAAGACCGAAACCAACATCAGATCAATACCCAGGAAACCATTCAACTTAACTAATCTCCAGTTAGTTTCTGATTTTTTTTCTTAACTCCATTGGGTCTAAGAACAGTATTATTAAAGATACCATTCACGACAACCCAAAATCTTATTCCATTGTTAATCATGTTAAAGAACAAGTGTTATTTAAAACACCGTTCATGATAAACCCAAAGACCAATTTCAATTCCATTCCAATTAAATATCAATTAATTAGTATCCTTCATTAAATCTAAATAAAAAGATTTAATCTTTTCTCAACTGGGTTCAAGAACAGTTTTAATGAAGATACCATTCACGACAAACCAAAAAATACATTTAATATTAAATAGAAGGCTCGGAATAGAAAATATATCGGCTTATATTCAATATCAAATTTTGGAATCAACAAATACCGTATTGGAATAACGATATATATAACTTCCAAATTCCTCCACAATATACGTATAATCACGGAATCCAATATCGAAATATTCCGAACATAATTTCGATTCAAATCCATTGCAATTCATATATTGGAATTTCCGGTTATTTTTAAAACCATTTCAAATCCAATTTATTTATTTAAAAATATTGGATTATAATTCTAGTAAGTAACTAGTTCATTTCGCAAATATTTATTTTTATCTTTTCAAATATGGAATTTTTCATCCCAATTCTTTCCAAATCATTTATTATGATTTTACACAAGTTATTGATATTTTTAATAATTTTATCAAGGCCCGTACAGTCGATTTCCATAAACGGCCATCGAACTACACTTACAACGACTTTTTCCAAATTTGATTTGGACATAATTCCAAATCCAACCATTAGATTTCTAATTTCTTGTATTCATTAGAAAGCTCTTTTCGATACGAAACCAAAAGTTCCGGTTTTAGGAGAATTTGACGGTCGGATCTCCCGTAATATCCATTCGAAGTCAATGGTCGAAATCAGTAAACTACAGCAGTGCGGCGCGTTCTATTCAGGCCATTATACTATATATATAATATATATTTCATCAATTTCCTTTTAAAACGTATTTTATAATTCGTTTTCAAAACGATTTCAACTTCATATTCAATTTCAAATCAAAATTGAATATTCCATATCATCAATATATAAATGATAGTATTTTCATAACATTAGATTTCGACATCATCTTTCTTTTCAATATTCATTATAAAAATGAATAAAATCGATATAAAGATAGTTCACGTCAAAATGGCGTTACTCTAATAAACACGGCTTTATAAATTTAAATATTTTCGTGCCCATCCCAAATCGGACATCAAAATCAGATTTTGATCTTTTAGTGAATTTTATTTTAAAATATTCATCATTTTAAAATATTCGTTATTTTAAAATATTCATTCTTTCTGAATTAGAATTAGAATCAGACACTGTCAATTACCATATAATTTGATTTATATGGATTTCATACACACGTGTACACAACAACAATTAAACACATTCAACCATCATCCAAAGTGCATTCTACACTGCATGTGCATCAAATTAATTTTTTAACGCTTATAACAGCCTGTCAATCAATCGATCGACATACAGCTAATTATTGGGACTAATGTACGTCATATATCATCCCAATACCCGTGTGGGGTTTCAATCAACAAATACAGATATATTTGTGTAGTTGGGCGATGTGTAAAATTTAGCGTCCCAATCCATATCAGTCAAATAATTGTACATAAACAAATCTCTGATTTGTAAATGAATATTTATTTTATTCATATACCCGTTAAAAATTATATTTTTAACTATAAAATATTTTCAACTATAAAATATTTTATTCCATTCCACATCACACAATCAATTTTCACAACAAAATCAAACAAACAAACAAGTCATCCATGGTCTGTGGACGACGGGTGTCAGTTGTTGCTAAGCACCATCTGCATCCTAGTATATATTTTAACTAGAAAATAAAATAAAAGTGAGGAGTTCTCACATTTGGGTTCCACTCCGCCAGTATTTCTTTCTGAACAGTTTGGATTTGTTCGAAATTACAACGCATTCTTTTCATGCTTTTCATATATAAAAATCATATTTTTATCGCTTCATTCCAATAAATAAAAATCATATTTTTATTTTTAATTCATATATTTTTACAGTGCTTCTTTCTATATAAAAATTATATTTTTATATTTTTACCTCTTATATAAAGATTGAATTTTTATTTCGCTTCATATATAATAAAAATTGAATTTTTACCTTAATGATATCCATATAAAGATCGTATCTTTATCATAATGAAAACATTATAAAAATCGTATTTTTTTATAAAAATCACATTTTTATAATTCTTCCTACAAGATAAAAATTATATTTTTACTTCGCCACTTCATATATAAAAATCAAATCTTTATCGCCATTCCATATATATAAAATCCGAATTTTTATATCATTAAATACCTACGACAAAATTTATATTTTTATCTAACTAAAAACAATATTTCATATCGCTTCTTACCTATAAAAATTATGTTTTTTAATTCGCTACATACATAATAAAAATCCTATTTTTATTCAAAAATCATTTCTATAAAAATTATATTTTTATATCGCTCTCTTTATAATAAAGATCTTATTTTAAGCTGCTACTTCATACATTAAAACCGTATTTTTATCTACATGAATTCTATATAAAAATCTAAACTTTCTTGCTTAAAAATCTAAACTTTTCGCTATTAAATATCTCATCTTTTGTTAATTAAAAATCAAAGCTTTTCTACTATAAAGATCATATCTTTTCTAATAAAAAAATCAAATCATTTTTTTCATATAAAAATATCACCTTTTATACATTAAAAATCTCATTTTTAATATGCCATTCATACATTGACATCAAATCTTAATACCAAATCTATATGCATAAAAATCATCTTTTTATTTCACTTCTATACATATAAAAATCGCAACTTTATATAGGTAAAGATCAGATTTCTATACACGATATTATATATAAAAAAAATAAAAAAAATGCAAATCAAAATAAAAAAACCCACATTTGGGCTGACGAGGTGGAGGAGAGGTCGGTGTGGGGTCTTACAGTCGGGGGAGGAAGTGTCGGTGGCCGGTGGTGGTGCCGGAGCTTCAGGCGGCAGTTTCCTCTCTTGGGGGCGTGGGTTTTTAAATAGAAGGAGGAGAGATAGTAGCTGAAGAAGGGGGATCTTCTCGAGCGACGGCGCCAGAGGTAGGAGTCGCGACGGTCGCGGTGGCGGGGGATCGCTTAGAGGAGCAAGCGTTTTTTCTTTTTTTTCTTAGATCGAACGATTGAAAGAGAGGTGAGGGAGGGAGAGGGGGTTAAGGGAAAAAAGATTATAATATATATTATATTAATATTTATTTTAATTCTAAAAAGTAACTTTTAAATTTGAACTCCAAATCAAGCCCTATGACTATCAGCCCTAGCTAATTACCCCCATTCCGAACACAATGGGATATGTTTTGCAAACCAACTCGACTGTTTCGTTCATTTTCCATTAAATTTAAAATGTAAATCAAAATATATTCAATTTAAACATACATTTCAATTTACCTAGGCCACATACTAACTCTAAAGATTCCAGAAAAATTATTTCTAGCTTCGTATTGACGATACAGTCCTAAAAAACTGGTTTCGTTAAATATGGAGACCGTTTGAAAAATGGCCATTTTCTGGTCGATCCAAATTGACTGAACCTGATAAAACACGTTTTCTTTTGCTACGCTCACATTTTAATCCCAAAAATTATGATTTTTTGAATCTAGCAATAACTTGACATCCCAGATCCAACAAAAGTAGTTTCATCGAAAACGGGGGTCGTTTGCAAAATGGTTATTTTTAAGGGCTATATTTCCATAGCGACTATTTTGAATTTTCAACCGAGCATAACTTTTTATTCCTGCTATGAAATTTCAATTTTTCAGATTCTTTGGAAAGATTTTTTCAAATAGATTCAAATATTTTTGTTTTCGCTAAAATCTGGTTTATTTTGACTCCTGTACATTGATTTGAAATTTGAAATTTGAAATCAAATTTTCAAACCTGTCAACCAGGTATATTTCTACTTATTTACTACTACGCGTAATCGACTGTGTAGTTCCCTGCTACACACCTGTCTTTCTCTAAAAAAATTCAAACTACCACGCCATTTTCAATTCCTTTTATAATTAAAATCAATATTTATATTCTAACGACGATTCAAATAAATATATACATTCTAATTCTATTCAAAATAAATTTCTTATCGTTATTATTTAAAATAAATCATTTTAAATATTCAAATTTCATTAAAATTTCCAAAATAATTTTTTTAAATTGGTTCTGATTTTCCGGGTTGTTACAATAGCACTGTGGATCCAGAAATCAGTCCCATTAAACATAAATATGTTGTAGTTATTTTCCAGATCTTTAGTTCAGTATTGAAAGATGAAATATGTAAATTTGGGTAAATAGATGAACTTGTGTATTATGTGATTTTAAGAATAAAAAGAAATATTCCTAGTTTACATTCAATATTTTTGGGTTTTCGGCTTAAGCATTGTAAGTTATGTCTTTTTCCACATTTTTAAATGAAGAGGCATTATTTTAGAATCACAAGAAGTTTGACAAAAAGAATTGAAAAGGGAAAAGCGGTGCAAAGGTACATATAAAATTAAATATATGTTTTTGCATGTAATTTGCATCAACTATTCCAAATTAAAAATATATTACGTATATTTCTTGTGATTTGGGCATATGTCAATTCCACAAAATAGACATGATTTACAATACATTTGGCTAACGATCCTTGTGAGATTTGAAACCTTTTTGGCAAGATTGAATTTAAAAAGGGAATGGTTAGTTAATTGATTAGACCAAATCATAAATTTAAAAATAAGTATTGCCAAATAATAAATAAAATATTAATAACTACGTTGTCCGCACAAAAACAGGAAAATGATTATATGCATATTATCCATCCAAATAAGCGTAAAACGGTGAAATATAAGTTTGTACGGACTGTTTGAATGTTTGAGATGGTTCAATTATGGAATTATATGTAAATGTAATCCATTTTGAATTAATATATTTGTGGTGACCATTTGTAGCAATAAATATAATTAATTGCCATAAATGAGACCGCACATAAGGGAATAACCATTGTAACCAATATTGATTTGGGAAAATAAATTATGAATAGGAAAACGGTTACAATTCCTAAAATCAATTAGGATAATTGTTGTGGACCCCAAGTAGGAAATTTAAATTATAACCGCATTTATACATGAGGTTAAACTCAACTTATGGTGTAAGCCTGCCCGAAACCGACCAGCAAATCCAGCGACCACAGGTAGTCAATTTAAGATGAGTGGTATAATGCATAAATATAATCGTATTAAGGCACGAGGTTAAGTTCACTTGTGGTAGAAGTCTACTCGGAACTGACCGGCATATCCAACATCCACAGGAAATCAACTTAATGTGAGAGGCCTGGTATGTAATATATATATTTATATAACAGTAAATAAATAAATAAATAAATAAGAATAGAAATTGTCCATTGGGGTACAACAAATAGATAACTTGGGACTGATAAATAGTTTCTTTAGGAAAATATAACCATTAGAGTCATAAAGGGCAATAAAAAGAAATGGTGTCAAAAAGGGGATTTATGGATATAGATTTTCGTTTAAACACTAAGTCCAAATTAGAGAAGAAATTAAATAAATATGCCGGAGAAAAGGGAATATAAACTCCCTTATTTATGTCAATAAAACTTATGATTAAAAATATAGTTGAACTTAGTAGGTTAATAATGTAAGACATTATTAACTATATAAACCCGTGATAAAAATAAATGGTGTATATGTAATATTTCCATATAAAGGAATTAAAAAGGAATGACAAAATAACGTAGCCTACTTTATCACAAAAAGGGAAAGGTGTTAAAGGGAAATGAGGGACGAACGACTAACCTTTTTGTATAGTCCGTCTCCTGGGTCCTATAAAGCTAAGTTACTAGGGTTAAAGAGTCCACATAGGAATAGGTTTTTCAGTATAGGGGTCTTAAATGGCAGGTGTGTGTTGGCCTACCCAAACTTGGAAATTAAAAGGGCCAAATATGGCCATCTATCCTACGGGAAGTAGTAAGCGACTAAGGAGGTTATTGTAACACCCTGCATAACAATTAAATAATGCATATAAGAAAAAGAAAATTTTGAAGAGATCCCAGAATTTGGCCATGGGAGTAGCGTTATTGCATTCGTGGCGATTTTCTAATCAATTTAGACATATGGATTGCAGAAAACCGATTTAAGATGAAAGGATACCTTTAAATGAAGCATTGCCGCAAAAAATGAAAATAAGGTAAAGAAGGAAAACAATGAGTATTGTTGTTTCTAAACATATTAACAAAAGACTTCATAGCAGTTGGTTGAGGCATTGGATATGTAACATAGAGGTCAGTGTTCGAACCCCGGCGGTGACATAATTTTTAGCTTTGTTTTAGGGAGGGCCAACTGAGCATACAAATATATGTATATGCATGAACATAAATAAAGGAAAAATAATGGTAATGTATAATTTAAATAAATTTATACATTGAAGAGGAGGAAAATTAATACAATTTTTAATGCATTAAGAAAGGTAAGAAAAATCATGCAACTAAAAGAGTTAGTGTGGATACTAATTAATGCAATGACATTATAAGGAAATGGATAATTTCATGCGAGCGTTAAAATTGGATATATATATATATATATATATATATATATATATATATATATATATGCATGTATGTATAACATAGAGGAAGGTAACACACGCTAATAAATGCAATAACGAATAAAAAGAGGAAGCATTATAAGTTAACACATTTAAAAAAAAAGAGTACATTTGAAAAAGCATGCAATAAAAATGTGAAGTAATGGCATAAGAAGAAACGCACAAGTATATATGTAAGGTATTCAAAAGAAAAACATTTTTAATATTAAAAAGTGCAATTAACGCAAATGTTACTGAGAAAAGAAACGTCGTGGAAGATAAATGCATGAAAAGGGAAGGTTAATGTGTGAATAACGCACAATAATATTTGAAAGAAATGCGTTAAAAATAGTAAATTGAGGCATTAACGAGAAAGTGTTTTAAAAAAAAAGTCATGCATTAATTAACTAAGAGAGGCAAAATTTGGAATAAAAAAGTTTGTACACATAAGGAGGCTTTGTATACGCGTAAGGATGACTTATGTATGAAGATAATTCCAATTAAAGACAAGGACGTACACGCATGAAAACATGCAATTAATTAAAGGAGGATAGGCTCAATTAATTTAAAAAGGGAGCAAAACAAGAAGCCTATTGAAAGCTGCAAAACATTAAAATTGTATGTGTACAGGCAGCGTAAAATAAAGTATGAAATGCAAAATGGGCCTTATTCATAGTTGACTCAGCATTTCACGTATGGTTAGATTGAAAAAATTAATATCTAACGGTTAAGGATTGGCTCTATTAATCTATAAAAAGGGGCTCTCTCTACCATTTTATCCACTCACAATTCTTCATCTCTTTCTCGGCCTCCACGACATTCTAAATTAAAAATAAAATGGGGAGATGCTGCTGAAATCTGGATTAACAAAAAAGGTTCAAGACTTATAACCAACCTCCAACTCTACAAAAAGATAAAAGTCATATTTCTTCTACAACAACTATTTAGAAGAATTTCTAGATCTGCAAATGAGGTGAGTGGAATTAAGTTATATCATTTTTGATAATGATATATTATCGCTTAAACATTCCCTGTTATCGTATAATGTGAATTTTCAAGAATAATTAAAAGTATTGAATTGTTGTTATGACATGTTTAGATATGATATAGTGAAATGTTTAAACACATGTTAGAAAGGATAAAAGTGATGAATATGACATGTTGGAATATTAATATGCTAAAGATATTAATATGTTGGGAAATTTGCCAAAACATGCGTAGCAATTACCGTTGTTTCAATTCCATGTCACTTGTGACATTTATGCACCTAGACTGTTAACGATAGAAATTGATAAAATTGCATGTTAAGTTAGGAAAATTACATGATTTGGCGATCACATGTTATTTTTAAATTTGAATAATTATCTGTTTAATTGATTACAGATAAAATAGAATTAATAATATGTGAGAAAGAACATATGACATAAAATAGGCATAATATGATGACCTATAAATTATAAATTACAGTGGAAATTTGAAAGAATTAGACATGCCTAGATTATATAAAAGATTTATAGTAAATAAGAAACTATAACCGCGCTTAGACACAAGGTTAGATTACACTTATGGTAGATGTCTGCCCGGAACTTCCCGGCATATCCAGCATCCACAAGTGGTAAATCTAACGTGAGGGGTCTAAGCGCATAATTAAAACATGTAATGGTGCTAAGACACGAGGTTAAGTCAGTGGTAGAAGTCTACCCAGAACTGCCCGACAAATCCAGCATCCACAAGTGTAGGCTTAATGTGAGAGGTCTAGTGCATAAATAAATACATATATAACTATATGCAAATAGAAGGATTGATAAACAACATTAATGGGAATAAATGAAATTGAAAGAAAGATACAATAGTAAAAGAAAATGGGAATGAACCAGGAATGATAATAACCTATTATAAATAAATTACATTAATGAGAATTTTTTATAATAGGTAGACTTGTCCTAAGGACAAGTGAAGATTATAACCTAGGTTGTAATAAATTAGTAAGCAAATGAGATAACTGGTGAAATGAGATAAGTGACACTTAATTGTAAATTAAGTAATTAGTAAATGGGGAAAACCTGAAACCAGTTGTTTGTAACAAGTAGAGAAAAGGGGGAAACTTATGAAATGAAAGAAGTTGTACTTAATTATAAATTAAGTAATTTGAAAACATGGAAGTCTGAAATATGTTGATAAGAATGTTATGTTAAGGATTGTCCTAGGGTCAAGTGGGAATAATAAATTAGGTTATAATAAAACAATAAGGAAATTAGAATAACTTATGTTATGGGATAAACTGTACTTAATTGTAAATTAAGTTATTTGTGAGAACGAGAATCTAAAATCTACGGATGAGGACAACATAAGTTATATTTATAGGAAGAGGAGACTTAATAGTGAACCTTAGTTAAAAGAATTAAGTTAATAAGTAAACAACATTAAGTTGTAATGACAACATAAGAGGGAATTATGATTAAATAAGAAAGCACGAGGCAACTTAGAAAATGAGGTAAGTTATATCAATCATACATGTTAAGTGACATGTTAAATAGAAACGTGTGGATTAAGATACACTTAGTTACATATTATGTAGAACATGTTATTGTAACCTTGAATCAAACAAGAATATAAAGGGATTTTGGATTACAGACCTTGGATCACAATCTAGAGAATAACATATTGTGGGCTTATTAATAAACTTAAATGGGTTAAGTTGTATAACTAAAATTAATAAGCAAGATGGGCCTATTCCTCAAAGATATAAGGGGCTAGGAAGAACTTAGTAACCTGAATAAAAATTTAAGATAACCAAGTTAAATGGAAACCTTATAAGAAGCAAGCGCAGACATAGGGTCTAATAACACATTAAAGTGAGGCGCTTGGACCAGTCCGCACGTTTGAGGATGGATAACCCAACGGGGTAGATCATCATGGTGTTATATATAAGGCACGAGGGGAGATCACATTCATCTGATTATTTTGTCGGCTCCGAAGGACTGGAAGGGGAAGCATGCGGCTTCCTGAGATACGTAAGGTGCTTGTAATTACCCGAAAATCTGAGCCAGTTTAAAATTTTTATTTTGGCAATTTTAACAAATGTTGAATATTTAAAATAGATTATTTTAAATAATATCGACAAAAAATTATTTTGAATATATTTAGAACGTATACATTTATACGCGTTGTCGTTAGAATATAAATAATTATATATAATTATAAACAGAATTGAAAATGGCGCGGTAGTTCGATAATTCGATTTCAAACTTCAATTGAATGTACCGGGTGCAAAACAATCCGGATTTTAGTGAAACCAAAAACATTAGAATCTAATTGGGAATATCTTTCCAACGAATCCGAAAAATCAAAATTTCATAGCGGGAATCAAAAGATATGTCCAGTTGGAAATTCTGAATAGTCGCTATGGAATTCAGGCCCTTAAAAATGGAAATTTTGCAAACGACCTCGGATTTCGACGAAACCACTTTTGTTGGGTCCGTGATGTCAAATTATTGCTAGATTCCAAATTTCATAATTTTTCGAATCAATATGTGAGCGTGGCAAAGGAAAACGCGTTTGACCGGTTTCAGTTGATTTTAATCGACTGGAAATTGGCCATTTTTCCAACGGTCTCAGAATTCGACGAAACTAGTTTTTTTAGGACCGTATTGTCAATATGAAGCTAGAAAATATTTTTCTGGAATTTTTTGAGTTAGTATGTGACCCCGGTAAATTGAAATGCGCGTTCAAATTCAATATATAAAGTTATATGTTGATTTTGACGAAAACTGATCGAAACGATCGAATCAGCCTACGATACATATCCCATTGTGTTCGGAATGGAGGTAAAACGCTATGGACGACAGGCGATGGGCCTCGTTTTGAGGTCGAAAATAAAGGTTGCTTTTTGGTGGAAAAATTAAATAATTAAATAATAAATTAAAACTTTCTCTCCCTCTCTCCTCTCTATATTCCTCTGCCCCCCCCCCCCCCATTCGATTTTCCAAATCAGAAAAAAAAATTGGAGGGAGGACGGAGGCGGAAGAACCGCCATCGTGCCCCCCCTAGGGCAGCGTCGCCCACCGCCGTGCCCCAGGTGGCGACGCGCCACCTCTGAAGCCCCCCCAACCCCCTGCCCTCGCGACACAGCCCCCCACCACCAAAATCGACCGCAACCACCACCGAACACCTCCCCCTCCCTTCCTCCTACTGCCGACCATCGGCGTAGCCAACACCCCCCCTCCTCCTCCGAAAATCTGTAAGTGGTGTATTCCTTTTTATTATTTTATTTTCTTTTAATTTAGTTATATACCTTGTTTTATTTTCTGATTTTAAAAATAAATAAATGTAAATGCATGATTTAAATTCAGTTTTTAGTTTATATATATATATATATAATTAGCATTGTAAAAATCTGATTTTTACATATGCAGAGGATTAAAAACATGATTTTGATATGTGTAGAGGATTAAAAACATGATCTTTGTATATGTAGGAAAGGAAAAGATTTGATTTTTTAATATATGAAAAGCGATATTTTTATAGGTGGAATATGAGATATTTAAATATAATCTTTAAAGGGAAAAGGGCGACAACTTCAAAAATAAAAAGATGAGATTTTTAATTAGCTAAAGATACGATTTTTAATTGTTTAAAAATATAATTTTTTCGTATGTAAAGATAGAAAATATAACTTTCATATTAGATAGATAATAAAAATATAATCTTTCATATTGTAGAAGGATAAAAATATGATTTTTACAAAGTGGGAACTATAAAAATATAACCTTTATAGGATAGAAAATATAAAAATATCATCTTTGTATATATAGCGAAATAAAAATCTGATTTTTATTATATATACGTTGAAATAAAGAGGTGATTTTTATAGTGATGAAATCTTTACAGTTGAAAAGGCGAAATCTTTTTATATAGTAGCGGTGTAAAAATAGAATTTTATCTATATATTAGCGAAGTAGAAATTCGATTTTTATATATTGAATAGCGAAGTAAAAATTCGATTTTTAAATATATGAAGTGATTATAAAAATATGATTTTTAAATTGAAAGTAAACAAATAAAAAAGGTGATTTTTATTTTGAAGACATCACTATATAAAAATGTGATTTTTATATATGTAGTGACTACGGGCATCGAAAGAGAAGAAAGGCGAGAACGATGAAGATTTCTCTAAATGAAGTGTCGGGAAGTTGGAATAACTATCGGTGAGAAATTCTCACTCTAAATTTCTTTTTCTAGTTATATATATATATATATATATATATACTAGGATGCAGACGGTGTTTAGTAGCACCCGACACAATCGTCCACAGACCATGGACTTGTTTATTTGGTTGTGTAGTTGGTTAGATTATTTGGTTTGAATTGAAATGTTTGGTGAAATGGAATGGATTTGATTGATGTGTGAATGGCGTGGGCCTTCACTAGACCGGGGATAAGGCTAGGCCTTGTCCCGTTTCTAGTATCGTGTCGTTATGCCGCCGAAATTTTCTAAAATAAGTTAGAAAAATAAAAATATCATTTTATTGTGTAAATGAACTAAATAGAAATTAATGTGTTGAAAGAAAAGAAAATATTTATATAGTTAAAAATATTTTATCATTAAAAATATAATTTTTAACGTGAAAGTGAATAAATATTTATAAACAAATCGGCCGATTTGTTTATATACACTGATTTGACTGATATTGATTGGGTCGATAAATTTTACACATCGCCCAACTGCACAAATAAAATCTGTGTTTGATTGTTTGAAACCCCACACGGGTATTGGGATAAAATACGGCATACACTAATACCAATAATTAGTTGTATGTCGATCGATTGATTGACAGGCTGTTATAAGCGCTAGATATCTATATTTGATGCTTATACAGTGTAGTGCACTTTGGATGATGGTTGATTATTTATCGTTGCTATTATATGCATGTGTGGTATGGAATCCATATAGTTAACGTTATATGTTAATTGATTGGGCCTCATTCCAATTTGAAAAATAAAGAATATTATAAAATAAAGGTTCATGTGTTGACCGTACTCATCCGTTGAGATTAGTCATGTGTTGAACGAAATATTTTAATAATAAAATTTACATCTTTATCAATATAAAATAAAGGTTCATGTGTTGACAGTACTCAACCGTTGAGATTAGTCATGTGTTGAACAAAATATTTTAAAAATAGAAATATTTGAAATAGAAATATTCGAAAAGGAAATATTTGAAAAAGAAATATTTGAAATAGAATATTAGAAAATAGAAAAATATGAAGCCGTGTTGATTAGATTGACGCCATTTTGACGTGAACGATATTTATATCGATTTTATTCATTTTAAAATGAATATTGAAAAGTGATTTCCAAATCGAATATTTTGAAATGAAATATGAATTGAATTGAAAAGAAAACGAATTCGAATTGAATGTATAACGAATTGAATTCGAATTGAATATATAAAGAATTTGATTTCAATTGAATATATAACGAATTTGATTTGAATTTGAATAGAAAACGAATTCGAATTGAATTGAAAAGAAAACGAATTTGAATTGAATTGAAAAGAAAATGAATTAGAATCGAATTAAAATCGATTTGAATTGAAATCAAATAGAAATGAAAGTAAAAAGGATTTATAATCGAAAATTCAATTTTTGATTTGAATTTGAAATAAAGGTTGAAATTGTTTTTGAAACGAATTCAAAACTATTTATAAAATTCGTTTTGAATAGTAATCGACGAAATATATATTATATATATTATATATATAATATAATGGCCTGAATAGAACGCGCCGCGCCGCGGCAGTTCGTGAATTTCGACCATTTATTCCAAACGGACATTACGGGAGATCCGACCGTCGGATTCTCCTAAAACCGGAACCGTTGGGTTCGTATCGAAAAGAGCTTTCTAACGAATATTAGAAATTTGAAATCTAACGGTTGGATTTGGAGATACGCCCAAATCAAATTCGAAAAAGGTCGCTATAGGTGTAGTTCGATGGCCGTTGTTGGAAATCGACTGTACGGGCCTTGATAAAATTATTAAAAATAGTAATAATTTGTGTAAAATCATAAGAAATGATTTGGGAAAATTTGGGATGAAAAACTCCATATTTGAAAAGATAAAAATAGATTTTTATCGAAATGAACTAGTTTTGAACTGAAATTAAAACCCATTTATTTTTAAATAAATAAATTAGATTTGAAATGGGTTTTAAATAAAATTGATTTATGGGTTTATCGTGAACAGTGTTTTAAATAACATTTGTTCTTTAACCCGATAATAAATAGAATGTGATATGGGTTTATCGTGAACTGTGTTTTAAATGACACTAGTTCTTTAACCCAGTAAAAGGAGTTTTAATGAATCTGCAATTAAATTGAAATGTGAATTGATAATTTAAATTATCAAATTTAGAAAGTGAGCGAGGATGGAGTATTACCAGTTTTGCTCCAAAGCGATAGTTAAATCTTTAATTAGATTTGAACGTGAAATGGTAATTAATTTTACCAATAACACCATAGTGTTAGATATGGAGTATTACCAGTTTTGCTTCATGGGATGAATAGGTTGGGATTGGGAAATAAAATAAATAATTACTTCGGTGTGGTTCGCTAATCTCGACTAGTTTGGAAAACCATAATTTGGTTTGAAATTACATCCAAAGGAAGATTAAAGGATAAATTTTAAAGAATTTATCTTGGATAAAATTAATGGGAACCTTTCTAAGAATTGAAATTTAGTAACTAGCTGAAGGTTAGTTAAGAAGAATGGTTTCCTGGATATTGATCTGATGTTGGTTTCGGCCTTCGGGGTTAATATTCGGGGGATTGCTCTCTTACTGATTTACGGTTAAGGACTAATGAATTGGAATGAGGCGTATGTTGTGTTTGTGTAACATTTGTTTTTAATATACGCGGGTTGTTCGGAAAGGCCGGGTTCATACCCATTCTGAATAACCGATTCGACGATATGTCGAAGATGAAGACGGTGGTCGAAGACCGGAAGTCTTCACATCGTTTGGGTAATTACTGGCGATCCTGACTGGGCTGTACACCCAAGAGGATGGAAATAGTTGGTGGTCGTCCAGACGTACTTGGAGATCGATGGATATGCGAGGAAAGTGCCTCCGGTTTCGTTCAGACCCAGAGCGAACTTGTAAATGGATTGTGTGTTGACATTGGATTTTATTCTATGTTGATTGATTTCTTGTTAAATATATATCTGTTTGGCGGCGGAGAATTTATTCTCTTGCTTAACGCCCTTCTCTGAGATGTACGAGCTTAGAGGTTATATATCGATAGATATCAATCGCATAGCATGAATTGCCTGTGTGGCACGCTGAGTTGCATAGATCAAGGCTTCTGTTGAAAGCAAAGTCTTGTGGTTGATGATCAAAGCACGGTCTACGTGGCAGCTTTGTGTATAACGTGAATTCGCGAGCCTCACACCTCGGTATGAGTCAAAAACGGGATACGGACTACAGGGAGAGCACGATGTTTCTTTCTAGCTTTGGTGGTGTTAGTGATTTACCAGCCCTGACATTTATATACTTTTCACCTATGTGGTTGTTGGATGAGGCGCCTCGATTTTAGGTCTGTAAGGACTGGGAAACGTGTGTTCAGGAATAAATAATCCTCTAACGTAAGTGAGGACCGGCCCTGAAGCATCCAGGATTGCCCAGAGTGTGTAGTCCTGAGACATTTGCTAGAGTGTCTCGAAAGCGGAGAGGAGCTTGCCCCATGCCTCGACTCATGACGGGAATCCAATTTCCAATACGTGTATTTTGGCTTTATTTGTAGAGCCTAGTATGGCGACATAGTAGCATGGGATGCTATGCCATCTATGATTTATATTTATGATTGAAATTGTTTTGACACTATACACTTATTATAGTATCAAATGATTTGTTTTAAACGTATCAAGCATGTTTGGCTATTATAAGGGAAAACCCTATCCTCCGGCTTGCGTTGCATTGTGTGATGGGACCTAGGTCTTATAATAATTTCATTTTTCGAAAAAGCATTGCGCTGTTTATTCTATGCACTGGTATTCTTGGGAGGAAACCCGTTCCGTGTTATACGGCGTGGTCCCTTGAATTACTCTCTTTTAAAATAAAGCTTTAAATAACTGTTTTAGTTCTCACACCAGTCACATGACTGACTTGGAGTTTATTGTTTTAACCTAAACTCTGGGTGCCCCTATTTTCTACACGGGCAGCTAGTAGTTTTGGTATTGCAGATTTATATTCCCAGGATCCTGGTTTACAGCTGGAATGATATCCGGAAAGCTCTGTATCTGTATATCACCTTCAGTTGTGCTTTATATTGTTTTTCCGCTGCTATGTAATTTATTTTAATCTCTGATATTTATCGAATGTAATTTATTCATTTATACTCTGTATATTCTTGTATCTGATGGAATTGTTGTAATAACAATGAAATGTTCTTCCGTCTGCGTTCTGATTTGTATTGTTCTCAAACGATCAGGGGTTTTGAACGGTCTAGATCGGTTTAACGACTGATTCGGATCGAGCGAAATTCCCGGCCATCACAGTTGGTATCAGAGCTTTGGTTTACAGAGCTCGAGAACAAGACACATTAGAACCATACGAAAGAATTCATCAGATATTGGATTAGTAATATCCAATTAGAATGACTCGTTAGAGATAGGATCAGTAGTATCCTAGAACGAGTGTGAAGAGTATATTTTTCAAATGAAAACAATTTTTGTTTTGAAAATTTAAATCAATTCTACGTATTTGAATATTTATTTATTTTGAATTTGGACAATCCAATATATAAAGATTTTGCATATACGCGTCATGAACGTATATTCGAAGTTTTAATATACTGGATAGATATAGAATCTCACTCTAGTAGCCCGGGGATGATTCCACTGATGAAGTACGCCACCAGTGGTTTATTTTCGTGTTTCGAAGGTGTGATATCTATATATTTCCATTAGACTGGTGTGAGAACCAAAACTTACATAGATTTATTGATTGTGAATTGATATCAAAAATATGATTTTCTGTATATGTATCAAAATTATGAATTTGAAACGTTAAATCCACTAATTGATAGATGTTTGTGTTGTTTGTTTATTTGTTTAATAATTTTGAACCATTTAGCCTAATTGAACCAAATATTGAATTGTATTGAAAATTGGTCGCATTTGCTTGCATATACAAGTAGTTACATTGAACAGGTCATAGCAAGGAGGCTAGAGCCGAAGAATAAAATTTGTTTGCCCGACAAATAGGTTTATATTTACTTTAATTTACTGTTTTGTTTGGGTGATGATGATTTTATGAGCCTATTGGCTAGCCGCTTGGCTTTTTCTTTTTCTTTTTGAGATCAGAAGGCCTATATAGCAATTTCGGGATTTTCCCGTGGCTCCCGGTGCAGGGGAGGTTATGGCGAAATTTTTCGAAAATTTAGGGTGTTAGCCAAATTTTTGAAGAATTTGAAAATTCTCAGAAACTGAAAAGTTGGAGAATGGAAGCCGGATCGAACGTAGAGTTGATTAATCAAACCGCTTTCGACTTTGTTCCTTTTCGGGGACGAAAAGTTTTAAGTGGGGGAGATTGTAATAACCCGAAAATCTAAGCCAGTTTAAAATTTTTATTTTGGCAATTTTAACGAATGTTGAATATTTAAAATAGATTATTTTAAATAATATCGACGAAAATTTATTTTGAATATATTTAGAACGTATACATTTATACGCGTTGTCGTTAGAATATAAATAATTATATATAATTATAAATAGAATTGAAAATGGCGCGGTAGTTCGATAATTCGATTTCAAACTTCAATTGAATGTACCGGGTGCAAAACAATCCGGATTTTAGTGAAACCAAAAACATTAGAATCAAATTGGGAATATCTTTCCAACGAATCCGAAAAATCAAAATTTCATAGCGGGAATCAAAAGATATGTCCAGTTGAAAATTCTGAATAGTCGCTATGGAATTCAGGCCCTTAAAAATGGAAATTTTGCAAACGACCTCGGATTTCGACGAAACCACTTTTGTTGGGTCCGTGATGTCAAATTATTGCTAGATTCCAAATTTCATAATTTTTCGAATCAATATGTGAGCGTGGCAAAGGAAAACGCGTTTGACCAGTTTAAGTTGATTTTAATCGACTGGAAATTGGACATTTTTCCAACGGTCTCAGAATTCGACGAAACTAGTTTTTTTAGGACCGTATCGTCAATACGAAGCTAGAAAATATTTTTCTGGAATTTTTCGAGTTAGTACGAGACCTCGGTGAATTGAAATGCGCGTTCAAATTCAACATATAGAGTTATATGTTGATTTTGACGAAAACTGATCGAAATGATCGAATCAGCCTAGGATACATATCCCATTGTGTTAGGAATGGAGGTAAAACGCTATGGACGACAGGCGGTGGGCCTCGTTTTGAGGTCGAAAATAAAGGTTGCTTTTTGGAGGAAAAATAAAATAATTAAATAATAAATTAAAACTTTCTCTCCCTCTCTCCTCTCTATATTCCTCTGCCCCCCCCCCCTCATTCGATTTTCCAAATCAAAAGAAAAAAAATGGAGGGAGGACGGAGGCGGAAGAACCGCCATCGCGCCCCCCTAGGGCAGCACCGCCCACCGCCGTGCCCCAGGTGGCGGCGCGCCACCTCCGAACCCCCCACCCCCTGCCCTCGCGACACAGCCCCCCCTGCCACCAAAATCGACCGCAACCACCACCAAACACCCCCCTCCCTTCCTCCTACTGCCGACCATCGGTGAAGCCAACACCCCTCCCCTCCTCCGAAAATCTGTAAGTGGTGTTTTCCTTTTTATTATTTTATTTTCTTTTAATTTAGTTATATACCTTGTTTTATTTTCTGATTTTAAAAAAAAATGTAAATGCATGATTTAAATTCAGTTTTTAGTTTATATATATAATTAGCATTGTAAAAATCTGATTTTTACATATGTAGAGGATTAAAAACATGATTTTGATATGTGTAGAGGATTAAAAACATGATCTTTGTATATGTAGGAAAGGAAAAGATTTGATTTTTAATATATGAAAAGCGATATTTTTATAGGTGGAATACGAGATCTTTAAATATAATCTTTAAAGGGAAAAGGGCGATAACTTCGAAAATAAAAAGATGAGATTTTTAATTAGCTAAAGATACGATTTTTAATTGTTTAAAAATATAATTTTTTTCGTATGTAAAAATAGAAAATATAATTTTCATATTAGATAGATAATAAAAATATAATCTTTCATATTGTAGAAGGAAAAAAATATGATTTTTACAAAGTGGGAACTATAAAAATATAATCTTTATAGGATAGAGAATATAAAAATATCATCTTTGTATATGTAGCGAAATAAAAATCTGATTTTTATTATATATACGTTGAAATAAAGAGGTGATTTTTATAGTGATGAAATCTTTACATTCGAAAAGGCGAAATCTTTTTATATAGTAGCGGTGTAAAAATAGAATTTTATCTATATATTAGCGAAGTAGAAATTCGATTTTTATATATTGAATAGCGAAGTAAAAATTCGATTTTTAAATATATGTAGTGATTATAAAAATATGATTTTTAAATTGAAAGTAAACAAATAAAAAAGGTGATTTTTATTTTAAAGACATCACTATATAAAAATGTGATTTTTATATATGTAGTGACTACGGGCATCGAAAGAGAAGAAAGGCGAGAACGATGAAGATTTCTCTGAATGAAGTGTCGTGAAGTTGGAATAGCTATCGGTGAGAACTTCTCACTCTAAATTTCTTTTTCTAGTTTTATATATATATATATACTAGGATGCAGACGGTGTTTAGTAGCACCCGACACAATCGTCCACAGACCATGGACTTGTTTGTTTGGTTGTGTAGTTGGTTAGATTATTTGGTTTGAATTGAATTGTTTGGTGAAATGGAATGGATTTGATTGATGTGTGAATGGCGTGGGCCTTCACTAGACCGGGGATAAGGCTAGGCCTTGTCCCGTTTCTAGTATCGTGCCGTTATGCCGCCGAAATTTTCTAAAATAAGTTAGAAAAATAAAAATATCATTTTATTGTGTAAATGAACTAAATAGAAATTAATGTGTTGAAAGAAAATAAAGTATTTATATAGTTAAAAATATTTTATCGTTAAAAATATAATTTTTAACATGAAAGTGAATAAATAAATATTTATAAACAAATCGGCCGATTTGTTTATATACACTGATTTGACTGATATTGATTGGGTCGATAAATTTTACACATCGCCCAACTGCACAAATAAAATCTGTGTTTGATTGTTTGAAAACCAACACGGGTATTGGGATAAAATACGGCATACACTAATCCCAATAATTAGTTGTATGTCGATCGATTGATTGACAGGCTGTTATAAGCGTTAGATATCTATATTTGATGCTTATACAGTGTAGTGCACTTTGGATGATGGTTGATTATTTATCGTTGCTATTATATGCATGTGTGGTATGGAATCCATATAGTTAACGCTATATGGTAATTGATTGGGCCTCATTCCAATTTGAAAATTAAAGAATATTATAAAATAAAGGTTCATGTGTTGACCGTACTCATTCGTTGAGATTAGTCATGTGTTGAACGAAATATTTTAATAATAAAATTTACATCTTTATCAATATAAAATAAAGTTTCATGTGTTGACAGTACTCATCCGTTGAGATTAGTCATGTGTTGAACGAAATATTTTAAAAATAGAAATATTTGAAATAGAAATATTCGAAAAGGAAATATTTGAAAAAGAAATATTTGAAATAGAATGTTAGAAAATAGAAATATATGAAGCCGTGTTGATTAGATTGACGCCATTTTGACGTGAACGATATTTAATCGATTTTATTCATTTTAAAATGAATATTGAAAAGTGATTTCCAAATCGAATATTTTGAAATGAAATTTGAATTGAATTGAAAAGAAAACGATTTCGAATTGAATGTATAACGAATTGAATTCGAATTGAATATATAACGAATTTGATTTCAATTGAATATATAACGAATTTGATTTCAATTGAATATATAACGAATTTGATTTGAATTGAATAGAAAACGAATTCGAATTGAATTGAAAAGAAAACGAATTTGAATTGAATTGAAAAGAAAATGAATTTGAATCGAATTAAAATCGATTTGAATTGAAATCAAATAGAAATGAAAGTAAAAAGGATTTATAATAGAAAATTCAATTTTTGATTTGAATTTGAAATAAAGGTTGAAATTGTTTTTGAAACGAATTCAAAACTATTTATAAAATTCTTTTTGAATAGTAATCGACGAAATATATATTATATATATTATATATATAATATAATGGCCTGAATAGAACGCGCCGCGCCGCGGCAGTTCGTGAATTTCGACCATTTATTCCAAACGGACATTACGGGAGATTCGACCGTCGGATTCTCCTAAAACCGGAACCGTTGGGTTCGTATCGAAAAGAGATTTCTAACGAATATTAGAAATTTGAAATCTAACGGTTGGATTTGGAGATACGCCTAAATCAAATTCGAAAAAGGTCGCTATAGGTGCAGTTCGATGGCCGTTGTTGGAAATCGACTGTACGGGCCTTGATAAAATTATTAAAAATAGTAATAATTTGTGTAAAATCATAAGAAATGATTTGGGAAAATTTGGGATGAAAAACTCCATATTTGAAAAGAAAAAAATAGATTTTTATCGAAATGAACTAGTTTTGAACTGAAATTAAAACCCATTTATTTTTAAATAAATAAATTAGATTTGAAATGGGCTTTAAATAAAATTGATTTATGGGTTTATCGTGAACAGTGTTTTAAATAACATTTGTTCTTTAACCCGATAATAAATAGAATATGATATGGGTTTATCGTGAACTGTGTTTTAAATGACACTAGTTCTTTAACCCAGTAAAATGAGTTTTAATGAATCTGCAATTAAATTGAAACGTGAATTGATAATTTAAATTATCAAATTTAGAAAGTGAGCGAGGATGGAGTATTACCAGTTTTGCTCCAAAGCGATAGTTAAATCTTTAATTAGATTTGAACGTGAAATGGTAATTAATTTTACCAATAACACCATAGTGTTAGATATGGAGTATTACCAGTTTTGCTTCATGGGATGAATAGGTTGGGATTGGGAAATAAAATAAATAATTACTTCGGTGTGGTTCGCTAATCTCGACTAGTTTGGAAAACCATAATTTGGTTTGAAATGACATCCAAAGGAAGATTAAAGGATAAATTTTAAAGAATTTATCTTGGATAAAATTAATGGGAACCTTTCCCTAAGAATTGAAATTTAGAAACTAGCTGAAGGTTAGTTAAGAAGAATGGTTTCCTGGATATTGATCTAATGTTGATTTCGGCCTTCGGGGTTAATATTCGGGGGATTGCTCTCTTACTGATTTACGGTTAGGGGCTAATGAATTGGAATGAGGCGTATGTTGTGTTTGTGTAACATTTGTTTTTAATATACGCGGGTTGTTCGGAAAGGCCGGGTTCATACCCATTCTGAATAACCGATTCGACGATATGTCGAAGATGAAGACGGTGGTCGAAGACCGGAAGTCTTCACATCGTTTGGGTAATTACTGACGATCCTGATTGGGCTGTACACCCAAGAGGATGGAAATAGTTGGTGGTCGTCCAGACGTACTTGGAGATTGATGGATATGCTAGGAAACTGCCTCCGGTTTCGTTCAGACCCAGAGCAAAATTGTAAATGGATTGTGTGTCTGACATTGGATTTTATTCTATGTTGATTGATTTCTGTTAAATATATATCTGTTTGGCGGTGGAAAATTTATTCTCTTGCTTAACGCCTGTAATAACCCGGAAAATCTGGGCCAATTTAAAAATTTTTATTTTGGCCATTTTAGCGAATTTTGATATTTAAAATGAATTATTTTAAATAATATCGACGAGAAAATTTATTTTGAATATAAATAGAATGTATATATTATATACGCCGTCGTTAGAATATAAATATTTATATATAATTATAAATAGAATTGAAAATGGCGCGGTAGTTCGATAATTCGATTTCAAACTTCAATTGAATGTACCGGGTGCAAAACAATCCGGATTTTAGTGAAACATAAAATAATAGGATCTAATTGTGAATATCTTTCCAACAAATCCGAATAATTGAAATTTCATAGCGGGAATCAAAAGATATGTCCAGTTGAAAATTCTGAATAGTCGCTATGGAATTCAGGCCCTTAAAAATGGGAATTTTGCAAACGACCTCGGATTTCGACGAAACCACTTTTGTTGGGTCCGTGATGTCAAATTATTGCTAGGTTTCAAATTTCATAATTTTTCGAATCAATATGTGAGCGTGGCAAAGGAAAACGCGTTTTGACCATTTTAGTTGATTTTAATCGACTGGAAATTGGTCATTTTTCCAACGGTCTCAGAATTCGACGAAACTAGTTTTGTTAGGACCGTATCGTCAATACGAAGCTAGAAAATATTTTTCGAGAATTTTTAGAGTTGGTATGTGACCCCGGTAATTTGAAATGTACGTTTAAAATTCAATAAAGTGATTTAAATGTAAATTTAACGGAAACTGGTCGAAACGATCAAATCAGCTTATGATACATATCCCATTGTGTTCGGAATGGGGGTGAAACGCTATAGGCGACAGTCGGTGGGCCTCGTTTCGAAGTCGAATAAAAAGTCAACTCCTTGGGATAAAATAAATTAAAAAATAAATTAAATATATAAAATATTTCTCATATAACCCCCCCTAGTTATCATTTCGAACAGAAGAAAAGAAAAAGGGAAAAAGAAAAAAAAAACTTCGTCGAAGCCTCGTCGATCGCGCCCCTCCTCCGACCGAACCCCACCAGGCCGCGCCGCCTCATCGCCCCCCCCCCCATCGTTCTTCTTCCCCTCCGCATCGCGCGACTTCATCTGAAACCCCCCCAAACCCTCGGAAGCCCACCGCAGTGCCAAACCCTAGCCGCCGCTCTGGCCTGAGCCACCCCCACGCGAGCTCCACCTACCGAGACCACCTCAGCACCTTCGCTCCTCCTCTGACGCGGCCTGCTGCACCCCGGCGCCAATCAGCAAGCCTCCGGCGACCAAACCCTAGGATTTTGTGAGTGCTATTTATTTTAATTTATATAAACTCTGTTTGTGTTCTGATTTGTCATGTTCTCAACGTTCAGGGGTTTCGAACGATCTAGATCGGTTTAACGACTGATTCAGATCGAGCGAAATACCAGGCCGTCACATTTGGTATCAGAGCTTTGGTTTACAGAGCTCGAGAACAAGACACATTAGAACCATACGAAATAATTCATCAGATATTGTATTAGTAATATCCAATTAGGATGACTCGTTAGAAATGGGATCAGTAGTATCCTAGAACGAGTGTGAAGAGTATATTTTTCAAATGAAAACAATTTTGTTTTGAAAATTTAAATCATTTTATGCGTATTTGAATATTTTATTTGTATTGAATATGGACAATCCAATATATAAAGGTTTCGTATATACGCGTCATGAACGTATATTAGAAGTTTTAATATACTGGATAGATATAGGGTTACACTCTAGTCGCCCGGAGATGATATTGATGATAGCGATCGCATCATCAATATTTATGTTCGTGTTTCGAAGGTGTGATTTTCTATATATTTCCATTAGACTGGTGTGAGAACCAAAACTAATATAGTTAGAACACATTGTTGTGAATTGGCACCAAAACAAGATTTTCTGTATATATAGTAAAATTATCAATTTGAAACTCTAATTCACTAATTGATTGATGTTTGTGTTGTTTGTTCATTTGTTTGCTAATTTTGAACCATTATGCCTAATAGAATCAAACATTGAATTATATTGAAAATTGGTCGCATTTGCTTGCATATACATATACTTACATTGAACAGGTCATAGCAAGGAGGCTAGAGCCGAAGAATAAAATTTGTTTGCCCGACAAATAGGTACATGTTTACTACGTAATTTCCTGTTTTGTTTGGGTGATGATGATTTTGTGAGCCTATTTGCTAGCCGCTTGGCTTTTTCTTTTTCTTTTTGAGATCTGAAGGACCGGGGAAGCTATTTGAAATTCCCCGATGCTCCCGGTGCAGGGGAGGTTATGGCGAAATTTTTCGAAAATTTAGGGTGTTAGCCAAATTTTTGAAAATTTGAAAATTCTCAGAAACTGAAAAGTTGGAGAATGGAAGCCAGATCGAGCGTAGAGTTGATTAATCAAACCACTTTCGACTTTGTTCCTTTTCGGGGACGAAAAGTTTTAAGTGGGGGAGATTGTAATAACCCGGAAAATCTGGGCCAGTTTAAAAATTTTTATTTTGGCCATTTTAGCGAATTTTGATATTTAAAATGAATTATTTTAAATAATATCGACGAGAAAATTTATTTTGAATATAAATAGAATGTATATATTATATACGCCGTCGTTAGAATATAAATATTTATATATAATTATAAATAGAATTGAAAATGGCGCGGTAGTTCGATAATTCGATTTCAAACTTCAATTGAATGTACCGGGTGCAAAACAATCCGGATTTTAGTGAAACCAAAAATAATAGGATCTAATTGTGAATATCTTTCCAACGAATCCGAATAATTGAAATTTCATAGCGGGAATCAAAAGATATGTCCAGTTGAAAATTTTGAATAGTCGCTATGGAATTCAGGCCCTTAAAAATGGGAATTTTGCAAACGACCTCGGATTTCGACGAAACCACTTTTGTTGGGTCCGTGATGTCAAATTATTGCTAGATTTCAAATTTCATAATTTTTCGAATCAATATGTGAGCGTGGCAAAGGAAAACGCGTTTTGACCATTTTAGTTGATTTTAATCGACTGGAAATTGGTCATTTTTCCAACGGTCTCAGAATTCGACGAAACTAGTTTTGTTAGGACCATATCGTCAATACGAAGCTAGAAAATATTTTTCGAGAATTTTTAGAGTTAGTATGTGACCCCGGTAATTTGAAATGTACGTTTAAAATTCAATAAAGTGATTTAAATGTAAATTTAACGGAAACTGATCGAAACGATCAAATCAGCTTACGATACATATCCCATTGTGTTCGGAATGGGGGTGAAACGCTATGGGCGACAGTCGGTGGGCCTCGTTTCGAAGTCGAATAAAAAGTCAACTCCTTGGGATAAAATAAATTAAAAATTAAATTAAATATATAAAATCTTTCTCATATACCCCCCCCCTTAGTTATCATTTCGAACAGAAGAAAAGAAAAAGGGAAAAAGAAAAAAAAAACTTCGTCGAAGCCTCGTCGATCGCGCCCCTCCTCCGACCGAACCCCACCAGGCCGCGCCGCCTCATCACGCCCCCCCATCGTTCTTCTTCCCCTCCGCATCGCGCGACTTCATCTGAAACCCCCCCCCCCAAACCCTCGGAAGCCCACCGCAGTGCCAAACCCTAGCCGCCGCTCTGGCCTGAGCCACCCCCACGCGAGCTCCACCTGCCGAGACCACCTCAGCACCTTCGCTCCTCCTCTGACGCGGCCTGCTGCACCCCGGCGCCAATCAGCAAGCCTCCGGCGACCAAACCCTAGGATTTTGTGAGTGCTATTTATTTTAATTTATATAAACTCTGTTTTTGTTTATTTATTTTCTATAAACAAAGAAAAGAACTGATTTAAAGATGAGATTTTTAGTGAAATAAAATATGAATGTCATTATATCAAGAGAGTTGTAAAGATATGTTTTTTTCTTTAAAAACATAGGAAAGATTTGATTTCTAACTACACAAAATATAATTTTTGTATAAGGAAGATAATCAAAATATGATTTTTATATTTTTAAAGTATTAAAAAATATAATTTTTACAATATAGAAAGATTAAATATATGATTTTTATATTTTTAAAGTAATAAAAATATGTTTTTTATATTTTTAAAGTATTAAAAATATAGTCTTTACTATATAGGTGATGTCAAAATATGATTTTTGTTTATGTAAAGAGTTAAAAATATAATTTTTACATGATAAGAATATTAAAAATATCACCTTTATATGTGTAGAAAAAAAAATGAGATTTTTATAAAGATGAAATCTTTAAATTTGAAAAGGCGAAGTCTATGTTTTATAAAGGCGAAAACTATATTTTAGAAAGGCGAAATTTTTATATGGAAAATAGCGTGATAAAAATATAATTTTTATCTATATGACATAGTAGTAAAAATTCGATTTTTATATATTGAATAACATAGTAAAATTTTGATTTTTATATAAAGTATAACGAAGTAAAAATTCGATTTTTAAATGTATGAAGCAAATATAAAAATATGATTTTTAAATGGAAAGTGAATAAATAAAAATGTGATTTTTATTTCAAAGACAACAAAATATAAAAATGTGTGATTTTTATACATGTAGTGGCTACGGGCAAAGAAGATAGCGAAGATGCGATAACAATGAAGATTTCTATCAAAGAAGAGTCAAGATGATTGGATAGCTATCTGTGAGAACTTCTTACTCAAAATCTCTTTTTCTATATATATATATATATATATATATATATATATATATATATATATTAGGATGCAGACGGTGCTTAGTAGCACCCGACACAATCGTCCACAGACCATGGACTTGTTTGTTTGGTTGCATAGCTTAGTTATATGATTTGGTTTGAATTTGGTTGTTTGGTGATTTTGATTGATGTGTGAATGGCGTGGGCCTTCACTAGACCGGGGATAAGGCTAGGCCTTGTCCCGTTTCTAGTATCGTGCCGTTATGCCGCCGAAATTTTCTAAAATATGTTAGAAAAATAAAAATATCATTTTTATTGAATAAATGAACTGAATAGAAATTCATATGTTGAAATTAAATGTTTTATCGTTAAAAATATAATTTTTAACGTGAAGTGAATAAAATAAAATATTCATTTACAAACCGGACGGTTTGTTCATGTACACTGATTTGACTGACATTGATTGGGACGATAAATTTCACACATCGCCCAACTGCACGAATAAAATCTGTGTTTGATTGTTTGAAACCCTACACGGGTGTTGGGATGAAATTTAAAGTTCACTCATCCTGACTGATTAAATATGTCGATCGATTGATTGACAGGCTGTTATAAGCGTTAGATATCTATATTTGATGCTTATACAGTGTAGTGCACTTTGGTTGATGGTTGATTATTTTTCAATGCTATTATATACATGTGATGTATGAAAATCCATATAATTAACATTATATGGTGATTGATTGGGCCTCATTCCAATTTAGAAGATTAAGAATAATATAAAATAAAGGTTCATGTGTTGACTGTACTCATCCGTTGAGATTAGTCATGTGTTGAACGAAATATTTTTATAATAAAATTTACATCTTTATCAATATAAAATAAAGGTTCATGTGTTGACTGTACTCATCCGTTGAGATCAGTCATGTGTTGAACGAATTATTTTTATAATAAAATTTACATCTTTATCAATATAAAATAAAGGTTCATGTGTTGACTGTACTCATCCGTTGAGATCAGTCATGTGTTGAACGAATTATTTTTATAATAAAATTTACATCTTTATCAATATAAAATAAAGGTTCATGTGTTGACTGTACTCATCCGTTGAGATTAGTCATGTGTTGAACGAAGTATTTTAACAAAAATAGTCACACATGGACGGTACTCATTCGTTGAGATTAGTCGTGTGTTGACAAAAAGAAATATTTGAAATAGAATATATAAAGCCGTGTTGAATAGTGATGCGCCATTTTGACGCGAACGATATTTATAACGATTTCGAAATGAATTGAATATACAACGATTTCGAAATGAATTGAATATACAACGATTTCGAAATGAATTGAATATATAACGATTTCGAAATGAATTGAATATATAACGATTTCGAAATGAATTGAATATAAAACGATTTCGAAATGAATTGAATATAAAACGATTTCGAAATGAATTGAATATAAAACGATTTCGAAATGAATTGAATATATAACGATTTCGAAATGAATTGAATATAAAACGATTTCGAATTGAATGGAATAGAAAAACAATTTGATTTCAAATTGAATATATAATGAACTTGATTCAAATAGAAAACGAAACGAATTTAATTTGAATAGAAAATGAATTTGAATCGAATAGAAAACCAATTTGAATTGAATTGAATTGAATTGAAAACGAATTCGAATTGAATTTAAATTGAATTGAAATTTGAATTGAATAGAAATGAATTTTAAAACGAATTTATAAAGAAGAATTCAATTTTGACTTGAATTGAAAGGGAAGTTGAATTTGCTTTTGAAACGAATTTAAAACTATTTATATAATTTGTTTTAAATAGAAATCGACGAAATATATATTATATATATTATATATATAATATAATGGCCTGAATAGAACGCGCCGCGCCGCGGCAGTTCGTAAATTTCGACCATTTATTTCAAACGGACATTACGGGAGATCCGACCGTCGGATTCTCCTAAAACCGGAACCGTTGGGTTCGTATCGAGAAGAGCTTTCTAAAGAATATTAGAAATTCAAAATCTAACGGTTGGATTTGGAGATACGTCCAAATAAAATTCGAAAAAGGTCGCTATAAGTGCAGTTCGATGGCCATTGTTGGAAATCGACTGTACAGGCCTTGATAAAATTATTAAAAATAGTAATAATTTGTATAAAATCATAAGAAATGATTTGGGAAAATTTGGGATGAAAAACTCCACATTTGAAAAGATAAAAATGGTTTTTATCGAAATGCACTAGTTTGAACTAAATTTAAAACCCAATTATTTTTAAATAAATGAATTAGATTTAAAAAGGGGTTTTAAATAATCGAATTTCTAATATATTTGATTAAATTTGAAATGGGTTTATGGTGAACAGTGTTTTAAATAACACTAGTTCTTTAACCCGATAACAAATAGAATGTGAAATGGGTTTATGGTGAACAGTGTTTTAAATAACACTAGTTCTTTAACCCGATAACAAATAGAATGTGATATGGGTTTATCGTGAACAGTGTTTTAAATAACACTAGTTCTTTAACCCGATAACAAATAGAATGTGATATGGGTTTATCGTGAACAGTGTTTTAAATAACACTAGTTCATTAACCCGATAACAAATAGAATGTGATATGGGTTTATCGTGAACAGTGTTTTAAATAACACTAGCTCTTTAACCCGATAACAAATAGAATGTGATTTGGGTTTGTCGTGAACTGTGTTTTAAATAACACCTAGTTCTTTAACCCAGTAAAAGGAGTTCTAATGAATCTGCAATTAGATTGAAGTGTGAATTTGTAATCTAAATTATCAAATTTAGAAATGATCGAGAATGGAGTATCGCCAGTTTTGCTCCAAAGCGATAGTTAAATCTTTAATTAGATTTGAACGTGAAATGGTAATTAATTTTACCGATAACACCACGGTGTTAGATATGGAGTATTACCAGTTTTGCTTCATGGGATGAATAGGTTGGGATTGGGAAATAAAATAAATAACTACTTCGTTACGGTTCGCTAATCTCGACTAGTTGGAAAAACCATAATTTGGTTTTAAATGACATCCAAAGGAAGATACATGATAAAATTTAAAGAATTTATCTTGGATAAAATTAATGGGAACCTTTCCCTAAGAATGTGGAATTTAGAAACTAGCTGTAGGTTGGCTAAGATGAATGGTTTCCTGGATATTGATCTGATGTTGGTTTCGGCCTTCGGGGTTAATGTTTGGGAAATTGTCCTCTTGCTAATTTGCGGTTAGTGACTAATAAATTGGAATGAGGCGTATGTTGTGTTTGTGTAACATTTGTTTTCAATATACGCGGGTTGTTCGGAAAGACCGGGTTTACACCCATTCTGAATAACCGATTCGACGATATGTCGAAGATGAAGACGGTGGTTGAAGACCGGAAGTCTTCACATCGTTTGGATAATTACTGATGATCCTGATTGGGCTGTACACCCAAGAGGATGGAAATAGTTGGTGGTCGTCCAGACGTACTTGGGGATGGATGGATATGCGAGGAAAGTGCCTCCGGTTTCGTTCAGACCCAGAACGGACTTGTAAATGGATTGTGTGTCTGACACTGGATTTTATTCTGTGTTGATTGATTTCTATTAAATATACATCTGTTTGGCGACGAAGAATTTATTCTTTTGCTTAACGCCCTTCTCTGAGACATAAGAGCTCAGAGGTTGTATATCGATGGACATCAGTCGCATGGCATGAATTGCCTATGTGGCACGCTGAGATGCAATGATCAAGGCTTCTGTTGAAAAGCAAAGTCTTGTGGTTGATGATCAAAGCATGGCCTTTGTGGCGTAGCTTTGTGTATAGCGTGAATTCGCGAGCCTCACACCTCGGTATGAGTTAAAAACGGGATACGGACCGCTGGGAGAGCACGACGTTTCTTTCTAGCTTTGGTGGTGTCAGTGACTTACTAGCCCTGACATTTATATACTTTTCACCTTTGTGGTTGTTGGAATGAGGCGCCTCGATTATAGGTCTGTAAGGACCGGGAAACGTGTGTTCAGGCATAATTAATCCTCTAACGTAAGTGAGGACCGGCCCAGCCGCATCCAGGGGTTACCCAGTGTGCGTAGTCCTGAGGCATTTGCTAGAGTGTCTCGAACGCGGAGAGGATCTTGCCCCTTGCCTCGACTCATGACGGAATCCAATTTCCAATACGTGTAATTCGTCTTTAATTGTAGAACTAGTATGGCGACATGATATATGGTACCCATGCCGTCTATGATTTATATTTATGATTGAAATGTTTTGACACTATACACTTACTATAGTACCAAATGATTTGTTTTAAACGTACCAAGCATGTTTGGCTATTATAAGGGAAAACCCTATCCTCCGGCTTGAGTTGCATTGTGTGATGGGACCTGGGTCTTATAACACCTTCATTTTTCTTTATTTAGCATTGCGCTGTTTGTTTTATGCACTGGTATTCTTGGGAGGAAACCCGTTCCGTGTTATACGGCTTGGTCCCTTGATTTACCTAATGATTTAAAATAAAGATTAATAACTGTTTTAGTTCTCACACCAGTCACATGACTGACCTGGAGTTTATTGTTTTAACCTAAACTCTGGGTGCCCTTATTTTGACACGGGCAGCTAGTAGTTTTGGTTTTGCAGATTTATATTCACAGGATCCTGGTTTACAGCTGGGACGATATCCGGAAAGCTTTGTATCCTTATATCTCATTCTAGTTGTGTATTGTATTATTTTCCGCTGCTATGTATTTAAATGTAATTTAAATCTCTGATATTTCTGTGTAATATTCATTTTTACTCTGTATATTCTTGTAATCTGATGCATTGTTGTAATACACAATGAAATGTTCTTCTGTCTGCGTTCTGTTGTGGCTTGTCCTCGAACTATCCGACGCTTTCCTTTACGGGGAAGTTACGGGTTTTCACAACGCCCTTCTCTGAGACGTACGAGCTTAGAGGTTATATATCGATAGATATCAACCGCATAGCATGAATTTCCTGTGTGGCACGCTGAGTTGCATAGATCAAGGCATCTGTTGAAAAGCAAAGTCTTGTGGTTGATGATCAAAGCACGGTCTATGTGGCAGCTTTGTGTATAACGTGAATTCGCGAGCCTCACACCTCGGTATGAGTCAAAAACGGGATACGGACTACAGGGAGAGCAAGACGTTTCTTTCTAGCTTTGGTGGTATCAGTGACTTACCAGCCCTGACATTTATATACTTTTCACCTATGTGGTTGTTGGATGAGGCGCCTCGATTTTAGGTCTGTAAGGACCGGGAAATGTGTGTTCAGGAATAAATAATCCTTTAACGTAAGTGAGGACCGGCCCTGAAGCATCCAGGATTGCCCAGAGTGTGTAGTCCTGAGACATTTGCTAGAGTGTCTCGAAAGCGGAGAGGAGCTTGCCCCTTGCCTCGACTCGTGACGGGAATCCAATTTCCAATACGTTTATTTCGGCTTTATTTGTAGAGCCTAGTATGGCGACATAGTAGCATGGGATGCTATGCCGTCTATGATTTATATTTATGATTGAAATTGTTTTGACACTATACACTTATTATAGTATCAAATGATTTGTTTTAAACGTATCAAGCATGTTTGGCTATTATAAGGGAAAACCCTATCCTCCGGCTTGCGTTGCAATGTGTGATGGGACTTGGGTCTTATAATAGCTTCATTTTTCGAAAAAGCATTGCGCTGTTTATTCTATGCACTGGCATTCTTGGGAGGAAACCCGTTCCGTGTTATACGGCGTGGTCCCTTGAATAACTCTCTTTTAAAATAAAGCTTTAAATAACTGTTTTAGTTCTCACACCAGTCACATGACTGACCTGGAGTTTATTGTTTTAACCTAAACTCTGGGTGCCCCTATTTTCTACACGGGCAGCTAGTAGTTTTGGTTTTGCAGATTTATATTCACAGGATCCTGGTTTACAGCTGGAATGATATCCGTAAAGCTCTGTATCCGTATATCACCTTCAGTTGTGCTTTATATTGTTTTTCCGCTGCTATGTAATTTATTGTAATCTCTGATATTTATCGAACGTAATTTATTCATTTATACTCTGTATATTCTTGTATCTGATGGAATTATAGTAATAACAATGAAATATTCTTCCGTCTGCGTTCTGATTTGTGCTATTCTCAAACGATCAGGGGTTTCGAACGGTCTAGATTGGTTTAACGACTGATTCGGATCGAGCGAAATTCCCGGCCGTCACAGTGCTCCTGGCAGTCCTCTGTGTGGTGGTAGATGTTTAGGCTGTGCTAGCAGAGGTTGGGTCTGCGCGTAATGGCTAGGTGGGCCTTGACTGCAAAAGTAGCTTTGCAGTTAGAATGCTGTGACGAGGTGACACCAGGGCTGTGCAGTTATAGCGCATAGCGGTTCTATAGCTGCAAAGGTTCAAAAAGTTGCAGCGGGGATAAATCGGGGAAATACCGGGGATATAGCAGAGGGAAAAAACGATTCATAAATGTAGAATCAAATATTTGAAAATTAGTTAATTGTCTTTCTCACATTATATGTGTATAAGAAACTAATATTAATTAATCTTATATAACAAAATCACAGAATATCATAGTTATGCATGCTAAATTTAATGAATGTAGTTGATTGTTACGATATATTAGGCACTTATGCCTTAAATTTAGACTTTTACGCTTATTTTACTGAATTTTTTAAAAAGTTGACTAGTCAAATCAAGCTCTGTATATTAATATTGCTAAAGCGGACACTAAAAAGCCTTAGCGCTAAACTAAAATAGCGTAGCTGTTGAAGAGCGCTATAGGCTATAGCGGGGATATTGCGAGGCTTTAACTACATAACACCAAGGTGATTCGGCGGTTGCCTCAACGAGGAGGCGCAGGGTCACGACCAACGAGGATAGTAGATCGTCGGATACCCGTCACCGGCAGCCAGTGGGATTGAAACATATTGACTTTCCAGTACTCTTTAAGTTGACAATCACAAGCCACATCCAATCCAAATTGCAAAGAAAAGAAGATATTTATTAAAAAGAAATTAGAGGGTGAGATAAGAAAGAAAGAAATAATAGAATAGAAGAAGAAGAATCAACACAACACAGAGTCTCACATCACAGCGGAACAAATTATAATATAGAAATAAATCTTTATTGAGAGCTTGAAAAACTTACAATTTTCAGAGTACATCACACATCTGGACAGTTATAATAACCTGTGCTCTTACACAACACACAGTGGAATAGTGTATATATATAATATCATACGTTTGAATTATTCCAATTTGTCTCTTCATAGCATTCAATAACCTGAACCTGTACAACCCGGTCTAACCCGAGCATTACAAACACCGGGTCAGTCTGGTGAACCAGAGTGAGAAAAACACATTATGTTTAAAGGCATCTCTCAACTTGATTTTAACATTAAAATCTTTTCGAAAGAAAAGGATAATCGTAAGACCAAATCCACACATAAATACGGATGGTTTTTACCTTAAGATAACCCAAAACACTTTTGGAAAGAATATTATTCTGATATTATGATAGTGTCTAAATACAAATAAATAAAATCTAGCGGAATGCTTGCATCTCACATTCCACATATATAGTACACAATCAAAACTGCGGGCGCTTATTGGAGAACGGATTTCCTGGCAAGGTATGGGACCACCTTCCCGACAATGTACCTCAGAAGATGAATACATTGGGGGTTCAACAAGAACATCTTGCAACCTAGGCTAAACATGACCGGCCCCTCTCTTTTTCTTGAAAGTACCGAATATATCATTACCATGGTTGGGAGCCAGCCAACCGAACCAATAGCATACATACAGAAATAAAAAGGGACAACCGAAGGCATTTGATTTCTTTAGATTAGGAAATGATATACCATTTTGATGGGTGCGACCCACATAGCCATGCGACCTACCCGATTTTATGCCATTCCCGGTTGATGAGGCTAGAGGTCATAATCTTTTTAGAACATCTGGACACCATTCACTTTGAATGCCACATTGTCATATCCTCCAGATAATCACTAATTGACGACCACAAAAATACCCTAGTGGGGGGCTAACCAACTATAGTACGTTTGAAGAAATCGATGTGCGAGACCCCATTGGAAATACTCTGTCAGACATTCGTCCATACAAGTCATCCAGGAAGAGGATGAACAGAAGGCAATCTCCTACTGCATCCAAAATAGGTATCACCCCATGGATCAATAGCGAGAAGTCCTTGCAATCCGTAGATTCCAATCACGACAGAATCACTGCCGAATATATATATATATATATATATATATATATATATATATATATATATATATATAGGGATCAGTTAGAGAAATTCAATAGTAGTTCCTCCGCTCATGAAGATTTACGGTCTTCAATTGCTTCATCTCGATTAGCATCTTCCACATATTTGTATTTATTGGTCGGAATGGTTTTCGAATACAAATTCATCCTGGTCTTTCTATACCAACACACGTTGGGTCTGATTTTGATAGTCGGTTATTTAACTATCAAAATAAATAACTAAAAATAAAACCAAATAGATCCATTGTTTTAGTACACAGCATCACTTGGCCTTTAAAGATAATATATTGGTTGTAATACCAAAATAATATATTATTTTTAATATATTAATGTTCTCAAATCCGTTATTTTATTACTTCGGATAATAACTTAAATCATATTCAATTTTCCTTTAACTCTCATTTCAAAATATTACTAAAAACAGTATTTATTTTTGAACATTTGGAAATTGATCCAAATTTTTCATTCTTATATAACCATTACGAAATCTCCTTTTCGTTTCATTATTTGAACAACATAATCGTCACTTATTCTTTTAGAATAACACATTCTAAATCGAATTTCTTTGTTTTGAAAATATTGTTATACTTTCACACAGTCTCCTTTTATTATTTCTTTACTGTAGAAATATTATTTCATATTCTCCAGCCCTTTTTAAATTCCTTTACTTTGGAATTCTAATATATGTATATTCCCAAATTCTTCAAATAACGTTACGTTATTATTTCACAAAATAATTCACTTCTATTATTTTCGTCATTACAACTAATACATCCTCTGATAACCCTGAGGTCGTTCAAGTTGGGGTATTTTAATAACCTCTCAAACCTTGATCAACAACGTTCTTATCTTAAGATAAATACGAGTTGTAATTCAAAAACCCATTTCATTCTAATACCGACCAATACCAATTCACTATTTTATTAAAAATACGATTTTATATAACCTTCTTACTTTTGAAATCTCCCTTTCTAAATATACTATTATTAACTAAACTCATTGATTTAGTAAATGATAAATAAAATATCGACCTTTAAACATTAACTTCTTTAAGTATTTATTTTAATTTTCTAGATTCTTATTACACATTGCATTACCAAAACTTTTTCCAAATTCAACTGCAAGAATAGTTTTACCTAAACCTTTTAATTATTTCCTGTGGGAAAATCTTATTCCAATTTCTATCCATTTCACTTAACATCATCATTAGGTAACGTTAATTTAAAATTAACACTTTAATTTCACATCTCTTTTTGTAAACTTGTTTATACAACTTTGGTTTAATATAAACCCTTTCCGTCTCGATTTCTCTTTCTTAATTTAACCTTTAAATTTAAGCTTAGGTCATTCGCTTAAAATCCTTTTATATTCAATTTACCAAAATTGATTCAAATACAAACCCGTTCATAAGCTCGCTTAAAAATCCAGTTATATTTCATTATTACTTTGGTTACTTACCTGAACTTTATAAAAATAAATAGTTCGTTAAATTATTATAATTTAAAATTATAATTTACTTCATCACAAACAGGAACTAATATTAAATTCCCTTTTTAATACTTATTGAACTAAATAACCCTTTGTTAAATTATATCACTATTTTAATCGGTACAAGCTAATTTAATTTAATAATTAATCTACGTTAAAACAGTTGGCATGGTCAACTGTTAAGCAGGATTAACTCATTTATCAATTCTAACTCGTATTTTCATTTAAATTAATTAATAATATAATATAATTAATTTAAGTTATATCATTTACTTTGCTTATTATTAAGTAGATAATCCCATTTTAATTATTACTTAAAACAATTAATCCCAATTATTAAATGTTACATTAATCCTAGCTCACCTGCTTATTCATCTTATCAATATAAGAATTAGTTTTATAAATCATTTAACAGTCACGATGAGGCACGTGCTTCACACACATGGGATAATTTTGGTATCAAAATGGTGATTGATGGTTTAAACAATCAATATATGCACGTGCTTCGCACATGGTATATTTTTGATACAAAAATGATATTTGTGGTTAAAACGATCAATATATATGTGTGCTTTGCACACGGTATATTTTTCTTTTTATAAACTTCATTTTAAATAATATATTTTAAAATTCTATATTCAGTCATAAAATAAATTTTATAACTTCATTTCTAATGATTCACCTAACGGTAAATCAATCTTTATAAAATGATTATAATTTTAGGCCATCTACTGTCAATTTCTCAACCATTATTTCTCATTGGTTATTATCAAGGGTTCAATAATAATCCGTAATCAATCCATCATCCAATCAGGTTATTAAACAGTGCATGTGATATAACATGAAAATAAATAATAAATTTTGAGGAATCCGGTTGGATCCCTCCAACCTATTCTTCCCTGTATCCAATACAACAATTTTGTAATAAACATGAATAATTAATTCAACCATTGACGATCAACTAACAACAATTCAAGCATCCAATTCAATTTTAAACGTTTATACACTACACCAGAAAATGCCTTTCGTAGCGTTGTAAAAACGTTGCGAAAACTTGTAGTAGCGTTCCAATAAACGCTGCTACATGACATGCAACTAAAAGTCTAAAAGTTTTTGTTGCATTTTTGTTAACGCAACCAAAAATGAACATATTGCAGCATTTCAGAAACCCTACAAAAAGGTTTTTGGCCGCGTCTTAAAAATGCAACTAAAGTGATACTTGCCTGATTTTTCAATTTTTGTAGCGGTTTTTCAATGCTACTGTAATATTTTTGTAGCACTTTGAAACGACCCGCAAATCCGTGCTATCAGAGTTGACTAAAAACACCACACGTCCAACTCAAATTGCACAGAAATACGACTCATTATTAGAAAGAAGTTAGAAGATGAGGAATAGGGAGAAAGAAATATTAGAATAGAAGAAAAAAACGAAGATCACAAACTCACAGCGGAACGAATAAAATATATTTCATAATATAACTCTTGAGATACAAATCAGTAACTTTATATACATACCATCATCAGAGCACAACAGCCATTTCTGGAACAGTTATAAACACCTGTTTCCAGATACAAACAAGGTCCACAGCGGAATATATGATAGCCTATAGCTAACCGGTGAAGCCTCCTGCTTCCAGCTCCTTCAAATGAATCTGTGAAATCCCGACTACTTGACTGCCCGTACAAATTTGGGCACCCAAGAGTTTAGGGAAAACAAAACAAAATAAACTCTGGGTCAGTCATGGGACTGGTGTGAGTAAACTCCAACCACTTGTTTAACTTTTAGAAATCCTTTCGAAAGAAAAGATAATAGTAAGACCAGCCCACACATAAACATGGACGGTTTTTACCTTACTATAACCCAAAACACTTTGATATCAAATCCAGTGATATTATAATAATGTCTACCTCAAATAAATAACCAAATAGCAGAACGCTTGCATCTCACGCTCCACATATATAGTATAAAATCAAAAACCGCATGGCGCTTATTGGAGATTGGATTTCCAACATGACAAGGTATGGAACCACCTTCCGACTGTGTATCTCTAGAGAGGAATACACTGGGTTCAACAAGAACATCTTGCAACCCGGCCCACACATGACCGACCACTCATTTCGCTTGAGTGTATCGAATGTATATCACCAACGGTTGGACTCAAACCACCGTTTCCCGAATGGGCAGAATCGATAGATTTAGAAACAAAAGGAATTTCTCTAGATAGGTGATTATACACCCTAATGGGTGCGACCCACATAGCCATGCTGCCTGCCCGATTTTTGTCCTTTCCCGGTTGTTGAGGCCTGAGGCTACGAATACTTACCATTCATTGATAACACAATCACTTTGAATGCCACATCGTCAGATCCGTTAATCACTAGTTGAGTTTGCACAAATATTCTGGATATCATGCTAAGGGATAAATCCGTTGCAACCATATATACTTATACAGACCAACCCATTTGATCATTGGAAATACTCTGTCAGACATTCGTCCATTTACGTTCGTTCTGGGATTGAACGAAACCGAAGGCACTATTTCTATTACTAGGAAAGCCCTTGCACTTTACTCCGTCTTCAATATATTCAGCATACTTGGTTCGCAACGCTTATGCCGATACGAAGTGGTTCTTCGGATAATAATCCAACCGGTCTCTCCATATTGACAACGATGGTCAAAACTTCGATAGTCTATGATTTAACTATCGAATAAAAACAAGTGTTCATCCAAACATATCAACAAATCACTGGGCTCTTAAATTAATATTCCATTAATTTAATCTCTTCTCCATTTCCTTATCAATATTTGTTTACCAAATATTTCAATAATCAATCTTGGCCCTTTACGCTATTTTTGATTTCCTTATCGAATTCTATATATATCGATATATAGATTTCTAATTGTCAAATTCCTTAAAAATATTCTAACTCCTTAAATTTCCGGAAAAAATCGCCATAACCTCCCCTGTATCGGGAGCATCGGGAAATTTCAAATAGCTTCCCGGTACCTTCTAATCTCAAAAAGAAAAAGAAAAAGCCAAGCGGCTTGCCGATACGGCGCATAAAATCTCATATATGAATTAAACATGTACCTTTTTGTCGAGCACATAAATTTAAATCTTCATATACTCCATCCCATATCTGTTTAACACCTGTTCACCTGTTTCCAATTCAATTCAACTCAATCCATTCGTTTTAATTAAATTTTGAATCGTTTGAATTCAGTTTCGCTCAATTATTCTTTAATTAGCCTTTTTGCCTATTTCACTTCTTTGTTTGAACATAACATGTTCAAACAAAATATTTAATTAGCTTATATCCAAATTTAATTCCAAGCTTCCAATTCTAGCTTCCCTTTCGATTTCGAATATGAATTTTCAAATCGAATTCACTTATTCAAAGCCCAATATCAATTCAAAATCCCATTTAACTAATTACTATTCAAATTAGTTAGTTCTATTCAAAGTCAAAAATCTGATTTCTGTTTCAAAATCAAATTCATTACTTCACTCGAGTTCACATATATTTTATAACTCAAATCTGAGATTTCCTAAATAGAATTTCGAATTTTATTCGTTTAAAATCCTTTTATAAAACTAAATAAACCGTTATGGTTTTAAATAGTTCTGGCGCTGTTTTTCTGAAAATTTGATTTTGACATAACTCAAAATCTATACGACGAAATTCATATTTTTCTCTTTCATTAGAAAATTATTATCAAACCGATCCTGACGTTTCTTGTTTCAAAGAGATCCGACTCCAATTGAATCCTGTATACTCGATTGAAGTTCAAATCGCTATTTTACGAACTACAGCGCTGCGGCGAGTTCGTTTTAATTATATTTATATATATAAACCTCTAAACTTCTTTAAATTGAATTCAACTTCATTATAATATATATATATATATATATTCCAAATTCCATTTGAATCTTTACATTTCAAATTCCATAGTTTTAAATCCTGTATTCAAATCCCATTTGAAATCCTTTATTCGAATTCCATTTCAAATCCTTTATTCGAATTCCATTTCAAATCCTTTATTCGAATTCCCACCTTAATTCAACTCCTTTTTGAATTTCTATATTTGAAATTCATACTTGAATTTAGATATTCAACTCCATTTTGAATTCCCTTTTGAAATTCAAATATTCAAACCCCATTTGAATTTCTATGTTCAAATCTATTTCCAACTCTATTTGAATTATAATATTCCAATTTTCTTTCAAACACCATTGAATTCTAAATTCGAATTCATTTACAAATACCATTTGAATTCTAAATTCAAATTCATTAGTTAAACTCCACATTTAATTTTCTTGAATCCCAATACCTTAATTTATTCCTTTGAATTAAATTCCACTTTAAATTCTATAATCAAATCCCTTTTGAATGGTTATATTTGAAAATCATATTTGAATTTAAATATTTAAACTTCATTTAAATTTCTATTTGAAATCTTATATTTAAATCCCATTGGAATTTCTTTATTCAAACCCATTTGAATTCCTTAGAATTCAAATTCCATTTCAAACCATTTGGATTTCCTATTCTACTTTGAAATCCTATTTTCAATGTTTATTTCAAATTCTATTTTGAAATTCTATATTCAAATCCCTATTTGAATTTCTTTATTCAAATTCTATTTCAATTCTCTTATTCAAATTCCATTTTTGAACTCTCTTATTCAAATGCTGTTTGAATCTCTTATTCAAACTCTATATTTAAAATTCCATTTGAACTTCCATATTCAAATTTCTATATTTGAATTTCATTCGAATTCTATATCCAAATCTCTATTTGAATTTTCTTTATTTGAATTCCTTCGAATTCAAATTATATTTTAATTCCTTGAATTCAAATTCTATTTTTCATTCTAATTTCGTCTATTCAAATTGTATTTGAACTTCTATTTGAATTTCTAATATTCAATCTCCTCTTAAAATTCAAATATTTAAACTCCCTTTAAAATTCAAATGTTATACTCAAATTTCATTTGAGTTATATATTTAAAATTTCATTTCACATCCTATTCGAAAATTTCATTTCAAATTCCAATTTCACACTTCTATTTCTGAATTACCAAATGATAATTCTTTTCACTTCATTTATAACTTCGTTATAAAAGAACTATTTATAAACTTCGTTTATAAAGAAACTACTTGTTTTATTTTTCAAAAACAAGTTTATATTTTTATTCCATTTAAAAATTCAATTTTTTTTTAAAAATAGAATTTTCCCTTTTTAAATCTCAAATATCCTTCCACGATATTTTAAATAAATTAACACTTAGCCCAGTGATATTTAAACAATCAAATCACCAAATTTTCAATCATTTTATTTTTAACACATCATATATGAATATATGAAATCAGCAAACAACAAACAGATAATATATTTTTGAGGAATCCAGTTGGATCCCTCCAACCTGTTTTCCTGCATCCACAGATGTTAGCACATAAAAAATACCCATTCTGCTTCGTGGCAGAATATCGCGGTATAGAAGGTCATCCACTATCATAGCGTGGGGCGTATAGGGTAATCATCCGCTATGAAACTGCGGGCATCCGCTAATGAGACTGCGGGAATCCAACCAATCAATCAACCCAATATATATATATATATATATATATATAGCCTAAATAACTAATATATATAAAGCAACCATAAAACATTCACACAAGCAACAGACAATTATTTTTAATGAAATAAAAATAATTCTAAAGGTGAGTGAGATTTACTCCCCTTAATTCTTCCTTTGTTGAATATCCATTTAAATTCAGCATCACTCGGCTAACGAATTTTCTTGCATCATCTCGAATAAATTTACTACGATGATTTGATTTCCATCTAACAATTAAATGGATATTAATTTAACTATTTCAATGAATAGATAATTTATTTTAAGAAAAACTAACTACTTAAATGAATTATTCTATGAATTTCTAAATCGTATACCTTATCGTTGCAAACCATGGCGCTAGTTAGTACGACTACTAGCATCCTAAGCTGCAAATCAGCCCCTAAAATTTCGTATATCCTTCCTTGGCATTTTATCGAACACCACACGGACATTTCCTTTACATCCACTTAGTTCATCATCGCACCCATCAGACACTCAATCCCCACATAATTACCATAGTTGCATCCCAAAATAACATCCAAACTCCCCTTTTTCTCCACTTCGAACTCTCATTCGCCACATAAAGATCGACTCCAGTAGCATCCAACCAACATCGCACCATTCAGTTCACAACCACCAACATCGGCTCTTCATTTTCACGTTCTTTGTCTTCCCCAAATTGCGACTTCCAGCTCCTCTAAAAATCATGACAAATCCCAAGTCCAACCGTAATTTGTGTGCGCCTTCAACGAGCTTTCGAGCTTCAGGAAATCACGCGACTTTGAGTCGCGATTTTAGATTTGATTTTAAATGGAACAGCGTCCGCTCGAAATCATTCGAGGAAGGAAAAAGAAATGGATAATAGGGTTCGATTTTTGGTTTATTAAGATGCGGTGTTTTCTACTTGACGCTTCCGATTTTTGATTTAAATTGGAAGGAGTTCGGCCATTAATTTCTAATTTTTATTGAAGCTTTCAGTTTTCAATTTTTTCCAAGGGAATGAACACGAGGGTTGTAATTTTATAGAAGACGAGGGAGACAGGTTTGTTGGCTCGAGAAAGAATATAGGACGGTACCATAAAATCCTGTGTTTTTGCTTTGTTGCGAAGCTGGGGAGCAAGTAATACAGCTCGAGGAAGACAACAGATATGCTATTTTACAAATCATAGATAGATCTGTGATGTGAGGAATATAGGTCGGCTCGTTTATTAAAATATTGACTTTGAGTTAATTGAGCTAATCTTTGTTTTTAAGGTAAAATATCTCCTGTTTCGAATCTCTATTTAAACGCAACAACGACGCCTACAAGTTATACCGTTATTCTGAACTTGACGGATCCGATTTTGAATCTTAGTTTGAACGTATATACGAAATAATCATATCAAATTGATATGATATGATTTTAAACTCAAAACGAACAAATGCTTGAAAATAAATTATTATTTTAAATTCAAATAGAATTTATATTGACCGGCTGAATTGTTTTCGATTCATTTTTTTTCCCGTGAATTCAATTACTATCATTTCTTATTATGATATCTGATATATTCAATATTAATTCATATATCAATTATTAAATCGACAATTCAATATAAAGATTGATTATATTATCTGCTCATTATTTAAAATAATATTAAATATTCAAAATAAATCGACCATAAAAATCTGGGTCGTTACATTCTTCCCCCCTTAAAATAATTTCGTCCTCGAAATTGCTAAGGTAGGAAAAAGGGTACAAATCTATTACTTTTCAACATCTCACTTATGTTGAAACTCAACTCCTCATATTTCAACAAATTAACTCCAACCAAAACTTTTGGTCTTCACACATTTGATTCGAATGATCTACGATCAATCCATTTATATCCAATCTATATTCCATTAAACCTATTCAAATTGATTCTAATCAATTCATTCACTTCAACCCATTTAACTTGTTTAAGTTAAATTTAAATTCCAGAATTCAAATCCCTGGGTTTTCTTTTCAAATTCTTTTGAAATCACATAAATATATATTTATTTCCATCTCGAATTCAAAACATTTGAATATTCAAACCAATTTGTTTTCTTTCCAACCAATTTCCATCAAAACTTTCTAAGGTAGCAACCTATCACTTAGAAACTCAGAAATGAACACTGATGATGTTGCAGTCATCATCAGAATTATTTCCCAGCCACTGAAGTGAGTTCAGTGCCTTATTATTTCAAAATCCATCTAAAATGATTTTCTTTCAAATCCTTCCAAAACAAAGCTATATTATTTTAATATACTTTGAAAAATATTTTCCAACTCCCCAGGATTAAAATTTCAAATTCTGGATTGAATTAAATTCTAATTCATCTCATTTGTATATTTAATTCCTATATAAATTCTATTTGGTTATAAATAACCATTTTAATTTTATAATCTCATTTGATTATAATCTTAACAATCATCACATCCCTATAATAATTCTAGAAAATTATTCTTTCTATATCAAAATAGAAATTTTGGGTAAAATTATTTCACCCACTTTAAAACAATATCATGTCGTATTTTCTGTTCAAGTGTTTAGAAATCCCTATCGACTTCGTGGCGTCCCACGATTCGACCAGAATTCATAAACCACTCACAGACTAGCCAACACAATATAAAACAATTTTTATATCAATGTACAAATACGCTCTCTCGTATATATACGCTCAACTCATTCTAGGGCACTACTGACCCTATCTCTAATGAGCACATGCCACACAAGCCTAGGTATTCGCTCAACCTAAGCGCTGATACCAACTGAAACGACCTGCAAATCCGTGCTATCAGAGTTGACTAAAAACACCACACGTCCAACTCAAATTGCACAGAAATACGACTCATTATTAGAAAGAAGTTAGAAGATGAGGAATAGGGAGAAAGAAATATTAGAATAGAAGAAAAAAACGAAGATCACAAACTCACAGCGGAACGAATAAAATATATTTCATAATATAACTCTTGAGATACAAATCAGTAACTTTATATACATACCATCATCAGAGCACAACAGCCATTTCTGGAACAGTTATAAACACCTGTTTCCAGATACAAACAAGGTCCACAGTGGAATATATGATAGCCTATAGCTAACCGGTGAAGCCTCCTGCTTCCAGCTCCTTCAAATGAATCTGTGAAATCCCGACTACTTGACTGCCCGTACAAATTTGGGCACCCAAGAGTTTAGGGAAAACAAAACAAAATAAACTCTGGGTCAGTCATGGGACTGGTGTGAGTAAACTCCAACCACTTGTTTAACTTTTAGAAATCCTTTCAAAAGAAAAGATAATAGTAAGACCAGCCCACACATAAACATGGACGGTTTTTACCTTACTATAACCCAAAACACTTTGATATCAAATCCAGTGGTATTATAATAATGTCTACCTCAAATAAATAACCAAATAGCAGAACGCTTGCATCTCACGCTCCACATATATAGTATAAAATCAAAAACCGCATGGCGCTTATTGGAGATTGGATTTCCAACATGACAAGGTATGGAACCACCTTCCGACTGTGTATCTCTAGAGAGGAATACACTGGGTTCAACAAGAACATCTTGCAACCCGGCCCACACATGACCGACCACTCATTTCGCTTGAGTGTATCGAATGTATATCACCAACGGTTGGACTCAAACCACCGTTTCCCGAATGGGCAGAATCGATAGATTTAGAAACAAAAGGAATTTCTCTAGATAGGTGATTATACACCCTAATGGGTGCGACCCACATAGCCATGCTGCCTGCCCGATTTTTGTCCTTTCCCGGTTGTTGAGGCCTGAGGCTACGAATACTTACCATTCATTGATAACACAATCACTTTGAATGCCACATCGTCAGATCCGTTAATCACTAGTTGAGTTTGCACAAATATTCTGGATATTATGCTAAGGGATAAATCCGTTGCAACCATATATACTTATACAGACCAACCCATTTGATCATTGGAAATACTCTGTCAGACATTCGTCCATTTACGTTCGTTCTGGGATTAAACGAAACCGAAGGCACTATTTCTATTACTAGAAAAGCCCTTGCACTTTACTCCGTCTTCAATATATTCAGCATACTTGGTTCGCAACGCTTATGCCGATACGAAGTGGTTCTTCGGATAATAATCCAACCGGTCTCTCCATATTGACAACGATGGTCAAAACTTCGATAGTCTATGATTTAACTATCGAATAAAAACAAGTGTTCATCCAAACATATCAACAAATCACTGGGCTCTTAAATTAATATTCCATTAATTTAATCTCTTCTCCATTTCCTTATCAATATTTGTTTACCAAATATTTCAATAATCAATCTTGGCCCTTTACGCTATTTTTGATTTCCTTATCGAATTCTATATATATCGATATATAGATTTCTAATTGTCAAATTCCTTAAAAATATTCTAACTCCTTAAATTTCCGGAAAAATTCGCCATAACCTCCCCTGTATCGGGAGCATCGGGAAATTTCAAATAGTTTCCCGGTACCTTCTAATCTCAAAAAGAAAAAGAAAAAGCCAAGCGGCTTGCCGATACGGCGCATAAAATCTCATATATGAATTAAACATGTACCTTTTTGTCGAGCACATAAATTTAAATCTTCATATACTCCATCCCATATCTGTTTAACACCTGTTCACCTGTTTCCAATTCAATTCAACTCAATCCATTCGTTTTAATTAAATTTTGAATCGTTTGAATTCAGTTTCGCTCAATTATTCTTTAATTAGCCTTTTTGCCTATTTCACTTCTTTGTTTGAACATAACATGTTCAAACAAAATATTTAATTAGCTTATATCCAAATTTAATTCCAAGCTTCCAATTCTAGCTTCCCTTTCGATTTCGAATATGAATTTTCAAATCGAATTCACTTATTCAAAGCCCAATATCAATTCAAAATCCCATTTAACTAATTACTATTCAAATTAGTTAGTTCTATTCAAAGTCAAAAATCTGATTTCTGTTTCAAAATCAAATTCATTACTTCACTCGAGTTCACATATATTTTATAACTCAAATCTGAGATTTCCTAAATAGAATTTCGAATTTTATTCGTTTAAAATCCTTTTATAAAACTAAATAAACCGTTATGGTTTTAAATAGTTCTGGCGCTGTTTTTCTGAAAATTTGATTTTGACATAACTCAAAATCTATACGACGAAATTCATATTTTTCTCTTTCATTAGAAAATTATTATCAAACCGATCCTGAAGTTTCTTGTTTCAAAGAGATCCGACTCCAATTGAATCCTGTATACTCGATTGAAGTTCAAATCGCTATTTTACGAACTACAGCGCTGCGGCGAGTTCGTTTTAATTATATTTATATATATAAACCTTTAAACTTCTTTAAATTGAATTCAACTTCATTCTAATATATATATATATATATTCCAAATTCCATTTGAATCTTTACATTTCAAATTCCATAGTTTTAAATCCTGTATTCAAATCCCATTTGAAATCCTTTATTCGAATTCCATTTCAAATCCTTTATTCGAATTCCATTTCAAATCCTTTATTCGAATTCCCACCTTAATTCAACTCCTTTTTGAATTTCTATATTTGAAATTCATACTTGAATTTAGATATTCAACTCCATTTTGAATTCCCTTTTGAAATTCAAATATTCAAACCCCATTTGAATTTCTATGTTCAAATCTATTTCCAACTCTATTTGAATTAAAATATTCCAATTTTCTTTCAAACACCATTGAATTCTAAATTCGAATTCATTTACAAATACCATTTGAATTCTAAATTCAAATTCATTAGTTAAACTCCACATTTAATTTTCTTGAATCCCAATACCTTAATTTATTCCTTTGAATTAAATTCCACTTTAAATTCTATAATCAAATCCCTTTTGAATGGTTATATTTGAAAATCATATTTGAATTTAAATATTTAAACTTCATTTAAATTTCTATTTGAAATCTTATATTTAAATCCCATTGGAATTTCTTTATTCAAACCCATTTGAATTCCTTAGAATTCAAATTCCATTTCAAACCATTTGGATTTCCTATTCTACTTTGAAATCCTATTTTCAATGTTTATTTCAAATTCTATTTTGAAATTCTATATTCAAATCCCTATTTGAATTTCTTTATTCAAATTCTATTTCAATTCTCTTATTCAAATTCCATTTTTGAACTCTCTTATTCAAATGCTGTTTGAATCTCTTATTCAAACTCTATATTTAAAATTCCATTTGAACTTCCATATTCAAATTTCTATATTTGAATTTCATTCGAATTCTATATCCAAATCTCTATTTGAATTTTCTTTATTTGAATTCCTTCGAATTCAAATTATATTTTAATTCCTTGAATTCAAATTCTATTTTTCATTCTAATTTCGTCTATTCAAATTGTATTTGAACTTCTATTTGAATTTCTAATATTCAATCTCCTCTTAAAATTCAAATATTTAAACTCCCTTTAAAATTCAAATGTTATACTCAAATTTCATTTGAGTTATATATTTAAAATTTCATTTCACATCCTATTCGAAAATTTCATTTCAAATTCCAATTTCACACTTCTATTTCTGAATTACCAAATGATAATTCTTTTCACTTCATTTATAACTTCGTTATAAAAGAACTATTTATAAACTTCGTTTATAAAGAAACTACTTGTTTTATTTTTCAAAAATAAGTTTATATTTTTATTCCATTTAAAAATTCAAATTTTTTTTAAAAATAGAATTTTCCCTTTTTAAATCTCAAATATCCTTCCACGATATTTTAAATAAATTAACACTTAGCCCAGTGATATTTAAACAATCAAATCACCAAATTTTCAATCATTTTATTTTTAACACATCATATATGAATATATGAAATCAGCAAACAACAAACAGATAATATATTTTTGAGGAATCCAGTTGGATCCCTCCAACCTGTTTTCCTGCATCCACAGATGTTAGCACATAAATAATACCCATTCTGCTTCATGGCAGAATATCGCGGTATAGAAGGTCATCCACTATCATAGCGTGGGGCGTATAGGGTAATCATCCGCTATGAAACTGCGGGCATCCGCTAATGAGACTGCGGGAATCCAACCAATCAATCAACCCAATATATATATATATATATATATATATAGCCTAAATAACTAATATATATAAAGCAACCATAAAACATTCACACAAGCAACAGACAATTATTTTTAATGAAATAAAAACAATTCTAAAGGTGAGTGAGATTTACTCACCTTAATTCTTCCTTTGTTGAATATCCATTTAAATTCAGCATCACTCGGCTAACGAATTTTCTTGCATCATCTCGAATAAATTTACTACGATGATTTGATTTCCATCTAACAATTAAATGGATATTAATTTAACTATTTCAATGAATAGATAATTTATTTTAAGAAAAACTAACTACTTAAATGAATTATTCTATGAATTTCTAAATCGTATACCTTATCGTTGCAAACCATGGCGCTAGTTAGTACGACTACTAGCATCCTAAGCTGCAAATCAGGCCCTAAAATTTCGTATATCCCTCCTTGGCATTTTATCGAACACCACACGGACATTTCCTTTACATCCACTTAGTTCATCATCGCACCCATCAGACACTCAATCCCCACATAATTACCATAGTTGCATCCCAAAATAACATCCAAACTCCCCTTTTTCTCCACTTCGAACTCTCATTCGCCACATAAAGATCGACTCCAGTAGCATCCAACCAACATCGCACCATTCAGTTCACAACCACCAACATCGGCTCTTCATTTTCATGTTCTTTGTCTTCCCCAAATCGCGACTTCCAGCTCCTCTAAAAATCATGACAAATCCCAAGTCCAACCGTAATTTGTGTGCGCCTTCAACGAGCTTTTGAGCTTCAGGAAATCACGCGAATTTGAGTCGCGATTTTAGATTTGATTTTAAATGGAACAGCGTCCGCTCGAAATCATTCGAGGAAGGAAAAAGAAATGGATAACAGGGTTCGATTTTTGGTTTATTAAGATGCGGTGTTTTCTACTTGACGCTTCCGATTTTTGATTTAAATTGGAAGGAGTTCGGCCATTAATTTCTAATTTTTATTGAAGCTTTCAGTTTTCAATTTTTTTCCAAGGGAATGAACACGAGGGTTGTAATTTTATAGAAGACGAGGGAGACAGGTTTGTTGGCTCGAGAAAGAATATAGGACGGTACCATAAAATCCTGTGTTTTTGCTTTGTTGCGAAGCTGGGGAGCAAGTAATACAACTCGAGGAAGACAACAGATATGCTATTTTACAAATCATAGATAGATCTGTGATGTGAGGAATATAGGTCGGCTCATTTATTAAAATATTGACTTTGAGTTAATTGAGCTAATCTTTGTTTTTAAGGTAAAATATCTCCTGTTTCGAATCTCTATTTAAACGCAACAACGACGCCTACAAGTTATACCGTTATTCTGAACTTGACGGATCCGATTTTGAATCTTAGTTTGAACGTATATACGAAATAATCATATCAAATTGATATGATATGATTTTAAACTCAAAACGAACAAATGCTTGAAAATAAATTATTATTTTAAATTCAAATAGAATTTATATTGACCGGCTGAATTGTTTTCGATTCATTTTTTTTTCCCGTGAATTCAATTACTATCATTTCTTATTATGATATCTGATATATTCAATATTAATTCATATATCAATTATTAAATCGATAATTCAATATAAAGATTGATTATATTATCTGCTCATTATTTAAAATAATATTAAATATTCAAAATAAATCGACCAGAAAAATCTGGGTCGTTACACATTTAATATTTCCTACTATATACTTTTTGTTGCGTTTTATTTTAGCTAAAATATTTTTTGTAAATTACATTTGTAGAAGTTTTTCAAGGCTGCTAAAACTTAATGATGTATAACACATTTTTTATTGCAGTTATTTACCGTTAGTGGCTTGTATCATTTCCATCGATCACTTATATATAATAGAAATATTAAAACAAATAATCAACCATATAAGTATCGTTTTCAAACTAACATCAATAATCTCCATATTTAAAAAAACACATTACTCACAATATCAAATATAACACCCATAATCATCTCAATAGTAGTATTTCGACAAAATTAGTGAATCCACATACCACAACTGCTTACAAACAAGTCTACACGACTAGTACAAACAAAATATTATAATACATAGTAGTTAAAATCTTGTTCATAGCTTAATTACCGTTGGTTCATTGATGCGGCTGCTCTTCACTTCGAAAATACTAATTACCTGTACATAAGTATAACGGTCAACAGTAAGAATTACATACAAGTATAATGGTCAACAGTTAGAATTACATAAATGTGCAAAATGCTTTACACTGAGCAAAACATGCTTTTTGAAACAATTAACAATTATGTTTTTAGTTTAGTACCCCAATTCCTTGGTATGAACAACATGTTAATCCGCACGGTGAAAGTGCCAAGTATGCACTTAAAGATAGCCTTGACCAACCAAAAGAAATTTAAAATACCAAATAAGTTAAATAAGATCTTTCTGCATTTATGCCTTAGTACAAGCAAAGAAAACAATAAAAAAGTGAGGAAAACATTTGTTTAAATATGGAAAACCAAATTGTACAATTAATGTTGTGTACAAAAATTGGAAACTTGAAAACTATAGGCTAGTTGGAAAGTTCACCTCAGAGTAGTTAGTGCTACCAGTCAAATTAAAGCAATAAGCTATGGGACCATCAGTCGGGCTTGCTCCAAAATTCCATGTAGGGGTGCGGTTATCAATGTCATATAATAATTCTCTGCTAATGCATTAAGGATTGAACATGCATAATTTGTGCATAAAATGCTGGACCACGAAAGCAAGGATATGTTAACAAGTTCTCATCAGGTCCCAAAACTATAAATTTAATACATGTTATTCACCTAACAGAATACATATTCTTCCAAATTAGATATGTTTTATCACAAGATCGATTTAAGATATTAGTGTGCTAATTAAAAGTGAAAATGGATCTTATCTTATTGCATATTTGCATGTATGAATAAACTTTCTTATGCAAAGTTACAAAATAATTGTGTCATGTACTTTCTGAGGAGAATAGAAGTTGATTCATATCAATTTGTATCTTCTCAAATGTCGAACATGTTGTTGGCTTCAATCTGGCTATAAAATTTATAGGGGTCCCAACTAGTAAAATGTTTGAAATATTGTGGATTTAGTAGAAAATTTTCCACCTAAAGTTGTTAGATGCCATGAGATATCTTGCTACAATCGAAACCTTGTTTAAATCTTAATCTTGCATCTTTTAAATGTTCATATTGATCCAATTTGAATTAGTTTTCATTTTAGGTACTTGCTGTAGAATAATTGTTTATTTATGCTCAGTATAAACATCATAGACACAGCCAGACACAGCATGAGACTCGAGTAACAAAAAGAATGAACACATCGCCTCCTACAGGCAGATAACAAAAAATTAATACAAAAATAACTTTAGATGAGCATCAAGGGAACTCCAACTGAATAAACATATAGAGCATCTATCGGTGTATTAGAAAGAGGAATGTTTCACTTATATTATAGAATAATCAAGGAAAAGGAATAAATGCAACATATTTCATAGTATGTAACCAAGTTATGATCAGAATGTAAAAAGAAGATAAGACCCGACATTATAACCAATCTATGAAGATTCCAACAGGAAGTTATAGTGATTTCATATTTCTTCTATCTTGAATAAGTATTAATCAAAGCATTTCTTCAGATCTTCTTACAATGTGCACCACCTTCTTTCTAAAACCCTCTCGATCATCTCTCCATTGTTTCTACAATATGAAAATAATTGATTTGAGAGGAAATTGACAATTTAAAATAACAATGGTAACACCAAATTAAATATACAACTTTACAACTAAAAGGTCTACATCATCAATATGTTAAGTTGATTAAATTTGACTTAATTTTTCATTTTTGGTACCTTCTATAAACAAAATATATTTTTAAAACATTAGTAATCCACGAACTTTCTTTTTTTTTACTAATGATGTAATATTAATGTATAGACACATGCGTCATTCTCTGCTGATTGTTTTACCACATGTATAGACTCATGTCATGTGGATGTTTACCTAACATTTTTGGCATCATTATACATGCTTGATGCTATTAATTTGTTTCCTCTTTGATAAAAGTTGGTTCATTCACTTCCATGTTTTGCAATTTATTCAGATCCAGAGAGTTGATCTAATCATATTTCCCATTAAATAGAAAAACTTTTATTTATGTGTTTATATTGTGTGTGTGATGTTGTTTTATAAAACTCAAAGGATATAAATTGGGGTCTAAAAGATGTGAAAGGATTTGTATATTCTATGACATTAATAATGAAGAATCAACATTATTTTAGGCACGTAAGAAAGTAACTGTGTTTTTCTTTTATGTTAGAAGTAAAATTAACAAAGAAAAGATTCTCACTACAAATAAACTTAAACATAGTTCAGTTATTTCATAAATATATATAGTGGCTAAATATAATTCCTACTATGATGATTTTACCAAATAAAATTTTCACTTTTTGTTAAGAAAATAGTTTTCATGTAGCCTGATCAATGTTTAGGTCGAGTAGCAGTAGGATCAAAAAATTAACCAAGTAAACATCCACTGAAGCAGCAGGTTGATTACCAAACTAAAGTTAAATTCCAAAAATAACTCCAAAATATACATAAAACGGAAACAAAAATTGTAGATGAAACCTTACGCTATTTGGATGAGAAAAGTACCTATTTGAGATTAGCAACGCAAAAGTTGGGGCGAGCGATTGAAATTGGGCTGGAAAGTTGAACAAAGTGGCAAAGTGACTCACGTATGTTGTTTCAAAAATCAAGATGGAATGATTCATGGGTTTGAGCTGAAATTAGGGCGGAGCGGTGGAATTGGGAATTTTATGGAATGATAGATTCAGAGAATGTAATATTCAGATAATGAAAATTAGAAGGCGGGACAAGCGGGAACGAAGAAATAAACACCGCCTAATACTAGATAAAGCTAAAACAACAATTGTAGTGGGACTATCCATACAATTGCTTTTAGCATTCAAACGCCGCTATATAATGTAACTAAAAACACATTTTCTTATAGTGATATTTTTATAAATGTAACCAATAAGGTAAGTTACCTTCATTGGAAATAATCGTTAAAATAACGGTTTCATTTCATTTTAAATTTAACAACCGTTTAATTTAAACAATACATAAAATATTTAAAAAACAACTAAACAGTCATCAACCATTCAATGATTAGCAATCATAGCACATAAATATTAAAAAACCAACTTATATAAAATATAAGTGGGACAACTGAGTGAGTTTAACTCTCCTTGATTTCCTCCGCCGCTGAGATAATTCGTTTTAACAATTCGCAGTTGCGCCCAACTCTATTCAGACCAGTTCCACAATATTATGTTTGACGATACGATATCATCGTTACTTGTTTTGCCCAACTCCAATACTGTATGGAAATATTATAATATGTATACGTTATTTATTTATTTAAATTAATATTATAAATAAACTAATAATAATTTTTTTCCTAATCACTCATTAATGTTTACTTATCCTTTTTAGGCACATTAAACATATCAGGCCACGTACTGTTATTACTATCAAAAATAATGATTTTATCTGCTATCTAGGAAACTTAATTTTTGTCGCATAATACTCGAATTAAATGTGTTAGCACAAACGACCAAAAACACTATAGAAAATGGTTATTGTTCCATTCGTGTAGTCAAGTTCTGTAACAAGTATGTTACTATTTTTTTTAGATGCTAAAGTTGACGGTGTACCCGAAGATCCTATTCCAGCAATGTCTTATTTGCACAAAAGTATAACTTCCTAGGCACTATATTATATATTATAATTGGAACGTTAAAAATAGGTTAGGCGTACTTAATGTTGGATAAGGGAATATCCCATATAACCGGCAATGCTACTATTCATTTTCTCCCCATCTGCAAACCCATACTCCTTCCCTCTCACCTGCTAACGCAAGCTACCCATCTCCTCAAAAACATCCTACTTTTCTCCATTTCTCCCCCACGTGTCCATGCTTCACGCATTCTTCTTCACCTTTCTTTTTTTTCATTTTTTTATACTAAATGGCATAAAATGCTATGGTCTTCTTTCCATACTTTTGTTTTATTTGTCGCCACCGATGCATGTTGTCAGCCCACAGCACACCCATGCCGATCTACTTCATTCCAAGTCCACTAATCCTTATGCCGCCACCCACCTGAGAAACCCTCACCTCACCAGTAACTGCGCCCCTCACTCCGCCTGTCACCGGCATGAGAACCACCACGAATACTTGCTAGCAGCTCAACATCCTACATCCCATATCCTTCGCCTACCCCAGATTTCATGAACAAGACCAATGTTCTAAACATATTTTGAAAATAATACGGAGTTTTCTTCATTCGATTGAACAAATGGATGATGGCTTGCGGTTTATGATACTCTAATTTATTTTAAATAAAACGAGGCTCTGCTGGGTAGATTAAATTTTACATTGCTGGAGAAAATGGAAGCTAAAGTAAATGTGAGGACCCGTAACTTCCCCGGTAAGGAAAGAGCGGATACTTTGAGAACAAGCCACAACAGAACGCAGACAGAAGAACATTTCATTGTTTATTACAAAAATTCCATAAAAATACAAGAATATACAGAGTATGAATAAATATTTCACAGAAAATATCAGAGATTTAAATTATATTTAAATACATCGCAGCGGAAATAATACAAAACACAACTAGAAGAGATATACGGATACAGAGCTTTCCGGATATCGTTCCAGCTGTAAATCAGGATCCTGTAAATATAAATCTGCAAAACCAAAACTACTAGCTGCCCGTGTGGAAAATAGGGGCACCCAGAGTTTAGGTTAAAACAATAAACTCCAGGTCAGTCATGTGACTGGTGTGAAAACTAAAACAGTTGTTAATCTTTGTTTTTAAAGTTAGGTAAATCAAGAGACCACGCCGTATAAAACAGAACGGGTTTCCTCCCAAGAATACCAGTGTAGAAAACAAACAGCGCAATGCTAAATAAAGAACAATGAAGCTATTATAAGACCCAGATCCCATCACACAATGCAACACAAGCCGGAGGATAGGGGTTTCCCTTATAAAGCCAAATATGCTTGATACGCGAAATTTCATCTTATATTATTACTATAAGTGAAGAAAACAACTTCAAATATAAATATATCAATCATAGACGGCATGGGTACCATATATCATGTCGCTAGTACTAGGCTCTACAATCAAAACCACAAAATGTCATATTTGGAAATTGGATTTCCATCATGGTGGCTCCTGATTCGAAAGATCGATCGCGTAGTGCCATCTACAACGGCTTACGTCTCAGCTAGAGAAAACACCGTAATGCACATCCGCACTTTTGGGAAATCGAGTATCACTGCGGCTTATGTCCCGGCGAGAGAAAACACCGCTTACCCTATCCCTCTTAGCACTAAGCTCAAACTCGGTCGACCGAATCCACGACACCATGAAGGTGCCCATCCTCTAAAAAGCATACTGATCAAACCATCAGTTTACCACCATACCGGGTTGTAAGGCTCGTGAATCAACGCTATACACAAAGCCGTGCTATATTAAAGCTGCGCTTTTATCATCATCCACCAAACTTTGCTTTTCAACAAAAGTCTGGATCACTGCATCTCAGCATGCCACACTATCATTCCATATCGTACCACTGATTTCTGCCAATATATAACCTCTGGGCTCGTACGTCTCAGAGAAGGGCGTTAAGCAAGAGAATAAATTCTCCGCCGCCAAACAGATATATATTTAGCAGAGATCAACGAATACAATATAAAGGAATACAATGTCAGACACACCATCCATTTACAAGTCCGTTCTAGGTCTGAACGAAACCGAAGGCACTTTCCTCGCATATCCGTACAATCAATAAGTACGTCCGGACGGCTACCACTTCATCCCCCTTCAAGGTAGCTACTCCCATCATGAGCATCAGTAGCACACATCCATTCAATGTGAAGATCAACGGTTTTGCACCGTCTTCCATCTCTTCGACTCATCGTCGAATCAGTTATTCGGAATGGGTTATACCCGGCCTTTCTGAATAACTCGTGTATCTTATAATCAAATGCTATAAAACACAACATACGCCTCATTCCAATTCATCAGTCACTAACCGTAAATTATTAAGAGGACAATTCCCCAAATATTAACCCCGAAGGCCGAAACCAACATCAAATCAATACCCAGGAAACCATTCTTCTTAACTAACCTACAGCTAGTTTCTAAATTTCATATTCTTAAGGAAAGGTCCTATTAATTTTATCAAAGATAAATTCTTTAAAATTTATTCTTTAGTCTCCTTTTGGATGTCATATCAAACCAAATTATGGTTTTCCAAACTAGTCGAGATTAGCGAACCACACCGAAGTAATTATTTATTTTATTTCCCAATCCCAACCTATTCATTCCATGGAGCAAAACTGTTAGTACCCCATAACAAACACCACGGTGTTATCGGTAAATTTAATTACCATTTCACGTTCAAATCTAATTAAAGATTTAACTATCGCTCGGAGCAAAACCGGTGATACTCCTCTTTCGATTATTTCCAAATTTTGATGATTTAAATTACCAATTCTCATTTCAATCTAATTAAAGATTCATTAAAACTCCACTTAGTTTTAATCTTTAACTAGGTTAAAGAACTAATGTCATTTAAAACACAGTTCACGATAAACCCAAAATTCCATTTGATATTAAATACAAGGCTCTGAATAGAAAATATATCGGCTTATATTCAACATCAAATTCTGATTATTTTTAAAACCACTTCAAACCCAATTTATTTAATTAAAAATATTGGATTTTTAATTCTAGTTCATAACTAGTTCATTTCGATAAAAAATTATTTTTATCCTTTAAAATAGGGAATTTTTCATCCCAGTTCTTTCCAATTCATATATTTTGATTTTACACAAATTATAGATATTTTTAATAATTTTATCAAGGCCCGTACAGTCGATTTCCAATAACGGTCGTCGAACTGCATTTACAGCGACCTTTTCTTAATTTGATTTGGACGCATCTCCAAATCCAACCTTTAGATTTCAAATTCCTAACATTCATTGGAATGCTCTTTTCGATACAAACCCAACGGTTCCGGTTTCAGGAGAATCCGACGGTCGGATCTCCCGTAACGTCCGTTCGAAGTCAATGGTCGAAATTCGCGAACTGCCGCGGCGCTGCGCGTTCTATTCAGGCCATTATATTATATATATATATATAATATATATAATATATACTTCGTCGATTTCTATTTAAAACGAATTTTATAAATCGTTTTAAATTCGTTTCAAAAACAATTTCAACTTCATACTCAATTTCAAATAGAAATTAAATTTTTCCTTATAAGTTTGTTTTAAATTCATTTCAATTCAATTCAAATTCGATTTCAATTTCAATTCAATTCGATTCGATTCAATTTCTATTCTATTTAATTCGAATCAATTCCAATTCTATTTCAATTCGATTCAATTTCAATTCTATTTAATTCGAATTCATTTCAATTCAATTTGATTCAATTTCAATTCTATTTAATTCGAATTCATTTCAATTCGATTCAATTTCAATTCTACTTAATTCGATTCAATTCAATTCAACTCGATTCAATTTCAATTCTATTTAATTCGATTCAATTCAATTCGATTCAATTCAATTCGATTCAATTTCAATTCTATTTAATTCGATTCAGTTCAAATTCTATTTCAATTCGATTCAATTTCTACTCAATTCAATTCGATTCGAATTCAAATTTTAATTCTATTCAAATCAATTCGAATTTATTTTCAATTCTATTCTATTCGAATTCAAATTTCAATTCTATTATATATTTTTACACCTCTTTCTAAATATTCATTTTAAAAACGAATATAATCAATATCAATATCGTTCGCGTCAAAATAGCGCATCTCTAATCAACACGGCTTTATATTTTTCAATAACTTCGTTATTCTATTCAACAAATGAATATTTATCCTATTCAAGACATGAATCTATATTTCTTTCACCACCTGACTAATCTCAACAAATGTGTACCATCAACACGTTAATCTTTAGTTTATAATATTCTTTATTTTCCCAATTGGAATGAGGTCCAATCAATTACCATATAATGTTAATTATATGGATTCCATACAACACATGTATATAATAACAACGATAAATAATCAACCATCATCCAAAGTGCACCACACAACTGCATAAGCATTAAATATATATAATTAACGCTTTCACAGTCTGTCGACCAATCGATCGACATACAATTAAATAATTGGGATTAGTGTACGCCAAATATCATCCCAACACCCGTGTGGGGTTTCAAACAATCAAACACAAATTTTATTTGTGCAGTTGGGCGATGTGTAAAATTTATCGTCCCAATCAATATCAGTCAAATGTGTGTATATAAACAAATCGTTCGATTTGTTTATAAATATATATTTCATTTTATATACACGTTAAAAATTATATTTTTAACTATAAAATATTTTATTTCACTATATAAATATTTTATTTCATTCCACAACACAAATTCAATTTTTCACATCAAAATCAAACAAACAAGCATACAAGCCGTCCATGGTCTGTGGACGACGGGTGTCGGGTGCTGCTAAACACCGTCTGCATCCTAGTATATATATTAATTAGAAATTTAAAATAAAAGTGAGGAGTTCTCACCTTTGGGATCCATTCCTCCATTCTTTATTTTTGAATTTCAAAACAGTTGGGATTTGCCTAATAGTCCAACGCAGTCTTCTCTACGCTGTTCATATTAAAAATCACATTTTTATCATGTTGTTTATATAAATAATCGCATTTTTCATATCGCTAATGTATATATAAAAATCGTATTTTTATAACACTTCTCATATATATAAAAATTATATTTTTTTTCTTCGCTAAAAATTATATTTTTATCTTATCATTTAACCAATAAAAATCATATTTTTATTTTTCTCTTCACACACCAAAAATCACATTTTTAATTGTTCTATATATTTTTAAAGATCAAAGTATATTTATATTTCTAAAACGAGGTATATTTTCTATAGTGAAAAATCCATATTTTCTATAGTGAAAAATCCATATTTTCTACAACTAAAAATCATATTTTTATTCCACGTGATTAGATATAAAAATCCTATTTTTATTTCAATCCTTATACATAAATAAATAAATTAAAAAGAATAATATTTTTACTTATATATAAAAAAATGAAGAATTATATTTTTAGTTCAAACTTATTCATAAAAAGAAAGCAGCTCACCATTAATCAGATTCTTCTTCGCGCAATTTCCTGGACCAGAAGTTCCACCATCGTCATTTCTAGGGCTCGAGTTCGCCAGCCCCATGCCATGCCGTAACCAGATCGGCCACCACCATGGTGTCGACTGTACTTCCACCTTCCCCGGCGCCGAGCTTCGGCCATCACGAAGTCCTCGCCCGGACTGGAATAGCATGCGAACGGCAGGGCTTCTAGCCACGAAATCGAGGAATTTGAACACCCATTTTCGATCACTCTCGTTGAGAAGAGAGATCTCATCGAGCTGAGTGGTTTCCGTGTGGGAGTTTTCAAAATCATGGAGCGGATAGGAAAATTGGAGGGGGAGAAGGTCTGGTTGATTTTCGTCGTCAGTTTCCTGAGTAGCGGCGGGGTGAAAAATAAGATAGAAAGAACTAGGTTTAGTTTTATTGGCCAGAATGTGTATATATATTATATTTTAATAATATTTAATCCGTAAATTAATTGTTTAACACCACGAACTCCAAACGATACCCAACGACTGTGGCCCTAGCTAAATACCCCCATTCCGAACACAATGGGATAAGTTTAGTAACCCAATTTGGCTGTTACGATCAGTTTCTGCTAAATTTAAAATATAGATCAGTATATATTCCATTTGAATGCACGTTTTAATTTACTGGGGCCACATATGGGCTCTAAAAATTACAGAAAAATTATTTCTAGCTTTGTATTGATGATACGATCCTAACAAAACTAATTTCATCGAATTCTGAGACTGTTTGAAAAATGGCCATTTTCTGGTCGATCGAAATTGACTAAAACTGTCAAAACACATTTAACTTCGCCACGCTCTCATATTGATTCAGAAAATTATGAATTTTGGAACCTAGCAATAATTTGACATCCCGGATCCAACAAAAGTGGTTTCATCAAAAATAGAGGTCGTTTGCAAAATTTCCATTTTCAAAGGCCTTTATATATATTAAAATATATATAAATTCCACAGCGATTTTTCTGAATTTTAAACTGGGCACATCTTTTGATTCCCGCTATGAAATTTTGATTTCCCGAATTCATTGGAAAGATATTCTCAATTAGATCCTATTATTTTTTGTTTCACTAAAATCCGATTTATTTTGCACCCGGTACATTCATTTGAAGTTTGAAATCGAATTATCGAACTACCCGCCCTTTTCAATTCCTTTTTATAATTATATATAATTATTTATATTCTAACGATGACGTATATAAATGTATACATTCTAATTCTATTCAAAATAAATTTTTCGTCGTTATTATTTAAAATAGTTCATTTTAAATATTCAAAATTCGCTAAAATTGCCAAAATAAAAATTTTTAATTGGCTCGCATTTTACGGGTTGTTACAATCTCCCCCACTTAAAACTTTTCGTCCCCGAAAAGGAACAAAGTCGAAAGTGGTTTGATTAATCAACTCGGCGTTCATTATTTTCTTTATGGCTTAAGTTCTTCAACTTTTCAGTTTTTAAGAACTTTTCAAATTTTTCAAAAATTTGGCTAACACCCTACGTTTTCGAAAAATTTCGCCATAACCTCCCCTGCACCGGGAGCACGGGAAAATCCCGAAATTGCCATACAGGCCCTCTGATCTCAAAAAGAAAAAGAAAAAGCCAAGCAGCTAGCCAATCGACTCATAAAATCATCATCACCCAAACAAAACAGTAAATTATGATAAACATGTACCTATTTGTCGGGCAAACAATTTTATTCTTCTGCTCTAGCCTCTTTGCAATGACCTGTTCAATGTAAGTACATGTATATGCAAGCATTTGCAACTAATTTTCAATACAGTTAATTATTCGGTTCAATTAGACCAAATGGTTCAAAATATAAAACAAATAAACAAACAACACAAACATCAATCAATTAGTGGATTAACGTTTTCAAATTCATATTTTTGATATATATATATAAATATATATATATATACATACATTTATATATATATACAAAAAATCATGTTTTTGATGCCAAATCACAACAATAAATCTATCTAGTTTTGGTTCTCACACCAGCCTAATGGAAATATATAGATATCACACTTTCAAAACTCGAATATAAATTTTGATGATGTACGTACTATATAGCGATCATCAGAACCATCCCCGGGCGACTAGAATGTGATTCTATATCCATCCAGTATATTAAAACTTCGAATATACGTTCATGACGCATATATGCAAAATCTTTATATACTAGATTGTCCAAATTCAAAATAAATAAATATTCAAATACGTATAAAATGATTTAAATTTCAAAACAAAATTGTTTTCATTTCAAAAATATACTCTTCACACTCGTTCTAGGATACTACTAATCCTATCTCTAACGAGTCATTCTAATTGGATATTACTAATCCAATATCCGATGAATTCTTTCGTTTGGTTCTAATGTGTCGTGTTCTCTAGCTCTGTAAACCAGAGCTCTGATACCAACTGTGAGGACCCTTAACTTCCCCGGTAAGGAAAGAGCGGATACTTTGAGAACAAGCCACAACAGAATGCAGACAGAAGAACATTTCATTGTTTATTACAACAATTCCATCAGAATACAAGAATATACAGAGTATGAATAAATATTGCACATAAAATATCAGAGATTTAAATTACATTTAAATACATCGCAGCGGAAACAATACAAAACACAACTAGAAGAGATATACGGATACAGAGCTTTCCGGATATCGTTCCAACTGTAAATCAGGATCCTGTGAATATAAAACTGCAAAACCAAAACTACTAGCTTCCCGTGTGGAAAATAGGAGCACCCAGAGTTTAGGTTAAAACAATAAACTCCAGGTCAGTCATGTGACTGGTGTGAGAACTAAAACAGTTATTAATCTTTGTTTTTAAAGTTAGGTAAATCAAGGGACCACGTCGTATAACACGGAACGGGTTTCCTCCCAAGAATACCAGTGCAGAAAACAAACAGCGCAATGCTAAATAAAGAACAATGAAGCTATTATAAGACCCAGATCCCATCACACAATGCAACGCAAGTCAGAGGATAGGGTTTTCCCTTATAATAGCCAAATATGCTTGATACGCGAAATTTCATCTTATATTATTACTATAAGTGAAGAAAACAACTTCAAATATAAATATATCAATCATAGACTGTAATAACCCGGAAAATACGAGCCAATTTAAATTTTTTAAATTGGTGATTTCAAAGGAATTTGAACAATTGAAATAGAATATTTCAATAACATAGTGAATTAGAAATAGTGAGTCAGTTTGAAAATTTGAATTCGAACTTTGACTGACTGTGAAGAGTTGAGAATATAACGGATTTTAGCGAAACCAAAAATATTTAAATCTGTTTATCAATACCTTTCTAACGAATCTGAAAAATCGAAGTTTCATAACGGGAATCAAAAGTTATGGCCGAATGAATTTTCAGAAAGGCTGCTATATAGAATATATAGCCCTTGAAAATTGATATTTTGCAAACGACTTCGGAATTCGACGAAACCACTTTTGTTGGGTCCGGGATGTCAAATTATTGCTAGGTCTCAAATTTCATAATTTTTGAAGCTAGTATGTCAGCGTGGCAAAGGAAAATGTGTTTGGTCAATTTCTGTTAAATTGGATCGACCAGAAAATGGCCATTTTTCAAACGATCTCAGAATTCGATGAAACTAGTTTTGTTGGGACCGTAGCACCAAAACATAGCTAGATTTATTTTTCTGGAATTTTTCGAATCAGTTTGTGGCCCTAGCAAATTGAAATGCACTTTCAAAGTTAAAAATTAAATGTTTTATACTTTAACTTGAAGAATAACTGACTGTAATAATCGAATTAGCCAACGAAACATATCCCACTATGTCCGGGATGGGGGTATTTAGCTGGGGACGACAGTTATTGGGCTTGAAAAGGAGTTCATAGGTGAAAACCCAAATTTTCTGAAATATATATATTCCGGCGAATCAGAAAATTCCATTCATTATTAAAAATAAAAAAAATAAAAAACCCTCGTCCCCATCTGCTCTCAACGATCATCGTCGTTCGCCGCTTCCCTCCCCTTTTCCGACCGACTCGGCCATTTCTAGGCGCCGCTGCCACCACCCCTCGACGCAGCTCCGCCTCCTCTTCAAATCCGACCCACCCACGACCGCCACCATCGCCTCCTCCGCTTGAATCGAGCGCCGAAAGTCCACTACTTCCCGCCGCCGACGACGACGCCACCGACCACCAAGCTGCACCAAACCACCACCGACAGGAAGCCTGCTCGAAGCTCTTCCACGTCAGCACCCCCGATCGTCCCCACGTGCCACGGATTTCGCGAAAACCTCAAACTAGTTTCGAACCAAATAGAAAGGTGAGTCCTTTTTGATGTCTGCACTTTGAAAAATCATATCTTTTTGGTGTGTTGATGAAATTCAATGAAACAGGAAACATCGGGACCGCAAGGAAGCTCTCTACCACATAGAAGAAGCCACGGATTTTTTTGAGTCATCCACGATTTTTTGCACTCCGAAAACCAATGTGAGAAATCTAAATTAATAGAATTTGAATGGAAAATGTCGTGTATAAATTATATAAGCGAAAAATAAATTACACACGTGTTGTATACCTCATGTACATGCGTAGTGTAAGCTATATAAGCGAAGTATGAATTATACATGCATAAAATAATTGATGTATGTGTTGAAATGCAAGTAAAATATAGTAATAATATATATATATATATACACTCCCCTTGTCCACAAACCATGGACGATATTTATTATTGTGAATTGATGTAAAATATTGGATGAAAAATACGAATGGTTGAATAATTGTTTGTGGTTGATATTGTTTGGTTGTGGTTGAAAAATACCCATTGGTGATTGAAATGAATTGGAAATATTTGTGGAAATAAAAATAAAACATGCCACCTGCGTGCGAATTAGATGCATGAATCCCCATTGTCAAAAACCGCGAGGTTTTAAGGTAGAGCGAGGAGCCGTACTAGGGACGGTGCCGGTTTTAACTACCCTGCCATTATGCTGCCGAAATTTTGAATAATCTTTAAGTGTTAGAATTATTTTCATATGTTGAAATTATCTTCATGCGTTGAAATTAAAGTCATGTGTTGAAACTATATCCATGTGTGGAAATGTTCATGTATTGAAAAGTGATGTGTGAAAATTAAATTCATTTGTGAATGAATGAAGTGTTTAAACAATAAAAATCACATTTTTATAATATATATGAAGTATGAAAAATATTCTCCTTATATATAAATAGTTTCAACAATAAAAATTTCATCTTTCTTATATGAACAACATAAATAAAATATCCATGTGTGGAAATGCTCATGTGTTGAGAAATGTGTGTAGTGGAAAAGTTCATGTGTTGAATAAAAAGATCGAACAATAAAAATTACATTTTTATTGAAACTATGAAGTGTTGAAAACATCTATTTGTCGAATAAATATTTTAAATGATAAAAATATCATTTTTATCATATATGTGATATGCTAAAGATATGCGGACGTTGAAATCGTAACTTCAAATGGCTAGTGTGGAAGATCCGACCGTCGGATTTTCCCGAAACTGAAACCGTTGGATTCGTTTTGAAATGACCTTCCTAATGATACCAAATTTGTGAAGATCCAACGGTTAGATTTTCAGATATGTGTAAAACAAAATTAGTGAAAAACAACGCCAGTGCATCGGCACGACCTGAAACGTCGTTTAATTAAATATGGTCGTTTTAAAATAAATAAAAATGGCGGTATATCATTATAAAATACTATAGACGATATAGAGTGGAAATAAACCAACTTCGTTGTGTTTACTTGATATGTGATGGTTGAATGTATTTAACATGAGAATTATAGCAAAAGAACTGAAATGTGAATGTTGAATAGTCCAACCATGTGATTAATTGATTTGAAAATATAAATATACGTGGGTTATTTGAGAAGGCCGAGTTCATCTCATTTCAAATAATCGATCGACGTTGAGAAGTCGAAGACTCGAAGACGGTTGAAGATCGACGATCTTCACATTAGATGGATGGGCGCTACTGATGCTCGTGATTGGAGTAGCTACCATGAAGGAACTGAAGTAGTAGCCATCCAATCATACTGTTGAGTGTACGGATATGCGAGGAATTGGTGCCTCCGGTTTCGTTCAGACCCAGAACGGACTTGTAAATGGACTGTGTGTCTGACATTGGATTTTTTTCTGTGCTGATTGATCTCTGTTAAATATATATCTGTTTGGCGGCGGAGAATTTATTCTCTTGCATAACGCCCTTCTCTGAGACGTACGAGCTCAGAGGTTATGTATTGATAGAAATCAGTCGCATGGAGTGGATTGCCTATGTGGCACGCCTAAGTGGCATATGATCAAGGCTTCTGTTGCAAAGCAAAGTCATGTGGTTGATGATCAAAGCATGGTCTGTGTGATGTAGCTTTGTGTATAACATGAATTCGCGAGCCTCACACCTCGGTATGAGTCAAAAACGGGAGAGTGACTGCAGGGAGAGCACGACGTTTCTTTCTAGCTAAGGTGGTGTCAGTGACCTACCAGCCCTGACATTATATATACTTTTCAGCTATGTGGTTGTTGGAATGCGAGGCGCCTCGATATCGGTCTGTAAGGACTAGGAAACGTGTGTTCAGGAATTGCCAATCCTCAAAAGTAAGAGAGGACCGGCCCTGAAGATCCAGGGATTGCTGTGTGCGGTCCCGAGGCATTTGCTAGAGTGTCTCGAATCGGAGAGGAGCTTGCCCCTTGCCTCGACTCATGAAGGAATCCAATTTCCAATACGAAATATGCGGACGTGATTGTATTACTAGTACGACGACATAGTGGTATGGGTCATTTATGCTGCCTATGATTGATATTTATGATTGAAATCGCTTTTGAAATATATATGCACTAGTAATAATATCAAACACTTTTGTTTTATACGTATGAAGCATTTTTGGGCCATTATAAGGTAAAAAATCTATCCTCCGGCTTGCGTTGCATCGTGTGATGGGACATAAGTCTTATAATGGCTTCATTTTATAAAAAGCATTGCGATGATTTAATCATTTACTTTATTTCATGCACTAGCACTCATTGGAGTAAACCCGTTCCGTGAAAGTGGCGTGGTCCTTTGATTTGCCATATTATTGTTGTTACTAAGTTAAGTAGATTTCTCATACCAGTCCCATGACTGACTCTTAGTTTGTTTCACCTTGAAAACTCGGGTGCCCTCATTTTCACACGGGCAGCCTAGTTACAGGTTTCTGACGCACTTCTGGCTCATGGCGAGGCTTGACTACACCGTGCTAACTTGGATTTTCTCCGCCATTATTGTATCTATATTATGATTTCGCCATCGGCGATGTAGACTGATATTTATTTGGTGTACTCTTTATGTATGATTCCGCCTCTGGCGATGGTGACTGATTATGTATCATTATGCACTAAGTTGTATCTTGTACTGTGCTCTCTGATGTGATGATATCTATATGATTCCGTTGTCATATGTGTGTAAATTATTCTATTTTCTGTTTATGCTATTATCTGTGATCTGCTAATGATGATTAATGTGTTATATTCCAATGATTATCCTTAACACCGTGTCACGGGGTTTTGGGATCGTCACAGCTGGTATCAGAGCTTTGGTTAACCTTAGTTCTGGAGTCTAACACATTAAACACTTCGTCAAAATAGAATTAGTAGTATTCTAAGGCGAGTCTCTCATTAGAGATAGGACTAGTAAAGTCCTAGAATGAGCCGAGCAGAATAGCAAAAACAATTTGATCAGTCCATCGCTATCTTTCTGTAAATTTTCTGCTTAACCATGCAATAAACTATCATTTCTGTTAGCTGACTCTTTCCTTGCTTATACAGAATTTGACAAATGGCTACCAGAGCAGGAGCCGCTAGAGGAGGCCGTGCAGGCCGTAGCTGAGGACGGGGAGAAGCCCCAGTTGAAGAAGGACCTTTGATACAACCTTCGGCCGCTCAATACTTCGAGATGGACCGTGTAGCTAAGAGATACAAAAACTTAGGAGACAAGACCTTCTCAGGGACTGACACAGTAATAGAGGCCCTTGCATGGCTCAAAACATGCGAGAAAATTCTTGAAGGCCTAAGGCTTGGAGACCAAGATAAAGCTATTATGGGTGCCTGGCTTATGCAGGAACTAGCTGAACTATGGTGGGAATCTCTCACCGCCGGGAATAGAGAAGCTGGAAGAACATGGAATGGATTCAAAGAACTCTTCAAGGAGAAATATGTCCCGGAACAAGAACTGGAACGAATGCACGATGACTTCGCCAACCTCCAGCAGGGGGATCTTTCCGTGCAGGATTATCTGAATAAATTTACACTGTTGTCGCCCTATGCTCCGGAGCTCGTCACCACTGCAAAGTCCAAAAATAAGAGGTTTATCCTTGGGCTAAAGCGATAGTATCATGATAGAGCCATGGCCCATGTCAAGCTGGAATTCAATGAACTGGTGGAAATGACATGCAACTACGAAGACCTAGACCATAGGCATCTGGAGCAGGATCGCGCTAGAAGCCAAGCCGGGAGCAAACGCAAGCCTGCTGCGAATCAAGCTGAGTCAAGCCAAAAAGTATCTTCAAAACCTCAGACTGGCAAGCCGCCGAGAGGAAGCTGCTATAACTGTGGCAAAGTGGGGCACTACTCTAATGTGTGCACAGCCCCGAAGAGGCAGAAGACAAATTCAAAAGGTTCAAGCCAGGGTTCTCAGAACCCTCGCTCCTGCTTTAATTATCGCAAGACCGATCATCTAGTCAAAGACTGTCCTTTGCTGAAGAAGGCCACAGTAGCTCACGTGTATGACGGGTCGAGCCCGCCAGCTGCTTCTGATGGAGCAGGAAAACCCGATGTGTGACGGCCCGCCCCGCACCAACCGACATTTACTCCAAAAGTGCGCTGTACACATGTCCAGTTAGCACGGAACGGGTCGTCAGAAGGAAAGGGAAGAAGGAAATGAACTAATCAAGAACCTGTAGAATGTCTCACAGCGCATAGAATAAAATATAATAATAACATACTTGACATAAAACACGTGAGACAGTGCATAAGCTGAAAACCAGAACTAAACATCATAGCAGCGGAAATCCAAAATACAGCTTTTTACAACTTTTCAAACTGTCTCAAAGCAAAAGCAAGATAAAGGAGGTACACTACTAATGCCCAAGCAGCGACCACCAACGACACAGGGAGAATGTGTATATATATAGCATACGTGGAAGCCTCCTGCCCACCTCCGAATCAGCAACTCGCGCACCACCAGCTAACCTGTCTCTAGTCTGCTCGTGTGAGCACCCAGAGTAATAAGAGGAGACATAAAACTCTAGGTCAAACATAAAGCCTGGTATGAGCGATAAGCATCTAAAGTGAACAATAACAGGTAGACTAAAACATACATGAACTTGGACCTGCAACCAAAGAGTTAGCACTACATACTGTACAACAATCTAAGATACCATATCAAACGGTGTAAAGATACGGAGGTGGGGGAGGTGTGCATGTCATAATAATGGCAAACAATCAAACATAGCATCCATCCTCACATCTCTCACTGAGTGCGTAAAGCATACGATATTCACCACTTCGATCACCCAACATACCTTGCTACGATCACTTTGCCCCATGAAGTCATAAATGGCTTCACTGCACTGATAACGTAGCCACAAATCCTTCGCTATGTCCACTTTGCCCCATGGAGTCACAAGAACCCCACTGCACTGGCTCATAGCCTTACTAATCCTTACTATGTCCACTCTGCCCCATGGAGTCGCAATGACCCCGCTGCACTGGCTCATAGTCTTACTACGCATCACTTTACCCCTCGAGTCATAATGACCCTACTGCACTGATAAAGTAGTCTTGCTACCATCACCTTGCCCCTCAGGTCATAATGACCCTACTGCACTGATAAGTAGCCCATCATTCATTTTTAGTGGTGAATCGAAGTTATGAACGTCGACAACTCCTTAGCACACGTCCCGCAGCAAAGTCCAACCATGAAGTGAACTCATTGGTTCCCAACTGGATCCTGAGCTCTAACTTCCCATATTGGACTACCTTTGCATCTCGGGTTATTGGTCAATACTGGGTCGGGTCGGCTCTTCTTCTGGTGCGGTTCGGGTCGGGCGTCCTCCATCTGTTTGGGTCGGGTCTTCTTCTGGTGCGGTTCTGGTCGGGTGTCCTCCATCTATTCGGGTCGGGCGTTTCTCCTCGGTTTGGGTCGGGTGCCACTCCCCCTCCAGTTCATGCTTCTGCTCCGATCCGCCTCCTCATCCTTTACGTGCTTCGATCCGATCCATCCTCCTCTATCTGCTCCGATCCCTACTTCCTAATCTGATCCGATCCCTGTTCAGCTAGCGTGGCCTTCCTTTTTGCCACTTTTCCCAAGTGTTGGGTTCCGATCCGATCGAATTCCTTGCTCAGTTCAACATATCTGATCCGGGCCCCATATCCGATCCGATCCGAAACTTGCACTGTTTTCTGAAACTGTTCCAGCAAGTATTTACGCCATTCGACGGTGTTTTCGACCATTCTAACTATTGAAATCAATCACAAAGCATTTCATACAGTCATAGCATCATGCATAGTCAACCACAAACATCAAAACATCAATATGATAGGTTAAAATGGATCAAACATACCAAAAATCCTACATTTCCCCTTAAGCATGTTTAGGTGAAACTAATGATAGGATTAGCAAAACTTAATCAAATTAACCCAAATTCATATCAGAGGTCTAAAACATCATTTAGGAATTTATGAACATTTTTCCCGAATTTTATCATGCTTAAATTCGCTAATTAGCACTAATTACCCTTAGCTAGCCATAATTAGTGTAAAACTATGCAAATCACTCACCTTAGCCATAAATAAACTAAGATCTGAAATAAATCTCTGATTTGATATGAATACCAATGCTAAACAGCAGCTCCAATGTTGCTTTGGTGTAGATCTTCCTTGATTAAAGGTTGCTAAGCCAAATCCTTGACCAGAAGGTGATTTGGAGGTGATTTAGAGGTTGGAGGCCATTTTTAGGGTTCCTTGGTGATAAGTGGAGGCTAGAAAACTGAAATAGAATGACCCCCTATCTCATTTCAGCCTTCCCATAACCCTAATCCCGAAATGGGTTATGGGCCTACTCACTAATCACCCGATTTGGCCCGGTTAAGCAGTTTTTTCACCCTCCAAACCTTATTTCAGCCATATCTCCCAAACGATAAGTCCGTTTGGCTACAATGACCACTCTACAGAAAGGTAAACCATCAAACAAATCTAATGGAAGTGGTTTCAGGTCAGAATTCCTTTCCAATCAAAAGTTATGGCCAAAACAGTACCAACCAGGGGCAAAATGGTCATTTAAAAATCGACAAAAATCATAAGCATGGGAAATGACTCTAATGGATGTTTCCCAAATTTACATGACCATATGACTTCAGATGTTAAAGAAATAAATATTCTACGATCCCCCGATGCGTAGAATACGGGTCATTACACTCTCTCCCCCTTAAAAAAATTCGCCCCCGAAATTCCCTAATTAAAACACATACAAAGGTCCCGCATGTCTATCAATCATAAAACAACAATCAAACATGCAGAACAAGCTAAACAATTCTACCCTAGCGTGCAGTAAAACTAAGTTACGAAGTAAGTCTTACCAGGCAAAGAGTTCTGGATATGCCTTCCTAATGCTCTCCATTGTCTCCCAAGTACAATCATTCTCGTCCTCGCCCCACTGAACCTTGACTAGCTTCACCGCCTTCCTTCGAAGTTGCTTCGTATCGTGCCCCACAATGAGAATCGACTTGCGGTTCCCAACCGCCTCGGGTTCTACTTCGAAGTCCTCTAACTGATCAGGTGAAATAGTCATATCTGAGTCGTGAACGAACCTCCTTAGTTGGGAAACATGAAATACATTGTGAACTCCCACCATCTTCTCTGGTAAGCCAACTCTATACGCCAAATTCCCGACTAATTCAAGAACAGGGAATGGGCCAACAAATCTTGGTGCCAACTTGCCTCTCCTGCCAAATCGTATCACGCCCTTCAACGGAGAAATCTTGACAAACACGAAGTCACCAACGGAGAATTTCAAGTCTCTTCTCCTCTTATCATCATAACTCTTCTGCCTATCTTGGGCAGCCTTCATCCGTTGTTGAATGATCATAATCGTATCTGTAGTTTCTCTCACCACATCCGGTCCAAGCACAAACTTCTCGCCAGTCTCTATCCAACATGATGGTGAGTTGCACGGTCTTCCGTACAAAGCTTCATATGGAGCCATACCGATACTGGATTGGTAGCTATTATTATATGCAAACTCTACTAGATGCAAATGGTCATCCCATGATCCACCAAAATCCAATATACAAGCTCTCAAAAGATCCTCCAATATACGATTCACCCTCTCTGTCTAACCGTCGGTCTGAGGATGATATGCGGTACTGAGATGTAATCCTGACCCTAGAGCCTCTTGTAAGCTCTTCCAAAACCCACTAGTAAACAACGGGTCTCGGTCACTCAAAATGCTTTTGGGTACTCCATGAAATCTCACTACCCACTTCATATACAATTCTGCCAACTTGCTACCGTTCTGGTCGATTTGACCGGTATAAATCTTGCGCTCTTAGTCAATCGATCCACAATTACCCAAATGCTATCATATCCCGACCTAGTCCTCGGTAAACCATCAATGAAATCCATCGAGACTTGATCCCATTTCCATTCGGGAATTTCTAATGGTTGCAACAAACCACTAGGCTTCTTTTGCTCGGCTTTAACTAGCTGGCAATTCATGCATTTGGATATAAACTTCCCAACGTCTCTTTTCATCCCTTCCCAGTAGTAGGTCTGTCTCATGTCTCGATACATCTTATTACCACCGGGATGTATAGTTAGTTTTGAGTGATGACATTCTCTAAGCACTTCATCTCTCAAACCATTCACGTTGGGCACAACTAGTCTTCCATTCTTCCGAAGCCATCCGTCTCGATCAAGCCCATACGCACTCATCTCCTCACCGTCGATGTTCATCTCTAACTTGGAGATGATTTCCAATAGGTTAGGATCGTCCCTCTGGTTGGAACCAATCCGCTCTATCAAAGTGGGCCTGATCGCCAAACTAGCTAGCATAACTGGATCCAATTCGCACCTTGGTCTGAAATCAAACTCTGTGATATACTCCAGTTGCTTCCATTCAAGAAACATTGCCCCTAAGCTGGCATGTCTCCTACTCAAGGCATCGGCTACCGCATTACCTTTCCCAGGTGTATATGCGATATCAAAATCATACGAAGCCAAGAACTCTAACCATCTCTGCTGACGGAGATTCAAATCTTTCTGAGAGAAGAGATACTTTAACAATTTATGATCGGTAAACAACTCGAATCTTTCTCCCAAGAGATAGTGTCTCCACATCTTCAACGCAAATACAATCGCTGTTAATTCCAAATCATGGGTAGGAAACTTCTTCTCATGCGGCTTTAGCTGTCGACTAGCATAAGCTACAACCCTACGTCCTTGCATCAATACAGCACCCAATCCGGTACCACAAGCATCCGTGTATACCGTCATCTCTTCATTCACTTTAGGAATGACTAACACTGGCGCACGCATCAACTTCTCCTTTAGACTCTTGAAGGCATCCTCACACACTCCGTCCCAGATGAAGGACTGATTCTTCTTAGTCAACTGAGTCAACGGTGCTGCTATCTTGGAGAAGTCCTGGATAAACTTACGATAATATCCAGCTAATCCCAAGAAACTTATTACATCTGTAGCATTCTTGGGCGTAGGCCAATCCTGTACCGTAGACACCTTCGCAGGGTCCACGGCAATACCACTCTCTAAAACAACATGACCTAAGAATCTCACTTCCCTTCTCCAAAAATGACACTTAGAGAATTTCGCTTTCAATTGGTGTTTCCTCACCACCTCCATCACTATCCTCAAGTGTCCCTTGTGTTCCTCCTCTGTCCTTGAGTAAACAAGAATATAATCTACGAACACAAGAACAAACTTATTCAACTGATCTCTGAATACTCGATTCATAAGATCCACAAAATAGGCTGGTGCATTGGTCAACCCAAATGGCATAACCAACCACTCATAAAATCCAGACGACGTCCTAAATGCCGTTTTCGGAACACTCTCATCCGCTACTTGTAGCTGATGAAATCCTGTCGCGAGGTCGAACTGGGAGAACACTCTAGCTCCTTCCAGCTGATCAAACAAATCATCTATCCGCGGTAGAGGATACTTATTCTTCCTCGTTACCTTATTCAACTCGCGATAGTCCACACACAAACGAAGGGAACCATCTGCCTTAGTGGCAAACACAACTGGTGCTCCCCACTCAGAGACACTCCTTCTAATAAATCCCTTTTTCAAAAGATTGCTGACTTGCACCCCGAGCTCTCGCTGCTCTCTTGGTGCCATACGACGAAGTGGCATCACTATAGGTCTGGCATCTTTCACTAAATCAATACGGAACTCAATCTCTCGGTGTGGTGGAAGCCCGGTCACCTCCTCGAAGACGTCCGGATACTGGCCAACCACTGGCACATATGACAACTCATCCTGCGGGATGTCAAGGGAATTTACAAAACTAGCCATAACCCCATCACTAGGTAGACTACCAAACACTACCCTCCGCCCATCATCCGCCCTCACTGTCACCAAAAAGCCCTCATAGTCTACCACCACCCCGTATCTTTGGAGCCAATCGACTCCCAATATAATGCCATACCCAGTAAAGCCCAAAACAAAGCAATCACATACAAACATACATCCATGACTCGATAAGACCAAATTCCTGCAAATCATACCAAGGCTAGTCGAACCACCAATCGGGTTCGTCACAACCAATGGTCTATCGACTATCTCGGGTTCTAGTCCCAACCTATCTACCAGGTCACTAGATATGAAGGAACGGGAAGCCCCAGTATCAAACAAAACTCGAACTGGTATATCATAAATAGAAAGCATACCTTGAATAACAACATTCTTTCCTTTCTCCGCCGCAGTTGGGGCATTCGACGAAGAAGGAACAACATCAATAGCATATGCTTTCACAATCTGCTTCTCCTTAAGAGGTTGCGGACACTTATCCTTATGATGTCCCACTTGACCACAGTTGTAGCACTTCCTTTCCGTTGGCTTGGCCCGACATTCTTTAGCATAATGGCCCTTCTTACCACAGCTGAAGCACTCAACATCCTTCTTGCTCTTTTTCTGGCCACCTTTAGATTGATCCTGCTTCCTCTTATTCTGAGAGTTATTCTTGCCTCCACCGCCTGCTTGCGGCTTTGGCCCTTCTGCAGATGCAGCCTCAGTCTTTGACTTAGGGTAAAGACTCTCCGATCTCAAAGCTTTCCCCACGATCGATTCAAAAGTCTCATCGATGTGGTTGATAAGCCTTTCCCCCAAGTATCCATCCAAACCAGTAATGAACTTCTCATTCTTCTTCTCAGGAGTATCGATAAGAGATAGTCCATACTTCGACAAAGTGTCGAACTCAGCAATATAATCAGAAACTGCCCTTCCGTTCTGCTTGAGTTCCAAGAACCTCTTGAACAACACTGACTTCTGGGCAGCTGGAATAAACTTCTCGCTAAAGCGAGCCTTGAACTGATCCCAAGTAACCTGATCTTATGGAGTAGCTGTTCTAATGGCATTCCACCAATTCATCGCTCGCCCTTGTAGTTGACAAGATGCTAGCCTTCTCTTCACCGCATCCTCAAGACCCAAGTCATCGAAGATACGGTCACATCTATCCATCCAGTCTTGAACATCTGTGGCCGACTCCGTTTCGTAGAACGGCTTTCCACCAAGATTAGTGTAATCTTTGCACAACTTGGCGAAATCGACCCTAGGCGCCTGCACTACTGGGTCAACACCAACTCCGGGATTGGGAACTGCCCCTTGCACTTCTCTAAGCATGTCTCTCATGAGGTTAGTAAACATCGCCCTCATGTCAGCGGCATTCCCTTGGTTGGTCCCTCTACCCGCACCCCTCGTGTCTCGGCTCATCGTCAATCTGAAAAAGGGAAACGATTAACGACCCCATAGTGGTGCTAGTGCATTGCGACTTCATTCTTATACTACTAATAGTATATATATATAGCTTTTGAAAACCAAAGTAATCACAAATACGCGCTCTCATATACGTACTATCTCTCCCTAGTGTCTTTCCCTAGGTTAACTACGCAACCTAGAGCTCTGATACCAAGTGTGACGGCCCGCCCCGCACCAACCGACATTTACTCCAAAAGTGCGTTGTACACATGTCCAGTTAGCACGGAACGGGTCGTCAGAAAGAAAGGGAAGAAGGAAATGAACTAATCAAGAACCTGTAGAATGTCTCACAGCGTATAGAATAAAATATAATAATAACATACTTGACATAAAACAGGTGAGACAGTGCAAAAGCTGAAAACCAGAACTAAACATCATAGCAGCGGAAATCCAAAATACAGCTTATTACAACTTTTCAAATTGTCTCAAAGCAAAAGCAAGATAAAGGAGGTACACTACTAATGCCCAAGTAGCGACCACCAACGACATAGGGAGAATGTGTGTGTATATATATAGCATACGTGGAAGCCTCTTGCCCGCCTCCGAATCAGCAACTCGCGCTCCACCAGCTAACCTGTCTCTAGTATGCTCGTGTGAGCACCCAGAGTAATAAGAGGAGACATAAAACTCTGGGTCAGACATAAAGCCTGGTATGAGCGATAAGCATCTAAAGTGAACAATAACAGGTAGACTAAAACATACCTGAACCTGGACCTGCAACCAAAGAGTTAGCACTACATACTGTACAACACTCTAAGGTACCATATCAAACGGTGTAAAGATACGGAGGTGGGGGAGGTGTGCATGTCATAATGATGGCAAACAATCAAACATAGCATCCATCCTCACATCTCTCACTCGGTGCGTAAAGCATACGATATTCACCACTTCGATCACCCAACATACCTTGCTACGATCACTTTGCCCCATGAAGTCATAAATGGCTTCACTGCATTGATAACGTAGCCACAAATCCTTCGTTGTGTCCACTTTGCCCCATGGAGTCACAAGAACCCCACTGCACTGGCTCATAGCCTTACTAATCCTTACTATGTCCACTCTGCCCCATGGAGTCGCAATGACCCCACTGCACTGGCTCATAGTCTTACTACGCATCACTTTGCCCCTCGAGTCATTATGACCCTACTGCACCGATAACGTAGTCTTGCTACCATCACCTTGCCCTTCAGGTCATAATGACCCTACTGCACTGATAAGTAGCCCATCATTCATTTTTAGTGGTGAATCGAAGTTATGAACGTCGACAACTCCTTAGCACACGTCCCGCAGCAAAGTCCAACCATGAAGTGAACTCATTGGTTCCCAACTGGATCCTGAGCTCTAACTTTCCATATTGGACTACCTTTGCATCTCGGGTTATTGGTCAATACTAGGTCGGGTCGGGTCTTCTTCTGGTGCGGTTCGGATCGGGCATCCTCCATCTGTTCGGGTCGGGTCTTCTTCTGGTGCGGTTCGGGTCAGGTGTCCTCCATCTGTTCGGGTTGGGCGTTTCTCCTCGGTTCGGGTCGGGTGCCACTCCCCATTCAGTTCATGCTTCCGCTCCGATCCGCCTCCTCATCCTTTACGTGCTTCGATCCGATCCATCCTCCTCTATCCGCTCTGATCCCTACTCCCTAATCCGATCCGATCCCAGTTCAGCTAGTGTAGCCTTCCTTTTTGCCACTTTTCCCAAGTTTTGGGTTCCGATCCGATCGAATTCCTTGCTCAGTTCAACATATCCGATCCGAGCCCCAAATCCGATCCGATCTGAAACCTGCACTGTTTTCTGAAACTGTTCCAGCAAGTGTTTACGCCATTCGACGGCATTTTCGACCATTCTAACTATTAAAATCAATCACAAAGCATTTCATACAGTCATAGCAACATGCATAGTCAACCACAAATATCAAAACATCAATATGATAGGTTAAAATCGATCAAAGATTCCCAAAATCCCACATTTCCCCTTAAGCATGTTTAGGTGAAACTAATGATAGGATTAGCAAAACTTAACCAAATTAACCCAAATTCATATCAGAGGTCTAAAACATCATTTAGGAGTTTATGAACATTTTTCCCGAATTTTATCATGCTTAAATTCGCTAATTAGCACTAATTACCCTTAACTAGCCATAATTAGTGTAAAACTATGCAAATCACTCACCTTAGCCACAAATAAACTAAGATCTGAAATAAATCTCTGATTCGGTATGAATCCCAATGCTAAACAGCAGCTCCAATGTTGCTTTGGTGTAGATCTTCCTTGATTAAAGGTTGCTAAGCCAAATCCTTGACCAAAAGGTGATTTGGAGGTGATTTAGAGGTTGGCGGCCATTTTTAGGGTTCCTTGGTGATAAGTGGAGGCTAGAAAACTGAAATGGAATGACCCCCTATCTCATTTCAGCCTTCCCGTAACCCTAATCCCGAAATGGGTTATGGGCCTACTCACTAATCACCTGATTTAGCCCGGTTAAGCAGTTTTTTCACCCTCCAAACCTTATTCGGCCATATCTCCCAAACGGTAAGTCCGTTTGGCTATAATGACCACTCTACGGAAAGGTAAACCATCAAACGAATCTAATGGAAGTGGTTTTAGGTCAGAATTCCTTTCCAATCAAAAGTTATGACCAAAACAGTACCAACCAGGGGGAAAATGGTCATTTAAAAATCGACAAAAATCATAAGCATGGGAAATGACTCTAATGGATGTTTCCCAAAGTTAAATGACCATATGACTTCAGATGAGAAAGAAATAAATATTCTACGATCCCCCGATGCGTAGAATACGGGTCATTACACGATGTTTTGGGAGGTACCCTTACAATTAAAAATATTCATGTCTCTGTATTGTTTGACACAGGCGCATCACGTAGTTTTATCGCTAGTAACACAATGCACAAATTAAAGTTAAAACAGAGGAAGCTTAAAGATTCGGTTGAGGTACATAATCCGATAGGAGGATCTCTTATTCTCGGTTCATATTGTAGAGTGCCAGTCTCTTATTCTTCCTACAAATTTTCTTTTGATTTGATCGTTATGGATTTTCCCGAATTCGATATCATTCTCGGGCTGGATTGGTTAACGAAATACGAAGCCAAAGTGAATTGTGCAGAAAGAATAGTTAAAATTCGAACGAAGCTTGGATATATTACGGTACCCTGTCATGGTTCGAATCCAAATAGAGAAGAATTTTGGTCGGCGTTGGAAGTTATCCCCACTTCCTTGGAAAAGATTCCGATTGTTAGAAACTATGCGGATGTGTTTGAAGAAGTTGAAAACTTACCTCCGCAAAGAGAAATAGAATTCAGAATCGATCTAATTCCCAATGCCAGACCAATGGTACATCCAATTCGCAGAATGACTCCGAAGGAAAAAGAAGAATTAGGCTATCAAACTCGTCAACTGTTATGGAAGGGTCTAATCAGACCTAGCTTTTCTAATTGGGGTGCAGCTGTTGTGTTTGTCCCAAAGTCAGACGGTACTCTTCGATTATGCGTTGATTACCGTGACCTCAACAAACAGACGCTCAAAAACAAGTATCCATTACCCCGCATCGACGATCTGCTAGACCAATTGAATGGGGCGAAAGTATTTTCCCGAATGGACCTAGCTACAGGTTTTCATCAATTGAGAATAGCAGAAGAGTGTGTTCCTTTGATAGCTTTCAGAGGTCCAGACATATTTTATGAATGGTTAGTAATGCCGTTCGGCCTGTGCAACGCTCCAGCATACTTTGTCGATCTAATGAATAGAGTGTTCAGGGGAGTTCTGAATAAATTTGTCCTCGTATTCATCGATGATATTTTAATCTACTCCAAATCAAAACCCGAGCATGAAAAACATTTAGAACAAGTATTGGAAATTCTAGGAAAGAACGTCTTCAAAGCCAAATTCTCTAAATGTGTCTTCTGGCAAGAAGAAGTCAAGTTTCTTGGCCATGTCGTGTCAGAGAATGGGATTTCTGTTGACTCAAGCAAAATAACAGCGATTCAAGACTGGAAACAACCCACTACTCCCACAAAATTTAGAAGTTTTATGGGGTTGGCTAGTTATTATCGAAAGTTCGTTAAGGATTTTTCGAAGATATCTGGTCCGTTAACGAAGCTCACAAAGAAGCATGAGAAATTCAAGTGGACTTCCGATTGTGAAGAAGCTTTCCAGGAATTGAAATCGAAACTGACGACTGCTCCAGTGTTAACCATTATTGGTGGCAATCAGGATTTAACGGTTTGGACAAATGCTTCTATTAGAGGTCTTGGTGCAATGTTAATGCAAAGAGGCCAAGTAGTCGCTTATGCAAGCCGCCAACTGAAACCGCATGAAAAGAATTATGTGACTCATGATCTTGAGTTGCTAACCATCGTTTTTGCTTTAAAATTTTGGAGGCATTATTTATTGGGCGAGAAATTTATACTATATACAGATCATCAATCATTGAAGTATTTATACACCCAGAAAGATCTGAATTTGAGACAGCAGCGTTGGTTAGAATTTCTTGCAGCGTATGATCTTGATATCCTGTATACGTCGGGGAAGGCTAACGTAGTAGCGGATGCACTTAGTAGAAAAACCGCAATCGTTTCCAATCTTATAATTACGCCAGGACTGATTGATAAAATATCTGTTCTTCAAAAAAGTGACAATTTTGAGAAAGAGATTATAAGAAGAATTCAAAGGGGCGAAAGCTCCAGTTTCCAAGTGGATAGTGAGGGAGTTCTGAGGTTGAATAGAAGAATATGTGTTCCCGACATTCCTGAGCTCAAAAGAGAAGTGCTAGATGAATGCCATAAATCCAAATTTTGCATCCATCCTGGTGTGAGTAAAATGTACAACGATATCAAACGCACTTTCTGGTGGAAGGCAATGAAGAGGGATATTTCTTTGTATGTTAGCAGATGCCCTACTTGTCAATTAGTCAAGAGCGACCAACATAAGCTAGCTGAATTGTTGCAACCGTTGGAAGTCCCAGGTTGGAAATGGGAACAGATTTCCATGGATTTCATAGATGGCTTGCTGCGAACCAGGAAAGGTAATGACAGCATTTGGGTAATCGTAGATCGCTTCACGAAGACTGGCCATTTTATACCTGTCAGATCCAATAGAACCGCTCAAAGTCTAGCACAGATATATTTCAAAGAAATTGTTAAGATGCATGGAATTCCCATCAGCATAGTCAGTGATAGAGACCCGTTATTTGCTAGCAAATTCTGGGAGGCTTTCCAGACAGAATTGGGAACGAAACTAAATATGAGCACCGCTTATCACCCTCAAACAGATGGCCAAACTGAGCGGGTGAATAGAATTCTAGAAGATTTATTGCGGGCCTGTATAATTGATTTTGGTGGGTCATGGGAAGATCACTTGCATTTGGTAGAATTCTCATATAACAATAGCTATCAAGCAAATTTGGGAATGTCGCCATTTGAAGCATTATATGGCAGACCGAGCAGATCTCCATCATGTTGGGTAGAACCTGGCAATAGACTTGTGTTAGGAACCGATATGATTAGAGAAGCATCTGATAAAGTCGACTTCATCAAAAAGCGATTGAGAACCGCCCAAAGACGACAGAAAAGTTATGCAGATTCTAGAAGAAGAGATTTGACATTTGCTGTTGGTGATCATGTTTATTTGAAAGTTTCTCCAATGAGAGGAGTAATCAGATTTGGCAAAACTGGGAAGTTGGCACCGAGATTTATTGGTCCCTTTCCTATACTCGAACGAATTGGAACTCTTGCTTATAGGGTTCAATTACCAGATTGGTTGCCTGGAGTGCATGATGTATTTCACGTATCTCAACTTAGAAGACATGTGCATGATCCGGATCTTGTTGAAGAAGAAGCAGCGCAACAAGATATAGACATAACTCCAGAAGTAGCACTCAGAAGAGAGCCACTAAAGATTGTTGGCAAAGAAACTAGAGAACTAAGAAGCAAAAAGGTTCATTTAGTTAAAGTGCAGTGGAGCAGTGATCCTAGAGACTGTACTTGGGAGACTGAGGAAGGCATTAAGCAAGCTTACCCCAAATGCAGAGTGGACATCTCTGACTAACTCCGGTGCAAGGTACCTTTACAATACTTTGCATTTACATTTTGTTTCCAACTTTACTGTTGTTTCCTTTTCGAGGACGAAAAGTTTTAAGTGGGGGAGATTGTAATAACCCGGAAAATACGAGCCAATTTAAAAATTTTAAATTGGTGATTTCAAAGGAATTCGAACAATTGAAATAGAATATTCCAATAAAATAGTGAATTAGAAATAGTGAGTCAGATTGAAAATTTGAATTCGAACTTTGACTGACTGTGCAGGGTGGAGAATATAACGGATTTTAGCGAAACCAAAAATATTTAAATTTGTTTATCAATACCTTTCTAACGAATCTGAAAAATCGAAGTTTCATAACGGGAATCAAAAGTTATGGCCGAATGAATTTTCAGAAAGGTCGTTATATAGAATATATAGCCCTTGAAAATTGATATTTTGCAAACGACCTCGGAATTTGACGAAACCACTTTTATTGGGTCCGGGATGTCAAATTATTGCTAGGTTTCAAATTTCAAAATTTTTGAAGCTAGTATGTGAGCGTGGCAAAGGAAAATGCGTTTGGTCAATTTTTGTTAAATTGGATCGACCAGAAAATGATCATTTTTCAAACGATCTTAGAATTCGATGAAACTAGTTTTGTTGGGACCGTAGCGCCAAAACATAGCTAGATTTAATTTTCTGGAATTTTTCGAATCAGTTTGTGGCCCTGGCAAATTGAAATGAACGTTCAAAGTTAAAAATTAAATGTTTTATACTTTAATTTGAAGAATAACCGACTGTAACAGTCGAATTGGCCAACGAAACATATCCCATTGTGTCCGGGAAGGGGGTATTTAGCTAAAGATGATAGTCGTTGGGCTTAAAAAGGAGTTCATAGGTGAAAACCCTAATTTTCTGAAATATATATATTCCGGCGAATCAGAAAATTCCGTTCATTATTAAAAATAAATAAAAAATAAAAAAACCTCGTCCCCATCTGCTCTCGACGATCATCGTCGTTCGCTGCTTCCCTCCCCTTTTCCGACCGACTCGGCCATTTCCAGGCACCGCCGCCACCACCCCTCGATGCAGCTCCGCCTCCTCTTCAAATCCGACCCACCCACGACCGCCACCATCGCCTCCTCCGCCTGAATCGAGCGCCCAAAGTCCACCGCTTCCCACCGCCGCCGACGACGCCACCGACCACCGAGCTGCACCAAACCACCACCGACAGGAAGCCTGCTCGAAGCTCTTCCACGTCAGCACCCCTGATCGTCCCCACGTGCCACGGATTTCATGAAAACCTCAAACCTATTTTCGAACCAAATAGAAAGGTGAGTCCTTTTTGATGTCTGCACTTTGAAAAATCATATCTTTTTGGTGTGTTGACGAAATGCGATGAAACAGGAAACATCGGGACCGTAAGGAAGCTCTCTACCACATAGAAGAAGCCGCAGATTTTTCTGAGTCATCCACGATTTTTAGCACTCCGAAAACCAATGTGAGAAATCTAAATTAATAGAATTTGAATGGAAAATGTCGTGTATAAATTATATAAGCAAAAAATAAATTACACACGTGTTGTATACCTCATGTACATGCGTAGTGTAAGCTATATAAGCGAAGTATGAATTATACATGCATAAAATAATTGATATATGTGTTGAAATGCAAGTGAAATATAGCAATAATATATATATATATACACACACTCCCCTCGTCCACAAACCATGGACGATATTTATTGTTGTGAATTGATGTGAAATATTGGATGAAAAATATGAATGGTTGAATAATTGTTTTTGGTTGATATTATTTGGTTGTGGTTGAAAAATACCCTTTGGTGATTGAAATGAATTAGAAATATTTGTGGAAATAAAAATAAAACATGCCGCCTGCGTGCGAATTAGATGCATGAATCCCCATTGTCAAAAACCGCTCGGTTTTAAGGTAGAGCGAGGAGCCGTACTAGGGACGGTGCCGGTTTTAACTACCCTGCCGTTATGCTGCCGAAATTTTGAATAATCTTTAAGTGTTAGAATTATTTTCATATTTTGAAATTATCTTCATGCGTTGAAATTAAAGTCATGTGTTGAAACTATATCCGTGTGTGGAAATGTTCATGTATTGAAAAGTGATGTGTGAAAATTAAATTCATTTGTGAATGAATGAAGTGTTCAAACAATAAAAATCACATTTTTATAATATATATAAAGTATGAAAAATATTCGCCTTATATATAAATAGTTTCAACAATAAAAATTTCATCTTTCTTATATGAACAACATAAATAAAATATCCATGTGTGGAAATGCTCATGTGTTGAGAAATGTGTGTAGTGGAAAAGTTCATGTGTTGAATAAAAAGATCGAACAATAAAAATTACATTTTTATTGAAACTATGAAGTGTTGAAAACATCTATTTGTCGAATAAATATTTTAAATGATAAAAATATCATTTTTATCATATATGTGATATGCTAAAGATATGCGGATGTTGAAATAAATATTTGTGAAGAAATATAATTTTTAACATGCATAGGAACTAAAGAAAATAGTCATGTGTTGAAATCTATTTTAGTTCGCCAAAATTATCATCTTTGAAATGTGAAGTGTTAAAAATAGCCACTTGTTCAAATAAATATGCATGAGTTGAAATATACATTAATTAGCTAATGATATGATTTTAGCCTATGCATGCAACATTAGGATGAATGGTGTTTTTAAACCAAAGTAAATCAAATATGAAGTTGAATGGAAAATGATAAGTGATAAAAATTGTATATATGTACATGCATATTTATTGAACAGGTTATAGCAAAGGGGCTAGAGAAGAGGAATAAAATTTTGTGCCCGACAAATAGGTACACATTTACTGTTTTGTTTGGGTGATGATTTTATGAGCCTGTTGGCTAGCCGCTTGGCTTTTTCTTTTTCTTTTTGACATGATACGCCCGTGTGGCTATTTGGGAATTTTCCCAGCCCCTCCCATACAAAGGAGGTTATGGCGAAATTTTCCATAGTGAAATAATTGAAGTGAAAACGATATAGGAATTTTTGAATGAACTATATTTATATAAATATATAAATATAAATAAAATTAAAACGAAACGTGGTCGCGCAGTTCGTGTTTTGAAACTGTGATTTCAAACGACTAGTGCGGGAAATCCGACCATTGGATTTTCCCGAAACCGCAACCGTTGGGTTCGCCTTGGAAATATCTTTCAAACGGCACCAACTTTGTGAAGATCCGACGGTTGGATTGTCTTGAATGTTTAATTCAAATCTGAAGAAAAACAGCGCCAGAAACGATTATATATATATATATAAATAAATAATTAAATTAAATTGAATAACGACGCTGCAGTTCGTAAATTGAAATCGTAACTTCAAATGGCTAGTGTGGAAGATCCGACCGTCGGATTTTCCCGAAACTGAAACCGTTGGATTCGTTTTGAAATGACCTTCCTAATGATACCAAATTTGTGAAGGTCCAACGGTTAGATTTTCAGATATGTGTAAAACAAAATTAGTGAAAAACAGCGCCAGTGCATTGGCACGACCTGAAACGTCGTTTAATTAAATATGGCCGTTTTAAAATAAATAAAAATGGCGATATATCATTATAAAATACTATAGACGATATAGAGTGGAAATAAACTAACTTCGTTGTGTTTGCTTGATATGTGATGGTTGAATGTATTTAACATGAGAATTATAGCTAAAGAACTGAAATGTGAATGTTGAATAGTCCAACCATGTGATTAATTGATTTGAAAATCTAAATATACATGGGTTATTTGAAAAGGCCGAGTTCATCTCATTTCAAATAATCGATCGACGTTGAGAAGTCGAAGAGTCGAAGACGGTTGAAGACCGACGATCTTCACATTGGATGGATGGGCGCTACTAATGCTCGTGATTGGAGTTGCTAACATGAAGGAACTAAAGTAGTAGCCGTCCAAACATACTGTTGATTGTACGAATATGCGAGGAATTGGTGCCTCCGGTTTCGTTCAGAACTAGAACGGACTTGTAAATGGACTGTGTGTCTGACATTGGATTTTGTTCTATGCTGATTGATCTCTGTTAAATATATATCTGTTTGGCGGCAGAGAATTTATTCTCTTGCTTAACGCCCTTCTCTGAGACGTACGAGCTCAGAGGTTATGTATTGATAGAAATCCGTCACATGGAGTGGATTGCCTGTGTGGCACGCCTTAGTGGCATATGATCAAGGCTTCTGCTGCAAAGCAAAGTCTTGTGGTTGATGATCAAAGCATGGTCTGTGTGACGTAGCTTTGTGTATAACGTGAATTCGCGAGCCTCACACCTCGGTATGAGTCAAAAACGGGAGAGTGACTGCAGGGAGAGCACGACGTTTCTTTCTAGCTAAGGTGGTGTCAGTGACCTACCAGCCCTGACATTATATATACTTTTCACCTGTGTGGTTGTTGGAATGTGAGGCGCCTCGATATAGGTCTTTAAGGACCGGGAAACGTGTGTTTAGGAATTGCCAATCCTCAAAAGTAAGAGAGTACCGGCCCTGAAGATCCAGGGATTGCTGTGTGCGGTCCCGAGGCATTTGCTAGAGTGTCTCGAATCGGAGAGGAGCTTGCCCCTTGCCTTGACTCATGAAGGAATCCAATTTCCAATACGAAATATGCGGACGTGATTGTATTACTAGTACGGCGACATAGTGGTATGGGTCATTTATGCCGCCTATGATTGAAATCGCTTTTGAAATATATATGCACTAGTAATAATATCAAACACTTTTGTTTTATAAGTATGAAGCATTTTTGGGCCATTATAAGGTAAAAACTCTATCCTCCGGCTTGCGTTGCATTGTGTGATGGGATCTGAGTCTTATAATGGCTTCATTTTATAAAAAGCATTGCGATGATTTAATCATTTACTTTATTTCATGCACTAGCACTCATTGGAGTAAACCCGTTCCGCGAAAGTGGCGTGGTCCTTTGATTTGCCTTATTATTTTTGTTAATAAGTTAAGAAGATTTCTCATACCAGTCCCATGACTGACTCGTAGATTGTTTCACCTTGCAAACTCGGGTGCCCTCAATTTCACACGGACAGCCTAGTTACAGGTTTCTGACGCACTTTTGGCTCATGGCGAGACTTGACTACACCATGCTGACTTGGATTTTCTCCACCATTATTGTATCTATATTATGATTTCGCCATCGGCGATGTAGACTGATATTTATTTGGTGTACTCTTTATGTATGATTCCGCCTCTGGCGATGGCGACTGATTATGTATCATTATGCACTAAGTTGTATCCTGTACCGTGCTCTCTGATGTGATGATATCTATATGATTCCGCTGTCATATGTGTGTAAATTATTCTATTTTATGTTTATGCTATTATCTGTGATCTGCTAATGATGATTAATGTGTTATATTCCAATGATTATCCTTAACACCGTGTCACGGGGTTTTGGGATCGTCACATATATGGCATGGGTACCATATATCATGTCGCCAATACTAGGCTCTACAATCAAAACCGCAAAATGTCATATTTGGAAATTGGATTTCCATCATGGTGGCTCCTGATTCAAAAGATCGATCGCATAGTGCCATCTACAATAGCTTACGTCTCAGCTAGAGAAAACACCGTAATGCACATCCGAACTTTTGGGAAATCGAGTATCACTGCGGCTTACGTCCCGGAGAGAGAAAACACCGCTTACCCTATCCCTCTGAGCACTAAGCTCAATCTCGGTCGAACGAATCCACGACACCACGAAGGTGCCCATCCTCTAAAAAGCATACTGATCAAACCATCAGTTTACCACCATACCGGGGTGTGAGGCTCGCGAATCAACGCTATACACAAAATCGTCCTATATTAAAGCTGCGCTTTGATCATCATCCACCAAACTTTGCTTTTCAACAAAAGTCTGGATCACTGCATCTCAGCATGCCACAGTATCAATCCATATCGTACCACTGATTTCTGCCAATATATAACCTCTGGGCTCGTACGTCTCAGAGAAGGGCGTTAAGCAAGAGAATAAATTCTCCGCCGCCAAACAGATATATATTTAGCAGAGATCAACGAATACAATATAAAGGAATACAATGTCTGACACACCATCCATTTACAAGTCTGTTCTAGGTCTGAACGAAACCGGAGGCACTTTCCTCGCATATCTGTACAATCAACAAGTACGTCCGGACGGCTACCACTTCAGCCCCCTTCAAGGTAGCTACTCCCATCATGAGCATCAGTAGCACACATCCATTCGATGTGAAGATCATCGGTCTTGCACCGTCTTCCATCTCTTCGATTCATCGTCGAATCAGTTATTCAGAATGAGTTATACCCGGCCTTTCTGAATAACTCGTGTATATTTTAATCAAATGCTATAAAACACAACATACGCCTCATTCTAATTCATCAGTCACTAACCGTAAATTATTAAGAGAACAATTACCCAAATATTAACCCCGAAGGCCGAAACCAACATCAGATCAATACCCAGGAAACCATTCTTCTTAACTAACCTACAGCTAGTTTCTAAATTTCATATTCTTAAGGAAAGGTTCCCATTAATTTTGTCAAAGATAAATTCTTTAAAATTTATTCTTTAATCTTCTTTTGGACGTCATATCAAACCAAATTATGGTTTTCCAAACTAGTCGAGATTAGCGAACCACACCGAAGTAATTATTTATTTTATTTCCCAATCCCAACCTATTCATCCCATGGAGAAAAACTATTATTACCCCATAACTAACACCATGGTGTTATCGGTAAATTTAATTACCTTTTCACGTTCAAATCTAATTAAAGATTTAACTATCGCTCGGAGCAAAACTGGTGATACTCCTCTTTCGATTATTTCCAAATTTTGATGATTTAAATTACCAATTCTCATTTCAATCTAATTAAAGATTGATTAAAACTCCACTTAGTTTTAATCTTTAACTGGGTTAAAGAACTAATGTCATTTAAAACACAGTTCACGATAAACCCAAAATTCCATTTGATATTAAATACAAGGCTCTGAATAGAAAATATATCGGCTTATATTCAATATCAAATTCTGATTATTTTTAAAACCACTTCAAACCCAATTTATTTAATTAAAAATATTGGATTTTTAATTCTAGTTCATAACTAGTTCATTTCGATAAAAATATATTTTTATCCTTTCAAACAGGGAATTTTTCATCTCAATTCTTTCCAATTCATATATTTTGATTTTACACTAATTATTGATATTTTTAATAATTTTATCAAGGCCCGTACAGTCGATTTCCAATAACGGTCGTCGAACTGCACTTACAACGACCTTTTCTTAATTTGATTTGGACGCATCTCCAAATCCAACCGTTAGACTTCAAATTTCTAATATTCATTGGAAATCTCTTTTCGATACGAACCCAACAGTTCCGGTTTCACGAGAATCCGACGGTCGGATCTCCCGTAACGTCCATTCGAAGTCAATGGTCGAAATTCGCGAACTACCGTGGCGCGGCGCGTTCTATTCAGGCCATTATATAATATATATATATATATATATAATATATATATAATATATATAATATATATTTCGTCGATTTCTATTTAAAACGAATTTTATAAATCGTTTTAAATTCGTTTCAAAAATAATTTCAACTTCATATTCAATTTCAAATAGAAATTAAAATTTTCCTTATAAGTTCGTTTTAAATTCATTTCAATTCAACTCAAATTCGATTTCAATTTCAATTCAATTCGATTCGATTCAATTTCTATTCTATTTAATTCAAATCAATTCCAATTCTATTTCAATTTGACTCAATTTCAATTCTATTTAATTTGAATTCATTTCAATTCGATTCAATTTCAATTCTATTTAACTCGAATTCATTTCAATTCAATTCGATTCAATTTCAATTCTATTTAATTCGATTCAGTTCAATTCAATTCGATTCAATTTCAATTCTATTTAATTCGATTCAATTCGATTCAATTTCAATTCAATTTAATTCGATTCAATTCGATTCAATTTCAATTCTATTTAATTCGATTCAATTCAAATTCTATTTCAATTCGATTCAATTTCTACTCAATACAATTCGATTCGAATTCAAATTTCAATTCTATTCAAATCAATTCGAATTTATTTTCAATTCTATTCTATTTGAATTCAAATTTCAATTCTATTCTATTCGAATGAATCTATATTTCTTTCACCACCTGACTAATCTCAACAAATGAGTACCGTCAACACGTTAATCTTTATTTTATAATATTCTTTATTTTCCCAATTTGAATGAGACCCAATCAATTACCATATAATATTAATTATATGGATTCCATACAACACATGTATATAATAACAACGATAAATAATCAACCATCATCCAAAGTGTACCACACAACTGCATAAGCATTAAATATATATAATTAATGCTTACACTGTCTGTCGACTAATCGATCGACATACAATTAAATAATTGGGATTAGTGTACGCCAAATATCATCCCAACACCCGTGTGGGGTTTCAAACAATCAAACACAAATTTTATTTGTGTAGTTGGGCGATGTGTAAAATTTATCGTCCCAATCAATATCAGTCAAATGTGTGTATATAAACAAATCGTTCGATTTGTTTATAAATATATATTTCATTCCACAACACACATTCAATTTTATTTTTAACTATAAAATATTTTATTTCACTATATAAATATTTTATTTCATTCCACAACACACATTCAATTTTTCACATCAAAATCAAACAAACAAGCATACAAGCCGTCCATGGTCTGTGGACGACGGGTGTCGGGTGCTGCTAAGCACCGTCTGCATCCTAATATATATATTAACTAGAAATTTAAAATAAAAGTGAAGAGTTCTCACCTTTGGGATCCATTCCTCCATTCTTTATTTTTGAATTTCAAAACAGTTGGGATTTGCCTGACAGTCCAACGCAGTCTTCTCTACACTGTTCATATTAAAAATCACATTTTTATCATGTTGTTTATATAAATAATCGCATTTTTCATATCGCTAATGTATATATAAAAATCGTATTTTTATAACACTTCTCATATATATAAAAATTATATTTTTTTTCTTCGCTAAAAATTATATTTTTATCTTACCATTTAAACAATAAAAATCATATTTTTATTTTTCTCTTCACACACCAAAAATCATATTTTTAATTGTTCTATATATTGTTAAAGATCAAAGTATATTTATATTTCTAAAACGAGGTATATTTTCTATAGTGAAAAATCCATATTTTCTATAGTGAAAAATCCATATTTTCTACAACTAAAAATCATATTTTTATTCCACGTGATTAGATATAAAAATCCTATTTTTATTTCAATCCTTATACATAAATAAATAAATTAAAAAGAATAAGATTTTTACTTATATGTATAAAAAAAAGAAGAATTATATTTTTAGTTCAAACTTATTCATAAAAAGAAAGCAGCTCACCGTTAATCAGATTCTTCTTCATGCAATTTCCTGGACCAAAAGTTCCACCATCGTCATTTTTAGGGCTCGAGTTCGCCAGCCCCACGCCACGCCGTAACCAGATCGGCCACCACCATGATGTCGACCGTACTTCCACCTTCCTCGGCGCCGAGCTTCGGCCATCACGAAGTCCTCGCCCGGACTGGAATAGCACGCGAACGGCAGGGCTTCTAGCCATGAAATCGAGGAATTTGAACACCCATTTTTGATCACTCTCGTTGAGAAGAGAGATCTCATCGAGCTGAGTGGTTTCCATGTGGGAGCTTTCAAAATCATGGAGCGGATACGAAAATTGGAGGGGGAGAAGGTCTGGTTGATTTTCGCCATCGGTTTCCTGAGTAGCGACGAGGTGAAAAATAAGATAGAAAGAATTAGGTTTAATTTTATTGGCCAGAATGTGTATATATATTATATTTTAATAATATTTAATCCGTAAATTAATTGTTTAACACCACGAACTTCAAACGATACCCAACGACTATTGCCCCTAGCTAATTACCCCCATTCTGAACACAATGGGATAGGTTTCGTAACCCAATTCGGCTGTTACGATCAGTTTCTGCTAAATTTAAAATATATATCAGTATATATTCCATTTGAATGCACATTTTAATTTACTGGAGCCACATATGGGCTCTAAAAATTACAGAAAAATTATTTCTAACTTCGTATTGACGATACGATCCTAACAAAACTAATTTCATCGAATTCTGAGACTGTTTGAAAAATGGCCATTTTCTGGTCGATCGAAATTGACTGAAACTATCAAAACACATTTAACTTCGCCACGCTCTCATATTGATTCAGAAAATTATGAATTTTGGAACCTAGCAATAATTTGACATCCCGGATCCAACAAAAGTGGTTTCGTCGAAAACAGAGGTCGTTTGCAAAATTTCCATTTTCAAAGGCCTTTATATATATTAAAATATATATAAATTCCACAGCGATTTTTCTGAATTTTAAACTGGGCATATCTTTTGATTCCCGCTATGAAATTTTTATTTCCCGAATTCGTTGGAAAGATATTCTCAATTAGATCCTATTATTTTTTGTTTCACTAAAATCCGGTTTATTTTGCACCTGGTACATTCATTTGAAGTTTGAAATCGAATTATCGAACTACCCCTCCCTTTTCAATTCCTTTTTATAATTATATATAATTATTTATATTCTAACGACGACGTATATAAATGTATACATTCTAATTCTATTCAAAATAAATTTTCCATCGTTATTATTTAAAATAATTCATTTTAAATATTCAAAATTCGCTAAAATTGCCAAAATAAAATTTTTAAATTGGCTCGCATTTTATGGGTTGTTACAGTAAACCAATACGTATTTATAGAAGAAGAGTGAGGATAAGAATAACGTCTTTTGTTGGGATATAGAGTAGCTGTGCATAGGGCTAGGTACGCAGTGTGTTCTTTTCCTATGCTGTAGCGTTTCTCTTCAGACAGGGTTAGCCTGGCATGTACTTAAATTACTTAAAGATTAAGTTCCAAATATATTTGTTTTCAATTGTGTCAGGCACAACTTCTTTACATATAGAATAGGTGCCCTGCTTCAACTATAGCTGGTGCGTGAAAATATATACATATGAACTTGTCATGTATTAAATATGAAAGGACTTGCCTGTGCGAAGTTTCAGTGTTAGGCTTGTGCTTGGTTCTTTTGGCATGTATTGGTGAAAGTAGGGTAGTTATGCATACAGTTTTAGGGGTTGCGTGTATGTCTATTTTAAGGTAGGGAAACACTGCAGTGTTATTTCTTTTCACACAAAAATCTCTGAAAATTTCATTCCTTAACCTCTAAGTTTGTAGAAAGTAATTTAGGCTTGTGCAAGTAGTCCATTTCATAGATTAGCCGACACATTTTTGTTTTTAAATTAATAGTATTTTAATGATTGCATTATTTCCATGTGACGTTAACTTTTAATAATCGCACTGCCACATATGAACTCCAAATGGGGTGAAAATGGACATGCTGTTACGTCTTGACGATACGGTTCCAATGAAATTTGTTTGATCGAATTCCGACTCCATTTGGAAAAGTAACTTTATTTTAACTTTAAGTTATCCATCGGTTCACAGTTTAAATATCATCCACTCACAAAACAACTCCGATTGACCCCAAACTAGAAATATAGCGATAACTAGCCATACGTATTCCATAAAATTCGTTTCATCGATGACGGAGGCTGTTTAGAAAATAATTATTTAAACGGCTTATGTAATATCGATAAATTATTAATTTAATTCAAAAAAATTAAATTAAATAATAATAAATTATTATTGTTATTGAATATAAAAATATATATCACTTCAAATTCATCCAATATGGCTTTATAACTCGACGTTAATATTTTTGAATTGACTGGTATTAAAATAGATAGAAATTCCTTATTAAATAAACATTATAATTTATAAACGAATTCCATAACGACTATTTTAAAATTTGATTTGGACATAACTTATAATTTTTAACATGAAATCCGGATTTTTCTCTTTCATATGAAAATTATAATCAACAAGATCCCATCGTTTCTTGTTTCATAGAATTCCGACTTAAAATGGACTCTGTATATCAAATTGAAGTTCAAAACTCAATATTATGAACTACCGCGCCATTTCAAGCTCGTTTTAATATAAATATAAACGTTCATTCGTCGTTTAATTAACGAATTCAATATAAAATTCCATTTAAAAATTCAAATTAAATTATTAAAACAATATAACGAATTAAATATTATACCACCAGAGATACGGGACATTACAATCTTTCCCACTTAAATGAATTTCGTCCCCGAAATTGTCAAGGTAAGAAAAATGTTACAAAACCGTTCAATTTAAAATCCGATTTATTTTAAATCGAAAACCATTTTTTTATAATCAATATAAATTTTCAAAAATATTTAAAATTTTCTAACACTTCAAAATTCCCGGAAAAATTTGATGGAGTCTCCCCTGCACGGACTGACTTTTGCGATGTCGCAGGAACAAATAATATATATACATCGGCCCATTCGGTCTCAAAACAAAAACCAAAATCCAAAATTTTATATTTTCGCGTAGGCGTACCTTATGCTAGCACTATTATAACGACCCGAACTTCCCCATGAAGGAAAGACTGGATTGCTTTGAGAACACGACAAATCAGAACACAAACAGAAGAACATTTCATTGCTTATTACAACAATTTCATCAGAATACAAGAATATACAGAGTATGAATAAATATTACACATTTAATAAACATCAGAGATGTACAAGCTACAATGCAGCGGAAAATAATACAAAACACAACTGAAATGAATATGCGGATACAGAGCTTTCCGAATATCATTCCAGTTGTAAACCAGGATCCTGTGAATATAAATTTGCAAAACCAAAACTACTAGCTGCCCATGGAAAATAAGGGCGCCCAGAGTTTAGGTTAAAACAATAAACTCCAGGTCAGTCATGTGACTTGTGTGAGAACTAAAACAGTTATTAATTTTATTTTAAAGTTAGGTAAATCAAGGGACCACGCCGTATAACACGGAATGGGTTTACCCCCAAGAAAACCAGTGCATAAAACATACAGCGAAACGCTAAATAAAGAACAATGAATGTAACACCCCTTGATTTTAAATATTAAAGAATACTTAATTTCAAATGTGAGAAGACGGATGAAGGTTGCATAAGATAGACAGAAGTCCTACGCAGACAAAAGAAGTACCGACCTCGAGTTTAAGGTTGGAGATAGGGTGTTCCTTAAAGTATCTCCCTTGAGGAATGTCATTCGCTTTGGATCCGTAGGAAAGCTAGCACCAAGATTTGTAGGTCCATTTCCTATTATTGAAAGGATTGGGACGATGGCTTACAAAGTAGAGCTACCCGAGAGACTGGCTGGAGTTCATATTGTTTTTCATGTTTCTCAACTACAAAAATGCTTACATGAATCTGCGGAAGTGGTAGAGCCAAGCATACTTGAGGAAGTAGAAGTGGAATGAGAAGCGACTGTGAGAAGAGTTCCAACTCGTATCTTGGGTACGGAAGTTAAAAAGTTACGCAACCGGGAAGTTAAGCTTGTTAAAGTTCAATGGAGTGATGCTGAAGAAGACGTGATTTGGGTAACTGAGAGGAAAATACGCGCAGCCTACCCTTTTCTCTTTGAGGGTACCTCCTTGATCTCTTTTTCCATAAGTTTATTCATGCTTAAATCTATCTTTTAAGTACATCTCCTCAGTCCTATTCTTTATCCTTAGGTAGAAACTGATGGATGTAAACATGTGTTTGAAGCATGTTATGATTGATGGTTGCGAGTGGTTGCAAGTGGTTGCTAGTGATTGCTCATGGATGCATGTACACACACTTTAGGCACTAGACTGGCTCAGTCACCCTCATATTGCATATAAATGTGTGTGCATATCTAAATTTAAGGATGTATAATGGTTGTGCTATCATATGGACGCTGAATTTTGATGAATGGTTGTGCACGCATGTAGAAATAATACGTATCGTTAGGATTCTTTCGCATGCATAATGGACGCATGGCACTATCATGATTTGCATCAAGGAGGTCAACTGAATCAGTAGACCGCCTGATTTTGCGTTAGACAAGGAACATATACACACACTTTTTTCATATATTCATACGGCATTAGAAATCTTGTAAGGACAATGGATGCCTGTGTTTGATGGTTGAGTAGATGGATGATTGGATGTTACGATATACATTCTCCTTAGCTTGGAGATTTCGGGGGTAAAATCCTTTAAGGAGGGGTGAATGTAACACCCCGTGATTTTAAATATTAAAGAATACTTAATTTGAAATTTGAGAATTAAGGGAAATGGGTTACTCCAATGCGTTCGTCTCGGAATTCTGCTTGAGATAGAGTCCGTGTTTGCGTGAATTGGACTCCGTATGAAGAAGTTATGGCCTTCCAAAGTTTCAGAATTCAAATAAATTAAAAATAGTTCAGAAATTCAAATTCAAATAAGGGAGCAGGCTGGGCGGGAATTCTCCCGCCCAAGGGCCAGGTTGACCAGGGGGTCGACCTGGGGGTCGACCTACCCATACAGGTCGACCAGGGGGTCGACCTGCCCTCCTCCCCCGGGCAGATCTGAAAGGTGACGGTGTTTCGACTCATTACTGAGTCATTAGGGCTGAGGTGTTATTCTATCTTGACTGGATGGTATTGATTGCTTCTAGGATTAATCTGACGGCTCTAAATTAACTAAAATTCTATATAAGCAACCTAACTCTCAACCTAAAATCAAGCTAATTCATACCAAGAGCCGCCATACCGTCAATGGAGAACCTAGAGTAGCCGTCGTTCTCTTTCAACTCAAAACAAGATAGAAGCAAGAATCAAAATCTAATCTAATCTAAATAACAATTAGTCTACATTAAAGGCGAGCAATTCAGTTTCAGAATACAGATCCCAGAAAAACAAGACCGTTCTTTTGGTTGTGAGTATAATATCTTTCACAAAATAATTAATTAATTTAATATTGATAAGTTATAATTGGGATTATGAGAATATGATTTTGAATCATGTGATGTGTTGTTTTGTTATTGTGGATCTGTTTCATATGTTAAATTGTACAAGATTAACTTGATTCATCTTATGCAAGTTTGGGTGTTAAAACATATGTATATGAATCATATGTTTAAATCATATGCTAATTTATGAATTTTATGCAAGTTTGGGATGTTAAAAACATATATGAATCTTATGCAAGTCTGTAGGTGGATTGTACACAAGTTCATATGTGAATCATATAGATACATATGCTAGTTTATATGCAAAACATGTGACATTGATTTACATGTTTAGATCCATATGCAAGTTCACACCTTTATGCTTAGATTTATATTTAGATCCATTGCTATACATAGTTATGCGAATTTATGTTCCATATGCCCATTGCCTATGCTATTTTATATGTGAATCATATGCTAGTCTGAATGAAATTCATATGCAAGTTATAGGAAAACCATATCCATATATGCAAGTTCACATCTTTATGTTTAGATCTATAGTTAGATCCATGATAGTTTATGCAAATTAGTGTATTGCCTATGCAAGTTATTGGCTATGCAAACTTATGTCATGACTCTTAGTTCTATTTTATGTGTTATGCAAGTTATGATGTTGCTTTTCTTTTTATAAGTTAGACTATTGCGAGTCTAACATATGTCATATAAAAACGTACGAATAGCGTGGGGACAATGAGAAAACATTAAATATACATAATTCTGAATTGGCATAAAATGGCCTTAAAAGGCATATAATTAATTTGAGACATTAATTGGTATAAATTATATACCTGAAATTATGGACATAATTTAGGTGACAATTATGGACATAAATTGATTTGGAATTTATTGAAAATTTTGAATAGGGATATTAATCCAATTTGGGATTAAATAATTTTGTGTAATTAACCGCCTAAGGCATGAGGTTAGACTCGTTTGTAGTATAAGACTGCCCGGACCCGCCCGACAAATCCAGCAACCACAAACGATAGTCTAATGTGACAGTCAAGGGCACAAATTAAATGCGTAACGATTGTAAATACACAAGGTTAGGCTCATTTGCGGTATAAGACTGCCCGGACCCGCCCGGCAAATCCTGCAACCGCAAACGGTAGTCTAATGTAGGAGGACTTTACAAGGTTACGATTTTAATGAATTAAGTAACACTTAACCAGATAAACATGTGATGGGACATGGGGGTTAAGTGGGTGGCCTTGGGTGGCTTGTGAAATACGATTAGAAACACTTAGCCAAGTTGAAACATGTAAGAAGACATGAATAAGAATGGGGTTAAGTGAGAAACCTTAGTGGGGACCAAGCATAGATGGAAAGCTTGTGTCAGGCATGAGGGCCCTTTTCAAACCAGTAACCCATAAAGTATCGTCGTGAGCTCGACCCAAGATGAGGACGGGACACGCTTACTAGGTTTGATTGTAAGAGGTCAAAACGGGTTAGCGATGGCAATGCAAGTCCAACGGGGTCATGTGCGTGCGTGGGCCCGGGCTGGTAGGTAAGACGTTGTTGCATCATGTAGATATAAGTCGTGTATCTTTAGTGGTATCGGGTTGCCACTTTGGGGATTGATACACCCTACTGTAGGACCAGCACGGATATCTATGAGTTAGGGAGCCGATTGCATGGGGGTAGTGGGTACAACTAGTACAGGTAGGGGTAGGCGGCACCTATGAAGGCAGATAGGAGTACACGAAACTACCATTATCATTATTATGTTCTGTAGGCGGGATCAACTTTTAGGGTGACTGGTGATGGTGCAGTATAGTAATTATCCTGTAGTGATTAGGAATGAGATTAACACCAGAATACTCCTCTTGTTTGCTTTGTCATGCCCATTTGTTTCACGGTCATACCTTGTTTTACCAGTTTATGCCTTATCCTAATTACTTTAATAATTATATTGTTAAAGTTATTATACTCGCCAGACTTTATGTTGAAAGTAAAGCTCAACTCATATCTTTTATGGCTACTTATGTTGGGGTTATGCTTTTTACTTTATGTACTCAGAAAACAATTTGTCAAGATGGATATTAAGTGTACTTGGTTTTACTGTTGGTTTATGAAGTTGTTGTAATAAAACTATTTCTCCGCTGCAATAAAAGTTGTTTTAAATTTTTCAAGTACCAATATATGTATCTGTCTTGTTATATTCTGTTCTATACACCAATAATGCTCCATGAAAGTTAATGCATTCCCTTTGAGAGTGACATTAATGGACGTGGGGTGTTACACGTGGTATCAGAGCTGAAGGTTAACAGAACAGATAAGAGATTTTGAAAATTTGTTTTTCAAAAGCTTTTGTTAAAGAAACACTTTCAAAAGTATGTTTTAAGGAGAATATTTTCAAGAGAAAAGTTTGTTTTAAAAACATAACCTCCAAGAGCTATATGTCTTTCTTTCGAATTCTCCATTTTTAATCTCTTCATTTTCTTTTCAGTATGTCTGGGTTACCCGAGATACCCGAGGGAATACCGATACCAACCTGGATCAGAAGGTATCTGGAGGCTAGGGCCACCGCCGCAAGCCTAGCAGACATCCCTCCTCCCCCAGCTATAGTCGCTCCTCCCCCTCCCCATTTTGATACTTTTTCAAAGAAAGACTTTCGAGCAATGGGCAGAAAACCTTTTCATGGATCAGAAACGTTTGTTGAAGCTCAAAATTGGCTTAAGGAGGTGGAAGATCTATTTGGTATCTTCGAGGTAGAAGATGGAAGGAAGGTCCAATTGGCTGCTTGGTTAATGAAGGGCGAAGCCTCGTTTTGGTGGGAGGTCACGAATGGAGAGCGTCCAGATGGATTTCAGGCATAGGTTCAAGATGAAATTTCTCTCACGAGCAGAAGAGAAATTATATATGGAAAGGTTCTTAGCATTGAAGCAAGGAAATTTGTCAGTAAAGGAGTACGTCAACAAGTTCAATCTGTTGGCGAGATTTGGCTTGGAATTGGTAAACACACCTAAGAAGAAGGCCCTAAGGTTCGTTAAAGGTTTGAATGAGCCGCTACATGGGTTGGATATGACCCACATTCTGATGGGGGCTACCTTTGAGAAACTGGTTGACATGGCGCTTATGCATGAAGAGGAGAAAGGTGCTAATGCTAATAAGCCACTTGAGAAGCATGGGGACCAAAAGAAACCACAACAGCAAAACAAGAAAGGCAGGAAGAACAACAATAGCAAAGGAAAGAAAAAGTGCTTTAATTATGGAACACCAGGCCATCTGAGCAAGGACTGTAGGAAGAAGAAGAAGACTGGTTTTTTCCACTGTGGTGAGGCAGGACATCTAGTTAAAGACTGCCCAAGGGAACAGGGGCAAGGGCAAAGAATAGGGTCCACTTCTGGAGGGCAGATTCAGGCTCTCATGGCGCAAGGACAGGCAAGAGGGCGGATCAGGCTCTCATGGCACCAGGACAGGAAAGAGGTAGAAACATTTCTGTTGAAAGTTTGGTTTTTCTGTTTGATCATCTTGTTCGTACTTTATTTGATTCTGGCGCTTCACACTCGTTTGTGTCTACTTCATTAGTTGAAACGCTGCACCTAAATACTAGTCTAGTTATGGATCCCATAGTAGTCTCAAATCCTATTGGTGGTTCGGCTCATCTTTCAGTGATTTGTCAGGATTTGAGAGTGTCTATTTTTAGCGTTGAGTTTGAATGTAACGCCTTCGTTCTTGGCTTCACGGGCTATGGATTGATTCTAGGCATGGATTGGTTATCCAGTAATGGTGCCATCATAGATTGTGGAAAGAGGGTGGTTAGACTTATGACTTGCCTTGGCAACACTCTCGAAATCTCTTGTAACCCCATACATTCTGTTATGCTTAGTTACCTAGAATCTCTTGATGCGTCAGTTGAAAACTTGCAGTCTGTTTGAGTAGTCCATGAATACTCAGATGTATTTGAAAAGGTGAAGGGCTTACCCCTAAAGCGGGAGATAGACTTACGCATATACCTTGTTGATAATGCAAAGCCCGTAGCTCTACCCGTTAGACACATGGCTCCTAGGGAGAGAAAAGAGCTCAGTAAACAAGTTAAGGAGCTGCTCGAAAAAGGGTTTATAAGGCGGAGTATTTCTGAATGGGGTGCTCCAGTAGTATTCGCAACCAAAGCGGATGGTTCACTTCGCCTATGCGTTGATTATAGGGAGCTAAACAAGATGACCAAGAAGAATAGGCACCCGCTTCTTAGAATAGATGACATGTTTGATCAGCTTGTAGGTGTGTCTGTTTTCTCCCAATTAGATTTGGCTACCGGGTTCCATCAGTTAAGAGTGGCTGAAGACAGCATTGATAAGATCGCGTTTAGAACCCGGGATGGTTTCTTCTAATGGCTTGTCATGACTTTCGGCTTGACAAACGCACCCGCTTACTTCGTTGGCTTGATGAGTAGGGTGTTTAGATAATTCCTTAATAAGTTTGTGGTGGTCTTCGTAGACGATATTTTGATCTTCTCAAAAAATGAAGAAGAGCATGCTTTGCATTTAAGGGAAATCATGGATACTCTTCGTACACATCAGTTGAAGGCCAGATTCTCCAAATGCCATTTCTGGAGAAAAGAAGTTAGGTTTCTTGGACATGTGGTGTCCGAAGAGGGGTTAGCCGTGGAACCCGCAAAAGTAGTTGCGGTGCAAGATTGGAAGGTTCCACGGAATGCAACCGAAGTCCGAAGCTTTCTTGGGCTAGCAGGCTTTTACCGAAAATTCATTAAATACTTTGCTAAAATCTCAGCCCCACTCACAAAATTAATGAAGAAGAACCTAACCATCGCTTTGGATTTGGATTTGGATTGCGATATTGCTTTCCAACATTTGAAAAGGGCTCTAACAACAACATCAATTCTGACATTCCCGGATGGGAGCAAGATGTTTACCGTATACACGGATGCATGTGGTATGGGACTAGGTGTTGTTTTGATGCAAGAAGGGAAGGTAGTAGCTTATGGAGGCAGACAGTTGAAAGTACATGAGAAAAACTACCCAACCCACGATCTAGAGTTGGCTGCCATCATCTTTGCGCTTAAGTCTTGGCGCCATTATCTCCAAGGTGAGAAGTTTGAATTGTATGCTGACCATAAATCGTTGAAGTACCTTTTCTCGTAGAAAGATCTTAACTTAAGACAACAAAGGTGGATGGAATTTATGGCCTCTTATGATTTTGAGATTTCCTATACCCCAGGCAAGGGCAATGTGGTAGCAGATGCCTTAAGTAGGAAGAGGCTGACCTTGAGTCCTCTCTTTGTAGAAAGGCAAAGCTTGGAGTATATAGCAAACTTTAATTTTAGACCCTCCTCAGAAATTGTGCCTGGCCTGTTAGCATCACCAGAGGTGTGGCCTACTCTTTTGGACTCAATAAGAACCGCGCAACGAGAAGACCCTCAGCTAGTTGATGTGATGGAAAAACTAGTTAGGGGTGAGACTTCTAGTCACCTTAATAGATACTCCATCAATGATAGGGGTTGGCTGAGACGGAATGGAAGGTTATGCATCCCACAAGTAAGGGATTTAGTGAAAACGGTTCTCGAAGAGGCGCACCATTGCAAACTGACCATACACCCAAGCGAAGACAAATGTATAAAGATATAAAAAGGGTTTTCTTTTGAAATGGCATGAAGAGTGATGTAGCTGAGTTCGTCGCTAAGTGTTTGATATGCCAGCAAGTCAAAGCGGAGCAGAAGAAGCCCGGTGGTCTGCTTCATCCTCTCGAGGTCCCACAGTAGAAGTGGGATAGCATTTCGATGGACTTTGTTGATGGGTTGTCTAGGTCAAGAAGGAGAAATACCAGTATTTGGGTTATAGTGGATAGGCTCACTAAAAGCGCTCACTTTATACCTGCTAAAAGTAGGACTGCCTCGTCCCTAGCATCCATTTATCTCAAAGAAATAGTTCGACTCCATGGGATACCCTCCACCATAGTGAGCGATTGAGATCCTATCTTTACTAGCGAATTTTGGAAGAGTTTGCAAGAAGCAGTAGGCACCCAATTATGCTTAAGCACGGCCTATCACCCTCAAACTGATGGTCAGACGGAAAGGGTGAACAGAGTATTGGAAGACCTCTTAAGATTGTGCATTCTTGACTTTGGAGGGTAATGGGAGGATCATCTTCCTTTGGTGAAATTCGCCTACAACAATAGCTACCAAGCCACCATAGGAATGGCGCCCATCGAAGCTTTATATGGAAGACCGTGCCGATCACCAACCTATTGGTGGGAGTCTACAGACAAGCTCGTACTTGGGCCAGACATGATTAGAGAGACCTCAGAAAAGGTGGACTTGATAAGAAGACGGATGAAGGTTGCACAAGATAGACAGAAGTCCTACGCAGACAAAAGAAGGACCGACCTCGAGTTTAAGGTTGGAGATAGGGTGTTCCTTAAAGTATCTCCCTTGAGGAATGTCATTCGCTTTGGGTCCGTAGGAAAGCTAGCACCAAGATTTGTAGGTCCATTTCCTATTATTGAAAGGATTGGGACATTGGCTTACAGAGTAGAGCTACACGAGAGACTGGTTAGAGTTCATAATGTTTTTCATGTTTCTCAACTACAAAAATGCTTACTTGAATCAGCGGAAGTAGTAGAGCCAAGCATACTTGAGGAAGTAGAAGTGGAATGAGAAGCGACTGTGAGAAGAGTTCCTACTCATATCTTGAGTACGGAGGTCAAAATGTTTCGCAACCGTGAAGTTAAGCTTGTTAAAGTTCAATGGAGTGATGCTGAGGAAGACGCAATTTGGGAAACTGAGAGGAAAATACGCACAGCCTACCCTTTTCTCTTTGAGGGTACCTCTTTGATCTCTTTTTCCATAAGTGTATTCAAGCTTAAATCTATCTTTTAAGTATATCTTGTAATGACCCACATTGGCAGAGGTATTATAATTAATTTACTTAATTATATAAATAGTGATATATTGAATTAAATGGTCGAATAATGGTGAATATTTAATTAAAATAATAAATTAAATAATATATTTAACTCTGAAATAATCAAAATTGGCTGAAATGGCGATATGGTGTGAACTGGATCATCTGTGGTATTTAATTCAGCTTGGAATTGAATTAGAATAACGAATATATTTAAATAACGACAGTTTGATCGTATAATTATATTATAATTAAAATCGAGCTTGAAATGGCGCTGCAGCTCGCTATTTGGCGATTTGAACTTCAACTGAATGTACATGATTCGTTTTAAGCTGGATTTCTGTGAAACAAGAAACGTGTGGAGCTGGTGGAGTATATCTTTCTAGTGGAAGAGAAAAATCGGGATTTCATCGTGTAGATTTTGATTTACGTCCAAATCATATTTTAGAAAAGTCGCTGTGGAATTCCTTTATATTTTATAAAGGAATTATTTATATTTTAAAAAGGAATTTCAATATAAATCGAATATCGGATTGACCCAGAAGTGAATATCAAGTTAGAAATTCATATAGGAATATTCTAGAGTTGTATGGTATTCCACTGTGAATATATACGATAATATTTATTTATAAATATTTAATTTAATTATATTTAAATATGTTTATATATTTAAATGGGTCACTCAGTGCTTTAAAAATAGCCGGTTTTGCAAACGAAATCGGAATTCGACGAAACTAGTTTTGTTGGATCCGCAATGTCAAATAGTTGTTAGATTTCCAGTTTTGTGATTTTTAGAGTCACTGTGTGGTCGTACGTATTTTTAGCGTGAGAAACAGTCAGTATTTCGACGGTTAAAAATATGTTGTATGAGCATACGAAGTCGGAATTCGACGAAACCAGTTTCGTTGGGACCGTAATGTCGAACTCTAGCTACATGTCCAGTTTCGTGATTTTTGGGTATCATATGTAATCACTGGGATTTTTAGAAGGCGGATACAAGAAGAAAATCGATAAAATAAAATAAATAAATCAAAAAGAAAATATCCAACATTTTTCATGGACAATAGGGAGGCCACGTACACTGCCTCCACAGCCACGAACCTCACCTACCACCAAAAACACCAGTATAAAGGCCGTTTAAACCAACATAGCAAGATTTTTGACCACAAACAAAAATCAAAACAAGACCCTACAAAATCCCTTAAATCGAAATACATATATGGTTGAAATCGCCATCTAATTCTCTTCAATCCTATAGTAGTTTCAATGGTTGTGACTTCGGTTTGGGTTTGCTGGTTTTTGGACCGTGATACTAGGGTTAAACAATTCGAGAGGATAAGGTAAGGATTCGCGAATCTGAGGTTGGATGAGTGTTTAGGAGATCAAGGCGCATCAGTGGGTATTCTTTAGTGAAGAACGAATGAAAAAAAATGACGCTCGAATGTTGCTGGAGCGTGGGTTTCTGCGAAGTCGCGGAAATGGAAGGAAGAGGGCGAGCGTCCAGCGTGGGAGTTGAGGAAGAAGAGTTCGAGGTGAGAAAGCTTTTGGTGGTGGTGGCGCTTGGAAAAGATGGACGGAGGGGGAGAAATCGGCAGTCAACTGGTGGAGTTCCCTTTCAGGAAGTCACAGCTGAAAAACCATTTGGAGAAGACGGGTTTTAAATTGGAGCGAGTGGGCTTTGAAGGGTGTTGGGCTCAAGACAAAAGAATCAAGCAAAACAAGATCCGTTGGGATCGTATGGACGGACACTACACGATGGAACTGACTGGAAGTCCATCGGAGCTCGTTACAATTTATGGAAAAATAAATTGTCCAATCTGAATCAACAACAATTATCGTTATTAACGATGATAGTCCAATGTGAGTAAATCTCACTAACTCTGAACAGTTTATAATTTCATGTTGTATTTTTAGAACTGTTAAATATTGGCTGATTGATTGTGTGTTGACTGTTTGATTGAACTGCTAGTCAGTTAGTTGAATTTATATATTTGATTCTGTTTAACAGAATATATCATATGGATCTGAAAGTGATGTTATCTATATTGTTTAACATCTGTGATGCAGGGAAACAGGTTGGAGGAATCCGACTGGATTCCTCAACAGTTATTTTACTATGATTTATATATTGTGATATATAATGTGATATATAATCTGACGTTGGTTTTGTGTGTTCGGACGACAGTTATCGTTGTTATATGGTGTGTTAAATACCATAAGAAATACCAGAATGTGATAAAGGGATTTTCAAAGTACAATTTGAAAATAATTTATTTATATAAAATCAGTGGATTTTATATTATAAAAGGAAAAGGATTTTGAATAAAAGAAATATATTTGTAAATCAAATATAAAGGAAATATATTTGAGAAATCAAATATAAGGGAAATATACTTGTTAATCAAATATAAAGGAAATATATTTGAGAAATCAAATATAAGGGAAATATATTTGTTAATCAAATATAAAGGAAAATATTTGTCAATAAATTAGAAAGAGAAATATTTGTAAACCAAATCAAATAGAATAGAGATCAAAAGAGAATATTTGTAGAACATTCATAAATAGATTAAATGGGATTATTTATTTATTTAGGAAATAAATAAAAGTATAAAGGATTTATTTATTTAGAAAGATAAATAAGATTACAAGGAACATTTATTTAGAAAAATAAATAGGATTATAAAGGAGTATTTATCTAGGAAACAAATAGAGTTAAGCAAGTAGAGTTAATCAAATAAAGTCATTCGAATAAAGTAAATCAAAGGAGGAGTTAACCGACTATAGTTTATATTCGAAGGAGTTAATCGAATATAGATTATATTCGAAGGAGTTAATCGAATAGAGTTAGAGGAGTTACTCGAATACAGTTTATTCAAATAGAGTTAGAGGAGTTATCAAATATAGTTTATTTGACAGGAGTTAAGTGAATAGAATAAATCAAATAGAATAAATTAAATAGAGTAAATCAAATAGAGTTAAGCAAATAGAGTTAAAAGAGTTAATCGAATAGAGTTAAGTGAAAAGAGTTAATCGAATATTGCTATTCGAAAGAAAGGTTAAGTAAGGAAGTTAGTTAAAGAAATTTAAAGTGAACTCTGCCTATTTCAAGGTTAGAAATGTTGTTCAGTTAAGGTCTGAGAGGTAGTTATACCCCAACTTGATTGGTTTCGTTTTTAACTAAGGAATGGTTAAGGTTCGGCAGTAAAGGATGGTTAAGTGAATTTAGTAATTAAAGGAAATGGTTTGAGTTGGCATAGCGATGTTTTATCTAAACATCTACTTAATCCAAACGTAGGAGTTTTGGAAATGTTTTCCAGTGTTAATACCATATATTTTCTAAAACTTAGAAAATAAGAAAATGCTGAATATAGGAAAACAGATAATGACAAATAAGAAAAATAAATGATAAATTAATTAAAAGGATAAAAGTTGTTTGATGGTTGATCGATATAATTTCCATTTGGAAATAATATCGTTGTTTGCACACCTGTTTTTCTTCGATAATTAAATCACAGACTATCAAAGTTTTGACCATTTTAACGTTGTTAATATGGAGAGACCGGTTGGATTATTATCCAAAGAACCACTCTGTATTGGCATAAGCGTTGTGAATCATATATGCCAAAGATAATTGAAGATGGAGTAAAGTGCAAGGGCTATTGTATAAATCTTAGATAACAGTGTCTAAGATGGATGTATTGAATAGTGCCTTCGGTTCATCCTGTTCTTGGATGACTTGTATGGACGGATGTCTGACAAAGTATTTCCAGACGATCACGTATATTGATTTTTCTAACCGTACCAAGAGTGGAAGCGGAGAAGGAAACTTCTTTTAGCTAACACATAATGTATGGTTGAGGACGTCAATCGGTGATTTGATGGATTTGACGATGTGACATTCGAAGTGAATCTGGTGTGATGATAAAGCGCAGCTTCTAGCCTTACATCCGGTACATGACAGAAATCGGGCAGGCAGCATGGCTAAGTCGGTCGCTTCGAAGTAGGGTGTATAATCACCTGATCTAGAGTTTCATTTATTTCTAAAAATCTATTGTCGATACTGTCCCATTCGGGAAATGGTTGCTGATCCCAACCGTTGGTGACATACATTCGATACACTCAAGTGAAATGAGTGGTCGGTCATGTGTGACCGGGTTGCAAGATGTTCTTGTTGAACCCAGTGTATTCCTCTCTAGAGGTACACTAGCATAAGGTGGTTCCATACCTTGTCATAGTTGGAAAACCAAATATCCAATACGTGCTTGCGATTTTGATTGTATACTATACATGTAGAATGTGAGATGAAAGCTTTTCTGCTAGATTGATATCTATTTGTACTTGGACAGTATTATAATATCAGAATGATATTGCTTATCAAAGATGTTGGATTCTCATAAGGGAAAAACCCATTCTGTATTCACGGCGTGGTCTTATGAGATATTATATACCTGTTTAAACTATTTTACTCACACCAGTCCCATGACTGACCCAGAGTTTACTTTGTTTTGTTTTCACTAAACTCTTGGGTGCCTAAATTTGTACAGGCAGTCAAGTAGTCGGGATTTACAGATATACTTGGAGAGCTTGGAGCAAGAGGTTTCAAGATTATATAGCTATTGTTTTTCGCTGTTGTTGTAAGTGCTGTATTCTGATAAAGTGCTATTTTATACATAACTGTTATATTTCAAAATTATGTTATATATTATATGTTATTCATTCCGCTGTGAGATTCGTGTTACTCTGATGATGTAAGTTCTTCTTTTCTTCTTCTATTCTAAGTTTCTATCTTATCTATTCTCACCCTCTAATTTCTTTCACTAATTACCAGGATTTTTCGATGTTTTGGTTATCGACATCGAGTTTATGTCGATAACCAAAGTCGACAAAATCCCGGGTCATTACAGTTGGTATCAAAGCTTAAGTTAAGAATTACCTTGGCTCTGTGGCGTGACTCACTAGAGATAGGGTTAGTAATACCCCAGATTGAGTTGAGTGTATATATACGAGTGAGCGTATTTGTTATTGATATAAAAATTGTTTTATATACTGTGGAGATTTGTTGGTTGAGTCGTTTATGAATTCTGGTCGATCAGTTTGATCCACTGTATCGGTAGGGATTTTGTAAACACTCGAATACGATGAACCGTCATGGTATGTTTTGAAAAGAGGGTAAATTAAGATAAGTTTACCCATGGTATATCCTGATATAGAGAAGATATATATATCAAAATTTTAATATAGTGGATATATTGGTTGTTATTATAATCGAGAAAGATTATAAATTAAATGGTCATGTAAATAACAAATCAGAATCCATATAAGTGAAATACGTGAAATCAGATGAGTTAAATCTGAAATTTAAACCAGAAATTGAATTAAAATTCTGGAAAATTGGATAAGTGTTTGTAAATGAATTTGGATTAAAAATAAGGAAAATTGTAATAACCCGGAAATCTGGGCCAGTTTAACATTTTTATTTTGGCAATTTTAGCGAATTTTGATTATTTAAAATGAATTATTTTAAATAATATCAACGAGAAATTTATTTTGAATAGAATTCGAACGTATATATTATATAGATCGTCGATAGAATATAAATATTTATTTATATTTATAAAAGGAATTGAAAATGGCGCGGTAATTCGATAATTCGATTTCAAACTTCAAATGAATGTACCGGGTGCAAAATAAACCGGATTTTAGTGAAACCAAAAATAATAGGATCTATTTGTGAATACCTTTCCAACGAATCCGAAAAATCGAAATTTCATAGTGGGAATCAAAAGATATGTCCAGTTGAAAATTCAGAATAGTCGAGACAATATCCGTGATGTCAAGTTATTGCTAGGTTTCAAATTTCATAATTTTTCGAATCAATATGTAAGCGTGGCAATGGAAAACGCGTTTGACCAGTTTCAGTTGATTTTAATCGACTGGAAAATGGCCATTTTTCAAACGGTCTCAGAATTCGACGAAACTAGTTTTGTTAGGACCGTATCGTCAATACGAAGTTAGAAAATATTTTTTTGGAATTTTTCGTGTTAGTATGTGACCCCAGTAAATTGAAATGCGCGTTAAAAATTCAATATGTAGAGTTATATGTTGATTTTGACGAAAACTGATCGAAATGATCGAATCAGCTTACGATCCATATCCCATTGTGTTCGGAATGGGGGTAATTAGCTAGGGACGACAGTCGTTGGGTCTCGATTGGTGTTGGAAATAGAAGTCAACGGTTTGGAGAATAAAATAAATAAAATAATAAATATTTTCCTTTAACTCCCTTGCCCTCATTTCTCTCTCTCACTTCCGATCAGAAAAAAAAAACCTATCTGTCGATCGCGACTACCCCCCCCCCCCCGGCGGCGCTGCCACAGCGCTAACCCCCCTCTCTCTTCCGCCGCCGCGACTACCCCCCCCCCCCCCCCCCCGCTGTCGATCGCGACTACCCTCCCCCCTTTTTCCCTACTGTCGATTGCTACTACCCCCCCGCTGCCGACCGCGCAACCCCCACTCCTGCGCCCTCTGACCGCCTCCACCACCGCTCCGCCTATCCTCCGACCACCTGCGAAGAACCCCCTCGTCAAACGCAGCAGTGAAACCCTCCCCACCTCAAAGATAAGGTAAATTTATTTAATTAAATCAGTTTCTAGATTAATTTCAGTTTTATTTTATATTGTAGAAGGATAAAAATATAATCTTTTATATTGTAGAGGAAGAAAAATGAAATCTTTATATTTGAAAAGACGAAATCTACATAGAGAGAATAGCGGTGTAAAAATAGGATTTTTACATATATAGTAGCGGTATAAAAATGTGATTTTTATCCATATAACGAAGTAAAAATTCGATTTTTATATATTGAATAGCAAGGTAAAAATTCAATTTTTATATATTGAATAGCGAAGTAAAAATTCGATTTTTATATATTGAATACAAAATAAAAATTCGATTTTTATATATTGAATTGCAAAGTAAAAATTCGATTTTTATATATTGAATAGCAAAGTAAAAATTCGATTTTTATATATTGAATAGCAAAGTAAAAATTTCGATTTTTATATATTGAATAGCAAAGTAAAAATTCGATTTTTATATATTGAATAGCGAAGTAAAAATTCGATTTTTATATATTGAATAGCGAAGTAAAAATTCGATTTTTATATATTGAATAGCGAAGTAAAAATTCGATTTTTATATATTGAATAGCGAAGTAAAAATTCGATTTTTATATATTGAATAGCGAAGTAAAAATTCGATTTTTATATATTGAATAGCGAAGTAAAAATTCGATTTTTATATATTGAATAGCGAAGTAAAAATTCGATTTTTATATATTGAATAGCAAAGTAAAAATTCGATTTTTATATATTGAATAGCAAAGTAAAAATTCGATTTTTATATATTGAATAGCAAAGTAAAAATTCGATTTTTATATATTTAATAGCGAAGTAAAAATTCGATTTTTATATATTTAATAGCGAAGTATAAATTCGATTTTTATATATTGAATAGCAAAGTAAAAATTTGATTTTTATATATTGAATAGCAAAGTAAAAATTCGATTTTTATATATTGAATAGCAAAGTAAAAATTCAATTTTTATATATTGAATAGCAAAGTAAAAATTCAATATTTATATATTGAATAGCGAAGTAAAAATTCGATTTTTACATATGTAGAGAATACGGGCAAAGAAAGTGACAAGAGGCAAGAACGGCGAAGATTTCTACATAAGAAGAGTCGTGGGACTGGATTAGCAATTATGTGAGAACTTCTCACCTTTTAATTTAAATTTCTAGTTAAAATATATACTAGGATGCAGACGGTGTTTAGTAGCACCCGACACCCGTCGTCCACAAACCATGGACGGCTTGTTTGTTTGTTTGATTTTGATGTGTAGATTGATTGTGTGATGTGATATGAAATGAAATAAAATATTTATATAGTTAAAAATATTTTATAGTTAAAAACAGAATTTTTAACGTGTATATGAAATGAAATAAAAATAAACAAATCTGAAGATTTGTTTATATACACACATTTGACTGATATTGATTGGGACGATAAATTTTACACATCGCCGAACTGCACAAATAAAATCTATGTTTGATTGTTTGAAAACCCCACACGGGTATTGGGATGATATATGACATACACTAATCCCAATAGTTAGTTGTACGTCGATCGATTGATTGACAAACTGTTATGAGCGTTAAATATTTATATTTGATGCTTATACAGTGTAGAATGCACTTTGGATGATAGTTGATTATTCATCGTTGTTATTATATACGTGTGGTAGAAAATCCATATAATTAACATTATATGGTAATTGATTGGGCCTCATTCCAGTTTTGAAATAGAAATATTTGAAATAGAAATATTTGAAAAAGAAATATTTGAAATAGAACTATTTGAAAATGAAATATTTGAAATAGAATATTTGAAAATCGAAATATATGAAGCCGTGTTGATTAGATTGACGCCATTTTGATGTGAACGATATTTATTTCGATTTTATTCATTTTATAATGAATATCGAAAGTGATTTCAAAATCTGATATTTTGAAAAGAATTGAAATTCGAATTGAAGTTGAATATAAATGAATTCGAATTGAAATTGAATAGAAATAAATTCGAATTGAAATTGAATAGAAATAAATTCGAATTGAAATTGAATATAAATGAATTCGAATTGAAATTGAATATAAATGAATTCGAATTGAAATTGAATTGAATTGAAAACGAACTGAAATTGAATTAGAAATACATTTGAATTGAAATCAATTTGAAATGAATTTAAAACAAATTTATAAGGAAAATTTCAATTTTTGATTTGAAATTGAATATGAAGTTGAAACCGTTTTGAAAATGAATTCATAACGATTTATAAAGAACGTTTTGAATTGGAATCAACGAAGTATATATTATATATATTATATATATAATATAATGGCCTGAATAGAACGCGCCGCGCCGCGGTAGTTCGCGAATTTCGACCATTGACTTCGAACAGATATTACGGGAGATCCGACCGTCAGATTCTCCTAAAATCAGAACCGTTGGGTTCGTATCGAAAAGGGCTTTCTAACGAATATTAGAAATTAGAAATCTAATGGTTGGATTTGTAATTATGTCCGAATCAAATTTGGAAAAGGTCGCTATAAGTGCAGTTCGATGGCCGTTGATGGAAATCGACTGTACGGGCCTTGATAAAATTATTAAAAATATCAATAATTTGTGTAAAATCGTAAGAAATGATTTGGGAAAAATTGGGATGAAAAACTCCATATTTGAAAAGATAAAAATAGATTTTTATCGAAATGAACTAGTTTTGAATTAAAATAAAAATTCTATTTATTTTTAAATAAATAAATTTGATTTGAAAGGGTTTTAAAAGTAACCAGAATTTCCAATAATTGAATTGGGATGGATTTGAATCGAAATTGTCTTCGGAATATTTCAATGTTGGATTTCGTGATGATACAGATATTGTTATGGGAATTTGAAACATATAGATATATATATATATATCGTTATTTCCAATACGATATTTGTTGGTCGTAGAATTTGATATTGAATGTAAGCCGGTATATTTTCTATTCAGAGCCTTGTATTTAATATCAAATGTGATTTGGGTTTGTCGTGAATGAGTCTTCATAAACACTGTTCTTGAACCCAGTTGAGAAAAGATTAAATCTTTTTATTTAGATTTAATGAAGTGTACCAATTAAATAATATTTAATTGGAATTGAATTGATATTGATTTTTGGGTTTATCGTGAACAGTGTTTTATATAACACTTGTTCTTTAACCCGATAATTAATGAAATGTGATTTTGGGTTGTCGTGAACGGTATCTTCAATAATACTGTTCTTAGACCCAAAGGAGTTAAGAAAATCAGAAACTAACTGGAGGTTAGTTAAGTTGAATGGTTTCTGAGGTATTGATCTGATGTTGGTTTCGGCCTTCGGGGTTAATACTTAGGGAACTGCTCACTTGCTAATTTAGGGTTAGGGACTGATTGAAATGTGATGTGATTTTGGGTTTATCGTGAACCGTGTTTTAAATGACATTGATTCTTTAACCTAGTCACAGATTAAAACTAAGTGGAGTTTTAATGAATCTTTAATTAGATTGAAATAATCGAGAATGGAGTATCACCAGTTTTGCTCCAGGCGATAGTTAAATCTTTAATAAGATTTGAACGTGAAATGGTAATTGAATTTACCGATAACACCGTGGTGTTAGATATGAAGTATTACCAGTTTTACTTCATGGGATGAATAGGTTGGGGTTGGGAAATTAAAACAAATGATTACTTCGGTAAGGTTCGTTAATCCCGACTAGTTTGAATTGATATTCAAAGGAAGATTAAAGAATAAATTTAAAGTAATTTATCTTTGATAAAATTAATGGGAACCTTTCCCTATTAATGTGAAATTTAGAAACTAACTGTCGGTTAGCTAAGCAGAATGGTTTTCTGGATATTGATCTGATGTTGGTTTCGGCCTTCGGGGTTAATATTTGGTGAATTATTCTCTTGTTAATTTACGGTTAGTGACTGATGAATTGGAATGAGGCATATGTTGTGTTTTTGTAACACTTGTTTATTACATGCGCGAGTTATTCGGAAAGACCGGGTTTATCCCATTCTGAATAACTGATACGATGATAAGTCGAAGATGAAGACGAAGGTCAAAGATCGGAGGTCTTCACGTCGTTTGGATAATTACTGATGATTTTGATTGGGATGTACACCCAAGAAGATGGAAACAGTTGGTGATCGTCCAGACGTACTTGTAGATCGAGGGATATGCGGGGTACTGGGTGCCTCCGGTTTCGTTCAGACCCAGAACGGACTTGAAAATGGACTGTGTGTCTGACATCGGATTTCATTCTGTGTGAGTAATATCGGTTGCATAGAGTGGTTTGCCTGTGTGGCATACTAAGATGCAAATGATCAAGGCTTCTGTTGAAAAGCAGAGTCTTGTGGTTGATGATCAATGCACGGCCTTTGTGGCGTAGCTTTGTATAACATTTACTTCGCGAGTTTCACACCCGGTATGAACCAAAAATGGGAGACGGACCTCAGGGAGGACATGTGTTTCTTTCTAGCTAGAAGTGGCGTCAGTGGTTTTACACGCCCTGACGGGTTTGACTTATGTGGTTGTTGCTGTTACGAGGCGCCTTGGTTTGATCGGACGATCCAGGTCCGATGGAGTCATTTATTGGCTCATTTACGCCCCATAGGGCAGAGAGACGTATTGTTCAGGCATAATAATCCACATCGGTGGACCGGCCCTGACGATCCAAGGCTTGCATGCGCACTTGCCTGAGACATGGGCTAGATTGTCTCGAATCGGTTGAGGATGATCCCTGGCCTCGGTTCATAGATGGAAATCCAATTTCCAAATACGTGATTCTACGGTTTTATTTGTAGAGCCTAGTATGGCGACATAGTGGGATGGGGCACTTATGCCGCCTATGATTGATACTTATGATTTGAAGTTGTTTTATACACTATGCACTTATAATAGTATCAAATGATTTGTTTTAAACGTATCAAGCATTCTTGGCTATTATAAGGTAAAAACCCTATCCTCCGGCTTGCGTTGCATTGTGTGATGGGAACTGGGTCTTATAATAGCTTCATTTTTCTTTATTTGGCATTGCACTGTTTGTTTTATGCACTGGTATTCTTGGGAGGAAACCCGTTCCGTGTTATACGGCGTGGTCCCTTGATTTACCTAACTTTAAAATAAAGATTAATAACTGTTTTAGTTCTCACACCAGTCCCATGATTGACCTGGAGTTTATTATTTTAACCTAAACTCTGGGTGCCCTTATTTTGACATGGGCAGGTTGTAGTTTTGGTTTTGCTGATTTATATTCACAGGATCCTGGTTTACAGCTGGAATGATATCCAGAAAGCTTTGTATTCGTATATCTCTTCTAGTTGTGTATTGTATTATTTTCCGTTGCTATGTAATTTATTGTAATCTCTGATATTTTCTGTGTAATATTTATTTATTCATACTCTGTATATTCTTGTAATCTGATGCATTGTTGTAATAAACAGTGAAATGTTCTTCCGTCTGCGTTCTATTTTGTCGTGTTCTCAAAACAATTCGTTCTTTCTCTTCTCTTCGGAGACCGGGGAAGTTCGGGTCGTTTCAAAATTTTAAGATCTTGGGAGATTTTATATTGTTTTACAAGCAGTGTGAGTTATATTTTGAATTGAATTTCAAAGTGGAAATGTTTAGAAATGGTTTATAGTATTGAACTCACTTCGATCACTGGAAAATAGATTGTGATGATGACAGCTGCATCATCAATATTAATTTCGAGTTGTAAGTGACAAATTATTATCACAGATACTGTTTTGAATTTGTTTTGGGAAAGACTAGTGTGTTGAATTTCAAAATGGGATTTAAAATATAGAATTTAAAATATAGAATTTGAATTTTTAAATAGATTTGAAATATTAACTTGTTTAAAAAGAAATAAAACGAGAAGTTCCTTTATAAACGAAGTTTATAAATAGTTCTTTTTTAAACGAAGTTTATAAATGAAAGTGAAAAGAATTATCATTGGATAATTCATAAATAAAAATACAAGTGTGAAATTGAAAGGGAAATCTATTTACCAAAGGTAGAAATATCGATTTCAAAAGGAATTGAAATCGAGACTTATTTAAAGAATGAATAAAGAAAGTTTGAAAGGGAATTTGAATAAAGGAAGTTCAAACATAGAATTTAAATAAGAAAATTCAAAGAGGATTTGTGTAATGACCCGCATTTGCAGAGGTATTATGATTAGTTTATTTAATTATATAAATGGTGGGTTAGTGAATTTAATGGTCATGGAATTAAATAATGATGAATATTTAATTAAAATAATAAATTAAATAATATATTTAATTCTGAAATAATCAGAATTGGCCGAAATGACGATATGGTGTGAACCGGATCATCTGTGATATTTAATTCAGCTTGGAATTGAATTTGAATAACGAATATATTCAATCGTCGACAGTTGAACGTATAGTTTATAATATAATTATAAATGAGCTCGAAATGGCGCTGCAGTTCGCTATTTGGCAATTCAAACTTCAACTGTATGTACAGGATTCGTTTTAAATCGGATTTCTGTGAAACAAGAAACGTACGGAGCTGGTGGAGTATATCTTTCTAGTGGAAGAGAAAAATCGGGATTTCGTCGTGTAGATTTTGATGTATGTCCAAATAAAATTTTAGAAAAGTCGCTGTGGAATTCCTTTATAATTTATAAAAGAATTATTTATATTTTAAAAAAGGAATTTCAATATAAATCGAATATCGGGTTGACCCAGAAGTGAATATCGAGTTGTAAATACATACAGGAATATTCTAGAGCTGTGTGGTATGCCACTGTGAATATAGACGATAATATTTAATTTTAAATATTTAATTTAATTATATTTAAATATATTTATATATTTAAAATAGGCTATTTAGAGCGTTAAAAATAGCCACTTTTGCAAACAAAGTCGGAATTCGACGAAACTAGTCTTGTTGGATCTGCAATGTCAAATAGTTGTTAGATTTCTAATTTTGTGATTTTTAGAGTCACTGTGTGGTCGTACGGATTTTTAGAGTAAGAAACAGTCAGTATTTCGACGGTTAAAAATACGCTGTGTGAGCATACGAAGTCGGAATTCGACGAAACCAGTTTCGTTGGGACAGTAATATTGAACTCTAGCTACATGTCCAGTTTCGTGATTTTTAGGTACTGTGTGTGATCACACGGATTTTTAGAGTGCAAAAATAAATATAAGATGAGATTAAATAAAATATCCTAAGTGATAAATGATCCTTAAGAAGCCACATCCTTTAGTTTTCAACCACAAGAAAAACTTCGTTCCCTTATATAATCGAATCACTCAGCAGCCACAGTATTTTCCATTTCCTCAAACAAACGCAACAAAGGAAATCCAAATACATTCATAGAGAATCCAAAAAAAATCACAAATCACTTATACTTGGGATCCCGGCATATTTCCCTTTGGTCTCGTGTGCAAATCAATGGGTTCCAGCAAAATTTTGGTTGCTGTTTTCAAACAGGCGCCGCCTAGGGTTAAGGTTCACCATGGTTTCGGGTGGAGATAGGGCGAGGGGATCGTTGCGAGTTGGTCAAGAGGGGTAGGCGCACATCCTGTCGAGTTTTGGGTGGTATCGGAGGTGAAATGGTTCGATGCGGTTTACTGTGTATCGCGAATATTGTCTCGACGCAACGGGAAAGGAGGCAACGAGTTCAACAAGATGGGTATTGGGAGAAGGAGGATCGGGAGAGGAGAACGCTGATGAAGTTCGTTTGAGTTTTCCATTTAGGAATGAAGGAGCGACGGCCGCAAAACTCATGGCAATATTGGGTTTTTACTGGAGCGGCCATTTCAATTTGGAAGAGAAGGATTTGGGGGAGGCTGGTTTAAGGATCGGATGTGGGCTATAAGGAATAGTAAGGCCCAACTTGGAATTTAAGTTTAGTTATTTAAATTCAAATTAATGTATTAACTTATAACTGTTATATCTCATCCATACGAGGTCAGAATCAAGAACCGTAAGTTACGTTTGGATCGTATGGATGGGAGCAACACAATGAGGCTGACCGGGAGTGAATCCGAGCTCATTACAATTTATGGCGAAGTAAATTGTCCGTCTAAATCAAGTGACAATTATCGTTATTAACGATAATAGTCCAATGTGAGTAAATCTCACTAACTCTGAACAGTTTATAATTTCATGTTGTATTGTTAGAACTATTAGATATTGTTTGATGGACTGTGTGTTGACTGTTTGATTGAACTGCTAGTCAGTTAGTGAATTTCTGTACTGATTCTGTTTAACAGAATGTATCATATAGAACTGAAAATGATGTTATCTATATTGTTTAACATCTGTGATGCAGGGAAATAGGTTGGAGGAATCCAACTGGATTCCTCAACATTTATTTTACTGTTTTCATATATTGTGATATATGATGTGATATATAATTTGTTATGGATTATGGGTGTTGGAATGATGTTGATCATTTTTATTCGATATTTTAAATATCATAAAAGACCCTGGGATGTAAAAAGAATTATTTTAGTGTATATTGAAATAAAGGGATTTTATCAAATCAACAGATTTTATAAATGGAAATATTTCGAAAATAAATAAAAGGGAAAAATGTTTTAAAACGAATAGAGTTTTATAAAAGGGAAATCATTTGTAAAGTGAAGAACTGTTACTAAAAGTAAATCTTTATAAATGAATAGTTTATTCGAATAAAAGTTAAAAGGAGTTAATCGATGTTAGTTAATCGATTAGAGTTAAAGCAAAGGAGTTAATCGATGTTAGTTAATCGATTAGTGTTAAAGTAAAAGGAGTTAATCGATGTTAGTTAATCGATTAGTATAAAAGTAAAAGGAGTTTAATCGATGTTAGTTAATCGATTAGTGTTAAAGTTAAAAGGAGTTAATCGATGTTAGTTAATCGATTAGTGTTAAAGTAAAAGGAGTTAATCGATGTTAGTTAATCGATTAGTGTTAAAGCAAAGGAGTTAATCGATGTTAGTTTAATCGATTAGTGTTAATAGAAAAGGAGCTAATCGATGTTAGTTTAATCGATTAGTGTTAAAGTAAAAGGAGTTAATCGATGTTGGTTTAATCGATTAGAGTTAAAGTAAAAGGAGCTAATCGATGTTAGTTTAATCGATTAGAGTTAAAGCAAAGAAGTTAATCGATGTTAGTTTAATCGATTAGAGTTAAAGTAAAAGGAGCTAATCGATGTTAGTTTAATCGATTAGAGTTAAAGTAAAAGGAGCTAATCGATGTTAGTTTAATCGATTCGAGTTAAAGTAAAAGGAGTTAATCGATGTTAGTTTAATCGATTAGAGTTAAAGTAAAAGGAGTTAATTAATGTTAGTTTAATCGATTAGAGTTAAAGCAAAGGAGAGAAATAGAATATAGCGTATTTAAAAGAATGAGTTAATCGAATATAGTTATTAGAATAGAAAGCAAATGAGTTAATCGAATATAGTTATTAGAATAGAAAGCAAATGAGTTAATTGAATATAGTTATTAGAATAGAAAGCAAATGAGTTAATCGAATATAGGTTATTCGAAGAAAGGAAAAGGAGTTATCGAATATAGTTTATTCGAAAGGAGTTAAGTGAAATGAGTAAATAAATAGAGTTAATCCAATAGAGTTAATCCAATAATGTTAGTCCAATAGAGTTAATTGATAAAGGTTAATCGAATAGAGTTAAGTAAAAAGAGTCAATCGAAGATAGCTATTCGAAGGAGGGTTAAGTAAGGAAGTTAGTAAAAGGAATATAAAGTGAACTTTCCCTATTTCAAAGTTAGAAATGTTGTTCGGTTAAGGTCTGAGAGGTAGTTCTACCCCAACTTGATTGGCTTCATTATTAACTAAGGGAATAGTTAAGGTTCGGCAGTAAAGGAAATGGTTTGAGTTGGCATCGCGATGGTTTGTTTAAACATCTTTCTAAGTCCAATGAAGAAGCTTTGGAAATGTTTTCCAAATAAGAAACCAGAAATGTTTTCTGATATAGAAAACAAGGAATGGAAATGTTTTCCAATGGTAATAACATATATTTTCTAAATTTAGAAAATAGCAAATGTTGAATATAGGGAATCAAGAGATGAAAAATGAACTAAGGATATAAATGTTAAATGATGTTTGATCGATATAATTTCCAATTAGAAATAATATCGTTGTTTGCACACTTGTTTTATTCGATAGTTAAATCATAGACTATCGAAGTTTTGACCATTTTAACGTTGTTAATATGGAGAGACCGGTTGGATTATTATCCAAAGACCACTCTGTATTGGCATAAGCGTTGCGAATCATATATGCCAAAAGAAATTGAAGACGGGGTTATGCAAGGGCTATCCTGTTTACAGAATAGTACCTTCGGTTCATCCTGTTCCTGGATGACTTGTATGGACGGATGTCTGACAGAGTATTTCCAGACGATCACGTATATTGATTTCTCCAATCGTACCAAGAGTGGAAGCGGAGAAGGAAACTTCTTTTAGCTAACACATAATGTATTGTTGAGGACGTCAATCGGTGATTGGATGGATTTGATGATGTCGCATTCAAAGTGAATCTAGTGTGATGATAAAGCGTAGCTTCTAGCCTCACATCCGGTAAATGACAGAAATCGGGCAGGCAGCATGGCTAAGTCGGTCGCACCAAAGTAGGGTGTATAATCACCTGATCTAGAGTTTCATTTACTTCTAAAAATCTATTGTTGATGCTGTCCCGTTCGGGAAACGGTTGTTGATCCCAACCGTTGGTGATATACATTCGATACGCTCAAGCGAAATGAGTGGTCGGTCATGTGTGGCCGGGTTGCAAGATGTTCTTGTTGAACCCAGTGTAATCCTCTCTAGAGGTACACGAGCGAAATGTGGTTCCATACCTTGTCATAGTTGGAAATCCATTACCCAATACGTGCTTGCGGTTTTGATTGTATACTATATATGTAGAACGTGAGATGAAAGCGTTTCTACTAGATAATTATTATAGTTGTGGTTGATAGACATTATTATAATATCAAAAGGTTTTTGATATAAAGATAATTTGGATTCTCATAAGGGAAAAACCCGTTCCATTATGCGGCGTGGTCTTATGAGATATCGTTTACTTGTTCAACTGTTTTTAACTGTTTTACTCACACCAGTCCCATGACTGACCTGGAGTTTACTTTGTTGTTTTCCCTAAACTCTTGGGTGCCTAAATTTGTATGGGCAGTCAAGTAGTCAGGATTTACAGATATACTGGAAGAGCTGGAGCAGGAAGCTTCAGAATCATATAGCTATAGTTATTTCCGCTGTGTTGTAAGTGCTGTACTTTGATAATGATATGTATATTCAAGTACAGATTTGTATTTCAAAGTTATGTTATGAAATATATTTATTCGTTCTGCTGTAAGATTCGTGTTACTCTGATGTTGTGTTCTTCTTCTTCTTCTTCTTCTATTCTAATTTTCTATCTTATCTTTCCTCACCCTCTAATTTCTTTCACTAATTACCAGGATTTTTCGATGTTTTGGTTATCGACATCGTGTTTATGTCGATAACCAAAGTCGCTGAAAATCCGGGTCGTTACAATTTGAATATAGAAAATTCAAAGGGGATTTGAATATAGAAATTCAAAGGGAGTTTAAATATATGAAATTCACTGGAATTGAAATAGAGTTTGAATATAGAAATTCAAAGGGAGTTTGAATATATGAAATTCAATGGAATTGAAATAGAGTTTGAATATAGAAATTCAAATAGAGTTTGAATATAGAAATTCAAATGGAATTCAAATATAGAATTTGAATATAGAAAATATAAAGGAATTAAAATATAAGATTTGAATATCGAAGGTGAAATGGAATTTGAATATAGAATTCAAATGGAATTTAAACTATAGAATTTGGTATATAGAATTTGAATAGTAATTGATATATAGAATTTAAATAATAGAAGTGATATAAAATTTGAATAAAAATTGAATAGAATTAACTAAGTCGAAGAGGAATTAGTTAATCGAGTTTTAAATTTGAAGTTGAACTTTGGAGGGTGAATTGAATTTGTAAATGGATATTCGAAATCGAATATAGAACTTAAATTTGAAATTTGGATTCAAATTAGTTAATAAGCAAGTTAAAATATATTTGAACATGTCATGTTCAAATATAAATGTGAAATAGACTAAAGAGTTAATTAACAAATTAATTAACGAATTGAGTTAAAACGATCAGGTATAGTTAAAATAGATTGGGCAGGTATAAATATACATGAGATAGGTATGGATAAGGTATGAGGGTATATAAATAGAATGCTCGACGAAAAGGTATGTATTTAATTCATATATGAGAATTTATGCGCCGTATCGGTTAGCCGCTTGGCTTTTTCTTTTTCTTTTGGATTGGTGAGGGCCATGGGAGGCTATTTGAAATATCCCGATGCTCCTGTTACAAAGGAGGTTATGGCGAATTTTTCCGAGAATTTAAGGAGTCAGAATATTTTTTAAGATAATTTAATAGTTAGAAATCAACGTATCGATATATATATATATATAGAAGTCGATAAGGAAACAAACTTAGAAATAGAATAGTAAAATCAAAAAGGAAGTATAAGAATAAAATCTAGTAAGAATAGAAAGAGGAAGCGTATACGTGTTTAAAAGTGAATAAGTAGTTGTATGGTATTGATTATTCGAGTAAGTAGTCATATCTGTTTTGACGTTATAAATGTTATTCAGTCAAGGTCTGAGAGGTAGTTGTACCCCAACTTGATTGATTTCATTACTAACAAATAAATAGTATGATTTCAGACTCGAAGATCAATGTTGAAAAAGAGTTAGTTGAATATAGTATTTGGGTTGTCGTAACGATGTTTTACACAACATCCGTTTTAACCCAAATAAGTGTAAGCTTGGAAATATAATAAAGGATATTTCCTAAGTATAGAAATAAACGAGATCGGAAAAGAGATAGGTAATTGGAATATATTCCAATTATAAATAGCATATATTTTCTAAAGTTTAGAAAATAAAGGAAGGCGATATTCAGAAATGTTTTCCAAATAATATAAAAGGCCAATATAGTTATTGAAAATATTTAGTTAACAAATATAGATAAAGAAATAGAGAAGTGATTTAACTAATGGAATATTAATAAAGGGCTTGGTGACATGTTCAAAAGGAAAATTTAATTTTTGAAAAGAGTGAACTGTTTAAAAACTCCCAGGGAAAGACTGTTTGAATTAAAAACAAATTTAACAGAAATTTGTGAAAGCAAATTTGAATTAAAGTAAAGTCAGTTAAGTGGTAACTGAGGATGAATTAGAATGATATCAAGACAAATTGGATTGTGAGATTCAAAATTGAAGTGTAATGTGATAATCAAGTTAAGAGTTGGGAATTGAGAAGAAAACTCGAGTTGAATTGATATTTGGCTTGGATATAAGCGAATGGTTGTGTTGTGGATAAAAGCAGATTGGAATTTGATTGGGATGACCCTTGTATCCGCTGAATTGATAACAGGTGGAAAGGATATAATGATATGCCGACAAAAAAAAAGTACAAGTTATATTTCTATTGGATATAACATTTATGAGCCGAAATGGCAAGCCGCTTGGCTGTTTGATTTTCTTTTGGGATGGAGATGGCCAGAGAGGCGAGTTGGAGTTTGACTGATTGACCAGTACAAAGGAGGTGCTGGCGAATTTTTTTCGAAAAGTTAAGGAGTTAGAAAATTTTCAGGATTTTTGGAAATTTTCGTTGATAAGAATTAATTAATATTTAATTAAATTAAATTGGTTCAGTTGAAACTGAAGTTAAGAAGTGAACAAATATGTTCTAACCAGTCGATATGGTCGTCCTCTACCTTTTAGCAATTTCGAGGACGAAATTATTTTAAGTGGGAAAGATTGTAATGACCCGCATTGGCAGAGGTATTATAATTAATTTATTTAATTATATAAATAGTGATATAGTGAATTAAATGGTCGTGGAATTAAATAATGGTGAATATTTAATTAAAATAATAAATTAAATAATATATTTAACTCTGAAATAATGAAAATTGGCTAAAATGGCGAAATGTTGTGAACTGGATCATCTGTGATATTTAATTCAGCTTGGAATTGAATTAGAATAACGAATATATTTAAATAACGACAGTTTGATCATATAATTATATTATAATTAAAATCGAGCTTGAAATGGCGCTGCAGTTCGCTATTTGGCGATTTGAACTTTAACTGAATGTACAGGATTCGTTTTAAGCCGGATTTCTGCGAAACAAGAAACGTGTGGAGCTAGTGGAGTATATCTTTCTAGTGGAAGAGAAAAATCGGTATTTCATCTTGTAGATTTTGATTTACATCCAAATCAAATTTTAGAAAAGTCGCTGTGGAATTCCTTTATATTTTATAAAGGAATTGTTTATATTTTAAAAAGGAATTTCAATATAAATCGAATATCGGATTGACCCAGAAGTGAATATCAAGTTAGAAATTCATGTAGGAATATTCTAGAGCTGTATGGTATTCCACTGTGAATATATACGATAACATTTATTTATAAATATTTAATTTAATTATATTTAAATATGTTTATATATTTAAATGGGTCATTCAAAGCTTTAAAAATAGCCGATTTTGCAAATGAAATCGGAATTCGACGAAACTAGTTTTGTTGGATCCGCAATGTCAAATAGTTGTTAGATTTCCAGTTTCGTGATTTTTAGAGTCACTGTGTGGTCATACGGATTTTTAGAGTGAGAAACAGTCAGTATTTCGATGGTTAAAAATACGTTGTATGAGCATACGAAGTCGGAATTCGACGAAACTAGTTTCGTTGGGACCGTAATGTCGAACTCTAGCTACATGTCCAGTTTCGTGATTTTTGGGTATCATATGTAATCACTAGGATTTTTAGAAGGTGGATACAAGAAGAAAATCGATAAAATAAAATAAATAAATCAAAAAGAAAATATCCAACATTTTTCTTGGATAATAGGGAGGCCACGTACACTGCCTCCACAGCCACGAACCTCACCTACCACCAAAAACACTAGTATAAAGGCCGTATAAACCAACACAGCAAGATTTTTGACCACAAACAAAAATCAGAACAAAACCCTACAAAATCCCTTAAATCGAAATACATATATGGTTGAAATCACCATCTAATTCTCTTTAATCCTACAGTAGTTTCAATGGTTGCAACTTCGGTTTGGGTTTGCTGGTTTTTGGACCGTGATACTAGGGTTAAACAATTCGAGAGGATAAGGCAAGGATTCGCGAATCTGAGGTTGGATGAGTGTTCAGGAGATCAAGGCGCATCAGTGGGTATTCTTTAGTGAAGAAGGAATCCAAAAAAAATGACGCTCGAATGTTGCTGGAGCGTGGGTTTCTGCGAAGTCGCGGAAATGGAAGGAAGAGGGCGAGCGTCCAGCGTGGGAGTTGAGGAAGAAGAGTTCGAGGTGAGAAAGCTTTTGGTGGTGGTGGCGCTTGGAAAAGATGGACGGAGGGGGAGAAATCGGCGGTCAACTGGTGGATTTTACTTTCAGGAAGTCACGGCTGAAAAACCATTTGGAGAAGACGGGATTTAAATTAGAGCGAGTGGGCTTTGAATGGTGTTGGGCTCAAGACAAAATAATCAAGAAAAACAAGATCCGTTGGGATCGTATGGACGGACACAACACGATGGAACTGACTGGAAGTCCATCGGAGCTCGTTACAATTTATGGCGAAATAAATTGTCCAATCTGAATCAACGACAATTATCGTTATTAACGATGATAGTCCAATGTGAGTAAATCTCACTAACTCTGAACAGTTAATAATTTCATGTTGTATTTTTAGAACTGTTAAATATTGGCTGATTGATTGTGTGTTGACTGTTTGATTGAACTGCTAGTCAGTTAGTTGAATTTCTATATTTGATTCTGTTTAACAGTATATATCATATGGAACTGAAAGTGATGTTATCTATATTGTTTAACATTTGTGATGCAGGGAAACAGGTTGGAGGAATCTGACTGGATTCCTCAATAGTTATTTTACTGTGATTTATATATTGTGATATATAATGTGATTTATAATCTAACGTTGGTTTTGTGTGTTTGGATGACAGTTATCGTTGTTATATGGTGTGTTAAATACCATAAGAAATACCAAAATGTGATAAAGGGATTTTCAAAGTACAATTTGAAAATAATTTATTTATATAAAATCAATGGATTTTATATTATAAAAGGAAAAGGATTTTGAATAAAAGAAATATATTTGTAAATCAAATATAAAGGAAATATATTTGAGAAATCAAATATAAGGGAAATTTATTTGTTAATCAAATATAAAGGAAATATATTTGAGAAATCAAATATAAGGGAAATATATTTGTTAATCAAATATAAAGGAAAATATTTGTCAATAAATTAGAAAGAGAAATATTTGTAAACCAAATCAAATAGAATAGAGATCAAAAGAGAATATTTGTATAACATTCATAAATAGATTAAATGGGATTATTTATTTATTTAGGAAATAAATAAAAGTATAAAGGATTTATTTAATTAGAAAGATAAATAAGATTACAAGGAACATTTATTTAGAAAAATAAATCGGATTATAAAGGAGTATTTATCTAGGAAACAAATAGAGTTAAGCAAGTAGAGTTAATCAAATAAAGTCATTCGAATAAAGTAAATCAAAGGAGGAGTTAACCGACTATAGTTTATATTCGAAGGAGTTAATTGAATATAGTTTATATTCGAAGGAGTTAATCGAATAGAGTTAGAGGAGTTACTCGAATACAGTTTATTCAAATAGAGTTAGAGGAGTTATCAAATATAGTTTATTCGACAGGAGTTAAGTGAATAGAATAAATCAAATAGAATAAATCAAATAGAGTAAATCAAATAGAGTTAAGAAAATAGAGTTAAATGAGTTAATCGAATAGATTTAAGTGAAAAGAGTTAATCGAATATAACTATTCGAAAGAAAGGTTAAGTAAGGAAGTTAGTTAAAGAAATTTAAAGTGAACTTTGCCAATTTCAAGGTTAGAAATGTTGTTCAGTTAAGGTCTAAGAGGTAGTTATACCCCAACTTGATTGGTTTCGTTTTTAACTAAGGAATGGTTAAGGTTCGGCAGAAAAGGATGGTTAAGTGAATTTGGTAATTAAAGGAAATGGTTTGAGTTGGCATAGCGATGTTTTATCTAAACATCTACTTAATCCAAACGTAGGAGTTTTGGAAATGTTTTCCAGTGTTAATACCATATATTTTCTAAAACATAGAAAATAAGAAAATGTTGAATATAGGGAAACAGGTAATGAAAAATAAGAAAAATAAATGATAAATTAATTAAAAGGATAAAAGTTGTTTGATGGTTGATCGATATAATTTCCATTTGAAAATAATATCGTTATTTGCACACCTGTTTTTCTTTGATAGTTAAATCACAGACTATCGAAGTTTTGACCATTTTAACGTTGTTAATATGGAGAGACCGATTGGATTATTATCCAAAGAACCACTCTGTATTGGCATAAGCATTGCGAATCATATATGCCAAAGATAATTGAAGATGGAGTAAAGTGCAAGGGCTATTATATAAATCTTAGATAACAGCGTCTAAGATGGATGTATTGAATAGTGCCTTCGGTTCATCCTGTTCCTAGATGACTTGAATGGATGGATGTCTGACAGTAATTCCAGACGATCACGTATATTGATTTCTCCAACCGTACCAAGAGCGGAAGCGGAGAAGGAAACTTCTTTTAGCTAACACATAATGTATGGTTGAGGATGTCAATCGGTGATTTGATGGATTTGACGACGTGACATTCGAAGTGAATCCGGTGTGAAGATAAAGCGTAGCTTCTAGCCTCACATCCGGTAAATGACAGAAATCGGGCAGGCAGCATGGCTAAGTCGGTCACTCCGAAGTAGGGTGTATAATCACCTGATCTAGAGTTTCATTTATTTCTAAACATCCATTGTCGATACTGTCTCATTCGGGAAACGGTTGCTGATCCCAACCGTTGGTGATATACATTCGATACACTCAAGCGAAATGAGTGGCTGGTCATGTGTGACCGGGTTGCAAGATGTTCTTGTTGAACCCAGTGTATTCCTCTCTAGAGGTACACTAGAAGAAGGTTGTTCCATACCTCGTCATAGTTGGAAAACCAAATATCCAATACGTGCTTGCGATTTTGATTGTATACTATATATGTAGAACGTGAGATGAAAGTGTTTCTGCTAGATTGATATCTATTTGTACTTAGACATTATTATAGTATTAGAATGATATTGCTTATCAAAGATGTTGGATTCTCAAAAGGGAAAAACCCGTTCCGTATTCACGGCGTGATCTTATGAGATATTATATACCTGTTTAAACTATTTTACTCACACCAGTCCCATGACTGACCCGGAGTTTACTTTGTTTTGTTTTCCCTAAACTCTTGGGTGCCTAAATTTGTACGGGCAATCAAGTAGTCGGGATTTACAGATATACTTGGAGAGCTTGGAGCAAGAGGTTTCAAGATTTTATAGCTATTGTTTTCCGCTGTTGTTGTAAGTGCTGTGTTCTGATAAAGTGCTATTGTATACATAACTGTTATATTTCAAAGTTATGTTATATATTATATGTTATTCGTTCCGCTGTGAGATTCGTGTTACTCTGATGATGTAAGTTCTTCTTTTCTTCTTCTATTCTAAGTTTCTATCTTATCTATTCTCACCCTCTAATTTCTTTCACTAATTACCAGGATTTTTTGATGTTTTGGTTATCGACATCGAGTTAATGTCGATAACCAAAGTCGAAAAAATCCGGGGTCATTACGTATCTCCTTAGTCCTATTCTTTTTCCTTAGGTAGAAACCGATGGATGTAAACATTTATTTGAAACATGTTATGATTGATGGTTGCGAGTGGTTGCAAGTGGTTGCCTGTGGTTGCTCATGGATGCATGTACGCACACTTTAGGCACTAGATCGGCTCAATCACCTTTATATTGCATATAAATGTGTGTGCATTTCTAAATTTAAGGATGTATAATAGTTGTGCTATCATATGGACGCTGCATTTTGATGAATGGTTGTGCACGCATATAGAAATAATACGTATCATTTGGATTCTTTCGTATACATAATGGACGCATGGCACTATCATTATTTGCATCAAGGAGGTCAACTGAATCAGTAGACCGCCTGATTTTGCATTAGACAAGGAACATATACACACACTTTTTGCATATATACATACGGCATTAGAAATCTTGTAAGGACAATGGATGCCTGTGTTTGATGGTTGAGTAGACGGATGATTGGATGTTACAATATACATTCTCCTTAGCTTGGAGATTTCGGGGGTAAAATCCTTTAAGGAAGGGAGAACGTAATACCCCGTGATTTTAATTATTAAAGAATACTTAATTCCAAATGTGAGAATTAAGGGAAATGGGTTACGCCAATGCGTTCGTCTCGGAATTCTTCTTGAGATAGAGTCCGAGTTTGCGTGAATTGGACTCTGTATGAAGAAGTTATGGCCTTTTGAAGTTTCAGAATTCAAATAAATTAAAAACAGTTCAGGAATTCAAATTCAAACAAGGGAGCATGCTGGGCGGGAATTCTCCTGCCCAAGGGCCAGGTCGACTAGGGGGTCGACCTGGGGGTCGACCTACCCATACAGGTCAACCAAGGGGGCGACCTGCCCCCCTTCCGGGCAGATTTGAAAGGTGACGCTATTTCGACTCATTGCCGAGTCATTAGGGCTGAGGTATTATTCTATCTTGACTGGATGGTATTGATTGCTTCTAGGGTTAATTTGACGGCTCTAAATTAATTAAAATTCTATATAAGCAACCTAACTCTCAACCTAAAATCACACTAATTCATACCAAGAGCCGCAATGCCGTCAATGGAGAACCTAGAGTAGTCGCCGTTCTCTTTCAACTCAAAACAAGATAGAAGCAAGAATCAAAATCTAATCTAATCTAAATAACAATTAGTCTACATCAAAGGCGAGCAATTCTGTTTCAGAATACAGATCCCAAAAAAACAAGACCGTTCTTTTGGTTGTGAGTATAATATCTTTCACAAAATAATTAATTAATTTAATTGTGATAAGTTATAATTGGGATTATGAGAATATGATTTTGAATCATGTGATGTGATGTTTTGTTATAGTGGATATGTTTCATATATTAAATTGTACATGATTAACTTGATTCATCTTATGCAAGTTTGGGTGTTAAAACATATGTATATGAATCATATGCAAGTTTGGGATGTTAAATCATATGCAAATTTATGAATTTTATGCAATTTTGGGATGTTAAAAACATATATGAATCTTATGCAAGTCTGTAGGTAGATTGTACACAAGTTCATATGTGAATCATGTAGATACATATGCCAATTTATATGCAAAACATGTGAAATTTATTTACATGTTTAGATCCATATGCAAGTTCACACCTTTATGTTTAGATCTATATTTACATCCATGGCAGTACATAGTTATGCAAATTTATGTTCTATATGCCCATTGCCAATGCTAGTTTATATGTGAATAATATGCTAGTCAGCATGAAATTCATATGCAAGTTATAGGAAAACCATATCCATATATGCAAGTTCACATCTTTATGTTTAGATCTATATTTAGAACCATGATAGTTTATGCAAATTTGTGTATTGCCTATGCAAGTTATTGGCTATGCAAACCTATGTCATGATTCTTAGAAATATTTTATGTGTTATGCAAGTTATGATGTTGCTTTTCTTTTTATAAGTTAGACTATTGCGAGTCTAACATATGTCATATCAAAACATATGAATAGCGTGGGGACAATAGGAAAACATTAAATATACATAATTGTGAATTGGCATAAAATGGCCTTAAAAAGCATATAATTAATTTGAGACATTAATTGGTATAAATTATATACCTGAAATTATGGACATAATTTAGGTGACAATTATGGACATAAATTGATTTGGAATTTATTGACAAATTTGAATAAAGATATTAATCCAATTTGGGGTTAAATAATTATGTGTAATAAATCGCCTAAGACAAGAGGTTAGACTCGTTTGTGGTATAAGACTGTCCGGACCCACCTGACAAATCCAGCAACCACAAACGATAGTCTAATGTGAGAGTCAAGGGCACAAATTAAATGCATAACGATTGTAAAGACATGAGGTTAGGCTCGTTCGCGGTATAAGACTGCCCGGACCCACCCGGCAAATCCTGCAACCGCAAACGGTAGTCTAATGTGGGAGGTCTTTACAAGGTTACGGTTCTAATGAATTAAGTAACACTTAACCTGATAAACATGTGGTGGGACATGGGTGTTATGTGGGTGGCCTTGGGTGGCTTGTGAAATACGATTATGAACACTTAACCAAGTTGAAACATGTAAGAAGACATGAATAAGAATGGGGTTAAGTGGGAAACCTTAGTGGGGACCAATCATAGGTGGAAAGCTTGTGTCAGGCATGGGGGCCCTTTTCAAACTAGTAACCCATTAAGTATTTTTGTGTGCTCGACCCAAGTCGAGGACGGGACATGCTCACTGATTTTGATTGTAAGAGGTCAAAACGGGATAGTGATGGCAATGCAAGTCCAATGGGGTCATGTGCATGCGTGGGCTCGGGCTGGTAGGTAAGACGTTGTTGCATCGTGTAGATATAAGCCGTGTATCTTTAGTGGTATCAGGTTGCCACTTTGGGGAGTGATACACCCCACTATGGGACCAACATGGGTATCTACGAGTTAGGGAACCGATCGCATGTGGGTAGTGGGTACAACTAGTGTAGATAGGGGCAGACGACACCTATGAAGGTAGCTAGGAGTACACGAAACTACCATTATCATTATTATGTTCTGTAGGCAGGATCAACTTTTAGGGTGACTGGTAACGGTGAAGTATAGTAATTATCCTATAGTGATTAGGAATGAGATTAACGCTAGAATACTCCTCTTGTTTGCTTTGTCATGCCCACTTGTTTCACGGTCATACCTTGTTCTACCAGTTTATGCCTTATCCTAATTACTCTAATAATTATATTGTTAAAGTTATTATACTCGCCAGTCTGACCCCCTTGTTTTCACCTCTTTTCTTCCTTCCCTCCCCCCCCCCCCCCCCCCCAGGTTCTCAGGGTTGGACTAGTACTAGTGGAGCTTTATCATGGATCTCTTTCTCTCTCTTTTGGAAGTGCTTGGATTGCTGAAAGTAAAGTTAAGCTCATCTCTTTTATGGCTACTTGTGTTGCGGTTATGCTTTTTACTTTTTGTACTCAGAAAACAATTTGTCAAGATGGATATTAAGCGTACTTAGTTTTACTGTTGGTTTATGAAGTTGTTGCAATCAAACTATTTCTCCACTGCAATAAAAGTTGTTTTAATTTTTTCAAGTACCAATATACATGTATCTGTCTTGATATATTCTATTCTATACACTAATAATGCTCCATGAAAGTTAATGCATTCCCTTTGAGAGTGACATTAATGGACGTGGGGCGTTATAATGAAGCTATTATAAGACTCAGTTCCCTTCACACAATGCAACGCAAGCCGGAGGATAGAATTTTTACCTTATAATAACCAAAAATGCTTGGTACGTGAAATTTCATATTTTACTATTACTATAAGTGTATAATGTCAAAACAATTTCAAATATAAATGTATCAATCGTCGAAGGCATGAGTGCCCCATCCCACTATGTCGCCATACTAGGCTCTACAATCAAAACCGCAAAAGATCGTATTGGAAGTTGGATTTCCATCTGTGAACCAAGGCAAGGGATCGTCCTTACCGCTTCGAGACAATCTAGCCAGTGTCTCAGGTACAGCCGCAATTGCACCTTGGATCGTCAGGATCGGTCCACACAGAGTGGATTAAAATGCCTGAACAATGCGTTTCCCCGCCCTATGGGGTGTAAACTGGTCATATCTCGACCAAACTATCGGCATCGGAACGACCGATATAACCGAGGCGCCTCGCTATCCATCATCCACATAAGTAAAACGTCAGGGCTTGCAAAACGCTGACACCACTCCTAGCTAGAAGGAAACGCATGCCCTCCCTGATGTCGTCTCCCATTTTTGGTTCACACCGGTGTGTGAGGCTCGCGAATCAACGCTACACAAAGCTATGCTATATTAAAGCCATGCTTTGATCATCAACCACAAGACTCTGCTTTTCAACAGAAGCCTTGATCATTTGCATCTCAGCAAGACACACAGGTAATCCATGCTATGCAACTGATGCCTGTCAATCACACAGAATGAAATCCGATGTCAGAACACATCCATTTACAAGTTCGTTCTGGGTCTGAACGAAACCGGAGGCACCTTATTCCTCGTCCCGTATGTCCAATACAAGAGAGAGGTCCTTGCATATCCGGTCGATCTCCAAGTACGTCTAGATGATCACCACTTATTACCTTGTCTTGGGTGTACAACCCAATCAAGACATCAGTAATCATCCAAACGATGTGAAGACCTCCGGTCTTCGACAACCGTCTTCATCCTCGACATATCGTCGAATCAGTTATTCAGAATGGGATAAACCCGGTCTTTCTGAATAACTCACGTATATAACAAATATATAATAAACATGTGCTATAAAAACATAACATACGCCACATTCCAGTCCATAATATTCCTTTATTCAAATATTCTTATACTTTGGGAAAAGTTCCCATTAATTTTATCAAAGATAAATCCTTTAAATTTATTCTTTAATCTTCCTTTGGATATCAATTCAAACCAAATTGTGGCTTATCCAAACTAGTCGGGATTAACGTACCTTACCGAACAAGTAAATCCCTTACGAGTCCCGAAGTTATTCGTAATCATTTGTTTAATTTTCCAATCCAACCTATTCATCCCATGAAGTAAAACTGGTAATACTTCATATCTAACACCACGGTGTTATCAGTAAATCTAATTACCATTTCACGTTCAAATCTAATTAAAGATTTAATTATCACCTAGAGCAGAACTGGTGATACTCCATTCTCGATCATTTCTGGAATTTGATAATTTTAGTTATCAAATTCACCTTTCAATCTATTTAAAGATTCATTAAAACTCCATTTAGTTTTAATCTTCCTAAAAATCAATATCAATGATTATTCAAAGCTAAGAAATTAATCTTATCTTTAACTGAGTTAAAGAACCAATGTCATTAAAAACACAGTTCACGATAAACCCAAAATCACATTTCATCAGTCTCCAACCGTAAATTAGTAAGAGAACATTTCCCTATGTATTAATCCCGAAGGCCGAAGCCAACATCCGATCAATACCCAGGAAACCATTCAACTTAGCTGATCTCCAGTTAATTTCTAATTTTTTTAACTCCGTTGGGTTTAAGAACAGTATTATTAAAGATATCATTCACGAAAAACCCAAAATCCCATTCCATTGTTAATCGGGTTAAAGAACAAGTGTTATTTCAAACACCGTTCACGATAAACCCAAAAATCCAATTCAATTCCATTCCAATTAAATATTAATTAATTGGTAAACTTCATTAAATCTTAATAAAAGATTTAATCTTTTCTCAATTGGGTTTAGGAACAGTATTACTGAAGACACCGTTCACGACAAACCCAACATCCCATTTGATATTAAATACAGGGCTCTGAATAGAAAATATATCGGCTTATATTCAATATCAAATACTACAACCAACAAATATCATATTGGAAATAACGATACAAATATATCTTTCGAATTTCCATAACAATATTTGTATAATCACGAAATCCAACATCGAAATATTCTGAAGACAATTTCGATTCAAATCCGTTCCAATTTATATATTGGAAATCCTGGTTATTTCTAAAACCATTTCAAATCCAATTTATTTATTTAAAAATATTGGATTATAATTCAAGTTCATAACTAGTTCCTTTCGATTAAAAAAAAAAATATTTTTATCTTTTCAAACATGTAATTTTTCATCCCAATTCTTTCCAAATCATTTCTTATGATTTTACACAAATTATTAATATTTTAAATAATCTAATCAAGGCACGTACAATCGATTTCCATAAATGGCCATCAAACTGCACTTACAACGAACTTTTCCACATTTGATTTGGACATAATTCCAAATCCAACCATTAGATTTCAAATATCTAATATTCTTTGGAAAGCTCTTTTCGATACGAACCCAACGGTTCCAGTTTTAGGAGAATCCGACGGTCGGATCTCCGGTAATGTCCGTTCGAAGTCAACGGTCGAAATTCGCGAACTACCGCAGCGCGGCTCGTTATATTCAGGCCATTATATATATATAATATATTATATATATTTCAATTGATTTCCTTTCAAAACATATTTTATAAATCGTTTTAAATTCGTTTTCAAAATGATTTCAACTTCATATTCAATTTCTAATCAAAATTGAATATTCCATATCATCGATATATAAATGATAATATTTTCAAAACGTTAGATTTTGAAATCAATTCCTTTTCGATATTCATTATAGAAATGAATAAAGTCGATATAAATATCGTTCATGTCAAAATGGCGTTAACTAATCAACATGGCTATATATATTTAAATATATTCGTGTCCATCCCAAATCGGACATCAAAATCACATTTTTATCCATTACTAAATATTATTTTAAAATATTCATTATTTTAAAATATTCGTTATTTTAAAATATTCATTCTTTCTGAACTGGAATCTGACACAGTCAATTACCATATAATTTTATTTATATGGATTTCATACAACACATGTATCGAATAACAATGATAAACAATCAACCATGATCCAGAGTGCATTCTACACTACATAAGCATTAAATATAAATACTTAACGCTGACAACAGCCTGTCAACCAACCGATTAACACACCACTAAAAAGTTGGGATTAGTGTACGTCAAATATCATCCCAACACCCGTGTGGGGTTTCAATCTACAAACACACATATTTTATTTGTGTAGTTGGGCGATGTGTAAAATATATCGTCCCAATCCATATCAGTAAAATGGGTGTTCATAAACAAATCGTCTGCTTTGTAAATGAATATTTATTTTATTCATGTCAACGTTAAAAATTATATTTTTAACGATAAACTATTTATTCAATCCATTTACACAATAAAAAATAATATTTTTATTGGTCTAATGTATTTTAGAAAATTTTGAGGGCATAACGGCGCGATACTAGAAACGGGATAAAGCCTAGCCTTATCCCCAGTCTAATAATGGCATGTGCCATACACATACCAATCTAATCAATTCCATTTCATTTCCCAAACCAAATTCAACCAAACTAAACAATCACATAAGTCGTTCATGGTCTGTGGACGACGGGAAAACAGTTCATAAATGCAGTTATAAAATAAATAACTGTATAGAAAAAATTATAGTGAGAAGTTCTCACCTTTGGGTTCCACTCCATCATTCTTTAATTCTGAACGATTCAGATTTGGATTTGTTTTCCACCAGTTCCATCGCAATTCCTTTCACGCTGTTCATAGTAAAAATCATGTTTTTATCGCTTAATCCCAATAAATAAAAATCATATTTTTATTTCTACTTAATATATTTTTACAACGCTTCTTTCTGTATAAAAAGTATATATTCATATCTCTACTTCTTATATAAAGATCGAATTTTTATCGTTACTTCATATATATAAAAATCTAATTTTTACATAGCTAAAAATTATATTTTTACTCTGCCATTTCAACAATAAAAATCGAATCTTTATATACGCTACTTAATGATAAAAATCAAATCTTTTCTACTTTAAAGATCTAATCTTTTCTTATCATTCAAACAATTAAAAATCTAATTTTCTTATTAACGCAAATTTATTTTTAAAAAAAACCCCTACCTTTCTATTTTTAAAAATCTTACGTTTCTATTTTTAAAAATGTTAACTTTCTATTACAAAAATATAATTTGTCAACCAGTAAAAATTCAACCTTTTACCTTATAAAAATCATTCCTTTATATATAACAATCCCTAAAAAAACTAATTACATTGAATAATAAAAATAATAAAAAGAAGGAAGGGCTTACAGGTTTTTCAGCGAAGAAGGGGGGTTTGCTGTTCAGACACAGGGAGAGGGGGCTCGAGGTGGCGCCTCTGATGAGGTGGGGGTCGGGCAGGTGGGCGGTGGGCCAGGGGATGGCCAGAGCAGCGGGTGGCAGTGGCTGTACGCGGAGGGTTTGGGTTTAAACGGGGCTAGGCTTGCAGATTTGGAGAGGACAGAGAAGAGAGAGAGAGGGAGGAGTTGGGGGAGGGATGGTCGATCGCCGAAGGATAGAGGAAAGGGGTCGCGCGGCCTGGCGGCGCTGGCCAAGGGGGGTGACGGGGAAAACAACGGTGGGTTTTTTTTTCTATCTTTCGATCTGAGTAGATGAAAGAGGGGTGAGGTATATAAATATATATTTTATTTTATTTAGTTAATTAATTCCAAAATCCTACTTTTCTAATTCGAACTCCAAATCGAGTCCAACGACTGCCGCCCCTAGCTGATTACACCCATTCCGAACACAATGGGATATGTCCCGCAAGCTGATTCCATCGTTACAATCAGTTTCGTCAAAATTTAAATATAAATCATTATATTTTGAATTCAAATGCACATTTTAATTTACCGGGGCCACATACGGACTATAAAATTCTTGAAAATTTATTTCTAGCTTCATATTGACGATACGGTCCTAACAAAACTAATTTCGTCAAATTTGAAGACCGTTTGAAAAATGGCCATTTTCTGGTCGATCCAAACTGATGAAACTGACAAAACACGTTTTACTTCGCCAGGCTCACATATAAATCCCAAAAATTATGAATTTTGGGTTCCAGCAATAACTTGACATCCCGAATCCAACAAAAGTGGTTTCGTCGAAAACGGAGATCGTTTGCAAAATTTCCATTTTTAAGGGTTATATTTCCATAGCGACTATTCTGAATTTTCAACTGGGCATAACTTTTTAACCCCACTATGAAATTTCAATTTTTTCGGATTCATTGAAAAGATATTTTCAAATAGATTCAAATATTTTTGGTTTCGCTAAAATCTGGTTTATTTTGAATCCTGTACATTCATTTGAAATTTGAAATCGGATTTTCAAACTACCACGCCGTTTTCATTTCCATTTATAATCAAAATAAATATTTATATTCTAACTTAGATCTATATAAATATATGCGTTATAATTTTATTCAAAATAAATTTCTCATTGTTATTATTTAAAATAATTCATTTTAAATATTCAAGATTCACTAAAATTGCTAAAATAAAAATTTTAAATTGGTTCGTATTTTCCGGGTTGTTACAGCTATTGAGCCTACTTGCTTAATTTGTCGTAATCGACTCTACAAAATCAATCCTTAAGCAATCTGGCAAGTGTGCTTGTCTTAGTTCAACATGTAAGTGACAACGAAATTTCAAATAACACTACATTAATTAACAGGTATAAGTATCCCTATTTTAAGAAATAAACTGAAACATCATTTGTACATACAGGGTTAAATCATCCTGTTTTAATTCATATGTAGTTCCTTACCAATTGTTTATACTGGAATTCATTTGTTTAATTTATAACTCATCTGTTTCCATTAAATCGTTGCTTAATCAATTCAAACAATCTATTATCCAATAACAAACAACCCACAATCAACAACCAATACACAATCAAATCAACCAAATCAATTGAATTTCTGTTTAGTGATAATATTTAATTTGGTTTAACTTATTTGAACAGCAATCGATTAATAACCAATTTATTTTTATTCAATTATTATTCATTAAATTCCCAATTTCAAATCTCTTTATCAAATTTCAAAATCATTTCTTAATTTAATTTCACTTATCCCAATTAAGTTTCAATTCAAATTTTTAAATCCAAATTTCAATTCCATTCAAATCAATCAAGCACACAATATCACAATAATTTAATAAAGTTATTGCTTTTCTATACAAAAATATATTTTAGGTAAAATTATTTCATCTACCCTCTTTACAAAACAATATTGTATTCATTGTCAGTTCAACGCTTCTCAACACTTGAACCGATCAACCAACACAATATAAAACATTTGTACAAAAATTACAAATACGCTCTCATATATATATATATATATATATATATATATATATATATATATATATATATACACACTCAACTCAATCTAGGGTATAACAAACCCTATTTCTTTCAAGTTACGCCATAGAGCCAAGGTTATTACTAAACCAAATGCTCTGATACCACTATAACATACTGACTTTCCCGTACCCTTTGAGTTGACAATCACAAGTCATGTCCAATCCAAATTGTAAAGAAAAGCAAATAGTTATTAGAAAGAAATTAGAGGGAGAGATAAGAAAGAAAGAAATATTAGAATAGAAGAAGAAGAATCAACACAACACATAGTCTCACATCACAGCGGAACAAATTATAATATAGAAATAAATCTTTATTGAGAGCTTGAAAAACTTACAATTTTCAGAGTACATCACACATCTAGACAGTTATAATAACATGTCCTCTTACACAACAAACAACGGAATAGTATATATATAATATCATACATCTGAATTCTTCCAGTTTGTCTCTTCACAGCATTCATTAACCTAAACCTGTACAACCCGATCTAACCTGAGCATTGCAAACATTGGGTCAGTCTGGTGAACCAGAGTGAGAAAAACACACTAAGTCTAAAGGCATCAAACAACTTGATTTTAACGTCAAAATCTTTTCGAAAGAAAAGGATAATCGTAAGACCAAATCCGCATATAAATATGGACGGTTTTTACCTTACGATAACCCAAAACACTTTTGGAAACAATATTATTCTGATATTATGATAGTGTCTAAATATAAATAAATAGAATCTAGCGGAATGCTTGCATCTCACGCTCCACATATATAGTATACAATCAAAACCACGTGAGATTATTGGAGAATTGATTTCCTGGCAAGGTATGGGACCACCTTCCCGACAATGTACCTCCGGAGTTGAATACATTGGGGTTCAACAAGAAAATCTTGCAACCCAGGCTATACAAGACCGGCCCGTGACTTTCTCTTGAGAGTAACGAATATATCATTACCACGGTTAGGGGCCAGCCAACCGAACCGATAGCATACATACAGAAATAAAAAGGGACAACTGAAGGCATTTGATTTCTCCAGATCAGGAAATGATATACCCTTTTGACGGGTGCGACCCACATAGCCATGCGACCTACCCGATTTTATTCCATTCTCGGTTGATGTGGCTAGAGGTCATAATCTTTTTAGAAAATCTGGACACCACTGACTTTGAATTCCACATTGTTATATCTTCCAGATAATCACTAATTGATGTCCACAAAAATACCCTAGTGGGGAGCTAACCAACTATAGTACGTTTGATGAAATCAATGTGCGTGACCCCGTTGGAAATACTCTGTCAGACATTCGTCCATACAAGTCATCCAGGAATAGGATGAATGGAAGGCACTCTTCTACTGCATCCAATATAGGAATCACCCCATGGGGGGTAAATGGCAAGAAGTCCTTGCAACCCATAGATTCCAATCACGATAGAAACACTGCCAAATATATATATATATATATATATATATATATAGGGACCACCATAGAAATTCAACAGTAGTTCCTCCGCTCATGAAGATTTACGGTCTTCAATTGCTTCATCTCGATTAGCATCTTCCACATATTCGTATTTATTGGTCGGAATGGTTTTCGAATATAAATTTGATCCCAGTCTTTCCGTACCAGCACACGTTGGGTCTGATTTTGATAGTCGGTTATTTAACTATCAAAATAAATAATTAAAAATAAAACCAAATAGATCCATTGGTTTAGCGCACAGTGTCACTTGGCCTTTAAAGATAATATATTGGTTGTAATACCAAAATAATATATTAGTTTTAATATATAATATTCTCAAGTCCTTTATTTTAATACTTCGGAAAATAACTTAAATCGTATTCAATTTTCCTTCAACTCCCATTTCAAAATATTACTAAAAACATTATTTATTATTAAACATTTGGAAATTGATCCAAATTTTTCATTCTTAAACAATCATTACGAAATATCCTTTTCATTTCATTATTTGAACACCATAATTGTCACTTATTCTTTTAGAATAACCCATTCTAAATCCCATTTCTTTGTTTTGAAAATATCGTTATATTTTCACACAGTCTCCTTTTATTATTTCTTTACTATAGAAATATCATTTCATATTCTCTAGCCCTTTTTAAATTCCTTTACTTTAGAATTCTAATATATGTATATTCCTAACTTCTTCAAATAACGTTACATTATTATTTCACAAAATAATTCACTTCTATTATTTCCGTCATCACAACTAATACATCCTCCGATAATCCTGAGGTCGTTGAAGTTGGGGTATTTTAATTACTTCTCAGACCTTGATCAACAACATTCTTATCTTAAGATAAATACGAGTTGTAATTCAAAAACCCATATTCATTCTGATACCGACCAATACCAATTCACTATTTTATTAAAAATATGGTTTTATATAACCTTCTTACTTTTGAAATCTCCATTTTTAAATATACTATTATTAACTAAATTCATTGATTTAGTAAATGATAAATAAAACATCAACCTTTAAAATTTAACTTCTTTAAGTATTTATTTTATTTTTCTAGATTCTTATTGCACATTGCATTACCAAATCTTTTCCCAAATTCAACTGAAGAATACTTTTACCTAAACCTTTTAATGATTTCCTTTGGGAAAATCTTATTCCAATTTCTATCCATTTCACTTAACATCATCATTAGGTAACGTTAATTTAAAATTAACGCTTTAATTTCACATCTCTCTTTGTAAACTTGTTTATACAACATTGGTTTAATATAAACCTTTTTCATCTCGATTTCTCTTTCTTAATTTAACCATTTAATTTAAGCTTAGGTCATTCGCTTAAAATCCTTTTATATTCAATTTACCTAACTTGGTTCAAATACAAACCCGTTCATAAGCTCGTTTGGAAATTCAGTTATATTTCATTATTAGTTTTGTTATTTACCTGAACTTTATTTAAATAAATAGTTCCTTAAATTATTATAATTTAAAACTATAATTTACTTCATCACTAATGGGAACTAATATTAAATTCCCTTTTTAATTCTTATTCAACTAAACAACTGTAACGACCCGCATTCTACGCATCATAGGATCGTAGAATATTTATTTCATTCACATACGAAGTCGTATGGTCATGTAACTTTAGAAGACGACTATTGTGGTCATTTCCCATGTTCATGATTTTTCCCGATTTTTAAATGACCATTTTACCCCTGGTTGGTACTGTTTTGGCCATAACTTTTGACTGGAAAGGAATTTCAACCTGAAACCACTTCCATTGGCTCCGGATGATGGTTTCTCTTTCCGTAGAGTGGTTATATTAGCCAGACGGACTCACTGTTTGGGAGATATGGCTGAAACAAGTTTCAGATGGTGAAAAACAGCTTAGTTGGGCTTAACCGGGTGATTAACAGCTAGGCCCAAAGGGGAATTTCGGGATTAGGAGTTTAAAAGGGCTGTTAGTGTTTGGAGAATACCTTTTTCTCATTTTTCAGCCGTCACTATTCATTCCTCTTAACATAGCCATGGCCTCCACCCTCTAAATCCCTTCAAAACACCTCTTAATCACTTTATAATTGAAGATTAGGCTTAGCAAACATCAAATCAAGGAGTATTAGCATGAGAACCGAGGTAGAGCTGCTGTGTAAGATTGGGAACAGCGCCAAATCAGAGAATATTTCAGTTTTGGGGTTTTTGTTGTGGCAAAGGTGAGTGATAGCATCGTTTTGACACTAATTACAGTTAATTAAGGGTAATTAGTGAAGATTAGTGAATTTATACACTAATAAATTCTGGAAAAATGTTTAGAAATTCTTAAATAATATTTCATGCCTCTGTTAGAAAATTTAGACGATTTGATTAAGTTTTATTAAGTATGTGCTTAAACATGATTAAGGACTATAGGAAAATGTGAGGTTTTAGCCACTTTTGATCCATTTTGATTCATTTGAATTGTTGTTTGGTGTTTGTTGTTGCTCTTACATGTTGCTATGACTCTATGGTATGTTTTATGATTGATCAGAATAGTTAAATTGGTCGAAAACGTCGTCGAATGGCGTAAAAAGCTCGCTGGAAAGTCGCAGAAGTGTGCAGGCTCCGAACCGGATCGGATCGGATGAGGGCTCGAATCGGATATGGGAACTAGGCAAGGGACCCGACCCGAACTGGAGTTTGGCACATAGGAGGCTTGGCGAGAAGGAAGGCCGTTTGCTTAGAATTGGAGTGGACAAGGGGATCGGATCGGAAGAATAGTGGGGACCAGATCGGATCGACCTAAGAATGGAAGGCTACAGCGGGAGAAGGTGAAGGGATCAGATCGGATCGAATCGGAGTGGATGGAAAAGAGGGAGTTGATCGAAGAAGAACTGGAAGGTAGAAAGTAACCCGACCCGACCCAGAGGAGAACACCGACCCGACACGAAGTGGAGTACCCGACCCGAACCGATCAAGAAGATGACTACCGAACCGAACTGACGAGGGTGATGACTACCAAACCGAACCGAATTCTAGGATTGTTACTGCGCGACAACTCTTCTGAAGACCCACCCCAATTCGACCAAACCCGAGATACAAAGGAAGTCCAAATGAGAAGTTAGAGCTCAAGATTCAGGAGGGAATCAACGAGTTCGCTTCATGGTTGGGCTTTGCTGCGGGACGCGTGCTAAGGGGTTTACGATGTCTGTAGCTTTGGACCACTATGGTAGGGGTACGGAGGCGGATTCAGGGCCATTATGGCATCGGTAGAACTAAGGGCTACGACCAATGAAGTGGGTCATTGAGATGTTTGGTCATGACTCCAAGTGTTTGGCTTGGTCATAGCAGGGTTTCTACAAGTCGGGATTCGTCGTTACCTCAATTTGTCTAGTGTTCCAAAGTGGTAGATATCGTATGCTTTACGCACTGAGCGAGAAATGTGAGGATGGTTGCTATGGATGATTTGTTTGCTATCATTATGACTTGCACACCCCACCCCCGTATTCTTTACATTATTTATTATGGCACCTTAGAGTACTGTACGGTATGTGGTACTAACTCTTTGGTTGTAGGTCCAGGTTCAGGTATGGTTTAGTATACCTGTTATTATTCTGTTTAGATGCTTATCGCTCATACCAGGCTTTATGTCTGACCCAGAGTTTTATGTCTCCTCTTATTACTCTGGGTGCTCACACGAGCAGACTAGAGACAGGTTAGCTGGTGATGCACGAGTGGATGATCCGGAGATGAGCAGGAGGCTTCCACGTAATACATATATAGTATTCTCCCTGTGTTGTTGAAGGTCACTGCTTGGGCATTGGTGGTGTATCTTCTATTTTGGCTTTCTTTTGTTTAGAGACAGTAGATTTTGAAAAGATGTAATAAGCTGTATTGGGATTTCCGCTGCATTGATATTGATATTGGTTTTAGTTACCAGCTTATGCACTGTCTTGCCGGTTTTATGTCAAGTACATTATTATTATTATATTTTATCCCATGCGCTATGAGACATTCTACAGGTTCCTTGATCAGTTCACTCTCTTCTTTCCTTTCTCCTGACGACCGTCCCGTGCTAGTCGGGCATGTGTACAGCGCACTTTTAGAGGAAATGCTAGCTGGTGCGGGGCGGGCCGTCACACTTGGTATCAGAGCTCTAGGTTGCGTAGTTAACCTAGGGAAGTTATCAGGGAGAGATAGTATACGTATACGAGAGAGCGTATTTGTGATTATTTTGGTTTTCAAAAGCTATATATATATTATTAGTAGTATAAGAATGAAGTCGTGCTGCACTAGCACCACTATGGGATCGTTAATCATTTCTTTTTTCAGATCGACGATGAGCCGAAATGTTAGAGGTATCGGTAGAGGGGCCAATAATGGGAATGCTGCTGACATGAGGACGATGTTTACTGACCTCATGAGAGAGATGCTTAGAGATGTATGGAGGGCAGCTCCCAATGATGGAAATGGTGGTGGTCCAATAGTGCAGGCGCCGAGGGCCGATTTCGCCAAGCTGAATAAGGATTATACTAGCCTTGGTGGGAATCCGTTTCATGGAACGGAGTCGGCCATGGATGTTCAAGATTGGTTGGATAGTTGCAAACGTATCTTCGAGGATTTGGGTATCGAGGATGCGATGAAGAGAAAGCTAGCGTCCCGTCAGCTGCAAGGGCGGGCAATGAATTGGTGGAATGCTATAAAGGCAGCCACTCCCGAAGATCAGATTACTTGTGAGCAATTTAAGGCTCGCTTTAGCGAGAAGTTCATTCCAGCTGCTCAGAAGTCAGTGCTGTTTAAGAAATTCTTGGAGCTCAAGCAGAATGGCAGAGCTGTCTCGGAGTACATTGCTGAATTCGACACTTTATCAAAGTATGGGTTATCTCTTATTGATACTGCCGAGAAGAAGAATGATAAATTCATAACTGGGTTAGATCAGTACTTAGGGGAAAGGCTTATTAACCACATCGATGAGACGTTTGAGTCGATTGTGGGGAAAGCATTAAGATCAGAGAGTCTCTACCCCAAGCCGAAGACTGAGGTTGCATCCGCAGATGAGCCAAAGCCACAAGCAAGTGGTGGAGGCAAGGGTGGTTCCCAGAATAAAAGGAAGCAAAGCCAGACTAAGGATGGCCAGAAGAAAAAGAATAAACAAGATGTTGAGTGCTTCAGCTGTGGTAAGAAGGGCCATTATGCTAGTAATTGTCGGGCCAAGCCAGCGGATAGGAAGTGCTTCAATTGTGGCCAAATGGGACATCACAAGGACAAGTATCCGCAACCCCCTAAAGAAAAGCAAATGGTGAAAGCATATGCCCTTAATGCTATTCCTTCTTCGTCGAATGCCCCAACTGCGGCGGAGAAAGGAAAGAATGTCGTCATTCAAGGTATGCTTTCTGTTTACGATGTTCCTGTTAGAGTTTTGTTTGATACCGGAGCTTCCAGTTCTTTCATATCTAGTGACCTGGTAGATAGGTTGGGATTGGAGCCCGAGATTGTCGATAGACCTTTAGTAGTGACGAACCCGATTGGTGGTTCAACTAGCCTTAGCATGATTTGTCGTAATGTGGTCTTATTGAGTCATGGAAGCATGTTTGTTTGTGATTTCTTTGTTTTGGGATTTACTGGGTCTGGCATTATTTTGGGAGTAGATTGGCTCCAAAGGTACGGGGTGGTGGTAGACTGTGAGGGCTTTTTAGTGACAGCTAGAGCGGATGATGGGCGGAGGATAGTGTTTGGTGGTCTACCCAGTGAGGAGGTATTGGCTAGTTTTCTAAACTCCCTTGACATTCTGCATAGTGAGTTGTCAGGTTTGCCCGTGGTTGGCCAGTATCCGGATGTTTTCGAAGAAGTGACCGGACTTCCACCACACCGAGAGATTGAGTTCCGTATTGATTTGGTAAAAGATGCCAGGCCTATAGTGATGCCACTTCGTCGTATGGCACCAAGGGAGCAGCGAGAGCTCGAGGTGCAAGTCAGCGATCTTTTGAAGAAGGGATTTATCAGAAGGAGTGTTTCTGAATGGGGAGCACCAGTTGTGTTTGCTAACAAGGCGGATGGTTCCCTTCGTTTGTGTGTAGACTACCGCGAGTTGAATAAAGTGACGAGGAAGAACAAGTATCCTCTACCGCGGATAGATGATTTGTTCGATCAGTTGAGTGGCGCGAGAGTATTTTCTCAATTGGATCTCGCGACAGGTTTTCATCAGCTTAGAGTGGAAGATGAGAGTATAGCTAAAACGGCATTTCGGACGCCATCTGGATTTTATGAGTGGTTGGTCATGCCATTCGGGCTGACTAATGCCCCAGCATATTTTGTGGATCTTATGAATAGGGTATTCAGAGATCAGTTGAATAAGTTTGTCCTTGTGTTCGTTGATGATATTTTGGTCTATTCGAGGACAGAGGAAGAACACAAGGAACATTTAAGGATAGTGATGGAGGTGTTGAGAAAACACCAATTGAAGGCAAAGTTTTCTAAGTGTCACTTCTGGAAGAGGGAAGTGAGGTTCTTGGGCCATGTTGTATCAGAGAATGGTATTGCGGTGGACCCGGCAAAGGTGGCCACGGTACAGGATTGGCCTACACCCAAGAATGCAACAGATGTAAGGAGTTTCTTGGGATTAGCTGGATATTATCGTAAGTTTATCCAAGGTTTCTCCAAGATAGCAGCACCATTGACCCAGTTGACCAAGAAGAATCAAGCTTTTGTCTGGGATGGAAGGTGCGAGAATGCATTCAAGAGTCTAAAGGACAAGTTGACAAGCGCACCAGTGTTAGTCATTCCTAAGGGGAATGAAGAGATGACGGTATACACGGATGCCTGTGGTACCGGACTGGGTGCAGTATTGATGCAAGGCAGTAGGGTTGTAGCTTATGCAAGTCGGCAATTGAAGCTGCACGAGAAAAGATACCCTACCCATGATTTAGAATTGGCAGCAATCGTGCTCGCGTTAAAGATGTGGAGACACTATCTCTTGGGAGAAAGATTTGAGCTGTTTACAGACCATAAGTCGTTGAAGTATCTCTTCTCCCATAAGGATTTAAATCTCCGGCAACAAAGGTGGTTAGAGTTCTTAGCTTCCTATGATTTTGACATCGCATATACACCGGGAAAGGGCAATGCGGTGGCTGATACATTGAGTAGGAGACATGCCAGCCTAGGGGCTATGTTTCTAGAATGGAAGCAACTGCGCAACTTCCCCGTAAAGGAAAGCGTCGGATAGTTCGAGAACAAACCACAGCAGGACACATACCAAAGAACATTTCACTGTATATAACAACAATGCATCAGATTACAAGAATATACAGAGTATAAATGAATGAATATTACACAGAAATATCAGAGATTTAAATTACATTTAAATACATAGCAGCGGAAAATAATACAATACACAACTAGAAGAAGATATACGGATACAAAGCTTTCCGGATATCGTTCCAGCTGTAAACCAGGATCCTGTGAATATAAATCTGCAAGACCAAAACTACTAGCTGCCCGTGTCGAAAATAAGGGCACCCAGAGTTTAGGTTAAAACAATAAACTCCAGGTCAGTCATGGGACTGGTGTGAGAACTAAAACAGTTATTAATCTTTATTTTTAAAGTTAGGTAAATCAAGGGACCACGCCGTATAACACGGAACGGGTTTCCTCCCAAGAGTACCAGTGCATAAAACAAACAGCGCAATGCTAAATAAAGAAAGATGAAGCTGTTATAAGACCCAGGTCCTATCACACAATGCAACGCAAGCCGGGGGATAGGGTTTTCCCTTATAACAGCCAAAGAATGCTTGATACGTTTAAAACAAATCATTTGATACTATAATAAGTGCATAGTGTATAAAACAACTTCAAATCATAAGTATCAATCATAGGCGACATGAGCGTCCCATGCCACTATGTCGCCATATATAGGTTTACAAATTAAAACCGCAAATGTCACGTATCTGGAAATTGGATTTCCGTCTATGAACCGAGGCAAAAGATAGTCCTCAACCGATTCGAGACAATCTAGCCCATGTCTCAGGATCAGAACGCATCAACCCTTTAGATCGTCAGGGCCGGTCCACCGATGTGGATTATTATGCCTGAACAATACGTCTCTCCGCCCTTTGGGGCGTAAGTCTGGTCCGTCAGCCGACCAGAATGCATTCGGCCGAAACCGATATAACCGAGGCGCCTCGCAACAGCAACAACCACATAAGTCAAACTCGTCAGGGCGTGTAAAACCACTGACGCCACTTCTAGCTAGAAAGAAACGCAAGTCCTCCCTGATGTCCTCTCCCGTTTTTGGTTCATACCGGGTGTGAAACACGCGAAGGAAACGTTACACAAAGCTACGCCACAAAGGCCGTGCTTTGATCATCAACCACAAGACTTTGCTTTTCAACAGAAGCCTTGATCATTTGCATCTTAGCATGCCACACAGGCAAGCCATCCTATGCAACCGATATCAGTCACACAGAATGAAATCCGATGTCAGACACACAGTCCATTTACAAGTCCGTTCTGGGTCTGAACGAAACCGGAGGCACCTAGTACCCCGCATATCCATCGATCTCCAAGTACGTCTGGACGATCACTAACTGTTTCCATCTTCTTGGGTGTACAGCCCAATCAAGATCATCAGTAATTACCCAAACGACGTGAAGACCTCCGGTCTTCGACCATCGTCTTCATCTTCGACTTATCGTCGTATCAGTTACTCAGAATGGGATAAACCCGGTCTTTCCGAATAACTCGCGTATATTTTAAATAAGTGTTACACAAACACAACATACGCCTCATTCCAATTCATTAGTCACTAACCGTAAATTAATCAAGAGAATAATTCCCCAAATATTAACCCCGAAGGCCGAAACCAACATCAGATCAATATCCAGAAAACCATTCTGCTTGGCTAACCGCCAGTTAGTTTCTAAATTTCACATTCAAATCTAATTAAAGATTTAACTATCGCCTGGAGCAAAACTGGTGATACTCCATTCTCGATCTTTTCAATCTAATTAAAGATTCATTAAAACTCCACTTAGTTTTAATCTGTGACTGGGTTAAAGAATCAGTGTCATTTAAAACACACGATAAACCCAAAGTCACATCCCATTAATTATCGGGTTAAAGAACAAGTGTTATTTAAAACACTGTTCACGATAAACCCAAAAATCAATATCCATTCAATTCCAATTAAATATTATTTAATTGGTACACTTCATTAAATCTAAATCAAAAGATTTAATCTTTTCTCAGCTGGGTTCAAGAACAGTGTTAGTGAAGACACCATTCACGACAAAACCAAATCACATTCATTAATTATCGGGTTAAAGAACAAGTGTTATTTAAAACACTGTTCACGATAAACCCAAAAATCAATATCCATTCAATTCCAATTAAATATTATTTAATTGGTACACTTCATTAAATCTAAATCAAAAGATTTAATCTTTTCTCAGCTGGGTTCAAGAACAGTGTTAGTGAAGACACCATTCACGACAAACCCAAATCACATTCATTAATTATCGGGTTAAAGAACAAGTGTTATTTAAAACACTGTTCACGATAAACCCAAAAATCAATATCAATTCAATTCCAATTAAATATCATTTAATTGGTACACTTCATTAAATCTAAATAAAAAGATTTAATCTTTTCTCAACTGGGTTCAAGAACAGTGTTAGTGAAGACACCATTCACGACAAACCCAAATCACATTCGATATTCAATACAAGGCTCTGAATAGAAAATATATCGGCTTATATTCAATATCGAATTCTACGACTAACAAATGTCGTATTGGAAATAACGATACAAATATATATCTTTCAAATTTCCATAACAACACCTGTAATATCACGAATTCCAACATCGAAATATTCCGAAGACAATTTCGATTCAAATCCACTCCAATGCAATCATTGGAAATTTTGGTTATTTTCAAAACCATTTCAAATTCAATTTATTTATTTAAAAATAAATAGAATTATAATTCTAGTTCAAACTAGTTCATTTCGATAAAAATCTATTTTTATCTTTTCAAATATGGAGTTTTTCATCCCAAATCTTCACAAATCATTTCTTATGATTTTACACAAATTATTACTATTTTTAATAATTTTATCAAGGCCCGTACAGTCGATTTCCATTAACGGCCATCGAACTGCACTTACAGCGACCTTTTTCGAATTTGATTTGGACGTATCTCCAAATCCAACCGTTAGATTTCAAATTTCTAACATTCATTAGAAAGCTCTTTTCGATACGAACCCAACGGTTCCGGTTTTAGGAGAATCCGACGGTCGGATCTCCCGTAATGTCCGTTTGAAATAAATGGTCGAAATTCACGAACTGCCGCGGCGCGGCGCGTTCTATTCAGGCCATTATATTATATATATAATATATATAATATATACTTCGTCGATTTCTATTTAAAACGAATTATATAAATAGTTTTAAAATTCGTTTCAAAATCTATTTCAACTTCCATTTCAATTCAAGGCAAAATTGAATTCTTCTTTATAAATTCGTTTTAAAATTCATTTCTATTCAATTCAAATTTCAATTCAATTTGAATTCATATTCAATTCAATTCATTTCGAAATCGTTTTCAATTCAATTCATTTCGAAATCGTTTTCAATTCAATTCATTTCGAAATCGTTTTCAATTCAATTTATTTCGAAATCGTTTTCAATTCAATTCATTTTGAAATCGTTTTCAATTCAATTCATTTCGAAATCGTTTTCAATTCAATTCATTTCGAAATCGTTTTCAATTCAATTCATTTCGAAATCATTTTCAATTCAATTTATTTCGAAATCGTTTTCAATTCAATTCATTTTGAAATATTCGATTTCGAGATTACTTTTCAATATTCATTTTAAAATGAATAAAATCGATATAAATATCGTTTACGTCAAAATGGCGCCAATCTAATCAACACGGCTTCATAAATTTCTATTTTCAAATATTCTATTTCAAATATTTCTATTTCAAATATTTCTATTTCAAATATTTCTTTTTTTTTTCGAAACTGGAATGAGGCCCAATCAATTACCATATAATGTTAATTATATGGATTTTCTACAACACATGTATATATCAACAACGATGAATAATCAACCATCAACCAAAGTGCACTACACTGTATAAGCATCAAATATAGACATTTAACGCTTATAGCAGCTTGTCAATCAATCGATCGACATATTTAATCAATCAGGATGAGTGAACTTCAAATTTCATCCTAACACCCGTGTGGGGTTTCAAACAATCAAACACATATTTTATTTGTGCAGTTAGGCGATGTGTAAAATTTATCGACCCAATCAACGTCATTCAAATAGGTGTACATAAACAAACCGTCTGGTTTGTAAATGAATATTTATTTATTCACATTCACGTTAAAAATTATATTTTTAACGATAACACATTTTATTTTAACATATGAATTTCTATTCAGTTCATTCGTTAAATAAAATGCTATTTTTATTTTTTTCTAACTTATTTTAGAAAATTTCGGCGGCATAACGGCACGATACTAGAAACGGGACAAGGCCTAGCCTTATCCCCGGTCTAGTGAAGGCCCACGCCATTCACACATCAATCAAATCAATTCGTTATGCAAACCACAAACTTTGAAGTAAGGATCTAACCTAGCCTTACTCCTTCGCCTTATAACGGCGCACGTCTAATCCTAACCAATTTATCGATTCGATTTTTCACACCACAAACCACATTCAAACCAATATCGCAATCAATCACCTAACAGTCAAACAAACAAGTCCATGGTCTGTGGACGATTGTGTCGGGTGCTACTAAGCACCGTCTGCATCCTAGTATATATATATAACTAGAAAAATGAATTGAAAGGTGAGAAATTCTCACATATAGCTATCCTAGCTCCACGGCTCTTCTTTTGCAGAAGTCTTCGTCGTTTCGCCTTTTTGTCACCTTCGTTGCTGCTTTCACTACATACGTAAAAATCACATTTTTACTTCGCTATTCAATATATAAAAATCGAATTTTTACTTCGATGTTCAATATATAAAAATCGAATTTTTATTTCAAAGTTCATTATATAAAAATCGAATTTCTATTTCAAAGTTCATTATATAAAAATCAAATTTCTATTTCAAAGTTCATTATATAAAAATCAAATTTCTATTTCAAAGTTCAATATATAAAAATCGAATTTCTATTTCAAAGTTCATTATATAAAAATCGAATTTTTATTTCAAAGTTCAATATATAAAAATCGAATTTTTATTTCAAAGTTAAAATCTTTTTCTTATATTAAAGTTAAAACCTTCTTCTTATATCAAAGTTAAAACCTTTTTCTTATATCAAAGTTAAAACCTTTTCCTATATTAAACCTTAAAATAAAATCAGTTTTCATTTTCTTTATAAATCAGTTTTCAACTAAAATAAAATTCCGTTTTCAACTAAAATAAAATTCCGTTTTCAACTAAAATAAAATTCAGTTTTCAACTAAAATAAAATTCAGTTTTCAACTAAAATTAAATTCAGTTTTCAACTAAAATAAAATTCAGTTTTCAACTAAAATAAAATTCAGTTTTCAACTAAATAAAAAAAATAGTTTTAAAGATTATAAAAAATCATATATATAAAAAAAACGAAATCAGAAATACTTACAGCGGGGGGGGGGGGAGGGGGTCTCGTCTTCGTCGAACTGAGCAGCAGAGGGGGGGGGTTTTCACCTTCGTCGGAGCAGCTGGGGGGAAAGTTGATTGCATCGCGCGGCGCTCAGGTGGTCTCGGCGGCGGGCTAGGGTTTAGGCGCAGCTCGGTTTGGGCATGGGGGGGGGTTAGGGCTTCGGGAGGTACTGGCTGGTGGACATCGCGAGGGAGAGGGAAAAGGGGCGGGGGGGTCGAGGCTATGGGAGCGGTGGTGGCGGGTGGCTGAGAGGGCGGCGGGGGTGGCACGACTTGGAGGCCGACGGGTTTGATTTAGGTCTCTTTTTTTTTTTTTTTTTTTTTGCCTTCTGTTTAATGAAAACGAGATAAGGGGGGGGGGGTATATGAAAAGAATTTTATATATTTAATTTAATTTTACTTTATTTTAGCCCATGAAGTTGACTTTTTATTCCACTTCGAAACGAGGCCCATCGACTGTCGCCCATAGCGTTTCACCCCCATTCCGAACACAATGGGATATGTACCGCAAGCTGAATCGACTTTTTCGATCAGTTTCCTTTTAATTTACATTTAAATCACTATATTGAATTTTAAACGTACATTTCAAATTACCGGGGCCACATACGAATTCTAAAAATGGCAGAAAAATATTTTCTAGCTTCGTATTGACGATACGGTCCTAACAAAACTAGTTTCGTCGAATTCTGAGACCGTTGGAAAAATGGCCATTTTCCAGTCGATTAAAATCAACTGAAACTGGTCAAACGCGTTTTCCTTTGCCACGCTCACATATTGATTCGAAAAATTATGAAATTTGGAATCTAGCAATAACTTAACACTGCGGATCCAACAAAACTGGTTTCGTCGAAATCCGAGGTCGTTTGCAAAATGGCTATTTTTAAGGGCCTGAATTCCATAGCGACTATTCAGAATTTTCAACTGGACATATCTTATCATTTCTAAGATGAAATCTCAGTTTGTTAACTTCGTTACAAAGATATAGTTATACAGATTCAAATATTTCTTGTTTCGTTCAATTCTGACTTATATTGAATTCTGTATATTCATTTGAAATTAGAAATCGAATTTTCGAACTACCGCGCCATTTTCTATTCCTTTTATAATTATATATAATTATTATATATTCTAACGACGACGCGTATAATATATACGTTCGAATTCTATTCAAAATAAATTTCACGTCGATATTATTTAAAATAATTCATTTTAAATAATCAAAATTCGCTATAATTACCAAAATAAAAATTTTAAACTGGCCCAGAATTTACGGGTTGTTACAATCTCCCCCACTTAAAACTTTTCGTCCCCGAAAAGGAACAAAGTCGAAAGTGGTTTGATTATTCAACTCTACGCTCGACCTGGCTTTCATTCTCCAGCTTTTCTATTTCTGAGAATTTCTAAAATTTCAAAAATTTGGCTAACACCCTAAATTTTTGAAAAATTTCGCCATAACCTCCCCTGCAATGGGAGCATCGGGGAATTTCAAATAGCTTCCCCGGTCCTTCAGATCTCAAAAAGAAAAAGAAAAAGCCAAGCGGCTAGCCAATAGGCTCACAAAATCATCATCACCCAAACAAAACAGGAAATTATGTAGTAAACATGTACCTATTTGTCGGGCAAACAAATTTTATTCTCGGCTCTAGCCTCCTTGCTATGACCTGTTCAATGTAAGTACATATATGCAAGCAAATGCGACCAATTTTCAATACAGTTCAATATTCGATTAAATTAGGCATAATGGTTCAAAATTAGCAAACAATTAACCAAACAACACAAACATCAATCAATTAGTGAATTAGAGTCTCAAATTCGTAATTTGATATATATACAAAAATCAGATTTTTGATGCCAAATCACAACAATAGGCCCTATCTAATTTTGGTTCTCACACCAGTCAATAGGAAATATATAGAAATCTCACTTTCGTCACTCGAAAATAAATACTGGCGACAGTGCCCCATCACCAGAATTACTCCCGGGCACTAGAGGGATTCTATATCTACCCAATATATTAAAACTTCGAATACACGTTTGCAAGACATATATGAAAAATCTTTATATATCGGATTGTCCTAATCAATATAAAATAAATAATCAAATACGAATAATTGATTTAAATTTTCAAAACAAAAGTGTTTTCATTTTAAAAATTTACTCTTCAAACTCGTTCTAGGATACTACTGATCCTATCTCTAACGAGTCATTCCCATTGGATTTTACTAACCCAATATCTGATGAATTCTTTCGTATGTTTCTAATGTGTCTTGTTCTCTGCTTTGTAAACCAAAGCTCTGATACCACGTGTAAAGACCCGCAACTTCCCCGTAAAGGAAAGCGTCGGATAGTTCGAGAACAAACCACAGCAGGACACATACCAAAGAACATTTCACTGTATATAACAACAATGCATCAGATTACAAGAATATACAGAGTATAAATGAATGAATATTACACAGAAATATCAGAGATTTAAATTACATTTAAATACATAGCAGCGGAAAATAATACAATACACAACTAGAAGAAGATATACGGATACAAAGCTTTCCGGATATCGTTCCAGCTGTAAACCAGGATCCTGTGAATATAAATCTGCAAGACCAAAACTACTAGCTGCCCGTGTCGAAAATAAGGGCACCCAGAGTTTAGGTTAAAACAATAAACTCCAGGTCAGTCATGGGACTGGTGTGAGAACTAAAACAGTTATTAATCTTTATTTTTAAAGTTAGGTAAATCAAGGGACCACGCCGTATAACACGGAACGGGTTTCCTCCCAAGAGTACCAGTGCATAAAACAAACAGCGCAATGCTAAATAAAGAAAGATGAAGCTGTTATAAGACCCAGGTCCTATCACACAATGCAACGCAAGCCGGGGGATAGGGTTTTCCCTTATAACAGCCAAAGAATGCTTGATACGTTTAAAACAAATCATTTGATACTATAATAAGTGCATAGTGTATAAAACAACTTCAAATCATAAGTATCAATCATAGGCGACATGAGCGTCCCATGCCACTATGTCGCCATATATAGGTTTACAAATTAAAACCGCAAATGTCACGTATCTGGAAATTGGATTTCCGTCTATGAACCGAGGCAAAAGATAGTCCTCAACCGATTCGAGACAATCTAGCCCATGTCTCAGGATCAGAACGCATCAACCCTTTAGATCGTCAGGGCCGGTCCACCGATGTGGATTATTATGCCTGAACAATACGTCTCTCCGCCCTTTGGGGCGTAAGTCTGGTCCGTCAGCCGACCAGAATGCATTCGGCCGAAACCGATATAACCGAGGCGCCTCGCAACAGCAACAACCACATAAGTCAAACTCGTCAGGGCGTGTAAAACCACTGACGCCACTTCTAGCTAGAAAGAAACGCAAGTCCTCCCTGATGTCCTCTCCCGTTTTTGGTTCATACCGGGTGTGAAACACGCGAAGGAAACGTTACACAAAGCTACGCCACAAAGGCCGTGCTTTGATCATCAACCACAAGACTTTGCTTTTCAACAGAAGCCTTGATCATTTGCATCTTAGCATGCCACACAGGCAAGCCATCCTATGCAACCGATATCAGTCACACAGAATGAAATCCGATGTCAGACACACAGTCCATTTACAAGTCCGTTCTGGGTCTGAACGAAACCGGAGGCACCTAGTACCCCGCATATCCATCGATCTCCAAGTACGTCTGGACGATCACTAACTGTTTCCATCTTCTTGGGTGTACAGCCCAATCAAGATCATCAGTAATTACCCAAACGACGTGAAGACCTCCGGTCTTCGACCATCGTCTTCATCTTCGACTTATCGTCGTATCAGTTACTCAGAATGGGATAAACCCGGTCTTTCCGAATAACTCGCGTATATTTTAAATAAGTGTTACACAAACACAACATACGCCTCATTCCAATTCATTAGTCACTAACCGTAAATTAATCAAGAGAATAATTCCCCAAATATTAACCCCGAAGGCCGAAACCAACATCAGATCAATATCCAGAAAACCATTCTGCTTGGCTAACCGCCAGTTAGTTTCTAAATTTCACATTCAAATCTAATTAAAGATTTAACTATCGCCTGGAGCAAAACTGGTGATACTCCATTCTCGATCTTTTCAATCTAATTAAAGATTCATTAAAACTCCACTTAGTTTTAATCTGTGACTGGGTTAAAGAATCAGTGTCATTTAAAACACGGTTCACGATAAACCCAAAGTCACATCCCATTAATTATCGGGTTAAAGAACAAGTGTTATTTAAAACACTGTTCACGATAAACCCAAAAATCAATATCCATTCAATTCCAATTAAATATTATTTAATTGGTACACTTCATTAAATCTAAATCAAAAGATTTAATCTTTTCTCAGCTGGGTTCAAGAACAGTGTTAGTGAAGACACCATTCACGACAAAACCAAATCACATTCATTAATTATCGGGTTAAAGAACAAGTGTTATTTAAAACACTGTTCACGATAAACCCAAAAATCAATATCCATTCAATTCCAATTAAATATTATTTAATTGGTACACTTCATTAAATCTAAATCAAAAGATTTAATCTTTTCTCAGCTGGGTTCAAGAACAGTGTTAGTGAAGACACCATTCACGACAAACCCAAATCACATTCATTAATTATCGGGTTAAAGAACAAGTGTTATTTAAAACACTGTTCACGATAAACCCAAAAATCAATATCAATTCAATTCCAATTAAATATCATTTAATTGGTACACTTCATTAAATCTAAATAAAAAGATTTAATCTTTTCTCAACTGGGTTCAAGAACAGTGTTAGTGAAGACACCATTCACGACAAACCCAAATCACATTCGATATTCAATACAAGGCTCTGAATAGAAAATATATCGGCTTATATTCAATATCGAATTCTACGACTAACAAATGTCGTATTGGAAATAACGATACAAATATATATCTTTCAAATTTCCATAACAACACCTGTAATATCACGAATTCCAACATCGAAATATTCCGAAGACAATTTCGATTCAAATCCACTCCAATGCAATCATTGGAAATTTTGGTTATTTTCAAAACCATTTCAAATTCAATTTATTTATTTAAAAATAAATAGAATTATAATTCTAGTTCAAACTAGTTCATTTCGATAAAAATCTATTTTTATCTTTTCAAATATGGAGTTTTTCATCCCAAATCTTCACAAATCATTTCTTATGATTTTACACAAATTATTACTATTTTTAATAATTTTATCAAGGCCCGTACAGTCGATTTCCATTAACGGCCATCGAACTGCACTTACAGCGACCTTTTTCGAATTTGATTTGGACGTATCTCCAAATCCAACCGTTAGATTTCAAATTTCTAACATTCATTAGAAAGCTCTTTTCGATACGAACCCAACGGTTCCGGTTTTAGGAGAATCCGACGGTCGGATCTCCCGTAATGTCCGTTTGAAATAAATGGTCGAAATTCACGAACTGCCGCGGCGCGGCGCGTTCTATTCAGGCCATTATATTATATATATAATATATATAATATATACTTCGTCGATTTCTATTTAAAACGAATTATATAAATAGTTTTAAAATTCGTTTCAAAATCTATTTCAACTTCCATTTCAATTCAAGGCAAAATTGAATTCTTCTTTATAAATTCGTTTTAAAATTCATTTCTATTCAATTCAAATTTCAATTCAATTTGAATTCATATTCAATTCAATTCATTTCGAAATCGTTTTCAATTCAATTCATTTCGAAATCGTTTTCAATTCAATTCATTTCGAAATCGTTTTCAATTCAGTTTATTTCGAAATCGTTTTCAATTCAATTCATTTTGAAATCGTTTTCAATTCAATTCATTTCGAAATCGTTTTCAATTCAATTCATTTCGAAATCGTTTTCAATTCAATTCATTTCGAAATCATTTTCAATTCAATTTATTTCGAAATCGTTTTCAATTCAATTCATTTTGAAATATTCGATTTCGAGATTACTTTTCAATATTCATTTTAAAATGAATAAAATCGATATAAATATCGTTTACGTCAAAATGGCGCCAATCTAATCAACACGGCTTCATAAATTTCTATTTTCAAATATTCTATTTCAAATATTTCTATTTCAAATATTTCTATTTCAAATATTTCTTTTTTTTTTTCGAAACTGGAATGAGGCCCAATCAATTACCATATAATGTTAATTATATGGATTTTCTACAACACATGTATATATCAACAACGATGAATAATCAACCATCAACCAAAGTGCACTACACTGTATAAGCATCAAATATAGACATTTAACGCTTATAGCAGCTTGTCAATCAATCGATCGACATATTTAATCAATCAGGATGAGTGAACTTCAAATTTCATCCTAACACCCGTGTGGGGTTTCAAACAATCAAACACATATTTTATTTGTGCAGTTAGGCGATGTGTAAAATTTATCGACCCAATCAACGTCATTCAAATAGGTGTACATAAACAAACCGTCTGGTTTGTAAATGAATATTTATTTATTCACATTCACGTTAAAAATTATATTTTTAACGATAACACATTTTATTTTAACATATGAATTTCTATTCAGTTCATTCGTTAAATAAAATGCTATTTTTATTTTTTTCTAACTTATTTTAGAAAATTTCGGCGGCATAACGGCACGATACTAGAAACGGGACAAGGCCTAGCCTTATCCCCGGTCTAGTGAAGGCCCACGCCATTCACACATCAATCAAATCAATTCGTTATGCAAACCACAAACTTTGAAGTAAGGATCTAACCTAGCCTTACTCCTTCGCCTTATAACGGCGCACGTCTAATCCTAACCAATTTATCGATTCGATTTTTCACACCACAAACCACATTCAAACCAATATCGCAATCAATCACCTAACAGTCAAACAAACAAGTCCATGGTCTGTGGACGATTGTGTCGGGTGCTACTAAGCACCGTCTGCATCCTAGTATATATATATAACTAGAAAAATGAATTGAAAGGTGAGAAATTCTCACATATAGCTATCCTAGCTCCACGGCTCTTCTTTTGCAGAAGTCTTCGTCGTTTCGCCTTTTTGTCACCTTCGTTGCTGCTTTCACTACATACGTAAAAATCACATTTTTACTTCGCTATTCAATATATAAAAATCGAATTTTTACTTCGATGTTCAATATATAAAAATCGAATTTTTATTTCAAAGTTCATTATATAAAAATCGAATTTCTATTTCAAAGTTCATTATATAAAAATCAAATTTCTATTTCAAAGTTCATTATATAAAAATCAAATTTCTATTTCAAAGTTCAATATATAAAAATCGAATTTCTATTTCAAAGTTCATTATATAAAAATCGAATTTTTATTTCAAAGTTCAATATATAAAAATCGAATTTTTATTTCAAAGTTAAAATCTTTTTCTTATATTAAAGTTAAAACCTTCTTCTTATATCAAAGTTAAAACCTTTTTCTTATATCAAAGTTAAAACCTTTTCCTATATTAAACCTTAAAATAAAATCAGTTTTCATTTTCTTTATAAATCAGTTTTCAACTAAAATAAAATTCCGTTTTCAACTAAAATAAAATTCCGTTTTCAACTAAAATAAAATTCAGTTTTCAACTAAAATAAAATTCAGTTTTCAACTAAAATTAAATTCAGTTTTCAACTAAAATAAAATTCAGTTTTCAACTAAAATAAAATTCAGTTTTCAACTAAAATAAAATTCAGTTTTCAACTAAATAAAAAAAATAGTTTTAAAGATTATAAAAAATCATATATATAAAAAAAACGAAATCAGAAATACTTACAGCGGGGGGGGGGGGGGGGGAGGGGGTCTCGTCTTCGTCGAACTGAGCAGCAGAGGGGGGGGGTTTTCACCTTCGTCGGAGCAGCTGGGGGGAAAGTTGATTGCATCGCGCGGCGCTCAGGTGGTCTCGGCGGCGGGCTAGGGTTTAGGCGCAGCTCGGTTTGGGCATGGGGGGGGGGGTTAGGGCTTCGGGAGGTACTGGCTGGTGGACATCGCGAGGGAGAGGGAAAAGGGGCGGGGGGGTCGAGGCTATGGGAGCGGTGGTGGCGGGTGGCTGAGAGGGCGGCGGGGGTGGCACGACTTGGAGGCCGACGGGTTTGATTTAGGTCTCTTTTTTTTTTTTTTTTTTTTTTTGCCTTCTGTTTAATGAAAACGAGATAAGGGGGGGTATATGAAAAGAATTTTATATATTTAATTTAATTTTACTTTATTTTAGCCCATGAAGTTGACTTTTTATTCCACTTCGAAACGAGGCCCATCGACTGTCGCCCATAGCGTTTCACCCCCATTCCGAACACAATGGGATATGTACCGCAAGCTGAATCGACTTTTTCGATCAGTTTCCTTTTAATTTACATTTAAATCACTATATTGAATTTTAAACGTACATTTCAAATTACCGGGGCCACATACGAATTCTAAAAATGGCAGAAAAATATTTTCTAGCTTCGTATTGACGATACGGTCCTAACAAAACTAGTTTCGTCGAATTCTGAGACCGTTGGAAAAATGGCCATTTTCCAGTCGATTAAAATCAACTGAAACTGGTCAAACGCGTTTTCCTTTGCCACGCTCACATATTGATTCGAAAAATTATGAAATTTGGAATCTAGCAATAACTTAACACTGCGGATCCAACAAAACTGGTTTCGTCGAAATCCGAGGTCGTTTGCAAAATGGCTATTTTTAAGGGCCTGAATTCCATAGCGACTATTCAGAATTTTCAACTGGACATATCTTATCATTTCTAAGATGAAATCTCAGTTTGTTAACTTCGTTACAAAGATATAGTTATACAGATTCAAATATTTCTTGTTTCGTTCAATTCTGACTTATATTGAATTCTGTATATTCATTTGAAATTAGAAATCGAATTTTCGAACTACCGCGCCATTTTCTATTCCTTTTATAATTATATATAATTATTATATATTCTAACGACGACGCGTATAATATATACGTTCGAATTCTATTCAAAATAAATTTCACGTCGATATTATTTAAAATAATTCATTTTAAATAATCAAAATTCGCTATAATTACCAAAATAAAAATTTTAAACTGGCCCAGAATTTACGGGTTGTTACACTGGAGTACATCGTTGGGTATGATTTCAGACCAAAGTGCGAATTGGATCCAGAAATGTTAGCAAGTTTGACGATCAGACCCACTTTGATTGAGCAGATCGGCTCTAGTCAGAGGGACGATCCTAACCTATTGGAAATCATCTCCAAGTTAGAGATGGGTATCGATGAGGAGATGAACAAGTATGGGCTTGATCAAGATGGATGGCTTAGAAAGGATGGAAGACTAGTCGTACCCAATGTCAATGGATTGAGAGATGAAGTGCTTAGAGAATGTCATCACTCAAAGCTGACCATACACCCCGGTGGTAACAAGATGTATCGAGACATGAAGCAGACCTACTACTGGGAAGGGATGAAAAGAGACATTGGGAGTTTATGTCCAAGTGCATGAATTGCCAGCTAGTTAAAGCCGAGCAAAAGAAACCTAGTGGGTTATTGCAACCATTAGAAATTCCCGAATGGAAATGAGAGCAAGTCTCGATGGATTTCATCGATGGTTTACCGAGGACTAGATCGGGACATGATAGCATTTGGGTGATTGTAGACCGATTGACTAAGAGTGCAAGATTTATACCAGTCAAATCAACCAGAACGGCAGCTAAGTTAGCAGAATTGTACATGAAGTGGGTAGTGAGATTTCATGGAGTACCTAAAAGCATTGTGAGTGACCGAGACCCGTTGTTCACTAGTGGGTTTTGGAACAGCTTACAAGAGGCTCTAGGGTCAGAGTTACATCTCAGTACCGCATATCATCCTCAGACCGACGGTCAGACGGAGAGGGTGAACCGTATTTTGGAAGATCTCTTGAGAGCATGTATATTGGATCATGGGATGACCATTTGCATCTAGTAGAGTTTGCATATAATAATAGCTACCAATCCAGTATCGGTATGGCTCCGTTTGAAGCTTTATACGGAAGGCCGTGCAACTCACCATCATGTTGGATAGAGACTGGCGAAAAGTTTATGCTTGGACCAGATGTGGTGAGGGAAACTTCAGATAAAATCAAGACCATTCAACAACGAATGAAGGCTGCTCAAGATAGGCAGAAGAGTTATACTGATAAGAGGAGAAGAGACTTAAAATTCTCCGTTGGCGACTTGGTGTTTGTCAAGATTTCTCCGCTGAAGAGCGTAATACGATTTGGCAGGAGAGGCAAATTGGCACCAAGATTCATTGGCCCATTCCCTGTTCTCGAGCTAGTCGGGAATTTGGCATATAGAATTGACTTACCAGAGAAAATGGTGGGAGTTCACAATGTATTTCATGTTTCCCAACTAAGGAAGTTCGTTCACGACCCAAATATAACTATTTCACCTGATCAGTTGGAGGACTTCGAAGTAGAACCCGAGGCGGTTGGGAACCGCAAGCCGGCCCGTATTGTCGAGCACGACATGAAGCAACTTCGAAGGAAAGCGGTGAAGCTAGTCAAGGTTCAGTGGGGCGAGGACGAGAATGATTGTACTTGGGAGACAGAGGAGAACATTAGGAAGACTTATCCAGAACTCTTTGCCTGGTAAGATTTTGACTTCGATTTAGTTTTCCGCATGCTAGGATAGGCTTGGTTGCTTGTTTTGCATGTTTGATTGTTGTATGTAGTTGTTAGGCATGCGGGATCCTTTGTATGTTTTAGGTTAAGGAATTTCGGGGACGAAATTTCTTAAGGGGGGGAGAGTGTAACGACCCGCATTCTACGCATCAAAGGATCGTAGAATATTTATTTCATTCACATACGAAGTTGTATGGTCATGTAATTTTAGGAGACGACTATTGTGGTCATTTCCCATGTTCATGATTTTTCCCGATTTTTAAATGACCATTTTACCCCTGGTTGGTACTGTTTTTGCCATAACTTTTGACTGGAAAGACATTTCGACCAGAAACCACTTCCCTTGGCTCCGAATGATGGTTTCTCTTTCCGTAGAGTGGTCACATTAGCCAAACGGACTCACCGTTTGGGAGATATGGCTGAAACAAGTTTCAGATGGTGAAAAACAGCTTAGTTGGGCTTAACCGAGTGATTAACAGCTAGGCCCAAAGGGGAATTTCGGGATTAGGAGTTTAAAAGGGCTGTTAGGGTTTGGAGAATACCTTTTTCCCATTTTTCAGCCGTCGCTATTCATTCCTCTTAACCTAGCCATGGCCTCCACCCTCTAAATCCCTTCAAAACACCTCTTAATCACTTTCTAATTAAAGATTAGGCTTAGCAAACATCAAATCAAGGAGTATTAGCACGAGAACCGAGGTAGAGCTGCTGTGTAAGATTGGGAACAGCGCCAAATCAGAGAATATTTCAGTTTTGGGGTTTTAGTTGTGGCAAAGGTGAGTGATAGCATCGTTTTGACACTAATTATAGTTAATTAAGGGTAATTAGTGAAGATTAGTGAATTTATACACTAATAAATTCTGGAAAAATGTTTAGAAATTCTTAAATAATATTTCATGCCTCTGTTAGAAAATTTAGACGATTTGATTAAGTTTTATTAAGTATGTGCTCAAACATGATTAAGAAGGATTATAGGAAAATGTGAGGTTTTAGCCACTTTTGATCCATTTTGATTCATTTGAATTGTTGTTTGGTGTTTGTGGTTGCTCTTACATGTTGCTATGACTCTATGGTATGTTTTATGATTGATTAGAATAGTTAAATTGGTCGAAAACGTCATCGAATGTCGTAAAAAGCTCGCTGGAAAGTCGCAGAAGTGTGCAGGCTCCGAACCGGATCGGATCGGATGAGGGCTCGAATCGGATATGGGAACTGGGCAAGGGACTCGACCCGAACTGGAGTTTGGCACATAGGAGGCTTGGCGAGAAGGAAGGCCGTTTGCTTAGAATTGGAGTGGACAAGGGGATCGGATCGGAAGAATAGTGGGGACCAGATCGGATCGACCTAAGAATGGAAGGCTACAGCGGGAGAAGGTGAAGGGATCGGATCGGATCGGAGTGGATGGAAAAGAGGGAGTTGATCGAAGAAGAACTAGAAGGAAGAAAGTAACCCGACCCGACCTGGAGGAGAACACCGACTCGACACGAAGTGGAGTACCCGACCCGAACCGATCAAGAAGATGACTACCGAACCGAACCGACGAGGGTGATGACTACCGAACCGAACCGAATTCTAGGATTGTTACTGCGCGACAACTCTTCTGAAGACCCACCCCAATTCGACCAAACCCGAGATGCAAAGGAAGTCCAAATGAGAAGTTGGAGCTCAAGATTCAGGAGGGAATCAACGAGTTCGCTTCATGGTTGGGCTTTGCTGCGGGACGCGTGCTAAGGGGTTTACGATGTCTGTAGCTTTGGACCACTATGGTAGGAGGTACAGAGGCGGATTCAGGGCCATTATGGCATCGGTAGAACTAAGGGCTACGACCAATGAAGTGGGTCATTGAAATGTTTGGTCTTGACTCCAAGTGTTTGGCTTGGTCATAGCAGGGTTTCCACAAGTCGGGATTCGTCGTTACCTCAATTTGTCTAGTGTTCCAAAGTGGTAGATATCGTATGCTTTACGCACTGAGCGAGAAATGTGAGGATGGTTGCTATGGATGATTTGTTTGCTATCATTATGACATGCGCACCCCACCCCCGTATTCTTTACACTATTTATTATGGCACCTTAGAGTATTGTACGGTATGTGGTACTAACTCTTTGGTTGCAGGTCCAGGTTCAGGTATGGTTTAGTATACCTGTTATTATTCTGTTTAGATGCTTATCGCTCATACCAGGCTTTATGTCTGACCCAGAGTTTTATGTCTCCTCTTATTACTCTGGGTGCTCACACGAGCAGACTAGAGACAGGTTAGCTGGTGATGCACGAGTGGATGATCCGGAGACGAGCAGGAGGCTTCCACGTAATACATATATAGTACTCTCCCTGTGTTGTTGAAGGTCACTGCTTGGGCATTGGTGGTGTATCTTCTATTTTGGCTTTCTTTTGTTTAGAGACAGTAGATTTTGAAAAGATGTAATAAGCTGTATTGGGATATCCGCTGCATTGATATTGATATTGGTTTTAGTTATCAGCTTATGCACTGTCTCGCCTGTTTTATGTCAAGTACATTATTATTTTCATATTTTATCCCATGCGCTGTGAGACATTCTACAGGTTCCTTGATTAGTTCACTCTCTTCTTTCCTTTCTCCTGACGACCGTCCCGTGCTAGTCCGGCATGTGTACAACGCACTTTTAGAGGAAATGCAAGCTGGTGCGGGGCGGGCTGTCACAACAACCATTTGTTAAATTATATCATTATTTTAATCGGTACAAACTAATTTAATTTAACAATCTATCTCCGTTAAAACAGTTGGCTTGGTCAACTGTTAAACATGATTAACGCATTTATCAATTCTAACTTGTCTTTTCATTTAAATTAATTAATAATATAATATATTTAATTTAAATTATCCTATTTGCTTCACTTGTTATTAAGTAGATAATAATCGATTAATATAATCCCATTTTAATTATTACTTAAAACAATTAATCCTAATTATTAATCGTTTAATTTAAACAATATATAAAATATTAAACAAACAACCAAACAGTCATCAACCATTCAATAATTAGCAATCATAGCACACACATATTAAAAACCCAACTTATATAAAATATAAGTGGGACAACTGAGTGAGTTTAATTAACCTTGATTTCCTCCATCGCTGAGATAATTCATTTTAACAATTCGCAGTTGCACCCAATTCTGTTCAGACTAGTTCCACAATATTATGTTTGACGATACGATATCAACGTTACTTGTTTTGCCCGACTCTGTTATTGTATGACAATGTTATAATATTTATGCGTTATTCATTTATTTAAATTAATATTATGAATAACTTAATAATAATTTTTTTCCTAATCACTCATTAATGTTTACTAATCCTTTTTAGGCACGTTAAACATATCAGCCACGTACTATTATTACCATCAAACATAATGATTTTATCTGCTATCTGGGAAACTTAATTTTTTTTGCATAATACTCGAATTAAATGTATTAACACAAACAACCAAAAACACTATAGAAAATGCTTATTGTTCCATTCGTGTAGTCAAGTTCTGTAACAAGTACGTTACAGTTTTTTTTCAAATGCTAAAGTTGACGGTGCACCCGAAGGTCCTATTCCAACAGTGTCTCATTTGCACAAAAGTATAACTACCTAGGCACCGTATTATATATTATAATTGGAATGTTAAAAATAGATTAGGCATACTTAATTTTGGATTAGGCAATATCCCATATAACCGGCAACGCTACTATTCATTTTCTCCCCCTTCTGCAAACCCCATACTCCTTCCCTCTCAACTGCTAACGCAAGCTACCCATCTCCTAAAAAAACATCCTACTTTGCTCCATTTCTCCCCCACGCGTCCATGCTTCACGCATTCTTCTTCACCTTTTTTTTCTTTCTTTCTTTTTTATACTAAATGGCATAAAATGCTATGGTCTCCTTTCCATACTTTTGTTTTGTTTGTCACCGCTGATGCATGCTGTCATCCCACAGCACCCCATGTCGAACTGCTTCATTCCAAGTCCACCAATCCTTATGCCGCCACCCACCTGAGAAACCCTCACCTCACTAGTAACCGCGCCCCCCACTCCGCCTGTCACCGGCACGAGAACCACAGCGAATACTTGCTAGCAGCTCAACATCCTACATCCCATATCCTCCGCCTACCCCAGATTTCATGAACAAGACCAATGTTCTGAACATATTTCGAAAATAATACTGAGTTTTCTTCATTCGATTGAACAAATGGACGATGGCCTGCGGTTTATGAAACTCAAATTTATTTTAAATAAAACGAGGCTCTGCTGGGTAGATTAAGTTTTACATTGCTGGAGAAAATGGAAGCTAAAGTGAACCAATACGTATTTATAGAAGAAGAGTGAGGATAAGAATAACATCTTTCGCTGGGATATAGAGTAGCTGTGCATAAGGGTAGGTACGCAGTGTGTTCTTTTCCTATGCTATAGCGTTTCTCTTCAAACTGGGTTAGCCTGGCATGTACTTAAATTACTTAAACATTAAGTTCCAAATATATATTTGTTTTCAACTGTGTCAGGCGCAACTTCTTTACATATAGAATAGGTACCCTGTTTCAACTATAGCTGGCGCATGAAAATATATACATATGGACTTGTCATGTATTAAATTTGAGAGGACTTGCCTATGCAAAGTTTTAGTATTAGGTTTGTGCTTGGTTCTTTAGGCCTGTATTGGTGAAAGTAGGGTAGCTGTGCATACAGTTTTAGGGGTTGCGTGTATGTCTATTTTAGGGTAGGAAAACACTGCAGTGTTATTTCTTTTCATATAAAAATGTTTATAAATTTCATTCCTTAACCTCTATGTTTGTGGAAAGTAATTTAGGCTTGTGCGAGTAGTCCATTTCATAGATTAGCCGACACATTTTTGTTTTTAAATTAATAGAATTTTAATGATTGCATTATTTCCATGTGACGTTAACGTTTAATAATCGCACTGCCACATATGAGCTCCAAATGGGGTGAATATGGACATGCTGTTACGTCTTGACAATACGGTTCCAATGAAATTTGTTTGATCGAATTCCGGCTCCATTTGGAAAAATAACTTTATTTTAATTTTGAGTTATCCATTGGTTCACAGTTTAAATATCGTCCACTCACAAAACAACTCCGATTGACCCCAAACTGGAAATATAGCGATGACTAGCCACACGGATTCCATAAAATTCATTTTGTCAAAGATATAGGCTGTTTGGAAAGTAATTATTTAAACGGCTTATGTAATATCGATAAATTGTTAATTTAATTCAAAACAATAAAATTAAATAATAATAAATTATTATTATTATTATCAAATATAAAAATATATATCACTTCAAATTCACCCAATATGGCCTTATAATTCGATGTTAATATTTTCGAATTGAACGGTATTCAAATATATAGAAAATCCTTATTAAATAAACGTTATAATTTATAAACGAATTCCATAGTGACTATTTTAAAATTTGATTTGGACATAACTAACAATTTATAACATGAAATCCGGATTTTTCTCTTTCATATGAAAATTATAATCAACAAGATCCCATCGTTTCTTGTTTCATAGAATTTCGACTTAAAACGGACTCTGTATATCAAATTGAAATTCAAAACTCAGTATTACGGACTGCCGTGATATTTCGAGCTCGTTTTAATATAAATATAAATATAAACATTCAGTTGTCATTTAATTAACGAATTCAATATAAAAATCCATTTAAAAATTCAAATTAAATATTTAAAACAATATAACGAATTAAATATTTGGCCACCAGAGATACGGGACATTACAGGGATGCGAAAAAACTAGAGCTAAACCCAATAGACCATTCACCTTTCGCTATCGAGGTACGAGGGTTGATGGGAGACACCAACTTGATGTTTAGATTGTTTGTTGTTAGGGACATGTTGCTTAGCTCTTGTAGTCTTTACTGGTTGAGGGAGGGGCCGAGGTGGGGCCATAGCCACCATGAAAAATAGAACCTAGGAGTATCTATATTTTGAGGCTCTTAAAGGCAGGCCTGTACAGATATGGAAAAGCTCCTGACCAAGTTCTATATTTCTTGTATTGCCCTGCCACGAAACTCGGTGCACATTAGAGGACGTGCAGTTGAGGCATCGAGCTACAATTGACGATACATATATGAGAAAGTCTATGTACGTGCATGTCTGCTCTGGGTGGTGTATCGTAGACTTGAGGGCGTTACTTTGATATGGAATCTGATTCGAACAAAGGTTGCAGTCCGTACGTTTGCGTAGCATAGTAATGACAGATATATGCAGAACGTAATATTGTTATATAGAGGTCCGTACGTCACTCCAGCGTAGGATGAGGGACTGCGTACATTTCAGTAGTATTATGGCGGGGACCGTGCGAGTGGAGTACTAGGGGGTGTACCTTAATATTAGGGGTAGCTACATATATACTATATTAGGTTAATCCACTGGGAAGTAAATGGGTGCGAAGTGTGTGTAAGCCTTGAGTGTTGTTAACCCAAGTAACCTAATAAATAAGAAAATATGATTGAACAGTATATGTAGTGTTATCCAAAGTGTATTATTTTGAATCCAGTCACCAGAACTTGTGTTCTGATCCCCTCCTCATAACAGACTCGCAGGTTAGATTTATGGCAAAGACATGATAGCTTTGGGTACTGGTTAGGCAGTATTATTAAGACGTTAAGGTTATACTTTGAGTATATTATATTTTATCCATTTCGCTGTGAGATATTTTCTGAGCTCTGACATATTATATGTCTCTGTCTTTTCTGCAGGATACCAGTGCAAACCAACACGAGTTTCGATAGATTAGAATTTTGAAAAAAAAGAAATCGTTCTTTCGGAATTCAGGTTGTCACATTTATCTAATAAGGTCAGCTAGGAGTTATAACGAACGATAAAATACCTACTCTCACCTTATGCGGGGTAAGGGTATATGCATGAGTGATGGAAGCCTTAGCTAGTAGGGCCCATAGCTAGTGCCCTCTAGTTTTATGTTAATATTTAGTATATTACCGAGGGTTAATAAGTGACCAATAGGTCCACTTAGGGTCTTATGTAATCAGGGATAATCCACCCTTTCTATCATTGATAGTGAGGGATTAAATAATAAAGATTAGAGAGTGAGGGTATAGATAGAAACCCCGAAATTAGGAGCCCACTCTCGATATAATTAACCAGTTAAACTCTGGTATAAAGGCTTCACAAAGATGTGTGTAAATGTCGTATCTCGGTAATATAATCTGGGAGTACTGCTTTGGGCTAAATAGTAAAGTCGTGCGTAAATATTTTACTAGGTTGGGCTAGAATCACTGACCTAGTTAGGCATGCAGCTTGGGTTGAACCAAACGGAATATATCTATGTTTTTGTGTTGTATATTTCTTAGTCACCAGAACTTGTTGTTCTGACCCCCCTCCCTCCGTATTACAAGCTCCAGGTTTCATAGAGAAGGTCGGGTTCTCACAAATGAATAAGTTTGGCTTTCGGTTCTCGTTCTCTCTCATGCTTGGTAATGGCAAAGTGACTTACTTTAAAAAAGATAGTTTCTTGAGTTAGTACTAAGTTATCTTATTTTATTTCCACTGTGAGTTATATTTATCGTACTCTGATTATGCTTATGCTAATTTATTGCAAGTATCAGATATCGACTTTATGCTTGGATGTATTCAAGTTTTGATTTTTGTCAAAATTTGGGTATAGAAAAGTGTGTGGTGTTACACTAATCGGAAGGATTGTCCGCCATTATACTATATGAAAAAGGAAAGATCCTTCAATGGACATTCCTAAGACAGTATTCAAGCTAAAAGGAAGGAAAAAGATAATGTTGCCTAGTATAGTAGCATATCTCTACAGGGGTATAATATATATATATATATAACACTATATATATAGTTCGAAAACCTTTTTCAAAATACAAATATGCCTCTCATACGTATATTTTCCCCTTAATTGAGTAACTTATGCTCTAATACCAAATGTAACAACCCACTCGGAGTGGGCCTAAATCTCGACCCAGAAAAGCCCTTTTAAACTTAGAGCCACTCTAAGCGGATCGTTTGTTCCTACTAAGGAAATAAAAACACAAATATACATAGCATTAAACGCAGAGAAACTCAAATGGTGGAACGATAAAGTATAATAATCAAAGTAAAGATGTACCACTTATTTAAGAACCACATGTTCAAATACAAAATATCAAATCCACATGTTTACAAAGGTACATCATTATTATTCACCATCAAGTTTTCCAGCAAAAAAAATAGCAATAACAACTAATAATATAATTGTAGTCTTGTTGCCTTCTTCAAGCTCCATCATCGTCTCGTCCACAATGTCTACGCCTCACCTACTGACCTATTTAATATGTTAAGGAGAGGGGTCAGAACATAAAGTTATGGTGAATGAAAACAGCATGTGCTTAAAGGCTATACTCTATATTTGGCAGGTTATATACTTCAAAGTATGTCTACGTAACACACAAGCAAGCATAAATAAAGGTATATTCTAATTAATGAGATGGGTATCTGAATCAGTCGCTTAAGACCTTCATCAATGTATTAAGGGTGGATCGAGAATCACTTATGACCCAACGAGGTGTACATTCTTGGTCACTTAAGGCCCATTTTAGTATATACACTAAGAGTGGATTCCTATGATCATTTAATACCCTAAGGTGGACCTAGCCACTTAAAATCTTGTCTTGTCACTTCAACGACATAAATATGTATATACTCTCGCTAGTATATGAGAAGTAGTATCTTGCCACTTAGTACGGGTTTTGGGTAGGCCTGCATATAGCCATTTAAGACCTCTCTGGTGGACGCCTCATGTTACTACTTAATTAATATTACGGTAGTAGACCAATGCCACTTAACACTTGCCTTAGAGTGCGGTTAATAATTGCATGCAATGTCCAATGTATACCTAACTCATCCCTAGGTTGGCCCTTGCACAGCTCCTAGAGGAAGCGAACATTCCAGTGAACTATCCTACTCCGTCATCGCCATGACTAAAGCGCTTTAGAGAAGAAAGACCCATAGACCACTTTGAACCTAATAAGGGATGGTCCCATGACTTTGGCTCAAACCAAGGAATAAACCTTCGAAATGACAAAGTCCTAAACACTTAATACCCAAACTAAATAAGAAGAAATTCGGTCACTTAAGACCTTCTCAAGGAGGGTAGTAAGCTTACCTATACACATATAATAGTTATATATACACATTAGATTTATCACATTAAACCGACTACTCGTAGATGTCGGATTTGCCAAGCGGTTCTGGGTAGACTTCAACTACAAGCGGGCTTAACCTCGTGCCACGGTGTACTAAATTCAGCAACCCATGACACCCAGACCTCTCGCATTAGCCAAACTCACTTGCAGTTGCTGGATTTGCTGGTCAGTTTCGGCAAGCTTCTACCACAAATGACAACTAATCTCGTGTCTGTGTGTCATTATTTAATATATATATATATGAGCCATTTATACACACACAAGCAACGATTCCTATGAGGACATTTAAAATTTAAATATTATCATAACGTATTTATTACGCACTTATTATGTTTATTTATGATGATTACACTATATAAATATATGATTTAGTAATCGCTATAAACGCTAATTTACATTCAAATTATAAAATGTTCTAATAGAGAATTTTGTCAATACTATTCACATATAAGGTATACTAGCCTAATTCATATAATAAACTACTTGAATCATGGCATATTTAATAACAAGCAGAAAAATGGGAAAATATCAACAATAATCATTTAAACTTGTATCCAAGGCTAGCTAGAATTTTAAAACAACGAAGGAGAAACAAGGTATTATATATATATATACATATTCAATATACGTAAAAACATCTATTTGGATCAAACTTGTACTTTTGGATGTTTTCAGGTAAAAACGTTAATATTTAATTACTACAGATCTAAATACGTTCAAATGCTCTATTTAAAATAGAGATCTAAACCTATTTAAATTCTGCAATCAAAAAAAATCTTAACCTTTTTATATTACAAGCATTTTGCATTTAATTTGAAATGGATAAATCCAACCAAATAAAAGAATAATCACCAAACCATTCCTCAAACGTTGCTAAATAAATTACATGCCCAAAATATTGATTGACAAACTTCGCGAAAAAATAAAGATAAGGGATTTGGGGGTTTTTTATTGTGATATCATCATGAAAACTCAAATCTCCTAGCATACAGATTCACATCAAATCTACAAAATTTAGGGAACAATCTAAACAAAATCTTATTTCCACTCACAGCGATAGCGGTGATGGAAATATCAACAAATCAAAAATTATATGCATGAATTAATGTTGTTCTCCAATTCTAATTGTAGTCCTATACGGACGGGCCCTACAGAATTGAGTTACCTATATAGATTCAAAATTCCAAAATGTTAATCTAATAAGAATTATCATTAGAAAAAAGAATATAATAGAATTAAGGTAGGAGAATAAGAAGAAACCTATTTTTCTAGAATTTCAGCATAATGGAGGCACATGGAAATGAGATGGCTAGGGAATGGTGAAGTGAGTGGGGTTGTAGTTATAGGAGCGCAATAGAATATCAGCCATTAGATTATTATAATTTATTCTTGCCTGATTTGTTGTAGTACCGAGCGACTTGTTGTTTGTGTCTCAGGGCACGTAGATCCTCCTCGTCCCTTTTCTCTTCTACCATATCCAGGGATTCAAAGAGCAGTTCATTGTTAGTCATTGGGTCGTAGTAAGTGACTCTGTGAGATGGCACTTCTAACTCAATTGGGTTGATACTTCAGATCCAAAAGCAAGGGAAAGGGGCGTATGCCCCGTGCCTGAGTTGAAGGTTGTTCTATAGGCCCATAATATCATAGGTAGTTTATCAACCCACATGGATTTGGCCCGCTTCAATCGCTTTTTCAAGATGAACTTGATTACTTTTTTTGCCGCTTCTACCTGCCCATTTGATTGCGGATGCGCCACAGCTGTGAATCTCATCTCGATACGGTATCTTTGGCAAAAGTCCCGGAACTCGGTGCTATCAAATTGGGTCCCATTATCTGTTATAATGATTTTCGGGATTCCAAATCGACATGTAATGTTTCTCACAACGAAGTTGATCACCCTCTTGGTTGTGATCGTGGTTAATGGCTCCGCTTCGACCCACTTTGTGAAGTAATCTACGGCTACGATGGCGTACTTAGCTCCACCCTTAGCAATAGGGACGCTTCCAATAATACAAATTCCCCATATAGCGAAGTGCCACAAGCTCATCATTGTTGTTAACCGGTTAGGAGGTTCTATGAGGATCTTGGATAATTTCTGGCATCTATCGCAACGCCGTGCATATTTAGCTGCATCTTTGTTCACGGTAGGCCAAAAATAGCTGTATCGTAGTATCTTCTTCGCCAGTGTCTGGCCTCTAGTGTAGTCGCCACATTCACCTTCATGGACTTCCCTTAACACTCTTTCGATGTCGTCGTGGGCTATACACTGGAGGAGCGGCATCGGGAATCCTTGTCGGTATAAAACTTCACCTTGCATGACATATCTGGAGGCTTTACGAATGACAGCACGCCGTTTCGCTCTTTTTGGTGGGAAGTGTCCCATTTATCAAGAAGTTTTTTATGGGTGTCATCCATGACTCCCTTTCTGGCTCAGCCTCCAGTACAGGATCAATTTCCATCTGATCGATACTCGAAGACTGTAGTATCTCTATCGGGACCATCTCTATGTCCTTAGGGTTATCGGAACTTGCCAACTTATCCGCCCTCTGGTTCTCTGATCGGGGGATGTGTGTTATGCTGTAGTGTTCCAAGCCACCCAGCAATTTTCTTACTTCCCTTAAGTATGATACAAGCCTTTGTCCTTTGGCCTGAAACTCTTCATTAACCTGGTTCACCACTATCTTCGAATTGCAAAAGATATCCAACTTCGTTATCCCTGGCTCCCTCAAAAGCTTAAACCACATTCACCATGCCCAGCCCTCTCCAAGCGATCGACACCCCCCATAAAGGGCGGTCGACCCCTTAAGGGAGAAATTGCCCAATAAGCCTGGGGATGCGCAGTTTTGATTTATTAGTTAAAAACTTACCTTATATTATTAATTTCTTTCCTTCTATCATTTATTCTATGTCCCCTTGATCTTATCTACTCGTTTGAATTTTGAATTCACCTAAGGGGAAATTTTATTATTCTAATTAAGTCGTTGTTATCCTTTGGATGTTTATATATATTATTAATTAAAACATCTTAACGTATATATTTACCGTATGATTTCATTTAATTAATATTTCTTCATACGGACTTCGTTTTCAACATATTATATATGAAAACATATCATAATTTCATCACGAACTCAAACATAACAGTTTCGTGGCTAAATTCCTAATTTTCCAAAACTTTCATTTTTCCATTATTTTATATTTATTGTTTATTTAACTCACTTAACTTATTATTAATATTATTTAATTACTTAGTCTATTTAGTATATTTTTATGGGGTGTTATAGAGGTCGTCATCTGAGATTTTCATGTAGGAATAGTAGTAGCGGTACGACCCATTAATGTTCATTATCTACTTGTTCAGAAGGACCAACTTCAGTCCCAATAATATGTGAGTTCCCGGATGTTTTTGAGGAAGTCACATAACTTCCACCGCATAGAGAAATCTCTTTCAGGATTGACCTAGAGAAAGATGCAAGACCTATAAATTTTCCTTCAAGGCACATGGCTCCTAAGGAAAGGAGAGAGTTGGATAAGCAAATAACGGAATTGTTGTAGAAAGGCTTTATTTGTTGTAGTACATCTGAGTAAGGAACACGAGTAGTATTCGCCACTAAGTCTGATGGATCCCTAAGACTGTGTGTAGATTATAGGGAACTAAATAAGCTTACCAAGAAGAATAGATATCCTTTACTAAGGATCGATGATTTGTTTGACCACCCTGGAGGTGCCCAAGTATTTCCTCAATTGGACCTCGCGACTAGATTCCATCAGTTGAGGATTGTTGAAGATAGTAAGGATAAGACTTCGTTTAGGACTCCCGATGGACTATTACAGTGGGACGTTATTCCCTCTGGTTTGACGAATGTGCCCTCTTTCTTTATTGGCCTTATGAGTAGAGTATTTAGGGGAATTCTGAATAATATTGTAGTTGTATTTGTGGATGATATCCTTGTAGTTTCCAAGAACCATAAAGAGCATGAAGAACAGTTAAGAAGGGTCCTAGGAATACTAAAATTGAAGGCTAAGTTCTCAAAATGCCATTTTTGGAGAGAAGAAGATAAATTCCTTAGTCATATCATTTTGAGGAAAGGATTTGCAGTTGACCCTACCAAGGTCGAAGCTGTCAAAGAATAGAGGGTAACCTAAAATGCTACAAATGTTAACATCTTCCTTTGGTTAGAAGATTATTATCGGAAATTTATTAAGGATTTTGCAAAGATAACTACACCTCTAACCCAATTAACTAAAAACAATTTAGGATTAGTTTGGAGTGAGAAACGTGATATTGCTTTTACTAAGTTGAAGGAATCGTTAACTGGTGCGCCTGTTCTTATCATTCCCAATGGATCAAAGATGTACACAGTTTCCACTAATGCTTGTAGGGTAGCATCCTAGGTGCGGTACTCATGCAAGAAGGTAGGGTACTTGCCTACGCTAGTAGACAAAAGAGGGATCCCGATAAGAGATATCATGTTCATGATTTAGAGTTGGTTGCGGTGGTGTTCTCCTTGAAGATGTGGAGGAATTAACTTATAGGAGAGAGGTTCGAGCTTTTCACGAATCATCAGTCTTTGAAATATTTGTTCTCGCAACATGATCTGAATTTACGACAGTAGCGTTAGATGGAGTATATTGCGTCTTTTGACTTAGCTATCTAATATAACCCTAGGGAGGGTAATGTTGTAGTGGACGCCTTATGTACAAATCATGCTTCTTGAATGCTATTTCTAAATGGAAAAAGTTGGAGTTTCTCTCTAATTTTAATTTACAACCGCCGATTCAAGCGTTAGACTCGAGCTTAAAAGTTGGAGTTTCTCTCTAATTTTAATTGACAACCGTCTTTTGACTTCGTTAGCCCAGTTGTAAGTCAAGGAGATTGTTAGATTACATGGTGTTCCGTTAAGTATATTCGGTAATTGAGATCCTCTGTTTACAAGTGAGTTATGGAGAGCTAGCAAACAGCTCTAGGGACGACATATAGTTTGAGTACGGCATATCACCCGCAGATGGATGAAAATATAGAGAGAGTCAACCGAATTTAGAAGAATTTACTTAGAGCCTACATCATCGATTTTGGAGGAGCTTCGGAGCAGTGTTTGCTATTAGTAGAGTTTTCATATAATAACAGTTATCAAGGGACGATTGGCATGGCTCCTTTTAAAGCGCTATGTAGATGGCCATGCAAATTGCCTACTTGTTGGTGGGAAACTACTGAGAAGACTATACTCAGACTAGGCCTTATCCATGATTCCACAAAGAAAATCGCATTGATTAGGCAGAGAATGAAGGCATCCCAAGACCGTTAGAAATCATACCCGGATAGAATGAGTCGGGAATGTGAGTTCTATGTTAGTGACTTGGTATTTATGAAAGTTTTCCCTCTCCAAAAGACTATTTATCTTGGTAAGACTGGGAGGTTGGCTTCCAGATTCATTGGCCCTTTTAAGAACATCGAAAACATTGGGAAGATGGCTTATCATGTGGATCTGCCTAAACGCCTTACCGGAGGCCATAAAGTTTTCCATGTTTCTATTTGAGAAAATGCCTTCATAATTCCGCTATTAGACTCGAGCTTGACGAGGTTGGGGATATAGGAAAGCTCGATGTGGATTCTAAGGTTCCCTATGCCACTGCAAGGATAATGGAGCACGGAATCATGAGACTCCACAATAAGACAATTCGCCTTGTTTGAGTACAATTGGGAGATAATCCAACGGAATGCACTTGGGAGACCAAAGAAAAGATGAGAAAATCCAGAGCTTTTCTCGGGTAATTATTTCCTTTAGATATATCATTATGGTTTCTAAATTGGACAATAGAAAATGGTTGCATCATAATTGCACAGCACACTCATATAGAAATATAGATATTAGAATGTTTGCATACATACTGCATCACTTATTACACATACATGCTAGGACTGATCTTACTTTAGCAAGTCTACTGTACATGATTACTTTGATTTATGGTTGTTTCATGGATGTTTTAAATAACATAGGTGTATAACATGGTTGTTTAAAGCGAGTTGTGTTTTCTCCCCCTTTAGGCAGATTTTGGGATGAAATCTATTTTAAGGTAGGGAGAATGTAACACCCTGTAAAAATCAATTAATTAGACAAGATAATTAATAAATAATAATAAGTTAAATCAAACAATAAATTATTATCAAGTTGAAAAATGGAATTTAGTAAAATTTGGAATTTAGCCATGAAAATATGATAGTTGTATTCGTGGCGAGATTCTGATCCGTTTTCATATATAATATGTCGACATATAGTTCGTATGTAGAATTCACCTTTAATTGTGTTGTGTGTAAATAAAATATACACAACGTTTGAATTTTGAATTAAATAAATAAAAATATGGAATATAAACATCTAATTAATAGCTAATTGGAATATTCCATGGAATTCAAATCTGTGTGTGTATATATATACGCGTAGAAGGGGACAAGAATATTTAAAAGAAGGAAAGGAATTAATATAAAAAGGAACACTTTAATTAATAAAATCTTTTCAGCTATTGCATAGGTTCATTAGCCATTTCTGAGACCATGGAGTCAACCACCCTTCATGGGTAGCGGTCGACCACTTGGCTCGGCCAGGGCGTGGTGAAGCTGGTTTGGGTTAGGTTTTGGAGAGATTATTATATAATAAACTACCAAGATTTATTCTAACTAATCCTACATCTCTTTTTTACATATGCATCCATAAACAACACTTCATTCCCCAATCCTAAAACTAATGTTCTCCATCTCCATAGCCTTCATCCCGGCATTGAATTCCAAAAAGATTATATTATGTTTTCTTCTAAAAACCTTCTAATCTATATTCTTTTCTAATCTCTTTTATTTTGGGATTTAGTAAAGATATAAATATGGAATTCTGGATATATATATAAGAATTTTAATTGTTTAATTCTTATATATAGATTAATATAGAATTGGAGTTCGTGTTCGTGCGAGATTTCAGATCTAAAAGGCAAACATCATCAGATTTGTATCATTTCCTCTATTTAAATCACTGTGAGTGGAAATCCCCATGTTATTAATCTTTTATTTAGTAGTATTGATTTGGATCTGTATGCCTAAGAGGATTTGGGATTTCTACTAAAATAATAAAAATAGCAAACCACACAAATTCCTCTATGTTATTTTTATTGGCGGAAATGCACAATCTGCGTAAATTTTTGGTTTGTGATTGTTAAAGCAACGAAGAAGATGACAGAGTTGAGTTGTATAATTATTAGTTTTGGTCAAATTAATATTTCATATGTTGTTATTCTCATGTATTGTTTATTGTCAAACATTAAAGATTTAGATTTTTGTATGAATCAAAATAGGTTTACACATAAACGTATTTATTAATGTTTAAATATTAATGTTTTACACATAAACGTATTCAAAAGTGGATTTGAACCATAAAACAACAATTATATATATAACCATATATATATATATGTATGTATGTATATATATGTTTGGATACATTTCACAATTGTTATCTTTTGTTGTTGTAGCAATCAGTCAAGCCTGAGATACAAGTTTTATATGTAATTAATGTTTGTTTCCCATTTAGATATATGTTTATATACATGTCTATACTTGATTTGGTGAAATGTAGGAAATTAACTTGTATGCCTTTCTTTGGTTAGAGATTAACACTTCAATGGTTTAGAAATGTTAAATTCAAACGATTAATATACGTTTAACATAGGATATTTATTATTTCCATATATATATATATATACATATATATATATATTAAATAATGTAATTAACGTATAATAAATGCGTAATAAATGCGTAGTAAACAAAATTAATTTAGGGGAGTAGTAATTTGAATTTCAAAAGTCCCCTTAGGAATTTGTTTGTATGTGTGTGAGTTAATGGCTTTATAAATAGTAATTAATGACACAAAGACACGACATTATCCATTACTTGTAGTAGAAGCTTGCCCGGAACCAACCGGCATATACAAGTAAGCCTGGTTATTTTGAGAGGTCTAGGTGTCATTGGCCATTAAATTATTACATTAAGGCAAAAGTTTAAGCCCGCTTGTAGTAGAAGACTACCCGGAACCACCCGGTAAATCCACCATCTACATGAAGACAATTAAATGTGAGAGGCCTGCTGTGTGTGTGTATATATATTATATGTGTGTATGAGTTGGCATGCCTGCCTTAAGAAAAGTGGTTGACCTACCTAATTCGGGTTTTAATGGTTAGGACAATGCATGTTCCTAAGGTTCATTCCTTGGTTTGGACCAATGTCATGGGATCCTCCCTTATTAGGTTCTAAGTGGTCTTTGGTTACCCCTTATCTAAAATGGACTAAATATAATGGTAATGTAGAGTGGGGTAGTTCTTCGGAAGTTGTTCACTGCCTTTAAGAGTGAGGGCTAACCTAGGGACAGGATAGGTAACCTACGCTGCATGCAATTATTAACCGCTTGTCTATGGGAAGTCTTAAGTGGCATAAAAGTACACCCGTAATATCGGTTAAGTAGTAGCATGGGAGTCTGTCGGAGGGGTCTTAAATGGCAAACAAGGTCTACCCTAAACCGGTATTAAGTGGTGGGATACTACTTCTTATATTACATAAGAGTATATGTATAGCGTTGATATGATAGAACGAGGTCTTAATTCGCTAGGGTCCACCATAGGGTCTTAAGTGATTATAGGAATCCACCTTAAATTTAATATAGTAGTATGAACTTAAGTGACCGAGAATATCCACCTCGTTGGGTCTTAAGTGATAAGAGATCCGCCCTAAAGTGTTAATGAAGATCTTAAGTGATTGTATGAATGTCCACCTCATTAATTAGATTGATTTTCTTGTATGTATGATTGTTCACGTAGACATATCGTGAAAAATCCATCCTGCCAAATATAAGAATAGTTACCCTTCAAACATATGTGAGTTTCATTTACCAGGATAAAAGGTTGGACTTCATGATGAAAAATGAAGTGGGAGCCTAACGATGGAGGAACTTATCTATTTATGTTCTGTTTATTATTGGCAGTATTATTATTGTTATCTATTTGGGATACTAACTGATGTTTCTGATTTAACTGTCTGGATAATGGTTGTAAGCAACATTGTTGGTTTCTAATTTAAGTGGTACATCTAATTTCTCATTATTATATTTTATCCCTTCCACTGTGTGAGATTCCATCTCGTTATATTGCTCTATTATTCTGTGCAAAAGTAATTCCTTATAGGAACTAACAACCCGTTTAGAGTGGCTCTAAGTTTCGATGGGCCTTTTCTAGGTCGAGATTTTGACCCACTCCGGGCGGGTTATTTCATTTAACATCAGAGATTAGGTTACCCAATTAAGGGAAATATACGTATAAGAGACATATATGTTATTTTAAAAAGTTTTCAAATTATATATATTTATTTACTATACGCTAAGGGACATACGCTATTATACTAAGCAAATCCTTATCTTTTTGCTTGAATACTATCTTAGGAATGTCTACTAAATGGTTTTTCCTTTTTCGAATAGTAGAATGGCTGATGACCCAAACGAACAGGGAAACTGGCAAGGCCCAGATACTTACTCGAATGGTACCAACGGTATCTCATAACTATGGAACAAGTCCTTGTGGCGAATCCTGCACCAGCGATGCCAGCAGTAGCCCAACCCGCTACCGAGGCATTTGATTTTCCCTGCCTCTACAAAAAAAAAATCACTTAGAAGGAAAGCTATTCTTAGGCTATAAAATTTTCTTGAAGCCCAATCTTGGAAAACGGGCTGCGAGCGTATCTTTGAAGCCACGGGATGGGATAATCAAACAAAATGGAGGGTAGTGGTCTGGCACATAAAAGGACAAGCTCTAGAATCGTGGAATGTAGTTTCAAGGGAAATGTGAGCTGGATATTCACTTGGTAAGAGTTTAAGACCCGTTTTGAGATAAAGTTTTTTCCAAATGCTGAGATGACTATACAACTAGAAAAGTTTATCCACTTAAATCAAGGAAATATGAGTTTGAGGGAATTATATAGCCAAGTGCACTGAATTATCTAAGTTTGGAAGTAGGTTGGTAGACACCCCGATGAATAAGACCTTAAGGTTCGTTAAGGGGTTAAATTCCCCACTAAGGGAAATGTTATTGGCCTAAGACATTTTTGAAGCAACATTTGAAACGCTGGTGGAAATGACTATTCTTTATACACCCGAAGGGGGAAAGGAAAATAAAATGGAGACAAAGGTGAAGGTGGTTCCAGCTCTGCTAACGACAAGAACAAAGAATACTGAAAGAACAAAAAGAATGGTGGAAAGTTTAAGAAGAATGCTAAACTTTGTGCTAGATGCAAACACAAGGGCCATAAGGCCAAGGATTGTAGAGTTAGCTTGGAAAAGGGGGAGTTTAAGGGGAGATGTTTCAACTACCATGAGGAAGGTCATATATCTAAGGAATTTCTAAAGCCTAAGGTTGGACAAAGCAGCTAAAACTATGCATTGGAAGTAACACCAATTCAGAGTATTCCACCTAGAGATCAAGGACAACCTACATTGGAAGGTATACTTTCTATTTTAGGAAATCCAGTGTGTACTCTATTTGACTCTTCAGCGACCCAATCCTTTATTGTTAGGAGAGTAGTTGAATCGCTAAACCTTCCTATATCCATTGCTAGTAGTCCGATAGAGGTGGCTAACCTATCGGAGGTGCTAAGCATCTCGTTTGTATTTATAAAGCCCTAGTATTGGAAATCGACAGTGTCAATTTCTTTTGTGATGCATATGTGTTATAATTCGTGGAGTATGGTCTTATTTTGGGTATGGATTGGCTATCATTCTACGAGATCGTCCTTGATTGCGACAAGAGGATAGTTCACCGAAGAAGCCATGGAGGCTGTCATCTGATAGTTCAGTGTAGGACTAGTAATAAGGGTACGACCCTATTATGTGGTTTGTGAGTTCCGGGATGTTTTTTAGGAAGGCAAAGGACTTCCACTACATAGAGAAATATCTTTCACGATTGACCTAGAGAAAGATGCAAGACCTATAGCTTTGATATTGAGGCATATGTCTCCTAAGGAAAGGAGAGAGTTGGATAATAAAATAAAGGAATTGTTGCATAAAGGCTTTATCCACCGTAGTACATCTGGGTAGGGGCGCCAGTAGTATTCTCCACTTAGGCTAATGGATACCTAAGACTATGTGTGGATTATAGGGAACTAAATAAGTTCACCAAGAGGAATAGATATCCTTTACCAAGGATCGATGATTTGTTTGACCACTTGGGAGGCGCCCAAGTATTTTCTCAATTGGACCTAATGACAAGATTCCATCAATTGAGAGTTGCTGAAGATAGTAAGGATAAGATTGCGTTTAGGACGCCCGATGGACTATTCTAATGAGAGGTATTCTCATTGTCTTGACAGATGCACCCACTTTCTTTGTTGAGTTTTTAGGAGCATTCTGAATAAGATTGTTGTTGTATTTGTGGATGATATCCTTATATCTTCCAAGGATCATAAAGAGCACAAAGAACATTTAAAGAAGGTTCTAGGAATTCTAAGAGAGAACCAATTGAAGGCAAAGTTAAGAAGATAGATTTCTTTTTCATATCATTTTGGATAAAGGATTAGCAGTTGACCCTATCAAGGTCGAAGCCGTCAAATAATGGACTGTACCTCGAAATGCTACAGACATTGGAAGCCTCCCTAGGTCAATAGGTTATTATCGAAAATTTATTAAGGATTTTGCGAAGATAGCTACCCCTCTAACCCAAATAACAAAGAAGGATTTACGAATTGTTTGGAGTGAAAAATGTGATATCTTATCATAGAAAGTTGAAGGAATCTTTAACTAGTGCGCTTGTTCTTATCATTCCCAATGCATCAAAGATGTTCACAGTTTTCGTTGATGCATGTAGGATGGGGCTAGGTATGCTAGTCATGCAAGAAGGTAGGGTATTTGCCTATGCTAGTAGACAGCCAAAGGACCCCGAGAAGAGGTATCCCTTTCATGATTTAGAGTAGGATGCGGTGGTGTTCACCTTGAAGATGTGGAGGCATTATCTTTTAAGAGAGAGATTCAAGATTTTCAAGGATCATAAGTCTTTCAAATATTTGTTTTTGCAACGTGATCTGAATTTGCAATGGCATCGTTTGATGCAGTATATTGTGTCTTTTGACTTTGCTATCCAGTATACCCCCGGGAAGGGTAATGTTTTAGCCACCGCCTTAAGTAGAAAGCATGCTGACTTGAATGCTATTTTTGAATGAAAGCAGTTGAGTTTCTCTCCAATTTTAATTTGAAACTGCCGATTGAAGTGTCTACTAGGGTTCTTGGTGTTCATATGGTTAGACCCGCTTTGATGGAAAGAAATAGAAGCGTGCAAGATCTCGATGATGAATTGAGAAGCTAAAGGGAAAAAGTTAGTAGGAGGGAATCGTTTCTTCATTTGGACAGATATTCTATCAGTGGCGATGGGAGTTTACTTATGGATGGATGACTTTGTGTCCCTAAGGATGAAGAGTTAAGAAAGAAAATTTGGAGGAATACCATAAGTCAAGAATGACCACACATTTAGGTGAGGATAAGATGTATCGAGATATGAAGAGGAGATTCCACTGGGATGGAATGATAAGAGATATAGCAGAGTTCGTGGGTTTGTTCTTGACGTGCCAAAAGGTTAAAGTGGAACAAGAAAGATCTGGAGGACTAGTGTTGCTGTTAGAGGTTCCCATGTGGAAATGGGATCATATTTCTATGGATTTCATTGATGGGCTTCTGAGGAGTCAGAAGGGAAACGAAGCCATTTAGGTAATCGTGGATCGCCTTACGAAGAGTGCTCACTTTATTCCAATCAAGAGGAATAGGACTGTGGCTTCGTTAGCCCAGTTGTATGTCAAGGAGATTGTCATATTACACGGTGTTCCATCAAGTATATTCAGTGATCGAGATCCTCTGTTTACAAGTGAATTCTGGATAAGCCTACAAACAGCTCTAAGGTTGACATTGAGTTTGATTACAACATATCACATGCAAATGGATGGACAGACATAAAGAGTCAACCGAATTTTGGATGATTTACTAAAATCCTACATCATCAATTATGAAGGAGCTTAGGAGCAGCATTTGTCGTCGGTAGAGTTTTTGTATAATAATGGTTATCAAGCAATGATTGGTATATCCCCTTTAGAAGCATTGTATGGGCGGCCATGCAAATAGCATACTTATTGGTGGGAAATTACTGACAAAATTCTACTCGGACCATACCTTATCCACGATTCCATGAAGAAAATCACGTTGACTGGGCAGAGGATGAAGCCAGCCCAAGACCGTCAAAAATCAGATGCGGATAGAAGGTGAAGGGATTTAGAGTTCTGTGTTAGTGACTTGGTATTTGTGAAAGTTTCCCCTCTCTGAAAGACTGTTCGGTTTGGTAAGACTGGGAAGTCGTCACCCAGATTCATTAGGCCTTTTAAGATCATCGAAAGGAATAGGAAGATGGGTTATCGTGTGGATCTGCAATAAGACAATTCGCCTCGTCCAAGTACAATGGGGAGATAATATAGCGGAAATCACTTGGGAGACTGAAGAAAGGATGAGACAAACTCATCTAGAGCTTTTCTCGGTAATTATTTCCTCTAAATATATCATTGTGGTTGCATTATGGTTGCCAAAATGGATGATAGAAATTGGATGCAACACAATTGCACATCGCATTCATATAAAAATTTATGCATATTAGGATGCTTGCATACATGCTGCATCACTTGTTACACATACAAGCTAGGACTGAGCTCACTTTAGCAAGTCAGCAGTACAGAATCAGTATGAGTTATGGTTATTTTAAATAACATGGATGTATAACATGGCTGAAGGGTGGAGAATGTAACACCTCGTAAAAATCAATTAATTAGACAAGATAATTAATAAATAAAAATAAGTTAAATTAAACATTAAAATATTATCAAGCTAAAAAAAAGGAATTTTGTAAGATTTGGAATTTGTCCACGAAAATATCATAGTTTTATTCATGGGAGATTCTGATCCGTTTTCATAAATGATATGTCGAAAACAAAGGCTGTATGAAGAATTTACCTTTAATTGTCTTGTGTGTAAATAAAATATACGGAACATTTGAAATTTGAATTAAATAAATAAACATATGAAATATAAACATCTAATTAATGGCTAATTGGAATATTCCACTGAATTCAAATATATATATATATATACGCGTAGAAGGGGGCAAGGATATTTAAAAGAAGGAAAGGAATTAATATAAAAAATAATTCTTTAACTAATAAAGTATTTTCAGCTGTTACATTAGTTCACTGGTCATTTCTGAGACTAAGGGGTCAACCGCCGGTTGACCGCCCTTTATGGGTGGCGGTTGACCGCTTGGCTTGGCCAGGGCATGGTGAAGCCGGTTTGGGTTAGGTTTTGGAGTGATTATTATAAAATAAACAACCATGATTTAATCTAACAAATCCTACGGCTCTTATTTGCACACACACCTACAAATAACACTCTGTTCCTCAATCCTAAACCTAATCTTCTCCATCTCCATAGCCTCCATTCTTCCATTGATTTCCAGAAAGATTGTATTAGGTTTTCTTCTACAAACCTTCTAATTAATATGTTTTTCTAATCTCTTCTTTTAGGATTTGGTATAGATTTGAGTCTGGAATTATAGATTTATATATAAGAATTATAATTGTTTAATTCTTATATATAGATTAATACAGAATTGGAATTCGTGTTCGTATTCGTGCGAGATTTCAGATCTAAAAGGCAAACATCATCAAATTTGTATCATTTCCTCTATTTAAATCACTGTGAGTGGAAATCTCCTATGTTGCTATTCTTTTATTTATTTGTATTGATTTGGTTGTGTATGCCTAAGAGGATTTGGGATTTCTATGAAAACATTAAAAATAACAAACCACCCAAAATCCTGTCTTTTACGTTTATTGGCAGAAATGTACAATCTACAAAAAAATTTGGTTTGTGGTTATTGTAGCAATAAAGAAGATTATAGAGTTATGCTGTATAATTGTTATTTTTGGTCAAATTCATATTTGATATGTTGTGATTCTTATGTACTGTTTACTGTCAGACATTAAAGATTTGGATTTTTGTATAAAACAAAATAGGTTTAAATATCTATTTTTATAAATAGATTATTTGAACGTACTTTTTATACAATGTTCAAATATTAGTGTTTTACACATAAACGTATTCAAAAGTGGATTTGAACCACAAAATAATAATTATATATATGTTTGGATACGTTTCACAATTGTTATCTTTTTTTGTTGTAGCAATCAGTCAAGTCTAGAATACAAGTTTTATATGTTATTAATGTTTGTTTCCCATTTAGATATTTGTTTATATACATGTCTATACTTGGGAAATTAACTTGTATGCCTTTCTTTGGTTAGAGATTGACATTTCAACGGTTTAGAAATGTTGAATTCGAATGATGAGTATACTTTTAACTTAGGATATTTATTATTTCCATATATATATATATAACATAACGTAGTTAATGTATAATAAATGCGCAGTAAAAACGATTAGTTTAGGAGAGTAGTAATTTGAATTTCAAATGTCCCCTTAGGAATTTGTTTGTATCTGTGTGAGTTATTGCATTTATAAATAGTAACTATTGACACAAAGACACAAGGTTAACCATTACTTGTAGCAGAAGCCTGCCCGAAACCGATCGACATATCCAGCATCTACAAGTATTCCTGGTTAATATGAGAGGTCTAGGTTTTATGGGCCATTGAAATTATTACACTAAGGCACGAGGTTAAGCCCGCTTGTAGTAGAAGCCTACCTAGAACTGCCCAGCAATTCCAGCAACTACAAGCAGACGGTTTAATGTAAGAGGCCTGGTGTTAAGTGGTTAGGACTAGGCCTATTCCTAAGATTCACTCCTTGGTTTGGGACAAAGTCATGGGACCCTTCCTTATTAGGTTCCATGTGGTCTTTGGATCCTCCTTCTCTAAAATGGACTAAATATAATGGTAATGTTGTGTGGGGTAGTTTTCTAGACGTTATCCACTTCCCCTAGGAGCCGTATGAGGGCTAACCAAAGGACAGGATAGGTACTCTACGTTACATGCAATTACTAACTGCATGTCTATGGGAAGTCTTAAGTGGCATAGGAGCTCACCCGTAATATCAGTTAAGTAGTAACATGGGAGTCCGCCGGAGGGGTCTTAAATGGTAAATTGGGTATACCCTAAACCGGTATTAAGTGGTGAGATAATACTTCTCATACATAAAATGAGAGAGTGTGTGTATATATATATAGCGTTGACATGATATGATGGGGTCTTAAGTGGCTAGGGTCTTAAATGATTATAGGAATCCACATTAATTTAATATAGTAGTATGGCCTTAGGTTACAGAGAATGTCCGCTTTGTTGGTTCTTAAGTGATTGGGGATCTGCCTTAAAGTGTTATTGAAGGACTTAAGTGATTGTATGAATGTCCACCTGATTGATTAGATTAACTTCCTTGTGTGTATGCTTGTTCACGTAGACATATCATGAAAAATCTATCCTACCAAATATAAGAATAGTTACCCTTCAAACATATGTCGTTTTCATTCACCAGGATTTTATGTGTTGACCTCCCCCCCTCTTAACATACTTACTGGGTAGTAGGTTAGACTTCATGTTGAGAGATGTAGTGGTGGGAGACTGACGATTGAGGAACTTATCTATTTATTATTGGCAGTATTATTGATGTTATCCATTTGGGATATTAATTGATGTAATTGACTGAATAATGGTTGTACGATACATTGTTGGTTTTTAATTTAAATGGCACATCTATTTTCTCATTATTATACTTTATCCCTTCCACTGTATGAGATTCCGTCTCCTTATATTGCTCCATTATTCTATGTAAATGTAATTCCTTATAGGAACCAATGACCTGTTTAGAGTGGCTTTAAATTTTGATGGGCATTTTAGGGTTGAAATCTAGGCCCACTATGGGTAATTTGTTACAATTGCAAACGAACATGTTAATCTTAAATATTACGCCCCATAATATCACCCACAAGGGGATGCATTAAGTTTTGTGAAACGCCATAATAATACAAAGACTAATTTTAATAGGACAGAATATAAAATGCAGCTGAAAAACTTTAAACTTCTATTTCAAACCAAATATAGCATTACATTTTTCAAAATAAACCATTAATAACATAACCATAAACATTTGTCTCATAAATCATCAAAGTACAAAACCATAAAATAATATTCCTCACATGCCATAGTAATAAACATAAAAGAAACTAAAGTAATAGTGGAAAGAGAAGTAATACAAATCCAAGATGAATAGAATCACAGTCACTGCTACTGTCCGCCACCATTCTGAGAACTTGAGGAGGAGAAACGGAGATAGATATGGAAAACAAAATAGGTCAGACATAAAGTCTGGTGAGTTCTAGTGATTTCTGCATAAGCATAAGATAAGAAGTATCAAGACAAATAAATGGTACTGGAAATGAGAATACAGTAAAATACACAAGTACGAAGTAAACGAGATAACAAGGCAAGGTAAAGATTAAGTAAGCTCGTAACATCCCGTAAAATATATCTAAAACATAAATATTAGTAATTAATAGAAATTAGGCAATTTAGTAATAAAATATAAATAGGCAGGAAAATGATATTTTGCAGCATTAAGAATTTGGCAACGGATTTTTTTTATTTGGATTCCTGGCGAAATTCTAAATTATTTTCATATGTAATACATTGAAAACAGTGATCGTATGAAGAAGTTACAATCAAATACGCATATATATATATATATATATATATATGTGTGTGTGTGTGTGTGTGTGTGTGTGTGTGCGTGTGTATGTGTGTGTGTGTGTGGTTAAACAAATAATATATATATATCCAAGAGATTAAATAAATTAGATGACTTTGAATTTCAAATGAAGGTAAGAAGGAGGGGACAAGAATAATATATAAAAGGTAAGAAATAGCCATATTAATAAACATTATATATAATTAATATCTCCAGCCCCACATACGTTCATTGGAAAATCCAGCGATCAAGAGGTCGACCGCCCCTCTAGGAGGGGTGCCGACCATCGGTCGCCCAATAAAGCTAGGTTTGGTTAGGTTTTTTGGGTAATGCATATAAACAGAAGACTAGGATTATATCTAAATAATCCTACGGTTCTGGGTTACACAAGAAACTATAAATAGAGACCTAGACTCCATACCAAAGCCCTACTCTCCATTGGCCTCCACTCTGCCGCCATTGATTCTAGAAATAGGTTTTCATCTTCTTCTACAAATCTATTCTTCTTTCTCTAACCTATTCTTCTTTCTCTAATCTTTTCTTATAGATTTAGATTAGAATATATTTTGGAATCACATGAAATATATATAAAAATTTAATTAATTTATTCTTATGTATATAGATCTCTAGTGTTGGAATTTACATCAAAAGGGCATAACAACACCAGATCTATGACCTTTCCAATCATTGTGAGTGGAATTAGTATTTTCTTAGGCATATTCTACATTTGTAGATTATCATACGGATTTGTATGTCTAAGAGGATTTGGTACAACGATAATATTAAAATACAAAACCCCCATATTCTATATTTTTATGTATTTCACAAGAATTGTCAATTTATTGGGTTTGTGGATCTTGGTTTTAGTAATGAATTGAGAAAAAATGGGTGATGTACTTATATTTTATGTAATTTATCCTTTTTGCCTAAATCTTTTTTATAGCCAAAAAGGTTTAGATTTGATTTGGTTCATTATTTGATTAGGTTTAGGTTCTATTCTGAATCCAAACGGATTTGAAGTCTATCAAATATGAACGTTTTATGTGCAATACGTAAAAAAAGGTAAATTAGATAAAATAAAGTTTACGTATATACATGTATATATTTATTTGTATGTATATGTATATGTATATATGAAACTATACCCTATTCTTGGTCCATTACTAGATTCATTCCAATAAGCCTAGGATGCAAGTTGAAATTTTATGTATGTTGTATTTTTCAATACTGCTAACTGTTATTATGAAATTATGCCATCATGCCTTAAATATAGCAGTGAAAATGAGGAAATTAACTTGTATGCCTTAAACTTAGGATAAGTTGACAATTTTTATCTCGTTAGAACGTTCTCTCGTTCATACGAAAATTAGTGTTATTTATACGTACTAAATATTCTACTTATATGGCGTAATTAAAGTAATTAGCGTAATAATGACATAATAAATGCAATTAGGAAAGGATTTGAATTTGAAATGTCCCCATATATTGATTGCTTGTGTGTGTATAGAATGTCTTGTGTGTGTGTATACATAAATATATATATGTATATTAAATGGTGCATTTCAAAAAAAAATATTAAATATTGACACACAGACACGAGGTTAGTTGCCATTTATCGTATAAGTCTGCCCGAAACCGACTAGCAAATCCAACAACCACAAGCAGGACCAACTAATGTGAGAGGTCTGGGTGTCATGGGCCATTCAAATCTAGTACACTATGACACGAGGTTAAACCTACTTGTAGTAGAAGCCTTTCCAGAACTACTCGGCATATCCAGCATTTACACGTATACAGGTTAATGTGAGAGTTCTAGTGTATATATAAACCTGTTATGTGTGAATATGCAGGTTTACTACGCATTGGGAAGGTCTTAAGTGGTTGGCTTTCTTCTTGTCTAGTTTGGGTCTTTAGTGGTTAGGACTATGAATCTCTCCAAAGGTTCATTCCTTGGATTGGTACCAAAGTCATGGGACCCACCCTTATTAGATTTGAAGTAAGTCTATGGGTCCTCCTTCTCTAAAAGTAGTTAGGTATGGTGGTAACAAAGTAGGGTAGTCCACGGGGGATGTCCACTTCCTCTAGGAGCTTGTAAGGGCTAAACTAGGGGTAGGACTAGTTTATAAAGGATATGTCGTCATAGCATGCTCACCAACTATCTAAGGGGAGTCTTAAGTGACATAGGTGTTCTACCGTAATATCAGTTAAGTAGTAACGTTCACAATACTACTTCTCATATTACAAGGAAGAGTATAGACTTAAGAACATTGATGTATTAGGATGGGGTCCTAAGAGGCTAGGGTCTGCCTCAGGGTTATAAGAGATCATAACAATCGAACTTTAATAGGGCCATAAGTGACCAAGAATGCCTGCCTTGTTGGGCCTTACCCTAAACACACTAATGAAGGTTCTAAGTGGTCAACTTGGATATCCACTTCATTGGTTAGATACTTAGTGTTTGTGCGAATTTTTGTGTGTTGCGTAGGCATACCTTGATATATGTAACTTGCTAAATCTAGGGTATGGCACACAGGACTTTATTTTTTGACCCCACTCCTTAACATATCCAACAGGTCAGTAGGTGGTGTAGATTCTATGGACGAAGTAATGATGAAGGATGAAGACGAAAACGGAGATATCATGCTATTACTAGTTATCATTGTTGTACTGCTTATGGAAACTTTTGATAATAAGTTTATTGATGTACCTATGGAATAAATGTATTTTGACCATCTGTGTATGAATTCCGTGGCTTTTTAATAAAGTGGTACATCATATTTTGGTATTATATTTTCTCGTTCCGCTGTGTGAAATTTCCATAATGCAATGTCTATATATTATTCTGTGCAAATGTAATTCCTTACAGGAACTAACAACCCGTTTAGAGTTGCACTAAGCTTCAATTTGCCTTTTCTAGGTCCAAATTTAGGCTCATTACGAGTGGATTGTTACATTTGGTATCAGAGCATAGGTTACCCGATTATAAGGGAATTATACATATGAGAGACATATTTGTATATTGAAAAACGTTTGTCAAACTATATATTATATATATACCTGCCCCCAATAAGCTTACGCATATATATTAGGCAATTTTATTGCTTTCTTCCCTTTCAGCTTAAATACTACCTCAGGAGTATCCACTGATGGGTTCTTCCTTTTCTTTTATGATAGTAGAATGACTGGTAATACTTTCGACAGGGAAACCAGGCAAGGCCTAGGTATTTGCCAGAATGATTCCAATAGTATCTTTGTACTGTGGAACAAATCCCTGTTGCTAATCCTGCCCCAACGGTGCCTGCAACTCCTAGCGCTGAGGTAGCCTTTGATTTTTCTCATTTCTGTAAGACCTTCGTAAATATTGGTGGGAAATCATTTATAGAAAAAGAGGGTTTTACTAGTGCCCAATCTTGGATAACGGACTGCGAAAGAATATTCAAAGATACTAGATGGCCAGATGAAGTAAACAGGAGAACTGTGGCCTGACACTTGGACGAGGAGGCCCTTGAATGGTGGAACTTAGAATCCGGGGAAAAGAGGGCCAGATAATTACATAGGCCGATTTCAAAACCCACTTCAAAGCAAAGTTTTTCCAAAAGCTAAAATGACAATCCAGTTGGAAAAGTTTGTCCATCTCAAGCAAGGAAGCTTAGGCCTGCGAGAGTTTGTGTCCAAGTTCATTGAATTGAGTAAGTTTGGTAGGGGTTTAGGGGATACTCCGATGAATAAAGCCTTGAGATTTGTTAACGGGTTGAATTCCCCATTGAAGTACACCTTAGTGGCACAAGTAACGTGTGGAGCAACTTTCGAGACCTTAGTAGAGACAGATATCCTATGCACGGATGAAGGGTCTAAGGAATTTAAGGATGGTGAGAAAGGGGGAGGAAGTTCTAATGAAAATAAGAAGAAGGAGTGGTGGAAGAACAAAAAGAAAGGTGGAAAATTCAGAAAGGAAGCTTAGACTTATACAAGGCGCAACCGTAAGGACCATGAGACCAAGGATTGTAGGTCTTCGTTGGCGATGAAAGAATTTAAAGGAAAATGTTTCAACTGTCATGAGGAAGGACACATGTCTAAAGATTACCCAAAGCCTAAAGTTAACCGAAGTTGCCAGAATTATGCAATAGAGGCAGCATTGATACAAAGTCGACCCTCATGAGACCAAGGGCAACCCATACTTGAAGGTATAATTTCTGTTTAGGAAAAAACTTATTCGATTCTGGAGCGACTCATTCTTTTATCTCTAAGTGGCTAGTTGATCTGTTGAATCTTCCCTTATCTATCGATAGTAATTCTATTTAGGTGGCCAACCCTATTGGGGAATCTAAGTATCTTGAGTTGTTTTGCAAAGACCTAGCATTGGAGATCGACGATGTCGAATTCCTTTGTGAAGCATATGTGTTGGATTTTATGGGGTATTACCTTTCTTAGGTATGGATTGGCTATCATTTTATGGGGCCATCCTAGATTACGACAAGGGAATCATTCGTCTTAGTAGCCGAGGAGGACGTAGTTTGAGTATTCCTTGTAATGTTAGGAACAAGGATAAAGCCTTATTATATTCCTTATATCCCAGTTCAGAAGGACCATCTTCAGTCCTTATAGCATGCGAGTTCTTGGATGTCTTTAAGGAAGTCACTGGACTTCCACCCCATAGAGAAATCTCTTTTCGTATCGACTAAGAGAAGGATGCTAGACCAGTAGCAATACCCTTGAGGCATATAGAGCCTAAAGGAAAAAGGGAATTGAATAAACAAATTTTAGAGTTACTACGGAAAGGTTTCATTCGGCGAAGTACCTCAGAATGGAGTGCACTTGTTGTGTTTTCCACCAAAGCAGACGGATCTCTAAGACTTTGTGTGGATTATAGGGAGCTCAATAAGTTGACCAAGAGGAATAGGTACCTCTTACCTAGAATTGATGATCTTTTTGACCACTTGGGAGGAGCACGAGTATTTTCTCAATTAGACCATGCCACTATATTTCACTAGTTCTGAATTGCGGAGGACGGTAAGGATAAAACCGCGTTTAAGACGCCGGAAGGATTGTTCCAATGTGAAGTTATGGCCTTCCCTTCGGACTGACAAATGCACCTGCCTTCTTTATTGACCTCATAAGTAGAGTGTTTAGGGGCATTCTAAATAAGTTTGTGGCAGTCTTCGAAGATGATATCAAGAGCATGAAAATCACTTAAGATAGTTTATAGGGATATTATGAAAAAACCAATTGAAATAATAGTTCTCGAAGTGCCATTTCTAGAGGGAAGAAGTTAGATTTTTGGGATTTATTGTGTCAAGCAAAGGCTTGGCAGTAGATCCCGCGAAGATCGAGGTAATTAAAGAATGGAGGATACCTCGAAATGCTACAGAAGTGAGAAGCTTCCTTGGATTGGCCGGGTATTTTCGGAAATTCATTAAAACTTCGCAAAGATTGATACTCCTTTAACTCAGCTGACAAAGAAGAATTTAGTATTTTCTTAGAGTAATAAATGTGATATAGCCTTTAGGAATAAAAGGAAGTATTAACTAGTGCGCCAGTCCTTATTATACCCGATGGTTCAAAGTGGTTTACAGTTTATACGGATTTGTGTGGGAATGGTTTAGGAGCGGTCCTTATGCAAGAAAGAAGAGCAGTTGCTTATGCTAGTAGACAACTCAAGGATCCGAAGCTGAGGTACCCAATTCATGACATTGAGTTAGCCGCAGTGGTGTTCGCCCTTAAAATGTAGAGGAATTATCTTTTAGGGGAGAGTTTGAATTTTTTTTACTGATCATGAATCCCTGAAATACTTATTTTCTCAACGTGACCTAAACTTGAGACAGCAACGGTAAGTGAAATATATTGCCTCATTTGATTTCATGATCCAGTATACCCTGGGAAGAGGGAATGTGTGGCGAATGCGTTAAGTGGGAAACATGCATCCTTGAATGCAATCTCAAAATGGAAACAGTTAGAATTTCTCTCTAATTTTAATTTGCAACCCTCGCCAGTAGCTCCTAATGGTTTTCTTGGAGCCATGATTATTAGACCTACTTTAAAAGAGAGGATTTGAAGTACATAAGACCTTGACGAAGAATTAAGGAGCTTAAAAGAGAAAGTGGGAAAGAAGGAGACATTTCCCTATTCGATTAGGTATTCGTTAGGCAACGATGGAAGTTTACATTGGGATGACTTTACGTCCCTGAAGATGAAAGATTGAGGAAAGAAATTATAGAGGACTGCCATAGGTCAAATATTACCATACACCACGGTGGAGATAAAATGTATAAAGATATGAAGAGGAGTCTCCATTGGGAAGGAATGAAGAGAGATGTAGCCGAGTTCGTAGCTAAAATTTTAAAATGACAGAAAGTAAAAGTGGAGCAAGGAAATCCCGGAGGATTGCAATTACCTATAGAGATATCTATATGGAAGTAGGAACATATTTCCATGGATTTTGTTGATGGACTTCCTAGAATCCAAAATGGAAATGAGGCCATTTAGGTTGTGGTAGACCATTTGACCAAGAGTGCCCATTTTATACAAATCAAGAAGACTAGGACTACAGCCTTGTTAGCCCAATTATATGTCGAAGAAATAGTCATATTACATGGTATCCCATCCAGTATAGTGAGTGATAGAGACCCCTTATTCACAAGTGAATTTTGGATAAGCCTACAAGCAGCATTGGGAATGGCCCTCAACTTAAGCACAACCTACCACCCGCAAACTGATGGCCAGATAGAAAGAGTGAATCAGATCTTAGAAGACTTTCTCCGAGATTTCATCATCGACTTTGTAGGAGTATGGGAGTGGCACCTACCGCCCATAGAGTTCACGTATAATAATAGTTTCCAAACGACGATTGGTATGGCCCCTTTTGAAGTGCTTTACGAGAGGCCATGCAAATCGCCAACTTATTGGTGGGAAACTACCGACAAGATTCTACTCGGACCAGACTTCGTCCATGATTCCATGAAGAAGATTTCCTTGATTAGGAAAAGGATGAAGGCAACCCAAGACTGTCATAAATTGTATGTCGATAAGTGAAGGAGGGAGCTTGAGTTTAATGTTGGAAATTTGGTATTCGTGAAGGTATCCCTCTCAAGAAGATTGTTCGGTTTGGAAAGACTGGAAAGTTAGCTCCCAGATTTATTGGGCCTTTTCGTGTCATCGAGAAGATAGGATCTTTGGCTTATCGAGTGGATCTCCCAGAGCATCTAACAAAATCCATAATTTTTTTCAGGTATCTCATCTGAGGAAATGGCTTCATGATTCTACTACCAGATTCGAACTTGATGAAATTGGGGACATAGGAAAACTCAAGTGTGAGTCCAGGGTGCCATGTGCCACTGCAAGGATTGTAGAGCACGGAATCAAGAGACTCCGCAATAAAACCGTTCGCCTCGTCTGAGTACAATGGGGAAATGATCCTGCGGAATGCACAGGGAGACCGATGATAAGATGAGACAGACTCACCCAGAGCTTTTCCCTGCTAATTTTTCCTTTAAATAGTGTTTACGGATGCATTGTGGTTGCTAGATTGGATGTTGGAAAATGGATGCAACACAATTGCACAACACACTTATATAGAAATATACGCATAATTAGGTTGTTTTGCATACATACTGCATCACTTATTACACCTACACGCAAGGATTGAGCTCACTTTAGTAAGTCAGCAGTTCATAATCACTGCGAGTCATGAATGTTTATGGATGAATTAAGTATAACATGGATGTACAACATGGATGTTTTGAGCAAGTTGCATTTTTCGCCCCCTTCAAATAGATTTTGGGACAAAATCTATTTTAAGGGGAAGGGGGAGAATGTAACACCCCGTAAAATATACCTAAAAACATAAATATTAGTAGTTAATAGAAATAAAACGATTTAATAATAAAATATAAATAGGTTGGAAAAAGAGATTTTGCAACATTTAGAATTTGGCGACGAGAATCTTTTATTTAGATTCGTGACGAAAATTTGAATCGTTTTCATATAATCAAATGAATTAAATGGTAAACGCATATATATATATATATATATATATATGTGTGTGTGTGTGTGTGTGTGTGGTTAAATAAATAATATATATATATCCAAGAGACAAAATAAATAAATAAAATGGATGAATTTGAGATTCAAATAAGGATAAGAAGGAGGGGACAAGCATAATATATACAAGGTAAGAAATAAGCCAAATAAATAAACTTATACATAATTAATATCTCCAACCCCAAATACGTTCATTGGGCAATTCAGCGACCAAGAGGTCGACCACCCCTCTAGGAGGGGTGTCGACCGCCCTCCTCGAGGGGAGGTCGATCATTTGGTGGCTGAAACGCCCAATTAAGCTAGGTTTGGTTAGGTTCTTAGGGGTAATATATACAAACAGACGACTAGGATTATATCTAAACAATCCTATGGTTCTAACTTACACAAGAAACTATAAATAAACCCCTAGACTCCATACCAGAACCCTAGCCATTCTCTCCATTGTGCCTCCACTGATTCCAGAAATAGGTTTTCATCTTCTTCTACAAATCTATTCTTCTTTCTCTAAACTATTTATTCTTCTTTCTCTAATTTTTTCTTATAGATTTATATTAGAATATATATTGGAATCACATGAAATATATATATATATATAAGAATTAGTTAATTTATTCTTATGTATATAGATCTCTAGAGTTGGAATTTACATCAAAAGGGAACAACAATGTCAGATCTAAAACCTTTCCAATCACTGTGAGTGAAATTAGTATTTTCTTAGGCATATTTTACATTTGTAGATTATCGTATGGATTTATATGCTTAAGAGGATTTGGTACAACGATAATATTAAAATACAAAACCCCAAATCCTTTGTTTTTATGTATTTCACAAGAATTGTCAATTTATTGGATTCGTGGATCTTGGTTTTAGTAGTGAACTGAGAACAATTGGGTGATGTACTTCTATTTTATGTAATTTATCCTTTTTGTCTAAATCTTTGTTTGTAACCTAAAAAGTTTTAGATTTGATTCGATTCATTATTTGATTAGGTTTGGGTTCTATTCTGAATCCAAATGTATTCAGATTTGAAGCCTATCAAATATGAACGTATTTATATGCCACATGTAAAAGGGGTGAATTAGATCAAATAAAGTCTATGTATATACATGTGTGTGTGTATATATATATATATATATCTGTGTGTGTGTGTGTGTGAAATTATACTCTATTCTTGGTTTATTACTAGAATCATTCCAATAAGCCTGGGATGCAAGTTGAAATTTTATGTATGTTGTATTTTCCATTACTGTTATCTGTTATTATACAATTACGCCATCATGCCTTAAATATAACGGTCAAAATGTGGAAATTAACATGTATGCCTTAAACTTAGGACAAGTTGACAATTTTTATCTCGTCAGAACGTTCTCACATTCATATGAAAATTAGCTTTATTTATGCGTACTAAATATTCTACTTATACAACGTAATTAAATAATGACACACAGACATGAGGTTAGTTGCCATTTGTGGTATAAGTCTGCCTGGAACCGACCAGCAAATCCAGCAACCACAAGTAGAGCTAACAAATGTGAGAGGTCTTGGTGTCATAGGTCATTCAGATCTAGTACACTATGACATGAGGTTACTTGTAGTGGAAGCCTATCCGGAACCTCCCGAGATATCCAGCATCTACAGGTATACTGTTTAATGTGAGCGGTATAGTTCATGTGTGTGTGTGTGTATGTAAACCTACTTTGTGTGAATAGGCAGGTTTACTACACCTTGGGAAGGTCTTAAGTGGTTGACTCTCTTCTTATCTAGTTTGGGTCTTAAGTGGTTAGGACTAGGAACCTCTCCAAAGGTTTATTCCTTGAATAGGTACCAATGTTATGGGACCCACCCTTATTAGATTTGAAGTAAGTCCATGCGTACTCCTTCTCTAAAAGTAGTTAGGAATGGCGGTAACGCACTAGGGCAGTTCACGGGGGATGTCCACTTTCTTTAGGAGCTTATAATGGCTAAACTAGGGTCAGGACTGGTTTATAAAGGATATGTGGTCGTAGTATGCTCACCAACTGTCCATGGGGAGTCCTAAGCGACATAGGTGTTCTACCGTAATATTAGTTAAGTAGTAACGTTCGCAATGCTACTTCTCATATTACAAGTGAGAGTATAGACTCAAGAATGTTGATGTATTAGGACGGGGTCTTAAGAGGCTAGGGTCTCCCTCAGGGTTATAAGAGATCGTAAGAATCCACCTTTAATAGGGCCATAAATGACCGAGAATGCCGACCCCGTTGGGTCTTTACCCTAAACGCACTAATGAAGGTCTTAAGCGATTGACTTGGATATCAACCTCATTGGTTAGATACCTTGTGTTTGTGTGAATGTTTATGTGTTGCGTAGACATACCTTGATATATGTAACTTGCTAAATCTTGGGTATGGTCTTTAAGTAAATACGATTTACAGTCACACAGGCCTTTATGTTCTGACCCCTCTCCTTAACATATCCAACAGGTCAGTAGATGGAGTAGATTCTATGGACGAAGCAATGATGGAGGCTGAAGACAAAAATGTAGATATTATGCTATTACAAGTTATCATATATGTACTACTTATGGAAACTTTTGATAATGAGCTTATTGATGTACCTATGGAATAAATGTATTTTAACAATCTGTGTTTGAATTTAATAAAGTGGTACATCATATTTTGCTATTATATTTTGTCGTTCCACTGTGTAAAATTTCCATAGCGCAATGTTTATATATTATTCTATGCAAATGTAATTCATTACAAGAACCAACAACCCGTTTGGAATGGCTCTAAGTTTCGATGGCCTGGCCTTTTCTAGGTTGAAATTTAGGCCCATTCCGGACGGGTTATTACGAAGCTTCTCATTCATATCCCAAGAACAAGTTCCCGCACCAACTATCTGATAATCGGATTAGGTTTTATCCTAATTACTGCCCATACGATCGGAACCTGTGCCAGCCACGATAATAGGGGATATCAGTCCCTAACCAGATATATTTAAGACATAACCTTATTCGTTGGTGTTACAACATCTTAGTTTCCCTCATCGGACTCATGCACGCTCATAGCTCTGTCAGAACGCATCTGTACCCATCTCTAAGACTTTGAACCTCTTACCATCCAGATCAGCAAAGCGTTGCCTGGCTGCTACCTAGTGTGAGTCCCCTCTATGATGACAACAGCGATACTGACTGATACAGGTCCCAAATAATAGCAAGATTGATATAAGACACCTCTAGGCTTGTTCCCTCAGTAACTAGGATTTTAAGAGTCCCAAACCGGATATAAACAGCAAGGCGTGGGACCACTTTGCTTATTAATTAACCGGTTTAACTTAAAAGGTTTAAGTTTATTAATAAGCATGGTTGTAAATGACATTTCCTATTAAACGATATTATGTGTACAACCCTTCCTTAAACCGGCCAGGCACATGCTCAGATGTATATATATATTAAGTTACATGTCTTACTTAATTACATTTGATTCATATATCTTTTCATAACATGTTCTACTTAATACCAAATTATGTTTAACCTATTTATATTAACATGTTTTGCATATTATCCAAATTATATAGTCATTGGATTTCATGTTTTAATATGCCAAATTCTCCTTTCTGTTATGACAAGTTATTCCAATTTAACCTAATTTACGCAATTCTAATAGAAATGGCCTAGGCTCTCGATGGCCTAGGCTCAGTGCAAAAAAAAAAGGAAAAGGAGAAAGATAGATTTAGCTTAGAAACAAATAAACTGAAGGCATAGGACTGTAAATAAATCTAAAACAGAAAGGTTATGATAAAGATGTATATAAAACATGTAACAACCCGAATTTCGATAAACCGATTATTTTTCAAAATTCTAATCTATCAAACTCGTGTTGGTTTGCTCTGGTATCCGGCAGAAAAGGCAGAGACATAAAATATGTTAGAGCTCAGAAAATATCTCACAACGGAATGGATAAAATATAATATAATCAAAGTATAGCCTTACCGTATTAATCATACTGCCTAACCAGTATCCAAAGCTATTATATCTCTGCCACAAATCTAACATGCGAGTATGTTATGAGGAGGGGGGCCAGAACACAAGTTCTGGTGATTGAATTTAAACTATACACTTTGGATAATCCTACATATACCGTTCAAATACATTTTCTTATTTATTAGGTTACTTGGGTTAACAACACTCAAGGCTTACACACACGTCGTACCCATTTACTTCCTAGTGGTTTAACCTACTACAGTATATATGTAGCTACCCTCAATATCGAGGTACTCCCCATAGTACCCCACTCGCACGGTCTCCACCATAATGCCATAGAAATGAATGCAGTCCCTTATCCTACAACAGATTGATGTACGGATCTCTATAACAATGTTACGTTCCGCATATATCTGTTATTACTATGTTACGTAGCGTACAGACTGCCACCTTTGATCGAATCAGATTCCATACCGGAGTAATGCCTTCAAGTCTACGATACACCACCCAAAGTAGACATGTATGTACCTGGACTTTCCCACATACGTATCGTCAACCGTATTCGATGCCTTAACCGCACATAATGTGCACCGAGTTCTGTGGCAGGGCTATACAAGAAATATGGAACTCAGTCGGGAGCTTTTCCATACTTGTATAGGCCCATCTTTAAGAGCCTCAGATATACAGATGTAAAAACCCCAATTTCGACAGACTGATTTTTTTTCAAAATTCTAATCTATCAAAACGGACGTGGGGCCGAGGTATGGCCATAGCCACTATGAGAAACAGACCCGAGGGATATCTGTATATTTGAGGCTCTTAAAGGCGGACCTATATAGGTATGGAAAAGCTCTCGACTGAGTTCTGTGTTTCTTGTATAGCCCTGCCACAGAACTTGGTGCACATTTTGTGTGGTTAAGGCATCGAATAGGGTTGACGACACGTACGTGGGAAAGTCTAGATACATACATGTCTGCACTGGGTGGTCTATCGAAGACTTGAGGGCATTACTCCGGTATGGGATCTGATTTGATCAAAGGCGGCAGTCCATATGCTACGTAGCATAATAATAACAGATATATGCAGAACGTAACATTGTTATGTAGAGATCCGTACGTCACTCCAGCGTAGGATGAGGGAGTGTGTTCATTTATATGGCATTACGGTGGAGACAGTGCGAGTGGGGCACCATGTGGTGTACCTTAATATTGAGGGTAGCTACATATATATTGTATTAGGTTAAACCACTAGGAAGTAAATGGGTACAACGTGTGCGTAAGCTTTGAGTGTTGTTAACCCAAGTAACCTAATAAATAGGAAAATGTGATTGAATGGTATATGTAGGATTATCCAAATTGTATAGTTTAAATCCAGTCACCAGAACTTGTGTTCTAGCCCCCTCCTCATAACATACTCGTAGGTTAAATTTGTTGCAGATATGTAATAGCTTTGGATACTGGTTAGGCAATATGATTAATACGGTAAGGCTATACTTTGATTATATTATATTTTATCCATTCCACTATGAGATATTTTCTGCGCTTTGACATATTTTATGTCTCTGTCTTTTCTGCCGGATACTAAAGCAAACCAACATGAGTTTCAATAGATTAGAATTTTGAAAAAAAAATCGGTCTATCGGAATTCGGGTTGTTACATCTGGTATCGGAGCTTAGGTTTAGGATTCTTGTATAAATAGTGAGTGAATGTATTTGTATTTTCAAAAAAAAATGTATATATTATATATATACCTAGATCCATAGAGGAATCCACTAAATAGAAACAGTATAATATGGTAAGAATTGAGATGACTGTTTTGTACACTAAAGGAATGAATATGGAAATTTGAGACCCAAGGTAATTTGGATGGAAAAGTGTACAATGTACTTTGTATGGAAGGAAGGTGAATCCCATATGATTAGTTTTTTGGGTTAGTGGGTTTGGCAGTAAAACCTTATAAATTGGAAAAGGTTAAAAAGAGAAAAATGGATTAGGAATATATATAGTTGAGAGAATTGATTTTGTGGGAGTGTCTAGGAAAGCCTAGAAAAGAAAAAAATTGGAAACCTACTTTGAGTCTAACCCCATTATTAACTTTTAAGAACTTGAAATTGTAAAAGTTTTGGGAAAGTGGTTTATGGTGTTTTCAAGTTTTAATCTTAAAAGTTATAGTTTTAATTATGTAAAGTACACATATTGAGTTTTAAAGTAAAATGGGGTATATTTTGTAAATAGTGATTTCTTACGAAAATTTTGCCTATAGTAAAATTCTCTCAAAAAAAGGTGCATATTATAGAGCACGTTTAGCTTGTTAGTTTTCTTGTTATATTTCATACAAGAATTTTTAAAGAAAGTTTTGATGTCTCTATTATTTTAACAAACATTTTTGATAAACTATTTTAAAGAAAAAACATTGTTGGATGGCCAAAATAAGTTGTAGAAATTAAGAATAGAGTGGATGTTTGCACCTTGTAGTAGGAGACTGAACTGACCTTATAGGCTAGAACAAATATGATAAACCCGGTTGAGAAATAGTTGTCCTTATCTACTCCAGTTTTTGTGATTTGAAAAAAATGATTTACATTTTAATATATGACATGGTTTGGCAAAAGTAAGTTTTCATGAGGAAAATAAAGTTTTGACACTTTTAAATTTTTGGAAAAAAAATTAAATAAAAAGGGTAAACCATGTTTTAAAAAGTATGGAGTAGGCAAGGATTAATGCCTAGAAAAGACGAGAAAATTTGTTGAGGCTATGAAGAGAATAGCAAGAATTATCTTGGAATAATAATAAGTTCCCGTAGAATGCATAAGCATTGAAAAGCCTAGGGTATTGCTTGAAATAATTGTTGGTACACAACTAGGACTAGTGGTGACTACTAGGTAGTAAAAGGGCAAATAAGTATTTAGATTTTCATGTTAGGGGTACAACCCGTTATTGCATTTCTATTGGGATCATTCTGTTATTTTTCATGTTGGGTAGTTAGCGTAACACCCAAACCTGTCATGTATCCCATGGTTCGGACTTTTCTGTCTAAAGGGGGTATAGTCCTGAGATTCTTGGCCCTTAGTAGTAATTGTGTAGAGCGTCTGTTTCTTATTTTAGTTGAAAGACTAGAAGGATTATTTGAAAACTAAACTTAGGTCGGATGCTTAAATAAGCTAAGGGAAAAGTAAAGGCATAACTAAAAAGGAAACATCAAATTTAGTAAAGGGATAAAACTTGACAAATTATGAGAAAAGATGAATAAGAGAAAAAAATTCCAAGATAAGTTGAAAAAGAAAATCAGTAACAAAGAAAATGTAATAACCCGGAAAATCTGAACCAATTTAAAATTTTTATTTTTGGCAATTTTAATGAATTTTGAATATTTAAAATGAATTATTTTATATAATAATGATGAGAAATTTATTTTGAATAGAATTAGAATGTATATATTTATTTGAATAGACGTTAAATATAAATAATTATTTTTAATTATAAAAGGAATTGAAAATGGCGCGGTAGTTCGAAAATTCGATTTCAAATTCCAAATGAAGGTACAGGATTCAAAGTAAACTGGATTTTAGTGAAACTGAAAACATTAGAATCTAATCGAGAATATCTTTCCAACGAATCCGAAAAATTGAAATTTCATAGCGGGAATAAAAAGATATGCCCAGTTGAAAATTCAGAATAGTCGCTATGGAATTTTGCAAACGACCTTGGTTTTCGACGAAACCATTTTGTTGGATCCGGGATGTCAAATTATTGTAAGGTTTCAAAATTCATAATTTTTGAAATTAATATGTGAGCTTGGCGAAAGAAAACGTGTTTTGACAGTTTCAGCCAATTTGGATCGACCAGAAAATGGCCATTTTTCAAACGGTCTTCGAATTTGAAGAAATTAGTTTTGTTAGGACCGTATCGTCGATATGAAGCTAGAAAATATTTTTTTGGAATTTTTAGAATTCATATGTGGGTCCGGTAAATTGAAATGTACGTTCAAATTCAATATATACTGATTTACATTTTAATTTCAATGAAAACTGAACGAAACAGTCGAATTGGCTTACGAAACATGTCCCATTGTGTTCGGAATGGGGGTAATTATCTTGAGGCGACAGTCGTTGGGTTTGATTTGGAGTCCGAACGAAAAGTGAACCTTTTGGAATTCTAAATTAAATTAAATATATTTAATTATATAGGACCACCCTCCCTTACTCTCTCATTTCGTTCAAAAATAAAAATAAAATAAGAAAACCCCAAACCACCATTGACCCTCTCCCTCCCATGCGTTCAACCTCGTCGCCCTTCCCCATGCCACACCGCCGCCACCATTCAACCTCGCGCCGCCCTCCCCCAACTACAGCCGCCTCCGACGAGCAACCTTGGTCACCACGCCCTCACTTCCGAGCCCTCTCGCCCCCCTAGATTTCAAACCAAATCGCACCCCCCACCCCAATTCGATCTGATAGCCACCCCCTGGCCCACCTCAGGCGCCCTCGCCTGCGCTGCTGTGGATGGCGCGCCCACACCCCCTCCGATCCTTCTTCTCCCTCTCCCCTCCTTCCGGCCTTTGATCGCAGAACCCCCCCTCCCCCATTCGCTGTAAGTTTTTTTCGTTGTTGTATTTTAATTTCTTTTAAATATTTAGTTTAGATTAATCAACTTAAAAACCTGATTTTTATGAATAAGAATATAAATTGTTTTTCAAAATAAAGATTTGATTTTGTTAGTTTAAAAGATGAGATTTTTAGACAAGAAAAGATTAGATTTTTACAATCATAAAGGTATGATTTTTATTTACATAGAAAATTGATCTTTAAGTATGAAAGTTAAGATTTTTATTCATAAAAAAGCTATGATTTATGTTGAGAGAGAAAATATGATTTTTGTTTAAGAAAGATTATATTGTTAACATAGAAAAAGATTAGATTTTTATATTACAGAGATAATAAAAATATGATTTTTATATTATAGAGATAATAAAAATATGGTTTTTATATTACAGAGATAACAAAAATATGATTTTTATGTTGAAAAGAAAAATATACGGAAAACTGAATTATAAAAATATAAATTTTATAATATAAACATCAACATAAAAATATGATTTTTAAGTATGAAGTAACAGTATAAAAATGTGATTTTTAATAATCAACTTCGTGATACAGATTGCGATGACACTGTCCGAAAACAAATCTAAATTCAAACCGTTCGGAGATAAGGACTGGTGGAGTGGATCCCCAAGGTGAGAACCCCTCACTATGATTTTCTTTATACAGTTATTTATTATGTAACTGCATATATGAAATGTTCCCCGTCGTCCACAGACCATGGACGACTTGTTTATTTGGTTGTGTAGTTGAGTGGATTATTGGTTTGAATTTGGTTGTATTGGTGAAATGGAATTTATTAGATTGGTATGTGTGTGGCGCGGGCCATTATTAGACTAGGGATAAGGCTAGGCCTTATCCCGTTTGTAGTACTGTGTTGTTATGCCGTCGAAATTTTCTAAAATACATTAGAACAATAAAAATATTATTTTTATTGTGTAAATGAACCGAATGAATGTTTTATCGTTAACAATATAATTTTAACGTGTATGTGAATAAAATAAATATTCATTTACAAATCAAACGATTTGTTTATGTACACTGATTTGACTGATATCGATTGGGATGATAAATTTTACACATCGCCCAACTGCACAAATAAAACCTGTGTTCGATTGTTTGAAACCCCACACGGGTATTAGGATGGAATTGGACATACACTAATCCCAATAATTAGCTGTATGTTGATTGATTGAATGACAGGCTGTTATAAGAGTTAAATATTTATATTTGATGCTTATGCAGTGCAGAATGCACTCTGGATGATGGATGATTATTTATCACTGTTGTTGTATACATGCGTTGTATGAAATCCATATAATCATAATATATGGTAATTGATTATGTCTGATTCCAGTTCAAAAGAAAAGAATATTTTAAAATAACGATTATTTTAAAATAACGAATATTTTTAATAATATTCAGAAAAGATCAAAATCAAATTTTGATGTCTGATTTGGGATGGACACGATTATATTTAAATATATAAAGCCGTGTTGATTAAATTGACGCCATTTTAACGTGAACGATATTTATATCGATTTTATTCATTTTTATAATGAATATCGAACAGTATTTGATTTTAAAATATAATGTTTTGAAAATATTATCATTTATATATCGATGATGTGGAATATTCAATTTTGATTTGAAATTGAATATGAAGTTGAAATTGTTTTGAAAACGAATTTAAAACGATTTATAATGTTAACCCCATTCTTAGAACGCGATTCAGAACTAAGAAGTATTCACCGACGATGGCACACGACATAACTGACTCATGTCGTTTTTACGACATGGATCCTGCAGTCATCCACACGACATGACTTTAAGTCGTTGGCACGAGTTAAATTCAAGTCATTAATACGACATGAGCCTAAGATATTCTAAATCGTGGCGCAAGCTCTCATGTCATCCGGAGCAGTAATATTCAAATCGCCATGCAAACCATAGCGCGATAATCAAGTCGTTAAACCCATGACGCATGGATCATGTCGCAAGACCCCCAATTTCATTCATGGCATACATCTCCTGGTCGCAACCATTTCGGGGCAAATCAAGTCGCTCGCAATCAAGACGTCGGCGCGGTATAACTAGGATGTACCTTGCACTTTTCCAGATGTTCACATAACATGGCTCGAATTCATTAGTACGACATGGTTGAATGCAAAAGAGCTTGGATCGTTCGTTGAATTTACATAATTCAGATATACTGCAAAATAGCAAAGTGCCAAATGTATGGGCTTCAAGTCGTCTCATGACATGCAAAGCCTCCTGCGACTTAGTGAAATCCATTCCTACGAGTTGGTTAAATTCATGTCTGCGACATGGAATAAACCAAGTTCACACAATATGGTTCAACTGCTTGAGTGAATGGAGATGACATAGCTTAAGCAGGTTACAGGAATGATATTAAGGCGTTTATAACGACATATGTCATGAACCAAGTCGCCTAACAGTATGTAAATGCATCAGAGAAAGTTGCGCGTTGAGTGAATATAAATGGAATGCCATCTCATGAACACGTAAGGATTTTGATTCATGTCGTTCACTATGTATTCATGTCGCCGTGCCATCCAAAGGAAGTCATAACATCAAAGCTGAGGAATGCCATAACCAGGTCGTGGAGGTATCTTGGTCTCAAGGCGCTGCAACGACTTATTTGAAGGCTACTTTATGACGCAGTGCACATATACAATTAAGCAGTATATACTTGTTGAAGCCATGGCGTTCCAGAAAGTGCACCACAACCATGTCGTGCATAACGTTCAGTCAAGTCACAGCAAACATTAGAAGAATGGAACACGTGGATGTGCAATGATGCATACGAGCGTAGGTTGAAAGCATGTCGTAGGACAAGTGGCTCAATATGAAAGGGGGTGGACCACTTCTTTCTAAGAAGAGCATGACATATAAAACATATTCCGCTCCATGGCGCAAAGATGGCCATGACACAAGCATTCATGGCGTTCAAACTAATCCATGTCACAAGAGATGATCCATACCACATCTCATCATGTCGAAATGGTGTCGTGGCGTGTGAAGTCATGACAAGTTGAGTCATGTCGTTTTTCTGCATAATTATAGAATTGCCACCCGGGCTAAAATCACCTATAAATACCCCTCATAATTCATTTGAGGGGACGGGATCGAATCTTGAGGCCACGAAGTGCTGTCAAAAATATTCCACAACAATTCCAACATCGATCGAACATCATAGATTGAAGATTAATCCATGGATCATGATCTCTATCGAATGCATCCAAGTGACTTGCGAATTGAGGATTGATTAGATGAGCTTATGTTCAAAGCGGAAGTTTACCAATCCTACACCATCTCCATCAAATCTCCGCGGATATACACGATTCTTCATCATCTCTAATAGATTTGAGTGTGATTTGCGAGTAAAAAAGTGATAAAAGTATTGTAAGAGAGAAGTTAATCTTGTAATCCTCATATTGATAATGGAATTTCTTATGATAGTTGATGTAGATCCTTATTGGATTGAACCACTATAAAGGCTTGTGTCTTCTACTTGCATTCTAATAATTGTGTGGCTCCACGTTTCATTTTTGTGAGACTTTTTCCTCGCATTCTTGGTGTTTAGCCCAACTTTGGGAAAAACATATAAAATACATTTTAAAAGGAAATCGATGAAATATATATAAGATATATACATATATTATATATATATATAATGGCCTGAATATAACGCGCCAAGCTACGGCAGTTCGCGAATTTCGACCATTGACTTCGAATGGACATTACAGGAGATCCGACCGTCGGATTCTCCTAAAACCTGAACTGTTGGGTTCGCATCGAAAAGAGCTTTCTACCGAATATTAGAGACTTGAAATCTAACAGTTGGATTTGGAATTATGCCCAAATCATATTTGGATAAGGTCGTTGTAAGTGCGGTTCGATGGTTGTTTATGGAAATCGACTGTACAGACCTTGATAAAATTATTAAAAATATCAATGATTAGTATAAAATCATAAGAAATGATTTGGAAAGAACTAGGATGAAAAATTCCATATTTGAAAAGATAAAAATAGATTTTTATCGAAATGAACTAGTTTTGAACTAGAATTATAATCCATTTATTGTTAAAATAAATAAATTGGATTTGAAATGGTTTTAAAAATAACCAGAATTTCCAATATATAAATTGGAAATGGATATGAATCGAAATTGTCTTTGGAATTTTTCGATGTTGGATTTCGTGATTATACAGATATTGTTATGGAAATTTGAAATATATATTTACATCGTTATTTCCAACACGATATTTGTAGGTCGTAGAATGTGATATTGAATATAAGGCGATATATTTCCTAGTCAGAATCTTGTATTTAATATCAAATGGGATTTGGGTTTGTCGTGAATGGTGTCTTCATTAACACTGTTCTTAAACTAAGTTGAGAAAAGACTAAATCTTTTTATTTAGATTTAATGAAGTATACCAATTAATTATATTTAATTGGAATTGAGATTTGGGTTAATCGTGAACGGTGTTTTAAATAACACTTGTTCTTTAACCTGATAATTAATGGAATGTGAATAGGGTTTATCGTGAACTGTGTTTTTAATGACATTCGTTCTTTAACCCGATTTACAGTAAAATGTGATTTGGAATTTATAAATCTTTTGTTAAGATTTAAAGGAGATTTTCCAAAGTAAAGTTTTCCAATTTAATAAAATAAATTGGAATGGAATTCGATTTGATAATAATCGAAGCGAATTTCTGTGGGTGAGGACTGCTAATATATATGGAATTTAAAAGGCTTTGCCATTATTCCATTTATATTATTAGTCGGATATGGAAGTTTATATCGATTATATATATCGATTTGTTTTCCATGAAGATTCCATCGTTAATGGAATGTGATTTTGGGTTGTCGTGAATGGTATCTTTAATAATATTGTTCTTAGACCCAACGGAGTTAAGAAAATCAGAAACTAACTAGAGATTAGTTAAGTTGAATGGTTTCTTGGGTATTGATCTGATGTTGGTTTTGGCCTTCGGGGTTAATACCTAGGGAATTGTTCACTTGCTAATTTATGGTTAAAGGCTGATGGAATGGAATGTGATTTTGAGTTTATAGTGAACCGTGTTTTAAATGACATTGGTTCTTTAACCCAGTTAAAGACGGGATATGATTTCCCAAGTTAAACAATCATTAATATTGATTTTTGGGAAGATTAAAACCAAATGGAGTTTTAATGAATATTTAATTAGATTGAAGTGATCGAGAATGGAGTATCACCAGTTTTGCTCCAGGCGATAGTTAAATCTTTAATTAGATTTGAACGTGAATTGGTAATTGAATTTACCAATAACACTGTGGTGTTAGATATGAAGTATTACCAGTTTTACTTTATGAGATGAATAGGTTGGGGTTGGGAGATTTAACAAATGATTACTTCGGTAAGGTTCGCTAATCCCGGCCAGTTTGGATAAACCATAATTTGGTTTGAATTGATATTCAAAAGAAGATTAAAGAATAAATTTAAAGAATTTATCTTTGATAAAATTAATGGGAACCTTTCCCAAAATGTAAGAATATTTGAATAAAGAAATATTCTGGATTAGAACGAGGCGTATGTTGTGTTTTATAACACTTGTTTATTATATACGCGAGTTATTCGGAAAGGCCGGGTTTATACCCATTGTGAATAACTGAATCGACGATGAAGACGGTGGTTGAAGACCGGAGGTCTTCACATCGTTTGGATAATTACTGATGATCTTGATTGGGATGTACACCCAAGAGGAGGGAATCAGTTGGTGATCGTCCAGACGTACTTGGAGATCGATAGATATGCGTGGAATAAAGTTCCTCCGGTTTCGTTCAGACCCAGAACGGACTTGTAAATGGATGTGTGTCTGACATCGAATTTCATTTTGTGTGATTGATATGCATCGGTTGCATAGCATGAATTGGTTGTGTGGCATGTTGAGATGCAAATGATCAAGGCTTTTGTTGAAAAGAAAAGTCTTGTGGTTGATGATTAAAGCTCGGCTTTAATATAGCGTAGCTTTGTGTAGCGTTAATTAGCGAGCCTCACACCCCGGTGTGAACCAGAAATGGGAGAGGACATCAGGGAGGGCATGCGTTTCCTTCTAGCTAGGAGTGGTATCAGCGTTTTACACGCCCTGGCATTTTACTTATGTGGATGATGGATAGCGAGGCACCTCGGTTGTATCGGTCGATCCGGGACCGATGGAGTCATTTGGCTCATTGACGCCCTATGGGGCGGGGAAATGTAGTGTTCAGGCATTTTAATCTACTTCGAGTGGACCGGCCCTGACGATCCAAAGGCTTGACGGAGTACTTGCCTGAGACATGGGCTAGAGCGTCTCGAAGCGGTAAGGACGATCCCTTGCCTTGGTTCATAGATGGAAATCCAACTTCCAATACGTGACATTTGCGGTTTTTATTGTAAAGCCTAGAATTGGCAACATGATATATGGTACCCATGCCGTCTAGGATTGATACACTTATATTTGAAGTTGTTTTATACACTATGCACTTATAATAGTATCAAATGATTTGTTTTAACGTACCAAGCATGTTTGTCTATTAGAAGGTAAAACCCTATCCCTCGACTTGTGTCGCATTGTGTGATAGGACCTGGGTCTTATAATAGCTTCATTTTTCCAAAAAGCATTGCGCTGTTTTGTTATATGCACTGGTATTCTTGGGAGGAAACCCGTTCCGTGTTATACGGCGTGGTCCCTTGATTTACCAAATTTTAAAGTAAAGTTTTAAATAACTGTTTTAGTTCTCACACCAGTCACATGACTGACTTGGAGTTTATTGTTTTAACCTAAACTCTGGGTGCCCCAATTTTCCGCATGAGCAGCTAGTAGTTTTGTTTTTGCAGATTTATATTCATAGGATCCTGGTTTACAGCTGGAATGATGTCCGGAAAGCTCAGTATCCGTATATCTCCTTCAGTTGTGCTTTGTATTATTTTCCGCTGCTATGGAATATATTGTAATCTCTGATATTTATCGAATGTATTTTATTTATTCATACTCTGTATATTCTTGTATCTGATGCAAATTGTTGTAATAAGCAATGAAATGTTCTTCTGTTTGTGTTCTGATTTGTCTTGTCATCAGTACAATCCGTGATTTCCCGTAAAGGGGATTTCGGGTCATGTCAGAAAATTTTCTTATGTGGGTTGTGATTGGATAGGAAAATAGGGAATCTTTATAGATAGTTACATAAAATCCAAGTACGGTAGGAAAAAGGTATATAAAAGAAAAACAGAAGATGTGAAATTTTCTCTTTTTCACCTTTTGGTAATATAAGAAATTGAATTTAGAAAATTAGATATTTCTAAAATTCAAAAATAAAGTTGGTTGGTAGGGTTTTGGATGCAAAAATTGGATGTACTACGCTCTTTCTTAGTAAGAGTGTGGGACAATTTGGATGAAAAAACATTTTTGATTTTCAAAATATTGCGTTAATGTAGAACTACCAGTATATTTAGGATGTAAGCATCACGTTTTGAAAGGATTTTTGAAAAAAAAAATTGCATACATATAAAAGGTACCGCTTAGGCATGCATACATATATTATTATGTTGTATTTCACTTTGCACAAGTGCACAATGTTTGCAAAAATTAGATGCACACATGATGGATGTATATTATGCGAGGATTTAATTGATTTTACCCTTATCAAATTTCGGGGACGAAATTTCCTAAGGGTGGGAGAATGTAACACCCCGCATTTTATGACAATTGAAGAATTAAATAATGCATATATGTATATATATATATGCACAGACATAAACACTTAAGAAAAAGAAAATTTTGAAGAGCTTCCAGAATTTGGCCACGGGATTAGCGTCATTGCGATCGTGGCGATTTTCTGGTCAATTTAGACTTATGGATTACAGAAAACTGATTTACGATGAAAGAGATACCTTTAAATGAAGTGTTGTAACAAAACATGAAAATAAGGTAAAAGAAGAAGAACAATGATCACCATTGTTTCTTTAAATTTATTAACAAAAGACATCATAGCTCAGTTGGTTAAGGCACTGGTAACATAGAGGTCGGGGGTTCGAATCTCGGTAGCGACATAATTTTTATCTTTGTTTTAGAAAGGGCCAACTGAACATACAAATATATGTATGCATACAAATTCAAAATTTAAGAGGATAAGAACGCACATATAAGGGAAAATATACATATAAAGAAATAAAGAAAATATATGTACATATATGAGAATATATTTGTATACATGTGCATAAATATATGTATACAAGAGATAAAATTCAAGCTAAGGCTACAAACGATGAAATATGGCAAGAATCAAATAACGGTGCAACACCGTTTGAATTTTGAAAACGAAACGAAAATTGTGCTTATATATACATGTAAAATAATCGTTAGAAGAATTGTTTATGCATAAGAAGATTACATGTGAATATAACAGTTAAATAAATTCTAGAAATTCAAACATTCGAAATCCAGAAATTCAAACGTTCAAAATTCTGCTCCAAAACTGCTTGTGGGACCCAGGGGGTCGACACCCCTGTAGGGGTGTCGACACCGGGGTCGACACCGCTATAGGGGGTCGACAACGGGTCGACACCGCTATAGGGGGGTCGACACCCCTATAGGGAGGTCGACACTCCCCCAGATCCGGGCAGATCCATTGACGTATCCGGACCGTTTTCTTAACCAGGTTCAATGCTGACTCAGCGCTGCGTGTACGATAAGATCCTGAACATCTATAAATAGGCTAGCAGAGCCTAGCCTAAATCTCACATTCTTTGAGACAACGTCTAAGCTTTGCCATTCTTCCTCCTCCTCAAATCTCTTAAGAAAATTAAGATTATTAGTTTAGGGAAATTTCTAAATCAAGATCTAGGGGAAAAGAATTGACGTTAATAAAAAGGTTTTCGTAATCAAATGCGAAGTGAGGTAATTTTCTAGATCTGGTCTATTCAATTTTCTTTCTCTTTCTTCCTTTTTTATTTTAGTAAAAAATTATGAATCCATGGTTGTTAGGTTTTGAATCCAATTAGGGGAAGACCATGGAATGCTAGATCCTAGACTAGATCCAGGATTTGGAAAGCAAATGAGGTGAGTGGATTTAAGTTATATCATTCTTGATAATGATATATTATCGTTTAACATTCTCCGTTATCGTACAATGTGAATTTGCTAGAATTATTAGAAGTATTGAAATGTTATTATGACATGTTGAAATACAATATGTTGAAAAGTTTAAACATATGTTAAAAGGATTAAAGTGACGAATATGACATGTTGGAATATTAATATGCTAAGATATTAATATGTTGGAAAATTCATATGTTGAAATATAAACTTGTCAAAATATGTGTAGCGATTACTGTTGTTTCAATTCCATGTTAAATTGTGACATTTATGTACCTGGACCGTTAACGGTAGAAATTGAGAACATTACATGTTATTTTGTTTGATCTGAGCAATTACATGATTAAACAATTACATATTAGAATAGAATTTATTGTATGTTAAAAAGAACATGCGACATAAAATGGGTTAATATGATGACATCTAAAATATAGACTTGAAAGAATGGAAACGCCTAACTATATAGAAAATTTACAGTGAATAGGAAACTGTAACCGCGCTTAGACATGAGGTTAGATTACACTTGTGGTAGAAGAATGCCCAGAACCGCCCGGCATATCCAGCATACACAAGTGGTAAATCTAATGTGAGGGGTATAAGTGCATAAATAAAACGTGTAATGGTGCTAAGACACGAGGTTAAGTCAACTTGTGGTAGAAGTTTGCCCAGAACCGCCCGACAAATCCAGCATCCACAAGTGTAGACTTAATGTGAGAGGTCTAGTGCATAAATATATACATATATATATATATAAATATATGTAAATAACGGGACTGGTAAACACCATTAACTGGAATTAATGGAAATAAATGGAATTGAATGAAAGATACAATAGTAAAAGGATTGGAATAAACAGGGATTGATAATAACCTTATTAGCCTGTTTTGTGACCAGGCCACCTAAAACTCAGATGATCAGGGTTACATATGTTAGAGGATAAAGCTCTCATATGTCCTAAAACCAGAGCTCGGATTGGATCAGATTGGGATAGCTTGGATCGGTTCGGATGGGATAGCTCGGATCGGTTCGGATGGAATAGCTCGGGTCGGATCGGATGGGTGCAACAACACCGGTTCGGATCGGATCTAAACCTCCTAACCGAACTGCCTGAAACACGCAACTTCCCTTCATTGTAGACCTATTCTTGTGCTTATTTACCCAGACCGATTGACACTTGTAAGCTCATGAATGAAGCCACGCTCCCCAATTTCTCCATCACTTTCGAAGTCCTCCCTGATGCTGCCACGTGGCCACTCTTCCATAACCGAATTTCTGCCTATAAACACATGAATTCACAGCCATTTGAGGGGACTTTTGGCATTTTGGTTCCCGATGTCTGCCATGGCCGCACCCCCTTCAAGAGAGAAACTTCTTCTCCAACGAAAATACAATGAATTCAAATAGAAGTATTTATTAAATTCGAGTGTTTGAGTGATTGTATTCGTCGTAATTGTAATTCTCTATTGAATAAAGAACTATAAAGTGGATGTAGGCTCGTTAATGCCGAACCACTATAAATCTTGTGTGTTGATTGCTTTTTCTCTGCTTTTAGATTACTATTCTTTGACATTACCTACGAATCCTAGACAATTGGTTGTTAGTGCCATTTTTTGGTCTAACATTTTGGTGCTTTCACTGAGAAATGAAGATTCTCAACGTTGATGGATTCTCCAATCTACTAATTGGACCGCCAAGTCCGATGAGGAAATCCGACAAATTCTCTATTTTCCAATGATCTTGTAAGAATGACAACTTCCAGACGTGAAGCCAACAGTGTTCCTTGTAGCAGCGATGATTGACAAGGATTTGAAACGGCAGCTTCGGCATATTTCAGTCTTCGGTTCGGATGAAGAGCAAATGGGTGTTCTCTACCTGCAAGTGAGAGTCACTGCTATCAGTCTCCAGGTCGAACGGGTCGGATCGGATCTGTTCCGATCCCCAATCACCGTGTATAAAGCTTGATATGTGCCAGAATCAGTTCGAATGTTCTCGGGTCGGATCCGACCCGATCCGGGGGAGGGCTTCCGATCCGACCCAGTAATAGTGTTCGTATGGCAAATAATGAAGAAGGCCATCCGACCTGAACCAACAACTGCACCCCAATCCGAACCGAGTGTCTCCATCTGACTTGATTTGATCTGCGGACATAATTCTATCCGAAGGTACGTCCATACCGCAACTTGAAGGCAAATTTCGATCCGACCCGAAACAGCTATTTTTGGGAAAAATACATTTTTCAGATCATTTCAGAAAAGCCTCCATCTTCCAAAATCGAAAAAATCGCGCGGACCCCCACCGGCGCTGCGCCCGGACCCGCTGACGGCCTCGCCTTCGGCTCGGAGCATGGCTCGCCTTCAGCTCGACATATATTTTAGCCAACAACAGTCATCAAAGCTTGCTAATGAAGATTAGACGGATAGTTAAAGAATATGACAATGAAATGGCAACGACTGGGATTCTTCCTAGAGCCATGACGCCTACTTACATCAGTAAGCCAATGCGAGGAGATATCGATCAAATTCAACTTGCTATCAACGACAGTATACGAGACAACGATTGTCTCATAGCTCTTCCTCTTCCATAGCTCCGATGGTGTATAGATCTCACTGACACAATTTATATTGCTCCCTGACGAGTAGTGACCACCTTATTTATGTGACTTAAACCTGTTCAATAGGCGGAGACCGAATGACGGTTATATGGAACAATCCGGGCACTACTCCGAAGATAATTCATATGATCTTAGCAACCATGATTATCAATGATGGAATATTGGAAAGCAACTGAGGATCCTAGCAATACAAAGCTACACCTCACTTGAATAGTGTGGTGAAAGACGTATGTCCTGTAGTTCACTCCCCGAAGAGCTTACCCAACCTTTGCAATTCCTATCTGCCATCAACTACGTCAATGAAGATTGGTTTCCATTAAATAAGGGTTAGACCAATGTACTTTGGTACCCCGAGTTAAGTACCAGTTGGACCACCATAAGCCTTGATTGGATCAATGGATCCTTGCCCGAATGATAGCAACTTGAGTGCTCACCAACCACCATATGACCTCGGTCAATAGATGAAAGCTTGAGATCAAAGTGAATATGAATCAATCGTTAGCTTTTTTTTCTTCATACTTTTGTTGTGACAGAACCCAGGAACATTACTTGAAGCCTCGCAAGCTATGCTATCATATTCAAGCTTATCTGATTATGGTCTATATCAACCAGCTCAAACAGAATTCATAGCTTACATCACGCCCTAGTATCCATAGCTAAAAGCCCCAACCGAAGCCAGAGTGGGAATGATATGTGATAACTAAGTTACTAGGAGAGCCGGCTATTTGGCTGAATGGAATATGCTATGTAACAAAGACGGCATAGAACCCAAAAAACGCTTTCCCTCCCGGTGAGATGGAGTGTAAAGGAAGCATGGGATTAGCAAGCGTTAGCTGACTTCATCGTTGAGTCTATAGTTCCCAAAGAAGATGTGTTAAATGAAGAAGATGGCCCCTCAAAATGAAAGATGAAAAACTAGCACCCGAAAGTTATATACGGATGGTGCAAAGAATAATCGACAGTCCGGCGTTGGAGTTGAATTGATTCGAAGGAAATTCCAGATGAAGGGACTATGACTCGCAACTTACCTAGAACAGGTAGAAGAGATGTTGGATGGATGGGAACATTGCAACATATCTTATATCCCACATACGGATAATTAGAAAGCGGATAATCTGGCCAACCAAGCAACTTCTTGCAGCATGGAGTGTTTCCAACAAGAGAAGTGAAGGGCGTACCATCGTTCATTATGCCTCGACTTATTTCCTTTGAAAGGTTGTCCCGAGATAGATATCAACGAGTCTCATTGCTCGATTTACTGCCCAGAATGATTTAACAAAATCACTAATTAATTTCCCGCTTGAAGGGAGATATATGCGAATGTAATGTCTAATGAGCGATGTTTTGGAATTAGAAAGTGAAGATTCACACGTCCATTCCCTTCATCAATTATCTACCAAGTAACTCATTCCCCAGACGTTGGGGGCAACTGGAGATTAAAGCATGAATCGCTCGAGATTACATCATCTAATTCAAAGCTGATACATCATGAGTGTGCATGGCCGATTGCCTTGGCCTTGCCTGAAGGTTAGCGAGTTGAAGGTTTAGAACGCTTACGCCTGAATGCTGATTGATCGTCTGTGCACCAACCCTTGTCACCGATATGGGATCGAAGGCATATCAACAAATTTATGAGATATGACTATCTCACCAGTAGCAACATCCTATTTCCTAGCATGGAAAGTACAAAAGTTTCTATAAGTATGGATTCATTGTTCTCTTGCCAATTACCATCCTAACACCAATGTGATGATGTGCTACCATTAGCGGTACATACATGACTCCCTAACACTCAATCCTTGCCCTTAGCAAGGGGGCAAGAAGGCGATTCAAAGGAGATGCAACCTCGTCATTCGCTTACAGTATTTACCTAACTGCCTTTGTCACTCTAAGACCCCAATCAAGGTCTGTTCACTCTCGGGACTGCCATTCCACGACAGTTTGAAAAGAGGTTCATCACCAGCTAAATATTTTGGCAGCCATCTCCGACAGAGATTGTCGAGGCAAATAGACCTACAAAGAGCATGCAATGCCATTTTCGCATATAATGATATTCATTCCTTTAACAGGATTACTCTTTAACCATAACTCTTATATTTGCATGCTTTGAGAGTTATTGATGTAATTAACTCAGATGAATTAATGTGTGGATGGTGTAGGTACCTAGGATTTGATACCGATCAGACTTCTAACACCCGCATATAGAGTTATGGAGCAATATCATGACAAGCTTGACTGAACCGCTCGTTTATAAGCCACGCCCTCCACTTGGAAGAGGTTGTACAGCTCAAGGTGGATCTGAGATGACCACCCACTCCTAGGCTCATACGTGGCAGAGCTAAAGATAATTATGCATCGACTTTTGCATTTCAAAGTCGAAATCCGATTTCAGATGGATGCAGTTCGACCGTCTACATGGTTCGATCCTATATTTGACGCCGCCAGATTACATCAATCCAAATAAAGGAGGCAGCACTGCCCCTTGATATGCTTACTTTTCAATCATGCAATTTACTTTTACATGCTTCCCGAGTTATTGACATAACTAACTCATGCGATATGAATGATGCAGGTACCCGAAGTTCGGTGCCAATCACTCCTCGCATGGATTGATCAAAGGAACGCAAAGCCTTGGCAAACATTTTCTGACTGTTTTCCTAACTAACTCTAACCCTCAGAGCTTGGATAGATGTATGAATCTAGGATGAGTGTGAGAGGCACCCCAAAATTAAATACCAATCGATCCATGACTCTAACTCTCATGATTTGAGAGAACACGTAAAGGACGATACTGCAATGTCCGACCAAACTCCATCCCATGAGTCGACGGGACGAGAGAGGCTTGATTATTGCAAATGGCCACCTTTACCCATGAATCAGGGATTATGAGGTAGCGCCTCAGTGAGTGTGATCCGACCGGTTGCCCAAAAAAACTTCATCCTCCAGTATGAAGCGTGGAGTAAGGACTAAAACCAAGTTTGAGAACGACACTCGATACGATGGACTCCCGCTCTTGGAAATATACTGTAGAAGGAGCGTCGGGGTGAATGATGCAACTGTTTACCTAAATAACTCTAACCCCATGAATTGAGGAAGAGTATAAAGGACGGGAAGATGATGTCCACAGGGCATAAAGGCGCACCACGATTAAAGACTGCCTTGACCACACTCTACACTTGGCATTCGATGGGAGAGTATAAAGGCGCTAGGGACTGGCGCCACAAGAACTCCTACCCTGCTGAAGGATCGGGGAGCAGACTGAAAGCTGAGTTCGAACTTTATCCTGGGCATACGACAGGAGAGTATAAAGTCATGTTGATTAAATGCCATAAAAGGGCTCCTACCCCACTGTAGTATCGGGGGAAAGAGTGAAAGCTGAGCCCGAACCCTTCATGTTCGGACATGGGGGGCAATGCTCTGTCGATCCCGCTTGTTCACTATTGATTAGGAGCATACACACACATCACACCCCTACGATGGCTGCAATGTGATATACTATTTATTTAAAGGGATACTGAATTGAAACCCTTATCTGATTTGTGATGCGATTTATTCCTTGATACTTAGTGTAGTATTGCTCTGACTACAAATATATTTGATTGAAATATATAACAAACTTGCAAATGTATGATATTGCAGGAATACCACTTTGTTTGTTGATGGAAGATTTACAAAGGATGACTGGTCAAGAATGCAAGGCCCGCACTCGCAACAACAACAAACCAATAGAAAACAAAAAGGGCCATGTCCAGAACGCTGACGTTGATGCCTAATGATAAGCATCCTACGTGACTCAAGGTGGCGACCAAAAGAGGCCTTGAGAGTGAATTATTCAATGACATGTCATGCGACTTAATACTCGCTGCTGGGAAGGACCCGACAAAGCCCTGGGATTCTTGATGTCTACCCGGTCTTAATATGATCTAACACGATCATGACATTCATGATTTTTATGGATTGAAGATTTCCCTGACTATCCGGAATACACCGCCCTCCATCTAAATTTGAAAAGCATCTGATCTAACCACCACCTGTCTTGTGCCATTACCCTTGGACTAGGGACATACCATTGAAAATATTTACAAATGGCATAGCTTATATGTCTGTGTCTAACTTATACCTCGATCTTGACAGGCCGCTTGAGGACCACAAGAATGGATGCATATTGAACATCCATTTTCTAGTCTCGACCGACTTTCCGATTGAAAGACCCCGGGTGAGGGGCACGCTATTACTTTGACTTCTGGCTTGTAAGGAAGCAAATTGCCTGATACTCCAACTCAAGGGCTAAGAAGAAGGAAGATAGAAATTTCTTTCATGCTGAGGATGTGGATGCAGAAGGCGCTAGGAACGGAGGAAGTCAATAGATTTCTTCTTGTGACGATTCCTCAGCATGTCAGCCTAGATATGAAATGGATGGTGCCATTGCCGAATTGAGAACCCAGATTCTCGGCAAGACGAACTTCTCCAGAAACGACAAAAAATGATGGATAACTTCTTTACTTGGATAGATGAAAGGCCGAGCAACTACGACTTTCTTGTTGGAGCAAGTATTGTGGGAATTCAAGCGATAACGAACTTGGCTCACACACTCCCTGTTACACGGTTCAGATCGCATGATACCCTAGGACAGGTTGGCAATGTAGTCTTGAATGAAACAAGGTGCAATCAACCTCCTCCCAAACATTTGCAGCATGCAACTTTTGACTGCAGCATTTTGGATGAAAATGACGGCAATGCAAGCATCACTGAAAACATAAACGGAGTCCGACCAACCTATGCTCCAATTCATATGAATGCTTCAAATCCAACTCATATTCAACATAAAGTTCCCCATTTCTTAATGTAGGGGGCAAACGAGATCATCTGAGACAGCTATAATCTGACTTTATCACCACCCGACTCCGAACCTCAGAGCTTGGATAGGAGACCAAAGACTAACATGACCTAGACACGAACAAATCATTTTGCATCAAATTCTAACTCACAGCTTGATGAGGGAATATAAATTCAGAGAATACGTGGATTAGATGATTACCATTTAGTAAAATCCCCGTGGATGGGGAGTACGGGATACGAGCTTCGAGCAACATAATTTGACTATCGGCCAAATTTAGGCACATTTACTATTATCGGAGTTCCGCAAGATCCCAGACTATAACCAGAAGAATGGCTCCTCAAGGACAACCAGCATACATCCGAGTAGCGTAGCACCATCTAGAATTAAAAGAAAGAAGCCTGATTGACGACTATTACATATGCGGAATCAAGAAACGAGGGACCAGCTTCCGTCCACTTCAAAAGTTCATGCTAGGGGCACAAGCGCTAAATTGAGCTATTGGCGACAACTCCGCAAAAACAAAGGCCAAATTGCCAATGTTATTTAATGCTTCATCAAAGGTGGCACACCTCAAATGCAGCTCAAAGATCCACGCCTATCGACCCAAGAGTGTTATGTTACTCACTTCAATCAAAAAAAGGTTTGGCGAGACTCTGCATTCGTTCCTCAAAAAATTCGATGCCGCGGTGGCATCGGTAGATCAACCTGGACCATCTATAGGGTTGATAGCAGTAGTATCTGATATTCTGAGTAACTCCGACATCAAAGTCTCTCTGCAACGAGGCCCAGCAAGTTGCCTTGGCGGATTCACCTCTAGAGTAAACATCAATACCTTTATGCCATGCGATTTTCCCAGAAACGTTGATGAATTCTATCCTGAGACAGACAAATTCCTGCAACAAGAGGGCATCTATATTGAAATGGATGTTCTCAATGTTTTCATGAAAAAGAATGGAGCGTCATCTGACTCCTGAAACAATCAAGACAAAAGAAAAGCCCTGGAAAATACTGATAGGAATGCATAATTCGTAAAATAAATAATTTTATTAATTGATCCAGCAATCCTGATTGTCAAGCTCAATGGAACCAAGCAGGAGGGATAGACTCAACAATACTATGACGGCTATTTCAGATAATTCCAAAGCATGAACTAAGGAACCCGAATAACTCCCTAACAATGTTCCTTCGCTTTCATGATTGACGAGCATACTCAACTCTGTGGCTGATGCAAGTAGAGTATCTAAGTTCATTGTCGCTCGATGATCCAATTCTCACATTCTGACTAAAGAGATGGAATGACACCGACGTGAATATTATTCGACCATTCACGTATACAACTCTAATGCTTGACGACATAAGAAAGAAGTACAGAACAACACGGGTCAACCAAGATTGTTAAACCTGCAGCTCTAACCCGATGTGAAAAAAAGAAAGTTTAAAGGCTAGAAGACTGGATATCCGATTGACCTAGTCCAATCCCTAACGATGCCAGGGGCATAATCACTAACTTCACTCATCTTACACTGAGATTGGGAGCATGAGCTTCAACTAACAGACTAGCTTTGAACATGATCCTGATTTTGTGCATAATTCAGAACATATACACTATATCTCTGGAATATGACATGATTCATCTCGACCATCCAAGTGAGCCAACAACGGATCAAACATGAATCCAAAGACTCGACCCGCAATTGCATCAAATGGAGAGTGTGATAAACTCCTCTACTACCTTAGGATTGTGATGATCATACCAACCATTGGCTTGCACTTTTTCGACAACATCTCGTGCTGACTCGTATGTGATCATGGGATTATAAAATGATCCAGAGTGATAATGGCTTTCAGATACCTTATTTTTACGATTCGATGCGATCGTGGATCCCTAGATTAATATCCTGATATCGAGATAGTCCAGATCCAAGCACAAGTGACAGATTTATATGCCAATTCTGATGCACTCTATCCCAATAATCCAGATACTAGCTAAAAGCCTGAAGATTCTGATACTACCCTATGACTTTGTGAGGACCCGTAACTTCCCCGTGAGGGAAAGAGCGGATTACCTTGAGAACAACACACAATAAAAGCAAATGGAAGAACATTTCATTGCTATTACAACAATTCCATCAGATACAAGAATATACAGAGTATAAATGAACAAATTACAATCGATAAATATCAGAGATTACAATAAATTACATAGCAGCTGAAAATAATACAAAGCACAGCTGAAGGTGACATACGGATACAGAGCTTTCCGGATATCATTCCAGCTGTAAATCAGGATCCTGTGAATATAAATCTGCAAAACCAAAACTACTAGCTGCCCGTGTAGAAAATAAGGGCACCCAGAGTTTAGGTTAAAACAATAAACTCCAGGTAAGTCATGTGACTGGTGTGAGAACTAAAACAGTTATTTAAACTTTACTTTAAAAGAGAGTAATTCAAGGGACCACGCCGTATAACACGGAACGGGTTTCCTCCCAAGAATACCAGTGCATAGAATAAACAGCGCAATGCTTTTTCGAAAAATGAAGCTATTATAAGACCCAGGTCCCATCACACAATGCAACGCAAGCCGGAGGATAGGGTTTTACCTTATAACAGCCAAACATGCTTGGTACGTTTAAAACAAATCGTTTGATACTATAATAAGTGTATAGTGTCAAAACATTTTCAATCATAAATATCAATCATAGGCGGCATGAATGTCCCATACCACTATGTCGCCATACTAGTTCTACAATTAAAACCGAAATGCACGTATTGGAAATTGGATTTCCGTCATGAGTCGAGGCAAGGGGCAAGCTCCTCTCCGCTTCGAGACACTCTAGCAAATGCCTCGGGACTACACACTCTGGGTAACCCCTGGATGCTTCAGGGTCGGTTCTCACTTACATTAGAGGATTAGTATTCCTGAACACACGTTTCCCGGTCCTTACAGACCTAAAATCGAGGCGCCTCATCTAACAACCACACAGGTGAAAAGTATATAAATGTCAGGGCTGGTAAGTCACTGACACCACCATAGCTAGAAAGAAACGTCGTGCTCTCCCTGCAGTCCTTATCCCGTTTTTAACTCATACCGAGGTGTGAGGCTCGTGAATTCACGTTATACACAAAGCTGCCACGTAGGCCGTGCTTAGATCATCAACCACAAGACTTTGCTTTTCAACAGAAGCCTTGATCATTGCATCTCAGCGTGCCACACAGGCAATTCATGCCATGCGATTGATATCTATCGATATATAACCTCTAAGCTCGTACGTCTCAGAGAAGGGCGTTAAGCAAGAGAATAAATTCTCCGCCGCCAAACAGATATATATTTAACAGAAATCAATCAACACAGAATAAAATCCAATGTCAGACACACAATCCATTTATAAGTTCGTTCTGGGTCTGAACGAAACCAGAGGCACTTTCCTCGCATATCCATCCATCTCCAAGTACGTCTGGGCGACCACCAACTATTTCCATCCTCTTGGGTGTACAGCCCAATCAGGATCATCAGTAATTATCCAAACGATGTGAAGACTTCCGGTCTTCGACCACCATCTTCATCTTCGACATATCGTCGAATCGGTTATTCAGAATGGGTATAAGCCCGGACTTTCCGAACAACCCGCGTATATTAAAAACAAATGTAACACAAACACAACATACGCCTCATTCCAATTCATTAGTCACTAACCGTAAATCAGTAAGAGAGCAATCCCCCAAATATTAACCCCGAAGGCCGAAACCAACATCAGATCAATACCCAGGAAACCATTCTTCTTAACTAACCTTCAGCTAGTTTCTAAATTTCAATTCTTAGGGAAAGGTTCCCATTAATTTTATCCGAGATAAATTCTTTAAAATTTATCCTTTAATCTTCCTTTGGATGTCATTTCAAACCAAATTATGGTTTTCCAAACTAGTCGGGATTAACGAACCATACCGAAGTAATTATTTATTTTATTTCCCAATCCCAACCTATTCATCCCATTAAGCAAAACTGGTAGTACTCCATATTTAACACCACAGTGTTGTCGGTAAAATTAATTACCATTCCACGTTCAAATCTAATTAAAGATTTAACTATCGCTTTGGAGCAAAACTGGTGATACTCCATTCTCGCTCAATTTCTAAATTTGATAATTTAGATTATCAATTCACATTTCAATCTAATTACAGATTCATTAAAACTCCTTTTATTGGGTTAAAGAACTAATGTTATTTAAAACACAGTTCACGACAAACCCAAATCACCTTCTATTTATTTATCGGGTTAAAGAACAAGTGTCATTTAAAACACCCTTCACGATAAACCCACAAATCAATTCTATTTACAACCCATTTCAAATCCAATTTATTTATTTAAAAATAAATGGGTTTTAATTTTAGTTTAAAACTAGTTCATTTCGATAAAAATCTATTTTTATCTTTTCAAATATGGAGTTTTTCATCCCAATTCTTTCCAATACACAAATTATGTTTTTACACAAATTATGAATATTTTTAATAATTTTATCAAGGCCCGTACAGTCGATTTCCAACAACGGCCATCGAACTGCACTTACATCGACCTTTTTCAAATTTGATTTGGACATAACTCCAAATCCAACCGTTAGATTTTGAATTTCTAATATTCATTGGAAAGCTCTTTTCGATACGAACCCAACGGTTCCGGTTTTAGGAGAATCCGACGGTCGGATCTCCCGTAATGTCCGTTCGAAGTCAATGGTCGAAATTTACGAACTACCGCGGCGCGGCGCATTCTATTCAGGCCATTATATTATATATATAATATATATAATATATATTTCGTCGATTACTATTTAAAACGAATTTTATAAATAGTTTTGAATTCGTTTCAAAAACAATTTCAAACTTTATTTCAAATTCAAATCGATTTCAATTCTATTCAATTCAAATTCGTTTTCTATTCAATTCAAATTCAATTTGAATTCACTTCAAATTCGTTATATATTCGATTCAATTCAAATTGGTTTTCTATTCGATTCAATTCAAGTTGGTTTTCTATTCGATTCAATTCAAATTGGTTTTCTATTCGATTCAATTCAAATTGGTTTTCTATTCGATTCAATTCAAATTGGTTTTCTATTCAATTCAATTTAAATTGGTTTTCTATTTGATTCAATTTAAATTGGTCTTCAATTCGATTTAATTCAAATTGGTTTTCTTTTCGATTTAATTCAAATTGGTTTTCTTTTCGATTTAATTCAAATTGGTTTTCTATTCGATTCAATTCAAATTAGTTTTCTATTCGATTCAATTCAAATTGGTTTTCTATTCGATTCAATTCAAATTGGTTTTCTATTCGATTCAATTCAAATTGGTTTTCTATTCGATTCAATTCAAATTGGTTTTCTATTCGATTCAATTCAGATTGGTTTTCTATTCGATTCAATTCAGATTGGTTTTCTACTCGATTCAATTCAGATTGGTTTTCTATTCGATTCAATTCAAATTGGTTTTCTATTCGATTCAATTCAAATTGGTTTTCTATTCAATTCAAATTGAAAACGAATATAATCGATATAAATATCGATTCGCGTCAAAATAGCGCATCTCTAATTAACACGGCTTTATATATTTCAAAAATTCCGTTATTCTATTCAACAAATGAATCTTTATTCTATTCGATACGTGGATCTATATTTTTGTCAACACATGACTAATCTCAATGAATGAGTACTGTCCACGTGTGACTATTTTTGTTATTTAATATATTTTATAAAAATTATGGTATCTATCGTTAAAATATTTCGTTCAACACATGACTAATCTCAACGAATGAGTACTGTCAACAAATGAACCTTTATTTTATAATATTCTTTATTTTCTAAATTGGAATGAGGCCCAATCAATTACCATATAAAGTTATTTATATGGATTCCATACACACATGTATATAATAGCAACGATAAATAATCAACCATCATCCAAAGTGCACTACACTGTATAAGCATCAAATATAGATATCTAACGCTTATAACAGCCTGTCAATCAATCGATCGACATACAACTAATTATTGGGTTTAGTGTATGTCGTATTTTATCCCAATACCTGTATGGGGTTTCAAATCAACAAACATAGATTTTTATTTGTGCAGTTGGGCGATGTTTAAAATTTATCATCCCAATCAATATCAGTCAAATCAGTGTATATAAACAAATCGGCCAATTTGTTTATAAATATTTATTTATTCACTTTCACGTTAAAAATTATATTTTTAACGATAATTAATTTATTTCAATACATGAATCTATATTTCTATTTCACATCAATTTCACAAACAAATTTTCACAACATATCAATCAAACAAACAAGCCATCCATGGTCTGTGGATGACGGGTGTCGGGTGCTACTAAACACCGTCTGCATCCTAGTATATATATATAACTAGAAAAAGAGATTTTGAGTGAGAAGTTCTCACCAATAGCTATTCCAACTCCACGACACTTCTAATGTAGGAAATCTTCACTGTTCTCGTCTCTTATCACTTTCGTCGCCCGTAGCCACTACATATGTAAAAATCGAATTTTTACTTCGCTATTCAATATATAAAAATCGAATTTTTATTTCGCTATTCAATATATAAAAATCGAATTTTTACTTTGCTATTCAATATATAAAAATCGAATTTTTACTTCGCTATTCAATATATAAAAATCGAATTTTTACTTCGCTATCCAATATATAAAAATCGAATTTTTACTTCGCTATTCAATGTATAAAAATCGAATTTTTACTTCGCTATTCAATGTATAAAAATCGAATTTTTACTTTGCTATTCAATATATAAAAATCAGATTTTTACATCGCTATTCAATATATAAAAATCGAATTTTTACTTCGCTATTCAATATATAAAAATCGAATTTTTACTTCGCTATTCAATATATAAAAATCAAATTTTTAACTTCCACGTTATATAAAAATCACACCTTTCATCATATAAAAATATCGTCTTTCATAGATTAAAAATAACTACTTTATACCATTAAAAATCCGTTCTTTCATTGATTTAGAAATCCGACCTTTAATAATATGAGAGATCATAACTTAACTATTCAAAGATTACATCTTTTTCTTTACAAAGATTATATTTTTTTTCTCTTTATACAATAAAAATCAATCCTTTTAACATATAAAAATTCTATGTTTAACATATTAAAACCTATCTTTGTATTTAAAATCATCTCGCTATAACATAGAGGATAAAACTGATTTCATATAAGAAAAGAAAGAAAAATATATAAGGAAATGGATAAATAAGAACTTACAATCACTCAGAGGTGTAGGGGGGTTTAGGGCGCGCCGAGATGGTCGAAGAGGGCGCGAAGGTGGTGTGCGGGGTGATGGATTGGGTGTATGGGGTCTGCGCGTTTCAGAAAGGGGGGCTGTCGCGCAAAGTAGGGGAGAGAGGAGAGAGGATGGGGCGGCAGATCGGAGGGGTAGGTGGCGACCGAGCTTCGGTGGTGGGAGGAATAGAGGGCGGCGGGTTTTAGGATTGAATTGGGTGGTGGGGCTCGAGGTGAGAGGAGGGGCGACGAGGAGGAGGATGGGGTGGCATGCGGCCATGGCGGCGTTGGCCAAGGGGGGGCGGCGTTCCTTGATCGACGGGGAGAGGTGAATTAGGGTGTCGGGTTTTACTGAAAGGGGGAAGACAAAATTTGATTAAGGAAAATGAAAAGGGGGCAGGGTGTTAAGTGAAAAATATTTATTTATTTATTATTAATTTTATTTCAATTCTCCTTTAAAGTTGACTTTCCATTCAAACACGAAATCAAACCCGCCGACTGTCGTCCCTTGCTAATTACCCCCATTCCGAACACAATGGGATATGTCATATAGGCCAATTCGATCGTTTCGATCAGTTTTCGTCAAAACCAACATATAACTCTATATATTGAATTTGAACGTGCATTTCAATTTACTGGGGTAACATACTAACTCGAAAAATTCCAAAAAAATATTTTCTAGCTTCGTATTCACGATACGGTCCTAACAAAACTAGTTTCGTCGAATTCTGAGACCGTTGGAAAAATGGCCATTTTTCAGTTGATTAAAATCAACTAAAACTGGTCAAACGCGTTTTCCTTCGCCACGCTCACATATTGATTCGAAAAATTATGAAATTTGAAACCAAGCAATAACTAGACATCCCGGATCCAACAAAAGTGGTTTCGACGAAATCCGAGGTCGTTTGCAAAATTCCCATGTTTAAGGGCCTGAATTCCATAGCGACTATTCAGAATTTTCAACTGGACATATCTTTTGATTCCCACTATGAAATCTTGATTTGTCGGATTCGTTGGAAAGATATTCCCAATTAGATCCTATTATTTTTGGTTTCACTAAAATCCGAATTGTTTTGCACCCGGTACATTCAATTGAAGTTTGAAATCGAATTATCGAACTACCGCGCCATTTTCAATTCCTTTTATAATTATATATAATTATTTATATTCTAATGACGACGTATATAATATATACGTTCGAATTCTATTCAAAATAAATTTCTCGTCGATATTCTTTAAAATAATTCATTTTAAATATTCAAAATTCGCTAAAATTGCCAAAATACAAAATTTTAAACTGGTTCAGAATTTCCGGGTTATTACAATCTCCCCCACTTAAAACTTTTCGTCCCCGAAAAGGAACAAAGTCGAAAGTGGTTTGATTAGTCAACTCTACGTTCGATCTGGCTTCCATTCTCCAACTTTTCAGTTTCTGAGAATTTTCAAATTCTTCAAAAATTTGGCTAACACCCTAAATTTTCGAAAATTTTCGCCATAACCTCCCCTGCACCGGGAGCCACGGGAAAATCCCGAAATTGCCATACAGGCCTTCTGATCTCAAAAAGAAAAAGAAAACGCCAAGCGGCTCATAAAATCATCATCACCCAAACAAAACAGTAAATTATAGTAAACATGTACCTATTTGTCGGGCAAACAAATTTTATTCTCTGCTCTAGCCTCCTTGCTATGACCTGTTCAATGTAAGTACATGTATATGCAAGCAAATGCAACCAATTTTCAATACAATTCAATATTCGGTTCAATTATGCTAAATGTTTCAAAAATTATCAAACAAATAAACAAACAACACAAACATCAATCAATTAGTGGATTAACGTTTCAAATTCATAATTTTGATACATATACAAAAATCATGTTTTGGTGCCAAATCACAACAATAAACCTATCTATATTAGTTTTGGTTCTCACACCAGTCTAATGGAAATATATAGATATCACACCTTCGTCACTCGAAAATAAATGCTGATGATGTTTCGAACCACCATCAGAACATCTTCGGGCTACTAGAGTGCGGTTCTATATCTATCCGGTATATTAAAACTTCGAATATACGTTCATGACGCGTATATGCAAAATCTTTATATATTGGATTGTCCAAATTCAATATAAATAAATATTCAAATGCGTAGAATTGATTTAAATTTTCAAAACAAAAATTGTTTTCATTTGAAAAAAATATACTCTTCACACTCGTTCTAGGATACTACTGATCCCATCTCTAACGAGTCATTCTAATTGGATATTACTAATCCAATATCTGATGAATTCTTTCGTATGGTTCTAATGTGTCTTGTTCTCGAGCTCTGTAAATCAAAGCTCTGATACCAAATGTGAGGACCCGTAACTTCCCCATGAGGGAAAGAGCGGATTACCTTGAGAACAACACACAATAGAACGCAGACGGAAGAACATTTCATTGCTATTACAACATTTCCATCAGATACAAGAATATACAGAGTATAAATGAATAAATTACAGTCGATAAATATCAGAGATTACAATAAATTACATAGCAGCTGAAAATAATACAAAGCACAACTGAAGGTGATATACGGATACAGAGCTTTCTGGATATCATTCCAGCTGTAAATCAGGATCCTGTGAATATAAATCTGCAAAACCAAAACTACTAGCTGCCCGTGCAGAAAATAAGGGCACCCAGAGTTTATGTTAAAACAATAAACTCCAGGTCAGTCATGTGACTAGTGTGAGAACTAAAACAGTTATTTAAACTTTACTTTAAAAGAGAGTAATTCAAGGGACCACGCCGTATAACACGGAACGGGTTTCCTCCCAAGAATACCAGTGCATAGAATAAACAGCGCAATGCTTTTTCGAAAAATGAAGCTATTATAAGACCCAGGTCCCATCACACAATGCAACGCAAGCCGGAGGATAGGGTTTTACCTTATAACAGCCAAACATGATTGGTACGTTTAAAACAAATCGTTTGATACTATAATAAGTGTATAGTGTCAAAACATTTCCAATCATAAATATCAATCATAGGCGGCATGAATGTCCCATACCACTATGTCGCCATACTAGTTCTACAATTAAAACCGAAATGCACGTATTGGAAATTGGATTTCCGTCATGAGTCGAGGCAAGGGGCAAGCTCCTCTCCGCTTCGAGACACTCTAGCAAATGCCTCGGGACTACACACTCTGGGTAACCCCTGGATGCTTCAGGGCCGGTCCTCACTTACGTTAGAGGATTAGTATTCCTGAACACACGTTTCCCGGTCCTTACAGACCTAAAATCGAGGCGCCTCATCCAACAACCACATAGGTGAAAAGTATATAAATGTCAGGGCTGGTAAGTCACTGACACCACCATAGCTAGAAAGAAACGTCGTGCTCTCCATGCAGTCCTTATCCCGTTTTTAACTCATACCGAGGTGTGAGGCTCGCGAATTCACGTTATACACAAAGCTGCCACGTAGGCCGTGCTTTGATCATCAACCACAAGACTTTACTTTTCAACAGAAGCCTTGATCATTGCATCTCAGCGTGCCACACAGGCAATTCATGCCATGCGATTGATATCTATCGATATATAACCTCTAAGCTCGTATGTCTCAGAGAAGGGCATTAAGCAAGAGAATAAATTCTCCGCCGCCAAACAGATATATATTTAACAGAAATCAATCAACACAGAATAAAATCCAATGTCAGACACATAATCCATTTACAAGTTCGTTCTGGGTCTGAACGAAACCGGAGGCACTTTCCTCGCATATCCATCCATCTCCAAGTACGTCGGGACGACCACCAACTATTTCCATCCTCTTGGGTGTACAGCCCAATCAGGATCATCAGTAATTATGCAAACGATGTGAAGACTTCCGGTCTTCGACCACCGTCTTCATCTTCGACATATCGTCGAATCGGTTATTCAGAATGGGTATAAACCCGGACTTTCCGAACAACCCGCGTATATTAAAAACAAATGTAACACAAACACAAATACGCCTCATTCCAATTCATTAGTCACTAATCGTAAATCAGTAAGAGAGCAATCCCCCAAATGTTAACCCCGAAGGCCGAAACCAACATTAGATCAATACCCAGGAAACCATTCTTATTATCTAACCTTCAGCTAGTTTCTAAATTTCAATTCTTAGGGAAAGGTTCCCATTAATTTTATCCAAGATAAATTCTCTAAAATTTATCCTTTAATCTTCCGTTGGATGTCATTTCAAACCAAATTATGGTTTTCCAAACTAGTCGGGAATAACGAACCATACCGAAGTAATTATTTATTTTATTTCCCAATCCCAACCTATTTATCCCATGAAGCAAAACTGGTAATACTCCATATTTAACACCACAGTGTTGTCGGTAAAATTAATTACCATTCCATGTTCAAATCTAATTAAAGATTTAACTATCGCTTTGGAGCAAAACTGGTTATGCTCCATTCTCGCTCAATTTCTAAATTTGATAATTTAGATTATCAATTCACATTTCAATCTAATTACAGATTCATTAAAACTCCTTTTACTGGGTTAAAGAACTAATGTTATTTAAAACACAGTTCACGACAAACCCAAATCACCTTCTATTTATTTATCGAGTTAAAGAACAAGTGTCATTTAAAACACCCTTCACGATAAACCCACAAATCAATTCTATTTACAACCCATTTCAAATCCAATTTATTTATTTAAAAATAAATGGGTTTTAATTTTAGTTTAAAACTAGTTCATTTCGATAAAAATCTATTTTTATCTTTTCAAATATGGAGTTTTTCATCCCAATTCTTTCCAATACACAAATTATGATTTTACACAAATTATAAATATTTTTAATAATTTTATCAAGGCCCGTACAGTCGATTTCCAACAACGGCCATCGAACTGCACTTACAGCGACCTTTTTCAAATTTGATTTGGACATAACTCCAAATCCCACCGTTAGATTTTGAATTTCTAATATTCATTGGAAAGCTCTTTTCGATAAGAATTCAATGGTTTCGGTTTTAGGAGAATTCGACGGTCGGATCTCCCGTAATGTCCGTTCGAAGTCAATGGTCGAAATTTACGAACTGCCGCGGCGCGGCGCGTTCTATTCAGGCCATTATATTATATATATAATATATATAATATATATTTCGTCGATTACTATTTTAAACGAATTTTATAAATAGTTTTGAATTCATTTCAAAAACAATTTCAAACTTTATTTCAAATTCAAATCGATTTCAATTCTATTCAATTCAAATTCGTTTTCTATTCAATTCAAATTCAATTTGAATTCGTCATATATTCGATTCAATTCAAATTGGTTTTCTTTTCGATTCAATTCAAGTTGGTTTTCTATTCGATTCAATTCAAATTGGTTTTCTATTCGATTCGATTCAAATTGGTTTTCTATTCGATTCGATTCAAATTGGTTTTCTATTCGATTCGATTCAAATTGGTTTTCTATTCGATTCGATTCAAATTGGTTTTCTATTCGATTCGATTCAAATTGGTTTTCTCTTTGATTCGATTCAAATTGGTTTTCTCTTCGATTCGATTCAAATTGGTTTTCTATTCGATTCAATTCAAATTGGTTTTCTATTCGATTCAATTCAAATTGGTTTTCTATTCGATTCAATTCAATTCAAATTGTTTTTCTATTCGATTCAATTCAAATTGGTTTTCTATTCGATTCAATTCAAATTGGTTTTATATTCGATTCAATTCAAATTGGTTTTCTATTCGATTCAATTCAAATTGGTTTTCTATTCGATTCAATTCAAATTGAAAACGAATATAATCGATATAAATATCGATTCACGTCAAAATAGCGCATCTCTAATCAACACGGCATTATATATTTCAAAAATTCCGTTATTCTATTCAACAAATGAATATTTATTCTATTCAATACGTGAATCTATATTTTTTTCAACACATGACTAATCTCAACGAATGAGTACTGTCCACGTGTGACTATTTTTGTTATTTAATATATTTTATAAAAATTATGGTATCTATCGTTAAAATATTTCGTTCAACACATGACTAATCTCAACGAATGAGTACTGTCAACACATGAACCTTTATTTTATAATATTCTTTATTTTCTAAATTGGAATGAGGCCCAATCAATTACCATATAAAGTTATTTATATGGATTCCATACACACATGATATAATAGCAACGATAAATAATCAACCATCATCCAAAGTGCACTACACTGTATAAGCATCAAATATAGATATCTAACGCTTATAACAGCCTGTCAATCAATCGATCGACATACAACTAATTATTGGGATTAGTGTATGTCGTATTTTATCCCAATACCCATGTGGGGTTTCAAATCAACAAACATAGATTTTTATTTTGCAGTTGGGCGATGTGTAAAATTTATCATCCCAATCAATATCAGTCAAATCAGTGTATATAAACAAATCGGCCGATTTGTTTATAAATATTTATTTATTCATTTTCACGTTAAAAATTATATTTTTAATGATAATTAATTTATTTCAATACATGAATCTATATTTCTATTTCACATCAATTTCACAAACAAATTTTCACAACATATCAATCAAACAAACAAGCGATCCATGGTCTGTGGATGACGGGTGTCGGGTGCTACTAAACACCGTCTGCATCCTAGTATATATATATATAACTAGAAAAAGAGATTTTGAGTGAGAAGTTCTCACCGGTAGTTATTCCAACTCCACGACACTTCTAATGTAGGAAATCTTCACTGTTCTCGTCTCTTATCACTTTCGTCGCCCGTAGCCACTACATATGTAAAAATCGAATTTTTACTTCGCTATTCAATATATAAAAATCGAATTTTTATTTCGCTGTTCAATATATAAAAATCGAATTTTTACTTCGCTATTCAATATATAAAAATCGAATTTTTACTTCGCTATTCAATATATAAAAATCGAATTTTTACTTCGCTATTCAATATATAAAAATCGAATTTTTACTTCGCTATTCAATATATAAAAATTGAATTTTTACTTCACTATTCAATATATAAAAATCGAATTTTACTTTGCTATTCAATATATAAAAATCAGATTTTTTACATCGCTATTCAATATATAAAAATCGAATTTTTACTTCGCTATTCAATATATAAAAATCGAATTTTTACTTCGCTATTCAATATATAAAAATCAAATTTTTAACTTCCACGTTATATAAAAATCACACCTTTCATCATATAAAAATATCGTCTTTCATAGATTAAAAATCACTACTTTATACCGTTAAAAATCCGTTCTTTCTTTGATTTAAAAATCCGACCTTTAATAATATGAGAAATCATAACTTAACTATTCAAAGATCACATCTTTTTCTTTACAAAGATTATATTTTTCTCTTTATACAATAAAAATCAATACTTTTAACATATAAAAATTCTATGTTTAACATATTAAAACCTATCTTTGTATTTAAAATCATCTCGCTATAACATAGAGGATAAAACTGATTTCATATAAGAAAAGAAAGAAAAATATATAAGGAAATGGATAAATAAGAACTTACAATCACTCGGAGGTGTATGGGGGGTTTAGGGCGCGCCGAGATGGTCGGAGAGGGCACGAAGGTGGTGTGCGGGGTGATGGATTGGGTGTATGGGGTCTGCGCGTTTAAGAAAGGGGGGGCTGTCACGCGAAGTAGGGGAGAGAGGATGGGGGCGGCAGATCGGAGGGGTAGGTGGCGACCGAGCTTCGGTGGTGGGAGGAATAGAGGGCAGCGAGTTTTAGGATTGAATTGGGTGGTGGGGCTCGAGTGAGAGGAGGGGCGACGAGGAGGAGGATGGGGAGGCATGCGGTCATGGCGGCGCTGGCCAAGGGGGGCGGCGTTCCTTGATCGACGGGGGGAGGTGGATTACGGTGTCGGGTTTTACTGAAAGGGGAAGACAAAATTTGATTAAGGAAAATGAAGAGGGGGCAGGGTGTTAAGTGAAAAATATATATTTATTTATTATTAATTTTATTTCAATTCTCCTTTAAAGTTGACTTTCCATTCAAACACGAAATCAAACCCGCCGACTGTCGTCCCTAACTAATTACCCCCATTCCGAACACAATGGGATATGTCATATAGGCCAATTCGATTGTTTCGATCAGTTTTCGTCAAAACCAACATATAACTCTTTATATTGAATTTGAACGAGCATTTCAATTTACTGGGGTAACATACTAACTCGAAAAATTCCAGAAAAATATTTACTAGCTTCGTATTGACGATACGGTCCTAACAAAACTAGTTTCGTCGAATTCTGAGACCGTTGGAAAAATGGCCATTTTCCAGTTGATTAAAATCAACTAAAACTGGTCAAACGCGTTTTCCTTTGCCACGCTCACATATTGATTCGAAAAATTATGAAATTTGAAACCTAGCAATAACTAGACATCCCGGATCCAACAAAAGTGGTTTCGATGAAATCCGAGGTCGTTTGCAAAATTCCCATTTTTAAGGACCTGAATTCCATAGCGACTATTCAAAATTTTCAACTGGACATATCTTTTGATTCCCGCTATGAAATCTTGATTTATCGGATTCATTGGAAAGATATTCCCAATTAGATCCTATTATTTTTGGTTTCACTAAAATTCGGATTGTTTTGCACCCGGTACATTCAATTGAAGTTTGAAATCGAATTATCGAACTACCACGCCATTTTCAATTCCTTTTATAATTATATATAATTATTTATATTCTAATGACGACGTATATAATATATACGTTCGAATTCTATTCAAAATAAATTTCTCATCGATATTCTTTAAAATAATTCATTTTAAATATTCAAAATTCGCTAAAATTGCCAAAATACAAAATTTTAAACTGGTTCAGAATTTCCGGGTTATTACAGACTTGGATGGCTGTTTCATACATTGACGTATACATTAAAGAAAGTCGGACTCTTCAATACACTTGACTTGCATAAGAAGAAGCATCATTTTACATTAACTTGTGCATGTGCGACGTCACACAGGAACCAATGATCCTATATGACTTATGATGAAGGAATTAGACCTCTTGATTCGACGAGGTTTAAATGGTTACCAGATCATTTCAACTACTCCTCCCATAGAATTTGTACTCACTAGCACCCATGGAAGCAGTGCTATAATTTGATAAAGCCTTCTCAAAGGACGGATGACTTTCCAAAAATATTCAGCTTGGCATATTCAATGCACGCCTCATCTTCGATAAGACGTACTTTAGGGGGCAAAATGTTAGCCTATTTTGTGACTAGGCCACCTAAAACTCATATGATCAGGGTTACATATGTTATAGGATAAAGCTCTCATATGTCCTAAAACCAGAGCTCGGATCGGATCAGATTGGGATAGCTCGGATCGGTTCGGATTGGATAGCTCGGATTAGTTCGGATGGGATAGCTCGGGTCAGATCGGATGGGTGCAACAACACCGGTTCGGATCGGATCTAAACCTCCTAACCGAACTGCCTGAAACACGCAACTTCCATTCATTGGAGACCTATTCTTGTGCCTATTTACCCGGACCGATTGACACTTGTAAGCTCACGAATGAAGCCACACTCCCCACTTTCTCCATCACTTTCGAAGTCCTCCCTGATGCTGCCACGTGGCCACTCTTCCATAACTGAATTTCTGCCTATAAACACATGAATTCGCAGCCATTTGAGGGGACTTTTAGCATTTGGTTCCCGATGTCTGCCATGGCCGCACCCCCTTCAAGAGAGAAACTTCTTCTCCAACGAAAATACAATGAATTCAAAGAGAAGTATTCATTAAATTCGAGTGTTTGAGTGATTTTATTCGTCGTAATTGTGATTCTCTTTTGAATGAAGAACTATAAAGTGGATGTAGGCTCGTTAATGCCGAACCACTATAAATCTTGTGTGTTAATTGCTTTTTCTCTACTTTTAGATTACTATTCTTCGACATTACCTACGAATCCTAGACAATTGGGTGTTAGTGCCATTTTTTGGTCTAACAAACCTATTATAAATAAATTGCATTAATGAGAATGTTGTATAATAGGTAGACTTGTTCTTGGGACAAGTGAAGATTATAACTTAGGTTAAAATAAACTAGTAAGTAAATGAGATAACTGGTGAAATGAGATAAGTGGCACTTAATTGTAAATTAAGTAATAAGTAAATGGGAAAACCTGAAACTAGTTGTTTGTAATAAGTAGAGAAAACGGGTAAAATTTATGAACTACAAGAAGTTGTACTTAATTATAAATTAAGTAATCTGTAAACTTGGACATATGAAATCTGCTGATAAGGATAACATGTTAAGGCTTGTCCTATAGATAAGTGGAAATTATAACATAGGTTATAATAAATGGAAAGGAGACTTATTAGTAAACCTTAGTTAAGAGAACTAAGTTAATAAGTAAACAATGATAAGTTGTAGTGACAGTATATGATGGAATTATGATTAAATAAGAAAGAATAAGGCAAACTTATGAAATGAAATTAGTTATATTTAATCATAAATAGTGACTGATATGTTAAATAGAAAACATGTGAATTGAGATGTACTTAATTACATATTAAGTAGAACATGTTATTGTAACTTTGAAATCAACAAGAATGTAATGGGATTGTGGATTACAGACCTTGGATCACAATCTAGAGAATAATATGTTGTGGGCTTATTAATAAACTTAAATGGGTTAAGTTATATGACTGAAATTAATAAGCAAGAGGAACTTGATGACTTGAATAAGAAGTCAATGTGAATGGGAATAACCAAGTTAAATGGAAACCTGATGAGGTAAAGCAATGCATAAAAGAATGTTTAGACATAGGGTCTAATGACATATTAAAATGAGGCGCTTGGACTAGTCCACACGTTTAAGGGTGAATAACCCAACGGGGATCATCGTGGTGTCATGAGGCATGAGGGGAGCACATGTTCGTCTGATTATCTTGTCAGCTTCGAAGGACTGGAAGGGGAAGCACGCGGCTTCCTGAGATACGCAAGGTACTCCTGGTAGTCCTCTGTGTGGTGGAAGATGTTTAAGCTATGCTCACAGAAGTTGGGTCTATGCGTTACTACCAGGTAGGCGGGCCTTGACTGCAAAAGTAGCTTTGCAGTCGGAATGTTGTGAAGTGGTGACATTAGGGTGATTCAGTGATCTCCTCAATGGGAGGCGGGGTCAGGACCAACAAAGATAGTAGATCATCGGGTACCCGTCATCGACAGCCAGTGTGATGCGAAAAGACTAGAGCAAAACCCGATAGACCATTGACCTTTCACTATCGAGGTACGGTGGTTGAGGGGAGACGCCAACTGGATGTTTAGGTTGTTTGTTAGGGGCAAGTCTCTTAGCTCTTGTAGTCTTTCATAGTTGAGGGAGGGGCTGAGGTGGGGTCATAGCCACCATGAGAAACAGATCCGAGGGATATCTATATATTTGAGACTCTTAAAGGCGGGCCTATACATGTATGGAAAAGCTCCCGACCGAGTTCCGTGTTTCTTGTATAGCCCTGCCATGGAACTCAGTGCACATTATGTGTGGTTAAGGCATCGAATACGATTGACGATACGTACATGGGAAAGACTAGATACATACATGTCCGCTTTGGGTGGTGTATCGTAGACTTGAGGGCATTACTCCAGTATGAAATCTGATTCGATCAAAGGTGGCAGTCCGTACGCTACGTAACATAGTAATAACAGATATATGCGGAACGTAACATTGTTATGTAAAGATCCGTATGTCACTCCGGCGTAGGATGAGGGACTGCGTTTATTTCTGTGGAATTACGAGTGGGGTATCATGGCGTGTACCTCAATATGTAGGGTAGCTACATATATATTGTATTAGGTTAAACCAATGAGAAGTAAATGGGTACCATCGTTGAGTATTGTTAACCCAAGTAACCTAATAAATAAGAAAATGTGATTGAACGGTATATGTAGGATTATCCAAAGTGTACAGTTTAAATCCAATCACCAGAACTTGTGTTCTGACCCCCTCCTCATAACATACTCGCAGGTTAGATTTGTGGCAGAGAAATAATAGCTTTGGATATTGGTTAGGCACCATGATTAATACGGTAAGACTATACTTTGATTATATTATATTTTATCCATTCCGCTGTGAGATATTTTCTAAGCTCTGACATATTTTTTGTCTCTGTCTTTTCTGCAGGATACCAGAGAAAACTAGCATGAGTTTTGATAGATTAGAATTTTGAAAAAAAAAACGATCTGTCGGAATTCAGGTTGTTACAAAACAGGTAATAACTGAAAACTGAATAGATAATAGACAATAAAACAATAACATATAAATTTATAAATACTGTATAATTTCAGATCCAAATTTTTTTTCTATCAGAATACCTTTTAGTTGACAGATCTAAAAATAACTAGAACTCACAATGGTTTGAATTAGATCTAGAAAATCCCTTTTTAAAACAGTTGTTGTAGAAGAAAAGAAATAGTTATCCCTCCAATTTATGTTTTGGCAGCACCTCGACATTTTCTTAATTTTTATTTAGAACGTAGCTTGATGGAAGAAGAATGAAGAATGTTTGTGTGTAAGAAAATAGTGAGGCTACTAGCCTAGATTTTATCTTATTGAATCAAACCATACACTTCAAGCTGAGTCAGCGTACGTATGTAGTGTATAAAATAGTTCAGGTTCAGACGTTGGAATCTTCCCTACATGCAGGTGGGTCGACCCACCTACTACCTGGGTTGACACTAGAGTCGACCCGCCTTAGACCTGGGTCGACCCAGTTAAGGGGCTGGGTCGCCCACTTACCGTTTCTTTCTAGGTTGTTTTATTTTAAATTATTATATATTATATATATTGTTCAATCTTCTTTAGTTCATAACTTCTTCATACTTAATCTGATTTACGAAAACCGATACTCTACCTAAACAAAAATTTCGTAACAAACGCAACAGTAAAGTCTATTTTATCTATCTCTGAATAATTAATTAATATTCATTTTATTATCTTTATTATATAATTATGGTGTATTATATTATGGGGTGTTACATTCTCCCCTCCTTAAAGGATTTCATCCCCGAAATTTCCAAGTTAAGAAGAATGTTATCATTTAACAACTACCTATACCCATCTACTCCTCCATCAACCACTGGCATCCATTGTCCTTAAAATTTCTAATGCTTCGTATGAACATATGCAAAGGTGTTGTGTGTATATGTCCCTACACTAATGCGAAAATCAGGCGGTCGACTGATTCAATTGACCTCCTTAATGCAATATATGTTTGTGCCATGTATCCAATATGTATGCAAAAGAGTCCTAATATATATGTAAATTCTATATGTGTGCACAATCATTCACCAAAATGCAACATCCATGTGATGATTCAACCATTTTCATCCATTGAAAATTAAAATGTGCGCACATCCATCTGCAACATGTAAGTGTTTAACCGGTCTAGTGCCTAATATGTGTATATGCGTCCACTAGTAATCACTAGCAAACACTTGCATCCATTTGCAACCATCAAACATAACATGTCTCAAACACATGTTTCGAACCATATATTTCTACCTAAGGATCCAGATTCGAATGATAGGAAAAAAAATCGAATTCAAAAGCTTAAAAAGGAATCAAGAACGTAATCTTAAAGAGAAAAGGGTAAGAAGCACGAATTTCTTCGGCTTCCCACGTCGCATCATCTCGATCTTCTCCCCATTGCACCTTCACTAATTTGATCTCCTTGTTGCGTACTTTCTTAACTTTCGATCAAAGAATATGAGTAGGAACTTTCCTAACTGATGCCTCTTTCTCAACTTCAACATCCTCAAGCGTACTTGGCTCAACTACCTATGTTGAATCATGTAGACATTTCCTCAAATGGGAAACATGGAACACGTCGTGAGCTCCTGCCAGCCTGTCTGGCAGTCTAACTTTGTAGGCCATCTGGCCTATCCTCTCAACTATGGGGAACTTGTGCAGTTTATGCCCCGCTATTACCCCGCTATATCCTTGCTATATCGTGTAGCGGGTTTCTAACGCTACGCTATTTCCAAATAGCTTCTGAGATAGCCTTTCCGCTTTAAGCCTTGCTATATTCTGATATTCCCGATATATCACATTATTTCAGCTATATTTCGCTATTTCTGCTATATTTTTGTAAGACAAATGAATAAAAAATGACATTTATGCATTATAAAATTATTTTTTAAATATATTTTTTTAACATATATTTTTTAGAATATAAAATAAAACAATATTCTTTTAAATTTAGTCAAGATGAATAAAAGTTTACACTTATTTACATATATGTGCTTATGCTTTTATATACAATTAAGAATGTACTAATAATTATTAAGTTGAATGATAATTTTCCATATATTTATCATTTATATTTTTATTAAAGAATTAAATATGAGTTTTGTATGTTATTTTAGACTAATCCATTATATCCTGCTATTCCCCCGCTTTATCCCCGCTTCAACTTTTTATGCCTCCGCCGTATTGGATCCGTTAAGTGCTTTAACTGCACAGAACAAGGCGCCAACTTCCCTACTAAGCCAAAGCGAATCACGTTCCTTAGAGAAGATACCTTGATAAAGACCATATCTCCTACCTCAAACTCCTAGTGTCAGTCCTCCTTCTATTGACATATGACTTCTGCCTGTCCTGAGCCTCCTTCATCCGTCTGCGAATAAGGTTTATCTTCTCATGAGTCTCCCTCACCATCTCCTGCCTAAGTAGAAGTATGTCCGTAGACTCCCACCAACATGTCGGCAATCTGCAAGGTCATCCATAAAGTGCCTCGAAGGGTGCCATACCAATGCTTGGCTGACAACTATTATTGTAGGCAAATTCAACTAATGGGAGATGGTTCTCCCAAGTCCCTTCGAAGTCTAGAATACATAGTCTCAATAAATCCTCGAGCACCCTATGACCCTCTCAGTCTGTCCATCGGTCTAAGGGTGATAAGTGGTGCTAATTGTAACTGTGTACCTAGTGCCTCTTGCAAGCTCTTCCAAAAATCACTCATGAAGACGGGGTCACGGTCACTTACTATACTGGAAAGTACCCTATGAAGTCGGACTATCTCCCTAACATATACTGATGCTAGCCAAGTTGTCATCCTCTTGCTCTTGATTGGGATAAAATGAGCGCTCTTGGTTAGTCTATCTACATACCCATATACTCGTGTTTCCCTTCCTCAATCTGGGCAGTCCATCAATAAAATCCATAGAGACGCTCTTCCATCCATTGTGGGATATCCAAGGGCTGAAGCAATCCGCCAGGTTTTATTTGTTCAGCCTTCACTGCTGACAAGTCAAACATCGAGCCACAAATTCTGCCATATCCTTCTTTATGCCAGTCCAATGAAAAACTCGCTTCATGTCTCAGTACATCTTGTCACTTCCCGGATGGATAGTCATCCGAGAGTGATGAGCCTCCTCAAGAACTGATCTCGGCAAATCCCCAACTCTAGGAACACACAGTCTCCCATTTTGTCTTAGCCACCATTTCTCATCCACAGAATATTTGGCTAGGTGACTAGTGGTCTCTCCTCTACTGAGTCTATCCAAGATGTCCACTACCTGCTGGTCCTCTCGCTGTGTAGGTCCAATATGCTTCATAAGAGTAGGTCGCACCTCCAACGATGCCAACAAACTGGGTGTAAAATCCGTAGATGGCCTAAAATAAAAGGTCAAGATAAACTCCAAGCTCTGCTTCTACGAACAATGGACTCAAGGTCATCCTTTGCCTACTTAACGCGTTCGCAACCACGTTACCCTTGTTTGGGGTATAAGCTATCTCATAATCATAGGACGCGAGGAAATCCATCCATCGTTGCTGCCTTAAATTGAGATCCTTATGCAAAGAACAAATATTTGAGCGACTTGTGATTCGTGTACAGCTCAAACCTATCTCCAAGTAGATAGTGTCGCCAAAACTTAAGTGCGAACACTATTGCAGCCAACTCCAAGTCATGGGTGGGGTAGTTCTTCTCATGAACTCTTAATTTACTACTTCTATAGCAGCCACCCTACCTTCTTGCATCAACACGGCACCTAACCCCGTGCCACAAGCATCCGTGTAGACCGTAAACACCTTGCTACCATCGGGAAGAGTCAGAAAAGGGGCTGATGTCAGACCCATCTTTAACCTCTGGTATGCATCCTCGCAATCAATGCACCCAGTGAAAACCAAGTTCTTCTTCGTTAGGCAGGTGAGCGTAGCTGATATCCGAGCAAAGTCCTTAATTAAATTTCCGTAATAACCCGCTAACCCCAAGAAACTCCTAACCTCTATCGCATTCTTAAGAGCTTTCTAATCTTGGACTGCAACAACTTTAGTGGGGTCCACCGCTATTCCATCCTTGGAGACTACATGCCCTATGAACCTTACTTCCTTCTCTAGAAATGACACTTATAAAACTTATTAAGAAGATGCGATTTGAGAGTGCTAAGAACCTCCTTTAAGTGTCCGGCATGCTCTTCCTCGCTCCTCGAGAAAACCAGAATATCGTCCACGAAAACCTAAGCAAATTTATTTAGGTACTCCCTAAACACCCAACTCATTAAACCGGCCACTAAGTACGTGGGTGCATTGGTCAGCCTAAAAGGCGTAACCAGCCACTCAAAGAAACCGTTTGGAGTCTTGAAAGTTGTCTTGAACTCATCTTAGGTGCCTGCTGCCCGCCTGAGTCACCTCCTATCAATATGAAGCTTCCTCATTTAGTTGCCAAGCGGCCAACTAGATCTTCCTCCTATCATTTAGCTCCAACAAATAGTACACATTCTTTGTCACTCTAAGTCAATTGCACGCCTCCACGAAACTCTCACCTCAAAATGGTTTGCCTCCCATCACACAGAAGTCCTTACAAAGCTTAGAGAAGTTGACTACAGGATTGGGTGGAGCTACTGTGGCTGCAACTAGGGGTGTGGCATTACCTTGCAATTCAGCAGGTGTCGTAGCCTCTACGTGTCTACAGAACCATGTCAGAATGGGTATGCCCTCAAGGAAGTTAGGAGCCCTAGACATGTTGAAAAAGAGAAGAAACAAGGATTCAAAAAGAGATCAAAGGCATATTGCATATGATTTGAAGGGATATATTTTTCAAAAATAGGTTTTACTTGAAAATACTTTGCTTTGAAAACACTTTTTCAGAAACTTTTTCTCTGATCTTGTAACTTTGGGCTCTGATACCAAATGTGACACCCTATGTCCCTTAATATCACCCATAAGAGAATGCATTAAGTTCTGTGAAGCGTACTAATAATACAGAGACTAATATTAACAAGACAAAATATAAAATGCAGCAGAAAAACTTCAAACTTTCATTTCAAATCAAATATAGCATTACATTTTTCAAAATAAACCATCAATGTCATAACCATAAACATTTGTCCTATAAACCATCAAAGTACAAAACCATAAAATAATATCCCTCACATGTCATAACAATAAACATAAAAGAAACTGAAGTAATTCATGGAAAGAGAAGTAATCCAAGTCTAAGATGAATAGAATCTCAGTCACTACTAATGTCCACCACCACTTTGAGAACCTGAGGGTGAGGAAGGAAGAGAGAGAAGGAAAACAAAATAGGTCGGACAATTTTTTTGGCATTCTAGTGATTTTCAAGATAAGCATAAGATAAGAAGTATCAAGACAGATAAATGATACTGGGAGAATACAGTAATATATACAAGTACGAAGCAAACGAGATAACAAGGCAAGGTAAAGATCAAGTAAGCTTCTCATTCATATCTCAAGAACAAGTTTTTGCACCAACTATCTGAATTACCGGATTAGGTTTTATCCTAATTACTACCCATGTGGTCGGCTCCATGCAGATACGAATAACTTGTGCCAGCCACAACAGTAGGGGATATCGGTCCCTAACCAGTTAAATTTAAGATAAAGCCCTATTTGCTGGTGTTACAACATTTTAGTTTCCCCATCGGACTCATGCACGCTTATGGTTCTACCGGAACGTGTCCGTACACACCTCTAAGCGTGCCCTGGCTACTACCTAGTGTGAGTCCTCTCTATATACCAATAGGGATACTGACTGATATGGGTCCAAACAACAACAAGATTGACACAAACCACCCCTAGGCTTGGTCCCAAGTAACTAGGATTTTAAGAGTCCCAAACTGGATATAAAAAGCAAGATGTGGGACCCCTTAGCTTTTTAATTAACTTGTTTAACTTAGCAGGTTTAAGTTTATTAATAAGCATTGTTGTAAATGACATTTTCTATTAAATGTTATACAATGTAAAACCCATCCCCAAAACAGATAGGCACCTGCTCAGATGTATATAGATTAAGTTACATGTCTTACTTAATTACATCTGATTCATATATTTTTTTCATAACATGTTGTACTTAATACCAAATTAAGTTTAACCTATTTAGATTAATATTTTTTGCATATTATCCAAATTATATAATCATTGGATTCCATGTTTAAATATGCCTAATCCTCCTTTTTACTGTGATGACAAGTTATTCCAATTTAACCTAATTTATGCAATTCTAACAGGAATGGCCTATGCTCTTGATATCTTAGGACCGGCATAAAATAAAAAGAAAAAGAAGAAAGATATATTCAACTCAAAAACAAATAAACTAAATAAAAAGGCATGGGACTGATAAAAATCTAAAACAGAAAAGGGATAATAAGGATATACATATAACAGGTAATAACTGAAAACTAAAAGATAATAGACAGAAACAATAACATATAAACTTATAAACACTGTATAATTTCAGATCCAAATTGTTTATTGTCAGAATACATTTTATATGACAGATCTAAAAATAACTAGAACTAGAAATCACAGTGCTTTGAATTAGATCCAGAAAATCCCTTTATAAAACACTTGTTGCAGAAGAAAACCAAGAGTTATCCATTCAATCTAAGCTTTGGCAACACCTTGACATTTTCTTAATTTTTATTTAGAACATAGCTTAGAGGAAGAAGAATGAAGACTGTTTGTGTGTAAGAAAATGGTGAGGCTACTAGCATATGTAAAGATTAGCTAGGATAATTCTAAACCATTAGATTTTAGGTTATTGAATCAAACCTTAAACTTCAAGCTGAGTTAGCATATGTATGTAGTGTACAAAACAATCCAGGTTCAGGCATAGGAATCTGCCCTTCATGCAGGTGGGTCGACCCGCCTTAGACCTAGGTCGACTCTTGTGTCGACCTAGTTAAGGGGTTGGGACGCCCACTTACTGTTGCTTTCTGCGTTGTTTCATTTTAAATTATTATATATTATATATAGTTCAGTCTTCTTTAGTTCATAACTTCTTCATACTTAATCCGATTTACAAAAACCAATAGTTTTACCTATCTTTGCATATTTAATTAATTAGTATTCATTTTATTATCTTCATTACATAAATATGGTGTATTAGATTAGGGTGTTACACATGATATTCAACATACACTACAAATGAGCATATAAAATAGAGGTATAATTTTCTTATATGAGAAAATGGTCAATATTGGTTTTCACTTGTGATTATTCAAAATTTGTTATTCATCCAAACAACCAAACATCAATCCAACTTGACATAACCAAACATTATATTAAAAAATTAACATGTAAGTGACAAAATCAATTGTCGTAAGGGTAATTATTGTTTTGAACTTGGTTTTAATAAACAACTAGATTTGTTTATGGTTTTTTCTATAAAATTCCAAAACTGTGAGATGTTTTTCTCACCTTCATTTTCCACTCCGTCAATCTTTTGCGTCGCTTACGTTCTCTTCAAATTTGTCGCAGTTTTTCTTTTTTTCCCGTTTCTTCTTCTTTTTCTCCTTTCTTTTTTTTTCTTTTGCAAATATTTTTTTATAAGAGAAGGAGGGGGTTCGGCCTAGGGGTGTAGGAGGTAGGGTAGGTGGTGTAGGGTGTGTGGGTTATTTAGGACGAGAGCTATGATGAGGAAGATGGGAGGCCGTAGGGGGTGTTGAGGCCGAGAGGAGGAGGGGAGCTCGAGTGGTGGTGTGGTCATGGGTGAAGGTGGTGGGTCATGAGGAGAAGGGGAGGGAGGTGTGGAGGAAGGGTGGTTGTTAGCTAGAGGAAGGAGATGGTGTAGGTGGTTGTGGTTGTGAAGGAGGTAGGAGGTGTGTTTGGTGATGATGAAGTTTTAAGAAGAATAATGGAGAAAGAAGTGTTGTGATTTTATTTTGTGAAATGAAGTAGTGAAAAATGGTGAGATTAGTGGGGTATTTATAGTGGATGAAGCTTAGTGGCTAAGGAAATGGGAAGGGGACAAGGAAGTGATGGCGTAGGGTGGCTAAGATAGGTTAGTGATGATGATGATGGAAATTTAGGTAATGATGATATAAAAGTGCTCCATTCCAATGCAAAAGTTTGACATTATTAATGGTGAAAAAAATCTTAGTGATGACGACTTTTTGGTTTCCTTATTTCATATGTAAACTTTTCACATCGCCTAGAAATTTGTGAAAGTAATGATGGCTTTCGTTAACTTGTTTTTGTTAAAACGGTTATTTTTGACAAAATGTATAACGGTCACATTTTAACGTTTTATTTAACGATCTCGTTAGTTTAAGCAAATCAAAAAAATGAAGTTTCCTTCTTTTTTATATAAATAAAAATATGTCTTAGTACCTTTATATATATATATATATATATATATATATATATATATAGAGAGAGAGAGAGAGAGAGAGAGAGAGAGAGAGAGGAGCACTCCGGGGCACCCCTGTTTTGCAACACCCTTTCAGCACCCCTACCCTATCATGATCTACACTAATCCAAATCCAACGAGATTTTGTAGATGTTATGTCCACGTATATATTATCATCTATCCAAAATTTGAGCTCGTTCTGACATTCATAACATTTTCAAAATCTTTGCTCAATTATTCACCGTACAAACATTTATTCGAGCCATTAAATTTAAACATCAAATATATTATTTTACGAATGTCGGAATGAGCTCAAAATTTGGATAGATGATAATATATACGTGGATTGAACATCTACAAAATCTCGTTGGATTTAGGTTAGTGTAGATCATGGTAGAGTAGGGGTGCTGCAAAACAGGGGTTCCCCGGAACACTCCTCATATATATATATATATATACACACACACACACACACACCCATCATTTAAATATAACTAACCAAATTTTATGGTGTTGGTAAAATTGACAAAATGATGTTGAGTTTTAATATTTCGTTAATCGATTATAACTTTGCTCAATAAATTTATTATTATGTTTTAGTTTATTATTTTAAATTGATTTCGATTAGTAATTTCATATTTTATTTATCATTTCAATTGTGATTACGGAATTCCGTCAAAGTGCTGTTTTTTGATGATTTTCGCAATAGTTCGAATTCTATATTTTCGAAGATAGATATTTTTTCCGATCATAAAAGCAATCAAAAAATAGAATTTCTCTACTTTACATATTAAATCATTGATTTATTATAATTTCAAAGCGATGAAATATTGGGTTGTTACAATGTAGTTGAGTTCACTCTTAAATTCGACAAATGGGCGGCGAAAATGGAAAAGAAAAATAGTGGTTTTATTCCAAATTTTGTTTTCGAATGTGTCCCCCCTTGACCATTCTTGGAGTGTCAATAACAACATTTCTTCCACATTTTGGTTGTCTAATGGAATTCATTTTTGAAACTATATCTTTACGCTTCCATATTGTTTTGGTGATTTCCCATTATCTTCATTTCTTTTCGTTTGCTGTATTCATTTATCTACGTCATTAACTAATTTGTTTATTTATACTTTTTTTATTGGATATACTTGGAGTACAGCATATGTGAATTTCTTATTTTCTTTTAATTTTTTACTGGTGGTTAAGAGCTTGGTGCATTGTTGATTCCTAAACATATACCTATGAAATGTTGATCCCTTTTTCCTTTTACATTTTTACCTTACATGTCTCTTATGGTTTATCGTGTTTTCCATATTGATTCTATAATTTAGAATTTAATTTGTTCATTCAGTAAATTTCATCCACTACACATTTTAATTTTGTTAATCTACGTAATTTGAATTTTATTATATCGAATATAATACAGCAACTTTTACTGTAGGTTTGATTTGTGTTTTGCATATGATTTATCTATAAGACTAGGCGGTGTTTCGTATACCGTTTTTAGTTTGTGTTTACACCTATATATAATGCAAGCGACGCATGTATATCATGAAAACTGACTGTTTTAGAAAATGAAGTTAACACACATAACAAAAAAGAACTAATACATATTTCCATTTTCTAGGACGTAATGGAAGATTGAGAGATAACTCACCCTTTAATCGCTCCTCCATCCCCTCTATCATCCCCTTCGTCGTTCTTCCATTCTTTTCGTTGTCCATCGTCTCATCTTATATGTTGTAAACACAAAACATGGTACAAACAAAACACCACTTAGTTTTTAATATTGAATTGTTCGTTTCGAAAATTTAATACAATGTAATTTTTGTTTCCATCTGGCTAGAATAATTTGGAATATACCGATTCCAATTATAATGTGATTGTTGTTATTATGAATTTAATTTGATTTTTTTATTTCACATAATTTTTTATATAACAATATTTTGCTATTAATTGTTTCAAAAACACTTATTTTCCAAATTACATTCTACCTGTCAATATAAGTTTATGGGGCTTTTAAGACTTTGAAATTTGATTCAAGTCGGAAGTCGTTATTCTCTAAAATTTTGAAAATAATATATGCAAATGACACACTCAATAGTTATTTTTCTATTTTGCATTTTATGAGTTTATTTTGTGTATAGCTTAATTAAATAAAAATGTAGTTTTTGCACTTCAATTAACATGTTGATCCCCCAAGACTAGTTGCTAATTTTGTGTTGCTATATGTAAAACATGTATCGAATTCTCTTATATGTGATCACACAAGCTAGAAGCACCCAACAAAAATCAAAATTTAATATATGTAAATGTATTTATCAAATAAAAAGAATAAAGAAGGAAAAGAAAAAATACATATAAAAAACTATCAGAAGAATAAACTTATTAGTATTGCATTTACTTACAACGGTAATTGCTTTATTAACTGATATTTTGACACGCCCTGCTAAATCTGTGAATTTCGCATATGTTGGAACAAACCAGGAAACAAGTTTATGTTTGTGTTCTATAGTGGAGAATTAATAAGTAATTTTAATTTTTCCATTAAGTGCATTAGGGCATTTGGTTTAGTAGTATGATTTTCGATTAGAATGTGAGAGGTCCTGAGTTCAATTCTCGAAATGCCCATTATTTTTTTATTGGAACATATTGCTTATTATTTAGAACCTTAGGAAGTTCCATCAAATAAAAAATGCTTATAGCTTAGGGGGTTGAGCATCCATTTCCTAAGTAGAATGTCATAGGTTAAACCCCTACTTGGCGTGCTCTTTCCTCTTTTTGTCCTGAAACAACTTTTTTTTTCTTTAAAACCAATTTGATCATATCCTTCATACTTAGCAAGCATGATATCCATCTGAAAGAGCATGCATGATAATATTCATTTACAGAGGGGTGTTTGCAGAAAATAAATTTCCCTTAATTAGTACATCTTTAAGGGTGATACTGTGAAATATCATGTTAAGTTTAACAAGCACAAACTAATGGTGGTCGGTAGCATGGTGCTGATTGGGAAAAATAAGTGGCCAATGAATAAGACCAAGATTACGGGGAGTCTAAGTAGTAGTGCAAATTAGTATATTTGTTTGCTAGGGACTCGTAATGGTAGCATTTCCTTTCAGGTTTATCATTGATGGTCTCGCAACGATGGTTGGTGGTGGCCGGGGCACGCTTATGCTGATTAGGGTAAATAAAAGATCAAAACAAACAAGGTGCGCACAGAGCATTTCGACGATGCAATGCATCGACTAGGGAAAATAAATCATTGTTGTGTTGAGTAGATGGTGGTGTGTGGGTGCATTCCGGCGGTGCAATGAACGTGCATGTGCATCGACTAGGGAAAATAAGCCGCTGCTACCTTAAGTAGCCGTGTCTTCACTGATGGGTCGGGTCGGATAAAGCCCGAGGCCCATAATGACATGAGTTATAATGTTTAAATGGTAGGTTGTTAGGTTATGACAATCGATGGGTAGTATTAGGAAATTAACCTAATTATGATTATCATGTCCAATAATAGTGGAAGTGCAAACAATCAAGTAACCAGTTGAATCAGATAAACAATCGAATGAATATATACTCGTACAATTCAGTATATTTATTTATATACATTTCAGTATGTTCACATTTATAGTTGTGCATGAACACTCACCATATATGACACTAAGACAGTTATCCTGCCTATTTCTCTTTTCCTTTATTCTCTTCTCTTCCTTTTCATCCTCCTTCTTTTTTCCATGTCCTTTTCTTGACAACCATTCTACATCGATCAGGTGCTTCTACAACACAGTATCAGGTTATATAAATACTGGTGATGTAGGACAATTGTCACAAACCCCCTATAAAAAATATGATGTAGATATTTAATAAATTTTAAATAATAAACATTTAATAAACTAGACACATACCCTGCACTTTTATGCACGAGCTCGACGACTGAACGTAAATCTGGCACCTTGCCATTGGCACTTGCATCAGGAGAAGGTAGAGAGTGGGTGAAATGTCTCTTAGGCATATTCGTCAACATATCATTTCATATAATGATAATACATATATATCAATTGATAAGCTCAAACTTACTCATAAACATATTCATTATCACATAAAACTAATGTTATACATTATATCAGTTCATCATAATATAAAACTAATATCATACATTATATCAGTTCATAATAATAGTTTGAAAACTCAGAACATATATTATATCAATTCATGAACTCAGTACATAATATCAGTTCATTATTAGAAAACATAACGTTATAGAACATAGCTCTTAGCACAACTAAATATAATAATATATATTACACAACAACTGATACTCATATTCAAAATTATCGGTCTTCATTGTTTTCTGATTCAATCTTGGCAATACAACGGAAACACCATATTACAACTGCAGTTTTACAACTGTTAGAAAGTGACAGTTGTAATTAATGTTTTTAACAACTTTTTTCCCAGACTGTTGTAATAAACTTATTTTCAACAAATTTTTTTTTCAGTTGTAATAGATGTCTATCACAACTTTTTTCTTTGCCAACTGCGATAGATGTCTGTTAATAACTCTTTTTTTTCCAGTTAATATTCAATTATAACTCGAAAGAAGTAATAATTAATAAAAAAATTAAGAAGTAATATTAAATATTCTAATGAAAAATAATTATTTAGAAATTCATATCATTTTTTGTCTAAATTTTCACTTATTATTTCTAATTTGTAACATGTACGAAGTTTCAGTATATGGTCTACAAAAAATTGACATGCCATATGCGAGAGCACGAAATTTAGGCGGGAGCGCTGAAAATTGAGCTTCAAAGCAATTCTTGTGACATAACTTTACTCCCTGGCGCAGCCATCCTTTCATTTCCTTCTCTGAAATTAAATCGATCTCTTTCTCCCCTCAAATTCTCCTCAACATTGACTAGGGTTTAAGCACCGCTCTCATTTTCTGATCATTTTTCTTCCTTCTTCCATTTCCTCTGTCCACCTCACCTTGCTCCCCCTACCTTTCGCCTAGCCTGCTTGTTGTTCTATCGTCGTTCCACCGTTCCCAATTCTTCCTTTTCAGATCTAGTAATCGTTGCTTTACCTTAACTATTTCGATGGCTTTGATGATCTCTAATTGACGATTCTAGTGTGGTGACAAACCCTTATTGGTTTGCTTGGTCTTCGTACAACAGAGCCTCATACGACACTGATTTTAGCTAGCTTGTCACTTTACTGAGTGGTAACTTTTTGGGTTCATTTACTGTGTGTTTTGTTAGTCTTTGTCTGCGTCTTCCACTGGACTGTGGTGGTTGGGTGTTCTGGTTTCTCTGTTCTGTTTTTTTTGGCCCGGTGGTTTTTTATCTAGGGGATGGTAGTGTTGTCCATCACTGGTGCTCCCCTGCATCCTTCATGGTGAAGCTTGTCCCTCTTTCCATACTGTTTTGTGGAGGTGTTATACTTATCTTGCTTGCCTTTTCCTTCCCATGTCAATGTATTATGTTTTGGAAGTTGGTAGTATATGTTTCTACAAGTGATAGCCTACGCTTATGCATTGGCAACTATTCTAACAACTGAAGTCATATTGCCATTTACACTAATTTGCAGTTTGTTGTGGTTTTATTTTGTAATGCTTGCCTACTAGCAATGAGCTGTGGTGGTATTGATTTTGTCTACCTGCTCAGGTGGTGGCTCCCTGGCCACTATTTTGGGATTGTAATGTGTTTTTTGCACTGATGTGCTGGGTTCGTCTCTCGGCTCTTTTGTTATAACATAATGCTTGATTTTTATATAGCAATGTGAATATAGCACACTGTAAATCTTGTTTGCAGGTTTCATTAGTTGCTGATGTAGTCAAGTGGCTATACATTTTACTTTACATGTAGCTAAATTTAAATTTACATGTTTTTTAATTGTTTTTAAATAAAACGGATGATAAGCAGCTTCTGCCATTGGATTGGATAAGGCACATTTTTCAGTGCCAGGACTTCTTTTGCCCATTGCTAACTAAAATGAACTTCAAAGGTTTGCATTTTTTTCTTATTTACCTTTTCTTTTTATGTTTATAATCAATCTATGTCTAGGGACCCCAAAAAAACAATGAATGAAAAAGAGAAGGCACAAACTTTTAATGGAAATTCATTTTTTGCTATCTATCAAATACCAATATTTTATGTATTTTGCATCTCAGAAAAAATAATTCTATGTATTTATTATTACAAAAATTGGACTATAATTTTAATGTAAAGAATTTTAATATTTCTAGATTCATAAATAAGAATTTTGATAGCAGGTCTTGCGGCTTGTAATCAAATCTTGTATTCCTTAGTTTGCACTCTCTTAAAACACCGTTGAAGAGCACTCCCTTATTTTACCATTTTCCAATATGTTACCACTATTAAGAACTTTTGTTGAGTCGCCCAGAGTTTTTCCTTCTTTTGTTTTGATTCTTGCTGAATAAAAATATCAAGTTGTTATTTGTATGTATAATTCAGCTTTGTAGGTTTCACAGGTTTTAGAGGCAAATGAGTTTTATAGATTTTAAAAGCAATTCATGTAACAACCCGTATTTTTTGAATAACATGTTATAATGTAAATCAAGGCAGAATTCAATTGTAAAATTTGAATCAAGGGAAACGGGCGGTGCCATTGCGTTCGTCTCGGAAAAATACGCGAAATAGAGTCCGAGTTTTCGAAAAACGGAGTCCGTATGACCAAGTTATGGCCCAATGAAGTTTTCAGAAAATTCCAAGCCCGAAAACAGTTCGAATTCGAATTCAGATTCGAATTTACAACCAAGGCAGAATGGGCGGGAATTTTCCGACCCCAGGCAGGGTCGACACAGGGGTCGACACCTGTGTCGACCCCCCACCCCAATGGGTCGACACCCATGTCGACCCAGGGGTCGACCCCCCCCCCCCCCCCCCGGTCGGACCAATTTTTCAGGTGCACCATTTTGACATGTTGGGTCTTGTTCTGGAAGTTTCTGACGGGAGTTGATGGCTCAGATTCGATTTAGGGTTAATCCTATGGTCTAAACTAACCTAATCACCTATAAAAAACCCCTAGACCTAGCCTAAACCCTCATTAATCATTTCTACAACTAAACTATGCCAAAATGTTTCTCAATCATGGCCTCCACCTTATTCATGAGAGCATGAGTCCCTCAAATCAATCTATGTCATAAAGGAGCCATCTTTCTTAAGTAAAAGAGCCATCTTTCTTTGTCATTGGAGTTATTACCTCTTGTTTCAAGGCGTTTAAGTAGAGCTTATTATTTTCTTTATGGATTTTGCTTGTGGCTTCGTCTCAAGCTTTATATATATTGATCTAGATCGCATAACCGCTCATTGTAAGCCCTATACTACTCTTAGATTCTAACTATGAAGTTAAATATGACATGTTGCAAGTTTGAGTTTGAGCCTAAGTATGATTTGTGCTTTGATTCTATCATGTTATGCATAGATTTATCCTATGCATGTTTGTAAAGATCTCACCTTGACTTTGTGCATAGAAAGCTATGACCTTTGATTTGAAATGTTGCATTATGCAACATGAGAACTCTCACAACCTATATGATAACTTGCATATAATGTTGTATGCGAACTTCTAGTCATCATCCTATGTCATTCATGATCATGTTCCACCTATTTGCTTAAGTTGATATTATGCATGTTTTGAGGCCTATGATGTAATATGCAAGCTTATGAACATATTTATGCCTCATATGCCACCATGTTTAACTTGTGGCCAACCTTATTACCTTATGCCCTTTTTGTCATGTTTGCCAAGTTCCCTCTTTTGATCTATGTTATGCGAAACGTACATGCGAGGGGAATGCGTTGGGTTTGGGTAATATCAATGACATGAAACATGATTTTGAAATATGACATGAACATTGACTTGTGATTATGTTGTAAACATAATAATGGACATGACATTTAGAAAATATGAGTGTGGCCAACTCGAGGTTGGGTTGAGTTTGTAGCATAAATCTGCCCGGAACCGACCGGCTTAACTAGTGGCTATAAGCAATAGGACCCAATGTGAGTAGTTGGTCATGTCGCACTTGAAACCCGAGGTTAGACCAAGTTGTGGTGTAAAGCTACCCGGACCCGCCCGGCTTAACTAGTAACCACAACAAGGTCTAATGTGAGAGGTTGAGTGCATTAAATTAATTAATGCCACATGGTAGGGTTAAGTCATGGACCGCTTGAATACTTAACCAATTAAACATGATGGGTTGACGCGGTTAAGTCATGAACCTTGGGTACACTTAACCAACTTGATACTTGATTGGGTAGGGTTAACCACATTTAACCCGCTAGAAACCCTAGTTACGTGGTCCTTTTCACCAGTAACCCTCTTGATTGTATCATGATACCCTAGGGACTAGGCTAGGGTGGGGCACGATTACTGGGTTGACATGTAAGCGACCAAAACGACGGCTGAGTAGGTGCGCCGGTGTAGGTTCAGGCGGACCATGGTCGTGCACATGGTCCGGAGTTGAAAAAGCAGACACGGGCACCCGTAGGTTTAGACTGTGCATGCTTGATTTGTGTCCGTGGTTGGCACCCTAGGGCTTGATACACCCTAGGGTGGACCTAGCACAGTTTGACTACACTTCGTGATTGGGCCGTATGACACCGACACTGGACGAGTTAGGCTTTTAGGGAGCCGATCAACTAGACCGAGTAGTTGGACCTCGATTTAGGTCATCTCATGATGTGGGCCAGCTTTGGGCCAAGGGATCATTTCTTGTTTATACTTGGCATGGAGTGGAATACTAGTACACACCTGGTGCAACTTAACCTTGTATATGCGATGCCACACTTGATCTATCTTGTTAACTTTTCACCATGCCAGTTATCACCCTATGTCTCATCTCTGCTTTACATGTCCAGTTAACTTTATTAGTTTTTATACTGATAGTAGATAGGACTTACCAGTCTTTTGACTGACCCGTTTTCTTTTGCCTCTTTTCTTCCGTTTCCCCCCAGGTTTACAGGGTGGGAACACTGGTACCTAGTTGGATCTTTAGCAGCTTTTCTGGATAGCTCATGTATGGTTTGAGCATGCTATGGCCTTATGCTACTTTGGGGATAGTTATCTTATGTTTATTTTCAGTTTTCATTTTATGTTCTAGACTTTGTTTCATGGGAAAATAATGACCAAGTACTTTGATGTAACTTGACTATGGTTTTGAAATGCTAGTTTTATCCGGTGCTTTACTACTCTGTTTTAATTATATGTTCTCTCTTGTGATATCTGCATGCATGTTTACCTTGTTTAACGCCCCTCCAAAGCTAGTGTCCTTGCAAGAGTGGCATTGGCGGAGGTGGGGTGTTACATTTGGTATCAGAGCATAAGGTTTACAAGATTTGAGCAAAAAGGTTTTTAAAAACTCACCTTTTGAAAAACTATTTTCAAGACCAATTAAGTATTTTCCAAGAAAAGTCTAGTTATTTTAAAAGGCTATTCCCCAAAAGCCATTAGCACTATCCTTCGTTTCTTCGTTCTGAATCTATCTTTTTCTTTTTCAGTATGGTCGATCTTAACCTTCCCGAGGGAGTGACCATTCTCGGATGGTTCCGGAGGTACTTGGAAGCTAGGGCCAACGATGCGGGCCCAGCAAATACCCCCACCGTAACTGAGGTTCCTCCTCCCCCTCCTCAGCATCCACAAGCGGATTTCGCAAAGGTTTGCAAGGACTTTAAGGCGATGGGTGGCAAGAATTTCATTGGGACGGAGACTTTTGTGGAGGCACGAAATTGGTTGAAAGAAACTGAAGATCTTTTCGCTATCTTTGATGTGGAAGACCATAGAAAGGTTTTATTAGCAGCATAACTATTAAAAGAAGAAGCTGCTTATTGGTGGGAGGTCACTAATGCTACTAGACCTATAGAGACTTGGGCCGACTTTAGGGCGAGGTTTGGGCTTAAGTTTCTATCATCAGCTGAGGCAAATCTGCAATTGGAGAAGTTTATATCTTTGAAGCAAGGGGACATGACAGTGAGGGAGTATGTGAATAAGTTTAACCAGCTCGCTCGATTTGGTTTGGACATGGTTAATACTCCCCAGAAGAAGGCTTTGCGCTTTGCACGAGGGTTGAACGAGCCATTACAAGGTTTAGCCCTATCTCATATACCCGTGGGGGCCACTTTTGAAGGCCTAGTGGACATGGCATTGCTTCAAGGAGACGATAAGAATGGCAAGAAAGAAGTCAAGCCTAATGAGACTCAAGCCAAGAAGACAGACTCCAAGTGGGGAGGGAACTAGAGCAATCAGAACAACAAGAACAACAAGGGCAACAAGGCCAAGGCAAAGGACCCAAGAAAATGCAACTACTGTGGGATTGTTGGGCACATAGCTAAAGACTGTAGGAAGAAGAAGAGGAAGCTGGGCGAATGCTTTCATTGTGGAGAGACTGGACACTTTAGCAAGGATTGCCCCAAGAAGCAAGGAGAGAATCAGCGTGCAGGACCTTCTGGAGGGCAAGTGCATGCTCTCAACACTGCTCCAACTCAGGACCGAGGTAGTATTTCTGTAGAAAGTCTTGTTTATATTTCTAATTATCCTGTTCGCACCTTATTTGATTCTGGCGCATCGCATAGTTTTATTTCTTCTGATCTTGTTGAAAGTTTGCACCTAAGTACTAGTCTAGTTGAGGATCCCGTCAGTGTTTCAAATCCAATTGGGGGTTCCGCCCATTTATCTATGATTTGTGTGGATTTGAAGATTTCCATCTTGACCGTAGAATTCACGTGTAATGCTTATGTTCTCGGGTTCACGGGATACGGGTTGATTTTGGGCATGGATTGGTTGTCCAGTTATGGAGCCATCCTCAATTGTGAGCATAGGGTGGTGAGGCTCATGACTCGCCTCGGTAATACCCTAGAAATTTCTTATAACCCTAGAGGTCCCGTCATGTTATGTTATCTTGAATCTCTTGACTCATCCATCAATGATCTGCAATCTGTAAGGGTGGTTCGAGAATATCCTGATGTCTTTGAAGAGGTTAAGGGGTTACCCCCTAAACGAGAGATAGATTTTCGCATTTATCTTGTTGATAATGCCAAGCCAGTTTCATTGCCCGTTAGGCACATGGCCCCACGAGAAAGAAGAGAGCTCAGTAAGCAAATCAAGGAGCTTCTTGAGAAAAAATTTATTAGGCGAAGCATTTCTGAATGGGGTGCTCCGGTGGTATTCGCTACTAAGGCGGATGGTTCGCTTCGTCTATGTGTTGATTATCGAGAGTTGAACAAGCTGACAAAGAAGAATAGGCACCCGTTACCGAGGATTGATGATCTCTTTGACCAGCTTGTTGGTGCTTCTGTTTTCTCTCAGCTCGATCTAGCCACCGGATTCCATCAGCTTAGAGTAGCTGAGGATAGTATTGATAAGACTGCGTTTAGGACTCCAGATGGATTCTTTGAATGGCTTGTCATGCCATTCGGTTTGACTAATGCACCTGCCTACTTCGTAGACTTGATGAGTAGGGTGTTCAGGGAGTTCCTTAACAAGTTTGTTGTTGTCTTCGTGGATGATATTCTGATCTTCTCAAAGGATGAGGAAGAGCATGCTAGGCATCTCAAGGAAGTGATGGATACGCTTAGAGCGCATCAGTTGAGAGCCAAGTTCTCCAAATGTCATTTCTAGAGAAGGGAAGTTCGGTTTCTTGGACATATAGTTTCTAAGCAAGGCATAGCGGTGGATCTCGCGAAAGTGGTTGTGGTTCAAGACTGGAAGACTCCTAGGAATGCAACCGAAGTAAGAAGCTTTCTCGGTCTGGCAGGCTACTATAGGAAGTTCATCAGGGACTTCGCTAAGATTTCGGCCCCTCTTACTAAGTTGACGAAGAAGAACTTAGTCTTCGCATAGGACTTAGAGTGTGAGCTTGCTTTTCAAAGGCTCAAAAGAGCCCTTACCACAGCTCCAGTTTTGGCATTACCCTATAGTGGTAAGATGTTTACCGTGTACACCGATGCATGTGGCACGGGGTTAGGTGTTGTTCTGATGCAAGAGGGAAGAGTGATATGTTATGGGGGTAGGCAACTTAAAGTTCATGAGAAGAACTATCCCACTCATGATTTGGAGTTGGCGGCGATCATCTTTGCACTCAAATCCTGGCGCCACTATCTTCTAGGTGAAAGGTTTGAGTTGTATACTGATCACAAGTCACTCAAGTACCTCTTCTCGTAGAAAGATCTGAATCTGAGGCAGCAAAGGTGGATGGAATTCTTGGCATCATATGACTTCGAGATAGCTTATACCCCTGGCAAGGGTAATGTTGTGGCAGATGCACTAAGCAGAAGGAGGTTGACTTTGAGTCCCTTGTTTATTGAGATGAAGAACTTAGAGTTCTTGGCAACCATTGATTTCACGATGGCTGTTGAGTCGATGACGGGTTCATTAGCATCCCTTGAGCTTAGACCCACACTTCTTGATCAAGTTGGGGCTTCCCAGAAAGGAGACCCGCAGATAGTCGAGGTCATGGACAAGTTGATTCGTGGTGAGACGTCTAGTCACCTTGCTAGATATACTATTGATGACAAGGGTTGGCTAAGGCGTGACGGAAGGCTATGCGTTCCACAAGTAGGAGACTTTGTGCATAAAGTTCTCGAAGAAGCACATCACTCGAAGATGACTATACATCCTGGAGGAGATAAGATGTATAGGGATATGAAGCGCATTTTCTTCTGGGCTGGAATGAAGAAAGATGTGGCAGAGTATGTTTCAAAGTGCATGGTGTGCAACAAGTAAAAGCCGAGTCGAAGAAACCAGGTGGGCTATTACATCCATTGGAGGTCCCGTAATGGAAGTGGGAGAGTATTTCTATGGATTTTGTGGATGGATTGCCTAGGTCAAGGAAAGGGAACATGAGCATATGGGTCATAGTTGACAGACTTACGAAGAGTGCTCATTTCATTCCAGTGAAGAGCAAGAGGACCGCATCTTGGCTAGCATCTGTTTATCTTCGAGAGATAGTGAGATTGCATGGGGTTCCTTCTAGCATAGTTAGCGATCGTGACCCTATCTTCACTAGCCAGTTTTGGAATAGTTTGCAAGAAGCGATGGGTACGCAATTGAATCTGAGTACAGCCTATCACCCCTAGACGGATGGCCAAACCGAAAGGGTGAATAGAGTGCTAGAAGATCTTTTGAGGCTTTGTGTTCTTGACTTTGGTGGTACTTGGGAAGACCACCTTCCTCTTGTAGAGTTTGCTTATAATAATAGCTATCAAGCCAGCATAGGGATGGCACCATTTGAAGCTTTGTATGGGAGGCCGTGTAGGTCACCATCTTGTTGGTGGGAGACAACAGATAGGCTTATACTTGGGCCCGATATGATACGAGACACATCCGAGAAAGTTGAATTGGTGAGATGACGGATGAAAGCGGCCCAAGACAGACAGAAATCCTATGCTGACAAGCGAAGGGCAGATTTGGAATTCGAAGTGGGAGACATGGTTTTCGTGAAGGTTTCTCCTTTGCGTAAAGTGGTACGTTTTGGAGCAGTTGGGAAGCTGGCACCAAGGTTCGTAGGACCCTTCCCTATCATAGAGAGAATTGGAAAGATGGCCTATAAGGTGGAATTGCCCGAGAAGCTAGCCGGAGTGCATAATGTCTTTCATGTCTCGCATCTCCGGAACTGCCTACATGAGTCCGCTGAGGTGGTTGAACCAAGCATTCTTGAAGACGTGGAGGTAGAGAAAGAGGCAACCTTGAGGAGAGCTCCGATTCGTATCTTGGGAACAGAGATCAAGAAACTAAGGAATCGAGAAGTCAAATTGGTGAAAGTTCAGCGGAGTGGAGCCGATGAAGATGCAACTTGGGAAACCGAGGAGAAGATGCGTGGGCTTTATCCATTTCTTTTTTAGGGTACATTCTCGACCTCTTTCCTAATTAGCATATCTTTCTTTTTGCTATCCATGTTTATCTTGTTTATCTTGTTATCTCGTTAACCTTATCATGAGAACCTTAAGTAGAAACCCTTTGGATGAAACATGTATTTGAAACATGTTATGCTTGATGTTTGCAAGTGTTTGCAAGTGGATACTCGTGGATGCATGATACACATTAGGCACTAAGATCGGCTCACACACTTTCATATTGCATATGCATGAGTGATGATGTTTATTCATGGATGAAACTTGTTATGTTATCACATGGATGTTGCATATGGATGAATGTTATGTGCACTCATGTAGAGATTATAAATTATGTTAGGATTTTGCATACATATGGACTCATTTCACTAACATACTTTGCATTAAGGGGGTTTACTGGAACAGTAACAGCCTGATTTTCGCATTAGATAAGTACATATACACACACCGTTGCATATAATCATACAGCATTTAGAATTTGTTAAGGACATTGACTGCACGTGGATAATGTTTTGAGTAGATGGATGGTGGATGGTAGGATACGTTCTTCCTAACTTGGAGATTTCGGGGACGAAATCCTTTAAGGAGGGGAGAATGTAACAACCCGTATTTTTTGAATAACATGTTATAATGTAAATCAAGGCAGAATTCAATTGTAAAATCAGAATCAAGGGAAACGGGCTATGCCATTGCGTTCGTCTCGGAAAAATACGCGAAATAGAGTCCGAGTTTTCGAAAAACGGAGTCCGTATGACCAAGTTATGGCCCAATGAAGTTTTCAGAAAATTCCAAGCCCGAAAACAATTCGAATTCAGATTCGAATTTACAACCAAGGCAGAATGGTCGGGAATTTTCCCGCCCCAGGCAGGGTTGACACCTGTGTCGACCCCCCCCCCCCTAATGGGTCGACACCCATGTCGACCCAGGGGTCGACACCCATGTCGACCCAGGGGTCGACCTCCCCGGTCGGACCAATTTTTCAGGTGCACCATTTTGACATGTTGGGTCTTGTTCTGGAAGTTTCTGACGGGAGTTAATGGCTCAGATTCGATTTAGGGTTAATCCTATGGTCTAAACTAACCTAATCACCTATAAAAAGACCCCTAGACCTAGCCTAAACCCTCATTAATCATTCCTACAACTAAATTATGCCAAAATGTTTCTCAATCATGGCCTCCACCTTCTTCATGAGAGCATGAGTGCCTCAAATCAATCTATGTCATAAAGGAGCCATCTTTCTTTGTCATTGGAGTTATTACTTCTTGTTTCAAGGCGTTTAAGTGGAGCTTATTATTTTCTTTGCGGATTTTGCTTGTGGCTTCGTCTCAATCTTTATATATATTGATCTAGATCGCATAACCGCTCATTGTAAGCCCTATACTACTCTTAGATTCTAACTATGAAGTTAAATATGACATGTTGCAAGTTTGAGTTTGGGTCTAAGTATGATTTGTGCTTTGATTCTATCATGTTATGCATAGATTTATCCTATGCATGTTTGTAAATATCTCACCTTGACTTTGTGCATAGAAAGCTATGACCTTTGATTTGAAATGTTGCATTATGCAACATGAGAACTCTCACAACCTATATGATAACTTGCATATAATGTTGTATGCGAACTTCTAGTCATCATCCTATGTCATTCATGATCATGTTCCACCTATTTGCTTAAGTTGATATTATGCATGTTTTGAGGCCTATGATGTAATATGCAAGCTTATGAACATATTTATGCCTCATATGCCACCATGTTTAACTTGTGGCCAACCTTATTACCTTATGCCCTTTTTGTCATGTTTGCCAAGTTCCCTCTTTTGATCTATGTTATGCGAAACGTACATGCGAGGGGAATGCGTTGGGTTTGGGTAATATCAATGACATGAAACATGATTTTGAAATATGACATGAACATTGACTTGTTATTATGTTGTAAACATAATAATGGACATGACACTTAGAAAATATGAGTGTGGTCAACTCGAGGTTGGGTTGAGTTTGTAGCATAAATCTACCCGGAACCGACCGGCTTAACTAGTGGCTACAAGCAATAGGACCCAATGTGAGTAGTTGGTCATGTCGCACTTGAAACCCGAGGTTAGACCAAGTTGTGGTGTAAAGCTACCCGGACCCGCCCGGCTTAACTAGTAACCACAACAAGGTCTAATGTGAGAGGTTGAGCGCACTAAATTAATTAATGCCACATGGTAGGGTTAATTCATGGACCGCTTGAATACTTAACCAATTAAACATGATGGGTTGACGCGGTTAAGTCATGAACCTTGGGTACACTTAACCAACTTGATACTTGATTGGGTAGGGTTAACCACATTTAACCCGCTAGAAACCCTAGTTACGTGGTCCTTTTCACCAGTAACCCTCTTGATTGTATCATGATACCCTAGGGACTAGGCTAGGGTGGGGCACGATTACTGGGTTGACATGTAAGCGACCAAAACGACGGCTGAGTAGGTGCGCTGGTATAGGTTCAGGCGGACCATGGTCGTGCACATGGTCCAGAGTTGAAAAAGCAGACACGGGCACCTGTAGGTTCAGACTGTGCGTGCTTGATTTGTGTCCGTGGTTGGCACCCTAGGGCTTGATACACCCTAGGGTGGACCTAGCACAGTTTGACTACACTTCGTGATTGGGCCGTATGACACCGACACTGGACGGGTTAGGCTTTTAGGGAGCCGATCGACTAGACCGAGTAGTTGGACCTCGATTTAGGTCATCTCATGATGTGGGCCAGCTTTGGGCCAAGGGATCATTTCTTGTTTATACTTGACATGGAGTGGAATACTAGTACACACCTGGTGCAACTTAACCTTGTATATGCGATGCCACACTTGATCTATCTTGTTAACTTTTCACCATGCCAGTTATCACCTTATGTCTCATCTCTGCTTTACATGTCCAGTTAACTTTATTAGTTTTTATACTGATAGTAGATAGGACTTACCAGTCTTTTGACTGACCCGTTTTCTTTTGCCTCTTTTCTTCCGTTTCCCCCCAGGTTTACAGGGTGGGAACACTGGTACCTAGCTGGATCTTTAGCAGCTTTTCTGGATAGCTCACGTATGGTTTGAGCATGCTATGGCCTTATGCTACTTTGGGGATAGTTATCTTATGTTTATTTTCAGTTTTCAGTTTATGTTCTAGACTTTGTTTCATGGGAAAATAATGACCAAGTACTTTGATGTAACTTGACTATGGTTTTGAAATGCTAGTTTTATCCGCTGCTTTACTACTCTGTTTTAATTATATGTTCTGTCTTGTGATATCTGCATGCATGTTTACCTTGTTTAACGCCCCTCCAAAGCTAGTGTCCTTGCAAGAGTGGTATTGGCGGAGGTGCGGTGTTACAATTCATGATGTGAATAGAAGATATGAGGATAGCATTAGGTGGAGGCCAATTACATTTCAAGGCAAATGAGGTTTGTAGATTTCATAGGCAAATGAGCTTTGTAATTTGGGTTAGAGGCTTTCAGAGGCAAATGAGGAGGATAGTTGTAACTGTATACATTTTTATGTGGTATATGATTTATAATTTGTATTCTAGATATAAAGTTGTGATTTTTATCAATGAATGGATCATGATGCTTTTAAATTTACATTTATTTCTTATATTATTTATCTATTTATTGTTGTACATATATAATATATATAGATTTTATACATATAATTTGTGGATATGTTACAACTGTAAAATAATAGTTGCAACAAAATATATTACAACTGTTATAAACAGTTGCAAAAAATTATAACAACAACGGTGCATAAAAGTTGTAATAAAGTTTATTACAACGGTGAAAAATAGTTGTAAAATATGCATATTACAACTGTGTTGCAACAGTGCAAAACAGTTGTAAAAGGTTTTAGTCTATTACAACTTTTTAATATACTACAGTTATCCCACCATTATAAAATGTATTTTACAAGTTTTCCACTGTTGTAATATGGTCAATTTGTTGTAGTGTGGTCTCGTACTCTATATCGTTTTCTTATGTATTCTCAAATGCTTATATTAAAACATTTGATTTATCATTCAGTGATCCTAAATCAATATCATATTTTATTATTATTTCATCATTTTGCTCTAGATCCGTTGGATAAGCTGCTTCTTCTGGAATACTAATTCCATCAAGCGTAAATCTTGCCTTTATTTCAAAAACAGCAAATCAATCTGCTTTATCTATTTTTAAGGATGGATACGAAGCAAAATAAACTTGTAATGCTTGCTTGGCTAATATAAAAGGATCACACTTATAGTAATGTGATGTGTGCTTTATTTCTTTAAGCTTATAATCTTTGTGCACGTTGATTCCAGAACCAAGAACACGGTTGACTTAACTGAACCTTAGTAAAATAACTTTTCTATGGGTTGTAGATAATATGTCAACTCTAAAATATGCGTTAAAACGCCGTAAAAAAATTATATTCATCTGGATCGTCATTGCCTTTGACAAATATATCGTTGTTATATATTAATTTTACCGTTCTATGGTGTTTGATGTTAATTTAAATCCATTGATGAATAATATTAGATAAGTCTTGGCATTTTATTTTGGTCCAAGTGCAAAATGTTGTAGTCCTTCATCAACGACATAGTTTGTTGGATCATAAACGTAGTTCGAAAATCATTTAGCAAAGTCTTTACTGAGATTGCCAGATGGATGTTGTGATTCGTAAACACTGTGAATATATATGAGTTTATTATTACCTAACAACCAATGTAAGTATAACTGAAATAAATATGAATTTATTATTACATAATAAATGGTGCAACTTTACCACAATTTAGAAGAACATATGTGTGTGCTACATGGTGATCCGTATCGTCTATCCATATTTCTACACATTTTCCAAATAATCGGTCACGTTGCCTAAAAATAGTTAACATTCTTGGACAAGAATCTTGTTCAATAGCTTCATTATTACAAGGAACATTTACAAATGATAAGTTCACATGGTTACTGAAGTAATGAGATGAAAAAATGAAGCTTCTTCTTCCAGATAAGATTTGCAAATCAAACCTTCAACTTGTGCTTTTGTCGAACTTCTTTCTTCAAATGATTCAAATATCAATTATAAAATTAATTTAATTTAAATATACTTCTATAAATATGAATTTTAAACTAACATATATTTTACTGCTATTTTATATTATCTTTCAAAAGGATACATTCATCTATATTGCACTGGACCTCGAAAAATTGCTTCGAACCGAAGATGAACATGTAAATGCTTTATTACATTAAAGATACCTGAAGGAAATATTTTCTATAGTTTGCGAAGCAGCACTGGGATTTCAACTTCAAATTTGCGTAGACGATGGATGTTTATCGTTGTCATACAAAGTTGTTTATAAAACCGACTCAACTCTATTATAGCACCCCACATTTTTACAGGCAACAGTTCTTTGAACACCACTGGTAATAAATATTTCATCTTGATATGACAATCATGACTTTTCATCTCACTCAATTCATTGTTTTTAAAGTCAATGCATCTACGCAAATTAGAAGAAATCTCATCAGGTCATTTTATTCCTTCAACCTACTTTAGCATGAGTTTTATTTGTTTGTTGTCTAATACATAACATGCGAGATTTTTTGTTGTCATTAGGCTTCATACGAAGTTCTAGACATTTACAAAAGTGTGCTATATCAAGTTTTGAATTCATATCGTCCTTTATTTTCCCCTTAACATTCAGAATTGTATTAAACACGTTATCAAATACTTTTTTGTTGTGCATTACATCAAAATTATGTCGAAGTATGAGTTCCTTCCAGTAAAATAGTTCCAAAATATACTTTGTTTGCACCAATTATGAATGTTAGATTTATCCATAACTTCAGTTTGTACTCCAGTTTCATATATCTTGGGATAGTCCTTTACAATTTCATATATTTATTCGCTTGATCAAATCTTTGGTACTTGCATATTCTCTTCTTTGTAAGATTTAAAGTTTTTTCCATCTCTTCAAAAATTACGATTGGGATGGAGAAAACATCGATCAAACAAAAAAATTCCTCTCATACCATTAAGAAAATGCTCGTGTTCCTTTTATGCAATGAAGAAAAACTAGAGAACCGACCGTACTCTAACTTGAAAGCAACTCATATGCAGGAAAACCACTAATAGTGCATAACAAAGAAGTGAATATACGAAAATTCTTTTTTCTTTTATAATATCATATGTTTTAACTCCTTCAACCCACAGTGTTTTCAACCCTTCGATTCATAGTAATAAATAGACATCGATTTCCTGTATCGGATCTTCAGGGCCAGGAACAATAAAAGTGAAAAATATATATGGAGTTTTCATACATACACATAGGTAAATTATAAGGCGTAACGATAATAGGTCAAGATGAATATTTACTAACAAACTAAGAGAATGGTGGAAAACTCATCCATACATAAATCAAGTATGACGTTACAACTCTCCATGACAAATGTAGGATACATTCTATCAAAATATTTATATGCTTCTCCATCTGATGGATAAGTAAAAGTTTCATTTTCTTATGCTCTCGCAATATGTCATCGCCTATGACATATTGTGACTGAAGACGCATATAATTTTGCAATCTACAAGCGATGGACAAATAATGCATTCTCTTGTCTGAAACATTTTTTTAAGTTTGTATCTTTCCTCATTACATATTTTAGAATTTTTAAGACTGTTTTCATCTTGCAGCATACAACCTTTTATACAAGTATTTATCTTTTGGTACGGTAGATCAAAAGCTGACATTAGTGTTTTCACTTCGTGACTATAGCACATAAGACTATTGGGTGGCATATGTGTTTTTGCAGTTTGTACAACCGCTATAAATTCAACTTCTGTAAAGTTAAATTTTGATTTCATAGTGACATATTCAGGGATTATTAGTGATTTGGTTCTACTTTTACAATCATCCCATAATGAGCTCTTAGCAACATCCAATAAATCATCATTTTTTTGCTTTGATATTTGGTTCTTCTTCAATATTGACGCCATCCTTGTCAACTTGAATGGTAAGGAACATTGATCGTGTTGCATCTTTTAGCATATCTTCTACTGGATTCGTCATAACAAAATCGACCTCTGACACTACAGGGTTTAATTTATGTATGTGCAAACAAGTTCTCCAAGATGATCAGATAAATTATAATTTAGCACAATACCAAATTTTTACAAATGTACTTTACATGTATCTAATTTTCAAAACCTGAACGGTTGGCACTTACTACAAAGGCAACGAAGTTCCTCGTTATTTCGATTATTTGACAATAACAATCTAATAAATTCGCTTCCACCATTATAGAAATGTTCTTTCATCGAACCTTTCGTTTCAGTTCTAAATTCATATATCCAACTATGGTCGACAAAATAATCGAACCTTGTTCCTAATTTAAATATATATGTTGGTAATCTCAACAAAACTTAAATAAATTCTTTCTAAAATACATTAAATCAACTTGGGACCAATCAAATTCCTCACACCATACCTCTAAAAATTAGTAAAATCTTTTGGGACTAAAGGCTTCACGTATCATGCTTCTGTCTAATTTCGACAATACTTCACTTTTCTTCTACGCATAACCTTCCTTTCAAGGGGTATATTTTGGTTGTTGTGTTTTCTAAAAAATAAAGTAAAGTCTTTTGGGATACAAGGCTTCACATGCCACACTTTTTTCGAATTTCGATAGTACTTCACTTCTCTTCTACACATAACTTTGCACAAAAGAGTACAATTTTCCTGTTATGCTTAATAAAATAAATTAAACCTTTTTGAACCAATGGCTTTAATTCTAAAAATCTATTTATAAGAATATATGATCTTGTATATTCATTTCCTAACTTCTTAGTAAATCGATTTTATTACAATATTTGTTGTTATATTTATTTTTGAACTATTTACAAAATCGATTTTAGTACAGCATTTGTTGTTATAATCATTTTGATTTTTTTAGAAAAATGAATTTAGTAGGATATTTGTTCTTATATATTAATTTCTTGAATTAAAAAAAAAAACCTATTTGACTAGAATATTCGTTCTTCTGATATTCATTTCTTAACAAATTCAAAAAACAATTTTGCCAGAATATTTGTTGTTGCCATATCCATTGCTAAATTTTTTTAGGATTACAATTTTGGTATATTATTTATTCTTACCAAGTTCAATTTAAACATTATAGAAAATCGATTATAGTAATTTATTTGTTCTTATTAATTCGTTTCTAAACATTTAACAAAATCAGTTTAATTATAATAACTTTTAGTTTTAAAATGCATTTTATAATTCTTGTAACTGTTAACTTATGTATAACTATTTTTGCATCTAACATTCGCTTAAACTTATCAATAACTTTTTTTAACTAAATTATAAACTTTAAAATGCATTTTAAAATTCATATAATTATTAGCTTTTCATATAAACTATAACAAACATTATTTTGCGTCTAGCATTCACATAAACTTACCAATATGCATATTAATCAATAAATATACTCTAATTTTTGTAATTTAAACTAATCATATTTTTTTATTACATATTAGAAAAAATCAGACAACTAACTATCATCATCAAATCAACTCACATGTCATCAACTAATTCATAATGTTCATCGATTTCTAATCAATAATCGAAAATTTTCCTAACTTAGCTTTAACCATATTCACAAATCAAACACTAATCTATTATTATCATCTAATAATAGTTCATTAACATAATAAAAACACATTAACATCAAAGTTTATGAGAATAGGGTTAAAAATCATACTTACATTATCTAAATTGAAATGGAGATGGGAAAAGGCGGTCAACGACGGTAGGGACGCAGGCGAATGTTTTTTCGTAGGGAAGAGAAAGTGGATTTTCTGTGTTGGCCTCGTTGTTTTATCGATTTGGATGTTTGTTTGCGATAGCTAGTGTCGGTCGCATTTTTTGCACCGTCGACATGCTATCCATTTCTAATAGTCTAAGCTTAGGTGTAGAATGAGATTAAAACCTAAAACAAACCTAAGATTATATTTGAACTTAAAAGTAAATCTAAAGGCTAGATTAAAACTGACACAGCAACATTAGATTAGATCTAGTTGAATCCAATGATCAAGATCCTCAACTAAAACAATAAATATGAGCCTAAATCTAACCCTCATTTCATTCCAAACGTTATTTTCTTCCTTCATGCCCAAATTTCCCTTTGAATTTTAAGGATGGGGACTAAATAAATATTTTCAAGAGGAAGAAGATAGAAGTTAAAATATTTTAAAAAAATCCTTAGGGAAGGAGGAGCACTGAAGGACAAAGGACGACAGTTTAAGACCTCATACGAGTGGAAAGTTAATACAATTTTTAGAATTGGGAAGATTAAAGATTTAGGCTTAAAAGTGGTTCTAGTTTACTAATTTATTATTTAATTAAGCTTAGTAAATTTTACTTACAGTTAAATTACATATCCCTTACATGTATTAAGAAGATTATTTATTATGCAATTTTTAGAATTAAAGATAATTTTAGATCCATATATTTTATGGAAAACAAGAAAAATATCACGTAGACATGGATTTAGTAAATGATGCAGATTAATTAGAAAAGATTGATTAACTCTTAAATATACATGTAATTAATGTAAATTTGAAAGCAGAAAAGTGACTATTAAAAAGTTACAATAGAAAAAAAACAAATTTTATACTGGGACGTTGAATTATAACATTTTTTATAACAAGAAAAAGAGAAATAAAAGCAGCATTATTATGATAAGTACGTCATGATAGATAAAAAGTGATTTTACATTCAGTAGCTATCATGAAAAAGTAAACAATCTAAAAGAATAAAAATATCATGATAAATTACTTGGGGGCTCGTCCTAAAGACGAACCAGATATTCATCGATGCTGGGAATAAGTGACTTATGATAGCGGTTATACCTGAAATAATTAAGATACGTCCTAACGATAAACCAGATTTTCGTCGGCGCTGAAAATAAATGAACCGTAATAGCAGTTATACATAGCATAGTTGTGGATCTGTTCTAACGACGAACCAGATATTCGTCGAGCCGAGAAACAAATGGATAATAGTTTCAAATTCAGTTGTGGGGACTGAGCAGGGAGCACGACTAGATTATTGTCTGGAGGCTCGTCCTAACGACGAACAGATATGCACGTCAGCACTGAATATGGGTGGACTAGTAGAGACGAGAACTGAAGGAAGCATGTTGTAATTGTATATAGGCATATAGGCAGTGACGAACACAGAAATCAAATGAGTGGAGGCAAAGAACATAACGTTTTTAAGTATAAAATTTCATCATACAGACCACTTATAGTATAAAATGTAAGATGCTTATTAACGGGTTCGGTTCAGAATGACTACCACACCCGGTACAGGACCCTCTACTTTGCAGACGAGCCATCTTGCCAAACACTGAGGTAGAGGGAGTATTTGCTGCTGGTGCTGCCTTTGCCTTGTTCACTGTCATTCTTTCAGAGTTCTACTATGTTTCCTTCTCTAATGCTTACGACTCCAACGGCCCGCGGTATGGAAAGTCTAATATTGGGATGAGTCCTTACAGCTAACATGTTATATGCATGCATGGAAGAAGTTAGGGTATCTTAGTGTTTGTGTTTTGGGATTGTTAATGTATGTTTCAGGTTAGAGACTGTAATGTGGTATAATGTTTACTGATAGCATCTCTCTAATGTTGCTTGTTCATCAGATTTTATACATACGAGTGTGTGAACATGGTTTAAAAAAATGCCAGTGGGGGCGCTGGACCCCACTCGGCCTGACCGAAGTCCTTGCGTATAGGCATTGATGCTAGAAATAATTCGCATTGGGTTTTCTAGCGCTAAGAGATAAGTGTCTATTTAAATGGGTAGGCAGACAACTTCGATGCTGGAAATAATTGACCCCAACAGGGTAGCCCTTACTAACAGTTGAAATGTTGAAGAATATTGCGGTGCAATGAAGATTTAATGCAAAGGAAAAATTAAAGATTGAATTTTATTGATGCAAGAATTTTACAGAGTGCTGAAAGAAAACAAACTGTAATTATATCAGACTGAACTTTTTTCTATATGAAATACATAGTGACTTGTACATTATATAGCTAAGAGCTATGGCTGGGCCGAGCCCATTTGAATATTGCAATATAAACTTGTTTTAGAGGATCCAATTGTAAAAAGAATATATCAGCCACTTTGCACTCATTTTCTCATTTTAACACGCCGCCTCAACTCTAGGGTTAGGGTTAACCGTACCCTAGATTGTCTTCGTGAGAAAATGGCGACACCACAATGAAAACTTCTTCTAAACTTGATCTCTCAGACATTCTGAAGGCCGACTTAAGCAAATTTTGGGTTTATCTCTTCTATACGAAGTTATAAATCTTTGATTCTTCGAATTGAAGCCTTCAGCTTTGTTTGAAGTAGATCTGCTTTGCTTTGAATCGACTGAGCCTGGATCTGTAGACTGTGACGAGATTATCAAAAATTGGTGGTCATTGAGACTTCTAATCTTTAGTTCATCTCGTAATCTCTGAAAACTGCTTGCCGACAGTGCTTTGGTTAAGATATCAGCTCGCTGGTGAAAAGAAGGTATATAATTTACTTCCAATTTTCCTTCCTTTACTAAATCTCGAACAAAATAAATGTCAATTTCGATGTGCTTTGTCCTAGCATGCTGAATAGGATTGCTCGACATATAAATAGAACTTTGATTATCACACCAAATCGTAGCTTTAGTATTTGTGTTTAATTTGAGTTCTCTAAATAGTGACTGTAACCAAGTGATTTCAGCTGCTATACTGGCTATACTTCTATATTCTACTTCAGCACTTGATTTAGATATTGTTGATTGCTTTTTCGAACTCCAGGATATTAGATTTTCACCAACATAAACACAGTATCCAGTGACAGATTTTCTGTCATCTGGATCAGCAGCCCAATCTGAATCTGAATAACCAGTGGTATTAAGATTTTTGCTTCCTTTAAGAGTTAATCCAGCATTAATTGTCCCTTTAAGATATCTAAGAATTCGCTTGACAGCTTTCCAATGAACATCTTTAGGATCCTGCAAGAATTGAGAAACCTTGTTAACGCTAAACGATATGTCAGGGCGTGTTATAGTAGCATATTGAAGTGCTCCCACAACACTTCTATATTGTTTAATGTTACTTATGGCTTCTCCCCTGAATTTTGAATAATGTTGACTAGAAACCATTGGTGTTGGTTGTGGCTTTGCTTTGTCCATATCAGTTTTCATAAGTAGCTCTGCTATGTATTTTTTTTGACATAGAAACAATTCTGATTCTGAAATCCTTTGCACTTCAATACCCAAAAAATATGACACATTGCCGAGATCTTTTATTGAGAAGACCTGATTTAAATAATCAGTAATCTGCTTGATTTCCTCTTCATTGCTACCTGTAACAATTAGATCATCGACATATATCAAAATGTATATAGTTGAAGTGCAATTGATTTTTGTAAATAATGAATTATCAGATTTAGTAGGATTAAATCCAAGATTAACCAATGTTAGTTTGAGTTTATCAAACCAAACTCTGGGTGATTGTTTCAACCCATATATGGCTTTGTTTAATTTACACACAAGGTTTGAGTCTTGTGTGTAACCTTCAGGCTGCTGCATATAAACTTCTTCTTCTAGATTACCATTGAGGAATGCATTATTCACATCTAAATGCTTAATTTTCCACTGATTTTTCAGTGCAATGGTAAATATCAATCTTATAGTTGTTGGTTTAACAACAGGAGAAAAGGTTTCAGTATAATCAAACCCATATTCTTGTGTGTAGCCTTTAGCTACAAGTCTTGCTTTGTATCTGTTTATAGATCCATCAGAATTTTTCTTTATCCTGAAAATCCATTTGCAGCCTATTAAATTCTTATTGTTTGGTTTATGAACTAATTCCCATGTTTTATTTTTGATGAGGGCATTGTATTCTTCATCCATTGCTGCTTTCCAACATTTATAGCTTGCTGCTTGATTATATGTGACTGGCTCTTCACAAGTGATGCTAGCTACATATGTTTTGGGTTTAAATATGCCACTTTTAGCTCTTGTCCCCATGGGATGTCTAGTATAAACTGGCTGAACTGGCTGATTGGTTGTTGAAGAATTTTCATTGTCTGGACTGATGGTAGTGACAGGAGAGGTAAAGTTTGCATCATCATTACTGTTTTGTCTCTGAGGAGTACTGTCATGGCTGATATTAAAATTGTCTTCTCTTGTAGGAGATTGAGTGGCGAGGCTGAGTGGTTCATTATCGTCATTGTTAAACAAACTGGTTTCAGTTACTGTTGGTTGTTGACGTTGAGCCTCAGCAGCCATTCTACTATTGTCATCCTGTTGTAAATCAATAACGTTTGGCACAAAAGGTATATTTTCTTTCATTTTATAAACTTTGTTAGTTGTTTTGATTTCATTGGACCTATAAGGGAATATAGTCTCATTGAAAACAACATTTCGACTCACAAATATTTTTCCATTTTCATCAATACATCTATACCCTTTCTGATTAGTACCATATCCAATAAAAGTACATGGTTTAAATCTATAAGCTAATTGGTTAGTATTGTAAGATCTTAAACATGGAAAACATAGACATCCAAACATTTTTAAGCTATGATAATCAGGTTTAACATTATATAGTTTTTCAAGTGGACTTAAACCTTTCAAAACCTTTGTAGGCATTCTGTTTATTAAGTAAACAGCAGTATTGAAAGATTCAGACCAAAATTTTAATGGTAATGATGCCTGAGCTAACAATGTTAACCCAGACCAAAACCTTTGTAGGCATTCTGTTTATTAAGTAAACAGCAGTATTGAAAGATTCAGACCAAAATTTTAATGGTAATGATGCCTGAGCTAACAATGTTAACCCAGACTCAACAATATGTCTATGTTTTCGCTCAACAATGCCATTTTGTTCAGAAGTATATGGGCATGTAGTTCTGTGAATAATTCCCTTATTTTTAAAATGATTACTAAGGGATTTGTACTCAGTTCCATTGTCAGTCTGAATTATTTTTATTCCAACCTTAAACTGATTCTCTACCATATTGATAAAATTAATTACTATACTATGTGTTTCAGATTTACTTTTCATAAAATATATCCAAGTATATCTAGAAAAAGCATCTACAAACGACATATAATATTTGTATCCAAAATCAGTAGAGATTGGGGCAGGTCCCCATAGATTAGTTACTATTAAATCAAAAGGTTTAGAATAAACAGTAGATGAATTTTGGAAAGGCAATTTGTGATTTTTTTCCTAACTGACAATAGGAACATACATAAGGTAAATCAACATCATTAAAAGAGATATTATTGCTAATGAGAATGTTTTTCACGACACTGGCATTGGGATGACCCAGTTTATAATGCCAAAAATCAAAGGAATTTTTACTAATGTTACTCTGATTCAACACAGAGTTGTAGCATTGGTTTTCTTTCGCGGGATAGTTGCAATTTCCAAATTTGAACTTGTAAAGTCCATTTGCTTCATTACCCTGCAAAAGAATTTCGTGTGTTAGCATGTCTTTGATTAAACAATACTTAGGATAAAATTCAAAGTACACGCTATTATCTTTTACAAACTGTGATACACTCAATAAATTCTTTTTAATTTTTGGTACCCGTAATAAGTTATTCAAAAATAATTGTTTCTTACATTTTATAATAGCATTGCCAGTGTGAGAAATATCAATGCACTTACCATTACCCATGCTAATACTCTGTTTACCTTTGTATTCCCTATTTCCAAGATTAAGATTTTCCAAGTTATTTGTCATGTGATTTGTAGCACCTGAATCAGGATACCAATTATCATCTTGAATATGCTCTGCTTTTGCAATTTCTGATTGGTTGCATTCTTTGTTACTGCTTTGTGTTGAATCATTCTGAATTTGTGCAATATTAGCATTTGCAGTTGATCCCTTTTGACTGCTTTCATTTTGGCTTGAGACATAGTTGGTATTAAATCTAAAGTAGCATTTCATTGCTGTATGCCCAATCTTTTCACAAATCTGACATTTGGGTTTATTGTTTGCATTCCATCTACCTCTACCTCTGCCACGATTGGAAAAACCACCTCTATTTGGATTGCCACCACCTGTGGTAAAGTTCTGTCCCTTATTTTTGTTGCTAGCGGCATAATTAAGTGACAGATCTGATTCTGTAGATCTTTTACTTGCAATTCTTGCTTCATGTGATAGTAATATTGAATGTACTTCATCCAAACCTGGAGTGGTTTTCTGAGATGTCACAACAGCCACCACTGCTTCATAATCTTCATCAAGTCCATTTAGCAGACATAACACATGTTCTGATTCATCGATATTACTTCCTGTAGCCTTCAACATATCACAAATATTTTTAACTTTGCCCAAATATTCTCTCATACTCATATTTTCTTTCTTACAATTTTGTAACTGCCTTTTATAATACATTGTTTTAGCAGACGATTGTGTGTTGAAATTTCTTTCAACTGCACACCAGATTTCATTTGCTGTTTGACAGCCAACAACATGAGATAATAAACTTGGTTCTATTGAAGAAAGTAGCCAAGCACTAATTAATCTTTCTTGTCTATGATATTTAATGTAATCTTCATTACTAACCAAATTATTTGCTGCACCAGTTACAAATTTCGGAGGAATTGGTGTTGTACCGTAAATATACCCTTCAAGACCATATCCCTGGATTGCTGTTTCGACTTGAAGCTTCCAGAGGAGATAGTTGTTCTCATCTAAACGAATAGTAATGAGTTGGCTTTGTGGGCTAATAACAGTTTTAATTAACTGTTCAGCGTTGGAAGGTTCAGATGTCCCTAAGGAAGACGAACTACTGCCTTGTACCATATTCGATCCAAGATTTAAAAAAAACTGATGGCACAGGTATGAAATACAGTTTCTAAGCTTCTTACTTTGAATTGAGAATATCAAGAACAGATTTGTAGTCTTGACAGTCCTTTCTTGAAAGTTTTAAAATGATGAATGGTTAAATGTACCTTGAGTTTTCGAAGATAAACCTTTTTTCTGAATACTTTCTTGATTGGATTTGTCAATTCTGTGAACTATCTTGCTTTTCTTGATCAGTAACGAGCGTTTAGATCTGTATTTCACTGATTTGCAAGATAAAATACTGTTGCAGCCGTATATATTACTGGCGAGGCACTGTATGTTATCTTCAGATCAACTCAGATGATGAGATTCTTGAAATCTCTGATGAGAATGAATCCAAATGATGAATATTCTCTGATGGATCAAACACAAACAACCCCAACAGGTTTCTGAATCGAAGTTGCTCTGATACCAAGTTGAAATGTTGAAGAATATTGCGGTGCAATGAAGATTTAATGCAAAGGAAAAATTAAAGATTGAATTTTATTGATGCAAGAATTTTACAGAGTGCTGAAAGAAAAAAAAAACTGTAATTATATCAGACTGAACTTTTTTCTATATGAAATACATAGTGACTTGTACATTATATAGCTAAGAGCTATGGCTGGGCCGAGCCCATTTGAATATTGCAATATAAACTTGTTTTAGAGGATCCAATTGTAAAAAGAATATATCAGCCGCTTTGCACTCATTTTCTCATTTTAACACTAACGATGATTGTCCGAGCACATTCCAGTTAGTATAAGAGGCATTGGACTACTTCATACATGCGTGATAGAAGAGTACAAAAAGGATAGAAGTCCGATGGGCCGATTACAGAGTAAACTAAGGAATAATTTCTTAAGCAGAACTTTACTTTTAAAGTAAAAATCTCATTGCAAACAATCATACTAAGAAATCACCTTAAGAGATCCAAAACACAGAACCTTTGTAATACTTGGAATAACTTTTAAAACTATTATATTTTTGTCTTCCTCTTTCTAGTAGTTACTTTTTATTCTGATTCATTCCTCTTCTCTCCCCCGCCTTAGGCATGCAGGGAAGCAGCTGATTCCTTAGAGACTTGGAGCATTGCTCAGACATTCCACTCTAATGTGTTTTCAATTTTATTTTATCTAGTTTTTTCTACATAAATTATTTGGATTTAAGAGAGAGATATTTTGATATATATTTTGTACTACGATACTATTAGTAATTTTGAGACTTTGATGTATTGATATTTTATTCAATTGTGTTTAATATGATGACACTTCTTCAAAAAAAAAAAAGTTTTCGCTATAAAAAAAAGTATTCATATTATCTTAATTTCCGCATGTTTTGGTTCCACCTAGACGGTTCACATTATTTGACATGACTTGAAAAGGAGTATGCCAATGGGTGTGGGTTATCACATTAAACAAAATAGAACCCAACGTCAGAAAGAAATCTTTTTCGAGTTTACTGCAACAATTAATGGTGTGACTGATAATCCTGTATGAAAAAAAATATGGTATCACAGTTAAAGTCAAAAGGTAAAAAACTGAAAATGAACGAAGACAATTATAAGTATTCTCTCAAATGGTATAACCAATAATTTTGCCTGTACAGAAGGAAGTTGCGATGAATCTCCATGCTAGAATGAGATAAGTGCCATAACCGACGAGTTGGTGTAGTCTTGCATGACCGATGCTCTTATATATTTTTGTTTTTGTTTTTGTTTGTCGTAAGCAATTAAAGAACGTATGATGATTTTTAAGTGAGATTTATGTTTAATATTTATATAATCGTTTGTTCTATGTGTGCTATAAATTTTACCTATTTTATTTTTACTATAAAAAGCAATAATTTTTCAAAAAGATTAAAAAAATATTGGTAACTTATTATAGTTTTGTTGCAACTTGCGCCATTAAAACTTATGTTCTTGCTGACAGTGAAATATTTTTGTTTTAACATTCTATCGTTATGTGTGATGGTTCAAACAATTGGGAAGAAAAAAAACAGCAATATATTTGTTTTTGAGACTATAAATATGGGAATGATCAGTTTTTTCCATTATTTTGGGGCTGTACTAGTGTATATTGTGTATGAACTATGAATGCATGTTTACCTTTGAAAACTGTTTTTAATAATACTTATTTTATATGATTTTATATACTCTGTGGAGCAAAAATAAATTTAAGTTTGCCATCCCTCCCTCCTTTCCTGTAATCCATTTGTACTTATAAATTGTCATATCCGTACAATGTTCCCCGATACAGATTCGAGAACTATTAAGACACAGCCTAGCCCAATTAGGTATACTTTCCCATTTGTGCCTTTCTAGTGGGCTCAAATACAGCCTATCCCGTTTAATTGTATCCTATGCGCTGCCTAGTGTCTTAGCCTGTCCCCTGTTTATATAGTTCTCGAAACAAAAAGCAAATGTGTGAATTCTGCCTTGCATGAGAACAACATAATTCTCGGTAAGGGTCTAAACAGGTCGGACCGGACCGGGCTGGACGGACATATTCTTGTCCTATAAAAATTTCAGATGGATACGGACCGAACAAGCATTTAGTTCGGACATTACTCGTACAAGCCTACAATGTTCGGACAACAGAAAAACATTGAACATTTCGGGTTAGACCGGACGATGGTATGTGCGTGTCCTGTCCTATAAAAGAATCTTACCAACACCGAAAAGATACAATCTAATTCTCTGAAGTCAGAAGTAAATAAATCAAGAGAAACTAAACCGCGCTAGTGCTTCAGCATTACAGTTTGCATTTCACTTTGTACCCTACAGCATATGCGGTAGCTCCTACAATCATTGTAGCATAACAAACATCTTATTTTGAAAGAGTCTGAAGTTCATATTTGATATGTGCACGCTTCAATTGCAAGTGTCCATGCAGTTATAAGTTCCAATCCTCAGTGGAAATAAAAAATAAATAAATAAAATATACCGTACATGCTAAGAAGCTTCCACTTCAAGTACGACCGTACAGAAGCACCGACAGAATCTCTTCACCTCCATTTTCATTTTTCATTGCTTTCCTTTCTTATACTTTATGGCTCTGTCCCAGGTAGCAACCCATTAATGAACTCAATACTAACATTTGATTTACATTTGTAATGTACTAGATCTCATTAATGAACATGCTCTTGCATTAATACTAAACGAGGGCTCGTATCTAGTTATATTTTTCATGCACAGTGTGATGGCTAATAATCTTCTTGATGATATTTGCATTGTGTGCAATAAAATGTCTTAATCATAAATGTTTATCCTACATACAATACAATGGCAATACAGTATGATCTTTTGATACAGTGCATATATAAGATCAGTTTCCAGGTTCAAATTTTGCTTGTAGAAAACTTAATCCAGTACAAAGAGTAAAAACTTAAGTATCGACCAATTCAATCCTGTGCATTTGTCAAATAAACAATTAACAATCTGACTAAATAGCTAATGGAACATTTCAATATTCAGTTGTACCAAATTCTTTGTTTAGAATGATATAGCTGTAGGAATAATCCTTAAGCGGCCCTTGGTACTTACCATTAGACAATATACAAAAATAACCAAGGATTATTCAGGCTAAGTCAAGCTCAGATTTACATACGTTTCAATCCACTAAGTTGCATGTACAGAAATCTATAGCAGATTGGTAGCAGAGAGCCAAGATTTCACGTGTACACAAAAATACATTGTTCTTATTAGTTAACGTAGAAAAATTATAAAACTGTTATCTTATGCAGTAGCGGTTTGTAGTAACTATAGGAGATTTATATATATAATAAATGAGATTCTGCAGTGTCACCCTGAGAAATTGCAAGTCCACGAATTTTGTGTAATGGTATTTACTAGTAGATGTCGCTAAACAATTAAGCAAACAAATATTCAAGCTAAAACAATATACCGTAAAAGTACTCAAATATTATATATAAGAAAGATTATATTACGAATCTTAAGATTGCTGTGCGTATTTTCTTTGAAATATTCTGTATCTTCCACTCTTTTATCTTGGATATCATGTTTTTTCATTTTTCTTGAAATATTTCTTCTGCTAGGTTTTTCTATAGGAAATCCAAATAGTGAGAAATTTAATTATTAATTAACTATTGCTTGAATAATCTGCATCCAGTACCACCTAAAAATTGCTTGAATAAAAGTGAGAAATCTCTAAAAAAAAATTGGGATATATTCATCCACTAATTTACCATTAAGTATAAAGTGAAAATTTCTAACATCAGATGTATCATGTATATATATGCAGTTTATATTGTTTACTCATTATAGGTTTCTTACAAATTGCATTATTAGAAATTTGTGTTGCTGCCTAGAACATCTCCAACGGTTTAGAGTGTACAAATTACATTTTGTACACTTCCACAACTGAAATTCTCTTAGAGAAACCGGTCCAGGCGCTTGTTGAACAAAAGTGGTCTTCAGACGCCTCGTAAAAAAGGAAAAAATGGGGTGCATGTTGAATCTAGAGCTTTTTTTTTTTTTTTGAAAACATTACAGATGTTTATTATGTTAGAAAACCTTAAATAATCACAAAACCGATTGGCAATGTAAAAAATCAAGTAATTAAGCAATAAAAAAATTCTCTTCTTCTAAACTTCCTCCATCTTTCTTCTTTAATATTCTACAAACTGATATCGGAGCCTTGTTCGATTAAAATGAACAACTTTTTATCTATTCCTTTTGTTCCTCAATTAACCAAACAAAATTATGGTAAATGGAGTGTTCAAATGAAAGTTCTTTTTGGGCCTGAAGAAGCATGGGAAATTGTTGAAAGTGAGTATATTGAAGTTGAAGGTAAGGAAGAATTAACACAAGCTGAAAAGGAGAAATTAAGAAGATTGAGAAAAAAACACAAACAAGTTTTGCAAAGTTCATTAAAGGATTCTTCTCAATCTTCTTAATTTCAGCTTGTGTTAATTTTCCCTTGTCTTCAACTTCAATATACCCACCTTCAAACAATCTCTCATGTTTCTTCAGACCCAAGAAGAATTTTCATTTGAACACTCCATTTACCATAATTTTGTTCGGTTAATTGAGGAACAAAAGAAATAGATAAAGAGTTGTTCATTTTAATCGAACGAGATTCCGATACCAGTTTGTAGAATATTTGAAGAAGAAAGATGAAGAAAGTTTAGAGGAAAAGAATTAATTTTTATTGCTTAATTACTTGATTTCTTACATTGTCAATCCCTACCTCTATTTATACATAGTTTATCGTTATCTAAAATAACATTCTAAACAAGAATATTTTAGATTATGTTTGGATTTATTATAATAAAAAATTCAATATCAAATAAGGCAATATATCTTAATTTTTATTGTAATTTAATTTATTGCTAACATATTAAACTGACGTCTAAAAGATGTGCCTTTTAACAGACGCCCCAAAAGTTTACGTTTTTGTGATTAATTTTGTAATTTTCTTTTATCAATTACGTAATCTGCATTCTGTTGAAAATGGAAATGGATGTACATATTGCAGAAATGTAATTATTCAAGCACGGTTGGAGATGCTCTTTTAGCAAACTATATTTGTTTTAACATAACATTGTTTTGTATTTTGGCTTAAATTGGTGAAAAACAACAATAATATATTTGCTTTTGAGACTATAAATATGGACATAATAAAAAAAATCCATTGTTTTGCGGTGTACCAGTAGTTTATAATGCACGTTGTTGAATGTAATTTTGTTCAGATCTTTTTTTAAGTACGAACAAAACACTTTCCTTCTATTGAAGAAATTTGATGGATCATCCTGAATTTCTTCAATAAGAAGGGACAGTTTTGTGTCCCCATGTTAATTATAACACCCCCACCTCAGGTCTCCAAACCCCACACACTCTTTCCCTTCATGTTTATCCATTTGGAGTCTTGGACTTCCATACAATGTTCCCCAGAGTCCAGAACAGTGAAGATCCAGCCTAGCCCATTTAGCTGTACTTCCCTATTTAGTATTTTTGAATTTCTGTTGGGCTCAAATACAGCCTATCCCCTTTAGTTGTATCCTATGCGTTGCCTAATGTCCTAGTTTGTCCCCTGTTTTAAAGTTTTCGAAACAAGAAGCAAATGCGTGAAATCTGCCTTGCATGAGAATAGCAAAGTTTTCAGAAGTCAGAAGTGAATAAATCCACAGAAACTGAACCCTACTAGTGCTTCAGGATTACACTCTGCATATTACTTTGTACCCTACAGCATATATACCAGCACCTACGATCATTGGAGCATATAAATTATCAAGCATCTTATTTTGAATTAGTCCGAAGTTTCGTATTCGACATATATATGCACGTATCAATTGTAGGTGTCCATGCAGTTATAAGTGCCAATCACAGTGGAAAAAATAATACATACCGTACATGCTAAGAAGCTTCCACCTCAAGTACGACCGTACTGAATCACCGACCAAATCTCTTCACCTTCCTTTTTCATTTTTCATTGCTTCTCTTTCTTATACGTAATAGCACTGTCTCAGGTAGCAACACATTAATGAACTTAATATTAACATTTGACTTACTATATATTTGAGTTGCTTTTGTAATGTACTAGATCTCATTAATGTACATGCTCTTGCAGTAATACTAAACAAAGGGCTCCCCTATCTAGTTATATTTTCATGCTTAGTAATGACTAATACTCTTATTGATGATATTTGCATTGTATATACATAATAACATATCTTCATCGTAAATATTTATAACACATGTAATACAATGGCAATACAGAATGACCTTTTGATACAGTGCATATATAGTTTCAAGGTTCAAAATTTTCTTGTAGAAAACTTAACCCAGTACACAGTATAAAAACTTACGTATTGACCAGTTCAATCCTTTGCATTTGTTGCCAAATAAACAATTAACAAGCTGACTAAATAGCTAATGGATCATTTCCATATTCGGTTGTACCAAATTCTTTGTTTAAAGTGACATAGCTGTACGAATAACCCTTAAACAACCATTAGTACTTACCATTAGAGCATATACAAAAATAATCTAGGATTATTCAGGCTAAATCATACTTCGATCACATACGTCTCAATCCACTCAATTGCAATAATACTTGAACAACCATTAGCACTTACCATTCGAGAATATACAAAAATAATAATCAATGATTATTCTGGCTAAATCAAGCTTGGATTTACATACGTTTCAATCCACTAAGTGGCACGTACAGAAATTTATAGCAGATTGGTAGTAGAGAGCCTAGATTTGACGTGTACACAAAAATATAATGTTCTTATTAGTTAACATAGAATTATAAAACTGTTATCTTATGCAGTAGCAGTTTGTAGTAATTAACTATAGGAGATTTATGTATAATAAATGAGATTCTGCAGTGTCACCCTGTGAAATTGTAAATCTACGAATTTTGTGTAATGGTATTTACTAGTAGATGTCGCAAAACAATTAAGCAAACAAATATTCAAGCTAAAACAATATAGCGTAAAAGTACTCATATATTATATATAAGAAAGATTATATTACGAATCTTAAGATTGTTGTGCATATTTTCTTTGAAATATTCTGTAGCTTCCACGCCTTTATCTTGGATGTCATATTTTTTCATTTTTCTTGAAATATTTCTTCTGATAGTTTTTTCTATAGGAAATCCAAATAGTCTGCCATGTAGATGTAATTATTTGTAATGAAAATGATTTGGAATATCCATCATTGTGTTATTTTTCAACTATTCATCAATGTAATTTAATTATTAATCTGCATCCAGTACCACCTAAAAATTGCTTGAATAAAAGTGAGAAATCTCCACACACAAAAAAAAAATAAAAAAAATAAAAAGGATATATTCATCCACTAATTTATCATTAACTATAAAGTGAAAATTTCTAACATTAGATGTATGTAAAAGCAGTTTATATTGTTTACTTATTACAGGTTTCTTACAAATTGCATTACTAGAAATTTGTGTTGCTGCCAAGAGCATCTCCAACGGTTTAGAGTGTACAAACTACATTTTGTATACTTCAACAACTGGAATTCTCCTAAGAGAAACTGGTCCAAGTGCCTGTTGAACAAAGGTGGACTCCAGAGTCCAGACGTCTCGAAAAAAGAAAATTGGGGTGAATGTTGAATCTAGAGCTAATTTTTTTAAATCATTTCAGATGCTTATTATGTTAGAGAACCCTAAATTATCACAAAACTGATTGGCAATGTAAAAAATCAAGCAATAAAAAAAAAAAATCTTCCTCTAAACTTTCTCCATCTTTCTTCTTCAATATTTCACAAACTGGTACCGGAGCCTTGTTCGATTGAAATGGACAACTTTTTATCTATTCCTTTTGTTCCTCAATTAATCAAACAAAATTAAGGTAAATAGATTGTTCAAATGAAAGTTCTTTTCGGGTATGAAGAAGCATGGGAGATTGTTGAAATTGGGTATATCGAAGTTGAAGATAAGCGAGAATTAACAAAAGCTGAAAAGCAGAAACCCTGGATTTTACATGTGCAGTAATGTTATATATATAAGCTAACGTTGGACTTAAGTAGTGGAAAAATTGTTAGCAGTGTTAATTAATAAATTCATGTCGAGCTGTGAATTGTGAAACAGGAAATGAAAATCTTTAGCTGTACATAAAAACACTATTGAGGAACACAATGATAATGTGCCCCTAAGCAACATTTGCTTACTTGTAGATAATTAAGAGGAACAATTACTGTAGATAATTAAGAGGAATAATTACAGAAAATTAGCGGTGGTTAAATAAAATGATAAACTAATGAAAACTTCTTTGGACCGTTGATAAAACATAGTTTTAAGAACCCGGCCCGGCCGCGGTTGAACCGCAAGTAACTCCGAGACGTGGACCACAAAGGCCAGAACTCATTCTAGGCTTCATTAAGTACAAACTCGGGTTCAACCCTCCAACCTATGTTTTAGTCTTTTATTAAGCCTTTTGAAACCCCAGTTTAACCCTCAAACTTTGGTATCTAAATCGTAAGTAATATTTATTTTTGTTATGAAACTTGTTCTAAGTATGTTTATTTGCAATCATATTTTGTCATGCAACTTCTGGTTATTATGTTCTATTACACGACTTGGTTTAAATATGTCGATATTTTTAAAATTCTAATAAAAGTACATATGCGGTTCTTAACGGTTCAACCAGTTTGACCTTTGAAACCTAGAACTTTGAGTCATCGTGGTTTGATTCATGATCTGGTTATGAAAATACTTGCTCCGTGAACAGCAAATAGCGTTTGTAGTTTATTTGTTGGTGGAAAAAAAATTCATTTGGACCAATTTTGAAAAGTTATAACACAAATATGCCAATTTCAAAACTAGTTACAAAAATAAACCATTTTTTTTTTCAAAAGCGTCATCCGGTTAATGCCAGCTCATTTTTGCCCTTTTTTACAAAGGCGTTATCTGAGATAACGCTTTATTAATTTCAAGTTAGTGTTAATTATCCTAGATAACGCTCCGTTGAGTGCTCACTGTCTAAGCCACCCACTTCTTTCCTTTCCCATTTATTTTCTGGAAAAAAAATTACGTTTAAATCTGAAAAATAAAAATAAATTATTAGTGCGGTTTTCATTGTCTGACCGTTTGAACCACAAATATTTCGGATCTTGCACTACCGCGGTAAAACGTACGGTTCGGTCTTCACAACTATATCTAGTTATCTACAGCATATGCAGTAACTCCTACAATCATAGGAGCATAATAAACATCTTATTTTGAAAGAGTCTGAAGTTCATATTTGATATGTGCACGCTTCAATTGCATTTATAAGTTCAAATCGCCAGTGGGAAAAAAATAGAATAAAATACTGTACATGCTAAGAAGCTTCCACTTCAAGTACGACCGTACAGAAGCACCGACTGAATCTCTTCACCTTCATTTTCATTTTTCATTGCTTTCCTTTTTCTTATACATAATGGCTCTGTCCCAGGTAGCAACCCATTAATGAACTCAATATTAACATTTGATTACATTTGTAATATAATAGATCTCATTAATGAACATGCTCTTGCACTAATACTAAACGAGGGCTCATATCTAGTTATATTTTTCATGCACAGTGATGGCTAATAATCTTATTGATGATATTTGCATTGTGTATAATAACATGTCTTAATCATAAATATTTATCCTACATACAATACAATGGCAATACGGTATGATCTTTTGATACAGTGCATGTATAAGAGTTTCCAGGTTCATATTTTGCTTGTAGCTAGAAAACTTAATCCAGTACAAAGAGTAAAAACTTAAGTATTGACCAATTCAATTCTGTGCATTTGTCAAATAAAAAATAACAATCGGACTAATTGCGCTAATGGAACATTTCCATATTCAGTTGTACCAAATTCTTTGTTTAAAATGATATTGCTGTAGGAATAATCCTTAAACAACTATTAGTACTTACCATTAGACAATATACAAAAATAATCAAGGATTATTCAGGTTAAATCAAGCATAGACTTACATACGTTTCAATCCACTAAGTCGCACGTACGAAAATCTATAGCAGATTGGTAGCAGAGAGGCTAGATTTCACGTGTACACAAAAATATAATGTCCTCAATAGTTAACGTAGAAAAATTATAAAACTGTTATCTTATGCAGTTGCAGTTTGTAGTAGTAACTATATAGGAGATTTATAATAAATCAGATTCTGCAGTGTCACCCTGTGAAATTGTAAATCTACGAATTTTTTATAATGGTATTTACTAGTAGATGTTGCTAAAAAATTAAGCAAACAAATATTCAAGCTAAAACAGTATACCGTAAAAGTACTCAAATATTATATATAAGAAATATTATATTACGAAGCTTAAGATTGTTGTGCATATTTTCTTTGAAATATTTTGTGGCTTCCACTCTTTTATCTTGGATATCATGTTTTTTCTTATTTTTTTTCTTGAAATATTTCTTCTGCTAGGTTTTTCTATAGGAAATTCAAATAGTCTGCAATGTAGATGTAATTATTTGTAATGAAAATGATTTGGAATATCAATCACCTTGTTATTTTTCAACAATTCATCAATGAAATTTATTTATTAATCTACATCCCCAGTACCACCTAAAAATTGCTTGAATAAAAGAGAGAAATCTGCAATCCAAAAAAAATAAAAAAAATAGAAAAAGAAAAAAGAAAGAAAGGGATATATTCGTCCACTAATTTATCATTAAGTATAAAGTGAAAATTTCTAACATTAGATGTATGTATATCACTACAAGAAAGGCAACGATTAGCGACGGGCCACTGCGACGGCTAAAAAAGCGGCCGTCGCTAGCCGTCGCATAATTTCCTGATATCAAACAGAACCCGTAACCTTTCTTTCCCAAATCGACTCACCCAAATTAATTTAGGAGCATGAAAACAATGATTATCACATATGCAATTGGGTTTACGTTGATTGTGTTGTAAGTTGATTGTGTTGTAGGTTGATTTGAGAAAGCAACTATATATAGGGTTTTTTGAAGTTTAAGGCGCACCTATTTGTGAAGCGCAAAAATAGAAAAAAGCATAAACAAGCCCAAAACGCAAAAAACACGCTTTTTTCATTTGAATTGTTTTTTTGGTTTAAACTTAGGTTGAATGTTTTTTTGACTACTTATGTGAACCCCTTAGATAAATTTGGCTCCGTCCGACAAGTGTTGTATATGATCGTTATATGGGTATTCGTTTTCACACAAAACGGAAATCTATATTCATCTGATACAATATTCGTTGGATTTGTCTTAGTACTGGACAAGTTACAAATATAATAACGTAAGCATATTTTATAAATCATTTCAGTTTAAACGGTCAACAAAGTTTCGATGACACTTCCTTTTTGTTCCCTGTGTACACGTATTTGTGCACGATACAGGGACCAAAGGGAAGTGCTGCCGAAATTTTGTTGAACCGTTTAACCGGAAATGATTTATAAAATATGTTTACGTTATTATATTTGTAATGGAGAGTAGGTAGACCTGCCGTCAAAGTAAAAAAGAAATAAACAAAAAAATCGAAAACATGCAATACTTATAAATGAAATTTTACAAGATTTAAAATAGTATAAAGTGTTACGTTGGATTGAACTTTCTAACATATTTGTTGCAAATCAGGAAAATGTTCGATTATTTTCGTGATCGCAGTTGGATGTATCAACCCCGAACTGGTAAGAAAGGGTCGATAAAGGAACATTTTTGCACCATTTGTCAGGTAATACTAAATTCATGTACAATTCAATTACATGTACATATACATTTATTTATTTCTATTAATAAAAATTGAACATAACACATACATGCAGTATCTACGAATCACAACATCCATCTGGTGATCTCAGCACAGAATTCACTCGATGGTTTTCAGACTATGTTCACGATCCAAAAAACTGTGTTGTTAACGGAGGATTACGACATCTTGCTATCGGACCAAAAAGAAATGTCAAAACTTATCCAATATACTTTGTCCATGGATTTAAATTCAACACCAATGATTACGGAGCCGAAAAATTAATGTATAACAGCGGTGTATTTGTCAAAGGTAGTGATGATCCAGAGAAGCATATAAAAGATTTTTACGGTGTCTTAACGCAAGTTGTAGAGTTAACATATTATGTTCAGCCCATAGAGAAAATTTATCTGTTCAAATGCAACTGGTTTAGCAATGTTCCTGGTTCTGGAATCAACGTGCACAAAGATTATAAGCTAATCGAAATAAGGCACACATCGCATTACTACAAGTATGATCCTTTTGTGTTAGCTAAGCAAGCATTACAAGTCTACTTTGCTCCGTACCCATCCTTAAAAAAAGATAAAACAGATTGGTGGGTTGTTTTTTAAACAAAGGCAGGATTTACATTTGATGGGAATAATATTCCAGACGAAGCAGCGTATCAAGCGGATTTCGAGCCAAATACTGAAATAATAATAGCAGATGACATTGATGTTGGGTCGTTGAATGATGAAGCGAATGTATTAGTAGATGCATTTGTAAGTACTGATGAAAACGATATAGAGTATGAGACCGAGTCTGGATCCGAAGATGATGAAGAAGAATGATGTTATGTACTTATGTAATTTATGTACTACTATGAGCTATGTAATAATAATGATATTGATTGTTTTTAGCTATGAATTTACGTTCTGTACTAGTATGATTTATGTAATGATCATGTTGCCTATTCACGTTATGCAATATTGTTCTTCTCATTCTTGATTTATGTTATGATAATGATGACTAATGCTAATAATTCAAGTTATTTTGTATGCATATTATATGATTGTGACATATATGTCTGGCGATATACGACGATCGAGGAGTACATCTCAGCCTACTCCTTCACCATCTCCTAGAGCAGGATCAGGATCTGGTCCAAGCGGTTCAGGGGCAGATCTTCGCCGAGTTGTGGATATTGTTCCGAAGAGTGGCGGGTAAATGTTCAAATTTATTTCAATGTACATTATTTAAAATATTATGAAATGTTTATATTAACATCTACACAGGGGTTTTGAGATTGAGTCAGTGGAGTTCATTTTAGAAGTATCAAGGCAATCTTACACAAGTAGAATGCAGGGCGCTTGGCCGCATTAGGATAGTATCCCAGCACATATCAAGAATGTCATTTTAGTCGATTTATTGGTAAGTATTTTATATAATAATATTAAAAATTAATACACTGGGAATAATTACAAATAAATGTAATATGCAGGCTGCCGTACGTGTTGAGGAGGAGGATATGCCCTCATTTTTGACATATTGGAATATGAAGATGCGAAAGAACTATCGAGAGATGGTTAACCGAGCCAACAAAAGCAGAAAAAGCCTCAATTTATGAGTGATGATGTTTGGGCAGACTTTCAAGCTTACTGGGAGACGGAAGATGCTAAAGTAAGCTTTAATGATAATATTCACATTTATAATATTGATTGCATTATTTAACATCATCATGTATCAAATTTAATAGAAAGTAGCAGCTAGAAACAAAGCAAATAGACAAAAGAATCCTGCTCTACACCGAGGTGGCTCAAAATCATTTCAACAGCACAGAAGGGATTTGGTATAAATTTTAAATATTTGCAGTATATGTTCAGATAAAAATTTAGCATCTATAATCATGTCTTATCTTTAATGATTTCAGTTTAAAAAGCACGGACAAGAGCCTTCGTTGGCAGATGTATTTAGACACACACATGCAGTGGAGCAAACCGATGAAGAAGGAAATGTGACGTATAAGTGGGCGGACCCGAAGAGTGCACGTATAATGGTAAATTTGTTTACCCGTATAAATTAACATGTTACATACTCGTTCATATCACAGTACATAAGTAAATTTTATAACACTTTTCTTAAAATTATATTTCTGTTGCAGGGGGAGTATGATGCAGAGGCTGCCAAAGCGATGGAGGCTAGTGGAAAGGAGCTTACAGTTGCAGATTCTGATGTCATATGGCATTCTATCACTGATCCGCCTACTCGAGGAAGGCGATACGGTTTTGGCAATCAGAAGGTAAGACTTTTTTTAGACGTAAATTACTACAATCACGATGCTTTATAAATATGTAAACCAAGAATACGAGTTAATGGAAAAAACTCATGTTTAACACTAAGTAGTAAAAATTTGTTTATATAACTTTAATGTGAAATTGTTTATTTTACAGGCCGTTCAGCGTGCTTATAAGCGGTCGATGGAGGAGACGACTATAGCGCGGATGCAAGAGCAGATGAACGAGTTGATGGACTGGCGAAAAGGCCAGATGCAACAGGAAATCGACGAGCGCATCGCGATTTACTTTCAGGAGCGTGGCTTCATGCCTGAGGAGGGAGTAGAAGGAGATGATTCTGTTGTATATCGAGAGGAAGACGTGAACGAAGAATGAAAAGAAGACGAGGATCAGGGAGGCGAGAATTAGTTCGTAGTGTAGGTGTTTATTTTGACTTGACTCTGGTATGTTCATATACTCGGTTTTTTCTATGTTAAATGCACGTATGATGTTATATGATGTGTTTGGACATGTGTATGACGGTTTGTGGACGGTGGTATGAAGTGTTTGGACATATGCATGACTTATATGATGTGTTTGAACGGTTTTATGTTATGATGATTTTTTTTTATGTATTTGATGATTGTATGGTTATAACGGTTTAGTGGTTGATGAGTATCGATAAAATAGTGAGATAATAGTGGTGTGGTATTGGTTTTTGGATTGAATGGTTGTGGATTGGATTGTAGGAAAGGAAATGATGTGTAATGCAGTTTTTTTGTTTCAGATTTAGCAACGGCTAGCAGCGGCCATTTGGTCATTTTATAGTGACGGCAAGCGACGGCCATTTGGTCAAACTAATTAACTGATACGTCAGATGACACGTGTCCACTGGCCGTCGCTAGCCGTTGGTAAACAAGCGACGGAGCCGTCGCTCTCGCCGTTGCTTTTGACTGTTGGCGACGAGAATTATAGCGACGGCTAGCGACGGCTAACGACGGCTAGCGTCGGCTATATGCCGTCGCTATTTTGAATGTTTCTTGTAGTGTATGCAGTTTATATTGTTTACTCATTATTGATTTCTTACAAATTGCATTATTATAAATTTGTGTCGCTGCCTAGAAAATCTCCAACGGTTTGGAGTGTACAAATTACATTTTGTACACTTCTACAGTTGGAATTCTCCTAAGAGAAACCGGTCCAGGCGCTTGTTGAACAAAAGTGGGATCCAGACGCCTCGAAAAAAGAAAATTGCGATGCATGTTGAATCTAGAGCTAATGTTTTTTGAAAACATTTCAGATGCTTATTATGTTAGAGAACCCTAAATTATCACAAAACCGATTGACAATGTAAGAAATCAAGTAATTAAGCAATAAAAAATTCTCTTTCTCTAAACTTTCTCCATCTTTCTTCTTCAATATTCTACAAACCGATATCGTAGCCTTGTTCGATTAAAATGAACAACTCTTTATCTACTCATTTTATTCCCCAATTAACCAAACAAAATTATGGTAAATGGAGTGTTCAAATAAAAGTTCTTCTTGGGCCTGAAGAAACATGGAAGATTGTTTAAAGTAGGTATATTGAAGTTGAAGATAAGAGAGAATTAACACAAGCTGAAAAGGAGAAATTAAGAAATTGAGAAAAAAAGACAAACAAGTTTTGCAAAGGTTGTTTGACTTTTCTTCTCAATCTTCTTAAATTCTCATTTCAACTTGTGTTAATTTTCCCTTATCTTCAACTTCGATATACCCACTTTTAACAATCTCTCATGCTTCTTAAGACCCAAGAAGAACTTTCATTTAAACGCTCAATTTACCATAATTTTGTTCGTTTAATTGAGCAACAAAAGAAGTAGATAAAGAGAATTGCTCATTTTAATCGAACAAGGCTCTGATACCAGTTTGTAGAATATTGAAGAAGAAAAATGAGAAAGTTTAGAGAAACAGACTAATTTTTATTACTTAATTACTTGGTTTCTTATATTGTCAATTCATGCCTCTATTTATACATAGTATCCTTATGTAAATGAACAGTCTAAACAAGAAAATTTTTAGAGTGTATTTGGGTTTATTATAATAAAAAATTCAATACCAAATATAAAACCAAATCAATGCAATTTAAGAAGGCAACATACTTTTATTGCAATTTAATTTATTGCTAACATATTAAATTAACGTCTAAAAGATGCGCCTTTTAACAGACACCCCAAAAGTTTACGTTTTTGTGATTAATTTGGTAATTTTTTTTTACCAATTACGTAATCTACATTCTATTGGAAATGAAAATGGATGTACATATTGCAGAAACGTAATTATTCAAGCACAGTTGGAGATGCTCTTTTAGCAAACTATATTTGTTTTAACATAACTTTGTTATGTATATTGGCTTGAATTGCTTAAAAAAACAATAATATATTTGCTTTTGGGACTATATATATGGAAATAATCAAAAAAATTCCATTGTTTTGGGGTGTACCTGTAGTTTACAATGCATGTTGTTGAGTGTAATTTTGTTCACGTCAAAACACTTTTCTTCTATCGAAGGATTTTTGATGGATCACATAGGGATCACCCTGAATTCCTTCAATAAGAACGGACAGTTTTGTCAGTCTCCATGTTGTTCACTATTGTAAACTGCCTTTTAGGACTGTCAATGAATACCTGAAAAATCTGATATTCGTCCGAATCCGTATCTGAAATATCCGTTATTCGGCATTATCCGAAAAACAGATACGGATATAGTTATAGTGGTATCCGTATCAAAAAATATCCGTCCGACTAATTTATTTATTTTGGCAAGCCGACCGGTTTTTAAGGTGACCGCAAACACCTATATTAAATATTGGAACTGGTACTCTGCACATGCACAGAGTAACAAATCTTGGTTGAAGTGTCCAGTCACTATCAAAACATCAAAATAGCAAATATGACAACATTACTGCAACAAAGAAAAATCACTAGGTATGCTACATATTTCCAAAGAACCTGAGAAGACATAACCGCTAAAAGATCCATGAATATAGAGCCAAGTCATCCACAATGAAGGAGCCAAGAGATGGATCCTACGGATCATCACCTTCGTCGTAGTAAAATCCGGTGTAAGGAGTCATATTACATTCAAAGATCCAAAAACGAAGAGTCAGATCATTAACATTGTAAATAGCCAAAAGATGATTTCGATCCCATGTAGGATCATGCATAATAATCTCATTGTTCTCTCCAACTTCTCCGTCATTTATCAAAATCGGTTTGTCTTCATCTGGTGTGTAAAATAAACGATCTTCCTCCTTATCATCAATAAAAATGTAGAAGACCTCATTAGTGTCACAGTGCATTCCAGAAGGGGTATGCACCCAGGCTGCTACCTTCTCACTCCAGGTGATATCAGGATCAGGGGGAACATTAGGTAAAATCAGAGCTGACGGCTTATCCACAAGTACTTCATCCACTACTACATGTGCTATCTTCCTACCCGTAGGGACCCATACACGTACAGGAGGCTTAGGTAAGGGAGATTTCATTGGGAGAGGCAAGTTTGCTTCATGCTGACATGTATCAGATCGATGACCAAAGGATTTACAGGTTGCGCAAATTTCAGGTTGCCATTTGTATGTCACATCCACATAATGAACTCGTTTTTCTAATCTAACTTTGATTTGTGTTGGCAAAGGTTTATCAGGAGTTATCTCAATCAGGGATCTAGCATATACTAAGTTTTTGCTGGCAACGGTATTAGCATCAAAGCATTTGAGTTTACCTAAGTGATACGCAAGCCAATTAAGGCCAAGTAGCGGTTGGAGCAGGGAGGGAATATTGGTGAACTGCGCCCAAATTGGGATCGAAAGAACCTGTTCGCGAACTCTATCAATCGACGCGCTCCAAGAAGTCACTATAAACGGTCTTCCATCAATGATAGAAGGAGCAGCTTCCAGTACACGTAACCTCTCTGTAGATGAGGAGAACTTAAAGTAGTATAGTCCATCGACATACTTCATTTTCAAAGAGGCTCGAATTTGCCAAGCATAATGGCATTCTGTATGCATATCGACAGTAGGAGATTTAGAATCCAAGAAAAATCCAACAAGATGTTCATACCAGAAATTAGCCGCTTCATCATGAAGTTCCTGAGGAGGGACAGATCCTAGTTCAGCTTGAAGTATATCAAATTCCACTGGCACATATTCACCCGCAACGCGAGGTAGAGCATCAAATAAGGACGACCATTTCTTAGGATTGTTTGAGGTAGGATTCAGAGTAGCAGTTGAGCTTGCATTCGCCAAATTATTTGCTGCAGGAACTCCTGAAAAGTTATTCGGGTTAGTTGAGGAAATCTGTCGAACAGGTTGTGGTCTTTGATTTACTTGAGAAGTAACAATGCTGGAGGAGCGTTTGCAGTTCAAACCTACACTAGCTGACCTCACTTGTTTATCACGATCTACAAAGTTACCCAATGCCGCAGTTTCAAGTTCCAAAGACTGACCCAAATCGGTACCCAATTCATTACCCAAGTTCACATTAACAGGTTTATCAAGAACTACAGACAGGTTCAGACCTGGAGAAGGCCATGAAGTTGAAGCACGTTCAAGCAAGGGGGAAATTGGCGACTTACCAATGGTAGCTGACTCGGAAGATCCAGCAGCGTTAATATCCGAAATTAGCTTGTTCAAAGGGTGGCTATCTGGCAGAGAAAAGACAGATCTCGGAGGCGGAGCGTTAGCCGCTAGCTCGTCTTCATCAGAGCTCGAAAGAACAGAGTTTGCACGGCTTCCAGATCGAGTAATTATGGTTGAGGGTAGAGGAGGTTTAGTTTTTTTGTTCTTGGCCATTTAGATGGAAGGGAAGATGAGCAGAGAGAGAAGAGGAGGTTAAAGAGTGGCGGCGCAAGAAAAGGGGATTTGGAAGACCGCCATTTGATTATTTCATATTTTTATTCTCTCTGTAAACTTTGGGGACACGAAGACTATGTCTACCATGCCCTTTGGTTCAGCCAGTTTTAGAGTGGTCGTGCACTGTGCCTCGGTATTGTGGCCGCTGGGGATCGAACCTGTGCCACTGCAAACTACATGCAGCGACTCATGGTGTTCGTAAACCACTGGACCACTAGACTTTGACAAAACTTTGGGGACACGAAGACTATGTCTACCATGCCCTTTGGTTCAACCGGTTTTAAAGTGGCCGTGCACTATGTCTCGGTATTGTGGCCGCGGGGGATCGAACCTGTGCCACTGCAAACTACATGCAGCAACTCATGGTGTTCGTAAAGCACTGGACCACTAGACTTAGACTAATTGATGTAGTGTATATATATATATATATATATATATATATATATATATATATATATATATATATATATATATAACTCAAAACAGAAAAATAGAGTTAATAATTATCTTGTAACTGTTGGATGTTATTATGATATAATTTTTTGTCCATTTTTAGTGTAAAATGGTAGTTTTGGTGCTTAATTTTGGAATATTTTTGGACATGCCGATGGATACTAATAAAAAACAATGTTTTATCACCACATTTCTTTATTTTCTAGTTTTTTTTTACGAACATTAGTATAAAAATTATTTTATGTTGATCCAAATTTTTTTATTTATACTCTTAAATTTATTAATTACAAGCGGAGCGGATAAATATCTGATATCCGTCCGTATTCGAAAATTAAGCGGATACGGATGTCCGAAAATAATTTCGGATAGGATATGGCATTATCCGTATCCGAAAGCATCCGTTGACAACCCTAGTACCTTTAATAACATTCATTTATTACAACACCCTCACCCCTGTCTCCAAACCCCCCACACACTCTTTCCCTTCATGTTTATCCATTTGGAGTCTTGGACTTACAGATTGCCATAAACATACAATGTTCCCCTATGCAGAGTGGAGAACAGTTAAGACACAGCCTAGCCCATTTAGCTGTACTTCCCTATTTAGTATTTGTGCATTTCTGTTGGGCTCAACTACAGAGCCTATCCCCTTTAGACTTTAGATGTATCCTATGCGTTGCCTAATGTCCTAGTTTGTCCCCTGTTCTAAAGTTTTCGAAACTAGAAGCAAATGCGTGAAATCTGCCTTGCATGAGAATAGCAACGTTTTCAGAAGTCAGAAGTGAATAAATCCACAGAAACTGAACTGTGCTAATGCTTCAGGATTACACTTTGCACATTACTTTGTACCCTACAGCATATATACCAGCTCCCACAATCATTGCAGCATATCAAGCATCTTATTTTGAAAGAGTCCGAAGTTTCGTATTCGACATATATGCACGTATCAATTGTAGGTGTCCATGCAGTTATAAGTTCCAATCGCAGTGGAAAAAATAATAGAACAGTACATGCTAAGAAGCTTCCACCTCAAGTACGACCGTACTGAATCACCGACCGAATCTCTTCACCTTCATTTTCGTTTTTCATTGCTTCTCTTTCTTATACGTAATAGCACACTGTCTCAGACTCTCAGGTAGCAACACATTAATGAACTTAATGTTAACACATTTGACTTACTATATACATTTGAGTTGCTTTTGTAATGTACTAGATCTCATTTATGTACATGCTCTTGCACCAATACTAAACGAGGGCTCCTATCTAGGTATATTTTCATGCTTAGTAATGACTAATGATCTTTGCATTGTGTATAATAACGTATCTTAATCATAAATATTTATCATACATACAATACAATGGCAATACATTATGATCTTTTGATACAGTGCATATATAACAAGAGTTTCAAGGTTCAAATTTTGCTTGTAGAAAACTTAACCCAGTACACAGTATAAAAACTCAAGTATTGACCAATTCAGTCCTTTGAATTTGTTGCCAAATAAACAATTAACTAGTTGACAAAATAGCTAATGGATCATTTCCATATTCGGTTGTACCAAATTCTTTGTTTAAAATGACATAGCTGTATACGAATAATCCTTAAGCAACCATTAGTACTTACCATTAGAGCATATACAAAAATAATCTAGGATTATTCAGGCTAAATCATACTTAGATCACATACGTCTCAATCCACTAAATTGCACGTACAAACTTTAAAGCAGATTGATAGCAGAAAGCCTGGATTTTACATGTGCAGTAATGCTATATATATATATATATATATATACATATATATATATATATACATATATATATATACATATATATATATATATATATACATATATATATAAGCTAACGTTGGACTTAAGTCGCGGGAAAATTGTTAGCAGTGTTAATTAATAAATTCATGTCGAGCTGTGAATTGTGAAACAGGAAATGAAAATCTTGAGCTGTACATAAAATCACCATTGAGGAACACAATGATAATGTGCCCTTAAAGCTAAAACCACAGCCGCTAAGCAACATTTGCTTACTTGTATACTGTAGATAATTAAGAGGAACAGTTATAGAAAATTAGTGGTGGTTAAATGAAACTATAAACTAATGAAAACTTCTCTGGATCGTTGATAAAGTGTCTGCTTCGTGAATAGTGAATGGCGTTTGTAGTTTACTAATTGTTGATAAAGTGTATGCTTTAAGTGACGTGTGTCCACCCTTCTACATTTATAAATGTAAGTTAAAAGTTAAAACTCCCTTTATTGTTATGCTGTTTTTAAAATCTTGAAGATTTGCATAGTTGAATTGCAAACTTTCAAGTACAAAAAATTCATTGATATCAAAATCGCAAGTTTGAACCTATAAAAATTGGTTCTTTGTGGAAGAAATCTGTACACGTACATTCAATTATACACCAAAAATGAGTTGTCATTTTACATATTTTTGTAACTATTATTCTTCTCCTGCCACAATGTAACTGTATCAGTGTATGTTTGATCCAGAAAGTCGTTAATCTTGTAGTCTCTTGCAAGTGCATTAGCCAGTGATTTGTCTAATGAATGAAAAATGATCTTGAAACTAAACCAGACAATGAGAAACAATATAGATAACGTGAAAATGCTAACAAAATGTCCTAATTAAAGCACATTCTGTTAAATTACCCACCATTTCAAAATCATCTTCTCTCCTCAACCTCCATGTATTCATGTGCTCATTGTCTATCAACCATTAATTAGCATATCATCATCATCAGATTTGATTCAATCAATTTCAACATGAGGAATTGTTTTAATTGATGCTTACTTTGCAGAGAGTATGAGCCCATTAATCATTAGTTATGCATTATCAATAGTTGTTTGCTCATTTTCATTAATCAGGTGCCAAGTATAAGCATGTTTTCTTAGATAACATGCTTAGCAATTCTTTCCTTACATTAATCAAACCACTAAAAGTATTTTAATATTTACGATCTATTTAAGTATAGACCGACACGAAGAAGGATGACATGTGATTTCATAGAAGATGTTCGTATAAAAAATATTTTAATAACGCGTTTTCATAGGTTTGAATTGTTGAATAAATTTTCAATTTTACGAAATGAAACAATGGCGAATTGGAAAAAATAATACTATTTTTCTAAATCAATGATCAAATGATGCCTTTTAAGCCCTGCATATAATTAACCTACTAAAATTAGTAGCATGTCAATGAAGAATAAAAAGGTTAAATATTCATGGTATCAGCAAAGGTTCTTCCAATATTTCAAATGTATATTTATCTACCAGCCAATATAAACAATATTGTAACTTTACATACAAACAACTAATTAATCAAGAACTTAAGTGTTAATTACTCCTATTTGATTAACAAAGCTTTTAACACTGCATTATCTCATTTAATACTTGTTGGAGTCCAAGGCAAAATAACCAAAAAAAATTAAAAGGGGATGGCCATTGTCCTAGGGTTGGTACTTGAAAATGAAGTACATGAGAAACAATAAACTCAGCCAACCTGTCAATACTGATTTTCATATTAAAAATTCCAGATCCATGATACAGCCATGTGTGCACCATCCTATATAACCTAACTCACATTCAACATCTCCACAATCAACTGCATCCATTCACATTTTTCATTCATTATCATCACCACCACCACATAAATACACAAATAAAAATAGAAAGAAAACCTTACCAGCATGGGCAACAGCCTCCGATGTTGCTTGGCCTGCGTCCTGCCATGCGGCGCCCTCGATCTAATCCGGATCGTCCACATCAATGGCGAGGTGGAAGAGTACGGCCGACCCATCTCAGCCAAAGAAGTCCTCGACGCTAACCCTAATCACGTCATCAGCAAACCCTACTCCCAAGGCGTCACCCATCGGATCCTGATCATATCCCCGGAATCGGATCTGAAGCGCGGGTCCATTTATTTTCTGATTCCCACCTCCGCCATTCCCGACAAGAAGAAGCGCCGGAAAAGCAAAAAGGTCGATTGCTCCGGCGCCACGGATAACGCGATTGAAGTGAACGCGGAGAGCGAGGTTGCGGAGAAGAAGAGACATAGGAGGAGAAAGAGCTTGAAGATCGCCGAGTGGAAGCCCAACCTTGATAGCATTTTTGAGGATTGATTTCGACAGGAAAAATCAATTTGGTGTTGTGAAAAATCTGAGAACGACGTTGTTATTTGCTCTGTTTTTTTATGGTTTGTGGATAACAATTTGTATATTCTTTTTCTTTTTTATCTAAATTCCATGAACTGAGCAATGTTTGTTTGTGCCTCACCTTCTTTCTTGTTCTCTTTGTTTGTGAAAAGATTCAATTCAACGCATTTGCAATGCTTCATCTATAATTGTGTTGTTACAATTAAACTTAGTGATTTCAAAACAATTTACATTTTAACATGCAAGGTTGAACTAAAGAACAAGTACTACAGGAAAAAAAACACTTTTTTAAGCTGTGTTTTGCAGTTATATATGAATCTAAATTTGAAAATGGAACCAAAACCACATAGACTTGATTGATTCAGTAACATGATCAACTAGTAAAATTATAATTTTTCATTTTCAAAAACAAGGAAATTAACATAAACGGTATGAATTTGTTTATCAAACTTAAATAAAAATTATAAACATTTCTAGATACATATATACATATATGTGTATATATACATATATAGACATACGTATGCACACAAAGGCATTACACCTAACTAGATCCAATCAGTTAGTAGGGTAGGTGTGACAAATGCATGTTAACAACTTGTTTCTAGTTTAGATATAAATATTTATATCTGGCAGTAGTGTAATTTAGATAAAGAACATACTGATTAACTATATTATTCAAAGCATTCAACACCAGAATTTTGCAGAGCTTGATTGATTAATACGCGCTATTTGAGTAAACAATTTTAATTCTAAATTTTTTAATAAGGGAAAGAATCTTATTCGGTACCTGTGCTTTTAGAAAATTGAACCGTATAAATTTATTTACTGGTAACCAAAAATACAGGGAAAGACAGCTAATGTGTTTTTTTTTAAATACGTAGATTAAGCTGCTCGATGCTATTTACATTGGTAATCTGAAAGAAAATTGAACTCTACAAAGTGGAACAGTTTCACTGTATCAGTTCAGCATGCAATATAAAATTAATGTTGACGTCTTAGGTCAATAATACTAGAACCTACCCTAATTGTTTGAAAGCAGTTGGAACTAATAACCCACACATTAAGTAGAACATTAAACCAGCACTTGTTCAAATGATCAACAGTCTTCAAAAGTTCCATTATATGAACTTTCCAAAAGAAAACGACCACTAGTACTAGTAATATATCGTTTAACACTACTGCATTTGCATGTATGCATAGAATATTGGGCTGAATTTGGTTGTTTATAGATCATTTAGACGAAATTCAGTTTCCAATCATTAATTGTTAACATATACTCCTACCTTGATATATTTATAGTTTTGTTGTCCATATATCACATTTTTCCTACAAAAAGGGCTGGATTCTCTCATGTGTAGTTGTTTAGTTAAGTAGTTCAACATATATCCAAGTATGATCTAGACATGATTGTGACATCATGTGATTATGTTAATCAAAATGCAGTCGAGTTACTAAAGATATACATCACTCTCAAGTTTAAACACTAATGTATTGGAGCCAGGCAAGCCCGTAACAGAAGTTACGAGTGAATTTCATGTTTTTACTATTCCATCTAAGCCATCTTTCTTTAGAAAAGAATTGACATCTTTCATTTTCCATCCACGAATGTTAATGCTTCGATATCAATTAATTTTGGGACATTGTCCCGTACTTACAACACATCTATGATACCAACAAGAACTACTGAATTTGGGACATAAGCTGGAATTGGATCGATGAATAGGTTGGCATTGCCAGACCTCAGGGCTCTTCTCTGGTTCCGAGTCGTGTACTATATATATTGGATCTTTATTTGACCTATGAAATCTACTTTTCATTTAATTGTTATTTCTCTTAATTCTCAATTTGAATCTTAACTAAGAACCGACAGGTGTTTTAGTTCGTTGCGATCAGACAACACATCCAATCGCTATGAAACTTGATGGCATGAATCAACTCAACGATACTATTTCGATGGTACAAGTTTCATTGCAATCTGAGATTACGCACTGAAATGACAATTTAAGCGTATTTCATGCTATTTTGACCACAAAACGGTCCGAATTCAAAATATAGCGATGCATATACTTTTTATTCATATAATGAATAATCAGAGCACAGTGGGACTGGTCTCAAATCCTGGTTTGATCGTATGAGAGAAATCACATTTGGAACCATTAATTGATTAACTAACGATCAATATCAAAATAAAATATTTAGATATTCAATAGTTAAAATATGTGTCGTTACAGGAATTTATAACGCAATGGCATGCTAGCTCATCCATACTACCACATTATCCAAAAACATGTATGTAACAATGTATGTATATATGTGTGCATGGAATGTTAAGTCATATTTTATTAAGCTGCTAAAATCCAATAAATGTTTGAAGCCACATCTATATAGATAACGGAAAATTGGTATGTTATTATGGAGATTTCAATTATATTGTTCGGATTTGTTTACTATATTAGTTGCACTGTTTATTGGACGTATTTCGTTTTTCTATTTCCAATATGAACAATTTTGTCTATTATTGTTCATTTAGAAATATTAAGATAATCTATAAATTTCTAGGATTGATGGAATATTTGAACCCCTGATGTTCAACATATAACTTATATTTACTTATTCTAAATAACTTTTTATAATGAAGTCTCTATTTTGGATTTGATGATTAAGACGACTATTTAATATTTCTAGAGCAAGAAACAAAAGATATCATATAATTTATTCATATATTATGCGACTTGAAGACTACATATCTCATGAATCTACATAAAGGAAAATTTTAAAGATGGAAAATGCAATAATTTTTTAAGGATATTGAGTGTGGAGAAAGAAAATATGGATCGTTGTCTTAAAGAAATCATTACTGTTTATTTCAACCAAAGTTACTTCTTCAAACAATTTATACTTTTTTTTTGTTGAATTAGAACTAAATCAGAAACTGTTACCACAAGAATTCGATACCGAAACAGAAACAAGGTGAAGGGGTATCATAGTAAAGCCGACATCAAAGTAGAAGCCTAGGAAGCTCTCGGCTGGTACCAAAGCACGAGGATGGATAGGTGGAGCCGGTACCGAAAGCTAAAAGTCAAAAAGGAGCGAAGTCAACATTAAAAGCTTTGAACAGTAACAACGGAACCGATACCGAAATAGCAAGATTTGAAATATGAGGTCGATACCAGAATTTTATAGAGAGAACCAGCAAAGGCGACACCGGAACAATGGTGCAACGGCACCAACATAGGGGATCAAACAGCTTGGTGCCGATACCAAGAAAAGAAGGAAAAAGAAGCACGTTATCAATACTAACATGGTGTGAGCAGTTCGCTTGGTGTTGACATCGAAGAATGAGAGCACAGACATAAAGATGCTACTAAGAAAGCGGGGTTAAAGCATGAAGACGATACAAAAGTCAGTGCATTGAACATAAAGGCGGAACCAAATACAGAAACTAATATCGTTGGAGGTGATACAAAGCACAAAGAGCAGCAAGCAATTAAATCAGCACCAGATACATAAAATACGGTACCGAAACCAAATGCATGAAAGGGAAGCACAAGGCCAATAACAAGTATGATGAAAGTACAAGAACAATGAATGCCTGTGATTGAATGGTTGAGTAGATGGATGTTGGATGGTAGGATATACATTCTTCTTGACTTGGAGATTTCGGGGACGAAATCCTTTAAGGAGGGGAGAATGTAACACCCCGTAATTTTAAAACATTAAAATTAACAAATTTAAGAACACTTAAATTTTAGAAGAAGAATTAGGTGAAACGGGTTATGCCATTGCGTTCGTCTCGGAATTCTGCTTGAGATAGAGTCCGAGTTTGCATGAATCGGATTCCGTATGAAGAAGTTATGGAGGTTAGAAGATTTTAAGTGTAAGCAGAAATTAAATTAAAATAATAATTAAATAATCAAAACAGATTCGAAATTCAAAATTCAGGAAAGCAGCTGAGCGGGAAATCTCCCGCTCAGGGGTGTCGACCCCCCAGGGGGTGTCGACATGGGAGTCGACCTCCCTATAGGGGTGTCGACATAGGTGTCGATCCCCTTGTAGGAGTCGACCCCTGCTGACTGTTCTGGACAGTGACGATTTTCTGAGTCGTAGGGCTACATGGCGACTTCTGATTGGCCTGATGACACATTTTCTTAGACTGGATGGTTTGGATGGATCCTAGGTTGATCTAAAGGCTCGTATTAATTCTATACTTCTATATAATCACATCTAATCTAAACCCTAAGCTAAACTAAATTCGTTCATGAGCCTATATGCTAAACTAATCTAGCCCCCACCATAACAAATCAAATTCAAGGTTAAAGATAAAGATCAAAGCCTACATCAATGGATTAACTTATCAACTTCGGAAATCACATTCCATATCTTCTTTTCTTTCTTAATCTCTGTGAGTTCATGTAGCTTTCACAAGATAATTAAACTAAAGTAATTATGATAAGTTGTAAACTGTGATCATATGATTATGCCTATAATGGATCTTATCAAATTTGCAAGTTGTCATCTTTTTTGATTCATAGCCTATGCTTTTCTGATCAATTCTATCAGTTCATGTCTGTTCGTGCTTGTATATTTATGCCTATTTTGATACCATGATTCTCTTCCCTCTTCCTTTTTCTTTTTTCTTTTTTATGAGTTAGGCTAACTTAGAGCCTAACATATTATGCGAAATTCGCGCACGTATAACGCTTGAATGATAGGGAAAAAGTTTGGGAAATGTTGAATAACATGTGATTTGTAAAATGGCATAAATTGATGATGGCTATGGTTTGGGAAAAATTGTATACAGTAAGCAAACATGAGACTTAATGTAAATGGGTTTAGGTGTAAACTTGTGATAATTTGGTAAGTTCAGTTATTTCTCAAATTTGGAACATGTAATAGGAATCATGACTTGTAATAAATCGAATCTAGAAATATGCCTAATTGTAAGATAATCAATTCTGATTCATGCTTATCCTTTTTGTCAAAACTGAATTACCTATGCCTACGAAACTGTTGTCATGGAACCTGTCATGTTGTACACCAAATTGGTGATTCTTTTTATGTTCAATTCTATCGAATCTTTATGCCTATGATGTAACTTGCTCAGTTTAGCCATACTTACTGTTAATGTACAACATGTCTATTGGAAACACGATTCTTGAGTTGGGTACACCTTTACATGCCTATTTTGTTCCTTATGTCAATTCTTGTGTTTCTCCACTATTCCTCTCCGTTTTGTATTTGGACCTTGTTGTACGTGCGATTGAAACATGGGGAATTGGGTATAACTTAATTAAGTAATTTTGGGCATAACAAGTAAATGTGGCATAGCTTGAATTGACCACACTAATGGATAATTTACATATAAATCTAGACTTGGACAGTAAATATGTAAATTGGCTAAAAGATGAATGCCTAAGACACGAGGTTAGACTTGGTTTGTGGTATAAGACCGCCCGGAACTGCCCGGCATATCCAGCAACCGCAAACGGCAGTCTAATGTGAGAGGTCAAAGGCATTAATTAGATGCTTAGACACGAGGTTAAGTCTGGCTTGTGGTGGAAGTCTGCCCGGAACCGCTCGGCATATCCAGCGGCCACAAGTGATCGACTTAATGTGAGAGGTTTGTGCATTAATAACTAATTAATGCTGAATATGATACCTAAACGAGTTAGGTGGGTAGGGTTAAGTTAACATGGGTAAGAAGACAACTTAACCAATGTTACATGAACAAAGTGGATATGGTTAAGGAAAACTTAACCAATAATACATATGGACTTGATAAGTAAAAGGGTTAAGTAAATCTTGGGTAGGTGGGTAATATTAGTATATATAGGCCCACAAACTTAACTGTTAAATAAACATGAGTGAATCAGTGGGAAGGTTAAGTGACATATGGATAGGCAACACTTAACCAATACAACATGTTAATTAAACAAACGGGTGGGGTTAGGTTAAATTGAGAACACTTAACCGTTATAACATGTTGGTTAGGAAACCCTAGTAACGGGGACCTATTTCAGCAGTAACACACATAGATGTATCACGGTACCCTGAATTAGGCTGGGTGGGGCACGATTACTGGGCTGATTATAAGCGGTCAAAATAGCGATGGGTGGTGCGTCAGTATAGGTTCCGACGGAGTACGGGCGTGCACGTGCTCCGGAGTGGAAAAAACAGGCACTGCGCATCAGTAGTCATACACTGTGCATCTTTAATTGTGTCGGGTTGCCATCATAGGGATTGATACACCCCATGGTGGGATCAACACAGGTATCTACAAACAAGAGGGGCCGAATGACACAAGTAATGAAAACATACAAGTTAAGGAGCCGATCGATTAAGCGATAAGGAGGTAGTGTGGGGACATCTAGTATTTAGTAGGCTGTCAAGGATTGTATGGGGTGGATACCTCTTACTATATGTTACGCCTGAGGGCTACCAATTTCGGGGTTGGGATCAACTTTCAGTATGGAACTAGTGGCGGTGCGATATATTTAGCATTGGTGCAGTGTAGTAATTACCCTATAGTGATTAGAAGCGCAATCAACGTTTATCTTATTCATCTTGCCTACCTTGTCATGCATGCTAATGTGCAGTCATTTCTTACTTTCTAATTTATGTTCTTATCCTGTTACTTTAATGATTATATTGTTAAAGTTACTGGACTCACTAGACTAATGTCTGACCTAGTTTATTTCACCCTTTTTCTTACCCCCTCCCCCTTCTAGGTTCTCAGGGAGGAAATACTCAAGCTTAGTTAAAATGACTCTTTCTTCCAGCTTGAAGTTGAAAGATGTATTGCTTGGCTTTGATTCTGCTTATGGCATTTTTTTGTTGGGGAGTATGGCTTTAAAATTTTGTATTATGAAAGCTTTTGTACAACACTGATATTATGTACTTAGTTTTGTTGTTTTGAAGGTGTAACCAAACCTATTTCTGTTTTCGCTACAATAAAGTCATAAAATTTTCAAGTACTACTTTATCCGTCTTGTAATATTCCGTTTTGTTTACTTATAATGCTCCATGAAACTTAATGCATTCCCTTTGTGAGTGACATTAACGGACGTGGGGTGTTACAAAATGCCAACCATATTAATGACGACGGTTATGGTTTTAAAGGTTGCGACATTATTGGAAATAGAGTCGATTATAGTAACAACTTTAATGATGCTAATGATATCTTCCAAATTCCCAATGGTCAGGATGAAATGCCAAAAATCAATCCCAAGACCCTTGATCATGATGCCATTTGTAACACCCCACCTCCGCCAGGGTGACTCTTGCAAGCACTCTGACTTTGGAGGGGCGTTTGAATCAGGTAAACATGCATAATGATATATCAAGGCAGAACAAGAACATATGTATATATGTAAACAGAGTAAATAACATAGATAAAACAGCGGAAGATTTCAAACCATTTCAAAACAAGTCTGGTACAACATAATGTCAATTTTCCAAATACACAAGTCTAGATAAAAACAACATTACTGAAAAACTGAAATACATAAGTACTATCCCCAAAATAAGTGATAACCATAGCTAGCTTCATGTCAAGACCGTACATGAGCTAAAATCCCACAAGCAAGCGATCAAAAATCCAAGCTAAGCTCCAATATTCCCGCCCTGAGAACCTGGGGGGGGGGGAAACGGAAGAAAAGAGGCGAAAGAAAACAGGTCAGTCAAAAAGACTGAGTAAGCCCTACTACAATCAATGTAAACTGATAAAGTTAACTGGCATGAGAAGCAGGGATGAACATAAGGATAACAACATACTAGCATGATGATTAACTAACAAGGTAGATAAAGGTATCATCGCATAATCAGGTTTAAGGTTTTTGCACCACAGGTGTACTAGCAAACTAACATGACTTGAATAAACAAGAATTTATCCCTTGGCCTAAACTTGGCCCAGTATCAGGTGTTTGACTTAAATCAAGATCCAACTTCTTGGTACCAATTCTAGTATAACAGGATTAGGTGTTACCCCAATGTTTACATCGAAACAGGACGGAACAGAATGGTCCATACAGAGATAGAGTTTGGGAAAAATTGGCTTTTACCACCCTAACAGATAAAGTACAGAAACGGAATGCTAACAATAATGGGCCTTTACCACCCTAACAGATAAAGTACAGAAACGGAATGCTAACAATAATGGGTCTTTACCACCCTAACAGAACAGAGTACAGAAACGGAATACTACAATTAGGTGTACACTAGTAGTGGGCCTTTACCACCCTAACAGAACAGAGTGCAGAAACGGAATACTACAATTAGGTGTACACTAGTAGTGGGCCTTTACCACCCTAATAGACGGTACCACGCAGAAACAGACGGGTGTTACCACCCAACAAAACAGACGGTACCTACAGAATCAGACAGAGCTAAGTGTACCCTAAATCCTACCCAAGCGATCGGCTCCCTAATACATAAATATCCTATGTCGGCCCCACGATAGGGCGTATCACTCCCTAAAGTGGCAACCAATTGGCACAGGCATATTTACAGATGTCACGGCGTCTTACATCCTCAGAGGCAGACCGGGATCCATGCACGCACATAACCCGGTTGGAACGCACCATCAACACCCATCGCCATTATCAGAATGAACCACTTATAATTAGTTCAGTAAGCGTGCCCGGACCCTACCTACAGTTGGGTCAAAGTTTTGATACCAGAAAGGGTTACTGACTAATAAGGGTCCCAAACAACAAATGACACAAGTATTCCCCCTTGTGTCCCCAGACTATCAGATTCAGATTAACTTATTAACAGAGTTCAGACATACAAAGTTCAAACGATCAGTTTTCAGACTAACGGATCAGATAACAGATTTACAAACTTGCCTAACTTGGTGTGGGTCCTACAGATCCGCAAAACAGGTTCGTTTAATTTATCAATCAAGTTAGTTTATCCAGACTAGGTATCAAATCGGTTCTCAGCCTTATCAAATTACTGAGTTGGATTGGTTAAGTATAGTTCAACTTAACCCCGTTAAATTACCGAGTTCAGATTGGTTAAGTGTAGGTTAACTTAACCCTAACCACTAGTCGTATTTTACGGTTAAGTGTCATTAAGAAATCAAACCCGGTTTCACTTAACCTACCCATTTATGTCAAATTGGTTAAGTGTCATAAATCAAATTTACTTAACCTTATCATGTAGCATTAATTAATTTAATGCACCTTAACCTCTCACATTAGACCTCGTTGTGGTTACTAGTTAAGCCGGGCGGGTCCGGGTAGCTTTACACCACAACCTAGTCTAACCTCGGGTTCAAGCACAACTTGACCAACTTCTCACATTGGGTCCTATTGTTTGTAGCCACTAGTTAAGCCGGTTGGTTCCGAGTAGATTTATGCTACAAACTCAACCCAACCTCGAGTTGGCCACACTTATATTTTCTAAGTGTCATGTCCATTATGTTTCCAAAACATATTACACATTTTTTTCAAGAATTTGGGTAGACCTAACTTAATAGGTAAATTCCCAATGGGTAGACCTAACTTAATAGGTAAATTCCCAATCTTATGTTTTTATGTCCTTTAAGTTTACCCAACCCCAAACGCAATCCCATCGCTTACATATCGCAATAGCGCATAAAGGATAGAAAGAGGGAACTTGGCATAATCATGACATAAAGGTGTTGAAGCCACAAGTTTAATCATGGTGGCATATGAAATGTACATATATTCATATACTTGCATATTACATTTTTAGGCCTCAAAAGCATGCATAAAACCAAACTTAGCATATTGGTGATACATGGTGATAAATGACATGTAGAAATGGCCATAAGTTCGTATTTAGCCTCACATGCAAGTTATCATAAGAGATATGATAACTTACATGTTGCCAAAATGCAACCTTTAGCATAAAGCTTGAAGCTTTAAACTCATAAACCCAAGATAAGCTTGCATAACATGATAACATGAACAAAATGATCAACCCAAACTTGCATAACATAACTTGCATATCATATGACAAACTTGCATATCATAACATAGCAAACTTGCATAACATAACATGATAAACTTGCATATCATAACATGGCAAACTTGCATAGCATAACATGGTAAACTTGCATATCATAACATGGCATACTTGCATAGCATAACATGGTAAACTTGCATATCATAACATGGCATACTTGCACATCATAACATGATAAACTTGCATATCATAACATGGCATACTTGCACATCATAACATGATAAACTTGCATATCATAACATGGCATACTTGCACATCATAACATGATAAACTTGCATATCATAATGATCAAACACAACTTGCATCATTCATTTAACTTTAGAGTTTAAATATGAAAGTAGAAAAGGGCTTACAATGCTTATGAAGACACAAAAATATGACAAAGCCCTTATGCAATCAAATAGACCCAAAATGCAAGCTCTAATAGAAAAACCCTTGAGCCAAAATGATCAAAACCCTTGCTTTATGATGTAAATATGGAAACTTGACTTGAATGCAAGCTAATGATGCTCATACAAGCTTGAAAACACTTGTATGCATTGAAAATCTCTCATAGAAATAACTTAGGAATTTTATGAAGAGAGTGGAGGCCATGAGAGGAATGATTTTGCCATAGTTTAGTTACTTGAATGAATAATGATGATTTAGGGTTAGGTTAGGGGCTTATTTATAGGATTAGGATGTGTTTTAGACCCTTAGATTAACCCTAGGTTAGATTAGGACCATCAGATCTCGGAAGCTTCCAGAAAACAGTCCCAAAACACAGCCAAACCCAAAAATGGTGCATCAGGCCAAACTGGCCGAGCACCCCCTGTCGACACCCAAGTCGACAGGGCTGTCGACTTGGTCCTAGCCAAGTCGACTGCCCAGTCGACAGGCCTGTCGACTGGGGTAGCTAGGCGGGAATTTTTCCCACCTGCGCCCAATGGCCCCAATTTCGAAATTTGAACCTGAATTTTAAATCTGTTTTGAACTTTGAATTTTCAGAAAACTTCGTTGGGCCTTAATCGGGTCATACGGACTCCGATTTTCGAAAACTCGGACTCTATTTCGCGTATTTTTCCGAGACGAACGCAATGACATAGTCCGTTTCCCTTGATTCAGATTTATAAATTAAATTCTGCCTCGATTTACGATATAACAGGTTATCAGAATTACGGGTTGTTACACCATTCCAACAAGAACTCTCGACCCTGTCGATGCACAAGAGGAGGAGATTGATCTAAGCTCAAAGAATGCTTAAAATGCTAATACTTTCCAAGCTTTCACTTCAATTTCTAAGGTATGAAAATTTTATAGTATCCTTCTTTGCGCATATTCTCAATAACTATTGTCTTTCCTCCCTATTAGACGAAAGGGGAAATATTAAACCTTAAGCACATCTAGTTTGAAAAGATATGATCAGAATTAGCTCGTCTCACTAAGGAGCTAAATAAGAAAATGAGAGAATATAACGCCATGTCTGATAAATATCACCGGCTCGGTAAAAGTGCCGCTAGACTAATGTCTTTTAAGGAAAAGGAAGTAGCTCTTAGGTTGAGGGCTGCTAGACTACGTTGTGAGAGACTTTTGAAAGAGAATGTCGAATTAACAACTCTATTCTGGATGTTAATCGAAGATATAGACATCTTGGTGGATCTATTATATAAAGTCTATAATAGATATGAAACCCTAGATTTTCTTTTTTAGGTGACTTAGTAGAGGCTTACTCAGACGTCATCACAGAAGATGCTTAGACGATCACAGTGTCGGACTTCATCCAGAAGTCTACTAGAATCTTCCTCGAGTTCATTCGATTCCTAGAGATTTTGTGACGGCCGCCTTGTACCTCTTGCACAAAAAAAGGAAAAGTGCATTGTATGACGTGTCAGGCCAATACGTAACGATCATCAGGGTAGAATAATTCGAAAAAGAACATGTCGTATAACTCACAGCACATGAATAATATATAATAATAAAATATACAACAGGATATAGTAATGAAGCACAACTGAATAGAGAATCAAATTTCCATAAAACCATAGAATCTTGGGTAAATACTTCTCGATACAAGAATATCTGAATACAATATCCTCACTACATCCCTCAGAGTCTCAATAACATCAGCATACAACAGAAATAGAAAATAAATAGCTAAATAGTAGGTAGTAATAATACACCAACCTCCTACTCGTCACCGCACAACAACACCGGCACCAAACCTGCTACTTGCTACTCAGTCCGCCCACCATCAAATTGGTGAACAACTCAAGGTAATAAGAGGAAAACAAAATCTTGAGTCAGACAATAGTCTTAGTGAGTGATAAAATAGCTAACAACTGTTATACATGATAATATAAATATAGGCGGATCGATCCTTCGATCTGCCCAACAACCATTAAGTTAACACGTGAAAACTATCCATCACATGTCTCATCAAAAAATAGGACCCTTCCTTTCATCAACCTACGGTGATAGCCTACCCAGAGAAAACATAGAAGAAAACACATACAGAATCAATCGTAGCATCCAATATTCCATCTATCACCGTCTACAACCGTGAATCTATCAGTTATCAAATTTGCATTCTAACGATCAAAAGGGCTAATGGAAAACCCTGGTTTTAGCCAAACTACCATACGCTATCGTGACTCGTATGTTTGTCTTTTCCATTCTCGACAACTAGACCCATCATGACTTCTCAAGGTACACAGTCTCTCGATTCTGGTTCTAATAGGCGTCCCCCACAATACTCCTACTTTGAGTCCGCTAGAACACTTCGATAAACAATGATTCCTTGGCACATCAAATCGGTTAAGCCTTTCACTTCGGTGACTCAATCCATTTCTCAAGCCATTCCACTATCATCCATGATTGACTCGCATTCCGTCAATCCAACATCATACTGGATCGTATATCGAATCAAAACCAGTTTCACATCAATCCAGCTCCGACCACTCCATCGCGAGTTCACAATCGAAGAACCATCAATCTTTGAGTTGCACACCATCCATATGAAGCCCATTACTAACCAAACTTCACCAGCAACCCTGGAGAACCATCACAATCATTCCCTTAAAACCACGGCTCCTTATTCCTCCTCCTCGTGGGTCAGTATCGACCCATCGACTTAGCAAAATTTGCTAAGTAGTTAGCCACCATCGATCCTCGCCTCGAGTATGTCCCTCATGTCCAATTTCCAAGCATTCCGACCTTCCTGTGCCGACTTCTATCGATCTATCCATATCTCGAGCAATCGGCCTTTGACTCAATCCAAACAAACTCCGAATGACATGAAAATTCACCAGTATCTTCGATGGATCGCCAAGATGCCACGCCATCAAAATCAGAGCCATACAACCCATCTCCATGGGTCGGTGCTGACCCATGCACTTAGTGCATCTTTGCATGATATTTTTCGTGCCGCACTCTCTCGTCTTCCAGAGTGCCTAACGAAATTTCTTCTGAATCCAATCATATGAACCTCCTATTTTCTTTGTTCTTCAATCCTATGATTCTACAGCAAACAATATAACATACAACCCAAACAACGCAACCAATTCAATCAAAACAAACAACAATTTAGCAATACATGATCATCCAAACATGAAAATTTTCAATTAAAACATTAACATATCACAATTATGAGATCTAGCACGATTTGGATCTAAATATATGAATAAACATGATTAATATAACAATTATTCGGTTAATACGATCAAATTAGGTTTCCTAGGGTTTCTAGGTCTGAATTAAACATATATGATTAGATCCAAGGTGAATTTAACATGAAACATATGAATATGATCATAATTTACGGATACAATCCGTAGCTTCTGTGTGAGAGATATCTATCACTCACCAATTTATAGATTTGATGTAGATGCAATGAGATCAGATCTGGAGAGCAATGAAATCCCTTGAATTCGATGCAATTTGATGTGATCTAATCCCCTTTGACGATGATCTTGATATTGAATTTCATTAATTAAGGCGGCATGTGAGGAAGATACCATGAACCATTAAGAGGAAGTGCATGTCGCATATCATCATCTTTTAAAGGATAATACTATACATTATTGTCTAAGATGATATTTATTGTAACACCACGTATTTCTGTTAACACTAAAGTTACTAATTTAAGAATAACCAATGCTTAATATAATAAATGTGTAAAGGGGAGATGTATCTAATGTGCATACAAATTTAACAATAAATGTGTAAAGGGGAGATGTATCTAATGTGCATACAAATTTAATAATAAATGTGTAAAGGGGAGATATATCTAATGTGCATACAAATTTAATAATAAATGTGTAAAGGGGAGATGTATCTAATGTACATACAAATTTAATAATAAATGTGTAAAGGGGAGATATATCTAATGTGCATATAAATTTAATAATAAATGTGTAAAGGGGGATGTATCTAATGTGCATGCAAATTGAATAATAAATGTTAATAATGCACATTAAGAAAGTAATTGTGAACATAATTGGCTTCTCTTTAGAACGGATGACTTTGATTAACCTTGGCTTCATCGATGGCTCAAATTAACTTGCAATCCTATATAAACAACCCTCTAGTCTCCTTCTCTTTGCATCATTCTTCTCTAACCTTATGCTGCACAAAGTCTTGATGGACATGGATTCTTCTTCTTCCTCTAAATCTAGATAAATAGATTAAAATAAAATATAAATCAAGACGAGGATATGCTGCTCAAGGCTTTCAAGAGAAGATTCAAAACAAGTTAGGATTCAAGTAAAGATTCAACGGCTTCAAGCAATGCTATCTTTCTATTCTTTTCTAGATCCAATCAATGTAAGTCGGTTACTTTTTAGATTTGAACGCCTTTTTCTATTTGTGACACGAAATTAAAAAAATATAAGCAATATGCCTTATCATTTCATTGAATCTGTGCTTGTTTATGACTTTGGATCTAATTCTTGATTATGGCCTAGAACACATTGTGACCAAATTGCCAATGCTTAAGATTATGACTATGGGACTGTGGCCTTTGAAACCATAAGCCTTTGACTATGAACATAAGCTTTTGACTAGGAGAATAAACCAATGCCTATGACTATGACAAGGACAATAGTGGATAATTACCTATGATTCATGAACATGATATTATTGCCTAGGATTATGACTGTGAGATTGGATCTAAACTTGATTATCTATTCAGTTTATTCTTAATTATCCTTGGATCTTGATTATGGGAATTTATCTATTAAGTTAGACCTACCCATATACTTGAACCTATGTTATATGTTCAACCCTTTTTATGTGATAATATTACCAGATCTATAGGCCTTCGATGCTTTAATCAATTTTTTCAGTGTAATTTGTTAGATCTGTGATTAGTGAATTATCATCTTCTACCAGTCATTATGTCTATCTTTTCATGGCATTTTGGTTCATTCTCTTTTTATCCACGAATCTAGATTTATCTATAATCTAGGATGAATTCACGATTACACGAACGATGGGAATACGATTTGGGCAAATCATAAATTTGACTTAAACATGGTTGTAAACTTGGAAATTGGCATAATGTGGAACATTAACATAATTATGATTGACATAATTTAGAACATGTATTATGGCATGTTTATTAGAACGCAAATTTGAAAATTTGACATGAATTATGGAATATGTAATTTGACATATTAAATTTAGTATTGGCAAGTAAGCTAAGTTTTAGGTGTAAACGGTAAACTAGAATAACAATTCTAGTCTTGCCATAAACTGTAAATTAGGATATTAAATCAGAATTGGGTCAATTAAAGTTAATTTGGCATAATAAGTATATTAGCACAATTTTGAATTTAGTCATAATTGTGAGTAATTGACATGAACATTAGGCTTGGACAAAAAATGGTATAAGAATAGCTCATTTATGGGGGAAATGGGCCAGAATAATAAATATGGATAAATGTGCATTAAAAGAGTAATTATGGAATAAGTAAATCAGGAGTAATTTACTTATAGGATTCGTCCTAAATGAGAAATGTAAATTTAGACAATACGAACATGCTTAACCCGAGGTTGGATTGAGTTGTGATGTAAACCTGCCCGGACCCGCCCGGCTGTCCAGTGATCACAACAATACCTATCCAATGTGGGAGGTTAAGGCATTGAGCCCGATAAAGGCCCGAGGTTAGACTGAGTTGTGGCGTAAGACTGCCCGGAACCAACCGGCATACCGGCAGCCACAACAATATCTGTTTAATGTGAGTGGTTGGTGCTTTAATAAGACAATTAAAGTTAAGCTAGAATGGGAGGGTTAAGTCCATAAGAACACTTAACCAACTTAACGCAGTTAAGCTAGAATTGGAGGGTTAAGTCCATAGGAACACTTAACCAACTTAACACAGTTAAGTTAGAACGATAGGGTTAAGTTAACAAGAACACTTAACCAACTTAACATGGTAACAAGACAAGATTTGTAGGGGTTAAGTAACTAAGAAAAACACTTAGCCAATTTAATATGTTAACCAGACTAGAAAGTGGGTGTTAAGTAAATCCAATACACTTAGCCAATTTAATATGTTAACTAGACTGGAGGTTGGAGATAAGTAAAGTTAATACACTTAGCCAATTTAACATGTTAACTAGACTAGAGGTTGGGGTTAAGTAAATTTAATACACTTAGCCAATTTAATATGTTAGTTGGACTAGACTGTAGGGTTAAGTAAGCTTGAACACTTAACCATCAGAGTGTGATAAATGAATAGGGTTAAGTTAAAAACATGAAGGGACAATACTTAACCATTAGAACATGTTAATCAAACCAATGTTAGGGTTAAGTTAACTAAGGGAACACTTTACCGTTATAACATGTTAGTTAAAACAGATAGGCAAGGTTAAGTTAAAAAGGAACACTTAACCAATACAAGATGAATGGGTAGGGTTAAGTAAATACTTAACCAATATAACTTGATGCTGGTAGGGTTAAGTCAACGTGAATTACTGGTAACACTTAACCAGTTTAACATGACAAATGAATAGGTTAAGTTAACTTGTATCGACTAATGACACTTAACCAATCCAACTTGACGAGAAAGAGAACTATGTAGTAAACCTTAGTTAAAAGGACTAAGTGGTAAACCTTAGTTAAGAAACGACGATTCAGGAAACTAAGTGGTAAACCTTAGTTAGAAAAACTAAGTAGTAATCCTTAGTATAACACGAAGAGGAGCGAACGTCCATCTGATCTTAAAGAAGGCTCCAACGAATTGGGTTACGAAGCCCGAGGCTTCGAGGGGACGTAATGGTACTCTTGGTATCCCTCTGTGAGAATGCAGATGATCCCCTGGGCTCACAGAGGTTAAGGTCTACGTGAGAAGAACCAAGGGTATGCCTTGGTTGCAATATATGGCAACCTAAAGACTAGGATGGACCAGCGTGATTCGGCGAGACCAGTAGCCCTGTGATAGCGACTCGTCGTCTACCTACCATCTTGAGTCAGTCGAGATACGTATAGCGGAAAGATGGAGAACTCCAAATGACCATATACTTGCTATCTAGTTATGGGTGAGGATGGCCATAGGTTAGTGGGGCATAGAGGGTCTGCGTATAGTTCTCATTTTTCAAGGTGTGCCTTTCATTAGTTGAGGGAGGGGTTGAGTGGGACCATAGCCACTGTAAAAATAGACCTTAGCATCTGCATCGGCAGATAACTTAAAGCTCCCGACCGAGTTCCGTGTTTCTTGATTAGTCCTGCCACGGGACTCGGGCCGCACATATAGAGGACATGTGCAACTAGATATCTAACACGTTACGATACGATTGGGACGTAAAGTCTAGGAACACTTATCGCTCTAGGTAGTGTGTCCTAGACTAGGGGCACCGTTCGACAGGTAGCATAATCCCTAGTTGGACTTAGGTGGCATAAACCCTAAATCCGAGAAGTATTAGATAAGTCGCATAAAGCCTAGTCGAATCTAAAAAGCGCTCGATAGAAAACCCCAGATTAGATCTAGGTAATAAATAATAGATATACACCTAAAGGCAACCACGATTACGGGGATTGGGATCATGTTATCATTTTATATAGATTACTAGTTGAGACACTAGTTAGGCGGTGCAGAGATATAGAAACCAGAATAACAGAGAAAGTAGTGAAGCATGCATTATCTTGCCTTTGCATATCTTGCGTTAATCTTATGTTATCTTGTTAGCCCTATCATCACGGTATTATCTTGTATTCAGTTAATTCATGTCGTGTTGCTTTTCCCTGTGCACATGCTAAAAGTTACTGAACTTACCAGACTTTATGTTTGACTCTGTTTTCTTTCGCTTTCTTTTCTTCCGTCTCCCCCCCCCCCCCCCAGGTTGTAAAGGAGGGAATAGTATAGCTCAGATTAGATTGACCGTTACTCTTTCCCAACTTGAAGATTAGTCGAAGATTTGCTTGGATTCTCTTGCTATGGCTGGCTCATGCTACATTGAGGAATATAAATGTTATTTTATGCTTCTTCCTTTTTTTGTAAGACAGATACTCTGATATTGAAAAACAATTGTTGTACAAATTACTTTATCAATAAAGTAAAGTTTTATTTTCCGCTATTTTAAATTTGTCTGTCTTGTAATTTATTTGCATCTTTTACCTATAATGCTCCACAGAACTTAGTGCATTCCCTTTGTGAGTGACACTAACGGATGTGGGGTGTTACACTTGGTATCAGAGCTGAAGGTTACCGGATTAGATAAAAGATTTGAAAAAAATTATTATTTTCAAACAGTTTTAAAAGAAGCATTTTCAAAAGAAAAGTTTTGTTTTAAAGGCATATTCCCCAAAATCCATATGCACTATCTTCTGATTCTCTGTTTGAATCCTTGTCCCCTTCTTTCTTGAGTCTCTGGGGCTCCTGACTTTCTGGGAGGTAACCTCATCGAAGGGCGAAGTAGTGCCCGACTTCCATCTATAACCGTAGTAGTTTCACCTGCGGCTAGTTTTCTTTCAAGCTTAGTAGGGTCTTCTGTACGATGGAGGCAGCTTTCGAGAGATTTGTCAACATGATTACACACGAAAGAGGATGCGGAGTTTGGCTAAGGAGCACAACCCAAGGATGAAGAATTCATGGATGTAGACTTGGCTCATGAAGGAGGAAGGGATTATAAAACCTAAGACAAGAGGAAGTATCTTTACTATGGCAGAATAGGGCATATAATTAAGAACAAAGGACAAGATTTTCAGAAGGGCAAGTACATGCTTTCTCCACTAAGCGTACCTAGGAGAAAGGTAGTAAAGTCCTGTTGGAAGAGTCTAGCTTTTCTGTTTGTACTCTTTCTTTTGGTTTTAGCACTTCGCATTTGTTCATATTTGCTTCCATAGTTGAGTCTCTGCACCTTAGTACTTGTATAGTAAAAGATCCCAACTAGTGCTCAACTGTTTGGTTGTTCTTGCCTAGATCATCTCACGTAGATCGTCCAAATTCGGAGGAGATGTTCCTTGGGTGCTTGTCTAATATTGGTTTAGGCCTTTGGGGCTTGTACTTGAGGGATGTCGAGTTCAACTAGGATGGTTTGCTTGAGAGATGAATAGTTGTGGCAGGCGCTCTATATAGAGAAGGACTAACCTTAAGAGAGGTAAAAAGTACGTAGTGACCTTTTGACCCTCATAGCTATGGCATGATGGATAAGCTAAGAGGAGAGACCTCTGATCATCCTAGTATATACACTCAGTATCATGGTTGACATTTGTTTATTTTGGAAATGGAGGTCAAGAAACTTCGCAATCGTGAAGTTGAATCTGTTAAGGTACAGTTGGGTAAAGCTCAAGAAGACGTGATACGGGAGATTGAAGATAAGGCATACGCGCCTCATACCCTTTTTCTTAAGGGTACATCCTTGATTCCTTTTTTTAGGAATTCTATGCATACTAATTTCTTGCTTTTAAGGTATATCCTTTAGGACGTATCATCGATCCTTAAGTAGAAACTCTTTTGGATGTAAACATGTATTTGAAACATGTTATGGTTGATGGTTGCGAATGGTTGCTGGTGGTTGCTCGTGAATGCATATACACACGTATTAGGCACTAGATCAGCTCAGACGCCTTCATATTTCATTTACATATATGTATTTGTTTATGAATTGAACTTAATGTGTTATCATATGGATGTCGCATTTGAGTGAATGATTGTGCACTCATATAGAAATAATATGTATCATTAGGATTTGAATACATATTGGATGCATGGCACTGACATGATTTGAATTAAGGAGGTCAAATGAATCAGTAGACCGCCTAATTTTGCATTAGATAAAGACATGTACACACACTATGCATATGACCATACAAGCATTAGAAGTCTTTAAGGAAAATGGATGCCTGTGTTTGATGGTTGAGTAGATGGATGATTGGATGGTAGGATTTACATTCTTCTTGACTTGAAGATTTCGGGGTCGAAATCCTTTAAGGAGGGGAGAATGTAACACCCCGTATTTCTGTTAACACTAAAGTTACTAATTTAAGAATAACCAATGCTTAATATAATAAATGTGTAAAGGGAGATGTATCTAATGTGCATACAAATTTAATAATAAACGTGTAAAGGGGAGATGTATCTAATGTGCATACAAATTTAATAATAAATGTGTAAAGGGGAGATGTATCTAATGTGCATACAAATTTAATAATAAATGTGTAAAGGGGAGATGTATCTAATATGCATACAAATTTATTAATAAATGTGTAAAGGGGAGATGTATCTAATGTGCATACAAATTTAATAATAAATGTGTAAAGGGGGGATGTATCTAATGTGCATATAAATTTAATAATAAATGTTAATAATGCACATTAAAAAGTAATTGTGAACATAATTGGCTTCTCTTTAGAACAAATGGCTTTGATTAACCTTGGCTTCATCGACGGCTCAAATTAACTTGCAATCCTATATAAACAGCCCCCTAGTCTCCTTCTCTTTGCACCATTCTTCTCTAACCTTATGCTGCACAAATTCTTGATGGACATGGCTTCTTCTTCTTCCTCTAAATATAAATAAATAGATTAAAATAAAATATAAATCAAGACGAGGATATGCTGCTCAAGTCTTTCAAGAGAAGATTCAAAACAAGTTAGGATTCAAGTAAAGATTCAACGGCTTCAAGCAACGCTATCTTTCTATTCTTTTCTAGATCAATCAATGTAAGTCAGTAAATTTTTAGATTTGAACGCCTTTTTCTATTTGTGACATGAAATTAAAAGAATATAAGAAATATGCCTTATCATTTCATTGAGTCTGTGCTTGTTTATGACTTTGGATCTGATTCTTGATTATGGCCTAGAACACATTATGACTAAATTGCCAATGCTTAAGATTATGACTATGGAACTGTGGCCTTTGAAACCATAAGCCTTTGACTATGAACATAAGCCTTTGACTAGGAGCATAAACCAATGCCTATGACTATGACAAGGACAATAGTGGATAATTACCTATGATTCATGAACATGATATTATTGCCTAGGATTATGACTGTGAGATTGGATCTAAACTTGATTATCTATTCAGTTTATTCTTAATTATCCTTGGATCTTGATTATGGGAATTTATCTATTAAGTTAGATCTACCCATATACTTGAACATATGTTATTTGTTCAACCCTTTTTGTCATAATATTATCAGATCTATAGGCCTTCGATGCTTTAATCAATTTATTCAGTGTAATTTGTTGGATCTTTGATTAGTGAATTATCATCTTCTACCAATCATTATGTCTATCTTTTCAAGGCATTTTGGTTCATTCCCTTTTTATCCACGAATCTTGATTTACCTATAATCTAGGATGAAATCACGATTACACGAACGATGAGAATACGATTTGGGCAAATCATAAATTTGACTTAAACATGGTTATAAACTTGGAAATTGGCATAATGTGGAACATTAACATAATTATGATTGACATAATTTAGAACATGTATTATGGCATGTTTATTAGAACGCAAATTTGAAAATTTGACATGAATTATGGAATATGTAATTTGACATATTAAATTTAGTATTGGCAAGTAAGCTAAGTTTTAGGCGTAAACGGTAAACTAGAATAATAATTCTAGTCTTGCCATAAACTGTAATTAGGATGTTAAATCAGAATTGGGTCAATTAAAGTTAATTTGGCATAATAAGTATATTAGCACAATTTTGAATTTAGTCATAATTGTGAGTAATTGACATGAACATTAGGCTTGGACAAACAATGGTATAAGAATAACTGATTTATGGGGGAAATGGGCCATAATAATAAATATGGATAAATGTGCATTAAAAGAGTAATTATGGAATAAGTAAATTAGGAGTAATTTACTTATAGGATTCGTCCAAAGTGAGAAATGTAAATTTAGACAATACGAACATGCTTAACCCGAGGTTGGATTGAGTTGTGATGTAAACCTGCCCGGACCCGCCCGGCTGTCCAGTGATCACAACAATACCTATCCAATGTGGGAGGTTAAGGCATTGAGCCCGATAAAGGCCCGAGGTTAGACTGAGTTGTGGCGTAAGACTGCCCGAAACCAACCGGCATACCGGCAGCCACAACAATACTGTCTAATATGAGTGGCTGGTGCTTTAATAAGACAATTAAAGTTAAGCTAGAATGGGAGGGTTAAGTCCATAAGAACACTTAACCAACATAACACAGTTAAGCTAGAATGGGAGGGTTAAGTCCATAGGAACACTTAACCAACTTAACACAGTTAAGTTAGAACGATAGGGTTAAGTTAAATAGAACACTTAACCAACTTAACATGGTAACAAGACAGGATTTGTAGGGGTTAAGTAACTAAGAAAAACACATAGCCAATTTAATATGTTAACTAGACTAGAAAGTGGGGGTTAAGTAAATCCAATACACTTAGCCAATTTAACATGTTAACTAGACTGGAGGTTGGGGATAAGTAAAGTTAATACACTTAGCCAATTTAACATGTTAACTAGACTAGAGGTTGGGGTTAAGTAAATTTAATACACTTAGCCAATTTAATATGTTAGTTGGACTAGACCGTAGGGTTAAGTAAGCTTGAACACTTAACCATCAGAGTGTGATAAATGAATAGGGTTAAGTTAAAAACATGAAGGGACAATACTTAACCATTAGAACATGTTAATCAAACCAATGTCAGGCTTAAGTTAACTAAGGGAACACTTAACCGTTATAACATTTTAGTTAAAACAGATAGGCAAGGTTAAGTTAAAAAGGAACACTTAACCAATACAAGATGAATGGGTAGGGTTAAGTAAATACTTAACCAATATAACTTGATGCTGGTAGGGTTAAGTCAACGTGAATTACTGGTAACACTTAACCAGTTTAACATGACAAATGAATAGGTTAAGTTAACTTGTATTGACTAATGACACTTAACCAATCCAACTTGACGAGAAAGAGAACTACGTAGTAAACCTTAGTTAGAAGGACTAAGTGGTAAACCTTAGTTAAGAAAACGACGATTCAGGAAACTAAGTGGTAAACCTTAGTTAGAAAAACTAAGTAGTAATACTTAGTATAACACGAAGAGAAGCGAACGTCCATCTGATCTTAAAGTAGGCTCCAACAAATTGGGTTACGAAACCCGAGGCTTCGAGGGGACGTAAGGGTACTCTTGGTATCCCTCTGTGAGAATGCAGATGATCCGCCTGGGCTCACAGAGGTTAAGGTCTGCGTGAGAAGAACCAAGGGTATGCCTTGGTTGCAATATATGGCAACCTAAAGACTAGGATGGACCAACGTGATTCGGCGAGACCAGTAGCCCTGTGATAGCGACTCGTCGTCTACCTACCATCTTGAGTCAGTCGAGATACGTAAAGAAGAAAGGCGGAGAACTCCAAAAGACCATATACTTGCTATCTAGTTATGGGTGAGGATGGCCGTAGGTTAGTAGGGCATAGAGGGCCTGCGTATAGTTCTCATTTTTCAAGGTGTGCCTTTCATTAGTTGAGGGAGGGGTCGAGTGGGACCATAGCCACTGGAAAAACAGACCTTAGCATCTGCATCGGCAGATAACTTAAAGCTCCTGACCGAGTTCCGTGTTTCTTGATTAGCCCTGCCACGGGACTCGGGCCGCACACATAGAGGACATGTGCAACTAGATATCTAGCACGTTACGATACGATTGGGACATAAAGTCTAAGAACACTTATCGCTCTGGGTAGTGTGTCCTAGACTAGGGGCACCGTTCGACAGGTAGCATAATCCCTAGTTGGACCTAGGTGGCATAAACCCTGAATCCGAGAAGTATTAGATAAGTCGCATAAAGCCTAGTCGAATCTAGAAAGCGCTCGATAGAAAACCCCAGATTAGATCTAGGTAATAAATAATAGATATACACCTAAAGGCAACCACGATTACGGGGATTGGGATCACGTTATCATTTTATACAGATTACTAGTTGAGACACTAGTTAGGCGGTGTAGAGATATAGAAACCAGAATAACAGAGAAGGTAGTGAAGCATACATTATCTTGCCTTAGCATATCTTGCGTTAATCTTATGTTATCTTGTTAGCCCTATCATCACGGTATTATCTTGTATTCAGTTAATTCATGTCATGTTGCTTTTCCCTATTCACATGCTAAAAGTTACTGAACTTACCAGACTTTATGTCTGACTCTGTTTTCTTTCGCTTTCTTTTCTTCCGTCTCCCCCCCCCCCTCCCCCAGGTTGTAAAGGAGGGAATAGTATAGCTCAGATTAGATTGACCGTTACTCTTTCCCAACTTGAAGATTAGTCGAAGATTTGCTTGGATTCTCTTGCTATGGCTGGCTCATGCTACATTGGGGAATATAAATGTTATTTTATGCTTCTTCCTTTTTTTGTAAGACAGATACTCTGATATTGAAAAACAATTGTTGTACAAATTACTTTATCAATAAAGTAAAGTTTTATTTTCCGCTGTTTTAAATTTGTCTGTCTTGTAATTTATTTGCATCTTTTACCTATAATGCTCCACAGAACTTAGTGCATTCCCTTTGTGAGTGACACTAACGGATGTGGGGTGTTACATTTATGGTTATCAAAGTGAATGTGATGTCGTAACTTACCAATATACAAACTATATAGAAGATTATCAAACTAATGCAAAATTGCAAGTGCCATTGAGATAACCATTGATTAAGAAGACTAAGTATGTCACACGAGAACCATGCCGCATGGCATCCTTGCCGCATTACAACCCCTATATATATTCACTAAGGGGCGTGGAGCAATGTGAGAATCATTCTTTTCACACTTGATACATTTTAAACTTTTAAATCCAAAATTGATTTGGGGATTTTAGTGCCAACTGTACCGTTGAAACTATCTCAAATAAACCATGTATATTCAACAACTGCATGACATACGCGTAAATATGTTATGAATTATGACTTGTTTTGAATTACAAAGCACTTGCCATTTTTAATCATAAACTGCTTCAATTTTCTAAACACCCATTGTCTTGATTTTTTTGCTTATATAAGATCACTATGCACTGAATGATGTCAAGATAACATGGCTTCAACATAAGCTATTGTATAACTATGAGATGGACGTAACAATGACATCATCATAAACTTGAACATATTAAGTAACTTTACCTACGCCAATTCTCAACCAGCTGTCATTTTTCCCAATACTCATTAAGGTCAACAAAGGTCAGCCAAACCTTTCCTGAACAACATTCCATTTTCCTTGCACTTTTTGAAGTTAATGAAAATTTTCGTTAGCAAAATTCATCACGAAAAAGGTGATGTTAAACCAAGAAGAAGCGTAAGTGCAATAACATCAAAGTATTTTGACTTGGAATTTCTGATATATGTGGTAAAGTATGAACCTCTAATATATAAAAAGGTAATTTCATCTTCTGAATCATCATAGTTGAAAAGAATCAATCAAAAGCGAGATCATTTCAATTCCAACTAATCAAAATTAGGAATTAGCTGCATAGAACAAAACCAATTGGTTGTACATGGATCTTCAAGAAGATGAAATCAAATGGGTATATTGACCAGTATAAAGGCATATTAGTAGTCAAAGAATATCACTGAAAGGACGGCATAGATTTTCTTGATACATATTCACGAGTTATACAAATAACCTTTATATGATGTTGATAGCAATAGATCCATCTACAATTAAGAAATCCATCTACAATTAAGAAATCCATCAAATTGATGTAAAGACAACATTCCTAAGAGGAAAATATGGATGATGAGAGAATATGGAGCAACCAGAAGGTTTTATATCCAAGGAAATGAAAATAAAGGTTAGATTAGTACAATCATTATACAAACACATACAAGCTTCAAAATAACGATATGAAAATTTTGATAATAACATGATATAAAATGAGTTTTGTATAAATGAATGTGATAATGTGGTTATCACAAAAAAACCGGCCAATCGTTTGTGATTGTTTGTGTATAAGATATGATAATTTTTTGTTTCGACATTAGCATTATAGAAACCCTAAATGAAACATTAATTAATCATTTCGACATGAAAGAATCAGGAGTAACATTAGTTTTTGGAAATCAAAATCATAAAAATACATAATGAGATCAAATTATCTCCATCGCATTATGTAGAAAATATGATTGAAAATTTTAAAGACTATGTGATCAAAGAGACAATAACACCGTTTAGATGTATAGAGAAATAATGCTTTGTAAATATTATTGCAAAAGTTATGCACCACCGGTGCAAGATGAAATAGTTTACCGATTAGCCAAATATATCTAATAAGTTTTGACTAGGGAAAATTCAAAGTGAAATATATAATATTTTATGATATAACATTTGTTCCAAATGCACTATGTTATATTCTCCTTTGTGTATATATGTCATCATCTATTTGAGGGATTGTTAGAATCTTTTCTCAAGAATAACATAAATGAATATATAACTAGTCTTATGTTGGCAAAAATAAGAGAACGATACATGGTTTTACACCTATTTCTCTCAACATATATTAGGTCTTTCATGTTAGAGAAATTTGTACGAGAGATATGAGAGCAATGACCATGGATTAACACATACGTGCACTGTCCTTTTGATCTAAATTTGGGGTAGGTTTGGGTTTAACGTGAACTACATTTTTGCTACACTAACATGTAACAATTTTGACCATTGGAAAAATATATTATACAAACAGGTTTGAATGAAAACAACTTCGAACAAACGAATTTTGCCAATGGATAAAACAATTGGTAATGCCATATGGATGTGACTAGTGTGCGTATAAAAAGATAGAGATACTGATCATATTCCTAAATTACATGTTTCTTTCATCCTCATCACGTACTTCCATAAACACTACTGGAACTATAGTATATAAACGTCATATCTGCAATGACAGATCAACGGTTTGCAGCGACCTTTTTTTTCCATGGTAAAATTCTTATTAATAAACTTACCGTTGAAGGCCGTTGATAGCCGTTTGTTATTTTTTCTCGTTTTCGGCTGTTGATAACCACTGCAAATAACATGTATACGTTTGCAACAACCCGGTGAGTTCCTCATTACCATCTCCCTCAACAAAAAGGCATAAATCCATTACCTCCTCCACAAACGCTGCCACCACTCTAAACAACCTCCAAACCACCTCTGGCGCTATCAATTTTCACATTTGCCTCTCTCCACCCTCCAATCCTCTCAAAATCAGGTTTTTTATTTATTTAAACCATAGTTATTTAGGTTTTCTAATTTGGACATAATTTTGCATTATACTTATTCCTAATAGGTAGTGAATGTTTATTACATCATATTGCATGCGGTTAATTTTATTCATACACCCAAAGTTCTTTAACCTATACTGTGAAATGAAATAAAATAGCATACACAAAAATTTCTTTTCATACACCACACCTTTCACAAAATTTCCCGCTTATATTTTTATTATAATTTCCTTTTTCTAACTTAAAACTAAACTACACAAGAATAAAATTTCATTGCAATAAATTTACATAAAATTCAGAAAAAGAATTTTTTTTGTTTCCAACACTAATATTGTAAATTATCCGATTCTTTTATTTTAAATCGACACTAATTTTAGATGATTGAACATTTTTAAATAGTATTTAGTTGTCAAAGTTGTCTTAATTGGTATTTCTGATTTCATTAACTTCATAAAATTCCATAGATTTAAGAAAATATCTTTGATTTTAAAATTTTAGTTAGATGCATTATAAAAGAAGGACCGAAAATGCAACTAAGGATAAGGGTAACATAGTCATAATTTTTTCTTATTAAAACATTGGTGTATGTTAAGAAATTAAGGGTGTATAAATAGACTATTATTATCATCAAAATGTTCAAATTTTTACTAATAGCAAGGTTTTAAAATTAAGCCCTATTATGTATGTTTCAGATGGTTTTGTTAGGATTGAGCATATGTATATGATAAGTTTTGCAAATAGTATAATTTATACGAACAAGAAGTATATATTATGTTAAGATTGACCGTAGTTTTGGATAATTTATGCGAACACGAATTATTTATTTATGCGAACACGTGGATTGATTTTGTGTATAACAAGTTTTGGATGATTTTGTTAGGAATCATCGTAGTTAGAATTTCTTAAATAGTATAATTTATTATATAAACAAATTATATATTTAATTTAGTATATAATGTAGTATAGAAGAAAAAAAGAGCTATACATCATGCGAAATAGCACAAATATATAATTTAGTATAAAATGATAAAATATAAACCAAATTATACATTCAAATTTAATACAAAAAAATATTAAAATCCTTAGATATTATTTGGCCTGTCTGACAAGTGTTGTATATGATCGTTATATGGATATTCGTTTATTTTACAAAACGAACGTCCTTATTCATCTAATACAGCATGTCGGATTTTTCCCTGTATTGGACTAATTACAAATATTATAAAGTAATTACGTTTCGTAAATCATTTTTTTTAAACGGTTCACAAAATTTTGAAGACATTTCATTTTCTTTCCTTATGTACAACATTTGTGTACGATACAAAGAACTTAGGGAAAGTGCTGTCAAAATTTTGGAAAATCATTTAAAAAGACATGATTTAAGGAATATATTTACAATATTTTGTTTGTAATGGAAAGTAGGATTACCGATTATCACAGAAGGCATAAAAATGTCAACATAATCGTTTATTTATTTTGATAATTTGCGAAGTTGTAAAAATCATATATATTTTGGTATATGTTTACTTGAACTGTAAAATATAAACAAAATATAAAATGAAACGATTTTTTAACTATTTATCATAGGTTTTAAAATAGGAAAAATGATCAATTATTTTATTGATCGGAGCTGATCTATCAAAAAAGGGGAATTGGAGGCTCAATAAGCGAACATTTTCTTAACGAGGCAAATGTGTTTATCGAATTTGCTTTAAGTAATATTGGAAACGTGTAGAAATTTGTTGTTCATGTAATAGGTGCAAATTGTTGAAGCATTTAATACCAGATATGGTTAGGGTTCATTTGCGCCAATACAGTTCTATACCCAATTATTTGGTGTGAGATCGTCATGTAGAAATTATAGCCCCTAATCAAGAACAGTTAGTGGAGGTCATTGGTGATGAAGTTTGCACGACGAATCTCTTAGAACATATGGTCGAAGATGCAGCATGATCAATGATCCCTAATCTTGAATTGGTAATGACGATGTTAACGTCGAAGAGAAACTGTAACACCCCGCATTTTTTTAAGATAATTAAAATTAGAATAACTTAATTAAATGTTTAGAATTAGGCAGAACTGGTATCACCATTGCATTCATCTTGGAATTTTGGTTCAGATAGACCCCAAATTTGCGTAAAACGGATAATGTATGAAGAAGTTATGGACGGTAGAAGTTTGTATACATATAAGGAACTTATATGTACACATATTAAATAAACTTATCTAGAAAATCAAATTAACGAAGGGAGAAGTGTGAACGGGAAAGTAGAATGTGGGGGGTCGACCTGAGGGTCGACTCACCAACAGGGGTCGACCCACCCCAGATTTAGGCGCAATATTCAGTGAACGTGGAATGTTTTCGGATGTTCTGCGAATATGGACTATTTTCTGGATTATATTCGTTGTTGAGCACCTATAAATAAGTCTGTAGAGCCTACCCTAAATGTCATATTTCTAAGACAACGCCGGAGCTCTGTCATTCTTCTTCGTCCTCAAATCTCTTCAGAAAAATAAGATAATTAGTTTAGGAAATTCTGAATCGAGATCTAGAGGAAAGGAATGGATATTAATAAGAAGGTGTTCAGAATCGTATTCGATGTAAGGTAATTTCTTAGATCTGGTCTATTCAATTTTCTTTCTCTTTCGTCCTATTTTCTTTTAGTAAAAATTATGGATCCATGGTTATTAGGTTCTAAATTCAGCTAGGAGAAACCGTGGAATGCTAGATCTGGACCAGATTCAGGATTTGGAAAGCAAATTAGGTGAGTGAATTTAAGTTATATCATTTTTAATAATGATATATTATCGTTTAACATTCCCCATTATTATACAATGTGAATTTGCTAGAATAATTAAAACCATTGAAATGCTATTATGACATGTTGAAATATTGATACAAATATATTGGAAAAAATTTATGTTGAAACGGTTAATGTGCTGAAACGTTTACATTTTAAAATATAAACTTGTTGAAATATGTGTAGTGACTACTATTGTTAAATTACATGGTTACATGTTAGAATTAAATACATGTTGAAAGGAACATGCGGCATAAACCGGGCTTAACATGATGACACAAAAATATAGATTATGGTAAAATTTGAAAGAAATGGGCACGTCTAGATTATATATAAAATTTACAGTAAATAGAAATTTGTAACGCACCTAGACACGAGGTTAAATTCAACTTGTGGTAGAAGTCTGCCCAGAACCGCCGTACAAATCCAGCGTCCACAATTTGTTAATTTAATGTGAAAGGTCTAGTGTATAAATAAAACATGTAACGGTGCTAAGACACGAGGTTAAGCCAATTTGTGGAAGAAGTCTGCCCGGAACCTCCCGACAAATCCAGCATCCACAAGTGGTAGGCTTAATGAGAGAGGTCTAGTACATAATCATATATATATATATATGTATATGTATATGTATATGTATATGTATATAAAAGGATAGAGATAAATGACACTAATTGTGATTAATGGAAATGAATGGAAGTTACAACAGTAAAAGAAGTGAATGATAATAACCTATTATAATTAATTACATTAATGAGAATGTTATATAATAGGTAGACTTGTCCTAGAGACAAGTGGAGATTATAACTTAGGTTATAATAAACTAGTAAGAAAATGATATAACTTATGTAATGAGATAAGTGGTACTTAATTGTAAATTAGGTAATCAGTAAATGGGGAAACCTGAAACTAGTTATTTGTAATAAGTAGAGAAAAAGGGGGAAAATTTATGGAATGTAAGAAGTTGTACTTAATTATAAATTAAGTAACCTGAAAACTTGGAAATCTGAAATCTGCTGATAGGAATAACATGTTAAGGTTTGTCCTAGGGACAAGAGGAAATTATAACATAGTTTATAATAAATGGAAAGGAGACTTATTAGTGAACCTTAGTTAAGAGAACTAAGTTAATAAGTAACAACGATAAGTTGTAGTGACAGTGTAAGATGGAATTATGACTAAGTAGGAAAGAGTGAGGAAAATTTATGAAATGAAACAAGTTATATTGAATCATAATTAATGACTGACATGTTAAAAAGAAAACTTGTGAATTGAGATATACGTAATTACATATTAAGTAGAACATGTTATTGTAACTATGAAATCAAAAAAGAATATGAAGGGATTATATATTACAGACCTTGGATCACAATCTAGAGAATAACATGTTGTGGACTTATTAATAAACTTAAATGAGCTAAGTTATATGACTAAAATTAATAAGCAAGAGGAACTTGGTAACATGAATAAAAAGTCAATGTGAATGGGAATAACCAAGTTAAATGGAAACCCGATGAGGTAAAGCAAGCGCATAATAAAATGTTTAGACATAGGGTCTAATAACATATTAAAATAAGGCGCTTGGACCAGTCCGCACGTTTAAGGTAAATAACCCAACGGGGTGGATCATCGCGGTGTCATAAGGCACGAGAGGAGTGCACGTCCATCTGATTATTCTGTTAGCTCTTAAGGACTGTAAAGGAAAGCACACGACTTCCTGAGATACGTAAGGTTCTCCTGATAGTCCTCTGTGCGGTGACAGATGTTTAGGCTGTGTTCGCAGAGGTTGGGTATGCGCGTTACTACCAGGTGGGTGGGCCTTGACTGCAAAGTAGCTTTGCACTCAGAATGCTGTGACGATGTGACACTAGGGTGATTCGGCAATCGCCTCAACGAGAGGCGAGGTCATGACCAACAAGGATAATAGATCGTCGGGTACCCGTCATCGACAGCCAGTAGGATGCGAAAATACTAGAGCTAAACCCAAGACACCATTCACCTTTCACTATCAAGGTACGGTGGTTGAGGGGAGACGTTAACTGGATGTTTAGATTGTTTGTTAGGGGCAAGTCGCTTAGCTCTTGTAGTCTTTACAAGTTGAGGAAGGGGTCGAGGTGGGGCCATAACCACCATGAGAAACATACCCTAGGGATATCTGTATTTTGAGCCGCTTAAAGGCAGACATGTATAGATATGGAAAAGCTACCGACCGAGTTCCGTGTTTCTTGTATAGCCCTGCCACGGAACTCGGTGCACATTAGAGGTTATGTGTGGCTAAGGCATCAAATACGATTGAAAATATGTACGTAGGAAAGTTTAGATACATGCATATCTTCTCTAGGCGGTGTATCGTAGACATGAGGGCATTACTCTATGATGGAATCTGATTCGATCGAAGATGGCAGTCTGTACGCTTACGTAGTGTAGTAATGCAGATTTATGTGGAACATAACATTGTTATATCGAGATGCGTACATCACTCCGGCGTAGGATAAGGGACATGGTACATTTCTGTGGAGTTATGGTGGAGACCGTGCGAATGGGGTACCATGGGGTGTACCTTAATATTGGAGGTAGCTACATATATGTTGTATTAGGTTAATCCACTGGGAATTAAATGGGTATGACGTGCGTGTAATCCTTGAGTGTTGTTAACCAAGTAACCTAATAGATAAGAAAATGTGATTGAATGGATATGTGAGGTTATCCAAAATGTATAGTTTAAATTCAGTCACCAGAACTTGTGTTCTGACCCCCTCTTCATAGCATTCTCGCGGGTTAGATTTGTGGCTGAGATATGATAGCTTTGGATACTGGTTAGACAATATTATTAATGCGGTAAGGTTATACTTTGATTATATTATACATTATCCATTCCGTTGTGAGATATTTTCTGAGCTCTGATAAATTTTATATCTCCGTCTTTTCGGCAGGATACCAGATCAATCAACACGGGTTTCAATGGATTATAATTTTAAAAAAAAATTGGTCTGTCGAAATTCGGGTTGTTGTATCTGGTATCAGAGCTTAGTTTTAGGATTCTTGTATAGACAGTGAGTGAACATATTTGTATTTTTAAAATATAAATATATTATACATATATACCTAGATCCATAGAGGAACCCACTAAATAGAAAGTATAATATAGTAAGAATTGGGATGACTGTTTTGTACACTAAAGGAATGAATATGGAAATTTGAGACACTTAGGAAATTTGGGTGGGAAGTGTACAATATATTTTGAAATAGAGAAGGAGGATCCATATGTTGATATTTCATATTATTGGGCTTGGCGGTAAAACTTTATAAATTGGAAAAGGTTTAAAAGAGAAGAATGAATTAGGAAATATATATATGTATATCAATTTTTTTTATTTTTTTTGAAATTGGGTAAAATTGTATTAGGCATTTAGCCCAAAGTGGGAAGATTACATATCGGGCCGATAGCCCATTTGTACATACACGCAATAATAACTTGCCGACTCACATACAAACGTTATATTCAGTTAAAAACTAGAACATTCCAAATACAAACTCCTTCGTCTTCCTCTTTCTGTCTTCATCGCCGCAAATCATAGAGGCTCAAACACCGCTATACTGGTTCCTGGAATTCGTGCTGACACATCCTTCAGATCCTTTTCTCTCCATCCATCGAATTCAGATTCCAAGTTATCGGTTTGATTACTGCTTCTAATCCTTCTTTTACTCAAAATAATGTATGTTATTGCGATTCTACTAACCACTTTCGCGTTACTTTCTTTTGCTCTGAAAATTCGTGAATTTCTCTCTCTCCAAATCGCTGCTACAGCATATGTGACGGCCACCTTATTCAATTTGGCTACCATACAATCATTGTGTGGGTGCCTGGCCAGGTATGTAGCTATTTCCTGTAAATAGTAGCTTTGATTTTGTGGGTCAATTTTTACTTTACAGTTTCAGCAATTGTCTTTGAGTACTCGCAAGCAAAAAACAGATGTTCATGCGTTTCCTCCGTAGTACCACAAAGAACACAAAGTCTTTCATCCGTAATTCCCCATTTGAACAGTCTGTCGCGAGTAGGTAGTCTATACATGATAGCTTTGTAAGCTATGAGTGAGTTTTTAGGGCATATAGCCTTGTCCCAGATTGTTTTACTCCAATCCTTCTTTGCATGTTTAGTACGAATTGAGTTCCAGACAATTTTGATTGCAAAATCCCCATTTGAGTTGTTCCAAGCCCAAATATCATTTTCCCTTCCTGTGTAGATTGGCATTGTAACTATATTTTGAATAGTAACTCTGTTGCATGGCAAATTCTCACATTTCCAAGTTTGATTTTCAATAATTGTGTCAACAGTTGTATTTGGAGAACCATATGCAGAGTAAGTGTTCCATCCCACAATATCTATCATGGATTTCCCCAAAATCCAAGGGTCTTTCCACAAATGTGTATCTTTTCCTATAGCAAATTCACGAGTACAGTTTGCAGCTAATTTGTCTTTAATTTTTAAAATTGCTTTCTAGTTTGGGGATGCATTGTTATCCAAAGCCATGTGCCAAAAACTATCTTTAATATATCTTTGTCTCATCCATCAGGCCCATAAACTATTGCTTAAGATGATTTTCCAACCTTGTTTGAGAGTAAAAACATCTCTCATGTCCCTAATGTTCCTCAGCCCTACTCCCCCTTCTTCCTTATGTCTGCATAAGTCAATCATTTTAATTTTGTGATATCCACCTCTCTATATGAAATCTGCACAAACTTTCTCTAGTTTATCTATTGATGCAGCTGGAATTTGAAAAGTTTGAAGCCAAAAATTGATTTTTGCATGAATTACAATATGCACCAATTCAATTCTTCCAGCCAAAGATAAAGTCTTTGAACTCCAACCTTGCAGCTTGTCTTTTATCTTACTAATCAATTCAACACATTCTCTATCCGTAATTTTGTTAGAAGACAGTGGAACTCCCTTTACAGGCAAAGATCCTTCAGAGACACCCAATATTTCTAATATCTCATTTCTTTTAACACAAAATTTGTTAAAGTAGCACTTGATTTTGTTCTCACTCACTTTAAGACCCACAAGTTTTTCCAACAATAGAAAATATATATCTATATCAATATATATATATATATATATATATATATATATATATATATATATAGTTGAGAGAATTGACTTCGTGGGAGTGTCTAGGAAATCCTAGAAAATTGGAAACCCGCTTTGAGTCAAACCCCATTGCTAACTTTTAAAAACTTGAAATTATAAAAGCTTCTGGGAGATGGTTTATGGTGTTTTCAAGTTTTAATTTTAAAAGTTATAGTTTTAATATATGTAAAGAAGTACATATTGGGTTTTGAAGTAAAATGGGGTATATTTTGTAAATAGTGATTTCTTAGGAAAATTTTATCTAAAATAAAATTCTCTTAGTAAAAGGTTTATATTATAGAGCATGTATAACTCGCTAGTTTTCTTGTTATATTCCATGAAAGGATTTAAAAGCAAAACTTAGAAAAATATTGCATTTTGTTATATTTCATTTCGCTGTGAGATATTTTCTGAGCTCTGATATCTTTTATATCTCCGTCTTTTCTGCAGGGTAACAGAGCAACCAACACGGGTTTCGATGCATAAGAATTTTGAAAAAAATTCGGTCTGTCGGAATTCGGGTTGTTACAGGAACCAAATGTTTGAGTGAAAAAATATATGATTTATTGGAGGCTGCTAAGAAACCCCTTTAGAATGGATGTACTAACGACATTTAATTATCGGTTGCTACAGAGTACGTTACAATTAAATCAAAATACAACCTTACGGGAGCCGGATTTACGGCTGTTGTTCAAGCTGCTAAACGTCATATGTCATCTGATAATTTAATGCGCGAAAAATATTATGAAGTGAAACACTTATGCATCTTTTGGTTTGCCGTACCAAAAAATAGTTACATGTTATTTTGGAAAGAACATGTTAATCATAGGAGTTATAAAATATATAATAAAATAGAAACAAACCAAGGAAAAAGAAGGGAAAAAAGTTCCGTATAAGCATATGCATTATATACCTATCACTCCTAGACTTCAAAGGATTCATGCATCATCTGTAACAACACATCATATGAGACGACACAGTGTGAGAATACCTGAAGAAGGTATGTTAACACACCCATCTAATGTACAAGTATGGAAATATTTTGATAAGAAATATCCTGATTTCGTAGCGGAGAGCCATAACGTTGGACTAGGTTCATGTACGAATGGATTCTCATTGTTTTCTCAGTTTGATTCTAAATATTCATCTTAGCCTATAATCATTACACCTTACAATCTACCCCGTAAATGTGTGAAAACTCCATATATGTTTCTCACAATTTTCGTCCATGACCTTAATGATCTGACACAAGGCATCGATATTTACTTATAACCGTTAATCGAAAAGTTGAAAACATTATGGTATGAAGGAGTTGAAACATATGACATAACAAAAAAAAAAAATCGGATGTTCATTTCTTTGTTATGGACTATTAGTGATTTTCATGCATATGCAATGCTTTTGGCTTTGAGCACGGCCGGTCGTTTTGCTTGTCCTTATTGTATGGAAGAAATATGAGCATTTTCTTTGCCGCATAGGAAGAAATTTTCATCATCCTTTCACAAGAGACAAATAAAACTTTACGGCTAATAGACATGAGACTTTACAAACACCAACGGTTTGGTCAAGCAAGGATATATATATATATATATATATATATATATATATATATATATATGAACTTGTAAAAGGTTATCCAAAGATTAATCAAACCGAACATCAAATTGAAATCCAAGGTAAATCGACGGTTCATAAATGGTGCAACCATAATATATTCTATGAGTTGCCTTATTGGAAAATTCTCTTAATCCGTCATAACATTGACGTGATGCATAACGAGAAAAACTTATTTGACAATATGTTCAATACAGTTTTGAATGTTAAGGGCACGACAAAGGACGATCTAAAATCAAGACGCAATATAGAAGAAACATGTAATCGTCCTGAGCTTCATAAGAAGCCAAATGATAGTAAAAAAAAAAAACCCAAAGCATGCTACAAACTAAAGAACAATCAAGTTAAAGTACTATTAAAATGGATGGAAAGATTGCGGTTTTCTGATGGAATTTCCTCTAATCTTTTTAGGTTCGTCGACTATAAGAACGAAAGACTAAATGGGATGAAAAACCATGATTGTCATGTAATAATGGAAAATTTGTTACCTGTTGCTTTCAAAGAACTGTTACCAGTAAAAGTTTGAAAAGTTATGACGAAACTTAGTTTGTTTTTTAAAGAGCTTTGTTCAACTATGTTAAAAACTGATCGTCTACAAATTAACATGTAGATATAGTTTAGATGATTAACATACTTGCATATTATTGCTCGCAACTAGATGTTAATTATTTTACGTAGTTTAAATGTTAAATAATCTAATGGCGTTTGCTCTATTGGCACAAGTTAATATGATGGACTTCAATTTTGGCAATTTAAGTCAGTATGTGGTTCTCCGTTTTTTCTTGATAAAGAGTATTATGATATTTTATATGCTGACAACCTAATTAAAAATAAAGTGATAATATATGTATTACATGATTCATGTTGCTGATGCTACTTAGTAAAGTTTTGGTTTTCCATAGAAGTTACAGTACTATGATTAGATATACATCTTAATGCGCTTACAGATAAATGCAAAATTTTCTTGAAACAAATGTCAACATGTAGCCATTATACAATTTGCTATTTTCCATTTTTTATGTGTTAATATTTGTCTGTGATTTTAAACTAGGTTATCATCTTCCTATTTTCTAGACATCTTTATTCTATTTGCAAGCTAGAACAGGTCAAAAGACATATAGAAAAGCTTAGGACAAAACCGAAATAAAAGCGCTTAGAGCAATGATCGAGTAGTTGCAGAATAAGAATCGTCTTCAATCCATTCAGATCAAGTAGTTGAATCAAAAACTAGCAGAGTATGTGCAGCTGCATGGTTCCTTTTCTTCGTAATCTGGTGCTTCTGGAGAAGGCGGCAAAGATGCTTGATATGTTTTATTGTTTTTGTGCTTGCATGATATAAATATTGAGTTGGAGTTGGTGAGGATTGTGTTTTGATATTGTATATATTGATTTGGTGTTGATGCAGAGCCGGCTCCAGGGGTAGTCGGAGGAGACTGCCGCCTGCAGCAACCCCTCGTGAGGGAGCAACCAGTGCTGGTTAACAGCAAGAACGAAAACACATATGAATATATATCTTGCATGTAAGCCTTTAAATAGGAGTGCTTTCAGGTGAGTTGGTTTCGATCTTGATTGTTTGTTGAGGGTGAGGTTACGAGTTCGAGCCTGTACTCATGCCAATTTTTTGTCTTTCTTCATTTTTGCCTGTAGCAACCCCTCATTTTCAGTTTTCAAGAGCCGGCTCTGTGTTGATGACGATGCTATTTTGGATGTATTTTGACAATATACACTTAGTTTGTTGATATGTGGGGTTACGAAATTGATTTGAGATGTTTGGATGATTTATTTTGTATATATTGTGATGTTTGGATAATTTATTTTGAATATATTAAGATGTTTGGATCTTATACATATGTGAAATGGAATGGAAATGGATATAGTGTGACTAGAAGAATATTGACTTGCTGTTATATTAAAAAACATACTCAGTTTTCCAACGGCTTTCAACAGAAAACAACGGCTTATTGGTCATCCTTTTGCAATGATTATCAACGGCACATATTGCTCAAACGGCTCCGAATGTTTACCAGCGGCTACTAGCCGTTAAAAGCCGTAGGCATTGCCGTTGGAAAGTGTTTGTTGCTTTTATTGGAAACTGTTAGACGTCGTGAACTCTATTACAACGGCCGTCAAGGGTTTTAAGCCGTTGGAATAACCGTGTTATCTTGTAGTGAAAAGAACGTTTTCGTTAATCGAAGGAATTGGTAATGCAAGCTTTAGTCAAATTTCTATGTAGAAGTTTAACCAGTAAATGTTGCTGATTTCCGTCAATAGCGAGTCTAATAAAAGTAAACCAGTTGAACATATAAACCGTGAAGAAGAGAGTCTACAAGAAACAAAACATAAAGCACTGCTAATTAACTAGTACGTACATGTGATGCTAGAAATATAAAATACAGTAGTTTATGTACAGAAGTACTGAACTATATATGTTGGCAGAACATATTCCTGACAATATGATGAGGAACTTAATAGTTTATTAACCACTTGATCAACGGCAATTAATGATTTACTACAGAAAAATCACAAGCATAAGGATTTATTCACCTCCGTACGCATTCTGCATGAGCACAAAAGCAAATCTACATAGCCTGACAGTCGTTACACGTATAAGCACGCATGTTATGAACACAACCCCAAATCGAATAGAATTTTGTTCACTTCCTTTTTAGGGATGTGAACAAAACACTCCATCCTGATTAGTGAAAATCAGAGGAACCCATATGGACCCCCCTGATTTCCACCAAAGAGGACCGAGTGTTTTGTTCACATCCCTTAAAAGATGTGAACAAAATTGCACTCACTGATCTGACATTTCTGCCAAACACATGAAGTCAGCAGTTAGGTTTTAAATTCCTAAATTGTACCGATGTCATCGACTTACTAGAATATTACACTTATAACGAAATGCAAATCATTTTTCATGAGAAAGGGAGGAGCCAGCTACAGGCCATAGGAGGCCACCGCCTCTTTAACTTCTTTTCTTTTTCTTTTTTTTCTTTCCTTCCCTTCTTTTTTTTTTTTTTTTTTTTTTTTTTTTTTTTTTTTAATGGATTTCCTTTAAAGAAAGATGAATCATTTTCATCAAATTCTTGTATATATTGCCCTTTCTAAAGTTTTGACCTCTTCATTTTGCATTCCGGGTTTCGACACTTTTGCATTCTTGGTTTCGACGCTACCAACTTTGAGCTAGCATGGGCCAGGGCCCTTCATAACACCAATAATAAGAAGTGAGTTGTATCATGGACATATAAATGAGTGAAAATATAAAAATTCAAAAGCATTTAATTCATTGGTTTCAAAGTCTACAGATGTATGCACGTTGAATACTGATCTGTATCCCTTCGCTGGTACCCTGCATATGACCCTACTTCTGTATTTAACTATCCACAAGAGAACATGCTTCTGTGTCCTCCAATCATACCTATATGTTAGATCTATCCCCACTTTAAACTTATCATATACGCTTATCATGTGCCTTAGCAAGCACAAACTCTATCTTCTACTCGAAGATTACATATACATTTTACTGATCTGCACCGCTCTCCTGTATATAATACTTCAACTTATATATAATCATCTACTAGTTATATAAATCATGCTCTGATCACACTTTCATCATACAGCTGACTTCCTTGCCCATTTACTGTTGAATATGTGTGTCATATATTTCAATATGCTCCTGTTAGATCAATACTTGCCTGATGCCTCTTAGCCAATATTTAACACACAAAAAATACATGATGAAGTTCAAGCATCCCAATCTCTTTGGGGGGGGGGGGGGGGGGTACATGCTACATGTTTACCATCTAAAAAGAAGAGGAAAAGATGGAAGTACAATGAATCTATGTTATAACACATAAAATTGCAAACATACCGTTAGACTTTGATTGAGAAGGGTTGGATGTCATCAGCAGCGGGGGCACTTGGCTCCACCGGCCTCGCCTTGGGCACCCCCAACCATCTCCTGCTGCTGCACCACCAAAATGGACACTTTCCCTCCAAAGTCGGTAGTGGACAGAATGTCGCCGACCACCCCCAACTCTGGGCAGTCGCTCCACGCTGACAACCCACTGGTCAACCTTGAATTGACCCTTTTCCTCCTTCCCACGATAATCAGATCGTACTTCCCACTCATTTCCCTTATGACCTCTATGGTTCCTTCCCCGTCAGCCACCAGCTTTTCTATGTACACCACTCCTTCCAGCTCCCCGTACTTTAGCCTTAGCTCCCCCATCAGTGCGTCGTCCTCCTCGTCCACTGTTTCGGTGCCGCCTCTAGGGCGCAGTCGAACGACCGTTAGGGCGATCCCGCCTGCCGCCATTCTCATGGCGAATGACAGTGCCTCTCGATCGTCTGCCCCACCTAGGAAGTATATGATCGCACGCTGTAGTAGGTGGTTTGTGTGCGCACATATTGCACCTATAGTAGAGCAATATTATCAAAACATTTAACATATTCAATTGCTAGTACCTCAAATCTCAACTGGAAAATGAAAATGTTGCTAATTTTTTATGGTTATGGAGTGCCGCCTATAGTTTTGTTGTTGGAAATGTAAATCAGATTCATGAAGTTCCAATGTTCGTGTACACATACTGTGAAAAAAAGGTTGAAAGTAGAAATGAATGTGTTGTTTGAAATATGCAGTCATCGATTAAATCGATGTATATACCGCTTGAAATCCTAAGTACCATTTAATTTTGGTTGAATAATCAAGTCAAAAATCAATTTATCTTCTTTGGTCAACAAAGTGCTATCCGGATCCCCAAAAAAGAGCAGGTTATGGGAGAAAAAGGAGAAAACTGAAAACAAACACAAAGATGACAAATTTAGATAACCATTGGATTCCTTTAATTCCATGTTTACATAGAGAAAATTATGATTATTGAAGCAGCAGCTTTAGAGTGGGACTGAATCCTAAGAAAAGTGAAAAGTTGATGGAGAGGATTCAATTAACTCCAAAATGAAGGTATTTTAATTTGGAATAAGAACGGGCATTGGAGCATAATCGGAAAAAAGGATAACAATGCACTTTTTTCATATTTACCATAAGATTGTCATGTCTAGATTGACTGATTGAGAAAAGGGATAAAAGGCCATTACGTCAGATAATACATGAGATATTGTGAAAATAACTTACAAAAGCAGACGAAAGGTGTTCCAACTTCAGAAACAATGGCTAATGTTTGAAATTTAGAAAAGAAAGAAACTGAGTTTAACATGCAGTCAACTCAATTGTAAATTAAAGACTTAAAATGAAAAAACTCAATAAGATTAGACACACATGAATCCCAAATAACTAGTATAACCACATAACGGTGCACAAACAGACCGTTTAATTATAAATTATTATATTTTTAAATTAATCAACAATAACTTGATTGATCTAAAAGTTTGTTGCATTTTTAAAGTTATCTATTTAGATCTACCAAATGATACTGTAGTAGAAATAAGATATTAGCGGTAGATCTAAAGTAAATTTGAAATGTAATGGATATTTTAGAGAAATTTTACTCATCAAAATTTGAACCGCTAAAAACATTAAAGATTAAAGAAAACAATTCTGAGAAAGTGAGAGCATTATTTTGACTTCAGAGAAATTGATTTTACGGTCGGTTTAATAAAAATAACTTATATGTTTATACACGGTTTCGATTAGTTAATCCATAAAATAATGATTAGTAATCCACATGTGGATTAGCTCATTAATCAACTAAATGCCATTCTTTAGTTTCCTTTTCCTCTTTCATGAACACAACTTTTTGTAGATCACAATGAATGTTATTACTGTATAAATCATGAATGAAAGTAATGAATCGGAAAACTAAATGGTTTGTTGGCTGCCAAAATTTACTTGTAGTGATTATTCACAACATAAGTGGAAAGTGATATAAAACATTAGCCCTCCACAAAATCATGTATTTAGCAAACTCATCACATAAAAAACCCTGAATCAGAATATTGCTGCTATTTCTTTGAATTGATGTTTTCTTCTCTGTGTATTGAAGCTACTTCTATGTTTTCTCAACTCCTTAGTTTAAATTGTTGGACATTCATCAATTTTAGGGATGATAAGTTTAGTATGTGTATTTGTAAAAAAAGTCAAAGAAGGCGATGCAGACTTCTATGGTGGTGCTTCTAATTCAGAAAGGATTGGGATAGTTCGCAAAAGTCAAAACCAACTCTTCATATCAAATACCATAATAACTCATTGATTATTTGCGATGCTGTTGAGCAATGGGATATCCAATCATACTGGAGGAACTGCTTTAAACATACACTGATTTTGTTGATAGCTTTTACACAATCAGAAACATGATGAGTGCATAACAGAGACTGAGAATTTATGAAGAAAAAATTGTTATGTTGAGCATATTCAGTGATATTTTCTAAATTGCAGCATATACGAAGTGTTTATAGCTAAATTACCTAATAAAAACCCTCGTGACAAAAAAGAACCTTAAATCAAAAATTAACTTCACATGAGGCTGTTACAATTTAACTCTTGGATTGAATAAAATTATGAGTATGAAAGTTGTGAAGGGGGATGGGGTCAAAATTTTCAAAGATGAGGATTAGTAGCAATACAAACAGGAGCAACTCAAAACCATTAGATTATAGAGGAAGAGATGGCAATTATCAAAGAGGAAGAAGGCAACATTGCTTTCAATGCTATAAATAAATGTCATAATCCAAGTTTATACAATAGGGATGTAAATCCACATGGAAATATGATTTAAATTTAATCAAAGAGGCAATTTTGCTGAGAAAAAAATATTAACATCGTATCTTTAGATCGTAAAATTATCATGCTAAAGGATAAAAGCATGGTTTTCAAAACAAGATATAACTAGTAAATCTTAAAGTTTAAATCGTAAATTGATATATGAGTTCAGTCATGAATTCGGAAGATCCAAGCTTTGTGCATGCTTTCGAATTGATTATGCATGCTTTAGAATTGATGCTTAAACTTCTACATCTAAACTTAGAAGTTAAAATGAAGGCTTGGGATTCTTGATCTCAACTTTTGTAATATTATAAATTTCGGTTTAGTTCATAAATTTTTAAAATTTCGGCTTCGGTTTCGATTCTAGTTTCGTATTTCACTGTTTAATTTTAGGAGTAATAACACACACAACACGCACGCACGCGCGCACGCACACGCGCACACACACACACACACATACATACATACATATATATATATATATATATATATATATATATGTGTGTGTGTGTGTGTGTGTGTGTGTACATACATATATATATATATATATATATATATATATATATGTGTGTGTGTGTGTGTGTGTGTGTGTGTGTGTGTGTGTTATTTTATAAATAAAATGTATAATTTATCTTACTAGAAATATAAGATATAAATGAACAATACTGATTATAACTATTTATTACACTGAAAAATAGTTTATTCGTTACCTCTTTAGTCATACCATTTATATATTTTGCCTCCATGATGTTGAAGTCTAAGCTAAACTCAAACTTGGTTGGTTTTCAAACTCAAATAAACAACTGCTATCAGAGCCTTGGTTCTCATACAAGTTTCCAATCTGATGGGTTTCCCTTATCACTCAGGGAAATCTCAGTGTTGTCAATAGCGAATAGCGCAAGGCCTGCGCTATAGCGCACGCTATAATGTTCTTTTTTTTTTTTTTTTTTTTTGCTTACAGAAAAGAAGATCTTAAAAAAAAAAAAAAAAAAAAACAGGAAAAAGGCACAAAAGGAAAAAACTGTATGTTTAAAATCTCCAAAAAGGAAAAAAAACGAAAATGCATGTTCAAAAAAGAAAAAGCAAAATAGTGCGCTATTCATGGCTGCGCTATGATAAAATAGCGCGCTATTTTTGCGATACACGGGACCCCTGCGCTATAAGAACCAAAATAGCGCAACCTGTGCGCTATGCGCTATTTTGCGCTATAGCGCTCGCTATGACAACTATGGGAAATCTAGTAACCAAATTTTCATGGTGAGCAAGAAAACTTGGCGAGCAAGTTTGCTTGATAGACAAATTTTCTATCATTATAAAAGATAAAGCTTTTGGCTATTTTGGAGTATCAGATCAGATCGAGATCGTATCTTCAATTATAAGAAGAGAAGAGAAGATGGATAGAAAACAAGAAGGATGTTAAGAGAAAAGAAAGTGTACAGAGCTCTTTTTACAGTTCTCAATTAGAAGCTCTTTTTTTTTCCTTTGTAATCCACCATTACGGCGATGAGTTGTTAGTGATTCTCCTAATGGAGAAGATATTTATAATCTTATTATTATTTATAATTTCATCGTTATCGTAATTATTAGTGCTCATTTATTCATACAAAGAGGTTTTTTTTTCCCAGTTGGTATCGGAGCTAAATTGTTCGACGCAAGTCCTGTGTGAATAATTGAAAGAACTTGAGCAGAGAAGATACACTAAAGAGCGAAAAACTTATGCAAAGTATCCTGCTAAAATTAGGTGATGCTTACTGATGTTGGAGAACCAAAGTGCTACAAGGAAGCAGTGACGGACGAGCACAGAAATAAGTGGCTAAAAGCCATGCAAGGAGGGATGACATCAGAACACACTTATGACTTGGTGAAGCTACCAGAAGGAAAGAAGACTCAAGAACAAGTGGCCCAGTTGCAGAGGCCAGCTGTGGAGTTTAAACTCCTAGAATGAAACCAAAATGTGTTCGCTATGATGCAGCAGTAGCAAAACAGTTAATGTGAACCAACATGAGCATGTTCAATATGCTAGAAGATCTAGTAGTCGATATTTAATAACATTACAGAGCCGTTTAACATGATCTTGTTACAAAGCTACTGCAATTGAAACTACATACGGTGTAAACATAAGAGGCAAGTTGTTGCTGTAAAGTTTGAGTTTAAGGGGATGTTGAAGTCTAAGCTAAACGCAAAACTTGATTGATTTCCAGATTCAAATAAAGAACTAGGTGTGGCTGAAGTTGCACGCATTTGCTTTTGTTACTGGTTTTCTCTTGACATCGTCTAAGCTAGAAAAGTTGAAGTGTAGGTTCTTTGTGCTAGTCTTAAGGCATCTACTGTTAAGTAGCTATGTTTACAGATCTACTAACTAATTACTTTTCTACGAGTAGTTATGATGCACTCAGGTTTAATTAAGCAACGCAATAAATTTTGTTTTTTATTTTTTAGTTATTTCTGTATATTCCAACTAGGGTTGTTATGGTAATGGTTACCGTTGCCGTTTGGCAAATACCATTACCGTACCGTTCTTACTGGTAAGCCTGAATTGTTTACCGTTACTGTTACCGATCAACTGGTATACCGATAATCTGGTAACCGTTAAACTGGTAATGGTAAATTACCGTTTATCCATTAAAGTCTATTTCTTGACATACCTTTTGTGTACAGTGCATCTTTATTATACTACATATGTAGTGTTAGTTTATAAAAAATATAAATGATAAAAAAAATAAGTGTATTTGGAATTATTTCACATGATTATTGAACTAAATATAATCATTTATTTGATGCTAAATAAAATTAATAAAGCATATCAAGTGAGCAAACATATGTTTTAAATTAACTGGTAAAACTACCGTTACCGCTGGTATTGAAGAAATATTACCGATAATTTACAGTTAAAAATGGTAAATTTACCGTTACCATACCGTTTTAACTGATATACCGATTTCAATCAAAAATGGTTACCGATCGACTGGTAATGGTATGATAATGGTAAATTTATCGTTACCATAACAGCCTTAATTCCAACACATGCATTATTTCAATGTTAAAAATTCAAAGTTTGAATATTTATACATTTGAAATTGAAATAGGGTTCAAATCGTAGATTCAAAAGATCCAAGCTTTGCATATGCTTTAGAATTGATGCTTGAATTTCTACATCTAACCTTAACACTAAGGTTCGATATCTCGGTCTCGATTTCGATCTTTTGTAATATTAAGGATCTTAATCTAGTTCGGAAATTGCGATAAATTCAATTTATGTTCCGTTTCTTGTTTCGAATTTTGTTATTTAATTTTAGATATAATTACACATATATTTGTTATTTTATTGAAATAAGTTGTAAAATTTATCTTATTAGAAATTCAAGATATAAATGAACAATACCAATTAGTAACACTAAAAAAAGTTTATTCTGCTTTTTTTTTTAGCCATATCATTTATATATTATGCGTTCATGCATGTTTTCTACGTTATAATTTCAAAGTTTGAATGTTTATATACTTGAAACTCAAATTAAATTAAATTTTCACTTCATCCGGAATTTCAATGTTACAGTTGAAACCTCAAACCTTCCCAAAAATCAAATTTCCTGGTCTTTCCGTCTTTTCATTTTATTTAAAATTATTAGAACAGTAATTGTAGATCCAAATAAGCATACTGAGTAATATGGACTGAATGCTTTTATTTCCGTAATTGTGATTTTAACTAAGTTCGAATCAGAAGGTAAATCGAATAGTAACGGGAGAGAAACAATCAGAAACAAGACCCAAATTGTAAGATTTTTTTTTTAAAAAAAAAAATTAATGACACCGGATAAAATAACTAACTGACTATAACATTGGAGATATGATTTAGTGAATGGTGAGATGCATTCTAAATTAAAATAAATCACCGCAAGAATTCCAGACATTGTTTCAGTACACATGACATGAAGAATCAATGGATCACAACCAAAAACTTGAAATATTTATAACTTCACGTGGTATGAAGTGAAGCCAAATGTGCAAAACTCTAAATGACTTAGCTGTCTCGGTTATTCACATGTTCCAAAAGCATTGGAAAAAAAAACTCGATGACAAAAGTGAAAAAAAGAATTAATGGATAAAAACGAAAGAAACAGGGGATACAAATTGTACAATTCAATGACAAAGACTATTACAGTTAACCTAGATGTTTTATTTGATGAAGGTTCTATCTATAACGAGGTGAAAACCGAACTGTTGTGCTCCCCATCATTCAAGATGAAAGACAAGTTCATACAAAGAAATTATTCACCAACTCGCTACAGCCTTTGATGATGATCCACTGCTTATCCATAAATCCTTTATAAGACAACATCTAGGACATAAATCCACTGCTCATTCACCAGATGATTTTGGTATTTTCAATAATGCATAAGTTCAGATGAGCTTAGTTGGCTACTCGGCCATATATAGGCTTGACACCATTCTATTGATCATTTTATTAACGGACAGAATAAATGAAAGGTGTATAGCAAATGGATGGACTAAAACGGTGATCTACAGGAAGATTGAGCAGGATAAGGATATGCAAACAGAGAGGAAGAAAAGAAAAGTTAAAACAAAAACAAAAAAAGGGTATAACATTAAGTAGGTGTTATATAGCCTGAAGAAATCATAACAAATACGATATAATTACATTAGTTCCTAATCTGAAAATTTTAGGGTCCGTTCGGTTTATAGTCTTTAATTTTGAGTTTTCGCAAATACAAAAGTACGAACGACACACATATCGTGAAAAACAATCGTTTTGCAAAACGAAGTTAACACGCAAAACCAAAAACAACTTTTTATTATTTTCAATATTTTAAAAAACAATGGAAATACGATAACAAATTCATCCATCCACCGTCCCTCCATCCCTTCCGTCACTCCCTCTGCCTTTAATCCGTCACCTCCGTTATACTTCAAATCTTCACAATTTTCATAATTAACGTTGAAAACTAAAAACACAAAATAAACCAAACACTACCTTAGTTTTGGAAATTGTTCCCGTGAACATGCTTTTTAAGTCAAAACTCAAAGTCAATCTACAAGCCACTTCATGGTCAAAAATCTTTACGTTGGCAATCTTATTTTCACCCGAAATGATTTGGTATTTGAGTGAAAGATGTCAGTTTCAAGAGAACTACATCACTTTTTGGCGTTGAAATTCTTCGACTTACGCAAAAGATATCTTTAAAAAAGAAAAAGAAAAATTAAAGACAGAAAATTCCAATCTAGTTGTGACACCTTGCATTACATGGCTAAAACCAAGTAAGTAGGAGAAAGAATACCAGTAAATCCGGTTACGTTTCATAGCTTTAAAGGAAATCATATGCATTTAACATCAACATGACCGGACATGGTGTATGCTTTTAGTTTGGTGAGCAAAATCGTAGAGAAACCAGATTCTAGTCACTGGGAAGCTGCAAGTTATATTTTATGCCATATCAAATCAATGACTAATTTTGGTATTTTCAAAAATGCAAATGTTCAGATGAGCTTAGTTGGCTACTCGACTTGAAGTGTTGATGATACCATAATCACATTTTGTTCCATGTTCAATAATGGAAGCGGTGTTACTTGTAAAAACATACAATTATTCCTTTCACTCTTTCCGCGATAGAAGCCGGATATATTGATGCATTTTTGGCAGGATGACAAGCTGTCTGGTTACCAGGAATCAGGCAATGTCTCATGTACACATTTAAAAGTGCCATGCTACTGTATTTTGTGACAGCTTTGCAAATTCAGTAACAAAATATACAGCCCTTCATGGATAGACACAAAACATTTTTATTTTCATTTCTTAAGTGAGCTTGTAAACGAATTTTTTTTAATTGAATTAATATATTACATGATAGAAGAACAATGCTGTGCATATGTACTTTGGCAGACACATCTTTAACTGAAATGTAGTGCAGTTGGAAATTAGGAGCAAATTTAGTATAAATAAGACGATGTTTTAAACTGGAAACCAAATTTACAAAGTTTGTGAGCTCATGCATCATTATTTAGCATTATTAATGTGAAAAGCAAGATTTTAAAGTATGGACCAATCCGTCGTTACATGAAGTCAATAATTAGATGCAAGCATATGCCAATTGAAATCCCGTATAAATGCAGGCTTATTTGGCTAAAGCACTAAAACGCCAATAAAAGATCCAAATCAATTTGAATTTCAAAAAAGACAGTCAAATTGTTTAAGAGAGTGTGGGTTTTATGACACTCAAGAAGTTTATAGACTGCTTTTAATTTTACTAAATAGGTATTAAAATAACTTAACAAAATTACGAATAGGAGTAGCATACCTCCACGGTCCACTAATATTGCAACGGAGCACGGTGCAAAATCAAGTACATTCTTGTTCAGACTTTGCAACGTCGCCTTCGACATTTCCCTTGCTCCATCCGACAACTTATGGAATGGCAATATAATCAACCTCACCTTCTTATCCAATGCCAATGAGCACACGTCATTATGCATCGTCGATACCGGAGACAAAGCCACAAAAGGACTAACCGACACTGTGTTCAGCGGGTGCTGATTCTCAAAATACCTGAATGCATTCACGATCCTATCCGAAGGGGTCGGGTTGACATTTGCATTCTTGGGCTTTTTGTGGGCCTGTAAAGTTGCAGCAGCCTGGCCCACAAGCTCAGTCATATGGAGGATGTAAATCATGAAAGGGGACTGAGTGTTGGGATAGGCAGCTTCTAGAAGGTCGATTATGGGCGCCACATGATCTTCTGTGTGTACACATGCAAGGATTCGGAAGGGGTGATCAGGTTTTATGTGTTGGATTGTGCGACGTTTGGAGGAAATGTAGCGTACATTTGGGTTATAAAGGAATTTTATTAGAGGAGTTGTGATGCCGGTCATGAGGAGGAGTGAAACCATCAGCACTGAAAAATGTTGAGCAGTTGCCACCTGCACAATGCACACAAAATCTAGGTTTTTAAAACTCAATTTAAACTATATACCATAAAGTTTAAGCTTTAAATCAAAACATGATTTAAATCATAGATCACATATATTCAAACGGTTCGTTTTTGTAAGAACCATAGAAAAAAAGATTTGTTTGTAAATTTTAAGGAAGTATGCACCGTACATGTTCCAAGTAATACAAAGGATGTTATGTCCCCTGCTATTGCCGGAGTTCAACCTCCTATCTTTTTGTTACCAAGCTCCGCATACTATTAGCTGGATCACCTTGTGAGATTATCTATACATATTTAAATTTATATACATATATGCCTGAAATTTCGTTATTTCTAGCCATAATTTATACTCTGAAACTTTTACTGATACTTGAAGCTTCCAGAGATGAAAATTAAGAATTTTTTAGTTCCATTTTAATTTGTTTAAGGAACAGTAAAATTCCTACCTCATCTTCGCCCCAGCTGTTGAAGAAGGAAACCTCAACAATTCCTCTAATGTTGAACATAAGCCCCAACGTCAAAGCATCTTTCATGGTCATTTTGAAATACAAAGCAGAAATCATAGCTCCGAAAAGCTTAGCGATATATGCAACAAAACAAACCAACATGGTATAACCAATAGAGGCAAAGCTATGGAAAGTGGTGAAGTCAGTCCTATACCCTGCTAACACCAAATATAAAGGAAGAAGCAAACTTAACAAGAAGGAATCGAGCCTTTCAGTTATGGTGACCCCAAGAGGCATTCCTCCAGGCAAGCTAAGACCAAGTATAAGTGGGCCTAGAACTGGGTGAAAACTGTTTAGATGCAACAAGCAAAATCAGTGCATGGTTCTACCAATGAGTATGCATATTAAACATAAAAGACTGTACCCGATGAATTCAGTAATGAATGCAGCCATCAGTGCTGCCACCATTAACGTCACGAAGCAGCCTTCTCCAACCAACTCCCCAGTGGGAGTCTTTGCTATCAACTTCAAAATAAACGGGCGTGCCACATATGCAATAAGTATCATAAAACCAACCAATGACAGCACTGCCAGTGATGCCATGGATGGTGATTTTGCCTTTATAATTAGCCTTGACACCGTTATCCCGGCTATCAGCACCCAACTACCTATACCCAACGTACGTAGAAATCATTCATGCTATAAACAAGAAGCAATGATATGTATATTTTAGTTTGAATGCAAATTCTGATAATATTACAAGAAGTAAAAGTAGTAATTTACATGTGTAAGGCCATTAGTCAAGCGGCAAAACTTTGTACTGTACCGCAGATTTAGATGCTTTGAGATAAAATTTCCTATACATTGGTTACCAATTTGCAATTTTGCCTACAGATTACTGGTTAGTTCTTATAGCCTGGGACAGTAGTAAATCCTGACTTTACTTCTCTACATAAATATATCAGCACAAGGAGTCTGCACATTCACTTTCTCAACTGCACCCCACAATGATCCATGAATTCTAGTTGACCGGGTGGTAATTTTAGAAGTACTAAGGGTGTGTGCGCGTGCGTGCGTGCATGCGTGTGTGCACGTGTGTGTGATTAAAAGATCTTTAGAGGACTTCATAGTACCTAAATCTGCAATCAAAGTAGCGGAAATCATGGTTCGACCTAAATTGGTGTTAAGTAATCCAAGCTCATCCAATGCATCGGTAGTAACTGCAAAAGAAGGGAGGGAAAGGCGAGCAGCAAGATAGAGTATGAGATAGTTGCGCTGGAGATCTTTTGGGAAGGAATCACGGCAGAAGAAAAATATGGCAGAGCTGCACAGAAAGGAAATAAGAGAACTGACAATGCCAATGACAACTGCACGTTTTCCAGGTTTTTTGAGGAGACTGAGATCAGTCTTGATTCCAATGGCAAAAAGGAAGAGGACAAGGCTTATGATGGAGAGTGTATCAAGGATGAAAACGCCTCGTAGTGGGAAGAGGTTGCTGCGGAACCTTTCACTCATGCCGAAGACTGATGGGCCAAGAATGATTCCTGTCTGTCCAAATAAATGTTTTAGAGTTCTGATATCACGCCAACAGTTTAGAGATAGTGTCTGGTTTTCTTGGATATTCATAAGAACTTGGATTTATTTTTCAGCTTACTCTGCATTTGATAAATAGGCCTAGGGTTCACATGTCAGATGCAGAGATGTGTAAACTATTCAAATGAATGCAGGAATACTTACCACAATTTGGGAAACGGCACGAGGTTGGCCTATGCGAGAGAGGATGTTATGAACGGCTCTGGTGCCAATGAAGATGATGGACATCTCGATTAAAAGAGTGGGAAGTGAAAATGTGAAGGGATCATCTCCCAGAAAGATGCCTTGTGATGTTACCAAATTATTGTCATAACAAACGGAACGGAGTGGAGAAACCGCCGTCTTATTAACAACCGGCGGCTTGACAATTGACATGAGGAATATTGAGAAAAATAGAGAAAGAAAATGGATTGATGATGGAAGGGGGAAAAAAGGGGAGAGAGAGGATGAAAAGGATCGATGGTTGTAAGTAAATAGAGTTTTCACCGCTGCTTTTGGAACGTAAAAAAGTAAAGGAGGCCCTCAAAGTATGCATATATTTGAGCCTCCACGGCTCCACCATATAAGATTTATAAGAGGAAATGATCAAAATTGATACATACATAAGAATTTGGGAATTGACATAATCATGCAGTAGAACATCCAAGTTATCACGAAAATATTATACATAATACTTAGAGAACAAGGAACAAACATGATAATTACAATTCTTTCTCAACATGTTTCAACCCCCCCCCCCCCCCCCCCCCCCGCAGTTTTTTTTTCTCGCTTCGCAACCCTATCCTTTTGTTATTAAAAAGTTCTAATTCAGGGAGATTAAATCAGTCATCATCCACATAATTTCCACTATATATATATATCCCCCCCCCCCCCTGCAGTTTTTTTTTAACTTCGCAGCCCTATCCTTTTGTTATTATAAAGTTCTAATTCAGGGAGATTAAATCAGTCATCATCCACATAATTTCCACTATATATATATATATATACACACACACACACACACATATACATATATATACACACACACATACATACATATACATATATATATATATAATATATATATATATATATAATATTTTAAATACTATGAAATATAATGCACAAAGACTAGGAGATGGGATCTCGTGTCTCCGAAAAAATTGTGTCCGATGTCTCTCCACAAATTAAATGTAAATAATTTTAATTTGTTTGATTTAATAGAAAAATGAAGGATGGAGATTAAATGGGGAGAGAGGATCCCATATAAGCTTGAAGTAAATTAACATACCAAGTGGTTGTTTCTACAAAACTAAGATTGATGAAAGCACATCAGTTTGACTTATAGTAGCAGGAAAACCAGCTCGTTTAGAAAATACCGCTACAGACTATATAATTAGAATAAAAAATATTTAAACACACGTACACATACACAATAGTTCGATATTTGGAAGTATACATGAAATGTTCACATGTTTCCTCAATGGACATGGTCTTGTCATCAGAGTACAAAAATCAACTACTGCTGAGTTGCACCATGTACATTCTTAATCTCAGTATCTAAATTATTATGAAAACCATAATTTTGAAGCTTTCTGCTATAAGAAGACACTATATAACACTCCTGACAGCAAACGCAAAAGGAAGGTTGCATATGCCAAATTTAACAAGGAAAAATACCAAAATCATTGTTGACAAACGCGGCGTTTTGCATACATAACCAACTTTTCTGCTGCTACACTTGCCACAATTTATGGTAATTTAATACCACGAAGAAAAACATGTTTCAAAACATCCCCCGTTGTCTGTACATAACCTTTCTTTCTGTTAGCATTGATCTACCACAAAAGTTGTGGTAACTTCAGTATTTTCCTTTCCCGTTTATTTGAGTAAATGTCCAAAATTGATGATAAACAATTGGTTGAGAATTGAGATCAAGCGACAGGCCATACCAAAATGATAAAACAAGAAGGTCTAAGTGAGCAATAACACCATTCGGTCTTATATGAAAATATATTTACGGATTTACCGCCATCGTGGTGGAGTTGCCATCTCCGTTTAGATTCTCCTCAAGGCATGCACTCGTGTGCATATTCTATGCCATGGCCAGGCACCTGCAAATGACACAAAAGGAAGAAAAATGAAACGAAAATCAATTTATGCTATTGGGATAAACGTAACAGAATCAATCCGCTTACACGGTACATGTAACAATACATCTTAGAAAGCAAGGATCTGTGTGTATGTGTGTATGTGTGTATGAATGTGTATGTATGTGCATGTTTATGTATACGTGTACATATGTATATGAATATGCATGTGCGTCTGCATATATGTATGTATATATGTGTGTATGTGTGCGCATGCACTCATGCATGCATGTGCGTACATATGTTTATGTATATGGATGTGGGTGTGCATATGTTTATGTATGTGTGTATATGTATGTATGTATATATATATGTGTGTGTCTACATATGTATGTGTGTGTGTGTGTGTATGCATGTGTCCAAGGGCGAACAGTTGACCCCCCCCCCCCCCCCTCAAATAATAATATATTGATAGTATTTTGTGTTTAACTAGTGAAATTTTGCTTAGTTAAGCAAACTTTACCTGTATTATGCACAACCTCCTGCCCACTATCAATTTTTCATCCCTCTTGGATTGACGGCTAGATTCGCCCTTGCATGTGTGTATGTATATATCTGTGTGTATACATACATTCGTACATATCTATGTATGTATATAGACACACACATATATACACATACACACAGAGACACTGCCACAGGGACATTTTGTCAAGCATTTGCGGTGCATATTGATTTAGAATGTCTCCAAAGTACAAAGAATGGTTGCATTTTGTCAGGCAATTGGGGTGCATGTTGTTTTGAATGTCTTCAAAGCAAGAAATGTAGTTTAGTGTGATATAAAATGTCAAACCAGAAATAATGAAGCTAAGCAGTACACCTAGAAAATCGATCAGAATAAGAGATATCAACATCAAATTTTTCACTAATCAGAAAACAAGACTACCGAATAAGTGATTTTTATCTTTTTCTTTTACCCGTTGATCTACTTTTAAAAAGTGTCACTACACTTATCACTTGCTGTTCTTACCCTACTTCATCTGCCGAATGAAGATGTTGAATTGTTTGACCGTTCATGGATTGGGAATGTCTTTGTATACATGTGGAGGTTGTTGAGTACAATGGTATTGAAAGAAAGAACCGATACGAGCATAAGGCCGAGGAAGCAGTAATCAAATGTGTGCCTGTGTTATAAAGGCGGCTGAGAGCACGACGTTAAGAAGGGTCCGGCTATTCGCACCCCATGATTTACTCTTCACCCCCCGATTAAAATTTCAGAATTTTATTTCCGGAATTACCCTTTAACAACTGATTATATAATATGCCTAATGTTGACATATTGTACAACGATTTAAAAAATATTGGTCATATACATATACGGATGTTCGAGGCTAAATGCAAACAATAATTTAAAATTTTAAAATCAGCATTATATATGATCATTAAAAAAATGAAAAATTAAAGATAGAAGTTATAGATAATGATTAAAAAATTAAAACAATGATTAAAAATTTAAAACTAGTACAATTAGCAATGCTTATCATTACGTGTTTTGAGATCGAGACGTTAACAGTATACTGGAATTGCACAAACCTAATCAGTAAGTAGATAAATCATCACTATAAATGATGTTGTTCAAATAAATCGTTGTTCAGATGGAGCGTTGATCACCATAACCAACATTACCCTAACCAACATTAGGGAAGCATGTCGGTCTATTTCAATCAACGACGTCGTCAACAAAATTTAAATAATTCAATCAAAATTTTTAAGGGGAGAGTAGTAGAAAAAAAATTGCAAGTTGGAAACTAGAAAAAAAGAAAAAAAAATATTGAGAATGAAAATGCAATAAGGGCATTTTTGGATTAAACGGGGTGGGAAGAGAAAATTAAGGGGTGCATATTTTATTTTCTAATTAGCGGGGGGTGAAGAGCAAACACTGGGGTGTTAATAGACGCACCCCTAAACTAAACTAAACTAAAAATGGGGAGAAACAGTAAAATCTAGGGTAGCTGGTAGAGTGCAGAGCGTAGAGCTGGCCCACGGCCCATTTACCAAAGACAGACCTAGTTTGCCAAAGAGCCCAATTTTTCTTATTAATCTTAGAAAACAAAAAAATAAGGTTTGTACACCGTTTCAAATTTCGATCATCTCAGCCAACCAGTATCTCGGACGGGACCTCGGTATGAAGACTCGATGAATTGAAACAATAAATTTCGGTATAGATCTCGCTTTATGTGTATAGCAACAGCGATTCCAGTACCTCTGTCCGCTTCTCGAACGAGATCGAATGTCGATATCATGATCAATATGAATTTTTTTGGTGGATCTAAATTATAAAAGAGTTAAATCATGTAATAAATACCAAAATAGTTATTTTAGTAGGCATGCGAGCAGCCAAGGTGGAAGTCTTCAATGTCAATGGAAGTAACGACGCTACAAATCGATCACCTGGTGCACATAACTCAAAATATGTTCAATTATCCATAAACCAAGGCTTACAATTTAAGGAGTAATGCATATATTGTCGAAGATTGGCCAAGTGTGTAAAGAGCCTTTGGGAAACGCTGAATTTAGTTTTTGAGAAATTGAATTCCATTTTGGAGGGAAACTAGACTTTAGTTTGGAAGGTGATATTTTTACGGGGTTGTAAGCATCATATTTCATCAATATTTGTTTCTCTCTCGTTCTCTCATTTTAAAATAGAAATTTAAAGGTTAAGGACCATCACACTCAAGTGGGAAATAGTGGGTTCGAATTCGAGACATCAAAATGAGCGTTTTGGTTGAATAAAGTATGACTTATTATAGCTAATGAATAAATTATATCAAAAAAAGGAGATAAAAATGAGAATTCTGACCTATATTTTACATTTTCTCTCATACATGATTGATTTCATTAATTCTCCTTTTGTTGGCTTACTTAGCATCTACTATAATGCAATTGGTAGAAACTTCATTTTATCTTGTTGATTTTGAAAGTCGTGTAAATTAGAAGTTGTCATTTTAAGATGGTATGCGTTAATATTCTCTTCTAAGCAATTCAATTTAGATAGAGAATGTATTTGGAGATGATCTCGAGATGAACTTCGGGATCAAGATCTAAGATGGACATTCATGATTCATTCATCTCACATGAGATCTCCTTAACACGAGATCAGTTCTCTAAAAATTTTGTTAACTTCCTAACAAAACATTATTAAAATCAAAGATATAAACTTAAGGGTATATAACTTAATAACTTAGCATAACTCAATGGCAAAGCTTACATTCTACTAGATAACTGGTATGAGTTTGAGTCTCACCTCCCGTAATTTAGTATGATCATACAACAATTAAGTTGTATTATTATTTGAGGCTAAGCTCGAGGGTCTAAATTTAGGAGTCGCTTTTATGTTCTGCTAAGTTGTGTTGTTCTTCATGCCTTGTTGGATAGATATCGGTAAACGGTTTGTTAGAAGCTTGACCTGGACCTGCGGTAATTACTGAGGGAACTGGTAGGACTGGCAATTAGAACCGAGAACCGAAGACCCGAACCGAACCGAACCGACCCAACAAGACCCGAACCCGAACAGAACCCGATGGGTCTAGGGTCGGGTCTAGTGATGAAAAATACAATTTAGACCCGATCAAACCCGATCTGAATTGACCCAACCGAAAAGACCCAACCAAAAAGCATTGAAATATATGTATTTTTAGTGTTATTATTCACCGAAACCTGAATCGACCCGACCTGAACCGAAGCTCGGGTCGGGTCGGGTCCAGATTTTAGAAATTTATAGTTCTGACCCGACAAAAACTGACCCGCCTAGAACCGAGACCCGATGGGTCGGGTCCAGGTCATCGGGTCGGGTCTAATTGCCACCCCTAGGAACTTTTACCCGCCTCAAATTTTTTTGGTTGGCTCGAGGGAAACCGACCTAAACTGTAACAACCCGGAAAATCTGAACCAATTTAAAAAAATTTAATTGGCTATTTTAGTGGATTTTAAATATTTAAAATAAATATTTTAAATAATAACGATGAAAAGTATGTTTGAATCGATGTTTGAAAATTAATATAATTAATTTAAATTATAAACAAGGCCTGAAATGGCGCTGTAGATTCAAATTTTGAATTCAAACTTTGACTGACTGTACCGGGTGCAGAATAAAACGGATTTTAGTGAAACCAAAAATATTTAAATCTGTTAGTGATTATCTTTCTAACAAATCTGAAAAATCAAAGTTTTATAGCGGGGATCAAAAGTTATGGCCAAATGAATTTTCAGAAAGGTCGCTATAGAGAATATATAGCCCTTGAAAATAGACATTTTGCAAACGACCTCAGAATTCGACGAAACCACTATTGTTGGACCCGGGATGTCGAATGATTGCTAGGTTTCAAATTTCATAATTTTTGAAGTTAATATGTGAGCGTGGCAAACGAAAATGTGTTTTGGTCAATTATAGTTAAATTGGATCGACCAGAAAATGGCCATTTTTCAAACGGTCTCAGAATTCGACGAAACTAGTTTTGTTGGGACCATATCGTCAAAACATAGCTAGATTTATTTTTCGGGAATTTTTAGAATCAGTATGTGGGCCCAGCAAATTAAAATGTACGTTCAAATCCATATTTGAATGTTTTATATTTTAATTTGAAGAAAAACTGACTGTAACAGTCGAATTGGCCTACGAAACATATCATATTATGTTCAGAATGGGGGTATTTAGCTAGGGACGATAGTCGTTGGGTTTGGATTGGAGTTCGTAGGAGATAAGGGGTATTTTAGAAATTTAAAAGTATATAAATAAGTAAATAAAAATCATAGGCCCATTGTCTTTCTCTCTCCCCGGCCTTCTTCTCGAAAACCTCCCAGGCACGGCGGAAATCATTCCATCCTTCTCTCTTCTTTTTCTCTCAATCTACTCAACGAAATCAACCCTTTCTTTAGAGTATTTTGTAGAGATTTTCACGAGCTTCCCATCCATACTTGAATCAGATCTTTTCGTGTTGTGTTTCTCGAGATCTGGAGCTCGAAAGTGGAGCCGTTTTGACCGTGATTGCGCCTCCGATCTTCCACCGCACCTGACGCCTCCACCTGCCGCCGACGCGCCTCTCCAAGCACTCCAAGGTGGAACCCTCCGATCGTCACCGCTCTGCACGGATTTTGAATAAAGTTGAAACTTAGTTTTGAAGAAAATAGAGAGGTATACGACCTTTATTTTGTTTTATAGTTTATAGCACTTTAAAGCGCTACGGTTTTTGATTTCACTATAAAAATCATATCTTTCTCGTTTGTTGACGAAATTCAGTGAAACAAGAGACAGTGGACGTCTTCTACATTTTAGAAGAGACCGCATATTTTTCTGAGCCTTCTGCAATTTTTGGTGGAATGGAACCCAATGTGAGATTTCTAAATTATAAACGATATGGAAAACAACGATGTATAAATTATATAGTTGATGTATGAGTTATATAAGCGTTGTACACCTCATGTATAAGCGTTGTATAAGTTGTATGTTCGATGTATAAATTATATATGCGTTGTAAAAATTATATAGGCGTTGAAATAAATTGAAATGAATTGAAGTGAATTGAAGTATATTTATATACGAATATATATATATATATATATATATACACTCCCCTCGTCTACAGACCATGGACGATATATATTCGTTGTGATATTGTTTGGATTGGTTGATGTGAAATTTGGTGAATACCATGAATGGTTGATTGGAAATGATTGATTGTGATTGAAATCCCAAAAGGATTAGTATATGGGAAAATTTGCCTGTGTGCGAACTAGATATTGAAAATCCCCATTGTCAAAAACCGCGAGGTTTTACGGTAGAGCGAGGAGTCGTATTAGGGACGGTGCCGGTTTTAACTACCCTGCCGTTATGTTGCCGAAATTTTCAATGATATTCATGTGTTAGAATTATTTTCATGTGTTGAAACTATATTCATGTGTTGAATAGAAATTCATGTGTTGAATAAAAATTCATGTGTTGAATGAGTTCATGTGTTGAGTAAATTATTTGAAAGATAAAAATCACATTTTTATTATATATATAGCCTATATAAAATATTAGTATTTTAAATAAATTGTTTTAACACCAAAAATAACATTTTTACCTTATGTATAGCCTATATAAAATAATCGTGCTTGGAAATAAATTGTTTTACGATAAAAATCACATTTTTATTATATATATCAACTATAGAAAATATTCATGTGTTGAATAAAGGACTAGAACGATAAAAATCATATTTTATCGTATGTGTGAAGTCGAAAACGTTCATGTGTTGAATATATAGATTGAACAATAAAATCTACATTTTGTTATGAATATGAAGTTTTAAAAATGGTGATGTGTGGAATAAATATTTTTGATGATAAAAATATCATTTTTATCAAATATATAAAGTGGATATAGTTTTGAAATCGAAGAAAGAATTATATTTTTATATATATATAATTAAAATAAATCAAATAACGAAGCTGCAGTTCGTGTTTTGAAATCGTGATTTCAAACGATTAGTGTGGGAGATCCGACCATTGGATTTTCCCAAAACTGAAACTGTTGGGTTCGCTTTGGAAATATCTTTCCAATGACACCAACTTTGTGAAGATCCAACGGTTGGATTGTCTGGAATGTTTATTTCAAATCTGAAGAAAAACAGCGCTAGAATCGATTATATATATATATATATATAATTAAATTAAATCGAATAACGACGCTGTAGTTCGTATTTTGAAATCGTAACTTCAAACGATTAGTGCGGGAGATCCGACCGTCGGATTTTCCCGAAACCGAAACCGTTGGATTCGTTTTGAAAAGATCTTTCTAATGATATAAAATTTGTGAAGATCCAACGGTTAGGTTTTCAGATATGTTTAAATCAAATCTGAAGAAAAACAGCGCCACAGCCACTTTATGGCCTGAAGCGTCGTTTGAATGAATTGGCTGTTTTTAAATAAATAAAAATAGCGATAAATCGTGATAAAATATTATAAACGATATGGAATGGAAATAAACTTAATTTGTTCGGTTTATGTGATATTTGATGGTTGAAAGTGTTTGGCGTGAAAATTACATTAAAGAACAGAATTAGTGATATCGAATAATTTAACCATTGAAATGAATTAATTTGAAATTCTAAATATACGTGAATTATTTGAAAAGGCCGAGTTGATTCTCATTTCAAATAATTGATCGATGATTGAAAGTCGAAGATATGAAGACGGTGCAAGACCGATGATCTGCACGTCGAATAGAGGGGTGCTACTGATGCCCATGATGGGAGTAGCTACCTTGACGAGGCTGAAGTAGTAGCCGTTCGGACGTACTTGTAGATTGTACAGATGTGCGAGGTATTGAGTGCCTCCGGTTTCATTCAGACCCAGAACGAACTTGTAAATGGACTGTGTTTCTGACATTGGATTTTGTTCTTTGCTGATTGATCTCTATTAAATATATATCTGTTTAGCGGCGGAGAATTTATTCTCTTGCTTAACGCCCTTCTCTGAGATGTACGAGCTCAGAGGTTATATATCGATAGAAATCGGTCGCATGGAGTGAATTGCCTGTATGGCATGCCTAAGTGGCAGATGATCAATGCTTCTATTGAAAAGCAAAGTCTTGTGGTTGATGATCAAAGCATGGCCTGTGTGGCATAGCTTTGTGTATAACGTTGATTCACGAGCCTCGCACCCCGGTATGAACCAGAAACGGCAGGGGACCTCAGGGAGGACATCCGTTTCTTTCTAGTTGGGGTGGTGTCAGTGACCTACCAGCCCTGACATTTATATTATTTTCACCTGTGTGGTTGTTGCTGTTGCGAGGCGTCTCAGATATATCAGTGACTATGTGGAGCCGATGGAGTCATAGGACTCATTTACGCCCCAAAGGGCGGGGAAACGCAGTGTTCAGGCATTTTAATCCACATCGGTGGACCGGCCCTAACAATCCAAGGGCCCACCTAAGTCTGGGTCCTGAGACATGGTAGGCTAGATTGTCTCGAAGCGGAGAGGACGATCCCTTGCCTCGGTTCATGATGGAAATCCAATTTCCAAATACGACATCGTGCGGTTTTGATTGTATATATATGGCGACATGATATATGGTACCCATGCCGTCTATGATTGATAGTTATGATTGAAATTGTTTTTGAAACATATATACACTAGCAATAATATCAAATGATTTGTTTTGCTCGTATCAAGCATATTTTGGCCATTATAAGGTAAAATTCTATCCTCCAGTTTGTGTTGCATTGTGTGATGGGAACTGAGTCTTATAATGGCTTCATTTTTATAAAAAGCATTGCGATGTTTAAAGATTTCCTTGTTTTAAAGCACCGGCAATCCAATGGAGTAAACCCGTTCCATGAAAGTGGTGTGGTCCTATGATTAGCCATCTTGTAAGATGTGTTAAGTAGATTTCTCATACCAGTCCCATGACTGACTCGTAGTTTGTTGCACTTGCAAACTCGGGTGCCCCTATTTCTACACGGGCAACCTTGTATTCAGATTTTAGCAGGCTCTTCTGGATAGTTGGAGCTGAAGATGGATTCTATCATTTATCTCTTTTCATGCTGTTCAGCTCATATTGTACATATTATGTTTTGTTTTCCGCTGTAGACATTTATGTATAGCTGAACTGTATTTGTACTAAGTATGATCCTATATACTGTGTAACTCTGATGATTATGTTGATCCAGTGTATTCTATTGTACATTATTTGGTGTATTTAATTATTTCTGTTCTTATGTTATCTGTTTATGTGTTATATTCCAAAGATTACCCTTGCACCGTCTCTCGGGGTTTGGGGTTGTCACAAACGTGGTATCAGAGCTTTGGTTAAGCTTAGTTCTGGAATATAACATATGAACGAACTCGTCAGAAATAGATCCAGTAGTGTTCTAGGATGAGTAACTCATAACAGATAGGATCAGTAATATCCTAGTATGAGTATAGCAAAATGAAATACGCCCTGATAGACACATTTACATTCACGTATATATCTCTATGTTTTAAAATTACCTTTTCTGATTGGCCTAACACTTTGTCTGCTATTTGCAGACATTGAAAAATGAGTGACACAAGTAGAAGAGGTAGGTTGGAACCAGATGTTGAAGCTCTACTTAAGAAATATAGAAATATGGGTGGAGTACCATTCTTGGGCGAAGAATCTATTATTAAAACACAAGCTTGGATTCGTTCTGCTGAGAAAATCTTTGAAGGTTTAAAGCTGAGGGATGACCAGAAAAGATTACTCGCATCTTGGGCACTCAAAGACAAAGCTTTGTTTTGGTGGGATTCGATTGTTAAAGATAATCCAGAAGGTGATATCACCTGGGATAGATTCAAAGAGATTTTCAGTGAAAAATTTATTCCTCCAGAAGCAACTGAGCGGTTATGTGATGAATTCTACTATTTGATACAAGGAGATATGAATATCCCAGAATATTATAAGAGATTCAATGAACTTTCTTATTTTTCCCCTCATCTAATTCAAGATCCAAAGAGGAAGAATCTGAGGTTTATTAATGGTCTTCAAAGAAAATACCAGAATAAAGTAATGGGGCATGTGAAGCTTCCTTTTTCTGAAATGATATACATGGCTTACCAGTATGAAGATCTAAATAATCGAGGTCTTTTAATCGACGAAGAGGAAGTCAGTTCGAGCAATAAAAGGAAAGCTGAAACTGATAGCCCAGAATCAAGTGCACAGCCTAAGGCCAGTACGAAGTCTGAGTTCAGAAAGAAGCCTAGAGTCGATCAGAAAAAGGTTAAAGCAGTCGTATGTTTAAAGTGTAATAAGCAAGAGCATTCGATGAGGAACTGTGAATCTTCAAGCAGTCGAAAGAAGGACGGGTCTAAGTCCAGTAAGAAGGCTCGAGAGGGTCGGAGATGTCGTAAGTGCCACCAAGTTGGTCACATTTCGAAAAATTGCCGACTATTACAGAAATCTAAAGTGGTTCAGGTAAATAAAGTAGCGGAAACTTCTAAACCTCGGCTAGTCAGGAAAGGCTAGATGTTTTAGAATGCGTGCTTACTGTCAAAGATATTCCAGTTAAGGTATTATTTGATACAGGCGCATCGCGAATCTTTACTGCAAAGAATGCGGTTAAGAAACTGGATTTGAATTTGAAGAAGCTCAAAGCACCAATTACTGTTCATAATCCAGTTGGGGGTTCCCTTGACCTTAGTTGGGCTTGTGGAGTGCCTGTCTCTTTTTCCAGTTATCGGTTCCCCACTATCGCGATCGTCATGAATTTTACAGAATTTGATCTTATTCTGGGATTGGACTGGTTAACCAAATATGAAGCTGAGGTTAAATGCGCCGACAGAGTCGTTAAGGCGAAGATTAAATCAGGTGATTATATAACCATCCTTGTGAAGGTCCGAATACGGATAGAAAAGACTTCTGGGCAGCTTTAGATGTTTCTCCTGCTCAAATAGAACCTGTCCCTGTCATTCCAGAGAATATTCCGGTCGACATTGAAAATATCCCAGTTGTCAAGAACTATGCGGATGTGTTCGAAGAAGTTGTTAGCTTACCTCTGCAGAGGGAAATTGATTTTAAAAATCTTTAGTTCCGAATGCAAGGCCAGTAGTTCATGCTATTCGAAGAATGACCTTGAAGGAAAAAAGAAGAGTTGGATAATCAAACGCGACAGCTTGCATGGAAAGGTCTGATAAGGCCTAGTTTCTCTGATTGGGGAGCAGATGTGGTATTTGTTCCGAAGTCATACGGTACTCTCAGGCTATGTGTAGATTATCGTGACTTAAATAAGCAGACGCTGAAGAACAAATATCCATTGTCGCGAATTGATGATTTGTTGGACCGATTGAACGGAGCACAAGTGTTTTCACGAATGGACCTAGCTACAGGTTTCCATCAACTTCGTATTGCCGAAGAGTGTGTTCCTTTGACAGCATTCAGAGGTCCAAATTTATTCTACGAGTGGTTAGTAATGCAGTCCGGCTTATGTAACGCTCCAGCGTATTTTGTCGACCTGATGAACTGAGTATTCAGAGGAGTTTTGAATAATTTTGTTCTGGTTTTCATTGATGATATCCTGATCTTCTCTAAGTCAGAAAGCGAGCATGAAAAACATTTGGAACAAGTGTTAGAAATTCTGAGAAAGAATGTTTTGAAAGCAAAGTTTTCCAAATGTATATTCTGGCAAGAAGAAGTCAAATTTCTTGGCCATGTCGTGTCAAAGCAAGGAATTTCAGTGGGTCCCAGTAAAATCACTGCTATTCAGAATTGGAAACAGCCTCGTACAACCACAGAAGTCAGAAGTTTTCTCGGGTTAGCCAGTTATTATCGTAAATTCATTAAGGATTTCGCGAAGACATCTAGTTCCTTAACGAAACTGACTAAGAAACACTCGAGATTCAATCGGACTTCAGAATGTGAGGAAGCTTTCCAGAAGTTGAAATTAAAACTGACGAATGCTCCAGTGTTAACAATAATAGATGGCAATGAGGACTTGAAACTCTGGACTGATGCTTCTAGAGAAGGCCTTGGTGCAGTGTTAATGCAAAGAGGTCAAGTGATCGCTTATGCTAGCCGTCAGCTGAAACCGCATGAGAAGAATTACGTTACTCATGATCTTGAGTTGTTAGCCATCATATTTGCTTTGAAAATCTGGAGGCACTATCTTTTGGGTGAGAAATTCGAACTGTATACAGACCATCAGTCATTGAAGTATTTGTTCACCCAGAAAGACTTGAATTTGAGGCAGCAGCGTTGGCTAGAATTTCTTACAGCGTATGATTTTGAGATTTTGTACACTCCAGGGAAGGCCAATGTTGTGGCTGATGCGCTGAGTAGAAAGAATGTAATAATCTCCAGTTTTATTATTACGACTTCATTGATTGATAAAATATCTGCTCTTCAGAAGGATGATCACTTCATTCAAAGAATCAGAGAGAGAATTCAGAAGGGCGAGCCCTCAAGTTTTCAGATAGATAACGATGGAATTCTGAGGTTAAAAGGCCGAATATGCGTGCCAAACATTGCAGAACTCCGGAGAGAAGTATTAGATGAATGTCACAAAGCCAAGCTTAGTATCCATCCAGGGGTAAGCAAGATGTATAATGATATCAAACGCACTTTCTGGTGGAGATCTATGAAACGAGACATCTCCTTATATGTAAGCCGGTGTTCCACCTGTCAGCAAGTCAAAAGCGATCAGCAGAAACTCGTTGGATTGTTGCAACCTTTAGAAATTCCAGGTGGAAAGTGGGAACAGATTTCTATGGACTTCATAGATGGTTTGCCCAGAAACAGGAAAGGAAATGACAGTATTTGGGTAATCGTAGATCGTTTCACGAAAACCGCCCATTTCATACCTGTCAAATCGAATAGAACTGCTCAAAGTCTGGCACAGATTTATTTCAAGGAAATAGTTAGACTGCACGGAGTTCCCATGAGCATCGTTAGTGATCATGGCCTGATTTTTGCTAGTAAATTCTGGGAAGCATTCCAAGCAGAATTGGGAATGAAGCTGAATTTGAGCACCGCATATCATCCTCAAACAGATGGCCAAACTGAGAGGGTCAATCATGTTCTTGAAGATCTATTGCGGGCGTGTATTATTGATTTTGGCGGATCATGGGAAGACCATTTACATTTGGCCGAATTCTCATATAGCAACAGCTACCAGGCGAGCCTGAAAATGTCTCCATTCGAAGTATTGTATGGTAGACCGTGCCGATCTCCTGCTTGTTGGGTAGAACCTGGCAATAGACTCGTATTGGGGCCTGATATGATTCATGATGCTGCGGACAAAGTCGATTTCGTTAAGAAACGATTACTAGCCGCTCAAAGCCGACAGAAGAGCTATGCAGATAATAGAAGAAGAGATATATCATTTGCTGTTGGCGACTATGTATATTTGAAGGTATCTCCAATGAGAGAGGAGTTATCCGGTTCGGTAAAACAGGGAAATTGACACCCAAATTTATTGTTCCGTTTCCTATTCTTGAACGGATTGGAACTCTCGCATATAGGGTTCAATTACCTGATTGGTTGCCTGGAGTGCATGATGTATTCCACGTATCTCAACTGCGAAAGCATGTGCATGATCCAGATCTCGTTGTAGAAGAAGCCGCACAACAGGATTTGGAAATCACTCCAGAATTGGCAGTTAGAAGAGAGCCGATGAAGATCATTGGCAAAGAAACCAAATAACTGAGGAACAAGAAGGTTCACTTAGTCAAAGTGCAATGGAGTGGAGATCCACGAGATTGTACTTGGGAAACTGAGGAGAGCATTAAGAAAGCCTATCCTAATTGCAGGGTGGAAATCTCTGTTTGACTCTGGTGCAAGGTACATTTACCATAATTTACAATTTCCATTATGTTCTCCACTTTGTTGTTGTTTCCTTTTCATGGATGTAAACTTTTAATCATGTAGTCTGAATGATTTTGAAAGTTAAAAACAAATTGATTGTGGGTTGCGTTGTGTGATTGTGAACTTGATTAATTAAATTATTAGAATGATAGTTAATTTAATCAATGGTAGAATTGGTACAATAAAATCAAGTATTAAACTGATTTGAAATAGATAGAAATATATACATGTGCATTATATATGTTTGAACAGGTAAATGGATTAGCTGTTGAGTAAAGAATTTATTTGCATGCCCGACAAATAGGTAAACCTTAATGAGTTGGATGCGCAGTTTTATTATTATATCAACTCCTGTGAATGTCATTGGATGCGGAGTGCTGGTTGTTCTGTGTGTAATAATAAATGTCGCCATAGGATAGTAACAATTAATTTTAAACTACACTACATGGCATACTTCTTGAAGATAGGCATACTTCATCATATACCACATAAGCATTTGGAGCTTGTGTGACGAGGTTAAAGATTTACCGTACGAGCGAGAGGCTTGTATGGCGATGACTATATTTTACAGGTTGAACTGATGACTGATATGGACCATATAAAATATAACGGTAAATTGCAAGATTAATAAAAAACCCCACACAGGTCTGGAGATGACAATAAACACGTCTCTCTGGTCATTAAGGCACAAAAACCATTTATAGGGTGACGAGAATTTATTCTCTGGAGTTATGATCTATACACACTCCCCTGTGGACACCGGAATATATGACTATAAATATGTGCATGCTTATTAGGATTTATTGGGTACCTAATACGGCCCAATAAATTTCCAAACCCCTCCCCGTACAAAGGAGGTTATGGCGAAATTTTTCGAAAATTTAGGGTGTTAGCCAAATTTTTGAAGAATTTGAAAATTCTTAGAAACTGAAAAGTTGGGGAATGGAAGCCAGATTGAAAACATACTTTTCATCGTTATTATTTAAAATATTTATTTTAAATATTTAAAATCCACTAAAATAGCCAATTTAAATTTTTTAAATTGGTTCAGATTTTCCGGGTTGTTACATAAACCTATGTTGACTTGGGCCAGGCTTAAAAGCCATAATTACTATATCCTTATTGATGAAAAAATCAAGTAACATTTATGCCTGTGCCATGCGTGGGCATGCAACTATAAGTCATGCAGCTTCATTGATTGATGGCTTTGTTAGGTTCATAGTCATAATTCTTTTGTATTATGGTGATATAGTTTAAATAAAGTTTCAACTTTGTGAATTAATGTATTATACAATTGTATCAAAGTACATATGTTTATATATATTATTATAATATTGGTTAATAAAAATTCTAATACATGTTTATGTCTATTATGAATTATAAGCGTTGAAGATAATTTTCATATTATTTTTATTTATTACCTATCAATATTTAGTGAATATATGGTTCAATAATTTTTTCAAAAATTATATTTTATATTTTACAAAATTACTTCATCATGTTAGAATTTTTTGGATGAAAAAGAATTTGATTTAATCTTATATTTTTAAAAACCAATCTAAACTTTTGCAGTTTAATAATTATTTAATTAAAATATTATTTTGACAAAAAATGTGAAACTTTCTCGAAACACCTAAAATATAATCAAAAAATTTCTAAAAATTTAAATTTTGCTTTTGCGATATAATAATAATTTTGATATAATAATGGGTACTTTATTGCTAATCTAGATATTAGTACATATATTACGAAAAGTTCAAAAACTGCACTTACAAATAATACATACGCCTTTCAAGCACACTCCTAAATGCCATCACCATGCTACTTTCCAACTCATAAGCATCAAGGAAATAAACGAAGTAAACTTGACAATAAGAATTTGTTTGTAAAGGTCACGGAATTTCCTAAAGGAGATTTTATTATGAAGGACAAACTTCATAACTTATTTAAGCCTAAGGACAAGTCACAAAAATTATATTTTCAAAGATAATACATAATGTAAAACCGATAGCTAAATTCTAATACCATACATACTGTAAAACCGATACTTAAAAGTTGGTGGTCAAATTCTGATACCGTGCACACTGTAAAACTGATACCTAAAGTTTGATGCCTTTTCTTTTAGAGTAAAATTTCAACAGACCGTCCTTAATTACGGTTGAAAAAGCCCATAACTTTGTCCTTGACACTATTTTCCTGTTTCGTAAATGTAACAACCCGGAATTTTGACAATAAATAGTTATTTAATTAGAAGCTCAAAAATAGGAATTTCTGCAAATGATGGAATTTGACCATGAAACTTTAACCGTTGTATTCATCTCGAAATTCTGGCCAAGTTTTGTGTTTGGAGTTTCGCGAGTGGAGTCCGTAGAAAAAGTTACGGACGAAATACAAAAAAAACGGACGGAAATAAATAAACAGAATGATTAATATATGTATATAATACCTTTTATAACCAGCCCTCATTGGGAAATTGGTCGTAGGGTGGTCGACACCCTCCGAGGGAGCGGTCGACCGCTTCGAGCCTGTATTGCCCAATGATGGCTCGGTTTAAGGGGCAATTTGGTTATATTTTATAAAATGAATGGACGAATGATGATTAAAATAGATCCAATGGTCCAAGGCCATTTCCGCTCCTATAAATAGACGGATAAGGCCTCATTCTTTTCCATTCAATTCTGTAGAGGCATCTTAGTTCTGCCATTTTCCTCTCTCTTCTAACCTAATTTCTTCAATTAAAAATATAAACATGCAAACGAATAAAATCCAATTCATATGCGATTGAGAGGATAAACAGATTCGATGGAAGAGAATGTAAATTGATGCTCAAAGATATATTTTTCGCTCTTTTCCTTTTTTCTTACATTTCTACAGATCTAGAATTTTCTCCTTTTTAGATAAATTGTAGATTTATAAGAATTTGGGAATTGTTGGCCTAAAAGGGTTCAAAACTTTGAATTTGGAAGGTATAAGGTGAGTGAGAAATTTACATATGTATTTATAATAATGTATTTATCTTGTTTGTAATAAATTTGATTTTTATGCCTATGCCTATTAGATCTGGTAAATAAATTATGGTAATTAGATTGACACCCATCAGATCTGGTTATAAAAAGTATTAGAATTTGTGAATTGTACATTGTGGCTATGCATAAAATGAATTGTAGGATTTCTTAAACTTATTTACACCTATTCCTATAATTATGTTATGAAATATATTGTAATTATATTATAGAATGTATTGTGGACATTGCACAACAATGTAGATCTGGAAATCATTCCCGTTAAACACAAATTAGATGTAGTTACATTCCAGATTTCAGTGTTGAAAAATAAAATACGTGAATTTGAGTAAAAAGATGAAATTGGTAAATTATTTGAACTTGGGAAGATATGATTGTTAAACTATGTGATTGTAATTATACTTATTTTCATTCAATATTGTTGGGTTTTGGCTTAATTATTGTGAATATGTCATTTCCTTCTTTTTGAACAAAAAGATGTCATTTTGAATTCACAAGAGGTATGACAAAAAGATCTAAAAAGGAAAAGTGGTGCAAACGTACATATAAATATAAAAATAAATATTTGTGCGTAGTTTGCATCGACTATTCTAAAAATATATAAACATATATATATTTCTTGTGAATTTGAATTGTTTATTCCACAAATTTGGCATAAGTTACAATAATTACCGCTAACGGTTTTTTTGGAAGATTGGAAACCTTTTGGTAAGATCGAATGCAAAAAGGAATGTTTGGTTGTTGATTAAACCAAATCATTTAAATAAAAATTAAAATAAAAAAAGATAACTACGTTGACCGTGCAAAAGCATAAGATATAAATATATACATATTATCCGTTCAAATAAGCGTAAAACGGTAAATGATACATATAGTATTGAATGTTTGAATGGTATTCATTTATGGAATCTTATATGTAAATTGTATTCCATATTAAATGAATATATTTGTGGTGACCATTTGTAGCAATCAATATAATTAATTGATATAAATAGGACCGCAAATCAATAAATAACAGTTGCAACCAATGTTGAATGGGGAAAGTGAAAATGATAGGATAATGGTTACAATTCCTAAAATTTATTTTGAATAAATGTTGTACACCCCAATTAGGAAATTTGGATTATAATCGCATTTAAACATGAGGTTAAGCTCACTTGTGGTATAAGCCTACCCGGAACCGACCAGAAAATCCAGCAACCACAGGTAGTCAGCTTAATGTGAGTGGTCTAATGCGTAAATATAAATATACTAAGGCACAAGGTTAAGTTTAACTTGTGGTAGAAGTCTGTCCAGAATCGACTGACAAATCCAACATCCACAAGTCGTCAACTTAATGTGAGAGACCTGGTACATAAATATATATATTTACATATAAAAGACAACCAACAAATAAATAAATAAGAATAATAACTGGCTGTTGGGGTACAAAAAATAGATACCTTGGGACTGATAAATAGTCATCGTAGGAAAATATGACTGTTATGGTCATAAAAGTGCAATAAAAAGAAATAAAAGAAAATGGGTATCAGAAAGGGGATTTATGGATATTTGATTGTCGTTTAAATACTAAATCCAAACTAGGGAAGAAATCAAATAAATACCCTAAGGAAAAAGGGGATACAACCTTCCTTAATTATGTCAATAATTACACAACTTAAAATATAAAATATAGTTGGACTTAGTAGGTTAATAATGTAAAATATTATTAACCATATTTGTAACACCCCGTATTTTAATATCACTAAAAGAGGATAAATTAAATAATAATTAATTAAATATTCGGAATTAAGGGAAACGGACTGCGCCATTGCGCCAGTCTCGAAATTCTGGTCAAGACATACATTTGGTTTGCATAAAATGGACACCCTATGAAGAAGTTTTGAGGGTTTGAAGTTTGTATACGTGCAATATATATATGTATATGTGTGTGTGTGTGTGTGTCTGTGTGTGTATAGGGTCCAAGAATTCAAAATCAGGTCCAAAAGTGCAAAATAGTTCAAATTCCAGAATTCGGGGTGAGGGGGGAAATTCCCGCCTAGGGGAGTCGACCCTTAAAGGGAGTGTCGACCCCAGGGTCGACCCTCCTAAGGCTAACGTGGCTAAGTCGGTTCTGAGGCTGGCAGCTATAAATACAGGCTCATTTCTCTTGTTTCTTCACTGAAAATCAATGGAGGCCTAAATGTTGTCGGTGCCTGGACTGAATCAAATCTCTTTCTTCTTCTACAATCAAAGTTTAAAGATTCAAGCGTAGATCTGAGATTCATCAACTATTTTTCTCTTTCTATAGTTCTAGACCCAAACGCTGTGAGTTTTAGTTGCCTTTATATTTATGTGACACCCCACGTCTGTTAATGTCACTCACAAAGGGAATGCATTAAGTTTCGTGAAGCATTATAGGTAAACAGACATAGAATATTACAAGATAGATATATATAGAATAACAGTGGAATAAAAACTTTATTTATCATAAGATACCGTGGTTCAAAAACATCACATTTTTGAAACATAAAAGCCCATTACAACATAAAAGTTACTGTCTTGTACTTCAGAAATATTAGAGTACATTAAAGAAGTAAAATTCCCCAAAAACAAAATATAGTCATAGCAACAAGGATAGGAGCTTGAGCCATACATATCAGCAGCTCCAACAAATAAGCAGAACCACGGTCAAGCCTGAGTGGTTCCTCCCTGAGAACCTATGGGGGGAAGAAACGGAAGAAAGAAGGAGAAACGAAAGGGTCAGACATAAAGTTTGGCGAGTCTAGTGACTTTTAGCAAGTAAATAAATAAAAGTAGTATGACAGACATATAAAGTGGAAAAGAGAGATCACTACATAAATGGCAGGTGTGACAAGATAGACAGGATAAGGTGTATATGCTTCTTTAATTATTACTCTGCACTATTACTAGTATAACCAGAATGAGATGATCTCTTCCACTATAATGTGGTAGACTTAGGGCATACGTCCAAGTGTACCCTAACCATTACCCTAATCGATCGGCTCTCTACTCCGTAGATACTCTGTGCCGACCCCACGGTAGAATGTATCACGTCCTAAAGTGGAAACCCCTTACTGATATGCACAACCCCATATCTACAGGTGTCACAGTCGTCTTATCCCCCTCTGCCCGGCTCATGCACGCACATGGCCCGGTCGGTTAGCGCCGCACACACCGTCCTCCATGTTTGGTTCTCATATAATCAGTCAGCAAACGTGCCCTCTCTCCACCTAGTACGGAGTACTTTTTTTGATACCTACTGCGGGTACTGACTGAAATGGGTCCCACACAACATGATACAAGCTCTCCCCTTTGTCTTGTATACTCACTAGGTTTTCTTCGGCTATGTATACCACTAGGTGTAACACCCCGTGAATTTTAAGCTTAACAAATTAAAGTATAATTAATTATAAATGATGAAATCAAGGGAAATGGGTTACGCCATTGCATTCGTCTCGAAGTTCTGTTTGAGATAGAGTCCAAGTTTGCGTAAAACGGATATCGTATGAAGAAGATATGGACGAACGAAGTTGGGTAGAAAAACCAGAAAACGGGTAGAATGCACTGGCGCACTTGGGAAGTGCGCCAGAACAAAGTTAAATTGGCGCACTTGGGAAGTGCGCCAGTACATTTTTAGCCTGGTGCACCTGCCAAGTGCGCCCAGGTCAGAATGACCTGCTGGTCAGGTCCTGGCTGGGCTGATCAGGGTCTGGTCGAATTCTGAGGCTTGGCTGAGTCACTAGGGCTTACATGTCACTTTCTGATCGGCTTCTCTTGAGATGGATGGTCTGGATTCACTCTAGCTTCATCGATGGCTCTAATTAGATTGAAATTCTATAAATACAGCTCAAGTCTAACCCTAAATTCACACAAATAATAGAATACAAAAGCCATCATGCTGCTGGAAAGGAACTAGGAATGGACGCCAATTAGAAAGCCTAGTGACAAGCCAACACTAAAGCTTAGAGACGAATCAAATTAAGAAGAAGATAAAAGTTTAATCAAAATCAATGCAACGTTAGTCTACCCAAAGGAGCGCATCTCAGTTTCAGAATTCAGAATCCAGAATTCAAGATTCTGCATTTGTTGTAAGTATAGTGACCTTTCAGAATATGAATAAAAAATGTGATGTGATTCGATGTAAATGAAAATAGAATTGTGTTGTTATATTGCATAAATTCTATGTATGGTAATGATTCTGTCATGACTTGTGTATTTATATTTGTGGCATTAATTGATTGATGAAAACCTATTGGATATTTGTATATGAAAGTGATAGCAATAGCAAGTTGTGGCAAAAACTAGAAATCTGATTCCTTTATGTACATGTCGATGGCATGGATTATATATATAATCCCTTAGTCTAAGTTAGAATTTATGTAAACATGTTATAGACCTTTTATGCCTACATGACCCAAAACCTATGATATCATTCTTATGTTTATTTGCAAGTATGATTGGATCTATGTTTATTTGCAAGTATGATTGGATCTATGTTTATTTGCAAGTATCGTTTGGGTTTCATAAACTATGCAAGTTCATGTTTGTTTGCAAGTACAATTGGATCTATGTTAAGTATCGTTTGGATTTCATAAACTATGCAAGTTCATGTTGAAATAGGCTATGTGATTAAATGTTGTAATTGGACCTTTTGATGAATATACATCATGCTAGTTTTGTGTTTGACATTTTGCCAAGTTCAACATGTTTAAACACAAGTTTGTATAAATCAAAACTATGCCATTTCACATGTCACCTACTTAGTTATCCTTTGATTTGAATGCAAGATCACATGACCCATCATTTATGTTAGTATCGTTAAATTGCAAGTTCATGCGCCACACACCCTTATATGCTGTAAAATATTACATGTTATGGATTTTCCCCTTTTTCTCACGTTTAATAAAGTTGGGCTGAATTGTGTCGAGCCCAACATTTGTTATAATGTTGCGAACGTTACAAACAGGGTAATAACGTTGGGTGTAAAACATGAAAAATATATGTTGGCATGTTTGGCACATGCCAACGACAATGACATTTGAGCGGTATGAATTAATATACCCAAAAATAAAAGATATGATATTTACATATATAATTAAGAAGTAATAAAATATGTAAATTTAGAAAACACGATATGCTTAACCCGAGGTTGGATTGAGTTGTGATGTAAACCTGCCCGGACCCGCCCGGCTGTCCAGTAGTCACAACAATACCTATCCAATGTGCGTGGTTAAGCATTGAGCCCAATAAGGACCCGAGGTTAGACTGAGCTACGGTGTAAACCTGCCCGGAACCGACCGGCACATCCAGTAACCGTAGCAATACCTGTCTAATGTGAGTGGCCTGGTGCTCCTAAAAGCCTAAGGACAGATGGTAGGGTTAAGTCAACTATAATACTTAACCAAATTCAACATGTTAACAAGAATTAATGGGTGGGGTTAGGTAAATACAGACACTTAACCACTTAACATGTTTGACTAGAAAATCCTAGTAACGAGGGACCCGTTTCAGCAGTAACCCAAGTTAGGTATCAACGGTACCCTGAAACTAGGCAGGGTGGGGCACGATTACTGGGCTGATTGTAAGCGGTCAAACGACGGTGGTGGGTGCACAGTGCAGGTCTAACGGGGTGCGGGCGTGCACACACTCCGGAGCAGACAACCAGGGCACTGGGGACACCAATAGTATAACCTATGCCTTCTAAAATTTGTGTCGGGGCCGCCACCATGGGTCTTGATACACCCCATGGTGGGACCAACATAGGTATCTACAATTCTTGGGGGCCGTATGACACATGTTAACACGAGTAGGAGCCGATTTTTAATAAGAATGGGGATCACTTCACCCTCACCATGGGGTGCTAGTCAGAATAAACTCAAGTAGATGCAGAGATATAGTATGGGTGCGATAGTACATTCGAAACTTCCCTAGCTTGTGACACCATCCTATTTTCAGTATATATCTATCATGCCCTTTTCTTATTCACATACTGAAGAGTTACTAGATTTACTCAGGCTTTATGTCTGACCCTATTTTCTTTTCGTCTTCTTTTCTTTCGTTTCCCCCCCAGGTCCACAGAGAGGAAACAGCTCAGCTCAGTCAGGCTCTGTACAAGCTCCAGGAACGTAGATGTATGATTTGGGTCTCTTTTGCTCGGATAATGGCTTTGGATATCACTTTGGGGATTTTTGTCACTTTATTTATGCTTTATGCTTCTTTAATAATCAAGACAGTTATGAGGTTGTAATGATGGAAGTATTTTGAGACAATTATGGAATGTTATGTTTTGAACACGTATTAATGAAATAAAAAGCCTGTTTGGATTCCGTTGTTTAAAATATGTGTATTTATATCTATCTTGAGTTTATCTGTGGTTTTTACTTATAAACTTCCACCAAAATTAAGGCATTCCCTTTGTGAGTGACCTTAACGGAGGTGGGGTGTTTCACTAGGTGTCTTTAATTACATAACCCTATTATTTCTACAAGTTATGCTTACCTTAAAAGGTGTCTTTAATTACATAACTTTATTATTTCCTCCGGTTATGTATACCACTAGGTGTCTTTAATTACATAACCTTATCGGGTTAAGTTTGGGGGCCTATATATAAATATTACCTACCCCCTCCATATTTGCTTAACCCATCCACTATCCAACCAATTTTACTTAACCCTAACTTAAGTTCATAATCATACAATCCCTATGGATTAAATTAGGTTAAGTAGTCAAATTCATTACCATGTCCAATTATAGTTTATAATGGGCTAGACCTCCCACATTAGGCCTACAACTTGTGGATGCTGGATATGTCGGTCAGGTCCGGGAAGTCTTATTCAACAGTTGGGCATAACCTCATGTCATAGCCTGATTCGTATTTGCGCACTTAGACCTCTCACATTAGGCTCAACATTAGTGGCTGCTGGATATACCGGTCGGGTCCGGGCAGACTTCCACCACTAATGCAACCTAACCTCGTGTCATAAGTGCCATTACAATTTCTAATTGTAATCCTAAGCATTTATTATTAATTATATCTATGTCAATTATAGGTTTTATGCCCCTTTTTCCTAATTATGTCCATAATTGATTTTATGCAAAATTTATTTATATTCATTACTCCAATTAATAACCAAATTAACATTCAAATTTCCAATTATGCCTAAATGTCCAATTATACTCATAATGGACTATATGTCCAAATTCATATCAAGTTATGCCAAATCTAATATTTTCCCCCGTTCCCTAACTAACACATTCACATATATTTGGCTGCATACCTAGGCTAGAAAGTAGCCTAGGCATATACAGTAAAAAGGGAAAGGTGATGGGAAAAATGACAATAGTGATCATTCTAACAAAGGTGACATGAACATATATATTGGCATAGACATGTTTTGGCATAATAAGGTGGACATAAAAATGGATCTAGCATAATTATAAGGTGGACATAAAAACAGATCTAGCATAATTATAATGACATAGTAGCATGCTTAGTTCTAAATATGGATTCACATGTCCAATTTATAACATATCTAAATTGACCATAATATAACAAGTGAAAGGTGATTTACATAAAGAATTAGATCTTACCAATGTTGTAACTGTCCAAATTAACATATTTACATTAACCACAATATAGTTACAAATCCAGATCCACAAAGGCGACATAATAGAATAACCACAATAGAATTAGATCTAGAGAAGTATATCTATCATGACATAGTATAAGATTTAACAATAGCATAGATTCATATAGTTTACAACATATCCAAATCACAGTCTTTCACAATTTACGTTTATTCATTTAAACCTTAAGGTAACCAACTCACAGTGTTTGGATTGTTAAGAGGTCAGAAAAGAAGTTGGTGTTGAATCTATGCTTGAACCTCAGAATTTGATTTGCAGAAGATGAATAGAATTAGGTTTAGTCCATCTACTGACAGCACCTGGCCTCCTTTGCATTTTAGGACAGAATACAAGTGAAAATGGACCTTTATTTATAGCTTCCAGCCTCCAAACCAACTATGTCACGTCTTCCCTAGGGGTGTCGACACCCCTGTGGGTAGGTCGACCCTAGTGTCGACACCCCTTAAGGGGGGTCGACCCCTATGTCAACACCCCTCTAGGGGGGTCGACCCCCTAGAGCGGGAATTTTGCCGCCACTTTTTATTTTTCGAGTACGAACTGTTTTAGATAGGATTCTGACTCATATCTGATTCATGTGTGTATGTATATAATCTTTCTACGTGTATACAAACTTAAAACCCTCATAACTTCTTCATACGGTGTTCGTTTTGCACAAACCAAATGTCTATCTTGACCAGAATTTCGAGATGGACGCAGTGGCGCAGTCCATTTCCTTAATTCAGAATATTAAATTAATTATTATTTAATTTATCCTCTTTTAGTGTCATTAAAATTCGGAGTGTTACATTCTCCCCCACTCAAAGGATTTCGTCCCCGAAATCTCTAATTTGAAAAGAATGTATCCTACCATACATCTATTCATCCACCAATCACTGGCATCCATTGTCCTTAAAGATTTCTAATTCTTGTATGAGTATATGCAAAGGTGTGTATATGTCCCTATACTAATGCAAAGATCTGGCAGTTGACTGATTCAGTTGACCTCCTTAATGCTATGTATGTTAGTGCCATGAATCCAATATGTATGCAAATAAACCTATTATAGCATGTAAGTTCTATATGTGTGCACACTCATTCGTCCAAGTGCAACATCCATATGGTAATATATCCATTCCCATCCATAAAAGAAAAAGAAAATGCACACACATCCATATGCAGTATGAGAGTGATTGAGCCGATCTAGTGCCTAATGTGTGTGTATATGCATCCACAGGAAACCACTGGCAAACACTTGCATCCATCAAACATAACATGTTTCAAACACATGTTTACATCCATAGGATTCCTATCTAAAGGTCGAAAAACATATGGATAAGATATACTCAAATGATAGAAACAAGCACTGATAATTTTGAAAAAGGAGTTAAGAACATACCCTCAAAAAGGAAAGCGTATGAAGCACAAATCTTGTCTTCGGTCTCCTAAGTCACATCCTCTAGGTTATCTCTCATTGAACCTTTAGCAACTTGATCTCTTTATTGCGTAGCTTCTTAACTTTTGATCCAAGAATACAGGTAGGGACTCGCCTGGCCGTCGCCTCCTGTTCCACTTCTACTTCTTCCAACACACTCGACTCAACAATTACTGCAGTGTCATGCAGGCACTTCTGCAGATGGGAAACATGGAAAACATCATAAACACTAGACATATTTTTTTGGGAGCTTTGCTCTATAGGCTATTTGGCCAATCCTCTTGGTTATGGGAAATGGTCCCTCAAACCTAGGTGTCAAATTCCCCACCGATCTGAAGCGAACCACATTCCTCAAAGGTGATACTTTGATAAAAACTAAGTTTCCCACTTCAAATTCAATGTCAGTCCTTCTCTTGTCTGCATAAGACTTCTGCCCTATCTTGAGCTGTCTTCATCCGTCGTCGAATGAGGTCAATCTTTTCGGATGTTTCCCTAACCATATCTGGTCCAAGTAATAATCTTTCTGTAGATTCCCACCAACAAGTTGTGGATCTACAGGGTCGTTCGTACAATGATTCGAAGGGTGCCATGCCGATGCTGGACTGATAGCTGTTGTTATACGCAAACTCTACTAAAGGAAGTTGCTTTTCCCAAGTCCCTCCGAAGTCTACGATACACAACCTTAAAAGATCTTCAATAATCATGTTCACCCTCTCCGTCTGTCCAATAATCTGAGGATGATAGGCAATGCTCAAACACAACTATGTTCCTAATGCTTCTTGCAAGCTCCTCCAAAATTCACTGGTAAAGATGGGGTCACGATCGCTTACGATGCTGGAAGGAACCCCATAAAGACTAACTATCTCACGAACATAAATTGCTGCTAATCATGATGTCGTCCTCTTACTTTTAACTAGAATAAAGTGAGCGCTCTTAGTGAGTCTATCTACCACAACCCAGATGCTGGTGTTGCCTTTCTTTGATCTAGGCAAATCATCTATGAAATCTATAGAGATGCTCTCCCATTTCCATCGAGGAACCTCCAAAGGATGAAGTAAACCACTGGGCTTCTTTTACTCAGCTTTGACTTGCTGGCAAACTAAACATTGAGAAACAAATTCGGCCACATATTTCTTCATCCCAGCCTAAAAGAAAACCCTCTTCAAGTCTCTGTACATCTTATCACCACCTGGATGAATGGTCATTTTAGAGTGGTAGGCTTCTTCTAGGACTGCCTTTATCAAGCTTCTAGTTTGAGAAGCACAAAGCCTTCCATCTCGTCGCAACCACCCCTTTTCATCTATGGCATATCTACTGAGGTGACTAGAAGTCTCCCCTTTTCTAAGCTTTCCTATGGTGTCTAAAATCTGTAGGTCACCTTGTTGCGCAACTTCTATCTGGTCCATAAGATTTAGTCGTATCTCCCAGGATGCAAACAAATCAGGAAAAATCTCGAAGGAGGGTCTAAAATCAAAAGCCGATATGAACTCTAAGTTCTTACTTTTCACAAACAGAGGACACAGGGCCATCCTCTTCCTACTTAGTGCGTCTGCCACCACATTACCCTTGCCAGGGGTATAAGCAATCTCAAAATCATAAGAAGCTAGAAACTCCATCCACCGTTGTTGCCTTAAATTGGGGTCTTTCTATGAGAACAAATACTTGAGAGATTTATGATCAGTGTATAACTCGAACTTCTCTCCAAGTAAATATTGACACTACGTCTTTAACGCGAATACTATGGCAACTAGCTCTAGATCATGGGTGGGGCAGTTCTTTTCAAGAACTCTCAACTTCTACCCCCATAACATACTACTTTACCATCTTGCATCAGAACCACACCAAGCCCAGTACCACACACATCAGTATAAACGGTAAACACCTTACTCCCGTCAGGCAACGTCAAAACTAGGGCTGTTGTCAAAGCCCTCTTCAGTCGTTGGAAAGCAACGTCACAATCTATATCCCATGAAAATGCCAAGTTCTTCTTCGTCAGCCTGGTGAGTGGGGATGATATCTTTGCGAAGTCCTTAATGAACTTCCTATAGTAACCTGCCAACCCAAGAAAGCTTCTCACCTTGGTTGCATTTTTAGGAATCTGCCAATCTTGCACCGCAACCACCTTGGCGGAATCTATAGCTATCCCTTCTTTGGAGAAAACATCTCCTCAGAATCTCATCTCTTTTCTCCAAAAATGACATTTGGAGAACTTCGCCTTAAGCTGATAGTCACAGAGAGTTTTCAAAACTTCTCTCAAATGTTGGGCATGCTCTTCTTCGCTTTTGGAGAATCAAAATATCATCAACAAAGTCTATAACAAATTTATTTAGGAACTCCTAAAACACCTTACTCATCAGATCCACAAAATAGGCGGGTGCATTCATCAGCCCAGAAGGCATCACTAGCCATTCAAAGAAACCATCCGGAGTTCTAAAAGCAGTCTTATCTATGCTGTCCTTAGCCACCGTCAACTGATGGAACCCCGTGGCCAAGTCTAACTGAGAAAATACCGAGGCACTAATATGCTGAACAAATAAATCATCAATCCTCGGAAGCAGGTGCCTATTCTTCTTGGTGAGTTTATTCAACTCCCTATTGTCAACACGCAAACGAAGCGAACCACATGCCTTAGTTGCGAATACTACTGGAGCACCCCATTCAGATATTGTAACGACCTGGGTTTTCGCGATCCTGAGTAACCGATTTATAACCCAATGTCGACTATCGAGCATCGGAAATACCAGATAGTTAATCAAAGAAATTAGAGGATGAAAATAGACAAGATAGAAACTTAGAATAGAAGAAGAAGTAGTAGAAGCATATACAACATCCAAATTCGACGAAAACAGACATACAACTACAGTTCGACATTACGGACCCAACGAAACTAATTTTGTTGAATTCCGACTCCATTTGCTCACACAGCGTATTTTTAAAGTCAGATTATTGATTATTTTTCACATTAAAGACCCGTGCGGCCACATACTGACTCCAAAAATTATGGAAATTGAAATCTAACAATAATTTAATATTCGGGATCCAACAAAATTAGTTTCATCGAGAACGGAGTTCGTTTTCAAAACCGTCTATTTTTAAAGCTCTAAATAAACCAATTTAAATATTAATATATTTAAAAATAATTAAATTTAATATTAATCAATTAATATTATCATATATAACCACACAGAATATCATACAGCTCCAAAATATTCATATCTGGATTTATAACTCAACATTTCAAATCCAGATTAAATCAGTATTCAATTTATATTGAAAAATCCATTTATAATATAAATAAAACATTATAAATTATAAAGGAATTCCATAGTGACTATTCAAAAATTTGATTTGATCATAAATCAAAATCCATACGATGAAATCCCGATTTTTCTCTTCCATTAGAAAAATATACTTCGTCAGCTTCGAACGTTTCTTGTTTCACATAAATCCGGCTTAAAACGGATTCTGTATATTCATTTAAAGTTCGAATCGCCAAATTACGAACTGTCGTGCCATTTCGAGCTCGATTTTAATTATAATATAATTTATACGCTCAACCGTCGTTTATATAATATATTTGTTATATAATTCGATTCCAAACTGAATTATATATTTTAAATTCCAATTCACACAATATTGTGAATTCCACTATTTCCGACCATTTCAGAAATTAAATATATTGTTCTATCATTAATTAAATATTCAATATTATTTAATTCTGGTCATTTTAAATTACCAAACCATCATTTAAATAATTAAATTAATTAATTATTATACCGTAAAAGTACGGGTCGTTACGTTCTTCCCCCCTTAAAATAATTTCGTCCTCGAAATTGCTAAGGTAGAAAACACACCCTATTAACTGGTTTAAAAATTATTTGTTTACTTCTTAACTCCGGTTTCACTAAACCAATTTATTTTAATTAAATTATTAATTCATTTCTACTAACGAAAAATTTCAAAAATCATGAAAATTTTCTAACACCTTAACTTTTCAAAAAATTTCGCCAGCACCTCCTTTGTACTAGTCAATAGCTCAAAATCCAACTCGCCTCTCTAGGCCTTCTTCAACCCAAAAGAAAATCAAACAGCTAAACGGCTTGCCAATTCGGCTCATAAATCTCATATCCAATAGAAATATAAACTTGTACCTTTTTGTCGGGCATATCAACTTTATCACTTTCACCTGTTATCAATTCAACATATACCAATGTCGTCTCAACCAATTTCCAATCAATATCTGTTCAACAATGCTATTCACTTATATCCAAACCAAATTTCATTTCAAACTCGAGTTCCATTCTCGATTCCAATTTTTAACTTATCACTTCAACGTAATTCCGGATTCCTGTCTCACTATCCAATCTTATTCGATATTTTCTATTTCAATTCAATTTTCCATTTAACTGGCTTTAATTAAATTTTCAATTTCTATTGATTTTTACAAATTCTACTTTGATTTGTTTTAATTCAAATAATCTATCTTTGGGAGTTTTTAATCAGCTTAGCCTTTTCCAAAAATCAAAATATTCATTTTGGAATATCAAAACAACTTGTTTTCTCAAAACAATTCAAAAACACAAATTTTGGTAGTAATCCATCACTTACAACTCGAAAATGAACACCGATGATGTCACGATCATCATCGGAATCTATTTCCAATTATCGAAGTGAGTTCAATAGTATATCACTTTCAAAACCATATCTAAACACTTCCATTTTGAAATTCATTTCAAAATACCATTTACAATGCTTGTAAAATAATTTAAAATCTCCCACGATTTTAAAATTCTCATATATTAATTCCAAATCCATTTACAAACACTTACTCAAATTTCCAGAGTTTTAAATTTCAATTCAGATTTAATTCACTTGGTAATACTTATACGAATTTTGATTGGTTATTTACATAACCGTTTCAATTATAATCTTATCTGATTATAATCACAACCAACACATTCAATATACGATAATACTTCAAATATTAATCATACTTTTATATCAAAATATGATTTGGGTAAAATTATATCATTTACCCTCTTTTCAAAGCATATCATGTCGGTTCATCGTATTCGAGTGTTTATAAACCCCTATCGATACAGTGGATCAAACTGATCGACCAGAACCCATAAATAGCTCAATCAATAAATCACCACAATATAAAACAGTTTTATATTAAATAACAAATACACGTTCGTATATATACACTCAAACTCAATCTAGGGTATTACTAACCCCATCTCTACTGAGTCACGCCACAGAGCCAAGGTAATTACTTAACCTTCAGCTCTGATACCAACTGTAACGACCCGGGTTTTCGCGATCCTGAGTAACCGACATATAACCCAATGTCGACTATCAAGCATCGGAAATACCGGATAGTTAATGAAAGAAATTAGAGAGTGAGAATAGATAAGATAGAAACTTAGAATAGAAGAAGAAGAAGAAGCACATACAACATCCAAATTCGACGAAAACAGACATACAGCTACAGTTCGACATTACGGACCCAACGAAACTAGTTTCGTCAAATTCCAACTCCATTTGCTCACACAGCGTATTTTTAAAGTCAGATTATTGACTATTTTTCACATTAAAAACTCGTACGACCACATACTGACTCCAAAAATTACGGAAATTGAAATCTAACAATAATTTAATATTCCGAATCCAAAAAATTTAGTTTCGTTGAAAACGGAGTTCGTTTGCAAAACTGGCTATTTTTAAAGCTCTAAATAAACCAATTTAAATATTAATATATTTAAAAATAATTAAATTTAATATTAATCAATTAATATTATCATATATATCCACACAGAATATCATACAGCTCCACAATATTCATATCTGGATTTATAACTCAACATTTTAAATCTAGATTAAATCAGTATTCAATTTATATTGAAAAATCCATTTATAATATAAATAAAGCATTATAAATTATAAAGGAATTCCATAGCGACTTTTTCGAAAATTTGATTTGATCATAAATCAAAATCTACATGACGAAAGCCCGATTTTTCTCTTTCATTAAAAAAATATACTTCATCAACTTCGAACGTTTCTTATTTCACAGAAATCCAGCTTAAAACGGATTCTGTATATTCGTTTAAAGTTCGAATCACCAAATTACGAACTGCCGCGCCATTTCGAGCTCGATTTTAATTATAATATAATTTATACGTTCAACTGTTGTTTATATAATATATTCGTTATTATAATTCGATTCCAAACTGAATTATATATTTTAAATTCCAATTCACACAACATTGTGATTCCACTATTTACAACCATTACAGAAATTAAATATATTGTTATATAATTTATATTAATTAAATATTCAATATTATTTAATTCTAGTCATTTTAAATTACCAAACCATCATTTAAATAATTAAATAAATTAATTATTATACCGTAAAAATACGGGTCGTTACAGATAAACTTCATCTGATAAAACCCCTTCTCAAGTAGCTCCCCTACTTGCTTACTCAGCTCCCTCCTTTCCTTTGGATCCATATGGCGCACTAGTAATGCAACTGGCTTTGCATTGTCCACCAAATATGTACGAAAGTCGATCTCGCGCCTCCGAGGTAAACCTCAAACCTCATCAAAAACATCGGAATAATCTCGGACTACTGGAACAGATTGCAAGTCATCAATAGATGCTTCAAGAGATTCTAGGAAACTAAGCATAACCGACCCTAGTGGGTCACAAGAAATCTCAAGGGTCCTCCCATGACAAGTCATAATCCTAACAACCCTCTTCTCACAATCCAGAATGGCACCATACGTGGTAAGCCAATCCATTCCTAGAATCAACCCATAGCCCATAAACCCGAGCACATACGCTTCGCATTCAAACTCGACACTTAACACAGATATTTTCAAACCCCGACAAATCATAGATTAATGAGCCGAATCACTAATGGGGTTTGAAATAACTACGGGATCCACTACCATATTAGTAATTAAATGCGGAGATTCAAGTAAAGAACTAGATATAAATGAATTTGAAGCGCCAGAATCAAAAAGTGTTCTAATAGGATGGTTTGAAAGAGAAATTAAACCTTCCACAAAATTTTTTCTACCTCTATCAAGAGCACTGACTGCGAGAGCATGCTCATGCCCTCCAGAAATTCTTACCCACTGACCTTGTCCCTGCGATCCCTGTTTCTTTTGGCACTCCCTAGCAAAGTGTCTGACCTCTCCACAATGGAAGCAAGAGTTCTTTCTTCGCTTACAGTCTTTGATCAAGTGACCCTCTTTCCCACAATTGTGACATTTTCTCTTATCCTTGCCTTTGTCATTCTTCCCTCCTTTCTTATGTTGTTGTTGCTATTGCTATTACTGCTTCCCCTTCTTGGGCCATATCTTCCTATTTTGCGATGTTTCCTCAGCCTTTGCTTCCTTCGTTTCTCCCTTGTCTTCCTCATGCATTAGGGCCATATCGACAAGCTTTTCAAAAGTGGCCCCCACTGGAATATGGGACATGGCTAACTCATGCAGAGGTTCATTCATCCCTTTAGCAAACCGCAAAGCCCTTTTGTGCGGCGTATCCACTAATTCTAACCCGAACCTTGCTAGCTAGCTGAATTTGTTCACATACTCTTTCACCATCAAGTTTCTTTGTTTGAGTGCTAAGAACCTCTCCATCTGCATGCTTCTCTCAGCTTGGGAGAGAAATTTCATTTCGAACGTCTGTCTAAAATCTTCCCAAGTTTCCATCGAACGTCCAGCTTAGGTGACTTCCCACCAAAATGAGGCTTCGTCTTTTAGTAGCCAGGCGGCTAATTGAACCTTCCTTCTATCCTCTACTTCAAAGATTACAAAAAAGTCCTCGGTCTCCTTGAGCCAATTCCGCGCTTCTATGAATGTCTCGTTCCCATGGAATGGGTTCCCTCCCATAGCACGAAAGTATTTGCAGATCTTAGCGAAATTATCTGCACTTGGAGCGGGAGGAGGAGGAATGACTGGTGCAACTAGGGGAGGAACGCTTCCTTGGCCTTCGGCAGGCGCCGTGGCCTCCAAATACCTACGAAACCATTCGGGTATCGTAACTCCCTCTGGGATCTTAGGAATATTTTGTTCCATAGACATGCTGAAAAAGGAAAAAGGAAGAGATTTAGACAAAGGATCGAAGGATATTACATACGGCTTTTAAGGGAATGTTTTTCAAAACAGAATTTTCTTTTTGAAAATGCTTTCTTTCAAAATCTTTTTGAAAATAATGTTCAATAACTTTATCCAATCTGGTAACCTTCAGCTCTGATACCAAGTGTGACACCCCACGTCCATTAATGTCACTCACAAAGAGAATGCATTAAGTTTCGTGAAGCGTTATAGGTAAACAGACATAGAATATTACAAGACAGATATATAGAATAACAGCGGAATAAAAACTTTATTTATCATAGGATATCGTGGTCCAAAATCATCACATTTCTGAAACATAAAAGGCCATTACAACATAAAAGTTACTGTCTTGTACTTCAAAAATATTAGAGTACATAAAAGAATTAAAATTCCCCAAGAACAAAATATAGCCATAGCAACAAGGATAGGAGCTTGAGCCATACATATTAGCAGCTCCAGCAAATAAGCAGAATCAAGGTCAAGCCCGAGAGTTTCCTCCCTGAGAACCTGGGGGGAGAAACTGAAGAAAGAAGGAGAAACAAAAGTGTTAGACATAAAGTCTGGCGAGTCTAGTGACTTTTAGCTAGTAAATAAAGAAAAGTAATATAACAAGCATATAAAGTGGATAAGAGAGATCATTACATAAACAACAGGTGTGACAAGGTAGACAGGATAAGATGTATACGCTTCTCTAGTGATAACTCTGCACTATTAGTACTATAACCAGAATGAGATAATCGCTTCCACTATAAGGTGGTAGACTTAGGGAATACGTCCAAGTGTACCCTAACCACTACCCTAAATGATCGACTCCCTACTCCATAGATACTATGTGCCGACCCCATGGTAGGATGTATCACGTCCTAAAGTTGCAACCCATTACTGATATGCACAGCCCCACATCTACAGGTGTCACGGTCGTCTTATCCCCCTCTGCCCGGCTCATGCACGCACATGACCCAGTCGGTTTGCGCCGTCCACACCGTTCTCCACGTTTGGATCTCTTACAGTCAGTCAGTAAGTGTGCCCCCTCTCCGCCTAGTACAGAGTAATCTGTTTAATACCTACTCTGGGTTACTGATTGAAATGGGTCCCACACAATATGATACAAGCTCTCCCCTTTGTCTTGAACCCCCACTAAGTTTTCTTCGGCAATGTATACCACTAGGTGTCTTTAATTACATAACCCTATTATTTATACATGTTATGCTTACCTAAAAGGTATCTTTAATTACATAACTTTATTATTTCTTCTGGTTATCTATACCACTATGCATTATTAATTACGTAACTGTATCGGGTTAAGTTTGTGGGTCTATATTTAAATATTACCCACCCCCTCCAGATTTGCTTAACCCATCCACTATCCAACCAATTAAACTTAACCCTAACTTAAGTTTATAATCATACAATCCCTATGGATTAAATTAGGTTAAGTAGTCCAATTCATTACCATGTCCAATTATGGTTTATAATGGGCTAGACCTCCCACATTAGGCCTACAAATTATGGATGTTGGATATGCCGGTCGGGTCCGGGCAGTCTTATTCCACAGTTGGGCATAACCTCGTGTCATAGCCCGATTCGTATTTGCGCACTTAGACCTCTCACATTAGGTTCAACATTAGTGGCTGCTAGATATGCCGGTCAGGTCCGGGCAGACTTCCACCACTAATGCAACCTAACCTCGTGTCATAAGTGCCATTACAATTTCTAATTGTAATCCTAGGCATTTATTATTAATTATACCTATGTCAATTATAGATTTTATGCCCCTTTTTCCCAATTATGTCCATAATTGATTTTATGCCAAATTTATTCATATTCATTACTCCAATTAATTACCAAATTAACATTCGAATTTCCAATTATGCCTAAATGTCCAATTATACTCATAATAGACTATATGTCCAAATTCATATCAAGTTATGCCAAATCTAATATTTTCCCCCGTCCCCTAACTAACACATTCACATATATTTGGTGCATACTTAGGCTAGAAAGTAGCCTAGGCATATACAGTAAAAAGGGAAAGGTGATGGAAAAAATGACAATAGTGATCTTTCTAACAAAGGTGACATGAAGACATATACTGGGATATACATGTTTTGGCATAATAAGGTGGACATAAAAAAAGATCTAGAATAATTATAAGGTGGACATAAAAACAAATCTAGCATAATTATAATGACATAGTAGCATGTTTAGATCTAAATATGGATTCACATGTCCAATTTATAACATATCTAAATTGACCACAATATGACAGGCGAAAGGTGATTTACATAAAGAATTAGATCTAACCAATGTTGTAACTGTCCAAATTAACAGATTTACATTAACCACAATATAGTTACAAATCCAAATCCACAAAGGCGACATAATAGAATAACCACACTTGAATTAGATCTAGGGAAGCAGATCTATCATGACATAGTATAAGATTGAACAATAGCATAGATTCATAGTTTACAACATATCCAATTCACAGTCTTTCACAATTTACTTTTATTCATTTAAACCTAAAAGTAACCAACTCACAGTGTTTAGATTGTTAAGAAGATAGAAAAGAAGTTGGTGTTGAATCTATGCTTGAATCTCAGAACTTGATTTGCAGAAGATGAATAGAATTAGGTTTAGTCCATCTACTGATAGCATCTGGTCTCCATTGCATTTTAGGACAGAAAAAAGTGAAAATGGATTTTTATTTATAGCTGCTGGCTTCCAAACCGACTATGCCACGTCATCCCTAGGGGTGTCGACACCCTTGTGGGTGGGTTGATCCTGGTGTCGACACCCCTTAAGGGGGGTCGACCCTGGTGTCGACACCCCTTTGGGGGTCGACACCCCTCTAGGGGGTCGACCCCTAAAGCGGGAATTATGCTACCACTTTTTATTTTTGAATTCGAACTGTTTTTGATAAGATTCTGACTCATCTTTGACTCATGTGTATATATATAATCTTTCTACGCGTATACAAACTTAAACCCCTCATAACTTCTTCATACGGTGTCCGTTTTATGCAAACCAAATGTCTATCTTGACCAGAATTTTGAGACAAACGCACTGGCACAGTCCATTTTCCTTAATTATGAATATTAAATTAATTATTATTTAATTTATACTCTTTTAGTGTTAAAATTCGGGGTGTTACAATTTAAATAATTAAAAATAGACATGATCTGATTGTAAATTTGGATCTATGCCTATGACTGAATCATATCAGATCTTTGTAATTTGTGAATCCATGATATTGTAATTTGGATCTATGCATGTGACTGAATCATAACAGATCTATTTTAATATGAGAATCTATGACATTTTGAATTGACTATGACCTGGATCTCAACCCTTATCTTGTCAAATCTACTTTTAATTACGGATCTAATTTGTTATTTGGATCATCTTATGATTATCATGTTGTGGTCAATTTAGATCTGGCATTAGTTGGACATCCAAATCCTTATTTAGATCTAGTCATGCCTATTATGACATCCCTACTATGTTGGAACCTGTTTTATTAACACAAGTTCACCGATCTGTTCTTATATGTCCATCCTATCATTATGCCATCATATGCTTATGTTAGTTTGTTAGAATAAACATCCCTGTCATCTTCCCTTCACCCTTTCCCTTTTAATTTTATATAGCCAGGCTATTTTCGAGCCTAGGCATGCCGCTAAATTATGCGATTACGTTAGTTTGGGAACGAGGGGAAAAACATTTAAATTGGGCATATCTTGTGAATTGGGAATTTGGGCATAATTGGTAAAAAGGTGAAAATTGGCATAATTTGAATAATGTATATGTATATGTATATGAATTTGGGCATATAATCCACTATGAACATGTTTGGGGAAAAGAGGCAAGAAACCTATAACCTATAATGACATAGGAAAAATTGGCTAATAATGAAATGCCTAGGATTACAGTAATTAGAAACTGTAATTGTGCCTAGCCACGAGGTTAGATTGCACTTGTGGTGGAAGTCTGCCCGGACCCGGCCGGCGTATCCAGCGATTACAAGTGGTGAATCTAATGTGGGAGGTATAGGTGCACAGATACAAGACGTGCTAAGACACGAGGTTAAGCCCAATTTGTGGAATAAGTCTGCCCGGACCTTCCTAGCACCATAAATAGTAGGCTTAATGTGGGAGGTCCAACATACAATAACCATAAATGAAATATGGAATAAACCTTGAATGCTTAACCTAGTTGAATCCATAGGGATTGTATGAATATAAACTTAAGTTGGGGTTAAGTAAACTTGGTTGAACAAAGTGTGGGTTAAGTAAATCTGAGGGGGTGGGTAACATTTATATATAGGCCCACAAACTTAACCTGATAAGGTTATGTAATTAAAGACACCTAGTGGTATACATAACCGATGGAAATATTAGAGTTATGTAATTAAAGACACCTTTTTAGGGTAAGCATAACTTGTAGAAATGATAGGCTTGTGTAATTAAAGACACCTAGCGGTATACATAACCGATAGAAATCCTAGTGGGGATACAAGACAAGGGGAGAGCTTGTATCAAATTGTGTAGGACCCATTTCGGTCAGTAACCCTTAATAGGTATTAAATGAGTACTCCGAACTAGATCGGAGTTGAGGCATGCTTACTGGGCTGAATGTAAGAGATCCAAACAAAGAGAACGGTGTGGGCGGCGCAAACCGACCTAGGACATGTGCGTGCATGGGCCGGTTAGAGGGGGCTAAGACGACCGTGACACCTGTAGATATGGGTGTGCATATTAGTGAAGGGTTGCCATTATAGGACGTGATACATCCTATGGTGGGGCCGACACAGAGTATCTACACAGAGTAGGGAGCCGATCGATTAGGGTAGTGGTTAGGATACATCTGGACGTATGCCTAAGTCTACCATCTGATAGTTGTTAGGATCATCTCATTCCAGGTTATACTAGCATCAATGCGGAGAATAAGAGTAATCTTTAGAGAAGTACATATGCTATCATGTTTACCTTGTCATACATGCCTTATATGTTGTTATCTTTCTCTTATCCACTTTATATGCCCGTTATGCTACTGTTACTTATTTACTTGCTTAAAGTAACTAGACTCGCCAGACTTTTTGTTTGACCCATTTTGTTTCTCTTCTTTCTTCCGTTCCCCCCAGGCTCTCAGGGTGGGAATACTCAGGCTTGACCGTGATTCTTCTTTCATTTTGCTAGAGCAGCTTAGATGTATGGCTCAAGCTCCTATCCTTGCTACTATGGCTATATTTTATTCGGGGAAATTTTCTTCTTTTATGTACTCTGATGTTTTAAAGTACAAGACAATAGTTTTTATGATGTAATGGTTTTTGTCTATTTCAGACATGTGATGTTTTTGAACCATGATGCTTTATGACTAATAAAGTTTTTAATTCCTCTATCATTTTATATATGTCTTGTAATATTTCTGATTCTGTTTACCTATAATGCTTCAGGAAACTTAATGCGTTACCTTTGTGAGTGACATTAACGGACGTGGGGTGTCACACTTGGTATCAGAGTTGAAGGTTACCAGATTAGATAAAAGTTTTTGAAAATTATTGAAACACCCCACCTCCGTTAGGGTCACTCTCAAAGGGAATGCCCTAATTTTGGTGGAGGTTTATAAGTACAAGTCACAGATATACAAGACAGATATAAGAACACATATTTGTAAACAGCGGAAGAACAACAAACTTTATTTCACAAAGTCAAATACGTGTTACAACAACATCCTTTCCAAAAACATAACATAACACTTTCATAATCTGTCTTGAGTACATTATTTAAAGAAGCATAAATAAAACGTAGATAAACTGCAAAAGCCCCATAGTGGATTGTCCAAAGCCATAGTTCAAAACAGGAAAGTCCAAGCAATACATTTCTCTACTTCAAGCTGGATGTCAAGGCTGATCAAGCCGCTGTGTTCCCTCCCTGAGGACCCGGGGGGAGGGGGGGGAAACGGAAGAAAGAAGACGAAAGAAAAATAGAGTCAGACATAAAGCCTGAGTAAGTCTAGTACTATTTTGTCTATGAATAAAGAACTGGGTATGATAAGTATAAACAAGAAGTAGGCAAGCACAATAAACTTGGTTAAGTTGTCTAGGGTCGAATATACTATCGTACCCCATGTTAATCTCTGAACCCATATAAACTAGTTTCCAATTTGCACCCCATAATCAGGGTGATGTGATCCATTCTATGATGATCGGCTCATACTCGCAAAGTTACATGTGTCTTACGGCCCCCGATGTCTGTAGTTACCTATGCTGGTCCCACCATGGGGTGTATCAAGTCCCATAGTGGCAACCCGACACAACCTTAGAGTGCACAGGTATGCTACTGGTGTCCAGTGCCTTATTTTTCTGCACCGGAGTGTGTGCACGCCCGCACTCCGTTAGAACCTACACTGCTACACTACCGCCGTCGCTTTGACCTCTTACAATCAGCCCAGTAATCGTGCCCCACCCTGCCTAGTTTCAGGGTATCCTGATACACCTTTTAGGGTTACTGCTGAAAAGGGTCCCCCGTTACTAGGTTTTCTATCTCTAGCCATCATGCTAAGTTGGTTAAGTGTTTCCTACCTAACCCCCACCAGTCCGTTTAGTTTAGCATGTTCCATTTTGATTTAAGTCTTTAGTTCACTTAATCCTATCAATCCTGACTCAGCCTTAATTGTCTTATTAAGGCCCTGACCTCTCACATTAGACAGGTATTGTTGTGGCTGCCTGTTGCCGGTTGGTTCCGGGCAGTCTTACGCCACAACTCAGTCTAACCTCGGGTCCTTGCTGGGCTCCATGTTTAACCTCCCACATTTGATAGGTATTGTTGTGACTACTGGACAGCCGGGCGGTTCCGGGCAGGTTTACATCACAACTCAATCCAACCTCGGGTTAAACACATCGTATGTTCTACATTTACATATTTTGTCATTCCTCTTTATTTCTTATATGTAAATATTTGCGGCCCATTATTAAGTTAATGGTGTAAATGTTACACCAATCACGGGCCCAACCCATACTTGAATTTGGGCCCTTCTATTTTATATTTTCATTCATTAATTAATTTTAACCCAACGTTATTTTCCCCCGTTTTACACGTCCGTTTATATACATTGGGCTTAGCCTTTTAAAGCCCAATTTAGCCATGCGAAAAGGGGAGGCTTAAAGCGTGATTACATACACAAAGAGGGGAAAGTGAGCGCATGAACTTGCATATGACGTTGGAAATACATAATAGAAACTGGTGTACTTGCATATATATACTTTGGTCATAAAGCATAGGTGACATGAACCAAACCATGTAAACTTAAGATAAGAATCTAAATTAGGTGTCACATAGTCTTAACTACAACATAGACCTATGTTCTCATTTAGGCATAAACATAAACAAGTCATGTTCATAAGGTTTCTACATGTTTACAAAGGGGATACTTTGTTACTAACACAAAAGCATAGATCAACTTAATTATGGTTTAAGTCTAATCACATAACGATAGTATAAATATACTTATGCATAAATATTCCTAAGCATGGTGTTTGCTTTAAACTTGCAAAAAGGGATTTTTGAGTCTAACCTAGCCATGTCTCACATATGTCATCATAAAATTCTTGTAAACAAGATAGACTTAATCATGGATTTCAATTATGCCAAATATCATTCATAGCCTAGCCATATTCATAAGTTTGCAAAAGCATGACTTAATACATGGATTATGGTGTCAAAATTCCAACATAGTTTCTTATGAACTATAACAACCAAACTTGTTTCAATTACTTGCAAAATGATTTATGCACAAAAATATACATCATGATGACATAATAACAAAGCCCCAAACTTGCATGAATTTCAATCAACTACATACATGTAGCTTCAACATAGATTACATAATTTGCGCAATATTCCAAACGTATACTTGCATAGAACTACCGCATGTAGTTCTTTATAATGAATAACATAATTTTGCACAAATATGAACTACTTTATTATCCCAATTCAAGCATACAAATCAATACAGTTGTTTATTCATACCAAAGTAATACTCTACTTACAATGGTTGCGGCGAATTCTCTAATTAAGAGATATGATTCCTTTGTTGAATTGATTGGCTTTAGGTTGCTTGAATTGCTTTAGGCTTTAGAACTTTCTTCCTAATTCTCTCTCTAGTTGGCGGCTACTCTTAGTCGTTCCTCAGCAACATGGCGGCTATGTTCTTAATTTGAATGAATAGATTAGGGTTTAGTCTAGGGTTGTTTATATAGAGGCTAGGAATTGATTAGGACCATTGATGTTGCTAGTTAAGATCGTAGCCATTCATTCGATAGAGAGACCAATTAGAGCCTGCCACCTAGCCCTAATGACAAAGCAGACCACAGAAAATCGGCCAAACACAGACCTGGCCAGCCAGGTTGGCTGGGCTCGACCAGGTCGACACCCCTGTCGACAGGGCTGTCGACAGCCCTGTCGACATGGGTAGCCCAGGTCGACAGCCCAGTCGACCTGGGTGGCCTAGGCGGGTGTTTATCCGCCCTGGCCCATTGGGCCCGATTTTTAATTATTTTATTCTGTTTGAGTTTTAAATTTAATTCAAAAACTTCCGAAGGCCATATCTTCTTCATACGGACTCCGTTTTTCGAAAACTCGGACTCTATTTCGCGTATTTTTCCGAGACGAACGCAATGGCGTATCCCGTTTCCCTTGGTTCTTTGATTTGAAATTAATTATACTTTAATTTGTTACTTTCACAGTTATAGAATTTGCGGGGTGTTACATTCTCCCCCACTTAAAAGGATTTCGTCCCCGAAATCTTCAAGTTAGGAGGAATGTATATCCTAACATCCAATCATCCATCTACTCATCCATCAAACACGAGCATCCATTGTCCTTAAAGACTTCTAATGCTTCATGATCATATGCGAAGTGTGTGTATATGAACTTATCTAATGCAAAATCAGGCGGTCTACTGATTCAGTTGACCTCCTTAATGCGAATTATGTAAGTGCCATGAATCCATTATGTATGCAAATTTTCCTATTCATGATTCTACATGGGTGCACAATCATTCAGTACAAATGCAACATCCACATGACAACACATTAAAGTTCAACCATATACGAGTGCAAACATATATGCATATGCAATATGCAGTGACTGAGCCGATCTAAAACCTAGATTGTGTGTGTATATGCAACCACGAGCAACCACTAGCAACCACTTGCAACCACTTGCAACCATCATACATAACATGTTTCAACTACATGTTTCCATCCAAAGGGTTTCTACCTAAAAGATAAGGTCGAGGAAATATACCTAAAAAGATAGATAAAAACGCAACTTAAGGAAAAGGAAAGATCAAGGATGTACCCTTGAATAGAAAAGGGTAGGCTGTACGGATTCTAGCTTCAGTTTCCCAAGTCGCGTCTCCCTCGGCGTCGCTCCACTGGACTTTGACGAGCTTGACTTCGCGGTTGCGTAGCTTCTTCACTTCCGTTCCTAATATGCGGGTTGGAACCTTCCTTATGGTTGCTTCGCGTTCCTCTTCGGCCTCTTCGAGAATATTCGGTTCTACCACTTCAACAGACTCATGTAGGCATTTTCGGAGATGTGAAACGTGAAAAACGTTGTGGACTCCAGCCAACTTCTCGGGTAGCTCTAATCTATAGGAAATTTTCCCAATTGTTCCTATCTAAAGGTATAGCCGAAGTAAAAACTTTGTGCCCATTAGGCAATGTCAAAACTGAAAACCTATGCCATATATATATTGATTAGGAGAAGAACTCCCTAAGCATCAGCCCCGAAGACCGAAATCAACATCAGACTGACACCCAAAGAGTTACTCAACCCAACCACCATATATGATTCTAGGCAACTAAGCATGATGGACTCCTTTTAGGTCACAAGGGAGTCCCTTCCTAAGACCAATCTGTATCCTATAAAACCCAAAAACTTTAGTCAAACCAATGAACACCCTCGAGCCCCAACATGTGTTACTAACAGATGAGTCATACTCCCTATGTGGTTTGCAACAGAAATTGGATTGAGAATGGGACCGAGAGGATATACAGAAAAGATACTATGCAAGTGAGCTTTACAGGAAGAGAGGGATCAAGGATATACTCTTAAGAAGAGATACGATGCACGAATCTAGTCTTCAATCTTCTAAGCCGCATTTCTTGAGCTTAACTCCATTATGCCTTGTCCGTCTTTAACTTCACAATTTCGTAGCTTCTTAATTCTTGTTTCCAAAATATGAGTTGGAACCTATTTCTCGTTCCTCTTTCCTTTCTCGTGGAGCCATGTGTCTAACGGGCAACGCAACGGGCTTTGCATTATCTACAAGATATATGCGGAAGTCTATTTCCCGCTTCGGAGGCAAGCCCTTCACCTCTTCGAAGACATCCGGATATTCCCGGACCACTCTAACTGATTGCAAATTTTCAACAGAGGCATCTAGCGATTCAAGATAACTAAGCATAACCGCATGCGAGGGATTACAAGAAATTTCCAAAGTATTACCGAGCTGGGTTAGGAGCCTAACAACCCTTTTCTCACAATCAAGGATGGCCCCATTTACTGGATAGCCAATCCATACCCAAAATCAAACCATACCCCGAAAAGCCCAAAACAAAGGCACTACATTGAAATTCAACACTTAGAATAGAAATTTTCAATCCCAAACAGATCATAGACAATTGAGCTGGGCCCCCAATTGGGTTTGAAACAATTAAGGGGTCCTCTACCATACTAGTTTTTAGGTGCAGAGATTCTACTAAAGCAGACGAGATAAAGGAGTGTGATGCGCCAGAATCAAATAAAGTGCGAACGGGGTGATCGTAAAGATAAACTACACTTTCTACAGAAGTGTTTGTACCTCGCTGTTGCAAAGGTGGCGCTTCCAGCACATGAATCTGTGCCCCTGGGGTGGATCCAGCGCCCTGCCCCTGTCCCCGTTTCTTTGGGCAGTCCTTAGCCCTATGGCCCGTCTCACCGCAAGAAAAGCACCCACCATTCTCCTTGGCCTTCTTTTTCCGGCAGTCCTTTACTAAGTGCCCCACTTTGCCACAGAAATTACACGTCCTCTTCTCTTTGTTGCCTTCCCCGCCTTTTTTAAAGTCTGTCTTCTTAGGCTGCAAACCCTCTTTCTTCTTGCCCTTATCCTCTTCATTCAGCAATGCCATTTGCACCAATCTTTCATACGTGGCTCCCATGGGTATATGGGTCATGGCCAAACTGTGTAATGGCTCATTCAACCCTTTGACGAAACGGAGAGCCTTCTTGTGCGGGGTGTTGACCAGGTCAAGCCCAAACCTAGCCAGCTCATCGAACTGATTCACATATTCTCTGACTGTCTTGTCCCCTTGCTTAAGAAATAAGAATTTTTCCAACTGCAAACTTCTTTCCGCATCTGAGAGAAATTTAGTCTCAAACCTTGCCCTAAAGTCCTCCCATGTCTCCACTGGTCTTTCAGCATTAGTGACTTCCCACCAGTAGGAAGCCTCGCCCTTCAATAGCCACACTGCCAATTGTACTTTTTGTCTATCTTCTACCTCAAAGATGATGAATAGGTCCTCCGTTTCTTTCAGCCAATTCCTAGCTGCCACGAAGGAATCAGTTCCATGGAAATCCCTTCCTCCCATAGCTTTAAAATCTTTACATATCTTAGCGAAAGTGTTTCCCCGAGGAGGAGGTGGAGGAAAAGGTGCCGCTGCAGCTGGATGATTTCCTTCAGCTGGGGGAGGAGGAACGGTAGGACGTGGCTGAGTGGCTCTTGCTTCTAAGAACCGTCTAAACCAACCAGGTATTGACACCCCTTCTGGCAAGTTAAGTTCTTGGGACATGCTGAAACAAAAAGGATAGATTCAAAACGAAGGATAAGAGATAGTACCTATGGCTTTGTGGGGACTTTGCCTTTTTAAAATAATATTTTCCTTTTAAAAATGCTTCTTTAAATTTCCTTTTTGAAAATAATTTTTCAAAACATTTTATCTTATCTGGTAAACCTATGCTCTGATACCAAGTGAAACACCCCACCTCCGTTAGGGTCACTCTCAAAGGGAATGCCCTAATTTTGGTGGAGGTTTATAAGTACAAGTCACAGATATACAAGACAGATATAAGAACACATATTTGTAAACAGCGGAAGAACAACAAACTTTATTTCACAAAGTCAAATACGTGTTACAACAACATCCTTTCCAAAAACATAACATAACACTTTCATAATCTGTCTTGAGTACATTATTTAAAGAAGCATAAATAAAACGTAGATAAACTGCAAAAGCCCCATAGTGGATTGTCCAAAGCCATAGTTCAAAACAGGAAAGTCCAAGCAATACATTTCTCTACTTCAAGCTGGATGTCAAGGCTGATCAAGCTGCTGTGTTCCCTCCCTGAGGACCTAGGGGGGGGGGGAAACGGAAGAAAGAAGACGAAAGAAAAATAGAGTCAGACATAAAGCCTGAGTAAGTCTAGTACTATTTTGTCTATGAATAAAGAACTGGGTATGATAAGTATAAACAAGAAGTGGGCAAGCACAATAAACTTGGTTAAGTTGTCTAGGGTCGAATATACTATCGTACCCCATGTTAATCTCTGAACCCATATAAACTAGTTTCCAATTTGCACCCCATAATCAGGGTGATGTGATCCATTCTATGATGATCGGCTCATACTCGCAAAGTTACATGTGTCTTACGGCCCCCGATGTCTGTAGTTACCTATGCTGGTCCCACCATGGGGTGTATCAAGTCCCATAGTGGCAAGCCGACACAACCTTAGAGTGCACAGGTATGCTACTGGTGTCCAGTGCCTTATTTTTCTGCACCGGAGTGTGTGCACGCCCGCACTCCGTTAGAACCTACACTGCTACACCACCGCCGTCGCTTTGACCTCTTACAATCAGCCCAGTAATCGTGCCCCACCCTGCCTAGTTTCAGGGTATCCTGATACACCTTTTAGGGTTACTGCTAAAAAGGGTCCCCCGTTACTAGGTTTTCTATCTCTAGCCATCATGCTAAGTTGGTTAAGTGTTTCCTACCTAACCCCCACCAGTCCGTTTAGTTTAGCATGTTCCATTTTGATTTAAGTCTTTAGTTCACTTAATCCTATCAATCCTGACTCAGCCTTAATTGTCTTATTAAGGCCCTGACCTCTCACATTAGACAGGTATTGTTGTGGCTGCCTGTTGCCGGTTGGTTCCGGGCAGTCTTACGCCACAACTCAGTCTAACCTCGGGTCCTTGCTGGGCTCCATGTTTAACCTCCCACATTGGATAGGTATTGTTGTGACTACTGGACAGCCGGGCGGTTCCGGGCAGGTTTACATCACAACTCAATCCAACCTCGGGTTAAACACATCGTATGTTCTACATTTACATATTTTGTCATTACTCTTTATTTCTTATATGTAAATATTTGCGGCCCATTATTAAGTTAATGGTGTAAAGGTTACACCAATCACGGACCCAACCCATACTTGAATTTGGGCCCTTCTATTTTATATTTTCATTCATTAATTAATTTTAACCTAACGTTATTTTCCCCCGTTTTACACGTCCGTTTATATACATTGGGCTTAGCCTTTTAAAGCCCAATTTAGCCATGCGAAAAGGGGAGGCTTAAAGCGTGATTACATACACAAAGAGGGGAAAGTGAGCGCATGAACTTGCATATGACGTTGGAAATACATAATAGAAACTGGTGTACTTGCATATATATACTTTGGTCATAAAGCATAGGTGACATGAACCAAACCATGTAAACTTAAGATAAGAATCTAAATTAGGTGTCACATAGTCTTAACTACAACATAGACCTATGTTCTCATTTAGGCATAAACATAAACAAGTCATGTTCATAAGGTTTCTACATGTTTACAAAGGGGATACTTTGTTACTAACACAAAATCATAGATCAACTTAATTATGGTTTAAGTCTAATCACATAACGATAGTATAAATATACTTATGCATAAATATTCCTAAGCATGGTGTTTGCTTTAAACTTGCAAAAAGGGATTTTTGAGTCTAACCTAGCCATGTCTCACATATGTCATCATAAAATTCTTGTAAACAAGATAGACTTAATCATGGATTTCAATTATGCCAAATATCATTCATAGCCTAGCCATATTCATAAGTTTGCAAAAGCATGACTTAATACATGGATTATGGTGTCAAAATTCCAACATAGTTTCTTATGAACTATAACAACCAAACTTGTTTCAATTACTTGCAAAATGATTTATGCACAAAAATATACATCATGATGACATAATAACAAAGCCCCAAACTTGCATGAATTTCAATCAACTACATACATGTAGCTTCAACATAGATTACATAATTTGCGCAATATTCAAAACGTATACTTGCATAGAACTACCGCATGTAGTTCTTTATAATGAATAACATAATTTTGCACAAATATGAACTACTTTATTATCCCAATTCAAGCATACAAATCAATACAGTTGTTTATTCATACCAAAGTAATACTCTACTTACAATGGTTGCGGCGAATTCTCTAATTAAGAGATATGATTCCTTTGTTGAATTGATTGGCTTTAGGTTGCTTGAATTGCTTTAGGCTTTAGAACTTTCTTCCTAATTCTCTCTCTAGTTGGCGGCTACTCTTAGTCGTTCCTCAGCAACATGGCGGCTATGTTCTTAATTTGAATGAATAGATTAGGGTTTAGTCTAGGGTTGTTTATATAGAGGTTAGGAATTGATTAGGACCATTGATGTTGCTAGGTTAGATCGTAGCCATTCATTCGATAGAGAGACCAATTAGAGCCTGCCACCTAGCCCTAATGACAAAGCAGACCACAGAAAATCGGCCAAACACAGACCTGGCCAGCCAGGTTGGCTGGGCTCGACCAGGTCGACACCCCTGTCGACAGGGCTGTCGACAGCCCTGTCGACATGGGTAGCCCAGGTCGACAGCCCAGTCGACCTGGGTGGCCTAGGTGGGTGTTTATCCGCCCTGGCCCATTGGGCCCGATTTTTAATTATTTTATTCTGTTTGAATTTTAAATTTAATTCAAAAACTTCCGAAGGCCATATCTTCTTCATACGGACTCCGTTTTTCGAAAACTCGGACTCTATTTCGCGTATTTTTCCGAGACGAACGCAATGGCGTATCCCGTTTCCCTTGGTTCTTTGATTTGAAATTAATTATACTTTAATTTGTTACTTTCACAGTTATAGAATTTGCGGGGTGTTACAATTATTTTCATAAAGGTTTTAAAAGAAAGCATTTTTCAAAAAGAAAAGTCTATTTTGAAAAACATATTCCCCAAAGCTGTATGTAGTGTCCTTTGGTCCTTTGTCTAAATCTCTTCCCTTTTCATTTCAGCATGTCTGGGGAACCTAACATTCCAGAGGGCGTTACGATACCTGGATGGTTCCATAGGTATCTAGAGGCTACGATGACTGCCGAGGGCCAAAGAAACGTTCCACCCACAACTGCACCTGTCGTTCCTCCTCCTCCTTCAAGAGCAGATAATTTCGCTAAGATTTGCAAAGATTTCTATGCCATGGGAGGGAAGCCATTCAATGGAACTGAAATATTCGTAGAGGCAAGGAATTGGCTCAAGGAGACCGAGGACTTATTCGTAATCTTTGAAGTGGAAGATCAGAGGAGGAATCAGTTAGCTGCTTGGCTACTGAAAGATGAAGCTTCGTTTTAGTGGGAAGTTACCCAAACTAGACTCCCGGTAGAGACAGGGATGATTTTAGACAAAGATTTGAAATGAAATTTCTTTCCCAAGCTGAGAAAAGCATGCAAATGGAGAGGTTCTTGGCGCTCAAACAAGGAAACATGACTATTAAAGAATATGTGAACAAATTCAACCAGCTAGCAAGATTTGGATTGGAATTGATAGGTACTCCGCATAAGAAAGCATTGTGGTTTGCTAAAGGGCTAAATGAACCCCTTCATGGGTTAGTTATGTCTTACATTCCAATGGGAGATACTTTTGAAAGGTTCATTTTATGGCCCTGATGCATGAGGAAGACAAGGAAGAAAAGAAGGAAGTAAAAGATGAGGAAACAATGCAAAATAAAAAGTATGGCCCAACAAGGGACAACAACAACAATAGAAGAAAGGCGGGAAGAATGACAAGGCTAAGGATAAGAGGAAATGTCACAGTTGTGGACGAGAGGGTCACGTGGTCAAAGACTGTAAAAGATGGAAGAATACTTGCTTCAATTGTGGAGAGGTCAAACACTTTGTTAGGAAGTTCCCGAAGAAACAGGGACCACAGGGACAAGGTCAAAGGGAAGGAGCTTCTGGAGTGTAGGTGCATGCTCTCACGATCAGTGCTTCAGATAGAGGTAGGAAAATTTCTGCGGAAGGTTTGATTTCTCTTTTCAGTCATCCTATTATAACTCTTTTTTATTCTGGCGCTTCACATTCATTTATATCTAGTTCTCTGGTTGAATATCTGCACTTAAATACAAGTATGGTAGTGGATCCCGTTACTGTCTCAAACCCCATTGGTGGTTCGGCTCATTTATCCATGATTTTTTGGGCTTTGAGGATATCTATCTTAGGCGTCGAGTTTGAATGCGACGCGTATGTGCTCGGTTTTATGGGCTATGGGTTGATTCTAGGGATGGATTGGCTAACCATGTATGGTGCCAACCTAGATTGTGAGAGCAGGGTCGTTAGGCTTCTGACTTGTCGTGGGAGGACCCACGAGATTTTTTGTGACCTGCAAGGATTTGTTATGCTTAGTTTCCTAGAGTCTCCTTGTGATGACCCCAAACTTCCGTAGACCGAAAGTAAGGATGATCATTTTGGAATACAACATATTTACCACAAAAACAGATCTCAGATAATTATCATAACACATAAACATTTACAGCGGAAATAAACGTCATCAGCATCATAGCAAAACATCAGAGTATGCAGTTTTACAGGATCCACTTAGCATAATAGAAGTCTTAACAAAAGAGGAACAAGTCTCAAATGAAAAGAAATGAGTTTTAAATCCCATTACATACATCAAAAGCAAAAGATAGAAAAATGTCTCAAAAGTAGAATAAAAGATGGAGAAAAGGCCTTCTTCTTCTTCCTCTTCCTCCCAAAGCTAGCCCCCACCAAAAAGTGTCACCTAGAAACCTGTCAATTGGCTGCCCGTGTGGAAAGAGGGCACCCGAGTTTGCAAAAGTGAAACAAACTACGAGTCAGTCATGGGACTGGTGTGAGAATTCTTAACTAAATTAACTATCAAGATGGCGAATCCCAGGACCACGCCGCTAACGCGGAACGGGTTTACTCCATTGGATTGCCAGCGCAATATTTTATAAAGTTTATATAAAACCAGCGAAATGACTTTTGAAAAATGAAATCATCATAAGACTCAAGTCCTATCACACAATGCAACGCACACAGGAGGATAGAGTTTTCCCTTATGATGATCAAACATGCTTAATACGTGAAAAGTAATATTTTAATATTATCATTAGTGTCTAGGCAGTATTAAAATACTTCAATATAAATATATCAATCCTAGACGGCGTATGTACCATATACTATGTCGTCGTATATAAGTTTACAATCAAAACCGAAGTGTCGTCGTATTGGGAATTGGTTTTCTATCATGAAATCGAGGCTAGGGATCGTCCTCTTCCCATTCGAGACACTCTAGCCAATGCCTCAGGATCACACCTATGGGCAACCCTTGGATGCGGTAGGGCCGGTCCCTACCTAAAGGTAGTGGATTAGTTATGCCTGAACATACGTTTCCCGGTCCTTTTGGACCTATAATGTGACCACTTCCGGCCTATAAAAACGAGGTACCTCAATCCAAAATCCACATAGTAAAATGTCGGACCGTGTTAAAGCCCAAACACCACTCTAGCTAGAAAGAAACATTTGTACTCCCTACGGTCCATATCCCGTTTTTGACTCATACCGGGGTGTGAGGCTCGCGAAGTTACGTTATACACAAAGCTATGCTCAAACAGGTTATGCTTTGATCATCAGCCACAAGGCCTACTTTTCAACAAAGCCTTGATCATTGCATCTTGGCGTGCCACGATGACAATTCAACGTCATGCTATCGATAACTACTACTACGTATCCGGGTGTTAAGTAGAGAATAAATTCTCCACCACCAAACAGACATATATTAACAGAAATCGATTTAATTACATGTAGCGAATTCCAAAGTCAGACACACATCCATTTACAAGTCCGTTCTGGGTCTGAACGAAGCCGGAGACACCAAAAAGGTGCTCGCTTATCTGCACGATCAACACACACGTCCGGACAATTACTGCTTCAACCTAGTCCTGGGAGCAAGTCAGTCCAAGGTATCATAAGTCATCGCCCATTCGATGTGAAGATCGCCGGTCTTCTACACCGTCTTGTTACAACTTTGATTAAATCACCGTTCAATTATTTGAAATGAGTTAAACTTGGCCTTTTCAAATAATTGTCGCATAATTATTGTTTAAAACACTTCATATATATTTATAACTATTTATCGCTATTTTTATTTATTAAAAATAGCTCGAAATATATATACAACGTTTTGGGTCAATGAGCGGCGTTGGCGCTGTTTTTACCAAAATTTGATTTACACAAATCTTAAAATCTAACCGTCGGATTTTGATGAAATTTATATCGTTGGAAAGCTCTTCCCAAAGCAGTCCTAACGGTTCCAGTTTTGGAAAAATCTAACGGTCGTATCTTTCTATATATTCGTTTGAAGTTACGATTGTTGATACGCGAACTACAGCGCTCGTTTCGTTTAATTTTATATATTTTATATTTATATATAATATATAAACCATTTGGGCGATTTCCTTTATTAAAAAAAATGAGGATTTCAACAATGTATTATTCTATATCAAATAAAAATGACATTTTTGTTCGCCAATTCTAATGCAACCAAAAATGATAGTTCAACGATCTATATTTCTATATTCAACAATAATGACGTTTTTGTTCGCCAATTCTAATGCGACCAAAATTGATATTTTAAAATGTATAATTTCAATGTTCAACAAAATGTCATTTTTGTTCGCCAATTCTAATGCGACCAAAAATGATATTTTAAAATGTATAATTTCAATGTTCAACAAAATGACATTTTTGTTCGCCAATTCTAATGCGACCAAAAATGATATTTTAAAATAATTTCAATGTTCAACAAAATGACATTTTTGTTCGCCAATTCTAATGCGACCAAAAATGATATTTTTAAATGTATAATTTCAATGAAAAATGTAAAAGTCCCTTATTCTTTTATTTACATTTAAAATGTAAATCTCTTTTTATTCTTTTCTATAACATTGAAAATAAAAATGTCTTTTTATACTTCTATTACTAAGAGAACTCAATTAAAAAGTAAATTCATCTTTCTATGTAAATTTTGCATTGTAAAATGCAATTAAAAAGGTGGACTTTATTTCCAATGCAAACGTCTTTTCTAGCTTCAATATCCTAAAATAAATATAATTCCTAATGTCAAGATTTGATTCATTTCAACTATACTAACATAACGATGAAATTTTGTTCATTTCAACCATATAGACATGACGATGAAATTTTGGTGTCGTTTCAACTATATAAACATAACGATGAAATTTGATTCACATCAACTATACTAACATGACGGTGAAATTTGGTTCATTTCAACTATACTAACATAATGAGGAAATTTGATTCACATCAACTATACTAACATGACGGTGAAATTTGGTTAATTTTTGATGAATCACAATAAAGGCCTTATCTTATTTTCATTTGTAAATCATATAAGGTGTCTAATATTTATCTTATCTTCTAGTTAAAGTTTAAAAGATCCAAATTTTCTTTATTTTATAAATCAAATAAAGACCTACACTTCCTTTTATTTTGTAAAACAAAATAAAGGGTTCAAACTTTTCCCTTATATTTTGTAAATAAAAGATTCAAACTTTTCTTTATATAGTAAATAAAAGATTCAATTTTCTTTTATATAGTAAATAAAAGATTCACCTTTCCTTCGTTTTCAAGACAAAAGATTAAAACTTTAATTATATTTTGTTTATCAAACAAAAGATTAAAACTTTGCTTTTATTTTGTTATTCAAACAAAAGATTAAAACTTTGCTTTTAATTTGTTATTCAAACAAAAGATTAAAACTTTGCTTTTAATTTGTTATTCAAACAAAAGATTAAAACTTTGCTTTTAATTTGTTATTCCTAAATAAGAATTCAACTTAAATAAAAGGATTAAAAAAAATAAAAATAAAAATAAAAAGATGAGAACTTTATTATGATTACATCAGAATATTTCAGATCCAAACAATCAAATTATAACATGACATCACAACGAATCAGATTCAACAATCACCACATAACAGATCAGAATAATGTACAATGATTCAACTGATCGAATAGAATTTAAAATAAATTATTTAATTATTTAAATTCCGAATCTCACAGTCGTTGACGATTTTTGGCCAAAATTCGAACTATTCAGAATCAACTCCAATCAGTCTATATGCGTAGATCTCAGTCACACGATTACAACGCCGCTGAAATCATCGAATTTCGAATTGAAACGAGTTAGATATGATAAATTGAAGTTTAAAATAATTTAAATTAATTAAATAATAAATTAATTAGAGAAATAAACCTTTCTTCCTCTTAGACACTACAGGCCATGGTTTTACCATATTCTTCAAATCCTAGGGTTCAGATTTGCTCGCGGATGGATGCACTAGAGACTGATCGGACGTCGGGACTTCGACGGGCTACGGGTGGCGCACGCGGGGGGGGGGGGGGGGGGGGGGGGTTGGCCGAACTCGGCGGCGGCTATGGGGGCCCACGGCAGACGAACGGGCGTGGGTTTGCGAGGCTGCTGCTCTAGCTTCGGGCGACGAGGAGATGATCAGGTGGTATAGAATTAAAGAGGACGGAAGGGGCTTCGATTTGGTATGTGTGAGGGATTTTAATTCGAAGGGATGAAGAAGAAATTGATGGAGGAAGGGGAAGCAATTTCGGCCATAGGTTTGAGGGGGGCGGCGGCAACGAAGATGGTGAATAGTAAAATAGGGTTTTGTCCTATTTTTATAATATTTTATGTGTAATTTTAGAATTAAATCCATAATTTCTAAACTATTTTGATTTCAGCCCAGAAGAAGGTGCCCCTAGCCAATAACCCATATTCCGGACCCAATGGGACAAGTCCCGTCAGCCCAAACGGCTGTCTGTGGCCTGTATTATTTAATTTAATATTTAATTCCATTATTAATTTAATTCGTCTGCATAAATAAATTCACCGAGGCCACAAACGGACTCAGAAAAATCCCGAAAAAATATATTTGTCTATGTTATGACGATACGGTCCAAACAAAATTAATTTTGTCGAATTCTGACACTGTTTGAAAAATGGCTATTTTTTAGTTGATTAAGTTTGACTGTAATCGACCAAACACATTTCCTTCGCCACGCTCACATATTAAATCGAAAAATTCTAAAATTGAAACCTAGCAATAATATGACATTCCGGTTCCGATGAAAGTGGTTTCGTCGAAAACAGAGATCGTTTGAAAATTGACTATTTTCACTGGCTTTAATATTATTTAAAAATGGAATTTTTGAATTTCTGCCACATTTTTCCACCAAATAATTTAAAATAAAAATTTTAAATTGGTTCGAATTTTTCCGGGTTGTTACAATCTCCCCCACTTAAGAATTTTCGTCCTCGAAAAGGAAACAAAGTAGGAACCAAGATGGAAAATGTAAATTGAGGAAAATGTACCTTAACACAAGAGTTATTCGGAGATATCCACTCTGCACTTAGGGTAAGCCTTTTTGATGCTGTCCTCTGTCTCCCAAGTACAGTCTCTAGGATCCCCACTCCATTGAACCTTGACTAGGTTAATCTTCTTATTCCTCAAGATTTTGGTTTCTTTGCCAATGATCTTAATCGGGTCCTTTCTCACTGTCAGATTTGGAGCAATATCTAGGACCTGTTGGTTTAATTCATCCTCAATCAGATCTGGATCGTGCACATGCTTGCGGAGTTGAGACACATGAAATACATCATGCACCATAGGCAACCAGTCGGGCAGCTGCACTCTATAAGCGAGAGTACCAACCCTTTCGAGAATAGGGAATGGACCAATGAATCTCGGTGCCAACTTTCCCGTCTTCCCAAAACGAATCACGCCTCTCAGAGGAGAAACCTTCAAGTATACTCGATCACCCACAGAGAATTCTAGATTCCTTCTTCGCTAGTCTGCGTAGCTCTTTTGTCGGCTCTGAGCAGTCAACAAGCACTTCTTAATCAAGTCAACCTTCTCCGATGCTTCTCGAACCACGTCGGAGCCCAAGACTAGTCGATTGCCCGGCTCCACCCAACATGCTGGAGATCTGCACGACCTGCCATAAAGTAATTCAAATGGTGACATCCCCAAGCTTGCTTGGTAGCTATTATTATAGGAGAATTCCACCAAGTGCAAGTGGTCCTCCTATGAACCTCCATAGTCGAGAATGCAAGCACGCAATAAGTCTTCCAAAACACGATTCACCCTCTCAGTCTGGCCATCTGTCTGAGGGTGATAGGCAGAGCTCAGATTTAACTTGGTCCCAAGTTCCTCTTGAAAAGCTTACCAGAATTTACTGGTAAACAATGGATCCCGATCACTGACAATGCTTTTGGGAACCCCATGCAGTCTGACTATCTCTTTAAGATAGAGCTGTGCTAAACTTTGAGCTGTTCTATTGGACCGAACAGGGATGAAATGGGCAGATTTTGTTAAGCGGTCGACAATCACCCATATGCTATCGTTGCCCTTTCTGCTTCGAGGCAAGCCATCTATAAAGTCCATAGAAATTTCCTCCCACTTCCAACCAAGAACTCCTAGCGGTTGCAACAAACCTGCCAGTTTCTGCTGATCACTTTTGACTTGCTGACAAGTGGGACATCTAACAACATAAATGGAAATTTCTCTCTTCATCGACCTCCACCAAAATGTACGCTTGAGGTCGTGATACATCTTGCTCACTCCAGGGTGAACACTAAGCTTAGATTTACGACATTCATCCATAACCTCCCTTCTGAGCTTAGAGTCGTATGGGACACAGATTCGGCCCAATAGCCTCAGAACCCCTTTGTCATCAATTTGGAAACTTGTGGTTTCGTCATCCTGAATTCTCTTAATAATCCTCTGAATAAATTTATCATCCTTCTGAAGAGCAGAGACTTTATCAATCAAAGAGGGAGTGATAATTAGACTGGCGATAATGAGATTATTGCATTCTGCATTCTTTCTACTGAGTGCATCGGCTACAACGTTTGCTTTTCCTGGAGTATATAGGATATCCAGGTCATATGATGCAAGAAATTCGACCCAGCGCTGCTGCCTCATATTCAAATCTTTTTGGGTAAAAAGGTGCTTCAAAGATTTGTGGTCGGTGTAAATTTCAAACTTTTCACCCAAAAGATAATGTCTCCATATTTTAAGAGCAAACACAATGGCCATTAGTTCAAGGTCATGCGTAACATAATTCTTCTCATGCGGTTTCAGTTGGCGGCTAGCATATGCGACTACCCTGCCTCTTTGCATCAGCACTGCACCAATACCTTAAATAAATAAGGGATAACATGTTAAAATGAGATTTGTCATTAAAGGAAAAATGTTATCTCAGACATGTAAATTTATAAAGAGAAAACTTTGCTTAGAGGCGTCGGTCCAGACCTTCAAATCCTGATTGCCATCTATGATGGTCAACACAGGAGCATTGGTCAACCTCTTCTTTAGCTCTTGGAAAGCTGCCTCGCATTTCGGTGTCCACTTGAATTTCGTATGCTTCTTGGTCAGGTTTGTCAATGGACAAGCTACCTTCGAAAAATCTTTAACAAATTTCCGATAATAGCCGGCCAGTCCCAAGAAACTTCTAACCTCCGTGGGAGTTTTAGGCTGCTTCCATTCTTGGATGGCTGAGATCTTTCCTGGATCTACTGAGATGCCTTCCTTTGATACAACATGGCCGAGGAATTTCACCTCCTCTTGCCAGAACATGCATTTAGAAAATTTTGCTTTCAGCATATTTCTTCGCAAAATCTCTAAGACTTCTCTCAGATGCTGTTCGTGCTCAGCAGCGGACTTAGAAAAGATGAGGATGTCATCGATGAACACGAGCACAAATTTATTTAAAACATCTCTGAATACTCTATTCATCAAATCAACAAAATATGCTGGGGCATTACATAGACCGAAAGGCATAACTAGCCATTCGTAAAAGATGTCAGGGCCTCTGAAAGTAGTTAAAGGCACACACTTCTCTGCAATGCGAAGTTGATGGAAGCCTGTAGCTAGGTCCATCCTAGAGAATACTCGTGCCCCATGCAATCGGTCAAGCAAGTCATCAATACGAGGCAGTGGATATTTATTCTTAAGAGTTTGCTTGTTGAGATCACGGTAGTCTACACATAGCCTGAGAGTACCGTCTGATTTTGGGACGAACACCACTGATGCTCCCCATTCCGAGAAGCTGGGCCTGATCAGACCCTTCCACAAAAGCTGTTTGGTTTGATTTTTCAGCTCCTCTCTTTCTTTTGGCGACATTCTCCGAATGGGATGTACAACAGGCCTTGCATTCGGAGCCAAATCAATTCGGAAGCTGATTTCTCTATGTGGAGGTAGGCCCTCAACTTCTTTGAAAACATCAGCATAATCTTTGACGACATGGATATCCTCAATAGAAGTAGGGGTAACTTCTAGAGAAGACCAGAAGGTTTTCCTGTCGGTGGCTGAGCCATGGCAGGGGATACATACATTACCGAGTTTAGTTTTAACTTTGACAATTCTTTCGGTGCATACTAACTCCGCTTCATATTTTGCTAACCAATCTATACCAAGTATGATGTCATACCCAGAAAACTCCATGATGATCAAATTAAAAGGAAACTGATAGCGAGAATAGGAGATAAGCACTTTACAATACTGATCTAGAATGAGGGAACCTCCTATCGGACTACTAGCTCTAATCAAAATTTTGAGTTTTCTAGGTTTCAGTTTCAACTTTTTACTTGCATCTTTAGAAATAAAGCTTCTTGCAGCACCAGTATCAAATAAGACAGTAATAGGGATGTTCTTAATATTAAGCGTACCTTCTAAGACATCGGGTTTATTAGGCCCCTCAGTCGAAGCTGGTGCAACTGCTCCCTCATAAACATGTGCCACTTCGGTTTTCTTCAACAGAGGACAGTTTCTGGCAAAGTGCCCCGGCTTATGGCAGTTATAGCAATCCTGTGTGTTCCTGGGGTTCTGACCACGATTCTGAGAATTCTGACCATGGTTCTGGGAGCTTTGACCACGGTTCTGACTAGGGGCTGAAACATCTCTCTTGACCCTTTTTGGTGCTCTACACTCGTAATCGAAATGCCCAATCTTGCCGCAGTTATAGCAGGTCACCTTGCTTCTATCCCTCTTCTTCCCTTGTGGCTTAGCTGAAGAAGAATTGCTCGCCTCCTGTTTCTTGTTAGCCTGTTCCTTCTGGTTGTTGCTTTGACCTTTCCACCTATCCTGCGGTCCAGACTCATCATTTTCCTCATAGCGGCATGCCATCTCCACTACTTCATTGAAAGGAAGCTTGATATGGGCAGTGACTCGATTCAAATATTTCTTGGATAGCCCCTTGATAAATTTCTTGTTCTTCTCCACTAGGTCTTGAATCAAACTAGGGGCATATTGTGAAAGCTCATCAAACTTCCTCACATACTCAGAAACGGTCATACTGCCTTGCTGCAGGTTAACGAACTGCTCGTGCATACGCTCTCTAGCTTGTGGGGGTATATACTTCTCATTGAAAAGCTCCTTGAATCAGGCCCATGACATATTGGCCACGTCATTGCAGATTTTAATTGTATCCCACCAATGCCCTGCTTCCTCCTTTAGTTGCCAAACTGCCAGGTAACACCTTCGCTGATCTTCCAGTTCCAAGCCTTCTAGGATCTTTTCGCAATCTTTAAGCCACGCCTCTGCTTGAATCGTAGACTCCCGCCCTGTAAAAGGTACATCTCCAAGGTTCTTGAATTTCTTTGACATTCTCTCCAAATCAAAAGCCTGCGGAGGTGGAGGTGGTTCAACTACGACCTCTGAATTATGCTGGTCTTGAGTGATGGGTGTCTCGTCTCTAGCTTGCCCTCCAGCTCCTACTCGGGCTCCTCCTCTAGCTCCGCCTCGAGCTCTACCACGGGCTCCGCCTCGGGCTGTTCTTGATCTAGTATCCATTTAAATCAGTCTGTACCATCAAGGAAAGAGTCAGACCAACAAAAATGAGAATTTTCAAGAAAAGATAAGATAAGGACGAGATGAAAAGATGATGATGTAATGACTGGTAAATATGTTCTATTCTGCTGTGCTAACTCTAGGACATTACTAGTCCTATCTCTAATGAGCTACTCGTCATAGAATAATGTGGATCCTATCTAGACGAATTGTTCTAAATATGTCATATTCCGTAGCTAAGGTAAACCTTAGGCTCTGATACCAACTGTGATGACCCCAAACTTCCGTAGACTGAAAGTAAGGATGTTCATTTTGGAATACAACATATTTACCACAAAAACAGATCTCAGATAATTATCATAACACATAAACATTTGCAGCGGAAATAAACGTCATCACATCACAGTAAAACATCAGAGTATGCAGTTTTACAGGATCCACTTAGCATAATAGAAGTCTTAACAAAAGAGGAACAAGTCTCAAATGAAAAGAAATGAGTTTTAAATTCCATTACATACATCAAAAGCAAAAGATAGAATAATGTCTCAAAAGCAGAATAAAAGATGGAGAAAAGGCCTTCTTCTTCTTCCTCCCAATGCTAGCTCCCACCAAAAAGTATCACCTAGAAACATGTCAATTGGCTGCCCGTGTGGAAAGAGGGCACCCGAGTTTGCAAAAGTGAAACAAACTACGAGTCAGTCATGGGACTGGTGTGAGAATTCTTAATTAAATTAACTATCATGATGGCGAATCTCAGGACCACGCCGCTAACGCGGAACGAGTTTACTCCATTGGATTTCCAGTGCAATATTTTATAAAGTTTATATAAAACCAGCGAAATGACTTTTGAAAAATGAAATCATCATAAGACTCAAGTCCTATCACACAATGCAGCGCACACAGAAGGATAGAGTTTTCCCTTATGATGATCAAACATGCTTAATACGTGAAAAGTAATATTTTAATATTATCATTAGTGTCTAGGCAGTATTAAAATACTTCAATATAAATATATCAATCCTAGACGGCATAGGTACCATATACTATGTCGCCGTATATAAGTTTACAATCAAAACCGAAGTTTCGTCGTATTGGGAATTGGTTTTCTATCATGAAATCGAGGCTAGGGATCGTCCTCTTCCGATTCGATACACTCTAGCAAATGCCTCAGGATCACACCTATGGGAAACCCTTGGATGCGGTAGGGCCGGTCCCTACCTAAAGGTAGTGGATTAGTTATGCCTGAACATACGTTTCCCGGTCCTTTTGGACCTATAATGTGACCACTTCCGGCCTATAAAAACGAGGTACCTCAATCCAAAATCCACATAGTAAAATGCCGGGCCGTGTTAAAGCCCAAACACCACTCTAGCTAGAAAGAAATGTATGCACTCCCTACGGTCCATATCCCGTTTTTGACTCATACCGGGGTGTGAGGCTCGCGAATTTACGTTTTACACAAAGCTATGCCCAAACAGGCTATGCTTTGATCATCAGCCACAAGGCCTGCTTTTCTACAAAGCCTTGATCATTGCATCTTGGCGTGCCACGATGACAATTCAACGCCATGCTATCGATAACTACTACTACGTATCTGGGTGTTAAGTAGAGAATAAATTCTCCACCACCAAACAAACATATATTAACAGAAATCGATTTAATTACATGTAGCGAATTCCAACGTCAGACACGCATCCATTTACAAGTCCGTTCTGGGTCTGAACGAAACCGGAGACACCAAAAAGGTGCTCGCTTATCCGCACGATCAACACACACGTCCGGACAATTACTGCTTCAACCTAGTCCTGGGAGCAAGTCGGTCCAAGGTATCAGAAGTCATCGCCCATTCGATGTGAAGATCGCCGGTCTTCTACACCGTCTTGTTACATCTTTGATTGAATCGCCGTTCAATTATTTGAAATGAGTTAAACTCGGCCTTTTCAAACAATTGTCGCATAATTATAGTTTAAAACATTTCATATATATTTATAACTATTTATCGCTATTTTTATTTATTAAAAATAGCTCGAAATATATATACGACGTTTCGGGTCAATGAGCGGCGCTGGCGCTGTTTTTACCAAAATTTGATTTATACATATCTTAAAATCTAACTTTCAGATTTTGATGAAATTTATATCGTTGGAAAGCTCTTCCCAAAGCGGTCCTAACGGTTCCAGTTTTGGGAAAATCCAACGGTCGGATCTTTCTATATATTCGTTTGAAGTTACGATTGTCGATACGCGAACTGCAGCGCTCGTTTCGTTTAATTTTATATATTTTATATTTATATATAATGTATAATATATAAACCATTTGGGAGATTTCCTTTATTAAAAAAAATGAGGATTTCAACAATGTATTATTCTATATCAAATAAAAATGACATTTTTGTTCGCCAATTCAAATGCGACCAAAAATGATAGTTCAACGATGTATATTTCTATATTCAACAAAAATGACGTTTTTGTTCGCCAATTCTAATGCGACCAAAAATGATATTTTAAAATGTATAATTTCAATGTTCAACAAAATTACATTTTTGTTCGCCAATTCTAATGCGACCAAAAATGATATTTTAAAATGTATAATTTCAATGTTCAACAAAATGACATTTTTGTTCGCCAATTCTAATGCGACCAAAAATGATATTTTAAAATGTATAATTTCAATGTTCAACAAAATGACATTTTTGTTCGCCAATTCTAATGCGACCAAAAATGATATTTTAAAATGTATAATTTCAATAAAAAATGTAAAAGTCCCTTATTCTTTTATTTACATTTAAAATGTAAATCTCTTTTTATTCTTTTCTATAACATTGAAAATAAAAATGTCTTTTTATACTTCTATTACTAAGAGAACTCAATTAAAAAGTAAATTCATCTTTCTATGTAAATTTTGCATTGTAAAATGCAATTAAAAAGGTGGTCTTTATTTCCAATGCAAACGCCTTTTCTAGCTTCAATATCCTAAAATAAATATAATTCCTAATGTCAAGATTTGATTCATTTCAACTATACTAACATAACGATGATTTTTTTTTTTCATTTCAACCATATAGACATGACGATGAAATTTTGGTGTCGTTTCAACTATATAAACATAACGATGAAATTTGATTCACATCAACTATACTAACATGACGGTGAAATTTGGTTCATTTCAACTATACTAACATAATGAGGAAATTTGATTCACATCAACTATACTAACATGACGGTGAAATTTGGTTCATTTTTGACGAATCACAATAAAGGCCTCATCTTATTTTCATTTGTAAATCAAATAAGGTGTCTAATATTTATCTTATCTTCTAGTTGAAGTTTAAAAGATCCAAATTTTCTTTATTTTATAAATCAAATAAAGACCTACACTTCCTTTTATTTTGTAAAACAAAATAAAGGGTTCAAACTTTTCTCTTATATTTTGTAAATAAAAGATTCAAACTTTTCTTTATATAGTAAATAAAAGATTTAATTTTCTTTTATATAGTAAATAAAAGATTCATCTTTCCATTGTTTTCAAGACAAAAGATTAAAACTTTAATTATATTTTGTTTATCAAACAAAAGATTAAAACTTTGCTTTTATTTTGTTATTCAAACAAAAGATTAAAACTTTGCTTTTAATTTGTTATTCAAACAAAAGATTAAAACTTTGCTTTTAATTTGTTATTCAAACAAAAGATTAAAACTTTGCTTTTAATTTGTTATTCCTAAATAAGAATTCAACTTAAATAAAAGGATTAAAAAAATAAAAAATAAAAATAAAAATAAAAAGATGAGAACTTTATTATGATTACATCAGAATATTTCAGATCCAAACAATCAAATTATAACATGACATCACAACGAATCAGATTCAACAATACAACAATCACCACATAACAGATCAGAATAATATACAATGATTCAACTGATCGAATAGAATTTAAAATAAATTATTTAATTATTTAAATTCAGAATCTCACAGTCGTTGACGATTTTTGGCCAAAATTCGAACTGTTCAGAATCAACTCCAGTTAGTCTATATGCGTAGATCTCAGTCACACGATTACAACGCCGCTGAAATCATCGAATTTCGATGTGAAATGAGTTAGATATGATAAACTGAAGTTTAAAATAATTTAAATTAATTAAATAATAAATTAATTAGAGAAATAAACCTTTCTTCCTCTCAGACACTACAGGCCGCGGTTTTACCCTATTCTTCAAATCCTAGGGTTCAGATTTGCTCGCGGATGGATGCACTAGAGACTGATCGGACGTCGGGACTTCGACGGGCTACGGGTGGCGCACGCGGAGGGAGGGGGTGGTTTGGCCGAACTCGGCGGTGGCTAGGGGGGCCCACGGCGAACGAACGGGCGCGGGTTTGCGGGGCTGCTGCTCTGGCTTCGGGCGACGAGGAGATGATCAGGTGGTATGGAATTTAAGAGGACGGAAGGGGATTCGATTTGGTATGTGTGAGGGATTTTAATTCGAAGGGATGAAGAAGAAATTGATGGAGGAAGGGGAAGCAATTTCGGCTATAGATTTGAGGGGGGCGGCGGCAAAGAAGATGGTGAATAGTAAAATAGGGTTTTGTCCTATTTTTATAATATTTTATGTGTAATTTTAGAATTAAATCCAAAATTTCTAAACTATTTCGATTTCAGCCCAGAAGAAGGTGCCCCTAGCCAATAACCCATATTCCGGACCCAATGGGATAGGTCCCGTCAGCCCAAACGGCTGTCTGTGGCCTGTATTATTTAATTTAATAGTTAATTCCTTTATTAATTTAATTCGTCTGCATAAATAAATTCACTGAGGCCACAAACGGACTCAGAAAAATCCCGAAAAAATATATTTGTCTATGTTATGACGATACGGTCCTAAAAAAATTAATTTCGTCGAATTCTGACACTGTTTGAAAAATGGCTATTTTTCAGTTGATTAAATTTGACTATAATCGACCAAACACATTTTCCTTCGCCACGCTCACATATTAAATCGAAAAATTCTAAAAATTGAAACCTAGGAATAATATGACATTCCGGTTCCGATGAAAGTGGTTTCGTCGAAAACAGAGATCGTCTGAAAATTGACTATTTTCACTGGCTTTAATATTATTTAAAAATGGAATTTTTGAATTTCTGCCACATTTTTCCACCAAATAATTTAAAATAAAATTTTTAAATTGGTTCGGATTTTTCCGGGTTGTTACACTCCTGATGCATTTATCACATTTTGCAATCTGTTCCAATAGTTCGAGATTATTCTGATGTTTTTGATGAGGTACGGGGCTTACCCCTGAAGCACGAGATCAATTTTCGTTTATATTTGGTGGACAATGCAAAGCCAGTTGCATTGCCAGTGCGTCATATGGCTCCTAGGGAAAGGAGGGAGCTGGGTAAGCAAATATGGGAGTTACTTGAGAAAGGATTTATCAGGCGAAGCATATCTGAATGGGGTGCTCCAGTAGTATTTGCAACTAAGGCAGATGGTTTGCTTTGTTTGTGCGTAGACTATAGAGAGTTAAACAAACTCACAAAGAAGAATAAACACCCACTTCCGAGGATAGATGACTAGTTTGACCAACTTGTTGGTGCCTCGGTATTTTCTCAGTTAGACTTGGAAATGGGATTTCATCAGTTGAGGGTGGCTGAGGATGGTATAGATAAGATCACTTTTAGGACTCTAGATGGTTTCTTTGAATGGCTAGTTATGCCTTTTGGGTTGACGAATGTACCCGCCTATTTTGTTGATCTGATGAGTCGGGTGTTTCGGGAGTTTATAAATACATTGTCGTGGTCTTTGTTGATGATATATTGATCTTCTCAAAAAGTGATGAAGAGCATGCCCAACATTTGAGAGAAGTTTTGGAAACTGTAACAACCCGTATTTTCAATAACCTGTTATAACATAAATGGAGGCAGAATTAAACAGTATAATCTGAATCAAGGGAAACGGGCTATGCCATTGCGTTCGTCTCGGAAAAATACGCGAAATAGAGTCCGAGTTTTCGAAAATCGGAGTCCGTATGACCAAGATATGGCCTCGCGAAGTTTCACGAAAAATTCCCAAATTAAAGTATACTTAATTAAGTGAAATGGGTTGCGCAGAGAAATATATATATATTGATATATATATATATATATATATATATATAATTGAAAATTAAATAAATAAATATGCAAAAATGTTCAAAACAGCGAATTGGGAGAGGGGAATAACCGAACCGGCCGATTTTTGAGGTCGACCCGAGCCTGCTGGGTCGACTAGGGGTTAATCCAGGGTGTTTGGCTGTCAACCCGTGGGCCGATTCACTCAAATGCAGATTTTGCATTTGGATGGTTCTCATGGTTCATCTTTAATCTAAAGGCCCTAGATGGTTCCTACACTTGACTTCTTCCCCAAGACATGCTTTGATGGCTTGGATTGAATCTAGGTTTAATCCTATGGCCTAAAACACTTGCCTAATCTATAAATAAGACCCTAACCTATCCTAAATCCTCATTATTCATTCATGTAACTAAACTATGGCAAAATTTTACCTCTAATGGCCTCCACTCTCTTCATAAAATTTCTAAATGGTTTCTATGAGAGATTTTCCATGCATACAAGTGTTTTCAAGCTTGTATGAGTGTCATTAGCTTGCATTCAAGTCAAGTTTCTATCTTTGCATCATAAAGCAAGGGTTTTGATCATTTTGGCTCAAGGGTTTTTGTAACACCCCACGTCCATTAATGTCACTCACAAAGGGAATGCATTAACTTCCATGGAGGTTTTAAGTGAATATAGAACAGTAAAATTACAACAAGACAGATATAAAATAGTACTTGGAAATTCAAAAACTTTATTTCATTGTAGCAGAAGTCAAAACATGTTTGATTACATCATAACACCATATTCAATGTCAAGTACAATATCTATCTTGATAAAACAAGTACATAATCCCATTACATGAATAGCCATTAAAAAGAAAGATAACAAGCTGGACTTTACTTCAGCAGTCCAAGCTTTCCAGAAGATAAGCGATCCAACTAGACTCCACTAGAACTTGGCCCAACCTGCGGACCCGAAGGGAGAAAAAGGATGGAAAAGAGGGGGTCAGACATAAAGTCTGGTGAATATGATAATTCTACAATACTATTACCAAAATAACTGGACTAAGGCATAAGCTGGAAAACAAGAAAATGTCTATGAAGAGCAGATTAAGGACATAGACAATCGCTAAAGGCAACGTTATAGGCGCTCCGAAATACTAAAGGATAAACACTATACTGCACCACACCAGTCACCCTAAAGATTCGTCCCACTTAGCTTCACTTAGAAACTTTCCCAATGGCTTTACGTACCCCTAGCTGACTACATAGGTGCGGCCTGCCCCTATCTCCACTAGGTGTACCCTACTTCCCATTATTCGATCGGCTCCCTAACTCGTAGATACCCGTGCTGGCCCCACAGTGGGGTGTATCACTCCCCTAAAGTGGCAACCTGATACAACGGACATGCACGGCTTATACCTACACGATGCAACAACGTCTTACCTACCAGCCCGGGTCCACACACGCATATGAAACCCGTTGGACTTGCGTTGCCACCGCTCCCTGTTTTGGCCTCTTATAGTCAAACCCAGTATGCGTGTCCCGTCCTCGACTTGGGTCGAGCCCACAAAGATACGTTTTGGGATACTGGTTGAAATGGGCCCCCACTATTTACCACAAGCATTCCACCTAAGCTTGTCCCCATTAGTCCATCCCACTTAACCCACTTAGTCATGTTCATTTACATGTGTGTTTGGTTAAGTCTAATCGTATTTCAAATGCCTCTAAAGGCAACCACCAGATTCCTCATGCCACCCAAGGCACCTACTTAACCCCCATGTCCCACCTTACATGATTATCTGGTTAAGTATTTCTTAGTTCATTAAGGCCATAACCTCATAAAGACCTCTCACATTAGACTGGCATTTATAGCAGCTGGATTTGCCGGGCGGGTCCGGGCAGTCTTACACCATAAAAGAGTCTAACCTCGTGTCTTTACAACTGTTATGCTTTAGTTTGGGCCTAGGACCTCTCACATTGGGCCGACATTTGTGACTACTGGATTTGCCGGGCGGGTCCGGGCAGGTTTACATCACAAACGGGTCCAACCTCGTGTCCTAAGCATTGATTATTAATAATAATCCACTTTCCCCCAATTTTAATAATTCCCTACTTGAATTATTAATTACTTCCAATTTTTAACAATGTCCATAATTGACTCAATTATGGACATCCATTCATGGTATGCAAAATCTTACAAAATTGCACCCAATTTATTAATTCCTAATATTACCCCTACCCCACGTTTGAACGTTTATTCGCAAAATATATGTTAGACTCGAATAGCCTAACTCATAGCATAAAAGAGATTATCATAATAACAACATGTATATGTGACCAAATGAATCATAATAAGGGGTGAAACTTGCATATGTCCAACTTGCATAGATTATACATGTCATGGACCTAAAGGTGTCAACTTGTTCAAAATTCACCTAATATAATCTCAATCAATTTTCATAAACTTACATATGAACATGTGTGAATCAACATCATCTAATTTTTTAACAACATGGTTTTATATGGGTACACCTAACTCAATAGGCAAATTCCCATAATCAAGTTTTATTTAATTATAGTTTCAAGTTTATGGGTACACCTAACCTAATAGGCAAATTCCCATAAACAAGATCCATTTAAATTAAGAAAAAAAAACAGAACTTTAAGCATGATCCAACAGCATGATTTTTCAACATAATATAGCATGATTTATAACATGGCATAGTATGATAGTATAACATAGCTTGACATGATTCTCAACATAGCATGACATAGCATAAGAGAATTTACAACATAGCATGACATAGCATATATAATTTACATCATACGACAACATAATAACATAATAAGAGATCCACAATATATAGAATTTACAATTACAAATCACATCACTTTCTTGTGATCCATTCATAACTGAGTCAAATTAGTTTGTAATAGTCTTGTGAGAATCATCATACTCACCAACAAAAGAAAAGAATTAGAGAAAGAGAGATCTTTTGATTTGATTTGTGTAGATTTAGTTGTAGATGATTAGGCTTCCTCTTCTTAGTTGGTGACGGCTACGCTGAACTCCATGGCAGCAGCATGACGGTAGCTTCTCTAATTTTACAAGTGATTTAGGTTTAGGGTCTACCCACTTATTTATAGATTTTAGAATGCATTTAGGCCATTAGATTTAACCTAGAAATAACCGCAGCCGTTCAGACAAGATGGGGTTTATCTTGTTGACTCAGCAATGAGTCAGAAGTGACTCAGCAAACACTCAGCATATTAATAAACTTCTATTCATGTCATAAATATATATATATTTTCTACAATGTACATATTAGATACATCCCCCTTTACTTATTATTGTTTTTATATACATATTAGATACATCCCCTCTCTTACACACTTATTAATATTTTTATATTCATATTAGATACATCCCCTCTCTTACACACTTATTAATATTTTTATATTCATAATAGATACATCCCCTCTCTTACACACTTATTAATATTTTTATATTCATAATAGATACATCCCCTCTTCTACACACTTATTATTAATTTAGCAACTTTAGTGTTAATAGAAAATTCGGGGTGTTACAGTTTTTATGTTAGAGCTTGCATTTTGGGTCTATTTGATTGCATAAGGGCTTTGTCATATCTTTTGTGCCTTCATAGCAATGTAAGCCCTTTCCCTACTCTTAGATATTAACTATGAAGTTAAATGTTCATGTTGCAAGTTTGGGTTTGATCATTGAGTATGATACATGCTATCATGTCATGCAAGTTTATGAAGTCATTATCTTGATCTTGTGAGCTAAAAGCTACAACCTTTATGTTGAAATGTTGCATTAGGCAACATGAGAACCCTCATAACCTTTATGTCAACTTGCATATGAAGTCATAACCCTTATATGATGATATATGCGAGTTACTAGTCATCATTCCATATCTTTTGTCACCATGATTCGCTTATGTGCCAAGTTTGGGTTTATGCATGTTTTGAGGCTTAAGAATGTAACATGCAAGTTAATGAACACATTTGTGCCTCATTTGCCACCATGATTAACTTGTGGCTTAATATCCATTTTTGTCATGCCTTTGCCAAGTCTCTTCTTTTAATCCATTACGTTGTCGCGAACGTATATGCGAGTTTAAAAGCGTTGGGTTATGTTATGGGTAATTTCTAATGACATGAAAATACAACTTGAAAACATGACTTGAAATATAACATGGAAGTTGACATGTAAGTATGCATAAAAACATAAGCTTGGGAATTTACCTATTAAGTTAGGTCTACCCTTTGGGAATTTACCTATTAAGTTAGGTTTACCCAAATGCTTGAAAACTTGTAACATGTTTTGGGAAACATGATGGACATGACACTTAGATAATATAAGTGTGGCCAACTCGAGGTTGGGTTGAGTTTGCAACGTAAAACTACCCGGAACCGACCGGCCTAACTAGTAGTTGCAAACAATAGGACCCAATGTGAGAAGTTGGTCATGTTGTGCTTGAACCCGAGGTTAGACCAAGTTGTGGTGTAAAGCTACCCGGAACCGACCGGCTTAACTAGTAACCACAACAAAGTCTAATGTGAGAGGTGAAGGTGCATTAAGTAATTAATGCCACATGATAGGGTTAAGTTAATTTGATTAATGACTCTTAACCAAATATGACATGGACAAATGGGTTAAGTAATTTGATTAGGCTAATGATACTTAACAAAACATGACAAGGTTGGGTAGGTTAAGTAACTTGATTTGCCTAATGACACTTAACCATTTTTATATGACTAGTGAATGGGGTTAAGTTAACCAACACTTAATCAATCCAACGCGATAACTTGGTAAGGTTAAGTAAGTTTTCTTAATGACGCTTAACCGAAAAATACGGTTAACGAATGGGGTTAAGATTAGACTCAACAAGTCTAAACATGGAAATCGGATGGGGTTAAGTTAGCCTAGACTTAATTAATCCCACTTGGTAGTTTAATGGGGTTAAGTTAAACACTTAACTAATCTAAACATGATGAATTGATGTGGTTAAGTGACCTATACTTATCCAATCTAACTCGTTAATTTATTGTGGTTAAGTTAACCAATTCTTAACCAATATAACGTGAAAACATGATAAGGCTAAGTCACGAATCGCTTGAATACACTTGACCGATTTGACTAAGTAAATTGATAGGGTCAAGTTAATATATACTTAACCAATCTAGAATGATAATTGGACGAGGTTAAGTCGTGAATTGCTTAATATACTTAACCAACTTGAGCATGGTTTATAGGGTTAAGCCTTGAACTTGGATACTTAGCCAATTTTGACAGGATTTGTAGACGGGTTAAGTCATGAACTTAAGTGACACTTAATCCATTATGTAAACCCTAGTTCTGAGGATTAGGTGGATAACCGTAGTTAACAAGGATAACGGGAACAATGCTAAGTGGTAAACCTTAGTTGAAGAATAACTAAGTAATGATTCTTAGTCAAGGAAATTTAGACCAGTTCATAGATAGATGAGTAACCTGATACGGTAGGTCATCGTTTAAGTATACGAGTAGGAGCAAGTATCTGATTTAGATAAAGGCTCCAGTGAACTGGGTAACGAAGCAGCGGCTTCGGGGAACGTGAGGATATTCTTGGTATCCCTCTATGAGCTGCCAGGTGATTATACTAGGCTCATGAGAGGTTAAGGTCCGCGTTAGAAGTACCAAGAGTATGCCTTGGTTGCTATACGAGCGACCTAAAGATGGAGATGGATAGGGGATAATCGACAATACACGGTCGTACCCTAGATAGCATTTCGTCAGGCTACCTACCATCTTTGGTCAAGCGTGTACGTACGGAAAGGCAGAGAACACCCAAAAGACCATAATTGCTATCTAATTATGGTTGCGGTAAGGCTTGGATGTGGGTTGGCCAGTGTTGTGTTCTCATATAGGATTTATCCTGTCTTGTCTTTCACTAGTTGAGGGAGTGGTCTCGTGGGACCATAGCCACGTATAAGAAAAACAGACCTTAGCATCTGCATCGGCAGATAAATCGAAAGCTCCCAACCGAGTCCTGTATTTCTTGATTTGCCCTGTGACAGGACTCGGATGGCACGATGTGATACATGTGCATACAGTCATGGAAAAGCGATTCACGATGAATGCATGGGAAAAAGGGCGCGGTTGGCGGTTAGCGTAATCCCTAGTGGCCCTAGGTGGTTGAACCCAAACCGAGATACGAAAACGTGCAATAGGTAAGCATAATCCCTAGCAGCCCTAGGTAGCATAAGTCCTAGTTGTACAAACAATAATTCATGTTGGAAGACCCTAGCTAGGTTTAGGGTAACAGTCCAAACCGATCTTAAGGATCATGGAACTATGTTAAAGTAATATAGAATCTCATGGGAAAGCCCGTATGGTCTACGGCAAGGGACTGAACATTTACATGGAATAAAACATACAAGTTGAGTAACCTATATATGCGATATATTAGGTTGACATGGACCATTACACGACTTTTGAGTGAGGGTCATTCTTGGTTAACACATGACACGGTGGGGATACTAGTACGGTAGGTGCAGAGCTAAAATACAGGATAGATATCACGGGGCGTTATACGTGACAGATATCTTGGGGATATTATACTTGATAGAAACCTGACGATGTGATACCTTGTTTTATCTTGACATCGTAATTTATCATGACACCTTAGTTTATCTGAGTTCAGTAGTTCATCCTGTTATTTTGATTTAGCTTATCTATCTTGTTATCATGCTTATGTTCATCTCAGTTTCTCATGTCAGTTAACTTTACTAGTTTTTATGCTAATAGTAGATAGGGCTTACTCAGTCTTTTTGACTGACCCATTTTGTTTCGCCTCTTTTCTTCCGTTTCCCCCCCAGGTTACAGGGAGGAAATACTGTTGTTTAGTTCGGACTTCTTCTGCTTGAAGGTCATCATGGATGGCTTGGACTTTTCTTGGCTAATGGCTACTTTACTGTTTTTACTTGGGGAATAATTTATGAAAATGTCTTTATGCTTCTTTACTATTGCAAGACAGGTTTTGATGTACTCTGATGTAAAAGGCTTTAGACCTTATTTATTCATGTTATGAAAGTTTGATTTTACTTCCGCTATTTTATATGTTCTGTCTTGTGATATTTCTGTGCATGTTTACCTATAATGCCCCTCTAAAGCTAGTGCATTCCTTTGCGAGTGACCCTAGCGGAGGCGGGGTGTTACACGTGGTATCAGAGCAGAAGGTTACCAGACTGGGCAAAAGTTTTTAAAGACCTTCTGAAAACTATTTGAAAAAAAAAACCGTTTACAAAGAAGCATTTTTCAAGAAAATTTTCTTTTAAAAGAAAAAGGCTATTCGCCAAAGGCCATTAGCACTATCCTTGTTTCCTTAATTGAGTCTCTTTTCCTTTCTTTCCTCCATCTGTAGTCACAGTAGTTTTAACTGCGACTAGTCTTTTCTACCTACGAAAGTGCTTTCCATACGATGGAGGTGGTTCTCGAGAGACCAGTGGCCGCGTTATAAGAAAGGATCGTGAGAAAGAAGGATAAAGGATACGAGCTTAAGGATGAGCAACTTGTTGGTATGGCTTAGTCCTCAAAGGAGGGAGAAAGATGAACGATGAAACCCATGACGAGAGAGTACCTTTGGCATGGTAAAACGGGGCGGATAGTTAAGTATTATGAGACAAGGACAAGATCATCGGGAGGGTAGTAGTATGCTCTCATTTCTAGAGTACCTCGGAAGGAGGGTAACGATCTCGTTAAAGGTTTAGCTTTTCTTCTCTATCATCCCGTTAGGACTTCGTTGTTCGTATCATTTAAGTCTGCTTCGATAGTTGAGTCTCTGCACCTTAAGTACTAGCGTAATAGAGAATCCCATTTTTGTCTCAAAGTCCTATTGGAGAATCAGTCCATTTATACATGACTAGTTTGGATTTGGGAATGTCTATGCCAAGTATTGAGTTTGGAAATAATGCTTATGTTTATAAGCTATGGATGGATTCTAGGGATGAAGTGGTTATCCAGTAGGGGGTGCCACTCTCGGTTTTGATAGGAGGGTAGTTAGACCTTTTGACTAGCCTTGGTAATGCCCTCGAAGTATCGGGTAACATTTTTGAGGTTCTGTCATGACTAGTTACTTAGAATCCCTTGATGCCTTTATTGGAAATTTGAAGCCCGATCGAGTGGTGTTCGCCAATAAGACGGATGGTTTACTTCATTTATGCATGGGTTATAGAGATCACCCTAGTAAGTGGGCATGATAACCTGATTGACATCTGTTTACTTTCAAGAGAAAGTTCTTCTACATGGAATGCCTTATAGTATATAAACGAGATCCAAGATTCACTAGTGAATTTTGGAAAGCTTGCATGAGATCATGAGTACGCAGTCATGTTTGCGTCAAGTATTCTAGGAAAAGGATAAGTGCAAGTGGAACGAGAGGCGACGAAGAAATGAGTTCCAGCTCATGTTATGGAAACAGGAATAAGAAGCTACAAAATCGCGAAGTTAAAAGACGACTTTGATGGTCAAAGACTAGATACGCGCATGATATCTCTTTTTGGGAGTATATCCTTGATCCCTGTTTTCTGTAGAGCTTACTTGTAGGCTATCTTTTGTGGACATCCTCTCGGTCCTATTCTCCGTTACAAACCCTGTAAGGAGTTTGTCCTATTTATCTTCTAGACCCTATTTCAGGGAATTCTAGGTAGAACCCTATGGATGTAAACATGTATTTGAAACATGTTATGATTGATATGGTTGCAAGTGGTTGCAAGTGGTTGCTCGTGGATGCGCGAATACACATTAGATACTAGCTCGACTCGGTCACATTTCATATTGCATATGCACGAGTATTTATACTTGTTTATGGATGAAATCGAATGTATTATCATTCGGTTGTTGCATATGAATGAATGATTGTGCACGCATATAGTATCTATATGACTAGGACTATTTGCATACATGTTGGATTCATGGCACTATACATATTTTGCATTAGAAAGATTATTCAGGCCTGATCATTAGCATTAGCTAAGGAACATGTACACACACGTTTTGCATATATTCATACAGCATTAGAAATCATCTAAGGACAATGGTTGCTTGTGGATGATGTTTTGAGTAGATGGATGATGGATGGTAGGATATGTTCTTCCTAACTTGGAGATTTCGGGGACGAAATCCTAAAAGGTGGGGAGAATGTAACAACCCGTATTTTCAATAACCTGTTATAACATAAATGGAGGCAGAATTAAACTATAAAATCTGAATGAAGGGAAACGGGCTATGCCATTGCGTTCGTCTCGGAAAAATACGCGAAATAGAGTCCGAGTTTTCGAAAATCGGAGTCCGTATGACCAAGATATGGCCTCGTGAAGTTTCACGAAAAATTCCCAAATTAAAGTATACTTAATTAAGTGAAATGGGTTGCGCAGAGAAATATATATATATATTGATATATATATATATATATAATTGAAAATTAAATAAATAAATATGCAAAAATGTTCAAAACAGCGAATTGGGAGAGGGGAATAACCGAACCGACCGATTTTTGAGGTCGACCCGAGCTTGCTGGGTCGACTAGGGGTTAATCCAGGGGGTTTGGCTATCAACCCGTGGGCCGATTCGCTCAAATGCAGATTTTGCATTTGGATGGTTCTCATGGTTCATCTTTAATCTAAAGGCCCTAGATGGTTCCTACACTTGACTTCTTCCCCAAGACATGCTTTGATGGCTTGGATTGAATCTAGGTTTAATCCTATGGCCTAAAACACTTGCCTAATCTATAAATAAGACCCTAACCTATCCTAAATCCTCATTATTCATTCATGCAACTAAACTATGGCAAAATTTTACCTCTCATGGCCTCCACTCTCTTCATAAAATTTCTAAATGGTTTCTATGAGAGATTTTCCCTGCATACAAGTGTTTTCAAGCTTGTATGAGTGTCATTAGCTTGCATTCAAGTCAAGTTTCTATCTTTGCATCATAAAGCAAGGGTTTTGATCATTTTGGCTCAAGGGTTTTTATGTTAGAGCTTGCATTTTGGGTCTATTTGATTGCATAAGGGCTTTGTCATATCTTTTGTGCCTTCATAGCAATGTAAGCCCTTTCCCTACTCTTAGATATTAACTATGAAGTTAAATGTTCATGTTGCAAGTTTGGGTTTGATCATTGAGTATGATACATGCTATCATGTCATGCAAGTTTATGAAGTCATTATCTTGATCTTGTGAGCTAAAAGCTACAACCTTTATGTTGAAATGTTGCATTAGGCAACATGAGAACCCTCATAACCTTTATGTCAACTTGCATATGAAGTCATAACCCTTATGATATGATATATGCGAGTTACTAGTCATCATTCCATATCTTTTGTCACCATGATTCGCTTATGTGCCAAGTTTGGGTTTATGCATGTTTTGAGGCTTAAGAATGTAACATGCAAGTTAATGAACACATTTGTGCCTCATTTGCCACCATGATTAACTTGTGGCTTAATATCCATTTTTGTCATGCCTTTGCCAAGTCTCTTCTTTTAATCCATTACGTTGTCGCGAACGTATATGCGAGTTTAAAAGCGTTGGGTTATGTTATGGGTAATTTCTAATGACATGAAAATACAACTTGAAAACATGACTTGAAATATAACATGGAAGTTGACATGTAAGTATGCATAAAAACATAAGCTTGGGAATTTACCTATTAAGTTAGGCCTACCCTTTGGGAATTTACCTATTAAGTTAGGTTTACCCAAATGCTTGAAAACTTGTAACATGTTTTGGGAAACATGATGGACATGACACTTAGATAATATAAGTGTGGCCAACTCGAGGTTGGGTTGAGTTTGCAACGTAAAACTACCCGGAACCGACCGGCCTAACTAGTAGTTGCAAACAATAGGACCCAATGTGAGAAGTTGGTCATGTTGTGCTTGAACCCGAGGTTAGACCAAGTTGTGGTGTAAAGCTACCCGGAACCGACCGGCTTAACTAGTAACCACAACAAAGTCTAATGTGAGAGGTGAAGGTGCATTAAGTAATTAATGCCACATGATAGGGTTAAGTTAATTTGATTAATGACTCTTAACAAAATATGACATGGACAAATGGGTTAAGTAATTTGATTAGGCTAATGATACTTAACAAAACATGACAAGGTTGGGTAGGTTAAGTAACTTGATTTGCCTAATGACACTTAACAATTTTTATATGACTAGTGGATGGGGTTAAGTTAACCAACACTTAATCAATCCAACGCGATAACTTGGTAAGGTTAAGTAAGTTTTCTTAATGACGCTTAACCGAAAAATACGGTTAACGAATGGGGTTAAGATTAGACTCAACTAGTCTAAACATGGAAATCGGATGGGGTTAAGTTAGCCTAGACTTAATTAATCCCACTTGGTAGTTTAATGGGGTTAAGTTAAACACTTAACTAATCTAAACATGATGAATTGATGTGGTTAAGTGACCTATACTTATCCAATCTAACTCGTTAATTTATTGTGGTTAAGTTAACCAATTCTTAACCAATATAACGTGAAAACATGATAAGGCTAAGTCACGAATCGCTTGAATACACTTGACCGATTTGACTAAGTAAATTGATAGGGTCAAGTTAATATATACTTAACCAATCTAGAATGATAATTGGACGAGGTTAAGTCGTGAATTGCTTAATATACTTAACCAACTTGAGCATGGTTTGTAGGGTTAAGCCTTGAACTTGGATACTTAGCCAATTTTGACAGGATTTGTAGACGGGTTAAGTCATGAACTTAAGTGACACTTAATCCATTATGTAAACCCTAGTTCTGAGGATTAGGTGGATAACCGTAGTTAACAAGGATAACAGGAACAATGCTAAGTGGTAAACCTTAGTTGAAGAATAACTAAGTAATGATTCTTAGTCAAGGAAATTTAGACCAGTTCATAGATAGATGAGTAACCTGATACGGTAGGTCATCGTTTAAGTATACGAGTAGGAGCAAGTATCTGATTTAGATAAAGGCTCCAGTGAACTGGGTAACGAAGCAGCGGCTTCGGGGAACGTGAGGATATTCTTGGTATCCCTCTATGAGCTGCCAGGTGATTATACTAGGCTCATGAGAGGTTAAGGTCTGCGTTAGAAGAACCAAGAGTATGCCTTGGTTGCTATACGAGCGACCTAAAGACGGGGATGGATAGGGGATAGTCGACGATACACGGTCGTACCCTAGATAGCATTTCGTCAGGCTACCTACCATCTTTGGTCAAGCGTGTACGTACGGAAAGGCAGAGAACACCCAAAAGGCCATAATTGCTATCTATTTATGGTTGCGGTAAGGCGTGGATGTGGGTTGGCCAGTGTTGTGTTCTCATACAAGATTTATCCTGTCTTGTCTTTCACTAGTTGAGGGAGTGGTCTCGTGGGACCATAGCCACGTATAAGAAAAACAGACCTTAGCATCTGCATCGGCAGATAAATCGAAAGCTCCCGACCGAGTCCTGTATTTCTTGATTTGCCCTGTGACAGGACTCGGATGGCACGATGTGATACATGTGCATACAGTCATGGAAAAGCGATTCACGATGAATGCGTGGGAAAAAGGGCGCGGTTGGCGGTTAGCGTAATCCCTAGTGGCCCTAGGTGGTTGAACCCAAACCGAGATACGAAAACGTGCAATAGGTAAGCATAATCCCTAGCAGCCCTAGGTAGCATAAGTCCTAGTTGTACAAACAATAATTCATGTTGGAAGACCCTAGCTAGGTTTAGGGTAACAGTCCAAACGGATCTTAAGGATCATGGAACTATGTTAAAGTAATATAGAATCTCATGGGAAAGCCCGTATGGTCTACGGTAAGGGACTGAACATTTACATGGAATAAAACATACAAGTTGAGTAACCTATATATGCGATATATTAGGTTGACATGGACCATTACACGACTTTTGAGTGAGGGTCATTCTTGGTTAACACATGACACGGTGGGGATACTAGTACGGTAGGTGCAGAGCTAAAATACAGGATAAATATCACGGGGCGTTATACGTGACAGATATCTTGGGGATATTATACTTGATAGAAACCTGACGATGTGATACCTTGTTTTATCTTGACATCGTAATTTATCATGACACCTTAGTTTATCTGAGTTCAGTAGTTCATCCTGTTATTTTGATTTAGCTTATCTATCTTGTTATCATGCTTATGTTCATCTCAGTTTCTCATGTCAGTTAACTTTACTAGTTTTTATGCTAATAGTAGATAGGGCTTACTCAGTCTTTTTGACTGACCCGTTTTGTTTCGCCTCTTTTCTTCCGTTTCCCCCCAGGTTACAGGGAGGAAATACTGTTGTTTAGTTCAGACTTCTTCTGCTTGAAGGTCATCATGGATGGCTTGGACTTTTCTTGGCTAATGGCTACTTTACTGTTTTTACTTGGGGAATAATTTATGAAAATGTCTTTATGCTTCTTTACTATTGCAAGACAGGTTTTGATGTACTCTGATGTAAAAGGCTTTAGACCTTATTTATTCATGTTATGAAAGTTTGATTTTACTTCCGCTATTTTATATGTTCTGTCTTGTGATATTTCTGTGCATGTTTACCAATAATGCCCCTCTAAAGCTAGTGCATTCCTTTGCGAGTGACCCTAGCGGAGGCGGGGTGTTACAGAAACTCTCTGTGCGCATCAGCTTAAGGCTAAGTTCTTTAAATGCCATTTTTGGAGAAAGGAGGTGAGATTCCTAGGGCTTGTGGTTTCTAAAGAAGGGATAGAAGTAGATCCTGCAATGGTAGTTGCAGTTCAGGACTGGCAGGTTCCAAAGAATGCAACGGAGGTGAGAAGCTTTTTAGGGTTAGTAGGCTACTATAGGAAGTTCATTAAGGACTTCGCAAAGATATCAGCCCCACTCACCAGGCTGACAAAGAAGAATTTGGCGTTTTCATGGGATATAGATTATGATGTTGCTTTTCAATGATTGAAGAGGGCTCTGACAACAGCCCCAGTCTTGATCTTGCCTGATTGAAATAAAGAGTTTACTGTTTACACTGATGCCTATGGTACAGGGCTTGGTGCGGTTCTGATGCAAGAAGGGAAGGTAGTATGTTATGGAGGTAGACATATAAGAGTCCATGAGAAGAACTACGCTACCCATGATTTAGAGCTAGCTGCCATATTATCGCGCTTAAGATGTGGCATCATTACTTGCTTGGAGAGAGGTTCGAGTTGTACACCAATCATAAATCTATCAAGTATTTGTTCTCGCAGAAGGATCTTAATTTAAGGCAACAAAGATGGATGGAGTTACTAGCTTCTTATGATTTTGAGATTGCTTATACCCCTGGTAAGGGTAATATGGTGGCATATGCACTAAGTAGGCAGAGGATGGCCTTAAGCCCTCTATTTGTGGAAAGGAAAAGCTTGGAGTTCATATCGACCTTTGATTTTAGACCCTCAACCGAGCTTTTGCCTGGTTTGTTTGCATCACTAGAGATACGACCTACTCTTATGGATAGGAGCTTCAGAACGAGATGATCCACATATTTCAGACATCTTGGATAAGCTCAGTAAAGGGGAGACTTCTAGTCACCTCATTAGATATTCCATTCATGATAAAGGGTGGTTGCAACGAGATGGAAGGCTTTGTGTTCCTCAAACTGGAAGTTTGCTAAAGGCAATCCTAGAAGAAGCCCATCATTCTAAGATGACTATTCATCCAGGAGGTGATAAGATGTATAAGGATATGAAGAGGGTTTTTCTTTTGGGCTGGGATAAAGAAAGATGCGGCAGAGTTTGTTTCTTGATGTTTAGTTTGTCAGCAAGTGAAAGCTGAGCAAAAGAAGCCCGGTGGTTTACTTCATCCTTTGGAGGTTCCACAGTGGAAGTGGGAGAGTTTCTTTATGGATTTCATAGATGGTTTGCCTAGATCAAAGTAAGGCGACACCAATATTTGGGTGGTAGTAGATGGACTTACTAAGAGCGCCCATTTCATTCTAGTTAAGAGTAAGAGGATGGCAACATGGTTGGTAGTAGTATATGTTCGAGACATAGCCCATCTTCATGGAATACCTTCCAGCATCGTAAGCGATCGCGACCCCATCTTCACTAGTGAGTTTTGGAGGAGTTTGCAAGAAGCATTAGGTACACAATTACGTTTGAGCACCGCTTATCATCCTCAGACCGATGGGCAGACGGAGAGGGTGAACAAAGTCCTTAAAGAACTTTTGAGGCTGTGTATCCTAGACTTCGGAGGGACTTGGGAAGAGCATCTTCCTTTAGTAGAGTTTGCCTATAACAACAGTTCTCAGGATAGCATTGGCATGGCACCCTTCGAAGTGTTGTATGGACGGCCTTGTAGATCACCAACTTGTCGGTGGGAATCTACAGAAAGACTGTTACTTGGATCAGATATAGTTTGAGAAATGTCTGAAAATATTGATCTCGTTAGACGACGAATGAAGACCGCTTAAGATAGGAAGAAATCCTATGCAGACAAGAGAATGACTGACATTGAGTTCGAAGTAGGAGATATGGTTTTCATTAAAGTGTCACCTCTAAGGAACGTGGTTCGCTTCGGATCAGTAGGGAAACTGGCTCCAAGATTTGTAAGGCCATTTCGCATAACAGAAAGGATTGGACAAATAGCCTATAGAACAAAGCAACCAGAGAGATTATCCGGCGTTAATGATGTTTTTCACGTTTCTCACTTGCGAAAGTGCTTACATGATACCTTAGATGTTGTGGAGCCGAGTGTATTGGAAGAAGTAGAGGTGGAATGGGAGGCAACAGTCAGACGGGTTCCTTCCCGTATTCTTGGATCAGAAGTTAAGAGGCTACGCAATAGAGAAGTCAAGTTGGTGAAAGTTCAATGGGAGATAACCCATAGGATGCGACTTGGGAGATCGAAGACAAGATTCGTGCTTCGTACCCTTTTCTTTTTGAGGGTATGTTCTTAACTCCTTTTCCAAAGCTCTTTATTTATGCTTGTTTCTATCGTTTAAGTATATCCTATCGGTCGAATCTTCGACCTTTAGGTAGTAATCCTATGGATGTAAACATGTGTTTGAGACGTGTTATGTTTGGTGGATGCAAATGGATGCAAGTGTTTGCGTGGTTGCTCGTGGATGGATATACACACACATTAGGCATTAGATCGGCTCAATCACTCTCATATTGCATATGGATGTGTGTGCATTTTCTTTTATTTTTATGAATGAAATTGAATGTATCATCATATGGATGTTTGTGCACCCATGTAGAACTTACATGTTATAATAGGATTATTGCATACATGTTGGATTCATGATACTAACATACATTGTATTAAGGAGGTCAACTGAATCAGTAGACTGCCTGATTTTTGCATTATTATTGGGGCATATACACACACTTTTTCATATGTTCATACAAGCATTAAGAAGCCTTTAAAGACAATGGATGCCTATGATTGGTGGATGAGTAAATGGGTGATGGATGGTAGGAAATGCATTCTTCTTAACTTGAAGATTTCGCGGACGAAATCCTTTGAGTAGGGGAGAATGTAACACCCTGTATTTTAGCAGCACTAAAAGAGGATAAATTAAATAATAGTTAATTTAATATTCATAATTAAGGGAAACGGACAACGCCATTGCGTCCGTCTCGAAATTCTGGTCAAGATAGACATTTGGTTTCCGTAAAACGGACACCGTATGAAGAGTTATGAGGGTTTGAAGTTTGTATACGTGCAAGATAAAAGAGAGAGAGAGTGTGTGTATATAGGTCCCAAGAATTCAAAATCAGGTCCAGAAAGTTCAGAATAGTTCAAATTCCAAAATTAGGGGTGAGCGGGGAAATTCCCGCCTAGAGGAGTCGACCCCTTAACTGGGGTGTCGACCCCTAGGTCGACCCCTCGAAGGGGGTGTCGACCCCCTAGGGCTGATGTGGCTAAGTCGGTTCTGGGCTGACAACTCTAAATACAAGCTCATTTCCCTTGTTTTCTTCACTGAAAATCAATGGAGGCCTAAATGCTGTCGATGCCTGGATTGAATCAAAATCTCTTTCTTCTTCTACAATTAAAGTTTAAAGATTCAAGTGTAGATATGAGATTCATTAACTATTTTTCTCCTTCTATTGTTCTAGATCCAAATGTTGTGAGTTTCAGTTGCCTTTAGATTTAAATAATTAAAAGTAAACATGATATGACTGTAAATTTGGATCTATGCCTGTGACTGAATCATATCAGATTTATTGTAATTTGTGAATCTCTGATATTGTAATTTGGATCTATGCCTGTGACTGAATCGTATCAGATCTATTGTAATTTGCGAATCTATGACATTTTGAATTGACTATGACCTAGATCTCAACCCTTATCATGTTAGATCTACTTTTAATTATGGATCTAATTTGTTATTCAGATCATCTTATGATTATCATGTTGTGGTCAATTTAGATCTGACATTAGTTGGACATCTAAATCCTTATTTAGATCTAGTCATGCCTATTATGGCATCCTTACTATGTTAGAACCTGTTTTATTATCACAAGTTCACTGATCTGTTCCTATGTCCATCCTATCATTATGCCATCATATGCTTATGTCAGTTTGTTAGAATAAACATCTCTGTCATCTTCCCTTCACCCTTTCCCTTTTTATTTTTTATAACCAGGATATTTTCGAGCCTAGGCATGCTGCTAAATTATGCGATTACGTTAGTTTGAGAATGAGGAAAAAAACACTGAAATTGGGCATATCTTGTGAATTGAGAATTTGGGCATAATTGGTAAAAAGGTGAAAATTGGCATAATTTGAATAATGTATATGCATAAGAGTTTGGACATATAATTCACTATGAACATATTTGGGGAAAAGAGGCATGATACATATAACCTATAACGACATAGAAAAAATTGGCTAATAATGAAATGCCTAGGATTACAATTATTAGAAACTATAATTGCGCCTAGACACGAGGTTAGATTGCACTTGTGGTGGAAGTCTGCCCGGACCCGCCCGGCATATCCAGCGACTACAAGTGGTGAATATAATGTGGGAGGTATAGGTGTACAAATACAAGACATGCTAAGACACGAGGTTAAGCCAAATTTGTGGAATAAGTCTGGCCGGACCTGCCCGGCATGTCTAGCATCCACAAATGGTAGGCTTAATGTGGGAGGTCTAACGTACCATAACCATAAATGAAATATGGAATAAACCTTGAATACTTGACCTCGTTGAATCCATAGGGATTGTATGAAAATAAACTTAAGTTGGGGTTAAGTAAACTTGGTTGAACAGTGGGTGGGTTAAGTAAATTTGAGGGGGTGGATAATATTTACATATAAGCCCACAAACTTAACCTGATAAGGTTATGTATCTAAAGACACCTAGTGGTATACATAACCGATGGAAATATTAGAGTTATGTAATTAAAGACACCTTTTTAGGATTAGCATAACTTGTAGAAATGATATGGTTGTGTAATTAAAGACGCCTAGTGGTATATATAACCGATGGAAATCCTAGTGCAAATACAAGACAAGGGGGAGAACTTGTATCAAATTGTGTGGGACCTATTTCAGTTAGTAACCCTTAATAGGTATCAAACAAGTACTCCGAACTAGGTCAATGTTGGGGCACCTTACTAGGCTGAATGTAAGAGAGCCAAACGAGGAGGATGGTGTGGGCGGCGCAAACCGATCGGGGACATGTGCGTGCATGGGCCGGGTGGAGGGGGCTAAGACGACCATGACACCAGTAGATATGGTTGTGCATATCAGCGAAGGGTTTCCACTATAGGATGTGATACATCCTATGGTGGGGCCGGCACAGAGTATCTACGTGGAATAGGGAGCCGATCGATTAGGGTAGTGGTTAGGATACATCTGGACGTATGCCTAAGTCTACCATCTGATAGTTGTTGGGATCATCTCATTCCAGGTTATACTAGCATCAGTGCACAGAATCAGAGTAATCTTTAGAGAAGTACATACGCTCTATAATGTTTACCTTGTTATACCTGCCTTATATGTCGTTATCTCTCTCTTATCCACTTTATATGTCTGTCATGCTACTTTACTTATTTACTTTCTAAAAGTAACTGGACTCACCAGAATTTTTGTCTGACCCTTTTTGTTTCCTCTTCTTTTTGCCGTTTCCTCCTAGGCTCTCAGGGTGGGCATACTCAGGATTGACCGTGATTATGCTTTCATTTTGCTAGAGCTACTTAGATGTATGGCTCAAGATCCTATCCTTGCTACGATGGCTATATTTAATTTGGGGAATTTTGCTTCTTTTATGTACTCTGATGTTTTAAAGTACAAGACAATAGTTTTTATGATGTAATGGTTTTTGTGTATTTTAGACATGTGATTTTTTTTGAACCATGATGCTTAATGATAAATAAAGTTTTTAAATCCGCTGTCATTTTATATTTGTCTTGTAATATTTATGTTTCTGTTTACCCATAACGCTTCACGAAACTTAATGCATTCTCTTTGTGAGTGACACTAACGAACACGGGGTGTCATAATATTAACCCGTGACGATAATGAATGGTGTACGTATAGCATTTCCGTATAGAGGGACTATGTAACGACACGCATTTTGCTCGACCTTAATTGATCGATGGATCGACTAAAATCGTTCAAAACCCACATACGTTGACCTTGGGAATACACTACATTAGAACAGTAACAGCAGACTTTTATAAACATCGTAATAATGTTACATCAGAGTACAGAATATCAGAGTACATCGATAAATAAAATACAACGGAAGACTTATTTCAATAAATAAAAAACAATACAAAGCGGAAGACTTTCTATGCTCTGGACACAGCTTTAAACTTCGATCCAGAATCCTACTAAAGAGATAAATATCTGCAAAACAAGCTACTCGACTGCCCGTGTGGAAAATATGGGCACCCAAGTTTGCCAGTGAAACAAACTACAGGTCAGTCATGGAACTGGTATGAGAAATCTTAACTTAACTAATCTAATAATAAGGCTAATCACAGGACCACGCCGTTAACGCGGAACATGTTTACTCTATTGGATTGCCAGTGCATAAAATAAAGTAAATCGTTAAAACAACGCAATGCTTTTTAGAAAAATGAAACCATTATAAGACTCAAGTCCCAACACACAACGCAAACCGGAGGATAGAGTTTTACCTTATAATGGTCAAAAATGCTTGATACGATAAAAACAGATTTGATATTATTATAAGTGTATATATGTTTCAAAAACACTTCAATCATAATGTATCAATCATAGACGGCATGGGTACCATATATCTTGTCGCCATACTAGTTCTACAATCAAAACCGCAGGGTGTCGTATTGGAAGTTGGGTTTCCATCATGAGATCGAGGCTAGGGATCGTCCTCTCTGATTCGAGACACTCTAGCAAATGCCTCAGGATCACACCTATGGGCAACCCTTGGAGCGGTAGGGCCGGTCCCACCTAACGGTGGTGGATTAATTATGCCTGAACACACGTTTCCCGGTCCCTTTAGACCTATAGTATGACCACTTCCGGCCTATAAAACCCGAGGTACCTCAATCCATTATCCACGTAAGTAAAATGTCAGCCGGTTTAAGCATTAACACTACCCCTAGCTAGAAAGAAACGTGTGCACTCCCTACGGTCCATATCCCGTTTTTGACTCATACCGGGGTGTGAGGATCTCGAGGTCACGCTATACTCAAAGCTATGTATAACACCCTACCTCCGCCAGGGTGACTCTTGCAAGCACTCTGACTTTGGAGGGGCGTTTGAATCAGGTAAACATGCATAATGATATATCAAGGCAGAACAAGAACATATGTATATATGTAAGCAGAGTAAATAACATAGATAAAACAGCGGAAGATTTCAAACCATTTCAAAACAAGTCTGGTACAACATAATGTCAACTTTCCAAATACACAAGTCTAGATAAAAACAACGTTACTGAAAAACTGAAATACATAAGTACTATCCCCAAAATAAGTGATAACCATAGCTAGCTTCATGTCAAGACCGTACATGAGCTAAAATCCCACAAGCAAGCTCCCAGAAATCCAGCTAAGCTCCAATATTCCCTCCCTGAGAACCTGGGGGGGGGGGGGGGGGAAACGAAAGAAAAGAGGCGAAAGAAAACAGGTCAGTCAAAAAGACTGAGTAAGCCCTACTACAATCAATGTAAACTGATAAAGTTAACTGGCATGAGAAGCAAGTATGATCTTAAGGATAACAACATACTAGCATGGTGATTAACTAACAAGGTAGATAAAGGTGTCATCGCATAATCAGGTTTAAGGTTTTGCACCACAGGTGTACTAGCAAACTAACATGACTGGAATAAACAAGTATTGATCCCTTGGCCCAAGCTTTGGCCCAATAACATGAAATGACCCTAATGCAAGGTCCAACCAAACGGTCTAGTCGATCGGCTCCCTAAGCCTAACTCGTCACGTGTTGGTGTCAATACGGCCCAAACATAATTGTAGTCGAACTGTGCCGGGTCCACCCTTCGGGTGTATCAAGCCCTAGGGTGCCAACCCCTGGACACCATAAACATGAGTGCACAGTCTCGATCCACTGGTACCCATGGGTGACTTCTCCAAATACGGACTGCGTGCACGACCATAGTCCGTCCGGAACTACATCGGCGTACCACCCGGCCGTCGTTTATTGGTCGCTTACCTCCAGCCCAGTAATTCGTGCCCCACACCCTAACCTAGACCCTAGGGCCATGATGATACAAACTTGGGATTACTGCTGGAGTGGACCCCCATTGCTAGGATTTTCTAGTGGGTTAAGTACGGTTTAACCCTCTTGCTAATCATGGATTAACTTGGTTAAGTGTAACGATGAGTTCACGACTTAACCCTGATTAATCTACCAAGCCCAAATTGGTTAAGTATTAAGTGGACCATGACTTAACCCTAATCACGAGGCATTAATTAATTTAATGCACCTTAACCTCTCACATTAGACCTTGTTGTGGTTACTAGTTAAGCCGGGCGGGTCCGGGTAGCTTTACACCACAACTTGGTCTAACCTCGGGTTCAAGGTACAACATGGCCAACTTCTCACATTGGGTCCTATTGTTTGTAGCAACTAGTTAAGCCGGTCGGTTCCGGGTAGGTTTACGCTACAAACTCAACCCAACCTCGAGTTGGTCACACTTATCTTTTCTAAGTGTCATGTCCATCATGTTTCCAAAACATGTTACAAATCTTCAAGCAATTGGGTAGACCTAACTTAATAGGTAAATTCCCAATGGGTAGACCTAACTTAATAGGTAAATTCCCAAGCTTATGTTTTTATGTCTTTTAAGTTTACCTAACCCCAAACGCAATCCCATCGCTTACATATCGCAATAGCGCATAAAGGATAGAAAGAGGGAACTTGGCATAATCATGACATAAAGGTATTGAAGCAACAAGTTTAACATGGTGGCATATGAAATGTTCATGTGTTCATACCCTTGCATATTACATTTTTAGGCCCCAAAAGCATGCATAAAACCAAACTTGGCATATTGGTGATACATGGTGCTAAATGACATGTAGAAATGGCCATAAGTTCGCATTTAGCCTCACATGCAAGTTATCATAAGAGATATGATAACTTACATGTTGCCAAAATGCAACCTTTAGCATAAAGCTTGAAGCTTTATGTTCACATACCCAAGATAAGCTTGCATAACATGATAACATGAACAAGATGATCATCCCAAACTTGCATAACATACTTGCATATCATAACATGGCATACTTGCATAGCATAACATGGTAAACTTGCATAACATGACATGATGAACTTGCATATCATAACATGACATACTTGCATATAAACTTGCATATCATAACATGACATACTTGCATATAAACTTGCATATTACAACATGATAAACTTGCATATCATAGCATAGTAAACTTGCATATAAACTTGCATATTACAACTTGATAAACTTGCATATCATAGCATAGTAAACTTGCATATAAACTTGCATATCATACATTTAACTTTAGAGTTTAAGTATGAAAGTAGAATAGGGCTTACTATGCTTAAGAAGTCACAAAAATATGACAAAGCCCTTATGAAATCAATCAAACCCAAAATGCAAGCTCTAACATAAAAACCCTTGAGCCAAAATGATCAAAACTCTTTCTTTATGATGCAAATATAGAAACTTGACTTGAATGCAAGCTAATGATGCTCATACAAGTTTGAAAACACTTGTATGCATGGAAAATCACTTAGAAATTTATTTAGGAATTGTATGAAGAGAGTGGAGGCCATGAGAGGATTGATTTTGCCATAGTTTAGTTGTAGGATTGATTAATGATGATTTAGGGTTAGGTTAGGGCCTTATTTATAGAGATTAGGACTAGTTTCAACCCTAGGATTAAACCCTAGTTCCAATCTCAGCCCTCAAAACCGAATCTGGCCCCCAAGCTCAACACAATCTCTAAATGGTGCACCAGGCTAAACAGCCCGGCTGGACCAAGTCGACAGCCAAGTCGACAGGGCTGTCGACTTGGGTCCAACCAAGTCGACTCCCAAGTCGACAGGGCTGTCGACTTGGGTGTTCTGGCGGGATTTTTCCCGCCTGGCCCAATCTGTCCAAATTTTCAAATTCAAACTTGAATTTGAAATCTGTTTTTACTTTGAATTTTTCTGAAAACTTCGTTGGGCCTTAATCGGGTCATACGGACTCCGATTTTCGAAAACTCGGACTCTATTTCGCGTATTTTTCCAAGACGAACGCAATGGCATAGCCCGTTTCCCTTGATTCAGATTTCTGAATTAAATTCTGCCTCGATTTACGTTATAACAGGTTATTGAAAATACGGGTTGTTACACTATGCCTAAACAGGTTATGCTTTGATCATCAACCATAAGGCCTGCTTTTCACAAAAGCCTTGATCATTGTATCTTGGCATGCCACATTGTCAATCCGTACTATACCATTGATTCCTACCAATATATAACCTCTAAGATCGTACGTCTCAGAGAAGGGTGTTAAGCAAAGAATAAATCCTTCGCCACCAATAGAAATATATAATTAGTAGCGTTCAATAAATACAGTATAAAAGGAATACAATGTCAGACACACAATCCATTTACAAGTCCGTTCTGGGTCTGAACGAAACAACGTATCCGTCGATCTCAAGTACGTTTGGACGATCATCACTTATTACCTTGCCTTGGGGGATCAGTCCCAATTCAAGATATCAGTCATCATCAACCAAACGATGTGAAGCTCTCTGGTCTTCAACCACCGTCTTCATCTTCGACCCTTGACCGTCGTGATGATTATTCAGAATGGGATAAACCCGGTCTTTCTGAATAACTCGCGTATTTGTAATTAAAATCAACCACACGCCACATTCCAACTCTGAATGTTCTTTTAATAAAATATTTATATTAAAAGGTTTTCATTAATTTTATCAAAGATAAAATCAATAAATTAAATCTTAAATCTTTTCTAAAAAGATTTAATAACTCTAATTTTGATTTGTTTTATCAAAAATCATTATTACAATATTATTATTTTAATAAGTAAATCCTGACTTAAATTGGGTTAAAGAACTAGTGTCATCTAAAACACAGTTCATGATAAACCAGAAATCAATTTCCAAAAATATGGAATTTCCACAGAAATTAAATCAATATATAACCGATATAAATTTCTGTATTGGACTAATAATATAAATGGAATAACGGCAAAGCCTCTTAAATTCCATATATAATATCAGCCTTCTTTTACAGAAGCCCATCTCGACTATTACCAATCGAATTTCCCCTTAATTCCAATTTAATATATTAAATTGGAAAAACCTGATTTTTACAAAATCTTCTTTTAAATCTATAAAATAGATTTATAAATTCCAAATAATAATTTCAATGTAAATTGGATTAAAGAACAAATGTCATTTAAAAACACAGTCCACGATAAATCCAATCCACATATCAATTAATTTCAAAAATATAATTGTAAATAATCTTAATAAAAAGGTGAACTCTTTCAACGGGGTTTAAGGACAATGTTATTCAAGACACCGTCCACGACAACCCAAAAATCCAATGCTTGAACTGAATTCCAATTAAATAATAATTAATTGAAAACTTCCTTAAATCTATTTGTAAAATATTTTTAATATAAAATATCCTTTATATAAAAAAAATTCTATATTTGATAAATATTCTTTACCATACAAAAATTCTTTATTTAGGAAGAAATTCTGAATTGGAGTGCGACTCAACCATGTACCATATAATTTGGTCACGTGGATTTCATACATTTCATGTGTAGGATAATAAACAGGAAATACTCATCGAACCATCCATTAACATCCAGAGTGACAATTTCGACTGTGTGAGCATTAAAATGAAACAATAACGCTCATCGCAGCCCGTCGATCAATCGATAGACATACAATTGAATATTGGGATTTGTGTCAGTCAAGCATCGTCCCAATACCCGTGTGGGTTTTCAGCCAACAACAGTTCATATTAATTAACAAATAAATAATTGGTTAATAGATTTAACCAAATTCAATTTCACTGACAAGTTGATGGAATAAATCAAAAATGTCACTTATATCGAGTAAAAATGTATTTTACTCGTATGATTTCTCTATATATTCCTAAAGTTACACAAACAATAATTTTATTTATATAGCTTTATTGCGGATGACAAGTAAAATATAAATTTCATTATATTTTATTTTTATGAAATTTCTTAACAATACATTTCGGTGTATATTCTGAACAACAATACAATTTGTATATTAGAATATAAACTCTAATGCAAATTTGAATAAAAATTGGATTTTACATTTGCGTATAAATTCTACTGTATATTATGCAAATAAAAGTGATTCTTATATTTGTACATAAATTCTGTTTCAACAAAGATGTGTAAAAGTGATATACTCATTTTGCTAACAATTCTATTTCAACAAAATGATAAAGGTAGTAATTTCATTTTGTCATTAATTCCAGTTTAACAAAATAAATAGCAAACAACGATTCATATTGTGACTGTTCTAATTTAACAAAATGGATCAAAGTGATAATTTTAACTCTTCTACTATCATTACATATATAATGTCAATAAAAGTGATATCTCTAAACTTTCTATTTTCATTCATATAAATATCAATAAAAATAATTCTTTTAATTTTCGACACTTTTATTGTATATAAAATGGCAATAAAAATGCTATTCTTTAATCTATTCTTTTTATTGTAAACTAATTTTACAATAAAAATATTATCTTAAAATTCATTCTTAAAATTGCATAGAAAATAACAATAAATACGATACCTTTTTACTTACACTTTCATTGTATACGTAATGACATTAAAAATGTTATATTTTAATCTATCCTTTTTATTGTAAACTAATTTTACAATAGAAATATTACTTTTTAAATCTACACTTTTTATTGAACATAAAATGATAATAAAAAGGTGAATTTAAAATCTATTCTTTATATTGCAGTAAATTGGAAAATAAACATAATTTCCAATGTTATACATTTTATTACTGTCTTTTATATCTAATCTTTTAAATCAAGGGAAATTCCAACATATATGTAATCCTATGCTTCTATTTCTCTAATGTTTCAAAATAAAAATATAAACAAAATCTTTTTAACAACAATGGTATTAAAAAAAATGTAATCTTCATGCATAGTCCTTTATTGAACAATTTAACAATAAAAATGTTAAATCCTTTTTATTGTAACCATTTAACAATAAAATATAATTAGTTGAATCAAGACTTGTCATCGTATCCATTTGGCACTAAAGGATAATCCTTATAATCTAACCTTTTAATTGTAACTTTTGACAATAAAAGAAAATCCCTTTATTAAATTTGACAATAAAAATATGCCTTTTAAGTTTTAACCCTTTTTATGGTAATTTATAATGACAATAAAAATATATTGTTTAATTCAACAAAGTTACAACAAAATAAATTCCTTTATCATAATCTTCTACTTGAAAAACAATATTTCATAAAAACCTTACCTGTGATGTAAAATATTTTTATTTAAACAAAAATAAAATCAAAATTGCCGTCTTACATGTCTATTCTTTTTATTGTAATAGATTACAATAAAAATATGAACATTTCATACCATTCCTTTTATCTAAATTTTCAATAAAAATTTGATCTTTTTATTTAAAAAGAAAATAAAACAAAAAATGGTTTTTTTTATACATATAAAAATGTGAATAAAAACCGTAACTACTACATATGGATTTTTATTTACATACAAAATGCAAATAAAAATGTAACTCTTCGATTTGGATTTTTATTTACATATAAAATGCAATTAAAAATGTAATTTCTAGAAATGAATTTCTTTTTTTCTTTTTTTCATATCAAATGAAAAAAAAACAATGTAATTTTCAAACAGGTACCTTTACTTACATATAAAATGTAAATAAAAGTTTAATTCTTTAATATGTATTTCTATTTACATACAAAATGTAAATAAAAAATGAAATTTTCATATATGTCTTTTTATTTACAAGTAAAATGTAAATAAAAATGCGTTTTCCAAATATACCTTTTATTTAACAATAAATTGTAAATAAAAATGTGTTTTTGCCAATATGGGTTTTAGTGTACAAATAAAGTGTAAAAAAAATGTGCTTTCCAGTTATTCCTTTTTATTTACAAATAAGATGTAAATAACAATGTAAATTCTAAATAAGCCTTTTTATTTACAAATAAAATGTAAATAAAAATATGTTTCTAAATTTGTTCTTTTATTTACAAAAGAAATGAAAATAAAAATATGTATAACCATTTTGTTCTTTTATTCGCAAATAAAATGCAAATAAAAGTATATTTCCTAATGTTGACTTTTGATTCACAAATAAAATCGCAAATAAAAATGTATTTACAAATCTTAACTTTTTATTTGCAAATAAAAATATGTTTAACTGTTCTTGTCTTTATTTGACAACTTGATTTCATACAACACTATGTTCAATATGATATACAATTTTATATTCATAAAATAAAAATAAACTACATGATATTTTAATTTAGATTAAAAATCCTAATCTAATTCACCAACATCGATGAACTAGGTTGAATTTATACAAATCCATAGTTACAAGAACATATCTAACAATTCAATACAATACAATACAATACAATACAATACAATACAATACAAACCACTCATCAGAACAATAATTACAACATAGATCTGAATAGATAACATACAAGTAATCATTCAACATCGATAAAATAATTAATTAAATAAATCAGAGATTCTCACATTGGTTTGATTCTGAAACCCCGTTCGCATTCAAAATTTGCTGAAATTTCAACAGTCTCCGTTTTAGGTCTGGTCTGCGCCATCATGAAGATCTCGGAAAGACGAGTCCAACGCAACTGACAGTTCGATAAACGGACCTCGTATGAGAAAGTTATCGCATTTTAAACTTTAATGACAATATCGGATTAACGTAAAGTAATTAATATAATTAAACAATTAATTAACCATTTGGTCCCTTTCTTCCTTCAGCCGATAAGCCTTGGATCACGATAGAAATTGTTCCCACCACTTCTTTCCACGCCAATAAGGACGCATCATTTTGGAGATTGGAGATTGCTTTTTAATTTTCTCTTATAAATCATGTTTTAATTTGGAACGAATTATGAGGAATTTGGAGAAATATTTTCGAATGATGATGTCCACTCGTTGAGATGGAGGCGGTGGAGAAATAGATCTGAGGAAAGAAGCCATTTTCTTCTTCTTCTGATTTAAGCGTAGAACAAATTGGATTGAAGGAGAGAGGATGTAAGGGAAGAAGACTGGAGAGTTATGTTATTTTATAATAGTGAGGATTGGTGAACAAAAAGAAATAAATATGAACAATTACAATGGAAAGGAATGTAAGTGCAAGATTTAACGTTTCCTTGTCTTTTCTTTTTTATATATATGAATGCTATGGATAATAAAGGGGCAAACATTGCATGGTTCTTTTTATTTTTAGTATACGAAGAATTCAAAATAAGTGAGCATTTACATACGTTGAAAATAATTAAGGAATATAGAGAGCATGACCACATGTTTTAAGAAATGAATGCATGTCTCCAACATGACAATTTAATGAAAAGAAGGGAAAAAAACATTAATGTGCATAGAATTAAATTGCATGAATACGAAGATATAACATATTGTGGCAAGTTTTAAATGTGCACAATGCATGAAATTTATTGTAGCGTGTCATTCTTTATTTAATGCGCATATATGGTGCGCTGATTAGATAATTTTTTTTCTTTTCAAAAAGCAAGGGAACAATTCACATTTGGGAATTTATTAATTAATGAATGATACAATTAGAATAGATAGGGGAAAGTATTAAAGAGAATAGCCAAAGAGATATATATATATATATAGAAATACATATATACATATATACATATATATATATATATATATGTTGTCAGAATTTATTTCTTTTAGAAACTACACATTATTTTCAATCAATATAAATTAATAGATTTTATTAAAGTTCCTAAGGCATATTTTTTTTCCCTTGGCATGTAGTCAAAGATTTTTAATACAAGGATAACATTCTTGCAAATAACATTTAATTGAGGAAATATTTTAAAGTTATATTTTTTTCTTCCTCTTTGTATATTTAGAATGTGCATTAAACAAGCGCCTACATCAGTTATGTCCGTCAAAATTTAAATCTTAGGATTTAAGTTTTCCATCAATAAATGTAATCTTACAATCAAACTTAAAATTTAAATTTAATCATTTTATTTTTAAAATTTAATTCAATCTTTCAAGAACAAATTAAATTAAACAAACTAGAAATTCAAGTATAAATCTCTACGTTCAAATCCTAAATCAAACTTACAATTTCTGAATTTTGAAACTACCGCGCTATTTCCAATTCCTTTTAAAATTAAAATAAATATATTCGTTTTAACTTCAATTAAAATAAATTTTTCGTCGTTACTATTTAAAATAAATTATTTTAAATATTCTAAATTCATTAAAATTTCTAAAAATAAAAATTATAAATTGGCTCCAAAATTCCGGGTTGTTACAATCTCCCCCGCTTAAAATCTTTTCGTCCTCGAAAAGGAACGAAGCTAAAGGTTATCTAATTAACGAAATCAACTTTCATTCTATTATTTGTTTCAATAATTTTATTAGTTGATTGACCTGTCAAATATATATAATTTTTTATATATTCAAAGATCATATTTTCCTAGCTCGGATTATACATATAATCAAAAATACGCTAATTATAAACTTGGCCCTCTCAACTCATTCTAGGGCATTACTAACCCCCTCTCTAATGAGTTTTCTCATTCTAGGATACTGTTGATCCTATCTCTAATGAGTATTCTTATTGGATATTACTAATCCAATCTCTGATGAGTCTTTTGTTCGGTTCTAATGAGTTGTACCCCAAAGATTTGAGCTAACCAGAGCTCTGATACCAACTGTAACGACACACATTTTGCCCGACCTTAATTGATCGATAGAACGACTAAAATCGTTCAAAACCCACGTACGTTAACTTTGGGAATACAATACATTAGAACAATAACATCAGACTTTTATAAACATCATAATAATGTTACATCAGAGTACATAATATCAGAGTACATCGATAAATAAAATACAGCGGAAGACTTATTTCTATAAATTAAAAACAATACAAAGCGGAAGACTTTCTATGCTCTGGAGAAAGCTTTAAACTTCGATCCAGGATCCTGTTAAAGAGATAAATATCTGCAAAACAAGCTACTCGACTGCCCGTGTGGAAAATATGGGCACCCGAGTTTGCCAGTGAAACAAACTACAGGTTTGTTATGGGACTGGTATGAGAAATCTTAATTTAACTAATCTAATAATAAGGCTAATCACGGGACCACGCCGCTAACGCGGAACGGGTTTACTCCATTGGATTGCCAGTGCATAAAATAAAGTAAATCGTTAAAACAACATAATGCTTTTCAGAAAAATGAAACCATTATAAGACTCAAGTTCCATCACACAATGCAACGCAAACCGGAGGATAGAGTTTTACCTTATAATGGTCAAAAATGCTTGACACGATAAAAACAGATTTGATAGTATTATTAGTGTATATATGTTTCAAAAACACTTCAATCATAATGTATCAATCATAGACGGCATGGGTACCATATATCTTGTCGCCATACTAGTTCTACAATCAAAACCGCAGGGTGTCGTATTGGAAGTTGGGTTTCCATCATGAGATCGAGGCTAGGGATCGTCCTCTCTGATTCGAGACACTCTAGCAAATGCCTCAGGATCACACCTATGGGCAACCCTTGGAGCGGTAGGGCCGGTCCCACCTAACGGTGGTGGATTAATTATGCCTGAACACACGTTTCCCGGTCCCTTTGGACCTATAGTATGACCACTTCCGGCCTATAAAACCCGAGGTACCTCAATCCATCATCCACGTAAGTAAAATATCAGCTAGTTTAAGCACTGACACTACCCCTAGCTAGAAAGAAACGTGTGCACTCCCTACGGTCCATATCCCATTTTTGACTCATACCGGGGTGTGAGGCTCGCGAGGTCATGCTATACTCAAAGCTATGCCTAAACAGGTTATGCTTTGATCATCAACCACAAGGCCTGCTTTTCACAAAAGCCTTGATCATTGTATCTTGGCATGTCACATTGTCAATCCGTACCATACCATTGATTCCTACCAATATATAATCTCCAAGATCGTACATCCCAGAGAAGGGTGTTAAGCAAAGAATAAATCCTTCGCCACCAACAGAAATATATAATTAGTAGCATTCAATAAATACAGTATAAAAGGAATACAATGTTAGACACACAATCCATTTACAAGTCCGTTCTGGGTCTAAACGAAACAACGTATCCGTCGATCTCCAGTACGTCTGGACGATCATCACTTATTACCTTGCCTTGGGGGATGAGTCCCAATTCAAGATATCAGTCTTCATCAACCAAACGATGTGAAGCTCTCTGGTCTTCAACCACCGTCTTCATCTTCTACCCTTGATCGTCGTGATGATTATTCAGAATGGGATAAACCCGGTCTTTCTGAATAACTCGCGTATTTGTAATTAAAATCAACCATACGCCACATTCCAACTCTGAATGTTCTTTTAATAAAATATTTATATTAAAAGGTTCTCATTAATTTTATCAAAGATAAAATCAATAAATTAAATCTTAAATCTTTTCTAAAAAGATTTAATAACTCTAATTTTGATTTGTTTTATCAAAAATCATTATTACAAGATTATTAATTTAATAAGTAAATCCTGACTTAAATTGGGTTAAAGAACTAGTGTCATCTAAAACACAGTTCACGACAAACTAGAAATCAATTTCCAAAAATATGGAATTTCCACAGAAATTAAATCAATATATAACCGATATAAATTTCTGTATTGGACTAATAATATAAATGGAATAATGGCAAAGCCTCTTAAATTCCATATATAATATCGGCCTTCTTTTATAGAAGCCCATCTCGACTATTACCAATCGGATTTCCCCTTAATTCCAATTTAATATATTAAATTGGAAAAACCTGATTTTTACAAAATCTTCTTTTAAATCTATAAAATAGATTTATAAATTCCAAATAATAATTTCAATGTAAATTGGATTAAAGAACAAATGTCATTTAAAAACACCGTTCACGATAAATACAATCCACATATCAATTAATTTCAAAAATATAATTGTAAATAATCTTAATAAAAAGGTGAACTCTTTCAATGGTGTTTAAGGACAATGTTATTCAAGACACCGTCCACGACAACCCAAAAATCCAATGCTTGAACTAAATTCCAATTAAATAAGAATTAATTGAAAACTTCCTTAAATCTATTTGTAAAATATTTTTAATATAAAATATCCTTTATATAAAAAAATTTCTATATTTGATAAATATTATTTACCATACAAAAATTCTTTATTTAGGAAGAAATTATGAATTGGAGTGCGACTCAACCATATACCATATAATTTGGGTCATCTGGATTTCATACATTTCATGTATAGGATAATTGTAATGACCCGGATTTTCGAACAGTTTATTTTAAATATTTAATATCGTTTAAATATTGAGTTATAATATAAATGAATTTTTATATTCATTTATCGATTAAATAATCGATATACGATTTATTTCGATTATACCAAATAATTGTAATACGAGAAATAATTCAATTCAAAGTTTAAAACTGAATTAAAAACAATTCAGATAATCAGTGTCAGTTCTGTTCGAAATATAAAGGCGATAATATTAATTTATTATCGAAGAATAATCATTTTGAATTTAAATTCATATCGATTTAAAATAAATAAAACCAAAACAAAACAAAATGGTGTCTCCTTTATTTTCACAAGTTAAAACAAAACGTTGGCTTCCTCATTACCACAAACAAGAAGTAAAGCCGTGCTTTCCTTAGTACCACAAAAACAAAAGCATACGGTGATGCCTTTATTTCCACAAGTCCAAACAAAACGTTGCCCCCTTTAAAACCACATCCATCGTTCTCCCAAATCCTATAAGTAATAAATCAAAACCGAAGTCCTCGATCCTCAAAACTAAATCCGCTCCTTTCAGAAAGCATAATAGCGAAGGCCAGCAGCTCGACTCAACGGGAAAGCGTTCGTCTGAGGGGTAGGTCTGAGGACTATCGCGTGTGCGAGTTGAAGGGAAATCGAGCAAGGTGAAATCGCGACTGTGTGTAGCGAAGGGGGGAGTTGCGATTGAAGAGGGGGACTGCGAGTTGAGGAAGATGAGGCGATAGGGATTGGCGATGGAGTTTAGAAGCGGAGTTGGTGGATTGATTTAGGAGTTCGATCACAGTTCAGGAGGGTTTGGCGTTGACTGGTACCGCAACTTGTACTGGAGGAATCAACGTGAAGGGCATCATGAAACAAGGGATTTTTACAGATCGTGATTTCTGGTTTGTTCGGAAAGGAAAAAGGGGTACGAGCCTGAGTACTGGTACTTCTGGAAGGCAGCGACATTCTGATTAGGAGTTTAGGGTTTTTTTTGGCATCACCAGTGTCGAGGTCATTGGTTGAAGGAGATGAGATGGTTTAGAATTTCAGTGATGTCTTGGTCCGGATGTTGGAGGGTGCGTAGTGTGTGGTATTAAAATTTGAAGATGAGATAGTGGAGTTAAAGTGCAGTATAATGAAGCTAAAGGGTTGAGGAGCTGTAGTGGTGATAGGGTGATGGTCCAAGTAATGAATGAAGAAGGAAGGAGGCACTGTTTTATTTGGGATGGAAGAAATAGTTAAAATGGATTAAGGTAAAATTTATTTAAACTAGCTAGTAAATTTGCAAATTTCATTTATTTAAAAATCAAGTTTGATTACGTGATTAATTTCATATTTTTGGTCGAGTAATTAATTAAGGAAGAAATAAATTTTACAAGGTGGAATCGATCAAAAAAACAAGTCACGTGAAGCTTGGAGTTGCAAAACCTTTAATGAAGAAATGAAATTTGGGAATGAATAACGAATAAAACCCTGGTGAGTAAATCTCATGTAATGACCCGCAAATCCGTAACATCGGAGTTGACTATATACATCATAAGTCCAACCCAAATATCATGAAAATACGAAACATTTTTTTTTTAGAAGAAAGAGATAGAAGAAGAACAGAAACAACAACCCAGAATCTCACATCGCAGCGGAACAAAATATAATATATCATATCTTTGAAATACAAAATCTTAACTGTATAACATACACTTATCAGAGTACAACACTTACAATACAACGGAACAACACTATAACTAGATAACGTTGAAGTCTCCTGCTCCAAGCTCCTTTAGATATATCTGAAAAATCCTGAACTACTTGACTGCCCGTACAAATTTAGGCACCCAAGAGTTTAGGTAGAACAAAACAAATAAACTCCGGGTCAGTCATGGGACTGGTATGAGTAAACAGTTTAAAACAGTTCAGAAAACTAAATGATATCTCATAAGACCACGCCGTATAACACGGAACAGGTTTTTCCCTTATGAGAATCCAAACACTTGACTTATCTTTATATCAAAACTCTTTTGATATTATAATAATGTCTAAATCAAGTAAATAACAATCTAGTGGAACGTTTGCATCTCACGTTCCACATATATATACAAATCATAAACCGCAAGCACGTATTGGGTATTTGGTTTTCCAACTATGACAAGGTATGGAACCACCTTCCGCTGGTATATCTTTAGAGGAGAATACACCGAGTTCAACAAGAACATCTGCAACTCAGCCACACATGACCGACCACTCATTTCGCTTGAGTGTATCGAATGTATATCACCAACGATTGGGATCAGCAACCGTTTCCCGAATGGGACAGCATCAACAATATATTTTTAGAAGTAAATGAAACTCTAGATCAGGTGATTATACACCCTAATAGGTGCGACCTACATAGCCATGCTGCTTGCCCGATTTCTGTCATTTACCGGATGTTGAGGCTAGAAGCTACGCTTTATCATCACACCAGATTCACTTCGAATGTCACATCGTCAGATCCATCGAAAATCACTAATTGACATCTACAACAGTACATTACGTGTCAGCTAAAAGAAGTTTCCTCCTCTGCTTCCACTCTTGGTACAGTTGAAGAAATCAATGTACGTGACCTTTCTGGAAATACTCTGTCAGACATTCATCCATACAAGTCACCCAGGAACAGGATGAACCGAAGGCATAATTTCTATTAATAGAAAAAGTCCTTGCACTCTACTCCGTCTTCGATTATCTTTATATAATCTGATTCGCACGCTACTGCCATGTTATCACTGCAGCACCCAAATCTTCTTCACCACTCCTGTATACCCTCCTTCTAATCACAACGCCCTCCTCCTAATCACTATCAACCTACCTGCGACATCAATAAAGTGAAATATCCATGTTGTATTTGTTTCCAGAACCATCACAGTCCCGAACCCCCCCTGAACACTCCTCTGTCGAACCAAACAACCTCTTCCACCACCAGGAAACTCGAACTCCCCTTTTTCCTCATGTCCAGATTAGTTTCCTCCAAATCAACATACTGCCGCAACCCCTAACACCAATCCTAACTCCGTTCATGCCCAGAAAATCGAGTAACATGTATTGAAGTCGAACTCCTCCAAAGATTTACGATAAGGTGCTGCTACTTCTTACGAACACGGGTCTACCCCTAGCTTCGAACCCTGGCTTGCGTATCCAAGATCGAACGGTTTCAATTTGGCATCGCGCTTCCTGATGCTTGCACGAAGAAGAAGAGAGAATCGAGCACCCAGGAATTTAAGGGAAAGAGAGATCGAGGGCATCAGTTTGGTTTTAACGAGGGTAGCGACTTTGATTTTGATGGATTCGATTTGCAAATCAAAATGAAGGAGCGGCTTTGAATTTCTTTTATGGGTGAACGAAGGGAAAACAAAAAGGCCACGAGTTGGTTTTGGTTTTGTAGACATCAGAGGAGCACCGTTCCTTTAGTTTTGTGGAAGACAAAGGAAGATGTGGCCATATAAGAGTCAAGTATTTTTATTTTATTTAAATTCGTTTTTCAACCGTTGTCCTTTAATTAAAATAAGTCAGGATTCCGAGCTCCTCTCTGAACCCAACAAGTGACAGTTCTATGGTTTAACTACTATTCCGGACATACTGGAATAGGTCACGAAGTACAATTCGATTGTCTGTGGAAGATGTTTATTTAAATCAATATGAATTAAATTCGAAACAATTTATTTCCTTGAAAATAAATTAATATTATTATCGTTATAAATTTAAATAAATTTTCCAAATAAATCTTTTGAACTGTTTTCAATTCAAATCAAAATTATGAATTCAATCTAAATCCATTTTCGTATTTTGTTATTTTAAATATATTCGATATTAAATCGAAATTGATTATTAAATCGATAACTTAATATAAAATTCCATTTATATTATCCACCCAATATTTAAATTAAATATTAAATATTCAAAAATTAACCCCTAAGGATCCGGGTCATTACAATCTTCCCCACTTAAAATAAGTTCGTCCTCGAAATTGCTAAGGTAGAAAAAGTGCTACAAACCCATTAACTTTTCAGAACTTATTTATGTTGATATTCAACATTTCAAACTTCCTTACGTAACTCTCTTTCGAATAAATCCCTATTCGATAATCCCTCCCTTCGAATAACTATATTTGATAATTTCTCTTTCGAATAACTAGATTCGAAAACCTTTCTTCGAATAAACTATATTCGATTTACTCTATTCAATTTACTTTTATCAATTAACTCTATTGGATTTGCTATTTTCACTTAACTCCTTCCGAATAAGCTATATTCGATAACTCCTTCGATTTACTAATAATCGATAACTCCTTCGATTTTCAAATAATCGATAACTCCTTCGATTAACAAATAATCGATAACTCCTTCGATTAACAAATAATCGATAACTCCTTCCGTTAACAAATAATCGATAACTCCTTCGATTAACAAATAATCGATAACTCCTTCGATTAACAAATAATCGATAACTCCTTCGATTAACAAATAATCGATAACTCCTTCGATTAACAAATAATCGATAACTCCTTCGATTAACAAATAATCGATAACTCCTTCGATTAACAAATAATCGATAACTCCTTCAGTTCCATTCGAATAAACTAATATTTGATTTAACTTCATTCGCTTGACTCTAGATCGCAGCGATCACAATGATTACGCCTGATTCCCCCAGGAAACTTCCGACCGCCCTAGGCTATCTACAGCCCTACGAATTACGCTAGCAGTCGTACGAAATGGCAACTTATCAATAACGATGTTTGACTAACTCTATCTCAATAACTATATTCGATCAACTTTAATTGAATAACTAACATTCAATTAAATCCTAATTCGATTAATTATGTTCAATTGACTTTATCTGGTTAACTCTTTATTTGAATAACAAATATTCGATAATTTCTAATTGAATAACAAATATTCAATTAACTCTACGGATTAACCCTAACTGATTAACTCTAACTGGTTAATTCTTACTCTAATCGATTTATTCTAACTCTAATCGATTATTTCTAACTCTAATCGACTTCTCTTATTCGAATAACTCCTATTGGATAACGTTTATTCATTTATAAAGATTTACTTTTAGTAACGGTTCTTCACTTTATAAATGTTCTCTTTAATAACGTTACTTCACTTATACAAGTGTTGTATACCCCTTCTATTTAAAACTATCGGTGTTAAAAACCAATATCTCCTCTCTCTATAAGTTCAGACTTATATATTCCATCTATCGAATGATAAATATTTAATTTAATTTATAAACTGTTATTTATAAATTTATCTTTTCTATTTATCTGTTAAAAACAGATTTCCATTTTCTATTCATCTTCTAAATATTCCTTTGATTAAATTCTATTTATTTAACAAATAAATATCTCATTTATAACATTCTATTTATTTTCTATAAATAAATATTTCCATTTGATCTATTTGTAAATGTTTTACAAATATTCCCTTCTATTTGTTTGCACATAACTTCCTTGGTATTTGTGTTACAAATATATTTCCTTTATATTTACTTTACAAATATATTTTCTTTTTAACTCTTTTGGTTTTTTCCTTTATTCACACCCAATTCATATTTCATTCACATTGATTTTACTCAATTTATTCATTTCGATCCATTTAACTTACTTAAGTTAAATTTATTTTCAATCATTCAAATTCCCATTAACTAGTTGCTAATTAACCGTTTTGCCTATTTCACCCTTTTTATTTGAATATGACTTGTTCAAATATAAGTCAATTTAATTATAAACTAATCTAATTATATTTTCAACTCGAGTTATATTTCGATTTCGAATATAAATTCTCAATCTCTTTCGCTTATCCAAAACCCATTTTCGACTCTAATTTCCTTTAACTAATTATTTTCCCATTTAGTTAATTCTATTTAACCATTCAAAATATGATTTTCGTCTTAAAAATCATTTCACTTACTTCACTGGAGTTCATATTTATTTTATATCTCCAGTCTGGATTTTTCTAATGCCAATTCGGATTTTATTTCCTAACAATCCCTATGTTTATTCAATTAAACCGTTATGGTTTTTATAATGGTTCTGGCGCTGCTTTTCTAAAAAATTGATTTTGACATAACTCAAAATCTATACGACGAAATCCAGATTTTTCTCTTTCATTAGAAAACTATTGTTCAACCGGTCCCGACGATTCTTGTTTCAAAGAATTCCGACTTCAATTGAGTTCTGTATACTAAATTAAAGTTCGAATCGCCAATTTACGAACTGCCGCGCTACGGCGAGCTCGTTTTAATTATATTTATAAATATAAACGTTTTAACTTCGTTTATAATAAATTCAACTCCATTCTGATATATTTTTAATATATATCAAATCCATTTTTCCATTTCAACATAATATTCCTGATCTATTTCACTTCAAATATTCAAATCCTATATATTTACAATATTCAAATTCCATTTGAATTTCTTTATTCAAACTCTATATTTGAATTTCCTTCTATTAAATTTCTATTTGAATTTCTTTCTATTCAAAACTCATTTCAAATCCCTTATTCAAATTCCATTTGAAATCCTTTATCTTCAATCTCTATTTGAAATCCTTTATTCAATTTCTATTTAAATTCCTTTGTTCAATATCTATTTGAAATCCTTTGAATTTAAATTCTATTTTAACTCCTTTTGTTTTCTTTGAATTCTAATATTCATCCTCCACTTTATATTCTCTTCGAAATTCTATTTAACCAAATTCCATTTGAATTCTAATATTCAAATCTCTACTTGACTTTTCTTTATTCAAAACCATTCGAATTCCTTTAAATTCAAATTCTATTTCGCTTTTTCTTATACAATTTCTATTTGAATATTCTTTATTCAAACTCATTTGAATTCCTTTGAATTCAAATTCTATTTCACTTCTATTTGAATTATATATATATATATTCAAATTCCTTTATTTTACTTCTATTTGAAATCTATATTTCAATTCCCATTTCACATTTCAAAATTCCTTTGAAGTTATATAAATATATACATATATTTATACCTATCCCAAATTCAAAACATTTGAATTTTCAAACAACTTGTTTCTTTCCAAACAAATTTCCATCAAAACTTTTTCTAAGGCAGCAATTCATCACTTAGAAACTCGAAAATGAACACTGATGATGTTGCGACCATCATCAGAATTATTTCCCAGCTACTGAATGAGTCCAGTGCTATATCACTTGACATTCATTTTGAAAAAAATATTTTCCCAAACTCCCAGGATTTTAAATTCTGAATTCTGGTTGGAATTCAATTTCCATTTATCTCATTTTTATTTGATTTCATATACAAATACCATTGGTTATATATATAACTATTTCTTTTTTTTTCTTATAATCTAATTTGATTATAATCCTAACAATCAACTTAACTATTTAAAAACAATATCGTGTCCAATCTTCTGTTCAAGTGTTTATAAATTCCTATCGACTTCGTGGCGTCCCTCAATTCGACCAAAGTTTATAATCAACTCAACAGACTAGTTAACAAAATATAAAACAGTTTTTATATCAAATAACAAATACGCTCTCTCGTATATATATACGCTCAACTCATTCTAGGATACTACTGATCCTATCTCTAATGAGCACATTCCAACAAGCCTAGGTATTCGCTCAACCTAAGCTCTGATACCAACTGTAATGACCCGCAAATCCGTAACATCGGAGTTGACTATATAAATCATAAGTCCAACCCAAATATCACGAAAATACGAAACATTTTTTTTAGAAGAAAGAGATAGAAGAAGAACAGAAACAATAACACAGAATCTCACATCGCAGCGGAACAAAATATAATATATCATATCTTTGAAATACAAAATCTTAACTGTATAACATACACTTATCAGAGTACAACACTTACAATACAACGGAACAACACTATAACTAGATAACGTTGAAGTCTCCTTCTCCAAGCTCCTTTAGATATATCTGAAAAATCCTGAACTACTTGACTGCCCGTACAAATTTAGGCACCCAAGAGTTTAGGTAGAACAAAACAAATAAACTCCGGGTCAGTCATGGGACTGGTATGAGTAAACAGTTTAAAACAGTTCAGAAAACTAAATGATATCTCATAAGACCACGCCGTATAACACAGAACAGGTTTTTCCCTTATGAGAATCCAAACACTTGACTTATCTTTATATCAAAACTCTTTTGATATTATAATAATGTCTAAATCAAGTAAATAACAATCTAGTGGAACGTTTGCATCTCACGTTCCACATATATATACAAATCATAAACCGCAAGCACGTATTGGGTATTTGGTTTTCCAACTATGACAAGGTATGGAACCACCTTCCGCTGGTATATCTCTAGAGGAGAATACACCGAGTTCAACAATAACATCTTGCAACTCAGCCACACATGACCGACCACTCATTTCGCTTGAGTGTATCGAATGTATATCACCAACGATTGGGATCAGCAACCGTTTCCCGAATGGGACAGCATCGACAATAGATTTTTAGAAGTAAATGAAACTCTAGATCAGGTGATTATACACCCTAATAGGTGCGACCTACATAGCCATGCTGCTTGCCCGATTTCTGTCATTTACCGGATGTTGAGGCTAGAAGCTACGCTTTATCATCACACCAGATTCACTTCGAATGTCACATCGTCAGATCCATCGAAAATCACTAATTGACGTCTACAACAGTACATTACGTGTCAGCTAAAAGAAGTTTCCTCCTCCGCTTCCACTCTTGGTACAGTTGAAGAAATCAATGTACGTGACCTTTCTGGAAATACTCTGTCAGACATTCATCCATACAAGTCACCCAGGAACAGGATGAACCGAAGGCATAATTTCTATTGATAGAAAAAGTCCTTGCACTCTACTCCGTCTTCGATTATCTTTATATAATCTGATTCGCACGCTACTGCCATGTTATCGCTGCAGCACCCAAATCGTCTTCACCACTCCTGTATACCCTCCTTCTAATCACAACGCCCTCCTCCTAATCACTATCAACCTACCTGCGACATCAATAAAGTGCAATATCCATGTTGTATTTGTTTCCAGAACCATCACAGTCCCGAACCCCCCTGAACACTCCTCTGTCGAACCAAACAACCTCTTCCATCACCAGGAAACTCGAACTCCCCTTTTTCCTCATGTCCAGATTAGTTTCCTCCAAATCAACATACTGCCGCAACCCCTAACACCAATCCTAACTCCGTTCATGCCCAGAAAATCGAGTAACATGTATTGAAGTCGAACTCCTCCAAAGATTTACGATAAGGTGCTGCTACTTCTTACGAACACGGGTCTACCCCTAGCTTCGAACCCTGGCTTGCGTATCCAAGATCGAACGGTTTCAATTTGGCATCGCGCTTCCTGATGCTTGCGCGAAGAAGAAGAGAGAATCGAGCACCCAGGAATTTAAGGGAAAGAGAGATCGAGGGCATCAGTTTGGTTTTAACGAGGGTAGCGACTTTGATTTTGATGGATTCGATTTGCAAATCAAAATGAAGGAGCGGCTTTGAATTTCTTTTATGGGTGAACGAAGGGAAAACAAAAAGGCCACGAGTTGGTTTTGGTTTTGTAGACATCAGAGGAGCACCGTTCCTTTAGTTTTGTGGAAGACAAAGGAAGATGTGGCCATATAAGAGTCAAGTATTTTTATTTTATTTAAATTCGTTTTTCAACCGTTGTCCTTTAATTAAAATAAGTCAGGATTATGAGCTCCTCTCTGAACCCAACAAGTGACAGTTCTATGGTTTAACTACTATTCCGGACATACTGGAATAGGTCACGAAGTACAATTCGATTGTCTGTGGAAGATGTTTATTTAAATCAATATGAATTAAATTCGAAACAATTTATTTCCTTGAAAATAAATTAATATTATTATCGTTATAAATTTAAATAAATTTTCCAAATAAATCTTTTGAACTGTTTTCAATTCAAATCAAAATTATGAATTCAATCTAAATCCATTTTCGTATTTTGTTATTTTAAATATATTCGATACTAAATCGAAATTGATTATTAAATCGATAACTTAATATAAAATTCCATTTATATTATCCACCCAATATTTAAATTAAATATTAAATATTCAAAAATTAACCCCTAAGGATCCGGGTCATTACAATCTTCCCCACTTAAAATAATTTCGTCCTCGAAATTGCTAAGGTAGAAAAAGTGCTACAAACCCATTAACTTTTCAGAACTTATTTATGTTGATATTCAACATTTCAAACTTCCTTACGTAACTCTCTTTCGAATAAATCCCTATTCGATAACCCCTCCCTTCGAATAACTATATTTGATAATTTCTCTTTCGAATAACTAGATTCGAAAACCTTTCTTCGAATAAGCTATATTCGATTTACTCTATTCAATTTACTTTTATCAATTAACTCTATTGGATTTGCTATTTTCACTTAACTCCTTCCGAATAAGCTATATTCGATAACTCCTTCGATTTACTAATAATCGATAACTCCTTCGATTTTCAAATAATCGATAACTCCTTCGATTAACAAATAATCGATAACTCCTTCGATTAACAAATAATCGATAACTCCTTCCGTTAACAAATAATCGATAACTCCTTCGATTAACAAATAATCGATAACTCCTTCGATTAACAAATAATCGATAACTCCTTCGATTAACAAATAATCGATAACTCCTTCGATTAACAAATAATCGATAACTCCTTCGATTAACAAATAATCGATAACTCCTTCGATTAACAAATAATCGATAACTCCTTCAGTTCCATTCGAATAAACTAATATTTGATTTAACTTCATTCGCTTGACTCTAGATCGCAGCGATCACAATGATTACGCCTGATTCCCCCAGGAAACTTCCGACCGCCCTAGGCTATCTACAGCCCTACGAATTACGCTAGCAGTCGTACGAAATGGCAACTTATCAATAACGATGTTTGACTAACTCTATCTCAATAACTATATTCGATCAACTTTAATTGAATAACTAACATTCAATTAAATCCAAATTCGATTAATTATGTTCAATTGACTTTATCTGGTTAACTCTTTATTTGAATAACAAATATTCGATAATTTCTAATTGAATAACAAATATTCAATTAACTCTACGGATTAACCCTAACTGATTAACTCTAACTGGTTAATTCTTACTCTAATCGATTTATTCTAACTCTAATCGATTATTTCTAACTCTAATCGACTTCTCTTATTCGAATAACTCCTATTGGATAACGTTTATTCATTTATAAAGATTTACTTTTAGTAACGGTTCTTCACTTTATAAATGTTCTCTTTAATAACGTTACTTCACTTATACAAGTGTTGTATACCCCTTCTATTTAAAACTATCGGTGTTAAAAACCAATATCTCCTCTCTCTATAAGTTCAGACTTATATATTCCATCTATCGAATGATAAATATTTAATTTAATTTATAAACTGTTATTTATAAATTTATCTTTTCTATTTATCTGTTAAAAACAGATTTCCATTTTCTATTCATCTTCTAAATATTCCTTTGATTAAATTCTATTTATTTAACAAATAAATATCTCATTTATAACATTCTATTTATTTTCTATAAATAAATATTTCCATTTGATCTATTTGTAAATGTTTTACAAATATTCCCTTCTATTTGTTTGCACATAACTTCCTTGGTATTTGTGTTACAAATATATTTCCTTTATATTTACTTTACAAATATATTTTCTTTTTAACTCTTTTGGTTTTTTCCTTTATTCACACCCAATTCATATTTCATTCACATTGATTTTACTCAATTTATTCATTTCGATCCATTTAACTTACTTAAGTTAAATTTATTTTCAATCATTCAAATTCCCAGTAACTAGTTGCTAATTAACCGTTTTGCCTATTTCACCCTTTTTATTTGAATATGACTTGTTCAAATATAAGTCAATTTAATTATAAACTAATCTAATTATATTTTCAACTCGAGTTATATTTCGATTTCGAATATAAATTCTCAATCTCTTTCGCTTATCCAAAACCCATTTTCGACTCTAATTTCCTTTAACTAATTATTTTCCCATTTAGTTAATTCTATTTAACCATTCAAAATATGATTTTCGTCTTAAAAATCATTTCACTTACTTCACTGGAGTTCATATTTATTTTATATCTCCAGTTTGGATTTTTCTAATGCCAATTCGGATTTTATTTCCTAACAATCCCTATGTTTATTCAATTAAATCGTTATTGTTTTTATAATGGTTCTGGCGCTGCTTTTCTAAAAATTTGATTTTGACCTAACTCAAAATCTATACGACGAAATCCAGATTTTTCTCTTTCATTAGAAAACTATTGTTCAACCGGTCCCGACGATTCTTGTTTCAAAGAATTCCGACTTCAATTGAGTTCTGTATACTAAATTAAAGTTCGAATCGCCAATTTACGAACTGCCGCGCTACGGCGAGCTCGTTTTAATTATATTTATAAATATAAACGTTTTAACTTCGTTTATAATAAATTCAACTCCATTCTGATATATTTTTAATATATATCAAATCCATTTTTCCATTTCAACATAATATTCCTGATCTATTTCACTTCAAATATTCAAATCCTATATATTTAAAATATTCAAATTCCATTTGAATTTCTTTATTCAAACTCTATATTTGAATTTCCTTCTATTCAATTTCTATTTGAATTTCTTTCTATTCAAAACTCATTTCAAATCCCTTATTCAAATTCCATTTGAAATCCTTTATCTTCAATCTCTATTTGAAATCCTTTATTCAATTTCTATTTAAATTCCTTTGTTCAATATCTATTTGAAATCCTTTGAATTTAAATTCTATTTTAACTCCTTTTGTTTTCTTTGAATTCTAATATTCATCCTCCACTTTATATTCTCTTCGAAATTCTATTTAACCAAATTCCATTTGAATTCTAATATTCAAATCTCTATTTGACTTTTCTTTATTCAAAACCATTTGAATTCCTTTAAATTCAAATTCTATTTCACTTTTTCTTATACAATTTCTATTTGAATATTCTTTATTCAAACTCATTTGAATTCCTTTGAATTCAAATTCTATTTCACTTCTATTTGAATTATATATATATATATATATTCAAATTCCTTTATTTTACTTCTATTTGAAATCTATATTTCAATTCCCATTTCACATTTCAAAATTCCTTTGAAGTTATATAAATATATACATATATTTATACCTATCCCAAATTCAAAACATTTGAATTTTCAAACAACTTGTTTCTTTCCAAACAAATTTCCATCAAAACTTTTTCTAAGGCAGCAATTCATCACTTAGAAACTCGAAAATGAACACTGATGATGTTGCGACCATCATCAGAATTATTTCCCAGCTACTGAATGAGTCCAGTGCTATATCACTTGACATTCATTTTGAAAAAAATATTTTCCCAAACTCCCAGGATTTTAAATTCTGAATTCTGGTTGGAATTCAATTTCCATTTATCTCATTTGTATTTGATTTCATATACAAATACCATTGGTTATATATATAACTATTTCTTTTTTTTTTCTTATAATCTAATTTGATTATAATCCTAACAATCAACTTAACTATTTAAAAACAATATCGTGTCCAATCTTCTGTTAAGTGTTTATAAATTCCTATCGACTTCGTGGCGTCCCACAATTCGACCAAAGTTTATAATCAACTCAACAGACTAGTTAACACAATATAAAACAGTTTTTATATCAAATAACAAATACGCTCTCTCGTATATATATACGCTCAACTCATTCTAGGATACTACTGATCCTATCTCTAATGAGCACATTCCAACAAGCCTAGGTATTCGCTCAACCTAAGCTCTGATACCAACTGTAATGACCCGCAAATCCGTAACATCGGAGTTGACTATATACATCATAAGTCCAACCCAAATATCACGAAAATACGAAACATTTTTTTTCAGAAGAAAGAGATAGAAGAAGAACAGAAACAACAACACAAAATCTCACATCGCAGCGGAACAAAATATAATATATCATATCTTTGAAATACAAAATCTTAACTGTATAACATACACTTATCAGAGTACAACACTTACAATACAACGGAACAACACTATAACTAGATAACGTTGAAGTCTCCTGCTCCAAGCTCCTTTAGATATATCTGAAAAATCCTGAACTACTTGACTGCCCGTACAAATTTAGGCACCCAAGAGTTTAGGTAGAACAAAACAAATAAACTCCGGGTCAGTCATGGGACTGGTATGAGTAAACAGTTTAAAACAGTTCAGAAAACTAAATGATATCTCATAAGACCACGCCGTATAACACAGAACAGGTTTTTCCCATATGAGAATCCAAACACTTGACTTATCTTTATATCAAAACTCTTTTGATATTATAATAATGTCTAAATCAAGTAAATAACAATCTAGTGGAACGTTTGCATCTCACGTTCCACATATATATACAAATCATAAACCGCAAGCACGTATTGGGTATTTGGTTTTCCAACTATGACAAGGTATGGAACCACCTTCCGCTGGTATATCTCTAGAGGAGAATACACCGAGTTCAACAAGAACATCTTGCAACTCAGCCACACATGACCGACCACTCATTTCGCTTGAGTGTATCGAATGTATATCACCAACGATTGGGATCAGCAACCGTTTCCCGAATGGGACAGCATCGACAATAGATTTTTAGAAGTAAATGAAACTCTAGATCAGGTTATTATACACCCTAATAGGTGCGACCTACATAGCCATGCTGCTTGCCCGATTTCTGTCATTTACCGGATGTTGAGGCTAGAAGCTACGCTTTATCATCACACCAGATTCACTTCGAATGTCACATCGTCAGATCCATCGAAAATCACTAATTGACGTCTACAACAGTATATTATGTGTCAGCTAAAAGAAGTTTCCTCCTCCGCTTCCACTCTTGGTACAGTTGAAGAAATCAATGTACGTGACCTTTCTGGAAATACTCTATCAGACATTCATCCATACAAGTCACCCAGGAACAGGATGAACCGAAGGCATAATTTCTATTAATAGAAAAAGTCCTTGCACTCTACTCCGTCTTCGATTATCTTTATATAATCTGATTCGCACGCTACTGCCATGTTATCGCTGCAGCACCCAAATCGTCTTCACCACTCCTGTATACCCTCCTTCTAATCACAACGCCCTCCTCCTAATCACTATCAACCTACCTGCGACATCAATAAAGTGCAATATCCATGTTGTATTTGTTTCCAGAACCATCACAGTCCCGAACCGCCCCTGAACACTCCTCTGTCGAACCAAACAACCTCTTCCATCACCAGGAAACTCGAACTCCCCTTTTTCCTCATGTCCAGATTAGTTTCCTCCAAATCAACATACTGCCGCAACCCCTAACACCAATCCTAACTCCGTTCATGCCCAGAAAATCGAGTAACATGTATTGAAGTCGAACTCCTCCAAAGATTTACGATAAGGTGCTGCTACTTCTTACGAACACGGGTCTACCCCTAGCTTCGAACCCTGGCTTGCGTATCCAAGATCGAACGGTTTCAATTTGGCATCGCGCTTCCTGATGCTTGCGCGAAGAAGAAGAGAGAATCGAGCACCCAGGAATTTAAGGGAAAGAGAGATCGAGGGCATCAGTTTGGTTTTAACGAGGGTAGCGACTTTGATTTTGATGGATTCGATTTGCAAATCAAAATGAAGGAGCGGCTTTGAATTTCTTTTATGGGTGAACGAAGGGAAAACAAAAAGGCCACGAGTTGGTTTTGGTTTTGTAGACATCAGAGGAGCACCGTTCCTTTAGTTTTGTGGACGACAAAGGAAGATGTGGCCATATAAGAGTCAAGTATTTTTATTTTATTTAAATTCGTTTTTCAACCGTTGTCCTTTAATTAAAATAAGTCAGGATTCTGAGCTCCTCTCTGAACCCAACAAGTGACAGTTCTATGGTTTAACTACTACTCCGGACATACTGGAATAGGTTACGAAGTTCAATTCGATTGTCTGTGGAAGATGTTTATTTAAATCAATATGAATTAAATTCAAAACAATTTATTTACTTGAAAATAAATTAATATTATTATCGTTATAAATTTAAATAAATTTTCCAAATAAATCTTTTGAACTGTTTTCAATTCAAATCAAAATTATGAATTCAATCTAAATCCATTTTCGTATTTTGTTATTTTAAATATATTCGATATTAAATCGAAATTGATTATTAAATCGATAACTTAATATAAAATTCCATTTATATTATCCACCCAATATTTAAATTAAATATTAAATATTCAAAAATTAACCCCTAAGGATCCGGGTCATTACATCTCACCTTTTATTTAGAATTTTTTTTATATAGTTAAAATAATTTTTTGTTGGTTGTTGAATGTTATCTGGTTGATTTAAAAATATATATTAGTTATTCAGGATCATATAGCTATAGTTATTTCCGCTGTGTTGTAAGTGCTGTACTTTGATAATGACATGTATATTCAAGTACAAATTTGTATTTCAAAGTTATGTTATGAAATATATTTATTCGTTCCGCTATGAGATTCGTGTTACTCTGATGTTGTGTTCTTCTTCTTCTTCTATTCTAATTTTCTATCTTATCTTTCCTCACCCTCTAATTTCTTTCACTAATTACCAGGATTTTTCGATGTTTTGGTTATCGACATCGAGCTTATGCCGATAACCAAAGTCGTTGAAAATCCGGGTCGTTACAGTTGGTATCAGAGCCTAGGTTAAGAATTACTTGGCTCTGTGGCGTGACTCGGTAGAGATAGGGTTAGTAATACCCTAGATTGAGTTTGAGTGCATATATATACGAGAGAGCGTATTTGTTATTTGATATAAAAACCGTTTTATATTGTGTTGACTAGTCTGTTGAGTGGATTATAAATTTTGGTCGAATTGTGGGACGCCACGAAGTCGATAGGAATTTATAAACACATGAACAGAATATTGGACACGATATTGTTTTTAGATAGTTAAGTTGATTGTTAGGATTATAATCAAATTAGATTTTAAAACAGAAATAGTTATATATATAACCAATGGAATTTGTATAGAAATCAAATATACAAATGTGATATATTGAAATTTGATTTCCAACCAGAATTCAGAATTTAAAATCCTGGGAGTTTGGAAAATATTTTTCTAAATGAAGTTTGAAAGAAATATAGCACTGAACTCATTCAGTAGCTGGGAAATAATTCTGATGATGGTCGCAACATCATCAGTGTTCATTTTCGAGTTTCTAAGTGATGAATTGCTGCCTTAGAAAAGTTTGATGGAAATTTGTTTGAAAGAAACAAGTTGTTTGAAAATTCAAATGGTTTGAATTTGAGATAGATATAAATATATGTATATATTTATATTACTTCAGAGGAATTTTTGAAATGGGAATTGGAATATAGATTTCAAATAGAAGTAAAATAAAGGAATTTGAATATATATAATTCAAATAGAAGTGAAATAGAATTTGAATTCAAAGGAATTCAAATGAGTTTGAATAAAGGAAATTCAAATAGAAATTGTATAAGAAAAATTGAAATGGAATTTGAATTCAAAGGAATTCAAATGGATTTGAATAAAGAAAAAAGTCAAATAGAGATTTGAATATTAGAATTCAAATGGAATTTGGTTAAATAGAATTTCAAAGAGAATATAAAGTGGAGGTTGAATATTAGAATTCAAAGAAAATATAAAGTTTGAAATAGAATTTGAATTCAAAGGAGTTAAAATAGAATTTAAATTCAAAGGATTTCAAATAGAAATTGAACAAAGGAATTTAAATAGAAATTGGATAAAGGATTTCAAATGGATTTTGAATGAAGGATTTCAAATAGAATTTGAATAGAAGAAAATTCAAATGGAAATTGAATAGAAGGAAATAATATAGAGTTTGAATAAAGAAATTCAAATGGAATTTTAATATTTTAAAGGAAGATATAGGATTTGAATATTAGAAGTGAAATAGATCGAGAATATTATGAAATGGATTGGATATATATTAAAAATATATCAGAATGGAGTTGAATTTATTATAAACAAAGTTAAAACGTTTATATTTATAAATATAATTAAAACAAGCTCGCAGTAGCGCGGCAGTTCGAAAATTGGCGATTCGAACTTCAATTTAGTATACAGAACTCAATTGAAGTCGGAATTCTGTGAAACAAGAATCGTCGGGATCGGTTGAACAATAGTTTTCTAATGAAAGAGAAAAAATCTGGATTTCGTCGTATAGATTTTGAGTTATGTCAAAATCAAATTTTTAGAAAAGCAGCGCCAGAACCATTATAAAACCATAACAGTTTAATTAAATAAATTAAAGGATTTTTAGGAAATAAAATCCGAATTGGCATTAGAAAAATCCAGACTAGAGATATAAAATAAATATGAACTCCAGTGAAGTAAGTGAAATGATTTTTAAGACAAAAATCATATTTTAAATGGTTAAATAGAGTTAACTAAATTGGAAAATAATTAGTTAATGGAAATTTGAATCGAAATTGGGTTTTTGGATAAGTGAAAGAGATTGAGAATTTATATTCGAAATCGAATATATAACTCAAGTTGAAATTATAATTAGATTAGTTTATAATTAAGATTGACATATATTTGAACAAGTTATATTCAAATACGAAGGTGAAATAGGCAAAACGGTTAATTAGCAACTAGTTAATGGGAATTTGAATGATTGAAATTAAATTTAACTTAAGTAAGTTAAATGGATCGAAACGAATAAATTGAGTAAAATCATGTGAATGAAATATGAATTGGGTGTGAATAAAGGAAATATATTTGTAACACAAATACAAAGGAAGTTATGTGCAAACAAATAGAAGGAGAAATATTTGTAAAAACATTTACAAATAGAATTTAAAAAGGAAATATTTGTAAAACATTTACAAATAGATTCAATGGAAATATTTATTTGTTAAATAAATAGAATGTTATAAATGAGTTATTTATTTGTTAAATAAATAGAATTTAATCAAAGGAATATTTAGAAGATGAATAGAAAATGGAAATCTGTTTTAACGGATAAATAGAAAAGATTAATTTATAAATAACAGTTATAAATTAAATTGAATATTTATCATTCGATAAATGGAATATATAAGTCTGAACTTATATAGAGGAGAGATATTGTTTTTTTTAACACCGATAGTTTTAAATAGAAGGGGTACACAACACTTGTATAAGTGAAGTAAAGTTATTAAAGAGAACATTTATAAAGTGAAGAACCGTTACTAAAAGTAAATCTTTATAAATGAATAAACGTTATCCAATAGGAGTTATTCGAATAGGAGAAGTCGATTAGAGTTAGAAAAAATCGATTAGAGTTAGAATAAATCGATTAGAGTAAGAATTAACCAGTTAGAGTTAATCAGTTAGTGTTAATCCATAGAGTTAGTTGAATATTAGTGATTCAATCAGAATTTATCGAATATTTGTTATTCAAATAAAGAGTTAACCAGATAAAGTTAATTGAACATAATTAATCGAATTAGAATTTATTTGAATGTTAGTTATTCAATCAAAGTTGATCGAATATAGTTATTGAGATAGAGTTGGTCAAACATAGTTACTCAGGATAAGTGCCATTTCGTACGACTGCTAGCGTAATTCGTAGGGCTGCAGATAGCCTAGGGCGGTCGGATGTTTCCTGGGGGAAATCAGGCGTAACCATTATGATCGCTACGATCTAGAGTCAAGCGAAAGGAGTTAATCGAATATAGTTTATTCGAATAGAGTTAAAGGAGTTATCAAATATAGTTTATTCGAAGAAAGATTTTCGAATCTAGTTATTCAAAAGAGAGATTATCGAATATAGTTATTCGAAGGGAGGAGTTATCTAATAGGGATTTATTCGAAAGAGAATTACGTAAGGATGTTTGAAATTTTGAGTATCAACATAAATAAGTTTTGAAAGGATAAATGGGTTGGTAGCACTTTTCCTACCTTAGCAATTTCGAGGGCGAAATTATTTTTAAGAGGGGAAGAATGTAATGACCCGGATTTTCGAACAGTTTATTTTAAATATTTAATATCGTTTAAATATTGAGTTATAATATAAATGAATTTTTATATTCATTTATCGATTAAATAATCGATATACGATTTATTTCGATTATACCAAATAATTGTAATACGAGAAATAATTCAATTCAAAGTTTAAAACTGAATTAAAAACAATTCAGATAATCAGTGTCAGTTCTGTTCGAAATATAAAGGCGATAATATTAATTTATTATCGAAGAATAATTATTTTGAATTTAAATTCATATCGATTTAAAATAAATAAAACCAAAACAAAACAAAATGGTGTCTCCTTTATTTTCACAAGTTAAAACAAAACGTTGGCTTCCTCATTACCACAAACAAGAAGTAAAGCCGTGCTTTCCTTAGTACCACAAAAACAAAAGCATACGGTGATGCCTTTATTTCCACAAGTCCAAACAAAACGTTGCCCCCTTTAAAACCACATCCATCGTTCTCCCAAATCCTATAAGTAATAAATCAAAACCGAAGTCCTCGATCCTCAAAACCAAATCCGCTCCTTTCAGAAAGCAGAATAGCGAAGGCCAGCAGCTCGACTCAACGGGAAAGCGTTCGTCTGAGGGGTAGGTCTGAGGACTATCGCGTATGCGAGTTGAAGGGAAATCGAGCAAGGTGAAATCGCGACTGTGTGTAGCGAAGGGGGGAGTTGCGATTGAAGAGGGGGACTGCGAGTTGAGGAAGATGAGGCGATAGGGATTGGCGATGGAGTTTAGAAGCGGAGTTGGTGGATTGATTTAGGAGTTCGATCACAATTCAGGAGGGTTTGGCGTTGACTGGTACCGCAACTTGTACTAGAGGAATCAACGTGAAGGGCATCATGAAACAAGGGATTTCTGCAGATCGTGATTTCTGGTTTGTTCGGAAAGGAAAAAGGGGTACGAGCCTGAGTACTGGTACTTCTCGAAGGCAGCGACGTTCTGATTAGGAGTTTAGGGTTTTTTTTGGCATCACCAGTGTCGAGGTCATTGGGTGGAAGGAGATTAGATGGTTTAGAATTTCAGTGATGTCTTGGTCCGGATGTTGGAGGGTGCGTAGTGTGTGGTATTAAAATTTGAAGATGAGACAGTGGAGTTCAAGTGCAGTATAATGAAGCTAAAGGGTTGAGGAGCTGTAGTGGTGATAGGGTGATGGTCCAAGTAATGAATGAAGAAGGAAGGAGGCACTGTTTTATTCGGGAAGGAAGAAATAGTTAAAATGGATTAAGGTAAAATTTATTTAAACTAGCTAGTAAATTTGCAAATTTCATTTATTTAAAAATCAAGTTTGATTACGTGATTAATTTCATATTTTTGTTCGAGTAATTAATTAAGGAAGAAATAAATTTTACAAGGTGGAATCGATCAAAAAAACAAGTCACGTGAAGTTTGGAGTTGCAAAACCTTTGATGAAGAAATGAAATTTGGGAATGAATAACGAATAAAACCCTGGTGAGTAAATCTCACCTTTTATTTAGAATTATTTTTATATAGTTAAAAAAATTGTTTGTTGGTTGTTGAATGTTATCTGGTTGATTTAAAAATATATATTAGTTATTCAGGATCATATGGCTATAGTTATTTCCGCTGTGTTGTAAGTGTTGTACTTTGATAATGACATGTATATTCAAGTACAAATTTGTATTTCAAAGTTATGTTATGAAATATATTTATTCGTTCCACTGTGAGATTTGTGTTACTATGATGTTGTGTTCTTCTTCTTCTTCTATTCTAATTTTCTATCTTATCTTTCCTCACCCTCTAATTTCTTTCACTAATTACCAGGATTTTTTGATGTTTTGGTTATCGACATCGAGCTTATGCCGATAACCAAAGTCGTTGAAAATCCGGGTCATTACAATAATAAACATGAAATAATCATCGAACCATCCATTAACATCCAGAGTGACAATTTTGACTGTGTGAGCATTAAAATGAAACAATAACGCTCATCGCAGCCTTTCGATCAATCGATAGACATACAATTAAAGATTGGGATTTGCATCAGTCAAGCATCGTCCCAATACCCGTATGGGTTTCCAGCCAACAGCAGTTCATATTAATTAATAAATAAATAAATAATTGGTTAATAGATTTAACCAATTTCAATTTCACTGACAAGTTGATGGAATAAATCAAAAATGTCACTTATATCGAGTAAAAATGTATTTTACTCGTATGATTTCTCTATATATTCCTAAAGTTACACAAACAGTAATTTTATTTATACAGCTTTATTGCGGATGACAAGTAAAATATAAATTTCATTATATTTTATTTGTATGAAATTTCTTAACAATACATTTCAGTGTATATTCCGAACAACAATACAATTTGTATATTAAAATATAAACTCTAATGCAAATTTGCAAATAAAAATTGGATTTTATATTTGCGTATAAATTCTACTGTATATTATGCAAATAAAAGTGATTCTTATATTTGCACATAAATTCTGTTTCAACAAAGATGTGTAAAAGTGATATACTCATTTTGTTAACAATTCTATTTCAACAAAGTGATAAAGGTAGTAATTTCATTTTGTCATTAATTCCAGTTTAACAAAATAAATAGCAAACAGCGATTCATATTGTGACCGTTCTAATTTAACAAAATGGATCAAAGTGATAATTTTAACTCTTCTACTATCATTACATATATAATGTCAAAAAAAGTGATTTCTCTAAACTTTCTATTTTCATTCATATAAATATCAATAAAAATAATTCTTTTAATTTTCGACACTTTTATTGTATATAAAATGGCAATAAAAATGCTATTCTTTAACCTATTCTTTTTACTGTAAACTAATTTTACAATAAAAATATTATCTTAAAATCCATTCTTAAAATTGCATAGAAAATAACAATAAAGACGATACCTTTTTACTTACACTTTCATTGTATACGTAATGACAATAAAAATGTTATATTTTAATCTATCCTTTTTATTGTAAACTAATTTTACAATAGATATATTACTTTTTAAATCTACACTTTTTATTGAACATAAAATGAAAGTAAAAAGGTGAATTTAAAATCTATTCTTTATATTACAGTAAATTGGAAAATAAACATAATTTCCAATGTTATACATTTTATTGTCGTCTTTTATATCTAATCTTTTAAATCAAGGGAAATTCCAACATATATGTAATCCTATGCCTCCATTTCGCTAATGTTTCAAAATAAAAATATAAACAAAATCTTTTTAACAACAATGGTATTAAAAAAATATGTAATCTTCATGCCTAGTCCTTTATTGAACAATTTAACAATAAAAATGTTAAATCCTTTTTATTGTAACCATTTAACAATAAAATATAATTAGTTGAATCAAGACTTGTCATCGTATCCATTTGGCACTAAAGGATAATCCTTATAATCTAACCTTTTAATTGTAACTTTTGACAATAAATGAAAATCCCTTTATTAAATTTGACAATAAAAATATGCCTTTTAAGTTTTAACCCTTTTTAGGGTAAATTATAATGACAATAAAAATATATTGTTTAATTCAACAAAGTTACAACAAAATAAATTCCTTTATCATAATCTTCTACTTGAAAAACAATATTTCATAAAAACCTTACCTGTGATGTAAAATCTTTTTATTTAAACAAAAATAAAATCAAAATTGTCGTCTTACATGTCTATTCTTTTTATTGTAATAGATTACAATAAAAATATGAACATTTCATACCATTCCTTTTATCTAAATTTTCAATAAAAATTTGATCTTTTTATTTAAAAAGAAAATAACACAAAAAATGGGTTTTTTTATACATATAAAAATGTGAATAAAAACCGTAACTACTACATATGGATTTTTATTTACATACAAAATGCAAATAAAAATGTAACTCTTCGATTTGGATTTTTATTTACATATAAAATGCAATTAAAAATGTAATTTCTAGAAATGAATTCCTTTTTTTTTCTTTTTTTCATATCAAATGAAAAAAAAACAATGTAATTTTCAAACGGGTACCTTTACTTACATATAAAATGTAAATAAAAGTTTAATTCTTTAATATGTATTTCTATTTACATACAAAATGTAAATAAAAAATGAAATTTTCATATATGTCTTTTTATTTACAAGTAAAATGTAAATAAAAAATGCGTTTACCAAATATACCTTTTATTTAACAATAAATTGTAAATAAAAATGTGTTTTTACCAATATGGGTTTTAGTGTACAAATAAAGTGTAAACAAAATGTGCTTTCCAATTATTCCCTTTATTTACAAATAAGATGTAAATAACAATGTAAATTCTAAATAAGCCTTTTTATTTACAAATAAAATGTAAATAAAAATTTGTTCTTTTATTTACAAAAGAAATGAAAATAAAAATATGTATAACCATTTTGTTCTTTTATTCGCAAATAAAATGCAAATAAAAGTATATTTCCTAATCTTGACTTTGATTCACAAATAAAACCGCAAATAAAAATGTATTTACAAATCTTAACTTTTTATTTGCATATAAAAATATGTTTAACTGTTCTTGTCTTTATTTGACAACTTGATTTCATACAACACTATGTTCAATATGATATACAATTTTATATTCATAAAATAAAAATAATATACATGATATTTTAATTTAGATTAAAATCCTAATCTAATTCACCAACATCGATGATCTTGGTTGAATTTATACAGATCCATAGTTACAAGAACGGATCTAAACAATTAAATACAATACAATACAAACCACTCATCAGAACAATAATTACAACATAGATCTGAATAGATAACATACAAGTAATCATTCAACATCGATAAATTAATTAATTAAATAAATCAGAGATTCTCACATTTGTAACGACCCAGATTTTTCTGGTCGATTTATTTTGAATATTTAATATCGTTTTAAATATTGAGCTGATAATATAATCAATTTTTATATTGAATTATCGACATAACTATCGTAATATGAGGATCTTAAGTAATTAAATTTGAAATGGAGTCAAATTGATTTATATGAAGTCTTATTTGAATTTAAACGATAACAAATAATAATTTATTATCGAAGAATTCATTTGTTTGAATTTAAATTATATTATATTGATTTAAAATGGTTATTTTATATTACATTCAAATTAAATTGTATAATCAGTTTCGTTGAATTCAGAATAGTGAATAATGCTGGGAACATCAGTTGTTTTGCTGAAATTGTGGTTCGGGGTTTTAAATTAAAGGACCGCGATATAGTTTTGTTTTTAATTAAAGAAAAAATCAAATCAATATGTATTCAGCCGACCTAAAAACAAATAGCACTACCCTAAGATTTTACATCAGCGCAGACTTGTTCATCTCGAGCCAACAGCTTTGTCTCTAGGTTTCAATATCCAGGAAACAGAAAATTAATGGCATCAGTACATTTGTTCCCTTGTTCGCGTTTATAAATAAACCCATCGGCCTTCACAATTTTCTCCATCCTCAAAAACCACGAAGCAATTGTAATCCAATTTCCGTCGTTCCTCCCCAGTCCTTCGAAAACTGAAATTCACCGAGCAAATAAAAATCGCGACTTGAAATCGCAGTTGAATCTGGAAGCTCGAGCTGAAGGCTCGCAAATCAGTGCGATGAAGGGGCTCAACAATGGTTCGAAGGGACTCAGAAATAGGGGTTTTGCTGAGGGGTTCTGACCTTCGAGCCATACGAGCTATAAAGGGGGTCGCGACAGGCGTACTCCGATCAAAGCAAAGAGGTTTCGCATCACGGTTGAGGGTGCGATTTTGGAAAGTGAATGGTGTTGCGAGTTAGCCAGTCGGGGTACGAGAAGATGAAGATTCTTGTCGCAGGTTGTTTGGGAGGGGTCAGTGCTGAAAATCAGTATTGGTGATGGTTCGAAGTTGAGGATGAGTTGCGTGAAGTGTTCGTTGAAATGTCGTAGTAGGGTTGATTTCAGTTTTGGGATATTCAGAGATTTGTTCATCTTTTGGTCGAGTAAAATGCGGTAATCATAAGGTATATATTTATTTATTCTACAAAATTTAAATACATAGGATATTTATTTAATTTTGCAAATAGTTAATTTAAATAAATAGTCGTATTATCGTGAAATATATAATCTTAGGTAATGGATTCATAGTCAAGACGGTACGAGATTTTAAATAGATATTCGGCAAACGAAAATCTGGTGAGTAAATCTCACTCACCTTTAGAATTATTTTTATTTCATTAAAAATAATTGTTTGTTGCTTGTGCGAATGCTTTATGGTTGTTTTATATATATTAGTTATTTAGGCTATATATATATATTGGGTTGATTGGTTGGTTGGATTCCCGTAGTCTCATTAGCGGATGCCCGCAGTTTCATAGCGGATGATTACCCTATACGCCCCACGCTATGATTAGTGGATGACCTTCTATACCGCGATATTCTGCCACGAAGCAGAATGGGTATTATTTATGTACTAACATCTGTGGATGCAGGAAAACAGGTTGGAGGAATCCAACTGGATTCCTCAAAAATATATTATCTGTTTGTTTATTTGTTTGCATATATATTGTTATATATGAGGTGTTAGAAAAATAAATAATTCGTTGCTTTGTGTGTTTAAATATCACTGGGCTAAGTGTTAATTTATTTAAAATATCGTGGAAGGATATTTGAGATTTTAAAGGAAAAATTCTATTTTTAAATAGAATTTGAATTTTAAATGGAATAAAAATAAAACAAGTAGTTCCTTTATAAACGAAGTTTATAATTATAAATAGTTTTTTTATAACGAAGTTATAAATGAAGTGAAAAGAATTATCCTTTGATAATTCAGAAATAGAAATACAAGTGTGAAAGTGGAATGGGAAATCTATCTTCAAAGAAAAATAGAAATATCGATTTCAAAAGGAATTGAAGTCGAGACTTGTTTAAAGAAATTGGATATAAGAATTCAAATAGAAAACAGACTTTGAAATATAGAATTTCAAAGAAGAATTGAATAGAATTTGAAATATAGAATTTCAAAGAAGAATTGAAATATGAAATTTGAATAGAGATTTGAAATAGAAATTCAAGTATTGAATTTGAACATGGATATAGAAATTCAAGTAGAAATTTGAATATAGAATTTCAAAATAGAATTTGAAATAAACTTTGAAAATAGGATTTCAAAGTAGGATTGAAATAGGATTTCAAAATAGGAAATTCAAATAGTTTTGAAATAGAATTTGAATTCAAGGGAATTGAAATAAAATTTGAATATAAGGGAATTCAAATGGGATTGGAATAAAGGAAATTCAAAAATGGAATTTCAAATAAAAGAAAATGTAATTTGAAATATTGGGAGTTTCAAATAAGAGAAAAATGGAATTTGAAACATTTAGAATTTCAAATAGAAATTTAAATGGAGTTTGGATATTGAAATTCAAGTATGAATTTCAAATATAGAAATTCAAAAAGGAGTTGAAGTAAAGTGGAAATTGAATAAAGGATTTGAAATGGAATTCGAATAAAGGATTTGAAATGGAATTCGAATAAATGATTTGAAATGGAATTCGAATAAAGGATTTCAAATGGGATTTGAATACAGGATTTAAAACTACGGAATTTGAAATGTAAAGATTCAAATGGAATTTGGAATATATATATATATATATATATATATATATATATATTAGAAGGGAGTTGAATTCATTTAACGAAGTTTAAAAGTTTATATATATAAATATAATTAAAACGAGCTCGTCGCAGCGCTGCAGTTCGTAAATTGGCGACTCGAACTTCAATTGAGTATACAGAACTCAATTGGGGTCGGAATTCTTCGAAACAAGAAACGTCAGGACCGATTTGATAATAGTTTTCTAATAAAGGAGAAAGATCTGGATTTCGTCGTATATATTTTGAGTTATATCAAAATCAAATTTTCAGAAAAGCAGCGCCAGAATCGTTTTAAAACCATAATGGTTTATTTAAGGTTATAAAAGGATTTTAAGCAGGTAAAAATCCGAAGTTTCTATTTAGAAAATTTCAGAGTTGAGTTGTAAAATATATGCGAATTCAAGTTGTGTAAATGAATATGATTTTTGAAACAGAAACCAGATTTTGATTTATTGAATAGAATTAACTAAATTGAATAGAAATTAGTTAAGGAGATTTCGAATGGATATTGGGGTTTGAATAAGTAAATTCGATTTGAAAATTTATATTCGAAATCAAAAAGGAAACTAGAATTGAAATTGAAATTCAATTTGATTGTGAGCAAGTTAAACATTTTATTTGAACGTGTTATGCTCAAACAAAGAAGTGAAATAGGCAAAATAGCTAATTAAAGAATAAATGGGCGAAACTGAATTCAAACGATTGGTTTGAGTTGAATTGAATTGAAAACAGGTGAACATGTGTAAGCAGGTTTGATATGAAGTATATGAGGATTTAAATTTATGTGCTCGACAAAAAGGTACATGTTTAATTCATATATGAGATTTTATGCGCCGTATCGGCAAGCCGCTTGGCTTTTCCTTTTTCTTTTGATTGAGGAAGATACCGGGAAGCTATTTAAAATTTCCCGATGCTCCCGATACAGGGGAGGTTATGGCGAAATTTTCCAGAAATTTAAGGAGTTAGAATATTTTTAAGAAATTGACAATTAGAAATCTATATGTCGATATATATAGAATTCGATAAGGAAACGAAATCAAAAATAGCGTAAAGGGCCAATATGATTATTGAAAATATTTGGGTAACAAATATTGATAAGAGAGTGTAGAAGAGATTTAATTAATGAAATATTAATTAAAGAGCCCAGTGATTTGTTTGATATGTTGGATGAACACTTGTTTTTATTCGATAGTTAAATCACAGACTATCGAAGTTTTGACCATCGTTGTCAATATGGAGAGACCGGTTGGATTATTATCCGAAGAACCACTCCGTATCGGCATAAGCGTTGCGAACCAAGTATGCTGAATATATTGAAGACGGAGTAAAGTGCAAGGGCTTTTCTATTTATAGAAATTGTGCATTCGATTTCGTTCGGTCCCAGAACGAACGTATATGGACGAATGTCTGACAGAGCATTTCCAATGATCAAATGGGTTGGTCTGTATGAATATATATGGTTGCAACGGATTTATCCCTTAGCATAATATCCAGAATATTTGTGCAAACTCAACTAGTGATTAACGGATCTGACGATGTGGCATTCAAAGTGATTGTGTTATCGATGAATGGTAAGTATGCATAGCCTCAGGCCTCAACAACCGGGAAAGGACAAAAATCGGGCAGGCAGCATGGCTATGTGGGTCGCACCCATTAGGATGTATAATCACCTATCTAGGGGTTCATTTAATTTCTTATTCTATTCGATGCTGTCCCAGTCGGGAGACGGTTGCTGATCCCAACCGTTGGTGATATACATTCGATACACTCAAGCGAAATGAGTGGTCGGTCATGTGTGGGCCGGGTTACAAGATGTTCTTGTTGAACCCAGTGTATTCCTCTCTAGAGATACACTAGCGGAAGGTGGTTCCATACCTTGTCATGTTGGAAATCCAATCTCCAATAAGCGCCATGCGGTTTTTGATTTTATACTATATAGGTGGAGCGTGAGATGCAAGCGTTCTGCTATTTGGTTATTTACTTGATGTAGACATTATTATAATATCACTAGATTTTCGTATCAAAGTGTTTTGGGTTATAGTAAGGTAAAAACCGTCCATGTTTATGTGTGGGCTGGTCTTACTATTATCTTTCCTTTTGAAAGGATTTAAAGTTAAACAAATGGTTGGAGTTTACTCACACTAGTCCCATGACTGACCCAGAGTTTATTTTGTTTTGTTTTCCCTAAACTCTTGGGTGCCCAAATTTGTACGGGCAGTCAAGTAGTTCAGGTGTTTACAGATACCATTGGAGGAGCTTGGAGCAGGAGGCTTCAACGTTAGTTATTTAGAGTTACTTCCGCTGGATCAAATGTTATGTGTACTCTGATGATGGTATGTATATATGTACAAAACAGATTTGTATTTCAAAGCTTATGTTATATAATATATTTTATTCGTTCCGCTGTGAGTTGTGATCTTCGTCTTTCTTCTATTCTAATATTTCTTTCTTCCTATTTCTCATCTTCTAACTTCTTTCTATTAATGGTTCGTATTTCTGTGTTATTTGGGTTGGACGTGTGGTGTATTTAGTCAACTCAGATAGCTCAAATTTGCGGGTCGTTTCAACATTGGTTTGATTCTGAAACTCCGTTCGCATTCAAAATTTGCTGAAATTTCAACAGTCTCCGTTTTAGGTCTGGTCTGCGCCATCGTGAAAATCTCGGAAAGATGAGTCCAACGCAACTGACAGTTCGAAAAACGGACCTCGTATGAGAAAGTTATCGCGTTTTAAACTTTAATGACAATATCGAATTAACGTAAAGTAATTAATATAATTAAACAATTAATGAACCATTTGGTCCCTTTCTTCCTTCAGCCGATAAGCCTTGGATCATGATTGAAATTGTTCCCACCACCTCTTTCCACGCCAATAAGGACGCACCATTTTGGAGATTGGAGATTGCTTTTTAATTTTCTCTTATAAATCATGTTTTAATTTGGAACGAATTATGAGGAATTTAGAGAAATATTTTCGAACGATGATGTCCACTCGTTGAGATGGAGGCGGTGGAGAAATAGATCTGAGGAAAGAAGCCATTTTCTTCTTCTTCTGATTTAATGGTAGAACAAATTGGATTGAAGGAGAGAGGATGTAAGGGAAGAAGACTGGAGAGTTATGTTATTTTATAATAGTGAGGATTGGTGAACAAAAAGAAATAAATATGAACAATTACAATCGAAAGGAATGTAAGTGCAAGATTTAATGTTTCCTTGCCTTTTCTTTTTTTTATATATGAACGCTATGGATAATAAAGGGGCAAACATTGCATGGTTCTTTTTATTTTTAGTATACGAAGAATTCAAAATAAGGGAGCATTTACATACGTTGAAAATAATTAAGGAATATAGAGAGCATGACCACATGTTTTAAGAAATGAATGCATGTCTCCAACATGACAATTTAATGAAAAGAAGGAAAAAAAATTAATGTGCATAGAATTAAATTGCATGCATACGAAGATATAACATATTGTGGCAAGTTTTAAATGTGCACAATGCATGAAATTTATTGTAGCGTGTCATTCTTTATTTAATGCGCATATATGGTGCGCTGGTTAGATAATTTTTCTTTTCTTTTCAAAAAGCAAGGGAACAAGTCACATTTGGGAATTTATTAATTAATGAATGATACAATTAGAATAGATGGGGGAAAGTATTAAAGAGAATAGCCAAAGAGATATATATTTTGACATATATATATATATATATTGTCATAATTTATTTCTTTTAGAAACTACACATTATTTTCAATCAATATAAATTAATAGATTTTATTAAAGTTCCTAAGGCATATTTTTTTCCCCTTGGCATGTAGTCAAAGATTTTTAATACAAGGATAACATTCTTGCAAATAACATTTAATTAAGGAAATATTTTAAAGTAATACTTTTTTCTTCCTCTTTGTATATTTAGAATGTGCATTAAACAAGCGCCTACATGAATTATGTCCGTCAACATTTAAATCTTAGGATTTAAGTTTTCCATCAATAAATGTAATCTTACAATCAAACTTAAAATTTAAATTTAATCATTTTATTTTTAAAATTTAATTCAATCTTTCAAGAACAAATTAAATTAAACAAACTAGAAATTCAAGTATAAATCTCTACGTTCAAATCCTAAATCAAACTTACAATTTCAGAATTTTCAAACTACTGCGCTATTTCCAATTCCTTTTAAAATTAAAATAAATATATTCGTTTTAACTTTAATTAATATAAATTTTTCGTCGTTACTATTTAAAATAAATTATTTTAAATATTCTAAATTCATTAAAAAATTTAAAAATAAAAATTATAAATTGGCCCCAAAATTCCGGGTTGTTACAATCTCCCCCGCTTAAAATCTTTTCGTCCTCGAAAAGGAACGAAGCTAAAGGTTATCTAATTAACGAAATCAACTTTCATTCTATCATTGGTTTCAATAATTTTATTAGTTGATTGACCTGTCAAATATATATAAATTTTTATATATTCAAAGATCATATTTTCCTAGCTCGGATTATATATATAATCAAAAATACGCTAATTATAAACTTGGCACTCTCAACTCATTCTAGGGCATTACTAACCACCTCTCTAATGAGTTTTCTCATTCTATGATACTGTTGATCCTATCTCTAATGAGTATTCTTATTGGATATTACTAATCCAATCTCTGATGAGTCTTTTGTTCAGTTCTAATGAGTTGTACCCCAAAGATTTGAGCTAAACAGAGCTCTGATACCAACTGTAACGACACGCATTTTGCCCGACCTTAATTGATCGATAGAACGACTAAAATCGTTCAAAACCCACATACGTTAACTTTGGGAATACAATACATTAGAACAATAACATCAGACTTTTATAAAAATCATAATAATGTTACATCAGAGTACATAATATCAGAGTACATCGATAAATAAAATACAGCGGAAGACTTATTTCAATAAATTAAAAATAATACAAAGCGGAAGACTTTCTATGCTCTGGACATAGCTTTAAACTTCGATCCAGGATCCTGCTAAAGAGATAAATATCTGCAAAACAAGCTACTCGACTGCCCGTGTGGAAAATATGGGCACCCGAGTTTTCCAGTGAAACAAACTACAGGTCAGTCATGGGACTGGTATGAGAAATCTTAACTTAACTAATCTAATAATAAGGCTAATCACAGGACCACGCCGCTAACGCGGAACGGGTTTACTCCATTGGATTGCCAGTGCATAAAATAAAGTAAATTGTTAAAATAACGCAATCCTTTTTAGAAAAATGAAACCATTATAAGACTCAAGTTCCATCGCACAATGCAACGCAAACCGAAGGATTGAGTTTTACCTTATAATGGTCAAAAATGCTTGATACGATAAAAACGGATTTGATATTACTATTAGTGTATATATGTTTCAAAAACACTTCAATCATAATGTATCAATCATAGATGGCATGGGTACCATATATCATGTCGCCATACTAGTTCTACAATCAAAACCGCAGGGTGTCGTATTGGAAGTTGGGTTTCCATCATGAGATCGAGGCTAGGGATCGTGCTCTCCGATTCGAGACACTCTAGCAAATGCCTCAGGATCACACCTATGTGCAACTCTTGAAGCGGTAGGGCCGGTCCCCACCTAACGGTGGTGGATTAATTATGCCTGAACACACGTTTCCCGGTCCCTTTGGACCTATAGTATGACCACTTCCGTCCTATAAAACCCAAGGTACCTCAATCCATCATCCACATAAGTAAAATATCAGCCAGTTTAAGCAGTGACACTACCCCTAGCTAGAAAGAAAATTGTGCACTCCCTACGGTCCATATCCCGTTTTTGACTCGTACCGGGGTCTGAGGCTCGCGAGGTCATGCTATACTCAAAGCTATGCCTAAATAGGTTATGCTTGGATCATCAACCACAAGGCCTGCTTTTCACAAAAGCCTTGATCATTGTATCTTGGCATGCCACATTGTCAATCCGTACCATACCATTGATTCCTACTAATATATAATCTCTAAGATCGTACGTCTCAGAGAAGGGTGTTAAGCAAAGAATAAATCCTTCGCCACCAACAGAAATATATAATTAGTAGCGTACAATAAATACAGTATAAAAGGAATACAATGTCAGACACACAATCCATTTACAAGTCCGTTCTGGGTCTGAACGAAACAACGTATCCGTCGATCTCCAGTACGTCTGGATGATCATCACTTATTACCTTGCCTTGGGGGATCAGTCCCAATTCAAGATATTAGTCATCATCAACCAAACGATGTGAAGCTCTCTGGTCTTCAACCACTGTCTTCATCTTCGACCCTTGATTGTCGTGATGATTATTCAGAATGGGATAAACCCGGTCTTTCTGAATAACTCGCGTATTTGTAATTAAAATCAACCATACGCCACATTCCAACTCTGAATGTTCTTTTAATAAATTATTTATATTAAAAGGTTCTCATTAATTTTATCAAAGATAAAATCAATAAATTAAATCTTAAATCTTTTCTCAAAAGATTTAATAACTCTAATTTTGATTTGTTTTATCAAAAATCATTATTACAAGATTATTAATTTAATAAGTAAATCCTGACTTAAATTGGGTTAAAGAATTAGTGTCATCTAAAACACAGTTCACGATAAACCAGAAATCAATTTCCAAAAACATGGAATTTCCACAGAAATTAAATCAATATATAACCGATATAAATTTCTGTATCGGACTAATAATATAAATGGAATAACGGCAAAGCCTCTTAAATTCCATATATAATATCGGCCTTCTTTTACAGAAGCCCATCTCGATTATTACCAATCGGATTTCCCCTTAATTCCAATTTAATATATTAAATTAAAAAACCTGATTTTTTGAAAATCTTCTTTTAAATCTATAAAATAGATTTATAAATTCCAAATAATAGTTTCAATGTAAATTGGATTAAAGAACAAAAGTCACTTAAAAACACCGTTCACGATAAATCCAATCCACATATCAATTAATTTCAAAAATATAATTGTAAATAATCTTAATAAAAAGGTGAACTCTTTCAACGGGGTTTAAGGACAATGTTATTTAAGACACCGTCCACGACAACCCAAAAATCCAATGCTTGAACTAAATTCCAATTAAATAATAATTAATTGAAAATTTCCTTAAATCTATTTGTAAAATATTTTTAATATAAAATATCCTTAATATAAAAAAAATTCTATGTTTGATAAATATTCTTTACCATACAAAAATTCTTTATTTAGGAAGAAATTCTGAATTGGAGTGCGACTCAACCATGTACCATATAATTTGGGTCATATGGATTTCATACATTTCATGTATAGGATAATAAACAGGAAATAATCATCGAACCATCCGTTAACATCCAAAGTGACAATTTCGACTGTGTGAGCATTAAAATGAAACAATAACGCTCATCGCAGCCTGTCGATCAATCGATAGACATACAATTAAAGATTGGGATTTGTGTCAGTCAAGCATCATCCTAATACCCGCGTGGGGTTTTCAGCCAACAGCAGTTCATATTAATAAATAAATAAATAATTGGTTAACAGATTTAACCAATTTCAATTTCACTAACAAGTTTATGGAATAAATCAAAAATGTCACTTATATCGAGTAAAAATGTATTTTACTCGTATGATTTCTCTATATACTCCTAAAGTTACACAAACAGTAATTTTATTTATACAGCTTTATTGCGGATGACAAATAAAATATAAATTTCATTATATTTTATTTGTATGAAATTTCTTAACAATACATTTCAGTGTATATTCTGACCAACAATACAATTTGTATATTAGAATATTAACTCTAATGCAAGTTTGCAAATAAAAATTGGATTTTATATTTGCGTATAAATTCTACTGTATATTATGCAAATAAAAGTGATTCTTATATTTGCACATAAATTCTGTTTCAACAAAGATGTGTAAAAGTGATATACTCATTTTGTTAACAATTCTATTTCAACAAAATGATAAAGGTAGTAATTTCATTTTGTCATTAATTCCAGTTTAACAAAATAAATAGCAAACAGCGATTCATATTGTGACAGTTCTAATTTAACAAAATGGATCAAAGTGATAATTTTAACTCTTCTACTATCATTACATACAGGCCCGGCCCGAAGGGGAGTCGGGAGAGCCTGGCGACTAGGGCAACTGATGATGTGGAGGCAGCTGGTGGTGTTTTGGGGCAGCAGGTTGGAAGAAATTATATATGTACATTTGCAACAGAAGCTTTTATGTGTGAGATATAGTGGCAACTTGGTAAGCTCCAAAGGAAATACATAGAAGGATGTGGGTTCAAATCTGGCAGCATTAGCTTTGTCTATTTTCTCTTCTGTCACCTTCTTATTTTTGCAAACCCAGGCTAGGGCAACAGAATGGCCCGGGCCGACACTGATTACATATATAATGTCAATAAAAGTGATATCTCTAAACTTTCTATTTTCATTCATGTAAATATCAATAAAAATAATTCTTTTAATTTTCCACACTTTTATTGTATATAAAATGGCAATAAAAATGCTATTCTTTAACCTATTCTTTTTATTGTAAACTAATTTTACAATAAAAATATTATCTTAAAATCCATTCTTAAAATTGCATAGAAAATAACAATAAAGACGATACCTTTTTACTTACACTTTCATTGTATACGCAATGACAATAAAAATGTTATATTTTAATCTATCCTTTTTATTGTAAGCTAATTTTACAATAAAAATATTACTTTTTAAATCTACACTTTTTATTGAACATAAAATGATAATAAAAAGGTGAATTTAAAATCTATTCTTTATATTGCAGTAAATTGGAAAATAAACATAATTTCCAATGTTATACTTTTTATTGTCGTCCTTTATATCTAACCTTTTAAATCAAGGTAAATTCCAACATATATGTAATCCTATGCTTCTATTTCGCTAATGTTTCAAAATAAAAATATAAACAAAATCTTTTTAACAACAATGGTATTAAAAAAAATATGTAATCTTCATGCCTAGTCCTTTATTGAACAATTTAACAATAAAAATGTTAAATCCTTTTTATTGTAACCATTTAACAATAAAATATAATTAGTTGAATCAAGACTTGTCATCGTATCCATTTGGCACTAAAGGATAATCCTTATAATCTAACCTTTTAATTGTAACTTTTGATAATAAAAGAAAATCCCTTTATTAAATTTGACAATAAAAACATGCCTTTTAAGTTTTAACCCTTTTTATGGTAATTTATAATGACAATAAAAACATATTGTTTAATTCAACAACATTGCAACAAAATAATTTCCTTTATCATAATCATCTACTTGAAAAACAATATTTCATAAAAACCTTACCTTTGATGTAAAATCTTTCTATTTAAACAAAAATAAAATCAAAATTGCCGTCTTACATGTCTATTCTTTTTATTGTAATAGATTACAATAGAAATATGAACATTTCATACCATTCCTTTTATCTAAATTTACAATAAAAATTTGATCTTTTTATTTAAAAAGAAAATAACACAAAAAATGGGTTTTTTATACTTATAAAAATGTGAATAAAAACCGTAACTACTACATATGGATTTTTATTTACATACAAAATGCAAATAAAAATGTAACTCTTCGATTTGGATTTTTATTTACATATAAAATGCAATTAAAAATGTAATTAATAGAAATGAATTTCTTTTTTTCTTTTTTTCATATCAAATGAAAAAAAAACAATGTAATTTTCAAACGGGTACCTTTACTTACATATAAAATGTAAATAAAAGTTTAATTCTTTAATATGTATTTCTATTTACATACAAAATGCAAATAAAAAAAATGAAATTCTCATATATGTCTTTTTATTTACAAGTAAAATGTAAATAAAAAAAATACGTTTTCCAAATATACCGTTTATTTAACAATAAATTGTAAATAAAAATGTGTTTTTACCAATATGGGTTTAAGTGTACAAATAAAGTGTAAACAAAACGTGCTTTCCAGTTATTCCTTTTTATTTACAAATAAGATGTAAATAACAATGTAAATTCTAAATAAGCCTTTTTATTTACAAATAAAATGTAAATAAAAATATGTTTCTAAATTTGTTCTTTTATTTACAAAAGAAATGAAAATAAAAATATGTATAACCATTTTGTTCTTTTATTCGCAAATAAAATGCAAATAAAAGTATATTTCCTAATCTTGACTTTTGATTCACAAATAAAATCGCAAATAAAAATGTATTTACAAATCTTAACTTTTTATTTGCAAATAAAAATATGTTTAACTGTTCTTGTCTTTATTTGACAACTTGATTTCATACAACACTATGTTCAATATGATATACAATTTTAAATTCATAAAATAAAAATAAACTACATGATATTTTGATTTAGATTAAAAATCCTAATCTAATCCACCAACATCGATGATCTTGGTTGAATTTATACAGATCCATAGTTACAAGAACGGATCTAAACAATTCAATACAATACAATACAATACAAACCACTCATCAGAACAACAATTACAACATAGATCTGAATAAATAACATACAAGTAATCATTCAACATCAATAAAATAATTTATTAAATAAATCAGAGATTCTCACATTGGTTTGATTCTGAAACTCCGTTCGCATTCAAAATTTGCTGAAATTTCAACAGTCTCTGTTTCAGGTCTGGTTTGCGCCATCGTGAAGATCTCGGAAAGACGAGTCCAACGCGATTGACAGTTCGAAAAACGGACCTCGTATGAGAAAGTTATCGCATTTTAAACTTTAATGACAATATCGGATTAACGTAAAGTAATTAATATAATTAAACAATTAATTAACCATTTGGTCCCTTTCTTCCTTCAGCCGATAAGCCTTGGATCATGATCGAAATTGTTCCCACCACCTCTTTCCACGCTAATAAGGAAGCACCATTTTGGAGATTGCTTTTTAATTTTCTCTTATAAATCATGTTTTAATTTGGAACGAATTATGAGGAATTTGGAGAAATATTTTCGAACGATGATGTCCGCTTGTTGAGATGGAGGCGGTGGAGAAATAAATCTAAGGAAAGAAGCCATTTTTTTTCTTCTGATTTAAGCGTAGAAAAAATTGGATTGAAGGAGAGAGGATGTAAGGGAAGAAGACTGGAGAGTTATGTTATTTTATAATAGTGAGGATTGGTGAACAAAAAGAAATAAATATGAACAATTACAATGGAAAGGAATGTAAGTGCAAGATTTAACGTTTCCTTGTCTTTTCTTTTTTATATATATGAACGCTATGGATAATAAAGGGGCAAACATTGCATGGTTCGTTTTATTTTTAATATACAAAGAATTCAAAATAAGGGAGCATTTACATATGTTGAAAATAATTAAGGAATATAGCGAGCATGACCACATGTTTTAAGAAATGAATGCATGTCTCCAACATGACAATTTAATGAAAAGAAGGAAAAAAAAATTAATGTGCATAGAATTAAATTGCATGCATATGAAGATATAACATATTGTGGCAAGTTTTAAATGTGCACAATGCATGAAATTTATTGTAGCGTGTCATTCTTTATTTAATGCGCATATATGGTGCGCTGATTAGATAATTTTTTTTCTTTTCAAAAAGCAAGGGAACAATTCACATTTGGGAATTTATTAATTAATGAATGATACAATTAGAATAGATAGGGGAAAGTATCAAAGAGAATAGCCAAAGATATATATATATACACACACACACATACATACATACATATATATATATATATATTGTCAGAATTTATTTCTTTTAGAAACTACACATTATTTTCAATCAATATAAATTAATAGATTTTATTAAAGTTCCTAAGGCATATTTTTTTCCCCTTGGCATGTAGTCAAAGATTTTTAATACAAGGATAATGTTCTTGCAAATAACATTTAATTGAGGAAATATTTTAAAGTTATATTTTTTTCTTCCTTTTTTTATATTTAGAATGTGCATTAAACAAGCGCCAACATGAATTATGTATATCAGCATTTAAATCTTAGGATTTAAGTTTTCCATCAATAAATGTAATCTTACAATCAAACTTAAAATATAAATTTAATCATTTTATTTTTAAATTTTAATTCAATCTTTCAAGAACAAATTAAATTAAACAAACTAGAAATTCAAGTATAAATCTCTACGTTCAAATCCTAAATCAAACTTACAATTTCAGAATTTTCAAACTACCGCGCTATTTCCAACTCCTTTTAAAATTAAAATAAATATATTCGTTTTAACTTCAATTAAAATAAATTTTTCATCGTTATTATTTAAAATAAATTATTTTTAATATTCTAAATTCATTAAAATTTCTAAAAATAAAAATTATAAATTGGCCCCAAAATTCCGGGTTGTTACAGACTAAGCGGGAATGACTTAATAACGCAGCCTCCTTATCCCCAATAGGGAAAGGTATAGAAGGCTAACGGGGTACGAACGAATAACCTTCGCATATAGTCCACTTCCTGGTTCCTAAACGCTAAGTGAATGGGGTTGAAGTGTCCACCTGGGAATTAGTCTTTGAGTTTAGGGGGTCTTAAATGGCAAGTATGTGTAGGCCTATCCAAAACTGGAAACTAAAACGTCAGATATGGCTACCTATCCTACGGGAAGCAATAAGCGACTAAGGAGGATATCTAATAAGGTCAGCTAGAAGGTATAGCGAATGATAAAATATCATATCTCACCTTATGCGGGGAAATGGTATATGCATGAATGATGGAAGCCTTAACTAGTAGGCTCGTAGCTAGTGCCCTCTAGTTCATGTTAACGTTAAGTAAAGTATCGAGAAATAATAAGTGATCAATTGGTCAGCCTAGGGTCTTAAGCGATCAGGGAGAATCCACCCCATCTATCATTGATAGCGAGGCAATAAAAGATGAAAGATAAGCGAATGAAAGTATATGAATATAGAAACTCCATAATTTGGGGTCTTATCTTGACATAGTAACCAGCCAAGATCTGATATAAAGGCTTCACAAATAAAAATGTCCTATCTCTGTATTACACTTTGGGAATACTACTTTGGGAAGAGTTGTAAAGTCGTACGTAAACATTTACTAGGTTGGGCTAGAATTACTAACCTGGTTAGGCATACATCTCGAGTTGAACAAAACGGGATACATCAATGTATTAGTACATGTGTTGTAAATTTCTTAGTCATCAAAACTTGTTGTTCTGACTCCCTTCTCATTACAACCTCCCAAGTTTCCTAGAGAAGGTCAGGTTCTCATAGGTGTTTAAGTTTGGTTTTCGGTTTTCGTTCTCTCTCATGTTTGGTATTAGCAAAGTGACTTATTTTGAAAAAGGTGGTTACTTGAGTTAATACTTGTTATCCTATTTTGTTTCCGTTATGAGTTATCTTATTATACTCTAATTATGCTCTTGCTCCTTTATTTGCAGGTACTAGATTTTATACGCTCCATGGTTGGATGTGTTTAAGTTTCGATTTTTTGTCAAAATTTGTGTAGAAAAATGTAGGGTGTTACATTTTGTATCAGAGCCTAGGTTAAACGATCAGAGGCATTAGTTATATTTGGAATCATGAGAGAATGTAATTCGGATTTTTTTGTTTTTCTTCGTCTTTCTTACTCCACTTTAATTTATTTCGACAATGAAATTAGTTGTGGGCCTAATTGTATAAAATGGGCTTTGAGTGACTAAGAGTTGAAATATAATGAGTTCGGGTTTCAAGCCAATTCTGTCTTACCCCCACAATGCGTTGGCAGTTTCGTAGTGAAGAGCATGAGGATGACATATGGTGGATTCTATTGATTCTAGTTTGAAAACTGGAATTATATATATATATATATATATATATATATATATTAATATAAAAATCTAGCTAAAACCGAGATAGTCATAATTCCTGGTTTGATTTCGTTGGTAGTTCCAGTTAAGACCATTACTCAATCCAAAATGGGAAAAGGCCCACGTTAATATGTCGTATCCATTTCAAAAATATAACTATGAGATGTATCAATTTGTTACTTCGTTGAAACTCCGAATCTACCTTTGTTGAAATATTCAATTGAGTTCTTAGCATTGTATTCGAGGAAATTTATTTTTAAAACTATTTGAAAAACAAAAATGGATTTCAACGGTTTTGAAATACGGTTTTGGAAAATAGTTTGTGAAGATATGCTTTTAAATTCTTAATCTTATCATGTTTCAAAATTATAGGGCTAATGTGTAATTTTTAATAGATCTAGTCTGATTGGTAGGAAAGATGGAATAAGAAATGAAAAGGAATATGCCACTAAACATGAAAACAACAAATATTCAATCCTTGTGATTTTTAGTGTTACACTTCCTATATTTATTAAATAATTTATTAAAAGTTATCAAATTTAATCTTAATTGTTTTAAGCTCCAATATTTTTTAACACGAAAAGGTTTCCCAGTTTAAAATGTAAACTGGATATAAATATTACTAATAAAATGGATTTATAAATATTAAACCGTTAGTTTATAATAAATTCCATCATTGGAAAAGTTTTAAATTTTTCTTCGGATAGGTTTGGAAAATCCTTCATATAGTTTTTTTTAGGGTATTTGATCTCGTGAATCATCTGGTTGTTGTCGGCTAGGTAAGGGGAAAATCCGTTTTAATTTATATTACCGATTTTTAGATGAATTATTTTTGGAATTCATTCGTTCATGGTGTAGTTGTAGCATCATTGTTGAGACTATATATCCTTGGAGTTGGTTCGGAGTGTAACTACGGTCTTTATATACCGTGGTGATGAGGACTAATATTTTAATCTGGCCTAATAAGGTCAAGGTCCAACCTCTGTCCAAAACCCATTTGGTAGTTGATGGTCCAGTGCTATAGTAGGACGTCAATTAGTTGATAAATTTAGTACAACTTGGACCGAGGACTCAACCGTAAAAGTTGCATCCAAATTATCCCTTAACTTCCTTCTTTCGTCCTTTCGTCCTCATATAGCTGAACCATATCTTTATTCTTCTATTCTTCCTTGTCGTCGCCTCGTCTCCTCCTCTTCGCGCTTGTTGGCACATTAGATCCTGCCTCACTAATACTCCAAGATCCAATTTCTTCTCTCCGACCATTTCTTGGCCTATAATATCTAAGTTGCAATATTCGATCCTACTCACACCATTTAAGTCTACTACTTCGGTATAGGTCATTTGGTTGGATCAGAATGAGCAAAAAGGTCTCACTACTTTAGGGCTAACAAAATTTGTCAAGACAGTTGGACTTGCACTGGTCCATTGCTCGAGATCTTAGAATAGGGTTGTTGTTTGTGCTCCATCCGCCTTTACTATACCTTGTTAGAATAGGTTCTTTCAAAGGCGATCTTCATTTCAGAGATGAAGATTAAACTATTTTTGGATGGTTTTCCTAAGGAGAATCTCAATGAGAATTTTAAAGGAACCCGCTTTTCATGCAGACTTGTATGGTATTTTGTTTGACCGACTTTGGAGATTTTGTAGCAAAACTCTTTTTCTTATTGTCGATTTTTGTGTTCGAGAATCTATGTTCGAAATACCCATGCAGATGTGTGACCCATTTAGCACAACGTTCTATAAATGGGAACTTATGACTGGATTTGTCTCATGATGCAGAAATCAATACTTTGCTTGATCAGTGGCGTAACCATCATTTAGTGTCGCATCATATTCGATTCAACTTGTGTTCTTGTGTGTTGTCTAATGAGTTACTTTCTATAATTTCACCTATCTATTTTGTTCTTAGGCAATATTGGGTGGCTTTCCATGAGAAGCAGTTTTGTGGTAGGTTTCTTTTCTCATCATAAATTCTCTCTTAGAAGAGATTGTGATGTAGGAGCCTCCAACAATACCAGCGGTATTGGTAACACGAGGTTGAGCATTTTACTACCATGGTATGGTTAATTAAAAATCATAAAAATTGGTTTGAGCTCCTACCGCGGAGTAAGGCATCTCGTTGTTTATAGCCATTGTTTTGGGAGTTTTGATGTTGTTTTGTTGTTATCCCTTTCCAGCATCGGGTTCTTGGTTGTGGTGATCTGTGATTGTAACTGCTAGTGTTGTTTTAATCGCACGACTTAGGTTAGTGAGATTTCTATGTTTGGAGTTGTTTATGTCATTCATGCGTGCCCATTTGAATGAAATCTCATTTTCGTATCTAAACTAATAGTTGTCCTAGAGCTGGAAAGAATAGAATTCTGCGTTGGATAAATTTTAGCAAAGGATCGGTTTTGTGTTGTTTTCTTTATGGGTATATAAATAAATAAATCACTGTTCCTTGTTAGAGCTAAAATTTATTTTGGTCTTTTTGTGTGTGATTTCAGTTTCCGCATTTTTGGCGTGACTGACTTCCTTTTTCGCCAACATGTGACTTGAATCGTTTAAATTTCCGCAAAATACATTTTTGAAGTTTTTGGAAAATGTTGTTTGAAAAAAAAAACATTTTTATCATTTTCTTATTTTATAGGAAAATGAAACGGTTTTGAAGAAAATTTTCAAAACAGATATGACAAGTTTTCAAGCAGGAATTTTTTTTTGTGAATTTTTTTGATTTTTGGTCATATGAATAGCATAACGAAGATGTTTGGATGCTTTGTGTGCGCATTTTAGCGGTGCAGCAGGGCCGACGATATGATTAAAATGTTAACGATAATAAGAAAAAGACCGTTTTAGCCTTCGAAACATTGTTTCCATACCTTATCAATGATGCATGAGAGTTATTAATTAACTCATGTTACGTTTTAGAGCTTGTTTTAAGTCTACTTTACACTCTACAGATGGAAGTTTTTGGAGTGTTTTGGGTAACTGGGGTGAAAATTCCACTATAGAGTGGGAAATGGAATATTTGTAAGCGGAGGAAATGTTAAAATTCTTCGCTTTGATTTCCTTTTTCCGGTTTAGGGGAAATTAAATAGGAAACAATTAGATTGCATACATTTTGGATAGTAGGGTTTGGATGCAAAATTGGTTGCTTCACACTTTTATTCGTAATTGTGTGAAGGTAATGGATGAAAAAGAATTTTTAATATTTGCATTCACATAGAACTGCCAGTATATTTAGGATGTTTTGCATTATGTTTTTGAAAGTGTTTTAAAATTCTCAATGCACACATATAGAGGGCCCAATTTAGAATCATCTTGCATGCATATTTTATGGTTGAAATGCATTAAGTACACCATGCACGTATACACATAGTTGCAAAGTGGATGTACACAAATTGGTTGTATAGTATAAGATAACGAGTTATCGAAATTTCGGGACAAATTCCTTTAAAGGAGGGAAGAATGTAACTACCCGGAATTTGACAAGAAATAGTTATTTAATTATAAACTCAAAAATAGGAATTTCTGCAAATAATGGAATTTGACCATGAAACTTTAACCGTTGCATTCTCCTCGGAATTCTGATCAACTGCCATGTTTGGAGTTTCGCGAACGAAGTCCATATGAAAAGTTCTTGACGAAATACAAAAAATGAATGGAAAAAAATAAACAAAATAATCAATATATAAAATACCTTCTATAACCAGCCCTCATTAGGAAACTGGCCATAGGGCGGTCGACACCCTTCTAGGGAGTTGTCGGCCGCTACGGGCCTGTAGTGCCCAATGAAGGCTAGGTTTTAAGGGGCAGTTTTGTTATATTTTATAAAACGAATGGACGGATGATAATTAAAATAGATCTAACGGACCAAGGCCATTTCCACTCCTATAAATAGAGTGGTATGGCCTCATTCTTTTCCATTCAATTCTATAGAGGCAGCGGTGCTCTACCAATTTTCTCTCTCTCTTCTAACCTAATTTCTTTGATTAAAAAATATTAACACACAAACGAATAAAATCCAATTCATATGCAATTGAGAGGATGAATAGATTCAATGGAAGAGAATACAAATTGACGCTCAACGATAGATTCTTCGCTCTCTTCCCATTTTCTTACATTTTTACAAATCTAGAATTTTCCCCTTTCTAGATAAATTGTAGATTTATAAGAATTTGGGAATTGTTGGCCTAAAAGTGTTCAAAACATTGAATTTGGAAGGTATAAGGTGAGTGAGAAATTTTCATATACATTTATAATGATGTATTTATCTCGTTTGTAATAAAAAATTCAATTTTTATGCCTATGCCTATCAGATCTGGTAAATAAATTATGGTAATTAGTGTAACGACCCATCTTTTTGCCCGATTCTTCGCCGGTAATTAAACCAACTTAAACCGTTCAGAAAGACGAATTGTTATGGGTACATACATACATTGAACAAAAATAACAGAACTTTTCATTGAATAAACCAATATTACATCAGAGTTACATGAATATCAGAGTTACAACATAACGTATACAGCGAAAGAAAGAAAATAACTTTACTCCCATCGGAAGATTTAACACAGCGGAAGCTTCAACTCTATCGTGGACCCCAACTCTAGAAGCGCTCTAAATCCTGCTCCAACGATCTATAACTGCAAAACTAAACTACTGGCTGCCCATGCAAAAATCATGGGCACCCAGAGTTTAGGTGAGGGAACAATAAACTCCAGGTCAGTCGTGGGACTCGTGTGAGAACTCAAAAACAGTTAGGTTCATTCTTAAAGTTGGGAACTTCACCGGATCACGCCGCTAACGCGGAACGGATTTACTCCAGGTGGATACCCGTGCATATAAATGCGCAATGTCTTTTGAAAATGAAGCTATCATAAGCTCGTCCCACATCACACAATGCAAGCGCACACCAGATGGGCGAGTTTTATCTTATGACAACCAAATATGCTTTCATACGTAAAATTCTCTTCAATACCATAATATATATAGTGTGGAAAACATTTCGCAAGTAAATGTATTAATCCTAGACAGCATATACCCCATAATATATGTTGACATATATATATATACAATCAAAATCGTATGGCTCGCATAAGAAATTTGGATTTCCAACTTGATGATTCCTGGCACGAAAGATCAATCAGGGATACAAAACGAAGTGCCTCAACGGCTTTTTCGACCATACGCGGACACCGAATACACATCGTCAGGGCAGATCAACGGTTTTCGATCAGACACGGCCCCCCGAACATACCCAACTTCCCCAAGTTCATAAGTGGTTTCCCACTGCTGCACAGCTTCATCATCAATTAATATATAAGTATAAAACCTAACCGCCAGTTTCTCATCAATCCGGGGTGTGAGGTTTGTCGATGCCATGTCATACGCAAAGCGATGCTTCGATAAGCCATTCTTTGATCATCACTAGCTCGACTCATAACTTGGGTATGCCGCATTGACAATTCACGACATATCACTGATTTAAATCAATGCATACCCTCTAAGTTCATATGACTTAAAGACAAGGATAATATATTGCCACAAATCCGATATACATTAATGGAAATCAGTGCTATGTGGTCAATTTCAATGTCAGGCACACCATCCATGCAAGTCCGTTCTGGGTCTGAACGGAACAACAACCCGAAAATATTTGAATATGTTCAGGTCTCATGCAACCCATACCTCGTATTGGGTGGCCTACCCAACCAAGAAATAAATCAACAATCAATCTAAACACTTCAAATATTTTCGGTCTTCATTTGTCGTTACCAAGTCTTGAATAACGTCGTATTACTACTTAGAATGGTTTTCGAACATATACTCGATCCCGGTCTTTCCAAGTAATAAGCGTACTTTAAAAATAGTAGCTATGGTTTACACATGCCTTTCAATTCAAATCTCCTTCTAAATAGTTATCAATTCATTTACGACTCAAGATTTGAATTACTATAAATTCCATACGTCTCGTTATCATTTTATCTCTTCTTTGAAATCAAAGATTTTAACTTCGCTTCAATTCCTTACTTTTAATTTTTTTCGAATCAAAGATTTGGTTAAATCCCCAATTACGACATGAATTTCCACCATTCAATCTCATCGGTTTCAAGAATGATATTATTGAAGATACGATTCATGAAAAAACCCAAGTCAAATTGATTTTTGAATCATAAATTACACAGAAATTTATCCACTTATATTCGATATAAATTCTCATAATCAACGAATACTATAAGTAGAATAACGATATAATAATATCTTTCAAATTCCCCAGATAGTATACATTTACATCATGAGGTTCATACCAAATATCGAAGATTATTTCTATCTAGCTTATTTAAATCAAGGTGAGAACCCGTATCTTAATTGAAAGGTTTATTCAATTCTTTGACATTAGATCTGGATAGAGATACCATCAACTTATCTTCAATATTAATTTTCGTATCCAACTCATATTATAAGCGGAATAACGGTGAAATACCCTTTTAAATTCCTCAGATAATAAGAGTTTTCATTTACCGAACTAATATCAAACATCCGAAGATTTATCTCCAACCATATCCAATTATTTAGTATTAAAAACCCGTATTAGTATAAATCTGAATTCCATATAAATATTTCTAATACTCTTAAACCTTTGAAAACATTCCACAAATCATTACTTATAGTTCGGAACATCGTTTACGGGTTAAAACTTCAAAATAGATTGTTTTCGAAGAAAGCGTTACAATAGCGTTCCAAAAGTGTTACAAAAGTGTTACAAAACAGTTATCCTAACTATTTTGATCAAGATATCGTTTATCTTAGCCAAAACTTAAACTTTACAATTGAAAACACCTTTTCATAATTTGTAATGACTTTACAATTTTTTTCCATATTTTTAAATAATTTAAAAATAGCTGTTTATAGTTATGGGCAACAATTGTTCTTACATCGATCTTTTCCAAAACGGTTTCAAACATAACTTGAAAACTATAACCCGAAATTAAAATCTGCTTTCACTCATTTGAAAGCTCTCGTAAATAGGAATCAAACGTTTTTCGTTTCGTGGAAATCCGATTTAAATTGGAAAAGTTATAAGCATTTACATATTGCCATAATGCGACAAGCTATAATTTTGACCAAAATAATCATTATTCTTAAATACTTCAAATTACCTTAAAAATCATTATAAACTTATATAAATCATTTAAATTGACTTTTCAAATTATTTGGATTTAAAACACAACTTTTTTTCTTCTAATTAAATCACCATTCAAATAATTTCAAATTAGATTTTTATTTAACCATCCCATCCGTCGGATCAGTTAGGGATAGCCAGGGAGAGCAGGAAACTGATTTTCCAAACCCAAGCCTAGACACTATCCTCTCTGTCATCCTAGAACGTTCTGGTGTATATTATATCATTATTATATAAAAACCATATTCAAATTAAAAATCTCATTTCGAATTTAAATTGAAAATATTTTTTTTTCCAAAACCAGTTTTGCATAGATATAAAGATCGTTATACAAAATCAATACATAATTTAAATTATTTTCCAACTCCTAATTCAATATTTAAAAGTTGATATTAAATTCAAAACCAAATTTTTTAAATCTTATTTAATAATTAAATAAAATCATATATATGAAGGAGAATCTAAATCGATCACCCATATATTCCACAACCACGGTGTGTTTGTGTGTGTGTGATCATACAATGCAATCATATTGTGACGAGAAGGAATTTCGCTCGGTCCGTACCAGTCGCTAAACCGATCCAGGCCGTTCGAAACGCCCTATCGTTTGAGAACAGGACAAAACAGAACGCATATAAAAAGAACATTTCATTGTATATTACAACAATGCATCAGATTACAAGAATATACAGAGTATGAATGAATATTACACAGAAATATCAGAGATTTAAATTACATTTAAATACATCGCAGCGGAAGATAATACAATACACAACTAGAAGAGATATACGGATACAAAGCTTTCCGGATATCGCTCCAGCTGTAAACCAGGATCCTGTGAATATAAATCTGCAAAACCAAAACTACTAGCTGCCCGTGTCAAAAATAGGGGCACCCAGAGTTTAGGTTAAAACAATAAACTCCAGGTCAGTCATGTGACTGGTGTGAGAACTAAAACAGTTATTATTCTTTATTTTAAAAGTTAGGTAAATCAAGGGACCACGTCGTATAACACGGAACGGGTTTCCTCCCAAGAATACCAGTGCATAAAACAAACAGCGCAATGCTAAATAAAGAAAAATGAAGCTGTTATAAGACCCAGGTCCTATCACACAATGCAACGCAAGCCGGGGGATAGGGTTTTCCCTTATAACAGCCAAAGAATGCTTGATACGTTTAAAACAAATCATTTGATACTATTATAAGTGCATAGTATATAAAACAACTTCAAATCATAATTATCAATCATAGGCGGCATGGGTACCATATATCATGTCGCCATATATAGGTTTACAAATAAAACCGCAAATGTCACGTATTTGGAAATTGGATTTCCATCTATGAACCGAGGCAAAAGATAGTCCTCTACCGATTCGAGACGCTCTAGCCCGTGTCTCAGGCACAGCCGCAACCGTACCTTGGATCGTCAGGGCCGGTCCACCGATGTGGATTATAATGCCTGAACAATGCGTTTCTCCGCCCTTTGGGGCGTAGGTGAGCCAACTAAATGACTCCATCGGTTCGAGAACGACCGATCAATCCGAGGCGCCTCGCAACAGCAACAACCACATAAGTCAAACTCGTCAGGGCGTGTAAAACCACTGACGCCACTTCTAGCTAGAAAGAAAACGCATGTCCCCCCTGAGGTCCGTCTCCCGTTTTTGGTTCATACCGGGTGTGAAACACGTGAAGTAAACGTTACACAAAGCTACGCCACAAAGGCCGTGCTTTGATCATCACCACAAGACTTTGCTTTTCAACAGAAGCCTCGATCAATTGCCACTTAGGCATGCCACACAGGCAATTCACTCCATGCGTTTGATATCCATCAATATATAACCCCTGAGCTCGTACGTCTCAGAGAAGGGCGTTAAGCAAGAGAATAAATTCTCCGCCGCCAAACAGATATATATTTAATAGAGATCAATCACACAGACTAAAATCCAATGTCAGACACACAGTCCATTTACAAGTCCGTTCTGGGTCTGAACGAAACCGGAGGCACCTAGTACCCCGCACATCCATCGATCTCCAAGTACGTCTGGACGATCACCAACTGTTTCCATCTTCTTGGGTGTACAGCCCAATCAAGATCATCAGTTATCACCCAAACGACGTGAAGACTTCCGGTCTTCGACCATCGTCTTCATCTTCGACTTATCGTCGTATCAGTTATTCAGAATGGGATAAACCCGGTCTTTCCGAATAACTCGCGTATATTTAAATAAGTGTTACACAAACACAACATACGCCTCATTCCAATTCATCAGTCACTAACCGAAAATTAATCAAGAGAATAATTCCCCAAACATTAACCCCGAAGGCCGAAACCAACATCAGATCAATATCCAGAAAACCATTCTGCTTGGCTAACCGACAGTTAGTTCCTAAATTTCACATTCATAGGGAAAGGTTCCCATTAATTTTATCAAAGATAAATTCTTTAAAATTTATTCTTTAATCTATTTTTGAATATCAACTCAAACTAGTCGGGATTAACGAAACTTACCGAAGTAATCATTTGTTTTAATTTCCCAATCCCAACCTATTTATCCCATGAAGTAAAACTAGTAATACTTCATATCTAACACCACAGTGTTATCGGTAAATTCAATTACCATTTCACGTTCAAATCTAATTAAAGATTTAACTATCGCCTGGAGTAAAACTGGTGATACTCCATTCTCGATTATTTCAATCTAATTAAAGATTCATTAAAACTCCACTTAGTTTTAATCTTTGACTGGGTTAAAGAATCAGTGTCATTTAAAACACAGTTCACGATAAACCCAAAGTCACATCCCATTGATTATCGGGTTAAAGAACGAGCGTTATTTAAAACACTATCCACGATAAACCCAAAAATCAATGTCAATTCAAGTCCAATTAAATATCCTTTAATTGGTACACTTCATTAAATCTAAATAAAAAGATTTAATCTTTTCTCAACTGGGTTCAAGAATAGTGTTAATGAAGACACCATTCACGACAAACCCAAATCACATTTGATATTAAATACAAGGCTCTGAATAGAAAATATATCGGCTTATATTCAATATCAAATTCTACGACTAACAAATGTCGTATTGGAAATAACGATATAAATATATATCTTTCAAATTTCCATAACAACACCTGTATAATCACGAATTCCAACATCGAAATATTCCGAAGACAATTTCGATTCAAATCCACTCCAATGCAATCATTGGAAATTTTGGTTATTTTTAAAACCCTTTTCGAATTCAATTTATTTATTGAAAAATAAATAGAATTATATTTCTAGTTCAAAACTAGTTCATTTCGATAAAAATCAATTTTTATCTTTTCAAATATGGAGTTTTTCATCCCAAATCTTCACAAATCATTTCTTATGATTTTACACAAATTATTACTATTTTTAATAATTTTATCAAGGCCCGTACAGTCGATTTCCATCAATGGCCATCGAACTGCACTTATAGCGACCTTTTTCGAATTTGATTTGGACATAATTCCAAATCCAACCATTAGATTTCTAATTTCTAATATTCGTTAGAAAGCTCTTTTCGATACGAACCCAACGGTTCCGGTTTTAGGAGAATCCGACGGTCGGATCTCCCGTAATGTCCGTTTGAAATAAATGGTCGAAATTCACGAACTGCCGCGGCGCGGCGCGTTCTATTCAGGCCATTATATTATATATATAATATATACTTCGTCGATTTCTATTTAAAACGAATTATATAAATAGTTTTGAATTCGTTTCAAAAAAACATTTTCAACTTCCTTTTCAATTCAAATCAAAATTGAATTCTTCTTTATAAATTCGTTTTAAAATTCATTCCTATTCAATTCAAATTTCAATTCGTTTTCAATTCAATTCGAATTCGTTTTCAATTCAATTCATTTCGAAATCGTTTTCAATTCAATTCATTTCGAAATCGTTTTCAATTCAATTCATTTCGAAATCGTTTCAATTCAATTCATTTCGAAATCGTTTTCAATTCAATTCATTTCGAAATCGTTTTCAATTCAATTCATTTCGAAATCGTTTTCAATTCAATTCATTTCGAAATCGTTTTCAATTCAATTCATTTCGAAATCGTTTCAATTCAATTCATTTCGAAATCGTTTTCAATTCAATTCATTTCGAAATCGTTTCAATTCAATTCATTTCGAAATCGTTTTCAATTCAATTCATTTCGAAATCGTTTTCAATTCATTTCATTTCGAAATCAATAAAATCGATATAAATATCGTTCACGTCAAAATGGCGTCCATCTAATCAACACGGCTTCATATATTCCTTTATTTTCAAATATTTTATTTCAAATATCTCTTTTTCAAATATTTCTTTTTCAAATATTTCTTTTTCAAATATTTCTTTTTCAAAACTGGAATGAGGCCCAATCAATTACCATATAAAATTAATTATATGGATTTTCATACAACACATGTATATAATAGCATTGAAAATAATCAACCATCAACCAAAGTGCACTACACTGTATAAGCATCAAATATAGATATTCAACGCTTATAACAGCCTGTCAATCAATCGATCGACATATTTAATCAATCAGGATGAGTGAACTTCAAATTTCATCCCAACACCCGTGTAGGGTTTCAAACAATCAAACACAGATTTTATTTGTGCAATTGGGCGATGTGTAAAATTTATCGACCCAATCAATGTCCTTCAAATAGGTGTACATAAACAAACCGTCCGGTTCGTAAATGAATATTTATTTATTCACATTCACGTCAAAAATTATATTTTAACGATAAAACATTTTATTTCAACACTTGAATTTCTATTCAGTTTATTTCTTCAATAAAATGATATTTTATTTTTCTAACATATTTTAGAAAATTTCGGCGGCATAACGGCACGATACTAGAAACGGGACAAGGCCTAGCCTTATCCCCGGTCTAGTGAAGGCCCACGCCATTCACACATCAATCAAATCAATTCGTTATGCAAACCACAAAATTTGGAGTAAGAGTCTAACCTAGTCTTACTCCTTCGCCTTATAACGGCGCACGTCTAATCCTAACCAATTTATCGATTCGATTTTTCACACCACAAACCACATTCAAACCAATATCGCAATCAATCACCAAACAGCCAAACAAACAAGTCCATGGTCTGTGGACGATTGTGTCGGGTGCTACTAAGCACCGTCTGCATCCTAGTATATATATAACTAGAAAAATTAAATTGAAAGGTGAGAAGTTCTCACATATAGCTATCCTAGCTCCACGGCTCTTCATTTGCAGAAGTCTTCGTCGTTTCGCCTTTTTGTCACCTTCGTTGTCCGCTTTCACTACATATGTAAAAATCGAGTTTTTACTTCAAAGTTCAATATATAAAAATCGAATTTTTACTTCAAAGTTCAATATATAAAAATCGAATTTTTACTTCAAAGTTCAATATATAAAAATCGAATTTTTACTTCAAAGTTCAATATATAAAAATCGAATTTTTACTTCAAAGTTCAATATATAAAAATCGAATTTTTACTTCAAAGTTCAATATATAAAAATCGAATTTTTACTTCAAAGTTCAATATATAAAAATCGAATTTTTACTTCAAAGTTCAATATATAAAAATCGAATTTTTACTTCAAAGTTCAATATACAAAAATCGAATTTTTACTTCAAAGTTCAATATATAAAAATCGAATTTTTACTTCAAAGTTCAATATATAAAAATCGAATTTTTACTTCACTATTCAACATAGATAAAATTTCATTTCAAAAATATAGATTTCGCATTTTTACATCTAAAAATTTCGCCTTTTCCCATTTAAAAATATCGCCTTCTCATATTTAAAAATATAATCTCTTTGCATTTTAAAAAACTAACTTTTTGCATTGTAAAAAAAAATCTAACTTTTTGCATTGTAAAAATCTAACTTTTTGCATTGTAAAAATCTAACTTTTTGCATTGTAAAAATCTGTTCGAAAATTAAATAAAAACAGTTTGAAAATTAAATATAATCAGATTTTTTTTTTAAAATAAAAACAGTATTTAATCAAAAAAACAGAAATAAAATAATAAAGAAAACTTACAGCGTTCAACTGCGAGGGGGGGGGGGGGGATTTCTGAGGCGGCGGTTGTCGCGATAAGGGGGGGGGGGGGCTGATGTGCGGTGGCGCGCCCACAGTTGGTCGGAGGAGCGGGTTTATGGAAATTGGGGTGTGGGTTGCTGGGGCGCTCGCGTCAGGTGGTAGGGAGGGGTCGCGGTGGGGTTTTGGGGGAGGTCGCGATCGGAAGGGCGGGGGGGGGGGGGGGGGGGGAGGGGGGGAGCTCTTCGAGGCAGCGGCGGTGGTGGCGGCAAGGGTTTCCCCCTTCCGTCGATCGCCTTGCTTTTTTTTTTTTTTTTTTTTTTTTTGTTTTTGATTTTCAGAATGAATGGGGGGGCCAGAACGAAGGAAAAGGGGAGAAGGGATATATATTTTTTTTATTTATTATTTAATTATTAAAAGTTGACTTTTACATACGACCTCTAAACGAGGTCCACCGCCTGCCGCCCATAGCGTTTCACCCCCATTCCGAACACAATGGGATATGTACCGCAAGCTGAATCGACCGTTTCGATCAGTTTCCTTTTAATTTACATTTAAATCACTATATTGAATTTTAAACGTACATTTCAAATTACCGGGGCCACATACGAATTCTAAAAATGGCAGAAAAATATTTTCTAGCTTCGTATTGACGATACGGTCCTAACAAAACTAGTTTCGTCGAAATCTGGGCCCGTTAGAAAAATGGCCAATTTCCGGTCGATTAAAATCAACTGAAATGGTCAAACGCGTTTTCCTTTGCCACGCTCACATATTGATTCGAAAAATTATGAAATTTGGAATCTAATAATAACTTAACATCACGGACCCAACAAAACTGGTTTCGTCGAAATCCGAGGTCGTTTGCAAAATTGCTATTTTTAAGGGCCTTATATATATAAAAATATATATAAATTCCACAGCGACTATTTCTAATTTTAAACTGGACATATCTTATCATTTCTAAGATGAAATCTCAGTTTGTCAACTTCGTTACAAAGATATAGTTATACAGATTCAAATATTTCTTGTTTCGTTCAATTCTGACTTATATTGAATTCTGTATATTCATTTGAAATTAGAAATCGAATTTTCGAACTACCGCGCCATTTTCAATTCCTTTTATAATTATATATAATTATTATATATTCTAACGACGACGTACATAAATATATTCGTTCGAATTCTATTCAAAATAAATTTTTCGACGATATTATTTAAAATAATTCATTTTGAATATTCAAAATTCGCTAAAATGGCCAAAATAAAAATTTCAAACTGGCTCGCATTTTACGGGTTGTTACACATATCTATCCAAATGAACTATACGATCAAATGGATATGAATTCATTCATCACAACAACATTAAACTGTGCACAAGCGTTACAGACAATAACGCTTACTCGTGTTCAGTGTATTATCTAATTCATGAACAACCATTCAAACATCAACATCCATCACACAATCATCATCAACAAATTATAATTAATCTCAGCTAATTAAAATTAACTAATTTAAATAAAATTTAAATTAGAAGTTCTCACCTAACAGCTTTCCAAATCTTCACGGTAGGTGAGCCTAGTTGAGTGAATCGTCGGACAGTATTTCGGCGCAACGTCTTCTTCACAAAAATATATATAATATAATATACACTAATCTCTCTTTATATTATAAGAGGAGGGGGAGAATGACGAACTTTGGCAAGGTGGTGGTGGAAAAGAGGAAGACTTATGCCATGGAAACCATGGCTATAAGCTTTAAGAAGAAGAGAAAGAAAAGAAATGAGAATGAATGAAAAAGTGGAAGGAAAGGGTGGTATTTATAGGAAAGGAGGAGTAAGGAGAGAGTGACACATCATAGGACAAGTGGCAATCATGCATGAAAGGGAGCATGCATAAAGACATGTGTCTTAACACTTGTCTTAAGAAGAGAAGGTGAACTTTTGGTAGCATTTCCCTTAAATGCTATGAAAACTAAAGGCAACACTTAATTCTAACGCTACTAATTCATGTTATAGTTTGACAAATCCGATCGAACGACAAATAGTATCAACAAATCCAAACTTATTAATAATCATTCTCATTTATAATTCAAGTAAAACTTATCATATAACTTATCAAAATAAATAAAATAATAATTATTATTCTTGTAAAATCATAAAATAAATTATCCTTTACCAAATTCATATTTTACAAATCAATATTATCAAAATCAGAAAATGTCATTACTTAAACATAAATCTAATAATTATAATTTTCAAAATAAGTTTTCTTATAAAAATCATAATAAATAAAACAAAATACTTATACAAAGTTAAAATTTATATTTAAACCTAATAAAATCAATTTATATTCAGAAAATCCAAAATTATAAATAAAAATCCATATCAAACATAGTTAAAATTCTGGGATGTTACAATTAGATTGACACCGATCCATTGTTTCAAATCTCGCAAATATCGCCCAAGATCTCCTCCGAGATCTCATTTTGGGCTCCTTCCGAAACAAACAACAAATATCACTCTAAATCTCCTTTCGAATATATTGCCCGAGATATTGCAATATCGAACGATATATCGACCGAGACGAAATACTGGAATATCATTCGAGATCTTAGTTTTTTTGGTTAAAATTTAAATTTGTGCCTGAACTGGAACTATAATTAAAAAACTCAAATTTAGCCATATCAATCTTTTGTTATTTTACATTTTGCATGTTAAATGACTATAGTGTGTTCGTATATGGTTTACAATGCTTACGATTTTCATATTCGTCTTTTTACATACATGTTACTTATGAAATTATGTATTTTATGGTTTATTTATGCTGAATTTTTTAATGTTTTGGATCCTTTTAATGTTTCCTGCCTAACAATATTTCTGTTTTAAGCATATTACGATTCAGAGTATGAATGATCTTTCGTAAAATAAAGAATAATAAAGTAATTTTGCATTTTAAGTTTAAGTTACTATGTTTTTAATAGCCTTCATAAAAATCATTATGTTAAAATATCATTTTTAACATATCATGTACCCCGAGATTATTCCGATATTAACTTTCAGACCCGAGATGAAAATCCGAGACGAACTCCTGAGTTAGACTCATCTCGTCCGAGATCTCCCCTGATACGAGACCGAGTCTATAGAATCCCTGAGACGAAACACGACCGATATCCGAGATTTAAAACCTTGCACCCATCAGATCTGGTTATAAAAAGTATTAGAATTTGTGAATTGGACATTGTGGCTATGCAAAAATTAATTGTAGGATTTCTTAAAGTTGTTTACACCTATTCCTACAGTTATGTCATGAAATATATTGCATTTTTGTTATAGAATGTATTATGGACATTACATAACATTGTAGATTTGGAAATCAGTCCCGTTAAACACAAATTAGATGTAGTAACATTCCAGATCTTTTGTTCAGTGTTGAAAAATAAAATTTATGAATTTGGGTAAAAATATAAAATTGGTAAATTATGTGAATTTGGAAAGATAAGATTGTTAAATTATGTGATTGTAATTATACTTATTTGTATTCAATATTGTTGGGTTTTGGCTTAATTATTGTAAATATGTCATTTCCTTCTTTTTGAACAAAAAGATGTCATTTTGAATTCACAAGAGGTATGACAAAAATATCTAAAAAGGAAAAAAGGTGCAAATGTACATATAAATATAAAAATAAATATTTGTGCGCAGTTTGCATCGACTATTCTAAAATATATAAACATATATATATATATATATATATATATTTCTTGTGAATTTGAATTGTGTCTATTCCACAAATTTGACATAAGTTACAATAATTACCACTAACGTTTTTTTTGGAATAATGGAAACCATTTGGCAAGATTGAATGCAAAAAGGAATTTTTGGCTATTAATTAAACCAAATAATCTAAAAAAAAATTAATAATAATAAAAATCGAAGATAACTACTTTGACTGTACGATAGCATAAAATATAAGTATATACATATTATCCATCCAAATCAATGTAAAACGGTAAAAGATACAGATAGTATTGAATGTTTGAATGATATTCATTTATGGAATCATATATGTAAATTGTATTCCATGTTAAATGAATATATTTGTGGTGGACATTTGTAGCAACCAATATAATTAATTGCTATAAATGTGACCGTAAATCAATAAATAACAATTATAACCTATGCTGAATGGGGAAAGTGAAAATGATAGGATAATGGTTACAATTCCTAAATTTATTTAGGTGAAATGTTGTAAACCTAAATTGGGAAATTTGGATTATAGGCGCATTTAAACACAAGGTTAATCTCACTTGTGATATAAGTCTGCCTGGAATCGACCGACAAATCCAGCAACCACAGTTAGTCAGCTTAATATGAGGGGTCTAATGCGTAAATATAAATGTTCTAAGGCATGAGATTAAGTTTAACTTGTGGCAGAAGTCTGCCCGGAACCGACTGGCAAATCCATCAACTACAAGTTGTCAACTTAATGTGAGAGGCCTGGTACTTAAATATATATATATATATATATATGTATGTATGTACATATAATAGTCAACCAATAAATAAATATATAAGAATAGTGATTAGCTGTTGGGGTACAACAAATAGATACCTTGGGAGTGATAAATAGTTGCCTTAAGAAAATATGACCATTATGGTAATAAAAGTACAAGAAAAAGAAATAAAAGAAAATGGGTGTCAAACAGGGGATTTATGGATATTGATTGTCGTTTAAACACTAAGTCCAAATTAGGAAAAAAATTCAAATAGACACCCTAGGGAAAAAGGGAATACAATCTTCCTTAATTATGTCAATAATTACATAGCTTAAAATATAAAATATAGTTGGACTTAGTAGGTTAGTAATGTAAAATATTATTAACCATATTAACCCGTGACAATAATGAATGGTGTACGTATAGCACTTCCGTATAGAGGGACTAAGCGAGAACGACTTTGTAACAACCCACTTTTCGCGTACAGTTTAAGCTAACATCTAACAACTCATGTCAACTCAAATTGCATAGAAAAAGCAAATTGTTAATAGAAAGAAGTTAGATGGTGAGAGAAGAAAGAAAGAAATATTAAAATAGAAGAATAAGAGGATCAGAATTCTCATAGCAGAACGAGTAAAATATAATAATCAACAATACTTTATTCAAAATCAAACAGTAAATATATATATATAGTTACAACATCAGAGTATACATTCATTTCAAACAATACACGGAGGAATAAACTAGTGCCGTTAAATATGTAGAATACATCTCGACTTCAGCTACTCTTTTGAAGTCCCGAGCGAAACCTAACCTGAAAATACACTCGATATGACCCGAGCATATTTGAAGCAATGAAAAATTCACCTGGATCAGTCTGGAATACTTTTAGTGATAAATTCAAAACAAACAGCTTGCATAACCTTAGAAAACCCTTTTAAAAGAAAGGATAACAGTAAGACTGGCCCATACATAAACATGAATGGTTTTACCTTAATATAATCCAAAACATTTTTGATATATCAAAGCCCGGTGATATTATAGTAGTGTCTATCAAATCACAAATAAATAACCATATAGCGGGATGCTTGCATCTCACACTCCCCATACATAATATAGAATCACACTGCCGGGCACTTATTAGAGATTGGATTCCAACTATGACAAGGTATGGGACCACCTTCTGATCAATGTGCTATAGAGGGGATACATTGTGGTTTAACAAGAACATCTTATAACCCGGCCACACATGATCGATCGCTCATTCAGCTTGAGTGTATTGAATATATTGTCACCAACGGTCGGTACCGACATGACCATTTCCGGGAGATACAAAAGTGAAAGAAGAACAAAATGAATTTTCTCTAGATCAGTGACAATATACCCTGCTTGGGTGCGACCCAACTAGCCATGTTGTCTGCTCGATTTTTTTCATTTCTCAGTTGTGAGGCTTGAGGCTACGTTTACCTTCTTAGAAACATCTGGTCACCATTCACTTTGAATGCCACGTCATCATACCAGTCAAATCACCAATTGAACTTCCCAAAAATATTACCGGTATAAAAGCTAGGAGAAACGAATTCCTCCGTCACCAAACGTAATACCTTGAAAGGATTGTCTTATGTGAACTGTTGGGTATACTATGTTAGACATTCGTCCATACAAGTTTTCCTGGATCTGGACAAAAAAGAAGGCACTATTCTGTAAACAGAACAACCCTTGCATTTCACTTCGTCTTCAACATACCCCTGCTGATTAGTTTCGTACACAACATTGATTCGAAGTGGTTTTGGGTTAGTTCTCATCTTGGTCTCTTCGAACCAACATGTCAACAAGGTCCAATAGTATATCATTGATAGTTTGGTGTTTTAACTTTCAACCTCAAACTAGTATTGTCATGTACATTGGCAGCTCAGGTCTTATTATCCAAAATCATCAACCAATTCTATTAATCTTTGAAATCATTCCATCAATTTAAATTCTTTTACATTCACTTATCTCGACCATCTCCACAATTTGAAAACACTAATTCTTTGTTTTTACCAAACTCCACTTCGCCAATATCAACATACATATATATATATATATATATATATATATATATATATATATATATATATATAAAACCCTTCTTATTTCCTTAACTTGGAAATAATACTTTATTTCCTCAAAATCTCCTTATCTTCCCTTATACTTCAATAAATATTGATATATATTTACTTTCAAAATCACGCAACTAATGTTGCAATATATAAACAAATCTCACTTTCCCTCACCGTTACAAACTAATGTCATTCCTCGATAATAGTGAAGTCATTCAAGTTAGGGTATTTTATTTACCTATCAGACCTTGATCGATAACGTTCTTATCTTAGAATAAATAATAGTTCGTAACTCAAAACACATCTTACTTATAATATTAATCAAATCTTTATTCTCTATTTTATATGACTACGGTTTTATAAACCATACCTTTTACTTTGAAAATCTCAGTCGATTATGCCGCTTTTACTAAATCTTGACGTTTTGCTTTAATTCATTACATAAATTTTATTACGATAATCCATTTTCGAACCGGTCACCTGAATCAAAATCTTGGAATTTACAAGTAAACTCATTTAACAACATCTTTACCAAGCTGATACAAAATTTCCTTTATATTTTTGAACGCTTCCTTTTTACCTCAATTCGAATATTAGATATTCAATTTAAAAACCAATCGGCTTATCATGAATTCTTTTTTATAGCTTCATTCATGAAAGTCAGATTTTTGTTAGAAATAAATTTCCAACTTTGGATAAATTCTAATTTCATATCCAATTACTTCTTAATTGAATTTTTTAAGAAGTAATTAGTTTTAATTACGATTAACTGAAGTAAACTGGTTTACTTCTTCAGTCAAAATAGGTTAATTAACAACTTTAAACAATAATTAATTATAATAATAATGTTTAAATATCGTTAATTAAAAATAAATTATATTGAAGAACTCTTATTAAATTAAACAATTATTTATTTGTAACCACTTTTGATCAACTAGTTGATTTAGTCAACTTTAAATCATCGGTCAACTCGTTAATTGTTTTTAGTTACTTCTTCTTATTAGATTAATATGATTAACCTAATAATATTGTTTAGTTGTTCACTTAAAAACAATTATCTCAGATATTAACCCATAGGTTAATTATAGCCTCATTTGCTTATAAAACTGTTTTAAACGCCAAATTCTAATTATATAATCATTCCTAATAGTTTAAATAAAACTCATTTATAAACATCGACTTGTTTTTTAAAACTTCGTTATAATATAAAATATAATTGAAATCTTGTTTAGTTATAAAATAAATTTTATAACTCAACTTCGTTAATTCGCTTAATGGCAAATCACGGGGTTTCAATCAGTTCATATATAAACAATATAAAACAAATAACATACATTATATTTGAGGAATCCGGTTGGATCCCTCCAACCTGTTCTTCCCTGCATCATAACTTGTTATAACAATTTATAATATCATATGAGACATAAATTTAATTCAGTGGCATAAATATAATTAACACCAACGCATAACAAACAATAGTCAACTAATAGCATCCATAACATCCAACCGTCCAATTTTATATTATCGATTATAGATTATAATTATATGAATTTAACACATCATAGAATTCCAGAAGGTGTGAGAGTTAACTCACCGATTTATTTCGATGATCGATTCTGGTTGATTTAAATAATTTCAAACGCATCATTTGAAATTATATAAAACATTGATTGCTTCAGAATCACTCCCGACCAACTCAGCAGCGTAGCCCTCGACGGTACGATCCCATTAGATCCATTTTTTTTGAATTCTGTGAGCATAATAGTTATAAAAGTCACGCTTTACAACAATGTTTAAACATAATTTACTACATAATAATTAGCTTAAATTCTAACCAACCCTTAATTACCATCTTAATGCCATTCCACGTCACCAAACAGATGATTAGCCCAGGCTATTTTCTTTTTCCCTCCCAGACCAAATTTTCGGCCTCCTTCTTCATGAACCCACTATCTACTTTCATATTTTATACTTCCCTTCTTTTTTTCTTTTATATAGTATGGCAAAAGGCCAAACACAAGAATGTACAACCCCTTATACTTCTTCTCCCCCATGCGGCTGCCTGCTCTAACAAATGCCATGGTCGCACCTTCATGTCAACCAAGTTCCTCCCTTGTTCCAACGATTCACAAACTAAGACCATTGATGGAATCCTCTTCCCGAAGCCAACGACCTTATCATCAGTTCGTCGAAATCGATCACCTCCTTTCGAACGCAGCAACAACCTCCTCACGGAGCTTTGGTATAAAGAATATCGACACTCCCACCTGAACAAAACTCAAACCCATCTCCTGCCAATAAAGTAACCCTGCTGACTCAATTGCCACGCCCAGTTCAACAACACGGACTTCGAAAAACTCCACCCACCCAAACCACGTCCATGAAAAGACAGTTCGAGTCCACCAATGAACTCACCATTATCACCTTCTCCTGTATGTCAAGCTACTTCTCCACCGATCATCGACCAACGTTTCCCCATCTGCTTGACCTTCACCCATCGTTGACTGTCGCTGTTCCGCATCATGACAAACCAAGTGCCATGCTGCTCTCTCTACTTCACCCAATTCTTCTCTTAACCCCCTTAAAATCTTAAACCTATTCCACAACATTAAGTAGTCAAAGCCACCATAGAGACCGAGTTCACCATAAATAGCATGATCATAAAGCTCCATAACTTGAAATTCAAAGATTGTTGTTGGAAATTTTGGAATTTTATTTGGTTAATTTTCAATATTTGAGGTCATGGTTTTGTTGCTGAAAATTGGTGAAGTACCAGGATTTAAATAGAGGAATGAAGGGGAAAAGGTTAAGTACATTTTAGTGGGAGGCATGTGCGAAAATCAGACTTTAAGGTAGCGCGGAAGGATAGGGGTACGGGTTAATTATTTTCTTTTTTTGATTTTATTCTTGAAGTGATTAAAGACTTTTATGTGAAATGACAAATGATTTTTTTAATGAAGTGACTACCGATTTTTATTCTTATTTATTGCCAATTCTAAACAACGTTTATTGATTTCTGTGGTTACGTACAAACTCTGTTTGCGACGAAAATGGACATCATGGTACAATTTGATGTTACAACCCTAATGGATCTTGTTCCGTCCAATTCTAAGTACGTTAGCAAAAACGATGCTCATTCAAGTCTAAACGGTCGATTTATTTGCATTTAATTTTGCTGCGCTCACAAACTAACTCCAATTGATGCGTAGCTTGAAATTTAGCAATAATAAGCCATTACGGTCTTAATACATTTCGTTTCATTAAAAACAGAGGTTGTTTGAATAAAGTCCCTTTTTAAGGGTCCAAATTAAATTAAAATAAAACAATTTTAAAATACCTCAATATAATAATATTAAAATGTTATAATCGGCCATAATTGACCAAAATTTCATATATTTTAAAAATAAATTATCTTGGGGTTGAATTCCAAGCCAAAATGATATTAAATAAAATAAAAATCCTTTATTTTTATATAAATAAACTTTGTAATTTATTAATGAATTCCATAGCGGCTATTTGACAATTTGATTTGGAAACAAAACAAAATCTACAACATGAAAACTTGATTTTTCTATTCCATTAGAAAAATATTATCAAATAGATTCGAACGTTTTTTATTTCAAAGAAATCCGCCTTATTTTGGATATTGTATAACCATTTAAAGTTCAAAACGTGATATTACGATCCACCGTGCCGCTGCAGCTCGTTTTATTATTAAATTATATATTAAACGTTCAAATGTCGTTTAATAACGAAAGCATTAATAAAATTCAAAACCAGATAACATTAAATTCTTTTAAATTTCTAATTCACATTATATTGCAAATTCAACAAATTTTAACCATTTCAGAATTTAAATTATTTTTTTATTATTTACATTAATAAAATATTCAAAATTATTAAATTCAAGGTGATTAAATTCTAAAACAATAACTAAAACCAGTTTAAATATTAAATAAAACTGCTGAAAATCTGGCCCGTTACATTCCTTCCCCCTTAAAATACTTTCATCCCCGAAATTACTAAGAAAGGAAGAATGCTATGAACTCAGTAAATTTTAAAATTACAATCAGTTAAAACCGTCTCTTCCACTTTCCAAACTTATATTTAACCAAACTAGTTAATTTTAATAGAAAATCAATTCCAAAAATACTAAAAATAGTTTAACACCCTAAATTTTTGAATTTTTTTGGCAGAGTCTCCCTTGTACGGAGGGATTTCTGCAATATTACAAGAACAATAAAAAGATATACTGTTGTATATAACGTTGTATACACAATTATATGATTTTTGTTTGATGATAACAACCAAATATTTATTAATTTAAATGTGTTTGTTATTGTATTGTCTTATATATTTATCACATACCGGAATATAATATTTATATTTAAATAGAATACGACTGTACAAAAATTTAAATATTCACACAATATTTTATTTAAATAGAATATTTTATTTCAAACATTCAAACAGTACAACTTTTTAAACTCCACTATTTGTACATCTCACTGATATGCAATACAGTACAATCATTTTCACTCATACAGTGCTCCTCACTACATAATCACTCAGTCACTCATTTTGTATATACATTCTTTCACTGTTACACACACTGACACTGCTTCATCTTTAGTCTTCTGTCTTCTTAGACAGTCCGGTCCTCTGCTTACCTGTCACAAACAGAAACACATACAGTAATCTTGAACAGAAATAATTTTATATTCTAGCAAATATTATTTTATTTTTAAAATTTATTTGCCTCAAAAATTTTGGTATGTTTCTCATCGTCTTTCATGACTTGATCTGATATGTGAATATAGCACGCGCACGATACATGTATACACACACATGTGTATGTATATACACATATAATTTTTTTTCAAGGACAAGAAATTTTTTCTGATGGACTGCATATACACACGTGCATAAATATACACGTGTGCACTGCCTCGCCAATCAAAATGCAGTTTAGCAACTGAGGAGCAGCCACGTGGACCAACTTAACCCAGTGCATGATCAAAGATCATCTCGACATGCAAGCACATATGTGCAAAAGTTGCTACAACATGTCGACATGCACAAAGCCAAGTATAAATGTACAACATGAATACAAGCATTGTCAAAATCAAACAAGTGCATGCTCAAGTACATATGCAAGCAAGTCAAAGCAGTTCTCAGCATTCATGGTTGAACACATGGCAAGGCAGCATGTACAAATGCAAGTGAATACATGCTCACAAAAAAAAAAGGAATGGCACAAGTGAGTAAAAGTGCAAAGTTTTTTCATGACATGTTTCAAAATGGTCAGACGCAAATTTTTCCAGTGCAAGACACAGAAGTGATTTCAACATGGATGAAATGTCAGGGGAGTTTTTTTTTAAACATTCAATCCAATAACATTTCTGGAAATAAATAACGTCATGAATGGAAGCATATATTCTTGTTTTAAACATTTCCGGAAATGAATATTCAATTAGCGATGACAAAGCAGTGAATAGAATCTTTAGCATGGAAAGATTTTTTTTCAACAGCAAATTGGAGAAGCAAAAGTGGCAAGCAATAAATCACAGTGCTAATTTGGCATGAAGTTTTTTATCTTCAGAAATGGCAAAACAAGAAAGTTGGACATGCAAGTCATTATGGAATATGTGCAAATCAGCAAGTGTTACACAAAATAAGGAAACGATATTTATTTTTGGACAAGAGCAAACAAAGGTGAAATAGTTCAAACACATGCCAGATGTACTCAGAGCATACAAGAATACAGGGAAGTTTTTTTTTTATCTTTTTCAATAATCATTTCTTTTGAGAAAGATTTACTTCCAGTTTTTCAATAGCAAGTTTAAAGGCATTTCCAGTTTTCAAGAATCATGTTTGGCATATTTTTGCAATTCCAGATTTTACCAAGAAAAAAATCAATGCATTCAGCATGCACATGAATGACAAGAAATTGGTTTTTCTGTTTTTACGAATGAAATCAGTGCAAGAAAATTTTGGCAAGTTTTTCAATGCTGTTTTTTTGTAGAAATTTGCATGCTGTAGAAACATGGTGTTTATACAAGGAAATGGTTGAAGATAATTGTCCAAAAATTATTCAATCAAAAAGCAGTGAAGTGAAATTCAAACCAGCATGGTTATATGGAAAGGAGTAAAGTTTGCAACATTCTCACAATACAAATTTGACAAGCTTTTAAAAGGCATTCAAGAAGCAAGCATATAAGATTTCAACAATATATGTATATGGCAAGCTCATTTTTTTCCTAAAACATATTTTATAGTTAAGGTAGTGGACAAATTGATTGTGGGCAAGAAGTTGATTTCCAGTGTTAGCCAAAACATTTAAATATTTCCAAAAATGAAGAAATGTATTTGGCAACAATTTTCAATCAATAAATATCTCCAAGCATGGCAAGATTTCATATTTCCAGGTTTTGCTAAGTATGTTGTTAGCAAAAATTTCATTCATCAATTCATAGACAAATTTATTTTGGCAAAAATCAATTCGAGATGTTTTCAGAATACTGGACATAAAAACATTCCTACTTTGGATCACAAAATCAAGTCAAAGCCAGCACGTAATCAAATCTTTCTAGTTTTTCATCTCACAAATCAGTAAAGCTGTATCATCGGTAAAGAGCATGATTGAACCTTAATTTTTTCACATATGGTATAAGGAAATTAAAGGGTTTCCAGTTTTTGAATCAACAATCATTTCTATACAAAATCGAGTGTGAACAAATATATATATGGCAAGCATTCATGGACAAGCAACGATCAGCTATTGAATAGAATCATAAAGGGCAAATTCGAGCAATCAAGGTAGCTATAAATTTAACAAATCAGGGCAAGTCATTATCAAGAAATAAGAGGTTTTAGGATTTCTAAAATCTTATATAAACACCATTACATCATTGGCAATATTGAGTAGAAACCGAAAAATCAATTCAAGCGTTTCAAAGCAAGAAATTTCAGAAAACTCACAATTTCGATCGAGCCAGAGAGCAATCCCAAATCGGACGAGCAAAGCAATCGAAGAATCAAACATCAGAGTTTTATTCCATCAACATCCAAGAATTCGGTTTGGGATAAAAGAGAGAAACCCTAGCCAAATTCTCCAGCCGCCATTATTTCAACGAGAAAGACATCGGGTGCAAATAAAGAAGAATGGGCCAGCCACTTTTGTTTGAAGGCCTTAGTTTGGTTTATTTTTAAAAGGGGGGTTTTTCTTTTTAGTTTTTTTTTTTTAAATTCCATTTGTAATCATTCTGATTCAGTTCTAGAATCTGTAAAATCTAGGTTTACGTGTTACGGGTTTGTAATACGGGAAAATCTGGTCGAGGGGATATTGGTCAGTCTAGGGTTTTGAGCGTAGGCTTAGTACAGGAGCAGGGAGTGCGAGTTTATAGTGTCTGTAAGCGGGATCTGTTATTAACACCTATTAGAAACCTTAGGAATGCAGCAGTAGGCAAGATTTGCTGAAGCTGGGTATCTATGTGTGTTATTTACTTTCCGTATTTACTTACTCTGCTTTATCTGTGCTGCGATTAATTTTTAATTATTCGATAAACCGTAACAAACCCTATTCACCCCCCTCTAGGGTTAGTCTAGATCCAACATATACATCGACCCACAGGTCGGAAAATCAAATCCAAAAATTTATATTTTGCACAGGCGTACCTTTTTGCGAGTGATATTATTCGATAAGCGATAAAATATACTCGAGCTTGCTTAATTATTATGCAACCCTAAACAAACTAGATTCAATCAACTTCCAGATTCTCTCACACATGTTTTAAATATGGATTATTTTCTGCACTTGTTCTTATCTCAGATGGAAACCATTAGTTTCAAAATCATCAGTTATATTCACGTATTCTAGCCATCCATTCCAAACAAATTCTACATATAATCCAATTTATATGAAATTTTTATTCATAACCATTTCTTAACGATCAATTTAAGGTTCATTATCTTGAGTCCATTTCAAAAAATTCAATTCATTTACTCAAGTTTTGTTTTTAATCAAGTTTATTTTACAACCGTGCAATCATATACAACTATACAATCAAATTGATTTCAAATATTTCATTTGGGACTTATTCACAAGTCAAATTCTTATTGACTTGTTCAATTTTAACTCACATAAGTTAAAATTTTAATTTAATTCAAAATTATTGAATTTTTAAATTTGCTTTCTCAAACAAATTTCCATCAACAAATTTTACAAAGGTAGCAATCAGTCACTTAGAAACTTAAAAATGAATACGAATAATGCTGCAATCCATTATTAAATTATTTTCCAGCCACTGAAGTGATTTCAGTGCTTAAATTACTTTTAAAATTTATTTAAAAATTAATTTTATCTAATAAAACTACCAAAGTAATATTATATTACCTTGCAATACCTTAGAAAATATTTTCTCAAATATCCGGGACTTAAATTCTCAATACTCATCTGAATTCAATCTTTATTCAACATATTTGTATATTTTATTCTATACAAATTTAGGTTGGATATAAATAACCATTTCTATATTATAATCTCATTTGATTATAATAACAATATCAACCAATCACATCAATAATTTTAGAAAATTATTGTAACACCCCACTCCCGCTAAGGTCACTCACTAAGGGAACGCCTTAACTTCGGTGGAGCATTTTAAGTGAATATAGAACAGAAAAATTACACAAGACAGATATAAATACTTGAAAATCAAAAACATCTTTTCATTGCAGCAGAAGGTAAACATGTTTAGTTATAACACCATAAAGAGTCAAGTACTAAATATCCATCCTGATAAAAATATAAGTACATAATCCCACTACATAAACAATAGCCATAAAAGAAAAGATAAGCTGGGCTTTACATCACGGTCCAAGCTCCAAGAGATAGATAAAGAAGTCTGATCAAAGCCCACTAGTGCTAGGCCCAACCTGAGGACCTGAGGGAGAAAAAGATAAAAACAACGGGGTCAGACATAAGTCTGAGTGAGCCCTATAACTTTAACCACACAATTATTAAAGTAATTAGGGTATGATATAAACTTGGTACGGGATGACTGGGGATAAATGACTACACTAAGTAGTCAACTAGACATAGGATGAACTAAGATAACGGTAAAGACGCACCTACCCACCCAAGGGTAATTACTAACTGCACCACACCAGTCATTCCTACTTAAAGGTTGATCCCTCTCAAGGACTTAGAAAATTTACCCAGTAGTTTCGTGTACCCCTAGCTGACTACATAGGTGCCGTCTGCCCCTATCTCCACTAGGTGTACCCACTACTCACAAGCGATCGGCTCCCCACCGTAGATACCCGTGCTGGCCCCAAAATGGGGTGTATCACTCCCCAAAGTGGCAACCCGATACAACAAAAGGTGCACGGCTTATACCTACACGATGCAACAACGTCTTACCTACCAGCCCGGGTCCACACACGCATATGAAACCCGTTGGACTTGCGTTGCCACCGCTAACCCGTTTTGGCCTCTTATAATCAAGCCCAGTACGCGTGTCCCGTCCTCGACATGGGTCGAGCCCAATAAGATACATATGGGTTACTGGTTGAAATGGGCCCCCCACAAGCTACCACCTAAGCTTGTCATTTTATCTAGTGCATCCTACTTAACCCTTTAATCATGTTTAATTACATGTTTCCACTTGGTTAAGTATTCTAATCGTATTTTCTATTGCCACCCAAGGCAACCCACTAGATTTCCTCATGCCACCCAAGGCACTTACTTGATTTCCACATGCCACCCAAGCCACCCACTTAACCCCTCATGCCCACTACATGCTTATCTGGTTAAGTGTTTCTTAATTAATTAAAAACGCAACCGTTGTAAAGACCTCTCACATTAGACTATCTTTTATGGCAGCTGGATTTGCCGGTTGGGTCCGGGCAGCCTTACGCCATAACCGAGTCTAACCTCGTGTCTATACACTTGTCACGTATTTGGTTTGTGCCTAAGACCTCTCACATTGGGCTAATCATTTGTAGCCGCTGGATTTGCCGGTCGGTTCCGAGCAGTCTTACGCTACAAAAGGGTCCAACCTCGTGTCTTAGTCGATTAATTACACCTGATTAATCACCCCCGAATTAATTTTCAATAATTAATTCCAATTTTAACGATGTACATAATTGACTCAATTATGTCCATCCACTTTATGGTATCTATAATCTTACCAACTTCACATCATTTCATTAACATGTATATTAACCCCATCGTTCCCCACGTAATTTGCTAACATGACATAAAAGGGAAGATTCATCATGAATATAATGGGTTCAACTTGCATAACATTAGCATCAACATGGGTTTAAAGGTGTCAACATGCATATAGCATCAAACCCAACTAGCATAAATAATCAACCTAAACTTGCATGAATCACGTATGTCATAAGGAGGTTAACTTGCATAAGTTATTTATGTCATACAAAAGGGTAAACTTGCATATGTATGTATGACATACAAAGGGGTTAACTTGCATATGTATGCATATCATCAAACACCAAATTTGCATAACATGTCATATATGAACATGCATATAATCAAACACCAAACTTGCATAACATGTCATATATGAACTTGCATATAATCATACACCAAACTTGCATAACATATCATATATGAACTTGCATATAATTATACACCAAACTTGCATAATCATGGTGTCATAATGGATCAATGTTTATCATAACAACTAGCATCATGAACACTTGCATAACATCATGATCATATAGCATATGGCTTGCATAACTTGCATAACATCATGAACATGTAACATATGACTTGCATAACTTGCATAACATCATGAACATGTAGCATATGACTTGCATAACTTGCATAACATCACAAACACATAACATTTAACTTGCATAACATGCATAACATCATTAATACATAGCATATAACTTGCATAACATGCATAACATCATTAACACATAGCATATAACTTGCATAACTTGCATTGATCCACATTCATAGCCATAACCTCATTATATCCTATCATAATCATTTCAATAATTGGTCATTAAGGCTATAGAAAACTCACAACTTGTTGATTAGCACTCCTAAGAAGAAGATTAAGTTGCTAGAGTTGATTAGTAGTTGATTTGAGAAGCTATCTTCCTCTTTAGATTGATGGAGGCTCCTTCAAGTTGCATTTTGATGGCATAACGGTGTTGAATCTATTTTTAGTATGAATTAGGGTAGTCTTAGGGTGTATTTATAGAGTAGTTAGGTGTTTTAGGCCATTAGATTAACCCTAAATCAGATTAGAGCCGTCAGATCACGTCCTAGCCACCAAAACACAGCCCAAAAGCCAAGCTGATGCACCCAGGTCACCTGGGCTCGACCAGGGAGGTCGACCCTAGGGTCGACTACCGAGTCGACCTGGTGGGCAGGTCGACTCCCCAGTCGACCCCCAGGTCGACCCCCTGGGTCTGGCGGGAATTTTCCCGCCACTTCTGAAATGTTTGATTTTTTATTTTTAAATCTGTTTTGAATTTCTGAAAAATTCTTCGGGCCTTAACTGGGTCATACGGACTCCAATTTTCGAAAACTCGGACTCTATTTCGCGTATTTTTCCAAGACGAACGCAATGGCATAGCCCGTTTCCCCTAATTTAGATTTTAAAATTTAATTCTGCCCTGTTTTATATTATAGCAAGTTATTCAACATACGGGGTGTTACATTCTCCCCTACTTAATGGATTTCGTCCCCGAAATCTCTAAGTCAAGAAGAACGTATCCTACCATCCAAACAACCATCTACTCAAACCATCAACCACTGACATCCATTGTCCTTAGAGTTTCTAATGCTGTATGAACATATGCAAAAAGTGTGTGTATATGTTCCCCGTCTAATGCAAAATCAGGCGGTCTACTGATTCCGTTGACCTCCTTAATGCAAACCATGATAATGCCATGCATCCAATATGTATGCGAAAGAACCTTATCGACACATACTATTTCTACATGAGTGCACAATCATTCACCAAAATGCATCATCCATATGATAGCACAACCATTATACATCCACTAATATAGCTACCTACACACAATTTTATGCAATATGCAATATGAAGTGATTGAGCCGATCTAGTGCCTAGAGTGTGTGTATATGCATCCACGAGCAACCACTAGCAACCACTTGCATCCACACGCATCCATCAAACATAACATGTCTCAAACACATGTTTCAACCATAGGTTTACCCTATCTAAATGTCAAAGGTACTAATGAGAGGACATATTAAAGATAAGATAAGTACTAGACAAACGATAAAGGAGAAGTTAAAAGACATACCCTCAAAAAGGAATGGGTACAACGAACGCATCTTCGCCTCTGTCTCCCAAGTAGCATTGCTCTCTTCTTCTCCCTATTGCACTTTGACTAGTCGCACCTCTCTGTTCCTCAACTTCCTAACCTCTGACCCAAGGATGCGGGTTGGAGCTCGTCGAATAGTCGCATCACGCTCTACCTCCACTTCTCTAAGCAAGCTCGGCTCTACCACCTCTGCGGTCTCATGTAGGCACTTCCTCAAATGTGACACATGGAATACATCATGTACCCAACTAAGTCTCTCTGGTAAACCCACTCTATATGCCATCCGTCCAATCCTTTCCTTAATAGGAAACGGCCCAACAAATCTTGGAGCTAACTTCCCAACGGACCCAAAGCGAACTACATTCCGTAATGGAGATACTTTGACAAAGACCATGTCCCCAACATCAAACTCCAGATCCGTCCTCCTCTTATCCGCGTAGGATTTCTGTCTGTCTTGCGCTGCTTTCATCCTTCTTCGAATCAAATCAATCTTTTTCGAAGTCTCTCTAACCATATCAGGCCCAAGCAAGATCTTATCCGTAGATTCCCACCAACATGTGGGTGATCGACAAGGCCTTCCATAAAGAGCTTCGAAAGGAGCCATACCAATACTGGAATGAAAGCTGTTATTATACGCGAACTCCACCAATGGAAGATGCTCTTCCCATGTACCTCCAAAATCCAAGATGCAAAGCCTCAAAAGGTCTTCCAGAACACGATTCACCCTCTCGGTCTGGCCGTCCGTCTGAGGATGATACGCGGTGCTCAAACACAACTAAGTCCCTACCGCCTCTTGCAAACTCCTCCAAAACTCGCTAGTGAAGATATGATATCGATTACTCACTATGCTAGAGGGTACCCCATGCAATCGAACTATCTCTCGAAGATAAACTGAAGCTAGCCATGGAGCAGTCCTCTTGCTCTTTACGGGTATGAAATGGGCGCTCTTAGTAAGTCTGTCTACCACAACCCAAATTCCCGTATTACCCTTCCTCGATCTCGGTAACCCATCAATAAAATCCATCGAGACCCTATCCCACTTCCATTGCGGAACTTCCAATGGGTGAAGCAACCCACCTAGTTTCTTTTGCTCTACTTTCACTTGTTGGCACACCAAGCATCTAGCGACATACTCGGCCACATCTTTCTTCATACCGGCCCAAAAGAAAACTCGCTTCATGTCTTGGTACATTTTGTCCCCACCGGGATGAATGGTCATCCTAGAACGGTGTGCATCGTCAAGAATAGCCTTCCTCAAACCCTCGTCTTGAGGTACACAAAGTCTACCGTCTCTACGCAAGCACCCCCTATCGTCTAGGGTGTACCTACTCAAATGGCTGGACGATCCCCCCTTATGAGCCTTTCTACTAACTCAACCAACTGTGGGTCGTCCCGCTGTGCCTCGCCAATCCGCCCCAAAAGAGTAGGTCTAACCTCCAAGGATGCTAGCAAACCGGGTATATAATCAACGGAAGGTCTAAAATCAAACATCGAGATAAATTCCAAGCTTCGTCGTTCCACGAACAATGGACTCAAGGACAACCTTTTTCTACTCAAGGCGTCCGCCACTACGTTACCCTTGCCAGGGGTATACGCTATCTCGAAATCATAGGATGCTAAGAACTCCATCCACCTTTGCTGTCTCAAGTTCAAATCCTTCTGAGAAAACAAGTACTTCAATGATTCGTGGTCAGTGAACAATTCGAATCTCTCTCCCAGAAGATAATGGCGCCAAATCTTAAGCGCAAAAACAATAGCGGCCAACTCTAAATCATGGGTAGGGTAATTTTTCTCATGCTTTCTCAACTGCCTTCCACCGTAGGCTATTACCCTTCCCTCCTGCATTAAGACTGCGCCCAGTCCAGTCCCACAAGCATCGGTATAAACAACAAATGGCTTACTCCCATCTGGCAACACTAAGACTGGAGCTGTTGTTAAAACCCTCTTTAACCGTCGGAACGCATCATCACAATCTACGTCCCATACGAAGACTAGATTCTTCTTCGTCAAACGAGTTAATGGGGCTGATATCTTCGCGAAGTCCTTGATAAACTTCCTATAGTAGCCAGCCAACCCCAAGAAACTCCTCACCTCGGTAGCATTCTTCGGAACCTTCCAATCTTGAATGGATACTACCTTCGCGGGATCCACAGCTATCCCTTCCTTGGAGACCACGTGCCCCAAAAACCACACTTCCTTCCTCCAGAAGTGACATTTAGAGAATTTAGCCTTAAGGCTATGCGCTCGAAGAGCCTCCAACACTTCCCTAAGATGTAGGGCATGCTCTTCTTCACTCTTAGAAAAGACTAAGATGTCATCCACAAAGACTACCATGAACTTATTAAGGAACTCCCTGAACACCCTACTCATCAAATCAACAAAGTATGCAGGGGCGTTCGTCAAACCAAATGGCATCACCAGCCACTCATAGAAACCATCCGGAGTCCTAAAGGCAGTCTTGTCTATGCTATCCTCAGCCACCCTCAACTGATGAAACCCCGTGGCTAAGTCCAATTGAGAAAATACTGAAGCGCCAACCAACTGATCAAAAAGATCATCAATCCTCAGCAATGGGTGTCTATTCTTCTTTGTGAGCTTGTTGAGTTCTCTATAGTCTACACAAAGTCTGAGGGACCCATCCGCCTTCGTAGCAAAAACTACTGGAGCACCCCACTCCGATATACTTCGTCTTATGAACCCCTTCTCAAGCAACTCCCCTACTTGCTTATGGAGTTCCCTCCTCTCACGAGGAGCCATGTGGCGCACTGGTAAAGATACTGGTTTAGCATTATCCACCTGATATATTCGGAAGTCTATCTCCCGCCTCGGAGGTAAGCCCTTCACCTCCTCAAACACATCCGAGTATTCCTGGACCACTCTAACAGATCGCAAACTCTCGACCGAAGCGTCAAGCGATTCAAGATAACTTAGCATAACAGAATCCATGGGATTACAAGAGATCTCGAGAGTGTTACCCAAGCGGGTCATGAGCCTAACAACTCTCCTTTCACAGTCAAGAACGGCACCATTACTGGATAACCAGTCCATGCCCAAAATCAACCCATAGCCCGTGAAGCCCAAAACAAAAGCATCACATCTAAACTAAACGCTAAGTATAGAAATCTTCAAACCCAAACATATCATGGACAAATAAGTGGAGCCCCCAATTGGGTTTGAAACAACCAAGGGATCATCTACTAGACTGGTGTCTAAGTGCAGTGACTCAACTAATGATGATGAGATAAACGAATGCGATGCGCCAGAATCAAACTATGTACGGACAGGATGATCAAATAGAAAAACCAGACTTTCAACGGAAATATTTCTACCTCTTTCCTGAAATGGTGGAACCGCGAGAGCCTGAACTTGCCCCCTTGCCTAACCCGGTGCCATAAGAGCTTGCACCTGTCCTCCTGAGGTAGATCCCGTCCTTTGCCCCTTCTTAGGGCAATCTTTCACTAGATGCCCTGCTTCACCACAATGGTAGCAGCCAGTCTTCTTCTTCTTCCGATAGTCTTTGCTTAGGTGGCCTGGTATCCCGCAATTGAAGCACTTTTTCTTCCCCTTACCACCGTTGCCTTTCCCACCCTTGTTTTGCTATTGCTGAGGTCTCTTTTGATCTCCTTTCTTCTCGGGTGCCTTATTAACATTGGGACCCTTCTCTTCCTCATGCATGAGTGCCATGTCAACTAACTTCTCAAAGGTGGCTCCCACAGGGATGTGAGTCATAGCCAATCCATGCATTGGTTCATTCAAGCCCTTAACGAACCTCAAAGCCTTCTTCTCCGGTGTATTCACTATGTCTATGCCAAACCTTGCCAATTGATTAAACTTGTTGACATATTCCTTCACCAAGAGGTTTCCTTGCTTTAGAGTCAAGAACCTTTCCATATACAAGTTTTCCTCCGCCCTTGAGAGAAACTTTGCCACAAATCTTTGCCTAAAATCCGCCCAAGAGTCAACAGGGCGTTCTTCATTAGTGACCTCCCACCAGAATGAGGCCTCTCCCTTCATTAACCAAGCAGCCAACTTGACTTTCTTTCCTTCTTCCATCTCAAAGATATCTATCAACTCTTCCACCTCCTTAAGCCAATCTCTAGCCTCCACAAAAGTTTCTGATCCTTGAAAAGGTTTCCCTCCCATAGCCTTAAATTCCTTGCAAGTCTTAGCGAAAGTATCCGTGCGAGGAGGAGGAGGGGGAGGAGGAAGATCGGGTGCTACGGTTGGTGGAGGAACATTTGCTGGACCCGTTGTGGCGGCCCTAGCCTCCATCAATCTCCTATACCATACTGGTATCGCCACACCCTCCGGAAAGTTAAGATCTTCAGCCATGCTGAAACGAAAAAGGAAAGATTCAAGACGGAGAATTCGAAAGATAAAGATATGGCTATTGGGGATTATGCTTTTCTTTCAAAAACTTTTCTCTTAAAAGACATGTTTTTGAAAATACTTCTTCCAAAAATGTTTTTAGAAAAAATAGTTTTCTAAAAATTTTTATCTGTTCTGGTAACCTTTGCTCTGATACCACGTGTAACACCCCACTCCCGCTAAGGTCACTCACTAAGGGAACGCCTTAACTTCAGTGGAGCATTTTAAGTGAATATAGAACAGAAAAATTACACAAGACAGATATAAATACTTGAAAATCTAAAATATCTTTTCATTGCAGCAGAAGGTAAACATGTTTAGTTACAACACCATAAAGAGTCAAGTACTAAATATCCATCCTGATAAAAACATAAGTACATAATCCCACTACATAAACAATAGCCATAAAAGAAAAGATAAGTTGGGCTTTACATCACGGTCCAAGCTCCAAGAGATAGATAAAGAAGTCTGATCAAAGCCCACTAGTGCTAGGCCCAACCTGAGGACTTGAGGGGGAAAAAGATAAAAACAACGGGGTCAGACATAAGTTTGAGTGAGCCCTATAACTTTAACCACACAATTATTAAAGTAATTAGGGTATGATATAAACTTGGTACGGGATGACTAGGGATAAATGACTACACTAAGTAGTCAACTAGACATAGGATGAACTAAGATAACGGTAAAGACGCACCTACCCACCCAAGGGTAATTACTAACTGCACCACACCAGTCATTCCTACTTAAAGGTTGATCCCTCTCAAGGACTTAGAAAATTTACCCAGTAGTTTCGTGTACCCCTAGCTGACTACATAGGTGCCGTCTGCCCCTATCTCCACTAGGTGTACCCACTACTCCCAAGCGATCGGCTCCCTACCGTAGATACCCGTGCTGGCCCCACAATGGGGTGTATCACTCCCCAAAGTGGCAACCCGATACAACAAAAGGTGCACGGCTTATACCTACACGATGCAACAACGTCTTACCTACCAGCCCGGGTCCACACACGCATATGAAACCCGTTGGACTTGTGTTGCCACCGCTAACCCGTTTTGGCCTCTTATAATCAAGCCCAGTACGCGTGTCCCGTCCTCGACATGGGTCGAGCCCAATAAGATACATATGGGTTACTGGTTTAAATGGGCCCCCCACAAGCTACCACCTAAGCTTGTCATTTTATCTAGTGCATCCCACTTAACCCTTTAATCATGTTTAATTACATGTTTCCACTTGGTTAAGTATTCTAATCGTATTTTCTATTGCCACCCAAGGCAACCCACTAGATTTCCTTATGCCACCCAAGGCACTTACTTGATTTCCACATGCCACCCAAGGCACCCACTTAACCCCTCATGCCCACTACATGCTTATCTGGTTAAGTGTTTCTTAATTAATTAAAAACATAACCATTGTAAAGACCTCTCACATTAGACTATCTTTTATGGCAGCTGGATTTGCTGGCTGGGTCCGGGCAGCCTTACGCCATAACCGAGTCTAACCTCGAGTCTATACACTTGTCACGTATTTGGTTTGTGCCTAAGACCTCTCACATTGGGCCAATCATTTGTAGCCGCTGGATTTGCCGGTCGGTTCCGGGCAGTCTTACGCTACAAAAGGGTCCAACCTCGTGTCTTAGTCGATTAATTACACCTAATTAATCACCCCCGAATTAATTTTCCCTAATTAATTCCAATTTTAACGATGTACATAATTGACTCAATTATGTCCATCCACTTTATGGTATGCATAATCATACCAACTTCACATCATTTCATTAACATGTATATTAACCCCATCGTTCCCCACGTAATTCGCTAACATGACATAAAAGGGAAGATTCATCATGAATATAATGGGTTCAACTTGCATAACATTAGCATCAACATGGGTTTAAAGGTGTCAACATGCATATAGCATCAAACCCAACTAGCATAAATAATCAACCCAAACTTGCATGAATCACATATGTCATAAGGAGGTTAACTTGCATAAGTTATTTATGTCATACAAAGGGGTAAACTTGCATATGTATGTATGACATACAAAGGGGTTAACTTGCATATGTATGCATATCATCAAACAACAAATTTGCATAACATGTCATATATGAACATGCATATAATCAAACACCAAACTTGCATAACATGTCATATATGAACTTGCATATAATCATGCACCAAACTTGCATAACATATCATATATGAACTTGCATATAATCATACACCCAACTTGCATAATCATGGTGTCATAATGGATCAATGTTTATCATAACAACTAGCATCATGAACACTTGCATAACTTGCATAACATCATGATCATATAGCATATGGCTTGCATAACTTGCATAACATCATGAACATGTAACATATGACTTGCATAACTTGCATAACATCATGAACATGTAGCATATGACTTGCATAACTTGCATAACATCACAAACACATAGCATTTAACTTGCATAGCATGCATAACATCATTAATACATAGCATATAACTTGCATAACATGCATAACATCATTAACACATAGCATATAACTTGCATAACTTGCATTGATCCACATTCATAGCCATAAACTCATTATATCCTATCATAATCATTTCAATAATTGGTCATTAAGGCTATAGAAAACTCACAACTTGTTGATTAGCACTCCTAAGAAGAAGATTAAGTTGCTAGAGTTGATTAGTAGTTGATTTGAGAAGCTATCTTCCTCTTTAGATTGATGGAGGCTCCTTCAAGTTGCATTTTGACGACATAACGGTGTTGAATCTATTTTTAGTATAAATTAGGGTAGTCTTAGGGTGTATTTATAGAGTAGTTAGGTGTTTTAGGCCATTAGATTAACCCTAAATCAGATTAGAGCCGTCAGATCACGTCCTAGCCACCAAAACACAACCCAAAAGCCAAGCTGATGCACCCAGGTCACCTGGGCTCGACCAGGGAGGTCGACCCCGAGGTCGACCCTAGGGTCGACTACCCAGTCGACCTGGTGGGCAGGTCGACTCCCCAGTCGACCCCCTGGGTCTGGCGGGAATTTTCCCGCCACTTCTGAAATGTTTGAATTTTTATTTTTAAACCTGTTTTGAATTTCTGAAAACTTCTTCGGGCCTTAACTGGGTCATACGGACTCCGATTTTCGAAAACTCAGGCTCTATTTCGCGTATTTTTCCGAGACGAACGCAATGGCATAGCCCGTTTCCCCTGATTCAGATTTTAAAATTTAATTCTGCCCTGTTTTATATTATAGCAAGTTATAGAACATACGGGGTGTTACAACTATTCCTTTATACCAAAATATAATCTTGGGCAAAAAAAAGGCAAAGCCGACCAGTTTTTAAAGTGACCGCAAACACCATATATTATAACCAATGAAAAATACAGTATGAAACAGGTGATTATGGTTAACAATCAGCTAGCTTGGTTTTTAAGGTGGACCGTCCACTGCTATCGGCATTTAAAGTGGGTCGTCCACTATGTATTTCCTATGCACTCCATGCAGGGAGGCAGATATTACATATCAAATTTCCTTCCACACCACGTAGGGTGAATAAATTGCATACAGTAAAAGGCTGTAATAATGTTAGAGTACATATGAACAACATATGACAATTAAAGTCAAAACAAGGTACTCAACAATAACATGATATGACCACTGAATGCACAGTATAAATGTGCCATTACTTCAACTGTAGCACACAGTAGCCTATTAAGATACTTGTAGTCCACACCTTCGGAAGATGTAGATCCATGCATAGATAATACGAGTAGATGACATAGGAGCCATTTTGATGCGAAGCATGGGAGAGGAAGGAAACAATACATAAGACACCAAACGAGTTACTGGATTGGGTGCATAATGCGTCACCTAAACACCATGTCGTCATTGGCCAATAGTTAACCAACACACCAATATCATGTACCACCAGAAAGGCCACAAATAAGCTAACTGCTCGACGAAAAGCTGCAAACCTTGATTCACCAAACCCAGTAAAGCATTAGACTGAATCAGTAACCAATCTCGTCTAATTTAGGTGTGGACTTTAAATGGCTTGAACCCTCGTTAATGGCGTCCTCTACCTCTACCATCAACTCTTCTTTGTCCTCTTTCCTACTTGATTCGTCTTCTTTCCCTCCTCTTCCTTCCATTCGTCAAACTCCTCCTCCTCCGCCTCCTGGGCATATTCTTGAGGCATCACAATTTGAAAAATCTTTGAATCCTGATGGTGCAAATTTTAATCCTTCAGGTTCTTTTGTTCAGAAACCAGGTATTACTGCTACTTCATATCTTTCCTCTGTTGCTAATTTTGTTGATCCTATTCTTATTTCTTCTAATTTGAATATTTGTATTTCATCAAACACTTCTGATGGTGTAATCCCTTTGGTAATCTTGAATCAAGATCTAACTTGAATTCTGTTCAGCAACCCCTAGTTTTATCTGGTCAAAATATCATGTTGAATAAATCTGTTTCTTGTGATTTACCCAAATCCATCATCGTCATCCCATATTGCCACGAAAATTGATTATCTTTCTCTGTTCAAAACTCGTCCTCGAAATGCTGGGAAATATACCCCAATTCAATTCGACATTACTCGTAACAAACCTAATCCATTTCCTGATCTTGTTAAGAGTGAAGGTCTCAAATACTGGCGCAACTATCTAGTGGGTTTCTTTCTTGATGGATCACTTTCTTATTTGACTGTGACAAATTTTCCTAGGAATAAATGGAAGCTTTTTGGTGAAGTAGATATAATTTCAAATGGTATGCATTTTTACTTTAATTTCTCTAATGATTTGGATAGAGAAAAGGTGTTACAGGCTGATCCAATTTTTATAAAAGGAAGAATGTTCATAATCACAAAATGGGATCCTTCAGTTGGTAACTCTTAAGCTCAGATTAAAAAAGTACCAGTGTGGATTCATCTACATAGGATACCTTTACTATTGTGGACTTTGGTGGGTATCAATTGTCTGGCTTGTCATGTAGGGCGTTTAATTTGCTTTGATTCAAACACAGAAAGGATGCACAGAATTAGACGTTCCAGGGCGCTTGTAGAAATTTCTCCTGACTTTGAGTTACCAACTACTATTGAATTGGATGATTTTGGTGAGGAATATCCACCAGTCCTTGTTTCTTATGACTGGAGTCCAAAAATTTGTACACATTGTAAAAATTTTGGTCATGAAATAGCTAGATGTGAGAAACTTGCTAAAGGAAATGTTGTTAATGGAGAACAGATGTGTGAGGAAAATGTTGATCAATATTATAGCTATTAGGATAACTATGTGAAAGGCCAGTATAATGTCAATAGTGGAAGGGGTAAAAATCATAGAAATGGTCAGATGGAAGGAAATCATAATGACTGGAAAGATGTTGTGAATAAAAAGAAAAAAGTTTGGCAAATAAAGGAAAGTGACAGGAAGAAAATAGTTGCTGGTGAAGTTAATAAATATCTTGATGATAAAGTTGAGGAAGTTGTTAGGGATCACTTTAATTTTGAAGAAACAAATAATGATGAAGAAATCAATTTAGATGATGCAATTGCTGATAGGAGGAAATCAAAGGTTTATGAAGTTGATGAAATTGGTTGCTGTCATCAGCAGAATAAAATGGCAAATGCAGTGGTAGTTGATGTTGATAAGCAAAAAGATTCTTCAGGGGATGTTATGATAGATGAGAATCTTCTTATCAAAAATCCTTTTGATATCCTTCATGGGATGAATAATGGTGAAGATTCATTCTCTAATGGTGTAACATCTTCTGTTACATCATCTTCTCGTGGTAATTCTTCTTCGTCCATTTTCACCACATCTTCATCAATATCTCTTACTTGTGCTTCCCCTTTTAGTACTCCTTCTACTAGTAAAGCTTCTTCTCCTTATTTGAACCTTTCTATACTTCCTCATATAAAGCTACCTTTGCCTCAATTGTCATCCTCAGCAAAACAAATATCCTCATTATCAGATGCTAAGATAGTTGGCAAGAGGAAATTAAAAGTTACAGAAGGTGCGGATTTTAATAATGGGAAGGATTTTAGACCTCATGAAGTTATGCCTTCTAATAATTCCCTCAAAAACACAGCTAGACACACCCGGGGTAATCCATTCACCCTTGTCAAACCACTTCCTCTTAAATGATTAATAGAATTGCTTTTTGGAATATTATAGGAGTTAATTTGCCCTCTAAACAAAAAGAAGTGAAATTTTTTCTTCGTGAGAATAAAGTGCAATTGCTTTGTTTATTGGAAACAAAGCTAGATTTAAAGTCGTTTGAAAGTATGGTGAATTTCATATCCTCATCCTGGAAATTTTCTCATAATTTGGAGCATGCAGGTTTTGGCAGAATTCTTGTTTGTTGGAATTCTATTTTCTTTAACTTATCTGTACTCTCAAAATCTGACCAATATATTCATTTGTTTTGTAATCACTGTACTACCAATACTTTTTTTCATTTCACTGCAGTTTATGCTCAGAATGATCCAGCTCTTCGTAAACCATTCCTTGACAACATGCATCTGCTTCATTTGTCAAATAGCCCATGGATCATTGGGGGTGACTTTAATTGTATGCTTTCATGTCATCAAAAATTGGGAGGTGTTCCTTTTTCTTTGAATGATATTGCTCCTTTAAACCAAAGTCTTATTAAGTCTTGTCTTTCACCTATCAAGTCTTTTGGTTTAAACTACACTTGGTCAAATAGCTCTCGATCTGGTAATCCAACTGTTTGCAAATTGGACCATATTTTTGCAAACAATCTTTTTATTCACTTATGGCCAAAATCCTATTATCATACTCAACCTTCTACCCTTTCTGATCATAGTCCTTTGTTGCTGGATTGGGGTACTGAGGAAGTTATTAAAAAGGGTAAAACAACTTTCAATTTTTTTAATTTTTGGTTACAACACTTCGATTTTGCTAATATTTTAATGCAGGTGTGGTCAAATACTTTTCCTTATGATCCTCTTTAGTCATTAATGTGCAAACTTAAGAAGCTTAAAATTCATTTGAGGGCCTGGTCATCAATCAATTTTGGTAAAGGGAATGATTTATCTTCTAAAATCAGGGATGAATTAAGATTTGTTCAGGAAGCAATTCAGAGAAATCCTTTGATTTAAATTTTCAACTATCAGAACAGACTCTTAAGGAAAATTTGAAGTCAATTTGGATTTGGAATATCAAGCTTTAAGGCAAGCGTCTTGTTTGAGGAAATTAAAGAAAGCAGACAGGAACACAAGGCATTATCATAATTTTCTAAAGGTCAGTAAATCAAATGCTGTTTTCATTATTAAGGATATGAATGGTGTAGTGCTAAAACAAGAGGAAGATATAAATGTTGCTTTTGTGGATTATTTCTCATCTATTTTAGGTCCTAATGATCCTTTTCAGATTGATGTAGAGACATATAATAGCATTTCTTTGCTTTTCCTCAATAATTCCCTATCAAGTGACCTTATTTCTATTGTTACTTCGACTGAAATTAAGGAGACGATCTTTGGTTTGGACAGTACTAGTTGTGGTGGACCTGATGGCTTTAATGCCTTTTTTATACAAAAATGTTGGAGTGTCATTGGAGAAGACATTATTAGAGGAGTCAAGTATTTTTTTCAATCCAGTAAATTGTCCCTAAATTTAGCCTCAACCTCAATTGCTTTGATACCAAAATTGGATAATCCTATATCAGTTTCTGACTTCAGACCAATCTCGTGCTGCAATGTGGTGTATAAAATTATCTCTAAAGTGCTTGCAAATAGGACACAGCAGGTTCTACCACATGTAATTTCATCTAATCAATCGGCTTTTGTCAATGGAAGATCAATTAGTGACAACTTGCTCATAACACATGAATTATTGTGTGGTTACAAGAGGAAATCTATTTCTCCAAGACACATGATTAAATTGGATATCAAAAAAGCTTTTGACTCATTATTATGGCATGCTATATTTGCAGTTTTAACACATATGAATTTTCCCATGCCTTTTTTATCTTGGATCTACACCTGTACATCATCTCCTAACTACTCAATTGCAAGAAATGGCTGTCTTCATGGGTTCTTTAAGGGTACAAAAGGGGTAAGGCAAGGTGATCCCATTTCTGCATACTTGTTTATCATAGTGATGGAACTACTTAACTCTCTTTTGATTCAGCAAGTTCAAAATGGGAATTTGCAGTTGCATCCTCGCTGCAAAGAACCTCGGATAATTCATTTGTTATTTGCAGATGATCTAGTCATTTTTACAAAGCCTACAAAGTCCAACATTCAATGTATTTTGGAGACTTTGGAGAAGTTTTATGCATTAACAGGGATTCATATAAATATTGATAAGTCTCAGGTTTTGATAGCAGGTCTCTCAAATTCTGACAAGGAGGAAATAGTTAATTTATCTGGCTTATCTGAATTACCTATTAACTCATTTTATTTGGGTTTGCCTCTCATTAGCTCTCGTATCTCGAAGCAAAACTGTATGCCTCTGTTCGAAAAGATTATTGGCAAGCTGCAACAATGGCCAAGTAATAAGCTATCACAAGCTGTAGGCTAACGATTGTTCAATCTATTGCTGTTTCCATAACTACTTATTGGAGTAGACATTTTTATTGCCAAAGATGCTTCTTACTATGATTACAAGTGCTCTTAATAAATTTCTTTGGCATGGTGACCCATTCTCAAAGAAGATTATTCCAATTTCCTTCAATAAGTTGCATGAAGATAAAAACCATGGTGGACTTGGAATTACAAATCTATTTTTATGAAATAAAGCTGCAATATCTTTCTATATTCAGAAAAAATTTACTGATGAAGAAAGCCTCTGGTCGAAATGGATTTGGCACAACCTGATTGGCAAAAAGAATTTTTGGTCATTACCTATTCCTTTATTTTGCAATTGGAGCTGGAGAGCCATTTTGAAGTTAAGGAAGGATTTTTTACCTTTTATTCAAATAAGCAGGCAGAATTTATTCTCGTCTCATTCTGGAATGACCCGTGGGCTAGAAAAGGTCTTATTCTAAATAATGTGGTAGATTATAACCTAAAAATAAATTCAGGAATTTCTGCAAAAGCAACTCTATCAAATTTTGTGATGGAAGGACACTTTGAATTGCCACATTCAAGCTCAGCTGTTCTCAGGCATTTATGGAGGGATTTAACTGCCAATTTTCATTTTGTGGAGGATGATGGTTTTTTATGGAATGGTAAATCTCACTCAATTAAGTATGTATATAATTTGTTAAAAAATGAGAGGAATCTTTTCCCTTGGGCTTCTCGGATCTGGAATTCAGGTTGTTCAGCAAAAGTTAATTTCATGTTGTGGAAGGTTATGGCTAATGCAATTGTTACAAAGGATAAATTGCATACAATGGGGCTTATTAAGGATAATAAGTGCTTGTTTTGTAGCAGTGAACCAGAATCTAATGTACACTTATTCTTTGAGTGTAAGTTTGTAAATCATGTATGGAATCGTTTATTAGCAGTTTGTGGGTATCATAGGGCATCAACAGATAACATGAGTGAATGGTTTAATATTTTTAAATTCACGAGATGGAAGAACTCAAAAGAAAAATCCCTACTTAAACTTTTGAAATTATTTGTAGCAGTGATTTGGCAGGAGAGGAATAACAGAGTTTTTGGCAATGGAGCTTCTACGATGGTTCAGATTTTCTCTTTGGTGATCAATAAGATGTAGAAGAGTTGGAATCATTGAGTGTAGCTTTCTGTTTTTGGGTTTGTTATGTTTGTATGTATCCTGAGTTTTTTTCTATTTTCTCTGTATAGTATTATAATGATTTTTTTTCTTAGCATATATTTTATAGTTGAGAGATTCTCAAGTGTAAAGGCTTTTTGTTTGTACAGAACATGTATCTTCAGTTTGTGTGAATAAATTTGATTGCTTTTCATAACAAGGGTCAGTGCCATTAGGCATCTCGTATTATGCCATCGACCATAGGTAACAGCTCAACTATTCAAATCAAATATTAATGAAGCAAGACTGCAAAACAAAATGAAAGGAGCAGTAACCTAATGACATGAAACTGAGCAACATATATCCATAGAAGACAACCAAACTCCGCAATCCATATAGATACTCAGGGAAACACAAACCAAGAACAGGAGCTACCATTAAGACGAGCACGAGCTAACATTGAATACCATCTTGCAAATTGTACCATCACTGCCACAAAGACAAGACATGAAAACAAAAAACCAAAATAGGTGTTACTGCTCACCAGTGAACTCCATAGCAGTCTTGAGACCCCTACCACCAGCGTGACATTCAGTTGAAGGACTCACTTCAGAAAAAGCTTGTGGTTGCCTGGAAAAGTCGATGCAGATGGTAAGAGCATTGTCGGTTGGGGAAAGTGTGGGATCTGAGGAATACAAAGGGGTTGAATAAAAAATGGGATAAATTTGCTCAGAAAATTAAATCGAGGAACAACTTAGATCTGTTAAAAAAGTAGGTTTTTGATGAATCTACGCATAGTGAAAGCATATAGGGTAGATGAGAGAAGAAAATAGATAAGAGGCAAGTGAAAAGATTTGATTTTGGTGGAGGAAAGAAGTGCAAAGATTTATATGGAAAAGAAAGAGAAAGGGCATGTCACCATTTACAGATTCACCTAAAACGAAGTTTTTTTTATTCTTGGGAAAAATTATTTCATTTACCCATCTTTTAAAAGAACATTATGTCAATTTGCCTCGTTTAAGTGTTTGTAAATCCCTATCGACCATGTCACCTAAACGCATCGAGTTGGAATTTATATAACATTCAGCAGATCAACCAACACAATATAAAACTGTAATGTCCCGACTTTTTCTAAGCTTTTGACATTTGATTTTAATGAGGTAATTAAAATAAAATATGCCACTTAATAAACTAAATTGATTATAAACATATGTGTAAACATATGTATGGATGAATATACAAATAATGTACATACATGTTTATATTTTTAGATTTGAAGATATGATATAAGTATACAACATTCAAGAATAAACCATAACAAAGCAAGTACTTTGCAAATAAAAATGATAACTTAAATACATAGGAAAGAGGCGCATGTTGTCATCTTAAAAATACAAAGGTCCTTGCAACAAAACAAAGACAAATAAGTGTACATGGAAAGGGAAACTATTCAGCCATGTATACATGAACATATATAAAATAGTATTGCACATAATATGTTTGAACAATTGACCAAAAGGTAAATATCCATGTAAATGTATACAAAGACAAGACAATTTCAAGTCATATGAAGACAAATCCAATAATGAGATTTGAGTTAAATAGTGTGACTAAAAATAAAGGAACATCACCTAAAAACATCTCATTTCAAAGCTTGCGCAAAGATGTATTTCTTTAGCAAAAATATCTCAATACTTAATGACTAAGAAAACCTATTTTTTATGCATGAAAAGAAAGGAAATGACAGGCATTTAATGAAAGGGATGGTAGGAGATGCGTGCTTCTAGAAGCTTTAACATAGGATAAGGTCATTGTCCAAAATATCTAAGTAAAATAATATTCTTGCATGAGAGTATCTCTTGAAAACATGGCATAGGAACTAGAAAAGGGTAAGCCTAATTAGGAAAAACACTGTAGGAAATACGAAGAGGAAAATGGTTTTAAAAACATGGGACTTGGCTATAAATACACACAAGAACTCACACTTTCCACACACAAAAACACTAGAGATTTACAACTAAAAACTAAAGTGGATTCTCTTGAAATTGGAAAGCATTGAAGTGAGTAAACCTTATTTAAATTTCCTGGTTTAAATGTTTTACTATAAGCAATTTTGTACACATCAGTATGTACGTTGATTTAGCTGCTAGTTCATGTTATGATTAACCCTCTCATCTTGCCAACAAACAACAAAATATTGATGTTAGAAACCTTTGATTTCATCTGCTATATTCATATATACAAGTACCTGTAGGTTTGCATAAGTGTGGATAGTTTAAACCATTAACGTAAACCTGTTACTGTGTTCTATAAACACAGAACATTTTGAACACTTGATCATAGAAGAGAATCCTAGAAAATTACTCACACTAGGATGATCTAAATATAGGATATAAGATATACATTTCATACATTAGTGAAGATAAACAAAGAAGAACAATTCAGATTTAAGAAAAACAGAACATAGAAATGTTCTCTATAAATCCTCTAAAAGCATGAAAATTCAAATCATATGAAAACATGTTTTGATTATATAAATGGAAACATGACACAAAATGATGATTTTTGGTGGGGGTTTCACAAATTTATAACGTTATGGTGATCAAGAAATGTCGAGATGATCGAAAACCAGACTTTGACCAAATTCTGGCGATCCAGGGGATCGGAAACTATGGCGAACGGCGGAGAGCAACGTTTAGGGGAGCAGAACATAGGAAAAATATAAACAGATTTTTAAAATGTATGGATTCTGAAAAAGAATCAAATTTAGGGTTCATGGGTTTATTTTTGTGGATGACGGTTCACCGAAAACTGCACGGCGATGGTGACGATAGGGAGGTGCCGTCTAAGGGGGATCGAATCGTGGGGAGGTCACGATGTTCTGGCAGAAGTTGGAAGGAGAAAACGGAGGACGGCGCAGTCATCGGTTTCTCTAATGATACCCTGTTTGACAACGGGAGAATAACATAGTAAAACATTGTAGAGGTGGAGATGATCAGAACAGAGGGTGGTGGCGAGGTCCAGGGATGAAGTGCGACGTGGCTGGATGGTCAGAGGTGACTAACGGCGGCTCGACGGCTTGTACACGTGCATGTGTATAGGTGTGTGCGCATTGAGTTGGTGTTGTGTGTGGCATGGTGATTTGATGTGATGAACACGGTGTCCATGAGACGACCCGAAATCCCGTTCTCACGGAAACAAGGGTTATCTTTGGAATATAACACAGAAACAGATAATAGCAGAACAGAATTAAATAAATACACCAGATAATGAACAACAAAATATACTGGATAAAAATAATCATCAGAGTTACACAGTATACAGGATCTTACTTAGTACAAATACAGTTCAGCTATACATAAATGTCTACAGCGGAAATAAACAAAATATGTACAATAGGAGCTGAACAACATAAAAAGAAATAAATGATAGAATCCATCTTCAGCTCCAGCTATCCAGAAAGAACCAGCTAAACCTGAATACAAGGCTGCCCGTGTAGAAAAAGGGGCACCCGAGTTTAAGAGTGAAACAAACTACGAGTCAGTCATGGGACTGGTATGAGAAATCTACTCAACACATATATAATTTGGCTAATCACAGGACCACGCCACTTTCGTGGAACGGGTTTACTCCATTGGATTGCCAGTGCTTTACAACAAATCTTTCTTTTAAACATCGCTATGCTTTTTATAAAAATGAAACCATTATAAGACTCAGTTCCCATCACACAATGCAACGCAAACCAAAGGATAGAGTTTTACCTTATAATGGCCAAAATATGATTGATACGAATAAAACAAAGGCATTTGATATTATTGCTAGTGTTAAAATGTTTTGAAAACAATTTCAAATCATAACTATCAATCATAGACGACATGAGCGTCCCATGCCACTATGTCGCCAAATGTATATATACAATCGAAACCGCACGATGTCGTATTTGGAAATTGGATTTCTGTCATGAACCAAGGCAAAAGATAGTCCTTACCGAATTCGAGACGCTCTAGCCCGTGTCCCAGGCAAGTACTCAGTCAAGCCTTTGGATCGTCAGGGCCGGTCCACCGATGTGGATTAAAATTCCTGAACACTGCGTTTCCCCGCCCTTTGGGGCGTCAACGAGCCAACGAATGACTCCATCGGACCCGGATCGTCCGATCAAACCGAGGCGCCTCGCAACAGCAACAACCACATAGGTGAAAAGTATATAAATGTCAGGGCTGGTAGGTCACTGACACCACCCTAGCTAGAAAGAAACGCAGGCCCTCCCTGATGTCCTCTCCCGTTTTAGGTTCATACCGGGGTGTGAGGCTCGCGAATTCACGTTATACACAAAGCTACGCCACACAGGCGGTGCTTTGACCATCACCACAAGACTTTGCTTTTCAACAGAAGCCCTGATCGCTGCATCTTAGCATGCCACACAGGCAATTCATGTCATGCGACTGATGTCCATCGATATACAACCTCTGAGCTCGTGCGTCTCAGAGAAGGGCGTTAAGCAAAAGAATAAATTCTCCGCCGCCAAACAGATGTATATTTAACAGAAATCAATCAACACAGAATAAACTCCAATGTCAGACACACAGTCCATTTACAAGCCCGTTCTGGGTCTGAACGAAACCGGAGGCACTAAATACCTCGCAAACCCATCGATCACCACGTACGTCTGGACGATCACCACTCATTATCCACATTTCGGGATGCCTCCCAATCAGGACCTCGGTTACCATCCAAACGAGGTGAAGATCTCCGGTCTTCGACCATCGTCTTCATCTTCGAATTTCATTCGTCGGTCAATTATTCGAAATGAGAATTAACTCGGCCTTTTCAAATAATTCACGCATATTTAGAATTTCAAATCAATTTATTTCAATGGTTAAACTATTCGATAACACCAAAATTGTTCTTTAATGTAATTTTCACACCAAACACATTCAACCATCAAAAGCCACATAAATCAAGCAAATTCAGTTTATTTCCCTTCCATATCGCTTATGATATTTTATAACTATTTATCGCTATTTTTATTTATTTTAAAATAGCTAATTTATTCAAAACGACGCTTCGGGCCATAAAGCGGCCGTGGCGCTGTTTTTCTTCAGATTTGATTTACACATATCTGGAAATCTAACCGTTGGATCTTCGCAAAATTTACATCATTAGAAAGATCTTTTCAAAACGAATCCAACGGTTCCAGTTTCGGGAAAATTCGACAGTCGGATCTCCCGGTACAATCGTTTGAAGTTTCGATTTCAAAATACGAACTGCAGCGTCGTTATTCGATTAAATATATAATTATATTTATATATATATAATCGCTTCTGGCGCTGTTTTTCTTCAGATTTGAATTAAACATTTCAGACAATCCAACCGTTGGATTTTTACAAGGTTGGTGCCGTTGGGAAGATATTTCCAAGGCGAACCCGACGGTTGAGATTTCGGGAAAATCCAATGGTCGGATTTCCCGTACTAGTTGTTTGAAAACACGGTTTCAAAACACGAATTGCACGACTACGTTTCGTTTTAATTTTATTTATATTTATATATTTATATAAATATAGTTCATTCAATGATTTCAATATCGTTTTCACTTCAAATTTTTGACTAACGCCTTAAAATTTTGGAAAATTTCGCCATAACCTCCCCTGCACCGGGAGCATCGGGAAATTGCAAATAGCTTTCCCGGTCCTTCTAATCTCAAAAAGAAAAAGAAAAAGCCAAGCGGCTAGCCAACAGGCTCATAAAATCATCACCCAAACAAAGCAGTAAATGTGTACCTATTTGTCGGGCACAAAATTTTATTCCTCTTCTCTAGCCCCTTTGCTATAACCTGTTCAATGAATATGCATGTACATATATATACAGTTCTTATCATTTATCATTTTCTATTCAACTTCATATTTGATTTCTATTTGGTTTAAAAACACCATTCATTCTAATGTTACATAAATAGGTGCAAATCATTTCATTAGCTAATTAATGAATATTTCAACTCATATATGTTTATTTTGAACAAGTGGCTATTTTTAACACTTCACATTTCGACGATTTATGCATACAATAAAAATGTGATTTTTATGGTAAAACAATTCATTTCAAAACACTATTTTTCTATATAGTTCAAGTTGGTGATAAAAATGGGATTTTTATCATAAAACAATTTCTTTTAAAACGAGATTATTTTACACAGTTCATATAGTCGATAAAAGGTGATTTTTATTATCAAACAATTTATTTCAAAATATGAATACCATTCAACACATGAATTTATAATCAACGAATGAATATCAATTCAACACATGAATGTTTTCTATAGTTTCTATATATAGATAAAAATGTGATTTTTATTATCAAACAATTTATTTCAAAATATGAATACAATTCAACACATGAATTTCTAATCAACGAATGAATATCAATTCAACACATGAATGTTTTCTATAGTTTCTATATATAGATAAAAATGTGATTTTTATTATCAAACAATTTATTTCAAAATATGAATACCATTCAACACATGAATTTCTAATCAACGAATGAATATCAATTCAACACATGAATGTTTTCTATAGTTTCTATATATAGATTAAAAATGTGATTTTTATTATCAAACAATTTATTTCAAAATATGAATACCATTCAACACATGAATTTCTAATCAACGAATGAATATCAATTCAACACAAGAATGTTTTCTATAGTTTCTATATATAGATTAAACACGTGATTTTTATTATCAAACAATTTATTTCAAAATATGAATACCATTCAACACATGAATTTCTAATCAACGAATGAATATCAATTCAACACATGAATGTTTCCTATAGTTTCTATATATAGATAAAAATGTGATTTTTATTATCGAACAATTTATTTCAAAATATGAATACCATTCAACACATGAATTTCTAATCAACGAATGAATATCAATTCAACACATGAATGTTTCCTATAGTTTCTATATATAGATAAAAATGTGATTTTTATTATCAAACAATTTATTTCAAAATATGAATACCATTCAACACATGAATTTCTAATCAACGAATGAATATCAATTCAACACATGAATGTTTCCTATAGTTTCTATATATAGATAAAAATGTGATTTTTATTATCGAACAATTTATTTCAAAATATGAATACCATTCAACACATGAATTTCTAATCAACGAATGAATATCAATTCAACACATGAATGTTTCCTATAGTTTCTATATATAGATAAAAATGTGATTTTTATTATCAAACAATTTATTTCAAAATATGAATACCATTCAACACATGAATTTCTAATCAACGAATGAATATCAATTCAACACATGAATGTTTCCTATAGTTTCTATATATAGATAAAAATGTGATTTTTATTATCAAACAATTTATTTCAAAATATGAATACCATTCAACACATGAATTTCTAATCAACGAATGAATATCAATTCAACACATGAATGTTTTCTATAGTTTCTATATATAGATAAAAATGTGATTTTTATTATCAAACAATTTATTTCAAAATATGAATACCATTCAACACATGAATTTCTAATCAACGAATGAATATCAATTCAACACATGAATGTTTTCTATTCAATGAATAAATATAGTTTAAGCATATGAAAATAATTCAAACACACGAATATTATTCAAAATTTCGGCAGCATAACGGCAGGGTAGTTAAAACCGGGACCGTCCCTAGTACGGCTCCTCGCTCTACCTTAAAACCTCGCGGTTTTTGACAATGGGGATCATGCATCTAGTTCGCACGCAGGCGGCATGTATATATTTATTTCATTTCCACAAACTAATCCTATGTGGTTTCAACCAAATATTTTTCAACCACAAACGGGTATTTTTCAACCTCAATCAACCAATATCAATCACAGACAATCCCAAACAACCATTCGCTATCAATCAATTTTCACAACAATTTCAACCAATAAATATCGTCCATGGTTTGTGGACGAGGGGCGTATGTATGTGTATATATATATATATATATATATATATATATATATATATATATATATATATATAGCAATTCACTTTTATTTCAACACATATATATATATAGAAAAAGAAATTGAAGAGTGAGAAATTCTCACTAATAGCTATCCAATACCACGACTCTTCCTTTATAGAAATCTTCGCCAATCTCGCCTTTTGTCGCTTCGTTGCCCATATTCTCTACATATGTAAAAATCGAATTTTTACTATGTTATTCAATATATAAAAATCGAATTTTGACTTCGCTATTCAATATATAAAGATTATATTTTTAATATTCCTATGATGTAAAAATTATATTTTTATTGCTTTAAAAATATAAAAATCATATCATACTTCTTCTACTTAATAAAAATTCCGTCTTTTCTATTTTTAAAAATATGATCTTTTCTATTCAAAAAAAATCTGATCTTTTTCTTTTTAAAGTTCTAATCTTTTTTCTATTTAAAGTTCAAATCTTTTTCTATTTAAAGTTCAAATCTTTTTCTATTTTAAATCTTAAAATAAAATCAGGTTTTAAATTCTTTTTCTATTTTAAATCTTAAAATTAAAATCGGTTTTAAACCTTTTAGAAAAAAACAGCTTTTAAGCCTTTTAGAAGAAATCAGTTTAAACCCTTTAAAAAAAATCAGTATTCTTATACTTTTAAAAATCAGTATTTTATACTTTTTAAAATCAGTATTTTATACTTTTTAAAATCAGTATTTTATACTTTTAAAAATCAGTATTTTATACTTTTTAAAATCAGTATTTTATAATTTATAACGAAATTTTCAGAAGTAAAATAAAAATAAAATAAAATACTTACTGTAACCTGCGAAAAGGGGGGGGGGGGTCGACAGGGTCGGCGGCGAGAGGAGGAGCAGGCGGCTTCAGTGTCTCGAACGGTGGGGCCTCGCGAATTGGGGCGTCGCGATTGATTCGGGGGGGGGGGTGCGATGTTACTGGCGATCAACGAACGAGGGGGAGAGAAGAAGCAGCAGCGACAGCAGGTCCAGGAGAAGGAGGTGGCGACGTGCGGAGGTGGATGATCGGGGGAGGCGGCGTCGCCGATTGATTTAGGGTTTTCCCCTTTTTTTTTTGTTTTCTGATTAATGAAATCGGGGGGGGGGGGGGGGCAGAAAGAAGGATAAAGGGAGGGAATTAAATTAATTAATTTTTTCCTTTTTATTATTTAATTATTTATATTTTGCAAAAAGGTTGACTTTTACATACGACCTCGAAACGAGGCCTACCGCCTATCGCCCATAGCGTTTTACCCCCATTCCGGACACAATGGGATATGTATCGCAAGCTGATTTGATCGTTACAATCAGTTTCCATTGAATTTACATATAACTCTATATATTGAATTTGAACGCGCATTTCAATTTACTGGGGTCACATACTAACTAGAAAAATTCTCGAAAAATATTTTCTAGCTTCGTATTGACGATACGGTCCTAACAAAACTAGTTTCGTCAAATTCTGAGACCGTTTGAAAAATGGCCAATTTCCAGTCGATTAAAATCAACTGAAACCGGTCAAACGCGTTTTCCTTTGCCACGCTCACATATTGATTCGAAAAATTATGAAATTTGAAACCTAGCAATAATTTGACATCATGGATCCAACAAAAGTGGTTTCGTCGAAATCCGAGGTCATTTGCAAAATGTCCATTTTTAAGGGCCTGAATTCCATAGCGACTATTCAGAATTTTCAACTGGACATATCTTTTGATTCCCGCTATCAAATTTCGATTGGTCAGATTCGTTGGAAAGATATTATCAATTAGATTCCATTATTTTTGGTTTCACTAAAATCTGGATTGTTTTGCATCCGGTATATTCAATTGAAGTTTGAAATCGAATTATCGAACCACCGCGCCATTTTCAATTCTATATATAATTATAATTAATTATATTCGTTTTCAAATGTCGATTCAAACTCAGTTTTCATCGCCATTATTTAAAATATTTATTTTAAATATTTAAAATCCATTATTTTAGCCAATTTAAAAATTTTAAATTGGTTCAGATTTTCTGGGTCGTTACAATCTCCCCCACTTAAAACTTTTCGTCCCCGAAAAGGAATAAAGTCGAAAGTGGTTTGATAAATTTACAGTCACACAATACAACAACCAATTTGTTTTTAATCTTCCAAAAATATTCTGATCAAATCCTATTTTCCTTTTAAAAATCATTCAGAGTATAGAATATAAAAGTGCACATCCATGAAAAGAAAATAACAACAGAGTAGAGAATTAAATGGTAATGCAAAGTATGACAAATGTACCTTGCACCGGAGTCAATCAGAGATATCTACTCGGCATCTGGGGTAAGCTTTCTGAATGCTCTCCTCAGTTTCCCAAGTACAATCTCGCGGATCTCCACTCCATTGCACTTTGACTAAGCGAACCTTCTTGTTCCTCAGCTCTTTGGTTTCTTTGCCGATAATCTTTAGCGGCTCTCGCCTCACAGCTAATTCTGGAGTAATTTCAATATCCTGCTGAGCTGCTTCTTCCACGATCAAGTCTGGATCATGAACGTGCTTTCGAAGTTGAGATATATGAAATACATCATGAACTCCAGGCAACCAGTCTGGCAATTTAACTTTATATGCGAGAGTCCCAATCCGTTCCAGAATAGGAAACGGACCAATGAATTTGGGTGCCAACTTTCCAGTTTTACCGAACCGGATAACTCCTCTCATCGGCGATACTCTCAAATATACATAGTCGCCAACTTCAAAGGATATCTCTCTTCTTCTTCTATCGGCATAGCTCTTTTGTCGGCTTTGAGCGGCGAGTAATCGCTTCTTAATAAAATCGACTTTGTCGGCCGCTTCTCGAATCATATCGGGACCCAAAACAAGTCTATTTCCAGGCTCGACCCAACAAGCAGGAGATCGGCACGGTCTACCGTACAATGCTTCGAATGGCGACATTGTCAGACTCGCCTGGTAGCTGTTGTTATAAGAGAATTCAGCCAAATGCAGATGGTCTTCCCATGATCCACCGAAATCTACAACACAAGCCCGCAATAGATCTTCTAAAATGCGATTCACCCTCTCAGTCTGACCGTCTGTCTGAGGATGATAAGCGGTGCTCAAGTTTAACTTCGGTCCCAGCTCGACTTGAAATGCTTCCCAGAAGTTGCTAGTGAATATTGTATCTCTATCACTTACTATACTGAGCGGCACTCCATGTAGTCTAACTATTTCCCTGAAGTATATCTGCGCCAGGCTCTGAGCAGTTCTATTTGATCTGACAGGTATGAAATGGGTGGTCTTCGTGAAACGATCTACGATCACCCAAATACTGTCATTTCCTTTTCTGGTTCTGGGCAGACCATCAATGAAATCCATAGAAATATGCTCCCACTTCCAACCAGGAACTTCCAGTGGTTGTAATAATCCAGCTAATTTCTGCTGGTCGCTTTTGACTAGCTGGCAAGTAGGGCATCGACTAACATATATCGAGATGCCTCTTTTTAACGACTTCCACCAGAATGTGCGTTTGATATCGTTATACATTTTATTCACACCCGGATGGATACTGAGCTTAGATTTGTGACATTCATCCAGTACATCCCTTCTGAGTTCAGGAATATCTGGAACGCAAATTCGCCCTTCCAACCTCAGAATCCCTTCGCTGTCTAGTTGGAAATCCGAAGCATTGCCTTCACGAATTCGCTGACTTATTCCTTTGATAAATTGGTCATCTTCTTGGAGAGCCGATATCTTATCAATCAACGAAGTCGCAATGATGAAACTGGCGATCATTTCATTCTTTCGGCTTAACGCATCAGCCACGACATTGGCTTTTCCTGGAGTATATATAATTTCAAAGTCATATGCTGCAAGAAACTCCAGCCAACGTTGCTGCCTCAAGTTCAAGTCCTTCTGAGTGAACAGATACTTTAACGACTGGTGATCTGTAAACAGTTCAAATCTCTCCCCCAGAATATAGTGTCTCCAAATTTTCAAAGCGAACACGATAGCCAATAACTCAAGATCATGAGTTACGTAGTTCTTCTCGTGTGGTTTCAGTTGACGGCTAGCATAAGCAATTACTTGGCCTCTTTGCATTAACACTGCGCCAAGGCCTTCTCTAGAAGCATCAGTCCAGACTTTTAAATCCTGGTTGCCATCGATGATGGTTAACACTGGAGCTGTCGTTAATCTCAACTTCAGCTCTTGAAAAGCCTCCTCACTTTCTGGAGTCCACTTGAATTTAGAATGCTTCTTTGTAAGCTTTGTTAAATGACCAGATATCTTCGAAAAGTTTTTAACGAACTTTCGGTAATAGCTAGCCAATCCAAGAAAACTGCGGACTTCAGTGGGAGTACTAGGCTGTTTCCAATTCTGAATAGCTGTGATTTTACTTGGATCCGCAGCAATTCCTTCTTTCGATACGACGTGGCCCAGAAATTTTACTTCATCTTGCCAGAAGATACATTTGGAAAATTTGGCTTTTAATACATTCCGTCTGAGAATTTCCAAAACTTGTTCCAGATGCTTTTCATGTTCGGCTTTTGATTTAGAGAAGATTAGAATATCGTCAATGAAAACCAGAACAAATTTATTCAATACTCCTTTGAATACCCTGTTCATTAGATCGACGAAGTAAGCTGGAGCGTTACATAAGCCGAATGGCATTACTAACCACTCGTAAAATAAGTCGGGCCCTCTGAACGCTGTCATTGGAACACATTCTTCGGAAATTCGAAGTTGATGGAAACCTGTAGCTAGGTCCATTCTTGAAAATACTTGTGCTCCATTTAATCGATCCAACAAATCATCAATCCGCGGCAATGGATATTTGTTCTTTACTGTTTGCTTGTTCAGATCACGATAGTCCACGCATAGCCGTAGAGTACCGTCAGATTTTGGGACAAACACCACTGCTGCACCCCAGTCAGAGAAACTAGGCCTGATCAGACCTTTCCATACCAGCTGTCGTGTTTGATTGTCTAATTCCTCTTTCTCTTTCAAGGACATTCTTCGAATAGCGTGAACTACCGGCCTTGCATTGGGAATTAAAGCAATTTTGAAATCTATTTCTCTCTGCGGAGGTAAGCGAACAACTTCCTCGAACACATCCGCATAGTTCTTGACGACAGGGATATCTTTCACTAGGTCGGGAATATCCTCTGTGATTTCAGGGACATTTTCTATTTGGGCTGGAGAAACATTCAAAGCTGCCCAGAAGTCTTTTCTATTAGTATTCTGACCTTCACACGGTATGGTTATATAACTCCCTGATTTAATCTTAGCTCTAACAACTCTCTCGGCGCATCTAACCTCTGCTTCATATTTGGTTAACCAATCCAATCCCAGAATAAGATCGAATTCATCAAAATTCATGACGACAGAGATAATAGGGAATTTATAGCAAGAAAAAGAGACGGGTACTGCATAAACCCAACTGAGATTGATGGAACCTCCCACTGGATTTCGGACCGTCATTGGCTCTTTGAGCTTCTTCAAATTCAAATCCAGTTTCTTAGCTGCATCTTTGGCAATGAAACTTCGCGACGCGCCTGTGTCAAACAGTACTTTGACTGGAATGTTTTTGACAGTAAGCGTGCCTTCTAAAACATCAGCCCTTTCTTGACTAGCTGAGGGCTCGGAAGTCCCTGCCAATTCATTTATATGCACTGTTTCAGATTTCTCTAAGAGTTGGCACTCCCGTGCAATATGACCTGCTTGGGGACACTTGTGGCATTTCCTTTCCCCATGGGGGTTCTTTTGTTTCTTAGTGGCCTTAGATCCAGTTTTGATTCTTTTCTTTAAAGGCCCACAATTTATCGACAAATGTCCTTTCTTATTGCAGTTAGAACAAATAGCAGTTGTTACTGGTTCTTTCCCAGATTCAGCCCTTTTTCTCTTGACTTTAGGCTCTTTACCGACCTCGGGCCTCGTACTGGCTTCAGGAATATCTGTTTCCGACTCTCCTTTGTCACTACAACAGACTTCTTCGTCACATAACATTCCTTTCTTATGGAGATCTTCATACTGATAGGCCATATATATCATTTCAGAAAAAGGAAGCTTCACATGCCCCAATACCTTATTCTGGTATTTCCTTTGAAGTCCATGAATAAATCTCATATTTTTCCTCTTTGGATTTTGAATTAGATGAGGGGCAAAGTGAGAAAGTTCATTGAATTTCTTATGATATTCGGGAATGGTCATATCCCCTTGTATCAGATAAGAAAATTCATCGCATAATCGCTCAGTTGCTTCGGGAGGAGTAAATCTTTCTAAGAAAATCACTTTGAACCTGTCCCAAATGATATCACCTTCTGGATTATCCTTAATAACTGAATCCCACCAGAACAGAGCTTCTTCTTTGAGCACCCAGGAGGCCAGTAATCTTTTCTGGTCATCCCTCAGCTTTAATGCTTCGAAGATCTTTTCAGCCGAACGAATCCAAGCTTGTGTTTTCATAATTGCTTCTTCACCCGAAAAGGGTTTTCCACCCAGATTTCTATATTTCATGAATAGAGCTTCTATATCCGGGTCAGTATTACTTCTTCTGTTTCTGGCACTCATTTTCTAGTTCCTCTGCAAATAGCAGATCAAGTGTCAGGTTAACAGAAAAGATATTTCAAATTATAGAGACAAATACTTGAAGGTAAATGTGTCTATCCAGGTGTAATTTCATTCTGCTTTACTCATACTAGGATATTACTGATCCTATCTGTATAGAGTTACCCGTCCTAGAACACTACTGGTTCTATTTCTGACGAGTTCGTTCGAATGTTATATTCCAGAACTAAGCTTAACCAAAGCTCTGATACCACGTTGAGACGACCCGAAATCCCGTTCTCACGGAAAAAAGGGTTATCTTTGGAATATAACATAGAAACAGATAATAGCAGAACAGAATTAAATAAATACACCAGATAATGAACAACAAAATATACTGGATAAAAATAATCATCAGAGTTACACAGTATACAGGATCTTACTTAGTACAAATACAGTTCAGCTATACATAAATGTCTACAGCGGAAATAAACAAAATATGTACAATAGGAGCTGAACAGCATAAAAAGAAATAAATGATAGAATCCATCTTCAGCTCCAGCTATCCAGAAAGAAGCAGCTAAACCTGAATACAAGGCTGCCCGTGTAGAAAAAGGGGCACCCGAGTTTGAGAGTGAAACAAACTACGAGTCAGTCATGGGACTGGTATGAGAAATCTACTCAACACATATATAATTTGGCTAATCACAGGACCACGCCACTTTCGTGGAACGGGTTTACTCCATTGGATTGCCAGTGCTTTACAACAAATCTTTCTTTTAAACATCGCTATGCTTTTTATAAAAATGAAACCATTATAAGACTCAGTTCCCATCACACAATGCAACGCAAACCGGAGGATAGAGTTTTACCTTATAATGGCCAAAATATGATTGATACGAATAAAACAAAGGCATTTGATATTATTGCTAGTGTTAAAATGTTTTGAAAACAATTTCAAATCATAACTATCAATCATAGACGACATGAGCGTCCCATGCCACTATGTCGCCAAATGTATATATAGAATCGAAACCGCACGATGTCGTATTTGGAAATTGGATTTCCGTCATGAACCAAGGCAAAAGATAGTCCTTACCGAATTCGAGACGCTCTAGCCCGTGTCCCAGGCAAGTACTCAGTCAAGCCTTTGGATCGTCAGGGCCGGTCCACCGATGTGGATTAAAATTCCTGAACACTGCGTTTCCCCGCCCTTTGGGGCGTCAACGAGCCAACGAATGACTCCATCGGACCCGGATCGTCCGATCAAACCGAGGCGCCTCGCAACAGCAACAACCACATAGGTGAAAAGTATATAAATGTCAGGGCTGGTAGGTCACTGACACCACCCTAGCTAGAAAGAAACGCAGGCCCTCCCTGATGTCCTCTCCCGTTTTAGGTTCATACCAGGGTGTGAGGCTCGCGAATTCACGTTATACACAAAGCTACGCCACACAGGCGGTGCTTTGACCATCACCACAAGACTTTGCTTTTCAACAGAAGCCCTGATCACTGCATCTTAGCATGCCACACAGGCAATTCATGCCATGCGACTGATGTCCATCGATATACAACCTCTGAGCTCGTGCGTCTCAGAGAAGGGCGTTAAGCAAAAGAATAAATTCTCCGCCGCCAAACAGATGTATATTTAACAGAAATCAATCAACACAGAATAAACTCCAATGTCAGACACACAGTCCATTTACAAGTCCGTTCTGGGTCTAAACGAAACCGGAGGCACTAAATACCTCGCAAACCCATCGATCACCACGTACGTCTGGACGATCACCACTCATTATCCATATTTCGGGATGCCTCCCAATCAGGACCTCGGTTACCATCCAAACGAGGTGAAGATCTCCGGTCTTCGACCATCGTCTTCATCTTCGAATTTCAATCGTCGGTCAATTATTCGAAATGAGAATTAACTCGGCCTTTTCAAATAATTCACGCATATTTAGAATTTCAAATCAATTTATTTCAATGGTTAAACTATTCGATAACACCAATATTGTTCTTTAATGTAATTTTCACACCAAACACATTCAACCATCAAAAGCCATATAAATCAAGCAAATTCAGTTTATTTCCATTCCATATCGCTTATGATATTTTATAACTATTTATCGCTATTTTTATTTATTTTAAAATAGCTAATTTATTCAAAACGACGCTTCGGGCCATAAAGCGGTCGTGGCGCTGTTTTTCTTCAGATTTGATTTACACATATCTGAAAATCTAACCGTTGGATCTTCGCAAAATTTACATCATTAGAAAGATCTTTTCAAAACGAATCCAAAGGTTCCAGTTTCGGGAAAATCCGACGGTCGGATCTCCCGGTACAATCGTTTGAAGTTTCGATTTCAAAATACGAACTGCAGCGTCGTTATTCGATTAAATATATAATTATATTTTTATATATATAAATATATAATTATATTTATATATATATATAAATATAATCGCTTCTGCCGCTGTTTTTCTTCAGATTTGAATTAAACATTCCAGACAATCCAACCGTTGGATTTTTACAAGGTTGGTGCCGTTGGGAAGATATTTCCAAGGCGAACCCTACGGTTGAGATTTCGGGAAAATCCAATGGTCGGATTTCCCGTACTAGTTGTTTGAAAACACGGTTTCAAAACGCGAACTGCACGACTACGTTTCGTTTTAATTTTATTTATTTATTTATATAAATATAGTTCATTCAATGATTTCAATATCGTTTTCACTTCAAATTTTTCACTAACGCCTTAAAATTTTGGAAAATTTCGCCATAACCTCCCCTGCACCGGGAGCATCGGGAAATTGCAAATAGCTTTCCCGGTCCTTCTAATCTCAAAAAGAAAAAGAAAAAGCCAAGCGGCTAGCCAACAGGCTCATAAAATCATCACCCAAACAAAGCAGTAAATGTGTACCTATTTGTCGGGCACAAAATTTTATTTCTCTTCTCTAGCCCCTTTGCTATAACCTGTTCAATGAGTATGCATGTACATATATATACAGTTCTTATCATTTATCATTTTCTATTCAACTTCATATTTGATTTCTATTTGGTTTAAAAACACCATTCATTCTAATGTTACATAAATAGGTGCAAATCATTTCATTAGCTAATTAATGAATATTTCAACTCATATATGTTTATTTTGAACAAGTGGTTATTTTTAACACTTCACATTTCGACGATTTATGCATACAATAAAAATGTGATTTTTATGGTAAAACAATTCATTTCAAAACACTATTTTTCTATATAGTTCAAGTTGGTGATAAAAACGGGATTTTTATCATAAAACAATTTCTTTTAAAACGAGATTATTTTACACAGTTCATATAGTCGATAAAAGGTGATTTTTATTATCAAACAATTTATTTCAAAATATGAATACCATTCAACACATGAATTTCTAATCAACGAATGAATATCAATTCAACACATGAATGTTTTCTATAGTTTCTATATATAGATAAAAATGTGATTTTTATTATCAAACAATTTATTTCAAAATATGAATACCATTCAACACATGAATTTCTAATCAACGAATGAATATCAATTCAACACATGAATGTTTTCTATAGTTTCTATATATAGATAAAAATGTGATTTTTATTATCAAACAATTTATTTCAAAATATGAATACCATTCAACACATGAATTTCTAATCAACGAATGAATATCAATTCAACACATGAATGTTTTCTATAGTTTCTATATATAGATTAAAAACGTGAATTTTATTATCAAACAATTTATTTCAAAATATGAATACCATTCAACACATGAATTTCTAATCAACGAATGAATATCAATTCAACACATGAATGTTTTCTATAGTTTCTATATATAGATTAAACACGTGATTTTTATTATCAAAAAATTTATTTCAAAATATGAATACCATTCAACACATGAATTTCTAATCAACGAATGAATATCAATTCTACACATGAATGTTTCCTATAGTTTCTATATATAGATAAAAATGTGATTTTTATTATCGAACAATTTATTTCAAAATATGAATACCATTCAACACATGAATTTCTAATCAACGAATGAATATCAATTCAACACATGAATGTTTCCTATAGTTTCTATATATAGATAAAAATGTGATTTTTATTATCAAACAATTTATTTCAAAATATGAATACCATTCAACACATGAATTTCTAATCAACGAATGAATATCAATTCAACACATGAATGTTTCCTATAGTTTCTGTATATAGATAAAAATGTGATTTTTATTATCGAACAATTTATTTCAAAATATGAATACCATTCAACACATGAATTTCTAATCAACGAATGAATATCAATTCAACACATGAATGTTTCCTATAGTTTCTATATATAGATAAAAATGTGATTTTTATTATCAAACAATTTATTTCAAAATATGAATACCATTCAACACATGAATTTCTAATCAACGAATGAATATCAATTCAACACATGAATGTTTCCTATAGTTTCTATATATAGATAAAAATGTGATTTTTATTATCAAACAATTTATTTCAAAATATGAATACCATTCAACACATGAATTTCTAATCAACGAATGAATATCAATTCAACACATGAATGTTTTCTATAGTTTCTATATATAGATAAAAATGTGATTTTTATTATCAAACAATTTATTTCAAAATATGAATACCATTCAACACATGAATTTCTAATCAACGAATGAATATCAATTCAACACATGAATGTTTTCTATTCAATGAATAAATATAGTTTAAGCATATGAAAATAATTCAAACACACGAATATTATTCAAAATTTCGGCAGCATAACGGCAGGGTAGTTAAAACCGGGACCGTCCCTAGTACGGCTCCTCGCTCTACCTTAAAACCTCGCGGTTTTTGACAATGGGGATCATGCATCTAGTTCGCACGCAGGCGGCATGTATATATTTATTTCATTTCCACAAACTAATCCTATGTGGTTTCAACCAAATATTTTTCAACCACAAACGGGTATTTTTCAACCTCAATCAACCAATATCAATCACAGACAATCCCAAACAACCATTCGCTATCAATCAATTTTCACAACAATTTCAACCAATAAATATCGTCCATGGTTTGTGGACGAGGGGCGTATATATATATATATATATATATATTTTATATAGCAATTCACTTTTATTTCAACACACATATATATATATATAGAAAAAGAAATTGAAGAGTGAGAAATTCTCACTAATAGCTATCCAATACCACGACTCTTCCTTTATAGAAATCTTCGCCAATCTCGCCTTTTGTCGCTTCGTTGCCCGTATTCTCTACATATGTAAAAATCGAATTTTTACTATGTTATTCAATATATAAAAATCGAATTTTGACTTCGCTATTCAATATATAAAGATTATATTTTTAATATTCCTATGATGTAAAAATTATATTTTTATTGCTTTAAAAATATAAAAATCATATCTTACTTCTTCTACTTAATAAAAATTCCGTCTTTTCTATTTTTAAAAATATGATCTTTTCTATTAAAAAAAAATCTGATCTTTTTCTTTTTAAAGTTCTAATCTTTTTTCTATTTAAAGTTCAAATCTTTTTCTATTTAAAGTTCAAATCTTTTTCTATTTTAAATCTTAAAATAAAATCAGGTTTTAAATTCTTTTTCTATTTTAAATCTTAAAATTAAAATCGGTTTTAAACCTTTTAGAAAAAAACAGTTTTTAAACCTTTTAGAAGAAATCAGTTTAAACCCTTTAAAAAAAATCAGTATTCTTATACTTTTAAAAATCAGTATTTTATACTTTTTAAAATCAGTATTTTATACTTTTTAAAATCAGTATTTTATACTTTTAAAATGAAATTTTCAGAAGTAAAATAAAAATAAAATAAAATACTTACTGTAACCTGCGAAAAGGGGGGGGGTCGACAGGGTCGACGGCGAGAGGAGGAGCAGGCGGCTTTAGTGTCTCGAACGGTGGGGGCCTCGCGAATTGGGGCGTCGCGATTGATTCGGGGGGGGGGGGTGCGATGTCACTGGCGATCAACGAACGAGGGGGAGAGAAGAAGCAGCAGCGACAGCAGCTCCAGGAGAAGGAGGTGGCGACGTGCGGAGGTGGATGATCGGGGGAGGCGGCGTCGCCGATTGATTTAGGGTTTTCCCCTTTTTTTTGTTTTCTGATTAATGAAATCGGGGGGAGGGGGGGGGCAGAAAGAAGGATAAAGGGAGGGAATTAAATTAATTTTTTTTCCTTTTTATTATTTAATTATTTATATTTTGCAAAAAGGTTGACTTTTACATACGACCTCGAAACAAGGCCTACCGCATGTCGCCCATAGCGTTTTACTCCCATTCCGGACACAATGGGATATGTATCGCAAGCTGATTTGATCGTTACAATCAGTTTCCGTTGAATTTACATATAACTCTATATATTGAATTTGAACGCGCATTTCAATTTACTGGGGTCACATACTAACTAGAAAAATTCTCGAAAAATATTTTCTAGCTTCGTATTGACGATACGGTCCTAACAAAACTAGTTTCGTCAAATTCTGAGACTGTTTGAAAAATGGTCAATTTCCAGTTGATTAAAATCAACTGAAACTGGTCAAACGCGTTTTCCTTTGCCACGCTCACATATTGATTCGAAAAATTATGAAATTTGAAACCTAGCAATAATTTGACATCACGGATCCAACAAAAGTGGTTTCGTTGAAATCCGAGGTCATTTGCAAAATGTCCATTTTTAAGGGCCTGAATTCCATAGCGACTATTCAGAATTTTCAACTGGACATATCTTTTGATTCCCGCTATAAAATTTCGATTGGTCAGATTCGTTGGAAAGATATTATCAATTAGATTCCATTATTTTTGGTTTCACTAAAATCCGGATTGTTTTGCATCCGGTATATTCAATTGAAGTTTGAAATCGAATTATCGAACTACCGCGCCATTTTCAATTCTATATATAATTATAATTAATTATATTCGTTTTCAAATGTCGATTCAAACTCAGTTTTCATCGCCATTATTTAAAATATTTATTTTAAATATTTAAAATCCATTATTTTAGCCAATTTAAAAATTTTAAATTGGTTCAGATTTTCTGGGTCGTTACAGTCCAAGAGGGGTGGTACTTGGTATTTTGCAAAGTACCAAGTGGTACTTTGGTAAAGTCAAGGAACATTGGTGCAGCATGAGGTTTTGAGGGAAAAGCAGGTGTTTTGGGGACCTGATACTTTGGCATTGGGAAAGTACCAGGTGGTATTTTGGCAAAACGGAAATTCATGGATGTGGCATCTGATCTGGAGGTAAAAACATGGGCGTAGGGACTTGGCACTTTGTTACCTTGCGCAAATGAGCTGGCACATGGGTTTTGAGGTGATCGGGCCATGCGCAACGCGCTGTTTTGAAGGGTGGTACTTCTGAAACCCGTACTTTGGTAAATACGCTTACAAAGAAGATTCTAAACAAGGTTTTAAATTAAAACCGGTTTTAATTTAAAGAAGAAATAAATAATTAAATAAAAAGAGAATTTTGATTTAAATGGTCATAGGCAAGTAGAAGGAAGAAAATAGCAAGAAGATCGAGTGCAGAAGTTTGACTGAAGAAGTTCAACGAGTTTGAAATTTGAAATATAAAGGAAGTAATTAATTTAACTTATTAAATTATTTATGATTAATTAGAAGTAATTTAAAGGAATAACGGAGGTAGTATACATCATATAAACAAAGATGTCAAAAAAGTAAAATGTTGTGTGCAATGCACACGCTTTATCTTTCATTGCTGAATGATGGTCAAAACTGAATAAAATACTGTGTGCGGTGCACACACTTAAATTGTTCGTTTATAAATGATAATCAGAATATCCAGATGAGAACAAGGCAAACATATACTGTTTGATTTGACTGAAACTCATAATTAAAGCATGTGTAAACTAAATTATAATCATGTTAGGATGATAATTAAATATCAACTGTAAAAGACATTATGTACATCGTCTCGAAGAGTCCGGAATGAATATTCCACTTCGATTCGAATTATACGCCGCGTGTCAGAAATATTGAAGATAATTGAAGACGGAGATATGCAAGGGCTATTTTGAATAGTGCCTTCGGTTTGTCCAGTCCCAGGACAACTTGTATGGACGAATGTCTGATAGAGTATTTCCAACGGTCACGCCCGTTGATTTTTACGAATATACCAAGTTGGTAGGGAGAGGGTAACTTCTCTTTATTTTACACCCAGTGTGTAATTGTATAATCAATATGTGATTACGGATTCAACGATGTGGCATTCAAAATGAATTGTAGACATGTGTTCTAGAAGATAACGTAGCCTCAAGCCTCACAACCAGGAAATGACAAAAATCGGGTAGGCAGCATGGCTAGGTGGGTCATTCCCAAGCAGGGTGTATTATCACTATCTAGAGAAATTCCTTCTGTCTTCTTAATCTTTATTTCGCTGCTGCAGCTTTCGGAATGGTGGGTCGCTCCCAACCGTGGGGGTGATAATATATTCGATACACTTAAGCTAAATGAGTGGTCGGTCAAGTGTGGCCGGGTTGCAAGACGTTCTTGTTGAACCCCAGTGTATCCCTTCTAGATTACACTAATTGGCAAGTGGTTCCATACCTCGTCTGTTGGAATCCAATCTCCAGTAAGGGCCCGCAGTTTTTGATTTTATATTATTATATATGTGGAGCGTGAGATGCAAGTCTTCCGTTAGATGGTTATTTATTTGATACTAATTATTATAAAATCAGGTGATTTGATGTCAAAGATATTTGAGTTATAGTATGGTAAAGACCGTCCATATTTATGTGTGAGCTAGTCTTACTATTATCTTTTCTTTTGAAATGTTTTTAAAGGTTAAACTAATTGTTCTATATTTCATAAGGGAAAAAACTGTTCCGTTTTTACGGTGTCATATTATGAGATCTACTATGCTAATCAAGCTGTGTTTTAAAATCGTTTACTCACACTAGTCCCCTGACCGACCCAGAGTTTATTTTTCTGTGTTTTCCTAAACTCTTGGGAACTCATAACACTTGTTATGAGTAGACAAGTGATCCAGGTATCAAATGGAACCCTTTTTAAGTAATGTGGAGTATGAGTCCAAGAACCAGTCTAGTAGCTACATCTATCTCTAAGTATCCAGCTGAATATCTGTATTAAACTAGTAATCATGTATGATGATGTATTATGACAATGATGTACTATGATGTAACTAACTCTGATATGTAATATATTATGTGATATTATTTTGTTAAATTCCGCTGTGAGATTCTCATGTCCTTCTTACTCTTCTATTCTATTAGCTCTATCTTTTCTATCTTATCCAATCATTTCTTTCTATTAACAGTCAGAGTTCGATACTTGAGTTTTTGACAAGTAATTCAGGATTTCATGTTACTATTGAAAATTCGAGCGTCGAATTTTTTCTGGCCGTTACAGTTGGTATCAGAGCTATTGGTTGAGTAGTAACCTTGGCTCTGTGGCATAACTCAGTAGAGATAAGGGTTATTAACACCCTAGATTGAGTTTGGGTAAGTATTGAGAGAGCTTATTTTGAAAATTTAAACTATAAAATAAATTGTATACTTAGTATAGGACAACTTGATTTATCGACTTAGGTCACCATTAATATTCCGATTAAGTTTGATTATCAAGCTATTATATTCAGAAAGTTGAAAATGAGTTCGTAAGGAAGACGAGATCGAGGAGCGAGTAAGGCCACCACAACAACCAATGGAAGGACATAAATGAATCAGGGTCGTCCTAAGGATAAGTTCAACAACGTTGAATTAAATTTAGAATATTATCCAGTGAAAAAAAATTGGTATTTCCCATTCGTAAAGACCAGAGTGCAGTTGTTAATTGGACATAGACCCATGTGAGTTATGTAGCAGATTTTTATAATCAGAATTTTGGATTTTAGAAACTAAGATAACTAAATAAATAAGAACTCTATCCAGAAGGAGAAGTAGATAGTTATGGGCACATGACTCTTTAATTTCGGGGACGAGATTCTTTTAAGGGGGGTGGACTGTAATGTCCTGATTTTTTTTAAGCTTTTGACATTTGATTTTAATGAGGTAATTAAAATAAAATATGTAGATAACAAACTAAATTGATTATAAACATATGTGTAAACATATGTATGGATGAATATACAAACAATGTACATACTTGTTTATATTTTAAAATTTGAAAATGTAATATAAGCATACAACATTCAAGAATAAAACATAACAAAGCAAGTACTTTGCAACTAAAAATGATAACTTAAATACATAAGAAAGAGGGGAATGTTGTCACTGTAACGACCCGGATTTTCGGCGACTTTGGTTATCGACATAAGCTCGATGTCGATAACCAAAACATCGAAAAATCCCGGTAATTAATGAAAGAAATTAGAAGGTGAGAATAGATAAGATAGAAACTTAGAATAGAAGAAGAAGAAGAACACAACATCAGAGTAACACGAACCTCACAGCGGAACGAATAACATATAATAAATAACATAACTTTGAAATATAACAGTTATGTATACAATAACAATTATCAGAGTACAACACTTACAACACAGCGGAAATAACTATAGCTATATGATCTTGAAGCCTCCTGCTCCCAGCTCTCCAAGTATATCTGTAAATTCCGACTACTTGACTACTCATACAAATTTAGGCACCCAAGAGTTTGGGGAAAACAACAAAGTAAACTCCGGGTCAGTCATGGGACTGGTATGAGTAAAACAGTTTAAACAGGTATATGAACAAGTAACGATATCTCATAAGAACACGCCGCAGAACGGAACGGGTTTTTCCCTTATGAGAATCCAAAATATCTTCAAATCAAAACCTTTTGATATTATAATAATGTCTATCAACACAATATAATAATCATCTAGCAGAAACGCTTTCATCTCACGTTCTACATATATGGTATACAATCAAAACCGCAAGCACGTATTGGATAATGGATTTCCAACTATGACATGGTATGGAACCACCTTCCGATCAGTGTACTCTAGGAACGATACACTGGAGTTCAACAAGAACATCTTGTAACTCTGCCACACATGACCGACCACTCATTTCGCTTGAGTGTATCGAATGTACATCACCAATGGTTGGGATCAGCAACCGTTCCCGTATATATATGGGACAACATTGATAGATTTAAGAAACAAATGAATATTCTCTAGATAGGTGATTATACACCCTACTTCGGTGCGACCGACTTAGCCATGCTGCCTGCCCGATTTCTGTCATTTACCGGTTGATGAGGCTAGAAGCTACGCTTTATCATTACATCAGATTCACTTCGAATGTCACATTGTCAGATCTATCGAAAATCACTAATTGACGTCTACAACAGTACATTACGTGTTAGCTAAAGAAGTTTCCTTCTCCGCTTCCACTCTTGGTACGGTTGAAGAAATCAGTGTATGTGACCTTTCTGGAAATACTCTGTCAGACATTCATTCATACAAATCATCATCATTCACTTAGAATTCCTCCGCCACCAAATGTGAAAACGTTTGAACAGATCAACTTACACGATCCATTTGATATACGCTGTCAGACCTTCGTCCATACAAGTTGTCCTGGGACTGGACAACCCGAAGGCACTATTCTGTAAACAGGATAGCCCTTGCATTTTACTCTGTCTTCAATTATCTTTGGCATATATGATTCGCGACGCTTATGCCAATACAGAGTGGTTCTTTGGATAATAATCCAACCGGTCTCTCCATATTAACAACGTTAAAATGGTCAAAACTTCGATAGTCTGTGAGTAAACTATCAAAGAAAAACAAGTGTGCAAACAACGATATTATTTCCAGATGGAAATTATATCGAACAAACATCATTTAACATTAATCTCTTTAGTTCATTTATTTACTTATCTCCTGTTTCCCTATATTCTAAATTCTTATTTTCTTTTATCAGAAAACATTTCTGATTCTCGTTTGGAAAACATTTCCAAAACTCCTTTACGATCAAACCTTACCATTTCTTAGTTAAGAAGGAAGTCACTCAAGTTGGGGTATAATTACCTCTCAGACCTTAACTGAACAACGTTATAACTTCAAAATGGTCAAAGTTTATCTTTTAATCTTTAACAACTTCTTTACGTTTTTCTCGGATTCAATTTTACTAATCCACTTCTATATTTAAAACATTGGTTATAACGATAACGTTATAATCCCTACTTTCGAATTATGTAACTTTAATTATAACTTCTATTCTTATTAGTGAGTAATTAACCTAACACTTATTTATTTATAAATATATAGATCTCTATTTAAACACTGGAAAGTATAAGTACTTTCCCGAATTCGATATAATCGAATTCGCCGATTAACTCTCTTCGAGAAATCTCTGTTTGATTAACTCTTCTTCGAATAACCTATATTCGATTAACTCCTTCCTTTTGAATATACTATATTTGATTACTCCTTCTCGAATAAACGATATTCGATAATCTCTCTTCGAATAACTAATATTCGATAACTCTTCCTTTTCAAATATCTCATATTTGAAAATCTCACTTCGATTAAACTATAATCGATAACCCCCTTCGATGAAACTAACATCGATAACTCCTTTCGATGAAACTAACATCGATAACTCCTTTCGATGAAACTAACATCGATAACTCCTTTCGATGAAACTAACATCGATAACTCCTTTCGATGAAACTAACATCGATAACTTCTACTCGACGAACTTAACTCGACTAATTTAACTTGACTCGACTAGCTCGACTTACTTGGTTCGACCAATTCGATTCGATTAACTAGGCTCGACTAACTTGACTAACTTAACTCGACTTACTTGGTTCGACCAATTCGATTCGATTAACTAGGCTTGACTAACTTAACTAACTTAACTTGGCTCGACTAACTCGACTTACTTGGTTCGACCAATTCGATTCGATTAACTAGGCTCGACTAACTTGACTAACTTAACTCGACTTACTTGGTTCGACCGATTCGATTCGATTAACTAGGCTCGACTAACTTGATCGAACCACCCGATCAACTCAACTTATTTAACTTAACTTATTTCTCAACTCGATCAACTCGATTAACTCCTATCGAATAACTAATATTCGATTAAACTCCATTCGCTTGACTCTAGATCGCAGCGATCACAATGGTTACGCCTGACTCCCTCAGGAAACATCCGACCGCCTTAGGCTATTTACAGCCCTGCGTATTACGCTAGCAGTCGTGCTGAATGACACTTATCCTGAATAATTATATTTGACTAACTCTAACTCAAATAACTACACTTGATTAACTCTAGTGGTTGGCTCTAACTGATTAACTCTACTGGTTAACTCTAACTGATTAACCCTAACTGATTAACTCTAACTGGTTAACTTTATTTGACTAACACGACTCGACTAACCCCTTTCGAATAACATATTCGATTAACTAACTTTCGAATACCATATTCGATTAACTAACTTCGAATACCATATTCGATTAACTAACTTCGAATACCATATTCGATTTCTCCTTTCGAATACCATATTCGATTTCTCCTTTCGAATACCATATTCGATTAACTAACTTCGAATACCATATTCGATTTCTCCTTTCGAATACCATATTCGATTAACTAACTTCGAATACCATATTCGATTTCTCCTTTCGAATACCATATTCGATTAACTAACTTCGAATACCATATTTGATTTCTCCTTTTCATGACGTTTATCCATTTTAAAAAGATCCCCTTTTTAACACGTTTATTCATTTATAAAGATTTACTATTAGTAATGGTTCTTCACTTTATAAATGTCCTTTTAATAACGTTTTCCTTTTTATAACGGTTTCCTTTATAAACCAATTTCCTTTTTATTAACTCTATTTATTTTCTAAATATTCCCCTTTCAATTCTATTTGTAAATGGTTTACAAATATTTCTTTTCTCTATTTTATTCTATTTGCAAATGATTTGCAAATATTCCCTTTTTCAAATTTATTCTTAAAAATATTCTAACTCCTTAAATTTCCGGGAAAATTCGCCATAACCTCCTTTGTATCGGGAGCATCGGGAAAATCCCCAAACCCGCCACACAGGCCTTTCCATTCAAAAAGAAATGTTTTGAATTTATTTTCCTTTTTAAAATATCTCCTATTTATAAATATCCCAATTTATAAATATTCCTTATTTATAAATATTCCACTTTATAAATATCTCTTATTTATAAATATCCCATTTTATAAATATTCTATTTTCAATATCACTTTGAAAATTCCCTTATCAACATTCCGGCATGTCATGGTATTTTAACATATCAAATTACGATGTCTAATCTCGTCCATACACACACAATCAACAACAGGTTATAATTCACATCATATATTAAAATATATGAAAAACAATAAAATAACTGTTGAGGAATCCAGTCGGATTCCTCCAACCTGTTTCCCTACATCACAGATGTTAGACAATATAGATAACATCACTTTCAGTTCTATATGATATATTATGTTAAACAGAATCGATATAGAAAATTCAACTAACTGACTAGCAGTTCAATGAAACAGTCAACATACAGTCAATCAACCAATATCTAACAGTTCTAAAAATACAACATGAAATTATAAACTGTTCAGAGTTAGTGAGATTTACTCACTTTTGCGCGTTAACCGATAAATATCGGTTTGCGTTCATTGATTCAGTCGAACAATTTATTTCTCCATAAATTGTAACGAGCTCGGATTGACTCGGGGTCAGTCCCATTGTGTTGCTCCCGTCCATACGATCCTAAGGATCTTGTTTCGTGGAATTCTGACCATGTATGATAAAGTTATCAACATTCAAAGTTTGTATACATTTTAATTGAAATAGAACTTGGATTTTATTTATTAAGTGGGCTTTAACCTTTTAAATCCTCTTCAGCCCATTCAAAAGCCCAACCCGCATCACCTTTTTAAAACCCAATCCGCCCATACATCTCCTCCCCAAATCGAATTATAAAATTTCAGAAGGAAAAACCTCCCCACCGTTGACCACCCACTGCCACCTCGACATCCGCCGAACTCCTCCATCTTCACCACCGTTTTAATCCCCTTCCTTCCCTCTCCGATTCCATCACCAACTATGGAAACTCGCAGGCCCAAATCACCACTTCGACAGCAGCTGTACACGCGAGCCACCGGTCTTTGATCGACGGAAAGGGGTGCGGAAATCACCAGAAATGGGAATACGAGTGCGGAATTCACTCACGAGCTTGAAACTGATCTCCATTCCTTCGATCGAACCATAAATCCAACACTAGCCTCGACAGTCTATTTCCAGCACACACGAGATTGCGTCGCACTCCCCAAACATTGTACCAGACCGAAGTAAATCCATCCAGGAATGTATATGTATATAGAGAATGATTTGTATTATTTGTTTTATATTTCTTTGATTTTCTTTTGGGAAATTTTCTACTGTAAAAAAGAACATTGCGGTTATATAGTTGAGTTTGTGGTTGGTGAGGTTTGTGGTAGAGAAGAGAGGATGGCGTGGTCCTCATTTGGTCCACACAATGATAGGATTTTTTTTATTTGATTTCTATATTTATTTTATTGATTTTATTCTCATTTTTGATCTTTAAAAATCGCTGCGACCATATACGATACCCAAAAATCACCAAACTGGACACGTAGCTAGAGTTCGATATTACGGTCCCAACGAAACTAGTTTCGTCGAGTTCCGACTCCGTATGCTCACACAGCATATTTTTAACCGTCGAAATACTGTCTATTTTACACTCTAAAAATCCGTACGGCCACACACTGACTCTAAAAATCACCAAACTTGGAATCTAGCAACTATTTGACATTGCGGATCCAACAAAACTGGTTTCGTGGAATTCCGACTTCGTTTGCAAAAGTGGCTATTTTTAACGCTTTGAATAGCCCATTTAAATATACAAATATATTTAAATAAATTTAAATATTAATAATTTAATATTATCGTATATCTTCACATATGATATCGTACAGCTCCAGAATATCATATCAGAATAAGCAGTTTGATATTTCAGATTATCTCGGTATTCAGTTCATATCGAAAATCCTTTTATAACGTATATAACGCGTCGCAAATTATAAAGGAATTCTACAGCGACTTTTCTGAAATTTAATTTGGACGTACATCAAAATCTACACGATGAAATCCCGATTTTTCTCTTCCACTAGAAAGATATACTCCACCAGCTCCACACGTTTCCTGTTTCACAGAAATCCGGCTTAAAACGAATCTTGTACATTCAGTTGAAGTTCAAATCGCCAAATCGCGAACTACAACGCCATTTCAAGCTCGATTTTAATTATAATATAATTATACGTTCAAACTGTTGTCGATTGAATATATTCGTCAATATAATTCAACTCTAAGCTAAATTAAATCTAAGGGATGACCCCGTTCACAGAATATTGTGATTTCCAATATTTTTGATTATTTCTGAATTAAATATATTATTTAATTTAATTAAATATCCCCTATTATTAAATTAACGACCATTTGAATTCTCTAAACCACCATTTATATAATTAAATAAATTAATTATATACCGCAGAAAATACGGGTCATGTGACGGTCGGAAATTTCGCTCGATCTGAATCAGTCGTTAAACCGATCTAGACCGTTCGAAACCCCTGATCGTTTTGAGAACATGACAAAATAGAACGTAGACGGAAGAACATTTCATTGCTATTACAACAATTCCATCAAATACAAGAATATACAGAGTATAAATGAATAAATTACATTCGATAAATATCAGAGATTACAATAGATTACATAGCAGCGGAAAATAATACAAAGCACAACTGAAGGTGATATACGGATACAGAGCTTTCCGGATATCATTCCAGCTGTAAACCAGGATCCTGTGAATACAAATCTGCAAAACCAAAACTACTAGCTGCCCGTGCGGAAAATAGGGGGACCCAGAGTTTAGGTTAAAACAATAAACTCCAGGTCAGTTATGTGACTGGTGTGAGAACTAAAACAGTTATTTAAAACTTTACTTTAAAAGAGAGTAATTCAAGGGACCACGCCGTATAACACGGAACGGGTTTCCTCCCAAGAATACCAGTGCATAGAATAAACAACGCAATGCTTTTCCGAAAAATGAAGCTATTATAAGACCCAGGTCCCATCACACAATGCAACGCAAGCCGGAGGATAGGGTTTTCCCTTATAATAGCCAAACATGCTTGGTATGTTTAAAACAAATCATTTGATACTATAGTAAGTGCATAGTGTCAAAACAATTTCAATCATAAATATAAATCATAGGCGGCATGAATGTCCCATACCACTATGTCGCCATACTAGTTCTACAATTAAAACCGAATTACACGTATTGGAAATTGGATTTCCGTCATGAGTCGAGGCAAGGGGCAAGCTCCTCTCCGCTTCGAGACACTCTAGCAAATGCTCAGGACTACGCACACTGGGTAACCCTTGGATCGGTTGGGCCGGTCCTCACTTACGTTAGAGGATTGGCAATTCCTGAACACACGTTTCCCGGTCCTTACAGACTTATAATCGAGGCGCCTCATTCCAACAACCACAAAGGTGAAAAGTATATAAATGTCAGGGCTGGTAAGTCACTAACACCACCAAAGCTAGAAAGAAACGTCGTGTTCTCCCAACGGCCCGTATCCCGTTTTTAACTCATACCGAGGGGTGAGGCTCGCGAATTCACGCTATACACAAAGCTACGCCACGTAGGCCGTGCTTTGATCATCAACCACAAGACTCTGCTTTTCAACAAAAGCCTTGATCATTGCATCTCAGCGTGCCACACAGGCAGTTCATGCCATGCGACTGATATCTATCGATATATAACCTCTGAGCTCGTACGTCTCAGAGAAGGGCGTTAAGCAAGAGAATAAATTCTCCGCCGCCAAACAGATATATATTTAACAGAAATAAATCAACACAGAATAAAATCCAATGTCAGACACACAATCCATTTACAAGTTCGTTCTGGGTCTGAACGAAACCGGAGGCACTTTCCTTGCATATCCATCGATCTCCAAGTACGTCTGGACGACCACCAACTGTTTCCATCCTCTTGGGTGTACATCCCAATCAGGATCGTCAGTAATTATTCACAAAATCACATATTTAGGGAAAGGTTCCCATTAATTTTATCCAAGACAAATTCTTTCAAAATTATCCTTTAATCTTCCTTTGGATGTCATTTCAAACCAAATTATGGTTTTCCAAACTAGTCGAGATTAGCGAACCACACCGAAGTAATTATTTATTTTATTTCCCAATCCCAACCTATTCATCCCATGAAGCAAAACTGGTAATACTCCATATCTAACACCATGGTGTTATCGGTAAAATTAATTACCATTTCACGTTCAAATCTAATTAAAGATTTAACTATCGCTTTGGAGCAAAACTGGTGATACTCCATCCTCGCTCACTTTCTAAATTTGATAATTTAAATTATCAATTCACATTTCAATTTAATTACAGATTCATTAAAACTCCTTCTACTGGGTTAAAGAACTAATGTCATTTAAAACACAGTTCACGACAAACCCATGAATCAGTTCTATTTAAAATCGGGTTAAAGAACTAGTGTTATTTAAAACAAAGTTCACGATAAACCCATGAATCAGTTCTATTTAAAACCATTTCAAACCCAATTTATTTATTTAAAAATAAATGGGTTTTAATTTTAGTTCAAAACTAGTTCATTTCGATAAAAATCTATTTTTATCTTTTCAAATATGGAGTTTTTCATCCCAATTTTTCTCAAATCATCCGTTATGATTTTACACAAATTATCAGTATTTTTAATAATTTTATCAAGGCCCGTACAGTTGATTTCCATCAACGGCCATCGAACTGTACTTACAGCGACCTTTTTCAAATTTGATTTGGACGTAACTCCAAATCCAACTGTTAGATTTCAAATTTCTAATATTCGTTAGAAAGCTCTTTTCGATACGAACCCAATAGTTCGGTTTTAGGAGAATCCGACGGTCGGATCTCCCGTAATGTCCATTTGAACTAAATGGTCGAAATTCACGAACTGCCGCGGCGCGGCGCGTTCTATTCAGGCCATTATATTATATATATAATATATATAATATATAATTCATCGATTACTATTTAAAACGAATTTTATAAATAGTTTTGAATTCGTTTCAAAAACAATTTCAACCTTTATTTCAATTCAAATCAAAATTGAATTTTTCCTTATAAATTCTTTTTAAAATTCATTTCTATTTAATTCAAATTCGTTATATATGCAATTGAAATCAAATTCGTTTTCTACTCAAATCAAAATAGTTATATATTCAATTCATTTCGAAATCACTTTATATTCAATTCATTTCGAAATCACTTTATATTCAATTCATTTCGAAATCACTTTATATTCAATTCATTTTGAAATCACTTTATATTCAATTCATTTCGAAATCACTTTATATTCAATTCATTTCGAAATCACTTTATAGTCAATTCATTTCGAAATCACTTTATATTCAATTCATTTCGAAATCACTTTATATTCAATTCATTTCGAAATCACTTTATATTCAATTCATTTCGAAATCACTTTATATTCAATTCATTTCGAAATCACTTTATATTCAATTCATTTCGAAATCACTTTATATTCAATTCATTTCGAAATCACTTTATATTCAATTCAATTCGAAATCACTTTATATTCAATTCATTCAAAATGAATAAAATCGATATAAATATCGTTCACGTCAAAATGGCATCAATCTAATCAACACGGCTTCATTTATATCTATTTTCGAATATTCTATTTCAAATATTTCCATTTCAAATATGTCTATTTCAAATATTTCTTTTTCAAATATTTCTTTTTCAATTATTTCTATCATTAAAATATTTCGTTCAACACATGACTAATCTCAACGGATGAGTACTGTCAACACATGAACCTTTATATTATATTGATAAAGATGTAAATTTTATTATTAAAATATTTCGTTCAACACACGATTAATCTCAACGGATGAGTACAGTCAACACATGAACCTTTATATTATATTGATAAAGATGTAAATTTTATTATTAAAATATTTCGTTCAACACATGACTAATCTCAACGGATGAATACAGTCAACACATGAACCTTTATTTTATAATATTCTTTATTTTCTAAATTGGAATGAGGCCCAATCAATCACCATATAATGTTAATTATATGGATTTTCATACATCACACGTATACAATAGCATTGAAAAATAATCAACCATCAACCAAAGTGCACTACACTGTATAAGCATCAAATATAGATATCTAATGCTTATAACAGCCTGTCAATCAAACGATCAACATATTTAATCAATCAGGATGAGTGAACTTCAAATTTCATCCCAACACCCGTGTGGGGTTTCAAACAATCAAACATAGGTTTTATTTGTGCAGTTGGGCGATGTGTAAAATTTATCGACCTAATCGATATCAGTCAAATCAGTGTATATAAACAAATCGGCCGATTTGTTTATAAATATTTATTTATTCACTTTCACGTTAAAAATCATATTTTTAACGATAAAACAATTTATTTCAACACATGAATTTATCCTATCGTTCATTTATTAAATAAAATGATCTCTTTATTTTTCTATCTTATTTTAGAAAATTTCGGCGGCATAACGACACGATACTAGAAACGGGACGAGGCCTAGCCTTATCCCCGGTCTAGTGAAGGCCCACGCCATTCACACATCAATCATATCAATTTCATTTCACCAAACAATTCAATTCCAATCATATAATCTAACTAATTTTTGCAATCAAACAAACAAGTCCATGGTCTGTGGACGATTGTGTCGGGTGCTACTAAACACCGTCTGCATCCTAGTATATGTATATATAACTAGAAAAAGAAATTGAAAGGTGAGAAATTATCACCGATAGCTATTCCTACTTCATGACACTTCCCTTAGAGAAATCATCGCCATTCTCGCCTTTTGTCGCTTTCGTTGCCCGCATTCTCTACATATGTAAAAATCGAATTTTTACTTCGTTATTCAATATATAAAAATCAATTTTTACTCCGTTATTCAATATATAAAAATCAAATTTTTACTCCGCTACTATATAGATAAAAAATTATATTTTCACATCGATGTTCATATAGTAAAGATTATATTTTTATCACGCCATTCTTCATATAAAGATTTCGCCTTTTCAAAAATAAATATTTCTCCTTTTCAAATATATCATTATAAAAATCACATTTTTATTTTTCTACACATATAAAGATGGTATTTCTAATATTCCTATCATGTAAAAATTATATTTTTACTTCTCTACATAAATAAAAATCATATTTTTACATCATTTATATAGTAAAGACTATATTTTTAATACTTTAAAAAAATATAGAAATCATATATTTATTACTTTAAAAATATAAAAATCATATTTTTATTACTTTAAAAATAGAAAAATCATATTTTTAATTGAATAAAAATCTTTTCTACCTCTTCCTTATATAAAAACCATATTTTTACTTTCACTCCGTTATAACAGTTGAATTTTTATCTCCATTACATAAAGATCATTTCTTTATAAACAATAAAAATCAGTTCTTTAAAATATTTATATATATATAAAAAAAACTGATTATTGAAAATAAAATTAAATAATTAAAACTTACCGCGTTGCAGAAAGAAGAGGGGGATGGTGCGTCGGAGGGGTTGTTGGTGCTCCTGAGAGGCGGCGGTCGGGTTGGGTTTTGGGCGTGAGGGTTTTCAGAGAAGGGAGGGAAAGGAGGAGATCGAATCGAAAAGGGGGAGGAGGTGGTGACTGCGGCTGTCGCAGGGGGTGGCGAGGTGGTTTAGGGCAGAGGGGAGCTCGGTTGCGTCGCGCGGCGCCTGGGGGGGTGGTAGCTGCTGTGATCGACGCCGATGGGGGGGGGGGGGGGAAAGGGTGGTCGGTCGAAGTCGGAGGCAACGAGGGTGGGCGGCGGCTTCGTTCCTCTGTCGATTTCCCTTTTTTTTAAAGTCTCGATCAGAAATGAAGAAGGAGGGGGGGCCTGAATGATTAAAGGGGGTGAGGAGAGAGTTATATTATTTTTTTTAATTATTTTATTATGAAAAAGTTGACTTTTACATACGACCCCTAAACGAGGTCCACCGCCTGTCACCCATAGCGTTTTACCCCCATTCCGAACACAATGGGATATGTATCACAAGCTGATTCGATTGTTTCGATCAGTTTCCATCAGAATCAACATATACCTCTATATATTGAATTTAAACGCGCGTTTCAATTTACCGGGGTCACATACTAACTAGAAAAATTCCAACAAAATATTTTCTAGCTTCGTATTGACGATACGGTCCTAACAAAACTAGTTTCGTCGAATTCTGAGATCGTTTGCAAAATTTCCATTTTTAATGGCCCGAATTCCATAGCGACTATTCAGAATTTTCAACTGGACATATCTTTTGATTCCCGTTATGAAATTTTGATTTTTCGGATTCGTTGGGAAGATATTGTCAATTAGATACTATAGTTTTTGGTTTCACTAAAATCCGGATTGTTTTGCACCCGGTACATTCAATTGAAGTTTGAAATCGAATTATCGAACTACCGCGCCATTTTCAATTCCTATTTATAATTATATAAAATTATTTATATTCTAACGACGACGCGTATAATATATACGTTCGATTTATATTCAAAAATAAATTTCTCGTCGATATTATTTAAAATAATCTATTTTAAATATTCAAAATTCATTAAAATTGCCAAAATAAAAATTTTAAACTGGTTCAGAATTTCCGGGTTATTACAATCTCCCCCACTTAAAACTTTTCGTCCCCGAAAAGGAACGAAGTCGAAAGTGGTTTGATTAATCAACTCTACGTTCGATCTGGCTTCCATTCTCCAACTTTTCAGTTTCTGAGAATTTTCAAATTCTTCAAAAATTTGGCTAACACCCTAAATTTTTGAAAAATTTCGCCATAACCTCCCCTGCACTGGGAGCTACGGGAAAATCCCGAAATTGCCATAAAGGCCTTCTGATCTCAAAAAGAAAAAGAAAAAGCCAAGCGGCTAGCCAATAGGCTCATAAAATCATCATCACCCAAACAAAACAGTAAATTATAGTAAACATGTACCTATTTGTCGGGCAAACAAATTTATTCTCTGCTCTAGCCTCCTTGCTATGACCTGTTCAATATAAGTATATGTATATGCAAGCAAATGCGACCTATTTTCAATATAATTCAATATTCGGTTCAACTAGGCATAATGGTTCAAAAATTATCAAACAAATAAACAAACAACACAAACATCAATCAATTAGTGAATTAACATTTCAAATTCATAATTTTGATATATATACTGAAAATCTTGTTTTTGATGCCAAATCACAACAATAAATCTATCTATGTAAGTTTTGGTTCTCACACCAGTCTAATGGAAATATATAGATATCACACCTTCGTCACTTGAATATAAATTCTGACGACGAGTACTCAACCATCAGAATCATCTTCCGGCCACTAGAGTATGATTCTATATCTATCCAGTATATTAAAACTTCGAATATACGTTCATGACGCGTATACACAAAATCTTTATATATTGGATTGTCCAAATTCAAAATAAATAAATATTCAAATACGTATAAAATGGTTTAAATTTTCAAAACCAAATTGTTTTCATTTGAAAGATATACTCTTCACACTCGTTCTAGGATACTACTGATCCTATCTCTAACGAGTCATCCTAATTGGATATTACTAATCCAATATCTGATGAATTCTTTCGTATGGTTCTAATTTGTCTTGTTCTCGAGCTCTGTAAACCAAAGCTCTGATACCAAATGTGACGGACGGAAATTTCACTCGATCTGAATCAGTCGTTAAACCGATCTAGACCGTTCGAAACCCCTGATCGTTTTGAGAACAGGACAAAATAGAACGTAGACGGAAGAACATTTCATTGCTATTACAACAATTCCATCAGATACAAGAATATACAGAGTATAAATGAATAAATTACATTCGATAAATATCAGAGATTACAATAGATTACATAGCCACGGAAAATAATACAAAGCACAACTGAAGGTGATATACGGATACAGAGCTTTCCGGATACAATTCCAGCTGTAAACCAGGATCCTGTGAATACAAATCTGCAAAACCAAAACTACTAGCTGCCCGTGCGGAAAATAGGGGCACCCAGAGTTTAGGTTAAAACAATAAACTCCAGATCAGTCATGTGACTGGTGTGAGAACTAAAACAGTTATTTAAAACTTTACTTTAAAAGAGAGTAATTCAAGGGACCACGCCGTATAACACGGAACGGGTTTCCTCCCAAGAATACCAGTGCATAGAATAAACAACGCAATGCTTTTTCGAAAAATGAAGCTATTATAAGACCCAGGTCCCATCACACAATGCAACGCAAGCCGGAGGATAGGGTTTTCCCTTATAATAGCTAAACATGCTTGGTACGTTTAAAACAAATCATTTGATACTATAGTAAGTGCATAGTGTCAAAACAATTTCAATCATAAATATAAATCATAGGCGGCATGAATGTCCCATACCACTATGTCGCCATACTAGTTCTACAATTAAAACCGAATTACACGTATTGGAAATTGGATTTCCGTCATGAGTCGAGGCAAGGGGCAAGCTCCTCTCCGCTTCGAGACACTCTAGCAAATGCTTAGGACTACGCACACTGGGTAACCCTTGGATCGGTTGGGCTGGTCCTCACTTACGTTAGAGGATTGGCAATTCCTGAACACACGTTTCCCGGTCCTTACAGACCTATAATCGAGGCGCCTCATTCCAACAACCACAAAGGTGAAAAGTATATAAATGTCAGGGCTGGTAAGTCACTGACACCACCAAATCTAGAAAGAAACGTCGTGTTCTCCCAACGGCCCATATCCCGTTTTTAACTCATACCGAGGGGTGAGGCTCGCGAATTCACGTTATACACAAAGCTACGCCACGTAGGCCGTGCTTTGATCATCAACCACAAGACTCTGCTTTTCAACAAAAGCCTTGATCATTTCATCTCAGCGTGCCACACAGGCAGTTCATGCCATGCGACTGATATCTATCGATATATAACCTCTGAGCTCGTACGTCTCAGAGAAGGGCGTTAAGCAAGAGAATAAATTCTCCGCCGCCAAACAGATATATATTTAACAGAAATCAATCAACACAGAATAAAATCCAATGTTAGACACACAATCCATTTACAAGTTCGTTCTGGGTCTGAACGAAACCGGAGGCACTTTCCTCGCATATCCATCGATCTCCAAGTACGTCTGGACGACCACCAACTGTTTCCATCCTCTTGGGTGTACAGCCCAATCAGGATCGTCAGTAATTATCCAAACGATGTGAAGACTTCCGGTCTTCGACCACCGTCTTCATCTTCGACTTATCGTCGAATCGGTTATTCAGAATGGGTATAAACCCGGCCTTTTCGAACAACCCGCGTATATTAAAAGCAAATGTTAAACAAACACAACATACGCCTCATTCCAACTCAGAATATTCTTTTATTCACAAAATCACATTTTAGGGAAAGTTTCCCATTAATTTTATCCAAGATAAATTCTTTCAAATTTATCCTTTAATCTTCCTTTGGATGTCATTTCAAACCAAATTATGGTTTTCCAAACTAGTCGAGATTAGCGAACCACACCGAAGTAATTATTTATTTTATTTCCCAATCCCAACCTATTCATCCCATGAAGCAAAACTGGTAATACTCCATATCTAACACCATGGTGTTATCGGTAAAATTAATTACCATTTCACGTTCAAATCTAATTAAAGATTTAACTATCGCTTTGGAGCAAAACTGGTGATACTCCATCCTCGCTCACTTTCTAAATTTGATAATTTAAATTATCAATTCACATTTCAATTTAATTACAGATTCATTAAAACTCCTTTTACTGGGTTAAAGAACTAATGTCGTTTAAAACACAGTTCACGACAAACCCATGAATCAGTTCTATTTAAAATCGGGTTAAAGAACTAGTTTTATTTAAAACACAGTTCACGATAAACCCATGAATCAGTTCTATTTAAACCCATTTTAAACCCAATTTATTTATTTAAAAATAAATGGTTTTTAATTTCAGTTCAAAACTAGTTCATTTCGATAAAAATCTATTTTTATCTTTTCAAATATGGAGTTTTTCATCCCAATTTTTCTCAAATCATCTGTTATGATTTTACACAAATTATCAGTATTTTTAATAATTTTATCAAGGCCCGTATAGTCGATTTCCATCAACGGCCATCGAACTGTACTTACAGCGACCTTTTTCAAATTTGATTTGGACGTAACTCCAAATCCAACCGTTAGATTTCAAATTTCTGATATTCATTAGAAAGCTCTTTTCGATACGAACCCAACGGTTCCGGTTTTAGGAGAATCCGACGGTCGGATCTCCCGTAATGTCCGTTTGAACTAAATGGTCGAAATTCACGAACTGCCGCGGCACGGCGCGTTCTATTCAGGCCATTATATTATATATATAATATATATAATATATAATTCGTCGATTACTATTTAAAACAAATTTTATAAATAGTTTTGAATTCGTTTCAAAAACAATTTCAACCTTTATTTCAATTCAAATCAAAATTGAATTTTTCCTTGTAAATTCGTTTTAAAATTCATTTCTATTTAATTCAAATTCGTTATATATGCAATTGAAATCAAATTCGTTTTCTATTCAAATCAAAATCGTTATATATTCAATTCATTTCGAAATCACTTTATATTCAATTCATTTCGAAATCACTTTATATTCAATTCATTTCGAAATCACTTTATATTCAATTCATTTCGAAATCACTTTATATTCAATTCATTTCGAAATCACTTTATATTCAATTCATTTCGAAATCACTTTATATTCAATTCATTTCGAAATCACTTTATATTCAATTCATTTCGAAATCACTTTATATTCAATTTGTTAGCCCACTTTGTGAATTGGGCCACACAAAGTCAAGATGTGAAACATTGAAAAACTAGGGGAGCACTGAAGCGGGTCGGATCGGGGTAGTGTAGCGGTTCGGATCGGATAAAGTCTTCTGTTCGGATCGGTGAACTATTGCTGAGGAAATTAGAAAGGTACAGCAGTTCGGATCGGAGGGTAATATAATCTCAATTGGATCGGAAAGCTACTTGATTGCCACGGAGATAGGTCGGAGCGGAGCGGAGCAGAATAAAGAGAGGAGAGAAGTGTTTCCAAGTCAATCCGGGTCGGATCGGATACCCCGATCTGAACCCCTTGCACATATCCCTCCGACCCGAACCCATTTTCCACATCACTCCCCAGCATGAGCGCCTGGATATCCGGATCGGCTATGACCAGTTCCTGCCCATAACGTCTATTACTCTGATGCGTTGTCAACATAGAAATCCATCCGAACCCGAAGCTGATGGGATGGATGACATGTGGCTCCGATCCGGATCGGATTCTGAGCAAATTCTCACCTATAAATACCCCGTCTGGAGACAAAGAAAAGGATCTTTTTTCTGGCACTTTGAGAGTTAAACCACCTTTATAACCCGAATTCCAGCAATCCCGGAAAATCCAAATCTTCTTTCATTATTTGTTTTCAGACAATTGAGTGATTGTAAGTGAGTTGTAAGAGAAATTAAGTGAGTATTTCATTGTACTTGCAACTAAATCAGAGAAAATAGTGAAAGACAAGTGGACGTAGGCATTTCTTCGCCGACCCACTATAAATCCTGTGTGTTCATTTTTTATTTTTGATTTCATTTCATTCTGCTTTTAATCAATTTGGGTGTTAGAACCACTTTTTGGTCTAACATTTTGGTGCTTTCACTGAGAAATCATCTGAATTCTTTGTTTTTCGGGATTATCGTTCTACTTTTTGGACCGTTGAGTTCAAAGAAGTTAATCCTCAATTTTCAACGCCCTTGGATATTTGTTGAAGTGATTGTCGAAGAATCATGGCCAAAGGAAAAGGCAAAGAAGTTCAATCTGGTCGAGGAAATGGAGCTGGTGAAGATCAGCAAAATGCGGTTGTAACAAGGTCTCGTGGGCAGAGTTCAGCAGCAGGACGAACCAATGCAGGAAATCCGAGCCGTCTTCAGGGGGAAAGCTCTGATCCGGGTAGGAGATTCTGAAGCAGTGCATTCCCCCAATCTGACCCGACCCGACCAGACTCCCCAGCTCCGAACCGACCCGACCTCCCATCTCCGATCCGATCCGACTCTTGGTGATGTTGGAACTTTTACTCGAGTCCCTACAAATGCTCCGATTCCAGCCGCCAGGGTGAGTGATTAGGTCAACCCATCTGCTCCCATTACTCAAGGAGATTTCTCGCGCCTACTTGATATGCTTGAAAGTACAAGGGAGGCTATGAAAGTCCACGAGCGCACCAACCTCATGATGCAAGAAAACATGAGGCTCATGAGTAGGGAGATCAGCGAGCTCCGTCGACAGAGAACCCCATCACCGGTTCGTCACACACCAGTGGATCAGTCTTCATCTTCCGAGGAAGAGCGGCCCCGTGAACGAAGGCCGCTCGAACGACCTTAGAATGTGGAGCAGCTGACATTCGGATCTTTGGGATCTCGCGAGGATATTGCACGAGCATTAGGAAACAATGATCCCACTCGGGGGCAAAGGCTCCAGTCCCCTCCTCCCGAGACCGACCGGGAGCGTAGGGAACGGAATAAAGCAGAAGCAGCTCGAAGAAGAAGGGCATCTCCTGAACAAGCGCCCAGAAGGAACCCGGACACTAGGGTCAGGGAACCTGAGCGGCCCCTAACTAATGCTGATGTACAGGCAATGGTTCGCCAGATCATGTCCGAGAGCCGGAACTATACAAATGAAGATTATGGCATTGAGCGAAGCCATACTCCTTACACCGACGATATCCTCGACTTTCAGTTTCCCCGGCGTTTTAACCTGCCACAGATGGACAAGTACAACGGGAGAACTGATCCGGGATAGCATTTGATGCGATACTCGTGGCTCATGAATGTTGCTGCTGCCCCTGAAGAAGTGAAGTGTAAAGCATTCCCAATCTATTTAGAAGATGTGGCGTTGTTCTGGTTTACCCGACTTCCCCCTCGTTCGATTTCGAATTACAGGGAACTGAGCGAACGTTTTATGAATCAGTTCCGACTCCATGCCCGAAAGTCCAAAAGTGTTATTGAATTGTCAAGAATTAAGCAGGCACCAGGAGATTTGGTGCTAAAGAGAGTCTTTCCATCCCTTCCTCACCTCGGCCCGAAGTGGGAAGGACCCTTTGTCATCCAACGGAAACTTGAAAAAGGAACCTTCAAGTTAACGACCGTAGATGGCGAAGAAGTCCCTAGAGCATGGAATGCCCAACACTTAATGCGATATTTGGATTAGAAATGTTGTACTCTTTGTTATTTTTCTTATGAACTTTGTAACAAGGCACGACTTGCCTTGGGAAAATCTGGCGATATGAATAAAGGACTATAAAGTGGATGTAGGCTACGACTTAGCTGAACCACTATAAAAATATTGTGTGTTATTTACTTTTATGCATTACATATATACATTCATCGATTATTCTATTGTGATTATAGAATACAGGATGACTCAAAGCCTGAAAAGGTTGAAGATAGTTTAGACATAAGAAGAAGCACAACGACTATTTGTGCGACAAGACATAAAAGAATGAGAAAACGACATTCTTAACTCTAACTCTCCAGAGAGAGAGAGAGTATAAAAGCGTCTCCGACTGAGCACTGAAAAGGAAATTCTTCCCCTAACTCTAACTCTCCAGAGAGAGAGAGAGTATAAAAGCGTCTCCGACTGAGCGCTGAGAAAGAAATCATTCCCCGCTGAAAGACCGGGGAATGAATAGATGGCTGAGCTTGAACTCTAACTCTCAAGAGAAAGAGAGAGTATAAAAGAGGAGCCAGAAAAAACGACAGGTACGGACGACACAGGAAGTGCTATCCCGTCAGAAAATCGGGAGCATTCAGATTGCTTGATTAAGCATTAAATAATTTGTGAGAATTGACTGGGGGCATATATGTATACGCATATTTCCTCCCTCTGTAACTTCATTTCATAATTATAGTAAGACATGCATTTTTACATAAGTGCAGAACTAATGACAAACAAACATTGCGGAAAATGAATTATTTTTTATTTACAAATGAATGAATTTGTACAGGAAAATAGCTAAAAAAGAAGGTGCAGGAGCTACTCTTGTAGCAGCAATTGTTGGTTCACTAAATGCTAAAACGATGCAAGGCAATCCACTATTTAGGTTTCGAGTGAGCCTTGGACTTCTTGGCGGCTTTCTCCGCATCCTTTGCTTCTTTTTCAGCCTCTGTCAAGATTCGTTTAGATTTCTTCTTTCCTGAAGATGCGGTGCTGGAACCGGTTGACTTCTTCCCAGAGGGCGGAGCGTTGGAATCAAGAGAAGATTTTTTAGCGAGTTCCTCTGTAATAGATCTAGTTGAGAGCTTAACAACTAACCTTGATCCCCCATCTACAACTGCGAGGTGCTTGAGGGCTTCAGGGTCTAGTTCTTCGGCTTTCAATTGCAAGCGTTTGTCTTGATCAGCTTTCATTGCAGCCAAGGTAACATCATCATCATTTTTTGACTCCCTGACTATTACAACTTCTGGTTCCTCCTCATGACCTCCGTCACCACCATCATCCTTTAAAGCTGCTATCATTTCTTCATCATGGGGAGTGTCGGCCTTAGTCGGCTCACTTCTTTCTCCCAAGTCTATAGGAGCAGTCTTGTTCTCCCCTCCTTTTGCCTTTTTCGTAGGCTCTACCCCCGCGATGGCTCCCTGAGTCACACTTGTCTTTCCGGATGGCTCAATACCTACAGAATGAGAAGCAACAGTTATCAACTCAGGCGAAAACAATGGGTTTTTCATCGATTGCTCAATTATGCGGCGAAAGGTAGAAATAGCTTTGACAAATTGAGGAGAAAAGGTAGGGATACCTTCCGAAGATTTTTCAGCAGGGGTAACCACTGTCTCTGATGCCATTTCAGGGATTGGAGATAGCAGAGTTGTTCGGTGGATTCCCGGATTTTCAGGGTCATACCCCTCTACTTCCGAAGTCGCGGGGGCAGCAGAAGAGGAACCAGTCTCGAGAATGTTTTTCTGTTTAATCCTCCTCCTCTCTTCTTCCATAGCCTCAGCAATGAGGCGGCGCCCTTCAGCTAGGCGTTCTGGCTCATCATCCCTCAAGTATTTTTCCATTAGCTTATCCTCGTCAATGGAATCGACTTTGAGCTCCTCTTTTTCCCACTCAACAATCTGATTCCATACTTGAACTAGAGTGGATGGGTAATCTTCGATCCAAGAAATGTTTCGGCGACGGATGATATGTGCGAAGAATTCAATCATTAATTCGCCAAAACCTTGGATATCAGCTTCCGCCTCAGATAATTGTTTGCGGGCTTCCTCTGCAGATTTGATAGCACACTCCACATTGCCCTCGGCCAGGGCAGCCCTGTTCTCTGCCTCCAATAGCTTTGAAGCCAAGTCAGCATTCTTCTTTTCTAGTTCAGCACTCCTCTTTGCTAACTCAGTATTTTTCCGTTCAAGGTCGGCATAAGCAAGGCGTGTCTTAGCAGCTTCTGCCTTAGCCTCATCAGCTTGCTTTTTTAACTCAGAACGCTCTTGAGTGTGAGATTCAAGCAAGTCATGGTAGCGTTTTTGCATGTCCTCAAATTGTTGTTTGAAGTTAGAAGCCTCCCTTTGAGCGACAGCTAGTTGAGCTTGAGTGTCTTCCAAATCTTTTCCTAGAGCTTTTAAAGCCTTGGCATCCTCCTCCGCAGTCTTTTGCATTGAGTCGGTATTTGTGATTAGAGTACGGATGATTCTGGAGAGATTGCATGAATATTTAAACATCTCAGAATACTGTTTTTCCACCGCATCTATCTTTGCTTTGGCCTCATCTGCCCACTTAGAAGAAATAGGTTCAAGGGCAGGTAAAAAAGTCAAAGTCTCGAAGTAGTGTTCGGGAAATTGCTCCTCCAAATATGCCCGCTTTACTGCGGTTTCCGCATCTAGTGGGGGAGGAGCGGGGATTGTCAATTCGGTATCCCTATGTGAGGAGGATTCGGTGGTTTCTTTGTCGGTCCTAGGTCGTTTAGTAACAGGGACCTTGAGCTTACTTCGAGACCCGGTTTCTTTTGGAGGACTTCTCTCTCTACTGCGCTTTTCATGGGAAGAAGTGGAGTCTCTAGATTGTGGTCTGTCCTCTTCCCTACGTCTTTGATAACCTTTGTATTTCTCTTGTTCCGGCCGAACGGGTGAACGAGAACGTGAGGGTCGAGAACGATGGGGATCATAAGGCCTTCTCTCCTCCCTACCACGATCATCACGGCGATCATACTCGATATCCTGAGGTGGATTAGACATGCTGCGGCGAAGCTTCCTGATATCATAGTAAGATCGAGACATCGTGCCTGCACAATAAGATAAACGAAATTCAGAATTAATAGATTCGCGGAGAAAGAGGTGCAATGAAAGCTAATATTGTTATATAAGTTGTGTCCTAAGTGGTGTGTTCCCCCCAACCAACCCGAGTCTGAAGCTAGACTAGTATGGGCAGGCTTTTTGGCCTTAGCAGGAGTGGTCTCTTCAGAAGAGGTGAAGACTAAAGGATCCTTCCTAAAATCCTCTGAAGTATATATATGGTTTCAGGTAAGGGGAGATCCCCCAAGCCCTGAAATATTGGGTCATCAGTACTAGGAACGTCTCCCTCAGAAGCATTAAGTGGCGATTCTTGAGAGGATGTTGACTTTTCCAGAGAAGTAGCCTCCTCGGGGGCAGTATATCCTTCACGATGCTCTTCGGCCAGGTTAGCCAATTCATCATCCTGAGTAGAAGAAGGAGAAGGTGAAGTTTGAAGAGGCACTGTAGGAATTCCCGAGCCTTCTCCCGTCTCTGGGACTACCTCCACTGGTGGGATGTATACATATGGAGCTGTCCCATGACCAATGCTACGGGAAACAGATAACAACCCATGGAAGTGAAGATATTCGTCCTTAAGGACTTCATCTATAGTCAAGAATTTCTGATCGCCATTTAGAAGTTGGTGCATCCGGTCAAAGAACGCCTGATCTGATATTTGTTTTAGATTGTCAACTGCAAGCAAAAAAGGAAAACAGGTTAAGGTGATAACTCAAGTGTATAGAGCCCGGATTTAGAAAATTAGTGCTTTACTTGATTTTGTCCACCTCCTGGCACATCCAGGCTATTGTCGCATATAGAACCATTCTAATCTGGAATCTCCAGCTTTACTGCTGAATGGCGCCGAGATTATCTTCCTCTTAGGAACAGATTCAAAATAGAAGAAAGATGGAGTTTCTCGAGTCTGATGCTTGAAGTTATAGAAGAAATGAACGTCATCGAACGTAGCTCTATACCTAAGACCTCACGATATGTTATGTACAAAGTGTGCAAGTAGGCATAAGAGTTCGGATGCAGCTGCATGGGGGCAATCCGCATTTGTCTTAGAAAGTCGACAATGAAGGAAGAAAATGGAGGGATAGCGCCGACCATACACATCAACCGAGTGACCGCCATATATCCTTCTGGAGGGTTGTGGGGACGGTCAGAGCTTGAAGGCACTAGAGTGTCTCTTTTTATTATCCCATATTTCAGACAAATTCGGGTAAGTTGGTCGTTATCAATCGTTGATCCAACAGAATCTTTGGGCGATTCCAATATGATAGCCGATTCAAACTCATCAGGAGCCCGGTCGTCGCCAACCCCTCCTTCTTCTTCAAACCCTAAAGAAATTTCATTCTCTGAAGACGCTTCGTCACTTTTACGATTTCTGACGTTGTAGTCTGAACCCTCATTATCCTATTCTGGATCTGACGGAGAAGATATATCCTCGAGGGTAACCTTGTGAGAGGTTTCCGGGGCTTCCTTCATCTTAGCTAGTCTGGAAGAGCGTCTGGGTCTCATGGTCATGAAACTATTGAAGAAGCAATAGCACAAATTAGAGCAAATTAGCCCGTATCCCCTCGTGCGTGTGTGCAAACTAAAGTGTAAACAGTGTATACGAAAAGTGCAAAGTAAATGTTTAAAAGTGCGATGAAAAAGTTTGGCAAGATATAAAGAGTTTAAGTAATTCTTGATGTCCAGTTATGTTCGCAAGGCACTATCCTGACTGTCCATAAAATTGAAGATTATGCCGAAGGTCGATTAGGCCAGTTAGACGAGTTTTTATGCGTTAAGGTAGACTGTGCTTCAGTTCGGTTCGGGTTCATTCATTGGGATCGGATCGGGGGCGTGACCTTAGGCTTGGAAATCTTATTGAAGTTCAGAAATTGAAGTCGGATCGGAGGAAAAGTCCCCTAGCAGTTCGGATCAGATCACGAAGTTATATTTCTCCTCCATCATTTTACGATCCGATCCGATCCGGTTAGGGAGGCTCCTTCCCTCCTGTCTTAAGTACTTGCTCCGACCCGATCCGGTCTCCTAGATATCTTTTCTCTTTTCTTTCTTTGCTCACTCCGACCCGATCCGACCTCCTGAATTCCCTTCCTTCTTCCTTTGTTTTTCACCTTCCATATCCTTCCGAACCGAACCGATTCTCCATCGTCTTCTTCTTCTCCTTCACCCTCTTTCTTCCCTATCCAATTCCGAGGCCAATTTCGTGCTATTCACCCAAATCGAAGCCAAGTAATTTTACGATGGTGCACTTAACAACGGGTTATAGTCTCCTCCATTCCATTCTCGAGACGACGACGAGGGAGGGTCACAGCGGCAAGTTCATCAGAATTCCATGATAAAATCATCCTAGTCGCCTACGAATTCGAGTCGGAAATAATTAAAAAAGGAATCGATCGAAGTTTTATAACCTACCAGTATGATTACTTCGAGAATTAAGAAGAATTTTGAAGGTTCACGAATTAAATTTTTCTTGTTTTTACAGAGCTCGAGCGGTGAAAAAGTAAAAGTGAATGAAGGAAGGAGGAAGTGTTTATATAGAAGAAGAATGTGACCATTCGTCTCCCCGTTCGGATCGGAAGCCCAATAGAAGAACCCCCGTTCGAATCGGATGGACGACCCAGAAGCGAAGCTTGGCCCAATAGTCCAGTGAAAAAAGAGAGGAAAAGAGGTCTGTTCGGATCGGAATCCGACCGAACCGAGTCCTATAGCTCAGCAACAAACTGAATTGAAATTTGAAAAAAGAGAGGAAAACACAGGGAAAATCAAAAGAGAAGTTACCTCGAAGAGCGCTATGCATTGATAGTCAAAGCATGCTCCGTCTCCAACAGAAGCATCCTTTGAGGGGGCAAAATGTTAGCCCACTTTGTGAATTGGGCCACACAAAGTCAAGATGTGAAACATTGAAAAACTTGGGGAGCACTGAAGCGGGTCGGATCGGGGTAGTGTAGCGGTTCGGATCGGATAAAGTCTTCTGTTCGGATCGGTGAACTATTGCTGAGGAAATTAGAAAGGCACAGCAGTTCGGATCGGAGGGTAATATAATCTCAATTGGATCGGAAAGCTACTTGATTGCCACGGAGATAGATCGGAGCGGAGCGGAGCAGAATAAAGAGAGGAGAGAAGTGTTTCCAAGTCAATCCGGGTCGGATCGGATACCCCGATCTGAACCCCTTGCACATGTCCCTCCGACCCGAACCCATTTTCCACATCACTCCCCTGCATGAGCGCCTGGATATCCGGATCGGCTATGACCAGTTCCTGCCCATAACATCTATTACTCTGATGCGTTGTCAACATAGAAATCCATCCGAACCCGAAGCTGATGGGATGGATGACACGTGGCTCCGATCCGGATCGGATTCTGAGCAAATTCTCACCTATAAATACCCCGTCCGGTGACAAAGAAAAGGATCTTTTTTCTGGCACTTTGAGAGTTAAACCACCTTCATAATCCGAATTCCAGCAATCCCAGAAAATCCAAATCTTCTTTCATTATTTTTTTCAGACAATTGAGTGATTGTAAGTGAGTTGTGAGAGAAATTAAGTGAGTATTTCATTGTACTTGCAACTAAATCAGAGAAAATAGTGAAAGACAAGTGGACGTAGGCATTTCTTCGCCGAACCACTATAAATCCTGTGTGTTCATTTTTTATTTTTTATTTCATTTCATTCTGCTTTTAATCAATTTGGGTGTTAGAACCACTTTTTGGTCTAACACAAGTCATTTCGAAATCACTTTATATTCAATTCATTTCGAAATCACTTTATATTCACTTCATTTCGAAATCACTTTATATTCAATTCATTTCGAAATCACTTTATATTCAATTCATTCAAAATGAATAAAATCGATATAAATATCGTTCACGTCAAAATGGCGTCAATCTAATCAACACGGCTTCATATATTTCTATTTTCGAATATTCTATTTCAAATATTTCCATTTCAAATATTTCTATTTCAAATATTTCTTTTTCAAATATTTCTTTTTAAAATATTTCTATCATTAAAATATTTCGTTCAACACATGACTAATCTCCACGGATGAGTACTGTCAACACATGAACCTTTATATTATATTGATAAAGATGTAAATTTTATTATTAAAATATTTCGTTCAACACACGACTAATCTCAACGGATGAGTACAGTCAACATATGAACCTTTATATTATATTGATAAAGATGTAAATTTTATTATTAAAATATTTCGTTCAACACATGACTAATCTCAACGGATGAGTACAGTCAACACATGAACCTTTATTTTATAATATTCTTTATTTTCTAAATTGGAATGAGGCCCAATCAATCACCATATAATGTTAATTATATGGATTTTCATACATCACACGTATACAATAGCATTGAAAAATAATCAACCATCAACCAAAGTGCACTACACTGTATAAGCATCAAATATAGATATCTAACGCTTATAACAGCATGTCAATCAATCGATCGACATATTTAATCAATCAGGATGAGTGAACTTCAAATTTCATCCCAACACCCGTGTGGGGTTTCAAACAATCAAACATAGGTTTTATTTGTGCAGTTGGGCGATGTGTAAAATTTATCGACCCAATCGATATCAGTCAAATCAGTGTATATAAACAAATCGGCCGATTTGTTTATAAATATTTATTTATTCACTTTCACGTTAAAAATCATATTTTTAACGATAAACCATTTTATTTCGACACATGAATTTATCCTATCGTTCATTTATTAAATAAAATGATCTCTTTATTTTTCTATCTTATTTTAGAAAATTTCGGCGGCATAACGGCACGATACTAGAAACGGGACGAGGCCTAGCCTTATCCCCGGTCTAGTGAAGGCCCACGCCATTCACACATCAATCATATCAATTTCATTTCACCAAACAATTCAATTCCAATCAAATAATCTAACTAATTTTTTCAATCAAACAAACAAGTCCATGGTCTATGGACGATTGTGTGGGGTGCTACTAAACACCGTCGGCAACCTAGTATATATATATATAACTAGAAAAAGAAATTGAAAGGTGAGAAATTCTCACCGATAGCTATTCCTACTTCACGACACTTCCCTTAGAGAAATCATCGCCATTCTCACTGTTTGTCGCTTTCGTTGCCCGCATTCTCTACATATGTAAAAATCGAATTTTTACTTCGTTATTCAATATATAAAAATCAAATTTTTACTCCGTTATTCAATATATAAAAATCAAATTTTTACTCCGCTACTATATAGATAAAAAATTATATTTTCACATCGATGTTCATATAGTAAAGATTATATTTTTATCACGCCATTCTTCATATAAAGATTTCGCCTTTTCAAAAATAAATATTTCTCCTTTTCAAATATATCATTGTAAAAATCACATTTTTATTTTTCTACACATATAAAGATGGTATTTCTAATATTCCTATCATGTAAAAATTATATTTTTACTTCTCTACATAAACAAAAATCATATTTTTACATCATTTATATAGTAAAGACTATATTTTTAATACTTTAAAAAAATATAGAAATCATATATTTATTACTTTAAAATTATAAAAATCATATTTTTATTACTTTAAAAATATAAAAATCATATTTTTAATTGAATTAAAATCTTTTCTACCTCTTCCTTATATAAATATCATATTTTTACTTTCACTCCGTTATAACAGTTGAATTTTTATCTCCATTACATAAAGATCATTTCTTTATAAATAATAAAAATCGGTTCTTTAAAATATTTATATATATAAAAAAAACTGATTATTGAAAATAAAATTAAATAATTAAAACTTACCGCGTTGCAGAAAGAGGAGGGGGATGGTGCGTCGGAGGGGTTGCTGGTGCTCCTGAGAGGCGGCGGTCGGGTTGGGTTTTGGGCGTGAGGGTTTTCAGAGAAGGGAGGGAAAGGAGGAGATCGAATCGAAAAGGGGGGAGGAGGTGGTGACTGCGGCTATCGCAGGGGGGTGGCGAGGTGGTTTAGGGCAGAGGGGGGCTCGGTTGTGTCGCGCGGCGCCTGGGGGGTGGTAGCTGCGGTGATCGACACCGATGGGGGGGGGGGGGGGGAAGGGTGGCCGGTCGAAGTCGGAGGCGACAAGCGTGGGCGGCGGCTTCATTCCTCTGTCGATCTCCCTTTTTTTTTTTGAAGTCTCGATCAGAAATGAAGAAGGAGGGGGGGCCTGAATGATTAAAGGGGGTGAGGAGAGAGTTATATTATTATTTTTAATTATTTTATTATGAAAAAGTTGACTTTTACATACGACCCCTAAATGAGGTCCACCGCCTGTCACCCATAGCGTTTTACCCCCATTCCGAACACAATGGGATATGTATCACAAGCTGATTCGATTGTTTCGATCAGTTTCCATCAGAATCAACATATACCTCTATATATTGAATTTAAACGCGCGTTTCAATTTACCGGGGTCACATACTAACTAGAAAAATTCCAACAAAATATTTTCTAGCTTCGTATTGACGATACAGTCCTAACAAAACTAGTTCCGTCGAATTCTGAGATCGTTTGCAAAATTTCCATTTTTAAGGGCCCGAATTCCATAGCGACTATTCAGAATTTTCAACTGGACATATCTTTTGATTCCCGTTATGAAATTTTGATTTTTCGGATTCGTTGGAAAGATATTGTCAATTAGATCCTATGGTTTTTGGTTTCACTAAAATCCGGATTGTTTTGCACCCGGTACATTCAATTGAAGTTTGAAATCGAATTATCGAACTACCGCGCCATTTTCAATTCCTATTTATAATTATATAAAATTATTTATATTCTAACGACGACGCGTATAATATATACGTTCGATTTATATTCAAAAATAAATTTCTCGTCGATATTATTTAAAATAATCTATTTTAAATATTCAAAATTCATTAAAATTGCCAAAATAAAAATTTTAAACTGGTTCAGAATTTCCGGGTTATTACAGGTCATTACATTCTTCCCCACTTAAAATAATTTCGTCCTCGAAATTGCTAAGTTAGAGGACGACCCTACCTATTGGAATTCCTAAGATTTGTTTACCCCTTATTTCTGATTTTTAACTGAACCAATTAATATCGACTAAAATATTTATTCATTCCGACTAACTAAAATTTTCAAAAATTCTGAAAATTTTCTAACACTTTAAATTTTCGGAAAATTTTGCCAGCACCTCCTTTGTACTGGTCAATATCTCAAACTCCAACTCGCCTCTCTGGGCCTTCTTCAACCCAAAAGAAAATCAAAACGCCAAACGGCTTGCCAATTCGGCTCATCAAAATCTCAAAACCATATAAAATATAAACTTTTATCTTTTTGTCGGGCATATCAACTCTATCACTTCCATATGCTATCAACTCAGCATATACCAGTGTTATCTCAATCAAATTCCAATCAGTTTATATCCACAAATCCAAATCGAACTTCATTTGAACCCCAATATCAAATTTCAAATTATTGACTTATCAATTTGGTTCCATTCTAGATTATCTCTAATCCAATTCAATTTTATTTAACTCAGTTCAAGTTAAATTTCAATTTATTTTTACCATCTCATTTTAATTAACTTCGTAAGTTAAATTTAAATTCCAGAACATAAATTCCTGGGTAAATTTCAAATCAATTTGAAATCACAATACCTATTCAAAACCTTTGAATTTCTAAACACCTTGTTTTCTCAAAACAATTCAAATCAGAATCTTTGGTAGTAATCCACCACTTAGAACTCGAAAATCACACCGATGATACTGCGCAGTCATCATCGGAATTATTTCCCAGCGACCCAAGTGACTTCAATACTATATCATTTTCAAAATCATTACCAAATACTTCCGTTTTGAAAACATTTCAAAATCTCCCAGGAACTTAAAATTTCCTTATTTTAATTCCAAATTTGATTTGAATTCATATCTAATTCATCTTATTTCATATACTTTATTTCTATGAATTCTGATTGGTTATATATAACCATTTCACATGTTATAATCTTACTCGATTATAATCACAACCTATATATGATAATATATCACATATCCATACTATGTCGGTCCATCGTATTCAAGTATTTATTTACTCCTACCGATACAGTGGATCAAACTGATCGACCAGAACTCATAAACAACTCAGCCAATGAATCTCCACAATATAAAACCATTTTTATATCAAATACAAATACGCACTCGTATATATACACTCAAACTCAATCTAGGGTATTACTAACCCTATCTCTACCGAGTCACGCCACAGAGCCAAGTAATTCTTAACTTAAGCTCTGATACCAACTGTAACGACCTGGATTTTCGGCGACTTTGGTTATCGACATAAGCTCGATGTCGATAACCAAAACATCGAAAAATCCCGGTAATTAATGAAAGAAATTAGAAGGTGAGAATAGATAAGATAGAAACTTAGAATAGAAGAAGAAGAAGAAGAACACAACATCAGAGTAACACGAACCTCACAGTGGAACGAATAACATATAATAAATAACTTAACTTTGAAATATAACAGTTATGTATACAATAGCACTTATCAGAGTACAACACTTACAACACAGCGGAAATAACTATAGCTATATGATCTTGAAGCCTCCTGCTCCCAGCTCTCCAAGTATATCTGTAAATTCCGACTACTTGACTGCCCGTACAAATTTAGGCACCCAAGAGTTTAGGGAAAACAACAAAGTAAACTCCGGATCAGTCATGGGACTGGTATGAGTAAAACAGTTTAAACAGGTATATGAACAAGTAACGATATCTTATAAGACCACGCCGCAGAACGAAACGGGTTTTTCCCTTATGATAATCCAAAATATCTTCATATCAAAGCCTTTTGATATTATAATAATGTCTATCAACACAATATAATAATCATCTAGCAAAAACGCTTTCATCTCACGTTCTACATATATGGTATACAATCAAAACCGCAAGCACGTATTGGATAATGGATTTCCAACTATGACAAGGTATGGAACCACCTTCCGATCAGTGTACTCTAGGAACGATGCACTGGAGTTCAACAAGAACATCTTGTAACTCAGCCACACATGACCGACCACTCATTTCGCTTGAGTGTATCGAATGTACATCACCAACGGTTGGGATCAGCAACCGTTCCTGTATATATGTGGGACAACATTGATAGATTTAAGAAACAAATGAATATTCTCTAGATAGGTGATTATACACCCTACTTCGGTGCGACCGACTTAGCCATGTTGCCTGCCCGATTTCTGTCATTTACCGGTTGATGAGGCTAGAAGCTACGCTTATCATTACATCAGATTCACTTCGAATGTCACATTGTCAGATCCATCGAAAATCACTAATTGACGTCTACAACAGTACATTATGTGTTAGCTAAAGAAGTTTCCTTCTCCGCTTCCACTCTTGGTACGGTTGAAGAAATCAGTGTACGTGACCTTTCTGGAAATACTCTGTCAGACATTCATTCATACAAATCATCATCATTCACTTAGAATGTCACATCGTCATACCCGCCAAATCACAAATTTATTTATCCAAAAGTAACACGGGTATACAGCTTAGAGAAACGAATTCCTCCGCCACCAAACGTGAATACGTTTGTACAGATCAACTTACGCGATCCATTTGATATACGCTGTCAGACCTTCATCCATACAAGTTGTCCTGGGACTGGACAAACCGAAGGCACTATTCTGTAAACAGGATAGCCCTTGCATTTTACTCCGTCTTCAATTATCTTTGGAATATATGATTCGCGACGCTTATGCCAATACAGAGTGGTTCTTTGGATAATAATCCAACCGGTCTCTCCATATTAACAACGTTAAAATGGTCAAAACTTCGATAGTCTGTGAGTTAACTATCAAAGAAAAACAAGTGTGCAAACAATGATATTATTTCCAGATGGAAATTATATCGAACAAACATCATTTAACATTAATCTCTTTAGTTCATTTATTTACTTATCTCCTGTTTCCCTATATTCTAAATTCTTATTTTCTTTTATCAGAAAACATTTCTGATTCTCGTTTGGAAAACATTTCCAAAACTCCTTTACGATCATACCTTACCATTTCTTAGTTAAGAAGGAAGTCACTCAAGTTGGGGTATAATTACCTCTCAGACCTTAACTGAACAACGTTATAACTTCAAAATGGTCAAAGTTTATCTTTTAATCTTTAACAACTTCTTTACATTTTTATCGGATTCAATTTTACTAATCCACTTCTATATTTAAAACATTGGTTATAACGATAACGTTATAATCCCTACTTTCGAATTATCTAACTTTAATTATAACTTCTATTCTTATTAGTGAATAATTAACCTAACACTTATTTATTTATAAATATATAGATCTCTACTTAAACACTGGAAAGTATAAGTACTTTCCCGAATTCGATATAATCGAATTCGCCGATTAACTCTCTTCGAGAAATCTCTATTTGATTAACTCTTCTACGAATAGCCTATATTCGATTAACTCCTTCCTTTTGAATATACTATATTTGATTACTCCTTCTCGAATAAATGATATTCGATAATCTCTCTTCGAATAACTAATATTCGATAACTCTTCCTTTTCAAATATCTCATATTTGAAAATCTCACTTCGATTAAACTATAATCGATGACCCCCTTCGATGAAACTAACATCGATAACTCCTTTCGATGAAACTAACATCGATAACTCCTTTCGATGAAACTAACATCGATAACTCCTTTCGATGAAACTAACATCGATAACTCCTTTTGATGAAACTAACATCGATAACTTCTACTCGACGAACTTAACTCGACTAACTTAACTTGACTCGACTAACTCGACTTACTTGGTTCGACCAATTCGATTCGATTAACTAGGCTCGACTAACTTGACTAACTTAACTCGACTTACTTGGTTCGACCAATTCGATTCGATTAACTAGGCTTGACTAACTTAACTAACTTAACTATACTCGACTAACTCGACTTACTTGGTTCGACCAATTCGATTCGATTAACTAGGCTCGACTTACTTGACTAACTTAACTCGACTTACTTGGTTCGACCGATTCGATTCGATTAACTAGGCTCGACTAACTTGATCGAACCACCCGATCAACTCAACTTATTTAACTTAACTTATTTCTCAACTCGATTAACTCCTATCGAATAACTAATATTCGATTAAACTCCATTCACTTGACTCTAGATCGCAGCGATCACAATGGTTACGCCTGACTCCCTCAGGAAACATCCGACCGCCTTAGGCTATTTACAGCCCTGCGTATTACGCTAGCAGTCGTGCTGAATGACACTTATCCTGAATAATTATATTTGACTAACTCTAACTCAAATAACTACACTTGATTAACTCTAGTGGTTGGCTCTAACTGATTAACTCTACTGGTTAACTCTAACTGATTAACCCTAACTGATTAACTCTAACTGGTTAACTCCATTTGACTAACACGACTCGACTAACCCCTTTCGAATAACATATTCGATTAACTAACTTTCGAATACCATATTCGATTAACTAACTTCGAATACCATATTCGATTAACTAACTTCGAATACCATATTCGATTTCTCCTTTCGAATACCATATTCGATTTCTCCTTTCGAATACCATATTCGATTAACTAACTTCGAATACCATATTCGATTTCTCCTTTCGAATACCATATTCGATTAACTAACTTCGAATACCATATTCGATTTCTCCTTTCGAATACCATATTCGATTAACTAACTTCGAATACCATATTCGATTTCTCCTTTTCATGACGTTTATCCATTTTAAAAAGATCCCCTTTTTAACACGTTTATTCATTTATAAAAATTTCCTGTTAGTAACGGTTCTTCACTTTATAAATGTCCTTTTAATAACGTTTTCCTTTTTATAACGGTTTCCTTTATAAACCAATTTCCTTTTTATTAACTCTATTTATTTTCTAAATATTCCCCTTTCAATTCTATTTGTAAATGGTTTACAAATATTTCTTTTCTCTATTTTATTCTATTTGCAAATGGTTTGCAAATATTCCCTTTTTCAAATTTATTCTTAAAAATATTCTAACTCCTTAAATTTCCGGGAAAATTCGCCATAACCTCCTTTGTATCGGGAAAATCCCCAAACCTGCCACACAGGCCTTTCCTTTCAAAAAGAAATGTTTTGAATTTATTTTCCTTTTTAAAATATCTCCTATTTATAAATATCCCAATTTATAAATATTCCTTATTTATGAATATTCCACTTTATAAATATCTCTTATTTATAAATATCCCATTTTATAAATATTCTATTTTCAATATCACTTTGAAAATTCCCTTATCAACATTCCGCATGTCATGGTATTTTAACATATCAAATTACGATGTCTAATCTCGTCCATACACACACAATCAACAACAGGTTATAATTCACATCATATATTAAAATATATGAAAAACAATAAAATAACTGTTGAGGAATCCAGTCGGATTCCTCCAACCTGTTTCCCTGCATCACAGATGTTAGACAATATAGATAACATCACTTTTAGTTCTATATGATATATTCTGTTAAACAGAATCGATATAGAATATTCAACTAACCGACTAGCAGTTCAATCAAACAGTCAACATACAGTCAATCAACCAATATCTAACAGTTCTAAAAATACAACATGAAATTATAAACTGTTCAGAGTTAGTGAGATTTACTCACTTTTGCGCGTTAACCGATAAATATCGGTTTGCGTTCATTGATTCAGTCGAACAATTTATTTCTCCATAAATTGTAACGAGCTCGGATTGACTCGCGGTCAGTCCCATTGTGTTGCTCCCGTCCATACGATCCTAAGGATCTTGTTTCATGGAATTCTGACCATGTATGATAAAGTTATCAACATTCAAAGTTTGTATACATTTTAATTGAAATAGAACTTGGATTTTATTTATTAAGTGGGCTTTAACCTTTTAAATCCTCTTCAGCCCATTCAAAAGCCCAACCCGCATCACCTTTTTAAAGCCCAATCCGCCCATACATCTCCTCCCCAAATCGAATTATAAAATTTCAGAAGGAAAAACCTCCCCACCGTTGACCACCCACTGCCACCTCGACATCCGCCGAACTCCTCCATCTTCACCACCGTTTTAATCCCCTTCCTTCCCTCTCCGATTCCATCACCAACTATGGAAACTCACAGGCCCAAATCACCACTTCGACAGCAGCTGTACACGCGAGCCACCAGACTTTGATCGACGGAAAGGGGTGCGGAAATCACCAGAAATGGGAGTACGAGTGCGGAATTCACTCACGAGCTTGAAACTGATCTCCATTCCTTCGATCGAACCATAAATCCAACACCAGACCCAACCCTAGCCTCGACAGTCTATTTCCAGCACACACGAGATTGCGTCGCATAACCCAAACATTGTACCAGACCGAAGTAAATCCATCCAGGAATGTATATGTATATAGAGAATGATTTGTATTATTTGTTTTATATTTCTTTGATTTTCTTTTGGGAAATTTTCTACTGTAAAAAAGAACATTGCGGTTATATAGTTGAGTTTGTGGTTGGTGAGGTTTGTGGTAGAGAAGAGAGGATGGCGTGGTCCTCATTTGGTCCACACAATGATAGGATATTTTTTTATTTGATTTCTATATTTATTTTATTGATTTTATTCTCGTTTTTGATCTTTAAAAATCGCTGCGACCATATACGATACCCAAAAATCACCAAACTGGACACGTAGCTAGAGTTCTATATTACGGTCCCAACGAAACTAGTTTCGTCGAATTCCGACTCCATATGCTCACACAGCGTATTTTTAACCGTCGAAATACTGTCTATTTTACACTCTAAAAATCCGTACGGCCACACACTGACTCTAAAAATCACCAAACTTGGAATCTAGCAACTATTTGACATTGCGGATCCAACAAAACTGGTTTCGTCGAATTCCGACTTCGTTTGCAAAAGTGGCTATTTTTAACGCTTTGAATAGCCCATTTAAATTTATAAATATATTTAAATAAATTTAAATATTAATAATTTAATATTATCGTATATCTTCACATATGATATCGTACAGCTCCAGAATTTCATATCAGAATATACAGTTTGATATTTCAGATTTCAGATTATCTCGGTATTCAGTTCATATCGAAAATCCTTTTATAACGTATATAAAGCATCGCAAATTATAAAGGAATTCTACAGCGACTTTTCTGAAATTTGATTTGGACGTACATCAAAATCTACACGATGAAATCCCGATTTTTCTCTTCCACTAGAAAGATATACTCCACCAGCTCCACACGTTTCTTGTTTCACAGAAATCCGGCTTAAAATGAATCATGTACATTCAGTTGAAGTTCAAATCGCCAAATCGCGAACTACAGCGCCATTTCAAGCTCGATTTTAATTATAATATAATTATACGTTCAAACTGTCGTCGATTGAATATATTCGTCAATATAATTCAACTCTAATCTGAATTAAATCTAAGGGATGACCCCGTTCACAAAATATTGTGATTTCCAATCTTTTTGATTATTTATGAATTAAATATATTATTTAATTATTTAATTTAATTAAATATCCCCTATTATTAAATTAACGTCCATTTGAATTCTCGAAACCACCATTTATATAATTAAATAAATTAATTATATACCGCAGAAAATACGGGTCATTACAGTCACCTTAAAAATACAAAGGGCCTTGCAACAAAACAAAGATAAATAAGTGTACATGTCAAGGGAAACTATTCGGCCATGTACATGAACATATATAAAATAGTATTGCACATAATATGTTTGACCAATTGACCAAAAGGTAAATATCCATGTAAATGTATAGGAAGACAAGACAATTGCAAGTCATATGAAGACAAATCCAATAATGAGATTTGAGTTAAATAGTGTGACTAAAAAAAGAGGAACATAACCTAAAAACATCTCATTTCAAAGCTTGCGCATAGATGTATTTTTTTAGAAAAAATATCTCAATACTTAATGACTAAGAAAACCTATTTTTTTATGCATGAAAAGAAAGGAAATGACAGGAATTTAATGAAAGGGATGGAAGTAGATGTTTGCTTCTAGAAGCTTTAACATAGGACAAGGCCATTAGCCAAAATATCTAAGTAAAATAATATTCTTGCATGAGAGTGTCCCTTGAAAATATGGCGTAGGAACTAGAAAAGGGGTAAGCCTAATTAGGAAAAACACTGTAGGAAACATGAAGAGGAAAATGGTTTTAAAAACATGGGACCTGGCTATAAATACACACAAGAACTCACTTTCCACACAAAAAAACACTAGAGATTTACAACTAAAAACTGAAGTGGATTCTCTTGAAATTGGAAAGCATTAAAGTGGTAAACCTTATTTAAATTTCCTGGTTTAAATGATTTACTATAAGCAGTTTTGTACACATCAGTATGTATGTTGATTTAGCTGCTAGTTCATGTTATGATTAAAACTCTCATCTTGCCAACAAACATTAAAACATTGATGTTAGAAACCTTTGATTTCATCTACTATATTCATATATACAAGTACCTGTATGTTTGCATAAGTGTGGATAGTTTAAACCATTAACTTAAACCTGTTACTGTGTTCTGTAAACACAGAACATTTTAAACACTTGATCATAGAAGAGAATCTTAGCAAATTACTCATACTAGGGTGATCTAAATATAGGATATAGGGTATACATTTAATACATTAGTGAAGATATATAAAGAAGAACAATTCAGATTTAAGAAAAATAGAACATAGAAAGGTTCTCTGTAAATCCTCTGAAAGCATGAAAATTCAAATCATACGAAAACATGTTTTGATTATATAAATGGAAACATGACACAAAATAATGATTTTTGGTGGTGGTTTCATAAATTTATAACGTTGTGGTGATCAAGAAATGTCGAGATGATCGGAAACAAGATTTTGACCAAATTCTGGCGATCCAGGGGATCAGAAACCATGGCGAATGACGGAGAGCAACGTTTAGGGGAGTACATCATAGGAAAAATATAATCAGATTTTTAAAATGTATGGATTCTGAAAACGACTCAAATTTAGGGTTCATGGGTTTATTTTTGGGGATGATGGTTCATCGGAAACTGCACGGCGACGGTGACGATAGGGAGGTGCGGTCTAGGGGGGATCGAATCGTGGGGAGGTCACGATGTTCTGTCAGAAATTGGACGGAGTTCCATTAACGGAGGACGACGCGGTCATCAGTTTCTTCAATAAAACCCAGTTCAACGATGGGAGAAGAACACAGTAAAACACTGTAGAGGTGGAGATGATCAGAATGGAGGGTGGTAGCGAGGTCCAAGGATGAAGTGCGACGTGTCTGGATGGTCGGAGGTGACAAACGACAGCTCGGCGGCTTGTACATGTGCACGTGTATAGGTGTGTGTGCATATAGTTGGTGCTGTGTGTGGCATGGTGATTTGAGGTGATGAACACGGTAACCAGAAGGGGTGGTACTTGGTACTTTGCAAAGTACCAAGTGGTACTTTGGTAAAGTCAAGGAACATGGGCGCAACATGAGGTTTTGAGGGCAGAGCACGTTGTTTTGAGGACCTGGTACTTTGGAATTGGGAAAGTACTAGGTGGTACTTCGGCAAAACGGAAATTCATGGATGCGGCATCTGATCTGGAGGTAAAAACATGGGCCCAGGGACTTGGCACTTTGGTACTTTGGAAAAACGTAAATTCATGGATGCGGCATATGATTTGGAGGTAAAAACATAGGCGCAGGGAGTTGGCACTTTGGTACTTTGGGCAAATGGGCTGGAGCGTGGGTTTTGAGGTGATCGGGCCATGCGCAACGCGTTGTTTTGAAGGGTGGTACTTCAGAAACCGGTACTTTGGTAAATACACTTACAAAGAAGATTCTGAATGAGGTTTTAAATTTAAAACAGTTTTAATATAAAGAAGAAGTAAATAATTAAATAAAAAGAGAATTTTGATTTAAATGGTCATAGGCAAGTAGAAGGAAGAAAATAGCAAGAAGATCGAGTGCAGAAGTTTGACTGAAGAAGTTCAACGAGTTTGAAATTAGAAATATAAAGGAAATAGTTAATTTAATTTATTAAATTATTTATGGTTAATTAGAAGTAATTTACAGGAATAAAGGAGGTAGTAAACATCATATAAACAAAGATGTCAAAAAAGTAAAATGCCGTGTGCGATGCACACGCTTTATCTGTTCATTGCTAAATGATGGTCAAAACTGAAAAAATACTGTGTGCGACGCACATACTTAAATTGTTCTTTTATAAACGATAATCAGAATATCCAGATGAGAACAAGGCAAACATATACTATTTTGTTTGATTGAAACTCATAATTAAAGGATGTGTAAACTGAATTATAACCATGTTAGGCTGATAATTAAATATCGACTGTAAAAGACATTACGTACATCGTCTCGAAGAGTCCGGAACGAATATTCCACTTCGTTTCGAATTATACGCCGCGTGTCAGAAATATTGAAGATAATTGAAGACGGAGATATGCAAGGGCTATTTTGAATAGTGCCTTCGGTTTGTGCAATCCCAGGACAACTTGTATGGATGAATGTATGACAGAGTATTTCCAACGGTCACGCCCGTTGATTTTTACGAATATACCAAGTTGGTGGGGAGAGGGTAACTTCTCTTTATTTTACACCCAGTGTGTAATTGTATAATCAATATGTGATTACAGATTCAACGATGTGGCATTCAAAGTGAATGGTGGACATGTGTTCTAGAAGATAACGTAGCCTCTAGCCTCATAACCAGGAAGTGACAAAAATCGGGCAGGCAGCGTAGATTGTTGGGTCATTCCCAAGCAGGGTGTATTATCACCATCTACATAAATTTCTTTTGTCTTCTTAATCTTTATTTCACTGCTGCAACTTTCAGAACGGTGCATCGATCCCAACAATGGGGGTGATAACATATTCGATACACTCAAGCTAAATGAGTGGTCGGTCATGTGTGGCCGGGTTGCAAGACATTCTTGTTGAACCGCAGTGTATCCCCTCTAGAGTACACTGATCGGCAGGTGGTTCCGTACCTTGTCTGTTGGAATCCAATCTCCAATAAGAGCCCATGGTTTTTGATTTTAGATTATTATATATGTGCAGCATGAGATGCAAGTGTTCCTCTAGATGGTTATTTATTTGATACGAACTATTATAATATCAGATTATTTGATATCAAAGATATTTTGGGTTGTAGTAAGGTAAAAACTTTCCATATTTATGTGTGGGCTGGCCTTACTATTTTCTTTTCTTTCGAAATGTTTTTTAAAGGTTAAACCAATTGTTCTGTATCTCCTGAGGGGAAAAACCCGTTCCGTTTTTACGGCGTGGTCTTACGAGATGTACTGTGCTAATCAAACTGTGTTTTAAAATCGTTTACTCATACCAGTCCCCTGACTGACCCAGAGTTTATTTTTCTATGTTTTCCTAAACTCTTGGGTACTCATAACACTTTTTATGAGTAGACAAGTGATCCAGATATCAAATGGTACCCTTTTGAAGTAATGTGGAGTACGAATCCAAGAACTAGTCTAATAGCTACATCTATCTCTAATTATCCAGTTGAATTTCTGTATTAAACTAGTAATCATGTATGATGATGTATTATGACAATGATGTACTATGATGTAACAGACTCTGATATGTTATATATTATGTGATATTATTTTGTTGAATTCAACTATGAGATTCTGATGTTCTTCTTACTCTTCTATTCTATTAGTTCTATCTTTTCTATTTCATCCTCTCATTTCTTTTTATTAACAGTTAGAGTTTGATACTTGAGTTTTTGACAAGTAATACAGGATTTCGTGTTAGTATTGAAAATTCGAGCATCGAATTTTTCTTGCCATTACAAAACCATTTTTATACAAATCTACAAATACACTCTCATATATACTCAAACTCAATCTAAGATATTACTAACCCCATCTTTATTAAGTTAAGCAATAGAGCCAAGGTTACTACTCAACCTTCAAGTCTGATACTACTTGTAACGAGCCACTTTTTCCGTACAGTTTGAGCCAACATCTAACAACTCATGTCAACACAAATTGTTAATAGAAAGAAGTTAAATAGTGAGAGAAGAAAGAAATATTAGAATAGAAGAATAAGAGGATCAAAATTCTCACAACGGAACGAGTAAAATAAAATAATCAACAATACTTTACTCTAAATAAAACAATATATATATATAGTTACCGCATCAAAGTATACATTCATTTCAACCAATACACAGCGGAATAAACTAGTACCGATAAGTACAAGAATACATCTCGACTTCAGCTCCTCTTCTGAAGTCCCAAGCGAAACCTACCTTGGAAATACACTAGGTCTGACCTGAGCATATTTGAAGCAAAGCCAAATTCACCCGGATCAGTCTGGAATACTTTCAGTGATAAATTCTAACAACAAACAACTTGCTTAACCTTAGAAAACCCTTTTAAAAGAAAGGATAATGTAAGCCCAGCCCACACATAAACATGAATGGTTTTCACCTTACTATAACCCAAAATTTTTTTGATATATCAAAATCCGGTGGTATTATAATAGTGTCTATCAAATCACAAATAAATAACCATCTCGCGGAACGCTTGTATCTCACGCTCCCCATACATAATATAAAATCAAAAACCGCAGGGCACTTAGAGACTGGATTCCAACTATGATAAGGTATGGAGCCACCTTCCGGTTAGCGTACTTTAGAGAGGATACACGGGGGTTCAACAAGAACATCTTGCAACCCGGCCACACATGAACGACCCCTCATTCAGCTTGTATGTATTGAATATATTATCACTAGCGTACAGTACCGACATGACCATTCCCGGGAGATGCAGAAGCAAAAGAAGAATAAAATGAGTTTTCTCTAAATCAGTGACAATATACCTTGCTTGGGTACGACCCAACTAGCCATGTTGCCTGCCTGATTTTCATTATTTCTCGGTTGTAAGGCTCGAGTCTATGTTTACCTTCTTAGAAACATCTGGTCACCATTCACTTTGAATGCCATATCGCCATACCCGTCAAATCACCATTTGATCTCCCAAAAATGTTACAGGTATAAATGCTAAGAGAAACGAATTCCTCCACCACCAAACGTAATACCATGAAAGGATCGTCTTATGTGATCTGTTAGGTATACTCTGCCATACATTCGTCCATACAAGTTGCCCTGGGTCTGGACAAAACGAAGGCACTATTCTGTAAACAGAACATCCGTTGCATTTTACTTCGTCTTCATACATACCCTGCAGATTAGTTTTGTACGCAACATTGATTCGATGTGGTTTTAAATCTAGCTCCCATTCCGGTCTCTTCGAACCAACACGTCAAAATGGTCTCATTGATAGTTTGGTGTTTTAACTATCAAACTCAAATTATATTGTCAAGTACATTGGCAGCTCAGGTCTTATTATCCAAAATCATCCATCAATTCCTATTAATCTTTGAAATCATTCCATCGATTTAAAATCGTTTACATTCACTTATCTCGGCCATCTCCACAATTTGAAAACACTAATTCTTTTTTTTTTTTTTTACCAAACTCCACTTCGCCAAAATCACCATATCTATATAAAACCCTTCTTATTTCCTTAACTTGGAAATAATATTTTATTTCCTCAAAATCTCCTTCTCTTATACTTTAGGAAATATTGATATAAATTTACTTTCAAAATCACGCAGCTAATGTTGCAATATATCTACTTTAAAAATAATAAACAAATCTCACTATCCCTCACCATTAAAAAACTAAAGTAATTACTTTTAATTATAATTAACTCAAATTAACTGGTTTACTTCTTCAGTCAAAATAGGTTAATTAACAACTTTAAACAATAATTAATTATATTAATAATAATCTTTAAATATCATTAATTAAAAATAAATTACATTGAAGAACTCTTATTAAATTAAACAACTATTTATTTATAACCACTTTTGATCAACTATCAACTTTAAATCATAGGTGAAATTGTTAACCGTTTTCAGTTACTTCTTCTTATTAGATTAATATGATAAATCTAATAATATTGTTTAGTCGTTCACTTAAAAATAATTATCTCAAATATTAACCTGTAGTTTAATTGCATCCTCATTCGCTTATAAATATGTTTTAAACGCCAAATTCTAATTATATAATCATTCCTAATAGTTTAAATAAAACTCATTTATATACATCAACTTGTTTTTTAAAATTTCATTATAATATAAAATATAATTAAATTCTTGTTTAGTTATAAAATAAATTTTGTAACTCAACTTCGTTAATTCGCTTAATGGCAAATCAACGTTTCAAATAAAAGTGTGAATTTCAGGCCATCCTATGCCAATTCCTTAATCAATACCATATAATGATTCAAACAATAGCAACATTGAATTTAAATTCAAAGTCAACATCTAAACAGGTTTTCAGTACCATAGGGTTTCAATCAGTTCATATACAAACAATATAAAAAAAGCAACATACATAATATTTAAGGAATCTGCTCAGATCCCTCCAACCTGTTCTTCTCTGCATCACAACTCGTTATAACAATTTATAATATCATATGAGACATAAATTTAATTCAATGGCGTAAAGATAATTGACCGCAACCCGTAACAAACAATAGTCAACCAATAGCATCCATAGCATCCAACTGTCCAATTTTATGTTATCAATTACAGATTATAATTATATGAATTTAACACATCTTAGAATTCCAGAAGCTGTGAAAGTTAACTCTCTGATCTATTTCAATGATCGATTCTGGCTGATTTAAATAATTTAAAACACCTCGTTTGAAATTATATAAAACACTGATTGCTTCTGAATCACTCCAGACCATCTCAGCAGCTTAGCCCTAGACGATACGATCCCCATCAGATCCAATTTATTGAATTCTGTGACCGTACACAAAAGTTATAATAGTTACGCTTTGCAACAATGTTTAAACATAACTTATTATATAATAATTAACTTAAATTCTAACCAATCCTTAATTACCATCTTAATGCCAATGCACATCATCAAATAAATGATTAGGCCAAGCGGTTTTCTTTTTTTTTCCTCCCAGACCAAATTTTCGTCCTCCTTCTTTATGAACCCACTATCCACTTTCGTGTTTTATACTTCCATTTTTTAATATATAATATGGCCCACGGCCCAACACAAGAATGTACATCCCCATATACTTCTTCTCCCCCACGCGGGTACTTGCTCTAACAAATGCCATGGCCGCACCTTCATGTCAACCAAGCTCCTCCTTTATTCCACCGATTCACAAACTAAGACCATTGTCGGAATCCTCTCCCCGAAACCGACGACCTTATCATCAGTTCGTCGAAATCAATCACCTTCTTTCGAACGCAGCCGCAACCTCCTCACAGAGATACGGTAAAAAGAACACCAAAACTCCCACCTGAAAAAAACTCAAACCTGTCTCCTACCAATAAACTAACCCTGCAGCCCTGTTGCTACACCCAGTTCAACCACACAGACTTCGAAAAACTCCACCTGCCCAAGCCACGTCCACATAAAGACAGTTCGAGTCCACCAATGAACTCACCATTATCATCTTCTCCTGTATGCCAAGCTACTTCTCCACCAATCACCGACCAACGCAGCCCCATCTACTTGACCTTCACCCATCATTGACTATCACCATTCCACATCATGAAAAATCGAGTGCCATGATGCTCTCTCTACTTCACCCAGTTCTGCTCTTAACCCCCTTAAAATCTTAAGCCTACTCCACAACATTAAGCAGTCGAAGTCACCATAAATAGCATGAACATGAAGCTCCATAACTCGGAATTCAAAGAGATTATTGCTGGAAATTTTAGAATTTTATTTGATCAATTTTTGATTTTTGAGGTCATGGTTTTGTTGGTGAAAATCGGAGGAGTACCGGGCTTTAAATAGAGGAATGAAGGGGAAAAGGTTCAGTACGTTTTAGTGGGAGACATGTGCGAAAATCAGACTTTAGTGTAGCGAAGAAGGATAGGGGTACAGGTTATTTATTTTATTTTATTTTCTTGATTTGATTCCTAAAGTGATTAAAGATTTTTATGTGAAATGACTAATGATTTTTTTATGAAGTGACTACCGATTTTTATTCGTGTCTATCGCCAATTCTGAACAATATTTATTGATTTTTGTGGTTACATACAAAATCCGTTTGCAACGAAAATGGACATCATGGTAAAGTTTGATGTTACGGTCCTAATGGATCTTATTTTTTTCTAATCCTGAGTCCGTTCGCAAAAACGACGCTCATTCGAGTCCAAACGGTCGATTTATTTGCATTTAATTTTGCTATGCTCCCAAAATAACTCCAATTGATGCGAAACTTGAAATTTAGCAATAATAATCCATTATGGTCTTAATAAAATTTGTTTAATTGAAAACAGAGGTTTTTTGAATAAAGTCCCATTTTAAGGGTCCAAACTAAATTAAAATAAATCAACTTTAAAACACCTCAATACAATAATATTAAAATATTATAATCGGCCATACTTGACTAGAATTTCATATATTTTCAAAATAAAATATCTTGTGGTTGAATTCCAAGCCAAAACGATATTAAATAAAATAAAAATCCTTTATTTTTATATAAATGAACGTTATACTTTATTAACGAATTCCATAGCGACTATTTGACAATTTAATTTGGACATAAAACAAAATCTACAACATGAAAACTTGAATTTTCTCTTTCATTAGAAAAATATTATTAAATATATTCGTACGTTTCTTGTTTCAAAGAAATTTGACTTATTTTGGACCTTGTACAACCATTTAAAGTTCAAAACGTTATATTACGAACTATCACGCCATTGCAGTTCGTTTTATAATTAAATTATAAATTAAACGTTCAAACATCATGCAATAATGAAATCGTTAAAAAATTCAAAACCAAACAACATTAAATTATTTTAAATTGCCAATTCAAATTATATTGCAAATTCAACAAATTCCGACCATTCCGAAATTTAAATTATTATTTTATTATTTTATAATAAAGTATTCGAAATTATTAAATTCAAGCAGATGAAATTCTAAAACAATAATTAAAACCATTTTAAAATATTAAATAAAAAGGTTGAAAATCTAGGCTGTTACAGACTTAATAACGTAGCCCACCTTACCCCAAATAGGGAAAGGTAAAGAAGGATAATGGGGTATGAACTAATAACCTTCGCATATAATCCACTTCCTGGGTCCTAAATGGCTAAGTTACTGGGGTTGAAGAGTCCACCTGGGAATAGGTCTTTCAGATTAGGGGTCTTTAATGGTAGGTGTGTGTGGGCCTACCCAAACTTGAAAACTAAAACGTCAAATATGGCTACCTATCCTGCGGGAAGTAATAAGCGACTAAGGAGGTTATCTAATAAAGTCAGCTAGAAGGTATAGCGAACAATAAATTACCATCTCTCACCATATGCGGGGCAAGGGTATATCGTTAATGACAGAAGCCTTAACTAGTAGGGTCCGTAGCTAGTGCCCTCTAGTTCATGTTAAAGTTAAGTAAAATATCGAGAAATAATAAGTGATTAATCGGTCCGCCTAAGATCTTAAGCGATTAAGAAGAATCCACCCTATCTATCATTGATAGTGTGGCAATAAATGGTGAAAGATAAGCGAATGAAAGTATATGAATGTAGAAACTCTGTAATTAAGGGTCTAATCTTGATATAGTAATCATCCTAGCTCTGGTATAAAGGATTCACAAATAAAAATGTCCTATCTCAGTATTATACTTTGGGAATACTGCTTTGGAAAGAGTAGTAAAGTCACGCATAAACATTTACTTTGAAAAAGGTAGTTACTTAAGTTAATACTTGTTATTCTATTTAGTTTCTGGTGTGAGTTATCTTTTCGTACTCTGCTTATGCTCATGCTCCTTTATTTGTAGGTACCAGATTTACACGCTTCATGCTTGGATGTGAAATTTAGGCACAGAAAAGTGTGGGGTATTACAGTAAAACTTCAGTACGAATCAAATTGCTTAAAACAAAGTTCCCAAGCTTTGCAACATCATATACAACTCATTCATACAAATACATCCTTTTTTATTCAACTTGCACTACACAAGCTAATTTCTTTTCATTCTAATGTTTCAAGTCTTTTTTGTTTTTCTCTTCTTGACGCAAAAAATAAGTACATCAATCTGCTACAAGTGGACATATCATTCACAAAAGTGAACCAAATGAAATTAGTATCCAAATATACTAGGTCATGGATTGTGCATTGATCAAACATGCTGAAGAAAACCCCTTATAAGTGGTAACTCCATCTGCACTTTGTTCTTAATGCAACATAATCAGTCGATTACGATTCCAATTACAACCAACACCATTTAACTATGTTTACTCAAAAAGCATTAAAGTTCAAAAGTAGACTGTAAACCCCATATTAACAATCATCCTACCTTAAAGTCCTTGTTATAATGGCTCCAATGATACAAGAATCATTTTTACTACTGACTATATTTATGCTGCCAAAAAAAAAAATTTAGACCTATCAACTCTACGTTATGCCTATATTGTTAGGAAAATTGCGCCTTTGTGGAAGCAGGAAGGATCTTATTCTCCTAACTACTTAAAGATGATTCAATGGAAAAACAACACAGATACGAAATTACATGCACAAATACAAGATATTCCAACCAGCCACTTTATTGATTCACAAAAAAACATATTTTACTTACACTTAATGGATCAAAAACCAAAAGTAAACAAAAAACAATTGAATCAATAACCTTGTTGAGAAAGGGAAAGAATATCTAGATGACCACAACTAATTTTGGAGAAGGAGAACAATGAAGAACGATGACAAACCCTTGGATCAATTATTTCAGTCGCAATCACCTCCAATTTCGGTTCCAATAATCCAATCTTATAAGTTGCTTTTATAAGAGAATAGAAGACCTAGGCAAAATATCAAATTTGCCCCTCGGAATATATCATGAATATACTTAGTAAAATAAGCGGTCAAAAACAGGAAACCCTGGTTCACATACCATCTTCTCTGCTACAAAGCACTCATCATAACACGCCACCTTTAATATACATGTGATTAAATATCACTAATCATAACACTCTACCTTGATATGAAATCACATCATCAAGCGAACTTCCAACTATCAACACACAAATCACTTAGCTCTTTCAATGACACCTACTCTCAATTAAACAATTACGAACACAACCCCCTGCTTGCAAATGATGCATCGTCCACCATGAGTTGCGCCATATAGAAACCAATAGTCTTAAAAATGTTTGTAATACCTCAAAGATCCATAGTGTCTTTGTGGATTTTCCAACTCAACACCCGTCTCTCATTTGACCTGCACGCCTTTGTTGATCATCATCGATCCCTCGTGCATCATCAACATGAAGACCCATATCTAAAACTTCGATAGTGACCAAATTGACATCTCCATCTTGTTGTGGACTAGTTTCTTCAATCATCACTCATCTTCCACAATCGACCCCAGAATCGACCAATCTATAAAGGTTTCTTTCCTGCAATATTCCTCTCATTGTAACACGACCACCCTTCTTCACTCTCAAAACTCCACCTTGAGTATCATAAGTGCAACAACAACGATCCACCTGACCGAGAGAAATAAGATTATGAGAACTAGAGGGTATATGTCTAACCACACAGACTTCCCTTACCACACCATCATGCATACGAAACCGGGTAGATCCAATACCACAAACAGGTAGCTCTACTCCATTGATCGTTCTAATTCTGTCAATATTCTTCTCATAAGAAGTAAAACACTTCACATCCTTACAAATGTGAAAATTGGCTCATGAATCCATTTTCCAAGGATTAACTTCACTAAACAAGACATCAAAAGAAGCAACACTAATGGAACCTACAGCAAGACCTGCATGTGTCTCATCACTACTATCACCATCTGCAGCCTTCTTCTTATTCTTTTGATAACCATAACAATTTTTGCGTATGTGACATACCTTACCACAATAATGACAAGTAATAAGACCTCTACCATTAGCTCCTTTCTTCTGCCATCGAGTATCTTTTCTCGAGTCTCTTGCTACCATAGCCTCTCCTTGAACTAATTTCAACCTCTGCCCTTTTCTCCTTAGTTCCTCATTCAAAAGACTACTTTGTACAGTTTCCAAAGATATGCTTCCATTAGCGTTGGAATTACTCAATGAAATAACCGAAGTCTCCCAACTTTTTGAAAGCGAACTCATCAACAAAAGAACCTGCAGCTCATCATCCTACAAACCATCCCATCACACAAACTTTTTTTTGTTCACAACTCCATGAATAAATCAAAGCTTCCGAACTTCTGAAAAAACTAATTATTATAGACCAGTTGTAAAACACTCAAACCAAAGATCTGAGAGGGCCTAAGGGTTTGAAAGCATAATCATTCATGCGGTATGTAATTATGTAGCAGTAGATGAGCTCTTTAATTGTGGTTTTGTAGGAGCCATGGATGGTTCAGAAGTGCTTTCCATTGAACAGAAGTCAATGGATTTAGATGTACTCAGGACTCCTTCAGTATGTATTGCTACATTTTGTATGAATTGTTGGTAGAACTCCCCAAAATACTCAATCACTTCACTTAAATCATCTAAACTTGTACTATCATCTTCAACAATTACCTTGTCTTGTTATAACGATGTTTATGAGGTTACTTTTGGAAGATCCTTCATCTAGGTCTTTAACACATCTGACGTCGAAGTAATATCATGACTTTGTAAGAAATCAAATCGATTATTCAATGGTATGTCAATTTGTTATGCATGACCTTTCATCCTTTTCTTATGCGACTTCGATGGATAGTTGTTCTAGTTGTTTTCTTAGGCTATCTTTGAAACTTATGTTCCGGTACTCATCAATGGTTGTTGTAGCTTTTGAACTGACTGATTTTCTCCATGTTTAACAGAGGACTCAGGTTTGTTTTGAACTTGAATGCCTTTCTTAGTTGCATCATCCATGGACAGACGTAGTCTCTTCTCCGTACATGTGTTAGTATCATCTAAAGTAGTATCCTGATTCCTGAGTTGCACTTGAAGTTGTCTTGATCTCATGATGCTTTGTAGGATGCCTTCTAATTTGCCATGATTAGTGAGTTGAAGTGGTATAGTTTATCGTATTATGTCCAAAAATTTTGCAGACATCACAAGGTTTCGATTTGTATTCATATGAAGCATTAATACTTGTTCCATCACCATTTGAACAAAGCCCTTAAATCATATGGGATAGGTGAAATTGATATCTACTTCCAACAAAACTATCGCATAATTAAGATAAATTTCTTTTGTCGTATTAAAGTCCATTCAAAAAGGCTTGCTTGAGGTAGAAACGACTCTTTTGATAACGTCACTGTTCTAGGATTCTAAGTATAAGTCATGTAGTTTCACCAAATCTGAATCATAGTGAAAAAATCTTTGATAAATTCAAGGCTAGGAACCCACTGTTTGACGATTATTATCTTTGAATTCTACGTATGTGTTCAAGATTTTATAATTCATGAAACATCATCTTCCTTTGGAATCTAAGCACGATAAAGTCATTATGCCGACAGTAAACATCAAAATTACCTGAGGGAATCTAGTTCTTGTACAAATTCGATGAACTGATTGTAAACTAGCACTACAAGAATTGAACAGTATTGCAACGGACACTTCCAACGGCTGTTGACCAACGGCTTCCAACGGAAGCCAAAATACGTATCTGTATTCCGTATGTAAAATATACGCCGTTGGAAACTGTTTGCGGCCGTTGGTTTGAAGCCGTTGGAAGTCGTTGCCCCCCGTTACACGGACTGGAGCACAAATCAACCGACGCTGCTTCTTCTTCTTCATTTCTCAAAACCCACGGTTTTTACCCCAAAATCCCCAATATTCCCCCCTTTCATTTCTGAAATCGCCAATTTCGCTCCATATTCCGCCTAGGGTCTCTCCTACTCTATCAAAGCACTCTCTCATCCTCTCTAATCTCCTATTCTCTCCGATTTTTAGGTATGTGTTTACCCTAATTTTTGTTTAATACCTTTTGTTTAGTGTAATTGAAGCATAATTAGAGTATGTTTGTGTGTGTAGTGCTGTTAATTAGTTGTTAATGTGGGGTTTAATCATTTTAGTTGCTAATTTAGGGTTTTTAGTAATAAATTACTTAGTTGTTATTATGATCTAGGGTTTGAATTAGTTGAAGTAGTTGTTGTTATTGAGATTGTGTTTATAGATTTTATTGATTATGTTTGTAATCTAGGGTTTGATTAGTTAAAGTTGACTATGTATATATGCATATATATAGTGTTATGTATATATATATACACGTATATATAGTTGACACTCTATGCATTTGTTTATTTGGTTAAGGCCCAATTCATCGAAAACAATATTTAATTTGTCGAAAACGTGTCGTGGAAATACATATATTTAAGTTTGTGTTTTTTGGGCTAAGGCGCACAACGGCGCTAAGGCGCACAAAGGTGTACAAAAAACACTTCAATCACAAAAAAGCAAATCATATAATATGTTATATTCATAAAGCCTTAGAGAGTTTTTTTGGCCCCGTCTGATAAGTATTGTATATAATCGTGATATGATGTTCGTTTTATTAACGGAACAGACATTTATATTCATTGTATACAATATTTATTGGATTTGTCCTTTGTATTGGACAAGTTACGAATACAATAACGAAATTAAATCTCGTAAAATATTTCATTTTAAACGGTTCTCAAAATTTCAAAAGCACTTCCTTTATGTTCCCTGTGTACACGCAATTGTGTACTATTCAGGGAACTAAAGGGAAGTGATGCCGAAATTTTGTTGAATCGTTTAAATTGAAAAGATTTACGCGATTTAATTACGTTATTGTATTTGTAATGGGAGGTAGGATAACCCACCATTAAATGATCAATTGACATAACATGCATTAATCACTAAAATTGTTTTAACACATTGTCAATGCAAATTTTATCATCATAATTAATATGTAAAAGAAATGTTTTCATTAAAATACAATCTTAGCATTTGAGCGATCGGACACAAAAATTATGAATCTAATTTTATATAATTCTTTCTAATTTTATATGTACTTAGGAAAAATGGACGATTATTTTAATGATCGAAGCTGGATGTACGAACGAAGAGAAACCGATGGCACAATAAACAAACATTTTATTAATGGTGTCAGCGTGTTTATTGATTTCGCTTTAAGTAACAATGGAAACGACGTCGAAATCCGTTGTCCATGTAGTAGATGCAAGTTATTGAAGCATTTGATACCGCAAATGGTTAGAGTTCATTTGCGTCAGTACGGTTTTGTGCCGAACTATTTAGTTTGGGATCGTCATGGAGAACCGTTAGCATCTACTTTTATACAAGTTGAGGAGGTAGCGAATAATGAAATTGCCACGACAAATCTCGTAGAACAAATGGTTGAAGATGCTGCACGTTTTATGTTCTCGGTTCAACAATTTAATGAAAACGTTGGTAATGATGACGATGGTAATGATGAAAAAGAACCAAATATTGAAGCCAAAAAATTATATGACTTATTAGATGCCGAAAAAACCCCTTTGGGAAGGTTGTGAAAGCGGAACTAAATTATCAGTAACTGCTGAATACATTGTGATGAAATCTAAATACAACTTCACAGAAGCTGGATTTACAGCTGTTGTACAAGCTGCAAAGCGGCATATGCCTCCCAATAATTTAATGTGCGAAAACCATTATGAAGTAAAAAAAATGATGTCGGCCTTTGGTTTACCGTATCAAAAAATAGATACATGTCTAAAGGGTTGCATGCTATTTTGGAAGGAAGATATCAAGCTTAAGAATTGTAGAATATGTAATCAAGAAAGATACCAACCAATAAAGAAAAAGGGAAAGGAAGTCCCGTATAAACGTATCCATTGTTTACCGATTATTCCTAGACTTCAAAGGTTATATGCATCTTCTGTAACCGCGCAACATATGAGATGGCACAAGGTGAGAACACAGGAAGAAGGTACGTTAACACACCCATCTGATGGAGAAGCATGGAAGCATTTTGATCAAAAGTATCCCAATTTTGCATCTGGGAGTCGCAATGTTAGACTAGGTTTATGTACGGATGGGTTTTCACCATTTTCTCAATTTGGTTCTAAATATTCATCCTGGCCAGTAATTGTAACACCTTATAATTTACCTCCGTGGATGTGTATGAAAACTCCTTATATGTTTCTTACAATTGTCGTCCCTGGTCCTGATGATCCGACACAAGGAATCGATGTTTATTTACAACCGTTGATTGAAGAATTAAAAAAATTGTGGTATGAAGGGGTAGAAACATATGATATTTCCCAAAAGAAAAACTTTCGTATGCATGCTTCTCTATTGTGGACAATTAGCGATTTTCCTGCTTATGCGATGCTTTCAGGTTGGAGTACGGCTGGTCGTCTAGCTTGTCTGTACTGTATGGAAGAAACAAGAGCATTTTCTTTACCTATTGGAAAGGAAATTTCATGGTTTGACTGTCATAGATGTTTTCTTCATATTAATCATCCTTTTAGAAGGGATAAGAAATTTTTTACAGCTAATAGACTTGAAACTTTACGACCACCTAAAGTATGGACAAGTGAGGAAATTTATGAACTTGTACAAGATTTTCCCAAGATTCATGAAATCAGAGTACAGACAGAAATTCAAGGTAAATCATCAATTCATAATTGGTGGAAACAAAGCATATTTTGGGAGTTGCCTTATTGGAAAGATCTTCTGATTCATCATAATATTGACGTGATGCATAATGAGAAAAACATGTTTGATAACGTAATCAATACAATTTTGAATGTCAAAGGGAAGATGAAAGATGATTTGAAATCCAGACGTGATATTGAAGTAATATGTAATCGTCCGGAGCTTCATATAAAGCCAAATGACACCAGAAAACCGAAAGCGTGCTCTGAACTGGATACTAATCAAATACAAATATTTTTAAAATGGATGAAGGGTTAAGATTCCTGGATGGTATATCTTCCAATCTTCGTAGATGTGTTGACTATAAAAACAGTAAACTTAGCGGGATGAAAAGCCACGACTGTCATGTTATGATGGAAAATTTATTGCCCGTCGCTTTCAAAGAACTATTGCCCGTGAAAGTTTGGACTATTGTAACAGAGCTTAGTTTGTTCTATAAAGAGCTTTGTTCATCTACATTAAAATTTGACCATCTACGTAAACTAGAGGAAGAAATCCCCATATTACTCTGCAAATTGGAAAAAATATTTCCTCCAGGGTTTTTCAATGTTATGGAGCATTTACCTATTCATTTTCCATCAGAAGCACGTCTTCGAGGGCCTGTGCAATACGGATGGATGTATCCATTTGAAAGGTATATTAATATTCAGTTAATTAAATTTTGGTTAAGTGTATGAAAAAATAATTTACAATAATTCTAAATAGGTATTTAAATCATCTAAAGAAAAAAGTGAGGCAGAAAGCTAGAGTTGAAGGTTCTATTTGCAAATCATACATTGAAGAAGAAGCTTCATTTTTTTCTCTCATTATTTTAGTGATCATGTGAACATCTCATTTGCAAGTACTTCACGTAATGATGAAGGCATTGATCAAGAAGACTGCCAAGCGACTTTATCTGTTTTTTAAAAACATGGTCGGCCTTCTGGTAGATGTGTGGAGGAATGGCTGAACGATAAAGATTACAATGCAGCACACACATATATTCTTCTCAATTGCACCGAAGTTGCACCGTTCGTTAGGTACTGTACGTATGCATCTATGTATACATGTATTGTATCTTTAATCATACATGTAACGTATGTCCTATAATTGCAGCATTTATGAATCACAGTATCCAAACGGCGATATCAACAAAGAATTCGCTAGTTGGTTTACTAATTATGTTTTTGATCCAACAAATTGTATTGTGGATGAAGGATTGAAACATTTGGCACTGGGACCTAAAAGAAATGTGAAGACATATCCAATATTCTTTGTCAATGGATATAAATTTAACACTAAAGAATATGGTGCTGAAAAATTAACTGACAATAGCGGTGTATTTGTTAAAGGTAGTGATGATCCAAACGACCATATACACGATTTTTATGGCGTGCTAAACCAGATTCTACAAGTGACATATTTCACAAGACCCGCGGAAGAATTATTTTTGTTTAAATGCAACTAGTTCAGCAACGTTCCAGGTTCTGGAATCAACGTGCACCCAAAATATAATCTTATAGAAGTAAGACATAAGTCCCATTATTATAAGTACAACCCTTTCGTACTTGCCAAATAGGCTCTTCAAGTATATCATGCTCCTTATCCTTCTATGAGAAGAGACAAAATAGATTGGTGGGCTGTTTTCAAAACAAAAGCAAGGTTTACATTTGACGGGCGTAATATTTCCGATGACCAAGCTTATCAAGCAGACGTCGAGGAAAATGCAGAAATAGTAATAACCGACGATCAAACAGATTTTGGACCTCTAAACGATGGATCGAATGCATTAATTAATGTATTTGAGACTACAGATGAACCATATATGGAGGAGGAAATAGAATCGGAATCTGAAAGTGATGAGGACGACTAACTAATACTCCTCATTTTCAAAAGGTAATTTTATGTTATGACATTTCTATTATCAAGTAACCATATATTTATTTTTATGACATTTCTATGAATCAAACTCATATGTTAACTAGACATATCTATGAATCAAACTTATATTTAAACTTCTATGAATCAAACTCGATCATATGTTAATTAGACAAATCTATGAATCAAACTTATATTTAACACTTCTATGAAACAAACATGTACTCATGTTATATTTAACACTTCTATGAAACAAACTTATATTTTACATATAGTTCGTTCATGTTATGTTATGTTACGTCATGTTATGTCATGTTATGTTATGTTATGTTTTGTTATGTTTTTGTTTGTAACAGGTATGGCGTCAGGTGGCGAGGAGGGTGGTCCATCGTCGGAGTTATCCCGTCCTGTGGTCCGGCTTAAGCCAAAAGCATCAAAAGGGCAAAAACTAAGTTTTTAGTATAAATTTAATTTAAGTACAATAAATAATTTAAATTGTTGTTCTAGCAACCATGTATTTTTTTTCCGTTTAACACAGGGGGTTTGAGTTAGAGCCGTCCAATACCATTTTGAGGATATCAAAACGTGCTTATCAGGCCCGCATGACTGCATGTTGGCCCACTTGGAGCTCGATACCCGAATTAGTTAAGGAGACCATATGGCAGGATTTTTTGGTATGTATGTATGATATAACATTTCTTATATTAAGTACATGCTCCTATTTGATAACTTTATATGTATGCTATTTATATAAAAAACGCAGGGTGCGGTGGATCTCCAGGAGACGGATTTGGATCTCGTTAAGCGCCACTGGAACAGTAAAGTGGCAGGAAATTACAGACAAACAATGAACACTTTAAAATCAAGTGGGAAAAGGCAGTCTTGGGTGAGCGAGTCAGTGTGGAATGATCTACTTACTTATTGGAATAGTAATGAGGACTTTTTGGTAAATTTTACTGCATATTTTTAATTTAAATTATTTTATTCAATTAGTATGTGATTTAGACTAAGACATTTTTTTTAAATTCAAATGTATAGGCCTCGTCTGAGAGAAATGCAGCTAATAGGAGCAAGAATCCGGTTACGCATTGAGGTGGGTCCAAGTCATTTCAGCATCATCGTGAGGATCTGGTATATTTTGTTATTGCACAGTTTAAAATTTTAATTCATAACTAGTTAAAATTAATAGTTTATTTAAGTTTAAGTTTTAATTTACATGTGTGCATGCTTATTTCAGGAGAGAGCGCGTATGGCTCCTGTGTCATACTGGGATGTTTTCGAGCATACACATGCATTGAGTCAGACAAACGACACAGGCTCAGTTTCGTACACTTGGGACCATGATGATAAGGCGCGTGAGAGATATGTAAGTATAAAATAGTTAAGTAGACTTATAATTTAATTAAAATAGTGTTATCTAAATTTATTTAATTTTTGTTCAACAGGAGAAATTTCAGGAGCAAAGGGCGCAGGTACTGGAAGCTACAGGGAGGACTGAGCTGACCAAGGAAGATGAGGACAAGATATTTGATGCTGTCATGGATCCTGCTACCCGAAACAAACAATATGGTTATGGAAATCTAGAGGTAATGCTAAAATTTATAATAAAAACTCAAATGTATTCGAACTACTATTATGAAATACTGAAAATCTGAAATTATATACAAATTACAGCATCTCAGCAGATGTATCAGAAAGCTCAGGAAAAGGAAGAAATCGCACAGTTGAAAGCAGAGATTGCAGAGCTTCATGAATGTGATCGTCGCCGTGAAGAGCAGATGGAGTTTCTTAACTAGCGATTGGCGGAGTACATTGCCCAGCACGGTACGACACCTTCATCTTCAGGGGGAGAGAGTTGATCAGGTTAGCTTGTTTTGATGTGTTTTGAGAGTTGGTGAGGCTTGCTACATGCATGGTAGTTGTATATATTTTGTTATGATGGTTTGGACATGATGTTATGATGGTTTGGTGATGGTACGGTTTGGACATGGTGTTGGTTATGTTATTTTGGACACGGTGATGGTTTGGTGTTGTTTTGGCGAAGTTTGGTGGTAATGTTATGTAAATATTGGTTAATTTATGTGTTTTGTGTTTGTTTTTTATTTCGTATTGTGTTTGGGTGTATATATGGTTGAGATTGTGAGTTATATGCTCGAAATGGAGCAGTTCAGAATGTTTTATATTTGTTGTGTGGCTTGTAGTGGTAAATCTAAAATCTATAAAAAAAACCAGATTTTCAACGGCGACCAACGACCTGCGACGGCTTACAGGTCATTCCATACAAACGGCTTCCAATGGCCTATTTGCTCAAAACATCATACATGTGTCCTTATTTATCAGTTGGAAGCCGTTGGAAATTAAGCGTCGTTTGCGTTGGAAGCCGTTGATCCGTATACCAACGGATTGACCGACTGCTTCCAACGGGATTTCCAACGGCCCCTGACCGTTGGAAACCCCTGTTCCTCTTGTAGTGTAGCCGACTTCCTAGCACATATGTAATCAAAGAATTCTAACATTTCACGGATGCAATTTGATCGTCACTTGCGGGTATAAAAATTAATTCTCGCCATTAGCCTGAAACGGTTGGACAAAACTGAAAACCATATAGCTTGATTCTACTTATATGACAGTTGTTACCTATAAACCATGGTGTGATCTCTACAAGTTCAAGTATCAGATAACACAAACAAACGGAATACCGATACAAAAATGATGGAGGAATTGGATATTTTATGGGCAGTGTTATTGACACTCCATTTTTGGATAAGGGGTGTCCAATTTTAAGGGGACTCCACATCAAAATATAATTTATAAGGGAATTACTACTACTAAATTAATGGTACCAAAATTACCCTTGTAATTTACATTAGATTAAAAAAAGAGTATTGTTAATGCCATTCCAAAAATGGATAAAGGCGGGGGTCATATTTTATGTTCACTTCATTGAAAATTAAACTGTTAAGGAGGGCCAAACACAGTGGAAAAATAAATAAAAAATCCGATTTTACCCTCCATTCAAATATACAAAACACTGTAAAAATCAATAAGGACATACCAAAACTCGGTACAAAGTTCGAAAATAACATGCTGAAAATAGAATAACTGAAGAAAAATTAAAATCCTACATATTCGACGATAGTACATCGCATAACATAATTTTATTCGGTGGTCGATTGCTGAATTTATATTATTGTCATGATCTAATGTGTTCACCGAATTTGGTAGTACATGTCATTTTACTTATTTAACTTCGGCTCGTTGTCAACAAATATAACATTTATGGCCAAATAGGACTCCATTTTTTCAGTAAAATGTTACCTTTTCGGTGATTTTTCAACAAAGTCAATATGTCATTTGCTTTTTTAAGTAAATATCATGTTGTCTTCTTTTTCAACGTTAGAAATTTCGTTAGAAATTGGTTCCTCCATGAAAACAGTGATTAACTATTTACTTTGAAAAGAAAAAAGTGTAATTAACGTAAAATAATATAGGGCATTTTGGTCTATATTTCATAAATTGTTAAGGGAGGCTATCTTAAATAATCCTCCCCGTAGTAAATTTTAAAAAGAATGAAAGATGACCTCCCTTTAACCATTTTTGGAGTGGCATTAACAATACTAAAAAAACATGGTAAAAACTAAAAAGGGTCTTGCGCGCGATTAGGGTTTCCAAAATTATCATTGCCAAATCTTCTAAGCCAAGGGGCACAGTTCGAAAGTAGCAGCACCATGGTTCGGTACAAGAAAAGGAAGCGGAAGATGGTTGAATCCATAATCAAGGAGCAAAGGTACGTGAAGTGATTCGAATTTCCGGTTGTGGTTCATTTTTTTGGTTTAATTCGATACTTGCTCTAGGTTTTGTTAGCGTCCGTCTTTGATTAGGGTTAGGAAAGGTTTCGTAGTTCGTGAATAGTTCTTGTTTGCTGGAGAAGATGAATAAAACAAAGGGTAGCGGTCGAATAGAAATTTTGCAGTTGGCAAGGAGAAATGAAAAAAAAACAAGTACACCTATAAACGGTGAGTCTTAGCCAATTTTTTAATATTTTTTTGGCTAGTAGCCACCATATATTTGTTGACCTGTGTTCTGTAATTGCAAAGAAATTAGTTTCTATTAACATATTTGTTGACTAAAATTATGGTGTCTTATATCTATATTGTTGGAGGAAAAACAATCCTAGCACCCAACATTATATTCGGTTTCTTCACTGGATGATGGATGATATTTAAAATATATATTATATGCAACTGTTGTTCTGGAACATTAAATTGAAAAGGCTATGCTGTCTCTAGATATATTTTTATTGCTACTGTTATTCATAAATACTTATTTATGCTTCCTAAGAGTGAGAAATTGATGAGACTATAAAAACAAACATGATGTCAAAACCATTCATACGTACACATTCTCATATGATTAAGAAAGTATAGGGGAGACAGTTAGCATATCTTCGTATGTGAATTGTTAATTTTGCTACCAAAATCTGATTGACATCCATCCTAAGCCAAGTTTCAACACAGCTCTCCCTATGCGGTTAAACCCCCGTCAAAGCCCCGCTATAGCCCATAGCGCTCTCCGACTGCTACGCTATTTCAATTTAGCATAGATGAATAGTAGCTCCGCTTAAAGCCTAGTTATTTTCCACTTCATCTGCTAAATCAACGCTATTTAGCATCCGCTTTAGCAATATTAATATACAAAGGAAGATTTGACCAATTCTCTTTCAAAATAAGTCAAAAAATTTAATTTAAAGAACTAATTTTAAGTCATAAGTGCCTTATATAAGATAGAAATGTGTAGTAATCATCCAATCCATTGTGTATAAACATGATGTTCTTTGATTTTGTTATACAATATTAATTAATATTCAATTATTCTACACAAATGATGCGGGAATGATAATTAATTAATTTTAATTGTATAGTTTTACATCTAGTTAAGATTTTTTCACCTCTGCTATATTCCTGTTATTTCCCTGCTTTATCCCCGCTACAACTTTACACCTCCACCGCTATAGAACCGTTAAGCGCTTTAACTGCACATAGCTCTCATGACAACCTGACATTAACAAAAAATATAATGGAAATCTAGGCATGTGGAACAGAAATTAGTATTGTATATAGATGAGTTATTTTCTCAAATTTGAAACATCAAATCGGAATCGCCATCAAATTTGTTCATCGATATTCATATATCATATAATTTGGCTAAATGTCATTGTTACTTTGCTTTTTTCGTAATTGCAGTACACAAAGTGCATCTACAGTTGGTCGTGTGCCTCCCACGTCATCAAACTGGAGGAAATTAGCTTTGGAAACACAGAAAATGTTGCAACAACAAAAAGGAAAGATAATAGCAGGAACTGAACCCGATGATAGTGGGAATGAGGAAGTTCTACTCACAATTATGATGAGGCCAAAGAAAATGTCAATCGCCAAGTCGATAAAGATGGCGAGGGTAATAAAGGTAAGAAGGGTGATAATGGTGATGATGAGGACGTTAACGGTGAAGAAGAGGATGATGACAGTGATGAAGAGGATGATAACGGTGATGAGGAGGATGATAATGGTGATGAGGAGGTTGATAACGCTGATGATGATGATAATGTAGATGAGGAGGGAAATGAAGAAGTAAAACAACGTACTGAGGATGATTCGGGTGAGGATGAAGAATATATTGTTAAAGTGGAAAGACGAGTAGTAGTAGTAGTAGCAAAAAGAAGAGTAGAAAACAAGAAAATATTGACTAGTCCGAATGCGAAGAGAGTCAAGAGGAGTTGGTGACTGAAGTGGAAGGAAGAAGTAAAAAGATAAGAGGCAAACGAGCGAAAAAGGAAGCATCGCCTCAACGAACGGAAATTGAATATCAGCCATCATTATTGTTCGCATTCAAATACCAAATTGCTAGTAAAATATGGAATTCGACTGTAAGTTTTCTAAATTTCATATCAGTACACGACAAATTAAAATATTATGTATGTATGTTTGTTATTGTATTTGTATCAAGCATAAACCACGGGAAGAAAGTAGAATCGTAAAAATTCACAGCCATATTGGTACACAAAGTTTGTGGGACTATAGAAACGAATGTTCGTTTGTATGAAATGTTGTAGTTCAGTTAGGATTACATCGATTGGTGATGCATGCTCATGAAAAACTCGATAAAGTTCTTATCAATGCATTTGTGGAAAGGTTCTATCCATAAACGAACAGTTTCCATCTTACATTTACAGAAATGTGAATAACACTCAATGAAGTTGTGCACATTACCGGTCTTCTAGCAGAAGGAAGAGCAGTCACAGGTTCGCTTGGTGGGTCAAGGGGGATTACCTATCATAATGTGTATTGTAACACCCCGTATTGTAAAACACACTGTTAACAATAAATTAAGGAATACTTAAACAAATATTCGGAGTTAAGTGAAATGGACTGCGCTATTGCTTTCGTCTCGAAATTCTGGTCAAAATAGACACCTGGTTTGTGTAAAACGGATATCGTATGAAGAAGTTATTAAGGTTAGAAGTTTTATACGCATAAGAGAAATATATATAAACAAATTAATCCAGAAATTCAATTTAATTTGAAAATCAAACAAGGCGGGAGGACTCGGGAAATCGTCCCGTTGGGGGTTGACGCCATGCCCTCAGGTGTCGACCCATGGGTTTGACCCCTCAACTAGGGTATCGACCCCTGTGTCGACCCCAGGGTCGACCCCCTGGGCGCACCTGGACGTTTTTCTGGATTTGTTCATTGGCTGATGGCTGTATAAAGGACCCTATACCCATTGTTTTATTCATCTAAATCAATGGCGATGATGTGATGCTGCTCCAACTCAGATTAAATTAGCCTTTTCTTCAGCAACGACGATTCATGCATATTCAAAGATCGCTGATTCAACATCAACATGCTTTTCTCAGTTTTCTTAGATCCATTCTCTGTGAGTTTATGTTGCTTTTAGATATAAACACCTAAAATGTAATCTTGACACACACATATATATATATATGAATTTGGATCTAAAACTATGCCTAATCAGTTCTATTATAACATGTTCATCAAATTTGTTCTTATATGCATGTCTTGTTATTATGCCCAATTCTGTCACTATATGCTTATTCAGTTGCCATGCCTATTTCTTCCATCATATGTCTATCTTGTTATTATGCTCATTTCCATTCTCTTCCCTTCTTCTTTTCCCTTTTTATCTTATAGCCAGGCTACCTTCGAGCCTAGGCATAGCACTGAAGTATGCGAACGTGTGAAATTGGGAACGAGGGGAAACGTTAAAATTGGGGAATAACTTATATTGGGAAATTTGGGCATAACTTGAATTGAAAATATGAATATGGATTTGAGGCATAAACCAAATGTGATTAGAGATCTTAATTTGGGGGCATATGGTCCATGATGAATATGACTTTGGAAAGGGGCATGAAAACAATAATGAAATAGGAATAATTATTAAAAAATTAATATGCCAAGATTTGCAGTAATTAGAAACTGTAACCGTGCTTAGACACGAGGTTAGATTACACTTGTGGTAGAAGCCTGCCCGGAACCGCCTGACATTTCCAGCATCCACAAGTGGTAAATCTAATGTGAGCAGTCTAAGTGCATAAGCACGTGACGATGCTAAGATACGAGGTTAAGTCCGACGTATGGAAGAAGTCTACCAGACCCAACCGGCATATCCTGCATCCTCAAGTGGTAGAATTAATGTGGGTGGTCTAGCACATTATAAACATAAATTAATGTATGGTAATGAACTTGTAGTACTTAACCTATTTGAATCCGTAAGGAATGCATGAACATGTAAACTTGAGTAGGGGTTAAGTAGATTTTCTTGAATCAGTGGGAGAGTTAAGTTAATCTCGTTAAATATGTGGGGACGGATTATACATATGAACCCGACAAACTTAACCAGTTGGGTTATGCGATCTTGCTAAACTAGTGGGCATAACATGTTGAAATCCTAGTAGCGGGGATGCAATGTGACACCCCACGTTCGTTAATGTCAGTCGTTAAGAGAATGCATTAAGTTTCGTGAAGTGTTATAGGTAAACAGAAACAGAAACATTACAATATAGATATAAAATGGCAGTGGAATTTAAAACTTTTATTAAGCAGAAAACATCTTGGTTCAAAACATAGTTACATCACAAGTCTGAAATGCATAAAACCTAGTACATCAATTTAAAACTTTTGTCTTGTACTTGAATCATCAGAGCATAATAATAAAAGAAGCATAATCCCCAAAACATAGACATAGTAGAGAGATATGAAATCAAGTAGTACATCTAAGCAGCTCCAAGCAGAATGAAAGCAGAATCCTGATCAAGCTTGAGTATTCCCACCCTAAGAACCTAAGGGGGGACGGAAGAGAAAGAAGAGGAAACAAAATAGGTCAGACATAAAGTCTGGCAAGTCCAGTTAATTTTAGCATATAAATAAGTAAAAGTATCATGACAGGAATATAAACTGGAGAGATAGATAACAACACAACAAGGAAGGTATGAAAAGGTAAATAGGATAAACATGATAGAATATATTGCGCTTCCCTAGTACTTCCTCTGCACCAGTACTAGTGTCGTATGAACAAGATGATCCCCAACAAGTATAAGATGGTAGACTTAGGCGTACTTCCAACGAGAGGTTTTACCCCATACAATAACTAGTAGCCCAACTAAACATACCGGAGTTACCCCTAAGGATAATAACGGGCTCCTAAACATACCGGAGTCTAGATGTACCCTAACTACTACCCCAATCGATCAGTTCCCTACTCCGTAGATACCCTGTGTTGGCCCTACGGTAGGATGTATCACTTCCTAAAGTGGCAACCCTTTATTTTCAGGATGTGCACAACCATATCTACAGGTGTCACGACATCTTAATCCTCCCCTGTCTAGACCCATGCACACACATAAGCCCGTCGGAATGCGTCGCCCACACCGCCCTTCGTTGGATCTTTTACATTCAGTCCAGTAAGCGTGCCCCATCGCTGACCTAGTTCGGAGTACACGTTTAATGCCTATATATGGGTTACTGACTAAAACGGGTCCCACACACAAGATGATACAAGCTTCCTCCTATGCTTGCATCCCAACTACCAGGATTTCCACAGGTTATACACTACCGGTGTAACAAGATTGCATAACCCCACAGGTTATGCCCTACAAATGTAAAAAGATTGCATAACCCCATAGGTTAAGGTTGTGGGCCTATATGTAAATATTACCCACCACCCCAAGATATACTTAACCCTCCCACTGTTTCAATCAAGTTTACTTAACCCCTACTCAAGTTAACATGTTCATGTAATCCTTATGGATTCAAACAGGTTAAGTATTACGGGTTATTCACATTCACATTGACTTCTTTTCAAATTACCAAGTTCCACTTGCTTAGTAATTTCATATATATATATATATATATATATATATATATATATATATATATATATATAGCTTAATCCATTTAAGCTTATTAATAAGCCCATCACATGTTATTCTCTAGATTGTAGTCCAAGATTTGTAATCTATGATCTATTATCCCCGGATTTTAATTAACAAAAGTAATCCACAATTATTCATTCTCTGTTTCCATAGTTACAATAACATGTAATTAAGTATACTTCATCTTAATTCACCCGTTTTCTATCTAACATGTCACTACAACTTGTCGTTGTTTACTTATTACCTTAGTTCTCTTAATTAACGTTTACTGATAATTTTTTCTTCCTTTTATTATAACTTATGTTATAATTTCCACTTGTCTCTAGGACAAGCCTACCTATTGTATAACATTCTCATTAATGTAATTAACTATAATAGGTTATTCTCATTCCCCATTTATTCCAGTTCATTTCCATTAATTACAATTAGTTCCATTTATTTATATCCTTTTATATACATATATTTATATATGTGTTTATGCAATAGACCTCCCACATTAAGTCTACACTTGTGGATGTTGGATATGCCAGGCGGGTTCAAGCAGACTTCTTCCACAAATCGGACTTAACCTCATGTCTCATCACGTTATGTGTTTATGCACTTAGACCCCTCACATTAGATTCACTACTTATGGTTGCTGGATATGCCGAGCGGATCCAGGCAGACTTATTCCACAAGTGTAATCTAACCTCGTGTCTAAGCATAGTTACAGTTTCTAATTACTGTAAATCGAGGCATGTTCATTCTTTAACAATTATTCTTATTTCATTATAGGTTTTCATGACCCTTTCCCAAGCCATGTTCATTACTAATAAATTTTATCATGCCCTAAGTTAAGACTTTAATCACAACTTTGATTTATGCCCCCAAATCCATATTCATGTTTTTAATTCAAGTTATTCCCAAATTTCGCAATATAAGTTATGCCCAATTAAGACTTAGACCAACATATAAATTATGCCCCAAATTCCAAGTCTTGGATTAAGGTACGAATTTTGCCCAATATTCCCATTCATGTTTTACAATATGAATTATTGTAACGACCCGCATTCTACTCATCGGAGGACCGTGGAATATTTATTTCATTTCCGTATGGGGTCATGTTGCCATGTAACTTTGGGGAACGACTATTGGGGTCCCATGTTCACGATTTTTTCCGAGTTTTCAAATGACTATTTTGCCCCTGGCAAATCTTGTTTCGCCTATGACTTTTGATTGGTAAGGAGTTTTGACACGAAACCACTTCCATTGGATTTGGATGATGGTTTATCTTTCTGTAGAGTGGTCATATTAGCCAAACGGACTTTTCGTTTGGAGATATGGCTGAAATAAGGTTTGGAAGGTGAAAAACAGCTTAACCGGACCTAGTTAGGGTGATTAGCAGCTAGGCCCATAACCCATTTCAGGATTAGGATTATGGGGAGGCTGAAATCAGTTAGAAAATGATTTATTTTTCATTTTCTCAGCCGCCACTTACCTCTCTTCATCCCTAACAATGGCCTCCACCTTCTAAATCACCCCCAAATCACTGTTTAAGCATATATTAGCATAATCAACATCAAATCTAGGCAAATCAACACCAAATTAGAGTTGGAGCTGCTGTGTTGCATAGGAATTTGACCCAAAACAGTAGAGAAGTTCAGATCTATAATTCATTTGGGGCTAAGGTGACTGATTTGCATTGTTTTTCACCAATTACGGCTAATTAGGGGTGATTACTGATAATTAGCGATATTTTGGCTTTGGAAAATCTAGAAAAATTTGTAAAATTCTTAAATATTATTTTAGGGCTCTAATAAAATTTGGGCTAATTGGGACATGTTTTGCTAAGTCATGATTAAGGGGATTAAGGGGAAAAACATGGGTTTTGGGTATGTTTGATCTATATTGACATGTTAAATTGTTGTTTGGTGTTTATGGTCAATTATACATGTTGCTATGACTGTTTGGAATGTTGTGCGATTGCATAGAAAAGTTAGATTGGTCGAAAACGCCTTTATATGGCGTAAATAGTTTGGTGGAAAAGTTGCGGGAATTATACACGAATCGGATCGGATCGGAGGAAGGAGGCACGAACCGACCCGCTCGTGAAGCACCCCCTTCCCACGAAACGCCCCTCCGAACTGTTGCATCACGAGCCACTTGCTCATAAACTGAAGCACCCCGACCCGGAGGATCAAACATAAACAAAAAGGGGCACGACCCGAACCGAATGTTGATCACGAACCAGAGTGCTACTCCGAACCGAGCCACCAGAAGAAGGAGTGCATTGACCAATCTAGGCGGAAAAGCCCGACCCGAACCGATGGGTCATCACGAACAGACCCGTATGGAATAATCCGATCTGAACCGGAGTGGTGACCGCGAACCGAACCAAGGAGCTTGGATATGAGTCGTGAACCACAAACCAAATTGAGACCGATCCAAAGAAGACTAGAACTCGAGATGCAAAGGTAGTCCGAATAGGAAGTAGAATTCTGGATCCAGATGGGAACCAATGAGTTAATTAACTTCATGAGTTGGACTTTGCTGCGGGACGTGTGCAAAGGGGTTATCGATGCCTATAGCTTTGACTCACCACTAAGAGACATATATTAGCTATGGATCAGTGCAGTGGAGCCGTTATGACTCCATGGGGCAAAGTGATCGTAGCAGGGCTATGAGCCAGTGCAGTGGAGTTGTCATGACTCCATGGGGCAGAGTGGACATAGCAAAGTATTTGTGGTTACAGATCAGTGCAGTGAATCAGTTATGAATCCATGGGGCATAGTGATCGTAACAAAGGAATGGGTGATCAAAATGGTAGATATCATATACTTTATGCACTGAGTGAGAGATGTGAGGATGATTGCTATGTTTGATGTTTGCTATCACCATGACATGCACATCCGCTCTCCATTATTTTCACACCATGTGTTAGTGTCACCTTGGAGTATCGTACATCCTGTTGTGCTAACTCTTTGGTTGCTGGTCCAGGTTCAAGTATGGTTATGTATACCTGTTATTGTTCTGTTTTTGCTGCTTATCGCTCATACCAGACTTTTGTCTCACCCAGAGTTTTATGTCCCATCTTATTACTCTGGGTGCTCCTAAACGAGCAGACTAGAGACAGATTAGCTAGTTATGCACGAGTAGCTGTCCGGAGATGAGTAGGAGGCTTACACGTATTATTCCCATATATTCTCCCTGTGTTGTTGCTGGTCACTACTTTGGGCATTAGTAGTGTACTTTCCTATTTTTCTTTACGGACATTTTTAAAAGTTGTAATAATGATGGTTTATATCATAAGTTGTATTTTGAATCTTTCTACTGCTATGATGGTTTAGTTTTCAGCTTATGCACTGTCTCGCCAGTTTTATATCAAGTTATGTTATTATTATATTTTGTTCCATGCGCTGTGAGATATACTACAGGTTCTTTGATGATTCATAGTTTCAAATCCTTCCTTTTTTCCTTTCATTTGACGACCGTTCCGTGCTAGTTGGACATCGGTACAGCGCGTTTCATTGGAAATGTCGGCTGGTGCGGGGCGGGCCGTCACACTTGGTATCAGAGCTCTAGGTTGCATAATTAACCTAGGGAAAAACATTAGGGAGAGATAGTACATATATGAGAGAGCGTATTTTTTATATTTTGGGTTTTCAAAAGATATATATATACACATTATTAGTATATCTAAGGATGGAGTCGCACTGCACAGGCACCACTGAAGAGACGGTTAATCGTTTTCTCCTTACAGATTGAACGATGAACCGATATACGAGAAATACTGGTTCAGGAGCCAATAATAGGAATGCTCCTTATATGAGGACGATGTTCACTGACTTCATAAGAGAGGTGCTTAGGGATGTTCAGAGGGAAGCTCCTAATGCTGCAAATGGTGGTGGTGCAGCAGTGCAGGCGCCTAGGGCCGATTTCGCCAAGCTCTGTAAGGACTACACTAGTCTTGGTGGGAAGTCGTTCCACGGAACGGAATCGGCTGCAGAAGTTCAGGATTGGCTCAATAGTTGTGACCACATCTTCGAGGACTTAGGGATCGATGATACAATGAAGAGGAAGCTAGCATCCCGTTAGCTGCAAGGACGAGCTATGAATTGGTGGAATGCTATTAAGGTAGCTACTCCTGAGGATCAAGTTACTTGGGATCAGTTCAAGGCCCGATTCAGTGATAAGTCTATCCCAGCTGCTTAGAAATCTAAATTATTTAGGAAGTTCTTGGAGCTTAAGCAGAATGGTAGGGAAGTCTTGGAGTATATTGCTGAGTTCGATACTTTATCAAAGTATGGATTATCTCTTATTGACACTCCCGAGAAGAAGAATGAGAAGTTCATAACAGGTTTAGATCAGTACTTAGGGGAAAGGCTTATTAAACCATATTGATGAGACTTTTGAATCGATTGTTGGAAAAGCATTGAGATCAGAGAGCCCTTATCCTAAGCCCAAGGCTGAAGTCGTTGTTGCATCTGCAGAGGGGCTAAAGCCGCAGGCAAGCGGTGGAGGCAAGAATAATTCTCAGAATAAAAGGAAGCGGAGTCTGACCAAGGATGGTCAGAAAAAGAAAGATAAGAAAGATGTTGAGTGTTTTAGCTGTGGCAAGAAGGGTCACTATGCCAAAGAATGTCGAGCATGTTGGATCTAGAATAACCCTAGAGGGGGGGGGTGAATAGGGTTTTTCACAGTTTTTTAACTGAAATGAAAAACTGACAGGATATATAATAATAAACAGATCACAGAATATAACAGAAATAGAAATGCAAAAAGTAAATCACACACAGATATACCCAGCTTCGGCAAAAACCCTGCCTACTGCTGCATTTCTAAGGTTTCTACTAGGTGATAGAACAGATCATGCATACAAGACCATGTACACTCGCAAACCCTGCTCCTATTCTAACCCTATGCTCAAATCCCTAGACTGACCGATATCCACTCGATCAGATTTTCCCTAATTACAACCCTATAAACATTAACCCAGATTTTACAGACTCTGTCAACTGTCAGTCAACACCTTGACTGAATTCCCCTAGTATTTTACAGACACTAGAAACTGGTTGATCGTTTAGTTTTACAACTTGAAATAAAAACAATACAAAAAATTAAACAAGAAATAACTATAAAACCCTAGTACAAAAAGATAGCCTCCCCTTTTAAATTATTGGCTTAGCCAATTTTCATGTTGGTCGGCCCGCTCCTTTTCTCATTTGCCCAATCTCCATAACCCGATGTCTCTTGTTCTCTGGACAGAAAATGGCGGTTTCAAAATAGAAACTGGGGTTTCTTCTAGTTGGCTCTAAATCAAATCATGAATTCTGAAGAGATTGAAAAAAAAATGTTCTCTGAAGCTCGAGCAAATTCGTGGCTTGCTTTCTGATGTGTCGATTTGGACTTCCCTCTCTGGCACTCGATCGAAACCGTAATATGATTTTGTGAGTAATTCGATTCTCTTGGAACTCTTTTAATTGTTTGCGTTGGATTTCAAAAAAAATGATAAATTGCCTGTGATGATGTGGTGTAATATAGGATAAAAGAATCCTATGATAGCTCTCTGATTTCACGATTATGACTTGGCTGATTTGTCCCTGATTTGCGTTTTCCTCTTTTTAATTCTCGACTGAAATTGATTTTTTGAATTTGAAAAAAGGTATTGAAAAACTTGCGTGATTTGATGAACTGTCCCTTGTGAATTTCGATTCGATTGGTTGCCTTGTTTGATTGAATCGGCCTTGTTTAAGTTTTGCTGCATGACTTTCTTCTTTTTGCTTGGCTTGATTCTACAAATTTAATGCCATGATTGATTTGTGAACCTTGTGAATGAATTTTCTGGAGATAATTCTTGCCCATTTCGCTTGATACTTTCTGAAAGTAATTGATTTATTTCTTACCAAGAATGGAATTGTGATTTCTCAGAAAAGCTTTGCCAAGAATGATTTGTGGAAAACAATTTAAAGACATGCCAAATATTTCTTCTATGGACTTTCAATATTCAGGAATCAAATTGAATTTGTCTTGCCATCCTTTAAGAAGATTTATTGCCCAGTATTAGTTGAACAATTTCAGTAGAACAGGACTGAATGGATTTTGTGGTCCCTTGACATTTCTGAAATCATTTTAGGCATTACTTCTTTCACAACCATGTATTTGTTTAACATTCCTGCTATGCCGTGAACCCCCATGATATAATTGATGCATGATTGATTGCTTTGCTGCTGGCCTTTTATATTGCACCTTGCCATCTGCTTTCCCATTTTAAAATCAATTTAAAAAAATTGCCTTAAAATCACACTGTGATTTTTGTGAGACAGTCTTGCCAAATATTGTGCATATGAAATCTGAAATAATTGTTGCCAAAAATGTGTACACTGTCCAAAATCAATTTTGTCACATCAGTTCTGTTTTTCTGGAAATTGTATTTCTTGCATTTGTTTCTTACCATGATTGCTGAGTTTTTTTTTTTTATAAAATTTGTTTGCCGAATCGCCAATACTTGATACTTGCCTGATTTTGATCACTGAACTTTGGATACATTAAAAGCCTTGTCGTGTTGATGATTTAAAAAAAAACTTTGGAAATGATATTTAGCAGATTTAAACATTTGCCAATTATGCTTGATGTTTATTTCATGAGTGCCTTAATCTTTTCTCGAACCATTTGAACCTGAATGAATAGCTTGTATATGAAAGATGTTGCCATTGCACATTTGCCATCCCTGCCAACCTGATTTAAATGTGATCCACCATCATTTGCACACTTGCTTATGCACCTTGAAACTGCCCAGTTTGCATTACCATATATACTTGCTCTACCATGCTTGCTTGAAAGTCATGTACATATGCAACTTACTATTGTTCCTGGACTTGAATGTTTGCTCTTGTGAACATGTACTTTTTATACTTGACTTGCTGTCTTTGTTTCAATACTGAATCACCATGCTTAGCTTAAGTACATGAACATGCTGCTCTACCAGTTTTTCTTAAAAAAAATGCTGACTGGAACTTGTTTTTGTGCTTGACCCTTTTAAGCTGTACCACTATGTATGTCCACTGTTTTTCATGTAGAATCCTGCTCATGTGCATGCTTCATACTTGTACACCCCTGATCTTGTATGCTCATGCTGTGTTACACCATTGTATCTTCTCCTGAGTTGATTTGCATGTAGATTTCACTAATCATGAATGCTGTTGAGTAGCTCCACTATTCTGCACACACTTATGCATGCTTGATTTGTTATGTTGCATTTGTTGATCTGCCACCTTTGTTTCTCCCTTTTGAGCTGAAGTATTTGCACTGCCATTTCTCTTTTTATTTTTACCTTGTCTTTTGACCCTGAAACAAAAGAAACAAAAAAAACAGCAGTCAAACTGTACTGTGTTGAGGCTGATCAGAATCAGTCGGTTCTGATCAGCAAACCAGTATGGTTATGGCGTGGCTGTTCAAGTCTGAAAAATGATGAGAAACACACCGAGATCTGAGGCAAATAAATTTTCAAAATAAAAAATATATCTTCTTAGAATTTTAGAAATCATTTCTGTATCAGATACTGTGTGTGTGTTTCTGTGATGACAGGTAAGAAGACTAGACTGACTGATAAGCTGTGAAGACAGTGAAGACAGAAGACTGAAAGCAGAACAGTGTTAGTGTGTGTGTGTAAGTGTCTTTATAAGAGTCAATGTGTAGCTGAGGGACTAATGTATATGAAAAAATGATTGTACTGATTATTTGTAATAAACAAAATCTGTTTGAAATAAAGTATAATTTCATTGTTGTCAAACGGACTTGTCTATTCTATTCTGTTGATTTATAAGTACAACAATTCTGTGAAGCAATTAAATAGTGGAGTTGTAAATAATTGTACTGTTCGAGTGTTTGAAATATAATATTTAATTTAAATAAAATACTGTAAGAAAATATGAATATCTATATAGTCGTATTCTATTTAAATATAAATATAATATTCCTGTTTGTGATGTAGAATAACAGTACGATTTCAAACACATTAATAATAATATTTATTTGGTTGTTATCATCAAACAAAAATCATATAACTGTGTATACAACACTGTTTTATACAACAATCTCCCCCTTTTGATGATGACAAACAAATAAAAGATTTTGAACACAATAACTGTGTTCGACAGTGAATATTGAACTCCCCCTATTTATTAGCTCCCCCTACAACAGACAACTCCCCCTATAAATGTGCATGAGTGAGATGAATAATAAATTTTCAAAATTAAAAATATTTATAAAATATTCACTCATAGATCAAAATCTCAATCCATTCTCCCCCTTTTGTTATCATCAAAAGGATACAGAGTTTAAAATACAGATGAAAATTGACTAAAAATATAATTTCAGCTTAAGAGTAAGAACGGTCATCATTAATTTCAATCAGTCAAACAAAAATCATAATAAACTAAGAACTGGTGGCATATTTCACATTGTAGAGAATGACGGATTTATGATGAATTTTATATAGAATGGAGAGAGTTTTAAAAACAATTCATTTCCAATTATTTTCAAAGGATTTTTATAAAGCACAAAAAGAGTGATGGATTTGAACTATAATCAATAATTCAACTTAAGTGAGAAAATCGAATAATCTCAAATCCCAATACCTATCAATCAACAAATCATAATACGTCATAAAATTTCAACATATTTCATAGAATAGAAGATGGATTGATAGGCTGGCTTTTATACTCAGAGGAGAATTTCAAAACTTATTTCTATTTTTAGCACTTTATTTCCTTTTTATTTAAGAGCACACTGACCACACATAACCAGAGCTTGGATTTTTAAATGGAATCAGTCGCAGCTTAAATTATAAGACGTCTCATAACCATGCATAACCAGAGCTTGGATTTTTAAATGAGGTTAGAGACACTCTTATATATTAATTATATTTTTATCATTTTCAGCTTTATAAAAGAAAAAAAACTCTTTGGTATATGAAACCAATATGGATGATAGAAATGTGGTAGGCACAGAAATGGACTGTGAAATAAATTTCTAAATTAATTATATTATGAAATAAGCTCGACTGTACAGGGATTATTGAAAATTTTCAATTCTCACTAATTCTGAATAATAATATAGTCCCATTTCTATCACAAATAATTTTCACTGTTTCAAAACAAGATGATTTTTCCTTTTAAAAAAATAAACTCTCCACATTAATATAAAATCATGATGGATGGCAGACGGGTGACAGATAAAGGAGATGGTCGTGAAATAATTGCCACTTCAAAGATATTATAATAAATATTCAACCATCATGAAAATCCAAATAAAATCTCCTCTTGTTGTGAAATATACTGCAGTCACAATTCTTCACAATTTCAAAAACTGATAATAATTTTGATGAATTATAAACATAGCACAAATTGGATATTGATTTCAATTTCTGAATGAATAAAAATAAATAATTTTTAAAATTGAAAATCAATTACAAGAAGAATTTATACAGATTTATACAAGAGGAAAAAAATGTGTATGGTGTATATACAAGGTGAAAAATTCAAAGACAGATGGATGCAAAAGCTGATACCAATTGTAGTCTCCTTTATCGAGGAATTTAATTACACCCTGATGGACTATCATGGACATCTCAGACCAAAGAAAATTAAACACAAACTTAGCCAGACAAATTTAGCACATTTATTTGTATAAGGCAAAAAAAATGTATGGATCTATACAAGGTGAAAATTTGAATCTTAGTACAGATGGGTGAAACAAATATAAGCACTTCTGATACCACTTGGTGTCTCTATTAACAAATTTTAATCATAAAGCCCAAACAGACAAGATTACAAATTTGGCACAATTATCAGAGCAGCAGTCAGATTAAAGCGGGCAGTTATTTGAAAACAGTATCAGAGCAGCACAAAGACAGTTTCCAAGCAAGCAAGTCAAGATGATGGTCGAAAAAAAATCCATGATCCCAGATTAAAAATATACTTTATTTTAAATCATTTGAAGAAAAGTGAAAGAATTAGTATTTAACGAATCAATCACATCAGGTTATATTTCAGATTCAAAATTATGTGTGAGATTCAATAAATAAATAATTTCAAATGATTTTAAACAAATATATATTCAAATCAAATAATCATACAATAACAATGATACTTATGACCATATTTTCAAAAGAGTTTTCACAAATATTTTTGACAATCACAAGAGAGATTTCAAATCATTTACATCAAGACTAAATAATAATTCATGATCCAAAAATAATGGTTTATTCGAAATCATTTGAACAAATGTAAATCATGAGATACAATGAACCAATCACACATAATTAATAACTTCAGATTTGAGAGGTGTGTGAGATTCAAAATATCAAAAATTTCAAATGATCTCAAACAAACAAAAAAAATCTAAACCAGATGATCATGAATAACGGTGAAATTCAAGATGTAAGACAAATTAAAAAATGTCTAAGCCAATCTGAAAAAATAAAAAATTATCACAACTGATAAATAACAGAGTGTACTGTAATGAGTATAATATTTTAAGCGCTTCCAAAATTAATTGAAAGAAACTCAAAATAGCATAAGAGTGTGAAATTTCATTAATTATTCAGATCTTCGAAAATTTAGAATTCAAATTAACAGTGTTCAAGATATGGCACGAATACATCAACACAGTTATGAATTCAGAAATAAAAATATACTTCAAAATAATTGCAGATATTTACAAGATTAAGTACAATATCTGGAAAAAAAACATCAGAGTTCTATACACGCAAAACAAAATTCCAGAATATCATGAATACTGCAATTCAAGAAGCACAAAAAAATATGGCAGTGATAAATCAAATCAGAATAGACAGAAGAAAGAGAAATAAGGGAGAAGAAGAAGAAAAAAAAAACAGAAAATATTTACAAAGGTGAGTTTAGAGATCATACCAGAAACCAGTGTATATCAGAAACTCTAACTCAACAGATTTTGGCTGAAGGAACTGTAAATGATACAGAAGTATAAATCAGCTTGATTTCAAATTTCTTTTCAGCACAGTAGTTCCTCAGCCACCCTTCTTCGGTACCTAACAGTTGAGAGGATTGAGTGGTCTAACAAAATTAGAAAAACCACTCGTAGTTTTATTAACATCTTTCGGTACCCAGACTTGCTTGTATAACAATCCATCTGAATTTACCTTTGTTCCCTTCGGAACCCATATCTGTTTGAATTTAACAATGTTTGTTTTATCTCTTCTTGGGATCCAGGATTGTTTAGATGAATTATTACAAAACAAATCCAAATTTTGCTTTTGATTCAAAAATCCTTTGGAATTAACAAAGATCAAATTATCAAGACGATTCTTTTCAAAGAAAGTTGAAGGATTTTTAAAATCGTTTGAGCTTCTCCTTTCAGAAAACTCAGATTTCCCAAAACCAAGTCCACTTCTATTTCCCAATGAAAATTGATTTTTAAACAACATATTTAAAGATTTCTCACCATTTGAAAATTTTGCCAGGGTTGTTTCAAGTTGTTGAATTTTAGTTTTAAGATCACCATTTTCTTTCAATAAATCTGAACAATTATTTTCAGTGATCTTACATCTTTCAAAATTAGATTTCAAAACCAAATTTTCATCTTTAAGCAGATTAATTTTGGTTTAGGACTCAGCAATCTCAGATTCAAAAAGTTTTTGTTTTTCAAACCTAAATTTCTTGGATTTTTCAATCTCGTTTTCCAGTTCTTTCAAAATCAAATCAGATTTCAACAAATTTTCTTTTTCAGCAATTTCAAATTTGGAATATATATCAGTCTTAAAACTTTCAAATTCCTTTTGCAAAAGATTATTCAAATTTGATATCTCGGTCTTGTTCTCATTTAAGATCAAACTTTTGAATATTTTTATTGAGATGAACAAGATTGGTTTTCAATTTAAAACAATTTTTGCAAACTGAATTTGAAGAATTTTTAAAATATTCTAGTTGTGATTCCAAATTATTAATTTTGCTGGTCAACTCAAAATTCTTAGATTTCAGAGACTTATTTTTTAGTTGGAGTTTATCAACAGACTTCGTTAAATCAAGACACATGTAAACCAAATCTTCATATGAGAGATTTTCTGTTTTAGCATTTGTTGATTCTCCATCATCTGATTCATCTGAGGTTTCATCTACATGACTTGTTAAGCATAGATCTGAATCAGAGTTGACAATCAGGGGTTTTGAGCTGTTGTCAGATTTTCCATACAACTTGTTGAGAGTTCTCCAAACTTCCTATGCAGATAAACAATGAAAGATAAGATTAAACTGTTCAGTGCTAAGATAGTCAAATATAATTTTCATACCACAAGCATTGAAATTAATATCTACACTATCAAACCCATTGATAATAACATCCCAACATTTAATATTAACAGTTTTTAAATAAAATTCCATTTTGGATTTCCAGTTTAAAAAATCTGTTCCAGTGAAAATAGTAGGAGATGAACTGGACTGACTCCCTATTGGTTGACACCTAGGAATCACCATTACTCTAGAGTTAACAGAATACCTGCTCCGATACCACTTGTTGGATCTAGAATAACCCTAGAGGGGGGGTGAATAGGGTTTTTCACAGTTTTTTAACTGAAATGAAAAACTGACAGGATATATAATAATAAACAGATCACAGAATATAACAGAAATAGAAATGCAGAAAGTAAAACACACACAGATATACCCAACTTCGGCAAAAACCCTGCCTACTGCTGCATTTCTAAGGTTTCTACTATGTGATAGAACAGATCATGCATATAAGACCATGTACACTCGCAAACCCTGTTCCTATTCTAACCCTATGCTCAAATCCCTAGACTGACCGATATCCACTCGATCAGATTTTCCCTGATTACAACCCTGTAAACAGTAACCCAGATTTTACAGACTCTGTCAACTGTCAGTCAACACCTTGACTGAATTCCCCTAGTATTTTACAGACACTAGAAACTGGTTGATCATTTAGTTTTACAACTTGAAATAAAAACAATACAAAAAATTAAACAAGAAACAACTATAAAACCCTAGTACAAAAAGATAGCCTCCCCTTTTAAATTATTGGCTTAGCCAATTTTCATGTTGGTCGGCCCGCTCCTTTTCTCATTTGCCCAATCTCCATAACCCGATGTCTCTTGTTCTCTGGAAAAAAGAAAATGGCGGTTTCAAAATAGAAACTAGGGTTTCTTCTAGTTGGCTCTAAATCGAATCATGAATTCGGAAGAGATTGAAAAAAAAATGTTCTCTGAAGCTCGAGCAATTCGTGGCTTGCTTTCTGATGCGTCGATTTGGACTTCCCTCTCTGGCACTCGATCGAAACCCTAATATGATTTTGTGAGTAATTCGATTCTCTTGGAACTCTTTTAATTTTTTGCGTTGGATTTAAAAAAAATTATAAATTGCCTGTGATGATGTGGTGTAATATAGGATAAAAGAATCCTATGATAGCTCTCTGATTTCACGATTATGACTTGGCTGATTTGTCCCTGATTTGCGTTTTCCTCTTTTTAATTCTCGACTGAAATTGATTTTTTGAATTTGAAAAAAGGTATTGAAAAACTTGCGTGATTTGATGAATTGTCCCTTGTGAATTTCGATTCGATTGGTTGCCTTGTTTGATTGAATCGGCCTTGTTTAAGTTTTGCTGCATGACTTTCTTCTTTTTTCTTGGCTTGATTCTACAAATTTAATGCCATGATTGATTTGTGAACCTTGTGAATGAATTTTCTAGAGATAATTCTTGCCCAATTTTGCTTGATACTTTCTGAAAGTAATTGATTTATTTCTTACCAAGAATGGAATTGTGATTTCTCAGAAAAGCTTTGCCAAGAATGATTTGTGGAAAACAATTTAAAGACATGCCAAATATTTCTTCTATGGACTTTCAATATTCAGGAATCAAATTGAATTTGTCTTGCCATCCTTTAAGAAGATTTATTTCCCAGTATTAGTTGAACAATTTCAGTAGAACAGGACTGAATGGATTTTGTGGTCCCTTGACATTTCTGAAATCATTTTAGGCATTACTTCTTTCACAACCATGTATTTGTTTAACATTCCTGCTATGACGTGAACCCCCATGATATAATTGCTGCATGATTGATTGCTTTGCTGCTGGCCTTGTATATTGCACCTTGCCATCTGCTTTCCTATTTTAAAATCAATTTAAAAAAATTGCCTTAAAATCACACTGTGATTTTTGTGAGACAGTCTTGCCAAATATTATGCATATGAAATCTGAAATAATTGTTGCCAAAAATGTGTACACTGTCCAAAATCAATTTTGTCACATCAGTTCTGTTATTCTGGAAATTGTATTTCTTGCATTTGTTTCTTGCCATGATTGCTGAGGGTTTTTTTTTAATAAAATTTGTTTGCCGAATCACCAATACTTGATACTTGCCTGATTTTGATCACTGATGTAACGACCCGCCGTTTTGATCGTGCCGAATCGACAAAACATGTTAACTCGGAACGTCCAAAACAACAGATTGTTATTAGCTTCTGAGGTAAATAGAATAAATCACAGAATCACAGATCACAGATACATATACAGAGTAACATAATATCTCACAGCGGGAATTACAAAATACAATAGTAGTTCATGAAGCTACTAAATAAGTTTTACATCAGAGTTTACATAAATAATACAGCGGAAGACTAATACAGTAAATGAAAGATAACTACAAAAACAGAAATGACAAGAATAGCTAGAACTGGGTCAAATGGACAGGTAGATATAGATGAGCAAAATCCAACATAAGCTCCAACTCCAAGAGTAAATCTCGAAACTGTAATACTCGATCTGACCCGAGCAATAATGCAAAACAAAACAACTCGGATCAGGACTAACATTCTCATGGAAGTAAATCAACTCAAATGAAATGTTCGATGAAATGCAATCAGTAACTTAGAGGATGTTTGGGATCACCATCCTCTAAGGATCCGTCAAACTAATACTATATAGTATAATACGCTATATACAATAGCGTCTATCAGTAAAGTAAAAATATCAAAATAGCGTAAGCGGGATTACCATGATTACCCTTACACCGTTTATATATTCCCATAGTATATACAGTACCGTAATTCCTCCGTAAACTGGAGGTTGATCAGAGGGCACTCCATATAAAACAGTACAAAACAAAATCGTAGTGGGCTCGTATAAGGCATGTGACAAGGCACACAAGGAATGCCAGGGTGGATTCACCGTTTGCAGAGCCGGACTGGTGGTAACGCATAGTAGCAACTACCGCCCACCTCGATACACACTCCCATAATCAAAAGGGCCCAAATCGAATCTCAACAGTAATAGAATAATATCGAAGAAGTGTGCTCGATAAGAGGTATGACCTCACTTGGTCCGTGCGTAGCTCCTGTTTTAGCCACATCAAGCTGACTCAAGGTAGTCAGGGTCTCGTAATTAATATGAAATAAAAAATGGAGTCGTTCGCCAAGTGTAACACCCCGTAATTCTATGACATTAAGTTTCTCAAATTAAAGTATAATTAATTTTTAAAAGAAAAATTAAAAGAAAAAGATCCATGCAGTTGTTTAATTTAAGTATTGTAACTTACATGAAAAAAAGAGGTAAGGAGAGAACAATAATTATTATTGTTCTAAGACTTATTAACAAAAGCCTCTGTAGCTCAGTTGGTTAAGGCATTGGATTGGTAGCATGGAGGTCGGTGGTTCGAACCCCGGCGGCGGCATAATTTTTTTTATCATTGTTTTAGAGAGGGCCAACTAAACATGCAAATATATGTACGTATACAAATTCAAAATTTGAAAGGATAAGAACGTACGTATAAGGAAATAAAGAAAATATATATATACATATGAGAAATATATATATATATATATATATACAAAAATATATGTATACGAAAGATAAAATTCAAGATAAGGCTACAGTCAATGAAATATGGCAACATCATTTGAATTTTGAAAATAAAATGAAAGTTGTGCGTATATATATACGCGTAAAATGGTCGTTAGAGGAATTGTATACATATAAGAATATTTCATGTGAATAAAACAGTTAAATAAATTCCAGAAATTCAAAAGTTTGAAAATCAAACTTTTACGCCAAAATAGCTTGTGGGACCCAATGCTGACTCAGCACTGCGTGTATGATAAGGTTTGGCTAGATTCATCTACGTACCTGGACTATTTTCTTAACTAGGTTCAATGCTGACTCAGCGCTGCGTGTACGATAAGGTCTTGAGCGGCTATATAAACAGCCCTAGTCTTCATTCTCTTTGCACCAATTCTCTTCTATCCTTATGCTGCTAAGATTCATGGCTTCTTCCCCTCCTCTAAATTTTCTTAAATAAATAAAATAAAATATGATTCAAGACGAGGAGATGCTGCTAAAAGACTTTTAAGGAGGGATTCAAATCAAAGTTTCAAGTGAAGAATTCAAAGGCTAGCTCAAACAAGTTTCAAGCAACGACGCACGAATCATAGCCATGCTTTCCTTCTTTTCTAGATCTATTTTCTGTAAGTTGGTTATTTCTAGATCTGAATATTTTGTTTTATTTGTGACATGAAATTAAAGGAATAAAGGAATATGCCAAATCTCTCTCTCTCTCTCTCTCTTCGAATCTGTGTTTATACTCTTGGACTGAATTAAGAACTGTTATGATTTGAGGACAAATAAGACTGTAACCGTGACTATGACTATAGAACTGTGGCCTTTGAAAGCATATGCCTTTGGACTATGACATAAGCCTTTGATTTTGGGACATATAAACATTGCCTATGACAATGACTTATGACTATGGGAATTATTTTCCCTTTTGGACTATGAACATCGCATATGACTATGGACATTTCCTACGACTGTGACTGTGACTACAAGGATTATTTCCTTGACTAGGCCTATACCTTTGATTTGGACATAAATTATTACTTATGACATAATGAGGACAACTGTGATTTTGACACCCATGATTTATGATTAGGAAAATATTGCTTTAGTTTTGTGATTGAGAAGTTGGGTCTAAACCCAATTTTTTTATTCTACCTGTTCCTTGGTTTTTCTTTGGTTTTAGGACAGTGGGAATTTACCTATTAAGTTAGGTCTACCCACGTTCTTGAACCTATGCCCATTCTTTGGTTTTAAGACAGTGGGAATTTACCTATTTAGTTAGGTCTACCCATCTTCTTGAACCTGCATTGTTATCCAAACCTTTTTATGCCAATTATTCCTTCTTGTCATTTTGATTCATTCCCTTTTTATCTACGAATCTAGATTTATTTATAATCTAGGTTGAATCACGATTATTCGAACGGTGGGAATGCGATTTGGGGAAAAACATGGAAATGAATATGAACGTAATTGTAAACTTGGAAATTGGCATAATTTGGAATATGTATTATGACATGCATATTAAAATGAAAACAGGGACATTTGACATGGATTAGGGAATATGTGATTTTGACATATTAAATTTAGCGTTAGTAAGTAAGCTAAATTTTAGGCATAAAATGTAAACTAGAAAAATAATTCTAGTTTTGCCATAAATTGTGAATTAGGATGTTAAACCAAGATTGGGTTAATTAAGGTTGATTTGGAATAAGTATATTAGCACAATTTTGAATTTATTCATAATTGTGAGCAATTGTCATGTTTAGAATAAATTATGGTTAGCGACACTAAATTTGGTATAATTTACATACCAAAAAGTATAAATATGATAAATAAGAGAGAATGGGCCATAATAATAAATATGACAATGTACATTAAAAGAGTAGTAATGAAATAAGTAAATTAGGAGTAATTTACTTATAGAATTCGTCATAAATGTTAAATTGTTCATTTACCACAAAATATGTAACTTGGTTAAGTTTTGGCCATAAATTATAAACTAGGATATTTAATCTAGTTTCGGCAATGAAATAGGAAATGGCCTAAACTGCATGTTGGGTTAGGACTTGGGCCTAGAATATAAGTATACTAGTAGGCTTGACAAATAAATATAGGCCAAATTTGTCTAAAAAGGGGAAATGGGCTTTTGAAATAAATTGTTAACAATTTATAAACAAAAGAAAAGTATTTTGATAACATCCCTTTTTATAACACATAGACCAGAAGGTTCTAGGGTGACAGAGAGGATAGTGTCTAGGCTTGGGTTTGGAAAATTCAAGTTTCCTGCCCTCCCTGGCTATCCCTAACTGATCCGAAGGACGGGATGGTTGTTTTCAAAACCAGATTTGGAAATTAATCAAAAACCCTTTGAACTTAGAAAACATGAATATGCCTAACCCGAGGTTAGACTGAGTTGCGGTGTAAACCTGCCCGGAACCGACCGGCACATCCAGTAACCGCAGCAATATCTGTCTAATGTGAGAGGTTGCGGCTTTAATTTATTAATTAAAGCTAGAACAAGAATGGGAGAGTTAAGTCCATAGGAACACTTAACCAACCTAACACGGTTAAGCTAGAATGGGAAGGTTAAGGAACACTTAACCAACTTAGCACAGTTAAAGCTAGAATGGGAGGGTTAAGTCCATGGGAATACTTAGCCAAATTAACATGTTGACTAGACTAGAAGGTGGGGATAAGTAAAGTTAATACACTTAGCCAATTTAACATGTTAATTAGACTAGAGGTTGGGGTTAAGTAATACACTTAGCCAAATTAATATGTTAACTGGACTAGACCATAGGGTTAAGTAAACTTGAACGCTTAACCATCAGAATATGATAAATGAATAGGGTTAAGTAAAAAGCATGAAGGGATAACACTTAACCAGTGTAATAGGATAAGGGAAGAGGGTTAAGATAGCTTGAATCGACTAAATACACTTAACCAACCCAACCTGGCGAGAAAGAAAACTAAGTAGTAGACCTCAGTTGAAAAAGGGACTAAGTAGTAAAACTTAGTTAAGAAAACAAGGAATTTGGAAACTAAGTGGTAAACCTTAGTTAGTAGAACTAAGTAGTAATTCTTAGTATAACATGAAGGAGCAGACATCCATCTGGTTTTAAGAAGGCTCCAACGAATTGGGTTACGAAGCCCGAGGCTTCGAGGGGACGTGAGGGTACTCTTGGTATCCCTCTGTGAGGCTGCAGATGATCATCCAGGGCTCACAGAGGTTAAGGTCTGCGTTAGAAGAACCGAGGGTATGCCTTGGTTGCAATATATATGTGGCAACCTAAAGACTAGGATGGACCAGCGTGATTCGGCGAGAAGACGGTAGCCCTGTGATAGCAACTCGTCGTCTACCATCCATCTTGAGTCAATCGAGATACGTGAAGCGGAAAGGAGGAGAACTCCAAAAGACCATATACTTGCTATCTAGTTATGGTTGCGGATGGCCATAGGATAGTGGGGCACCAGGGGCCGGCGTATTGTTCTCATTTTACAAGGTGTGCCTTTCATTAGTTGAGGGAGGGGTCAAGTGGGACCATAGCCACTGGAATAAAAACAGACCTTAGCATCTGCATCGGCAGATATCCGAAAGCTCCCAACCGAGTTCTGTATTCCTTGATTTGCCCTGTCACAGGACTCGGATCGCACATTACAGGACATGTGCATCTAGACAAGCGATAACGATTCGCGATACATGCGTGGGGAAGCCTAGGAGCATATACCACTCTAGGTAGTGTGTCCTAGACTTGGGGGCATTGTTCGACAGGTAGCGTAATCCCTAGTTGGACTAGGTGGCATAAACCCTGAACTCGAAAAGCGTTCAGCAGATAGCGTAAAACTATAGTTAAATCTAAGAAGCACTTGATAGAAAACCCTAGACTAGATCTAGGTAATAAATAATAAATGTATGCCTGAAGACAATGGAAACTACAGGGGTTGGGATCACGTTATCGTTACTAGTTGAACACTAGTTAGGTGGCGCAGAGATATGGAAACCAGTATAACAAGGAAATAGCGAAGCTGCGAAAATATTAGAGCGTATCCAGTCATCTTAGCATATCTTGTGACTACCTTGTCTAATCTTGTTGACTTATCGTCATGGTGTAATCTTGTATTCAGTTAATTCATGTCGTTTTGTTTTTCCATGTTCACATGCTAGAAGTTACTGAACTTACTCAGGCTTTATGTCTGACTCTGTTTTTCTTTCGTCTTCTTTTCTTCCGTTCCCCCCCCCCCCCCCAGGTAGTTGAGGAGGGAATAGTATAACTCAGGATTAGACTGGACCGTTGCTCTTTCCCAGCTTGAAGATTAGACGAAGTTGTCTTTGGATTCTCTTCCAGATGCTATGGCTGGCTCTTGCTACATTGGGGAATATATAAATGTATTTTCATGCTTCTTTATTTTATAAAGACAGATGATACTCTGATATTGTAAAAGAATCTTGTACAGACTATTTTATCAATAAAGCAAAGTTCTATTTTCCACTGTTTAATAATTTGTCTGTCTTATAATTTATCTGCATCTTTTACCCAAAATGCTCCACAGAACTTAGTGCATTCCCTTTGTGAGTGACACTAACGGACGTGGGGTGTTACACGTGGTATCAGAGTTGAAGGTTACCGGGTCAGATAAAGGATTTGAAAAATTATTTTTCAAAATGGTTTTTAAAGAAGCATTTTCAAAAGAAAAGTTTTGTTTTAAAGGAATATTCCCCAAAGCCATATGCACTGTCTTATCTTCCTCTGTTTGAATTCTTGTCTCCTTCTTTCTTTAGTCTCTGGGGCTCCTGGCTTTCTGGGAGGTAACCTCATCGAAGGGCAAAGTAGTGCCCGACTTCCATCTATAGCCGTAGTTGTTTCACTTACGGCCAGTCTTCTTTCAAGCTTAGTAGGGTCTTCGGTATGATGGAAGCAGCTTTCGAGGGATTTGCCAACATGGTTATACACAGAAAAAGGTGAGGAGTTTGGCAAAAGGGAGCACAATCCCAGGATGAGGAAATCATGGATGTAGGTTTAGCTCACGAAGGAGGAAGAAAATTATAAAAGAGGAAGTATCTTTACTATGGTATGATAGGGCATATAATTAAGGACAAAGGACAAGATTTTCAGAAGGGAAAGTACATGCTGAGCGTACCTAGGAGATAGGTGGTAAAGGTTTCTGTTGGAAGAATCTAGTTTTTCTGTTCGGATTTAGCACTTCGCATTTGTTCATATCCACTTCCATAGTTGGGTCTCTGCACCATAGTACTTGTATAGTAGAAAGATCCCACTAGAGTCTCAAATCCAATTGGTGGTCCGACCAGTTTTTGGTTAGTAGGGATTTGAGGATAGCTATCGAGTTTGCTTATATCATCTCACGTAGATCGTCTAAATTCGGAGAAGATATTCCTTGGATGCTTGTCTGATATTGGTTTAGGCCTTTGGGGCTTGTACTTGAGGAATGTCGAGTTCGGTTTGGATGGTTTGCGTGAAAGATGAATAGTTATGGTAGGTACTCTAAAAAGTACGGAGTGATCTTTTGACTCTCATGGTTATGGCGTGATGGATAAGCTAAGAGGGAGGCCTCTAATCATCTTAGTACATATAATTGGCGCCGTGATTGACATCTGTTTATTTTGGAAATGGAGATTAGGAACTTCACAATCGTGAAGATAAATTGGTTAAGATACGGTGGAGTAAAGCTCAAGAAGGCTAGATACTAGCAACATGCCCTTTTTCCTTAAGGGTGCATCCTTGATTTCTCTGTTTAGGAGCTTTACGCGTAGTTGTTTCTCTCTTTCCAAAGTATATCCTCTAGGTCGTATATGCGATCCTTAGGTAGAAGCCAATGGATGTAAACATGTATTTGAAACATGTTAGGGTTGAATGGTTGCAAGTGGTTGCAAATGGTTGCTCGTGGATGCATATGCATACGTATTAGGCACTAGATCAAGTTTGGACGCTCTCATATTGCATTTACATATATGCATTTGTTTATAAGTTGAACTTAATATGATATCATATGGACGTTGCATATGGATGAATGGCTGTGCACGCATGTAGTATTTACATGACTAGGGATGTTTGCATGCATGATTGGACGCATGGCACTAACATGATTTGCATTAAGGAGGTCAACTGAATCAGTAGACCGCCTGATTTTGCATTAGATAGAGACATATATACACACTATGCATATGAACATGAAAGCATTAGAAATCTTTTAAGGACAATGAATGCCTGTGATTGAATGGTTGAGTAGATGGGTGACTGGATGGTAGGACACATTCTTCATAACTTGAAGATTTCGGGGACGAAATCCTTTTAAGTGGGGGAGAATGTAACACCCCATAATTCTGTGACATTAAGTTTCTCAAATTAAAGTATAATTAATTTTTAAAAGAAAAATTAAAAGAAAAAGATCCATGCAGTTGTTTAATTTAAGTATTGTAACTAACATGAAAAAAAGAGGTAAGGAGAGAACAATAATTATTATTGTTCTAAGACTTATTAACAAAAGCCTCTGTAGCTCAGTTGGTTAAGGCATTGGATTGGTAGCATGGAGGTCGGTGGTTCGAACCCCGGCGGCGGCATAATTTTTTTATCATTATTTTAGAGAGGGCCAACTAAACATGCAAATATATGTACGTATACAAATTCAAAATTTGAAAGGATAAGAACGTACGTATAAGGAAATAAAGAAAATATATATATATACATATGAGAAATATATAAATATATATATACAAAAATATATGTATACGAAAGATAAAATTCAAGATAAGGCTACAGTCAATGAAATATGGCAACATCATTTGAATTTTGAAAATAAAATGAAAGTTGTGCGTATATATATATGTGTAAAATGGTCGTTAGAGGAATTGTATACATATAAGAATATTTCATGTGAATAAAACAGTTAAATAAATTCCAGAAATTCAAAAGTTTGAAAATCAAACTTTTACGCCAAAATAGCTTGTGGGACCCAATGCTGACTCAGCACTGCGTGTATGATAAGGTTTGGCTAGATTCATCTACGTACCTGGACTATTTTCTTAACTAGGTTCAATGCTGACTCAGCGCTGCGTGTACGATAAGGTCTTGAGCAGCTATATAAACAGCCCTAGTCTTCATTCTCTTTGCACCAATTCTCTTCTATCCTTATGCTGCTAAGATTCATGGCTTCTTCCCCTCCTCTAAATTTTCTTAAATAAATAAAATAAAATATGATTCAAGACGAGGAGATGCTGCTAAAAGACTTTTAAGGAGGGATTCAAATCAAAGTTTCAAGTGAAGAATTCAAAGGCTAGCTCAAACAAGTTTCAAGCAACGACGCACGAATCATAGCCATGCTTTCCTTCTTTTCTAGATCTATTTTCTGTAAGTTGGTTATTTCTAGATCTGAATATTTTGTTTTATTTGTGACATGAAATTAAAGGAATATGCCAAATCTCTCTCTCTCTCTCTTCGAATCTGTGTTTATACTCTTGGACTGAATTAAGAACTGTTATGATTTGAGGACAAATAAGACTGTAACCGTGACTATGACTATAGAACTGTGGCCTTTGAAAGCATATGCCTTTGGACTATGACATAAGCCTTTGATTTTGGGACATATAAACATTGCCTATGACAATGACTTATGACTATGGGAATTATTTTCCCTTTTGGACTATGAACATCGCATATGACTATGGACATTTCCTATGACTGTGACTGTGACTACAAGGATTATTTCCTTGACTAGGCCTATACCTTTGATTTGGACATAAATTATTACTTATGACATAATGAGGACAACTGTGATTTTGACACCCATGATTTATGATTAGAAAAATATTGCTTTAGTTTTGTGATTGAGAAGTTGGGTCTAAACCCAATTTTTTTTATTCTACCTGTTCCTTGGTTTTTCTTTGGTTTTAAGACAGTGGGAATTTACCTATTAAGTTAGGTCTACCCACGTTCTTGAACCTATTTTGCCCATTCTTTGGTTTTAAGACAGTGGGAATTTACCTATTTAGTTAGGTCTACCCATCTTCTTGAACCTGCATTGTTATCCAAACCTTTTTATGCCAATTATTCCTTCTTGTCATTTTGATTCATTCCCTTTTTATCTACGAATCTAGATTTATTTATAATCTAGGTTGAATCACGATTATTCGAACGGTGGGAATGCGATTTGGGGAAAAACATGGAAATGAATATGAACGTAATTGTAAACTTGGAAATTGGCATAATTTGGAATATGTATTATGACATGCATATTAAAATGAAAACAGGGAAATTTGACATGGATTAGGGAATATGTGATTTTGACATATTAAATTTAGCGTTAGTAAGTAAGCTAAATTTTAGGCATAAAATGTAAACTAGAAAAATAATTCTAGTTTTGCCATAAATTGTGAATTAGGATGTTAAACCAAGATTGGGTTAATTAAGGTTGATTTGGAATAAGTATATTAGCACAATTTTGAATTTATTCATAATTGTGAGCAATTGTCATGTTTAGAATAAATTATGGTTAGCGACACTAAATTTGGTATAATTTACATACCAAAAAGTATAAATATGATAAATAAGAGAGAATGGGCCATAATAATAAATATGACAATGTACATTAAAAGAGTAGTAATGAAATAAGTAAATTAGGAGTAATATACTTATAGAATTCATCATAAATGTTAAATTGTTCATTTACCACAAAATATGTAACTTGGTTAAGTTTTGGCCATAAATTATAAACTAGGATATTTAATCTAGTTTCGGCAATGAAATAGGAAATGGCCTAAACTGCATGTTGGGTTAGGACTTGGGCCTAGAATATAAGTATACTAGTAGGCTTGACAAATAAATATAGGCCAAATTTGTCTAAAAAGGGGAAATGGGCTTTTGAAATAAATTGTTAACAATTTATAAACAAAAGAAAAGTATTTTGATAACATCCCTTTTTATAACACATAGACCAGAAGGTTCTAGGGTGACAGAGAGGATAGTGTCTAGGCTTGGGTTTGGAAAATTCAAGTTTCCTGCCCTCCCTGGCTATCCTTAACTGATCCGAAGGACGGGATGGTTGTTTTCAAAACCAGATTTGGAAATTAATCAAAAACCCTTTGAACTTAGAAAACATGAATATGCCTAACCCGAGGTTAGACTGAGTTGCGGTGTAAACCTGCCCGGAACCGACCGACACATCCAGTAACCGCAGCAATATCTGTCTAATGTGAGAGGTTGCGGCTTTAATTTATTAATTAAAGCTAGAACAAGAATGGGAGAGTTAAGTCCATAGGAACACTTAACCAACCTAACACGGTTAAGCTAGAATGGGAAGGTTAAGGAACACTTAACCAACTTAGCACAGTTAAAGCTAGAATGGGAGGGTTAAGTCCATGGGAATACTTAGCCAAATTAACATGTTGACTAGACTAGAAGGTGGGGATAAGTAAAGTTAATACACTTAGCCAATTTAACATGTTAATTAGACTAGAGGTTGGGGTTAAGTAATACACTTAGCCAAATTAATATGTTAACTGGACTAGACCATAGGGTTAAGTAAACTTGAACGCTTAACCATCAGAATATGATAAATGAATAGGGTTAAGTAAAAAGCATGAAGGGATAACACTTAACCAGTGTAATAGGATAAGGGAAGAGGGTTAAGATAGCTTGAATCGACTAAATACACTTAACCAACCCAACCTGGCGAGAAAGAAAACTAAGTAGTAGACCTCAGTTGAAAAAGGGACTAAGTAGTAAAACTTAGTTAAGAAAACAAGGAATTTGGAAACTAAGTGGTAAACCTTAGTTAGTAGAACTAAGTAGTAATTCTTAGTATAACATGAAGGAGCAGACATCCATCTGGTTTTAAGAAGGCTCCAACGAATTGGGTTACGAAGCCCGAGGCTTCGAGGGGACGTGAGGGTACTCTTGGTATCCCTCTGTGAGGCTGCAGATGATCATCCTGGGCTCACAGAGGTTAAGGTCTGCGTTAGAAGAACCGAGGGTATGCCTTGGTTGCAATATATATGTGGCAACCTAAAGACTAGGATGGACCAGCGTGATTCGGCGAGAAGACGGTAGCCCTGTGATAGCAACTCGTCGTCTACCATCCATCTTGAGTCAATCGAGATACGTGAAGCGGAAAGGCGGAGAACTCCAAAAGGCCATATACTTGCTATCTAGTTATGGTTGCGGATGGCCATAGGATAGTGGGGCACCGGGGGCCGGCGTATAGTTCTCATTTTACAAGGTGTGCCTTTCATTAGTTGAGGGAGGGGTCAAGTGGGACCATAGCCACTGGAATAAAAACAGACCTTAGCATCTGCATCGGCAGATATCCGAAAGCTCCCGACCGAGTTCTGTATTCCTTGATTTGCCCTGTCACAGGACTCGGATCGCACATTACAGGACATGTGCATCTAGACAAGCGATAACGATTCGCGATACATGCGTGGGGAAGCCTAGGAGCATATACCACTCTAGGTAGTGTGTCCTAGACTTGGGGGCATTGTTCGACAGGTAGCGTAATCCCTAGTTGGACTAGGTGGCATAAACCCTGAACTCGAAAAGCGTTCAGCAGATAGCGTAAAACTATAGTTAAATCTAAGAAGCACTTGATAGAAAACCCTAGACTAGATCTAGGTAATAAATAATAAATGTATGCCTGAAGACAATGGAAACTACAGGGGTTGGGATCACGTTATCGTTACTAGTTGAACACTAGTTAGGTGGCTCAGAGATATGGAAACCAGTATAACAAGGAAATAGCGAAGCTGCGAAAATATTAGAGTGTATCCAGTCATCTTAGCATATCTTGTGACTACCTTGTCTAATCTTGTTGACCTTATCGTCATGGTGTAATCTTGTATTCAGTTAATTCATGTCGTTTTGTTTTTCCATGTTCACATGCTAGAAGTTACTGAACTTACTCAGGCTTTATGTCTGACTCTGTTTTTCTTTCGTCTTCTTTTCTTCCGTTCCCCCCCCCCCCAGGTAGTTGAGGAGGGAATAGTATAACTCAGGATTAGACTGGACCGTTGCTCTTTCCCAGCTTGAAGATTTGACGAAGTTGTCTTTGGATTCTCTTCCAGATGCTATGGATGGCTCTTGCTACATTGGGGAATATATAAATGTATTTTCATGCTTCTTTATTTTATATAGACAGATGATACTCAGATATTGTAAAAGAATCTTGTACAGACTATTTTATCAATAAAGCAAAGTTCTATTTTCCACTGTTTAATAATTTGTCTGTCTTGTAATTTATCTGCATCTTTTACCCAAAATGCTCCACAGAACTTAGTGCATTCCCTTTGTGAGTGACACTAATGGACGTGGGGTGTTACACCAAGTCATCCCCTTCATTCTGGAACTCCACCACGTACATAGTTGTCAAAGTGGTTTTCGGTATTGGCAGAGAGTATGACAATAGCCGATCCCGGTCTCTTTAACAACCAATCGTTTACATTTTTCACACCGTGGTCATTATTTTATAAATCAATTTATAAAATAGTTTATACGAATTCTCATATTCGAATTTGAATTCAAAATTAAATATCTAACTTCGAATATATTAAATTTTGAAAACAACTCATCATTTTAGTCGATTAATGAAATTCGACACTTAGGTTCAAATTTCCTTTTATATAATTTAAAACGAAATCTTAAACTTCAATATAAACCAAATCGTCATATAACTATAATTCAAGTTATATAGTTCAAAACTATTACTTCTACATTTCAAATCAAAATCTTATATTTCCATTCAACCAAATTATGATTTAAAACCATTCTTATACATTGATTTAACAAATTCTTAATTCAAACCAAACGATATAAAAAATCAATTCCGCATATAACATCTATATATTCCAATTCATAATTAATCACTTAAAATTGAATTTAATTCTTATCGACTATAAATTCAAAATAAATCAATTTACCCAATTCACATTCATTTCTTATCAAGGTTCATAATTTAAACCAAATCAAATTCAATTTCTTAAATTTACCAATTCAAGTTCATCTCTACAAAAATTCGTATCGATTCTAATTCATAACTTAATATGAGTTCATTCGTTATTCAAATATCGTTATATAGATTTACATCTTTAAACTTCGAATTTAAATCGCAAAATATAAACTATCCATCTTGACTTTATTAAAGTTTATAAAATATATATATAAGAAAATTAACTTTGAAAAATAGATATGTATATATATATATATATATATGTATAAGTTTATAAAACTCTAAAATAAATTAGAAATAGATTATAAACATATATAAGTTTAAAATAATACAAAAATAGATTTAAAGAAATATTTATAATAATATAAAAAGGTTAAAATACTTATAGGAATCGATTATATGGTTTAAAATAAATAAATTTCTAAGTAAAATCTTAAATAAACATTTAAATCCCTATTTACAAATAAATCATTTTAAAACACATAATTTAAAATATACAAATAGTTTATATTTAAATAAAATATGAGTATAAATATATAAAGTCTTAAGTAAATATTTTAAAATAAAACTCATTATACTTCGGAAACATGACCCACGGTGTCCGTACATAGTTTTCTACCCTATGGTCAAGTGATACGGATATTTATCATTTCAACCCGCAATTGATAAAATTTCTACGGGTCTATCATTTCAACCCGCGATCCCAAATTCAATAAAAATCGTTCAGATCTATCATTTCAACCCATAACGATTTTTCCCTATTCTAATGTTCGTTCGGGTATGTATCATTTCAACCCTTAGTGATTTTCCTAAACTAGAGGTATCAACAATCACAAACAACAATCACAGTATATAAAATCAGTGCACCTACGTGTCATATAAATATCGTGTCACATATGAAAGTGTACATATTAAACAAACAATTCCTACTAACAGCCCTATACATTTCATAACAGTTCAAATAGTTGATCTAAAATCCATGAAATAAATGTGAGTCAGGTGTGAGATAAACTCACCTTTCGTGGCATAGAAATGAAGACAATAGACGAACTGATACCGAATCAACCGCCGACTTCCAGGCACGATTCAGAATGGATCCAACTCGATGATCGCTCAATATTCTTTTATTTAATATGAAGGGGTTGGGGAATTTCTCAACTGATCGGTACGTCTATTGGGTTTTGCAATGGTTCGGCTATCTGGTTTGGAACGGTTTACGAACACAACACCAAATTTTATTCAAAAATAAACACACTAAATTCTTTTCAAAATAATATATATATACATATATATAATACTTAAAACCATTATATATAATATAAGTTACAACACAAAGTATTTACAAACAAAACATAATAACAGATACAGCACCACACAAAACTCACTCACGCCTTCACCCATGCATACAAGCTCCACGCCATACCCTTATCCAAGCACACATAGTTTTCAATACACACACGCAACAAAACTAGGGAGGGGGAGAGTCGCCGGTTCGGTGGCTTTCAGGGCGGAGCACTACAGGGCTTTGGCTTTGCTGATGATTGGAAAGCAGCACTCGGAGGCACGGCTCAGGTGGACAAGGGGATTCGGTGCTCTATGGTTTTGGGGCTGACGGGAAGAGGAGGCTCGGCAATTTCAGGCGGAGGGGAAGCTCAGCTGAAGTCGGTGACAACAGGTGGGGCGAGCTGGGTCGATGGCGGAGCAGGATGGACTGATGAGGCGGAGCTCGGTGGCGATGCCATGCAGCTGGAGGAGGACGCGGAAGGGTGCGGTTTACAGGGAGGAGGCGGGTGGTTGGAGATGTGGAGGAACTCGCGGTTGGGTACGAAGATGGGATGGGCGATGGGAGTGAAGGTTGATGGGAAGAAGATGGACGAGTAGAATAGGTATGGCGTTGGGCAAAAGTAGTGGAGCAGAATGAAAAAAAAAACAATGGAGGAGGAGAACAAGCTGATGCATCATATTGTTAAAAATATATATATATACGGAAGGGTAGCTGGCACTTTAGTTCCTCACGAAATCACGCGCTTGGGGAATCGAACGATTCTTTGGGATCTGCACCGTTATTAAAGTGAATATGGCCATTCAAATGAAACCATTTAGTTTTAAAATTCAAAACGAATGAATGGAAGATGACAAGAAAGAATGGTTTGCCAATTTGAGCGTTTTCCGGTTGGAAACACATTTTTTTTCTTTTTATATATAAATAGTATACGATATGAAAAGCTGGAACAGTGACTTTGGGAAGTGCAAACGCTTTGACAAAAGAAAGGCAGAAGGACAAGTTGCATGCAATTTAAAATTAATACGGTTGGGAAGTTCAAAAGAAATAAACAATGAATGGTTTGGCTAGCTACTTGAAAGGGAATGATTTGGAACATGGAATGCTAAGTTAAACTGAAAGCAAGGGACGTAAACTTAAAATTTAGAAATGAGAAGGCTTGGCTACATATGCTTTGTAAACAAAACGCATGCATGATTCATGCATGTTGAATGTACCTAACTTAAGGAAAATTTTTAAAGAAAAGCACCATGGTAACATTACCGACTACATTTGCAGATCCAATTAGCTGGAAAAAATTATGTTGAATCAAAATAGAGACACGTCGAACTCAAATGACTTTGTTTCAAAAATGAACTGTGCAAGCCTTTTTGAAATTACAGCGCGAACCGAGCACCGAAACTGATAAATAAAAATATTGCGGAAATCAGCGCGACAAGACGGACGCAACGGTATATAATTTGCAGTGTCAGGAGTCTTCGTTCAAAAATGCATTACGGACCCCTTTGACGTAAAAATGCGGACGGAAAACGGAGGTCAAAACGTCTGATTTTCGTGAAACAAATTTCGCCGTCGGATTCATGACAACGAATAGAATATTTTTCGTGTTTGTCCGAACTGGTTTTGGAGAAATTTTAAAATCACTAAAATTTGGTCTGTTATGCGCAGCTTTGCACTGAAAATTGCGCGATCGAAAAATAGTCAAATTTTCCGATGAAATTTTTACAGTTGCTACATCTCACTGTACGTATTACAAATTTCGAATTCCCGTTATGAAAAACCATAGAATAATTTCAAAATAAAATTTTGATTTAAATCGGATTTTAAATCGTTAAAAATTACCGGTTGTTACAATCTCCCCTACTCAAAACTTTTCGTCCCCGAAAAGGAACGAGGTAGGGAAATAGTAATTAAATAATTAATATATTTAAACCAATGGTTCATATCTATTTTCATATATGTATACAATTTGAAATACAAATATTTAAATCAAAGATTAAAATATTTTCATACATTTCAAAATAATTTTAAGTATTCACTCAACGTCTCGATTGGCAATATATATCTATCCCACTTTCGAAACCTGAAAATAGATACCGATGATGTCGCGGTCATCACCAGAATCATTTTCAAGCGACTAGAATGTGACACAATATCTATCTAATACACATAGAATTTAGCATATATGTTGATCAGACATATATCCCAAATCACTAGGTATTCGATAGGCCAATTTTAACGTCAAATAAATACTCAAAACATCTTTCACAAATACATAAATTAAAATTTCAATATTTTATTAAGAAAATCTTATATTATAATACCTTTCAAAATATCAATTTCAGATCAATATCTAATAAGCACGAACTCACTAAAAGACTAATACTCTTCTTCTACTTCTTACCTTATTATGGACAAGGATAAGTTATAGAATTCAAGTTGAAAGCGGAACGGACGAAAGAACCTAATCAAAGAGGATCTACGAAGGAAGATGGATTCAGATGGAAAGTAAATTTCAGAAGAAGATTTAAATTTTTAACAAAATTTTATATCCGAAAATATTTGTTTAAAACCATTTTAAAACTATTTATACTTTCAAAATACGCTCTCTCTAAAGAAGTATTCTGCGACCAATTCCACTCATTCTAGGGTATCATTACCCTATCTCTAATGAGTTTTTACCCCATAGGCTAAAGCTTTGATAAACCAAAGCTCTGAGATCACTGATGTAACGACCCGCCATTTTGATCGTGCCGAATCGACAAAACATGTTAACTCGGAGCGTCCAAAACAACAAATTGTTATTAGCTTTTGAGGTAAATAGAATAAATCACAGAATCACAGATCACAGATACATATACAGAGTAACATAATATCTCACAGCGGGAATTACAAAATACAATAGTAGTTCATGAAGCTACTAAATAAGTTTTACATCAGAGTTTACATAAATAATACAGCGGAAGACTAATACAGTAAATGAAAGATAACTACAAAAACAGAAATGACAAGAATAGCTAGAACTGGGTCAACTGGACAGGTAGATATAGATGAGCAAAATCCAACATAAGCTCCAACTCCAAGAGTAAATCTCGAAACTGTAATACTCGATCTGACCCGAGCAATAATGCAAAACAAAACAACTCGGATCAGGACTAACATTCTCATGGAAGTAAATCAACTCAAATGAAATGTTCGATGAAATGCAATCAGTAACTTAGAGGATGTTTGGGATCACCATCCTCTAAGGATCCGTCAAACTAATACTATATAGTATAATACGCTATAAACAATAGCGTCTATCAGTAAAGTAAAAATATCAAAATAGCGTAAGCGGGATTACCATGATTACCCTTACACCGTTTATATATTCCCATAGTATATACAGTACCGTAATTCCTCCGTAAACTGGAGGTTGATCAGAGGGCATTCCATATAAAACAGTACAAAACAAAATCGTAGTGGGCTCGTATAAGGCATGTGACAAGGCACACAAGGAATGCCAGGGTGGATTCACCGTTTGCAGAGCCGAACTGGTGGTAACGCATAGTAGCAACTACCGCCCACCTCGATACACACTCCCATAATCAAAAGGGCCCAAATCGAATCTCAACAGTAATAGAATAATATCGAAGAAGTGTGCTCGATAAGAGGTATGACCTCACTTGGTCCGTGCGTAGCTCCTGTTTTAGCCACATCAAGCTGACTCAAGGTAGTCAGGGTCTCGTAATTAATATGAAATAAAAAATGGAGTCGTTCGCCAAGTCATCCCCTTCATTCTGGAACTCCACCACGTACAAAGTTGTCAAAGTGGTTTTCGGTATTGGCAGAGAGTATGACAATAGCCGATCCCGGTCTCTTTAACAACCAATCGTTTACATTTTTCACACCGTGGTCATTATTTTATAAATCAATTTATAAAATAGTTTATACGAATTCTCATATTCGAATTTGAATTCAAAATTAAATATCTAACTTCGAATATATTAAATTTTGAAAACAACTCATCATTTTAGTCGATTAATGAAATTCGACACTTAGGTTCAAATTTCCTTTTATATAATTTAAAACGAAATCTTAAACTTCAATATAAACCAAATCGTCTTATAACTATAATTCAAGTTATATAGTTCAAAACTATTACTTCTACATTTCAAATCAAAATCTTATATTTCCATTCAACCAAATTATGATTTAAAACCATTCTTATACATTGATTTAACAAATTCTTAATTCAAACCAAACGATATAAAATATCAATTCCGCATATAACATCTATATATTCCAATTCATAATTAATCACTTAAAATTGAATTTAATTCTTATCGACTATAAATTCAAAATAAATCAATTTACCCAATTCACATTCATTTCTTATCAAGGTTCATAATTTAAACCAAATCAAATTCAATTTCTTAAATTTACCAATTCAAGTTCATCTCTACAAAAATTCGTATCGATTCTAATTCATAACTTAATATGAGTTCATTCGATATTCAAATATCGTTATATAGATTTACATCTTTAAACTTCGAATTTAAATCGCAAAACATAAACTATCCATCTTGACTTTATTAAAGTTTATAAAATATATATATAAGAAAATTAACTTTGAAAAATAGATATGTATATATATATAAGTTTATAAAACTCTAAAATAAATTAGAAATAGATTATAAACATTTATAAGTTTAAAATGATACAAAAATAGATTTAAAGAAATATTTATAATAATATAAAAAGGTTAAAATACTTATAGGAATCGATTATATGGTTTAAAATAAATAAATTTCTAAGTAAAATCTTAAATAAACATTTAAATCCCTATTTACAAATAAATCATTTTAAAACACATAATTTAAAATATACAAATAATTTATATTTAAATAAAATATGAGTATAAATATATAAAGTCTTAAGTAAATATTTTAAAATAAAACTCATTATACTTCGAAAACATGACCCACGGTGTCCGTACATAGTTTTCTACCCTATGGTCAAGTGATACGGATATTTATCATTTCAACCCACAATTGATAAAATTTCTACGAGTCTATCATTTCAACCCACGATCCCAAATTCAATAAAAATCGTTCAGATCTATCATTTCAACCCATAACGATTTTTCCCTATTCTAATGTTCGTTCGGGTATGTATCATTTCAACCCTTAGTGATTTTCCTAAACTAGAGGTATCAACAATCACAAACAACAATCACAGTATATAAAATCAGTGCACCTACGTGTCATATAAATATCGTGTCACATATGAAAGTGTACATATTAAACAAACAATTCCTACTAACAGCCCTATACATTTCATAACAGTTCAAATAGTTGATCTAAAATCCATGAAATAAATGTGAGTCAGGTGTGAGATAAACTCACCTTTCGTGGCATAGAAATGAAGACAATAGACGAACTGATACCGAATCAACCGCCGACTTCCAGGCACGATTCAGAATGGATCCAACTCGATGATCGCTCAATATTCTTTTATTTAATATGAAGGGGTTGGGGAATTTCTCAACTGATCGGTACGTCTATTGGATTTTGCAATGGTTCGGCTATCTGGTTTGGAACGGTTTACGAACTCAACACCAAATTTTATTCAAAAATAAACACACTAAATTCTTTTCAAAATAATATATATATATATATACATATTTATAATACTTAAAACCATTATATATAATATAAGTTACAACACAAAGTATTTACAAACAAAACATAATAACAGATACACCACCACACAAAACTCACTCACGCCTTCACCCATGCATACAAGCTCCACGCCATAACCTTATCCACGCACACATAGTTTTTAATACACACACGCAACAAAACTAGGGAGGGGGAGAGTCGCCGGTTCGGTGGCTTTCAGGGCGGAGCACTACAGGGCTTTGGCTTTCCTGATGATTGGAAAGCAGCACTCGGAGGCACGGCTCAGGTGGACAAGGGGATTTGGTGCTCTGTGGTTTTGGGGCTGACGGGAAGAGGAGGCTCGGCAATTTCAGGCGGAGGGGAAGCTCAGCTGAAGTCGGTGACAACAGGTGGGGCGAGCTGGGTCGATGGCGGAGCAGGATGGACTGATGAGGCGGAGCTCGGTGGCGATGCCATGCAGCTGGAGGAGGACGCGGAAGGGTGCGGTTTACAGGGAGGAGGCGGGTGGTTGGAGATGTGGAGGAACTCGCGGTTGGGTACGAAGATGGGATGGGCGATGGGAGTGAAGGTCGATGGGAAGAAGATGGACGGGTAGAATAGGTATGGCGTTGGGCAAAAGTAGTGGAGCAGAATGAAAAAAAAAAACAATGGAGGAGGAGAACAAGCTGATGCATCATATTGTTAAAAATATATATATACGGAAGGGTTGCTGGCACTTTAGTTCCTCACGAAATCACGCGCTTGGGGAATCGAACGATTCTTTGGGATCTGCACCGTTATTAAAGTGAATATGGCCATTCAAATGAAACCATTTAGTTTTAAAATTCAAAACGAATGAATGGAAGATGACAAGAAAGAATGGTTTGCCAATTTGAGCGTTTTCCGGTTGGAAACACATTTTTTTTCTTTTTATATATAAATAGTATACGATATGAAAAGCTGGAACGGTGACTTTGGGAAGTGCAAACGCTTTGACAAAAGAAAGGCAGAAGGACAAGTTGCATGCAATTTAAAATTAATACGGTTGGGAAGTTCAAAAGAAATAAACAATGAATGGTTTGGCTAGCTACTTGAAAGGGAATGATTTGGAACATGGAATGCTAAGTTAAACTGAAAGCAAGGGACGTAAACATAAAATTTAGAAATGAGAAGGCTTGGCTACATATGCTTTGTAAACAAAACGCATGCATGATTCATGCATGTTGAATGTACCTAACTTAAGGAAAAATTTAAAGAAAAGCACCATGGTAACATTACCGACTACATTTGCAGATCCAATTAGCTGGAAAAAATATGTTGAATCAAAATAGAGACACGTCGAACTCAAATGACTTTGTTTCAAAAATGAACTGTGCAAGCCTTTTTGAAATTACAGCGCGAACCGAGCACCGAAACTGATAAATAAAAATATTGCGGAAATCAGCGCAACAAGACGGACGCAACGGTATATAATTTGCAGTGTCAGGAGTCTCCGTTCAAAAATGCATTACGGACCCCTTTGATGTAAAAATGCGGACGGAAAACGGAGGTCAAAATGTCTGATTTTCGCGAAACAAATTTCGCCGTCGGATTCATGACAACGAATAGAATATTTTTCGTGTTTGTCCGAATTGGTTTTGGAGAAATTTTAAAATCACTAAAATTTGGTCTGTTATGCGCAGCTTTGCACTGAAAATTGCGCGATCGAAAAATAGTCAAATTTTCCGATGAAATTATTACAGTTGCTACATCTCACTATACGTATTACAAATTTCGAATTCCCGTTATGAAAAACCATAGAATAATTTCAAAATAAAATTTTGATTCAAATCGGATTTTAAATCGTTAAAAATTACCGGTTGTTACAACTGAACTTTGGATACATTAAAAGCCTTGTCAAGTTGATGATTTAAAAAAAAACTTTGGAAATGATATTCAGCAGATTTAAACATTTGCCAATTATGCTTGATGTTTATTTCATGAGTGCCTTAATCTTTTCTCGAACCATTTGAACCTGAATGAATAGCTTGTATATGAAAGATGTTGCCATTGCACATTTGCCATCCCTGTCAACCTGATTTAAACGTGATCCACCATCATTTGCACACTTGCTTATGCACCTTGAAACTGCCCAGTTTGCATTACCATATATACTTGTATACTTGCTCTACCATGCTTGCTTGAAAGTCATGTACATATGCAACTTACTATTGTTCCTGGACTTGAATGTTTGCTCTTGTGAACATGTACTTTTTATACTTGACTTGCTGTCTTTGTTTCAATACTGAATCACCATGCTTATCTTAAGTACATGAACATGCTGCTCTACCAGTTTTTCTTAAAAAAATGCTGACTGGAACTTGTTTTTGTGCTCGACCCTTTTAAGCTGTACCACTATGTATGTCCACTGTTCTTTCATGTAGAATCATGCTCATGTGCATGCTTCATACTTGTACACCCCTGATCTTGTATGTTCATGCTGTGTTACACCATTGTATCTTCTCCTGAGTTGATTTGCATGTAGATTTCACCATTCATGAATGCTGTTGAGTAGCTCCACTATTCTGCACACACTTATGCATGCTTGATTTGATATGTTGGATTTGTTGATCTGCCACCTTTGTTTCTCCCTTTTGAGCTGAAGTATTTGCACTGCCATTTCTCTTTTTATTTTTACCTTGTCTTTTGACCCCGAAACAAAAGAAACAAAAAAAAACAGCAGTCAAACTGTACTGTGTTGAGGCTGATCAGAATCAGTCGGTTCTGATCAGCAAACCAGTATGGTTATGGCGTGGCTGTTCAAGTCTGGAAAATGATGAGAAACACACCGAGATCTGAGGCAAATAAATTTTCAAAATAAAAAATATATCTTCTTAGAATTTTAGAAATCATTTCTGTATCAGATACTGTGTGTGTGTTTCTGTGATGACAGGTAAGAAGACTGGACTGACTGATAAGCTGTGAAGACAGTGAAGACAGAAGACTGAAAGCAGAACAGTGTTAGTGTGTGTGTGTAAGTGTCTTTATAAGAGTCAATGTGTAGCTGAGGGACTAATGTATATGAAAAAATGATTGTACTGATTATTTGTAATAAACAAAATCTGTTTGAAATAAAGTATAATTTCATTGTTGTCAAACGGACTTGTCTATTCTATTCTGTTGATTTATAAGTACAACAATTCTGTGAAGCAATTAAATAGTGGAGTTGTAAATAATTGTACTGTTCGAGTGTTTGAAATATAATATTTAATTTAAATAAAATACTGTTAGAAAATATGAATATCTATATAGTCGTATTCTATTTAAATATAAATATAATATTCCTGTTTGTGATGTTGAATAACAGTACGATTTCAAACACATTAATAATAATATTTATTTGGTTGTTATCATCAAACAAAAATCATATAATTGTGTATACAACACTGTTTTATACAACAATCTCCCCCTTTTGATGATGACAAACAAACAAAAGATTTTGAACACAATAACTGTGTTCGACAGTGAATATTGAACTCCCCCTATTTATTAGCTCCCCCTACAACAGACAACTCCCCCTATAAATGTGCATGAGTGAGATGAATAATAAATTTTCAAAATTAAAAATATTTATAAAATATTCACTCATAGATCAAAATCTCAATCTATTCTCCCCCTTTTGTTATCATCAAAAGGATACAGAGTTTAAAATACAGATGAAAATTGACTAAAAATATAATTTCAGCTTAAGAGTAAGAACGGTCATCATTAATTTCAATCAGTCAAACAAAAATCATAATAAACTAAGAACTGGTGGCATATTTCACATTGTAGAGAATGACGGATTTACGATGAATTTTATATAGAATGGAGAGAGTTTTAAAAACAATTCATTTCCAATTATTTTCAAAGGATTTTTATAAAGCACAAAAACAGTGATGGATTTGAACTATAATCAATAATTCAACTTAAGTGAGAAAATCGAATAATCTCAAATCCCAATACCTATCAATCAACAAATCATAATACGTCATAAAATTTCAACATATTTCATAGAATAGAAGATGGATTGATAGGCTGGCTTTTATACTCAGAGGAGAATTTCAAAACTTATTTCTATTTTTAGCACTTTATTTCCTTTTTATTTAAGAGCACACTGACCACACATAACCAGAGCTTGGATTTTTAAATGGAATCAGTCGCAGCTTAAATTATAAGACGTCTCATAACCATGCATAACCAGAGCTTGGATTTTTAAATGAGGTTAGAGACACTCTTATATATTAATTATATTTTTATCATTTTCAGCTTTATAAAAGAAAAAAAAACTCCTCGGTATATGAAACCAGTATGGATGATAGAAATGTGGTAGGCACAGAAATGGACTGTGAAATAAATTTCTAAATTAATTATATTATGAAATAAGCTCGACTGTACAGGGATTATTGAAAATTTTCAATTCTCACTAATTCTGAATAATAATATAGTCCCATTTCTATCACAAATAATTTTCACTGTTTCAAAACAAGATGATTTTTCCTTTTAAAAAAATAAACTCTCCACATTAATATAAAATCATGATGGATGGCAGACGGGTGACAGATAAAGGAGATGGTCGTGAAATAATTGCCACTTCAAAGATATTATAATAAATATTCAACCATCATGAAAATCCAAATAAAATCTCCTCTTGTTGTGAAATATACTGCAGTCACAATTCTTCACAATTTCAAAAACTGATAATAATTTTGATGAATTATAAACATAGCACAAATTGGATATTGATTTCAAATTCTGAATGAATAAAAATAAATAATTTTTAAAATTGAAAATCAATTACAAGAAGAATTTATACAGATTTATACAAGAGGAAAAAAATGTGTATGGTGTCTATACAAGGTGAAAAATTCAAAGACAGATGGATGCAAAAGCTGATACCAATTGTAGTCTCCTTTATCGAGGAATTTAATTACACCCTGATGGACTATCATGGACATCTCAGACCAAAGAAAATTAAACACAAACTTAGCCAGACAAATTTAGCACATTTATTTGTATAAGGCAAAAAAAATGTGTGGATCTATACAAGGTGAAAATTTGAATCTCAGTACAGATGGGTGAAACAAATATAAGCACTTCTGATACCACTTGGTGTCTCTATTAACAAATTTTAATCATAAAGCCCAAACAGACAAGATTACAAATTTGGCACAATTATCAGAGCAGCAGTCAGATTAAAGCGGGCAGTTATTTGAAAACAGTATCAGAGCAGCACAGAGACAGTTTCCAAGCAAGCAAGTCACACATAATTAATAACTTCAGATTTGAGAGGTGTGTGAGATTCAAAATATCAAAAATTTCAAATGATCTCAAACAAACAAAAAAAAATCTAAACCAGATGATCATGAATAACGGTGAAATTCAAGATGTAAGACAGATTAAAAAATGTCTAAGCCAATCTGAAAAATTAAAGAAATTATCACAAATGATAAATAACAGAGTGTACTGTAATGAGCATAATATTTTAAGCGCTTCCAAAATTAATTGAAAGAAACTCAAAATAGCATAAGAGTGTGAAATTTCATTAATTATTCAGATCTTCGAAAATTTAGAATTCAAATTAATAGTGTTCAAGATATGGCACGAATACATCAACACAGTTATGAATTCAGAAATAAAAATATACTTCAAAATAATTGCAGATATTTACAAGATTAAGTACAATATCTGGAAAAAAACATCAGAGTTCTATACACGCAAAACAAAATTCCAGAATATCATGAATACTGCAATTCAAGAAGCACAAAAAAATATGGCAGTGATAAATCAAATCAGAATAGACAGAAGAAAGAGAAAGAAGGGAGAAGAAGAAGAAGAAAAAAAAGAAAACAGAAAATATTTACAAAGGTGAGTTTAGAGATCATACCAGAAACTAGTGTATATCAGAAACTCTAACTCAACAGATTTTGGCTGAAGGAACTGTAAATGATACAGAAGTATAAATCAGCTTGATTTCAAATTTCTTTTCAGCACAGTAGTTCCTCAGCCACCCTTCTTCGGTACCTAACAGTTGAGAGGATTGAGTGGTCTAACAAAATTAGAAAAACCACTCGTAGTTTTATTAACATCTTTCGGTACCCAGACTTGTTTGTATAACAATCCATCTGAATTTACCTTTGTTCCCTTTGGAACCCATATCTGTTTGAATTTAACAATGTTTGTTTTATCTCTTCTTGGGATCCAGGATTGTTTAGATGAATTATTACAAAACAAATCCAAATTTTGCTTTTGATTCAAAAATCCTTTGGAATTAACAAAGATCAAATTATCAAGACGATTCTTTTCAAAGAAAGTTGAAGGATTTTTAAAATCGTTTGAGCTTCTCCTTTCAGAAAACTCAGATTTCCCAAAACCAAGTCCACTTCTATTTCCCAATGAAAATTGATTTTTAAACAACATATTTAAAGATTTCTCACCATTTGAAAATTTTGCCAGGGTTGTTTCAAGTTGTTGAATTTTAGTTTTAAGATCACCATTTTCTTTCAATAAATCTGAACAACTATTTTCAGTGATCTTACATCTTTCAAAATTAGATTACAAAACCAAATTTTCATCTTTAAGCAGATTATTTTTGGTTTGGGACTCAGCAATCTCAGATTCAAAAAGTTTTTGTTTTTCAAACCCAAATTTCTTGGATTTTTCAATCTCGTTTTCCAGTTCTTTCAAAATCAAATCAGATTTCAACAAATTTTCTTTTTCAGCAATTTCAAATTTGGAATATATATCAGTCTTAAAACTTTCAAATTCCTTTTGCAAAAGATTTTTCAAATTTGATATCTCGGTCTTGTTCTCATTTAAGATCAAACTTTTGAATATTTTTATTGAGATGAACAAGATTGGTTTTCAATTTAAAACAATTTTTGCAAACTGAATTTGAAGAATTTTTAAAATATTCTAGTTGTGATTCCAAATTATTAATTTTGCTGGTCAACTCAAAATTCTTAGATTTCAGAGACTTATTTTTCAGTTGGAGTTTATCAACAGACTTCGTTAAATCAAGACACATGTAAACCAAATCTTCATATGAGAGATTTTCTGTTTTAGCATTTGTTGATTCTCCATCATCTGATTCATCTGAGGTTTCTTCTACATGACTTGTTAAGCATAGATCTGAATCAGAGTTGACAGTCTGGGGTTTTGAGCTGTTGTCAGATTTTCCATACAACTTGTTGAGAGTTCTCCAAACTTCCTGTGCAGATAAACAATGACAGATAAGATTAAACTGTTCAGTGCTAAGATAGTCAAATATAATTTTCATAGCACAAGCATTGAAATTAATATCTACACTATCAAACCCATTGATAATAACATCCCAACATTTAATATTAACAGTTTTTAAATAAAATTCCATTTTGGATTTCCAGTTTAAAAAATCTATTCCAGTGAAAATAGTAGGAGATGAACTGGACTGACTCCCTATTGGTTGACACCTAGGAATCACCATTACTCTAGAGTTAACAGAATACCTGCTCCGATACCACTTGTTGGATCTAGAATAACCCTAGAGGGGGGGTGAATAGGGTTTTTCACAGTTTTTTAACTAAAATGAAAAACTGACAGGATATATAATAATAAACAGATCACAGAATATAACAGAAATAGAAATGCAGAAAGTAAAACACACACAGATATACCCAACTTCGGCAAAAACCCTGCCTACTACTGCATTTCTAAGGTTTCTACTAGGTGATAGAACAGATCATGCATACAAGACCATGTACACTCGCAAACCCTGTTCCTATTCTAACCCTATGCTCAAATCCCTAGACTGACCGATATCCACTCCATCAGATTTTCCCTGATTACAACCCTGTAAACAGTAACCCAGATTTTACAGACTCTGTCAACTGTCAGTCAACACCTTGACTGAATTCCCTTAGTATTTTACAGACACTAGAAACTGGTTGATCGTTTAGTTTTACAACTTGAAATAAAAACAATACAAAAAATTAAACAAGAAACAACTATAAAACCCTAGTACAAAAAGATAGCCTCCCCTTTTAAATTATTGGCTTAGCCAATTTTCATGTTGGTCGGCCCGCTCCTTTTCTCATTTGCCCAATCTCCATAACCCAATGTCTCTTGTTCTCTGGAAAACAGAAAATGGCGGTTTCAAAATAGAAACTAGGGTTTCTTCTAGTTGGCTCTAAATCGAATCATGAATTCGGAAGAGATTGAAAAAAAAAATGTTCTCTGAAGCTCGAGCAATTCGTGGCTTGCTTTCTGATGCGTCGATTTGGACTTCCCTCTCTGGCACTCGATCGAAACCCTAATATGATTTTGTGAGTAATTCGATTCTCTTGGAACTCTTTTAATTGTTTGCGTTGGATTTAAAAAAAATGATAAATTGCCTGTGATGATGTGGTGTAATATAGGATAAAAGAATCCTATGATAGCTCTCTGATTTCACGATTATGACTTGGCTGATTTGTCCCTGATTTGCATTTTCCTCTTTTTAATTCTCGACTGAAATTGATTTTTTGAATTTGAAAAAAGGTATTGAAAAACTTGCGTGATTTGATGAACTGTCCCTTGTGAATTTCGATTGATTGCCTTGTTTGATTGAATCGGCCTTGTTTAAGTTTTGCTGCATGACTTTCTTCTTTTTGCTTGGCTTGATTCTACAAATTTAATGCCATGATTGATTTGTGAACCTTGTGAATGAATTTTCTAGAGATAATTCTTACCCAATTTTGCTTGATACTTTCTGAAAGTAATTGATTTATTTCTTACCAAGAATGGAATTGTGATTTCTCAGAAAAGCTTTGCCAAGAATGATTTGTGGAAAACAATTTAAAGACATGCCAAATATTTCTTCTATGGACTTTCAATATTCAGGAATCAAATTGAATTTGTCTTGCCATCCTTTAAGAAGATTTATTGCCCAGTATTAGTTGAACAATTTCAGTAGAACAGACTGAATGGATTTTGTGGTCCCTTGACATTTCTGAAATCATTTTAGGCATTACTTCTTTCACAACCATGTATTTGTTTAACATTCTTGCTATGCCGTGAACCCCCATGATATAATTGATGCATGATTGATTGCTTTGCTGCTGGCCTTGTATATTGCACCTTGCCATCTGCTTTCCCATTTTAAAATCAATTTAAAAAAATTGCCTTAAAATCACACTGTGATTTTTGTGAGACAGTCTTGCCAAATATTGTGCATATGAAATCTGAAATAATTGTTGCCAAAAATGTGTACACTGTCCAAAATCAATTTTGTTTTTCTGGAAATTGTATTTCTTGCATTTGTTTCTTGCCATGATTGCTGAGGGTTTTTTTTTTAATAAAATTTGTTTGCCGAATCACCAATACTTGATACTTGCCTGATTTTGATCACTGAACTTTGGATACATTAAAAGCCTTGTCATGTTGATGATTTAAAAAAAACTTTGGAAATGATATTCAGCAGATTTAAACATTTGCCAATTATGCTTGATGTTTATTTCATGAGTGCCTTAATTTTTTTCTCGAACCATTTGAACCTGAATGAATAGCTTGTATATGAAAGATGTTGCCATTGCACATCTGCCATCCCTGTCAACCTGATTTAAACGTGATCCACCATCATTTGCACACTTGCTTATGCACCTTGAAACTGCCCAGTTTGCATTACCATATATACTTGTATACTTGCTCTACCATGCTTGCTTGAAAGTCATGTACATATGCAACTTACTATTGTTCCTGGACTTGAACGTTTGCTCTTGTGAACATGTACTTTTTATACTTGACTTGCTGTCTTTGTTTCAATACTGAATCACCATGCTTAGCTTAAGTACATGAACATGCTGCTCTACCAGTTTTTCTTAAAAAAATGCTGACTGGAACTTGTTTTTGTGCTCGACCCTTTTAAGCTGTACCACTATGTATGTCCACTGTTCTTTCATGTAGAATCCTGCTCATGTGCATGCTTCATACTTGTACACCCCTGATCTTGTATGTTCATGCTGTGTTACACCATTGTATCTTCTCCTGAGTTGATTTGCATGTAGATTTCACCATTCATGAATGCTGTTGAGTAGCTCCACTATTCTGCACACACTTATGCATGCTTGATTTGTTATGTTGCATTTGTTGATCTGCCACCTTTATTTCTCTCTTTTGAGCTGAAGTATTTGCACTGCCATTTCTCTTTTTATTTTTACCATGTCTTTTGACCCTGAAACAAAAGAAACAAAAAAAAAAAGCAGTCAAACTGTACTGTGTTGAGGCTGATTAGAATCAGTCGGTTCTGATCAGCAAACCAGTATGGTTATGGCGTGGCTGTTCAAGTCTAAAAAATGATGAGAAACACTCCGAGATCTGAGGCAAATAAATTTTCAAAATAAAAAATATATCTGCTTAGAATTTTAGAAATCATTTCTGTATCAGATACTCTGTGTGTGTTTCTGTGATGACAGGTAAGAAGACTGGACTGACTGATAAGCTGTGAAGACAGTGAAGACAGAAGACTGAAAGCAGAACAGTGTCAGTGTGTGTGTGTAAGTGTCTGTATAAGAGTCAATGTGTAGCTGAGGGACTAATGTATATGAAAAAATGATTGTACTGATTATTTGTAATAAACAAAATATGTTTGAAATAAAGTATAATTTCATTGTTGTCAAACGGACTTGTATATTCTATTCTGTTGATTTATAAGTACAACAATTCTGTGAAGCAATTAAATAGTGGAGTTGTAAATAATTGTACTGTTCGAGTGTTTGAAATATAATATTTAATTTAAATAAAATACTGTAAGAAAATATGAATATCTATACAGTCGTATTCTATTTAAATATAAATATAATATTCATGTTTGTGATGTAGAATAACAGTACGATTTCAAACACATTAATAATAATATTTATTTGGTTGTTATCATCAAACAAAAATCATATAACTGTGTATACAACACTGTTATATACAACAGAGCAAAGCAACGGACAGGAAGTGCTTCAACTACGACCAAGTGGGACATCACAAGGATAAATGTCTACAACCCCCTAAAGAGAAGCAGATTGTGAAAGCATATGCTATTAATGATGTTTCTTCTTCGTTGAATGCCCCAACTGCGACTGAGAAAGGAAAGAATGTCGTCATTCAAGGTATGCTTTCCAGTTATGATGTTCCTTCTCAAATATTGTTTGATACTGGGGCTTCCCGATCTAGTGACCTGGTAGATAGGTTGGAATTGGAACCCGAGATAGTCGATAGACCTTTAGTGGTGACGAACCCGATTGGTGGTTCGACTAGCCTTAGTATGATTTGTCGAAATTTGGTCTTATCGAGCCACGGATGTATGTTTTCTTATGATTACTTTGTTTTGGGCTTTACTGGGTTTGGCATTATTTTGGGAGTCGATTGGCTCCAAAGATATGGGGTGGTGGTAGACTGTGAGGGATTTTCAGTGACTAGGGCGGATAATGGGTGGAGGGTAGTGTTTGGTGGCCTACCTAGTGATGAGGTGATGACTAGTTTCTAAATTCCTTCGATATCCCGCAAGACGAGTTATCAGGGGTTCCCGTTGCTGGCCAGTATCCGGATATCTTCAAGGAAGTGACCGGACTTCCACCACACTGAGAAATTGAGTTCCGTATTGATTTAGTGAAAGATGCCAGACCTATAGTAATGCCACTTCGTCGTATGGCTCCAAGGGAGCAGCGAGAGCTCGGGGTGCAAGTAATCGATCTTTTGAAGAAGGGATTTATCCGAAGGAGTGTCTCCGAGTGGGGAGCACCAGTTGTATTTGCTACCAAGGCAGATGGTTCCCTTCGTTTATGCATAGACTATCGCGAGTTGAATAAAGTGACTAGGAATAATAAGTATCCTCTTCCACGGATAGATGATTTGTTTGATCAGTTGAAGGGAGCAAGAGTGTTCTCCCAATTGGACCTCGTGACAGGATTTCATCAGCTCCGAGTAGCAGCTGAGAGTATTCCTAAAACGACATTTCAGACGCCGTCTGGATTCTATGAGTGGTTGGTCATGCCATTCGGGTAGACCAATGCATTAGCATATTTTGTGGATCTTATGAATAAAGTATTCCGAGATCAATTGAATAAGTTTGTTCTTGTGTTCGTGGATGATATACTTGTTTATTCGAGGACAGAGGAAGAACACAAGGAACATTTGAGAGTAGTGATGGAGGTGTTGAGAAAATATTAATTGAAAGCGAAGTTTTCTAAGTGTCAATTCTGGAGGAGGGAAGTGGGATTCTTGGGCCATGTTGTTTCAGAGAATGGTATTGCCGTGGACCCTGCGAAGGGGGCTATAATACAAGATTGGTCTACGCCCAAGAATGCAACAGACGTAAGAAGTTTCTTGGGATTAGCTGGATATTATCTTAAGTTTATCCAAGACTTCTCCAAGATAGCTGCACCGTTAAATCAGTTGACCAAGAAGAATCAAGCTTTCGTTTAGGACGAAAGGTGATAAAATGCATTTAAGAGTCTAAAGGAAAAGTTGACGCGTGCGTCAGTGTTAGTCATTACTAAAGGGAATGAAGAGATCACAGTATACACAGATGCTTGTGGTACCGGACTAGGTGGTGTATTGATGCAAAGAGGAAGAGTCGTAGCTTACGCTAGTCGGCAACTGAAACCGCATGAGAAAAGATATCCTACCAATGATTTGGAATTGGCAGCGATTGTATTCGCGCTGAAGATGTGGATACATTATCTCTTGGGAGAAAGATTCGAGTTTTTTACCGATCATAAGTCATTAAAATATCTCTTCTCTCAGAAGGATCTAAATCTTCGACAACAAAATTGGTTAGAATTCTTGGCTTCCTATGATTTCGATATTGCATATACACCAGGAAAGGGCAATGCGGTAGCCGATGCATTGAGTAGAAGACATGCCAGTTTAGGGGCTATGTTTCTAGAATGGAAGCAACTAGAGTATATCGCTAGGTATGATTTCAGACCAAAGTGCGAACTAGATCCAGAGATGTTAGCAAGTTTGACGATTAGGCCAACCTTGATTGAACTGATTGGTTCCAGTAAGAGGGACGATCCTAATCTATTGGAAATCATCTCCAAGGTAGAGATGGGTATCGATGGCTAGAGAATGAACAAATATGGTCTTGATCAAGAAGGACGGCTTCGAAAGAATGGGAGACTAGTTGTACCCAACGTTAATGGGTTGAGAGATGAAGTGCTTAGAAAGTGTCATCACTTGAAACTGACTATACATCCCGGTGGTAACAAAATGTATCGAGACATGAAGCAGACCTACTATTGGGAAGAGAAGAAGAGAGACGTTGGGAAGTTTATTTCCAAGTGCATGAACTTCTAGTTAATTAAAGTCGAGCAAAAGAAGCCTAGTGGTTTGTTACAACCGTTGGAAATTCCCAAATGGAAATGGGAACAAGTTACAATGGATTTCATTAACGGTTTGCCAAGGACTAGATCAGGTCATGATAGTATTTGGGTGATTGTCGATCGATTGACCAAAAGTGCAAGGTTTATACCAGTCAAGTCGAATAGAACGGTAGCTAAATTAGCAGAACTGTATATGAAGTGGGTAGTGAGATTTCATGGAGTACGCAAAGGCATTGTGAGCGACCGATATCCGTTGTTTACTAGTGGATTTTGGAAGAGCTTACAAGAGGCTTTAGGGTCAGAATTACGTCTCAGTACCGCGTACCATCCTCAAACCGACGGTCAAACAGAGAGGGTGAATCGAGTATTAGAAGATCTCTTGAGAGCTTGCATATTAGATTTTGGAGGGTCATGGGATGACCATTTACATCTGGTTGAATTCGCATATAATAATAGTTATCAGTCCAGTATTGGTATGACTCCATTTGAAGCTTTGTACGGAAGACCGTGCAACTCACCATCATGTTGGTTGGAAACCCATGAGAAATTCGTGCTTGGGCCAGATGTGATAAGAGAAACTTCAGACAAGATCAAGGTTATCCAACAACGAATGAAGGCTGCCCAAGATAGGCAGAAGAGTTATGCTGATAAGAGACGGTGAGATTTAAAATTCTCCATTGGCGAGTTGGTGTTTGTCAAGATTTCTCCGTTAAAGACCATGATTCGATTTGATAGGAGAGGCAAGTTAACACTAAGATTTGTTGGTGCATTCCTAGTTCTCGAACAAGTTGGGAATTTAGCATATAAAGTTGAATTACCTAACAAGATGGCCGGAGTTTACAACGTATTTCATGTTTCCCAGTTAAGAAAGTTCGTGCACGACCCCGATATGACTATTTCACTGGATCAGTTGGATGACATCGAAGTAGAACCCAAGGCGGTTAGGAACCACAGGCCGATCCGTATTATCGAGTATGACACGAAGCAACTTCGAAGGAAAGTGGTGAAACTGGTCAAGTTTCAGTAGGGTGAGAATGAGAATGATTGTACTTGGGAAACATCAGAGAACATAAGGAAGACGTATCCAGTACTCTTTGCCTGGTAAGATTTTAACGATAATTTAGTTATCCTCTTGTCTGCATGCTAGGATAGGCTTGTTATGTATGTTTGATTGTTGCAAACGATTAATAGGCATGCGGGACCTATTGTTGTTTCCTAGTTAAGGAATTTCGGGGGCGAAATTTCTTAAGGGGGGAGAATGTAACGACCCGCATTCTACGCATCGGAGGATCATAGAATATTTACTTCATTTTCATTTGAGGTCGTGTAGTCGTGTAACTTTGGGGAACGACTATTGAGGTCATTTCTCATGTTCACGATTTTTGCCGATTTTTAAAAGATTGTTTTGCCCATGGCAAATCTTGTTTCGCCTATAAATTTACATTGATAAGGAGTTTTGACCTAAAACCACTTCCATTGGATTCAGATAATGGTTTACCTTTCCGTAGAGTGGTCACATTAGACAAACGGACTTTCAGTTTGGGAGATATAGCTGAAATAAGGTTCGTAAGGTGAAAAACAGCTTAACCGGGCCTAATTAGGATGATTAGCAGCTAGGCCCATAACCCATTTCGGGATTAGGGTTATGAGGAGGCTGAAATCAGTTAGGAAACGATTTATTTTTTATTTTCTCAGTCGCCACTTACCACTCTTCAACCCTAACAATGGCCTTCATCTTCTAAATCACCCCCAAATCAATGTTTAAGCATATATTAGCATAATCAACATCAAATCTAGGAAAATCAACACCAAATCAGAGTTGGAGCTGCTATGTTGCATAGGAATTCGACCCAAAACAGTAGAGAAGTTCAGATCTATAATTCATTTGTGGTTAAGGTGAGTGATTTGCATTGTTTTTCACCAATTACAGCTAATTAGGTGTGGTTACTGATAATTAGCAAAATTTTGGCTCAAAAAAATCTAGAAAAATGTGTAAAATTCTTAAATATTATTTTAGGGCTCTGATAAAAATTTGGGCTAATTGGGACATGTATTGCTAATCATATGGTTAAGTCATGATTAAGGGGATTAAGGGGAAAACATGGGTTTTGGGTATGTTTGATCCATGCTGACATGTTGAATTGTTGTTTGGTGTTTATGGTCGATTATACATGTTGCTATGACTGTTTGGAATGTTGTGCTATTGCATAGAAAAGTTAAATTGGTCGAAAACGCCATCATATGGCGTAAATAGTTTGCTGGAAAAGTTGCAGGAATTTGACCCGAACCGGATCAGATCGGAGGAAGGAGGCACGACTCGACCCGCTCATAAAGCACCCCCTTCCCACGAACCGCTCCTTCGAACTATTGCAGCACGAACAACTTGCCCACGAGCTGAAGCACCCTGACCCGGAGGACCAATCACGAACAAAAAGGGGCACGACCCAAACCAAATGTTGATCACGAACCAAAGTGCTACTCCTAACCGAACTGCCAGAAGGAGTGCACTGATCAATCCAGGTGAAAAAGCCCAACCTGAACCGATGGGTCATCACGAACCGACCCGTATAGAGCAATCCGATCCGAACTGGAGTGGTGACCATGAACCGAACCAAGAAGCTTGGAGATGAGACATGAACCACGAACCGAATGGAGACCGATCCGGAGAAGACTAGAACCCGAGATGCAAAGGTAGTCCGAATAGAAAGTAGAATTCAGGATCCATATGGAAACCAATGAGTTAAATAACTTCGTGAGTTGGACTTTGTTTCGGGACGTGTGCAAAGGGGTTATCGATGCTTATAGCTTTGACTCACCACTGAGAGACGGATATTGGCTATGGATCAGTGCAGTAGAGCCGTTATGACTCCACGGGGCAAAGTGATCATAGCAGGGCTATAAGTGTAGTGGAGTTTTCATGACTCCATGGGGCAGAGTGGACATAGCAAAGTATTAGTGGTTACGGATCAGTGCAGCGGAGCCGTTATGACTCCGTGGGGCAGAGTGATCATAACAAAGGATTGGGTGATCAAAGTGGTAGATATCGTATACTTTACGCACTGAGTGAGAGATGTGAGGATGATTGCTACGTTTGATGTTTGCTATCACCATGACATGCACACCCTCTCCCCATTATTTTCACACCATGTGTTAGTGTCACCTTAGGGTATCGTACATCCTGTTGTGCTAACTTTTTGTTTGTAGGTCCAGGTTCAGGTATGGTTATGTATACCTCTTATTGTTCTGTTTTTGCTACTTATCGTTCATACCAGACTTTTGTCTGACCCAGAGTTTTATGTCTCTTCTTATTACTCTGGGTGCTCCTAAATGAGCAGACTAGAGACAAGATAGCTGGTTATGCACGAGTAGCTGTCCGGAGACGAGCAGGAGGCTTACACGTATTGTTCCCACATATTCTCCCTGTGTTGTTGTTGGTCACTACTTTGGCCATTAGTAGTGTACCTTCCTATTTTGCTTTAGTGACAGTTTTAAAAGTTGTAATAATGATGGTTTAGATCATAAGCTGTATTTTGAATCTTTTCGTTGCTATGATGGTTTAGTTTTCAGCTTATGCACTGTCTCGCCTATTTTATATCAAGTTATGTTATAATTATATTTTGTTCCATGCGCTGTGAGATATACTACAGGTTCTTTGATGATTCATAGTTTCAAATCCATTCTTTTTCCTTTCATTTGACAACTGGCCCATGCTGGTTGGGCATCGGTACAGTGCGTTTCATTGGAAATGTCGGCTGGTGCGGGGCAGGCCGTCGCAATTGTGCCCCAAATTAATTATTCCCATCATTCCCAATTTCGTACGATTGCCTATTTCAGCGGTATGCCTAAGCTCGAAGGTAGCCTGGCTATAAAATAAAAAGGGAAAGGAAGAAGGGAAGAGAACAGAAATAAACATAATAACAAGATTGACATATGATGGCAGAAATAGGCATAGAAACTAATAAGCATATAGTGACAAAATTGGGCATAATGACAAGATAGGCATATAGGAACAGATCTGATGAACATGTGATAATATAACTGATTCTAATATAATAGGGACATCATAAACAGGCGTGATTAGATCCAAACAGCGAATCAGATCTACAAATAACGACAAATCTGACATGATAAATAGGCATAGGCTTAGATCCAATTCATAGTCATGTCAAAATAACTTAGATGCACAGATTATGGCAGATTTGATATGATTCAATTAGTCACAGGCTTAGATCCAATTTATAAACATGTTAAGATTATCTTTTAAGTATTCATATCTAAAAATAACGTAGACTCACTGCGATTGGATCTAAGAGTAGGAGACTTGATTGTAGTTATTGAAGAACAAATCACTGAACTTGAATGTTCGTTGAAGAAGAATAAACTATTTTAATCTTAGCAGAGGTAGCATCTAGTTCTCCATTGTTTTTAATGAATAAACAATGAGAATGGGGTCTTATTTATAGTCATCAGCTACAAGATCTAGACCAAAAATCAGTCCGTGTTCACACTCAATAATCTGCCCAGATCTGTGATGGGGTCGACCCCGGGGTCAATCCCCTATGTTGACCCCTGGGTCAATCGCCCATGTCGAACCCCAATGGTCTATTTTCCCGCTTCCACTTCCCTCTTCTAGTTTTCGAACTGTTTTGAATTTTGGACTTATTATATATATATATATATATATATATATATATTCTTCTTATGCGTATAAAAACTTCAAACCTTAATATCTTTTTCACACGATGTCCCTTTTACAAAACCAGGTGTCTTTTTTAACCAGAATTCCAAGATGAACGCAACGGCGCAGTCCATTTCACTTAATTCTTAATATTTAATTAAGTATTACTTAGTTTATCATTTTAACGTATTTCCAAAATTATGGGGTGTTACAATCTCCCCTACTTAAAGGATTTCGTCCCCGAAATCTCCAAGTTAAGAAGAATGTATATCCTAACATCCATCATCCATCTACTCATCCATCAATCATAGGCATCCATTGTCCTTAAAGGCTTTTAATGCTTATATGAACATATGCCAAGGTGTGTATATATGTCCCTACACTAATGTGAAAGATCAGGCGGTCTACTGATTCAGTCGACCTCCTTAATGCAATATATGTTAGTGCAATGAATCCAACATGTATACAAATAATCCTATTATAACATGTAAGTTCTATATGTGTGTACAATCACTCATCCAAATGAAACATCCATATGATGATACACCCACTTTCATCCACTAAAAGAAGAAAAATGCACACGCATCCATGTAACGATCCAGAATTTTTAACCAATTTAAATTTGGAATTTCTATTACTTAATTTGAATTTAAATTTGAATTTGATATAAATATATATGGTTAAGAGTATTTAATAATTTTAATAAGTTATATGATAGATTTTACTTGAATTATAAATGAGAATGATTATTAATGAGTTTTGATTTATTGGTACTATTTGTCGTTCGATCGTATTTGTCAAACCATAACACGAATTAGTAGCGTTCGAATTAAGTGTTGCCTTTGGTTTTCATAACATTTAAACGAAAGTGCTACCAAAAGTTCTTTTTTCTTCTTAAGACAAGTGTTAAGACACATGTCTTTATGCATGATTGCCACTTGCCCCCTTATGTGTTTTTACCTCCTTGCTTCTCTTTTCCTATATAAGGAGGCTCTTTCTCCATTTTTTACCATTCCATTTCCATTTCCTCCTTTCCACCTTCTTCTTAAAGCTTATAGCCATGGTTTCCATGGCATAAGTCTTCCTCTTTTCCACCACCACCTTTCCAAAGTTCGTCATCCTTCTCCTCTTATAATATAAAGAGAGATTAGTGTATATTATATTAAATATATTTTGGTAAAGAAGACGTTGCGCTGAAATACCGTCTGACGGTTAGCTTAGCTAGGCTCGCCTACCGTGAAGATTTGGAAAGTTGTTAGGTGAGAACTCTTTGACCACGGTTTATATATCTAATTAGTAGCTAGACTAATTTAAATATAGTGATGAAATATTATTGGTTAATGATGATTGATATTTGTTGTGATGGATGATGGATGCGAAGTTTATAACACACACTATTAAGCGTTAGTGTTATAACGCTTGTGCACAATTACGATTTATTGAATCATGTTGATGATGGTTGCTATGGATGTTTAAATGGTTGTTGATGTTGTTTTGCACACACTATGACACAACAATTATGTTATCACACTGGTGATTGACAAATCCCCTTCATAATTAAAAGCAATATCATTATTGAAATTGAAGGTTAATAATTGGAAAGGACCATATGTATGAATTCATATATATTGTTAAAGTCCTTTAAATGAATAAATAAATAAATACCGGAACATTATAAGATGACAGAGAGGATAGTGTCTAGGCTTGGGTTTGGAAATAAAGTTTCCTTCTCTCTCTGGCTATCCCTAACTGATTCGACCAATGGGAAGGTTAATTTGAAGTTATTTGAATTTAGAAATGAATTGGAATTTATGAAAGTTGAATTTTAGATCCAAAATAATTTGGAAAGTAAATTTAAATGATTTTAAAAGGGTTATATAAGGATATAATGGTTTTCTAAGATATTTTGAAGTATCATAGAATAATGGTTATTATGGTCAAAATAAAGCTTGTCACATAACGACAATTTACGTATTTTAGATGCAAACTTTAAACGCTTATAACTTTTGCAATCTAAATCGGATTTCCATAAAATGAAAAACGTTTGATTTCCATTAACAAGAACATTCAAATGAGTGAAAGCAGGTTTTAAATTCGAGTTAAAATTTTCAAGTTATGTTTAAAACCATTTAGGAAAAGGTCGCTATAAGAGAAGTTATCGACCATAACCATAAACAGCCATTTTTGATGTTTCTAAAAATATGGAAAAAATGGTAAAATCATTATAAATTATGTAAAAAAATGTTTTGAATTGTAAATTGTAAATTTTAAGTTTTGACTAAGAAAAGCGATGTTTTAATCGAAGTAATTAAGATAACTATTTTGTAACGCTTTTGAAAACACTATTGTAACGCTTTCTTCGAAAATAATCTATTTTGAAGTTTTTAACCCGCAAACTATTTTCCGAACTACAAGTAATCATTTTTAAATGATTTGTGGAATGTTTTCAAAGGTTCAAAAGTATTTGAAATATTTCATATGGAATTTAAATTGATATTAATATGGGTTTTCAATTTTAAATAATTGGATATGGTTGAAGATAAATCTTCGGATGTTTGATATTAATCCAGTAGATGATGATTCTTACTATTTGAGGAATTTAAAAGGTAGTTCACCATTATTCCGCTTATAGTGTGAGTTGGATATCGTGATTAATATTAAGTATAAGTTGATGGTATTTCCATCCAGATCTAATGTAAAAGAGTTGAATAAATCTTTTAATTAAGATACGAGTTTCCTAAGTTGACTGGGATAAGTTGGATAGCAATAATCTTCAGATATTTGATATGAAATTCTGTGGTGTAAATGTATACTATTTAATGAATTTTGAAGATATTATTATATCGTTATTCCACTTATAGTATTTGTTGATTATGAGAATTGATATCGAATATAAGTAAATACAATTTCTGTGTAACTTGTGTTCAATATCAATTGATTTGAGTTTTGTCGCAAATCATATCTTCAATAATATCATTCTTGAATAGAAATTCATATCGTAATTTGTGGATTTAATCAAATCTTTGATTTGAGGAAGTTAAAAGTGAAAAATTGGAAAGAAAGTATAATATTTTAGTTAAGATTAAAGAATGGAATGTTGGAAAGTCAATTTAATTGGAAACTAGGGTTGAAATGTGGGGTAAGGGTTTTCAAAGGAAACTGGATTTTGGTAACGAGTTATCAAACAGAAAATTTATTAAGGCTTTGGGGCTAGATTATCTTGGATTTGAGGGATGTGTTTTAAAGAAGAAGGGTTAAATATGGATTTTGTTAAAGATAATTTGAGAATAGATTTAAAGAAGTTTAATTTAACGAAATCCAAAATGGAAGGAGATTTATTAGAAAGCCTGTGTGTTCCGTGATTGTGTTTTTCATTGCGCTTATTATTTGGAAAGAGCGGGATCGGAATTATGTCTGAAAACCATTCCAAGTAATAATACGACGTTGTGGAGCAATTGAAGACATTGGAGGCGACATTGAAGAGCGGGACCCTTCGTGTCGTAAGGGCGACTTGCTGAATGTGTCGAATGGCTGGCTCCCATTCGCAGATGGATTTTATATATCAGCTAAGTGGCAAGAAGCCCGAACATATATGAGGGAATTCCGGATTGTTGTTTCGTTCAGACCTAGAACGGATATGTATGGATTGTGTGTTTGACATTGTAATTGACTGCGTAGCACTGATCTTTATTAATATATATCTGCTTGGTGGAGGAGAATTTATTCTCTTGCTTAACACTCTTCTCTAGGACGTATGAGCTTAGATGTTATATATTGATAGAAATCAGTGATGCGTAGTGAATGGACAATGTGGCATACTTAAGTTATGTGATGAGCTATGGATGATCAAAGCATGGCTTATTTAAGCGTAGCTTTGTGTATATCGTAACTTCGACGAACCTCACATCCTGGATTGATGGTAAACTAGTGGTCAAATTTTTATGTTTGTTTCGTATGTTCGGTGCACCAGGATGTGATGATGAAAGGGTAATGCGAAGTCCCCAATCCGGGACGCTATTTGTTGGGTACTCTGATTCATGTATGGTGGGTTAGTGTAACGCAGTCCGAGTCTGGACGTTATCCGCGAGTACTGGGATGATACGCGCAAGGAAGTTTGTGAGCCCACGAATGATCTTTCATACTAGGAACCATCATGTTAGAAACCCAATCTCCACTATAAGCCCGTATGGTTTTGATTGTATAGCCTTCTGGTTACCGACCTGATTGTCGGTATAATGGGATGGGGCACTATGCTGGCTAGGATTAATACATTTATTTGCGAGAAGGTTTTTCACACTATATTTAGTAATAAAAGAGGATTTTCACGTATGAAGGCATTTTTTATTATCATAAGACAAAACTCACCCATTTGATGTGCGCTTGCATTGTGTGATGTGGGATGAGCTTATGATAGCTTCATTTTTTCAAAAAGTCATTGCGGATTTCTATGCACTGGTATTCACATGTAGTAAACCCGTTCCGCATTGGCGGCGAGGTCCGGTGAATTACCTAACTTTAAAATAAACCCTAAAGACAACTGTTCTGAGTTCTCACACCGGTCCCATGACTGACCTGGAATTTATTGTTCCCACACCTAAACTCTGGGTGCCCATAATTTTTACACAGGAAGCCTAGCAGTTTGGTTCGCATATTTGGCCTTGGAGTTAGTTGGAGCAGGATTCTGGTTTAACTGGAGCTATTATGTTTGGAGCATTCGCATTCTTCCGCTGAGTTTAGTATCATTTCCGCTGTGTAACCGATGTACTCTGATGTACCTCTTGTAACTCTGATGTAATATTATTTTAATGATAATGGAAAAGGTGTTTTATTTTGTGCAAATGTATAAGTGCCCCTAACAATCCGTCTTTGTGAACGGTTTAAGTTGGTTTAATTACCGGTAAAAACCGAGCAAAAAGTCGGGTCGTTACATAGTGGTATCAGAACTTTGGTTTATACAAAGAAACGGGGTATGACACATTTGAACAAATGGAAAGACTCATCAGAGTTATATATCTCATTAGAGATAGGGTTAGTAATGCCCTAGAATGAGATTTTGGAGTATTATATTTGAGTGAGCGTATTTGAAAATATGAAATGAGTTTTGAAAAGTTTTTATTTAAGAAACAAACATATTTTGGAAATATATGGTTAATTATAACCTGGATACTTAATCAAATGATTAAGGTTAAGTTTACATTTTGTGATTATAATTACACATAAAATACTTCTTATGGCATAATAATTAAGCCCCTTCCACTGATCAGGAAAACGATCCGAGTGCAAATGCCTTTTGGATTTAATTTCACTATTGGGGATTTCGAAATATCGATAAACTTGGGTCAAATTTGTTAAGGTAACTAACTAATATGGTTAGAAATTAAAAATTAGAATTTGAGTATTGTATTCGATGCTGAGGTTGGACTATCGGGTATAAGAAGATTTTGAATATACGCCCAGCTAACGTATATACGAAGTCTTGAGTATACTAGATTGATATAGAATCACACTCAAGTCACTCGAAGATGATTCTGTTGATGACTGCAGCATCATCAGTATGTATTTTCGAGTTTCGAAAGTGGGATGATTATATGATTTCGATTAAAACATCAATATATATGTAACAACCCGAAAATCTGGGCCAGTTTAAAAAATTTTATTTTGGCAATTTTAGCGAATTTTGATTATTTAAAATGAATTATTTTAAATAATATCGACGAAAAATTTATTTTGAATATAATTCGAACGTATATATTATATACGTCGTCGTTAGAATATAAATATTTATATATAATTATAAATAGAATTGAAAATGGCGCGGTAGTTCGATAATTCGATTTCAAACTTCAATTGAATGTACCGGGTGCAAACCAATCCGGATTTTAGTGAAACCAAAAATGATAGGATCTAATTGATAATATCTTTCCAACGAATCCGAATAATCGAGGTTTCATAGCGGGAGTCAAAGGATATGTCCAGTTGAAAATTCTGAATAGTCGCTATGGAATTCAGGCCCTTAAAAATGGACATTTTGCAAATGACCTCGGATTTCGACGAAACCAGTTTTGTTGGATCCGTGATGTCAAGTTATTGCTAGATTCCAAATTTCATAATTTTCTGAATCAATATGTGAGCGTGGCAAAGGAAAATGCATTTGACCATTTTCAGTTGATTTTAATCGACTGGAAAATGGCCATTTTTCCAACGGTCTCAGAATTCGACGAAACTAGTTTTGTTAGGACCGTATCGTCAATACGAAGCTAGAAAATATTTTTCTGTGATTTATCAAGTTAGTATGCGACCCCGGTAATTTGAAATGTACGTTTAAAATTCAATATAGTGATTTAAATGTAAATTTAACGGAAACTGATTGTAACAATCAAATCAGCTTGCGATACATATCCCATTGTGTTCGGAATGGGGGTAAAACGCTATGGACGACAGGCGGTGGGCCTCGTTTCGAGGTCGTATGTGAAAGTCAACTCTTTAGGATAAAATTAATTAATTAATTAATAAAAAAAAATATTTCTCTCCCCTCTATAACTCATCTGCCCCCCCCCCCCCCGGTTGAAAATTCATTCCAGAAGAAAAGAAAAAAAAAACCCCGATACCTCGATATCCCTCCACGCTTCCGTCTCGCGCCGCCGCCGGAGGTCGGCCGACCTCGCCGCACCCCTCCAGTCTCCTCCTCCATCGCCTGTCCCTCCCCGCCTCCGTTCGAAGACCGCCGAGACCCCCTCCCCCTTCATCCGCCACGCCAGAGAAGCCCTCCCCCCTGCGAGCACTTCCGACGCCGAACTCCGGCGAGAGCACCACCTCTCCGACGATCTACGAAACCCCCCCTCCTCCGTAAGTTTTTTTTATTTTTTATTTATTTATTTTATTTCATTTATTTTATTTTTACTTTATATAAACAGTATTAAAACTAAATTTTAATTAGATATAAAACTAAATTTTAATTAGGTATAAAACTAAATTTTAATTAGGTATAAAACTGAATTGTCATTTGGAATAAAAACTGATTTTGAAAAAGAAGTAAAAACTGATTTTGAAAAAGCATTTAAAAAAACTGATTTTATTTTTAGATTTTAAAAGGAAAAAGATTTAGATTTTAAAATAGAAAAGATTTAAACTTTAAAATAGAAAAGATTTAAACTTGAAAAGTAAAAGAGCTAAACTTTAAAAAGTAAAAGAAAAGATTTGATCTTTAAAATGGAAAAGGCGGAATCTATATTTTTGAAAATTCGATTTTTATATATTGAACTTTGAACTAAAAATTCGATTTTTATATATTGAATAGCGAACTAAAAATTCGATTTTTATATATTGAACTTTGAACTAAAAATTCGATTTTTATATATTGAATAGCGAACTAAAAATTCGATTTTTATATATTGAACTTTGAACTAAAAATTCGATTTTTATATATTGAATAACGAAGTAAAAATTCGATTTTTATATATTGAACTTTGAACTAAAAATTCGATTTTTATATATTGAATAGCGAACTAAAAATTCGATTTTTATATATTGAACTTTGAACTAAAAATTCGATTTTTATATATTGAATAACGAAGTAAAAATTCGATTTTTATATACTGAATAACGAAGTAAAAAATTCGATTTTTATATACTGAATAACGAAGTAAAAATTCGATTTTTATATATTGAATAGCAAAGTAAAAATATGATTTTTATATATATCGAACATGGATGTAAAAATATGATTTTTATATATGTAGTGGCTATGGGCGAAGAAACTAATTAGAGAGGAGAACAGTGAAGATTTCCTGCATTAGAAGTGCCGTGGAGTTAGGATAGCTATCGGTGAGAACTTCTCACTCAAATTCTACTTTTCTAGTTATATATATATATATACTAGGATGCAGACGGTGCTTATTAGAAGCACCCGACACCCGTCCACAGACCATGGACTTGTTTGATTGGTTGTGTAGTTGGTTAGATTATTTGATTTGGATTGGATTGTTTTGGTGAAATTGAAATTGATATGATTGATATGTGAATGGCGTGGGCCTTCACTAGACCGGGGATAAGGCTAGGCCTCGTCCCGTTTCTAGTATCGTGCCGTTATGCCGCCGAAATTTTCTAAAATATGTTAGAAAATAAAAATATCATTTTATTGTGTAAATGAATTGAATAGAAATTCATAGGTTGAAATAAAATGTTTTATCGTTAAAAATATAATTTTTAACGTGAATGTGAATAAATTAATATTTATAAACAAATCAGCCGATTTGTTTGTATATACACTGATTTGACTGATATTGATTGGGTCGATAAATTTCACACATCGCCCAACTGCACAAATAAAATCGGTGTTTGATTGTTTGAAACCCCACACGGGTGTTGGGATGAAATTTGAAGTTCACTCATCCTGATTGATTAAATATGTCGATCGATTGATTGACAGGCTGTTATAAGCGTTAGATATCTATATTTGATGCTTATACAGTGTAGTGCACTTTGGTTGATGGTTGATTATTTTTCAATGCTATTATACATGTGTTGTATTAAAATCCATATAATTAACTTTATATGGTAATTGATTGGGCCTCATTCCAGTTTTAAAATAGAAATATTTGAAATAGAAATATTCAAAATGGAATATTTGAAAATATCAATATATGATGCCGTGTTGATTAGATTGACGCCATTTTGACGTGAACGATATTTATATCGATTTCGAAATGAATTGAATTGAAAACGATTTCGAAATGAATTGAATTGAAAACGATTTCGAAATGAATTGAATTGAAAACGATTTCGAAATGAATTGAATTGAAAACGATTTCGAAATGAATTGAATTGAAAATGATTTCGAAGTGAATTGAATTGAAAACGATTTCGAAATGAATTGAATTGAAAACGATTTCGAAATGAATTGAATTGAAAACGATTTCGAAATAAATTGAATTGAAAACGATTTCGAAATGAATTGAATTGAAAACGATTTCGAAATGAATTGAATTGAAAACGATTTCGAAATGGATTGAATTGAAAACGATTTCGAAATGAATTGAATTGAAAACGATTTCGAAATGAATTGAATTGAAAACGATTTCGAAAAGAATTGAATTGAAAACTATTTCGAAATGAATTGAAAACGATTTCGAAATGAATTGAATAGAAAACGATTTCGAAATAAATTGAATTGAAAACGATTTCGAAATGAATTGAATTGAAAACGATTTCGAAATGAATTGAATTGAAAACGATTTCGAAATGAATTGAATTGAAAACGATTTCGAAATGAATTGAATTGAAAACGATTTCGAAATGAATTGAATTGAATATGAATTCAAATTGAATTGAAATTTGAATTGAATAGAAAGGAATTTTAAAACGAATTTATAAAGAAGAATTCAATTTTGATTTGAATTGAAAAGGAAGTTGAAATGGCTTTTGAAACGAATTTAAAACTATTTATATAATTAGTTTTAAATAGAAATCGACGAAATATATTATATATATATAATATAATGGCCTGAATAGAACGCGCCGCGCAGCGGCAGTTCGCGAATTTCGACCATTGATTTCAAACGGACATTACGGGAGATCCGACCGTCGGATTCTCCTAAAACCGGAACCGTTGGGTTCGTATCGAAGAGAGCTTTCTAACGAATGTGAGAAATTAGAAATCTAACGGTTGGATTTGGAATTATGTCCAAATCAAATTTGAAAAAGGTCGCTGTAAGTGCAGTTCGATGGCCATTGGTGGAAATCGACTGTACGGGCCTTGAAAAAATTATTAAAAATAGTAATAATTTGTGTAAAATCATAAGAAATGATTTGTGAAGATTTGGGATGAAAAACTCCATATTTGAAAAGAAAAAAATAGATTTTTATCGAAATGAACTAGTTTTGAACTAGAAATATAATTCTATTTATTTTTAAATAAATAAATTGAATTTGAAAAGGGTTTTAAAAATAACCAGAATTTCCAATGATTGCATTGGAGTGGATTTGAATCGAAATTGTCTTCGGAATATTTCGATGTTGGAATTCGTGATTATACAGATGTTGTTATGGGAATTTGAAAGATATACATATATATCGTTATTTCAATACAACATTTGTTAATCGTAGAATTTGATATTGAATATAAGCCGATATATTTTCTATTCAGAACCTTGTATTGAATATCAAATGTGATTTGGGTTTGTCGTGTATGGTGTCTTCACTAACACTGTTCTTGAACCCAGTTGTGTAAAGATTAAATCTTTTTATTTGGATTTAATGAAGTGTACCAATTAAATGAGATTTCATTGGAATTGAATTGATATTGATTTTTGGGTTTATCGTGAACAGTGTTTTAAATAACACTTGTTCTTTAACCCGTTAATTAGTGGAATGTGATTTTGGGTTTATCGTGAACCGTGTTTTAAATGACACTGATTCTTTAACCCAGTCGAAGATTAAAACTAAGTGGAGTTTTAATGAATCTTTAATTAAATTGAAAAGATCGAGAATGGAGTATCACCAGTTTTACTCCAGGCGATAGTTAAATCTTTAATTAGATTTGAACGTGAAATGGTAATTGAATTTACCGATAACACTGTGGTGTTAGATATGAAGTATTACCAGTTTTACTTCATGGAATGAATAGGTTGGGATTGGGAAATAAAATAAATGATTACTTCGGTGTGGTTCGCTAATCCCGACTAGTTTGAATTGATATTCAAAGGAGATTAAAGAATAAATTTGAAGAATTTATCTTGGATAAAATTAATGGGAACTTTTCCCAAAGTATAGGAATATTTGAATAAAAAGAATATTCTGAATTGGAATGAGGCGTATGTTGTGTTTGTGTAACACTTTTATAATATATACGCGAGTTATTCAGAAAGACCGGGTTTATCCCATTCTGAATAACTGTTTCGACGTGGTGTCGAAGATGAAGACGGTGGTCGAAGACCGGAAGTCTTCACGTCGTTTGGGTGATAACTGATGATCTTGATTGGGCTGTACACCCAAGAAGATGGAAACAGTTGGTGATCGTCCAGACGTACTTGGAGATCGATGGATATGTGGGGTACTAGGTGCCTCCGGTTTTGTTCAGACCCAGAACGAACTTGTAAATGGACTGTGTGTCTGACATTGGATTTTAGTCTGTGTGATTGATCTTTATTAAATATATATCTGTTTGGCGGCGGAGAATTTATTCTCTTGCTTAACGCCCTTCTCTGAGACGTACGAGCTCAGGGGTTATATATTGATGGATATCAAACACATGGAGTGAATTGCCTGTGTGGCATGCCTAAGTGGCAATTGATCGAGGCTTCTGTTGAAAATCAAAGTCTTGTGGTGATGATCAAAGCACGGCCTTTATGGCGTGGCTTTGTGTAACGTTTACCTCGCGTGTTTCACACCCGGTATGAACCAAAAACGGGAGACGGACCTCAGGGAGGGCTTGCGTTTCTTTCTAGCTAAAAGTGGCGTCAGTGGTTTTACACGCCCTGACGAGTTTGACTTATGTGGTTGTTGCTGTTGCGAGGCGCCTCGGTTTGATCGGACGATCCGGGTCCGATGGAGTCATTCGTTGGCTCGTTTGCGCCCTAAAGGGCGGGGAGACGTATTGTTCAGGCATAATAATCCACATCGGTGGACCGGCCCTGACGATCCAGGGGGCAGTTGCGGCTGTTCCTGAGACATGGTAGGCTAGATTGTCTCGAATCGGTAGAGGACGATCCCTGGCCTCGGTTCATAGACGGAAATCCAATTTCCAAATACGTGACTTTGCGGTTTTATTTGTAAACCTATATATGGTGACATAGTGGGATGGGGCGCTCATGCCGCCTATGATTGATACTTATGATTTGAAGTGTTTTATACACTATGCACTTATAATAGTATCAAATGATTTGTTTTAAACGTATCAAGCATTCTTTGGCTGTTATAAGGGAAAACCCTATCCTCGGCTGCGTTGCATTGTGTGATGGGACCTGGGTCTTATAATAGCTTCATTTTTCTTTATTTAGCATTGCGCTGTTTGTTTTATGCACTGGTATTCTTGGGAGGAAACCCGTTCCGTGTTATACGGCGTGGTCCCTTGATTTACCTAACTTTGAAAATAAAGATTAACTGTTTTAGTTCTCACACCAGTCACATGACTGACCTGGAGTTTATTGTTTTAACCTAAACTCTGGGTGCCCCTATTTTGACACGGGCAGCTAGTAGTTTTGGTTTTGCAGATTTATATTCACAGGATCCTGGTTTACGGCTGGAATGATATCCGGAAAGCTTTGTATCCGTATATCTCTTCTAGTTGTGTATTTTATTATTTTCCGCTGCTATGTATTCAAATGTAATTTAAATCTCTGATATTTCTGCGTAATATTCGTTTATACTCTGTATATTCTTGTAATCTGATGCATTGTTGTAATAAGCAATGAAATGTTCTTCTGTATGTGTTCTGTTGTGGTTTGTTCTCGAACTATCCGACACTTTCCTTTACGGGGAAGTTACGGGTCGTTTCATTTGGTATCAGAGCTTTGGTTTACAAAGCAGAGAACAAGGCACATTAGAACCATATGAAAGAATTCGTCAGATATTGGGTTAGTAATATCCAATTAGAATGACTCGTTAGAGATAGGATCAGTAGTATCCTAGAACGAGTGTGAAGAGTATATTTTTCAAATGAAAACAAATTTTGTTTTGAAAATCTAAATCAACTATTCGTATTTGGTTACTTATTTATATTGATGTGGACAATCCAGTATATATAGATTTTGCGTATACGTCTGATCCGCGTGTATTCGAAATTTCAATATACTAGATAGATATAGAATTACGCTCTTGTCGCCCGGGAGTGATTCTGATGATTGATATATCATCATCAGAATTTATATTCGAGTGACGAACGTGTAATATCTATATATTTCCATTAGACTGGTGTGAGAACCAAAAATTTGATAGGGCTTATTGTTGTGATTTGGCATCAAAAATCTAATTTTTGTATATGTATCAAAATTATCAATTTGAAACTCTAATTCACTAATTGATTGATGTTTGTGTTGTTAGATTAATTGTTTGATAATTTTGAACCATTATGCCTAATTTGATCAAATATTGAATTGTATTGAGAATTGGTCGCATTTGCTTGCATATACATATACTTACGTTGAACAGGTCATAGCAAGGAGGCTAGAGCCAGAGAATAAAATTTGTTTGCCCGACAAATAGGTACATGTTTACTACATAATTTACTGTTTTGTTGGGTGATGATGATTTTATGAGCCTATTGGCTAGCCGCTTGGCTTTTTCTTTTTCTTTTTGAGATCTGAAGGACCGGGGAAGCTATTTGAAATTCCCCGATGCTCCCATTGCAGGGGAGGTTATGGCGAAATTTTTCGAAAATTTAGGGTGTTAGCCAAATTTTTGAAATTTTTGAAAAGTTCTTAGAAACTGAAAAGTTGAAGAACTTAAGCCGTAATCAAAACGATGGAAGTTGAGCTGGATAGTCAAACCACTTTCGACTTTGTTCCTTTTCGGGGACGAAAAGTTTTAAGTGGGGGAGATTGTAACAACCCGAAAATCTGGGCCAGTTTAAAATTTTTATTTTGGCAATTTTAGCGAATTTTGATTATTTAAAATGAATTATTTTAAATAATATCGACGAAAAATTTATTTTGAATATAATTCGAACGTATATATTATATACGTCGTCGTTAGAATATAAATATTTATATATAATTATAAATAGAATTGAAAATGGCGCGGTAGTTCGATAATTCGATTTCAAACTTCAATTGAATGTACCGGGTGCAAACCAATCCGGATTTTAGTGAAACCAAAAATGATAGGATCTAATTGATAATATCTTTCCAACAAATCCGAATAATCGAGGTTTCATAGCGGGAGTCAAAGGATATGTCCAGTTGAAAATTCTGAATAGTCGCTATGGAATTCAGACCCTTAAAAATGGACATTTTGCAAATGACCTCGGATTTCGACGAAACCAGTTTTGTTGGATCCGTGATGTCAAGTTATTGCTAGATTCGAAATTTCATAATTTTCTGAATCAATATGTGAGCGTGGTGTAACAACCCGGAAAATCTGGGCCAGTTTAAAATTTTTATTTTGGCAATTATAGCGAGTTTTGATTATTTAAAATGAATTATTTTAAATAATATCGGCGAGAAATTTATTTTGAATATAATTCGAACGTATATATTATACGCGTCGTCGTTAGAATATAAATATTTATATATAATTATAAATAGAATTGAAAATGGCGCGGTAGTTCGATAATTCGATTTCAAACTTCAATTGAATATACCGGGTGCAAAACAATCCGGATTTTAGTGAAACCAAAAACAATAGGATCTAATTGATGATATCTTTCCAACGAATTCGAATAATCGAAATTTCATAGCGGGAATCAAAAGATATGTCCAGTTGAAAATTCTGAATAGTCGCTATGGAATTCAGGCCCTTAAAAATGGACATTTTGCAAACGACCTCGGATTTCGACGAAACCAGTTTTGTTGGGTCCGTGATGTTAAGTTATTGCTAGATTCCAAATTTCATAATTTTTCGAATCAACATGTGAGCGTGGCAAAAGAAAACGCGTTTGACCAGTTTTCGTTGATTTTAATCGACTGAAATTGGCCATTTTTCAAACGGTCTCAGAATTCGGCGAAACTAGTTTTGTTAGGACCGTATCGTAGATACGAAGCTAGAAAATATTTTTCTAGAATTTTTCTAGTTAGTATGTGACCCCGGTAATTTGAAATGTGCGTTTAAAATTCGATATAGTGATTTAAATGTAAATTCAAAAGGAAACTGATTGTAACGATCAAATCAGCTTGCGATACATATCCCATTGTGCTCGGAATGGGGGTGAAACGCTATGGACGACAGGCGGTGGGCCTCGTTTCGAGGTCATATGTAAAAGTCAACCTATTTGCGAAATTAAATAATTAAATAAAAAAAATATATATATATTTTAATCCCCCCTTCCCTCCTTATCTCCCGCTTGCCCCCCCCCCCCCCCGTTCATTCGATTACTAACAGAAGAAAAAAAAAGAAAAAAAAAACTGAATTTTAAAAGATTCAAAAACTGCATTTTTATAAAAGAGAAAAACTGATTTTATTTTGAACTTTAAAATAGGAAAAAGGTTTAATCTTTTAGTAGAAAATGATTTGACAGCAAAAGTAAAAATCATATTTTTATATGTTGAAAGCAAAAGTAAAAAATTCGATTTTTATATATTGAATAGCGAACTAAAAATTTGATTTTTATATATTGAACTTCGGCATAAAAGTTTGATTTTTATATATTGAACTTCGGCATAAAGATTTGATTTTTATATATTGAATAGCGAAGTAAAAATTCGATTTTTACATATGTAGTGACTACGGGCAACGAAGGTGACGAAGATGCGATAGCGAAGAAGATTTCTATAAAAGAAGTGCCGTGGAGCTAGGATAGCTTTTGTGAGAACTTCTCACTCAAATTCTATTTTTCTAGTTATATATATATACTAGGATGCAGACGGTGCTTATTAGAAGCACCCGACACCCGTCCACAGACCATGGACTTGTTTGATTTGTTGTGTAGTTGGTTAGATTATTTGATTTGGATTTGATTGTTTTGGTGAAATTGAAATTGATATGATTGATGTGTGAATGGCGTGGGCCTTCACTAGACCGGGGATAAGGCTAGGCCTCGTCCCGTTTCTAGTATCGTGCCGTTATGCCGCCGAAATTTTCTAAAATATGTTAGAAAATAAAAATATCATTTTATTGTGTAAATGAATAATAGAAATTCATATGTTGGAATAAAATGTTTTATCGTTAAAAATATAATTTTTAACGTGAATGTGAATATAGTGAAAGTGAATAAATAAATATTCATTTACAAACCAGACGGTTTGTTTATGTACACTTATTTGAAGGACATTGATTGGGATGATAAATTTTACACATCGCCCAACAGCACAAATAAAATATGTGTTTGATTGTTTGAAACCCCACACGGGTGTTGGGATGAAATTTGAAGTTCACTCATCCTGATTTATTAAATATGTCGATCGGTTGATTGACAGGCTGTTTTAAGCGTTAGATATCTATATTTGATGCTTATACAGTGTAGTGCACTTTGGTTGATGGTTGATTATTTTTCCATGCTATTATATACATGCGTTGTATGAAAATCCATATAATTAACTTTATATGGTAATTGATTGGGCCTCATTCCAATTTGAAAAATAAAGAATATTATAAAATAAAAGTTCATGTGTTGACAGTACTCATTCATTGAGATTGGTCATGTGTTGAACGAAATATTTTAGTAATAAAATTTACATCTTTATCATTATAAAATAAAAGTTCATGTGTTGACAGTACTCATTCATTGAGATTGGTCATGTGTTGAACGAAATATTTTGATAATAACGACTATTTTGAAAAAGAAATATTTGAAATAGAATGTTTGAAAAATAGAAATTTATGAAGCCGTGTTGATTGGATAGACGCCATTTTGACGTGAACGATATTTATATCGATTTTAAACGATTTCGAAATGAAATGAATTGAAAAAGATTTCGAAATGAAATGAATTGAAAACGATTTCGAAATGAAATGAATTGAAAATGATTTCGAAATGAATTGAATTGAAAATGAATTCAAATTGAATTGAAAGCGAATTGAAATGAATTCAAATTGAATTGAAATTTGAATTGAATAGAAACGAATTTATAAAGAAGAATTCAATTTTGATTTGAATTGAAATGGAAGTTGAAATTACTTTTGAAACGAATTTAAAACTATTTATATAATTCGTTTTAAATAGAAATCGACGAAATATATATTATATATATTATATATATAATATAATGGCCTGAATAGAACGCGCCGCGCCGCGGCAGTTCGTGAATTTCGACCATTTATTTCAAACGGACATTACGGGAGATCCGACCGTCGGATTCTCCTGAAACCGGAACCGTTGGGTTCGTATCGAAAAGAGCTTTCTAACGAATATTAGAAATTTGAAATCTAACGGTTGGATTTGGAATTATGTCTAAATCAAATTCGAAAAAGGTCGCTGTAAGTGCAGTTCGATGGCCATTGATGGAAATCGACTGTACGGGCCTTGATAAAATTATTAAAAATAGTAATAATTTATGTAAAATCATAAGAAATGATTTGTGAAGATTTGGGATGAAAAACTCGATATTTGAAAAGATAAAAATAGATATTTATCGAAATGAACTAGTTTTGAACTAGAAATATAATTCTATTTATTTTGAAATAAATAAATTGAATTTGAAAAGGGTTTTAAAGATAACCAAAATTTCCAATGATTGCATTGGAGTGGAATTGAATCGAAATTGTCTTCGGAATATTTCGATGTTGGAATTCGTGATTATACGGATGTTGTTATGGAAATTTGAAAGATATATTTATATCGTTATTTCCAATACGACATTTGTTAATCGTGGAATTTGATATTGAATATAAGCCGATATATTTTCTATTCAGAGCCTTATATTGAATATCAAATGTGATTTGGGTTTGTCGTGAATGGTGTCTTCACTAACACTGTTCTTGAACCCAGTTGAGAAAAGATTAAATCTTTTTATTTAGATTTAATGAAGTGTACCAATTAAATAATATTTAATTGGAATTGAATTGATATTGATTTTTGGGTTTATCGTGAACAGTGTTTTAAATAACACTCGTTCTTTAACCCGATAATTAATGAATGTGATTTTGGGTTTATCGTGAACCGTGTTTTAAATGACACTGATTCTTTAACCCAGTTGAAGATTAAAACTAAGTGGAGTTTTAATGAATCTTTAATTAGATTGAAATGATCGAAAATGGAGTATCACCAGTTTTGCTCCAGGCGATAGTTAAATCTTTAATTAGATTCGAACGTGAAATGGTAATTGAATTTACCGATAACACTGTGGTGTTAGAAATGAAGTATTACCAGTTTTACTTCATGGGATAAATAGGATGGGATTGGGAAATTAAAACAAATGATTACTTCGGTAAGTTTCGTTAATCCCGGCTAGTTGAATTGATATTCAAAAGTAGATTAAAGAATAAATTCAAGAATTTATCTTTGATAAAATTAATGGGAACATTTCCCTATGAATGTGAAATTTAGAAACTAACTGTCGGTTGGCCAAGCAGAATGGTTTTCTGGATATTGATCTGATGTTGGTTTCGGCCTTCGGGGTTAATATTTAGGGAATTATTCTCTTGATTAATTTACGGTTAGTGACTAATGAATTGAAATGAGGCATATGTTGTGTTTGTGTAACACTTTTATAATATATACGCGAGTTATTCGGAAAGACCGGGTTTATCCCATTCTGAATAACTAATACGACGATAAGTCGAAGATGAAGACGGTGGTCGAAGACCGGAGGTCTTAACGTCGTTTGGGTGATAACTGATGATCTTGATTGGGCTGTACACCCAAGAAGATGGAAACAGTTGGTGATCGTCCAGACGTACTTGGAGATCGATGGATATGCGGGGTACTAGGTGCCTCCGGTTTCGTTCAGACCCAGAACGGACTTGTAAATGGACTGTGTGTCTGACATTGGATTTTAGTCTGTGTGATTGATCTCTATTAAATATATATTGATGGATATCAAACGCATGGAGTGAATTGCCTGTGTGGCATGCCTAAGTGGCAATTGATCGAGGCTTCTGTTGAAAAGCAAAGTCTTGTGGTGATGATCAAAGCACGGCCTTTGTGGCGTAGCTTTGTGTAACGTTTGCATCGCGAGTTTCACACCCGGTATGAACCAAAAACGGGAGAGGACATCAGGGAGGACTTGCGTTTCTTTCTAGCTAGAAGTGGCGTCAGTGGTTTTACACGCCCTGACGAGTTTGACTTATGTAGTTGTTGCGGTTGCGAGGCGCCTCGGTTATATCGGTTTCGGCCAAATGCATTCTGGTCGGCTGACGGACCAGACTTACACCCCATAGGGTGGGGAGACGTATTGTTCAGGCATAATAATCCACTCCGTGTGGACCGGCCCTGACGATCTAAAGGGTTGATGCGTTCTGATCCTGTGGCTCGGGCTAGAGAGTCACGAATCGGTTGAGGACTATCTTTTGCCTCGGTTCATAGACGGAAATCCAATTTCCAAATACGTGACATTTACGGTTTTATTTGTAAACCTATATATGGCGACATGATATATGGTACCCATGCCGCCTATGATTGATACTTATGATGTGAAGTTGTTTTATACACTATGCACTTATAATAGTATCAAATGATTTGTTTTAAACGTATCAAGCATTCTTTGGCTGTTATAAGGGAAAACCCTATCCTCGACTGCGTTGCATTGTGTGATGGGACCTGGGTCTTATAACAGCTTCATTTTTCTTTATTTAGCATTGCGCTGTTTGTTTTATGCACTGGTATTCTTGGGAGGAAACCCGTTCCGTGTTATACGGCGTGGTCCCTTGATTTACCTAATGATTTAAAATAAAGATTAATAACTGTTTTAGTTCTCACACCAGTCACATGACTGACCTGGAGTTTATTGTTTTAACCTAAACTTTGGGTGCCCTTATTTTGACACGGGCAGCTAGTAGTTTTGGTTTTGCAGATTTATATTCACAGGATCCTGGTTTACAGCTGGAACGATATCCGGAAAGCTTTGTATCCGTATATCTCTTTCTAGTTGTGTATTGTATTATTTTCCGCTGCGATGTATTTAAATGTAATTTAAATCTCTGATATTTCTGTGTAATATTCATTTATACTCTGTATATTCTTGTAATCTGATGCATTGTTGTAATACACAGTGAAATGTTCTTCTGTATGCGTTCTGTTTTGTCCTGTTCTCAAACGATAGGGCGTTTCGAACGGCCTGGATCGGTTTAGCGACTGGTTCGGACTGAGCGAAATTCCCTGCCGTCACAGTTGGTATCAGAGCTTTGGTTTACAAAGCAGAGAACAAGACACATTAGAAACATACGAAAGAATTCATCAGATATTGGATTAGCAATATCCAATGAGAATGACTCGTTAGAGATGGGATCAGTAGTATCCTAGAACGAGTGTGAAGAGTATATTTTTAAAGTGAAAACAATTTTTGTTTTGAAAATTAAAAATCAATTATTCGTATTTGATTATTTATTTATATTGATGTGGACAATCCAGTATATATAGATTTTGCGTATACGTCTGATCCGCGTGTATTCAAAGTTTTAATATATTGGATAGATATAGAGTCGCACTCTAGTCGCCCGGACATGGTCCTGATGATGAAGTATACCATCACCAGCATTTATTTTCGAGTAACGAAAGTGTGATATCTATATATTTCCATTAGACTGGTGTGAGAACCAAATCTTATATAGCTAGAACACTTTGTTGTGAATTGGCATCAAAAACAAGATTTTCAGTATATATATCAAAATTATGAATTTGAAACTCTAATTCAATAATTGATTGATGTTTGTGTTGTTTGTTTAATTGTTTGATAATTTTGAACCATTATGCCTAACTGAATCAAATATTGAATTATATTGAAAATCGGTCGCATTTGCTTGTATATACATGTATATCATTGAACAGGTCATAGCAAGGAGGCTAGAGCAGAGAATAAAATTTGTTTGCCCGACAAATAGGTACATGTTTACTACATAATTTCCTGTTTTGTTTGGGTGATGATGATTTTGTGAGCCTATTGGCTAGCCGCTTGGCTTTTTCTTTTTCTTTTTGAGATCTGAAGGACCGGGGAAGCTATTTGAAATTCCCCGATGCTCCCATTGCAGGGGAGGTTATGGCGAAATTTTTCAAAAATTTAGGGTGTTAGCCAAATTTTTGAAAATTTGGAAAATTCTCAGAAACTGAAAAGTAAGAGAATGGAAGCCTGATCGAGCGTAAAGCTGAATAATCAAACCACTTTCGACTTTGTTCCTTTTCGGGGACGAAAAGTTTTAAGTGGGGGAGATTGTAACAACCCGGAAAATCTGGGCCAGTTTAAAATTTTTATTTTGGCAATTATAGCGAGTTTTGATTATTTAAAATGAATTATTTTAAATAATATCGGCGAGAAATTTATTTTGAATATAATTCGAACGTATATATTATACGCGTCGTCGTTAGAATATAAATATTTATATATAATTATAAATAGAATTGAAAATGGCGCGGTAGTTCGATAATTCGATTTCAAACTTCAATTGAATATACCGGGTGCAAAACAATCCGGATTTTAGTGAAACCAAAAACAATAGGATCTAATTGATGATATCTTTCCAACGAATTCGAATAATCGAAATTTCATAGCGGGAATCAAAAGATATGTCCAGTTGAAAATTCTGAATAGTCGCTATGGAATTCAGGCCCTTAAAAATGGACATTTTGCAAACGACCTCGGATTTCGACGAAACCAGTTTTGTTGGGTCCGTGATGTTAAGTTATTGCTAGATTCCAAATTTCATAATTTTTCGAATCAATATGTGAGCGTGGCAAAAGAAAACGCGTTTGACCAGTTTTCGTTGATTTTAATCGACTGGAAATTGGCCATTTTTCAAACGGTCTCAGAATTCGGCGAAACTAGTTTTGTTAGGACCGTATCGTAGATACGAAGCTAGAAAATATTTTTCTAGAATTTTTCTAGTTAGTATGTGACCCCGGTAATTTGAAATGTGCGTTTAAAATTCGATATAGTGATTTAAATGTAAATTCAAAAGGAAACTGATTGTAACGATCAAATCAGCTTGCGATACATATCCCATTGTGCTCGGAATGGGGGTGAAACGCTATGGACGACAGGCGGTGGGCCTCGTTTCGAGGTCATATGTAAAAGTCAACCTATTTGCGAAATTAAATAATTAAATAAAATATATATATATATTTTAATCCCCCCCTTCCCTCCTTATCTCCCGCTTGCCCCCCCCCCCCTCCCCCGTTCATTCGATTACTAACAGAAGAAAAAAAAAGAAAAAAAAAACTGAATTTTAAAAGATTCAAAAACTGCATTTTTATAAAAGAGAAAAACTGATTTTATTTTGAACTTTAAAATAGGAAAAAGGTTTAATCTTTTAGTAGAAAATGATTTGACAGCAAAAGTAAAAATCATATTTTTATATGTTGAAAGCAAAAGTAAAAAATTCGATTTTTATATATTGAATAGCGAACTAAAAATTTGATTTTTATATATTGAACTTCGGCATAAAAGTTTGGTTTTTATATATTGAACTTCGGCATAAAGATTTGATTTTTATATATTGAATAGCGAAGTAAAAATTCGATTTTTACATATGTAGTGACTACGGGCAACGAAGGTGACGAAGATGCAATAGCGAAGAAGATTTCTATAAAAGAAGTGCCGTGGAGCTAGGATAGCTTTTGTGAGAACTTCTCACTCAAATTCTATTTTTCTAGTTATATATATATACTAGGATGCAGACGGTGCTTATTAGAAGCACCCGACACCCGTCCACAGACCATGGACTTGTTTGATTTATTGTGTAGTTGGTTAGATTATTTGATTTGGATTTGATTGTTTTGGTGAAATTGAAATTGATATGATTGATGTGTGAATGGCGTGGGCCTTCACTAGACCGGGGATAAGGCTAGGCCTCGTCCCGTTTCTAGTATCGTGCCGTTATGCCGCCGAAATTTTCTAAAATATGTTAGAAAATAAAAATATCATTTTATTGTGTAAATGAATAATAGAAATTCATATGTTGGAATAAAATGTTTTATCGTTAAAAATATAATTTTTAACGTGAATGTGAATATAGTGAAAGTGAATAAATAAATATTCATTTACAAACCAGACGGTTTGTTTATGTACACTTATTTGAAGGACATTGATTGGGACGATAAATTTTACACATCGCCCAACAGCACAAATAAAATATGTGTTTGATTGTTTGAAACCCCACACGGGTGTTGGGATGAAATTTGAAGTTCACTCATCCTGATTTATTAAATATGTCGATCGGTTGATTGACAGGCTGTTTTAAGCGTTAGATATCTATATTTGATGCTTATACAGTGTAGTGCACTTTGGTTGATGGTTGATTATTTTTCCATGCTATTATATACATGCGTTGTATGAAAATCCATATAATTAACTTTATATGGTAATTGATTGGGCCTCATTCCAATTTGAAAAATAAAGAATATTATAAAATAAAAGTTCATGTGTTGACAGTACTCATTCATTGAGATTGGTCATGTGTTGAACGAAATATTTTAGTAATAAAATTTACATCTTTATCATTATAAAATAAAAGTTCATGTGTTGACAGTACTCATTCATTGAGATTGGTCATGTGTTGAACGAAATATTTTGATAATAACGACTATTTTGAAAAAGAAATATTTGAAATAGAATGTTTGAAAAATAGAAATTTATGAAGCCGTGTTGATTGGATAGACGCCATTTTGACGTGAACGATATTTATATCGATTTTAAACGATTTCGAAATGAAATGAATTGAAAAAGATTTCGAAATGAAATGAATTGAAAACGATTTCGAAATGAAATGAATTGAAAATGATTTCGAAATGAATTGAATTGAAAATGAATTCAAATTGAATTGAAAGCGAATTGAAATGAATTCAAATTGAATTGAAATTTGAATTGAATAGAAACGAATTTATAAAGAAGAATTCAATTTTGATTTGAATTGAAATGGAAGTTGAAATTACTTTTGAAACGAATTTAAAACTATTTATATAATTCGTTTTAAATAGAAATCGACGAAATATATATTATATATATTATATATATAATATAATGGCCTGAATAGAACGCGCCGCGCCGCGGCAGTTCGTGAATTTCGACCATTTATTTCAAACGGACATTACGGGAGTTCCCTCGTGTGGCATGCCTAAGTGGCAATTGATCGAGGTTTCTGTTGAAAAGCAAAGTCTTGTGGTGATGATCAAAGCACGGCCTTTGTGGCGTGGCTTTGTGTAACGTTTACCTCGCGTGTTTCACACCCGGTATGAACCAAAAACGGGAGAGGACCTCAGGGAGGGCTTGCGTTTCTTTCTAGCTAAAAGTGGCGTCAGTGGTTTTACACGCCCTGACGAGTTTGACTTATGTGGTTGTTGCTGTTGCGAGGCGCCTCGGTTTGATCGGACGATCCGGGTCCGATGGAGTCATTCGTTGGCTCGTTTGCGCCCCAAAGGGCGGGGAGACGTATTGTTCAGGCATAATAATCCACAACGGTGGACCGGCCCTGACGATCCAGGGGGCAGTTGCGGCTGTTCCTGAGACATGGTAGGCTAGATTGTCTCGAATCGGTAGAGGACGATCCCTGGCCTCGGTTCATAGACGGAAATCCAATTTCCAAATACGTGACTTTGCGGTTTTATTTGTAAACCTATATATGGTGACATAGTGGGATGGGGCGCTCATGCCGCCTATGATTGATACTTATGATTTGAAGTGTTTTATACACTATGCACTTATAATAGTATCAAATGATTTGTTTTAAACGTATCAAGCATTCTTTGGTTGTTATAAGGGAAAACCCTATCCTCGGCTGCGTTGCATTGTGTGATGGGACCTGGGTCTTATAATAGCTTCATTTTTCTTTATTTAGCATTGCGCTGTTTGTTTTATGCACTGGTATTCTTGGGAGGAAACCCGTTCCGTGTTATACGGCGTGGTCCCTTGATTTACCTAACTTTGAAAATAAAGATTAACTGTTTTAGTTCTCACACCAGTCACATGACTGACCTGGAGTTTATTGTTTTAACCTAAACTCTGGGTGCCCCTATTTTGACACGGGCAGCTAGTAGTTTTGGTTTTGCAGATTTATATTCACAGGATCCTGGTTTACGGCTGGAATGATATCCGGAAAGCTTTGTATCCGTATATCTCTTCTAGTTGTGTATTTTATTATTTTCCGCTGCTATGTATTCAAATGTAATTTAAATCTCTGATATTTCTGTGTAATATTCGTTTATACTCTGTATATTCTTGTAATCTGATGCATTGTTGTAATAAGCAATGAAATGTTCTTCTGTATGTGTTCTGTTGTGGTTTGTTCTCGAACTATCCGACACTTTCCTTTACGGGGAAGTTACGGGTCGTTTCAATATACTTAAATCCATTTAGATAAGTATTTGAAATTGTTTGGTAAATTGATATGAACTTAAATAGAAAAGTGAAAATTTGATTGGGTTGTAAGAATTATACCAGGCAAACTTGTTAGTAAGGGATAAGCCAGTAAATTAAGTGGAGGGTAAGCTGGATTTTTCTACAAAATTTCCTTATAGGAACAAAGATGGAGTTTGGTTTATCGGAACTGAATGGTGGATGACCCTAAAACAAGAAAGGAAAGCTCATAATCAAAAAGAAAAGGAAGAAAGCCTTAGATTGGGAAAATTCAAAGGTATCTATTGTTATAGATGTAGTCAAGAAGGACATTTTGCTATTTTATGCCCAGAAAGAATACAAAAGAAAACCATTCGAGAAGACATAATTTGTTTCAAATGCAAGAAGAAAGGACATTTTATATGTAAGTGTCCTAAAACAAAGAAGAAACCCATGAACCTAACAAAAGAAAAGAAGTGTTATTGATGTAGAAAAGTAGGGCATGTAGTCCAGGATTATCAGCTAAAGAAGGGAGAAAGACCAGCTAAAGCAACACCACCCGCCGTCATAAGTGAAGAAGAAGGAATGCTAGAATTATGTAATCAGAGCAAGCTCTTTGACCCCTAGGGAATTATCTCTGAAAAGTTGGATGCATGAATAAATGTATGTATATGATGTTAACTATATATAAAAAAATATAACTTCTTTTATAAATCTTTTTAATATATTCTATCATATATCCAAATAGATCCTATTCGAATGAAAAAGTTATTGAATGTAATTAAGGGTATAGATAGGAAGATTGGAATTATCGACGATTTTGGACAAGTCGATAAGTTCTAAAGCATATTGTGGCAACGAAAGGAACTGTTTAAGTAAGTATAAATAACTTGTGAATTAAGTTTCACAATTTGATTAAAGGATTTTGGCAAGCGGGAATAGTAAGAAGAAATTAGCTAACTTGAAACGTTTAGACAAGCTGAGTTCAAGATGATCAAGTTTTTTGTGTAACGAATAATAGTAAATTTTGGAAACTGAAAAGGAATAAGTTTCATAACCTTTGCATTTGTAAGATAAGATCTAAGAGCACAATTTATAAGTCTGAATTTTTTTGAAAGAAGTAAATGGTTGAGTATAAGTAATTGGCCCAGTAAACGATGAATCGAATATAATAGGTAACTAGAGGTTATTGTAGGAGGACATGTAGATATGGTTATCCGTTAATACATGTGAGAACATGGAGCTTTGGTATAAAGAATTTTAATCTTGAATTTGTTGAATAAGTAGTTACAATTCCCTTTCCTTTTTTAGGACGAAAAGTTTTAAAGGGGGGATGAATGTAACGATCCAAAAATTTTAAACCAATTTAAATTTGGAATTTTTATTACTTAATTTGAATTTAAATTTGAATTTGATATAAATATATATGGTCAAGAGTATTTAATAATTTTGATAAGTTATATGATAGATTTTACTTGAATTATAAATGAGAATGATTATTAATGAGTTTGGATTTATTGATACTATTTGTCGTTCGATCGGATTTGTAAAGCTATAACACGAATTAGTAGCGTTAGAATTAAGTGTTGCCTTTAGTTTTCATAACATTTAGAAGAAAGTGCAACCAAAAGTTCTTTTTTCTTCTTAAGACAAGTGTTAAGACACATGTCTTTATGCATGCTCCCTTTCATGCATGATTTCCACTTGCCCCCTTATGTGTCTTTACCTCCTTACTCCTCCTTTCCTATATAAGGAGGCTCTTTCTCCATTTTTTACCATTCCATTTCCATTTCCTCCTTTCCACCTTCTTCTTAAAGCTTATGGCCATGGTTTCCATGGCATAAGTCTTCCTCTTTTCCACCACAACCTTGCCAAAATTCGTCATCCTTCTCCTCCTCTTATAATATAAAGAGAGATTAGTGTGTATTATATTATATATATTTTGGTAAAGAAGACGTTTTGCTGAAATACTGTCCGACGGTTCGCTTAGCTAGGCTCGCCTACCATGAAGATTTGGAAAGCTATTAGGTGAGAACTCTTTAACCATGGTTTATATATCTAATTAGTAGCTAGACTAATTTAAATATAGTGATGAATTATTATTGGTTAATGATGATTGATATTAGTTGTGACGGATGATGGATGCGAAATTTAGAACACACACTATTAAGCGTTAGTGTTATAACGCTTGTGCACAATTATGATTTATTGAATCATGTTGATGATGGTTGCTATGGATGTTTAAATGGTTGTTGATGTTGTTTTGCACACACTATGACACAACAATTATGGTATCACATTGGTGATCGACAGATCTCCTTCATAATTAAAAGCAATATCATTATTGAAATTGAAGGTTAATAATTGGAAAGGACCATATGTATGAATTCATATATATTGTTAAAGTCCTTTAAATGAATAAATAAATACTTGAACATTCTAGGATGACAGAGAGGATAGTGTCTAGGCTTGGGTTTGGAAATAAAGTTTCCTACTCTCCCTGGCTATCCCTAACTCATCCGACGAATGGGAAGGTTAATTTGAAGTTATTTGAATTTAGAAATGAATTGGAATTTATGAAAGTTGAATTTTAGATCCAAAATAATTTGGAAAGTAAATTTAAATGATTTTAAAAGGGTTATATAAGGATATAATGGTTTTCTAAGATATTTTGAAGTATCATAGAATAATGGTTATTATGGTCAAAATAGTGCTTGTCGCATTTCGGCAATTTACGTATTTTAGATGCAAACTTTAAACGCTTATAACTTTTGCAATCTAAATCGGATTTCCATAAAATGAAAAACGTTTGATTTCCATTAACAAGAACTTTCAAATGAGTGAAAGCAGATTTTAAATTTGAGTTATAATTTTCAAGTTATGTTTAAAACCATTTTGGAAAAGGTCGCTATAAGAGAAGTTATCGACCATAACACTAAACAACCATTTTTAATGTTTCTAAAAATATAGAAAAAAAGGGTAAAATCATTATAAATTATGTAAAAAATGTTTTGAATTGTAAAGTTTAAGTTTTAACTAAGAAAAGCGATGTTTTGATCGAAGTAATTAAGATAATTGTTTTGTAACGCTTTTGAAAACACTATTGTAACGCTTTATTCAAAAACAATCTATTTTGAAGTTTTTAACCTGCAAACTATTTTCCGAACTATATGTAATCATTTTTAAATGATTTGTGGAATGTTTTTAAAGGTTCAAAAGTATTGGAAATATTTTATATGGAATTTAAATTGATATTAATATGGGTTTTCAATTTTAAATAATTGGATATGGTTGGAGATAAATCTTCGGATGTTTGATATTAATCCGGTAGATGATGATTCTTACTATTTGAGGAATTTAAAATGTAGTTCACCATTATTCCACTTATAGTGTGTATTGGATATCGAGATTAATATTAAGTATAAGTTGATGGTATTCTATCCAAATCTAATGTCAAAGAGTTGAATAAATCTTTTAATTAAGATACGAGTTTCCTAAGTTGGCTGGGATAAGTTGGATAAAAATAATCTTCAGATATTTGATATGAAATTTTGTGGTGTAAATGTATACTATTTTATTATATCGTTATTCCACTTATAGTATTAGTTTATTATGAGAATTGATATCGAATATAAGTAGATACAATTTCTGTGTAACTTGTGTTCAATATCAATTGATTTGGGTTTTTTCGTGAATCATATCTTCAATAATATCATTCTTGAAACCCAATGAGATTGAGTTATGAAATTCATATCGTAATTTGAGGATTTAATCACATCTTTGATTTGAGGAAATTAAAAGTGAGAAATTGGAAAGAAAGTATAATCTTTTAGTTAAGATTAAAGAATGGAATGGTGGAAAATCAATTTAATTGGAAATTAGGGTTGAAATGTGGGGCAAGGGTTTTCAAAGGAAACTCGATTTTTGATAACGAGTTATTAAATGGATTTTTTTTTAAGGCTTTGGGGCTAGATTATCTTGGATTTAATGGATGTGTTTTAAAGAAGAAGGGTTAAATATGGATTTTGTTAAAGATAATTTGAGAATAGATTTAAAGAAGTTTAATTTAACGAAATCCAAAATGGAAGGAGATTTATTAGAAAGCATGTGTGTTCCGTGATTGTGTTTTTAATTGCGTTTATTATTTGGAAAGACTGGGATTGGAATTATGTCTAAAAACCATTCCAAGTAATAATATGACATTGTGGAGCAATTGAAGATATTAGAGGCGGCATTGAAGATCGGCACCCTTCGTGTCGTAAGGGCGACTTACTGAATGTGTCGAATGGCTGGCTCCCATTCGCAAATGGATTTTATATATCAGCTAACTGGCAAGAAGCCCGAACATATGTGAAGGAATTCCAGATTGTTGTTTCGTTCAGACCTAGAACGGACATGTATGGATTGTGTGTCTGACATTGTAATTGACTGTGTAGCACTGATCTTTATTAATATATATCTGCTTGTTGGCGGAGAATTTATTCTCTTGCCTAACACCCTTCTCTAAGACGTATGAGCTTAGAGGTTATATATTGATAGAAATCAGTGATGCGTAGTGAATGGACAATGTGGCATACTTAAGTTATGTGATGAGCTATGGATGATCAAAGCATGGCTTATTTAAGCGTAGCTTTGTGTATATCGTGACGTCGACAAACCTCAGACCCCGGATTGATGGTAAACTGGTGGTCATATTTTATGTTCGGTTCATATGTTCAGTGCAGTAGGATGTGATGATGAAAGGGTACTACGAAGTCCCCAGTCTAGGACGCTATTTGTTGGGTATTCTGATTCATGTATGCTGGGTTAGTATAACGGAGTCCGAGTCTGGACGTTATCCGCGAGTACTGGGATGATGTGTGCAAGGAAGTTTGTGAGCCCACAAATGATTTTTTGTACCAGAAACCATCATGTTCGAAACCCAATCTCCACTACAAGCCTGTACGGTTTTGATTGTATAGCCTGCTGGTTACCGGCAGGATTGTCAGTATAATGGGATGGGGCATTATGCTGGCTAGGATAAATACATTTATTTGCGAAAAGGTTTTTCACACTATATATAGTAGTAAAAGAGGATTTTCACATATGAAGGCATTTTTGGTTATCGTAAGGCAAAACTCGCCCATTTGGTGTGCGCTTGCATTGTGTGATATGGGACGAGCTTATGATAGCTTCATTTTTTCAAAACGTCATTGCGGATTTCTATGCACTGGTATTCACATGGAGTAAACTCGTTTCGCATTGGCGGCGTGGTCCGATGAATTATCAAACTTTAAAATAAACCCTAAAGACAACTGTTTTGAGTTCTCACACCAGTCCCATGACTGACCTGGAGTTTATTGTTCCCACACCTAAACTCTGGGTGCCCATAATTTTTACACGGGCAGCCTAGTAGTTTGGTTCGCAGATTTAGCCTTGGAGTTATTTGGAGCAAGATTCTGGTTTAACTGGAGCTATTATGTTTGGAGCATTCGCATTCTTCCGCTGAGTTTAGTATCTTTTCCGTTGTGTAACCGATGTACTCTGATGTACCTCTTGTAACTCTGATGTAATATTATTTTAATGATAATGGAAAAGTTGTTTTATTTTGTGCAAATATGTAAGTGCCCCTAACAATCCGTCTTTGTGAACAGTTTAAGTTGGTTTAATTACTGGCGAAAACCAAGCAAAAAGTCGGGTCATTACAATCCATTTGCAGTATGAGAGTGATCGAGCCGATCTAGTTCCTAGTGTGTGTGTATATGCATCCACGAGCAACCACTAGCAAACACTTGCTTCCACTTGCATCCATCAAACATAACATGTCTCAAAACACATGTTTACATCCAAGGGATTCCTACCTAAAGGTCGAAGTTTCGGTCGATATGATATACATTAAATGATAGAAACAAGTATGTATAAAAGCTTTGGGAAAGAAGTTAAGAACATACCCTTAAAAAGAAAAGGGTACGAAGCACGAATCTTGTCTTCAGTCTCCCAAGTTGTATCCTCTTGGTTATCTCCCCTTTGAACTATCATCAACTTGACTTCTCTGTTGCGTAGCTTCTTAACCTATGTCCCAAGAATACGGGTAGGAACTCATCTAACTGTCACCTCCCGTTCCACCTTTACTTCCTCTAGTATACTTGGCTCAACTACTTCTACGATATCATGTAGGCACTTTCGCAAATGAGAAACGTGGAAAACATTATGAACGCCAGATAGTTTCTCTAGTAGCTTTACTCTATAGGCAATTTGGCCAATCCTTTCTGTTATGGGAAATGGCCCTACAAATATTAGTGCAAATTTCCCTACAAATCCAAAGCGAACCACATCCTTATTGGAGATACCTTAATGAAAACCATATCTCCCACCTCAAACTCAATATCGGTCCGTGTATAACTCGACACTTTCTCCAAGCAGATACTTTCGCTAAGTCTTAAGCGCGAATCCTATAGCAGCTAATTCCAAAGCATGGGTTGGATAGTTCTTCTTGCGAACCCTTAAATGTCCCCCATCGTAACATACTACCCTTCCCTCCTGAACTGCAACTACTTTTGCGGGATCCCCTTCTTTCCCATCCTTAGAGACCACATGCCCTAGAAATCTCACTCTTTTCCCTAAAAATGGCATTTGGAGAATTTCGCCTTAAGCCGATGCGTTTAGAGAGTCTTCAAAACCTCCCTTAATGTAGGGCATTCTCTTCCTCGCTCTTCGAGAAAATCAAGATGTCATCAACAAATACCATAACTAACTTATTTAGGAACTCCCGAAACACCTTACTCATCAGATCTACAAAATAGGCGGGTGCAATCGTCAACCCAAAAAGGCATGACGAGCCACTCGAAGAAACCATCTAGAGTTCTAAAAGTAGTCTTGTCTATACTGTCCACAGTCACCCTCAACTGATGAAACCCCATGGCCAAGTCTAACTGAGAGAAAACAGATGCACCAACAGATTGGTCAAACAGATCATCTATCCTCGGAAGTGGGCGCCTATTTTTCTTAGTGAGTTTATTCAACTCTATGTAGTTCATACATAAGCGAGGCGAACCATCCGCCTTAGTGGCAAATACTGCTGGAGCACCCCATTCAGATATGCTTCGACTAATAAACTCTTTCTCAAAGTAGCTCCCTTTCTTGCCTACTGAGCTCCCTCCTTTCTCTTGGAGCCATATGGCGCACGAGCAATGCAACTGGATTTGCATTGTCCACCAAGTATATATGGAAATCAATCTCGCGCCCGGAGGTAAGCCTCGAACCTCCTAAAAAACATTAGGATACTCACGACAACTGCTGTAGATCGTAGATCATCAATAGGTGCATCGAACGATTCTAGGAAACTAAGCATGATAGACCCCTTAGGGTCACAAGAAATCTCAAGAATCCTCCCATGGCAAGTCAAAAGTCTAACGGCCCTCCTCTCACAATCCAGAATGGCACCATACATGGCTAGCCAATCCATCCCTAGAATCAAGACATAGCCCATGAAACAAGATATGCATCGCATTCAAACTCGACGCCCAACACAGATATCCTCAAATCACAAGCATATGAGCCGAGCCCCCAATGGGGTTTAAGGCAACAATGGGATCCAAAACCATACTAGTACTAAGGTGCAGAGACTTAACCACAGAATCAGATATAAAAGAATGTGAAGCGCCAGAATAAAAAAGAGTTTTAACTAGATGATTGGAAAGAGAAATCAAACCTACACCAAAAACTTTTCTACCTCTCCGGTACATTGACCACGAGAACATAAACCTTCCCTCCAGAAGATCATGCGCTTTGGTCCTGTCCTTGTTTCTTTGGGCATTCCCTCTTATAGTGTCCGACCTCACCACATTTGAAGCAAACGTTTTTCCTTCTTCGGCAATGTTTGACCAGACGACCAATCACTTACAGCCACGACATTTCTTAGAGGATTTACCTACCCGCGATGGTGGAGGAACAATGGTTGCAGCTGGGGGAGGATCGTCTCCTTGGTTCCCGGTAGGTGCCGTAGCCTTGAGATACCTACGGAACCAATACGACGCTTGAACGCCCTCGGAAATATTAGGTTACCTAGACATGCTGAAAAGGAAAAAGGGATTCAAACAGAGAATCGAAAGATATTTCCTATGGCTTTGGGGAATATGTTTTTCAAAACAGTCTTTTCTTTTGAAAATGCTTCCTTGTAAAACCTTTTTGAAAACAATTTTCAAAATCTTTTATCTGATCTGCTAACCTTCAGCTAGGATACCAAGTATGACACCCGACGTCCGTTAATGTCACTCATTAAGAGAATGCATTAAGTTTCGTGAAGCGCTATAGGTGAACGCAAATTGAAACATTACGAGACAGATATAAAATGGTAGTGGAATTTAAAACTTTTATTAAGCATTAAACATTGTGGTTCAAAATATAATTACATCACAAGTCTAAAATGCATAAAACCTAGTACATCAATTTAAAACTTCTATCTTGTACTTAAATCATCAGAGTACAATAATAAAAGAAGCATAATCCCCAAAACATAGCCATAGTAGAGAGATATGAAACCAATAAGTACATCTAAGCAGGTCCAAGAAGGATGAAAGCAGAATCCTGATCAAGCTTGAGTATTCCCACCCTGAGAACCCGGGGGTGGAGGGGGTGTGGGGACGGAAGAGAAAGAAGAGGAAACAAAATAGGTCAGACATAAAGTCTGGCGAGTCCAGTTAATTTTAGCATATAAATAAGTAAAATTAGCATGATAGGTATATAAATTGGAGTGATAGATAACAACACAACAAGGCAGGTATGACAAGGTAAACAGGATAAGCATGATCGAATATATTGTGCTTCCTTAGTACTTCCTCTACACCAATACTAGTGTCTTATGAACAAGATGATCCCCAACAAGTATAAGATGGTAGACTTAGGCGTACTTCTAGTGATAGGTTTTACCCCATACAATAACTGGCAGCCCAACTAAACATACTGAAGTTACCCCTAAGGATAATAACGGGCTCTTAAACATACTAGAGTCAAGATGTACCCTAATTACTACCACAATCGTTCAGCTCCCTACTCCGCAGATACCCTGTGTTGGCCCCACAGTAGGATGTATCACTTCCTAAAGTGGCAACCCTTTATTTTAAGGATGTGCACAACCATATCTACAGGTGTCACTGTGTCTTAATCCTCCCTTATCCGTACCCATGCACGCACATGACACCCTCGGAATGCGCCACCCACACCGCCCTTCGTTTTGGATCTTTTACAATCAACCTAGTAAGCGTGCCCCGACTCTGACCTAGTTTGGAGTACTCATTTGATACCTATATATGGGTTATTGACTAAAAAGGTCCCACACACAAAATGATACAAGCTTCCCCCTACGCTTGCATCCCCACTACTAGGATTTCCATAGGTTATTCCCAACCAGTGTAACAATATTACATAACCCCACAGGTTATGCCCTACCAGTGTAAAAAATTGCATAATGTAACACCCCGTATTTTCTATTAATGTTATAATAATGAATCCTAGAATACTTAATTTAAAATGTAAGAACTAAGGGAAACGGGTTACGCCATTGTGTTCGTCTTGGAATTCTGGTTGAGATAGAGTCCGAGTTTGCGTAAATTGGACTTCGTATGAAGAAGTTATGGATGTCGGAAGTTTCCAGAAAATTCAAATAAATTCAAACAGTTCGAAAACGAGTTCAAACTCAAACAGAAGTCAGAAGCGGGCTGGGCGGGAAAATTCCCACCCAAGCAGGCCAACCAGGGGGTCGACCCTAGTGTCAACTTCCCCCCCCCCCCAGAGGTCGACCTGGGGGTCGACCTGGCCCCCGACCAGATCTGAAATTTGAATGACTGATGACATACTGCTGAGTCACTAGGGTTTCTGGATGGTCCTGATCAGGTCTGACTGGCTGTGATTAACCATAGGTTCATCTGACGGCTATAATTAATCTGAAATTCTATATAAACAACTCAATTCTCAACCTAAACACACACAAAAAAATAATCCTAGAACGGAAATGCCGTCAGTAGAGGACTTGGAGTAGCCGTCACCATTTTCAATTCAAAGACGAGTAAAAGAACTTGAATCAAGAATCAAATTAAAACTAGTCTAATTCAACGATCTTCTTCAAAGGCGCGCATCTCCAATTTCAGAATTCAGATTTCAGAAAGCAAGAATTCCTTTTTAGTTTGTAAGTTAGTTGTTACGCAAATTCAAACATTCTTTTCGATTGAATCATGACATGTTGTAATTGGGATATAGTATGTTGCCTATGTATAAGATTTGATTCTCGTTTATCTTAAAGTATCGTTGTAATTAATCATGTCTATATGCTTGCGATGATGAATATGTTGTATATTAATCATATCTATATGCTTGTGGTGATGAACAACATTTTATGTTATTGGAAATCTATTATAATTGGGTGATGAATTTATTTTGCCAATTAAATGGTAAAACATGTCATGTTGAAATTTGGTGGTTATTGGCAAGCTTATGTTCTAAATCACATATTTACATGTTAGATTAACATTTAGAACTATGAATCTATTTAGGTTGCAAGATTGGATTTGTAATCCTCTTATGTTTTAACACAAGTTATCATGCTAAGTGTGATTTAAACATGTTTATGGTAATCCTCTTATGTTTTAACACATAAGTTATCATGCCAAGTTGTGATTTAATGTTTTGACATACATAAGTTAGTATGGTAAATTGTGGTATATATGCTAAACCCCCATGTTAGACCTATATCAAGTTTACATGACTTAGTCACAAGTTCACCTTTACTTGTTTAGTTGTGATAATGATACATCTATGTCAAGTTACATGTGATAAGTTAAATGAATGTTATTTTATGTTTATGTCATGTTCCTTGTTTATTACCCCTTTTTATTTGTGGGTTTGGGCTAATTTGTTAGCCCAACATTTTATGTGATTCATACGTACGTTCTACGGGGGATAACGATGGGAAAACATGAAAATTCATGGCATAGGTTTGTTCATAAAATGGTATATTTAATATACCATTTATTGTGAGCAATATTTGAAAAGATAATCATGGCATGAGTAAATTAAAATTAATTTACATAAAGAAAATTTGACATACATAGAAAAATATGAATTTAGAAAAGACGAATATGCCTAACCCGAGGTTAGACTGAGTTGTAGTGTAAACCTGCCCGAAACCGACTGGCATATCCAGTGACCACAACAAGACCTATATAATGTGGGTGGTTAGTGCATCAAGCCCAAAAAGAACCCGAGGTTAGACTGAGTTATGGTGTAAATCTGTCCGGAACCGAACGACACATCCAGTGACCACAACAAGACCTGTCTAATGTGAGTGGTTGGTGCTTTAATAAATTAAAGCTAAGTCGGGATTGGTAGGGTTAAGTAAATTAGGAAAACACTTAACCGATTCAACATGTTAACTAAAACGAATGGGCTGGGTTAGATAAACTTAGACACTTAACCAAATAAACATGTTGATTAGAAAACCCTAGTAACGGGGACCCATTTCAGCAGTAACCCACATAGATGTATCATGGTACCCTGAAAACTAGGCAGGGTGGGGCACGATTACTGGACTGAATTATAAGCGGTCAAAACGTCGGCGGTTGGTGGGCCAGTGTAGGTTCCGACGGAGTATGGGCGTGCACGTACTCCGGAGTGGAAAAATCAGGCACTGGGCATCAATAGTGTACACTGTGCATATTGAATCGTGTCCGGTTGCCACCAGAGGGAATGATACACACCATGGTGGGACCAGCATAGGTAGCTACAGTCAAGCGGGGCCGAATGAAACAGGACATGAATGCATGCGAGTAGGAGATGATCATTAAGGGGATCGTTTGTTGTAAACACGTGGGCTGGTTGAATCAATGGTTAAGTAGGTGCAGAGACTATAGTAATGGGTGCGATCACATGTTCCTCTTATCTTATATTAGGGTATTGTCCTATGTTCTGTTATCACTGTCATGATCCCTTTCCTTGTTTAAATACTAGTAATCAATGAACTTACCAGACTTATTGTCTTACCCATTTTCTTTCGTCCCCCCCCAAGGTCCATAGGGAGGGAATACTCCAGCTTAGTCAGACTCTTTGCAAGCTTCAAGAAAGTAGATGTATGATTTGGACTCTCTTTCATTGGCTATGGTTTTTGGATACGACCCTTGGGGATTTATAATTTTATCTATGTTTTATGCTTCTTTATTTAAAAACCAAGACAGAGATTATGTTGTAAATGTTTGGAAGTTATTTTTGAGACAATTCGATGTAATGCTTTGGTATTGAACTACATATGCAATAAATGTTTGAATTCCGCTGCTTAAATTTATTTGTCTTGTAAATTTTTCTGTGACTTGTACCTATAACCCTCCACCAAAGTTAAGGCATTCCCTTCTGTGAGTGATCTTAACGGAGGTGGGGTGTTTCACTTGGTATCAGAGCAAAAGGTTTACCAGATTAGATAAGAATTTTTGAAAAACTATTTTCAAAAGAAATATAAAGAAGCATTTTTTCAAGAAAAAGTGTTATTTTATTTTAAAGGCATAATCCCCCAAAGCCATATGCCATATCATTATATCCTTTGTTTTGAATCTTTTCTTTTTCGTTTCAGCATGTCTGGGAATTTTAACCTTCCAGGGGGTGTGCCGATACCTGGTTGGTTCAAGAGGTACTTAGAGGCTATAGCCAATGATGCGGGCCCAGCAGAAATTCTTCCCCTGCTGCAGCAGTTCCTCCTCCTCGGGCAAATGCTTTCTCAAAGATTTGTAGGGACTTTAGGACCATGGGTGGAAAGGATTTCAAGGGAACTGAATCATTCGTAGAAGCAAGGAACTGGCTCAAAGAAACTGAGGATCTGTTCGTTATCTTCGAGGTGGACGATAGACAAAAGATACAGTTGGCAGTGTGATTGCTCAAAGACGAAGCTTCCTATTGGTGGGAAGTCACTAACTCTGAAAGACCTGTTGACACATGGATGGATTTCAGGATAAGGTTTGAGATGAAATTCTTCTCACAAGCTGAGCGAAGTCTACAGCTGGAAAAGTTCTTATCTCTTAAGCAAGGAAGTATGACGATCAAGGAGTATGTCAATTAGTTTAATCAGCTAGCCCAATTTGGAATGGACTTAGTAAATACCCCTCATAAGAAGGCTCTCCATTTTGTCAAGGGATTGAATGAGCCACTTCACAGCTTGGCTATGACCCACATACCTATGGGGGCTACTTACGAGAGGTTAGTGGGCATGGCACTCTTAAATGAGGAAGACAAGGGCAAGAATGAGGCAAAAGCAGAAGTGCCTCAAGATAAGAATGGGGTGCTCCGGTAGTGTTCGTAACCAAAGCTGATGGTTCGCTTCGCCTGTGCGTTGATTATAGGGAGCTAAACAAGCTGACCAAGAAGAATAGACACCCACTTCCAAGAATAGATGATGTGTTCGATCAGCTTGTAGGTGCATCGGTTTTCTCCCAATTAGATTTAGCCACGGGGTTTCATCAGCTAAGAGTGGCTGAAGACAGCACTGATAAGACCGCGTTCAGAACTCCCGATGTTTTCTTCGAGTGGCTTGTCATGCCTTTCGGCTTAACAAACGCACCCGCTTACTTCGTTGATCTAATGAGCAGGGTGTTCCGAGAGTTCCTCAATAAGTTTGTGGTGGTCTTCGTAGACGATATTTTGATCTTCTTAAGGAATGAGGAAGAGCATGCTCAGCATCTAAAGGAAGTCATGGATACTCTCCGTGCACATCAGTTGAAGGCGAAATTCTCCAAATGCCATTTCTGGAGAGAAGAAGTTAGGTTCCTTGGGCACGTGGTGTCCAAAGAGGGGATAGCTGTGGACCCCGCAAAAGTGGTTGTTGTGCAAGATTGGAAGGTTCCTCGAAACGCAACCGAAGTCCAAAGCTTTCTCGGGCTAGCAGGCTTTTATAGAAAATTCATCAAAGATTTTGCAAAAATCTCAGCTCCACTAATAAGATTGACAATGAAGAACCTAGCTTTCAATTGGGATTTGGATTGCGATATTGCTTTCCAACGTTTGGAAAGGGCTCTAACAACAGCCCCAGTTCTGACATTGCCTGATGGAAGCAAGATGTTCACAGTATACACAGATGCATGCGAAACGGGACTAGGCGTTGTTCTGATGCAAGAAGGGGAGGTAGTGGCATATGGTGGAAGAAAGTTGAAAGTACATGATAAAAACTACCCAACCCACGACCTAGAGTTGGCAGCCATCGTTTATGCACTTAAGTCTTGGCGCCATTATCTCCTAGGTGAGAAATCTAAACTATATACTGACCATAAATCGTTGAAATATCTATTCTCGCAGAAAGATCTCAACTTGAGGCAGCAAAGATGGATGGAGTTTGTTGCCTCGTACGATTTTGAGATTTCCTACACTCCTGGCAAGGCCAATGCAGTAGCAGACGCCTTGAGTAGAAAGAAACTGGCCTTAAGCCCTCTCTTTGTGGAAAGGCAAAGCTTGGAGTTCATAGCAAGCTTCAACTTCAGACCCTCCACTGACTTTGTACCTGGCTTGCTAGCAACATTAGAAGTGCGACCAACTCTATTAGACTCAATCGGAGCCGCGCAAAGAGAAGACCCTCAGCTAGCTGAAGTGATGGACAAGTTAATTAGGGGTGAGACTTCTAGTCACCTCAATAGATACTCCATTGATGCCAAGGGCTGGTTGAGACGAGATGGAAGACTATGTGTCCCATAAGCAAGGGGTTTGGTAAAGGCGGTTCTAGAAGAGGCACACCATTCCAAGTTGACCATACACCCAGGCGGAGACAAAATGTATAAAGATATCAAAAGAGTTTTCTTTTGGAATGGCATGAAGAAAGACGTAGCTGAATTTGTTTCTAAATGTTTAATATGCCAACAAGTCAAGGCGGAGCATAAGAAGCCTGGTGGTCTGCTCCATCCTCTAGAGGTCCCACAGTGGAAATGGGATAGCATCTCGATGGACTTTATAGATGGGTTGCCTAGGTCAAGAAGGGGCAATACCAGCATTTGGGTAATAGTGGACAGGCTCACAAAAAGCGCCAACTTTATACCCGTCAAGAGTAGAAGAAGTGCCTCATCTCTAGCATCCATATATCTTAAGGAGATAGTTCGACTCCATGGGATACCCTCCAGCATAGAGAGTGATCGAGACCCTATCTTCACGAGCGAGTTTTGGAAGAGTTTACAAGAGGCTGTAGGAACACAGTTATGCTTAAGCATGGCCTATCACCCTCAAACCGGTGGCCAAACGGAAAGAGTCAACAGAGTATTAGAAGACCTCTTGAGGTCATGCATTATTGACTTCGGGGGTACATGGGAGGATCATCTACCTTTGGTGGAATTCGCTTACAACAATAGCTACCAAGCCACCATAGGCATGGCACCTTTCGAAGCTTTATATGGAAGACCGTGCAGGTCACCAACTTGCTGGTGGGAGTCCACAGACAAGCTCATACTTGGACAAGACATGATTAGGGAGACTTCGGAGAAAGTGGACTTGATACGAAGAAGAGTGAAGACTTCCCAAGATAGACAGAAGTCCTACGCAGACAAAAAAAGAACTGACCTTGAGTTCGAAGTTGGAGACAAGGTGTTCCTTAAAGTATCTCTTTTGAGGAACGTCGTTCTCTTAGGATCCGCAGGGAAGTTAGCACCAAGATTGGTAGGATCGTTACCTATTATCGAGAAGATTGGGAAGATGGCTTATAGGGTACAGCTGCTCGATAGATTGGCTGGGATTCATAATGTCTTTCATGTCTCTTGCCTGCGGAAATGCTTACACGAATCGGCGGAAGTGGTAGAACCAAGTATGCTAGAAGAAGTTGAAGTTGAACGAGAAGCAACTGTGAGAAGAGTTCTAACCCGTATCTTGGGAACATAGGTCAGAAAGCTACGCAATCGTGAAGTTAAGCTCGTCAAAGTTCAATGGAGCGACACCGAGGAAGACGCAACTTAGGAAACTGAGGATAGAATATGCGCAACCTACCCTTTTCTTTTTGAGGGTACGTCTTTAATCTCTTTTTCCTCAAGTTTATGCTCGTATCTATCTTTTTAGGTATATCTCCTCGATCCTATACTTTATCCTTAGGTAGGAACCCATTTGGATGTAAATATGTAATTGAAACATGTTATGATTGATGGTTGCAAGTGGTTGCTAGCGGATGCATATACACACACATTAGGTACTAGATCGGCTCAGTCACTTCCATATTGCGCATGCATATATGTATTGGTTTATGGATTAAAACGGATTAAAACTTGATGTGTTATCATATGGACGTTGCATTTGTATGAATGGTTGTGCACTCATGTAAGAAATTTTGAGTAGGAAAATTTGCATTCATAATGGACTCATGGCACCGGCATAATTTGCATTAAGGAGGTCAACTGAATCAGTAGAACGCCTGATTTTGCATTAGATAAGGACATATACACACACAATGCATATGATCATGAAGCATTAGAAATCTTTTAAGGACAATGGACGCCTGTGTTTGATGGTTGAGTAGATGGGTGTTTGGATGGTAGGATATAAGTTCTTCATGACTTGAAGATTTCAGGGACGAAATCCAAAAAGGAGGGAAGAATGTAACACCCCATATTTTCCATTAATGTTATAATAATGAATCCTAGAATACTTAATTTAAAATATAAGAATTAAGGGAAACGGGTTACACCATTGTGTTCGTCTGGGAATTCTGGTTGAGATAGAGTCCGAGTTTGTGTAAATTGGACTTCGTATGAAAAAGTTATGGTTGTCGGAAGTTTCCAGAAATTTCAAATAAATTCAAACAGTTCGAAAACGAGTTCAAATTCAAACAGAAGTCAGAAGCGGGCTGGGCGGGAAAATTCCCGCCCAGGCAGGTCAACCAGGGGGTCGACCCTAGTGTCGACATCCCCCCCCCCCCCCAGAGGTCGACCTCGGGGTCGACCATGGGGTCGACCTGGGGGTCAACCTGGCCCTCGGCCAGATCTGAAATTTGAACGATTGATGACATGCTGCTGAGTCACTAGGGTTTCTAGATGGTCCTGATCAGGTCTGAGTGGCTGTGATTAACCCTAGGTTCATCTGACGGCTATAATTAAACTGAAATTCTATATAAACAACTCAATTCTCAACCTAAACACACACAGAAAAATAATCCTAGAACGGAAATGCCGTCAGTAGAGGACTTGGAGTAGCCATCACCATTTTCAATTCAAAGACGAGTAAAAGAACTTGAATCAAGAATCAAATTAAAACTAGTCTAATTCAACGATCTTCTTCAAAGGCGCGCATCTCCAATTTCAGAATTTAGATTTCAGAACGCAAGAATTCCTTTTTAGTTTGTAAGTTAGTTGTTACGCAAATTCAAACATTCTTTTCGATTGAATCATGACATGTTGTAATTGGGATATAGTATGTTGCATATGAATAAGATTTGATTCTCGTTTATCTTAAAGTATCGTTTTAATTAATCATGTCTATATGCTTGCGGTGATGAACATGTTGTATATTAATCATATCTATATGCTTGTGGTGATGAACAACATTTTATGTTATTGGAAATCTATTATAATTGGGTAATGGATTTATTTTACCAATTAAATGGTAAAACATGTCATGTTGAAATTTGGTGGTTATTAGCAAGCTTATGATCTAAATCACATGTTTATATGTTAGATTAACATTTAGAACTATGAATCTATTTAGGTTGCAAGATTGGATTTGTAATCCTCTTATGTTTTAACACAAGTTATCATGCTAAGTGTGATTTAAACATGTTTATGGTAATCCTCTTATGTTTTAACACATAAGTTATCATTCCAAGTTGTGATTTACTGTTTTGACATACATAAGTTAGTATGCTAAATTGTGGGTTATATGCTAAACCCCCATGTTAGACCTATATCAAGTTTACATGACTTAGTCACAAGTTCACCTTTACCTATTTAGTTGTGATAATGATACATCTATGCCAAGTTACATGTGATAAGTTAAATGTATGCTATTTTATGTTTATGTCATGTTCCTTGTTTATTACCCCTTTTTGTTTATGGGTTTGGGCTAATTTGTTAGCCCAACATTTTATGTGATTCATACGTACGTTCTACGGGGGATAACGATGGGAAAATATGAAAATTTATGGCATAGGTTTGTTCATAAAATGGTATATTTAATATACCAATTATTGTGAGCAATATTTGAAAAGATAATCATGGCATGAGTAAATTAAAATTAATTTACATAAAGAAAATTTGACATATATAGAAAAATATGAATTTAGAAAAGACGAATATGCCTAACCCGAGGTTAGACTGAGTTGTGGTGTAAATCTGCCCGGAACCGTCCGGCATATCTAGTGACTACAACAAGACATGTCTAATGTGGGTGGTTAGTGCATCAAGCCCAAAAAGAACCTGAGGTTAGACTGAGTTGCGGTGTAAATCTGCCCGGAACCGACCGGCACATCCAGTGACCACAACAAGACCTGTCTAATGTGAGTGGTTGGTGCTTTAATAAATTAAAGCTAAGTCACGATTGGTAGGGTTAAGTAAATTAGGAAAACACTTAACCGATTCAACATGTTAACTAAAACGAATGGGCTGGGTTAGGTAAACTTAGACACTTAACCAAATAAACATGTTGATTAGAAAACCCTAGTAACAGGGACCCATTTCAGTAGTAACCCACATAGATGTATCATGGTACCCTGAAGACTAGGCAGGGTGGGGCACGATTACTGGGCTGAATTATAAGCGGTCAAAATGTCGGCGGTTGGTGTGCCAGTGTAGGTTCCCACGGAGTATGGACGTGCACGTACTCCGGAGTGGAAAAATCAGGCACTGGGCATTAGTAGTGTACACTGTGCATCTTGAATCGTGTCGGGTTACCACCAGAGGGACAGATACACTCCATGGTGGGACCAGCATAGGTAGCTACAGTCAAGCGGGGCCGAATGACATAGGACATGAATGCTTGCGAGTAGGAGCCGATCATTAAGGGGATCGTTTTTTGAAAACACGTGGGCTGGTTGAACCAATGGTTAAGTAGGTACAGAGACTATAGTAATGGGTGCGATCACATGTTCCTCTTATCTTATATTAGGTTATTGTCCTATGTTCTGTTATCACTGTCATGATCCCTTTCCTTGTTTAAATACTAGTAATCACTGAACTTACCAGACTTATTGTCTGACCCGTTTTCTTTCGTCTTCTTTTCTTCCGTTCCCCCCCCCCCCTCAGGTCCACAGGGAGGGAATACTCCAGCTTAGTCAGACTCTTTGCCAGCTTCAAGAAAGTAGATGTATGATTTGGACTCTCTTGCATTGGCTATGTTTTTTGGATACGACCCTTGGGGATTTGTGCAATTTTATCTATGTTTTATGCTTCTTTATTTAAAAACCAAGACAGAGATTATGTTGTAAATGTTTGGAAGTTATTTTTGAGACAATTCGATGTAATTCTTTGGTATTGAACTACTTATACAATAAATGTTTGAATTCCGCTGCTTAAATTTATCTATCTTGTAAATTTTTCTGTGACTTGTACCTATAACCCTCCACCAAAGTTAAGGCATTCCCTTCTGTGAGTGACCTTAACGGAGGTGGGGTGTTTTACATAACCCCACAAGTTAAGTTTGTGGGCCTATATATAAATATTACCTACCATCCTAAGATATACTTAACCCTCCCATTGTTTCAATTAAGTTTACTTAACCCCTACTCAAGTTAACATGTTCATGTAATCCTTATGGATTCAAACATGTTAGGTACTACAGGTTAACAGGTTGTCCACATTCACATTGACTTCTTTTCAATTACCAAGTTCCACTTGCTTATTAATTATATATATATATATATAGCTTAATCCATTTAAGCTTATTAATAAGCCCATCACATGTTATTCTCAAGATTGTAGTCCAAGATTTGTAATCTATGATCTATTAACCTCGAATTTTAATTAACGAAAGTAATCCACAATTATTCATTCTCTGTTTCCACAGTTACAATAACATGTAATTAATCATACTTCATCTCAATTCACTCGTTTTCTGTCTAACATGTCACTACAACTTTTCATTTTTTACTGATAAGTTTTTTTTTCCCTTTTATTATAACTTATGTTATAATTTCCACTGGTCCCTAGTACAAGCCTACCTATTATATAACATTCTCATTAATGTAATTAACTATAATAGGTTATTCTCATTCCCCATTTATTTCAATTCATTTCCATTAATTACAATTAGTGCCATTTATTTCTATCCTTTTATATACATATATTAATATATATGTTTATGCATTCGACCTCTCACATTAAGTCTACAACCTGTGGATGTTGGATATGTCGGGCGGGTCCGTGCAGACTTCTTCTACAAGTCAGACTTTACCTTGTGTCTCAACACATTACGTGTTTATGCACTTAGACCCCACACATTAGATTCACCACTTGTGGTTGCTGGATATGCCAGGTGGATCCGGGCAGACTTCTACCACAAGTGTAATCTAACCTCGTGTCTAAGCATGGCTATAGTTCCTAATTACTGTAAATCTAGGCATGTTCATTCTTTAATAGTTATTCCTATTTCATTATAGGTTTTTATGATCCTTTCCCAAGCCATGTTCATTACTAACAAAGTTTATCATGCCTCAAATTAAGATCTTTAATCACAACTTTGATTTAAGCCCCTAAATCCATATTCATGTTTTCAATTCAAGTTATGCCCAAATTTCGCAATACAAGTTATGCCCAATTAAGAATCTGATCAACATATAAATTATGCCCCAATCCCAAGACTTGGCTCAAGGTACGAATTATGCCCAATATTCCCATTCATGTTTTATAATATGAATTATGCCCCCAAATTAATTATTCCCATCGTTCCCAATTTCGTACATTCGCATATTTCAGCGGTATGCCTAGGCTCGAAGGTAGCCTGGCTATAAAATAAAAAGGGAAAGGGAGAAGGGAAGAGAACAAAAATAAACATAATAACATGATTGACATATGATGGCAGAAATAGGCATAGCAACTAATAAGCATATAGTGACAAGATTGGGCATAATGACAAGATAGGCATATAGGAACAGATCTAATGAACATGTGATAATAGAACTGATTCAAATATAATAGGGACATCATAAACAGTCATGATGAGATCTAAAAAGTAAATAAGATCTACAAATAATGGCATATCTGACATGATAAATAGGCATAGGCTTAGATCCAATTTATACACATGTTAAGATTATCTTTTAAGTATTCATATCTAGAAATAATGTAGACTCACTATGATTGGATATAAGAATATGAGACTTGATTATAGCTATTAAAGAACAAATCTCTAAACTTGAATGTTTGTTGAAGAAGAATAAACTATTTTTATCTAGGCATAGGCAACATCTAGTTCTCTATTGTTTTTGTATGAATAAAACAATGAGAATGGGGTCTTATTTGTAGTTATCAACAAAAGAATCTAGACCAGAAATCAGTCCATGTTCACCCTCAAGAATCTGCCCAGATCTGCGGTGGGTTTGCCCCCCTGTTGGTGGGTCAACCCCTATGTCGACCCCCAACGATTTGTTTTCCCGCTCCTACCTCCTGCTTCTAGTTTTCGAATTGTTTTGAATCTGGACTTATTTTATATATGATATATATATATATTTGTGTGTGTGTTCTTCTTATGCATATAAAAACTTCAAACCTTAATATCTTTTTCATACGATGTCTGTTTTACTCAAAGCAGGTGTCTTTTTTAACCAGATTTCTGAGATGAATGCAACGACGTAGTCCATTTCACTTAATTCTGAATATTTAATTAAGTATTCCTTAGTTTATCATTTTAATGTGTTGCCAACATTACGAGGTGTTACATGCAAACCTAAAGAGAAGCTTGTATCATCTTGTGTGTGGGACACATATTAGTCAGTAACCTATATCGGTATCAAACGGAGAATCCCGAACTAGGTCGGGGTCAGGGTACGCTTACTGAGCTGTTTATAAGAGGTCACTCGGAGAAAGGTGTCCGATGGAGCATTCCATTGGGCTCATGTGCGTGCATGGGTCCGCCTGCTCAGGAAGATAATATGCTGTGACATCAGTAGATATAACTGTGCGTCTTGGAAATAAAGGGGTTGCCACTTTAGGAAGTGATACATCTTACTGTGGGGACAACACAGGTATCTACGGGTTAGGAAGCAGATTGATTGGGGTAGTAATTAGGGTATATCTAGTCTCGCCTATTTACGAGCCTATTATTTTCGTTGGGGGTAACACCCGTCAGTTCTGTTGGGCTACCTGTTATTGTATGGGGTAAAACCTCTCACTAGAAGTGCACCTAATTCTACCATCTTGTAATTGTTGGGATCATTTTGTTCTGGTTATACTAGTATTGGTGCAGAGAAAGAAAAGTGTTAGGGAAGCGCTATTTATTCTATTCTGCTTATCCTGTTTAGCTTGTCATACCTGCCTTATATGTTGTATCTCTCTTATCTAGTTTACATGCCTGTCATGATGCTTTTACTTATTTATATGCTAAAAGTAACTGGACTCGCCAGACTTATATCTAACCTATTTTGTTTCCTCTTCTTTCTCTTCCATTCCACCCCAGGTTCTCAGGGTGGGAATACTCAGGCTTGATCAGGATTTTCTTTCATTCTGCTTGGAGCAGCTTAGAAGTACTGCTTGATTTCGTATCTTCTCTACTAAGGCTATGTTTTGGGGATTATGCTCTTTTTATGTTTATTGCACTCTAATGATTTTAGTGCAAGATAGAAGTTTTAAGTTGATGTACTGGGTTTTATGTAGTTTAGACTTATGACGTAACTATGCTTTGAACCACAATGTTTTTCGTTTAATAAAGGTTTAAATTCCACTGATCATTTTTATTTGTCTTGTAATGTTTATGTTCCTATTTACCTATAACGCTTCACGAAACTTAATGCATTCTGATAAAGAGTGACATTAACGGACGTGGGGTGTCACATGTATAAGCTATTGTATGAGTGTCTAGGGATTGACAAACCTACTGTAGTTTTTGTGTTGGCCAGTTATACGAAAGTTAGGTTGGAATGGTTACGAACTCCTTATGAAGGATCGAAGGAGTCAAATGATGATAAACGAAAGATACATTGTGTTACAATTTTCCTTCTTTATACGATTGGTTGTTTAGTTTGCTGTGACAAGTCTGGCAATAATGTGTCTGCTCATTCTCTTTAATGTCTTAAGGATTTAAAAGAAGTCGACAATTATTCGTGGGCAACCGCATGTTTGAGTTGGCTATTGCATGCTCAAGGTCAAGCTAGTCGGAAAGTTGTACACCAAATGACTGGTTGCATGACATTACTATAGGTACTTACTCAATTCAATCATAATACATACAAACTGTGCATTGTAATTGTTAACATATTTATTTGTATCATGGTTGTAGGTGTGGATATATGAGCATTTTTCAGTTCTCCGACAACATAATCGTTTTGGTGTAGACGATGGTGAAGCTAAAGTAGCTTTCTATTTTGCAAAGGAAATGGGTACGTAGTTAGGTTCTGATTTGCTTACACTTAGAGAAACGATTGATGACCATCAAATAATGATGTTACATGGGATTGTTTTAAAGAGAAGTGATAGTTGTACCCTTTCCAGCAATGTTCGCTTTACAATGGTCCTATTATTTGCTTCGAAACTGGACATTTATATCTCACCCAACGATTTCTTCGTCTGTTTGGATTTGTTCAGCTTATACCCAGGACTCCATTCCCGCTAAACAAGAAGAGGTATAAAAACGGCGAAATCATATCATTTTATAATTAGAACCGGTAATTATTGACCGTCTTTATTGAACACAACCAAGTCATGAATCATCTTTTCTTCAAACGGAAAAGAAAAAGCGTTTTAACTAATAAATTTCGGCAATATTACGCCGATTGTGCGGTGAATAATTTTCAAACAATTTTCCTGCAACTTTGCATCCCAAAGGGCATCCTTTAAATTATTCAAAAACGGCATATCCATACCATTTTTACCGATAAAATATAAGTGTTACAAATATGACCATTATATATAACACTCAGCCTTTTTTTAGGACTACTAACGTGAATATTTAATTCTTAAAATGACCAACATTGATTGTTTTAACTAATAAATACCAGCCAAATCTTGTCGATTGTAAACACATATGCACAATAAAGATGAAAATTAAGTTACATATTAGACATTTAAGCAGCTACAAAGTTGATTGCATGCATATCTAACAGCTTCAAAGTAAACAAATTAAATGAAAGTAATTGCATGCATATGTGACAACTACAAAGAAAAATTTGAAGAAAATTTAAATATCAACAACTTCAAAGTGAACAAAAATTTCTAGAAATTTTCAAAGTGAACAAAAATTAAATATAACTTCAAAGTGATCGCATGCATATCAAAGAAAATTAATTATCTAACAAACAAAGGCAAATACAACTTCATTTCCATTGTACTTTGACCGCAGACGAAGAGAACTGCAGCTTAGCTAATTTAAATCTGTTGTGCCTTCCTCTTCATAATCATCTGTCAGAGCTACGTATTTCTTCATTCTTTCAGCATATTATCTTACCTAATCTTCTGCATTGATGTTGTATATTCGCTGAAAGTATGAACACTGAGGTATGGGTGGCAAAGGAGAGTCATACTTTAGTTTAATACCAACAAAATGAGAGTTTTTTATGTAACCCATAACTACCATCCTGTTATTGTTTAGCATGCTCACCCGGACTATTGTGGGTACAAATGTACAACTCATATGCTCATTTAATAAAACTACAACTGTGCCAAAAGTTTCATTAACTATAAATCCAGATTCTGGCATTTGCATCCACTCGCTTACACCAATCGCATTATCAAAATTTATCCTATGAAGCATTTCATTAAACCCACTTTCATTCCACATTTTTTTGTACATATCTGAATGAAGCAACAAATTGTCAACCACCGACTCCCGTACAAACTTGCATGGATTATCCGATCTTCGACTATGGAGATTCAGTTACTTAGCCACTACCCAATAATCGCAATTTCCATCACTATCTTCTATTTCAATTACGTACGATTGCATACATTTTGGCATTTGCAACAAAAAAATCTCATCCACTTGATTGGTCATATTCGCCTTAGTTTTCATTCCAAGTTTCTTTCGATATCGACTAACTAGAGTTAAACTTGAGGTACAAGACAAAGACGCTTCGACATGTTCAAAATATGAAGGATCTTGTTTAGTCGACTTATCTTTTTTTGAAGGGCTACATTTGGTATGAGCGGCGACTGGTGGTTCTAAAATTGTTGTTGTATATGGGAAGACAAGTACTCTTAATTTCTGCTGCATTACAATTTGAACGTTATCCGTAGATTCATCATACATAGCTTTCAAAACATGTAGTTCGGGTAGGTTTAGAAATTCAATAGTGGCACGATGCAACGTTGGCGGAATACACGATAATTACTTCCAATAAGGATCTATGACATTTAAAGGTATGAAACCGTCTGAATGTCTAAAATCTACAAGCATATGTGCACATGGTAGTCCATTAACTTTCCATAAAACACAACCACAATTATGTATACTTAGGCTGACATTTGAAATGTTTCTCAGTTCATTTTGTAGTAAGTCTAATGCTTTATGAGAAACAAATCCTAGAAGTTCCTTAAATATTGGTTCCGTTCAAAATCCATGAATTTTCCGTGATGCGCTCATTTCAAACGCATGATCTATCGCTACTAATTCATTCTCACAACAAAAATGTGACTTGTACAACATTGTACAAAAATACCTGCAGTGGAGTCAAAATTTTCAAACGATGATGCGCACTTTCAGCTATGCTTGTCGACACATTGTCAAAGATTTTATTTTATTGGTCCAGGCCAACACAAACATCCCCTTATGTTTATTGAGCCAATTTTTCGTTACATACGTGAATGATTTTTTTTCCTTCACAGCCCATGCATCATGAAACGAGTTCAAGTTCCTATGTTATTCTTCTTCGGACAACGAACTTATAACATCTACCCAACCATCCCAAAAAAATTCACACTCCTTTTCTCCTTCCATGCCTCAGTAACAACTCTTTATCTCCAATCATCACGTGCTTTTTTTAAATAAAAATCAATTTACAATTTGCTTGAACGTTCTTCAAAATATGCCATGCACAAAGAATGTGTCGAGACGATGACAAAACTGCACTCACCGCATTTGTAAGAGCAATTTCGGCATCCGTGATGATTGCTCTTGGAATATCCTTTTCTTGATACACTTTCTAATGCATTTGAGGGCCCAGATATATGACTCCATTGTCTCTCGACTAATAAAAGCCAAAGCAACTGTAAAGGATGCTCCGGTTGATGTGTTGGGAGACCATATAAAAGTACGGTATCTTTTCTCGATTAGTCTTAAACATACAGTCCAAGAACAATATTTGATGAAAACATTGTGCAAGAACAACACATCTAGGGTGACTGAAGAATAAGTCACAAACATCATTAGTTTTATCATCAATTCTATGGTACACTGAATAATGATGACTAATAGCCATTTTCATGAACTGCTGCATAACCAATCTACCTTCCATCTTCTAGATTTTGAGCTTTTCTTTCACATTGTAAATAGTCCTTATGGTAGATTGGTTCTCCGACGGTCTATTTTAATAGCTGTTAAAATATTACGCGGTGTAACACCGTTGTTTGGCATTGTTTCCACGGTCTTAACCTTAACATCTTTCAACCTCACCACATATGGATGCCCTGTTAATACATTAGGTAGCATATGAGTGTGTCGTCCATTCTTGACTTTCAACGTCCATCTTCTATCTTTACCACAATGTGCGCTTAACTCAAATGGACATCCACACTTCCTACTTCCAGTTCGTCGCCTTTTTTGTTGAGTTTTAGGAAGATGGTCCTTTATCTTATGATCATGTACTTTCTGCTTCTTTCATATGCTAGCACCATCCATGATCCCTTCCCATTACTTTGCATATTTCACATTCTTGTTCCTTTAATAACATTAATACAATTTGAACTAATTCCATGATTCATGCACCGGTGTCTTAAGGTTTCTTTTGAGTCAAAAAACTGTATCATCAAAAAATAATGTTTAGTTGCAAGGATGAACATAATTCGGAACATTTGTTATATAATACATACTATATCAAAAATTTAAGCATACCTCGTCCGTACTAAATTGAGTAGTTAAATCGTGGTAATCACCATATGGCATGTCCATATTCTCATTTTGACTATTGTTGTCATCATCATTCTCCAAATCATTGCAATCATCTTTTCAGCTTCATTGCCATCACCTTCATCAAACTCTAAGCAATACTCACGTTCATATGCTTGTTTCTCTGATTCAATCCTCGAAGTCTGTACAAAAATAATATTTAAAAACAAAACATAAAAAAATTCATTAAAACAAATATAATAAAAATCGACAGCACGAAATCTAAATAATACTTAAAAACGGCAGCATGAAATCTAAATAAAACTTAAAAATGGCAGGTTCCCACCGCATTTACTCAACTACATCGTTCAGGTTTCACCATATTCACTCGATCATTATTTTTGTCCCACAAACATATATAACAAAGTCGCCGAAAATGAAAACGTCCATATGCTGTCATTTATACGTGATATTAAACTTCCCCTCTTCTTCCGATCTTTAAATCGAAAAAAAAAACAAGTCTTTCAATTCTAACCTCATCGTATTTGGGTTGAACGTAGGATACAAAACGTTCGCTAGATTAAGTGCAAATTGGATTGTCTACCATCATATTTGGAGAATTAGGGTTTGGTTCCTCCATAGATTTCAATTAGGGTTTTAATTATTGTTTATAGTAGTAATTAACTGATACTAAAATATGTTATGGGTACTTTATTACTTCTATAATTAAATTTTAAGAGGCGATAATCTTTATCAGTCCACCCCTTATCAAAAAACTAAAAAAAAAATGAATCTGCCCCTTATCCAAAAATGGAGTGCCGATAACCACACCCTATTTTATTAAGAAACCAACTTGGTGATTATATAGCCGATACTAAGGAAAAGGTGGTAAACTCCAAGGGTGTGTTTGAGTGATGCGAAAGTAAGGTATTTTGGTAAGGTATTTTAATGGGTTATTTTAGTAGAGAATGCGTTTGCAGATCAATTTAATTTTTGATTTTTAATTTAATTGATTTGTGGTTAATTAATTTATTATTTGTTTTTAATAAATATACGTATCAATAATTTACATAAATAAATAATAAACTAAAAAATTATAAATTACTCTGATTCATTTCAAACCAACTCCATTACATAAAGCACTTCGATACTATCGCAATGCAAAAAACCGCATCTCAAATGGATCTCATTTTCACAAGTTATTAATTTTGAAATGTATTAATTAACTTAATTAATTAATATGAATGCGCAAAAATCATGCCATGGGGAAATGGGCTAGAATGCCCCATTTCAGTTTTCGATGCATCAAAAACCGAAATGGGGCATTATAGCCCTGCGAACACACCCTAAGACTGAATCAAAAAGCATGCATAATGCAATAGCAACACTAAATGCAGTTGCTACATGTCCCTAGTAAGTAATCATGTCATTAGCAGAACTAGTAAAACAGGAACAACCATACCAATCCATCCCTTAAAATAAACCAAGTCTAGTTTATATTTGAAACGTCACACACCCTAGCATCAAACGTTGCTTTTCAACTATGTCCAGCTTAAGGGGTTCATTCATAACATCAACGATTTGCTCTTGGGTGCCACAATGAAGCAATTCCACACCTCCATCTCTCACTAAGTCACGAAGAAAGTGAAATCGTACGTCAATGGAAGAAAGCGAAATCGTACGTCAATGTGTTTGGACCTGCTACGCATCACTGGGTTCATTGGTAGCTTAATCGTTAAGCTGTTATCATAATAGATTGTTATACATTCAACTCCAGCATGCCCAAGATTTTGTATAACTCTTTTCATTCAAATTTCTTGGCATGCACATTCTATAGTTGCAACAAATTCAGCCGCTGTAGTAGATAACGTAAAGATTGGTACTTCCTTGTGCACCCTGCAACAACTGCTGAACTAAACATGAAAGCATAACTAGATGTGCTCTTCCAATCATCTAAGTGTCCTACATAATTGTTGTCCATGAATCCGACTAGCTCCTTGCTTCCCTCCTTGTTGTACATAATACAAAATTTACAATCCATTTTACATACCTTAAAATCGTCTTAGCAGCCACAAGATGCAATTCATTTGGTTGTGTCTGTTAAAGTATTATAAGCTAAATTTTATTTTAGTTGTCTAGAATATTCTTGAATAATCTTAGTTATATGCATGTAACGTTTGTTAGTCTTCTTTAATCTAGATAGTTCGTGTATTAAATGTAGTGAATGTACCAGAAGTTATAGAAGGATCTTTATAGTCCTATGAATAGGACATACTTCTGAGCATTGTAAACACATGTTGATTGCTAAATATAATTGTGAGTTTTAGAGTAAACAAATATTCTCTTTGCGTGTGACTTGAGTGGATAAGTAAGAAAAAGTTTCTTCTCTCTAATCTCTAACCATTTTATAATATATATTCCTAAAAAGTGGTATCGTGGCTTGGTCTGGAGATGACTTCCAACGCTATGTTACAAACTCAACTTCCTAGTTTTATGGGAAAGAACTACAATCAATGGAGCATTCAAATGAAGGTCTTGTATCGCTCTTAATATCTTTGGCAGATGGTTGAAAATGGATATGAAGAATCAAATAATCAAGCAACACTTTCAACACAACAATTAAATACTTTGAAAGAGAATCGGAAGAAGGACAAGAAGTCTCTTTATTTTATCTACCAAGGGTGGATGAAGCAATTTTGATAGGATCTCTACGGCATCAACATCAAAGGAGGCATGAGACATCCTCAACAAGGCGTACAAAGGTGAAGAAAACTTAAGAATGGTGAGACTTCAAGCTCTAAGTGGTGAGTCTGATTTACTCAAAATGAAAGAAAGTCAATCGATGGAGGAATTTTGTGATAGAAATATTTCTATTACTAATCAATTTCGAGTCAATAGTGAAGAAATTTTGGTAAAAGAATTATTGAAAAAATTCTTTGAAGCTAGGCAAGGAAATTTGAGCATGTTATTGTTGCTATTGAAGAATTAAAAGATTTGAATACTTTCTCTCTTGAATAATTGTTGGGCTCACTACAATCCCATGAGCTTCGCATCAAGCAATTTTATTCCTCTCCTTCCGAGCAAGCTTTTCAAATTCAAGACACCAACTATTATACCTATATATCCAGAAGCAGCCATTAAGATGAAGTATTAGGAAGTTGTGTATATAATGCACACATTTGTACATGTACGGGACTATACATGAAGCATTGAAGAATTAAATTCACAAATGGCAATTTGTAATAAATTGTGTATTGACTTAGTTCTAATAAATATGCATATAAACATCTGATCGAAGCAAATGTATGGCATGCATTCAGATTGAAATAAAGAAACTCTTTCATCTTATTTCTGTGTTCTCTATTCTTGCTCTTTTCTCTGTAATTTTCCTGCACTGTGTTCTCACCTCTTCTTGCTCTTCTCCTCTGATTCATTCTTCCAACTCCTTCCCTTCTGTTTTATGGTCATTTCCCTACTCCTTTTATCTCCTCTCAAATCTCCTGACTTTCTCAAGAAAACCCACTTGTCTCTTCTAGTACTTCTTCCCTGTTCTCTGTTATCCCTCATTCCCTTCCTAAATTCAAGCTACTTAACCCTCACAACCACACTACAGTAACATGCCATGGTCGAAGAACAAGTTGGGACCTATCACCAATGGTGGTGGTTTTAGAGGAAGAGGTGGAAGGTCAGCTCGTGGTAGAGGACAAGGAAGGGAAAATTGAAAGAGAAAATTCAAGTCCATCTCAAAGAGGAAGAGGTTGTGGAGTACATAGCGGAAGAGGAAACATAAACTCTTATTATTTTCAATGTCATTATTGTCATAATTATGGGAATATGAAAAAGGATTGTTCTAAAAGAATTAATGATGAAAAGGATGATTCTAATTTTCTACATGAGAATTCAGAGACAATAGATGAAAGTGTGTTTTTTGCGTGTAACATTCGAGAAGCTTTTTTTGATGACATATGGTATAATGATAGTGGTTGTAGTAACCACCAGAACAAAAATAAAAGTTGTTTTGTGAATTTTGATGAAATTGTCCAACAAGAAGTCAAGAAGGGTGATAACAAAAGGCTCATTGTCAAAGACCGTGGTGATGTTCCAATATGGACAAAGCAAGGTATAAATTATATTTCTAATGTTTATTATGTTCATGATCTTAAACACAATCTTTTGAGTGTTGAGCAACTTTTAAAGAAGGGACATAATGTGAATTTCAAAGATGATTTATGTGAGATCAAAGAAAAACTAGTGTTCTTATTGCAAAATTGAAAATGATACCAACAAAAATGTTTCCGTTGCAAATTAAAAGTGAAGCTCTTCCAAATTTTGCTAATATTGTTAATGAGAAATCATGGCTTTGACATCTTTGTTATAATCCCTTGAATTTTAGCACTCTATCCAAAATTTGCAAAGATCATATGGTGAGAGGCATCCCTAATATTAGCAAGAAAGATCAAGTATGTGAAGTTGTGTTTTTGGAAAGCACCATCAAGATCCATTTCCAAAAGAAAAGGCTTGGCAAGCAAGGAATCCTTTGGATCTAGTGCATTCAGGTTTGTGTGGACCTATGCGCACAAAATCTCTTGGAGGTTATCAATATTTTCTCCCTTTTATTGATGACTATGGTCGCAAGATCTGGGTTTACTTTCTTAAAGAGAAATCTCAAGTATTTGGAGTGTTCAAGAATTTTAAAGCACTTGTGGGGAAGAAAAGTGGTTTTTATATAAAGACATTGTGATCCAACTGCGATGGAGAATATATGGCAGAAGAATTCAGAATTTTCTTAAAGGATCATGGCATTCATCATTAACTAATGGTTTACTCAATCCCCCAACAAAATGGAGTGGCCGAAATAAAGAACCGTATCATTATGGAACTTGTTTGAAGTATGCTAAAGACAAAAGGACTGCCTAAAATATTTTGGCCCAAAGCTGTAGCATTTTGGCAGCAACTAAAAGTGTTGAAGGAAAGACTACACAAGAAGCATGGTGTGGTCATAATCCATGTGTCTCTCACTTCTAAATTTTTGGAAGCATTTGTTACTCTCATGTTCTAGATGGAAAGAGAGGAAAACTTGATGACAAATATGAAAAGTGCATCTTTGTTGGCTATAGTGAAAGTTCCAGGGCATATAAATTATATAACCCCACCGCAAACAAGACTATTATTAGTTGTGATGTGATTCTCAATGAGCAGGAAGCATTAAAATGGAAAAATGAGAAAATAATTACAAGTATTTTGCTTGATAATGATGCTTTTGAGCCAATTAAAGAAGAAGGATCGACTCTGCCTACTCCACCATCTAGTTATCCTCTAAATTCATCATCTTCAAGTTCAGAATCAACACCTAGAAGGACAAGACCTATTGCAGAGATTTATGGAGAACAAGAAAAAAAATTAGAGTATGAATTTGTTGATTTGGCTTTATATGCAAATTCAGATTCGATTGATTTTGAAGAAGCCACCAAGAATGACAAATATAGACAATCCAGAAATCAAGATATTGATGCAATTGAAAGTAAACAAACATAAGGGCTGGTTGAAGTACCTAAAGAGAAGAAATACATTAGAGTCAAATGGGTTTACAAGAAAAATTTAAATGCACAAGGTGAAGTTGTAAACATAAGACACATCAGGATGCCGGATAAAGAATTTTGAGATATGTGCGTGGAACACTTGGAGATCGAATTTATTATCAAAAGATGAGTGATCCTAAGGTGCTTGTATATTGTGATATTGACCGGGACGGAAGTGTTGATGATACTAAAAGTACTTCGGGAAATGTTTTCTATATTGGATCAAGTGCAATCACATGAATGCCAAAAAACAACAAATTGTGGCTCTCTCAACCATCGAGGCAGAATATATTTCACTATTTTTAGCTAGTTTTCAAGCTTTATGGATTACATGGGTGCTAGAAGAACTCAAACATATTTCAAAGGAAAGCCCGTTTATATATTTGGTTGACATGCCTTTTGGCAAGGCTTTCATAACTCGATTCACTTGGATGAAGTGTTAAAGCTCTTAGGAATTTGGACTTTGCATGCTTGATGCCACTATTCGAATTGAACCATCGAGCTCGAACTCCTTCGGATCGAACAACTCAGATCGAAGCCTCGGAACAATTCAATCCTGGTGCGCATGATGGAACTTGACATATGGATATCTTCGGATCGGATACACCGATCCGAGCTCAGATCGAACATTTGAACTGCTATCTGGACTTGGACGTGGACCTATTCTTAGGACTATTTTGTCAGTCCACTCATCTATTAATGCAGACTGGGTCACACTTGGCAAGCACGAAACCGAAGAGGAATTTTCCACGTTCTCCACTATAACTGCATCACCTCCTAGATAGCTACCATGTGGTAGTTCGAACCGAATAGTACGTTCACTTATAAATACACTTCTTCACGGCTGGTGAAAGAATATTTTTGGGTCTCACTCTCTCAACTCTCTTAGGCACATGGATATTGTTCCCTTAAAGGAAAAACTCCTTGATTCATACAAGGGTTTTGAGTATAAATCATCTTCTTTCTCCACTTTCTTACATCGTATGTACTGATCTCTCTAATATGTCAGTGTAAACAAAGATTATAAAGTGGACGTAGGCTTGAATTGAACCGAACCACTATAAAAATATTGTGTGTTCCCTATTATTTACTTTTATTCTTGCATTATGTGATTCGTGTTCATAAGAATATTCTATACTCGGTGATTGAATTAACCACTTTGGGTGTTGGACATGAGCGAACCAAATCCACATTTAACATTTTTGGCGCGCTAGGAAGGGGGCACGCAACAAACTCGATTTCTAGCTTGAAAGGACTTGGATAGCTTGTAACAGCTCGCATTTTTACGTATCAGAATATCGTAAAATATTTTTATTTTATTCCCTAAGGGTTGGATCATTCTCATCTTTTAATATGTTGCTTATGGGGATGTGATACATGTCCATAATTTTTACCGATTTTGTTTGTGACCATTTTACCCTTGTTAGTCTTGTACAGGGAATAACTTTTGACTCAGGTCGAATCAAAGGTTGAGACCTGTGTTATTCGAAAGGAATTGATGATTTCCTTTCCATAGAGTGGTTACATTAAAGATTTGGCTCAGCGGTTTGAGAGAAATCACTATTTTAAGGTTTTTCAGTTGGCTGTTCAAGTTTGGAGAGCCTAATGGGCTGAATTGGAGAGGCCCATTAGTGGGCTGGTGGAATCCTAAAAATAGGGGGTGAGAGTGGAGGGAATAAGTTTACTTTCCCATTCTCTCATTTAGAGGCATTGATCTCCTTCTTCCTCTAACACCTTTCCACCAATAAAAATCTAAATCAAAGGATGCAAATCATAGATCCACACCATTGGAGGCTATATCTACATCATTTCAAAGGTATTTTCATCGGATCAAGGAGTTTAGTTTGAATTGCTTGCTGCCCGGATTCATAATTCTATCATTTTAGCTTGTATTGGAGAATCGGTGAGTGGATTACATCTCTCACATGGATTCAATAAAGTGTGTGGGTAGCAGATCATGTTTTTCATCAAATCCAAATGGTATTCCTTAGATCCATGCATTGGTAAATTCATTTTCATATAGATCACCCTAGGATCTGATTTAGCAAGTTTAGATAGGTAATTTCTATGATATTTCATATGAATGTGTAAGTTAGATTCAAGGAATTTGTTCGTATGTATATTTGTGGTGATTTTGGTGAATTTGACATTATCATAGATAGAATTGTCATATTGATGATATTGTTGATTTCATAACATGCTTGTAATCCTTTTGGATGAATTGGATAAGTTAGTTTCATCGGATTTATTGTTTGGCGAAGTTTTGGTCGAAATCGGAGTTCATTTGCAATATGCAGGTTTTGGATTGGACTGAAGTTCGAACGGACTGTAGTTGGATGGGACCAAAGTTGGGTCGGACCAAAGTTGGGTCGGACCGAAGTTGGGTCGGACCGAAGTTGCGTCGGACCGAAGTTGCGTTGGACCGAAGTTGGGTCGGACATAAGTTGGGTCGGACCAAAGTGGGTCGGCCTATTCTGGTCAGCTATTTCTAGTCAGCCATTTTTGCCATTTCTGGTCGGCTATTTCTAGTCGAACACTTCTAGTGATGATGTGACTTCAAAGTGAATTCAATTGGGAATTTTGGAAGTGTTGAAAAGTATTTGTTGTTCATTGTATGCAACAAATGGGGAGACAACTCAAGGATGTATTGAGTTCGTGTGAAGTGACAATTCTAAGGTGTTTAGAGCTAATTAATAGTCGTAACTGATAACGGCTAGAGAGGAGAAGGCCGAGGAATTATCATTGTCGTAGGTTCTAGCGGACTCAAAGCAGAGGTACAATTGAAGACCAATTGTAGGTTGAGTGCTTTGGGAGTCGTGTATGGCTTAGACACGTGTTGAGTATAGCGTGTAGCATGTGTTGAGTATAGCATGTGGTGTTTTGCTAGAACCGGGGCATCGTGTGTGGTCCTTGACAATTAACAGCAAATTGTTAGCCAGTCATACGATAACGAAGTTTGCAAAGCAAGGTTGGTGGTGATAGTCAGAGTCAGTCATGGACGTTTGAATGCGTGTTGTGATCATGATTGAGTTGCTTTGCCATATATGAATGGATGCTTTGTTTGCCGTGACTGAATTGTTATTCCTTTGGGTGTATGGATTGTAAAGGCTATCACTGTCATGCAATGGGGAAGGAAATTGAGAGTTCTTCTCTGAAGCTGGGTAGATTAGTTGATTATTTACCCATTCTCGTATACTTTATTGGTGAAGTTTGTTAGCTGTTTTATCGCTCACTAAGACTGTTGTCTGACACAAGGTTTTATGTTTCTTCTTATTACCTTGGGCTATCCACCCGGTTGTGGATGGGCAGACTGAGTAACAGGTGGCAGGTATTGCTTTAGTGAGTACGACGATGCTGATCGTTGGCGAGCAGGAGGCTCACGTACCAGTTTTATTACTATCTAGTATTTGTTTCTGTTGTTGGCTATTTCTCTGAGTGTTGTAGTGAGGCAAATTGTACAAACACTATTGTTGTTATCCACGAGTATAGGAAATACTTTCTAGTTGTCATGAAAGTTTAGTGTTTTCTGCTTCACTATCACTACCTGTTGTATATGTTCTATTATATGTTATCCTTTCGTTGTGAGTTTACCACAGGTTTCGTTTATCAACCATACCTTGATGATCGTCCATAGCTGCCTGGCACACCTTTCAGCGCATTGTTTCTCTTGTATAGTGCGGGGGCAATGGGTAATCGTCACATTTGGTATCAGAGCTTTGGTTAACGATTTTAGCCAAAGTTCAAAGACGTAATCACGTATGAGAGACATACTTGTAGATTTTAGTTGGAAGCTTATTATATATTAGCATATATAGTATTAGTGATTGTATTCTTTAGCAGTTTTTCTTGGAAGTGGCTAATTATTCTAAATTGCAGATTTAGAATGAGTAGACGATTATCAAGACACGCTGCTAAATAAGCTAATAATGGAGGGGGTAATGGCGGGGCATAAGACTACCCGGCCATGTTTGAAGCTATAATTGAATCATGCCTTCGAAGGAACCCCACTCCAATGGCAGCTACGGTTGATGTTGGAGTCCAAGTGCCTAGAGCTGTAGAATTTGCAAAGCTATGCAAAGACTTTTCTTCATTGGGAGGAAAACAGTTCAAAGGCACTGAGCTAGTTGAAGAAGTCCAGAGGTGGATTGATACTTGTGTAAGGATTTTCAAAGACATAGGCATTGATGATGCAATAAAGAGGAAGCTTGCATCAAGGCAGTTAGTGGGCAGAGCAATGGACTGGTGGAACTCTATCACACTTGAGACCCCTGAAGAGGATATTTCAAGGGAGTTGTTCCAAGATAAGTTTGAAGAAAAATTTATCTCCACCATGCAAAAGTTTATTCTGTTTAAGAGGTTCATGGAGCTGAAATAGAATGGTCGCCCAGTTCTTGACTATTTTTCTTACTTCGAGGGTCTGTCAAAGTATACTCGTTCATATGTGGATACTCCTTATCAAAAGAACGAGAAGTTTGTCTTGGTATTGGATGAATGTCTTGGGGATCAGCTTGTGGATTACCTCGATGATAGCTTTGAGAAGATCATCGAGAAGGCTTTCAGGCATGAAAGTCTGTTCCCTAAGAAGATGTCTATTGTTGCAACTAAGGAGGAACAGAAGCCACAACAGGGTGGTAATAATAAGAAAAGGAAGCAATAATAGAAAGGAAAGGATGACCAAAAGAGGTAGAAGGGAGAAGTGACTTGCTTTAATTATTGGCAGAAGGGCTATTTTGCTAGTGAATGCAAGAATCCTAAAGCTGAGAAGAAGTGCTTCAAGTGTGGGAAGCCAGGACATGAGAAGAAAGATTGCCCAGAATCAGCCAAAGGAAAGCAAGTGGTTAAGGCTTATGCTTTGGGGGCAGTGCTATCATCTTCGAGGGCTCCTACTGCAGAGGAGAAGGTAAAGGGTGTCGTATGGTGTTTCTGTTCGTGTTTTGTTTGATACTGGAGTATCGCATTCATTCATTTGTAATGAGCTTGTGTGTCGCTTAAGTTTGGAACCTGAAATCTGCGATAGACCATTGATCGTGACAAATCCTGTAGGGGGTTCGTCCAGTTTGTGCATGTTGTGTCGTGGTCTAGTGTTGCCGAGTCATGGTTGCTCTTTTGTGTGTGATTGCTTTGTTCTTAACTTCGCTGGGTTTGGGATCATCTTGAGCATGGATTGGCTCAAGAGGTATGCGGCAAGGGTGAATTGCGAGAAGCTAGAGGTGAGAGTCGGGGTTGTGGAAAGGCGAAAGGTGTTGACAAAGTGTAAGCGCGAAGAGGGTGTCTTCGTTAGCAATTTATATTCGCTTTTGACTCCACAAGAAGACTTGTCATTTGCGTTGATCGCAAATGAGTATGAGGATGTCTTTGACGAGGTCAAAGGTTTGTCGCTGCATCGTGAGATCAAGTTTAGGATCGATTTGGTCGAGGGTGCTAGACCAATCGTCATGCCTCTTAGGCGTATGGAGCCTAAGGAACAATGAGAGTTGGAGGTGCAAGTTCGTGACCTTCTAAGGAGGGGATTCATTCGGAGAAGTGTTTCCGAATGGGGTGCACTGGTCATGTTTGCAACCAAGGCAGATGGCTCGTAAAGATTGTGTGTGGACTATCGTGAGCTGAACAAGGTGACTAAGAAGAAGTATCCATTGCCAAGGATTGATGACTTGTTCGATCAGCTTCATGAAGTCAAAGTGTTTTCTTAGATGGATTTGGCAATGATATTTCACCAATTGAGGGTGGCCAAGGATAGTGTACCAAAGACTGCTTTTAGGACACCATCCGGTTTCTTCGAGTGGTTGGTGATGCCATTTGGGTTGACTAACGCGCCAGCGTACCTTGTGGATCTTATGAATAGAGTGTTTAGAGATTAGTTGAATAAGTTTGTGCTTGTGTTCATGGATGATATTCTGGTTTACTACAGGAATGAGGAAGAACACAAGACACGCTTGAGAGTTGTGTTAGAGATCTTACAAAAGCATCAGTTGAAAGCTAAGTTCTCGAAGTGTCATTTCTGGAAGGATGAAGTGAGGTTCTTAGGTCATGTTGTTTCTGGAAATGGGATAGTGGTTGACCCCGCTAAGGTGATAGCAATCCTGAACTGGGATAGACCTAAGAATGCAATAGATGTTCGGAGTTTCCTTGGGTTGGCAGGATATTACCGATGGCTTATCAAGGATTTCTCTAAGATAGCTGCACCATTGACAGGATTGACGAAGAAGAACCAAGTGTTCACATGGGATGCGAGGTGCGAACAAGCGTTCGGAATCCTGAAGGAGAGATTGACGAGTGCTCTTGTGTTGACCATTCCATGTGGGAATGATGAGATGGTGGTATACACCGATGCATGTGGTACTGGGCTTGGAGCAGTGCTAATGCAAAAGGATAAGGTTGTGGCCTACGCTAGTCGATAGCTAAAGCCGCATGAGAAGAATTACCTAACTCATGATTTGGAGTTGGCAGCGATTGTGTTTGCTCTGAAGATGTGTAGACATTACCTATTAGGAGTCCGATTCGAGTTGTTTACGGATCACAAGTCGTTGAAGTATCTATTCCCCCAAAAGGATTTGAATCTTCGGCAGCAATGATGGTTAGAGTTTCCGACATCATATGATTTTGATATAGCCTATACTCCTGGTAATGGTAACGCAGTTGCAGATGCGTTGAGTCGAAGACACACAAGTTTGGGAGTGATGTTTTCGAAATGGAAGAGCCTTGAGTATTTGGCAAGGTTTGATTTCAGGCCAAAGTGTGAGTTGGAACCTGAAATGTAGGCAAGCTTATTGATAAGACCTACTCTCATCGAAAGGATTGGCGAGAGCCAAAAGCGAGATGCAAAGCTTGTCGATTTTATCCAGAAGCTAGAACCAGAAGATAAAGAGTTCGAAGTCGATCGAGAAGGTTGGCTTCGGAAGCAAGGGCGGTTAGTTATTCTTGATATCGATGGATTGAGAGATGAGATTCTGAGAGAATGTCTTCACTCAAAGTTAATGATTCATCCTGGTGGTAATAAAATGTATCAGGACATGAAGAGAGTTTACTACTGGGAAGGGATGAAACGAGATATTGGAAAATTCATTTCCAAGTGCATGAACTGTCAGTTGGTGAAAGATGAACAGAAGAAGCCAAGTGGTTTGCTTCAGCCATTGGAAGTTCCTACATGGAAGTGGGAGCAGATATCGATGGACTTTATCGATGGACTAGCTAGAACCAGGGCAGGAAATGAAGGAATTTGTGTCATCGTGGATCTCTTGACCAAAAGTGCAAGGTTCATTCCTGTCAAGTCGACTAGGATAGCGTCGAAGCTGGCTGAACTTTATGTGAAATAGATTGTTAGATTCTATGGCGTCCCAAAGAGTACAGTGAGTGATCGAGATCCGTTATTCACTATAGGATTTTGGAAGAGTTTGCAAGAAGCTTTGGGAACCGAGTTGGGCTTGAGTACGGCATATCATCCCCAAACTGATGGTCACATCGAGAGAGTCAATCGAGTTTTGGAAGATCTCCTAAGAGCTTGTTTGTTGGATTTTGGGGGATCATGGGAGGACCATCTACATCTGGTTGAGTTTGCATATAATAATAGCTACCAGTCCAGCATTGGGATGACACCATACGAGGCGTTGTACGGAAGACCGTGCAAGTCTCCGGTATGTTGGTTAGAAACTGGAGATAAGTTGGTACTTGGGCTAGAAATGATAAGAGAGACCATGGATTGTATCGAGATCATTCGGCAACGAATGAAGGCAGCCCAAGATCGTCAGAAAAGTTAAGCCTATAAGCGTCGTAAGGACATGGAATTCGACTTTGGTGATATGGTTTTCATGAAGGTTTCACCGTTGAAGCATATAGTGAGATTTGGAAGTAAAGGATAGTTAGCTCCTAGGTTCGTTGAACCATTTCCGATAGTCGAGCGAATTGGAAAACTCGCACATAGATTGGAGTTACTCAAGAAGATGTCGAGTGTGCATAATGTGTTCCATGTGTCGTTTCTGTGGAAGTTTGTGCATGATTCGAATAAGGTGGTATCTCCAGAACATTATGAAGACCTAGAAGTGGAAACCGCAGTTACAAGACCTCATAAGCCGCTTCATGTTGTGGAGAATGATATGATAAACAGCTTAGGAGGAAGACGGTTAAGCTAGTCAAGGTACAATGGAGTGAATATGGCGACGATTGTATGTAGGAGACGGAAGAAGGCATGAAGGCGACTCATCCAGAACTCTTCGTCGGTAGGACCCTTTGATATCGTACCATAGTTATATAGTTGCATCTTGTTGATTGTTTAATAGAATTCCACGTGCTAGGATCGGGCTATGGATGCATGGCTTGATGGTTGCAAGTTTGGATGATAGAATTGGCTTCTCATAGATGGTAGGCATGCGGAATTGTTGTGTTTGCTTGGAATTTCGAGGGCGAAACTCTTAAGGGGGTTAGAATGTAATATTCCACATTTTTACATATTGGAAGATAGTAAAATATTTTTATTTTATCCCCTGAGGGTTGGATCATTCTCATCTTTTAACATGTTGCTTATGGGGATGTGAGACATGTCCATACAGATTTTTTGTGTGACCATTTTTCCCTTGTCAGTCTTGTACAGGGCATAACTTTTGACTCAGGTCGAATAAGATGGTGAGACCTGTGCCAATGGAAAGGAATTGATGACTGCCTTTCCTAGAGTGGTTGATTAAAGATTTGGCTTAGCGGTTTGGGAGAAATCGCTATTTTAATGTTTTTCAATTGGCTGTTCAAGTTTGGAGAGCCTAATGGGTTGAATTGGGGAGGCCCATTAGTGGGCTGGTGGAATCCTATAAATAGGGGGTGAGAGTGGAGGGAAAAGGTTTACTTTCCCATTCTCTCATTTGGCGGCATTGATCTCCTTCTTCCTCTAACACCTTTCCACGATTAAAAATCCAAATCCAAGGAGGGAAATCATAGATCTACACCGTTGGAGGCTAGATCTACATCATTTCAAAGGTGAATTCATCGGATCAAGGAGTTTAGTTCGAATTTCTTGCTGTCTGGATTCATAATTCTATCATTTTAGCTTGTATTGGAGAATCGTTGAGTGAATTACATCTCTCACATGGATTCAATAAAGTATATGGGTAGTAGATCATGTTTTCCATCAAATTCAAGTATTTTTCCTTAGATCCATGCATTGGTAAGTTCATTTTCATATTAATCACCCTAGGATCTGATTTAGCAAGTTTAGACAGGTAATTTCTATGATATTTCATACGAATGTGCAAGTTAGATTCAAGGTTTTTGTTCATATGCATATTTGTGGTGATTTTGGTGAATTTGACATTATCACGGATAGAATTGTCATATTGATGATATTGTTGATTTCGTAACATGCTTGTAATCCTTTTGCATGAATTGGATAAGTTAATTTCGTTGAGTATATCGTTTGGTGAAGTTCTGGTCGAAATCGGAGTTGGATTGCAATATACAGGTTTGGATCGGACTGAAGTTGGATCAGACTATAGTTGTATGGGATCAAAGTTGGATCAGACCAAAGTTGGGTTGGACAGAAGTTGGGTCGGATGTAACACCCCATCTCCGTTAAGGACACTCACAAAGGGAACGCCTTAACTTTGGTTGAGCGCTTTAGTAGACAGAATATAAATTTACAAGACAGATAAACAATACTTGAGAAATTATAACTTAATTACAGCGGAAAACAGAAATCAGTTTGGTTACATCTTTCCCAAAAACTCAAGTACATAAACATCAGTCTTGTTCAGAAAATCAACAGAGTACAAAATTTTAAAATCATAATCCCCACAGAAGCTGCCATAAAGAGTCAAGCCATACTTTAAGCACTCTGAGTACTTCAAGAAGAAGAAATCCGGATCAAGCTATAGTATTCCCTCCTTGGAAAACCTGGGGGGAATGGAAGAAAAAGGGGCGAAAACAAGCAAGGTCAAACATAAAGTCTGGCAAGTCCAGTGACTTTCAACATATGAACAGATAATAATAATCGTGGCATGCAAATAAAACTGGATGAGAGATAACAGTAACAGAAGCAGCAGATGTACTTAGGTCAAACAAAAGAAAATAATATTACTTTTCATCTCTCTGCACTAATACTAGTATAACAGGATTAGGTGTCATAGAAACGGGAACAGAATGATTTCCACAGAAGAGAATGCTAGTAATGGGCCTTTACCACCCTAACAGAAATAGACAGAAACAGAATGCTAATAATGGGACTTTACCACCCGAATAGAAACAGACAGAAACAGAATGCTAATAATGGGTCTTTACCACCTGAACAGAAACAGAAAGCTAATAATGGGCCTTTACCACCCGAATAGAAACAGACAGAAGCAGAATGCTAATAATGGGTCTTTACCACCCGAACAGAAGGTACAGAAATAGAAACAGATTAATTCCTACGAAAACAGAATGTAGAATTAGGTGCACACTAGTAAATGGGCCTTTACCACCCGAACAGACGGTACCACGCAGACAGGTGTTGCCACCCAACAGAAACAGACGGTACCAACAGAAACAGATAGAACTAAGTGTACCCTAAAACCCTACCCCAATCGATCGGCTCCCTAATACATAAATACCCTGTGTCGGCTCCACAATAGGGTGTATCACTCCCTAAAGTGACAACCAATTGGAACAGACCTATTTACAGTTGTCACGGCGTCTTACACCCTCAGAGGCAGACCGGGATCCATGCACGCACATGACCCGGTTGGAACGCACCATCAACACCCCTCGCCATTATCAGAATGAACCACTTATAATTAATTCAGTAAGCGTGCCCGGACCCTACCTACTGTTGGGTCAAAGTTTGATACTAGAAAGGGTTACTGACTAATATGGGTCCCAAACAACAGATGACACAAGTAATTTCCCTCCTAACCTTGTGTCCCCAGACTAATAGATTTCAGATTAACTTGTTTATAAGTTCAGACATACAGAGTTCAGATCAACTAGTTCACAGATCAGACAAGTTTTCAGATTAACGGATCAGATATACGGATTTAACAGATTTATAGATTTGTCTAACTTTGTAATTGGGCCTACAGATTCACGAAACGGGTTTGTTAAATTCATTAGTCCAATTGGTTTAACCCTATCCACCCAACACGTTTTAGACATCATATTTATCCCAGATTTGCATTAATTAAATATTAATGCACAGACCTCTCATATTAGGTCGGTAGCTTGTGGCCACTGGATATGCCGGGCGGTTCCGGGCAGACTTCTGCCACAAGCCAGACCTAACCTCGTGTCTAAGCATATTTTGTTTATGCCTACGACCTCTCACATTAGACTGACAGTTTGCGGTCGCTGGTTAAGCTGGTTAGTTCCGGGAAGGCTTCTACCGCAAACAGAGTCTAACCTCGTGTCATAGCCAATTCATTCCAATACATATTTTTCAGATATCAGACTGATTCTGTTTAGTTAACAGATTAAACTTCTGTACAAGTTACAGCAGATTATTCGAGGTTATATTAACAAGTTTTGCTCAATTTTAAGTCGAGCCTACAGATTCACATACTTCAAATTTCAGCATTTCAGTTCCAACAGATTACGTCATTCAACAGATTAAACAGATAACAGATCTTGCAGATTAGGCTATTTAGCAGATTTAGCAGATAAGGCAATTTAACATAATTAGCAGATTAGGCAATTCAATCTATTTAGCAGTTTAGGCAATATAACAGAACTAGGAGATTAGGCAATATAACAGATTTAGCAGATTATATATATATATAATACCTTGCCTAATCATAAATTTAGCCTAAACTCACTTGCCAAATCATGGTCATAATTCATAATACCACATACGCTCCTAATTTTTAGTTACACATTACACAGTACAGAATATTCTCCATAAATCACGATAAACAATATGAATTATGCCAAATTATAGCCTATGATGTCAGATATCCAAAAACCCTTATTTAGGCGCATTCACATTAATAGTTATCCTACTTTTGTATAGGTCTTTACGCCTAAGTCACATATCCCTTTTTCAAGTCATGAATTTTTACATAAAAGAATATGTCCAAAAATCTAGATTTTTAAACTATAACATGTAGTATGTCCTCAACATGCATTCCCATTCATGCATAACATGTTGTAAATTATCTTTAATCTTCTAACATCAGACCTTGATTTAAAACATGCATTATGCCCCCAAGTTTCAAGTTGTCCTATAATTCCCCTTCTCCCAAATCACTAGTATGAACAGATCTAGATCTAACATATGTTTATTTCTCAAATTAACTACAGATCTAGATTTCAACATGTACTATGTATCTAAATTAGTTTTATGTTTACGGTTAAATATATGCCCTGAATCCCAAGTAATAAGTCCAATATATTTAATGCCTCAATCTCAAGTCATATGTTAAATATGCCACATGTCCAATTGTATGCCTCAAATTTTATGTCATGTCCTCGAATCAGTCCTATCCAATTATGCATCATTCATTATTTGTCCCAAACATTTTAGCGTTCGCGCGTTAATCTCTTATGAGATTTGGCTCAGGCTCGTGGTAGCCTGGCTATAGAACAGAAAGAAGAAAGAATAAGATAGATCTAAACAGAACAGAACAGACATAAGCTCAAATTCAGATTTACAGTTCATGTCACAATCATAATTAATGTTTATAGCGGAAAATAACTGTACTTGCCTTTCGTGGCTTTAAGAAAGGATAATAAACTGTTGTTGATGCAGAAATGCTGGATTATTCCTCTTTAATTTTTGTCGTAGCTCTAAACTTGGATTTGAGATTTGATTTAGCTTTTAATTCTATTCAGGTTGGAAGAAGATGCATCCTTCCAAGTTTTGATTCCAACAGAGAAGCGACGCCATTTTTATTTTTAATTAGAACAGAGGCAGAATACAGACAGAATGAAATGGTGTGGAGAGAATGAGGCTAGGGGTGAGTTTATATAGGATTAGGCGGACGAATCTATACAGAAACGAGACGGGATACATCAGAAAGAACCAGGTTAAAAAAAACTGGGTTTCGGGAGCAGGTCGACCCCCACGTCGACACTATGGTCGACCTGGTCTGGCCAGGTCGACCCCCAGGTCGACACTATGGTCGACCTGGCCCCTGGGAGTTCGACAATATGGTCGACCCCCAGGTCGACCTGGTCCATGGGCGGGAATTTTCCCACCCAGCCTATTCTGGGATTTTGAATTCGAATTTTCGTGCTGTTTTCGATTTTGAAATTCTCTGAAACTTCGGAGGGCCATATCTCCCTTATATGGATTCCGTTTCTCGAAAACTCAGACTCGTTTCCAAGCAAAATTTCAAGACGAACGTAATGGCGCAACCCGTTTCCCTTGATTCTTATTTTATAATTTAATTATTCTCTGATTTGTTACTTATACGATCATAGAAAATACGGGGTGTTACATTCTCCCCTCCTTAAAGGATTTCGTCCCCGAAATCTTCAAGTTAAGATGAATGTGTCCTACCATCCAGTCATCCATCTACTCAACCATCATCCACAAGCATCCATTGTCCTTAGAAAACTTCTAATATTGTATGAACATATGCAAAAGTGTGTGTATATTTTTCTTATCTAAGGCAAAGATCAGGCGGTCCACTGATTCAGTTGACCACCTTAATGCGAATTATGTTAGTGCCATGAGTCCAACATGTATGCAATTTTCCTATTTGATACATATCATTCTTTTATGAGTGACAACCATTCATTCATATGCAACATCCATGTGATGAGTCAATCATTTTGCATTCACAAAAATTGAAAATGCTCACACATCCAAATGCAGTATAAGAGTGTTTTCGAGCCGATCTAGTGCCTAGTGTGTGTATCTGCATCCACGAGCAACCACTTGCATCCACTTGCAACCATCAAACATAACATGTCTTAAACACATGTTTACATTCATAGGATTCCTATCTATAGGTCGAAGACTCGATTGATAGGATACAGTCGAGTGATGGGAGCGAGTGCAGATAAACAAGAACTTGGTTTCCATTAGACCTTGGTTGAGAGACCAATTCCCCTAAGTATCAACCCCGAAGACCGAAATCAACATCAGATTGATACCCAAAGGATTACACTCTTTAGACAATGTTAAAACTGGAAATCTCAACCTTATCAGAAATATTCAGATATTTACAGATTATTGGTACAGAGCAGATTACTAAACGATTCTTAGGAAACTAAGTCTGATAAAAACCCAGAATGTATGCGTCATAGTCAACTTAACGCTCAACACAGATACCCAACTTACCACGCTTAGATGAGTCATAACCCTTATGGGTCTGAGTCTATAGCGGAACCAGAAACAATACTAGTATTCAAGTGCAGAGTATCGGTTACAGAATCGAAATGCCAGAATCAGAAAAGAGTTTTAACCCAAAAATCAGATAAAGAAATTAAACCTCCTACAGAAATTTTTCCTATTTCTATTCTATCCACTAGCCTCGAGAGTGTTCGCCTGCCTTCCAGAAGTTGGTCCTGCCCTCTGCCCTTGCCCTCGTTTCTTCGAACAGTCCCTAGTGAAGTGTCCCATCTCACCACAGTTGAAGCAAGCGCCCTTTCTTTTTCTGCAATCCTTGTTTAGATGAGTCGAGCTTCCACAAGTAAAGCACTTTTTCTCCTTCTTATCTTCAGACTTTTCACCCTTCTTTTGTGTTTCCTTTTTGGGCCATGTTTTCTTGTTATGTGGTTCTTCCTTCTTTGCCTCTTTCTTGTCGTTGTCTTCCTCATGCAGTAGTGCCATATCCTCCAATCTCTCGTAAGTCGCTCCCATGGGTACATGGGTCATGGCTAGGCTACGCAGTGGCTCGTCCAATCCTTTAACAAAGCGGAGAGCCTTTTTATGCTGGGTGTTGACTAAATCTAGCCCGAACCTGGCCATTTGGTTGAACTGATTGACGTATTTCCTGACCGTCATACTTCCTTGCTTAAGAGATAAGAACTTTTCTAGTTGTAGACTTCGTTCAGCTTGCGAGAGGAATTTCGTCTCAAACCTTGTTCTGAAATCCATCCATGTTTCAATCGGTCTCTCGGCGTTAGTGACTTCCCACCAATAGGAAGCTTCGTCCTTGAGCAACCACACCGCCAATTGTACTTTCTGCATATCGTCCACCTCAAAGATAATGAACAGATCCTCAGTTTCTTTGAGCCAGTTCTTTGCTTCTACGAATGATTCAGTTCCCTTGAAATCCTTTCCACCCATGGCCCTAAAATCTTTACAGATTTTTGAAAAAGCAATTGCACGAGGAGGGGGCGGAGGAGGAGGAATTGCTGCAGCTGGAGGAGGAATATCTGTTGGGCCTGCATTGTTGGCCCTAGCCTCTAAGTACCTCCTGAACCGGCCAGGTATTGGCACGCCCTCTGGAAATTTAAGATTCCCAGACATGCTGGAATGAAAGAAAAAGATTTAAAATGGAGAACAGAAAAGATAGATATATGGCTTTTTTGGGATTATGTTTTTCAAAATAAACTTTATTTTTGAAAATACTTCCTTTTAAAACCTTTTTGAAAATAGTTTTCAAAAACTTTACACAATCTGGTAACCTTCGGCTCTGATACCAAGTGTAACACCCCACCTCCGTTAAGGACACTCACAAAGGGAACGCCTTAACTTTGGTGGAGCGTTTTAGTAGACAGAATAGAAATTTACAAGACAGATAAACAATACTTGAGAAATTATAACTTTATTACAGCGGAAAACAGAAATTAGTTTGGTTACATATTTCCCAAAAACTCAAGTGCATAAATATCAGTCTTGTTCAGAAAATCATCAGAGTACAAAATTTTAAAATCATAATCCCTACAGAAGATGCCAAAAAGAGTCAAGCCATACTTTAAGCACTCTGAGTACTTCAAGAAGAAGAAATCTGGATCAAGCTAAAGTATTCCCTCCTTGGAAAACCTGTGGGGGAAAACGGAAGAAAAAGGGGTGAAAACAAGCAAGGTCAGACATAAAGTCTGGCAAGTCCAGTGACTTTCAGCATATGAACAGATAATAATAATCATGGCATGCAAATAAAACTGGATGAGAGATAACAGTAACAAAAGCAGCAGATGTACTTAGGTCAAACAGAAGAAAATAATATTACTTTTCATCTCTCTGCACTAATACTAGTATAAGAGGATTAGGTGTCACAGAAACGGGAACAGAATGATTTCCACAGAAGAGAATGCTAGTAATGGGCCTTTACCACCCGAACAGAAACAGAAAAAAACAGAATGCTAATAATGGGCCTTTACCACCCGAACAGAAAAAGACAGAAACAGAATGCTAATAATGGGCCTTTACCACCCGAACAGAAACAGACAGAAACAGAATGCTAATAATGGGACTTTACCACCCGAACAGAAACAGACAGAAACAGAATGCTAATGATGGGCCTTTACCACCCGAACAGAAGGTACAGAAACAGAAATAGATTAATTCCTTCGGAAACAGAATGTTGAATTAGGTGTACACTAGTAAATGGGCCTTTACCACCCGAACATACGGTACCACGCAGACAGGTGTTGCCACCCAACAGAAACAGACGGTACCAACAGAAACAGATAGAACTAAGTGTACCCTAAAACCCTACCCCAAGCGATCGGCTCCCTAATACATAAATACCCTGTGTCGGCTCCACAATAGGGTGTATCACTCCCTAAAGTGACAACCAATTGGCACAGACCTATTTACAGATGTCACGGCGTCTTATATCCTCAGAGGCAGACCGGGATCCATGCACGCACATGACCCGGTTGGAACGCACCATCAACACCCCTTGCCATTATCAGAATGAACCACCTATAATTAGTTCAGTAAGCGAGCCCGGACCCTACCTACTGTTGGGTCAAAGTTTGATACCAGAAAGGGTTACTGACTAATATGGGTCCCAAACAACAGATGATACAAGTAATTTCCCTCCTAACCTTGTGTCCCCAGACTAACAGATTTCAGATTAACTTGTTTACAAGTTCAGACATACAGAGTTCAGATCAACTAGTTCACAGATCAGACAAGTTTTCAGATATACGGATTTAACAGATTTATAGATTTGTCTAACTTTGTAATTGGGCCTACAGATTCATGAAACGGGTTTGTTAAATTCATTAGTCCAATTGGTTTAACCCTATCCACCCAACACGTTTTAGACATCATATTTATCCCAGATTTGCTTTAATTAAATATTAATGCACAGACCTCTCATATTAGGTCGGTAGCTTGTGGCCACTGGATATGCCGGGTGGTTCCGGGCAGACTTCTGCCACAAGCCAGACCTAACCTCGTGTCTAAGCATATTTTGTTTATGCCTACGACCTCTCACATTAGACCGACAGTTTGCGGTCGCTGGTTAAGCCGGTTGGTTCCGGGCAGGCTTCTACCGCAAACAGAGTCTAACCTCGTGTCATAGCCAATTCATTCCAATACAGATTTTTCAGATATCAGACTGATTCTGTTTAGTTAACAGATTAAACTTCCGTACAAGTTACAGCAGATTATTCGAGGTTCTATTAACAAGTTTTGCTCAATTTTAAGTTGAGCCTACAGATTCACATACTTCAAATTTCAGCATTTCAGTTCCAACAGATTACGTCATTCAACAGATTAAACAGATAACAGATCTTGCAGATTAGGCTATTTAGCAGATTTAGCAGATAAGGCAATTTAACATAATTAGCAGATTAGGCAATTCAATCTATTTAGCAGTTTAGGCAATATAACAGAACTAGGAGATTAGGCAATATAACAGATTTAGCAGATGACAGATTCAAAAGATTATATATATATATATATATAATATCTTGCCTAATCATAAATTTAGCCTAAACTCACTTGCCAAATCATGGTCATAATTCATAATACCACATACGCTTCTAATTTTTAGTTACACATTACACAGTACAGAATATTCTCCATAAATCACGATAAATAATATGAATTATGCCAAATTATAGCCTATGATGTCAGATATCAGAAAACCCTTATTTAGGAGCATTCACATTAATAGTTATCCTATTTTTGTATAGGTCTTTATGCCTAAGTCACATATCCCTTTTTCAAGTCATGAATTTTTACATAAAAGAATATGTCCAAAAATCTAGATTTTTAAACTATAACATGTAGTATGTCCTCAACATGCATTACCATTCATGCATAACATGTTGTAAATTATCTTTAAACTTCTAACATCAGACCTTGATTTAAAACATGCATTATGCCCTCAAGTTTCAAGTTGTCCTATAATTCCCCTTCTCCCAAATCACTAGTATGAACAGATCTAGATCTAACATATGTTTATTTCTCAAATTAACTACAGATCTAGATTTCAACATGTACTATGTATCTAAATTAGTTTCATGTTTACGGTTAAATCTACGCCCCGAATCCCAAGTAATAAGTCCAATATATTTTATGCCTCAATCTCAAGTCATATGTTAAATATGCCACATGTCCAATTGTATGCCTCAGATTTTATGTAATGTCCTCGAATCAGTCCTGTCCAATTATGCATCATTCATTATTTGTCCCAAACATTTTAGCGTTCGCGCATTAATCTCTTATGAGATTTGGCTCAAGCTCGTGGTAGCCTGGCTATAGAACAGAAAGAAGAAAGAATAAGATAGATCTAAACATAACAGAATAGACATAACCTCAAATTCAGATTTACAGTTCATGTCACAATCATAATTAACGTTTATAGCGGAAAATAACTGTACTTGCCTTTCGTGGCTTTAAGAAAGGATAATAAACTGTTGTTGATGCAGAAATGCTGAATTATTCCTCTTTAATTGTTGTCGTAGCTCTAAACTTGGATTTGAGATTTGATTTAGCTTTTAATTCTATTCAGGCTGGAAGAAGATGCATCCGTCCAAGTTTTGATTCCAGCAGAGTAGCGACGCCATTTTTTTTAATTAGAACAGAGGCAGAATATAGAAAGAATGAAATGGTGTGGAGTGAATGAGGCTAGGGGTGAGTTTATATAGGATTAGGCGGACGAATCTAGACAGAAACGAGACCGGATACAACAGAATGAACCAGGTTAAAAAAACTGGGTTTCGGGAGCAGGTCGACTTGGTCTGGGCAGGTCGACCCCCAGGTCGACACTATGGTCGACCTGGCCCCTGGGAGGTCGACACTATGGTCGACCCCCAGGCCGACCTGGTCCATGGGCGGGAATTTTCCCGCCCAGCCTGTTCTGGGATTTTGAATTCGAATTTTCGAGCTGTTTTCGATTAAGAAACTCTCTGAAACTTCGGAGGGCCATATCTCCCTTATACAGACTCCGTTTCTCGGAAACTCGGACTCGTTTCCAAGCAAAATTTCCAGACGAACGCAATGGCGCAACCTGTTTCCCTTGATTCTTATTTTATAATTTAATTATTCTATGATTTGTTACTTATACGATCATAGAAAATACGGGGTGTTACATTCTCCCCTCCTTAAAGGATTTCGTCCCCGAAATCTTCAAGTTAAGATGAATGTGTCCTACCATCCAGTCATCCATCTACTCAACCATCATCCACAAGCATCCATTGTCCTTAGAAAACTTCTAATGTTGTATGAACATATGCAAAAGTGTGTGTATATGTTCCTTATCTAAAGCAAAGATCAGGCGGTCCACTGATTCAGTTGACCACCTTAATGCGAATTATGTTAGTGCCATGAGTCCAACATGTATGCAATTTTCCTATTTGATACATATCATTATTATATGAGTGACAACTGTTCATTCATATGCAACATCCATGTGATGAGTCAATCATTTTGCTTCCACAAAAATTGAAAATGCTCACACATCCATATGCAGTATGAGAGTGTTTTTGAGCCGATCTAGTGCCTAGTGTGTGTATATGCATCCACGAGCAACCACTTGCATCCACTTGCAACCATCAAACATAACATGTCTCAAACACATGTTTACATTCATAGGATTCCTATCTATAGGTTGAAGACTCGATTGATAGGATACAGTCGAGTGATGGGAGCGAGTGCAGATAAACAAGAACTTGGTTTCCATTTGACCTTGGTTGAGAGACCAATTCCCCTAAGTATCAACCCCGAAGACCGAAATCAACATCAGATTGATACCCAAAGGATTACACTCTTTAGACAATGTTAAAATTGGAAATCTCAACCTTATCAGAAATATTCAGATATTTACAGATTATTGGTACAGAGCAGATTACTAAACGATTCTTAGGAAACTAAGTCTGATAAAAACCCAAAATGTATGCGTCATAGTCAACTTAACGCTCAACACAGATACCCAACTTACCACGCTTAGATGAGTCATAACCCTTATGGGTCTGAGTCTACAGCGGAACCAGAAACAATACTAGTATTCAAGTGCAGAGTATCGGTTACAGAATCGAAATGCCAGAATCAGAAAAGAGTTTTAACCCAAAAATCAAATAAAGAAATTAAACCTCCTACAGAAATTTTTCCTATTTCTATTCTATCCACTAGCCTCGAGAGTGTTCGCCTGCCTTCCAGAAGTTGGTCCTGCCCTTGCCCTCGTTTCTTCGGACAGTCCCTAGTGAAGTGTCCCATCTCACCATAGTTGAAGCAAGCGCCCTTTCTTTTTCTGCAATCCTTGTTCAGATGAGTCGAGCTTCCACAAGTAAAGCACTTTTTCTCCTTCTTATCTTTAGACTTTTCACCCTTCTTTTGTGTTTCCTTTTTGGGCCATGCTTTCTTGTTATGTGGTTCTTCCTTCTTTGCCTCTTTCTTGTCGTTGTCTTCCTCGTGCAGTAGTGCCATATCCACCAATCTCTCGTAAGTCGCTCCCATGGGTACATGGGTTATGGTTAGGCTGTGCAGTGGCTCGTTCAATCCTTTAACAAAGCGGAGAGCCTTTTTATGCTGGGTGTTGACTAAATCTAGCCCGAACCTGGCCAGTTGGTTAAACTGATTGATGTATTTCCTGACCGTCATACTTCCTTGCTTAAGAGATAAGAACTTTTCCAGTTGTAGACTTTGTTCAGCTTGCGAGAGGAATTTCGTCTCAAACCTTGTTCTGAAATCCATCCATGTTTCAACCGGTCTCTCGGCGTTAGTGACTTCCCACCAATAGGAAGCTTCGTCCTTGAGCAACCACACCGCCAATTGTACCTTCTGCCTATCGTCCACCTCGAAGATAACGAACAGATCCTCAGTTTCTTTGAGCCAGTTCCTTGCTTCTACGAATGATTCAGTTCCCTTAAAATCCTTTCCACACATGGCCCTAAAATCTTTATAGATTTTTGAAAAAGCAATTGCACGAGGAGGGAGCGGAGGAGGAGGAATTGCTGTAGCTGGAGGAGGAATATCTGTTGGGCCTGCATCGTTGGCCCTAGACTCTAAGTACCTCTTGAACCAGCCAGGTATTGGCACGCCCTCTGGAAAGTTAAGATTCCCAGACATGCTGGAATGAAAGAAAAAGATTTAAAAGGGAGAACGGAAAAGATAGATATATGGCTTTTTGGGGATTATGTTTTTCAAAATAAACTTTATTTTTGAAACCTTTTTGAAAATAGTTTTCAAAAACTTTACCCAATCTGGTAACCTTCGGCTCTGATACTAAGTGTAACACCCCACCTCCGTTAAGGACACTCACAAAGGGAATGCCTTAACTTTGGTGGAGCGTTTTTGTAGACAGAACAAAAATTTACAAGACAGATAAACAATACTTGCGAAATTATAACTTTATTACAGCGGAAAACAGAAATCAGTTTGGTTACATTTTCCCAAAAACTCAAGTACATAAATATCAGTCTTGTTCAGAAAATCATCAGAGTACAAAATTTTAAAATCATAATCCCCACAGAAGCTGCCATAAAGAGTCAAGCCATACTTTAAGCACTCTGAGTACTTCAAGAAGAAGAAATCCAGATCAAGCTAAAGTATTCCCTCCTTGGAAAACCTTGGGGGGAAACGGAAGAAAAAGGGGCGAAAACAAGCAAGGTCAGACATAAAGTCTGGCTAGTCCAGTGACTTTCAGCATATGAACAGATAATAATAATCATGGCATGCAAATAAAACTGGATGAGAGATAACAGTAACAGGAGCAGCAGATGTACTTAGGTCAAACAGAAGAAAATAATATTACTTTTCATCTCTCTGCACTAATACAAGTATAACAGGATAAGGTGTCACAGAAACGGGAACAGAATGATTTCCACAGAAGAGAATGCTAGTAATGGGCCTTTACAACCCGAACAGAAACAGACAGAAACAGAATGTTAATAATGGGCCTTTACCACCCGAACAGAAACAGACAGAAACAGAATGCTAATAATGGGCCTTTACCACCCGAACAGAAACAGACAGAAACAGAATGCTAATAATGGGACTTGTAATACCCCACATTCGTTAGTGTCACTCACAAAGGGAATGCACTAAGTTCTGTGGAGCATTTAGGGTAAAAGATGCAGATAAATTACAAGACAGACAGAAATTAAACAGCGGAAAATAAAACTTTGCTTTATTGATAAAATAGTTTGTACAATGGTTTCTTTACAATATCAGAGTATCATCTGTCTTACAAAATACAGAAGCATAAAAACAACATTTATATTCCCCGATTTTAGCAAGAGCCGGCCATAGCATTTGAAAAGAGAATCCAAGCAAACTTCGATGAATCTTCAAGCTGGGAAAGAGTGGCAGTCCAACTTAACCTGAGCTAAACTATTCCCTCCTTTACTACCTGGGGGGGGGAAACGGAAGAAAAGAAAACGAAAGAAAAACAGAGTCAGACATAAAGCCTGAGTAAGTTCAGTAACTTCTAGCATGTGAACATGGAAAACAAAACGACATGAATTAACTGAATACAAGATTACATCATGATGATAGGGTTGGCAAGATTAGACGAGATTAACACAAGATATGCTAAGATAAGATAAACTGGATATGCTCTAATACTTTCGCCGCTTCGCTATTTCCTTATTATACTGGTTTCTATATCTCTGCACCAGCTATCTAATGTCCCAACTAGTAATGCTAACGAGATCCCAATCCCTGTATTTTCCATCGCCTTCAGGCATCCATTTATTTATTTGTTACCTAGATTTAATCTAGGGTTTTCTACCAAGTGCCTTCTAGATTCAACTAGAGTTTACGTTGTCTGCTGAATGCTTCTCGGATTCAGGATTTATGCCACCTAGTTCAACTTGGAATTATACTACTTGTCGAACGATTCCCCCAAGTCTAGGACACACTACCTAGAGTGGTATATGTTCCTATACTTCCCCACGCGTGTATCGCGAATCGTTGTCGCTTGTCTAGATGCACATGTCCCGTAATGTGCGACCCGAGTCCTGTGTCAGGGTAAATCAAGGAATACAGAACTCGGTCGGGAGCTTTCAGATATCTGCCGATGCAGATGCTAAGGTCTGTTTTTATTTCAGTGGCTATGGTCCCACTTGAACCCTCCCTCAACTAATGAAAGGCACACCTTGTAAATTGAGAACTATACGCCGGCCCCGGTGCCCCTCTATCCTATGGCCATCCTCACCCATAACTAGATAGCAAGTATGTGGTCTTTTGGAGTTCTCCGCCTTTCCGCTTCACGTATCTCGATTGACTCAAGATGGATGGTAGACGACGAGTTGTTATCACAGGGCTACCGTTTTCTCGCCGAATCAAGCCGGTCCATCCTGGTCTTTAGGTTGCCATGTATTGCAACCAAGGCATACCCCTAGTTCTTCTACGCAGACCTTAACCTCTGTGAGCCCAGGAGGATCATCTGCAGCCTCACAGAGGGATACCAAGAGTACCCTCACGTCCCCTCGAAGCCTCGGGCTTCGTAACCTAATTCGTTGGAGCCTTCTTTCTACTCAGACGGACATTCGCTCCTTCCCGTGTTATACTAAGAATTACTACTTAGTTTTACTAACTAAGATTTACCACTTAGTTTCCAGAATCGTTGTTTTCTTAACTAAGGTTTTCTACTTAGTTCCCTTTCCCGTCAATTTGGATTGGTTAAGTGTCATTAGTCAATTCAAGCCAACTTAACCCTCTTCATTCATCCTGTTAAACTGGTTAAGTGTTGTCAGTAACTCATGTTGACTTAACCCTACCACAAACCAAGTTATATTGGTTAAGTATTCATTACTTAACCCTACCCATTCACCCTGTGTTGATTAAGTGTTCCTTTTTAACTTAACCTTGCCCGTCTGTTTTAACTAACATGTTATTATTAATGGTTAAGTATTATCCCTTCATGTTTTAGACTTAACCCCATTCCTTTATCACAACCTGATGGTTAAGTGTTCAAGTTTACTTAACCCTACGGTCTAGCCCAGCTAAAATATCAAATTGGCTAAATGTATTAGATTTTACTTAACCCCAACCTCTAGCCTAGTTAACATGTTAATTTGGCTAAGTGTATTAACTTTACTTAACCCCTACAAATCTTGTCTTGCTACCTTGAATTTGGTTAAGTGTCTCTATGGACTTAGCCCTCCCATTCTAGCTTAACTGTGTTAAGTTGGTTAAGTGTTCCTATGGACTTAACCCTCCCATTCTAGCTTAACTGTGTTAAGTGTCAGTCTGAACCTAACCCCACCCATCAGTCTAGTTATCATGTTGAACTGGTTAAGTTTCTTAGTTAACTTAACCCTACCATTCTTGTTCTAGCTTTAACTAAATAAATTAAAGCAGCTACCACTCATATTAGACAGGTATTGTTGCGACTACTGGATGTGCCGGTTGGTTCCGGGCAGGTTTACATCGCAACTCAGTCTAACCTTGGGTTAGGCATATTCGTGTTTTCTAAGTTCAAAGGGTTTGATTAATTTTCAAATTAGATTGGTTTTAAAAGTAACCATCCCGTCCGTCGGATCAGTTAGGGAGAGCAGGAAACTTGTGTTTTCCAAACCCAAGCCTAGACACTATCCTCTCTGTCACCCTAGAACTTTCTGGTGTACCATTAAAAGAGATGTCGTTAATAAACCTTTAATTTGTCTAAATTTACATTTCCTCATTTAGGCTAAATTATAAAAGTAAATTATTCCTAATTTACTTATTTCCTAATTACCCTTTTAATGTAAACTGTCAACATTTATTCTTATGGTCCATTTTCCCCTCTATATCATATTTATGCCTTTTGGTATGTAAACTATACCAATTAAGTGCCACTAACCATGATTTTGCTAAACCTGACGGATATTCCCAATTATGGCCAATTTCAAATTTATACCAATATACTTATTATGCCAAATTAGCTAATCCAATCCTGATTTAACATTCTAATTACAGTTCACGTCAAACTAGACTTATTATTCTAGTTCATAACTCATGTAAATGCTAGATTTACAAGTCAATACTAGACTCAAATTACACATCCTATAATTCATGTTAAATTTATCCAATTTGTATTTCTATGAACATGCCATAATTCATGTTCCCAATTTATGCCAAATTCCAAGTTTATAACTATGTTTTTAGTACGTTTCACATTATGCCCAAATCGTATTCCCACCGTTCGTATAATTGCGATTAAATCTAGATTATGGATAAATCTAGACCCGTAGAAAATAGGGAATGAACCAAAGATGCTACGAAAAAGAATGGACATAAAAACCGACATAAAAGGTTTGAATAACGATGTAGGTTCAAGAACATGGGTTGACCTAACTTAATAGGTAAATTCCCAAGGTCTAAAACCAAGGATAGACAGAATAGAGACGCAGGTTCAAGAACATGGGTAGACCTAACTTAATAGGTAAATTCCCATGGTCTAAAACTAAGGATAGACAGAATAGAGACGCAGGTTCAAGAACATGGGTAGACCTAACTTAATAGGTAAATTCCCATGGTCTAAAACCAAGGGCAGGCAGAATAAATAATCGGGTTTAATCTCATAATCACAGAACTTAAGCAACACTTTCCTAGTCATGAATCATAGGTGTTTAATCACAGATGTCCTTGTTATGTCATAGGGAATAGTTTATGCTTTTCCTAATCAAAGGCATAGGTTGGTTTTCACAGTCAAGAAAATAATTCTCATAGTCACAGTCACAGTCATAGGCAATATTCATAGTCGTAGGCAATGTCCATAGTCATAGGCAATGTTCATAGTCATAGGCATATGGTTCTAAGGTCCATAGTTTCATAGTCACGGTCTTATTTGTCCTCGAATCATAACAGTTCTTAATTAGGTTCAAGAGTATAGGCACTGATTCGAATAGAGAGAAAGAGATTTGGCATATTCTTTTATTCCTTTAATTTCATGTCACGAACAGAGAAAAACGTTCAAATCTAGAAATAACTGACTTACAGAGATTTGATTAGAATAGAAAGATGGCGTTGCTATGATTCGTAGAAAAACAGTCGTTGCAGTCGTTCGAATCTTCACTTGAATTCTAGCTTGAATCTCCTCTTTGAAAGTCTTTGAGCAGCACCTCCTCGTCTTGATTTATTTTATATATATTATTTTATTTATATACTTTCTCAGAGGCAGCATAAGGATAGAAAAGAATTGTGAATAGAGAAGAAGACCAGGTCTGTTTATATAGTGTTAGGCGGACGAACTTGGTCAGAAAACGTGACCAAATACATCAGAACGAACCAGAGCAGAAAGCTGGAAAAAGCAGGGGGGTCGACCCCCAGGTCGACTACCCAGTCGACCTGGGTACCCAGTCGACCTGGGTGCCTTTGGCGGGAAAATTCCCGCCCAGCCCAGTCTGGGTCTGATTTGAATTTTGAACTTGACCTGTTTTGAAATTTGAACTTCGCTGAATCTTCCGGAGGCCATATCTTCCTCATACGGACTCCGATTTACGCAAACTCGGACTCGTTTTCATGCAGAATTCCGAGACGAACGCAATGGGGTAGACTGTTTCCCTTAATTTTGATTTTAACTTTTAATTCTGCCTTGATTTTTAAATCTTAGTGTTACAGAACTACGGGGTGTTACATTCTCTCCCACTTAAAAGGATTTCGTCCCCGAAATCTTCAAGTTAGGAAGAATGTGTCCTACCATCCAACCACCCATCTACTCAACCATTCAACCACAGCATTCAATGTCCTTAAAAGATTTCTAATGCTTTCATGTTCATATGCATAGTGTGTATATGTCTTTATCTAATGCGAAATCAGGCGGTCTACTGATTCAGTCGACCTCCTTAATGCGAGTCATGTCAGTGTCATGCGTCCAACCATGTATGCAAGCATCCCTAGTTATGTAAATACTATATGCGTGCACGGCCATTCATCCATATGCAACACCCATATGATAACATATCAAGCTCAATTTACAAACAAATACATATCTGTAAATGCAATATGAAAGCGTCTGAACTGATGTAGTGCCTAATACGTATGCATATGCATTCACAAGCAACCATTAGCAACCACTTGCAACCATCAACCATAACATGTTTCAAATACATGTTTACATCCATTGGCTTTTACCTAAGGATCGAAGATACGACCTAGGTGATATAATTTGGAAAGAGCAAAACAATTATGCGTAAAGCTCCTAAAACAAAGAAATCAAGGATGCACCCTCAAGGAAAAAGGTATGATGCTAGTATCTAGCCTTCTTGAGCTTTACTCCACTGTATCTTAACTAATTTAACTTCACGATTGTGAAGTTCCGGATCTCCATTTCCAAAATAAACAGATGTCAATCACGGTACCAAGTATATGTACTAATATGATTAGAGGTTTCCCTCTTATCCACCATGCCATAACTATAAGAGTCGAAAGGTCACTATGTGCTCTTTGGAGTGCCTGCCACAACTACTCATCTCTCACGCAAACCATCCAAGCCGAACTCGACATTCCTCAAGTACAAGCCCCAAAGGCCTAAACCAATATCAGACAAGCACCCAAGGAATATCTCCCCCGAATTTAGACAATCTACGTGAGATGATATAAGCAAACTCGATAGCTATTCTCAAATCACTACTAACCAACAAAAAAAAACTGGTCGGACCACCAATTGGATTTGAGACTCTAGTGGGATCTTTCTACTATACAAGTACTATGGTGCAGAGACCCAACTATGGAAGTGGATATGAACAAATGAGAAGCGCTAGAACCTAAGGAAATAGTACGAACATAAAACTAGACTCTTCCAACCGGACTACCTTTCTCCTAGGTACTCTTGGTGGCGAAAGCATGTACTTGTCCTTAAGTATATGCCCTATCACACCCTAGCAAAGATACTTCCTCTTGTCTTAGGTTTTATAATTTCTTTCTCCTTCGTGTGCTAAGTCTACATCCATGAATTTCTCATCGTAGGGTTATGCTCCTTAGCCAAACTCCTCATCCCCTTCCGTGTGTAGTCATGTTGACAAATCTCTCGAAAACTGCCTCCATCGTCCGGAAAACCCTATAAGCTTCGAAAGAAAACTGCCCGCAGATGAAACAACTACGGCTATGGATGGAAGCCGGGCACTACTTTGCCCTTCGATGAGGTTACCTCCCAGAAAGCCAGGAGCCCCAGAGACTCAAGAAAGAAGGAGACAAGAATTTAAACAGAGGAAGAGAAGATAGAGTGTATGGCTTTGGGGAATATGTCTTTAAAACAAATCTTTTCTCTTGAAAATGCTTCTTTAAAAACCGTTTTGAAAATAATTTTTCAAATCTTTTATCTGATCTGGTAACCTTCAGCTCTGATACCACGTGTAACACCCCACATCCGTTAGTGTCACTCACAAAGGGAATGCACTAAGTTCTGTGGAGCATTTAGGGTAAAAGATGCAGATAAATTACAAGACAGACATAAATTAAACAGCGGAAAATAAAACTTTGCTTTATTGATAAAATAGCTTGTACAATGGTTTCTTTACAATATCAGAGTATCATCTGTCTTACAAAATAAAGAAGCATAAAAACAACATTTATATTCCCCGATTTTAGCAAGAGCCGGTCATAGCATTTGAAAAGAGAATCCAAGCAAACTTCGGGCTGGGAAAGAGTGGCAGTCCAACTTAACCTGAGCTAAACTATTCCCTCCTTTACTACCTGGGGGGAACGGAAGAAAAGAAGACGAAAGAAAAACAGAGTCAGACATAAAGCCTGAGTAAGTTCAGTAACTTCTAGCATGTGAACATGGAAAACAAAACGACATGAATTAACTGAATACAAGATTACATCATGATGATAGGGTTGGCAAGATTAGACGAGATTAACACAAGATATGCTAAGATAAGATAAACTGGATATGCTCTAATACTTTCGCCGCTTCGCTATTTCCTTATTATACTGGTTTCTATATCTCTGCACCAGCTATCTAATGTCCCAACTAGTAATGCTAACGTGATCCCAATCCCTGTATTTTCCATCGCCTTCAGGCATCCATTTATTTATTTGTTACCTAGATTTAATCTAGGGTTTTCTACCAAGTGCCTTCTAGATTCAACTAGAGTTTACGCTGTCTGCTGAATGCTTCTCGGATTCAGGATTTATGCCACCTAGTTCAACTAGGAATTATACTACCTGTCGAACGATGCCCCCAAGTCTAGGACACACTACCTAGAGTGGTATATGTTCCTATACATCCCCACGCATGTATCGCAAATCGTTGTCGCTTGTCTAGATGCACATGTCCCGTAATGTGCGACCCGAGTCCTGTGTCAGGACAAATCAAGGAATACAGAACTCGGTCGGGAGCTTTCAGATATCTGCCGATGCAGATGCAAAGGTCTGTTTTTATTTCAGTGGCTATGGTCCCACTTGACCCCTCCCTCAACTAATGAAAGGCACACCTTGTAAAATGAGAACTATACGCCGGCCCCGGTGCCCCTCTATCCTATGGCCATCCTCACCCATAACTAGATAGCAAGTATATGGTCTTTTGGAGTTCTCCGCCTTTCCGCTTCACGTATCTCGATTAACTCAAGATGGATGGTAGACGACGATTTGCTATCACAAGGCTACCGTTTTCACGCCGAATCACGCCGGTCCATCCTGGTCTTTAGGTTGCCATGTATTGCAACCAAGGCATACCCCTGGTTCTTCTACGTAGACCTTAACCTCTGTGAGCCCAGGAGGATCATCTGCAGCCTCATAGAGGGATACCAAGAGTACCCTCACGTCCCCTCGAAGCCTCGGGCTTCGTAACCCAATTCGTTGGAGCCTTCCTTCTACTCAGACGGACATTCGCTCCTTCCCGTGTTATACTAAGAATTACTACTTAGTTTTACTAACTAAGATTTACCACTTAGTTTCCAGAATCGTTGTTTTCTTAACTAAGGTTTTCTACTTAGTTCCGTTTCCCGTCAATTTGGATTGGTTAAGTGTCATTAATCAATTCAAGCCAACTTAACCCTCTTCATTCATCCTGTTAAACTGGTTAAGTGTTGTCAGTAACTCATGTTGACTTAACCCTACCACAAACCAAGTTATATTGGTTAAGTATTCATTACTTAACCCTACCTATTCACCCTGTGTTGATTAAGTGTTCCTTTTTAACTTAACCTTGCCCGTCTGTTTTAACTAACATGTTATTATTAATGGTTAAGTATTATCCCTTCATGTTTTAGACTTAACCCCATTCCTTTATCACAACCTGATGGTTAAGTGTTCAAGTTTACTTAACCCTACGGTCTAGCCCAGCTAACATATCAAATTGGCTAAGTGTATTAGATTTTACTTAACCCCAACCTCTAACCTAGTTAACATGTTAATTTGGCTAAGTGTATTAACTTTACTTAACCCCTACAAATCTTGTCTTGCTACCTTGAATTTGGTTAAGTGTCTCTATGGACTTAGCCCTCCCATTCTAGCTTAACTGTGTTAAGTTGGTTAAGTGTTCCTATGGACTTAACCCTCTCATTCTAGCTTAACTGTGTTAAGTGTCAGTCTGAACCTAACCCAACCCATCAGTCTAGTTATCATGTTGAACTGGTTAAGTGTCTTAGTTAACTTAACCCTACCATTCTTGTTCTAGCTTTAACTAAATAAATTAAAGCCGCTACCACTCACATTAGACAGGTATTGTTGCGACTACTGGATGTGCCGGTTGGCTCCGGGCAGGTTTACATCGCAATTCAGTCTAACCTCGGGTTAGGCATATTCGTGTTTTCTAAGTTCAAAGGGTTTGTAACGCCCCGCATTCTTTTAGCTTTGAAAATAAGAGATTTATATATATTTATAAATAGGGATACGCGAGCGGGTTAATTAAAGAACTATGGTAATAAAAGATATTCTGTTTATATTCTAAGAATTAAGTTAAACGGATTTCACCATTCCGTTCATCTCGGAAAAATACGCGAAATAGATTCCGAGTTTTCGAAAATCGGAGTCCGTATGACCAAGTTATGGCCCGTCGAAGTTTTCAGAAAATTCCAAGTTCAAAACAGTTTAAAACTAGGGCAGAATTCAAAATTTAAACACACAGGAGGAAGGGCGGGAGAATTCCCGCCCAGGCCAAGTCGACAGTCGTGTCGACTGTGCAGTTGACACAACCCCCCCCCCCCCCCCCCCCCCCCCGTGTCGACTGCCCAGTCGACACGGGTGTCGACCTGCCTGGTCGAGCCCAGGCAACCTGGGTGCACCTTGCTGTTTGAACTGATATTGGGGGCTTGTGACGAATTCTGACGGTTCTGATCTATTCTAGGGTTAATCCTATGGCCTAAACTCACCTAAACTCCTATAAAAAGACCACTAGACCTAGCTTAAACCTTCACAAATCACTCTTGCCACGAAGTGCTGCCCAAATCTCTCTTGATCATGGCCTCCACCTTCATCTTCAAAAGCTTATGCATGCAAACTAGATTCAAGGCAAAGGAGCAAGCTTTCTACACCAAATCAAGAGTTTTGATCATCATCTCAACATGGGTTCTATGACAAGACGATTCATGCTCTTAATCCCTTAGCCACGCTATGTAAGTTCTAGCTACTTCTAGATCTAAACGGTAGTTTTAATGTGGCATGGAATGAAACGAGATTAAACTAAGTATGCTAGCCTATATGAACCTTGTCATGTCGCTTTTGCTTGAATCTATGACTTTAGGTTATGTTTAGTGACTAAATCAAGTTACTCATGTTGCATTGGACTTAGTTTGCCATGCAAGATTGAACCTTTACTTGTGGGATGTTGGCATGAACACGTGGAACCACTTTGACTTATGAAATATGTGCATGAACATGACTTGGGGTTATGCATATAAATGAGACCAAAACCCCTCATGATATTATGCATATTTGAGACCAAAACCCCCTTATGATGCTTTGCATGCTTGAGGCCAAATCCTTTATGATATTATTCACGTTTGTGGTCAATCCCTTTATGACATCGTGCATGTTTAAAAACCAATATGCAATATGCTAGTTATATGAACACCTTTGCCTCAATTTTCACCATGTTTAACTTGTGATTCATCTTTGCCATCTTGTACCCATCTTTGTCATATTATCCCAAATATGTTTCTCTTTCATGTGCGTTGGGGACACGCTTTGGGTAGCTTAGGCAAACTTGAAAATTGGCTATGATCTTGACGTGAAATTACATGTAACATGAAATAATAAATAACGTGAATATGACACGAAAACTTGACATGGGGCTACATGAAAACATGGACTTAAAAAGGGGTCTAAATTTGACATGAACATGACACGTAGAAAAACATGAAAGTGGCCAACTCGAGGTTGGGTTGAGTTTGTAGCATTAATCTACCCGGACCCGCCCGGCTTAACTAGTGGCTACAAACAATAGGACCCAATGTGAGTAGTTGGTCATATGGCACTTAAAACCCAAGGTTAGACTAGGTTGTGGTGTAAAGCTACCCAGACCCGCCCGGCTTAACTAGTAACCACAACAAAGTTAATGTGAGAGGTTGGGGTGCATTAATCTAATTAATGCCACATGAAAAGGTTAAGTAAATTTGACTAATGACACTTAACCGATATGACACGAATGAGTAGGTTAAGTGGAACCGGACTTGATTTCTTAATGACGCTTGACCATATAAGACAATCAGGGGATGGGGTTAAGTAATTTACACTTAACTAATCTAAACTCGGTACTTAGATGGGGTTAAGTAACCTAGACTTAACTAATCTAACACGGTGAGGTGATGAGGTTAAGTAACCTACACTTAACCAATCTAAAATGATAAGTGGATAAGGTTAAGTCATGGGCTTGAATAACAACACTTAACCCAATAGACAAAACCCTAGTTAGAGGAACTAGGTAGAAAATCGTAGTTAATCAAGAATAATGGGAAAAGAAGCTGAGTGGTAAACCTTAGTCAAGAATAACTAAGTAATAATTCTTAGCCAAGGACATGGGACTAGTTCATAAATAGATGAGTAACATGATACGGTAGGTCATCGCTTAGTATACAAAGAGGAGCAACTTATCTGACTTGGATAAAAAGCTCCAGCGAACTGGGTGACGAAGCGGTAGCTTCGGGGGAGGTAAGGGTACTCTTGGTATCCCTCTGTGAGGTGGCAGATGGTCCATGAAACCTGGCCTCACAGAGGTTAAGGTCTGCGGTAGAAGAGCCAAGGGTATGCCTTGGTTGCTGTGCGAGCAACCTAAAGACGGGGATGGATTAGCGTGGAGTCGACGATACTTGATTTTTGCCCTGGATAGCGCGTCGTTGACTACCTACCATCTTTAGTCAATCGTGTACGTACGGAAAGGCAGAGAACTCCCAACAGACCATATACTTGCTATCGAGTTATGGGTAAGGTTGGCCAATAGGAAAGTGGGGCTATAGTGTGGCCTGGATGTAGTTCTCATACATGATTTTTATTGGATTGCCTTTCAGTAGTTGAGGGAGGGGTCACGTGGGACCATAGCCACGGATACTAAAACAGACCTTGATATCTGCATCGGCAGATGACTTAAAGCTCCCGACCGAGTTCCGTATTTCTTGATTTGCCCTGGCACGGAACTCGGATGGCACATTGAGATACATGTGCGTCTAGACATGGAAAATGAATCACGATACATACGTGGGATAAAAAGGGCGTGGTTGACGGGTGGCATAATCCCTAGTGGCCCTAGGTGGCTTGAACCCAAACCGAGACACGAAAACGTTCATTAGGTAGCATAATCCCTGGTGGTCCTAGGTGGCATAAATCCTAAGTGAGACCGCGATAGTTCATGGTAAGAAAACATAACCAGATCAAGGGTAGCAGTCCAAAACAACATCAAGGATAAAATGGTACTACGTTGAGGTGGTATAGATTTACAGGGGAAAGCCCGTACGGCCTACGGCAAAGGACTGAACTTATACATGGAAAGAAACGTACGAGTTGGGAAAACCTACATAGGATACATATATATTCGGTTGACATGGACCATCACCTGACATTGGGCAAGGGGCATTCGTAGTTAATACATGACACGGGTTGGGATACTAGTACGAGAGGTGCAGAGCAAATATACATGTTAGAACCATGAGGAATATACTTGATTGTAACCTCGGGATGTTATACATGATAGGTACCTTGGGATAGTATACTTGATAAAAACCTGACGATGTGATACCTTGACTTATCTGGACACCGTAGTTTACCATGATACCTTAGTCTATCTTGATACTGTAGTTCAGCCTGTTATCTTGGTTTAGCTTATCTATCTTGTAGTTATCCTTATGTTTACTTTCAGTTTATGCATGTCATGTTAACTTTACCTATTTCTATATTGGGAGCAGATAGGACTTACCAGTCTTTATGACTGACCCTGTTTTGTTTCGCCTCTCTGTCTTCCGTTCCCCCCCCCCCTCCAAGGTTTTCAGGGAGGAAACACTATTGTTTAGTTCGGACCTCTTCTTCTTGAAGGTCATCATATATGGCTTGGACTTCTTTTGGCTATGGCTGCTTTACCGGTTTGTTTTTGGGGAATAATTTATGAAAAGGTTTTATGCTTCTTTACTATTTGCAAGACATGTTTCTATGTACTCTAATGTAAAAGGCTTTAGACCTTGATGTTTTATAAAGTAATGAAATTTGTTTTACTTCCATTGTTTTATATGTTCTGTCTTGTAATATTTCTGTGAATGTTTACCAATAATGCCCCTCCAAACCTAGTGCATTCCTTTATGAGTGACCCTGGCGGAGGTGGGGTATTACATTTGGTATCAGAGCATAAGGTTACCAGACTGGGCAAAAGTTTTTAAAACCTTCTGAAAGACTATTTGAAAACCGTTTACAAAGAAGCATTTTCAAGAAAAGTTTTATTTAAAAAAAAATATTCCCCAAAGGCCATTAGCACTATCCTTGTTTCCTTGTTGAATCTCTTTTTCTTTCTTCCCTCCATCTGTAGTCGCAGTGGTTTTAACTACGACTAGTCTTTTCTAGCTACGAAAGTGTTCTCTGTAAGATGGAGGTAGTTCCCGAGAGGCCTGTGGCCGTGTTATAAGAAGGGATGGTAAGAAAGAGGATCGTTGTGCAAGAAGAAGAAAAAATTCTGAAGGTGGCAAGTCGACAGGGGTGTCGACTGCGTAGTCGACACCCCCCCCCCCCCCCCCAAGTCGACTGCCCTGTCGACACCACCCCCCTGTAGCAGAAAAAAATATAAAGGCACGAAGGCCGACGGCCTTCAGCTCCAACAGCACACTTTTGTGCTTTTCTTCCAGCAAACATTCCTCTCAAAGAACCCACCCCATTTTCCACTTCCTCCACCTCCTACTCCTCCAAATCTCCACTATTTTTCCTAAAAACCGGTCTCAAATCGAAGCTAAAGCCATCCTCTATCCAGATCTATAATTTTCCTCTCTCAATTTCTGCTCAAATCGCCATGGAAAACCTTCTTGAGCTTTACCCTTAATTAACACCACAAGAGATAGAATGGTGCGATGAGCGACAGGAGATAGTTGAGCAATACGCGAGGAGCGCCAACATGAAGTTACTATTAGACCGTCCGGTGAGATTTGCTGATTTTGCGGGGACCCCCGTGGAAAGTTTATTTGCGGAAGCGGGTTTGATTTCTATCTTGGACTCATGCACCGCCGAGAGAAGGGGCATCAAGCGTTTGGTAAGGCTTTTTGATGCATTTTTAGAAATTGGTGAGGATGATGAGGGTTTAGTAACCTATAGTTCAAAGGTTAAGGGTACTCATATTTATATTAATGAGGTCCAGTTTGGTGAAATGTTAAATATCTGCGGTAAGGTAATGGATACAGCGGATCTTGAGATGAATGATAATACTATATGGTGTAGGATTTTCTTTAATGAGCTTGAAATACAGTGGGATTATGATCATCTATGCCCATTGGCAAGATTTGTTATTAGGATATTACAGTATAATCTTGCGGGGCAGAATGCTGGGTTCGATAGAATTCCACACGTCATTAAGATTGCTACCTATGCTATATTTGGGGGTATACAGATGAACTGGGCACGAACTATCTTACAGCAGTACCATACCACTAGGGAAGTAAGGATTTCCAATATTTGCTTTGGAAATTTATGGACAACGGTTTTTATGCGGAGTGGCGTTGATCTACACGACGATGATTTTGTAGTACTTTCTTCTCATCCCTCTAGTATTATTAGCGTGGCTGCACTGACAAGGATGGGTATACAATTGCAACGGCTGCAAGAGCCACAGCCTATGGAACATGATGGAGAGGATGAGGGTGACGAGGAGGAAGAACAAGAGGATGAGCCACATGATAGTCAGCTCGGATATTTCGAGGAACCCCAGCAGACGACAACAGAGGGGTTTGGGCAAGCACATGCAGAGCAGGCTTGGGAAGGAGCTTGGACTTCCCAGACCCCGACACAGGGGGCTGCAGATACGTCCGGGTGGGACCCATGGGTTAGTAGGGATCCAGATTGGAGGTCTGAGTTGAGGTATGTTTCAAAGCAGCAAGCTCGTATAGTTAGGGGCCACCATGACATACTGAGGACACAGCAGGAGATGCTACAGGCACAGGTAGACCTAGCTCAGACTCAGCAGCAGATGCTACACGATATGGGTACCTCCTATGATCAGTTAGGAGCTGGACTTACAGTTAGAGGTTAGGCAGGGGAATCGACGACAGGGAGAGAGGCTTGATAGCATAGAGGAGCTCATTCGTAGCTACTTCCGTTAGGCTTGACCTCTATCAGTGTATCCGTAGGGTAGTATTTTATTGTTATCTAGTTGTAACCATGTACTGAAATTATCTTAATGTAATCCGCACGTTGTTTGTTTAATGAAAACTATTGTGCTAGAAATAACCCTGAAAATATTGCACGGTAATATATATAGACAAAGAAAAAAACGGAAAGTAAATAAACGGGAAAAAGGTAAATTTTTCCGTTGTGTAAGATTTAGAAAATTAGATTTTTCTAAAATTAAAATTGGATGGTAGGATCTTGGATGCGCCAATTGGATGAACTTCACTCTTATTCTATAAGGGTGTGGGAAATTTTGGATGAAAATGTTTTCGTAAATTTTTGCATTCATTTAGAATTGCAAGTATATTTAGGGTGAGAGCATCATGTTTTGGAAAAGAAATTTTCAAGGAAATTGCATCCATATAGGTGGTACCACAAGTTAGGCATACATATTTTACTACAATGTAATTCACTTTGCACATGTGCACATGGTTGCAACAATTGGTTGAACACTTTTGGGTGGTAATGAGGGGACATAAATCCTTCTCTTATTGAATTTCTGGGACGAAAATCTTTAAGGGTGGGAGAATGTAACTCCCCGCATTCTTTTAGCTTTGAAAATAAGAGATTTATATATATTTATAAATAGGGATACGCGAGCGGGTTAATTAAAGAACTATGGTAATAAAAGATATTCTGTTTATATTCTAAGAATTAAGTTAAACAGATTTCACCATTCCGTTCGTCTCGGAAAAATACGCGAAATAGAGTCTGAGTTTTCGAAAATCGGAGTCTGTATGACCAAGTTATGGCCCGTCGAAGTTTTCAAAAAATTCCAAGTTCAAAACAGTTTAAAACTAGGGCAGAATTCAAAATTCAAACACATAGGGGGAAGGGCGGGAGAATTCCCGCCCAGGTCAAGTCGACAGGCGTGTCGACTGTGCAGTCGACACACCCCCCCTCCCCCCCCCCCCCCCCCCGTGTCGACTGCCCAGTCGACATGGGTGTCGACCTGCCTGGTCGAGCCCAGGCAACCTGGGTGCACCTGCTTGCTGTTTGAACTGATTTTGGGGGCTTGTGATGAATTCTGACGGTTCTGATCTATCCTAGGTTTAATCCTATGGCCTAAACTCACCTAAACTCCTATAAAAAGACCCCTAGACCTAGCTTAAACCCTCACAAATCACTCTTGCCACGAAGTGCTGCCCAAATCTCTCTTGATCATGGCCTCCACCTTCATCTTCAAAAGCTTATGCATGCAAACTAGATTCAAGGCAAAGGAGCAAGCTTTCTACACCAAATTAAGAGTTTTGATCATCATCTCAACATGGGTTCTATGACAAGACGATTCATGCTCTTAATCCCTTAGCCACGCTATGTAAGTTCTAGCTACTTCTAGATCTAAACGGTAGTTTTAATGTGGCATGGAATGAAACGAGATTAAACTAAGTATGCTAGCCTATATGAACCTTGTCATGTCTCTTTTGCTTGAATCTATGACTTTAGGTTATGTTTAGTGACTAAATCAAGTTACTCATGTTGCATTGGACTTAGTTTGCCATGCAAGATTGAACCTTTACTTGTGAGATGTTGGCATGAACACTTGGAACCACTTTGACTTATGAAATATGTGCATGAACATGACTTGGGGTTATGCATATAAATGAGACCAAAACCCCTCATGATATTATGCATATTTGAGACCAAAACCCCCTTATGATGCTTTGCATGCTTGAGGCCAAATCCTTTATGATATTATACACGTTTGTGGTCAATCCCTTTATGACATCGTGCATGTTTAAAGGCCAATATGCAATATGCTAGTTATATGAACACCTTTGCCTCAATTTTCACCATGTTTAACTTGTGATTCATCTTTTCCATCTTGTACCCATCTTTGTCATATTATCCCAAATATGTTTCGCTTTCATGTGCGTTGGGGACACGCTTTGGGTAGCTTAGGCAAACTTGAAAATTGGCTATGATCTTGACGTGAAATTACATGTAACATGAAATGATAAATAACGTGAATATGACACGAAAACTTGACATGGGGCTACATGAAAACATGGACTTAAAAAGGGGTCTAAATTTGACATGAACATGACACGTAGAAAAACATGAAAGTGGCCAACTCGAGGTTGGGTTGAGTTTGTAGCATAAATCTACCTGGACCTGCCCGGCTTAACTAGTGGCTGCAAACAATAGGACCCAATGTGAGTAGTTGGTCATATGGCACTTAAAACCCGAGGTTAGACTAGGTTGTGGTGTAAAGCTACCCGGACCCGCCCGGCTTAACTAGTAACCACAACAAAGTCTAATGTGAGAGGTTGGGGTGCATTAATCTAATTAATGCCACATGAAAAGGTTAAGTAAATTTGACTAATGACACTTAACCGATATGACACGAATGAGTAGGTTAAGTGGAACCGGACTTGATTTCTTAATGATGCTTGACCATATAAGACAATCAGGGGATGGGGTTAGGTAATTTACACTTAACTAATCTAAACACGGTACATAGATGGGGTTAAGTAACCTAGACTTAATTAATCTAACACAGTGAGGTGATGAGGTTAAGTAACCTACACTTAACCAATCTAAAATGATAAGTGGATAAGGTTAAGTCATGGGCTTGAATAACAACACTTAACCCAATAGACAAAACCCTAGTTAGAGGAACTAGGTAGAAAATCGTAGTTAATCAAGGATAACGGGAAAAGAAGCTAAGTGGTAAACTTAGTCAAGAATAACTAAGTAATAATTCTTAGCCAAGGACATGGGACTAGTTCATAAATAGATGAGTAACCTGATACGGTAGGTCATCGCTTAGTATACAAGGAGGAGCAACTTATCTGACTTGGATAAAAAGCTCCAGCGAACTGGGTGACGAAGCGGTAGCTTCGGGGGACGTGAGGGTACTCTTGGTATCCCTCTGTGAGGTGGAAGATGGTCCATGAAACCTGGCCTCACAGAGGTTAAGGTCTGCGGTAGAAGAGCCAAGGGTATGCCTTGGTTGCTGTGCGAGCAACCTAAAGACGGGGATGGATTAGCGTGGAGTCGACGATACTTGATTTTTGCCCTGGATAGCGCGTCGTCGACTACCTACCATCTTTAGTCAATCGTGTACGTACGGAAAGGCAGAGAACTCTCAACAGACCATATACTTGCTATCGAGTTATGGGTAAGGTTGGCCAATAGGAAAGTGGGGCTATAGTGGGGCCGGGATGTAGTTCTCATACATGATTTTTCTTGGATTGCCTTTCAGTAGTTGAGGGAGGGGTCACGTGGGACCATAGCCACGGATACTAAAACAGACCTTGATATCTGCATCGACAGATGACTTAAAGCTCCCGACCGAGTTCCGTATTTCTTGATTTGCTCTGGCACGGAACTCGGATGGCACATTGAGATACATGTGCGTCTAGACATGGAAAATGAATCACGATACATACGTGGGATAAAAAGGGCGTGGTTGATGGGTGGCATAATCCCTAGTGGCCCTAGGTGGCTTGAACCCAAACCGAGACACGGATACGTTCATTAGGTAGCATAATCCCTGGTGGTCCTAGGTGGCATAAATCCTAAGTGAGCCCGCGATAGTTCATGGTAAGAAAACATAACCAGATCAAGGGTAGCAGTCCAAAACAACATCAAGGATAAAATGGTACTACGTTGAGGTGGTATAGATTTACAGGGGAAAGCCCGTACGGCCTACGGCAAAGGACTGAACTTATACATGGAAAGAAACGTACGAGTTGGGAAAATCTACATAGGATACATATATATTAGGTTGACATGGACCATCACCTGACATTAGGCAAGGGACATTCGTAGTTAATACAGGACGCGGGTTGGGATACTAGTACGAGAGGTGCAGAGCAAATATACATGTTAGAACCATGAGGAATATACTTGATTGTAACCTCGGGATGTTATACATGATAGGTACCTTGGGATAGTATACTTGATAAAAACCTGACGATGTGATACCTTGACTTATCTGGACACCGTAGTTTACCATGATACCTTAGTCTATCTTGATACTGTAGTTTAGCCTGTTATCTTGGTTTAGCTTATCTATCTTGTAGTTATCCTTATGTTTACTTTCAGTTTATGCATGTCATGTTAACTTTACCTGTTTCTATACTGGGAGTAGATAGGACTTACCAGTCTTTATGACTGACCCCGTTTTGTTTCGCCTCTCTGTCTTCCGTTCCCCCCCCCCCCCAGGTTTTCAGGGAGGAAACACTGTTGTTTAGTTCGGACCTCTTCTGCTTGAAGGTTATCATATATGGCTTGGACTTCTTTTGGCTATGGCTGCTTTACCGGTTTGTTTTGGGGGAATAATTTATGAAAAGGTTTTATGCTTCTTTACTATTTGCAAGACAGGTTTCTATGTACTCTGATGTAAAAGGCTTTAGACCTTGATGTTTTATAAAGTAATGAAATTTGTTTTAATTCCGATGTTTTATATGTTTTGTCTTGTAATATTTCTGTGCATGTTTACCAATAATGCCCCTCCAAACCTAGTGCATTCCTTTGTGAGTGACCTTGGCGGAGGTGGGGTGTTACAGGGTTTGATTAATTTTCAAATCAGATTGGTTTTAAAAGTAACCATCCCGTCCGTCGGATCAGTTAGGGATAGCCAGGGAGAGCAGGAAACTTGTGTTTTCCAAACCCAAGCCTAGACACTATCCTCTCTGTCACCCTAGAACTTTCTGGTGTACCATTAAAAGAGATGTCATTAATAAACCTTTAATTTGTCTAAATTTACATTTCCTCATTTAGGCTAAATTCTATAAGTAAATTATTCCTAATTTACTTATTTCCTAATTACCCTTTTAATGTAAACTGTCAACATTTATTCTTATGGTCCATTTTCCCCTCTATATCATATTTATGTCTTTTGGTATGTAAACTATACCAATTAAGTGTCACTAACCATGATTTTGCTAAACCTGACGGATATTCCCAATTATGGCCAATTTCAAATTTATACCAATATACTTATTATGCCAAATTAGTTAATCCAATCCTGATTTAACATTCTAATTACAGTTCACGTCAAACTAGACTTATTATTCTAGTTCATAACTCATGTAAATGCTAGATTTACAAGTCAATACTAGACTCAAATTACACATCCTATAATTCATGTTAAATTTATCCAATTTGTATTTCTATGAACATGCCATAATTCATGTTCCCAATTTATGCCAAATTCCAAGTTTATAACTATGTTTTTAGTACGTTTCACATTATGCCCAAATCGTATTCCCACCGTTCGTATAATTGCGATTAAATCTAGATTATGGATAAATCTAGACTCGTAGAAAATAGGGAATGAACCAAAGATGCTACGAAAAAGAATGGACATAAAAACTGGCATAAAAGGTTTGAATAACGACGTAGTTTCAAGAACATGGGTAGACCTAACTTAATAGGTAAATTCCCAAGGTCTAAAACCAAGGATAGACAGAATAGAGACGCAGGTTCAAGAACATGGGTAGACCTTACTTAATAGGTAAATTCCCATGGTCTAAAACCAAGGATAGACAGAATAGAGACGCAGGTTCAAGAACATGGGTAGACCTAACTTAATAGGTAAATTCCCATGGTCTAAAACCAAGGACAAGCAGAATAAATAATCGGGTTTAATCTCATAATCACAGAACTTAAGCAACACTTTCCTAGTCATGAATCATAAGTGTTTAATCAAAGATGTCCTTGTTATGTCATAGGGAATAGTTTATGCTTTTCCTAATCAAAGGCATAGGTTGGTTTTCACAGTCAAGAAAATAATTCTCATAGTCACAGTCACAGTCATAGGCAATATTCATAGTCATAGGCAATGTACATAGTCATAGGCAATGTTCATAGTCATAGGCATATGGTTCTAAGGTCCATAGTTTCATAGTCACGGTCTTATTTGTCCTCGAATCATAACATTTCTTAATTAGGTTCAAGAGTATAGGCACTGATTCGAATAGAGAGAGAGTGATTTGGCATATTCTTTTATTCCTTTAATTTCATGTCACGAACAGAGAAAAACGTTCAAATCTAAAAATAACTGACTTACAGATATTTGATTAGAATAGAAAGATGGCGTTGCTATGATTCGTAGAAAAACAGTCGTTGCAGTCGTTCGAATCTTCACTTGAATTCTAGCTTGAATCTCCTCTTTAAAAGTCTTTGAGCAGCACCTCCTCGTCTTGATTTATTTTATATATAATATTTTATTTATATACTTTCTCAAAGGCAGCATAAGGATAGAAAAGAATTGTGAATAGAGAAGAAGACCAGGGCTGTTAATATAGTGTTAGGCGGACGAACCTGGTCAGAAAACGTGACCAAATACATCAGAACGAACCAGAGCAGAAAGCTGGAAAAAGCAGGGGGGTCGACCCCCAGGTCGACTACCCAGTCGACATGGGTGCCTTGGGTGGGAAAATTCCTGCCCAGCCCAATCTGGGTCCGATTTGAATTTTGAACTTGACCTGTTTTGAAATTTGAACTTTGCTGAATCTTCCGGAGGCCATATCTTCCTCATACGGACTCCGATTTACGCAAACTCGGACTCGTTTTCATGCAGAATTCCGAGACGAACGCAATGGCGCAGACGATTTTAACTTTTAATTCTGCCTTGATTTGTAAATCTTAGTGTTACAGAACTACGGGGTGTTACAGGACTTTACCACCCGAACAGAAACAGAATGCTAATAATGAGCCTTTACAACCCGAACAGAAGGTACAGAAACAGAAACAGATTAATTCCTACGGAAACAGAATGTTGAATTAGGTGTACCCTAGTAAATGGGCCTTTACCACCCGAACATACGGTACCATGCAGCCAGGTGTTGCCACTCAACAGAAACAGACGGTACCAACAGAAACAGACAGAACTAAGTGTACCTTAAAACCCCACCCCAAGCGATCGGCTCCCTAATGCATAAATACCCTTTGTCGGCTCCACAATAGGGTGTATCACTCTCTAAAGTGACAACCAATTGGCACAGACCTATTTACAAATGTCACGGCGTCTTACATCCTCAGAGCCAGACCGGGATCCATGCACGCACATGACCCGGTTGGAACGCACCATCAACACCCCTCGCCATTATCAGAATGAACCACTTATAATTAGTTCAGTAAGCGTGCCCGGACCCTACCTACTGTTGGGTCAAAGTTTGATACCAGAAAGGGTTACTGACTAATATGGGTCCCAAACAACAGATGACACAAGTAATTTCCCTCCTAACCTTGTGTCCCCAGACTAACAGATTTCAGATTAACTTGTTTACAAGTTCAGACATATAGAGTTCAGATCAACTAGTTCATAGATCAGACAAGTTTTCAGATTAACGGATCAGATATACGGATTTAACAGATTTATAGATTTGTCTAACTTTGTAATTGGGCCTACAGATTCACGAAACAGGTTTGTTAAATTCATTAGTCCAATTGGTTTAACCCTATCCACCCAACACGTTTTAGACATCATATTTATCCCAGATTTGCATTAGTAAATATTAATGCACATACCTCTCACATTAGGTCGGTAGCTTGTGGCCGCTGGATATGCCGGGCGGTTCTGGACAGACTTCTGCCACAAGCCAGACCTAACCTCGTGTCTAAGCATATTTTGGTTATGCCTACGACCTCTCACATTAGACTGACAATTTGCGGTCGCTGGTTATGCCGGTTGGTTCTTGGCAGGCTTCTACCGCAAACAGAGTCTAACCTTGTGTCATAGCCAATTCATTCCAATACAGATTTTTCAGATATCAGACTAATTCTGTTTAGTTAACAGATTAAACTTCTGTACAAGTTACAGCAGATTATTCGAGGTTTTATTAACAAGTTTTGCTCAATTTTAAGTCAAGCCTACAGATTCACAACCTTCAAATTTCAGCATTTCAGTTCCAACAGATTACGTCATTCAACAGATAAACAGATAACAGATCTTGCAGATTAGGCTATTTAGCAGATTTAGCAGATAAGGCAACTTAACATAATTAGCATATTAGGCAATTCTATCTATTTAGCAGTTTAGGCAATGTAACAGAACTAGCAGAATAGGCAATATAACAGATTTAGCGGATTATATATATATATATATATATATATATAGTATCTTTCCTAATCATAAATTTAGCCTAAACTCACTTGCCAAATCATGGTCATAATTCATAATACCACATACGCTCCTAATTTTTAGTTACACATTACACAGTACAGAATATTCTCCATAAATCACGATAAATAATATGAATTATGCCAAATTATAGCCTATGATGTCAGATATCCAAAAACCCTTATTTAGGCGCATTCACATTAATAGTTATCCTATTTTTGTATAGGTATTTATTCCTAAGTCACATATCCCTTTTTCAAGTCATGAATTTTTACATAAAAGAATATGTCCAAAAATCTAGATTTTTAAACTATAACATGTAGTATGTCCTCAACATGCATTACCATTCATGCATAACATGTTGTAAATTATCTTTAAACTTCTGACATCAGAACTTGATTTAAAACATGCATTATGCCCCCAAGTTTCAAGTTGTCCTATAATTCTCCTTCTCCCAAATCACTAGTATGAACAGATTTAGATCTAACATATGTTTATTTCTCAAATTAACTACAGATCTAGATTTCAACATGTACTATGTATCTAAATTAGTTTCATGTTTACGGTTAAATCTACGCCCCGAATCCCAAGTAATAAGTCCAATATATTTTATGCCTCAATCTCAAGTCATATGTTAAATATGCCACATGTCCAATTGTATGCCTCAGATTTTATGTCATGTCCTCGAATCAGTCCTGTCCAATTATGCATCATTCATTATTTGTCCCAAACATTTTAGCGTTCGCGCGTTAATCTCTTATGAGATTTGGCTCAGGCTTGTGGTAGCCTGGCTGTAGAACAGAAAGAAGAAAGAATAAGATAGATCTAAACAGAACAGAACAAACATAACCTCAAATTCAAATTTACAGTTCATGTCACAATCATAATTAACGTTTATAGCGGAAAATAACTGTACTTGCCTTTCGTGGCTCTAAGAAAGGATAATAAACTGTTGTTGATGCAGAAATGCTGAATTATTCCTCTTTAATTGTTGTCGTAGCTCTAAACTTGGATCTGAGATTTGATTTAACTTTTAATTCTATTCAGGTTGGAAGAAGATGCATCTATCCAAGTTTTGATTCCAGCAGAGTAGCGACGCCATTTTTATTTTTAATTAGAACAGAGGCAGAATATAGACAGAATGAAATGGTGTGGAGAGAATGAGGCTAGGGGTGAGTTTATATAGGATTAAGCAGACGAATCTAGACAGAAACGAGACCGGATACATCAGAATGAACCAGGTTAAAAAAACTTGGTTTCGGGAGCGGGCCGACCCCCAGGTCGACACTATGGTCGACCTGGTCTGGCCAGGTCAACCCCCAGGTCGACACTATGGTCGACCTGGCCCCTGGGCGGGAATTTTCCTGCCCAGCCTGTTCTGGGATTTTGAATTCGAATTTGAATTCGAATTTTCGAGCTGTTTTCGATTCTGAAATTCTCTGAAACTTCGGAGGGCCATATCTCCCTCATACGGACTCCGTTTCTCGAAAACTCGGACTCATTTCCAAGCAGAATTTCAAGGCGAACGCAATGGCGCAACCCGTTTCCCTTGATTCTTATTTTATAATTTAATTATTCTTTGATTTGTTACTTATACGATCATAGAAAATACGGGGTGTTACATCGAACAGAAGTTGGGTCGGACGGAAGTTGGATCGGACCGAAGTTGGGTTGGACCGAAGTTGGGTCGGGCCGATGTAGGATCGGACCGAAGTCGGGTCGGACCGAAGTCGGGTCGGACCGAAGTCAGATTGGACCGAAGTAGGATCAGACCAAAGTCAGGTCAGACTGAAGTTGGGTCGGACATAAGTTGGGTCGGACCAAAGTGGGTCGGCCTATTCTGATCAGCCATTTTTGTCGTTTTTGGTCGGACACTCCCGGTGATGATTTGACTTCAAAGTGAATTCAATTGGGAAGTTTGGAAGTGTTGAAAGTGTTCGTTGTTCATTGTATGCAACAAATGGGGAGACAACTCAAGGATGTATTAAGTTCGTATGAAGTGACAGTTCTAAGGTGATATGAGCTAATTAATAGTCATAATTGGTAACGACTAGAGAGGAGAAGGCCGAGGAATTATCGTTGTCGTAGGTTCTAGCGGACTCAAAGCAGAGGTACAATTGAAGACCAATTGTAGGTCGAGTGCCTTGGGCGTCGTGTATGGCCTAGACAAGTGTTGAGTATAGCGTGTAGCATGTGTTGCGTATAACATGTGGAGTTTTGCTAGAACAGGGGCATCGTGTGTGGTCCTTGACAATTGACGACAAATTATTAGTCAATCATACGATAACGAAGTTTCCAAAGCAAGGTTGGCGGTGATAGCCAGAGTCAGTCATGGACGTTTGAATGCATGTTGTGATCATGATTGAGTTGCTTTGCCATATATGAATGGATGCTTTATTTTCCGTGACTGGACTGTTATTCCTTTGGGTATATGGATTGTAAAGGTTATCACTGTCATGTAATGGGGAAGGAAATTGAGAGTTCTTCTCTGAAGCTGGGTAGATTAGTTAATTATTTACCCATTCTCATATACTTTATTGATGAAGTTTGTTAGCTGTTTTATCGCTCACTAAGACTATTGTCTGACTCAAGGTTTTATGTTTCTTCTTATTACCTTGGGCTATTCATCCGGTTGTGGATAGGCAGACTGAGCAACAGGTGGCAGGTATTGCTTTAGCAAGGACGACGATGCTGATCGATGGCGAGCAGGAGGCTCACGTACTAGTTTTATTACTATCTAGTATTTATTTCCGTTGTTTGCTATTTCTCTGAGTATTGTAGTGAGGCAAATTGTACAAACACTATTTTTGTTATCGACGTGTATGGGAAATACTTTCTAGTTGTCATGAAAGTTTAGTGTTTTCTGCTTCACTATCACTATCTGTTGTATATGTTCTATTATATTTTATCCTTGCGCTATGAGTTTACGACAGGTTTCGTTTATCTACCATACCTTGATGATCGTCCATAGCTTCCTGGCGCACCTTTTAGTGCATTACTCCTTTGGTATAGTACGGGGGTTGTGGGCGGTCGTCACATAGCTTTCTCTGGATTAGAGATGGTGAAAAGAAATAAATAAAGATATAACTTTCTCTCATGTTGAGGACATTGACACATAAGGTGCTAGGAACGAGGAAAGTCAGGCGGCTTCCTTGCATGGCGATCCCTCAATCTAGTTGACTAGACCAGAAATCGACAGTGTTCTTGCTAAACAGAGGACGAGAATGGAACATTAAGATGTGATCCTTTGCAAATATCAAGAGATTATGGATGATTTATTTGCTTGGATCGGCAGAAGACTGGGTAACCCTGGGGTGCTTGCTAGAACTATTGTCGCTGGGATGGAGACGAGAATAGGTGTGGTTCGAGCAAGCAATACTCCATAGCCTGGATCAAGTTAGAACCCGGATCGAATGGGTGGAAGCATTGACCCGAGCATAACTGGGGCAACCACCCTCCTTCTGATAATAGGCAATACAATACTCCAACACATATTACTTTTGGTGGAAACGCAGGAATCATGGGGAATTTAGGCCCAATTCGGCCCACATCTACTCCAGATCGAATGGATGACAAAGCTTCGGGAATATATCATCTTCGGGACCGGAATGCCTGACTCAAAATTTTCAAACTGGCTAGGATCGAACGGTTTGATCCATGAACCGGGGATACTTTCAATTTGAGCTTGAGAACCCAGCACATACGTCCTCCTTCTTTATGAATTCACGCTAAGGACACCGGTGTGAGATTATACGAGTGCGACAGTTGCTAGCAGACGGAAACCAAATTGCCAATGTAATTTGACGCTTCATGAGAGGCGGTACCTCACAGGATGACATGGAGAACGTCAATTGCAACCCATTCACTCGATACGTCAGTAATTCCCGCAATCCCTTGGATTTTAAGCTACCTTCATTGGAGCTATTCAACGGCATGACGGATCCTACTATGTGCACCGTATGGAAGTTTTATCGGCGTCGAACAGTGTCATGGCCAAGTGCTTCCCCTCTTCTTGACTGATATAGATGCTATGTGGTTTTGGCAGTTGGAATCTAAGTCGATCAATAGCTGGAATGTGTTGGACACCCACTTTATTGAGCAATTTCAGGTCAATATTGCTTGGCCCAAGAATGTTATGTCACTCACTTCAATCAAGGAGACGTACGATGAGACTCTGCGTTCATTTCAGGAAAGATTCAACGCTTTAGTGGCATCAGTAGATCGACCTCGACCATCTGTGGTATTGACGGAAACTGTGTTATGCATTTTGGTTAAACCGGATTTCAAAATTTCTTTGCAACGAGATCCACCAAGGGATCTTGGTGAATTCTACTTTGAAGAAGACAAATTTCTATGGGAAGAAGATGCAAATTTCGAGAAAGATGTTCTCGATGTTAACATGATCATGGATGGAGGACCATCTAATCTGGTAAAGGCAATGATAAGGGCAAAGGAAAAGCCTATGCTAAGAATGGTCGCAATGTTCAGCATCGGAGAGGGCCCAAATCTGATACATACACTGATCTTAATGTCGCACCGATTGATATCTATCTACATATAAGGAATATTATCTCCTACCTAAAGCCTCCTAGAAGGGAGCCAACACAAAGAGAACGTGGTTCTAAAAGGCGTTTCATGTTTCATGAGATGGATAGTCATAATACCAATGACTGTAGGCATTTGCGAGACTTGATTAAAGAACAAGTCAGACACGAAGAGCTACCCGAGTACGTCAAGAAAACAACAATGCCTACTCCTATGCTGCCACCTCCTGCTCCTCGAAGAGGGAACAATCCTATAAATCATCAGTTGATCTGGATTAGACCACCATGGATTTTCTACATCTCTTAGGATATAAGATAAGTTTCTGTTTTCTTTAAGATTTCCGGGTGGCTACATCGACTCACATATGCACGAGGATTAGGATTTAATCCTCGGACATACTCTGTTCTTGACAAAAAAAACCATCCGACGAATAATTGGCTAAGTTGAAGTACACACGTACGGGATTAGGATTTAGTTCCTAAGTATGCTCTGGATTTAAACGATAAACCAAATATGATTTGTTTTGTCTTTGTAATAGTTTCTTGATTTAATGAAATGGATTTTTCAAGCATGTATTATGTATGGCAAACTCAAATATCTTGTCAGGATGTGACAAGATTCTTAGTCTCAACTTAAGTATGGCTTATACTTAGCTCAAAACTCTAAGTATGGATTACGCCTATGGACGGACTATTTTGTCAGAATGTAACAAGCATAGCTTTATCTCGATATGAGTATTGATTATACTCAACTCGGATTCCTAAGTTTGGGTTGTGCTCGGGAATTTTGATTGTCTTGCCAAGATTTGAGAAAATAACTCAATAAAACTCGAATATGGCTTATACCCAGTTTGAAGTTCCAAGTATGGATTATGCCTGAAAGGTTGGTTCCCTTTTCCAGGATTTGGCAGGATTACTCGATCATCACTCGAGTATGGTTTATACTCAAAATGGACGTCCAAACATGGTTTATGCTTGAAAAGGTTAAACAATACTGTTAGGATTTGACGCATTTGTTTACCTTATCTCTTTGCTGGTATGGATTATACGTGTAACCGGATGGACCCGACGAGGCCCTGCTTTTCTTAGATTTCTCTTGCAATACGATCCCGAGCGATTGTCAGATTTCTAGTCTTCTTATAATACGGTCGGTGCGACCATGGATTTTTGGTTTTCTTTTAATATGATCCGACATGATCATGGCCTTTTGGATTTCTACATATAAATATTAGACTTTTATTGCTTATGGATTTTCCATAATACGACTCCCTTATTCAAGAAAGATATGTTATAGATGGAAAAAATTTGACATTCCTTTTCATAAGTCCATCACAAATCGATTCACTTGGATGAAGTGTTAAAGCTCTTGGGAATTTGGACTTTTCATGCTCGATTCCTTGGTTCAGATTGAACCATCCAGCTTGAATCCTTCAGATCGAGCTATTCGGATTGAAGCCTTAGATTGAATTCGATCCGGTTATGCATGATGGAACTTTACATATGGATATCTCTAGATTGAATACACCGATCCAAGCCCGAATCGAACATTCGAACCGCTGCCTAGACTTGGACGTGGACATATTTTCATGGCTATTTTTTCAATCCACTCACCTATTACCCGGATCGGGTCACACCTGGCAACACAAACTGGGAGAGGATTTCTCCATGTTCTCCACTACAACTGTGATGCCTCTTGGATAGCTGCCACATGGCAGTTCGAACCGAACAGTATGTTCACCTATAAATACACTTCTCCACGGCTAGTGAAAGGATCTTTTTTGGGCTCTCTCTAACAACTCTCTTAGGCGCAAGGATATTGTTCCCTTAAAGGAAAAGCTCCTTGATTCACACAAGGATTTTGTGTATAAACCATCTTCTTTCTCTACTTTCTTACAACAAATGTACTGATCTCAGTAATCTGTTAGCATGAACAAAGATTATAAATTGGATGTAGGCTTGGATTGAGCCAAACAACTATAAAAATATTGTGTGTTCCTTATTATTTACTTTTATTCTTGCATTCTAGGATTCGTGTTAGTTAGAATATTCTATACTCGATGATTGGGTTAATCACTTTGGATGTTGGACGTGAGCGAACCAAATCCACGTCTAACATGTTGTGATAGTAATTCTGCTATAGCACTCACCGAAAATTCAGTCTTTCATTAGAAGAGCAAGTATATAAGTATCAAGTATCGTTCCATTCGAGACTTGGACTGGAAAGATAAAGTAGTTATCAAGCGTTACAAGACGCAAGATCAAATTGCCGATATTTTTTCAAAGCCTTTAAAGTTGGAGATTTTCAAGGAGTTGAAGAAGAAACTTCATACGCGTAAAATTTAAATTAAGGGGATCATTAAAATATTATAAGCTAAACTTTATTTTAGTTTTCTAGAATATTCTTGAACAGTATAAGTTATATGCATGTAATGTCTTTTAATATTTCTTAATCTACAGGGTTAATATATCAAATGTAGTGAATGTACTAGAAGCTCTAAAAGTTTTTTGTTGTTCTATAAATAGGACATACTTCTAAGTACTATAAACACATCTTGAGTGCTTAATACAATTGTAAATTTTTAGAGTAAATTATTCTCTTTGTGTGTGAGTTGAGTGGATTAATGTGAACAAATTTCTTCTCTCTAATCTCTAACCATTTTATAATATATATACCTACAAAATGTCCTGTATCTACTGACCAAACACACTGCATACATAAGTTCTGCCATTGGTTAAGAACACTAAGTTCCCCATGCAGAATCAAGGCTTACTCTTTCGATGCTCTACCCTGACCATTATAGGCGGTAATAGAGGTTTACACTCCATCCCCCTCCAAGGGGTGCCTTACCATGGCCATTGTAGGCAGTGATAAGGGTTTGCATTCCCTTCTAAGGGTAATGTGGAACATAATCAGAGATAGGACGTGCTCTTCTGCGAGCAGAGGTAGGACGTGCTTAGTTCATAGCAGAGGCAGGGCATACTATTCTGCGAGCAGAGAAAGGGCATGCTAAATAGATGCTTCGTCCCAACCATTTCTGGCATGGATCAGAGGCTTACGCTTTTGATGCTTCAAATGGCCCTTTCTGACTTGGGCGCAGAGAAAGACTTACACATAACCCCCCTCCGTGGGGTGCCTTGCCCTATCCAGCTTGGCGGTGACAAGGGTTTTCATCCGTTGTGGTTTGATCCATCTTGGATTACTTTGAACTTTGAGAAGGCTTCCATACCCTTAGTTTTATGAGTGTTCTTTGACAAAGACCTTCCTTTACTCATTTATCGTTGAGAAGTATGGCCTTAAATGTTCTGAGTCCATGTTCTTGGAACGAGATCACCATTGGGTTTGCGATACGTCCTGGGTATGACTTCTTGATAGATGACTAAGGGTCCTTCCTAATTTGGGCCAAGCGGCCCATCCAATGGGTTCTTTGTGTTGTCCATTACCCTTCATAAGACTAAATCACCTTTTGCAAATGCTCTAGTTTTAACCCTTGAGTTTTAGTACTTTGTGATTCTCATTTGTTATTCAGTCATTCTAATCGTAGCCTCGTCTTTAATCCCTGTATTAGTCAAAGGATCTCTTTTTTAACACTTGATTTGGATCAAATGCATAGGCTATCCTTCTATGTGAAGGGATTTCAACCTCAATTGGAAGCATGGCTTCACATCCATATGTCAAAGAAAATGGGGTATGTCTTGTTGCCGTTTTGGCAGAAGTTCTATATCCTCAATGTACTAAGGGTAATTCTTCTGCCCAATTCCCTTTAGCTTGGTTTAGTCATTTCTTGAGAATTGTATTCATGGTTTTATTGGCGGCCTCAACGGCTCCATTTTCCCTTGGATGTGCTACTGAGGAAAAGTTTTTGATGATCCCATTCTTATCACAAAATCGTGTGAATTCCTAGCTTTCAGATTGTGTTCCGTTGTCTAATATAATCTTGTAAGGAATCCCAAAGAGAGTGACAATATTCTTTATAACAAATTTCAAAAACTTCTTGGATGTGATTGTCAGAAGTGGTTCTGCTTCTACCCATTTGTAAAGTAATCAATATCCACAACGACATACTTAGCTCCACCCTTGGATACCGGCAGAGGTCCAATCAAATCTATTCTGCACACATTGAAAGGCCATGGACTTGTGACAGTGGTTAACTCACTTGGGGGTAGCCGAGGTATCTAATAATTCCTTTGACACTTTTCGCATTTCTTGACATATTCAATTGCTTGGCTAACCATTTGTGGCCAGTAAAAGTTTTGTCGCATGACCTTTTTGGCTAATTTGATTCCATTGGAACGGTCTCCGCACAAACCTTCATGTGCTTCTTTCAACAAATTAAGCCCGTTCTCGAGGCTTACACATCTTAAGTAGGGGAGTGAATGCCCTTTCTTATAGAGTATACCATTTGTAATCCCAAATGTAGGGTCCTGGTGTCTTATCTTCCTTGCATCTTGCCTACTAAGGGGTAGAACTCCGTTCTGGTTTTAATCTACTATAGGAGCCATCCAAATATTTTCATAATGGTAAACCATTTTTGCTGAAGAGGTCTCCTTACTAGAAGCATCCCCTTTACTCATTTCATCTCCATTTCTCAAGGCTTGGGACCTAGTTAGGACCAACAACTCTTTTCTCATTTCAAGCCTTTCTTTCTCAATGTTGGGCCTTTCTTGGTACCCTATAGGGATTATCCGATTTTTGGGGGATCCTCGGGAGTTGGCCAGTTTGGCTAGTGAATTGGCTTGGGTGTTCTCCTCCCTCGGGATTTGATGTATTGAGAAGCCCTCAAACTTATAAAGCATCTTTAGTATCTTTTTTACACACAGGGTCGGTCGGGCATCTTTGGTTTGGTAGGTCTGCTTAATCTTATTTACCATTAATTGTGCATCACTGAAGATATCTATTCGAGGTATTATCAACTGTAGTGCTAGGTACAATCCTACCATCATTGACTCATATTCGGCCACATTGTTGGTAGCTCTAAATCCTAACTTCATTGCATAATGCAAGCGGTGCCCATTAGGGGTAATTATAATATATCCTGCCTCTGCTCCTTGTTCGTTTGAAGTCCCTAGCCTTTAAGTCATTTTCCTTGGTTGACTGTTCTATAATAAAGCTTATGCACTTGTTCACAAAGTCTGCGAGAGCTTGTCCTTTGATCGTTGCTCGGGGTTAAAACTCAATCTCGTATTGGCTAAGCTCAATTCCCTATTTCACTAACCTTCCCGAGGTTTCCGGCTTGCTGCAAGCTTGCTTAAGTGGAAAATTAGTTAAAACCTTAATGGTATGTGCTTGGAACTAACCCCTGAGCTTCCGTGCTGTAAGTATTAGGCAGTATGCCAATTTTCCATTACGGGATATCGGGTTTCTACATCCTTTAACCTCCTGCTAACTTAATAAATTAGATGTTAAGTTCCAACACTTTCTCTTATAAGGAGTGAACTTATTGCATATTCTGAAATGGCCATATATAGGTATAAATCTTCCCCTTTCTCAGGGCTGGATAGAACCAGGAGTTTACCCATGTAATCTTTCAATTTTTGAAAGGCTTTTCTACATTCTTCATTCCATTCGAAGTTCTTCTTTTTCTTTATGACATCAAAGAAATGGACGCACTTGTCAGTGGCTATGGAAATGAACCTACAGAGGGCTGCTACCTTTCCGTTTAAGCTCGTGACTTATTTGCTTGTTCTGGGTTCTTCCATATTTTATGGCTTGGATTTGTTCAGGGCTAGCCTCAATGCCATGCTCTCTTACCATATATCATATGAACTTCCCGTATTGGACCTCAAAAGAAAATTTTTGTGGGTTTAGCTTCATTCGGTAACCCCTCAAGATGTTGAACATCTCCTTTAGGTCTTCCAGGTGGCTTTCTACTTTGATGGACTCTAACAGCATATCATCTACGTATACTTGCATGTTGCGCCCTATCTACTCTTAGAACATTCTGTTAACAAACCTTTGATATGTGGCTCCAACATTTTTCAATCCAAAGGACATTAATTTATAACAAAATGTCCCCTAGTTGGCGATGAAGCTCGTATGTTCTTCGTCAGGTTTGTGCATGGGAATTCGATTATACCCCGAGTAAGCATCCATAAGAGATAGTATCTTATGGCCACCTGCTGCATCAACCAACTGGTCTATCCGCGGAAGGGGACAATAATCCTTTGGGAATGCCTTGTTTAAATCTGTATAATCAATGCAAGTTCTCCACTTTTTGTTAAACTTCTTCCCAAGCACAGGGTTGGCTTTCCATTTGGGATAAAAAACTTCTTGGATGAACCCATTTGTTTCTATCCTTTTGATTTCCTCTTTTAAAGCCTCCGACCGATCTCTATTGTTTTGCCTTTTCTTTTGTCGAACTGCAATTACAGAGGGGTTGATATTTAGGGCGTGGCTCTTGATAGTGGGGCTGATTCTAACCATGTCTGACTGAGTTCAAGCGAGCACATCCTTGTTGAGCTGCAAGAACTGAACTAGGTCATTCCTCAAGAGTTCTGCCAACCTTTTTCCTATCTTGATAACCTTGGTCTCATCCTTTGGATAAACGCTTACTTCCTTCAAATCCTCTATTGATTTTATCATTTCAGTGCCCCCCCAAGAATCCAAATCTGTTACGATTTCCTCTTCCTCTGCTAAATTTATGTCATCGACTCTCTTCCTTTTTCGTTTCAACAAAGTGTACCTATCATTTATACGCTTTTCAGTTTTATTGATTTTTATTTTAGCTAAATGTTGGATGTAAGAATCCATTATCCGAAGGTTGAAAAATAGTAGAGGAATCAAAGTACAAAGAATACTCCCTTTTGTCTTTGTCAACCATTGCGAAGTATAATTCACGAGAACTAAATTGTTCCACTTGGATAGTACCCACACCTTTGTTTTGTTAAGAATTTCAACATCCGGTATTTGGAAGAGACAAAAGAATCCATTTCCTCCAGAGCAGGTCGACCAAAGAAAGCACTGTAGTAAGATGTTGGTTGATCACAACGAAAAGAGTTTCAAAGGTTCGGTGGAGTAGGGACAACCCGACTTGGACTAGGAGGTTGATCTGTCCTATTGGAGTTGATCCCTTGTTGTTGAAGCCGAAGATTGGCCGGCTCATTGCTTGGTTCTAACTTTTCCTCAGAGATTCCAATCTGATCAAATGCATGTTTAAATATGACATTGACTGCACTTCCAGTATCAACAAGGATCTTGGCTACAACAAAGAGCCTAATTTGAGTTGTTATCATGAGAAGGTCGTTGTGTGGATGATGGACCCTTTTCTTCATCTCGTTTGGTGAAATCACCAAGTTGTGCATTTGAGAGTGTAAAAGGCATTCTTTAATGATGGTTCCTCTCGATTGGAGAATAACCCTTTGCGAGCCTCCTTTAGGTATCGATTCCTGGCTACTTGCCAATTTCTAGCAGGGTGTGGCCCACCATGAATCGCATTGATTTGGTATATTAATGGACCCAAGTCCAGATGGCCTTCCTCCACAGTGGCTTCTACTGCGTTAGCTGAAACCTTTTGTTGTTCATTCGTATGCTAGGTGGATAATCACTTGTTCAAAACAAATTCTTTCAAATTCCCCTTGGGGATAAGCTTCTGTATAATCCCGCCCAAAACCTTGCACTCGTCTGTCGTATGTTCGTTTGTTTTGTGATACTCACAATATTTTCCACCGGCATGTGGTTCAGGGCAATTTTTGGATTTGAACAAGACGGGGAAGTTATTGACCCTTTATTTTCCCATAGCATACACATAGGAGATGGGCTTGCTTAAAGCAAATGAGTTGTTATTAGAATCCTCCCATCTTCGCTTTTTCTGATTTCCATCTTGATTGAACCTTCCATCTTGGGGTTTTCGTCCAAAGCCCGGCTTTCCTCCTTCCCCTCGAGGTCCGAACTTCTTCTTTGTTAAGTACAATTTATCCAGGTGGATAAATTTATCAGCTTGAAAGTGGAAGTCTTGTAAGTCTTTACAACCATGAATGTATAGTTCTTTTTAGAACGGGAATTCTCAATTAACCCTGAATGCACAACAATTAACTTGTCACGATCACTCGTATCTTTTGCCTTCAATGCTACTATATTGAACCTTTTCAAGTAATCTCCTAGGGTATCTCTTTGCCTCTGCTTGACGTTAGCAATAACTGTGTAGTCAACTGTTGGATCCTTGCAGATGCAAAATTGTCCGGAGAATTCATAGGTGAACCGTTTCCATGAGTAGATAGTATTCTCTCTGTATTGATGGAACCATTTGGTTACTGCTCCCTGGAGGGTTACTGGGAAAAGGAGACATATGACGGCCACCGAAGCATTATAAAGATCCATTTGACTGTTGAAAGCCATTAGATGATCATCAGGGTCAGTATTTCCAAGATATTTTGTAGTGGGAACCTTCACCCTAGATGGTATTATTGTCTCATGATCTTTTCGGTAAAAGGGCTACTCTTTCATTATCATTAACCCTATCATCCTGGGTTCTTTTCCCTTTGATTCCCAACAGGTCCTTGATGGTTTTTCTAGCGACGTCTTTTAGATAAGCCTCCGTGTTGTCATAATTTGTCCTTTTAGGGTCATAACCTTTAGAAGTAGAGCTCCCAGATTGCTCCTATTCACATAAATTTCATTAGTGATCTATCCCTATTAAAAGGGATCTTTTCTTCTTAGAGGAAGCTGCATTGAGCTTTTCTTTTTCTTCAGAGTGTTGGATGGGAGCCTTTCTCTTCAGAGACTCATTCACCTCCCTTTGGCTAGACTTAGTGAGATATACAGATTTCTGAGCTTAATTAGCGTTCATTTGAGCGTGCATTTCCTGGACCTGTTTCTCCATAGCTATAATTTAAGCGGCATTTTCCTCCATGGAATTTGGGTTTGGTGGTTGCACTGGGTCAGAAGTTGTTCCTTCTTCATTATTGTTTAGATTGAACATTGGATCCATATTTCCTTCAAGGATTACATTAGGAGTTAGTTCCTTATTTCTCTTCTCCAATCTTTTTGATTTCATCTTCTTCTGCCATAGAGCAATTAGTTTACCAAATTATTTTTTTAATAGGGTGACCACAAGGTCGGAGGTTCGAGCCCTCCTTTTAACGCTAAAATGTTAATGATATTTTTCGTCAATACCCAAACTAGGATGAATAATGCATATACTTTGTAGTTTGATGCAAGGGTGATCTAAAGGTCATTGGAATGTAGCCTTGAATCAGTGACTTTAACTAGTTCCACCATTTCCTAGGCACCAGGACCTTAAGTACGAAGATTAGTTACTCTTCCCTTGTGGGTTATAAGACTACATAGTCAATGACAACCTTGCAAAAGATTTTTTTACAAGTTAAATAAGATTGAAACCTTATGTAATAGTCACCTTTACATCTAGGATAAAATAATATACACTGTGCTAAGAGGAAATAGGTTAATGCCTCACAACGCTCGAGTTGTTTACATGCCATAGCACTTATTGACTTATATGATACTTCCGCATCGAACCGGCCCAGAAAGGCCTTGGTTGCCTCAATTATCAAGCCACAAGCTCACAACAAACTCCCTACTGAGGTTGGGTTAAATTAGGCTTACTACGAAAGATCTAAGTCACATAATGACCATTCGAAAGGGGAAAGGCCTTGGTTTTACCCAAGACCTTCCCTCATACGAAAGAGCTGTGATTAACTCTTTAATAATAAAGGTTAGCGTTAACTCCCAATCTTATCGTTATAAACACAATATGATTATCAAATCGAGAAATACTTAAGTCCTGGATTTCTCCTTTTTATTGATTGTGGATGTATTACAAGAGCTGAAGAAAACCCCAATTCGATTTGGGAATTATGGTTTGCTCCTGAAAGAAAGAGAATAAAATTGAGAAGTGAAAATTTATCCCCGAAAATAAGACCCCTGGGGTCTTATTTATAGACAAATCGGGGCCCCTTTTGCTACTGGGCCAGTAGAAACCCCTGTTGCTGCTTTTCCCTTTGGTTATGGTTGCTTTAGCTCTCGGTTGCTCTTTTGGCTTTGCTTACTGTTTTTTAGGATGCCGGTTCTGGCTCTCGGAAGGATGGTCTCGGTCCTTGGAACTTCTTCTTAATGTCTCATCTATCTTCTTTGTATCGATACCAAGCCTATCAGTATATATAGCTTTAGGAGGGCTTTTTTGCTCGCGGTAAAGAGCTTCCGGTCATGAACTTTCGGTTATGAGCTTTTGGCCTTGCTATTAGTTCCTCATGGAGTTTTCCTTCGTGCTTTAAGTGTGTTGCTCGGGATACCCCACCCCTTTTGGAGTCAACACTAAGTGAATGAGTGTGTATGGCTTGTTCTTCTCTTAGAAGCTTTGACTTGCCTTTCGGTAGATCCTTGGAGTGGGTTCCGGCTTCCCGGTAGGGCAATTCCGGTGCCTCATCAGTTGTCTGCTAAAGTTGCCTCCCGCTGATCATTAAATTAGGGTTCTAGTAGTTGGCTTACGGATAAATTACGCATGTTTTGGATTTTGTGCTCTTAGTGCCTCGGTCTCTTTTTATTTCGACATTAAGCATGTTAATGCCGATATCCCTTTCGCCCTTCTGGGTCTTGGATTGTAGGTTGTTTGGTCTTTCTCTTCATCAACTTTCGGTTTTGGATGACCCTTCGTTAGCTATGTTTCAAGCCGGAACTATCCTGTCATCACTCTCACTCCGGACCTGAGGCTCTCCTTTTTAATGATGTTGTCGGTTACTCGTTATTCTGGATGCTTTTCTTATGCTCTGGTTTTACCTTGTATCTGGTCTTTTGCTTTCGAACTACTCTTTTCTACTTGTGACGGTCCAATACCCCTTCACCGTTAGTCTGTCTCGATATTAGTTTTGGTGGTAACAACAACTAATCTTTACTTTTCTGAATCTCAACTCTCGGCAGATTATCATTTTAGGACTTTAGTCTGTGTTGTGTGCCTTAGGAGGCTGATAACAAGCGTACATCCTTTGATATAGTCATGTTAGTTCATGTAACTCATCAAACTAAAACTACATCAATTTCATATTTTACATTGATTTTCTTCACTGAAATTAACATCAATGTCAGCCAGGATAGTTCTATTGTTTCAACTGCATAACAGGGATACTATTGCTAAGATAGCAATAAATATAAATTACTTATACTGCAGTTATCATAATATTATAACACATGCACATTTAGTTTGTTCAAGGATTCTTTAGTCTTAACTAAGCACTTGAAAGTTAAGTATATTACGTATCTATTGTAACATACATTTTATGGCCTGTTATATGAAGACTAGTTTGAAACCCCCAAAATTTGTATACTAATTTAGGATTATTTATATATTCAAACCTGAGATGTATAAGCCTAAAGGATCTCCATATCAGCCACGTTATCATTTCTTCTATGTAAAGTAAAAGAGATGACTTGGTAATTCATAAACACATATCGCATATTTATTAACAATAGCTAATTAACTATAAACTTACTATTATGATCAAATTAGTCAATTATTCTACTCTAGTCGCGAAATGAGTTACTTAATTTTCCAGTGCAATCACCTTTTATTAATTAGATGAATAAACACCTATTTGAGATGGTACTACACCAAAACCCAGTCCTCTCACCCTTCACTTATGTTTATTCCCAAAAACACGTGACAACCCATCTCCACTTATCGATATTGTTCCAGGGGAGCTCTGAGCACTACCGTTCTCTTTTGTCTTAGCCTACAAATTAATAGACTATTTCAAGAAAAAGAAAATATGAATAGACGGTATCAGTTGGAATAAGTTCATTTAGGATAAGATACACAAAAAATAGTATTATTTCGTACACATTTAGTGTTTAGCAATTATATTTTAGTAAATATTTGTTGTCATTTCACTCTAATTTAAATAATATAAGAGCAACTAAAAATTGAACATTTTGCTGTATGTACTACAAATTTTGACAATTATTTTTAATGGTCTTCAAAATTATTATCTTTTTTCAAAATAACCATCTACGAATAACCTAAAAGTGAAAGTGTTGCAGTTTGCTTTTTTCAACACAAATGGTGTAACAACCCCAATTCCGACAGATTGATTTTTTTTCAAAATTGTAATCTATTGAAACTCGTATTGGTTTGCTCTGGTAGCCTGCAGAAAAGACAGAGAAATATGTCAGAGCTTAGAAAATATCTCACAGCGGAATGGATAAAATATAATATACTCAAAGTATAGCCTAACCATCTTAATAATACTTCCTAACCAGTATCCAAAGCCATCATGTCTCTGCCACAAATCTAACCTGCGAGAATGTTATGAGGAGGGGGTCAGAACACAAATTCTGGTGACTGGATTTAAATTATACACTTTGGATAACACTACATATATCGTTCAATCATATTTTCTTATTTATTAGGTTACTTGACTTAACAACACTCAAGGCTTACACACACGTCACACCCATTTACTTCCCAGTGGATTAGTCTAATACAGTACATATGTAACTACCCCGCATATTAAGGTACACCCCCTGGTACCCCACTCGCATGGTCTCCGCCATAATACCACCTTTGTTCGAATCCAATTCCATACCATAGTAATGCCCTCAAGTCTACGATGCACCACCCAGAGCAGACACGCATGTATCTAGACTATCCCATGTATGCACCGTTAATTGTAGCTCGATGCCTCAACCACATGTCCTCTAATGTGCACTGAGTTCCGTGGCAGGGCGATACAAGAAATAGGGAACTCGGTCAGGAGCTTTTCCATTTCTGTACAGGCCCACCTTAAAGAGCCTCAAAATACAGATATTCCTTGGGTTTGTTTTCCATGGTGGCTATGTCCCCACCTCGGCCCCTTCCTCAACTAGTAAATACTACAAGAGCTAAGCGACATGCCCCTAAAAACAAACAATCTAAACATCCAGTTGGCGTCTCCCCTCAATGGTCGTACCTCAATAGTGAAAGGTGAATGGTCTATTGGGTTTAGCTCTAGTCTTTTCCCATCCCGTTGGCTGCCGATGACGGGTATCCGACGATCTACTATCCTTATTGGTCGCGACCCTCCACCTCCTTATTGAGACGACCACCGAATCACCCTGGTGTCACCTCGTCACAACATTCTGACTGTAAAACTACTTTTGCATTCAAGGCCCACCCACCGAGTAGTTAAGCGTAGACCCAACCTCTGCGAGCACAACCTTAACATCTGCCACTGCACAGAGGACTACCAGGAGCACCTTATGTATCTCAGAAGCTGCGTACTTCCCCTTCCAGTCCTTCGGAGCCGACAAAATAATCAGATGAATGTGCGCTCCCCTCATGCCTTATAATACCACGATGATCTACCCATTGGGTTATTCACCCTCAAACGTGTGGACTGGTCCAAGTACCTCACTTTAATATGATATTAGACCCTATGTCTAAACATTCTTTTACGCGAATGCTTTATCTTATCAGGTTTCCATTTAACTTGGTTATCTTAACTTTTTATTCCGGTTACCAACTTCTTCCTAGTCCCTTATATCCCTAAGGAATGGGCCCCCTCGCTTATTAATTTCAATCATATAATCTGACCCATTTAAGTGTATTAATAAGCCCACAACATGTTATTTTCTAGATTGTGATCCAAGGTCTGTAATCCAAAATCCCTTTATATTCTTATTTGATTCAAGGTTACAATAACATGTTCTACTTAATACGTAATTAAGTATATCTCAATTTACATGTTTTATGTCTAACATGTCGATTATCATTTATGATTATATATAACTTGTTTCATTTCCTAAGTTGCCTCATTCTTTCACATTTAATCATAATTCCCTCTTATGCTATCATTACAACCTAACGTTGTTTACTTATTAACTTAGGTCTTTTAACTAAGGTTCACTAATAAGTCTTCTCTTCCCATAAATATAACTTATGTTGTCCTCATCTGTAGATTTTAGATTTTTGTTCTCACAAATAACTTAATTTACAATCAAGTGCAGTTTATCCCATAACATAAGTTATTCCAATTTACTTATTGTTTTATTATAACCTAAGTTATAATTCCCACTTGTCCCTAGGACAAACCTTAACATAACATTCTTATCAACATATTTCAGACTTCCAAGTTTTCAAATTACTTAATTTATAATTAAGTACAACTTCTTTAATTTCATAAGTTTTCCCCTTTTTCTCTACTTGTTACAAACAACTGGTTTTAGGTTTTCCCCATTTATTGATTACTTAATTTACAATTAGGTGTCACTTATCTCATTTCACCAGTTATCTCATTTCCTTACTAGTTTATTAGCGTGTGTTACCTTCCTCTATGTTATACATACATACATACATACATATATATATGTTCCATTTTAACGCTTGCTTGAAATCAACCATTTCCTTATAATGTCATTGCATTAACTAGTATCCACACTACCTCTTTTAATTGCATGTATTTTCTTACCTTTCTTAATGCATTAAAAATTGTACTAATTTTCCTCCTCTGTAATGTATGAATTTGTTTAAATTATACATTACCATTATTTTTCCTTTATTTATGTTCATGAATATACATATATTTTATGTTCGGTTAGCCCTCTCTAAAACAAAGATAAAAATTATGTCACCGCCGGGGTCCGAACCCCCGACCTCTATGTTACATATCTAATGCCTCAAACAACTGAGCTATAAAGTCTTTTGTTAACAAGTTTAGAAACGATGGTACGCATTGTTTTCCTTCTTTAGCTTATTTTCATGTTTTGTTACAATGCTTCATTTAAAGGTATCTCTTTCATCTTAAATTGGTTTCTGCAATCCATAGGTCTAAACTGACCAGAAAATAGCCATGAACGCAATGACACTACTCCCATGGTCAAATTTGGGAATCTCTTCAAAATTTTCTTTTTCTTATATGCATTATTTATTTATTTAATTGTTACAAAAATGCGGGGTGTTACAAATGGTCTAACTCCCATGTTTATCGTTGGATGCAAAAGTGGGTTACATGTTTTGTAACACCTCATATTTTAATGTACAATAATTATAAAAAGACGATAACAAAATGGATATAAATTAATAAAATATTAAGAATTAGGTAAAACAGACTTTACCATTGCGTCTGTTATAAAATTTTGGTTTAGATAGTCTCTTGGTTTTCGTAAATTGGATTAAGTATGAAGAAGTTATGAACTAAAAAAGATTGTACTAAATAGTATATAATATAATATAAAATAAAATAACTTAATGCAGAAAACCAGTGGTCACTGGGTGAGTCAGCAGCGCATGGGATGACTGATGTGTCAACCAACCTGTAGGTGGGTCGGCTTATGTTCATGCAGGGAAGATTCCTACGACTGAATCTGGACTGTTTAATATGTTATATACATATGCTAACTCATCTTGAGATACAGTTTGATTTAATAACCTAATATATAATGGCTTAGAATTCTCCTAACTATTGACATTCCTTTTGGCAATGCCATCACAACTCGAATTCTATCAAGAGAACTACTCGGTTGAGTATAAAATTATGTTGATCGGCATTCACTAGGATGAAGTGACAAAGTATTGTAAAGCTTGGACTTTTCATTAATGAAGCAACCATTCAGATCTTAGGTTCAGGTCTCGGATCTCGGGTCCGGATCCCAGGTCTCGGATCTAGGGTCTCGGTTCTTAGATCTTCGATCTCGGGTCTCGGATCTCGATTCTTGGATCTCGGGTCTCAGATCTCGGTTCTCGGATCTCTAGTCTAACATATTCGTCTCGCCCCTGGGTCTAACATATTTGGCCCATCCTTGGGTCCAACATATTCGACCCGCCCCCAGGTCTAACATATACGACCCGTCCTCGAGTCTAACATTTTCAACCCGACCAGCCTGAAACAGCTCCAACATATAACGTGGACCTATTCTTTAAGCACATCTGCCTCCTACAAAACTGGATCAAACTCCACCTATCCATGCAGACATTTTCTTCGCTCGCCCCACTACATCTCCGAGCCCTATTGGATGCTCGCCATGTGACATTCGACCCGAGCCACCTCAATGGCTATAAATACATGGTATCATGGCATTTCAAAGGGATTCTCTTCCGAGATCCTTAGGGCATCCTCCACTGTCAACACACAAGGATATTACACCACTGTCAAGGCCGATTCCATCACTTAACACGAGGATTTCGTGTATAAATTCATATATTTAACACAAAGGCATTGTGTATAATCAATTCTCTTTCTCTTCTTTCTTACAAATGTATTGGTTTCTGTAATCTATCAGTATAAACAAGAGAGTATAAAGTGGATATAGGCTTGGTTTGAGCGGAATGTAACAACCCGCATGGAATGGACCAAAATTTCGACCCAAAAAAGGCCCATCGAAACTTAGAACCATTCTAAACGGGTCGTTGGTTCCTATAAGGGATTACATTTGCATAGATAATATATATACATACACTTCAAATGGAAATCTCACAAAATGGAAAAAGAAAATATAATACTGAAATAAGATGTACCACTTTATTTAAAAATCGCAGAATTCCAACACAATAGTCAAGTTTACATTTGTTCCATATGTATATCAATAGATTCAGTCTCAAAAGCTTCCATAAGAAGTACAGTAATAATAATTAATAAAAGCATGACATCTTCGTCTTTGTCTTTAACCTCCATCCTTATTTCCTTCATGGATTCTACCCCATCCACTGACCTGATGGATATGTTAAGGAGATTGGTCAAAACATAAAGTGCTGCGTGACTGAAATATGATGTTTACTTAAAGTCCATACACTAGTTTTAGCAGGTTACATATATCAAGGTATGTCTACGCAGAATACAACATTCACACAAACACCAAGTGTCTAACAAATGAGGTGGATATCCAAGTGAATCGCTCATTAGTGTTTCTAGGGTAAAGACCCAACGAGGTAGGCATTCTCGGTCACTTATGGCCCTATTAAAGATGGATTCTTATGATCTCTCATAACCTTTAGGCGGACCCTAGCCCTTTAAGACCTCGTCCTAATACGTCAATGTTCTTAGGTCTATACTCTCAATTGTAATATGAGTAGTAGCATTGTGAACGTTATTACTTAACTGATATTACGGTAGAATATCTATGTCACTTAAGACTTCCCTTCGATAGTTGGTGCACATGCAATGGCCACATATCTTTTATATACCAATCATGTCCCTAGTTGATCCTTATAAGCCTATAGAGGAAATGGACATCCCTCATGAACTACCCTACTCCGTTACCGCTTATGCCTAACCACTTTTAGAGAAGGAGGACCCATAAACTTACTTCGAATCTAATAAAGGTGAGTCCCATGACTTTGGTTCCTCTCTGAGGAATAAACGTTCGGAGGGATCCTAGTTGTAACCACTTAAGACCCAAATTAGATAAGAAGAGAGTCAGCCACTTAAGATCTACTCAAGGTGTAGTAAACCTGCTTATTTTTATACACAATAGACTTATATATATGTATATAGTTATATACATGTACACACTAGACCTCTCACATTAAACCGTATAACTGTAGATGCTGGATACGCCAGGCGGTTCCGGGCAGGCTACTACTACAAATGGGTTTAACCTCGTGTCATAGTGTACTAACTTTGAATGACCCATGGAACCCAGACCTCTCACATTAGTTGGGCCTACTTGTGGTTGCTGGACTTGCTGGTCGGTTCCGGGTAGACTTATACCACAAATGGAAATTAACCACGTGTCTGTGTGTAACTATTAATATATGTAAAGCAATTCTATACACACATAAAATCAATCACTATGTATATTTGTTTAACATTTCAAATTTGAATCCTATCCTAATCGCATTTATTGCATTGATTACGCTGTAGTAATATAATAATTATGACACATAAATAACGCTTAATGTTCATATGAACGAGAGAACGTTCTAATGAGACAAAAATTGTCAACTTGTCTAAATTAAGGCATACAAGTTAATTTTCCATAATTTGACGGCTACAATTTAGGCATGATGGCATAATAACAAAATAACAGAAAGCAGTAAATGGAAAATACTCATACGTACAAATTTCAACTTGCATCCTAGGCTTATTGGAACGATTTTAATAATGAATCAAGAATAGAGTATAATATACACATATATTCATAAATATATACATGTATATTTATAAGCTCCACTTTGTCTAATTCACCCTTTTTGGTGTATCGCACATAAAAACATTTACATTTGATATATTTCAAGTATGAATACATTTGGATTCAAAATAGAATCCAAACCTAATCAAATCATGGAACAAACCAAATTTAAACCCTTTTAGGTTATAATCAAATATTTATATAAGGGTGAATAACAAAATGTAGAAACAACAACACCCCTTTCATCCTTAATTCAATATCAAGATCCAAATCCACCAAATCAAATAACATGATAATTCTTATGCAAATATAAAATAAAGGATTTGGGGTTTATTTATTGATGTTATCGTTTGCCAAATGCTCCTAGGCATAACTGTTAACATGTTAATCTATTAAAAAATAGAATATACCTAAGAGCACAATATTCCACTCATAGATCTAAGGAAGAACGAAGAGGATTCTTGGTGTAGATCTGTGTTCAATCTTCGTGATAAATGTGCCCCAATACTTATAATATCCATATAAGAATCATATTTAGAATCTTATGCACATATAAAACTAAATTCTATAATTTATACTAAAATCTATATGAATTTATATTAGAGAGAAGATAAGAATAAAGGTTAGAGGAATAGAATAAAAATTCCTAACCTTTCTAGAATTCAACAACGGCAGAAGGATGATATGGAGGTAGATAAAAGAGAATGGCTAGGGTTTTGTTGTGGGATTTGAGGGTCTATATATAGTTGCTCGTGTAAGTGTGAGCCTTTATATTACTTAGATGTAATCCTGCCTTATATTTATATATATTCCCCTAGAAAACCCTAACCAATATAAATTCATTGGACCTCTCAGCCACTAGGTGGTCAACCAGCGGTTGACACCCCTTCAAGGGGGCGTTCGACCTCCTGGTCGCTGAAACAACCAATAAATTTATGTGGCGCTGAAATAATATGTTACTTTATTTGCTAATATCTTTGCTTACTTAAAATATTTTTTATCTCCTTTATCTTATCCTCAATTCGGAATTCAAATTCTCCCTTATTTATTTTAATATATTTTCGATATATATATATATATTACTTATCTGATTATATATATATATTCGCGTTTCACTATCCAATTTCATTTGCTTGTAACTTCTTCATACTTTCACCATTTTCAACATATTATATATAAAAATGATTTAGAATTTCACCACGAATCCAAATAAAATATTTTCATAGCCAAATTCCTAAAGCTACAAAATCTCATTTTCCAGCCTTATTATTAAATTGTTTTTAATTTGTTGTTAATATTTAAGTCTTTAGTTATATTTTATAGGTCCGAACCGCTATGAAATTATCGTATGTCCCCTGTAATTTATTGTTTTGCAATATATGATCTGTGTTTGTGAGGATTTCACACCGCATTGGGTGTTAGTATCACTTTTCGGTCTAATACTAACTAATCTATAAATAAGCTAGTAACCTCACCATTTTCTTACACACAAAAATTCTTTATCTTCTTCCTCCAAGCTATGTTCTAAATGAAAATTATGAAAATTTCAAGGTGTTGCTTATATGTAGATTGAAGGGATAACTATTAATTTTATTCTACAACAGCTATTACAAAGACTCTTTTATGGATATAATTCAAACCATTGTGAGTTATAGTTATTTTTAGATATGCCATCTAAAAAGTATTCTAACAGTAAATAATTTGGATATGAAATTATACAGTGTTTATAAGTTTATATGTTATTGTTTTACTATCTGTTATATATTCAGTTTTCAGTTATTACATGTTATATGTACATCCTTATCATCCCTTTTTCTGTTTTTGATTTATTTACAATCTTATGCCTATTTATTCAGTTTATTAGTTTTTGAGTTGGATCTATCTTTCTCCTTTTCCTTTTTATTTTACGCCGAGCCTAGGCCATTTCCGTTAGAATTGCGTAAATTTGGTTAAATTGGAATAACTTGTAATAACAGTAAAAAGAAGAATTAGGCATATTGGAATATGAGAACCATTAACTGTATAGTTGGGATAATATGCAAAACATGTTAATTTGACTATGTTAAACTTAATTTGGTATTAAATAGAACATGTTATGAAAAGTTATGTGAACTAAATGTAGTTAAGTAAAACATGTTACTATAAGCTATATACATCTGAGCATGTGCCTCTATATTTTGGGAAAGGGTTGTACATAGAATTACATTTAATAGGACATGTTATTTACAACCATTCTTATTAATGAACTTAAACCCGCTAAGTTAAAACTGTTAATTAATAAGCTAAGAGGTTCCATGTTTGTTGTTTATATTTGGTTTTGGGACTTAAATTCTAGTTTACTTGGGGGACCAAGCCTAGGGGTGGCTTGTGTCAATTCTGTTGTTTGGAACCTTTATCGATCAATATCCCTGTAGGTATCATATCGGGGCTTCGCACTAGGTAGGGGCCAGGGCATGCTTTATTGATTTGGATTGTAAGAGGTTCAAAATCTTAGAGGTGCGTACGGGCGTGTTCAGGGGGTGTCATGAGTATGCATGGGTCCTATGGGGGAAACTAAAATGCTATAACATCGGCGAATAGGGTTGTGTCTTAAAGTTGACGGGTTAGGGACTTATATCCCCTACTTCCATGGCTGGCACAGATTATTCGTATTTGTAGAGAGCCGATCGCATGGGTAGTAATTAGGGTAAAACCTAATCCTATTATTCTGATAGTTGGTGCTGGAACTTGTTCTTGGAATATGAATGAGAAGCATATACGATCTTTACCTTGGCTTGTTATCTTGTTATCTCGTTTGCTTCGTACTTGTATATTTTACTGTACTTTTTCATCCATGTTATTGATCTGTCTTGATACTTTCTGTCTTATGCTTAGGCTAATAATCACTAGAACTCTCCAAACTTTATTTTTGACATATTTTGTTTTCCTTTCCCTCTCTTCCTTTCTCCCCCCAGGTTCACAAGTTAGTGGATAGTAGCAGTGACCGTGATTCTGTTCTGCTTAGACTTGGATTACTCCTCTTTATATGTACTTCTTCAAAAAAAAATCTATTTTTATTATGAGGGATATTATTTTGTGGTATACTCTGATGTTTTATGAGATAGATGTTTATGGTTATGACATTGACTGTTTATTTTGAAAAAATGCAATGCTATAATTGATTTGTAATAAAAAGTTGAAAGTTGTTCCACTGCATTTTATATTCTATCTTGTTAAAATTAGTCTATGTATTATTATTGTGCTTCACAAAATCTAATGCATCCTCATATGGGTGATATTAGGGGACGCTGGGTGTCACATTCGGTATTAGAGCCTAAGGTTATAAGGTCAGAGAAAAAGTTTTTGAAAAAGCATTTTCAAAGCAAAAGATTTTCAAGTAAAACCAATTTTTGAAAAATTATATCCCCTTAAGTCATTTACAATATTCCTTCGATCTCTTTTTTAATTCTTGTTTCTTCTCTTTTCAGAATGTCTGGGGGTTCTAATTTCCTTGACGGTATTCCCATTCCGACATGGTTTCATAGATATGTAGAGGCTATGGCATTGGCCGAAGTGCAAGGAAATGTCCCTCCCCCAACTACAGCCGCAGTAGCTCCACCCAATCCTGTAGCTAACTTTTCTATGCTTTGCAAGGAATTCCGTGTGATGGGAGCAAGTCGTTTCGTGGTACTGAGGGTTTCATGGAGGCGCACAATTGACTTAGGGAGACGGAGAATGTGTTTAACTTGTTGGAGCAAGATCATATAGGAGAAAGATTCAGTTGGCCGCATGGCAACTGAAAGGCGAAGCATCGTGTTGGTGGGAGGTGATTGAGGCAAGGCAACCAGCGACCACTTAGGATGGGTTTAAGAATAAATTTGAGATGAAATTATTATCACAAGTGGAGGAAGGGATGCAAGTGGATAAATTATTAAATCTAAAACAAGGGAGCATGACGATGAAGGAATACGTCAACTTTAATCAACTAGCAAGATTTGGTTTGGATTTGGTAAACACTTCTCATAAGAAGGCTTTAAGGTTCACGAAAGGATTTAACCAACCGTTGCAAGGAATAGCATTGACACATATCCTAATTGGAGCGACTTTAGAGAGACTTGCAGACATGGTCTTGATGCATGAGGACAAAAATGAGGAGAAGAAGGAAGCTAAGTTTGAAGAGGAAAAACCCAAAACTGAGAAAAAGAAGTGGTGGAATAAGAAGGGTATAGCTCAGAAAGAAGGAAAACCCGATAAGGCACAAATCAAGAAAGAGGTTAAGTGCCATAGCTGTGGAAATTTAGGGCACTTTGTTAGGGACGGTAGGAAGACAAAGAATGTTTTCTTCAATTGTGGTCAAGTTGGACATTTTACCGAGTAGTGCCGTAACAAGCAAGGACAGAAAGCTAGATCAGCTGGAAGGAAAGTACATATGTCACCATAGAAGGTTTGATTTCTCTTTTTGACTCTCCTATTAGGACTCTTTTTTATTCTGGTGTTTCTCATTCATTCATATCCAATTCTATGGTAGATAGTCTTCACCTAGATACTTGTATGGTTTCCGATCATGTTGTAGTCTCAAACCCTATAAGATGTACGACTCCCTTGTCTATGATATGTATGGTTAGATAATTTCTGTTATGTGCGTCGAGTTTGAATGCGACACATATGTTCTTGGTTTATTGGATTACGGGCTTAAACTAGGAATGGATTGGCTAGCCATGTTTGGTGCCTTCTAGATTATGAGATGAGAGTTGTTAGACTTCTAATGTGCCCGGTAGAACTCTTAAGATTTATTGTGACCCACTGGGGTCAGTTATGCTTAGTTTCCAAGGTTCCCTAGATGCTTCTGTTGATGATCTTCAATCAGTACCCATAGTCAGAGAATTTTTGGACGTGTTCGATGAGGTTAGAAGATTACCTCCCAAACAAGAGATAGATTTCCGGATTCACTTGGTGGAGAATATGAAACCAGTCGCTTTACCAGTGCGCCACATGGATCCTAGGGGGAGGAGGGAGCTCAGCAAACAAGTAGGTGAGTTATTTGAGAAAGGATTCATTAGACGGATCATTTCAAGTAGGGAGCTCCAGTAGTCGTTGCGACCATGGAAGACGACTCTCTCCGTCTATGCGTGGACTAAAGGAAGTTGAATAAACTCACTAAGAATAATAAGCACCCACTTCCGAGGATTGATGACTTGTTTGACCAGCTAGTAGGCACTTCAATTTTCTCACAGTTGGATCCAGCCACTGGATTCATTAGCTAAGGGTAGTAGATGATATTATTGACAACACGAATTTCGAGATCTGGACGGTTTCTCTGAGTGATTGGTCAGGCCATTTGGGCTGACCAATGCACCTGCATACTTCGTGGATTTAAAGAGTTGGGTGTTTAGGGAGTACCTGAATATTTTTTGTTTTGTTTTCATGGACGATATTCTGGCTTTATCAAGGAGCGAGCAAGAGCATGCCAGACACTTAGAGGAGGTTTTCAGTATTCTCAGGTCACATCGGCTTAAGGCTAAGTTTTCTACGTGTTATTTCTGGAGAAAGGAAGTAAGGTTCCTAGGTCATATAGTCTTTAAGGATGGAATAATGGTGGACTCCACAAATGTTGTTGCAATTTAAAATTGGAAAGCCACTAAGAATGCGACAGAGGTTAGGAGTTTCTTGTGGTTGGTGGGTTACTACAAAAAGTTCATTAAGGCACGGATATCAGCCGCGCTGACCCGTCTGACAAAGAAGAATTAGGATTTCTCTTGGAGCATTAATTGCGAGGATGAATTCCAGAGGTTAATAAGGGCTTTGACATTAGCCAATGTTCTTACACTTCTTGATGGTAGCAAGGTGTTTACTATTTACACGGATGCTTGTGGCATGGGATTAGGTGTTGTTTTGATGCAAGAAGTTAGGGCAGTCTGCTATGGAAGTAGGCAATTGAGAACTCACAAGAAGAACTACCCCACCCATGGCTTGGAATTCGCAGCTATAGTGTTTATGCTTAAATCTCGGTGACAATATTTACTAAGAGAAAGGTATGAGCTCTGCACAGATCACAAAGTCGGTCAAATGTTTGTTTTCCTAGAAGGATCTCAATTAAAGGAAACAAAGACAGATGGAGTTTCTTATGTCCTATTGATTTTGAGATAGCTTATACCCTAGGCAAGGGAAATGTGGTTGCGGACGCGTTGAGTAGGCAGAGGATGACCATGAGTCCTCTATTCGTAGAAAGGAAGAGCTTGATATTTTTCTCGACATTTGATTTTAGGTCATCTATGGATTATGCTTGGTTTATTGGCATCATTGGAGGTGCAACCTACTCTTAGGGAGAGCATTAGATCCACATAGCGAGAGGATCAATAGTCAGTGGACATCTTGGATAGACTTGGTAGAGGAGAGTCCTCTAGTCACCTATCTAGATATTTTGCGGACAAGAAAGGGTGGCTAAGACGAGATAAGAGATTGTGTGTTCCCAAAGTTGGAGATTTTCTGAGATCGGTTTATTGGGGGGCAACCACTCTTGGATGACTATCTATTAGGGCAGTGACAAAATGTACCAATATATGGAAAAAAGTTTTCCATTGGACTGACATGAAGAAGGATGTGGCAGAATTTGTGGCCCAATGTTTAACTTGTAAGTAAGTGAAGGATAAGCAAAGGAAACCCAAAAAATTTCTTCAGCCCTTAGATATTCCACAACGGAAGTGAGAGAGCATCTCTATGGACTTTATTGACGAACTGCACAGATTGAGGAAGGGAAACATGAGTATGGGAATAAAACTATGTATGGGAATAATAAATTTATGTCATGATAAAAGAAATGTCAGTTTTTAAAAAATAAATAGAAATGTGTATTAAAATTTAATATATTACCTCTCCTTGATCTTTCTCTTTTTTACCCATTGATGCTTCAAGTTTAGCTATCTTCTGGTAAGGGAGGAACCTAAAAAAACATAATATAAATAATTAGAAGATCATACTAATTATTCATTATTGTAAAATATGAAAAATCCTAATATACAATAGCAATACTTTGCAAAAGAAAGATTATTTTTTCCCAAGTTTACAAATCAAAATTCATGGTTAATAATTCATGATTAACTAATATAACTATGTATAACACTCTTTACGAATATAACTACGTTTAGCACAAATACCAATAAAGGATGCTTATATCGTACCAAAATACTATCATAATCCTTCCTTATATAACTTTCATCCCCATCATCGAAATCTTTATCATCAAGTAGTGACTCATCCACCAGTTTGCTAGTTAACTCATCCTCCTTATCATATCTTTCCAACTCATGAAAACCTCTGGGGTGCTTTTAGCAAAACATACTAATTTTAAAAACTACTTTCTCTACAAAAATAACACATGTATGGCTTGCGTTTCCAAGACGAAAGGATCACTTGAAAATTGATTTTGGAATTGATATAAATTGACTAACGTAAATTCATTTTCTACCTTAACTCTACGATCAATATTTGCCTAGTCACACTTAAACAAGGCAATTTAAAGCTGGCGGTAGTCAAACAACAAAATCTCACGCAAAACACTATAATATATTATTTTCTCAATGGATCCATCTATGCGAACAGTGCTTGCTTTAATGGAAACACCACTATTTTGTGTAGATTTATCATTGTCTTTAGTACGAAAACTACGACCATTAATTAATTTATTAGTTCACTAACATCAGATGTATTTCTATCATCTTTAACCTAGAAAAGCATACCGTTACATATAAAGAATAATCACAATAACATATACTTGTATGTTGAACTTATCCATCTTAAAAGATATAACAGTATCAACCTTTTTTTTAAACCAATGACTAAAATTCTCTATATGCAACTTTGAAAGGTCCAAATCATCTCATGAGAGCTGGGTTCCTCATTGTGCATCCTATATACGTAAACATACAAGTCAAAATCTAATTTATTTTGCACAAAATAATTGAACTGAACTTATGCTTACTTTATATAAGGCTCCACTTCCTCGATATTAAAGAACACATACCAATGAGCAATATCAATCACCTCCTTAGTGACTACCATAGGTTTTCTTTTGGAAATAGGATGTCCCTTGAGCATGGAATTAGTTTGTTCCACTTCATTTCTATTTTTCCTTTGTCTAATTTCTAATGCACCATTAATATATCTAGCACAATACTTCATGCGTTCATCAACAGAATAGCACTCAACTATGCATCCTTCGGGTCGTGCTTGATTTTTAACATACCATTTCAGTGTTCTCATGTATTCATAATCAAGATGCATAAGTAGAATATTCTCATAAGCACATATTATTAACTACTATAAGTACCAATGCCAAATTTTACCTCTCAAATGGATAAATCCACCGATATTGTACTGGCCTACAAATTCTTGCTTCCCACTCTAAATGTATTATCAGTTGAATCATGATTTCAAAAAAAGGAGGAAAAAAATCTCTTAAGATCGCATAGTGTTAATGCAATCTGATTCTCGATGGATTCTAATTTATCTTTATCAAGCACTATTTGGCAAATGTCGTTGTAAAAAGAACATAGTTGTAGTAATGCATTCCTTATCCCTTTAGGTAAAAGTCCTCTCAATGATACAGACAACAGTTGTTGCATCAAAACATGATAACTATGAGACTTCAGACTTGAAATTTTGTTTTATTTTGCAAAACATTTTCATTATATAAGCTATACCCATTGGGTTCTTTCAAATTCCTCGTTCTCTTATAAAAGATCCCATTTTCTAGATCAGTCTGGGAGCATAGGGCGACTGTAAGTAATGCTTTTCTTCCCATGTCTATAGGATGTAACTATTTCCTAATAGCTAGTACTTCTAGATCTTTACGTGAATTAATGCCAACTTTTGATTTTTCCTTTAATATTAAGTAACGTACCAAGAATACTTCCACCAATATTTTTTTCAATCTGCATTACATCTAGATTGTGATGCAAAGGAAGTACCTAACAAAATAAAAAATAGACTATAACTAATTAATAATAAAGTATTGATTGTATAGATAGAAAAGAAGCAGTTTTGTTTCTGGTTAAACTTTACCTTCCGGTAAGGAAAATCAAAGAAAATAGACTTCTTCTTCCATATTGGACTTCCTTTTTTCTTCTTATCTACCCTTTTCCTTTTTCTTTTATCTTTCTTTTTCTGTTTATCTTTCTCCTTTTCTTTTTTCCCAATCATTACAAATAACTTTAACAATATCAACTTGTGACAATCCGGAATTTCGACCTTCGAAAATCGGCACTGGAGACAACTCAAGCATCAAATGTTAGAGATTCGGACACCGGAATCATTATCACCTTTGGGGTTACAACACATAAAAAATGAACAAAAGAACCTTTTCATTTTCATTACAATTACTTTTACATCAGAGTAAAACATATATCAGGGTACATTGGTAAATATTAAAGTATAATAGTAAATACATGCACGGTGGAAAATACATAGCGGAAAATGTAAAACTCTTAGCGGAAGGCTAAGAAATGATCTCGAGTATAGCTCTAACCATAATCCTGAATCCTACTCTAAAATGACTCCAAGGCTAAACCTGCAAAACCTAAACTATCAGGCTGCCTGCGTGGAAAGTGTGGGCACCCAAAGTTTAGGTGGAAGAACAATAAACTCCAGGTCAGTCATGGGACTAGCGTGAGAACTAAAACATAGTAATTTACCTTTATTTTAAAGTTATGTAAATCATAAGACAACGCCATATAACACGGAACAGGATTTCCCTTATGAATACCAATCATAAAAACTCGCAATGCTTTTTGAAAATGAAGCTACCATAAGGTTTCTCAGCACACACACTATGAAAACGCAGACATAGGAAAGGTATCGTATATTATTAGTGTCTAATTGTGGAAATCACTTTCACAAGTAAATGTATTAATCCTAACTAACATTGGTGCCGTATATTATGTCGACATACAGGTTTACAACTAAAACTGTACAAACTCGTAGTGGAGAATGAATTTCCAATGAATGACCAGGCTAAGGAACTTCCTTACTGATGGGTACACCTCTATAGGGATGCCTTGAGAACAACACAAGCTCTCTACCAACATAAGGCCGGTCCATCCTTTCTTGGATAAATTCAAGTACTCCTAAGTATGTCATCTCCTGGTCATTCCCAACCTTTAACTAGGCACCTACAACATAAAAAATCACAAAAAGTAGAAGTCATCACATAAGTAATACATGGGCTCCATACCATGACCACATCTTATCCAAAAGGAGATGACAACCCATAACCTCATCGCATCTTTCCGGTTTTGGCCATTTACCAGGGTGTGAGGCTTTTCAAAGTCTCGTTACACAAAGCTACGCTCTCTAAGCAATGCTTTGATCATCAGTAGCTCATCACTTAATATGTCAGACTACCATTTCACAACATATAATTTATAAGCACTAACCATATCACCTTTGAGCTCGTACGTCTCAAAGAAGGGTGTTAAGCTAAGAGGATAAATTCTCCACCACCAACAGAAACATGTTTACTAAAAATCAATCACATATTACAAAACACAATGTCAAACACACATCCATACAAGTTCGTTCTGGGTTTGAACGTACCGAGGGCACCTTATTCCTTGTCAAATAAAACAGAAAGGCCATTGCAATCCGAATATTCTCTAAATACGTCCGGAGGTTCCGCCATAGTAAACATCTCAATGCTGGAGCAACCCAGTGAAGAGAAAATCAGCAAGCCAATCCTTTCGATGTGAAGATTCCCGGTCTTCATCACCATCTTCCATTCATCTTATTCTTATTCGGAATGGTCTTCAGACATAAGTCTGACCCCCGGACTTTCCAAATAATAATCGCTCTTTAAGAACATATAGAAATACAGGATTCACTAAGTCTCTATTCTATTTTGATTGGTTAATTAAAAATCTTATTATTCGTTTTATAAATCTCTCTTCAAAACATATCCTTTTAAATCAAGAACAGTTAAAATCTTTAATTAAGATTCATTAGTTCTCCAATTCCTTTTTATGTCCAAATCAAGAAGATCATTAAGCATTTCACCATTAGCTTTTTAAAAGATCTTTGTCAAATTTTGGATTCCAAATCATACTCAAGTTTGGATTAAAGAAATATTTCATTTAAAGCACCATTCACAACAAACCCAAATAAAACATTAGCAATCATCAACATGAATCATCCTAATCCAGTTCAATATATCCTAAGTGAAAACCCCGAAGACCTAAACCAACATCAGGTCGACGCTTAGAAAAATACTAAACTCGACATCAAACGATCCACATAAAGTCATGCAAAAATAAATTTTTAACCCCAAACCAATTTTATATTAAATATAAGATTCAAACAAAATTTATATTAACTCATATTCAATACCGATTCTCGAATTTAACGAACACTATAAAGGGAACAACGATATAAATATCTTTGAAATTCCTCAAATAGTACATGTCTACACAATGGAATTTCATATCAAATATCTAAAGATTATTTCTATGCAAATCCAAATCATTTACATTTGGAAAACCTTTTCCTTAATCAAAAGACATTAATCCTTATTTCCATTAACCTTTAATTAAAAGATTATAATCCTTCTTAAACTTATAATCTTAGAATAAAGATTCAGTTAATCTTTTAACGAAGATTATAACTTTCTAAACTTCCAAACATAACTTCATCTTTAGTTGGGTTAAAGAATGATGTTATCTATGACACTATTCACAACAAACCCAAAATCAGTTTTTTTACTGTTTAAAACTTCCAAAAACATTTTATTAATCATTTAAAAATTATTACTTAAGTCATAGTTGAAACAATTGAGTCTGAAACCTTCTAATAAACCAATTTTGAAAAATGTTGTAACAGCGTTACAAAAAGCGTTACTATAGACTTATATTAGCTAGTTTAGTCGAAATGACTTTAATATTATACAAAACTTCACTTTATCAATTCAAAGGGCAATTTAAATTGATTTTACAAATTTTTTTCATATTTTTATTTATTTTAAAAAAGTCGTTTCCTGTAACAGTCAACGAACTGCACTTATAGCGACCTTTTCAAAAACAGTTATTCACATAACTTGAAATCTATACATTATATTTGAAAATTAATCTTCTATTTGAAAACTATTATCATTAGAAATCAAATGTTTTTTAGTTTCGAAAAAATCCGCTTAAATTTGCTCCGATTATGAGTGTTTGAAGTTTATAGACGAAATTCGTGAACTATCGCAGCGGGACCAGTCCTATTCAGATTATAATTTAATTTAAATTCAAAACTCATCTAATTTACTTCACATGATTTTAAATATTTATAAAACTTATTTGAAACTATTTTTCACATTTTAATTTTAAAATTCAAATATTCATATTAAATGAATATTATATTATAATTTTATTGTTAAAATAATATTATTCTTCAAAACTTATCCTTTTGAACTCAAACTTTCCTGATATTCATAAAAAATTAAAGTAAGATAATTGGAATAATAAAATTGAGTTTTTAATTTTATTTATATATCAAACTAAACTTCACTTTTCAAAGTTACTATTCATATTTGATTTCAAAGTTTAACATGCCATTTATACTTGAAATCGTTTCAACTAATTTTCCACCTTTACAAAAGTTTTCCATACATATCTTAATTTCATTTTCAAATCATTTCGGATTTAAAATTCCAACTTTTATTTTCACCCATTATTTAAATGAATATAATATTCATTTAAATTATCGGAGACTTATTAAATATCCATATATTTCCATATATGTGTGTGTAACTTGTGTAGTGTGTACATCACCTACTAATCACCATTTCAATATCCATATTCATATCCATAACATTCATTCATCTATCACACATATAATTCACAATAATACATGTATATAAGCATTTTGTCAATAACGCTTATACTATAATCAATTGCTAATTAATCACACATTAACAACCATTAAACAATCACAAGAATACATAACTATATACATATAATACAACCATATATATATAGTGTTTCTCCCTACTATATTTTTAAAAATCAATTTTTCCACCTCTAGGTTCCACTCCACCATACTTTAACTGAATCGCCAGGCAGTGTAACCGCATATCGAATTTTTTTCGCTCTCTAATATATATAATATATGTATCTTTCCTCTTTTTCTTTCTCTCTCTCTCTTTTTTTCTTTTCTTTTCTTTTTTTATATGAGGAGGGAGGGGTAGGAGGTGCAAGCATGGAGGAGGGAAGGGGGGCTGCGTAAGGGGAAGGACCGTGGGGTGGTGGGGAAGGGGTAGGGGATGATGTGGGTTGTAGGGAGGGGCTGTCGTGGGTGAGGGGAGGCGGAGGAGAAAGGTTAGCGAGGAGGACGAAGAAAGAAGGAAGAAGAAGAAGGCTTTTAGGTAGTCATTAGAGAAGGAAAGATGCTCTTAGGAAGAATGAGGAAATTAAAGTAGTGGATGAATGAAATGGGAGGATGGAAGGTTCATTATATAGCCTAAGGCTAAGGGGGTTCATGCAAAAGTGCTAAGACACTTGTCTTTATCCTAAGCTTCTCTTCTTAGGATTATTACATGTGGTAAAACCACCTTTAAAACCATGGGCTTCTCCCTTAAACTTATTGGTCTTGTAACGACCCGCCATTTTGACTGCTTCAAATTGGTAATTAAACCAACTTAAAACATTCAAGACGACGGATTGTTATATAGCTTATAGAGTTTAAAATACAGAATCAACACCCAAAACAAATAATTAAATAAATGACACAGTATTGAACAGCAGAACAAATCTTTTATTTATAAATCAGGAGTTTTGATACAAGAATTTTCTCTATACAACAGGATTAGATATAGTTTAAAATACAAGAAAAACATAACTGGTTTAAAACATCAGAGTGCACCGTCTTTAAAATTCGCGGCTTCACCAGTCTTCGAATCCTAAGTTGATCTTTAAATCTGTACTGCTCGGGTCTAACCCAAGCGTTCCATGGCAAAACATAAAACACTCAAGTTAGGATTAATCATAGTTCAAGTAAATTAACTTCAGTATAAACTAAAATATAACGGTTGATCCTAACATCGATGTCATATATATATAATAAATAGTTGTAGTACCTGTTCGTATCAATTCTCAATCGAGTGTGGTGTTTGTTCATATCAGTTCTAATTTCAAGGGAGGATGGTTTCGGGAGCTTGCAAATGTACGCGTATATGTCTATATATACATGCACCGCCTCAGCATCTCGAATCGAATAGAATAATGGTTTGTGTAACTCCAGAAGCTTGCATATACACGTGCGTGTACATACACACACACTTACATTGCCTCAGCATCCTGGAGATCGAAATGTGATGCAAATTCATCATGCAAATACACTGACTAACAAAGTCAGATGATCAGACCATGGTGCAGTTAATTGCAACATGATAAGGCAGTGCAAATGGCAACATAGCATGATACAATGATATGGCAAACTTTACATCGTGCCAGCATATGTTCATCCTGAAGTATAAGTTTATATGTATGCCTAACTATATAAGCATTTTACATGTGCAATGGAAATATGTTGGAACAAAATTCATAACCCCAATGCACAAAAAATATACTCAATTACAGGGAAACACATATATAGGCATACACCCACGCATGCAGTTCCACATAACAAATATGGTATTGATCAGGGTATGACATTTACGCATGGCATTTTTAGCAATACACAGCAGTTCTAAATAAAATCTACATGACATCCTTGGAGTAACTAGCCTTTTAGTTTTATTTCACTTAAATGATCAGATTTAATCATTCTTCTATATGAGAACTATTGTTTACTTCCATATCAAATCAGAACGGGTCACTATTAACAAGGAAAGGCTAATGGAAGCTTGCGCTAGTTAGGATAAGTAGGATTTATATAGGTAGAACATGCTGGAGTTACGACATTTGAACCGTTGGCTAGAAAAACAATAATACATCAATACATGTTAGTGAGAAAGTATCCTGCTGTTTTGATAGAACTAGTCCATTTTGCAGTCATGGTTTAACAAAACTGTAATAAAAAGATTTGTTCAGGACAACGTAAATTAAAAGAAAATAGAGAACCTACTTAAATTTTTCCAAGGGGATATAAATCAAAACTGAGTTTCTTATATACTCAAAACACACAACAAATGCAGTGCAAATCCATATATGTTAAGGCAGCATGGGTGTTTCCACGTTCAGGATAAAATAAATTAGATAATATAGAGACAGTAAATAACCAGACAGTAGGAGGACAAAAACAGCATAAGCAAGTCATGTTATGGTTATGTATAAATTCCGGAATAAGGCTATACACGAGATATTGACAGGATGGGGTTTTCAATGTACATGGATGGACACAGATGAGAATATAAATGGTTCCGCATACTAGTAAAACTTTTTACTCCACATCCGGAAATGTTTCAAACCAAGATGCCTACATGTTAAGCTGCATAAGGGTAGCAGGTGAACCATTATAATCTAGGTACAAATGTATGAAGCAACACACATATAATTTAATAGAGCAACTATTCCAAAAAATATATGTGTCCCCAGAAGGCTGCCGTGCTATTTTAGAAACAACCCAGATTGGGCCATGATGAGATATACAGACACAACAACATGTACATGTTGTTATCCACATTTATTGTTGATCCGATTTCTATTTTAGAAAGAAACAAAGCCAATGTCATTTTTTTTCTTTTCATAAAATAAAACCAGGCTGTTCAGTAAGCATTCTAAAGTGGTTCTCTAACATTTTTTTTCTTTTATTCGAAGATTTAGCAAGAAACCTTCTACAAATTACTGTCATAATATAGTTAGCAAACCATCAAATGCTTACTGTAAATATCCCAATATGAACACACATACAATGTGCTAGAACTACAATGTGAAACAGACAATAGTGTGACTCATACATTGTAGGGAGGTTAATACATAAGACAGTAGAGAAATAAACCCAAAAACAAATGCTATAGGCAAAGAAAATGGCATTCTCCTTAGATGAATTTGTAACTCACCTATATACATGTAAATGACTGAAAAATAAATAAACATTTAGACTAACTTCTATACCCTGCCGATTTTAATTTCTCACGAACATAAACTAAAATGCATATTTATCTTTCCCTTTCAGGTTACAACAAAAGCTGGTGTATCCATATGTTTTCAAACTAGTTCAGACTAACCCCTTAACTTCCAACAAAGTGTAACCTAACATGGGTTAATTTATGTCCTCATACATTTTCGGTCCAAGGACAAAAGTCATGTATACAAGCAGGTAGACAAAGATTCAGATTCAAGCGTGACTAGCATATGTGTACACTCCATAAATAGAAATAGTAATTAAACACAACCGTAAGGTTAAACACAGTGAACCCCGCAAGCAACAATCAACCATTGAGATTCCAGTTTAATCAAAGTTAAAATACTTGAAAACTAGAAAATCGTGAGTGAATCAACACTCACATTACACGGCAAGGAGGCGTAGGCTATGAGGCTCACAGAGGTGAGGGCAGCAGACGTTGCTGGTGCTGGAGCTTCTTACAGTGGTGACAGAAGCTTCGAATAGCGGTGGTGTCTTCGTTTTCAAGTAGCAGCGATTTTAAAATTGGGAATGAGTCAATTTAATTCGAAGGCAGCGAATGATCTAGGCCAGACTCGATTCTAGGGTTTCGGCCGCCATAGCTTTAGAAATAGGGAATGTTTTTTCGCTGTTCTAAAGAATAAAGGCGAATGGCTCCAATTTATAGAAGAGGAAATACATAAACAATGGTATCTCCCCAAATAGGTGTAGGCATAGATGCGTGGTTTCAGATGTAGGAGGGGACGATGTCTTGTAAAAGGTATTTTTGAGGGAGGTCGATTGCAGTTGTTTTCATTGTACAGTGAGATACTTAGGGTTGAAGGAGTTAACAGTGTGGCGTCCAAGAAAACGTGGCCAGGAAGGCATTGGATAGCGTGTGTGAGCAGGAATCCCTTATTTATTTAATTTCTACGTTACGGCTCTTGTTATCTCCTACCGCTATTTATGTCAATGTTTTATTTTTGTTCCGCCAACTGAACTCCAACCGCTACAAAAACTTGACGTGCTGTTACGCTTTTACATTCTGAATCCAGTAAAATTTGTTGGGTAAAATTCCAACTCCGTTTATACAATGTCGCTATTTTAATTTGAATTTATTTGTCAGTTCCTATTTAAATCTCACTTATCGTCAAAATCACTCCGTTCGGCTCCAAACTCAAAATATAGCGATAATTAATTATACGGATTCCAATAAAAATTGTTTTACCATAATCTGAAATCATTTGTAGGTTATTTATAAAGCTTGTATTATATCAATATATAATATTAACAATTTCAAAACAAATAAATTATTATTTATCCATATATCTAAACTGGAATGATATAATATTTCAAAACACATTAGTATACATTACACACTCATCGCTTAAGATTTTCAGTTTAAATGATGTCCAATTTATCAACAGTTCTTTTATTTTATTTAATATCGTTCATATTTATAAATGATTTCATAGCGACCATCTGGAAATTTGAATATGTCGTAACTTACAACTTATACGATGAAATCTCAATTTCCTCTTCTTTATTAGAAAATTATTGTTCAGTGTATCCGAACATTTCCTGTTTTATAGCAATCTGATTTACATCGGATCATGTGTGTTCAAATGAAGTTTAAATCGTAAATTATGAACTACTGCAATTTATTCAAACTCGTTTTAATTATATTTATACGTTCAACTTCTTCTTCAATTAAATTCATTTTCAATTTGGCGAAATTTCTGGGTTGTTACAGGCCTTATGTGTCATGGTTTCACTATATATATACTAGTTTATGTTAGCAGAACTTTTAGTGACATGCTAGAAGCATTTCAAACCCAAATACCCTACATATGTTGTTATTTTCTAAAGCTTTTGTCGACAAACAGATGATGAATTTTGTCAATTTAAACATGATGATGTTTGTAAACCAATTGTTTGCTTTAAAGAATTCATTTTATTTAATAACCTATATTAAATACTTACTTTTAACCAATATAACCGTAGGAAAAATAGTTTTACTTATTTAAATTTTAGTAAATTCATCACAACAAAACGAACACGTTTCCTTTTAACATTTTGATGATTATATTTAATACTCTCAAATAAGTTTCCTTACCATTTAAAATAAATTATTTTATAGTTTAAACAACTATATTACATCAATTTAAAAAACTCAAATTGAATTTATATTCAAATCGATATGTTATAAAATCATGTTTTGACACTTTTTTGACAAAAACTATCTTTTAACAAATTTGGTAATTTCTATTATTTTGACAAAGCTTAATTTTAATATCAATTTTATCTTATAATGTCTTCAAAATCATATCAAAATTCAAAACCTATTGAATTAAATTAAATAACATTAGGCTAAAAAATTTGGGTTGTTACACAAAGACTTGAGCACTGGTGTAACAACCCAGATTTTCATAACCAATTTAAATTTTTTATTTTAGCTATTTTAATGTATTTTGAATATTTAAAATGATTTATTTTAAATAATAGCAATTTAAAATAATTTTTTTAATCGAATTTAGAACGTATAAATTTATTTTAATTATAAAACAAGCCTGAAATGGCGCGGTAGTTTGAAAATTCGATTTCAAATTTCAATTGAAGGTACATGATTCAAAATAAATCGGATTTCACTGAAATAAGAAATATTTGAATCTATTTAATTATATCTTTCTAACAAATTGAAAAATCCAGATTTTATAACGAGAATAAAAAGTTACGCCCAGTTTAAAATTTGAAATAGTCGCTATGGAATTTATATATATTTTATATAATATATAGCCCTTAAAAATTGCCATTTTGCAAACGACCTCCATTTTCGACGAAACCACTTTTGTTGGATCCGGAATGTCAAATTATTGCTATATTCCAATTTTCATAATCTTTGGAATTAATATATGAGCGGGGTAAATTTAAACGCATTTGGTCAATTTAGTTTGAATTTAATCGAATGGAAAATAACCGTTTTTCTAAACGGTCTCCAAATTCGACGAATTAGTTTTGTTAGGACCATATCATCTACGCATGGCTAGATTTATTTTTCTGGAATTTTTGGAGTCAGTATGTGGTCCTGGTAAATTAAAATGTACGTTGAAATCAATTTTGAACATTATATTAATTTATATTTTAATTTAAAGAAAAAACTGATCGAAACATTCGAATGGACATTACGGGACATATTCCATTGCGTTCGGAATGGTGGTAATTAGCTAGGGGCGACAGTTATTGGGTCTCGTTTGGAGTCTGTATACAAAGTCACACTTTTTGGAGAAAAATAAAAATAAAATAATAATTATATATATGCCCCCTTTAAACCCTCGTACATTATTGTAGCCGCCGCCCCTTTCTTCCAAAATGCGATTTAACCCCATCGCTACAACCTCCATTCGCTCCACCGCGATGCCACGGCCGCTGCCCCATCGCCAACCTCAGGTGTAACACCCCGTAATTTTAAATACTAAGTTAACAAATTTAAGAATACTTAATTTCAAAAGTGGGAATTAAGGGAAACAGGTTGCACCATTGCATTCATCTCGAAATTATGCTAGAGATAAAGTCTGAGTTTGCGTAAAACGGACACCATATGAAGGAGATATGGACGAACGAAGTTAGGCAGAAAAACCGGAAACAGGCCAGAATGCATTGGCACACTTGTGAAGTGCGCCAGTACAAGAATGCACTGGCGCACTTGTGAAGTGCGTCAGTACAAAAATGCACTGGCGCACCTGCCAAGTGCGGCCAGGTCGGGCTAAAAGCCTGCACACAGTTCTAGAGTGTTCTGATCCGAACGTTGAGGCATTGCTGAGTCACTATGGCTTAGGTGGCTATCTGAATGGTTTTGGTTATTCCTAGGTTAATCCGACGGCTCTTAATTAATTAATCTTCTATAAAATCACCCTAAACCCCTAACTCTAATCACACAAATTCATACCAAGAGCCGCCATGCCGTCAATGGAGAACCTAGAGTAGCCGCCATACACTTTCAACCCTAAAGCAAGATAGAGGCTTGAATCAAAATCAAATCAATTCTAATAACAACTAAGTCTACATCAAAGGCGAGCAATTCAATTTCAGAATACAGATTCCAGAAAGACAAGACTATTCTTTTTTATTGTGAGTATGATAGCTTTCACAAAATAATTCATTAATTTAATTATGATAAGATATAATTGGGATCATAAGAATATGATTTTGAATCATGTGATGTAAATTATATGTATGTTTGTGGTGTTGAATCATATGTTAGTTCTTATGTGAATTTTATGCAAGTTGGATCATATGTTAGTTCTTATGTGAATCCTATGCAAGTTGAATCATATATCTTATGCAAGTTTGTGGTGATTGGATCATATATTCTTATATGAATCTTATGCAAGTTTGGGTTGTTAAAATATATGTGAAACATGTATATGCATATGCTAGTTTATGTGACATTAATCTATATGTTTAGATCCATATGCAAGTTCACATCTTTATGTTTAGATCCATAAGCAAGATTACATCTTTATGTTTAGATCCATAAGCAAGATTACATCTTTATGTTTAGATCCATATGCAAGTTCACACCTTTATGTTTGGATCTATGGCAGTACATAAGTTATGCAAGTTTATGCCCATCACCTATGCTAGTTTTGTATCATATGCTAGTTTGAATGAAATTCATATGCAAGTTATTGGCTATGTAATCTTATGTCATGATCCTTAGATCTATTTTATGTGTTATGTGATGTTGTTTTTCTTTTTATAAGTTAGAATATTTACGAGTCTAACATATGTCATATGAAAACATACGAATAGCGTGGGTATGATGGGATAATATTGAATATAAATAAAATTGTGAATTGGCATAAAATGGCCTTAAAAAGGCATATAATTAATTTGAGACATTAATTGGCATAATTGGTATTTATGGACATAATTTTAAGAGACAAATATGGACATAAATAAATTTGGAATTTCATGACAAGTTTGAATAGGGATATTAATCCAATTTGGGGTTAAATAAATATGTGTAATAATAAACCGCTTAAGACATGAGGTTAGACTCTTTTGTGGTGTAAGACTGCCTGGACCCGCCCGGCAAATCCAGCAGCCACAAATGCCAGTCTAATGTGAGAGGTCAAAGGCACGAATTAAATGCGTAACAGTTGTATAGACACGAGGTTAGGCTCATTTGCGGTATAAGACTGCCCGGACCCGCCCGGCAAATCCAGCAACCGCAAATGCCAGTCTGATGTGGGAGGTCTTTACAAGGTTATGGTTCTAATGAATTAAGTAACACTTAACCAGATAAACATGTGGTGGGACATGGGGGGGGGGTTAAGTGGGTGCCTTGGGTGGCATGTGAAATTAAGTGGGGGCCTTGGGTGGCATGTGAAATACGATTAGATGCACTTAACCAAGTTGAAACATGTAAGAAGACATGAATAAAAATGGGGTTAAGTGGGAAACCTTTGTGGGGACCAGGCATAGGTGGAAAGCTTGTGTCATGCATGGGGGGGCCTTTTTAAAACAGTAACCGATTAAGTATCTTTGTGAGCTCGACCCAAGTCGAGGACGGGACACTCTTACTGGATTTGATTGTAAGAGGTCAAAACGGGTTAGCGGTGGTAACGCAAGTCCAACGGGGTCATGAGCGTGCGTGGGCCCGGGATGGTAGGTAAGACATTGTTGCATCGTGTAGATATAAGCCGTGCATCTTTAGTGGTATCGGGTTGCCACTTTGGGGAGTGATACACCCCACTGTAGGACCAGCACGGGTATCTACGAGTTAGGTAGCCGATCGAATGGGGGTAGTGGGTACAACTAGTGGAGATAAGGGCAGACAACACCTATGAAGGCAGCTAAGGGTACACGAACTAACATTATCATTATTAAGTTCTATAGGCGGGATCAACTTTTTGGGTGACTAGTGATGGTGCAGTATAGTAATTATCCTATAGTAATTAGGATCGAGATTAACGCCAGAATATTCCTCTTATTTCCTTTGTCATGCCCACTTATTCCATGGTCATATCTTATCTTACCAGTTTATGCCTTATCCTAGTTACTTTAATAATTATATTGTTAAGACCCACACCCTGCCAGAACCATACCCCATCTTTCCCGCCCAATCACATCGCCGTTTCTCCTCCAGTCCTTTTTGAACCCATTCCACCCGCGTCAGATCAAAACCCTCAGCCTATCCCTCCAACTCCAGACCCACCTCCCTCCCTTTCGTCCGCCTCGTTACCCTCCGTACTAGGCCTAAAACCCATGTTCAATACCCTTTTCGCCAATAAGCCTCGAAATGCCGGCTCGTTTAACTCTCCAGTAAGTCCGTTGGTTTTCCACAATGGTGCGCTTGTGCCATCTGAAGAGATTGTCAAGGCTGGTGTCGAAAAGTGGAATCAAACAATTGTTGGGTTTTTTCTGGATCACCCACTGCCGTATACCACTGTAATCAACAATCTCAAAAATAGGTGGAGGCTAAAAGGTAGGATTAAAGTATTCACGAACGGCTTCTTGTTCCTTTTCAATCTGTCCTCTGAGAAGGATAGAAGGAAAATTCTTGCTTCTGACCCAATTGTAATGAGGAACAAGTTGTTTATCTTGAAAAGTTGGGATTCTTCGTTAGGAAATGATAGTAGCAGTATAAAAGCGGTGCCAGTTTGGATAAAATTGTATAATATTCCTATGTATTCTTGGACTCTACCGGGTGTTAGCTGGCTAGCTTCAAGAGTTGGAAAGTTCCTCTGTATGGACGAATCCACCGAGAAAATGGAAAGACTCGATTATGCGAAGTGCTTAGTTGAAATAACACCCAAGTCTGAACTGCCACAGGATTTCCCTGTTCAGTTACCGGATGGTAGCATACAGTTCGTACGGATAGAATATACCTGGCTACCTGAAATATGTGGTTTGTGCAAATGTTTCGGACATATTAAACAAAGCTGTGGGAGGACGCCAATGGTCAAGATAAACGAGGACAGCCAAGAGCGAAACATCCGAGCTAAAATACAGGAAAAGGAAATGAGTCGGCCAGTCGAAGCAAGGGATAGTGGTGTAATCAGATATGTTGCACCGGTGCAGAAAAGGTTTGAAGTTTGGACACGTGTACGCAACAATAACTCAAGAAGATTAGGAAAACAGCCAGTTGAAAGAGGGTTTAATCGCAATGACAAGTCGGTGGCGTCATATGCTGCAGCTAAGACAAAGGTGGGAGGCAACAGTCTGGGTGGACAAAATATTGATTTGAATGTGGTGCAACCCAAGCGTCCGATCCAGCAACTAAATGTGCAGCAGGCTACGCATGATCTAGCAACGACTAACAGGTTTAATATGTTGGCTCTAGAATCGATGGATGAACAGCTTTGTGAAGAAAAAGAAGATGGGGAATTAAATGAAGTGCAGACAAATGAAGTTGAAGATGAAGTATTCGAGATTCCAGAGGTTGATCTTTCTGAATTCCAGATAAACATGCACGCTGATGTGCATGTGCACGATCCATCGTATCCTTTCCCGCCTTCAGTTAGTGCTCCAGCCCCCTCTGTTTCCAACCAACATCTTAATGAAACTGTTTCACCTTCCAAAGAGTTTTTGTTTGCTGATTCCCTGCAGCATGATATCGTTAATTTGTGTCTTTCTAATGCCACCTCTTTGTCCGCATTTATCATACCTACCCCCATTATCCAAGCTAGGTCATCTGATTCTCTTCAGCCTGTCCCCTCTCGCATTCACCCTGTTAGCACAACTTGCGAAGCTTCTTCAAGTGATAGGCCTCCCGGTTTGCTGTCCAATATTGTTTCTGTTCCCACCCTTGATGTTCCACCCAAACCCCCGTATACCTTTGTCGGAAAAATCCCAGACTGGCCTCCTCCTTCCTCTGAAACTATCCCCTCTTCCTCTACGACTACTCCAAGCAATAAGCTTCCTGCTATTCCCATTGCAGCTAAGTTACAATCTCCTCGAACGAGGAGCATGAGATTAGCTGATTCCCTCTCCAAAAGTTTAATCAATGAGTAAGAATTTATCAATTTGGAATATAAGGGGTGCGCACAATCGCCTTAAGCTTGACCAAGTTAGAAATATTATTAATCATTACAACATCCATCTTTTTGCCATTCTTGAATCTAAACTTAACCGTCCTCTCACCATCTCCTCTGCCGCTTACATTATTCCAACCTGATCCCTTTCTCATAATCTGGATCAAGCGGAGTATGGTCGAATTCTCGTTATTCACAATCCTTCCACCTTCGCTCTTCGCCTTGAGATTGCAACGTTTCAACTCATGCATTTCCATGTAACTGATCTGTCAAACAGTTCGACCTTTTACCTAACCGTTATCTATGCTGCCAATAGTCTTTGTGCTAGACAATCTCTTCTTAACCTTCTCCCCGCCTTCCGTCAGGATTCCCACCCTTGGCTTGTTTTAGGAGATTTCAACTGCTGCATAAGCTTGGATGATAAGCATGGAGGAGTCCCGCTTACCCTGAGAGATATTGAGACGCTCAATAACGCAGTCTATGATTCAGACCTCATCTTAATGAACAGATCAGGTGCTAACTTTTCATGGAATAATCGGAGTAGATCTGGTGTCCGTACTTTTACTAATATAGAACATGCATTCACCAACTTTAAAGCACTTACCACGTGGCCAACCATCCATGCCTACCTCCCAAACCCCGTCCTGTCAGACCACTCTCCCATAATCATTACCAACGGGCTGCCAATGCATAGAGAGAAACGAAGTTTTAAATTTTTTAACTCTTGGATCCATGATCCGGAGTTCACTTCTAAAATTGTCACTTCCTGGTCTCCCCAAATTTCTAGTAACCCTATGTTTGTTTTGTGCAGGAAACTAAAAGAAACTAAAAATATACTCAGGTTATGGGCGAGCATGAAGTTTGGTAATGGGTCGAAAATGTCTACTCAACTCAAAGTCTTGCTAAACCAGGCTCAGAACAATATGCTTAGCAACCCGGACGATGCTAACTTAGCTCAAGAGGAAAATAGACTGTTTGGTGAACTGAATGAGGCTCTGTCAGTCGAGGATAGCATGAAAAAAGAGCAATCGAACCACAAGTGGAAACATGAGGGTGATAGAAATACCAATTTCTTCCATGCAGCCATGAAAATGAAGCAAGCTAAGGAGCAAATATACAAACTAACGGACGAGGCAGGTACCTTCTGTGATTATCCTGAAACTGTTGATGCTGCGTTGCTGAACTATTTCGCGGATCTATTTGGAAATAAAGACAATTTCTCTCCTAACCTTCATCTTATAGACAATGTCAATCTCCCATTAATCACTGATTCGGAGTCTGATTGTCTCATCCAAAAAGTTACTGACAAGGAGATTAAAGATACCTTATTTTCAATGAATAGAAAATCAAGCGGGGGTCCGGATGGCTTTAATGTCAATTTCTTTATTTCTTCCTGGGACATTATTTCTGCTAATTTTTGCAAAGCAATCCACAATTTCTTTGATAAATTCAAAATGATCTCTGAAGTTAACAGTACTAACCTTGTTCTAATTCCAAAAATAAAGCATCCGAGTTCAGTATCTTCCTTCCATCTGATATCCTGCTGCAATGTAACCTATAAATGCATCTCAATTTTTTTTCCAAATAGACTCCTCAATGTTCTCCCTTCACTCATATCAGGGACCAGTCGGCTTTCCTCCCTCATAGAAGTATTATTGAAAATGTCTCCCTAACCCATGAGTTAATCAAAGGTTATTCTTGCGCTAATGCCACCCCGTCTGCTCTGTTAAAATTGGATTTAAGTAAGGCTTATGACAGCATTCATTGGTCCGCTATTGTCCGGATTCTCGCAAGAATGAATTTCCCTAAGGCATTTGTTGCGTGGTTGTACATTTGCATCTCTACGCCAAGTTTCTCTCTTGTTTACAATGGTCGTAGCTCTGGATATTTTAAGAGCAGCCGTGGGATCCGACAAGGCGATCCGATATCATCTTATATCTTCATCATCGTCATGGAAGTGCTCACTTCGCTATTCAAAGACAAATTTGACCGTGGCATAATCCGTTATCACCCAAAGTGTAAACAATTAGCATTATCCGCACTGTTTTTTGCTGATGATATAATGGTTTTCTCCAGACCCGATGACAACTCACTAATCGCCATACTTGACACTCTGAAAAGTTTCTATTACATGACTGGTTTAAAACTCAACGCTGATAAATCCCATGTAATGTTTGCTGGTATTCATGAGAGCCATGCTGAAAGATTGTATAATCTTCTTCAAATGCAACCCCTCCAGAAGGGTTCTATTTATTTGGGACTGCCTTTGTGCACATCACGGATTACTAAAGCTGACTGCATGCAACTGTATAATAGAATAACGGGTGCATTAACCAACTGGGCGAATAGGTTCTTATCGCAGGCTGGAAGACTAACGCTAGTTCAGAGCATTGGATTTTCTATTTCAGTCTACTGGACTAGAGCCTTTCTTCTTCCTAAAAAATTACTTGCAATGATAACATCCGCTTTGCTTCGTTTCCTTTGGACGGGTAGTGTCCAAGGCAGGAAACCGATTCCTTGTGCGTTCCAAAAAATGTTATTACCAAAGAGCAAAGAAGGACTTGGGCTATACTCCCTACAGCATTGGAATGTCGCTGCGTTGAGCTCGCTCTTCCATAATTTCATTGGTTGCAAAGACAGTCTGTGGGTTAAATGGTGTTGGATGTACAATGTACGTAATCGCTTTTTCTGGACGATGGATGCTCCTCAATCATGTAGTTGGGGATGGCGTACTATCTTGGCTTTGAGAGATAAGTTTCTGCCTTTCATTCAATATTTAATTTATCCCGGTTGTCGCGTCTCATTCTGGAATGATCCGTGGATGGAGAAGGGTTTAATTCTGTCGAAGTTAGTCGGGTACGATGCTATACTACAGACGGGTATTCATAGAGAAGCGACTGTTAATCGTTTTATGGTTAGTGGGAAAGTGTGTTTGCCATTCTTTTCAAATGCTTGTATTAGATCCATATGCAACTCCTACCTGCAAAGCATCAAGTATAAGGAGGCTGATGAAATACATTGGGAGGGTGTCACACACAGTACAAATCTAGTCTATAAACTATTGATTAGCTGCAAACAACTCACTGATTGGCAATGGTATAAGCTTGTGTGGAATAAAAACGCGGTGCCTGCAGAAAACTTCATGCTTTGGAAGACGGTCAATGGTGCTTTGCTGACGAAGACAAGATTAGCACAAATGGGAATGTTAGTGAACACCTCCTGCCTACTTTGTGACGGCAGTGAAGATTCAAAGGAACATTTATATTTCGAATGCTCGTATACTAAAGAGTTATGGAATAAAATCCTGTTGCTTTTTGGTTATAGCGCGATACCGGTGACTTCTGAGGAGCAATGGCATTTCATACGACTGACAACCAGATGGAGAGATCAGGAGCATGTTCTTTTCATCCTATGCATCAAAAAGATTGTGTGTCTGGTTTGGGAAGAAAGAAATTTGCGTGTTTTCATGTCAAAAAGACGCGGTTCGGATGAACTTTGGACGTTGTTTAAACTACTTGTTCGCAGGGACTTAACTTCATCCATTTTTCATTTTGACAGAGCTTTTTTGTACTCTTGGTTCAGCATCTTGTTCTGACGTTTTTGCTCTTTTTTTGTTTGTCTGTTTGTTTGTAATCATCCATTCTGTCATGTACTTGGCTTTGTGCTGAGTGCATTTTGTAACTGTTTGTTCTTGTGTTTTAATAAATGTGGTAGGGGTCCACTCAACCCCGCTTGCCTTGCAAAAAAAAAAATATTGTTAAAGTTATTATACTTGCCAGACTTTATGTCTGACCCCCATGTTTTCGCCTCTATTCTTCCTCCCCCCCCCCCCCCCTCCCCGCAGGTTCTCAGGGTGGGACTAGTACTAGTGGAGCTTGATCTTTGATCTTTTTCTCTCTCTTTTGGAAGTGCTTGGATTGCTGAAAGTAAAGTTCAGCTCATCTCTTTTATGGCTACTTATATTGGGGTTCATGCTTTTTATTTTATGTACTCTGAAACAATTTATCAAGATGGATATTAAGTGTACTTGGTTTATGAAGTTGTTGTAATCAAACTATTTCTCCGCTGCAATAAAAGTTGTTTTAAAATTTTCAAGTACCATTATTTATATCTGTCTTGTTATATTCTGTTCTATACACTAAATATGCTTCATGGAAGTTAATGCATTCCCTTTGTGAGTGACATTAATGGACGTGGGGTGTTACACGTGGTATCAGAGCTGAAGGTTACTAGACCAGATATGAATTTTGAAAAACTATTTTTCAAAAAGCATTTTATAAAGAAATACATTCAAAAGTATGTTTTAAGGAAAGTATTTTCAAGAGAAAAGTTTGTTTTAAAAACATAGCCCCCAAGAGCCATATATCTTTCTTTCGAATTCCCCATTTTGAATCTCTTCATTTTCTTTTCAGCATGTCCAGAATTCCCGAGATACCCGAGGGGATACCGATACCAGGATGGTTTAGAAGGTATTTGGAAGCTAGGGCCAATGTCGCAGGCCCAGCAAATGCTCCTCCTCCTCCTCCTCCCCGTGTTGATACTTTTGCAAAGATATGCAAAGATTTTAAAGCAATGGGCGGGAAACCATTTCACGGATCAGAGACGTTTATTGAAGCTCGAAATTGGCTTAAGGAGGTGGAAGATCTATTAGGTATTTTCGAAGTAGAAGATGGAAGGAAGGTCCAATTGGCTTCTTGGTTAATGAATGACGAAGCCTCGTTTTGGTGGGAGGTCACGAACGGAGAGCATCCGGTGGAGACATGGATGGATTTCAAGCGTAGGTTCGAAATGAAGTTTCTCTCACGAGCAGAAGATAATTTATATATGGAAAGATTCTTGGCGTTGAAGCAAGGGGATTTATCAGTAAAGGAGTACGTCAACAAGTTCAATCAGTTGGCGTGATTTGGCTTGGAATTGGTAAACACACCTGAGAAGAAGGCCCTAAGGTTCGTTAAGGGTTTGAATGAGCCACTACATGGGTTAGCTATGACCCACATTCCTATGGGGGCTACCTTTGAGAAGTTGGTTGACATGGCACTTATGCACGAGGAAGAGAAAGGTGTTAATGCTAATAAGGCACCGGAGAAGAAAGGGGACCAAAAGAAACCACAACATCAAAACAAGAAAGGCGGGAAGAATAATAATGGCAAAGGAAAGAAGAAGTGCTTTAATTGTGGGACACCAGGCCATCTGAGTAAATACTGTAGGAAAAAGAAGAAGGCTAGTTGTTTCCACTGTGGAGAGGCAGGTCATCTAGTTAAGGACTGCCCAAGGAAATAGGGGCAAGGGCAAAGAACTTCTGGAGGGCAGCTTCAGGCTCTCATGGCACCAGGGCAGGCAGAGGGAAAATTCAGGCTCTCATGGCACCAGGACAGGAGAGAGGTAGAAACATTTCCGTTGAAAGTTTAGTTTTTCTGTTTGATCATCCTGTTCGTACTTTGTTTGACTCTGGCGCTTCACACTCGTTTGTATCTGCTTCATTAGTTGAAACACTGCACCTAAATACTAGTCTAGTTACGGATCCCATAGTAGTCTCAAATCCTATTGGTGGTTCGGCTCATCTTTCTATGATTTGTCGGGATTTGAGAGTGTCTATCTTGGGCGTTGGGTTTGAATGCAACGTCTTTGTTCTTGGCTTCATGGGCTACGGCTTGATTCTAGGTATGGATTGGCTAACTAGATACGGTGCCATCCTAGATTGTGAAAAAAGGGCAGTTAGATTGTTGTCTCGTTGTGGAAAGACCCTTGATATTTCTTGTGACCCTAGAGGTCCGGTAATGCTTAGCTACCTAGAATCCCTTGACGCATCCAATGATGATTTGAAATATGTTCGTGTGGTCCATGAATATAGTGACGTCTTCGATGAAGTTCGAGGTTTACCCCGAGGCGTGAGATAGACATTCGAATATATCTAGTAGATAATGCAAAGCCAGTTGCATTACCAGTGCACCATATGGCTCTGAGAGAGAGAAGAGAACTCAATAAGCAAGTAAAAGAATTGCTTGAGAATAGGTTCATAAGAAGAAGTATTTCGGAGTGGGGTGCTCCAGTCTTTTTTCTACAAAAGCTGATGGTTCACTTAGATTGTGCGTGGACTATAGAGAGCTAAATAAGCTAACAAAGAAGAACAGACACCCATTACCGAGGATAGATGATTTATTCAATCAGTTAGTGGGTGCTTTAGTTTTCTCACAACTAGATTTATCTATAGGGTTTCATCAGCTAAGGGTGGCTGAAGATAGCATCGATAAGACTGCCTTTAGAACTCCTGACGGTTTCTTTGAGTGGCTCGTAATGCCTTTTGGTTTGACGAATGCACCCTCATACTTTGTTGACTTAATGAGTAGGGTGTTTAGGGAGTTTCTAAACAAGTTTGTGGTAGTCTTTGTAAACGATATTCTGGTTTTCTCTAAAAATGAAGAAGAGCATGCCCTACATCTTAGGGAAGTCTTAGAGACCCTACGAGTGCATCAGCTAAAAGCTAAGTTCTCCAAGTGCCATTTTTGGAGAAAGGAAGTGAGGTTCTTAGGACACGTGCTCTCTAAGGAAGGGATAGTTGTGGATCCCGCCAAGGTGGTGGCAATCCAAGATTGGAAAACTCCTAAAAACGCAACAGAAGTAAGAAGCTTTTTATGGCTAGCTGGCTATTATAGGAAGTTCATTAAGGACTTCGCGAAGATATCAGCCCCTCTCACTCGATTAACGAAGAAGAACTTGATTTTTTCTTGGGACATTGACTGTGACGATGCTTTCCAATGTCTAAAGAGGGCTTTGACGACCGCTCCAATTTTAGTTTTGCCAGACGGGAGTAAGACATTCACTGTATATATCGATGCTTGCGGGACAGGGCTTGGCGCAGTTTTAATGCAAGAGGGAAGGGTGATATGCTATGGAGGAAGGCATTTGAAATCCCACGAGAAAAATTACCCTACCCACGACTTAGAGTTGGCGGCCATAGTTTTTGCGCTTAAGTCATGGCGTCATTATTTGCTTGGCGAGAGGTTTGAGTTGTATACAGACCATAAGTCGCTAAAGTACTTATTCTCTCAGAAGGACCTAAACTTGAGGCAACAGAGATGGATGGAGTTTTTGGCATCCTACGATTTTGAGATCGCATATACCCCTGGCAAGGGTAACGTTGTAGCTGACACCTTAAGTAGAAAGAAGTAAACTTTAAGTCCTTTGTTCATAGAGCGACAGAGTTTGGAGTATATATCTTCCTTTAACTTCAGACCCTCTGTCGATTATGTACCCGGATTATTGGCATCGTTAGAGGTGCAACCTACACTGTTGGGTCGAGTTGGAGAGGCATAGCGAAACGACCCACAATTGGTTGAGATAGTAGGCAAGCTTATAGGAGGGGAGTCCTCGAGTCATCTGAATAGATATGCTATAGATGAGAGAGGTTGGCTACGTAGAGATGGAAGACTTTGCGTACCATAAGACGAGAGTTTGAAGAAGGCAATTCTTGAAGACTCACATCGCTCTAAGATGACCATACATCCCTGTGGTGATAAGATGTATAGGGATATAAAGCGAGTTTTTTTTGGGCAGGAATGAAGAAGGACGTGAATGAGTTCGTTGTTAGATGCTTAGTGTGCCAGCAAGTCAAGGCGGAGCAAAAGAAGCCCGGAGGCTTGCTCCATCCTTTAGATATTCCGCTTTGGAAATAGGAAAGCATTTCCATGGATTTTGTATATGGGTTACCAAGATCAAAGAAGGGTAATACAGGGATTTGGGTAATTGTAGACTGACTTACTAAAAGTGACCATTTTATTCCCGTTAAAAGTAGAAGGACCATCGCATGGTTAGCATCCGTTTACCTTCGAGAGATAGTCCGTTTGCACGGCATACCCTCTAGCATTGTGAGCGATAGAGATCCCATTTTCACAAGCAAATTTTGGAAAAGCTTACAAGAGGCGGCTGGAACGCAATTATGCTTAAGTACCGCTTATCATCCTCAGACAGACGGCCAGACCGAGAGAGTAAATCGGATTCTAAAAGACTTTCTAAGGCTATGCATCCTAGATTTTGGAGGAACATGGGAAGAACATCTTCCACTAGTGGAGTTCGCCTATAATAATAGTTTTCAGGCTAGCATTGGCATGGCACCTTTTGAGGCTCTTTATGGATGACCGTGTTGATCACCTACTTGTTGGTGGGAATCCACGGACAAGGTTTTGCTTGGACCCGACATGATTAGGGAGACTTCGGAGAAGATAGACCTGATTCGACGGAGAATGAAGACGGCGCAGGACCGACAGAAGTTATATGCTGATAGGAGACGAACCGATCTTGAGTTCAATGTTGGGGACATGGTTTTTGTTAACGTGTCACCATTGAGAAACGTAGTCCGCTTTGGATCAGTAGGGAAGTTGGCACCAAGGTTTGTAGGACCCTATCCAATTACAGAGAGGATTGGGCAGATTGCGTATAGAGTAAAGTTACCAGAGAAGCTCAGCGGAGTTCATGACGTGTTTCACGTTTCGCATTTGCGTAAGTATTTGCACGATACGGTGGAAGTGGTAGAGCCGAGCACATTCGAAGAAGTGGAAGTAGAGCACAATGCCACGATCAGACGAGCCCCTACACGCATTCTCGGATCGGAGGTCAAAAAGCTTCGAAACAAAGAGGTCAAGTTGGTCAAAGTGCAATAGGGAGATGATCAAAGAGACGCGACTTGGGAGACGGAAGATAAGATGCGTACGCTGTACCCTTTTCTTTTTGAGGGTATGTTTTATTTTCTTCAATTTTCTACCGCTTTGTTGATACTTGTCCTATCTTTTAGTATTATCTTTGCGATGACATCTTCGATCTTTAGTTAGGAAGAACCCAATGGTTGCAAACATGTGTTTGAGACATGTTATGTTTGATGGATGCAAATGGATGCAACTGGTTGCTAGTGGTTGCTCGTGGATGCATGTACGCACACCTTAGGCACTAGATCGGCTCAATCACCTTCATATTGCATATAAATGTGTATGCATATTTAAATTAATGGATGTATAATGGTTGTGTTATCATATGGATTTTGCATTTTGATGAATGGTTGTGCACACATGTAGAAATAATGTGTATCGATAGGATTCTTTCGCATACATAATGGACGCATGGCACTATCATGATTTGCATTAAGGAGGTCAACTGAATCAGTAGACCAACTGAATCAGTAGACTGCCTGATTTTGAATTAGATAAGGAACATATACACACACTTCTTGCATATGTTCATACAGCATTAGAAATCTTGTAAGGACAATGGATGCCTGTGTTTGATGGTTGAGTAGATGGATGGTTGGATGTTAGGATATGCATTCTCCTTAACTTGGAGATTTCGGGGGCGAAATCCTTTAAGGAGGGGAGAATGTAACACCTGTAATTTTAAATATTAAGTTAACAAATTAAAGAATACTTAATTTCAAAAGTGGGAATCAAGGGAAATGGGTTGCTCCATTGCATTCGTCTCGAAATTCTGCTTGAGATAGAGTCCGAGTTTGCGTACAACGGACACCGTATAAAGGAGATACGGACGAATGAAGTTAGGCAGAAAAACCGGAAACAAGCCAGAATACACTGGCGCACTTGTGAAGTGCGCCAGTACAAGAATGCACTGGCGCACTTGTGAACTGCGCCAGTACAAAAATGCACTGGTGCACCTGCCAAGTGCGCCTAGGTCGGGCTAAAAGCCTACACACAGTTCTGGAGTGTTCTGATATGAACAGTGAGTCATTGCTGAGTCACTAGGGCTTAGGTGGCTATCTGAATGGTTCTGGCTATTCCTAGGTTAATCCGACGGCTCTTAATTAATTAATCTTCTATAAAAATACCCTAAACCCCTAACCCTAATCACACAAATTCATACCAAGAGCCGCCATGTCGTCAATGGAGAACCTAGAGTATCCGCCATGCACTTTCAACCCTAAAGCAAGATAGAGGCTTGAATCAAAATCAAATCAAATCTAAATGACAACTAAGTCTACATCAAAGGCGAGCAATTCAATTTCAGAATACAGACTCCAGAAAGACAAGACTATTATTTTTGATTATGTGTATGATAGCATTCACAAAATAATTCATTAATTTAATTATGATAAGATATAATTGGGATCATAAGAATATGATTTTGAGTCATGTGATGTAAATTATATGTATGTTTGTGGTGTTGAATCATATGTTAGTTCTTATGTGAATTTTATGCAAGTTGGATCATATGTTAGTTCTTATGTGAATCCTATGCAAGTTGAATCATATATCTTATGCAAGTTTGTGGTGATTGGATCATATATTCTTATATGAATCTTATGCAAGTTTGGGTTGTTAAAATATATGTGAAACATGTATATGCATATGCTAGTTTATGTGAAATTAATCTATATGTTTAGATCCATATGCAAGTTCACATCTTTATGTTTAGATCCATAAGCAAGATTGCATCTTTATGTTTAGATCCATAAGCAAGATTACATTTTTATGTTTAGATCCATAAGCAAGAATACACCTTTATATTTAGATCCATATGCAAGTTCACACCTTTATGTTTGGATCTATGGCAGTACATAAGTTATGCAAGTTTATGCCCATCACCTATGCTAGTTTGAATGAAATTCATATGCAAGTTATTGGCTATGTAATCTTATGTCATGATCCTTAGATCTATTTTATGTGTTATGTGATGTTGTTTTTCTTTTTATAAGTTAGACTATTTGCGAGTCTAACATATGTCATATGAAAACGTACGAATAGCGGGGGGATGATGGGATAATATTGAATATACATAAAATTGTGAATTGGCATAAAATGGCCTTAAAAAGGCATATAATTAATTTGAGACATTAATTGGCATAATTGGTATTTATGGACATAATTTTAAGAGACAATTATGGACATAAATAAATTTGGAATTTAATGACAAGTTTGAATAGGGATATTAATCCAATTTGGGGTTAAATAAATATGTGTAATAATAAACCGCCTAAGACATGAGGTTAGACTCTTTTGTGGTGTAAGACTGCCCGGACCCGCCCGGCAAATCCAGCAGCCACAAATGCCAGTCTAATGTAAGAGGTCAAAGGCATGAATTAAATGCGTAACAGTTGTATAGACACGAGGTTAGGCTCATTTGCGGTATAAGACTGCCCGGACCCGCCCGGCAAATCCAGCAACCGCAAATGCCAGTCTAATGTGGGAGGTCTTTACAAGGTTATGGTTCTAATGAATTAAGTAACACTTAACCAGATAAACATGTGGTGGGACATGGGGGGGTTAAGTGGGTGCCTTGGGTGGCATGTGAAATTAAGTGGGTGCCTTGGGTGGCATGTGAAATACGATTAGATGCACTTAACCAAGCTGAAACATGTAAGAAGACATGAATAAAAATGGGGTTAAGAGGGAAACCTTAGTGGGGACCAAGCATAGGTGGAAAGCTTGTGTCATGTGTAGGGGGCCTTTTCAAACCAGTAACCCATTAAGTATCTTTGTGAGCTCGATCCAAGTCGAGGACGGGACACGCTTATTGGATTTGATTGTAAGAGGTCAAAACGGGTTAGCGGTGGCAACACAAGTCCAACGGGGTCATGTGCGTGCGTGGGCCCAGGCTGGTAGGTAAGACGTTGTTCCATCGTGTAGATATAAGCCGTGCATCTTTAGTGGTATCGGGTTGCCACTTTGGGGATTGATACACCCCATTGTGGGATCAACACGGGAATCTATGAGTTAGGGAGTCGATCGAATGGGGGTAGTAGGTACAACTAGTGGAGATAGGGGCAGACGACACCTACGAAGGCAGCTAGGGGTACACGAACTACCACTATCATTATTAAGTTCTGTAGGCGGGATCAACTTTTAGGGTGACTAGTGGTGCAGTATAGTAATTATCCTATAGTAATTAGGAACGAGATTAACGCCAGAGGATTCCTCTTATTTGCTTTGTCATGCCCACTTGTTCCATGGTCATATCTTATCTTACCAGTTTATGCCTTATCCTAGTTACTATAATAATTATATTGTTAAAGTTATTATACTCGCTAGACTTTATGTCTGACCCCCTCGTTTTCGTATCTTTTCTTCCTCCCCCCCCCCCCTCGGTTCTCACGGTGGGACTAGTACTAGTGGAGCTTGATATTGGATCTCTTTTGGAAGTGCTTGGATTACTGAAAGTAAAGTTCAGCTCATCTCTTTTATGGCTACTTGTATTGGGGTTTATGTTTTTTATTTTATGTGCTCTGAAACAATTTATCAAGATGGATAATAAGTGTACTTGGTTTATGAAGTTGTTGTAATCAAACTATTTCTCCGCTGCAATAAAAGTTGTTTTAAAATTTTCAAGTGCCATTATTTATATTTGTCTTGTTATTTTATGTTCTATACACTAAATACGCTCCATGGAAGTTAATGCATTCCCTTTGTGAGTGACATTAATGGACGTGGGGTATTACATCAGGCACCGACCCTCCCGCCTCCTCCTGAGTCACCGCAACCCCCTGCCGCCACCCACGACCCCACGCCGCCCTCCTCCGACCGCCAGTCAGCCCGTGGGACCTTCAATCACCAAAAATCAAATTTTCATAAATTTATGTATTTACATTTAAGTCCCTAGTCTATTTTAGCTAATATCTCCCAATCCGAGCGCTTTAGGCTAAAACTCCATACTACCAAAATCGAAGAGCACGATCTCCTCTTCGATTTAAGTATATGGAAGTCAAATTTTGGATTGCGGAGTTATTCAGAAAACGCGTCCAAAATCTATTGTCCAAAAGATGTCTTTTCGCAAATTCTGGCGAAATGGAGCATTTTCGAAAGAAAGCCCACTAGGCGAATGTCGTCCGGAATGACGCGCTTGAGCTACATAAAAAGACGGTGTGAAGATTGGAGCTCGTTTGCAAAGTCCGCGATCAGAACAGTAAATTAGGACTTTAGAAAAGCACGGGGGAGTGGATCCCAAAGTGAGAAGTCCCTACTTTAACTAATTTACAGTTAAATATATTTTAGGATGTAGACGGGGCTTAGTGGCCCCCGACACTATTTATTGTACAAATCCTGTTGTTTGTTTTCGGTTTGTACTGTGGGAATTTGGATTGTAGTTGTGAAATTGATTGTGAATAGTTTGTGGACTTGTTTTGATTGAAATTGATTTGTGTATGGTGCGAGCCAGTATCAAGAGAGGGGTAATGCTAGACATTACTCCGGTTTTAGTATCGCGCCGTTATAATGCCGAAATTTTCTGTAATAAATATTTATTCGTTAAAAATTTAATTTTTAATGTGTATATGAACTGTATAAAATATTTGAAAAATAAAAATATTATTTTTATTGAATGTATGAACTATATAAAATATGCATGTGTTGAAATAAATATTTTATCGTTAAAAATATAATTTTAACGTATGTATGAACGGCATAAAATTCTCTTGAAACGAAAATGAATATTCATTTACAAATCGGACGATTTGTTTATGGACACACATTTAACTGACATTGATTGGGACGATAAATTTTACACATCGCCCAACTGCACAAATAAAATTCAATGTTTGTTAATTGAAACCCCATACGGGTATTGGGATGATAATTGACGTACACTAATCCTAATTGTTTAGTTGTATGTTAATCGATTGGTTGACAGACTGTTTTAAGCGTTAATTAATTATATTTAATGCTTATGCAGTTGCGTAATGCACTGTGGATGATGGATGATTGTTTATCATTGTAATTATATACATGCGTTGTATGGAATCCATATAAATAACATTATATAGTAGCTGATTGGGTCTCATTCCAATTTAGGAAAAATAACGAATATTTTACAATAATATTCAAAAAAAGATTTAAAATATTCATGTGTTGGATAAAATATTTAAACAATATTTTAAAAATAATATTCGGTAAAGGGTTAAAATGTGAATTTGATGTCCGATTTTGGATAGACACGAAAATATTGAAATGTGTGAAGCCGTGTTGATGCACCAGCCCTGACTAGCATACTCCCATGAGTAGGTAAGACCTTAATCCTCTCTTCTTTCTCTAGGGGAGGTGTGACTAAAAGGAGCGGTTGTGCGACTGCTTATCTCTCCCTGATTCTCTTCTGGGGAGGAGGGTGTTCCACCACTTCGACTGATGCGGACGCGGCGCGGTTCCCTTGTCGCAAAAGAAGTAATGAAAGGAAGCGCTTTAACACAAATGATAATTATATTGATTTTATTCATTTTTATAATGAATATCGAAAAGGAAATGACTTCAAAATCTAATATTTTGAAAATATTATCATTTAAATATTATAATGAAAAAGAATCATCAATTTTGATTTAAAATTTAATTAAAAGTGGGAATCATTTTAAAACGAATTTATAAACGATTTGTAAAATACATTTTAAATGGAAATCGATGAAATATATATATATATTAATGGTCTGAATAGAATGCGCCGTGACCGTTCGCGAATTTCGACCATTGACTTCGAAGTGACATTACGGGAGATCCGACCATCAGATTCTACTAAAAACGGAATTGTTAGATTCATATCAGAAGAGATTTCCAACGAATATAAGAGATTTGAAATCTAACAGTTGGATTTGGAATTATGTCCAAATCAAATTTGGAAAAGGTCGCTGTAAATGCAGTTCGATGACCGTTTATGGAAATCGACTGAAAGGGCCTTAATAAAATTATTAAAAATATTAATAATTTGTGTAAAATCATAATAAATGATTTGGAAAGAATTGGGATGAAAAATTCCACGTTTGTAAAGATAAAAATAAATTTTTATCAAAATGAACTAGTTATTAACTAGAAAAATAATCCAATGGTTTTAAATAAATAAATTGGATTTGAAATGGTTTTTAAAAATAACCAGAATGTTCCAATGAATAAATTGGAATGGATTGGAATAGAAATAATCTTCGGAATATTTCGATGTTGGATTCTGTGGTTATACAGATATTGTTATGGGAATTTAGGAGATACATATATCGTTATTCCCAATACGATATACGTTAGTTTCAGAATTTGATATTGAATATAAGCAGATATAATTTCTATTCAGGGCCTTATATTTAATATTAAATTGGATTTTGGGTTTGACGTGAACAGTGTCTTAAATAACACAGTTCTTAAGCCCAACAGAGAAAAGAATAAATCTTTTAATTAAGATTTAGTGAAGTTTTCCAATTAATCGATATTTAATTGGAATTGAATAAAAGGATTGGTTTCTGGGTTTGTCGTGAATGGTGTCTTCAATAACACTGTTCTTAAACCCCGCGTGAAAATAATAAATCTTATAATTAAGATTATTAGAGTTTCCAACTATATTTGGTAATTGGAATAGAACGGGATATAAATTGGGTTTATTGTGAACTGTGTTTTAAATGACATTCGTTCTTTAACCCAATTAACAGTGAAATATGATTCAGAATTTATAAATCTTTTTATTAATATTTTATGAAAATTTTCCAAAGTAATGTTTTCCAATTTAATAAAATAAATTGGAAAGGAAAGGAATTCGATTTGGTAATAATCGAAGTGAACTTCTGTGGAGGAAGACCGTTAATATATATGGAATTTAAAAGGCTTTGTCGAAATTCCATTTATATTATTAGTCGGATACGGAAGTTTATATCGAATATATATTGATCTGTTTTCCATGAAGATTCCATAATTAATGAAATGTGATTTTGGGTTTATTCTGAACTATGTTTTAAATGACATTGGTTCTTTAACCCAGTTAAAAGCAGGATTGATTTCCAAAGTTAAATAATCATTATATAATGATTTTTGGGGATTAAAACTAAGTGGAGTTTTAATGAATCTTTAATTAGATTGAAATGAGAATGTGATAATTTAAATTATCATATTTGGGAAATGATCGAGAATGGCGTACCACCAGTTTTACTCCAAGCGATAGTTAAATCTTTAATTAGATTTGAATGTGAAATGGTAAGTAATTTTACCGATAACACCATGGTGTTAGATATGGAGTATTACCAGTTTTGCTCCATGAGATAAATAGGATGGGATTAGGAAATAAAACAAATGATTTCTTCGGTAAGGTTCGTTAATCCCGACTAGTTTGGAAAACCTTAATTTGGTTTAAATTGTGAAAATAATATTTGAATAAAAGAATATTTTGGATTGGAATTAGGCGTATGTCATGTTATTATGGCACTTGTTTGTAAGATACGTGAGTTATTTATAAAGACCGGGTTTATCTCGTTCTAAATAATTGATACGACGATAAGTCGACGATGAAGACGGTGGTTGAAGACCGGAGATCTTTAAATCATTTGGATGATTACTGATGTCTTGATTGGGCTGTACTCCCAAGACAAGGTAATAAGTGGTGATCGTCCTAACGTACTTGGAGATCAACCAGATATGCGAGGACCTCTCTCCTATATTGGACATATGGGACGAGGAATAAGGTGCCTCCGGTTTCATTCAGACCCAAAACGAACTTGTAAATGGATGTGAGTCTGACACTGGATTTTATTCTGTGTTGATTGATTTCTATTAAATATATATATCCGTTTGGTGGTGGAGAATTTATTCTCTTGCTTAACACCCTTCTCTGAGACGTACGAGCTTAGAGGTTATATATCGATAGACATCAGTAGCACGGCGTGAATTGCCTATATGGCATGCTAAGATGCAATTGATCAAGGCTTTTGTTGAAAAGCAGAGTCTTGTGATTGATGATCAAAGCACGGCTTAAATAGCATAGCTTTGTGCATAGCGTTAATTCGCGAGCCTCACACCCCGGTGTGAACTGTAAACGGGAAAGGCCCTCAGGGAGGACATGCGTTTCTTTCCAGCTAGGAGTGGTGTCATGGTATGGAGCCCAGACATTTTACTCATGTGGATGTTGCATATTATTTGATGGATAGCAAGGCGCCTCAGATATATATATCGGTCACTATGGGACAATGGATGATATGGTCGACATACTGACCAGACCAACGCCTGATAGGGCGGGGAAATGCATTGTTCAGGAATTTTAATCCACTAACGTAAGTGTGGACTGGCCCTGACGCTCCAAGGGCTCACCTGAGTCAGGGTCCTAAGGCACGGGCTAGAGTGTCTCGATTTCGGTAAAGACAATCCCTTGCCTTGGTTCACAGATGGAATCCAATTTCCAATATGTGACATTTTAGTTTTAATTGTAGAACTAGTATGGCAACATGATATATGGTACCCATGCCATCTATGATTGATACATTTATATTTGAAGTTGTTTTTAACACTATGCACTTATAGTAATATCAAAATAATTTATTTTAAACGTATCAAGCATGTTTGGCTATTATAAGGGAAAATTCTATTCTTCGGCTTGCGTTGCATTGTGTGATGGACCTGAGTCTTATAATAGCTTCATTTTTTAAAAAGCATTGCGCTGTTTATAAAATGTTTTATGCATTGGTATTCTTGGGAGAAAACCCGTTCCGTGTTATATGGCGTGGTCCTTTGATTTACTTTATTTTAAAGTAAAGTTTCAAATAACCGTTTGAGTTCTCACAGCAGTCCCATGACTGACTTGGAGTTTATTGTTTTAACCTAAACTCTAGGTGCCCCTATTTTCCGCACGGATAGCTAATAGTTTTAGTTTTGCAGATATTATATTCACAGGATCCTGGCTTACAACTGGAACTATACTTGGAAAGCTCTGTATCCGTGTATCTCTTTCAGTTGTGTTATGTATTATTTTTCTACTGCATTGTAATTTTAAATCTCTGATTTTCATGTAATATTTATTCATACTCTGTAATATTCTTGTACTCTGATGTAAATTGTTGTAACAACAATGAAATGTTCTTCTGTTTATGTTCTAATTTGTCATGTTAGTTGGTATCAGAGCTTTAGTTTACAGAGCTCGAGAACAAGACATAATAGAACCGAACGAAAGAATTCATCAGAGATTAGATTAGTAATATCCAATAAGAATGATTCGTTAGAGATAGGATCGGTAGTATCATAAAATGAGTTCAAAGAGTGTTATTTTTAAAATAAAAATGAAAACAAATTTTATTTTGAAAATTTATATCACATTATACATATTTGAGTATGTTATTTTAAATTGATTTGGACAATCGAGTATATGAATTTTGCATATACGCCTAACTAGCGTGTATACGAAGTCTCAAATATACTGGATAGATATAAAATCACACTCAGGTCGCTCGAAGATGTTTCTGATAATGGTTTGAAACATCATTAGTGCTTATTTTCGAGTTTCGAAAGTGGGATATTTATATATTTCCAACTGACTGGTGTGAGAACCAGAACTTAATTAGAGTACATTGGTTGTAAATTGTCATCAAAATGGATTTTTTGAATATATTAAAGTCATATGTTTGAAAAGCTAATCATCTAATTGATTGCTGGTTGTGATGTTTGATTATTAGTTTAACTAATAAAAATAATGGAATGATTATTAACTTAACTAATATGTGAATAAAAGGTAAAATTAGCCAAATTAAATCAGATATTGAACTGAATTGAAATTTGTTAGAATTACATATATGTACATGTATATATGTGTAAACAGGTCATAGCAGGGAAGCTAAGAAGAGGAATAAAATTGTATGCCTGACAAATAGGTACATTTTTACCATTTTCTTGGGTTTCGATGATTTTATGAGTCGATTGGCTAGCTGCTTGGCTTTCTGTTTTTCTTTTGGATTGGTGAGGTCCCTGTGAGGCAAGTTGCGGTTTTAAATATCAACCCGTACAAAGGAGGTCATGGCGAAATTTTTCGAAAATTTAGGGTGTTAGCCAAATTTTTGAAGAATTAGAAAATTCTTAGAAACTGAAAAGTTGAAGAATGAAAGCCAGAATGAAAGTTGAGTTGGTTGGTTAAACAACTTTCAGCTTCGTTCCTTTTCGAGGACGAAAAGATTTTAAGTGGGGGAGGTTGTAACAACTCGGATTTTCAGAACCAATTTAATTTTTTTATTTTAGCTATTCTAATGTATTATGAATATTTAAAATGATTTATTTTAAATAATAATAATTTATTTTTTTAATCGAAGTTAGAACGTATAAATATATTTTAATTATAAAACGATCCTGAAATGGCGCGGTAGTTTGAAAATTCGATGTCAAATTTCAATTGAAGGTACAAGATTCAAAATAAATCAGATTTCAATGAAACAAGAAATATTTGAATCTGTTTAATTATATCTTTCTAATGAATGCGAAAAATCCAGATTTCATAACGGGAATAAAAAGTTACGTCCAGTTTAAAATTTCAAATAGTCGCTATGGAATTTATTTATATTTTATATAATATATAACCCATAAAATTTGCCATTTTGCAAAGACCTCCATTTTCGATGAAACCACTTTTGTTGGATCCGGAATGTCAAATTATTGCTAGTCTCCAATTTTCATAATTTTTGGAATTAATATGTGAGCGTGGTAAATTTAAACGCGTTCGGTCAATTCAGTTCGAATTTAATCAACTGGAAAATGACCGTTTTTTAAACGTCGCCAAATTCGACGAAATTAGTTTTGTTAAGACCATATCGTCAAAACATTGCTAGATTTAATTTTTTTGGAATTTTTGGAGTCAGTATGTGGCCTTGGTAAATTAAAATGTACGTTGAAATCAATTTTGAACATTATATTAATTCATATTTTAATTTAAAGAAAAACTGATCGAAACAGTCGAATGGACATTATGGGACATATCCATTGCGTTCGGAATGGTGATAATTAGCTAGGGGCGACAGTTGTTGGGTCTCGTTTGGATTTCGTTTACAAAGTCACACTTTTTGGAGAAACATAAAAATAAAATAATAATTATATATAAGTCCCCCTTTAAACCCTCGTTCATTATTGTAGTCGCCGCCTCTTTCTTCCAAACTGCGATTTCACCCTATCGCTCCAGCCTCCCTCCCCTCCGTCACGACGCCACCGCCGCCGCCCCACCACCAACGTTAGGCGCCGAACCTCTAGCCTCCTCCTGAGCCGTCGAAACCCCCTCTCTCTCCCTATTCAGTAAACCCCCAATCCACCAAAAACCATTGCCGCCACCATTGTAGGCCCCACCCTGACCACCGCAACTCCCTGCCACCACCCACGACCCCACGCCGCCCTCCTCTGACCGCCAGTCATCCCGTGGGTCCTCCAATCACCAAAAAATCAAATTTTCATAAATTTCTGTATTTACATTTAAGCCCCTGGTCTGTTTTAGCCAATATCTCCCAACCCGAGCGCATTTGGCTAAAATTCCACATTACCAAAGTCGAAGAGTACGATCTCCTCTTCGATTTGAGTATATGGAAGTTAGATTTTGGATTGCAGAGTTGTTTAGAGAACGCATCCAAAGTCTATTGTACAAAAGATGTCTTTTCGCAAATTCTGGCGAAATGGAGCATTTTCGGAAGAAAGCCCACTGGGAGAAAGTTGTCCGGAATGGCACGCTTGAGCAAGAAAAAAAGACGGCGTGAAGATTGGAGCTCATTTGCAAAGTATGGGATCAGAATAGTAAATCAAAACTTAAGAAAAGCACGACGGAGTGGATCCTAAAGTGGGAACTCCTTCTCACTTTAATTAATTTACAGTTACATATATTTTAGGATAAGCCCCTGATACTATTTATTGTACAAACCCTGTTGTTTGTTTTCGATTTGTACTGTGGGAATTTGGATAGTAGATGTGAAGTTGATTGTGAATAGTTTGTGGAATTGTTTGGATTGAAATTGATTTGTGTATGGTGCGAGCCAGTATAAAGAGAGAGGTAATGCTAGACATTACTCCAGTTTTAGTATCGCACCGTTATAATGCCGAAATTTTCTGTAATAAATATTTATTCATTAAAAATATAATTTTTAATGTGTATATGAACTGTATAAAATATTCATGTGTTGAATAAAATATTTGAACAATAAAAATATTATTTTAATTGAATGTATGAACTATATAAAATATGCATGTGTTAAAATAAATATTTTATTATTAAAAATATAATTTTTAACGTATGTATGATGACATAAAATTCTCCTGAAATGAAAATGAATATTCATTTACAAATCAGACGATTTGTTTATGGACACACATTTAACTGACATTGATTAGGACGATAAATTTTACACATCGCCCAACTGCATAAATAAAATTCAGTGTTTGTTGATTGAAACCCCACACAGGTATTGGAATGATAATTGATGTACACTAATCCGAGTTGTTTAGTTGTATGTCAATCGATTGGTTGACAGACTGTTGTAAGCATTAATTATTTATATTTAATGCTTATGCACTTGTATAATGCACTCTGGATGATGGATAATTGTTTATCATTGTAATTATATACATGCGTTGTATGGAATCCATATAAATAGCATTATATGGTAACTGATTCGGTCTCATTCTAATTTGGGAAAAATAACGAATATTTTACAATAATATTCAGAAAAAGATTTAAAATATTCATGTGTTGAATAAAATATTTAAATAATATTTTAAAAATAATATTCGGTAAAGGGTTAAAATATGAATTTGATGTTCGATTTTGGATGGACACGAAAATATTGAAATGTGTGAAGCCGTGTTGATTAGATATGCGCCAGCCCTGAATAGCATACTCCCACGAGTAGGAAAGATATTAGTCCTCTCTTCTTTCTCTAGGGGAGGTGCAACTAAAAGGAGCGGCTGTTTGGCTCCTTATCTCTCCCTGATTCTCTTTTGGGGAGGAGGGCATTCCACCACTTCGACTGACGTGGACACGGAGCGGTTCCCTCATCGCGAAAGAAGTAATGAAAGGAAGCGCTTTAACACAAATGGTAATTATATCGATTTTATTCATTTTTATAATGAATATCGAAAAGGAAATGATTTCAAAATCTAATATTCTGAAAATATTATCATTTAAATATTATAATGACAAGGAATATTCAACTTTGATTTAAAAATTAAATGAAAGTGGGAATCGTTTTAAAACGAATTTATAAACCATTTATAAAATAAGTTTTAAATGGAAATCGACGAAATATATAATATATATTAATGGACTGAATAGATCGCGCCGCGCCGCGACTGTTCGCGAATTTCGACCAATTATTTCGAAGTGACATTACGAGAGATTCGACTGTCAAATTCTCCTAAAACTGGAATTGTTGGATTCGTATCGGAAAGAGATTTCCAATGAATATAAGAGACTTGAAACCTAACTGTTGGATTTGGAATTATGTCCAAATCAAATTTTGAAAATGTCGCTGTAAATGCAGTTTGATGACCATTTATGGAAATCGAATGGAAGGACCTTAATAAAATTATTAAAAATATTAATAATTCATGTAAAATCATAATAAATGATTTGGAAAGAATTGGGATGAAAAATTCCACGTTTGTAAAGATAAAAATATATTTTTATCAAAATGAACTGGTTATTAACTAGAAAAATAATCCAATGGTTTTAAATAAATAAATTGGATTTGAAATGGTTTTTGAAAATAATCAGAATTTTCCAATGAATAAATTGGAATGGATTGAAACAGAAATAATCTTTGGAATATTTCGATGTTGGATTTTGTGGTTATACGGATATTGTTACGGGAATTTGGAAGATACAGATATCATTATTCTCAATACGATATCCGTTAGTTTCAGAATTTGATATTGAATATAAGCCGATATAATTTCTATTCAGAGCCTTGTATTTAATATTAAACTGGATTTTGGATTTATGGTGAACGGTGTCTTAAATAACACTATTCTTAAACCCAGATGAGAAAGGAATAAATCTTTTAATGAAGATTTAGTGAAGTTTTCCAATTAATTGACATTTAATTGGAATTGAATAAAAGGATTGGATTTTGGGTTTGTCGTGAATGGTGTCTTCAATAACACTGTTCTTAAACCCCTGTGAAAAGAATATATGTTTTAATTAAGATTATTGGAGTTTCAAACTGTATTTGGTAATTGGAATAGAATGGAATATGAATTGGGTTTATTGTGAACTATGTTTAAATGACATTCGTTCTTTAACCCAATTAAAAGTGAAATGTGATTTGTAATTTATAAATCTTTTTATTAAGACTTAATGGAAATTTTCCAAAGTAAAGTTATCCAATTTAATAAAATAAATTAGAATGGAAAGGAATTCGATTTGGTAATAATCGAAGTGAACTTCTGTGGAGTAAGACTGTTAATATATATGGAATTTAAAATGCTTTGTCGGTATTCCATTTATATTATTAGTCAGATGCGGAAGTTTATATCAAATATATATTGATCTATTTTCCGTGAAGATTCCATAATTAATTGAATGTGATTTTGGGATTATTCCGAACTGTGTTTTAAATGACATTGGTTCTTTAACCCAGTTAAAGGCATTATTGATTTCCAAAGTTAAATAATCATTATATAATGATTTTTGGGGATTAAAACTAAGTGGAGTTCTAATGAATCTTTAATTAGATTGAAATGAGAATGTGATAATTTAAGTTATCAAATTTGGGAAATGATCGAGAATGGAGTACCACCAGTTTTACTCCAAGCAATAGTTAAATCTTTAATTAGATTTGAACGTGAAATGGTAATTAATTTTACCGATAACACTGTGGTGTTAGATATGGAGTATTACCAATTTTTCTTCATGGGATGAATAGGTTGGAATTGGGAAATAAAATAAGTGATTTCTCCGATAAGGTTCGCTAATCCTGACTAGTTTGGAAAACCTTGATTTGGTTTAAATTGTAAAAAGAATATTTGAATAAAAGAACATTATGGATTTTAATGAGGCGTATGTTGTGTTTTTATGGCACTTGTTTATAAGATACGCGAGTTATTCAGAAAGACCGGGTTTATCCCATTCTGAATAATTGATACAAAGATAAGTCGACGATGAAGATGGTGGTTGAAGACCAGAGATCTTCACATCGTTTGGATGATTACTAATGTCTTGATTGGGCTGTACACCCAAGACGAGGTAATAAGTGGTTATCGTTTAGACGTACTTGAAGATCGACCAGATATGCGAGGATCTCTCTCCTATATTGGACATATGGGACGAGGAATAAGATGCATCCGGTTTCGTGCAGACCCAGAATGAACTTGTAAATGGATGTGTTTCTGACTTTGGATTTTATTCTATGTTGATTGATTTCTATTAATTTTTTTTTTTCATTGGCGGAGAATTTATTCTCTTGCTTAACACCCTTTTTGAGACTTACAAGCTTAGAGGTTATATATCGATAGACATCAGTCGCACGGAGTGAATTGCCTATGTGGCATGCTGAGATGCCAATGATCAAGGCTTTTATTGAAAAGCAGAGTCTTGTAGTTGATGATCAAAGCACGGGTTTAAATAGCATAGCTTTGTGTATAGCGTTAATTCGCAAGCCTCACACCCCGGTGTGAACCAGAAATGGGAGAGGACCTCAGTGAGGACATGTGTTTCTTTTTAGCTAGGAGTGGTGTCATGGTATGGTGCTCGGACATTTTACTCATGTGGATGTTGCATATTATTTGATGGATAGCGAGGCGCCTCAGATATATATCAGTCACTACGGAGCCGACGGATGATATGAGCGACATACTGACCAACTTGCGCCCCATAGGGCGGGGAAACGCATTGTTCAGGAATTTTAATCCACTGACGTAAGTGTGGACTGGCCCTGACGCTCCAAGGGCTCACCTGGGTCTGGGTCCTGAGGCACGGGCTAGAGTGTCTCGAATTCGGTAAGGACGATCCCTTTCCTTGGTTCACAGACGGAATCCATTTTTCAATACATGACATTTTAGTTTTAATTTAGAACTAGTATAGCGATATTATGTATGGTACCCATACCGTCTATGATTGATACATTTATATTTGAAGTTATTTTTAACACTATGCACTTATAGTAATATCAAAATAATTTGTTTTAAATGTATCAAGCATGTTTGGATATTATAAGGGAAAATTCTACCCTACGGCCAACATTGTGTGATGGGACCTGAGTCTTATAATAGCTTCATTTTTCAAAAAGTATTGTGTTGTTTATAAACTGTTTTATGCACTGGTATTCCTGGGAGAAAACCTATTCCGTGTTATACGTCGTGGTCCCTTGATTTACTTTATTTTAAAGTAAAGTTTGAAATAACTGTTTTAGTTCTCATACCAGTCCCATGTCTGACCTAGAGTTTATTATTTTAACCTAAACTCTGAGTGCCCCTATTTTCCACACGGGCAGCTAGTATTTTTGGTTTTGCAGATATTATATTCACAAGATCTTGGTTTACAGCTAGAACTATACTCGGAAAGCTATGTATCCGTGTACCTCTTTCAGTTGTGTTATGTATTATTTTTCCGCTGCATTGTAATTTTAAATCTCTGATATTTTCCAATGTATAATATTTATCCATACTCTATAATATTCTTGTACTCTGATGTAAATTGTCGTAACAGCAATGAAATGTTCTTCTATTTATGTTCTGATTTGTCGTGGAAACTGGTTTGTATTGGAGGTCTATGCCTACTCTCTATGGTTTCATCAAACAAGTTTTTTCATTGGAGATATTCATAACTAGGATCAAGGAATCACCTATGGCCTAAATATGCACACTTCTTACTAAATGGTAATCATATTAAGCATGTATTAATACCATAAACAGGACAAGCCCTCTTACCATTTACGGTACAACCTGCTAAATTTCCATAAATCGGAAAATCATTTATCGTCCTCGTTAAAACTACATATAACCTAAATTTGTTGTGAGTGTATGCATCATACGCCTTCACCCATTTATCCCATAATTTTTCAAATCTTCAATAATTGGTTGTAGATACACATCAATATCATTCACTGGTTGTCGTGGTCTAGGAATTAATAAAAATAACATGATATTATCTTTGTGTATACAAAGCCACAGTGCAAAGTTGTACACAAAATGCAATGCTAGCCACTAACTATATGCATAGTTCCAAGGGGAATAAAGCCATCACTTGCATGACCAAGTCTTAAATTTCGTGGATCAGATGCAAAGGAAGAATATATCCTATTAATTGTATCCCACCGAGAAGAATCTACTGGATGACATAATTTTCCATTTTCACTCTTATGGTTGTTATGTCATCTTAATTGCTTTGATGTTTCTATAGACATAAACATTTTTTTTCAGTCTTGGTAATATTGGAAAGTATCTCAAGACCTTTGCAGCTACTTTGGTTTGTTTTCCATCTTATTTTGTCTTGTTTTTTTTTTCAATGAGATTTTCCACATTTTGGACAAAAATCTCTATGTGCAAGCTCTTTCCTAAAAAGATAATAATCATCTACACATGCATGTATTTGTCCATGGCCTAAACCAAATGATTTAAGCAGCTTCTTTGTTATATATGTTGAATCAGGAAGCGTTTTTCCATAGGCAACATATCTTTGACAATTTCAAGAAGGTCTGTAAACGTTGTGTCAAATACACCATTTCGAGCCTTGTGCTTATAAAGAAGTATTGTAGTTGACAACTTTGTGTGGCTTGCACAACCAGCGTACAAAGGAACTTCAGAATTTTCTATCATCTCCTTAATCTCTACCCCATGTTGTACATTAGAATGATCTTTCATCTTGCCATTACATATTTATGTGTCAAAGTACATTCTATATGTATTTATCACTTCATTGTCTTCATTTTCTGAAGGGCTTGCTTCCCCATGAAAAATCGATACATCATATGTCGGGTTAATTCCAAAACAAACCCAATGGTACAACTTCCCTTGATGGGTGGCGGATAAGATTCATACATTTTGAACAAGGGAAAATATATTTTTCTAGATTTTCCTTCCTTTCTGCATGCTCATATTCAAACTTATGAACAGCCTGCATGTATTCTTCAATCATTATATGACACATAAAGGGATCAATAATCAACCCTAATAATTACTAGTATAAAACTGATAATCAAAATTGACAAAACCTTGGTGGGTGGATCCATATTTTGTCCATTTTAATAATCCTTCGATGTCAGAACCTAATGAAAAGATGCTATGTCCAACAAAAATATGAGTTTTTCTGATGATGGATTTTTTGGCATGTTAGAGTGGTAAGTGCAAGGAAAATATAATAGTTGTTAAGGAGCAAAAAGGTGCAAGTCTTAATCCCTGGGCTTTTTGAGCCTTGGACTTTTAAGTGCGACTTTGTATGAGATTTCTTGCTAGAAAAATCACACTAAAAATGCTACTAAAAATGATAAGTTCGGTGATAAAAAACATAGATTAGTAGGTACGAAGTCACAAATGCAATTTTGAAACCAAAACAATCACAAATTCAGTAAATTTAATTATTTAAAATATAACTCTTTAAACTTTAAAATTAAAATATAACTCGATAAATTTTAAAACATATCCAAATTTTAATTTAAAATTTAAAACATATCTCAGCAAATTAACTAATAAGTTTGTCAGTTTTACAATCAGAAGAGGCTATTGATCTATAGCTGAATTTTAGATTTATGTTCCTTTGATGTATGGTGAAAATTAACAGAACATTTGCCTACAAATTTTATTCTCCTGTTACTATAGTAATACAATGCCTATCTATAAGGACTTTTCAATGAATCACGTTACATAATGTGTCCAATGGAGTACATGGGTGTGGAAAAGGCCTTGAACAAGAGAGAATATAGTTTCATTTGCTTGAATAAAATTCAGTTTTTAACTTTGTATATTTTCACGAGATTATACATATGTGCATACTAGTTTATGTATAGATATCATTGGTTTGGGATTCCTGGCTCTTATTATTGAAGTTTATAAGGCAACATATCATCAACTTGGTAACTTACCTTTGCTAATTTACATGTAGAAAGGCAACTTTATATGTTGTTTTTAATGAAAATAAAGCAAAACTTCTCATGAAACTCATGATAAATCATAGTTGTTAAGTTTAAGTAATAAAAAATTACATTGGAAATCCATGCATAATGATTCTTATCATATTGTAATTTATTCCTATGCTTTATTTTTATACCTTGAGTATTTAGCAGGTCCTCACATGATGTTCACCAAACTATTTGAGAAGAATGAAGGCTCTAATACTCTTTCAAAAACAGTTATGAAAGAGATATTATTGATATTATTTGAGAAGAATGAGAGCGATTGTCGGATATGAAAAGCACAAACCATAGATTTCATTTGTATATGTTAATAAATCCAAACCATACCTATTAGCTTTTCGGTTGGACAACGAACTAGAGAGAAGTCGAACTGGAGACTCCTTTGCCTCCTAGATTTTGTTTACCCAAATTTCATAGGGAGAGAAGTCGAACAGGATCTGTATTAAAGAAAATTGCCTAATTTCGTAGTTTGCCTTAATTTGTGTTTGATCGTGCCTGGACGAACACAATTGGAAAAATGCCTATTTGTTGTTACTTTTTTCGATAGTGGACTGTTGAGATTATTGCTTTTAGTAAGTTGGGCTTAGCTGAAGCAATGCAATTATTGATGTTGCTTGTTTTGATGAAATACCTTAGTGAACTTAAAAGCAGTCTCAGTTCCAATATTTATTTCTAGTAGCTTAGCCTGGAAAATTTTTATATCATACGTAAAATATTTAGGTTTATATTATGGATATTGTACCAAATTTTACAATTTGATTCTAAATGCCCAAAATTTTCTCCTTTCTTTGGAAAGAGCGTAAAAATGGTGGATTATTATAGGTATAAAAAATGATTATAATAACACATCGATTAGTAAATCCAACGTGGACTAACTTAAGAAATCAGTGGATTAACTTATAAAAATCAAATTGTGGATTAAGTAACTAATTTTGTGGATGTAGATATAATTTACCATGTACTTATTAAAATATAGTCAATTTGTAACCCTATTTTTAACAAACTGCAAAACTGCTTATTAAATGTAGTCGATCCGAAAAATCAAATTTGAAAAATACTTATTCTTATGAATATAAAAGTATAGTTAAGTAAAAAAATTAATTAATATATTATCTTTTAAATAAAATTACTATGGTAATTCAAACAAAATTTTCTAAAATTATTACATAAACATGTGTCTAAAATAAGACAAAATTTTCAATTTTGATTTTTTCTGTAATATGTTAGTTTTAATGAGACTAGCTATAAATATTGTAAAATATAAGTTTACAACTAGCAAAAAAAAGTTGTAATAGTTGACATCTATTACAACGCGCTGAAGAAAGTAGTTGTAATAAGAATGTAGTACAATGGGCAGATGGGACCGAAAATCGATTTTGAGTGCCGCATATGAATTTTGAGTGCTGACATTTGTTAGTGTCTATAGGAATAACATTTACCTCATTTTTATTTAGATAAAATTAAAATTATCCCTAAATAATTTTACTTATTAGTATTAATTAATAATATAATGAAACTATTAATTAAAGAAAAATATACGACTAACGTAAACAATCGTAAAAATTAATTATTCAATCGTAATTATTAATAAATAAAATTATTAAATGTTACTTCATATTTATTTATTGTAATTTAATGTTAATTATTAACAGTTAATAGTTAATACGTAGATATTACTATTTTTTATTTTTTAATATTAATTTTTAATTTTAATAGTAATTATTAATTAATCATAAATTATTAATATTAATTATATATTTATTACTAATCATTAATTATTATAAGTTATAAATGATTAATACAATATTATTAAAGGTTAATTAGTATAAGTTGTAAATTATTAATATTTTTAGTCTGCTCTAAAATTGGCATGTTATTACAATGGGCGGCATAACGTAGTAAAATTAGCACCTTTTACAAGGGCATTTCGAGACCCTTGTAAAATTGGCATCAATTACAATTGGCGTTATTTGAAGGTTGTAAAATTGAAATCTATCATAAAGGGCATGACTTGACCGTTGTAATAGCCAACTATTACAACCGAAAAAAATGCCCGTTTTAAAAAGAAGTGTTTGTACAAAGTGTAACAACCCGAATTTTAATAACATGTTAAAACCATAAATCAAGGCAGAATTAATTTTTAAAATAAGAATCAAGGGAAACGGGTTGCCCTATTGCGTTCGTCTCGAAATTCTGCATGGAAACGAGTCCGAGTTTTCGAAAATCGGAGTCCGTATGAGGGAGATATGACCCTCCGAAGTTTCAGAAATTTTCAGAATCAAAGACAGCTCGAAAATTCGGATTTCAAATTCGAATTCAAAACCCAAAACAGGCCGGGCGGGAAAATTCCCGCCCAAGGACCAGGTCGACCTGGGGGTCGACCATAGTGTCGACCTCCCAAGGACCACGTCGACCATAGTGTCGACCTGGGGGTCGACCTGCATCCCAAACCCACTTTCTAAACCTGATTCATTATGATGTATTTAGACTCGTTTTCTGTCCAGATTCGTCTGCCTAGTCCTAGATAAACAACCTCCTAGCCTCATTCTCTTTACACCATTCTTCTCTAACCTTATGCTGCACAAACTCTTGATTATCATGGCTTCTTCTTCTTCCTCTAAAATAAATTATACTAAATTAAAATGCGAAGATTATTTCTTGAAGACTACGGCTAGGAATTGGGGATTTGCTTCTACAATCAAAGCAAGATTCAACGATTCAACAATTCAACGACAAATTTCTTTTGCATCTAATTTGACCACGATCTGTAAGTTCCAGTTACTTTTAGATAAAAACTATAAACTTAATATGGACATGTTATAAATTGGGATTAATCTATATATGATTCATATATATTCTTGTTCATCTTGGATCTTGACTTTTGGGAATATTGCCTATGACGTTGAAACTATTATTAATGGCCTAAGACTATGACGGAGAACATAAGACTATACCTATGCCTATGACTATGAACATAAGTCTATACCTATGCCTATGCCTATGACTATGAACACAAGACTGTGCCTATGCCTACGACTATGAACATAAGATTATGCCTATGCCTATGACTGTGAACAATAAGACTATTGCCTATGACTATGACAAGGACAATTGTGGCTAATCACCTATGATTCATGACCATGAGGTAATTGCCTAGAGTTATGATTATGAAATTGGATCTAAGCTTGATTTTTTATTCAGATCTATTTTCTTTATTTATCCTTGGATCTTGATTTTGGGGATTTTTCTATTAAGTTAGATCTATCCATGTTCTTGAATCTAGATTATTATTAAAACCTTTTCATGTTCATAATGTTATCAGATCTATATGCCTGCGACGTTTTAATCAATTTATTTAGTTATGTCGTGCCTTGGAAATAAATTGATAATAGAACAATGTTTATTATGTTATATGTGGAATTGAATGATATTGATCTATGCCTGTGGTTCTAGTTTATTATCATGTTGAAATGGGGAATTAATGAATAAGTCTATTCATATGTATATGAACTTGGAGTATAACCCTTTATGACAAGTTGTGTAGTTTATCATGTTATGCAAGTTTTAGGTTGTGAAATCATATCACATAGGTGACCAAATGTTAGATCTACATGGTTATGTGTATATGTTAAACCTATGTCATATTTCAAGTTCACACTTATTCATATGTTCATGATTGATTTGCAAGTTCACATATATGTAAGTTGATTTAGTCTATGTTGCAAATTCACATATATATATGTTGATTTAGTCTACGTTGCAAGATCACACCTATGATATTCATGTTGATTATTTTGCAAGTACACACCTATAGTGTTCATATTGACTATGCCGAGAACGCCAAGTTTACACCTATGTCATGTTTATGTTAATGAATCGCTTTATGCAAACTTTGTGTACGTTAAGTTAGGCTAAGTTTTTAGCCTAATATTATATGTCAAAAATCATGCGGACGAAGATTAGGCTAAGACTGTTAGCCTAACATTTAGACGGGGTAATGTTAGGAAAAATTGGTAATTATAGGACACATGACATGAAACTCGCCATGAAACTTGACAAGAACTTGACATGAAACTCGCCATGAAACTTGACACGAACTTGACATGAAAGTCGCCTTGAAACTTGACACGAACCTGACATGAATCTTGAACATGGACATGACACTAGAATGAACTTGAAAATGGCCAACTCGAGGTTGGGTTGAGTTTGCAGTGTAATTCTGCACGGAACAGCCCGGCAAATCCAGTTACTACAAACGATAGGATCCAATGTGGGTATTTGGTCATGTTGCACTTGAAAACCCGAGGTCAGACTGAGTTGTGGTGTAATTCTGCCCGGAACCGCCCGGCATATCCAGTGACCACAACAACAGGTCTGATGTGAGAGGTTGAGGTGCAATAATGAATTAATGCCACATGATAGGGTTAAGTCATGAACATGAAAGACAACACTTAACCAACTTGATACATGATTCGTAGGGCTAAGTCATGAACTTGAACGACAACACTTAGCCAATTTGACATGACACATAGGCGGGTTAAGTCACGAACTTGAATGAAAACACTTAACCAACTTGACATGCTAGACTGATAAGGGTTAAGTCATGAATTTAAATGACAAACACTTAACCTATTGGACAGAAACCCTAGTTACGCGGTCCATTTCAGTAGTAACGCACTAGATGTATCACGGTACCCTGGAACTAGGCAGGGTGGGGCACGATTACTGGGCTGATTGTAAGCGACCAGAACGACGGTTGTGTTGGTGCGCCAGTGTAGGTTCAGGTGGGCTATGGTCGTGCACGTGGTCCGGAGTTGAAAAAGCAGGCATTGGGCATCAGCAGGTTTATCTGTGCATGCTTGATACGTGTCGGTGGTTGGCATCATAGGGCTTGATACACCCTATGGTGGACCTAGCACAGGTGACTACATTCGTGATAGGACCGTATGACGCAGAGACACACGACGAGCTAGAACTTGTAGGGAGCCGATCGACTAGTGGATCGTTTCGTTGGACCTAGAAAATGGGTCATTTCATGATATCGTGCCAAGGTATCATTTCATGATTAATATAAGACATGAGTTTGGGATTCTAGAACAGTTGATGCAGCGAACCTTGAATATGTGATGTTATACTTGATTTATACTTGATTTATCATGTTATCTTAGTCTATCTTGCCCATCTTGACAGTATCCTTATGTTTACTTTCAGTTTATACATGTCATGTTACCTTTATCTGTTTTTATGTTGAAACTCACTAGGACTTACCAGTCTTTATGACTGACCCATTTTCTTTTGCCTCTTTTTATTTCGTCCCCCCCAGGTTCTCAGGGAGGAAACTCTAGCACTTAGCTTGGATTTCGCTTGGTTTCGGTTCAGCTCATGTACGGTTTGATCTTGAGCTATGCTATGGCTGCATTTTCTGCTACCTTTGGGGAATTAAGCTACTTTTGATGTTTTAAGTTTATGCTTCTTTATTTATGCAAGACAGAATTTGTTGTAATGGAAAATAATGACCTTGTCTATTTGATGTAAAAGGTTTTGACTCTTTTTGAAAGTAATGAAATTTATCTTTTGATTCTTCCGCTGTTTTATCTGTGTTCTGTCTTGTAATATTTCTGTGTTTGTTTACCTCGATAACACTCCTCCAAAACTAGTGCATTCCCTTTGTAAGTGACCCTAGCGGAGGTGGGGTGCTACATTTGGTATCAGAGCAGAAGGTTACCAGACTGGGCAAAAGTTTTTAGAAAACCTTCTAAACCTCTTTTCAAAACCGTTTACAAAGAAGCATTTTTCAAGAGAAAAGTTTATTCTGAAAAGGCTATTCCCCAAAAGCCATTAGCACTATCCTTTCTTTCCTTATTTGAATCTCTTTTCCTTTCTTTTCTCCATCTGTAGTCGCAGTAGTTTTTACCTGCGGCTAATCTTTTTTCTAGCTTTGTAGAGGGTTTTCCGTACGATGGAGATAGTTTCCGTGAGGCTTGTTAACATGTTACATAGGAAAGGTATGAGTGATAAGTTAAGGCGGATGAGTCTCAGAACGAGAAGAAAGACTTCCAGAAGGGAGGCGAGAACAACGATAACAATAATAACAAGTCACGTGATAAGAGGAAGTGCAACTTCTATGGTATAGTTGGGCATGTTATCCAGGATTGTAGAAAGAAGAAGATGAAGATGGGAGCATGCTTTCAGTGCGGTGATACTGGACATATCATCAAGAACTGCACTAAGAAGCAAGGGCAAGCCCCGCAGGCAGGACCTTCTGGGGGTACATCTTTAACTTCTTCTCCTAAATGCTTTGTTTTATCTTGCTTATCTTCTAAATCCTATCTTGAGAACCTTAGGTAGAACCCTTTTGGATGTAAACATGTGCTTGAAAACATGTTATGGTTGATGTTTGCAAATGGTTGCAAATGGGTGCTCGTGGTTGCAAAACACACGTTAGGCACTAGAACGGCTCAGACACATTTTCATATTGCATATGCATGAGTGTTTATACTTGTTTATGGATGAAATTGAATGTGTTATCGTGTGGATGTTTCATATGGATGGATGTTTGTGCACACATATAGCGTTTATGTGACTAGGACTATTTGCATACATGTTGGATTCATGACACTAAACATATTTTGCATTAAGTAGATCAATCAGGCCTGATCATTTGCATTAGATAAGGAACATACACCCACACTTTCTGCATATGCTCATATAGCATTAGAAATCGTTTAAGGACAATGGTTGCTTGTGGATGATGGTTGAGTAGATGGTTGATTGGATGATAGGATTCATTCTTCTTAACTTGAAGATTTCGGGGACGAAATCCTTTAAGGAGGGGAGAAGGTAACAACCCGAATTTTAATAACATGCTAAAACCATAAATCAAGGCAGAATTAATTTTTAAAATAAGAATCAAGGGAAATGGGTTGCGTCATTGCATTCGTCTCGAAATTCTGCTTGGAAACGAGTCCGAGTTTTCGAAAATCGGAGTCCGTATGAGGGAGATATGACCCTTCGAAGTTTCAGAAATTTTCAGAATCAAAGACAGCTCGAAAATTCGGATTTCAAATTCGAATTCAAAACCCAAAACAGGCTGGGCGGGAAAATTCCCGCCCAGGGACCAGGTCGACCTGGGGGTCGACCATAGTGTCGACCTCCCAGGGACCAGGTCGACCATAGTGTCGACCTGCTTCCCGAACCCACTTTCTGAACCTGATGCATTTGGATGAATTTAGACTCGTTTTCTGTCCAGATTCGTCTACCTAGTCCTATATAAATAGCCTCCTAGCCTCATTCTCTTTACACCATTCTTCTCTAACCTTATGTCGCATAAACTCTTGATGATCATGGCTTCTTCTTCTTCCTCTAAAATAAATTAAATTAAATTAAAACGCGAAGATTATTTCTTGAAGACTACGGCTAGGAATTGGGGATTTGCTTCTACAATCAAAGCAAGATTCAACAATTCAACGACAAATTTCTAGACTTGACTTCTGCATCTAATTAAACCACGATCTGTAAGTTCGAGTTACTTTTAGATAAAAACTATAAACTTAATATGGACATGTTATAAATTGGGATTACCCTATGTATGATTCATATCTATTCTTGTTCATCTTGGATCTTGACTTTTGGGAATATTGCCTATGACATTGAAACTATTGTTAATGGCCTAAAACTATGATGGTGAACATAAGACTATACTTATGCCTATGCCTATGACTATGAACATAAGACTATACCTATGCCTATGCCTATGAATATGAACACAAGACTATGCCTATGCCTATGACTATGAACATAAGACTATGCCTATGCCTATGACTGTGAACAATAAGACTATTGCCTATGACTATGACAAGGACAATTGTGGCTAATCACCTATGATTCATGACCATGAGGTTATTGCCTAGAATTATGACTATGAAATTGGATCTAAGCTTGATTTTCTATTCAGATCTATTTTATTTATCCTTGGATCTTGATTTTGGGGATTTTTCTATTTAAGTTAGATCTATCCATGTTCTTGAACCTAGATTATTATTCAAACCTTTTCATGTTCATAATGTTATCAGATCTATATGCCTACGATGTTTTAATCGATTTATTAGGTTATGTCATGCCTTGGAAATAAATTGATAATAGAACAATGTTTATTATGTTATATGTGGAATTGAATGATATTGATCTATGCATGTGGTTCTAGTATATTATCATGTTGAAATGGGGAATTAATGAATAAGTCTATCCATATGTATATGAACTTGGAGTATAACCCGTTATGACAAGTTGTGTAGTTTATCATGTTATGCAAGTTTTAGGTTGTGAAATCATATTACATAGGTGACCAAATGTTAGATCTACATGGTTATGTGTATATGTTAAACCTATGTCATATTTCAAGTTCACACTTATTCATATGTTCGTGATTGATTTGCAAGTTCACATATATGTAAGTTGATTTAGTCTATGTTGCAAATTCACATATATGTATGTTGATTTAGTCTACGTTGCAAGATCACACCTATGATATTCATGTTGATTATTTTGCAAGTACACACCTACGGTGTTCATATTGACTATGCCGAGAACGCCAAGTTTACACCTATGTCATGTTTATGTTAATTAATCACTTTATGCAAATTTTATGTACGTTAAGTTAGGCTAAGTTTTTAGCTTAATATTATATGTCAAAAATCATGCGGACGAAGATTAGGCTAAGATTGTTAGCCTAATATTTAGACGGGGTAACGTTGGAAAAAATTTGGTAATTATAGGAAACTTGACATGAAACTTGCCATGAAACATGGCACGAACTTGACATGAAACTTGCCATGAAACTTGACACGAACTTGACATGAAACTCCCCTTGAAACTTGACACGAACCTGACATGAATCTTGAACATGGACATGACACTAGAATGAACTTGAAAATGGCCAACTCGAGGTTGGGTTGAGTTTGCAGTGTAATTCTGCCCGGAACCGCCCGGCAAATCCAGTTACTGCAAAAGATAGGATCCAATGTGGGTAGTTGGTCATATCGCACTTGAAAACCCGAGGTCAGACTGAGTTGTGGTGTAATTCTGCCTGGAACCGCCCGGCATATCCAGTGACCACAACAACAGGTCTGCTGTGAGAGGTTGGGGTGCATTAATGAATTAATGCCACATGATAGGGTTAAGTCATGAACATGAAAGACAACACTTAACCAACTTGATACATGATTCGTAGGGCTAAGTCATGAACTTGAACGGCAACACTTAGCCAATTTGACATGACACATAGGCGGGTTAAGTCACGAACTTGAATGACAACACTTAACCAACTTGACATGCTAGACCGATAAGGGTTAAGTCACGAATTTAAATGACAAACACTTAACCTATTGGACGGAAACCCTAGTTACGTGGTCCATTTCAGCAGTAACCTACTAAATGTATCACAGTACCCTGGAACTAGGCAGGGTGGGGCACGATTACTGAGCTGATTGTAAGCGACCAGAACGACGGCTGTGTTGGTGCGCCAGTGTAGGTTCAGGCGAGCTATGGTCGTGCACGTGGTCCGGAGTTGAAAAAGCAGGCATTGGGCATCAGCAGGTTTATCTGTGCATGCTTGATTCATGTCGGTGGTTGGCACTATTGGGCTTGATACACCCTATGGTGGACCTAGCACAGGTGACTACATTCGTGATAGGGCCATATGACTTAGAGAAACACGATGAGCTAGAACTTGTAGGGAGCCGATCGACTAGTGGATCGTTTCGTTGGACCTAGAAAATGGGTCATTTCACGATATCGTGCCAAGGGATCATTTCATGATTAATATAAGACATGAGTTTGGGATTCTAGAACAGTTGATGCAACGAACCTTGAATATGTGATGTTATACTTGATTTATCATGTTATCTTAGTCTATCTTGCCCATCTTGACAGCATCCTTATGTTTACTTTCAGTTTATACGTGTCATGTTACCTTTACCTGTTTTTATGTTGAAAGTCACTTGGACTTACCAGTCTTTATGACTGACCCGTTTTCTTTCGCCACTTTTCTTTCGTCCCCCCCCCCCCAGGTTCTCAAGGAGGAAACTCTAGCACTTAGCTTGGATTTCGCTTGCTTTCGGTTTAGCTCATGTACTGTAACAACCCGAATTTTAACAATGTGTTAAAAAAAGAACCAAGGCAGAATTAAATTATAAGATCTGAATCAGGAGAAACGGGTTGTGCCATTGCGTTCGTCTCGGAAAAATACGCGAAATAGAGTCCGAAATTTCGTAAATTGGAGTCCGTATGACCGAGATATGGCCTCGTGAAGTTTCACAAAAATTTCAAATTGGAAAACAGATTCAAAATACAGAAATTTGGGGAAGGCGGGAAAAATCCCGCCCAGACCAGGTCGACCTGGGGGTCGATCTGGTGGGGACCAGGTCGACTCTAGAGTCGACCTGCCTGGTCGAACCCCACGCAACCTGGTGCACCTGCTGCTGTTTTGGGCTCGGTTTTGTTGGCTTGTGACGATTTTTGAAGGCTCAGATCTATCCTAGGGTTTATCCTACGACCTAAACTACTCCTAACTTCTATAAAAAGACCCCTAGACCTAGCTTAAACCCTCACAAATCACTCTTGCCACGAAGTGCTGCCCAAATGCCAAGTGATCATGGCCTCCATCTCCAATTCCTAGAGACTATGCATTCAAATCGGATTCAAATCAAAAGATGCAAGCTTTCTACACCAAATCGAGGAGAGATCAACGTTGCTACGCAAATTTCATGACAATTCTTCAACAAAGGAGCCACCTTTCTTCGTCAAGACGATTCATGATTTTTCCCTAAGCCTCGCTATGTAAGTGCTAGCTACTTCTAGATCTAAACGGTAGTTTTAATGATGGCATGGAATAAAACGAGATTAAACTAAGTATGCTAGCCTATATGAACCTTGTCATGCCTCTTTTGCTTGAACCTATGACTTTTGGCTATGTTTAGTGACTAAATCAAGTTACTCATATTGCATTGGATTTATTTTGCCATGCAAGATTGGACCTTTACTTGTGGATGTTGGCATGAATACTTGGAACCACTTTGATTCATGAAATGTTGGCATAAAAATGGACTTTGGGGCTTATGCATGTAAATGAACCCAAACCCCTTATGATATCATGTTTATTTGAGGCCAAAAATCCCTTATGACACTATGCATGTTTGAGGCCAAACCCCCTATGATACCATGCATGTTTGTGGCCAATCCCTTCATGACATCGTGCATGTTTTGAGGCTAATTTGCAATATGCTAGTCATGTGAACACCTTCGCCTCAATTTTCACCATGTTTGACTTGTGATTCATCTTGGCCATCTTGTACCCATCTTTGTCATATTATTCCAAATATGTTGATTCACTTTCATATGCGTTGGGGACACGTTTTGGGTAGTATAGGCAAACTTGAAAATTGGCTATGAACTTGACATGGAATTACATGGAACATGTAATGATAATAAACGTGAATAGGACACGAAAACTTATCATGGGGTTACATGAAAACATGGACTTAAAAAGGGGTCTAAACTTGACATGAACATGACACGTAGAAAAACGTGGGAGTGGCCAACTCGAGGTTGGGTTGAGTTTGTAGCATAAATCTGCCCGGACCCGCCCGGCAAATCCAGTGGCTACAAACAATAGGACCCAATGTGGGTAGTTGGTCATGTCGCGCTTAAGACCCGAGGTTAGACTAGGTTGTGGTGTAAAACTACCCGGACCTGCCCGGCTTAACTAGTAACCACAACAAGGTCTAATGTGAGAGACTGAGAGTGCATTAATTAAATTAATGCCACATGATAAGGTTAAGTAAATTTGACTAATGACACTTAACTGATATGACATGAATGGGTAGGTTAAGTGAAACCAGACTTGATTTTATTTAATGACACTTAACTGTAAAATACAGTTAGGGGATGGGGTTAAGCTAATCCATACTTAACTAATCCGACTTGGTAATTAGATGAGGTTAAGTAACTTAGACTTAACTAATCTAAACACGGTAATTAGATGGGGTTAAGTAACGTACACTTAACTAATCTAAACACGGTAATTCGATGGGGTTAAGTTAAACACTTAACCAATCTAAACTTGGTAATTCAATGAGGTTAAGTAACCAATACTTAACCAACTTAACATGATAATTTAATGGGGTTAAGTAACTTATACTTAACCAATTATACATGATGATTTGATGAGGTTAAGTAACCTATACTTAACCAATCTAATATGCGGACCTGATAGGGTTAAGTCACAAGACCTTTTAAATATACCTAACCATTGTAATACGATTAGTGGATGGGGTTAAGCTAACCCAAACTTAACCAATCCGACTCGATAATCTGATGGGATTAAGATAATCTATGCTTAATCAATCTAACACGATAATCTGATAGGGTTAAGACAAACAAATACTTAACCAATTTGACTTGATAGGGTTAAGTCATGAGCTTCTTGGTATACTTAACCAACTTGTAGGGCTAAGCCTTGAACTTAAATACTTAGCCAATCTTGACATGATTCATAGGCGGGTTAAGTCATGAACTTGAATGACAACACTTAACCCATTAGACAAAACCCTAGCTCAGGGGACTAGGTTGAAAATCGTAGTTAACAAGGATAGCGGGAAGAGAAGCTAAGTGGTAAACCTTAGTTAAGGATAACTAAGTAATAATTCTTAGTCAAGGAAATTGGACCAGTTCACAGATAGATGAGTAACCCGATACGGTAGGTCATCACTTGAACACACGTGGAGGAGCGAATTATCTGACTTAGATAAAGGCTCCAACGAACTGGGTGACGAAGCGGTAGCTTCGGGGGACGTGAGGATACTCTTGGTATCCCTCTATGAGGTTGCAGATGATCCGCCTGGGCTCACAAGAGGTTAAGGTCTGCGGTAGAAGAACCAAGAGTATGCCTTGGTTGCTATGCGAGCGACCTAAAGACTGGGATGGATTAGCGTGGAGTCGACGATTCTTGTTTTTGCCCTGGATAGCGCGTCGTCGACTACCTACCATCTTTAGTCAATCGTGTACGTACGGAAAGGCAGAGAACTCCCAACAGACCATATACTTGCTATCGAGTTATGGGTGAGGTTGGCCAATAGGTAAGTGGGGGCATAGTGGGGCCGGGATGTAGTTCTCATACATGATTTTTCTTGGATTGCCTTTCAGTAGTTGAGGGAGGGGTCACGTGGGACCATAGCCACGGATACAAAAACAGACCTTGATATCTGCATCAGCAGACGACTTAAAGCTCCCGACCGAGTTCCATATTTCTCGATTTGCCCTGGCACGGAACTCGAATGGCACATTGAGATACATGTGCGTCTAGACATGGAAAACGATTCACGATTTATACGTGGGGCAAAGGGCATGGTTAACGGGTGGCATAATCCCTAGTGAACCTAGGTGGCTAAAACCCAAACCAAGTTACGGAAACGTTCATTAGGTAGCATAATCCCTAGCGGTCCTAGGTGGCATAAATCCTAAGTGAACACGCGATAGTTCTTGGTAAGAAAACATAACCAGATCAAGGGTAGCAGTCCAAAACAACATCAAGGATAAAATGGTACTATGTTGAGGTGGTATATATTTACATGGGAAAACCCATACGGCCTACGGCAAAGGACTGAACTTATACATGGAAAGAAACATACGAGTTGGGAAAACCAACATATGTTATATATTAGGTTGACATGGACCATTACATGACATTGGGCAAGGGACATTCATAGTTAATACATGACACGGGTTGGGATACTAGTACGAGAGGTGCAGAGCAAATATACATGTTTGAACCATAAGAAACATACTTGATAGTAACCTTGGGATGTTATACCTGATAGATACCTTGGGATAGTATACTTGATAAAAACCCGACGATGTGATACCTTGACTTATCTTGACACCGTAGTTTATCATGATACCTTAGTTTATCTGGATACAGTAGTTCAGCCTGTTATTTTGGTTTAGCTTATCTATCTTGTAGTCATCCTTATGTTTACTTTCAGTTTATGCATGTCATGTTACCTTTACCTGTTTTTATACTGGAAGTAGATAGGACTTACCAGTCTTTATGACTGACCCCGTTTTGTTTCGCCTCTTTTGTCTTCCGTTCCCCCCCCCCCCCCCAGGTTTTCAGGGAGGAAACACTGTTATTTAGTTCTGACTTCTTCTGTTGGAGGTCATCATGCATGGCTTGGACTTTTCTTGGCTATGGCTACTTTACTGTTTTACTTGGGGAATATTTTATGCTTCTTTACTATTGCAAGACAGGTTTTGTTTTAAGAAATCTCTGATGTAAAAGGCTTTAGACCTTGATGTTTTATAAAGTAATGAAATTTGTTTTATTTCCGCTGTTTTATATGTTCTGTCTTGTAATATTTCTGTGCATGTTTACCCATAATACCCCTCTAAAGCTAGTGCATTCCTTTGCGAGTGACCCTAGCGAAGGTGGGGTGTTACATTTGGTATCAGAGCAGAAGGTTACCAGACTGGGCAAAAGTTTTTAAAAACCTTCTGAAAACTATTTGAAAAACCGTTTACAAAGAAGCATTTTTCAAGAAAAGTTTTTAAAGGCTATTCCCCAAAAGCCATTAGCACTATCCTTTGTTTCCTTGATTGAACCTCTTTTCCTTTCTTTCCTCCATCTGTAGTCATAGTAGTTTTAAACTGCGACTAATCCTTGTCTAGCTACGTAAGTGTTTTCCCGTGCGATGGAGGAAGTTCTCGAGAGACTTGTTACCGCGTTATAAGAAAGGATAGTAAGAACAAGGATAAAGGATATGAGCTTAAGATAAGCAACTTGTTGGTATGGATTAGTCCACGAAGGAAAACAAGGACAAGATCAGCGAGAGGGCAATTGTATGCTCTCATTTCTAGCGTACCTAAGAGGAATGGTACCATTTCTGTTAAAGGCTTAGCCTTTCTTTTCTATCATCCCGTCCAGACTTTGTATTGATCATCACATCATTTAAGCCTGCTTCGATAGATAAGTCTCTGCACCTTAGTACTAGCATGGTAGAAGATCCCACTTTCGTCCCAAAATCTGGTTGGAGAGTCGGTCCATTTATTCATGACTTGTTTGGAATTGAGAGTGTAAATGCCAAGTGTTGAGATTAGAAGCAATGCTTCTATTGTTGGGTTATGGATGGATTCTAGGGATGAAGTGGTTATCCAGTAAGGGATGCCATTCTCGGTTTTGAAAGGAGGGTAGTTAAACTCTTAACTTGCCTTGGTAATACCCTCGAAGTCCCGAGTAACCTTTTGAGTTCTATCATGGTTATTTACCTAGAATCTCTTGATGCATTTATTGGAAATCTCTGATCCAATCGAGTAACGTTCGCCAATAAGACGGATGGTTCATTCTGCTTAAGCATGAGTTATAGGAATCACCCTAGTAAGTGCACGTGGTAACATGGATTGGCATCGGTAAACGAGATCCAGAATTCACTAGTGAATTTTGGAGAGCTTGCATGAGTACGCAGATATGTTTGAGCCGAGCATACTAGGGAAAAAATAAGTGAAAGTGGAATGAGAGGCGATAGTGAAATGAGTTTCAACTCATACCTTGGAAATAGGAATCAAGGAGCTACGAAATCATGAAGTCAAAGGCGGTCAAGGCACAATGGAATTAAGCTCATGGAAATGCGGCTTAGATGCGCGCATCATGTCTCTTTTTAAGAGTATATCTTTGATCCTTGGTTCTCCTGTAGAGCTTACTTGCATGCTATCGCTTGGTGGATATCCTCTCGGTCCTGTCTCTATTGCAAACCCCAGAAGGAGTTTGTCTTGTTTATCTTCTCGATCCTATCTTGGGAACCTTAGGTAGAACCCTATGGGTGTAAACGTGTATTTGAAACATGTTATGATTGATATGGTTGCAAATGGTTGCAAGTGGTTGCTCGTGGATGCGCGAATACACATTAGATACTAGATTGACGCGGTCACATTTCACGTTGCATATGCACGAGTATTTATATTTGTTTATGGATGAAATTGAATGTGTTATCATGCGGATGTTGCATATGAATGAATGTTTGTGCACACATATAGTGTTTATATGACTAGGACTATTTGCATACATGTTGGACTCATGGCACTAAACATATTTTGCATTAGAAAGATCATTCAGGCCTGATCATTAGCATTAGCTAAGGAGCATATACACACACATTCTGTATATGTTCATATGGCATTAGAAATCGTCTAAGGACAACGGTTGCCTGTGGATGATGTTTTGAGTAGATGGATGATGGATGGTAGGATACGTTCTTCCTAACTTGGAGATTTCGGGGACGAAATCCTTAAAGGAGGGGAGAATGTAACAACCCGAATTTTAACAATGTATTAAAACAAGAATCAAGGCAGAATTAAATTATAAAATCTGAATCAGGAGAAACGGGTTGTTCCATTGCGTTCGTCTCGGAAAAATTTGCGAAATAGAGTCCGAAATTTCGTAAATCGGAGTCCGTATGACCGAGATATGGCCTCGTGAAGTTTCACGAAAATTTCAAATTCGAAAACAGATTCAAATTTCAGAAATTTGGGGAAGGCGGTAAAAATCCCGCCCAGACCAGGTCAACCTGGGGGTCGACCTGGTGGGGACCAGGTCGACTCTAGAGTCGACCTGCCTGGTCGAACCCCAGGCAACCTGGTGCACCTGCTGCTGTTTTGGGCTCGGTTTTGTTGGCTTGTGACGATTTTTGAAGGCTCAGATCTATCCTAGGGTTTATCCTACGACCTAAACTACTCCTAACTTCTATAAAAAGACCCCTAGACCTAGCTTAAACCCTCACAAATCACTCTTGCCACGAAGTGCTGCCCAAATGCCAAGTGATCATGGCCTCCATCTCCAATTCCTAGAGACTATGCATTCAAATCGGATTCAAATCAAAAGATGCAAGCTTTCTACACCAAATCGAGGAGAGATCAATGTTGCTACGCAAATTTCATGACGATTCTTCAACAAAGGAGCCACCTTTCTTCGTCAAGACGATTCATGATTTTTCCCTAAGCCTCGCTATGTAAGTGCTAGCTACTTCTAGATCTAAACGGTAGTTTTAATGATGGCATGGAATAAAACGAGATTAAACTAAGTATGCTAGCCTATATGAACCTTGTCATGCCTCTTTTGCTTGAACCTATGACTTTTGGCTATGTTTAGTGACTAAATCAAGTTACTCATATTGCATTGGATTTAGTTTGCCATGCAAGATTGGACCTTTACTTGTGGATGTTGGCATGAATACTTGGAACCACTTTGACTCATGAAATGTTGGCATAAAAATGGACTTTGGGGCTTATGCATGTAAATGAACCCAAACCCCTTATGATATCATGTTTATTTGAGGCCAAAAATCCCTTATGACACTATGCATGTTTAAGGCCAAACCCCCTATGATACCATGCATGTTTGTGGCCAATCCCTTCATGACATCGTGCATGTTTTGAGGCTAATATGCAATATGCTAGTCATGTGAACACCTTCGCCTCAATTTTCACCATGTTTGACTTGTGATTCATCTTGGCCATCTTGTACCCATCTTTGTCATATTATTCCAAATATGTTAATTCGCTTTCATGTGCGTTGGGGACACGTTTTGGGTAGTATAGGCAAACTTGAAAATTGGCTATGAACTTGACATGGAATTACATGGAACATGTAATGATAATAAACGTGAATAGGACACGAAAACTTGTCATGGGGTTACATGAAAACATGGACTTAAAAAGGGGTCTAAACTTGACATGAACATGACACGTAGAAAAACATGGGAGTGGCCAACTCGAGGTTGGGTTGAGTTTGTAGCATAAATCTGCCCGGACCCGCCCAGCAAATCTAGTGGCTACAAACAATAGGACCCAATGTGGGTAGTTGGTCATGTCGCGCTTAAGACCAGAGGTTAGACTAGGTTGTGGTGTAAAACTACCCGGACCCGCCCGGCTTAACTAGTAACCACAACAAGGTCTAATGTGAGAGGTTGAGAGTGCATTAATTAAATTAATGCCACATGATAAGGTTAAGTAAATTAGACTAATGACACTTAACTGATATGACATGAATGGGTAGGTTAAGTGAAACCAGACTTGATTTTTTTTAATGACACTTAACCGTAAAATACAGTTAGGGGATGGGGTTAAGCTAATCCATACTTAACTAATCCGACTTGGTAATTAGATGAGGTTAAGTAACTTAGACTTAACTAATCTAAACACGGTAATTAGATGGGGTTAAGTAACGTACACTTAACTAATCTAAACACGGTAATTCGATGGAGTTAAGGTAAACACTTAACCAATCTAAACTTGGTAATTCAATGAGGTTAAGTAACCAATACTTAACCAACTTAACATGATAATTTAATGGGGTTAAGTAACTTATACTTAACCAATTATACATGATGATTTGATGAGGTTAAGTAACCTATACTTAACCAATCTAATATGCGGACCTGATAGGGTTAAGTCACAAGACCTTTTAAATATACTTAACCATTGTAATACGATTAGTGGATGGGGTTAAGCTAACCCATACTTAACCAATCCGACTCGATAATCTGATTGGATTAAGATAATCTATGCTTAATCAATCTAACACGATAATCTGATAGGGTTAAGACAAACAAATACTTAACCAATTTGACTTGATAGGGTTAAGTCATGAGCTTCTTGGTATACTTAACCAACTTGTAGGGCTAAGCCTTGAACTTAAATACTTAGCCAATCTTGACATGATTCGTAGGTGGGTTAAGTCATGAACTTGAATGACAACACTTAACCCATTAGACAAAACCCTAGCTCAGGGGACTAGGTTGAAAATCGTAGTTAACAAGGATAGCGGGAAGAGAAGCTAAGTGGTAAACCTTAGTTAAGGATAACTAAGTAATAATTCTTAGTCAAGGAAATTGGACCAGTTCACAGATAGATGAGTAACCGGATACGGTAGGTCATCGCTTGAACACACGTGGAGGTGTGAATTATCTGACTTAGATAAAGGCTCCAACGAACTGGGTGACGAAGCGGTAGCTTCGGGGGACGTGAGGATACTCTTGGTATCCCTCTGTGAGGTTGCAGATGATCCGCCTGGGCTCACAAGAGGTTAAGGTCTGCGGTAGAAGAACCAAGAGTATGCCTTGGTTGCTATGCGAGCGACCTAAAGACTGGGATGGATTAGCGTGGAGTCGACGATTCTTGTTTTTTCCCTGGATAGCGCGTCGTCGACTACCTACCATCTTTAGTCAATCGTGTACGTACGGAAAGGCAGAGAACTCCCAACAGACCATATACTTGCTATCGAGTTATGGGTGAGGTTGGCCAATAGGTTAGTGGGGCCGTGATGTAGTTCTCATACATGATTTTTCTTGGATTGCCTTTCAGTAGTTGAGGGAGGGGTCATGTGGGACCATAGCCACGGATACAAAAACAGATATCTGCATCAGCAGACGACTTAAAGCTCCCGACCGAGTTCCTTATTTCTCGATTTGCCCTGGCACGGAACTCGAATGGCACATTGAGATACATGTGCGTCTAGACATGGAAAACGATTCACGATTTATACGTGGGGCAAAGGGCATGGTTAACGGGTGGCATAATCCCTAGTGAACCTAGGTGGCTAAAACCCAAACCAAGTTACGGAAACGTTCATTAGGTAGCATAATCCCTAGCGGTCCTAGGTGGCATAAATCCTAAGTGAACACGCGATAGTTCTTGGTAAGAAAACATAACCAGATCAAGGGTAGCAGTCCAAAACAACATCAAGGATAAAATGGTACTATGTTGAGGTGGTATATATTTACATGGGAAACCCCATACGGTCTACGGCAAAGGACTGAACTTATACATGGAAAGAAACATACGAGTTGGGAAAACCTACATATGCTATATATTAGGTTGACATGGACCATTACATGACATTGGGCAAGGGACATTCATAGTTAATACATGACGCGGGTTGGGATACTAGTACGAGAGGTGCAGAGCAAATATACATGTTAGAACCATGAGAAATATACTTGATAGTAACCTCGGGATGTTATACCTGATAGATACCTTGGGATAGTATACTTGATAAAAACCCGACGATGTGATACCTTGACTTATCTTGACACCGTAGTTTATCATGATACCTTAGTTTATCTGGATACAGTAGTTCAGCTTGTTATCTTGGTTTAGCTTATCTATCTTGTAGTCATCTTTATGTTTACTTTCAGTTTATGCATGTCATGTTACCTTTACCTGTTTTTATACTGGAAGTAGATAGGACATACCAGTCTTTATGACTGACCCCGTTTTGTTTTGCCTCTTTGTCTTCCGTCCCCCCCCCCCCTAGGTTTTCAGGGAGGAAACACTGTTATTTAGTTCGGACTTCTTCTGCTGGAGGTCATCATGTATGGCTTGGACTTTTCTTGGCTATGGCTACTTTACTGTTTTACTTGGGGAATATTTTATGCTTCTTTACTATTGCAAGACAGGTTTTGTTTTAAGAAATCTCTGATGTAAAAGGCTTTTGACCTTGATGTTTTATAAAGTAATGAAATTTGTTTTATTTCCGCTGTTTTATATGTTCTGTCTTGTAATATTTCTGTGCATGTTTACCCATAATACCCCTCTAAAGCTAGTGCATTCCTTTGCGAGTGACCCTAGCGGAGGTGGGGTGTTACATGTACGGTTTGATCTTGAGCTATGCTATGGCTGCATTTTCTGCTACCTTTGGGAAATTAAGCTACTTTTGATGTTTTAAGTTTATGCTTCTTTATTTATGCAAGACAGAATTTGTTGTAATGGAAAATAGTGACCTTGGCTATTTGATGTAAAAGGTTTTGACTCTTTTTGAAAGTAATGAAATTTATCTTTTGATTCTTCCACTTTTTTATCTATGTTCTGTCTTGTAATATTTCTGTGTTTGTTTACCTCGATAACGCTCCTCCAAAACTAGTGCATTCCCTTTGTGAGTGACCCTAGCGGAGGTGGGGTGTTACACAAAGAATCTAATACAACAGTATGGGAACGATCATTGTAATAGCCATCTACTACAACGGGCAGGGAATACCTATTGTAAAAAGTGTTTTACACAAAGAACAAATTGCAACGGTTCTGTAACGACCATTGTAATAGCCTTCTATTACAATGAGCAACAAATGCTCGCTGTAAAAAGGTAGTTGTACAAAGGTATTATTACAATGGTTCTTGAACGACCATTGTAATAGCTATCTATTAAACCCGCAGTAAATGCCCGTTGTAAAAAGAGCATTGTAATAGGGTATTTTTTTGTAGGTATTAGAAAGAGTTCCAAACGTACCAAAATAAGTAGAGATTAAACCTCAAAATCACACCACCTTATAATACATAATGATATAATAATAAGGATTAACCGAACTTTGTTAAAAATGAAGTTCGATTAATTGTAACTGTGAGTTCAATTGAATGAACTTCATTCTATAATGCTATGTTTTAAGAGTAATACACAATACTAAAATCAATTTCATCTAAATAATGGTTTACATGATCATGCAAGAAAAGAATTTAAAAAAACCCAACATATCCATGGCAAAGAGAATAGAAAGTTACGTGTGTCAAAAGGGTGCACATAAAAATTGTTCATGAAGGATTTTGTATGAGTCTCCAAAAAGATTTTTTGGTAAGGCCTGTCGTTTATAGCTCCCTAAATTTCTTAACGTCACCCATATGAGGCTTTCGTCAAGAAATATAAGCGTATAGGTATAAAATAACCTCACAGAAACTAAAATTCACAAGACAACATATGAAAACCACGGCGGAACTTAAATTTTTATTTAAAGCGGAATAAAAAAGTGTTATTACATCATAGATCATGAAATTCATAATTTTATTATAAAAGTAACATAATTAGAGTACCAAATTAAAAGCCCTCTCAATATCAAGTGTAGAAATAAGTCAAACGTGGAACAATACATGTAAATGTAGAGAATAAGACAAATAAGAATCTCCAATGGGCTGAGCCGGGCTAAAACTCTATCAGCTACAAGATCTTCCACCCTAAGAACCTTGTAACGACCCGCATTCTACATATCGAAGGATCGCAGAATATTTATTTCTTTTTCATATGAGGTGGTATGGTCGTGTAACTTTGGGGAACGACTATTGGGGTCATTTTCCATGTTCACGATTTTTGTCAATTTTTATATGACCATTTTGCCCCTGGCGGATCTTGTTTTGCCTATAACATTTGATTGGTAAGGAGTTTTGACTTGGATCCACTTCTGTTAGATTCGAATGATGGTGTACCTTTCCGTAGAGTGGTCACACTTGTCAAACGGACTTACATTTTGGGAGGTATGGCTGAATTAAGGTTTAGAAGGTGAAAAACAGCTTAATTGGACTTAACCGGGTGATTAGCAGCTAGGCCCATTAGGGGATTTCAGGATTAGAGCTATATGAGGGCTGATTAGGATTAGAGAAACCTTTTCTTTGTTATTTTTCAGCCTCCACTAACATCCTCTCAACCTTAGCAATGACCTCCACCTTTTAGAATCATCTTTAATCACCGTTTAATCAAGGATTAGGCTAAACTACATCAAATCAATGCAAATCAACACTAAATTAGAGTTGGCGCTGCTGTGTTGCATAGGAAAACACCCCAAATTAGAGACAGTTTCATATCCAAGTCTTATTTGTGGCTAAGGTGAGTGATTTGCATTGTTTTTCACTAATTACGGCTAATTAGGGGTGATTAGTATTAATTAACGAAATTATACATTATTAAATTCTGGAAAAATGTTTAGAAATTCTAAAATATTATTTTAGGCCTCTGTTAGGAATTTGGGTTAACTTGGATATGTTTTGCTAATCCTATCATTAGTTATTGTTAAACATGATTAAGGGGGAAAACATGGGTTTTTGGGTATGTTTGATCCATTTTAACACATTAGATTGTTGTTTTGGTGTTTATAGTCAATTTTACATGTTGCTATGACTGTTTGGAATGATTTGTGATGCATAGAAAAGTTAGAATGGTCGAAAACGCCGTCATATGGCGTAAATAGCTTGCTGGAAAAGTTGCAGGAAATTGGTCAAATTCTGTTCGTGAAGCACCTATGCGACCCGACTCCCACTCGTGAACACGTATCATGATCCGAGCCGAACCGTGGGCCACCTACCCTTCACGAGCCGAAGCACAAACCGACCCGATGGAGCTCGTCATGAAGCAAGTCATGAACTATGCTGGAGCATCCTTCACCACGAACCGAGCATGATGTCACGACCCGAAGCTTGGTCATGACCGAGCTCACCATCACGACCAGGACCCATGAGTGGAGCTCACGACCACGACCCAGGAGGACAGGAGGGCGAGCCACGAACCGATGCTTAAAGGGATCCACGATCCGATCTTCGAGCTTGGATAGCGAACAAACTGAAAGGAAAATGAAGTGCAAATGGGATGATGATCAAAACTCGAGATGCAAAGGTAGTCCAAATGAGAAGTTGTAACTTAGGATCCAGATGGGAACCAACGAGTTAACTTCATGAGTTGGGCTTTGCTGCGGGACGTGTCCTAAGGGGTTATCGACATCCATAACTTTGATTCCCCACCAAGACGGATGTTAGGCTACGGATCAGTGCAGTGGGGTAGTTATTACTCCATGAGGCAGAGTGATCATAGCATGGCTATGAGCTAGTGCAGTGAAGTCGTCATGACTTCATGGGGCAGAGTGGACATAGCAAGGACTAGTGGCTATGGATCAGTGCAGTGGAGTCGCCATGGCTCCATGGGGCAGAGTGATCATAGAAAGGATTTGGGTGATCAAAGCAGTGGATACCGTATGCTTTACGCATTGAGTGAGAGATGTGAGGATGGTTACTATGCTTAATTATTTTCCATCACTATGACATGCACACCCCTCCCCTGTATCTTTACACCATATGTTAGTGTCACCTTAGAGTATTGTACATCTTGTTGTGCTAACTCTTTGGTTGCAGGTCCAGGTTCGGGTATGGTTATGTCTACCTGCTATTGTTCTGTTTTGCTGCTTATCGCTCATACCAGACCTTTGTCTGACCCAGAGTTTTATGTCTCTTCTTATTACTATGGGTGCTCTTAAACGGGCAGACTAGAGACAGGTCAAGTGATTATGCACGAGTACCTGTACCGGAGACGAGCAGGAGGCTTCTACGTATGATATATATATATAATCTCCCTGTGTCGCTGTTGGTCACTACTTTGGGCATTAGTAGTGAACCTTTCTTATTTTTCTTTGGAGACAATTTTAAAAGTTGTAATAATGATGATGTGGAACATAAGCTGTATTTTGGATTTTCCGCTGCTATGATGGTTTAGTTTTCAGCTTATGCACTGTCTCACCTGTTTTATGTCAAAGTTATGTTATTATTATATTTTGTTCCATGCACTGTAAGATATACTACAGGTTCCTTGCTAGTTCAAATTCCTTTCTTTGGTGGCTAACCCGTGCTAGTCGGGCATTGGCACAACGCACTTTCATTGGAAATGTCGGCTGGTGCAGGGCGGGCCGTCATACTTGGTATCAGAGCTCTAGGTTGCGTAGTTAACCTAGGGGAAGACACCAAAGAGAGATAGTACATATATGAGAGCGCGTATTTGTATTGTTTTGGTTTTCAAAATATATGTATATATATATATATACTATTAGTATATCTAAGGTGGAGTCGCACTGCACTGGCACCACTGAAGAGATGGTTAATCGTTTTCTCCTTATAGATTGAACGATGAGCCGACATACAAGGGGTACTGGTAGAGGAGCTAATAGTGTGAATGCTCCTAATATGAGGACGATGTTCACTGACTTCATGAGAGAGATGCTTAGGGATGTTCAGAGGGCAGCTTCTAATGCTGTAAATGGTGGTGGTGCAGCGGTGCAGGTACCTAGGGCCGATTTCGCCAAGCTTTGTAAGGACTACACTAGTCTTGGTCGGAAGCCGTTCCACAGAACGGAATCGGCTACAGAAGTTCAGGATTGGCTTGATTGTGAGCGTATCTTCGAGGATCTGGGAATTGAAGACACGATGAAGAGGAAGCTAGCATCCCATCTACTGCAAGGACGGGCTATGAATTGGTGGAATGCTATTAAGGCAGCTACCCCGAAGGATCAAGTTACTTGGGATCAGTTTAAGGCCCGATTCAGTGATAAGTTTATCCCAGCAGCTCAGAAATCAGAATTGTTTAGGAAGTTCTTGGAGCTTAAGCAGAGTGGTAGGACAGTCTCGGAATATATTGCTGAGTCCGATACTACATCAAAGTATGGATTATCCCTTATTGACACCCCCGAGAAGAAGAATGAGAAGTTCATAACAGGCTTAGATCAGTACTTAGGGGAAAGGCTTATAAACCATATTGATGAGACTTTTGAATCGATTGTTGAGAAAGCATCGAGGTTAGAGAGCCTTTATCCTAAGCCCAAGACTGAAGTCGTTGTTGTATCTGCAGAGGGGCCAAAGCCGCAGGCAAGTGGTGGAGGAAAGAATAATTCTTAGAATAAGAGGAAGCAGAACCAAGCTAAGGATGGTCAGAAAAAGAGCAAGAAAGATGTTGAGTGCTTTAGCTGTGGCAAGAAGGGCCATTATGCTAAAGAATGTCGAGCAAAGCCAGCAGACCGGAAGTGCTTCAGCTGCGGCCAAGTGGGACATCACAAGGATAAATGTCCGCAACCCCTAAAGAGAAGAAGATTGTGAAAGCATATGCTCTTAATGTTGTTCCTTCTTCGTCGAATGCCCCAACTATGGCGGAGAAAGGAAAGAATGTCGTAATTCAAGGTATGCTTTTTGTTTATGATGTTCTTGTTCGAGTACTGTTTGATACTGGGGCTTCCCGTTCCTTCATATCTAGTGACCTGGTAGATAGGTTGGGATTAGAACTCGAGATAGTCGATAGACCTTTAGCAGTGATGAACCCGATTGGCGGTTCGACTAGCCTTAGTATGATTTGTCGTAATGTGGTCTTATTGAGTCATGGATGTATGTTTGCTTGTGATTACTTTGTTTTGGGCTTTACTGGGTTTGGCATTATTTTTGGAGTCGATTGGCTCCAAAGGTACGGGGTGGTAGTAGACTGTGAGGGCTTTTTGGTGACAGTTAGAGCGGATGATGGGCGGAGGGTAGTGTTTAGTGGTCTACCTAGTGATGGGGTAATGGCTAGTTTTCTAAATTCCCTCGACATCCCGCATGATGAGTTGTCAGATGTGTCCGTGGCTGGCCAGTATCCGGACGTCTTCGAGGAAGTGACCAGACTTCCACCACACCGAGAGATTGAGTTTCGTATTTATTTAGTGAGAGATGCCAGACCTATAGTGATGCCACTTCGTCGTATGGCACCAAGGAAGCAGCGAGAGCTCGGGGTGCAAGTGAGCGATCTTTTGAAGAAGGGATTTATCAGAAGAAGTGTTTCTAAGTGGGGAGACCAGTTGTGTTTGCTACCAAGGCAGATGGTTACCTTCGATTGTGTGTGGACTACCATGAGTTGAATAAGGTGACGAGGAAGAATAAGTATCCTCTACCCAGATAGATGATTTGTTTGATCAGTTGAGTGGCGCTAGAGTGTTCTCCCAGTTGGATCTCGCTACAGGTTTTCATCGGCTTAGGGTGGAAACTGAGAGTATAGTTAAAACGACCTTTCGGACGCCGTCTGGACTCTATGAGTGGTTGGTCATGCCATTCGGGTTGACCAATGCACCAACATATTTTGTGCATCTTATGAATAGGGTATTCAGGGATCAATTAAATAAGTTTGTTCTTGTGTTCGTGGACGATCTTGGTTTATTCGAGGACAAAGGAAGAACACAAGGAACATTTGAGGATAGTGATGGTGGTGTTAGAAAACACCAATTGAAAGCAAAGTTTTCTAAGTGTCACTTTTGGAGGAGGGAAGTGAGATTCTTGGGCCATGTTGTTTCAGAGAATGGTATTGCCGTGGATCCTACGAAGGTGGCTACGGTACAAGATTGGTCTACGCCTAAGAATGCAACAGACGTAAGAAGTTTCTTGGGATTAGCTGGATATTATCGGAAGTTTATCCAAGACTTCTCCAAGATAGCGGCACCGTTAACTCAGTTGACCAGGAAGAATCAAGCTTTCATTTGGGATGAAAGGTGTGAAAATGCATTCAAGAGTCTAAAGGAAAAGTTGACGTGTGCGTCAGTGTTAGTCATTCCTAAAGGGAATGAAGAGATGACAGTACATATGGATGCATGTGGTACTGGACTAGGTGTTGTATTGATGCAAGAAGGTAGGGTTGTAGATTATGCAAGTCGGCAACTGAAACCGCATGAGAAAAGATATCCTACCCATGATTTGGAATTGGCCGCGATCGTATTCGCGTTGAAGATGTGGAGACATTATCTCTTGGGAGAAAGATTCGAGTTGTTTACCGATCATAAGTCATTAAAGTATCTTTTCTCTCAGAAGGATCTAAACCTCCGACAGCAAAGATGGTTAGAATTCTTGGATTCCTATGATTTCGATACTGTGAATACCCCAGGAAAGGACAATGCAGTAGCTAATGCACTGAGTAGGAGACATGCCAATTTAGGGGCTATGTTTCTAGAATGGAAGCAACTGGAGTATATCACAGGGTACGATTTCAGACCAAAGTGCGAATTGGATCCAGAGACGCTAGCAAGTTTGACGATCATACCCACTTTGATTGAGCGGATTGGTTCCAGTCAGAGGGACGATCCTAATCTATTGGAAATCATCTCCAAGTTAGAGATGGGTATCGACGAGGAGATGAACAAGTATGGGCATGATCGGGATGGACGGCTTAGAAAGAATGAGAGACTAGTTGTGCCCAATGTAAATGGATTGAGAGATGAAGTACTTAGAGAATGTCATCACTCAAAACTGACTATACATCCCGGTGGTAATAAAATGTATCGAGACATGAAGCAGACCTACTACTGAGAAGGGATGAAAAGAGACGTTGGGAAGTTTATATCCAAATGCATGAACGACCAGCTAGTTAAAGCCGAGCAAAAGAAACCTAGTGGGTAGTTGCAACCATTAGAAATTTTAGAATGGAAATGGGAACAAGTCTCAATGGATTTCATTGATGGGTTACCAAAGACTAGATCAGGCCATGATAGTATTTGAGTGATTGTGGACCGATTGACCAAGAGTGCGAAGTTTATACCCGTCAAGTCGAATAGAATGGCAGCTAAGTTAGCAGAACTGTATATGAAGTGGATAGTGAGATTTCATGGAGTACCCAAAGGCATTGTAAGTGACCGAGATCCGTTGTTCACTAATGGATTTTGGAAGAGCTTACAAGAGGCTTTAGGATCAGAATTATATCTCAGTACCGCGTATCATCCTCAAACCGACGGTCAGACAGAGAGGGTGAATCGAGTATTAGAAGATCTCTTGAGCGCATGCATATTAGATTTTGGTTGATCATGGGATACCATTTGCATCTAGTGGAGTTCGCATATATTAATAGTTATCAGTCCAATATTGGTATAGTTCCATATGAAGCTTTGTATGGAAGACCGTGCAACTCACCGTCATGTTGGTTAGAAACCGATGAGAAATTTGTGTTTGGGCCAGATGTGATAAGAGAAACCTCAGATAAGATCAAGGTTATCTGACAACGAATGAAGGCTGCCCAAGATAGGCAGAAGAGTTATGCTGATAAGAGGAGAAGAGATTTGAAATTCTCCATTGACGACTTGGTGTTTGTCAAGATTTCTCCGTTAAAGAGCGTGATACGATTTGGTAGGAGAGGCAAGTTAACACCAAGATTTGTTGGTCCATTCCCAGTTCTCGAACAAGTTAGGAATTTAGCATATAAAGTTAAGTCGCCGGACAAGATAACGGGAGTTCATAACGTATTTTATGGTTTCCTAGCTAAGGAAATTCGTGCACGACCCCAGTGTGGCTATTTCACCAGATCAGTTGGATGGTATCGAAGTAGAACCAAGGCGGTTGGGAACCGCAAGCCGATTCGTATTATCGAGCACGATACGAAGAAACTTCGAAGGAAAGTTGTGAATCTAGTCAAGGTTCAGTGGGGGCGGGGATGAGAATGACTGTACTTGGGAGATAGAGGAGAGCATTAAGGAGACGTATCCAGAGCTCTTCGCCTGGTAAGGTTTTCATTTCGATTTAGTCTTTCTGCATGCTAGGATAAGTTTGTTTTTTTGTTTTGTATGTTCGATTGTTTGTGAATGACTGATAGGCATGCGGAACACCTTTGTATGTTTTTGTTTAAGGAATTTCGGAAGCGAATTTTTTTAAGGGGGGAGAGTGTAACGACCTGCATTCTACGTATCGAAGGATCGTAGAATATTTATTTCCTTTTCATATGAGGTCGTATAGTCGTGTAACTTTGGGGAACGACTATTGGGGTCATTTTCCATGTTCACGATTTTTGCCGATTTTTTAAATGACCATTTTGCCCCTGGCAAATCTTGTTTCGCCTATAACTTTTGATTGGTAAGGAGTTTTGACTTGAAACCACTTCCGTAAGATTTGGATGATGGTTTACCTTTCTGTAGAGTGGTCATATTTGTCAAACGGACTCGCCCTTTGGGAGATATGGATGAATTAAGGTTTAAAAGGTGAAAAACAGTTAATTGGACTTAACCGGGTGATTAGCAGCTAGGCCCATTGGGGGATTTCGGGATTAGAGCTATATGAGGGCTAATTAGGGTTAGAGAAGGCTTTTCTTTGTTATTTTTCAGCCACCACTAACCTCCTCTCAACCCTAGCAATGGCCTCCACCTTCTAGAATCATCTTTAATCACCATTTAATCAAGGATTAAGCCAAACTGCATCAAATCAACGCAAATCAACACCAAATCAGATTTGGAGCTGTTGTATTGCATAGGAAAACGCCCCAAATCAGAGATAGTTTCAGATCTATGTCTTATTTTGGCTAAGGTGAGTGATTTGCATTGTTTTTCACTAATTACGGCTAATTAGGGGTGATTAGTATTAATTAACGAAATTATACATTATTAAATACTGGAAAAATGTTTAGAAATTCTAAAATATTATTTTAGGCCTCTGTTAGGAATTTGGGTTAATTTGGATATGTTTTGTTAATCCTATCATTAGTTATTGTTAAATATGATTAAGGAGGAAAACATGGGTTTTTGGGTATGTTTGATCCATTTTAACACATTAGATTGTTGTTTTGGTGTTTATGGTCGATTTTACATGTTGTTGTGACTGTTTGGAATGATTTGTGATTGCATAGAAAAGCTAGAATGGCCGAAAATGTCGTCGTATGGCGTAAATAGCTTGCTGGAAAAGTTGCAGGAAATTGGTCAAATTCCGTTCGGGAAGCACCTATGCGACCCGACTCCCACTCGTGAACACGTATCACGATCCGACCCGAACCGTGGGCCACCTACCCTTCACGAGCCAAAGCATGAACCGACCCGATGGAGCTCGCCATGAAGCAAGTCATGAACTATGCTGGAGCACCCTTCACCACGAACCGAGCATGATGTCACAACCCGAAGCTTGGTCACGACCGGGCCCACCATCACGACCAGGACCCACGAGTGGAGCTCACGACCACGACCCGGGAGCATCATCACGAGCCGAGTATAGGAGGGCGAGCCACGAACCGATGCTTAGGGGGATCCACGATCCGATCTTCGATCTTGGACATCGAACAAATTGAAAGGAAAATGAAGTGCGAACGGAATGATGATTAAAACCCAAGATGCAAAGGTAGTCCAAATGAGAAGTTGTAACTCAGGATCCAGATTGGAACCAACGAGTTAACTTCATGAGTTAGGCTTTGCTGCGGGAAGTGTGTTAAGGGTTTATCGACGTCCATAACTTTGATTCACCTCCAAGATGGATGTTAGGCTACGGATCAGTGCAGTGGGGTAGTTATTACTCCATGGGGCAGAGTGATCGTAGCATGGCTATGAGCCAGTGCAGTTAAGTCGTCATGACTTCATGGGGGCAGAGTGGACATAGCAAGGACTAGTGGCTTTGGATCAGTGCAGTGGAGTCGCCATGGCTCCATGGGGGCAGAGTGATCATAGCACAGATTTGGGTGATCAAAGCGGTGGATATCATATGCTTTACACACTGATTGAGAGATGTGAGGATGGTTACTATGCTTGATTGTTTGCCATCAATATAACATGCACACCCCTCCCCCGTATCTTTACACCATATGTTAGTGTCACCTTAGAGTATTGTACATCTTGTTGTGTTAACTCTTTGGTTGCAGGTTCAGGTATGGTTATGTATACCTGTTATTGTTCTGTTTTGCTGCTTATCGCTCATACCAGACTTATGTCTAACCCAGAGTTTTATGTCTCTTCTTATTACTCTGGGTGCTCTTAAACGGGTAGACTAGAGACAGGTCAGGTGATTGATGGTTAAAATTAGGTTATATACTAATTATGAGTTGCAACAAATGGTGCAAAAATCGAATGGTTTGACAATCGACTATATTCTTGCTTATCTTCGCGTTCTTATTTATTGTGTTGTGCTCTAAATTATTATTTTGTTTGGATTTTCTTGTTTATCACTCATGCTAGTAATTACAGAACCCCGCACGCTGTATGTCTGACTAGTTTTCTTTCTCTCTTCTTCCTTTCTCCCCTCGGGTTTGTGACGGCCCGCCCCGCACCAGCCGACATTTCCAATGAAAGTGCGATGTGCCAATGTCCGACAAGCACGAGACAACCGCCAAAGAAAGGAAAAGAAAGGAATTTGAACTCGTAAGGAACCTGTAGTATATCTCACAGCGCATGGAACAAAATATAATAATAACATAACTTTGACATAAAACATGTGAGATAGTGCATAAGCTGAAAACTAAACCATCATAGCAACGGAAAATCCAAAATACAGCTTATGTTCCACATCATCATTATTACAACTTTTAAAATTATCTCCAAAGCAAAATAAGAAAGGTTCACTACTAATGCCCAAAGTAGTGACCAACAGCGACATAGGGAGATTATATATATATCATACGTAGAAGCCTTCTGCTCGTCTCCGGTACTGATACTCGTGCATAATCACCTGACCTGTCTCAAGGTCTGATGGAGTGGTCTCGGGTTTATCAGACCCACTCCATTAGGTCTAAAGACATAACATAAATCACCGGCGTCACAAGGTCTTATCTTCCCTAATCGGCGTGATGCACTCTCATTACCCCGCCAAAACGCTTCCATACCCACCTCATTTGGACCCTTTGATACCCCGTATAATATAAGCATGCGTTCGCATCCTTGTGAAACCTCAGTGTAGTATGATAAAAGGAAAACTGACTGATATGGAGCCCCAACCAAAGATGCATTTTTGACATAAGTCACCCCTAGACTTAGTCCCCAATTTAATTTACTACCGCCAAAGCCACCATATAATTATTGTTTACTACCTAGCTACCCCAGGCCCCCATAGAATTGCCAACAAACACCCAGGTCACTACAAATTAATTATTTTAATTGGCCTCTTATTTTCCCTAATCATCTTACCCGTTCTGTCGGAACGGAGAACTACTACGAGCCCTTTGTTTTCCCTAATTATCCAGTTGCCGGAATGGACTCCTACTACACATTTTCTTAATAGGATACTAATTTTCCATAATTAGCTTATGCTGCAGGAATGGACCACCACTATTCATGCTTATTAATTTGTTTATTTTAAAATTAACGCTCAATTTAAGTTTATTAACAAGCCTACTTTCTTCATGTAACTTTTTGTCCCATCATAGGTTACGTGTAAACCTAAATTTATAGGTGTTTGTAAACATCATTTTTGTTCAAAATCATTGTACAACCAAACCCCCATTATTTAGCGTCTATCCAAGTGCCATTTATTCCCAATTTATCATTTTTATACATCATTAATATTTTTTCCAAGTGCGCTTTCATTGCCAATTCATATTTTTATCCAAATCATGTATGAACAAAAAAGAATAATGGTTTAGGCACTTTGAAGGCCTAAGCTCAACGTGAAAATAAAAAGGACAATGAATTAGACTCTCGAATAGCCTAGGCTCAGACAAACATGAATAGATCTAAAATAAAACCGGGCTAAATTTGAATCATAAATAAAATTATATACGAAGAAAATGAGGTAAAGATGAACTGAATAAATTTGTAGCAATAGGATGGATTACCAAAATGGTCATAAGAAGGATAGAAGCAGTAATCAGGTATACATAGGTTATTTACATAAAATAAAATTGAAATTTGAAGAAATCAACAACTTATTATACTGTCAAAATAAACCCCAATTCATAGTGATCTTGTAATTACTGAAAATACTCACAAATTTAAGCAAATCCAAATATGTTTTGGTAGGAAATCTCTATATATAAATATTCACCCAAAATATATGCAAGAATCTAGGTCTCAAAACTCCATTAAATTTTTTGAGGAGAACGTTGCATAAAGTGGAGGCAGAGAATGAATGAAATGGAGTACGGAGAAATAGGTTTAGGTTTGGAGCTATATTTATAATAGAGTTAGGGGATTTAAGACTGATAGATTTTAGGTTTAGAATTAGGTCCATCAGAGTAGAAGAAGCTTCCAGAAAACAACACCAAAACCTGCTTGAGTCACACTAGAAACGTGCACACCAGGGTGCGCATGTTCGATGGAATGGGTCGACCCACTCTATAGGTGGGTCGACCTGCTCGGGATCTGGGTCAACGGGTCAACCTAGTTAAAGACTAGGTTGCCCTAGTTAACATTATTTTCGCCTGAATTTATTACTTATTAATTTGTTGTTTAAGCAATTTTCAAATTTGAACTTCAAACTTCTTCCTCCTGTGTCTTTTTCGTTTTAAATCGATTTCAGCACCAGATGTCTATATTAGCCAGAATTTTGTAATGGACCCAATAACACAATGAACATTGCCCATTTCTCAATATTTTCCTAACTAAAATTTAAATTATTAATCTTTTATTTAAATTTCTTTATTAAAATTTTGTGTTGTTACATCGTTGGATGACATATTCATGTTAAGAGCATAAGTATTATAAATTATATTTAAATCGATTATATACAACATAAAATTCATAAAGTGTTCATGAATGCATTTTCCATTGCATGGAGAAATAATTATCACTTCAATAAATACTAACTTCACAGTGATGAAATTTCAGTTAGAAACTATTGGTAATAAATCGGAATTGGATATGATTTAAAGATAAAACTAATTATTATAAGATGAAATGAAATTAACTAACCTAAATGAACTAATTGCATTAGAATGTCTAATATGTATTCTTGTATATTGAAGAGAAATAATGATTTTCCTGTCAACATAAAAAAAAATCCTTGGTTGCTTAATTAAACTATTAAGAGTGTTGACTCTACGAAATAGTATGACACACAGATATGAAAATAGACTCCATTTACATTACTAAAAAATGAATTTGATAGTTATATCCAAAGGTATAATCTATTGGAAAAAATATGTCTATATGAGAAAGAAAAATGTTGTTGAAATGTAAAGAGCCATGTTGATTTGAAATTTTCATAAATTTGAATATTTGAATTTATTATTTAATGTGCACAAGTTCATTCAGATTTACTCATAGAACTATCTCTTTTTATTACTTTTTGTTTTGTGCATGCATAACGAAATAGGAAATTCTAAATGACAATCTAAAATAGACTGACTATGCATAATAACTGAAATGTCATGAAGTCAGTGGGAGTAATACTTGGGGTTATCAGCGTTTTGATATTATCAAAGAAAAGATAAAAATATATCATTGTATATGTAACACCCCACGTCCGTTAATGTCATTCACTAAGGGAATGCATTAACTTTCATGGAGCGTTATAAGAGTATAGAACATAACAGAACATCACAAGACAGATATATAAAATAGTACTTAAAAATTCAAAATTTATTCATTACAGTGGAAAAGCAAAACATGTTTGGTTACAACATCAAAACCACATACTAAAACCAAGAACACAAATATCCATCTTGAACAAAATTATTATCAGAGTACATAAAATCAAAACCATAATCCTACTCCAAATAGCCATAATGAAAAAGAGATAAAGCTGAGCATTACTTTTAACACTTCCAAGCACTTCAAGAAGAAAGAGATCCAAGTTTTCACTAATCCTACCCTGAGGACCGGGAGGTGGGGGAGAAAGAAATGAGGCGAAAACAAAAAGGGGTCAGACATAAGTCTGGCAAGTCTAGTGACTTTAACTATATAATCAGTGAAGTAACAGGATAAGAACATAAACTAAATATAAGAGATGACTGTAACATAAGAAGATGTGATAAGGTAAACAAGGTAAGCAAGATAGAACATCGACTGCGCTCCTAACCACTATAAGATATGTTCTGCACCGTACCAACATACTAGTTACATATTAAGAGATGATCCCTCCCTACTAATCATAATAATGGTAGCTTCGTGCACTCCTAGCTGCTCTCGTAGGTGCCCCACTTGCTCCTACCACCACTAGTTGTACCCACTACCCTTCCCATTCGATCGGCTCCCTAACCTCATAGATACCTGTGCTGGTCCCACAATAGGGTGTATCACCCCCTAAGGTGGCAACCCCGATACTACTGAAATGCACAGCTTATACCTACACGATGCAACGTCTTACCTACCAGTCCGGACCTATGCACACACATGACTCCGTTGGACTTGCACTGCCATCGCTAACTCTTTATTGACCTCTTACAATCAACCCCAGTAAGCGTGTCCCTGTTCTCGACCTAGTTCAAGCTCATATAGATACTAAAACGGGTTACTAGTTAAAAAGGGTCCACATACTTGACACAAGCTTCCCTCTTAAGCTTGGTCCCCACTAGGAATTTCCACTTAACTCCTCTTTATTTCCATGTCTAATCACATGTCCCATCTTGGTTAAGTGCTTTAATTATGTTTCACATGCTACCCATGTTACCCACTTAACCCTTTATCATCCCCATGTCTAACCACACGTCTTATCTTGGTTAAATGTTCATTAATTCATTATAACTGTAATCTTGCAAGACCTCCCACATTCGACTGCCGTTTTGCCACTACAACAGAACTGGCATTTTATATCGGCCTATAGCCGCTATCAATAACAATTATAGCGGTTCGATAACTGCTGTATATCGACATGTTATAAAAAACCGCTGCTCAGTTATAACGCTTAAAATGCCGCTATAAAACTACTGTTTTATAGCGCATTTTTACCGTTGTATTATTCTATTACAGTAGCTCATATTCACCACTATAATACATCTAAATCTCGTTCAAAGAAAGAATATTTATAACACAGTATTGCCGCTATAATATATTTATTCAATAACTGATACATTACGCTATTATAGCTCTATTTTATCGTTGTTATACATCTAAATCTCAATAAAATTGAGATTATTAATAACATAGTTTTACTACTATAACATACATCTTCGATAACAGCTATATGACGCTATTAAATTAACATGTTATAGTATTGCAACATCCTTTCACAGCTCACACATTTTAACAATAGCAATCAAAACGAATCTTCATAACAAGTTAAAAATGAACACACAAAAATAGTATCAAGTAACAAAAAATTCAATCCATGAGTTAACAGATTCAATACACTTCTTTTCAATTCTCATTGATGTCAACTTGAATATACAAAATACAAAACATAGTTCATATTTGTTCGATTAACACATAAAAGACAACACCCCAAACCTGCTAGACAGACAAAACATCACAAATAACTTAGCACCTCTGTCTTACTTTCATTTGCCTCATCACACTTCGTCGGCCTGAATACAACAAAAACGAATCATTGATGAGGAGTAAAATATAAGAACTATGTAAATCACATGATGATGCTTATAAACCAGATATATCTTAAATTATAAGAATAAAATAAATAAACCAGATATATCTTAAATTTTCAAGGTACTAATTTTTTTCACTCTACAGAAATTTAAGTGGGCAGTCTACTCTGTTGTCCAACCGACTGCTCATTGATCGGCATACAATCACACATATCCTTGAGCTCAGTTTTCCTAGCAAAATTACATAACAATTCCCTGTAGTGTTTTTTTTATAGTTTGCATACACACTATGCATACGTCCACCATGTAGCGTAGTTCATATACTCCACAAACGTTTTACATACAAACTAACTGCCAGATATAACCATATATCCACTGGTATTAAGGTATTTTCTTATATTAATAAGCTAATATACATAAAAATAGATTTTGGTAGCTCAATACTTGCATCATACCTTATAGGAATTCAAGTCAGCAAGTTGATGATCTGCAAAGACTTGACTCAGCAGCACTGCCTCCTGTTCGTTTCCAAACTATACGATCCATCTCAGTACAATTTTTTTAAAGAACTGCAATATAAACGTGATAAGTGAGAAGTCGATGGTTACTAATAAACTATTCTAAAAAATAAGCTGATCAGATTAGTAAAAAAAACGACCCTACTTAAAAGCAGAACATCGAAGAAATCAATGGAAAGGAAGTGAATTTACCTCGGTTTAGCGGTTCTTTTATATCAGGTTCGAACCTCATGCTTGGCGACTGCGTTTACTGCTTATTGATCTCAATCAGTGCTTTGTTAGCTGTAGAATCAACTTCATTCTAGTATTTTTCGTAAAGAATAGGAAGAGTGGCAACCATTAGCAAGACTGCAGAAACAGTACATAAATAAATGAGTCTGTTTAGCTATTATTATTTTGAGGCCAATTTAGCTATTATTATTATAATTTTAGCAACCATAATTAATATTTTCCCCGAGCATATACAAAAAATGAACACGGTCGTTTCCTTTTAACGTGGAAAGAATTTTTTTGAATAAAACTAATACAATCATTCAAAATAATTCATGCAAAAAATATTTATATTTGTTAAAAGTAATTGTTACCAATGTATCCTAGAGTCAGAAAAGTGAACCATCCACCAACTTTAGAAATAATCCACAAGCTCCCTATTACAAGTATAATTTTTATAGAGTGATTGATTTATCATCATGTAAGGAAAGTGGCATACAGATGGAATCAAAAAAAGGAAAAAAATCAACTAATTTAATCATTTACCTTGAGCATTTTCTTGAAAACTTTCCCTGAAGCATCGCATCTTAAAGTAGCGTATAATTCATTGAGTTTATGTCTCAACAAATGTGTTATGCAAAGAGACAAATCCTCAGGCAAGAGAACCTCTGGTAGAGTTGAAGGTTTCCTAAATGATAATTAGAAGCCATAACAGCATGCATTATATTGTGAGATGATATTCTTAGATTAAGAAATGCCAATCATTTTAATGAACTAATTAAACTGTTTTATTGTAGCTAGAGTTTTTGATGGTTGATTATATATAAAGCTTACTTGTTTAGAAAGGGTGCAAAATAAATCCCAAGAAGTAGTAAAACCAAGGAAAGCATAAGGCAGTGACAAATAAAAGTCGTTAAATGATATCCAACCCCTTGGAAAAGAAACAAAAGAGTAGTCATTGCAGAAAAAATCCCCCCCCCCCCCGACATTAACACAAAAACTTGCATGTAAAATAAAGATTCCAGTGCAGTGCCCTCCAAATACTGTAACTCTCTTTTGTTGGTATTAGGTACGATGTAAGGTTATCATAATAAAACTAAAATAAATCCAAAATTATAAACTAAGAAAAGAACCTTTAGAGTAACCCAAAGGAAGTAAAAAAATATAAAAACAACTACTGTTATTTAACTTTCCCAATTGGAAATTTTGATTTAGGTTACATAATACAAGTCAGACTTTGTAGAAATCGAATGTTGAAATATGAAATACACCTTATCCAGATTGCTAAGCCTCCAAAGTACTATTGTACACCCTATGACACCTAATGATTTTATTTTAATCTATAACAGGAGTAAGTTTAAGTTGACCGGACCAAATGAGAAGTTAACTTATCCAATTTGAATATTGTTGCTATGGATTCGCAAAATAAATTAGCACCTAAGACCAACTGAATAAATTGCCTTGACACGAATACAATAAATTTTAATCAGTTAAAAAAACATAGCAAGCAAGGTTCTAAACTCAGTTTGTTACAAAAGAATACATTGTTGAATAAAAAAAAAGTTGGTATCTTACTAAACTGCTCTTTTAGTTAACCATATTTTCCTGGGTGATATTTAACAAGGAGCATTAGAGATGATTGAGTTGAACCAAAAATTATATTGATTTGAAAATAAATGTCAATTGACAAATAGCGTAACTCCTTCGATATTTTTACATTATAGTTCATTGATATTTTGATGCATCATAAACCACAAAGCATTTCAAAACCAATCAAAAAATGCAAATGTGTAGTATTACATAGCTATATATGTACATATGTATAAACACAAACATGCGTGTGTACGGATGTATGTATGTAACAAGATCAGTTTGTCATATGACCATTAGTCAATTCAATCTAGGGAACAAACTAAATTGAGCAGCAAAGAAGTTTTAAATTATCAAATTGGCTATCCATTGAAATGGGAGAAACAAATATAAAAATAAATCTTACAGTTTCAGTCTCGCTCATAACTTCATCACGAAAGACTTTGTCCCTTTCTTTCTTTAGCCACCATGCAATCTTCCCCTGCAGCAAATGGCAACATTCACCAATAGTTGGTGGAAAATCCATCATTCACTAATTTCCTAGTTCAACCTTTCATTCAAAGGTGAAAAAGATGGTAATACCAAAAATTTCACACTTGTACAGCTGCTGTTACAAAAGCCGCATCGCCTCAGTGATGCACCAAGCAAAAATAAATTACCGAAAAAAGAAGCCAAGCAACCTGTAAATGACCAGCATAAACATCATACATATCTACTTTGACTGCATATACAGAGTCTATCATCTTGAAATATATTTTTTGCATTCACATCTGAGGTACAAAATTATATACAAACATGTGCAACTCATGTGGGGATATTGAGATAATGCCTCCAACGTTCCAAATTGCCAAAACTATGATCTACCACAAACATTGCAGTTCTAAAATTAAACAGGTCACATGCATGTGTATTCAAACTTAGACGTAATCAAATAGTTGGTTTTAAAATTTAAATTATAGCTTCACAGTCATAGTACAAAATAAAATAAGACCAGAGTGATATATCTAACTATAACTAAAATATGAAATTAAATCAACGAGCGTACACTTTCTTTGCTGTTTAACTATCTTAACTCAAAAATACACTTTCTTTGCTCGTTTTGGTTAAACAAACGATTTCAAAGCCGAGTGAAAAGACATGAGATCAAAAAGCAAGTATTCCATTAACCACAACAAGAAGGCAAGTATAAAATACATCCACAATGGTTCTGATATATGTTCTCCATTGGGGAAAAAAACAAGAAATTGATCAGCTGATCACATCGCTCAAAACTAAACCAAAACTGGTTTCCTATATTTATCAAACACTAATGGTAGATATGTAAAATAATGGAACAAAAAGAGATAATATTGGATTTTCAATGCCTGAGATAGTTAAATTGTGTCTTCAGCATGTTAAAGTTGAGATGAAAGACAAAACATTATATTTAGCATGTTGTCTTCAGCATGGAGCAAAAAAGATGCTAAAGTTCAAATTGTAGACATCTTTTTTACTTCTGGTGGAAACAAAAAGTATGTTCAATAGTGTCTGGAAATACCTTTTAAAAGTATTCTCCTTTGAATTTCAAGTCACTTTTAAGATCGAGGCCAATGACTAGCTCTCTACAACAATAGAAAGCTAAAACATGTCAAAATCAAAAGGCTTGGCTATTCTATTCAAGCTGATATTTAAATCATTTTTGAAAACTATCTTTATGTGATAAACGTCTATGTGTGTCCAATGGTAACCTTGTTGGACTATATGCAAAACTTAAGTGCCTACCAGTTGATTTTAGCTTTTTAGCATGTTACCGACTTTGCATTTTCTTGGATTAAAACCTCAAACTTTTCCTGCCTTTCTTTAGAAATTAGAACATAAGGCAAGTAAACGTTGGAATAAATCAAAAGAAACATATCAAATTTAATGGTATGCACTGGTACATCAGTTTTAGTTACTTTCTTTCTCTTTGGATGAATCTAAAGACCTTCTACCCAATAAAGGAATGGTCATTAACAAAGAAAAGTTGGTCCTTAATGACTTCTTACTAGTTTTTTTAGATGCTTAATTATGACCACAATATATAATATAACAAGATATGAGTTATGGCCACCCTGGACTACTCCATGTAACGTATAATATATAATATTATGCAATACACACCAAAAAGCAAATTGGTTTCTTTTTCTTTCGAGTAAACTGTTACTTTGAAGGCAACCCATGCAACTATTAGCCTATGTCTAGTGTTTGCATTTGTTTAACAATTTGATTTTGCTTTTTTTTTCTTTTCCTCCCTTTCTGTTTCTTAATTAATGCACCTTTTACCTTTGCTGTCAAGAATCTATGTTAGCAAGCGGTTGCTTTTACTCAACAATGAAACTGAAATATGAACTGTTAGTGGTAGCATAAGAATATGAGTTTATAACCACGTTTTAATTGACTGATTCAATCTGCGTGTAAAACTTGAACATTGAATGCTCCAGCTATTTATAGTCATACCAGCCTAATATGAATAATGTACATACAAAATATGCATAATATTGAAGCAGCCGTCCAAAAAAAGAAGTTCATATCAATAAACATTGTCCACTATATTTATACCGCTATTATTGACTGCATTACCACCATTTGTTTCGTAAGTTTTCTACCTATAAATTCCCTTGAAAAAGGTGATTTAAACAATGAAGCCGCAAAGGAAAATCTGACAGTTATTTTTAAGTTGAACCTTATACATATAAGAGTGAAGAAAATGAATCGAAAAGAATTCACTTTCAAATGGATTTTATTCTGAAAAAATATTTTATTTACAGAAGAACAACTATGAATACATTACACACAAATTTCATCCAAACCCATTGAAAAATACTTACGAGTCAAAAAATAGTCAACATACATTTAGCATTTATATAAGGAAAGCTAGTCAATAACATGAATAATCTAGAGGAAAATCTGGAAGTAAATAATGCAACAAAAGGAACATAGTGTTGTTGCAGGCTATATACACGATGCAGAAAAACCAAAACGAGAGATACTAAAATATTTTGTGCAAACTAACTGCTAACTTGTCCAATATCAGAAATATATCAATCGTTTGTTCTAGGTTATTGAGATGAAAATAAAGGGTATAGAAGTTAATTTAAGCAACCAACCAATCAAGGACAACACTACGCTAATGGAAAGAATATACTTTTATGTTTCAAAACACGTTACAATTTAAGTTATATCCATCGTTCTTCAATCTAAAGTCTTAAAACACAAATTATCTTATAGATACAGTGTTTACGCGCTAATCAATAAAAGCTATTAATCAAGTGAATTATATAGGCGTAAAAGTCGAGCAAACCATACAAAACATGAGTAATATCAATTGCACTTACTAGTTGCCATTTTTGAATTGCTAATTTCAGTAGAAAATATCTATAAAAAAAAAAATAAAAAAAAAATACATGGTTGTAGTTTGATGATTATAATCACTGAACGCATAAATCTTAAGATCATAGAACCCGGTTTTCAACGATTCACAGTGTTCCCGATCCAAAAGTTGGATCGCAACCCATGTAAATCATTAGATCCTATTTTAGAACGAAATATAGAATCCTCATAATTAACAGCAATCTCTATTTAATTCATTTAGCTCGGCACCGCGATGTCAGTTCAGCAATTAAGGGAAAAAAGAGGAAGCAGAATGCCTAAATGAAGAACGCATGATTCAGAGGAACTCTTCTTACTATCGCCAATGCAGGAGCAAGTTTTTCTCCCTTCTGACTATTTTTACCTAATAACGTTAATTAGTTATACTAAAGAAATACACAAATAATTTATCTTGCTTTGATGGACCTTAACAACTTCGAACCTGAAAATTACTTATGAAAGGCTGGATTTCGAACGTGAAAAATACTCATGAAGGGCAAAATCGAAGATTAGAGTTCCAGACATCGTTGAGTTGAGCGAACCATTGTAGTGGAGAACGGCTGCCAAGATGTGAGATGGAGTGGACGGTTTTGATTAGGGTTATTTGGTTGTAGATAAAATTGGAAAAGATACGATAAGTGGTATTTTGGGGGGAAGACTGAAATTTTGGAGGCAAAGCGTTACACATCACAGCATAGAACAAAATAAGTTAAAAATTAATTGTTTAACCACAAACAATAACACTTCAGAATAACACGCTATTAAATAGCATTGTTAATAACATATATCTCTTACTTTAAACAAGAAACCGGAAACAAAATTTGCTATAACGTGGCATCCGCTTCAATCACTGTTTCAAAATTTCATTCATAAACAACCACACTGGAACGGTCCAAATTTATTTCCATCGATCCCCCACAAAATCCCTTTTTCCATTTCAATTTTCAACCGACTTCCTTCCCTTATGATTCCCAATTTCTTCCACCCATCCCGTCTCCCAAACTACTTCTTTTCGACCACCCCTGTTACCCACTCCCGACTGACGGTGTACTATTCTCCTCCTCCCTACCACGTACTTCAACTACGACCGATTGGGATCTCCTACAAACCCTAAACTAACAGCACCATTACCCTTCCCAAACACGATTACAGTTTTGCCTCAACCATTTCCCATTGCTCCCCTTCCTAACGTCTATGTCCATAATCCATTTGCTTTCTCTTTCCCTAACTTTACCCCATATCTTTGCCAAATTCATATTTCTGATTTAATTTCACCACCACTAGACTCCCACCTTTATGCCGATTTCATCAGCAAGCGACGGGATCAAACAAAGGACCATCCACTACCCATTGTTTTCTGATAACGCTATTTCCACTATGCCTAATGGGTAATTTAACAATTTCACAACTTAATTTTATCGTATATTTTTATTTGCTACGGTTTATTTTCCAAATTCTTAACCATTCACGACCTAAAATTAAACAAATTTGTTCTTCTGATCCAGTTTTCGATTACCCATTAAGTTATGCTACTAATTTGAGATTACCTTTCCTATATTCTGCAAGATGGGGTAGATGGAGAAAATTGTTTCCATAGTTATTTTATTTTTCTGCCATGTCACTCTTTCGATGTCAGGTACTACACCGTTCGTTAATGGTATTCGGAAATTCGTGCTTCCCCCTTTGTAACAGTCATTGGCACAAACAGTGACTAAAGATGTTAAATTCAGTTCATACGATGTAATCTGCTCTTAGGATATGTGTTGTAGACATAAAGCATAGATGGTTAGGTTTAATCTGGAACTGTTGACCCTGCATAACATGTGAAAATTTTGAGGAACCCAAATTTGTTTCATATTCTGTTTTCATTAACTTTAGTGTTTTGATAATATCATATTTATGGTCCTATTTCAGTATTGCCTGTTGCTTTCTCACTGCATAATATTAAATATGCTCAGTTGGTAAATGTATCATTTTTTTTAAATTACATAGTTGAATGCTAACTATATGTTAGATTTTGTAAATGTTACATGTGTTTTTCTTTGAATATTTTTGACAGTATTAATCATGGTTTGAAATCTCGTCCGAAACCACGAGATACCGTTGTTCTCGTTCCGGTTTCGATAGTCACCAGGACGAAACAACGGTAGATTCTCGTTTCGTTCGTAGAAGAGGGAAAACCCTAAATCGCAATCCAGTAAACTCCGAAAGAAGAAAAAAACACGCATGAAAGCGGCAAGCGAGAGAAAAGCAGCAAAAAATAAACCCTAAATCACCGATTCAGGAATCTCGAGCTTCAAAAGTTTCCCGATTTGAAGAAAACGTGCTTAGCAGACATGAAACCCTCCAATTCGAGCAGTTCGATCATCGTTTTCCTGCTTCGTGTTCTCTTTTTTTCCTTTTTTTCCTCGAGTTTCGTTTTTTGTTTTGTTTTGTTTTTTTGCCTGTTCGTTTTCCAGTAGCGAGTATATTAGTACGTAATATGTACTAATTACGGGTTGATAAGTGGTCTGGGCTTGACTTTGTATGGGCTTTGGACCTGTTTTATGGTTTTACAGTTTTCAGAAAATAAAAGATTTTAAAAAAAGGCTTTTTGTCCTATGAATCTGTACGTTTATAACATATTATATATACAAATGTCTCATGTTCATATTTCTAAGTGAAGTTGCAACATTTATTATTATCTTTTCTTATAAAAAATATAGAAGTTTGATTTTCGGACCGAAACCGAAACAAAAACCGAAACCGCCGAAAACGAAACCGTCCGAAACTGGTAAATTTTCAAATGAACGAAACCGAAACCGAAACCGAGTTTTCGAACCATGGTATTAATCCTACGTTTCTAGCCTGCTGATTTGATGTTGTCAGATAACGTAAACTCCTGTTACACTACAGCAGCTGATTTGTGCATTCGACTGATAATTTGGGGCAAGTACAACCAAACATTTTCAGGCTGTTTTCTACGACTAAATCTTAGTTTGATTAGTTTTTTCAATTTAACTTGTACTTCATCATTCTAAAATTTTGTATTACAACAGACAGTAGATTAACACATAATGTTTAATTTGGTTTAACTGACAGGACTGTCTTTTTTCTACTTTCTGCATTTTAGAGTTCTGATTTTATCAACTTTTTTTTCAATCATTTGTTTGTATTCCGAATATTATAATATTTAGCATTAATTCTTTTTGTTCCAACTCCTTCCAAGGATTCTACTAAGCGTTTACTTCAAAAAATTACTCAGTTTCCCTTAAATCGAAACCAAGATATGATTTCCACTGCTTAGACGTAATTTACGTCTGCAACAGTTCCATACATCGTGCTATACTACTGTTTCTTTTCCTATCACGTATTGTAACCATGTTCTGTTGATTAGTATTCAAATTACGCCGTATGATTGTTACGATTTTATCATTAACATGGAAAGTTCCAACGAAGGTCACGTAAACAAATTGTTCACTAATTTAATCAGTTTACGTTGCGAATCACAAATTACGTTACTGGTACAGTGCCTTTAGACATGCATATAATAAAGACGGAGATATGGTTCAGTCAATAGTCTATTTCTAATAGGCTAAATCCATACCTATTTTTGGCTGATTGATAAAGTCATATATGGAGATTTATGTTCAAAATTAGGTTTTCTACAACGTTGGATATGACGTAATAGCTTTTCCGGATTTTCGGTTCACGCTACGTTTCTGTTCTTGATAACAGTTGAAACTTGGCTACCTATCGACTATTACTAAATTGTCTATGCCATCTCATATCAACCGCAGCTTCTAAGCTATACTGGACCATTCACTTCTTAAGTCCACTATGTTATTAATTTGCATATGTGTTCCCCTCATTTCAAAATACATTTGTAATTAAAGTTTGATTTCTCATATAATCGTTAACAATTCACTGGTAATGACTGTCAAATCCATCTACAGTATTGTTCCCATGAGCTAACAATTGTTTTTTTTTCAATGTTCATGACATCAATAGTTTCAAAAGAATACCCGGTTCCTATGTGTCCGACGACCGCAGAATGCCTAAATGGTATAGTTTTAGTAAATAAATAAGCAAACACAATGGTGTTATGTAATCATTGATGCATGACTTTACTAACACTTTTTTTTTGAGGTTATGTGAAAATGTTAGTTCTTCAGTTTTCATCTTTCAGTGCTAGAATGTTAGTCTATTTCGTAGCCGAACCCATCTACTGCAAACAATTATGACCCTAACAAGCTGGTCAGACCAGGGCTGCTTAGAGGAGATGATTCTTGATCCTCTGAAATACGCTTAAATTTTTAGACAACTCTATTGGATGGGACTAAGCTTATCAAGGTTGGTTTACAGATTACAAATGTTCTGTATATCTTCTTTTAATTTTGTTGATTTGGTTTTGATTTGGATTTATTAATTGTTCCACGCGTTCATATATTATTGATACTTGCTTTAAATTTTGCTTTCATCATTTTTTTTAATATACTTATACAATATTGTTGTAGAATTCCTAAATAGTTTCAGTTCATGTATCTACCTTACACCATATGCAAACTTGATTTTTGTTACTGCATAGACTTGCAGCATTGGTAAAAACGACCGATTCATTTATCAACCATGTTTTCAACCAAGTTGGATAAGCTCAACTAAGAAAATGTGACAACCAAAACACTGATAGTAACGTTTTGACTAAGCATAGGTTGCACTAACTTCGAATTAAATGCATTACTGTTAGTTGACTTGGTAATTCAACAAAAATACACATTGGTGATTTTCGATAATATAATAAAAAATACGTGCAATCATCAATGTCGATAGGACAGAATTCCACGCTAAAAGTTGGATACTAACGATTTTATTTTATTTTTTCCTCTACCAACTGTACCAATACATTGCTTTATATTTGTCATTCTTCATCATAACTTTTATATTGGATTATTATATTTCACATTAAAACATCTTGTCCGATATTTATAATCAAACCCATGCAAAATATTTAAGCACTTGGTTATTTAATGACATGATTATTGTCATACTACAAAAAAAAATCATTTTTATACAAATAAATGCAATGTATTGTAAATTTATCTTACAAAAATTAATTTTACACAAGATATTTCATATAACTTTATATTTCATATCAAATTTTCAGTTTCATTCATTTTTGTTGGAAATTTATGTGAATTGTTTAAAATATAGAAATAAGTGTATGATGGCTCCTAAATGTGAATAGTCCCACATCATGGGATTATATGAAAGAAGCAAGTATTTATACTTGTTTCTAAGAAGCTTTGATGGGGCCTTGGGGCTCCCAATACATGTTTTGTTGTGAGGAGGGAGTCCATGCATCATGACCACCACACACGCGCGCGACCGACCGGCCCGGCTCGGTTCGGTATTAGGCTTGGGCTTTGGCTATGTGGTGTAGACACTTATATTTTTAGACCAGAAAAACTTGATTTTTTCGAACCGTTTTTTAATTACAGAAAATATTTCTGAACCGAATTTAATTTGAAACGGTAAACTTTTGACCAAGTATTTCACAGATCCTATTTTCCTCCACTGACCAGTATTTTCGAATGATCTAATCCTCGTCTATATATTATTATCTTCAGATTAGACGAGATTAATATAAATAAATAAATAAATATAAAAACTATTTTTCTCTTTTCTCTTCCACCGCCATTAAAATATTCTTACAGAAATTTTCGAGCAGTTAAATCCGAAAGTGCAAATCTGCACTGATCTGTTTGTGCAAAGCAGACCAGTTATTAATTTCAGAGAGGCTGTTTTATCCTAGAGGCGACAGCGAAAGTACGAACTGGTTTTGCACCATCGACCAGATCGCCGAATCGTCTTCAAGAAAGCGACCTGGTCCGCGACTCAGCCATTGTTTCCCAACAATTTGAGGACGAAAAGAAACAATGGCTTCGTTACAGTCCTAGATGGAGGCGGTTGCTACCCTACATACAATTAATCAATGGGAGGACACTAGAATGATCTGGATGGAACAGTCGTGATGATCATTGGCGCGTCATCAGCCATTGTAACAGATCTCGCTGCTGCTGGATGCCGCATCATCGCCGCGACCAGGCATATTGAACGACTGAAATCACTTTGCAACGATTGAACGCGATGAAATCTGAACTGTGGACCATGGATCTACATGCTCAGGTTCTGTTTTCGCCTTTCTTTTTAGCTGATTATTTCAGATCTATTTTGAGCTAAATCATATGATTTAATGAGTTTTATTTTGAAAGTGTCATTAGAGGAGGCACTATTTGAATGCAAATAGTGAAAATGTTTTTATTATAAATTGACATTATTTAAGTGCATAATTATGTTGAAAATGTCATTAAAATTTTGGCATTACTGAAATACATATGATTATATGAAAATGTCATTAAAATTAACATTAATAGAACACATATTATTTGGAAATGTCACTAAATTTTTTGATATTAATAGAATGTGTATGTTATTTGATAATGTCCTTAAGAATTGACATTAATTGGATGAATAGGTTTTTTTTGCATCAAATAAATTGACATAGTTTATATGCATACAAGTGAAAAGATAGAATATAGAACATCTTTGTTGCATACATATGTATTCAATATTTCTACATGAGTTAGACTGCATTGTAGCCTAATATGGAGGACAACATGTAAATTGTGACTCCTTGAGCCAAACTAAAAGAACATGCTGAATTTTTCGAAAATGCAGAAAATAATATTTTATGAGATTCACTTACGTTAGTCTCTGAGTTTACGTATATTTTTCTATACGATAAGATGTGAATTCTCAAACATATGAACATCTTTAACATTAATAAGCTTCCATGACCAGTCAGTATATAATAGAATGGGAATCCGCAAGGAAACCATAAAGGACAACAGCAACCAACCCAAAAGAGTGATTATGGACAGTTGTTTCTATGTTACAACTGTGAAAAACCAGATCATATGACACGAAAATGTAGGAACAGGTAAGGCCCTGCACTGCAGACAAACCTGAATAAGAAGACTCTAACGGCTATGATTACTGAGATTCACTTTTTGGTGGATTAGATGGTTGGTGGGTAGACATTGGTGTTTCTCGCCGTGTCTGCTATGATTGTGATATATTCACAATATACATGGTTGTTGATGATCAGAAAGTGTGTTGTGAGATCCTCGCACCACTAAAGCCATAGAGATTGGTAATGTGGAAATAAAGCTTATAATTAGAAAGACAATGATTCTTAAAGGATGAGATGCATTTGACATGTTTAAAACATTCAAAACTGAAATTGAGAATCAAGTTAATAAGAAAATTAAGAGACTACGTAGTGATAGAGGAACAGAATACGAATCAAAATCTATTCTGGATTTTTTATGTGATATATTGTACATAAGAGAACTGCACCCTATTCACCTGAAATGAACGGTAAAGCTAAAAAATAGGACCTTTACCGAATTAATAATTGTCATTTTATTAAATTTTGGCGCAGCATAACATTAGTGGGGGGATATTTTATAGACTGTATGTTATGTTCTAAATAGAATCCCTAAATCTAAGAATAAAATTTCACCTTATGAAATTTTAAAGAATCATAAACCCAATGTCTCATACTTTAGAACTTGGGGTTGTTTAGCATATGTTCGCATTCCAGACCCTAAGATAATAAAATTGGCAAGTAGAGCATATGAATGTGCATTTATAGGCTATGCTATTAATAGCAAAGCATACAGATTTTATGATCTAAATGCACATAATATAATTGAATCAAATGATGCCGATTTTTATGAAACTAAATTTCCTTTTAAATTAAGGAATAGTGGGGGCACATCAAGTACGCCTATTAGAACAGAACTTGATAAAAGTTCTGAAGTTGAACCTAGAAGAAGTAAAAGAGCAAGAACCGTAAAAGATTTTGGTTCGGATTTTAGCGCTTTTACTATAGAGGAGGATCCCTTAAACCTCCAAGAGGCCTTATCTTCACTAGATGCCGATTTCTGGCGAGAGGCTATAAATGATGAGATGGATTCTCTTGAATCCAATAAGACTTGGCATTTGATAGATTTGCCCCCTGGTTGTAAATCTATAGGCTGTAAATGGGTACTTAAAAAGAAATTAAAACCTGACGATACTATAGATAAATACAAAGCAAGACTAGTAGCTAAAGGTTTTAGACAAAAAGAAAATATAGACTTCTTCGATACTTTTTCACCTGTAACTAGAATAACATCCATTCGGGTATTAATCTCACTTGCTTCCATTTATGAATATACCAAATGGATGTTAAAACCGTCTTTTTGAACGGTGAATTAGACGAAGAAATTTATATGGACCAGCCTGAAGGATTTGTAATACATGGTCAAGAACATAAAGTATGCAAATTAGATAAATCATTATATGGTTTAAAACAAGAACTTTAACATTGGCATGGAAAAAGAAAAAAAAAATTGAACTTTAATCATTTCACATGGTTTTAAAGTTAATGAAAGTGACAAATGCATTTATTACAAATCTGAGAATGACATTTGCACTATTATATGCCTTATGTAGATGACCTACTCATCTTTGGGTCAAACATTCATGCCATAAATTTAATCAAATCTTTATTAAGTGCCAATTTTGATATGAAAGATCTAGGTAAGGCGAGTGTAATCCTTGGTATTAAGATTACTGGGTCAAAAAGAGGATTTTCTTTGGATCAATCTCATTAAATTGAGAATACTCTAAAGAAATACAATTATTTTGATTGTAAACCTGCATGTACACCATATGGTCTCAGTGTAAAGTTATTTAAGAACACTGATGAAGGTGTAAGACAGTCTGATTTTGCGAGCATCATTGGCAGACTACGATATGCCACTGAATGTACTAGACCCGACATTGCCTATGTCGTGGGATCATTACGCAGGTTTACCAGTAGACCTAGTATAAAGCATTGACATGATATTGAAAGGGTCATGAGATACCTTAAACGAACCATGAACCTTGGATTACATTATGAAAAGTTTCAAGCTGTACTTGAAAGATATTCCGATGCTGACTGGAATATTTTATCTGATGATTCTATTGCGACCAGTGGTTATATATTTAGCATTGCTGGAAGAACTGTTTCTTGGAAATCTAAGAAACATAATATCTTGACTCAGTATACTATAGTGACTGAGATAATAGCACTAGCTACAGCTAGTTAAGAAGCAGAGAACTAAAGAAATCTGCTATTTGAGATTCCTATAAAGGAAAAATAGACACCAGTGGTGTAATCGATTGTGATAGTTCCGCGGTTATTACAAAAGGTATAGAACCGTTATAACAACAGTAGAAAACGACGTCGTAAGCACAATACTGTAAAAGAACATCACATATATAGTGATGAAAATGTAAGACAGTCTGATTTTGCGAGCATCATTGGCAAACTACGATATGCCACTGAATGTACTAGACCCGACATTGCCTATGTCGTGGGATCATTACGCAGGTTTACCAGTAGACCTAGTATAAAGCATTGACATGATATTGAAAGGGTCATGAGATACCTTAAACGAACCATGAACCTTGGATTACATTATGAAAAGTTTCAAGCTGTACTTGAAAGATATTCCGATGCTGACTGGAATATTTTATCTGATGATTCTATTGCGACCAGTGGCTATATATTTAGCATTGCTGGAAGAACTGTTTCTTGGAAATCTAAGAAACATAATATCTTGACTTAGTATACTATAGTGACTGAGATAATAGCACTAGCTACAGCTAGTTAAGAAGCAGAGAACTAAAGAAATCTGCTATTTGAGATTCCTATAAAGGAAAAATAGACACCAGTGGTGTAATCGATTGTGATAGTTCCGCGGTTATTACAAAAGGTATAGAACCGTTATAACAACAGTAGAAAACGACGTCGTAAGCACAATACTGTAAAAGAACATCACATATATAGTGATGAAAAATTTGATGACTATTGAAAGAAAAACAGAACCAATATTACAACGGTAAGAAATGAAAGTCGTATACACAGTATTGTTAGAGGACATCACATGTAAAGTGATGATAATTTGGCAGATCCTTTGACGAAAGGACCATAGTTGTTAAGGCGCGCGCTTAAGCGCGCCTAGGCGCGCCTAAGGCTCAGGCGCAGGCTTTGCGCTTCGCTGGCCTTCAAGGCGCATCGGCTAACTGAGGCACAAATAAAGCGCGCCTTTGGCGCTTTTTCTCGAGACGCTGAGGCTCAAAAAGCGCGCCTTGTGAAATAATTGATTTTATGCCAAGCCCACTTTTGTTTGGATCCGATCCGACTCTCAACCTTCAAATTCGAACAGGTTTAGTCAATTTTTAGGGTTTTCCCTTTCGTTTTAACGCATTCGACACTAAAATATATTGTTGCCGTCTCCGTTGTTGTTGCCACTGTCATGTGTGTTTTTGTGTGTTTCAAATATCAACAGCAGTTTTTTTTAATTGTTTTCATTTAAATTAATTAGTTCAAAGGTTTAAACTTTAATCTAAACTTGTTAGTTAATTTATTGAGTTATGTTTTAACTTTTAAATTAAAATTTAGACATGTTTTGAAATTTATTGAGTTATGTTTTAATTTTAAAGTTTAAAGAGTTATGTTTTAAATAATTAGATTTGTTGAATTTGTGATTGTTTTAGTTTGGAAATTGCATTTGTGACTTCGTACCTACTAATCAAAGTTTTTGTATCAGTAAAATTATCATTTTTAGTAGACTTTTATAGTACAGTTTTTTTCTAGCAAAAAACACACATTTGTATAAAAGTCGCACAAAAAAGCCCAAGGCTCAAAAAAGCCCAGGGCTCAACCCTTGCGCCTTTTTGCGCCTTTGCGCCTTAACTACTATGGAAAGGACTGACCAGAAAGAAAGTCGTTAATAATTCTAAAAGAATTGGCTATTACCCTGAGATTGTGGAATCACGCACAATGGTAACCCGACCTAAATGACTGGAGATCCCAAGAACTAGGTTCAATGGGTAAAAACAAGTTGTGTAGTGATAGAAGTTGAACATGCTATTTAACAAATTAAGAAGCATGTATTCCTGAAGTGATAGAGGATGAGTTAATAGAAACTCTTAATGAGATCTATACTCTATTTGGAGTGGAGTACCTACCTTCAGGAGTACTCTTGATAGACTCACCTATGTGAATGTGGAAATGAGGCCGTTTCCTATGGAGTTTTGGGCAAAACTTCTAGAGCGTTCACTAAACTGGGATAGACGTGCATGGCCATAAACGCACGGGCTTATTTGATTGCACTATAGAAAAGATTGTGTGTGGTTTGATGTCAGGAATAAAGTTCAAGACTACGTGTCACTATAGTAAAAACTGAATCTTATTCACTACGCAAAGGTTCAAGTCGGATGACACCTTTGTTTATGCACAGTCTTATGTTTTTAGAAACTGCTCGATAATATTTTAAAAAAATTCAAGTGGGGGATTGTTGGAAATTTATGTGAATTGTTTAAAATATAGAAATAAGTGTATGATGACTCCTAAATGTGAATAGTCCCACATCATGGGATTATATGAAAGAAGCAAGTATTTATACTTGTTTCTAAGAAGCTTTGATGGGGCCTTGGGGCTCCCAATACATGCTTTGTTGTGAGGAGGGAGTCCATGCATCATGACCACCACACATGCACGCGACCGACCGACTCGACCCGGCCCGGCTCTGTTCGGTATTGGGCTTTGGGCCTTGGCTATGTGGTGTAGACACTTATATTTTTAGACCAGAAAAACTTGATTTTTTCGAACCGTTTTTTAATTACAGAAAATATTTCTAAACCGAATTTAATTTGAAACGGTAAACTTTTGACCAAGTATTTCGCAGATCCTATTTTCCTCCACTGACCAGTATTTTCGAATAATCTAATCCTCGTCTATATATTATTATCTTTAGATTAGACGAGATTAATATAAATAAATAAATAAATATAAAAACTGTTTTTCTCTTTTCTCTTCCACCGCCATTAAAATATTCTTACAGAAATTTTCGAGCAGTTAAATCCGAAAGTGCAAATCTGCACTGATCTGTTTGTGCAAAGCTGATCAGTTATTAATTTCAGAGAGGCTGTTTTATCCTAGAGGCGGCGGCGAAAGTACGAACTGGTTTTGCACCATCGACCAGATCGCCGAATCGTCTTCAAGAAAGCGACCCGGTCCGCGACTCAGCCATTGTTTCCCAACAATTTTTATTAGTCTTAAGCATAAACTGGATTATATTCATCCACATAGCTACAAAGCCATAAATGTGACAGAAATATTTTTGCATATTCGTAGACAGTTCAGAATGACAAGGGCAATCTTCTTTCTATACTTATTTAGTTTTTTTTCACTTAAAAGTCTATGCTCACACAAAGCTTTAATAGTACTGGCTTATATATGTATAATGCAAAGAAAAAAAAATCTATTTTCTTCATAAATTGTTCAAGAAAGAGGTCTTTACCTATGCTATTTAAATTGCATACGTATCAGTTTTGTACAGATAATTGCTTATATGTTTGTTCAAATTTTGTACACATGTTGTTTTAACTATGACAAATAAGTATTTGTATGCATTATTATGGCCTACATCAGCAAAAAGTATAACAACTTCTCACTTCTACAACTTTAAATACTTTCATTCTGATTTATTTGAATTTGTTATCTTACAGTTGACCCTTTTAAATTGATGATAGCCTAAGTAACTTAATTTCTTGCTGGTTCCAACTGATTATTTTCAAGTGCTATTTTCAGTTTATTCTCTGCCTTACATATGAACAAGATCTATTGATCATCTCTACTGACAATATTGACTCAACGACTGTGCCTGCTTTTTTTTTCTGTTGGATACGTTGGAATGAAAGTCCACGGTTAATAAAGTAAGAATTACATGTTAGGAGCGATAGGTTCTCTTGAATTTTTCTCTCTTACCTTCGTTAATTGAATGCTAATTCACCTCTTCTCTATCTCTTGTTGATCAAGCAATTATTATGTGACTGCAGGCTGAGTAGAGGAATATGATTGATGAATCTGTAGTTGACAAATTTGAATATTCGTCGACCATTGTTGCCACTTCTTTGACGATCTCCTCTTACGAACGTAATTTTCTTTACCTTTTATTGCATCCATATATACTACTAACATTGATTTTAGACAACTGCTATCTTTTGCAGGTTCATTTAAGTGTGGTTATACTAAACCACCGACGATTTATCTGGACTTTAATTTTCACGACCTAGAGGATATTACAGCGAGGTATAGAAGTATTACTGTTACTGACTGCAACACATTTTTTTTCTAACATCGTTTCTCTACATGCATATCCTGTTACGTCTAAGTAAGATGCAAGCATAAATTAGTTTACATAAACACTTACACTTTTCAAACCTACGGAGTATGGTGATTCTACAATTACTTGATTGTTTACTTATGTCCGTAGACCGGTGGGTACGTTAAGCTTACAACTTTGACACTGTTTTACCATACTCAAAACTACCTCATGATAAGCATCTTTCTTAAATTAATTACAACCAATCTGTCAATGCACTTACACAGGCTGCTTTATTGTAGTTTTAACAAGGTCCATACATAAAAGATTCATGTGCCAATCAGTTCGTTGTATTATTCTTAGTTGCTGGTGGTTGCATGCAGTCATGTTGTAGCTACACGCTTTCAGAAGACAAAGATTACTCTATGGAAAAAATGGATTTAATTGGATGTTTATGAAGTACCCTTAAATTGAACATTTCTCTTACAATTTCAATGGCAAAATATAATTTTACGGTGTCAACTCATCAATCAATTACTTTAACAAGAAAGCAGGAAATCCAACATTATTTTGGTATGTAATTATTATTCGATATAAAGTAGTAACATGAAAAATTATTATATGTTGAAATATTAATATGTACAATTAGGTAATAAATTGTATTCACCATCTGCAAATATTTTACCATAATGCAGTAATATTGGTGATATGCATGGTATGATTTATCCACTATATATCCGGTGCAGTCTGGTGCTTTTATTTGCTGGTAATGCATTTAAAACAAAAATCATATCTTAATGTGTGTTACCTTGATCTATTAATGCAAACAACTAAATTGTTGCTCTCTCCTACACAATTGACAATATATATTGAAGGGATTAATGGTCACATTTAAGAAATCTTAAATTGTGTAAAGCCTCTTCAGAAACATCAATTTAGAGCTGTTTCATACTTTTTCTCTTGGATACGAGCAAATGCATGGAAAAAAAATCATACGTTAGGCATCGTGATATTAGCTATAGAATTTATTTACCTATATGCTTGGTACCCCATTTTCCCCTCTTGATATTTGTTGTTTCTCTGGTTTCAAATACTTGAATTTTGCCAAAAAGTATTTTGAATAAGCTAACAAATATTCACATGGAATATAAATTTTTCCACTCATTCACACCATCTCTTTAGTAATGTCTGTTTCCGCGTTCTGCTGATTACTTAGGTTGACATATTCGGAAAAGCATGTTCACTTCTCATAAAATGTCACAAATTACAAAAATCAAAAGAATAACCCCTTTTTTTCATTCTGGTCCTTATGACTAAAATTTAGAAATAATATCTCTTTTTATGCTAATATATGCTTACATAACTGGAACTGATGGTATTACGTAATAAAGGAATTCAGAAGACAATTGTGCCTCCTAACTGCAACTGAAATAAAAAACACCAAACAAATTATTGGGTGCAGCATTTACCAATGAATGTTTTTTAATCATTTGGTTGTATAATTAGAATTCTAATCAATATTTAATGTTTAAACTGCTTTCTACATGAAATTGGTATTTATTTTCCTTATGGAATGCTTATGTCAGTTTTCTTGCCGATAATTAATGTTTATTGTTCCTTATATCACTATCAGTAATGATACTACATTGTTAAATGTAATTCCATTTTTATTATTTTCTTCTTCTTGCATACTTCATCCATCGCAACATATTAGATCCTTTTTCTAAATTTAGTTTCATCATGTTATTAATGACTTAACGGACTATGCAATATCGTTTAATATTTATTACCTAAAAGTTTTTTTAAAAGTATTATAAATCAGTGTGAAGTCTACTGGATTTGAATGTTACCCAAACAAAATTTTAACAACCATATCTTGTAGGCAACAAAAATAAGGTTGATGCATCCACTTTCATTTGGACTTCACATACTTAAGTTTTAAATTTAGTCGTAACATGAGTGGCATTGAATCTAACTTTGCTCAAAATACTGCTTGTCACTACAAGTAAAAAGGAGGCAAGTAGAGGACAAAAAGAAAATGAAGGATATACTGTAGGTTGTAAAGTCTGTTGGTTGTATTCAACCATGTTTGTTCACACAAATAAGACAATGGTTTTGTCACTTTTTCTGACACTGATAACTTGCACCTTAATAATTATTTACTACTTATTTAATTTGTTTGGTATCAGTTTTTTTTATCTTCTATTCAGATTTTGCTATGCTTATTTATCCTTAAATGAATGCACCAGTTTAGTTTGTAGAAATGAGATGGAGATTTTCGGAGATTATTCATTGGATGACAATCATTTTTCCGATATTTGAACTGTGCTTTCTGCAGATCCACAAAAAAAAAGCCACTTCGTTGCATACGATTTTTACTTTTGAGCTTACTTACATTGAAACCACCTTATCAACTATTGTCTCAACTACATTTTTATTCTTACTTTTGAATAAATTATGTTAGCCAAAAAAAAATGAAATCGGTATATACAAGTCATATGTGCAGGTGCTCTACATTTGGTTGCTACTTCGGCTAACACTTTCATGCGACAACCTCTCCAGTTTCTTCCACCATCAAAAAGCGCCAGGTTAGAATTTTGGCACACTAATGCATCATTTTCTGCTGTATTGTGTATGATGGTTGAATAACACTTTACAGTTCATGTTTACATAAATTTAATGATATGAGATGCAAACATGGATAGTGGGAGAGTTGTGTTTTTTTATTGCACATGAATGTTTACCGTGACATGATTATAAAATTGATTTTATGTTGTACATAATTAAACTTCTGCTATGCCGGTGGAGTAGATCTGATAAAACTAACCCTCTTCCTCCTCAGAAAGACAATTTTTCCTTCTCTCCATGCATTTCAAGTTATACACAAGTTTACATTGATGCTATTTCACAGCACACAGGACAGCATATCACACACCATGTTGCAGCGTGAAAGCTTATTAGCTTTAATGAACTGGATGGTTGCATGTTTTTTTATTATAACATTGCTGAGCTTGTAAGGCTGGGAGAAGGGTAGGTCGTGGCGTCCTTCATGACTGCCATTATCCCAATTTATACATGTTAACGGCGAATAAACAACCATTGAAAAGAGACCATATTTTTGACACCCAATTTGCAAATAATTAAACACTGTAACTAACCTTACCCTTTGAAATCATTACTTGTGAGAGATTAGCAGTAATAATACTTAGCATTAACTCGTTAACGTATGAGTGTAGACTATAAAGTACATATCTGCTTGACAGTTTTAAATATTCGACATTCAAATTCTGTACCAATTTTGATAGTTGAATAATTCAGAAAGAAAATAAACATATTTTTGTATTATCAATTTACCAAATCTTTATCTACTTAATTTTCAGGACAATTTTTTGTTTTCCGTTACTGTAACCTTCTTATGCAGATGAAGATAATAAAATTATTTTGTTATCTTCCTTTCCTAAGAATTAGTCGTTTAGATAGTGGTCCATTCACAGTCTTCCAGTTTCATATCGTGGGTCCTCCATACTTCAGCTGTAACTGAGGCTCTCCATATACGTCGCACTCTTCCAACCGCTGCTCAGGTAACAAGATATTCTTTCCCAGCTATAATATTTAAATTTTATGAGTTATTTCTTTTAATTATTGTAATCTGAATGTGCTTAAAATGCTGAATATCAGGAACATATTGGGTGTACCGATGATGAACGACATTGGGATATGATTGGCTATTATGATTATCTTTATCAGGCATTACTTCATTGTTTAATGTGAATATGTGACTGAAGAAACCATGCAGTTATGTTTCTTATTCAAATAAGAGCCAACAAATGGAAGGCAGGATCGCGCTATTGTCAGTAATTATTTTTGGTCACTTCTTTTAATTTATGTATGGTTTTCAATTCTAAAGAGAATTTTGTTCTATAGTTTTTTCCCCGTTAACCTTGTGGTAGCGGTCTGAGATCATGGAAAGGTAGCAAAGGATTTAGAGTAACTAGCTAGAAAATTTGTATAGGCTTGGCTTATCAATAAGTATAAACTAGAGGGCCGTATCCATTAAATCTCCACTTTGATGACCTACGTTTATAACGATTAAATTTATTGTTGCCTTGCTGCCATCAAGGGTGCATTTATTCAGCTTGCATTATATGAATCATTTGAGCTTACGATTGTCCAAGATATTACTTTTGGGCTTCCAATGTTTGCAGCTGTATATGGAGGCCTAACTTAAATTGTTGTTAAATGAGAGTGGCTATGTATCATGCTTACCAAATCTATGGGAATAAAACTTCAGCACTCCTTGTGAAATTCTTCAGGATGACCTTTTTGATTTCTATGGAATCTGGAAGTTCGTTTTGAACTTGGATAGTCATGAAACTAACAGTTGCCTTGAGATGTCTTATGCACTTGGTTTTAATTGTTTGCCAAAGTATGTAGCATTGACCGACTGATGAGATCATTAATAACTGTGCGGTTCCTGGTACTAAATAATGGGTGTCGGGAAGAATGAATAATAAGATTTCACTTGTGGAGAAATGCTTTTGTTCAACTGTTTTAGTTTCATTGGCAATATGAAAAGGGTGTTGGTCTTCTATGCTGCTCTTCGTGTAACATTGTAACACACTATAAGGAATGTAACAAATTAAATTGTACTGCAAGACATTGGTTGTAAAATTTCACTCCTGAATGTTTACTGGTTTTTTTCCATTAAAATAAACTATTGGTAGTTGAAGTCTTTTCGATGACAACTTTTCTGTATATTGATATCCTTACCATAGCTTCCTCAACACTCACCAACTCCTCAGTACTGCTACTTACTCTTACCGATGTATGACTTTAACTATAAGAAACCACAATGACTGTTCCAGGATCCGCTAACGACACATGAAGAACCAGCGTTTTCTACACTCCACACTTACTACAATCTCCAACCATGCACAAATGTCACAAGAGTAATATCTATGAAAAACAATGGTCTGTATGCGAAGCACGGGCCTCCCCACACGGCCTCCTCCTTCCCCTTCGTAAGTGAAGTCCATCGAATCGTAAGCCCTACCCTTCTTTTCCAATCAGATGTTCCTGCACTTCTTCCACGGTCAGATATCAACACTACTCTTCAAACTTTACCGCATACGCCTTTCCTTCCATCTACCAGTGACCTTCCGCTACTGTTTGAACCCATCAGCACTCGACTGCGGGCGGACAGTTCCAACAATTGCACTGCCCCAACCTTACGCGTCGCTGCCTTCACTAAACCTCAGGTTTGTTCTACCCAATAACCATTTTCTACTGTCTATTTTCCACCAAATAATACTGGTAAATTTGGTAAGTTGGTCTGACGCTTTATTGAACGGTCACATGTTCATTAGAAATTTTGTCATCTGCTTCTCTTGTGTTTCATTGAACTTTGCATGCATCAGTGTCTAATTTACCATTCACGATTAAACTGCTACCTGTTAAGCCTCCAACATGACAACGATATACACTAATTTACATGGTTGCATCCTCATAAATAATTTGACAATTGTAGTTTCTGTAAATATTTGCAGTTCTCCGACCCTTCGCGCTGTCGGTTTGTCTGAACCTCAGGTTTTTTCTCCCAGTTACACTCTTCTACTATCTATTCTCAACCAACTTATAATGTTAAAACTGGATACTGTTCTCCAAAGCTATGTTGCCGGTCACGTGTTCCTTTCCAGTCTTGCCATCTGCTTCTCCGATGTTACTGAATATAGAAAATGCACAAGTGTCTAATTCACCATCCACAGCTAAACTGTTATAACTTATGAGTCATGACTGACTTATATATTCCGTCTGAGCTTCAAATCCATGTTTGAGAAAATTACCTTTACGTACTCCTGCTTTGTATTCTATTATTCCATTCTAGAATTAAAAGGCGTATATTTGTTATTCTTTTTTTCCGTGAATGTCCATGATAAAAACATAGTTTTTATCGTAATTTTTTCTAATGGAGCTCCATTTTGAAATATCTTTGTTTTGATATGAGAATTATTTCACTACAATAGGTTAGATAATGATGAATCACCGCGTTATTTTTCCATGACAGTGAGAAGGCTTGCTCGGCTACTTATAGTTTCTTATGAAGTTTAGTGTTAGAGGTTTTGGTTCTTGAATGCGAACTCTTTGCTGTTAGGTATTGGTTTTTGCCTTTGACAAGTTAAACTTTGGCGGTTAGATCCATGTTCTCTGCTTGAAACGTACAAACACAGGGAGAGGCATTAGAAAATGAACGTTGAACTGGAAATATTCAACTGAATTGAAAATAAAAAGATGGCTGTATATAAGAAATCATCTCATCTTAGACCGCACTATCAAAACACGGAGGAACTCAGATTTGAACAAAAGTTTGCAATGTTTGCACAGATTATGCAAAACGAGAATCATGTACTCAATTGTATGTGTTTCTTTAAATCTGAGATAGGTGCAGATTAGGAGTCCTTCGACGAAGTGTAGATGACAATGATCGAGATCGCGGAAATCAACGCTGATTGGGAAAGTTGGAAATCTGCGGTGTCTAATGTGTGTGAATGTTAGCAATGGAACAGAACCATGTGAAGAGAAATAATAGGTTACAGGGCTCAATATTATGCTCAAGGCTGAAGCAATGTCATCAAGGTACAAACTGAGTTTGCATTACAACGTAACTTATTACTATTTTATTTCAAATATATGTGCAAGTTTTATACTTACCAACACATGAAATGATACTAGCAATGATGATGAAAATTCATGTTAACAGTGCATGAAAAATATTTCGTGCAAAAATCCGGAATCTTGGGAGATTGGAAGTTCTCTTTAGAATGATTTATTTTTGTGTTGTCTACTTAATATTTATACAAACTCTATTGTCGGCCACTTTGGTGTATATGCATACTTTTGATTATAAAAGGTGTGTTCACTCTTTTTCTTGCCATCAAACACTAATCATTTATTTAGATGAAGATTTTGAAGCGTAGATATTGCTATTTCGGTTCAATCCACAGCTGTCAAATGTGCAAAATGCTTTTACGTTTGGAGTTCAATCTTGGACCTACATCTACAATTATCCTTTGCTTCTCATCAAAGTTGACATTCCTCCTTATAGTGGCAAATTTGCTGGCCATGGATGTACAACAAATTTTGCAACGGCAATATCCAAACCAACTTTATAATGTGTGCATCCACAAACACCAATACATGTGTATTGTTGGATATTTTCAATAAAAATATTCAGTATATGGTATGTTTTTTCTTGCTGACTAAGTGTCATCGAAATATTATATAGTCTTCTGTTAACATTGCAGATCATTGCAGGAACTATAATTATATTCACGGTATGTCACTGATTCCATGGTTGAAGATATCAATTTTTTTTTTCACTTGCATCGATCATCATATGTTTAACTTCATAACAAAATTTATGTTTCTCATCACCCAATCTGTTATGGCTATTATTGTAATATTTACCAACCAATGTAATGAACAGGTGCAACAAACAGGTGCAACACAGTCCCCAAGCGGTAGACACCAGCTTCTGCAGTTAACCAACACCGTTCACGTTTTCCAAAGGTAAACTTTCTACTACCTATTGCCTTGAGAAAAGACTTTGCATTCCCTAAAAACATATCTTCTCACCTCATCATTAAATTTAAGACTGTATACTTTACTGCAAATACTTTCTTCAATCTAAAAGGTGCAAAATATTGCCAATTTATTTCTTCTTACAATGAATTTTACACTCATATTTTTGATATTTATGACCTAGCATGACCTGACAAATCAAAAATATTATACTCTCCCTTCTGCTGCAATATATTGTGTATGCATCCCACTATAAAATTTTCCTACTAAATGCGACAAGTTGTGAATTAAAAATGGTGACGCTGTACTGCAGTAACATTTATGTGTACACATACAACAACAAATATAAAAAGGAGAATCTGAAGTTTTATTTGATTTAGATGAAAGTAGTATTAAAGATTGTTTCTAAAAAACTTTAGGTTATTCTTTCAAATCAAAGCCTCCATACTGTGAAACTTAATATATTGATAAGATTGCTTATGCCCTCGCAATATACGGGTACAACGCAGATGCAAATATTCAATCATACTTCTAAATTTAAAAACATACCTATGCACAGTAATTAGCATACCTACACACAGTGTGAAATTACTCTAGCTTAGATTTAAGTGTCAACTAAAAAGGGGAATCAAGATTTTTATTTGTTTATAATGAAAGTAATATTAAAGATTGTTTCTAAACTAATTTTAGGAAATTCATCTAATTCTTCAGCCTCCGTAATATGAAACTTAAACTAGCGATAAGACTGCTTACGTCCTCGCAATGTATGGGTACACACAGGGGACGAGCCAGCTTTTACCTTCAGATAGGGCCAAATATTGGAGAAGAAACAAAAGCGCAGTATTTATTGTCAGCTTGGTTTGAGATAGGGAAAAATATTCAGTTGAGGTCGGGCAAAAATTTAGAAGGTTCATATTTTCTCATTAGACTACAATTTCCAGCTAGGGCCTCAGCCATAGGTGATCTACAAGTAGCTCCTCCCCTGGGTACAGACACAGCTGCAAACTAGCAATCATACTTCTAAATTTAAAAACATACCTACGCGCAATGTTCAATTAATCCTGCTTAGATTTAAGTGCTAACTAAAAAGGGGAATCATTTTTTTTCTCAAAAAAAAAAAAAAAAAAAAAAAAAAAAAAAAAAAAAAAAAAAAACTTAAAAGTTGTGCAATTGAAGATCGTATCAAAATAAATTTTGGCAAAGTCATCCAATCCTTAACCTCAGCAATATGAAACTCAATCTGTTGATAAGATTGCTTATGCCCTCGCGATTTTCTTCTTATTTTCTGATTTCCTGCACACTACATCCAAGTAAGGTTATCATATTAACTGTCACATGCACTCACAATCCCAGTATGATTTTATTTTTTATTTTTCTGATGATAGGGTAATTATAGACCTGTAACAACTTTTTGGTGCCTACTGAACATTTAAAAACACGATTTTACTGTACTTCTAACATGGCAGAAACATTATATTGCAAGAAGATTATGGAAATAATATTTGTAACTGACATAATATTGGAGGCTGTGACTGGATATTTTCAAAAGCTAAGTTTACAACAAAAATTTTCTTCATAGTATACGTTGCTGATGACTAAATTTTATAACGCAACAATTTGTTTATCCATGTTTAACATGTCCATTTATGCGTAGTCTATGTGTGGTCTATATTTGAGTGCTGTGTTGTAACTTCTGTTTGTTCGAAATACATAATAGATGTTGAGTAAACTTTAAGTGAATGTTTAAATAATCTGTCTGTGAAACTTGATTCTGCTTTATATATATATATATATATATATATATATATATATATATATATATATATATATATATATATGTATATATACGAGGATAGTTTTCTTTGTATTTTGTTCCTTTTTTATATTACTTAGACCTAAAAAGTTAAGCGCATACCATGGAAAATTGTGACCACATATATTGGGTTCCAGTGTGCACTGTAAATTTGAGCACAGATTCATGGTAACAAATAAGTGGGATTTGCTAAACATAGACTAATTGACAGAAAATCCTTTCTCCTTTGCTTTTCTTTTTTACATTGTAAAATAGTTGGCTATTATAGTAGTAAACTATTACTACATTTTTCCTTAATATACTAGAATGTGCTTTGTGATTTCCTACTAAATATGTTAGATAAATAGCACATAATCACAAAAACTACCACTTTGGCAGTTGCGAACTGAGACTACCATATCTACTGTTCTATTGATTGATGTTTAATTATTTCATACCTCCTGGTTTCCATACATTAAAATATTTTCTGTTATAACAGATTGCAGGGAACATCGTACACAATAATTAAAGCAAATATTTTAGGATGGGTGAGGCATACATCGTTATGTATATATACTACTACAGGACATGATTAAGCTTTTAATTACACCTGATATTACGACTTGATGTTTGTTGATTTTTTAATCAAATGCGTTAAATAGTTGCTATCTTATTATACTATCTGCCAATTTATCGGTAATCTGGTGTTGAGATATTACCGTAGTATTCAGTAATATTTCTCATACTGTGTGACTGCATTATACAAGACTCTAGGTTATATTGTGCTTATGTGTATTTTGTTCAGTATTCAAAATGTGGTATTATATATGTGTGTGTGTGTGTATACATTATGATTTGGTGTATAACCACCTGAAATTACATTCTGTTTACCGCTTTATACGATACTGTTTTCCAATGAATTCTTTTTCCCGGTTGTTTGTCCTGCACCTACACATGCTTTTGACCAAAATCCTTGTACATGGTTGCACTTTTCACGCACTTATGCTGACAGGCTATTGTTTCAAAACTTTTCACCCTATCCCTACTTCAACTAACTTCAACCAGTCAACCAATATTGCTATTCATTCAGATATTTCCTAACTATTGGTTATCCTACATTTTTAAAATAGTTAACATTTCATATTCACATAGGAAAAGATCATATTATCAGCATTTTACCGCACTATGTTAATCGTAGGATGGATTTTTGCTCGTTTTTATGTGTTGGCTTATATGCTTTGGAATAAAAGATATCCAGTAAACCCATACATGTGATCTAAATAATTTCTCATTCACTATTATGAGCACACAAATCAATTCATAATTTCAGCCCCTGAATATACCTTTTCTACTGTTATATGATTAAGATGCTTGATTTTGTACTAATCATTCTGTTTTTCCATGCATAGGTAAATGGATAAGAATGTGCAACTGCTCAACAATATAGTATATGGTCCAAACTGAGAAACTATAAGAGTAAAAGTAGCCTGGCTACAGGTTCTCATCAGTCAGGTCTCCAAGGAACCATATGCAATTAACATGGAACCATTAGACAGTAAGGTGAGTACAGTTCTCTGTGCACTTATTCCAATTGTTTTCTCTGGATCTAAGTTCCTTCCACCACTTCAACAAAATTAAAGAAGACAGTATATGGTGGAAATACTATGCATGTTATTTTAATACCTGCTTCGGCACTACTAATTCTTACAGGGAAATGAGCGGCTCTCCTCAGCCGATTTGAGAATACATTTACAGAACAAGGCATTTACGACATCAACCGATTCAATGTTCAAGACTCAGAACCTACTTACCGAATTATAGATGAACCTCCAATGGTAGTCCTTCAACTGATACCACAATTACAAAATTGAATGAAGAGATGGAACATATACAGAGATACAAATTTCATTTCGTACCCGACTCTATATTACCATCAAGAGTGCACAAACGTGGACAACTTACAGGTCATTGCTTTTTCTATATATATATATATATATATATATATATATATATATATATATATACACACACACACACACACACACACACACACACACACACACTTATTTTTGCATTCAATTTCACTTCATTAACAAACATTAATAATGTAGATGTTAGAGGCATATTGCGGGTGATCTCAAATAATATACAGATAAAAAATGGGTGGCACACAAACTTTTAAACGTGAATTGCATGTAGAAACATTAAGGTAACCTTACATAGGCAGCAATAAATTACATGATATCGCACTTATATTGTTTCCTTCAAAACTAATATGCCGGCTCACCCTCAACCATTTCACTTTGGTCGGAAAAAGCAGCCCTGGCAGATGAAACAGTGCAAGATAAATATACTCCCCCACTACCTATTGTGGTCACTTCAACCACTGTCTCCGTCTACGGAAGTAAGTTCAAATGCTTAACAAGTACCCACCACTGCATAATACTTACTTCTATGCAGCTTTTAGGATCATTCACTTTTGATTTATCAAAAGCAACTGCAGTGTACTTAGATATCAAAATCCCCATATCGATGCTGCACTAATGAGGTAATATAACCTGGTTATAAATTTATGCATGATATATACCTTTCTATTCGAAGATTAAACTTTCTCTAAATCTTACTATAGATCTCCAAGCAATCCCACATCAAAAATTGATTTGCTTGCTAACAATTCATATCAACAAGATCTTGAAGCAACCATTGAATGCACAATTAAGGAATTGCTGCATGATATATGATACACTGATTGCAGGGTATAATCTATTTTAATGTATGCACCATTAAATTGGAAACATCAACTTACTACAATTTTGATCATCTACAGGAAAAAAATACGCAGTTGCTACAATCATCACTAAATTACGAAACTCTACCCTTTGATGTTATCTATCATGTGCCATATGCGAAGGATCTGTCCGTTCAAATAGTTCAACATACTCATGCAATAAGTGCCCTGAAATGTCCAACGAACCAAAATACAGGTACCCCAACGTAGCTACATGCTTTGCCATCACAATGCACCTTACATAAACTGCACACTGAAACATGTATCAGGTTAATGTTTACATACTGGACAGTATTGCATCGACCACAATCACCGCTTTTGACAGAGAGGCTGAAAGACTAATCGGGAAAGACGTTGACAAAATGATAACAATTTAAAAAATGGTTAGATTTAATTAAAAAAACATATATATACATAATTGTGGATTTTACTCATCAAAACTTCCAAAGGGTTCCGAAGCACACATGTAACTGACTCCGCATTCTTATTGTATACAGGAAAATGGAACAACTCAGGTTGAAAACATTTTCCAACAATCAGTTGGACTTGATGCGCTGTTCGAATTCCGTCCATCTAACATCGAGATTAACAATCCGGATACATTCTTAACAGCAAGAAAAATAACTAAGAGATCTTCCAATTTGGTTGAGACACAACATGTAAAAGAGGTAACATTGACAGAAACTGAGACATACTTACACGTTGATTTAGATTTATTGCTGCTGCAGTAAAAATAAACTAATGTCTCTTCTACGTTCATATTTGCCGACAGTCAAATGACGATCGCATGAGGAACATTGGAAGTGACCTGCACGACAGACTAGATGACTACAAAGGGAAGAAAATAGTAGAACAGGTGATTTACTAATTGAATTGGTAACCATCAAATTGAAATAATTTTAGGATTTACGTGGGAAAATGAACAAAATGATGATCATTCTGGCAACAAGGAAAAAAAGAAGTACCAGACGGTCGTACAGACTGGATGTAACAGCCGACGTCCATGTATAGTAATAAAGGTAAGTCCCGCTATCACCGTTGAAAAAAATCATTTCAAACCTTTAGCAACAGTGATTTATACTACCTCTTCATTCTGTCAAATATATTTCCAAACCCTAACAGGATGGTGAGAATGCATCCGCAGTTTCTAGGCAAAAAAAGACAAACCAACTAGCAAACGCTAGAAGAAAGGTATTCGCAACAAAGATTTTGAAGACGTCTAGATGTGTGTATAAATTCACGTACGTAGCTATATGCATTAACAATATAGTGATATATGTGTTGGACATATTTGTAAGCAATTTCGTACTGCGTATATAAGTCCTTGCACTTCTTGTTTATCTGTAAATTATTTGATGGTTTCCTACTGTCTGACTAATTTTTTTCCCTGCTGCAAACCAGTCTTACACCCTTTCATATTTGCGTGTAAACAAAGTAACTGCCGTCCACTACATTGCCTTTAATATTAGCGCCTAACTGTTACTTTCACACCAGCACGTTTTTCATTCATGAGTTTTACTAGCTTATCCAAAATTTCTGCTCTTTCTAAGCAACAACTGAACTGTAAAACAAAACGAGACATATTTTCTTCCAAATCTTCCTAACAACTCACCCCATCCCCCTACCCCCTTTTATTAAGCATTGCTGCTTCTCCTTACTATTCCCCATATGACTGCATCTGCAGGCAAACTCAGCTTTCAATTCAGTTTCCACTATAGATACGTTATGAACCAAGGTTGCTCTCCACTCTACACCAACTTCCTACCAGACTCCACGAACAACTGTCATATCTGATATCCATGAGAAAAACACTGGTCCGTATGCGAAGCACGGGCCTCATTCTAGTATTTTCTTGTAGTGTGCGGTTGCTGGATATGCCGGGTGGTTCCGTGCAGACTTATACCGCAATCCGTATCTAACCTCGTGTCTTTGCATTATTACGCATCTAATTTATGCCTTTGACCTCTCACATTAGATATTGTTTTGCGGTTGCTGGATATGCCGGACGGTTCCGGACAAGCTTGTACCGCAATCCGAATCTAACCTCGTGTCTTAGGCGTTCATTATCACTTTCTTGATTCAAGTCCCAATTTCAAATCTTTGGATTACAATATATTCCAATTACCCATAATTTCCAATCTAAATTATGTTTATAATCTCATGTGCCAAATTATGCCCAAACCTATTCTCATAGTTATTAACAATTTATGCCAAATCTCATGTATACAAGTCATACTCAATTATACCCAAACCAATTTTCCATATTCATCAACAATTTATGCCAAATCTCATTTTATTGCATATTTCCCACACTTTTCCCAATCGTTCCAACTTTATCCGTACGTAAACCTCAATACAATATGTTAGTCTTGAAGTTAGCCTAATCTCATAAAAAAAGGAAAAGAAGAAGGGAAGAGAATCAAAACATCAAAACTGGCATAAACATATGAGCATGTGAAATGAATAACGACAAAGTAGATCAGATAGGCATATGATAATAGCAATTGGGTATGAATCTAAAGGATAACAAATTGCAAAACTTGATATAATTCATCTTATTTACAGGCATAATCCAATTTACAGTCCTATCACAATTACTTTTTAATTCAATTATATATGAAAGTAACATAGACTCACATCGATAGGATTCTTAGAAAAGAGAATTAGGTGTTGTTGTAGCAATTCTGATCTTGAATAATCTCTACTTTGATTTGTAGATCTGATCTTCTAATTGGAATACTCCTACTCTGATTTGTTTTGGTGGAGAAGAAAGGCATGTTTAGATTAGAGCAGCATGGAGGCGCCATAGAAGATAACAATGAGATTAGGGTTAGGTTTAGATGTTTATTTATAGATGTATTAGGTGAATTAGGCCTTTAACTTAGGTTAGAGAACATCTGAACCACTCAGATTAAAAAGACACATCATCCAGCCAATCCCAGAAAGACACGTCATCAATGGAACTCTCCAAAATTCTGCAGATTCTGGCTCGACCTGGGTGCACTTCCCAGGTGCGCCAGTGCAATTTTGTTTTGGCGCACTTCACAAGTGCGCCAGTTATCCTGGCCTGTTTTCTGATTTTTCTGCCAAATTTCCATCGTCCATAACTCCTTCATACGGTATCTGTATTACGCAAACTCGGACTCTATCTCAAGCGGAATTCCGAGACGAACGCAATGACGTAACCCATTTCACTTAATTCTTCCTTTAAAAATTAATTATTCTTTAATTATCCTTTATGTCATATTTTAAAATTATGGGGTGTTACATTCACCCCTACTTAAAGAATTTCGTCCCCGAAATCTCAAAGCTAAAAGGAATGTATGTCCACCCATCCATCATCCATCTACTCATCCATCATTCACGGGCGTCCATTGTCATTAAAAGATTTCTAATGCTTTCATGAATGTTAGCCTACTTTGTGAACTAGGCTACACAAAGAGCAAATAGTGAGAAAGACACCAATCGGATCGGATTGGAGGAAGATAGTGCTGGACATGAGTAGAGATCAGAGACGCAGAGGTCTCTTCAGATCGGATCGGAAATATGTCAGCAATATCAAAGGATAACAAGTGGCCTTATCGGTTCAGATCGGAAGAATATGGCAGCAACATCATAAAGCAGGTGGCTTCGGCGGTTCGGATCGGAGGAACACTTTAGCGGCATCAGAAGAAAGCAAGCAATCCCATCGGTTTGGATTGGATGAGTACGTCAGCAGCATCAAGGGACAACAAGTTGCATCACCGGATCGGATCGGAGGCCCCGATCCGAACCCCTTTTTCCCTTTGAATCTGTAGCCGTTGCTGCGCATATCCCCTGAAGACTCGGACAAGATCTGACCATTTCTCCCACGATCTCCTACTAAATCAATGCACTGTAGCTATCTTGGAGCCTCCGAACCCGACTCTCAAGGGATGGATGCCACGCAATTCTGAACCGGAGCCACTTCGAGGAGATTTTTCACCTATAAATACACCATCTAGAGGCATTTGAAAGGATTTTTGGGCAAATTCTCAGTCCATACTTCCTCCATAGCCGAATTCTACAATAATATTCAGATCAAAATCATCTCTTAAAGTCCATTTTTGAGAGATTTGAGTGAGTTTATGCATTGTAATTGTGAGGTTGAGTGAGAATCATTGCTGTATTCGTATTCAAATCATCAATTAAAAGAAAACAAAGTGGACGTAGGCTCGCTAACGCCAAACCACTATAAATTGTGTGTTCTTTATTACTTTTTGATTCTATTTCATTGAATTCATATCTAATTTGGTTGTTAGAGCCAATTTTTGGTCTAACATTTTGGTGCTTTCACTGAGAAACTTCAAACTCTAAGCCTTTTAGGGATTATCATTTTACTATTTGGACCTTCAAGTTCAAAGAAGTTAATCCCCTCTCTCTGACATCTTTCAGTATTGGTTGACTAACCGTTGAAGAATCAAGTATTATCGCTAAGACCAAAGGAAAAGAAGTGCAAGACGCAAGTAGGGGTGAGCATTCTTTGGTTTGAACCGAAATAACCGACCGAACCGAATTAGTTTGGTTAATTTGGTTTGGTTTCACAGGTTAATTGGTTGGGTTTGGTTTTTTTTATATTTTCTTTGGTTATCGGTTCGGGTTTGGTTTTCAGATAATGGATTTTGGCCCAACCGATATAACCGAATAAATTAAACAATGACACACCACACTTATTAAGTTATTATTTATTTCCTTCTTAATATCTGTGATTTGCATTTTTCAAGGGATTGGCAAGGAAACGAGGAGCCTTATTTCAGGAATCAAGGCATCCTTCCAAATTTACCATGTAAATTAAAATTTACTTCTCTTTCTCGCATAAAGCCATAAACGTAAACTAAAGATCGTAATTTTCTTCTTAGTTCTCACTTCTCACCTGAAATTCTCTATAAAATCCTTATTTGAATCTTCAAGTTTTCTTTGCCCCAATTTTGTCTCCTTATTTTTCTTCGGATTTGAGAAAATCAAATGATTAGGGTTTAAGAGGATCATAATTCATGGAAAAACAAAACCCAGTTTCGATTTGTAGATTTCAGCAGTGCAACCTTTGCTTGTTCATCGCTTATGTTCTCTTCCAAATTTAGGTATGTTTGATTATTCTTTTCTTTTCTTTTTTTGGGTTTTAAAATCACACGTGTATAATAAGGTTTTGACTCAGTCTCCTTTGGCGGTGAAAAGAATATGCATGCAGTGTTTGGCTGTTCTACTAGTTTTTGTTTCCAGTTCCTTCGATACGAGCCCATGATATTGAAACTGCAAAAGTCTCTATGTTTTTGAGTTTTTCGCTGGTGCTAGTGCTACCTTATCTATGTTTTTTATGTAAAACAACAGCCTTGCACCTCTCAGATAAAAACAGTGCAAAGAAAATCCCTTATTTTACATGTATAATTTGTTGTTCATACATGTAACATATTTTTTTCTGAGTCATTAAACAGTCTAATGTTGTTGACTATTTTATAATGCAAGTATTTTCATTTCCTTTGTTAGATATATGATAGACAAAATATTGATACTATTTTGAATTTTGAATTATAGTTCATTTTTGAAACAGGAGATAAGAGAACTGCCATCATGTCCATACAAAATAATTCATCTGCAACATTTAGACCTTCCAAAAATCTAGATGCAAATTCAACTCCATCTGATGTAAGCCTTTTATGAGTTTTCATTAAAGTTCATTTTCGCTGTTTAGTTGTATTGATATTGCTTAATTTATTTCAATAGGTTAATCCTAAGGGAGTGGAAACAAGTAAGCTAGCAACAGATTCTCAAAGTGGTTCTTCAAAATTTGGAACAAAAAGGAAGGCTCTTAAGAAAAGATCTAAAGTGTGGGATCATTTCACTTCCTTCATAGACGAAGAAGGTAAACCAAAGGCCCGTTGCAGTTATTGTAAAAAAGAGTATTTTTCAGATTCTAGTAAAAATGGCACTTCAAGTTTAAAAACTCATATGGCTGTTTGCAAGGATTTTCCTCATAATAAAGATTCAACACAAGCTCAAATAAATTTTAATATTGGAGAAAATGGTAGTGTTAGCTCTATAAAAACATGGAAATTTAATGCAAATGAAGTTAGAAAGGCCATATCATATTATTTTATTTTGGACGAGCTTCCATTTAAATCAGTTGATGGCATTGGTTTTAAACATCTTTTATTTAAGGCACTTGGTCCTTAGTTTCATCGTCCATCAAGATTCATTGTTCAAAGAGATTGTTATGAAGTATGTCTTGAGGAAAAAGCTAAATTAAAATTAGTTTTGCATGACACATCTCAAATGATATGTCTTACCACCGATACATGGACATCAATACGAAGGATCAATTATATGTGTCTAACTGCTCATTGGATTGATAATAATTGGAAACTATAAAAAAGGGTTCTAAATTTCTGTCCAATATCTAGTCATAGAGGTGAAGATTTAGGTAAAGCAATAGAAATTGTTTGATGGATTGGGGTATAGATAAGATATTTACAATAGCGGTTGACAATGCTAGATCAAATGATGCCATGATTGGTTATTTGAAACGTAGATTTAATAATATGAAAGGAACCATTTTAGAAGGAAAATAATTGCATATGCGTTGTATTGCACACACCATAAATCTAGTTGTAAATGATGGACTTAAAGAGGTTGGAGAATCTATAGCACGTGTACGAGCAGCAGTTAGATATGTTAGACAGTCCCCTTCTAGATTTGAGAAATTTAAAAGTTGTGTTTCAATCGAAAAATTAGAGTATAAGAGTGGATTATGCTTAGATGTTCCAACTAGGTGGAACTCCACATACTTAATGCTTAGTGCAGCACAACAATATGAGCAAGCCTTTGATAGATTTGATCTTGAAGATCGATTTTATAGGACTGAGTTAGAAAAAGGAGTAGGAGTGCCTATGGAAGTAGGTTGGGAAAATGCTCGAAAATTATGTTGTTTTCTTTGTAAGTTTTATGAACTAACATTACATGTGTCCGGTTCTTCGTATGTTACTAGCAACTGCCATTTGCATGAGATTAATAAAGTGGTTGAAAGCTTGGATAAAATGCAACTTGATAGTGATGTTCGATTACAAAACATGGCACATAAAATGAAAGAAAAGTATGATAAATATTGGGGTTGTTGGGATAAGATGAATATGTTGACATACATAGCTGTTGTTCTTGATCCTCGTTGGAAATTCAGTTTTATAGAATTTTCATTGGAAATATTATATCCTTCAACATATGCTGGAAAGATACAGGCTGTTAAAGATGCGACTTTTCAGTTATTTAATGAGTATAAGTTAAAATATGGAAGTCCCAATCAGTAGAATGAGGCAGAAAATATTATAGAGAATGAAGAAGATGTAGGAGATTTAAGAGCACGTTTTAAAAGATTGAAAGCATTAGATAACTTAGGAATAAGTAAATCGGAATTAGACAAATATCTCAACGAAGAAAATGAAAGTGATCTTAAAGAATTTGATGTGCTAGAATTTTGGAATAACAATAGCTCAAGGTTTCCCATCATTTCAAAAATGGCACGTGATCTTCTAGCAGTTCCTATATCCACTATAGCTTCGGAGTCTGCTTTCAGTACAAGTGGAAGGGTTCTCGACCAATTTAGAAGTTCACTCACTCCTAAAATAGTTCAATCTCTAATTTGTACGGAAGATTGGTTGCGTGCTTCTTTTTCTTCTGATAAAATTGACTTAGAAGAAGACTTAAGTAATTTGGAGCAGCTAGAAGCAGGTAACAGATCTTTTATTTCAGTTTTTTATTGTATATAAGAATAACAAAAGCAACATGTTTTGTTAATTTTTCTATGTTTACCATTTTAACATTTATAATACTATATGCAGATGTAAACAAACTTGCTTTGGATCCTATTAATGACATGTGAAGTTCAGCTTGATATTCATATCCTAAAAAAGGTAAGCAAATTATTTTCTTGTTGTAGCTATCAGTTATTTTAATAACAGATCTTCTTTTAATTATAGTAGATTGGTATCCGAAAAAAGGTATGCAAGTTATTTTGATATCCTAAAAAATTTGCATAGCAGCTAGTAGCAGGTAAAAGATCTTCTAGTTCAATTTTTTATTGTATATAAGAATAACAAAAGCAGCCTGTTTTTTTTTGTTTTTTTTCTATGTTTACCATTTTAACATTTATAATATTATATGCAGATGTAAAAAAACTTGATTTGGATACTATTAATGACATGTGAAGTTCAACTTGATTGATATCTTAAAAAAGGTAAGCAAACTATTTTCTTGTTGTAGCTTGATCTGCACTTTAGCTTTGATCGGTTCTTTTATTTGCATTATGTCCTAATTCAGTTACAAATTCTATTCCAGTTAAGTTTTAGCTTCATACAAAAATGATAAGATGAAAATGATATGCAACATTCTGAAAATGATATGCAACATTATGATTTTTGGAAATGATATGCAACATTATGAAATTGATGTAACATTCTTAATGTTGCAAATTTATTCATAATGATATGCAATATTATGAAATTTGCAACATTCTGAATAAATTTGCATAGATTCAGAATGTTGCATTCAGAATTAGGACATTATGAAATTGATGTAACATTCAGAATGTTGCAAATTTATTCATAATGATATGCAACATTATGAAATTGATGTAAGCCATTTCCAAAAATCTATTCCAGTTCAGTCTTCATAGATTCATGGTTATGAAACTTTTATTCCGTTAACTGTCCAATGTGTCTTTAAACATATTTATGTGAGCAGGTCTGTATTAACATAATGCATGTTGTAAATTTTGGAAGAAAAGCATGTCATGTATATTGATTTGGGAATGTAATTCTTGAGAGCAGTATGACTTTAATATTTGTGCCTTTAATATTTATGTTTTTCCTTTGGAACAGGCTTAGGTATGTTAAATTTTTTGAACAGCTTGCTATACGGTTTGGCATTGTGACAGCAAGAAGAAAGATAGAAGACTTGCCCATTTTTTGTGAATGAATTGCAAGTTGCTTTTGTTGCTATTTTCAACTTGCATTTGAAATTGGAACTGTTATAGTAGGACTATGTATTACATGTTCCATTCCAATATTTTTCAGGTCATATGTTTTATTTTGTAATTTTGAATGTGTATCTTACTAGTTGTGAACTTGTAGAACTATGAGTCAGAAGTTGTGGTTATATTATATCATCAGTTCACCACGTAGAATTGTTGTCTTGTAGCAGTGTTTGCTAAATTGCTTATTCAATCTCTAGTTTATAATTACAGTACTTGCTTTGCAGTCTGAGTTTGATAAAATTTTATAACCGAAAAAGAAAACCGAACCGAACCGAATTAGTTTGGTTTGGTTCGGGTTTGGTTTTAAATTAAATCGGTTTGGTTTGGTTCGGTTAATGTAACAATTGGTTTCAGTTTGGTTTTCAATTTTTTACATATAACTGAACCGAACCAACCGTTTGCTCACCCCTAGGCGCTAGGGGAAATGATGCTAGAGAAAATCATCAAGCTATCATGTTAACAAGGTCACGCGCTCAAAGCTCTGGAGCAGATCACTCCAACCAGGAGGATCCGGATCAGATCGGAGGGGCCGATCCGAACCGAGAGGAAACAAACCGGATCGTGTTAACACCGATCCGACCCGATGATCCGATCCGAACCGATGGTGTCGGGGGCTCTCACTCTCTCCATCCAAACCGCCTCGAACAGGCTGTTGTGGGTCGATCCGATCCGAATCAGAATGAAGCTGGAACTTCTACTCGAGCTCCCTCCAACGCTCCAATTCCAGCCACGATGACTAATGTTCAACCTGATCCCTCTGCACCCATTACTCAGGGAGATTTTTCATGTTTTCCTGACATGCTTCAGAGCACTAAAGAAGCATTGAAGGCCCAAAGGCGTGACAACCTTCACATGCAGGAAAACATGATCACCATGGATAGAGAACTACAAGAGCTCCGGAGGTAGAGGACTCCTTCCCCACCACGCCGTATTGCTACAGATGATACGTCTTCTTCAGAGGAGGAACGTCCTCGTGAGAGAAGGCCGCTTGAAAGACCTCAGATGCTTGATCAATTGACTTTTGGATCTTTAGGATCCCGAGAAAATGCTGCTCGTGTATTGGGCCCTGATGACCCGTGTCTACAACAACCTATGTTGCTACCCATGCGCGGATCCCACGTCTTACCCAGGGATCCTAATATTACTAACCCAACTCAGCAACAACTTCTCCAACCTCTACCTCTAGAGATTGACCGGGACCACAGAGAGCGACGTAGAGCAGCTGCTGCCAGAAACAGAAGGTTATCCCCTGATCAGGAACCTAGGGGTAATCCGAACATCAGACCTAGAGAGCCTGTACAGACATTAACCAATGCCGATGTATGGGCAATGATGTGACAGATTATGTTTGAAAACCGACGATATACCAATGAAGATTGGGGCATTGAGCTAAGTCATACCCCTTTCACAGATGATATCCTGAATTTCCAGTTCCCCCGACGATTCAACTTGCCTCAGATGGATCGATATTCAAGAAAAACAGACCCAGGGCAGCACCTAATGAGATATGCATGGTTCATGAATGCAGCAGCAGCTCCAGATGCCATAAAATGCAAAGCTTTTCCCATCTATCTTGAAGATGTAGTGTTAATGTGGTTCACTCGACTTCCTCTTCGATCGGTGTCAAATTTCACAGAATTGAGTGAGTGTTTCATGAATCAGTTTCGACTTCATGCCCAAAAGTCCAAGACCGTCATAGAATTGTCACGGATTAAACAGGGCCTAGGAGAATCTTTGAAGTCGTATTTAGATCGCTTCAACCTGGCCGTCACCGAAGTTAATGATCCCCATGAGCCCACTATCCTAATGGCCTTAATAGAAGGGGTAGATCCTGACACAGAGTTTGGGGATTACTTAGTTGGAAAACCGCCTCCTACTAGAGAACTGTTCTATGAAAAAGCTAACGTCTGTTTAAGGCGAGAAGAAGCTAAGGCAAATCGAAAGAGAAAGTCCAAAGGGGTCTCGAAGGAAGGTGTCTAGAGTAACATTACTGTGAAACAATCTGGTGACAGTTCAGGGAAGGTAGAGGTAAATGTTGGCAACCAGAGTGGTGGTAATAGCAACTGGAATGGAAACGGCAATAAAAGGAACAGAAACCAAGGGAATAGCTCTAATAAAAGGCCCAGATTCCAGACTTTTTAAAATTGTACGCCGTTAAATGATACGTTGGAGAACATTTATTTGGACACATACAACATATTGCAGTACAAAAAACACCACCCAGAGATTCTACTGAGAAGGAGATTGAGACAGGAAAGTTTTGCTTGTTTCATGGTACACACGGTCATTCCACCAATGAATGTCGTCATTTGAGGGATATCGTCGAAAAATTGCTGCGAGAAGGGAAGTTGGATGAGTACAAAGCATCCCCAAGGGACAGGGGGCAAGGGGGACAAGCCCCGAACCAAGAACAGCCTGCTTCAAAACCCACAGCTCAGCAAAAAGTTAAGAGGATCGTCATTAACTCCATTATAGGCGGACCTCACTTAGTTGGTCGTAGCTTTAAAGCAATGGACCAGTACGTCAACGCCGCCAAGCATTATGAAGTGGGAGAATGCAGCAACCTTGAAGATGTCACTCCAATAAAGCAGCAAAAAACGATGTCCGATGATGTCGTATTCCGTAATAGAGACGAGTTTGGAGTTCAATCCCCAACCGACGATCCGCTAGTGATAACCATGACAATTGGCCCCGCTCTAGTCCATAAGGTGTTAGTGGACAACGGAAGCTCGGTCAATATCCTCTTCAAGAAAGCCTTCAAACAAATGAGGCTCGAAGCAAAAGACTTAAAGTCATGTCAAGGATGGATACGCGGTTTTAACGGAGTATCCACAGCTCCAATGGGTTTTGTGGAATTACCAGTCACACTAGGGCAGGGGGATCGCCAGAGAGTAAGGATCCTGCCGTTTGTAGTTCTGGATTTGGAGTAGCCTTATAATGCTTTCCTAGGCCAACCGGCCCTTGCTGAATTTAAGGCATGTATTGCGCCTTGGTGCTTGCTGCTTAAATTCCCGACTGACTCAGGAGTTGGGACAATGAGGGGCGACTGTAACGACCCGCATTCTACGCATCATAGGATCGTAGAATATTTATTTCTTTCACATACGAAGTCGTATGGTCATGTAACTTTGGGAGAGGACTATTTGGGTCATTTCCCACGTTCATGATTTTTCCCGATTTTTAAATGACCATTTTACCCCTAGTTGGCACTGTTTTGGCCATAACTTTTGACTGGAAAGGAATTTTGACCTGAAACCACTTCCATTGGCTCCGGATGATGGTTTCTCTTTCCGTAGAGTGGTCACATTAGTCAAATGGACTCACCGTTTGGGAGATATGGCTGAAACAAGTTTCAGATGGTGAAAAACAGCTTAATTGGGCTTAACCGGGTGATTAACAGCTAGGCCCAAAAGGGAATTTCGGGTTTAGGGGTATATAGGGGCTGATTAGGGTTAGAAAACATTTCTTTAGACATTTTCCAGCCGCCACTTTCATTCCTCTTAACCTAGCCATGGCCTCCACTCTCTAAATCTCTCTAAAACACCCAAGATCACTTCCTAATCAAGGATTAAGGCTTAAAGGCATCAAATCAAGGAGGATTAGCACAAGGACCGAGGTAGAGATGCTGTTATATATTGGAATTCATGCAAATCAGAGGTTCACTTCAGATTTGGAAGTTTTATTGTGGCAAAGGTGAGTGATTTGCATAGTTTTTGCACTAATTACAGTAATTAAGGGTAATTAGTGAAGATTAGCGAATTTATACACTAATAAATTCTAGAAAAATATTTAGAAGTTCGAAAATAATATTTTATGCCTCTGGTAGAAATTTGGTTTAATTTGATGAAGTTTTGTTAACCTTATGATTAGTTTTACTTAAACATGCTTAGGGGAAAATAAGGAGTTTTGGCCACTTTTGATCCATTTTGCTTCATTAGAATTGTTGTTTGGTGTTGGTGGTTGCTATTACATGTTGTTATGACTTTATGGAGTGTTTTGTGATTGATTAGAGAAGTTAGATTGGTCAAAAAAGCCGTCGAATGGCGTAAGATAGTCGCTGGAAAACAAGTGCAGGAAATATACCGGATCGGATCGCCCTATGTACCACGATCCGCCCCATCTTCCACGATCTGAACCGATGGCACGACTCGATCCGTCGATGCTTGAAGACCACGATCCGTTCCAGCCTGGGTGTCACGATCCGCCTGAAGGAACACGTCACGATCTGAAGAGCACGACTCGATCCATCAGAGGTGACCACGACCCGATCCAGTGGAAGGAGCACGAGTTGACACCATGGGCGATCCGCGAGTCGCGATCCGACCCAAGCGAGGGTGATGACCACGATCCGAACTGAGAAGCTGACGATGGCGACCTGAAGCAAAGTGAAGGGGAGAAATGAAGACCGATCCGGATGAAGATGATGACCAAAACCCGAGATGCAAAGGTAGTCCAAATGAGAGGCTAGAGCTCACGATCCAGATGGGAATCAACGAGTTCGCTTCATGATTGGGCTTTGCTGTGGGACGAGTGTTAAGGGGTTATCGATGTCTATAGCTTTGGACCACTATGGTAGGAGGTACGAAGGCGGATTCAGGGCCATTATGGCATTGGTAGGACCAAGGACTACGACCAATGTGGTGGGTCATTGAAAGGTTTGGTCATGACTCCATGTGTTTAGCTTGGTCGCAGCAGGGTTCTACAAGTCGGGATCCGTCGTTCCCTCAATTTGTCTAGTGTTCCAAAGTGGTAGATATCGTATGCTTTACGCACTGAGTGAGAGATGTGAGGATGGTTGCTATGGTTGATTTGGTTGCTATCATTATGACATGCACACCCCACCCCCATATTCTTACACTATTTATTATGGCACCTTAGGGTACTGTACGGTATGTGGTACTAACTCTTTGGTTGCAGGTCCAGGTTCAGGTATGGTTTAGTATACCTGTTACTACTCTGTTTAGATGCTTATCGCTCATACCAGGCTTTATGTCTGACCCAGAGTTTTATGTCTCCTCTTATTACTCTGGGTGCTCACACGAGCAGACTAGAGACAGGTTAGCTGGTGATGCACGGGTAGATGATCCGGAGACGAGCAGGAGGCTTCCACGTAATATATATATATAGTACTCTCCCTGTGTTGTTGAAGATCACTGCTTGGGCATTGGTGGTGCATCTTCTACTTTAGTTTTCTTTTGATTAGAGACAGTAAATTTGGAAAGTTGTAATAAGCTGTATTTGGATTTCCGCTGCTCTGATGTTGACATTGATTATTAGTTATCAGCTTATGCACTGTCTCGCCTGTTTTATGTCAAGTATGTTATTATTATATTTTATCCCATGCGCTGTGAGACATTCTACAGGTTCCTTGATTAGTTCATTCTCTTCCTTCCTTTCTTTGGCGACCGTCCTGTGCTAGTCGGGCATGTGTACAGCGCACTTTCGGAGGAAATGCAGGCTGGTGCGGGGCGGGCCGTCACACTTGGTATCAGAGCGAGGTTGCGTAGTTAACGTAGGGAAGCTATCAGGGAAAGATAATATACGTATACGAGAGAGCGTATTTGTGATTACTTTGGTTTTTAAAAGCTATATATATATATACTATTACTAGTATAAGGATGAAGTCGTACTGCACTAGCACCACTATGGAGTCGTTAATCGTTTCCTTTTTCAGATTGACGATGAGCCGATATACTAGAGGTGCTGGTAGGGGAGCCAATAATGGGAATGCTGCTGACATGAGGACAATGTTTACTGACCTCATGAGAGAGATGCTTAGAGATGTGCAGAGGGCAGCTCCCAATGGTGGAAATGGTGGTGGTCCAATAGTGCAGGCACCAAGGGTCGACTTCGCCAAGCTAAACAAGGACTATACTAGCCTTGGTGGGAAGCCGTTCCACGGAACGGAGTCGGCCACGGATGTTCAGGATTGGGTGGATAGTTGCGAACGTATCTTCGAGGATTTGGGTATCGAGGATGCGATGAAGAGAAAGCTAGCGTCCCGTCAGCTGCAAGGGCGGGCAATGAATTGGTGGAATGCTATAAAGGCAGCTACTCCCGAAGATCAGATTACTTGGGAGCAGTTTAAGGCTACTTTAGTGAGAAGTTCATTCCAGCTGCTCAGAAGTCAATGCTGTTTAAGAAGTTCTTGGAGCTCAAGCAGAATGGCAGAGCTGTCTCGGAGTACATTGCTGAATTTGACACTTTGTCAAAATATGGGTTATCTCTTATTGATACTGCCGAGAAAAAGAATGAGAAATTCATAACTGGTTTGGATCAGTACTTGGGGGAAAAACTTATTAACCACATCGATGAGACGTTTGAATCGATTGTGGGGAAAGCATTAAGATCAGAAAGTCTCTACCCTAAGTCGAAGACTGAGGTTGCATCTGCAGAAGAGCCAAAATCACAAGCAAGTGGTGAAGGCAAGGGTGGTTCCCAGAATAAGAGAAAGCAGAACCAAGCTAAGGATGGCCAGAAGAAAAAGAATAAGCAAGATGTTGAGTGCTTCAGCTGTGGTATAAGAAGGGCCATTATGCTAGTAATTGTCGGGCCAAGCCAGCGGATAGGAAGTGCTTCAACTGTGGCCAGATGGGACATCACAAGGACAAGTGTCCACAGCCCCCTAAGGAAAAGCAAATGGTGAAAGCATATGCTCTTAATGCTGTTCCTTCTTCGTCGAATGCCCCAACAACGGCGAAGAAGGGAAAGAATGTTGTCATTCAAGGTATGCTTTCTGTTTATGATGTTCCTGTTAGAGTTTTGTTTGATACCGGAGCTTCCAGTTCTTTCATATCTAGTGACCTGGTAGATAGGTTGGGATTGGAGCCCGAGATTGTCGATAGACCTTTAGTAGTGACGAACCCGATTGGTGGTTCGACTAGCCTTAGCATGATTTGTCGTAATGTGGTCTTATCGAGTCATGGATGCATGTTTGTTTGTGATTGCTTTGTTTTGGGCTTTACTGGGTTTGGCATTATTTTGGGAGTAGATTGACTCCAAAGATACGGGGTGGTGGTAGACTGTGAGGGCTTGTTGGTGACAGCTAGAGCGGATGATGGGCGGAGGATAGTGTTTGGTGGTCTACCCAGTAAGGGGGTATTGGCTAGTTTTCTAAACTCCCTCGATATTCCGCATAGTGAGTTGTCAGGTTTGCCCGTGGTTGGCCAGTATCCGGATGTTTTCGAAGAAGTGACCGGACTTCCACCACACCGAGAGATTGAGTTCCGTATTGATTTGGTAAAAGATGCCAGGCCTATAGTGATGCCACTTCGTCGTATGGCACCAAGAGAGCAGCGAGAGCTCGAGGTGCAAGTCAGCGATCTTTTGAAGAAGGGATTTATCAGAAGGAGTGTTTCTGAATGGGGAGCACCAGTTGTGTTTGCTACCAAGGCGGATGGTTCCCTTCGTTTGTGTGTAGACTACCGCGAGTTGAATAAAGTGACGAGGAAGAACAAGTATCCTCTACCGCGGATAGATGATTTGTTTGATCAGTTGAGTGGCGCGAGAGTATTTTCTCAGTTGGATCTCGCGACAGGTTTTCATCAGCTTAGAGTGGAAGCTGAGAGTATAGCTAAAACGGCATTTCGGACGCCGTCTGGGTTTTATGAGTGGTTGGTCATTCCATTCGGGCTGACCAATGCCCCAGCATATTTTGTGGATCTTATGAATAGGGTATTCAGAGATCAGTTGAATAAGTTTGTCCTTGTGTTCGTTGATGATATTTTGGTCTACTCGAGGACAGAGGAAGAACACAAGGGACATTTAAGAATAGTGATGGAGGTGTTGAGAAAACACCAATTGAAAGCAAAGTTTTCTAAGTGTCACTTCTGGAAGAGGGAAGTGAGGTTCTTGGGCCATGTTGTATCAGAGAATGGTATTGCCGTGGACCCGGCAAAGGTGGCTACGGTACAGGATTGGCCTACGCCCAAGAATGCAACAGATGTAAGAAGTTTCTTGGGGTTAGCGGGATATTATCGTAAGTTTATCCAAAGTTTCTCCAAGATAGCAGCACCATTGACCCAGTTGACCAAGAAGAATCAAGCTTTTGTCTGGGATGAAAGGTGCAAGAATGCATTCAAAAGTTTAAAGGACAAGTTGACAAGCGCACCGGTGTTAGTCATTCCTAAGGGGGATGAAGAGATGACGGTATACACGGATGCCTGTGGTACCGGATTGGGTGCTGTATTGATGCAAGGCGGTAGGGTGGTGGCTTACGCAAGTCGGCAATTGAAACCGCACGAGAGAAGATACCCTACCCATGATTTAGAATTGGCAGCGATCGTGTTCGCGTTAAAAATGTGGAGACACTATCTCTTGGGAGAAAGATTTGAGCTGTTTACAGATCATAAGTCGTTAAAGTATCTCTTCTCTCAGAAAGATCTGAATCTCCGTCAGCAGAGATGGTTAGAGTTCTTAGCTTCCTATGATTTTGACATCGCATACACACCAGGAAAGGGCAATGCGGTGGCTGATGCATTGAGTAGAAAACATGCCAGCTTAGGGGCTATGTTCCTTGAATGGAAGCAACTGGAGTATATCGCGGGGTTTGATTTCAGACCAAAGTGCGAATTGGATCCAGAAATGTTAGCAAGTTTGACGATCAGACCCACTTTGATTGAGCGGATCGGCTCTAGTCAGAGGGACGATCCTAACCTATTGGAAATCATCTCCAAGTTAGAGATGGGTATCGATGAGGAGATGAACAAGTATGGGCTTGATCGAGATGGATGGCTTAGAAAGGATGGAAGACTAGTCATACCCAATGTCAATGGATTAAGGGATGAAGTGCTTAGAGGATGTCATCACTCAAAACTGACTATACATCCCGGTGGTAATAAGATGTATCGAGACATGAGACAGACTTACTACTGGGAAGGGATGAAAAGAGACGTTGGGAAGTTTATATCTAAGTGCATGAATTGCCAGCTAGTTAAAGCCAAGCAAAAGAAGCCTAGTGGGTTGTTACAGCCCTTAGAAATTCCCGAATGGAAATGGGAGCAAGTCTCGATGGATTTCATCGATGGTTTACCAAGGACTAGATCGGGATATGACAGCATTTGGGTAATTGTAGATCGACTGACTAAAAGTGCAAGGTTTATACCAGTCAGATCGACTAGAACGGCAGCTAAGTTAGCAGAATTATATATGAAGTGGGTGGTGAGATTTCATGGAGTACCCAAAAGCATTGTGAGCGACCGAGACCCGTTGTTCACTAGTGGGTTTTGGAAGAGCTTACAAGAGGCTCTAGGGTCAGAGTTACATCTCAGTACCGCATATCATCCTCAGACCGACGGTCAGACGGAGAGGGTGAACCGTATCTTGGAAGACCTCTTGAGAGCATGTATATTGGATTTTGGTGGATCATGGGATGACCATTTGCATCTAGTAGAGTTTGCATATAATAATAGCTACCAATCCAGTATCGGTATGGCTCCGTTTGAAGCTTTGTACGGAAGACCGTGCAACTCACCATCATGTTGGATAGAGACTGGCGAGAAGTTTATGCTTGGACCAGATGTGGTGAGGGAAACTTCAGATAAAATCAAGACCATTCAACAACGAATGAAGGCTGCCCAAGATAGACAGAAGAGTTATGCTGATAAGAGGAGAAGAGACTTAAAATTCTCCGTTTGCGACTTGGTGTTTGTCAAGATTTCTCCGTTGAAGAGCGTAATACGATTTGGCAGGAGAGGCAAGTTGGCACCAAGATTCGTTGGCCCATTCCCTGTTCTCGAACTAGTCGGGAATTTGGCATATAGGATTGACTTACCAGAGAAGATGGCGGGAGTTCACAACGTATTTCATGTTTCCCAACTAAGGAAGTTCGTTCACGACTCAGATATGACTATTTCACCTGATCAGTTAGAGGACTTCGAAGTAGAACCCGAGGCGGTTGGGAACCGCAAGCCGGCCCGTATTGTCGAGCACGACATGAAGCAACTTCGAAGGAAGGCGGTGAAGCTAGTCAAGGTACAGTGGAGCGAGGACGAGAAAGATTGTACTTGGGAGACAGAGGAGAACATTAGGAAGTCACACCCAGAACTCTTTGCCTGGTAAGATTTTGACTTCGATTTAGTTTTCCGCATGCTAGGATAGGCTTGTTCGCATGTTTTGCATGATTGATTGTTGTATGTGGTTGTTAGGCATGCGGGATCTTTTGTATGTTTTGGGTTAAGGAATTTCGGGGGCGAAATTTCTTAAGTGGGGGAGAGTGTAACGACCCGCATTCTACGCATCATAGGATCGTAGAATATTTATTTCTTTCACATACGAAGTCGTATGGTCATGTAACTTTGGGAGAGGACTATTTGGGTCATTTCCCACGTTCATGATTTTTCCCGATTTTTAAATGACCATTTTACCCCTAGTTGGCACTGTTTTGGCCATAACTTTTGACTGGAAAGGAATTTTGACCTGAAACCACTTCCATTGGCTCCGGATGATGGTTTCTCTTTCCGTAGAGTGGTCACATTAGTCAAACGGACTCACCGTTTGGGAGATATGGCTGAAACAAGTTTCAGATGGTGAAAAATAGCTTAATTGGGCTTAACCGGGTGATTAACAGCTAGGCCCAAAAGGGAATTTCGGGTTTAGGGGTATATAGGGGCTGATTAGGGTTAGAAAACATTTCTTTAGACATTTTCCAGCCGCCACTTTCATTCCTCTTAACCTAGCCATGGCCTCCACTCTCTAAATCTCTCTAAAACACCCAAGATCACTTCCTAATCAAGGATTAAGGCTTAAAGGCATCAAATCAAGGAGGATTAGCACAAGGACCGAGGTAGAGCTGCTGTTATATATTGGAATTCGTGCAAATCAGAGGTTCACTTCAGATTTGGAAGTTTTATTGTGGCAAAGGTGAGTGATTTGCATAGTTTTTGCACTAATTACAGTAATTAAGGGTAATTAGTGAAGATTAGCGAATTTATACACTAATAAATTCTAGAAAAATATTTAGAAGTTTGAAAATAATATTTTATGCCTCTGGTAGAAATTTGGTTTAAATTGATGAAGTTTTGTTAACCTTATGATTAGTTTTACTTAAACATGCTTAGGGGAAAATAAGGAGTTTTGGCCACTTTTGATCCATTTTGCTTCATTAGAATTGTTGTTTGGTGTTGGTGGTTGCTATTACATGTTGTTATGACTTTATGGAGTGTTTTGTGATTGATTAGAGAAGTTAGATTGGTCAAAAACGCCGTCGAATGGCGTAAGATAGTCGCTGGAAAACAAGTGCAGGAAATATACCGGATCGGATCGCCCTATGTACCACGATCCGCCCCATCTTCCACGATCCGAACCGATGGCACGACTCGATCCGTCGATGCTTGAAGACCACGATCCGTTCCAGCCTGGGTGTCACGATCCGCCTGAAGGAACACGTCACGATCTGAAGAGCACGACTCGATCCATCAGAGGTGACCACGACCCGATCCAGTGGAAGGAGCACGAGTTGACACCATGGGCGATCCGCGAGTCGCGATCCGACCCAAGCGAGGGTGATGACCACGATCCGAACTGAGAAGCTGACGATGGCGACCTGAAGCAAAGTGAAGGGGGGAAATGAAGACCGATCCGGATGAAGATGATGACCAAAACCCGAGATGCAAAGGTAGTCCAAATGAGAGGCTAGAGCTCAAGATCCAGATGGGAATCAACGAGTTCGCTTCATGATTGGGCTTTGCTGCGGGACGAGTGTTAAGGGGTTATCGATGTCTATAGCTTTGGACCACTATGGTAGGAGGTACGAAGGCGGATTCAGGGCCATTATGGCATTGGTAGGACCAAGGACTACGACCAATGTGGTGGGTCATTGAAAGGTTTGGTCATGACTCCATGTGTTTAGCTTGGTCGCAGCAGGGTTCTACAAGTCGGGATCCGTCGTTCCCTCAATTTGTCTAGTGTTCCAAAGTGGTAGATATCGTATGCTTTACGCACTGAGTGAGAGATGTGAGGATGGTTGCTATGGTTGATTTGGTTGCTATCATTATGACATGCACACCCCACCCCCATATTCTTACACTATTTATTATGGCACCTTAGGGTACTGTACGGTATGTGGTACTAACTCTTTGGTTGCAGGTCCAGGTTCAGGTATGGTTTAGTATACCTGTTACTACTCTGTTTAGATGCTTATCGCTCATACCAGGCTTTATGTCTGACCCAGAGTTTTATGTCTCCTCTTATTACTCTGGGTGCTCACACGAGCAGACTAGAGACAGGTTAGCTGGTGATGCACGGGTAGATGATCCGGAGGCGAGCAGAAGGCTTCCACGTAATATATATATATAGTACTCTCCCTGTGTTGTTGAAGATCACTGCTTGGGCATTGGTGGTGCATCTTCTACTTTAGTTTTCTTTTGATTAGAGACAGTAAATTTGGAAAGTTGTAATAAGCTGTATTTGGATTTCCGCTGCTCTGATGTTGACATTGATTATTAGTTATCAGCTTATGCACTGTCTCGCCTGTTTTATGTCAAGTATGTTATTATTATATTTTATCCCATGCGCTGTGAGACATTCTACAGGTTCCTTGATTAGTTCATTCTCTTCCTTCCTTTCTTTGGCGACCGTCCTGTGCTAGTCGGGCATGTGTACAGTGCACTTTCGGAGGAAATGCAGGCTGGTGCGGGGCGGGCCGTCACAGCGACCAAGCTTCGGGACGAGCTAGTTACGTGGCAGAGTTAAAGATGTTAATGAAGGGGCTGAATATAGATGCTAAAGATGATTCCGCCTCTTCGAAGGAAGCTTCAACATAGCAACTAAGGGGTCCTGCCCCAAGAGAGTCGCCTTCAGACGTGCTCGAGGATATAGATCCCAGAGAGGATAGAGAACCCGGGGGCATGAAGGCACCTCCCAATGAAATAACAGTTGATATACCTATTGATGAAACGGATCTAATAAAAGTACTAAAGATTGGCTCGCAACTGGATTCAGTTAGAGCAAGGGAATTGGCTGATTTCTTAAAGGCAAATCTGGATGTGTTTGCCTGGACTCACGCTGACATGTGTGGGATTTCGCCTACCATCATGAGCCACTCTTTGTGTATTAATCCAAAGCACCCGCCAGTCAAGCAGAAAAGACGGATGTTGGGCCCAGAGCTGTCAGCAGCTCTGAAAGAAGAAGTAGAGAAATCAAAAGGTAACGGATTCATTAAGGATTCGAAGTATCCCGACTGGATATCGAATCCTGTCCTGGTTAAAAAGTCAAACGGGAAGTGGAGAACGTGCGTTGACTTTTCTTATTTAAACAAGGCTTGCCCGAAGGATAGCTTTCCTCTTTCCAGAATTGATCAACTAGTAGATTCAACTGCCGGGCATGAACTTTTATCCTTTATGGACGCTTATTCTGGGTATAATCAAATTCCCATGCACATACCAGATCAAGAGCATACAAGCTTTATTACAGACTTGGGATTGTATTGTTACATCGTAATGCCGTTTGGATTAAAAAAATGCGGAAGCCACATACCAGCGCCTAGTCAACCGCATGTTCTACAATCAAATCGGGAAGACCATGGAAGTTTACGTAGATGATATGCTAGTGAAATCCAAGCAATCTCCCGATCATACGAAAGACTTAGCAGAAATGTTTGGCATACTACGAAGGTATGGGATGAAGTTGAACCCCTTGAAATGTTCTTTTGGCGTGGCATCAGGCAAGTTCCTTGGTTTTATCGTGAGTTCCATAGGAATAGAAATCAATCCGGACCAGATAGCAGCAATCCGGAATATAGAGGAGCCGTGAAAGATTAGGGATGTTCAGAGCTTAGCTGGGAAGGTTGTAGCACTGGGCAGGTTCATCTCCAAAGCAACAGACAAGTGTGTGCCTTTCTTCGATCTCATAAAACGGGGAAAACGAAATTTTGAGTGGACCCCCGACTGTGTGGAGGCGTTCCAGAATCTGTTAGACTTCTTAGAAAAGCCTCCAATATTATCAAAGCCCGTGCAACATGAGGATTTGTTCGTCTACTTGGAGGTATCATCTCACGCCGTCAGTGCAACACTAGTACGTGAAGAGGATAAAGTCCAGAAACCTGTGTATTACGTAAGAAAAAAACTAGCTGCTGCAGAACGTAACTACCCAAAGATAGAGAACCTTGCTTATAGCCTCCTGATAGCTTCCCGCAAACTCCGCCATTATTTTCAGGCACACCCAATAGTTGTGTATACCGACCAACCTTTGAGACAAGTGTTGCAGAAACCTGAAGCATCAGGGCGGCTACTCAAATGGAATATCGAGCTGAGCCAGTTTGATTTGAACTTTCAGCCGTGAAGATCAATAAGGGGGCAGGCCTTGGCTGACTTTATAGCAGAATTTACAATTCCTGAAGAGGAAACGGTGGGTGATAAGGTAGTTGCTTTGGATAAAGAATTAGAGCTTAGTCCATGGAAATTATATACGGACGGAGCCAAGAATGATAGAAAGTCTGGTGCCGGAGTTGTTTTAATAACTCCTGAAGGACGATCTACTATGCATTGCGGTTAGAGTTTGATGCCACTAACAACGACTCCGAGTATGAAGCCCTGATTGCTGGGCTGAAACTCGCCAAAGATTTGGGAGTGAAGACACTAGATATATATTGCGACTCCAAGATAGTTGTATGTCAAGTTCGGGAAGAATTTGCTGCTAAAGGACCTTGACTCATCACTTACCTCAAGAAGGTAAAGGAATTGTTGGAAGATTTAGAGCATTATAGCATAACACACATTCTGAGAGCGGAAAATCAGAAAGCAGATCGAGTGGCGAAGCTAGCATGTTCAGATAGTCTTAAAGAATCCGAAATGGTTCCGATAGAGGTGTTGGATTCACCAAGTTTTGATCTAATGGAAACAGAGCTAGCCCTGGAAGTTGAACCAGAAAGAGAATCCTGGATGACATCAATTAAGAATTTTCTCAAAAAATGGAACCTTCCCGTTGAAAAAGGGTGAAAGACGAGCTATAAGACGTAAGGCCACAAGATACGTTTTACAGGACGACGTCCTTTATCGTCAAGGGTTTTCGATGCCCCTGCTACGGTGTATCGCACACGACAACATCAAACGTATACTGCAAGAGGTACATGAAGGTGAGTGTGGAGATCACACTGGGGGCCAAACCTTAGCAAAGAAAGTGTTACAGTATGGATATTTCTGGCCTACCGTGAACAAAGACGCGGCTGCTTATTCATGATGCTGCGACAGATGTCAAAGATATGCCAAAGATCCCAGAGCACCTCCGACTCAGCTCAAGTCAATGGTAAGCCCATGGCCGTTTGCCATGTGGGGAATTGACATTATTGGAGTGCTACCCATTGCCAGAGGAGGAGCCAAGTACGCGATCGTTGCCATGGATTACTTCACGAAGTGGGTGGAAGTTGAACCTCTAACAACCATCACGGCAAGGAAAGTGATCAGTTTTGTGGTGAGAAACATTATTTTTCAATTTGGGATACCGAAGACCATCATAACTGATAATGGGACGCAGTTTGACATCATAGAGTTCAGAAACTTTTGCCAGAAATACAAAATTGATAAGCGATACACTACAGTAGCTCATCCGCAATCAAATGGACAGGTCGAAGTCGTAAATAAAGTCATTAAATCAATTCTAAAGAAGCGGCTGAAACATGCCAAAGCCAGATGGGTAGATGAGTTGCCGTTAGCCTTATGGGCATACAGGACGACCTTTAAGATGGCTACCGGCCATACTCCCTATTCATTTTCATTTGGGTTTGAAGCGGTAATCCCGGTAGAATTGGAAGTCCCTTCTCATCGAGTCGCATACTATGACCCGATGACGAATAAAGCGCTCCTCCTAGAGTCTCTTGATATGATTGAAGAAAAAAGAGATGAAGCGAGTCTTCGCGCCTTCAACCCAGTTGGGTCCAAAATGGGAAGGACCGTACACCATCCAACGGAAGCTTGATACAGGAGCATTCAAGCTAACGACCGTGGACGGTGAAGAGATTCCCAGAGCCTGGAATGCTCAGCACCTACGACGATATCTGAGCTAAATATGAAATGTCATTTCTTTTGTTTTCAAAAGCCATGTAAAAAGGCATGACTTGCCTTAAAAAGTTTGTTTATGTGAACAAAAGAATATAAAGTGGATGTAGGCTACGACTTAGCCGAACCACTATAAAAATATCGTGTGTCATTTACTATCCTGCATCATTTATATCTTCAACTATTATTCTATTATGACTGTGAAACACGAAATGTTAAATTAAAGTTGGAGATGACCTATATGCGGGAACAAACAAAACGACTGTTTGTACAATAAGACATAGAAGAATGTGAAGACGACATTCTTAACTCTAACTCTCAAGAATTAAGAGAGAGTATAAAGGACGGGAAGACGACGTCCTCTGAGGCGTGAAGGTGCACCCAGATGAGAGACCGCCTCAATGAAAACTCTAACCTGGATATGAGACAGGAGATTATAAAGATGCCAGAAAGAACAGGCATCAATGACGAAAGGAATATGGCCCTGTCAGAGAATCAGGGACATTTCGACTTTTTAATTTAATTTAATCTTGAATGGTTTTTGCTCAGTTATCCAAGACTGACTGGAGGCATGCATGTCACACATATCCCCCTCCACCATGACTTCATTACATAACTTTAATATGATACACTTTTGTATTTTTACTTAAGTGCTGAACTAACGACTATCAGGCATTGCAGGAAATAAACTATTTTTATTTACAAACGTGTGAGTTTGTACAAGGAAAACAAGCAAAAAACAAGATGCGAGGGCCGCACTCGCTACAAAAATTGCGAACCAATTAAATTCCAAAATAAAACGAAGCATTTCATCATTTGGGCTTCGGATCATACTTGGATTTTTTGGCAGCTTTTTGAGCAGCCTTAGCCTCCTTTTCAGCTTCGGTCATAACACGTTTCAACTTTTTCTTCCCTATAGCCGAAGTGCTAGAGTCAGTTGGATTTTTCCCAGGAGATGGAACGCTAGAATCAAGAGAAGACTTTTTAGCAAGCTCTTCTATAATAGATCTAGTTGAAAGCTTAACGACTAACCTTGATCCAGGATCCACCACTGCAAGAGGCTTAAGGCTTTCTGTAACAACCCAAATTTTAATAACGTTTTAAAACCATAAATCAAGGCAGAATTAAATTTTAAAATAAGAATCAGGGGAAAAGGGTTGCACCATTGCGTTCGTCTCAAAATTCTACTTGGAAACGAGTCCGAGTTTGCGAGAATCGGAGTTCGTATGAGGGAGATATGACCCTCCGAAATTTCTGAAATTTTCAAAATAAAAATCAGCTCGAAATTCGAATTCAAATCTCAGAACAGGCTGGGCGGGAAAATTCCCGCCCATGGACCAGGTCGACCATAGTGTCGACCTCCCAGGGACCAGCTCGACCATAGTGTCGACCTAGGGGTCGACCTGCCTCCCGAACCCATTTTCTGAACCTGATGCATTCTGATGTATTTGACCACGTTTTCTGTCCAGATTCGTCTGCCTAATCCTATATAAACAGCCTCCTAGCCTCATTTTCTTTACACCATTCTTCTCTAACCTTATGCTGCTTAAACTCTTGATGATCATGGCTTCTTCTTCTTCCTCTAAATTAAATTAAATTAAATTAAACGTGAAGACTATTTCTTGAAGACTACGGCTAGGAATTGCATATTTGGGGATTTGCTTCTATAGTCAAATCAAGATTCAACGATTCAACAATTCGACAACTAGTTTATAGATTCAACTTCTGCATCTCAATTTCTTAGACCACGATCTGTAAGTTCAAGTTACTTTTAGATAAAAACTATAAACTTAATATGGACATGTTGTAAATTGGAATTGGATCTATGTATGATAATTGATTCATATCTATTCTTGTTCATCTTGGATCTTGACTTTTTGGGAATATTTCTTTGAAATCAGTTTAGGCCTATTCACGTTGTAAATCAAACATTATCATGCCTATATGGCCAAGGACTATGACTGTGAACATAAGACTATGCCTATGCCTATGCCTGTGAACATAAGACTATTGTCTATGACTATGATAAGGACAATTGTGGCTAATCACCTATGACTCGTGACTATGAGAATTATTGCCTATGATTATGAACATAAGACTATTGTCTATGACCATGACTTTGAAACTATTACAGTTAATTGCCTATGACTATTTAAGGTAGTTGCCTAGAACTATTTTGGATAATTATCCATGACTATAGTGATTAATCGCTTATGATTCACTATGACTATGACTATTGTGGTTGATTTTTCATGCCCATAGCACTATAGTTGAAACCCATGTTGTACACCGAATTGACATTTTGTTGGATCTCATACCTAGGGTGTGACTTGCTTAGTTTATTCGCTATTATGTACACTAAAACCATTGGATCCAGTATCCTTATATTTGGCTTGCTTTTTCTTTTATGTCAACTTTTATCATGACTATCGCCTTATTTTGCTAGATTATTTTATATATGCCATTGATGTTGTAACCAATTATCTCAAGCTACATCATGCTAGTCTTGTAATCCCTTTTATCGCTTTATGCTCGTCCCTTTTGCCTATCATAGTTTTGATGTTATTCCTTTTATTTAGGGATTTGGATTTACTTGCAGTATAGATCGATTCACATTTACGTGCGATGGGAATACGATTTGGGTAGATTAGGCAAAACAAGAATTGGTTATGAACATGAATTATGAACTTGATAATAGGAAAAACTTGAAACATGAACATTGTTATAACTTGAATCTGGATGTGGGCATGAAACTTGCCTTGAAAACTTGACACGAACTTGACATGAATCTTGAACATGGACATGACACTAGAATGAACTTGAAAATGGCCAACTCGAGGTTGGGTTGAGTTTGCAGTGTAATTCTGCCCGGAACCGCCTGGCAAATCCAGTTACTGCAAACAATAGGATCCAATGTAGGTAGTTGGTCGTATAGCACTTGAAACCCGAGGTCAGACTGAGTTGTGGTGTAAATCTTCCTAGAATCGCCCGACATACCAAGTGACCACAACAACAGGTCTGATGTGAGAGGTTGAGGTGCATTAATGAACTAATGCCACATGATAGGGTTAAGTCATGAACATGAAAGGCAACACTTAACCAACTTGAAACGTGAATGGTAGGGTTAGGTCATGAACTTGAATGACAACACCTAACCAACTTGACATGTGAATTGTAGGGTTAAGTCACGAACTTGAATGACAACACTTAACCAACTTGACATGCTAGATTAATAAGGGTTAATTCACGAATTTAAATGGAAACACTTAACCTATTGGACAGAAACCCTAGTTACGCGGTCCATTTCAGCAGTAACCCACTAGATGTATCATGGTATCTTGGAACTAGGCAGGGTGGGGCACAATTACTGGGCTGATTGTAAGCGACCAAAACGACGGTTGTGTTGGTGCGCCAGTGTAGGTTCAGGCGGGCTATGGTCGTGCACGTGGTCCGGAGTTGAAAAAGCAAGCATTGGGCATCAGTAGGTTTATCTGTGCATTCTTGATTCGTGTCGGTGGTTGGCACCATAGGGCTTGATACATCCTATGGTGGACCTAGCACAGGTGACTACATTCGTAATAGGTCCGTATGACATAGACACACGACGAGCTAGAACTTATAGGGAACCGATCGACTAGTGGATCGTTTCGTTGGACCTAGAAATGGGTCATTTCATGTTATTGGGCCAAGGGATCATTTAATGATTAATATAAGACATGGGTGCAGCGAACCTTGGACACGTGATGCTATACTTGATTTACACTTGAATTATCATGCTATCTTAGTCTATCCTGCCAATCTTGACAGCATCCTTATGATTACTTTCAGTTTATACATGTCATGTTACCTTTATCTGTTTTTATGCTGAAAGTCACTTGGACTTACCAGTCTTTATGACTGACCCGTTTTCTTTCGCCTCTTTTTCTTTCGTCCTCCCACCTCAGGTTCTCAGGGAGGAAACTCTAGCACTTGGCTTGGATTTCGCTTGCCTTCGGTTCAGCTCATGTACGATTTGATCTTGAGCTATGCTATGGCTGCACTTCTGCTACCTTTGGGAAATTAAGCTACTTTTGATGTTTTAAGTTTATGCTTCTTTATTTATGCAAGACAGAATTTGTTGTAATGGAAAATAATGATCTTTGCTATTTGATGTAAAAGGTTTTGACTCTTTTTTAAAGTAATGAAATTTATCTTTTGATTCTTCCGCTGTTTTATCTATGTTCCATCTTGTAATATTTCTGTGTTTGTTTACCTCGATAACGCTCCTCCAAAACTAGTGCATTCCCTTTGTGAGTGACCCTAGCGGGGGTGAGGTGTTACACTTTCGGGGTCCAGATCTTTAACCTTTAGCTGCATACGTTTATCTTGTTCGGCTTTCATTTCAGCCAAAGTGATGTCGTCGGCGCTTTTTGGATCCCCGACTATAGCCACATCAGGGTCTTCCTCGTGCCCCTCGCTACTGCCATCATCTTTCAAGGCGTTTATCATCGCGTCATCGTGAGGAGCATCAGCCTTATCCTTTTCTCCTTCAGCCTTCTCCGTTGACTTTGCTCCGACGGTGGTTCCCTGAGGCACGTCTGTCTTATCAGACGGTTCAACACCAACAGAATGGGAAGCAATAGTTATCAACTCAGGAGAAAATAAAGGATTCTTCATTGATTGCCCGATTATGTGATGAAAAGTGGAGACAACTTTGACGAATTGGGGTGAAAATGTAGAAATACCTTTTGATGATTTCTCAGCGGGAGTGACCGCCGTCTCGGGATTGGGGGATAAAAGAAATGCCTGAGGGATCTTCGGGTTTTCAGGGTCGTATCCCTCAACTTCAGGAGTTTCAGCGGCAGTAGAAGAAGAACCAGCCTCAGAGATATACTTTTGTTTGGCCATCCTCTTTTCCTCCTCCATAGCAGCAGCGATGAGGCGATGCCCCTCGGCCAGACGTGCCGGCTCATCATCTCTTAGATATTTTTCCATGAGCTTGTCTTTGTCAACGGAATCTGCCTTGAGTTCCTCCTTCTCCCATTCGATAATTTGGCTCCACACTTGAACCAAGGTAGTCGGATAATCTTCAATCCAAGAGATGTTTCGGCGACGAATTATATGCGCAAAAAATTTGATCGTTAATTCGCCGAAACCATGCACATCCTCCTGGGCCTCTGACAGTTGCTTGCGGGTTTCTTCGGCGGATTTAATAACACTTTCAATATTACCCTCCCCTAGGGCAACCCTATTCTTGGCCTCCATCAACTTGAAAGCCAAGTCAGCGTTTTTCTTCTCCAATTCAGCGTTCTTCCTCGCTAACTCGACCTTTTATCACTCAAGAGCAGCGTAAGCAAGTTGCATTTTGGCATTATCCGACCTAGCATCTTCTTCTTGCTTCTTCAGCTCCGAGCGCTCTTGACTATGAGACTCGAGCAAGTCGTGATAACGTTTTTGTAGCTCTTCAAATTGCTGCTTGAAGTTGGTAGCATCCCGTTGAGCGATGACAAGTTGGGCCTGTGTATCCTCAAGATCTTTCCCCAAAATTTTCAAGGCTTTTGTGTCGGCTTCTGCAGTCTTTTTCATCGAGTTAGTATCCGTGATTAGAGTTCGGATAATTCTAGAGAGGTTACATGAATACTTGAACATCTCTGAATATTGTTTTTCGACTGCGTCAATTTTTGCTTTGGCCTCGTCTGTCCACCTCGAGGAAATAGGCTCAAGAGCGGGTAAGAAGGTCAGATTTTAAAAATAGTGTTCGGGGAATTGTTTCTCCAGATATTCCCGTTTAACTTTAGCTTCATCATCCAATGGTGGAGGTGCGCTATATGTTAGCTCAGTATCCTTATGATGAGCGGGCACAATGGCCTCCTCACCCTTCCTAGGCCGCTTAGCAGAAACCTTATGCTTGCCTCGTGAGTTGGTATCTTTCGGCGGGCTCCTTTCCCTACTGCGTTTTTCTTGAGGAGAGGTTTGATTTTTTGACTGCGACATGTCATCTCCTCGACGACCTTGGTAGCTTTTGTATCGCTCTAGATCCGACCGAACGGGGGAGCGAGAGCGCGAGGTCCGCGACTGATAAGAGTCATGGGGCCTTCTATCCTATCTACCGCGGCTTTCGCGGCGATCATGCTCAACATCAGAAAGGGGTCTAGTCATGTTGCGATGAATTTTCCTGATGTCGTAATGAGGGCGAGACATTGTACCTACGCAACAATGCAAGTGGAATTTAGAATCAATATTCTCATAAGAAGTAAGTGCTTTGAAGTGTGGTGCTATTGTGTTAAGTGCATCCTAAGTGGTGTGCCTCCCGACAAACCCGAGTCCGAAGCCAAGCCAGTGTGAGTGGGCTCTTTGGCCTTAACAGGAGTAGTCTCCTCTGAAGAAGTAAAAACTAAAGGATTTGTGCCAAAATCCTCGGAGGTATAGATAATTTCAGGTAGGGGGAGATCTCCTAAGCCCCGAAATGTAGGATCATCGGTAGTAGGGGCATCTCCTTGGGAAGCGTCTGTTGGCAGTTCTTTAGGAGATAAAGATTTCTCAGGAGAAATAGCGTCCCCAGGGACGATGTACCCTTCTCGGTGTTTTTCGGCTATGTTGGCCAGCTCATCGTCTTGAGTCGAAGATGGCGAAGGTGAAGTTCGAAGTGGCATTGTGGGGCTTTTTGAGCTCTCGCCCGTTCCTGGAATTACATCCACTGGGGTGATGTATACATATGGACCCGACCCGTGACCTATGCTACGGGTAATGGACAATAGCCCGTGATGATGAAGGTATTCATCCTTAAGGACTTCATCGATGGTTAAAAAAATTTGGTTGCCATTAAGGAGCTGATGCATCCGATCAAAGTACACTTGATCCGATATTTGTTTTGGATTATCAACTGCAAACAAAAAGAAAACGGATTAATGTGTTGGCGTGAACATTCAGAGTTGAGATTTAGAAAATCAATGCTTTACTTGATTTTGTCCATCTCCTAGCACATCCCGGTTGTTTCCTTATATAAAACCATTCCAGCTTGGAATCGCCGGTCTTGCTGCTGAACGGCGCTGAAATTGTTTTCCTTTTTGGGACTGATTCGAAGTAAGAGAAAGAAGGAGTTTCTCGAGTCCGATGCTTGAATTTATAAAAGAAATGAACGTCATCGAAAGTGAGCTCGGTACCTAAAATCTCGCGGTATGCTACATATAAGGTATATAGGTATGCATAGGAGTTGGGATGTGGTTGCATGGGGGCAATCCGCATCTGCCTTAGAAAGTCGACAACAAAAGGAGAAAACGGTGGAATAGCCCCAATCATGCACATCAATCGGGTGATTGCCATAAATTCTTCTGGAGGACTGTGAGGACGGTCAGTTTTCGACGACACCAGAGTATCCCTTTTTAATATCCTGTGCTTTAAGCATATGCAGACAAGTCTGTCATCGTCAATCATCGATTCAACAGAGTCCATGGGTGATTCCAAGATAATGGCAGACTCAAATTCGTCAGGGGCTTGGTAATCTCCAATCCCTCCTTCCTCCTCATAGCCCAGAGAAGCTTCGCTGTCCGAAGGTGTTTCGTTGTTATGCGTTCCTATTTCATAATCTGGGCCCTCATCGTCCCATTCAGGGTCTGAAGAGGAAGATATGTCATCGAGAGTATATTTCTTAGAAGTTTCTGCAATTTCTGTCTTCTTTGCTAATCTAGAAGAACGTCTCTCGGGAAACAATGGCAAGGATTAGAGTAAAGTTGCCCGTGTCCCCCGTGTGTGTATGTGAACTAAAGTGTGTGCTATGTGTGACAAAGATGCAAAGTAAATACATGAAAGCATAATGTAAAGGTCCAAGGAAGCAGTAATGTTCAGAACGATTCTTGGTATTTGTCATGTTAGAAAGGCGCTATCCTAACTGTTCGTCAAGTTGAAGGTTGTGTCAAGCATTTATTAAGATAGTTGAAAAAAATTCTTGCACATTAAGTTAGGCTGTTTCGGTTCGGTTCGGACGTCTGCATTGGGATCAGATCGGAGGGCAAAGTCATGTTTCGATCGGATAGTGAGTTAAATCGGATCAGCTCGGATGTAGGCTTTCGGAGCGGATCAGATCAGTTTGAGTAATCTTTCTTCTCTTTGTCTCTTATTACCATCCGATCCGAACATGTGAGTTTTGTTTTCCCCTTCTTCTTTACCTTTCTCTGCTCCGACCCGATCCGGTCTTGTAAATACCATCCGATCTAGTTAAGTGGGCTTTGTTTCCTCTTTTTTGCTTTTTAATTTGCCCCAACCCGATCCGGTTATGTGAACACCTCTCCTTTTCTTTCACTTTAACGCTTCTTCATCCGAACCGATCCCAGCTCCACTCTTCCCCTTCATCTCCTTCCTTCTCCATCTCGCTGAACCAACGCTGAACCCGATTCAATTTAACAAAACCCAATCAAAGCCAAGCACTTACCTGCTCAAGCCTACCATAGAACCCTAATTCTCTCTCTCCATGCTTCGAAGTGGTGACAGGGCCACCAACGACGACGGCGAGAAGAGAGGAGGCTGAGGCGTTCAAATCAGGCAACGCCATGATCAAATTATCCAGTTTATCCACAAACGTAAATCGAAATCAATTACAGTAAAGTAATTCGAGCTTTTTACCTACCAATTTGTTTGATTTAAGGAAGAACGAAAAAAGTTTCGAAGCCTTTGAAATTCTAGGGTTTTGGTGTGAATTCTGTTGGATGAGAATAATGAAAGAAGAATATGGGGGAAAGATTTATACAAAGCTGCGGTGACTACTCATATTCCCTATTTCCTCAATTTCCTCTGACCCGATCGGACCGGAAGTCAAGCCCACAAAGGAACTATAGCCTGTTAGCCCATTGATAAGCAGCGTGGAAGAGAAACCCGTTTGGATCGGGATCCGAACCGAAGAAGGTTATGCTCATAGACTTATCATAAAGGCTGAATTTGAGGAAAAGTAAAGAAAAAGCTTACCTAGAAGAATCACTGGACGTTAAATAAAAGTTCTCAAAGTTGTTTGAAAATGAAGAAAGTAATTCATATGGATTATGGATATATATAAGCAGCAAAAGCCACGATGTTATGAAGCGACATGAATAAATGGAGGCGATCATTCAATGATTCTAATTCAAAGGATGTTCTGTAAATTGCTTCGAAGCACACTTTATCTTAAATAAGAGTGTACTTCGAGGGGGCAAAATATTAGCCTACTTTGTGAACTAGGCTACACAAAGAGAAAATAGTGAGAAAGACACCAATCGGATCGGATTGGAGGAAGATAGTGCTGGACATGAGTAGAGATTAGAGACGCAGAGGTCACGTCGGATCGGATCAGAAATATGTCAGAAATATCAAAGGATAGCAAGTGGCCTTATCGGTTCAGATCGGAAGAATATGGCAGCAACATCATAAAGCAGGTGGCTTCGGCGGTTCGGATCGGAGGAACACTTCAGCGGCATCAGAAGAAAGCAAGCAATCTCATTGGTTCGGATCAGATGAGTACGTCAGCAGCATCAAGGGACAACAAGTTGCATCACCGGATTGGATCGGAGGCCCCGATCCGAACCCCTTTTTCCCTTTGAATCTGTAGCCGTTGCTGCGCATATCCCCTGAAGACTCGGACAAGATCTGAACATTTCTCCCATGATCTCCTACTAAATCAATGCGCTGTAGCCATCTTGGAGCCTCCGAACCCGACTCTCAAGGGATGGATGCCACACAATTCCGAACCGGAGCCACTTCGAGGAGATTTTTCACCTATAAATACACCATCTAGAGGCATTTGAAAGGATTTTTGGGCAAATTCTCAGTCCATACTTCCTCCATAGCCGAATACTACAATCATATTCAGATCAAAATCATCTCTTAAAGTCCATTTTTGAGAGATTTGAGTGAGTTTATGCATTGTAATTGTGAGGTTGAGTGAGAATCATTGCTGTATTCGTATTCAAATCATTAATTAAAAGAAAACAAAGTGGACGTAGGCTCGTTAACGCCGAACCACTATAAATTGCGTGTTCCTTATTGCTTTTTGATTCTATTTCATTGAATTCATATCTAATTTGGGTGTTAGAGCCAATTTTTTGTCTAACAATGAACATATGCAAAGTGTGTTTATATGTCCCTATCCTAATGCAAAATCAGGCGGTCTACTAATTCAGTTGACCTCCTTAATGCAAAACATGATACTGCCATGCGTCCATTATGTATGCAAAAGAATCCTAATGATACATATCATTTCTATATGAGTGCACAACTATTCATCCAAATGCAACATCCATATGATATCACACTCAATATACATCCATTAATTTAAATATGCACACCCACCCATTTGCAATATGAAAGTGATTAAGCCGATCTAGTGCCTAATGTGTGTGTAAATGCATCCACGAGCAACCACTAGCAAACACTTACATCCACTTGCATCCACCAAACATAACATGTCTCAAACACATGTTTACAACCATAGGATTTTCTACCTAAAGATCGAAGATATAATCGAGAGGATATACTAAACGATATAACAAGTATAAACAAAGCGGTAGAAAAAGGAGAAGTTAAAACATACCCTCAAAAAGAAAAGGGTACAACGCACGTATCTTGCCTTCCGTTTCCCAAGTCGCGTCTCCTTGATCATTTTCCAATTGGACTTCAACCAACTTGACCTCTCGGTTGCATAATTTCTTGACCTCCGATCCAAGGATGCATGTAGGAACTCGTCTAACCATGGCATCTCGCTCTACTTCCACTTCTCTAAGCATGCTCGGCTCTACTACTTCCGCAGTATCGTGTAAACACTTCCTCAAATGCGACACGTGAAATACGTCATGAACACCACTAAGCTTCTCAGGCAACTTCACTCTGTAGGCCATCTGTTCAATTCTTTCTGTAATGGGGAATGGCCCTACGAACCTTGGTGCCAATTTCCCTACAGATCCAAAACAAATTACATTCCTCAATGGTGATACTTTAATAAAAACCTTGTCTTCAACATCGAACTCAAGATCGGTTCGTCTCTTATCAGCGTATGACTTTTGCTGGTCTTTTGCCATCTTCATGCGTCTTTGAATCAAGTCTATCTTCTCCGAAGTTTCCCTAACCTTATCGCGCCCAAGCAAAATCTTATCTGTAGATTCCCACCAACAAGTTGGTGATCGGCAAGGTCTTCCATATAGATCTTCAAAAGGTGCCATGCCAATACTAGTCTGATAGCTGTTGTTGTAGGCGAACTCTACTAATGGAAGGTGTTCCTCCCAAGCCCCTCCAAAGTGCAAGATGCAAAACCTCAAAAGATCTTCTAGAATCCGATTCACTCTTTCTGTTTGGCCATCCGTATGAGGGTGATAAGCGGTGCTTAAATACAATTGCGTTCCTACCACCTCTTGCAAGCTCTTCCAAAACTCACTAGTGAAAATGAGATCTCGGTCGCTTACGATACTAGAAGGTATGCCATGTAGATGAACTATCTCTCGGAGATAAACAGATGCTAACCATGCCGTTGTTCTTTTACTCTTAATGGGAATGAAATGGGTGCTCTTGGTAAGTCTATCTACTACTACCCAAATCCCGGTATTACCCTTCCTTGACCTCGGCAACCCATCGACGAAATCCATGGAAACACTTTCCCATTTCCATTGTGGAACCTCTAAACGGTGAAGCAAACTACCAGGCTTCTGTTGCTCAGCCTTGACTTGCTGGCACACTAAGCATCTAGAAACGAACTCAGCCACATCCTTCTTCATTCCGATCCAAAAGAAAACTCGCTTCATGTCCCTATACATCTTGTCACCATCGGGATGTATGGTCATCTTAGAACGATGTGCTTCTTCAAGGATTGTCCTTCTCAAACTCTCGTCTCGTGATACGCAAAGTCTCGCATCCCTACGCAACCAACCTTTTTCATCTATAGTATACTTACTAAGATGGCTCATAGACTCCCCTCTTATGAGCTTGTCTACTATCTCTATCAGCTGTGGGTCATCTCGTTGTGCCACACCTATCTGACCCAAAAGCGTAGGTCGCACCTCTAATGATGCCAACAAATAGGGTACATAATCGATACAGGGTCTAAAGTAAAAGGTTGAGATATACTCTCAACTCTGCCGCTCGACAAACAAAGGATTCAAAGTCAACTTCTTTCTACTCAAGGCATCAGCTACAACGTTACCCTTGCCAGGAGTATATGCAATCTCAAAATCGTAGGATGCTAAGAACTCCACCCACCTCTGTTGCCTTAAGTTTAGATCTTTTTGAGAGAACAAGTATTTTAGTGACTTACGGTCTGTATACAACTCAAACCTCACACCAAGCAAGTAATGGCGCCAAGACTTAAGCGCAAAAACTATGGCAGCTAATTCTATGTCATTGGTAGGGTAATTCCTCTCATGGACCTTCAACTGCCTTCCACCATAACATATCACCCTTACCTATTGCATCAAAACTGCGCCAAGCCCTGTCCCGCAAGCATCAGTATACACTGTGAACGGTTTACTCCCATCCGGCAAAACTAAAACTGGAGTTGTCATCAATGCCCTCTTCAATCGTTGAAAAGCATCGTCACAGTAACCGTCCCAAGAAAAGGTCAAATTCTTTTTCGTTAACCAAGTAAGTAGGGCTGATATCTTAGTAAAGTCCTTAATGAACTTTCCATAATAACTTGCCAAACCAAGAAAACTTCTTACTTCCGTTGCATTCTTAGAAATCTTCCAATCTTAATTGCTACCACCTTCGCAGGATCCACTGCTATCCCTTCTTTAGAGACCACGTGCCCTAAGAACCTCACTTCCTTCCTCCAAAAATGACATTTGGAGAACTTAGCCTTGAGTTGATGTGCTTGAAGGGTCTCTAAGACTTCCTTAAGATGTAAGGCATGCTCTTCTTCGCTTCTAGAGAAGATCAGTATATCATCCACAAAGACTACCACGAACTTGTTTAGAAACTCCCAAAAAACCCTACTCATCAAGTCCACGAAATATGCGGGTGCATTCGTCAAACCAAAAGGCATGACGAGCCATTCAAAGAAACCATCTGGAGTTCTAAATGTAGTCTTATCTATGCTGTCCTCGGCCACCCTTAGTTGATGAAATCCTGTAGCCAAATCCAACTGCGAGAAAACCGAGCACCAACCAATTGATCGAACAAGTCATCTATCCTCGGTAATGGGTGTCTGTTATTCTTCGTGAGTTTATTCAACTCCCTATAGTCCACGCACAATCTAAGCGAACCATCAGCCTTCGTGGCAAAAACAATTGGAGCACCCCACTCCGAGATACTTCTTCTTATGAACCCTTTCTCAGTCAACTCTTTCACTTGTTTACAAAGCTCCCTCCTTTCTCTTGGAGCCATGTGGCACACAGGCAATGCAACTGGCTTTGCATTGTCCACCAAGTATATACGGAAATCTATCTTGCGTTTTGGAGGTAAGCCCCTAACCTCCTCAAAGACATCTGCATACTCACGGACTACTTGAACAGATTGCAAATCATCAATAGATGTGTCAAGAGATTCTAGGTAGCTAAGCATAACAGTACCCTTAGGGTCGCATGAGATATCGAGAGTATTCACCCAAACTAGTCAACAGTCTAACAATGGCATCATACCTGGCTATCTAATCCATTCCTAGAATCAACTCATAGCTCGTGAAACCAAGCACATAAGCGTTGCATTCGAACTCAACACCATCCATAGATATTCTCAAATCCCGACATAACATAGATAGATGAGTCGTACCCCTAATAGGGTTTGAGACAACAACGGGATGCACTACTATACTAGTATCTAGGTGCAGAGACTCAATAATAGAAGCAGATATAAACGAATGTGAAGTGCCAGAATCAAACAAAGTACATACAGGATGATCGAAAAGGAAAATCAAACTTTCAACAGAAGTGTTTCTACCTCTCTCTTGCGTAGCTTCCATGAGAGCATGAACCTGCCCTCTAGAAGTAGATCATGTCCTCTGTCGTTGCCTCCTTGGGCAGTCTTTAATCATATGTCCTGCCTCACCGCATTGGAAGCAACCAGTCCTCTTCTTCTTCCTACAGTCCTTCAAATGGCCAGGTATTCCACAATTGTGAAACTTTCTTTTATCTGAACCCTTGTTATCAAGCAAAGAAGGTTGTTGTGCCTTCTTTGGATCCCCTTTGTTATCCTGTGCATTAACACCTTTCTCCTCTTCATGTATCAATGCCATATCAACAAGATTCTCGAAAGTAGCCCCCATAGGAATGTAGGATATAACCAACCCGTGTAATGGTTCATTCAGACTCTTGGAAAATCTCAAGGCCTTCTTATGTGGTATATTAACTAATTCCATACCAAATCTTGCTAATTGGTTAAACTTGTTAACGTACTCCTTCACAGACAAACTCCCTTGTTTTAAAGCCAAGAACCCCTCCATGTATAAACTCTCCTCTGCTTGTGAAAGAAATTTCAACTCGAACCTTTGTCTAAAATCTATTCATGTCTCCACTGCACGTCCTCCATTAGTTACTTACCACTAAAAGGAAGCTTCATCCTTCATCAACCAAGCAGCTAGCTGAACCTTCCTTCCATCGTCTATCTCAAAGATACCAAACAAGTCCTCCACTTCCTTGAGCCAATTCCGAGCCTCAACAAATGTCTCAGTTCCATAAAACGGTTTTCCTCCCATCGCACGGAAGTCTTTGCATATCTTAGAAAAAACATCTACACGGGGAGGAGGAGGAGGAGCAGCTGCAGCTGGGGGAGGAGGAACGTGTGCTGGGCCTGCGACAGTGGCACTAGCCTCCAGATACCTTTTGAAATAGCCTGGTATTTGTACGCCCTCGGGTATATCGGGTTCCCCAGACATGCTGAAAGGAAAAAGGAAGAGATTCAAAACAGAGAATCGAAAGAAAGATATATGGCTTTTAGGGATTATGTTTTTCATAACAAACCTTTCTCTTGAAAATTCCTTCATTAAAACATGTTTTCAAAAACGGTTTTCAAAATCTTTTATCTGTTCTGGAAACCTTCAGCTCTGATACCACATTCAACGCCCCCCTGTCTGTTAATGTCACTCACTAAGGGAATGCATTAACTTTCATGGAGCGTTACAAGAGTATAGAATAGAACATCACAAGACAGATATATAAAATGGTATTTAAAAATTCAAAATTTATTCACTGCAGCGGAAAAGCAAAACATATTTGGTTACAACATCAAAACCACATACTAAAACCAAGTACACAAATATCTATCTTGAACAAAATTATTATCAGAGTACATAAAAGCAAAACCATAATCCCACTCCAAACAGCCATAATGAAAATGAGATAAAGCTGAGCATTACTTTCAACACTTCCAATCACTTCAAGAAGAAAGAGATTCAAGTCAAGCTTTACTAATCCCACCCTGAGGACCTGGGGGGAAGAAAAAAAAGAGGCGAAAATAAACACCCTATTAAGTCAAGCTTTAGATTAGGTGAATTAGGCCTTTAACTTAGGTTAGAGAACATCTGAACCACTCAGATTAAAAAGAGACATCATCCAGCCAATTCCAGAAAGACACATCATTAATGGAACTCTCTAGAATTCTGCAGATTCTGGCTCGGCCTAGGCGCACTTCCCAGGTGCGCCAGTGCAATTTTGTTTTGGCGCACTTCACAAGTGCACCAGTTATCCTGGCCTGTTTTCTGATTTTTCTGTCAAACTTCCATCATCCATAACTCCTTCATACGGTATCCATTTAACGCAAACTCGGACTCTATCTCAAGCAGAATTCCAAGATGAACGCAACGGCGTAACCCGTTTCACTTAGTTCTTCTTTTAAAAATTAATTATTCTTTAATCGGGGTGTTACAATATATACATCAAAATTAAACAATTATTTTGATGGAAATATCAAATAATTTGGATGTTAATCAAAATGCAGAGGAAGTGTGTGCTTGTGAGAAAAAACATAAAAAAAACATACATTGATATTTCAAATCTATGGGTAAACAACATGTTGATTTCGACAATGTATATATGTTAAAACCAACCTTAGTTGATTTAATACTCAATGTTAGATTGTAAATGATACTTTTATAACAAAAACAAAAGAAATTGTGAATATCCCATATCGATATGTAAAGACACCTTATTAAATTATTTAATATGAAACATATGAGACTAATTCCTTATGCGTTGGCAATAAGAACTATCACACATGTTATGTCATTTGGTATCATGATTTTTTCTTGTATATAATGCATTAAGTAAGTATTAAATGCAGATTGATGTCATTGAATGATGCTCTGGATAATTTTCATTTATTTATGAAAAATTGGAGAATTGTTCACTGAAACAATGAACTCCCTATGAAAGGATTGTTTGGACTTAAACTTTATAAGTGATACTGAATATATTATGTCAACAATAATTTAAGATTAAGAATTTTCAAATTAGAAATGTTCTAAAATGATATGTTAGGGTTGATACAATGCAAAGGCTACGCAATAGTGTAGTGTAGTGTATGCAATAGTGTAGTGCATATGTTCCAAACTAATGCAAGAAATTAGGAGGTCCACTGATTCAGTTGACCTCCTTTTAAGCAATTTTTGTTTGTGCCATGCATCTAAAATGTATGGTAGAGAATCTTAATGGTGCATAAAATTCTATATGTGTGCTACAACCACCATCAAAACGAAATGTCATATGATAATCACCCATTTTCATCCATAAATTAAAAGTGAATTAAAAGTGCACATATATCCATATGCAATTACGTTAGTGTTCTAGCTCTCTATCACTAATTAGTGCCTAGTGTGTGTATATGCATCCATTGCATCCACCCGCAAACACTTGCGTTCACGTGAATCCATCAGACATAATATGTCCAGATAACATGTTTAAACTGTGTCCTGCCATATATAGGCTTTCCTAAGACATTAATTCAAATGATGGGAAATGGAAAAGGTTCAAATCAAAACTAAGAAAGGATTAAGGGCATACTATCTAAAATGAATGGAAAAGATGCACAAATCCTCTCCTTTGGTTCCTTTATTGCTTCGTTGTTATCCTCTCCCCACTAAACATTGACGAGTATAATCCCCTTATTCCTTAACCTCTTTATTTCAGAATCTCAAATCTGCGTAGGTACTCGTCTGACAGAAACCTCCTTCTCGACCTCAACCTCCTCTAAGGTACTCGGCTCCACTACTACCGCAAAATCATGTAGGCATTTTCTAAAATGCGAGACATGTAGTACATTGTGAACCCCTGACAGCCTCTCTGATAGCCAAACCTTATAGGCTATATGGCCAACCCTCTCTACTATCGGAAATAACCCAACATACTTCGGTGCTAATTTCCTAGCAGAGCCAAACCACATCACGTTCCCAAAGGGAGATACTTTAAATAAAACCATATCCCCTACGCTGAACTCAAGATCTGACCTTCTTCTGTCTGCATAAGATTTCTATCTGTCTTGAGCTGCCTTCATCCTTTTTTGAATTAAGTTGATCTTGTATGAGGTTTCTCTGATCATCTCTAGTACCAGAAGAAGTCTTTCTGTGGTCTCCTATAAACAAGATGGTGATCTGCAGGGTTGTCCACATAAAGCTTCAAAAGGTATCATGTCAATGCTTGTTTGATAACTATTGCTATAAGAAAACTCAACTAAGGGAAGATTGTCCTACTAACTCCCTCTGAAGTCCAAAATGCACTGCCGTAATAAATCCTCAAGAATCCTATTAACCCTCTCGGTTTATCCATCTGTTGGAGGGTGGTATGCAGTACTAAGTCTTAGCTGTGTCCCTAACGCCACCTGTAGGCTTCTCCGAAACTTGCTGGTAAAGAAGTTTTCTCTATCACTAATGATGCTTGTGGGAACTCCATGAAGTCAGTTGATCTCCCTTAAATATATCGAAGCCAACGCAGCTGCGGTCCTCTTATTCCTAACAGGCACGATAACCTAGATGTTATATTGCCTTTCCTCGATCTAGGAAAACCATCTATGAAATCCATCGAGACGCTCTCCCACTTCCACTATGGGACATCTAGGGGCTGAAATAATTCTCTAGACTTCCTTTGCTCAGCCTTAATTCTCTGAATGATATGCATCCTACCACAAAATATGCTACATATTTCGTCGTCCCTTTCCAATAGAAGACACTCTTCATATCCCTATACACTTTATCTCCTCCTGGATGGATGGTGTAATGACCCGCATTGGCAGGGGTATTATGATTAATTTATTTAATTGTATAAATGGTAGGTTAGTGAATTACATGGTCGTTGAATAAAATAATAGTGAATATTTAATTAAAATAATAATTAAATAATATATTTAATTCTGAAATAATCAGAATTGGCTGAAATGGCGATATGGTGTGAACCGGATCATCTGTGATATTTAATTCAACTTGGAATTGAATTTGAATAACGAATATATTCAATCATCGACAGTTGAACGTATAGTTTATAATATAATTATAAACAGCTTGAAATGGCGCTGTAGTTCGTAAATTGGCGATTCGAACTTCAACTGAATGTACATGATTCATTTTAAGCCGAATTTCTGTGAAACAAGAAACGTGTAGAGCTGGTGGAGTATATCTTTCTAGTGGAAGAGAAAAATCGGGATTTCATCGTGTAGATTTTGAGATATGTCAAAATCAAATATTAAAATAGTCGCTATAGAATCGTTTATCGACCGTATCGGTTTATTCGATATAACTAGAGATTGGGTTTGAATTTAGACAAGGTTCTTTTGGGACATAGTGATAATTTAATTTTTAGAATTTTACTGTAATTTTTAATTAATTAAATACGTCACTTTTTATTTGGAGTATTTTGCACCCTTAATCAGCGATTTTGGAGTTCCAAAATATGAGTTAATCTACCGGTATTATTGTATTTCTGGGATCGTGGTACATTGCTCGTTATAACGGTATTTTTATTTTGGTCCATAACAGTCTGTACGTGAACAATATTTTACTTAGCGGGTTATGTTAAACGTTTAAAAACATAAACAAATGTAAATGTTAACCATGATATGGTGGCAACGTTGAATCATAGAACGTGTGCCTATCTAATCCGCACAAATAAGAATAAGAAATGTGTTTCCCATAGCCTAGAAGGAACTGAACAAGATAAATACTCCTGTCCACACAACCATTTCGGTTGCCACGAACATATCTTTTCCATCTTCTATATAAAACCCCATACCTTAAACTCAAAACCTAATTCCTCAGCAAAACTAAAATCCACCGTCACTTTTGTTTTTCCAATAAAACAAAAATCGGTCTTCACAAATAAAATTAAAAAGGGGAGGGCGTTCGGGTTGATTAATGGTGGTTGGATGTTCTCAAAGGGTCAGTAGTTGTCGCTGTGTTTTAGCGTGCTGTCAGACCGTGAGATGGGGGGGTGTTAGGGGAGAGCGGTGGTCAAACCAAGACATGGTGGAGCTTAAGGAAGGCAGTGGCTTTGAAGGCGAAGTGGTCCAGACTTGTTAACAGGAAGGACTTGCATGTAGTACTATTTTAAAGTGAAGAGGGATTACCACATCAAAAACCACGCACCTATGTCTGTACAACAACGAAGTGGCAACCAAGAGGAGGAACAACAAGTTAATGGTGCGATTAATGTGAAGTTTAGGGGGTTGGAAGCAGATCTGGATCTTTTCAATGGCACCATGGGGTTGTCGATATCATGGAGAGCCTGCTGCCATTCTTTTGATAGAGTTTGTGAAAAGAAAAGAAAAGGAACATTCAGGTCCTGTAGCTTCCGACGTGGGAGAAGGCCGAATGACGTACTCCTATTCAGGCGTTCGAGCTTGATCTCGTTTGGTGGAGAAGATGGAGGGCGTGAAGAGGAAAAGAGATGGTGAATGGAGGAAGTTCGAAGTAGAACAGTAATTTGTGGAGGGAGGTAGGTGCGTGAGAGAGATCGGAAAAAGGGGATTAAGGCTGGTCACTGGAGCACCACGTGAAGAGAAACGGGTCGGAGGAACTATAGCATATGGTTGGGAGAGAAAGTACTGTTGGGGTCTTGGAGATGGGTTAAACGTTTGGTGCATGAGCCGATTTGTTTATAAAGCCCAGAAGAAGAAATGGAAACGTGAATGATTTCATTTGGGCCAAGTGAGAAACCAAAAGGGTGAGGCCCATCCAAGTTAAGGAATTTTAATTTAAAGTTTAATTTAAATTGTTTACTAACTAGTAAATTTTATAACTTCATCATACTGTATCGGATATCAACAAAACAAGATCCGTTGGGATCGTATGGGCGGCAGCTACAACATGGAACTGAATGGAAGTGAATTGGGGTTCATTACAATTTATTGCAAAATAAATTGTCCGTATGAATCAAGCGATGGTTATCGTGATTAACAATGATCGTCCAATGTGAGTAAATCTCACTAACTCTGAACAGTTTATAATTTCATGTTGTATTTTTAGAACTATTAGATATTGGCTGATTGACTGTGTGTTGATTGTTTGATTGAACTGCTAGTCAGTTAGTTGAATTTCTATATTGATTCTGTTTAACAGAATATATCATATGGAACTGAAAGTGATGTTATATATATTGTTTAACATCTGTGATGCAGGGAAACAGGTTGGAGGAATCCAACTGGATTCCTCAACATTAATTTTACTGTTTTCATATATTGTGATATATGATGTGTTATATAATCTGTTATGGATTATGGGTGTTGGAATGATGTTGATCATTTTTATTCGATATTTTAAATATCATAAAAGACCCTGGGATGTAAAAAGAATTATTTCAATGTATATTGAAATAAAGGGAGTTTATAAAATCAACAGATTTTATAAAAGGAAATATTTCGAAAGTAAATAAAAAGGGAAAAATGTTTTTAAAACGAATAGAGTTTTATAAAAGGGAAATCATTTGTAAAGTGAAGAACTGTTACTAAAAGTAAATCTTTATAAATGAATAGTTTATTCGAATAGAATAAAGGGGCTAATCGATGTTAGTTTAATCGATTAGAGTTAAAGCAAAGGAGTTAATCGATGTTAGTTTAATCGATTAGAGTTAAAGCAAAGGAGTTAATCGATGTTAGTTTACTCGATTAGAGTTAAAGCAAAGGAGTTAATCAATGTTAGTTTAATCGATTAGAGTTAAAGCAAAGGAGTTAATCGATGTTAGCTTAATCGATTAGAGTTAAAACAAAGGAGTTAATCGATGTTAGTTTAATCGATTAGAGTAAAAGCAAAGGTGTTAATCAAATATAGTTTATTCAAATAGAAAGTAAAAGGAGTTAATCAAATATAGTTTATTCAAATAGAAAGTAAAAGGAGTTATCGAATATAGTTTATTCGAAAGGAGTTAAGTGAATAGAGTTAATCCAATAGTGTTAGTCCAATAGAGTTAATTGAAGGGTTAATCGAATAGAGTTAAGTGAAAAGAGTCAATCGAATATAGCTATTCGAAGGAGGGTTAAGTAAGGAAGTTAGTAAAAGGAATATGAAGTGAACTTTGCCTATTTCAAAGTTAGAAATGTTGTTCAGTTAAGGTCTGAGAGCTAGTTCTACCCCAACTTGATTGGCTTCGTTTTAACTAAGGAATAGTTAAGGTTCAGCAGTAAAGGAAATGGTTTGAGTTGGCATAGCGATGTTTGTTTAAACATCTTTCTAAGTCCAATGAAGAAGCTTTGGAAATGTTTTCCAAATAAGAAACCAGAAATGTTTTCTAATAAAGAAAACAAGAAATGGAAATGTTTTCCAATGGTAATAACATATATTTTCTAATTTTAGAAAATAAGAAATTTGGAATATAGGGAAACAAGAGATAAGTAAATTTATGAAATAAAGAGATGAATGTTGAATGATGTTTGATAGATATAAATTTCCAGTTGGAAATAATATCGTTGGTTGCACACCTGTTTTTCTTCGATAGTTAAATCACAGACTATCGAAGTTTTGACCATTTTAACGTTGTTAATATGGAGAGACCGGTTGGATTATTATCCAAAGAACCACTCTGTATTGGCATAAGCGTTGCGAATCATTTATGTCAAAGGAAATTTGAAGACGGAGTTATGCAAGGGCTATCCTGTTTACAGAATAGTGCCTTCGGTTCATCCTGTTCCTGGGTGACTTGTATGGACGGATGCTGGACAGAGTATTCCCAGACGATCACGTATATTGATTTCTCCAACTGTACCAAGAGTGGAAGCGGAGAAGGAAACTTCTTTAGCTAACGCGTAATGTATGGTTGAGGACGTCAATCGTTGATTTGATGGATTTGACGATGTGGCATTCAAAGTGAATCTGGTATGATGATAAAGCGTAGCTTCTAGCCTCATCATCTGGTAAATGACAGAAATCAGGCAGGCAACATGGCTAAGTCGGTCGCACCGAAGTAGGGTGTATAATCACCTGATCTAGAGTTTCATTTACTTCTAAAAATCTATTGTTGATGCTATCCCATTCGGGAAACGGTTGCTGATCCCAACTGTTGGTGATATACATTCGATACACTCAAGCGAAATGAGTGGGCGGTCATGTGTGGCCGGGTTGCAAGATGTTCTTGTTGAACCCAGTGTATTCCTCTCTAGAGGTACACTAGCGGAAGGTGGTTCCATACCTTGTCATAGTTGGAAATCCATTATCCAATACGTGCTTGCGATTTTGATTGTATACTATATATGTAGAACGTGAGATGAAAGCGTTTCTGCTAGTTGATATCTATTTGTACATAGACATTATTATAATATCAAAAAGTTTTTGATATAAAGAAAATTTGGATTCCCATAAGGGAAAAACCCGTTCCGTTCTGCGGCGTGGTCTTATGAGATATCGTTTACTTGTTCGAACTATTTTTAAACTGTTTTACTCATACCAGTCCCGTGACTGACCCGGAGTTTACTTTGTTGTTTTCCCTAAACTCTTGGGTGCCTAAATTTGTATGGCCAGTCAAGTAGTCGGAATTTTACAGATACACTTGAAGAGCTTGGAGCAAGAGGCTTCAGGATCATATAGCTATAGTTATTTCCGTTGTGTTGTTAGTGCTGTACTTTGATAATGATATGTATATTCAAGTACAGATTTGTATTTCAAAGTTATGTTATGAAATATATTTATTCGTTCTGCTGTGAGATTCGTGTTACTCTGATGTTGTGTTCTTCTTCTTCTTCTATTCTAATTTTCTATCTTATCTTTCCTCACCCTCTAATTTCTTTCACTAATTACCAAGATTTTTCGATGTTTTGGTTATCGACATCGTGTTTATGTCGATAACCAAAGTCGCTCGAAATCCGGGTTGTTACAGATGGTTATTCGAGAGTGATAGGCCTCTGCCAATACTGTACTCGTCACATCTCCCGTGTGTGTAGTACACATAATCTGCCATCACAGCATAGCCATCCTACCCATTAACTGAGTATTTAGAAAGGTGCCTAGAGGTCTCGCCTCTACTAATCGGTCCAAAATATCGGCTAGCCATTGATCAGCGTGGTGACTGGATCAAATCCATTCCAGTAGAATAAGTTGCACCTCAAGCGATGCTAGTAATCTTGGTGCATAATCCGTAGATGGCTTGAAATTAATAGATGAGATAAACTCCAAACTCTGCCACTATACAAATATTGGCTCAAGTCATCCTCTGCTTGCTTAGTGCATCCGCCACTACATTCCCCTTCCCTGGGGTATAAGAAATCTCGAAATCGTAGGGTTCTAGAAACACCATCCAACGTTGCAACCTCAAGTTAAGATCATTTTGTGAGAATAAATACTTGAAATACTTATGATCGGTATACAACTCAAACCTCTCACCCAACAAATAATGCCTCCAAGATTTAAGGACGAAAATAATAGTTGTTGGCTCTAAATCATGGGTACGATAACTCTTCTCATGTACCCTTAGCTACCTACTGCCATAACAAACAACCCTACCCTCTTGCATTAGGACTGCGCCCAATCCTGTACCACAAGCATCTGTACACACTATAAACATCTTAGATCTGTCTGGGAGAGTCAACATTGGAGCGATCGTAACTGCCTTCTTCAACCTCATAAAGAAATCCTCACAATCCATGTCCCATGAAAATACCATGTTCTTCTTAGTAAGGAGAGTAAGCAGACTAAAATTCGAAGTCCATAATGAATCTCCGATAAAATCCTGCCAAATCTAGAAATCTCCTCATGTCAGTCGCATTCTTGGGGTTCTTCCATTCTTTCACAACAGCGACTTTAGTGGGATCCACTGCTATACCATCTCCCGAAACTACATGCCTCAAGAATATCACTTTCTTGCACCAACAGCGGCATTTCGAGAATTTTGCCTTCAACAGATGGGCACGAAGAGTGCGAAGAACCTCTCCTAAATGCAACACATGCTCATCCTCATCTCTTAAGAATACTAAAATGTCATCCACAAACTTGTTTAGAACCCCCTAAACACTCCACTTATCAAATAAACAAAATATGTCGGTGCATTGGTCAGCCCATAGAACCACTCGAAAAATCCATCTGGATCCTAAAAGCGGTCTTATCCACACTATCATCTGCAACTCAAACCGATGAAACCCAATTGCTAAATCTAACTGAGAGAAAGTGGATGCACCTACCAACTGATCAAATAAATCGTCTATCCGAGGGAGTGGGTGTCGGTTCTTCTTCGTGAGATTGTTTAATTCTGTATAATCCACACAAAGATGGAGAGAGTCATCTGCCTTCGTGAGATATACTCCATTTAATAAAGCCTTTCTCCAACAACTCACCCACTTGCTTACTCGGTTCCTTCTTTTCCCTTGGAGCCATATGACGCATAAGCAATGCACTCAGCTTAACATTCTCTTCAAATAAATCCTAAAGTCGATCTCTTGTCTTGGAGGTAGAGCACTCACCTCCTCAAGTACATTCGAAAAATCTCTCACCACCGGTACCAAGATAAGGTCGTCAACAGAAGTATCTAGGGACTTTAAGAAGCTCAACATAACTAACCCTCACGGGTCATAAGATATCTCGAGGGCCCTACCATGACAAGTCATTAATCTCACTATCCTCCTTCTGAAATCAAGAATGGCACCATACATGGCCAACCAATCCATTTCTAGAATAGTACCATACCCCGTAAACCTTAGTACATATGCATCACAATCAAACTCGAGGCCTAATATAGAAAATCTCAAAACCTTACACATCGTAAACAAATGAGCTGAACCTCTTATAGGGTTTGAGACTACTACTGGATATGAATATACTAAGGTACAGACAATCAACTAATGAAGTAGAAATAAACGAATGCGAAGTGGCAGAATCTAATAAGGTCCTAACTGTAAAGTCATAAAGAGAGATCAAACCTTCGACTGTGACCTTCCTGTTTGAATCCTGACCTACACTAGCCCGAGCTGCCTCTAATGCATGCCTCTGCGCTCAATATGAACTATCTCCTTTCCCTTGCTTCTGAGGATAATGCTTATTATAATGACCCGACTGTTCACAATTAAAGCAACTCCCTTTCTTAGCAGTCTTCTTGCATTCCCTCACAAAATGGTCCGTCATGCCACATCCATGGCATCTAATATCCTTCGTTATCTGAGCTTTCTTTATCATTTCACCTTTCTTCTTATTAACTTTCTTAGGCTACCATTTCTTCTTCCCAAAATTATCCTTAGCCACCTCAACTTTACTTTACTTGGGGTCATCTTTCTGTTCCTCGTGCATAAGCGTTATCTCAACAAGATTCTCGAACGTAGCACGTATCATAATATGAGTCATAGCAAGTCCTTGTAAAGGTTAATTCAGGCTCATAGCAAACCTCATAACCTTCTTATGAGCCGTATTCACCAAATCCATCCCAAACATAGCAAGCTCATTGAACTGATTAACATATTCCTTCACTAAAAGATCACTCTATCTCATTACTAGAAACTTCTTCAATTGCATGCCCTCTTCCGCTTGAGATAGAAACTTTCTTCCAAACCTTTCCGTAAACTCATTTCAAGCCTCACAACTATGCTCTGCATCAGCTACCTTCCACCAGTAAGAAGCCTCGACCTTTAATTGCCATGCAACCATCTGAACTCTCCTCCTATCCTTAAGCTCTGAAAGTCCAAAGATGCACTCAATATTCCTGTGCCAAACAAGGGCCTCAAAAAAAGTCTCTAAACCAAGGAAGTTCTTGCCGCCAAGAGCAGTAGAAACTTTGGAAAGCTTAGAGAAATCAAACGCTGGTAGTGGGTTAGGAGGAACCACCACTGTTGGAACGAGAGCTTGGGCATTCCCCTTCTCTTCGGCTAGTGTCATAGCTCCCACGTACCTGCAGAACTAAGTCGGAATGGATAAACCCACAGAAAAATTAGAAGCCCCGGACATGATGCGAACGGAAAAGAGAGAAGGATCTAGGAACAGAATCAAGGGAATATTGTAATTGACTTGAGTGGATGTTTTCAAAATCAACTTTTTATTTTGAACACACTTGTCTTTAAAAGATTTTTTTCCTTTAAAATCAAAAACATTTTATGGATCTTGTAACCTTTGGCTCTAATACCAAATGTAACACACAAAATTGGATATAATGTAAAGATAAAACTAGTTTTTATAAGATGAAATGAAATTAACTAACCTAAATGAACTAACTGCATTAGAATGTCTAATAAGTATTCTTGTATATTGAAGAGAAAGAATGATTTTCTTGTCAATATCAAAAAAATCCTTGGTTGTTTAATTAAACCATAATGAGTGTTAACTCTACAAAATGGTATGATGCTCAATTCTGAAAACAAACTTCATTTACATTACTGAATACTGAATTTGATAGTTATATCCAAAGGTATAATCCACTGGAAATAATACATCTATATGAGAAAGACAAATGATATTGAAATGCAAAGAGCCACATTGATTTGAAATTTTCGTAAATTTGAATATTTGAATTTATCATTTCATGTGCACAAGTTCATTCAAATTTACTCATAGAATTATCGCTTTATATTATTTATGTTTTGTGCGTTCACCATAAAATGGAAAATTCTAAATGGCAACTTAGAATAGACTGCCAATGCATAACAATTGAAATGCCATGAAGTCATTGGGTGTTATACTTTGGGTTATCAGTGTTTTGATATTATCAAAGAACAGACACAAATGTATCATTGTATATACATCCAGATTGAACAATTGTTTTGATGGAAAAATCAAAAAATTTGATTGTTAATCAAAATGTAGAGGAAGCATGCGCTTATAAGAAAAAAACATAAAAAAAAGTACATTGATATTTCAAATCTATGAGTAAACAACATGTCGATCTCAGTAATGTATATATTTTAAACTAACTGTAGTTGTTTTGATACTCAACGTTGGATTGTAAAGAAAATCTTATAACAAATATAAAAGAAATTGGGAATATCTACACCGATATGCAATTTCACCTTATTAAGTTATTTAATACGAAACGTATGACATTAACTCCTTATGCATTGGCAACAAGAACAATCACACATGTTATGTCGTATGGTAACATGAGTTGTTCTTGTATATAATGCATTAAGCAAGTACTAAATGCAAATTGATTTCATTTAATAATGGTTTGGATAATTTTCGTTTATTTATGAAAAATTATAAAATTATTTATAGAAACAATGAACTCCCTATGAAGGAATGTTTGGACTCAAACTTTAAAAGTGATATTGAGTATATTATGTCAATAATAAATTTAAGATTAAAAACTTTCAAAATATAAATGTCCTAAAATGTAATGTTGGAGCTGATTCATTGCAAAGGCTAAGTAATTACACTGAGTAGCACCACAACAAAATGTGTACAAAAATAATAATCCATAAACTGAGTCGAGAGTGATTTCAGATTTTGAGAATCTCATAACATTAATATAGGATAACAACTTTACTATATACATTGTAGTAGAACTTAAAAACCCCTGGAGGTTTAGAGACATAATCCAAATCATTCCATGTAGTAAAGCCGTTTATCAAGTCAATGAGAGTTGATTAAACATAATAGATAATGAAAACAAAATAGCATGCACATTCATAAGGGGACTGACTAGTAGGTTTACAAGAGGCTAGTTGACAAGTGATCGTGAGTAATAACACAATGAATATAAATATACCATTCAAATATTCATAGTTAAGATACATCGAGACTGATATCGATGTGTTCTTTGATGCTAAAGTATGTAATGCTCTACAAATATTAAGCAATGTATCACTCATGACTGTTGGGGTCACATAGAGTTATGTATATGTGGTTATTGAATGGCCATGAAATGACTTACTTAATAGTTTTATGTCGATTAATATAAATAAGGTCACACAAAAAATATCAATATGGTTAATCTACATTGATCTTTCAAAACTTAAGAGTACTACGGATCTTCATTATGAAAGCTCCAATTCAATTATAACATAATCATGGCACAGCGTACATGGAGTAATTATAATTTGGCCGAAAAGTAGTATTTGTGACGATTTCCTTACACCATCGATACTCATGGAATCTAATAGTGCATTGTACAAGCACCAAGTCAATGTAGGACTACTGTCAAGTGAAAAAAATATAAGAAAAAAAAGAGAAATGAATAAGTAGAGAGGAGAATATAAGGAAAGAGAAGGAAATAAATGCCAAACATAATCAGAGAAACTGTCATATATCTCATAGTGCATCAGATGAAATATAATAGAAATCACATATATAAAATAGGCGAGACAATAATAGCTATATAGCTTAGATAATAAGAGTATTCATGCTCATACAGTTATACAACATATAACAAAGTTTATAAATGATAAATAAACTCAACTGATAAACTGTCTCTAATAATAGAAAGCCAACACAGTAAAGGGTTCACAGTATCACAAATTGTAATAAACAATGATAATATTAGTATAAATATTGAAGGCATCACCTTATGCTAATCCACTTGCGAACTCCATATAATGCTCACAACCGTTCTCTAGTATACACATTAAAAAGTACCTGGGATAATAAGAAGTAAAGCATGAAACCTCGAGTCAGACAATAGTTTTTTGTGAGTTATAAACAATCTCAAAATACTATAGAGTCTTAATAGTATATGGAGCAGAAGATATGGAGATCACACATGACCTATCCCTACATCCATAGAGCCAGCTCATATAAAGATATACACTACTTTGTGATCATCATCATGGATGTACTACATGTCTAATCACCAAGAGTGACGAGTAATCTAGAAAACATAACATCCATCATCTATCCTTATAAACACTCATCAGTGGATCAAACATATGATAATGCATGGTTTCCATGATACTTGAATCCTTGTCACTTAACAGGTTAGGAATTAAGTTGTACTGACATGCACAACCTAAGGTAAGGACCTGACATGGCCTGAGCAGATGTTACAAATCTTCCAACATGGTTTGAAATGGACATTACACCCACTGCCCCCTCATGAGTAACTGCTAAAACCTTACTTAATTATCAGTGATTCCTTTGCACACATTCTGCCCTATAAAGTCTATCCATGAAATTATTCCTATAACCCGCGATGTTGAGTCTCCATGGTAGGAACAAAGCATATACCAATGTCTTGGTGTTAGGCTCAAAAAAATGTTCCTGGCCCACTCTAATAGCTTCCCTTTTAGCTCACTGCTGCTTGCTTTACGTCTTAGAAAACAACATCCATCATCAAAGCCACTTCCTATCATTGAATCACCATCATCAAATTACGAAATCACTACATCCTTGACTCAATTCCAGAACTATTGTCAAAGAGCCATCGCGTTGAAACCACCATCAAATGAAACATCACATCTTGCACCTCGAAGCTGCATTATCATCTACATCAAAATTGGTCAAGAGGGACATTAAAAATAGTATTCAGAATCGATCACCCTACAATAGTTGATAACGGCTACCTTGATTATGCATTTAATCAAAGGTGGTTAAGTAATCATTAAATGAAAGCATCTGACATTCATCTCGAAATCCAAGCACATTATCTAGTCCATATACATCTTGAGATCAATCACTAGGCTCCAATTCTTTTTCGTCTTTAGATCAAACTACACACCGTAAAGATCCTTCATAAAATTTTCTCATCCATTCGAGTTTATCTACTTGTGATCTCAATTGATTTACACTGATGTGTGCATTTGATCAATATACACCAATCCCTTACCAATGAGATTTTCCTAATACTATATTGCTGACATTTTATGCAAACTAAGCAAAGATACAACCAATTATCCTTTAAATGTATAAAACAGCATTCAAGCATCCATAATAGTATATAGAATATATCTAAAGCAATTAAACTAGAATAAATGTGAAAATAATCTAAAATGTTGTCAAGATAAGCATAATAATGCATAAATGAGAAAATGCGATATTTAAGCTAAAACCATTTCAAATGCTATTTCAAGATCTAAAATCATTCAAGAACATTGACTTTATACTATACAAATAGCCATTGTAGAGTGACAATATCACTCACTTTAGCCAAATCAGTCCAAATTAACTTAAAAGCTTAGACCTTTTCATCACAAGTCCAATATAAGAAACAACATCCAAAACGAACCTCGTATGCAAAGGTTATGCAGTGTATAAGTTAACGGATTAAACAAGTAAATAATTAACGAACCTCGTATGCAAAGGTTATGCAATGTATAAGTTAACGGATTAAACAAGTAAATAATTAACCTACATAATAATTAATATAAACCAATTACTTGCTAATTCATATTTCCTCCTAAGTCTGAAATGCTTGGCCATGTACATCGGCGAAATCTAAACTATAGTCGTGCATTGCAATTGTGACACATAGCTTCAATGCTTGAAACTATAATCCATCTTTGCCTTTGTAATCCTTGCATGGAGCTCGACTCTCCTATGCTATAAACTACCACTCTAGCTCCCTTATAAAATCGCATTACCCAGGTTTCATGTCATTGCTTTGAAAGTAGTTATTCATGCTGTGCAGAGAAGCTCATTATAGCCGGTGTCGTGATCTATATCACCTCCCTCTAAGGGTGAAATGAGACCCTGTATTTAACTTCAACATTTCCAACCTCGACATACAGCTGCATGTCCCAAAGTGACATGAATGTGGGGAGATATTCACCATGATTTCAACAAATCCTATCTCATGATTTGTAGTTAAGTAAATCTTTGTATTTTAATTATTGTAATTGAAATGTATATGGAGGTATCGTATTCTTGTTCCAATGATGAAACGGTAACCATGTTTTGAATATAAGAATAATATAATTTTATTTGAATTCCCGAGTAATATGAACATGCATTTTAGTCTCAAACAATCAATCAGTGTATCAGATTGCTATGAAATTCATTTGTGTGCATAATCTCATTATTACGGTCCCATGGTATAAATTTCATCACTATCCAAGGTTGCATTCCTAAACGAAAATTTTCTAGAATTTTGAGACTGTTTTGACCAAATTGTGAAACATAGCAATCCTTGTAATATTCTTCAGAACTATCTGGACTTAATGAAAGTGATTTCGAGTTATGATTTGATCATATGTGAAAAGTCATATTTTGGGACTGTAATGTAACTAACAATTAATATTTAAATATTCAATTGTTAAAAATATAGATTATTACACCATCGGAAGTGAATCGATGTTCAAGAGAAGATCTCCTCAATTATATGAAATTAGCATCAAAGTTAGCTAAAGTTAAAGTACGGCTAGAGCATTTCGATTACTAATGTTACTACCAAAATGATCTTAGTACAAGGCGACAGTGAAGGGATGTCAAATGAACATAAAGAAGGGATGAAGAATTCAAGAGCAACTCAGGTCGATACCCCCTCCGAAAAGAAGGGGCTCGAAACCTACAGAGTATCGGCAAAGGTTCATCCGACGTGGTCTACCAGCCAGGAACTAACCGATGTAGTGCCAACGCATTAAAACAGGAAGAGTATCGGGTCAGAGCATAAAGATGGTCTGTAACCGACCCCTGAAAAATTGGCCCCATAGGTGACGAAAGCGGTTACCTTTGTAAACAATATGGGTATCACCGGAAGCTACCTTCCAGGGAGTCAAACTGGAAGGTTAAACCGAGACTCAAGCAAGGATATAGGCTACTTGTACTAATCAACCTAGTACCTGAACCATCAATGGTTCTAATTCGGCGAATACACACGTACATTGCGAGGGCGGGCCCCTCCAAGTACCCACGATAAAGCCGAAAGCCTACATCCGAAAGCCTACGATAAAGGACTGACACTTAGAGGCATCCACTGAGAAACTCGAAACGCCTCTGCAACCCATCTCACCAATAAACTCCCTTCCATCTAGGGGAGGCCCTAATTCACCCGGAACCCTCGCGTGGAGGACTGTAACTGGCACCATGAGGAGGACCGCCAGTCAAATGCCCGAGACCAAGAAAAGTAGCGGCCAACAGGAATTGTTAAGGCTTAACACCCTACTAATAGAAAGACCACAGATTCTCTAAAAATAGGACCCGAGAAACCCATAAAAAGAGGACGAACTTTTTATTTCTGAATTTAGTTCCTTTCTTCTCAGGAGGAGCAAATCATCAATTCTTGTAATATATTTGCAATCTATAAATGGAGAATTCCGGGTTTCATATTCCTTACGATTTGATGATCTTGTAGTGTCGTAATGATGAAATAGGGAGTTAATACTAACCTTTTTGATGAGGAGATCAACCAAGGTGCTCCGGTAGTGGAGGAAGAGGGTTTTATGGAAACATGAAGTCCCTTTCTCCTCACCTTAAGGGGCCGCCATGGTTGATCCATATTCTCATGCTGAGCCTAACGCTTTCCAAACATTGATGTAACGAAATCGTATATGAATTCCTAACCCGATCTCTGCCGTGATTCAGACTCCTCTCTTGGGAAGATCTGACACGAGGGATTCATCGGAGTTAATGAATGTTGCGATGCTTTCATCCATGAACTCAAGGGAGGCATTAGCATGTTTTCTTCTTATTGGAATACACAGTGTCGTCGTCATGGCACAAAAGCTTACCCATTCCAGATCTAGGATTATTTCTTGGAGCCTCTGAGTCATGACCACGGTAAGTCTCGTGAACGCATACACTACATTCTGTAATCCGGGTGTTGATGAAAAATGTCGTTAACGTTTTGGCGCTAGAAGGAGGTCCTGAACCTTCGACCTTGTGGTTAATTTGTCAAAATTAATTTGGTGAATTTTTTTCTCCATGGCAGAAAAGATGAAATCGAAAAGATTGGAAGATCGAAACAAAGAGCTGGATCCCAATGCCACTGTTGAAGGAAATGAGGGCCCAACACTCAACCCAAATAATAATGAGAAAGGAACAACATCTATAACAACCACCAGACCCAAACATCATGTAGGATAATGTCGCAAGAATCTTGGTCTTGGAGAAGCAACTCCAAGAAATGTAGGCTCGTGTCGATGCTATTCAGGCATAGAAATCCTCGAGGCTCACCAAATCAAGTCAGAGAGAGACGAATGAATCTCCAAAAAGGAAGGCTCCCATTCAACAGTCAAAAGCGAAAGGGAAGCCTAAAGCAACTTCTTCCAAGAAAAAGAAGTTTCATCTGATGGGAGTAGATCATCAAGGGAATCAGTGCGAGCAGGAACAGTCTGGGAGCTCCACCTCTAAAGGCTATGATCCCAAAAGGGAAAACTAGGGCAACACGGAAGCTTACATCAGAGATGTCACTCGAAAGACCGTCAAGGACTTGCTGGGAAGAAAGGGGAAGAGAACCCAAGATGACAAGGTTAATGACAACGAAAGAGTGAAACCATTTAATGATGAGATTATGAATGCCATAATACCGTCAAGAGTAAAAGTTCCCACTATAAAATATCTAGGAACAATTGACCCCGACGATCATCTAATGGCTTTCGACAGCCAGATGGATCTTTACAATGCTTCCAGAGCTGTCAGGTGCCACCTCTTCCCGGTGACCTTTCAAAGGGCTGCGGCAAAGTGGTATCGCCAGTATAGAGAAAACACCATTTACTCGTGGAAACAATTCTCCTATGAATTCTCCGCGCAGTTCTGCATTTGCCAAGATGCAACCGTAGACTATACAGTCATCGCCAACATCAAATAGAGACATGGGAAGTCTCTAGGGGACTATCTGAAAAGGTTCAACAACGAAGCCTTAAAGGCCAAGGATACGAATGACCGCGACAAGCTGATCACCGTACACTCAGGGTTGATTGAGAACACCCCTTTCTGGAAGGAATTACATATACACGGTTGCATATAATTGCAAGATTTCTACTTCCAAGCCGACAAGTTTATCCGCACGGATGAACTGTACTTCACCAAGAGGAAGTTCGAGCCTCGAGGGGAAGAAGGAAGGCCGAACTTCGGACGAAAACTCCCGAAAGGGAATCAGAGGAGGTCGAGGTGGGAAGACTCTAACACCAACTCGGTTGCCTTGAACAAGCCCATCTCGTATGTGTATGCTGTTGCAAAAAGAAAGGATCAATAACTTCCCTGTCTCGTTCAAAGCCAAAAATAGCCCCGAACCTCATGCCGGTGGTAAATACTGCGAGTTCCATAAAACCAACGGGCACAAGACAGACGAGTGCAAGGTATTGGACGGGATTATCCAGAAACTAATCCGAGAGGGACATCCGAAGGATTTTGTTTCAAATAAAGCAGCACCAGCTCAACGTACAAGAGGGCAGCAAAAGGTTTCGGTAAACACGGTAGGAGTCACTACAGGGGAGAATAACCTAGATTTGAGGCCTCCTATAAACCAAACAATGTAATCCATGGGGACCACACCCTGCCGGAAGTTGTCCGAAGGCCAGGAACCGATACGTGAAGGAAGCCTTGGAGGGAATCTTCTCCATCGAAGAAGAACCATCATTAAAGAGCGCGCATTATGCCCTCAAAATGCATAACCTGGTGGTCTCTTTGAAAGAAATGAAGAAAGGGGTTTGTCTCCCCCATAGCAACCCCCTCATGATAACGGCGCAGATAGGGCTTTCGGTCGTTTCTAAAATATTGGTGGATACCGGAAGCGCTGCCAATGTCATCTTCATGCACGCCTTCGATTAGATGGGAATTTTCGAAAAGAAGCTGGAGCGTAGCAACGAACCAATTTTTGGATTCAACAACAAAGGGTCAATTCTAGTGGGTCAAATCAACCTTTTGGTTCAAGTAGGTTTGTTCCCTCTTCATAGGACTTTCGAAACTCCCTTCGCCGTGATTGATCAACCGTCCTATTACAATACCTTCTTCGGACGACCGGCTTTAGAGGAGATGGATGCCTTCATTTCTTCCAAATATCTCATGTTAAAATTTCTGAACAAACAGGGATGGGGTACCATCCAGGGAGAATAGTTTACTCCCGAGAGTTGTACTTCACAACGGTTGAAAAATACCAAAGGGAGTATTCTTCGTATTTTGATTTTTCTGCTATTTTTATACCTTCAGATAAGGGATTCTTGCATCCCTCATTTGAGGCCAATATAAAAATAAATAAGACTGACAAATGCACTAATGGTAGGTACGCTTCTTTGAAAAGGAAGAGGAAAAGGTCAATTGAGGTGAACTCAACCAAAGAAGGAGAAATTATCAAAAATTTAGACTCTAGAGGAGATATCGAAAAGATAAACCAACAGAAGAAGTAGAAGAAGTAAACATTGACCCGAAAGATAAATCGAAGGTCATCAACATAGGGAAGAGGCTAACGGAACCTCTGCAAAGTGACTTAATCCTCTTCCTCAGCTCAACAAAAATGTTTTCGCCTGGACCCATTCGGACATGGTAGATATCGATCCTTCAATTATGAGCCACGCATTAAACATTGACCCTTCGATAACCCCGGTCTGACAAAAGAAGAGACAATATAATTGAGACCGGATAGAGGACTTAAAGGAGGAAGTCAAAAGGTTAGAAACTAATAGGTTTATCCGAGAGGTCCATTAACTGAAATGGTTAGCCAATCCCGTGCTAGTGAAGAAGTCCAACGGGGAGTGGAGGACGTGTGTTGATTACACGGATTTAAACAAAGCTTGTCTGAAACATTGTTACCCTCTCCCGCTGATCGATATGTTGATTGATGCAATGAGTGGACACATGATACTATCCCTTATGGACGCTTATTCGGGGTACAACCAAATCTGGATGCACAAACTCGACGAGGATCACACGAGCTTCATCACCGACTGGAGAACATTTTGTTATAGAGTAATGCCCTTCAGTTTGAGGAATGCAGGGGCAACATACCAAAGGCTGTTGATGTTCCAAGAGCAGATAGGGCGTAATATGGAGGTATATGTAGATGACATGCTAGTGAAATCCACCAAAATAGAGGATCATCTAAAGGATTTGGAAGAAATGTTTGGTGTCTTGAAAAGTTACCAGATGAAGCTAAACCCTCAAAAGTGTTCCTTTGGAGTTCAATCGGGGAAGTTTCTGGGATATGTGGTAAGCAAGCAAGGAATTGAAGCTAGTCCCGACCAAATACAAGCCATTAAGAACATGGAGGAACCTAAAACCAGCAAGGAAGTCATGAGCCTAAACAGGAAGGTAGCGACACTCGGCAGATTTATTTCTAAGGCCACCGATAAATGCGTCCATTTCTTTGATGTCATATAAAGAAAAAGAAGAATTTCGAATGGAACGAAGAGTGTAGGAAGGCATTCCTAGAATCGAAAGTTTATATCGGAACGCCTCCGGTTTTGTCCAGTTCCGAGAAGGGGGGAACTCTATACCTATACATGGTTCTCTCTGGATATGCAGTGAGCTCAAACCTGATAAGAGAGAACAAGGGGGGAAGTCATACCCGACACATATCGGCTATGCAAACCCAACGGCGATCTTGTTCCAAGGACATGGAACTCGGAACATTTGAGGCCATATTTCTCAACCATAAAAGAATAGAGAACAAGATCTTTCTCCCAAGAAATCATCATATAACTAGGGTATGGAAACCCTCCCAGTAGCTCGTGAGAAACCCAAAGGGGGTCGAGCTGGAAAAAGGATTGAATCCCTTGTCGTCGCCAAATTGGTCGGGGCGAGGCATCCCCCGGAAGGGGATGATTGTGTTAGTCTTTCTCCTTGCCCAAACCAGAGGGGGCAGGGTTAAAACATCAAAAGCATAAGTCGCCGTTTCACGCCATAGATGGTCGTGGCGGTGCATCTAAAAATTAGCATGCCCTGCCTCTACTAGAACTAAGCACGTCCTACCTCTACTGGCAGAAGAGCATGTCCTACCTCTGCTTATGTTTCGTATTACCCGTAGAAGAAAGCGCAAACCCCTATCATCGCGTACAATGGTCAGGGTATGGCACACCTTGGAGAGGGTAACATATAAGCCTCTATCAGTGCCTATGATGGCCCGTGTAGAGCGTCAAAAGAATAAACCTTAGTTCTGTGCCTACGATGGCCCCATCTAAGTTTCTAAGCCCTTATCATCGCCTACGATGGTCAAGATAAGGCACCTCCTGGAGGGAGGTTTGGTAAGCCCTTGGGCCCTGCTTGTGGATAAGCTAGCCAAGCTCTCCGGACGCACAGGCCAAAAGAGTGGCCAACAAAGCACGTACATCTTATGCTTTGACAACAAAAGCCCAAGGGGAGGCTCAAGAAGCATGTACAACCTCTGCTTCCCAAAAAATCCGAAGGGGATACTCACCTTATTAATACCAGAGGGGTTTCGGTTCTCTATGCTTATACCCGTATATGGGTCGATTCAGCGCTTTACTAATACCGAAGGGGGTTCCGGTTCTCTATACTAATACCCGAATCTGGGTCGATTCGGCGCTTTACTAATACCGGAGGGGGTTCCGGTTCTCTATACTTATACCTGAATTTGGGTCGATTCGACGCTTTACTAATACCGGAAGGGGTTCCGGTTCTCCATACTAATACCCGAATCTAGGTCGATTTGGCGCTTTACTAATACTGGAGGGGGTTCAGGTTCTCTATACTTATACCCGAATCTGGTTCGATTCAGCGCTTTACTAATACAGGAGGGGGTTCTGGTTCTTTATACTAATACACGAATCCGGGTCGACTCGGCGCTTTATTAATACCGGAGGGGGTTCTGGTTCTCTATACTAATACCAGAATCTGAGTAGATTCGGCTCTTCATTAAATGTCGGAAAGGTTTTCGATCCTTAATCTAAAAATACGAATCTGGGTGGATTTGGCCCTTAATTAAATGTGGAAGGGTTTCCGGTCCTTAATCTAAGAATACCCGAATCTGGGTGGATTCGGCTCTTCATTAATGCCGGAAAGGTTTCCGGTCCTAGATCTAAGAATACCCGAATCTGGGTGGATTTGGCTCTTCATTAATGCCGGAAGGGTTTCGGGTTCTTAGTCTAAAAATAACCGAATCTGGGTGGATTCGGCGCTTCATAAAATGCTGGAAGGGTTTTCGGTCCCCAATCTAAGAATACCCAAATCTAGGTGGATTCGTCTCTTCATTAATGCCGGAAGGGTTTCTGGTCCTTAATCTAAGAATACCCGAATCTGGGTGGATTCGGCTCTTCATTAATGTCGGAAGGGTTTCCGGTCCTTAATCTAAAAATACCCGAATCTGGGTGGATTCGGCCTTCATTAATGTTAGAAGGGTTTCCAATCCTTAGTCTTAAAAACCTGAATCTGGGTGGATTCGGCTCTTCATTAATGTCGGAAGGGTTTCCGGTCCTTAATCTTAAAATACCTGAATCTGGGTGGATTCGTCTCTTCATTAATACAGGAAAGGTTCCCGATCTTCAACCTTTAAGTTCCAGAATCTAGGTGAATTCGGCTTCTTAATCTTGATCCATCCGACTCTGGATAGTATTCGACTCAACATCATTGTTGGAAAGAGTTTTCAATCTTTCATCAAGGCCTGAATCTAGGTCACTTCATTCCTCCACAAGGCGTCGAAAGCGAATCTCTTCGGCATGACCTATGGCGTAACTTTGCATTGGAAAGTAATTGGCAAACAAATAGGAGAAAGCCCAGAAAAAGAAGCTTGACTTGGAAAGTCGAAGACACCCTTCACTAAGGGGGGTAAATGTTACTACTAAAATGATCTTAGCACAAGACAACAGTGAAGGGATGTCAAATGAACATAAAGAAGGGATGAAGAATTCAAGAGCAACTTAGGTAGATATCCCCTCCGAAAAGAAGGGGCCCAAACCTACAGAGTATAAGCAAAGGTTCATCCAACATGATCTACCGTCCAGGAATTAACTGATGTAGCGTCAACGCATTAAAAGAGGAAGAGTATCAGGTCAGAGCATAAAGATGGTCTGTAACCGACCCCTGAAAAAATGGCCCCACAGGTGACAAAAGGAGTTACCTTCGTAAGTAACATGGGTATCAGCGAAAGCTACCTTCCAGGGGAGTCAAACTGGATGGTTAAACCGAGACTCAAGCAAGGATATAGGATACTCGTACTAATCCACCTAGTACCCGAACCATCAATGATTCTATTTTGGCGAATATACACGTACATCGCGAGGGCGGGCCCCTCCAAGTACCCACGATAAAGCCGAAAACCTACATCCAAAAGCCTACGATAAAGGACCGACACTTGGAGGCATCCACTGAGAAACTCAAAACACCTCCACAACCCATCTCAGCAACGAACTCCCCACATCTAGGGGAGGCCCCAATTCACCCGGAACCCTCGCTCGAGGACTGTAATCGGCACTATGAGGAGGAACGACAGTCAGATGCCCAAGACCAAGAAAAATAGCGGCCAACATGAATCGTTCAGGCCCAACATCCTATTGATAGAAAGACCCCAGATTCTCTATAAATAGGACCCGAGAAACCCCATAAAAAGAGGACAAACTTTTTATTTCTGAATTTATTTCCTTTCTTATCAAAAGGATCAAATCATCGATTCTTGTAATATACAGAGAATCTATAAATGGAGAATTTTGGGTTCCATAAGCCTTACGATTTGATAATCTTGTAGTGTCATAATGATGAAACAGGGAGTTAACACTAACCTTTCTGATGAGGAGATCAACCAAGGTGCTCCGGTATTGGAGGAAGAGGGCTTTGTGGAAACATGAAGTCCCCTTCTCCTCGCCTTAAAGGGCCGCCATGGTTGGTCCATATTCTCGTGTTAAGCCTAACGCTTCCCAAACATTGATGTAACAAAATCGTATATGAATTCCTAACCCGATCTCTGTCGTGATTCAGACTCCTCTCTTGGGAAGATCTGACACGAGGGATTCATCGGAGTTAATGAATGTTGCGATGCTTTCATCCATGAACTCAAGGGAGGCGTTAGCCTATTTTTTTCTTATTGGAATACACAATGTCGTCGTCATGGCACAGAAGCTTACCTATTCCAGATCCATGATTATTTCCTGGAGACTCTCAGTCGTGACCACGGCAAATCTCGTGAATGCATACAATACATTCTGTAATTCGGATGTTGATGAAACATGTTGTTAACAACTAATAATTGTTATTATTAAACAATTACTCTATATTTAGACAATAGAATTAAATGTGGAAGATATTGGAATTTTTATTGGTACAAAATTTCGTAAGTCTAAAGTGATGCAATTTAAAAGGAAGCGAACTGTTGTACGTAAACATCACGAACGGGTAACACTTATTGAATTAAAACAAGATTTTATTAAAATATGAATAAGCGATAAATTTTAACATAATCTCACACTACCTCCTAAGTGATGTGTGAATGTGAACATTCGAATAGTTCGATGTCAGTTATTGGCTGAATTTACACTAAACGATCAATAAAAGATTTAAGAAATAAGTAATATTATATATAGTTACAATAGTTATAAATATATCGATCGATATGTGATATCGAAAGTTTATATATTAAATTAGATTTGATTTCGTTGTATATCAACTTGGGATTAAATGGGTTTAAAGACCATCATCAGGGTTGTTTTGGTTTTCCAAGAGTTAGAGGTGGTAGAAACATAAGTAATTGGCTAGGAGATGTATGGTTAAGATTAATGATGAGAATAACTGATATATATATATATATATATATATATATATATATATATATATTCTCTCTAATGCGGTTGCAACTATAACTAAGGATCTTCAAATCTAATCTTATATGATGCTTTTGGCGGCCATTTCTCCTCTCTTATCTGGCCAAAATACACATACAAATTAGCTCCTAAAATATCAAATGAATTCAAGTTAAATATAATTTTATTAGATAGTAGAAGGTTGTTGATTCCAAATTAGTAGCCTAACAGATCGGGAGATACATAGAGAAGAGAGTTCATTGCTTCTACATGAACTCAAAAGCATTATTGATTGGTAACTTTCATTTAATATTGATGACATTATATCATATGTTACAATACAAACTGTACACAATTGAAATTCATGTGTGTGTATATATTATTTGTGACGACCGCCCCGCACCATCAGACATTTCCTCGAAATGTGTTGTGTCAATGTCCGATTAGCATGGGACGATCGCCAAAAGAGGGTTAAAACAATGAATCATCAAGAACCTGTAGTATATCTCACAGCGCATGAAATACAATATAATAATAACGTACTTGATATAAAACAGGCAAGACAGTGCATAAGCCGAAAAATAAACCATTTCCATTAAAGTAGCGGAATCCCAAAATATAGTTTATGATCCAAACCATTATTACAACTTCAAAATACTGCCTCTAAAAAGGAAATAAAAGAGGTACACTACTAATGACCAAACAGTGACCAACAACAACACAGAGAGAATGTATGTATATAGTACGCGGAAGCCTCCTACTCGTCTCCGGACAGCTAGTCGTGCGTAACCACCTAACCTGTCTCTAGTCTGCTTGTTTAGGAGCACCTAGAGTAATAAGAAGAGACATAAAACTCTGGGTCAGACGAAAGTCTAGTATGAGCGATAGCAAATCTATACCACTAAACAGAGAAATAACAGGTATAAGAAATAATACCTGATTTGGACCTGCAACCAAAGAGTTAGCACAACAAGATGTACAATACTCTATGGTAACACTAACATATAGTGTACAAATAGGAGTGTGCGTGTCATGGTGATAGAAGACATCAAACATAGCAATAATCCTCACATCTCTCACTCAGTGCATAAAACATACGATATCCACCGCTTTGATCGCTAGATCCATTGGGGCTATGACGGAGTCCAACTCCGTACAACTATCGCTACGACAACTTTACCCTTTAGGGCCCTGACGGAGTCCCACTCCATACAACCTCTGACCCCACTGCACTGGTCCATAGTCAATAACCCTATCGGGTCAACAAGTCCAAATAGCCCTGGTCCTGGTTCGTCACATACCTCCTATCTCAATGGTGAACCAAAGTTATGGATATCGATAACCCCTTTTCACACGTCCTGCAGCAAAGTCCAACTCTAGAAGTTAACTCGTTGGTTCCCATCTGGATCCTGAGTAATAACTTCTCACTTGGACCTCTTGTGCATCTCGGGTTTTAGTTGAATTGGAATTGATCTTCAGAAGAGTTCACAATCATCATCGCGTGGTAGAAATTCAAGTCTAGTTCGATTCTTGGTGCTCCATCTAGTCGATTCGTAACCCTCCCCTGGTGGCGGTTCGTGACCCTCTCCTGGTGGCGGTTCGTGACCCCGGTTCGTGACCCTCTCCTAGGGGCGGTTCGTGACCCTCTCCTGGTAGCGGTTCGTGACCCTCTCCTGGGGGCGGTTCGTGACCTCGGTTAGTGACCCTCCCCTAGTGGCGGTTCATGACCCCGGTTCGCGACCCTCTCCCGAGGCGGTTCGTGACCCTCTCCTAGGGCCGGTTCGTGAGGCATACCCCCTTCAGGAACCGAAATCCTGCAGTTTTTCCAACAAGCTGATTTCGTCAAACGACGACGTTTTCAACCATTCTAACTTTCCTATGACATCAAAAAACATACCAAACAGTATAGCAACATATTAAATCAATCAAAAGCATTATAACATCAATTACCTAGGCTATTGTAGATCAAACATGCCCCAAATCTAGGATTTCCCCCTTAACCATGTTTAACCATATCTAACTATAGGATTAGCAAACTTAATCAAAATTAACCCAAATTCATACCAGCGACACAAAATAATATTTTAGAATTTCTACATATTTTTCCAAAAAATTTAGATGTATAATTTCGCTAATTATCACTAATCACCCCTAATTAGCCAAAATTAGTGTATAAGCATACAAATCACTCACCTTAGCCACAAACGAATGTTAGATCTGAAACTTATATTGATTTGGCATGGATTCCTATGTAGTGCAGCAGCTTCAAACTCTGATTTAGTGTTAATCCGACTTGATTTGATGTAGATTTGATCAATTAGTGATTAAAAAGCAATTAGAGAGAGATTTGGAAGATGAAGGCCATGATTAAGGTTAGAGGAATATTTGTGGAAGTTGGAAAAATGAAAGGGAATGTTTCTCCAAACCCTTTCAGCCCTCCCATAATTCTAATCACGGATGGGTTATGGACCTAGCTGCTAATCACCCGATTAAGCCCGATTAAGCTGTTCTCCATCTCCGAAACCTTATTTTAGCTATATCTCCGAAACCTTATTTTAGCCATATCTCTGAAACGGTAAGTCTGTTTGATTAATGTGACCACTCTACGAAATGGTAAACCATCATTTGGATCCAATGGAAGTGGTTTTAGGTCAAAACTCCTTACCAATCAAAAGTTATAGATGAAACAAGATTCGCCAGGGGCAAAACGGTCATTTACAATTTGGCAAAAATCGTGAATGTGGGAAATGACCCTAATAGTCGTTTACCAAAGTTACACGACCATATGACTTCGTATGAGAATAAAATTAATATTCTAAGATCCTGCGATACGTAGAATGCTGGTCGTTACACTCTCCTCCCCTTAAGAAATTTCGCCCCTGAAATTCCTTAACCAAGAAAACATACAATGGTGCTCTGCATGCCTATCATCCATTTAAAAACAATTAAACGTACATAATAACACAACAAGCCTATCCTAGCATGCGGTTTACTAACAAGGGAGTAACTATATCGCGATTAAAATTCTTACCAAGTAAAGAGCTCTGGATATGACTCCCTTATGCTCCCCTCGGTTTCCAAAGTACAGTCATTCTCGTTATCAACCCACTGGGCTTTAACCAGTTTCACCGTCTTCCTCCGGAGTTGCTTTGTATCATGTCCGATAATATGAACTGGTCTGCGGTTTCCAACTGCCTCGGGTTCTATCTCGATATCATCCAACTGATCTAGTGAAATAGTCATATTAGAATCGTGCATGAACTTCCTTAACTGAGAAACAATGAAATACGTTGTGCACTCCCGCCATCTTTTCAGGTAATCCAACTTTATACATTAAATTCCCAACTTGTTCGAGAATTGGAAATGGACCGACAAACCTTAGTGCTAATTTACCCCTTCTACCAAACCGAATCACACTCTTTAACGGAGGTATCTAGATGAATACCAAGTCACCAACGGAGAATTTCAAATCTCTTCGTCTTTTATAAGCATAACTCTTTTGTATATCTTGGGCAGCCTTCATTCGCTGTTGAATAACCTTGATCTTACCTGAAGTTTCTCTTGTTACATCTGGCCTAAGTACAAATTTCTCACTGGTTTCTAACCAACATGGTGGTGAGTTACACAGTCTTCCGTACAAAGCTTCAAATGGAGCCATACCAATATTGGACTGATTACTATTATTATATGCAAACTCAACCAGATGCAAGTCGTCATCCCATAGACCCTCAAAATCCAATATACAAGCTCTTAAGAGATCCTCTAATACACGATTCACCGTCTCTGTTTGACCGTCAGTTTGAGGATGGTACGCGGTACTGAGATGTAATTTTGACAATAAAGCCTCTTGTAAGCTCTTCCAAAACCCACTAGTAAATAATGGATCCTGGTCACTCACAATACCTTTAGGTACTCCATGAAATCTCACTGCCTACTTCATGTACAGTTCTGCTAACTTAGCTGTCGTTCTATTCGACTTGACCGGCATAAACCTTGCACTTTTGGTTAATCGATCCGCAATCATCCAAATACTATCGTGACTCGATCTCGTCTGTGGTAAACCATCAATGAAATCCATTGAGACTTGTTCCCATTTCCATTCGGGGATTTCCAATGGTTGTAACAGACCACTGGGCTTCTTTTGCTCGGCTTTAATTAACTGGCAGTTCATGCACTTGGATATAAACTTCCCAACGTCTCTCTTCATCCCTTCCTAGTAGTATGTCTGCTTCATGTCTCGGTAAATTTTGTTATCACTGGGATGTATAGTCATCTTCGAGTGATGACACTCTTTGAGCATTTCATCTCTCAATCCATATTCATTGGGTACAACTAGGCTCTCATTCTTTTGAAGCCATCCTTCTCGATCAAGTCCATACTTGTTCATTTTCTCGTCGTCGATACCCATCTCTACCTTGGATCTAATAGATTAGGATCGTCCCTCTGACTGGAACCAATTCGCTCAATCAAAGTCGGTTTGATCGTCAAACTTTCTAACATCTCTGGATCCAATTCACACTTAGGTCTGAAATCATATCCCACGATATATTCTAGTTGCTTCCATTCCAGAAACAAAGCCCCCAAATTGGCATGTAACCTACTCAATGCATCAAGCTACCGCATTTCCCTTCCCGGGTGAGTATGTGATATTGAAATCATATGAAGCCAAGAACTCTAACCATCTCTGCTGACGAACATTTAAATCCTTTTGAGAGAAAAGATACTTTATAAATTTATGACCGGTAAACAACTCAAATCTTTCTTCCAAGAGATAGTGTCTCCACATCTTCAATGCGAACACGATCGCTACCAATTCTAAATCATGGGTAGGATACCTTTTCTCATGCGGTTTCAGTTGCCGACTTGCATAAGCTATAACCCTACCTCCTTGCATCAGTGCAACACTTAGTCTGGTACCACAGGCATTCTTGTGTGACGTCATCTCTTCGTTCCCCTAAGGAATAAATAACACTGGCGCACACGTTAAATTCTTCTTTACACTCTTAAATGCATTCTCACAACTTCCATCCCAGGCAAAAGCTTGATTCTTCTTGGTTAACTGAGTTAACGGTGTTGCTATCTTGGAGAAGTCTTGAATAAATTTATGATAGTATCCAGCTAACCCCAAGAAACTTCTCACGTCCGTTGCATTCTTGGACATAGACCAATCTTGCACTGTAACCACCTTCGTAGGGTCCACGGCAATACCATTCTCTGAAACATTATTGCCCAAGAGCCTCACTTCAATCCTCCAGAAGTAACACTTAGAAAATTTCTCTTTCAATCGGTGTTTCCTCAACACCTCCATCACTATCCACAAATGTTCCTTGTGTTCTTCCTCTGTCCTCGAGTAATCCAAGATATCGCCTACGAACACAAGAACAAACTTATTTAATTGATCCCTAAAAACCATATTCATAAGATCCACAAAATATGCGGGTGCATTGGTCAACCCGAATGGCATGACCAACCACTCATAAAACCTAGACGGCGTCCGAAATGTCGTTTTAGGTATACTCTCAGCTGCTACTCGGAGCTGATGAAAACCTGTCGCGAGATCCAATTAGGAAAACACTCTTGCTCCATTCAGTTGATCAAACAAACCATCTATCCATGGTAGAGGTTACTTATTCTTCCTAGTCACCATGTTCAACTCGCAGTAGTCCACATATAAGCGAAGGGAACCATCGGCCTTGGTAGCAAATACAACTAGTGCTCCCCACTCGGAAACACTTCTTTGGATAAATCCCTTCTTCAAAAGATCGTCTACTTGAACTTTAAGCTCTCATTGCTCCCTTGGCGCCATACGACAAAGTGGGATCACTACAGGTCTGGCATCTTTCACTAAATCAATCCGAAACTCGATCTCTCGGTGTGGTGGAAGTCCGGTCGCTTCCCCGAAGATCTCTGGATACTCGCCAGCAATAGGCACATCTGATAACTCATCATGCGGAATGTCAAGGTAATTAAGAAAACTAGTCATCAATCCATCACTAGACAAGCAACCCAACACCACCCTCTGCCCATCATCCGCTATAATGGTCACCGAAGACCCCTCAAAGTCTACCACCATCCCACACCTTTGGAGACAGTCGACTCCCAAAATAGTGCCAAACCCAATAAAGCCCAAAACAAAAAAATCACAAGAAAATACACATCCTTGACTCGATAAGACCAAATTACGACAAATCATACAAAGGCTAGTCGAACCACGCGGGTTCGTCACAACTAGAGGTCTATCGACAATCTCGGGTTCCAATTCCAATCTATCTACTAGGTCACAAGATACAAAGGAATGGGAAGCCCCGGTATCAAACAGTACTCGAACAGGAACATCATAAATAGAAAGCATACCTTGGATAACGATACCCTTTCACTTCTCCGTCGCTATTGGGGCATTAGACGAAGAAGGGGCATCGTTGATAGCATATGCTTTCATGATCTGCTTCTCCCTAGGAGGTTGTGGGCATTTATCCTTGTGATGTCCCACTTAGCCGCAATTGAAGCACTTCCTGTCCGCTGGCTTTGCTCGACAGTCTCTGGCATAAGGACCCTCTTGCCACAGCTAAAGCACTCGATATCTTTCTTATTCTTCTTTTTCTGACAATCCTTGGTTTGGTTCTGTTTTCTCTTATTTTGAGAATTCTTATTGCCTTCACTGCTTGCCCGCGGTTTCGGCTCTTCTGCAGATGTAACAGTGACCTTAGTTTTTGGCTTAGGGTAAAGGCTCTCCGACCTTAATGCCTTTCTCATAATAGATTCGAACGTATCATCGATATGGTTTATAAGTCTTTTCCCCAAGTACCCATCGAGGCCAGTTATGAACTTCTCGTTCTTCTTCTCAGCAGCATCGATAAGGGATAATCCATATTTCGATAAGGTATCGAATTCAGCAATATATTCCAAGATCGCCCTACCATTTTGCTTATGCTTCAAAAAATTTCTAAACAATTCTGATTTTTGAGCAGCAGGAATAAACTTGTCATTGAAGTGAGTATTAAACTGATTCCAAGTAACTTGATCCTCAGGAGTAGCCGCCTTAATAGCATTCCACCAATTCTTTGCCCGTCCTTGATGCTGACGGGATGCTAGCTTCCTCTTCATTTCATCATCGATCCCAAATCCTCAAAGATGCGCTCACAACTGTCAAGCCCATCCTGAACCTCCATAGCCGATTCCATTCCATGGAATGACTTCCCACCAAGACTAGTATAATCCTTGTTAAGCTTGGTGAAATCGGCTCTAGGCACCTGCACTATTGTACCACCACCATTAGCAACATTTGGAACCTCTCCTAAGCATCTCTCTCATGAAGGAAGTAAACATCGTCCTCATATCAGGGACATTCCCATTAATGGCCCCTGAACCCGCTCCCTCTTCAACTTCCGATGCGGGGTTCCTCATCGTATTCCTCGTATTTCAGCTCATCGCTCAATCTGTAAAGAGAAAACGATTAACCATCTCTTCAGTGGTGCCAGTGCTGTGCGACTTCATCCGTAGATAAACTAATAGTATATATACAGCTTTTGAAAACCAGAATATCACAAATACGCGCTCTCATATACGTATACCATCTCTCCTTGATGTCTTCCTCTAGGTAAACTATGTAACCTAGGCTCTGATACCAAGTGTGACAGCCGCCCCGCACCATCAGACATTTCCCCGAAGTGCGTTGTGTTAATGTCCGACTAGCACGGGACGATCGCCAAAAGAGGGTTGAAACGATGAACCATCAAGAATCTGTAGTATATCTCACATCGCACGAAATAAAAAAGAATAATAACATACTTGATATAAAACAGGCGAGACGGTGCATAAGCTGAAAACTAATCCATATCCATCAGTGTAGCGGAATCCCAAAATATAGCTTATGATCCGAACCATTATTACATTCAAAATACTGCCTCTAAAAAGGAAACAAAAGAGGTACACTAATGCCCAAGCAGTGACCAGCAACAACATAGGGAGAATATATGTATATAGTACGTGGAAGCCTTCTGCTCATCACCGGACAACTACTCGTGCATAACCACCTAACCTATCTCTAGTCTGCTCATTTAGGAGCACCCAGAGTAATAAGAAGAGACATAAAACTTTGGATCAGACGAAAGTCTGGTATGAGCGATAGCAAATCTATACCACTAAATAGAGCAATAATAGGTATAAGAAATCATACCTGACCAGGACCTGCAACCAAAGAGTTAACGCAACAAGATGTACAATACTCTAAGTTAACACTAACATATAGTGTAAAAATGGGAGTGTGCGTGTCATGGTTATAGAAAACATTAAACATAGCAATCATCCTCACATCTCTCACTCAGTGCGTAAAACATACGATATCCACTATTTTGATCACCATATCCATTGGAACCATGACGGAGTCCAACCCCGTACAACTATCGCTACGACCACTTCGCCCTTTGGGGCCCTGACGGAGTCCCACTCCATACAACCTCTGACCCAACTGCACTGGTCCATAGTCAATAACCCTATCGGGTCAACCAGTCCATATAGCCCTGGTCCTGGTTCGTCACATACCTCCTCTCTCAATGGTAAACCAAAGTTATGGATATCGATAACCCCTTTGCACACATCCCGTAGCAAAGCCCAACTCTAGAAGTTAACTCGTTGGTTCCCATCTGGATCCTGAGTAATAACTTCTCACTTGGACCTTCTTCGCATCTCGGGTTTTAGTTGATCTTTAGAAGAGTACACAATCATCGTCGCGTGGTAGAAATTCAATTCTAGTTCGGTTCGTGGTGCTCCATCTGGTTGGTTTGTGACCTTCTCCTGTGGCAGTTCGTGACCCTGGTTCGTGACCCTCTCCTGGTGGCGGTTTGTGACCCTCTTCTAGTGGTGGCTCGTGACCCTCTCCTGGGAGCGGTTCGTGACCCTCTCCTGGGGGCGGTTCGTGACCCTCTCCTGCGGGAGGTTCGTGACCCTCTCCTGGTTGGTGGTTCGTGACCCTCTCCTAGGGCGGTTCGCGACCCCGGTTCGTGACTCTCTTATGGGGGCGGTTCGTGAGGCATACCCCCATCAGGAATCGAAATCTTGTAGTTTTTCCAATAAGCTAATTTTGCCAAATGACGGCGTTTTCAACCATTCTAACTTTCCTATGACATCAAAAAACATACCAAACAATAGTAGCAACATATAAAATCAATCAAAAACATTATAACATCAATAACCTAGGCTATTGTAGATCAAACATACCCCAAATCTAGGATTTTCCCCTTAACCATATCTAACTATAGGATTAGCAAACTTAATCAAAATTAACCCAAATTCATGCCATTGGCATAAAATAATATTTTAGAATTTCTACATATTTTTTCAGAATTTTTAGATGTATAATTTCGCTAATTATCACTAATCACCCCTAATAAGCCATAATTAGTGTATAAACATGCAAATCCTCACCTTAGCCACAAATGAATGTTAGATCTGAAATTTATATTGATTTGGCATGGATTCCTATGTAGTGCAGCAGCTCCAACTCTGATTTGGTGTTAATCCGACTTGATTTGACATAGATTTAATCAATTAGTGATTAGAAAGTAATCAGAGAGAGATTTGGAAGATAGAGGTCATGATTAGGGTTAGAGGAATGTTTGTGGTGGATGGAAAAATGAAAGGGATTGTTTCTACAAATCGTTTTAGCCCTCCCATAACCTTAATCCCGAAATGGGTTATAGGCCTAGTTGCTAATCACCCTATTAATCTCGATTAAGCTATTCTCCATCTTCGAAACATTATTTCAGCCATATCTCTCAAACGGTAAGTCCGTTTGATTAATGTGACCACTCTATGGAATGGGAATCCATCATTTGAATCCAATGGAAGTGGTTTCAGGTCAAAACTCCTTATCAATCAAAAGTTGTAGGCTAAACAAGATTCGTTAGGGGCAAAATGGTCATTTAAAATTCGACAAAAATCGCAAGTGTGGGAAATGAGCCCAATAGTCGCTTCTAAAGTTAAACGACCATATGACTTCGTATGAGAATAAAATAAATATTCTATGATCCTCCGATACGTAGAATGCGAATCGTTACATTATTGTTGGATGTTTAGTTAAGTGTGATTTTCAAAGGTAAATGTAGCTTTTTTGCTTGGCCAACTGGGTTATATAGTGATTCGTAACACTCTTTCATTACAAAAAACATGTACATAATAATACAGAAGATAGGCAGATTATCTATCAGATATAGACATTTCCTAACCGCTAAAATGATAGATTTAATCACCACATAGGGTGATAATCAAGTACAAACATCGCAAACAAGACAAGCTAAAGTTACACTACCCAAATTTAATAAAAAACAACACTAATTTAATACAACAGGTTGTAAAAGCAATCCCCTAAAATAGGCTGCAAGTTGTCCTACATACACTTACAAGTAGCAAGCCAGACAATCGCAAATAAGCACTACAAGAAACAAGTTTGACTAAGACTTTAACTACAGCAAGCACCACAAAAGGCAACCGACACAACAATGTTCACCGCCACTACTCATTACCTCCAAACTCACCTATACACAATAACAACTAAACACTACTCACCACCTCCTTACTCACCTCTAGCTATCACATACCCAGCCCAACAATGAGGTGGATTTCCTGATGTACCACACGCCCTTAACATCACCACAAAAAGCTACCAAATAGAACAACAGAACCACAAAATACAACCCCAACAACAAGAGAAACAATTCCAGCGAAGCCAACAACCCAAGAGGAATACCCCACTAAAACCAAACAGTATTACTCACATGCTACAAAAGCCGCAGCGAAATAACAAGCAAAACAAACTGAATTAGATAAAAGACACTTGCCAGCACGTAGATGAATCGATCAACAACTGAAAGCTTGCCTTTCAAAGGAACCAAAAGTTTAACCCAAAAAAGCTGATGAGGTAGTAAGGTGACAAAGAAGTCAGATAGCAGAGCTTGCAGAAGCTAGTAGCAAGAAGGAAGAATGCGGGGTTACTCCATGCAGCAAGCAGCTGGAGTAAAGGTTAAAAAAATGGGATGTAAATGTGATTCAGATACGGATTGGTAGAAAATTTAGGGCATGAAACTGAAAAGGGGAAGAGAGTCTTGTTCCTCACGTCAAGAGGGAAAGCTAGTAGAGAGAGGTGAAAAGAGAGAAAAATAAAGGGGAAAAGCGCTAGAATGAGAGAAAAATAGAAAATTGTAGTTGTCACAACTAGACTCATTATTTGCATGATATAGAAGCTTATGTTTATAGATCAATCATTACAAGCCTTAACAATCTATAAAAAACATTTAATATATATATATATATATATTACATTTGTGTGTGCATATATATAAATACTCTACTTATATATTACATATATGATTATATAATATACATATACATATATATATATATATATGATTTTAATTTTTTTATGTTTACATATACTTATTATGAATGATAATAACCAAAATTATATATATGCATATACATAACAAACTACTACTCCTATCAAACACCATTACTAAAATCCAGGACTGGCAAAAGGTCGGACTGCTACAGTGACCAGAGAAAAATCCAGAAAGCTATAGTAACTGCTACAAGGAATAGAATTCCGAAATGCTATAGTGTTTGCATGATCAAAGTAAAACCAAGTTTCTTACCTAACCAACGAAATTCAGTAACGAACCTGAAATATTATGCGGAATCAGTTGGACAATCGTACTAACATAACACCTTCAAGACTGAATGTTAGTAGGATTTTTTACTTGAAGATAATCCATCTAACAACGATTTTGATAAAACAAATCAATGTCCCCAAAAAAATCCCAAACTAAAATCACAAATAACGGGCATTGTAGCACAATATGTTCTCGAAACTATTATTCCCAGAGAATTCTCAAAACCCTAGTCTTAAAAAGTTGATTCTTAACACACTTATCCTCATGATAACCACTTATTATTCCAACTTAGTCCGAGTTCCATTATTTTGGTGCATAAATTTTATTTTACTTTAGGCATATGATAATAGAGCATTTGAATACATATAAATAGACTTGATATAATTCAACACCAAAGAAACTTAGCCTGCCATTCAGGCTATAATAGATACCTTAATTTGAATAAACGTAATAAATGGAAGAAAAAAACCTTATAGAAAGATAGAAGATAATAAATTCTTCTTTATTACAACACCAAAGCATGCTTACAATCCTAGGATTATACACTCAAAAACACAACACACTCTAAGTTACGAGTTCTTTGCTCGGATACCTCACTTATAATACAGACTTATCGACTTACTTCCTGATATAGACGGTCCACTTTTAGTATAATAATACCGACTTTGACTTAATACAGACACCGACTTAATAATTTACAGACATTGACAAACTTTCATCAACTTTACATAAAGTAGTACTTATCCTTATCTTACTTTGCCCATCCAAGCATGCAAATGTCATTTTCAGCTTCTGCAAACTTATAAATATAGCTTTCAAATATTGTTTCTAACCTTTTTGCAATCTTCCAAGCATGGTGCCATTACGTCATAGATGTTTCCATTATTTTGTAACATAATTTTCCAAATATATTTGTTTTATTAACCCTTTGCTGCCTTTTTAAAAAAAAAATTAAACTGTTCAAATATTGCATCAATGTCTTATTCTTCTTCTCGCTTGAAAGGATCCACTTGCGATTCATGTATAACCTCTTTTCCTATTGATGTTGACACAATTAAGGTGTTTGATTTTGTTTCCTCATCTTTCAGCATTTATTTCTAAATCTTTTTTCATTTCTTCTAGGTAGGATTGAATAATTCTGTCTCTTTTTGCAATGCCTTTCTGCTTTTATTGTCGCTTACTAATATGTTCAAATAGACTAGAAGATTCTTTTTGTTGATTCAACAATTTTTGCTCTTGATATTCTTTTTTTGTTCTATTAAGAGAATATGGTCATAGCCAAATAATTTGTCATTTTTCATTAATTTATCCAATTTTTTTATAAAAAACGTCTTCGAAGAGAAGGAATACCTTACTGAGTATTGCTCAATTCTGGCGCCTATTCCCAAATATATGGAATTGAAAACTATATGAAAATGTACGTTGGAGTCATTCCTTTAATCCAATACCTTTTCTCAACAATTTCAACTATTTTTGGCGAAAGATCTGACCAAATAAAATATAATTCTCTAAATTTTTCAAGTAGAATTTTCAAGGATGGACCGAAGTTGATCAACCATTGGACGAACCAATTTGGAATAGGGTGTCTATATAATTCACCACAAATTTTAATAATCCAAGAATGTTTCTTTTTATTATTTTCGTAAAGATACACTCTATATAGTGCATCTACATAGTCCCCGTAGTGAAATTTTATGGTAAAATTCATTTGTGGAACAAACATTTCCTTTTCTTTTAGAGCGATAATCCCAAGTCTTCAGGAAGTATTAGTCTTTTAATTATTATTTTACTAAAACTCAAAATATTTGGATCCCCTGAAAATGTGTTATTTCAATTGTTTATGTTCGTTTTAGGATTACTTTATAAGAACCTATTTGTTTATATGCAGTGACTGCATATGATCTCATGTCAAGTTACCTTTGCATCAAGACCCATGTATTATCTTCCCTTTTCAAATCATAGAATTCCAATAGAAGTATTACCTCTTTATAAGTATTTTCTTCATACGAAGTCATATTTTCTTCATTGTCTTCATTTACTATTACACTGGCATATGTTGCCAAATGATCTTCTTTAGTTATGAATTCCATAAATTTTTTGTATAAAGGATAATTTTTGTCCATAGGAATATTATTTCTCGACGAGTTTGATGCAATATTCTCTTGTATTAATTGTCTATTACACGCTGAGCCAATATATTAGCTCTGGCTCCCTCTTTATTAGAGAGATATTCTCCGGAGAAATTTCCTCTTCCCCTAGGAATCATTATCCAATAAATATTCATGAGTCAAAAATTCTAAAAGATTATTTTCTTGCCCTATTTTATAAATAATTTCAAAATCAAAAGGTGCCTAATGAGCTTGCCATCTAGCAAACATTTGTTTAGATACATCATGCTTAAAATCCTTACTAAACATGTATTTTGCTGATTTGCAATTAGTTTTTATAATAAATTTGTGATTATATAAATCATCTTTAAATTTTAATACACACTTTACTATAGTGCAGATGTCTTTCGTGACCATTGCATAGTTTTTATGATTATTATTCCATTTTCCTTAATGAAATCTCACAAGATATTTTTTTTCTTTTTGGATCTAATTGTTTTAAAATTCCTCTAAATCCTATATCTGAGGCATCAGTTTCAATAACTTATTGTCAATTTGGATTAGCAAGCATCAAACAAGGAAGATTTTTTTACTTTATCCTTTATTTTCTTTACTGCTTACGTATGTTGATCAGTCCAAGGACTGGGATTATTTTTAAATCTATCATATAAAATAACTACATCCTAAGCTTAGATTATATAAAGGATGATACATAATTTATACTTCCTAATAATATTTGTATTTGAGTTTTAACAGTTATTTAATCCGGAAATTTTGAAGCAAATTCTATACTTCTGTTTATAGGAATGATTTTACCCTTCTCTATTTGTGTAAAATATAGGCATTTTTGGTTTAGGTATCACTAGACCATTTTGTATAACTATTTTCCTGAATATTTCCAAATGTTTAAAATGGGTTTCAATATCCTTTGGGAAGATTAAGATATCATCAATATAAACTATTATAAATTCGCTGTTGGGAATAAAAAGCTCATTCAAATATTTTTTGAAATTCCGAGGGAGCATTCTTCAAACCAAACAACGTAACTCTCTACCCATAATGCCCTATGGGAACATTAAAAGTAGTTTTTGTACTGATCAGATTCAAAAATTTGTATTCACCAATAACCTTATCAAGTCGAATTTAGAAAATATAATCGCATCAAATAGTCTATCTAACAGGTCTTTTTTTTATTAGGGATTTGGCGTCTTATCCATTTTAAGACTTTATTAAGAGGTTTGTAGTTTATTACCAATCTAGGAGCACCTCTTTCCTGTTCGTTGTCTATTTACATAAAATGTTGTACATGACCATGCAGATTGGGAAGATCTTATTAACCCCTTATGTAAAGGTATTTGTTGACGTCAAAAGTTGGTCACTAGTGATAGTCAACCTTCAATCATGTAGTAAGCACACGAATAACAATTATGGAATACGGTAAAATAAAGAGAACAGGTAACACGCAAGACTTTTTAGAGTGGTTCGGCAAAGGTGGTGCCTACATCCACTTTATATGTATCGATTTCTTTTGATTACAAGTACAATGCTTTTTCTATTTGAGAAAAGAAGAGGAGTTAGCTCTTTTGCGGAGTTAGCCGTGTGGAGAACTTAGAATTAGAAATATTAAGTGGAGATAAAAGCATCCAGAAGATGGTCCTTTCCTCTTTGATGTATTTATAGATGGAGAAGTGGGCAGCTACGTGGCTTGCCTCTTTTGCAAAGCTCGGACATGTGGAGCTCGATCATTGGAAGTAGTGGCGGCGGTGTGACCCGATCTACTACTGATTAATAGTTTCCTCAAAAATTGGGGCTTACGTGGCACTTGAGATGAGGTGAACTAAACCTAGAGCACTTTCCGAAAGTGGTTGACCTCCCTTAATGCCTTGACAGTCGGGCCGAGTATTGAATGACTCGGCTGAATTTTCCATGTAGATCTGGAGATATCTAGTCGATCTAAATTTCAAGGCAGCGCTTGACTCGGTTGGTCTGGGAGAGCGATTGTGCTGGGGCACGAGACGCCATTGCTTATAGGATATTAACTCGGGCCAAATCTTTTCTGGGCTTTCTGAAGTACAGACCGTCCTATCGGTTGACCGACCGATGCTGAAGAGCGTGTTTCCTAACATTGGGCTTCGATTCGTTGAACCGCAACAGTTTTTGCCAAAAAGTTGGACAACACTATGATCCTCAGAATACATCTTTCTAGGTAAAGGAGGTGTGTTATGAATCTCGTATCAAAGTTCAATGTGTGGGCAGTGATGGTTACGCCGAACCATATTAAGGCCAGAAGTCCGACGATCCCGGTGGTTATATTACAGACAAAAAATCGACGATCGAAGTGGATTGTATTAAGGTCAGAAAACTGAAAACCATTGAGGATCGTATTAAGGCCAAAAAAGTAGTTGTTATCTTTAGTTGTGAGATTCAAAACCTGCAAAAGACTGTATGGTCCCCTCTCGGTCTAGAGAAGGCTTTGGTCTTTGATTGGGCGAGTATTAACCATACTTGGCTTAAAAATATAGGCAAGCAGCAATCACACTTGGCTTAGAGAGGTGACGAGTATCATCCATACTCGGCTTATAGAGATGGCGAGTGTCATCCATACTCGGCCTACAGAGATGGCGAGTATCATCCATACTCGGCTTACAGAGAGGGCGAGTATCATCCATACTTGGCTTAAAGAGATAGCGAGTATGATCCATACTCGGCTTATGGAAAATGTTAATTATGCTCGATTATGTAGGATCATTTGTGAAGTTCAACAAGTGAAGAGTGCACTTGGCTCAGAGAAGGGGCGAGTATAATCCATACTCGACTCAAGGAGTAGGTTTAGTTACGGTGGCAAGCTTTGATCGTGCATTACAAATGATGGCTTAGCACTGATAATATTCGGGTTAGTGAGCATCAATCACGCTCGACTTAAATCATTTAAACATAATCCATATTTGCAAAAGAAAGTTCATTGTTGCTATAAAACTATTACAAGAAAGAAGAAGTAAATAATAAGAGGATGTCTATTGATTCCAGAGCATTCCTAGGAGCTAAAATCTAACCCTGTACATGTGTACATCAACATATCCGTTTTATTGAAAGAAATAAAAGCACATCGAAAATAAGAAATCTAAATCTTATTAATTGATGATGATGCCGCGAGTGTTGAGCTCAGGGTCCTTTCCTTTTCTAGGAGCTTGAGGACCGGCCTAAGGAGCTTGGGCAGAAGATTGTGGTGCCATGGCCGGTGTGATTTTCTCGGAAAGTTCTCCTCGCCTGACCCTATCCTCGATGAGATCGCGTAAGTGCTTGCATTATCTGGTACTATGACCGGCTATGTTGTGAAACATGCAGTGCTTTCCAGAATCGAGCTCTTTCTGGGTTAGCTCTCTTTGAGGAGGTTTTGGGAAAGGTAGAGATCCTCGTATGTTGAGGTAGATGTCGATCAGGGAAGAATTGAGCTTGGTATATTGATCATACTTGTTTTCTCTCCGGGGTCGCATGTTGCGTTCATTCTTTTCCGAGGCCTTTCCTCTTCCTTTATTCTGGTCGTTGGTGTTGGATGGACCTCCTTGTTTGGTGGCAAGGACCTTAAGGCTCTCCATCTCAATGCTGACATCTTCTTGTCGGAGGAAACGTTCGGCCTCTGCATAGAAATCCTCAATGTCCTTGGGGGATCTCTGGTCAAAGAGATTGAGAATTCTGACCAGTTCTGGACACCTGCGATGGAGACCAAAAGCACCATTGATGGCTTGGGTCGATCGACTGATGCTACGACCGTGTTGAATCTTTCGAGGAAAGATCGAACTGTTTCACCCGGTCGTTGCTTGATGGAGGTTAGGAATATAACACTTTTCGGTCGGGAGATGTGAACTCTGAACAGCTCGATGAAGCGGGTGACCAGCATGTTCCAGCTGCCGATCGACTCCATTATTAGCTGTCGAAACCACATGCCAGCTATATCCATGAGGAAGAGTGGGAAACACTCGGCCATTACATTAGTCGATGTGCCAAGCACTTCCATATGATGCATATAACAAATGCGATGGATGGTCGGATCGATCCGACCATTGTAGGGTTCAATGGTAGGGAACTTGAAGTCTGGAGGATCGTGGGAATTCCTGATCTCCCCGGTGAAGGAGTTGCACTGGATATTGTCTATATCCTATTGAGAAGAAGTGACTGTAGCAAAGCGTCGAATGATGCTTGCAAGCTGGATTCCATCTCCGAGGAGTCGCTGCCACGAATCTTGCTCTGCATTTGGGAGAGCTACAGCATTGGGGACCAACGAAAGCATGCTGGGAAGGATGGTCGTTGGTTAGGCTCGACCTCTGAGGGTTAAGTGAAGGTGAGGGAGAGGGTCCATCACAGTTGTTGGTTCTAGGTAGAATGGCTCCTCTTGAACCTGATCAGAATTGATCCGAGCCATTCCCGCAATGGAAGGTCCGGGATAATCCAGCATAGCATGTGATGTTCGGGGCTCCTTGTTGCCCCCGTCCAAGGCGATGTCAGAAGGATCCCTAGTAGCGTTTTCCTCCGTCATGGTGAGAACCGGTATGGTAGAGTGGTCTCCCTGGTTTGAAGGGAAGGCTCCACCAGCTCTTAGTTGAAGGAGAGGCGGCATAAGACGAGTCTGTTGTAAGATGCTGGGATGTGATGGGAATGGCGTTGATCCCGCCTGACCCAGCGGTTGATCGATTGGTCCGGGGAGTCGAGTTGGTCCCCAGAGTGGAAGCAATATGGTCGAACGACCTAGATCTTGATCGCGGGCCTCCTGTGAATCTATAGCTGCAGCTGCGCTGGTTACTGGAAGCGATACTCCTGGCTGTGATTGGTCAGCGGGTGGAGCCGAGTCAGGAGGAAGCAAAGGTGTTGCCCGATCCAGGGCTTGGATTTTCGCAGACCGAAGATCAGTTATTTCCCTAGTCCCGGTCGGTGGAGGAATTGATGATGAAGCTTTAAATCCCATCTCCATCCGACCGAGAAGGTTATCCATCAAATGTTGTTGTCGTTCGAGGAATTTGCCTTGAGATGTCATTTGGCCTCTGAATTCGGCCATAATCTTATCTATGTCATCCCGGGTAATATATCGGGACAAGTCTTCATGAGAGGAGGCTTTCAGACTTGCTTCTACAGCGGTTGTGTCGGTTGCATCGGCATTTGTGGGGCGGGAAGATGTTGCATCTTTCTTCAGCTTGTTCACCATGGATCAGAATTTGCTAAAGGACGTACAGTATTTTGGAGCGTGCACCCCTTCCTGGCGCGCCAAAGTGTTGACGTCAAAAGTTGGTCACTAGTGACAGTCAACCCCCAATAGTGTGGAGAGCACATGAATAACAATTATGGAATACGATAAAATAAAGAGAACAAGGAACACATAATACTTTTTGTAGTGGTTCGGCAAAGGTGGTGCCTACGTCCACTTTATATGTATTGATTTCTTTTGATTACAAGTACAATGCTTTTTCTATTTCAGAAAATAGAGGAGTTGCCTCGTTTTGCGAGTTTTCCATGTGGAGAACTTAGAAACAGAAATCCTAAGTGGAGATAAGAGCGTCCAAAAGAAGGTCCTTTCCTCTTTGAGCTTGGATGTATTTATAGATGGAGAAGTGGGCAGAGCGGGCTGCCACGTGGCTTGCCTCTTTTGCGAAGCTCGGACACGTGGAGCTCGATCATTGGAAGTAGTGGAGGCGGTGGGACCCGGTCTACTGCTGATTTATAGTTTCCTTGAAAATTCTAGCTTACGTGGCAGATGAGGTGTATTAAAAGTATAGCTTTGTCCGGAAGTGGTTGACCGCCTTTAATGCCTTGAGAGTCGGGCCGAGTATTGAATGACTCAGCTAAATTTTCCATGTAGATCCGGAGATATATGGTTGATATGAATTTCAAGGGAGCGCTAGATTCGGTTGGTCTGGGAGAGTGATTGTGCTAGGACACCAGACACCATTGCTTGTAGGAGATTAATTCGGGCCAAGTATTTTCTGGGCTTTTTGAAGTACAGACCATCCTATCAGTCGACCAACCGATGCTGTAGAGCATGCTTCCTGACATTGGGCTTCGATTCGTTGAACCGCAAAAGTTTTTGCCAAAAAGTTGGTCAATAGGATTCAATTTCTTTTTTACATAATTTCAAATGTTTAGAATTCATTTTACAAGGTCTTTCCTTAGTTGGAATCTTTTTCTCATCAAAATCATCTTCATAAGGAATACTAATAGTGTGCTTTTTCCTATTCCAAAAGGAATATGGATGCTTATTGCAAACTTCTATGGATAACAATTTAATTTTTTTTTCTTGTAATTTAGGATTTCTTAATTTTTCCTCTAAAGTTAATGTAAGTACGTCTTGTTTAGGAAAATTTAAATGTGATGTATTTTGTATATTACAAAATCCTTTATTTCAAGTAAAACCTTTGTAAATGTTTTTGTTATAAACTCAAATACTTTAGGCTTGTTTTTATAAGTTTGTGTTATCCCAATTTAGGGGTTATGGTATATCTTATTTGTAAAGGTCGTTCCTAGTATTACTTTGTTTGTGAAAATTTTCAATGGAAAAATTTAATGACCCAGATTTTATTAAGAAATATTTAAATATTTAAAATGAAGTATTTTAAGGATTTACGACTTGAAATTTATTTAATTTAACATTTGAATGTGCAATTTATAATATAATTAAAAACGAGCTCGAAGCAGCGCGGTAATTCATAATATTACATTTTGAACTTTAAATGAAAATACATAATGCAGTATAAGTCAAAATTCGTTGAAATAAGAAACGTTAGAATCTATTTAACTATATTTTTCTAACAAAAGTGAAAAATCAAGATTTCGTCATATAGATTGTAAGTTATGTCCAAATCAAATTTTCAAAAGTCATTATGGAATTATTTATAAACCATAACGTTTTATTTAATAAAATAAAAGGATTTTGTAATATACTGAATATCGGTTAGGCTTAAAAATTGAAGTATCGAGTTTTAAATCTAATGCAGTTTATTCTAGAGGTATATGATATTATATTTGGATATATAAGATAGTATTAATTATTTTATTATTAATTGAATACTTTTGTAATTAAACAATATTATAATATTATTACACATGCCTTAAAATAGTCATTTTGTAAACGACCTCCGTTTTCGATGAAACCAATTTTGTTGGATCCGGAATAGTAAATTATTGTAAGATTACAAATTTTAGGCTAATTTGAGGTAGTATGTAGCCATGCGAGATATAAACGTTTAATATAGATAACTGATCAATAATTTGAACTCGAATTAGCTCTATTTGAGCAAACAGACTCGGAGTTCGACGAAACAAGTTTCATTAGGATCGTAATTACAAACCATAGCAAGATATCAATTTTCACCCCGAATGTAATTCATATGTTCTCGTGCGAATTTTTGAACGACGGATACAGGTAGCGTTAAAATATAAATTTATAAACCAATGGAAAAGGCTTCACGTGTAAGCTAAAATCTACCCTCTAAATACACTTCCAAACCAGTCATTCTCCTCCTTCCACATTTGGCAACCGAACATTTGCAAATAAGTCCTTCTCTTTGTTTTAATTTTTATCTTCCAAATGAGTGATAATTGGTGAAAGTCTCCAACATGAAAGTTGGAGTACTCAGTAAGGGCTACTTGCTGTAAAAAAAATTGTAGCGAACGGGTGACGTAGTTCGCCGAAATCTCAGATCGATGGTGAATTTATAACTTTGGTATTTTGGTGAATAGCGAGCAAACTGTTGAAAGTTATATGAAGTGGCCAACTAGGAAGTTGGAGAGGGGAGACATAACAACTCTGTCGTTAAGGATTTGGCTTGAAACGGCCTGTGGTGGCATCGACGTCGACATAATCGTGCATGATCGTTTTTGTGTAGCAGCGAACGAAGATTCACAATTTCTAGCGAATGTAGGAGTTGTGGCGCGGTGACGTGGGTGGCGGTGGCTCGGCATCTGGCAGCCTACAGTGGCAGCGAGCTTGAACGTGGGTGGAGCTTTGGGTTTGAACGGTTGGAGAAGGAGAAGGTTAAATAATATTTTATTTAATTATTCAATTAGTTTAATCGATGTTTGTACATTAATATCTTGTTAATACGAACTCAGAATTAAACGAAACAAGAAATGTAGGGGTCAAGGAGTCGAGAGTTTCACAAAAAACCAATTTGGTTGGATTTGGAGCAAGCTGGAATTTTAGATTAAATTAAACCCACGTTTAATTTAATCCAAAAAGTGATTGTTATTAATGATCATAACTCAATGTGAACTCCCTAAACCGATTTAAAAGTTATTAATTTTATTTGGTTATATATTGATTGCTCGTGATTCCAATGGTTGCTTAGTGGATAATGGACGTTTATTTACTGTTATTAATTTATTTATTGTTTTTGTACATTTAAGCGTTAAAAATTATAACGCTTATCTTGTGACAGTTGCTTGATGGATGTTGAACTATTGTGGTTGTTATTATTATTGTTCACACAATTAACACCACGAGTATGAAATAATTTGTAATTTACTGAGTTTCGTTCCATTGGGATTTTAAATGAATTTTGTATTTATTTAAGTGAAATTTGACGTAAAAACGAAAACTGGATTTTAATATCCGAAACGATTTGAAAATGAAGTTAAGATGATTTCAAACAACGTTTGAAAAGGTTGAGTTGGATTTGAATTAAAAATGGATTGTTTTAATTAAAATTAAAATTAAAATTTGAGTAGTAAATTCAAAAAGTGAATTCAAGTTAGGTATATAAATGACGTTTTTAACTCTAATAGAGTGTTCCATTAATCTTATTTATTTTTATAATGAATTACAGTAAAGTTTGAATTTCAAAATATTATATTTTGAAAAGTACTATTATTTTAATATTATAATAATATAAAATATTCAATTTTGAAATATAATTGAATGGAGATTGAATCATTTTTAAGCGACTTTATAAACGATTTATAAAATATATTTGAATTGAACCGACGAAATTTATTTAAAATAATAAAATGGTTTGAATAAGCCGTGTCGTGCAACGAAAGTTCGTGAATTTCAACCTTAAACTTTAAATGGCCATAATTAATGCAACTTAAATCGGAATTGCACGAATCTGGAAACGTTTGTTTTCTATTGATAAGAGCTTTCAATTGAAAGAAGAAAATTTGGATTTCAAGTCATGTTTAAATCTATTTTTGAAATGGTCGTCGTAAACGCAGTTCAATGATCGTAATTGGAAATCGATTGAAATAGCCATATAAAAATTATTAAAAATATGAAAAAATTATGATAAATCATAATAAGTGATTTGAAATAGTTTTGGAAAAGAAATATGAAGTTTTGAACTATATTTCGATTTTTGTGTTTTCAACCTAACGGTTGAATATGGTAAACGATGTTTTGACGTTAAAAATTAAATAATGCATATATAGTTTTTAAAAGCTATTATATATGGTTTATATAATTAATAAATAATTTGAAAAGTAATCCGGCCTGATTTTATAATATAAGCCGAGTTCTGATAGGACTAGTCCCACAACGACAGTTCGTGAAGGTCGACCATTGACTTCGAATTGATGTACCGGGAGATCCGACCATCGGATCTTCCTAAAACGAGAAGCTTGGGTTTGTATCAAAAGAGTTTTCAAATGCAAAAGAAATTTTTAAGATTCAACGGTTAGATCTTAAAATAAGTGCAAATCAATTTGAATAAATTGGATTTAGATAGAATTGATCTTCATATATTTGGTATTGATTACCATTGTGTAGACGTTTACTATTTCAGGAATTTGGAAGATGTTTTACATTGTTATTCCACTTATGGTATTTGTTGATTACGAGAATTAGTGTTGAATATAAGTTGATGCAAATTCTGTTTAAATCTTATATTTAATATCAATAGGTTTGGGTTTGTCGTGAATGGTGTCTTTAATAACATAGTTCTTTAACCCAGTAGAAAGAGAAGATGATTTCTCAAGATTAGTTAAAATGAACTCTTTATTTATATTGAATATAAAGATTTAAAGAAAGAAGTTGGAATTCGGTGGTTTATCGTTGAGCTGGGGTGATCTGCTGGGTGTTTGATATGATGTTGGTTTAGGGCTTCGGGGTCATACACTTGATAGATTGTCCTCTTGGCATTGTGCAATTGTGAACCAATTCTGGTTAATGAATGATTTACCCTAACGATATGTATAAGAAATCGCAAGTACAATTTTGCGTCAGAGATATGATTTGGGAATGTTAAAAGTGACTTATCATAATAATGGTTAATGAATGGTTCGAAGTTGAGTAAGCGTGTTTTCAAGTAACAAAAAGATGTAATCTTTAATTAGATTTGAAATGAAAGAAGTTAATCAAACTTACCAGAATACAGGGGTATTAAATATAAAATACCACCGGTTTTGCTCCATGGGATGAATAGGTTGGGAATGGGATAACGATTTGAGAATCTACCTTTTTCCATGGGATTCAATAATCCCTATAAAGCATAGAAAACTCGATTTGAGTTAAGTTTGGGAAATGAGATTATATAATCTTTTGAAATGATTTCCAAGGAAAGATTTAAAAAAGAGCTTAATAAAAGTAAATCTTTGATAAGATTTAAGGGAGTAACTCTCAATGGGAAGAATGATTTGAGTAAATGAATATTCCAAAATGGAGTGAGGCTCATGATATGTTTATATATCAAAATAGATTGTGAAGAAGCAATAGTTATTTGGAAAGACTGGACTTCGACCCATTCTGAACAACTATACGACGAGTATTGAAAGTATTGTTGAAGACCAGGGACCTTCACATCATTTGGATTATTGCCGATGTATCGATTGGGAGGTACACCCAAGACGAGATTATAAGCGGTGGTCGTCTAGAAGTACTCAGAGATTGTCTGAATTTGCAAGGGCCTCTCTTCTTAATTAGATGAAGAATAAGGTGCCTTCAGTTTCGTTCAGACCTATAACAGACTTGTAAATGGATTATATATTGTGAATTGACAATGTGGCATGCTAAATGCTGAGCCGATCAGAGCTTCTTGTTGAAAAGTAGAGCTTTGTGGATGATGATCAAAGCATGACTGATATAGCGTTGTTTTGTGTTAAAACTTGACTTTAAAGCCTCACAACCTGTGAATGGTCGAAAACATGAAGATGGACAGTAGAGATATGGACTAATGTTTCCTTCTAACTGAAAAGTGATGCCATGGTACGAAGCTCAGGCAATTTACTTATGTGGATGTGGATCGAGGCGCCTCAGATGATGGTCAAATACGATTAGGAATACGATCAGGGAACGTTATGTTCATGAAATATTCTAATCAGCCCGTTAGTGCTTGATGATTCTACCAATCCGAAGGACAATGCGTTGAGTCCTAGGACATATTGCTAGGTTTTTTGAATGGTTAAGAAAGATCCTTTGCCTTGGTCATTGATGGAATCCAACTTCCAATACGAGCATTGCATTTTCATTTGTAACCTAATAGCCACATAATGGGATGTGGCATGATGCGAGCTAAGATTTATACATTTACATTCGAAAGTGATTTACACGCTATGCACTAGTAATAATACCAAAAAAAAAATGTTTTCCATGTATCAAGCATGTTTGGTTATTATAAGGTAAAACTCTTTCCTTCGGTTTGTGTTGCCTTGTGTTATGGGACTTGAGTCTTATAATAGCTTCATTTTTCAAAAAGCATCGCGAGTTGTTTATTAACGTTATTCATATGTAGAAAACCCATTCCGTGTTATATGGCGTGGTGCTGTGATTTACCTAATTTTAAATTAAAGGTAAATAACCGTTTTAATTCTCACACCAGTCTCATGACTGACTCGAAGATTATGGTTTCCCACCTAAACTGTGGGTGCCCACATTTTCCACACGGGCAGTCTAGTAGTTTTGTTTTGTAGATATTTTATAGAGAAGGTGCTAGATTGAAGCTAAAGTTGAGTCTAGAGCATTTTATTTCTTCCGCTGAGTTTATGGTTCCGTTGTATACAAATTATATTCTGATATAGTTATTTACGCTGTGCATTGTGTTTATTATTGTACTCTGATATATTCTGTACTCTAATGTAAATGTAATGATAATGAAAAAGTTATTTCGCTCAGTGTTCTTATTAGTCATAATCCCAAGCGATATGTCTTGTTGATCGATTTAAGTCGTTTGGATTATCGGTTTGAATTGGGCGGTTGGACGAGTCGTTACGCTTGGCATCAAAGCTTTGGTGTATGACTCATTTGAACAGAAGGAGAATTCATCAGTGGTAGGATTAGAAACATCTTAGTAAAGTGACTCCTTAGAGATAGGGTTAGTAATGCCCTAGAATGAGACTGAAGAGTATTATATATAGAAGACAATGAATTTACGTATATATATAAAAATGAATTTGGTTTTGAAATATTATCATGTAATAAGAGTCTGAGTGTTTTATTTGACGTTGAGGTTGGATATAAGAAGATTTTGGATATATGCCTTGCAATCGTATATCTGAAGTCTTAAATATACTTGATAGATATATAATCTCATTCTAGTCGCTTGAGAATGATTCTATTGATGATTGTGCAGCATCAGTAGTAATTTTCGAGCTTCGAAAGTGGGATGACTATATGATTCCAATTAAAATGTCGAGAGATACTTAAACATATTTAAATAGGTGTTTGTGAATGATATGAGTTTTAAGTTTAACTAATATAAGTTAAATGGACTGAAAGGACAAAAGATGAATCAAACGAATTAAGATTTAACTTAAGTAAAGTTAAATAAAAGTTAGGATGATAAAACTAAAATGAGAAGGAAAAATAACGTTAGTGTTGAATTGAATTGGAAATTAGTTGGAATTGGATGTATATATATTGGACACGTCATATAATGGAAGCCAAGAAGAGTAATAAAATTTTATTTCCAACACAAAGCTACATATCTACTGTATCGATTGAGTTTGATGATTTTATGAGTTGATTGGCAAGTCGTTTGGATTTTCTTTTTGATGACAAAGGCCTAGAGAGGCAAGTTGTAGTTTTACCGATAGGGCTGTACAGAGGAGGTTATGGTGAAAATTTTCAAAAATCTGAGGCGTTAGCCAAATTTTGAGAAATGGGAAGTTCCTAGAAAATGAAAAGCTGTAGAACTTGAGTTAATTAGAACAAAGGCTGAATTGGTTAAGTAAACGACCTTCAATTTTGTTTTCGATTTCGAGGATAAAATCATTTTAAGTGAGGAGAATGTAACGACCCGGGTTTTATTAAGAAAGATTTAAAACGAATTATTTTAAGAATTTACGATTAGAAATTTACTTAATTTAATGTTTGAACGTACAATTTATAATATAATTTAAAACGAGCTCGCAGCAGCGCCATAGTTCGTAATATTACGTTTTGAACTTTAAATGAATATACATAATGCAGTATAAGCCATCGTTGAAACAAGAAACGTTAGAATCTATTTAACTATATCTTTCAAAGAAAAGTGAAAAATCGAGATTTCGTCGTATAGATTGTGAGTTATGTCCAAATCAAGTTTCCAAAAAAATCGTTATGGAATCGTTTATAAGCCATGACGTTTTATATAATAAAATAAAAGGATTTTACAATATATTGAATATCGAATTGGCTTAAAAATTGAAGTATTGAGTTTTAAATCCACTACAGTTTATTCTGGAGGTATATGATATTTTATTTTATTCGGATATATATGATAATAATAATTAGTTTATTATTAAATTGAATAGTTTTAGATTTAAATAATATTATAATAATATTACATAGTCCTTAAAAATTGTCATTTTCAAATATAAAATCATATGTTGTTGTTTCCATGTAATATCACACACCTCCTCAAAATTGGCGACTACATTTCCCCCAAATCCTCCGTCATCCCCAATCTTTCCTCACGTCTGTCCTCTTCACAGATCAACTCTCACCTTGCTCCTTCTTTACAAACCAGATCACTACCTCCTAACCCTCTGCCTCTTGATCCCCCTCACGTCCCTGACCCTCTGACTCAACCTTTTAACCCTAGCTTCACCTCCGGTCCATCTTCTGGACCAAGAAAATGGTCATCTCTTTTCGATTCTAAACCACGAAACGCGGGATCTTTCTTGCCGCTACCGATGGATCTCGTTTATGCTGGAAAGGCTCTGAAACCAACAACACTAATTTTGGATGCTGCTAAGGAAAAATGGGATGGCTATCTCATTGGGCACTTCCTCGATAAGCCTCTTTCCTACACAGCAGTGATAAATCGCCTGAAACTGGTCTAGCATCCTTCTGGTGGTATTAAGGTTTGCTTGACAGGAAAAGTATTTTTTTCAACATTGAAAATATTGAGGACAGAGATCGGATCCTTCGAGCGGATCCTGTTATTATCCAGAGTAAGATTTTCATTGTACGTCCTTGGGATGTTGATATAGGAGATTTGAGAAAAACTATTAAGTCAGATCCTGTGGATAAAATTGACGAACCTACCTCTACATGGTTGGTCAAAAATATGGATCAGTTGGCTTGCAATGCGGGTTGGTAAGTTCCTTTGCTTGGACCTATCTACCGAAAAGCTTGAACACTTAGAGTTTGCTAAATTTATGGTGGATGTCACATCGAACACAGAATTACCAGTGAGCTTTCCTGTGTTATTGCCAGATGGTAGTGAGCAGGAGGTATATGTTACTTACATATGGATGCCAGAAATTTGTGCCAAGTATATTTGGTCACTTGACTGATAAATGTGACAAAATTACGGAAGAGAGTATCGTTGATACTACATGGTAAAAGGAAACTGTCAACACTACAAATGTTAGAATGAAGCCTCTTGGTAAAGTGCCCGCTGGTTTCGAGTCCTAAAACAAGAATAATTTAGAGTGGAGAAAAGTGTCAACAAAGAACAAATTGTCTTTTGAAGCTTCTACCTCATCACTGCCAACAGGGAAAGAAAATGTAAGAACTGAAGGCAATGACAGCAACAGCTTCAAGGTCCTTATTGACTTGACCGAAGACGAAACTGGAGAGGATATAAGTACTGACTGTGAAGATGGAAAATTACAGCAAGTAAGTGATTTTTTAAATAAGACCTTCTCTAAATAAAAAGGTGAGTTTGACACAATACGTGATGCATGTGCAAGTAAAACAGTGAGTCAATCTAATGGGATTGAATGTATGCTAAATAAAATGGGGGATAATTACAAGGTAGCAGTAATGCTTGCTCCTCTGCTTTGAATTGTAATGAAACAGAAAATAGGAGGATAAAAGGTACTGTTGAATGTGATGCTAATGTCGTAGTCAAGATTAATGAGAAGGTTAACAGCATTATTGATGAACACTTGTGTCTTGACTCCTTTCTACATGGCAAATTCAACTGTGTGGATGATGCAATGATTTTTTTTATAGCAAAACAGAAACAGTAAAAGTTATTGATAGTGGAAAGCATGACAGAGTAAATGCTAATGACAAGGATAAGGAAGGGATCAATGTCTCTGGTGGAAATAAAACTTTGACTACCTCCACTCTTAAACCAGGCTTTCTGAACCTTGGAACCAAATCACTTATGAAATCGTCTTCCAATGAACAACCAGTGCCATCTCTCAAAGAAAATGTACCAAAGAAGCCTGGTCCCTATGATCATATTAATCCGCCTCCGGGCTACAAAGATCCTCTAGACAGCTTCATCAACTCGCCAACATCTAGTTCATCTGGTTGCAAAATTGGAAACACTCCAATTACAAGAAGCAAAAAGATTGAGCTATTGAATGGGATTAACGACGACAAAGGCTAAGGTTGTAGCCTCTGCAACGCAGCAAGAAGACAAGACAATCTAATGTGATGCGGCATGTAATGAAACTAGTAATACAGAAAATGTCATATGTTTCACTTTTGCCTTCCCAGCGTGGAATAATTATTGTTGTATGTAAGCTGCATAGCACCAGCTCTCAAATGTATTTTATTTTTCATTAAATAAAACAATGGCCGATCCATTACAAAAAAAAACCAGTCGGTCATGCCAAAAAAATAGTCATTTTACAAACGACCTTCGTTTTCGATGAAACCAATTTTGTTGGATTTGAAATAGTAAACTATTACAATATTTCAAATTTCGAGCCAATTTGAGTTAGTACGTCCCCATGCGAGATATAAACGTTCAATGTAGGCAATCGATTAATTATTTGAGCTCGAATTATCACTATTTGAGGAAACGGACTTCAAGTTCGATGAAGTGAGTTTCACTAGGACTGTAATGATAAACCATGGCTACATATCAATTTTCACCCCCGAACGGGGTTCGTATGCGCTCGTGAGAATATTTAAGCGATGCATACATGTAGTTTTACAATATAAATTTATAAACTAATGGACGAGGCTTCACGTGTAAGCTAAAATATACCATATAAGTACACCCCAAACCAATAATTCTCCGCATCCACATTTGGAAGCCCAACATTTGCAAATAATTCCTCCTCTTTGTTTTAGTTTTTATCTTCCAAATGAGTCAGAATTGGTGAAGGTCTCCAATATGAAAGTTGGAGTACTCGGTGAGGGCTACTTGATGTAAAAAAATTAGTGGCGAACGAGTGAAGGAGTTCGTCGGAATCTCAGAACGACGGTGAACGTACAACTTTCAGATTTTGGTAAATAGTGTGCAAACTGTCGAGAGTTACATAAAGTGGCCAGCTAAGAAGTTGGAGAAGGGAGATAGGGCTAGTACTTTTAGTTGGAGGTTCGGCCAGAAATGGCCTATGGTGGCGGCGGCGTCGACATGAATGTGGATGATCGTTTTTGTGTATCAACGAACGAAGATTCACAATTTCCGCCAAATCTAGGGGTTGTTAGGCGAAGTCATAAACTACAGATTTGTAGGTGGTGGTAAGATGGAGGTGCTAATCAAATTTGGAGTCGAATGGTTATGTGTGGCGACCTAATTTCCAGCCGATGTCATTTTTGTTTATGACTGGAATTGGGGACGATGGCGATGAGGTGAGTTGCGGTCCAAGAGGCGCAGGCGCACCTCGGTGGCGCGGTGACGTGATTGGCAGTGGCTCGGCATTTGGGGGCCTATAGCGGTGACGAGCCTGAATGTGGGTGGAGCTATGAGTTTGAACGGGTAGAGAAGGAGAAGGTTAAATAATATTTTATTTAATAATTTAATTAATATAATCGATGTTCGTACGTTAATGTCATGTTCACTCGAACTCAAAATTGAATGAAACAAGAAACGCTGGGATCGTGCTGAAACACCCCACCTCCATTAATGTCACTCACAAAGGGAATGCATTAACTTCAGTGAAGCGTTATAGGTAAAAGATGCAAATAAATTACAAGATAGACAAATAAAACAGCGGAAAACAAAGTCATTTTATAAGCAACGTAGTTCAGTCAAGCTTTTACAACAATTAACTCAATCATACTTAAAAGTACTACATAAAACTTCTATCTTGATTCAAAATTTTCCAAGTATATAAGAAGCATAAAACATAGCAAAGTGCATAAGTCCCCAAATTAAAGTGAAAACACAGCCATAGCCAAAGATAAGAGGATCCAAGCAATACATCAAAGAATCTTCAAGCTTGGAAAGAGAAACGGTCCAAACTGAGCTGAGCTATTCCCTCCCTGACTACCTGGGGTGAGAAACGGAAGAAAAGAAGACGAAAGAAAACAGGTCAGACATAAATCCTAGTAAGTCCAATGACTTTCAGTATGTAAACAGGTAAAAGTAACATGACATAAATAAACTGAATATAAGACAATACCATGATAAGAGGCATAACAAGATAAGATTAGCATAAGATATGATAAGGCAAGATAAACTGAATCACTTCTACTTTTTCTCTGCTTCGCTACTACCCTTTTATTCTGGTTTCTATATCTCTGCACCACCTAACTAGTGTCCCAACTAGAAATATGTATAAAATGATAATGTGATCCCAATCCCCGCAATTGTGGTAGCCTTCAGGTGTACATCTATTATGAGGATCCCACCTCAATCTGCTTAATTGCCATGTATATGTTAGATGTACCCTTACTACCCTATTGATCGACTCCCTAACTCGCATGTGTGTATTACTTTTGTCATTTAATCTCGCTCGTATGCATTCATTACTTGTGTCATTCGGCCCCGTTTGTATGTAGATACCTATGTTGGCCCCATCATGGGGTGTATCAATTCCCATGATGGCAACCCGACACGATTCAAGATGCATAGTGTATACTACTAATGCCAAGTGCCTACTTTTCCACTTCGGAGCACGTGCACGCCCATACTCCATCGGAACTAAACTGCTGCACCACCCGCCGCTATTTTGACTGCTTATAATCAGCCCAGTAATCGTGCCCCACCCTGCCTAGCTCAGGGAACCATGATACATCTACGTGGGTTACAACTGAAATGGGTCCCCATTACTAGGGTTTCCTAATCAACATGTTTTAATGGTTAAGTGTTCTCAATTTAACTTAACCCCACCCATTTGCTTAATTAACATGTTGTACTAGTTAAGTGTTGCCTATTCACATGTTACCTAACCTTCTCACTGATTCACGCATGTTTATTTAATGGTTAAGTTTGTGGGCCTATACATACTAATATTACCCACTTACCAAAGATTTACTTAACCCTTCCCCTTATCAAGTCCATATGTATTATTGGTTAAGCTTGCGTTAACCCTATACACTTTGTTCATATAATATTGGTTAAGTTGTCTTCTTGTCCATGTTAAATTAACCCACCCACCTACCATGTCATATTGGTTAAGTGTTTCTTATTAACTTAACCCTTCCCATTCATCATGTTGTATTGGTTAAGTGATTCCTATTAACTTAACCATGTTCATTCATCATGTTATATTGGTTAATTATTTCCCCTTGACTTAACACTACTCATTCATCATGTTATGTTGGTTAACTTAACCCTACTCATTCATCATGTTGAATTTTGGTTAAGTGTTTCCTATTAACTTAACCCATCCACTTGTCATGTTACCTTGGTTAAGCGTTGCCCTATCACACATCATGTTATATTGGTTAAGTGTTGTCCTCTTGTATTAACTTAACCCTACCATTCTTAGCATGTCCGTTCATTAGCATTAATTCATTCATTAATGCCTCAACCTCTCCCATTAGAACTGTTGTTTGCGGTTTCTGGATGTGCTGGGCGGTTCTGGGAAGATTTCTACCGCAAACTCATTCTAACCTCGGGTTTTGGGCTTAATGCGCTAATCTTTCACATTAGATTTATATTGTTGCGGTCGCTGGATGTTCCGGGCGGTTCCGAGCAGTCTTACACCCCAACTCAATCTAACCTCGGGTTAGACACGTTCATCTTTAGCCAATTTACATATTTACCAATAATGTCCAAGTCTAGATTTTATATACTAATTATCCCAAATTTAACAAAACTAGTCATGTTCCAATTCTCAAGTTATGTCCAACCAAGCCAATTGCAAGTTATGCCCCACAAATTAAATTTCAAGTTATTGCCCAAAGTTGGTTACACCTAATCTTCCCAATTTGCAATAATAGTCATGCCCTAAAAATCTCAATATACATTATGCTTGGCGTCCCAACCAATAGTTATGCCCGATCTAGATTTAATATTCCAATTTACAGTTTACACCCTATCTAGATTTAATATTTCAATTTACCCCAAGTTCGCAATAATAACAATTATGCTCAATTATTTCACCAAATACATTACGCCCAATATTTACCCAATATAGGCTATACCCAAATATTCCCCATGTTCCAATCATTCGTATTTCACGATTTCAGCCTAGGTTCGAAGGTAACCCAGGTTCATAAAAGAAAAAGGAAATGTGGGAAAAGAGAGAGAAGGAGCAAGAATAGGCATAAAAATAGGCATGTAACGACAGACCTAATACCAGAAAATCTAGATCCAACAAAGATAGATTCTTGAATAAGCTGATACAATCATTATCGCAGGCATAAGAATAACATCATGAACCAAAAAGGATTATATATTCGATGTTCAACAAAGATAAGCATGATTGAATCGATATAATAACTTCTTAGGCATGTAAAATCATAGATTCAATAGAAAGATAGGGGTAAATCTGAAAAGATTGTCTCATCATCAAGCATAGACTTAGATTCATTTTATTACATGCCAAGATTACTATTAGGTGCTCAAATCTGAAAATAACATGAACTTATAGAAAATGAACGGATCATGTTTTCTGGGATCTAATTTCGGAATTTGTTAAGCTTATCCTTTGATGTAGACGTTCGATTCTCTAATTCGGATTTGGTTTGGAACTTTCTAACTAGATTTCTATTTTGGAGAAGATGGAGGCTAAGCTAGCTTAGACATGGACAGCATGGAGGCTTCATAGAATAGGGTTATGAGGCCTAGGGTTGAGATTTGGGGGTGATTATATAGAAATCTAGGATTAATTCAAGCCTTTAGATTAGTCTAGGAGAAATCAGAGGCATCAAACCAAAGAGATGTATCATCCAGCCAACCATAGCACGACACATAAGTCCTAATACCTTTGAAATTAGTTCTCGCCCAATCAGGGAAGGCCACATCAACTCAGGGTTATAAAAATTCGTCATAGGAACTGGATCCCAAAAGGGGTCGACTCCCTACAAGGGGGGTCGGCACCTATGTCGACATCCCTATAGGGGGGTCGACACCTATGTCGACTCCCATATAGGGGGGTCGACACCTATGTCGACTCCCCCTGGGGGGAGGGGTCGATACCTCTGAGAGGAAAATTTCCCACTCAGCACGCTCTACTCAACCACTCAATCACAGGCATCCATTGTCCTTAAAAAGATTTCTAATGCTTTCATGATCATACGCATAGTGTGTGTGTGTGTGTATGTCCTTATCTAATGCAAAATCAGGCGGTCTACTGATTCAGTGGATCTCCTTAATGCGAATTATGTCAGTGTCATTGGTCCATCATGCATGCAATTATTCCTAATCGTACCTTATAACCTCAACATGAGTGCACAATCATTCATACAAATGCAACATCCATATGATAACATATCAAGTTCCAATCCATATCTAAATACACATATGCATATGCAATATGAAAGTGACTGATCCGATCTAGTACCTAATGTGTGTGTATATGCATCCACGAGCAACCACTTGCAACCCTCGATCATAACATGTTTCAAATACATGTTTACATCCATTGGTTTCTACCTAAGGATCAAGAAATAGGACCGAGGAGATATACTTAAGAGATAGACACAAGCATGCATAGACTTATGGAAAAAGAGATCAAGGATGTACCCTAAAAAAGATAAGGGTAGGTTGCGCGTATCTTGTCCTCAGTCTCCCAAGTCGCGTCTTCCTCGGCATCACTCCATTGTACTTTAACTAGCTTGACTTCATGATTTCAAAGCTTCTTTACCTCCATTTCCAAAACTCACTAGTAAAGATAGGATCTCGGTCACTTACTATGCTAGACGGTATCCCATGTAGTCAGACTATCTTTCCAAGATAAACAAATGTTAACCATGATACTAAGTGTATATACTAAGAAGATTAGAGGTCTCTCCTCAACTTAGCTTATCTATCATGTCACAAAACTGAGGGTCTTCATGTTACGTCGCTCCTATCAGATCCAAAAGCGTAGGCCGCTCTTCTAGCGTTGTTAACAAACCTGGTACAAAGTTGACTGAGGGTCTAAAGCTAAAGGTTGTTATGTACTTCAAATTTTACTCCACTTAAGGTCTGTCCCTTTCTACTTAGGGAGCCTGCCACAACATTAACCTTGCTAGGGGTATAAACAATCTCAAAACCGTGTGAGGAAAGAAATTCCATCTATCGTTGTTGCCTCAATTTCAAATCTTTTTGCGAGAACAAATATTTTAAGGACTTATGATCCGTATATAGTTCAAACTTTCTCTCTTAAAAGATAATAATGCCAAAGAGCGAACACTATAATAGCTAATTCCAAGTCGTGGGTATGATAGTTTTTCACATGTACTTTCAGCTGTCTTCTTCCATAACAAACTACTCTCTCTTCTTGCATTAAGACAGCACCTAACCCAATCCCGCATGCATTCGTATAAACTGTAAATGTCTTGTTCCCTTCGGGCAATGTCAAGACTGGGGTTGTCGTCAAGGTTCTCTTCAATCATTGAAAAGCAACATCACAAATCAAACCCTAAGAAAAAGTTATATTCTACTTCCTCAATCTAGTAAGTGGGGCTGATACTTTCACAAAGCCCTTAATTAACTTCCTATACCAGCCCGCTAATCGAAGAAAACTTCTTACTCCCGTTGTATTCCTTGGGACCTTCTAATCTTGCACCGCAACTACCTTTGCGGGACCTACTGTTATCCCTTCCTTGGATATCACATGTCTTAGAAACCTTACTTCTTCTCTCCAAAAATGATATTTGGAGAACCTAGCCTTAAGCTGATGCGCTTGGGGGTATCCGAGACTTCAATTATATACAAAGCATGTTTTTCCCTACTCTTTGAGAAAACCAAAATATCATCTAAGCACAAGCGAAGTGAACCATCCGCCGTTGTAGCGAAAACAACTGGAGCAACCTATTCAGAAATACTTCACATTATGACCCCTTTCTCAAGTAACTCTTTTACTTGTTTACTGAGCACTTCCTTTCCCTTGGAGTCATGTGTCGTACAGGTAATGCAATTGGTTTTGCATTGCCAACTAGATATATGTGGAAGTCTATCTCGCGTTTTAGGGGACAAACCCCTAACCTAATCAAAAACATCTGCGTACTCATGGACTATTCTAACGGATCGAAAATCGACGATAGATGCATCAAGTGATTCTAGGTAGCTAAGCCAAACTGATCCTTTAGGTTCGCACGAAATCTCGAGGGTATTCCCGAGGCAAATCAAAAGTCTAACTGCCCTCCTTTCACAATTACTAGCTAACCAATCCATGCCTAGAATCAACCCATGGCCCATGAAACAAAAAACATAAGCATTACACTTAAACTCAATACTTAATATAGCTATTCTCAAATCCTTACAAACGAAGGATAAATGAGCCAAACCACCAATTGGATTTGAGACAATAATGGGATCTACTATTCAAGTACTAACGTGCAGAGACTCACTATGGAAGCAGATATAACCAAATGTGAAGCGCTAAAATCAAAAAGAGTACTAACAGGATGATCAAAAAGATAAACTAAACTTTCTCAATAATAACTTTACTACTACTCTCTCCGGTACGCTGGCGGTGAGAGCACGCACTTGCCCTCCTGAAAATCCTGTCCTTTATTCTTGCCCTTGTCCTTAATTGTATGACTCGTTATACCATAATAAAGACACTTCCTCTTGTCTTAGGTTTTACTATTCTTTCCTCCCTTATTGTCCTGTGGTTCTTCCACTTACACATATTTCTTATTACCTCTTTTGGGGACCAAGTCCATATCCATGAGTTTCTCATCCTTGAGTTGTGCTCCTTAGCCAAACTCCCTCATTCTCATCTTTAACATCCTTGTGTAACATGTTGACAAGTCTCTTGAAAGCTGCCTCCATCGCACGGAAAACCCTCCAAAGCTTGAAAGAAAATTAGCCGCATGTGAAACTACTTCGGCTATAGATGGTAGTTGGGAACTTGTTCGCCCTTTGACAGGTGTCGTAGTCTCATCAAGCCTACGGAACCATGTCGCAATGAGGTTACCTCCCAGAAAGCCAAGAGCCCCGGACATTCAGAAAAGAAGGAAACAAGGATTCAAACAGTGGATCAAAAGTTAGTGCATATGGCTTTGAGGAATATGCCTTTAAAACAAAACTTTTTCTTTTGAAAATGCTTCTTTTAAAACCGTTTTGAAAATGATTTTTCAAATCTTTTATCTGATCCGGTAACCTTCAGCTCTGATACTAAGTGAAACACCCCACCTCCATTAATGTCACTCACTAAGGGAATGCATTAACTTCAGTGAAGCGTTATAGGTAAAAGATGCAGATAAATTACAAGATAGAAAAATAAAACAATGGAAAACAGTCATTTTATAAGCAACGTAGTTCAGTCAAGCTTTTACAACAATTGACTCAATCATACTTAAAAGTACTACATAAAACTTCTGTCTTGATTCAAAAACTTCCAAGTATATAAGAAGCATACAACATATCAAAGTAGCATAAGTCCCCAAATTAAAGTGCAAACACAGCCATAGCCAAAGATAAGAGGATCCAAGAAATACATCAAAGAATCTTCAAGCTTGGAAAGAGAAACGGTCCAAACTGAGCTGAGCTATTCCCTCCTCGACTACCTGGGGGGAGAAACGGAAGAAAAGAAGACGAAAGAAAACGGGTCAGACATAAAGCCTGGTAAGTCCAGTGACTTTCAGTATGTAAATAGGTAAAAGCAACATGACATGAATAAACTGAATATAAGACAATACCGTGATAAGAAGGATAACAAGATAAGATTAGCATATGATATGATAAGGCAAGACAAACTAAAAGTGCTTCTACTTTTTCTCTTCTTCGCTACTACGCTGTTATTCTGGTTTCTATATCTCTGCACCACCTAACTAGTGTCCCAACTAGAAATCTGTATAAAATGTTAATGTGATCCCAATCCCCGCAAATGTGGTAGCCTTCAGGTGTACATCTATTATGAGGATCCCACCTCAATCTGCATAATTTCCATGGATATGTTAGATGTACCCTTACTACCCTATTGATCGACTCCCTAACTCGCATGTATGTACTGCTTGTGTCATTTGACCACACTTGTATGCATTCATTACTTGTGTCATTCAGCCCCGCTTGTAAGTAGATACTTGTGCAGGCCCCATCATGGGGTGTATCAATTCTCATGATGGCAACCCGACACGATTCAAGATGCACAGTGTATACTATTGATGCCCAGTGCCTACTTTTCCACTCCAGAGCACGTGCAAGCCCATACTCCATCGGAACTACACTGCTGCACCACCCGCTGCTATTTTGACCACTTATAATCAGCCCGGTAATAGTGCCCCACCCTGCCTAGCTCAGGGTGCCATGATACATCTATGTGGGTTACTGCTGAAACGGGTCCCCATTACTAGGGTTTCCTAATCAACATGTTTTAATGGTTAAGTGTTCTCAATTTAACTTAACCCCACCCATTTGCTTAATTAACATGTTGTACTGGTTAAGTGTTGCCTATTCATATGTTACTTAACCTTCTCACTGATTCATGCATGTTTATTTAACGGTTAAGTTTGTGGGCCTATATATACTAATATTACCCACTTACCCAAGATTTACTTAACCCTTCCCCTTATCAAGTCCATATGTATTATTGGTTAAGCTTGTGTTAACCCTATCCACTTTGTTCATATAATATTGGTTAAGTTGTCTTCTTATCCATGTTAACTTAACCCACCAACCTAACATGTCATAATGGTTAAGTGTTTCTTATTAACTTAACCCTTTCCATTCAACATGTTGTATTGTTTAAGTGTTTTCCTATTAACTTAACCATGTTCGTTCACCATGTTATATTGGTTAAGTGTTTCCCCTTGACTTAACCTTACTCATTCATCATGTTATTTTGGTTAACTTAACCCTACTCATTCATCATGTTGAATTTGGTTAAGTGTTTCCTATTAACTTAACCCTTCCACTTGTCATGTTACCTTGGTTAAGCGTTGCCCTATCACACATCATGTTATATTGGTTAAGTGTTGCCCTCTTGTGTTAACTTAACCCTACCATTATTAGCATGTCTGTTCATTAGCATTAATTCATTCATTAATGCCTCAACCTCTCACATTAGAATTGCTATTTGCGGTTGCTGGATGTGCCGGGCAGTTCTGGGCAGACTTCTACCGCAAACTCATTCTAACCTCGGGTTTCAGGCTTAATGTGCTAACCTCTCACATTAGATCTATATTGTTGCGGTCGCTGGATGTGCCGGGCGGTTCCGGGCAGTCTTACACCGCAACTCAATCTAGGTTAGGCACATTCATCTTTAGCCAATTTACATATTTACCATTCATGTCCAAGTCTAGATTTTATATACTAATTATCCTAAATTTTACAAAACTAGTCATGTTCCACCTCTCAAGTTATGCCCAACCAAGCCAATTGCAAGTTATTCCCCACAAATTAAATTTCAAGTTATTGCCCAAAATAGGTTACACCTAATCTTCCCAATTTGCAACAATAGTCATGCCCCAAAATCTCAATATACATTATGCTTGGCATCCCAACCAATAGTTATGTCCGATCTAGATTTAATATTTCAACTTACCCGAAGTTCGCAAAAATAACAATTATGCTCAATTATTTCACCAAACACATTATGCCCAATATTTACCCAAAATAGGCTATATCCAACTATTCCCAGTATTCCAATCGTTCGTATTTCGCGATTTCAGCCTAGGTTCGAAGGTAACCCAGGTTCATAAAAGAAAAAGGAAATAGGGGAAAAGAGAGAGAAGGAGCATAAAATAATAATAGGCATGTAACGACAGACGTAATACAAGAAAATTTAGATCCTACAAAGATAGATTCTTGAATAAGCTGATACAATCATTATCGCAGGCATAAGAATAACATCATGAACCAAAAAGGATTATATATTTGATGTTTAACAAAGATAGGCATGATTGAATCGATATAATAACTTCTTAGGCATGTATAATCATAGATTCAATAGAAAGATAGGGGTAAATCTGAAAAGATTGTCTCATCATCAAGCATAGACTTAGATTCATTTTATTCCATGACAAGATTACTATTAGGTGTTTAAATCTAAAAATAACATGAACTTACAGAAAATGAACGGATCTTGTTTTCTGGGATCTGATTTCTGAATTTGTTAAGCTTATCCTTTGATGTAGACGTTTGATTCTCTAATTTGGATTTGGTTTGGAGCTTTCAAACTTGATTTCTAGTTTGGAGAAGATGGAGGCTAGGCTAGCTTAGACATGGACAGCATGGCGGCTTCTTAGAATAGGGTTATGAGGCCTAGGGTTGAGGTTTGGGGTGATTATATAGAAATCTAGGATTAATTCTAGCCTTTAGATTAGTCTAGGAGAAATCAGAGCCATCAAACCAAAGAGATTTGTCATCCAACCAACCATAGCACGACACATATGCCCTAATACCTCAGAAATTAGTCATCGGCCAATCAGGGAAGGCTACATCCGCTCAGGGTTATAAAAATTCGTCACAGGAACTGGATCTCAAAAGGGGTCGACTCCCTATGGGGGGTAAACACCTATGTCGACTCCCCTATAGGGGGTCGACACCTATGTCGACTCCCTCTGGGGGAGGGGGTCGACACCTCTAAGCGGGAAATTTCCCGCTCAGCCTGCTCTGACTGAATTTCGAATTTCGAACTGTTCTGACTTTTAATTACTATTTTAATTTAATTCTTGTTTAAACTTGAAATCTTTTGAACACCATAACTTCTTCATACGGAGCCCGATTTACGTAAACTTGGACTCTATCTCAAGCAGAATTCCGAGACGAACGCAATGGAGTTAACCGTTTCACCCAATTCTTCTCTAAAAATTAAGTGTTCTTAAATTTGTTAATTTAATATTCATAGAAAATACGGGGTGTTATATTCTTCCCTGATTTCGTCCCTAAAATCTCTAAGTTAAGAAGAATGTATATCCTACCATCCAACATCCATCTACTCAACCATTCAATCACAGGCATCCATTATCCTTAAAAAGATTTCTAATGCTTGCATGATCATATGCATAGTGTGTGTATTTGTCCTTATCTAATGTAAAATCAAGCGGTCTACTGATTCAGTTGACCTCCTTAATGCGAATTATATCAGTGCCATGGGTCCATCATGCATGCAATTATTTCTAATCATAACTTATAACCTCTACATGAGTGCACAATCATTCATACAAATGCAACATCCATATGATAACATATCAAGTTTCAATCCATATCTAAATACATATATGCATATGCAATATGAAAATGACTGAGCTGATCTAGTACCTAATGCGTGTATATGCATCCATGAGCAACCACTTGCAACCATCAATCATAACATGTTTCAAATACATGTTTACATCCATTGGTTTCTACCTAAGAATCAATAAATAGGACCGAGGAGATATACTTAAGAGATAGATACAAGCATGCATAAACTTGTGGAAAAAGAGATCAAGGATGTACCCTCAAAAAGATAAGGGTAGGATGCGCGTATCTTGTCCTCGGTCACCCAAGTCGCGTCCTCCTTAGCATCACTCCATGGTACTTTAACTAGCTTGACTTCACGATTTCGAAGCTTCTTGACCTCCATTTCCAAAACTCACTAGTAAGATAGGATCTCGATCACTTAATATGCTAGAGGGTATCCCATATAGTCGGACTATCTTTCCAAGATAAACAGATGTTAACCATGATACCAAGTGTATATACTAAGATGATTAGAGGTCTCTCCTCTACTTAGATTATCCATCATGTCACAAATATGAGGGTCTTCATGTTATGTCGCTCCTATCAGATCCAAAAGCGAGGGCCGCTCTTCTAGCGTTGTTAACAAACCAGGTACAAACTTAACTGAGGGTCTAAAGCTAAAGGTTGCTATGTACTTCAAATTTTACTCCTTTTAAGGTCAGTCTCTTTCTACTTAGGGCACCTGCCACAACATTACCCTTGCTAGGGGTATAATAAATCTCAAAGCCGTATAAGGCAAGAAATTCCATCAATCGTTGTTGCCTCAATTTCAAATCTTTTTGCAAGAACAAATATTTTAAGGACTTATGATCCGTATATAGTTCAAACTTTCTCTCTTAAAAGATAATGATGCCATGACTTAAGAGCGAACACTATAACAGCTAAGTCCAAGTCGTAGGTAGGATAGTTTTTCTCATGTACTTTCAGCTGTCTTCTTCCATAACAAACTACACTCTCTTCTTTCATTAAGATAGTGCCTAACCCTATCCCATATGCATCTGTATAAACTGTAAACATCTTGTTCCCTTCGGGCAATGTCAAGACTGGGGTTGTCGTCAAGGTTCTCTTCAGTCGTTGGAAAGCAACATCACAAATCAAATCCCAAGAAAAAGTTATTTTCTTCTTCGTCAATCTAGTAAGTGGGGCCGATACCTTCACAAAGCCCTTAATTAACTTCCTATACTAGCCTGCTAATCCAAGAAAACTTCTTACTCCCATTGCATTCCTTAGGACCTTCTAATCTTGCACTGCAACTACTTTTGCGGGATCTACTGTTATCCCTTCCTTGGATATCACATGTCTTAGAAACCTTACTTCTTCTCTCCAAAAATGATATTTGGAGAACCAAGCCTTAAGCTGATGCGCTTGGGGGGTATCCGAGACTTCCCTTAAATACAAAGCATGTTTTTCTCCACTCTTAGAGAAACCAAAATATCATCTATGCACAAGCGAAGTGAACCATCTGCCGTTGTAGCGAAAATAACTGGAGCACCCTATTCAGAAATACTTTGCCTTATGATATGAAATAAGGTAATCAAACTTACCAGAACACGAGGGGTATTAAATATGAAGTACCACCAGTTTTGCTCCATGGGATGAATATGATGGGAATAAGATAACGATTTGAGAAGCTACCTTTTTCTGTGGGATTCAACAATCCCGATAAAGTGTAGAAAACTCGATTTGAGCTAAGTTTGGGAAATAAGATTATATAATCTTTTGATATGATTTCCAAGGAAAGATTTAAACAAGAGTTTAATGAACGTAAATCTTTGATAAGGTTGAAGGGAGTAATTCCTAAGGGAAAGAAAGATTCGAGTAAATGAATATTCCAAAATGGAATAAGGCTCATGATATGTTTATATATCAAAATTGATTGTAAAGATGCGCTAGTTATTTGGAAAGACTAGGTTTTGATCCATCCTAAATAACTATACGATGAGTGTTGAAAGTATTGAAGATGGTGGTTGAAGACCGGGGACCTTTACGTCATTTGGATTATTGTTGATGTCTCAATTGGGAAGTACACCCAAGATGAGGTTATAAGTGGCAGTCATCCAGAAGTACTCGGAATTGTTCGGATTTGCAAGAGCCTCTCTCATTAATTGGACAAGGAATAAGGTGCCTTTGGCTTCGTTCATAACTAGATGGACTTGTAAATGGATATGTGTCTAACGTTGTATTTTACAACATAACCAGTTGGTTTCTATTGATGTTATATTAGTTGGTGGTAGAGAATTTATTCTCTTAGACACCCTCCTTTGGGACTTATGTACTCAGAGGTTTATATATTAATAGACACCAATTGTATGTCCTGAATTGATAATGTGGCATGCTAAGTGTTGAGCCACTCAAAGCTTCTTGTTGAAAAGCAGAGCTTTGTGGATGATGATCAAAACATGGCTGATATAGCATAGCTTTGTGTTAAAACTTGACTTTAGAGCCTCACAACCCATGAATGGCCGAAAATAGGACAATGGACAATAGAGATATGGACTAATGTTTCCTTCTAGCTGAAAATTGATTCCATGGTATGGAGCCCAGGTAATTTACTTATGTGGATGATGAATTGAGGCGCCTCAGATGATGGTAAATACGACCAGGATGATGGTCAAATACGACCAAGATGATGGTCAAATACGACCAGGATTACGGTCAAATACGACGGAGAACGTTATGGTCAGGAAAGATTCTAATCAACCCGTTAGTGCTAGCCGGCCCTGCCGATCCGAAGGACCATGCGATGAATCCTAGGACATATTGCTAGGTGTTCCGAACAGTTAAGGAAGACCCTTTGTCTTGGTCATTGATGGAATCCAACTTCCAATACGAGCTTTGCATTTTCATTTGTAACCTAATAGCCAACATAATGGGATGGGGCATTATGCGAGCTAAGATTTATACATTTACTTTCGAAAGTGATTTCCATACTATGCACTATTAATAATTTAAAAAAATATTTGTTTTCCGCGTATCAAGCATGTTTGGTTATTAAAACTCTTTCCTCCAGTTTGTGTTACGTTGTGTGATTGGACTTTAGTCTTATAATAGATTTATTTTTCAAAACGCGTTGCGAGTTGTTTAACCGATATTAATGTGGAGAAAACCCATTTTGTGTTATACGTCGTGGTCCTGTGATTTACCTAATTTTAAATTAAAGGTTAATAACTGTTTTAGTTGTCGCATCAGTCGCGTGACTGACACAGAGTTTATTGTTTCACACCTAAATATATGTTCCCATATTTTCTACACAAGCAGTCTAGTAGTTTTGATTTGCAGATATTTTGTACAGCAGGTGCTGGATTAAAGGTAAAGTTGAGTTCAGAGCATTTTATTTCTTCTGCTATATTATGTTTCCACTGCATACATGTTATATTCCAATATAGTTATTTCCTATGTTCATTGTATTTATTATTGTACTTTGATATATTATGTACTCAGATGTAAAAGTTGTTGTAATGATGATGAAAAAGTTATTTCTTTCAGTATTTTTATTAGTCTTAATCCCAAGCGATATGTCTTGTTGGTCGGTCTAAGTCAGTTGGATTATCGATTTGAATCGGTCGTTACAAAAAAAAATCATTGGAATACAAGTTTTGTTTCTACAAATGTAAGCTTGTGAGATTTCAAAGCTTATGTTATGTTTTTCTCGACCTGTATGACTTAATGATTTGTAGTTTTATGAAAATATCTAGTAGGTATTGATCCTTCTTGTATTACATTCATGTATGCACTGCTATCAACTAATGCAGTTAATTATTTTTGAAAATAATTGTCAATTAGAAATGTAATTTTAATAAACCATTTTTATGAAATAACAATATCTAATATAGATAAGAAATATTCTTGTTCTGGAAAATCTACTTGATTATTATCAAAAAATGTAATTTGTTATGATGTTTCTAGTAAGGATACCCATTCATCTAGATCCTTCTTTTATGTTTTTTAATTATTTGAATTTCTTTTTTAAGATTTTGAATTTCTTTAGTAAGATGTTGTATAGTTGTAGGATATTCTATCTTTTCTCTTTCTTTAAGGACTTTATAAATTTCATTCATAGAATATGGATTTTGAGATATTTTTGCATTTATGCTTTGAGAAATGGCATTATTTTGACTTTTTTCTGGAATATCTTCCATCTAGTTTATCACTTTATATCGCATTTCTAGATCTTTTACCTTTTTAAGAAGCTCTAAAATAATATTGTTAGTTAAAACATTTATATCTAGATTTTGAAATTGCGACAAAATTTTACAAAATTCACTTTCACTTTCATTGCTATTGATTGTACTTGAACATGGTTGGCCATTCATACATGGCTCACAGCATCTCTTAGATAAAGACTCATCATCCAATACCTTAATGTTTTTAGAATCAGAGGAATTGGTTTCAGATTTTTTATTTTTTGAACTAACTTCAGAACCAGAGTTTAGTAAAAGTTTGAACAACCTATTTTTTAATTTATTGTCAAGATGTAAGTTTTTTTAAAAAAAAAAACTTACATCCATTAGCATAATGTCCTATTTCTCCTCAATTATAACGGTTAACGATAAAAATCGTCAACACCTAGGTTAAGGTTTACTGGTGCATAAATGATAAAATTCAGAGGGGAATCGATCTAAAGGATGTTGTAAGGTAATTAAGTCTCAACAGACTCAGCTTACTTTGTCGTTTCCTAGATATCAAGACCTTAAGTTCGAAGATTAGTTACTCTTCCTTCGAGAGGTGAGTACCACACTTACGAAACCTAATGATCAACAGTTACTTTGGGATAAGGGCATTATAAGCTTACAGGAGGTTGAGAGCCTTGTTACAATGGTAACCCTCAAACTCAAGATAGAATAATATAGATCGTGTAAAGAAGAAACATACTAAAATATCACAATAGTCGGTTTTGATGACATATCATAATCCTTTATGACTAAGGCGATACTTCCACATCGATTCGGCCTACGAGAGGCTTTGGTTGTGTTAGTTATCGAGTCAAAAGGTTATAATAAGTCTTATGTAGGACGTTGTGTTACTTTAGGCTTGCGTGAGAGATTTAAAGCATGAAGAAATAACGCAAGGGAGAATTCATTAATTACTCCATGTTCAAGTCTCCCACAAGAAGAGGTTTATGATCACTCCTTGTTCAATCCATATAAACACAATAAGATTATCAAATCAAGGAAAATGCAAGTCCCGATTTTCGCTTCTTTATTTATAATGGATGTATTACAGCTGTTGTGGAAATCACCAATTAGAATTTGAAATTAAGGTTTACTCTCTAAGAAAAGACTAGAGAATGAGAAAAGTCCCCCAAAATGAGACCTTTAGGGTCTTATTTACAGACATAATGGGACCCCATTTGACAATATTCAACAGAAGTCGCTTTCGGGTTCGACGAGGAATTATGTTATCGGGCGCCTTGATGGCTTTCAGTGCTGAGATCTGGTTTTGACCCTCTTTTCACTCCTGAGCTTTATCTTCGGGTATGATTTGCTTTCGAAACCGAGGTATCGGTCCTCGGTGACTCGTGATTCATCTACTACTTCCGATTATGTATTGATACCAAGCAGATTGATATGGATAACCTTCATATCTTCTCTCGGCTTCGATACCATCTCATAGTTCCGATAGTGAGTATTGAGCTTTGCCTTGTTTTGATAATCGTTTGAGTATTGGCTTTGCTTTTTCATCCTATTTTTTTCCAGTATCGAAACTAAGCATGTTAGTGTGGATAGCCTATCTTCCCATAAGCTTTCGCTTACTCCAATCCCTTTGGATCTGATGTCGGCTTTGCGACAGCAAGGTTTTGGGATCTCTTCTAGTGACTTTTAAGTAGCTTCCTGGCTTCGGTATCGATACTAAGCAAATTAGTATTGATAGCCCCCTTTTCAATTCGTCCTAGCATGGCTTCGTTCTTCCTTCTTTATGACTCTGTTATTCCAGTTTCGGTATGCATGCTTTCGGCCATTCCCCATTGTTGGCTTTCAATGTCGAGCTGTATGCTCTCGGAGTTAACTTCTAGTTGGTTGCTTTCGGTTTTGAAGATGTTTTGCAACCATCTTCTGGCACCGGTACCAAGCGTGTATGGCTTTTGTCATTTCAGGTAACATGTGAATCAAACTTTTCTCTTCTTGCTTTCCATATCGGTTGTCTTGATAATCTGATGTTGGTTTCTTGCTTTCGAAACCATCTCTTGTTGCTTGTAGTGTCTCGATACCCCTTCACTGTCATTTGTTTTGGTGTCGAAGTTTGGTAGTAACATTTGTCCCCCCTCTAGTGAAGGGGTGTTTCCGGCTTTTCAAGTCAAATCTTCCACTCCAGCATACAATACTTTTGTATGAAATCGTACCTGCAGTTTTTCTTACATAAATTTCAAAAAACAATATTTTGTATTAGTCATTTAATCAAAGTAGGATGTATTAATTTATTTTCTCATGCTTATGCATTGCCAAGCTTAAGCCTAATGGAATTATTAAACATATAATGGATAGCATGGTCATACTAACCATATGCTTTGTCAAACATTTAAATCATAATTTTAGAAAACTTCCTTGTATGAAGTGCGAGGATCTACTACTTTTATTAGTAGGTTTTGTCATGGAACATCTTATTCTCTTTTTCCAGAGGATCAGAATTGCAGTCTTGAGTCCCTGATGAGGGTACTATGAGTAAGTCAATCGAACTCCACTTCTCCAAAAATTAGTAGGGGTCGTGAACCAAACCCAGATTTGGGTTTTTTAATAGTAGATGACCAAAAAAACCCAATTCCAGTAATAATAGAAGTCTGGAACTATAATTCAGATTCGGGTATTAAATAGTAGGCGACCAGATATCTAGTTCTAATGATAATAGAAGTTCCGGACCATAACCCAGATTCGGGTATTGATGATGGAAGACCTGAAATCCACTTCTGGTATTTAATAGAAGTCCCGAACCATAACCCAGATTCGGGTATTGATGATGGAAGACCAGAAATCCACTTCTGGTATTTAATAGAAGTCCTGAACCATAACCCAGATTTAGGTATTGATGATGGAAGACCAGAAATCGACTTTTGGGATTAAATAAAAATCCCGAACCATTACCAAATTCAGGTATTGATGATGAAAGACCAGGAATCCACTTCTGGTATTTAATAGAAATCCCAAACCATAACCCATATTTGGGTATTATTGATGAAAGACCAGAAACCCACTTCTGGTATTTAATAGAAGTCCGAAACCATAACCCAGATTCAGGTATTGATGATGGAAGACCAGAAATCCACTTCTCGTATTTAATAGAAGTCCATAACCATAACCCAGATTCGGGTATTGATGACGGAAGACAAAAAATCCACTTTTGGTATTTAATAGAAGTCATGAACCATAACCCAGATTCGGGTATTGATGATGGAAGATCAGAAATCCACTTCTGGTATTTAATAGAAGTCCCGAACCAGCCCAGATTAGGGTATTAGTTGTCGTTTGTGCCAATTCTAGGCTTGTTCTTTTAAAGGAAAGTTTGTATGTGCTTTACGTGCTCTTCCTTCGAGCTTTTGTTTCCTTTCCGTGGGATATTTATGTAAGCAGAGGATGTACGTGCCTACTGGGCCATTCTCTAGGCTTTAGATTATCAAAGCAGAGAATGTACGTGCTTTGTTAGCCACTCTCTGGGCTTTAGATTATCAAAGCAGATGATGTACGTGCTTTGTTGGCACTCTTTGGGCTTTAGAGTGTCAAAGCAAAGGATGTACGTGCTTTGATTATTCCCTTCTGCAGGAAGAGACATAAGCAGAGGTAGAGCGTGCTCTTCTGCGAGCAGAGGCAGAACGTGCTTAGTCGAAGCAGAGGAAGAGCATGCTCTTCTACGCAGAGGCAAGGCATGCTTTATTCGCTCCTTTCTACGAGAAACGAGAAACATAAATAGAGGTAAGACATGCTCTTCTACAAGTAGAGATAGGACATGATTAGTTCATAGCAGAACATGCCTTTCTGCTAGCAGAGGTAGGGCGTGCTAATTTAGATGCTCCGTCCTGACCGTTTTTGCCATGGATCGGAGGCTTATTCTTTTGATGCTTTAACCTGGTGCTTTCTGCTTTGGACACGACCAAAGTCTTACACCTCACCTCCCTCCGGGAGATGCCTTGCCATGGCCATCATAGTGGTGACAAGGGTTTTTCGACCATTGTAGGATGTGTTACCCATTTCGAGAGGGTTTCCATACACTTGATCATGTAGATATTCTTAAGAAGACCTTTCATTCACTTATTATAGGGAAGTATGGTCTCAAATGCTTTGCGTTCCATGTTCTAGGCACGAGATCATCATTTGGCTTACAAAGTCAGTATGCTTTGGGGGTAAGCTCTTGATGCACAACTAAGGGTCCTTCCCAATTTGGACCAAAGGGGACCATCTGTTGGATTCTTAGTGTTGGTCATTACCCGTCGTAAGACCAAATCTCCTTTTTGAAAGGTTCTCATTTTTATCCTTGAATTGTAGTATTTGGTTATTCTTCTATTATACTCAGCTGTTCTAATGGTTGCTTCATCTCTCAACCCTTGAATTAGATCAAAGGACTCCCTTTTCAATTCTTGATTAGGATCGAATGCATAAGCTATTCTTCTATGTGAAGGATCTCAATTTCGACTGCAAGCATAGATTCACATCCGTAGGTTAGTGAGTATGGAGTATGTCCCACTGTCGTTTTGGCGGAGGTTCTATAAGTCTAGAGTACTAAGGGCAATTCGTCTTCCTAATTCCCCTTAGCTTGGTTTAGTCGTTTCTTTAAGATCGTCCTTATGGTTTTATTCGTGGCTTCGACGACACCATTTGTCCTTGGATGTACTACGAAAGAGAAACTTTTTATGATTCAATTTTTATCAAAAAACCGTGTGGACTCCTCGCTTTCAAACTGTGTTCCATTATCAGAAATGATCTTATAAGAGATTCCAAAGCATGTGACAATATTCTTTATCACAAACTTCAACACTTTCTTAGATGTGATGGTTGGAAGTGGTTCTGCTTCAACCCATTTAGTAAAGTAATCGATGGCTACTACCACATATTTAGCTCCTCCTTTAGAGATTGGTAGGGGTCCAATCAAGTCTATTCCCCGTACATCGAAGGGTCATGGGCTTGAGGTGGTGGTCAAATCATTTGGAGGTAGTCAGGATATCCTGCAAAATCTTTGGCATTTCTCACATTTCCTGACATACTCAACTGCTTGGCTAACCATTTGCGGCTAATAGAAGCCTTATCGCATAACTTTCTTGGCTAGTTTAATTCCACTTGAATGACTTTCGCACAATCCCTCATGTGCTTCTTTTAACAAAGTGAGCCCATATTCAAGGCTTACACATCTCAAGTAGGGGTCATTCTTATGTTTTGCCGAGCTATATTGGTATTCCTACCTTATTAGATCGGTATCGGTGGACGGACTGCTATGAGATTGACTTGGACCTTAGATGATGGCCCAGGGAACCTTATCAACTTGCCCTCCACCCTTGGCTAGCTTGAGTAAGACTGGCCCGAACTTGAACTAACTTAGGCCGTACCAAGATACGTATAATACAAAAGCCAAAATTATAAAATTTTGTATATATGTTCCTTTGGATTGATGTATGGATGAATAATGTTGGATGCACTGAATTGGACCAAAATATAACAGGGGGATGGAAGACAAGAGGCCAAAATTCAATCAGGGGATCAAATTAAGGCACGCAGTGATACAACCCATCGACCGCTCACAGTTGACTGTTGATGCACTAGCCTCTTTGTGATGTATGTATGGGCGTGTATGTACGTATATAACTATTTTTCATTGAAAATAAAAACAAATTTTTATAGCGCAAATGTTAGAATTGGACTAGCCCACAGCGGAAGCTATAAAGGAGTTTCGTATTTTTTTACTCTATAAGATCTTTATTGGGTCTATGAAGTCCAATTTATTTAGAACATTTCTAAATTTAATTTAATAAAATCATATATTTTATTTAAATATATAAATTATTGATAGAATTTTTTTTAGTTTATATACAAGCTTTATTTATATATCATAAACATATCCATATCCATATGCTTGTGTAACATGATATTTCATGCAAGGTATAACATGTTAGTATATAGATATTGAAATTTATATCGCAACAACAATTTAGCTCATACTATATGTGTAGTATATTGCCCAAATATGTGCGTCACATTAATCACTTTCAATTATGATATTTGCTTTCTTATATTTTCACTCACGTATTCATATTATATCTAATTTTTCTCAATCCCAGCGAACCAATTTCATTGTAAATACATTTGTTCTTTAATTTCACGGTTTTTTCTCTAATTCAAAATGTATTATATCAATTACTTACATTTACTAACAAAACACTTAAAACAATATAAAATAGATCCCTTTGTGTTGCTTTAGCATAAAAAACAATCTCTTTTCTCAGATTTTTCTCATTTACACCATATTACTTAGATTGTTTGCAAGGATATAGTAATCGACTAAAGAGCCGTTTGAATGACAAAAAATAAGTTACTTTTTTTGCTTACAAATGGCAAAAGTAAAAAAGTTAATATGGACAAACAAAATATACCAACTTTTAAAAGTCACTTTTCAATTTATTTCAAAAGTTTTTTTTTTTTTTTTTGCTTTTCGACTTATATAATCGATTTTGTATTTGAAAATTTTCTAAAAGAAAAAAATAAAAAAAAGTCCAAAAAAAGTTAAATTACAAGTTTTAGAAAGGAAACTTAAAATTTTCAAGATTTCAAAAATTTTAAATTAAATGAAAATTTAGAAATTATAAAAATTCAAAATTCTTATTTCACGTTTACAATTTTCAAAATTTAAAATTTGTAATTTCAAAATTTTAGCTTTTCAAATTTTGAATTTCAAACTTTCACATTTAAAATTTCAAAATTTTAGTGTTTCATATTTCGAATCTCAAACTTCAAATTTCAAATTTTAATATTTCAAAATTTCATATTTCAAATCACAAATTTCAAAATTTCAAAATTTCAAATTTTCGATTTTTGAATTTTCAAAATTTCAAATTTTATAACTTTAAATTTTATAATTTTAAAATTTCAAATGCCAAATTTCAAATTTTCAAATTTCAAAGTTCAAATTTGCAAACTTCAAATTTTCATACTTTCAATTTTAAAATTTCGTATTTAATTTTTCAAATTTTCAAATTTAAAATTTCAACTTTCAAATTTTCCAATTTTAAATGTTCCAAATTTCAAAATTTATAAACTTCTTATGTGTCCTCCCTCTTCGTTTCCAACTTCTAGAACTTCAAATCATTATTAGAATCTTAACTTCTTCATCTTCATAGACATAAAGTGTAGAGTGATATTGATATGCACGTAATTAAATTCGAAAATTTATTGTGGTTTATTTGGCTTTAATCTGATTTCTAAAGGGAGGATTGTTTCATATATTTTTTCCAAGAAGCCTTGAGTTAGAAACTCATAAGAACGAGGTATAAGAGAACTAGCATTTTCAGAACGAAGAGAAATGTCTGGAGTTAGAAGAATCTGGATATTAGGATGTTGGAGATTGGGCTTTGGAAACATGGATTTGGCTCGAGTACTTATCCATTGTAATCTAGAGATCTTATTATTTGAGTTCGTGGTTATTGAGGTCGCAAAGACAGTTTTCTTTTTATTTTTAATAATATATTACCTTTTTTGGGTATATATTACAACAGTATATAGTTTTGTTTTCCTGGATATGCTTAACTTTTTATGTTAGTTTACTAGAAGTAACATTTTTACGAATCATGAACAGTTAGAGCATCTCCAGTGTGGTGTCATAAAATGCATATGTATCCACAATGTCAAATACATAAAACAAGCTTCTACAATAAAATTTAACATTATTCTCCAATGCAAATATCTAAAAACATACAATTTTGTACACTTGTCATTTTAAAAGTACTTTAAAAATAAATAACTAAATGGTAGTGGTTATATATATACTTCAACATTGCGGACTACGTTGTCGACTACTAGACATTATGTTTCACAATGTCTTGTAAATTTATTGACGCGTCACCATCAAAATTCATTTAACATTTACATTGGATGAAATAAATTAAACAAAAATATTAATGGATTATGTGTCTTTAATGTTAAATAAAGAAGCATTGGAGATGCTCATACAGTTATTTTAAAGTTTTAAAATTTAGGTGAAGACCATGTTGAGGTACAGCTTGAAAGCTCTTCTATGTACTAAATCAATTTAGTATTACATGTAATTATTTTCTTCTTAAAACAGTGAAATTAGGATAAACATCAGATCAAGTGGCGTGTTTAAAACGTTTTATCTGACATCATTGTTTGTTAAAATAGGGTTGACACTAATGATATCCCAAAAAAACATATCAGTCGCGTTGTACCTAAGTCTATTTTAGAAACAAAACAATGAATGAATGATGTGACAGATGTTTAATACAGACAAACCGTTTGAGTGAACATAATTTTGCACTGTTTTTAGCAGTGTGAACATAAATCTAATCCATAATCGATGGAAATCAGAAAAATCCATATGAGCTTCTCTAATTTTCCCGAACAGAGACCGATGTTTTGCTGATACTACTGAAAACAGCGTCAACAAAACCAACTAAGTCAAACATCACCCAACGCCATGCTTATTTTGTCCTTGTTACATTTGGCATATGCTTATTTATTTTTCTTTCTTTTCTAACGATGCTAATCCGGTTGTTAGATTAGTTAACAGCCGTTGTTTAGTTTATCATACTTGCATCACTGCTTGTTGTTTTTCTTACTAACCAAAAACAAGCTAATTTAGTCGGGAATTGTTTATGAATGATTTTGGCATGTGCAGATATAGAAAAATACCGAGACATAATTCGTCAATTATTTCTGTTTTGAAATGTACTTACAAATTACTTAACAAGGGTTAAAAGTGGAAATAAAAAATGCAAAACAGTAAAACGACACTTTTGTATGAGGACGCAGTCGGAAGGCAAAAACAAAAACGTCACAACAAATAAAAGGGGTCTTTCTATTCAACATCATACGGCATATTTTTCAAGCAACGATACAAACAACTTTTCTGCTCGCAGTTTAACAGTTGAGGAAAAATAGATACACCTTGCATCACTCTCACTCATCGTCGCAAGTTAACTTCCTTTTTTTTTTACACACATAGGTGTGGACGTCCGCGCGTGCGTGTATATAAACACACACGCACACACACTCAATGCACATCTCAACAGCGTTGAAAATACCAAAAAAAATGAAGTCCCCACTTCTAGAACCCACATCATCCATCAAACCCACTGCATCCTGCTCCAGTGCCATCTTCAACCTCTCCACCACCATCATCGGCAGCGGCCTCATGTCCATCCCTGCCACACTAAAAATCCTCGGCATCTTCCCTGCAATCATCCTTATCTTCCTCATGGCACTCTTGAGCAATACATCCGCCCGCTTCATGCTTGCTTACACCACGTACGGTTCATCCACCACCTACTCCAACCTCGTTGCTCAATCCTTTGGCCACCTCGGCTCTACCCTTCTCCAGCTTTGTGTCATGCTCAGCAATTTCGGTGGTCTCATCATCTACTCTGTCATCATCGGTACCCCACCAACACACATACACACTCTTAAAAAAATTATAGGACTGACACTTTAGAATAACTAGTTACAAGAACAAATGATAAGCAGGTATCATTTTCATTTATCATTGTAGTTTTTCTACAGAACTTCAGAAAAATGATCATTTCATTTATGATTTGTCCTTGCAAAATATTATCCTGGAAACTTGTTAGCCAGGCTGAGAAAACCTTCAACCTAATTTCCTGTGTGTGCGCACACACATCTATATATATACACACACACACACAAAAAGTGTGATAACAGGCTTTGGGTTTGATGACAGGTGACGTTGTATCGGGTAACAGGTCCGAAGGTGGCTCTGCGGGCATTTTAGTGGAGTGGTTCGAGCAGCAGTGGTGGAACACCCGTGAAGTTGCTATCTTCGCAACGATGCTACTGATTCTGCTGCCACTTGCTCTCTTAAAGCAAATCGATTCACTGAAGTACACGTCGGCAATATCGACTTTTCTTGCCATAGTGTTCGTGCTAACGAGCTCAGGGATGGCGATTTACGCTCTAATCATTGGGAAAGTAAATGCACCGAGGTTTTTGCCGGACTTCGGTAAACAGTCTTTTTCTGAACTGTTCACTGCTGTCCCAGTAATCGTGGTCGCATTCGTCTTCCACTATAACGTTCATCCCATTCGTGCTGAGTTGGAAGTCGCTTCAGATATGAAAAGCGCAATACGAATCTCTTTACTTTTTTGCTCTGTGATATACGCTATGGTAGGACTATTCGGGTACTTGTTATTTGGTGACTCGACTAAGTCTGATATACTATCGAACTTCGATCAAGGAAGCATGAGTTCTTATTTCGGACCGCTGTTAAATGCCGTAGTTAGAATTAGTTATGTCTTTCATTTGGTTTTGGTGTTCCCTCTTCTTAATTTTTCTTTAAGGGTGAACATAGACGAAATGTTCTTTTCAAAGAAGAAGCCTTTAACCAACGATAACACGAGATTTGTTACGGTTACAGTGATCATAATGGCCCTAGTGTATTTGGGAGCCATAGCGATACCGAATATATGGGTTCTGTTTCAGTTTATCGGATCGACCGCTTCTGTCAGCATTATGTTAATTTTTCCAGGAGCTATCGTTCTAAGGTAAGTTTTAAGCATATATATGTACTGTTAACCAATTTCAATTACTATTACTGGTCCAATGAGATATTTTTGACCATATGGACAGGAACGTGCATGGAATATCCAAAAGAAAAGATAAACTACAAGCTGGAAGCATGATAACTGTGGCAATAATTGCAAGCACCATTGCCATTGCTAAAAATATCAACAACTGTTTTGATAGCCCCAAATATGAATTAACGTAAACAAAGACATTTCTGCCTTTTGGTTGATTTGATTGGATTGTATTCAAGTTGTTATATATATATATATATATATATATATATATATATCTGTTTGGGTGTATACAAATACAGAATATCATAGCATGAGGAATCAATCATGCAGGACCAGAATACCAAAATCAAGCCCCCACCAAGCTGGCTGCTGATGTTATATGCTTGAGGCAGCTTTGTAAACACATGAACAGGGAGAAGCCACCTACCTGCCTACTTAATTAAGCTTGTATGTTTCAACAAGTTGTATATACTGTACATAATTATGTATGATAGTCCTTGTTATATGTCGCAAATATATGAAACGGATAAAATTAATTTCCTTCATACATTGTTTGCTTAGTTTGTTTAAAATGCTACATGTTGAATTTTATGGTTAATTGCTATTGTTGAATAATTGCTAAGTTATAAACTGTTTATTTGTACTGTAATTAAAATTGGTAATATAAATTATCATTTTGACCAAAACCATGCCTTCAGTGCTAATATGAATTATTCTTTACCTAAACGATATTGATGACTCTCAATCGTCTTAAATTACAATCTTTATTAATAGTTGTAATACCATTGGTGTCACACTTTTTTGTTATCAATTTAAACTACCGAAACTAACCCTAATATCAATAAGAATCTCACTTGAAATTAGGATCTAATAATTAAATCTCTTATAAATACAGAACATCTATCTATAAATATTATCGAATCTTAAGATCACTTGATAATAGGGTCTCAAGTCTAATAAATAAAGTTTTTTTTTTTTTACAAATTGAAAAGGTCCATCTACAAATACTATCAAATTTAAATATCACCCAAAATAGGATTTAAAAAACATATTATTAACTAATAATTATAATAATAATTCAAACTTAAAAAATAGATGTTGACTTAGAAATAGAATTTTAACTACCAACAAAAAAATTCAACGAAACGATGATGTGGTTAATATTTCCATAAGAATTTTCTTTTAAATGCGCTAAACATATGCAATTTGCAAAAACAAATTTCCCGCGCTTCACGCGTACCGTGAAGCTCGTAAACTAAAAAGGACATTCACTTATTTATGTTCGGTACTATAAGGTTTACTAAGACCAACCACTTATGTGGTGCTCACAGACTAGACTAGGTACACTAGAGGGATTTTACGACTCCGATCAGGTTTCCCCTAAACAAATTCAAAGAGAAAAAATGATTACAATAATATACAAACAATTAGTAATTTATAATAAATGATTTTTGCTGAAGTACTAGAATGTAATCAAAATTCGCGTTACTCTTAATATTGAATTTGATTACAATTAGTTTGTTGTGGAATGTTCCAATAAAATTTGATTGAAATTAAATTTTATGATTTTATCTATTTAAAATGTAATTTTGAAAAGTCGATTGTAATAGCATGAAAGCAAACTTTGTAATTTATAACTTCAGTTTGTATAGAGCCATTTTGTACATTTGTTTGAATTACTATAAATTTATAAATTGTTATTTCTTTTTCCATCAATTAGAATCAGTCGTAAAACTTAATAAATTAAACAACAATTGACTAGATAAGAATTTTTAAATTTAAAAAGGTAGATATGTAATTTGTAATTAATAAGTTAACATCAAGAACGAACGTTTTGCATTAAGTTAAAATGAGTATTTTATTGAAATTAAAATAATAATTTGAGAAAAGTATTTTGAACGTTTTTATTTTTAATGTGAGAGTAATTTAATAAAATTAAATTCTAAAACAATATTTTACGGTCGTTAAATTATAATTGTGAAGGGTAATTTAAAAATTACTTTGATGGAAGAAGTAAAATTTGGACAAAATTGTATTTTAGATGTTTCGATAGTTTCAGTGCATTTGAAAATATCGAAAACGCATATTTCGATATATGAAATGACATATTTTGTTTAGCGACAAAAATGAATTGTCAACCTTTGTTGTAATGCTCTGGCCCAACAAACTCATCGTTGCTTATAAATAGATTGTTATTATGTAACCCTAGCAGCCTCCACATCATCTCTAATATCAATTTTGCTCCATAATCCCAAAATTTCTTAATTATCTATTAATGACCAATTAGCAAACTGTTTATCAGTGATTAAAAATTCAAACTCTCCAACCCTATTAATATATATATATATATATATATATATATATATATATATCATTGAAAAACTCTCGATGAATGGAAACACCTTCTACAATTTGCTTTTGCACTCGTTGCATTGTTTGATCAAAAACCGGTGATCTTTCACGATCGTTTGTTTAAGAGGTTGGCAGATTCAATGATGGATCGTCGACAATCGGGCGATGCGAAGCTACAAGCTTATAGAGGACAACTATATCAACACATCTAGCGGACCGAATCATCGAGATTGGTGATCGATGGCCAGAATCAGCCAAAATTCGTTCATTACATTAGTGGCGGTGCGGCTCACCTGAAGGGGTCGGAGGCGGAGTTGTGGCCAGGAGATGTAAAGGTTGACATGACGGTCTTGTTGGTGGTGTCTGATTGCGGTATAGGTGGTTATGGTAGCGGCGGATGATGGTGGAAGTTGGCGGGTTTAGTTTTGAGCATATTAGGGTTACGGGAATTGATCGAGCGGAGGATGGGAGAAGGAATCGTGGCGTGACAGTATTAGCTAGTTTCTTTTTTCTTTTTTACTTTATCTTGCTTCAAACTTAAAAATCAAAAAATTTAACTTAAATAACTTTTGCATATGAGCTCCAATTGGCGGGTGGTTTTCGTTAAACCCATATCAAAATTTCGAGAACATGGTATTGGTTTGACTGAGATTAGAGACGGTTGGGAAAAACATGTTTGTTTGGATTTTAATTTAACTTAGAATTAAACATAGTGTTTAAACCCACTCACTCATTACTAAAAACTTCCACTACAAGTTTAATTAAATTTAGGATGTAATGTAATTTATTTAATGGTTATTTAGAAATTTAAATTGATAATGAAATTAACTGCTAGTTGAATACTTAATATGTGATAACTGATATTTATGTAATATATTATTTTGATTGGCTATTTGAAAATTTAATATACGTTGAAATCGAATTTAAATGGATCAAAATTGAAATTGACATTGAAATGAATAGACATTTAGATTGTCATTGAGATTGAATTGCTTGTTAGAACACCGACATTTGATTTGATAACTACTGATTGTTGTGATATATTGATCGATTTGGATGTTTGCATGTGGATGCTTATAGGTTGTGTAACACCCCACCTCCGCTAGGGTCACTCACAAAGGGAATGCACTAGGTTTGGTGAAACATTATCGAGGTAAACATGCACAGAAATATTACAAGACAGAACATATACAAAACAGCGGAAGAAAAACAATTTCATTACCTTGTAAAATAAGGTCTAAAGCCTTTTACATCAGAATACATCAAAACCTGTCTTGCAATAGTAAAGAAGCATAAATCCTTTTCATAAATTATTCCCCAAAATAAAGCGGTGAAGCAGCCATAGCCAAAAGAAGACCAAGCTATACATGATGACCTTCAAGCATAAGAGGTCCGAACTAAACAACATCATTTCCTCCCTGAAACCTGGGGGGAAACAGAAGACAAAGAGGCGAAACAAAACGGGGTCAGTCATAAAGACTGGTAAGTCCTATCTACTTCCAGTATAAAAACAGGTAAAGGTAACATAACATGCATAAACTGAAAGTAAACATAAGAATGACGACAAGATAGATAAGCTAAACCAAGATAACTGGATGAACTACTGTAGCAAGATAAACTAAGGTATCATGATAAACTACGGTGTCAAGATAAATCAAGGTATCACATCGTCAGGTTTCTATCAAGTATACAATCCCAAGGTATTTATCATGTATAACATCCCACGGTATTTATCATGTATATTTGCTCTGCACCTCTCGTACTAGTAACCCAACCCGCGTCATGTGTTAACTATGAATGTCCCTTGCCCAATGTCCTGTAATGGCCCATGTCAACCTAGTATATAGCATATGTAGGTTTTTCCCAACTCGTATGTTTCTTTCCATGTATAAGTTCAGTCCTTTACCGTAGGCCGTACGGGCTTTCCCATGTAAATCTATACCACCTCAACGGAGTACCATTTTATCCTTGAAGTTGTTTTGGACTGCTACCCTTGATCCGGTTATGTTTTCTTACCACGAACTACCGCGTGTTCACTTAGGATTTATGCCACCTAGGACCACTAGGGATTATGCTACCTAATGAACGTTTCCGTGTCTCGATTTGGGTTCAAGCCACCTAGGGCCACTAGGGATTATGCCACCCGTCAACCACACCATTTATCCCACGTATGTATCGTGAATCGTTTTCCATGTCTAGACGCACATGTATCTCAATGTGCCATCCGAGTTCCGTGCCAGGGCAAATCAAGAAATACGGAACTCGGTCGGGAGCTTTAAGTCATCTGCCGATGCAGATATCAAGGTCTGCTTTTGTATCCGTGGCTATGGTCCCACGTGACCCCTCCCTCAACTACTGAAAGGCAATCCAAGAAAAATTCATGTATGAGAACTACATCCCGGCCCCACTATGCCCCACTTACCTATTGGCCAACCTCACCCATAACTCGATAGCAAGTATATGGTCTGTTGGGAGTTCTCTGCCTTTCCGTACGTACGCGATTGACTAAAGATGGTAGGTAGTCGACGACGCGCTATCCAGGGCAAAAACAAGAATCGTCGACTCCGCGCTAATCCATCCCAGTCTTTAGGTCGCTCGCATAGCAACCAAGGCATACTCTTGGTTCTTCTACCGCAGACCTTAACCTCTTGTGAGCCCAGGCGGATCATCTGCAACCTCACAGAGGGATACCAAGAGTATCCTAACGTCCCCCGAAGCTACCGCTTCGTCACCCAGTTCGTTGGACCCTTTATCTAAGTCAGACAATTCGCTCCTCCACGTGTGTTCAAGTGATGACCTACCATATCGGGTTACTCATCTATCTGTGAACTGGTCCAATTTCCTTGACTAAGAATTATTACTTAGTTATCCTTAACTAAGGTTTACCACTTAGCTTCTCCTCCCGCTACCCTTGTTAACTACGATTTTCAACCTAGTCCCCTGAGCTAGGGTTTTTGTCTAATGGGTTAAGTGTTGTCATTCAAGTTCATGACTTAACCCGCCTACGAATCATGTCAAGATTAGCTAAGTATTTAAGTTCAAGGCTTAGCACTACAGGTTGGTTGAGTATACCAAGAAGCTCATGACTTAACCTTATCAAGTCAAATTGGTTAAGTATTTGTTTGTCTTAACCCAATCAGATTATCGTGTTAGATTGATTAAGCATAGATTATCTTAATCCCATCAGATTATCGAGTCGGATTGGTTAAGTATGGGTTAGCTTAACCCCATCCACTAATCGTATTACAATGGTTAAGTATATTTAAAAGGCCTTGTGACTTAACCCTATCAGGTCCGCATATTAGATTGGTTAAGTATAGGTTACTTAACCTCATCAAATCATCATGTATAATTGGTTAAGTATAAGTTACTTAACCCCATTAAATCATCATGTTAAGTTGGTTAAGTATTGGTTATTTAACCTCATTGAATTACCAAGTTTAGATTGGTTAAGTGTTTAACTTAACCCCATCGAATTACCGTGTTTAGATTAGTTAAGTGTAGGTTACTTAACCCCATCTAATTATCGTGTTTAGATTAGTTAAGTCTAAGTTACTTAACCCCATCTAATTACCAAGTCGGATTAGTTAAGTGTAAATTACTTAACCCCATCCCCTAATTGTCTTATATGTTTAAGTGGCATTAAGAAATCAATTCCGGTTCCACTTAACCTACCCATTCGTGTCATATCGTTTAAGTGTCATTAGTCAAAATTACTTAACCTTTTTATGTGGCATTAATTAGATTAATGCACCCCAACCTCTCACATTAGACTTTGTTGTGGTTACTAGTTAAGCCGGGCGGGTCCGGGTAGCTTTACACCGCAACCTAGTCTAACCTCAGGTTTTAAGTGCTAGGTGACCAACTACTCACATTGGGTCCTATTGTTTGTAGCCACTAGTTAAGCCGGGCGGGTCCGGGTAGATTTATGCTACAAACTCAATCCAACCTCGAGTTGGCCACTTTCATGTTTGGTCTAGTGTCATTTTACACTTACAACCCATACGTGTCTAGTTTCAAGTCCCATGTTTACCCCACATGTCATGTCCACATTTAGGTGTATCATGAGTGCCATATTTTCATGAAATCCCATGTCAAATTATCATGTCATAATCACGCACGTCTAACCTACCCCAAATCGTGTTTCCAACCCAAGTAAAAGCGAGTCAACATAGTAAGGATATTATGCTACATATTGGCCTCCACTACACCATAATGGCCATTTGGCAACTCTTATTTTTTTTCAACTGCCAACACTTATATGTGTTGTAGACTGGTGACACTAATATGTGTTGCTATAGTAAAAATGTGTCACCAAAAATGTGCCAACACTTAAATGTGTTGATATGCATGGTCAACTCTTATATTCCAAGGGCAAAAGGGTAAGTTCTCACACACACATAACCCTAATCGGTACTCAACGCTTATCCTCCTTCGGCCGCATCGCAAGAAAATTAACAAAAAAAAATTGGACTTTGAAGAATTGATATCAGCGATCCCACGCGATCTCTCTCTCTAATCGAAGGATTTTGGATTTCTCAAATCAATATTAGTCTCTCAAATCCTCTCTCCACCCATTTCTCAATCGTCGACTTCGAATTGGGGCTTATAGGAATCACGATAATAGGTAAACAAATCGATTTCACTATTTTTGACATCATTCGCTTGTTACAGTTCACGATAATAGGTAAACAAGAGAGACGCATATAGATTTTACTATTTTTGTGAGTTTTCTTATTAATCGAATTCATTTTCTTGTTGTAGTTTGCAGACAGAGACTGTGTACAGAGGTTGTGTGATGAAAAAGGGAGTTCAGTTTGTGAAATCTGTTTACAGGTAACCAAAAAGTTCGATTAAAAAAAAGACTTTTTTTTATGTATATTACAACTCTAAACTATTATACTGATGTTGGTGTATTATCACATATCTAATCATGTTGGTGTTTTTGAGGTTTTACATTGTGACTATTTTGGAAACCACATTTTGAATTGGTATTTGTCATAAGTTGGATGTATTCCCTACTTGTATTCTGTTTAAACTAAGAACAATATGTTTGAATATATGTTGTATATTTGAATCTGTGCAGAAATATGAACATGAATACATAGTTCCTCCCAAAGTAGCATTGGTTGATATTGTTGTGACCATAAGGTAAATGTTTATAACTATCTTTGTATTTGAATGTTATGTCTTTTCCATTTATTTGGATACAGTTAGTGCTAATTACTGTTTATTGTTCGACATGAGTTGAATACCAAAACTCCTGTTACTTGTGAGATTATTATTTTCATGAAGAGATTTTGTCTAAAGGTCTTGAGAACTTGTATATTTTTCTTCCATTATTTAGAAGAGCCAAGAAAATATAATTAAAAAACAGTCATTGATAAGAAAATCTTATGAGAAGTAAGGAAATTAGTAGATTATATAACATTGAATTCCTAGAAATATTATAGTGCCGACATCGAAAATACCCTTTTGCCATTTGTTCATGGACTTAAACATCAACGAACATTTTCATCTTTAGATCGATAGAACTAACAATGCACAGAACTAATAGCAAATTAATGTTCAAAAATTCATATTCCATTTACAGCCATTGGTAACTAAAGTTTCTTAATACTGATGCAATTTTAGTAGATCAGTCATTGATTGCTGCAGTAGTATAAATCTGATTTAAATTTGCACAATACTTACATATTTCTTAAAACGTTTCAATTTTATTTTAATATCTTTTTTATGTTACTTCATATGAAAAAGGCTGAGTTAAACTAAGGTAGTTTGTACGAATTGAGAGAGTGAAAAGAGATGTGTGGAAGGTCAAGAATAACATATTGTTTCTAATACATTACAAGAAGCAAAGCAGTTAAATATTTACAACTCAGTCTTCCAAATTTCAGGTCAGTTTGGATTCTATTTCTTTTATATTAAGTTTTTTCTTTACCTTGTTCTGCACCTTTAACTGCTTGCACCATATTCTGGTATATGAACTTCATGTAACATGAACTTACTGTTTATAAACTTTATTAATAGCTTACTGTTACAAATAACTTCATGTAACATGAAGTTCATTGAACTTCATATAACATGAACTTCATAACGGTAAGTTATTTGTAAATTAATAGCTTACTGTTGCAAATAACTTCATGTAACATGAACTTCATAACAGTAAGTTATTTATAACAGTAAACTTTATAAATAGCTTACTGAAATTCTATGATCAAACTATTGACGGTCATTTTTTGTTCATATGAACTTCATGTAACAAGTAAGCTTTATAAATAGCTTCAGTGAAATGATGCACAACACGCCAAAAATAAAGTACAAAAATAGTTCCAAAAATAAAGTACAATACCATACTAAGAAGAACAAAAACAATTCAAGTCTGTGATTATAGAACTTCTGTTACATTCAGAAAAATAGTAATGCAGACAACGTATCTAGTGCACAAATTGATATAAATTCAAACCAAAAATGAGCAACGTAAAGTTGTAAACTATAATTTTCCAAACAAATTACTTCAGTCCATTCCGACTGCCACTACATATTCTTTTCCTATCACTGCTGGAGCAATGGAAAACTATGGTTTAGTTACATATAGAGACACAACATTGCTCTATGATGAAGTGCATTCAGCTGCCTTAGGAAAGCAATCAGTAGTTTCTTTCCATGAGTTCTTTATAATAAACATCTTTTATTGATTCTAAAAAATATTTTTGATCGAATTTAGTTTGACAAAGATTTTGCGGTTAGGTGTTTATTACTGTTACACATGAACTTGCGCATCAGTGGTTTGGGAATCTTGTAACAATGGAATGTTGGACGCATCTTTGGCTTAATGAAGGATTTGCGTCATGGGTGATTATAACAAGATTTTAGTAAACATTTCAATCTGATTGTTATATGCCGTCTAAAAATAATAATGTTCAACAGATTAGTTATTTGGAGACAGATTATTTATTTCCAGAATGGAACATCTGTACTCAATTCCTTGATAGTACCACTGTAGGTCTTAATGTAGATTCACTGTCCGAGTCCCATCCTATTGAGGTATCAGTTTTGATTTCTTCTTTCAATGAAACTTGTAGTTAATGATTGCTACAGTTTATTATTTTATCCTTGATTTCAATGTAGCTCAATTTGAGTCTGCATGGCATTTGCATCATGATCTGTTTATTATCACAAAAGCAATAATGCAACCTTTTCAGGTTGAAATTAACCATGCGAGTGAGGTTGATGAAATTTTTGATTCAGCCAGCTACAACAAAGGAGCAGCTATTATTCGGATGCTGCAAAGTTATCTTGGTGCTTCACCTTTTCAGGTCAGACATAATATATAAATTAAATAATGTGTTGTACCTTAAGAAACCTAAAGTTTTGGTTAGTTCATAAACAGACATGTAATTGATAATCAGTAGAGATTGGAGTTTTTTGTTCTTTTCATTTGAGTACACATAGACATGTAATCACTATTGTGCATCTCTGCTACCATACTTCAATCAGTGGAATGTTTTTACTAATAACATAGAAGTTCCTTTTATTCCAGTTAGACTGGACACATATATATGATACCTTTTAGATTGTATACATATACTAAGTATAAAAGGGTGTCTAATCTATCAATTTAGGTACTTAGTTTAAAATTTATATAAACGATCTATCGATTTTATTTTAAAAAGTTGCGTGTAGGTGTGGTCATAGTGTCCCATTTGTTCAAATAATTGTATTAGAAAACATGCACACTGGATTACACTTATATATAAGGATATAAATATAAACTTGCAGTGTACATGAAACAGGAATAGGCTGTTTTAATACAATTTTGATTGTATATAGATACTGATATTTTCTTTAATTTTGTTTATATACCAAAACATGGTTTTTGATGCCACTTCATAGATCAAACACATGAAACTGAGCAATGTTTTCGAGCAAAACTGAGCATTGCTCAGTTTTGTTTGAACTCAGTTTTGCTCGAAACTGAGCATTGCCCAGTTTCTCGAAACCGAGCAATGCTCAGTTTCGAGAAAAACTGAGCAATACTCAGTTTCGCAAAAAAATAAACAAATCCTTGTTTAGTTAGTTAATGCAAGATGATATTTATCAGTTTTGCAATTTGTTATTTCTGTAAAAATGAGTGCATTTATATTTTGTAGGCACTTATGGAGGAAGAGGAAAAAAAACAGGATTTGGAATGTAATAGCAACGAGCATGCAAACATGTTTGATCTTGACAATGATCCTATCGCCAAAACGGACATTACAGAAATTTTAGATAACAGAAGTTTTAGATCCGGAAGCACCAATTTACGATGGTCCTCAAAACGGACACTACAAGCTTTGTGAATTTTCGGATAGAGGCTTTATGATATGGTCCATGTTTCGCCTTCATAGTATCTAAAATTCTATGTATCTTTAGTAAAACTTTGTATTGTTTTTTGTAATTTGAACTTGATATTATGGTATTTTGAAATTGAAAGCATTATGCAAAAGTGACATTATTGAATTTGAAATATAGAAGTGTACTAAATACTTTTATTTGAATTGGTATGTTGAGTTATATATGTGATTGAAAATCATAAAAACATGTTATATAAGTGTTAGCAATTTATGTATGCCAACATTTATAAGAGTTAGTAGGATTATGATACTGACATTTATAAGTGTTACCATATCTTATGGTTCCAACATTTATAAGTGTTAGCAATGAATATGTTTGTAACTCTTATAAGTGTTACCATCTCTTATAGTTCCAACATTTATAAGTGTTAGCAATGAATATATCTGTAACTCTTATAAGTGTTACCATATATTATAGTTCCAACATTTATAAGTGTTAGCAATAAATATGTTTGTAACACTGGTAAGTGTTAGCAGTTACTCTGTTTGTAACACTTATAAGTGTTAGCAGTTGGTCTTCTTGTAGCACTTATAAGTGTTAGCTGTTAGCTGTTAGCAGTTACTCTGCTTGTAAGTGTTACAGGAAATTCCTCACAGGCTGTTAGTGACACATAAAGGTGTTACGGAAATTATTTGTAACACCTATACTTGTTGGGAATCCACTGTTTTGGTGTAGTGCTCAAAACATGCACGATGTCAAAAAGGGATTGGCCAAAAACACGCATGACATCATAAGGGGGTTTGGCCTCAAAATATGTATAGCATCATAAGGGTTTTTTGGCCTCAAACATGCATAATGTCACAACGGGATTAGCCACAAACATGCATGATATCATAAGGGGGTTTGGGTTCATTTACATGCATAAGCCCCAAGTCATATTCATGTACATATTTCACAAGTCAAAGTGGTTTCAAGTATTCATGCCAACATTCCGCAAGTAAAGGTTCAATCTTTCATGATGAACTAAGTTAAACATAACATAAGTGGCATGATTTAGTCACTAAGCATAGCCAAAAGTCATAGGTTCAAGCAAAAGAGGCATGACAAGGTTCATATAGACTAGCATACTTAGTTTAATCTCGTTTTATTCCATGCCATCATTACAACTACCGTTTAGATCTAGAAGTAGCTAGAACTTACATAGCGAGGCTTAGGGAAAGATCATGAATCGTCTTGATCAAGAAAGGTGGCTCCTTTGTTGAAGAATCGTCATGAAATTTGCGTAGCAACGTTGATCTCTCCTCGATTTGGTGTAGAAAGCTTGCACCTTTTGATTTGAATCCGATTTGAATGCATAGTCTCTAGGAATTGGAGATGGAGGCCATGATCACTTGGCATTTGGGCAGCACTTCGTGGCATGAGTGATTTGTGAGGGTTTAGGGTAGGCTTAGGGGTCTTTTTATAGAGATTAGGAGTAGTTTAGGCCCTTAGATTAACCCTAGGATAGATCTGAGCCCTCAAAATCCGTCACAGGCCCATAAAACCGAGCCAAGACAACAGCAGGTGCACCCAGGCCCAAGTGGTCGGACCACCCAGGTCGACACCCATGTCGACAGGGCAGTCGACCTGCCCCCTGGGCGTGTCGACTCCCCAGTCGACACCCCAGTCGACCTGGGGCTTGGGCGGGAATTTTCCCACCCAGTTCGTTTGGCTCCCGATTTAAATTTCGAACTGTTTTTGAACTTGAATTTTTCTGAAAACTTTAACGGGCCATAACTGGGTCATACGGACTCTGATTTTCGAAAACTCGGACTCTATTTCGCGTATTTTTTCCGAGACGAACGCAATGGCGCAACCCGTTTCTCCTGATTCAGATTTTATAATTAAATTCTTCCTTGATTCTTGTCTTAGCATGTTGTAAAAATCCGGGTTGTTACATTCTCCCCAACTTAAAGGATTTCGTCCCCGAAATCTCCAAGTTAGGAAGAACGTATCCTACCATCCATCATCCATCTACTCAAAACATCATTCACAGGCAACCATGGTCCTTAAAAGACTCCTAATGCTTTATGAACACATGCAGAAAGTGTGTGTATATGTTCCTTAGCTAATGCTAATGATCAGGCCTGAATGATCTTTCTAATGCAAAATATGTTTAGTACCATGAATCCAACATGTATGCAAATAGTCCTAGTCATATAAGTACTACATGCGTGCACAAACATTCATTCATATACAACATCCGCATGACAACACATTAACTTTCAAACAAGTATAAATACTCGTGCATATGCAACGTGAAATGTGACCGCGTCAATCTAGTATCTAATGTGTATTCGCGCATCCACGAGAAACCACTTGCAACCATTTGCAACCACATCAATCATAACATGTTTCAAATACATGTTTACATCCATAGAGTTCTACCTAAGGTTCCCAAGATAGGATCGAGAAGATAAACAAGACAAACTCCTTACGGGGTTTGCAACAGAAACATGACCGAGAGGATATCCACCAAGCGATAGCATGCAAGCAAGCTCTACAGGAGAACCAGGGATCAACGATATACTCTTAAAAAGAGACATGATGCGCACGTCTAAGCCGCATTTCCATGAGTTTAATTCCATTGTGCCTTGACCGCCTTTGATTTCATGATTTCGTAGCTCCTTGATTCCTATTTCCCAGGTATGAGTCGGAACTCATTTCACTGTCGCCTCTCGTTCCTTTTTCACTTATTCTTTTCTAAAATACTTGGCTCAACCATAACTGCGTACTCATGATTTCATGCAAGCTTTCCAGCAATTCAGTAGCGAATCTTGGATCTTGTTTACCTACTAAGAGGTATTCCACACAGAAGAGCTTTCCCTTGAAAACAATTGATGCCAGCCATGTCGCCCAGTGTACTTACTAGGGTGATTCCTACAGCCCATGCTTAAGCAGAATGAACCATCCGCCTTATTGGCGAACATTACTCGATCGGATCAGTGATTTCCGATAAATGCATCAAGAGATTCTAGGTAACTAACCATGACAGAACTCATAAGGTTACACGAGACTTCGAGGGTATTACCAAGGCAAGTTAAGAGTTTAACTACCCTCCTTTCAAAACCGAGAATGGCATCCCTTACTGGATAACCACTTCATCCCTAGAATCCATCTCTAGCTCAACAATAGAAGCATTGCTTCTAATCTCAACACTTGGCATTTACACTCTCAATTCCAAACAAGTCATGAATAAATAGACCGACTCTCCAACCAAATTTTGGGACAAAAGTGGGATCTTCTACCATGCTGGTACTAAGGTACAGAGACTTAACTATCGAAGCAGACTTAAATGATGCGGTGATCAAAACAAAGTCTGGACGGGATGATAGAAAAGAAAGGCTAAATCTTTAACAGAAACGATACCATCCCTCTTAGGTACGCTAGGAGTGAGAGCATACAATTGCCCTCTCGCTGATCTTGTCCTTGCCTTCCTTCGTGGACTAATCCATACCAACAAGTTGCTTATCCTTACGTCCGTGTCCTTTATCCTTGCTCTTATTACCCTTCCTTGTAACATGGTAACAGGCCTCTCGAGAACCACCTCCATCTCACGGAAAACACTTCATAGCTAGACAAGGATTAGTCGCAGTTAAAACTACTGTGACTACAGATGAAGGAAAGAAAGGAAAAGAGATTCAATCAAGGAAACAAAGGATAGTGCTAATGGTTTTTGGGGAATAGCCTTTAAAAACTTTTCTTGAAAAATGCTTCTTTGTAAACGGTTTCTCAAATAGTTTTCAGAAGGTTTTAAAAACTTTTGCCCAGTCTGGTAACCTTCTGCTCTGATACCAAATATAACACCCCACCTCCGCTAGGGTCACTCACAAAGGGAATGCACTAGGTTTGGTTAAGCATTATCGAGGTAAACATGCACAGAAATATTACAAGACAGAACATATATAAAACTGCGGAAGTAAAACAATTTCATTACCTTATAAAATAAGGTCTAAAGCCTTTTACATCAGAATACATCAAAACCTGTCTTGCAATAGTAAAGAAGCATAAAACTTTTTCATAAATTATTCCCCAAAATAAAGCGGTGAAGCAGCCATAGCCAAAAAAAGACCAAGCTATACATGATGACCTTCAAGCATAAGAGGTCCGAACTAAACAACATCATTTCCTCCCTGAAACCTGGGGGGAAACGGAAGACAAAGAGGCGAAACAAAACGGGGTCAGTCATAAAGACTGGTAAGTCCTATCTACTTCCAGTATAAAAACAGGTAAAGGTAACATGACATGCATAAACTGAAAGTAAACATAAGAATGACGACAAGATAGATAAGCTAAACCAAGATAACTGGATGAACTACTGTAGCAAGATAAACTAAGGTATCATGATAAACTATGGTGTCAAGATAAATCAAGGTATCACATCGTCAGGTTTCTATCAAGTATACAATCCCAAGATATCTGTCATGTATAACATCCCACGGTATTTATCATGTATATTTGCTCTGCACCTCTCGTACTAGTATCCCAACCCACGTCATGTGTTAACTATGAATGTCCCTTGCCCAATGTCCTGTAATGGTCCATGTCAACCAAGTATATAGCATATGTAGGTTTTTCCCAACTCGTATGTTTCTTTCCATGTATAAGTTCAGTCCTTTGCCGTAGGCCGTACGGGCTTTCCCATGTAAATCTATACCACCTCAACGGAGTACCATTTTATTCTTGAAGTTGTTTTGGACTGCTACCCTTGATCCGGTTATGTTTTCTTACCATGAACTACCGCGTGTTCACTTAGGATTTATGCCACCTAGGACCACTAGGGATTATGCTACCTAATGAACGTTTCCGTGTCTCGATTTGGGTTCAAGCTACCTAGGGCCACTAGGGATTATGTCACCCGTCAACCACGCCCTTTATCCCACGTATGTATCCTGAATCGTTTTCCATGTCTAGACGCACATGTATCTCAATGTGCCATCCGAGTTCCGTGCCAGGGCAAATCAAGAAATATGGAACTCAGTCGGGAGCTTTAAGTCATCTGCCGATGCAGATATCAAGGTCTGCTTTTGTATCCGTGGCTATGGTCCCACGTGACCCCTCCCTCAACTACTGAAAGGCAATCCAAGAAAAATTCATGTATGAGAACTACATCCCGGCCCCACTATGCCCCACTTACCTATTGGCCAACCTCACCCATAACTCGATAGCAAGTATATGGTCTGTTGGGAGTTCTCTGCCTTTCCATACGTACACGATTGACTAAACATGGTAGGTAGTCGACGACGCGCTATCCAAGGAAAAAACAAGAATCGTCAACTCTGCGCTAATCCATCCCAGTCTTTAGGTCGCTCGCATAGCAACCAAGGCATAATCTTGGTTCTTCTACCGCAGACCTTAACCTCTTGTGAGCCCAGGCGGATCATCTGCAACCTCACAGAGGGATACCAAGAGTATCCTCACGTCCCCCGAAGCTACCGCTTCGTCACCCAGTTCGTTGGAGCCTTTATCTAAGTCAGACAATTCGCTCCTCCACGTGTGTTCAAGCGATGACCTACCATATCGGGTTACTCATCTATCTGTGAACTGGTCCAATTTCCTTGACTAAGAATTATTACTTAGTTATCCTTAACTAAGGTTTACCACTTAGCTTCTCCTCCCGCTACCCTTGTTAACTATGATTTTCAACCTAGTTCTCTGAGCTAGGGTTTTTGTCTAATGGGTTAAGTGTTGTCATTCAAGTTCATGACTTAACCCGCCTACGAATCATGTCAAGATTGGCTAAGTATTTAAGTTCAAGGCTTAGCCCTACAAGTTGGTTGAGTATACCAAGAAGCTCATGACTTAACCTTATCAAGTCAAATTAGTTAAGTATTTGTTTGTCTTAACCCTATCAGATTATCGTGTTAGATTGATTAAGCATAGATTATCTTAATCCCATCAGATTATCGAGTCGGATTGGTTAAGTATGGGTTAGCTTAACCCCATCCACTAATCGTATTACAATGGTTAAGTATATTTAAAAGGCCTTGTGACTTAACCCTATCAGGTCCACATATTAGATTGTTTAAGTATAGGTTACTTAACCTCATCAAATCATCATGTATAATTGGTTAAGTATAAGTTACTTAACCCCATTAAATTATCATGTTAAGTTGGTTAAGTATTGGTTATTTAACCTCATTGAATTACCAAGTTTAGATTGGTTAAGTCTTTAACTTAACCCCATCGAATTACCGTGTTTAGATTAGTTAAGTGTAGGTTACTTAACCCCATCTAATTACCGTGTTTAGATTAGTTAAGTCTAAGTTACTTAACCCCATCTAATTACCAAGTTGGATTAGTTAAGTGTAAATTACTTAACCCCATCCCCTAATTGTCTTATATGGTTAAGTGGCATTAAGAAATCAAGTCCGGTTCCACTTAACCTACCCATTCGTGTCATATCGGTTAAGTGTCATTAGTCAAAATTACTTAACCTTTTTATGTGGCATTAATCAGATTAATTCACCCCAACCTCTCACATTAGACTTTGTTGTGGTTACTAGTTAAGCCGAGCCGGTCCGGGTAGCTTTACACCACAACCTAGTCTAACCTTGGGTTTTAAGTGCTAGGTGACCAACTACTCACATTGGGTCCTATTGTTTGTAGCCACTAGTTAAGCCGGGCGGGTCCGGGTAGATTTATGCTACAAACTCAACCCAACCTCGAGTTGGCCACTTTCACGTTTGGTCTAGTGTCATTTTACACTTACAACCCATACGTGTCTAGTTTCAAGTCCCATGTTTACCCCACATGTCATGTCCACATTTAGGTGTATCATGAGTGCCATATTTTCATGAAATCCCATGTCAAATTATCATGTCATAATCACGCACGTCTAACCTACCCCAAATCGTGTTTCCAACCCAAGTAAAAGCGAGTCAACATAGTAAGGATACTATGCTACATATTGGCCTCAAAACATGCACGATGTCAAAAAGGGATTGGCCAAAAACACGCATGACATCATAAGGGGGTTTGGCCTCAAAATATGCATAGCATCATAAGGGGTTTTTGGCCTCAAACATGCATAATGTCACAACGGGATTAGCCATAAACATGCATGATATCATAAGGGGGTTTGGGTTCATTTACATGCATAAGCCCCAAGTCATATTCATGTACATATTTCACAAGTCAAAGTGGTTTCAAGTATTCATGCCAACATTCCGCAAGTAAATGTTCAATCTTTCATGATGAACTAAGTTAAACATAACATAAGTGGCATGATTTAGTCACTAAGCATAGCCAAAAGTCATAGGTTCAAGCAAAAGAGGCATGACAATGTTCATATAGACTAGCATACTTAGTTTAATCTCGTTTTATTCCATGCCATCATTACAACTACCGTTTAGATCTAGAAGTAGCTAGAACTTACATAGCGAGGCTTAGGGAAAGATCATGAATCGTCTTGACCAAGAAAGGTGGCTCCTTTGTTGAAGAATCGTCATGAAATTTGCGTAGCAACGTTGATCTCTCCTCGATTTGGTGTAGAAAGCTTGCACCTTTTGATTTGAATCCGATTTGAATGCATAGTCTCTAGGAATTGGAGATGGAGGCCATGATCACTTGGCATTTGGGCAGCACTTCGTGGCATGAGTGATTTGTGAGGGTTTAGGGTAGGCTTAGGGGTCTTTTTATAAAGATTAGGAGTAGTTTAGGCCCTTAGATTAACCCTAGGATAGATCTGAGCCCTCAAAATCCGTCACAGGCCCATAAAACCGAGCCAAGACAGCAGCAGGTGCACCCAGGCCCAAGTGGTCGGACCACCCAGGTCGACACCCGTGTCGACTGGGCAGTCGACCTGCCCCCTGGGCGTGTCGACTCCCCAGTCGACACCCCAGTCGACCTGGGGCTTGGGCGGGAATTTTCCCACCCAGTTCGTTTGGCTCCCGGTTTGAATTTCGAACTGTTTTTGAACTTGAATTTTTCTGAAAACTTTAACAGGCCATAACTGGGTCATACGGACTCCGATTTTCGAAAACTCAGACTCTATTTCGCGTATTTTTTCCGAGATGAACGCAATGGCGCAACCCGTTTCTCCTGATTCAGATTTTATAATTAAATTCTGCCTTGATTCTTATCTTAGCATGTTGTAAAAATCCGGATTGTTACATTCTCCCCAACTTAAAGGATTTCGTCCCCGAAATCTCCAAGTTAGGAAGAACGTATCCTACCATCCATCATCCATCTTCTCAAAACATCATCCACAGACAACCATGGTCCTTAAAAGACTCCTAATGCTTTATGAACACATGCAGAAAGTGTGTGTGTATATGTTCCTTAGATAATGCTAATGATCATGCCTGAATGATCTTTCTAATGCAAAATATGTTTAGTACCATGAATCCAACATGTATGCAAATAGTCCTAGTCATATAAGTACTACATGCATGCACAAACATTCATTCATATGCAACATCCGCATGACAACACATTAACTTTCAAACAAGTATAAATACTCGTGCATATGCAACGTGAAATGTGACCGCGTCAATCTAGTATCTAATGTGTATTCGCGCATCCACGAGCAACCACTTGCAATCATTTGCAACCACATCAATCATAACATGTTTCAAATACATGTTTACATCCATAGAGTTCTACCTAAGGTTCCCAAGATAGGATCGAGAAGATAAACAAGACAAACTCCTTACGGGGTTTGCAACAGAAACATGACCGAGAGGATATCCACCAAGCGATAGCATGCAAGCAAGCTCTACAGGAGAACCAGGGATCAACGATATACTCTTAAAAAGAGACATGATGCGCGCGTCTAAGCCGCATTTCCATGAGTTTAATTCCATTGTGCCTTGACCGCCTTTGACTTCATGATTTCGTAGCTCCTTGATTCCTATTTCCCAGGTATGAGTCGGAACTCATTTCACTGTCGCCTCTCGTTCCTTTTTCACTTATTCTTTTCTAAAATACTTGGCTCAACCATAACTGCGTACTCATGATTTCATGCAAGCTTTCCAGCAATTCACTAGCGAATCTTGGATCTCGTTTACCTACTAAGAGGTATTCCACGCAGAAGAGCTTTCCCTTGAAAACAACCGATGCCAGCCATGTTGCCCAGTGTACTTACTAGGGTGATTCCTACAGCCCATGCTTAAGCAGAATGAACCATCCGCCTTATTGGCGAACATTACTCGATCGGATCAGAGATTTCCGATAAATGCATCAAGAGATTCTAGGTAACTAACCATGACAGAACTCATAAGGTTACACGAGACTTCGAGGGTATTACCAAGGCAAGTTAAGAGTTTAACTACCCTCCTTTCAAAACCGAGAATGGCATCCCTTACTGGATAACCACTTCATCCCTAGAATCCATCCCTAGCTCAACAATAGAAGCATTGCTTCTAATCTCAACACTTGGCATTTACACTCTCAATTCCAAACAAGTCATGAATAAATAGACCGACTCTCCAACCAAATTTTGGGACAAAAGTGGGATCTTCTACCATGCTGGTACTAAGGTACAGAGACTTAACTATCGAAGCAGACTTAAATGATGCGATGATCAAAACAAAGTCTGGACGGGATGATAGAAAAGAAAGGCTAAATCTTTAACAGAAACGATACCATCCCTCTTAGGTACGCTAGGAGTGAGAGCATACAATTGCCCTCTCGCTGATCTTGTCCTTGCCTTCCTTCGTGGACTAATCCATACCAACAAGTTGCTTATCCTTACGTCTGTGTCCTTTATCCTTGCTCTTATTACCCTTCCTTGTAACATGGTAACAGGCCTCTCGAGAACCACCTCCATCTCACGGAAAACACTTCGTAGCTAGACAAGGATTAATCGCAGTTAAAACTACTGTGACTACAGATGGAGGAAAGAAAGGAAAAGAGATTCAATCAAGGAAACAAAGGATAGTGCTAATGGCTTTTGGGGAATAGCCTTTAAAAACTTTTCTTGAAAAATGCTTCTTTGTAAACGGTTTCTCAAATAGTTTTCAGAAGGTTTTAAAAACTTTTGCCCAGTCTGGTAACCTTCTGCTCTGATACCAAATGTAACACCCCACCTCCGCTAGGGTCACTCACAAAGGGAATGCACTAGGTTTGGTGAAGCATTATCGAGGTAAACATGCACAGAAATATTGCAAGACAGAACATATACAAAACAGCGGAAGTAAAACAATTTCATTACCTTATAAAATAAGGTCTAAAGCCTTTTACATCAGAATACATCAAAACCTGTCTTGCAATAGTAAAGAAGCATAAAACCTTTTCATCAATTATTCCCGAAAATAAAGCGGTGAAGCAGCCATAGCCAAAAAAAGACCAAGCTATACATGATGACCTTCAAGCATAAGAGGTCCGAACTAAACAACATCATTTCCTCCCTGAAACCTGGGGGGAAAACGGAAGACAAAGAGGCGAAACAAAACGGGGTCAGTCATAAAGACTGGTAAGTCCTATCTACTTCCAGTATAAAAACAGGTAAAGGTAACATGACATGCATAAACTGAAAGTAAACATAAGAATGACGACAAGATAGATAAGCTAAACCAAGATAACTGGATGAACTACTGTAGCAAGATAAACTAAGGTATCATGATAAACTACGGTGTCGAGATATATCAAGGTATCACATCGTCAGGTTTCTATCAAGTATACAATCCCAAGGTATCTATCATGTATAACATCTCACGATATTTATCATGTATATTTGCTCTGCACCTCTCGTACTAGTATCCCAACCCGCGTCATGTGTTAGCTATGAATGTCCCTTGCCCAATGTCCTGTAATGGTCCATGTCAACCTAATATATAGCATATGTAGGTTTTTCCCAACTCGTATGTTTCTTTCCATGTATAAGTTCAGTCCTTTGCCGTAGGCCGTACGGGCTTTCCCATGTAAATCTATACCACCTCAACGGAGTACCATTTTATTCTTGAAGTTGTTTTGGACTGCTACCCTTGATCCGGTTATGTTTTCTTACCATGAACTACAGCGTGTTCACTTAGGATTTATACCACCTAGGACCACTAGCGATTATGCTACCTAATGAACGTTTCCGTGTCTCGATTTGGGTTCAAGCCACCTAGGGCCACTAGGGATTATGACACCCGTCAACCACGCCCTTTATCCCACGTATGTATCGTGAATCGTTTTCCATGTCTAGACGCACATGTATCTCAATGTGTCATCTGAGTTCCGTGCCAGGGCAAATCAAGAAATACGGAACTCGGTCGGGAGCTTTAAGTCATCTGCCGATGCAGATATCAAGGTCTGCTTTTGTATCCGTGGCTATGGTCCCACGTGACCCCTCCCTCAACTACTGAAAGGCAATCCAAGAAAAATCATGTATGAGAACTACATCCTGGCCCCATTATGCCCCACTTACCTATTGGCCAACCTCACCCATAACTCGATTGCAAGTATATGGTCTGTTGGGAGTTCTCTGCATTTCCGTATGTACACGATTGACTAAATATGGTAGGTAGTCGACGACGCGCTATCCAAGGCAAAAACAAGAATCATCGACTCCGCGCTAATCCATCCCAGTCTTTAGGTCGCTTGCATAGCAACCAAGGCATACTCTTGGTTCTTCTACCGCAGACCTTAACCTCTTGTGAGCCCAGGCGGATCATCTGCAACCTCACAGAGGGATACCAAGAGTATCCTCACGTCCCCCGAAGCTACCGCTTCGTCACCCAGTTCATTGGAGACTTTATCTAAGTCAGACAATTCGCTCCTCCACGTGTGTTCAAGCGATGACCTACCATATCGGGTTACTCATCTATCTGTGAACTGGTCCAATTTCCTTGACTAAGAATTATTACTTAGTTATCCTTAACTAAGGTTTACCACTTAGCTTCTCCTCCCACTACCCTTATTAACTACGATTTTCAACCTAGTCCCCTGAGCTAGGGTTTTTGTCTAATGGGTTAAGTGTTGTCATTCAAGTTCATGACTTAACCCGCCTACGAATCATGTCAAGATTGGCTAAGTATTTAAGTTCAAGGCTTAGCCCTACAAGTTGGTTGAGTATACCAAGAAGCTCATGACTTAACCTTATCAAGTCAAATTAGTTAAGTAGTTGTTTGTCTTAACCCTATCAGATTATCGTGTTAGATTGATTAAGCATAGATTATCTTAATCCCATCAGATTATCGAGTCGGATTGGTTAAGTATGGGTTAGCTTAACCCCATCCACTAATCGTATTACAATGGTTAAGTATATTTAAAAGGCCTTGTGACTTAACCCTATCAGGTCCGCATATTAGATTGGTTAAGTATAGGTTACTTAACCTCATCAAATCATCATGTATAATTGGTTAAGTATAAGTTACTTAACCCCATTAAATTATCATGTTAAGTTGGTTAAGTATTGGTTATTTAACCTCATTGAATTACCAAGTTTAGATTGGTTAAGTGTTTAACTTAACCCCATCGAATTACCGTGTTTAGATTAGTTAAGTATAGGTTACTTAACCCCATCTAATTACCGTGTTTAGATTAGTTAAGTCTAAGTTATTTAACCCCATCTAATTACCAAGTCGGATTAGTTAAGTGTAAATTACTTAACCTTATCCCCTAATTGTCTTATATGGTTAAGTGTCATTAAGAAATCAAGTCCGGTTCCACTTAACCTACCCATTCGTGTCATATCGGTTAAGTGTCATTAGTCAAAATTACTTAACCTTTTTATGTGGCATTAATTAGATTAATGCACCCCAACCTCTCACATTAGACTTTGTTGTGGTTACTAGTTAAGCCGGGCGGGTCCGGGTAGCTTTACACCACAACCTAGTCTAACCTCGGGTTTTAAGTGCTAGGTGACCAACTACTCACATTAGGTCCTATTGTTTGTAGCCACTAGTTAAGTCGGGCGGGTCCGGGTAGATTTATGCTACAAACTCAACCCAACCTCGAGTTGGCCACTTTCATGTTTGGTCTAATGTCATTTTACACTTACAACCCATACGTGTCTAGTTTCAAGTCCCATGTTTATCCCACATGTCATGTCCACATTTAGGTGTATCATGAGTGCCATATTTTCATGAAATCCCATGTCAAATTATCATGTCATAATCACGCACGTCTAACCTACCCCAAATCGTGTTTCCAACCCAAGTAAAAGCGAGTCAACATAGTAAGGATACTATGCTACATATTGGCCTCAAAACATGCACGATGTCAAAAAGGGATTGGCCAAAAACACGCATGACATCATAAGGGGGTTTGGCCTCAAAATATGCATAGCATCATAAGGGGTTTTTGGCCTCAAACATGCATAATGTCACAACGGGATTAGCCACAAACATGCATGATATCATAAGGGGGTTTGGGTTCATTTACATGCATAAGCCCCAAGTCATATTCATGTACATATTTCACAAGTCAAAGTGGTTTCAAGTATTCATGCCAACATTCCGCAAGTAAAGGTTCAATCTTTCATGATGAACAAAGTTAAACATAACATAAGTGACATGATTTAGTCACTAAGCATAGCCAAAAGTCATAGGTTCAAGCAAAAGAGGCATGACAAGGTTCATATAGACTAGCATACTTAGTTTAATCTCGTTTTATTCCATGCCATCATTACAACTACCGTTTAGATCTAGAAGTAGCTAGAACTTACATAGCGAGGCTTAGGGAAAGATCATGAATCGTCTTGACCAAGAAAGGTGGCTCCTTTGTTGAAGAATCGTCATGAAATTTGCGTAGCAACGTTGATCTCTCCTCGATTTGGTGTAGAAAGCTTGCACCTTTTGATTTGAATCCGATTTGAATGCATAGTCTCTAGTAATTGGAGATGGAGGCTATGATCACTTGGCATTTGGGCAGCACTTCGTGGCATGAATGATTTGTGAGGGTTTAGGGTAGGCTTAGGGGTCTTTTTATAGAGATTAGGAGTAGTTTAGGCCCTTAGATTAACCCTAGGATAGATCTGAGCCCTCAAAATCCGTCACAGGCCCATAAAATCGAGCCAAGACAGCAGCAGGTGCACCCAGGCCCAAGTGGTCGGACCACCCAGGTCGACACCCGTGTCGACTGGGCAGTCGACCTGCCCCCTGGGCGTGTCGACTCCCCAGTCGACACCCCAGTCGACCTGGGGCTTGGGCGGGAATTTTCCCACCCAGTTCGTTTGGCTCCCGATTTGAATTTCGAACTGTTTTTGAACTTGAATTTTTCTGAAAACTTTAACGGACCATAACTGGGTCATATGGACTCCGATTTTCGAAAACTCAGACTCTATTTCGCGTATTTTTTCCGAGACGAACGCAATGGCGCAACCCGTTTCTCCTGATTCAGATTTTATAATTAAATTCTGCCTTGATTCTTGTCTTAGCATGTTGTAAAAATCCGGGTTGTTACAGGTTGATTGGGTATTTATATTTCTAATGATTATTGACTATGATGAAACCCTGCTACCACCACCTTGTATGTTACCATAAATTGTTACATTCATCATTTTAACATTTAACATTTGACACATGATATGGGTTGAAGTAATACATATATCTATGACATTTGATACAGGTTGAAATGACATATACTCACGTGATTGAAATATAAATAAATGATCACTTGGCCATATGATATAAAATTAAACAATAAACAATGGACTTGGTCAAATGAAATATTTCCAAAGTTATAAATTTTATTGGTAAATGAAATTATTATTTAAAAGATTTGACTTGAATTTATTGGCTTTAAACCTTAAAATTGAGACAAAAATTCGATTTGAATTTATCGAAATTGACTTATTTTAACTGTTGAATCTGGAAATATGAATTTAAGATTTAAAACCAATTTGATGTAAATGCTTTTAAATTGGAATTTATGTTTTGAAATTAATTAATGTAATGTGTTTAAAATTGGAAATAAAGATTAGAATCGTTTAATTTGAAGTTGATTTTGAATTGAAAAACAAAATTTGAATTGATTATAAAGCAGCTTGCAGACTTCATAATTATACATAAATATTATTTATAGACCAGCTTGCAAAACCTTGCCATCTAGCTATTCCAAACGTTTAGTCAATACTTGGTTCACTTGTCTACTCATAACAAGTGTTATGAGTACCCAAGAGTTCAGGGAAAACACAGAAAAATAAACTCTGGGTCAGTCAGGGGACTGGAGTGAGTAAATGATTTTAAAAACAAATTCAGAAATAAAAGGTAACTTATAAGACCATGTCGCACATAAACACGGAACGAGTTTTTCTCTTAGTAGAACCAAAAACACTTTGTATATCGAAATCAACTATTATGATAATGTCTAGGGTTTTCAAAATAAATTAAAATCTAGCAAAATGTTTGCATCTCACATTTCACTATATAGTTTACAAACAAAACCGCGGGCTCTTATTGGAGAATGAATTTCTAGCTATGGCAAGGTATGAGACCACCTTCTGACAATGTGTATCTCCGGAGATGAATACATCGGGGTTCAATAAGAACATTTTGCAATCCGATTAAACATGACCGGCCACTCATTTCGCTTGAGTATTCCGAATATATCATTACCACGGTTGAGGGCCAGCCAACCGAATCGATAAAATACAAAAAAGAACAATCAAAGACATTTGATTTTCCAGATCAGGTAATGATATACCCTAATGGTAGCGATCCACATAGTCATGCGACCTACCCGATTTTATACCATTTCCCGATTGTGAAACTTGAGGCCATACTTACCTTTAGGCATATCTTATTTTCATTTACTTTGAATGTCATGTCATATCGTCAAAATCCGCCAATCACTAATTGATTTCTCAAAAAAAATGGGTATAAAGCCGAGAGAAACGAATTCCTTCGTCACCAAACATATTTACATTTGAAAAGATCAACGTACGTGATCAGTTAGGCATACTCCGCCAGACACTCATCCATAAAAGTTGTCCTGTGATTGAACAAACCGAAGACAATATTCTAAAAATCCATTTTAGGAAATTTCTACCTAGGATTAACAAAACAGCCCTTGCATATCTCCGTCTTCTATTATCTTGAATATTCCCCGTCTCGTATGAATCAAATCGAAGTGTGCATAGATTCCAGACTCTTCGATACGATCGACGTTAATATCTTTTAGGGTGAAGTGATACTTGAAGAGAACAGATTATTACAATCAGATGAATTTTAAATAGGGTGTGTTTGTCTCAGGTCCCTAATAATTTCAAAATTAGGCTCACATCCGATACTAAACTTATTATAAATTACTTTCCTATTTTTTGAAAATTCATAGAAAAAATCACGTAAATTCGTATTTAAATAAAACACTAAATAAAAAAAAATCGGGCGTTAAAAACAAAACAAGAAAACACGTCAAAAACCAAAATACAAAAAAAAAAACAACGAAAACAGCAGTTTATTGCATCATAGTATGCATATATTTGAAATTCTACCATACATTTGTGCAACTATTTCATGTATGCATCTGCGTTGGCTTTTTTGCATACATGCATGCAAGTATTACAGAATTCTTGCATACAAGCATGCAATAACTCATAGACATGCAAATCAGTTCATGATTATTTGCATACATGTATGCAATAAAACAGAAAAGTTGCACACATGTATGCAATAATCCGTAGGCATAAATATCAGTTCACGTTTACTTGCATACATGTATGCAAGAAAATAGAATACTTGCATACATGCATGCAAGTATTCATGCAGATTTTTCAACGTAAAATCTGCAAGAATTATTTGCATACATGTGCAAAAATTAGAAAAGTTGCATACATGTATGATAGAATTCATGCAGACTTTCAATGTAAACTGCTTTAGGAATAGTTGCATACATGAAGGCAACTACTGGATTTACTTGCATGCATGTATGCAATCTTTTTCCGTGATCTTCTAGGAATATTTGCAGATTTTTAATTTTTTTTATATGGCAGCACACAAATCTCTTTGGAAAACACGTAAGTCCAAAAAGAGGGACCCGCTTTGAATTATAAACTTACCCAGGATGTCGTTTACATTTGAAACTCTAATAGGGACGGCAGCCTAATTTCCACTTTTAAATATTCAATTTTGTTTGTCGTTGATCTGATTTTGAAATCATTTATTGATTGTAAAATAGTTATCGACATAAGTCGATTATATTCAAATAGCACTTCAAGGTTTATTTCAAAACATTTGAATTCATTATTGACATTTAACCACCTTCCAAAAATCACGACATAATATTGATTATATTTCATACATCGGATTTTAACAAATTATCCTATCCGGAACATTCCACAACAAACTAATAGAAGTAAGGGATGTGTTGATGTGTGTAGTAAAAAGAACCATTGGTTTTATTTTAAAATATATAACTTAAAACAATTCATTTGTTTCAAAATAAAATAACAAATAGGGATATGTGTGTGTGTGTACATAATAAGTTAATCAGATTGTTTTTAGAAGTCGTCAACGTAGATTTGAAGTTAAACTTCCATATTTATATATATAATTATTAATATATGTTAAGAAGATTTAAATTATTCTTGTGAATAATTTAAATAATGAAAGAATGGGATTTATTCGAATTATTCTTCAGATAGGATAATTTGTTAAAATCTGATGTATGAAATATAATCGATATTATGTCGTGATTTTTGGAAGGTGGTTAACTATCAATAATGAATTCAAATGTTTTGAAATAAACCTTGAAGTGCTATTTGAATATAATCGACTTATGTCGATAACCATTTTAAATTCAATAAATAATTTCAAAATCAAATCAACGACAAACAAAATTGAATATTTAAAATTCATCTGAATATAATAATCTGTTCCCTTCAAGTATCACTTGACCCTAAAAGATATTAACGTCGATCATATCGAAGAGTCCAGAATCTATACACGCTTCGATTTGATTCATACGAAATAGGGATTATTCAAGATAATAGAAGATGGAGATATGCAATGGTTGTTCTGTTAATCCTAGGTAGAAATTTCCTAAAATCGATTTTCAGAATATTGCCTTCGGTTTGTTCAATCACAGGACAACTTGTATGAACGAGTGTCTGACAGAGTATGCATAACCGATCACATACGTTGATCTCTTCAAATGTATTTATGTTTGGTGGCGGAGGAATTCGTTTCTCTCAACTTTATACCCGTAATATATTTTTGGGAAAATCAGTTAGTGATTGACGGGTGTTGACAATGTGACATTCAAAGTAAATAAAGATAAGATATGCCTAAAGGTAAGTATGACCTCAAGCTTCACAACTGGGTAGGTCGCATGGCTATGTGGGTCGCTCCTCTTAGGGTGTATCATTACTTGATTTGGAGAAATCAAATGTCTTCGGTTGTTCCTTTTTGTATTCTATCAATTCGGTTAGCTAGCCCCCAATAGTGGTAATGATATATTCGGAACACTCAAGCGAAATGAGTGGTCGGTCATGTTTAGCCGGATTGCAAGATGTTCTTGTTGAACCCCGATGTATTCATCTCCGAAGATACATTGTCGGAAGGTGGTTCCATATTAGTCGTAGTTGGAAATTCATTCTCCAAGAAGAGTCCATGGTTTTGTTTGTAAACTATGTAGTGAAATTTGAGATGCAAGCATTTCACTGGATTTTAATTTATTTGAAAACCCTAGACACTAGCATAATAGCCGATTTCGATATAGAGTGTTTTTTGGTTCCAGGGAAAACCCGTTCCATGTTTATGTGCGGCGTGGTCTTATGAGATACTTTTTATTTCTCAACTTGTTTTTAAAATCGTTTACTCACATCAGTCCCCTGACTGATCCGGAGTTTATTTTTCTGTGTTTTCCTTAAACTCTTGGGTACTCATAACACTTATTATGATCAGACAAGTGAACCAGGTATTGTCTAAACTTTTGGAATAGCTGGATGGAAAGGTTCAGCAAGCTGGTCTATAAATAATATCTATGTATAATTATGAAATCTGCAAGTTGGTTTATAATATCTTTGTATAATTAAAAAGTCTGTAAGTTGTGATGGGCATGTAACCGTATATGTAATGTACTCTGATATATTATGACTCTTACATAGTTGTGAAAGGCACGCCTAGACGCATGACGCGGCGCGGAGTTTGCGCCATTATTGCTTGCGGCGGGGCGCACATGAAAAGGTACGCCAAATGACGTAAATGGCGCGCGACGCAAAAATGGCGCACAACGCAAAATGACGTGCATTTTCTTCATTTTATGATTTTTTTTGTTATTTTTGTATTTCAAACTGCAATAACTATTACAAATACTCTTACCATCACTACAACCACCATCACTATTCACTACTACTATTACTATTATTATCGTAATAACATGAAATATGAGTAACTTTATTAATATCTTTTTTTCAAATTTCAATTATATGGAAACATAATCACATCATTATTATTTCCTATTCGATTATCATCAACGAGTTAATAACCTTACAATTATGTAATTGATTGGCCTTAACATGCCGACATTTAGAACTAGTATATGTTTTATTATCCAACATAGTTTAGATTCATTTTAATATTGTTAGAAATATATAATGTAATGTATAAAATATCATAATATATTGCCTAGCATAGATGCAAAAGCAAATGAATAGGACTGAGAACCCGTGAACGATAAATCAAGAGAAACAGTTTTAGAGAAAAAAAAAGCATCCTTAGAAAATTAATATTTGATTAGCTCTGAAACATACCCTTGGATATAAAAAACTTTGCACGTGTGAATATGTCCAATACCTTTGTACGATTTGTCTGCAACATGATAATATTTCATGATTTGGTATTTGTTAAATACAATCGAGGCATTAAATTTATCAAATTCAAATCTCTACTTTATCAGTAATGTGTATTATTATTTTGGATTTGAAAAATATTGGGCTTGAAATTTTATGCTTTATGTTCTTTTGTAAAATGCATAAAAAAAATTGTTGCATATGTTTTAGCAAAAATTATTGAATTTTTTTTATAAAAAAAATAACATATTGAATTTCTTAAAAACTTAAACATGCGCAGTAAATTAAAAGGCGTGCGCCATTTGTCGCGCCGTGCGCCAAGGCTCTAGAGACGGTTTGCGCCTTTTTGCGCCGTTAATAACGTTGGACTCTGATATATAATATTATATGATATTATATTTTGTTCAATTTCGCTGTAAGATTATGATGTTTTCTTTAGTTCTATCTTCCATCTATTGCTTATTCTTTTAATAATGACACGACTTCTGAGGTCATCCAAAGTTGGATCGTTACACAAATCAGTCAAAACACCATTTTTTTTTTTTTTTTTTTTTTTTTGTCAACATAAAATACCAACATCTATTACTATCCTTAAACCAAGATCTAAGAGTAAATTTTCCTTTGTAACTCAAAATGCCACTAAAACTAATAATTTAAAAATAGGATCTAACAATTGAACTTTCCCTACAATTTTGAAATGTTCATCTAAAATATTATGATATCTTCTTACTTAAAATGACATCTAACAAATATAACTTCATTTTTTAAGGCTTGGAAGCGCAAACTTTTGATATGCCCCTAAATATTAATAAATAATTGAACTTTCTCCACAAATTCGAAATGGACATCCAAAATATTATCATGTCTTATCACTTAACATTCTTTATAAATTCTTTTTTTTCTTACAAACTAATAATGTAAATAAAAAAAATTAAGATAATAAAAGTTAGAGGTCGTAATATTGAAATAAAGAAAATCAAATCAACTATACATGATTTCAACATAAAAAGATGGTTAATTTTTTGTGGAAATCTTTTTCTTTTAAATGTGTTAAACATATCTAATTTGCAAAAATACATTCTATACATGAAGATTGTTGCATCATCACGCGCGAAGCACGTGCCGTAATGCTCGTATATGTCCTAAACTACTAGCGTGATTGCTATCTTGTTTTAATTTCAAAAAAATGTTCAAAAGCTGCCTATGTTGCTATCAAATTAAATTATTATTAAAAAAAGACTACTCCGAATGGTAGAGCTAGGGGATTCAGCTGCACCTCCGCAACCAACCCCCCTTTTAAGCCAGCCCAGCAAGGATTATAGTTCATTCTTCAGTATATTGTCAATAAGTTCAGGAAAGCTTCTTTTCTGTGTCTGTTTTCTTCCCTTTTTCCTTTTCTCTTTTCTATAAAACTTCATCTTTGGAAGAATAGCCTTGTAATTTTAGTGCCTTTGGCCCATATTCAGCAGGTACTTCATTACAGAAGTATAAGGGTGAAAAGGTCATTGCAAGTTTTAGCAAAAAAACCACTAGAAAATTTTATAGTTGGGTATCATAAATGGTCGACTCTGTTTGGAATCTAAATTTTGTATTCTAAAATAAAATTTTGAATTAAAGATGAAAAGCTAGCTGATTCAACAATTAATTTGAAATTTTCGAATATTTACACAAATAGAGACATATAACCATATGAGTAGCTTAACACATGATTGGAACCTGAAAGTACACAGGAAAACTGTATAAAATTGCCCATTGAATTTTGATTGCATATAAGATATCTGAAATCATGAACAATAAAACAGCAGCAATGAATTCTCAATAGCATTTTTAATACAAAGTCAAAAAAGATTAAAATAGAAGATAAAAAAGAAAATAGAAATCAGCATTTAAAATACAGTTTAACATAACCTCATGTGGCCTTGCGATTCACTTTGAGATAAGGCAAAGCACCTATGACATTGTCGTAGTCGCTTCTATCCACAGCATGCTGCAATAGAGAAAAAAAATGTTGCAGAAAAGTTGTCGCCAAGTAATCGTATGATGTCATTAATTTATAAAATTAATATTAATAACAACAATAAAAACAACATGTTATCTTTCAACATGAAGTTAATTGGCAGATATGAGTGAACTTGATGTCATAAGGATATGATCATGTGGAGCATTGATGTTGAAACCAACACACAGACAAGGGTAAATGCTACATATATGAAGAGATAACATAAATTGCAAACTAGTATAAGAGGGAGAACTTTTTATCTAGCTATAAAATATATATATATATATATATATATATATATATATATATATATATATGCAAATATTTAAAAACCAGTTCTCCTTACAGATAAACTATAAGTTTGTCATTGGACATTTGAAAAGAAATCAAAACCTTTCTACATCCATAACATCAAAATGAAAAAATAAATCGCAACCCAAGCAATGGATACGGACGTGATGGTACCCACGTCTGAAAATATTCCAACAGGCTTTATTAAGAAAATAATTCATACAATATGTATTTCATACATAGATTGATTGATATTTGGTAATTTATCAAAAACATAATTACATTGCGTATCTGTAAAAATGGATATTTGTTGCTTAAAATTACACTTTTATCATCATTTTTCTTATTTCTTGAATTTTAAATTTCAACGCGCATTAATATGGAACAGATTTATATTGAATCAAAAATTTTACTTATGATTTTAGATCTATTAATTGTGAATGGATAGACGAGAATCTATTATCCATTTGCTATTCATGCATGCAAATATTCAATATCCGAAAATAATTCTGGATACCGATGCAGATAAGACACTCTGCACATTCTATAGGCCTAGAGATATAACTAATTGTCACAACAAACTCGGTTAGGAGCCTTGCTTTTTGAGCTCATGTAATTAGCACGTGCATGTATTGGAATTAATTTTAAATTTGAACATGTGCATAGAATTGTCATTTTTTCTATGCAGTTAACGGTTATGCAGAAAATAGAGGGTTTTGTACATGAGCCTTTCATAGATGTGCATGGGCAGAATGCACAAGCAAAGTTTCTAAACAGGCACATTTGTAAACCCAAGTTCTTGAAATGAGCAGTACGTTTAAAAAAGAGCCTATTATGACAATTTGTTATTTCACGCAGCCTATATGGAAATTTTAAGAATAATTAAAACAGTAAGTTTTATGTAGTATGCATCCTTGATGCCGTCTTCCAAAATAAAGAATACAATGGATGCTCTAGAATTGCTTGATTCACACCTATGACGCTTACAGAAATGCCAAAAATCAAACTATCTTGTATGTGTTTACTTTACGAATTAACATTATCGAATGCTTTATAATCACCAAGACAGTCAAAGTATCTCCTCATACATGCCATGGTGATTCTCAAAAATGATAACAAATATTTGAGTAAACACAAATTGAAGTCTTCTGCTCACAAGGAAATGTTTTCCGATCAAATGAGTTTACTTATAGTTTCTAAAAATATTTCAAGCAACAGTAAAAATATGAATGGTCAAGCAATTTAAGATCCCTATCTTGCAATAATGATGATAAGCACTATTTCAACCATACTCTAACTATTTTGGTTACTGATACAATAGGACAAGGGGTCAACATACATACACATATCTATCAAAATCTAGCATAGTAATGCAATTTTCACTCTTCATCGTCACAATAGCCATGAATCTCAAAAGGACACATATATATCGATCAAATTCTAACATAGTAGGTGTGTTTTTTTTTGGGAAACTGGGTACTTTATATACAAGTTTATGTAGTATATAACATACTACATGCCAAGGTGGATTTGACTCATGGGGCAGGAATCGAACCCGTGACAAGGCTCTTTGTTCACCTTTGGTCATTTAAAAATATCTTATGCAGTATACGTTAACTTCTTGGGTTAAATATGGCTATCCACAACTAGTTTGCACCATAATTTTCGAAAATGAGCAAGGGTCCAAATAAATCAATGAATTGGTTTTATCCCATTATACACCAGAGCATAGTATAATGCAATTTCCATCCTCTATCTACTTTCTTTTCTCTATTTGCTTTCTTGCATGTTATATGTATCATGCTTTGTGAAAAGAAAAGGTTTATTTGTACAAAATAATCAAAGTAAGCCACGTTTTGTTCCAGTAAATGAAACAGTATGCCCTGCTTCAACTGATCACACTTCTTTGGCAGATTTTGGCGGAAAAATTTGAGCTAGCAACATAGTAATTAGGTTTAACCACTATAGATTATCTCATGAGTGCACTCGCAACTTGTCATCATGATCAAACTTCACACACCTTACTACTAGTCCATCATATGAGATTGTTTGATGGCTCCGGATCTGTCCTCACTAATCTCCTCACATCCTCACTATTTTATGTTTCTGTTATTGCAAAACTTTAAAACAGAGTAAACTTTTGTAGATACGTCATATTCATTAGCAAAATCATCTAAAAAAAATGAATCATCTGAAAACAATTAACCTCATTAAAATCACAAGCTAATATGAACCCTCCAAATACTGTTGTAACCATTGTTTTGAAGTATAATTGAGAAAAGGCTAAAAGTTCTGGAAATCATTTAAGATTTTATGGAAATGAAATTGCTAATCAATGGGCCATATCTCCAAGAATTTATTTTACTAAGGATTATTTTTTCACAAAAAGTCGGAGGGAAATGGGAAAAGAAATTATAAGGAATCTATAATCCCCCATTATTGTAAAAAAATGTGCCTCTGTGTGTGTGTGCATGCACGAGCCTGCATGCACATGTGAGTTGTTCCATGGGATTTTCAGGATAAGAATATTAACATCAATTGATCAGAGGTTACACATTCAAGCCTCACAAATGACAACTCCTGCTACTCACACCATGATTATGTGTTGTGACCTCGGTGTATATTTCCTCAAATTTTACAAGTACAAGTTTGGTTTTCATAAGTTTAGAAAAATGTATATTTGTATGTCGTGTGTTACGCATTCTTACACCAGAGATGAACTTACACTAGGATTAGTGGGATCCACGATCCACATTTTCCATGTTGTTAAAAATAAAGTTAGCTTTTGGGTTTCCAAACCAAGGTTCGAAAACTCGGTTTCGGTTTCGGTTTCGGTCATTTGAAAATTTACTAGTTTCGGATGGTTTCGGCTGTTTCGGCGGTTTCGGTTTTTGTTTCGGTCAAAAAATCATACTTTTATGTTTTCATGAAAAAGCTAATGATAAATGTTGCAAATCCATGTAGAAATATAGTCTACAAAAATATAGTAATGATAAATGTTGTCGAGTTTGCCAGATCAAAAACTATAATAACCAGAAGCAATTCTTAGCAGCACAAAACTCAACCCGGCCCATACCAATAACAGCCCAGACCAATGACCATTATTCACCGCAATTAGCCCATCTACCATCTACTAACATTCACGAACAAAAAAAACACGAACAGGAAAAAAAGGAGATCGAAAATACGAAGCGGGAAAGAAGGGAAAAAACTTTTCGCTGCTCGCCTAGAAGACGATGAGCGAAAAAATGAAGGAAGCTTCCTAAATAGATTTGGGGCTTTTTATGTGCTCCAATTTTCTATGCTCGACTTCTCTGCGATCGAAGACAAGATCGAAACCGCTAAAGAGATCGAATGCGGTAAGTTTTTGTTTTTGAATTTCCTTGCCGGTCTCGTTTCTTCTTGCTGTTCATGAAATCGCGAGTTAGGTTTTTTTTTTTTTAAAAAAAAAAAAAACCCTTTTGTAACCGGAACGAGATTTTGTGGTGGATTCGTCTCGGTGACTTCCGGAACCGGTACGAGATCGACGAGATCTCGCGGTTCCGGACGAGATTTCAAACCATGTTCCAAACTGACAATATTTGAGTAAATCTGAGGAGGTGACGTTGTTTAAGCAAAATTAAAATTTCATTTGGCAACAACTCATTTAGAATCTCATTAAAATGAGTTTTGAATAGTAACTTCTAAGTTATTCTGAAAAATAATTTCTAAATAAAAATGATTACATATGGTTGCTTTTAAATTTGAATATAATGTTTGGCTTTTTAAATTTGTAATGTAAAGTTAATTATGTATTGGCTATGTCTATGAACACAAAACATGCATTTATTATGAAACCATAAGGGTAGATTGATAAAAATAACTTGTGAACTTCTTTCATAAGTTGTAGGCAATGACTACTTCCAAGGAGTTATCAAACATGCTCTATGAAATTGAAGAACAGAACATGAAATTTCATTTTTGCTAGAGCGGTGTGATCAAGGGATCAAGGGCTGTGAGAAGAATGTTGCAGGCTAATGCTACTCAACTGATCGCTATCTCACTTTTCAACTTGACTCCGTTTTTGTACAGAGTAACTAATACAAGTCACTCTACGAAATCTCAAAGGGCAGTCTAGAGGTACATAAGATTGTTATAAAACTAACCGAAAAGTTTTAAATAGGCACAAACATTTTTCGCCAAATAAGTTACAAGCTAATATTCATTTAACATCTATTGAATATCAGCATTTATTTGTGGATTCTGAACGTGTCAACATCTAGTGGTATCGCAACAATTCGGATTAAAATACCGTCATGTTTGAAACTTCCAATCTCGGTCTCCATGCACCCCACCCCCTTTTTTTGACCATCTACCAGTGTCCTAGTTATATTCATGGTTTCGAGAACACTATAGAATATGACATAGTTTTAAAACAATCATTGTCAAACCATTGTGTGTACAAAAGGATGCAATATGAGATTACTTTTGTATAACTTGCAATCAAAAGCTGAATAGTCTGCTGTTTTTCTAAATTAAGCCACCATTGGACCAAATTCCAAAAACAAATCTACGAATATTTCCTATTTTCATATAATATTACTCTATCGACCATGGTTTATTCTAAGCAAAATAGTCAATTCAAAATACCACAATCTACAACTTGAGCTGTTTTGCATGTTGCATCTAGGTGTGCGCTTTTATTTCAAAACAACAAATGACAGTTTATGATGTCTACTTGTTTTATTACTGTCAATCAATGATTAATGTTATTTTTCTTCATTACAAGGAAAAGATGCAAAAAAAAAAACACTGATTTTACTATAATGGGGATTTCCAAAGGCAAGCATTATGTGGGAGAGAGAGAGTGTGTAGGGAAAGTCTATTTGGACAAAAAAGTTGACATAATTGGTGACACAATGAATCTATACCATTGGATCACCCCAAGAATTTCACCCCTTCATATAAGAACAAAACGATCCAACGGTCAAGGCTTTGCGTCTATTAATTTGTGTCTAAACAATCATCCTCAAACATATATATATATATATATATATATATATGTGTGTGTGTGTGTGTGTGTGTGTGTGTGTGTGTGTGTGTGTGTGTGTGTGTGTGGAGAGAGAGAGAGAAATACATGTAAAGATAAACTTCCTTATGCTAATATAAGACTGGAATAACTGGATGCACTAGCGAGAGCTATAAGTGCAAAAGTCTAGGCGGCCGAATGCGCCTTTATTTCAATCAATTTTTCTCCGTTGAAGATGCAAATCGACGGTGAGATTCAGTTGATGAGTGGTCACGAAGGAGATGGTGGTGGAGGTTGCAAATCAATAGTGACTCTGTTGATGGATGGTCAGTAAAGAATGATATAGTATTTTGGGAATTTTATTGATCAAATTTTCATTATTAATAGTAGAGACGTGTAATTGTTCCTCCAAATTGTTCGAGACTTAAATAAAAACTAATAATAAATTAATGACTTTCTAAATCAGTAGATATTAACAGTTTGAATCGGCATGAAAATAGATCAACAACATTCTAAATACATCATTAGAATCATAAGACATGTAATTGAAAAGCAAAAAATAACAAATCAAAAACAAAATAGAATAAACAGTTTCTTCGATCAACTTCAGCTTTGTATCTAAGGTTGTTAACACTAACAGTTCAATGATGGAAGAAGAGTTGGACTAATCACTATGCAACTGAGTAAAAGATAAGAAGTTCCAGAACAAAATAGCAAAAATAGAAGAACGAAAAATAAGGATTTTTTTCTTTAAAAAAAAACAATGATCAAATTAGTTTTAAGACGTAAAAAAATGTGCATTGCATCTTTACGTATAATTGCAGCAAAGGAAAAGAATTGAGTCAATTAAATATGTTGAGAAGGAAGATAAAAGAATTTTAATTAAAGGGAATGAAGTCAGAGCTTATCTTTATGAACTAAGTTACTTGTGTTATATAAGTGACAGTAGAGTTTATAAGAAGAAAAAACTAGCAACTTTAGATGAAGAATCAAAATCTGAAAGTCGGAGAAGACGTGGATAAAATTTTCTGCATCAAGGTAAACCATGATTTGGAAATTGCATGTGAGACAGTTACTGAATGTTTAGTTACATCATTCAACGGAAAATGGGAGTAAAATGCCTTGGCTACAGGAAGCATAAAAAATTATCCTACCTAAAGCAGTGTATCAACTTATCATGTCGCATCATGCCACTGTGAATGTTTGAACAGCATTATTGAATTGCAATTTAAAAAAACTGAAAACCATATAACAAAAACAATTTGGTATCATCCAAAATTGCACTACCATTCCTCAGCAAACAAAACATATGAAGAACGATAATAGACTACATTTGTATACAGTTTTCAATTAATTGAAGAAAGCACATGACAAAATCCTTGATATTATGACAGGATTTGATCAAATAGAAGATTTCTCAGAAGCGTACCATCTCAATTAAATAAACCTATTGTAATAACCCGGAAATCCGAGCCAATTTAAAATTTTTATTTTGGCAATTTTAGTGAATTTTGATTATTTAAAACAAATTATTTTAAATAATAACGACGAAAAATTTAGTTTGAATGGAATTAGAACGTATATATTTATATAGCTCGACGTTAGAATATAAATATTTATTTATAAATATAAAAGGAATTAAAAATGGAGCGGTAGTTCGATAATTCGATTTCAAAGTTCAAATGAATGTACCAAGTGCAAAATAAACCGGATTTTAGCGAAACTAAAAATATTTGAATCTAATTAAGAATATATTTCCAACGAATCCGAAAAATCAAAATTTCATAGCACGGATAAAAAGTTATGCCCAGTTGAAAATTCAGAATAGTCGCTATGGAATTCTGACCCTTAAAAATGGAAATTTTGCACACGACCTCGGTTTTCGACGAAACCACTTTCGTTGGATCCGTGATGTCAAGTTATTGCTAGATTCCAAAATTTGTAATTTTTCGAATCAATATGTGAGTGTGGCAGAGGAAAACGCGTTTGACCAGTTTCATTTGGTTTTAATCGACTGGAAAATGACCATTTTTCAAACGGTCTCAGAATTTGACGAAATTAGTTTTGTTAGGACCGTATCGTCAATACGAAGGTAGAAAATATTTTTCGGGAATTTTTTGAACTAGCATGTGGCCCCGGTAAATTGAAATGTGCGTTCAAATTCAATATATAGACTTATATTTTGATTTTGACGAAAACTGATTGAAACGATCGAATCAGCTTACGATACATATCCCATTGTGTTCGGAATGGAGGTAATTAGCTAGAGGCGACAGTCCTTGGGTCTCGATTGGAGTCCGAACAAAAAGTCAACCCTCTTTGAAAATAAATTAAAATAATATAAATATATATTTATAAATAAACCCCCTCCCATGGGTTTTCTCTTTCCCCGTTCACTTTCCAAAAGGAAAAAAAAACAAAAAAAAACCTCACCGATTCTTCGTCGCCGCTCCCTCCTGGGGGATGGTCAGCGCCGCCGCCGCCTATGGCGAGCCTCCCCAGGCGTGGCAACACCCCCTCAGACCTCCCTCTCGCGTTTCTCTCTCTCCTCTTCTGGAGAACCCTAACCCCCAAACCCTCTGTAGCCGACGCCACAGCCGGAGCCGTCGACTTCCCCTTTCTGCTCCTCCTTCCTCCGCTTCTACAACACCTCCTCAGCCTAGCGCCGACGCCCCCCCCCCCCCCTCTTCTTCTCTGATTTGCCGAAAAATGTGAGTTTTCTTCTATTTTATTTTATTTTCTTTAAGGCTATGTATTTATTCATTTTATATATGATTACCTTCAAAAGAAAATTCAGTTTTGTTTTAAATAAATAACATTGATTATTTTCAGCTTTAAAAATATATGAAGCATAATTAAAGGTATGATCTTTATTAGTTATAAAGCTAGGATTTTTATAATTTATAAAGCTTTGGTTTTTAACGATGGAAAGAAATGATTTTTAAATGTGATATGATAATGGAAATACGATTTTTGTGATGTGAATGCAAAACTAAAAAGATAGGATTTTTCCATATGAAAAGATTTGATTTTGATATCATCAAAGTTAGATTTTTATAAACAAAAAGATTCGATTTTTATATTTGTTAAAAATATAATTTTTATATGATAGGAAGGTTAAAAATATAATTTTTATATAATATAGATAATAAAATTATGAAATTATCATATTCTTCTTATATGCTAGATGTTATGCCTAGATCCAAAAACAAGTTTAGGCTTATGTTATCTAAATCATATGCTAATTTATGTGACACCTATTTGGTTAGATACCTATTTCAATGCAAGTTCACATATATGTTGATTTAGGCTATGTTGCAAGTTCACATTCATGTTGACTATTTTGCAAGTTCACACCTATGATGTTCATATTGACTATGCCAAAAATGCCAAGTTTACACCTATGTCATGTTTATGTTTATGAATTCCCTTATGCCAATTTGTGTACGCTAAAATTAGGCTAAGTTTTTAGCCTAATATTATATGTTAAAAATCATACGAACGAAAATTAGGCTAATATTGTTAGCCTAATATTTAAACGGGGTAACGTTGGGAATATTAGTAAAACTTGACATAAAAATATATGAAATTGGCATGTTTGTCACATGCCAAAATTGATGGCATTTAAACGGTATAAATTCTTATACCAAAAAGGATGAACTTGGAAAGTGGGTCATAACATTAAATTTACATATATTAAGTAATAAAGACAAATATGTAAATTTAGAAAATACGAATATGCTTAACACGAGGTTGGATTGAGTTGTGATGTAAACCCGCCCGGACCCACCCGGCTGTCCAGTAGTCACAACAATACCTATCCAATATGGGTGGTTAAGCATGAAGCCCAATAAGGACCCGAGGTTAGACTGAGTTACGGTGTAAATCTGTCCGGAATCGACCGGCACATCCAGTAACCGTAGCAAGACATGTCTAATGTGAGTGGTCGGTGCTTTAAAAAAGCTAAGGACAGACTGTCAGGATGGTAGCGTCAAGTTAACTAAAACACTTAATCAATTCAACATGTTAATGAAATTGATGGGTGGGGTTAGGTAAATACGGACACTTAACCACTTAACATGATTGACTAGAAAACCCTAGTAACGGGGACCCATTTCAGCAGTAACCCAATTAGGTATCATAATACCCTGAAACTAGGCAGGGTAGGGCACGATTACTGGACTGATTGTAAACGGTCAAAAGCGGCGGCGGTGGGTGCAACAGTGTGGGTTCTAATGAAGTGCGGGCGTGCACACACTTCGGAGCAGACAAACAGGGCACTGGGGGCACCAGTAGTATAACCTATGCATTTTCTAGTTTTGTGTCGGGTCGCCACCATGAGACTTGATACACCCCATGGTGGGGCCAGCATAGGTATCTACAATCTTTGAGGGCCGTAAGACACAGAAGATTATGCGAGTAGGAGCCGATCTTTAGAAAAGGGGATCATTTTACCTCCAGCATGGGGTGTCAGTTAAGACAATACAAGTAAATGCAGAGATATAGTATGGGGTGCGATAGTATATTCGATTCAAACTGCTTTGTCTTAGTTTATGACACTCTCCTATTTCTAGTTTATACTTATCATGCCCTTATTCTTATTCTCATACTGAAGAGTCACTAGACTTACCAGGCTTTAGGTCTGACCCTAATTTCTTTCGTCTTCTTTTCTTTCGTCCCCCCTCCCCCCAGGTCCACAGGGAGGAAACAACTCAGCTTAGTCAGATTCTTTGCAAGCTTCAAGATAGTAGATGTACGGTTTGGACTCTTTCTTTGACAATGACTGTTGGACACACTCTACGGGGATTATGCAATTTTAAATATGTTTTTTTATGCTTCTTTATTTAATAACCAAGACAGAAATAATGATGTAATGTTTTGGAAGTTATTATGTGACAGTTATGGAAAGGCTTTGTATGAACACATTTTTATGAAATAAAAAGTCTGTTGTTTTCCGCTGCTTATATATATATATGTGTGTGTTTATACATATCTGTCTTATGTTTATCTGTGGCTTTTACTTAGAAACCTCCACCAAAGTTAAGGCATTCCCTTTTTGAGTGACCTTAATAGAGGGTGGGGTGTTTCAAACTTAAACCTAAAATAACATGTTATTGTATTTATAATGATTATGACTCAGAAGAAAAAATTGATGATCGTTTAAATAATGATTATTGGTTATGATTTTAGATGAAACTAGTGACTATGTTTTAAAAAATTAGAAGCATAATATAATTTTATGTTTTGTTATTGTACGCTTGAATCACGTTTAACTTTTGTTTATTTGAATCTTGTTATTATATACTTCATATATTATTTTCATTTGATCTTATTTTCACTTTACAACTTTTCTTATTTATAAAAAATTTCGTAGTACTTATTAGTAGAATTTTTTTTTGTACAAACGTGTATTTTCATGCATTTTTTCTTAGAGTTTTGTATCACCATAATTGGTAAATAGAAATAAATGTCATTATAACTCACAATTATAAGAATAAATTTAAAATTTGTAAGACAAATATATTATATCCATCAATTATATTGAATGTACAATATGAACTTATCAAATTTTCTGTAATATAGTTACATTTTACATTAAAAAAAAAATTAATACATGCATAAAGTATGGTAGTGCTTGTATTTGGAGTCTTGAACAGTTTGGATATGCTGCAAAATATGCCCAAAAAAACAAGAAATAAATAAATTCAGTTAGGCAAAATATACTTGATTACTTTTTTTCCCCCTAAATGAACGCAATAGCACGCGCTATAGCACATAGCGCAAAATAGCGCATGGCGCAAGCCTTGAGCTATTTTACGCTATGAGCTATAGACTACACTGGTCATGTGACAAACCAAAATCTACTACATGCAACAATGACAAAATCATGAAAATCGCACGGCAAGATAAATTAATCAATAGGAAGTAATATGTCTGGATCACACTTCACTCGGAAAATGGTTCAATAAGGAGAATATTTTTCGTTTCCTAACAACATGATGTTAAAATGTAGGTTTTATTCTTTTTGATTTCGCTTTTAATTGGCCAACTATGTTTGCTCATTAAGGATTGTTAATCACCGGCTTTCATTAATCAGCATTATATATAAGTGTTGAAATATTAATAAAAAAATGTTGGAACCAACAGCTTATAGAGTCCTCCCATTTTGGTCTAGCTGGATTGATTAGTTCAGTAGCCATTTGACCCCATTTGGCTTCACTGAACTCAAAAGCATTGATGTAAGATAAAGATGGATAGTTTGGAAAAAAATTCCTTGTAAAGAATTTACCTCTCCTTCCAGATTTAGGAGAAAAAATCTTCAAGTTTGGTTTCAAAATAATTATTTATGTGCTCTCCCAATGAACTTGATCTGCATCTTTATGAGACGCGTCAATCATTTATCTGCTTGTTCACGTAGGAAAACGGTGCACTGGACAGTACCTTGATAAGGAATATCAGATGGTTTTCAAACACCTAATCCAAAACGCTGTTATCTGAAGACAAGGTCTGGTGTGAAGCCATCTGTATCGATGGTTGGGGGGGGGGGGGGGGGATGCAACTCATTAGCTGTGCAGTTAAAAACTCAGTGATTCCATAACGACGAAGATGCAAAATGGCATAGCAGGGATGTAGCAGAAATATCAAAAGTGCAAAATTTATATTTAACAAAAAAAAAAATACAACTGTTAAAATAAATTTATTATTAGTCACGCATCATAAAAAAGAAACCGGCTGCTCCGATATGACATAACCTGTAAATGACTTGATCAGTAACCTGGCCACTTGTAGTTATTTAGCTTATAGTGGGTGTTTGTGCATTGAACCTGCCTATTACCCTAGTTTTGTTAATTGAGTTTAAAACCGAACTAGACAAACCAAAAAAATTTATATTAAAACTACTGAAACAGATGCTAAAAACTCCAATTTAGCGGGTTCAGCGTTAAACAGCGAGGCTTTAAGAAGATCCGCTGCTTAAGAGCACTAATTTGAAATAGCATAAAGACAGAAGAGAGCCAGGACGGAAAGGATTTAATGAAGATTTGATTGCATAGGTTTGAGAGAGAAAATCAGTGTTAAGCAAAGAATAGCATGGAGAGATGAAGAGTTATCAACTATGAACCTTCTATCACTATTAGTGGGGTAGAAAATGGCTCATGATCAATTGTTTTGGGTAAAGACATTGTTATAATAGTTGAAACAAAGATAAGAGCAAATTATAGTCCTTTTTTTTTGTATATCTGTGATCGAATCGGTTGAATGTAAATTTAATAATGGTCACAGTGGCCAAGGGTAAAAGTCAGTGATGAATATAGTATGGAGATAATCATATAAATATTTTGATGCCATTACTGAGTACGTAGAGATTGCTGAAGAGTGGAGATGCAGATCCTTGAAGTAAGATAGGCTATAAAATATAGTGAACTGTGGCAGAGTGTGACACAACTAAACTGAGCCTTTCAGATTAAAACATAAGTTTTATAAACAGCAATTAGGAGTATATTATCCTATGGCACTGAAAGTTGACTGGTCATGAAGAGAATGGAACATAATGGGACTGCCATAGAAATGAAAGTTGTGTAGTAAAACCCCCAAAAAAAAGGAGGGAAATCATGAAGATATTAAAGCAATGAGAGGCATGGTATTTATGTGATGCAAGATGTGGAAAGCAAAAAATATTCCGACGTTCTGATGGTGTCCAATGAGGACCAACAAACTCTTTTAATTTTCTTTTCCATTGTTTTTCTTCTTCCTCTTCCTCTTCCTCCTTTCGAGAAAGACTGACCAACCAACATTGTAATAACCATAGCAGCATAAATAGATGATGATAAACCAAAAACATAGACTGATGTCTAAAATTTTATGAACAGTGCGGCAAGATAATGACAAACTGTTACTTAACAATATGATCTGATGTGATTTTCCATTCATGCCTATGTAAGCGATCTCATTCATAAATCTATGGTGAAAGCAAAGATGATGAATATAAATAAGAATAATACAAATGTTTGTTAAATGCATGACTCTTGAAATCCTTAAGTTATTACACCAAGCAAGTTACCATAAAGTAAATTGTACCACACTTTTAGTTACACAATAAAAAGAATCAAAACATTGCAATTTGAACGCCAAGTTTGACAAAGAAATGCCAAACTTTAACTTCAAACAATATGACAGTGCAAGAAACAAAAACACACAAATTGGTATGGCCCCTAGTGACCATAGTGGTAAAGCTGGGCATCATATTTATATCATTTGTGAGTACAGGTCACTGCAAATTATCATTAGCCTATTTCTAGCAACAATAGTGGATTTCACCGTGTCACTGGCAGTGAGTAAGCTGACGTGAATCACAGCTGATTAACAAGCAATCACGTTAGTCTTGTATGGTGTTACACAGAGTGTACTGACACTATATGGGGATACAAACACAATGGAACACGTTCATTTTACCAAACCAGTAAAAATGTTGAGCTCTTAGAGATTGCTAGTTGTAACATCCTTGGTTATCATGTCTTAACATGGAAACTTAAGCATGATGTTGGACATATTCAAATTTTTTATTCTAGAAAATACCAATGTCATTTTATGAACAAAAAATCCATAAATTGGCATTCCTCGTTATGGGGGTAGCGTGTTTCGGTTGGGTTATATTACGATTCATTTTAAATATACGCTTATGCAGATAACTTATTTCAATAATAGGCTTCATCCAAAAATTGTCATAAAATAAGCATGTTTTCCAACAATTTCAAAATGTACATGTACTATATCAAAAGTCGCACATGCGCAATTTGAAAACACGCATGTATATTAAAAGTAAAGCCTGTTTTTATGATATGCACTGGATGAAGCCAATCTGTGAAGTAAAATTTTAAATGGGCGGTCAATACAATGTGATTCTACTTTTGTTTGATTGCTTCTGCATGGGAGAATGCATATGGAATAATTTACATCAGATACGCATTGAACATGAACATGTAATATAAAAGCTGCCAGCACTTTTCCCTTGCAGATGCATTCAAAATAGTTACCACTTAACAACATACACAAATGTTTATGTAATAAGTAAAAATAGAAAACAATGCAAGCTAACCATTTTGGAAAGTCTAAGCTTCCTCTTTGTATTTTTCTTAGCCAAGAGATGCTGCTTCCCTGCCCTTCTCCTCACTATTTTCCCTTTTCCTGTAACTCGAAACCGCTTTGCAGAAGCCTACAAAACAAACATGTGTTCTTCCCCCAATTATCATCCCACTGCCGGAAACTATTAAGATCAATGCTTTTATTTTTCAAGGAAAAAAATGTATATTGATCAGAATTTTACATATTTCACCATTTTTTATCAACATCTGACCACAAAACAAACACGGAAGAAAAATATAAACTAATATCTACTGAAAACAAGCATACATTGCTCAAAAACCATCAAAATCAACCTTGTGGGTCTTCATCTTATACCCTTTTGCAGCAAAAACAGTGAAAATCAATGGGTTGTTTTTAGAAGGAGAAAGAGACATGGGGAATAGTATCGGAAGCCCCGAATTGGAGTTTGAAGATGAAAGGTTGTTACAATTGCCAATCATTCTGCTGGTCTTGATCGAAAGAGAAATTCGACTAGGAAGGAAATGAGTTCTGTTAAGTGAAGTGAGTTGAACGGCGGAGAGAGAAGGAGAGAAACCGATGAATAGAGAAGCCATTATTTTCTTCACTCAAATTTTTAGCTACTATATCTTGCCGTTTTATCTTCTTTTGCTCTCATCTGATGGTACTTCGCAAGAGGATAGAGTTTGATGATAATTGGGTCGGCCCTGCTGTGGCATCCCTTCCTCGCTACCCAAGCACCCAAAAAAAAAATTGTTTTTGAAAGATTAGAAAAGTGAAATTAATGGTCAAGAGCTGACTAAGGCTTCGTTTGTTTAAAATGGCTGAATGCTTATTGCTTATTGCTGATTGCTTAATGCTGAATAGAAATGCTGAACGTCGAATGCTGAATGCTTTTTGTGTTGTTTGATTATTTGCTTATTAAAATTCTAAGTTATTGTGATATGTTTTTGATTGACAAATTTACCCTTCATTTTAATTATCAGAAAATTAACGATGTACATACATGCAAATTTAAAATGGAGACAAGAGACATTTTACATATTACTATCATAAATGTGATCCTGGTTCTTTTCTTTTTAACTATAGTACGAAGATGAACAAATGAATTTTCTTCTTTGCCACTAAAAAGAGTAGGGGCAACATTAGACTGTAAATTGAGCCAATATATGTAAAACTTAAAAGTGTATAATTAAAAGAAAACCAATATAAAGGTATGAATACATGTACCAAAGGACTGTGTACCTTGCAGTTAAATAATCGGCACTGCCACTAACGTACATTATAATGGTAATCATTCCTGCCAACAGAAGACAATATGTTTCCAAAACGAAAATAAAATGTAGAAAAATGCCTTGAACTTTGCAAATATATAATTTATAAAAAAATAAATGTACGTTAGGCCAGCTGAAACAAGACTGCAAATATATAATAAAATAAATGCCTTGACTTTGCAAATATATAATGTATAAAAAATGTGAATGTTATTGCAATCATTTATTCTATACAAAGTATACAGAAGAAAAATGGAGGTACTTCCTTTAAAATACTGCTGCTGCTGAACTACTGTTGCTTCAAAAGGAAGAAGGACTGCTGCTACTGTAAAAGGAAGATCTGCATTTAGAAACGAAATGCTTCTACCATATAAAATAGAAGGATACCAGTGTAAATCATCAATCAACGGCTCAAAAAGCTCAAATTATCCGCTTTTTGCCATTCAGCTACTTTTGCTGATTCAGAGCTGAATGATTCTTCCACCAAACGGTTTATAAAAGCTGAATACAATCAGCCTTTTTAATTCAGCACTCAAAAAGTGCTTTTTGAGAAAAACAAACAGAGCCTAAGTCTGATTGAGTTAAACGGATCATTTTTAATCTTGCTTATACTATCAATGTGACGACCGCCATATACCAACCGGATACCCAACAAGTTGCGATGTGGTGGTACTCGACTGATACAGGACAATCATCAAAGTCGAAATAATAAAAACCCAAATGATTCAAGAAAATAAAATTTTGAGAGCTTCAAGAAAATGACGACAGAAAAATCATCTTCTCTATTAGATAGATAGCGATTAAATCCGCTTTTCTTTCAGCCTTTTAATGGTAAATCTCGTTCTTTTGCGGAGATTCTTCGAATGAATTCTAATTCGAACGCCAGTTCCAGTCCTTTCTCAAGTGCTTCTACAGTTCAAAACCGATCCAAGATTCAACTGAAGTTTGGGAGATTCAAAAAGGATAATCGATGCTATCGACGTAGAGAGTTAAATCATGTTGTGAGGAACTGTAGGAATCATATTAAATGTTTTATCTGTGGACGATTGGGGCATCGTAAATTGGATTGTCCTAATATTTTCAAAGGCAAATTAATATTAGGGTTGGTGCAATTCAACTGCAAACAGTTTTGCCACAAATTCTTGTCGTCCCTGAAGATCTATGAAAAGATAGAATCTTTCCAGATAAATGAAGGTGCCTAGTTGTTACTGAAGTTGATTTGGCATGTTGAGGGTTTGGTTGTCGGTTTATTGTGGGAAAGTTTTGATTCTATTGGTTCAAATTTGATGGTTTATTCACCCTTACCGATGTCGTTGGATAAAAGGTAGCATGCTCGATGTTTTAGCATTGCTTATCTGAATATAAGGAATATTCTCTATGATTATTTTTTTGGAAATAAGGGAAGGAGGATTATGCTTCTAAAGGAGTTGTTGGAACATTCTGATGTAATGAATTCGGCGATCAATCGTTATCATGTGTTGGTTAGAAGTTCAACTGATAGACAAAATTCAGATTTCAACAATAATGTTGTAGTAGAGGGGAGAGAACCTTCAGTGATTAATGTTAATGAAATTCATGAGAGTACAACAGTGGTGTGTTATGAGAGCAAACTATATGACAGTATGCTTCTCGACCCATTTTTTTCAACAGTGTAGGGGGATTAAACTAAAATAGAGTGTGAACGGTTGACGGATATTTAAACTCGAGTTGTTTATACGATAAATATGTTAGTCCTTTGGTGTCAGAAGGGGGTAGCGAGGATGTTCTCAATAATGATGAGATTAGTAATTTTTGCTCTTTTAAAAAGGGTGACTTTACTTAGGTTTTGGAAATTGTTACTACTCAGGAGAGAGGAGTGATTGTTCCTCCTTGTTGGTGGCCAACCGATGAGTTTATTTTGTTCAATCAATTTGAAATGCTAAATATGATTGGTGGTAGTGAAATTTATGGCTGTTTGGATGAGACAATTTTGACTGGATTGAGGAAGATTTATTACAACACAAGGTTGTCCCCAACATATGGGAAGACTAATGATAGTACAGGTTATGCACCAGTTAGTGATAATACGGCAAGTGTTGTCAAAGGGGTTGCAAAAATGGGCTTGAAGAGGAGCATTAATACTACAAATGACAAAGTACATCATAAATTGGTGAGAAGTGTTGTCAAAGGGGATGCAAAAATCGGCTTGAAGAGGAGCATTAATGTTGTAAGTTCTTGTTCGAATAATGGGTATGAGATGCAGGGGATGATTGATACAAATTCAGTTAATATATTTGGTGATAATAGTTTGCATGGGGATTGTGATAGCATTTCAGGGACATATTGTAATAACATGAACGATGGTGAAGATATTACAATATTCAGTTCTGGAGATCGCAATTTAAAGAAAGTTGTAAGGAGAGATGGGTATGCAGAAAGGTTATCATCATATTCAGGTATTAATGTTGTGGAATATGGGGAGAATGAGGGCAATGCATATACAAATGGGGTTGCACTGGATAGATCTGTAAATGAGCTGAATTTGGCCATTATCCAGTTTGAAAATATGGACTAGACACATGGGGTTGTAGGAGGCGAGATTATTGATAGGGTATGGGGAGATAGTTGTGACAACTTGGTGGAATATAATGGATTGACAAGATTTGTTGATACTAGGTCTATTATTTTTGACTTAGTTTTGATATATTTTTATATATCATTGTATACGGGTAAGAAGAGTTTAGCATATATATCTTTGTTGCCTGGTCCTAGATTTTCTGTATCTCGGTTGATTAGTGAATTGATGATGGATGTCAAAGTTTTAGTAGATGGTATTAATGTTGGTGTGAAGATTGAGTCGGCAGTGGACAACCTAGTGACTATTCTGAACAGAGCTTTGGTATCCTCGCCTTCTTCGTCTAGTAGAGGTAGACGTAAGAGGGTCCCTGATAGTGGTCTCATTCGTAGCAGTGCTAGGATCAGATCCAATGCATCATCATCTTATGTTAGGTACCCAGATTTGAATGCTAGTAGTAGCACTTTGAATCCGGGCTCAGGTATGATTTCTATTTATGGGAGTAGCTGTACTCCATTCGCATTAGGTAGCTTATCCACTAGGCAGTTATGCCAATTAGCCAATGATACATCGTTTATTTTTACTGATGTTGAGTTAGATGCTGATTTTATTAGGAGTAGAGAATTAGAGAGGGTTAATTCTTTGAGATGATGAGATTAGTTAGCTGGAACATTAAGGGTCTTAATGACCTTAAAAAAAATGATAAAGCAAGATCTTTTTTCAAGGATTATCATATTGATATTGCATTATTACAAGAGACAAAAATAGATAACCCTGATTTTAGATTTTATATGAGGTTGGGGGGATCCCATTTCCGTAATTGGGCTTGTCTACCTACTATTGGTAGTGCAGGGGACTAATGATAGGTTAGAGGGAAAATCAATTTAGGCATCTTCAGGAATTTCCTAAGAAGCATTCCCTTCATATCTTATTATCCTCTTAGGCAGATAATACTATTTTAGGTATTACTAATGTATATGGGCCTCATACTAAAATAGAAAGGAGAATTTTGTGGGAAGAATGTACAGAATTCAGAAATCTAGAATCAAATCAATGGAATTGGAAGGAGATTTTAATGTCACTAGTTTTTAGGGGAGAGATTGCCTCGTGAGGGCGATTGATATAGAAGAATTTAATGATTTTGTCTTGGGCAATAATTTAATTGAAATACCATTAAATAACAGACCCTTTACTTGGTCCAATGTGAGAGATGAACCATCTTTTGCGCTATTAGATGGATTTTTCATAAGTAACGAGGTTGAGGATAGGTTCTCTTTTTGTAGAGTAAAAGGTTTGCCATTTTTATATCCAGACCATTATCCTATTATCCTTTCATGTGAATCAAGTTTATCCATTAGCAATAGTTTTAAATTTGAAAAAATGTGGCTGATAGATTCCAGCTTTTTTAAGTTAGTGGCTTTTAAATGGAATTCATTATTTTATTTTAATAATTTGTATGTAGGTAATTAACTAAGATTTTTGTTGTGGAGTTGGGAACAATTAGAATTTTTTTCTTAAATGTTGGAGTAAATATGTTTTTGGTAATGTTAGAATCAGGAAAGATAAGATTATATGTGAAATGCTTGATATATATAAGATTAGTGAAAACATGATACTTAATCCTAATGATAGTGATAAACTTTACAGCCTTAAAAATGATCCGAAGTTGATTTTAGAAAAAAAAAGGAGGTAATGCGGAAGCAAAGGGCTCGTATACAGTGGATTAAAGAGGGTGATCTCCATAGTGTGGCTAATAAGAGAAGAAGGAACAATTTCATTCATTTTATATTTGTTGATGTCATAGAATTGATTGTTCAAAAAGATTTAAATGATGCTTTTACTAATTATTATATGTTATAAAATAAAACAGAACGGATAATAAACAAGAAGCCATTAGAGAGACCAGAAAAAGATAAAGAAGAGACTTTTATTTCTATTGCTTCAAGTGTGTACTATTTCTTTTACATTGGCTCCTTTTAATATAGGCTCTAGAGCTGATGTTAGATTTATTCTCATGATGTGGGACTAAATAGAATATGACAAGAGCATGTTCACTCATATATATTACAACACTCCCCCTTGAATATGCGTCTTTAAAATCTTGAATGCTTTGCTAACTTGAAGTTGTCCTTTTTAAAAACATATATGATGTTTGCTCCCCCTTATTATTATCTTCCTTGCATATATCCATTCAGTCGATACAACTATCGTCAGTTGCCTTCAAAACTCTATCAGGAAAACCCAATGGGAAAAACCTTGAATGAAAAAAATAGTACGCAATGTTTGAGATTATGAATATCATATTAAAATGATATTCCTTAAAAGAGTTTGATGCTTCAGGATCAAAACAATGCCTCATTAAAAACCTTTTTATGAAAAACCCTGTGGGAAAAATCATAAACAAGGAAAAGAGTGCAATTTATTTCATCTTTAGGTAACATGTTTACAATGTTACAGTAAGGGTTGATACTTCAAGATCAAGATAATGCCTTATTAAAAACGTTACTAACAAAAACCCAGTGGGAAAAATACTAGTGAAGGAAAATAGTACATTATAGCATAATTTTATATGCTTCTCCTTATTTATAACTCATTATTCAATTAGTTTATTGATGTAGTCGACGCAAGCCAATTTTGTACATCATCTTCTGGAACGTTGATTTGGAAATTGCCTTTGAGAACAGATCTACCCGCTTTTCTTGAAACTGAATTTGTCTCTCCTCTTTCTTGTTATCCTTTCATTCATGTGTGAAGAGAAATTTAGAAGAAATGTGCTCCATCTTATCATACTTGATATAATTCACTTGAATTTGAGCCATGCGAATTGCCTTGTCTTCATAATTAATAGTTTACTGCATCAAAAGATGTTTGATACTTCTGGATCAAAATGTTGCCTCATCAAAACCTTACTAAGAAAAACCCGATAGGAAAAATCTTAGTGAAGGAAAAAGCGTACAATACAAAATTTCATATTTACTTCGTCAAAAGGAGTATGATACTTCTGGATCAATGTAATGCCTCGTTAAAACTTTAATAAGAAAAACCCAATGGGAAAAATCTTAAATAAGAAAAAAGAGTACATTATAACTTATTTTTGTATGTTACTTTTGGATTGATACTTCCGGATCATGACTCATGCCTCATTAAAACCTTACTAAGAAAACCCAGTAGGAAAAACTTAGTTAAGGAAAAAAAATGCATTATAACATACTTATGGATGCTCCCCCTGATTTGATAATTTCCTCTGAATTCAAATTCTTCTTTCAATAACTCAAATTGCTTACAAATACTTCTTAATGAAGTTTTTTCTTCTTTTAAAACTTCATGTGCATGTCCATGCTTCAGGCATGTTTTCTTATTTAAAACGCCTTCTTTTTGTGATTTGTATGTTACTAATATTCATTTATGAATGCACTTCAAATGCTTATAATTTTATGTTTCAATCGAGCTTCCATATTGCAATACACATTTGATGAATAAGAAAACTTTCACTACATCAACGCTAAATAGGAAGTAATCTACTCATCTTGAAGTATATCAATATTTTAATTACAACAATACTTAGAAGAATGAAGTATATCAAGATTTGTATTACAACAACACCAAGCAGGAAGTAATCTACTCACCTTGAAGTATATCAAGATTTTCATTACAAAAATACTTAGAAGAATATTCTAATTTATCATCCATGTTCTTAGTATTCTTTATAATAACAAATATTATTTATGTTCTTCAGGAACTTATATATTATAATAAGTTTTGCATATCACAACTACCACTTCAATGAATATTAAGAGTTTCATTACAACGATTCTCGAAAGCAGGAAGTGATCTACTCATCATGAATTATATCAAGATTTTCATCACAACAATACTTAAAATAATGTTATAATCTATATTTCCTGCTCTTTATCACTACCAAAGTTATTTAAATTCTTCTGGAATTTGTATACTTTCATCGTTTATACCTTCAGGGTATTGTAAGCGTTTTAAATACTTTCACCATTTTAATCAATTCAATTATCTCTAAAAGTACAATGCTCATTACACATAACATATTGTTGACACTTTATGGTGCTTCAGTAACTTCCTTGTGCTTTTTTCATAATACATATTTCTATTTTTATCTTATGAACTACAGGTTCATATCTTATGAACTATAGGTCCATATATCTTATTTAGGAGAATTTCATGATGGTCAAACATGTTTCTCTCTAATATGGGATTTTTAATCCATTTATAAATATAAGCACTTTATTATTTATTAATTTATCATCGATGATTATTTCTTATCAGTTCTATACATGATTTATTGAGATCTCAAAAATTATCATGCTTTAGGTACCTAAACCACTTCTGGGGTTATTTTGACAATCATGTCATAGGTTTCTTTCAAAGTACTCTTAAATGTTTTTTCAAGAACACTCGCCTCCTTTATTTTGTATCTTTATGACTTACTCCAAAGATATTTTGAACCGACTTTTATACCATATTTTCAGCTGTGATTTACACTTTGATCCTTCAGGGATTCAAATCTATATTGGAGAAAGTCTATAAGGGACATAATAGATAATTTATGCAAGTTACTTAATACTTTGCACAATTCTATATGTTAGCAAAATTTTAACACCAATGACCCCTTTATCCTCCCCCTCAATGTTGACAAACATTGTCACATTAAATAATAAACTTTCTTTGGATTCTCATATTTAATCCAATATCGCATTATAGCTAGCAAATACATTAGATGTATTTCAATTGTAGGATAATAATGCTCTTATTAGTTGATAAGATGCATTCACATTGTATTGCTTATTCCCTTTCATTGATTTGGTAACTTGGAGGAATTTTCTATCATTTTAATATGCACATGACTTCAGGTCATTCAATATTGATGTCAATTGAATTATTGAATTACTAAATAGTATATGCATAATTTATAATATGAGCTCATAACAACTTCAGGTTGTTAGTTAAATTTAAGCATATATGTGTATATACGTGTGTGACGGCCCGCCCCGCACCAGCCGGCATTTCCTTGAAATGCGTTGTACCAATGTCCAACTAGCACGGGACGGTCGCCAAAGAAAGGGAAAGAAAGGAATTTGAACTAACAAGGAATCTGTAGAATGTCTCACAACGCATGGAATAAAATATAATAATAACATACTTGACATAAAACAGGCGAGACAGTGCATAAGCTGAAAACTAAACCATAATCATCATAGTAGCGGAAATTCAAAATACAGCTTATTACAATTCCAACATACTGTCTCTAAAGCAAAGAAAGAGGTGCACTACTAATGCCCAAAGTAGCGACCAGCAACAACACAGGGAGAATATCTATATATATCGTACGTGGAAGCCTCCTGCTCGTCTCCGGTACAACTACTCATGCATACCACCTAACCTGTCTCTAGTCTGCCCGTTTAAGAGCACCCAGAGTAATAAGAAGAGGCATAAAACTCTGGGTCAGACAAAAGTCTGGTATGAGCGATAAGTAGCAAAACAGAACAATAACAGGTATACTAAACCATACCTAACCTGCAACCAAAGAGTTAGCACAACAGGATGTACAATAATCTAAGTTGACACTAACATATGTTGTAAAGATACGGGGAAGGGGTGTGCATGTCATAGTGATGTCAAACAATCAAGCATAGCAACCATCCTCGCATCTCTCACTCAGTGCATAAAGCATACGCTATCCACTGCTTTGATCACCGAAATCCTTACTATGATTACTCTGCCCCCATGGAGTCATAGCGACTCCACTGCACTGATCCATAGCCACTAGTCCTTGCTATGTCCACTCTGCCCCCATGAAGTCATGTAGACTTCACTGCACTGGCTTATAGCCATGCTACGATCGCTCTGCCCCACGGAGTAATAGCTACCTCACTGCACTAATCCGTAGCCTAACATCCGTCTTCGTGGTGAATCAAAGTTATGGACGTCGATAACTCCTTAGCACACATTCTGCAACAAAGCCCAATTCATGAAGTTAACTCATTGGTTCCCATCTGGATCCTGAGTTCTACTTCCCATTTGGACTACCTTTGCATCTTGGGTTTTGGTCTTCATCTGATTCGTGATCATCATCTAGGCTCGGCTCCTCCATCGGTTCATGAGCAGCTCTGGTTCGTGGCCATCAAGCGGTTCGGTTCATAGCACCCTCTCCAGGTCGGTTCAAGTCATGGTGTCCTTCCTCCAGCGGATCGGGTTGTGGTGCCTCACTGGGTTTGGTTCGGTCACGATGCTCCTCTGGGTCGGGTCGTGATGATCCCATCGATTCGGGTCGTGCTCTATGGTTCGTGAGTGATCCTCTTAAAGCATCGGATCGTGATTAGCTTCCTCAGGCGGTTCGTGGCACACTCCAGGTGAGCGGGTCGGTTTGAGGCTTCTGGCTCGTGGTCCACCAAGTAGTTCGGGTCGTGCCACCATGCCAAGATCGGGTTACTTCACAACAGGTTGGTCTGGAGCCTTCATATGTGGTTCGTGACTCAGGTAGGCGAGTGGTTCGGTTTCCATGTCACGAACGGGTCGGTTCGTAGGGGGCGATCCGATCCAGTTCCTGCACCATTTTCTTGCAACTTTTCCCACGTCTGTTTTACGCCATACGACGGCATTTTCGACCATTCTAACTGTTCTAAGCAATCATAAATCATACCAAACAGTCATAGCAGCATATAACATCAACCATAAACACCAAAATGATAAATAACTATGTCAAAATGGATCAAACATACCCAAAACCCATATTGTTTCCTTAATCATGTTTAACCACAACTAATGCTAGGATTAGCAAAACATATCCAAATTAACCCAAATTTCTAACATAGGCTTAAAATAATATTTAAGAATTTCTAAATATTTTTCCAAATTTTTCTGAGTTATAATTTCACTAATTAACACTAATCACCCCTAATTAACCATAATTTATGAAAAACAATGCAAATCACTCACATTAGCCACAAATAAAACTTAGATCTGAAACTATCTCTGATTTGGGGCATCTTCCTATGCAACACAGCAGCTCCAACTCTGATTTGGTGTTTATTTGTCTTGATTTGATGTAATTTAGCCTAATCCTTGATTAAACGGTGATTAAAGATGATTCTAGAAGGTGGAGGCCATTGTTAGGGTTAAGAGGATGTTAGCGGCGACTGAAAAATGACAAAGAAAAGGTTTCCCTAACCCTAATCAGCCCTTATATGGCTCTAATCCCGAAATTCCTCAAGGGGCCTAGCTCTTAATCACCCGGTTAATTTGTTTTTCATCTTCTAAACCTTAATTCATCTATATCTCTCAAACGGTAAGTCCGTTTGACAAGTGTGACCACTCTACGGAAAGGTAAACCATCATCCGGATCTAATGGAAGTGGTTTCAGGTCAAAACTCCTTACCAATCAAAAGTTATATACAATGCTAGGTCTGCCAAGGGCAAAATGGTCATTTAAAAATCGGCAAAAATCGTGAACATGAGAAATGACCCCAATAGTTGTTCCCCAAAGTTACACGATCATACGACTTCATATGAAAAAGAAATAAATATTCTACGATCCTTCGATATGTAGAATGCGGCTCATTACACTCTCCCCCCCTTAAGAAATTTCGCCCCCGAAATTCCTTAACTAAGAAACAATAATAGGTCCCGCATGCCTATCAGTCATTCCCAAACAATCAAACATACACAACAAGCATAACAACCCTACCCTAGCATGTGGTTTACTAACAAGGGAAGAAACTATCACTATTAAAATCTTACCAGGCAAAGAGTTCTGGATACGACTCCCTTATGCTCTCCTTTGTTTCCCAAGTACAGTCATTCTCGTTCTCGTCCCACTGAACCTTGACCAATTTCACCGCCTTCCTTCGAAGTTGCTTCGTATTGCTCTCGACAATACGGATCGGCTTGCGGTTCCTAACCGCCTCGGGTTCTACTTCGATATCATCCAACTGATCAGGTGAAATAGCCACATCGGGGTCGTGCACGAATTTCCTTAACTGGGAAACATGAAATACGTTATGAACTCTATGCCATCTTGTCCGGCAACTCAATTTTATATGCTAAATTCCCAATTTGCTCGAGAACTGGGAATGGACTAACAAATCTTGGTGCTAACTTGCCTCTCCTGCCAAATCGAATCACGCTCTTTAGCGGAGAAATCTTGACAAACACCAAGTCACCAGTGGAGAATTTTATATCTCTTCTCCTCTTATCAGCATAATTCTTCTGTCTATCTTGAGCAGTCTTCATTCGCTGTTGGATAACCTTTGTAACGACCCGCATTTTCAGTGATGTATAATTAACTTTTTTAATTATATAAATAATGATTTAGAAAATTAAATGGTCGTTTAATTAAAATATAGGGAATACTTAATTAATATAATAATTAAATAATAATTTTAATTCTGAAATAATCAGAATTAGTGAATTGGCAATATAATGTGAACTGGGCAATTCAAATTATATAATTTAGTTTAAATTGAATTACGATAATGAATATATTATATAAACAAAGTTTGAATGTATAATTATATTATAATTATAATTGAGCTCGAAATGGCGCGGCAGTTCGCAATTTGGCGATTCGAACTTCAACCGAATATACATAAGCCGTTTAAGTCGGATTTCTGTGAAACAAGAAACGTTCAGAGCTGGTGAAGTATATTTTTCTGATGGAAGAGAAAAATCAGGATTTCGTTGTGTAGATTTTGATTTATGTCCAAATCAAATTTTAGAAAAGTCGCTGTGGAATTCCTTTATAAATTATAACGATTTATTTATATTTATAAAAGGAATTTCATTTTAAATCGAATATCGATCTAATCGGGATTTGAAATATCGAGTTAGAAATTCATATAGGAATATTATGGAGCTGTATGATATCGTATGTGGATATATACGATAATATTTATTTTTAAATATTGAATTTAATTGTTTTTAAATATATTTACATATTTAAAAGGGTTATTTAGAGCTTTAAAAATAGCCAGTTTTGCAAACGAACTCGGAATTTGATGAAACTAATTTTGATGGATCCGCAATGTCAAATTAATGTTAGATTTCAAGTTCCGTGATTTTTGAAGTTAGTATGTGGCAGTACGGGATTTTATTGTGAAAAACAGTTGATATTTTGACTTTTAAAAATACGTTGTGTGAGCAAACGGAGTCGGAATTCGACGAAACTAGTTTTGTTGGGACCGTAATGTCGAACTGTAGCTACATGTCCATTTTTGTGATTTTTGGGTATCGTATGTGGTCACATAAATTTTTAAGGACGAATGTAAACAGCGATAGCTTAAAAATAAATATAAAAATGGAATAAAAAAATATCCTAAGTATGTATGACCTAAACAAGGCCACATACTCCTCATTCTCAGCTGCACACTCCATGATAAAACGCCAGAAAACAATTCTGGTTCCTAAAACAAAAGCAGCAAGAAATAAAATCCAAACAAAATGAAGAAAAATCCTAAAACCAAAAGAGTTGTGAATATGGGTTCGCAGCGGGATTTTCTTTGAGTCTGTAACCGTTTTGCTAGGTGCGACTGCATTTTCGAAGGGGTCGAAACTGACGTTGTAAACTAGGGCTGACATTCGTACGAGCTACAGGAGGCGTTGGATGTTTTGAAGAATAGTTTTGGGCTTCTAGGTGTAAGCCAAACCTTTGAGCAAATTTTGGGCGTGAATGGTGTCTAAGGACGTCGATCCTTTTTCCTGTAGCCATGTAGAAGTCGAGAGCTCGGTCATGACAAGGGACCGGCGATTGGAGGATGATCGTGACGGGGTTATAGCATTTTTGATGAGGAGTTGAAAGAAGGTGCTAACTCGATGTCCGGGGGTCTGGATAAGGAGAAAGGGGTGATCGAATAAGGATAATGCGTGGGTTGGTGTCTGTATTGCGATGGGGGAGAAGAAGGATGCGTGGATGGGCCTTTGTCGGTGATGGGCTGAAGTTCAAACTTGTGTGAGGCCCATTTATATATAGGTGTTAAATTAAATTAATTTAAATAGTATGTTTACTTTAAATTATCGTATCTTCTTCGTATGTTATCAGAATTTGACAAAACAAGATCCGTTGGGATCGTATGGACGGTGGCTACACCATGGAACTGACTGAGAGTGAATCGAAGCTCGTTACAATTTATTGCAAAATAAATTGTCCGTCTGAATCAATAGACGCAAATCGTTATTTAACGGTTAACGCGTAATGTGAGTAAAACTCACCAACTCTGAACAGTTATATTTTTATAACGTATTCTTAGAACTGATAATTATCTGTTGATTGTTGTGTTTTAACTGTTCGGTTGAATTACTTGTGTATTGGTTGAAATCATAGATAACGATATATATATATATATATATATATATATATAAATCGTTAATCAAATATTGATTCTGTTTAACATAATATTTCATATTGAAATGAAATCGATGTTAATGATATTGTTTAACATCTGTGATGCAGGGAAATAGGTTGGAGGAATCCAACTGGATTCCTCGACATTTATTTTACTGTTTTCATATATTGTAATATGTGATGTGATATAAAATATGTTGATGATGATGTGTGTTTAAATGATATCGATCATTGTGATTTGGTATTTTAAATACCGTAAGAAACACTGGGATGTAAAAAGGGGATTTTCAAAGTATATTTTGAAAATAAATTAGTTATATAAAATCAATGGATTTTATATAGAAAAGGAAAAAGGGATTTTATAGAAGAAAGTAGTTATAAAATCAAAAGGTTTTTGAAAAGGAAACATTTACTGAAAATAAATATGATATTATAAAAAGGGAATTATTTATAAAATCAAAGGATTTTATAAAGAGGAATATTTATTGAGAAAATAAATAGAAGTATGAAATGAATTTATTTATTTGATAAATAAATAGAATTGAAATGGAACAATTATTTAAGAAATAAATAGAAGTATAAAGGGATTATTTATTTGGGAAATAAATAAGAGTTATAAAGGAAAATATTGTGAAATAAATAGAAAAGGAAAATATTTATTTGTTAAATAAATAGAAAGATGAAAATGGAATATTTGTAAAACATTTACAAATAAAATAGAAAGGGAAATATTTGCAAAACATTTACAAATACAATTGAAAAAAAAATTATTTATTTAGAAAATAAATAAAGATAAAAGGGGAATTTATTTGAGAAAATAAATAAATTATATAAAGGAAATATTTATATGAAATAAATATAGACAAATAGGAAAGGAAGTATTTGTAGTCGATTAGAGTTAACCAGATAGAGTTAACCAGATAGAGTTAATTGAACATAGTTAATCGACTTAGGATTAATCTAATATTAGTTATTCAATTAGAGTTGATCGAATATAGTTATTTGAGATTAAGTTAGTCAAACTGAGTTAATCGAGTTGAGTTAGTCAAACCGAGTTCATCAAACTGAGTTAATCGATTTTATTTAATCGAAAGGAGTTTATCGATTTTAGTTAATCGAAAGGAGTTAATCGATGTTAGTTCAATCGAAAGGAGTTATTCGATGTTAGTTTATTCGAAAGGAGTTAATCGATGTTAGTTTAATCGAAAGGAGTTAATCGATGTTAGTTTAATCGAAAGGAGTTAATCGATGTTAGTTTAATCGAAAGGAGTTATCGATGTTAGTTTAATCGAAAGGAGTTAATCGATGTTAGTTTAATCGAAAGGAGTTATCGATGTTAGTTTAATTGAAAGGAGTTATCGATGTTAGTTTAATCGAAAGGAGTTAATCGAATTTAGTTATTCGAAAGTGAGATTATTGAATATAAGTTATTCGAAAGGAGGTTATCGAACATAGTGTATTCGAAAGAAAGGAGATTATCGAATATAGCGTATTTGAAAGAAAGAGATCGAATATAAGTTATTTGAAGTGAGTTAATCGAATATAAGTTATTCGAAGTGAGTTAATGAGATTAACAAATATAGCGTATTCGAAAGAAAGAGATCGAATATAAGTTATTCGAAGTGAGTTAATCGAATATAAGTTATTCGAAGTGAGTTAATCGAATATAAGTTATTCGAAGAGAGATAATCGAATATAGGTTATTCAAAGAGAGATAATCGAATATAGGTTATTCGAAGAAGAGTTAATCAAATAGAGATTACTCGAAAGGGAGTTATACGTCGAATTTGATTATATCGAATTCGGGAAAGTATTATTTACTTTCCGGTTTTTAAAAATCAGGATTATTTATTTATAAATAAATTAGAGTAGGTTAATTATTCAAATTAAAGAATAAAAGTTATAATTGAAGTTCGATATTTCAAAAGTAGGGATTTTAATGTTATCGTTATAACCAGTGTTTCTGTAAAAGAAGTGGATTCGTAAATAGAATCTGAGAGTTACGTAAGGAAGTTTGTTAAAAGTTTAAAAGATAAACTTTGTCTACTCCGAAGTTAAAACGTTGTTCAGTTAAGGTCTGAGAGGTAATTATACCCCAACTTGATTGACTTCCTTCATAACTAAGAAATGACTAAGGTTTGATAGTGAATGATGGTTAAGTGAATTTATTAAATGGTTTGAGTTGGCATGGCGATGTTTGATTTAAATATCAGTTTAAATCCAGTGAAGGAGTTTTGGAAATGTTTTCCAAATAAGAATCAGAAATGTTTTCTGATAATAGAAAATAAAAATTTAGAATATATGGAAACAGGAGATAAGTAAATTAATGAACTAAAGAGATAAAGGTTAAATGATGATTGATCGATATAATTTCCATTTAGAAATAATATCGTTGTTTGCATACATGTTTTTCTTTGATTGTTAACTCACCGACTATCGAAGTTTTTGACCATTTTAACGTTGTTAATATGGAGAGACCAGTTGGATTATTATCCGAAGAACCACTCCGTATTGACATAAGCATTGCGAGTCATATATGCCAAAGATAATTGAAGACGGTGTAAAGTGCAAGGGTTGTTGTATAAATCTTAGGTAAAGATTTCCTAAGATGGTTGTACTGAATAGTGCCTTCGGTTTGTCCAGTCCCAGGACAACTTGTATGGACGAATGTCTGACAGAGTATATCTAAAGGATCGCATTAGTTGATCTCTTCAAACGTAGTTACGTTTGGTGGCGGAGGAATTCGTTTCTTTTAGCTGTATACCCGTGGTATTTTTTGGGAAATCAATTTGTGATTTGGCAGGTATGACGATGTGACATTCAAAGTAAATAAATGTGTGATCTGTCAGAGATAAGCGTGGCATCTAGCCACACAACTGGGAAATGACAAAAATCGGGAAGGCAGCATGGCTATGTAGGTCGCACCTATTGGGGTGTATAATTACCTGATCTAGAGTTTCATTTACTTCTAAAAATCTATTGTCGATGCTGTCCCATTCAGGAAACGGTTGCTGATCCCAACCGTTGGTGATATACATTCGATACACTCAAGTGAGATGAGTGGTCGGTCATGTGTGGTCGGGTTGCAAGATGTTCTTGTTAAACCCAGTGTATTCCTCTCTAGAGGTACACTAGCGAAAGGTGGTTCCATACCTTGTCATAGTTGGAAATCCATTATCCAATACGTGCTTGCGGTTTTGATTGTATATTATATATGTAGAACGTGAGATGAAAGCGTATCTGTTGGATGATTATTGTATTGTGGTTGATAGACATTATTATAATATCAATGAGTTTTGATATAAAGATTATGTTGGATTCTCATAAGGGAAAAACCTGTTCCGTTATACGGTGTGGTCTTATGAGATATCGTTTACTTGTTCAAACTGTTTTAAACTGTTTTACTCACATTAGTCCCGTGACTGGCCTGGAGTTTATTTTGTTTTGTTTTCCCTAAACTCTTGGGTGCCCAATTTTATACGGGTAGTCAAGTAGTCAGGATTTATAGATACTTAAAGAGCTGGAGCAGGGGGCTTCGGGATCATATAGTTATTGTTTTTTTCCGTTGTGTTGTAAGTGTTGTACTTTGGAAATGATATGTATATTCAAGTACAGATTTATATTTCAAAGTTATGTTATATATTGTATGTTATTCGTTCCGCTGTGAGGTTCGTGTTACTCCGATGTTGTGTTGTTCTTCTTCTTCTATTCTAAGTTTCTATCTTATCTATCCTCACCCTCTGTTTTCTTTCTATTAGTTTTTCTGATTTCCAGTGTAATGTGGGTTGGACTGTGTTATTCAGTCAGCTCAAATTGGACCGGAATTTCGGGACATTACAATTGGTATCATAGCTTAAGGTTAAGTGAATTACCTTGGCTCTATGGCGTGACTCAGTAGAGATGGGGTTAGTAATACCCTAGATTAAGTTTGAGTGTATATATATGAGTGAACGTATTTGTTATTTGATATAAAAATAATTTTATATTATGGAGATCTATTGGTTGAGTGGCTTATGAATTCTGGTCGATCAGTTTGATCCACTGTATCGGTAGGAGTTTCTAAACACTCGAATACGATGGGTCGACACGATATGTTTTGAAAAGAGGGTAAATTAAATTAAGTTTACCCAAAGTATATCTTGATATAAAGAAGATATATATATATATATATTGGAATCATAATGTATTGGATATATTGGTTGTTATTATAATCAAGTAAGATTATAAATTAAATGTTTATGTAATTAACCAACCAGAATTCATATAAGTGAAATACGTGAAATCAGATGAGTTAAATCTGAAATTTAAATTAGAATTGGAATTGAAAATCCAAAAATGTGGAAAAGTAATTGTAAACGGATTTGAATTGAATATAAGAGAATTTTAAAATCCTAGGGGATTTTAAATTGTTTTACAAGCATGGTGAATGGTATTTTGAAAAGATTTCAAAATAAAAATGATTCAGAAATGGTTTTGAAAAGTGATATAGTATTGAACTCACTTTGATAGCTGGGAAATAACTCTGATGATGCTGCCCACATCATTAGTGTTCATTTTCGAGTTCTTAGTGATGGAATACTACCAAAGACATTATTTTTGAATTGATATGTGAAAAGCAAGTGTTTGATTCCTGCAAAGGGAAGTTTGATTTTTGAGAAAAAACAAAGTTTTTTAAAATTCCCAGAAATAGATTGTGCAATTTAAAACAAATTTAAATAGGAATTTGTAGAAGTAAACGGAAATTGAATCGAAATCAGTTAAGTGGTAATTGAAATTGAATTGAAATAAAATGATATCGAATAAGACTTGATTTTTGAGACAGGAATTTGGAATTTCGTTGAAGTGATAAGTTCAGATTTGAAAATCAAGAATGAGACTTGAGTTTGAAATGAGATTTGGTTTGGGTATAAAACCAATAACTGTGGTAAGGATAAATAGATCAGAATTTGAGTAGGATGACATTGGTATATGCTGAGTTGATAGCATATGGAAGTGATAGCCGACAAAAAGGTACAAGTTTATATTTCTGTTGGATATGGGATTTATGAGCCAAATTGGCAAGCCGCTTGGCATTTTGATTTTCTTTTGGGTTGGAGAAGGCCTAGAGAGGCGAGTTGGAGTTATACCAATTGAGCAGTACAAAGGAGGTGCTGGCGAATTTTTTCGGAAATTTCGGGTGTTAGAAAATTTTCAGGTTTTTTGAAAATTTTCGTTGATAAGAATTAATTAGTATTTTAATTGAAATTAAATTGATTCAGTTGAAACCGAATGTAAGAAGTGAACAAATAAGTTCTAACCGGTCGATAGGGTTTGTTTCCTACCTTAGCAATTTCGAGGACGAAATTATTTTAAGTAGGGAAGAATGTAACGACCCGCATTTTCAGCTATGTATAATTAATTTTTTTAATTATATAAATAATGATTTAGAAAATTAAATGGTCGTTTAATTAAAATATAGGGAATATTTAATTAATATTATAGTTAAATAATAGTGAATATTAGGCTCACGTCCCTATTTTGAAACTTAATTAGGCTCACATCCGGTCATAAACTTAATATAAATTAGGTCCCTGTTTTCAAAACTTATAAAATAATAATTAAAAAAAAAAATTCGTAAATTAGTTATAAAATAAATTATGCATTATACAAAAAATTCAGTTCAAAAAACAACAAAAATAATGTCAGAAAGAAGATAACAGCAAAAAACAGAAAAAACTGCAGTTAAATGCATAATATTATGCACCTTTTTGATTTTATTGCATGCATATATGCAATTAACTACAGTTCTTCCAGCGGATAGATTTAACTTAATATTTCAGTTCATTTTTATTTGCATCCAAATGTACAAATTTCTCAAAAAAATGCACACATGTGTGCAACATTTTTATAGGATAAAAGTAGGGACCTAATTTATATATATAAAAAAAAGATTTGAAAAATTTAAACCCACCCCTTATTTTATTACTTCCGCCTTTTTTTTAATTTTTTTTTTAAAAAGTACGTTCCTTCATAAAAAAATATATCTAAAATATGGAAATAATTTCAGGATTGTACGGAAATAAAAAAAATAGTTGCATACATTTATGCAATTATTACTGATAATTGCATATATGTATGCAACTTTTCCGTAAGTTGTGTTCGGTTTGAAAATTTGAAACTAAACCTGCACAAATGTGTGCAAATATTGGGTATATTTGCACACATGTAAGCATGTTTTTGTATGAATAAAAATCAACGAAGATGTATGTAGTGAAAAATATGCACGGATGTATGCAGGAAAATGATATATGTGCTTACTATTATGCATTTAACTGGAAATTTCGTTTTTTTTTCTTCTGTTTTTTGGATTTTTGACGCCTTCTTTGATGGTTTTTTGTTCTGAATTTTTTAGTGTTTACATGTTTTATTTAAATACGAATTTACGTGGTTTTTTTATATTTTTTTTATGACTTTTCAAAAAATAGGGACCTAATTTACAATAAGTTTATGACCGGGTTTTTTTTATATTTTGAAACTTAATAGGGACCTCTAAAAAACGCACCCTGAATAATATATTTAATTCTGAAATAATCAGAATTAGTGAATTGGCAATATAATGTGAACTGGGCAATTCAAATTATATAATTCAGTTTTAAATTGAATTACGATAACGAATATATTATATAAACGAAAGTTTGAACGTATAATTAGATTATAATTATAATCAAGCTCGAAATGGTGCGGTAGTCCGCAATTTGGCGATTCGAACTTCAACCGAATATACAGAAGCCGTTTTAAGTCGGATTTCTGTGAAACAAGAAACGTTCAAAGCTGGTGAAGTATATTTTTCTGATGGAAGAGAAAAATCAGGATTTCATCGTGTAGATTTTGATTTATGTCCAAATCAAATTTTAGAAAAGTCGTTGTGGAATTCCTTTATAATTTATAACGATTTATTTACATTTATAAAAGGAATTTCATTTTAAATCGAATATCGATTTAATCGGGACTTGAAATATCAAGTTAGAAATTCATATAGGAATATTGTGGAGATGTATGATATCATATGTGGATATATACGATAATATTTATTTTTAAATATTGAATTTAATTGTTTTTAAATATATTTACATATTTAAAAGGGTTATTTAGAGCTTTAAAAATAGAAAGTTTTGCAAACGAACTCGGAATTCGACAAAACTAATTTTTTTGGATCTGCAATGTCGAATTATTGTTAGATTTCAAGTTCTGTGATTTTTGAAGTCAATATGTGGCCGTACGGGATTTTAATGTGAAAAACAGTCGATATTTTGACCTTTAAAAATACGTTGTGTGAGCAAACGGAGTCGGAATTCGACGAAACCAGTTTCGTTGGGACCGTAATGTCGAACTGTAGCTGCATGTCCATTTTCGTGATTTTTGGGTATCGTATGTGGTCACAGAAATTTTTAGGGACGAATGTAAATAGCGATAGCTTAAAAATAAATATAAAAATGGAATAAAAAAATATCCTAAGTATGTGTGACCTAAACAAAGCCGCATACTCCTCTTTCTCAGCCGCACACTCCATGATAAAATGCCAAAAAACAATTCTGGTTCCTAAAACAAAAACCGCAAGAAATAAAATCCAAACAAAATGAAGAAATATCCTAAAACCAAAAGAGTTGTGAATATGGGTTCGCAGCGAGATTTTCTTCGAGTCTGTAACCATTTTGCTAGGTGCGACTGCATTTTCGAAGGGGCCGAAACCGACGTTGTAAACTAGGGCTGACATTCTTACGAGCTACAGGAGGTGTTGGATGTTTTGAAGAATAGTTTTGGGCTTCTAGGTATAAGCCGAACCTTTGAGCAAATTATGGGCGTGAATGGTGTCTAAGGACGTCGATCCTTTTTCCTGCAGCCGTGTAGAAGTCGAGAGCTCGGTCATGACAAGGGACCGACGATTGGAGGATGATCATGATGGGGTTATAGCATTTTTAATGAGGAGTTGAAAGAAGGTGCTAGCTCGATGTCCGGTGGTCTGGATAGGGAGAAAGGGGGGATTGAATAAGGATAATGCGTGGGTTGGTGTCTGTATTGCGATGAGGGAGAAGAAGGATGCGTGGGTGGGCCTTTGTCGGTGATGGGCTGAAGATTAAACTTGTGTGAGGCCCATTTAAATATAGGTGTTAAATTAATTTAATATAAATAGTATGTTTACTTTAAATTATCGTATCTTCTTCGTATGTTATCAAAATTTGACAAAACAAGATCCGTTGGGATCGTATGGACGGTGGCTACACCATGGAACTGACTGGGAGTGAATCGAAGATCGTTACAATTTATTGCAAAATAAATTGTCCGTCTGAATCAACAGACGCAAATCGTTATTTAACGGTTAACGCGTAATGTGAGTAAAACTCACCAACTCTGAACAGTTATATTTTTATAACGTATTCTTAGAACTGATAATTATCTGTTGATTGTTGTGTTTTAACCGTTTGGTTGAATTGCTTGTGTATTGGTTGAAATCATAGATAACGATATATATATATAAATCGTTAATCAAATATTGATTATTTTTAACACAATATTTCATATTGAAATGAAATCGATGTTAATGATATTGTTTAACATCTGTGATGCAGGGAAACAGGTTGGAGGAATCCAACCGGATTCCTCGACATTTATTTTACTGTTTTCATATATTGTAATATATGATGTGATATAAAATCTGTTGATGATGATGTGTGTTTAAATGATATCGATCATTGTGATTTGGTATTTTAAATACCGTAAGAAATACTGGGATGTAAAAAGAGGATTTTCAAAGTATATTTTAAAAATAAATTAGTTATATAAAATCAATGGATTTTATATAGAAAAGGAAAAAGGGATTTTATAGAAGAAAGCAGTTACAAAATTAAAAGGGTTTTGAAAAGGAAACATTTATTGAAAATAAATATGATATTATAAAAAGGGAATTATTTATAAAATCAAAGGATTTTATAAAGAGGAATATTTATTGAGAAAATAAATAGAAGTATGAAATGAATTTATTTATTTAATAAATAAATAAAATTAAAATGGAACATTTATTTAAGAAATAAACAGAAGTATAAAGGGATTATTTATTTGGGAAATAAATAAGAGTTATAAAGGAAAATATTGTGAAACAAACTGAAAAGGAAAATATTTATTTGTTAAATAAATAGAAAGATGAAAAGGGAATATTTGTAAAACATTTACAAATAAAATAGAAAGGGAAATATTTGTAAAACATTTACAAATAGAATTGAAAAAGAATTTATTTATTTACAAAATAAATAAAGATAAAAGGGGAATTTATTTGAGAAAATAAATAAATTATATAAAGGAAATATTTATATGAAATAAATATAGACAAATAGGAAAGGAAGTATTTGTAGTCGATTAGAGTTAACCAGATAGAGTTAATTGAACATAGTTAATCGAATTAGGATTAATTGAATATTAGTTATTCAATTAGAGTTGATCGAATATAGTTATTTGAGATTAAGTTAGTCAAACTGAGTTAATCGAGTTGAGTTAGTCAAACTGAGTTCATCAAACCGAATTAATCGATTTTAGTTTATTCGAAAGGAGTTAATCGATGTTAGTTTAATCGAAAGGAGTTAATCGATGTTAGTTTAATCGAAAGGAGTTAATCGATGTTAGTTTAATCGAAAGGAGTTAATCGATGTTAGTTTAATCGAAAGGAGTTATCGATGTTAGTTTAATTTAAAGGAGTTAATCGATGTTAGTTTAATCTAAAGGAGTTATCGATGTTAGTTTAATCGAAAGGAGTTATCGATGTTAGTTTAATCGAAAGGAGTTAATCGAATTTAGTTATTCGAAAGTGAGATTATCGAATATAAGTTATTCGAAAGGAGGTTATCGAATATAGTGTATTCGAAAGAAAGGAGATTATCGAATATAGCATATTCGAAAGAAAGAGATCGAATATAAGTTATTCGAAGTGAGTTAATCGAATATAAGTTATTCGAAGTGAGTTAATGAGATTATCAAATATAGTGTATTCAAAAGAAAGAGATCGAATATAAGTTATTCGAAGTGAGTTAATCGAATATAAGTTATTCAAAGTGAGTTAATCGAATATAAGTTATTTGAATAGAGATAATCGAATATAAGTTATTCGAAGAGAGATAATCGAATATAGGTTATTCGAAGAAGAGTTAATCGAATAGAGATTACTCCAAAGGGATTTGTACGTCGAATTCGATTATATCGAATTCGGGAAAGTATTATTTACTTTCCGATTTTTAAAAATCAGGATTTATTTACTAAAAAATAAATTAGAGTAGGTTAATTATTCAAATTAAAGAATAAAAGTTATAATTGAAGTTCAATATTTCGAAAGTAAGGATTTTAACGTTATCGTTATAACCAATGTTTCTGTAAAAGAAGTGGATTTGTAAATAGAATCCGAGAGTTACGTAAGTAAGTTTGTTAAAGGTTTAAAAGATAAACTTTGTCTATTCCGAAGTTAAAACATTGTTCAGTTAAGGTCTGAGAGGTAATTATACCCCAACTTGTTTGACTTCCTTCTTAACTAAGAAATTGCTAAGGTTTCATAGTGAATGATGGTTAAGTGAATTTAGTAAATGGTATGAGTTGGCATGGCGATGTTTGATTTAAACATCAGTTTAAATCCAGTGAACGAATTTTGGAAATGTTTTCCAAATAAGAATCAGAAATGTTTTCTGATAATAGAAAATAAAAATTTAGAATATATGGAAACAGGAGACAAGTAAATTATTGAACTAAAGAGATAAACGTTAAATGATGATTGATCGATATAATTTCCATTTGGAAATAATATCGTTGTTTACACACGTGTTTTTCTTCGATAGTTAACTCACCGACTATCGAAGTTTTTGACCATTTTAACGTTGTTAATATGGAGAGACCGGTTGGATTATTATCCGAAGAACCACTCCGTATTGGCATAAGCATTGCGAATCATATATGCCAAAGATAATTGAAGACGGAGTAAAGTGCAAGGGCTATTGTATAAATCTTAGGTAAAGATTGCGTAAGATGGTTGTACTGAATAGTGCCTTCGGTTTGTCCAGTCCCAGGAAAACTTGTATGGACGAATGTCTGACAGAGTATATCTAAAGGATCGCGTAAGTTGATCTCTTCAAACGTAGTTACGTTTGGTGGTGGAGGAATTCGTTTCTTTTAGCTGTATACCCGTGGTATTTTTACGGAAATCAATTTGTGATTTGGAGGGTATGATGATGTGACATTCAAAGTAAATAAATGTGTGATCTGTCAGAGATAAGCGTGGCCTCTAGCCTCACAACTGGGAAATGACAAAAATCAGGCAGGCAGCATGGCTATGTATGTCGCACCTATTAGGGTGTATAATCACCTGATCTAGAGTTTCATTTACTTCTAAAAATCTATTGTCGATGCTGTCCCATTCAGGAAACGGTTGCTGATCCCAACCGTTGGTGATATACATTCGATACACTCAAGCGAAATGAGTGGTCGGTCATGTGTGGACGGGTTGCAAGATGTTCTTGTTGAACCCAGTGTATTCCTCTCTAGAGGTACACTAGCGAAAGGTGGTTCCATACCTTGTCATAGTTGGAAATCCATTACCCAATACGTGCTTACGGTTTTGATTGTATACTATATATGTAGAACGTGAGATGAAAGCGTTTCTGCTGGATGATTATTGTATTGTGGTTGATAGACATTATTATAATATCAATGAGTTTTGATATAAAGATTATGTTGGATTCTCATAAGGGAAAAACTTGTTCCGTTATACGGCGTGGTCTTATGAGATATCGTTTACTTGTTCAAACTATTTTAAACTGTTTTACTCACACTAGTCCCATGACTGACCCGGAGTTTATTTTGTTTTGTTTTCCCTAAACTCTTGGGTGCCTAATTTATACGGGCAGTCAAGTAGTCGGTATTTATAGATACTTGAAGAGCTGGAGCAGGAGGCTTCAGGATCATATAGTTATTGTTTATTTCCGCTGTGTTGTAAGCGTTGTACTTTGGAAATGATACGTATATTCAAGTACAGATTTATATTTCAAAGTTATGTTATATATTATATGTTATTCGTTCCGCTGTGAGGTTCTTGTTACTCTGATGTTGTGTTGTTCTTCTTCTCCTATTTTAAGTTTCTATCTTATCTATCCTTACCCTCTGTTTTCTTTCTATTAGTTTTTCTGATTTCCAGTGTAATGTGGGTTGGACTTATGTTATTCAGTCAGCTCAAATTGGACTGGAATTTCGGGACACTACAACCTTGATCTTGTCTGAGGTTTCTCTTATCACATCTGGCCCAAGCACGAACTTTTCACTGGTTTCTAACCAATAGGATGGTGAGTTGCACGGTCTTCCGTACAAAGCTTCGAATGGAGCCATACCAATACTAGACTGAATACTATTATTATAAGCGAACTCCACTAGATGCAAATGGTCATCCCATGATCCACCAAAATCTAATATGAAAGCTCTCAAGTGATATTCTAATACTTGATTCACCCTCTCTGTCTGACCGTCGGTTTGAGGATGGTACGCTGTACTAAGATGTAATTCTGATCCTAAAGCCTCCTGTAAGCTCTTCCAAAATCCACTAGTAAACAACAGATCTCGGTCACTCACAATGCCCTACCCACTTCATATACAGTTCTGCTAACTTAGCTGCTGTCCTATTCGACTTGACGGGTATAAACCTTGCACTCTTGGTCAATCGGTCTAAAATCATCCAAATGCTATCATGGCCTGATCTAGTCCTTGGTAACCCATCATTGAAATCCATTGAGACTTGTTCACATTTCCATTCTGGAATTTCTAATGGTTGTAACAAACCACTAGGTTTCTTTTGCTCGGCTTTAATTAGCTGGCAATTTATGCATTTGGATATAAACTTCCCAGCATCTCTTTTCATCCCTTCCCAGTAGTAGGTCTGCTTCATGTCTCGATACAATTTGTTACCACCGGGTTGTATGGTCAGCTTTGAGTGATGACACTCTCTAAGCACTTCCTCTCCCAATCCATTGACATTGGCTACAACCAGTCTCCCATTCTTTCTGAGCCATCCATCTCGATCAAGCTTATACTTGTTCATCTCCTCATCGATACTCATCTCTAACTTGGAGATGATTTTCAATAGGTTTGGATCGTCCCTCAGACTAGAACCAATCCGCTCAATCAAAGTGGGTCTGATCGTCAAACTTGCTAACATCTCTGGATCCAATTCGCACTTTGGTCTGAAATCGTACCCTGCGATATACTCCATTTTCTTCCACTCAAGAAACATAGCCCCTAAACTGGCATGTCTTCTACTTAATGCATCAGCTACTGCATTGCACTTTCCTGATGTATATGCGATATCGAAATCATAGGAAGCCAAGAATTCTAACCATCTTTGCTGTCGGAGATTTAGATCCTTCTGAGAGAGAGATACTTTAATGACTTATGATCAGTAAATAACTCGAATCTTTCTCCCAAGAGATAATGTCTCCACATCTTCAATGCGAAAACGATCGCTAACAATTCCAAATCGTAGGTAGGGTATCTTTTCTTATGCGGTTTCAGTTGCCGACTTGCATAAGCTACAACCCTACCTCCTTGCATTAATACAGCACCTAGTCCGGTACCACATACATCCGTGTATACTGTCATCTCTTCATTCCATTTAGGAATGACTAACACTGGCGCACGCGTCAACTTTTCTTTTAGACTCTTGAATGCATTCTTGCACTTTTGGTCCCAAACAAAAGCTTGATTCTTCTTGGTCAACAGAGTCAACGGTGCTGCTATCCTGGAGAAATCTTGGATAAACTTACGATAATATCCAGCCAATCCCAAGAAACTTCTTACGTCTGTTGCATTCTTAGGCGTAGACCAATCTTGTACCGTAGCCACCTTTGCAGGATCCATGACAATACCATTCTCTAAAACAACATGTGTAACACCCCGAATTTCAGTTAACACTGATATTCACTAATTATAGAATTAATAATCTCAGATGTGAGAATCAGGGGAAACGGGTTACGTCATTGTGTTCGACTCGGAAAAATACGCGAAATAGAGTCCGAAATTTTGTAAATCGGAGTCCGTATGACCCGATTAAGGCCCAAAGAAGTTTTCGGGAAATTTGGATTTCGAAACATGCAGAAATGGGGGCCAGGCGGGAAAACTCCCGCCCAGCCAAGTCGACTTGGCTGTCGACAGGGCTGTCGACTTGCCTGTCGACATGCCTGTCGACTTGGCAGTCGACAGGGCTGTCGACTTGCCCTGTCGGCTGATTCTGGCCTGGGTGCACCTGGTTGAGTTTTGGGCTGGGTTGGAGGGCTTGGGACGAAATCGGACGGACCTAAACTAACCTAGGGTTAATCTAAGGGTCTAAAACACAACCTAATCCTATAAATACACCCTAAGACTACCCTAATCCATACTAAAAATAGAATTTATGCCATCATGCCGCCAAAATGCAACTTAGAAGGAGTCTCCACTAATTAGAGAAGAGGATTGCAAGCTAATCAACTACTAATCCACCTCTACTTCAATTCTAGCAACTATCTAAGGAGCTAATCTTGGAGTTTGTGAGTTTCTATCACTTTAATAACCAATTGCTAAACTAAGTAGATGAGATGTGATGAGATCATATGGTTTTGCTTGCGGATCAATGGGTTTTAGGTCATATGTTATGATGCTAGTTTGCTAATCACTATGTTTAACACTTATTCATGATGACACTATGTTTATGCAAGTTAAGTGTTTGGGTTTATGCATGTTAAGTGGTGGGTTTTATGCATGCTAAGTGTTTGGTTTTATGCATGCTAAGTGTTTGGTTTTATGCAAGTTAAATGCTTGGTTTTATGCTAGAATCATGTGTGAAATAAGTGACATGACATGCAAGTTTAACCTATGAGTTTGGATCTATAATATGCATAATCTATGCAAGTTGTTTGGATTAGTGATATGCATAACATATGCGAGTTTACCTTTGTATGTCATACATACATATGCAAGTTCATATGTAACATGTTATGCAAGTTATGTGTTTGGTTATATGCAAGTTATGTGCATGATTATATGCAAGTTCATATGTAACATGTTATGCAAGTTATGTGTTTGGTTATATGCAAGTTATGTGCATGATTATATGCAAGTTCATATGTAACATGTTATGCAAGTTATGTGTTTGGTTATATGCAAGTTAACATGTGACATGCTATGCAAGTTCACACCTTTGTATGACATAAGAATCATATGCAAGTTACCCCCTTTGTGACATATGTGCTTCATGCAAGTTTGGGTTAAATGCTAGTTGGGTTTAATGTATGCTCATATATGCAAGTAGACACCTTTTAAACCCATGACAAAGTTATATGCTATGATTGGTTAAACCCATGGCATTTGTGATGAATCTTCTCTTTATTATGTCATGTTATGAGAACGAATTACGTGGGGAACGATGGGGTTAATATGCATGCTAATAAAATGGTGTGAAATGGGTATGCTTAAGCATAACATAAAGTGGATGGACATAATTGGGAATTTACCTATTAAGTTAGGTCTACCCATATTATGGAATTGGGAATTTACCTATTGAGTTAGGTCTACCCATATTCTTAAATATTTGTAATTAATTAGGGATAATTAATACAAATTATGGGGGTGATTAATTAGGTGTAATTAATCGACTAAGACACGAGGTTGGACCCTTTTGTAGCATAAGACTGCCCGGAACCGACCGGCAAATCCAGCGGCTACAAATGATTGGCCCAATGTGAGAGGTCTTAGTCATAAACTAAATACGTAACAAGTGTAAAGACACGAGGTTAGACTCTGTTATGGTGTAAGGCTGCCCGGAACCAACCGGCATATCCAGCTACCATAAAAGACAGTCTAATGTGAGAGGTCTTTACAAAGGTTATGATCTTAATTAATTAAGAAACACTTAACCAAATTAGCATGTAGTGGGGCATGAGGGGTTAAGTGGGTGCCTTGGGTGGCATGTAGTAATTAGTGGGGGTGCCTTGGGTGGCATAAGGAAACTAGTGGGTTGCCTTGGGTGGCAATAGAAAATACATTTAGAATACTTAACCAAAGTGGAACATGTAATTAAACATGATTAAAGGGTTAAGTAAGTGCCTTGGGTGGCATGTGGAAATCTAGTGGGGGCCTTAAGTGGCAATTGAAATATGATTAAATGACAAGCTTAAGTAGTAGCTTGTGGGGGCCTTAAGTGGCAATTGAAATATGATTAAATGACAAGCTTAAGTAGTAGCTTGTGGGGGCCTTGAGTGGCAATTGAAATATGATTAGATGACTTAACCAAACCTTAACATGTAAGTGGGCATGATTTTAAAAAGGGGTTAAGTGGGATGCACTAGATAAAATGACAAGCTTAAGTAGTAGCTTGTAGGGGCCCATTTCAACCAATATCCCAAACGTATCTTTGTGGGCTCGACCCAAGTCGAGGACGGGACACACATATTGGGCTTGACTGTAAGAGGCCAAAACGGGTTAGCGGTGGCAACGCAAGTCCAACGGGTTTCATATGCGTGTGTGGACCCGGGCTGGTAAGTAAGACGTTGTTGCATCGTGTAGGTATAAGCCGTGCACCGTTGATATTATCAGGTTGCCACTTTGGGGAATGATACACCCCACTGTGGGGCCAACACGGGTATCTACGTTAGGGAGCTGATCGCTTGGGGAGTAGTGGGTACACCTAGTGGAGATAGGGGCAGACGGCACCTATGTAGTCAGCTAGGGGTACACGAAACTACTATTAAAAATTACTAAGTACACTTAGTGGGATCAACCTTAAGTAGGAATTACCCTTGGGTGGGTAGAACTGGTGTGGTGCAGTGTAGGAATTACCCTTGGGTGGGTAGATCTGGGGTGGTGCAGTGTAGGAATTACCCTTGGGTGGGTAGATCTGGGGTGGTGCAGTGTAGTAATTATCCTTGGGTGGGTAAATGCGTCTTTACGGTTATCTTAGTACATCCTAAGTCTAGTTGGCTGCTTAGTGTAGCCATTTATCCCCAGTCGTTACCGTATATCAAGCTTATGTCTTACTCTGGTTACTTTAATGATTGTATTGTTAAAGTTATAGGACTCGCTCAGACTTATGTCTGACCCCGTTGTTTTTATCTTTTTTTTCCCAACCCTCAGGTTTTCAGAGTGGGCCTAGCACTAGTGGGCTTTGATCAGACTGCTTTATCTATCTTTTGGAGCTTGGACCATGGATGTAAAGCTCGGTTTATCTTTTCTATTATGGCTATTAAGTTATGTAGTGGGATTATGTACTTTTGTTTTATCAGGATGGATATTATGTACTTGACTCTTGTTTATGGTTTTGGTGTAACCAAACATGTTTTACTTTCCGCTGCAATGAAATGATGTTTTAAATTCTCAAGTATTACTTATATATGTCTTGTTGTAATTTTTCTGTTCTATATTCACTTAAAATACTCCACCGATGTTATGGCATTCCCTTAGTGAGTGACCGTAGCGGGTGTGGGGTGTTACACGTGGTATCAGAGCTTAAGGTTACTAGAACAGATAATTTTTTTAGAAAAACTATTTTCTAAGAATATTTTTGAAAGGAGTATTTTCAAAAACATGTCTTTTAAGAGAAAAGTTTTTGAAAGAAAAGCATAATCCCCGATAGTCATATCTTTATCTTTCGAATTCTCCGTTTTGAATCTCTTCCTCTCTCGTTTTGAGTTTCCCCTCCGTGTATGGATGATCTTTCTAAGATAGATAAGAATGGAAAACCACTTCAAGGGACTTAGACGTTAGTCGGATTATAAGTTAGTTCAAGAAGGAGGAGGACTGGTAGGTACCTATTGGATAGACGATGGGAGGAAGGCTCAAATAGTTGTTTGGTTAATGAAGGATGAAACCTCATTGGTGGGAGGTTACGAGTGGAGAATGGGAAGAAGAAGGCGAGTAGTTATCCTTTTGGGAGGAATAGGACACCTTATTAGGGTTGCCCAAAGGGGCAAGGGCAAGGTACGGAATCTCCTGGAGGGTAGTTGTATTCCCTCACGGCTAGTGTACCAGATGGGGATAAGACCGTCTAGGTTGGAATTTGGATTTCTTTATTATCCGGTTCGAACTTTATTTGATTCTGACGCATCGAGTTCGTTTATCTCATCATTGTTAGTTGAGTCACTGCACTTAGACACCAGTTTAGTAGATGATCCCTTAGTTGTTTCAAACCCAATTGGGGCTCCATGATGTGTTTGGGTTTGAAAGTTTTTATACTTAGCGTTGAGTTTAGATGTGATGCTTTTTGGGCTTCACGGGCTATGGGTTAGTTTTGGGCATGGACTGGTTATCCAGTAGGGGTGTCGTTCTTGATTTTGAAGGGAGAGTTGTTAGGCTTATGACCCGCTTGGGTAACACTCTCGAGATCTCTTGTAATCCCATGGAATCTGTTAGGCTAAGTTATTTAGAATCGCTTGACACGTCGGTCGAGAGTTTGCGATTTGTTAGAGCGGTCCGGGAATACTCGGATGTGTTTGAGGAGGTGAAGGGCTTACCTCCGGAGCGGGAGATTGACTTCCGAATATATCTGGTAGACAATGCCAAACCAGTATCTTGGTCAGTGTGCCACATGGCTCCTCGTGAGAGGAGGGAACTCCATAAGCAAGTAGGCGATTTGCTTGAGAAGGGGTTCATAAGACGAAGTATATCGGAGTGGGGTGCTCCAGTAGTTTTTGCCACGAAGGCGGATGGGTCCCTCAGACTTTGTGTAGGCTAAAGAGAACTAAATAAACTCACAAAGAAGAATAGACACCCATTGCCGAGGATTAATGATCTCTTTGATCAGTTAGTTGGCGCCTCAGTATTTTCGCAGTTGGACTTAGCCACGGGGTTTCGTCAGTTGAGAGTGGCTGAGGATAGTATAGAGAAGACTGCCTTTAGGACTCTGGATGGGTTTTTATGAGTGGCTGGTGATGCCATTTGGTTTGACGAACGCCCCCGCATACTTTATTGATTTGATGAGAAGGGTGTTCAGGGAGTACCTAAATAAGTTCGTGATGGTCTTTGTAAATGACATCTTGGTCTTTTCTAGGAGCGAAATAAGTTTTCGTATGGGCTCAATAGGTTGAGCAAAGCCAGTTATGGGATAAACGGTGGTTTTGGAGCGAGACTGCCGAGGACATCCAGAGTTGGACAAGGGCTTAATTATTTAGCCGTTTTTACTAGTATCATCTCACGTAGGTCGTCTGAATTCGAAGGAGGTATCCCTTGGGTGTTTGTCTGATATTGGTTTAGGCCTTTGGGGCTTGCATTTGGGGGATGTCGAGTTCGACTAGGGTGGTCTGCGTGAGAGATGGATAGTTGTGACGATTTCGCATGGGAGAATATCCTGATTTTCTCTAGAAGTGGAGAAGAGCATGCCCTACATCTTAGGGAAGTGTTGGAGACTCTTCGAGCGCATAGTCTTAGGACAACAAAAGTGGATGGGATTCTTAGCATCCTATGAGTTTGAGATAGCGTATACCCATGGCAAGGGTAACGTGGTAGCGGACGCCTTAAGTAGAAAAAGGTTGTCCTTGAGTTCATTGTTCGTTGAACGACGGAGCTTAGAGTTTATTTCTATGTTTGACTTTAGACCTTCCGTTGACTTTGTACCCGGTTTGCTAGCCTCCTTGGAGGTTAGGCCTACTCTTTTGGGGCGGATTGGTGGAGCGTAGCGAGACGACCCACAGTTGGTTGAGTTAGTAGAGAAGCTCATAAGGAGGGGGAGTCATCCAGCCATTTGAGTAGGTACACCCTAGATGGTAAGGGGTGGTTGCGTAGAGACGGTAGACTTTGTGTACCGCAAGACGAGGGTTTGAGGAAAGCTATACTTGATGATGCACATCGGTCGAAGATGACCATTCATCCCGGTGGGGACAAGATGTACCAAGACATGAAGCGAGTTTTCTTTTGGGCCGGTATGAAGAAAGATGTGGCCGAGTATGTCGCTAGATACTTGGTGTGCTAGCAAGTGAAAGCGGAGCAGAAGAAACCCGGTGGGTTGCTTCACCCATTGGAGGTTCCGCTATGGAAGTGGGATAGTGTCTCGATGGATTTCGTCAATGGATTACCAAGATCGAGGAAGGGTAATACGGGAATTTGGGTTGGGGTAGACAAATTTACTAAGAGTGCCCATTTTATACCCGTGAAGAGTAAGAGGACTTCTCAATGGCTAGCTTCAATCTACATTCGAGAGATTGTTAGATTGCATGGTGTACCTTCCAGCATAGTGAGTGATCGAGATCCTATCTTCACTAGCGAGTTTTGGAAGAGTTGAAAGAGGCGGTAGGGACTCAGTTGCGTTTGAGTACCGCATATCATCCTCAGACGGACGGCCAGACCGAGGGGGTGAATCGTATTTTAAAAGACCTTTTGAGGCTATGTATCTTGGATTTTGGAGGTACATGGGAAGAGCATCTTCCATTGGTGGAGTTCGCATATAATAACAGCTTTCAGTCTAGTATTGGCATGGCTCCTTTCGAAGCTTTTTATGGAAGGCCTTGTCGATCACCTACATGTTGGTGGGAATCTACGGATAAGATCTTGCTTGGACCCGATATGGTTAGGAAGACTTCGGAAAAGATTGATTTGATTCGAAGAAGGATGAAAGCGGCGCAAGACAGACAGAAATCTTATGCGGACAAGAGGAGAACAGAGCTTGAGTTTGATGTTGGGGACATGGTCTTTGTCAAAGTATCTCCGTTACGGAATGTGGTTCGCTTTGGATCTGTTGGGAAGTTAGCACCAAGGTTTGTTGGACCGTTTCCTATTAAGGAAAGGATTGGACAGATGGCCTATAGAGTGGAGTTGCCCGACAGACTTAGTGGTGTACATGATGTATTCCATGTGTCACATTTGAGGAAGTGCCTACATGAGACCGCAGAGGTGGTAGAGCCGAGCTTGCTTAGAGAAGTAGAGATAGAGCGTGATGCGACTATTCGACGAGCTCCTACACGCATCCTTGGGTCAGAGATTAAGAGGTTGAGAAACAGGGAGGTTCAACTAGTCAAAGTGCAATGGGGAGAAGATGAGAGCAACGCTACTTAGGAGACGGAAGCGAAAATGCGTTCGGTATACCCATTCCTTTTTGAGGGTATGTCTTTTAACTTCTCCTTTATCGTTTGTCTAGTACTTATCTTATCTTTAGTATGTCCTCTTGTTAGTGCCTTTGACCTTTAGATAGGGTAAACCTACGGTTGAAACATGTGTTTGAGACATGTTATGATTGATGGATGCATGTGGATGCAAGTGTTTGCTAGTGGTTGCTCGTGGATGCATATACACACACTCTAGACACTAGATCGGCTCGATCACTTCATATTTCATATAATTGTGTGTAGGTAGCTATATTTATGGATGTATAATGGTTGTGTTATCATATGGATGATGCATTTTGGTGAATGATTGTGCACTCATGTAGATATAGTATGTGTCGATAGGGTTCTTTCGCATACATATTGGATGCATGGCACTATCACGGTTTGCATATGTTCATACATTAGATAGGGAACATATACACACACTTTTTGCATATGCTCATACATCAGTAGAAATTGTTTTAAGGACAATGGATGCCCGTGTTTGATGGATTGAGTAGATGGTTGTTTGGATGGTAGGATATGCATTCTCCTTAACTTGGAGATTTCGGGGACGAAATCCTTTAAGGAGGGGAGAATGTAACACCCCGAATTTCAGTTAACACTGATATTCACTAATTACAGAATTAATAATCTTAGATGTGAGAATCAGGGGAAACGGGTTACGTCATTGTGTTCATCTCGGAAAATACGCGAAATAGAGTCCGAAATTTTGTAAATCGGAGTCCGTATGACCCGGTTAAGGCCCAAAGAAGTTTTCGGGAAATTTGAATTTCGAAACATGCAGAAATGGGGGCCAGGCGAGAAAACTCCCGCCCAGCCAAGTCGACTTGGCTGTCGACTTGCCTATCGACATGCCTGTCGACTTGGCAGTCGACAGGGCTGTCGACTTGCCCTGTCGGCTGATTCTGGCCTGGGTGCACCTGGTTGAGTTTTGGGCTGGGTTGGAGGGCTTGGGACGAAATCGGACGGACCTAAACTAACCTAGGGTTAATCTAAGGGTCTAAAACACAACCTAATCCTGTAAATACACCCTAAGACTACCCTAATCCATACTAAAAATAGAATCTATGCCATCATGCCGCCAAAATGCAACTTAGAAGGAGTCTCCACTAATTAGAGAAGAGGATTGCAAGCTAATCAACTACTAATCCACCTCTACTTCAACTCTAGCAACTATCTAAGGAGCTAATCTTGGAGTTTGTGAGTTTCTATCACTTTAATAACCAATTGCTAAACTAAGTAGATGAGATGTGATGAGATCATATGGTTTTGCTTGCGGATCAATGGGTTTTAGGTCATATGTTATGATGCTAGTTTGCTAATCACTATGTTTAACACTTATTCATGATGACACTATGTTTATGCAAGTTAAGTGTTTGGGTTTATGCATGTTAAGTGGTGGGTTTTATGCATGCTAAGTGTTTGGTTTTATGCATGCTAAGTGTTTGGTTTTATGCAAGTTAAATGCTTGGTTTTATGCTAGAATCATGTGTGAAATAAGTGACATGACATGCAAGTTTAACCTATGAGTTTGGATCTATAATATGCATAATCTATGCAAGTTGTTTGGATTAGTGATATGCATAACATATGCGAGTTTACCTTTGTATGTCATACATACATATGCAAGTTCATATGTAACATGTTATGCAAGTTATGTGTTTGGTTATATGCAAGTTATGTGCATGATTATATGCAAGTTCATATGTAACATGTTATGCAAGTTATGTGTTTGGTTATATGCAAGTTATGTGCATGATTATATGCAAGTTCATATGTAACATGTTATGCAAGTTATGTGTTTGGTTATATGCAAGTTAACATGTGACATGCTATGCAAGTTCACACCTTTGTATGACATAAGAATCATATGCAAGTTACCCCCTTTGTGACATATGTGCTTCATGCAAGTTTGGGTTAAATGTTAGTTGGGCTTAATGTATGCTCATATATGCAAGTAGACACCTTTTAAACCCATGACAAAGTTATATGCTATGATTGGTTAAACCCATGGCATTTGTGATGAATCATCCCTTTATTATGTCATGTTATGAGAACGAATTACGTGGGGAACGATGGGGTTAATATGCATGTTAATAAAATGGTGTGAAATGGGTATGCTTAAACATAACATAAAGTGGATGGACATAATTGGGAATTTACCTATTAAGTTAGGTCTACCCATATTATGGAATTGGGAATTTACCTATTGAGTTAGGTCTACCCATATTCTTAAATATTTGTAATTAATTAGGGATAATTAATACAAATTATGGGGATGATTAATTAGGTGTAATTAATCGACTAAGACACGAGGTTGGACCCTTTTGTAGCATAAGACTGCCCGGAACCGACCGGCAAATCCAGCGGCTACAAATGATTGGCCCAATGTGAGAGGTCTTAGTCATAAACTAAATACGTGACAAGTGTAAAGACACGAGGTTAGACTCTGTTATGGTGTAAGGCTGCCCGGAACCAACCGGCATATCCAGCTACCATAAAAGACAGTCTAATGTGAGAGGTCTTTACAAAGGTTACGATCTTAATTAATTAAGAAACACTTAACCAAATTAGCATGTAGTGGGGCATGAGGGGTTAAGTGGGTGCCTTGGGTGGCATGTAGTAACTAGTGGGGGTGCCTTGGGTGGCATAAGGAAACTAGTGGGTTGCCTTGGGTGGCAATAGAAAATACGATTAGAATACTTAACCAAAGTGGAACATGTAATTAAACATGATTAAAGGGTTAAGTAAGTGCCTTGGGTGGCATGTGGGAATCAAGTAAGTGCCTTGGGTGGCATGTGGAAATCTAGTGGGGGCCTTAAGTGGCAATTGAAATATGATTAAATGACAAGCTTAAGTAGTAGCTTGTGGGGGCCTTAAGTGGCAATTGAAATATGATTAAATGACAAGCTTAAGTAGTAGCTTGTGGGGGCCTTGAGTGGAAATTGAAATATGATTAGATGACTTAACCAAACCTTAACATGTAAGTGGGCATGATTTTAAAAAGGGGTTAAGTGGGATGCACTAGATAAAATGACAAGATTAAGTAGTAGCTTGTGGGGGGCCCATTTCAACCAATATCCCAAACGTATCTTTGTGGGCTCGACCCAAGTCGAGGACGGGACACGCATATTGGGCTTGACTGTAAGAGGCCAAAACGGGTTAGCGGTGGCAACGCAAGTCCAACGGGTTTCATATGCGTGTGTGGACCCGGGCTGGTAAGTAAGACGTTGTTGCATCGTGTAGGTATAAGCCGTGCATCGTTGATATTATCAGGTTGCCACTTTGGGGAATGATACACCCCACTGTGGGGCCAGCACGGGTATCTACGTTAGGGAGCCAATCGCTTGGGGAGTAGTGGGTACACCTAGTGGAGATAGGGGCAGACGGCACCTATGTAGTCAGCTAGGGGTACACGAAACTACTATTAAAAATTACTAAGTACACTTAGTGGGATCAACCTTAAGTAGGAATTACCCTTGGGTGGGTAGAACAGGTGTGGTGCAGTGTAGGAATTACCCTTGGGTGGGTAGATCTGGGGTGGTGCAGTGTAGGAATTACTCTTGGGTGGGTAGATCTGGGGTGGTGCAGTGTAGTAATTATCCTTGGGTGGGTAAATGCGTCTTTACGGTTATCTTAGTACATCCTAAGTCTAGTTGGCTGCTTAGTGTAGCCATTTATCCCCAGTCGTTACCGTATATCAAGCTTATGTCTTACTCTAGTTACTTTAATGATTGTATTGTTAAAGTTATAGGACTCGCTCAGACTTATGTCTGACCCCGTTGTTTTTATCTTTTTTTCCCAACCCTCAGGTTTTCAGAGTGGGCCTAGCACTAGTGGGCTTTGATCAGACTGCTTTATCTATCTTTCGGAGCTTGGACCGTGGATGTAAAGCTCGGTTTATCTTTTCTATTATGGCTATTAAGTTATGTAGTGGGATTATGTACTTTTGTTTTATCAGGATGGATATTATGTACTTGACTCTTGTTTATGGTTTTGGTGTAACCAAACATGTTTTACTTTTCGCTGCAATGAAATGATGTTTTAAATTCTCAAGTATTACTTATATCTGTCTTGTTGTAATTTTTCTGTTCTATATTCACTTAAAATACTCCACCGATGTTATGGCATTCCCTTAGTGAGTGACCGTAGCGGGTGTGGGGTGTTACAACATGGCCCAAGAATCTCACTTCCCTCCTCTAGAAGTGACACTTAGAAAATTTATCTTTCAATTGGTGTTTTCTCAACACCTCCATTACTATCCTCAAATATTCCTTGTGTTCTTCCTCTGTCCTCCAGTAAACAAGGATATTGTCCACGAACACAAGAACAAATTTATTCAATTGATCCCTGAATACCCTATTCATTAGATCCACAAAATATGCTGGTGCATTGGTCAACCCGAATGGCATGACCAACCACTCATAGAATCCAGACGGCGTCCGAAATGCCGTTTTAGGAATACTCTCAGCTGCTACTCGTAGCTGATGAAATCCTGTCGTGAGGTCCAATTGGGAGAACACTCTTGCTCCCTCCAGTTGATCAAACAAATCATCTGCGGAAGAGGATACTTAGTCTTCCTAGTCACTTTATTCAACTCGCGATAGTCCACACATAACCGAAGGGAACCATCTGCCTTGGTAGCAAATACAACTAGTGCTCCCCACTCGGAGACACTTCTTCTGATAAATCCCTTCTTAAAAAGATCGCTTACTTGCACCTCGAGCTCTTGCTGCTCCCTTAGTGCCATACGACGAAGAGGCATCACTATAGGTCTGGCAATTTTCACTAAATCAATACGAAACTCAATCTCTCGGTGTGGTGGAAGTCCGGTCACTTCCTCGAAGACGTTCAGATACTGGCAAGCCACGGGCACATCTGACAACTCATCATGCGGGATGTCGAGGGAATTTAGAAAACTAGCCATTACCCCCATCACTAGGTAGACCACCAAACACTACCCTCCGCCCATCATCCGCTGCAACTGTCACCAAAAAGCGCTCATAGTCTACTACCCCCCCGGTACCTTTGGACCCAGTCGACTCCAAAAATAATGCCAAACCCAGTAAAGCCCAAAACAAAGCAATCACAAGCAAACATACATCCATGACTCGATAAGACCACATTACGACAAATCATACTAAGGCTAGTCGAACCACCAATCGGGTTCGTCACCGCTAAAGGTCTATCGACTATCTCGAGTTCCAATCCCAACCTATCTACCAGGTGACTGGATATGAAGGAACGGGAAGCTCCGGTATCAAACAATACTCGAACAAGAACATCATAAACTGAAAGCATACCTTGAATAATGACATTCTTTCCTTTCTCCGCCGTAGTAGGGGCATTCGACGAAGAAGGAACAACATTAATAGTATTTGCTTTCACAATCTGCTTCTCTTTGGGGTGTTGCGGACATTTATCCTTGTGATGTCCCACTTGGCCGCAGTTGAAGCACTTCATGTCCGTTGGCTTTGTTCGACATTCTTTGGCATAATGGCCCTTCTTGCCACAGATAAAGCACTCAACATCTTTCTTATTCTTCTTCTGACCATCCTTAGCTTGGTTCTGACTCTGCTTCCTTTTATTCTAAGAATTATTCTTACCTCCACCACTTGCTTGCGGCTTTGGCCCCTCTGCAGATGCAACAGCGACTTCAGTCTTGGCTTTAGGATAAAGGCTCTATGATCTCAATGCTTTTCCAACAATCGATTCAAAAGTCTCATCAATATGGTTTATAAGTCTTTCCTAAAGTACTGATCTAAGCCTGTTATGAACTTCTCATTCTTCTTCTCTGGAGTGTCAATAAGGGATAATCCATACTTCGATTAAGTATTGAACTCAGAAATATATTCCGAGATTGCCCTACCATTCTGCTTAAGCTCCAAGAACTTCCTAAACAAATCTGATTTCTGAGCAGCTGGGATAAACTTATCACTGAATCGGGCCTTGAACTGATCCCAAGTAACTTGATCCTTTGGAGTAGCTGCCTTAATAGCATTCCACCAATTCATAGCCCATCCTTGCAGCTACGGGATGCTAGCCTTCTCTTCATTGCATCATCGATCCCTAAGTCCTCGAAGATGTGCTCACAACTATCGAGCCAATCCTGAACTTCTGTAGCCGGTTCCGTTCCGTGGAACGGCTTTCCACCAGACTAGTGTAGTCTTTACAAAGCTTGGCGAAATCGGCCCTAGGCGCCAGCACCGTTGCACCACCACCATTTGTAGCATTAGGAACTGCTCCTTGCACATCTCTAAGCATCTCTCTCATGAAGTCAGTGAACATCGTCCTCATATCAGGAGCATTCTCATTATTAGCTCCTCTACCAGTACCCCTCGTATGTCGGCTCATCGTTCAATTTTTAAGGAGAAAACGATTAACCATCCCTTCAGTGGTGCCAGTGCAGTGCGACTCCATCCTTAGATGTACTAATAGTATATATATATATATATAACTTTTGAAAACCAAAATATCACGAATACACGCTCTTGTATACGTACTATCTCTCCCTGGTGTCTTTCCCTAGGTTAACTATGCAACCTAGAGCTCTGATACCAAGTGTGACGGCCCGCCCTGCACCAGCCGACATTTCCCTTAAATGCACTGTACTGATGTCCAACTAGCACGGGACGGTCGCCAAAGAAAGAGAAAGAAAGTAATTTGAACTAACAAGGAATCTGTAGAATGTCTCACAGCACATGGAATAAAATATAATAATAACATACTTGACATAAAATAAGTGAGACAATGCATAAGCTGAAAACTAAACCATAATCATCATAGCGGCGGAAATTCAAAATACATCTTATTACACTTCCAACATATTATCTCTAAAGCAAAGAAAGAGGTGCACTACTAATGCCCAAAGCGGCGACTAGCAACAACACAGGGAGAATATCTATATGTATCATAGGTGGAAGCCTCCTGCTCGTCTCCGGTACAACTACTCGTGCATACCACCTAACCTGTCTCTAGTCTGCCCGTTTAAGAGCACCCACAGTAATAAGAAGAGACATAAAACTTTGAGTCAGAAAAAAGTCTGGTATGAGCGATAAGCAGCAAAACAGACCAATCACAGGTATACTAAACCATACCTGAACCGGAACCTACAACCAAAGAGTTAGCACAACAGGATGTACAATACTCTAACGTGACACTAACATATGGTGTAAAGATACGGGGAAGGGGTGTGCATGTCATAGTGATGTCAAACAATCAAGCATAGAAACCATCCTCACATCTCTCACTTAGTGCATAAAGCATATGATATCCACCGCTTTGATCACCCAAATCCTTACTATGATCACTCTGCCCCATGGACTCATGGCGACTCCAATGCACTGATCCATAGCCACTAGTCCTTGCTATGTCCACTCTACCCCATGAAGTCATGTCGACTTCATTGCACTGGCTTATAGCCATGCTACGATCACTCTGCCCCATGGAGTAATAGCTACCTCACTGCACTGATCCGTGGCCTAACATCTGTCTTGGTGGTGAATCAAAGTTATGGACGTCGATAACCCCTTAGCACAGGTCCCGCAGCAAAACCCAATTCATGAAGTTAACTCATTGGTTCCCATCTGGATCCTGAGTTCTACTTCCCATTTGGACTACCTTTGCATCTCGGGCTTTGGTCTTCATCCGATTCGTGACCATCATCTAGGCTCGGGTCCTCCATCGGTTCATGAGCAGCTCTGGTTCGTGGCCATCAAGTGGTTCGGTTAGTAGCACTCTCTCCAAATCGGTTCGGGTCGTGGTGTCCTTCCTCCAGCGGTTCGGGTCGTGGTGCCTCACTGGGTTCGGTTCGGTCGCGATGCTCCTCTGGGTCGGGTCGTGATGATCCCATCGGTTTGGGTCATGCTCTCTGGTTCGTGAGTGATCCACTTCAAGAATCGGATCGTGATTAGCTTCCTCAGGCAGTTCGTGGCACACTCCAGGTGAGCGGGTCGGTTCGGGGCTTCTGGCTCGTGGTCCACCAAGTAGTTCGGGTCGTGCCACCATGCCAAGTTCGGGTTACTTCACAATAGGTTGGTCCGGAGCCTTCAGATGCGGTTCGTGACTCAGGTAGGCGATCGGTTCAGTTTCCATGTCACGAACTGGTCGGTTCGTAGGGGGCGATCCGATCCAGTTCCTGCACCATTTTCTTGCAACTTTTCCAACGACTGTTTTACGCCATACGATGGCGTTTTCGACCATTCTAACTGTTCTAAGTAATCATAAATCATATCAAACAGTCATAGCAGCATATAACATCAACCATAAACGCCAAAATGATAAATAACTATGTCAAAATGGATCAAACATACCCAGAACCCATATTTTTCCCTTAATCATGCTTAACCACAACTAATGCGTGGATTAGCAAAACATATCCAAATCAACCCAAATTTCTAACAAAGGCTTAAAATAATATTTAAGAATTTCAAAACATTTTTCCAAATTTTTCTGAGTTATAATTTCGCTAATTAACACTAATCATCCCTAATTAACCATAATTAGTGAAAAACAATGCAAATCACTCACCTTAGCCACAAATAAAACTTAGATCTGAAACTATCTCTGATTTGGGGCGTCTTTTTATGCAACACAGCAGCTCCAACTCTGATTTGGTGTTGATTTGTCTTGATTTGATGTAGTTTAGCCTAATTCTTGATTAAACGGTGATTAAAGATGATTCTAGAAGGTGGACGCCATTGTTAGGGTTGAGAGGATGTTAGTGGCGGCTGAAAAATGACAAAGAAAAGGTTTCCCTAACCTTAATCAGCCTTTATATGGCTCTAATCCCGAAATCCCCCAATGGGCCTAGTTGCTAAACACCTGGTTAAGCCCAACTAAGCTGTTTTTCACCTTCTAAACTTTAATTCAGCCATATCTCCCAAACGGTAAGTCCATTTGACAAGCGTGACCACTCTACGGAAAGGTAAACCATCATCTGGATCAAATGGAAGTGGTTTCAAGTCAAAACTCCTTACCAATCAAAAGTTATAGATGAAAAAAGTTTTTCCAGGGGCAAAATGGTCATCTAAAAATCGACAAAAATCGTGAACATGGGAAATGACCCCAATAGTTGTCCCCGAAAGTTACACGGCCATACGACTTCATATGAAAACGAAATAAATATTCTACGATCCTTCGATACGTAGAATGCGGGTCGTTACAACGTGCGTCCACTTATTCCATATGTAACTAATTTGCATGTTCATCCTCATTCGAATAATATCAAGCAATGTCAATGCGAGTCTTAAAGATTGTTTTATAATATCCAAAATATCTGATTTGGAACTGTATTGAACTACTGGTTCAACTGTATTGAACTTCTGGTTCCACTGTATTGAACTTCTGGTTCAAATAAAATATATAAACAACTTCAAGTTGTTAAACTGTATTGAACTTCTGGTTCAAATAAAATATATAAATAACTTCATGTTGTTAAAATTTATTCTTCAACACAATATGTAAGTATAAATATATAAGCAAGATACAACTCATTTTGAAAATTGTGTAATCTTTGGATGCATTACCATTGTCGCATATGATGTAACTTCTTTAAAAAGTATAATGTTATTATTTCACACAGTTTCACTAAAGCTTCAGGCTTTTAAATTATGAAGTATTTTAATTTAGAAGCTTTTACATTCTTGCTAATTGTCAAGATTTCAAACTTGTAAACTTCATCAAAAAGTTTCTTTTTTCATAATCCAAGACTTCAGGTCTCAGATCTGAGTTATACAACCTTTTCCATTACATTAGATATTAGTTGCCAAATACATCGACTAATAATACATATGTCTATTCTTGTTACAAACATTATTGAACTTACAATAGCCAAAGCTTTTAATACATTTATAATAATATGGTAATACAATATATATTACTATAACGATATATTTAATGCATTTATTGTAAAAATAAAGGAAATAACATACGGTCTAAATATATGAATCAAATAAAATTTACTTAAATCAACATAATAAAATTTGGATCTAGCTACAGTATTGATCAATGTCAAAACTGAAATAAACAACTTATAGTTGTATTGCATTCCCTATAATCATATTTTCTAGAATAACATATATATATATATATATATATATATATATATATATATAATGTCTAATCGAGGATTGAGTAAAAGTGCATAATTATAGAACCAAGATTTTACATTCTTTAATATGAATAATTCCATAAACTTGCAGATCTATACATAAAATTCACAACATAAAAATTACATATTTTAGGTTCAAATTATACAATCCATATGAAAATCTTTTAGATCTTTCTATTTATATCAAAATTATCTCTTATCATTATAGAAATTACAGGTTCTAATTTTTTCATTTTTATAACAAAAATTGCTTTTGCACACACTTAAGGTGTGCTAGATTAAGATAAATATTTAGATTTTAGCTTATGATCTTTGAGATGCACATTTTCTTCAGTCATTAAATTTGCATCATCATCTTTTTCGTTTGCATATGAACTTCAGGTTCCTCATTTGCATATGAACTTCAGGTTCCTCATTTGCATATGAACTTCAGGTTTCTCACTTGCATATGAACTTCAGGTTCCTTATTTGCATATGAACTTCAGGTTCCTTATTTGCATATGAACTTCAGGTTCCTCATTTGAAAAAATGAACTTTTTCTACAAAAAATTTATCACTTTTAATTGTAGAAATCTCTTCTGGAGATATTTTATTATTATCAAATAAACAGATCTCTTCTAGAGATATTTTACCATTCCCAAATATACAAATATCCTCTAAAGATATTTTGTTATCACCGCTTCTGGGATGAACTTATATCCTCCAGAGATAAATATATACAAACCATTGAAATGTCATATCAATATACAAAAATACATATCAAACCTTAAATGTTGTAACAAAATTAGATGCATTAAATAAAAATAAGATTCAAGAGAGAAAAGCAATCACTACTTCCGGAGTGTATGATATTCCCAAGGAACATATCTTTTATTTATGTAATTGCAATGCAACAAAAAAAATCTCTAACATCCTTGATGTTGGATTTGTTATATAAAAATAAATCTCTAAAACATCTCTTCAAGAGATTAATATGCATACTATATCTTTATGATATTCAGTTAATATAAATTGTATATGAAAGATGTCAGTTAGATGAACCACGTTTAGAGATTTTCTATTGAATCCAATGTTATTGTCACATATTATGATGTATGTTTCATATTATTTTAGATTCCAAAGAATTAATATATTTTGTGATTCTTCATTGTTTATTTTTCATAATTCACTTCTGGTTATATATTAATATTAGATCTGAAATTGATACGATCTTCTAGATACGTATTATATTTACATTTGTTTCTCTAAGAAACAATACAACATTTCTTCTGGAAATATGAATTATGTAACAAAATCAAATTAAATTCAATGAATTTATTTGAATAGGGAAAAACAAAGATTTGTCGAATCCAAAAAAAAACACTACAATCAACATCTCATTTTTAAATCATGTAAGGATCTCAAATATATATAATTTGAGTATAATTTTTAGATCAACAGTATGATTACATAAAAAAATCAGATATATAATAGAGTGGGATCTGAAATACGATTAACAAAATAAGAATCAGATCTCAAAGTGTAGATCTATATGAGTTCTAACATTATAAGACTAAAAAAAATCTAGAAGATAACACGATAGATTTGGATCTAGAATGAGATGAGATCTAACAAAAATGAATATTCGAAAAATCAAATCAATCAAATCAGAAAAATAACCTACCGTTTTGAGATCTATAATTAGATCGGTTAGAACATCGTGTTGATAATGTATTATAAAATAAAACGGAACGGATAATAAATAAGAAGCCATTAAAGAGAACAAAAAAAGATAAGGGAGAGACTTTTATTTCTATTGCTTCAAGTGTATACTATTTCTATTACATTGGCTCCTTTATATATAGGCTCTAGAGCTTATGTTAAACTTATTCCCATGATGTGGGACTAAATAGAATATGACAAGAGCATATTCACTCATATATATTACAACATTATAGACAAATTTTTGGACCAAGAATTAAGAGAAGGATAAATGTTAGATGGAATGACATTTATCCTTCTTGTACTAAGATTGATTTAGTAGATTTAGATAATTCATTTTCCAAACTGCAGATTTGGAAGGCTATCAATGATATGCCTAGTGATAAAGTTCCTGGTCCGGACGTTTTTTCTATTCTTTTTTATAAACAATTTTGTGATGTTTTGAAATTTGATATAATTAACTTACTTAATGATTTTTATAACGGGATTTTCAAGACAGGTAGATTTAACTTTGCAAATGTTTTCCTTATTCATAAGAAATTATGAGCTAATAAATTAAAAGATTTTAGACCTATATCCTTAGCCAACTGTTATGTTAAGATTATTACTAAATTTTTAGCGAACATACTTAGTCAAAAGATGAATGATCTAATTGATTGTTCCCAAATTGCATTTATAAAAGGTAGGAACATAGTTGATGGTGTGGCCACTATCCAAGAATATATTAACTTATGTTGTAAGAATAACTTTTCTTGTGCTATTTTGAAAATTGATTTTGAAAAGGCATTTGATTCGGTTGATTGGGATTTTATTTGTGAAATATTACTAGTTAGGGGTTTTTAGTATAAGGTGGGTTAATTGGATAACGCTTTTACTCAAATATGGTTGTTCTTATACTATAGTTAATGGGGTTGTAGGTAAGAAAATTCAATCTAAAAGGGGTCTTAGACAAGGCGATGCTTTATCGTTGCTTCTATTTAGTATCACTGTTGATGTTTTCACCAAAATTATAAAGAGAGCGGAGGGAAAAGGTGTTTTAGGGTATGCAAGTAATGGGGTTTTTAATAGTGAAATATCTATACTTCAATTTGCAGACGATACACTATTATTTTCTTCTCACCTACCCAAACATATTATAAGTTTGAAATTTATTCTTTATTGTTTTGAGATGCTTTCTGGACTTAGAATAAATTTTGATAAAAGTTTGGTTATGGTTTTAAACGATTTTGACGATGTTGAGAATCAAGTTAGTAATACCTTAAACTGTTCTACTATGAAATTCCCTTTTGATTATTTGGGTTTTAAGATTAGGACAACAAAACTCAAACATAATGATTGGGTGATTATTATTGATAAAATAAATAATAGGCTATCTAGTTAGAATAATAGTTTTTTTATGAAAAGCGGTAGATTAGTTCTTATCAACTCTGTGATATCTGCTATTCCAACATATTGGATGGCAGTTCATCGTTTTCCTCAATGGGTGATTGAAAAACTGACAAAATTGGACATAATTTTCTCTGGAGTGGAGAAACCATTTGTGGAGGTTATAAATGTGGGAAATTTGTTGTAGATCCAACATAGGTGGGAGTCTTCGGGTTATCAATCTATATAATTTTAAGTCCTCGTTATTAGCTAAATGTTTATGGAAGTTTAGAAATCCTAAAGTGTCAGCAACGTGGAAGCCAATAGTTTCTAAATTTTATTATGATGGAGACAAAATTATTTTTGATACTAGTAATATTTGGATTAATAGGTTATCATCATTTTGGAATTCCATATTGAAATGTTTTGATTTTTTTAACTTAGGGTGTACGTTGATTGTTCATTCAGGGGATATTACATTTTATTAGAATGATTCTTGTATTACCTGATTGCCCCTGAAAATATAATTTAAAGAACTTTTTGAGATTTGCTGCTTTAAGAATGCTTTGATTAAGAAGTATACAGGGGAAGCTAGATCCCTCGTGGGAGTTTATATTTGAGAATATTTTAGATGGCACAATATTTAGGCAATTTTCCTTATTACAAGCTAAGCTATCTATGTATCATTTTGGTAATAATGGGGATAACATCTATCGGGGCCTTGTTAAAAGTTTAATGTACACTTAAAAATCTATGTACAAGTTTCTTAATTTTTCAAGTATTTCGATTTTAAGTATATTTGGAAGAATAATGCTCCACCTAAAGCCAAATTTCATATATGGTTGAAGATACATAAGAAATTAAATACGTTAGAGCAACTAAGGAAGAAATTTTTTATTTTTGATTCTAAATGTTGTTTCTATAATATATTGGATGAAAATATTAATCATTTATTTTTCTCTTGCACTAAAACTCTCTTTATACTAAAAATGGTTTTAAGAATTTTTGTTTTTAATTGTTCCAATATTTTTAGGGATTGTGATTATTATTCGAATTGTTTTAGATTTGATTTTAATTTTAAATACATATATGTACTAGATACTTTATTAACTATTATAGTTGGTTTATTTGGTTTGATAGAAATCAAAGAATGTTTCATTCAAATTTCGATTCTTTAGATAAATTAATTATTAAGATAGTAACTCTTAGTCTAGAATGGATATCTGACCCTCGGTTTAAGATAAATAGGGACCCATTGTTTGATTGATTTTTAGTTATGGTTGGAAATAATTTAATTTTGTATATTAGGATTAATAAGTATTTTAATTCTAATAGAATTTGCATTTGTTATTGATTTCTGGTTTATATGATTATTAGAGTTGTTTTCTTGTTATCATATAATATTTATTATACGCACATATATATGGATATATACATACATGTATATTATATTTATATATATACATGTATATTATATTTATATATATACATACATATATGTGTGTGATGTTTGCTTGCTTTTGTTTAGTCTGTTTCAGGCTACAGGTAGTTGATGCATGCTGGAGAGTGTATTGGAGAGAAGATTTGGAGAGTCCGTTCTTTCATTATGTTATTCTGTTCTTACGTATTTGTTGATGTATTTTTTACTGGAGGGGATATTGTATTGTGTAGGAGTAGATATACTTCACTATCGGGTAGTGGCCTTGCCGGAACTCGATTGTTGAAGTATGAAGGCGGTGCTTTATCCGGAGCTCATCAATCTAACTTCCTATACATATATTCATAGTTCGAGACAGTTATGTTGTAATGGCCCTCAAATCCATACTATCTGAGTTGACTAAATACACCATAACTCTAACCCAAATTGCACAGAAATACAGATTATTAATAGAAAGAAGTTAGAAGGTGAGAAATAGAAAGAAAGAAGTTAGAAGGTGAAAAATAGAAAGAAAGAAATATTAGAATAGAAGAAAATAGATAGGAGATATAACTGAACAACTACACAGAATCTCACATCGCAGTGGAATAAAATATAATATATATAACAGCTTTTGGAATACAAATTTTTACTGTATAAACATATCATTATCAGAATATCACTATCAGAGTACAACACTTACAACACAACGGAAATAACAATAATTGGATAACGTTGAAGCCTCCTGCTCCAAGCCCCTCCGAGTATATCTGTAAATACCTAAACTACTTGACTTCCCGTACAAATTTGGGCACCCAAGAGTTTAGGGTAAAACAAAACAAAATAAACTCTGGGTCAGTCATGAGACTGGTGTGAGTAAACTCCAAACACATGGTTTAACTTTTTAAAAATTTCTTTTCGAAAGAAAAGATAATCGTAAGATTGATCCACATATAAACACGAATGGCTTTTACCTTACGATAACCCAAAGCATTTTGAAATCAATATTATTCTGATATTACAATAGTGTCTAAAACAAGTAAATATCAATCTAGCAGAACGCTTGCATCTCACGCTCTACATATATAGTATACAATCAAAACCGCGGGCACTTATTGGATAATGGATTCCAACTGGCAAGGTATGGGACCACCTTCTGATAGTGTATCTCTAGAGAGGAATACACCGGGTTCAACAAGAACATCTTGCAACCCAAGCTAAACATGACCGGCCCCTCACTTCGCTTGAGAGTATCGAATGTATTGTCACCAACGGTTGGGATCAGCAACCGTTCGCGCAAGGGACAACATCGATAGATTTAAGAAGCAAAAGTAATTTCTCTAGATCAGGTGACAATACACCCTACTTGGAAGCTAACCACTTACCCATGCGACCTACCCAATTTTATACCATTTCCCGGTTGCTAGGCTTGAGGTTACGATTACTTGATAGCACCATCACTTTGAATGCCACATTGTCAGATCCGTTAATCACTAATTGATTTGCACAAAGATATTTTGCAAATAATGCTAAGAAAATAAGTTCTCCGCCACCAGATGTATATTTGTACAGACCAACACATGTGATCGCTAAAAATACTCCGTCAGACATTCGTCCATACACGTTCGTTCTGCGATTGAACGAAACCGAAGGTACAATTTCCATTAATCCATCTGAGGCAATTTTTACCTAGGATTAACAGAAAAAGCCCTTGCACTTTACTCCTTCTTCGATTTGTCTTCATGTAATCTGATTTACAACGCTACTACCAATACGGAGTGGTTCTTGGTTAATAATCCAACTGGTCTCTCCATATTGATAACGATATGGGCAAATACTTCGATAGTCGGTTATTTAACTATCGAAGAAAAACAAATATCCATTCAAAGCATCCAACAATCACTGGGCCCCTTAATTAATATTTTATTAATTAAATCACTTCTCCATTTCCTTATCAATATTTAATAATCCAAGATTTCAACAATCATCTTGGCCTCTTACGCTATTTGGAAAATATTTCCATATATCGCCTTCTTATATTTTCTATACCTAGAAAATATTTTCTATTTATAATTGGAATTTATTCCAGTTGATTTTCCCTTTCACGACCATTCATTTCTATACTCAAGAAATATTTATTATTATATTTCCAAAATTCCACTTACTTGGGTTAAAACGAATGTTGTGTAAAACATTGTTACAACAACCAAAAATATTGCAGTCAACTAAATCTCTTTAAACATTAATCTTCGAGACCGGATCTTCCTACTTATCAGTTAATAATGAAATCAATCAAGTTGGGGTATAATTACCTCTTAGATCTTGACTGAAAACATCCTTAACTTCAAAACAGACAAGACTACTTACCTCGAATAATCAACACCCTAAAAACTACTTATTCATTTTTAAAACGTATATATGTTTCACTTTCTATTCGTACGAGATTTAATTATAGATTTCCTTTTTGTTTTTAATATTCTATTTTAAGTTCGTTCCTTATCGAATTCAGTATATATTGATATATTGATTTTCTAGTTATCCAATTTTCTTAAAAATATTCTAACTCCTTAAATTTCTGGAAAATTTCGCCATAACCTCCTTTTTACGGGTTATTCGGTACAACTACAAAACGCCTCTCTGGGCCTTTTCCATTCAAAAAGAAAATCAAAAAGCCAAGTGGCTTGCCGATTCGGTGCATAAAAACCCATATGGAATTTAAACATGATACCTTCTTGTCGAGCACTTATATTTTAAATCTTCTTGCTCTTCATTCCATACCTGTTTAACACATATACGTTCATTTCTAGTTTATCCCAACTCAATCTGGTCATTTTAACTCAATTCGCTAATTTATTCTTTAACTAGTACACAGCCCGTGCGATGCACGGGTCTTTAAGACGGATACTTGTTTTGGTTGGGTATTTGATAGTACGAATATTGCATCGTTTCGTCCCAATGGATATTGCATTGTAATTTTTGTTACGTATCATGAATTATAAATTATGACACACTCTGTTGTGAAACAAAGAGCAATGGATAAAAACATGAGGAATCGACAGTTACACAATCGATGTCAAGAATTGTAGTTGTAAAAGAATAAATAATTAGGAATGCATATGAATAAAAGCAGTACTAACAAAGCATGTAGTGCGCTGTTTCTTGGTTTTAAGACAGAGGTGATTTTGTAAAAACTTCAGAATGTAAAGAGTCATAACTGAGTAATGAAACCCATATCAGCAAAATGTATGAATAGTACAGGAAAGGTGTTCTATTCATGGAAAGATCAGAAATAAATATAATACAAAGAGTTCATAATATAACAGGTACGTTAGCACAGTAATTGAAGTTGGATTGAACCGAAGAGCGATGTCAATAACTATGCATAGCAAGAGAAATAAAGTTTATCCAGATCGCCTGTAGTACAAACAAAAAGGAAAATAAATAAATAAATAGATAATAATATAAAAAAAATGAAAATGGACAGTAATAGTGAAACGTAGAGTAAATATATACGTATGTTATTCAGTCTAACCTTTGATGGGGAATTACAATAGAACCTCTAGGTATACGATATTTGTGGTGCTTGCTGTTGTGGTTGAAGGAAGTAGGATTGAAATTCTACTGAATGTAGTGCATCTAGATAGTGCGACATATAATTGTCCTTGACTAAACACTTCAGTGCGTAAATCAATGCCGACATATTTCACAGATTGACCTTGAGCTTTATTGATATTCAATGCGTAAGCAAGCCTAACAGGAAATTGACGTCTTGACATGTTTATAGTTAATTCTGAGGATGATGGTTGAAGAGATATTCTGGGTATGAAAACAAAGTTACCATCTTTATCCCCAGTAAGTATTTGAGCTTCAATTATTCGAGTTGCGCATCGGACCACGATTAGCCTTGTTCCATTACAAAGACCTTCTTTGGGAGCAAGATTTCTGAGTAGCATAATTGGGCAGCCAACCTTAAGTTCTAGTTTGAAAGGCGGTAATCCATTACATTCTAAAGAATTTAGGAACTCGCTTGGATAACGATCATTTTCTACTAATTTGTCAGCAGCAACAAAAGCAGTGACATCGCCCGGGCATTTTTGTAGACATGCATAATTTATTGCGCTTACGTCTTCATTACATGCAGAGAGAATAGTTCTCTCCTTTAAAAAAGTTGGAGATTCTTGGTTGACAGCAAGATATGGGTAAATAGTGTCAATTAAGTTAGCGAGACTGCTACATTTTTGCATCATTGACAAATCAATGTTTTGCTCAGGCGATGATCCAATCTATATAGTAGAAAAAGCACAAAATTGCAATAATATTAGATATTTGCATATTTAGGTTGAGATGTTGATAATAACAGGTAAAGAATAAGTAGTACCTTGTTTAAATATTCAGCAAAAGCACGACTCTCAACCTCATTTGAATTTAGTCTCATATTTTTGGTTAATGATAAAACCTGAATAAAAGGCCATAATGGAGATCGTCTTAATGTCGATGCAACAATGTCTTCACGTGTTCCCTTTGGGATGACTGGTAAAATCTGACGAAAATCTCCTCCCAAAACGACGGTAATTCCACCAAACGGCTTTGCACTATCTCGAATATCTTTCAACGATCAGTCAACTGTTTCAACACAAAATCGATGTTGCATTGGCACTTCATCCCATATTATGAGGTGTGTTTCTCGTAACAGCTTAGCCGTTATAGATTGTTTTGTAAATCTGCACATAGAATCTTCTAATATTTTAAGTGGAAGGCAAAAAGTTAAATGTGCCGTTCTACCTCCAAGAAGTAATAAAGAAGCAATACCTGATGAAGCAACAGTAAGAACGATATGTCCTAGGCTTCGACATTTATCTGAAATTGTGTTATATGAGTATGTTTTCCCAGTCCCAGCTCCTCCATTTAAAAAGAAAGTTTTTCCATCTCCATTTTGAACTGATTGAAATATAGACTCATACGCCGAGCATTGATCATCATTGAAAGTAAGAATATTTCTTTCTGCCTTTACATTCTGTCCTTCATACTGTAGTTGTCTATGCTCGTTTATAAGTCTGTTTTGCACAATTGTATCGCAATTCTCAGTCAGTAGAGGCATCATTGGAAAATCTTGCAGGCTTTTTCCTGATTCTTGTAGTAATTTGTTAAGAATATATAAACCATAGTCATAGATTTGATACTCGGTAGGAGTAGGAATATGGAATATATTTTTAATAACGTGACCTAGATCATCACATATGTGCATGGCAAATTTTCTCCATATATTATGTGGTCGTAAAGGATAACACTGAGTAAGAATAATAGAGAAAAGTCTTCGTAATTGATATCCGGTGTTCATAATTGATGCCTCCTGTAAACATGTGACCCATTCTTCGTCATCTTCAAGCATGCCTTTTGCTACACATGCATCTCTGAATGTTTCATACACTTCGCCATTTATTGTTCGTAAATCCTCAAATGATGTTGGACCTTTAGCAACGGTAAGTAGAAGTCGAAGAAAAAAAACGCTTGCAAGAGTTTGGGCTAGCAAAATACATTCTTCCTATTGCAGGGAAATTTGAAATTATTGGGGACCATATATGTGTACCTTTATTCCATGTATAATACTCAGGAAATTGTTGATATGTATATTTTCTTGCATCTTGGTGTGCCTTGTAGAAGTTGAAGAATTCAATCAAAGTGGATGTTTGATTTTGTGCTTTGAGTTTGATAGCATCCGCAGAATCTGTTGGGTTAAATAAGACCTGGTGCATCCCAGGAAGATGAAGATGTAGGCGAACAACTGATGGTTTTTCTTCATGCATATGGTAACCAAAAAGATGCCATGCTGCTTCAGGGGGACTTATATATCTTGAGTCAAGATATTGCTTTATTTCATCTTCTTCACCCATCACAACTGTTGCTCGATCATGGCCCTTGTATATATACTTGTGTATATATTTTACAGCTCGTACGCTAGCACATCCTTCAACATTTATATGACAATTAAACATCTCTGATAATTTTGGATTGTATGGAACAACATCTCTATTATCTACAGGCATTCCCTTCACTTCATAAACTTTACCATCATTGCGTCGACGATATATTGGATATCCATCTTTATCCATTGATGTATTATCAGCCCAGTCTCTTGGGTACCATTTCGAACATTTTCCATTTTCCATACATGGAGCAAGTGTATTTCCCTTACATGGTCCGTGTATCATACACTTTTTAATGGTTTCAAAAAGTAATGGTCGTTCAGCTTCATCAGGGAATTCCGTAGAAATTAAATTAATTACTTGATCCACTGTTCGCAATTTGTCTGCAGATTGTTGGAAAAAAAGTGCATGCATATGTGGCAAACCCCGTTTTTGGAATTCTATAGTATACACATGTGCAGTGACTAAGCCAAAAATATGATTTTTGTAAATTTCATCCATCAAACTTCTTTGTTTCAGTTCAAACACTCGAGCAACAATGTCAGGACGGTCATTAAGTCTCTACATTGGTTTTAGAGCTTGAATAATTTCGGGCCAATTCGGATTTGTAGTCATTGTTAAGAAGATATCTGGATGATTGTTATATCTTGTTATTGCTAGAGAATCTTGATATATTTCATACATATGTCTAGGAGTACCTATGTAACTGGATGGTAAGATAAATCGTTTACCAATTTGATCACCTTCGAAGACGTCTGACTCAATATCAGTAATTCCACAATATAGATCCTTATGAAGATCTTTTTGGTGAGTTTTAGCCCAATATAATTGATTTTGTTCAGTACATGCCCAAGCATCTACAACAAACTCTTGGAATAGTTTACGTGCACGTAAAATTGTGGAATATTCACCATCTCTTTCAAAGAGCCGATAACAGTAATAAGGTTGTTGAGTCAGTCTCTTAGTACCAGGAAAGTTTAAAGATGGATTCCATTTCATGTGATTGATATCCCATCCAGGATCTCCTTTTGGAAAAAGAAGAACATAGTGAAGGAGTAGGTAAGCGGGATGACATTCACTGATCCTTTCTAATTGTGTACCTCCTTTCAGGTGTATTACAATATCTCTAGTTCCACTAATTTGAGATCCATCTCCAGGTAAGATAATAGCTATTTCATCAGTTGTTGGCGTATTGTAGACACGTTTTTCATTTGTTTTATTATATTGAAGACGTAAGGGTAAATCATGAACTGCTTCAGCCGACTTTATCAAAATATCATATGCTTAACGATATAATTTTGTAAAGTCATTGTCTCTAAGAAGAACCCGGTGAATAATTTCCAAAACCGGCTTACTAAGTCGTTTATTTCTTTCATGTCTAAAACTCAAGGCAGTATTTGGATCATAAATATAAAGTTGTGAATAGATAGGTGGACTGCCAACATCTGGTAACAATGCACCTGTTCTATGTCGTAATTCTTCATGTATAGTAAAAGACTTGATCCCTTGTGTACCAAGGGTTCTATCATCTAATTTGCAACCAAGACTTGTAAATGCATTTGCAGCATTGTACTCTCGAATATGTTCCAAAAATGATTTAGATAATTAATCATTTCCATCATATAACTGTCGAAACTCCAATGGAGGTTGTTTTAAGGTGGTAGCTTTACCTTACCAGATTTGCAACATACTCTAAAAATAGGGTTACTTACGGAAGTACCTTTTAATCGTTCATCTATCCAGTGAAGAGCTTTGCAAAAAGGGCATGGTATGTTCATTATCCCTAGAAAATGACGTGCGATGTGCTGCGGATGATAATCAACACTACCTTCCATGATGCTTGATTGTTCCAATAGCTTTGAAACTCTTTCTCTTTCCCTGCGTCACTTTTGCGCAATGGAGCGGGTTGATAATGTATTACCAATGCCATCTTGTAAATTCCTAATAAGAGAGGGAGTGAGGTAATGTTAAATTGAGGATGTATCGTTTCATATAATTTAAGTAACTGCATATAAGCGATGGTAAACTTACATATTAGTGCTAATGTGGTTGGATGTTTGCTGAGTAAATCTATACTCATCACTGTATTTGTTTGTTTCTTCAGCAAGAGGCATGATATATTGTGGTGATTTTGCAATATTTGAGGTGGACGAAGAAGATGCATGATTGAGCAGACAATCCCGAGGTCCATTAGTTGAACTTTTATTTTTTGTCGTCTTTTCATTTTGCCGACGCAAAGTTTGAGCAATCGAACGGTTTGATTGTGAAGTTGGCCCTTGACTAAATATTGTTATACACAACATGAAAAAGTGTTAGAGCAGTAATATTTACGATGACATTTATCGTATAAAATATGAATTAAGATTGTTGCATGTGTACTTAGGAAGAATGAGCGCATACCTCTTGGTATTATCAGCAATTTGGATGGTGTTGCTGGCAGTTGGCAAAGTAGCATTGCTAGTCTGTGGAAACCAAAATCATAAGCAAATATGGCAAAGCATATATATAATGATATAGCTTGTATATGTTACAGAGCTTTGCACGTTTAGATGTTTCCAGATTAGAAGTGGAAAGATAGTCGGTGATGGAAGATGAGGTAGAAACGTTGTTGGTCTCCATGCAAGTAGCTGTATAATACTGTATTAGTGTTTACATATTAAAGTACATTTATTTAATCAGCTCCAGTGTACAACAATAGTAATATTTGGTATACAAAGTTGTTAATTCAGTTATATCAATCACCGTAATTCCATATGGGTAGTAGCGTAACGTATAAAATGTAAACTAACAACTAAATGATACCATTAAATATTAGGATATTGCTGCACTTGGTTTCTTCATTTGCCTAATATTAGTGTTGAAACTAACAGGCTTTCCAAACATAGTAATAAACATACATATGTTGAACCCACAATTTGAACGTATTTCAGGACCTCGTAGTTTTGGAGTAATGTACACATCAATACGTTTTTAACCATTGCAAACTAATCATGTAAAGCTATAGTATCCACTAACTTATAGTTTTAAAGATGTATATATTCATGGCAAAGAGGTCACCTTAATTTGCTGGATTTAAACGGAGAGAACAGAAGAGGACAATGATGTTCAGCATCCACATGTATACTAAACCCTCATTCAGTGTGTAAAATAGATGTGAGAACTTGTGTACTCATATATTTTGAGTGCTGGAAAAAAAATCAAATAATATAAGGGACGTTCCTCGAAATATGTGTAGCTTTAAATGCTTGAGTAGTGACAAAATAATAGAAACAACAAAAGGACGGCTCTTAAAAGTGGGCTTGATGAAATCACTTAGTTTCTTTTGAATAATGAGTGAATCATAATCATATTTAACAGAGTTTATAGACGTCTGTAATGCAGAAGGAAGATGAAGGAATAAATTTTAGTAGTGGTGGTGGGGTAAAATTTCTAACTGTATGTAGATAGTGGGGTCATGAGTATTAATAAATGTACTTTATTAAAACTTGGCTGTGTCCAAATGGATTCAATTTTGTTAGCATAACAACGTATAAATTAAGGACAGGAGAACCACATGTTGATTATGGTATTACATAATTATTGTAGCATGGTTGACACAAAGATACAAAGATGGATCTTCCTCAACTGGATTTGTGTAACATCGTATTGCAACTAATGTCTTTAAAATGTTTAGATCAGCCTAAATTAATGAAAAAAAGAATGAAAATTGTACACTACGCAAAGGACATACCACCTACTCTTGTGTCATTTATACTCATTTATATGGGACGTTATATTCGTAATAAATGAATTCAATGCATGCAAACTTGAGAGCATGTATTTAAAAATAAAGATGCGATATTTCCATTTGACATAACTGTATTTGTCATAGCAAACGTAAGTGGGACCATCCATATATTAGCTATGCCCAACTATTAACATACCCAGACTGCATGTTTTCTTTATACATACATGAATCTGTCATTAATATAGATGGTTGTATTAAATATATTTTAGAAACTTTATATAAAGAAGCTCCTTCATTATAAATTTGTGTAAAACCAATGCACGTTAAACCTGATGGATGTGAAACAAATTAGCAAAAACGTAAAATATGCACCAAACTAAATATGGTCAGCAAATTACATAGTCAGCCGAAGACGTAAACAATGCAGCAAAGTAGGAAACACAAAATGTAGTACATACAAATGATAATTAAGTAGTAATAACAACATGACCAACTGAAAGAAAAAAGCTTATTTTTCAGAAAACGTCTGAACATTTCAGCGTTTAAACATTTGTTTAAGTACACGTAAAAATGTGTAGTTGTCGATGAACACTTTCATCCTCCAATGCGCTGTTTGCAACATAAGCTGCAAATACGAATAAGTAAAAAGATCATCAAACTGAATATGGTGCTGTTTTATAGTTGAAAAAAAGCAACGGAGGGACGCACCGAAATATTTTTTAAAGGCCATTCAATAGTCTGCTGATTTTTTTTAATATTATGTTTGTGTGCTAGCATAGCAGTATCCCAAATCTACAACATGAAGTGTTTACTTTAAGCAAGATTTATGATCAAATATTAGAAACATGGGAAAATATATTGAAATTCATACTTCACTGCCCATGGTTGGTCTATGTGTTGGCCATGTGCGTTGCGGAAATTCCATAGGTTCTTTAGGATAAACATGTCGGCCCTGTAAAAGTTGGGTAAATATTATATACTCAAAACAAAAATTAACATATCAAAGTATGTATATAGAAGACGAACACGTACATGGTTGTCGAAGACAATGACATTGACCCCATATGCATGCAAAATATCTACAATTTTGGAAACGATAACGTCTCGGTCCTCCCAAAGATTTCTATGAATAATTAGGTTGTTAAAAATTTTTGCTGCTCGTCGCTGTGCATCGTTTAAAGTTGGCATTTGGTTATATGAATATAGCGTGTAATCTACGTTTGAGTGGAGAATAAAACCGAAAAGCGGATACCAGTGGGAGCTTGCAAAGTGAAGTTATTGATGAAAAAGGAGCAAAGGTGGCAGTGGAGATTAAGGTAATAAGTGGAAATCTGTAATTGATATAGTGGGTATCATTTTGGCGGTAGAAGAATAATGGGAGGAAATAATGGCGGGATAAGGGTGAGTAGTGTAGAAGTGTTGTCATGGGTAAGAAGGTTGGCTATTATGAAAGATGGAATTTCGATATTTGTGTAGAGTTTAAAAAAAAGCATGCAACATGAATTGTTTGGTTACTTTTGCGTTTGATTTTATTATTTTTCCAAAAATATACTTCCGCAAATGCTAGTACGTCAGAGACGCTACACTGGAAAAATATTCAACTGGTATAGGCGATATATAGTAAAACATAGTGGATTACATGTCATAAATTGCATCATCCTTCTTAATCCGTTAAGTGCCTATTCACATACTTGTGGATACAACTGTGCAAGCTACAAGAGCATTTTTATAAAAGAAAAAGGAAGAAGAAAAAACTGTTTAATTTATATGTAAGTTAGATGTCACATAAGTAACATGTTATAGGTAACAAAGCCAACAGCACACATGACACAACTGATGTATAACTTCTTATGAGAACGCTCTAAATAAGCTACATGCAATTTTCACATTTGTTACTATTAAAAGTCCCTCATATTGCCAATGTTCAGATGTTTTGCATGTTATAAAGCTTACATGTTAAACATTAAATTCATGGAGTTATGCATTACCATTTCGCAATTCCACGTTTCAGACAACAACATGATTTTCGTTATCAAATGTTTCGCTCCATGTATCCTTTTCAACAAAGTTTGTATGCAGTTGTAAGGGATTTTGACGCAGCATGTTACTATGTATATAAGAAAGAATCCGAGGGATTAGCATTTGCATTTTGAATATATGTAATATTTTGATAAAGTGTTATTTACTTTTACTTGCATATTAATGTCATATATTTGTTTAACGACATGGATGAGTCTGCTAGCTCACCAAGCGCAAGCCCATCTAACTGGCATTTATCCGTTCTCCATCGCACCGGCTTGTAATTGAAAATTCCAACTTATTCAATTGTCATTAATCATTGAATTTAAAGCAACAAACGGAAGATAAAAAACATGACAACATTGAGTAAACAGCAGGCAAGAAATATAGATTCATAAAACCATAATAGATCCATAAAACCTTAAACAGTACAAAGAAAGCTGACATGCGAAACCAAAAATATTAAAAGATAGGAAACATATTATGCTGTCAACGACATGGGATGCCTATAGATCATCAATAGCCATTTTGCTCTGCCCATTCAACCTGCAACAACGAAGATTCTATGTTAGATTGTTCGTTTAAGTAAGATAGTAAATATTTAGTCACATGAATTAAGACGGCTACCACTGCTGCAATAACCTCTGGAGTCCATTCATGTGAGGTAGAAAGTGGTATTGCTTGGCTTTCTTCAGTAATAACCATGGGTCTGCTATGTTCATCCAACACTTCTGATGGCATAGGTGCATCAACTATCGCTGTCGGCTCCACTACTGCTTCAAGTCTGTCTTCATATGTGTCAACTTTCACTGTGGTTGATCCAGGGGAGGAAACCGGGATAGTCGGTTGGAGAACGGGTTGAATTATGGTAGGCAATGACAGAATTGGTTGAAGCTTGATACTGTCATTGTTGATCCTTTTAGAGTGAGATGATCGGCAGTCATCATCAACCTCTAACTTCACTTCAGCGACTGATTTAGCAGCGTTTGCTCTTTTCTGTAATAGCAGAACAATTAAGATGATAAGTATGAGATAATGAGATGATTTTGGAAAGGATAGAAAAGTTGAATAAAGGAGACCCGTTTCATAGTTGGTAATGGAATGAAGTAGGATGCAAGGATCAAATCTGTCAAAAAAGAAAATTAATGTTACAACAGTCATAGAAAATATAGAAACAGGAAAACGGAGAGGTAAGAAGAAGAGAGAGAAGATGATGTGAGAAGGCACGGTAGAAGCGGCAGTTAAAAAATAAATGAAGTAAGGTTAGAGGAAGGAGGAAATATTATTTTACCTGGGTGATAATTTGTTTGTAGACGGAAGAAGAGGATGATATAAGCGCATGGAGTGGAAGAAGACGTGGGAGGAGATCATGGGCAGAGAACGTGAAACGACCCAAACTTCCCCCGTAAAGGAAAGACTGGATTGCTTTGAGAACAATACACATTAGAGCAAAAACTGAAGAACATTTTATTGCTGATTACAATAATTACATCAGAGTACAAAAATATAATAGAGTATGAATACTTATTACACAATAGACATACAATAATATCAGAGATTTAGGTTACATTTAAATAGCAGTGGAAAAATAATACAAATATGCAACTGAAAGAAATACACGGATACAGAGCTTCCCGAATACCACCTCAGTTGTAAACCAGGATCCTGTAAATATATCTGCAAAAACTACTCGACTACCCGTGTGGAAAATATGGGCACCCGAGTTTGCCAGTGAAACAAACTACAGGTCAGTCATGAGACTGGTATGAGAAATCTAACTTAACTTATCTAATAATAAGGCTAATCACAGGACCACGCCGCTAACGCGGAACGGGTTTACTCCATTGGATTGCCAGTGCATAAATTAAAGTAAATCGTTACAACGCAATGCTTTTTAGAAAAAATGAAACCATTATAAGACCCAAGTCCCATCACATAATGCAACGCAAACCGGAGGATAGGGTTTTACCTTATAATGGTCAAAAGATGCTTGATATGATAAAATGGATTTAATATTAATACTAGTGTATATGTTCTAATAAAAACATTTTAATCATAATGTATCAATCATAGACGGCATGTGTACCATATATCATGTCGCCATACTAGTTCCACAATCAAAACCGCAAGGTCATATTGGAAGTTGGATTTCCATCATGAGTCGAGGCTAGGGGTAAGCTCCTCTCCGATTCGAGACACTCTAGCAAATGCCTCAGGATCACATCTATGGGCAACCCTTGGAGCGGTAGGGCCGGTCCCCGCCTAACGGCAGTGGATTTGTTATGCCTGAACACACGCTTCCCGGTTCTTTTGAACCTATAGTATGACCACTAACGGCCTATAAAAATCCGAGGCGCCTCAAAATCCATCATCCACATAAGTAAAATGCCAGCCAGTTTAAGCACTGACACTACCACTAGCTAAAAAGAAACGTGTGCACTCCCTACGGTCCATATCCCGTTTTTGACTCATACCGGGGTGTGAGGCTCGCGAAGTCACGATATACACAAAGCTATGTCGTAATAGGCTATACTTTGATCATCCCACAAGGCCCTGCTTTTCAACAAAAGCCTTGATCATATGCATCTTGGCGTGCCACATTGACAATTCACGCCATGCGATCAATCACTATTAAAATATACCAGGGTGTTAAGTAGAGAATAAATTCTCCACCACCAAATAGACATACATTATTAGAAATCGATTAAATTCACATGGAACGAAATTCAATGTCAGACACGCATCCATTTACTAGCTTATGCTCTGGGTCTGAGCGAAAACCAATCCGAACAATCAACAATAGTCAGGACGGTCACCATTGAAGCCCCTTCAAGGTAGCTACTCCCATCAAGGGTCTCTGTAGCAACACATCCATTCGATGTGAAGATCGTCGGTCTTCAACCACCGTCTTCATCTTCGACTCCTCATCGTCGTAGTAATTATTCGGAATGGGTTAAACCCGGTCTTCCTGAATAACTCACGTATTTTATAATTAAAAATCAAGTAATATAAAAACACATCCAACGCCTCATCCCAATTCAGAATATTCTTCTAATAAAATATTCGCATTATTTTATCAAAGATAAACTCTTTAAATTATTCTTAAATCTTACTTTTAAAGTTTTATTAAAAACCCCAATTTGGTTTTAAATATCAAAAATCATTATTTAAATTTAAGAAATAAATCTTATCTTTAACTGGGTTAAAGAACTAATGTCATTTTAAAACACCGTTCACGATAAACCCAAAATCGACTTCCATTAGATATGGAATCTTCACAGAAATCAAATCAATATATGATCGTTATAAATTTCTGTATCCGACCAATAATATAAATGGAATAACGACAAAGCCTTTTAAATTCCATATGTAGTATCGGTCTTCTTTTACAGAAGCTTATCTCAATTATTATCAATTCGAATTCCATTCAATACCAATCTAATATATTAAATTGGAAAACTTTACTTTTGGAAAATTTACATTTAAATCTTAATAAAAGAATTATAAATTCAAAATCATATTTTCACTGTTAGTTGGGTTAAAGAACAAATGTCGCTTAAAAACATAGTTCACAATAAACCCAACTCACATTTTATTTTATTCCAATTTCTAAATATAAATTGAAAACTTTTAATAATCTTAATTAAAAGATTTATTCTTTTCTCAACTAGGTTTAAGAAAGGTGTTATTGAAGACACCATTCACGACAAACCCAAAATCCAATTTATTTAATTTAATTTCAATTAAATATTCACTAATTGGAAAACTTCATTAAATCTTAATTTAATGATTTATTCTAGTTAATAACTAGTTCATTTAATAAAAATATATTTTTATCTTTTCAAATATGGAATTTTTCATATCAATTCTTTCTAAATCATCTATTATGATTTTACATAATTTATTAATATTTTTAATAATTTTATTATCGCTCGTACAGTCGGTTTACAATAACGGCCACCGAACTACATCCATAGCGACCTTTTCCAAATTTGATTTGGACATAATTCCAAACCCAACCGTTAGATTTCAAAACTCTTATATTCATTGGAAAGCTCTTTTCGATACGAACCCAACGGTTCTGGTTTTAGGAGAATCCGACGGTCAAATCTCCCGTTACGTCAATTTAAAGTTAATGGTCGAAACTCGCGAACGGTCGCTGCGCGGCGCGTTCTACTCAGGCCATTATATAAATATATAATATATATCGTCGGTTTCTATTTAAAACATATTTTATAAAACATTTGCAAATTCGTTAAAAATGATCTTAACTTCATTTTCAATTTTAAAGCAAAATTGAATATTCTATATCTTTATTATATTAAAATAATAATATTTCAAAATACCATATTTTTGAAATCACTTCTTTTTAATATTCATTATAAAATGAATAAAAATCGATCGATAACCCATTCGGGTTAAATTAGCGTTTCTACATAACACGGCTTCATATTTTTATATTTTATCCTTCAATGAATATTATCTTAAAATATTAGTTATTTTAAAATATTCTTTATTTTAAACGATTCTTTGTTTTAAAATATTCTTTATTTTAAAACATGGTTTCATTAAAGATATTCTGAACCGGAACGCGACTCAATCAATTACCATATAAATTCGGTCATATGGATTTCATACATTGCATACGTATATAACAATAATGATAAATAACCGCTAAACAACCCATTCACATCCAGAGTGAAATTTTATAACTGTGCGAGCATTAAAATAAATAAATAACGCTCATCACAGACTGTCAATCCATCGATTGACATACAGCTAAATATTGGGACTAGTGTATGACAAGTATCATCCCAACACCCATGTGGGGTTTTCACACAACAACAATTTACATATACAAATCATTGGTAAATAAATTTAACCAATTATAATTTGGTTTGAATTATCTCTACATGACTAACATGTAAATGACCTTATTTCTTAGTCTAAAAAAGCATATTAACAAATGGTCATTTTTATATTAACATCGATCAAATGTAAATATCATGATTTTAATGAATCGATACCTACTTAACAAATGAACATTTTTCTAATTCACTATATGAATGATAATGTTTTGAATAAACAAAACATATAATGATTACTTTTCTACTACATGTAAATGGTAATGTTTTGAATAAACAAAACATATAATGATTACTTTTCTACTACATGTAAATGGTAATGTTTTGAATAAACAAAACATATAACGACAAAGGATTATTTTTCTACTAACAGGTAAATGATAATGTTTTGATTAAACAAAAAATAAAATGATTCTTTTTCTAAGTTTCTAATATTAACATTAAAAATGTGTTTTCAATGTGAAACATATTTCATAATGAAATATGTAAATTTTTCAACTCTTTATAATATTAACATTAAAAATGGGTTTTTAATGTGAAACATATTTCGTAATGAAATATGTATATTTTTCATTACATGATTTATTATTCATTACATGATTTATTTTCAACAAGGGAATGAAAACATAACTTTTTATTTCATGCTTTATTTGCAACAAGGAATGCAGATAAAGATCAAACTTTTTTATTTCTAGTTTTATTTACATCAAGGAATGTAAATAAAAGAAAAATGTAACTTTTTAATTTCAATGTATATTTGAGTGAATGTAAAAAGAAACAAACTTATTTTCCATGAATATTTACATTAGTGAATACAAATAAAAGAACAAATTTTACTTTCAATGTATATTTGCATTTATGAATGCAAATAAAAGAACAAACCTTATTTTGAATATATATTTGCATTTGTGAATGCAAATAAAAGAACAAATTTTATTTTGAATATATATTTGCACCTCTAATCAAGTTTGACCAAAAATGTATATTTATTTCACTAATTCAAGTTTTGATAAAAATGTGAATTTTCTATTCACTAATCAAGTTTTGATAAAAGTGATATTTTCAATTCAATAATCATATTTTGATAAAAGTGATATTTTCAATTCAATAACCTTATTTTGATAAAAGCGATATTTTCAATTCAATAACCATATTTTGATAAAAGCGATATTTTCAATTCAATAACCATATTTTGATAAAAGTGATATTTTCAATTCAATAACCATATTTTGATAAAAGTGATATTTTCAATTCAATAACCATATTTTGATAAAAGTGATATTTTCAATTCAATAACCATATTGATAAAAGTGATATTTTCAATTCAATAACCATATTTATTTAACCAACGCATACAGATCTATAATTTAACGAACAAATCTATGTTCGTAGATCACCAAAAAACAGACAATCATCCATAATATCATCACATAACAGATCTGAATTATACACATTCAATCACCACTTAGCAAATAAATTAAATAATTAATTATTAAAAAGAAGAAATCTCACATCGTTCTTATTTCAGATATGAAATTTGGTCACAATTGGATCTGCTCGATTACAACTCTAGTCAGCTCTATGCTGTAGTGCTCGGAAATACGATCGCAACACAATCAGTTTGGCTGCATTCTGATTTCGATTGCAAAAGATATGATTATTTAAAGATTTGATAGCATAAATAATTAATTTATAATTAACACTAATTACATCTGTTAAGGAATTAGGCTATCGTTATTCTCTTCTTCCCAGATGTTGCTGTAACCCATCGTTGCGCCCTAGGGCTCACACCCACGCCTATCACCGATGATCGGACCAGAATCCGACGATGCCCCGACGTCGCCCGAAGTGCCCTCCACCTCCGCCTGGAACCAGGCTCAACTCGTCACCCCCTAGCTCCTTGAATTCCGCTCCAAAGCTGCTGCGTTTGGAGCTCGAGATCCACCACAATACTTCACGAGAAATCATCTCATCCGTATGGAACGATAGAGCAGAAAAGTCCACTCGATTTTCATGTAAAAGTTTGGATTTAATTATTGAATTTTTGGAAATGATTTGGAGTCAAAATTAGAAGAGAATCGGCCATCAAAAGGAAGAGATGGCGGCTGATACAAGTGGACTAGGGTTGGGTATTCTGAGCCATATTTATACAATATACATAGCATATTTTAATTTATTAAATTAATTAATTCAAGAAATTAACTTGTTGAAACATCCGAACTTTGATTTAAACCCAGCGAGTGTCGCCTCCAGCTAATAACCTCCATCCCAGACACAATGGAACATGTTTCGTAACCTCATTCAGCTGTTACAATATGTTTTTCTAAAAATTAAATTATAAATCATTTAATTATTGAATTCAAACGTACATTTTAATTTACCGGGGCCACATACGGACTCCAAAAATTACAGAAAAATTATTTTTAGTTATGTTTTGACGATACGATTCTAACAAGACTAATTTCATCGAATTCTGAGACTATTTGAAAAATGGCCATTTTCAAGTCGATTAAATTTGATCGAAACTGACAAAACACGTTTTCCTTTGCCTCGCTCACATATTAATCCGAAAAATTATAAAAATTGAAACCTAGAAATAATTTGACATTCCGGTTCCAACAAAAGTAGTTTCGTCGAAAACCGAGGTCGTTTGAAAAATGACTATTTTTAAGGCCAATATATTATATTAAAATATATATAAATCTTATAGCGACTTTTCTAAATTTTAAACTGGACATAACTTTCTATTACTGTGATGAAATTTCAGTTTTTCAGATTTGTTGGAAAGATATGATTAAACATATTTAAATATTTTTGGTTTTACTGAAATCCGATTTGTTTTGAATCCTGTACAGTCAATCAAAATTCAAATTTTCAAACTGCAGCGCTGTTTTAAACTCCTTTTATAATTAAATTGAATTTATTCGTTTTAAAATAAATTTTTAGTCGTTCTTGTTTAAAATAAACTATTTTGAATATTAAAAATCCATTAAAATTTCTAAAATAAAAATTTAAAATTGGCCCCATAATTCCGGGTTGTTATAATCGCCCCCACTTAAAATCTTTTCGTCCTCGAAAAGGAATGTAGCTAAAAGTTGTTAATTAACTAATTCAACCTTAAATTTATTAGTTTCCCAAATTTTATTAGTTAAATTAATTATCATTTCTATACTTTTATTAGTTGAACTAATAATCAAACATCACAACCAGCAATCAATTAAGTGATTAATTTTTCAAATATATATAACTTTTACACATAGTCAAAAATCATATTTTAGTGCAAATCACAGCAGTGTGTTCTAACTAAGTGTTGGTTCTCATACCAGTCAATGGAATTATATAGATATACCACTTTTGAGACTCGGACAGAAATACTGATGATGCGGCCGCATCACCAGAATTACCCCGGGCGACTAGAGTGTGATTCTACATCTATCCAGTATATTAAAACTTTGAATATCCGTTAATTACTCGTATATTCGAAATCTTTATATACTCGATTGTCCACATTAAAATATAATAATATACTCAAATACGTATATTAAGATAAAATTTTCAAAACTAAATTTGTTTTCCTTTTTATTTTTAAAGAAAATAATACTCTTCACACTCGTTCTAGGATACTACTGATCCCATCTCTAACGAGTTATTCTTATTGGATATTACTAATCCAATCTCTGATGAATTCTTTCGTTCGGGTTCTAATGTGCCTTGTTCTTGAGCTCTGTAAACCAAAGCTCTGATACCAAATGAAACGACTCAAACTTCCCCGTAAAGGAAAGACTGGATTGCTTTGAGAACAATACACATTAGAGCACAAACTGAAGAACATTTTATTGCTGATTACAACAATTACATCAGAGTACAAGAATATAACAGAGTATGAATACTTATTACACAATAGAAATACAATAATATCAGAGATTTAGGTTACATTTAAATAGTAGCGGAAAAATAATACAAATATGCAACTGAAAGGAATACACGGATACAGAGCTTCCTGAATACCACCTCAGCTGTAAACCAGGATCCTGTAAATATATCTGCAAAAGCTACACGACTGCCCGTGTGGAAAATATGGGTACCCGAGTTTGCCAGTGAAACAAACTACAGGTCAGTCATGGGACGGGTATGAGAAATCTAACTTAACTTATCTAATAATAAGGCTAATCATAGTACCACGCCGCTAACGCGGAACGGGTTTACTCCATTGGATTGTCAGTGCATAAATTAAAGTAAATCGTTAAACAACGCAATGCTTTTTAGAAAAAATGAAACCATTATAAGACCTAAGTCCCATTACACAATGCAACGCAAACCAGAGGATAGGGTTTTACCTTATAATGGTCAAAAGATGCTTGATACGATAAAACAGATTTAATATTAAAAATAGTGTATATGTTCTAATAAAAACATTTCAATCATAATGTATCAATCATAGACGGCATGGGTATCATATATCATGTCGCCATACTAGTTCCACAATCAAAACCGCAAGGTCATATTGGAAGTTGGGTTTCCATCATGAGTCGAGGCTAGGGGCAAGCTCCTCTCCGATTCAAGACACTCTAGCAAATGCCTCAGGATCACACCTATGGGCAACCCTTGGAGCGGTAGGGCCGGTCCCCGCCTATCGGCAGTGGATTAGTTATGCCTAAACACACGCTTCCCGGTTCCTTTAAACCTATAGTATGACCACTAACGGCCTATAAAAATCCGAGGTGCCTCAAAATCCATCATCCACATAAGTAAAATGCCAGCCAGTTTAAGCACTGACACTACCACTAGCTAGAAAGAAACGTGTGCACTCCCTATGGTCCATATCCCGTTTTTGACTCATACCGGGGTGTGAGGCTCGCGAAGTCACGATATACACAAAGCTATGCCGTAATAGGCTATACTTTGATCATCCCACAAGGCCCTGCTTTTCAACAAAAGCCTTGATCATATGCATCTTGGCGTGCCACATTGACAATTCACGCCATGCGATCAATCACTATTAAAATATACCAGGGTGTTAAGTAGAGAATAAATTCTCCACCACCAAATAGACATACATTAATAGAATTCGATTTAATTCACATGGAACGAAATTCAATGTCAGACATGCATCCATTTACTAGCTTATGCTCTGGGTCTGAGCGAAAACCAATTCGAACAATCAACAATAGTCCGGACGGTCACCACTGAAGCCCCTTCAAGGTAGCTACTCCCATCAAGGGTCTATGTAGCAACACATCCATTCGATGTGAAGATCGTTGGTCTTCAACCACCGTCTTCATCTTCGACTATTCATCGTCGTAGTAATTATTCGGAATGGGTTAAACCCGGTCTTCCCGAATAACTCACGTATTTTATAATTAAAAATCAAGTAATATAAAAACACATCCAACGCCTCATCCGAATTCAGAATATTCTTCTAATAAAATATTCGCATTATTTTATCAAAGATAAACTCTTTAAATTATTCTTAAATCTTACTTTTAAAGTTTTATTAAAAACCCCAATCTGGTTTTAAATATCAAAAATCATTATTTAAATTTAAGAAATAAATCTTTTCTTTAACGGGGTTAAAGAACTAATGTAATTTTAAAACACCGTTCACGATAAACCCAAAATCGACTTCCATTAGATATGGAATCTTCACAGAAATCAAATCAATATATGATCGTTATAAATTTCTGTATCCGACCAATAATATAAATGGAATAACGGCAAAGCCTTTTAAATTCCATATGTAGTATCGGTCTTTTTTTACAGAACTTATCTCGGTTATTATTAATTCGAATTCCATTCAATACCAATTTAGTATATTAAATTGGAAAATTTTACTTTTGGAAAATTTCCATTTAAATCTTAATAAAAGATTTATAAATTCAAAATCATATTTTCACTGTCAGTTGGGTTAAAGAACAAATGTCGCTTAAAAACATAGTTCACAATAAACCCAACTCACATTTTATTTTATTCCAATTACTAAATATAAATTGAAAACTTTTAATAATCTTAATTAAAAGATTTATTCTTTTCTCAACTAGGTTTAAGAATGGTGTTATTGAAGACACCATTCACAACAAACCCAAAATCCAATTTATTTAATTTAATTTCAATTAAATATTCACTAATTGGAAAACTTCATTAAATCTTAATTTAATGATTTATTCTAGTTAATAACTAGTTCATTTAATAAAAATATATTTTTACCTTTTCAAATATGGAATTTTTCATCCCAATTCTTTCTAAATCATCTATTATGATTTTACATAATTTATTAATATTTTTAATAATTTTATTATCACTCGTACAGTCGGTTTACAATAACGGCCACCGAACTGCATCCATAGAGACCTTTTCCAAATTTGATTTGGACACAATTCCAAACCCAACCGTTAGATTTCAAAACTCTTATTATATTCATTGGAAAGCCCTTTTCGATACGAACCCAACGGTTCTGGTTTTAGGAGAATCTGACGGTCAGATCTCCCGTTACGTCAATTTAAAGTTAATGATCGAAACTCGCGAACGGTCGCTGCATGGCGCGTTCTATTCAGACCATTATATACATATATAATATATTTATCGTCGGTTTCTATTTAAAACATATTTTATAAAACATTTGCAAATTCATTAAAAATGATCTTAACTTCATTTTCAATTTTAAAGCAAAATTGAATATTCTATATCTTTATTATATTAAAATAATAATATTTCAAAATACCATATTTTTGAAATCACTACTTTTTAATATTCATTATAAAATGAATAAAAATTGATCGATAACCCATTCGGGTTAAATTAGCGTTTCTACATAACACGGCTTCATATTTTTATATTTTATCCTTCAATGGATATTATCTTAAAATATTAGTTATTTTAAAATATTCTTTATTTTAAACGATTCTTTGTTTTAAAATATTCTTTATTTTAAAACATGGTTTCATTAAAGATACTCTGAACCGGAACGCGACTCAATCAATTATCATATAAATTCGGTCATATGGATTTCATACTTTGCATACGTATATAACAATAATGATAAATAACCACTAAATAATCCATTCACATCCAGAGTGAAATTTTATAACTGTGTGAAACGACCCGTAACTTCCCCGTAAAGGAAAGCGTCGGATAGTTCGAGAACAAACCACAGCAGAACGCAAACAGAAGAACGTTTCATTGTATATCACAACAATGCATCAGATTACAAGAATATACAGAGTATAAAAGAATATTACACGGAAATATCAGAGATTTAAATTACATTTAAATACATCGCAGCGGAAAAATAATACAATACACAACTAGAATGAGATATACGGATACAAAGCTTTCCGGATATCGTTCCAGCTGTAAACCAGGATCCTGTGAATATAAATCTGCAAAACCAAAACTACTAGCTGCCCGTGTCAAAATAAGGGCACCCAGAGTTTAGGTTAAAATAATAAACTCCAGGTCAGTCATGTGACTGGTGTGAGAACTAAAACAGCTATTAATCTTTATTTTAAATCATTAGGTAAATCAAGGGACCACGCCGTATAACACGGAACGGGTTTCCTCCCAAGAATACCAGTGCATAAAACAAACAGCGCAATGCTAAATAAAAGAAAAATGAAGCTGTTATAAGACCCAGGTCCTATCACACAATGCAACGCAAGCCGGGGGATAGGGTTTTTACCTTATAACAGCCAAAGAATGCTTGATACATTTAAAACAAATCATTTGATACTATAATAAGTGCATAGTGTATAAAACAACTTCAAATCATAAGTATCAATCATAGGCGGCATGAGCGCCCCATCCCACTATGTCGCCATACTAGGCTCTACAAATAAAACCGCAAATGTCACGTATTTGGAAATTGGATTTCCGTCTATGAACCGAGGCAAAAGATAGTCCTCAACCGTTTTCTTGACTCTCTAGCCCGAGCCACAGGGTCAGAGCGCATCGACCCTTGGATCGTCAGGGCCGGTCCACCGATGTGGATTAAACTTAAACCCTGAACACTACGTCTCCCCACCCTATGGGGTGTAAGTCTGGTCCGTCTGCCGACCAGAATGCATCGGCCGAAACCGATATAACCGAGGCGCCTCGCAACAGCAACAACCACATAATTCAAACTCGTCAGGGCGTGTAAAACCACTGACGCCACTTTTAACTAGAAAGAAACGCAAGTCCTCCCTGAGGTCCGTCTCCCGTTTTTGGTTCATACCGGGTGTGAAACACGCGAGGTAAACGTTACACAAAGCTACGCCACAAAGGCCGTGCTTTGATCATCACCACAAGACTTTGCTTTTCAACAGAAGCCTCGATCAATTGCCACTTAGGCATGCCACACAGGCAATTCACTCCATGCGTTTGATATCCATCAATATATAACCCCTGAGCTCGTACGTCTCAGAGAAGGGCGTTAAGCAAGAGAATAAATTCTCCGCCGCCAAACAGATATATATTTAATAGAGATCAATCACACGGACTAAAATCCAATGTCAGACACACAGTCCATTTACAAGTCCGTTCTGGGTCTGAACGAAACCGGAGGCACCTAGTACCCCGCATATCCATCGATCTCCAAGTACGTCTGGACGATCACTAACTGTTTCCATCTTCTTGGGTGTACAGCCCAATCAAGATCATCAGTAATCACCCAAACGACGTGAAGACTTCCGGTCTTCGACCACCGTCTTCATCTTCGACACCACGTCGAATCAGTTATTCAGAATGGGATAAACCCGGTCTTTCTGAATAACTCGCGTATATATTATAAAAGTGTTACACAAACACAACATACGCCTCATTCCAATTCAGAATATTCTTTTATTCAAATATTCCTATACTTTGGGAAAAGTTCCCATTAATTTTATCCAAGATAAATTCTTTAAATTTATTCTTTAATCTCCTTTGAATATCAATTCAAACTAGTCGGGATTAGCGAACCACACCCAAGTAATCATTTATTTTATTACCCAATCCCAACCTATTCATCCCATGAAGTAAAACTGGTAATACTTCATATCTAACACCACAGTGTTATCGGTAAATTCAATTACCATTTCACGTTCAAATCTAATTAAAGATTTAACTATCGCCTGGAGTAAAACTGGTGATACTCCATTCTCGATCTTTTCAATCTAATTAAAGATTCATTAAAACTTCACTTAGTTTTAATCTTTGACTGGGTTAAAGAATCAGTGTCATTTAAAACACGGTTCTCGATAAACCCAAAATCACATTCCATTAATTATCGGGTTAAAGAACGAGTGTTATTTAAAAACACTGTCCACGATAAACCCAAAAATCAATATCAATTCAATTCCAATTAAATATTATTTAATTGGCACACTTCATTAAATCTAAATAAAAAGATTTAATCTTTTCTCAACTGGGTTCAAGAACAGTGTTAGTGAAGACACCATTCACGACAAACCCAAATCACATTTGATATTCAATACAAGGCTCTGAATAGAAAATATATCGGCTTATATTCAATATCAAATTCTACGACCAACAAATGTCGTATTGGAAATAACGATATAAATATATATCTTTCAAATTTCCATAACAACATCTGTATAATCACGAATTCCAACATCGAAATATCCCGAAGACAATTTCGATTCAAATCCACTCCAATGCAATCATTGGAAATTTTGGTTATTTTCAAAACCCTTTTCCAATTCAATTTATTTATTTAAAAATAAATAGAATTATAATTCTATTTCAAAACTAGTTCATTTCGATAAAAATCTATTTTTATCTTTTCAAATATGGAGTTTTTCATCCCAATTCTTCTCAAATCATTTCTTATGATTTTACACAAATTATTACTATTTTTAATAATTTTATCAAGGCCCGTACAGTCGATTTCCAACAACGGCCATCGAACTGCACTTACAGCGACCTTTTTCAAATTTGATTTGGACGTATCTCCAAATCCAACCGTTAGATTTCAAATTTCTAACATTCGTTAGAAAGCTCTTTTCGATACGAACCCAACGGTTCCGGTTTTAGGAGAATCCGACGGTCGGATCTCCCGTAATGTCCATTTGAAATAAATGGTCGAAATTCACGAACTGCCGCGGCGCGGCGCGTTCTATTCAGGCCATTATATTATATATATAATATATACTTCGTCGATTTCTATTTAAAACGAATTATATAAATAGTTTTGAATTCGTTTCAAAAACATTTTCAACTTCCTTTTCAATTCAAATCACAATTGAATTCTTCTTTATAGATTCGTTTTAAAATTCATTTCTATTCAATTCAAATTTCAATTCAATTTGAATTCGTTTTCAATTCAATTCATTTCGAAATCGTTTTCAATTCAATTCAATTCGAAATCGTTTTCAATTCACTTTGAATTCGTTTTCAATTCAATTCATTTCGAAATCGTTTTCAATTCAATTCATTTCGAAATCGTTTTCAATTCACTTCATTTCGAAATCGTTTTCAATTCACATTGAATTCGTTTCCAATTCACTTCATTTCGAAATCGTTTTCAATTCACTTTGAATTCGTTTCCAATTCACTTCATTTCGAAATCGTTTTCAATTCACTTTATTTCGAAATCGTTTTCAATTCAATTCAATTCGAAATCGTTTTCAATTCACTTTGAATTCGTTTTCAATTCAATTCATTTCGAAATCGTTTTCAATTCACTTTATTTCGAAATCGTTTCAATTCAATTCATTTCGAAATCGTTTAAAATCGATATAAATATCGTTCACGTCAAAATGGCGTCAAACTAATCAACACGACTTCATAAATTTCTATTTTCAAATATTCTATTTCAAATATTTCTATTTCAAATATTTCCATTTCTAAACTGGAATGAGGCCCAATCAATTACCATATAAAATTAATTATATGGATTTTCACATAACACATGTATATGATAGCATTGAAAAATGATCAACCATCAACCAAAGTGCACTACACTGTATAAGCATCAAATATAGATATCTAACGCTTATAACAGCCTGTCAATCGATCGATCGACATATTTAATCAATTAGGATGAGTGAACTTCAAATTTCATCCCAACACCCGTGTGGGGTTTTCAAACAATCAAACACAGATTTTAGTTGTGCAGTTGGGCGATGTGTAAAATTTATCGTCCCAATCAATGTCAGTCAAATCAGTGTACATAAACAAACCGTCCGGTTTGTAAATGAATATTTTATTTTGTTCACTTCACTATTTTCATATTCACGTTAAAAATTATATTTTTAACGATAAAACATTTTATTTCAACCTATGAATTTCTATTCAATTCATTTATTTAATAAAATGATATTTTTATTTTTCTAACATATTTTAGAAAATTTCGGCGGCATAACGGCACGATACTAGAAACGGGACGAGGCCTAGCCTTATCCCCGGTCTAGTGAAGGCCCACGCCATTCACACATCAATCAAACCATTCAATTTCACCAAACAATTCAAATTCAAATCAAATCATATAACTAATCTATACAACCAAACAAACAAGTCCATGGTCTGTGGACGATTGTGTCGGGTGCTACTAAGCACCGTCTGCATCCTAGTATATATATATAACTAGAAAATTAAATTGAAAGGTGAGAAGTTCTCACATATAGCTATCCTAGCTCCACGGCACTTCTTTTAGAGAAGTCTTCGTCGTCATCGCGTCCTTTTTCATCTTCGTTGCCCGTAGTCACTACATATATAAAAATCGAATTTTTACTTCGCTATTCAATATATAAAAATCGAATTTTTACTTCGCTATTCAATATATAAAAATCATATTTTTATTTCGAAGTTCAACATATAAAAATCATATTTTTAATTCGAAGTTCAACATATAAAAATCATATTTTTAATTCGAAGTTCAACATATAAAAATCATATTTTTAATTGGAAGTTCAACATATAAAAATCATATTTTTAATTGGAAGTTCAACATATAAAAATCATATTTTTAATTCGAAGTTCAACATATAAAAATCATATTTTTAATTCGAAGTTCAACATATAAAAATCATATTTTTAATTCGAAGTATCGAATCTTTTCTAGTTTAAAAGTCACAACTTTTATCATATAAAAACCCAACGTTATACAATTAAAGATCCTAACTTTCCTTATTTAAAAGTCTAATCTTTTTCTTTTTAAAGTCCTAATCTTTTCTTTGAAAAGTTCAAATTAAAAATCAGTTTTTAAATCTGAAAATAATTAGTTTATAAATCTTTAACAAATCAGTTTTCATAGTAAAATAAAATAAAATAAAAAAACAGTTTAAAGTAAATAAATAAATAAAAAACTGTTTAGGAACTTACAGGGGGGGGGGGCTCGTCGGCGGCTCGGAGGGGGTCTGGGCGGTGAGGGGTCGCGGGTTGGTGGCGGCACGGTGGAGGTCAGGCGAGGGGGGGCTTCGCGGTGCTCAATGGCGCTGGGGGGGGGGGGGGTTTCGCCGTCGCGGCGCCTTGGGGGAAGGAGGAGAGCAGGAAGAAGAAGGAGGCGGGGAGAGAGGTGCGAGGCAGGGTGGAGGGCGGTGGCGCGATCGACGGGGAAGGAGATCGATCTTCGTTCGTTTTTTTTTCTTTTTTTTTTTATTTCGATTCGCAGATGAATGATCGGGGGGGGGGGGCAAAAGGTTTTAAGGGGTGAGGAAGAGATTTTTTTTTTTTTTTTTTTTTTGCTAATAGTTGACTTTTACATATGACCTCGTAACGAGGCCCACCGCCTGTCGCCCATAGCGTTTTACCCCCATTCCGAACACAATGGGATATGTATCGTAGGTTGATTCGATAGTTGCAATCAGTTTCCGTTGAATTTACATTTAAATCATTATATTTAATTTTAAACGTACATTTCAAATTACCGGGGTCACATACTAACTAGAAAAATTCCAGAAAAATATTTTCTAGCTTCGTATTGACGATACGGTCCTAACAAAACTAGTTTCGTCGAATTCTGAGACCGTTTGAAAAATGGCCAATTTCCAGTCGATTAAAATCAACTGAAACCGGTCAAATGCGTTTTCCTTCGCCACGCTCACATATTGATTCGAAAAATTATGAAATTTGAAACCTAGCAATAACTTGACATCACGGACCTAACAAAACTGGTTTCGTCGAAATCCGAGGTCATTTGCAAAATGTCCATTTTTAAGGGCCTGAATTCCATAACGACTATTCAGAATTTTCAACTGGACATATCTTTTGATTCCCGCTATGAAATTTCGATTATTCGGATTCGTTGGAAAGATATTATCAATTAGATCCTAATGTTTTTAGTTTCACTAAAATCCGGATTGTTTTGCACCCGATACATTCAATTGAAGTTTGAAATCGAATTATCGAACTACCGCGCCATTTTCAATTCTATTTATAATTATATATAAATATTTATATTCTAACGACGACGTATATAATATATACGTTCTAATTATATTCAAAATAAATTTCTCGTCGATTCTATTTAAAATAATCTATTTTAAATATTCAAAATTCGCTAAATTTGCCAATTTAAAAATTTCAATCTGGCTCGCATTTTCCGGGTTGTTACAATCTCCCCCACTTAAAACTTTTCGTCCCCGAAAAGGAACAAAGTCGAAAGTGGTTTGATTAATTAACTCTACGCTCGATCTGGCTTCCATTCTCCAACCCTTTGGTTTCTGAGGATTTTCAAATTTTCAAAAATTTGGCTAACACTCTAAATTTTTGAAAAATTTCGCCATAACCTCCCCTGCACCGGGAGCATCGGGGAATTTCAAATAGCTTCCCCGGTCCTTCAGATCTCAAAAAGAAAAAGAAAAAGCCAAGCGGCTAGCCAATAGGCTCATAAAATCATCATCACCCAAACAAAACAGTAAATTATGTAGTAAACATGTACCTATTTGTCGGGCAAACAAATTTTATTCTTCGGCTCTAGCCTCCTTGCTATGACCTGTTCAATGTAAGTATATGTATATGCAAGCAATTGCGACCAATTTTCAATAAAATTCAATATTTGACTCAAATGAACTAAATGGTTCAAATTTTAATCATTCATACAATAATCAAACAATACAACCATCAATCAATTAGTTGATTAGTTTTTCAAATGCATAACTTTGATATATATACAGAAAATCATGTTTTTGATGCCAATTCACAACATTGTGTTCTAGCTATATATATAAGTTTTGGTTCTCACACCAGTCTAATGGAAATATATAGATATCACACCTTCGTCACTCGAAAATAAATGCTGATGATGTTTCGAACCACCATCAGAACATCTCCGGACGACTAGAATGTGATTCTATATCTATCCAGTATATTAAAATTTCGAATACACGCGGATCAGACGTATACGCAAAATCTATATATACTGGATTGTCCACATCAATATAAATAGATAATCAAATACGAATAATTGATTTAAATTTTCAAAACAAAATTTGTTTTCATTTGAAAAATATACTCTTCACACTCGTTCTAGGATACTACTGATCCTATCTCTAACGAGTCATTCTAATTGGATATTACTAATCCAATATCTGATGAATTCTTTCGTATGGTTCTAATGTGCCTTGTTCTCTGAGCTTTGTAAACCAAAGCTCTGATACCAAATGAAACGACCCGTAACTTCCCCGTAAAGGAAAGCGTCGGATAGTTCGAGAACAAACCACAGCAGAACGCAAACAGAAGAACGTTTCATTGTATATCACAACAATGTATCAGATTACAAGAATATACAGAGTATAAAAGAATATTACACGGAAATATCAGAGATTTAAATTACATTTAAATACATCGCAGCGGAAAAATAATACAATACACAACTAGAATGAGATATACGGATACAAAGCTTTCCGGATATCGTTCCAGCTGTAAACCAGGATCCTGTGAATATAAATCTGCAAAACTAAAACTACTAGCTGCCCGTGTCAAAATAAGGGCACCCAGAGTTTAGGTTAAAACAATAAACTCCAGGTCAGTCATGTGACTGGTGTGAGAACTAAAACAGCTATTAATCTTTATTTTAAATCATTAGGTAAATCAAGGGACCACGCCGTATAACACGGAACGGGTTTCCTCCCAAGAATACCAGTGCATAAAACAAACAGCGCAATGCTAAATAAAAGAAAAATGAAGCTGTTATAAGACCCAGGTCCTATCACACAATGCAACGCAAGCCGAGGGATAGGGTTTTTACCTTATAACAGCCAAAGAATGCTTGATATGTTTAAAACAAATCATTTGATACTATAATAAGTGCATAGTGTATAAAACAACTTCAAATCATAAGTATCAATCATAGGCGGCATGAGCGCCCCATCCCACTATGTCGCCATACTAGGCTCTACAAATAAAACCGCAAATGTCACGTATTTGGAAATTGGATTTCCGTCTATGAACCAAGGCAAAAGATAGTCCTCAACCGTTTTCGTGACTCTCTAGCCCGAGCCACAGGGTCAGAGCGCATCGACCCTTGGATCGTCAGGGCCGGTCCACCGATGTGGATTAAACTTAAACCCTGAACACTACGTCTCCCCACCCTATGGGGTGTAAGTCTGGTCCGTCTGCCGACCAGAATGCATCGGCCGAAACCGATATAACCGAGGCGCCTCGCAACAGCAACAACCACATAAGTCAAACTCGTCAGGGCGTGTAAAACCACTGACGCCACTTCTAACTAGAAAGAAACGCAAGTCCTCCCTGAGGTCCGTCTCCCGTTTTTGGTTCATACCGGGTGTGAAACACGCGAGGTAAACGTTACACAAAGCTACGCCACAAAGGCCGTGCTTTGATCATCACCACAAGACTTTGCTTTTCAACAGAAGCCTCGATCAATTGCCACTTAGGCATGCCACACAGGCAATTCACTCCATGCGTTTGATATCCATCAATATATAACCCCTGAGCTCGTACGTCTCAGAGAAGGGCGTTAAGCAAGAGAATAAATTCTCCGCCGCCAAACAGATATATATTTAATAGAGATCAATCACACGGACTAAAATCCAATGTCAGACACACAGTCCATTTACAAGTCCGTTCTGGGTCTGAACGAAACCGGAGGCACCTAGTACCCCGCATATCCATCGATCTCCAAGTACGTCTGGACGATCACTAACTGTTTCCATCTTCTTGGGTGTACAGCCCAATCAAGATCATCAGTAATCACCCAAACGACGTGAAGACTTCCGGTCTTCGACCACCGTCTTCATCTTCGACACCACGTCGAATCAGTTATTCAGAATGGGATAAACCCGGTCTTTCTGAATAACTCGCGTATATATTATAAAAGTGTTACACAAACACAACATACGCCTCATTCCAATTCAGAATATTCTTTTATTCAAATATTCCTATACTTTGGGAAAAGTTCCCATTAATTTTATCCAAGATAAATTCTTTAAATTTATTCTTTAATCTCCTTTGAATATCAATTCAAACTAGTCGGGATTAGCGAACCACACCCAAGTAATCATTTATTTTATTACCCAATCCCAACCTATTCATCCCATGAAGTAAAACTGGTAATACTTCATATCTAACACCACAGTGTTATCGGTAAATTCAATTACCATTTCACGTTCAAATCTAATTAAAGATTTAACTATCGCCTGGAGTAAAACTGGTGATACTCCATTCTCGATCTTTTCAATCTAATTAAAGATTCATTAAAACTTCACTTAGTTTTAATCTTTGACTGGGTTAAAGAATCAGTGTCATTTAAAACACGGTTCTCGATAAACCCAAAATCACATTCCATTAATCATCGGGTTAAAGAACGAGTGTTATTTAAAAACACTGTCCACGATAAACCCAAAAATCAATATCAATTCAATTCCAATTAAATATTATTTAATTGGCACACTTCATTAAATCTAAATAAAAAGATTTAATCTTTTCTCAACTGGGTTCAAGAACAGTGTTAGTGAAGACACCATTCACGACAAACCCAAATCACATTTGATATTCAATACAAGGCTCTGAATAGAAAATATATCGGCTTATATTCAATATCAAATTCTACGACCAACAAATGTCGTATTGGAAATAACGATATAAATATATATCTTTCAAATTTCCATAACAACATCTGTATAATCACGAATTCCAACATCGAAATATTCCGAAGACAATTTCGATTCAAATCCACTCCAATGCAATCATTGGAAATTTTGGTTATTTTCAAAACCCTTTTCCAATTCAATTTATTTATTTAAAAATAAATAGAATTATAATTCTATTTCAAAACTAGTTCATTTCGATAAAAATCTATTTTTATCTTTTCAAATATGGAGTTTTTCATCCCAATTCTTCTCAAATCATTTCTTATGATTTTACACAAATTATTACTATTTTTAATAATTTTATCAAGGCCCGTACAGTCGATTTCCAACAACGGCCATCGAACTGCACTTACAACGACCTTTTTCAAATTTGATTTGGACGTATCTCCAAATCCAACCGTTAGATTTCAAATTTCTAACATTCGTTAGAAAGCTCTTTTCGATACGAAGCCAACGGTTCCGGTTTTAGGAGAATCCGACGGTCGGATCTCCCGTAATGTCCGTTTGAAATAAATGGTCGAAATTCACGAACTGCCGCGGCGCGGCGCGTTCTATTCAGGCCATTATATTATATATATAATATATATAATATATACTTCGTCGATTTCTATTTAAAACGAATTATATAAATAGTTTTGAATTCGTTTCAAAAACATTTTCAACTTCCTTTTCAATTCAAATCACAATTGAATTCTTCTTTATAGATTCGTTTTAAAATTCATTTCTATTCAATTCAAATTTCAATTCAATTTGAATTCGTTTTCAATTCAATTCATTACGAAATCGTTTTCAATTCAGTTCAATTCGAAATCGTTTTCAATTCACTTTGAATTCGTTTTCAATTCAATTCATTTCGAAATCGTTTTCAATTCAATTCATTTCGAAATCGTTTTCAATTCACTTCATTTCGAAATCGTTTTCAATTCACTTTGAATTCGTTTCCAATTCACTTCATTTCGAAATCGTTTTCAATTCACTTTGAATTCGTTTCCAATTCACTTCATTTCGAAATCGTTTTCAATTCACTTTATTTCGAAATCGTTTTCAATTCAATTCAATTCGAAATCGTTTTCAATTCACTTTGAATTCGTTTTCAATTCATTTCGAAATCGTTTTCAATTCACTTTATTTCGAAATCGTTTCAATTCAATTCATTTCGAAATCGTTTAAAATCGATATAAATATCGTTCACGTCAAAATGGCGTCAAACTAATCAACACGACTTCATAAATTTCTATTTTCAAATATTCTATTTCAAATATTTCTATTTCAAATATTTCCATTTCTAAACTGGAATGAGGCCCAATCAATTACCATATAAAATTAATTATATGGATTTTCACACAACACATGTATATGATAGCATTGAAAAATGATCAACCATCAACCAAAGTGCACTACACTGTATAAGCATCAAATATAGATATCTAACGCTTATAACAGCCTGTCAATCGATCGATCGACATATTTAATCAATTAGGATGAGTGAACTTCAAATTTCATCCCAACACCCGTGTGGGGTTTTCAAACAATCAAACACAGATTTTAGTTGTGCAGTTGGGCGATGTGTAAAATTTATCGTCCCAATCAATGTCAGTCAAATCAGTGTACATAAACAAACCGTCCGGTTTGTAAATGAATATTTTATTTTGTTCACTTCACTATTTTCATATTCACGTTAAAAATTATATTTTTAACGATAAAACATTTTATTTCAACCTATGAATTTCTATTCAATTCATTTATTTAATAAAATGATATTTTTATTTTTCTAACATATTTTAGAAAATTTCGGCGGCATAACGGCACGATACTAGAAACGGGACGAGGCCTAGCCTTATCCCCGGTCTAGTGAAGGCCCACGTCATTCACACATCAATCAAACCATTCAATTTCACCAAACAATTCAAATTCAAATCAAATCATATAACTAATCTATGCAACCAAACAAACAAGTCCATGGTCTGTGGACGATTGTGTCGGGTGCTACTAAGCACCGTCTGCATCCTAGTATATATATAACTAGAAAATTAAATTGAAAGGTGAGAAGTTCTCACATATAGCTATCCTAGCTCCACGGCACTTCTTTTAGAGAAGTCTTCGTCGTCATCGCATCCTTTTTCATCTTCGTTGCCCGTAGTCACTACATATATAAAAATCGAATTTTTACTTCGCTATTCAATATATAAAAATCGAATTTTTACTTCGCTATTCAATATATAAAAATCATATTTTTATTTCGAAGTTCAACATATAAAAATCATATTTTTAATTCGAAGTTCAACATATAAAAATCATATTTTTAATTCGAAGTTCAACATATAAAAATCATATTTTTAATTGGAAGTTCAACATATAAAAATCATATTTTTAATTCGAAGTTCAACATATAAAAATCATATTTTTAATTCGAAGTTCAACATATAAAAATCATATTTTTAATTCGAAGTTCAACATATAAAAATCATATTTTTAATTCGAAGTATCGAATCTTTTCTAGTTTAAAAGTCACAACTTTTATCATATAAAAACCCAACGTTATACAATTAAAGATCCTAACTTTCCTTATTTAAAAGTCTAATCTTTTTCTTTTTAAAGTCCTAATCTTTTCTTTGAAAAGTTCAAATTAAAAATCAGTTTTTAAATCTGAAAATAATTAGTTTATAAATCTTTAACAAATCAGTTTTCATAGTAAAATAAAATAAAATAAAAAAACAGTTTAAAGTAAATAAATAAAAAAAACAGTTTAGGAACTTACAGGGGGGGGCTCGTCTGCGGCTCGGAGGGGGTCTGGGCGGTGAGGGGTCGCGGGTTGGTGGCGGCACGGTGGAGGTCAGGCGAGGGGGGGGGCTTCGCGGTGCTCAATGGCGCTGGGGGGGGGGGGGGGTTTCGCCGTCGCGGCGCCTTGGGGGAAGGAGGAGAGCAGGAAGAAGAAGGAGGCGGGGAGAGAGGGTGCGAGGCAGGGTGGAGGGCGGTGGCGCGATCGACGGGGAAGGAGATCGATCTTCGTTCGTTTTTTTTTCTTTTTTTTTTATTTCGATTCGCAGATGAATGATCGGGGGGGGGGGGGGGGGAAGGTTTTAAGGGGTGAGGAAGAGATATTATTATTATTATTATTATTATTTTTATTTGCTAATAGTTGACTTTTACATATGACCTCGTAACGAGGCCCACCGCCTGTCGCCCATAGCGTTTTACCCCCATTCCGAACACAATGGGATATGTATCATAGGTTGATTCGATAGTTGCAATCAGTTTCCGTTGAATTTACATTTAAATCATTATATTGAATTTTAAACGTACATTTCAAATTACCGGGGTCACATACTAACTAGAAAAATTCCAAAAAAATATTTTCTCGCTTCGTATTGACGATACGGTCCTAACAAAACTAGTTTCGTCGAATTCTGAGACCGTTTGAAAAATGGCCAATTTCCAGTCGATTAAAATCAACTGAAACCGGTCAAACGCGTTTTCCTTCGCCACGCTCACATATTGATTCGAAAAATTATGAAATTTGAATCCTAGCAATAACTTGACATCACAGACCTAACAAAACTGGTTTCGTCGAAATCCGAGGTCATTTGCAAAATGTCCATTTTTAAGGGCCTGAATTCCATAGCGACTATTCAGAATTTTCAACTGGACATATCTTTTGATTCCCGCTATGAAATTTCGATTATTCGGATTCGTTGGAAAGATATTATCAATTAGATCCTAATGTTTTTGGTTTCACTAAAATCCGGATTGTTTTGCACCCGATACATTCAATTGAAGTTTGAAATCGAATTATCGAACTACCGCGCCATTTTCAATTCTATTTATAATTATATATAAATATTTATTTTCTAACGACGACGTATATAATATATACGTTCTAATTATATTCAAAATAAATTTCTCGTCGATTCTATTTAAAATAATCAATTTTAAATATTCAAAATTCGCTAAATTTGCCAATTTAAAAATTTCAAACTGGCTCGCATTTTCCGGGTTGTTACACTGTGCGAGCATTAAAATAAATAAATAACGCTCATCACAGACTGTCAATCCATCGATTGACATACAACTAAATATTGGGACTAGTGTATGACAAGTATCATCGCAACACCCATCTGGGGTTTTCACACAACAACAATTTACATATACAAATCATTGGTAAATAAATTTAACCAATTATGATTTGGTTTGAATTATCTCTACATGACTAACATGTAAATGACCTTATTTCTTAGTCTAACAAAGCATATTAACAAATGGTCATTTTTATATTAACATCGATCAAATGTAAATATCATGATTTTAATGAATCGAAACCTACTTAACAAATGAACAATTTTCTAATTCACTATATGAATGATAATGTTTTGAATAAACAAAACATATAATGATTACTTTTCTACTACATGTAAATGGTAATGTTTTGAATAAACAAAACATATAACGACAAAGGATTATTTTTCTACTAACAGGTAAATGATAATGTTTTGATTAAACAAAAAATAAAATGATTCTTTTTCTAATTTTCTAATATTAACATTAAAAATGTGTTTTCAATCTGAAACATATTTCATAATGAAATATGTAATTTTTTCTACTCTTTATAGTATTAACATTAAAAATGGGTTTTTAATGTGAAACATATTTCATAATGAAATATGTATATTTTTCATAACATGATTTATTTTCAACAAGGGAATACAAATAAAAACATAACTTTTTATTTCATGCTTTATTTGCAACAAGGAATGCAGATAAAGATTTAACTTTTTTTATTTCTAGTTTTATTTACATCAAGGAATGTAAATAAAAGAAAATTGTAACTTTTTAATTTCAATGTATATTTGAGTGAATGTAAAAGAAACAAATTTATTTTCAATGAATATTTACATTAGTGAATACAAATAAAAGAACAAATTTTACTTTCAATGTATATTTGCACTTATGAATGCAAATAAAAGAACAAACTTTATTTTGAATATATATTTGCATTTGTGAATGCAAATAAAAGAACAAATTTTATTTTAAATATATATTTGCTCCTCTAATCAAGTTTGACCAAAAATGTATATTTATTTCACTAATTCAAGTTTTGATAAAAATGTGAATTTTCTATTCACTAATCAGGTTTTGATAAAAGTGATATTTTCAATTCAATAATCATATTTTGATAAAAGTGATATTTTCAATTCAATAACCATATTTTGATAAAAGCGATATTTTCAATTCAATAACCATATTTTGATAAAAGTGATATTTTCAATTCAATAACCATATTTTGATAAAAGTGATATTTTCAATTCAATAACCATATTTTGATCAAAGTGATATTTTCAATTCAATAACCATATTTTGATAAAAGTGATATTTTCAATTCAATAACCATATTTTGATAAAAGTGATATTTTCAATTCAATAACCATATTTATTTAACCAACGCATACAGATCTATAATTTAACGAACAAATCTATGTTCGTAGATCACCAACAAACAGACAATCATCCACAATATCATCACATAACAGATCTGAATTATACACATTCAATCACCACTTAGCAAATAAATTAAATAATTAATTATTAAAAAGAAGAAATCTTACATCGTTCTTATTTCAGATATGGAATTTGGTCACAATTGGATCTGCTCGGTTTCAACTCTAGTCAGCTCTATGCTGTAGTGCTCGGAAATACGATCGCAACACAATCAGTTTGGCTGCATTCTGATTTCGATTGCAAAAGATATGATTATTTAAAGATTTGATAGCATAAATAATTAATTAATTTATAATTAACACTAATTACATCTGTTAAGGAATTAGGCCGTCGTTATTCTCTTCTTCCCAGATGTTGCTGTAACCCATCGTTGCGCCCTAGGGCTCACACCCACGCCTATCACTGATGATCGGACCAAAATCCGACGATGCCCCGACGTCGCCCGAAGTGCCTTCCACCTCCGCCTGGAACCAGACTCAACTCGTCGCCCCCTAGCTCCTTGAATTCCGCTCCAAAGCTGCTGCGTTTGGAGCTCTAGATCCGCCACAATACTTCACGAGAAATCATCTCATCTGTATGGAATGATAGAGCAGAAAAGTCTCCTCGATTTTCATGTAAAAGTTTGGATTTAATTGTTGAATTTTTGGAAACGATTTGGGGTCAAAATTAGAAGAGAATCGACCATCAAAAGGAAGAGATGGCGGCTGATACGAGTGGACTAGGGTTGGGTATTCTGAGCCGTATTTATACAGTATACATAGCGTATTTTATTTTATTAAATTAATTAATTCAAGAAATTAACTTGTTGAACCATCCGAACTTTGATTTAAACCCAACGAGTGTCGCCCCCGCTAATAACCCCCATCCCGGACACAATGGAACATGTTTTGTAACCCAATTCGGCTGTTACAATATGTTTTTCTAAAAATTAAATTATAAATTATTTAATTATTGAATTCAAACGTACATTTTAATTTACCGGGGCCACATACGGACTCCAAAAATTACAGAAAAATTATTTCTAGTTATGTTTTGACGATACGGTTCTAACAAGACTAATTTCGTCCTATTCTGAGACTGTTTGAAAAATGGCCATTTTCAAGTCGATTAAATTTGATCGAAACTGACAAAACACGTTTTCCTTTGCCACGCTCACATATTAATCCGAAAAATTATAAAAATTGAAACCTAGAAATAATTTGACATTCCGGTTCCAACAAAAGTGGTTTCGTCGAAAACCGAGGTCGTTTGAAAAATGACTATTTTTAAGGCCAATATATTATATTAAAATATATATAAATCTTATAGCGACTTTTCTAAATTTTAAACTGGACATAACTTTCTATTCCTGCGATGAAATTTCAGTTTCTCGGATTCGTTAGAAAGATATGATTAAACATATTTAAATATTTTTGGTTTTACTGAAATCCGATTTGTTTTGAATCCTGTACAGTCAATCAAAGTTCAAATTCAAATTTTCAAACTGCAGCATTGTTTTAAACTCTTTTTATAATTAAATTGAATTTATTCATTTTAAAATAAATTTTTAGTCGTTCTTGTTTAAAATAAACTATTTCAAATATTAAAAATCCATTAAAATTTCTAAAATAAAAATTTCAAATTGGCCCAAAAATTCCGGGTTGTTACAGAACGTGTAGTTTGGTGATCCGTGTAAAACTATTTCAGCCGGTAGTTTTGTTGCTGAATAGAAAGATCTCGACCATTCTTTGTCTACTGGTTTGCCTACCAAGCTATTTTATTATATAGATAAACTCTTTTGTCCATTTCACTTTTTATTTGAATATATCACGTTCAAATATATTTTAATTACTTATAAACCAATCGAATTCCCTTTTCAACTCAAGTTATATATTTGATTTCAAATATAAATCACAAACCCCTTTTTCTTATTCAAAGTCCAATCTCGATTCAGAATTCCATTTACTAATTATTCTTCAAATTAGTTAATTCTATTCAACAATTAAAAATCTGATTTTTGTTTCAAAAATCAATTCATTACTCCACTTGAGTTCAGATATATTATATAACTCAAATCTGGATTTTTCTAATGGAAATTTGGATTTTATTTGTATAAAAACCTTTTATTTATTTAAATAAACCATTATGGTTTTATAATGGTTATGGCGCTGTTTTTCTGAAAATTTGATTATGACATAACTCAAAATCTATAAAACGAAATCCAGATTTTTCTCTTCCATTAGAAAAACTTTTATCAAATCGGTCTTGACGATTCTTATTTAAAAGAATTCCGACTTAAATTGAGTTCTATGTACTCAACTGAAGTTCGAAACGCCAACTTACGAACTACCTCGCTGTCGCGAGTTCGTTTTTAATCATAAGTGAATATAAACGTTTAAACTTCATTTATAAATAAATTTCAACTCCATTTTAATATATTTAAATATATTTTAAACCAATTTTTCCAATTCAACTTGATATTTATGATTATCCCTAATTGTCAATTATTTCATTACTCGGTTATGGATTAAATTCAATCCTCTATTTTAAATTCTAAATCCTATGGAAATAAAATATTTAATAAAATTTGATATAAATTGAATTTCATTATAATTCCGTTATTTTAATTTTAATTTAGTTTATATTCTGAATTCCCGAAATATAATCAATCATTCTATTTTTCAACACATTTTACAATTCACTTTTAAATTCATACTTGAATTTAAAATTCCAAATTATCCCACAATAATTATCCTATTTAATTTATAAACCCTTTTTGTAAATTTAACTTCCTTGTTTTACAATTTAAAACAAGTTTCATTGCACAATCTATTTGAAACTCAATTCCTTTTATATTCTGGATTCCCCAAAAAAACCATCATTTCCATTTCAAAATGATTTCAAATAATATTTTTAAATTCATACTTGAATTTGAAATTCCTGTTTATCTCTAGATACTTAATACACTACATTTATAAACATTGTTTATAAATTCACTTGTTTTATATATTCAAACAAGTTCCATTTCAAATCCAATTGAAATTTTACCCCTTTTTTGAATATTTTATTTTTATAACTTAAATATAAATCTAGAATCTATTTCCATATTTAAATTTAGTTCTTTCTAAACAATTCCAATATCTTATTTAAAAATCATTTAGTTTATAAAAGTCAACATCGTCGAATAATATCATAAATCCATATGGATTTTTTTAGTTTAATTTATATTCCGAACATTGGAGTAAATACCATTGTTTCCCTTTTTAACATGATCCCAATTCTCATTTTAAATTCATATTTGAATTTTAAATTTTAAATTATCCAAATGATAATTTTTATCTTTGTTTATAAATGAAAGTATGTGTGTGTACTTGCAAAGTATAATATACTCACAAAGATCGTGTAACATGACGAACAATATTCAAGTATGAAGTAATAGCTAATCTCAGAACTATATAATAGTAAATGCAGTAAAAATAGAAAAATCACACCGGAGATTTTTATACTGGTTCGGAGCACCGTCCTACGTCCAGTCTCAGACTTCTGTCTGGATTTTCACTAACAACAATGTAACGTCCCAAAAATTTCGTTAGCTAAAATAAGGAATTAATTAGAGATTTAATTTTTTATAATCAATTTTTATATTGGTACCAAGTTTAGAAATTTAAAATCCAATATATTGTTTTGTATATGACTGAATTCAATATTTAATTCAAAATGATTGATTGGAAATCAAATATATATTGTTGGATATTTGAATTTGAATTTGGTTGGATAATTGAATTAAAGTTGAAATTCAACTGAAAAATAAGTGATTGAATTTAAAAATAAATGTAGTTAGTGTTAATAAATTGGAAATTTTATTTGCTGAAATATATGGAAATTTGGCTGCAGTATGAGTGAATTCGTATGTATAAAGAGATTAGTTTAATGTTTCAAAATTTGGAAACGAACAGAGCTGTTGATGGACTAACAGAATAACATTAGTAAACGGTTAAATAGTTTTAAAATATCATTGTAAAAATGAAATATTATTGTACGCAAATAGAGTCGGATTATAATTAAATTAATTTTACTGGTTCTAGGACGTGAAGATGAAGGGATACATATAAATTTCGTTGCGTTTGGGGATTGTGTTGATGGTTCAAATGTTGAGCGTTCAACGATGGCTTACAGTAGGATTATTATTAAATTAAAACAGTTATAACCTACCTAGGGAAATATCTACGCCAACCTACATCCGTTGATCGCTGAATGCCTAAAACCCTATTGATTTAATGTCGTTCTTATCTTCTATGTGTTCCTTCCTCTGAAAGATTCTCTACCCTTTATATTTGCACCGTCCTCTTCCATTAATTTCAACAGTGAAAAATTTCTCCTTTCTTCCCAAAAAGATAATTTTCCTTCAGCTTAAAAATCATCAAATCGCCCTTTTCAAATTTTTATGGCCTCCAAATGGAATCACCTTATTAATAAAAAAAAATCGCTTGGGTCTCTCCTCTTACGAACCCTAACCACCATCATGCCATCACCGTGAAGCCTAGCTGAAACCAGAAATCACTCCACCGCCATCGACCTGGGTTCTTGCCACCACCGTGTAAATCAGAAGTGGCGTCACCTCCAGGCGCAACAAAACATCGGCATCGTCTGGTCATCACAAAACCCTTGCATCGAAGCCAAGCTTCGTCACCACCCATAGCTTGTCGTTCCAAGGTGAGAATTCACTCACGATTATTTTGTTTCAAGTAATTTAATATCAATATTAGACTGAAATGAATTAGTAAAATTCCCTTTACTGATTTGCGTTAAAAAGTTTGGTTGGAAAGCACATTGTGTTGCTCAAAATTAACCTTTGTTACAAGTTATCTGATTCCAATTAACTAAAACATATGATAGTTGATGGTGTTGTTTATTGTTACTTGATGGTGTTTCTGGTGTTTTGGAGGTTTTTGCATTGATTTCCTTCGCCATTTGCGAGTATTCGCCATTTGCGAGTATTCGCCATTTGAATAACAATGATTTGTTTAACTTGAACTTGTATAGTTTGGTTTCACAATCCGCACACATATATGTGGATACGAGCTTTACTGTGTAATGAGTTGATTAAATTTGAGGTCTTGACTTAGTAGATAACATTTATTTAGCTAAAGCAAATCAATATTTGATAGGGAAATAAAAGGCTTATAGCTATAATGGGACATCAACATAATAAATTAAGTATTGTCTTATATTAAAATGTTGCAATGAATTGTTACTTTGAATCTTTATTTGCTCCAGCATGTGTGACATGTTTGGCCACCTGGGTATTATGATAAATCAGGAACTGGTTAATATTGTAATATTGCAAAGAAAATATGGTTATGCTTTACTGCTATACTTAGTGCTATCCAAAATTGAATACTCATTTGTGAAGTTATATCCCTATTTAATTCAAATTAAAAAAATACAAAATATATAAGCATACATGACAATTCACACGCTTACTTTATTTTATTTTATAAAACTTGTGCTGATAACAACATGCGAATACTATGTGTGTTCAGGAAACCTGATATAGACATACTCACCGATATATATACACTATTATATACTGAGATGATAAAGTTAAACAGGAGTTCGAGAGTGGGGCCTGTGTTGCTGAACTATATGTAACTATATATAAAAGTTTAATTTGCTGTTAAATACTATGTTTACAACTGCTCGCTTTTTCTATATTCTTGCTGCGATAATATCAGAAGAAGAGAGTGTATGAATAATATTATGAGACAAGACCATTAATTAGTCCCCAGACCACTATCAGCCCAAGATTAAGGATGTGCTCTATAGTGCACAACTTCGGAAACTGTGTACCACTTCAATTGCATAACTCTACTAGCACAATTGTTGTTGTATACCACATAGTAGTAGTGCACAATATCAGCAGCTTACTATCGGAACAGTTTGCGAAGTTTGCAATGTTCTTAAAGGAACTTGCAATAATAACCATGCAACTAAAACCCAGTTAATTTTACTAAAATCCAGCTAATTTAAACACTCAATATAAACAGAATCATATCATATTCACTAAATCTGAACTACATGAATCATGATGTACTATGGTTTTGCTTGTTTCTTTGATTCCCCTTGACAAATATATTGGGTTTTGTTTGTACTAAAACTGGAAATATCTAAACAGTCCATTATTTGGAAATCCGACAACATTTCATGTTATTTAAAACTCGAACAACCCATTTCTGTCGTTGGGCCTTCGTGATTTACGTTTGCTCATACAACTTATAATGCCAAGTTAACACTTGCTTTGCTTGATCATGGTTGATCACATTTTTGTGCCACTATAGTTTTAGTTTTTTCATTAAAATGTATGCTGCACTACATACATACTTGGACCATGAGAAATGACTTACATCTTGAATTTGGAATCCGCATGACTGTTAGTATTTACTGTTTAATTTCTAGTGTTCTACTGAAATTAATTTTCATCATGACCATGCTTTTGGATTGTTTGAACCTTGAATTTCCTATCGTAATATTTATAAAATAGTTCATTTTCAAGTGTAATTGTTATTTGTACCTCCTATACATCTTGTCCTATTCGAATTGCCATGCTGTTTAGCATTTTCCTGACTCTTGTAAATGAACACATACCGCCATTTCTTCCAGAACACTGAACATACTCACATGTATGCCCTTCTAAAATATATCTTGTATGGGTTAAGGAACTGAACCTGACCGCACGTTCTTTTGGCTTGCTCTTTATCATATATTATCTATTGGGATATCTCTTGAATGTTACACTTGCCAACATCACTTATTGCCATACCCGTAAAGTTTGGTGCATTTTGTTCCCGGTGGTAACCTATATGGTGGAAATTATTTACTGGTTTATGCCATTTCCACAAATCCCATGCTAACTTACATATCCACATACACTTATGGACTGCATTCAAATATATTCAGCATCTACATAGGCTGCATTCAAATATTTAATAAGTGGTGTATTTCTTGTTATTCAAAACATGATTCTTTTTGTATATATGTGGTGGCCGATGCATACGTGTATATATATATACCATCGTATGTGTATATATGTATCATCAGCATACGTTTATACGTAAATATTCATGATGTGCGTATTTGTTTATTCTGAGTTGCAATGTTTCGACACTCGCTCTTGGAAACGATGTACTTGAAATTTAATAAACTTTTAGGATTAACTATTTTATTTCCGTTTCTTTTGAAATTAATTTACTTGAACAAATGATTAATCCTTACTCGAGTGTTTTATGTTTTTGTATGGAACGCTCGGGTCAGATCCAAGCATTACAGATTTAAAGATTTCTGCATAGGATTCAAAGATTGGCGAAGCTGGGGATCCAAAGAAGGCGCACTCTGAAGATTTTAAAAATAGTAATATTTTTCCAAATTCAAATTGTATTTTTATGTCGCTGTATAAAAGGATTTGTGTCAAACTCTGATTTATAAATAAAAGTTTATTTCACTGTTCAATACTGTATTATTTATTTATTCTGTGTTTTATGTTTTGATTCTATTTTAAACTCTGTAAGCTAAATAACGATCCGTCGATTTGAACGTTTTGAATTTGTTTAATTACCCTTTTGAAGCGGTCAAATTGGAGGGACGTCACAAACAACCTCACTTCACCCGGAGGAACATGTATACACACCCAAGCAGCCAAATGGGAATTTCACGCCTCTAACAACACGAGGACTTCAACACTTGCCTCTTACAACACGGAGGACTTCACTACTTGCCTCTTACAACATGGAGGACTTCAACAAAGATGAATATACTCTGTAGTTGACAATGTGTGTTCTTGATAACATGAATTTTTCAATTCTTGTACAACCTTCCTATAATCTTATCCTCAAATAGTATTTGTGTTTATGAAGATTTTGGAAGATGATATCGTATTGAATCAAAAGAATAGTATATAAATTCTAGGATTCAAGAACGATATTGTGAAGAATATGAGCGTTTGAGTACTAGGGAGTTCAAGAATGAAATCAATAGTATAGAGATTAGATAGAAAGAATTGGTGAATTGAAATGATGATTTCAAAATGTTTATATAGGAGATAAACAGTTGTAACCATTAGTAAGGAGTTACAATCAAAGGATATGATCATTGGTGAAGAGGAAGAGAAGCAACTCATGAAGAAATGGAAGTGACTATTTGAATAATTGCTTCTGTTTAAAAACGGTCGACAAGTAAAAATGGACTAGTAGACAGGAATTTAAATATATATACGTTATGTGTATATGTGTGCACGTTTATTGTGCAAACTGGGCAAAAACGGTCGACTGGTCCGATTTGGGCGGTCGACCGGTTATGCCCAGTTTGCACAATTAATATATATACATATCTGTATATATATAAATATTGATTATTTGAGGATAGATTTTAACATTAACGAACACTATTATCATACCAACTAATCAATCTCTTATTGAATAATACCATATGTAGCTCCTTATTTCCTAAACTAATGAAAATTGCCTTTTTGTCGATCATCGCGTATCTCTTTGGCATAATTTAAAAATCATTGACTCAACATTCTCCCTCTTTTTGATTGATGACAATATATCTCTGAATCTCCCCCTGTATATAGTCTCCCCCAGAATTTGTGCCTGTAAATATTGACTATGTTTCCTGCACATATGATATTAGTGCATCTTTCGCCTGCATATACAATGTTAATATCATATTTCTCCTCCTTTGTCATCGACAAAAAGGATAGTGTTAGTATATAAATAAGCAACAATGAAATCGATACTAGCAGAGGTTAAAGCAACACATAACAAATAGCATAGATTATAAGAGTCATAGAGTACGAGCAAACATAAGTCTTACTACGAATAAAAGTACGACACCATTTAGATACAAGTGTCGTAATAAGTCTTAAAAACATAAAAGCATAAGTTCATAACACGAATGAAGAAACAATCTACTCGGATTCCGTTTCCTCTCCTACTTCTTCCTCTTCTTCTTCATCAATCATTTGAGATTTACCTCGACTCCGTCCATGACTAGTGTCAGAATTAGTACCCTCTTCCGAAGATGTCCAAGCAAAAGATGGAGGAGTTGGACGTTTGCCGGGGTCCTGTGCTTGCATAGAAGAAGAAGATGCGCCATAAGATATTGCTTCCCATATAGACCCGAAGAATGACTTAAGTTTGTTAAAGCATTTATCCATTTTAGTGTCCATATGCTTAAGTCGAGCTTCGAGAAGAAATTGGTTTTGTGCAATAGTTTCAAGACTTTCTTTTGTTGAGGAAGTCGAGCGTAAAAGTTTTACTTCCATTGGTTTTGGACGGGATGGTTGAGAATAAGTTCCTTGATGGCCTTGTTCCTTCCATTGTTCAAAAGGAATGATATAAAAACATGGTTCAGGAAGTTTCATCTGCTTAATCGAAGCATTGTTTATGCACTTGGGCCTTGAAATAGTGGAATGAGGAGGACTGATGCCACAATCAAGTAAGAGTCGCATAATATATTCATTATAGAAGGGATGCAGCCTAGTTAAATCATTTACTTGTAAAATCTCATCAAAGATCATTTCAATCCAATTAAAGTGAATGCCCCCATAAATTGCATATAAAGCTTTGAAATTTTCCTTGTAAGCGGCATCAAAATTTCCAATTCGTGGTAAAAGAGAATGCATGATGGTACAATGAAGAACTTTAGCCGTAGGACGTAAATTAATTGATTTTGAACTGTCCTTGTCATCTTCAATAAATTCGTGACTTATTTGATTACGGACGTGGACATTACAAAAGTTACTTGATAATTTTTTCCCTATAAGATCAGAACCAAGAACATTTTTCATCCGTTCACATGAGATAAAGACTTGTTGGTCACACACAACCGACCAAAGACATTGAGCAAGATTCTCCGGTTTGTATTTGTCCAAATTTATATTAGCATAGAAAAGCTTGATCATAACATGATTAATCTCAATATTATTGCGAACAAAATCAAGTAGAGATTCGATATGAGCATTTCTAGCTAATTGTTGAACACGATAATTTGAGAAATCAGGAAATTTAATAAATGTACGCGGATGTATGGTGAAATCCTTCATCTCATTCCATCTCTTAATAGCTATTGGATCGATAAGCCATTTCTTCATAGAATTATCTATGGGTTGAAGCTCAGAAGAAGAGGCTTTCTCCGATTTCTTTTGCAGAGGAGCCATTAAAAAGTTTTTAGAGAAGGAAAATAGAGTTCTAAGGTTTGAGGGTTTTTGGAGGTAGAAAAAAGGTAGAGTAAAAATGAAAGGATGGGGGTTAAAATAATGACCGTATAGGGCTTTTAAAAAAATTCTGGACGAGACCGGTCGACTGGTTCATATTTACCAGTTGACCGTTTTCATCCCGAGACCAAAACGGTCGACCGGTGGCATATGACCAGTCGACTGGTTTTGTAAAGAGCGTGCGTATTTAAAAAAAAAATTTAACGTTACTGGTCGACCGCCAGGAAATCATCGGTCGACCGTTTTCAACCGGAGAGCAAAAGGTCGAATAGTTGATTTTGATCGGTCGACTAGTTGATTTTGACCGGTCGACTAGTTGTTCTGGAAATTGTTTTCCTGCCTTTTCGTGCTCTTTTTATGTTTTTGCATCGATCCAAACATTATTGAATTCATTCAAAAATAGAGATACAAATATGACATAACATAGAAAAAAATACGTAAGTATAATCATAACATATTAAAAGAAATCTAATGAGAGGTAGACAAATTATGCTCGGTAAACTCTTCCTTGGCCTCGTTAATTCGTGGTGTCTATGGTGACCATTTTGCACCTTCGTTATGATTATAGTTTCGATCCCAAGAGTTTGGACTCCTAGAAGATGAAGGAGCATGCTACATCGGTTCAAAAACGCTATTTTTGTTTGTGCTACAAAAGAATGAAGCCATTCTTTCTAAAAGTGATATAACGTTTGGAAGTAAGTCGTTGCTCATAATGAAGTTGTCTCTAAAGATCCATTTGATGCTTTTGATAGTGATGAATCTCATTGATCTTCCCTCTAGTGCGAGGTGAACAAAATAGTGCTTTCTTTGCACGTTTAGATGTCGGCGTATTACCAGGGGTATGAGTGCATTTTGATTTGCTTCTCGGAGTGTCAGGAGAGTAATACTCCTCGGGTTCAGAACTAGTAACCGAAATGTGAGACCTTTGTGCGCACTCATCACAAATATGAGCCACAGAGAAGTATATATACTTATAAAATATAGACTCAGAATGGAGGAGATGACAAAGAGAGAATGAATAACGAGCTTATATATAGAGATTTCTATATATAAATTTGTGGTTGAGAAAAGTTAAGGGGTATTTGTCGTACGAACAATGAATAGCTCATATTCTTTTTCTAAAAATAGAAATAGCTAAGGATTTGAAAGTGAATAAACCAAATATAGAAATGAACTTAGTGATATATAACTTCAGTGTTTACATATCAAGTTCATTTCTAGAAATTAAGCCAAGCTCTCTACGCAATGTAATAAAACTTGATTCAAGTAGAGGCTTAGTAAAAATGTCCGCTTGTTTACGATCAGTTTGGACGTATTCGAGACATATATTTCCTTTTTCAATATTGTCTCTCAAGAAATGATGACGGATATCAATATGCTTGGTTCGAGAATGATTTACTGGATTCTTTGATAAGTTTATAACACTGGTGTTATCACAGTATATAATAGAATTTGATAAATGAATATCAAAATCTCGAAGTGTTTGTTGCATGTATATTACTTGAGTACAGGCAAGAGCTGCCAATATATACTCGGCTTCACATGTTGATAGTGAAACGTAATTCTGTTTCTTACTAAACCAAGAGACAAGTGATTTTCCAGTAAAATGGCATGTACCACTTGTACTCTTTCTATCCATTCGAGAAGCTCCGAAATCAGCATCACTATATGATACTAATTCGAATGTACATTCTTTTGGGTAGAAAAGACCGAAATCTTTGGTATTATTAAGATAACGAATTATACGTTTTACTGCTCGTAAATGTGATTCCTTTGGATTTGCTTGAAATCGTGCACACAGACAAACACTCATCATTATATCTGGATGACTTGTTGTAAGATAAAGAAGAGAACCAATCATGCTTCGATATAATTTCTGGTCAACACTCTTACCATTTTCATCATTTTCAAAATGTGTAGTTGTACTCATAGGAGTAGGTTTACCCGATGTATTTCTAATCCGAAGTGTTTGATAAGATTTCCACAGTATTTTTCTTGATTAATAAAAATACCGTTCAAAAGTTGTTTGATTTGAAGACCAAGAAAGTATGATAGTTCTCCCATATGAGACATTTCAAACTCTTTGGTCATAATATCCGCAAATTCTTTGCAAATTTTATCGTTTGTCGAACCAAAGATAATATCGTCTACATATATCTAGATAACCAATATATCTTTTCGAGAATGTTTAATAAACAAAGTTTGATTGACTTTGTCAATTTGAAAATCTTGAATCAGTAAGATAGCTACGCAATCGTTCATACCAAGCATGAGGTGCTTGTTTTAAACCATACAAAGCCTTCTTGAGTTTATATACATAGTCAGGATGTTTTTCATGTATGAACAAGGTAGGTTGTTCGACATATACATTCTCTTTGATAAATCCATTTAGAAAAGCACTTTTGACATCCATCTGATAAAGTTTGAAATTATGGTGACAAGCAAAGGATAATAAGATTCTGATAGCTTCTAGTCGAGCAACAGGTGCAAATGTTTCTTCATAATCGATCCCTTCTTCCTGATTATATCCTTGTGCTACTAATCTTGCTTTATTTCTGGCGATATTTCCTTGTTCATCGGCCTTATTTTTATAGACCCATTTAGTACCAATAACTGACTGATCAGTTGGTCTTGGAACAAGTTCCCAGACATCATTGCGCTCGAACTGATTTAGTTATTTCTGCATGGCAATGATCCAATAATCATCAGTAGCGGCTTCTTTTGGATTCTTAGGTTCGATATTCGAAAGAAATGCAACATGACCCATTTGATTGAGTTGACTCCTTGTTCTAATTTGTGATGTTACTTCTCCGATTATATTTTGAACCGGATGATCTCTTAATATCCTTGGAGGAGATCATAATCTTGGTGGAGAAGGTAACACACATGGTTGAGGAATATTCTCAATTATTTCAGAGTTAGATCAACATTTGTGATGATCGGATTATCAGTGACTATAGTTTCGTCATCATCTGATATATTATGAAAGGGTTGATAGAATTCATTGAATGAAACATGAATTGATTCTTCAATAGTTTTGGTTCTTTTATTAAATATATTGTAGGCCTTGCTCCATTCTAAATAACTGACAAATATACCTTCATCGGACTTTGGATCAAATTTTCCGAGATGGTCTTTCGTATTTAAAATAAAACACTTAGAACCAAAAACTTTGAAGTATGAAAAATTTGGCTTTCTTTGATTAAATAATTCATAAGATGTATTCTTGGTGAGAGGTCGAATGGATACACGATTCAAAACATAACACACAGTTGCAACAACCTCTGCCCAAAAATGTTTTGGTAAAGTGGTTCCATTTAATAATGTTCTTGCACATTCTTGTAAAGTCCGGCTTTTCCTTCTACAACTTCATTTTTTTCTGGAGTTCTAGGGAATGAAAAGTTATGATATGTACCTTTCTTTGTACAAAAATGTTCAAATTCATTATTTTCGAATTCTCCGCCATGATCACTTCTTATATTTTTAACTTTAAGTCCTTTCGATTTCTGAATTCTCTTGACGAAAGATTTGAAATGATCAAAAGTGTCACTTTTGTTTTTCAAGAAAAACGTCCAAGTGTAACGAGAGTAATCATCAACAATTACAAGCACATATCGACTATGGTTTATTGAGTGAACCCGTGTTGGTCCAAATAAATCCATATGTAATAGCTCAAGTGGTTGTAATGTTGATATGACTTTCTTGGATTTAAAAGATGATTTAGTCAATTTTCCTAATTGACATGCGTCACAAATGTTATCAACTGTAAAGCTCATTTTGGGTAGTCCTCTAACTAGATCGTTTTTGGCTAACTTGACAATAGTCCTGAAGTTTATATGACAGAAGCGTTTGTGCCATAGCCACGGGTCATTATTATTTGCTATAAGACACATATATGAATTATGATTGATATTCATATTCAGAATACATATATTTCTGTCTCTATATCCTTCGAAAAATAACTTATGGTCTTTATCTAAGATATTGCACTTATTATCAGAAAAGGAAATTGTCAAACCCTTGTCACATAACTGACTAATACTAAGTAAATTATGTTTCAAATTTCTAACTAGTATGACATTAGTAATAAGAGGTAAGTCAGATGTACCGCAATTGCTTACATCGCCTTTGCCGATGATATAGCCTTTTGAATTATCTCCAAAAGTGACGGAGCCACCATCTAAGTTAGTGATATTTGTCAATAAGCTCTTGTCTCCAGTCACGTGCTTCGAGCAACCACTATCCAATATCCACTTTCCACTTTTCATAAGTGGGACCTACAAAAATAAAATTAAGTCCATGGTACCCACCTTTATATAGGGTCCTAAGAGGTAGGTCATAGGAGTCCAAACCCATATGGGTCCGATATCCCCTTTATATACATAATTAGAATTAAAATGCACAGTATTCATAAAATGCTGAATATATTTGTTCCTAATCAAATTATTATTTGTGTAATAACCCGGAAATGCGAGCCAGTTTAAAAATTTTATTTTGGTAAATTTAATGAATTTTGCATATTTAAAATGAATTATTTTAAATAATATCGACGAAAAATTTATTTTGAATATAATTCGAACGTATATAGTTATATAGATCGTCGTTAGAATATAAATAATTATTTATAATTATAAAAGGAATTGAAAATGGCGCGGTAGTTCGATAATTCGATTTCAAACTTCAATTGAACGTACCGGGTGCAAAACAAACCGAATTTTAGCGAAACAAAAAATAATGGAATCTAATTGTGACTATCTTTCCAACGAATCCGAAAATTGAAATTTCATAGCGGGAATCAAAAGATATGTCCAGTTGAAAATTCTGAATAGTCACTATGGAATTCAGGCCCTTAAAAATGGGAATTTTACAAATGACCTCGGATTTCGACGAAACCACTTTTGTTGGATCCATGATGTCAAATTATTGCTAGATTCCAAATTTCGTAATTTTCTGAATCAATATGTGTGCGTGGCAAAGGAAAACGCGTTTGACCAGTTTCAGTTGATTTTAATCGACTGGAAAATGGCCATTTTTCAAATGATCTCAGAATTTGACGAAATTAGTTTTGTTAGGACCGTATCGTCAATACGAAGCTAGAAAATATTTTTTTGGAATTTTTTGAGTTAGTATGTGACCCCGGTAATATGAAATGTACGTTTAAAATTCAATATAGTGATTTAAATGTAGATTTGACGAAAACTGATTATAACAGTCAAATCAGCCTACGATACATATCCCATTGTGTACGGAATGGGGGTAATTAGCTAAGGACGACTGGCGGTGGGTCTCGTTTCGAGGCCGAAATTAAAAGTTACTTTTTAGTGGATTGAATTAAATAAATAATTAAAAATATTATAAAACACTCCCTCCCTTACCCTACCTTTCTCTCTCCCTGAAGACTATCGTTCAAAACTAAAAAGAAAAAGGAAAAAAAACTGCGCCCTAATTCCCCCGTCACCCTCGCGGTCGTCCGCCACCACCACGCCGGAGGCGCGCCTCCCCAGCCGCCGGACCTCGTCAACCCTCCCCCTCGCGCTTTTCCCCTCCACCGTCACCCATTTCGAACCCCAGACCCCCCCAAATTGATTTGAACTGCCACGCCAACCCCCCTCCCGTCGATCAACGCACGTCGCCGCCTCAGGCACGACGCTCCCCACCTCCGCCTTCCACTGATGATCCCCGCGCCCTTCCTCTCCAATCGACTGAAGCCCCTCCGATTCGAGCAACCGCCGACCCCACCCACCCTGAAGCCCTCCGTTCTGAAATCGCCCCTCCCTCTTGCCACTGCCACAACCACTGCACCGCATCTGAAGTCACTCCGACCACTGACCACATCTCACAGCCCCTCCCCGTGAGTTTTTCTATTTTTATTTTTATTTTATTTTATTATTTCAGTATAAAATGTGTTTATATAAATAACTTCATGTAAGAAAGATTAGTTTTTTTAAAAGGAAAGTTTAGATTTAAAGTTAGGATTTTTCATCGCATAAAGTTAGGATTTTCCATCGTATAAAAATAGGATTTCTTATATAAGTATGTAGCGAGAAAAGATTGAATTTTTATCAAAGAAAAGAATCGATTTTTATATATATAAAGAAGAGATAAAAATTCGATTTTTATATATATGAAGAAATGAAGATAAAAATTCGATTTTTATATATAATATAGAAAAGTTAAAAATATAATTTTTATACTAGTGGCATATTAAAAATATGTTTTTTATATAGTAGAGATAATAAAAATATGATTTATATAGTAGAGATATTAAAAATATGATTTGTATATAGTAGAAAGAATAAAAATATGATTTTTATAAGATAGAGAATATAAAAATACGATTTTTATATATGTTGTAGCGAAGTAAAAATTCGATTTTTATATAGGTAGCAGATTGAAAATAGAATTTTTATATAACAGAGAATATAAAAATATAATTTTTATCTATGTAGCGGAATAAAAATCTGATTTTTATTATATATATAGTGAAATAAAAATGTGATTTTTATAGCGTTGAAATAAAAATGTGATTTTTATATATGTAGTGGCTACGGGCAACGAAAGTGACAAAAGGCGAGAACAGCGATGACTTCTACATAAGAAGAGTCGAAGCGTTTAGATTAGCTATTGGTGAGAATTTTTCACTCTTCAATCTCTTTTTCTAGTTATATATATATACTAGGATGCAGACGGTGCTTAGCAGCACCCGACACCCGTCATCCACAGACCATGGATGGCTTGTTTGTTTGATTGATGTGTTGTGAAAATTGTTTGTGATGTTGATGTGAAATAGATAATAAAATATATTCATAGGTTGAATAAAATAATTTGGTCGTTAAAAATATAAATTTTAACGTGAATATGAATAAATAAATATTCATTTACAAACCGGACGGTTTGTTTATGTACACCTATTTGAAGGACATTGATTGGGACGATAAATTTTACACATCGCCCAACTGCACAAATAAAGTCTGTGTTTGATTGTTTGAAACCCCACATGGGTATTGGGATAAAATACGTCATACACTAATCACAGTAATTAGTTATATGTCGATCGATTGATTGACAGGCTGTTGTAAGCATTAGATATCTATATTTGATGCTTATACAGTGTAGTGCACTTTGGATGATGGTTGATTATTTATCGTTGCTATTTATATACATGTGTTGTATGGAATCCATATAGTTAACGCTATATGGTGATTGATTGAGCCTCATTCCAATTTAGAAAATAAAGAATATTATAGAATAAAGGTTCATGTGTTGACCGTACTTATCCGTTGAGATTAGTCATGTGTTGAACGAAATATTTTAACAATAAAATTTACATCTTTATATTATAAAATAAAGGTTCATGTGTTGATCGTACTCATCCGTTGAGATTAGTCATGTGTTGAACGAAATATTTTAACGATAAAATTTACATCTTTGTCATATATAAAATTAGAAACCAATTTCTTTATAAAATAAAGGTTCATGTGTTGACAGTACTCATTCGTTGAGATTAGTCATGTGTTGAACGAAATATTTTAATTATAAAATTTACATCTTTATCATATATAAAATTAGAAACTAACTGGAAAATAGATAAGATGAGTGGTCTCCTGGATATTGATCTGATGTTGATTTCGGCCTTCGGGGTTAATATTTAAGGAATCGTTCTCTTACTAATTTACGGTTGGAGTCTGATTTAAATCAAACAATAGATACCATAACTTTTATAAAATATATTGAATAACAAAAATAGTCACACGTGGACAGTACTCATTCGTTGAGATTAGTCATGTGTTGACAAAAATATAGGTTCACGTATTGAATAGAATAAAAATTCATTTGTTGAATAGAATAACAGAATTATTGAAAAATATAAAGCCGTGTTGATTAGAGATGCGCTATATTGACGCGAACGATATTCATATCGATTATATTCGTTTTATAATGAATATTGAAAAGAGATTTGATAACAAATTCGAATTGAATTGAATATATAACGAATTCGAATTGAATTGAATATATAACGAATTCGAATTGAATTGAATATATAACGAATTCGAATTGAATTGAATATAAAACGAATTCGAATTGAATTGAATATATAACGATTTCGAATTGAATTGAATATATAACGAATTTGAATTGAATTGAATATAAAACGAATTCGAATTGAATTGAATATATAACGAATTTGAATTGAATTGAATATAAAACGAATTCGAATTGAATTGAATATAAAACGAATTCGAATTGAATTGAATATATAACGAATTCGAATTGAATTGAATATATAACGAATTCGAATTGAATTGAATATAAAACGAATTCGAATTGAATTGAATAGAAAACGAATTCGAATTGAATTAAATAGAAATCGACGAAATATATTATATATATATATATATAATATAATGGCCTGAATAGAACGCGCCACGCCGCGGCAGTTCGTAAATTTCGACCATTGACTTCGAACGGACATTACGGGAGATCCGACCGTCGGATTCTCCTAAAACCAGAACCGTTGGGTTCGTATCGAAAAGGCCTTTCTAACGAATATTGTAAATTTGAAATCTAATAGTTGGATTTGGAGATACGTCCAAATCAAATTTGGAAAAGGTCGCTGTAAGTGCAGTTCCATGGCCGTTGATGGAAATCGACTGTACGGGCCTTGATAAAATTATTAAAAATAGTAATAATTTGTGTAAAATCATAAAAAATGATTTGGGAAAAATTGGTATGAAAAACTCCATATTTGAAAAGATAAAAATAGATTTTTATCGAAATGAACTAGTTTTGAACTAAAATTAAACCCGTTTATTTTTAAATAAATAAATTGGATTTGAAACGGGTTTTAAATAGAATTGATTGTGGGTTTATCATGAACGGTGTTTTAAATAACACTAGTTCTTCAACCCGGTAATAAATAGAATGTGATTTGGTTTTATCATGAACTGTGTTTTAAATGACATTAGTTCTTTAACCCAGTAAAAGGAGTTTTAAGGAATCTGCAATTAGATTGAAATGTGAATTGATAATCTAAATTATCAAATTTGGAAAATGAGCGAGAATGGAGTATCACCAGTTTTGCTCCAAAGCGATAGTTAGATCTTTAATTAGATTTGAACGTGAAATGGTAATTAATTTTACCGATAACACCGTGGTGTTAGATATGGAGTATTACCAGTTTTGCTTCATGGGATGAATAGGTTGGGATTGAGAAATAAAATAAATAATTACTTCGGTGCGGTTCGCTAATCTCGACTAGTTTGGAAAACCATAATTTGGTTTGAAATGACATCCAAAGGAAGATTTAAGAATAAATTCAAAGAATTTATCTTGGATAAAATTAATGGGAATCTTTCCCTAAGAATATGAAATTTAGAAACTAGCTATAGGTTAGCTAAGAAGAATGGTTTCCTGGGTATTGATATGATGTTGGTTTCGGCCTTCGGGGTTAATATTTGGGAAATTGTTCTCTTGTTGATTTACGGTTAGTGGATGCTAAATTGGAATGAGGCGTATGTTGTGTTTGTGTAACATTCGTTTTAATATACGCGGGTTGTTCGAAAAGGCCGGGTTTATACACATTCTGAATAACCAATTCGACGTTATGTCGAAGACGAAGACGATGGTTGAAGACCGGAAGTCTTCACATCGTTTGGGTGATTACTGATGATCTTGATTGGGCTGTACACCCAAGATGAGGGAATCAGTTGGTGGTCGTCCAGACGTACTTGGAGATCGATGGATATGCGAGGAAAGTGCCTCCGGTTTCGTTCAGACCCAGAACGAACTTGTAAATGGACTGTGTGTCTGACATTGGATTTTATTCTGTGTTGATTGATCTCCATTAAATATACATCTGTTTGGCGGCGGAGAATTTATTCTCTTACTTAACGCCCTTCTCTGAGACGTACGAGCTCAGAGGTTGTATATCGATGGACATCCGTCGTATGGCATGAATTGCCTGTGTGGCACGCCTAAGTGGTAATTGATCAAGGCTTCTGTTGAAAAGCAAAGTCTTGTGGTTGATGATCAAAGCACGGCCTTAGTGGCGCAGCTTTGTGTATAACGTGAATTCGCGAGCCTCACACCTCGGTATGAGTTAAAAACGGGATAAGGATTGCAGGGAGAGCACGTCGTTTCTTTCTAGGTTTGGTGGTGTCAGTGACTTACCAGCCCTGACATTTATATACTTCTCACCTATGTGGTTGTTGGATGAGGCGCCTCGATTTTAGGTCTGTAAGGACCGGGAAACGTGTGTTTAGGAATAATTAATCCTCAAACGTAAGAGAGGATCGGCCCTGAAGCATCCAAGGGTTGCCCAGAGTGCGTAGCCCTGAGACATTTGCTAGAGTGTCTCGAAAGCGGAGAGGAGCTTGCCCCTTGCCTCGACTCATGATGGAAATCCAATTTCCTATACGTGTATTGCGGTTTTAATTGTAGAACTAGTATGGCGACATGATATATGGTACCCATGCCGTCTATGATTGAAATTGTTTTGACACTATACACCTATTATAGTATCAAATGATTTGTTTTAAACGTATCAAGCATGTTTGGCTATTATAAGGGAAAACCCTATCCTCCGGCTTGCGTTTCATTGTGTGATGGGACCTAGGTCTTATAATAGCTTCATTTTTCGAAAAAGCATTGCGTTGTCTTTTCTATGCACTGGTATTCTTGGGAGGAAACCCGTTCCGTGTTATACGACGTGGTCCCTTGAATTACTCTCTTTTAAAGTAAAGTTTTAAATAACTGTTTTAGTTCTCACACCAGTCACATGACTGACCTGGAGTTTATTGTTTTAAGCTAAACTCTGGGTGCCCTTATTTTCCGTACGGGCAGCTAGTAGTTTTGGTTTTGCAGATTTATATTCACAGGATCCTGGTTTACAGCTGGAATGATATCCGGAAAGCTCTATATCCGCATATCACCTTCAGTTGTGCTTAGTATTATTTTCCACTGCTATGTAATTTATTGTAATCTCTGATGTTTATCGAATGTAATTTATTCATTATACTCTGTATATCCTTGTATCTGATGGAATTGTTGTAATAGCAATGAAATGTTCTTCCGTATGCGTTCCTTTGTGTGTTGTTCTCGAAGTATCCGCTCTTTCCTTCACGGGGAAGTTACGGGTTCTCACAGTTGGTACCAGAGCTTTGGTTTACAGAGCTCGAGAACAAGACACACTAGAACCGAACGAAAGAATTCATCAGATATTGGATTAGTAATATCCAATTAGAATGACTCGTTAGAGATAGGATCAGTAGTATCCTAGAACGAGTGTGAAGAGTATATATTTTTCAAATGAAAACAATTTTGTTTTGAAAATTTAAATCGTTTTATACGTATTTGAATATTTATTTATTTTGAATTTGGACAATCCAATATATAAAGATTTTGCATATATGCGTCATGAACGTATATTCGAGGTTTTAATATACTGGATAGATATAGAATCACACTCTAGTCGCCCGCACCTGATTCTGATGATTGACGCGTCATCATCAGTAATTATTTTCGTGTTTCGAAGGTTTGATATCTATATATTTCCATTAGACTGGTGTGAGAACCAAAATATAGCTAGAATACATTGTTGTGATTTGGCATCAAAAACAAGATTTTCAGTATATATATCAAAGTTATGAATTTGAAACGATAATTCACTAATTGATTGATGGTTGTGTTGTTTGTTTATTTGTTTAATAATTTTGAACCATTTAGCCTAATTGAATCAAATATCGAAATATATGGAAAATTAGTTGCATTTGCTTGCATATACATGTACTTACATTGAACATGTCATAGCAAGGAGGCTAGAGTAGAGAATAAAATTTGTTTGCCCGACAAATAGGTACATGTTTACCATAATTTGCTGTTTTGTTTGGGTGATGATGATTTTATGAGCCTATTGGCTAGCCGCTTGGCTTTTTCTTTTTCTTTTTGAGATCAGAGGGCCTGTATGGCAATTTCAGGATTTTCCCGTGCTCTCGGTGCAAGGGAGGTTATGGCGAAATTTTTCGGAAATTTAGGGTGTTAGCCCAATTTTTGAAAAATTTGAAAAGTTCTTAGAAACTGAAAAGTTGAAGAACTTAAGCCGTAACGAAAATAAAGGAAGTTGAGTTGAATTATTAAACAACTTTCGGCTTCGTTCCTTTTCGGGGACGAAAAGTTTTAAGTGGGGGAGATTGTAATAACCCGGAAATGCGAGCCAGTTTAAACTTTTTATTTTGGCAATTTTAATGAATTTTGCATATTTAAAATGAATTATTTTAAATAATATCGATGAAAAATTTATTTTAAATATAATTCGAACGTATATAGTTATATAGATCGTCGTTAGAATCTAAATAATTATTTATAATTATAAAAGGAATTGAAAATGGTGCGGTAGTTCGATAATTCGATTTCAAACTTCAATTGAACGTACCGGGTGCAAAACAAACCGGATTTTAGCGAAACCAAAAATAATGGAATCTAATTGTGACTATCTTTCCAACGAATCCGAAAAATTGAAATTTCATAGCGGGAATCAAAAGATATGTCCAGTTGAAAATTCTGAATAGTCGCTATGGAATTCAGACCCTTAAAAATGGGAATTTTGCAAACGACCTCGGATTTCGACGAAACCACTTTTGTTGGATCTATGATGTCAAATTATTGTTAGATTCCAAATTTCATAATTTTCTGAATCAATATGTGAGCGTGGCAAAGGAAAACGCGTTTGACCAGTTTTAGTTGATTTTAATCGACTGGAAAATGTCCATTTTTCAAACGATCTCAGAATTTGACGAAATTAGTTTTGTTAGGACCGTATCGTCAATACGAAGCTAGAAAATATTTTTCTGGAATTTTTCGAGTTAGTATGTGACCCCGGTAATATGAAATGTACGTTTAAAATTCAATATAGTGATTTAAATGTCGATTTGACGAAAACTGATTGTAACAGTCAAATCAGCCTACGATACATATCCCATTGTGTTCGGAATGGGGGTAATTAGCTAGAGACGACAGGCGGTGGGTCTCGTTTCGAGGCCAAAATTAAAAGTTACTTTTTAGTGGATTGAATTAAATAAATAATTAAAAATATTATAAAACACTCCCTCCCTTACCCTACCTTTCTCTCTCCCTGAAGACTATCGTTCAAAACTAAAAAGAAAAAGGAAAAAAAACTGCTCCCTAATTCCCCCGTCACCCTCGCGGTCGTCCGCCACAACCACGCCGGAGGCACGCCTCCCTAGCCGCCGGACCTCGTCGACCCTCCCCCTCGCGCTTTTCCCCTCCACCGTCACCCATTTCGAGCTCCAGACCCCCCAAATCGATTTGAACTGCCACGCCAACCCCCCTCCCGTCGATCAACGCACGTCGCCGCCTCAGGCACGACGCTCCCCACCTCCGCCTTCCACTGATGATCCCCGCGCCCTTCCTCTCCAATCGACCGAAGCCCCTCCGATTCGAGCAACTGTCGACCCCCCCTGAAGCCCTCCGTTCTGAAATCTCCCCTCCCTCTTGCCACTGCCACAACCACTGCATCGCATCTGAAGTCACTCCGACCACTGACCACATCTCACAGCCCCTCCCCGTGAGTTTTTCTATTTTTATTTTTATTTTATTTTATTTTTTCAATATAAAATGTGTTTTATATAAATAACTTCATGTAAGAAAGATTAGTTTTTTTTATAGGAAAGTTTAGATTTAAAGTTAGGATTTTTCATCGCATAAAGTTAGGATTTTCCATCGTATAAAAATAAGATTTCTTATATAAGTATGTAGCGAGAAAAGAATGAATTTTTATCAAAGAAAAGAATCGATTTTTATATATATAAAGAAGAGATAAAAATTCGATTTTTATATATATGAAGAAGTGAAGATAAAAATTCGATTTTTATATATAATGTAGAAAAGTTAAAAATATAATTTTTATACTAGTAGCATATTAAAAATATGATTTTTATATAGTAGAGATAATAAAAATATGATTTTTATATAGTAGAGATATTAAAAATATGATTTGTATATAGTAGAAAGAATAAAAATATGATTTTTATAAGATAGAGAATATAAAAATACGATTTTTATATATGTTGTAGCGAAGTAAAAATTCGATTTTTATATAGGTAGCAGATTGAAAATAGAATTTTTATATAACAGAGAATATAAAAATATAATTTTTATCTATGTAGTGGAATAAAAATCTGATTTTTATTATATATATAGTGAAATAAAAATGTGATTTTTATAGTGTTGAAATAAAATGTGATTTTTATATATGTAGTGGCTACGGGCAACGAAAGTGACAAAAGGCGAGAACAACGATGACTTCTACATAAGAAGAGTCGAAGCGTTTGGATTAGCTATTGGTGAGAATTTCTCACTCTTCAATCTCTTTTTCTAGTTATATATATATATACTAGGATGCAGACGGTGCTTAGCAGCACGCGACACCCGTCATCCACAGACCATGGATGGCTTGTTTGTTTGATTGATGTGTTGTGAAAATTGTTTGTGATGTTGATGTGAAATAGATAATAAAATATATTAATAGGTTGAATAAAATAATTTGGTCGTTAAAAATATAAATTTTAACGTGAATATGAATGAATAAATAAATATTCATTTACAAACCGGACGGTTTGTTTATGTACACCTATTTGAAGGACATTGATTGGGACGATAAATTTTACACATCGCCCAACTGCACTAATAAAGTCTGTGTTTGATTGTTTGAAGCCCCACATGGGTATTGGGATAAAATATGGCATACACTAATCCCAATAATTAGTTATATGTCGATCGATTGATTAACAGGCTGTTGTAAGCATTAGATATCTATATTTGATGCTTATACAGTGTAGTGCACTTTGGATGATGGTTGATTATTTATCGTTGCTATTTATATACATGTGTTGTATGGAATCCATATAGTTAACGCTATATGGTGATTGATTGAGCCTCATTCCAATTTAGAAAATAAAGAATATTATAGAATAAAGGTTCATGTGTTGACCGTACTCATCCGTTGAGATTAGTCATGTGTTGAACGAAATATTTTAACAATAAAATTTACATCTTTATATTATAAAATAAAGGTTCATGTGTTGACCGTACTCATCCATTGAGATTAGTCATGTGTTGAACGAAATATTTTAACGATAAAATTTACATCTTTATCATATATAAAATTAGAAACCAATTTCTTTATAAAATAAAGGTTCATGTGTTGACAGTACTCATTCGTTGAGATTAGTCATGTGTTAAACGAAATATTTTAACAATAAAATTTACATCTTTATCATATATAAAATTAGAAACTAACTGGAAAATGGAGAAGATGAGTGGTCTCCTGGATATTGATCTGATGTTGGTTTCGGCCTTCGGGGTTAATATTTAGGGAATCGTTCTCTTACTAATTTACGGTTGGAGTCTGATTTAAATCAAACAATAGATACCATAACTTTTATAAAATATATTGAATAACAAAAATAGTCACACGTGGACAGTACTCATTCGTTGAGATTAGTCATGTGTTGACAAAAATATAGGTTCACTTATTGAATAGAATAAAAATTCATTTGTTGAATAGAATAACAGAATTATTGAAAAATATAAAGCCGTGTTGATTAGAGATGCGCTATATTGACGCGAACGATATTCATATCGATTATATTCGTTTTATAATGAATATTGAAAAGAGATTTGATAACGAATTCGAATTGAATTGAATATATAACGAATTCGAATTGAATTAAATATATAACGAATTCGAATTGAATTGAATATATAACGAATTCGAATTGAATTGAATATATAACGAATTCGAATTGAATTGAATATATAACGAATTCAAATTGAATTGAATATATTACGAATTCGAATTGAATTGAATATAAAACAAATTCGAATTGAATTGAATATATAACGAATTTGAATTGAATTGAATATAAAACGAATTCGAATTGAATTGAATATATAACGAAATTGAATTTAATATATAACGAATTCAAATTGAATTGAATATAAAACGAATTCAAATTGAATTGAATATAAAACGAATTCGAATTGAATTGAATATATAACGAATTCGAATTGAATTGAATATATAACGAATTCGAATTGAATTGAATATATAACTAATTCGAATTGAATATATAACGAATTCGAATTGAATTGAATATAAAACGAATTCGAATTGAATCGAATAGAAAACGAATTCTAATTTAATTAAATAGAAATCAACGAAATATATTATATATATATATTATATATATAATATAATGGCCTGAATAGAATGCGCTGCGCCGCGCCGCGGCAGTTCGTAAATTTCGACCATTGACTTCGAACGGACATTACGGGAGGTCCGACCATCGGATTCTCCTAAAACCGGAACCGTTGGGTTCATATCGAAAAGAGATTTCTAACGAATATAAGAAATTTGAAATCTAACGGTTGGATTTGGAGATACGTCCAAATCAAATTTGGAAAAGGTCGCTGTAAGTGCAGTTCGATGGCCGTAGATGGAAATCGACTGTACGGGCCTTGATAAAATTATTAAAAATAGTAATAATTTGTGTAAAATCATAAGAAATGATTTGGGAAAATTTGGGATGAAAAACTCCATATTTGAAAAGATAAAAATATATTTTTATCGAAATGAACTAGTTTTGAACTAAAATTAAACCCATTTATTTTTAAATAAATGAATTCGATTTGAAACGGGTTTTAAATAGAATTGATTGTGGGTTTATCGTGAATGGTGTTTTAAATAACACTAGTTCTTTAACCCGGTAATAAATAGAATGTGATTTGGGTTTATCGTGAACTGTGTTTTAAATGACATCAGTTCTTTAACCCAGTAAAAGAAGTTTTATGGAATCTGCAATTAGATTGAAATGTGAATTGATAATCTAAATTATCAAATTTGGAAAATGAGCGAGAATGGAGTATCACCAGTTTTGCTCCAAAGCGATAGTTAGATCTTCAATTAGATTTGAACGTGAAATGGTAATTAATTTTACCGATAACACCGTGGTGTTAGATATGGAGTATTACCAGTTTTGCTTCATGGGATGAATAGGTTGGGATTGGGAAATAAAATAAATAATTACTTCGGTGCGGCTCGCTAATCTCGACTAGTTTGGAAAACCATAATTTGGTTTGAAATGACATCCAAAGGAAGATTTAAGAATAAATTCAAAGAATTTATCTTGGATAAAATTAATGGGAACCTTTCCCTAAGAATATGAAATTTAGAAACTAGCTGTAGGTAAGCTAAGAAGAATGGTTTCCTGGGTATTGATCTGATGTTGGTTTCGGCCTTCGGGGTTAATATTTGGGAAATTGTTCTCTTGTTGATTTACGGTTAGTGGCTGCTAAATTGGAATGAGGCGTATGTTGTGTTTGTGTAACATTCATTTTAATATACGCGGGTTGTTCGGAAAGGCCGGGTTTATACCCATTCTGAATAACCGATTCGACGTTATGTCGAAGACGAAGACGGTGGTTGAAGACCGGAAGTCTTCACATCGTTTGGGTGATTACTGATGATCTTGATTGGGCTGTACACCCAAGATGAGGGAATCAGTTGGTGGTCGTCCAGACGTACTTGGAGATCGATGGATATGCGAGGAAAGTGCCTCCGGTGTCATTCAGACCCAGAATGAACTTGTAAATGGACTGTGTGTCTGACATTGGATTTTATTCTGTGTTGATTGATCTCCATTAAATATACATCTGTTTGGCGGCGGAGAATTTATTCTCTTGCTTAACGCCCTTCTCTGAGACGTACGAGCTCAGAGGTTGTATATCAATGGACATCAGTCGCATGGCATGAATTGCCTGTGTGGCACGCCTAAGTGGCAATTGATCAAGGCTTCTGTTGAAAAGCAAAGTCTTGTGGTTGATGATCAAAGCACAGCCTTAGTGGCGCAACTTTGTGTATAACGTGAATTCGCGAGCCTCACACCTCGGTATGAGTTAAAAACGGGATAAGGACTGCAGGGAAAGCACGACGTTTCTTTCTAGCTTTGGTGGTGTAAGTGACTTACCAGCCCTGACATTTATATACTTCTCACCTATGTGGTTGTTGGATGAGGCGCCTCGATTTTAGGTCTGTAAGGACCGGGAAACGTGTGTTCAGGAATAATTAATCCTCAAACGTAAGAGAGGACCGGCCCTGAAGCATCCAAGGGTTGCCCAGAGTGCGTAGCCCTGAGACATTTGCTAGAGTGTCTCGAAAGCGGAGAGTAGCTTGCCCCTTGCCTCGACTCATGACGGAAATCCAATTTCCTATACGTGTATTGCGGTTTTAATTGTAGAACTAGTATGGCGACATGATATATGGTACCCATGCCGTCTATGATTGATATTTATGATTGAAATTGTTTTGACACTATACACCTATTATAGTATCAAATGATTTGTTTTAAACGTATCAAGCATGTTTGGCTATTATAAGGGAAAACCCTATCCTCCGGCTTGCGTTGCATTGTGTGATGGGACCTGGGTCTTATAATGGCTTCATTTTTCGAAAAAGCATTGCGTTGTCTTTTCTATGCACTGGTATTCTTGGGAGGAAACCCGTTCCGTGTTATACGGTGTGGTCCCTTGAATTACTCTCTTTTAAAGTAAAGTTTTAAATAACTGTTTTAGTTCTCACACCAGTCACATGACTGACCTGGAGTTTATTGTTTTAACCTAAACTCTGGGTGCCCTTATTTTCCGTACGGGCAGCTAGTAGTTTTGGTTTTGCAGATTTATATTCACAGGATCCTGGTTTACAGCTGGAATGATATCCGGAAAGCTCTATATCCGCATATCACCTTCAGTTATGCTTAGTATTATTTTCCGCTGCTATGTAATTTATTGTAATCTCTGATATTTATCGAATGTAATTTATTCATTATACTCTGTATATCCTTGTATCTGATGGAATTGTCGTAATAGCAATGAAATGTTCTTCCGTCTGCGTTCCTTTGTGTGTTGTTCTCGAAGTATCCGTGTAACAACCCGAAAATCTGGGCCAGTTAAAAATTTTTATTTTGGCAATTTTAGTGAATTTTGAACATTTAAAATGAATTATTTTAAATAATATCGACGAGAAATTTATTTTGAATATAATTCGAACGTATATATTATATACGTCGTCGTTAGAATATAAATAATTATAAGTAGAATTGAAAATGGCGCGGTAGTTCGATAATTTGATTTCAAACTTCAATTGAATGTACCGGGTGCAAAATAAACCGGATTTTAGTGAAACCAAAAATATTTGGATCTAATTGAGAATATCTCTCCAACGAATCCGAAAAATTGAAATTTCATAACGGGAATCAAAATATACGTCCAGTTGAAAATTCTGAATAGTCGCTATGGAATTCAGGCCCTTAAAAATGGGAATTTTGCAAACGACTTCGGATTTTGACGAAACCACTTTTGTTGGATCCGTGATGTCAAATTATTGCTAGGTTTCAAATTTCATAATTTTTTGATTCAGTATGTGAGCGTGGCAAAGGAAAACACGTTTGACCAATTTCAGTTGATTTGAATCGACTAGAAATTGGCCATTTTTCCAACGGTATCAGAATTCGACAAAATTAGTTTTGTTAGGACCATATCGTCAATACGAAGCTAGAAAATATTTTTCTGGAATTTTTAGAGTTAGTATGTGACCTCAGTAAATTGAAATGTGCGTTCAAATTCAATTTATAGAGTTATATGTAGATTTTAACGGAAACTGATCGAAACAGTCGAATCAGCTTATGGTACATATCCCATTGTGTTCGGAATGGGGGTAAAACGCTATGGACGATAGGCGGTGGGCCTCGTTTAGAGGTCGTATGAAAAAGTCAACTTTATCGAAATTAAATTAATAAAATAAAATAAAATATAAACCTCTCCCCTTCCCCTTAAAACCCGTTGTCCCCCCTCATTCTCAATTTAGAATCGAAAGAAAAAAAAGACGAAGCAGTAGGAGGAGCCGCCGCTCCTCCCAGCAGCGCCACCGCGCGCCGCCACCAGGGCGGAGCACCCTCCTCTTTCCATCGCGCCCCTCTCCCCTTCACCGCCTGCCGCCGCCGTTTCTTCCTCCCCCCTCCCCTTCACCACCTTCCGCCGCCTTTTCTTCCTTCCCCCTCCCCTTCTTCTTCTTCTCACCTCGACCACCCTCCTCCGCGCCCACCGCCGCCTCAAGGCGCCTACAACCGCCCTCCGCGCCTCAGGCCGACCATCCACCGCCCCCTTCTGTCTTTTCTCCCTCTCCATTGAACAAAGGTGAGCTCTTTTTTTATTTATTTATATTTATATAAAAACTGATTTTAATTATATATATAGATTCTGATTTTCGTTTATATGAGTTAGGATTTTTAATAGAAAACGATTATAAAAATATAATCTTTTGTATGGAGAACGATATTAAAAATATGATCTTTGTTTTGGTGAAGATGTGATCTTTTTGTTTATAGGAAAAATTGATTTTTATTGTATGAACATTGTATAAAGATTAGATCTTTATATTTGAATAGGCGAAATATTTATAAATGAAAAGGCGAAATATTTATATTTGAAAAGGCGAAATATTTATATTTGAAAAGGCGAGATATTTATATTTGAAAAGGCGAAATATTTATATATGAAAAGGCGAAATCTTTATATTAGAAAAGGCGAAATATTTATATATGAAAAGGCGAAATCTTTATATTAGAAAAGGCGAAATATTTATATAGAGAATAGCGTGATAAAAATATAATCTCTATTATATAGTAGCGATGTAAAAATGGAATTTTTATCTATATAGTAGCGGTGTAAAAATGGAATTTTATCTATATAGTAGCGGTGTAAAAATAGAATTTTTATCTATATAGTAGCGGTGTAAAAATGGAATTTTATCTATGTAGTAGTAGTATAAAAATATAATTTTTATATACATAGCAACAATATAAAAATATGATTTTTATATATGTAGTGGCTACGGGCAACGAAAGTGATGAAAGGCGAGCACGGTGAAGATGTTCTATATAGGAAGTGCCGTGGAGTTGGGATAGCTATTGGTGAGAACTTCTCACTCTAAATTTCTTCTTCTAGTTATATATATATACTAGGATGCAGACGGTGCTTAGCAGCACCCGACACCCGTCATCCACAGACCATGGATGACTTGTTTGTTTGGTTGATGTGTTGTGAAAATTTGTTTGTGATGTGGATGCGAAATCGATAATAAAATGTAGATGGTTGAAATAAATTAATTATCGTTAAAAATATAATTTTTAACGTGAATGTGAATAAATAAATATTTATAAACAAATCGGCCGATTTGTTTATATACACTGATTTGACTGATATTGATTGGGTCGATAAATTTTACACATCGCCCAACTGCACAAATAAAAATATGTGTTTTTTGATTTGAAACCCCACACGGGTGTTGGGATGATATTTGAGTACACTAATCCCAATTATTTAATTGTATGTCGATCGATTGGTCGACAGGCTGTGTAAGCGTTAATTATTTATATTTGATGCTTATGCAGTTGTGTGGTGCACTTTGGATGATGGTTAATTGTTTACCGTTGCTATTATATACATGTGTTGGATGGAATCCATATAATTAACGTTATATGGTGATTGATTGGGCCTCATTCCAATCGGGAAAACAATGAATATTATAAAAGAAAATTCATGTGTTGAATATAAAAATAGTCATGTGTTGATGATATTTATGTGTTGAAACTATTCATGTGTTGAGTAAAATATTTTAACAATAAAATCTACATCTTTATCATATTTAAAATTAGAACTACTTCACGGTGGAATCTAATTAAAAATCAAACGATAGATACCAAAATTTTATAAAATATTTTACATAAAAAAAATAGTTGTGTATTGACAGTACTCATGTGTTGAGATTAGTCGTGTGTTGAAAAGAAAATATAGATTCATGTGTTGAATGGGATAAATATTCATTTGTTGAATAGAATAACGAATTTATTGAAATATATAAAGTCGTTTTGATTAGAGTTGCGCTATTTTGACGTGAACGATATTTATATCGATTATATTCGTTTTTATAATGAATATAGAAAAAGAAGTGATTTCAAAATATAACGTTTTGAAAATATTATCATTTATATAGTAATGATACGAAATATTCAATTTTGATTTGAAATTGAATATAGAGTTGAAATGGTTTTGAAAACAAATTTAAAACGATTTATAAAATACGTTTTAAAAAGGAAATCGACGAAATATATATAATATATATATATATATATATTATATATATAATGGCCTGAATAGAACGCGCCGCGCCGCGGCAGTTCGTGAATTTCGACCATTGACTTCGAATTGATGTTGCGGGAGATCTGACCGTCGGATTCTCCTAAAACCGGAACCGTTGGGTTCGTATCGAAAAGAGCTTTCCAGTGAATATTAGAAATTTAAAATCTAACGGTTGGATTTGGAATTATGTCCAAATCAAATTTGGAAAAGGTCGTTGTAAGTGCAGTTCGATGGCCGTTGATGGAAATCGACTGTACGGGCCTTGATAAAATTAATAAAAATATTGATAATTTGTGTGAAATCATAATATGTGAATTGGAAAGAACTAGGGTGAAAAATTCCACATTTGAAAGGATAAAAATATATTTTTGTCGAAATAAACTAGTTTTGAACTAAAATTAAAATCAATTTATTTTTGAAATAAATAAATTGAATTTGAAAGTGATTTTAAAAATAATCAATATTCCCAATACGTGAATTGGACTGAAGTTGAATCGAAATTATCTTCGGAATATTTCGATGTTGGATTTCGTGACTATACAGATATTGTTATGGGAATTTGAAAGATATATTTTATATCATTATTTCCAATACTATATTTGTGGGTTTCAGGATTTGATATTGAATATAAGCCGGTATATTTTCTATTCAGAGCCTTGTATTTAATATCAAATGTGTTTTTGGGTTTATCGTGAGCGGTGTTTTGAACAACACCTATTCTTTAACCCGATTAACAATAGAGTGTGATTTTGGGTTTATCGTGAATCGTGTTTTAGATGACATTGGTTCTTTAACCCAGTTAAAGGCAGGATATTGATTTTTGAAAAGATTAAAACTAAGTGGAGTTTTAATGAATCTTTAATTAGATTGAAATGTGAATTGATAATTTAAATTATCAAATCTGAAAGGTGATCGAGAATGGAGTACCACCAGTTTTGCTCCAAAGCGATAGTTAAATCTTTAATTAGATTTGAACGTGAGATGGTAATTAATTTTACCGATAACACCGTGGTGTTAGATATGGAGTATTACCAGTTTTCTCCATGGGATATATAGGTTGGGATTGGGAAATAAAATAAATAATTACTTCGGTGTGGTTCGCTAATCCCGACTAGTTTGAAATGATATCCAAAGGAAGATTATAGAATAAATTTAGAAGAATTTATCTTAGATAAAATTAATGGGAACCTTTCCCTAAGAATGTGATTTTGTGAATAAAAGAATATTCTAAATTGGAATGAGGCGTTCGTTGTGTTTGTGTAACATTTGTTTACTATATACGTGGGTTATTCAGAAAGGCCGGGGTTATACACATTCTGAATAACCGATTCGACGAGATGTCGAAGATGAAGACGGTGGTTGAAGACCGGAAGTCTTCACATCGTTTGGGTGATTAATGATGATCTCGATTGGGCTGTACACCCAAGATGAGGGAAACCGTTGGTGATCGTCCAGACGTACTTGGAGATGGATGGATATGCGAGGAAAGTGCCTCCGGTTTCGTTCAGACCCAGAACGAACTTGTAAATGGATTGTGTGTCTGACATTGGATTTTATTCTGTGTTGATTGATCTCTATTAAATATACATCTGTTTGGCGGCGGAGAATTTATTCTCTTGCTGTAACACCCCACACCCGCTATGGTCACTCGCTAAGGGAATGCCATAACATCGGTGGAGTATTTTAAGTGAATATAGAACAGAAAAATTACAACAAGACAGATATAAGTAATACTTGAAAATTTTAAAACATCATTTCATTGCAGCGGAAAGTAAAACATGTTTGGTTACATCACAAAACCATAATAAGAGTCAAGTAAAAAATATCCATCCTGATAAATAAAAGTACATAATCCCAATACATGAACTGATAGCCATAAAAGAAAGGGTAAGCTGAGCTCTACATCTATGGTCCAAGCTCCAAAAGAGAATAAAGCAGCCTGATCAAAGCCCACTCGTACTGGGCCCACTCTGATAACCTGAGGGTTGGGAAAAAAGATAAAAACAACGGGGTCAGACATAAGTCTGAGCGAGTCCTATAACTTTAACAATACAATCATTAAAGTAACCAGAGAAGACATAAGCTTGATATACGGTGTCGTCTGGGGATGAATGGCTACACTAAGCAGCTTGGTAGACTTAGGATAAACTAAGAAACGTAAAGACGCATCTACCCTTCCAAAGGTAAATTACTAAACTGCACCACACCAGTCATTCCTAACTTAAAGGTTGATCCCACCCATGGACTTATAAAATAAACTTAATAGTTCTCGCGTACCCCTAGGTGACTGAGTAGACGCCACAGGGCCCTACAATCCACTAGGTGTACACACTACTCCCCATTCGATCGGCTCCCTAACGTAGATACCCGTGCTGGCCCCACCGTGGGGTGTACCATTCCCCAACGTGGCAACCTGATAAAACTAACGGTGCACGGCTTATATCTACACGATGCAACAACGTCTTATTTACCAGCCCGGGTCCACACACGCATATGAAACCTGTTGGTCATGCGTTGCCACCGCTAACCCATTTTGGCCTCTTATAGTCAAGCCCAATATGCGTGTCCCGTCACTCGACTAGAGTCGAGCCCACTAAGATACGTTTGGGATATTGGTTGAAATGGGCCCCCACAAGCTACCACCTAAGCTTGTTATTTCTAGTGAATCCCGCTTAACCCTTTAACCATGTCCACTTACATGTTATAAATTCTGGTTAAGTCATTAATCATATTTTAATTGCCATTCAAGGCACCCACTAGATTTCCACATGCCACCCAAAGCACTTACTTAACCCTTTAACCATGTTTTAATTACATGTTCCACTTTGGTTAAGTATTCTAATCGTATTTTCTATTGCCACCCAAGGCCCCCACTTAACCCCTCATGTCCCTCTACATGCTAATATGGTTAAGTGTTTCTTGATTAATTAATTAATTAAGATCATGACCTCATAAAGACCTCTCACATTAGACTGTCTTTTATGACTGCTGGATATGCCGGTTGGGTCCGGGCAGCCTTACGTCATAAAAAGGGTCTAACCTCGTGTCTTTACTTTAATCACGTATTTAATTTGTGCCTAAGACCTCTCACATTGGGCTAACATTTGTAGCAACTGGTTAAGCCGGTTGGGTCCGGGCAGTTTTACGCTACAACTGAGTCCAACCTCGTGTCTTAGTCGATTAATTACACCTAATTAATCACCCTCATAATTTATATTAATTATCCCTAATTAATTAATCATGTTTTCCAGAATTTGGGTAGACCTAACTCAATAGGTAAATTCCCAACTCCGTAGTATGGGTAGACCTAACTCAATAGGTAAATTCCCAACTCCATAATATGGGTAGACCTAACTCAATAGGTAAATTCCCAATTATGTCCATTTAATTTATGTTACTCTTAAGCATACCCATTCCACATCATTTTATTAACATGCATATTAACCCCATTGTTCCCCACGTAATTCGTTCTCGTAACGTGACATAATAAAAGGGAAGATTCATCACAAATGTCATGGGTTTAACCAACATAGCTTATAACTTTATCATGGGTTCAAAAGGTGTCAACTTGCATATATGAGCATACATTAAACTCAACTAGCATTTAACCCAAACTTGCATTATGCATGTCATAAAAAGAGACAAACTTGCATATGAACTTGCACATAAACTTGCATATGAACTTGCACATAAACTTGCATGTGAACTTGCATAACATGTCATACATAGAGGCAAACTCGCATATGTTATGCATATCATAAAAAGAGACAAACTTGCATATGAACTTGCATCATAATAGGGTAAACATGCATATGTATGCATAGCATACAAAGGTGTCATCTTGCATATGTATGCATCTTATTTAGAAAAAGGGTAAACTTGCATGTCATAATGTATGCATAAAACCAAACACTTAGCATGCATAAAATCAAATACTTAGCATGCATAAAACCAAACACTTAGCATGCATAAAATCAAATACTTAGCATGCATAAAATCAAATACTTAGCATAAAATCAAATACTTAGCATGCATAAAATCAAATACTTAGCATGCATAAAACCAAACACTTAGCATGCATAAAATCAAATACTTAGCATGCATAAAATCAAATACTTAGCATGCATAAAATCAAATACTTAGCATGCATAAAATCAAATACTTAGCATGCATAAAACCCAATGCTTAGCATGCATGAAACCCAATGCTTAGCATGCATGAAACCCATCACTTAACTTGCATAAACCCACATACTTAACTTGCATAAACATAGGGTTAACATTAAACATAGATTAGCAAACTAACATCATATCATATGACTTAAACCCCACAAATCCGCATACAAAACCGCATGATCTCATCATATCTCATCTACTTAATTTAGCAATTGGTTATTAAAGTGATAGAAACTCACCAAAACCAAGATTAGCAAACTTATGTAGTAGAACTAGTTGTTATACAAGAAGAAGATGATGATTAGAGGTTGATTAGCTTGCAACTTTCTTCATAAACTAGTGGAGGTTCCTCTCAAGTTTGATTTTGGCGGCATGGTGGCATCATTTCTATTTTTAGTATGAATTAGGGTAGTATTAGGGTGTATTTATAGATTAGGTGAGTGTTTTAGGCCCTTAGATTAACCCTAAATTAGATTAGGACCCTTAGATTTCGGAACCTTCCAGAAACCAGCCCTAAGACCAAGCCCAAACCCCAAACTGGTGCACCCAACCACAGAACTCTCTAGAAACTGCGCAGGTTTCCTGTCCCGACATGGGCGCACTTCCCAAGTGCGCCAGTGTATTTTTGTGCTGGCGCACTTCACAAGTGCGCCAGTGCATTTCTGGCCTGTTTCGGGTTTTTCTGCCTAACTTCGTTCGTCCATATCTCTTTCATACGGTACCCGTTTTACGCAAACTCGGACTCTATTTCGCGTATTTTTCCGAGACGAACGCAATGACGCAGCCCGTTTCCCCTGATTCTCACATCTGAGATTAATTATACTTTAATTACTAATTATTAGTGTTAATTGAAATTCGGGGTGTTACATTCTCCCCTACTTAAAGGATTTCGTCCTCGAAATCTCTAAGTCAAGAAGAACGTATCCTACCAACCAAACAACCATCTACTAAACCATCAACCACAAGCAACCATTATCCTTAGAAACTTCTAATGATGTATGAACATATGCAGAAAGTGTGTGTATATGTCCGTATACTAATGCAAAATCAGGCGGTCTACTGATTCAGTCGACCTCCTTAATGCAAACCATGATAGTGCCATGCATCCAATATGTATGCGAAACCCTATTGACACATACAATTTCTATATGCGTGCACAACCATACACCAAAAATGCATCATCCACATGATAACACAGCCATGATACATCCATCAATCTAACTACCACATCCATTTATGCGATATGCAACATGAAGTGACTGAGCCGATCTAGTGCCTAATGTGTGTGTATATGCATCCACGAGCAACCACTAGCAAACAATTGCATCCACATGCATCCATCAACCATAACATGTTTCAAACACATGTTTCAACCATAGGTTTTACCCTATCTAAAGGTCATAGGTACTAGCGAGAGGATATACTAAAGATAAGATAAGTACTAGACAAGCGATAAAGGAGAAGTTAAAAGACATACTCTCAAAAAGAAATGGGTACAAAGAACGCATCTTCGCTTCCGTCTCCCAAGTAGCATTGCCCTCGTCTTCTCCCCATTGCACTTTAACTAGCTGAACTTCTCTGTTCCTCAACTTCCTAGTTTCTGACCCAAGGATGCGAGTAGGAGCTCGTCGAATCGTCGCATCACGCTCTACCTCTACATCTCCAAGCAAGCTCGGCTCTACCACCTCTGCGGTCTCATGTAAGCACTTCCTCAAATGTGATACATGGAATACATCATAAACACCACTAAGTCTGTCGGGCAACTCCACCCTATATGCCATCCGTCCAATCCTTTCCTTAATAGGAAACGGCCCAACAAACCTCGGGGCTAACTTCCCAACGGACCCAAAGCGAACAACATTTCTCAACGGAGATACTTTGACAAAAACCATGTCCCCAACCTCAAACTCAAGATCCGTCCTTCTCCGATCCGCATAAGTTTTCTGTCTATCTTGCGCTGCCTTCATCCTTCTTCGAATCAAATCAATCTTCTCTAAAGTCTCTCTAACCATATCTGGCCCAAGCAAGATCTTATCCGTAGATTCCCACCAACATGTAGGAGATCGACAAGGCCTTCCATAAAGAGCTTCGAAAGGTGCCATGCCAATACTAGACTGAAAGTTGTTATTGTATGCGAACTCCACCAAAGGAAGATGTTCTTCCCATGTACCTCCAAAATCCAAGATACAAAGCCTCAAAAGATCTTCTAAGATACGGTTCACCCTCTCGGTCTGACCGTCCGTCTGAGGATGATATGCGGTGCTCAAACACAACTGAGTCCCTACCGCCTCTTGCAAACTTCTCCAAAACTCACTAGTGAAGATAGGATCTCGATCACTCATAATGCTGGATGGTACGCCATGCAATCTAACAATCTCTCTAACATAGACTGAAGCAAGCCATGGAGCGGTCCTCTTACTCTTCACGGGTATAAAATGGGCACTCTTGGTAAGTCTGTCTACCACAACCCAAATTCCCGTATTGCCCTTCCTCGATCTCGGTAACCCATCTACGAAATCCATCGAGACACTATCCCACTTCCATTGCGGAACTTCCAATGGGTGTAGCAACCCACCGGGTTTCCTTTGCTCCGCTTTAACTTGTTGGCACACTAAGCATCTAGCCACATACTCGGCCACATCTTTCTTCATACCGGCCCAGAAGAAAACTCTCTTCATATCTTGGTACATTTTGTCTCCACCGGGATGAATAGTCATTCTTTAACGATGTGCATCATCCAAAATAGCCTTCTTCAAACTCTCATCTTGCGGTACACAAAGTCTACCGTCTCTATGCAACCATCCCCTATCATCTATGGTGTATCTACCCAAATGGCTGGACGACTCCCCCCTTATAAGCTTCTCTACCAACTCAACCAACTGTGGGTCGTCTCGCTGAGCCTTGCCAATCCGCCCCAAAAGAGTAGGCCTAACCTCCAAGGAGGCTAGCAAACCGGGTACAAAGTCAACGGAAGGTCTAAAGTCAATCATAGAATTAAACTCCAAGCTTCGCCATTCCACGAACAATGGACTCAAAGACAACCTTTTTTCTACTCAAGGCGTCCGCCACCACGTTACCCTTGCCAGGGGTATACGCTATCTCGAACTCATAGGATGCTAAGAATTCCATCCACCTTTGTTGTCTTAAGACAATGCGCTCAATGAGTCTCCAACACTTCCCTAAGATATAGGCATGCTTTTCTCCACTTCTAGAGAAAATCAGGATTTTCTCCCATGCAAAATCGTCACAACTATCCATCTCTCACGCAAACCACCTTAGTCGAACTCGACATCCCCCAAATGCAAGCCCCAAAGGCCTAAACCAATATCAGACAAACACCCAAGGGATACCTCCTTCGAATTCAGACGACCTACGTGAGATGATACTAGTAAAAACGGCTAAATAATTAAGCCCTTGTCCAACTCTGGATGTCCTTGCCAGTCTCGCTCCAAAACCACCGTTTATCCCATAACTGGCTTTGCTCAACCTATTGAGCACATACGAAAACTTATTTCGCTCCTAGAAAAGACCAAGATGTCATCCACCAAGATCATCACGAACTTATTTAGGTACTCCCTGAACACCCTTCTCATCAAATCAACAAAGTATGCGGAGGCGTTCGTCTAACCAAATGGCATCACCAGCCACTCATAAAACCATCCGGAGTCCTAAAGGCAATCTTCTCTATACTATCCTCAGCCACTCTCAACTGACGAAACCCCGTGGCTGAGTCCAACTGCGAAAATACCGAGGCGCCAACCAACTGATCAAAGAGATCATCAATCCTCGGCAATGGGTGTCTATTCTTCTTTGTGAGTTTATTTAGTTCTCTTTAGCCTACACAAAGTCTGAGGGACCCATCCGCCTTCGTAGCAAAAACTACTGGAGCACCCCACTCCGAAATACTTTGTCTTATGGACCCCTTCTCAAGCAACTCCCCTACTTGCTTATGAAGTTCTCTTCTCTCACGAGGAGCCATGTGGCGCACTGGCAAAGACACTGGTTTGGCATTATCCACCAAATAAATTCGGAAATCTATCTCCCGCTTCGGAGGCAAACCCTTCACCTCTTCAAACACATCCGGGTATTCCCGGACCACTCTAACAGATCGCAAACTCTCGACCGACGTGTCAAGCGATTCTAGATAACTTAGCATAACAGATTCCATGGGATTACAAGAGATCTCGAGAGTGTTACCCAAGCGGGTCATAAGCCTAACAACTCTCCCTTCAAAATCAAGAACGGCACCCCTACTGGATAACCAGTCCATGCCCAAAACTAACCCATAGCTCGTGAAGCCCAAAAAGCATCACATCTACTCTCAACGCTAAGTATAGCAACTTTCAAACCCAAACACTTCATGGAGCCCCAATTGGGTTTGAAACAACTAAGGGATCATCTACTAACTGGTGTCTAAGTGCAGTGACTCAACTAACAATGATGAGATAAACAAACTCGATGCGTCAGAATTAAATAAAGTTCGAATCGGATAATAAAGAAATCCAAATTCCAACCTAGACGGTCTATCCCCATTTGGTACCCTAGTCATGAGGGAATACAACTACCCTCTAGGAGATTCCGTACCTTGCCCTTGCCTCTTTGGACAATCCTAATAAGGTGTCCTATTCCTCCCAAAAGGATAACTACTCGCCTTCTTCATCCCATTCTCCACTCGTAACCTCTCACCAATGAGGTTTCATCCTTCATTAACCAAACAACTATTTGAGCCTTCCTCCCTTCGTCTATCCAATAGATACCTACCAGTCCTCCTTCTTCTTGAACCAACTTCTAATCTGACTAACGTCTAAGTCCCTTGAAGTGGTTTTCCATTCTTATCTATCTTAGAAAGGTCATCTATACGTGGAGGGGAAACTCAAAACGAGAGAGGAAGAGATTCAAAACGGAGAATTCGAAAGATATAGATATGGCTATTGGGGATTATGCTTTTCTTTCAAAAACTTTTCTTTTAAAAGACATGTTTTTGAAAATACTCCTTTCAAAAATATTCTTAGAAAATAGTTTTTCTAAAAATTTTATCTGTTCTGGTAACCTTAAGCTCTGATACCACGTGTAACACCCCACACCCGCTATGGTCACTCGCTAAGGGAATGCCATAACATCGGTGGAGTATTTTAAGTGAATATAGAACAGAAAAATTACAACAAGACAGATATAAGTAATACTTGAAAATTTTAAAATATCATTTCATTGCAGCGGAAAGTAAAACATGTTTGGTTACATCACAAAACCATAATAAGAGTCAAGTACAAAATATCCATCCTGATAAATAAAAGTACATAATCCCAATACATGAACTGATAGCCATAAAAGAAAGGGTAAGCTGAGCTCTACATCTATGGTCCAAGCTCCAAAAGAGAATAAAGCAGCCTGATCAAAGCCCACTCGTACTGGGCCCACTCTGATAACCTGAGGGTTGGGAAAAAAGATAAAAACAACGGGGTCAGACATAAGTCTGAGCGAGTCCTATAACTTTAACAATACAATCATTAAAGTAACCAGAGAAGACATAAGCTTGATATACGGTGTCGTCTGGGGATGAATGACTACACTAAGCAGCTTGGTAGACTTAGGATAAACTAAGAAACATAAAGACGCATCTACCCTTCCCAAGGTAAATTACTAAACTGCACCACACCAGTCATTCCTAACTTAAAGGTTGATCCCACCCATGGACTTATAAAATTAACTTAATAGTTCTCGCGTACCCCTAGGTGACTGAGTAGACGCCACAGGGCCCTACAATCCACTAGGTGTACACACTACTCCCCATTCGATCGGCTCCCTAACGTAGATACCCGTGCTGGCCCCACCGTGGGGTGTACCATTCCCCAACGTGGCAACCTGATAAAACTAACGGTGCACGGCTTATATCTACACGATGCAACAACGTCTTATTTACCAGCCCGGGTCCACACACGCATATGAAACCCGTTGGTCATGCGTTGCCACCGCTAACCCATTTTGGCCTCTTATAGTCAAGCCCAATATGCGTGTCCCGTCACTCGACTAGAGTCGAGCCCACTAAGATACGTTTGGGATATTGGTTGAAATGGGCCCCCACAAGCTACCACCTAAGCTTGTTATTTCTAGTGAATCCCGCTTAACCCTTTAACCATGTCCACTTACATGTTATAAATTCTGGTTAAGTCATTAATCATATTTTAATTGCCATTCAAGGCACCCACTAGATTTCCACATGCCACCCAAAGCACTTACTTAACCCTTTAACCATGTTTTAATTACATGTTCCACTTTGGTTAAGTATTCTAATCGTATTTTCTATTGCCACCCAAGGCCCCCACTTAACCCCTCATGTCCCTCTACATGCTAATATGGTTAAGTGTTTCTTAATTAATTAATTAATTAATTAAGATCATGACCTCATAAAGACCTCTCACATTAGACCGTCTTTTATGACTGCTGGATATGCCGGTTGGGTCCGGGCAGCCTTACGTCATAAAAAGGGTCTAACCTCGTGTCTTTACTTTAATCACGTATTTAATTTGTTCCTAAGACCTCTCACATTGGGCTAACATTTGTAGCAACTGGTTAAGCCGGTTGGATCCGGGCAGTTTTACGCTACAACTGAGTCCAACCTCGTGTCTTTGTCGATTAATTACACCTAATTAATCACCCTCATAATTTATATTAATTATCCCTAATTAATTAATCATGTTTTCCAGAATTTGGGTAGACCTAACTCAATAGGTAAATTCCCAACTCCGTAGTATGGGTAGACCTAACTCAATAGGTAAATTCCCAACTCCATAATATGGGTAGACCTAACTCAATAGGTAAATTCCCAATTATGTCCATTTAATTTATGTTACTCTTAAGCATACCCATTCCACATCATTTTATTAACATGCATATTAACCCCATCGTTCCCCACGTAATTCGTTCTCGTAACGTGACATAATAAAAGGGAAGATTCATCACAAATGTCATGGGTTTAACCAACATAGCTTATAACTTTATCATGGGTTCAAAAGGTGTCAACTTGCATATATGAGCATACATTAAACTCAACTAGCATTTAACCCAAACTTGCATTATGCATGTCAAAAAAGAGACAAACTTGCATATGAACTTGCACATAAACTTGCATATGAACTTGCACATAAACTTGCATGTGAACTTGCATAACATGTCATACATAGAGGCAAACTCGCATATGTTATGCATATCATAAAAAGAGACAAACTTGCATATGAACTTGCATCATAATAGGGTAAACATGCATATGTACGCATAGCATACAAAGGTGTCATCTTGCATATGTATGCATCTTATTTAGAAAAAGGGTAAACTTGCATGTCATAATGTATGCATAAAACCAAACACTTAGCATGCATAAAATCAAATACTTAGCATGCATAAAACCAAACACTTAACATGCATAAAATCAAATACTTAGCATGCATAAAATCAAATACTTAGCATGCATAAAATCAAATACTTAGCATGCATAAAATCAAATACTTAGCATGCATAAAACCAAACACTTAGCATGCATAAAATCAAATACTTAGCATGCATAAAATCAAATACTTAGCATGCATAAAATCAAATACTTAGCATGCATAAAATCAAATACTTAGCATGCATAAAACCCAATGCTTAGCATGCATGAAACCCAATGCTTAGCATGCATGAAACCCATCGCTTAGCTTGCATAAACCCACATACTTAACTTGCATAAACATAGGGTTAACATTAAACATAGATTAGCAAACTAACATCATATCATATGACTTAAAACCCACAAATCTGCATACAAAACCGCTTGATCTCATCATATCTCATCTACTTAATTTAGCAATTGGTTATTAAAGTGATAGAAACTCACCAAAACCAAGATTAGCAAACTTATGTAGTAGAACTAGTTGCTATACAAGAAGAAGATGATGATTAGAGGTTGATTAGCTTGCAACTTTCTTCATAAACTAGTGGAGGTTCCTCTCAAGTTTGATTTTGGCGGCATGGTGGCATCATTTCTATTTTTAGTATGAATTAGGGTAGTATTAGGGTGTATTTATAGATTAGGTGAGTGTTTTAGGCCCTTAGATTAACCCTAAATTAGATTAGGACCCTTAGATTTCGGAACCTTCCAGAAACCAGCCCTAAGACCAAGCCCAAACCCCAAACTGGTGCACCCAACCACAGAACTCTCTAGAAACTGTGCAGGTTTCCTGTCCCGACATGGGCGCACTTCCCAAGTGCGCCAGTGTATTTTTGTGCTGGCGCACTTCACAAGTGCGCCAGTGCATTTCTGGCCTGTTTCGGGTTTTTCTGCCTAACTTCGTTCGTCCATATCTCTTTCATACGGTACCCGTTTTACGCAAACTCGGACTCTATTTCGCGTATTTTTCCGAGACGAACGCAATGACGCAGCCCGTTTCCTCTGATTCTCACATCTGAGATTAATTATACTTTAATTACTAACCATTAGTGTTAATTGAAATTCGGGGTGTTACACTTGCTGAACGTCCTTCTCTGAGACGTACGAGCTCAGAGGTTGTATATCGATGGACATCAGTCGCATGGAGTGAATTGCCAGTGTGGCATGCGTAAGTGGCAATTGATCAACGATTCTGTTGAAAAGCAAAGTCTTGTGGTTGATGATCAAAGCACGGCCTGTGTGGCGCAGCTTTGTGTATAACGTGAATTCGCGAGCCTCACACCTCGGTATGAGTCAAAAACGGGATAGTGACTACAGGGAGAGCACGACGTTTCTTTCTAGCTAGGGTGGTTTCAGTGACCAACCAGCCCTGACATTTATATACTTTTCACCTGTGTGGTTGTTGGAATGCGAGGCGCCTCGGATATAGGTCTGTAAGGACCGGGAAACGTGTGTTTAGGAATTGCCAATCCTCAAAAGTAAGAGAGGACCGGCCCTGAAGATCCAGGGATCAGAGTGGGGTCCTGAGGCATTTGCTAGAGTGTCTCGAACGCGGAGAGGAGCTTGCCCCTTGCCTCGACTCATGACGGAAATCCAATTTCCAATACGTGTATTTAGGTTTTATTTGTAGAACCTAGTATGGCGACATAGTGGTATGGGTCATTCATGCCGCCTATGATTGATATTTATGATTGAAATTGATTTGACACTATACACTTATTATAGTATCAAATAATGTGTTTTTAACGTATCAAGCATGCTTTGGCTGTTATAAGGTAAAAACCCTATCCTCCGGCTTGCGTTGCATTGTGTGATGGGACCTTGGTCTTATAACAACTTCATTTTTCTTTATTTAGCATTGCGCTGTTTGTTCTATGCACTGGTATTCTTGGGAGGAAACCCGTTCCGTGTCATACGGCATGGTCCCTTGATTTACCGAACTTTAAAATAAAGATTAATAACTGTTTTAGTTCTCACACCAGTCACATGACATACCTGGAGTTTATTGTTTTAACCTAAACTCTGGGTGCCCCTATTTTCGACACGGGCAGCTAGTAGTTTTGGTTTTGCAGATTTATATTCACAGGATCCTGATTTACAGCTGGAACGATGCTCGGAAAGCTCTGTATCCGTGTATCACTTTCAGTTGTGTTTTGTATATTTTTCCGCTGCTATGTAATTTATTGTAATCTCTGATATTCATCGAATATAATTTATTCACTTATACTCTGTATATTCTTGTATCTGATAAAATTGTTGTATATACAATGAAATGTTCTTCCGTCTGCATTCCGATTTGTCCTGTTCTCAAACGATCAGGGGTTTTCGAACGGTCTTAGTCGGTTTAACGATCGATTTGGATTGAGCGAAATTCCTTGCCGTTACAATCCGCTCTTTCCTTCACGGGGTAGTTACGGGTTCTCACAATTTGTTTCAGGAACCCATATCTTGATAGTCTTGACATTTTTCTTTTGAAATTTTACAACTGGTTTTGGTTTGGAATATAACAAACTAAGATTTTTCTTAGCTTTATTTTGTTTTACATTTTTCTTTTAGAAACTAAGATGTTTCTAGGTTTCTTGTTTCTTATATCCCAAGCCTTGTTTATTTGAAGCAGATTGTGAACTTTCAATGATTTTTTTCAAATTTTCTCGACCTTTATTGAAGTTAGAAATATTTTGAGTAATATTATCTAACTTGGTTTGTAAACTAGCTTTTTCTAGGTCCAGAATTTTGACTTTTGCCTTAAGCTCATGATTTTTAGTAGTGAAAGCATCATTTTTCTCTTTTTGAGTTTCAATTTCTTGATTCAAAAGAAATAATTGAGAATCTATATTAGATGATGATTCTTGAACTTTTTCAAGTTCTTCTTCTAATATTTTCTTCTCGTCTTTTAACATATCTTGTTCAAACTCTGCTCTACTTAAATCTGCTTTGGCTTCTTTCCATTGTCGTTTCATATTTTTAAATTTAACTATTAATTCAGCATTAATATCAAGAACTTCTTCAAATATAGGAATTTGTACCTTATCTTCTGTTGCCATGAAACAAACATTTGCTTGTTCATTTTCTGAATCACTTTCACTTTCTGACGAAGACGAGTCTGAATCATCCCATGTGACTGAGAAAGCTCGTTTCTTTGATTTATCCTTCTTGTATTTGAACTTGTCATTTTTTGACTTTTTCTTTTTCTCCGGACAATTGTAATAACTCGGAAAATGTAAACCAGTTTAAAAATTTTAAAATTACGTTATTAACAAGAAATTTGAATGATTAAAATAGCCTATTTCCATAAAATATAGGATTGTGTATAATATGGCAGTTTGAAATTTTGAACATAAACTTTGTCTGACTGTACGGGGTGGAAAATATAACAGATTTTAACGAAACTGAAAATATTTAAATCTGTTTATCAATACCTTTCTAACGAATCTGAAAAATCGAAATTTCATAACGGAAATCAAAAGTTATGGTCAAACGAATTTTCAGAAAGGTCGCTATATAGTATAGAAAGCCCTTGAAAATTGAGATTTTGCATACGACCTCGGAATTCGACGAAACCACTTTTGTTGGGTCCGGAATGTCAAATTATTGCTAAGTTTCAAATTTCATAATTTTTGAAGCTAGTATGTGAGCGGGGCAAAAGATAACGTGTTTGGTCAAATTTTGTTAAAATGGGTCGACCTAAAAATGGCCGTTTTTCAAACGAGCTTAGAATTCGACGAAACTGGTTTTGTTAGGACCGTATCGTCAAAACAAAGCTAGATTTATTTTTCTGGAATTTTTCGATTCAGTTTGTGGCCCTGGCAAATTGAAACGTACGTTTAAATTAAATATCGAATGTTTTATATTTTAAATTGAAAAACAACTGACTGTAACAGTCGAAATAGCCAACAAAACATATCCCATTGTGTCCGGAATGGGGGTATTTAGCTAGGGGCGACAGTCGTTGGGTTTAAACAGGAGTCCGTTTGCAAAAACACTATTTAAAATTTTTTCTATAAATACCAGCCAATGGGAAATTTTCTTTTAAAAAAAATAATATAAAAACCTAAAACCCTAGCCGCCAGAACTAACGTACGATGCACGTCGTTCAAAACTTCCCGACGAAAATCCCGCCGCCACAGCCGACGCCAGCCAACGCCACCACCCGCAATCGACACCGCCCACCTCCTTCTTCAAATCCGACCAACCCCCGCTCTTCCTCCCTTCGCCAGCGTCGAGAATGACGCCCAGGAAGTCGCCGACTTCACGTCGACGCCACGATCGCCAGAGGCGATCGCACCTGCTCCTCCGACCACCGATAGGACCGCCTCGCTCCCCTCTTTCAAGTCCCACTCTCTGATTGGAGCATAGATTCACGGATTGTCTGAAAATCCGAACCCTAGTTTCGAAATCAAAAAGGGGTATACGGCTAAACTGATTTTTACACTTTAAAGCGTTGCAAATTTGTAAAAATCATATCTTTTTGCTATGTTAACGAAATTCAATGAAACAGGAGACACCGTGACCGCAAGGAGGCTCTCTACATTCTAGAAGAAGCCGCGGATTTTTCTGACCTTCCTATGATTTTTAGCACCGCAAGAACCAATGTGAGGAATCTAAACTGTTTGTGTGAATGTAATCGCGTTGTATAAATTATATAAGCGAAGTGTAAATTATATACGCATTGTATACCTCATGTACATGTGTTGTATAAGTTATATTAGCAATGTATAAATTATACAAGCGTTGTTTGAAACATATATGCTTTGAATTGTGATGAAATGCAAGTGAATTATTATATTATATTATATATATACATATATACTCCCCTCGTCCACAGACCATGGACGATATTTATTGCTTGTGATTGACGTAATGTTATATGGTATGACGAATGGTTGGAAATAATAGTTTGTGGTTGATATTATGGTTGAAAAATACCTTTGTGGTTGAAAAATACCCTCTTGTGGTTGAAACAAAATAGAATAGGATTGTGGAATTGAAAATAAAACATGCCGCCTGCGTGCGAACTAGATGCATGATCCCCATTGTCAAAAACCGCGAGGTTTTAAGGTAGAGCGAGGAGCCGTACTAGGGACGGTCCCGGTTTTAACTACCCTGCCGTTATGCTGCCGAAATTTTCTGAAATATTTATGTGTTAGAATAATTTTCATTCATTGAAACTATTTACATATGCTATATCGAATATTCATGTGTTGAGTTGCAATTCATTCGATGAGTTGAAATTCATGTGTTGAATATTATTCGAATTTAAACAAATGGCTTTAGCGATAAAAATCACATTTTTATATATATACAAACTATATCGAATATTCATGTGTTGAGTTGCAATTCATTCGTTGAGTTGAAATTCATGTGTTGAATATTATTTGAATTTAAACAAATGGCTTCAGCAATAAAAATCATATTTTTATATATATACAAACTATATCGAATATTCATGTGTTGAGTTGCAATTCATTCGTTGAGTTGAAATTCATGTGTTGAATATTATTTGAATTTAAACAAATGGCTTTATCGATAAAAATCACATTTTTATATATACAAACGATATAGAATATTCATGTGTTGAATTGCAATTTGTTCGTCGAGTTGAAATTCATGTGTTGAATGTTATCGTCGTCTAAAAATAAAATGAATCGACAATGAAAACTATAATTTTATAGTGAATATGAAGAGTTAAAAATACACATGTGTCGAATAAATATTTTTGATGATAAAAATATTCCTTGTATCATGTATACGCTTAGTTAAAAATACACACGTGTTGAAATAAATAATAGTTTGCTAGAAATATTATTATTAGCTTTGTTCTGCATATATATACATGTGTTGAACAGGAAAAATGGATTAGCTGTAGAGTAAAGAAATTATTTGCGTGCCCGACAAATAGGTAAACCTTGATGAGTTGGCTGCGCAATTTTATTTATATATCAACTCCTGTGAATGCCATTGGATGCGGAGTGCTGGTTTTTCTATGTGAAATAATAAACAACGCCATAGGATAGTAACAATTAATTTTGAACTACACTACATGGCATACTTCTTGACGATAGGCATACTTCATCATATTCCACGTAAGCAATTGGAGCTTGTGTGACGAGGTGGAAGATTTACCATACAAGCAAGAGGCTTGGATGGCGATGACTAAGTACTACAGGTTGAACTGATGACTGATATGGACTATATAAATTATAACGATAAATTGCCAGATTAATAAAAACCCCACACGGGTCTAGAGTTGACAATAATCACGTCGCTCTAGTTATTAGATACGGCACATGGACTATTTATTTCCACACGGAAACGGGGGTGACGGGAATTTATTCTCTGGAGTGATTATCAGTACATGCTCCCCCGTAAACACCAAAATATATCACTAAAAATATGTGAATGCTTTTTAGGATTTATTGCGTACCTAATACGGCCCAATAAATTTCCAAACCCCTCCCCGTACAAAGGAGGTTATGGCGAAATTTTTCGAAATATTAAGGCGTTAGTGAAATATTTGAAGTGAAAACGAAGTTGAAAATATAAAATGAACTATAGTTGAAACTATGGAATAAACTATATCTATATAGATAAATATAAATATAATTAAAAGGAATAAAGGCCGTGCAGTTCGCGTTTCGGAATCGTAATTTGAAACGATTAGTACGAGAAATCCGACCATCGGATTTTCCCGAAACCGCAACCGCTGGGTTCGCCTTGGAAATATCTTTCCAACGGCGCCAACCTTGTAAAAATCCAACGGTTGGATTGTCCGGAATGTTTAATTCAAATCTGAAGAAAAACAGCGCCAGAATCGTTCATATTTATATATAAATATAAATATAATTAAATTTAATCGAATAACGACGCTGCAGTTCGAATTTTGAAACCGTAACTTCAAACGACTAGTGTGGAAGATCCGACCGTCGGATTCTCACGAAACTGGAACCGTTGGGTTCGCTTTGGGAATATCTTCCCACTGATACAGACTTTGTAGAAATCCAACGGTTAGATTTTCCGATATGTGTAAAACAAATTAGGAGAAAAACAGCGCCAGTGCCACGGCACGACCTGAAACGTCGTTTAATTAAATATGACCATTTTTAAATAAATAAAAATGGCGAAAGATCGTTATAAAATATTATAAGCAATATTGATTGAGAATAAACCAATTGGGCTTGAATTGTTGGATATTTGATGGTTGTATGTGTATGACATGAAAATAACACTAAAGAACCGAAAGATGGATGTCGAAAGATATAACCATAAAAATGAATCGATTTAAATTCTGATGACGTGAATTATTTGAAAAGGCCGAGCTAACCCTCATTTCAAATAATTTATCGAGCGATTCGAATTGGAAAATGCAAAGACGATTCAAGACCGACGATCTTCGTATCGGTTGGATGGGCGCTACTGAGGTTCCTAACCGGAGTAGCTACCGGAAGGGGACGGAAGTAGTAGCCGTCTGAACGTATGTGTTGATTGTACGGATTTGCGAGGAATTTGACGCCTCCGGTTTCGTTCAGACCCAGGACGGACTTGTAAATGGACTGTGTGTCTGACATTGGATTTTGTTCTATACTGATTGATCTCTGTTAAATATATATCTGTTTGGCGGCGGAGAATTTATTCTTTTGCTTAACGCCCTTCTCTGAGACGTATGAGCTTAGAGGTTATATATCGATGGAAATCAATCGTATGGAGTGGACTGCCTATGTGGCATGCCAAGATGCTGTGATCAAGGCTTCTGTTGCAAAGCAAAGTCTTGTGGATGATGATCAGAGCAAGGTCTACATGACCTAGCTTTGTGTATTTCGTAGATTCGCGAACCTCACACCTCGGTATGAGTCTAAAACGGGATAAGGACCCAAGGAGAGCATGACATTTCTTTCTAGCTAAGGTGGTGTCAGTGACTTACCAGCCCTGACATTTATATCTATTTTTCACCTATGTGGTTGTTGGAATGCGAGGCGCCTCGATTATAGGTCTGTAAGGACCGGGAAACGTGTGTTCAGGAATTGCCAATCCTCAAACGTAAGAGAGGACCGGCCTTGGAGGATCCAGGGGTTACCCAGAGTGCGTAGTCCCGAGGCATTTGCTAGAGTGTCTCGAAGCGGAGAGGAGCTTGCCCCTTGCCTCGACTCATGGCGGAAATCCAATTCCCAATACGAAATAACGGGCTTGATTGTAAAACTAGTATGGCGACATAGTTGTATGGGGCACTTATGCCGTCTATGATTGATATTTATGATGCTATTCGTTTTTGAAACATATATGCACTAGTAATAATATCAAATGATTTTGCTTTATACGTATCAAGCATATTTGGCTATTATAAGGTAAAACTCTATCCCCCGGTTTGCGTTGCATTGTATGATGGGACCTGAGTCTTATAATGGCTTCATTCTTTCTAAAAGCATTGCGTTGTTTTAAAAGAATTTACTTTGTTTTAAATGCACTAGCAATCACTGGAGTAAACCCGTTCCACGAAAGTGGCGTGGTCCTATGATTTACTGTTTACTGTTGTTTAACTGTTAAATAGATTCCTCATACCAGTCCCCATGACTGACTCGTTGTTTGTCTCACTTTGCAAACGCAGGTGCCCTTATTTTCACACGGGCAGCCTAGTACACAGGTGACAGGTGGTTTTTGGTTCTGCACTGCTGCATAGCGTGCACTTTTGGCTCATGGCGAGGCTGACTTCATAGAGATGACTTAGATATTTTCCGCCATTGCTGTATTTATATTATGATTCCGCCACTGGCGATGCAGACTGATTTACTTTCCGTATTCCTCACTATATGTATATGTATTCCGCCATCGGCGATGTAGACTGATACTCTTATTATGTCTCACTACATGTATGTATTCCGCCTCTGGCGATGATGACTGATCACTTTCTTTTTATTTACTAAGTATATCCCACGTTATGCTATTATGATATTACTACATGTTGTGATTCCGCTGTCATATCCATGTAAAATTATTTTATTTATTGTTTCTGCTATTATCTGTACTCTGCTATGATGATTAATGTGTTATTTCCTAATGATTATCCTTAATACCGCCCCTCGGATTTTGGGATCGTCGTAGTTGGTATCAGAGCTTTTGTTAACCTTAGTTCCGGGATCTAACACATTAAACACCTCATCAGAATAGAATCAGTAGTGTTCTAATACGAGTAGCTCATTAGAGATAGGATTAGCAATGTCCTAGAATGAGCTAAGCAGATTAGCAAAACAATTTGATCAGTACCTCATCATTATCTTTCCTTGTATTCCCTTGCTTTATCATTTATGAAAATTATCAAATCTATGAGCTTGACTCTTTTTCTTGCTTATACAGTACTCTTAGATGGCTACCCGTGGAGCAGCAGCTAGAGGAGGCCGTGGAGGCCGAGGAGATGCAGCAGGAGGACGGGGGAATATCCCCGTAGTAGTGGAAGGTCCTATTATTCCGCCACCAGCACCAGAAGACTTTGAGCTCGACAAAGTAGCTAAGAGGTACAGAAATCTTGGAGGGAAACCTTTTACTGGCACTGGCACAGTGACCGAAGCTATCGCTTGGCTGAAAACCTGTGAGAAAATCTTCGAGGGTATGGGCATGGGAACTAACAACAAAGCCCGACTTGGCATTTGGCTCCTTCAGGAAGAAGCAGAGCTATGGTGGGATGCCATTACCTCTGGGGATGCAGCTGGTACTATCCGGACTTGGGAGCAGTTCAAGACTTTATTCAATGAGAAGTTTGTACCGGAACAAGCTCTAGAGAGGATGCGGGAGCAATTTGCTAATCTCCAGCAGGGAGACCTCTCTATTCAAGACTATCTGAATAAGTTCACTCAGCTATCGCGCTAGGCTCCAGAGCTGGTTTTGACCAACAAAACGAAGAATAAGAGATTCATATTTGGGCTGAAGCGCAAGTATCACGATAGAGCTATGAGCAACATCAAACTCTCTTTTACAGAACTAGTAGAGATGGCTTGCAACTACGAAGACATGGATGAGAGACATGCTAGCCAAGACCGCGCTAAGAGCCAAGCAGGGAATAAGCGCAAGGCTTCAACAGACCAACCTGAATCTAGCATCACCGCGGCCGCTACTCAAAAATCCGCAAAGATCCCGAGAGGAAACTGCTACAATTGCGGGAAGCCCGGTCATTTCTCTAATGTATGCAAGGCCCCAAAGAAGCCAAAGGCCAATGACTCTGCCGAATGCTACAACTGCCACAAGAAGGGGCATTTCAGCAGGAACTGCCCTCTGAAGAAGAGCGCACAAGTGGCCCATGTCTATGACGGGAATACCCCGCCAGCTATCACCGATGGATTAGGTAAACCCGATGTCTTGGGAGGTACCCTTACCATTAAAAATATTCCAGTTTCTGTACTTTTTGATACTGGTGCATCACGTAGCTTCATTGTAACAACCCGTATTTTCAATAACCTGTAATAACATAAATCGAGGCAGAATTTAATTCTAAAATGGGAATCAAGGGAAACGGGCTATGCCATTGTGTTCGTCTCGGAAAAATACGCGAAATAGAGTCCGAGTTTTCGAAAATCGGAGTCCGTATGACCAAGATATGGCCTCGCGAAGTTTCACGAAAATTCCCAAATTAAAGTATACTTAATTAAGTGAAATGGGTTGTGTAGATATATATATATATATATATATATATTGATATATATATATATATAATTGAAAATTTAATAAATAAATATGCAAAAATGCTCAAAACAGCGAATTGGGAGAGGGGAATAACCGAACCGGCCGATTTTTGAAGTCGACCCGAGCCCGCTGGGTCGACTAGGGGTTAATCCAGGGTGTTTGGCTGTCAACCCGTGGGCCGATTCGCTCAAGTGCAGATTTTGCATTTGAATGGTTCTCATGGTCCATCTTTAATCTAAAGGCCCTAGATGGTTCCTACACTTGACTTCTTCCCCAAGACATGCTTTGATGGCTTGGATTGAATCTAGGGTTAATCCTATGGCCTAAAACACTTGCCTAATCTATAAATAAGACCCTAACCTACCCTAATTCATTCATAATTAAACCTAGTGACTAAACTATGGCAAAATGCTAGCTCTCATGGCCTCCACTAATTTTATGAAGAGGGTTGCATACTAATCACTCTCTAATCAACTTCTAATCCCTTCTTAGCATCTTAATCTTCTTCATTTGGTGTTCAAAGTTGCTAGTTGTGAGTTTCTATCACTTTGATGATCTTTTGGTAAACTAATTAGATGAGATGTGATGAGATTTATGGTTTTGTATGTGGGTTAATGAGCTTTGAATCATATGATATGATGTTAGCATTAATCTTATGTTTATGCATGTTGAGTATGTAAGCTTATGCAAGTTTAATATGATGTATGTTATGTTTGCATGATGCTAAATATGCAAGTTGTGGGCTATGTAATCATATGCATGTTATGCAAGTTCATGGTAATATGCTATGCAAGTTACATGTTTGTTAATATGCAAGTTACATGTTTGTTAATATGCAAGTTACATGTATGTAAATATGCAAGTTACATGTTTGTTAATATGCGAGTTACATGTATGTAAATATGCAAGTTACATGTTTATTAATATGCAAGTTCATGATGACACATTATGCAAGTCTATAAGCTAATATGCAAGTTTGTTATGCAAAATGAATATGTAAGTTATGTGACATATTATATGCAAGTTATGTGACATGTTATGCAAGTTCATATGCAAGTTATGTGTTTGTTAATATGCAAGATGGCACCTTTGAAACATGTTCATTCATATGCAAGTTGACACCTTTTATATGTGAACGAAATTACGTGGGAACGATGGGGTAATTAAATGCATAAGTTAATAAGATTGTGTGAAATTAATATAATTATGCATAACACAAAATAAATAAACATAGTATGGGAATTTGCCTATTTGGTTAGGTGTACCCATACTATGTGTTGGGAATTTACCTATTGAGTTAGGTCTACCCCATGGGAATTTACCTATTAAGTTAGGTCTACCCATGTTAAGAAAACTTGATTAATTAGGGATAATTAATATAAAATTATGAGGGTGATTAATTAGGTGTAATTAATTGACTAAGACACGAGGTTGGACTCAGTTGTAGCGTAAAACTGCCCGGACCCAACCGGCTTAACCAGTTGCTACAAATGTTAGCCCAATGTGAGAGGTCTTAGGCACAAACTAAATACGTAATTAATGTAAAGACACGAGGTTAGACTCTGTTATGACATAAGGCTGCCCGGACCCAACCGGCTTAACCAGCGGTCATAAAAGACAGTCTAATGTGAGAGGTCTTTACAAAGGTTACGTTCTTAATTAATTAATTAAGAAACACTTAACCACATTAGCATGTAGAGGGACATGAGGGGTTAAGTGGGTGCCTCGGGTGGCATGAGAAAATCTAGTGGTTGCCTTGGGTGGCAATAGAAAATACGATTAGAATACTTAACCAAAATAGAACATGTAATTAAAACATGATTAAAGGGTTAAGTGGGATATACTAGAAAAAGGGACAAGCTTAGGTGGGTAGCTTGTGGAGGCCCATTTCAACCAGTAACCCATACGTATCTTTGTGGGCTCGACCCATGTCGAGGACGGGACACGCATACTGGGCTTGACTGTAAGAGGCAAACGGGTTAGCGGTGGCAACGCAAGTCCAACGGGCTTCATATGCGTGAGTGGGCCTGGGCTGGTAGGTAAGCCGTTGTTGCATCGAGTAGATATAAGCCGTGCACCTTTAGTTTCATCAGGTTGCCACATTGGGGAATGATACATCCCACGGTGGGGCCAGCACGGGTATCTACGTTAGGGAGCCGATCGAATGGGAAGTAGTGTGTACACCTAGTGGATTGTAGGGCCCCGTGGCGCCTACTTGGTCACCTAGGGGTACGCAGGTACTAATTAGTAAATTTTATAAGTCCTTGGGTGGGATCAACCTTTAAGTTAGGAACGACTGGTGTGGTGCAGTTTAGTAATTTACCTTAGGGAGGGTAGATGCGTCTTTATCCTTTATCTTCGTTTAGTTGACTGCTTAGGGTAGCCATTCATCCCTATATGTTACCGTATATCAGTTTATGTCTTCTCTGGTTACTTTAACGATTGTATTGTTAAAGTTATAGGACTCGCTCAGACTTATGTCTGACCCTGTTGTTTTTATCTTTTTCCCAACCCTCAGGTCCTACGGTGGATCCTAGCAGTAGTGGAGCTTGATCGGATTGCTGTTCCAGTCTTTAGGAGCTTGGATAGATGTAAAGCTCCAGTTATCCAGTTATCTTTTCTTTTGTTTGGCTATTGTATGAGAGTGGGATTATGTACTTCTTTATTTTGATGGATATTGTACTTGACCTTTATTGTGGTTTTATGATGTAACCAGACATGTTTTACTTCCGCTGTTATGAGATGATGTTTTAAAATTTCAAGTACTATTTATATCTGTCTTGTTGTAATTTTTCTGTTCTATATTCACTAAAATACTCCACCGATGCTATGGCATTCCCTTAGTGAGTGATCATAGCGGGAGTGGGGTGTTACACGTGGTATCAGAGCTTAAGGTTACCAGAACAGATAAAATTTTTGAGAAAAACTACTTTCTAAGAGTATTTTCGAAGAAAGTATTTTTAAAAGCATGTCTTCTAAGAGAAAAAGTTTTTGAAAAAGAAAAGCATAATCCCCAATAGCCATATCTTTATCTTTCGGAATCTCCTTTTTGAATCTTTCCTCTTTCGTTTCAGCATGGCTGAAGATCTTAACATCCCGGAGGGTTTAGTTATACCACTATGGTATAGGAGGTTGCAAGAGGCTAGGGCCGCGGCTGCGGGTCCGGCCAATGCTACTACACCAGAGACAACCGCTCCTCCTCCTCAGCCTAGAGTGGATAATTTTGCTAAGGTTTGCAAGGAGTTCAAGGCTATAGGAGGAAAACCTTTTCTTGGTTCAGAGACTTTCGTAGAGGCTAGAGATTGGCTTAAGGAAGTGGAAGAGTTGCTAGATATCTTTGAAGTGGAAGAGGGAAAGAAAGTCAAGTTGGCGGCTTGGTTAATGAAGGGAGAGGCCTCATTCTGGTGGGAGGTCACTAATGGAGAACGCCCTGTTGACTCGGGCAGATTTTAAGCAAAGGTTTGGGGCTAAGTTTCTCTCAAGGGCGGAAGAGAATCTGTTTATGGAGAAGTTCTTGAATTTGAAGCAAGGGAATCTCACGGTGAAAGAATATGTCAACAAATTCAATCAATTAGCAAGGTTTGGCATAGAGTTGGTGAATACACCGGAGAAGAAGGCTTTGAGGTTCGTTAGAGGCTTGAACGAACCATTGCAAGGAATAGCTATGACTCACATTCCTATGGGGGCCACTTTTGAGAAGCTTGTCTACATGGCACTTATGCATGAGGATGATAAGAATTCTAAGGCACCAGAGAAAAAGGGGGATCAGAAGAAACCGCAACAGCAACAACAAGGCAAGGGCGGAAAAGGCAATGGTGACAAAAAGAAGACGAAGAAGAAGTGCTTCAATTGTGGAACACCAGGACACCTCAGTAAGGATTGTCGCAAAAAGAAGAAGACCGGTTGCTTTCATTGTGGTGAAGCAGGGCATCTTGTGAAAAACTGCCCAAAGAAGGGGCAGAAGACGGGGTCTACCTCAGGAGGCCAGGTGCAAGCTCTTATAGCACCACCTCAGTCAGGGGGGCAAGTTCAGGTTCTCTCAGTTCCACCGATTCAGCAGAGAGGTAGAACTATTTCCGTTGAAAGTCTGGTTTTTCTGTTTGATCATCCAGTTCGTACTTTGTTTGACTCTGGCGCATCGCATTCTTTTATCTCATCATCGTTAGTTGAGTCACTGCACTTAGACACCAGTCTAGTTGATGATCCCTTGGTTGTCTCAAACCCAATTGGGGGCTCCATATATCTGTCTATGATATGTTTGGGTTTGAAGATTTCTATACTTAGCGTTGAGTTTAGATGTGATGCTTTTGTATTGGGCTTCACGGGCTATGGGTTGATCTTGGGCATGGACTGGTTATCCAGTAATGGTGCCGTTCTTGATTGCGAAAGGAGAGTTGTCAGGCTCATGACCCGCTTGGGTAACACTCTCGAGATCTCTTGCAATCCCATGGAATCTGTTTTGCTAAGTTATCTTGAATCGCTCGATGCTTCGGTCGAAAGTTTGTGTTCTGTCAGAGTAGTCCGGGAATATCCGGATGTGTTTGAAGAAGTAAAGGGTTTGCCTCCGAAGCGGGAGATAGATTTCCGAATTTATTTGGTGGATAATGCCAAACCAGTGTCTTTGCCAGTACGCCACATGGCTCCTCGTGAGAGAAGAGAACTTCATAAGCAAGTAGGGGAGTTGCTTGAGAAGGGGTTCATAAGGCGAAGTATATCGGAGTGGGGAGCTCCAGTAGTGTTTGCCACGAAGGCGGATGGGTCCCTCAGACTTTGTGTGGATTATAGGGAACTTAATAAGCTCACGAAGAAGAATACACACCCATTACCGAGGATAGATGATCTCTTTGATCAGTTGGTTGGCGCGTCAGTATTTTCGCAGATGGACTTAGCTACAGGGTTTCATCAGTTAAGAGTGGCGGAGGACAGTATAGAGAAGACTGCTTTCCGGACTCCGGATGGTTTTTATGAGTGGCTAGTGATGCCATTTGGGTTGACAAACGCCCCCGCATACTTTGTTGATCTCATGAGTAGAGTGTTCAGAGAGTATCTGAATAAGTTTGTAGTAGTTTTTGTGGATGACATCTTGGTCTTTTCCAAGAATGAAGAAGAGCATGCCTTACATCTCAAGGAAGTGTTGGAGACTCTTCGAGCGCATAGTCTTAAAGCTAAATTCTCTAAATGCCATTTTTGGAGAAGAGAAGTGCGATTCTTAGGGCATGTGGTCTCTAAGGAAGGGATAGCTGTGGATCCCGCAAAGATAGTATCTATCCAGGATTGGAAAGTTCCTAGAAATGCTACCGAGGTAAGAAGTTTCTTGGGGTTGGCAGGATATTATAGGAAGTTCATCAAAGACTTCGCGAAGATATCAGCCCCATTAACCCGCTTGACGAAGAAGAATCTGGTTTTCTCATGGGATGTAGATTGTGATGATGCTTTCCGACGGTTAAAGAGAGCTTTGACCACCGCTCCAGTTTTAGTGCTTCCAGATGGGAGTAAGCCGTTTGTTGTTTATACCGATGCTTGTGGAACAGGATTAGGCGCAGTCTTGATGCAGGAGGGAAGGGTAATAGCCTATGGAGGGAGACAATTGAGAGTGCATGAGAAGAATTACCCTACCCATGATCTAGAGTTGGCCGCGATTGTTTTCGCACTTAAGTCTTGGCGCCATTATCTTCTTGGTGAGAGATTCGAGTTGTTCACCGACCATAAATCATTGAAGTACTTATTCTCTCAGAAGGATTTAAACTTAAGACAGCAAAGGTGGATGGAGTTCTTAGCATCCTATGATTTCGAGATAGCGTATACCCCTGGTAAGGGTAACGTGGTGGCAGACGCCTTAAGTAGAAAAAGGCTATCTTTGAGTCCATTGTTCGTGGAACGACGAAGCTTGGAGTTTCTTTCTTTGTTTGACTTCAGACCTTCTGTTGATTTTGTACCTGGTTTGTTGGCATCCTTGGAGGTTAGACCTACTCTTTTGAGACGGATTGGCGAGGCTCAGCGAGACGACCCACAGTTGGTTGTGTTGGTAGAGAAGCTTATAAGAGGGGAGTCGTCCAGCCATTTGGGTAGATACACCATAGATGATAAGGGATGGTTGCATAGAGACGGTAGACTTTGTGTACCGCAAGATGAGGGTTTGAATAAGGCTATTTTGGATGATGCACATCGTTCAAGAATGACTATTCATCCCGGTGGAGACAAAATGTACCAAGACATGAAGAGAGTTTTCTTCTGGGCCGGTATGAAGAAAGATGTGGCCGAGTATGTGGCTAGATGCTTAGTGTGCCAACAAGTTAAAGTGGAGCAAAGGAAACCCGGTGGGTTGCTACACCCATTGGAAGTTCCATAGTGGAAGTGGGATAGTGTCTCGATGGATTTCATCGACGGGTTACCGAGATCGAGGAAGGGCAATACGGGAATTTGGGTTGTGGTAGACAGACTTACCAAGAGTGCCCATTTTATACCCGTAAAGAGTAAGAGGACCGCTCCATGGCTTGCTTCAGTCTATGTTAGAGAGATTGTTAGATTGCATGGCGTACCATCCAGCATTGTGAGTGATCGAGATCCTATTTTCACTAGTGAGTTTTGGAGAAGTTTGCAAGAGGCGGTAGGGACTCAGTTGTGTTTGAGCACCGCATATCATCCTCAGACGGACGGTCAGACCGAGAGGGTGAACCGTATCTTAGAAGATCTTTTGAGGCTTTGTATCTTGGATTTTGGAGGTACATGGGAAGAACATCTTCCTTTGGTGGAGTTCGCATATAATAACAGCTTTCAGTCCAGTATTGGTATGGCTCCTTTCGAAGCTCTTTATGGAAGGCCTTGTCGATCTCCTACATGTTGGTGGGAATCTACGGATAAGATCTTGCTTGGGCCGGATATGGTTAGAGAGACTTCAGAGAAGATTGATTTAATTCGAAAAAGGATGAAAGCAGCGCAAGATAGACAGAAATCTTATGCGGATCGGAGAAGGACGGATCTTGAGTTTGAGGTTGGGGACATGGTTTTTGTCAAAGTATCTCCATTGAGAAATGTTGTTCGCTTTGGGTCCGTAGGGAAGTTAGCACCGAGATTTGTTGGGCCGTTTCCTATTAAGGAAAGGATTGGACGGATGGCATATAGGGTGGAGTTGCCCGACAGACTTAGTGGTGTTCATGATGTATTCCATGTATCACATTTGAGGAAGTGCTTACATGAGACCGCGGAGGTGGTAGAGCCGAGCTTGCTTAGAGATGTAGAGGTAGAGCGTGATGCGACGATTCGACGAGCTCCTACTCGCATCCTTGGGTCAGAAACTAGGAAGTTGAGGAACAGAGAAGTTCAGCTAGTTAAAGTGCAATGGGGAGATGACGAAAGCAATGCTACTTGGGAGACGGAAGCAAAGATGCGTTCTTTGTATCCATTTCTTTTTGAGAGTATGTCTTTTAACTTCTCCTTTATTGCTTGTCTAGTACTTATCTTATCTTTAGTATATCCTCTCGCTAATACCTATGACCTTTAGATAGGGTAAAACCTATGGTTGAAACATGTGTTTGAAACATGTTATGGTTGATGGATGCATATGGATGCAATTGTTTGCTAGTGGTTGCTCGTGGATGCATATACACACACATTAGGCACTAGATCGGCTCAGTCACTTCATGTTGCATATTGCATAAATGGATGTGGTAGTTAGATTGATGGATGTATCATGGCTGTGTTATCATATGGATGATGCATTTTTGTGTATGGTTGTGCACGCATGTAGAAATTTGTATGTGTCAATAGGGTTTCGCATACATATTGGATGCATGGCACTATCATGGTTTGCATTAAGGAGGTTTACTGTATCAGTAACCGCCTGATTTTCGCATTAGGTAAGTACATATACACACACTTTTGCATATATCCATCCAGCATTTAGAATCTTGTAAGGACAATGATTGCTCGTGGATGATGCTTTGAGTAGATGGATGATTGGATGGTAGGATACGTTCTTCCTAACTTGAAGATTTCGGGGACGAAATCCTTTAAGGAGGGGAGAATGTAACAACCCGTATTTTCAATAACCTGTAATAACATAAATCGAGGCAGAATTTAATTCTAAAATGGGAATCAAGGGAAACGGGCTATGCCATTGTGTTCGTCTCGGAAAAATACGCGAAATAGAGTCCGAGTTTTCGAAAATCGGAGTCCGTATGACCAAGATATGGCCTCGCGAAGTTTCACGAAAATTCCCAAATTAAAGTATACTTAATTAAGTGAAATGGGTTGTGTAGATATATATATATATATATATATATTGATATATATATATATATAATTGAAAATTTAATAAATAAATATGCAAAAATGCTCAAAACAGCGAATTGGGAGAGGGGAATAACCGAACCGGCCGATTTTTGAAGTCGACCCGAGCCCGCTGGGTCGACTAGGGGTTAATCCAGGGTGTTTGGCTGTCAACCCGTGGGCCGATTCGCTCAAGTGCAGATTTTGCATTTGAATGGTTCTCATGGTCCATCTTTAATCTAAAGGCCCTAGATGGTTCCTACACTTGACTTCTTCCCCAAGACATGCTTTGATGGCTTGGATTGAATCTAGGGTTAATCCTATGGCCTAAAACACTTGCCTAATCTATAAATAAGACCCTAACCTACCCTAATTCATTCATAATTAAACCTAGTGACTAAACTATGGCAAAATGCTAGCTCTCATGGCCTCCACTAATTTTATGAAGAGGGTTGCATACTAATCACTCTCTAATCAACTTCTAATCCCTTCTTAGCATCTTAATCTTCTTCATTTGGTGTTCAAAGTTGCTAGTTGTGAGTTTCTATCACTTTGATGATCTTTTGGTAAACTAATTAGATGAGATGTGATGAGATTTATGGTTTTGTATGTGGGTTAATGAGCTTTGAATCATATGATATGATGTTAGCATTAATCTTATGTTTATGCATGTTGAGTATGTAAGCTTATGCAAGTTTAATATGATGTATGTTATGTTTGCATGATGCTAAATATGCAAGTTGTGGGCTATGTAATCATATGCATGTTATGCAAGTTCATGGTAATATGCTATGCAAGTTACATGTTTGTTAATATGCAAGTTACATGTTTGTTAATATGCAAGTTACATGTATGTAAATATGCAAGTTACATGTTTGTTAATATGCGAGTTACATGTATGTAAATATGCAAGTTACATGTTTATTAATATGCAAGTTCATGATGACACATTATGCAAGTCTATAAGCTAATATGCAAGTTTGTTATGCAAAATGAATATGTAAGTTATGTGACATATTATATGCAAGTTATGTGACATGTTATGCAAGTTCATATGCAAGTTATGTGTTTGTTAATATGCAAGATGGCACCTTTGAAACATGTTCATTCATATGCAAGTTGACACCTTTTATATGTGAACGAAATTACGTGGGAACGATGGGGTAATTAAATGCATAAGTTAATAAGATTGTGTGAAATTAATATAATTATGCATAACACAAAATAAATAAACATAGTATGGGAATTTGCCTATTTGGTTAGGTGTACCCATACTATGTGTTGGGAATTTACCTATTGAGTTAGGTCTACCCCATGGGAATTTACCTATTAAGTTAGGTCTACCCATGTTAAGAAAACTTGATTAATTAGGGATAATTAATATAAAATTATGAGGGTGATTAATTAGGTGTAATTAATTGACTAAGACACGAGGTTGGACTCAGTTGTAGCGTAAAACTGCCCGGACCCAACCGGCTTAACCAGTTGCTACAAATGTTAGCCCAATGTGAGAGGTCTTAGGCACAAACTAAATACGTAATTAATGTAAAGACACGAGGTTAGACTCTGTTATGACATAAGGCTGCCCGGACCCAACCGGCTTAACCAGCGGTCATAAAAGACAGTCTAATGTGAGAGGTCTTTACAAAGGTTACGTTCTTAATTAATTAATTAAGAAACACTTAACCACATTAGCATGTAGAGGGACATGAGGGGTTAAGTGGGTGCCTCGGGTGGCATGAGAAAATCTAGTGGTTGCCTTGGGTGGCAATAGAAAATACGATTAGAATACTTAACCAAAATAGAACATGTAATTAAAACATGATTAAAGGGTTAAGTGGGATATACTAGAAAAAGGGACAAGCTTAGGTGGGTAGCTTGTGGAGGCCCATTTCAACCAGTAACCCATACGTATCTTTGTGGGCTCGACCCATGTCGAGGACGGGACACGCATACTGGGCTTGACTGTAAGAGGCAAACGGGTTAGCGGTGGCAACGCAAGTCCAACGGGCTTCATATGCGTGAGTGGGCCTGGGCTGGTAGGTAAGCCGTTGTTGCATCGAGTAGATATAAGCCGTGCACCTTTAGTTTCATCAGGTTGCCACATTGGGGAATGATACATCCCACGGTGGGGCCAGCACGGGTATCTACGTTAGGGAGCCGATCGAATGGGAAGTAGTGTGTACACCTAGTGGATTGTAGGGCCCCGTGGCGCCTACTTGGTCACCTAGGGGTACGCAGGTACTAATTAGTAAATTTTATAAGTCCTTGGGTGGGATCAACCTTTAAGTTAGGAACGACTGGTGTGGTGCAGTTTAGTAATTTACCTTAGGGAGGGTAGATGCGTCTTTATCCTTTATCTTCGTTTAGTTGACTGCTTAGGGTAGCCATTCATCCCTATATGTTACCGTATATCAGTTTATGTCTTCTCTGGTTACTTTAACGATTGTATTGTTAAAGTTATAGGACTCGCTCAGACTTATGTCTGACCCTGTTGTTTTTATCTTTTTCCCAACCCTCAGGTCCTACGGTGGATCCTAGCAGTAGTGGAGCTTGATCGGATTGCTGTTCCAGTCTTTAGGAGCTTGGATAGATGTAAAGCTCCAGTTATCCAGTTATCTTTTCTTTTGTTTGGCTATTGTATGAGAGTGGGATTATGTACTTCTTTATTTTGATGGATATTGTACTTGACCTTTATTGTGGTTTTATGATGTAACCAGACATGTTTTACTTCCGCTGTTATGAGATGATGTTTTAAAATTTCAAGTACTATTTATATCTGTCTTGTTGTAATTTTTCTGTTCTATATTCACTAAAATACTCCACCGATGCTATGGCATTCCCTTAGTGAGTGATCATAGCGGGAGTGGGGTGTTACATTCATTTCGGGTAATACTGTTCATAAATTAAAATTGAAACGAAGAAAGCTTAAGGAACCAATTAAAGTCCGAAACCCGATACGAAGTTCTGTTAGTCTCAGTATGTACTGTAGGGTGCCTATCTCTTACTCTTTCTACAAGTTCTCTTTTGATTCGATTTTTATGGACCTTTCCGAATTTGATATTATACTGGGGCTGGACTGGTTGACAAAATATAAGGCCGAAGTTAGATGTGCCGAAAGAATCGTTAAAGTCGAAACGAAACTTGGACCTATATATATCCCATGTCATGGCTCAGAAATTAATAGAACAGAATTTTGGTCTTCTTTAGAAATTATTCCCCCTTCGATAGAAAAGATACCGGTCGTTAAAAATTATGCGGATGTGTTTGAAGAAGTGGAAAACTTACCGCCGCAAAGAGAAATTGAATTTAGAATTGATCTAATTCTGAATGCCCGACCACTAGTACATCCAATAAGAAGAATGGCCCCAAAAGAAAAAGAAGAGCTAAGTAGTCAAACCCGAGAATTACTTTGGAAAGGTCTGATCAGACCAAGCTTTTCAGCATGGGGAGCCGCAGTAGTATTTGTCCCGAAATCAGACGGTACTCTAAGACTTTGCGTCGATTACAGGGATCTCAAAAAGCAGACACTGAAGAACAAATATCCTTTGCCCCGAATAGACGATCTGTTGGATCAATTAAATGGAGCAACAGTATTTTCCAGGATGGACCTAGCTACAGGTTTCCACCAACTGCGTATAGCTGAAGACTGTGTTCCTTTGACAGCCTTCAGGGGTCCCGATTTATTCTATGAATGGTTAGTAATGCTGTTCGGCTTGTGCAACGCTCCGGCATACTTCGTTGATCTTATGAACAGAGTGTTCCGTGGTGTGTTGAATAAATTTGTTCTAGTCTTCATCGATGACATTCTAATCTACTCCAAGTCGGAAGAAGAGCATGCAAAACATTTAGAACAAGTGTTGAAAATTCTAAGAAGAAATGTCTTGAAAGCTAAATTTTCTAAGTGTGTCTTCTGGCAGAATGAAGTTAAATTCCTTGGCCATGTCGTGTCAAAAGAAGGAATTGCTGTAGATCCAAGCAAAATTACAGCGATTCAAAACTGGAAACAACCTACTACTCCCACAGAAGTTCGAAGTTTCCTTGGATTAGCTAGTTACTATCGGAAATTCGTTCAGGATTTTTCAAAGATATCAGGAGTATTGACAAAGCTTACAAAGAAGCATGAGAAATTCAAATGGACTCCTGAATGTGAAGAAGCTTTCCAAGAGCTGAAACTGAAGTTGACGACCGCTCCGGTATTGACAATAATAGAAGGTAACCAAGACTTGACAGTATGGACGGATGCTTCTATTAGAGGGCTAGGCGCAGTGTTAATGCAAAAAGGCCAAGTGATCGCTTATGCCAGCCGTCAACTAAAGCCGCATGAAAGGAACTATGCTACTCATGATCTTGAGTTATTAGCTATCGTGTTCGCTTTAAGAATATGGAGGCATTATTTATTAGGCGAGAAATTCGAACTATTTACCGATTATCAATCCTTGAAATACCTGTTCACTCAGAAAGATTTAAACCTGAGGCAACAACGTTGGTTAGAATTCCTTGCGGCATACGATTTTGAAATTCTATACACTCCAGGGAAAGCCAATGTTGTAGCAGATGCGCTCAACAGAAAGAATGAAATCATCGCCAGTTTTGTCATCACGTCTTCATTAATAGACAGAATCTCGACCCTTCAAAAGGAGGATAATTTTGTAAAGGTAATGATCAAAAGGATCAATGAAGGCATAGACTCCAGCTTCCAAGTGGATAGTGAGGGGGTTTTGAGATTAAAAGGAAGAATTTGTGTTCCCGTCATCTCTGAGCTAAAAAGAGAAGTGCTTGATGAATGCCACAAGTCCAAATTAAGTATCCATCCCGGTGTGAGAAATATGTATAACGATATCAAGCGCACATTCTGGTGGAAGGCGATGAAAAGAGATATCTCATTATATGTTAGCCGATGCCCCACTTGTCAGCTAGTTAAGAGCGATCAGCAGAAATTGGCTGGATTATTACAACCACTAGAAATTCCAGGATGGAAGTGGGAACAAATTTCGATGGATTTCATCGATGGCCTGCCGCGAACTAGAAAAGGAAACGACAGTATATGGGTAATCGTAGATCGCTTCACGAAGACTGCCCATTTCATACCTGTCCGATCCAACAGAACAGCTCAAAGTCTGGCACAGATTTACTTCAGAGAAATAGTTAAACTACATGGAGTGCCGCTCAATATAGTCAGCGATAGAGATCCCCTATTTACTAGCAAATTCTGGGAAGCATTCCAGGAAGGATTGGGGACCAAATTAAATCTAAGCACCGCTTATCACCCTCAGACAGACGGCCAAACTGAGCGGGTGAATAGGATTTTAGAAGATCTATTGCGGGCTTGCGTTATCGATTTTGGAGGCTCATGGGAAGATCATTTACATTTAGCAGAATTCTCTTACAACAACAGCTATCAAGCAAGTTTGGGAATGTCTCCATTCGAAGCATTGTACGGTAGACCGTGCAGATCTCCCGCATGTTGGGTAGAACCTGGCAACAGACTTGTGTTAGGGCCCGATATGATTCAAGAAGCATCGGATAAAGTCGATTTCATTAAGAAGCGATTGAAAACCGCACAGAGCCGACAGAAAAGTTATGCAGATGAGAGAACAAGGGATATATCGTTTGCCGTCGGCGATTATGTTTATTTAAGAGTTTCTCCAATGCGAGGAGTAATCAGATTTGGCAAGACTGGGAAGTTGGCACCGAGATTTATTGGTCCCTTTCCTATACTTGAACGGATTGGAACTCTTGCATATAGGGTTTCATTACCTGATTGGTTGCCTGGTGTACATGATGTGTTCCACGTATCTCAACTCAGAAAACATGTTCATGATCCAGATCTTGTTGTAGAAGAAGCAGCGCAACAGGATATTGACATAACTCCAGAATTAGCACTCAAGAGAGATCCATTAAAGATAGTTGGCAAAGAAACTAGAGAGCTAAGGAGGAAAAAGATTCATTTAGTCAAAGTACAGTGGAGTAGTGATCCTAGAGACTGTACTTGGGAAACTGAGGAAAGCATTAAACAAGCCTATCCCAAATGCAGAGTGGACATCTCTGACTAATTCCGGTGCAAGGTACCTTTACAATACTTGGCATTTACATTTTATTTCTTGCTTAACTGTTATTTCCTTTTCGAGGACGAAAAGTTTTAAGTGGGGGAGATTGTAATAACCCGGAAAATGTGAACCAGTTTAAAAATTTTAAAATTACGTTAATAACAAGAAATTTGAATGATTAAAATAGCCTATTTCCATAAAATATAGGATTGTGTATAATATGGCAGTTTGAAATTTTGAACATAAACTTTGTCTGACTGTACGGGGTGGAAAATATAACAGATTTTAACGAAACTGAAAATATTTAAATCTGTTTATCAATACCTTTCTAACGAATCTGAAAAATCGAAATTTCATAATGGAAATAAAAAGTTATAGTCAAACGAATTTTCAGAAAGGTCGCTATATAGTATAGATAGCCCTTGAAAATTGAGATTTTGCATACGACCTCGGAATTCGACGAAACCACTTTTGTTGGGTCCGGAATGTCAAATTATTGCTGAGTTTCAAATTTCATAATTTTTGAAGCTAGTATGTGAGCGGGGCAAAAGATAACGTGTTTGGTCAAATTCTGTTAAAATGGGTCGACCTAAAAATGGCCGTTTTTCAAACGAGCTCAGAATTCGACGAAACTGGTTTTGTTAGGACCGTATCATCAAAACAAAGCTAGATTTATTTTTCTGGAATTTTTCGATTCAGTTTGTGGCCCTGGCAAATTGAAATGTACGTTTAAATTAAATATCGAATGTTTTATATTTTAAATTGAAAAATAACTGACTGTAACAGTCGAAATGGCCAACGAAACATATCCCATTGTGTCCGGAATGGGGGTATTTAGCTAGGGGCGACAGTCGTTGGGTTTAAAAAGGAGTCCGTTTGCAAAAACACTATTTAAAAATTTTTCTATAAATACCAGCCAATGGGAAATTTTCTTTTAAAAAAAAAAATATATAAAAACCTAAAACCCTAGCCGCCAGAACTAACGTACGACGCACGTCGTTCAAAACTTCCCGACGAAAATCCCGCCGCCACAGGCGACGCCAGCCAACGCCACCACCCGCAATCGACGCCGCCCACCTCCTTCTTCAAATCCGACCAACCCCCGCTCTTCCTCCCTTCGCCAGCGTCGAGAACGACGCTCAGGAAGTCGCCGACTTCACGTCGACGCCACGATCGCCAGAGGCGATCGCACCTGCTCCTCCGACCACCGATAGGACCGCCTCGCTCCCCTCTTTCAAGTCCCACTCTCTGATCGGAGCATAGATTCACGGATTGTCTGAAAATCCGAACCCTAGTTTCGAAATCAAAAAGGGGTATATGGCTAAACTGATTTTTACACTTTAAAGCGTTGCAAATTTGTAAAAATCATATCTTTTTGCTATGTTAACGAAATTCGATGAAACAGGAGACACCGTGACCGCAAGGAGGCTCTCTACATTCTAGAAGAAGCCGCGGATTTTTCTGACCTTCCTACGATTTTTAGCACCGCAAGAACCAATGTGAGGAATCTAAACTGTTTGTGTGAATGTAATCGCGTTGTATAAATTATATAAGCGAAGTGTAAATTATATACGCATTGTATACCTCATGTACATGTGTTGTATAAGTTATATTAGCAATGTATAAATTATAAAAGCGTTGTTTGAAACATATATGCTTTGAATTGTGATGAAATGCAAGTGAATTATTATATATATATATATATATATATATATATATACTCCCCTCGTCCACAGACCATGGACGATATTTATTGCTTGTAATTGACGTAATGTTATATGGTATGACGAATGGTTGGAAATAATAGTTTGTGGTTGATATTATGGTTGAAAAATACCTTTGTGGTTGAAAAATACCCTCTTGTGGTTGAAACAAAATAGAATAGGATTGTGGAATTGAAAATAAAACATGCTGCCTGCGTGCGAACTAGATGCATGATCCCCATTGTCAAAAACCGCGAGGTTTTAAGGTAGAGCGAGGAGCCGTACTAGGGACGGTCCCGGTTTTAACTACCCTGCCGTTATGCTGCCGAAATTTTCTGAAATATTTATGTGTTAGAATAATTTTCATTCATTGAAACTATTTACATATGCTATATCGAATATTCATGTGTTGAGTTGCAATTCATTCGTTGAGTTGAAATTCATGTGTTGAATATTATTTGAATTTAAACAAATGGCTTTAGCGATAAAAATCACATTTTTATATGTATACAAACTATATCGAATATTCATGTGTTGAGTTGCAATTCATTCGTTGAGTTGAAATTCATGTGTTGAATATTATTTGAATTTAAACAAATGGCTTTAGCAATAAAAATCATATTTTTATATATATGCAAACTATATCGAATATTCATGTGTTGAGTTGCAATTCATTCGTTGAGTTGAAATTCATGTGTTGAATATTATTTGAATTTAAACAAATGGCTTTAGCGATAAAAATCACATTTTTATATATACAAACGATATAGAATATTCATGTGTTGAATTGCAATTTGTTCGTCGAGTTGAAATTCATGTGTTGAATGTTATCGTCGTCTAAAAATAAAATGAATCGACAATGAAAACTATATTTTTATAGCGAATATGAAGAGTTAAAAATACACATGTGTCGAATAAATATTTTTGATGATAAAAATATTCCTTGTATCATGTATACGCTTAGTTAAAAATACACACGTGTTGAAATAAATAATAGTTTGCTAGAAATATTATTATTAGCTTTGTTCTGCATATATATACATGTGTTGAACAGTAAAAATGGATTAGCTGTAGAGTAAAGAAATTATTTGCGTGCCCGACAAATAGGTAAACCTTGATGAGTTGGCTGCGCAATTTTATTTATATATCAACTCCTGTGAATGCCATTGGATGCGGAGTGCTGGTTTTTCTGTGTGAAATAATAAACAACGCCATAGGATAGTAACAATTAATTTTGAACTACACTACATGGCATACTTCTTGACGATAGGCATACTTCATCATATTCCACGTAAGCAATTGGAGCTTGTGTGACGAGGTGGAAGATTTACCATACGAGCAAGAGGCTTGTATGGCGATGACTAAGTACTACAGGTTGAACTGATGACTGATATGGACTATATAAATTATAACGATAAATTGCCAGATTAATAAAAATCCCACACGGGTCTAGAGTTGACAATAATCACGTCGCTCTAGTTATTAGATACGGCACATGGACTATTTATTTCCACACGGAAACGGGGTGACGGGAATTTATTCTCTGGAGTGATTATCAGTACATGCTCCCCCGTAAACACCAAAATATATCACTAAAAATATGTGAATGCTTTTTAGGATTTATTGGGTACCTAATATGGCCCAATAAATTTCCAAACCCCTCCCCGTACAAAGGAGGTTATGGCGAAATTTTTCGAAATATTAAGGCGTTAGTGAAATATTTGAAGTGAAAACGAAGTTGAAAATATAAAATGAACTATAGTTGAAACTATGGAATGAACTATATTTATATAGATAAATATAAATATAATTAAAAGGAATAGAGGCCGTGCAGTTCGCGTTTCGGAATCGTAATTTGAAACGATTAGTACGAGAAATCCGACCATCGGATTTTCCCGAGACCGCAACCGCTGGGTTCGCCTTGAAAATATCTTTCCAACGGCGCCAACCTTGTAAAAATCCAACGGTTGGATTGTCCGGAATGTTTAATTCAAATCTGAAGAAAAACAGCGCCAGAATCGTTCATATTTATATATAAATATAAATATAATTAAATTTAATCGAATAACGACGCTGCAGTTCGAATTTTGAAACCGTAACTTCAAACGACTAGTGTGGAAGATCCGACCGTCGGATTCTCACGAAACTGGAACCGTTGGGTTCGCTTTGGGAATATCTTCCCACTGATATAGACTTTGTAGAAATCCAACGGTTAGATTTTCCGATATGTGTAAAACAAATTAGGAGAAAAACAGCGCCAGTGCCACGGCACGACCTGAAACGTCGTTTAATTAAATATGACCATTTTTAAATAAATAAAAATGGAGAAAGATCGTTATAAAATATTATAAGCAATATTGATTGAGAATAAACCAATTGGGCTTGAATTGTTGGATATTTGATGGTTGTATGTGTATGACATGAAAATAACACTAAAGAACCGAAAGATGGATGTCGAAAGATATAACCATAAAAATGGATCGATTTAAATTCTGATGACGTGAATTATTTGAAAAGGCCGAGCTAACCCTCATTTCAAATAATTTATCGAGCGATTCGAATTGGAAAATGCAAAGACGATTCAAGACCGACGATCTTCGTATCGGTTGGATGGGCGCTACTGAGGTTCCTAACCGGAGTAGCTACCGGAAGGGGACGGAAGTAGTAGCCGTCTGAACGTATGTGTTGATTGTACGGATTTGCGAGGAATTTGACGCCTCCGGTTTCGTTCAGACCCAGGACGGACTTGTAAATGGACTGTGTGTCTGACATTGGATTTTGTTCTATACTGATTGATCTCTGTTAAATATATATCTGTTTGGCGGTGGAGAATTTATTCTTTTGCTTAACGCCCTTCTCTGAGACGTATGACCTTAGAGGTTATATATCGATGGAAATCAATCGTACGGAGTGGATTGCCTATGTGGCATGCCAAGATGCTGTGATCAAGGCTTCTATTGCAAAGCAAAGTCTTGTGGATGATGATCAGAGCAAGGTCTACATGACCTAGCTTTGTATATTTCGTAGATTCGCGAACCTCACACCTCGGTATGAGTCTAAAACGGGATAAGGACCCAAGGAGAGCATGACGTTTCTTTCTAGCTAAGGTGGTGTCAGTGACTTACCAGCCCTGACATTTATATCTATTTTTCACCTATGTGGTTGTTGGAATGCGAGGCGCCTCGATTATAGGTCTGTAAGGACCGGGAAACGTGTGTTCAGGAATTGCCAATCCTCAAACGTAAGAGAGGACCGGCCTTGGAGGATCCAGGGGTTACCCAGAGTGCGTAGTCCCGAGGCATTTGCTAGAGTGTCTCGAAGCGGAGAGGAGCTTGCCCCTTGCCTCGACTCATGGCGGAAATCCAATTCCCAATACGAAATAACGGGCTTGATTGTAAAAATAGTATGGCGACATAGTGGTATGGGGCACTTATGCCGTCTATGATCGATATTTATGATGCTATTCGTTTTTGAAACATATATGCACTAGTAATAATATCAAATGATTTTGCTTTATACGTATCAAGCATATTTGGCTATTATAAGGTAAAACTCTATCCCCCGGTTTGCGTTGCATTGTATGATGGGACCTGAGTCTTATAATGGCTTCATTCTTTCTAAAAGCATTGCGTTGTTTTAAAAGAATTTACTTTGTTTTAAATGCACTAGCAATCACTGGAGTAAACCCGTTCCACGAAAGTGGCGTGGTCCTATGATTTGCTGTTTACTGTTGTTTAACTGTTAAATAGATTCCTCATACCAGTCCCCATGACTGACTCGTTGTTTGTCTCACTTTGCAAACGCAGGTGCCCTTATTTTCACACGGGCAGCCTAGTACACAGGTGACAGGTGGTTTTTGGTTCTGCACTGCTGCATAGCGTGCACTTTTGGCTCATGGCGAGGCTGACTTCATAGAGATGACTTAGATATTTTCCGCCATTGCTGTATTTATATTATGATTCCGCCACTGGCGATGCAGACTGATTTACTTTCCGTATTCCTCACTATATGTATATGTATTCCGCCATCGGCGATGTAGACTGATACTCTTATTATGTCTCACTACATGTATGTATTCCGCCTCTGGCGATGATGACTGATCACTTTCTTTTTATTTACTAAGTATATCCCACGTTATGCTATTCTGATATTACTACATGTTGTGATTCCGCTGTCATATCCATGTAAAATTATTTTATTTATTGTTTCTGCTATTATCTGTACTCTGCTATGATGATTAATGTGTTATTTCCTAATGATTATCCTTAATACCGCCCCTCGGATTTTGGGATCGTCATAACAATCTTGTGCATGTGCCCCTTTTTATGGCAGTTGAAACATTCTATAACCGATGATGATGGTTTATTTGAACCAGATTTCCTTTTGTTATATCGACTAACTTTTCGTTGTTTCAGAATTTTTTCAAACCTTTTGCCATAAAAGCTAAGTCTTCATCTTCAGATTCTGATTCATCTTCATCTTTTCTGACATGAAATGCTACATTTTTCGTTTCTTCTTTCTGTTCCTTTCTAGCCTGCAAGTTTGCTTCATAGGACATTAGATTTCCTATCAGTTCATCTTGCTTCATGACGGAAAGGTCATTAGCTTCTTCGATTGCTAATACTTTTCCTTCCCATTTACTAGTCAAAGAATGTAGGACTATTGAAACAACATGAAAATCGGAATATTTTTGTCCTAATCCAATAAGTGCATGATGAATAGTTTGAAACCGTGAATACATGTCATTAATTATTTCATTCAGTTTCATTTTGAAATTTTGAAACTGACTTTTCAACATGGCTATTTTGGCTTGTTTAACCGTGTTAGTACCTCATTGAGTGGTTTTTAGCGTTTGCCAAATTTGATATGCAGTAGTACAGATACTAACACGGTTATATTCATTTTGGTCTAATGCACAAAACTACATATTTATTGCTTTTGCATTTACAGCTGCTGCCGTTTTCTCAGCCGGTGTCCATTCTGAATAATCAGTTGTCGGATTCACTATTTCTTTTTGTGTAGAATTACAGGCATCATTGCTATTTGACTACATGTAAAATAACAAACGTGTTGCCCAATAGCTATAATTAAGGTCATTAAAGAATGGAGGTCTTTGTGTTGATTGACCTTCCGTGTAAGTGGTGTTTTGAATGCTAGAACTTGGGTTATTTTCCATATTACAAGAATATATCAAATAACTGTGTTACGATTATAAGATGACCATGCTCTGATACCAAATGAAAGTGTGCGTGTGTACTTGCAAAGTATAATATACTCACAAAGATCGTGTAATATGACGAAAAATATTCAAGTATGAAGTAATAGCTAATCTCAGAACTATATAATAGTAAATGCAGTAAAAATAGAAAAATCAAACCAAAGATTTTTATATTGGTTCGGAGCACTGTCCTACGTCCAGTCCCAGACTTCTATCTGGATTTTCACTAACAACAACCTCACTTCACCCGGAGGAACAGGTTTACACATCCGGGCAGCCGAACAGGAATTTCACGCCTCTAACAACACGAGGACTTCAACACTTGCCTCTTACAACATGGAGGACTTCACTACTTGCCTCTTACAACACGCAGGACTTCACTACTTGCCTCTTACAACACGGAGGACTTCAACAAAGATGAATATACACTGTAGTTGACAATGTGTGTTCTTGATAACACGAATTTGTCAATTTTTGTTCAACCTTCTTATAATCTTATCCTCAAAGAGTATTTGTGTTTATGAAGATTTTGGAAGATGATATTGTATTGAATCAAAAGAATAATATATAAATTCTAGGATTCAAGAACGATATAGTGAAGAATATGAGCGTTTGAGTACTTGGGAGTTCAAGAATGAAATCAATAGTATAGAGATTAGATAGAAAGAATTGGTGAATTGAAATGATGATTTCAAAATGTTTATATAAGAGATAAACGGTTGTAACCATTAGTAAGGAGTTACAATCAAAGGATATGATCATTGGCGAAGAGGAAGAGAAGCAACTTTTGAAGAAATGGAAGTGACTATTCGAATAGTTGCTTCTGTTTAAAAACGGTCGACAGGTCAAAATGGACCAGTAGACAGGAATTTAAATATATATTTACATTACGTGTATATGTGTGCACGTTTATTGTGCAAACTAGGTAAAAACGGTCGACTGGTCCGATTTGGGCGGTCAACCGGTTATGCCCAGTTTGCACAATTAATATATATACATATCTGTATATATATAAATATTGATTATTTAAGGATAAATTTTAACATTAATGAACACTATTATCATACCAATTAATCAACCTCTTATTGAATAATACCATATGTAGCTCCTTATTTCCTTAACCAATGAAAATTGCCTTTTTGTCGATCATCGCGTATCTCTTTGGCATAAATCAAAACTCTTGACTCAACAATAAATACCGTTTATAAATTCATATCAATTTTCTGTATTATTAAATTTATAAACATTGTTTATAAATTCCATTACTTGTTTTTATTATTCAAAACAAGTAAATATTTCTTAACCCATTGAAAATTCAAATTCTATTTTTGAAAAATAGATTTCCCATTTTAAATCTCGAAACATTCTTTTCATGCTATTTTTATAAATCAACATTTAGACCCAGTGATATTCAACCAATCAAAAACACCCAATTATTAATCATAGGTTTTCAAACACATCATATATGACAATATATATGAAAACAAAGAAACAATAATATTTTTGAGGAATCCAGTTGGATCTCTCTAGCCTGTTTTCCTGCATCCACAAATGTTAGCCAACATAAATAATACTCATCCTGCTTCGAGGCAGTATACTGTGGTATAGAAGATCATCCACTATCATAGCGTGGGGGCGTATAGGGTCATCCACTAATGATACTGCGGGAATCCGCTAATGGTACTGCGGGAACTATCCAATCACTAATATACATATATATATATAATAACCACAAACACCAATCCTAAATAACTAATATATATTTTATAGCCATAATAATGTTTCAGTGCATGCAAACAATCAACGAACAATTATTTTAACGAATAAAATAATTCTAAATAAAAATATGAGTGAGATGTACTCACCTTAATTTTAATCTGCACTTGTACCAATTTCAATTTCCTTTCATTGATTTCCGAGTCTTCGAACTCCACACGAATGATTTTTATTTGATTTATCCTCTCCTAAGAAAAAATCTGAATTTTATCAATTAGATATTGAATTTTCTAACAAAATTTTATGTCCAAAATCTAATAAAATTTTATTTTGCTTTCCTGGTTTTGAACAGTTGATGATTTCACTCATCTAATTTAATATTTATATGATGATTCCCTAAATAAATATTCTTTTCAGTCTCTGCATTTCAGGTTAGTAGTTAATGACATTTTTCTTCCGTAACAGTATACATATATCTCTTTACTTTAATTTAATTATCACAAATTTCTTAAATTAAATAAAATAAATTTTACCTTAGCAAGCCTTAATCTTCTGTTTTAATTCTTCTGCAACTTCACCAAAATAGCAACCAAATACCATACTCAAATCGAAGTTAAACCCAAACCGTCCCAAATTTGAAACTCAATTCAACAGACTTGGTCCTCGGCTTCATCAACATCATTCGAGTCCTACTGCCTAAACCGAAATCTTTTTAGTTCGAACTTCACTTCAGTTTACCCTTAACCACCTAGTTGGAGATTACTGCATCGCATCATTCCCAGTGTTGCCTCAAGACCAACGCTGGCCTCCTAAAATCGCAACCAGTCTTTGTTCCAATCCTTTTTATTCCCTGATGACCACCATTCTCTCTGACTTGGTTCCCTCACTGCTCGACATGCTGCACCATTCCGAGTTCTACCTTATTACACACTCCCACCACTTCATCGTGGCCCAGTTGAAATCGCAACCCCAAAACAAGGGATCGCTTCACCCTGTCACCCATTTGTCGTGCCTCCTGACTGAGCTTGACCCTCCCTCCTCGTCGCTCTGAGATCGACTAATAACCTCCTTTGCATGTTCAGACAATGCGACCCCAATTATCACCCGCTGGATCGAAATCGAAGACCCCTAAATGAACGCCGAACCCAGTATGAATAGCATTAGAATGAAGAGCACTTTAGTTCGAACTCACGACATCAATTTCGGGATTCAAGTATTTTTAACGAGATTGATTTTGATTTTTGATTATAGGAGGAAGCGATTTTTTTTCTCTTTTGAAACTTGGATTTGGAGTTAAAGAAATGAGAAGGCTGTCACATTTTATAAAGGGAAAAAGGGAACAAGGTATACGGTCATTTATTCCATGTTTTACTTAGTGGTGAAGGCAGAAGACCATTCGTACATGAGAGGAAAGAAGAGGGAGTAGCTTAGTGTAGGTTTGTAGTGTATTTAGCTTAGGAAAGAAGGAAAGAATATTTATATTAATATTTTTATATATATAGATTTGGACTTGATGTGAATTTATTCAATTTAAATTATCTAGAAATTCTGAACCCCTATTTAAGCGCAACAACTGACATTTCTAGGGTTATACCACTATTCTGGACACATTGGAACAGGTTTCGAAGCCTCATTTTATTGTCTGGAAAAGATATCAATTTAAATCGATATAAATTAAATTCAAAACAATTAACTTCTTCATAATAAATTATTATTATTATTGTTTATTATCAAATACAATTTTTATTGATCATCGAAAATTGTTTCGATTCACGTCTAACTTTGAATTCCATTATATACCATTTTCGTATTTCAATAATACGACATATTATAAATAAATCTTATATCGATTATTAAATCGATAACTTAATATAAAAATCCATTTATATTATCAATTCAATATTTAAAAACCATATTAAATATTTTAAATGATTTGTTCGAAAAATCCGGGTCGTTACATTCTTCCCCCTTAAAAGAATTTCATCCCCGAAATTACTAAGGTAGGAAAATGTCAAAAACCAATTAATTTTTTCTCTAATTTCATATTATACATCATATATACTTACAATCATTTAACCTGAATGATTTACAACACATATATTCACATTCAATTTATGTGTAGTCAATTTTATTCAAAGGTCAATTTATTCACTTCAATCCATTTAACTTGTTTAAGTTAAATTTAAATTCCAACATTCTAATCGCCGGGTTTTCACTTCAAAACCTTTTGAAATCACAAAAATATATACTTATATTTATTTCCATCTCAAATTCAAAATATTTGAATTTTCAAAAATGACTTGTTTTATTTCAAACAAATTTCCTTCAAAACTTTTTTAAGGTAGCAATTCATCACTTAGAAACTCGAAAATGAACACTGATGATGCTGCAGTGATCATCAAAATTATTTTCCAGCCACTGAAGTGAATTCAGTGCTTTTACAATTCCAATATCCGTTCAAAATGATTTTTATTCAAGAATTCTTCCAGAACAAAGCTATATTATTTTAATATACGTTTAGAAAATATTTTACAAACACTCAGGATTTTAAAATCTTAATTCTAATTCTGAATCCAATTTTAATTCATCTCATTTGTATACCTTATTCACATACAAATTTTATTTGGTTATATATAACCAGTCCAATTTATGATCTCATTTGATTATAATAATAACAATCAACACATCCATATATATAAATAATTCCAGAAAATTATTCTTTTTCTATCAAAATAGAATTTTGGGTAAAATTATTCCATTTGCCCATTTTAAAACAATATCGTATTGAATTCTCTATCAAGTGTTATAAATTCTTATCGAAGTCGTAGCGTCCCATGATTCAACCAGAATTCAAAAGCAACTCAACAAACTAGTCAATACAATATAAAATAATTTTTATATCAATTAACATATCCGCGCTCTCATATATATATATATATACTCAACTCATTCTAGGGTACTACTGACCCGATCTCTAATGAGTAAACCCCACCAGAGCTTAGGTGTTCGCTCAACCAAAGCTCTAATACCAACTGTAATGGCCCGCAAATCCGTACTATCTGAGTTGACTAAATACACCACACGTCCAACCTAAATTGCACAGAAATATGGATCATTAAAAGAAAGAAGTTAGAAGGTGAGAAATAGAAAGAAAGAAATATTAGAATAGAAGAAAATAAATAGGGGACAGAACTGAACAACTACACAGAATCTCACATCGCAGCAGAATAAAATATAATATATATATATATATAATAGCTTTTGGAATACAAAATTTTTACTGTATAAACATATCATTACCAGAATATCACTATTAGAGTACAACACTTACAACACAGTGGAAATAACAATAGCTAGATAACGTTGAAGCCTCCTACTCCAAACTCCTCCAAGTATATCTGTAAATACCTGAACTACTTGACTGTCTGTACAAATTTGGGCACCCAAGAGTTTAGGGTAAAACAAAACAAAATAAACTCTGGGTCAGTCATGGGACTGGTGTGAGTAAACTCCAAACACTTGGTTTAACTTTTTAAAAATTTCTTTGCGAAAGAAAAGATAATCGTAAGACCGATCCACACATAAGCACAGATGGTTTTTACCTTACGATAACCCAAAATATTTTGAAATCAATATTATTCTGATATTATAATAGTTTCTAAAACAAGTAAATATCAATCTAGCAGAACGCTTGCATCTCACGCTCTACATATATAGTATACAATCAAAACCGCGGGCAATTATTGGATAATGGATTCCAACTGGCAAGATATGGGACCACCTTCTGACAGTGTATCTCTAGAGAGGAATACATCGGGTTCAACAAGAACATCTTGCATCCCAGGCTAAACATGACTGGCCCCTCACTTCGCTTGAGAGTACCGAATGTAGTGTCACCAACGGTTGGGATCAACAACCGTTCTCGCAAGGGACAACATCGATAGATTTAAGAAACAAATGGAATTTCTCTAGATCAGGCGAAAATACACCCTACTTGATAGCTAACCACTTAGCCACGCGACTTACCCGATTTTATACCATTTCCCGGTTGCGAGGCTTGAGGTTACGATTACTTGATAGATCCATCACTTTGAATGCCACATTGTTAGATCCGTTAATCACTAATTGATTTGCACAAATATATTTTGGATATTATGCTAAGAGAATAAATTCTCTGCCACCAGATGTATATTTGTACAGAGCAACATATGTGATCGCTGAAAATACTCTGGCAGACATTCGTCCATACACGTTCGTTCTGCGATTGAACGAAACCGAAGGCACAATTTCCATTAATCCATCTTAGGCAATTTCTACCTAGGATTAACAGAAAAAGCCCTTACACTTTACTCTGTCTTCGATTTGTTTTCATATAATCTGATTCACAACGCTACTGCCAATACGGAGTGGTTCTTGGATAATAATCCAACCGGTCTCTCCATATTGACAACGATATGGGCAAATACTTCGATAGTCAGTTATTTAACTATCGAAGAGTAACAAACATCCATTCAAAGCATCCAACAATCACTGGGCCCCTTAATTAATATTTCATTAATTAAACCACTTCTCCATTTCCTTATCAATATTTGTTAATCCAAGATTTCAACAATCATCATGGCCTCTTGCGCTATTTGGAAAATATTTCCATATATCGCCTTCTTATATTTTCTATACCTAGAAACTATTTTCTGTTTATGATTGGAATTTGTTCCAATTACTTTTCCCTTTCACTACCATTCATTTCTATACCCAGGAAATACTTATTATTATATTTCAAAAATTCCACTTACTCGGGTTAAAACGAATGTTGTGTAAAACATTGTTACAACAACCCAAAATATTGCAGTCAATTAAATCTCTTTAAACATTAATCTTCGAGACCGGATCTTCCTACTTATCGGTTAATAATGAAATCAATCAAGTTAGGGTATATAATTACCTCTCAGACCTTGACTGAAAACATCCTTAACTTCAAAACAGACAAGACTACTTATCTCGAATAATCAACACCCTAAAAACTACTTATTCATTTTTGAAACGTATATACGTTTCTCTTTCTATTCTTACCTGATTTAATTATAGATTTCCTTTTTGTTTATAATATTCTATTTTAAGTTCGTTCCTTATCGAATTCAATATATATTGATTTTCTAGTTATCCGGTTTTCCTAAAAATATTCTAACTCCTTAAGTTTCTAGAAAATTTCGCCATAACCGGCTTTGTACGGGTCACTCGGTACGACTACAAAACGTCTCTCTAGGCCCTTTCCATACAAAAAGAAAATCAAAAAGCCAAGTGGCTTGCCGATTCAGCGCATACAAACCCATATGGAATTTAAATATATACCTTCTTGTCGGGCACTTATATTTTAAATCTTCGTTCTCTTCATTCCATACCTGTTTAACACATATAAGTTCATTTCTAGTTTATCCCAACTCAATCTGGCCATTTTAACTCAATTTGCTAATTTATTCTTTAATAAACTCTTTTGTCCATTTCACTTTTTATTTGAACATATCACGTTCAAATATATTTTAATTACTTATAAACCAATCGAATTCCCTTTTCAACTCAAATTATATATTTGATTTCAAATATAAATTACAAAACCCTTTTTCTTATTCAAAGTTCAATCTCGATTCGAAATTCCATTTACTAATTATTCTTCAAATTAGTTAATTCTATTCAACGATTAAAAATCTGATTTTTGTTTCAAAAATCAATTCATTACTCCATTTGAGTTCGGATATATTTTATAACTCAAATATGGATTTTTCTAATGGAAATTTGGATTTTATTTGTATAAAACCCTTTTATTTATTTAAATAAACCGTTATGGTTTTATAATGGTTATGGCGTTGTTTTTCTGAAAATTTGATTTTGATATAACTCAAAATCTATAAGACGAAATCCAGATTTTTCTCTTCCATTAGAAAACTGTTATCAAATCGGTCCTGACGATTCTTATTTCGAAGAATTCCGACTTAAATTGAGATCTATGTACTCAATTGAAGTTCGAAACGCCAACTTACGAACTACGTCCTGCCGCGAGTTCGTTTTTAATTATAATTGAAATAAACGTTTAAACTTATTTTTTAAATAAGTTTCACCTCCATTTTAATATATTTAAATATATTTTAAACCAATTTTCCCAATTCAGCATGATATTTCTGATTGTCCCTAATTGTCGATTATTTCATTACTCGGTTATGCATTAAATTAAATCCTCTATTTTAAGTTCTAAATCCTATGGAAATAAATTATTTACCAAAATTTGATATAAATTGAATTTCACTTATAATTCCGTTATTTTTATTTCAATTTAGTTTATATTCTGAATTCTCGAAATATAATCAATCGTTCTATTTTTCAACACATTTTACAATTCACTTTTAAATTCGTACTTGAATTTAAAATTCCAAATTATCCCATAATAATTGTCCTATTTAATTTATAAATCCTTTTTTCAAATCTAACTTCCTTGTTTTACAATTTAAAACAAGTTTCATTGCACAATCTATTTGAAACTCAATTCCTTTTATATTCTGGATTCCGGAATTAAAACCGTCGTTTCCATTTCGAAATGATTTCAAATAATATTTTTAAATTCATACTCGAATTTTAAATTCCGTTTTATCTCTAGATACTTAATACACTACATTTATTAACATCGTTTATAAATTCACTTATTTTATATATTCAAACAAGTTCCATTTCAAATCCAATTGAAATTCTACCCATTTTTGGAATATTTTATTTTTATAACTTAAATATAAATCTAGAATCTATTTCCCTATTTAAAATTAGTTCTTTCTAAACAATTCCAATGTCATTTAGTTTATAAAAGTCAACATCATCGAATAATATCATAAATCAATATGGATTTATTTTAGTTTAATTTATATTCCGAACATTGGAATAAATACCATTGTTTCCCTTTTTAACATGATCCCAATTCTCATTTTAAACTCATATTTGAATTTTAAACTTCAAATTATCCAAATGATAAATTTCATCTTTATTTATAAATACTCTTTATAAATCACTTCAATTTTCTATATTATTAAATTTATAGATTCCATTACTTGTTTTTATTATTCAAACAAGTAAATATTTCTTAGCTCATTCCAAATTCAAATTCTATTTTCGAAAAATAGATTTCCCATTTTAAATCCCGAGACATTCTTTTCACGATATTTTTATAAATCAACATTTAGGCCCAGTGATATTCAACCAATCAAAAACACCCAATTGTTAATCATAAGTTTTCAAACACATCATATATGACAATATATATGAAAACAAACAAACGATAATATTTTTGAGGAATCCAGTTTGATCCCTCCAACCTGTTTTCCTGCATCCACAAACGTTAGCCAATATATATAATACTCATCCTGCTCCGAGGCAGGATATCGTGGTATAGAAGGTCATCCACTATCATAGCATGGGGCGTATATGGTCATCCACTAATGATACTGCGGGCATCTGCTAATGGTACTGCAGGAACTATCCAATCACTAATATATATATATATATAATAACCACAAACACCAATCCTAAATAACTAATATATATTTTATAGCCACAATAATATTTCAGTGCATGTAAACAATCAAAGAACAATTATTTTAACGAATAAAATAATTCTAATTAAAAATGTGAGTGAGATTTACTCATCTTAATTTTAATCTGCACTTGTACTAGTTTCAATTTCCTTTCATTGATTTCTAAGTCTTTGAACTCCACACGAATGATTTTTATTTGATTTATGCTCTCCTAAGAAAAAATCCGAATTTTATCAATTAGTTATTGAATTTTCTAACAAAATTTTATGTACAGAATCTAATAAAATTTTATTTTCCTTTCCTTACTTCCTGGTTTTGAACAGTTGATGATTTCACTCATCTAATTTAATATTTATATGATGATTCCCTAAATAAATATTCTTGTCAGTCTCTGCATTTCAGGTTAGTAGTTAATGACATTTTTCTTCCGTAACAGTATACATATATTTCTTTACTTTAATTTAATTATCACAAATTCTTAAATAAAATAAAATAAATTTTACCTTAGCGAGCCTTAATCTTCTATTTTAATTCTTCTGCAACTTCACCAAAATAGCAACAAACTACCATACTCAAATCAAAGTTAAAACCAAACCGTCCCAAATTTGAAAATCAATTCAATAGACTTGGTCCTCGGCTTCATCAACATCGTTCCAGTCCTACCGCCTAAGCCCAAATCTTTTTAGTTTGAACTTCACTCCAGTTTACCCTTAACTACCTAGTTTGACATTACTGCATCGCACCATTCCCACTATTGCATTAAGACCAACGCTGGACCCCTAAAATCGCAACCAGACTTCGTTCTAATCCATTTTATTCCCTGATGACCACCGTTCTTTTTGACTTGGTTCCCTCACTGCTCGACATCCTACAGCATTCCGAGTTCTACCTTATTACACGCTGCCACCACTTCATCGCAGCCCAGTTGAAATCGCAACCCCAAAACAAGGGATCGCATCACCCCGTCACCCATTTGTCGCGCCTCGTTACTGAGCTTGACCCTCCCTCCTCATCACTCTGAGATCGACTAACAACCTCCTCCGCATCTCCAGACAATCGCGACCCCAGTTATCACTCGCTGGATCAAAATCGAAGACCCCAAAATGAACGCCGAACCCGGTATGAATAGCATTAGAACGAAGAGCACTTCAATTCAAACTCACGACATCAAATTCGGGATTCAAGTATTTTAAACGATATTGATTTTGATTTTTCATTATAGGAGAAAGCATGTTTTTCCTTTTTCTCTCCTGAAACTTGGATTTGGAATTAAAAAAATGAGAAGACTGTCACATTTTATAAAGGGAAAAAGGAAACAAGGTACACGGTCATTTATTCCATGTTTTACTTAGTGGTGAAGGCAGAAGACCATTCGTACGTGATAGGAAAGTAGAGGGAGTAGCTTAGGGTAGGTTTGTAGTGTATTTAGCTTGGGAAAGAAGGAAAGTGTATTTATATTAATATTTTTATATATATTGATTTGTACTTGATGTGAATTTATTTAATTTAAATTATCCAGAAATTCTGAACCCCTGTTTAAGTGCAACAACTGACATTTCTAGGGTTATACCACTATTCTGGACACACTGGAACAAGTTTCGAAGCCTCATTTTATTGTCTGGAGAAGATATTAATTTAAATCGATATAAATTAAATTCAAAACAATTAATTTCTTCATAATAAATTATTATTATTATCATTTATTATCAAATACTATTTATATTGATCATCGAAAATTGTTTCGATTCATGTCTAACTTTGAATTCCATTATATACCGTTTTCGTATTTCAATAATACGATATATTCTAAATAAATCTTATATCGTTTATTAAATCGATAACTTAATATAAAAATCCATTTATATTATCAATTCAATATTTAAAAACCATATTAAATATTTTAAATAATTTGTTCGAAAAATCCAGGTCGTTACATATGTACTTTAGGTTACATGTCAGGCATGTTGGCAGCTATTGTGGACTATGTGTTTTCTTATATATATATATATATATATATACATATTTATGTTTGTGTGTGTGTGCGCACGCGCTCTCTTCTCTTTGAAGATCACACGTTTTCGGTTTTCAAAAGAAATATCTTATAGCAGATGGAATAAAATAGAATATAAAACATGATATAAAACAGGAAAGACAATACTAACTAAATGAATCACAACCACAGTAGATCCATACTACATCATAAGTACCAAAGTAGATAAATGTAGGTACATCTAGAAAATATGGTAAAATCAAATACACCACTAATGCCTAAAGTAATGTTCGACAGAAGAAAAACAGGGATAAGAGTATGTATAAGACGTGGGAGGCTTCTGCTCATCTTCGATCAGCTACTTGAGCCCACCAACCTGTATTTTGTCTGCTTATTTAAGAGCACTCAAAGTAATAAGAAGCAAAACATAAAAATCCAAGTCATACAAAGTCTGGTGTGAGTGATGGTAATCTCAATCACTAAATATATTAACATATAAGGTATGGAGAATCATACCTGACCTAGTCCCGCATCCAAAGAGTTAGCACATATAACCATGTATGCTACTCTATGGTAATCCCAATACTAAGTGTAAATGGAAGTGTGTGTTTGTGTCATAGTGATTACAGCCATCCAAACATAGCAAACATCCTCACTTTCTCTCGCTCAGTGCGCTAAGTATACAGTGCTTACTACTTCCGCCATCCAATCCATTGGGGCCATAGCAAAACCAACTGCCTTGGTCTCCACTCAGCTCCACTATGATCAACCGCCCTAGTATATAGCCACTAGTCCTACATAGTCCACATTGCCCTGGCTCTGAATCTTTTACGCTTCCCCTGTCTCATAGATGCACTAAAGTTTTAGGTACCATTAATCTCATTGAACACGTTCTCGCAACAAAGCCTAACATAGAAGTTACCCTGATGGTTCTCATCTGGATACTAGGTGGTAACTTCCCATTTAGACTTCGGGTTTTGCTGTATTGGAGTTCGTCTTCAGGGAAATTCCATCATCGTCAAGTAGAAGTACTGTACATGCTCGTCATCGGAAACCCCTTCCCCTAGCTTAAACTCAGATCGATCTTCCTTGGCTTGAAATAGTCGAGCCGGGCCATGCATGCCATTCCCGGGTTGAACATGTCAATCCGGGCTCGATTTGCATACCCGGGTCGACATGGTAGACCCGGATATAGTTCACATGTCCGGGCCGAATTGTTCGACCTAGATGCGATAACTTCTCCAAGTTGACAAGGCTGACTCGAGTTATTTGACCCGAGTCTAGGTCAAACTGTTCGACCCAGAGCTTATACTCAACCCGATTGAACCCTAGCTTAATAATCGACTCAAACATGCTCCTGCTCGATCACTAAACCACCACCTCCATCGAACTGAGCTTATTCGAACCGAACTTGTGAATGCCATAACTTGGTCTCTTGAACTCCAAACGACTTGAAACTTGGACACAAGCTTCCTAGGACCTTCCTTTTTGTCCCTGCCAATTTTCATTAAATTCTGCAAACTTTCGGTCCGACTCAACTTGTTCAAACCAACTTATTCGAATTGGGAATCAAAGCGCTTCCAACAAGGTTTTTACCATTATTTTTCGCCATTAAATGGTGTTTTCATGCATCCTAACATTTCTAGGCAATACCACAATGTCTTAAACAACTAAAACAACATGTACATCATCCAAACAGGATCAAAGCATCTTAAAAACATGGTTTTCTTTTAATTCTCTAAATTAAGGGGTTAACAAACTAAACTCAAATCATCCCAAATTTAGATATGTCATAATATATTAAACTATAATTTATGGAAAAAAATCCATAATTTTAAAAGATGTTTTAAAAGGTAATTAAACCCTAATTAGTGAGCAAAGGTATTAATCACTCACTTTAACTGCCCCAAATAATTAGATTTGTAATTGAAGATGATCTGGCACAAATCACAATGCTATGCAGCAGCCTCACACTGATCTGATGTTGATTTGACTTGATTAACTCTTATTTTGATTATTGGATGATTAGGGAATGGATTAGGAGAAGATTTGAGAGGTGGAGGCCATTAAAGATGGTTTAGATTTTTCTTCGGAGTTAGGAAAAGTGAAAATAACTATTCACTTACCCCACTCAGCCCCTACATAATGCTAATTTCGAAATGGTTTTGGGCCTACTCACTAATAACCCTGATTAACCCAATTAAGTTGTCTAAATCCATCCAAACCTTAATTCAACCATTTCTCCCAAACGGTAAATCTGTTTGGCTAATGTGACCACTCTACGGAATGAGAAATGATCATCCGAGTCCAATGGAAGTAGTCCTAGGTCTAAACACCTTACAAATCAAAAGTTATGAGCGAAATAAGATTCACCAAGGACAAAATGCTCATATTAAAATTCGATAAAAATGGTGAAAGTAGGAAATGGCTCTAACAGTCATTCCCAAAGTTATATGGTTATATGACCCCATAAAAAAATAATATAAATACTCTACGATCATTTGTTATGTAGAATATGGGTCGTTACATTCTTTCCCCCCTTAAGAAATTTCTCCCTTAAAATTCCGTAAGCAGTAAACAAGATTGTCCTGGATGGCTATCAGTCATTCATACATAAAAAAAACAATTTAAGCCTATCTTCGCATGCGGGGTACTAAATGAGAAAACAAATGATATTGCAAATGGGATTTTAAGGGTGATATGTAAAACTTACCAAATAAAGAATTTCAGATAGGACGTCCTCGTGCTCTTCTCGGTCTCCCAAGTACAATCACTCTCATAATCACTCCATTGAACTTTGACAAGCCTCACAGTCTTCCTCCTAAGCTGTTTCATATCGCGTCGAATAATACGAACTAGTCTATGGGCTATAATGGCTTATAGTTTCACCTCAATATCATCCAACTGATCTGGCACGATTGTGGTATTGGAATCATGCACAAACTTCCTTAAATGGGAAACATGGAATACATTGTGTACCCCCAACCACCTTCTGAGGCAGGTCGACTCTATATGCCAAATTTCCAATCTATTCAAGGATTGGGAATGGACCGACAGATTGGGAATGGACCGACAAACCTCGGTGCTAGTTTTCCCCTACTCCCAAATTGAATCACATCCTTAAAGTAGAAATCTTGACAAGCACCAAATCACCTATAGAGAACTCCAAGTCCCTCTATCTCTTATCAACGTCACTTTTCTGCCTATCTTGGGCGGCTTTCATATGTTGCCGGATTATTTCAATCTTCTCTGATATCTGGCCTAAGTATCAATTTCTCACTTGTCTGCCACCAACATAAAGGAGCGTTGCACGACCTACCATATAACTCTTCGTATGGTGTCATGCCAATGCTTGATTGATAACAATTATTGCATGCAAACTCAACCAAATGTAAATGGTCATCCCACGGTCCTCTGAAATCTTGGATACACGCTCCCAAGAGGTATTCTAATACTGATTCCCCATTTCCGTCTGACCATCACTGAGGATGTTAAGCAGTACTAATATGCAACCCAGATCCCAAATCTTTTGGTAAGATTTTCCAGAATCCACCAGTAAACAATGGATCTCGGTCACTTACAATGCTTTTTGGTACTCTATGGAATCACACAACCCAGTTCACATAGAACTCTACTAGTTTCGTTCTTGTCCTATTCGACTTGAAGGGTATAAATCTGGCGCTCTTGGCTAGTTTATCCACAATAACCCAAATACTATCATGTCCCACCCGACTCCTTGGAAAACTGTAACATCCCGTAAAAATATACCTAAAAAAACTAATAAGAATAAAAAATAAAATTAACAATAAGGTAATAATATATTAATGAGCTGAAAAATGGAATTTTGTGGCATCACGGATTTGACCACAAGAATATCATAGTACATTCTTAGTGAAATTCAAATCAATTTTGATATATAATATGTCAGATTCCGAGCCCGTATGAAAGAATTACACTCAGAAGAAGTTGTAAGTAACAGTGTTTGATATTCAAATTATAATACAAATACATGGAATAATATATGACCAATAAATGAGTGATTGGAATATTCCATCCAATTTGAATTTGTGTGTGTATATATAAGTATACAACAAGGGACAAGAATAACATTTTTAAGGCAAGAAATAAATAAAATAAATAATGTAATATAATAAAATCTTTCTAGCCCTCATATACATTCACTGGGAAAATCTATGACAAAGAGGTCGACTGCACCCTAGAAGGGGTGTCGACCGCCCTTCTAGGGGAGCGGTCGACCGCCTAGCACGTCCATTGCCCAGTGAGGTCTAGTTTTGGTCAGGTTTTGGTGTTATTTTATAAATTTAAACAGCCAGGATTTAATATAAATAATCCTATGGCAATTATTCATGTATGCACACCCCTACAAATAACACCCTAGACCTCAGACCTAAACCTAGCCTCCTTCTCCTTCCCTGCCTCCACTCTACCATTGATTCCAAAGAAATATATTTTACGTTTTCTTTTTTTCTCTCCTAAAATCTATTTTTCTTTTCTAATCTCTTTTCTTATAGATTTGAATAAAATCTGAAACTGGAGTCATAAGATATATATATATAAGAATTCTAACTGGTTAATACTTATATATATATATATATATATATATATATATATATATTTCTAAGGGACCGGAGTTCGCATTCGTGTTCGTTCTTGAAGATTTTCAGATCTAATAGGCAAATACCGTTATTTCCAAATAGTCAAAACACTATGAATAGAAATAATAATTGTTTAGGGATATTATATATTTTGTAGATTCTTATATGAATTAGTTTGCCTATGGAGATTTGGATCAACGATAATATCAAACTGTGAAACCCCCAAATCTCCTATATGTATATGTTTTGCAAGAATTGTCAATGAATGTGGGTTTGTGAATTTTTTTGGGTCAAGGATGAAGAACATTTTGCGTGATTTACTTTTGTTTTATTTTATTCATCCTTTTTATTTAAAAGTGTTTGTGACATAAAAAGGTTCGGATTTGATTTAGTTTTATTATTTGAATGGGTTTTGGATTTCCATTCTACCTGGATAATTTGAACGCATTCAGATTTGAAACAAATCATATATCAACATTTTTATGTACAACATAAGAAAGGGTAAATTAGATTAAATAAAGTTCTATGTATATATATGTATGTATATATGATGTAGGAAGTTTACACCTTGTTCTTGATTCATTACTTGAATTATCCTAACAAGCCTAGGATGCAAGTTTTGACTATTATGTTGTATTTTTCCTATTACTACTATCACTAGTTATGCCATTATGCCATGTATTTAGCGGTCTGATGTGGGAATCAACGTGTATGCCTTGAATGTAGACCAAATTGACAATTTACACCGTTAAAATGTTTCCTCGTTCATACGAAAATTAGCGATTATTATACGTATTAAATATTCTACTTATATAGCGTAATTAATGTAATCAGCGTAGTAATGATGTACTGTAACGTCCCATATGTTTGAACATTAATTATGAATATTTAATTCTGTTTTAAATATTGGTTTAATGGATTTTTATACTGAATTTATGTCATAAAACTAAGTTTGAATATATAATTCAAACGAGCTCGTAACGTCGCGGTAGTTTGTAATATTGAGTTTTGAATTTTAATTGAATATAGAAGATCCGATATAAGTCAGATTTGTGTGAAACAAGAAATGTTTGAATCTATTGGGTAGTAATTTTCCAATGAAAGGAAAAAATCGAGATTTCATCATATAAATTATAAGATGTATCCAAATAAAAATTTAAACTGTCTCTATGGAATCGTTAATAAATTATAACGATATATTTATAACTGTAAATGATTTTAGAATGTCGTTTAATCCGAATTTCTGAACGTTAAGTTTGAAATTGGTTTAATTTAAAGCCATATGTTATCCAATTTGCATACATTTGATAATAAAAAATTATTATTGTTTAAACTAAATTAATTTGGAGTATATTCTGCGGACATTAAATGTCCAATGTATATGACGGTAAATACTGATAGAAATTTATTGACCGCGAAAAATGACCATAACAAACCAAAATAAAAACAACAAAACAACCTATACATATATTTTGTACAACATAGCCTATATTCTATGATATAAAAAGAACAAATCTACCTAATGACACATGCGCAACACTATTTTGTAATGCAAATACTTATATACAACATATGTAAGTACATTTACAACCTGAAATGAAAACATCCAAATGTACCAAACACGCAGCCCACATGCGATTGCCTCCTTATTTAAAACACTGCCTACAGGAAAGAAGATAATGCCTACTCTAAATAAAAACATAGCAGCATAGCCGAAACATATATATTAATATGAACCCTTTTGCCTGTAAAAACGCCAACATACAAGTCGACCTAACCTATCCTACAATTTAACTTTGTTCTTATCTCCTCTTTTTTTTCTCTCTCTCCCTCTCTCTCTCTCTCTCTCTATATATATATATATATATATATATGTGTGTGTGTGTGTGTGTGTGTGTGCCATGTGACGACCGCCCATAACCTCTGCACTAAATAAGAGGAATAATGCACTGAAAGACATGTCAGGCAGCTAGGGGCGATCATCAAGGTATGATAACATAATCGGAACCTGTTGTAGATTTCACAGTGCAAGGATAAAATATAATTGAACATATACAATAGGCAGAATAGTGGAGCATCATATAACAAACTTCTGAAAACTTTCACAACATCCTGAAAGATCATCTATACATCACAGGAAATATCAAAGTATGTACATGAAGCCTCACTACAATCACTTATAGAGCAACACAAACAGCGGAAATAGAAATACATAGTAGAAAAGATAGTACAACAACCTCCTGCTCGCCTCCGAACCGCGGCACTATTCTCACTAAGCTATCACCTATCACCTGCCACCTAGTATGCCCATCCACAACCGAATGAACAACCCAAGGTAATAAGAGGGAAATATAAAACCATGAGTCAGACAACAGTCTTAGTGAGCGATAAAACAGCTAACAAACATCATCAGTAAAGTATATGAGAGTAGGTAGATTAACAAACCAGTCCACCAACACCAGAGAAGAACCCAACCCCGTCTTCCCTACATTGGATAGTGATAGCCTTTACATCAAGCATTTCAACCATTCATTCGTGGAAATCGGAAGCAACCAACAATAGCACTCATGGCATCCATATTATATATCTCACGTAAACCATCCTAATCGAATTCAACATCCCTCAAGCACAAGCCCCAGTGGCCTAAACCAATATCAGACAAGTGCATAAGGAACATCTTCTTTGACTTTGGACAATCTACGTGAGACGGTAGAAATAAGGCAACCAATCACCTATGGCAGACTCTGGCTATCACCGCCAATCCTTCTTTGAAACTATCGTTAATCGTATGATGGCTAACCTTACCATATGTCAAGGGCTAATGGTAACCGTGAATCTAGCAGAATCCCCACATGCCTTTCAACGATACATGCCTAGGCCTTTCAACGATACCCAGGGTACTCGACCAGTGACCTTCCGGTCTTTAGGTTCCCTATTGTACCCCTACTTTGAGACCGTTAGAAACTACGACAACAATAATCTCTCGGCCTTCGCATCTCTAGTCATCCAACCCGACGACTTTTCATAGCTCAAGAAACCATTATCCACCAACTCACAATCTTTGAGTTGTCATCTCATTCGTTGTTCCATACTGCGCTTCGGCATAGGTTCGGGGGCATCGCCCTCGAAATTCTTTTTTAGGCCCTTTTGTTTAAATCTGGGTCGTACATGATTTTTATTTCCAGAAATGACCCTATGCGATCGACCCCCTCGTGCGATGGAGCCCTGCCTTTGGACCCAACATGGTGCGACCGACCCTGCTGCTCGACCCCAACATGGTGCGATCGACCCTGCTGCCTGACCCTAACATGGTGTGACCGACCCATTCACTACATGCATGACTGACCCATCCACGACATGCACGATCAACCCGTCCACTACATGTAGACCGACCCATCCACTACATGTACCACTCCGACCGTGCTCGACCCAAATATGCTCGAACCTAACCATGCTGCTCGACCCCGTGCATGACTGATCACCTTTGCTGACCGACCCGGCCTTTGGGTGCACGACCGATCCGGTCTTGCTCGACCGACCCTACGCCGCTCGACCCGAACTACCCTTGCTTGACCCATGGCCTATACATCCCGAAGCCAAGTCCAATTTCGACCAAAACTTCGCTAATGTACAAAATATACTCATCTAATTCATCCAATATAACCACAAACAAAACGTAAAATCACTAACTACTTGAATATGTCGATTTTCATCAAAATTATGCAAAACTTTACCAGAATCATGATAAATGAACATATGAACTAAATTATGGATCTAACTTGCATAAACATATGAAATAGCATAGAAATTACCAGTTTTAAGTTGCTAAATTTGATCCTATGGCGACTCATATGAAAATAGACTTACAATGGTGTAGATCTAGGAGAAAACACTTGAAAATGATGAAATTATACTCACACAACTCATACACCTGATTGAATTCATGTGAAAGATGTGTATCACTGACCAATTCTCCAAAAAAAACCAGAATGATTGAAATATGATTCCAAACAACGAAGAATTTGATCTAAACTCTTTGATTCGATGATCTCTCTCTTGGAATGGCGTAGATCTAGCTTCAAATGATGTAGATCTTTGATTCTCTAAACTTTAATGGTGGAAAGGTGAAGAAGGAGGAATAGAGGAACTCTAGCTCTTCCAAATTAGAGAATGGAGAAAGAAAACTATTCTACATGCCTCTTACCCCCTATTTATAGCCTCCACCAACCCACTAATGGGCCTCCCCAAATCAGCCCATTATAACTTTATAAACCTGAACAACCAACTATAAGACCTTAAAACAGCGATTCCATCCAAACCGATGAACTAAATCTTTAACGTGACCACTCTACGGAAAGGGAAACATCATTTCCTTTTCAATGGCACAGGTTTCAACACCTAATTCGACTTGAGTTAAAAGTTATGCCTAGTACAAGATTGACAAGAGCAAAATGATGACAAACAAAATTGGTAAAAATTATGGGCATGTCTTACATCCCCATAAACAACATATTAAAATATGAGAATGATCCAACCTTCAGGGAATAAAATAAAAATATTTTCGATACGTAAAATACGGGTTGTTACATGCCCACTGCCTCGTTTTATTTCTGCCATTGAACAAAATAAAAACCGCACAACCCTCCTTGTTTTCTTTCCAGAAAAACAAACTATTCCCCTCAAGTAAGATTCCTTCTTTCCGTTTATCGTGCGAGTGCCGGGCGTCTGTGCGTGCATGGGGTGGGGTAGCATTGTGATGATGTTGAAGGCGATCTGGAGTATTTTGGAACGAAGGCAGCAGTAGGAGTACGCGTTGAACAAAGGCGGGTTGGTGAAGTTGTGTTGAACGGAGCATGAATAGGCGGTAGGAATCAAGCATTTGAACATGTAGCAGAGGAATGGTTCATGTAACAAAGAATGGAGGAGATTCTGGAGATCCATGAAGGTAGACTATGGTAGTCTAAGGAGCCGAAACATGTGTGCACGCTCTTTCATGCATGGGTATAACAACAAGTATAAAGGGGGGGTCGAGAGTTGTACTTTGGTCGAGGTGGTGTATTGTTGGCATGGTGTCCGGGTCAGTGAGACATCAATCGGAAATTTGGTGCTCCGATGAGCCGAGGGTGGTTCAGTTTAATTTTGATAGTGCATGCGTTTTTCAGGGCTGCTGGAAGCCGGCATGGGATACAATGGGTTGGAGTCGGGCAAGAGGTTGAGAGGGTGCGACGGTGGTGTGTCAAAGTGCGTGAGTTGACATTCGAACTGGAAGCAGCGTGGTTAGAAACTGCTAAATGGAAGAAAGACGTGACGTTCGAAAATAGCAAGGAGTGTACAATGCGAAATAAAAGATGGGGAGTAAGCACAGTGCGCGAAAGGAGAAATGGCACAGGTAGCAGGAAGAATAAGTAGATTTGTTTTGGGGAAGAAATACACATATATGGGATAACGTGGGCTTTTTTTCATTTGGGCCTTTCGGGCTTTTAAATTGAAAGAAAAAAAGAAAAAAAGAACTTGAGAGGAAAAACGCTGACGTGGGGAGCAGTTCAGCATTGTTTCACGAAGGGGATGAGCAGGCCAGTAGACGAAGGAATTGGAGAAACTGTATTCACGTTGGCAGCATGCGGTTTTGGCTTTCAGCCCTTTATATGTATATAAAATAAAATAAAATAAAGTAGTAGGAGGAAGCTCTCATTTGGACAACAGCGAGCAGCTTTGGGAAAGACATGTTGAAGTAGATGGGAAGAAAATACATGGGAGGAGGGACGTTAGGATGTGGTTTCCAATGGGGGCTTTCTTTCAGGCCTTGAGCAAATAAAAAGGAAAGGAAAAGAAAGGAATTACACGTTGAACTGTTGGTACAAGGAGGTGAAGGGACGCTGTTGATCCAAGAATTTTCGTAGAATCCGGTAAAAACAAACGGCTTTGAAACCGCATCGAGAAGCACTTCATTTTAGAGTTGGACGGCGATGGAATAAACTCGAATTTTTAATTAAATTAAGCACTAGTTTAATTTAATTAAAAGGAACCATTTAAAAGACGAATCAAACCAAGGTGGGTTAAACTCACTCAGTCCTCCCACTTATATTTTATATTAGTCGGGTTTTTATTTCATGTGCATTGTTTGCTTATTGTTGAATGATTTGATGACTGTTTGCATGCATATCGTATATTTTATATTCATTGATTAAATTAAACATTCGTTTAATTTAATTTAAACAATCGTTATGTTAACGATTATATTCCAAACAAGGTAACTTACCTTGTTGGTTACGTTTATAATAATATAAACGTATTAAATAAATAATTGGATGCTAGAATGGATGTATTGATTGACTATTGACTGTTATTTGTTAAACTGTCTATTTTTTATTGTGAAAATAAATATACTATCATATTGAATTGAGGTAACTCATTTGTGATGCAGAGAAGGACAGGTTGGAGCGATCCAACTGGATTCCTCAAATATGTTGTTTATTCTCATATTATAGTATTAACTGTTTGATTTGACGTGAATTTCACTGGTTTGATACTATAGTAGACATTTGCCTCTGTAGTACCATTGACAAATTTAAGATTTTTTATTTTTGAAATCGATACTAAATTGGTTCAGAACATTTTCAAAGTTATATTCGTATATGATTTTGAAATATGATTTATGATTTAAAAATAAATAAAACTTTTGTTTAACGATGTTTAAAGACATATATCAGATTAATGATTATTCTAAGCATTCTTTAAAAAGGATTAATCGATTGATTTTCGGTTAATATACGAGTTAACGACTTCCACATTGATAAATGACAATGTAAATTACTTTTACTTCGATTAATATTGTAGTTAATTATTATTTTAATGATAACTAAAATGATTTCTTTTTCATTGGAAATCTTTAAAAAGATGATCAAATGGAAGGTAAAATCCTAATTTGAATGGGTAAAAGTAGGGATTTTTTAAATGGATTTTCCAATAAATCTAAATCGTTAAAAAAAGAGATATTTAAGGTAAAGCTTGTATTTTTTAAGCGTTACAAAACGAGTTAAGTAAAAGGGGCAAATGAAGAAAGGATCTAATTTGAATCAAATAAGATTTTGGGATTTCTAGATTTATATGAGTTTTAGAATTACAAACTTTTATTTATCTTAGTATAAGAATGTTGTCGAGCAAGGTCTGAGAGGTAATTAGAATACCCCAACTTGAATTGCTTAGCCATTAACAAGGGATGATATTAGTTTATAATGGTAGAAGACGTCGGAAAAAGTTTATTATTCCTATAAGTGAAATATTGTGGCTTATAGTAAGATTTTAAAATATAATTGGGAAGGTTAGATTTTGATATATTTATATATGGTGTATAAATTAACATGGTTTACGAGGGTTAAGTTGAACTGATAGGTTAGTAACCATTTACTTTATAAAATAGAGGAGAACTTTTCCAGTTCAAAAATGAATAATGCAAATAGAAAACGTTTTGCAAAAGGGATATTTAAATTAAAATTTTGATATGATCATAAGACAGTTGCTAAGTATTGGGAATGAAATGAATCTGAGACTACTCTTATTTTAAAAATAAGAGGGAAAAGGTTTTTGCTTTGATTACTGAAAGATTTTAAGGTTAAGTAAAGGGGCCAAATGATGCTATATACCAAAACTAGTGAATTTAGTTTCTTTTTATGGTTGCACGGATGTTTATTTTGATAGTTAAATAACCGATTATCAACATCTTGACTTTTATCGATTGTTGGTACGGAAAGATCGGGATTGAATTATATTTGAAAACCATTCAGACCAGCAAATACGTAAACATTGAAAATATCAGAAGATGATCGAGATGGAACATTGAAGACCATGGATCTTCATGAGCGGAAGAACCACTTGTTAAATTTCTCTGGCTAGCTATCAGAGTGATCATGACTTGTGATTCTATAATGATAGAAATCTTCGGATTGCAAGGACTTCTCGCTACTGATCCTTGGGGTGAATCCCATATAGGATGCGGTAGGAGAGTGCCTTTGGTTCATCCTGTTCCTGGATGAATTGTATGGATGATTGTCTGACAGAGTATTTCCTGAAACTCACGTACGTTGATTTTTACAAACATTACAAGTTTGATGGCAAAGAAATTCTCTTGCTTAACACCCAGAGTATATATGTGGACGTCAATAAGCGATTTGACAGATCTGACGATGTGGCGTTCAAAGATTGATGTGCTGACTCTGAAGATAATCATGACCTCAAGCCTCACAACCGGGAAGTGACAAAAATGGAGCAGGCAGCATGGCTACGTGTGTCATACCCAAGCAAGGCATATTAGCACCAATCTAGAGAAATTCCTTATTTGTTCTTGTTTCGATTTTGTATCTCCATGGATGTGTGGCGGGCCCTTAAAACTATGGGGTGATAATACATTCGCTACAGTCAAGCTAAATGAGTGGGCGCTTTTTGATTTTATACTATGTATATGGAGCGTAAGATGCAAGCGTTCTTCTATTTGGTTATTTATTTGTGATTTGATAGACACTATTATAATATCACTGTATTTTACATATCAAAAATGTTTTTGGATTATAGTAAGATAAAAACCGTCCATGTTTATGTGTGGGCTGGTCTTACTATTATCCTTTTCTTTCAAAAGGATTTTATAAAATTAAGCAACCTGGATGAAACCCTTAAACTTAGTGAGTTTACTTACGCTGGTTCACAAGACTGGTCCGTGGCGTTTGTAATGCTTTAGACAGACCGAGTTTTACAGGTTCAGGTTAAGGATGCTACAATTTCAAGAAGACAGGATGGAGAAGTGAAGTCCAGACGTAATCCTATTTATTCCGCTGTGTATTGTATGTGAGGGCAAATTATTATAATTGTCTAGATTGATTTCTGTACTCTGACAATTTGTAAGTATTATTTTTCTGGTTCTTTATAAAGATTATTTCTATATTATATTTTGTTCGGCTGCAGTGTGAGACACTGATTCTGTATTGGTTCTTCTTCTTCTTCTTCTATTATAATATTTCTCTCTTTCTTTCTCACCTTCTAACTTCTTTCTTCTAGTAATCCATTTTCCATGCACTTTGGGTCGGACTTGGGCGTAATTAGTCGATTCAAAGAGTACTGGAATTTTGGGTCACTACATTTGGTATCAGATCTGAGGTTGAGAGCAACCTTGGCTCTATGGCGTAACTCAGTAGAGATGGAGCTAGTAACACCCTAGGTTGAGTTTGAATGTGTGTGTAAATATATATGAGAGCGCATATTTGTAATTGGTTATAAAATTATTTTGTAAAGAGGGCAAACGAAATAATTTTTCCTAAATCATATTTTTATATAGAAATGAAAATAGTTTTCTCAAGTTATAGTAATATTGGTTGTATTAGTTGTTTGATTGATTTGTTTGGAATTCAGAATGAACAGAAAAATGAAATTGAATTGGTTAGAACATTAATTAGTTAATTAATGAGACTAGCTTGGTTAAGTGCAAATAATTAAGGAACAGATATAGAAATGAAATTCAAATCAAATAAATTTGGAGTTTGAATGGATGGTAAACTGAGTAGAACCATTTAAGAAATGAAACAAAGTGAGTTAACCCTATATTGGTTACCTGTATTGGAAATTGAATTAAGTACAGATTCCAGAAGGTCATGAGAGTTGATCTGGTTGTAGAGATTAAAATACAGATCGGAAGGATATAAAAGATAGTAGTTGATTTGCTTCATTATTGGAGAATGAGTTGCCCAAAAAACAGGTATACCTTAATGTTATTGGGTTTGAATGATTGATTTTGCCCCTGAGTTGGGTAGTTGCTTAGCTTTCGTTTTCTTTTGGTGAAATTGAGGCCCAGAGTGGCAATTATAGTTGTATCGATCGAGCCATATAGAGGAGGTGCTGGCAATTTTTTTGGAAAATTTTATAATTTAGAATATTTTTATGGTAAAAAAAAGTTGGGTTCGGAGCATTCTTCTTACCTTGTAATTTCAGGGACGAAATTATTTTAAGAAGGGAAGATTGTAACATCCCATATTTTTTAACGTTAATTACGAATATATAGTTCTGTTTAAATATCGGTTTAATGGATTTTTATATTGAATTTATTTAATAAAACTAAGTTTGAATATATAAATTTATAATATAATTAAAACGAGCTTGTAACGTCGCGATAGTTCGTAATATTGAGTTTTAATTGAATATATAGGATCTGATATTAGTCAGATTTATGTGAAACAAGAAATGTTTGAGTATGTTGGATAGTAATTTTCCAATAAAAGGAAAAAATCGAGATTTCATCGTATTAATTGTAAGATATGTCCAAATCAAATTTTCAAATAGTCGTTATGGAATCGTTAATAAATTATAACGATATATTTATAAATGTAAAATGACTTTTAGAATGTCATTTAATCCGAATTTCTGAACATTGAGTTTGAAATTGGTTTAGTTTAAAGCTATATGTTATCCCATTTGAATACATTTGGTAATAAAATTTATTATTATTTATACTGAATTAATCTGGATTTCAATTTATCTGCGGACATTAAATGTCCACCATATATGGCAGTAAATACTGATAGAAATTTATTAACTGCGAAAAATGACCAAACCAAAATGAAAACAACAGATCAACCTATACATATATTTTGTACAACATAGCCTATATTCCATGATACAAAAAGAACACGTCTACCAAAAGACACGTGCACAACACTATTTTGTAATCCAAATACTTATATACAGCACATATAAGTACACTTACAACCTGAAATTAAAACATCCACTTGTTAATGTACCAAACATGCATCCCACATTTTATTGCCTCCTTATTCAAAACACTGCCTACAGCAAAGAAGATAATCCTAAATAAAAACACAGAAGGATAGCTGAAACACATATATTAATATGAACCCTTTTTCCTGTACAAACGCCAACATGCAAGCCGACCTAACCTATCCTACGATTTAACTTAGTTCTTATCTTCTCCTGTTTTCTCTCTCTATATATATGCCCACTGCCTCGTTTTATTTCTGCTAGTGAACAAAAGAAAAACCGCACAACCCTTCTTGTTTTTTTTTCCAAAAAAACCAACTATTTCCCTTAAGTAAGAATTCCTTCTTTTCTTTTATCATGCGAGTGTCGGGCGTCTGTGCGTGCATGGGGTAGGGTAGCATTGTGATGAAATCGAAAGCGAGCTGGAGTATTTTGGAACGAAGGCAGCAGACGGAGTACGCGTTGAACGAAGGCAGGCTGGTGAAGTTATGTTGAACGGGGCATGATCAGGCGGTAGGTATCAGGCCTTTGAACATGTTGCAGGGGAATGGGTCATGTAGCAAAGAATGGAGGAGATTCTGGAGATCCATGAAGGTACATTATGGCAGTTTAAGAACCCGAAACATGTGTGCACGTGGTTTCGTGCATGGTTATAGCAGCAAGTAGAAGGGGAGGTCGAGAGCTGTACTCTGGTCGAGGTGGTGTAGCGTTGGCGTATTGTCCGGGTCAGTGAGACATCAGTCGGAAATTTGGTGCTCCGATGAGCCGTGGGTGGTGCAGTTTAACTTTGATAGTGGCATGCGTTTTAATGGGCTGTTGGAAGCCTGCATGGGATGCAAAGGGTTGGAGTTGGGCCAGAGGTTGAGGGGAGTGCGACGGTGGTGTGTCAAAGTGCTTGAGTTGAAGTTTGAACTGGAAGAAGTGTGGTTAGAAATTGCTAAATGGAAGGAAGACGTGACGTTCGAAAATAGCAAGGAGTGTACATGCGAAATAAAAGATGGGGAGTAAGCACAGTGTGCGGAAGGAGAAATGGCACAGGTAGTAGGAAGAATAAGTAAATTTATTTCTGGGAAGAAATACACATATATGGGTTGACGTTGGCTTGCTCTTATTGGGTCCTTTCGGTCTTTTAAAATGAAAGAAAAAAAAGAAAAAAAGCGTTGGGAGGAAAACGCTGATGTGGAGAGCAGTTCAGCATGGTTTCACGATGGGGATAAGCAAGCAAATATACAAAGGAATTGGACAAATTGTATTCACGTTGTCAGCATGCAGTTTTGGGCTTTCAGCCCTTTATATGTATATAAAATAAAATAAAGTAGTAGGAGGAAGCTCTTGTTTGGACAGCAGCGAGCAGCTTTGGGAAAGACATGTTGAAGTAAATGGAAAGAAAATACATGGGAGGAGGGACGTTGGGCTGTGGTTTCTAAAGGGGGTTTTCTTTTGGGCCTTAAGCAAATAAAAAGGAAAAGAATAAAGGAATTACACGTTGAACTGTTGGGATGAGGGGGTGAAGGGAAGCTGTTGATCCAAGATTTTCGTAGAATCCACTAAAAACAAAGGGCGTTGAATCGCATCGAGAAGCACTTCATTTTGGAGTTGGACGATGATGGAATCAAGGGGGATTTTTAATTAAATTAAACTCTAGTTTAATTTAATTAAAATGTACCATTTAAAAGACAAATCAAACCAAGGTGAGTTAAACTCACTCATTCCTCCCACTTATATTTTATATAAGTTGGGTTTTTATTTATGTGCATTGTTTGCTTATTGTTGAATGATTTGATGACTGTTTGCATGCATGTCATATATTTTATATTCATTGATTAAATTAAAGATTAGTTTAATTTAGTTTAAATAATCGTTATGTTAACGATTATATTCCAAACAAGGTAACTTACCTTGTTGGTTACGTTTATAATAATATAAACGTATTAAATAAATTATTGGATGCTAGAATGGATGTATTGATTGATTGTTGACTATTATTTGTTAAACTATTCATTTCTATTACTATGAAAATAAATATACTATCATATTGAATTGAGGTAACTCATTTGTGATGCAGGGAAGGACAGTTGGAGAGATCCAACTGGATTCCTCAAATATGTTGTTTATTCTCATATTATAGTATTAACTGTTTGATTTGATGTGAATTTCACCAGTTTGGTACTATAGTATACATTTGTCTCTTTAGTACTATTGACGAATTTAAGATTTTTTATTATTCTGATATCGATACTAAATTGATTCAGAATGTTTTCAAAGTTATATTTGTGTACGATTTCAAAATACGAATTTTGATTTAAAAATGAATAAAACTTTTATTTAACGATGTTTAAAGACGTATATCAGGTTTATGATTATTCTAAGCATTCTTTAAAAAGGATGATTAGAGTACCCCAACTTGAACGGCTTCGCTGTTATCAAGGGATGATATCAGTTTGTAACTGTAGAAGATGTCGGAAAAGGTTTATTATTCCTATAAGTGAAATATTGTGGCCTATAGAAATTTTTTGAAATATAATTAGGAAGGTTAGATTTTGATATAGTTATATATAATGTATAAATTAACATGGTTTACGAGGGTTAAGTTTAACTGATTGGTTAATAACCATTTATTTTATAAAAGAAAAGAGAACTTTATCCAGTTCAGAAATGAATAATGGAATTAGCAAACGTTTTGCAAAAGGGATATTTAAACTGGAATTTTGATATGATTATAAGGCAGTTGCTAAGTATTGGGAATGAAATGAATATGAGACTCCTCTTATATCTAAAAATAAGAAGGAAAAGGTTTTTGCTTTGATTACTGAAAGATTTTAAGGTTAAGTAAAGGGACCAAATGATGTTATATACCAAAACCAGTGAATTTAGTTTCTTTTTATGGTTGCTTCGATGTTTATTCTGATAGTTTAATAATCGACTATCAGCATCTGCGTTTTATCGTTTGTTGGTACGGAAAGATCGGGATCGAATTATATTTGAAAACCATTCCGACCAGCAAATACATAAACGTTGAAGATATCAGAAGATGATCGAGATGGAACAATGAAGACCGTGGATCTTCATAAGCGGAAGAACCAGTTGTTAAATTTCTCTGGCTAGCTACCAGAGTTATTGTGACTTGTGATTCTGTCGTGATTGAAATTTTTGGATTGCGAGGACTTCTCGCTGCTGATCCTTGAGGTGATTCCCATATAGGATGCAGTAGGAGAGTGCCTTCTGTTCATCCTGTTCCAGGATGACTTATATGGACGAATGTCTGACAAAGTATTTCCTAAAACTCATGTTCGTTGATTTTTTTCAAATATACTAAGTTTGGTGGCGGAGAAATTCTCTTGCTTAACACCCAGATATATTTGTGGACGCCAATTAGTGATTTGACAGATCTGACGATGTGACATTCAAAGATTGATGTGCTATCTTTGAATATAATCATGACCTCAAGCCTCATAACCGGAAAATGACAAAAATTGGGAAGGCATCATGGCGAGGTGTGTCATACCCAAGTAGGGTGTATTATCACCAATCTAGATAAATTCCTTATTTGTTCTTCTTTTGATTATGTATCTCCGTGGATGTGTAGTGGCCTCCAAAGCCATGGGGTTATAATACATTCGCTACATTCAAGCTAAATGAGTGGGCGGTCATGTGTGACCGGGTTGCAAGATGCTCTTGTTGAACCCAAGTGTATCCCCTCTAGAGTACACTGTTCGAAAGGTGATCCCATACCTTTTCATAGTTGGAATCCAATCTCCAATAAAAGCCCGTCGGTTTTGATTTTAAACTATGTATGTAGAGCGTGAGATGCAAGCATTCTACTATTTGGTTATTTGTTTGTGATTTGATAGACACTATTATAACATCGCTTGATTTTGATATATAAAAAATGTTTGGGTTATAGTAAGGTAAAAACCGTCCATGTTTATGTGTGGGCTGGTCTTACTATTATCTGTTTCTTTCAAAAGGATTTTATAAAGTTAAGCAAATTGGATGAAACCCTTAAACTTAATGAGTTTACTCACGCTGGTTCACCAAACTGATCCTTGGCATTTGTAATGCCTGGGTCAGACCGAGTTTTACAGGTTCTGGTTAAGGATGCTACGATTTTAAGAAGACGGGCTGGAGAAGTGAAGTCCAGTCATAATACTATTTATTCCGCCGTGTATTGTTTATGAGGACACATTATTATAATTGTCCAGATTGATTTCTGTACTCCGATGATTTATAAGTATTATTTTTCAAGTTCTTTATAAATATTATTTCTATATTATATTTTTGTTCTGCTGCGATATGAGACACTGATTCTGTGTTGGTTCTTCTTCTTCTATTCTAATATTTCTCTCTTTCTTTCTCACCTTCCAACTTCTTTCTTTTAGTAATACATTTTACGGGCACTTTGGGTCGGACTTGTGTGTAATTAGTTGATTCAAAGAGTACTGGAATTTTGGGTCGTTACATTTGATATCAGAGCTGAAGGTTGAGTTGTAACCTTGGCTCTATGGTGTAACTCAGCAGAGATGGAGCTGGTAACACCCTAGATTGAGTTTGAATGTGTATATATATTTGAGAGCGCGTGTTTGTAATTAATTATAAAATTATTTTGATATTATTTAATAAAGAGGGTAAATGAGATAATTTTGCCTAAACTATATTTTTATATAGAAAAGAAAATAATTTTATCAAGTTAAAGTAATATTGGTTGCATTGGTTGTTTGATTGATTTGTTTGGAATTCAGAATGAATAGAAAAATGAAATTGAATTGGTTAGAACATTAATTGACTAAGTAAATGAGATTAGCTTGGTTAAGTGAAATGAATTAAGGAACGGATATAGAAATGGAATTCAGTCAAATAAATTTGGAGTTTGAATGGATAACAAATTGAATAGAATCATTTATGAAATGAAACTAAGTGAGTTAACCCTATATTGGTTACTTGTATTGGAAATTGAATTAAGTACAGATTCTAGAAGGTCATGAGGGTTGATCTGGTTGCATAGATTAAAATACAGATTGGAAGGAAATAGAAGATCAGTAGTTGATTTACTTCGTTATTGGAGATCGAGTTGCCCGGCAAACAGGTACACCTTGATATTATTGGGTTTGAATGATTGATTTTTCCCCTAAGTTGGGTAGCTGATTGGCTTTCGTTTTCTTTTGATGAAATTGAGCCATGGAGTAGTAGTTGTACCGATCGATCCGTGTAGAGGAGGTACTGGCGGAATTTTGTAGAAAATTTTATAACTTAGAATATTTTTATGGTAACTTTAAAATGATTAAAGAAAAAATTGGGTTCGGAGCATTCTTCTTACTATGTAATTTCGGGGACGAAATTCTTTTATGGAGGGAAGAATGTAACATCCCATATTTTTGAACATTAGTTATGAATATTTAATTCCATTTTAAATACTGGTTTAATGGATTTTTATATTGAATTTATTTAATAAAACTGAGTTTGAATATATAAATTTATAATATAATTAATATGAGCTTGTAACATCGCGATAGTTCATAATATTGAGTTTTAATTGAATATACAGGATCCGATATAAGTCGGATTTATGTGAAACAAGAAATGTTTGAATCTGTTGTATAGTAATTTTCAAATGAAAGGGAAAAATCGAGATTTCATCGTATAAATTTTCAAATAGTCGCTCTAGAATCATTAATAAATTATAATGATAAATTTATAAATGTAAAATGATTTATATAATGTCGTTTAATCCGAATTTCAGAACGTTGAGTTTGAAGGTAGTTTAGTTTAAAGCCATATGTTATCCCATTTGAATACCTTTGATAATAAAAATTTATTATTATTCAAACTGAATTAATTTGGAGTTCGTGTATATCTGTGGACATTAAATGAAACGACCCAAACTCCCCCTTTCGGGAAAGCCCGGATTGATTTGAGAACACGAAAAATCAGAACACAAACAATAGAACATTTTGTTGTTATTACAACAATTACATCAAAGTACAAGAATATACCAGAGTATGAATAAATAATATACATCAGATAAATATCAGAGATTAAAATACATTACATAGCAGCGGAAAAATTATACATAACCGAACTAAAAGAGATACACAGATGCAAAGCTTTTCAAATATAGCTCCAATTGTAAATCCAGGATCCTGTAAAAAGAAATCTGCAAAAACCAAAACTACTAGCTGCCCGTGTGGAAAATATGGGCACCTAGAGTTTAGGTTAAACAATAAACTCCAGGTCAGTCATGGGACTGGTGTGAGGACTAAAAACAGTTATTAAATCTTTATTTTAAAAGTTGAGAAATCATGGGACCACGACGTATAACACGGAACGGGTTTACTCCACATGAATCTCAGTTTAAAACAAAACAGTGCAATGATTTTTGAAAAATGAAGCTATTATAAGACTCAGGTCCCATCGCACAATGCAATGCAAGCCGGAGGATAGAGTTTTCCCTTATAATAGCCAAACATGCTTGATACGTTTAAAACAAATCATTTTGGTATTACTATAAGTGTATAGTGTCAAAATAACTTCAATATAAATGTATCAATCATAGACGGCACAGTACCCTATCCTATTATGTCGCCATACTAGTTTTACAACTAAGGCCGAAAAGTGTCGTATTGGAAATTAGATTTTCATCTATGAGTCGAGGCAAGGGATGACTCCTTATCGATTCGAGACACTCTAGCAAATGCCTCAGGATCACACCTACGGGAAACCCTTGGATCTTCAGGGCCGGTCCACACATACTTTAGTGGATTGGTTATTCCTGAACAATACGTTTCCCCGTCCTATCGGACCTGCCACTCGGCCAGTAGCGACCAAAATCTAGGGACACTAGGGACTCAAACCGAGGCGCCTCAAAATCCATCATCCACATAAGTAAAAATGTCTGGGCTCCATACCATGACACCACCTCTAGCTAGAAAGAAACGCACGCACTCCTTACAGTCACGATCCCGTTTTTGACTCATACCAGGTGTGAGGCTCGCGAGTTAACGCTATGCACAAAGCTATGTTATTTAAAGTCGTGTTTTGATCGTCAACCACAAGATTTTGCTTTTCAACAAAAGACTTGATCATTTGCATCGTAGCATGCCGCACTGACAATTCACGCCATACAGCTGATGTCTATCAATATATAACCTCTAAGCTCATACATCTCAGAGAAGAGTGTTAAGCTTGAGAATAAATTCTCCGCCACCAAACAAATATATATTTTATAGAAATCAATCAACACAAAATGAAATCCAATGTCAGACACACAATGATTTACAAGCCCATTCTGGGTCTGAACGAAACCAGAGGCACCTTATTCCTCGTCCCATATGTCCAATACAAGAGCGAGGTCCTTGCATATCCGGTCAATCTCCAAGTACGTCTGAATGATCACCACTTATTACCTTGTCTTGGGTGTACAACACAATCTAAACATCAGTAATCATCCAAATGATGTGAAGAACTCTGGTCTTCAACCACCGTCTTCATCGTCGACTTATAGTCGACGTATAAGTTATTCAGAGTGGGATAAACCCGGTCTTTCCAAGTAACTTCCATATTTTATAATCAATAATCAAGTGTTATAAAAAACACATCATACGCCTCATTCCAATTCAGAATATTCCTTTATTCAAATATTCACATCATTAGAGAAAGTTTCCCATTAATTTTATCAAAGATAAATTCTTTGAAATTTATTCGTTAATCTTCCTTTGGATATCATTTCTGAACCAAATTAATGTTTATCAACTAGTCGAGATTATCGAGCCTTACCGAAGTAATCATTTATTCGTTAATCCCAATCCCAACCTATTCATCTCGTGGAGCAAAATTGGTAATACTCGATATCCAACACCACGGTGTTATCGGTAAATTTAATTACCATTTTACGTTCAAATCTAACTGAAGATTTAACTATCGCCTAGAGTAAAACTGGTGGTACTCCATCTCGATCATTTCCCAAATTTGATAATTTAAATCATTATATTCACATTTCAATCTAATTAGAGATTCATTAAAACTTCACTTAATTTTAATCACATAAATCATTACTCAATGATTACTTAACTTTGAGAAATCAATCATGCCACACTTGACAATCTACACCGTACCATTGATTTGTACCAATATATAAACTCTAAACTCGTACGTCTCAAAGAAGGGTGTTAAGCAAAAGAATAAATTCTCTGCCACCAAACCGATATATATTTAGCAGAGATCAACAATACCATTCGAAATACAATGTTAGACATGTAATCCTGTCTTTAACTGGGTTAAAGAACTAATGTTATTTAATACACAGTTCACGATAAACACAAAATCACATTCCATTAATTATGGAATCTTCATGGAAAATAGATCAATATATAATCGATGTCAATTTCCGTATCCGACTAATAATATAAATGGAATAATGGCAAAGCCTTTTAAATTCAGTGTATAGTAACAGTCTTATCCATTCAATCCCAATTTAATATATTAAATTGGAAAATTTTAGTTTGGAAAATTTCCATTAATCTTAATTAAAAGATTTATAAATTCCAAATCACATTTCACCGTTAATTGGGTTAAAGAACGAATGTCGTTAAAACATAGTTCATGATAAACCCAATTCACACTCCATTTTATTCCAATTTACTAAATATAATAGGAAACTCTAATAATCTTAATTAAAAGATTTATTCTTTTCATACGGGGTTCAAGAAAAGTGTTATTAAAGACACCATTCACGACAAACCCAAAATCCAATTTAATATTAAATACAAGGCTCTAAATAGAAATTATATCGGCTTATATTCAATATCAAAATTTGAAACCAGCACATATTGTATAGGGAATAACGATATATATCTAACTTCCAAATTCCTCCGCAATATCCGTATAGTCACGGAATCCAATATCGAAATATTCCGGAGATGATTTGTATTCAAATCCATTCCAATTCATATATTGGAAAATTCTGGTTAGATTAAAACCATTCTCAAACCCAATTTATTTATTTAAAAACATTGGATTATTTTTCTAGTTAATAACTAGTTGATTTTAATAAAAATATATTTTTATCCTTACAAAATTGGAATTTTTCATCCAAATCATTTATTATGATTTTACACAAATTATTAACCTTTTTAATAATTTTATCAAGGCCTGTACAGTTGGTTTCCAATAACGGCCATCGAACTGCACGACCTTTTTCAAAATTTGATTTGGACATAACTCCAAATCCAACCGTTCAAATTTAAATCTCTTATATTCATTAGAAAGCTCTTTTCGATACGAAACCAATGGTTCTGGCTTTAGGAGAATCCGACGGTCGGATCTCCCATAATATCAATTCGAAGTCAATGGTCGAAATTCGCGAACGGTCGTGGCGCGGCGCGTTCTATTCAAGCCATTAATATATATATATATATATATTATACAATATATTTCGTTCAAAATGTATTTTATAAATTCATTTTAAAAACGATTCCCACATTCATTTCAATTTGAAGTCAGAATTGAATACTCCTTATCATTATAATATTTAAATGATAATATTTTCAAAGTATCAGATTTTGAAATCATTTCCTTTTCAATATTCATTATAAAAATGAATAAAATCGATATAAATATCGTTCGAGTTAAAATGGAGCATAAGTAATCAACACGGCTTCACATATTTCAATATTTTCGTGTCCATCCAAAATCGGAGATCAAATTCACATTTTAATCCTTTACTGAATATTATTTTAAAATATTCGTTATTTTAAAATATTCATTCTTTTCTGAATTGGAATCATACCCAACTAATTACCATATAATTTATTTATATGGATTTCATACAACACATGTATAGAACAACAATGATAACCAATCATCCATCATACAGAGTGCATTATACAACTGCATAAGCAATAAATATAAATAATTAACACTTAAGATAGTCTGTCAACCAATCGGTTGACATATAACTAAATAATTGGGATTAGTGTATGCCAAATATCATCCCAATACCCGTGTGAGGTTTCAAACAATAAATACTGAATATTATTTGTGTAGTTGGGCGATGTGTAAAATTTATCGTCGCAATCAATACCTGTTAAATGGGTGTACATAAACAAATCGTCCGATTTGTAAATGAATATTTTCATTTCAGGAGAATTTTATGTCGTTCACATATACGTTAAAAATAATATTTTTAATGATAAAATATTTATTTCAACACTTGACTATTTTATATAGTTCATTCATTCAATAAAAATGATATTTTTATTGTTCAAACATTTTATTCAACATATGAATATTTTTTATAGTTTATTTCAGAAAATTTCGGCATTGTAATGGCGTGATAGTAGAACCAGAGTAATGTCTAGCATTACCCCTCTCCTGATACTGGCCCGCGCCATACACAATAATCACAATCAATTCAATAAAACCACAATACAGTCAGTTTTCCCATAATACAATCCAAACAAAAAACTATGGTATGTACAATAAATAGTGTTAGGAGCTACTAAGCCCCATCTGCAACCTAGAATATATTTAACTGTAAAATAGTTTGAATAAGAAGGAGTTATCACCTTTGGTTTCCACTCCATCAGTTTTAACTGGCGATTTTGGCACCGTTTGGGTTTGAATTTGCCACCATGTTCTAACTTGCTCCAAATTGGACTTAGTTAGTGTTATTGTGAAGCTCTCGACTCCACGATCACAATGGATCCAGTTTCATGCAAATAAGAGTTCATATGGACGAGTTATTATCGTATAAACATTGAATGTAAAAAATTGAAAATAAATATTTATGTTTAAGCCCTCACCTTCGTTCAACGCCGCCACCGCCTCAGGCCACCAATGCCTGACCTCTGCCTGCCGCCACCTTCCCTTATGTGTCACGCTCCTCCACCCTGAACCGCTCCTCCTAGTTCGCCACCACCACGCTAGAAACCGGATTTGCCCTAAACCCGCGTCGACCGAGATTTATCCGACCACCGTGGACTTCGCCATCGCGCACCTGCCCAGATCGGACTGTCGTGCCGTAAGGAATGTTTGCCCTTCAGACACCCCCTCTTGATATCACCTGTGGTGTCACCAATTGGCCAATTTCAAATCGTGCCTCGCCTGAAAATGTCGCCCATGCTTGGCTCGAATTTCCCGCCACCACAGCCACAATCAGCTCGACCATCCAAAGACAAAGTAGCTCATCTTCCTCTTGGTTACAACCTTCCCTTTGGTGCCCCTATCAAATACTACACGTTTTGGCCACAATTCATCAAAAACTGAAATCAGTTTCTGTCCATTGACCATTGAATTCTCCCAATCCCTATGACAATAGGTCCCCAACTTTTGGGGGCTAGGTTGAGATCATCTTGATCTACAATACCCAGAAACCTTTTTTGATAATTGTTTACGAATTGTGATATATAATTTGTTTTGTGTTCGGGAGCTTTTCTCAAATTTCCTGATGGGGTTGTTGCCAATTTTGAGGGAGGAGGAATTAATGAGGGTTCAGGAAGTAGAAAATATGTTATATAGTAGTGGGGTAGGATTTTGAATTAATTCTCTAGTTAGCGCTGCCTCCGTTCGATAATTATCGATGCCACGACATGAACTCTGTTGGCGATGAAAATGGACATGTTGCTATGTCTTGATGATACGGTCCCAACAAAACTAGTTTCGTTGAATTCCGAGTCTGTTTGCTCAGAAAGCTCTGTTTTTGGCTTAAATGGCTGATCGATTCACAATTTATTGTACACGGCTAGATACTAGCTCCAAAATTATGAAATTTGGAATTCTTGCTAGGTTTTTCAAATATGGTTTCAACAAAACTAATTCCATCGAATTTGAAGACCATTTGAAAAATGACTTTTTTACTGGTCGATTAAATTCAAATTTAAATAGAAAACACATTTGAATTTATTGTGCGCACATATTAATTCCAAAAATTACGAAAATTGGAATCTAGCTATAATTTTCATTTCAGATCCAACAAAAGTGGTTTCATCGAAAACGGAGGTCGTTTGCAAAATGGCTATTTTTAAAATATATATAAATTCCATAGCGACTATTCTGAATTTTAAACTGGACATAACTTTCAATTTATATTATGAAATTTAAAATTTTCACCTACGTTAGAAAGATATAGTTAAACAGATTCTACCATTTCTTGTTTCATCCAATTCTGACTTATATTGAATTCTGTACATTCATTTGAAATTTAAAATCAAATTTTCAAACTACCGCGCCATTTCAGGCTCGTTTTATAATTAAAATAAATTTATACGTTCTAACTTCGATTTAAATAAATTTTTTGTCGTTATTATTTTAAATAAATCATTTTAAATATTCAAAATCCATTAAAATTACCAAAATAAAATTTTTAAATTGGTTCTGAAAATTCGGGTTGTTACAATCTCCCCCACTTAAAATCTTTTTGTCCTCGAAAAGAAACGGAGCTGAAAGCTGTTTAACTAACCAACTCAACTTTCATTCTGTCTTGAGTTCTTCAACTTTTCAATTTCTAAGAACTTTCAAATTTCTCAAAAATTTGGCTAACACCCTAAATTTTCGAAAAAAATTGCTATGACCTCCTTTGTACGGGCTGATCGGTAAAACCGCAACTTGCCTCACAGGGCCCTCATCAATCCAAAAGAAAAAGCCAAGCGGCTAGCCAATCGACACATAAAATCATCAAAACCCAATATATACAGTAAATATGTACCTATTTGTCGAGCATACAATTTTATTCCTCTTCTTAGCTTCCATGCTATAATCTTTCATTATATACACATGTACATATGTGCAATTCTAACAAGTTTTCAATTTAGTTCAATATTTGCTCAATTTAGCTAAATTTGCCTTACATTTTATTCTTGGTTTTATTGGTCCAATATTTTGATTTAGTCACACTAATTATCATACAACATAACCATCAATCAATTAGTTGAAAAGCTTTTCAAATATATAATTTTATATATATACTCAAAAATCACATTTTTAAGGCCAAATCACAACAATAAATCCTAGCTAAGTTTTGGTTCTCACACCAGTTGTTAAATCCAAAATTGGCTCCAACACCCAAATTTTTCTATTATGTAGAGATTAATATCAGAAAAAATGCAAGAAAAAACAGGAAAGACATGAGATTTATAGTGGTTCGGCGTTAACGAGCCTACGTCCACTTTATATATATGATTATACTTAAAATTCAAGTACAATCGATGATTTATCCCTCAACCTCACTTTTAAAATATTAATTCACTCAATAAATTCAAGATAACTCTGAATAATAATAGAGATATAATAATGGTGGAGTCAGAGCTCGAAATTGTCTAAAAAGATCCTCCAATATGCCAAGTCCGGGCTATTTATAGCTGATATTTGCAGACAGATCGTGGTCATACATGGCACAAATCTCGAGAATCTAGGACTGGTTCGTAGCTTGAGGAAGAAATGGTCAATATGACAGTTACGAACAGGTGTTGAGAGATCCTGCATTCTCGGATCGTGGTGGAATTGGTCATAACCTTCAACACGTCTTCTGGGCTAGGATCGGATCGCTTAGGAAAGGATGGGTTGGATCGAGGCGACGGGGGCGATCGCGATCGTGGTAAGGTAGGGCGATCCGATCTGGTCTTCGAAGGCTAAAGGTGTGAAGTTTCATATTTTCCTCGTGAGTACGGACCTTGGTGGCTTGGTCAAAAAAGCTAGCCAAATTTTGCCCCCTCGAAATATGTTTTATCAGAGATGGAATTTTCATGAAGCGACGTGAATCAAAAGTCAAGCTTGTCTAAAAGATCGTACTGCTCCAAAAAGTTGTGTCCTTCGACTGATATAAATACCGGGTTACATCATCAATCATTCCTTTGTTTACCGGGTAATTTTCTCGAATTCCAGAGGATATTGAAATCAACTCGTCAGGTATGCTTTAAGACCCTTTTTTTTGTAAGAAGTTGTGTTTAACAACTTTCATATTTCTGTAAATATGGAGCGCGTCTGGATTGGTTTGTCACTTAGTTCCACGGTCCGCGAGAGTCATTTCAACATACCTAGATAAGGCCACCCTATGTGCCATGGATCATTACCTGGAAGAGCTCGCTATCGAACCACGATGGGCTTCTCAGATGCTCCGTGGCCTATGAGGCCTAACGATTCGTATGAGACAAGAAAGGGGAGACCAAGAGTTTAACCCTTAGTTATATAAGTCGTTTTAACCCCCACTCTTCTACCGCTGCCGTTCTTTCTTCTTCCTTAACCTTTCTCTCGTCTTTCACTTTAGCCGCCTCCAGAAATCAACCTCGTTCAACAACTAAAAATTGAAAGGTAGTTAAACTAAAAATGCCCACACATGTTTTCAATCTTGTTTTTCTCGTTTCTTTCATTGGTTCGAATAGCAAGAACAGTGGTGCTAGAAGCGTTTAGGGCAGTGATGGGTTCAATTGTGTGAGTTTATGAATGGAGAGGAGGAATGGTTAGGAAGAAGGAGCAGGTTAGGTCGGATCGTATACGAGATTTTGACTCGGGTCGCGACAACGGAGGGAGCAGAGGGGAAATAGGAGCATGGTTTTGGACAATGGATCGGGTCGCTGGACTGGGATCGGGTCGTGGTGATGAGAATTAAGATGGATCGTGGGGGTGCTTCATGATCCGTTCAGGTATCACGAACCGAATGGTCCCATGATCCAAAGTCCATCCAATGGCGAAACCTATAGGCGGTCCGTCTTCTGCGATCTAGTATGCAACCCACGATTCGATTAGATCGTGACCCGAACTCCATTATTGTTGCAAACCAACTTTGTTAGCGATCCCATTCATATACTAATTTAAAGAACACTGTGAAATCAAGGTATATCAATGGACAGTTAGGTTAGAGCCTTCGAGATGGATTTCTTGGACTGATTAACAACATGTTTTAACAGCATATTCATTGCACTTATCCAGTTGGCTTTGTGACTTTGTTTTTTGGTATCATACACACTTGCAAACATGAGCACTTGCACATACACACATGGGGAATGGGTAACTTGTGTTCTAATTCTTACTTGCCAACACAGCTATGTCGGAAAAACAAGTGACGGAGACATCGAATGAGAGTACCGAGTCAGAAACATTAATACATCATAGTCCTAATGTGCTTTCCTCTGATTCAAGTGAGGAAAAATCCGATCCTAACTACGAGACAGGGACCGATATGGAGTCAACAACTTCTGAAAGCACGTCCCTTGAAGATGAGGATGATTGAGCTCCTGATGAGATTCCGGGTGCTAAGGAAATAGAGAAGTTCGCTGATTCTTTACCCTCTAAGTTGGACGATATTAAACTTAAGAAGATATGCTTAAGACACAGAATTCCCTGGGATGATGTGAAAGTTCCAGAAAACGAGGACATACCTCATTCTGCCCCAGAGGGGTACATGACCGTTAGTCAACTCATGTGCTGGGTAGGGGCTATTCTTCCTTTTCCTCCATTTGTTATTGATCTCTTGAGACAGTTACGGATTGCCCCCATGCAACTCCACCCGAATGCCTATGCGGCTTTGTATACTCTGTACGTTGCTTATATAGAGATTCTGCAGACCGAACTTACTCTTAAAGATTTGAAGTTCTATTACCATTTCAAACATCGTTCCGGAGAGGCTCCCAATTTTTCTTCCTTCGAATCAGTCGCAAATAGAAAAGTTATGACAGATGGTTATAGCAATATAGGAGACATTAAATCGGACTGGTTCTATATAAAACACCAAGCCGGGTGCGCGAGGAGGTGGCTACAAGAAAGTATGTTTTCAACATTTCCGCGTTTAATTCAAATGCATAATTTTAGTGCTAACGAATTACTTTGTTCCACACAGATCATAACTTTGAGAGAACGGAAGGATCGATATACGAAGACTGAATGTCCCGCCTCCTCAAGAGTAACTCAGATTTCTTAAGGATTAAGAAATGTATCACCGATGAGAACCTTCAAAGACACCGTCTCCTAGACATAAGGTTCGGACTTGGAGCGGGCGACAAACCTTACAAGTATATACCTCCGACGGAAGGAGAAGGAACTTCTCAAGCTGTAGAGACAACTATCCTTTGCAAAAGTCCTTCACCAATGATTAATCAGGATGACGAGGATTTAAACGTATATAAAGGAGATATGGAGCGAGCCGATGAATCGAAGGAGGTTCCAACCTCTGAGGGGCAGTCTCCCTTAAGAACTTCATCACCGATTGAGTCTGTCGCCCAAGACGAGTTAATGGAGGAACAGATTTTTGGGGAATTAAATAAAATTACTTTACCAGATGATATTTATACTCAAGAAGAATTCGGAGGGGAACTAATTTTTCCCATCTCCGAAGAGATGGGTGCCCCAGTTGGAGAAAAAGAAGTCACCCAAATGAGCCTAACTCCGGGCCCTGGTCCATTTTGAAAAAAAAGGGGTTTCACGGGATGCACAAATCACATGCACCATTTATCATAACACTCTTTTGCTACTGTGGTTCATAGTTCTAATACGCACTTGTTTCCTTTGCAGGAAAAATGTCTCGCAAACGGTCTTATTCTTACCGTTCCCTTCGCGAGGGCACACCAAGCCTCCTTCTAGATCCTGAGCACACTCGTAGCGATAGTCGGGGAAGGGATAGTCATCGTCCCTGGGATTCTCATTAATCTTATTCTACACTACCTCGATCTCCACTGAAGCAAGGTTATAGAAAGCCACATAGTCGTCCATTGCCACCGGCTGGCGGAAAGCAACTTCCTAGGGATTTAACCCCTCCAAAAAGCACTCCTTCTCACGCCCAATCTTCCAAAAAACACCCCAAGCCAGAGGACGAGAACAAAGATGAGGGCAGGATTATAGAGAAGGGGAAGACAGTTCCTACTTCCTCTAGTGAGCGTGGCTTGGATACTACTGCCGCAAAGGATGTTGCCCCCAATTCTGAGATCATGGCCAGGCTAGAGCGCTTACGAAAGCAGTTTCCTGATATTTACTTTGAGAGGATGGTGTTCGTCCCAGATCTTGAACCGGTCCCCGAGGATTGGGACACAGAGGTGATAGGGTATGTATGCCATGCGGCTAAGCAATACGGGGTAATGAAGAAGCATGCTACACTCTCTACTATCATCCACCAAATGGAAACGGACGCGGCCAGGGCCAGAGTAAAGATTGATAATGATACTAGGGCTAGGTGCAAAATGGAAAAAGAACTAGAGGATGCACAGGCCCAACTGGGTTTAGCTCGGCGAGACGTAGAGAATTACAGGTCCGAGTTGGAGAGTGCTAGGGAGCGTTTTCGCAACGAGCTCGACTTAAATAGCCAAGAGCGGGTGGCCCTGAGGAAGGAAGTAGAAGATCTTAGGGCGGTTAACACTGAACTGAAGACAGCACAGGATCACTTTTCTACTGAGAAAGAGGCCTGGGAAAAAGAGAGGGCGAACTTAAAAGATGAGATTGCCCTCGCCAAGAAGGAGAAGGAGGTTTTAAATGATCAATTTGCTCAAGCTGAGGAGCGTGCAGCTCTCGCCGAAAGCAATGCCAATAGCGCTCTTGAGTCGGCAGCTGCTGCGGCCGATAAGCTTGCCGAAAGAGAGAAAGACATATATAGTTTTGAGGAACTGTTGTTCGATTTCTTTGGTCAAGTCATCAAGAATCGAGACATCTCTTGGATTCCAGACTACCATGTTACCTTGGCCAATGTATGGGACGCAATTGTCGAGGGCGAGAAGTGGCGACTGGGGGTCGACAAGATTGACGAATGCCAGCTGATACAGACCTTTCTCAGAGGTGAAGAACCCGAGGCTTTGGAGGAAGGTAGACGCCTTATCCACGAAGAAATGGAGAGTGAGAAGAGTAGGCTCAAGGGCAAGGATAAGGTTGGCGAAAGCTCGAGCTCGGTGGTAGAGCCCAAAACTTCTGAAGTTGAGGGATATAACCCTGATGATCCGTTGATCCCCTTGGCCCCAACTCCTCCAATTATCGGGACCACCAGTACAAATCTGGGAGATGAATCAGTTCAAGGTATGTTCATATTCTCTCCATAGTTCATTAAAGCAATCGTAACTTGTCGTCATCTTACGGGACAAACAACTAACATGGCCATATCTCCTCCCGATTCACTAACCATTGCTTCTAATGGTGTAGGTACCAAAGTGGTCGAAAAGGGTGCAGAGGAGAAGGCAGTGGCTGAGAAGGTTGATGTCCCTACGGGTTCCGTTATTGAATTTTCCCAAATTTCAAAGCAAACCGAGGGCTCAACGAGTGATAGAGTTGTGGTAGCACCCATGGGGTCTGGCACTGGCGCTCCTGTAGACGCCGAGAACATCGTTGCTTTGCATGACATAGATGGCGGTCATGGAGATGAGGAAGAGGAGGTAGAAATCATTGACGAGGCCAAGGGTGATGATAGCGAAACCTTGGCCGACATACATGCTAGGAAGGAGAAGCAGTTGGCTCTTAAGAGGGAGGAACAGAATCCTGTGTTTGTGACCCCTATTTTTGAAATCGACCCTAAGACTGGGTTGGTTATAAGATTCTCTTCTAAATCGATAACTTCACAGCTTGCCTTCGAACCTTCCAGTCCTCCTCCAGAGCCTTTTGTCGATAAGAGGAGGAGGAAGAAGAGTGACCGCTCCAGTACTGATAAAGAGGAGTTGGAGAAACAGAAGAAGGACAAGAAATCAAAGCCATCTCCCAAGCATAAATAGAATGCAGTCATTAGCTTATGTTTCAGCTTTAGGATTTCCTTTGGCCAAAAGATGTAGTCATGAGATTGTCCCTCACTTTTGTTTAGCTTATCGTTCTTTGTAAATCCGCTTTCAGTAAATAAAGATCTATTTCTTTTGCACCATTGTGTTCCTGCAAATTCATCATGTTAGCAGAGTCTAAATGGTCATTATTGAAATATTCGTAGTTAACTATTAAAGTCATAAGTAACAATTACTAATCATGACTGAAACAATTATCAAAAAATACACATGCTAAGTGAATGTGTGGTGGTGCACGTATAAACTCCTAATTAATCTTCATTATAGTGCCTGGCCAAGGCTTATTGGCGATCGATTAGGATTATATTCGTACTATCCCGATCTTTCAATGGGGTAATGATTCTTGCGGCGCTAAGTCTCTAGTGCTTTTATACTCTCCCGATCCTTCGGCGGGTTAGATTTCAAGCTCGATTTTTTGGTCTGCTCACCGATCATTCAGCGGGGCAGAAGTTCAGGGGGCGCTAAGTCTCTAGCGCCTTTATACTCTCCCGTTCCTTCTGCTGGTTAGAGTGTTGTCAAGGCGGTTTTATCATGGTGCACCTTCACGCCTTGGGGATGTTATCTTCGCTTCCTTTATACTCTCTCCCTGATCTCGGGAGCTAGAGTGCAAGTTGTAGTGCGATTTACCTCGCTGCACCTTTTGGAGCTTTAATTACCGTGAGCCTTTCGATCTGACAGACGACATTTTGAATCAGCTGCTTTGAGATTACTGCATAAATTTAAAACAAATCTCGAAATGGTAATAGTTTATATTTATCAAAATAAAAGAGTAGATAAGAAATGGTGCAATAAAGGTAAATGACACGCAATATTTTTATAGTGGTTCGGCGAAATCATGACCTATGTCCAATTTATAATCTTTTGTTCAAATAACCAAACTGTTCTAGGCAAGTCAAGCCTTTTTATATGGTTCTAAAAACAAAAGAGTAGAACTGACACTTTTATGTCAGATAAAGCCGCAAATGCTGGGAATTCCACACTCTGGGGATTTCATCTCCATCTACGGTCGCTAGCTTGAAGGTTCCATTATCAAGCCTTCATAAAACGGAGTACGGTCCTTCCCATTTCGGGCCCATATGTACTGGGGGCGGAAAGACGCACTTCAGAACCAAGTCTCCAAGTTCAAATGTCTGATTTCGGACTCTTTGGTTGTAGTACCGAGCTATTTGTTGTTTGTGTCTCAGGGCACGTAAGTCCGCTTCGTCCCATTTTTCCTCAACCATGTCCAGGGATTCAAGGAGCAACTCATTGTTGGTCATCGGGTCGTAATAAATGGTTCGATGAGATGGTACTTCCAACTCGACCGGAATGACTGCTTCAGCTCCGAAAGCAAGTGAAAACGGGGTGTGACCCGTCGCCGACATGTACGTTGTTCTATAGGCCCATAGTGCCAGGGGTAATTCATCAACCCACATGGCTTTGGCCCTCTTCAATCTTTTCTTTAGAATGGATTTGATCACCTTGTTTGCCGCTTCAACTTGTCCATTCGATTGCGGATGTGCCACAGAGGTGTATCTTTTCTCGATGTGATACTTTCGACAGAAATCTTGAAACTTGGTGCTATCGAATTGGGTCCCATTATCGGTTATGATGACTTTTGGGATCCTAAATCGACATATAATGTTCTTAACGATAGGTGATCACTGGCTTGGTTGTGATCGTGATCAAAGGCTCTGCTTCTACCCATTTAGTAAAATAATCCACGGCCACAATAGCGAACTTTGCTCCGGCCTCTGCTATGGGGAGACTCCCAATAATGTCAATTCCCCACATAGCATAAGGCCACGGGCTTGTCATTGTCTTCAACTGGTTAGGTGGCGCCCTAGGAATTTTGGAGAACTTCTGGAAAGCATCACAACTTCATGCATACTTGGCTGCATCCTTGTTTATAGTGGGCCAGAAATAGCCGTATCGCAGTATTTTCTTTGCCAATGTTTGCCCTCCAGTGTGGTCGCCACACTCACCTTCATGGACTTCCTTCAGTACACGCTTGATGTCGTCATGGGCAATGCACCGGAGGAGAGGCATCGAGAAACCTTGTCTGTACAGGATTTCGCCTTGCAAAACATATCGGGAAGCCTTCCATATAACTGCATGCCTCTCGCTTTTCTTAATTGGGAGCATTCCATTCATCAAGAAATTCTTTAGGGGGGTCATCCATGACTCCCTTTGAGGTTCAATCTCCAGTATCGGATCAACTTCCATTTGATCCACCCTGGGGAACTGTAGTACTTCAATCGAAACTAGCTCCGTATGTTCTAGATTATCGAAACTAGTCATCTTCGCTAACTTGTCTGCTCTTTGATTCTCCGCTCGAGGAATGTGAGATATACTGTGGTGATCAAAACCATCCAGCAACGTCCTTACTTTTTCCAGATATGATATCAACCTTGGACTCTTAGCCTGAAACTTTTCATTAACTTGGTTCACGACCAAATTGGAGTCACAAAAAATGTCTAGCTTTGTTATCCCTAGTTCCTTTGCAAGCTTCAACCTAGCAGTTAGAGCTTCATACTCGGAATTATTATTAGTTGCGTGAAACTCCAATCTAAGAGCGTAATATATTAGTTGTTTCTCTGGAGTTTCAAGAACCACTCCGGCACCTGATCGTCTGTCATTTTTAGCTCCATCAGTGTATAATTTCCAGGCATTAGGGTCAAGAAGTAGCTTTGGCGGATCGTATTCCTCGGTTACCGCATCATCTTCTGGGATGGTAAATTCTGCTATAAAATCTGCAAGTGGCTGCCCTCTTATCGACCTCCGGGGTTGGAAGTTCAGGTCGAATTGACTCAGCTCGATGTTCCGTTTAAGCAACCTTCCCGATGCTTCTGGCCTTTGTAGGACTTGCTTAAGCGGGTGATCAGTATAAACAGTAATGGGGCGAGCCTGGAAGTAGTGACGAAGCTCCCTAGATGCAATCAGCAAACTATACGCAAGCTTTTCTATTTTTGGGTAATTTCGTTCTGCAGCTGCCAGTTCCTTACTCACATAGTACACCGACCTTTGCACCTTATCCTCTTCTCTTACCAAAGCCGAACTGATTGCGTGGGATGACACTGCCAGGTACACAAATAAATCCTCGTGATCCACAGGCTTAGACAGTATCGGGGGTCTTTCCAGATGATTCAACAGATTCTGGAATGCTTCTATACAATCAGGAGTTCATTTAAAATTGCGCTTGCCTCGCTTTATTAGCTCGAAAAACGGGATGCATTTGTCTGTAGCTTTTGAGATAAATCTGCTGAGCGCTGCCACTTTTCCAGCAAGGCTTTGCACATCTTTAATCTGCTTTAGTTCTTGGATATTTCGAATTGCTGTAATTTGGTCTGGATTAATCTCAATTCCGCACGAGCTTACGATGAACCCTTGGAATTTTCCAGATGCTACCCCAAATGAGCATTTCAAAGGATTCAGTTTCATCCCATACTTTCGGAGAATTTGGAACATCTCTGCTAAATTGTTAGTATGATCGAATGACTGTCTGGACTTTACCAACATATCGTCGACGTACACCTCCATCGTTTTCCCAATTTGGTTGTAGAACATCCTATTCGCCAACCGTTGATATGTAGCGCCGGCATTTTTCAGACCGAAAGGCATCACCACATAGCAGTATAATCCTAAATCTGTGATGAAGTTGGTATGCTCTTGGTCTGGGACATGCATAGGGATCTGATTATACCCCGAATAGGCATCCATAAAAGAAAGAAGTTCATGACCTGCGGTTGAATCTACTAATTGATCGATTCTAGGCAATGGGAAGCTATCCTTTGGACAAGCCTTGTTTAGATCAGAGAAATCGATGCACGTATGCCACTTTCCATTGGCCTTCTTTACCAAAACCGGGTTTGAAATCCAGTCAGGGTACGTCGAATCTTTAATAAATCCATTACTCTTCAGTTTTTCGACTTCTTCCTTCAAGGCGGCAGACCTTTCTGGACCTAGCATTCGCCTTTTCTGCTTGACAGGAGGATGTTCAAATACATCCAAGTTAGCTTTCAGAAAATTTGTTAATTCCTTGGCTCGAACGGGATCCAACTGGGATCCAATCTTCAGGACCTTCTCTGGGTCACTATCATCGATTGGTACATCCACAGTTGCTTCATTGGGAGTCGCCATTCTGCCCCCAGGCTCTTCATCCTCTCTAGGATCTATGTCCTCGAGCAACTCTCTGGGCGACCCTCCTGAAGGTACTTCCTTTAGTTGCTATGACGATTCCCCCTTGGAGGGGAGGAACCACCTTTTGCCTCTACATCTCTTTCTTTGCGGAGCAACTTTAACTCTACAATGTAGCATGCTCATGGAACAACTTGATCTCCTCTAACAATACCCACACCGGAATCCATTGGGAATTTCAAGAATAAGCACCAGGGTGCAATACAGGCCCTGAATTTGGCTAGGGCCGGTCGCCCTAAGAAGGCATTGTAGGACGATTCAATATCCAAGACCACGAAGGGGAGGATCCCCACTCTCTGGCATTCTCCTTCCTCAAGGGTTACTGATAATTCCACGTATCCTATTTGAGCGGTCGAGGCCCTACTAAATACACGTATCCAACCTTCATATGGCTTCAAATCCTTCGGCTCGAGTTTCATTTGGTCGAATGTTTTCTTGAACAAAATGTTGACTGAACTCCCATTATCTACCAAGACTTTATGAACTATAGCTGGGCCGATGGTGACGGTGATCACCAACGGATCTTCAGTTGGGGAGTATACTCCAATACTCTCTCACTCACGAAATATGACATCATCGAACATCGTCTTTTGTTGCTTAATCGAAGCATTGTCCTCGGGGTTACTACATTTTCCCACTTTGAAATGCTGCTTAGCTGCATTTATGTATTGATCCATAGCTCTGAAACTGTTCCCTACTAGGTGAAGCCCACCAACTATGGTATTGATAACGATATTTTTTCCTTTTTGCTAAGCCGTCAGTTTGGCAGCACGTTGGCTTTGGTTCGGGGCTTGTACGGCTTGCCCCCTATCCCTAGGAGTCACCTTATACTCATCAAGCTTCCCTTCTCGGAGTGGCCTTTCAATCACGTCCCTCAAGTGACAACATTCGTTTGTGGAATGACCATGAATTTGATGAAAAAGACAGAATTTCCCAGTTTCACGCTCTTTCTCTGTAGAATCTCTCGGAGGAGGCCTTTTGTACTGGAGGACATTATATGTATCCAGGACGATGTTTTCCAACGTGTCATTTAACGGTGTGAAGCTCTCAAATGGTCTGCGCCGGGATCTCCTCTGAGAGTCATTTCCTCGATTTCTTTTCCAATTATTGTTATTATTATTCTCTGATTGGCTACCGCTGCCTTGATTCTTGTTCCCAACGTTAACTTCAACTTTTCCTGAGCTATCTTCCGTTTGCTTGATAGCCACGTTGCTTTGGATATCTTCCTTATCAGTAGCCTTTCTTTTTCGATTAGCGTATATCTCCTCCCGACGCAGGCGAACATTAGCTTTTTCATAAAATATTTCTCTGGTCGGGGGTGGTTTGCCGGCCAGATATCTCCCAAACTCGGTATCTTTATCGATGCCATTAACCAGGGCCATCAATACAGTTTACTCATGCGGATCTTTGACTTTTGTGATAGCCAAGTTAAAACGATCCAAATATGACCTCAGGCTTTCGTCTGGTCGTTGTTTAATAAGGGATAGCTCGATCACATTCTTAGACCTCTGGGCATGAAGACGGAATTGGTTCACAAATTTCTCACTCAATTCCCTGAAGCTGGATATTGACCGTGCTGGCAGGCAGGTAAACCACAATAATGCCACATCTTCCAAGAATATAGGGAATGCTTTACATTTTACCGCGTCTGTATCTGCAGCGGCATTCATTGACCAGGAGTATCGCATTAAATGCTAGATGGGGTCAGTCCTGCCCGTATAGCGATTCATGGTTGGCATATTGAAGCACCTCGGGAATGTAACATCCAGTATATCGTCAGTAAAAGGCGTATGACTGCGATCTATGCCCCAATCTTCATTCCTCTGTCCACGGCTATCTACCATGACTTGCCTAATCGTTGCTTCAACCTCTGCATGTGTCAGGGTAGATTCAGGATCAACACTTCTCGCCCGACGGCCTCCTCCAGCATTTCTTTGATGTGCTGCTACAAAGTATGGGCCCTGAGCAGAACTCCCTTGCCCCCTGTTGCCGCGGTCGATCACGCGACGAGCGGGAGGCACGTCATTCCTCGGTGGTAGAACAGGATCATTTAAGTTGCGGTTACTAGTTCCCTGATTAAATGCCTCTTCTTCACGAGATGGAAGTGACCCAAATCGAAGCTGCTCTATGTTCTCGGGCCGTTCTAACGGGGGCCATCGTCGGTTCCTTCGGGGCTCTTCAGACGACGACGTATGTTCCTGAGATAAAGGGTGAGCTGGAGGTGGTGAAACTTGCCTTTGAATATCGTCAATTCTTCTACCTAGGGCAGCAATATTTTGACGCAGCAACGAGCTCTCTTGCCTTTGAGCGGCCAGTTCATCGGTTTGCCTGTCCAATGCTTCAAGTATTCGAGTCAGATGTCCTTCGGTAACTGGGGTAGAAGGGTCGAACTGGTCATCTTCTCTTACACGCAAGGAACCTGAACCGGGTTGAGCAGATGTTCCAGCACGAGCGGAACGAGCCATGATTTCCTTCCCAGGTCGAGTAGTAGTCTGATTATCAGTCCGGATCGTGGTCCTCCTAGGCTGGTGGCTCGTAGTACCCTCCTGGCATCGGTTCGTAGTAGTTCCCTGGGATCGGATCGCGGAAGGGTTAGTAGGGGGATGGCGACGTTATCTTGGGATCGGATCGTGAGACCCTCAGCTGGTCGGATCGCCGTACCTTCCTTGGATCGGGTCGCCCCCTCCTTACCACGATCCGAGGACAGAACTTCGATCCGCTCCTGAACGCTTTCTTCAATTGCTTCGTTCGTAGCTTCAGTCGCTTGGGAAGCTCGTACTTCCTTGGACTTCTTTCCATCCATGATATCTGAGCTTTACTAAAATCTTCAAAAATCGAAACAGTGGAGTTTTGGATCGTTTTCTTTGAACTTGATCGTTCGAATAATAGAACTACAATCCAATATGTTGAGACTTTGTTCTCAGTGAAAGCACCAAAATGTTAGATCCAAAATTGGCTCCAACACCTAAGTTGTTCTAATATGCAGAGATTAATATCAGAAAAAATGCAAGGAAAAACAGGAAAGACACGAGATTTATAGTGGTTCGGCGTTAACGAGCCTACGTCCACTTTATATATATAATTATACTTAAAATTCAAGTGCAATCGATGATTTATCCCTCAATCTCACTTTTACAATATTAATTCACTCAATAAATTCGAGCCAACTCTGAATAACAATAATAATAATAGAGATATAATAATGGTGAAGTCAGAGCTCAGGATTGCCCAAAAATATCCTCTAATATGCCAAGTCCGGGCTATTTATAGCTGATATTTGCAGATGGATCGCGGTCATACGTGACACAAATCTCGAGAATCTAGGACTGGTTCGTAGCTTGAGGAAGAAATGGTCAATATGACAGTTACGGACAGGTGTCGCGAGATCCTATATTCTCGGATTATGGTGGAATTGGTCATAACCTTCAACACGTCTTCTGGGCTAGGATTGGGTCACGTATGAAAAGACGGGTCGGATCGCGTAGGAAAGGATGGGTCGGATCGAGGCGACGGGGGGCGATCGCGGTCGTGGTAAGGTAGGGCGATCCGATCTGGTCTTCGAAGGCTAAAGGTGTGAAGTTTCATATTTTCCTCGTGAGTACGGACCTTGGTGGCTTAGTCAAAAAAGCTAGCCAGCACCAGTCAATTGGAAATATATAGATATCCCACTTTTGAAACTCGAAAATAAGATGCCATGGTCATCATCAAAATCATCTCCGGGCGACTAGAGTGTGATCCTATATCTATCCAGTATATTTGTGACCTCATATATATGCTAGCTAGGCGTATATGCAAAATCTTCATATACCCGATAGTCCAAAATCAACTTAAAATAAAATACTCAAATACATATAATAAGATATAAATTTTTAGAACTAAATTTGTTTTCATTTTTATTTTTAAAAATAACACTCTTTGAAACTCATTCTAGGATACTACTGATCCCAACTCCAACGATTAATTTTTGTTGTATATTACTAATCCAATCTCTGATGAATTCCTTCGTTTAGTTCTTACGTGTCTTGTGCTCGAGCTTTGTAAACCAAAGCTCTGATACCATGCTGAAACAACCCAAACTCCCCCTCGGGAAAGCCTGGATTGAGTTGAGAACACGGCAAATTAGAACACAAACAATATAATATTTCATTATTATTACAACAACTACATCAGAGTACAAGAATATATCAGAGTATGAATAAGTAATATACATCAGAAAAATATCAGAGATTAAAATACATTACATAGCAGTAGAAAAGTAATACATAACACAACTAAAAAAGATACACAAATACAAAGCTTTCCGAATATAGCTCCAGCTGTAAATCCAGGATCCTATAAAAAGAAATCTGCAAAAACCAAAACTACTAGCTAACTGTGTGGAAAATATGGGCACCCAGAATTTAGGTTAAAACAATAAACTCCAAGTCAGTCATGGGACTAGTGTGAGAACTAAAAACTATTATTAAATCTTTACTTTAAAAATTGGAAAATCATGGGAACATGCCATATAACATGAAATAGGTTTACTCCACATGAATCTCAGTTTAAAACAAAACAGCGCAGTGCTTTTTGAAAAATGAAGCTATTATAAGACTCAGGTCCCATCACACAATGCAATGCAAGCCGGAGGATAGAATTTTCCCTTATAATAGCCAAACATGCTTGGTAGTTTAAAACAAATCATTTTGGTATTACTATAAGTGTATAGTGTCAAAATAACTTCAATATAAATGTGTCAATCATAGATGGCATAGTACCCATCCTACTATGTCGCCATACTAGTTTTACAAAAGGCCGAAAAGTGTCATATTGGAAATTGGATTTTCATATATGAGTTGAGGCAAGGGATGGCTCCTCACCGATTCGAGACACTCTAGAAAATGCCTCAGGATCACACCTATGGGAAACCCTTCGATCTTCAGGGTCGGTTCACACATACTTTAGTGGATTGGTTATTCCTGAACAATACATTTCCTGGTCTTATCGGACCTATCACTTGGCCAGTGGCGACCAATATCTAGAGCCACTAGGGACTCAACCGAGGCGCCTCGCAATCCAATATCCCCATAAGTAAAAATGTCTAGGCTCCATACCATGACACTACTTCTAGCTAGAAAGAAACGCATGCACTCCCTGCAGTCACGATCCCGTTATTGACTCATATCGGGTGTGAGGCTCACGAATTAACACTATACACAAAGCTATGCTATTTAAAGCCGTGCTTTGATCATCAACCACATGACTTTGCTTTTCAACAAAATCCTTGATCATTTTCATCTTAGCATACCACACTGACAATTCACGCCATACAACTGATGTCTATAAATATATAACCTCTAAGCTCGTACATCTCAGAGAAGGGTGTTAAGAAAGAGAATAAATTCTCCACCACCAAACAGATATATATTTAATAGAAATTAATCAACATAGAATGAAATCCAATGTCAGACATGCATCCATTTACAAGTCTGTTCTGGGTCTGAACGAAAACAGAGGCACCTTATTCCTCGTTCCATATGTCCAATACAGGAGAGTGGTCCTCGCATATCCGGTCGTTCTCCAAGTACGTCTTGACGATCACCACTTATTACCTTGTCTTGGGTGTACAGCCCAATCAAGTCATCAGTAATCATCCTAACGATGTGAAGAACTCCGGTCTTCAACCACCTTCTTCATCGTCGACTTATAGTCGTCGTATCAGTTTTTCAAAATGGGATAAACCCGGTCTTTCCAAATAACTTTCGTATTTTATATTCAATAATCAAGTGCTATAAAAAACACATCATACGCCTCATTCCAATTCAGAATATTCCTTTATTCAAATATTCACATCATTAGGGAAAGGTTCCCATTAATTTTATCAAAGATAAATTCTTTAAAATTTATTCTTTAATCTTCCTTTGGATATCATTTCTGAACCAAATTAAGGTTTATCAACTAGTCGAGGTTATCGAGCCTTACCGAAGTAATCATTTATTCGTTAATCCCAATCCCAACCTATTCATCCCATGGAGCAAAACTGGTAATAATCCATATCTAACACCACGGTGTTATCAGTAAATTTAATTACCATTTCACGTTCAAATCTAATTAAAGATTTAACTATCGCCTGGAGTAAAACTGGTGGTACCCCATTCTCAACCATTTCCCAAATTTTATAATTTAAATTATCACATTCTCATTTCGATCTAATTAAAGATTCATTAAAACATCACGTAGTTTTAATCTCATAAATCATTACTCAATGATTATTTAACTTTGGGAAATCATTCATGCCACACTCGACAATCTACATCGTACCATTCATTTCTGTCGATATATAAACTCTAAGCTCATACGTCTTAGAGAAATGTGTTAAGCAAGAGAACAAATTCTCCGCCACCAAACAGATATATATTTAGCAGAGATCAACAATACAGTTTGAAATACAATGTTAGACATGTAATCCTGTCTTTAACTGGGTAAAATAACAATTGTTATTTAAAACACAGTTCACGGTAAACCCAAAATCACATTCCATTAATTATTGAATCTTCATAGAAAACAGATCAATATATAATTGATATCAATTTATGTATCCAACTAATAATATCAATGGAATAATGGCAAAGCCTTTTAAATTCGTATATAGTAACAGTCTTCCTCCACAGAAGCACATCTCGATTATTACCAAATCGAATTCCATTGAATCCCAATTTAATATATTAAATTGGAAAACTTTACTTTAGAATATTTCCATTAATCTTAATTAAAAGATTTATAAATTCCAAATCACATTTCACTGTTAATTGGGTTAAAGAACGAATGTCTTTAAAACACAGTTCACGATAAACCCAATTCACATTCCATTATATTCCAATTTACTAAATATAACTGGAAACTCTAATAATCTTAATTAAAAGATTTATTCTTTTCACACGGGGTTTAAGAACAGTGTTATTAAAGACACCATTCACGACAAACCAAAATCCAATTTAATATTAAATACAAGGCACTGAATAGAAATTATATCGGCTTATATTCAATATCGAATTCTGAAACCAACACATATCGTATGGGGAATAACGATATATATCTATCTTCCAAATTCCTTCACAATATCCGTATAGTCATGCAATCCAATATCGAAATATTCCGCAGATGAATTCTATTCAAATCCATTCCAATTCATATATTGGAAAATTCTGGTTAGATTAAAACCATTCTCAAACCCAATTTATTTATTTTAAAACGTTGGATTATTTTTCTAGTTAATAACTAGTTCATTTTGACAAAAATATATTTTTATCCTTAAAAAAATTGGAATTGTTCATCCAAATCCTTTCCAAATCATTTATTATGATTTTATACAAATTATTAATATTTTTAATAATTTTATCAAGGCCCGTACAGTTGGTTTCCAATAACGGCCACCGAACTGCATCCGTAGCGACCTTTTCCAAAATTTGATTTGTACATAATTTCAAATCCAACCATTCAAATTCAAATCTCTTATATTCTTTCAAAAGCACTTTTCGATACGAACCCAACAGTTCCGATTTTAGGAGAATCTGATGGTCGGATCTCCCGTAATATCAATTCGAAGTCAATGGTCGAAATTCGGGAACAGTCGCGGCGCATTCTATTCAAGCCATTAATATGTATATAATATATATTTCGTTAAAAATGTATTTTATAAATTCGTTTTATAAACGATTCCCACTTTCATTTCAATTTTAAGTCAAAATTGAATACTCCTTATCAGTATAATATTTAAATGATAATATTTTCAAAGTATTAGATTTTGAAATCATTCCCTTTTCGATATTCATTATAAAAATGAATAAAATCGATATAAATATCGTTCGTGTTAAAATGGCGCATAACTAATCAATACGGCTTCACATATTTCAATATTTTCGTGTCCATCCAAAATCGGACTTCACATTCACATTTTAATCCTTTACTGAATATTATTTTAAAATATTCGTTATTTTAAAATATTTGTTCTTTTCTAAATTGGAATCAGACCCAACCAATTACCATATAATTTATTTATATGGATTTCATACAACACATGTATACAACAACAATGATAACCAATCATCCATCATTCAGAGTGCATTAGACAATTGCATAAACATTAAATATAAATAATTAATGCATACAACAGTCTGTCAACCGATCGGTTGACATACAACTAAACAATTGGGATTAGTATACGACAAATATTATCCCAATACCCATATGGGGTTTCAACCAACAAATACTGAATATTATTTGTGTAGTTGGGCGATGTGTAAAATTTATCGTCCCAATCAGTATCAGTTAAATGGGTATACATAAACAAATCGTCCGATTTGTAAATGAATATCTATTTTCATTCCCGGAGAATTTTATGTCATTCACATATACGTTGAATTATATTTTTAACGATAAAATATTTATTTCAACTCTTGACTATTTTATATATCATTCATTCAATAAAAATGATATTTTTATTGTTCAAACATTTTATTTAATACATATATATATTTTATATAGTTTATTTCAGAAAATTTCGGCATTATAACGGTGCGATATTAGAACCGGAGTATGTCTAATACTACCCCTCTCCTGATACTGGCTCGCGCCATACACAATCAATTCAAGAAAACCACAATACAATCAATAACCACAATACAGTCAATTTTCCCATAATATAATCCAAACAAACAACCATGGTTTGTACAATAAGTAGTGTTAAGAGCTATTAAACCCCGTCTGCAACCTAGAATATATTTAACTGTAAAATAGTTTGAGTGAGAAGGAGTTCTCACCTTTGGTTTCCACTACGTCATTTTTTAACTGGCGATTTTGGCACCGTTTGGGTTTGAAATTGCCCCAAGTTCTAACTTGCCCCAAATTGGACCAAATTAGTGTTATTGTGAAGCTTTCGACTCCATGATCACAACAAATCCAGTTTCATGCAAATCAGAGTTCATATAGATTAGTTATTTTCGTATAAACATTGAATGTAGAACTTTAAAATAAATAGTTACGTTTAAGCCCTCACCTTCGTTCAACGCCGCCACTACCTGATTGCTGCCGCCACCACCTGATTAACGCCGCCTTAGGCCACCAACGCCTGAACTCGTCCCGCCGCCACCTTCCCCTATGTGCTACGCTCCTCCACCCAGAACCGCTCCTCCTAATTCTCCACCACCATGCTAGAAATCGGATTTGCCCCAAACTCGCATCGACCGAGATTTCTCCGACCACCGTGGACTTGGCCATCGGGTGCCTGCCCATATCGGACTGCCATGCCACCAGGAACGTTCCCCCTTCAGGCACCTCCTCCTGATATCACTTTTGGCAGTGCCAATTGGCCAATTTCCGATCGCGCCTCGCCTGAAAACGTCGTCTATGCTTATCTTGAATTTCCTGCCACCACAGCCACAATCAGCTCGACCACCCAAAGATAAAGTTGTTCATCTTCCTCTTGGCTACTACCTTCCCTTTTTGTACCCCTTATCAAATACTACATGGATTAGCCACAATTCATCAAAAACCGAAATCAGTTTCTGGCCATTAACCATCGATTTCTCCCAATTCGTGCAATGATAGGTCCCCAACTTTTTGTGGTAGGTAGAGATCACCTTGATCTATAATACCCAGAAACCATTTTGGATAATTGTTTACGAATTGAGAAATATAATTTATTTTGTGTTCGGGGGCTTTTCGCAAATTTCCTGAGCCAGCTGCTGCCAATTTTGAGGGAGGAGGAATTAATGAGGGTTTAGGAAATGGAAAAAATGTTATATAGTAGTGGGGTAGGATTTTATATTAATTCTCTTGTTAGCGCTATCTTCGTTCGACAATTATCAATGCACGGTCACACAAGAACCCCGTTGGCGATGAAAATTAACATGTTGCTATGTCTTGACGATACGGTTTCAACAAAACTGGTTTTGTCGAATTCCAAGTCCGTTTACCCAGAAAGCTCTGTTTCTGCCTTAAATGGCTGATCGATTCACAATTTATTATGCACGGCCACATGCTAGCTCCAAAAATTATGAAATTTGGAATTCTCGCTTTGTTTTTCAAATACGGTTTCAACAAAACTAATTTCATCGAATTTGGAGACCGTTTGAAAAATGGCCTTTTTAACTGGTCGATTAAATTCAAATTTAAATTGAAAGCACATTTGAATTTACTGTGCGCACATATTAATTCCAAAAATTACGAAAAATGGAATAGCTATATTTTGACATTCCGGATCCAACAAAAGAGGTTTCGTTGAAAACGGAGGTCATTTGCAAAATGGCTATTTTTAAGGGCTATATATTATATAAAATATATATAAATTCCATAGCGACTATTTTGAATTCCGAACTGGACATAACTTTCAATTAATATTATGAAATCTAAAATTTTCACCTCCGTTAGAAAGATATAGTTAAATAGATTCTAATGTTTCTTGTTTCATCCAATTCTGACTTATATTGAATCTGTACATTCATTTGAAATTTAAAATCGAATTTTCAAACTATTGCGCCATTTCAGGCTCATTTTATACTTAAAATAAATTTATACATTCTAACTTCGATTTAAATAAATTTTTAGTCATTATTATTTAAAATAAATCATTTTAAATATTCAAAATCCATTAAAATAATCAAAATAAATTTTTTAAATTGATCCCGAAAATCCGGGTTGTTACAATCTTCCCTACTTAAAATCTTTTCGTCCTCGAAAAGGAACGGAGCTGAAAGTTGTTTAACTAACCAACTCGACTTTCATTCCGGCTTGAGTTCTTCAACTTTTCAATTTCTAAGAACTTTCAAATTTCTCAAAAATTTGGCTAACACCCTAAATTTTCAAAAAAATTCACCATAACTCCTTTGTATGGGCTGATCGGTAAAGCTGCAACTTGCCTCATAGGCCCCTCATCAATCCAAAAGAAAAAGAAAAAGCCAATCGGCTCATAAAACCATCAAAACCCAATAAATACAGTAAATATATACCTATTTGTTGGGCATACAATTTTATTCCTCTTCTTAGTTTCCATGCTATAACCTGTTCATTATATACATATGTACATATGTGCAATTCTAACAAATTTTCAATTTAGTTCAATATTTGCTCAATTTGGGTAAATTTGCCTTATATTTTCTTATTGGTTTTATTGGTCCAATTTTTTTATTTAGTCACACTAATTATCATACAATACCACCATCAATTAATTAGTTAAATAGCTTTTCAAATATATAATTTTATATGTACTCAAAAATCACATTTTAAGTCCAAATCACAACAATAAATCCAAGCTAAGTTTTGGTTCTCACACCAGTCAATTGGAAATATATAGATATTCCACTTTCGAAAATCGAAAATAAATATTGATGATGCCATGGTCATCATCAGAATCATCTTCTGGCGACTAGATTGTGATCCTATATCTATCCAGTATATTTATGACCTCATATATACGCTAGCTAGGCATATATGCAAAATCTTCATATACCCGATATTCCAAAATCAATTTAAAATAAAATACTCAAATACATACAATAAGATATAAATTTTCAAAACTAAATGTGTTTTCATTTTTATTTCTAAAAATAAACTTTTTGAAACTCATTCTAGGATACTACTGATCCCAACTCTAACGAGTCATTCTTATTGGATATTACTAATCCAATCTCTATTGAATTCCTTCGTTTGGTTCTTACGTGTCTTGTTCTCGAGCTCTGTAAACCAAAGCTCTGATACCACGCTGAAACGACCCAAACTCCCCCTTTCAGGAAAGCCTAATTGAGTTGAGAACATGACAAATCAGAACACAAACAATAGAACATTTCATTGTTATTACAACAATTACATCATAGTACAAGAATATATCAGAGTATGAATAAGTAATATACATCAGAGAAATGTCAGAGATTAAAATACATTACATAGCAGTGGAAAAGTAATACATAACACAACTGAAAGAGATACACAGATACAAAGTTTTCCGAATATAGCTCCAGTTGTAAATCCAGGATCCTGTAAAAAGAAATCTGCAAAAACCAAAACTACTAGCTACTTGTGTGGAAAATATGGACACCCAAAGTTTAGGTTAAAAAAATGAACTCCAGGTCAATTATAGGACTAGTGTGAGAACTAAAAACAGTTATTAAATCTTTACTTTAAAAGATGGAAAATCATGGGACCACACCGTATAACACGGAACGGGTTTACTCCACATGAATCTCAGTTTAAAACAAAACAGCGCAATGCTTTTTGAAAAATGAAGCTATTATAAGACTCAGGTCCCATCACACAATGCAACACAAGCCGGAGGATAGGGTTTTAACTTATAATAGCCAAACATGCTTGGTACGTTTAAAACAAATCATTTTGGTATTACTATAAGTTTAGTGTCAAAATAACTTCGATATAAATGTATCAATCATAGACGGCATAGTACCCCATCCTACTATGTCGCCATACTAGTTTTACAACTAAGGCCGAAAAGTGTCGTATTGGAAATTGGATTTTCATCTATGAATCGAGGAAAGGGATGGCTCCTCACCGATTGGAGACACTCTAGCAAATGCTTTAGGATCACACCTACGGGAAACCCTTAGATCTTCAGGGCCGGTCCACACATACTTTTGTGGATTGGTTATTTCTGAACAATACGTTTCCTAGTCCTATCGGATCTATCACTTAGCCAGTAGCGACCAATATCTAGAGCCACTAGGGACTCAAGCCGAGGCGCCTCACAATCCATCATCCACATAATTAAAAATGTCTAGGCTATACACCATGACACCACTTCTAGAAAGAAAGAAACGCATGCACTCCCTGCAGTCACGTTCCCGTTTTTGACTCATACCGGGTGTGAGGCTCACGAATTAACACTATACACAAAGCTATGTTATTTAAAGTCGTTTGATTATCAACCACAAGACTTTGCTTTTCAACAAAAGACTTGATCATTTGCATCTTAGCATGCCACACTGATAATTCACGCCATACAACTGATGTCTATTAATATATAACCTCTAAGGTCGTACGTCTCATAGAAGGGTGTTAAGCAAGAGAATAAATTCTCCGCCACCAAACAAATAAATATTTAATAGAAATCAATCAACACAGAATGAAATCCAATGTCATACACGAATCCATTTACAAGTCCGTTCTGGGTCAGAACGAAACCGGAGGCACCTTATTCCTCTTCCCATATGTCCAATACAAGAGAGAGGTCCTCGCGTATCCGGTAGATCTCCTAGTACGTCTGGACGATCACCACGTATTACCTTGTCTTGGGTGTACAACCCAATCAAAACTTAGTAATCATCCAAACAGCGTGAAGGACTCCGGTCTTCAACCACTGTCTTCATCGTCGACTTATAGCCGTCGTATTAGTTATTTAGAATGGGATAAACACGGTCTTTCCAAATAACTTTCGTATTTTATAATCAATAATCAAGTGCTATAAAAAACACATCATATGCGTCATTCCAATTCAGAATATTCCTTTATTCAAATATTCACATCATTAGGGAAAGGTTCTCATTAATTTTATCAAAGATAAATTCTTTGAAATTTATCCTTTAATCTCCCTTTGAATATCATTTCTGAACCAAATTAAGGTTTATCAACTAGTCGGGATTATCGAGCCTTACCGAAGTGATCATTTATTCGATAATCCCAATCTCAACTTATTCATCCCATGGAGCAAAACTGGTAATACTCCATATCTAACACCACGGTGTTATCGGTAAATTTGATTACCATTTCACGTTCAAATCTAATTAAAGATTTAACTATCGCTTGGAGTAAAACTGGTGGTACTCCATTCTCGATCATTTCCCAAATTTCATAATTTAAATTATCACATTCTCATTTCGATCTAATTAAAGATTCATTAAAACTTCACGTAGTTTTAATCCTATAAATCATTACTCAATAATTATTTAACTTTGGGAAATCAACCATTCCACAATCGACAATCTACAAAGTACCATTGATTTCTGCCGATATATAAACTCTAAGCTCGTACATCTCAAAGAAGGGTGTTAAGCAAGAGAATAAATTCTCCACCACCAAACATATATATATATATATTTAGCAGAGATCAACAATACAGTTCGAAATACAATGTTAGACATGTGATCCTGTCTTTAACTGGGTTAAAGAACTAATGTTATTTAAAACACAGTTCACGATAAACCCATAATCACATTCCATTAATTATGGAATCTTCACAGAAAACATATCAATATATAATCGATATCAATTTCCGTATCCGATTAATAATATCAATGAAATAACAATAAAGCCTTTTAAATTCCTTATATAGTAACGGTCTTCCTCCATAGAAGCACATCTCGATTATTACCAAATCGAATTCGATTGAATCCCAATTTAATACATTAAATTGGAAAACTTTACTTTGGAAAATTTCCATAAATCTTAATTAAAAGATTTATAAATTCCATATCATATTTCACTGTTAATTGGGTTAAAGAACAAATGTCGTTAAAACACAATTCACGATAAACCCAATTCACATTCTATTTTATTCCAGTTTACTAAATATAACTAGAAACTCTAATAATATTAATTAAAAGATTTATTCTTTTCACACTGGGTTTAAGAACAGTGTTATTAAAGACACCATTCATGACAAACCCAAAATCCAATTTAATATTAAATACAAGGCTCTGAATAGAAATTATATCGGCTTACATTCAATGTCGAATTCTGAAACCAACACATACCGTATGGGGAATAACGATATATATATATATATCTATCTTCCAAATTCCTCACAATATCCATATAGTCACGGAATCCAATATCGAAATATTCCGGAGATGATTTCTATTCAAATCCATTCCAATTCATATATTGGAAAATTCTGGTTAGATTAAAACCATTCTCAAACCCCATTTATTTATTTAAAAACGTTGGATTATTTTTCCAGTTAATAACTAGTTCATTTTAATAAAAATATATTTTTATCCTTACAAAATTGGATTTTTTCATCCAAATCCTTTCCAAATTATTTATTATGATTTCACACAAATTATTAATATTTAAATAATTATATCAAGGCTTGTACAGCCAGTTTCCAATAATGGCCACTGAACTGCATCCATAGCGACCTTTTCCAAAATTTGATTTGTACATAATTCCAAATCCAACCGTTCAAATTTAAATCCCTAATATCCGTTCGAAATATCTTTTCAATACGAACCCAACAGTTCTAATTTTAGGAGAATCCGACGGTTGGATCTCCCGTAATATCAATTCGAAGTCAATGGTCGAAATTCGCGAACGGTCGCAGCGCGGCGCGTTCTATTCAAGCCATTAATATATATATATATATATATATTATATAATATATATTTCATTAAAATCGTGTTTTATAAATTCGTTTTAAAAACGATTCTCACTTTCATTTCAATTTTAAGTCAAAATTGAATACTCCTTATCATTATAATATTTAAATGATAATATTTTCAAAGTATCAGATTTTGAAATCATTTCCTTTTCGATATTCATTATAAAAATGAATAAAATCGATATAAATATCGTTCGCGCTAAAATAGCGCATAACTAATCAACATGGCTTCACATATTTCAATGTTTTTGTGCCCATCCAAAATCGGACATCAAATTCACATTTTAATCCTTTATTGAATATTATTTTAAAATATTCATTATTTAAAATATTCATTCTTTTCTAAATTGGAATCAAACTCAACCAATTACCATATAATTTATTTGTATGGATTTCATACAACACATGTATATAACAACAATGATAACCAATCATCCATCATCCAGAGTGCATTACACAACTGCATAAATGTTAAATATAAATAATTAATGCTTACAACAGTCTGTCAACCAATCGGTTGACATACAACTAAACAATTGGGTTAGTGTATGCCAAGTATCATCCCAATACCCGTGTGGGGTTTCAACCAACAAATACTGAATATTATTTGTGTAGTTGTGTGATGTGTAAAATTTACCGTCCCAATCAATATCAGTTAATTGGGTGTCAATAAACAAATCGTTCGATTTGTAAATGAACAATTATTTTTATTCCAGAAGAATTTTATTCCGTTCACATATACATTAAAAATAATATTTTTAACGATAAAATATTTATTTCAACAATTGACTATTTTAAATAGTTCATTCATTCAACAAAAATGATATTTTTATTGTTCAAACATTTTATTCAAAACATGAATATTTTATATAGTTTATTTCAGAAAATTTCGGCACTACAACGGCGCGATATTAGAACCGGAGTAATGTCTAACATTTCCCCTCTCCTGATACTGGCTCGCGCCATACACAATAATCACAATCAATTCAACAAAACCACAATACAATCAATAACCAAAATACAGTCAATTTTCCCATAATATAATCCAAACAAACAACCATGGTTTGTACAATAAATAGTGTCAAGAGCTACTAAGCCCCGTCTGCAAACTAGAATATATTTAACTGTAAAATAGTTTGAGTGAGAAGGAGTTCTCACTTTTGGTTTCCACTCCGTCAGTCTTTAACTGGCGATTTTGGCATCGTTTGGGTTTGAATTTGCCCCAAGTTCTAACTTGCTCCAAATTGGACCCAGTTAGTGTTGTTGTGAAGCTTTCGACTCCACGATCACAACAGATCCAGTTTCATGCAAATAAGAGTTCATATGGAAGAGTTATCATCGTATAAACATTGAATGTAAAAATTTAAAATAAATAGTTACGTTTAAGTCCTCACCTTTGTTCAACGTTGCACCGCCTGATTGCCACCGCCTCAGGCCACCAACGCCTGACCTCTACCTGTCGCCACCTTCCCTTATGTGTCACGCTCCTCTACCCTCAACCGCTCCTCCTAATTCGCCACCACCATGCTAGAAATTGGATTTGCCCCAAACCCACATCGACTGAGATTTCTCCGACCACCGTGGACTTCGCCATCGGGGGCCTGCCCAAATCGGACCGCCGTGCCACTAGGAACGTTCCCCCTTTAGGAACATCCTCCCGATATCACCTATGGCGGCGCCAATTGGCCAATTTCCAATTGTGCCTCGCCTGAAAACGTCGTCCATGCTTATCTTGAATTTCCTGCCACCACAGCCACAATCAGCTCGACCACCCAAAGACAAAGTTGTTCATCTTCCTCTTGGCTACAACCTTCCCTTTGGTACCCCTATCAAATACTACACGGTTTGGCCACAATTCATCAAAAACCGAGATCAGTTTCTGGCCATTGACCATCAATTTCTCCCAATTCATGCAACGATAGGTCTCCAACTTTTTGTGGTAGGTAGTGATCACCTTGATCTACAATACGCAGAAACCATTTTGGATAATTGTTTACGGATTGAGATATATAATTTATTTTGTGTTCAGGGGCTTTTCGCAAATTTCCTGAGGGGGCTACTGCCAATTTTGAGGGAGGAGGAATTAATGAGGGTTTAAGAAGTGGAAAAGATGTTATATAGTAGTAGGGTAGGATTTTATATTAATTCTCTAGTTAACGCTATCTTCGTTCGACAATTATCAATGCCACGGTCACACACGAACTCCTTTGGCGATGAAAATTAACATGTTTCTATGTCTTGACGATACGATCCCAACAAAACTGGTTTTATCGAATTCTGAATCCGTTTGCTCAGAAAGCTCTGTTTCTGGCTTAAATGGCTAATCGATTCACAATTTATTGTGCACGGCCACATACTAGCTCCAAAAATTACGAAATTTGGAATTCTCGCAATGTTTTCATGTAGGATTTCAACAAAGCTAATTTCATCGAATTTGGAGACCGTTTGAAAAATGGCCTTTTTAACTGGTCGATTAAATTCAAATTTAAATTGATAGCACATTTGAATTTACTGTGCGCACATATTGATTCCAAAAATTACGAAAATCGGAATCTACTTATAATTTGACATTCCAGATCCAACAAAAGAGATTTTGTCGAAAACGGAGGTCGTTTGCAAAATGGCTATTTTTAAGGGCTATATATTATATAAAATATATATATAAATTCCGTAGCGACTATTTTGAATTTTAAACTGGACATAACTTTCAATTTATATTATGAAATCTAAAATTTTCACCTCTGTTAGAAAGATATAGTTAAACAGATTCTAACATTTCTTATTTCGTCCAATTGTGACTTATATTGAATTATGTACATTCATTTGAAATTTAAAATCGAATTTTCAAATTACCACGCCATTTCAGGCTCATTTTATAATTAAAATAAATTTATACATTCTAACTTCGATTTAAATAATTTTTAAGTCATTATTATTTAAAATAAATCATTTTAAATATTCAAAATCCATTAAAATAACCAAAATAAAATTTTTAAATTGGTTCTGAAAATCCGGGTTGTTATATTAAACGTCCAACGCATATGGCGGTAAATATTGATATAAATTTATTAACCATGATAAATGACCGTAATAAACCAAAATAAAAACAACTTACCAACATATACATATATTTTGTACAACATAGCCTATATTCTATGATATAAAAAGAACAAATCTACCTAAAGACACATGGGCAACACTATTTTGTATTCCAAATACTTATATACATCATATTTAAGTACAATTACAACCTAAAATGAAAAAATCCACTTGTTAATGTACCAAACACGCAGCCTATATGCTATTGCCTTCTTATTTAAAGCTTCGCCTATAGGAAAGAAGATAATGCCTACCCCAAATAAAAACACAACCGCTTAGCCGAAACATATATATTAATATAAACCCTTTTGGCTGTACAAACGCCAACATATGAGCCAACCTAGCCTATCCTACGATTTAACTTTGTTCTTATCTCCGCCTGTTATATATATATGTATGTATGTATGTATGCCCACTGCCTCATTTTATTTCTGCTATTGAACAAAAGAAAAACTGCACAACCCACCTTGTTTTATTTCAAGAAAAACAAAGTATTTCCCTCAAGTAAGAATTCCTTCTTTTCTTTTATCATGCGAGCGTCGGGCGTCTATGCGTGCATGGGATGGGGTAGCGTTGTGATGAAGTTGAAGGCGAGCTAGAGTATTTTGGAACGAAGGAAGCAGATGGAGTACGCGTTGAACGAGGGTGGGTTGGTGAACTTGTGTTGAACGGAGCATGAACAGGCGGTAGGTATCAGGCATTTGAACATGTAGTAGGGGAATGGGTCATGAAACAAAGAATGGAGGAGATTCAGGAGATCCATGAAGGTCGGCTATGGCAGTCTAAGGAGCCAAAAATTGTGTGCATGCGGTTTCATGCATAGGTATCGCAGCAAGTAGAAGGGGAGGTCGAGAGTTGTACTCTGGTCGAGGTGGTGTAGTGTTGGCGCGTTGTCCAGGTCAATGAGACATCGGTTGAAAATTTGGTGCTCTGATGAGCCGATGGTGGTGTAGTTTAATTTGATAGTGGCATGCGTTTTTTCTGGGCTGCTGGAAGCCTGCGGGATGCAACGGGTTGGAGTCGGGCCAGAGGTTGAGAGGAGTGTGATGGTGGTTTGTCAAAGTGCGTGAGTTGAAGTTCGAACTAGAAGCAACGTGGTTAGAAACTGCTAAATGGAAGGAAGATGCGAAGTTCGAAAATAACAAGAAGTGTAAATGTGAAATAAAAGATAGGGAGTAAGCACAATGTGCGGAAGGAGAAATGGCACAGGTAGCAAGAAGAATAAGTAGATTTGTTTTGGGGAAGAAATATACATATATGGGATGACGTGTGCAACGACCTGCATTCTACGCATCGGAGGATCGTAGAATATTTATTTCATTCTCATACGAAGTCGTATGGTCGTGTAACTTTGGGGAACAACTATTGGGGTCATTTCCCATGTTCACGATTTTTGCCGATTTTTAAATGACTTTTTTACCCCTAGTGAATATTGTTTCGCTTATAACTTTTGATTAGTAAGGAATTTTGACTTGAAACCACTTCCATTGGATTCAGATGAAGGTTTATCTTTCAGTAGAGTGGTCACTCTAATCAAATGGACTTACCATTTGGGAGATATGGCTGAAATAAGGTTTGGAAGATGAAATACAGCTTAACCGGGCTTAGTTAGGTGATTAGTGGTTAGGCCCATAACCCATTTCGGGATTAGGGTTATGAGAGGGCTGAAAAGAGTTAGAGGATGATTCATTTTCATTTTTCCAGCCATGTCTTACCTTTCTCTAACCCTAGTAATGGTCTCCACCTTCTAAATTCATCCTTAATCACTTTCTAATCACATATTAAGTAAATCTACATCAAATCAAGGCAGATTACCATTAAAGTTGGGATAGAGCTGCTGCTACACATAGGGATCCATGCCAAATCAGTGGAGTTTTCATATCTGAAATTCATTTGTAGCTAAGGTAAGTGGTTTGCATGTTTATTCACTAATTACGGCTAATTAGGGGTGATTAGTGATAATTAGCGAAATTATGACTCAGAAAAATATGAAAAAATATGCACAAATTCTGAAATATTATTATATACTACTGGTAAAAATTTCAGTTAATTTGGATTAAGTTTGTTAATCCAATGGTTAAACATGGTTAAGGGGAAAATCATGCTTTTTGGGTATGTTTGATCTAAATAACCTATATGCTTAGTGTTTTAATGTTTGTGGTTGATTACACATGTTGTTACTGCTGTTTGGTATGCTTTGAGATTCTATCGGGAAGTTACAATGTCGAAAACGTCGTCGTATGGCATAACTAGCTTGTTGGAAAGTAGCAGGAAAGAGTGCAGGACCCCGATCGTGATCATCCACTCACGAGCAGACCCCACTCGTGGAGCACCCCCCCCCCCTCACGAACCACTCCACCATGCGAACCTGAACCATGAAGCAAGTCACGAACCGGACCTAGGAGGACCACGAGCCGAAGGGGCGAGCCACAAAACGGAGCTTGGGGGCCACGAACCATGTGCGGACCACGATGTCACGAGCCGCGAGCCGAAGGGGGAACCACGAGCCGATGCAAAGGGAGGACCACGAGCCGGTCTTCGAGCCTGGACAGCGAACGAAATGACGATGACTATGAGCTCTTCTGAAGATTAACTACAATTCAACCAAAACCCTAGATGCAAAGGAAGTCAAAATGAGAAGTTATTACTCAAGATCCTGATGGGAACCGACAAGCTAACTTCTAGAGTTGGGCTTCGCTGCGGTACGTGTGCAAAGGGGTTATCGATATCTATAACTTTGGTTCACCATTGAAGAGAGGGGGCATGTAGACGAACCAAAGCCAGGGAAGTGTGGACTGGTTGGCTCTTAACCTCGAGCCATGGATGTGTGGACTGAGTAGGGTTATTGACTATAGACCAGGGAAGTATAGTCATAGTAATAGTTGTACGGAGTTGTCGTCATGTCCCCAATAGATTTGGTGATCAAAGCAGTGTGTAACACCCCACTCCCGCTATGATCACTCACTAAGGGAATGCCATAGCATCGGTGGAGTATTTTAGTGAATATAGAACAGAAAAATTACAACAAGACAGATATAAATAGTACTTGAAATTTTAAAACATCATCTCATAACAGCGGAAGTAAAACATGTCTGGTTACATCATAAAACCACAATAAAGGTCAAGTACAATATCCATCAAAATAAAGAAGTACATAATCCCACTCTCATACAATAGCCAAACAAAAGAAAAGATAACTGGATAACTGGAGCTTTACATCTATCCAAGCTCCTAAAGACTGGAACAGCAATCCGATCAAGCTCCACTACTGCTAGGATCCACCGTAGGACCTGAGGGTTGGGAAAAAGATAAAAACAACAGGGTCAGACATAAGTCTGAGCGAGTCCTATAACTTTAACAATACAATCGTTAAAGTAACCAGAGAAGACATAAACTGATATACGGTAACATATAGGGATGAATGGCTACCCTAAGCAGTCAACTAAACGAAGATAAAGGATAAAGACGCATCTACCCTCCCTAAGGTAAATTACTAAACTGCACCACACCAGTCGTTCCTAACTTAAAGGTTGATCCCACCCAAGGACTTATAAAATTTACTAATTAGTACCTGCGTACCCCTAGGTGACCAAGTAGGCGCCACGGGGCCCTACAATCCACTAGGTGTACACACTACTTCCCATTCGATCGGCTCCCTAACGTAGATACCCGTGCTGGCCCCACCGTGGGATGTATCATTCCCCAATGTGGCAACCTGATGAAACTAAAGGTGCACGGCTTATATCTACTCGATGCAACAACGGCTTACCTACCAGCCCGGGCCCACTCACGCATATGAAGCCCGTTGGACTTGCGTTGCCACCGCTAACCCGTTTGCCTCTTACAGTCAAGCCCAGTATGCGTGTCCCGTCCTCGACATGGGTCGAGCCCACAAAGATACGTATGGGTTACTGGTTGAAATGGGCCTCCACAAGCTACCCACCTAAGCTTGTCCCTTTTTCTAGTATATCCCACTTAACCCTTTAATCATGTTTTAATTACATGTTCTATTTTGGTTAAGTATTCTAATCGTATTTTCTATTGCCACCCAAGGCAACCACTAGATTTTCTCATGCCACCCGAGGCACCCACTTAACCCCTCATGTCCCTCTACATGCTAATGTGGTTAAGTGTTTCTTAATTAATTAATTAAGAACGTAACCTTTGTAAAGACCTCTCACATTAGACTGTCTTTTATGACCGCTGGTTAAGCCGGTTGGGTCCGGGCAGCCTTATGTCATAACAGAGTCTAACCTCGTGTCTTTACATTAATTACGTATTTAGTTTGTGCCTAAGACCTCTCACATTGGGCTAACATTTGTAGCAACTGGTTAAGCCGGTTGGGTCCGGGCAGTTTTACGCTACAACTGAGTCCAACCTCGTGTCTTAGTCAATTAATTACACCTAATTAATCACCCTCATAATTTTATATTAATTATCCCTAATTAATATCAAGTTTTTCTTAACATGGGTAGACCTAACTCAATAGGTAAATTCCCATGGGGTAGACCTAACTCAATAGGTAAATTCCCAACACATAGTATGGGTACACCTAACTAAATAGGCAAATTCCCATACTATGTTCATTTATCTTATATTATGCATAATTATATTAATTTCACATAATCTTATTAACCTATGCATTTAATTACCCCATCGTTCCCACGTAATTTCGTTCTCATGATATATCACATATAAAAGGTGTCAACTTGCATATGAATGAACATGTTTCAAAGGTGCCATCTTGCATATTAACAACCACATAACTTGCATATGAACTTGCATAACATGTCACATAACTTGCATATAATATATCACATAACTTACATACTCATTTTGCATAACAAACTTGCATATTAGCTTATAGACTTGCATAGTGTGTCATCATGAACTTACATATAAATAAACATGTAACTTGCATATTTACATACATGTAACTTGCACATAAATAAACATGTAACTTGCATATTTACATACATGTAACTTGCATATTAACAAACATGTAACTTGCATATTTACATACATGTAACTTGCATATTACCAAACATGTAACTTGCATATTAACAAACATGTAACTTGCATATTAACAAACATGTAACTTGCATATTTACATACATGTAACTTGCATAGCATATCACTATGAACTTGCATAACATGCATATGATTACATAGCCCACAACTTGCATATTTAGCATCATGCATAACATAACACACATCATATTAAACTTGCATAAACTTACATACTCATCATGCATAAACATAAGATTAAGGCTAACATCATATCATATGATTCAAAGCTCATTAACCCACATACAAAACCATAAATCTCATCACATCTCATCTAATTAGTTTACCAAAAGATCATCAAAGTGATAGAAACTCACAACTAGCAACTTTGAACACCAATTGAAGAAGATTAAGATGCTAAGAAGGGATTAGAAGTTGATTAGAGAGTGATTAGTATGCAACCCTCTTCATAAAATTAGTGGAGGCCATGAGAGCTAGCATTTTGCCATAGTTTAGTCACTAGGTTTAATTATGAATGAATTAGGGTAGGTTAGGGTCTTATTTATAGATTAGGCAAGTGTTTTAGGCCATAGGATTAACCCTAGATTCAATCCAAGCCATCAAAGCATGTCTTGGGGAAGAAGTCAAGTGTAGGAACCATCTAGGGCCTTTAGATTAAAGATGGACCATGAGAACCATTCAAATGCAAAATCTGCACTTGAGCGAATCGGCCCACGGGTTGACAGCCAAACACCCTGGATTAACCCCTAGTCGACCCAGCGGGCTCGGGTCGACTTCAAAAATCGGCCGGTTCGGTTATTCCCCTCTCCCAATTCGCTGTTTTGAGCATTTTTGCATATTTATTTATTAAATTTTCAATTATATATATATATATATATCAATATATATATATATATATATATATCTACACAACCCATTTCACTTAATTAAGTATACTTTAATTTGGGAATTTTCGTGAAACTTCGCGAGGCCATATCTTGGTCATACGGACTCCGATTTTCGAAAACTCGGACTCTATTTCGCGTATTTTTCCGAGACGAACACAATGGCATAGCCCGTTTCCCTTGATTCCCATTTTAGAATTAAATTCTGCCTCGATTTATGTTATTACAGGTTATTGAAAATACGGGTTGTTACATTCTCCCCTCCTTAAAGGATTTCGTCCCCGAAATCTTCAAGTTAGGAAGAACGTATCCTACCATCCAATCATCCATCTACTCAAAGCATCATCCACGAGCAATCATTGTCCTTACAAGATTCTAAATGCTGGATGGATATATGCAAAAGTGTGTGTATATGTACTTACCTAATGCGAAAATCAGGCGGTTACTGATACAGTAAACCTCCTTAATGCAAACCATGATAGTGCCATGCATCCAATATGTATGCGAAACCCTATTGACACATACAAATTTCTACATGCGTGCACAACCATACACAAAAATGCATCATCCATATGATAACACAGCCATGATACATCCATCAATCTAACTACCACATCCATTTATGCAATATGCAACATGAAGTGACTGAGCCGATCTAGTGCCTAATGTGTGTGTATATGCATCCACGAGCAACCACTAGCAAACAATTGCATCCATATGCATCCATCAACTATAACATGTTTCAAACACATGTTTCAACCATAGGTTTTACCCTATCTAAAGGTCATAGGTATTAGCGAGAGGATATACTAAAGATAAGATAAGTACTAGACAAGCAATAAAGGAGAAGTTAAAAGACATACTCTCAAAAAGAAATGGATACAAAGAACGCATCTTTGCTTCCGTCTCCCAAGTAGCATTGCTTTCGTCATCTCCCCATTGCACTTTAACTAGCTGAACTTCTCTGTTCCTCAACTTCCTAGTTTCTGACCCAAGGATGCGAGTAGGAGCTCGTCGAATCGTCGCATCACGCTCTACCTCTACATCTCTAAGCAAGCTCGGCTCTACCACCTCCGCGGTCTCATGTAAGCACTTCCTCAAATGTGATACATGGAATACATCATGAACACCACTAAGTCTGTCGGGCAACTCCACCCTATATGCCATCCGTCCAATCCTTTCCTTAATAGGAAACGGCCCAACAAATCTCGGTGCTAACTTCCCTACGGACCCAAAGCGAACAACATTTCTCAATGGAGATACTTTGACAAAAACCATGTCCCCAACCTCAAACTCAAGATCCGTCCTTCTCCGATCCGCATAAGATTTCTGTCTATCTTGCGCTGCTTTCATCCTTTTTCGAATTAAATCAATCTTCTCTGAAGTCTCTCTAACCATATCCGGCCCAAGCAAGATCTTATCCGTAGATTCCCACCAACATGTAGGAGATCGACAAGGCCTTCCATAAAGAGCTTCGAAAGGAGCCATACCAATACTGGACTGAAAGCTGTTATTATATGCGAACTCCACCAAAGGAAGATGTTCTTCCCATGTACCTCCAAAATCCAAGATACAAAGCCTCAAAAGATCTTCTAAGATACGGTTCACCCTCTCGGTCTGACCGTCCGTCTGAGGATGATATGCGGTGCTCAAACACAACTGAGTCCCTACCGCCTCTTGCAAACTTCTCCAAAACTCACTAGTGAAAATAGGATCTCGATCACTCACAATGCTGGATGGTACGCCATGCAATCTAACAATCTCTCTAACATAGACTGAAGCAAGCCATGGAGCGGTCCTCTTACTCTTTACGGGTATAAAATGGGCACTCTTGGTAAGTCTGTCTACCACAACCCAAATTCCCGTATTGCCCTTCCTCGATCTCGGTAACCCGTCGATGAAATCCATCGAGACACTATCCCACTTCCACTGTGGAACTTCCAATGGGTGTAGCAACCCACCGGGTTTCCTTTGCTCCACTTTAACTTGTTGGCACACTAAGCATCTAGCCACATACTCGGCCACATCTTTCTTCATACCGGCCCAGAAGAAAACTCTCTTCATGTCTTGGTACATTTTGTCTCCACCGGGATGAATAGTCATTCTTGAACGATGTGCATCATCCAAAATAGCCTTCTTCAAACCCTCATCTTGCGGTACACAAAGTCTACCGTCTCTATGCAACCATCCCCTATCATCTATAGTGTATCTACCCAAATGGCTGGACGACTCCCCCCTTATAAGCTTCTCTACCAACTCAACCAACTGTGGGTCGTCTCGCTGAGTCTCGCCAATCCGTCCCAAAAGGGTAGGTCTAACTTCCAAGGATGCCAACAAACCAGGTACAAAATCCACAGAAGGTCTGAAGTCAAACAAAGAAAGAAACTCCAAGCTTCGCCGTTCCACGAACAATGGACTCAAAGATAGCCTTTTTCTACTCAAGGCGTCCGCCACCACATTACCCTTGCCAGGGGTATACGCTATCTCAAAATCATAGGATGCTAAGAACTCCATCCACCTTTGCTGTCTTAAATTTAAATCCTTCTGAGAGAATAAGTACTTCAATGATTTATGGTCAGTGAACAACTCGAATCTCTCACCAAGAAGATAATGGCGCCAAGACTTAAGTGCGAAAACAATCGCGGCCAACTCTAGATCATGGGTAGGGTAATTCTTCTCATGCACTCTCAATTGCCTCCCTCCATAGGCTATTACCCTTCCCTCCTGCATCAAGACTGCGCCCAATCCTGTCCCACAAGCATCGGTATAAACAACAAACGGCTTACTCCCATCTGGAAGCACTAAAACCGGAGCGGTGGTCAAAGCTCTCTTTAACCGTCGGAAAGCATCATCACAATCTACGTCCCATGAGAAAACCAGATTCTTCTTCGTCAAGCGGGTTAATGGGGCTGATATCTTCGCGAAGTCTTTAATGAACTTCCTATAATATCCTGCCAACCCCAAGAAACTTCTTACCTCGGTAGCATTTTTAGGAACTTTCCAATCCTGGATAGATACTATCTTTGCGGGATCCACAGCTATCCCTTCCTTAGAGACCACATGCCCTAAGAATCGCACCTCTCTTCTCCAAAAATGACATTTAGAGAATTTAGCTTTAAGACTATGTGCTCGAAGGGTCTCCAACACTTCCTTGAGATGTAAGGCATGCTCTTCTTCACTCTTGGAAAAGACCAAGATGTCATCCACAAAAACTACTACAAACTTATTCAGATACTCTCTGAACACTCTACTCATGAGATCAACAAAGTATGCAGGGGCGTTCGTCAACCCAAATGGCATCACTAGCCACTCATAAAAACCATCCGGAGTTCGGAAAGCAGTCTTCTCTATACTGTCCTCCGCCACTCTCAACTGATGAAACCCTGTAGCTAAGTCCATCTGCGAAAATACTGAGGCGCCTACCAACTGATCAAAGAGATCATCTATCCTTGGTAATGGGTGTCTATTCTTCTTCGTGAGCTTATTAAGTTCTCTATAATCCACACAAAGTCTGAGGGACCCATCCGCCTTTGTGGCAAATACCACTGGAGCTCCCCACTCCGATATACTCCGCCTTATGAACCCCTTCTCAAGCAACTCCCCTACTTGCTTATGAAGTTCTCTTCTCTCACGAGGAGCCATATGGCGCACTGGCAAAGACACTGGTTTGGCATTATCCACCAAATAAATTCGGAAATCTATCTCCCGCTTCGGAGGCAAACCCTTCACTTCTTCAAACACATCCGGATATTCCCGGACCACTCTGACAGAACGCAAACTCTCGACCGAAGCATCGAGCGATTCAAGATAACTTAGCAAAACAGATTCCATGGGATTACAAGAGATCTCGAGAGTATTACCCAAGCGGGTCATAAGCCTGACAACTCTCCTTTCACAATCAAGAACGGCACCATTACTGGATAACCAGTCCATGCCCAAAATCAACCCATAGCCCGTGAAGCCCAATACAAAAGCATCACATCTAAACTCAACGCTAAGTATAGAAATTTTCAAACCCAAACATATCATAGACAGATATATGGAGCCCCCAATTGGGTTTGAAACAACCAAGGGATCATCAACTAGACTGGTGTCTAAGTGCAGTGACTCAACTAACGATGATGAGATAAAAGAATGCGATGCGCCAGAGTCAAACAAAGTACGAACTGGATGATCAAACAGAAAAACCAGACTTTCAACGGAAATAGTTCTACCTCTCTGCTGAATCGGTGGAACTGAGAGAACCTGAACTTGCCCCCCTGACTGAGGTGGTGCTATAAGAGCTTGCACCTGGCCTCCTGAGGTAGACCCCGTCTTCTGCCCCTTCTTTGGGCAGTTTTTCACAAGATGCCCTGCTTCACCACAATGAAAGCAACCGGTCTTCTTCTTTTTGCGACAATCCTTACTGAGGTGTCCTGGTGTTCCACAATTGAAGCACTTCTTCTTCGTCTTCTTTTTGTCACCATTGCCTTTTCCGCCCTTGCCTTGTTGTTGCTGTTGCGGTTTCTTCTGATCCCCCTTTTTCTCTGGTGCCTTAGAATTCTTATCATCCTCATGCATAAGTGCCATGTAGACAAGCTTCTCAAAAGTGGCCCCCATAGGAATGTGAGTCATAGCTATTCCTTGCAATGGTTCGTTCAAGCCTCTAACGAACCTCAAAGCCTTCTTCTCCGGTGTATTCACCAACTCTATGCCAAACCTTGCTAATTGATTGAATTTGTTGACATATTCTTTCACCGTGAGATTCCCTTGCTTCAAATTCAAGAACTTCTCTATAAACAGATTCTCTTCCGCCCTTGAGAGAAACTTAGCCCCAAACCTTTGCTTAAAATCTGCCCAAGAGTCAACAGGGCGTTCTCCATTAGTGACCTCCCACCAGAATGAGGCCTCTCCCTTCATTAACCAAGCCGCCAACTTGACTTTCTTTCCCTCTTCCACTTCAAAGATATCTAGCAACTCTTCCACTTCCTTAAGCCAATCTCTAGCCTCTACGAAAGTCTCTGAACCAAGAAAAGGTTTTCCTCCTATAGCCTTGAACTCCTTGCAAACCTTAGCAAAATTATCCACTCTAGGCTGAGGAGGAGGAGCGGTTGTCTCTGGTGTAGTAGCATTGGCCGGACCCGCAGCCGCGGCCCTAGCCTCTTGCAACCTCCTATACCATAGTGGTATAACTAAACCCTCCGGGATGTTAAGATCTTCAGCCATGCTGAAACGAAAGAGGAAAGATTCAAAAAGGAGATTCCGAAAGATAAGGATATGGCTATTGGGGATTATGCTTTTCTTTTTTCAAAAACTTTTTCTCTTAGAAGACATGCTTTTAAAAATACTTTCTTCGAAAATACTCTTAGAAAGTAGTTTTTCTCAAAAATTTTATCTGTTCTGGTAACCTTAAGCTCTGATACCACGTGTAACACCCCACTCCCGCTATGATCACTCACTAAGGGAATGCCATAGCATCGGTGGAGTATTTTAGTGAATATAGAACAGAAAAATTACAACAAGACAGATATAAATAGTACTTGAAATTTTAAAACATCATCTCATAACAGCGGAAGTAAAACATGTCTGGTTACATCATAAAACCACAATAAAGGTCAAGTACAATATCCATCAAAATAAAGAAGTACATAATCCCACTCTCATACAATAGCCAAACAAAAGAAAAGATAACTGGATAACTGGAGCTTTACATCTATCCAAGCTCCTAAAGACTGGAACAGCAATCCGATCAAGCTCCACTACTGCTAGGATCCACCGTAGGACCTGAGGGTTGGGAAAAAGATAAAAACAACAGGGTCAGACATAAGTCTGAGCGAGTCCTATAACTTTAACAATACAATCGTTAAAGTAACCAGAGAAGACATAAACTGATATACGGTAACATATAGGGATGAATGGCTACCCTAAGCAGTCAACTAAACGAAGATAAAGGATAAAGACGCATCTACCCTCCCTAAGGTAAATTACTAAACTGCACCACACCAGTCGTTCCTAACTTAAAGGTTGATCCCACCCAAGGACTTATAAAATTTACTAATTAGTACCTGCGTACCCCTAGGTGACCAAGTAGGCGCCACGGGGCCCTACAATCCACTAGGTGTACACACTACTTCCCATTCGATCGGCTCCCTAACGTAGATACCCGTGCTGGCCCCACCGTGGGATGTATCATTCCCCAATGTGGCAACCTGATGAAACTAAAGGTGCACGGCTTATATCTACTCGATGCAACAACGGCTTACCTACCAGCCCGGGCCCACTCACGCATATGAAGCCCGTTGGACTTGCGTTGCCACCGCTAACCCGTTTGCCTCTTACAGTCAAGCCCAGTATGCGTGTCCCGTCCTCGACATGGGTCGAGCCCACAAAGATACGTATGGGTTACTGGTTGAAATGGGCCTCCACAAGCTACCCACCTAAGCTTGTCCCTTTTTCTAGTATATCCCACTTAACCCTTTAATCATGTTTTAATTACATGTTCTATTTTGGTTAAGTATTCTAATCGTATTTTCTATTGCCACCCAAGGCAACCACTAGATTTTCTCATGCCACCCGAGGCACCCACTTAACCCCTCATGTCCCTCTACATGCTAATGTGGTTAAGTGTTTCTTAATTAATTAATTAAGAACGTAACCTTTGTAAAGACCTCTCACATTAGACTGTCTTTTATGACCGCTGGTTAAGCCGGTTGGGTCCGGGCAGCCTTATGTCATAACAGAGTCTAACCTCGTGTCTTTACATTAATTACGTATTTAGTTTGTGCCTAAGACCTCTCACATTGGGCTAACATTTGTAGCAACTGGTTAAGCCGGTTGGGTCCGGGCAGTTTTACGCTACAACTGAGTCCAACCTCGTGTCTTAGTCAATTAATTACACCTAATTAATCACCCTCATAATTTTATATTAATTATCCCTAATTAATATCAAGTTTTTCTTAACATGGGTAGACCTAACTCAATAGGTAAATTCCCATGGGGTAGACCTAACTCAATAGGTAAATTCCCAACACATAGTATGGGTACACCTAACTAAATAGGCAAATTCCCATACTATGTTCATTTATCTTATATTATGCATAATTATATTAATTTCACATAATCTTATTAACCTATGCATTTAATTACCCCATCGTTCCCACGTAATTTCGTTCTCATGATATATCACATATAAAAGGTGTCAACTTGCATATGAATGAACATGTTTCAAAGGTGCCATCTTGCATATTAACAACCACATAACTTGCATATGAACTTGCATAACATGTCACATAACTTGCATATAATATATCACATAACTTACATACTCATTTTGCATAACAAACTTGCATATTAGCTTATAGACTTGCATAGTGTGTCATCATGAACTTACATATAAATAAACATGTAACTTGCATATTTACATACATGTAACTTGCACATAAATAAACATGTAACTTGCATATTTACATACATGTAACTTGCATATTAACAAACATGTAACTTGCATATTTACATACATGTAACTTGCATATTACCAAACATGTAACTTGCATATTAACAAACATGTAACTTGCATATTAACAAACATGTAACTTGCATATTTACATACATGTAACTTGCATAGCATATCACTATGAACTTGCATAACATGCATATGATTACATAGCCCACAACTTGCATATTTAGCATCATGCATAACATAACACACATCATATTAAACTTGCATAAACTTACATACTCATCATGCATAAACATAAGATTAAGGCTAACATCATATCATATGATTCAAAGCTCATTAACCCACATACAAAACCATAAATCTCATCACATCTCATCTAATTAGTTTACCAAAAGATCATCAAAGTGATAGAAACTCACAACTAGCAACTTTGAACACCAATTGAAGAAGATTAAGATGCTAAGAAGGGATTAGAAGTTGATTAGAGAGTGATTAGTATGCAACCCTCTTCATAAAATTAGTGGAGGCCATGAGAGCTAGCATTTTGCCATAGTTTAGTCACTAGGTTTAATTATGAATGAATTAGGGTAGGTTAGGGTCTTATTTATAGATTAGGCAAGTGTTTTAGGCCATAGGATTAACCCTAGATTCAATCCAAGCCATCAAAGCATGTCTTGGGGAAGAAGTCAAGTGTAGGAACCATCTAGGGCCTTTAGATTAAAGATGGACCATGAGAACCATTCAAATGCAAAATCTGCACTTGAGCGAATCGGCCCACGGGTTGACAGCCAAACACCCTGGATTAACCCCTAGTCGACCCAGCGAGCTCGGGTCGACTTCAAAAATCGGCCGGTTCGGTTATTCCCCTCTCCCAATTCGCTGTTTTGAGCATTTTTGCATATTTATTTATTAAATTTTCAATTATATATATATATATATATATCAATATATATATATATATATATATATATATCTACACAACCCATTTCACTTAATTAAGTATACTTTAATTTGGGAATTTTCGTGAAACTTCGCGAGGCCATATCTTGGTCATACGGACTCCGATTTTCGAAAACTCGGACTCTATTTCGCGTATTTTTCCGAGACGAACACAATGGCATAGCCCGTTTCCCTTGATTCCCATTTTAGAATTAAATTCTGCCTCGATTTATGTTATTACAGGTTATTGAAAATACGGGTTGTTACACAGTGGATATCATATGCTTTATGCACTAAGTGAGATATGTAAGGATGATTTCTATGTTTTATGTTTGTTATCATCATGACGCGCACACTCCCATTTTACACTCTATGCTAGTGTTTACCTTAAAGTACTGTACATCTTGTTGTGCTAACTCTTTGGTTGCAGGTCAGGTTCAGGTATGACTACTTATACTTATTATTGCTTCATTTTGTTGCTATCTCTCATAACAGACTTTCGTCAAACCAAGAGTTTTATGTCTCTTCTTATTACTCTGGGTGCTCTTAAATGAGCAGACTAGAGGCAGGTTAGGTGGTGATGCGCGAGTAGCTGTTTGGAGACGAGCAGGAGGCTTCCACGTACTATATACATATATTCTCCCTATGTTGTTGATAGTCACTGCTTTGGGCATTAGTAGTGCACCTACTTTATTTCCTTTTTAGAGACAATATTTTGAAGTTGTAATAAAATTTGGATTATAATACGTATTTTGGATTTCCGCTACTCTGATGGTTATAGTTTAGTTTTCAACTTATGCGCTGTCTCGCCTGTTTTATGTCAAGTTATGTTATTATTGTATTTTACTCCATACGCTTTGAGAAATACTACAGGTTCTTGGTGGTTCATCGTTTCAAAATCCTTTTTCTTTGATGGCCGTCTTGTGCTAGTTAGGCATTGGCACAACGTATTTCGAGGGAAATGTTGGCTGTCGCGGGGACGGGCCATCACACTTGGTATTAGAGCCTAGGTTGCATAGTTTAACCTAGGGAAGACATCAGAGAGAGATAGTATACATATATGAAATTGCATATTTGTGATATTTTGGTTTTCAAAAACTATATATATATATATTAGTATATCTAAGGATGAAGTTTAACTGCACTGGCACCACTATGGAGATGGTTAATCGTTTTCTCTTTACAGATTGAACGATGAACCGATATATAAGGAGTACGGGTTCAAGGGCCAACAATGGGAATGTCCCTGATACAAGGACGATGTTTACTGGCTTCATGCGAGAGATGCTTAATGATGCTCAGGGAGCAGTTCCTAATGCTGCTAATAGTGGTGGTGCAGCAGTGCAGACGCCTAGGGCCGATTTCGCCAAGCTCAGCAAGGATTGTACTAATCTTGGTGGAAAGCCATTCCACGAAACAGAATGGGCTACGGAGGTTCAAGATTGGCTTGATAATTGTGAGCGCATCTTCGAGGATTTAGGGATCGATGATGCAATAAAGAGAAAGTTATCATCGCGTTAGCTTCAAGGAAGGACTATGAATTGATGGTATGCTATCAAAGCGGCTATTCCCGAGGACCAAGTTACTTGGAATCAGTTTAAGACTCGCTTCGGTGACAAGTTTATTCTAGTAGCTCAGAAATTAGAATTGTTTAGGAAATTTTTAGAGCTCAAGCAGAATGGTAGGGCAGACTCGGAATATATTGCTGAATTCAATACTTTATCGAAGGATCGATTATCTCTTATCGATACTACGGAGAAGAAGAACGAAATGTTCATAACTGGCCTAGATGAGTACTTGGGGGAGAGACTCATAAACCATATCGATGAGACTTTCGAATCTATTATGGGAAAAGCATTGAGATCTGAGAGCCTTTACCCTAAGTCAAAAACTGAGGTTGTTGTTACATCTGCGGAGGAGCCAAAGCCATAGGCAAGAATAATTCCCAGAATAAGAGGAAGAAGAACCAAACCAACGATGGTCAGAAAAAGAAGAATAAGAAAGATATCAAGTGCTTTAGCTGTGGCATGAAGGGCCACTATGCCAGCAATTGTTGAGCAAAACCTGGGGAAAAGATGTGCTTCAACCGTGGCTAAGTGGGACATTTTAAGAATGAATGTCCACAACCTCCTAAAGAGAAGCAAATCGTGAAAGCATATGCTATCCACGCTGTTCCTTCTTCGTCAAATGCCCCAACTACAGTGCAGAAGGGAAAGGGTGTCATTATTCAAGGTATGCTTTCTATTTATGATGTTCCTGTTTGAGTATTGTTTGATACCAGGGCTTCCCATTCCTTCGTATCTAGTGACCTGGTAGACAGGTTGGAATTGGAACCCGAGATTGTCGGTAGACCTTTAGTCGTGACGAAACCGATTGGTGGTTTGACTAGTCTTTACATGATTTTCCGTAATTTGATCTTATCGAGTCATGGATGTATGTTTTCTTGTGATTGCTTTGTTTTGGGCTTTACTGGGTTTGGCCTTATTTTGGGAGTCGATTGGCTCCAAAGATATGGGGTGGTGGTAGACTATGAGGGGTCTTTGGTGACCATTAGAGCCGACGATGGGTGGAGGGTGGTATTGGGTTGCCTACCTAGTAATGAGGTGATGGCTAGTTTTCTATGTTCCCTCAACATCCCGCATGATGAGTTATCAGATGTGCCTATTGCTGGCGAGTATCTGGACATCTTCGAGGAAGTGACCGAACTTCCACCACACCAAGAGATTGAGTTTCGGATTGACTTAGTGAAAGATGCCAGACCTATAGTGATGCCTCTTCGTCGTATGGTGCCAAGGGAGCAGCGAGAGCTCGAGGTGCAAGTGGGCGATCTTTTGAAGAAGGGATTTATCCGAAGGAGTGTTTCAGAGTGGGGAGAACCAATTGTATTTTCCACTAAGGCAGATGGTTCCCTTCGCTTATGTGTAGACTACCGCGAGTTGAACAAGGTGGCTAGGAAGAATAAGTATCCTCTTCCACAGATAGATGATTTGTTTGATCAACTGAATGGAGCAAGAGTGTTTTCCCAGTTGGATCTCGCGATAGGTTTTCATCAGCTTCGAGTAGCAGTTTAGAGTATACCTAAAACGACATTTCGAACGTCGTCTGGATTCTATGAGTAGTTGGTCATGCCATTCGGGTTGACCAATGCACCTGCGTATTTCGTTGATCTTATGAATAGGGTTTTTAGGGATCAATTAAATAATTTTGTTCTTGTGTTCATGGACAATATCTTGGTTTACTCGAGGATAGAGGAGGAACACAAGGAACATTTTAGGACAGTTATGGAGATGTTGAGGAGACACCAATTGAAAGCAAAATTTTCTAAGTGTCACTTCTGGAGGAGGAAAGTGAGATTCCTAGGCCATGTTGTTTCATTGAATGGTATTGACGTGGACCCTGCGAATGTAGCTACGGTGCAGGATTGGTCTACGCCCAAGAATGCAACGGACGTGAGAAGTTTCTTGGGGTTAGCTGGATACTATCGTAAGTTTATCCAAGACTTCTCCAAGATAGCAGCACTGTTAACTCAGTTGACTAAGAAGATTCAAGCTTTCGTTTGGGACGAAAGGTGTGAGAATGCATTTAAGAGCCTAAAGGAAAAGTTAACGTGCGCATCATTGTTAGCTATTCCTAAGGGGAACGAAGAGATGAAGGTATACACGAATGCCTGTGGTACCAGACTAGGTGATGTACTGATGCATGGAGGTAGGTTGTAGCTTATGCTAATCGGCAACTGAAACCGCATGAGAAAAGATATCCTACCCATGATTTGGAATTGGCAGCGATCGTGTTCGCGTTGAATATGTGGAGACACTATCTCTTGGGAGAAAGATTCAAGTTGTTTACCGATCATAAGTCATTAAGGTATCTTTTCTCTCAAAAGAATTTAAATCTTCGTCAACAGAGATGGTTAGAGTTCTTAACTTCATATGATTTCAATATCGCATACACACCCGGGAAGGGCAATGTGGTAGCTGATGCATTGAGTAGGAGACATGCCAGTTATGGGCTATGTTTCTAGAATAGAAGCAACTAGAATATATCATGGGATATGATTTTAGACCTAAGTGCGAATTGGATCCAGAGATTTTAGCAAGTTTGACGATCAGACCGACTTTGATTTAGAGGATTGGTTCCAGTCAGAGGGACGATCCTAATCTATTGGAAATCATCTCCATGATAGAGATGGGTATCGACGATGAGGAGATGAACAAGTATAGACTTGATAGAGAAGGATGGCTTTCAAAAGAATGGGAAACTGGTCGTACCCAAAGTTAATGGATTGAGAGATGAAGTACTTAGAGAGTGTCATCACTCGAGACTGACTATACATCCCGGCGGTAACAAAATGTATCGAGACGTGAAGAAGACCTACTACTGGGATGGGATGAAGAGAGACGTTGGGAATTTTATATCCAAGTGCTTGAACTACCAACTAGTTAAAGCCGAGCAAAAGAAGCCTAGTGGTTTGTTACAACCGTTGGAAATTCCTGAATGGAAATGGGAACAAGTCTCAATGGATTTCACGATGGTTTACCAAGGATCAGATCGGGTCACTATAGTATTTGTGTGATTGTGGATCGATTGACCAAAAGTGCAAGGTTTATACCCGTCAAGTCGAACAGAATGGAAGCTAAGTTAGCAGAACTGTATATGAAGTGGGTAGTGAAATTTCATGGAGTACCTAAAGGTATTGTAAGTGACCGAGATCCATTATTTACTAGTGGGTTTTGGAAGAGCTTACAAGAGGCGTTAGGGTCAGAATTACATCTCAGTACCGCATACCATCCCCAAACCGACGGTTAAACAGAGAGGGTGAATCGTGTATTAGAGGATCTCCTGAGAGCTTGTATATTGGATTTTGGAGGTTCATGGGATGACCATTTGTATCTGGTTGAGTTCGCGTATAATAATAGTTATCAATCCAGTATTGGTATGGATCCATTTGAAGCTTTGTACAGAAGACCGTGCAACTCACCATTATGTATCTGGTTGAGTTCGTTGGAAACCGATGAGAAATTTGTGCTTGGGCCAGATGTAATAAGGGAAACTTCAAATAATATCAAGATTATTCAACAACGAATGAATAGGAGAAGAGTTATGTTGATAAAAGATGAAGAGAATTGAAATTCTCCGTTGGCGACCTAGTATTCGTCAAGATCTCTCCATTAAAGAGTGTGATTCGTTTTGGCAGGAGAGGTAAGTTGGCACCAAGGTTTGTTGATCCATTTCCAGTTCTCTTGCAAGTTGGGAATTTAGCGTATAAAGTTGGATTGCCTGACATGATGGCGGAAGTGCACGACGTATTTCATGTTTCTCAGTTAAGGAAGTTCGTGCACGATTCTGATATGACTATCTCACCCGATCAGATGGATGATATCGAGGTATAACCTGAGGCAGTTGAAAGCCACAACCGATTCGTATTGTCGGACACGATATGAAGCAACTTTGGAGGAAGATTGTGAAACTGATTAAGGTCCAATGGGGTGATAACGAGAGTGACTGCACTTGGGAAATCGAGGAGAACACAAGGAAGTCATATCTAGAGCTTTTTACGTGGTAAGGTTTTAATCACGATGTAGTTATTCCGCATGTTAGGATAGGCTTGTTGTGCTTATTATGTATGTTTGATTATTGCAAATGGTTGATAGGCATGCAATAACTTTTGGCTGTTTTCTTTGTTAAGGAATTTCGGGGGCGAAATTTCTTAAGGGGAGGGGGGATGGGAGAGGGAGAGAGTGTAATGACCCGCATTCTACGCATCGGAGGATCGTATAATATTTATTTCATTCTCATATGAAGTTGTATGGCCGTGTAACTTTGGGGAATGGCTATTGGGGTCATTTCCCATGTTCACGATTTTTGCTGATTTTTAAATGATCGTTTTACCGCTGGAGAATCTTGTTTCGCCTATATCTTTTGATTGGTAAGGAGTTTTTACCTGAAACCACTTCTGTTGGATTCAGATGATGGTTTACCTTTCCATAGAGTGGTCACGTTAATCGAACGGACTTACTGTTTGGGAGATATGGCTGAAATAAGGTTCGGAAGATGAAAAACAGCTTAACCGGACTTAATTAGGTGATTAGTGGTTAGGCCCATAACCCATTTCGGGATTAGAGTTTTGGGAGGGCAGAAAAGAGTTAGAGGATGATTCATTTTCATTTTTCCAGCCACCACTTACCTTTCTTTAATCCTAGTAATGGCCTCCACCTTCTAAATTCGTCCCTAATCACTTTCTAATCACATATTAAGAAAATCTACATCAAATCAAGGCGGATTAACATCAAAATTGGGATAGAGCTGCTGCTGTACATAGGGATCCATGCCAAATCAGTGGAGCTTTCAGATTTGAAATTTACTTGTGGCCAAGGTGAGTGATTTGCATGTTTATTCACTAATTACGGCTAGTTAGGGGTGATTAGTGATAATTTGCGAAATTATGATTTATAAAAATATGCATACATTCTGAAATATTATTTTATACTACTGGTAAAAATTTGGGTTAATTTGGATTAAGTTTGTTAATCCTATGGTTAAACATGGTAAAGGGGAAAACCATGCTTTTTGGGTATGTTTGATCTAAATAACCTATATGCTTAGTGTTTTAATGTTTGCGGTTGATTATTCATGTTGTTACTGCTGTTTGGTATGCTTTGAGATCGTATTGGAAAGTTAGAATGGTTGAAAACACCGTCATATGATGTAAATAGCTTGTTAGAAAGTTGCAGGAAATAGTGCAGGACCCCGATCGTGACCATCCACTCACGAGCCGACCCCACTTGTGGAGCACCCCCCCCCTCATGAACCACTCCACCATGCAAGCCCAAACCGTGAGGCAAGTCACAAACCGGACCTAGGAGGACCATGAGCTGAAGGGGCGAGCCACAAACTGGAGCTTGGGGACCACAAACCACGAGCTGCGAGCCGAAGGGGAACCACGAGCCGATGGAAAAAGGAGGACCACGAGCAGGTCTTCGAGCCTGGACAGCGAATGAAACGGCGATGACTGTGAACTCTTCTAAAGATTAACTACAATTCAGCCAAAACCCAAAATGCAAAGAAAGTACAAATGAGAACTTATTACTCAGGATCCAGATGGGAACCGACAAGCTAACTTCTAGAGTTAGGCTTTGCTGCGGGACGTTTGCAAAGGGGTTATCGATATCTATAACTTTGGTTCACCATTGAAGAGAGGGGGCATGTAGACGAACTAGAGCTAGGGAAGTGTGGATTGGTTGGCCCTTAACCCAGAGCCAGGGATGTGTGGATTGGGTAGGGTTATTGACTATAGACCAGGGAAGTATGGTCATAACAATAGTTGTACGGAGTTGCTGTCATGGCCCCAATAGATTTGGTGATCATAGCGGTAGATATCGTATGCTTTACACACTGTGTGAGAGACGTGAGGATGATTACTACGTTTGATGCTTGCTATCACCATGACACACGCTCCTGTTTTACACTCTATGCTAGTGTTTACTCTAGAGTATTGTACATCTTGTTGTGCTAACTCTTTGGTTGTAGGTCCAGGTTCAGGTATGACTACTTATACCTGTTATTACATCATTTTGTTGCTATCGCTCATACCAGTCTTTTGTCTGACCCTGAGTTTTATGTCTCTTCTTATTACCGTGGGTGCTCCTAAACGAGCAGACTAGAGGCAGGTTAAGTGGTGATGCGCGAGTAGCTGTCCGAAGACGAGAAGGAGGCTTCCATGTACTGTGTACATATATTCTCCCCGTATTGTTGATGGTCACTGCTTTGGGCATTAGTAGTGCACCTTCTTTATTTCCTTTTTGGAGACGGTATTTTGAAGTTGTACAAATTTGGATCATAAGCTGTATTTTGGATTTCCGCTACTCTGATGGTTATGGTTTAGTTTTCATCTTATGCACTGTCTCGCCTGTTTTATATCAAGTTATGTTATTATTATATTTTACTCCATGCGCTGTGAGATATACTATAGGTTCTTGGTGGTTCATCATTTCAAAACTCTTTTTCTATGACGACCGCCCCGTGCTAGTCGGACATTGGCACAACGCATTTCAAGGGAAATGTCGGCTGGTGCGGGGCAGACTGTCACAACGTGGGCTTGTTTTCGTTTTGGCCTTTCGGGCTTTTAAATTGAAAGAAAAGAAAAGAAAAAAAACATTAGGAGGAAATAGAGGAACAACTTTGAGATCTGGCAATGGCGGATCCAAAATTAGCGTTCAAAACTCTTTTGACAAATTCGAAAATTGCTTTCACTAACTATGCTTCTTCAATCTCTAATCACGTATCTCCCTCACAAGAAGACAAGAAGGTAACGGGTAATACAAGTAATCCTTCGTACAAGGATATTTTGCTGAAGCCACATGTAAAGCGTAACGTATATTCATACAAAAACGAGGACACGAATCCCCAACCAACTCATAGAAATTCTAGTTGTTACTCTGAAAATCTCAGAAATATTAAATCTAAAAATGGCCGCTTTAGATGCGGATCGACAGATAACTGGGCAAGAGAATGTCGAAACCCAATTTTATGCTTTAAATGCCATAAAACTGGTCATAAATGTTCCAACCGCAAATTTACTTCCTCTTCAACAAAAAAGACGACCCCAAATCATAGAAAATTTGATAAATCAGCCGACAAATTTCCTGGAGATTTTAGGTAGGCTAGATCTGTGGTGGTTATCTTGCTCGGACATGGAAACTTTTCTATCCCTCAACTTGAAGATCTTCTCAGATCTAGATTCAGGAGCTTGGCTCCGGCAGGGAATTGGAATGTTTAGTGATGGAACAGTTTCTTCGTGGTCCGATTTCCTCCATCCTTGCTTACTGAGAATTTCTACTACTCTGTGTTTGCACTGCATGGAACTATTAACTTAAGGAGATGGAGCCTCCAGATCGGAAGCGTTAGCATGAGAAAGATGAAGTTTTGGGCAATGTTGAAGAATGTCCTAATTGTCTATAGAAGTTTTGAGGTTCTCAAGGCGGGGTTGGTGGACTTTGGGTATGTTACTAGGTTGCAGTCAGAGTGTTACAAAAGTGGATTTCACTAATTTGAAGGCAGAACTGTATATAGAAGAGATGATTGTGCTCCCTCCTTCAATTAGGATTTCGATTGAGAATTATTAGCACAATTTGCAAATTACTAAATTTGTTGGAGACCCACTTGCAAGCATGGACAACTCAAGTTTCAGAAAACACATCTTCACAAAAGGAAGTGATGGTAGACTGAATATAGTGAATTTCAGAGAGGTGGATGTTGGAGTTAAGATTTCAAGGGAAGTTGGAGGTGATGATGTAAGAGAAGTGATGGATGAGGGCCTGTTTGCTAACCCCATTGTGCTTTCCTCGGACGATGAAAATTCGGATGGGGACTTGAACCAAAGTTATGTGGTGCATTATAATGGATATGAAGGGGGTTAATGTTCAAGCAGATGGCAAAGGAAACATTATGAGAGTGGACAACGTTGAGGAAGGAATTGGCTTGGAAGATCTAGGTGTTGAAGGAGGTGGTAATAACGCAACTGCAAAGAATGAGTTGATGGATGGCAATGAATTAAAGGACCTAAATTCAGATGGTAATAAGATGTTAGCAATTGCTAACTTGGGAGAGTGATCCAGAACAAAGAGCAAAGGAAAGGGTGCTTTGGAACAAACTGGTGTTGTGATGCTACACAGAAGCGCTCGTGGGCTGCCTCACCCGATGGAAGGTAGCATTTTTGTCCCTGCTATCCTTAATAATATATCTAGTGATCAAATGCATGCTCTTTCTTGTAGTTCAGGATTTGTGTTGAATAATGATGTTATAAATGACTTTAAAAATAAGTAGTTAGATAGGGCTAATGACTCATTATGATAATTATGTACTGGAATGTTAGAGTCCTAGGAATTTATGATAAGTGTCTGAGGGTTAAAAACTATCTTAATTCTATTAACCCTGACATTGTGCTGCTGCAAGAAACTGAGCTTGAAAATCCTGAAGCCTATGTATTTAAATGTCTGGGATATAGGCGTAATAAAAGAATGGTGCTATCTTCCTTCTCTTGGTACTTCGGGAGAAATTTTTACTGGTTGGAATAACAGTGGTTGGAAATTGAAGCAAGAAATTAAGCAAAGTTATTGTTTGCATGTGGCTCTAGAAAACAATGTGTCGAGAGAGCTTTATTTCATGTCCAATGTCTATGGCCCAAATACTAGAAGTGAGAGGAGAATTCTATGGAAAGAAGGCATTTAATTTTACACCTTGATGGCTGGAGCTTAAGCTATTGGCGGTGACTTCAATGTGACGCATTTTGCTTTTGAAAGAAGTAACAAAAGAGCTTATTACATAGGGGAAATGGAGGACTACAGTGAGTTTGTAAATGAATGTAACTTAATTGATTTGTCCCTGATGAATATGAGATACACTTGGAGTGATGGTAAACCTCCTCCAACGCTAGTTAAGTTAGATCGTTTCATAATCAACTCAAGATTGAAGAGTTACATCCCATAACTTTTCAAAAGGGTCTATCTTCAATAATTTCGGACCATTGTCCAATTGTTTTAGATTATGGTGAATTACTAAGGAGAAAAACTTTTTTAAGATTTGAGAAAATGTGGTGCTTGGAGGAGAACTTTGATGATATGTACTTACAAAAATGGTCCCAATTTGGGGACAAGGTAGATGCTGCTAGCAACATTTACAGAAAATTCAAATTATTAAGAAAATTTCTGTTAAAATGGAACAGGGAAGAGTTTGGCAATATTAGAATAAAAAAAAAGATTGAAAAAGAGATTTTGGAGCTTAACATCCTTGAAGATGAAAGATTATTAAATTATGAAGAAAATGCACTTCTGAAAAGTAAGGAGAAGGAGTTGCTTAAAGTTATTGATCAGGAGGAAAATTTACGGCGACAAAGATCAAGGACACAATGGATAAAAGTGGGGGATAGTAACACTAGTTGTTTTCACAAAGTGGAAAATGGTAGATTCAGAACGAACTTAATCTACAGCATTTGGAAAGATGGAGTGGAAATCAGTGATCAACGAAACCTTAGCGATGAGTTCACTGACTATTATAAAGTAATTTTTGGAAAACGTAATGAAGCCCGTATTAGTGTTGATTGGAAAATATTGTATCCTCATGAAGCTGACCTAGTTGGCATTGATAGTGATTTCTCGAAGGAAGAAATTTTGGCTGCTTTCAAGGAAATGCCTGGTGAGAAAGCACCTGGACCGTACGGATTTCCTAATTTTTTCTTAAACAATACTGAGATCTAGTGAGGAAGGATGTATTAAGATTTTTTTAAGGAATTTCATGATGGCTCTTTGAGATTGGACAAGTTGATTTATGCCAATGTAGTGTTAATCCCAAAAAAGGAAGGAAATGTTTCTGCCTCTGACTTTAGACCTATTAGCCTGCTAAATAGCACTTTCAAACTTATCAAAAGGTCCTTGCTAATAGGCTAAAATTGAAGTTGGATGACTTAATTGACAAATCTCAAATGGTTTTCATTAAAGGTAGAAACATTTTAGATAGAGCAGTTTTGGTGCAAGAAGTTATCACTCACTGTGAAGGGAATGATGTTCCATGTGCTATCATCAAGTTTGACTTTGCCAAAGCTTTTGATACTGTTGATTGGAGGTTAATGATTGTGGTTCTCAAGGCGAGGGGTTTTCCATGTAGATGGATTGACTAGATTTCCAAAATTATGGCATCCAGTAGATCAAACATATGTGTAAATGGCGTTGCAGGGAGCACTACCATTTCTAAAAGAGGTTTGCAGCAGGGCGACCCCTTATCTCCTCTTTTCTTCGATTTGGCAGCTCATGTGTTCTGTCAAATTCTCAAAGTAAGCTATGCAAATGATATCATTAAAATCTTTGGAGACAATTACATGGTTGGGGGTATCAATTCTTTACACTATGCTGATGATACTATAATTTTTAGTAATCCTGATTGTAAATACATTACTACACTTAAATTTTTGTTGTATGCTTTTGAAAGTATGTCAGGTTTAAAAATTAACTTCCATAAAAGCAGTGTGTATACTCTTAGGTGTAGTGCCGATTTGAATAGGAAGTGTGCTGAACTACTCAATTTTAAAGATGAAGTGTTTCCCCTCAACTATCTGGGTATGTGTATCAGACCAAAGAAATTAATGAAGCAAGACTGGCAGCCGCTGATTGACAAAGTTGGTTCAAGGCTGGCAAGATGGAAAGGGAAATCACTTTCGAGGGCTGGGAGATTGGTGCTTGTCAATTTTGTTCTCTCCTCAATGCCTTTATGTTGGATGTCGTTTTACAAGTGTCCAGGATGGGTGATTGACAAAATTGATGCAATAAGAAATGTTTTTGGACTGGTGACAAGGAGGTTAAGAAACTAAGTTTCTAATGTTGGAATCAGGTATGCATGTCTAAGGATCAAGGCGGACTGGGGGTGCTCAACTTGAAAAACATGAACTCCTCTCTGCTTGGTAAATGGTTATGGGTGATGATAAGTGATAAACAAGGTTTGTGGAAGGAATGGATTATTAACGCGTGCTACAATGGAAGATTTGAATGGCACAAGGATTTCTCACATTGTTCTTTCTTTTGGCAAGGGGTAATGAGTATTTTGAACTGGATCAAGATTGGCACTAATATCAAGGTGAGAAATGGGTATAACACTTCATTTTGGTACGACTGCTGGCTACGTGTGATACTTTTGAAGACGGAGTTTGATGACTTGCTTGATATTGCATGCAACAAGCTTGCAACTGTTATGGAGATGTATGATCCAGAGGCAACAAACTTCAAATGGAAATTGTCCTATTTCAAACTTGTTACTAGAAGTGCGCTAATTCAGTTATGTAAACTATATGAACTGTTAGAAGATGTTGGACTTTCTAACACGAGAGATGAATTCAGTGGGAGGTTAAATGAAAAAAATGAAATGTTTCGAGTTGGAATATTATGCAAAGTGATTATTTTTGCTAGGATAAAGTGGTAGGGCTTTTTGAATGTGGAGTGTAAAGTAGGTTCCAACTAAAGTTAAGATACACATATGGATCATCATGCATAACAAACTGAATACAGTTTGCATCCTTCGACGTAAAGGCTTAAATGTGACTGGAGGATTAGTTTTCTGCGAAGAAGATAAGGAGGATTATCTCCATTTTTTTGGGATTGTGACTTTGCCTTTTATGTTTTGACTAAATGTTTGGTATCCCTAGACATTGATCTAGAATGGAGAGGCTTTATCAAGGGCAAACTATGTTTCTGGCAGCACATTTTACCCTCTTTGGCCGAGATTTCAAAACATGACCTATTTGTTTTACTTAACTTTGCTTATGTGTGCATATTATGGCACGAAAGAAACTCGAGGAAATTCAAATTTAAGATGAAAACATCTAAGCAAATTATCAATAGCATTCTTAAATTTGTTTTCTCGAGGACAGGCTCTAGCACTTGGAGATTTACTGATTCCATTGCTGCTCGCGTCAAAGATAGGGCACGAGGCAGAAGTGGGAACGCTTGACGATGAAAGGTTCTGAAATGGATGCTTACCACATTAGCTACTTTACTCTCGTGGATCCTTCTGTATTAAGTAAATGTAATATGTATTTACTCTAGTATTTTGTTGTACCACGTTGGCTGTTTTATTCCCTACATGTGTGCTAAAGCTATAGCTCTGTAAATGTACTGTAAATATATCGATTATGTATAGTCTTTTGCTATTATATATATAAAGGCGTGAATCGGCTTGATTCACTACCTTTTTCACCAAAAAAAAACCTTAGGAGGAAAAACGCTGACGTGGGGAGCAGTTCAGCATGATTTCACGAAGGGGATGAGTGGGCAAGTAGATAAAGGAATTGGGGAAATTGTATTCATGTTGGCAGCATGCGGTTTTGGGCTTTCAGCCCTTTATTTGTATATAAAATAAAATAAAGTTGTAGGAGGAAGCTCTAGTTTGGACAGCAGCAAGTAGCTTTGGGAAAGACATGTTGATGGAGATGGGAAGAATATACATGTGAGCAGGGACTTTGGGTTGTGGTTTCTAAAGGGAGCTTTCTTTCGGGCCTTGAGCAAATAAAAAGGAAAAGAAGAAAGGAATTACACGTTGAACTGTTGGGACAAGGGGGTGAAGGGACCCTGTTGATCCAAGAATTTTCGTAGAATCCAATAAAAACAAACGGCGTTGAACCGCATCGAGAAGCACTTTATTTTAGTGTTGGACGACTATGGAATCAACTGCGGTTTTTTATTAAATTAAACACTAGATTAATTTAATTAAAATGAACTATTTAAAAGATGAATCAAACCAAGGTAAGTTAAACTCACTCGGTCCTCCCACTTATATTTATATAAGTCGGGTTTTTATCTTATGCGCATTATTTGCTTATTGTTGAATGATTTGATGATTGTTGCATGCATGTCGTATATTTTATATTATTAAGTTAAACATTTGTTTAATTTAATTTAAATAATCGCTATGTTAACGATTATATTCCAAACAAGGTAACTTACCTTGTTGGTTACGTTTATAATATTATAAACGTATTAAATAAATAATTGGATGCTAGAATGGATGTATTGATCGATTGTTGACTGTTATTTGTTAAACTGTCTATTTCCGTTATTGTGTGAAAATAAATATACAATCATACTGAATTGAGGTAACTCATTTGTGATGCAGGGAAGGACAGGTTGGAGGGATCCAACTGGATTCCTCAAATATGTTCTTTATTCTCATATTATAGTATTAACAGGTTGACTTGATGTGTATTTCACCAGTTTGGTACTATAGTTGACATTTGCCTCTTTAGTACCGTTGACAAACTTATGATTTTTTATTTTTTTTGAAATCAATACTAAATTAATTCAGAACGTTTACAAAGTTATATTCGTATACGATTTTGAAATATGATTTTTGATTTTAAAAAAAAAAATTGTTTAAAGATGTTTAAATATGTATATCAGGTTAATGATTATCTAAGCATTCTTTAAAAAGGATTAATCGATCGATTTTCGGTTAATATACGAGTTAATGACTTCCACGTTAATAAATAACAAAGTAAATTACTTTTACTTCGATTAATATTGTAGTCAATAATTATTTTAATGATAACTAAAATGATTTCTTTTTCATCGGAGATCTTTTGAAAAGATAATCAAGTATCCTAATTTGAGTGGGTAAAAGTAGGGATTCTGTAAATAGATTTTCCAATAAATCTAAATCATTAAAAAAAAGGGATATTTAAGGTAAAGCTTGTATTTTTAAATCCTTATAAAATGAGTTAAGTAAAAGTGGTAATCATAAGTTGACATTCTCAAATGAAGAAAGGATCTAATTTGAATTAAATAAGATTTTTGGATTTCTAGATTTATATGAGTTTTAGAATTACGAATTTTTATTCATCTTAAGATAAGAACTTTGTTGATCAAGGTCTGAGAGGTAATTATAATACCCCCACTTGAACGACTTCGCTAATATCAAGGGATGATATCAGTTTATAATGGTAGAAGATGTCAGAAAAGGTTTATTATTTCTATAAGTGATATATATAATGTATAAATTAACATGGTTTATGAGGGTTAAGCTGAACTGATTAGTTAGTAACCATTTATTTTGTAACAGAAAAGAGAACTTTATCCAGTTCAGAAATGAATAATGGAATTAGCAAACGATTTGCAAAATTGGAATTTTGAAATGATTATAAGAAAATTGCTAAGTATTGGGAATGAAATGAATCTGAGACTCCTATTATATTTAAAAATAAGAGGGAAAAGGTTTTTGCTTTGATTAATGAAATATTTTAAGGTCAAGTAAAAGGGCCAAATGATGCCATACACTAAAAGCAGTGAATTTAGTTTCTTTTCATGGTTGCATGGATGTTTATTCTAATAGTTAACTAACTATCAACATCTGGCCTTCTATTGATTGTTGGTACGGAAAGACCAGGATCGAATTATATTTGAAAACCATTACGACCAGCAAATACGTAAACATTGAAGATATCAGAAGATGATCGAGATGGGGCATTGAAGACTGTGGATCTTCATTAGCAGAAGAACTACTCGTTAAATTTCTCTAGCTACCTACCAGAGTTATTATGACTTGTGATTCTATCGTGATTGAAATTTTTGGATTGCAAGGACTTCTCCCTACTGACCCTTGGGGTGATTCCCATATAGGATGTAGTGGGAGAGCGCCTTCGGTTCATCCTGTTCCTAGATGACTTATATGGACGAAAGTCTGACAGAATATTTCCTGAAACTCGCGTACTTTGATTTTTACAAGCATACCAAGTTTGGTGGCGGAGAAATTCTCTTACTTAACACCTAGATTATATTTATGGATGCCAATTAGTGATTTGACGAATCTGATGATGTGGCATTAAAAGATTAATGTGCTGACTCTGAAGATAATTGTGACCTCAAGCATCATAACCGAGAAATGACAAAAATCGGGCAGGCAGCATGGCTAGGTGTGTCTTACCCAAGTAAGGTGTAATATCACCAATCTAGAGAAATTCCTAATTTGCTTCTTCTTTCGACTTTGTATCCCTGCAGATGTGTGGTGGGCCCTTAAAACCATGAGATGATAATACATTCGCTATACTCAAGCTAAATGAGTGGGCGGTCATGTATGGCTGGGTTGCAAGATGGTCTTGTTAAACCCAAGTGTATCCTCTAGAGTACACTGTTCGAAAGGTGATCCCATACCTTGTCATAGTTGGAATCTAATCTCCAATAAGAACCCGCGGTTTTTGATTTTATACTATGTATGTGGAGCGTGAGATGCAAGTGTTCTGCTATTTGGTTATTTATTTATGAGTGGGTTGGTCTTACTATTATCCTTTTCTTTCAAAAGGATTTTATAAAGTTAAGCAACTTGGTTGAAACCCTCAAACTTAGTGAGTTTACTCACGCTAGTTCACCAGACTGATCCGTGGTGTTTATATTGCTCGGGTCAGACAGAGTTTTACAGGTTCAGGTTAAGGATGCTAAGATTTTAAGAAGACGTGCCGGAGAAGTGAAGTCTAGACATAATACTATATATTCTGCTATGTATTGTATGTGAGGACAGATTATTATAATTGTCCAGATTGATTTATGTACTATGTTGATTTGTAAGTATTATTTTTCAAGTTCTTTATAAAGATTATTTCAATATTATATTTTGTTCCGCTGCGATGTGAGAGACTGATTCTGTGTTTGTTCTTCTTCTTCTATTCTAATATTTCTCTCTTTCTTTCTCACCTTCTAACTTCCTTCTTTTAGTAATCCATTTTCCATGCACTTTGGTCGGACTTGGGTGTAATTAGTCGATTCAAAGCATTTGGTATCAGAGCTGAAGGTTGAGTAGTAACCTTGGCTCTATGGCGTAACTCAGTAGAGATGGGGCTAGTAACATCCTAGATTTGGTTTAAATGTGTGTATTATATATATGAGAGCGCGTATTTGTAATTGATTATAAAATTATTTTGAAATTATTTTGTAAAAAGGGTAAATGGAATAATTTTTCCTAAACTATATTTTATATAGAAAAGAAAATAATTTCTCAAGTTATAGTAATATTGGTTGTTTGATTGATTTATTTGGAATTCAGAATGAATAGAAAAATGAAATTGAATTGGTTAGAACATTAATTAGTTAAGTAAATGAGATTAGCTTGGTTAAGTGAAATTAATTAAGGAACGGAGATAGAAATGGAATTCAAATCAAATAAATTTGGAGTTTGAATGGATAGTAAATTGAATAGAATCGTTTATGAAATGAAACTAAGTCAGTTAATCCTATATTGGTTACTTTTATTGGAAATTGAATCAAGTACATATTCCAGAAGGTTATGAGAGTTGTTTTGGTTGCATAGATTAAAATACAGATTAGAAGGAGGTAAAAGATCAGTAGTTGATTTGCTTCGTTATTGGAGATTAAGTTTCACGACAAACAGGTACACCTTAAAATTATTGGGTTTGAATGACTGATTCCCCCCCCCCCCCCGGAGTTGGGTAGCTGCTTGGCTTTTGTTTTCTTTTGGTGAAGCTGAGGCCCAAATTGGCAGTTGTAGTTGTACCGTTCGAGCCGTGTAGAGGAGGTGCTGGCAAAAATTTTTGGAATATTTTATAACTTAGAATATTTTTAAGGTAATTTTAAAATGATTATTTAAAAAAAATGGGTTAGGAGCATTCTTCTTACCTTGCAATTTCGGGGATGAAATTCTTTTAAGGAGGGAAGATTGTAACATCCCATATTTTCTAACATTAATTACGAATATTTAATTCTGTTTTAAATACTGGTTTAATGGATTTTTATATTGAATTTTGTTAACAAAATCAAGTTTGTATATATAAATTTATAATACAATTAAAACGAGCTCGTAACGTTGCGATAGCTCATAATATGAAGTTTTGAGTTTTAATCGAATATACCAGATCCGATATAAGTCGGATTTATGTGAAACAAGAAATGTTTGAATCTGTTGGATAGTAATTTTCCAATGAAAATAAAAAAAATCAATATTTCATCTTATAAATTGTAAGATATGTCCAAATCAAATTTTCAAATAGTCGCTATGTAATCGTTAATAAATTATAATGATATATATATTTATAAATGTAAAATGATTTTTAAAATGACGTTCAGTTCGAATTTTTGAATGTTGAGATTGAAACTGGTTTAGTATAAAGCCATATGTAATCCCATCTGAATACATTTGGTAATAAAAATTTGTTATTATTTAAACTGAATTAATTTAGAGTTCGTGTATATCTGCAGACATTAAACGTCCAACATATATGGCGGTAAATACTGATAGAAATTTATTAACCACGAAAAATGACTGTAACAAACCAAAATAAAAACAACAGACCAACTTATAAATATATTTTGTAAAACACAGCCTATAATCTATGATATAAAAAGAACAAATCCACCTAAAGACACATGAACAACACTATTTTCTAATCCAAATACTTATATACAACATATATAAGTACATTTACAACCTAAAATGAAAACATCCACCTATTACTGTACCAAACATGCAGCCCACATGCTATTGCCTCCTAATTTAAAACACCGCCTACAGGAAAGAAGATAATGCCTACCCTAAATAAAAACACAGCCGCATAGCCGAAACATATATATTAATATGAACCCTTTTGCCTGTACAAACGCCAACATACAAGCCGACCTATCCTATCCTACAATTTAACCTTGTTCTTATCTCCTCCTGTTTTCTATATATATATATATATATATATATATATATATATATATGCCCACTGCCTCGTTTTTATTTTTGCTATTGAACAAAAGTAAAACCGCACAGCCCTCCTTGTTTTCTTTCCAGAAAAACAAACTATTTCCCTCAAGTAAGAAATCCTTCTTTTCTTTTATCGTGCGAGTGTCGGGCATCTGTGCGTGCATGGGGTGGGGTAGCGTTGTGATGAAGTTGAAAGCGAGCTGGAGTATTTTGGAATGTAGGCATCAGATGGAGTATGCGTTGAACAAAGGCAGGTTGGTGAAGTTGTGTTGAACGGAGCATGAACAAGCGGTAGGTATCATGCATTTGAGCATGTAGCAGGGGAATGGGTCATGTAACAAAGAATGGAGGAGATTATGGAGATCCATGAAGGTCGGCTATGGAAGTTTAAGGAGCTGAAACATGTGTGCCTGCGGTTTCGTACATGGGTATTTTAGCAAGGTGAAGGGGAGGTCGAGAGTTATACTCTAGTCGAGGTGGTGTAGTGTTGGCGCAGTGTCCGGGTCAATGAGACATCGGTTGGTAATATGGTGCTCCGATGAGCCGTGGGTGGTGTAGTTTAACTTTGATAGTGGCATGCGTTTTGTTGGGTTGTTGGAAGCCTGCATGGGATGGAATGGGTTGGCGTTGGACTAGAGGTTGAGGGAAGTGCGATAGTGGTGTGTCAAAGTGCGTGAGTTGAAGTTCAAGCTGGAAGCAGTGTGGTTGGAAACTGCTAAATGGAAGGAAGACGTGACATTCGAAAATAGCAAGGAGTGTACGTGCGAAATAAAAGATGGGGAGTAAGCACAGTGCGTAGAAGGAGAAATGGCACAGGTAGCAGGAAGAATAAGTAGATTTGTTTTGGGGAAGAAATACACATATATAGGATGACGTGGAAATGTTTTCATTTGGGCCTTTCGGGCTTTTAAATTGAAAGAAAAAAAGAAAAAAAACGCTGGGAGGAAAAACGCTGACGTGGGGAGAAGTTCAGCATGGTTTCACGAAGGGGATGAGCAGGCAAGTAGACAATGGAATTAGAGAAATTGTATTCACGTTGGAAGCATGCGGTGTTGGGCTTTCATCCCTTTATATGTATATAAAATAAAATAAAGTAGTAGGAGGAAGCTCTCGTTTGGACAACAATGAGCAGCTTTGGGAAAGACACGTTGAAGTAGATGGGAAGAAAATACATGGGAGGAGGGACGTTAGGCTGTGCATTCTAAAGGGGGCTTTCTTTCGGGACTTGAGAAAATAAAAAGGAAAAGAAGAATGGAATTACCCATTGAACTGTTAGGACAAGGGGGTGAAGGGACGTTGTTGATCCAAGAATTTTCGTAGAATCCAATAAAAACAAACAGCATTGAATCGCATCGAGAAGCACTTCATTTTAGAGTTGGACGGTGATGGAATCAATTAGGATTTTTATTTAAACTAAACGCTAGTTTAATTTAATTAAAATGAACCATTTAAAATACGAATCAAGCCAAGGTGAGTTAAACTCACTCTGTCCTCCCATTTATATTTTATATAAGTCGGGTTTTTATTTCAGGTTCATTATTTGCTTAATATTGAATGATTTGATGACTGTTTGCATACATGTCGTATATTTTATATTCATTGATTAAATTAAACATTTGTTTAATTTAATTTAAATAATCGTTATGTTAGCGATTATATTCCAAACAGGTAATTTACCTTGTTGGTTACGTTTATAATAATATAAAAGTATTAAATAAATAATTGGATGCTAGTATGAATGTATTGATTGATTGTTGACTGTTATTTGTTAAACTGACTATTTCCGTTATTATGAAAATAAATATACTGTCATACTGAATTAAGGTAACTCATTTGTGATGCAGGGAAGGACAGGTTGGAGGGATCCAACTGAATTCCTGAAATATGTTGTTTATTCTCATATTATAGTAGTAACTATTTGATTTGATGTGAATTTCACCAGTTTGGTACTATAGTAGACATTTGCCTCTTTAGTACCGTTGAAAAATTTAAGATTTTTTTTGAAATTGATATTAAATTGATTTAGAACGTTTTCAAACTTATATTCATATATGATTTTGAAATATGATTTTTGATTTTAAAATAAATAAAACTTTTATCTAACGATGTTTAAAGATGTATATCAAGTTAATGATTATTCTAAGCATTCTTTAAAAAGGATTAATCGATCGATTTTCAGTTAATATAAAAGTTAACGACTTCCGCGTTGGTAAATAACGAAGTAAATTACTTTTACTTCAATTAATACTATAGTTAATTATTATTTTAATGATAACTAAAATGATTTCTTTTTCATTGGAAATCCTTTAAAAAGATAATCAAGTGGAAGGTAAAATCCTAATTTGAATGGGTAAATGTAGGGTTTTTGTAAATGGATTTTCCAATAAATTTAAATTGTTAAAAAAAAGATATTCAAAGTAAAGCTTGTATTTTTTAACCGCTATAAGACGAGTTAAGTAAAATGGGTAATTATAAGTTGATATTATCAAATGAAGAAAGGATCTAATTTGAATTAAATAAGATTTTGGGATTTCTAGATTTATATGAGTTTTAAAATTACAAACTTTTATTTATCGATCAAGGTCTGAGAGGTAATTAAATACCCCAACTTGAATGGCTTCGCTATTACCAAGGTATGATACCAGTTTGTAATGGTAGAAGATGTCAGAAAAGGTTTACTATTCCTATAAGCGAAATATTGTGGCATATAATAAGATTTTGAAATATAATTGGGAAGGTTAGATTTTGATATATTTATATATAATGTATAAATTAACATGGTTTACGAGGGTTAAGTTGAACTGATTGGTTAGCAACCACTTATTTTATAAAAGAAAAGAGAACTTTATCCAGTTAAGAAATGAATAATGGAATTAGCAATCGTTTTGCAAAAGGGATATTTAAATTGGAATTTTGATATGATTATAATACAGTTGCTAAGTACCGGGAATGAAATGAATTTGAGACTCCTCTTATATTTAAAAATAAGAGGGAAAAGATTTATGCTTTGATTACTGAATGATTTTAAGGTTAAGTAAAGAGGCCAAATTATTCTATATACCAAAACAAGTGAATTTAGCTTCTTTTTATGGTTGCATGGATGTTTATTTTTGTAACACCCCACCTCCATTAAGGTCACTCACAAAGGGAATGCCTTAACTTTGGTGGAGCGTTTTTGTAGACAGAACAGAAATTTACAAGATAGATAAACAATACTAGAGAAATTATAACTTTATTACAGCGGAAAACAGAAATCAGTTTGGTTACATGTTTACCAAAAACTCAAGTACATAAATATCATTCTTGTTCAGAAAATCATCAGAGTACAAAACTGTAAAATCATAATCCCCACAGAAGCTGCCATAAGGAGTCAAGCCATACTTTAAGCACTCTAAGTACTTCAAGTAGAAGAAATCCGGACCAAGCTAAAGTATTCCCTCCTTGGAAAACCTGGGGGGGAACGGAGGAAAAGGGGCGAAAACAAGCAAGGTCAGACATAAAGTCTGGCAAGTCCAGTGACTTTCAGCATATGAACAGATAATAATAATTATGACATGAAAATAAGCTGGATAAGAGATAACAGTAACAGGAGCAACAGATGTACTTAGGTTAAACAGAAGAAACAGAATAATATTACTTTTCATTTCTCTGCACTAATACTAGTATAACAGGATTAGGTGTCACCCTAATGTCTAAACTGAAACAGAAACGGGATCAGAAAAATTTCCACAGAAGAGAATGCTAGTAATGGGCCTTTACCACCCCAACAGAAACAGACAGAAACCGAATGCTAATAATGGGCCTTTACCAACCGGACAGAAACAGAATGCTAATAATGGGCCTTTACCACCCGAATAGAAGGTACAGAAACAGAAACAGATTAATCCCTACGGGAACAGAATGTAGAATTAGGTGTACACTAGTAAATGAGCCTTTACCACCCGAACAGACGGTACCACGCAGAAACAGACAGGTGTTTCCACCCAACAGAAACAGACGGTACCAATAGAAACAGACAGAACTAAGTGTATCCTAAAATCCTACCCCAAGCAATCGGCTCCCTAATACATAAATATCCTGTGTCGGCCCCACAGTAGGGTGTATCACTCCCTAAAGTGACAACCAATTGGCACAGACCCATTTACAGATGTCACGGCGTCTTACATCCTCAGAGGTAGACCGGGATCCATGCACGCACATGACCCGGTTGGAACACACCATCAACACCCCTCGCCATTATCAGAATGAACCGCTTATAATTAGTTCAGTAAGCGTGCCCGGACCCTACCTACTATTGGGTCAAAGTTTGATACCAGAAAGGGTTACTGACAAATATGGGTCCCAAACAACAGATGACACAAGTAATTTCCCTCCTAACCTTGTGTCCCCTGACTAACAGATTTCAGATTAACTTGTTTACAAGTTCAGACATACAGTGTTCAGATCAACTAGTTCACATATCAGACAAGTTTTCATATAACGGATCAGATATACGGATTTAACAGGTTTACAGATTTGTCTAACTTTGTAATTGGGCCTACAGATTCACGAAACGGGTTTGTTAAATTCATTAGTCCAATTGGTTTAACCCTATCCACCCAACACGTTTTAGACATCATATTTATCCCATATTTGCATTAATTAAATATTAATGCACAGACCTCTCACATAAGGTCGGTAGCTTGTGGCCGCTGGATATGCCGGGCGGTTCCGGGCAGACTTCTGCCACAAGCCAGACCTAACCTCGTGTCTAAGCATATTTTAGTTATGCCTACAACCTCTCACATTAGACTGACAGTTTGCGGTCGCTGGTTAAGCCGGTTGGTTCCGGGCAGGCTTCTACCGCAAATAGAGTCTAACCTCGTGTCATAGCCAATTCATTCCAATACAGATTTTTCTGATATCAGACTAATTCTGTTTATTTAACAGATTAAACTTCTTCATAGGATATAACAGATTAATAAAATTTCCATGTTCTACTAAATCTTAGGTCGAGCATATAGATTTCCATACCCAGATTACCATTATCTAGTTTCAACAGATCAGACAATTCAACAAGTAGCAGATCTAGCAGTTTAAGCGATTCAACAGATTTAGCAGATAACAGATTTAGCAGTTTAGGCAATTCAACAGTTTTAGCAGATAACGGATTAGGCAATTTAACAGATTTAGCAGATAACAGATTTAGCAGTTTAGGCAATTCAACAGTTTTAGCAGATAACGGATTAGGCAATTTAACAGATTTAGCAGAAAACAGATTTAGCAGATTATATATATCTAAAACTCTGTTTACATATATTGCCTAATCATAAATTTAGCCTAAACTTACATGCCTAAATCAAGTTCATAATTCATAATACAATATATGCCCCAAATTTTAGCCATACTATTCCCATTTACAGTTCATGTCAAAACTAGATTTAATATTCTAGTTCACCATTTATGTCCAAGACTAATACACATGTAAATCATTCTCTATTATAGCCAACTCAGATTATGCCAACATATTTGCTATGCCATATTTACTTAATTAAGCTATGCCCAATCCCCGTATAACATGTTTCCACAAGTTCTCTAAATACTCATGAAATGGCCCTATAGGCTCGATGTACATAACAGTGAATGGGAATAAACTAGCAAAGTTACATACTAAATATGAGATCTAACATCATTAAGGGAATAGGCATAAGAAACTAACTACAATAGTTATAGGCAACTACCCACAATAGTCATGGGCGACTAATCACAATAGTTTCTTATTCAATGTCATAGGCAATAGTCTCATAGTCATGAATCATAGTCATAGGCAATAGTCTCATAGTCAATGAATCATAGTCATAGGCAATTGTCTCATAGGCAACAGTTTCATGTACAATTATGCATTATTATTTGTCCCAAAATTTAGCGTTCGTGCGTTAATCTCTTATGAGATGTGGCACAGGCTCGTGGTAGTCTGGCTATAGAACAGAAAGAAGAAAGAGATACAGAATAAAATATATCAGAACAGAACGTACACAACCTCAAACCCGGATTTACAATCATATCACAATTATAGTTACAGTTTATAGCGGGAAATAACTGTACTTGCCTTTCGTGGTTTTAAGAAAGGATAATAAACTGTTGTTGATGCAGAAATGTTGAATTACTCCTCTTTAATTGTTGTTGTAGCTCTAAACTTTGATTTGAGATTTGATTTAGCTTTTAATTCTATTCAGGTTGGAAGAAGATGCATCAGTCCAAGTTTTGATTCCAGCAGAGTAGCGAAGCCATTTTTATTTTTAATTAGAACAGAGGCAGAATATAGACAGAATGAAATTGTGTAGAGAAAATGAGGCTAGGGGGCTGTTTATATAGGATTAGGCGGATGAATTTAGACAGAAAACGAGACCTGATACATCAGAATGAACCAGGTTCAAAAACTGGGTTTTCGGGAGCAGGTCGACCCCCAGGTCGACTCCCTAGTCGACCTGGTCATGGGGAGGTCGACACCCCAGTCGACTCCCCAGTCGACCTGGTGGGGGCGGGGGTCGACTCCCCAGTCGACCTGGGTATATGGGCGGGAATTTCCCCCCCCCCCCCCCAGCCTCCTCTGGGTTTGAATTTCGAATTTCTGGCTTTATTTTCGAGCTGTTTTATTTTATTTAAATTCCTGAAACTTCGGAGGGTCATAACTTGGTCATACGGACTCCGTTTTTCGAAAACTCAGACTCGTTTTCAAGCAGAATTTCGAGACGAACGCAATGGCGCAAACCATTTCCCTTGATTCTTATTTTAAAAATATATTATTCTCTGATTTGTTACTTATACGTTCATAGAAAATACTGGGTGTTACATTCTCCCCTCCTTAAAGCATTTCTTCCCCGAAATCTTCAAGTTCAGAAGAATGTGTTCAACCATCCAGTCATCCATCTACTCAATCATCATCCACAAGCATCCATTGTCCTTAGAAAACTTCTAATGTTTTATGAACATATGCAAAAGTGTGTGTATATGTTCCTTATCTAATGCAAAGATCAGGCGGTCCACTGATTCAGTTGACCTCCTAAATGCGAACTATGTCAGTGTCATGAGTCCAACATGTATGAAATTTTCCTATTTGATACATATTATTCTTATATGAATGACAACCATTCATTCATATGTAACATCCATGTGATGAGTCAATCATTTAGCATCCACAGAAATTGAAAATGCTCACACATCCATATGCAGTATGAGAGTGTTTTCGAGCCGGTCTAGTGCCTAGTGTGTGTATATGCATCCACGAGCAACCACTAGCAACCACTTGCATCCACTTGCATCCACTTGAAACCATCAAACATAACATGTCTCAAACACATGTTTGCATCCATAGGATTCCTATCTATAGGTCGAAGACTCGATTGATAGGATACAGTCGAGTGATGGGAGCGAGCGTAGATAAACAAAAACTTGGTTTCCATTAGACCTTGGTTGAGAGACAAATTCCCCTAAGTATCAACCCCGAAGACCGAAATCAACATCAGATTGACACCCAGAGGATTACCCTCTTTAGACAATGTCAAAACTGGAAATCTCAACCTTATCAGAAATATTCAGATATTTACAGATTACCAGTACAAATCAGATTACTAAATGATTCTTAGGAAACTAAGCATGATAAAAACCCAGAATGTATGCGTCATAGTCAACTTAACGCTCAACACAGATACCCAACTTACCACGCTTAGATGAGTCATAACCCTTATGGGTCTGAGTCTACAGCGGAATCAGAAACAATACTAGTATTCAAGTGCAGAGTATCGATTACAGAATCGAAATGCTAGAATCAGAAAAGAGTTTTAAATCAAAAATCAGATAAAGAAATTAAACCTCCTACAGAAAGTTTTCCTATTTCTATCCTATCCACTAGCCTCGAGAGTGTTCGCCTATCTTCCATAAGTTGGTCCCGCCCTCTGCCCTTGCCCTCGTTTCTTCGGACAGTCCTTAGTGAAGTGTCCCATCTCACCACAGTTGAAGCAAGTGCCCTTTCTTTTTCTGCAATCCTTGTTCAGATGAGTCGAGCTTCCACAAGTAAAGCACTTTTTCTCCTTCTTATTTTCATACTTTTCACCCTTCTTTTGTGTTTCCTTTTTGGGCCATGCTTTCTTGTTCTGTGGTTCTTCCTTCTTTTCCTCTTTCTTGTCGTTGTCTTCCTCGTGCAGTAGTGCCATATCCACCAATCTCTCGTAAGTCACTCCCATGGGTACATGGGTCATGGCTAGGCTGTGCAGTGGCTCGTTTAATCCTTTAACAAAGCGGAGAGCTTTTTTATGTTGGGTGTTGACTAAATCTAGTCCAAACCTAGCCAGTTGGTTGGACTGGTTGACGTATTCCTTGACCGTCATACTTCCTTGCTTAAGAGATAAGAACTTTTCCAGTTGTAGACTTCGTTCACCTTGCGAGAGGAATTTCGTCTCAAACCTTGTTCTGAAATCCATCAATGTTTCAACCGGCCTCTCGGCGTTAGTGACTTCCCACCAATAGGGAGCTTCATCCTTGAGCAACCATACCGCCAATTGTACCTTCTGCCTATCGTCCACCTCGAATATAACGAACAGATCCTCAGTTTCTTTGAGCCAGTTCCTCGCTTCTACGAATGATTCAGTTCCCTTGAAATCCTCTCCGCCCATGGCCTTAAAATCTTTACAGATCTTTGAAAAAGCAATTGCACAAGGAGGGGGCAGAGGAGGAGGAATCGCGGTAGCTGGAGGAGGAATATCTGCTGGGCCTGCATCGTTGGCCCTAGCCTCTAAGTACCTCCTGAACCAGCCAGGTATTGGCACGCCCTCTGGAAAGTTAAGATTCCCAGACATGCTGGAATGAAAGAAAAAGATTTACAACGGAGATCTGAAAAGATAGATATATGGCTTTTTTTTTGGGATTATGTTTTTCAAAATAAACTTTATTTTTGAAAATACTTCCTTTTAAAACCTTTTTGAAAATAGTTTTCAAAAACTTTTATCTAATCTGCTAACCTTTAGCTCTGATACCAAGTGTAACACCCCACCTCCATTAAGGTCACTCACAAAGGGAATGCCTTAACTTTGGTGGAGCGTTTTAGTAGACAGAACAGAAATTTACAAGACAGATAAACAATACTAGAGAAATTATAAATTTATTACAGCGGAAAACAGAAATCAGTTTGGTTACATCTTTACCAAAAACTCAAGTACGTAAATATCAGTCTTGTTCAGAAAATCGTCAGAGTACAGAACTGTAAAATCATAATCCCCACAGAAGCTGCCATAAGGAGACAAGCCATACTTTAAGCACTCTAAGTACTTCAAGTAGAAGAAATCTGGATCAAAGCTAAAATATTCCCTCCTTGGAAAACCTTGGGGGGGGGGGGGGGGAACGGAAGAAAAAGGGGCGAAAACAAGCAAGGTCAGACATAAAGTCTGGCAAGTCCAGTGACTTTCAGCATATGAACAGATAATAATAATTATGACATGAAAATAAGCTGGATAAGAGATAACAGTAACGGGAGCAGCAGATGTACTTAGGTTAAACAGAAGAAACAGAATAATATTACTTTTCATTTCTCTGCACTAATACTAGTATAACAGGATTAGGTGTCACCCTAATGTCTAAACTGAAACAGAAACGGGAACAAAATAATTTCCATAGAAGAGAATGCTAGTAATGGGCCTTTACCACCCCAACAGAAACAGACAGAAACCGAATGCTAATAATGGGCCTTTAGCACCCGAACAGAAACAGACAGAAACAGAATGCTAATAATAGGCCTTTACCACCCGAACAGAAGGTACAGAAACAGACTAATCCCTACGGGAACAGAATGTAGAATTAGGTGTACGCTAGTAAATGGGCCTTTACCATCCGAACATACGGTACCACGCAGAAACAGATAGGTGTTGCCACCGAACAGAAACAGACGGTACCAATAGAAACAGACAGAACTAAGTGTACCCTAAAATCCTACCCCAAGCGATCGGCTCCCTAATACATAAATATCCTATGTCGGCCCCACAGTAGGGTGTATCACTCCCTAAAGTGACAACCAATTGGCACAGACCTATTTACAGATGTCACAGAGTCTTACATCCTCAGAGGCAGACCGGGATCCATGCACGCACATGACCCGGTTGGAACGCACCATCAACACCCCTCGTCATTATCAGAATGAACCGCTTATAATTAGTTCAGTAAGCGTGCCCGGACCCTACCTACTGTTGGGTCAAAGTTTGATACCAGAAAGGGTTACTGACTAATATGGGTCCCAAACAACAGATGACACAAGTAATTTCCCTCATAACCTTGTGTCCCTAGACTAACAGATTTCAGATTAACTTGTTTACAAGTTCAGACATACAGAGTTCAGATCAACTAGTTCACAGATCAGACAAGTTTTCAGACCAACGGATCAGATATACGGATTTAATATATTTACAGATTTGTCTAACTTTGTAATTGAGCCTACAGATTCATGAAACGGGTTTGTTAAATTCATTAGTCCAATTGGTTTAACCCTATCCACCCAACACGTTTTAGACATCATATTTATCCCAGATTTGCATTAAATATTAATGCACAGACCTCTCACATTAGGTCGGTAGCTTGTGGCCGCTGGATATGCCGGGCAGTTCCGGGCAGACTTCTGCCACAAGCCAGACCTAACCTCGTGTCTAAGCATATTTTAGTTACGCCTACGACCTCTCACATTAGACTGACAGTTTGCGGTCACTGGTTAAGCCGGTTGGTTCCGGGCAGGCTTCTACCGCAAACAGAGTCTAACCTCGTGTCATAGCCAATTCATTCCAATACAGATTTTTCAGATATCAGACTAATTCTGTTTATTTAACAGATCAAACTTCTTCATAGGATATAACAGATTAATCAAATTTCCATGTTCTACTAAATCTTAGGTCGAGCCTACGGATTTCCATACCCAGATTACCATTATCTAGTTTCAACAGATCAAACAATTCAACAGGTAGCAGATCTAGCAGTTTAAGCGATTCAACAGATTTAGCAGATAACAAATTTAGCAGTTTAGGCAATTCAACAGTTTTAGCAGATAACGGATTAGGCAATTTAACAAATTTAGCAGTTTAGGCAATTCAACAGTTTTAGCAGATAACAGATTAGGCAATTTAACAGATTTAGCAGATAACAGATTTAGCTGATTATATATATCTAAAACTCTATTTACATATCTTGCCTAATCATAAATTTAGCCTAAACTTACATGCCTAAATCAAGTTCATAATTCATAATACAATATATGCCCCAAATTTTAGCCTTAATATTCCCATTTACAATTCATGTCAAAACTAGATTTAATATTCTAGTTCACCATTTATGTCCAAGACTAATACACATGTAAATCATTCTCTATTATAGCCAACTTAGATTATGCCAACATATTTGCTATGCCAGATTTACTTAACTAAGCTATGTCCAATCCCCGTATAACATGTTTCCACATGTTCTCTAAATACTCATGAAATGGCCCTATAGGCTCGATGTACATAACAGTGAATGGGAATAAACTAGCAAAGTTACATACTAAATATGAGATCTAACATCATTAAGGGAATAGGCATAAGAAACTAACTACAATAGTTATAGGCAACTACCCACAATAGTCATGGGCGACTAATCAAAATAGTTTCTTATTCAATGCCATGGGCAATAGTCTCATAGTCATGAATCATAGTCATAGGCAATAGTCTCATAGTCAACGAATCATAGTCACAGGAAATAGTCTCATAGGCAACAGTTTCATGTCCAATTATGCATTATTATTTTTTCCCAAAATTTAGCGTTCATGCGTTAATCTCTTATGAGATGTGGCGCAGGCTCGTGGTAGCCTGGCTATAGAACGGAAAGAAGAAAGAGATAAGAATAAAATATATCAGAACAGAACGTACACAACCTCAAATTTAGATTTACAATCATGTCACAATTATAGTTACAGTTTATAGTGGAAAATAACTGTACTTGCCTTTCGTGGTTTTAAGAATGAATAATAAACTGTTGTTAATGCAGAAATGTTGAATTACTCTTCTTTAATTGTTGTTGTAGCTCTAAACTTTGATTTGAGATTTGATTTAGCTTTTAATTCTATTCAGGTTGGAAGAAGATGCATCAGTCCAAGTTTTGATTCCAGCAGAGTAGCGACGCCATTTTTATTTTTAATTAGAACAGAGGCAGAATATAGACAGAATGAAATTGTGTAGAGAAAATGAGGCTAGGGGGTTGTTTATATAGGATTAGGCGGACGAATCTAGATAGAAAACGAGACCGGATACATCAGAATGAACCAGGTTCAAAAACTGGGTTTTCGGGAGCAGGTCGACTCCCCAGTCGACCTGGTCATGGGGAGGTTGACACCCCAGTCGACTCCCCAGTCAACCTGGTTGGGGGGGGGGGGGGGTCGACTCCCCAGTCGACCTGGGTATATGGGCGGGAATTTTCCTGCCAGCCTCCTCTGGGTTTGAATTTCGAATTTCTGGCTTTATTTTCGAGTTATTTTATTTTATTTAAATTCCTGAAACTTCAGAGGGTCATAACTTGGTCATACGGACTCCGTTTTTCGAAAACTCGGACTCGTTTTCAAGCAGAATTTCGAGACGAATGCAATGGCGCAACCCGTTTCCCTTGATTCTTATTTTAAAAATTAATTATTCTCTGATTTGTTACTTATACGTTCACAGAAAATACGGGGTGTTACAATTTTGGTAGTTAAATAACCAACTATCAACATCTGGCCTTTTATCGATAGTTGGTACAGAAAGACTTGGTTCGAGTTATATTCGAAAACCAGTCCGACTAGCAAATACGTAAAGACTAAAGATATCAGAAGATGATCGAGATGGAACATTGAAGACTGTGGATCTTCATGAGCGGAAAAATAACTCATTAAATTTCTCTGGCTAGCTACCAGAGTTATTATGACGTGTGATTCTATCGTGATTGAAATTTTTGGATTGCAAGAACTTCTCGCTACTGATCCTTGGGGTGATTCCCATATAGGATGCAGTAGGAGAGTGCCTTCAACTCTTCCTGTTCTTGGATGACTTGTATTGATGAATGTCTGACAGAGTATTTCCTGAAACTCACGTTGGTTGATTTTTACAAGCATACCAAGTTTGATGGTGGAGAAATTCTCTTGTTTAACAACCAGAGTATATTTGTGGACGTTAATTAGTGATTTGGCAGATCTGACGATGTGGTATTCAAAGAATGATTTGTTGTCTCTGAAGATAATCGTGATCTCAAGCCTCACAACCGGAAAATGACAAAAATCGGGTAGGCAGCATGGCTAAGTGGGTCGTACCCAAGCAAGGTGTATTATCACCAATGTAGATAAATTCCTTATTTGTTCTTCTTTCGATTCTGTATCTCCGTGGATGTGTGGTGGGCCCTTAAAACCACGGGGTGATAATACATTCGTAACACTCAAGCTAAATGAGTGGACAGTCATGTGTGGACGGGTTGCAAGATGTTCTTGTTGAACCCAAGTGTATCGTCTCTAAAATACACTGTTCGGAAGGTGATCTGATACCTTGTCATAATTGGAATCCAATCTCCAATAAGAGTCCACAGTTTTTGATTTTATACTATGTATATGGAGCGTGAGATGCAAACTATCAGCTATTTGGTTATTTGTTTGTGATTTGATAAACACTATTATAATATCACTGGATTTTGATATATCAAAAATGTTTTTGGATTATAGTAAGGTAAAACCGTCCATGTTTATGTATGGGCTGGTCTTACTATTATCCTTTTCTTTCGAAAGGAATTTATGAATTTAAGCAACTTGGATGAAACCCTTAAACTTAGTGAGTTTACTCACGCTAGTTCACCAGACCGATCTGTGGCGTTTGTAATGCTCGGTCAGATCGAGTTTTACTGGTTCAGGTTAAGGATGCAACGATTTTAAGAAGATAGGCTGGAGAAGTGAATCCAGACGTAATACTATTTATTCCATTGTATATTGTATGTGAGGACAGATTATTATAATTGTTCAGATTGATTTCAGTACTCTGATGATTTGTAAATATTATTTTTCAAGTTCTTTATAAATATTATTTCTATATTATATTTTGTTCCGCTGCGATGTGAGACACTGATGCTGTGTTGGTTCTTCTTATTCTACAATTCTAATATTTTTCTCTTTCTTTCTCACCTTCTAACTTCTTTCTTTTAGTAATCCATTTTCTGTGCACTTTGGGTCAGACTTGGGTGTAATTGGTCGATTCAAAGAGTACTGGAAATTTGGGTACGATTAGAATAAGACTAGCATTTGAAATGTCTCCATATAAATTGTTGTTTCACTACGCCCTAAATGACCTTCTGCAACACAAAAAATTGTTGGGTCAAGCCCAAAAAAAATGTTGTCGTAGGTCTTTGGCAACACTTTTCCTGTGTTGCAATTTTACAGTTGCCTTAGACCTCAAAGGAAACATTTTGACTATCTAAAGCAACATAAGAAATATTTTTGTAATAGAACTCTAGTTTGGTCTATAGCAACATCCAGAGGTGTCTGTAGCAACATTCCAAAAATGTTGCAATAGATATTTATATTGAATATTTTTTAAGTGTATATAAATAATATAACAAAATAGAGAATTAAATGCTTTACCTTGCAGTTATCCCATGTAGTTGTACACAATATTCTCAGCGTATGTAGTACTATTATATTGTTTGTTGTGTACTGTATGTAACCCACTTCTTTTAAAGTATGTAATATTTCATGTAATATCCTCCCTGCTTGGAGTGTTATTCTAGTCAAGTAATTTAACTAGCTCCAGTGCTGTAAGCCTATTAGGTAGAGTGGATGGAACATTATAAAATCCTTAGGCAGTGGACGGTCCATCTTAAGAACCAAATTAGTTGATTGTAACCATAATCACCTGTACTATACTATATTTTTTATTATTGGTTATAATAAAAAGGTGTTTGCGGCCACCTTAAAAACTAGTCGACTATGCCAAAAAAATAGAGAATTAAATGCTACTACAGAGAATTAAATATTCAAATAAATATTTTATTTCAACATTTGAAATAGTACACATTTCTAACTCCATTATTTACAATTCACTGTTAATAACATAGTCAACTATATATATATATATATATATATATAGATAGATAGATGTTCTTCACTACATTGCACTCAATTCACTCAGTAATACATACTCAATTACATATACATTCACAGACACTGACACACTAAGTCTTCTTGTGCTTCAATCCAGTCCATTCGCCTATATACCTGTCACAGAAACATAAATAGTAAACTGGAACAAAAATAAATTTAAATACAACCAAATATAAGTTTATTATAATTTTTATTTGCCTTAGAATTTTGGCATGTTTCTCATTATTTTTCTAGACTTGGTCTAATATATATATATATATATATATATATATATATATATATATATATATATATATATATGAGTCTAGACTGCTTGTAATATTCACAGTGGTACATTGTAAATACCACAAGGCAGACTGTATCTCTACTGCTCACAGATCAGCCCCGACAAAACTATACTGTTTTGCTGATCAGAACCGACATTTAAAATTAGCTGATTTTGAACAGCCATAACTCAGCTACAGTGGTCTGCTAATTTTTTTTAAATACTCACATTTTAAAAAATGTATATAACACAACAACGCAACAAGAATAGTGAGCATGTCAAGCAAACAAACATGAACAAGCCAGTGGAGCACGACAAAGTATAGCGCACCAAGTAAACACCAATGTAACAAGGAATCACCAAATATAATCAGTCGAGCAAAGATAGTGAAAACTTCCAGATTTTTGTGCACCATCCAAGCACATAAATATACACATAAACGTGCACATACATGTCTATATATATATATATATATATATATATATATATATATATATATATATATGAGTACCAAAAGCCAGAGAAGAAGCAAATACATGCACAAGTAATGGAGAAATGGTAAAACTTGTAATACCCCATAAAATTCATAGTATTACTAATAATTAAATAATTAAAAATAAACAATTAAACAATATGGCTAGAAAATAAGATTTTGCAGCTTTAGGAATTTGGTTATGAAATTCTTTTATTTGGATTCGTGGCAAAATTCTACATCGTTTTCATATATAATTTGCTGAAAATGGTCAATGAATGAAGAAGTTATGAACAAATGAATTTGGACAGCGAACGCAGAAATATACATATATATATAATTATATGAATATTATATATATTCTATAAATTGTAAATTAAAGATTAAGAGGCAATTTCAAATTTTGAAATTTGAGATAAGATCAGTGGAATAACATAAAAAGAATTGGAAACATATTAATAAAAATAAATAGCTCAGCAGTGCATGTTCATTGGGCGTTCCAGCCCCTAAGGGATCGACTGTCCCACTTAAGGGGTGTTGACCGCCGGTCGACCGCTAGGGGTCGACTGCTCGGCGGGTGGACATATCAATAAAGCATTTTGGTTAAGGTTTTGTTTAAGGAATTTATAAAAATGAATGGCTTGGATTAATATTAATTGATCCAACGGTTCATGCTCACACGAGCAAGTATAAATAACCCTCATACTGCACACTAGAAAACCTAATTATTCTCCATCGCTGCCTCCATGTCGTCGCTCCACCATTGTTAAATTCCATATAAAATTAAAAGAATAGGGTAGAGGTTTCTTTTACTTCTCTAACTCTATTCTAAATCTCTCTATTCCAACTTATATAAGTTTAGGATTGTGCATTTAGCATAAACATATATGTATAAGATTCTAATGTATGTTTCTTATATGTATATTGTTAGGAGTATTTTAGGAGCTCGCTTAAACGTAAAGATTGTTACAGATCTAGATTTACCAAAGAATTTTCTCTATTCTGCCTATATTTTGTGAGTGGAATGTGATGTACTTAAGGAATATTCATGTTTTTAGTAATTTGTCATGTGAATATATATGCCTAGGAAGATTTGGATATTCAATAATGTAAACATGAAAACACCCAAATCTTCTATCTTGGAATTTCGTATGAGTAGTCATGAATTACCAGGTTTTGTGGATTTTTGTATTGGATTAAAATGAATATGAGTATTGTCATCATTTTTCCTATTTCATGTAATTCACTTTTATTTACCAATGAATGTAACCTAAAAAGATTTAGATTTGATTATTTCATGAATTGGTTTGGGTTTGGATCCTATTTTGAATCCAAAAGCATTCAAAAATGAAATAGGTCAAATGTAAGTATTTTTATGTGCATAACGCCAAAAGTGGTGAATTAGGTGAAATAGGGATTATAAACATACAAGTGGGAGCATATGTAATACTCTATTTTAATCTAATATTGAAATCATTCCAACAAGCCTAGGATGCAAGTTGAAATTGTCATGTATGTACATTTTCCATTCGTAGTTATTTGTTGTATTGTCATTATGTCATCATGCCTATGTTACAGCGGTAAACATATGGAAAAATCTAACTTGTATGCCTTAAATTGGGAAAATTGACAATTGCCGCCTCTTTAGAACATTTCCCCGCTTATATGATTATTACGCTAATTAGGCGTTACTATTATTTTACTTATATAAACATAATCAACGTAATTAACGTTGTAATAGCGTAATAAATGCGATTAGGTTAGAATTCGAATTTGAAAGTAAAATGTCCCCTTAACAAATATATATTTCTTTGCTTATGTGTGTGTATATAGAATGGCTTTAAATATATGTAGATATGTGATACTTAGACATGAGGTTGTTTTCCATTTGTGGTAGAAGACTGCCCGGAACCGACCAACAAATCCAACAATCACAATTAGGCCCAATTAATGTGAGATATCTAGGTGGCATGGGCCATTCAAAAACTCAGTACACTAAACATGAGGTTAAACCAACTTGCAGTAGAAGTCTACCCGGAACCGACCGGCATATCCAGCATCCACAAGTGTATGGTTTAATGTGAGAGGTCTAGTGTGTGTATATATATATATAACTACATATATATATAACTACGTATATATATATAACTATGTGTGTGTATATATAAGTCTATCGTGTGTGAAAATGAAAAGGTATACTACACCATAAGAAGATCTTAACTGGCTGACTCTCTTTTTATCTAGTTTGGATCTTAAGCGGTTAGGACTAGGATCCCTCCGAAGGTTTATTCCTTGGAGAGGAACCAAAGTCATGAGACCCACGCTTACTAAATTTGAAGTAGGTCTTTGGGTCCTCCTTTTCTAAAAGTGATTAGGCATAAAATGGTAACAAAGTAGGGTAGTTTGTGGGGATGTCCACTTCCTCTAGAAGCTCGTAACGGATTAACTAGGGATGGATTGGTAATTGAAAGGATATGTAGCCATTGCGTGCTTACCAACTGTCTAAGGGAAGTCTTAAGTGACATAGGTGTCCTATCAGGTAATATCAGTTAAGTAGTAACGTTCTCAATACTACTTCTCATATTACAAATAAGATAATAGACTTAAGAACGTTAACGTACTAGGATGGGGTCTAAAAGGGCTAGGGTCCGCCTTAGGGTTATAAGAGATCATAAGAATCCACCTTTAATAAGGCCATAAGTGACCGAGAATGCCACCTCGTTGGGTATTTACCCTAAAAACACTAATGAGCGATTGACTTGGATATCCACCCAATTGATTAGACATTTATGCTTGTATGAATCTTGTGTGCTGCGTAGACATACCTTGACATATGTAACTTGCTAAAAATATAGGATATAGACAGTAAGTAGCACCATATTCCAATCACACAGAACTTTATGTTCTGACACCTCTCTTTAACATCCAACAGGTCAGTAGATGGGATAAAAGGACGAATGAAGTCATGATTGAAGCCAATGGAGAAGACGAAGTTATTATGATATAATTAGCAGTTATTACTTTACTTCTTTTGGAATCTTATGAGATTGAACTATCTGATGTACCTTTTGAATAAATGTAACTATAACTGTTATATTTCTGAGATTTTGAAATAATGGTACATCTTATTTGAATATTAGATTTTCTCTTTCCGTTGTGTGAGATTATCCTTCGAAGTGTATGTTATTATTATCTGTGCAAATGTAATCCTTACAGGAACCTACGACCCATTTAGAATAGCTCTAAGTTTCGATGGGTCTTTTCTAGGTCGAAATTTAGGCCCGGTCTGGGCGGGTTGTTGCATTTGGTATCAGAGCATAGGTTACCCGATTATAAGGGAAATATACTTATGAGAGACGTATTTGTATATTGAAAAGGTTTTTCAAACTATATATATCTATGGTATATATATTTACACCAATAAGCATATGCATTTACACTAGGCGCCTTTATCGTTTTCTTTCTCTTTGAGCTTAAATACTATCTCAGGAGTATCTACTAAAGGATTCTTTCTTTTCTTTTCAGATAGTATAATGGCTGAAAATCCAGCTGAATACAGTAACCGGGCAAGACCTCGCTACTTGCCCTAATGGTTTCAATAGTATCTGCATACTGCTGAACAAGTCCCTGTTGCTAATCCTTCCCCAGTGGCTCCTGCCGCTGAAGTGGCTTTTGACTTCTCCCGCTTTTGTAAGACCTTTACGAATCTTGGAGGGAAATCGTTTTTTGGAATTGAAGGCTTTGCTAGTGCCCAATCTTGGGTTATGGATTGTGAAAATTGAGGTTACTGCCTGGCCCAACGAAGTAAAAAGAAGGATAACGGCCTGACTTTTGAAGGATGAGGTCGTTGAATGGTGGAACTTAATAGCAATGGAGAACGAGGTCCAGATCTTCACATGGGTCGAGTTCAAGACCCGTTTTGAAGCGAAGTTTCTACCACGGGCCGAGATGACTATTCAGCTAGAGAAATTCATCCACCTCAAGCAAGGAAACTTGAGCGTGCAAGAATATATATCAAAATTCACCGAGTTATGTAAATTTGGGAGAGGGTTGGTAGACACCCCCATGAACAAGGCCCTTAGATTTGTTAAAGGACTGAACTCCCCATTGAAGGAGACCCTATTAACCCAAGTAACGTTTAGGGCAACATTTTAGACTCTGATTGAAACAGCTACCCTCTGCGTGGCCGAAAGCTCCACAGAGGATAAAGAGGGTAAGGAAGGAGAAAGCTCCAATAAAAATAAGAAGAAGAAATGGTGGAAGAACAAGAAGAACACATTCAAAAAGGATGTAAAGACTTGTACAAGGTGCAGCCGCAAGGGCCATGAGGCCAAGGATTATAGGACCTTGTTAGCGAAAAAGGTGTTCAAGGGAAAATGTTACAACTGCAATGAAGGACACATGTCCAAAGACTGCCCAAAGCCCAAAAATGCCAAGAGTGGCTAAAATTATGCAATAGAAGCAACACCAATTCAAAGCCGACCCCCGAGAGACCAAGCACAACCCGCACTTGAAGGTATAACCTATGTTTTAGGAAATTCAGTATATACCTTGTTTGATTCTGGAGCTACCCATTATTTTATCTCCAAGCATTAGTAAATCTGTTGAACCTTTCCATATTTATCTCGGATAGTCCGATAGAGGTGGCCAACCATGTCGGAGGATCTAAGTATCTTGAGTTTTTGTGTAAAGACCTAGCATTGGAGGTCGACAATGTTCAGTTCCATTGTAAAGCGTATGCGTTGGACTTTATGGGGTATGATCTTATCCTAGGTATGGACTGACTATCATCTTATGGGGCTGCCCTAGATTGCGACAAGAGAATCGTCCATCTTAGGAGCCGAGGAGGACGTAACTTAAATATTCCTTATAATGTTAGAAACTAGGATAAAGCCTTATTATATTCCTTGTCTCCTAGTTTTGAAGGACTGTAACAACCCAAATTCCGACAGACTGATTTTTTTTTCAAAATTCTAATCTATTGAAACTCATGTTGGTTTGTCTGGTATCCTGCAGAAAAGACAGGGATATAAAATATATCAGAGCTCAAAAAACATCTCATAGCGGAATGGATAAAATATGATGTAACCAATATATAGCCTTACTCAGATAATAAAACTGCCTAACTAGTATCTAAAGCTATCATATCTCTGGCACAAATCTAACCTACGAGTATGTTATGAGGAGTGGGTCAGAACACAAGTTCTGGTGACTGGATTTAATCTACATATTTTGGATAATCCTACATATATCGTTCAGTTACATTTTCTTATTTATTAGGTTACTTGGGTTAACAACGCTCAAGGCTTACACACACATCATAACCATCTACTTCCTAGTGGATTAACCTAACACAGTATATATGTAGCTACCCCCAGTATTAAGGTACACCCTACATGTAACACCCCACACCCGATACGGTCACTCATAAGGGAATGCCATAACATCGGTGGAGTATTTTAAGTGAATATAGAACAGAAAAATTACAACAAGACAGATATAAGTAGTACTTGAGAATTTAAAACATCATTTCATTGCAGCGGAAAGTAAAACATGTTTGGTTACACCAAAACCATAAACAAGAGTCAAGTACATATTATCCATCCTGATAAAACAAAAGTACATAATCCCACTACATAACTTAATAGCCATAATAGAAAAGATAAACTGAGCTTTACATCCCTGGTCCAAGCTCCAAAAGATAGATAAAGTAGTCTGATCAAAGCCCACTAGTGCTAGGCCCACTCTGATAACCTGAGGGTTGGGAAAAAAGATAAAAACAACGGGGTCAGACATAAGTCTGAGTGAGTCCTATAACCTTAACAATACAATCATTAAAGTAATTAGGGTATGATATAAACAAGGTACGGTACCTCTAGGGATAATGACTACACTAAGTAGCCAACTAAACACAGGATGTACTAAGATAACCGAAAAGACGCATTTATCCACCCAAGGATAATTACTAGATTGCACCACCCCAGATCTACCCACCCAAGGGTAATTCCTACACTGCACCACACCAGTTCTACCCACCCAAGGGTAATTCCTACTTAAAGGTTGATCCCACTAAGTGTACTTAGTAATTTTACCCAGTAGTTTCTTGTACCCCTAGCTGACTACATAGGTGCCGTCTGCCCCTATCTCCACTAGGTGTACCCACTACCCCCAAGCGATCGGCTCCCTACCGTAGATACCCGTGCTGGCCCCACAGTGGGGTGTATCACTCCCCAAAGTGGCAACCCGATAATCAATGGTGCACGGCTTATATCTACACGATGCAACAACGTCTTACCTACCAGCCCGGGTCCACACACGCATATGAAACCCGTTGGACTCGCGTTGCCACCGCTACCCCGTTTTGGCCTCTTATAGTCAAGCCCAATATGCGTGTCCCGTCCTCGACTCGGGTCGAGCCCACAAAGATATGTTTGGGATATTGGTTGAAATGGGCCCCCACAAGCTACTACTTAAGCTTGTCATTTTATCTAGTGCATCCCACTTAACCCCTTTTATAATCATGCCCACTTACATGTTAAGGTTTGGTTAAGTCATCTAATCATATTTCAATCGCCACTCAAGGCCCCCACAAGCTACTACTTAAGCTTGTCATTTAATTATATTTCAATTGCCACTTTAGGCCCCCACAAGCTACTACTTAAGCTTGTCATTTAATTATATTTCAATTGCCACTTAAGGCACCCACTAGATTTCCACATGCCACCCAAGGCACTTACTCGATTCCCACATGCCACTCAAGGCACTTACTTAACCCTTTAATCATGTTTAATTACATGTTCCACTTTGGTTAAGTATTCTAATCGTATTTTCTATTGCCACCCAAGGCAACCCACTAGTTTCCTCATGCCACCCAAGGCACCCTCACTAGTTTCCTCATGCCACCCAAGGCACCCACTTAACCCCTCATGCCTCACTACATGCTAATTTGGTTAAGTGTTTCTTAATTAATTAAGATCGTAACCTTTGTAAAGACCTTTCACATTAGACTGTCTTTTATGGCAGCTGGATATGCCGGTTGGTTCCGGGTAGCCTTACACCATAACAGAGTCTAACCTCGTGTCTTTACACTTGTCACGTATTTAGTTTATGTCTAAGACCTCTCACATTGGGCCAATCATTTGTAGCCGCTGGATTTGCCGGTCGGTTCCGGGCAGTCTTATGCTACAAAAGGGTCCAACCTCGTGTCTTAGTCGATTAATTACACCTAATTAATCACCCCCATAATTTGTATTAATTATCCCTAATTAATTACAAATATTTAAGAATATGGGTAGACCTAACTCAATAGGTAAATTCCCAATTTCATAATATGGGTAGACCTAACTTAATAGGTAAATTCCCAATTATGTCCATCCACTTTACGGTATGTTTAATCATACCCACTTCACAAAATTTTTATGTGTTCATTAATTTTTACCCCATCGTCCCCACGTAAATACGTTAACATGACATACTTCAAAAGAGAAGATTCATCATACACACAATGGGTTCAACTTAGCATATCATTAGCATTATCATGGGTTTAAAAGGTGTCAACTTGTATATATGACCATAAACCCAACTTGCATAAATAACCAACCCAAACTTGCATGAATCACATATGTCATAAAGATGGTAACTTGCTTAAATGTTCATGTCATAGACCTATCATAAAGGTGTCAACTTGCATACATGTCATAGGTCTAAAAGGGATGAACTTGCACATGTACTTATGTCATACATAGAGGCAAACTTGCATATGAACTTGCATCATAACTTGCATGAACTTGCATCATAACTTGCATATGAACTTGCATAACATGCCATACTTAGAGGCAAACTTGCATATATTATGCATATCATAAAAAGAGACAAACTTGCATATGAACTTGCATATGAACTTGCATCATAACTTGCATAAAACCAAACACTTAGCATGCATAAAACCAAATACTTAGCATGCATAAAACCAAATACTTAGCATGCATAAAACCAAATACATAACTTGCATAACATGTTACATATAAACTTGCATATAATCTCACATATAGCTTGCATAACATGTTACATATGAATCAATGTTCAACATAGTGTTTTGCATCATAAAACATAGCATTAAACTTGCATATAGCATAAAACTTGCAAAACACACAACATACACTATACTAAACTTGCATAAACACATTGATTCCACAAACATAGCCATATCTTATCATATCCTATCATAATCAATTTAACAATTGATTGTTAAGTCTATAGAAACTCACCACTAAACTCCAATAAGCAAACCCTTGCCAAAAATCACCCAAAAACTCTAGCCTTGAACATAAAGCTTGCAACTTGATGATGAATGCAAGCTAATGATCGCTCATACAACTCAAAGATGCTTGTATGAACATGAAAGCCTTCATAGAAATAGTATTAGAAAGAGGATGGAGGCTAGGGTTTTGAGTGGAGGCCATGATCATAGAAAATTTTGGCATAGTTTAGTTAGAGGATAGGATTATGATCATTTAGGGCTAGCTTAGGGTCTCATTTATAGGATTAGGCAAGTGTTTTAGGCCATTAGATTAACCCTAAATTAGATTAGGACCATCAGATCTCGGAAGCTTCCAGAAACCAGCCCCAAAACACAGCCCAAACCCTGAAATGGTGCACCAGGCCAAACTGGCCGTGCACCCCCTGTCGACACCCAAGTCGACAGGGCTGTCGACTTGGTCCTAGCCAAGTCGACTGCCCAGTCGACAGGGCTGTCGACTTGGGTAGCTAGGCGGGAATTTTCCCCCCCTGCGCCCAATGGCCCCAATTTCGAAATTTGAACCTGAATTTTAAACCTGTTTTGAACTTTGAATTTTCTGTAAATTTCATTGGGCCATAACCGGGCCATACGGACTCCGATTCTCGAAAACTCGGACTCTATTTCGCGTATTTTTCCGAGACGAACGTAATGACGTAACCCGTTTCCCCTGATTCTCACATCTGAGATTATTAATTCTGTAATTAGTGAATATCAGTGTTAACTGAAATTCGGGGTGTTACATTCTCCCCTCCTTAAAGGATTTCGTCCCCGAAATCTCTAAGCTAAGGAGAATGCATATCCTACCATCCAAACAACCATCTACTCAATCCATCAAACACGGGCATCCATTGTCCTTAAAACAATTTCTAATGATGTATGAGCATATGCAAAAAGTGTGTGTATATGTTCCCTATCTAATGTATGAACATATGCAAACCATGATAGTGTCATGCATCCATTATGTATGCGAGAGAACCCTATCGACACATACAATATCTACATGAGTGCACAATCATTCACCAAAATGCATCATCCATATGATAACACAATCATTATACATCCAAAAATATAGCTACCTACACACAATTATATGTAATATGTAATATGAAGTGATTGAGCCGATCTAGTGTCTAGAGTGTGTGTATATGCATCCACGAGCAACCACTAGCAACCACTTGCATCCACACGCATCCATCAAACATAACATGTCTCAAACACATGTTTCAACCATAGGTTTACCCTATCTAAAGGTCAAAGGTACTAATGAGAGGACATACTAAAGATAAGATAAGCAGTAGACAAACGATAAAGGAGACGTTTAAAGGACATACCCTCAAAAAGGAATGGGTATAACGAACGCATCTTCGCTTCTGTCTCCCCAGTAGCATTTCTCTCACCTTCTCCCCTTTTCACTTTGACTAGTCGAACCTCTCTGTTTTTCAACTTCCTAATCTCTGACCCAAGGATGCGGGTAGGAGCTCGTCGAATAATCACATCACGCTCTACCTTTACTTCTTTAAGCAAGCTCGGCTCTACCGCCTCTGCGGTCTCATGTAGGCACTTCCTCAAATGTGACACATGGAATACGTCATGTACCATACTAAGTCTGTCGGGCAACTCCACTCTATAGGCCATCTGTCCAATCCTTTCCTTAATAGGAAACGGTCCAACAAACCTTGGGGCTAACTTCCCAACAGATCCTCCAAAATCCAAGCTACATAGCCTCAAAAGGTCTTCTAAAATGCGATTCACCCTCCCGGTCTGGCCGTCCGTCTGAGGATGATTTGCAGTGCTCAAACACAACTGAGTCTCTACCGCCTCTTTCAAACTCTTCCGAAACACGCTAGTGAAGATAGGATCTCGATCACTCACTATGCTAGAAGGTACACCATGCAATCGAACTTTCTCTCGAATGTAAACTGAAGCTAGCCATGGAGCAGTTCCCTTACTCTTCACGGGTATAAAATGGGCACTCTTAGTAAGTCTATCTACCACAACCCAAATTCCCGTATTACCCTTCCTCGATCTCAGTAATCCATCGAGACACTATCCACTTCCATAACGGATCCAATGGGTGAAGCAACCCACCGGGTTTCTTCTGCTCCGCTTTCACTTGCTAGCACACCAAGCATCTAGCGACATACTCGGCCACATCTTTCTTCATACCGGCCCAAAAGAAAACTCGCTTCATGTCTTGGTACATCTTGTCCCCACCGGGATGAATGGTCATCTTCGACCGATGTGCATCATCAAGTATAGCCTTCCTCAAACCCTCGTCTTGCGGTACACAAAGTCTATCGTCTCTACGCAACCACCCCTTACCATCTAGGGTGTACCTACTCAAATGGCTGGACGACTCCCCCTCCTCATGAGCTTCTTTACTAACTCAACCAACTGTGGGTCGTCCCGCTGTGCTCCGCCAATACGCCCCAAAAGAGTAGGCCTAACCTCCAAGGAGGCTAGCAAACTGGGTACAAAGTCAACGGAAGGTCTAAAATCAAACATAGAAATAAATTCTACGCTCCGTCGTTCCATGAACTCAAGGACAACCTTTTTCTACTTAAGGCGTCCGCTACCACGTTACCCTTGCCAGGGGCATACGCTATCTCAAACTCATAGGATGCTAAGAATCCCATCCAAAATCATCACAACTGTCCATCTCTCACGCAGACCACCCTAGTCGAACTCGACATCCCCCAAATGCAAGCCCCAAAGGCCTAAACCAATATCAGACAAACACCCAAGGGATACCTCCTTCGAATTCAGACGACCTACATGAGATGATACTAGTAAAAACGGCTAAATAATTACGCCCTTGTCCAACTCTGGATGTCCTCGCCAGTCTCGCTCCAAAACCATCGTTTATCCCATAACTGGCTTTGCTCAACCTATTGAGCACATACGAAAACTTATTTCGCTCCTAGAAAAGACCAAGATGTCATTTACAAAGACCATCACGAACTTATTTAGGTACTCCCTGAACACCCTTCTCATCAAATCAATAAAGTATGCGGAGGCGTTCGTCAAACCAAATGGCATCACCATCCACTCATAAAAACCATCCGGAGTCCTAAAGGCGGCCTTCTCTATACTATCCTCAGCCACTCTCAACTGACGAAACCCCGTGGCTAAGTCCAACTGCGAAAATACTGAGGCGCCAACTAACTGATCAAAGAGATCATCAATCCTCGGCAATGGGTGTCTATTCTTCTTTGTGAGTTTATTTAGTTTTCTTTAGCCTACACAAAGTCTGAGGGACCCATCCGCGTTCGTGGTGAAAACTACTGGAGCACCCCACTCCGATATACTTCGTCTTATGAACCCCTTCTCAAGCAAATCGCCTACTTGCCTATGGAGTTCCCTCCTCTCACGAGGAGCCATGTGGCACACTGGCCAAGATACTGGTTTGGCATTGTCTACCAGATATATTCGGAAGTCAATCTCCCGCTCCGGAGGTAAGCCCTTCACCTCCTCAAACACATCCGGGTATTCCCGGACCTCTCTAACAGATCGCAAACTCTAGACCAACGTGTCAAGCGATTCTAGATAACTTAGCATAACAGATTCCATGGGATTACAAGAGATCTTGAGAGTGTTACCCAAGCGGGTCATAAGCCTAACAACTCTCCCTTCAAAATCAAGAACGGCACCCCTACTGGATAACCAGTCCATACCCAAAACTAACCCATAGCCCGTGAAGCCCAAAAAGCATCACATCTAAACTCAACGCTAAGTATAGAAACTTTCAAACACATCATGGAGCCCCAATTGGGTTTGAAACAACTAAGGGATCATCTACTAAACTGGTGTCTAAGTGCAGTGACTCAACTAACAATGATGAGATAAACGAACTCAATGCGTCAGAATCAAATAAAGTTCGAACCGGATAATAAAGAAATCCAAATTCCAACCTAGACGGTCCTATCCCCATCTGGTACACTAGCCGTGAGGGAATACAACTACCCTCCAGGAGATTCCGTACCTTGCCCTGGCCTCCTTGGACAATCCTAATAAGGTGTCCTATTCCTCCCAAAAGGATAACTACTAGCCTTCTTCTTCCCATTCTCCACTCGTAACCTCCCATCAATGAGGTTTCGTCCTTCATTAACCAAACAACTATTTGAGCCTTCCTCCCATCGTCTATCCCATAGGTACCTACAAGTCCTCCTCCTTCTTAAACCAGCTTCTAATCTGACAAATGTCTAAGTCCCTTGAAGTGGTTTTCCATTCTTATCTATCTTAGAAAGATCATCTATACACGGAGGGGAAACTCAAAACGAGAGAGGAAGAGATTCAAAACGGAGAATTCGAAAGATAAAGTTATGGCTATTGGGGATTATGTTTTTCTTTCAAAAACTTTTCTCTTAAAAGACATGCTTTTGAAAATACTTCTTCCAAAAATGTTTTAGAAAAATAGTTTTTCTAAAAAATTTATCTGTTCTGGTAACCTTAAGCTCTGATACCACGTGTAACACCCCACACCCGATACGATCACTCATAAGGGAATGCCATAACATCGGTGGAGTATTTTAAGTGAATATAGAACAGAAAAATTACAACAAGACAGATATAAGTAGTACTTGAGAATTTAAAACATCATTTCATTGCAGCGGAAAGTAAAACATGTTTGGTTACACCAAAACCATAAACAAGAGTCAAGTACATATTATCCATCCTGATAAAACAAAAGTACATAATCCCACTACATAACTTAATAGCCATAATAGAAAAGATAAACTGAGCTTTACATCCCTGGTCCAAGCTCCAAAAGATAGATAAAGTAGTCTGATCAAAGCCCACTAGTGCTAGGCCCACTCTGATAACCTAAGGGTTGGGAAAAAAGATAAAAACAACGGGGTCAGACATAAGTCTGAGTGAGTCCTATAACCTTAACAATACAATCATTAAAGTAATTAGGGTATGATATTGTGACGATCCCAAAACCCCGTGACACGGTGTTAAGGATAATCATTGGAATATAACACATTAATCATCATTAGCAGATCACAGATAATAGCATAAACAGAAAATAGAATAATTTACACACATATGACAGCGGAATCATATAGATAACATCACATCAGAGAAGCACAGTACAGGATACAACTTAGTGCATAATGATACATAATCAGTCACCATCGCCTGAGGCGGAATCATACATAAAGAGTACACAAAAGGAATATCAGTCTACATCACCAGTGGCGGAATCATAATATAGATACAATAATGGCGGAGAAAATCCAAGTCAGCACGGTGTAGTCAGCCTCGCCATGAGCCAAAAGGTGCATCAGAAACCTGTAACTAGGCTGCCCGTGTGAAAATGAGGGCACCCGAGTTTGCAAGGTGAAACAAACTACGAGTCAGTCATGGGACTGGTATGAGAAATCTATTCAACTTATTAACAACAATAATAAGGCAAATCAAAGGACCACGCCACTTTCGCGGAACGGGTTTACTCCAATGAGTGCTAGTGCATGAAATAAAACAAACGATTAAATCAACGCAATGCTTTTTATAAAATGAAGCCATTATAAGACTCAGGTCCCATCACACAATGCAACGCAAGCCGGAGGATAGAGTTTTCCCTTATAATGGCCAAAGATGCTTCATACGAATAAAACAAAGTGTTTGATATTATTACTAGTGCATATATGTTTCAAAGCAAATTCAATCATAAATATCAATCCTAGACGGCATGGGTACCATATATCATGTCGCCATACTAGTAATACAATCACAACCGCACATATCGTATTGGAAATTGGATTCCTTCATGAGTCGAGGCAAGGGGCAAGCTCCTCTCCGATTCGAGACACTCTAGCAAATGTCCCAGGACCCCACTATGATCCTTGGATCTTCAGGGCCGGTCCTCTCTTACTTTTGAGGATTGGCAATTCCTGAACACACGTTTCCCGGTCCTTACAGACCTATAATCGAGGTGCCTCGCATTCCAACAACCACACAGGTGAAAAGTATATATAATGTCAGGGCTGGTAGGTCACTGACACCACCTTAGCTAGAAAGAAACGTCGTGCTCTCCCTGCAGTCACTCTCCCGTTTTTGACTCATACCGAGGTGTGAGGCTCGCGAATTCACGTTATACACAAAGCTAGTCACACAGACCATGCTTTGATCATCAACCACAAGACTTTGCTTTGCAACAGAAGCCTTGATCACATGCCACTTAGGCGTGCCACACAGGCAATCCACTCCATGCGACTGATTTCTGTCAATACATAACCTCTAAGCTCGTACGTCTCAGAGAAGGGCGTTAAGCAAGAGAATAAATTCTCCGCCGCCAAACAGATATATATTTAACAGAGATCAATCAACACAGAACAAAATCCAATGTCAGACACACAGTCCATTTACAAGTCTGTTCTGGGTCTGAACGAAACCGGAGGCACCAATTCCTCGCATATCCGTACAATCAACACTATGTTTGGACAGCTACTACTTCAATCCCTTCATGGTAGCTACTCCAATCACGAGCATCAGTAGCGCCCATCCATCCAACGTGGAGATCGTCGGTCTTCAGTCGTCTTCGACTCTTCGACTTCTCAACGTCGATCGATTATTTGAAATGAGATAAACTCGGCCTTTTCAAATAACCCACGTATATTTAGATTTTCAAACCAATTTATCACAAGGTTGAACTATTCAACATTCACACTTCAGTTGTTTAGTTATAATTTTCACGTCAAATACATTCAACCATCACATATCAAGCAAACACAACAAAATTGGTTTATTTTCACTCTATATCGTCTATAGCACTTAATAACAATATATCGCCATTTTTATTTAATTTAAAACGGCCATATTTAATTAAACGACGTTTCAGGTCGTGTCGATGCACTGGCGCTGCTTTCCACTAATTTTGTTTTACACATATAGGAAAATCTAACCGTTGGATCTTCACAAATTTTACACCATTAGGAAGGTCTTTTCAAAACGAACCCAACGGTTCCAGTTTTAGGAAAATCCGACGGTCGGATCTTCCACACTAACCATTTGAAGTTACGATTTCAATTTACGAACTGCAGCGTCGTTATTCGATTTAATTTAATTATATTTATATATATATATAAAAATATAATCGTTTCTGGCGCTGTTTTTCACTAAATTTGAATTAAACATTCTAGACAATCCAACCGTCGGATCTTCACAAAGTTGGTGCCGTTGGAAAGATATTTCCAAGGCGAACCCAACGGTTGAGGTTTCGGGAAAATCCAATGGTCGGATCTTCCGCACTAGTCGTTTGAAATCACGGTTTCAAAATATGAACTGCACGGCCACGTTTCGTTTTAATTATATTTATATTTATATATTTATATAAATATAGTCCATTCAATAATTTCTATATCGCTTTCACTTCAAATATTTTTCTAACACCCTAAAATTTTGGAAAATTTCGCCATAACCTCCCCTGTACCAGGGGCATCGGGAAATCGCAAATAGCGTTCCCGGTCCTTCTAATCTCAAAAAGAAAAAGAAAAAGCCAAACGGCTAGCCAATAGGCTCATAAAATCATCACCCAAACAAACAGTAAACGTGTACCTATTTGTCGGGCACAAAATTTTATTCCTCTTCTCTAGCCCCTTTTTGCTTTAACCTGTTCAATAGATATGCATGCACATATATACAATTTTTGACATTTATCATTTTCTATTCAACTTCATATTTGATTTGCTTTGGTCTAAAAACACCACTCATTCTAATATCGCATGCATAGGCTAAAATCATATCATTAGCTAGTTAATGTATATTTCAACTCATGCACGTTTATTTGAACAAGTGGCTATTTTTAACACTTCACATTTCAAAGATGATAATTTTGGCGAACTAAAATAGATTTCAACACATGACTATTTTATTTAGTTCCTATGCATGTTAAAAATAATATTTCTATCACAAATATTTGTTTCAACGTCTGCATATTTTTAGCATATCACACATATGATAAAAATGATATTTTTATCATTTAAAATATTTATTCAACCAACGTATGGTTTCAACACTTCATAGTTTCAATAAAAAGGTAATTTTTATCGTTCAATCTTTTTATTCAACACATGCACCTTTCCACTACACACATTTCTCAACAAATGAGTATTTCCACACATGGACAATTTATTTATGTTGTTCATATTAGAAAGATGGGATTTTTTATGATTGAAATTATTTATATAAGGCGAATATTTTTCATACTTCATATATATATAAAAATGTGATTTTTATTGTTTATACACTTCATTCATTCACAAATGAATTTTATTTTCACACAACACTTTTCAACACATGAATATTTCCACACATGGACATAGTTTCAATATATGACTTTAATTTCAATGCATGTAAAATAATTTCAACATATGAAAATAATTCTAACATACAAAGATTATTCAAAATTTCGGCAGCATAACAGCAGGGTAGTTAAACCGGCACCGTCCCTAGTACGGCTCCTCGCTCTACCTTAAAACCTCGCGGTTTTTGACAATGGGGATCATGCATCTAATTCGCACACAGGCGGCATGTTTATATTTATTTCATTACCACAAACTAATCCTATGTGGTTTCAATCAAATATTTTCCAATCACAAACGGGTATTTTTCAACCTCAATCAATTCAATACCAACCACAAACAATCCCAAACAACAATTTGCCGTCAACCAATTTTCACAACAATTTCAACCAATAAATATCGTCCATGGTTTGTGGACGAGGGGGCGTATATATATATATATATATATAAATATTTATATATAGCAATTCACTTTTATTTTCCACGCATATATATATATATATATATATATATATATATATAAAGAAATTGAAGAGTGAGAATTTCTCACCAGTAGCTATCCAATCACACGACTCTTCCTTTATGGAAATCTTTGTCTATTTCGTCTTCTTGTCGCTTTCGTTGCCCGTATTCTCTACATAAGTAAAAATCGAATTTTTACTATGTTATTCAATATATAAAGATCATATTTTAAAAACAAAGATTATATTTTTAATATTCTTATGATGTAAAAAATATATTTTTATTACTTTAAAAATATAAGAATCATATCTTACTTCTTCTACTTAACAAAAATTCCGTCTTTTCTATTTTTAAAAATATGATCTTTATTTTTGCAAGTTCAAATCTTTTTCTACTAAAAGATTAAACCTTTTTCTATTTCAAAGTTTTAAACCTTTAAAATAAAATCAGTTTTTACTTTCTTTAAAAATCAGTTTTTATTTTTCTTTTCAAAAATTCTGTTTTTACATTCTAAAAAAAAACAGTTTTAAATCTTTATAAAAAAAATTCTGTTTTCATTCTTTATAAAAATTCAGTTTTTATTCTTCTTTAAAAATCAGTTTATAAACTTTAAAAAAAAAAAGAAACAGTTTTTTAAATCTTAAAAAATCAGTTTTATAAATTAAAAGAAATCAGTTTTATAAATTAAAAAAAATCAGTTTTTCTATATTCTTTTAAAAAACAGTTTTTACATTGTTTAAAAATTCAGTTTTTGCCTTTTATAAAATCAGTTTATAAAACTAAAAAAAAAAAGTTTTCAAATCTTAAAAAAAAAAAAAAAAATACAGTAATTAGTTTTAAATCGGTTTTATAAATCAAAAATAAAAATAAAAATAAATTAACCTATTCACTCACCGTGGATCTCGAAGTGGAGGAGGGAAGAAGAAGAGGGCGGCTCGGCGATGTAGGGTGGTGGTCGGTGGTTCAGGGAGGCGTCGCGTCGAGGTTCGGAGGCTTCGACGAGGGGGCTGCTTCGATTTGTCGAGGGCGAGGGTTGCTCGAAGGTTCAGGCGATGTCTGGAGGGAGGAGGTCTGACGGAGGGCGGCGACGCGAGGTCTTCGTCGGTGGGTTCGTGGGTCAGGAGGGCGGCGGCGATTTAGAATTAGGTTTTCTCTTTTTTTTTTATTTCTCTTTCTGGTAAATGATCGGGGGGGGGGGGGGGGCAGTGAAGAAGAAAAAAGGGGGGAAAGTATGTTTTTTATTATTATTTTATTTTATTATTTAATTATTTATATTTGCACAAGGGTTGACTTTTATATCCGACCTCGAAACGAGGCCCACCGCCTGTCGTCCATAGCGTTTTACCCTCATTCCGAACACAATGGGATATGTATCGTAAGCTGGTTTGATCGTTACAATCAGTTTCCGTTGAAATTACATTTAAATCCTTATATTGAATTTTAAACGTACATTTCAAATTACCGGGGTTACATACTAACTAGAAAAATTCCAGAAAAATATTTTCTAGTTTCGTATTGACGATACGGTCCTAACAAAACTAGTTTCGTCGAATTCTGAGACCGTTTGAAAAATGGCCAATTTCCTGTCGATTAAATTCAACAGAAACTGGTCAAACGCGTTTTCTTTTGCCACGCTCACATATCGATTCGAAAAATTATGAAATTTGAAACCTAGCAATGGTTTGACATCCCGGACCCGACAAAAGTGGTTTCGTCGAATTCCGAGGCCATATGCAAAATATCAATTTTCAAACTGACTTACTATTTCTTAACTCACTAATTTATTGAAATATTCTATTTCAATGCTTCAAAATGCTTTGAAATAATCAATTTAAAAATTTTAAATTGGCTCGTATTTTCCGGGTTATTATAGATATAAACAAGGTACGGTACCTCTGGGGATAATGACTACACTAAGTAGCCAACTAAACACAGGATGTACTAAGATAACCGAAAAGACGCATTTATCCACCCAAGGATAATTACTAGATTGCACCACCCCAGATCTACCCACCCAAGGGTAATTCCTACACTGCACCACACCAGTTCTACCCACCCAAGGGTAATTCCTACTTAAAGGTTGATCCCACTAAGTGTACTTAGTAATTTTACCCAGTAGTTTCTTGTACCCCTAGCTGACTACATAGGTGCCGTCTGCCCCTATCTCCACTAGGTGTACCCACTACCCCCAAGCGATCGGCTCCCTACCGTAGATACCCGTGCTGGCCCCACAGTGGGGTGTATCACTCCCCAAAGTGGCAACCCGATAATCAATGGTGCACGGCTTATATCTACACGATGCAACAACGTCTTACCTACTAGCCCGGGTCCACACACGCATATGAAACCCGTTGGACTCGCGTTGCCACCGCTACCCCATTTTGGCCTCTTATAGTCAAGCCCAATATGCGTGTCCCGTCCTCGACTCGGGTCGAGCCCACAAAGATACGTTTGGGATATTGGTTGAAATGGGCCCCCACAAGCTACTACTTAAGCTTGTCATTTTATCTAGTGCATCCCACTTAACCCCTTTTATAATCATGCCCACTTACATGTTAAGGTTTGGTTAAGTCATCTAATCATATTTCAATCGCCACTCAAGGCCCCCACAAACTACTACTTAAGCTTGTCATTTAATTATATTTCAATTGCCACTTAAGGCCCCCACAAGCTACTACTTAAGCTTGTCATTTAATTATATTTCAATTGCCACTTAAGGCCCCCACAAGCTACTACTTAAGCTTGTCATTTAATTATATTTCAATTGCCACTTAAGGCCCCCACAAGCTACTACTTAAGCTTGTCATTTAATTATATTTCAATTGCCACTTAAGGCACCCACTAGATTTCCACATGCCACCCAAGGCACTTACTCGATTCCCACATGCCACTCAAGGCACTTACTTAACCCTTTAATCATGTTTAATTACATGTTCCACTTTGGTTAAGTATTCTAATCGTATTTTCTATTGCCACCCAAGGCAACCCACTAGTTTCCTCATGCCACCCAAGGCACCCCCACTAGTTTCCTCATGCCACCCAAGGCACCCACTTAACCCCTCATGCCTCACTACATGCTAATTTGGTTAAGTGTTTCTTAATTAATTAAGATCGTAACCTTTGTAAAGACCTTTCACATTAGACTGTCTTTTATGGCAGCTGGATATGCCGGTTGGTTCCGGGCAGCCTTACACCATAACAGAGTCTAACCTCGTGTCTTTACACTTGTCACGTATTTAGTTTATGTCTAAGACCTCTCACATTGGGCCAATCATTTGTAGCCGCTGGATTTGCCGGTCGGTTCCGGGCAGTCTTATGCTACAAAAGGGTCCAACCTCGTGTCTTAGTCGATTAATTACACCTAATTAATCACCCCCATAATTTGTATTAATTATCCCTAATTAATTACAAATATTTAAGAATATGGGTAGACCTAACTCAATAGGTAAATTCCCAATTTCATAATATGGGTAGACCCAACTTAATAGGTAAATTCCCAATTATGTCCATCCACTTTACGGTATGTTTAATCATACCCACTTCACAAAATTTTTATGTGTTCATTAATTTTTACCCCATCGTCCCCACGTAAATACGTTAACATGACATACTTCAAAAGAGAAGATTCATCATACACACAATGGGTTCAACTTAGCATATCATTAGCATTCTCATGGGTTTAAAAGGTGTCAACTTGTATATATGACCATAAACCCAACTTGCATAAATAACCAACCCAAACTTGCATGAATCACATATGTCATAAAGATGGTAACTTGCTTAAATGTTCATGTCATAGACCTATCATAAAGGTGTCAACTTGCATACATGTCATAGGTCTAAAAGGGATGAACTTGCACATGTACTTATGTCATACATAGAGGCAAACTTGCATATGAACTTGCATCATAACTTGCATATGAACTTGCATCATAACTTGCATATGAACTTGCATCATAACTTGCATATGAACTTGCATAACATGCCATACTTAGAGGCAAACTTGCATATATTATGCATATCATAAAAAGAGACAAACTTGCATATGAACTTGCATCATAACTTTCATATGAACTTGCATCATAACTTGCATACGAACTTGCATCATAACTTGCATAAAACCAAACACTTAGCATGCATAAAACCAAATACTTAGCATGTATAAAACCAAATACATAACTTGCATAACATGTTACATATAAACTTGCATATAATCTCACATATAGCTTGCATAACATGTTACATATGAATCAATGTTCAACATAGTGTTTTGCATCATAAAACATAGCATTAAACTTGCATATAGCATAAAACTTGCAAAACACACAACATACACTATACTAAACTTGCATAAACACATTGATTCCACAAACATAGCCATATCTTATCATATCCTATCATAATCAATTTAACAATTGATTGTTAAGTCTATAGAAACTCACCACTAAACTCCAATAAGCAAACCCTTGCCAAAAATCACCCAAAAACTCTAGCCTTGAACATAAAGCTTGCAACTTGTTGATGAATGCAAGCTAATGATCGCTCATACAACTCAAAGATGCTTGTATGAACATGAAAGCCTTCATAGAAATAGTATTAGAAAGAGGATGGAGGCTAAGGTTTTGAGTGGAGGCCATGATCATAGAAAATTTTGGCATAGTTTAGTTAGAGGATAGGATTATGATCATTTAGGGCTAGCTTAGGGTCTCATTTATAGGATTAGGCAAGTGTTTTAGACCATTAGATTAACCCTAAATTAGATTAGGACCATCAGATCTCGGAAGCTTCCAGAAACCAGCCCCAAAACACAGCCCAAACCCTGAAATGGTGCACCAGGCCAAACTGGCCGAGCACCCCCTGTCGACACCCAAGTCGACAGGGCTGTCGACTTGGTCCTAGCCAAGTCGACTGCCCAGTCGACAGGGCTGTCGACTTGGGTAGCTAGGCGGGAATTTTCCCCCCTGCGCCCAATGGCCCCAATTTCGAAATTTGAACCTGAATTTTAAACCTGTTTTGAACTTTGAATTTTCTGTAAACTTCATTGGGCCATAACCGGGACATACGGACTCCGATTCTCGAAAACTCGGACTCTATTTCGCGTATTTTTCCGAGACGAACGCAATGACGTAACCCGTTTCCCCTGATTCTCACATCTGAGATTATTAATTCTGTAATTAGTGAATATCAGTGTTAACTGAAATTCGGGGTGTTACACTACAGTAACCCACTCGCATGGTCTCTACTGTAATGCCATAGAAATATACGCAGTCCCTCATTCTACGCCAGAGCGGCGTACAGATCTCTATATAAAAACATTACTTTCCGCATAGATCTGGCATCGCCATGCTACGTAAGCGTACAGACTGCCACCTTCGATCGAATCGGGTTCCATCATAGAGTAGTCCCCCAGAGTCTACGATACACCACCCAGAGCGGATATGCATGTGTCTAGACTTTTTCATGTACGTATCGTCAATCGTACTCAATGTCGTAACCTTTATGATACACCATCTGGAAGTGGTACGCATGTATCTGCACATATCTACTGTGCACCGAGTCCCATAACAGGGCTGTATCAGAAACACGAAACTCAGTCGGGAGCTTTTTAGACATATGTATACCCAGATGTTAAGGTCTGCATTTTCAGTGGCTATGGTCCCACCTGACCTCTCCCTTAACTAGTGAAAGACGAACATAATTGAGAGCTAGTGACATGGCCCCAGAGAAAACAACAAACAAAAAATACTAATCAACCTGCCCCTCACCCATAGCCTTGATAGCAAAGGGTATATGGTCCTTTGGTTTAGCTCTCCGTCTTTCAGCATCACGCATCATGTATCACGCTGACTATCGATATTTGATACCCAACGACTTGCTATCAACAGATGGTTATTCCCGGCGGTAACTCGATAAAAATGGTCGTAACCCAGTCTAGTCACAAGGCAACTAGATCGTCGAATCACCTATGCCACCCTACAACCTTCTGATTGTCCACTATCGTGGCAATCTAGCACAACACCAAAATGAACGATTTGAAATGGTAATGAAATGTTGCTAAAAAATTAGAAACACATTTTTGGTGCTGCAAATTAGTATGTTGTAGATTTTTGAAATACCTATGCTATGTTTCAGATTGACAAATTTAAACACCTAGTAGGTGTTTCAGATTAACAAATTGAAACACTTATCTGGTGTTTCAGATTGATAAACCGCAACACTTATTGAGTGTTTCAAGTTGATACTGAGGACTCCTAATGAGTGTTTCAAATTTCTGATCTGCAGCACTTAATAAGTGTTTCAAGATGACAATCAGCAACACTTAATGTGTTTCAAGATGACAAACAACAATACTTAGTAGATGTTTCAAGACGAGAACCAACAACAATAATTAGGTGTTCCCGAATGACAATTGGCAACGCTTAATATGCGTTTCAAATTGACAATAAAAAACGCTTTTTATATGATTCAAATTGATAATTTATTACCACTAATGTGTTGCGGATTCGAGATATGAAAATAATTTTAAAATATGTAATTGATACTTTCGATAACATAAATATATTCAATTATTAACCAGATTAAAAGAAAAGAAATATGAAAAGATACTACATAAGCAAATTCACCATTACTATAAAACAAAGATGAACCATGTCTTCAAAAGAACAAAAAAGAACAAATCTACCTCAACAAGTATAAGGTTGAAAGTATAATAAAATAACAGATAAGGATAACCAAACTTGGTCATTGAGTGAAACGGTTCATCATGTTATCCTTTTGAAATCCATACCTGCAAAAAGCAGTCGTTGAGTGAAACAATTTAGTTCTTGCACCAATAAAATCAAATATAATTTGGCATATAATTTAAACCAATAAGACCAAACATAATTTGCACCAATAAACTTAACAAAAATTACAAAGTTTACCTCTCAATATAGAAACAAGTGTGTTTGTCATTGTAGTACATTAATATTATTGTTTCTTCTAGCAAAGCTTACTAATTATAAATTTTGATACCTAACATAAGTAACTGGTGGATTAGAAAAATTGGGATATAGCTTAGTAGTCGAGTTCAGTATTGACGTCCAGTGAAAATGTTGACTCAATGTGTCATGGCCTCTTCAGTAGTCCAGGAAAAGAGGACAATGTAATATATCAAAACAGGATACAATTATGTATAGATATAGCGCATAGCGTCAAGCTAATGGTTCAGTAATAATTGAATTTATGTGGTACAATACCTCTATGACGTAAGTTCCTCTTATCTTCCATGGCCATAAAGCATTCGTAAGCCTTGTCCATAAATCATAAGTTCGATTCACAACCTCCAATCTTTCATGGCCAAAACTAGGCTCTCTCAAGATCCAAATACTAGGAACAATGTAATCTTTCGCCAACCCTTCTCTGTTGCCTCCATCTCCAATATTTATGTACATCAGCCCACAGTCGTCTTTTTTGTAATCGTGCACCCTTGCCTGCCTGCACATGCATTTAAGAACAAAACTAATAACTGTAAACTCTAATAAAATATGCAATAAACCTGCAACATATTCCAACTTTATTGGTAGTATTCTTAGTTTCATGTCCATATTTTGCTTCGCATATATCCAAACTTTTCATAAAACAATATATAACATTTTTACTTTATATACACCATAAATTTTCCAGATCTACCCTTCCAGTATAACATAGAAGTTCTTATTTTCAACCGCTGTCATTTTAAGAGCACCAGAAATGAAAGGAAACCTGTCAATTGCCTGCAGGAAAATGCATCATCACATTCTTACAAGATTTTGATTATGACGTATAATAAAATTCATCCATGATATCATAATGCATAATTTTGTTTTGCTTCTTTATTTTCTTTGCTTTTTGTTTACATTCATGTTACTTATAAGATTACAACTAGTAACCACGACAATTATCGAAATTACTCTAGTTGAGCCTGATCCCAAAGCCGCAATGGCTCGCGCTGATGCAAGAGATGATACTGCGCAATAATCTAAGATGTACACATATTTGATTAACTTGATTAAAAAAGCAAAGTAGAAATATTATAAAATCAAAATATGAATATTTTCGCATAATTAAGTTCTAGTCGACGGGTTTTCATCTTATCAAACTCATCAATTATGGAATTGTTATTGAACCGATTTGTAATTTATTTCTTAATATAAACTGTCATATACTATATGCAAGAAATTAGTCTTGCAAGGACTGAATTTAACTAGCTTCGTAGGTGAAAAATTATCGCTATAGAAATGGGAAGAATCAACATAAGATGAATTAATCGATATACTAAGGGATGATCCTTTTTTTGGAAAATAACTAAGGGATAATCTTTGACCTGTTTTCCTTCATCAATCCTTGACAAAGTTCATAAACTGTTGTTAATTGTTTTAACTCTTCATCATTAGGAACGTCTGAAGCATAATGTTGCAACTGATATTTATGAGCATTATTGCAATATTAGCATTTAACGATTTATGTATGGATCATAATTTTAGTAATGTTGGTAATTATTTCGACGCGTCAGACGCTTCTGACATCGTCGAACTAATTTGCTTCATCGAGCTAAATAAACAATTTGATGGACAAGCTTTGCCAACTCAGCCCGACATATGCCAAAAGTACCACGGCAAAGCTTGCGAACATACCTAAGTCCTAGTTGCGAAATATAATATCCTTATTTTTCTATAACATTAAAACTTGCAGCACGCATAAATTATTTGCTCATGTTATGATAAGTTATATATGTTGAAGCAACGAAATAAAATTATGACTTCCAATCTGATATTGAATGCAATGCCTGGTTTTGTTTTATAGAAACCACATCATGAAAAATTAATTACTGACATATCTAGTTATATTTTGTGGACTTTGGTTTATTTTAGATATTTTTGTTTAATAACAGAATTATACTTACAAGTACTTATTCTGGAATAGATACTTCATTTTAGAAGGGATCTCTCATCAACAAATGTCAAGGCCACGGGCTGAAGCAAAGATGATGTATCGAAGTATGCTTTTATTCAGTTTATCAAAAGATTTATGGGTTTATATCAAAAAAGAAAAAGAAAAAGAAAAAGAAAAAACTCCAGTTAATCAAAAATGGTACATTTTTGAACTTTTACATTGCAGCAAGCATTTTATACGCACCAGTGACCACACAGACAAATATTAGCTCAGCCGTCTGAATTTTATTTGTTAAACTACATCTTCCTATCTGCTCTAATAATTGTAACATATACATTAGTTGAAAAAAAAAACAGTCCCTGTAAAACTTGATGTTGCATGCAAATGCCACAAGAGTCATTAGTAATTAACAAATAAAAACTAAAATTAACAGTTTAAATGTTATTAATATTAATGAGTAGTGAAAGTTGGACCTGTGTATATGTCAAGTTCTTCACTGTTTGCTACACCGAACGAATAGTATAAGTAGCATGCTAAACAAGTAGAGAACTGCCCACATGCATCAAATTCTCCACACTTGGCTTTGTTTCTGTACACAAACCAAGGACAGTAACAACAACACAATTATATACATCAATATCAAATGCAAATACTGCGGAGCTGTGTATATGTTAAGGTGTCTCTTGACTGCTGGTGATAGAGAGCCAGTTCACCACATTGATTTACCACCAACCACCTTTCTTGAATCAGTAATACATGTGTAGTAAAGCTACTGGTGATGAAGTCCAGCAACTTGTATGACAAAACGAAAAACATATATAAATGGACATCATATATAACTTCATCATAACTAAAATGCACTGTAATAATTTCCTGCTAACTGCAGATACTGTAATTTTGACAAAGCAAACCAGGGACTGGTGATGATGGAAAACAAATTAAAACTGCATTATGTTGCAAAAATGCACACGCAAGCAGCTATTTTTTCAGACTTAGTACCACACAACTGAAAGGAATAAGGTATGATTCATATTATACCTTGAATGCTTCAACTGTCACAAGAACCTTTAGTATTGCCAAGTCCAAGTTGACCATTTGATTCCTACGCTAGTTAGATAATTGGGAGAATAATGTAAAATCAGAAACCAAATCTCAAAATCAGAATCATGTTCTATAAGTTAGTAGAATAAAGTATATACGTACTGTTTCTACAAACTCGAATAGTGTGGCTGCTGGAAAAAACAGTTTAAGGTTATGAATAAGTGAGCATGATGAAACTCATTACTTACTGCACTTCTTTTACAATTCAGAATAAGCCTGCAGCAAAAAGCAAGAACTAGTAATTCCAAGATGAAGAATCCCATGCTAATCCAGATAAGCAATGTCCATTTCCATATCCACATTTACCAGTACTTCACTGGACATGAGATCGACATTGTAAGTTACTGTGAAAGAGATGCAAACATGAATACAGAGAAACAAAACCCACATTCGATTCGGAAATTGAGTTTCCTAATTTTTTTCAAAGACAAGGGGGTGGAAAAGTCAATTTATAAAGCGGTTTTACCATATAAAATTAAAATAATTTTCTCTTGTTTCCACATTTTGGAGCATATAAAAAAACTATCTACTACTTTCCCTTTCTCCTTTATGTTATCTGGGCCTGTCAAATGGGTTGAGTCGGGTCATAAATGAGTCAGGTATAATTTAACCAGATCCATTCAAGTCATAAACAAACCCAAGATCCATGCAAGCTATTACTTTTAGAATTTTAACCAGGTAATTTCAAAGTATAATATACATTAAAAACATACGACCTGAAACATTCATATTATTTCCCCAAAATATGAACTTAGAAAATTGTGTGGCTGTTATGATCTATTTTTCCAGAACTACTAGTATCACTAAAGCTGAGGTCAATTAAATAGTATGATGAATGAGATGTAGAAAAACTGGAAAAACTAGCTGCTCCATGACATATTTTCGTGCATTCCCCTAACAACTTAAAGTAGGTAAATTGAGTAAAGCAGCAAGTAATACCAGTACAATGCTAAGATAATTTATTTAGTTGTTTAGATTCACTTTCTAATTTTTTAGTACACGTAACATATTCTTAAATAATTCAAATACAGGTCATAGGTGACACAACAACAACCATGGATAACACCAAAAATATTATACTTCATGCCTAAGGCACGGATATATAATAATATTCAACGTTGTATAACTAAGATCATACATGAGTAACAATCCCCTAAGATAGATAACACAGTTGAATGTTTAGCCTGACTTATGTACCATACATGGGGTCCTTGTGTGCGCTGCACTTAGCTCTTCCCATTGCAATGGGTTTTACGCATTTAGCTAAACAAAAGAAGATTATTTCTATGGTTTTTTTTCCGAAAACTGTTAACCGGATATTGAAAAAAAACGTTCACCCTTTCTATACAATACAGATATCTCCACTGGACATTGAACGCTAGACCAAACCATTGATATAAAAGATAGAAGAATCACCTGCACTAATCTCTACAGCACTAATAGTTAGTACACTAGCATAGAGAACATCCTCCTGTACACTCGAAAAGGAACAAATAAACGAAAAGAATATTCGAGATGATATTATATCAAGTTTCAGATATCACCATATGCATATTGTCATTTTTTGGGTTTTGTGGATGTATATACGGAAAATAAAAAAGATACATGTGGCATGTGTTATATTCATGTATCTTTAAAAACAGATATGTTTATATCTAAAAACTTTCATCAATGTTGTCTAACAAAAAAGTATTGAAGGGTATGCAATTAATGGAGGGAGCTGTATCCCAGTAAAAATAGGTATAACAGTAAGATATTGTTTTCTTTGACACACATAAATAAAACTTAACGCAGTATGAGATAATTCATACATAGTAAATCCTATTTTACTTCGTAAATAAAACTTTGTTCCATAATAAATATCCTAAGTGAATAGCTTTTTCAAACTCCAAATAAATATAGTGGATGTAATGGGACATGTTAGAAACAGAAACTAAGTGATAAAAAGGTTAGTAAAATGTCAATTTGTTTATTCGAAAGAAGCTTATGCATTAAGTTTAGCTAATCCTTATTTTTCAATATCACGTCTTTCTTGACATTTGTGCTCATTAAATTGGAATTCGAAAATGATCAAAATTCTAACATGAAACATTTTTGTACCAATCAAAGAAAACCTTCGAAAATAATGACCACACAACAAAAACATACCAACAAGAAAGGACACACAAAATAAATTTCATCTGAAGCTAACTATAAGACTGATGCAATAAATGTAAATGAAAGGATTGTAAGAAAATAACAAATTAATATATGCCTAATTGAAAAGAAACTCTTTTAATCCAAATATTCATCCTAGATCCCAACCTTACTCTTAGCTATAGACAGTGAACTCTAAATCCAACAACCACTTAGAACAAATAAAATATAATTAAATAAACCATAAATTTACCTAAATAGAACATCAAACTCGTAGCTTGATATCGGGTTGTATTTCTTTACTTGAACATAACATGTAGCCTTGAGAAAGAAGATTTCTTCTATGTCCAAACAAAATCTAGCAATGAAAAATTCAGCAACACATGATTGAACTTGCATAAATCTAGAACTGTCAAACTAAATGAGATACAATATAGACCTACTTTAATGAAACTATTTCCGATCATATGGTACTCGTGAGCACAACATAAAAGATGAAGGTGTTGTATGGGAAAATATCATAAGTAGTGAATGTTAAAATGGAATCCAAAAATAAATCAATTGCTCTTTTAAAATTCCTGGTGGACATACGACCCTCATACACTTTCAAGCGGTTCTTCCTCTCCCAGTTAGCTCCTCCCTCAAATAAGCAGTGAATACAAAATAATAGTCACATATACTTGAAACAAGAGAAGAAGGAGAAAATGGAATGCAAAACCCATTATACGCTTCTTAGCCTTATCTGTACCCTTGGAAATAATATCAAAGTCTGTATGGGAAAACCAAATCTTATCTTGTAGAACACTAGATCTATCTTATGACCAACAACATGCCTTATGTTACTTTAAGTTGCTCTAATGCCTTTTCATGCAATTTGATTTTAAACAGCACCTAACATAAACAAATTCTAGTTACAAATAAGATAATGAGATCAGGAATACCTAAAAGAAATACATGACTTTGACATAATTACCATTCTTTAGCACACAGCTAAGCATAACATTCTGCGCGGCCGAACCTGTGAGTGTCTGAGATGGGCAACATATGGATCACCAGCATGATCAAAATCTTAACAACATCATAACTAGTTAGGTCACTTTATCAGACATAAATGTAATCTTTGCAACAGCTACCAAAATGAAATCATACCAAACAATACTATACTTGTCAGTTTATCAGACATAAGTTACTTAGGTCCACAATATGAAGAAAGCCATGCATTAAAGGCCAAACCATTACAGGCACGCTATCACTTGTCGTGCAATTAAAACTAATATATTTTTTAAATCAAACTAACAACGTTTTATCACGTTTGAATAAGAGATCGTTATACAACTAGATGCAACAAAGCAAATTCACTTGATGACTCACTCGGACCATACATAACACGCACGCCGAACTACATAAGCTATAACATATCCACTCACTTTGTACAGCACGTTGCATAAAGAAATCAACCTAAACAATGCTCACCAATATATATACTCACACCCACATCCCTTCCACAAAAATAAGGCTAATAAAGCAGCATCACCATTAAAGACAAGGCTAATATGAGAGATCCAAACTTATGGCTATATTCAAAACCAAATCCTATTAGCAGCTTAGCACAACAGCCGGGCACTAGAAAGACTGTATAATTCCTTGTTGTGTCATTTCATGAAACAACGTTTTATTTCTCAATTGTTGAACAAGTCTTCTAAAAGTCTGTATAATTTCAGGACATAAATCCTAGCTTCGAGTTTACACATTTCATCTACTAAACGTGTCAAAAAAATTAATATCCTAACCTTTTGAGGTGCAACCTATCCTATAGGGTATCGTATACAAAATCATTAACTTGGCACTAGATAGTACTGTATTAATTAATATGTATTCGCTGGTAGATACATATTCTTTGAAAATATTTACTTCAATTGTGAATAAAATTATAATTTGACATAATTTGAACACTCCTTATACATCATAATGTAAAAAAGCAGGAGTAGCCCTTGAGATATAACCAAAATTTATTTTAAATATTTATTAGAACTATGTTGCCAGATAATCATATTATTCAATCGTGTCGACCTATTTTACCTCTTTCACATATTTCCAATTTTACTTCCAAGATCACTACAAAATTTTGATTAGAACTAGTAAACAGAACCGACAAACACCATTAGAACAACAACAAACACCTCCGCATCCAATAACGCGGCAAACAAACAAAAAATTATTTATAGATTATGCGGGACGATTAGAGGAGATGCCCTACCTTAGGGTTTTCTGAGTAGAATTAGGAACCAAGATATGCTGGACGATTTAGCAGAGAGAGAATGATAGTTGATGGAAAGCTGGACAATAGATCAGTAATTAAGAAAGGGGTGGCTAATTTTCTGATTTGAGAACGCTTTGTACTTTATTTTGGGCTACGAGCGTGCCACCTTCGCATTTTGGGCCAGAATTGAGAATATCTAATTTAAATCCTATTAATTTAAATTTAAATATTAATGAGAAAAATATTGAGACACTTTAGTGAGTGATGAAACACTATATAACCATTTCAATGGTAGAAACAATGAAATGCCATTTCAATTAAAAATTATCAAGTGTTTCTAATTGACCTATTTGGGTAGTGAAGGTATACTCACCGGTAGAAAACTCGCAGACCTAACCTCTGCACAGTCTGAACGCTGTCACCGCACAGAGGACTATCAGGAGTACCCTCCACGTCACAAGAAGTTGCGTGCTTCCCCTTCCAGTCCTTCGGAGTAAGAAGAATATCAGCAGAACAACGGGCAAAACAAGCAGAATAATCAGAAGGACGTGCGCTCCACTCGTGTCCCATGACACCACGATCATATACCCCGTTGGGTTATTCACCTTCAAATGTACGGACTGCTCCAAGCGTTTCATGTTGATGTGTTATTAGACCCTATGTCTAGACATTTGATTACGCGCTCGCTCTACCTTGTCAGATTTCTAGTTAATTTGGTTATTCCCATTCACATTGACTTCCTATTCAAGTTACCAAGTTCCTCTTGCTTATTAATTTCAGTTATATAACTTAACCCATTTAAGTTTATTAATAAGCCAATAACATGTTATTCTCTAGATTGTAATCTGAGGTCTGTAATCTACAATCTCTTTATATTATTCATTGTCTGATTCCATAGTTACAATACACGTTCGGCTTAATATGTGTAATTAAGTACATTTCATCTCAGTTCACTTGTTTTCTGTATGTAATTTAAGTATATTTCATCTCAATTCACTTGTTTTCTGTTTAACATGTCACTTATTATTTACGATAATATAACTTATTTTGTCCCATATATTCACCTTGTTCTTTCTTGTTTAATCATAATTCTGTCTTACACTGTCACCACAACTTGTCGTTGTTTGCTTATTAACTTAGTTCTCTTAACTAAAGTTACTAATAAGTTTCCTTTCTATTTATTATAACTTATGTTATAATTTTCAGTTGTCCCTAGAACAAGCCTACCTATTGTATAACATTCTTATTAATGTAATTAATTATAATAGGTTATTATCATTCCCCGTTCATTCCACTTCTTTTACTGTTGTAACTTTCATTCATTTCCATTAATCACAATTAATGCCATTTATTTCTATCCTTTTATATACATATATTCATAAATATGTTTATGCACTAGACCTCTCACATTAAGCTGACCACTTGTGGATGTTGGATTTATCGGGCGGTTCCGGGCAGATTTCTACCACAAGTTGTACTTAACGTCGTGTTTTAGCACCGTTACATGTATATTTACATACTAGACCCCTCACATTAAATTAAAAACTTGCGGATGCTGGATTTGCCAGGCGGTTTCGAGCAGACTTCTACCACAAGTTGAATTTAACCTCGTGTCTAAGTGTAGTTACAGTTTTCTATTTTCTGTAAATTTAGCCATATCCATTCTTTCCAAATTTTACTGTAATTTATTTTTACATGTCATACTTAATATCATATTAAGTCCATTATCTGATTATCATGTCGCTTGTTCTTCCTAACATGTAATTAACTTCGTTTTGAAATAACATGTAATCATCGAATCATGTAATTATTCCATTCTAATAAATTAATATGTAATTATCCCAATCCTTACAGTCAAGGGTTCAAGTACATAATATGTCATAGATTAACATGTAATTAGAACATGTATGTATACAACAGTAATCGTTTCCACATATTTTTAGCAGGTTTTTATTTCGACACATTAGCATTTCAACCTATTAACATTTCAACATATTAACGTTTCAACATATTAACAATTCAACATATTAATATTTCAACATATCATATTGAAATTTCAACATATTAATCATTCTAGCAGATTTACATTGCATATTAACGGAGAATGTCAAACGATAAATATACCATTATCAAAAAGGTATAACTTAAATCCACTCACCTAATTGTTTTCCAATTCATGAATCAGGTCCAGATCTAGCATTACATGGTTCTCTTAATTGGATTTAGAACCTAAATAATCATGGATCCACAATTCTCAACTAAAAGAAAAAGCAAAGAAAAAGGAGAAAACTAAATTGACCAAATCCAAGAATTTACCCTACTTTGAATAGAATTCTGAACGCCTTCTTTATTAATATACATCCTTTTCATCTTGATCTTGAATCAGAATTTTCCTAAACTAATTATTCTATTTTTCTGAAGAAATTTGAGGAGGAAGAAGAATGACAAATCTTAGAAAGCCTCTCAGAAAATGTGAGATTTAGGCTAGGCTCTGCTAGCCTATTTATAGGTGTTCAGAATCTTATTGTACACATAGTGTTGAGTCAGCAACGAATTTGGTTAAGAAGACAGTCCAGATTCATCAATGAATTTGCCCAGATCTAGGGTGGGTCGACCCCCCTATAGGTGTGTCGACGCTAGGGTCGACCCCCCTATGTTTGTGTCGACCCCAGGCTCGACTCCTAGGGTCCCGCGAGCGTTTCGGGTAGATGTTTACAATTTTAACATTTGATTAATATCCTGTTATATTTTCTTTGACCTATTTAAATATTATATTTACATATAATCTTCTTATATGTATATAAAACTTCTAATGCCCATTTTACACGTATATATATACACGCATAACTTTTATTTCGTTTTCAAAATTCAAATGGTGTTATGCCGTTATTTAATTCTTATCATATTTCTTTGATTGCAACCTTATTTTGAATTTCTCCTTATATATATATATATATATATATATATATATATATATATATATATATACGCACATATATACCATATATTTTCATAAACATGTATACATATATTTTTGTACTTCCTAATATGTATAATTTTCTTTATATGTGTGTTTATACATATTTTCTCTTTAGAACATGTGTTATTTTAACCGTTCTTTTAAAATAAAAATATGGCGCCTACAGGGATCGAATTTGCACCACTCTCACGAAAGTCACATGTTGTAACTAACTGGACTACTTATGCTTTTGTTAACAAGGCTTAAAGCAATGGTTTTCATCGTTCTTTTCTCATTCCTCCTTTTCATGTTTGTTACAATATTTCATTAAAACCATTGCAGTAACCTTATCAATTTGCATGCGTCTTTTTCTTCCATTTTTCTTTTCTTATTAATGCATAATATTTGTAAATCGTTGCATGCAACATAACTACACTGCATGCAACCAATTTTTTCTTTCTTTTAATGCATGCGCGTGTTGCATTTTTATTTGCGTTAATCTTTTCTTCATTTTAATGCATGTATTTATTACATGTAATCATACATTACCATTGTTTTATTCTTCTTTTAAATATTTATATCTATGCATATAAATACACATATGCACTATTTAAATATTTCATTGACATGCGGGGTGTTACATTCTCCCACCCTTAAGAAATTTCGTCCTCGAAATTCGATAAGGTGAAAATAGATAACCCCTCGCATAATATCCATCCATCATGTGTGCATCCAATTTTTGCAAACATTGCGCACTTATGCAAAGTGTAATACAACATAGTAATACATGTATGCCTAAGCAGTACCTCCTATATGTATGCAAAATTTTCTAAATCCCTTAAAAAAATGATGCGCACATCCTAAATATATTGGCAATTCTACATGAATGCAATATTTTGAAAATCAACAATACAGTACCAACCAAATTTACTTTTCGAATTTCAGAAAAATCTAATTTTCTAAATTCGATTTCTTATGTTACAAAAAGGTGAAAAACAGAAAATTTCACATCTTCTGTCTTTCTTTTAGTCACCTTTTTCTGTCCGTACTTGGATTTTATGTAACTAATTTTAAAGATTCTTTATTTTGTGGAAAATAGTAATAAGGACAAACTTTGGAGAAAATTTAGTTTGAAGGACGTCAAGTTTTATTTTTAGGCTGAAGGACAAACTTTGAAAAAAATTAGGCTAAAAGACAATGCTAAATGTAATTAGCATTTTCTGCAGTGTAAAACTGAATAATGCTGGTACATTTAGCATTTTCGTATAGTGTAAAAAACTGAATATAATGCTAATTATATTTAGCATTTTCTTTCAGCTTAATTTTGGTTCAAAGTTTGTCCTCCAGACTAAAAATAAAACTTGGTGTCCTTCAGCCTAATTTTTCGGCAAAGTTTGTCCTTCTCCCTAATTACCTCCTTTATTTTCCTATCCAAGCACAAAGCACAAAAGAAAATTTTCTTTGTTACAGATTTTATTTTTCAACTTATCTTCGAAAAATTTGTTCTTATTCGCCTTTTTCTCAGAATTTTCCATTTTTCTTTAATTATTGTGTTTGTTGCTTTACTGAATTTGTTGTTCCTTTTTAGTTATTCCATTACTCTTTTCTTATCTTATTTAACTTAATCCTCTGATCTAAATTTAGTTTCAAATAAGCCTTTTAGTCTTTCAACTAAAACAGGAAAACAGACACTCTACTAAGCTACTACTAAGGGCCAAGAATCTCAAAACTATGTCCCCCTTAGACAGAAAAATTCAAACAGCAGGATGTAAACACTTACTTTCCCTCTACTGTCTAGTAGTCACCACTAGTCCTTGCTGTGTACTAACATAAATTTTTAAGCAACACCCTTGGCTTTTCAATGCTTACGCATTCTACGGGAACTTACGATTATTCCAAGATAATTCTCGCTATTGCTTCATAGCCTCAAAACTTTTGCCTTCTTCTCTAGGCACTAGTCTTCACCTACTCCTTGCTTTTGAAACATTGTTTGACCTTTTCATTTCACTTTTCTTCCGAAAGTTAAAAGTATCAAAACTTTAATTTCCTCACCAAAACTTACTTTTTCCAAACCATAAAACATGTCATTTAAAAAAAATGAATCATTTTTTTTTCAAAGGAGTAGACAAGGACAACTATTTCTTAATTATGTTTACAACTGCTCTTACTTACAATGCCAGTTCAGTTACTTACTACAAGGTGCAAACATCTACTATATTCTTAATTTCTACAACTTATTTTGTCCACCCAACAAAATTTTCTCTTTTAAAACGATTTATCAAAAATGATTGTCAAAATAATAGGGATTTCAAAACTTTCTTTACTGAAAATTTCATCTTTCAACAAAATACAACATAATCTAAGTTTTGCTATCGAATCATTTCATTCAATTTAACAAGAAAACTAGCGAGCTATACATGCTCTATAATGTGCACATTTTACTGAGAGAATTTTATTTTAGACAAAATTTTCATAAGAAATCACTGTTTCCAAAATATACCCCATTTTACATCAAAATTCAATATGTACTTTTCTAATATGTTCTTTATATAATTTAAAACAATAACTTTTAAGATCAAAACTTGAAAGCACCATAAACCATGTTCCAAAAAGCTTTTACAATTTCAAGTTCTAAAAAGTTAACAATGGGGTTAGACTCAAAGCGGGTTTCCAATTTTTCCTAGGCTTTCCTAGACATTCCCACAAAAGTCAATTCTCTCAACTATATATATTCCTAATCCATTCTTCTCTTTTTAACTTTTTCCAATTTTTAAGGTTTTACTGCTAAACCCACTAACCTGAAATACTAATACATGGGATTCACCTTTCTTCCATACAAAGTATATTATACACTTCCTACCCAAATTACCTAAGGGTCTCAGATTTCCATATTCGTTTCTTTAGTGTACAGAACAGATATCCCAGTTCTCATCATATTATGCTCTTTCTATTTAGTGGGTTCCTCTATGGATTTAGGTATATATATATATAATAGATATTTATACTTTTAAAAATACAAATACGTTTGCTCACTATTTATACAGGAATCCTAAACCTAAGCTCTGATACCAGATGTAATAACCCGAATTCTGACAGAACGAACTTTTTCAAAATTCTAATCAATTGAAAGTCGTATTGGTTTGTTTGGTATCCTACAGAAATGACAGAGATATAAAATATATCAGAGCTCAGAAAACATCTCATAACAGAATGGATAAAATATAATGTTACAAAATATAGCCTTACCCAGATAATAATATTGCCTAACCAGTATCCAAGGCTATCATATCTCTGCCACAAATCTAACTTGCAAGTATGTTATGATGAGGGGGGCAGAACACAAGTTCTGGTGATTAGATTTAAACTACACATTTTGGATAGTCCTACATATACCATTCAGTTACATTTTCTTATTTATTAGGTTACTTGGGTTAACAACACTCAACGCTTACACACACATTATACCCATCTACTTTCCAGTGGATTAACCTAACACAGTATATATGTAGCGACCCCCAATATTAAGGTACATCCCATAGTACCCCGCTCACACGGTCTCTACCGTAACACCACAGAAATATACGCAGTCCCTCAGCCTACGCCAGAGCGACGTACGAATCTCTATATAACAACACTACATTCTGCATAGATCTTCTATCTCCACACTACATAAGCTTATGGATTTCCACCTTCGATCAAATCAGATTCCATCATAGAGTAGTGCCCTAGAGTCTACGATACACCACCCAGAGCGGATATACATGTATCTAGACTTTTCATATACGTATCGCCAATCGTATTCGATACCGTAATCTTTATAATACACCATTCGGAAGTGGTATGCATGTATCCGCACATATCTACTTTGCAACGAGTCCCGTAACAGGGTTGTATTAGGAACACAGAACTCGGTCGGGAGCTTTTCAGATATTTGTATACACATATGCTAAGGTCTGCATTTTGAGTAGCTATGGTCCCTCCCAACTCCTCCCTCAACTAGTGAAAGACGAACAAAACTAAGAGCTAGTGACCTGGCCCCAGAGAAAACAACAAATAACAAATCCTAATTGGCCTGTCTCTCACCCATAGCCTTGATAGCAAATGGTCCATGGTCTTTTGGTTTAGCTCTCTGTCTTTCCGCATCACATATCACGCTGACTGTCGATGGTTGGTACCTGATGACTTGCTATCAACAGATGGTTAGACATGTCGGTAACTCGATAAAAATGGTCGTAACCCAGCCTAGTCACAAGGCAACTGGATCGTCGAATCACCTATGCCACCCTACAGCCTTCTGATTACCCACTATCGTGGTAATCAAGGTATACTCACCGGTAGAAACGCACAGACCTAACCTCTGCGACCACAGTTTGAATGTTGTCACCGCAAATAGGACTACCAAGAGTGTCCTCCACATCCCAGGAAGCCGTGTGCTTCCCCTTCCAGTCCTTTAGAGCCAACATAATATCAGCAGAGCAACGGGCAGAACAGGCAAAATAATCAGATGGATGTACGCTCCCCTCTTGTCCCATGACACCACGATGATCTACCCCGTTGGGTTATTCACTTTCAGGCGTACGGACTAGTCCAAGTACTTCAGGTTGATGTGTTATTAGACCTTATGTCTAGACATTTAATTACGCGCTCGCTCTGTCTCATCAGATTTCTAGTTAACTTGATTATTCCCATTTACATTGACTTCTTATTCAAGTTACCAAGTTCCTCTTGCTTATTAATTTCAGTTATATAAGTTAACCCATTTAAGTTTATTAATAAGACCATAACATATTATTCTCTAGATTATAATCCAAGGTCTGTAATCTACAATCTCTTTATATTATTCATTGTCTGATTCCATAGTTACAATAACATGTTCTACTTAATATGCAATTAAGTATATTTTATCTCAATTCACCTATTTTCTGTATAACATGTCACTTATTATTTATGATTAAATATAATTTGTTTCATACCATATATTCACCTCATTCTTTCTTATTTAATCACAATTCCATCTTACACCGTTATTACAACTTGTCATTGTTTACTTATTAACTTAGTTATCTTAATTAAGGTTTACTAATAACTTTCCTTTCTATTTATTATAACTTATTTTATAATTTTCACTTGTCTCTAGGACAAGCCTACCACTATATAACATTCTTATTAATGTAATTAACTACAACTAGGTTGGAACCTGTACCACGAACACGGGGAGACGTGGATATTATGGCGTGAAAGGGTTGGAAGGTTAAAAAAAGCATGTTTGGAGTGGTTATTGTTTGGTTTAGAAGGAAATTTGATTTTTTTTTAGAGTGGTAAAGTTTAGTTTGCCTTTTCATGTGGCATGATATGTACTGTAAAAAAGAAAAAAGGTTGTAGTGACCCTATGTTTTGCGAGGAAAAATGAATTGATGGTGTATTGAAGTAGAAGTAGAGGACGGGTCCTTTTTCTGTGACATTGAGAGGATGAAGTGTATAGTTTGATAGTTTTCATATTGATAGAGTGCTGCTAAAAGCACCCAAATTTCTTCTTCTTAATACCATGCGTGGTATAAGGACGTATAAACCTGGGTGCTTTTAGCATCACATGGTGGTTATATGCTAAAAACACCCAATTTTACACTTTCTAATACCACTCATGGTAATAGAAAGAAGAAATTTGGGTGCTTTTAGCAACACACTATTGATAGAAAAAGCTCCAAATGACATGGCCCAAACTCGCCCTTACGGGAAAGCCCGGATTGAGTTGAGAACGTGACAAATCATAACACAAACAACAGAACATTTCATTACTTACTACAACAATTACATCAGAGTACAAGAACATAACAGAGTATGTGTAAGTAATATACATTAGAAATTATCAGAGATTTAAATTACATTTAAATACATAGCAGCGGAAAAAGAATACATAACACAATTAAAAGAAATACACGGATACAGAGCATTCCGAATATAACTTCAGCTGTAAATCCTGGATCCTGTGAAAATAATAATCTGCAAAACCCAACTACTAGCTGCCCGTGTGGAAAATAGAGGCACCCGGAGTTTAGGTAAAACAATAAACTCCAATTCAGTCATGGGACTGGTATGAAAACTAAAACAGTTATTTAAAACTTTTCTTTTAAAAGTAGAGTAAATCAAGGGACCACGCCGTATAACACGGAACGAGTTTCTTCCCAAGAATACCAATGCAAAAACAAACAACGCAATGCTTTTAGGAAAAATGAAGCTATTATAAGACTCATGTCCTATCACATAATGCAACGCAAGCCGGAGGATAGAGTTTTCCCTTATAATAGCCAAATATGCTTGGTACATTTAAAACAAATCATTTTGATACTGTTATAAGTGCATAGTGTCAAAAACTGCTTCAAATATAAATGTATCAATCATAGACGGCATGGGTACCATATATCATGTCGCCATACTAGTTCTACAATTAAAACCGAAATGTCACGTATTGGAAATTGGATTCCATCTATGAACCAAGGCAAGGGATCGTCCTTACCAAATTCGAGACAATCTAGCACCATGACTCAGGGTCAACTGCAAATGCACCTTGGCTCTTCAGGGCCGGTACCGTCGGTGATTAATAATAGTTGAACAATATGTTTCCCTCCCTATGGGGCATAAACCTGGTCAGTATGTTGACCATCATATCCATCGGACCCATAGTGACAAATATATCTGAGGTACCTCGCTATCCATTAAATAATAAGCAACATCCACATGAGTAAAATGTCTGGGCTCCATATCGCGACACCACTCCTATCTTGAAAGAAACGCATGGAACCTTGCAGTCCTCTCCCGTTTCCAGTTCATACCGGGGTGTGAGGCTCGCGAATTAACGCTATGCACAAAGCTATGCCCTTTAAGGCCGTGCTTTGATCATCAACCACAAGACCCTGCTTTTCAACAAAAGCCTTGATCTTTTGCATCTCAGCATGCCACACAGGCAATTCATACCATGCGACTGATGTCTATCGATATATAACCTCTGAGCTCGTACGTCTCAGAGAAGGGTGTAAAGCAAGAGAATAAATTCTCCGCCACCAAACAGATATATAATTAATAGAAATCAATCAACACAGAATAAAATCCAATGTCAGACACACATCCATTTACTATTTTGTTCTGGGTTTGAACGAAATCGGAGGCACCTTATTCCTCGTCCCATATGTCCAATACAGAAGAGAGGTCCTCGCATATCCAGTCGATCTCCAAGTACGTCTGGATTATCACCACTTATTACCTTGTCTTGGGTGTACAACCCAATCAAGACATCAGTAATCGTCCAAATGATGTGAAGACCTCCGGTATTTAACCACCGTCTTCATCGTCGACTTAACGTCGTATCAATTATTCGGAATGGGATAAACCCAGTCTTTCCAAATAACTCGCGTATCTTATAAACAAGTGCTATAAAAACACAACATATGCCTCATTCCAATCCAGAATATTCTTTTATTCAAATATTCTTTTCACAATTTAAACCAAATTAAGGTTTTCCAAACTAGTCGGGATTAGCGAACCTTACCGACGTAATCATTTATTTTGTTTCCCAATCCCAACCTATTTATCCCATGGAGCAAAACTGGTAATACTCCATATCTAACACCATGGTGTTATCGGTAAATTTAGTTACTATTTCACGTTCAAATCTAATTAAAGATTTAACTATCGCTTGGAGTAAAACTGGTGGTACTCCATTCTCGATCATTTCCCAAATTTGATAATTTAAATTATCACGTTCTCATTTCAATCTAATTAAATATTCATTAAACTCCACTTAATTATAATCTTCCCAAAAATCAATATTAATGATTGTTTAACTTTGGGAAATCAAACATGCCACATTGACAATCTACACCGTACCACTGATTTCTGCCGATATATAACATCTAAGCTTGTACGTCTTAGAGAAGGGTATTAAGCAAGAGAGTAAATTCTCCGCCACCAAACAAATATATATTTAGCAAAGATCAACAATATAGTTCGAAATACAAAGTCAGACATGTAATCCTGTCTTTAACTGGGTTAAAGAACCAATGTCAATTAAAACACAGTTCACGATAAACCCAAAATGACATTCCATTAAATATGGAATCTTCACGGAAAAACAAATCAATATATAATCGATATCAATTCCCGTATCCGACTAATAATATAAATGGAATAATGATAAAGCCTTTTAAATTCCATATATATTAACAGTCTTCCTTGACAGAAGCTTACTTCGATTATTACCAAATCGAATTCCATTCAATTCCGATTTAATATATTATATTGGTAAGCTTTACTTTGGAAAATTTCCATTAAATCTTAATAAAAAGATTTATAAATTCCAAATCACATTTCACTGTTAATCGAGTTAAAGAACGAATATCGTTAAAAACACAGTTCACAATAAACCCAATTTATATTCCATTTTTATTCCAATTACTAAATATAACTAGAAACTCCAATAATCTTAATAAAAAGATTTAATCTTTTCACACGGGGTTTAAGAACAGTGTTACTGAAGACACCATTCACGACAAACCCAAATCCAATTCTATTATTCAATTCCAATTAAATATTGATTAATTGGAAAACTTCACTAATTCTTAATTAAAAGATTTTTTTCTCAACTGGGTTTAAGAACAGTGTTAATGAAGACACCATTCACGACAAACCTAAAATCCCATTTGATATTAAATGCAAGGCTGTGAATAGAAATTATATCGGCTTATATTCAATATCAAATTCTGAAACCAACAAATATCGCATTGGAAATAATGATATAAATATATCTTCCAAATTTCCATAACAGTATCCATATAATCACGGAATCCAATATCGAAATATTTCGAAGATTATTCCCATTCCAAATCCATTCCAATTTGTTCGTTGGAAATTTCTGGTTATTTTAAAACCATTCACAAATCAAATTTATTTAGAAATTATTGGATTTCAAATCTAGTTAATAACTAGTTCATTTTGATAAAAATATATTTTTATCTTTACAAACGTGGAAATTTTCATCTAAATTCTTTCCAAATCATTTATTATGATTTTACACAAATTATTGATACTTTTAATAATTTATTAAGGCCCTTTCAGTCGATTTCCATAAACGGTCATCGAACTGCATTTACAACGACCTTTTCCAAATTTGATTTGGACATATCTCCAAATCCAACTGTTATATTTCAAATCTCTTATATTCATTGGAAAGCTCTTTTCGATACGAACCCAACAGTTCCAGTTTAGGAGAATCCGACGGTCGGATCTCCCGTAATGTCAATTTGAAGTCAATGGTTGAAATTTGTGAACTACCAATGCGCGTTCTATTCAGGCCATTAAATATATATAATATATATTATATATATTTTGTTGATTTCCATTTAAAACGTATTTTATAAATCGTTTATAAATTCATTTTAAAACGATTCTAACTTCATTTTTAGTTTTACATCAAAATTGAATATTCCATATCATTATAATATAAAATGATAATGCTTTCAAAATATCTGATTTAGAAATAATTTCCTTTTCGATATTCATTATAAAAACGAATAAAATCGATATAAATATAGTTCGTGTCAAAATGGCACAAATCTAATCAACACGGCTTTATATATTTAAATATTTCCGTATCCATCCAAAATCGGACATCAAATTCACATTTTAATCCTTTACTGAATATTATTTTAAACATTGATTACATAGTTATTATAATTAATTAATAATTTAAAACTTAATCCATCTCTCCCGTATACCTCCAGTAACCAAAAGCGAACCCACCCTCGTCACAAACTTCACGCCACCGCCCCTCTTTTCGATCATCGGAGGCCAATCCAACTTGACCACGCCGTATCCCCTTCCCAGCGCCACCATCCCCCTAAGTTCTGGCCATCTCAAATGCTGGCGGTGCCCAAAATCTGATCCCAAACCGCACAACTTCGAATTAAAAAATCACCCAATCCACCATGTTAAAACTAATCATGGTCGTTCAGATTCAAGAACTCGAGATTCTTAACAAATTTGCTTTAGAAATTTTGAATTTTATTGAGTAGATTTGAAGAATTTGGGTAAAGAATTTCGGAGCCCATCCGCCATCGATTTCAAAGAACGGCGGCGGAAATATTATGAGCCTAGGGTTATGCAGAAAATAATATATATATTTATATTTAATATTATTTTAATACCCACTTTAGTGGCTTATCGTTCCGAACTCCAAATTAAACCCAATGACTGTCGTCCCGAGCCAAATACCCTCATTCCAGACACAATGGGATATGTTTCGTAAGCCAATTCGTTTGTTTCGATCAGTTTTCATCAAAATTAAAATATAAATCAATGTATATTGAATTTAAACGTACGTTTTAATTTATCGGAGCAACATACTAACTCCAAAAATTACAGAAAAATAAATCTAGCTATGTTTTGACGATAAGATCCTAATAAAACTAATTTCGTCGAATTTGGAGACTGTTTAAAAAATGGTCATTTTCCGGTCAATCCAATTCAAACTGAATTGACCAAACACGTTTAAATCCACCACGCTCACATATTAATTCCAAAAATTATAAAATTTGGAATCTAGCAATAATTTGACATTCCGGATTCAACAGAAGTGGTTTCGTCGAAAACGGAGGTCATTTGCAAAATGGCTATTTTAAGGGATTATATTATATGTAATATATATATATATATCTATCTTTATTAATAATTCTCTTGGAAACACATATTTTTGGTCCGACCTTGAAGTACCAAAATTACCCTTTTTGTATTCAAATTTTAAATGCGTAATCAATGTGCGCATTAATAACTCTACTAACATTGTTTTTTTACATTTGTTTCTATACTCATTTAATTAAATCTTCTACCATTTTTAATGCACAAATTATTTCAATTTCAAACGTGTACCATCAATATGCGCATATCCAATTTAAAATAGAACGTTGCTTAATTAGCATAATTAAACTCTCTTTTATTTCTTGAATTCATACCATTTATGATGTACATTATTTCTCCAACTTATATCTATACATTTTCATTTTAAATTTATCTACATGTATGTTTACGTCAACCTTCAAAATTTTGATATTATTCTCATTAATTCTGTTTTATTATCTTCCTTTTTTAGTATACTGAAATTATCCTCTCCGTATTTATTTCTTTTTTAAAACAATTTTTTTTTTAATTTGTTCTTTCTGTTTTTGATGCGCATTCAAATTTTAAATGCGTAATCAATGTGCACATTAATAATTCTGTTAACATTATTTTTTACGTTTGTTTCTATACTCATGTTAATTAAATCTTCTGCCATTTTTAACATACAATTTATTTCAATTTCAAACGTGTACTACATCTTAGGCTTGCGTTTAGATTTGAGAACAAATCAAATGTGCTTGGGTCAAAATACCTTTTTTTCTAGATATTTCCAATGCATCAGTATAAGTATGCATGTCCCTTATCAATTGTTACTTCATTTTATTTTATCATTCACTAAAAGATTATTCGGTTGCTTCATTCTGAGGCAATAAGGTATGAGATATGTTTTTCTTTTTCTTTATATTAAGACAAAATGGTGGAATATCTTTAAGTGGAAATACTTACGAATTTATTTACATTTTTTTAACTCTTTTCATATTTTTAAGTTCTATATAATATTTGTAAAATACACAAAATTTGACAAAAAAAACGTGTGTCGTCATCACGTGCGGAGCGCGTGCCGTCATCATGCGTGAAGCGCGTGCCGTGACGCTCGTATATATAAATTCCATAGCGACTATTTTGAATTTTATACTGGACAAAACTTTTAATTCGCGTTATGAAATCTGGATTTTTCACATTTGTTCGAAAGATATAATTAAACAGATTCAAATATTTCTGATTTTACTGAAATCTGATTTATTTTGAATCCTGTACATTCGCTTGAAATTTGAAACCGGATTTTCATACTACCGCGCCATTTTGAGTTCGTTTTATAATTAAAATAAATTTATACGTTCTAACTTTGATTTAAGTAAATTTTTAGTCGTTATTATTTAAAATAAACCATTTTAAATATCTGAAATCCGTTAAAATCGCTAAAATAAAATTTTTAAATTGGTTTTGAAAATCCGGGTTGTTACAATCTCCCCCACTTAAAATCTTTTCGTCCTCGAAAAGGAACGGAGCTGAAAGTTGTTTAACTAACCAACTCAACTTTCATTCTAGCGTTCATTCTTCAACTTTTCAATTTCTAAGAATTTCTAATTTTTCAAAAATTAGCTAACACCCTAGATTTTCGAAAAATTTCGCCATAACCTCCTTTGTACGGGGAGACCTTTAAAACCGCAACTAGCCTCACAGGGCCCTCACCAATCCAAAAGAAAATGAAAAAGCTAATCGGCTCATAAAATCATCTAACCCAAGAAATACAATAAACATGTACCTATTTGTCGGGCATACAATTTTATTCCTCTTCTTAGCTTCCTTGCTATGACCTGTTCAATGTATATACATGTATATGCATGCAATTTCAATCAATTTTTAATTCAGTTCAAATTTTGATTCAAGTTGGCTCAATTTACTTTTCATTCTCTTATTGGTTTCAACAATTTTGTTAGTTAAACTAATAATCAAAAAACACAACCAGCAATCAGTTAGTTGGTTAAATTTTCAATCATATATCTTTAACATATATACTAAAAAATTCAATTTTTAGCACCAAATCACAACAATAAACCCCACCTAGTTTTGGTTCTCACACTAGTCAATTGGAAATATATAGATATCCCACTTTCGAAACTCGAACATAAACTACTGATGCTGACATGTCAATCACCAGTATCATCAGAGTCGTCTCCGGGCGACTAGAGTCTGATTCTATATCTACCCAGTGTATTTGAGATTTCGTATACCCGCTAGCCAGGCGTATATGCAAAATCTTCGTATACTAGATTGTCCAAAATCAATTTAAAATAAAATATTCAAATATGTATAATAAGGTTTAAATTTTCAAAACAAAATTGTTTTTTATTTTTAAAAATAACACACTTCGGACTCATTCTAGGATACTGCTGATCCCATCTCTAATGACTCATTCTTATAGGATGTTACTAATCCTATCTTCGATGAATTCTTTCGTTCGGTTCTAATGTGTCTTGTTCTCGAGCTCTGTAAACCAAATCTCTGATACCAACTGACACGACCCAAACTCACCCTTACGGGAAGGCGCGGATTGAGTTGAGAACACAGCATATCAGAACTATAACACCCTGGATTTTTGAATAATAGAATTAACTAAATTAAAGAATAATTAATCTCAGATATGAGAATTAAGGGAAATGGGTTATGCCATTGTGTTCGTCTCGGAATTCTGGTTGAGATAGAGTCCGAGTTTGCGGGAAACGGATATCGGATGAAGGAGATATGGATGAACGAAGTTAGGTGGCAAAAAAAAAGAGATTGCACTGGCGCACTTGGGAAGTGCGCCAGTACAAATTTGCACTGGTGCACCTGCCAAGTGCGCCCAAGACGAGCAGCAAGCCTGCACAGCTTTATGGTTCAGTCTAATCCTTGTTGTGACTCATTGCTAAGTCCTTTCTGACTCCTTGCTGAGTCATTAGGGCAGAGGTGTCACCCTATCCCGACTGAATGGTTTTGATTAACCCTAGGATCATCCGACGGTTATAATTAAATTAAAATTCTATATAAATATGGGTAGACTCAAACCCTAAAACAAAATAAAAACTGAAACTATGGCCGTCATGCTGTCATCTTGTAACCTAGAGTAGCCGCCACCAATTAGAGAGGAAGAACAGCTAATCAATTCAGTTCTATTCAACTCTAACAACGAATCTACTTCAAAGGAAAGCTAATTCAACTTCAGAACCCAGAATTCAGAACTCAAGACCTTCTTTGAGTTGTGAGTTCGATTTCTTTAATAAAATAACTAGCAATTTAATTGGATTAAGTTATGATGTGGATTATTTGGATATGATGTGAATTATTGACCGCATGTTATAATTATGTTGAAAAATTATGATGTTATCATACATGTTGTAAATTCTATGATGTTATGTTGTGATCATCTATGTTGTAAAGTTACGATGCTATCATCTATGTTGTAATTCTATGATTGGCTTATGTATAATCAAATCATCATGTTGTTCATATACTAGTTTGCTTATGTTGATTCATATGATAAATCATGTATGTATGCAAGTTTAGATTTTGATTTAGACATGAATCATATGCAAGTTGGGGAAAATTATATGTAACCTTACATGTTTCATGACATCTAGTTTATGTGAAAATTTGATCTAAAGTTAGGCTATGACATGTGTGAGTTCTATGATAAATTCTACATGCTAGTTTACATGTTTAGATGTAAGTTTACACCATTGTTATGTTGCATAAATCACATATGCAAGTTTATATAAATATATGAGTTTGGAATATGAATCATGTTATGCAAGTTTGTGGTTATTGCCTATGCAAGTTTACACCTTTAGATATAGATCCATGACATACATGATTTATGCAAGTTGTGACCATTACCTAAACAAGTTTACACCTTTAGATTTGGATCTATGACATATGTAGTTTTATGCAAGTTGTAACTTTAGCCTATGCAAGTTTTAGATGTAGAACATCATTCACACATGCAAGTTCACCCCTATGTTTAGATCTAGTTTTATCTATATGTATGTTGTGATGTTTTCACTTTATTCTATGAGTTAGACTATTCGAGTCTAACGTATATTTTACGTTAAACAAACGAATGTACAACGTGGGGGTAATGGGATAATATCAAAAAGATTTAATATTAAGAATTGGCATAAATGCCTTAAATGGCATAAAATGAATTTGTGATGAAAATGGGTATGATTTTACATACCATAAATAGATGGACATAATTGAGTCAATTATATCAATAGTTAAATTTGGAATTGATTGATAATTTGAATAGGGAAATTAATTCAAATTGGGGGAAGATTAATTAGGAGTAATTAATCGTCTAAGACACGAGGTTAGGCTCTTTTGTGGTGTAAGACTGTCCGGACCCGCCCGGCAAATCCAGCTACCACAAATGCCAGTCTAATGTGGGAGGTCTTAGGCATAAATTAAATACATAACAATTGTAAAGACACGAGGTTAGGCTCGTTTGTGGTGTAAGACTTCCCGGACCGGCCCGGCAAATCCAGCTGCCATAAATGCCAGTCTAATGTGGGAGGTCTTTATGAGGTTATGGTCTTAATGAATTAAGAAACACTTAACCAGATAAACATGTAGTGGGACATGAGGGGGTTAGGTGGGTGCCTTGGGTGGCATGCGTGCCTTGGGTGGCATTTGAAATACGATTAGAAACACTTAATCAAAATTGAAACATGTAAGTGAACATGAATAAGAAGAGGGTTAAGTGGGATGTACTAGAGGGGACCAAGCTTAGGTGGATAGCTTGTGTCAAGTAATGGGGGCCCGTTTCAACCAGTAACCCATACATATCTTTGTGGGCTCGACCCAAGTCAAGGATGGGACACACATACTGGGCTTGACTGTAAGAGGCCAAAACGGGTTAGCGGTGGCAACGCAAGTCCAACGGGTTCATATGCGTGTGTGAGCCCGGGCTGGTAGGTAAGACGTTGTTGCATCGTGTAGGTATAAGTCGTGCATCATTGGTGGTATCGGGTTGCCACTTTAGGGAGTGATACACCCCACTGTGGGGCCAACATGGGTATCTACGAGTTAGGGAGCCGATCGCATGGGGGTAGTGGGTACACTTAGTGGAGATAGGGGCAGGCGGCACCTATGAAGGCAGCTAGGGGTGCACGAAACAACCATAATCATTATTAAGTTCTGTAGGCGGGATCAACCTTAGGGTGACTTGTGGTGGTGCAGTATAGTAGTGGTGGTGCAGTATAGCAATTATCTTATAGTGGTTTATGTGCGCTTTAACGTTATCTATGTTCATCTTATTTCCTTGTTTACTCTGTCGTACTCAATTGTTCACAGTCATTTCCTTATTTTCCAACTTATGCCTTAGCCTAGTTATTTTGGTAATTATATTGTTAAAGTTATCGCACTCGCCAGACTTTATGTCTGACCCCCTTTGTTTCCTCCTCTTTTCTTCCTTCCCCCCACCCCTCCAGGTGCTCAGGTTGGAACTAGCACCAGTGGAGCTTGATTTTGGACAGTTATATCGCTGCTTTTAGAAGTTGCTTGGATCGCTGAAGTAAAGTCAACCTCTCTTATTTATGGCTATTTTTAACTGGGGTTATGTCTTTCAATTTATGTACTTTGATTTAGGCAAGATGGATATTATGTACTTTGACTATGGTTTTTGATGATGTAATCAAACTTAAGTATTTTCCGCTGCAATGAAATAAAGTTTTAAAGTTTTAGTACTGTTTATATTTGTCTTGTTGTTAAGTTTCTGTTCTATACACACTTAAAATGTTCCATGAAAGTTAATGCATTCCATTTGTGAGTGACATTAATGGACGTGGGGTGTTACAAGAACACAAACAATAAAACATTTCATTGCTTATTACAACAATTACATCAGAGTACAAGAATATACCAGAGTATGTGTAAATAATATACATTAGAAAATATCAGAGATTTAAATTACATTTAAATACATAGCAACAGAAAAATAATACTAACACAATTGAAAGAAATACACGGATACGGAGCATTCTGAATATAGCTTCAGCTGTAAATCCAGGATCCTATAAAAATAATAATCTGCAAAATTCAACTACTAGTCGCCCGTGTGGAAAATAGGGGCACCCAGAGTTTAGGTTAAAACAATAAACTCTAGGTCAGTCATGGGACTGGTGTAAGAACTAAAACAGTTATTTAAAACTTTTCTTTTAAAAGTAGAGTAAATCAAGGGACCACGCCATATAACACGAAACGGGTTTCCTCCCAAGAATACCAGGGAAAAAACAAAAAGCACAATGCTTTTTAGAAAAATGAAGCTATTATAAGACTCAGGTCCCATCACATAATGCAACGCAAGCCGGAGGATAGATTTTTCCCTTATAATAGTCAAACATGCTTGGTACATATAAAACAAATCATTTTGATACTATTATAAGTGTATAGTGTCAAAAACAACTTCAAATATAATTATATCAAACATAGACGACATGGGTACCATACATTATGTCGTCATACTAGTTCTACAATTAAAACCAAAATGTCATGTATTAGTTCATCTATGAACCAAGGCAGGGGATCGTCCTTACCAAATTCGAGACAATCTAGCACCATGTCTCAGGGTCAGCCGCAACTGCACCTTGGATCTTCAGGGCCGGTCACCCATCGGTGATTAATAATACCTGAACAATACGTTTTCCTGCCCTATGGGGAATAAACCTGGTCAGTATGTCGACCATCATATCCATCGGTCCCGTCTTGACCAATATATCTGAGGTACCTCGCTATCCATCAAATAATAAGCAACATCCACATGAGTAAAATGTTTGGGATCCATACCATGACACCACTCCTAGTTAGAAAGAAATGCGTGTTCTCCATGCAGTCCTCTCTGGTTTCTGGTTCATACCGGGGTGTAAAGCTCGCGAATTAACGCTATACACAAAGTTATTCCCTTTAAGCCGTGCTTTGATCATCAACCACAAGGCTCTGCTTTTCAACAAAAGCCTTAATCATTTGCATCTCAGCATGCCACACGGGAAATTCACGCCATGCGACCGATGTCTGTCGACATATAACCTCTGAGCTCGTATGTCTCAGAGAAGGGTGTTAAGCAAGAGAATAAATTCTCCGCCACCAAACAGATATATATTTAATAGAAATCAATCAACACAGAATAAAATCCAACGTCAGACACACATCCATTTACTAGTTCGTTCTGGGTCTGAACGAAACCGGAGGCACCTTATTCCTCGTACCATATGTCCAATACATGAGAGAGGTCCTCGCATATCCGGTCAATCTCCAAGTACTTCTGGGCGATCACCACTTATTACCTTATCTTGGGTGTACAGCCCAATCAAGACATCAGTAATCATCTAAATGATGTGAAGACCTCAGGTCTTCAACCACCGTCTTCATCGTCGAATTATCGTCGTATCAATTATTCGAAATGGGATAAACTCGGTCTTTCCGAATAACTCGTGTATCTTATAAACAAGTGCTATAAAAACACAATATATGCCTCATTACAATCCAGAATATTCTTTTATTCAAATATTCTTTTCACAATTTAAACCAAATTAAGGTTTTCCAAACTAGTCGGGATTAGCGAACCTTACCGAAGTAATCATTTATTTTGTTTCCCAATCCCAACCTATTTATCCCACGGAGCAAAACTGGTAATACTCCATATCTAACACCATGGTGTTATCGGTAAATTTAATTACCATTTCACGTTCAAATCCAATTAAAGATTTAACTATTGCTTGGAGTAAAACTGGTGGTACTCCATTCTCGATCATTTCCCAAATTTGATAATTTAAACTATCACATTCTCATTTAAATCTAATTAAAGATTCATTAAACTCCACTTAGTTATAAACTTCCCAAAAATCAATATTAATGATTGTTTAACTTTGGGAAATCAAACATGCCACACTGACAATCTACACCGTACCACTGATTTCTGCCGATATATAACATCTAAGCTTGTACGTCTTAGAGAAGGGTGTTAAGCAACAGAATAAATTCTCCGCCACCAAACAGATATATATTTAGCAGAGATCAATAATACAGTTCGAAATACAATGCCATACATGTAATCCTATCTTTAACTGGGTTAAAGAACCAATGTCATTTAAAACACCGTTCACGATAAACCCAAAATCACATTCCATTATATATGGAATCTTCACGAAAAAACAGATCAATATATAATCGATGTCAATTTCCGTATCCGACTAATAATATAAATGGAATAACGACAAAGCCTTTTAAATTCCATATATATTAACAGTCTTCCTCCGCATAAGCTCACTTCAATTATTACCAAATCGAATTCCATTCAATTCCAATTAATTATTAAATTGGAAAGCTTTACTTTGGAAAATTTCCATTAAATCTTAATAAAAAGATTTATAAATTCCAAATCACATTTCACTATTAATCGGGTTAAAGAACGAATGTCGTTAAAATAACAGTTCACAATAAACCCAATTTACATTCCATATTTATTCCAATTACTAAATATAACTGGAATCTCCAATAATCTTAATTAAAAGATTTATTTATTCTTTTCACACGGGGTTTAAGAACAGTGTTACTGAAGACACCATTCACGACGAACCCAAAATCCAATTCTTTTATTCAATTCCAATTAAATATTAATTAATTGAAAACTTCACTAAATCTTAATTAAAAGATTTATTCTTTTCTCAACTGGGTTTAAGAATAGTGTTAATGAAGACACCATTCACGACAAACCCAAAATCATATTTGATATTAAATACAAGGCTCTGAAAAGAAATTATATCGGCTTATATTCAATACCAAATTCTAAAACCAACAAATATCGTATTGGAAAAAATGATATAAATTTACCTTCCAAATTTCTATAATAATATCCGTATAATCACGGAATCCAATATCGAAATATTCCGAAGATTATTTCCATTTCAAATCCATTCCAATTTGTTCGTTGGAAATTTCTGATTATTTTAAAACCATTCACAAATCCAATTTATTTTATTTAGAAATTATTGGATTTCAAATCTAGTTAATAACTAGTTCATTTTGATAAAATATAATTTTATCTTTACAAACGTTGAAATTTTCATCCCAATTCTTTTCAAATCATTTATTATGATTTTACACAAATTATTAATATTTTTAATTATTTATTAAGGCCCTTTTAGTCTATTTCCATAAACAGTCATCGAACTGCATTTACAGCGACCTTTTCCAAATTTGATTTGGACTATTTCCAACTCCAACAGTTAGATTTCAAATCTCTTATATTCGTTGGAAAGCACTTTTCGATACGAACCCAACGCTTCCGATTTTAGACGAATCTGACGGTTGAATCTCCCGTAATGTCAATTCAAAGTCAATGGTCGAAATTTGCGAACTGCCGCAGCGCGGCACGTTCTATTCAGGCCATTAAATATATAATATATATATTATATATATTTCGTTGATTTCCATTTAAAACGTATTTTATAAGTCGTTTATAAATTCGTTTTAAAACGATTCTAACTTCGTTTTCAATTTTAAATCAAAATTGAATATTCTATATCATTATAATATAAAATGATGATTTTGAAATAATTTTCTTTTCGATATTCGTTATAAAAATGAAAAAAAATTGGTATAAATATCGTTCGCGTCAAAATGGCACAAATCTAATCAACACGGCTTCATATATTTAAATATTTTCGTGTCCATCCAAAATCGGACATCAAATTCACATTTTAATCCTTTACTGAATATTATTTTAAAATATTCGTTATTTTTGAATTGGATTTAGACACAGTCAATTACCATATAATTTATTTATATGGATTTCACGCAACACATGTACACAACAATCATGATATACAATCATCCATCATCCAGAGTGCAATTTACAACTGTATAAGCGTTAAAAATAAACAATTAACGCTCATCACAGCCTGTCAACCCATCGATTGACATACAACTAAATATTGGGATTACTGTATGTCAAATATCATCCCAATACCCCTGTGGGGTTTCAATCAACAAACACGGATTTTTATTTGTGTAGTTGGGCAATGTGTAAAATTTATCGTCCCAATCAATATCAGTTAAATGGGTGTACATAAACAAATCTTCCGATTTGCAAATGGATATTTATTTTCCTTTCCGGAGAACTTTATGTCGTTCATATATATGTTAAAAATTGTATTTTTAAGAATAAAATATTTATTTCAACACATGAATATTTTATATATTTCGTTTATACAATAAAAACGATATTTTTATTGTTCAAACATTTTATTCAACACGTGAATATTTTATACAATTCATTTCACATCACAACACAATACAGTCCAAACAAACAACCATGGTTTGTACAATAAATGGTGTCGAGGGCTTCTAAGCCCTGTCTACATCCTAGTATATATTTAACTGTAAAGTAATTTGAGTGAGAAAGAGTTTTCATAGTCGGTTTCCACTCTACCAATTTTATTTCTGAATTTCTGAACAGTTTGAATTTGAATTTGCCTGAAATTCTGATTTGCTCCAAATCGCTTCTAGTCAGTGTCATTATTCAAGACGGTTCTAATGCAATTTGAATTTCTCGATTTTGTGTCTGTATGCAAAAGTTATGGTAAACAAACATTTAAACATTAATTACATAGTTATTATAATTAATTAATAATTTAAAACTTAATCCATCTCTCCCATATACCTCCAGCAACCAAAATCGAACCTACCCTCGTCGCAAACTTCACGCCATTGCCCCTCTTTTCGATCATCGGAGGCCAATCCAACTTGACCACGCCGTAGCCCCTTCCCAGCGCCATCATCCCTCTGAGTTCTGGACATCTCAAACGTTGGCGGCGCCCAAAAATCGATCCCAAACCGCACAACTTCGAATTAAAAAATCACCCAATCCACCATGTTAAAACTAATCACGACCGTTCAGATTCAAGAACTTGAGATTCTTAACAAATTTGCTTTAGAAATTTTGAATTTTATTGTGTAGATTTGAAGAATTTGGGTGAAGAATTTCAAAGCCCATCCGCCATCGATTTCAAATAATGGTGGCAGAAATATTATGAACCTAGGGTTACACAGAAAATAATTTATATATTTATATTTAATATTATTTTAATTCCCATTTTAGTGGCTTATCGATCCAAACTCCAAATCAAACCCAACGACTATTGTCCTTAGCCAAATACCCCCATTCCGGACACAATGGGATATATTTAGTAAGCCAATTTGACTGTTTCGATCGGTTTTCATCGAAATTAAAATATAAATCAATGTATATTGAATTTAAACGTACATTTTAATTTACCAGGACCACATACTAACTCCAAAAATTACAGAAAAATAAATCTAGCTATGTTTTGATGATACGGTCGTAACAAAACTAATTTCGTCGAATTTGGATATCGTTTGAAAATGGTCATTTTCTGGTCGATCCAATTCAAACTAAATTGACCGAACACGTTTAAATCCACCACGCTCACATATTAATTCCAAAATTATGAATTTTGGAATCTAGAAATAATTTGACATTCCGGATTCAACAAAAGTGGTTTCGTCGAAAATGGAGGTCGTTTCCAAAATGGCTATTTTTAAGGCTTATATATATATATATTCCATAACGACTATTCTGAATTTTAAACTGGACATAACTTTTAATTCCCGTTATGAAATATGGATTTTTCACATTCATTAGAAAGATATAATTAAACAGATTCAAATATTTCTGATTTCACTGAAATCCGATTTATTTTGAATCTTACATTTATTTGAAATTTGAAACCAAATTTTCAAACTACCGCGCAATTTCGAGTTCGTTTTATAATTAAAATAAATTTATACGTTCTAACCTCGATTTAAATAAATTTTTAGTCATTATTATTTAAAATAAACCAATTTAAATATCCGAAATCCAATAAAATAGCTAAAATAAAAATTTTAAATTGGTTCTGAAAATCCGGATTGTTACACCAAAGGTCTTGATGAAAGCCGCATTGTATTTTTCACATTGGCCTAAAATAAATTGTTATAAAAAGAGAGTGTATAAGTGTCATGTTAGATAGAGGAAGAAAAGATCAATTTCTATAATTATGCTATGCATAACGAATGAATTATATGACACTCAAACTTTTTCTTTGGCCCTTTGGTTTTAATATTACTCTTTTTACAATCGCCACTTTTCTGTGGGTTTACATAAAAAATAGTAGTGTTTACAGCAATCATTAGCTAACTGGAAGACAATTTAAGTGGACGACCAGGATGTTTAAAATTTTTGAATGTGCATATAATGAGTATTAAACTCTAACCGTTGCAAATATTATAGGAAGAAAACATAGATACAGAAACAATTTTAACTCCCAAAATATGTAGCAGTTGAACAAATAAGCAATATGTATTTGTTCAAATGAAGTAGGTTTTATATTGATGATGGGCTATGATAATGAATGCAATTAGTGGTTGGCACGGTTCGATCTGATGCGGTTTGAAGTTCAAACCACTTCTGCACCGCATCAAAAGGTTGATGAAAAATACAAACCATTACTAACCGTTCAAACAATCCGATTTTGGTTAGATTTGGATATAATACGATCGAGAGTTACTTTCATCAACAATCAATTTGCGATTGTTTGATTTTGCGTTACTTATAAGATGAATCATAATGTTATCGTGAATTGAAAGATTAGATTCTAACTGTATGAATACTTTAATTTTACATTTGGGGAAAAGTGAAATTGTCTTAATACATTAACCAAATACTAACGTTGATCAATGCATAAACATTTGGTAAGATAACTGAAAGAAGAGTCTAATTACCATTATCCAAATATGGAAATTAATATACTGAAAGCATAAATTTTCCTTTGTAATAACGATTATGGTTAATGTAACAACATCATACGCTGAAAATAGAATATATATCATTAAAATAAAAAATTAGATAATGATGTAATAATTTATGATATTAGTTGTAGAAATTTAATAATTCATGTGGAGTATTCAATTTTCAATATCCATTGTTATTCTTAAATATTAAAACTTTTGTCATGTAAATAATTTCTTCACACTCTTCTCTTTCCTCCATATTATGAAGTACCTATATAAAAGTAAAATCTTAAAAATAAAAAATAATCATAGTCGAATCCTAAACTTTTCCACCATAAAAAGATTTAAATGTAAAAATACGAAAGGGGATTATTCTTGCGCTTAAGACATGATTTTCCATTATCATTCACATAAAAAAGTTAAAATTAGCCAAAAAAAGATTAATAAATAGATTTATAACGAAAAAGTTTTTTTACCACTTAATATGAATAACATCATCAATCATATGTAGAAAAAGTAGTTTGTTATGTGTGCGCTTTTAAGTGCATCAATTGTCCTTATTCGATTAGTTAATCTAATATATAAAACAATAATAATAATAAACTAATTTTCTTAAACTAATTGAAGCTCATTGACTATACATGCTATACAATGTAAATATACACTTTCTCTTTACTTAAATACCTCAACCAAGAATCAAGCTCTTGATTACTACTTGTAGGTAATTAAAGTGCACTGAAAGGTCAGGGCTTTCTTCTTTTTCAAATTATGCAGTGCCGACCCTGTAAAGGGCAGGGCCTTGGGTTAAAACTTTTTATAGGCCCTAAGTTTTGTAAAGAAGCAAAAAACAATTCCAAAACTGGCAGCGGTAAGGAAAATATAACATCATTACCAACACACCGAGATTTGAAAAAGATAGCAATCTTACCATTGAACCACAACAATCTCCCATTTCGATGAGTAAATAAATTATATAAGTATTCATTTGAACAAAAAAATTTGAGGCCCCTACCTCCTTTCTCCTCCTCCTCCCGGGTCCGAGGCCCTAGGCGACCGCCTTGGTCGCCATTGCCTAGGGCCGATCTGAAGCTATGAATCAAACTATTATTTAGTAGAAATCATACACAATCTTTGTATACATAAACTCGGTAAGGCACAAGGTATGGTTGAACGTTAGCTGCGTCAACTTTAAAAATTGCTTTGTGTAATATCCATGATTCAATCACATGAGCATCCTGTTTTTAAGAGACATTCCTAACTTAATCATTAAAACAACACCACTGCTCATTTTTAAAGTTACATGTGAACAATGTAATTGGAGGATAAGTATAGTGAAATGCTTGCCAAAAAAACGATTACAATATTGTGTAAGCAAATATCTTAAACTGATTTGTATTCTGCCATAATTTACATACAGTTCACATCTTGTTGTCGCTTTGAGACAAACTTTTAACAGTCACCAACAATTTTCCCGTTCAAAGACTAAAGCTACAGTTCTTTTGACATTATACTTTAATTTTAAATATTGAAGGGTGCTAAACTTGCATTTGAAGTAAACCATATGCTGCTTCACACAAACTTGTGTCTTTTCTCCTAACTGGTTGACGCCTTCTATCCGCCCTTCCATTTTCCCCAACCCAATCCTGACCATTCTAAATACTTGGTTGCGTCTTTTTATTTTTTCCTTTCTTACAGGTTTCTTTGGACCGCTTGCATGACCCTTTGAGATTTTAGTATCTTTCGCTGCTGCTTCTGCTTCTCTTACATTGCTGCATCTAGCTATATTGGATTGGTTGCTACCTGCAGTTTTTAAATTGGCCTAATTCGTTAGTTATCTTTTCCACATTCCTATGTCCATGTTGATCGGTTTCTCGGCTTCCCTGGCCTGCAGTTGTATCATACCTTGATGCCTTTATTGAGACCACATGCATTCTTCAACGGATTATATAGTTCATTTATATGAGTTTTTTTCTTCTTCTTTTTTGTTGCCGAGGCATGCTTTTACCTCTCTTTTGTTTAATATATACTTTCTTCATTGTCTTTCAAGTTCCTAATCAGGAGGAGCAAAATCTGACGCAAATCGCTTAAAAACTAATAACAACTTTTGGTTGTATTTCTTATGACCCCAGCCAACAACTCATGGCATCAAGCTAGAAAATAAATAACATTTTGTTTAATATATTTGGAGAATTACTGTTAAGTTAGATGGATACATAAGTGGAGTGGAATACAACATTGAAAAAAAATGATAACAATGAATCATAGAATAATGTGTGCACTCTAAAAATTGCAAAAATAGTGGCATGTTACAACCAAAAGAAACAGATTTGAAATTAAAAATAATTATTATTAAAAATCATGATATAGATTTAAAAAGAACTATATAATGATGATACTTATTTTTCTATGTAGCATAAGGTGTAGCAACCACAACAATAGAATTCCACATATAAATATGGCTTGTAGAAAAACATAAATATGCATCAAAATTTAGCATATCTATACTATACTATTAAAGATTAAAGATGAGTTCAGAATGCTTGCCTCTAAGGCCTTCTCCCATTAAGCCAGCGTCGTGCTACCATGTGCATTCAGAAAGTGAATCGTCTTCGCTTTTTCTCACACGGCAATACCCAAATCCACCATGCGCTAATCTCCGTTTTAAAACCTAATCCTTTTTTCTGCAACCTAAGAGCATCTCCAACTGTTCCTGAGTGTGGATTTTCATTTTTCGATTATCCACACCCCGGAAATTGGGGAATCGCAACAGTTTCAAGTCCACACGCTTGTTGAACAACCGCTTAGTTACACGCGGTTGTTCAACAAACGCATGGTTTTTTTTAAAACCGGCTCCACAAGAAAAAAAGCGCGCGTTTGTTGAGCAACCGCGTAGGGTCTACGCGGTTGTTAAACAACCGCTTAAATATTTCCGCCTATATCAGGCGGAAATGCACATTTTTCCATTTGTAAAATTTTGATTTCCCTCCTTTTTATTTTTTTTTATTTAATTTCAATGACGAAATGCCGCCACGTAAAGTTAAGTCTGGTAGACGGGTCAGCCATCCTCCGACAGATCCTACTGTCGGACTAGTTTATGCCCCACCAGATGCCACCGTGACTGCTGCGAGCCTTAGAGTATTGCACGATATGCCTGCGACATTTACACACCGAGTGTCTGTTGCTGTTGCGACGCCTCAGGTATAATTTTTTATAACTCTGTTACATACAACCTTTTTACTACTCAATAATGTTGTTAAATATTATATGTTTACAACAAATTTACATACGTTTAGGTTCGACATATTGCTATGCGAGGTAGCTGGTCACGTTGTATGACACTTTTTCAGCAGTTACCACAACCTATATTAGTTAGACTCCTAGATTCACCATTTGACGCCTTTTTAGATTTACCTAGATTTGCTCATGTTGACCGATGCCTTGTAGAGGCTATTAGTGAGCGATGGTGGCCTACTACACACACATTTCACTTTGTCGATTTTGAGTTAGGGCTTACTCCTTTGGATTTTTACGTCCTCCCGGGCATCGAGATTGGTCGTCCAGGTCGTCTCCCCATTCCCTTTGATGTATCATTTGAGGTGTTTGATAGCTTTTCAGAGCAGTTACCGGGTTTAGATCCTCATACCGTTTCTTCAGGAGTCGTTAGCCTACCTACTCTGTATGCCTATATCACTGCACATCAGACCACTGTGGATATGCACACCCCCGTTATCAGGGCCTTTTTATTACACCTTTTTGGTTCCGCCTTTTTTAGCAACAACAGGGGTCTATTAGACTTGGTTTTTCGGCTAGCCTTATAGACATATAGCAGCTGCATTTGTTCGATTGGGGTACAATGATATTAGACTATTTGTATGTAGCTTTGGGTCTCTACGTCGTACAGCGCTGCATGCAGTTGTACGGTTTCTAGTATATTCTCCCATTTTGGTATTACGAGTACATGGCGAACATGCACCCCCGACTTATTGACGAGGCCATCAATACACCTTACATATACTTTCCGAGATTACGACGATGGGGTCCTGCTATGCATCTCGCTCGTTCTGCACAGGGTGTGCATAACGAGCTTATGGAGGCGCGCACGCAGATTGATTTGAGGGATTATTCGACGTCCATGGCAGACGCACATAGATTTTATGGCTCCTCATGAGGACCACGCGCTTATTCTCCATTCTAGTCTTTCGAGGCATAGGGTATGCTTCCAGGTGCCTACATGCCCTTTCATTTGGTATTTGGGGGAGCGATGTTGGCTACGGCTATACGGGTTAGAGCGCATTCCTTCCAATCCACTCCCATGGGATCAGATGTTCGGGGATATACAGGTAGGATCAGAATATATTGCGGATATGAGGGCTGCAGGCTGGGTGGATGGTGAGGCTTTTACTGTGCCCGGAGATTTTGATGCCTATTGGGCTTGAGTTGCGCCACATGCTTATGCTTTACCAGACTATATTCGGGGTTTGAATTCCGACCATATCGAGCCATCTTCAGTAGCAGGAAGATTCTCGACGCATCCCCTACCTTCGCTCTTGTATCGTCTCAGTTCACGCAGAGTGGTGCGTTGGACCCTCCGCCACACACTTTTAGGGCGTATGACGTACAAGGTCAGATTGTAGAGATTCCGTTGCAGTATCTACCTGTTGACCCTCCTGGAGTACCATCAGCCAGTTAGTATCATTCACATCAGGTACGTAAGAGTTATACAGTAATACTGGTATGCGATTTCATTATAAAAACTGCATTTGTGTAACACAAGTTGTCTCATTAACAGTATTCGCTATATATGGACCATGATAGACAGATATTGGCTGCTTCTGAGGTATGACATTGGATTACACACAGTTGATGTACCAGAGTTTACAAGGAGCTTTGGCACAGCAGTAGGCTCAGTACGAGGCCCAGATTGCTTCCCTACAGACTCAGTTACAGCAGCAGGGTTCTGGTGATGGATCACATATGGATGATGATTTTGATGACGTTAATGATGACAGTTCCGATGGGGTAGCTAGCCCTTCTACGCATATTGACTGATGGTTCATGCAGCGTCATGGTTGTTTGTTTTTGTTTTGGCTGACATTTTTTATATTACATGTGTTGTTGATGATGACATGGTTGTATTATATGTCCTGTGACATGGTTTGTATTACTGTACGGTGTTATGTCTGCTATGTTTTTACTGATGGTATGTTGACGATTACTGTACGGTGTTATATCTGCCATGTTTTTGCTGATGGTATATTGAAATTTAAAATGGAGTTTGAAATTTAAAATTGAAATTTAAAATGGAGTTTGAAATTAGTAATGAAGTTTGAAATTTAAAATGGAGTTTGAAATTTAAATTTGAAATTTAAAATGGAGTTTGAAAATTAAATTTGAAATTTAAAATGGAGTTTAAAAAATTAAATTTGAATTTGAAATTTGAAATGGAGTTTGAAATTTGAAATGGAGTTTGAAATTAGTAATGAAGTTTGAAATTTAAAATGGAGTTTGAAATTTAAAATGGAGTTTGAAATTTAAAATGGAGTTTGAAATTTAAAATGGAGTTTGAAATTTAAAATGGGGTTTGAAATTTAAAATGGAGTTTGAAAATTAAATTTGAAATTTAAATTTGAATTTGAAGTTTAAAATGAAGTTTGAAAATTTAAATTTGAATTTGAAATTTGAAATGGAGTTTGAAATTTAAAATGGAGTTTGAAATTTAAAATGGAGTTTGGTATGATTTATTTTAATTAAAAATGGACTTTAAAACGACGCGGCAGTTTGAAAACTCGATTTTAAATTTCAATTGAATGTGTAGGATTCAATATAAGTCGAATTTCAGTAAAACCAAAAATATTTGAATCTGTTTAATTATATCTTTCCAACGAATGTGAAAAATTCAGATTTCGTAATATAAATTGAAAGTTATGTCCAGTTTAAAATTTAAAAAAGTCGCTATGGATTTATGTATTTTAAAAAAAACTCCATTTCAAAAATAGTTTTAAACTCCATTTCAAATATTAAATTAAAACTCCATTTCAAACTCCATTTTAAATTAAAATAAATTATACCAAAACAAACTCCATTTTAAATTTCAGACTCCATTTCAAATTTCAGACTCCATTTCAAATTCCAAACTCTGTTTCAAATTTCAAACTCCATTTCAAATTCCATTTCAAATTTCAAACTCCATTTTAAATTTCAAACTCCATTTCAAATTTCAAGCCCCATTTCAAATTTCGGACTTCATTTTAAATTTCAAACTCCATTTACAATTTCAAACTCCATTTTAAATTTCAAACTTCATTTTAAATTTCAAATTCCATTTCAAACTCCATTTTAAATTTTAAAGTCCATTATAAATTTCAAACTCAATTTTCAATTTCAATCTATATTTCAAACTCCATTTTAAATTTCAAACTCCATTTCACACTCCATTTCAAACTCCATTTTAAATTTCAAACTCCTTTTACAATTTCAAACTCCATTTACAATTTCAAACTTCATTTTAAATTTCAAACTTCATTTTAAATTTCAAATTTCATTTCAAATTTCAAACTCCATTTTAAATTTCAAACTCCACTTCAAATTTCAAACCCATTTTAACTTTCAAACTCCATTTCAAACTCCATTTATAATTTCAAACTCCATTTTAAATTTCAAACTTCATTTTAAATTTCAAATTCCATTTCAAACTCCATTTTAAATTTCAAATTCCATTATAAATTTCAAACTCCATTTTCAATTTCAATATATATTTCAAACTCCATTTTAATTTTCAAACTCCATTTCACACTCCATTTTAAATTTCAAACTCCATTCCAAACTCCATTTTAAATTTCAAACTCCATTCCTACGCTACATAAACAAATTGCAACTAACACCAAACTGGGGCATACAAAGCCAACTAAAGTTTACATCCAAGTTATCTACAATCACTCACCTCCTTCTCTTCTTCGCCTCAAGATCTCAAATCTTCGATACTCTGTATACTCGCGTTGCACATCATGCATTTGTGAAATATCAATAAACATGACTACATCTTCCTCCTTTCGTCGTTTTACCTCAACAAGTTGATGAATTGCGTCAATCCTTTCTTGGTGCTGAATGCTTCTGCTTTGGAGTGCTGAATGCTTCTGCTTTGGAGTGCCCTCTGATAAATATCGTTAGACTCCTTTAATAGTTTTCTGATTTCGCCTTCATTCGCTCCTGCCACTTGTTTTTTCTTTGCCACCTTGGATCCTTCGGGCCTATCATATCAGTCATCAGTAAGGTGAACATCTTCTTCTAAACACATAGTTGCATTGTCCTGCGAATCTCACGGACTACAACTGTCTCCAAATCTTGTAGCTTTCCCACGACTACAGCTTGATTGGACTTCTTGGACTGTTTTCTGAAGTGAAGATTTCCATTTCACATGATTAACCAGTAGGTCATACACATGCATAAACTGATAGAAATGAGGTCCTTGTTTACTATCTGGTTTATATATTTGTTTAAATAACTTGTTTGCGACAAGTCTCTGCATCAATAATATGAATCTATTTAACAACGCTAAGATGTAAAGTACACAAAAAATGTAAACAATTATTACCATATGAGTATCACTTCCAAATCCGCTTGGGTTACTCTGCTTCAGCTTGAACATCTACGAATCAAAACATTGAGTTTGACGATTAATTTTACAATAATGACCTTTGATGGAAGCTACACTTCTATTCCGATGCATGTTCTTCCTATTGTATGCATTAGTCATTCTACCCAAAAATGTTTCACCACTTTGATCGGCACTACAGACAGGATCTAGCGAAAGTGAGCAGTATATGTAGCTAAGATCATAGTCTTCATTAGCACTCAAACTTGAAGTAGTTAGCATTCCACCAAACGGTTGACTTTGATCTTGTAAATCGAAAGTTTCAAACCTAATTCTTGCGGCATCGACATCAAAATCAGTAACCATTAGATGAGGGGTGGTGTATTTGTAGTGTTTGAAAAATATAAACGTTAGACATAACCGTTGCTAAATCAAGCCGTTAGCCTCCTCGCGTCTGTTCAACAGACGCACGCAAAATAAAGCTGTTGAACATTACGCATTTGTTAAACAAGCACGTAAGTCTACGAGCTTGTTGAACAAGCGCGTGGACAATTTGGAGATTCCGGAACTATACAGCTAGATTTCCGAACAGTGGGTAAAATGTATACCCTATTGGACACGTTTTTGAGGTTGGATTTCAGCATTTCGGAAATCCAATACTTTGTTGGATATGCTCTAAGTCATCGTTGTTCCCCAATTTCTGACCACAGCCAAACATAAATATTGACAGAGCGAAATTTCTTTGGATGTTCCTCCTTCGACACGAAATAGATTCGTTATCGGCTTCTGGCACATCATCTGTCATTTTGCTTTGCCTCCTCTACTATCTCGAAACAGGTGATTCTTCTAAAATGAAGGAATATAATTTTAATTTTAATTTGTATGTGGTGTTAATTATCTTTTCATTATGCAGTTTTTTTATACTGGGAGAGTTCGGTGTTTGAAGAAAAAAATGTATGCATATTGCTGTTTTATCCACTTTCTTTTCCTGCTATTCAAAGACTTCTGTATTCCGAAATTCATATCACTGTCAAATTTGATTCTTTAGGTTACTAAACCTTAGGCAATTATTTTGATGCTCATGATGGATTAAGCAATCTTAGTTATTGAATTCTAGCAGAAGTAAAGAAATTAAATTGAAGGATATAACACAAATTATTTAATTATTTTATGGATAATGTTAGACCATAGATTATATATTCTTAAACTAAGTTTTCCAAATTGAAATGGTTCATTATTAAAAAAAAATATTTAGCTAATTTTCTTAAATTCTTTTCTTTGATGGCTTACGAACTCTGAAATTTAAATGAATGGAAGACAGGTTGAAGGTCAATGTAATAATCGATAACATGTACACAACATAAGCATTCCTGCGTAAGAGATGCAACATCTGTTTAAAATAGTTTATTGAAATTGTTGAAGTGCTTGTCATTTTGATACAAAATTTACCTTGCTTTTGGAAATTATCTTCATAAGTATACGAAGAATCCATTGTATATGCATAGAAGGAATTGGAATGACAATGTATGACAGTGCTTTCTTGCTAATTTTTATGGAAATGAGCTTTAATCATTGCTGGATATTATTGCAAATAAAATTGAAATAATTCATAACCTGAGAGACTTCTTTGATGCATAATTTTTTTTCTTCGGACTTTTCGCCTATGATCTTGAATCGAATATCACTTATTCTTATTTTTTGTGTATCATTTATACATGTGTAGCAGTTTACACTATGATAATCAAGTTTATATTTTCCGTTCGCAATCCATCATACTAACCACAAATTTGTTCGGGTTGCCCTAAATTTATGCAATACAAATAATTTTTAGGGTTATTTTATTGGATACTCATTGCGCAATATATTGTGTAATTGGTATCAAGATTTTTAATAACAGTGAAGTCTATCCTAAGTTATTTCTACTTATACATGCTTTTCCCAATCTTTTTCACACATTTGCACGCCTTCTCCTATAGTTCCGAGCGCACATATTAGTTGGTCATTGCTCTTTTGATGACTTTTCCCTCAGATTGATTTTACTTTTTGACTAATCCAAGTCTTCTTATTGATTCACATTTATTTCAAAAGGAATGAATGTGAAAGGGATAATAAATTATAGGCTCAATTCTTTTTAGTACATGTGCTTACAACCATGAAAAATCGTACAGTGTACCTTCAATGTCTAGCAATAAAAGGCGACCTCACTTTAGGTTAGGTTGTTGACACATGTGCACTCGAACCATACATTTGTTTTTGATTCACAATACAATATTTGTTCTCATTTAAATCAGCTGCTTTATTGTTTTTATTTTTGATAATTTTTCCAGTTTGTTTCAAATAATATTGTATCTTACTTCATTCGAACTTCCATGGGCAAATCCAAATATTTTACATACAATATAGGCTAGGTTATAAAATAAATGAACTATGATTAAAAGTATGAATTAAAAAAGTAAAACATTTACTGATACTAAGCATGAAAGATGGTGCTCTCAGAAGTAGAATCCAAAATTAACCACCTAAGATACTTTTAGACGCACAGGTTGCAAAAATAGGCTTAATCATAAATGGTGAAGTTCTATTTTAATTTCCAATTGAAAAAGAATTATAAAATTTCAATTGCCAGAACAAAAAAAATTTCCATGATTACTGCCAAACTTGACAACAAAAATAATTGGAAATTGATAATTCATAGGACAGAATAGAACCTGACATTGATTAAGAATACCAAATGCTTTTGGGAGTATAGGGAGCTTATTAGGAAATGGAAATTGATATTTATATGTTTGAATAAGAATTTCATCAAGAATAGAAAATTGCATTTAGGATAGTAAGCGTATCAAGAATAGAAAATTGCATTCAGAGTATAGTAAGCATCAACTATAGATGCTTCTCCATACCTCTTAACCCATTGATACTAAGTCATATTTGATAATGAATGGTAGTATTTTAAATTCCAAAGAAGGAATAAACATGCCATATTCACTTTCAAACTTAGTCGTATTATATATATACCTAAATTGTTGATGATAGATTTTTAAGCTGGTATTGGATTAATACTTGATTATACATAAAAATCATTTTTATAGGATTAAAGACATTTCATCATTTATGTCTATTGTACAGATTAGATGAGTTCCATTCATTTATTATAATGGAGACTGAAATGGTATTAATTGCGCCTACGATGGAGAGTTCAAATTTAATGGCTTTTAGCCATACATACGTATTAAAAATTATTAATTTCTTGATTTTTTTTAGTGTTTAAATTTAAGGCAATGTAATATATGAACCTATTTTATAATACATTAATTATATTTGTACGTCTATTACTTTCTTATACTGGATAACTAACAAATTTTTCGTTGAGGTGATGTACACAAATATAATAAACTGAATTTTGTCATTTATTTTGCTTCGTTGCTTTTGGTATAAAAGTCTATGTGACTAATATCTATTGATTTATGATATTGGTTATGTTACTTCTTTTTATAAAAATTGTAATGCTTCAAATGAAAATTTTATGTCATACAAACAAAATTAAATTAGGATATGGTACTGAGTGACATGTACGTATATATAATAATTGTTTATTGCTTTAGGTTGATTCAAATATATGATAATTAGAATGAAAGGGTATGAAACTTCAATTTAGCTTAACAGCTTTCAAGATATTATTGATATGTAAGTTTATTTTTGTGCAACTATACATAAAATGCCTAGCACTCGCACATTTTCTAGAAGTCTGCATGAAGTTTTCACATGGTAATGACTTTCTATATATAACAAATGTCATGAACTATAGCATAATTTAGCTTTTTTACTTTCTAATCCCTAATTATTTCTCTTTTTATCTTTGATTTTGTATGAAATACTTGGGTCACATTTGGCATGAAGACAATGCAGATGGTGTTTTGGCAATGGAAAACAACGATGTGTTAGTGTGGATGAGATTTTAATGCATGACTATCTTCGATAGTTTAAGTATGTTTTGATTTTTTTTCCCCTGGCTTTTCCTACATTGCATGTTTTTTCTTTTTTGTGATTTAGAAGTTTCAATGATTAATTGGTGACTTAACTATTGAGTTGCTACTACAGTCTAAGCACCATGTAATCCAAGATATTATTTTCAATTTTTCTCTACCTTTATTTCAGGAGTTTAGATTTTGCATCATTTCTCAGCCATTGGAACTCTATAATAGAATCATACACTATTATTGTTTCATTAATACCAATGGTGTTTTATGTTACAATGTATTTTACAACTGACAGTAGCTTTACCTCTTTACAAAATTTTAATAGTATTCTACATTGAGATGGAGTTGATATAAATGTTTTATTTTGGTTTTTTCACCATTGCTATTCAATTTGGTATCATTCCGTTTGGATTAATAGATGTTCTTTTATTTTATTTACCGTTTATAGTTAACTTTACCAGGTAGCACCATTTAGTTATTACCAACGGTTTGATTTAGAGTTATTTTTGCCAATTTTTTAAAATAATCATAATAGGCACAAAAATTTGAGCATACAATTAATCAGCATGTTTGTCAGTTATTTTCTTATCAGCTGCAGCTAACTCTTCAAAAATAAAGTGACTCTTAACCTTGATGAATTTTTTTTAATTAGCACATGCATCGTAGAATATTGGTTGGTAAAAATTATAATGCTGTATTTTAAATTCTTATCTCCAACTATATTTATACTTTCTTCAGTCCACAATTTGTGACTAATTTGTTGGTCAACTTTGTTACAGCTTAACAAACTAAACAAGTGGCAGTATAAACAATGTTGGAAAGATTTCAAGGTTGCACCGTGTCCAAATTAAGGGTCATTTGCACTAAAATAGACTCTTCCTCTCTTCCTTTTATCTTTTAAAATTTTGATATTTTGCAACTGTAATACTTTAATGTCTTGGGTCTTTTGACTCTAACTTTAGCTCTTGCTATCTCACATTTTTAAACCAACTTTGACTCATATCCCTACAATGTAGAAAAAAGAACTCATATACTGATTTTGTAATGCTTGGGTTTCAGAGTTAAAAAAAGAAGGAAATTATATGCGTGATCGATAAACGTGACATATACTCCAATTTTTATAGTTTAAGTTGGTCTACAGACCAAAGTATCCAAAAGAAAATTATATCAGGTCTGTTATTAATATTATACTTTTGACTTTCCAAGAAAGTTCATGTCACATTCAAGACATGAACAAATGAGAACTTAGACTCTCCCCTTAGTCTCCACCACCCATTTCCCCATTCATTCTCTCTCTTCCCATTTCAATATTATTTCTTAGTAGGAAGAGAGAGAATGAGTGGGGAAATGGGTGGTGGAGATTAAGGGGGAGAGTTCACGTACAAAATAAGAGGTGTAGCGAAACCCTCCTTATATATATATATATGTGCATGTATGTATGTATGTTAATGTATGTATTATATATATGTATACACACACATACACACTTGCACACACACACACACATGCTTAGTGGATGGAAGAAAATGACTAGAAAACTCATAGTATGATAACACACATGGTTCATGTAGAAAAGTTTTCAAATTATATGTTACAAAGACTATTCATTCAATTTCAGAAAGGTTCCAAAGTGAAGTTGGATATTGAAGTCTATAAGTTAGATTTAGGGTCCGTTTGATTTTGAACGGGAAGGGGCATTTGGAAGGGTTATTTGGAAGGGGCATTTGAAGGGGAATTATTGGGAACGGGGAATGTGTTCTTTTTATGGAAGAGACATTTTGGAAGGGGCAGAGTTATTATTTTATTGTTTTTGTATATATTATTTTTAATTGTTTGTGTGTGTTTATTGTTGAACAGAATAGTAGAACGCAGAATACAAATTGCAGAAATAAAAATTACTGAATTGAAATTGCAGAATTTAAATTGCAGAATCCTAAAGCCAATACAACGCATTACAACACCATTTAAAAAAAAACATCACTACAACACAACCAAAAAAGAAAACATCACAACACAATCACAAACCACAACACAATCAGAAAATAAAACAACACAACTACAACACCCACATAAAAGAAAACATCACATCTGTCCAGCCCTCAGCTTCGTAACAAAATGAATAACACAACTCCTAAGTTGTTCGGGCTTGTCAAGCAGAGAATAAAATGGGTTGTGGCCCAATCTGTCATGTGTAGACATAATAACCACCACCTCCCATTCCTGATAGTCATCATCCTCACGGCGTACAGACATGCATAAATCTATAAGCTCGTCTTGGTCCATGCGCGAAGGAGCTGAACGAGAAGGGCCAGCACCAGACCTGACCGGCCTACGAGTCGGATGACTCGAGATCTCCACATTATCGCCACGAATGATATCGCCAAAGAGCTGAGCCTCTTGCAGATGAACTGTTGGAGCATCCGGAATTGCGTACTTACATCTGTCGGTATGCATGCATCCTGCAAACATGGAGTCCAACTCCTTGAATTGTGCCGGAGACCCACTCTTGAACTTGCGCATCGGTATTGGTACTGTCGCCCACCAATCATCCGTTCCTATGATGGTATCCAATTGCTCGTCCCATCCTCCTCCACCAAACTGTAGCAGTCTGTTCAACGGAGCCCAATCTCTTTTCATGTTGTCAAACTTGTTCTTCATTTGACCAGCTTGTAGTCCAACCCGGTCCGCTCATTGAACGTCTGTGCAATCACCTAGTACCATCCTCCAACATTATGTGCACGGGAACTGAGATGTTGCATGCACACATTGATGAAAGCGTTCGTCGTATCGTTGTTCCATTCGGCAATGGAACAAGTTGACGAAGACTGACTTGCGACTATTCTAGAAAAAACCCAAAAAAATATGAATAAAATAAATATAGAAGTAAAAAAGCTGAAAATTACAAATATAAAAGCAAAAACCCGAATAGATCGGCGAGTAGAAGGTGATTGGAGCTGCAATTTTCGGGTTATAATCATTTTTGGTGATGGAAGGGAGAATGAGATGGCCGAATATATAGATGGTGGGGAAGGAATCGGCTATTCTGGAAATTTCGTGGCGTCCGACGCGTCGGACGCGAAAGTCACCTTTTCAACCGTTCGTCTTGAAGGGGCAAAAGTGTGGGTCCCACCGTTGACGCGTCGGACGCAGACGCGAACATTAACTGACCGGTTCATAAATCAAACGCTACCTTAATTTGTTGAATGAAATCATATTTTATACGAATATTAGTCAGAGAGGAAGCAAGTAATGCTAACTTCAGAGTTTGGGGAAGTCACATGTGTAACAGAGATGCACTGCTGTTGTCCTACACTTTGCATGCACTTTTTGGCTTTTCTTTGAACATATTTTTCCACTTTTACCAATTCTTTTGTTCATAACTATGCATGCACCCAACTTTTCTAAGTATGTGTTCATGCATCTACAGTATTCTACGTGGAATATATATTTGTTTCTGCTACACCAGTGACCTATAAACTAGCGATCAAATATTACTAATTTTATGATTTGACCGATAAACAAGTTCTACTTTGTGAATTTTACATGGTAAATTCTGTATACGTTCAAACATGCTTATCATCTAATTGACATGGATCATAGATACAACCTCAAAAGATTGTAACACATTGTTCGTTTTATTTTGAAGTGCATTATGATGAAATATGCATAAATAATTGGCATGTCTATACTTCAGTTTTCTACTCACTGCCTTTTTTTTCCAGCGGCAGTGGAACAACTTTTAAATAGTGAAGATCAAGCTTGAGTTTTAACTGTAAGTTCTAAACTATATTTTTTACATATGCCATCCTCATTTTATGTAATTTTTGGTTCATATGAACATGTCGTTGTCTTTGTTGATGGACGGACACTTAACTAATATAATGTCGCTTTAAAGCAATTCATAATGGTCACTTTAAATAATGATCAATGGCGTGTACAATGGCGGCCATTTTGGAGTAGTTGATTGTTTGGTCATTTCCGGATTCATTAATTGTGGTTTAGTATTCGTTCCACATTAATTATGTAGTAAACAGCTTATATTTTGTGAATGAGATTCATATATGTAGTATTAAATAGAGACTAAGGGAGAATTGCTGGAAATATTTAATCTTAAAACTAACATACATTTCTGCACACTTATAATATGCAATGGTAACGAAAACCACTTCTGTCTGCATGTGGTTTTAAAGAAAGATAATATTCGAAATATATCAAATTGTTTGTTAGTTTTCTTTTTCTTTTCGTAAAGCTTAAACAAAAGCGAAAGTAAAATAGGAAAAGGTAAACCTCAGTGTTAGACAATTGCTATGAATGCAAAAGGTAATAAAGCTAATACTTTCTCAATGAACAAATTTATGTTCACATTGACAAAGTATATGAGAACTTGATTAACACTTACGAAATATCCTTTATTTTCTACATGTATATTGAATATATTAATATAGAACATGATAATTAATCTTTGTGCATGTGGCACAAATAATGGGTGACAACGATTGAGAGCAAATCCCATATACCCAAAATCCTCTGCTTCTCTGTACCCAACCAATTAGAATTCTCGATTTCCATCTTTTTGTAATTTAGTCAAAGAAATAAAGAGGTTTTAATCACAAAATGTGAAAATCAGAGAGTCTTAATTGGTTGGGTATAGAGGGACAGAGGATTTTGGGTATAGGGGATTTGGTTTGACAACGATTACATGCACTACAAGAGGAACAGGGGTTTCCAACGGCCAGAGGCCGTTGGCGGCCGTTGGAAACCCCGTTGGAAGCCGTTGGTCAATCCGTTGGTATACGGATCAACGACTTCCAACGCAAACGACGCTTAATTTCCAACGGCTTCCAACTGATAAGTGAGGACACGTGTATGATGTTTTGAGCAAATAGGCCGTTGGAAGCCGTTTGTATGGAATGACCTGTAAGCCGTCGCAGGCCGTTGGTCGCCGTTGGAAATCTGGGTGTTTTTTTGGCAGATTTTAGATTTACCACTACAAGCCACACAACAAATATAAAACATTCTGAACTGCTCCATTTCGAGCATATAACTCACAATCTCAACCATATATACACCCAAACACAATACGAAATAAAAAACAAACACAAAACACATAAATTAACCAATATTTACATAACATTACCACCAAATTTCGCCAAAACAACACCAAACCATCACCATGTCCAAAATAACATAACCATCTCCAAACAACATAACCAACACCATGTCCAAACCGTACCATCACCAAACCATCATAACATCATGTCCAAACCATCATAACAAAATATATACAACTACCATGCATGTAGCAAGCCTCACAACCTCTCAAAACACATCAAAACAAGCTAACCTGATAAACTCTCTCCCCCTGAAGATGAAGGTGTCGTACTGTGCTAGGCAATGTACTCCGCCAATCGCTGGTTAAGCAACTCCATCTGCTCTTCACGACGACGATCACGTTCATGAAGCTCTGCAATCTGTGCTTTCAACTGTGCGATTTCTTCCTTTTCCTGAGCCTTCTGATACATCTTCTGAGATGCTGTAATCTATATATAATTTCAGATTTTCAGTATTTCATAATAGTAGTTCGAATACATTTGAGTTTTTATTATGAATTTTAGTATTGCCTCTAGATTTCCATAACCATATCGTCTGTTTCGGGTAGCAGGATCCATGACAGCATCAAATATCTTGTCCTCATCTTCCTTGGTCAGCTCAGTCCTCCCTGTAGCTTCCAGTACCTGCGCCTTTTGCTCCTGAAATTTCTCCTGTTAAACAAAAATAAAATAAATTTAGATAACACTATTTTAATTAAATTATAAGTCTACTTAACTATTTTATACTTACATATCTCTCACGCGCCTTATCATCATGGTCCCAAGTGTACGAAACTGAGCCTGTGTCGTCAGTCTGACTCAATGCATGTGTATGCTCGAAAACATCCCAGTACAACACAGGAGCCATACGCGCTCTCTCCTGAAATAAGCATGCACACATGTAAATTAAAACTTAAACTTAAATCAACTATTAATTTTAACTAGTTATGAATTAAAATTTTAAACTGTGCAATTACAAAATATACCAAATCCTCACGATGATGCTGAAATGACTTGGACCCACCTCGATGCGTAACCGGATTCTTGCTCCTATTAGCTGCATTTCTCTCAGACGAGGCCTATACATTTAAATTTTAAAAAAATGCCTTAGTCTAAATCACGTACTAATTGAATAGAATAATTTAAATTAAAAATATGTAGTAAAATTTACCAGAAAGTCCTCATTACTATTCCAATAAGTAAGTAGATCATTCCACACTGACTCGCTCACCCAAGACTGCCTTTTCCCACTTGATTTTAAAGTGTTCATTGTTTGTCTGTAATTTGCTGCCACTTTACTGTTCCAGTGGCACTTAACGAGATCCAAATCCGTCTCCTAGAGATCCACCGCACCCTGCGTTTTTTTTATATAAATAGCATACATATAAAGTTATCAAATAGGAGCATGTACTTAATATAAGAAATGTTATATCATACATACGTACCAAAAAATCCTGCCATATGGTCTCCTTAACTAAGTCGGGTATCGAGCTCCAAGCGGGCCAACATGCAGTCATGCGGGCCTGATAAGCACGTTTTGATATCCTCAAAACGGTATTGGACGGCTCCAACTCAAACCCCCTGTGTTAAACGGGAAAAAAATTACATGGTTGCTAGAACAACAATTTAAATAATTTATTGTACTTAAATTAAATTTATACTAAAAACTTAGTTTTTACCCTTTTGATGCTTTTGGCTTAAGCCAGACCACAGGACGAGATAACTCCGACGATGGACCACCCTCCTCGCCACCTGACGCCATACCTGTTACAAACAAAAACATAACAAAACATAACATAACATAACATAACATGACGTAACATAACATAACTTGAACGAACTATATGTAAAAACATGGTATTAGATAACATGAGTACTTGATAATAGAAATGTCATAACATGAGTACAAGTTTGTTTCATAGAAGTGTTAAATATAAGTTTGATTCATAGATTTGTCTAGTTAACATATGATCGAGTTTGATTCATAGAAGTGTTAAATATAAGTTTGATTCATAGATATGTCTTGTTAACATATGAGTTTGATTCATAGAAATGTCATAAAAATAAATATATGGTTACTTGATAATAGAAATGTCATAACATAAAATTACCTTTTGAAAATGAGGAGTATTAGTTAGTCGTCCTCATCACTTCCAGATTCCGACTCTATTTCCTCCTCCATATATGGTTCATCTGTAGTCTCAAATACATCAATTAATGCCTTCGATTCATCGTTTAGAGGTCCAAAATCTGTTTGATCGTCGGTTATTACTATTTCTGCATTTTCCTCGACGTCTGCTTGATAAGCTTGGTCATCGGGAATATTACGCCCATCAAATGTAAACCTTGCTTTTGTTTTGAAAATAGCCCACCAATCTATTTTGTCTCTTCTCATAGAAGGATAAGGAGCATAATATACTTGAAGAGCCTGTTTGGCAAGTACGAAAGGTTGTACTTATAATAATGGGACGTATGTCTTACTTCTATAAGATTATATTTTGGGTGCACGTTGATTCCAGAACCTGGAACATTGCTGAACCAGTTGCATTTAAACAAAAATACTTCTTCCGCGGGTCTTGTGAAATATGTCAATTGCAGAATCTGGTTTAGCACGCCATAAAAATCGTGTACATGGTCGTTTGGATCATCACTACCTTTAACAAATACACCGCTATCGTCAGTTATTTTTCAGCACCATATTCTTTAGTGTTAAATTTATATCCATTGACAAAGAATATTGGAAATGTCTTCACATGTAACACCCCGAATTTCAATTAACACTAATGGTTAGTAATTAAAGTATAATTAATCTCAGATATGAGAATTGGGGGAAACGGGCTGCGTCATTGCGTTCGTCTCGGAAAAATACGCAGAATAGAGTCCGAAATTTTGTAAATCAGAAACCGTATGGCCCAGTTAAGGCCCAATGAAGTTTGCAGAAAATTCAAAGTTAAAAACAGATTTAAAATTCAGTTCTAAAACAAGTTTGGAGTCAAAAGCGGAAAGGGCGGGAAAGTTCCCGCCTAGCCCCGTGTCGACAGGCATGTCGACAGGGGTGTCGACAGCCCTGTCGACAGGGGTGTCGACATAGGGTGTCGGCCCTGTTGATCTGGGTGCACCAGATCTGGTTTTTGGGTTAGTCTTGGGCTGTGTTCTAGAGATTTCCGAAATCTAAGGGTCCTAATCTAATCTAGGGTTAATCTAAGGGCCTAAAACACTCACCTAATCTATAAATACACCCTAAACCTACCCTAATCCATACTAAAAATAGAATTGAGGGCTACATGCCGCCAAATGAAATCTTAGAAGGAGCCTCCACTAATTTATGAAGAGGGTTGCAAGCTAATCACTCTCTAATCAACCTCTAATCCATTCTAAGCATCTTAATCTTCTTCATTTGGAGTGCAAATTTGCTAGTTGTGAGTTTCTATCACTTTAATGATCAATTACTAAACTAAGTAGATGAGATATGATGAGATCATATGGTTTTGTTTGGGGATTAATGGATTTTAAGTCATATGACATGATGTTAGTTTGCTAATGTATGTGGGTTATGCAAGTTTTGTGTTTTGTGATCATATAATTAATATGCAAGTTACATGTATGATAAAATGCAAGTTACATGTATGATAATTATGCAAGTTGTATGTTTCTTCATATGCAAGTATGTTATGCAAGTTCATATGCAAGTTTATGAGTTTATATGCAAGTATGTTATGCAAGTTCATATGCAAGTTTATGAGTTTATATGCAAGTATGTTATGCAAGTTCATATGCAAGTTTATGAGTTTATATGCAAGTATGTTATGCAAGTTCATATGCAAGTTTATGAGTTTATATGCAAGTATGTTATGCAAGTTCATATGCAAGTTTATGAGTTCATACGCAAGTATGTTATGCAAGTTCATATGCAAGTTTATGAGTTTATATGCAAGTATGTTATGCAAGTTCATATGCAAGTTATGTGACATATTATATGCAAGTCATGTATTTGTTAATATGTAAGTTTATGTGACATGTTATACAAGATTATATGCAAGTTATGTGACATGTTGTGCAAGTTCATATGCAAGTTATGTGTTTGTTAATATGCAAGATGGCACCTTTGAAACATGTTCATACATATGCAAGTTGACACCTTTTATATGTGTTATGTCATGAGAACGAAATCACGTGGGAACGATGGGGTTAATTAAATGCATATGTTAATAAGATTGTGTGAAATTAATATAATTATGCATAACATAAAATAAATGAACATAGTATGGGAATTTGCCTATTTAGTTAGGTGTACCCATACTATGTGTTGGGAATTTGCCTATTAAGTTAGGTGTACCCACACTACGGAGTTGGGAATTTACCTATTGAGTTAGGTCTACCCATATTCTGGAAAACATGATTAATTAATTAGGGATAATTAATATAAATTAGGAGGGTGATTAATTAGGAGTAATTAATCGATTAAGACACGAGGTTGGACCCGTTTGTAGTGTAAGACTGCCCGGAGTTTACCGGCTTAACCAGGCATCTACAAATGACGGTCCAATGTGAGGGGTCTTAATCATAAATTAAATACGTAACAAGGGTAAATGACACGAGGTTGGACCCGTTTGTAGTGTAAGACTGCCCGGAACCTACCGGCTTAACCAGGCATCTACAAATAACGGTCCAATGTGAGGGGTCCTTCACACGGTTACGGTGTTAATCAATTAAGAAACACTTAACCAGATAATCATGTAGTGGGGCATGGGGGTTAAGTGGGTACCTTGGGTGGTATGTGGAAATTGCTAGTGGTTGCCAATAGAAAATATGATTAAATACTTAACCAAGATGAAACATGTAATTAAACATGGTTAAAGGGTTAAGTGGGAAACACTAGTGTGTGGGCCAAGCTTAGGGGGATGGCCTGTGCTGGGGGCCCATTTCAACCAATATCCCAAACGTATCTTAGTGGGCTCGACTCTAGTCGAGTGACGGGACACGCATATTGGGCTTGACTATAACTGGCCAAAATGGGTTAGCGGTGGCAACGCATGACCAACGGGTTTCATATGCGTGTGTGGACCCGGGCTGGTAAATAAGACGTTGTTGCATCGTGTAGATATAAGTCGTGCACCGTTAATTTTATCAGGTTGCCACGTTGGGGAATGGTACACCCCACGGTGGGGCCAGCACGGGTATCTACGTTAGGGAGCCGATCGAATGGGGAGTAGTGTGTACACCTAGTGGATTGTAGGGCCCCGTGGCGTCTACTTAGTCACCTAGGGGTACGCGAGAACTATTAAGTTAATTTTATAAGTCCATGGGTGGGATCAACCTTTAAGTTAGGAACGACTGGTGTGGTGCAGTTTAGTAATTTACCTTTGGAAGGGTAGATGCGTCTTTATCTTTTATCTTAGTTTAGTTGACTGCTTAGTGTAGCCATTCATCCCCATTAGTTACCGTATATCAGTTTATGTCTTCTCTGGTTACTTTAACGATTGTATTGTTAAAGTTATAGGACTCGCTCAGACTTATGTCTGACCCCGTTGTTTTTATCTTTTTCCCCACCCTCAGGTCCTACGGTGGATCCTAGCAGTAGTGGAGCTTGATCGGATTGCTGTTCCAGTCTTTAGGAGCTTGGATAGATGTAAAGCTCCAGTTACCCAGTTATCTTTTCTGTTGTCCTGGCTATTGTATGAGAGAGTGGGATTATGTACTTCTTTATTTTGATGGATATTGTACTTGACTTTTATTGTGGTTTTATGATGTAACCAGACATGTTTACTTCCGCTGTTATGAGATGATGTTTTAAATTTCAAGTACTATTTATATCTGTCTTGTTGTAATTTTTCTGTTCTATATTCACTAAAATACTCCACCGATGCTATGGCATTCCCTTAGTGAGTGATCATAGCGGGAGTGGGGTGTTACACGTGGTATCAGAGCTGAAGGTTACCGGAACAGATAAATTTTTGAGAAAAATACATTTTTTTTAGAATAGTAAAGGTATTATTTTTGGAAAAAGTATTTTCAAAAACATGTCTTTTAAGAGAAAAGTTTTTGAAAAAGAAAAGCATAATCCCCAATAGCCATATCTTTATCTTTCGGAATCTCCTTTTTGAATCTTTCCTCTTTCGTTTCAGCATGGCTGAAGATCTTAACATCCCGGAGGGCTTAGTTATACCACTATGGTATAGGAGGTTACAAGAGGCTAGGGCCGCGGCTGCGGGTCCAGCCAATGCTACTACACCAGAGGCAACCGCTCCTCCTCCTCAGCCTAGTGTGGATAATTTTGCTAAGATTTGCAAGGAGTTCAAGGCTATAGGAGGAAAATCTTTTCTAGGTTCAGAGACTTTCGTAGAGGCTAGAGATTGGCTTAAGGAAGTGGAAGAGTTGCTAGATATCTTTGAAGTGGAAGAGGGAAAGAAAGTCAAGTTGGCGACTTGGTTAATGAAGGGAGAGGCCTCATTCTGGTGGGAGGTCACTAATGGAGAACGCCCTGTTGACTCTTGGGCAGATTTCAAGCAAAGGTTTGGCGCTAAGTTTCTCTCAGGGGCGGAAGAGAATCTGTTTATGGAGAAGTTCTTGAATTTGAAGCAAGGGAATCTCACGGTGAAAGAATATGTCAACAAATTCAATCAATTAGCAAGGTTTGGCATAGAGTTGGTGAATACACCGGAGAAGAAGGCTTTGAGGTTCGTTAGAGGCTTGAACGAACCATTGCAAGGAATAGCTATGACTCACATTCCTATGGGGGCCACCTTTGAGAAGCTTGTCTACATGGCACTTATGCATGAGGATGATAAGAGTTGTAAGACACCAGAGAAGAAGGGGGATCAGAAGAAACCGCAACAACAACAACAAGGCAAGGGTGGAAAAGGCAATGGTGACAAGGGGAAGAAGAAGAAGAAGAAGTGCTTCAATTGTGGGACCCCAGGCCACCTCAGCAAGGATTGTCGCAAAAAGAAGAAGACCGGTTGCTTTCATTGTGGTGAAGCAGGACATCTTGTGAAGGACGGCCCAAAGAAGGGGCAGAAGACGAGGTCTACCTCGGGAGGACAGGTGCAAGCTCTTATGGCACCACCTCAGGCAGGGGGGCAAGTTCAGGCTCTCTCAGTTCCACCGATTCAGCAGAGAGGTAGAACTATTTCCGTTGAAAGTCTGGTTTTTCTGTTTGATCATCCAGTTCGTACTTTGTTTGACTCTGGCGCATCGCATTCTTTTATCTCATCATCGTTAGTTGAGTCACTGCACTTAGACACCAGTCTAGTTGATGATCCCTTGGTTGTTTCAAACCTAATTGGGGGCTCCATATATCTGTCTATGATATGTTTGGGTTTGAAGATTTCTATACTTAGCGTTGAGTTTGGATGTGATGCTTTTGTATTGGGCTTCACGGGCTATGGGTTGATTTTGGGCATGGACTGATTATCCAGTAATGGTGCCGTTCTTGATTGTGAAAGGAGAGTTGTCAGGCTTATGACCCGCTTGGGTAATACTCTCGAGATCTCTTGTAATCCCATGGAATCTGTTATGCTAAGTTATCTTGAATCGCTCGATGCTTCGGTCGAGAGTTTGCGTTCTGTCAGAGTGGTCCGGGAATATCCGGATGTGTTTGAAGAGGTGAAGGGTTTGCCTCCGAAGCGGGAGATAGATTTCCGAATTTATTTGGTGGATAATGCCAAACCAGTGTCTTTGCCAGTGCGCCACATGGCTCCTCGTGAGAGAAGAGAACTTCATAAGCAAGTAGGGGAGTTGCTTGAGAAGGGGTTCATAAGGCGAAGTATATCGGAGTGGGGAGCTCCAGTAGTGTTTGCCACGAAGGCGGATGGGTCCCTCAGACTTTGTGTGGATTATAGAGAACTTAATAAGCTCACGAAGAAGAATAGACACCCATTACCGAGGATAGATGATCTCTTTGATCAGTTGGTTGGCGCCTCAGTGTTTTCGCAGATGGACTTAGCTACAGGGTTTCATCAGTTAAGAGTGGCGGAGGACAGTATAGAGAAGACTGCTTTCCGGACTCTGGATGGTTTTTATGAGTGGCTTGTGATGCCATTTGGGTTGACAAACGCCCCTGCATACTTTGTTGATCTAATGAGTAGAGTGTTCAGAGAGTATCTGAATAAGTTTGTAGTAGTCTTTGTGGATGACATCTTGGTCTTTTCCAAGAGTGAAGAAGAGCATGCCTTACATCTCAGAGAAGTGTTGGAGACTCTTCGAGCACATAGTCTTAAAGCTAAATTCTCTAAATGTCATTTTTGGAGAAGAGAAGTGCGATTCTTAGGGCATGTGGTCTCTAAGGAAGGGATAGCTGTGGATCCCGCAAAGATAGTATCTATCCAGGATTGGAAAGTTCCTAGAAATGCTACCGAAGTAAGAAGTTTCTTGGGGTTGGCAGGATATTATAGGAAGTTCATCAAAGACTTCGCGAAGATATCAGCCCCATTAACCCGCTTGACGAAGAAGAATCTGGTTTTCTCATGGGACGTAGATTGTGATGATGCTTTCCGACGGTTAAAGAGAGCTTTGACCACCGCTCCAGTTTTAGTGCTTCCAGATGGGAGTAAGCCGTTTGTTGTTTATACTGATGCTTGTGGGACAGGATTAGGCGCAGTCTTGATGCAGGAGGGAAGGGTAATAGCCTATGGAGGGAGGCAATTGAGAGTGCATGAGAAGAATTACCCTACCCATGATCTAGAGTTGGCCGCGATTGTTTTCGCACTTAAGTCTTGGCGCCATTATCTTCTTGGTGAGAGATTCGAGTTGTTCACTGACCATAAATCATTGAAGTACTTATTCTCTCAGAAGGATTTAAACTTAAGACAGCAAAGGTGGATGGAGTTCTTAGCATCCTATGATTTCGAGATAGCGTATACCCCTGGCAAGGGTAACATAGTGGCGGACGCCTTGAGTAGAAAAAGGCTATCTTTGAGTCCATTGTTCGTGGAACGGCGAAGCTTGGAGTTTCTTTCTTTGTTCGACTTCAGACCTTCTGTTGACTTTGTACCTGGTTTGTTAGCATCCTTGGAGGTTAGACCTACTCTTTTGGGACGGATTGGCGAGGCTCAGCGAGACGACCCACAGTTGGTTGAGTTGGTAGAGAAGCTTATAAGGGGGGAGTCGTCCAGCCATTTGGGTAGATACACCATAGATAATAGGGGATGGTTGCATAGAGACGGTAGACTTTGTGTACCGCAAGATGAGGGTTTGAAGAAGGCTATTTTGGATGATGCACATCGTTCTAGGATGACTATTCATCCCGGTGGAGACAAAATGTACCAAGATATGAAGAGAGTTTTCTTCTAGGCCGGTATGAAGAAAGATGTGGCCGAGTATGTGGCTAGATGCTTAGTGTGCCAACAAGTAAAAGCGGAGCAAAGGAAACCCGGTGGGTTGCTACACCCATTGGAAGTTCCGCAATGGAAGTGGGATAGTGTCTCGATGGATTTCATCGATGGGTTACCGAGATCGAGGAAGGGCAATACGGGAATTTGGGTTGTGGTAGACAGACTTACCAAGAGTGCCCATTTTATACCCGTGAAGAGTAAGAGGACCGCTCCATGGCTTGCTTCAGTCTATGTTAGAGAGATTGTTAGATTGCATGGCGTACCATCCAGCATTGTGAGTGATCGAGATCCTATCTTCACTAGTGAGTTTTGGAGAAGTTTGCAAGAGGCGGTAGGGACTCAGTTGTGTTTGAGCACCGCATATCATCCTCAGACGGACGGTCAGACCGAGAGGGTGAACCGTATCTTAGAAGATCTCTTGAGGCTTTGTATCTTGGATTTTGGAGGTACATGGGAAGAACATCTTCCTTTGGTGGAGTTCGCATACAATAACAGCTTTCAGTCTATTATTGGCATGGCACCTTTCGAAGCTCTTTATGGAAGGCCTTGTCGATCTCCTACATGTTGGTGGGAATCTACGGATAAGATCTTGCTCGGGCCAGATATGGTTAGAGAGACTTCAGAGAAGATTGATTTGATTCGAAGAAGGATGAAGGCAGCGCAAGATAGACAGAAATCTTATGCGGATCGGAGAAGGACGGATCTTGAGTTTGAGGTTGGGGACATGGTTTTTGTCAAAGTATCTCCGTTGAGAAATGTTGTTCGCTTTGGGTCCGTTGGGAAGTTAGCACCGAGGTTTGTTGGGCCGTTTCATATTAAGGAAAGGATTGGACGGATGGCATATAGGGTGGAGTTGCCCGACAGACTTAGTGGTGTGCATGATGTATTCCATGTATCACACTTGAGGAAGTGCTTACATGAGACCGCAGAGGTGGTAGAGCCGAGCTTGCTTAGAGATGTAGAGGTAGAGCGTGATGCGACGATTCGACGAGCTCCTACTCACATCCTTGGGTCAGAAACTAGGAAGTTGAGGAACAGAGAAGTTCAGCTAGTTAAAGTGCAATGGGGAGATGACGAAAGCAATGCTACTTGGGAGACGGAAGCGAAGATGCGTTCTTTGTATCCATTTCTTTTTGAGAGTATGTCTTTTAACTTCTCCTTTATCGCTTGTCTAGTACTTATCTTATCTTTAGTATATCCTCTCGCTAGTACCCATGACCTTTAGATAGGGTAAAACCTATGGTTGAAACATGTGTTTGAAACATGTTATAGTTGATGGATGCATGTGGATGCAATTGTTTGCTAGTGGTTGCTCGTGGATGCATATACACACACATTAGGCACTAGATCGGCTCAGTCACTTCATGTTGCATATCGCATAAATGGATGTGGTAGTTAGATTGATGGATGTATCATGGCTGTGTTATCATGTGGATGATGCATTTTTGTGTATGGTTGTGCACGCATATAGAAATTGTATGTGTCAATAGGGTTTCGCATACATATTGGATGCATGGCACTATCATGGTTTGCATTAAGGAGGTCGACTGAATCAGTGGACCGCCTGATTTTGCATTAGTATACGGACATATACACACACTTTCTGCATATGTTCATACATCATTAGAAGTTTCTAAGGATAATGGTTGCTTGTGGTTGATGGTTTAGTAGATGGTTGTTTGGTTGGTAGGATACGTTCTTCTTGACTTAGAGATTTCGAGGACGAAATCCTTTAAGTAGGGGAGAATGTAACACCCCGAATTTCAATTAACACTAATGGTTAGTAATTAAAGTATAATTAATCTCAGATATGAGAATTGGGGGAAACGGGCTGCGTCATTGCGTTCGTCTCGGAAAAATACGCAGAATAGAGTCCGAAATTTTGCAAATCAGAGTCCGTATGGCCCAGTTAAGGCCCAATGAAGTTTGCAGAAAATTCAAAGTTAAAAACAGATTTAAAATTCAGTTCTAAAACAAGTTTGGAGCCAAAATCGGAAAGGGCGGGAAAGTTCCCGCCTAGCCCCATGTCGACAGGCATGTCGACAGGGGTGTCGACACAGGGTGTCAGCCCTGTTGATCTGGGTGCACCAGATCTGGTTTTTGGGTTAGTCTTGGGCTGTGTTCTAGAGATTTCCGAAATCTAAGGGTCCTAATCTAATCTAGGGTTAATCTAAGGGCCTAAAACACTCACCTAATCTATAAATACACCCTAAACCTACCCTAATCCATACTAAAAATAGAATTGAGGGCTACATGCCGCCAAATGAAATCTTAGAAGGAGCCTCCACTAATTTATGAAGAGGGTTGCAAGCTAATCACTCTCTAATCAACCTCTAATCCATTCTAAGCATCTTAATCTTCTTCATTTGGAGTGCAAATTTGCTAGTTGTGAGTTTCTATCACTTTAATGATCAATTACTAAACTAAGTAGATGAGATATGATGAGATCATATGGTTTTATTTAGGGATTAATGGATTTTAAGTCATATGACATGATGTTAGTTTGCTAATGTATGTGGGTTATGCAAGTTTTGTGTTTTGTGATCATATGATTAATATGCAAGTTACATGTATGATAAAATGCAAGTTACATGTATGATAATTATGCAAGTTGTATGTTTCTTCATATGCAAGTATGTTATGCAAGTTCATATGCAAGTTTATGAGTTTATATGCAAGTATGTTATGCAAGTTCATATGCAAGTTTATGAGTTTATATGCAAGTATGTTATGCAAGTTCATATGCAAGTTTATGAGTTTATATGCAAGTATGTTATGCAAGTTTATGAGTTCATACGCAAGTATGTTATGCAAGTTCATATGCAAGTTTATGAGTTTATATGCAAGTATGTTATGCAAGTTCATATGCAAGTTATGTGACATATTATATGCAAGTCATGTATTTGTTAATATGTAAGTTTATGTGACATGTTATACAAGATTATATGCAAGTTATGTGACATGTTGTGCAAGTTCATATGCAAGTTATGTGTTTGTTAATATGCAAGATGGCACCTTTGAAACATGTTCATACATATGCAAGTTGACACCTTTTATATGTGTTATGTCATGAGAACGAAATCACGTGGGAACGATGGGGTTAATTAAATGCATATGTTAATAAGATTGTGTGAAATTAATATAATTATGCATAACATAAAATAAATGAACATAGTATGGGAATTTGCCTATTTAGTTAGGTGTACCCATACTATGTGTTGGGAATTTGCCTATTAAGTTAGGTGTACCCACACTACGGAGTTGGGAATTTACCTATTGAGTTAGGTCTACCCATATTCTGGAAAACATGATTAATTAATTAGGGATAATTAATATAAATTAGGAGGGTGATTAATTAGGAGTAATTAATCGATTAAGACACGAGGTTGGACCCGTTTGTAGTGTAAGACTGCCCGGAGTTTACCGGCTTAACCAGGCATCTACAAATGACGGTCCAATGTGAGGGGTCTTAATCATAAATTAAATACGTAACAAGGGTAAATGACACGAGGTTGGACCCGTTTGTAGTGTAAGACTGCCCGGAACCTACCGGCTTAACCAGGCATCTACAAATAACGGTCCAATGTGAGGGGTCCTTTACACGGTTACGGTGTTAATCAATTAAGAAACACTTAACCAGATAATCATGTAGTGGGGGCATGGGGGTTAAGTGGGTACCTTGGGTGGTATGTGGAAATTGCTAGTGGTTGCCAATAGAAAATATGATTAAATACTTAACCAAGATGAAACATGTAATTAAACATGGTTAAAGGGTTAAGTGGGAAACACTAGTGTGTGGGCCAAGCTTAGGGGGATGGCTTGTGCTGGGGGCCCATTTCAACCAATATCCCAAACGTATCTTAGTGGGCTCGACTCTAGTCGAGTGACGGGACACGCATATTGGGCTTGACTATAAGAGGCCAAAATGGGTTAGCGGTGGCAACGCATGACCAACGGGTTTCATATGCGTGTGTGGACCCGGGCTGGTAAATAAGACGTTGTTGCATCGTGTAGATATAAGCCGTGCACCGTTAATTTTATCAGGTTGCCACGTTGGGGAATGGTACACCCCACGGTGGGGCCAGCACGGGTATCTACGTTAGGGAGCCGATCGAATGGGGAGTAGTGTGTACACCTAGTGGATTGTAGGGCCCCGTGGCGTCTACTTAGTCACCTAGGGGTACGCGAGAACTATTAAGTTAATTTTATAAGTCCATGGGTGGGATCAACCTTTAAGTTAGGAACGACTGGTGTGGTGCAGTTTAGTAATTTACCTTTGGAAGGGTAGATGCGTCTTTATCTTTTATCTTAGTTTAGTTGACTGCTTAGTGTAGCCATTCATCCCCATTAGTTACCGTATATCAGTTTATGTCTTCTCTGGTTACTTTAACGATTGTATTGTTAAAGTTATAGGACTCGCTCAGACTTATGTCTGACCCCGTTGTTTTTATCTTTTTCCCCACCCTCAGGTCCTACGGTGGATCCTAGCAGTAGTGGAGCTTGATCGGATTGCTGTTCCAGTCTTTAGGAGCTTGGATAGATGTAAAGCTCCAGTTACCCAGTTATCTTTTCTGTTGTCCTGGCTATTGTATGAGAGAGTGGGATTATGTACTTCTTTATTTTGATGGATATTGTACTTGACTTTTATTGTGGTTTTATGATGTAACCAGACATGTTTACTTCCGCTGTTATGAGATGATGTTTTAAATTTCAAGTACTATTTATATCTGTCTTGTTGTAAATTTTCTGTTCTATATTCACTAAAATACTCCACCGATGCTATGGCATTCCCTTAGTGAGTGATCATAGCGGGAGTGGGGTGTTACATCACATTTCTTTTAAGTCCCAATGCCAAATGTTTCAATCCTTCATCCACAATACAATTTGTTGGATCAAAAACATAATTAGTAAACCAACTAGCGAATTCTTTGCTGATATCGCCGTTTGGATACTGTGATTCATAAATGCTGCAATCATAGGACATACGTTACATATATGATTAAAGATACAATACATGTATACATAGATGCATAAGTAGAGTACCTAACGCACGGTGCAACTTCGGTGCAATTGAGAAGAATATATGTGTGTGCTGCATTGTAATCTTTATCGTTCAGCCATTCCTCCGCACATCTACCAGAAGGCAGACCATGTTTTTTAAAAATAGATAAAGTCGCTTGGCAGTCATCTTGATTAATGCCTTCATCATTACGTGTAGTACTTGCAAATGAGATGTTCACATGATCACTAAAATAATGAGAGAAAAAAAATGAAGCTTCTTCTTCAATGTATGATTTGCAAATAGAACCTTCAACTCTAGCTTTCTGCCTCACTTTTTTCTTTAGATTATTTAAATACCTATTTAGAATTATTGTAAATTATTTTTTCATACACTTAACCAAAATTTAATTAACTGAATATTAATATACCTTTCAAATGAATACATCCATCCGTATTGCACAGGCCCTCGAAGACGTACTTCTGATGGAAGATGAATAGGTAAATGCTCCATAACATTGAAAAACCCTGGAGGAAATATTTTTTCCAATTTGCAGAGTAATATGGGGATTTCTTCCTCTAGTTTACGTAGATGGTCAATTTTTAATGTAGATGAACAAAGCTCTTTATAGAACAAACTAAGCTCTGTTACAACAGTCCAAACTTTCACGGGCAATAGTTCTTTGAAAGCGACGGGCAATAAATTTTCCATCATAACAAGACAGTCGTGGCTTTTCATCCCGCTAAGTTTACTGTTTTTATAGTCAACACATCTACGAAGATTGGAAGATATACCATCCGGGAATCTTAACCCTTCCATCCATTTTAAAAATATTTTTATTTGATTAGTATCCAGTTCATAGCACGCTTTCGGTTTTCTGGTATCATTTGGCTTTATATGAAGCTCCGGACGATTACATATTACTTCAATATCACGTCTGGATTTCAAATCATCTTTCGTCTTCCCTTTGACATTCAAAATTGTATTGGTTACGTTATCAAACACGTTTTTCTTATTATGCATCACGTCAATATTATGACGAATCAGAAGATCTTTCCAATAAGGCAACTCCCAAAATATGCTTTGTTTCCACCAATTATGAATTGATGATTTACCTTGAATTTCTGTCTGTACTCCGATTTCATGAATCTTGGGAAAATCTTGTACAAGTTCATAAATTTCATCACTTGTCCATACTTTAGGTGGTCGTAAAGTTTCAAGTCTATTAGCTGTAAAAAAATTCTTATCCCTTCTAAATGGATGATTAATATGAAGAAAACATCTATGACAGTCAAACCATGAAATTTTCTTCCAATAGATAAAGAAAATGCTCTTGTTTCTTCCATACAGTACGAACAAGCTAGACGACCAACCGTACTCCAACCTGAAAGCATCGCATAAGCAGGAAAATCACTAATTGTCCACAATAGAGAAGCATGCATACGAAAGTTTTTCTTTTGGGAAATATCATATGTTTCTACCCCTTCATACCACAATTTTTTTAATTCTTCAATCAACGGTTGTAAATAAACATTGATTCCTTGTGTCGGATCATCAGGACCAGGTACGACAATTGTAAGAAACATATAAGGAGTTTTCATACACATCCACGGAGGTAAATTATAAGGTGTTACAATTACTGACCAGGATGAATATTTAGAACCAAATTGAGAAAATGGTGAAAACCCATCCGTACATAAACCTAGTCTAACATTGCGACTCTCAGATGCAAAATTGGGATACTTTTGATCAAAGTGCTTCCATGCTTCTCCATCAGATGGGTGTGTTAACGTACCTTCTTCCTGTGTTCTCACCTTGTGCCATCTCATATGTTGCGCGGTTACAGAAGATGCATATAACCTTTGAAGTCTAGGAATAATCGGTAAATAATGCATACGTTTATACGGGACTTCCTTTCCCTTTTTCTTTCTTGGTTTGTATCTTTCTTGATTACATATTCTACAATTCTTAAGCTTGATATCTTCCTTCCAAAATAGCATGCAACCCTTTAGACATGTATCTATTTTTTGATACGGTAAACCAAAGGCCGACATCAATTTTTTTACTTCATAATGGTTTTCGCACATTAAATTATTGGGAGGCATATGCCGCTTCGCAGCTTGTACAACAGCTGTAAATCCAGCTACTGTGAGGGTTGTATTTAGATTTCATCGCAATGTATTCAGCAGTTACTGATAATTGAGTTCCGCTTTCACAGCCTTCCCAAAGGGGTTTTTTTGCGGCATCTAATAAGTCATATAATTTTTTGGCTTCAATATTTGGTTCTTCTTCATCATTACCATCGTCATCATTACCAACGTTTTCATTAAATTGTTGAACCGGGAACATAGAACGTGCAACATTTTCAACCATTTGTTCTACGAGATTCGTCGTGGCAATTTCATTATTTGCTACCTCCTCAACTTGTATAGAAGTAGATGCTAACGGTTCTCCATGACGATCCCAAACTAAATAGTTCGACACAAAACCGTACTGACGCAAATGAACTCTGACCATTTGCGGTATCAAATGCTTCAATAACTTGCATCTACTACATGGACAACGGATTTCAATGTCGTTTCCATTGTTACTTAAAGCGAAATCAATAAACACGCTTACACCATTAATAAAATGTTTGTTTATTGTGCCATCGGTTTCTCTTCGTTTGTACATCCAGCTTCGATCATTAAAATAATCGTCCATTTTTTCTACGTACATATAAAATTAGATTCATAATTTTTTTGTCCGATCGCTCAAACGCTAAGATTGTATTTTAATGACAACATTTCTTTTACATATTAATTATGATGATAAAATTTGCATTGACAATGTGTTAAAACAATTTTAGTGATTAATGCATGTTATGTCAATTGATCATTTAATGGTGGGTTATCCTACCTCCCATTACAAATACAATAACGTAATTAAATCGCGTAAATCTTTTCAATTTAAACGATTCAACAAAATTTCGGCAGCACTTCCCTTTAGTTCCCTAAATAGTACACAATTGCGTGTACACAGGGAACATAAAGGAAGTGCTTTTGAAATTTTGAGAATCGTTTAAAATGAAATACTTTACGAGATTTAATTTCGTTATTGTATTCGTAACTTGTCCAATGCAAAGGACAAATCCAATAAATATTGTATACAATGAATATAAATGTCCGTTCCGTTAATAAAACGAACATCATATCACGATTATATACAATACTTATCAGACGGGGCCAAAAAAACTCTCTAAGGCTTTATGAATATAACATACTATATGATTTGCTTTTTTTTGTGATTGAAGTGTTTTTTGTACACCTTTGTGCGCCTTAGCGCCGTTGTGCGCCTTAGCCCGAAAAAACACAAACTTAAATATATGTATTTCCATGACACGTTTTCGACAAATTAAATATTGTTTTCGATGAATTGGGCCTTAACCAAATAAACAAATGCATAGAGTGTCAACTATATATACGTGTATATATATACATAACACTATATATATGCATATATACATAGTCAACTTTAACTAATCAAACCCTAGATTACAAACATAATCAATAAAATCTATAAACACAATCTCAATAATAACAACCACTTCAACTAATTCAAACCCTATATCATAATAACAACTAAGTAATTTATTACTAAAAACCCTAAATTAGCAACTAAAATGATTAAACCCCACATTAACAACTAATTAACAGCACTACACACACAAACATAGTCTAATTATGCTTCAATTACACTAAACATAAGGTATTAAACAAAAATTAGGATAAACACATACCTAAAAATCGGAGAGAATAGGAGATTAGAGAGGATGAGAGAGTGCTTTGATAGAGTAGGAGAGACCCTAGGCGGAAGATGGAGCGAAATTGTCGATTTCAGAAATGGAAGGGGGGAATATTGGAGAATTTGGGGTAAAACCCGTGGCTTGGCTGAAATGAAGAAGAAGAAGCAGCGTCGGCTAATTTGTGCTCCAGTCCGTGTAACGGGGGGCAATGGCTTCCAACGGCTTTAAACCAACGGCCGCAAACAGTTTCCAACGGCGTATATTTTACATACGGAATACATATACGTATTTTGGCTTCCGTTGGTCAACAGCCGTTGGAGGCCGTTGGAAGTGTCCGTTGCAATACTGTTCAATTCTTGTAGTGATGGTGATTTGTAGTTTGCTATTAAGTTAGCTGGAGCTACCTCATCGGTTAGTGGTTTGACTTTGCCTTATTGGATTCCTTCATAGGGTACTTAATAAATCCAGTGAGTTATCTTTATCTTCCATACTATTTAAATGAATCTTTATTAGATAACTGACTTTAAGGATGTAATGCTTGACTTCCAGTCTTTCTAACATTACAGGAAGGTAACCCACGTTGAGAACGTCAATGTGTCTCAATTAGTTATATCTTTTATATATCACCACAATATGGAAGTTGGGAAATATGTTTGCTTAAGCAATAAGCACATTTACTGGATTTCCACTCTCCATTCTGTTTTGCACTGCTATCAAGAAGAATTCTAGACTTTAGGAGAGAATATAAGCAGCCATACACTAAACGTATTAATAATTGATCTTACCATTTAAAATAGTTTTATCTTTCTTTGGCTTATTTTACCTATTTTATTTATCTATATGTTAACTAACTTTGCAAGTTGTAGAAAATTAAAAATGAATGGTGAATATAAACCAAAGGTCAAACAAATATTATGTCTAGGGTCCGTAGACAGAAGTTTAACCAGTTCTTTCAAAAATAATTAAATGTGCTTACTCCCTTTTAGAAGTGATTGTACATATAGTTTTTTTAATTAGCTAGCAATACTAATGGTAAGAAAAATACTAAATAATTATTAGATAAAAAATGCCTAAAAACTTAAAAGTAAATCAATACGTTTTAGGCATTTGGCGCTTTAGCCCATTTCATCAACATATCGAAGTGTGATGAGAAAGAGCATGCAAACTTCTTGGGTGTTGCCTATTTGAGTGCCATAGTAGTTGATAGTTTTGATTACAAAATGTACTATTGAATTGAAATAAGACTTTTTATTATATTTTATTCATTGGTAGCACATGCATGTTTTCAGCTTACATATTTGTACTACATTTATTTCAACTGCTCTCACACGATATTATTGGGATATTGCATTGCTTAATGATTCTGGGCAAAAACATTCAAACTCGCTTATGCATTTGTATAAATAACATGACATATTTATATAATATTATTACCACTTCCTAGCAAATGCTAATGGAAACACTAATTGTTTTAACATGCATCAAGAGGTTCGCAACGTTGTAATTATAGATAATTCTTCTTTAAAAAAAATATGAATCCATGGCGTCTTTGAGATTTTATTAGCAGCATTGAAAAGTGATCTACGTATTTTATTTTCAAATACAAGTTATGTTACTTTAATACATCCAGATATAAAAATAAATGAGTATATGTAAAGAACATGTCCTATTGTTCAGAAATTCTGCGTTATTGGAATTATATATAAACAATTTGCAACTATGTTAAATATCATGTTTCTAACTTATTTGTAAGAATATAATTCATTGATAATCACAAAACGACATTTGGAAAAAAGTAAATTCCATATTGAAAATTTAACGGTTAGCTGTTAAATTTCAAATTTAGCGTTCAAGTTTTGTAGGATTGGTGATTCTGCACGTTCAACTTCAGCACGTTGGTGTATGAAATTTCATTTCCACCTTGATGATTTCTATTGCTTAATTATACTTATAATGATTAGTACTACTCTTATTTTGGTCTTTCAGGTTGCTTTTATGGAAATGTTCTTTTTTATCCTTTCTTAACTTGACCGGAGATGGAAACAAAGTGATATGCTCCTTTTTTTTGTCCTAAATGCCTAGAAGTTAGAACCAAGTAAACTGGCATTATGTTAACATCATGGATTTTAGTCAGATTGGAGAGAATCTAGATGATAATAACTGTAGTCTTGCCAATTTTCTCTTACAAGAGATTATTTAGGTTTAGATAAACCATGTAGTATTTAATATTTTGAAAATAAAATCAAATATCAACAAGAATAAGTGAATAATAATAAACCTTTCATTATGATAAAATAAGATATTGCGCTATCTTTGAGCGCATGCATGTCTTTCATCTTTTACCGAATTTATTTCATAATATTTTAATATGGAGTTTGTAGAATATTTTATTTCTGTGCTTTAAAGATCACATATTATAATTATAATCAAACCGACCGTTAGGGAGGTTTGCCTACCGTAAGAGCCAAAACCAAATTGTCTGAGCCAATAAATTAAGCCTTAATTTTCGCTTAACATTAATGTTATCTCCGTCATTTCCTTCTTTCTCTTCCTCAGATCTGTGTTTTCCTTAAATACGAATTTTCTTCGCCTGTAATATCTCCAGATTCGCGTCTCCCTTTTCTATGCTCCGTTTCTTCCTCAGTTATCTGAGTCAACGCACAAAGTCCTCTCCTGTTTTCTCACCCTTTTTTTGGATCGTTAACTAGAGTTGCTATTTTAAAGGAATTTAAGCCTTGATTTGCAAATTGGTTATCATAATTTGGTTGAGAAGATCAAATCGCAAGAGTATGCAAAATTTGGGGTAAAATGGTGAAGAATGGGTTCGGTGCTTTTCATGGCTCGCGTGCGTTAACCTGTAGAACGCGATTGGAATGAGGGAGTCGAGTTGTGTAAAATTGTGTTGGAACAGACGAGATTGATCAGAGATGAACGATGGTATATTTCCTTCGATTTTTAATAGAGAGGAGGTGGAGAACGATGATCTCGCGACCACTTCCACGATCGATTCCAGGCCTTTTCCCTCTTTTTCGATTTACACCCTTCTCGCCACTCTACCAAGGCCGGTCTTTAGGCAAAGCCAGTAAAGCCTCCGCTTTGGGCCTCCTCAAAATCTAGGGCACCACTCATCAAATTTTCCATGAAGCAAAAAAAGCGACCTGGAGGTAAGCAGGACTGGCGGCGACCTCGTTTAAAGACTGCAAACTGCGAATCAGTTCAACATGGAGACTATTCGCTTTAGTGGGCAACGACCCGACAACGCGATAACTGTACCCAGCATTACGACGGGCTGTTCTAATCAGCCTCATACTCTGGTTGTGACAGATGGGGCTGGAGGGTACCAGTTGTTAGATGGTAGTACAGTGGAATGCAAACATTACAGTGAAGGATCCAAATCATAGAGGTGCGTTATTTTTGGTAAAGTCTAATTAAAAGTTTATTATTTCTACAGTTTTGAATGTTTACATTTTATGTTTTATTTATTGAAATATTGAATTCTTATAATTTTGGGGATCACATTTTTATAAGTGTAGATGCTGAATTCTTATAATCAGGGACTGTATTTCTTACTTACCTATAACTGCTTCTCTCAGTTGTTTACTATTCCGGTTATATCAGTGTATTTACAGTCCTGCCTTAAATGCCCAAAAATTATACTGCCGATTTTTCCTTTTTCATGTGTTGAATGAAACCATCTTACATGATTGCATCTGAGCACGAAGCGAAGGAAATTTTCCCTCCCATACTGTTTGACATTTACAGTTCTGCAAGGAAATGATTTTGGATGTTTTCCTCCATTCGGGTATTTCTCCTTTGATCCCTGTCACCTCTGGTATTCCTAATTATTCTCATATTAAGTTTCCTGCCTGTTAATTATTAGCATAATTTCAGTGCATCAAAAAATCTGCAAACCATAAATACCCTACATCAACCCATTGCCCGTTGTAACCGTTGTGATTAATCCGATTCAAGACCACTCGAATCCGATATCTAAACCACAATGCGCTAGCGGAAGTCTAGATCATTGTTAGACTTGCAAAAACAACCAAAGCAATAACTCTAGTCACAAAACCAAAATCAACCAATCATGAACAATCCAAATCTCAATCACAAGCAAGAAACTAATGACAAAGTAGCAAAAATAAATCACACAAGGATTTATAGTGGTTCCACTAACATCTTGTTAGTGTACATCCACTTTGGAGAGAGTATTTTATTACCACGATGAAAGGAATACAAGAGATTGATCCAATAATCACTATATTTCAATATAGAAAAGAGTTTGAGGAGAACAGAATTGAAGAATTTGAATTAGGTTATAAACCCTAATTCTCCCTTGAGAATAAACCCTTGATGCCAAATCAAGTATCCAAGCTCTCTCTAATTCACTTTAGAAAATAGCTTATATAGGGATAGGCCAATTACCCAAATTGCCCCCGTATCTTCACAAATCAATCTGTCATGTTTTCAGCCTGAAACAGCCCATATGCCTCGATAGACGTCTGTCGTGGGGTTGACAGACGTCTGTTCCCACCCAGGGAATTATTTGGGCTTCAGCTCAGACGTCTGTCCCCAGTATGACAGACGTCTGTTGAGCTCAGACGTCTGTCCCCCATGGGACAGACGTCTATCCAAACTTTCGGGAAAATTCCCCTGTAGTGTCAGACGTCTGTCATTCTTATGACAGACGTCCGTCACTCCAGCCTCTGAAAACTTGCCCCTTCCAGCTCATAGCTTCCACATACGAGCACCGATTTGCGAACCGTCTTCCGCGACTCAAAGCTATCTTCGACCTCTTCAATCCAATATATAGTATCACATACTTCAACACTCCACCTCGATACTATAACTATCTCAACTCCAAACTCCAATGCACCATGCCTTTCCTTTTATCTTCGACCAAGCAACATGAATACTCCCAATGAGATCTGGCAAAGCCACCACCCATTGCACTCCACTAACGAGTTCAGGCAAAGGCCCCACCCGCCAATGAAATGTTGAAAGTATTCAAACCAAACCGTCTCACCATAAGACAGTGTACTCGGGAGTGAAGCGAGTACTTACCATGAAGATAGATTTCCAATCTCTCACCGCTAATCCTTTTCCATCAAACACAAAATCACTCCCTCCACCTCGTGCCACCCCGTGGCACCTAGCAACTCAACAAGCGAATTAAGTTCGAGCAATGCTCGAACTTCCCATACGGCAATGCCTTCGTAAACATATCCGCCGCATTATCCTTTGTGTGCACTTTCCGAAGGTATACTAGCTTACCCTCATCCATGGCTACAAGAAATGACTCCCTCACCTTAATATGCTTGGTCCGTGAGCTAAAAGCCAAATTCTCCGCCAAATGGATAGCACTTTGGCCATCACATCGAACATCAACACTTTCATGTTCGAAACCCAAGTCACACAACAATCGCTTCAAGTAGAGTGCCTCCTTGGCCGCTTCCACAGCGGCAATCAACTCCGCCTCCGTAGTGGATAAAGCAACTACGGTTTGCAATCGTGATCCCCAACTAATGGCTGTCCCGCCAAGTGTGAAAACATACCCGGAAGTTGATTTCCTCCGATCCCTATCACCGGCGTAGTCCGAGTCACAATAACCAACCAACTTGCAACTCCTATCATCACTACCGCCAAAGACAAGTCCATGAGATGCTGTGCCTTTCAAGTATCTCAATATAGCCTTCACGGCTTCCCAATGCGATTTCCCTGGATTAGCCATATACCGACTAACCACCCCGGCGACATTTGCAATATCGGGCCTTATACACACCATTGCGTACATCAACCTACCAACCGCAATTGCATTTGACACCTTTTCCATATATGCCTTGTCTTTATCCCCGATAGGTGATCTCTTCTCCGAAAGCTTCAAATGCAAAGGTAAAGGTGTATTTAACGCCTTTGCATCCTCCATGCTAAACCGGCAATGCAATTTCTTTATGTACTCCCTTTGAGTCAATCTTAACTCAAAACGCTTTCGGTCCCTTCCAATTTCCATGCCCAAGATTTTTCTTGCTTCTCCAAGATCCTTCATCTCTAATTCTGATTTCAAAAGCATCTTCAACTTGTTGATTTCATTTTGATCCTTGGAAGCAATGAGCATATCATCCACATACAAGAGTAAATACACCCAACATTCATTTCCTAACCTCTTGAAATATACGCAAGCATCCTTGATGCTTCGATGGAAGCCACTTTCAAGCATGAAATGATCGAATCTCTTGTACCATTGTCTAGGCGATTGCTTTAACCCATATAGTGATTTTTTCAACTTGCAAACCATATTAGACTTACCATCTACAACAAACCCTTCCGGTTGCTCCATGTAGATGTCTTCATCCAAGTCTCCATGCAAGAAGGCGGTTTTCACATCAAGTTGCTCCAACTCCAAGTCATGGATAGCAACTATGTCTAGTGAAACTCGGATAGATGTATGACGAACCACCGGTGCAAAAATTTCATCATACTCCTTTCCTTTCCTTTGTGAGAACCCCTTTGCCACTAACCTTGCTTTATACCTTCCATCATCCTTCACCTTGTAAATCCATTTGCACCCTATAACACGGTTTCCTTGAGGAAGTGGAACCAACTCCCAAGTTCGGTTCTTCATAAGCGATTGCATCTGTTCCTCCATGGCGCAAATCCACTTCGAGCTCTCTCTCGACTCCATGACATCATCAAGGTCCATCGGCTCATTTTGGACTACATTGAGAGCATAGTCCAAATGATCACTAAAGCTAAGGTAGTTCCAATCACCATATCTTTCGGGAGGCCTTATTGCACGTCGACCAACCCGAGTAGCAATACTTTCACCTAAACCCCTTTCGGCTCCACCTTGAGTCGAAACTTCTCTAGTATCATGTACATCACCAACATCATCACTAGAGGAACCATGTGGACTATGTGATGTTTCATCAACCGCTTTAACCCCACGAGCTTCTTCAACTCTACTACCACTTGGACGGAATGTGGGAATGACTTCCTTCTCCTTTGATTCGCCATGAACCAAATCCGGAACGTCCAATGAGTTCTTATTCACCTTGAATAAAGCCGACTCATCAAAAGTGACATGACGAGAATTAACAACCTTCTTCGTTTTCGGATTCCAAATCCGATAGCCTTTCACGCCATCCGTGAAACCAAGCAAGATCCCCTTGAATGCCTTAGTTCCAAGCTTATCATTCCCCGGATCATGCACATAAACCGGGCTACCAAACACACGAAGATATCTCAAATCAACACTCTTCCCTTTCCACACTTCCTCCGGAATTTTGTTACCAATGGCCGAGCATGGAATTCGATTCACAATATGCACCGCGGTTGACAAGGCTTCGGCCCAAAATTCCTTAGACAAACCCAATGTCAATCTCAAGCATCGAGCTTTCTCAAGTAGAGTTCGGTTCATTCTCTCTGCTACTCCATTAGATTGCGGATCTCCCGGTGTAGTAAAATGTCTTCGGATTCCGTGATGCTTACAATACTCCAAAAATTCACGCGAGATATATTCACCGCCATTGTCGGTCCTTAACACCTTCAAAGTCTTACCAATCTCATTCTCAACAAGAGCCTTCCACACTTTGAACTTAGCAAATGCCTCTGACTTGGCCCCCATTACATACACCCATACCTTGCGAGACAAATCATCAATGAAAGAAATATAATACCTTGCTCCTCCCAAAGAAGCAACCGGTGTTGGTCCCCAAACATCCGAATGAACATACTCAGGAACCTCCTTTGAGTCATGCTTGCCTTCATCGAATGATACCCTTGTTTGCTTCCCCATGACACATTCCTCACAAAACTCTAGTTTGTTGAAGCTCTCACCATCAATCATCTCCCGCTTCCGAAGAATATCCAAACTCCTCTCCGAGACATGACCCAATCTCAAATGCCACAACCGTGTCGCATCCACGTCACGAGAACTATCAACACCCACATAAGTCTCACCTCCTACGGTCACACCTTGAAGCAAATATATACCATGAGTCCTAGCACCCTTCATAACCACAAGCGCTCCCTTTGAAACCCTCAAGCAATCCTTCTCGATAGTGATCTTGCATCCTAGAGAATCCAATTGCCCCAAATATATAAGCGACTTCCTATGTCCCGGAACATAGCGAACATTGGTGAGTGTGCGAACAACTCCATCAAACATCCTTATTTGCATGGAGCCACTACCCATCGACTTGCAAATAGCACCATTTCCCATAGCAATTGCATTTCCCTCTTTGACCTCAAAGGACGAAATACAATCTTATTTGGCGTCATATGATACGACGCACCCGAATCGAGTACCCATTCGTTACCCAAAACACCCGTTGCTACCGCCGTCAACACATTCTCATCTATCTCACCATCCCCACTCTCCACCGCTATGGATGAAGACGCTACTTCCTTCTTATCTTTGTCCGGACATTCATTCTTCCAATGTCCCGGTTTCTTGCAAATAAAGCACTTGCTATTTCTCTCTTTCGATTTACCTCTTCCACCGGGTTTTCTTGATTTAGAACGTCCCCAGTTTCCTTTCTTCACATTCTTTTCTTTCTCCGCAAACAACCCATGACTATTACTAGCTCCACTACTACCCTCACTCATCTCCTTCATTTTATCTCTCAACTCCTCACTAAGAAGACCCGTCTTGACATCATCTAGAGTCAAGGTATCCCGACCATAGATCAAACTATTTGAGAAACCCGTATAGCGATCTGGCAATGAACATAATAATATCATCGCCTTTTGCTCTTCCTCAATCTTCAAATCAACGGCCTTCATCTTCATGAGCAAGTCATCAAAGACATTCAAATGTGCCTTAAGCGAATTACCTTCCTTCATCTTGAAGGTGAAAAACGTTCGCAACAAGATCAAATGATTAGTGAGCGACTTCTTCATATAAAGTTCTTCCAACTTGTCCCAATTACCTTTAGCGGTAGTCTCACCACTAATTTAGGAGATCACATTCTCCCCCATAGCAAGTTGAAGAGTAGTGTAAGCCCATTCCTCCATCTCCTCTCTCTCAACATCCGAGATATCACTTGGCAATAAGTGAGTATCAAATACTACTCGGTGCACCCGATTCCGCCTAAGAACCGCTTTCATTTTCTATTGCCACTTCTCAAAGTCATTATCACCATTCCACTTGTCAATAACCAATTAAGAACCCGACGTCGCATACGAACCCCGTACATAAGGCGCCACACTATTCGGACTTCTGGTTGAAGGACTTACCGAGCTACTATCCGTCTCCGGCATTTTTACAAACCCCTAACAAGCACCAAAAACAGCTCCAATACCAACTGCTGTAACTGTTGTGATTAATCCGATTCAAGACCACTCGAATCCGATATCTAAACCACAATGCGCTAGCGGAAGTCTAGATCGTTGTTAGACTTGCAAAAACAACCAAAGCAATAACTCTAGTCACAAAACCAAAATCAACCAATCACGAACAATCCAAATCTCAATCACAAGCAAGAAACTTATGACAAAGTAGCAAAAATAAATCACACAAGGATTTATAGTGGTTCCACTAACATCTTGTTAGTGTACATCCACTTTGGAGAGTATTTTATTACCACGATGAAAGGAATACAAGAGATTGATCCAATAATCACTATGTTTCAATATAGAAAAGAGTTTGAGGAGAATAGAATTGAAGAATTTGAATTAGGTTATAAACCCTAATTCTCCCTTGAGAATAAACCCTTGATGCCAAATCAAGTATCCAAACTCTTCCTAATTCACTTCAGAAAATAGCTTATATAGGGATAGGCCAATTACCCAAATTGCCCCCGTATCTTCACAAATCAATCTGTCATGTTTTCAGCCCGAAACAGCCCATATGCCTCGACAGACATCTGTCGTGGGGCTGACAGACGTCTGTTCCCACCTAGGGAATTATTTGGGCTTCAGCTCAGATGTCAGTCCCCAGTATGACAGACGTCTGTTGAGCTCAGACGTCTGTCCCCCATGGGACAGACGTCTATCCAAACTTTCGGGAAAATTCCCCTGTAGTGTCAGACGTCTGTCATTCTTATGACAGACGTCTGTCGCTCCAGCCTCTGAAAACTTGCCCCTTCCAGCTCATAGCTTCCACATACGAGCACCGATTTGCGAACCGTCTTCCGCGACTCAAAGCTATCTTCGACCTCTTCAATCCAATATATAGTATCGCATACTTCAACATTTCCCAGGCGGTATACATTGCCCTCTTTTAATGCGTTTACATTTTCACAAAATTTCGTTCTTTTTTATCATATTAAAACTAAGTACTTGAATCTCTTTAAGTACATGCACTTTTTGTGCGATTGAGGTCCTTAAAAAAAACCATTCTATCTATTATTTATACTGGAAAAAAGGAACCAGCTCTCTAATTTTATGACACGTGACCTCTAAAATTACTTACTACATCGCCATCTTTTCTGAATTCCAAATTAGAATGCCAGTTTGTTTCGATGACCACTTTTTGCTCAATCTACTGTTCTTTCTCCAACTACATCGTTTCTACGGCATTCTATAAGAAATTCCAATGGTTTAAAAACCCAATCCTCTATCCAATAACCTACTGATACCTGCCGTCAATTAAAACCTACATCTTCTTTGGATGTGGCTGTTGTATTTCTGTTGTCGGAGGAACCTCCTTCTTCTTCGCAGGTGGCTTCAGCCTTTTACAGTGGAAAATCCCATCTTTTCTTATATTTTGTACAAACTTGTTTCTCTCTCTTTGAATAAAAAAATTGATTTTGTCATTTGGGCATTGACTACAGATGCTCAAACTGGTAGAAACCAGTCCAGTATAGAGGGTTCTTCATATAATGAATGCTCGAATTGGAAGAAACTAGTCCAATATAGAGGGTCCTTTATATAATGAACGAATACAAGCAGTGGATACATGGTATGGAATATAACATGGTAAGTTGAATTATTGTTGTTTTCGGGGTTTAGTTGTTTATGCCAAACATGCAATCTGAAATAATTTATTTTGTTTTCACGCATGTGGAGAATGTCAATTTTATTCGGAATCTGTAAACGTTGAAACTTGATGTATATAATCTGACATTAAGTTTATTTATTTACAACAGTTCATTTTTTCATCATTGTTCAGTAACGGTATGCATCTCACTCTAGTTATTCTTTTGTTCACATTAACCCTATGTTCGGATGCACCTTGACTATGTGGTAATATTTTTATTAGTTTAAAATGATTCATTTTCACAACAGTTTTTTTCCAATTTTATTTGAATCATTTATACTGTTACTATAAAATGTAATGTTTCTCCAAAATTGAATGTCCCAATTACTTGCAATTTGCATTTTACATCAAAAAAAGGTAATTACAGGCGTGCAATTCTTTATCTCATATTTTTAATCTTCAATTTATTCTTACTGTTGACTGGCATGATCAAGTGATCAATGTTTAGCTACTTTAAAATCTGTTCTATTATATATGAAATAGAATAACTGATCATTTGTGTTACTTATTCTTTTCTCTCCTTTAGACCATAGCCTCTTCGATAATTGAAATCAATAATTAACGACCACTGGATATGTTAGCTGGGTTCAAACCTGACCTCATATTATTCCAATTCCATTCCATTTCTATCATTCTCTTCTGAACTGGGAAAAAAATCTACAATTGCAAATGCTAATTCGCTAGACATTATGAAGTCTATCATTATTTCATTGATCCCCTTAAATTTCAACACGTTTCTCTTTGAAGACCAAAGTCGCACCTATCTAAATAGTTAATTTACCTTAATTTTGAATGGTACGTAGTATTGTCTTCTTAGCATGGGTTCTAGCTTATTTAAATTTCTGCAGTTATAATCTCAAGTACATATGATTAATTGAAACAGGTAATGCTTGCTCTTTCCCCATAATCTGGTTCACCTTCTTTATTGTTCACGCTTCGTTACTTATGCGATAATGCCTATATGAAAAAAAGAATCGATTTATTCTTATCTTAATATTAGAAAGAAGAATCCACTCTAGTTTTCTTCCATGCGTCACCATTAACTGACCTCGCAATTTTTTTCCTGAAAACTGAAAGACATATGTAATAATCACATTTGAAATAAACTCCTTTTATCACATTGATAGTCGTTCCTTCCTTTTATGTTCGTCTCTACTACACATTTATTTTAACGGAACTGATTATATCCTTCTGCTCTAGAATAATTTTAGTGCAATTAAATTCATGAAGAGCTTCAACATTTACATGCTGAGTATGTGTTTGGTGGAAGAACTCTTTCTCTGTTATTTGCTGTATACCTTCTAATACATGAAAACTTTCAAGGGATCTATGTTGATGGCAATAATATTTTTCAATAGTAATCAATTTTATTAATGATAAAAGTACTAATTTTTTCCTTTTTTATATTTGCTACGTAGTTGTCTCATGACCGTATTCTTCATATTTCACTTATTAGTTATTACTGTTAATGTTGGTTTTCAATAGGTGGGATTCATCTATTTAGGTCTCAATGTTTAGTTAGCTTTTTATAATTGTGGTAATCACTATCATTATAAATAACCATGCTTGCAAAAGTTGCCAAAGTTTCCCTTATATGATGCAGATGCTAAATAACTGAGTGAATTAGGTTTATAATTCATATTTGATCATTCTGTTTTGATATTTATGCTATATTACTCAACTGGTTTAAAATCATCTATGTTGAATTTAGGTTGAAATAAACCTTCTTTTATTTTCCTTTCAATTCTTCTTTATAATTAATTACATGCAATTTCTGATATCCAAATGTGAAACCCAACGGAATGATGCTAGAAACCTTTAACAGCTAAATTGTATAAGCCGGATTTATATTAGCTTTTGTATAGGTGCATTATAAATGTAAACCTTCTATGTAGTAGTCACTCATAATCGTAGTCTTCGTGCTTAATAGATAAAGCCTGGAGACATTTTTGGTAGTCATTCATGGTCATCATGGTTGGAACTCTACTTCAACTGAAATGAAACTTTTGTTTTCATTCTTAGTTCTTGCTTTTTTTATGAAGCAGCAAATAAGCGGTTTCGTCCAAATTGGATTGCTTCTCCATCAAAATTTCAATAACTATACTAGAACATTTATCATCTAAGTTGAATTTTATGAAACCTGCAGGTAACAGTCAACTCTAATGACAAATGAGCATAAATGTTAAGTCCTGTACAAATAAATATTCTGAATTTTGTACATATGATGTTGTTCTGATATCTCTACTTTCATGGGTTATAATATTTAAACTCCTATATATTGCATTAAACAAATCATGTAACAACAATTAAAGATAGTAAAATATGTTATCTGATGTGTCAACATTTGGATTACAGCCCTTTATTTATTTAATTTTGCATTGTGAATGATTAGTAATAAAAACTATGCGATATGAATTCTATAAAAACCTACGCATGGGACAAATGGAGTTCAGATCTAAATTGAAGTAAACCCACAGTATAGAAGAAAAAACATATTTTTCATATGTTGTGTTTCATATAGACTTCGCCGAGTTGGTGTATTGCATAGAATACAAAGGCCTATCTTCTTCGGATGTGCACCGAATAACTTTGCAGGTTAGCAAAAAATTTATCTGAATCAAAGTAATAATTGGCCAATTCCTTATAAAGCATGATACCATCAGGTATTAAATTATGTTTTTACACATGAAAAGTCAAAAACATTTCATTATTTTCCTTTCGGTTTCATCCTTCTCTTTTGACATGAAAAACTATTATTTAAAATGCAGTATTCAGATATTATTTAGGATTTCCCCCTCTTTAACGTTCTTTTATGTAGTGATATTTCTACCTGATCATATATGTATGTGTATGTATGCTAACTCAATATAATTCTATAGGTAAACTATAACATTTAATATCATTACCTAGCAAACTTCAATATAAAAGATCTTCATTGACGGACTGATGCATGCTACCAAGGACAGTTTGAAGTAATATGGGTCGATGATGTAGCCAAGGCAAAGACAGGCAGATCCTGTTTGCAACTGTGGATGTGTATTATAGATGTGAGCTGATGTAGGTTGAAAGTTTGCGTGAAGCCAGCAATGTAATATGTGGATTAACAACATGGAGTGAGCACCTGGTGCTTAGTTGGAAAGATTAAATTGAATCAAGAGTAGTTGCATGATTTTAGTACAACTAATAGAAAAACATCTCCTCTGTCGATTATTGTACAGGGTATTTGAAACTAGTTAGTCTGTTTTAATATAATTATTAATTTTTGCATTTGGTGACTACGTCGTTAGGCTGTCGCCAACCAACCTCATTTGATGATACCTTTCTCATTATGATACTTTGTTTCTATTTTAAAGTACTGTACATGTTACAACAAAATTTAGTTGTATTTTCTTATTGACTACCAGGCACTGTGTCATTTCTATTTGCATGCTTCATTGCTGCTTTTCACCGGTTCTCTGTTTACCAGTTCTTTCAGTTGCATATATATAGAACTACCTTTTCCAATTCTATGTTTCCCCAGCAAACTTTGCTGGCTCTAACTTAGTAGCGATATTTGATATCATAGTCAAATTGTTTCAAGCATACAACGTTTTATGCATGTTGTACAATACATGGTGGCTGCATTATAGGTGTTTAAACACTACTTATATTATTTTGTGTATTTTACATATAAAGAAGGAAGATTTTCTTCATATTCTGATTATTACATTTTTATAACAAACTTTTCCTACTTGGTTTAACAAAATATGCATTGTTTCGATAAGGCCAAATGTATGCATACCAGATTTATTTTCTAACAGCAAAAATATTGATGAGATTTCCTACTGTGTTTTTTTTCATGCTATCATAAATGTTTTTCTTATATTTAAATGTGGATCTATAGGAGAAAACGAAGACATCAATTTCAGGGGTTAAGGGTTTCACAAATCAACTCTACTAAGGATACATGATAATTTTTTGTCCTTCCACTTTATCAGAATTGTTAACACGATTTCTTCAGAATTTACAAATTTAAATAATAAGCAAGCTTTCAAATATTTAATGTTCATTGCACATTTTGATAATTTAAGATCGTAGATATAGATAGGTAAAGCTACAAAATTTTATGCACGATACAACTAACCTTGGAATATATAGATATATTTGCATATACACTTAACAATAAACTAAAAACTACATTAATCCACTCTACAAATTTTCTGTATTTCATGGCTTATATAGAAGTGTAGTTATCGACATTCCCCGTATGCGTAGCACGGGCCACACACTAGTAACTTTGTATAGTTTCAATTCATTGAGTACCAATCTTCAACTGAAATTTTGATTGTAAAAACAGTTTTCTACTCCAATGATTTTGTAACATACAATTCTTCATGGGGAATATGGTTTACGAATATGTATCATATAAAAACTATCTCATGTTTTAGCTGATGTGTAGTATCATTATGAAATTTTCTCTGTTCTTATTATTACGTTCTATGTTTAGTAGTTATAAATTTGACTTGTGTGTCTATGTGTGTCTATATATATATATATATATATATATATATATATATATATATATATATATATATGGGAAATTCTATAGAGACACAAAATTTTGACACAAATGGTGATACAATTGCTTTGCACCATTGGATCACCCTATGAATTACGCCTTAAAATATAAAGACAAAAAGATCCAACGGTTGAGGCTCTATGTCTCTCTCTTTGTGTCTAATTTTGTGTTCATATGGCCGCCCCCTATATATATATATATATATATATATATATATATATATATATATGTATATATATATATTATTCCTATAGTTTTGTGTAGTTTCCTTTTGTAGTGCAAGTAAAGATTTTGAGTTGATGAATTCTCCAGTCCTGTAGATTGGATCGTTGTTTTTTGTTTCTTTGGCATTTACTATGTTGGACTACAGATTCATAGATTTTGTGTGGGCATCTATGTTCTCATATTTTATTGCCTTTTAGGCTTATTTGATAATTGCAGAAATGGTATTGCTAGCGTGTGCCTGAATGTTACATGTTAAAAATGTTTATTACATGTCAAAGGAGGAAAGTGAATTCAAACGCCTGTTTTATCCTTTATATTAGACAATACATGGAACTTAGATATGTTTCTTTTTCTGTAATTTAAGGATGCACTCATAATATATGCTAACATTTTCTTTGTAACAATCATAATAACACGTTATTCTCAACATTTGTTCCTCAATTTGAACATTTTGGGTAACACAAGTGTATTTGTAAGACTTTCAATTGATACACAATGGTTCCTACACAAGCTAACATTTAATTCAACAATAGCAGAATGTGGATTTATTCCATTAAACAGATATTCTAATAATCTAATCAACTTAAATATAGCAGGATGATGCTTCATTTTGCTAACAGATGTCATTAACGAAGTATGCATAATCAACCATGTTATTATCCAAAACAACGTATTAATATATCCAATAAGTATTATCAAAACGACTACTAGACAGGTTTGTTTACTATCATACTCTTCCTTTTTCGGAATTGGTTTCTCCAATGTTTTTAGTAGCTCAAATTATGATGTTTAAACTTTCTTCAGAGCATCCAATACATTTCAAATTTATGATATTGATATGCAACAAATTTTTAAATGCAATAAATTCTTAAATAAACCATGTTATTATCATTTTTTTTTAAAAAAATATATGATGAAACAGTCAGTTTTCCCACCGTTGTGCGGTAATACTAGTATATTGTTTGCACATTTATATTTTCATTAACTTCGAATGAAGACTTTACTGTTATACATATATCCTCAAAATAGGCCACGTGAATTTGTCATCATTCCATTAGAAGAAATGTTATGATAAGATTGAAACTTACTATTTATTGATATTTGAAATGGATAATAGATTAGGAGACACAATATTTTTTGGCATCTTCATTTAACTCGTCATATTAGGATATCAAATATGTACAGAATTGAGTATAATACATTTGTTTAAACCTAATCAACATTGTAAATGAGCTTCTTTCTATGGTTTATTCCAATCATTTTAACATGATCCTATTTCTATTAATCATTCTGTTTGGTGAACAAGCATGTATTGTTTTGAGTCTTAGTTTTTACCGCTTCAGTCCATAAATGATATTATCATGTTATAACTATAATAGTTTCCTTTTTTAGTGTTCCACTCTCTGTCTCTATATTGTTTAACACGATTGTATGTACATTCTAAAATTATATAGGTAGCCATTCAGACAGGCTTCATCCGTGCAACAAGGACTAGGGGATGATGCAAATAGTTTATTCACATTGATGGTTAATATCACTATGTTTCTTAGAGCGCACATACATTATACATATATACATTTTGTGTGGTCAAGTTTTATTTGTGTAGGCAGAGGGAAACGTAAGCATTAAAGAAAAATTAATGGCATATGTTTGCTTTCTTTGAGTTTTACTAAATTTGTAATATAATAATTAGACATGTTGAATCTTTATAATAATGCATTGGACTGACTACATTAATATTATATAATTTTGTTTGTAACAGCTGGATTTTGAATGCTTGGATGTTTAACAACTTTTTTATGAGAACGAAATATGATAAAGTCAACAAATAAATTCTTAAAAAAAGAAATTTGGCACTAAGAGCGAGTTAACAGATTTATGATAGTATGTGAAACTGTTCCTTTTGAAGGATTTTGTCTTTAGTGCTTAGGTTGTTTTTTTCCTTTCTTTCAGGTATAACTACGGATATTGTCCAAGTTAGAGCATTAATATAATATATATATATATATGTATATATATTTAAGTTGTGTAGCGTATTTACAGTTAAGAAGTTTTATTCTCTACTAATACAAAGGTAAATATCTTAAAGCAATTAAAACGTAAAACAATTTTCCAACAAATGAATACTGCAACAATGTCAAAAATTACAGAACGCGGTTCATGTTTGAGTTTTTCTTCTAAACATACATGGTATTAAATTTTAATTCAAAATTTATTTAAGGATAACCTATTAACTTGGATTTAGTTAACTAATAAGAGTTATTAAGAAAGTTAAAGAGTATAAAACTTCGAATTAGAATTTAACATGACAATATATTTAAATATATTGAAATGTCACGTAAAAGTTTTCGGTCAATTTGCTTTGACATTGATAATAGACTACTTCTATACGAAACACAAAGAAAGATAGCTATATCCAAAATTGTCTTACTATAATAGTGGACTGCAATTACATGGATTCTAATATGTACGTCTTATTTAGTCGAACCGTATGCGAAGCACGGGTTCATACTAGTTATTTATAAAGATTCATGATACATCATACACTGAAAAGGATGCCTCCATAATGAAAACTGATCAGCATAAAAAAATAAGCTATACTATTTACATATGGATCTATATTAAATAACACAATGGTGATACCTTAATTGAATTCAAAGAATTCAAATCCAAAAGCATTTTAGTCACATTTGTATCATGAGTACAGTAATAGTTCTTTAATGACACAGTCATAGCAAAAACAAAAGAAACCCATAATTTTCTTTCCTCGTTATTCTTCAGCCTACAAAGAATTTTCTAGATGCCAATGATACAGCCAAATGCTAAAATACATGTAAAAATATAAGGGAAACGTAATTATTATGGAAAACTTATTTGTCAACTATAGCCAGACATTTAAGGAAGTCATCGGTTTACCTCTTCATAGTTAAGCACCTAATGTGTTTGTGTTTCTTTCCAATATGATGAGTTTTTATCGTTTGAAGCAAATGACATATAATACTAATATCACTTTCTTATGAAACATGTTGTTAGCAACTTTGTTATTCTCTCCTAGGATGCTCAGCAAATAATTTACACATGGAACAATGTTTATTAATGAAATTATGCTAAAGCGCCAACCACCTAAGCATGATTGGATTTTACTTTTGTAATAAAGAAGAAAATGAATATATATACTCCATCTTCCATATCAATATGAAATTGTGTTGAATTTTTTGATTCAAATATTTTATTAAGAGGATGTAATCAATTAAATGATTGATTGATTGGATTGATTAATTGATTGATTAATTAATTGACTAATTGGTTGATTGATTGGTTAATTGATTGATTGATTTATTAGTTAATTGATTGATTTGATCATAGAAGGAAAGAAATGAATGGTTATATTTTGGAGATATCTTGAAGGGGCAACTTGGATATTTGCCTATGCTTTCTATTCTCCTATATATATGCAGCCTTTTTGGTTAGATTGCGAACATCAGAAGAAGAAACCATGTGAGAATACCTGGTGAGGTCGTGTGCCTCCATGGGCTTGCGCCCTGGAGACGTAGATGTAGGAATTTGGGCTGAGGGTAGCTATACCTATTTACTGCCGAAAGACGCAGTTAGTGCCTCCAGATTGTCCAAGGGTTTGTCGTTGTTCTTCTATTGCTCTTCTGCTCCAAATATTTGTAGTCATCTAGATATTCTTTGCCTATCTCAATAAGGATATTGGTTCAAGTTATAATTGTTTGTAACGATAGTTGAGATCGATTGTAAATAATTTTTGATTAGTGAATCAATAAAGAGGGTGGTTGGGTGGAATATCGTGTGCTCGTATTTCCAATATTATTTATTTTGTTTTCTTGTTTTTCAATCAAATTCATCTTCAAGTGATTAGGTGATAAAGATCCTATTTTTCTTGACGTTTTGTCAAATTTCCATTGCACACAAAACCCCAACAGTTTGGTATCGGAGCAATTTTTGCACAACTGATTGGTTTCAGAGCTCAGTTCATCGCATAGCTTGGAGTGATTTTGGATTGAAGACTGTAAATGTCGGAATGATGTTTCTTTCGTGGATGACTATTTTGTATGGTAGATATTGAGGGAATGTAACTCCCCGAAAATTCTATAACTATGAAATTAGCAAATTAAAGTATAATTAATCTGAAATCAAAGAACTAAGGGAAACGGGATACGCCATTGCATTCGTCTCAGAAAAATACGCGAAATAGAGTCCGAGTTTTCGAAAAACGGTGTCCGTATGAAGAAGATATAGCCTTCGGAAGTTTTGAAATTAAATTTAAAATTCAAACAGAATAAAATCGGGCCCAATGGGCCAGGGCGGATAAACACCCACCTAGGCCACCCAGGTCGACTGGGCTGTCGACCTGGGTTACCCATGTCGACAGGGCTGTCGACAGCCCTGTCGACAGGGGTGTCAACCTGGTCGAGCCCAGCCAACCTGGCTGGCCAGGTCTGTGTTTGGTCGATTTTCTGTGGTCTGCTTTGTCACTAGGGCTAGGTGGCAAGTTTTAATTGGTCTCTCTATCGAATGAATGGCTACGATCAATCCAAGCAACATCAATGGTCCTAATCAGTTCCTAACCTCTATATAAACAACCCTAGACTAAACCCTAATCTATTCATTCAAAAATAAGATCATAGCCGCCATGTTGCTGAGGAACGACAAAGAGTAGCCGCCAACTAGAGAGAGAATTAGGAGGAAAGTTCTAAAGCCTAAAGCTTAAAGCAACCTAAACGAATCAATTCAACAAAGGAATTTGCGTCTTCAATCCCTAAATTAGAGAATTCATCACACCATTGTAAGTAGAGTATTACTTTGGTATGAACAAATGATTGTGTAGATATGTATACTTGATTTGTGGCGATAAAGTAATTCATATTTGTGCGTTGGAATATTGTATACGTTTGGATATTCTTGAATTATGTTATTCATGTTATAAAGAACTACATGCGGTAGTTCTATGCAAGTATACGTTTGGAATATTTCGCAAATTATGTAATCCATGTTGAAGCTACATGTATGTAGTTGATTTAAATTTATGCAAGTTTGGGGTTTTGCTTCTATGCTACCATGATGTATATTTTTGTGCATAAATCATTTTGTAAGTAATTGGAACAAGTTTGGTTATTATCCATATGAAATTATGTTGAGAATTTGGCATCATGTATTAAGCCATGCTTTTGTACTAGAAAACCTATTTGCTAACTTATGAATATGGCTAGGCTATGAATGATATTTGGCATAATTGAAATCCATGATTAGGGCTATCTTGTTTACAAGAATTATATGATGACATATGTGGTACATGGCTAGGTTAGGTTCAGAAGGTCCCTTTTTGTAAGTTAACATGGCTAAAGTAAGAATCATGATTTCATGTTAGAAATATTTATGCCATGGTTATGTGAACAAATTTAACTATACTTATGCCATGCTTATGTTTGACATTATGCCATGTTTATGCTAGAAGTACTTATGCCATGCTTATGTTTGACATTATGCTATGCTTATGCTAGAAATATTTATGTCATGCTTATGTTTGACATTATGCCTAAATAAAAATATAGGTTCATGTGTCAATAATGATATCTCAATTACAAGTTCACATGCTTTGATTCATGTCACCTATGTTTTATGACCAAAGTATATGTCACTACTATGCAAGTACACCAGTTTCTATTTTGTATTCCCAACGTCATATTGCAAGTTCATACGCTCACCTTCCCCTTTTTGTGTATGTAATCACGCCATAAGCCTCCCCTTTTCGCATGGCTAAATTGGGCTTTAAAAGGCTAAGCCCAATATATATATAAACGGATGTGTAAAACGGGGGAAAATAACGTTGGGTTAAAATTAATTAATGAATGAAAATGTAAAATAGAAGGGCCCAAGTTCAAGTATGGGTTGGGCCCATGATTGGTGTAACCTTTACACCATTAACTTAATAATGGGCCGCAAATATTTACATATAAGAAATAAAGAGGAATGACAAAATATGTAAATGTAGAGAATACGATGTGTTTAACCCGAGGTTGGATTGAGTTGTGATGTAAACCTGCCCGGAACCGCCCGGCTGTCCAGTAGTCACAACAATACCTATCCAATGTGGGAGGTTAAACATGGAGCCCAATAAGGACCCAAGGTTAGACTGAGTTGTGGCGTAAGACTGCCCGGAACCAACCGGCAACAGGCAGCCACAACAATACCTGTCTAATGTGAGAGGTCAGGGCCTTAATAAGACAATTAAGGCTGAGTCAGGATTGTTAGGATTAAGTAAACTAAAGACTTAATCAAAATGGAACATGCTAAACTAAACGGACTGGTGGGGTTAGGTTAGGAAACACTTAACCAACTTAGCATGTTGGCTAGAGATAGAAAACCTAGTAACGGGGGACCCTTTTCAGCAGTAACCCTAGAAGGTGTATCAGGATACCCTGAAACTAGGCAGGGTGGGGCACGATTACTTGGCTGATTGTAAGAGGTCAAATCGACGGCGGTGGTGTAGCAGTGTAGGTTCTAACGGAGTGCGGGCGTGCACACACTCCGGCGCAGAAAAATATGGCACTGGACACCAGTAGCATACCGTGCACTCTAAGGTTGTGTCGGGTTGCCACTATGGGACTTGATACACCCCATGGTGGGACCAGCATAGGTAACTACAACATCGGGGGCCGTAAGACACATGTAACTATGCGAGTAGGAGCCGATCATCATAGGATGGATCACATCACCCTGATTATGGGGTGCCAGTTGGAAACTAGTTTATATGGGTTCAGAGATCAACATGGGGTACGATAGTATATTCGACCCTAGACAACTTAACCAAGTTTATAGTGCATGCCCACTTCTTGTTTATACTTATCATACCCAGTTCTTTATTCATAGACAAAATAGTACTAGACTTACTCAGGCTTTATGTCTGACTCTACTTTTCTTTCGTCTTCTTTCTTCCATTTCCCCCCCCCCCCCAAGGTCCTCAGGGAGGGAACACAGCAGCTTGACCAACCTCAACATCCAGCTTGAAGAAGAGAAATGTATTGCTTGGACTTTCCTGTTTTGAACTATGGCTTTGGACAATCCACTATGGGGCTTTTGCAGTTTATCTATGTTTTATTTATGCTTCTTTAAATAATGTACTCAAGACAGATTATGAAAGTGTTATGTTATGTTTTTGGAAAGGATGTTGTTGTAACACGTATTTGACTTTATGAAATAAAGTTTGTTGTTCTTCCGCTGTTTACAAATATGTGTTCTTATATCTGTCTTGTATATCTGTGACTTGTACTTATAAACCTCCACCAAAATTAGGGCATTCCCTTTGAGAGTGACCCTAACGGAGGTGGGGTGTTTCACTTGGTGTCAGAGCATAGGTTTACCAGATAAGATAAAAAGTTTTGAAAAATTATTTTCAAAAAGGAAATTTAAAGAAGCATTTTTAAGAGAAAAATATTATTTTATTTTAAAAAAAAAGGCAAAGTCCACCCCCCAAAGCCATAGGAACTATCTCTTATCCTTCGTTTTGAATCTATCCTTTTTGTTTCAGCATGTCCCAAGAACTTAACTTGCCGGAAGGGGTGCCAATACCTGGTTGGTTTAGACGGTTCTTAGAAGCAAGGGCCACTCAGCCAGGTCCTACCATTCCTCCTCCCCCAGCTGAAGGGAATCATCCAGCTGCAGCGGCACCTTTTCCTCCACCTCCTCCTCGGGGAAACACTTTCGCTAAGATATGTAAAGATTTTAAAGCTATGGGAGGAAGGGATTTCCATGGAACTGAGTCCTTCGTGGCAGCTAGAAATTGGCTGAAAGAAACTGAGGACCTATTCATCATCTTTGAGGTAGAAGATAGACAAAAAGTACAATTGGCAGTGTGGCTATTGAAGGGCGAGGCTTCCTACTGGTGGGAAGTCACTAATGTTGAAAGACCAGTGGAGACATGGGAGGACTTTAGGGCAAGGTTTGAGACTAAATTTCTCTCAGATGCGGAAAGAAGTTTGCAGTTGGAAAAATTCTTATTTCTTAAGCAAGGGGACAAGACAGTCAGAGAGTATGTGAATCAGTTCGATGAGCTGGCTAGGTTTGGGCTTGACCTAGTCAACACCCCGCACAAGAAGGCTCTCCGTTTCGTCAAAGGGTTGAATGAGCCATTACACAGTTTGGCCATGACCCATATACCCATGGGAGCCACGTATGAAAGATTGGTGCAAATGGCATTGCTGAATGAAGAGGATAAGGGCAAGAAGAAAGAGGGTTTGCAGCCCAAGAAGACAGACTTTAAGAAAGGCGGGAAAGGCAACAAAGATAAGAGGAAGTGTAATTTCTGTGGCAAAGTGGGGCACTTAGTAAAGGACTGCCGGAAAAAGAAGGCCAAGGAGAATGGTGGGTGCTTTTCTTGCGGTGAGACAGGCCACAGGGCTAAGGACTGCCCAAAGAAACGAGGACAGGGGCAGAGGGCTGGATCCACCCCAGGGGCACAGGTTCATGTGCTAGAAGCGCCACCTCTGCAACAGCGAGGTATAAATACTTCTGTAGAAAGTGTAGTTTATCTTTATGATCACCCCGTTCGCACTTTATTTGATTCTGGCGCATCACACTCCTTTATCTCGTCTGCTTTAGTAGAATCTCTGCACCTAGAAACTAGTATGGTAGAGGACCCCTTAATTGTTTCAAACCCAATTGGGGCCCCAGCTCATTTGTCTATGATCTGTGTGGGATTGAAAATTTCTATTCTAAGCGTAGAATTTCTATGTAGTGCCTTTGTTTTGGGCTTTTCGGGTTATGGTTTGATTTTGGGTATGGATTGGCTATCCAGTAATGGGGCCATCCTTGATTGTGAGAAAAGGGTTGTTAGGCTCCTAAACCAGCTCGGTAATACTTTGGAAATTTCTTGTAATCCCTCGTATGCGGTTATGCTTAGTTATCTTGAATCGCTAGATGCCTCTGTTGAAAATTTGCAATCAGTTAGAGTGGTCCGGGAATATCCGGATGTCTTCGAAGAGGTGAAGGGCTTGCCTCCGAAGCGGGAAATAGACTTCCGCATATATCTTGTAGATAATGCAAAGCCCGTTGCGTTGCCCGTTAGACATATGGCTCCACGAGAAAGGAGAGAGCTCAGTAAACAGATTAAAGAGCTTCTAGAAAAGGGGTTCATTAGGAGGAGCATTTCAGAATGGGGCGCTCCGGTGGTGTTCGCTACGATGGCGGATGGTTCACTCCGTCTATGTGTTGACTATAGGGAGCTCAACAAGCTAACGAAAAAGAATAGGCACCCTCTCCCTAGAATTGACGATTTATTTGACCAACTTGTAGGGGCGTCTGTTTTCTCCCAACTCGATTTAGCAACCGGTTTTCATCAGCTAAGGGTGGCTGAAGATAGCATCGATAAAACGGCGTTCAGAACCCCAGACGGCTTCTTTGAATGGCTTGTCATGCCTTTCGGCTTGACAAATGCACCTGCTTACTTCGTGGACCTGATGAGTAGGGTATTTAGAGATTTCCTCAACAAATTCGTAGTGGTCTTCGTAGATGATATCCTTATCTTCTCAAAGAGTGAAGAGGAACATGCTCAGCACTTAAGGGCAATCATGGAAACTTTGCGAGTCCATCAACTAAAAGCGCCCACTTTTTACCTGTCAAAAGTAGAAGAACTGCCTCATCCCTAGCATCACTTTACCTTAAGGAAATCGTTCGACTCCATGGAATACCATCTAGTATTGTTAGTGACCGAGACCCCATCTTCACCAGTGAGTTTTGGCGGAGTCTGCAAGAAGCAGTAGGAACGCAGTTATGCTTAAGCACAGCCTATCATCCCCAAACCGACGGCCAAACAGAGAGAGTGAACAGAGTTTTGGAAGACCTTTTAAGACTATGCGTCCTTGACTTCGGAGGGACATGGGAAGACCACCTTCCTTTGGTGGAATTTGCCTACAACAACAGCTATCAAGCAACCATCGGAATGGCGCCCTTCGAAGCTTTATATGGAAGACTGTGCCGATCGCACACTTGTTGGTGGGAGTCTACTGATAAGCTCATACTTGGACCAGATATGATCCGAGAGACTTTAGAGAAAGTAGACTTAATACGAAGAAGGATGAAGATGGCCCAAGACAGACAAAAGTCCTATGCCGACAAGAGGAGGACCGACCTTGAATTCGAAGTTGGAGACAGAGTTTTTCTCAAGGTATCACCACTAAGAAACGTTGTTCGTTTTGGAACCACAGGAAAGCTAGCACCAAGGTTCGTAGGACCATTCCCTATCATCGAGAAAATTGGGAAAATGGCTTATAGATTAGAGCTACCCGAGAAGTTGGCTGGAGTCCACAACGTTTTTCACGTTTCTCATCTCCGAAAATGTCTACATGAGTCTGCTGAAGTGGTAGAGCCAAATATCCTCGAAGAGGCCGAAGTGGAACGCGAAGCAACCATAAGAAAAGTTCCAACCCGCATATTAGGAACGGAAGTGAAGAAGCTACGCAACCACGAAGTCAAGCTCGTCAAAGTTCAGTGGAGCGACGCCGAGGGAGACGCGACTTGGGAAACTGAAGCTAGAATCCGTACTGCCTACCCTTTTCTGTTCGAGGGTACATCCTTGATCTTTCTTTTCCTTAAGTTGCGCTTTTATCTATCTTTTTAGGTATATTTCCTCGACCTTATCTTTTAGGTAGAATCTTTTTGGATGGAAACATGTAGTTGAAACATGTTATGTATGATGGTTGCAAGTGGTTGCAAGTGATTGCTAGTGGTTGCTCGTGGTTGCATATACACACACAATCTAGGTTTTAAATCGGCTCAGTCACTTCATATTGCATATGCATATATGTTTGCATTCGTATATGGTTGAAATTTAATGTGTTGTCATGTGGATGTTGCATTTGTATTGAATGATTGTGCACTCATGTAGAATCATGAATAGGAAAATTTGCATACATAATGGATTCATGGCACTTACATAATTCGCATTAAGGAGGTCAACTGAATCAGTAGACCGCCTGATTTTGCATTAGATAAGTACATGTACACACACACTTCGCATATGATCATGAAGCATTAGAAGTCTGTTAAGGACAATGGATGCTCGTGTTTGATGGATGAGTAGATGGATGATTGGATGTTAGGATATACGTTCCTCCTAACTTGAAGATTTCGGGGACGAAATCCTTTTTAAGTGGGGGAGAATGTAACACCCCGAAAATTCTATAACTATGAAATTAGCAAATTAAAGTATAATTAATTTGAAATCAAAGAACTAAGGGAAACGGGATACTCCATTGCATTCGTCTCGGAAAAATACGCGAAATAGAGTCCGAGTTTTCGAAAAACGGAGTCCGTATGAAGAAGATATGGCCTTCGGAAGTTTTGAAATTAAATTTAAAATTCAAACAGAATAAAATCGGGCCCAATGGGCCAGGGCGGATAAACACCCGCCTAGGCCACCCAGGTCGACTGGGCTGTCGACCTGGGCTACCCATGTCGACAGGGCTGTCGACAGCCCTGTCGACAGGGGTGTCGACCTGGTCGAGCCCAGCCAACCTGGCTGGCCAGGTCTATGTTTGGTCGATTTTCTGTGGTATGCTTTGTCACTAGGGCTAGGTGGCAAGTTTTAATTGGTCTCTCTATCGAATGAATGGCTACGATCAATCCAAGCAACATCAATGGTCCTAATCAGTTCCTAACCTCTATATAAACAACCCTAGACTAAACCCTAATCTATTCATTCAAAAATAAGATCATAGCCGCCATGTTGCTGAGGAACGACAAAGAGTAGCCGCCAACTAGAGAGAGAATTATGAGGAAAGTTCTAAAGCCTAAAGCTTAAAGCAACCTAAACGAATCAATTCAACAAAGGAATTTGCGTCTTCAATCCCTAAATTAGAGAATTCATCACACCATTGTAAGTAGAGTATTACTTTGGTATGAACAAATGATTGTGTAGATATGTATACTTGATTTGTGGCGATAAAGTAATTCATATTTGTGCGTTGGAATATTGTATACGTTTGGATATTCTTGAATTATGTTATTCATGTTATAAAGAACTACATGCGGTAGTTCTATGCAAGTATACGTTTGGAATATTTCACAAATTATGTAATCCATGTTGAAGCTACATGTATGTAGTTGATTTAAATTTATGCAAGTTTGGGGTTTTGCTTCTATGCCACCATGATGTATATTTTTGTGCATAAATCATTTTGTAAGTAATTGGAACAAGTTTGGTTATTATCCATATGAAATTATGTTGAGAATTTGGCATCGTGTATTAAGCCATGCTTTTGTACTAGAAAACCTATTTGCAAACTTATGAATATGGCTAGGCTATGAATGATATTTGGCATAATTGAAATCCATGATTAGGTCTATCTTGTTTACAAGAATTATATGATGACATATGTGGTACATGGCTAGGTTAGGTTCAGAAGGTCCCTTTTTGTAAGTTTACATGGCTAAAGTAAGAATCATGATTTCATGTTAGAAATATTTATGCCATGGTTATGTGAACAAATTTAACTATACTTATGCCATGCTTATGTTTGACATTATGCCATGTTTATGCTAGAAGTATTTATGCCATGCTTATGTTTGACATTATGCTATGCTTATGCTAGAAATATTTATGCCATGCTTATGTTTGACATTATGCCTAAATAAAAATATAGGTTCATGTGTCAATAATGATATCTCAATTACAAGTTCACATGCTTTGATTCATGTCACCTATGTTTTATGACCAAAGTATATGTCACTACTATGCAAGTACACCAGTTTCTATTTTGTATTCCCAACGTCATATTGCAAGTTCATACGCTCACCTTCCCCTCTTTGTGTATGTAATCACGTCATAAGCCTCCCCTTTTCGCATGGCTAAATTGGGCTTTAAAAGGCTAAGCCCAATATATATAAACGGACGTGTAAAACGGGGGAAAATAACGTTGGGTTAAAATTACTAATGAATGAAAATATAAAATAGAAGGGCCCAAGTTCAAGTATGGGTTGGGCCCATGATTGGTGTAACCTTTACACCATTAACTTAATAATGGGCCGCAAATATTTACATATAAGAAATAAAGAAGAATGACAAGATATGTAAATGTAGAGAATACGATGTGTTTAACCCGAGGTTGGATTGAGTTGTGATGTAAACCTGCCCGGAACCGCCCGGCTGTCCAGTAGTCACAACAATACCTATCCAATGTGGGAGGTTAAACATGGAGCCCAATAAGGACCCGAGGTTAGACTGAGTTGTGGCGTAAGACTGCCCAGAACCAACCGGCAACAGGCAGCCACAACAATACCTGTCTAATGTGAGAGGTCAGGGCCTTAATAAGACAATTAAGGCTGAGTCAGGATTGTTAGGATTAAGTAAACTAAAGGCTTAATCAAAATGGAACATGCTAAACTAAACGGACTGGTGGGGGTTAGGTTAGAAAACACTTAACCAACTTAGCATGTTGGCTAGAGATAGAAAACCTAGTAACGGGGGACCCTTTTCAGCAGTAACCCTAGAAGGTGTATCAGGATACCCTGAAACTAGGCAGGGTGGGGCACGATTACTGGGCTGATTGTAAGAGGTCAAATCGACGGCGGTGGTGTAGCAGTGTAGGTTCTAACGGAGTGCGGGCGTGCACACACTCCGGCGCAGAAAAATAAGGCACTGGACACCAGTAGCATACCTGTGCACTCTAAGGTTGTGTCGGGTTGCCACTATGGGACTTGATACACCCCATGGTGGGACCAGCATAGGTAACTACGACATCGGGGGCCGTAAGACACATGTAACTATGCGAGTAGGAGCCGATCATCATAGGATGGATCACATCACCCTGATTATGGGGTGCCAGTTGGAAACTAGTTTATATGGGTTCAGAGATTAACATGGGGTACGATAGTATATTCGACTCTAGACAACTTAACCAAGTTTATAGTGCATGCCCACTTCTTGTTTATACTTATCATACCCAGTTCTTTATTCATAGACAAAATAGTACTAGACTTACTCAGGCTTTATGTCTGACTCTACTTTTCTTTCGTCTTCTTTCTTCCGTTTCCCCCCCAGGTCCTCAGGGAGGGAACACAGCAGCTTGACCAACCTCAACATCCAGCTTGAAGAAGAGAAGTGTATTGCTTGGACTTTCCTGTTTTGAACTATGGCTTTGGACAATCCACTATGGGGCTTTTGCAGTTTATCTATGTTTTATTTATGCTTCTTTAAATAATGTACTCAAGACAGATTATGAAAGTGTTATGTTTTTGGAAAGGATGTTGTTGTAACACGTATTTGACTTTATGAAATAAAGTTTGTTGTTCTTCCGCTGTTTACAAATATGTGTTCTTATATCTGTCTTGTATATCTGTGACTTGTACTTATAAACCTCCACCAAAATTATGCCATGTTTATGCTAGAAGTATTTATGCCATGCTTATGTTTGACATTATGCTATGCTTATGCTAGAAATATTTATGCCATGCTTATGTTTGACATTATGCCTAAATAAAAATATAGGTTCATGTGTCAATAATGATATCTCAATTACAAGTGCACATGCTTTGATTCATGTCACCTATGTTTTATGACCAAAGTATATGTCACTACTATGCAAGTACACCAGTTTCTATTTTGTATTCCCAACGTCATATTGCAAGTTCATACGCTCACCTTCCCCTTTTTGTGTATGTAATCACGCCATAAGCCTCCCCTTTTCGCATGGCTAAATTGGGCTTTAAAAGGCTAAGCCCAATATATATATAAACGGACGTGTAAAACGGGGGAAAATAACGTTGGGTTAAAATTAATTAATGAATGAAAATGTAAAATAGAAGGGCCCAAGTTCAAGTATGGGTTGGGCCCATGATTGGTGTAACCTTTACACCATTAACTTAATAATGGGCCACAAATATTTACATATAAGAAATAAAGAGGAATGACAAAATATGTAAATGTAGAGAATACGATGTGTTTAACCCGAGGTTGGATTGAGTTGTGATGTAAACCTGCCCGGAACCGCCCGGCTGTCCAGTAGTCACAACAATACCTATCCAATGTGGGAGGTTAAACATGGAGCCCAATAAGGACCCGAGGTTAGACTGAGTTGTGGCGTAAGACTGCCCGGAACCAACCGGCAATAGGCAGCCACAACAATACCTGTCTAATGTGAGAGGTCAGGGCCTTAATAAGACAATTAAGGCTGAGTCAGGATTGTTAGGATTAAGTAAACTAAAGACTTAATCAAAATGGAACATGCTAAACTAAACGGACTGGTGGGGTTAGGTTAGGAAACACTTAACCAACTTAGCATGTTGGCTAGAGATAGAAAACCTAGTAACGGGGAACCCTTTTCAGCAGTAACCCTAGAAGGTGTATCAGGATACCCTGAAACTAAGCAGGGTGGGGCACGATTACTGGGCTGATTGTAAGAGGTCAAATCGACGGCGGTGGTGTAGCAGTGTAGGTTCTAACGGATTGCGGGCGTGCACACACTCCGGCGCAGAAAAATAAGGCACTGGACACCAGTAGCATACCTGTGCACTCTAAGGTTGTGTCGGGTTGCCACTATGGGACTTGATACACCCCATGGTGGGACCAGCATAGGTAACTACAACATCGGGGGCCGTAAGACACATGTAACTATGCGAGTAGGAGCCGATCATCATAGGATGGATCACATCACCCTGATTATGGGGTGCCAGTTGGAAACTAGTTTATATGGGTTCAGAGATCAACATGGGGTACGATAGTATATTCGACCCTAGACAACTTAACCAAGTTTATAGTGCATGCCCACTTCTTGTTTATACTTATCATACCCAGTTCTTTATTCATAGACAAAATAGTACTAGACTTACTCAGGCTTTATGTCTGACTCTACTTTTCTTTCGTCTTCTTTCTTCCGTTCCCCCCCCCCCAGGTCCTCAGGGAGGGAACACAGCAGCTTGACCAACCTCAACATCCAGCTTGAAGAAGAGAAATGTATTGCTTGGACTTTCCTATTTTGAACTATGGCTTTGGACAATCCACTATGGGGCTTTTGCAGTTTATCTATGTTTTATTTATGCTTCTTTAAATAATGTACTCAAGACAGATTATGAAAGTGTTATGTTATGTTTTTGGAAAGGATGTTGTTGTAACACGTATTTGACTTTATGAAATAAAGTTTGTTGTTCTTCCGCTGTTTACAAATATGTGTTCTTATATCTGTCTTGTATATCTGTGACTTGTACTTATAAACCTCCACCAAAATTAGGGCATTCCCTTTGAGAGTGACCCTAACGGAGGTGGGGTGTTTCAGGGAATTTGGAAGCCTATAATGGTGGATTTTTCATGCCTCAATGGTCTAATTGATGAAGATGTGAAGAAGCCCTCTGATATGGATGAGGGAAGATGGAAGAAGACGAAGAAGAATGCGGGTGATGGTTGAAGAACCTAGTCCACGGCAAGGTGGAGAGGTTAATATGGTCATTGCTTATGGTCCTAAGGTGAAGGATCATGGTATCGACAAGGGTCTAGATGTTGATGATGCTCGAGGGATCCCGGAAATAGAAAGATCATGTCAAACAGAAGACCAATGTCGAGTTTTGAAATCCACAGAGACGATGGAGATCTTGTGGTATTGCAAGCACTTTTTAGACCGTTAGTTTTTGCGTGGTGTAGCTCAGATGGTAGATACATCTTTTGCAAGCGATGGGTTGTGTTTGTAATTGAGGTGTGGTCGTAGTCCTTCCAAATCAACTAGGGTATATCTTGTTGCCTTGAAATCGAGGTTGGTTTTAATTGAGAGTAGGTGTTGTTGAAAGAGCTAGGTTGACTTGTTTGTGGATTGTTGGAGATATGTGATATTTGAATCAAGGTGGAATGTTGAATTTTTTGATTCAAATAATTTATGAAGAGGATGTAATCAATTAATTGATTGATTGGATTGATTAATTGATTAACTAATTGACTAATTGGTTGATTGGTTGATTGATTGATTGATTGATTGATTTATTGGTTAATTGATTGATTTGATCATAGAAGGGAAGAAATGAATAGTTATATTTTGGAGATATCTTGAAGGAATAATTAAAGATAAAAGAAGAAACCATGTGAGAATATTTGGTGAGGTTGTGTGCCTCCATGGGCTTGCGCCCTGGAGAGGAAGATGTAGGAATTTGGGCTGAGGGTAGCTATTCCTATTTACTGCTGAAAGACGCAGTTGGTGCCTCCATATTGTCCACGAGTTTGTCGTCATTCTTCATCGCTCTTCTGCTCCAACAATATTTTTAGTCATCTAGATATTCTTTGCCTATCTCAATAAGGTTATTGGTTCAAGTTGTAATTGTTTGTAACGATAGTTGAGATCGATTGTAAACAATTTTTTATTAGTGAATCAATAAAGAGGGTGGTTGGGTGGAATATCATGTGCCCATATTTCCGATATTATTTGTGTTATTTTTTTTGTTTTCATCTTCAAGTGATTGGGTGATAAAGATCCTATTTTTCATGGCGTTTTGTCAAACTTCCGTTGTGCACAAAACCCCAACAGTTTGGTATCGGAGCAATTTTTGCAAAACGATTTGAACAAATGATTGAACTACACATATAATCACTTACCCAATAATAATAGAGAAATTATTTGGTCATACTGGAAGTGGAATAAATATGTTGTCGACAAACTGCAATTAAAAGGAATCAGATAACTGCACAATTTGAACTTTCAATGTATTAGCATGTGAAGAAAACTTACTCCAAAATAGAAGAGAGGATATACGGAATAAAATATACTTTTTGGGAAGTAATTGGTTTACCATTTAAGGTTTTCGGCAAAAGCTTAAATGGTGATTTTAACGAAGATGAATAGATCAATTCAAAGTGAATAAAAACATAATTTAGTTACAATGTATGTGTATGAAAACAGTAAATGATACCATACATCTGCATGGTGTTTATAGCAGCGTAAAGCAAGCATGGTGTTAACATCTGAAATCTCCTGAACCATAAATTTAAAAGCAAACTATGCTGCAACAGGAAAATAACCTTGTTCATGCACATTTAACCGTAACATGTCTTAATTTGGATGATCATCAGCATAAAATGAAATCTGTCGTCTTATCTACTAGTTAGTTTTTTTTGGGGAAATGTTGGATTTTGACAACAAATAAAAAGGAATAATTAAAGATAAAAATAGCTACATTGTATGGATTAGTTGGCTGAAATTAAGGTAATTGGAGTGAAATATTAACGACCCGTAGAACTAGTTATGATTTTTAATATCATATATGCTAATCAACTATAACACATACCTCAATGATAGTCTCGTCAATGTCATGTAGTGCAACCAACCGTTGTAACCACATAAATAGTTGACATGGTCGTGTATTGATAAGTAAATCTATATAACCATAAAATCCTTCTTATGGCAAACTAACTCAGCATCATGACATAAAATATTTGCAACCTAACTCTGACAGTATACCATAGAACCTTGCTCTTATTATGCTTATTCGTTATTAATTGAAATGTCATGAACAAAAATCAAAGGCGTCCCTAGTAAATAAATCTTAGTTGCATTGTACTATTAGATTTTGATTAAGCGTTAGTAAATCTTTGCCTCCACTATTATTGTTGAAAGTTTAGCATATATATTCGGAAATGTTAAAAAAATCATTAGCTACATTAGTAATGCATTTTGTCATTATAGATAGTTGGTGAAGCAATTTTTTATAAAATTCTAAACAATTTATTGTAACAATTGCCATGGTTGGAAAGAATTACAAAAATGATATATTTATCCTTCATGTCTCTAGTTATTTTATTTATAAAAATATTTAACCAAGGTTTTGAAATTTCTTAGAAATACAGTTGAAACCTGTAGGTATTGAAGATGGTTTTACTTGTCAAATTAAAACCAATCCAAAAAATGAAATAAAAAATAAATAGTGTATGCAAATTTGTCAAAATACATATTTACATAGTATTCTGACTAAAAGTACAAAATTATAGCCACTGTCAAAATTTCAATTCTTGATTATACACTAAAAGCATTTAATATTTACTTCAGTAAGTAAAAAGAATGCATTAGACAGCAGAAGCAGCACGAGGACTAACATAACTGCATAACATAGTAGAACCAGTAAGCTAGTAAACCCAAAGAGAAACGGGTAAGGAAATGCAACGAATGCAGTTTACTTGATAGTATAAAAAAACATGGAATAAACTCTGATCTATCAGTTGAAATGGAGATAGTGAAATTTCCAACTCATCATATTGTGGTTCGTGTTTATAGAATTCATTAATAAATACATCATGTGGCTATCTTACTATAATTTCTCAATTTCATTTTTCGTACATGGTATTGGGAATATTCTATAACCATGTATGTTTACAGACTTATGGTTTCATATATAGCATTAAATACATTTTTAGATGCTAAAGTGGGCTTATTATGGAATATAATTTATTTATTCATAGTTATGCAACTTAAGAAGGTTATACCACTATAAACCCAAAAAATATAGAACAAATTTATAAATGTAAACCTATAACTTTCGTTAAATAAGTTTATGACTTGTTCTAAGGAAATGGTTGCCAATAAGATTTACATTGTTAATTTACAATATCCATGCAGACTTAATTTCAAATCACCCCATCACCGTTGTTTCACTTTAAGCTACGTAGATGGATAACAAACAGCTTTTATCCATTTCACGTTAACAATTGGTGATGAAGAAGTACATGTAACAGTTATACAGATGGATACATGAATGAAAAACATAATTTGAATTGAAGAATTAATTACGCAGTCAAATATTTACTCACTAATTGCAAAAGCTTATAAAAAAAATAGGCTGGATGTTCGAAAGTCAGCGCAGAGTACATCAAAATAGGCTAGACATGTACCAAAAAATACATTGAAGTGAACAGTGAAAATTATACCTTCGGGATCCGAGTTCCTTGAGACGAACATAAGTTAGGCATGTAAGAACGTTCAAGATGCCATAATCACCTCTTTGACTTTCTGAGTAAAAAGAAAAACAACGTTAAAAACTTAGGACTGTAAAGCATGGTATAATATAACAGTCGAAAATAAATTATAATTCCATGCTGCGGAATTATATCAAAAATCCATTCCTAACCTGTAGAAGTTACCAAAAGATACATCAAAAGTGCTAAAATAAAATTACTTCAGTCCATAGCAATGATAAATCTAAGGTTCAAACGATAATTCACCAATACATTGGCGTAAAACGCTGATGTACAAAAATGTTGGTTTTGGTAGTGCAAAACATTTAGGAAGTTATAATGAAATTTCTATAGAATAACTGGAAAATCGATATTTGCAACATAGGTACCCAACTTCTGTTCTTATATATATATATATATATATATATATATATATGTATATGTATATATGTATACGATAAATGAATGAACAAACATACTACCAAATTCTACTGAATGGACAACTGAAGTTTATAGTGTACAAACATGGAAATAAAAATTTCCCGTATCCAAAATATGCAAATTATACTACATCGCGTAGTAATACCTTTGTTAAGTTATTTAAATATTTCATGTTGAAAATGCATGCCTAAATACATGAACATAGGAGTTGGTTTTGGGACGTAGTTCTAGTCTAGCAAACCACAACATATGGTCATGTCCATTACAAAACATGTGCAAGTGACAGCTAGGCTACTAAGATCATTCACAAAATGCTATATCATATATCATAATTTTGTATAAAGAGAAAAGTAAAACCATCCATTTCCACCTTTGTTGTTAAGTTGGTTAGATAATCCATGATCCAACAATATCAATGGCAAGTGAGTTAATAGCAAAGTTTAAAAACATCCCAAAAAATTTAAGTTTTCATTGTAGATAACCCACAACGGATCAAAAGTAAACATAAAGATAGAAATAACACATTATTTAAAAACAGAATTATACCTATATAAACATCAATCAGACCAACAGTAAGTTTTCAGAAATCAAAAGGAGCGTTGCTGTAGACATAAGCAGGTTAAATATGTATAGTGGTAAGAAAAGTACCTGTCTGCATTATTCAATTTTATTGCAACATAAAATATTACGCATACCAATATATTAAATGCTGAAATAAGAAGAAAAATAAGTACCGTAAAGCATTACAGGACAAATGTTTTGATAGATCAAAGTTGAACTCGAGGTGAATTGACGAATGTCGTTGGATCCATATAAGTTAGGTTTGAGAAGAAAAGGAAATAGAGTAGGGAAGAGGAAAGTAACTTCTAAGGGTTCAACATCAATCGCAAGTAGTGGAAGGACAAAATTAATGTGTGAGCAGTTAGGATGAACTCGGTTAAAGCATGATAGATCAAATTGCGTGTTTTACCACTACTGCGGCCGTTGACCATTCTTGTTGGGAAAGTTGTAGGACAGATTGCGAGAGGGTTGATGGAAAATTAAAAATGCAGAGTAGGCCGAAACAGTTGAAACATCAAAGGAAAATGGTATTCGATTAGGTGGAAAAGTAGATCCACAGTCGTACGGGAGTTGAATTCTTAAACCTATGATTATTTGCAGACAGTTTGAAGTTTCTAATTCTGAATAGGTATTGTGAGAATGAAAAATGAGGAAGGAAGACGTCTGCTTCTAATCTAGTTTCTAAATTTTGTTTTGGAGCGTGAGGCGGTTGCCGAAAAGTGGAGTGGTGGAATGAAAATATGAAGGACACGTGCAACCGAAAGGAAAAAGGAATTACATAAATAACTTGATTTTGTCCATGTGAGTTATTTTGAAACGGTGTATTGAGGATAATGGTAAACCGCTACCATTTAACGCCACGTCAGATGTATGAGAAAAAGAAGTGGTCCAACTCAGCTTTTTATTATTTTACTTTCTATTATAGGTAATAGATAGATTCGATATTGATAACCAAGTTACTGTATTATAATTTTAGAATTAAGTAAATAGGAACTAGTAATTTAATAGAAGAAAAAGATAGAACAATATATCTTTTTTCATGTCGTTCATTAATTTTATAATGTACTATAGTATAACTGAAAATTATAATTTTTATTGTTGGAAAATGTTATTTAGAATAATTGTTGTTGTTGTTTTATGTTTCAGGTTTTTTTTCCATTAGTAATGGCTCTTGTGCCTAAAGAAAATGAAGATTGTTGAAGTCGGTTTTTGACCCACTTAAGAAATGCTCTTAGGTTTGCTAAACCATTGACTTTTTTAAGTGATAGACATTGGGGTTTGTTGTCGAGTATTCCAATTTTTTTCAAATAGCCATCATTCTTATTGTCTACATCATATGCAAAGTAATATTGCTGGTATTGTTAAAAGTGGAAAGGGTGTTTGGGTAGGTCATTTGCTAGAACAGGGTGCTTTAGCTTCAAGTGCTCATGAATTTGAAAAAGCTATGACTAAATTTAAAGAATTAGGGGTGCAAAAGATATTGAATATTTGAATGATAAGCCATATGATCATTGGGCTGATTTATTTTTTCTTGGCAAAAGATATAGTGAAAATAAATCTAATGTTGCGGGAAGTTTCAATTCATGGATCTTAGATGAAAGAAGTCTGCCTGTAACTACATGTCTTGATGGTATTCGGAGTAAGCTTTTGTTGCAAATGTCCAATCGAAGAGAAGAGGCAGCTAACTGGAATAGTGTTCTTTGTCCAAAAATGGAAGCTTGTTTGTTGAAATTGAAGGAAGAAGGGTTTGGGTGGAGTGTTGCTAAATCATCTAGGTATGTGCTTTTTCTTTTTGGATTATGATGTAAATAGTTAACAAAGATTTATTTTTTAGTGCAAACTGTTTCTGAAAAAGATATATGCGTTTATCTTTTTTATATTTTGCTTATTAAGTTTATGAAAAAATTGAATAAGAAATATGTGACAATAGGATAATTTTTGTATTATTTAACTTTGTACTATAAATTTAAGGATTTATGTATTTGTAGTGTGATATTATGTAATGCATAAAAGAAATGCTTATTATAGAGATATCAGGATATTAGACACATTATATAGGATTAGCTGTTAATGTGGGGAAAAAATCTGTTTGTTAAGTAATAATGTTATTTATTTAAATATGCCTTATTTTGAATTTTGCAGATTTATTTTTGAAGTTCATTCTCCAAAATCGCAAAATGTAGATCTTAAAAATCACATTTGCAGCTACAATCAATGAAAAGTGAAGGGTTTTCCTTGTGCCCATGCTTTGAAGTGTATATATTTTTCTACAAATGATGTTTATGATTACATTGACCCATACTTCACTGTTGAGTATTATCGAGCTGCTTATTCACATGCAATAAATTCAATTCCAACTTTTGATACAGAAGCAATTGAAGCTAAAGAATCATGTACTGTTCTTCCTTCTAAAGCTGTTCGTGAAGCTGGTAGGCCTAGAGTGAATAGAATTGAAGATGTTGATTTTCATCCTAAACATAACAAATGTGGAAAGTGAAAAAAACCTAGGACATAATAGAAGAATTTGTTCTTTGAATGATTGAATTGTTGTTTAAAATTCATTGTATTTGACTGATTATTTTAAATTTAGTGTTACAGTTGAATAATATGGTAAAACGAAATTTTGGTTATATGGATGTGATGAATGTTGATTTTTAGGAATGATTAATGTTAAGAACTGATTGAAATTTTGCAAGTTTACGTTTTGTTATACGATGTGGTTTAGGTGATTAAAAAGATATTCAATTTTATCTTCTTCTTTTTTATATTATGCAACTTGTTCTTTTGTTGAATGATTATTTGGTTATTTGGCTTTCTGAAATTTATGATGTGTTATGTTAAGTGATTATTTGATTATTTAGTTTTTTCGACAGCAAAGTTTTGAAAAGATAATTGCATTTATATTTTCATGTAAAGGAAATATTTTAAGTTTCTTATGTGTACTAAATTTAATAGGTTCATGTTGTCTGAGTATGCGTGTCCTATAAGATATTTGTTTAAATACATTAGTAAATAATTTCACAATGATTTCACTGTTAAATTATTATATTATGTGGTTTACGGGATGAAAAAGAAAAATATTTTATCTTTTTGTTTTATATTTTGCTATTAACAGTAATGAATTAATAATTGAAAATGATTACAATTTTGATATCAATTAATCATACACACTAACAAAATCCACCAATTAATCATATACACTAACAAAATCCAACAATTAATCATACACATTAACAAAAAAGGGATATTAATGTATTTATCTTTTTGTTAAAAGACACTTGTTATCTCAGTATATTTTTTTGCAAATTGCATAAAGATCGTGTATTAGCATTAAATTAAATAACAAAGATAAATCTAAATACATACATAAAAAATTACTATTTTAGTTCTTTATACAACAAATAAAAGCAATTGACTTTTCAAACAAAAGATAAAAGCATTTAGCTTTTGATTTATATCATTGTAGACAGAACAGTACATTAGCAGTTTGTGATTAATCTCCAAACTCATATATAATCCCTAACACCTACGATCAAATCAGCATCAGTTATTACAAATTAAACACCAAATTAAACATATAATTGTTAACATCATCATTTACAAATAAGAGACATCATTCATGATCAATTACATTTTAAAGGTTTGACCTAGAGCTGCAAAACTCCTCAAGGTTCCAACAGTATGGTTCGTCAGTAAGTATTTGGGCAACTATATTTGCTCGGAATGCATCGACTTGTTCTGGACTGATTTTTGATGAAGTTTGCATTCCTTGAGTTATTTTTTGGATGAACATCATTACAAATATACCACGGTCGTACCTGCATTCCTTGTAATTAGTATTATAATAACGCAAACAAGCAATACTTTATACAAAAAACATTTTATGGCCTAGTATCAGGAAAAGATAAAAATTTATCTTTAATAGAAAATCAAGTTACCAGTAACTTGTAATCCTTCCATAAAGTTTTATATCATTTGTGTAATGTTTGAAAACGTGTTATCTTAAATAAAAACTGTTAACATAACTTAGTACATGTTAAATTATTTTTTAGCCCACTTTTCACGAAAAGATAAAACCATTTATCTCTTCCAGAACTCAATGCTATTATTTACTCATAATGGTCAAATTTCTTCCAAATTATATAACATACTACGTATATGCTTACTAGGAATTAGTCATGGCCAAATTTGTTCAACTTATATAACATATTACATATATGATTACTACGAAATTTTAATTGTCAAATTGAATGGATAAAAATTACCTGGTATTTTGTTGAGCACAGTCAACATTATTTATCACTGAATTTTTTTTTCCAGAATGGTTTTCTGTCCTTCATCTTGTAAGTCTCTATTCAGGGTGTTGACTACTGATTTCTGCAATAATTGAAAGAAATTTATAATGAATATAAACACATTTATCTTTTTACTTTTTTTCATTTGCACTCACCACATTCAAGGCAAATTTTGCATGACCACTTCTCCTAGTTTTTGATCTTGTGGTTAAGTGTAGAGAGTCATAGTGATTCCAGGTGCAATCTCCAAAAACTAGTTCTAGCAAGCTCCAATGTTCATTTCCATGTTTGGGGAACAATATGTTGCAACATAATGGATTTAAAAGTGTTTTTTTCATGAATGGAATGAACATTTGTTTTTTGATTTTTTCCTAGTTTCCATCAGTTGCACTTTTCTGCTAAAATTATGTTTTAGATTTTTTTTGTTAAAAAAATATTAATCTGATAATATACTCCACTTTCTATCATTGTTGTGTTCACATAAACAATGTTGTTGCTTTCTTCTTGCAGTTTTGTTTTCCGGAACCAGAACCAATCAATGACCTACATTTGAAAAATAATATTAATAAAATGAGAAAATTTATATTGATGGAAAGTATATTTTGTTGTACTTACTTGACTACAAACATTATGTTGATATAGGAGGTCTTCTATCATGCATTTAGTTATGGTGGTGAAATTTTCATCATCACAATTGAATGCTTCATTGCTATAAAATTAGATGATTGTTAATAAAAAAAGAAAATTATGAGTATAAAGTAGGTTAATTACTTACTTGTTTCCCCCCAAAACCTTAAAAATTGTTTTTACTGTTCTTTACTAAGATGCTGCAGTAGTGGACATTTTTCAACATTTTTTGTTTCATCTTCATATTTTCTTCTTTAGGACTACTTTCATCCTCAAGGTGATTGCTTTCTCAGCAGGAATTTCCTCACTAGCTTGTTTCTTATTTTCATATGTTAAACATTCTTTGGTTTCTAAAAGAAAATCTTGAGTATTTATCTAATCATAAAATGGAAAGTTATCAGAGCTATTTATGTGCGTCATATCAACTATTTTTCTTTTTTTTTCTTACCTTTAGTATCATTAGTCTTTTCTTTCAAATCTTCTTTCTCCGTGACATCACAGTTTTCAAACTTTTGAATCTTCATTTCTAGAATTTGGATTCTTCTTTCAGCTACTGCACGTAAAACTCTTTCTTCATTTAATTGCTCCCCAAAACTTTTCAACTCAGTAGCCAAAAAGTTGAATTTTGTTTCCAGCTCCTTCAAACTCTTTTTCAAACTTTCAACTTCCGTATTGTCATCAAATTTCCTTTTTTTAGACTTCTCCTCTTCATCTTTGATTGGTTTCATTTTTTTTGACAAAAGATCCTTCTCCTCTTTTGTAACATCTGAAAAAAAAATCTACAAGGAAAATATTAAAAAAATATCAGATTAACTATTCATCACTATTACATAAAAACTGTATTGGGCAAGACAATCATTACTATATATGTAATTCTTGTAGTCATTATTAGATTGAATCTATAGCCTAAGAGGCAATTCAAATTTTTTTTCTCACTTGAATGAGTAGTCTATGCAATGAAGGTATATATTTTAAAAATATGTTACACAATTCATGCATACAATACCAAGACTTAGATTCGAATTTCTAAAAGATAAATGCATTTATCTTTTCTATATATTGTTTATATCATTGTACACCTTATGTAAGAATTTCAAATCATGATAAAAATGAAAAATATGTTTAATATGTATTTGGAAGTAGGATATATAATTACAGTTTAATATGTTAAGTATTTATTAATCTGAAAAGATAAATGCATTTATGTTTTCTATATGTTGTTTAAATTATATGTTGTTTAAATCATTTATATACCTTATGTAAGAACTTCAAATCGTGTTAAAAATTATAAACTTGTATAACATGTAGCAGTAAGTGTGATATATAATTACAGATTAATATGTTATTTATTAATTAATATGAAAAGATAAAAGCATTTATCATTTTAAACTGCTATATATAGTAACATGTAGTATAATTTTGAACTACATCTGATACAGTATTATATAGCATTAGAAAAATCAGTTGAACATAATGCAGTATGTACACAACAAAATTCACTTGAATAATAGTTTAAAGAAACAGTACTATGGTACTGAAATTTATAAGAAGAAACTAATGTAAACATTTAACTAAATTAAATACAAAACTAAATATTTGTAACTAGGATACCTTGTTACCATCAACTTCGGTTAAGTCGATGTTCTTCAGTTTCGATAAAGCCCATTTCCTCATTTTAGGGATTTTGTCTTCAACGTCTTCTTTTTGAGCAATGATTTGGGTTCTTTCACATAACCTGTACTGGAAGAAAAAGATAAATAGTTCCATATTTTTATAATAAACAAAATATTCAGTGTATTTATATTAAGTGAATATTATAAAAACATACTAACAACACCATAGTGCAACCCAGTGTATTCCTTGGATCAGCATGGTATTTCTTAACATTTTCTAAAACATTTACACAAATTGCTCATGGCCAAGAGATTGAGTTCATTTTTTTAAGATTTAACAATTTAACCAAAAAACCACATGGCAAATAGCTTTGATTGTTGCCAAAAAGGAATGTTATGATAAGTAGTAACAACAATAACTTTACCAAATTTTTATCTCCTTTTTTCTTTTTAATCAATGAATTCAAACTTTTTGTCATTAATTTTTGACTTATTACATTTTCTTCTTTGAAATTGGAACTTAAAAAACCATAAAATTTTCCATGGTGGAAGCCTTGTTTGAAGCCGAAATAGGAAATAATTCCTCTCCAGCTAGTGGCATTCCAAATATAAGACTCGCTTCTTTAGTAGTTATTTTAAAAAATTTGTCCCCCACTTTAAAAGCATTTTCAATAACATCAAAAGAAGTAATTATAACATCTGGATTTGAAGCACATTTTCCCAAACCTTGTCATGATATTGATCGTTAAGAAAAAAATTAAACAAATTTTTAAAAGGTGTTTTCTTCATGAAATCTACTGCTTCCTGGGAAAGAATATTTTCCTTTTTAATAACTAACATCACTTTATAGATTGCATCTAAATTACATCTATATGTGCCAGTGTACTGTTGCTTTATTTTTTTTCTCCCTATTTCCTCGATTTCATACTTATCTTCATCATCCAAGTCACTATTTGTTCCCTCACTTTGGTTATCTGCATCATCCGAGTCAGTATTTGTTTCCTCACTTTTGTTATCTGACTTTGTATTTTCTTCATCGTAATCTGTTTGTATTTCTGTATTTTTTGGTTCATATTGTGCTGGTTCAGATTGTTCCTGCATTCGTGAAAATCTTATTATTAGTTTAGGATGTTTAAGATATTATCACAGTGTATGAAAACAATACTGAACAGAAATTAAATGCTATATCATCCAAACAATATCATACATGCACAATAATGTGTAAAAAAAATGATTTATTTTTTGACATAGTTTGAAAAGTAGGTTTATAAGGAGTGTAATAATTTGAAATAATCATTAAAACAAGAATCTTGTGTAACACATATCACTTACTTTCAAATTTGAGTATATCTAAACATCTAATTAAATCCAATAATGATAAAGCTAAACGTTTCTATCTTTTTCAGCAGTTAAATATTGAAATGATTTTGTCATTTTTATGTGAGCTTTAAATCTATTTTAAGTGGTATGTAATTATTTAAAATAATGAATATAAACTGAAAACTTGTTTAAATGTATCATTGTTTGTACTGCCTGTTATTAAGATATAGTATTCGCTATTTATCCAATTTAGTGTGACCCTAGTCACTACAAACAAAATCAACTTGGTATCAAATATTACAAATTTAAGTAACATAATCCATATCTGGAAATAGCTAACAAGTACTAATAGAACTGATGTTATAGTTGATTATGAAATTTTGGTAATTAATTATGAATTTGTAATAGCAAATGATTATAATTCTTTGTTAAAATTATAAATGCATTTATCTCTTAATGACAATATATTGCATCACTTTCTTGTATTGACAATATGTTGTATAACTTTTTTACTGTTGTGCATAAAAATCAAAACAGATAATTATTATACACACAATTTTAGAAAAAAGGTTACCACTTGTGTTATTGACAATGATTTGCTCTGAATGTGTTCTTCACGGTATGGAGAAGAAATTGGTCTAATGTTTAAGCATTGATTTCTATTGTTGATGAAGATCATGTAACTTCTTTAAAAGCAACTTGTTTTCTTTTCAACTTTGTTTTCATTTTTATCCTAGATGAATGTACACAATTATTCAATTATTAAAATAAACCAAAACATAAAGCAAAAAAATATATATGAATTTATATTTTTCAGTAAACTAACAACACCGAGTACCCAATTAGTCAAATAATAAGTTCAAAATATTCCAAGGAGCAATGAATCAAACAAATTACATTACATAATAATTGATAAATCATTTTTATAGCCACTTTTCAAGGAATGATAAAATCGTTTATCTTTTCCAAAAAAGAAAATTACTAGTAACTTGCAATATATGAGTATTATTTCATAATAAAAGAGTTTGCATGGCTGTATTTTTAAACACTGACTAGTAATTATCGTCGTTCGATTCAAGCAATATCATCAACAAGCACTGACTAGTAATTATCGTAGATCGATTCATAATAAAAGAGTCTGCATGAGTAAACACTGATTAGCAATTATCATTGATCGATTAAAGCAATATCATCAACAAACGACAAAAATTTAAGTAATAACAGACAACATTTAGAGGAAAATAATACATACTAATCATTCATTGTAAATGAAAACTTACTTCTATAGTAGATGCTTGAGCTACGAAATTGGCGACGATCGATTTCGTCGAAATGTTGTTTTAGTAAAGGTTGAAAGTACTGATTCGACCGATTTAGTAGTTAGGGTTTATTAACGTTTTCAATAATAGTTTCGAATGAAAGGAAAATTAGAAGAAACTAATAGCGACAAATGAAAAATGTCCTGGAAAGTTATTATCGACGACTCGTGTCCTAGAAATAAACTGTATAAGGTAAATAAGCCCTTATAGTAAAACTCCCCTAAAGAAAATGATCCTTGCTTATGGCACAAAAGATTCTATCATGTAAATTTTGGAACCATAAACAAGATTTTTAAAAATGATCTTGTAAGAGGTTTATCCAAAATGAAATTTAAACCAAAAAATTTATGTGATGCGTGTCAGTTTGGAAAATTAACAAAGTCTTCTTTTAAATCTAAAAAGTTATCTCAACATTACAACCACTTGAACTACTGCATATGGATTTATTTGGACCAATTCAAATACAACCTATAAATCACAGTAAATATGTATTTGTAATAGTTGATGATTTTTCAAGATATACTTGAACGATATTTTTTAGAAATAAAAGTGATACTTTAGATAACTTTAAAATATATGTAAAACAAATTCAAAACTTAACAGGTTTGAAAATTAAAAACATAAGAATTGATCATGGAGGAGAATTTGAAAACAAAAGCTTCGATTTATATTGTAAGAAAAAGGAACTTTTCACAATTTCTCATTTTCGAGAACTCCACAACAACATGGAGTTGTAGAATGGAAAAATCGAACATTACTAGAATGCGCTAGAACGTTGTTGAATGCGAGTTCGTTACCAAATCATTTCTGGGAAGAAGCAGTTGCAACATCTTGTTATGCTTTGAATCGTGTTTCCATTCGACTGCTTACGAAAAATACTCCATATGAATTCTTTACTGAAAGAAAACCAAATATTTCATATTTTAAGGTTTTTGATTCAAACTGCTTTATTTTAAATACAAAAGATCAGCTTGGAAAATTCGATTCAAAATCCGATGAAGGAATATTTCTAGGATATTCCGAACGAAGCAAAGCTTATCGTATTTATAATAAAAGAACCAACAAAATAGAGGAATCACTTCATGTGTTCTTTGATGAATATTTTACTCAAAATTCTTTTGATTCGGATATTTTGAGAAATATATCTTCTCAAGATGAAGATATTATAGTTTATAGAGAAGATGAAAACATTTTTCATAATAAAATAAATGAGAATATAGCTAAAACTCAAGACAACCATCAACCTATTAATAGTAATGAAGTTAGATGTCCACCAAGATTATTACGAGATCATCCAACTTAAAGTACTATTGGTGAAATAAACTCTAATGTAAGAACAAGAAGCAAATTAAATTTAGTAAGCAATGTTGCCTTCTTATCAAATATTGAACCAAGAATCCAAAAGAAGCTTCTACAGACAAACATTGGATAATTGTTATGCAAGAAGAATTAAATCAGTTTGAACGCAATGAAGTCTGGGAATTAATTTCAAGGCCAAATGATCAAACTATCATGGGTAAAAATGGGTTTACAAAAATAAAGCAGATGAATTAGGAAATATAACTAGAAACAAAGCTTGACTTGTAGCTCAAGGTTATAATCAAGAGGAAGGTATGGTTTATGAAGAAACATTTGCTCCAGTTGCTAAACTAGAAGCAATTCGATTCTTGTTAGCATATTCACGTTATCACAATTTTAAATTATATCAAATGGATGTAAAAATTGCTTTCTTAAATGGTTTTATAAAAGAAAGAGTATATGTAGAACAACCACCATTATTCGCACATGAGAAATATCTTGACCATGTCTTCAAATCGAAAAAGTCATTACATGGCTTAAAACAAGGACCTCGTGCTTGGTATGAGCATCTTAAATATTTTTTTTAATAGACTTGGGGTTTCAAATTTGAAAGGTTGATCAAGCATTTTTTTATTAAATGAGATAATACATATATTTTAATAGTTCAGATTTATGTCAATGACATAATATTTGGTTCAACTAATGAAAAGTTATGCCAGGAGTTTTCTGTAATAATGACTAGCGAATTTGAAATGTCTCATATGGGAGAACTATCATATTTTCTTGGCTTAAAAATTAAGAAACTTTCAAATGGAATTTTCATAAACCAATAATTTTTTTACAATAATTTAATAAAACGTTTTGGCATGGAAAATACATCAAGTAAACCAACACCTATGAGTACAACAACTCATCTCGAAAAGGATTAGAATGGTAAAAGTGTCGATCAAAAATTGTATCGCAGTACGATAGCTTCTCTTTTATATTTAACCGCTAACAGATTGATATTATGATGTGTCTTTGTTTATGTGCTCGATTTCTAGCCAATCCAAAAGAATCACATTTACGAGCAGTAAAACGTATATTGCGTTATCTTAGCAACACTAAAGATTTTGGACTTTTCTATCCGAAAGATTGTTCTTTGAATTAGTATCATATAGTGAAGCTGATTTCGGAGGATAACGGACGGATCGTAAAAGTACAAGTGGTACTTGTCATTTCATTGCCAAATCACTAATATCCTAGTTTGGCAAGAAACAAAATTGTGTTTCACTATCGACATGTGAAGCTGAATATATATATTTGTAGCATTAGCTTGTGCTCAAGTAATATACATGCAACAAACAATTAAAGATTTCAATGTCAACTTAAGTAATTCAACTATTTATTGCAATAACACAAGTGCAACAAACTTGTCGAAAAATCCAGTAAATCATTCTAGAACTAAACATATTGATATTAGACATTATTTCTTAAGAGATAATATTGAAAAACAGATTATAAATTTAGAATTTGTAAATTCTGAAAATCAGATTGCAGATATCTTTACAAAACTCTTATTGGAGGATACTTTTTGTAACATCCCGTATTTTTTGTAAACATTAAAGTAACGAATTAAAAAATACTTAATTTTAAAAGTGGAAATTAGGGGAAATGGGTTTCGCCATTGCGTTCGTCTCGGAATTCTGCTTGAGATAGAGTCCGGGTTTGTGTGAATCGGACTCCGTATGAAGAAGTTATGGAGTTCATAAGATTTCAAGTCTAAACGGAAATTAAATATAAATAATAATTAATTTAAAAAGCAGTTCGAAATTCAAAACTCTGAAAATCAGCTGGGCGGAAAAATTCCCGCCTATAGGGGTCGACTCCCCCGGGGGGGGGGGTCGACATAGGTGTCGACCCCCCTGTAGGGGTCGACCCGCTCGGCTAGATCTGGGTTGTTTTGTCCAGTGACATTTTCTGAGTCATTAGGGCATATGTGACGACTTCCGGTTGGCTCTGTTTGGTCTGGACGGCTCTGATTTCTCCTAGGATGATCTAACGACTCTCATTAATCTAAACTTTTATATAAACAACCCCAACCCTCAACCCTAAAATCTCATAAAAATTGCTCTCTGAAGCCGTCATGTTGTCCATGGCCAAACTAGCATAGCCTCCATTTTTCTATATACTAAGAATCAAGTTTGGAAGTCCCAAATCAGATCAAAACTAGAGAATCAGTAGTATACATCAAAGGATAGCTTTTCAGTTTCAGAAATCAGATCCCAGAAAACAAGATTAGTCCTTTTGTTTTTAAGTTCATTTATTCTTTAGATTTGAACAAATAAAAGTCAAGATTTGTAATGAAAAGAAACAAGAACTGTACCTAGTTGTAAGATAATCGTATTCTGATTCATGTTTTCTGAAATTACCTATGCCTATGAGGCTATTGTGATTGATAAAATTTATCATGTTGTATAAAAATTTGGTGATGAACCTATCATGTTGTATGTTAATTTAGTGATGAACCTATCATGTTGTATAAATTTGGTGATGAACCTATCATGTTGTATAAATTTTGGCGATGAACCTATCATGTTGTATATTAATTTTTGGTGATTCTTTTATGATATGTTATATGCAAGTTCATAAGCTAAGTCATGTTCATATAGGCTTATATGTCTAGATCTACATGCTTAGATGTTTATATCTATGTTAATTTGATCCAACTCAATTGCAAGTTCACATCTACATGCTTAATTAAATTTGTGTAGTACTATGCCAAATTTATATCACACATGCTTAGTTGATCTATATTGTTTTATGTCGTTGGAATGTTACATGTCACTTTGTTCTTTCCTTTTTGTTTATGAATTAGGCTAATTTGCGAGCCTAACGTTCTATGTAATTTATGCGAACGAATAACGGGCGATACGTTGGGAAAAATACTAAATTACATGCTATTGGCATAGATTGGATCATAATCATGTAAATGATTAATGGCCTAAAATGGTATAATTTGTATACCTAAGAATTATGGACATAATTTAGTGGGTAACTGGGACATGACTTGGGTTGATAACATTGGTGGATAATTTACATTTAAACATAAATGGTAAATATGTAAATTAATGAAAAGACGAATATGCCTAACCCGAGGTTAGATTGAGTTACGGTGTAAGACTGCCCGGAACCGCCCGGCATATCCAGCAACCGTAACAATACATATCTAATGTGAGAGGTTAGCACATTAAGCCCAAAAACTCGAGGTTAGATTGAGTTGCGGTGTAAGACTGCCCGGAACCGCCCGGCACATCCAGTGACCGCAACAATATAGATCTAATGTGAGAGGTTGGCGCTTTAATGAATGAATTAAAGCTAAGGCAGGCTAAGAATGGTAGGGTTAAGTTAATTAAGGCAACACTTAACCAATACAACATGTTAACTAAACTGATGGGTGGGGTTAGGTTAATCTGAGAACACTTAACCATTTTAACATGTTGATTAGGAAACCCTAGTAACGGGGACCCATCAGCAGTAACCCACATAGATGTATCATGGTACCCTGAACTAGGTAGGGTGGGGAACGATTACTGGGCTGATAATAAGTGGTCAAAAACAACGACGGGTGGTGCAGCAGTGTAGGTTCTGACGGAGTATGGGCGTACACGTACTTCGGCATGGACAAATCAAGCACTGGGCATCAGTAGTTATACACTGTGCATCTTGAATTGTGTCGGGTTGCCACCATAGGAATTGATACACCCCATGGTGGGACCAGCACAGGTATCTACAATCAAGCGGGGCCGAATGTCACAAGTCATAAATGCATGTGAGTAGGAGCCGATCGATAAAAGGGATCGTTTTATCATGAACACATGGTGCTAGTTGAAACACTTGTTAGTAGGTGCAGAGAAATAGAAATGAGTGCGATAAGCATATTCAGTTTTATTGTTATTTTATTTCTATGGTATTGTCCTAGGTTTAGTTTATTCATTGTCATGATTAATTTACCTATTTACATGCTAAATAATCACTGAACTTACCAGGCTTATGTCTGACACATTTTCTTTCGTCTTCTTGTCTTCCATTCCCTCCCCCCCCCCCCCCACCCCTCCCCCCGCAGGGAGGGAATACTTCAACTTAGTCCAGACCTTTTCCAGCTTGAAGTGAGTAGACGTATTGCTTGGATTCTCTTTCCTTGGGCTATGGCTGTGGTTACACTCTTAATTAGGGATTTATGCTGCTTTATTATTGTTTATGATTCTTTATGTTTTAGTCAAGACAGAGGCTTTATTGTAATGATTTTGGAAGTTGGTTTTTAAGACAGTTGTTGTAATGTTTTGACTGGACCACGTGCTTATGAAATAAAATTCAGTCTTTCCACTGTTTATATTGTTTGTCTTGTAAATTACCTGTACCTTTTACCTATAATACTCCACCAAAGTTAATGCATTCTCTTTGTGAGTAACCTTAACGAAGGTGGGGTGTTTACACTTGGTATCAGAGCAAAGGTTTAGCAGATCAGATAAAAGTTTTTGAAAACTATTTTTCAAAGAGAAGTTTAAAGAGGCATTTTCAAGAAAAGTGATGTTTTTAAAAAAAAAAAAAACATAATCCCCATAGCCATACGCACTATCTTTCTATCCTTTGTTTTGAACCTTTTCTTTTCATTTCAGAATGTCTGGGGATCTTAATCTTCCTGAGGGCGTGCCGGTACCTGGTTGGTTCAGAAGGTACCTAGAGGCTAGGGCTAATGACGCAGCCCCAGCAGACGTTCCTCCTCCCCCAGTTGCAGTTGTTCCTCCTCCTCCTCCTCCTCTCCTTCTCGTGCAAATTCTTTCTCAAAGATATGTAGAGACTTTCGAGCCATGGGTGGAAAGAACTTTAATGGGACCGAATCATTTGTGGAAGCAAGAAACTGGCTCAAGGAAACAGAAGATTTGTTTGTTATCTTCGAAGTGGACGATAGGCAGAAGATACACTTAGTTGTGTGGTTACTTAAGGACGAAGCCTCTTATTGGTGGGAAGTTACTATTGCCGAGAGACCAGTTGAAACTTGGGAGGATTTCAGAATGAGATTTGAAATGAAGTTCCTCTCGCAAGCTGAACGAAGCCTACAGATGGAGAAGTTCTTAGCTCTCAAACAGGGAAGCCTATCGGTCAAGGAATACGTCAACCAATTCAACCAGCTGGATAGATTCGGATTGGAGTTAGTAAACACTCCACATAAGAAGGCTCTCCGTTTCGTTAAAGGGTTAAATGAGCCACTGCACAGCCTAGCTATGACCAATATACCTATGGGTGCGACTTATGAGAGACTAGTGGAAATGGCACTGTTACAGGAGGAAGATAAGGATGGCAAGAAAGAGATAAAGGCGGAAGTACCTCAAGACAAGAAAGTGCCGGGATCACAGAACAAGAAGACAAATTCCAAGAAGGGCGGGAAGAGTAACAAACCCCATGACAAGAGGAAGTGTAATATTTGTGGCATACCTGGACATCTGAATAAGGACTGCAGGAAGAAGAAGAGGAAGATGGGTGGTTGTTTTCAGTGCATCGAGACAGGACACACGGCTAAGGACTGCCCAAGAAAGCAAAGGCACAGGCAGAGGACTGGATCTACTTTTGGAGGGCAGGTTCACGCTCTCATAGTACCTCCGCAAGAACGAGGTAGAAATATTTCTGTTGAGAGTTTAGTTTATCTTTTTGATCATCCTGTTCGTACTCTCTTTGATTCTGGCGCATCGCACTCTTTTATATCTACTGCTTTAGTTGAATCTCTTCACCTAGACATTAGTATAGTAGAGGATCCCTTGGTTGTTTCAAATCCAATTGGGGGTTCGGCTTATTTATCAATGATTTGTTTGGATTCGTAAATTTCTATACTAAGCATTGGGTTTAGATCTAATGCCTATGTTTTGGGCTTCACGGGCTATGGGTTAATTCTAGGCATGGATTGGCTATCTAGTAATGGTGTCGTCCTCGATTGTGAAAAGAGAGTGGTTAGACTTATGACTCGCCTCGGTAACACTCTCAAAATCTCTTGTAATCCCATGAACTCTGTTATGCTTAGCTACCTAGAATCTCTTGATGCGTCTGTTGAAAACCTGCAATATGTTAGAGTAGTCTGTGAATACTCGGATGTCTTTGAAGAGGTGAAGGGTTTACCTCCGAAGCGAGAGATAGAGCTCTGCATATACCTTGTTGATAATGCAAAACCCGTTGCTCTACCCATTAGACACATGGCTCTAAGGGAAAGGAAAGTGCTCAGCAAGCAAGTTAAAGAGTTGCTTGAAAAGGGGTTTATAAGGCGGAGTATTTCTGAATGGGGTGCTCTAGCGGTGTTTGCAACCAAAGCGGATGGTTCACTTCGCCTATGCATTGACTATAGGGGGTTAAACAAGCTGACCAAGAAGAATAGGCACCCACTTCCAAGAATATACGACTTGTTCGATCAGCTTGTAGGAGCATCGGTTTTCTCCCAACTAGATCCGGCTACCGGGTTTTATCAGCTAAGAGTGGCTGAGGACAACATTGATAAGACCGCATTCAGGACCCCGGATGGTTTCTTTGAATGGCTTGTCATGCCTTTCGGCTTGACAAACGCACCTTCCTATTATGTTGACTTGATGAGTCCGGTGTTCAGGGAATTCCTTAATAAATTTGTAGTAGTCTTCGTGGATGACATTTTGATCTTCTCGAAAAATGAGGAAGAGAATGCTTTGCATTTAAGGGAAGTCATGGAAACTCTTCGTGCACACCAGCTGAAAGCAAAATTCTCCAAATGCCATTTTTGGAGAGAAGAAGTAAGGTTTCTTGGACATGTGGTGTCCAAAGAAGGTATAGTTGTGGATCCCGCAAAAGTAGTTGCAGTGTAAGATTGGAAGATTCCACGGAATGTAACCGAAGTCCAAAGCTTTCTCGGACTAGCGGGCTTTTACAGAAAGTTCATTAAGGACATCGCGAAGATCTCAACCCCACTCACTAGGTTGACGAAGAAGAACCCAACTTTTGCTTGGGATTTGGATTGCGATATTGCTTTCCAACGACTAAAAAGGGCTCTGACAAAAGCCCCGGTTCTGACATTGCCCGATGGGAGCAAGATGTTTACAGTATACACAGACGCATGCAGAATAGGATTGGGCGTTGTCTTGATGCAAGAGGGCAAAGTAGTTTTCTATGGAGGAAGGCAGTTGAAGGTACATGAGAAAAACTACCCAACTCATGATTTAGAACTAGCTGCCATTGTTTTCGCTATAAAGTCATGGCGTCATTACCTACTAGGAGAAAGGTTTGAATTGCTTACTGACCATAAATCATTAAAGTACTTTTTCTCACTGAAGGATCTTAACTTAAGACAAAAAAGGTGGATGGAATTTCTTGCCACATACGATTTTGAGATTACTTAAACCCCTGGTAAGGGCAATGTGGTAGCAGATGCCTTGAGTAGGAAAAAGCTGACCTTAAGTCCTCTCTTTGTAGAAAGGCAAAGCTTGGAGTACATAGCAAACTTTGATTTTAGACCCTCCTTCCAATTTGTACCTGGTTTGTTAGCATCGCTAGAGGTGCGGACTACGCTTTTGGACTCAATATGAACCGTGCAACGTGAAGACCCTCAGCTAGTTGATGCGATGGATAAGCTAATTAGAGGTGAGATTTCCAGTCACCTCAATAGATACTCCATCGATGACAAGGGTTGGTTGAGACGGGATGGAAGACTATGCGTCCTACAAGCAAAAGATTTGGTAAAAACCGTTCTCAAAGAAGCACACCATTCTAAATTGACCATAAACCCAGGTGGGGATAAGATGTATAAAGACATAAAAAGGGTTTTCTTTTGGAATAGCATGGAGAAGGATGCAGCTGAGTTTGTCTCTAAATGCTTGATATGCCAACAAGTCAAAGCAGAGCAGAGGAAGCCTGGTGGTCTGCTTCATCTCTAGAAGTCCCACAGTGGAAATGGGATAGCATCTCGATGGACTTTATTGATGGGTTGCCTAGGTCAAGAAGGGGCAATACATGTATTTGGGTAATAGTGGACAGGCTCACAAAAAGCGCTCACTTTATACCTGTTAAGAGTAGGAGGACTGCCTCATCATTAGCATCCATTTATCTTAAAGAGGTAGTTCGACTGCTTGGAATACCCTCTAGCATAGTAAGTGATCGAGATCCTATCTTTACGAGTGTGTTTTGAAAGAGTTTGCAGGAAGCTGTAGGCACACAGCTATGCTTAAGCACGGCCTATCACCCTCAAACCGATGGTCAGACGAAAAGGGTGAACAGAGTGTTAGAAGACCTCTTGAGATTGTGCGTTCTTGATTTTGGAGGGACATGGGAGGATCATCTTCCTTTGGTAGAGTTCGCCTACAACAATAGCTACCAAGCCACCATAGGCATGGCACCCTTCGAGGCTTTATATGGAAGACCATGTCGATCACCAACTTGTTGGTGGGAGTCTACAGGCAAGCTCGTACTTGGGCCAGACATGATTAGAGAAATTTCAGAGAAGGTGGACTTGATACAAAGACAAATGAAGACTGCACAAGATAGACAGAAGTCCTATGATAATAAAAGAAGGACCGACCTTGAGTTTGAGGTTGGAGATAGGGTTTTCCTTAAAGTATCTCCTTTGAGGAATGTCCTTCGCTTTGGGTCTACGGGAAAATTAGCACCAAGATTTGTAGGGTCGTTTCCTATCATTGAAAGGATTGGGAAGATGGCTTATAAAGTAGAGCTTCCCAAAAAATTGGCTGGAGTTCACAATGTTTTTCATGTCTCTCATCAACGAAAGTTCTTACATGAGTCGGCGGAAGTTTTGGAGCCAAGCATACTAGAGGAAATAGAAGTGGAGCAAGAAGCAACAGTGAGGAGAGTTCCAACTCGTATCTTAGGGATAGAATTCAAAAAGCTACGCAACTGTGAAGTCATGCTTGTTAAAGTTCAATGGAGTGACGTTGAGGAAGACGCGACTTGGGAGATTGAGGACAAGATACACGCAGCCTACCCTTTTCTTTTTGAGGGTACATCTTTGATTTCTTTTCCATAAGTTTATGCATGCTTATATCTATCTTTTAAGTATATCTCCTCGGTCCTATTCTTGATCCTTAGGTAGAAACCAATGGATGTAAACATGTATTTGAAATATGTTATAGTTGATGGTTGCAAGTGGTTGCTAGTGGTTGCTCGTGGATGCATACACACACACACATTAGGTACTAGATCGGCTCAGTCACTTTCATATTGTATATGCATATATATATTTGTATATGGATTGAAACTTGATGTGTTATCATATGGACGTTGCATTTGTATGAATGATTGTGCACTCGTAGAAAGTATGATTAGCAATAATTGCATACATAATGGACTCATGGCACTATCATTATTTGCATTAAGGAGGTCAACTGAATCAGTAGACCGCTTGATTTTGCATTAGATAAGGACATATACACACACTATGCATAGAGTCACGAAAGAATTAGAAATCTTTTTAAGGACAATGGATGCCTGTGTTTGATGGTTGAGTAGATGGACGATTGGATGGTAGGATATACATTCTTCTTGACTTGAAGATTTCGGGGACGAAATCCTTTAAGGAGGGGAGAATGTAACACCCCGTATTTTCTATTAACATTAAAGTAACGAATTAAAGAATACTTAATTTTAAAATTTGAAACTAGGGGAAATGGGTTTCGCCATTGGGTTCATCTCGGAATTCTTCTTGAGATAGGGTCCAAGTTTGCGTGAATCAGACTCTGTATGAAGAAGTTATGGAGTTCAGAAGATTTCAAGTTTAAAGGAAAATTAAATATAAATAATAATTAATTTAAAAAGCAGTTCGAAATTCAAAACTCTGAAAATCAGCAGGGTGGGAAAATTCCAGCCCATAAGGGTCGATTCCCCCCAGGGGGGTCGACATAGGTGTCGACCCCCCAAGAGGGGTGTCGACTGGGGTGTCGACCTTCCTCTGTAGGGGTCGACCCCCTCGGCCAGATCTGGACTGTTTTGTCCAGTGACGTTTTCTGAGTCATTAGGGCATATGTGGCGATTTCCGGTTGGCTCTGTTTGGTCTGGATGGCTCTAATTTCTCCTAGGATAATCTAACGGCTCTCATTAATCTAAACTTCTATATAAACAACCCTCAACCCTAAAATCTCATAAAAATTGCTCTCTGAAGTCGTCATGCTGTCCATGGCCAAACTAGCATAGCCTCCATTTTTCTCTAAACTAAGAATCAAGTTAGGAAGTCCCAAATCAAATCAAAACTAGAGAATCAGTAGTCTACATCAAACGATAGCTTTTCAGTTTCAGAAATCAGATCCCAGAAAACAAGATTTGTCCTTTTGTTTGTAAGTTTAGTTATTCTTTAGATTTGAAAAATAAAAGTCATGATTTGTAATGTAAAGAAACTAGAACTGTACCTAGTTGTAAGATAATCGTATTCTGATTCATGTTTTCTGAAATTACCTATGCCTACGAGGCTATTGTAATTGATACAATTTATCATGTTGTATAAAAATTTGGTGATGAACCTATCATGCTGTATGTTAATTTGGTGATGAACCTATCATGTTGTATAAATTTGGTGATGAACCTATCATGTTGTATAAATTTGGCGATGAACCTATCATGTTGTATATTAATTTTTGGTGATTCTTTTATGATATGTTATATGCAAGTTCATAAGCTAAGTCATGTTCATATAGGCTTACATGTCTTGATCTACATGCTTATATGTTTAGATATACGTTAATTTGATCCAACTCAATTGCAAGTTCACATTTACATGCTTAATTAAATTTGTGTAGTACTATGCCAAATTTATATCACACATGCTTAGTTGATCTATACTATTTTATGGCGTTGGAATGTTACATGTCCCTTTGTTCTTCCCTTTTTGTTTATGAATTAGGCTAATTTGCGAGCCTAACGTTCTATGTAATTTATGCGAACGAATAACGGGGGATACGTTGGAAAAAATACTAAATTACATGCTATTGGCGTAGATTGGCTCATAATCATGTAAATGATTAATGGCATAAAATGGTATAATTTGCATACCTAAGAATTATGGACATAATTTAGTGGGTAACTGGGACATGACTTGGGTTGACAACATTGGTGGATAATTTACATTTAAACATAAATGGTAAATGTAACACCCAGTAATTTTATTACATTAAAATTCACAAATTAAAGTATACTTAATTTTTAGAAGAAGAATTAAGTGAAATGGGTTGCACTATTATGTTCGTCTCAAAATTTTGGGTCAAGATAGACATTTGGTTTGCACGAAACGGATACCTTATGAAGATGTTATTAAGCCTTGAAGTTTGTATGCATATGAGAGAAATATATATATATATATATATGTATAAAAATTAAATAAACAAATATTCAAAAAAGTTCAAAACAACAAATCGAGAGGGGGAATAGCCGAACCGCACCATTTTTGGAGTCGACCCAAGCCTCGCTGGGTCGACTAGGGGTCGATCCAGGGTGTTTGGCTGTCAACCTGTGGCCCGATTCGCGCTGAGGGCTGATGTTGCATCTGAGTCGTCCTGATGATTTCTGGGTTAATCTAAGAGCTCTAATCGATCCTAGACATCTATATATACACCTTAAGACCTAACCCTAATTCATAAAATATTATCTATGACACCATTATGCTGTCAAGCTCTCTCTTAAACCCTAGCCGCCACCTCTAAATTAAATCTCAAGTGTTCATACACAATTCAAATCAAAGTTTAGAGCTTCAACAACAATTAAAGAAGATTAATCAACGTCAATTCAATGTTTCTGCACCAATTTCAATTCATTAATCCTTTTCTTAAGCCACGAAAGGTGAGTACAGTTATTTTCACAAATCTAATGGGATTAAAGTAACATGAAAAAGTTGTAAAAAGGATTCATATATATGTTTGTAATGAAAATCTCACCAAGTCTTCACCTTTTTGATTCATGTCATCATATGCTTATGTTTCTATGTAAAGTTCATACCTTTTATCAGTTTATTCATGTTGAATCTTTTATTATGCCTCTATGCCCGTCTATATGCCTCTTTATTTCATGATGATGTTTTATTCCAATTTTCTATGAATTGATTCTCTCTTCTTACCCCTATTCCTTTTATTTGTGGATCTAGGCTACCTTCGAGCCTATATTAAAAATACGCGCGAATGCGAATACGTGGGAACGATGTTGAATATTGGGAATATGGGAAATTTGGGAAATTGGATATTATTGGCTATTTTGGATAATTGGATAATATGTGAAATTGGCATATTTGGGTATGAATTACATGGAATTGATGAAATTGCCTAAAATTGTAAATTGTAATTGAGGCTAATTAATGTGTAATTAGTGACAATTTGGAATAGGCAATATTATAGACATGATTATATGTTTAATTGGATATATATGACATGAAAATTAGGTATGGGTGAAATACGATGTTAATGAACCTTTGACACGAGGTTAGGCGCAATTGTGACGTAAGACTGCCCGGAACCGCCCGGCAAATCCAGCGGTCACAATTGGACGTCTAATGTGAGAGGTCAAAGGAATGAATTGTAGGCGTAACGGTTAATGACACGAGCTTAGACCCGGTTTGTGGCGTAAGACTGCCCGAAACCGCCCGACAAATGAAGCGGCCACAAAGTTTTCGGTCTAGTGTGAGAGGTCATGCACCATTCGTCATAAGGAAAGAATTAAAGAATACTAACCATAATAAGACATGGGTATGGTTAGAGGGTTAAGTGGAGTGACATGTAAATTATGACATGTAAATATGGACTTAACCGGAATAAGATAGGACATGTAAATTATGATATGTAAGTATGGACTTAACCCTAGCATGTGTAAGACATGGACATTTAAATTAAAATGGTTAAGTGGGAGAAAAACCTAGTGGGGACCAAGCATAGGTGGGAGGCTTGTGTCGGATGGGGGACCCGTTTCAACCAGTAACCCGTTTGAGTATCTTATTGGGCCCGGTACTAGGCCGGGGTTGGGGCACGCTTACTGGGCTTGAATATAAGAGGTCAAAACGTGAATAGCGATGGCAACACAAGTCTAACGGGTTCATGTGCGTGCATGGGTCTGGGCTGGTAGGTAAGACGTTGTTGCATCATGTAGGTATGGCCGTGCATTTCATGTTGGTATCGGGGTTGCCACTTTGGGGTACACCCCACTGTGGGGCCAGCACGGGTGCCTACGGGGTTTAGGGAGCTGATCGAATGGGTAGATTAAGGGTACCTTAGTGGTGGTAGGAGCAAGCCGGCAACTACGATAGCAGCTAGGTACAAGTAAATACCAAGTTTGTCATGTGAGTACAGTTAGTGGGAAGGGATCAACCTCTAATAAAAAGAGACTAGTAGATGTGCGGTGCAATTAAGTAATGTGGTGTAACTTAGCAAAAGTGTGGTGCAACGAAATACATGTTGGTTAAGTTGGATAGTCCTTTGGGTGCTAGTCTGATGTTGACTTCGGTCTTCGGGGTTAGTACTTGGAGGGTTGTTCACTTAGCCAAGGTGTAGGATTGTCTTAGTACTTAGGAACGAAATCATCTTGTCCATCCTTTTTTCTACCTTATCTAAGTTACAGCCATATCATGATGCCTATTTATGTCTTGATCATTTACCTTACCTATTATTTGTTAAAATTACTGGACTCGCCAGGCTTTATGTCTGACCCATTTGTTTCCACCTCTTTTCTTTCCTTTCCACCCCTCAGGTTTGCAAGGAGGGAATACTACTGCTTAGTGCCGATTTCTTTCAGGTTCTTGAAAAGAGTAGATGTATCACTTTGGACTCTCTTATCTTTATAGCTTTGCTTATGCTCAGTGGGGATTTATGCATTTATGTTATTTAAGTATTTGCTTCTTTATGTACTTTGAAGTTTTTGGAAAAGACTATTGATCCTATTATAATGGTTTTGGAAACTACTTATATAAACTTGTTTTGAGTTATGATGCTATGAAATAAGTTTATCTTCCATTGTGTTGTTTTATTTATTTATTCTTGTAATTTATCTGTTCTATACAACAATAACACTCCATGGACATTGATGCATTCCCTTTGTGAGTGACATTAATAGACATGGGGTGTTACACGTAGTATCAGAGCTACGGTTACAAGAACAAATAAAAAGTTTTGAAAAGTGTTTTCAAAAGTATTATTTTCCTAGAATGTATTTTCAAAAACTTGTTTTAAAGAAGCTATTTTCAAGGAAAGTTTACTTTAAAAAGCATAATCCCCGCAAGCCATACATCTCTCTTTCGCTTCCCTTGTTTTGAAACTCTTTCTTTTTCATTTCAGCATGTCTGGAGCATCTGAGACACCAGAGGGTGTTCATGTACCCGGTTGGTTTCGTCAATATCTCGAGGCTAGGGCCGCTGTCGCGGGTCCGGCCGATGTTCCTCCTCCTCCTCCCCCAGCTTCATTCATTCCTCCGCGTGGAGATTCTTTCTCCAAGACATGTAAAGACTTTAATTCGATGGGTGGAAAACCTTGTAGTGGGTCTGAAACATTCGTTGAAGCTAGAAATTGGTTGAAAGAAGTGGACGATCTGTTTGGCATTTTCGATTTGGACAATTGTAAGAAGGTCCAATTGGCTGCTTGGTTGATGAAGGACGAAGCTTCGTTTTGGTGGGAGGTTACTAATGGAGAGCGTGCTGTAGAGACATGGGCAGATTTTAGGGGAAGGTTTGAGTTTGAATTCCTTTCTCAAGCTGAGGAGAGTATGTACATGGAGAGGTTCTTGACATTGAAGCAGAAAAACTTGACCGTGAAGGAGTATGTGACCGAATTTAATAAGTTGGCGAGATTTGGACTAGAGTTGGTGAATACGCCTCACAAGAAGGCCTTGAGGTTTGCAAAGGGCCTAAATAAACTGCTTCACAGTTTGGCTATGTGCCACATTCCAATGGGGGCTACGTATGAAAAGCTTGTTGATATGGCATACATGCATGAAGAAGAGAATGGTGTAAGTACTTTTAGGCTGCAAGATAAGATGGAGGATCCAAAGAAAGCCCAACAACAAAAGAAAGGTGGTAAAGAAAAGAGGAAGTGTCACCACTGTGGGATACTTGGCCATTTGAAGAAAGACTGTAGGAAGAAGAAGAAGTTCGCTTGTTATCATTGTGGTGATCCAGGTCATGCTGTCAAGGACTGTCCTAAGAAGCAAGGGCAGAGGGCAGGTTCAACTTCGGGAGGGCATGTTCACGCTCTCATGGCTCCGGGACAGGAAGGAGGTAGAAAATGATGATAGCGACAAGAGGAGGACGGATCTTGAGTTTGATATTGGGGACATAGTCTTTATCAAGGTGTCTCCATTACGGAATGTTGTTTGCTTTGGGTCCATTGGGAAGTTAGCACCAAGGTTCGTAGGGTCGTTTCCTATTAAGGAGAGGATTAGACAGATGGTGTATAGAGTGGAGTTGCCCGAGAGACTTAGTGGTGTACACGACGTATTCCATGTATCACATTTGAGGAAGTGCTTGCATGAGACCGCGGAAGTGGTAGAGCCGAGCTTGCTTAGAGATGTGGAGATAGAGCGTGATGCGACGATTCGACGAGCTCCTACATGCATTCTTGGGTCGGAGATTAAGAAGTTGAAGAATCGAGAGGTCAAGCTAGTCAAAGTGCAATGGGGAGATGATGATAGCGACGCTACTTGGGAGACGGAAGAGAAGATGCGTTCATTGTACCCTTTTCTTTTCGAGGGTATGTCTTTTAATTTCTCCTTTATCGCTTAGCTTGTACTTGTACTTGTTTATCTTTAGCATGTCCTCTCGCTAGTATCTTTGACGTTTAGAAAGGGTAGTCCTATGGTTGAAACATGTGTTTGATACATGTTATGTGTGGTGGATGCATGTGGATGCAAGTGTTTGCTAGTGGTTGCTCGTGGATGCATATACACACACTTTAGGCACTAGATCGGCTCAGTCACTTTCATATTGCATATTGCATATAAACGGATGTATTTAGTAAAATGAATGTACATTGAATGTGTGTATCATATGGATGTTACATTTAAATGAATGGTTATGCACACATGTAGTAATGATATGTATAGGGTTCTTTGCATACATGATGGATACATGGCACTATCATTATTTGCATTAAGGAGGTCGACTGAATCAGTGGACCACCTAATTTTGCATTAGTATATGGACATATACACACACTATGCATATGTACATGAAAAGCATTAGAAATCTTTTAAGGACAATGGATGCTTGTGGATGATGGTTGAGTAGATGGATGATTGGATAGTAGGATACATTCTTCTTAACTTGGAGATTTCGGGGACGAAATCCTTTAAGGAGGGGAGAATGTAACACCCCGTAATTTTATAACATTAATGTAACAACCCGGAAAATACGATCCAATTTAAAAATTTTAAATTGGTTATTTTAAAGAAATTTGAACAATTGAAATAGAATATTTCAATAAAATAATGAGTTAGAAATGGTGCGGCAGTTTGAAAATTTGAATTCAAACTTTGACTGACTGTACCGGGTGCAAATTAAAACGGATTTTACTGAAACCAAAAATATTTAAATCTGTTTATGAATATCTTTCTAATGAATCTGAAAAATCGAAGTTTCATAGCGGGAATCAAAAGTTATGGCCAAATGAATTTTCAAAAAGATCGCAATAGATAATATATAGCCCTTGAAAGTAGACATTTTGCAAACGACCTCGGAATTCGACGAAACCACTTTTGTTGGATCCGGGATGGAAAATTATTACTAGGTTCCAAATTTCATAATTTTTGAAGCTAGTATGTGAGCGTGGAAAAATAAAACGTGTTTGGTTGATTTCTGTTAAATTGGATCAACCAGAAAATGGCCATTTTTCAAACGGTCTCAGAATTCGACGAAACTAGTTTTGTTGGGACCGTAGCGTCAAAACATAGCTAGATTTATTTTTCTAGAATTTTTCGAATCAGTTTGTGGCCCTGGCAAATTGAAATGTACGTTCAAATCGAATATTGAATGTTTTATACTTTAATTTGAAGAATAACTGACTGTGACAGTCGAATTGGCCTACGAAACATATCCCATTGTGTTCAGGATGGGGGTATTTAGCTAGGGGCGATAGTCATTGGGTTTGAAAAGGAGTTCATTTATGAAAACCCTAATTTTCTGAATTATATATACATCGGCCAATAGGAATTTTCCTTTATACTTTTTTTTTAAATATCTCAACCCCCCCCCCTCGTTACACGATATCGACGGCGGAACCCTCCCCTACCTTCCAATCCATTTTCCGACCAAACCAGGAAGAATTACCCTATGCCCCAGTTCAACTTTTTGTAGCTCTCCTCCTCCTCTTCAAATCAATACCTGTTAGGCCCCCTATAGCTGCGCCATCGAGGAGAACGAGCTCCCCAAAGTTTCGGTCTTCAAGCCGCCGCCGCCCTCTGTTCTGACCACTGAACTGCACCACCCCTACCTTGTTGTAACGACCCAGAAAATCTGAACCAATTTAAAATTTTAAATTGGCTAAAATAATGGATTTTATATAGTTAAAATAAATATTTTAAATAATGGCGATGAAAACTGAGTTTGAATCGACATTTGAAAACGAATATAATTAATTATAATTATATATAGAATTGAAAATAGCGCGGTAGTTCGATAATTCGATTTCAAACTTCAATTGAATGTACCGGGTGAAAAACAATCTGGATTTTAGTGAAACCAAAAACATTAGGATCTAATTGGTAATATCTTTCTAACGAATCCGACCAATCGAAATTTGATAGCGGGAATCAAAAGATATGTCCAGTTGAAAATTCTGAATAGTCGCTATGGAATTCAGGCCCTTAAAAATGGACATTTTGCAAACGACCTCAGATTTTGATGGAACCACTTTTGTTAGATCCGCAGTGTCAAGTTATTGCTAGGTTTCAAATTTCATAATTTTTCGAATCAATATGTGAGCGTGGCAAGGGAAAACGCGTTTGACCAGTTTCAGTTGATTTTAATCGACTGGAAATTGGCTATTTTTCAAACGGTCTCAGAATTCGACGAAACTAGTTTTGTTAGGACCGTATCGTCAATACGAAACTAGAAAATATTTTTCTGGAATTTTTCTAGTTAGTATGTGACCCCGGTAATTTGAAATGTACGTTTAAAATTCAACATAAGGATTTAAATGTAAATTCAACGGAAACTATTCGAAACAATCGAATCAGCTTACGATACATATACCATTGTGTTCGGAATGGGGGTAAAACGCTATGGACGACAGGCGGTGGGCCTCGTTTCGAGGTCGTATGTGAAAGTCAACTTTTTTTGAAAAATTAAATAATAAAAATAAATTTTAATCCCCTCTCTTTATCTCCCTTTCTGGCCCTCCCCCCCCCCCCCCCCCGATTCATTAAACAGAAAACAAAAAAAAAAAAGAAGAAGAAAGCAACAGCAGCAGCCGCCCGCCTTCACCGTCGACCAGACCTCCACCGCGCCCTCCGATCTTCTTCCCCCCTCTTCCTTGCTCTCGCTCCCTCCTCCTCCTTCAATCCGACCCACCCCCCCCCCCCCCCCCGAAGCCATCGCGACACCCTAAATCCGCGAGCCCCGTTCGAGATGCCACCACCGAAGACCGCCGAGCTTGGCTGTCAACCCCCCCTTTCTTCGAGGACCGATGTAAGTGTTTTTATTTTATTTTATTTTTATTTTTAATTCTTTAAAACTGATTTTTAAAGGATTAAAACTGATTTTTATAAAGATTTAAAACTGATTTTTATAAAGGATTAAAACTGATTTTTATAAAGATTTAAAACTGATTTTTATAAAGGATTAAAACTGATTTTTATAAAGATTTAAAACTGGTTTTTATAAAGGATTAAAACTGATTTTTATAAAGATTTAAAACTGATTTTTATAAAGGATTAAAATTGATTTTATTTTAATAAGTAAATTCTGATTTTTTTTTTAAAAAGGAAAATTCTGATTTTTTTTGTAAAAAGAAAAACTGATTTTAAACTGATTTAAAAACTGATTTTTTAATAGATTTAAAAACTGATTTTTAACAGATTTAAAAACTGATTTTTTAGAGGTTTAAAAACTGATTTTAAACAGGTTATAAAACTGATTTTTAAAAGAAGTTAAAAACTGATTTTTAACAGATTTAGAAACTGATTTTTAATTTAAACTTTAAAAAGAAAAAAGATTAGAGCTTTAAAAAGAAAAAAGATTTAAACTTTAAATAGAAAAAGGTTTGAATTTTAAATAGAAAAAGATTAGAACTTTAAAAAGAAAAGATCAGATTTTTTTTAGAATAGAAAAGATCATATTTTAAAAATAGAAAAGGCGGAATCTATGTTTTTGAAATGCAATTTTTGTATATTGAATAACATAGTAAAAATTCGATTTTTACATATGTAGAGAATACGGGCAACGAAAGCGACAAGAAGGCGAAATAGGCGAAGATTTCTATAAAGGAAGAGTCGTAGTATTGGATAGCTATTGGTGAGATTTCTGATTTAAAAATTATAAATGTGTGAGAATTTCTCACTCTTCAATTTCTTTTTCTATATATATATGTGTTGAAATAAAAGTGAATTGCTACATATAATATATATATATATATATATATATACGCCCCTCGTCCACAAACCATGGACGATATTTATTGGTTGAAATTGTTGTGAAAATTGATTGATAGCGAATGATTGTTTGGGATTGTTTGTGATTGATATTGGTTGATTGTGGTTGAAAAATACCCATTTGTGGTTGAGAAATATTTGGTTGAAACCACATAGGATTAGTTTGTGGAAATGAAATAAATATATACATGCCGCCTGCGTGCGAACTAGATGCATGATCCCCATTGTCAAAAACCGCGAGGTTTTAAGGTAGAGCGAGGAGCCGTACTAGGGACGGTCCCGGTTTAACTACCCTGCCGTTATGCTGCCGAAATTTTGAATAATATTCGTGTGTTTGAATTATTTTCATATGCTTAAACTATATTTATTCATTGAATATAAAACATTCATGTGTTGAATTGATATTCATTCGTTGATTAGAAATTCATGTGTTGAATGGTATTCATATTTTGAAATAAATTGTTTGATAATAAAAATCACATTTTTATCTATATATTGAAACAATAGAAAACATTCATGTGTTGAATTGATATTCATTCGTTGATTAGAAATTCATATGTTGAATGGTATTCATATTTTGAAATAAATTGTTTGATAATAAAAATCACATTTTTATCTATATATAGAAACTATAGAAAACATTCATGTGTTGAGTTGATATTCATTCGTTGATTAGAAATTCATGTGTTGGATGGAAATTCATATTTTGAAATAAATTGTTTGATAATAAAAATCACCTTTTATCGACTATATGAACTGTGTAAAATAATCTCGTTTTAAAAGAAATTGTTTTAAGATAAAAATCCCATTTTTATCACCAACTTGAACTATATAGAAAAATAGTGTTTTGAAATGAATTGTTTTACAATAAAAATCACATTTTTATTGTATGCATAAATCGTTGAAATGTGAAGTGTTAAAAATAGCCACTTGTTCAAAATAAACATATATGAGTTGAAATATTCATTAATTAGCTAATGAAATGATTTGCACCTATTTATGTAACATTAGAATGAATGGTGTTTTTAAACCAAATAGAAATCAAATATGAAGTTGAATAGAAAATGATAAATGATAAGAACTGTATATATATATATATATGTACATGTACATGCATATTCATTGAACAGGTTATAGCAAAGGGGCTAGAGAAGAGGAATAAAATTTTGTGCCCGACAAATAGGTACACATTTACTGCTTTGTTTGGGTGATGATTTTATGAGCCTGTTGGCTAGCCGCTTGGCTTTTTCTTTTTCTTTTTGAGATTAGAAGGACCGGGAAAGCTATTTGCGATTTCCCGATGCTCCCGGTGCAGGGGAGGTTATGGCGAAATTTTCCAAAATTTTAAGGCGTTAGTGAAATTTTTGAAGTGAAAACGATATTGAAATCATTGAATGAACTATATTTATATAAATATATAAATAAAATTAAAACGAAACGAAGCAGTGCAGTTCGTATTTTGAAACCGTGATTTCAAACAACTAGTACGGGAAATCCGACCATTGGATTTTCCCGAAACCTCAACCGTCGGGTTCGCCTTGGAAATATCTTCCCAACGGCACCAACCTTGCAAAAATCCAACGGTCGGATTGTCTGGAATGTTTAATTCAAATCTGAAGAAAAACAGCGCCAGAAACGATTATATTTATATATAAATATAAATATAATTTTATTTAATCGAATAACGACGCTGCAGTTCGTATTTTGAAATCGAAACTTCAAACGATTGTACCGGGAGATCCGACTGTCGGATTTTCCCGAAACTGGAACCGTTGGATTCGTTTTGAAAAGACCTTTCTAATGATGTAAATTTTGTGAAGATCCAACGGTTAGATTTTCAGATATGTGTAAATCAAATCTGAAGAAAAACAGCGCCACGACCGCTTTATGGCCCGAAGCGTCGTTTTGAATAAATTAGCTATTTTAAAATAAATAAAAATAGTGATAAATAGTTATAAAATATCATAAGCGATATGGAATGGAAATAAACTGAATTTGCTTGATTTATGTGGCTTTTGATGGTTGAATGTGTTTGGTGTGAAAATTACATTAAAGAACACAATTGGTGTTGTCGAATGATTTAACCATTGAAATAAATTGATTTGAAATTCTAAATATACGTGAATTATTTGAAAAGGCCGAGTTTATTCTCATTTCAAATAATTGACCGACGATTGAAATTCGAAGATGAAGACGACGGTCGAAGACCGGAGATCTTCACCTCGTTTGGATGGTAACCGAGGTCCTGATTGGGAGGCATCCCGAAATATGGATAATGAGTGGTGATCGTCCAGACGTACGTGGTGATCGAAGGGTTTGCGAGGTATTTAGTGCCTCCGGTTTCGTTCAGACCCAGAACGGACTTGTAAATGGACTGTGTGTCTGACATTGGAATTTATTCTGTGTTGATTGATTTCTGTTAAATATACATCTGTTTGGCGGCGGAGAATTTATTCTTTTGCTTAACGCCCTTCTCTCAGACGCACGAGCTCAGAGGTTGTATATCGATGGACATCAGTCGCATGGCATGAATTGCCTGTGTGGCATGCTAAGATGCAGTGATCAGGGCTTCTGTTGAAAAGCAAAGTCTTGTGGTGATGATCAAAGCACCGCCTGTGTGGCGTAGCTTTGTGTATAACGTGAATTCGCGAGCCTCACACCCCGGTATGAACCTAAAACGGGAGAAGGACCTCAAGGAGGGCATGCGTTTCTTTCTAGCTAGGGTGGTGTCAGTGACCTACCAGCCCTGACATTTATATACTTTTCACCTATGTGGTTGTTGCTGTTGCGAGGCGCCTCGGTTTGATCGGACGATCCGGGTCCGATGGAGTCATTCGTTGGCTCGTTTACGCCCCAAAGGGCGGGGAAACGTATTGTTCAGGCATAATAATCCACATCGGTGGACCGGCCCTGACGATCTAAAGGCTTGCCTGCGCGCTTGCCTGTGGCTCGGGCTAGAGAGTCACGAATTCGGTAAGGACTATCTTTTGCCTTGGTTCATGACGAAAATCCAATTTCCAAATACGTGATCGTGCGGTTTCGATTGTATAGATATTTGGCGACATAGTGTCATGGGACGCTCATGTCGCCTATGATTGATAGTTATGATTTGAAATTGTTTTCAAAACATATAAACACTAGCAATAGTATCAAATGCCTTTGTTTTATTCGTATCAAGCATATTTTGGCCATTATAAGGTAAAACTCTATCCTCCGGTTTGCGTTGCATTGTGTGATGGGAACTGAGTCTTATAATGGCTTCATTTTTATAAAAAGCATAGCGATGTTTAAAAGAAAGATTTGTTTTAAAGCACTGGCAATCCAATGGAGTAAACCCGTTCCACGAAAGTGGCGTGGTCCTGTGATTAGCCAAATTTTATATGTGTTGAGTAGATTTCTCATACCAGTCCCATGACTGACTCGTAGTTTGTTTCACTTTCAAACTCGGGTGCCCCTTTTTCTACATGGGCAGCCTTGTATTCAGGTTTAGCTGGTTCTTTTTGGATAGCTGGAGCTGAAGATGGATTCTATCATTTATTTCTTTTTATGTTGTTCAGCTCCTATTGTACATATTTTGTTTATTTCCGCTGTAGACATTTATGTATAGCTGAACTGTATTTGTACTAAGTAAGATCCTGTATACTGTGTAACTCTGATGATTACTTTTATCCAGTATATTCTATTGTTCATATTCTGGTGTATTTATTTAATTCTGTTTTGCTATTATCTGTTTCTGTGTTATATTCCATAGATAACCCTGTTTCCGTGAGAACGGGATTTCGGGTCGTCTCACTTGTTCGGCGCGTCGTTCCTTCTTCTTCCAGGTGGTGCGACTGGATCTTAACATCGTGTGACGGATTTTGTTAAAAATCGAAACCTAGTTTCGAAGGTTCATAAAAGGTATCGGCTTTGGCCATTTTAAACTGAAAATAACACTTTTAAGTGTTGCAAACTTTGAAAAATAGTATCTTTATCGTGTATTAATGAAATTCGATGAAACAGGAAACATCGAGACCGTGTTGACGCTCTCTACATTCTAGAAGTGTTTGTGGATTTTTCTGAGCTTGCTACGAATTTTAGCAAAGCAACAAACCAATGTGAGATTTCTAAACTGAAATGTGAATAAACTTGTGTTGTATAAGTTATATAAGCGAAATTTAAATTATATACGTTTTGTATACCTCATGTACATGCGTTATATAAGTTATATGAGCGAAGTATGAATTATACATGCATTGTATAAATCATATGTGTGTTGGAATGGAAATAAAATATACTTATATAGGAATATATATATATATATATATATATATATATATATATATATATATACTCCCCTCGTCCACAAACCATGGACGATATTTATTGATTGTGAATTGGCGTGAAAAATTTGGTGAATAATGCAAATGGTTGATAGGATTGTTTGTGGTTGATATTGTTTGGATTGTGGTTGAAAAATACCATTGTGGTTGAAAATTACCCATTTGTGGTTGAAACAAAATTAGAATAAATTGTGGAAAAGAAAAACATACTCTCCTGCGTGCGAATTAGATGTATGAAATCCCCATTGTCAAAAACTGCGAGGTTTTAAGGTAGAGCGAGGAGCCGTACTCGGGACGGTGCCGGTTTTAAATACCCTGCCGTTATGCTGTCGAAATTTTTAATAATATTCATGTGTTAGAATTATTTTCATGTGTTGAAACTATATTCATGTGTTGAAACTATATTCACGTGTTGAAAACATATTCATGTGTTGAATAAAAATTCATGTGTTGAAACCATATTCATGTGTTGAATAGAAACTCATGTGATGAATAAAATTCTTTGAAAAATAAAAATAACATTTTATCACATATATAAACTATTCGTGTTTTAAATAAATTGTTTTAACATTAAAAATCACATTTTTATTATATATACAAACTATAGAAGATATTCATGTGTTGAATAAAGGATTAGAACGATAAAAATCATATTTTTATCGTATGTGAGAAGTGGAAAATATTCATGTGTTGAATATATAGATTGAACAATAAAATCTATATTTTTATTGTGAATATGAAGTGCTAAAAATGTTCATGTGTTGAATAAATATTTTTGATGATAAAAATATCATTTTTATCATGTGAACGACTCGCTTAAAATATAAAAGTGTTGAAAACAAATATTTGTTTGCTACGAATATTATTTTTAACACGCAAGCGAACTAGATAAAATAGTCATGTGTTGAAATATATATTTTTTCGCTAAAAATATCATTTTTATGCGAAACGTGAAGTGTTAAAAATAACCACTTGTTCAAATAAATATGTGTAGGCTAAAAATATTATATTTAACATGTGTAGGAAGTGTTAAAAATAACCATAGGTGGAAATAAACCCTTGTTCGCTAGAAATATTATTTTTAGCTTAGTTTTGCACATATATATACATGTGTTGAACAGGAAAGTGGATTAGCTGTTGAGTAAAGAATTTATTTGCGTGCCCTACAAATAGGTAAACCTTAATGAGTTGGATGCGCAATTTTATTATTATATCAACTCCTGTGAATGCCATTGGATGTGGAGTGCTGGTTGTTCTGTGTGTAATAATAAACGTCGCCATAGGATAGTAACAATTAATTTTGAACTACACTACATGGCATACTTCTTGAAGATATGCATACTTCATCATATACCACATAAGCATTTGGAGCTTGTGTGAAGAGGTTGAAGATTTACCATACGAGCGAGAGGCTTGTATGGCGATGACTATATATTACAGGTTGAACTGATGACTGATCTGGACTATATAAATTGTAATGGTAAATTGCAAGATTAATAAAAACCCCACACGGGTCTGGAGATGACAATAAACACGTCTCTCTGGTCATTAAGGCACAAAAACCATTTATAGGGCGACGAGAATTTATTCTCCGGAGTTATGATCTATACACACTCCCCTGTGGACACCGGAATATATCACTATAAATATGTGCATGCTTATTAGGATTTATTGGGTACCTAATACGGCCCAATAAATTTCCAAACCCCTTCCCATACAAAGGAGGTTATAGTGAAATTTTTCGAAATTTAAAGGCGTTAGTGAAATATTTGAAGTGAAAATGATATTGAAATCGTCGAATGAATTATATTTATATATATAAAAATATAAATTAAATAAAACGAATCGAACCCCTGCAGTTCGTGTTTTGAAATCGTAACTTCAAACGATTATACCGAAAGATCCGACCATTGGATTTCACGAAACTGGAACCATTGGGTTCGCTTTGGGAATATCTTCCCAACGATATAAACTTTGTTGAGATCCGACGGTTAGATTTTCAGATATGTGTAAAACAAATTTAGGGGAAAACAGTGCCAGTGCCTCGGCACGACCTGGAACGTCGTTTAATTAAATAGGGTCGTTTTTAAATAAATAAAAATAGCGATATATTGTTATAAAATATTATAGACGATATAGAATGGAAATAAGCCGATTCTGCTTGGTTTGCTTGATATTTGATGGTTGAATGTGTTTGACATGAAAATTATACTAAAGAACTGAAATGTGAATGTTGAATAATTTAACCATGTGAAGAATTGATTTGAAAATCTAAATATACGTAGATTATTTGAAAAGGCCGAGTTAATTCTCATTTCAAATAATCGATCAACGGTTAGAAGTCGAAGAGTTGAAGACGGTTCAAGACTGACGATCTTCACATTGGATGGATGGGCGCTACTGATGCTCATGATTGGAGTAGCTACCTTGAAGGATCTGAAGTGGTAGCCGTCCGAACGTATTTGTTGATTGTACGGATATGCGAGGAATATGGTGCCTCCAGCTTCGTTCAAACCCAGAACGAACTTGTAAATGGAGTGTGTGTCTGACATTGGATTTTGTTCTGTGCTGATTGATCTCTATTAAATATATATCTGTTTGGCGGCGGAGAGTTTATTCTCTTGCTTAACGCCCTTCTCTGAGACGTACGAGCTCAGAGGTTATATATCGATAGAAATCAGTCGCATGGAGTGAATTGCCTGTGTGGAACGCCTAAGTGGAAGATGATCAAGGCTTCTGTTGAAAAGCAAAGTCTTGTGGTTGATGATCAAAGCATGGCCTATGTGGCGTAGCTTTGTGTATAGCGTTGATTCGCGAGCCTCACACCTCGGTATGAGTCAAAAACGGGATAAGGACCGCTGGGAGAACACGACGTTTCCTTCTAGCTATGAGTGATGTCAGTGACCTACCAGCCCTGACATTTATATATTATTTTACCTGTGTGGTTGTTGGAATGCGAGGCGCCTTGATTATAGGTCTATAAGGACCGGGAAACGTGTGTTCAGGAATTGCCAATCCTCAAAAGTAAGAGAGGACCGGCCCAACCGATTCCAAGGATCAATGTGTGTGATCTTGAGACATTTGCTAGAGTGTCTCGAACAGAGAGGAGCTTTCCCCTTGCCTCGACTCATGATGGAATCCAATTTCCAATACGAAATTGTGGATTTGATTGTATTACTAGTATGGCGACATGATATATGGTACCCATGCCGCCTAGGATTGATATTTATGATTGAAGTTGTTTTTGAAACATATATGCACTAGTAATAATATCAAACACTTTTGTTTTATACGTATCAAGCATTTCTTGGCCATTATAAGGTAAAACTCTATCATCCGGCTTGCGTTGCATTGTGTGATGGGACCTGAGTCTTATAATGGCTTCATTTTTATAAAAAAGCATTGCGATGATTTAATAATTTACTTTATTTCATGCACTAGCAATCATTGGAGTAAACCCGTTCCGCGAAAGTGGCGTGGTCCTTTGATTTGCCTTATTATTGTTGTTTAATTAGTTAAGTAGATTTCTCATACCAGTCCCATGACTGACTCGTAGTTTGTTTCACCTTGCAAACTCGGGTGCCCTTATTTTCACACGGGCAGCTTAGTATCAGGTAGCTGGACATATTTTGGCTTTGCACTGCAGCAGGAGTGCATCTTTTGGCTCATGGCGAGGCTTGACTTCACAGTGTTGACTATTGATTTTCCGCCATTATTATATATGTATATGATTCCGCCCCTGGCGATGTAGACTGATATTCCTTTTATGTACTCTCTATGTATATGTACCGCTTATGGCGATGTAGACTGATCATGTACTTTTATGCACTAAGTTGTATCCTACACTGTGCTCTCTGATGTTGTGATATGAATGATTCTGCTGTCATATTTAGGTAAATTATTCTATTTCCTGCTTATGCTATTATCTGTATTCTTCTGATGATGATTAATGTGTTATATTCCAATGATTATCCTTAACACCGTCGTACGGGGTTTTGGGATCGTCACAATTAAAATTCACAAATTAAAGTATACTTAATTTTTAGAAGAAGAATTAATTGAAATGGGTTGCGCTATTATGTTCTTCTCAAAATTTTGGGTCAAGATAGACATTTGGTTTGCACGAAACGGATACCTTATGAAGATGTTATTAAGCCTTGAAGTTTGTATGCATATGAGAGAAATATATATATATAGATATATATATTAAAATTAAATAAATAAATATTCAAAAAAGTTCAAAACAGCAAATCGGGAGGGGGAATAGCCGAACCGCACCATTTTTGGAGTCGATCCGAGCCCCGTTGGGTCGACTAGGGGTCGACCCAGGGTGTTTGGATGTCAACCCGTGGCTCGATTCGCGCTGAGGGTTGATGTTGCATCTGAGTGGTCCTGATGATTTCTGGGTTAATCTAAGAGCTCTAATCGATCCTAGACATCTATATATACACCTTAAGACCTAACCCTAATTCATAAAATATTATCTATGACACCATTATGTTGTCAAGCTCTCTCTTAAACCCTAGTCGCCGCCTCTAAATTAAATCTCAAGTGTTCATACACAATTCAAATCAAAGTTTAGAACTTCAAAACAATTAAAGAAGATTAATCAACGTCAATTCAACGTTTCTGCATCAATTTCAATTCATTAATCCTTTTCTTAAGCCACGAAAGGTGAGTACAGTTATTTTCACAAATCTAATGGGATTAAAGTAACATGAAAAAGTCGTAAAATGGATTCATATATATGTTTGTAATGAAAGTCTCACTAAGTCTTCACCTTTTTGATTCATGTCATCATATGCTTATGTTTCTATGTAAAGTTCATACCTTTTATCAGTTTATTCATGTTGAATCTTTTATATGCCTCTATGCCAGTCTATATGCCTCTTTATTTCATGATGATGTTTTATTCCAATTTTCTATGAATTGTTTCTCTCTTCTTACCCTTATTCCTTTTATTTGTGGATCTAAGCTACCTTCGAGCCTATATTAAAAATACGCGCGAATGCGAATACGTGGGAACGATGTGGAATATTGGGAATATGGAAATTTTGGAATATTGGATATTATTGGATATTTTGGATAATTGGATAATATGTGAAATTGGCATATTTGGGTATGAATTACATGGAATTGATGAAATTGCCTAAAATTGTAAATTTGTAATTGAGGCTAATTAATGTGTAATTAGTGACAATTTGGAATAGGCAATATTATAGACATGATTATATGTTTAATTAGATATATATGACATGAAAATTGGGTATGGGTGAAATACGATGTTAATGAACCTTTGACATGAGGTTAGGCGCAATTGTGACGTAAGACTGCCCGGAACCGCCCGACAAATCCAGCGGTCACAATTGGATGTCTAATGTGAGAGGTCAAAGGAATGAATTGTAGGCGTAACGGTTAATGACACGAGGTTAGACCCGGTTTGTGGCGTAAGACTGCCCGGAACCGCCCGGCAAATCCAGCGGCCACAAAGTGTTCGGTCTAATGTGAGAGGTCATGCACCGTTCGTCATAAGGAATGAATTAAAGAATACTAACCATAATAAGACATGGGTATGGTTAGAGGGTTAAGTGGAGTGACAAGTAAATTATGACATGTAAATATGGACTTAACCGGAATAAGATAGGACATGTAAGTATGGACCTAACCGTAGCATGTGTAAGACATGGACATTTAAATTAAAATGGTTAAGTGGGAGAAAAACCTAGTGGGGACCAAGCATAGGTGGGAGGCTTGTGTCGGATGGGGACCCGTTTCAACCTGTAACCTGTTTGAGTATCTAATTGGGCCCGGTACTAGGCCAGGGTTGGGGCACGCTTACTGGGCTTGAATATAAGAGGTCAAAACGTTAATAGCGGTGGCAACGCAAGTCCAACGGGTTCATGTGCGTGCATGGGTCCGGGCTGGTAGGTAAGATGTTGTTGCATCGTGTAGGTATGGCCGTGCATTTCATGTTGGTATCGGGGTTGCCACTTTGGGGAGTGATACACCCCACTGTGGGGCCAGCACGGGTGCCTACGGGGTTTAGGGAGCCGATCGAATGGGTAGATTAAGGGTACCTTAGCGGTGGTAGGAGCAAGCCGGCACCTACGATAGCAGCTAGGTACAAGTAACTACCAAGTTTGTCATGTGAGTACAGTTAGTGGGAAGGGATCAACCTCTAGTAAAAAGAGACTAGTAGATGTGCGGTGTAATTAAGTAATGTGGTGTAACTTAGCAAAAGTGTGGTGCAACGAAATACATGTTGGTTGAGTTGGATAGTCCTTTGGGTGCAAGGGTTAGTACTTGGAGGGTTGTTCACTTAGCCAAGGTGTAGGATTGTCCTAGTACTTAGGAACGAAATCATCTTGTCCATCCTTTTTATCTACCTTATCTAAGTTACAGCCATATCATGATGCCTATTTATGTCTTGATCATTTACCCTACCTATTAGTTGTTAAAATTACTGGACTCTCCAGACTTTATGTCTGACCTGTTTGTTTCCACCTCTTTTCTTTCCTCCCCCCCCCCCCCCCCTCATGTTTGCAAGGAGGGAATACTACTGCTTAGTGCCGATTTCTTTCAGTTGCTTAAAAAGAGTAGATGTATCGCTTTGGACTCTCTCATCTTTATGGCTTTGCTTATGCTCAGTGGGGATTTATGCATTTATGTTATTTAAGTATTTGCTTCTTTATGTACTTTGAAGTTTTTGGAAAAGACTATTGATCCTGTTGTAATGGTTTTGGAAACTACTTATGTAAGCTCGTTTTGAGTTATGATGCTATGAAATAAGTTTTATCTTCCGCTGTGTTGTTTTATTTATTTATTCTTGTAATTTATCTGTTCTATACAACAATAACGCTCCATGGACATTGATGCATTCCCTTTGTGAGTGACATTAATAGACATGGGGTGTTACAATAAATATGTAAATTAATGAAAAGACGAATATGCCTAACCCGAGGTTAGATTGAGTTACGGTGTAAGACAGCCCGTAACCACCCGGCACATCCAGCAACCGTAACAATACAGATCTAATGTGAGAGGTTAGCGCATTAAGCCCAAAAACCTGAGGTTAGATTGAGTTGCGATGTAAGACTGCCAAGAACCGCCCGACACATCCAGCGACCGCAACAATATAAATCTAATGTGAGAGGTTGGAGCTTTAATGAATGAATTAAAGCTAAGGCAGGCTAAGAATGGTAGGGTTAAGTTAATTAAGGCAACACTTATCCAATACAACATGTTAACTAAACTGATGGGTGGGGTTAGGTTAATCTGAGAACACTTAACCATTTTAACATGTTGATTAGGAAACCTTAGTAACAGGGACCCATTTCAGCAGTAACCCACATAGATGTATCATGGTACCCTGAACTAGGCAGGGTGGGGCTTGATTACTGGGCTTATTATAAGCGGTCAAAAACAACAGCGGGTGGTGCAGCAGTGTAGGTTCCGATGGAATATGGGCGTGCACGTACTCCGACATGGACAAATCAAGCACTTGGCATCAATAATTATACACTGTGCATCTTGAATTGTGTCGGGTTGCCACCATTGGAATTGATATACCCTATGGTGGGACCAGCACAGGTATCTACAATCAAGTGGGGCCGAATGACACAAGTCATAAATGTATGCGAGTAGGAGCCAATTGATAAAAGGGATCATTTTATCACGAACACATGGTGCTAGTTGAAACACTTGTTAGTAGGTGCAGAGAAATAGAAATGAGTGCGATAAACATATTCAGTTTTATTGTTATCTTATTTCTAGGGTATTGTCCTAGGTTCAGTTTATTCATTGTCATGATCCTTTTACCTGTTTACATGCTAAATAATCACTAGACTTACCAGGCTTATGTCTGACCAATTTTCTTTCGTCTTCTTGTCTTTCGTTCCCCCCCCCCCCCAAGGTCCGCAGGGAGGGAATACTTCAACTTAGTCCAGACCTTTTCCAGCTTGAAGAGAGTAGACGTATTGCTTGGATTCTCTTTCCATGGGCTATGGTTGTGGTTACACACTTAATTGGGGATTTATGCTGCTTTATTATTATTCATGCTTCTTTATGTTTTAGTCAAGACAGAGGCTTTATTGTAATGGTTTTGGGAATTGGTTTTTAAGACAGTTGTTGTAATGTTTTGACTGGACCACGTGCTTATGAAATAAAATTCAATCTTTCCGCTGTTTATATTGTATGTCTTATAAATTACCTGTACCTTTTACCTATAATACTCCACCAAAGTTAATGCATTCCCTTTGTCAGTGACCTTAACGGAGGTGGGGTAGAAATATGTGTTTACATTCTTTTTACTATGCTCGATTATTGTTTTATCATATTGTATATTCTTTTTAATTGATGACAAAAGGGGAGAAAGTATTGAATATATACATATACTATATAACTAATATTTTTGTTACAGAGAAGCAACAATGGTCAGTATATACTATATAAAATAAAATATTGCAGAGAAGCTCTATATTCAGGGCAGACAAACATATGCAAGCATACATTTAGGGGGAGAAAATAAATATCTCTACACAATTGCAAGAGGTTGTCATCAATCAAAAAAGGGGGAGAATGTTGATTTATGAGTTTTTTGATTCACAACAATAAAGAAATGAACATCAATTGAAGTGTTAGTTCATATATATATATATATATATATATATATATATATATATGTGTGTGTGTGTGTGTGTGTGTGTGTGTGTGTGTGTGTGTGTGTGTGTGTTAGATTACTATTAAAATCTATCCTCATTTTATATAACAGAATACACAAAATACGTAAATATATATATATGGCTAAAAACATCCATTACTGGGGTGTATATATATGGCTAAAATCATCCATTACTGGGGCTTCTACCCTAGACCAATCGACTGGTCCAAAAGCTACCAGTCGACTGGCAGGGCACTGAAACCCCAGTAACGGCTATTTTCAGCCATATTTCAAATATATATACGATTTATATTTTTTACCAGTTGACTGGTGATTTTTATACCAGTTAACTGACCCGACAATAACAACCATATTTTCCGAAAAGTCACCATCTCTCATGAAGAGATTCCTCTTCATTTCTAATAGAAATGGTTGCTTCTCTTCGTTGAAACTCTTCATGAAAGTTGACTACTCTTCAACTATTATATATACATCACAAACATGATTTACAGATCACCGAATCTTCATTTATTTTCTGATCTTAAACTATATACTCTCTTGCATTCTCAAAGCATACTGAAACATTCAAACTGCTTTTGAATCTTTGAATATATTTCATACCCCTTGATTTATAATCAATATACTACCTTAAAATCTTCACACACATTTTATACACTTGAGGATAAGATTATAAGAAGGGTGCACTCAAACTATTGGCTACTCGGTGTTATTCAAGAACACAATCAAAGTCAAACTCTTGTTGTATTGGTGAAAGTCCTGTTCGGTTGTCCAGGCAGAGAAAATCCCGTTCGGTTACTCAGGTGCGATGTGAACCTGTTCCTCCGGGTGAAGAGAGGGTTCTCTGTATCAGTATTAAAATACTGGTGTCATTTTATTTACTGCATTTACTTATCTATGATATCTCATATTATCTATTATTTATTTGCATAGCTATTGTACAAGATAAGTTAGAATTTCATATACACTTCCGCATATTTATATAAAATATCCTTTTGTATGTCACACCTGACTTTTCAGTGCATGTTCTTATTCCTCGACAGGCATCGTAGCTTCTAAATATCTATGGAATCAACTGGGAATAGGAACGCCCTCAGGAAGATTATGGGCACCTGACATGCTATGCAAAAAGAAAGGACAGAAATTCAGAATTTGAAGGAATCAAAGGAATGTTGTAACGTGACTAGAGGGGATATCTTTTATTTTTAAAAATAACTTTTGGCATTTGGAAAATAAGTTTTTCTTTCAGAAAGTTTTATTTTTAAAATAAAATTTTATTGGTCTTGTACTTTAGCTCTGATATCAAATTTAACACTCCACACCCTTTGACGGTATCCTATCATAGAATCTAGTTAAGAAACATGGAGCATCGTAGGTATAAAGACAATAAACATCGCAGAGACTAAGATTTCACAAGACATAAAATAGTAAATTCACGGCAGAAGAAAAAAAACACTTTACATTAAATATGAACAAAACCACCTTTATTTTTTTAACAAACCACATTGTCTTAAAAATAAATGTCTCAATTCTAAGTCATAACAGAAATATCGGAGTACAATAACAATATCCCTTAGACAGTTACATATAAATTGTGGAAAGAAATAAAACATCTCAAGCGTCTTCCAAGAAAAGTCAACAAAGCAATCCGAGTTAAGCACTTTCTCCCTGAGAGCTTGGGTGTAACACCCCATATTTTAACAACATTAAAATAGGACAAATTAAAGAATAATTAATTTAATATTCAGAATTAAGGAAAATGGACTGCGCCATTGTGTCCGTCTCGAAATTTTGGTCAAGATTGACATTTTGTTTGCGTAAAACGGACAGTTATGAAGGTTTGAAGTTTGTATACGCGCAAGAGAATTATATATATATATATATAAATTCATAAAATCAAAAATCGTTCAAAAGTCAAAATTTCGGAGGCGACAAATTTCCCGCCCCAGGGGAGTCGACCCCATAGAGGAGGTGTCGGCCCCGGGGTCGACTCCTCAAGGGGGGTCTCGACCCATGAGTCGACCCCCCTAAGGATGAGGTGGCAGGATGAATTCTGGGGCTGGCAGCTATAAATATAGGCTCATTTCTCTTGTTTTCTTACATTGAAATCAATGGAGGCCTAAATGCTGTCAGTGTCTGGACTGAATCAAATCCTTTTCCTCTTCTGCAAATCAAGTTTAGAGATTCAAGTGTAGATCGGTGATTCAATCTCCATTTTCCTCCTATTCTTCTAGATCCGAACACTGGGAGTTTCAGTTACCTTTAGATTTAAATAATTAAAAGTAAAGCATGATATGACTGTAATTTGGATCTATGCCTGTGACTGAATCATACCAGATCTATTGTAATTTATGAATCCGTGATATTCTGAATTTACTACGACTTGGATCTTAACCCTTATCATGTCAGATCTACTTTTGATTATAGATCTATTTCATTATTTAGATCATTTTGTACGTATCATGTTTGTGGTTAATTTGGATCTGTCATTAGTTGGACATCTAAATCCTTGTTTAGATCTATTCATGCCTATTATGACATCCCTACTATGTTAGAATCAGTTTTACTATTACAAGTTCACTAGATCTGTCCTTATATGTCCATCTTAATATTATGCCATTATATGTTTATGTCAATTTCGTTAGAATAATCATTTCTGCCATCTTCCCTTCGCCCTTTCCCTTTTATTTTTTATAGCCTGGCTACTTTCAAGCCTAGGCATGTCGCTAAAACGAGCGAATGCGTTAAACGGGGAATGAGGGGTAAAATACTGAAATTGGCATAAATTGGTAATTGGAAGTTTAGGCACGACCTGAATGAAATATGTGGATATTAATTTTGCATAAGTTGAGTAATGTTTAGGAACATGAAATTAGGCATATAATTCATAATGGGGGGAAAGGGGCATGAACACCTATAGAGACATAGGTAAAATTGGCTAATAATGGAAATGCCTAGAATTACAATAACTTGAATTGTAAACAACGCTTAGGCACGAGGTTAGATTGCACTTGTGGTGGAAGTCTGCCCGGAATCGACTGGCATATCCAGCGATCACAAGTGGTGAATCTAATGTGGGAGGCCTAAGTGCACAAAAACGGGACGTACTCAGACACGAGGTTAGGCCTGATTTGTAGAATAAGCCAACCCGGGCCCGCCCGGCATGTCCAGCATCCGCAAACTGTAAGCTTAATGTGGGAGGTCTAGCATATTGTAACCATAAATGAATATATGGTAATAAACTTGAATACTTAACCTAGTGGAATCCATAGGGATTGTATGAACATGAACTTTAGTAGGGGTTAAGTAAATTTGTTTGGATAGTGGTGGATTAAGTAAATGTGGGGAGTGGGTAATATTTATATATAAGCCCACAAAACTTAAGCGGTTGGGGTTATGTAATTAAAGACACCTTTTTAGGTTAGCATAACCTGTGGAAATATTAGGGTTATATAATTAAAATCACCGTAAGGTAAGTATAACCTGTAGCAATGAGGGGGTTATGTAATTAAAGACACCAATAGGTATACATAACCTAAAGAAATCCTAGTGGGGATACAAGACAAGGGGGAGAGATTGTATCATCTTGTGTGGGGGACCCATTTCAGCCAGTAACCCTATAATGGTATCAAACGAGCACTCCGTCTAGGGACATGCTTACTGGACTGATAGATCCAAACATGGAGGACAGTGTGGGCGGCGCAAACCGACGGGGGACATGTGCATGCATGGGCCGGGTAGAGGGGGATAAGACGACCATGACACCAGTAGATATGTTTGTGCACATCAATGAAGGGTTTCCACTTTAGAAAAGTGATACCTCCTACTATGGGGCCGGCACTGGGTATCTACCGAGTAGGGAGCCGATCGATTACGGTAGTGGTTAGGATACATCAGGATGTATGCCTAAGTCTACCATCTTATAGTTGTGGGGATCATCTCATTCTGGTGATACTAGTATTAGTGCAGAGAATCATATAATCTTTATGAAGTATATACGCTCTATCATGTTTACCTTGTCATACCTACCTTATATGTTGTTATCTCTCTCTTATCCACTTTATATGCCTATCACGATACTTTTACTTATTTACTTGCCAAAAGTAACCAGACTCGCTAGACTTTATGTTTGACCCTTTTTGTTTCCTCTTCTTTCTTTCGTTCCCCCTTCAGGTTCTTAGGGTGGGAATACTCAGGCTTGGCCATGATTCTGCTTTCATTTTGCTGGAACTGCTTAGATGTATGGCTCAAGCTCCTATCCTTGCTACTATAGCTATATTTTATTTGGGAAATTTGTCTTCTTTTATGTACTCTGATGTTTTAAAGTACAAGACAGTAGTTTTTATGATGTAATTGTTTTTGTGTATTTCAAACATGTGATGTTTTTGAACCGCGATGCTTTTGATTAAAAAAGTTTTTAATTCCGCTGTCATTTTATATGTCTTGTAATATTTCTGTTTCTGTTTACCCATAACGTTTCATGAAACTTAATGCATTCTCTTTGTGAGTGACATTAACGGATGTGGGATGTCACACTTGGTACCAGAGCTGAAGGTTACCAGATTAGATAAAAGTTCTTGAAAACTATTTTCAAAAAGGTTTTAATAGAAAGCATTTTTCAAAAAGAAAAAACTGTTTTGAAAAACATATTCCCTAAAGCCATATGTAATATCCTTCAATCCTTTGTCTGAATCTCTTTCCTTTTCGTTTCATCATGTCTGGGGAACCTAATATTCTTGAGGGCATTACGAAACCAGGCTGGTTCCGCAGGTATCTAGAGGCCACAGCGCCTGCTGGAAGTCAAGCTGACGTTCCTCCCCAGCTGCACCTGTTGTTCCTCCTCCTCCAAGGGTAGATAATTTTGCTAAGATCTGCAAAGATTTCTGTACCATTGGAGGAAAGCCATTCCGTGGAACCGAAACATTCGTAAAGGCAAGGAACTGGCTCAAGGAGACCGTGGACTTGTTTGTAATCTTTGAAGTGGAAGATCGAAGGAAGATTCAGTTAGCTGCCTGGATACTGAAAGATGAAGCTTCGTTCTGGTGGGAAGTAACCCAACCTGGACGTCTGATGGAAACATGGGATGATTTTAGGTAAAGGTTTGAAATGAAGTTTCTTTCTCAAGCTGAGAAAAGCATGCAAATAGAGAGGTTCTTGGCGCTCAAACAAGGAAACATGACTGTTAAGGAATATGTGAACAAATTCAACCAACTAGCAAGATTTGGATTGGAATTGGTAGATACTCCGCATAAGAAAGCATTGTGGTTTGCTAAAGGGCTTAATGGACCCCTTCATGGGTTAGCCATGTCTCATATTCCAATGGGAGCTACTTTTGAAAGGCTTATTGATATGGCCCTGATGCACGAGGAATACAAGGGAGAAAAGAAGGAAGTTAAGGCTAAGGAGACAATGCAAAACAAGAAGGTATGGCCCAAGAAAGGACAACAACAACAGAAGAAAGGCGGAAAGAATGACAAGGCTAAGGATAAGAGGAAATGTCACAGTTGTGGACAAGAGGGTCACTTGGTCAAGGACTGCAAAAGAAAGAAGAATACTTGCTTCAATTATGGAGAGATCAGACACTTTGCTAGGGAGTGCCCAAAGAAACAGGGACTATAGGGACAATATCAAAGGGCAGGAGCTTCTGGAGTGCAGGTGTATGCTCTCGCGACCAGTGCTCCGGATAGAGGTAGGAAAATTTCCATGGAAGGTTTGATTTCTCTTTCCAGTTATCTTATTAGAACTCTTTTTGATTCTGGCGCTTCACATTCATTTATATCTAGTTCTATGGTTGAATCTCTGCACTTAAATACTAGTATGGTAGTGGATTCCGTTGTTGTCTCAAATCCCATTGGTGGTTCGGCTCATTTGTCTATGATTTGTTGGGGTTTCAGAATATCTATCTTAGGCATCGAGTTTGAGTGCGACGTGTATGTGCTCGGTTTTATGGGCTACGGTTTGATTCTAGGGATGGATTGGCTAACCATGTATGGTTCCATTCTAGATTGTGAGAGGAGGATCGTTAGACTTTTGACTTTCCATAAGGTACGGGGCTTACCCCCGAGGCGCGAGATCGATTTTCGTATATATTTGGTAGACAATGCAAAGCCAGTTGCATTACCAGTGCGCCATATGGCTCCAAGGGCAAGGAGGGATCTTAGCAAGCAAGCTAGGGAGCTACTTGAGAAAGGGTTTATCAGGCGAAGTATATCTGAATGGGGTGCTCCAGTAGTATTCGTGACTAAGGCGGATGGTTCGCTTCGTTTGTGTGTGGACTATAGAGAGTTGAATAAACCCACAAAGAAGAATAGGCACCCTTTCCGAGGATAGATGACTTGTTTGACCAACTTGTTGGCGTCTCGGTATTTTCTCAGTTATACATGGCCACGTGGTTTCATCAGTTAAGGGTGGCTGAGGACAGTATAGATAAGACTGCTTTTAGAACTCCATTTGGTTTTTTTGAATGGCTAGTTATGACTTTTGGGTTGACGAATGCACCCGCCTATTTTGTTGATATGATGAGTAGGGCGTTTCAGGAGTTTCTAAATAAATACGTCGTGGTCTTTGTTGATGATATCTTGATCTTCTCAAAGAGTGAGGAAGAGCATGCCCAACATTTGAGAGAAGTTTTGAAACTCTTCGTGCTCATCTGCTTAAGGCAAAGTACTCCAAATGCCATTTTTGGAGAAAAGAGGTGAGATTCCTGGGGCATGCAGTTTCTAAAGAGGGGATATCAGTAGATCCCACAAAGGTGGTTGCATTTCAAGACTGGCAGATTCCAAAGAATGCAACAGAGGTGAGAAGCTTTTTGGGGTTAGCAGGCCATTATAGGAGGTTCATTATGGACTTCGCAAAGATATCAGCCCCACTTACCAGGCTAACGAAGAAGAATTTGGCGTTTTCATGGGATATAGATTGTGATGTTGCTTTCCAAAGATGGAAGAGGGCTCTGACAACAGCCCCAGTCTTGACCTTGCCTGATGGGAATAATGTGTTTAAAGTTTACACTGATGCATGTGGTACAAGGCTTGGTGCGGTTCTGATGCAAGAAGGGAAGGTAGTGGGTTATGGGGGTAGATAACTAGGAGTCCATGAGAAGAACTACCATTCCATGATATAGAGCTAGCTGCCATAGTATTCGCGCTTAAGATGTGGCGTCATTATTTGATTAGAGAGAGGTTCGAGTTGTACTGTAACACCCCATGTCCATTAATGTCACTCATAAAGGGAATGCATTAACTTCAATGGAGCATTTTAAGTAAGTATAGAACAGAAAATCACAACAAGACAGATATAAAACAGTACTTGAAAATTCAAAACTTTATTTATTGCAGCAGAAGGTAAATATGTTTGGTTACATCATCAAAACCATTAACCAAAGTCAAGTACATCATATCCATCTTGATAAAACAAAGTACATAATCTGAAAGACATAATCCCCAACATTAAAATAGCCATAATTAAAGAGAAGCTGAACTTTACTTCAGCGGTCCAAGAAATCTTCTAAAAGCAGTCCAAAATCAAGCACCACTGGTGCTAGTTCCAACCTGAGCACCTGAGGGGGGAAAGGAAAGAGACGGAAAAAGGGGAGTCAGACATAAAGTCTGGCGAGTGCGATAATTCTAACAGTATAATTAACAAAGTAACTAGGCTAAGGCATAAGTTGGAAAATAAGGAAATGACCATGAACCATTGAGATGACAGAGTAAACAAGGAAACAAGATGAACAACGATATCGTTTAAGCACACCTAAACCACTATAGGATGATTACTAAACTACACCAACACTATAGGATAATCGCTATACTGCACCATCACTAGTCACCCTAATGTTGATCCCGCCTACAGACTTAATAATGATATAGGTAGTTTCGTGCACCCCTAGCTGCCTTCATAGGTGTCGTCTGCCCCTATCTCCACTAGGTGTACCCACTACCCCCAAGCGATCGGCTCCCTAACTCGTAGATACCTGTGCTGGCCCCACAGTGGGGTGTATCACTCCCCAAAGTGGCAACCCGATACAACCAAAAATGCACGGCTTATACCTACACGATGCAACAACGTCTTACCTACCAGCCCGGGTCCACACACGCATATGAACCCGTTGGACTTGTGTTGCCACCGCTAACCCGGTTTTGGCCTCTTACAGTCAAGTCCAGTATGTGTGTCCCGTCCTCGACTTGGGTCGAGCCCACAAAGATACGTATGGGTTACTGGTTGAAACGGGCCCCCATTACTTGACACAAGCTATCCTCCTAAGCTTGGTCCCCTCTAGTACATCCCACTTAACCCACTTCTTATTCATGTTTCAATTACATGTTTCAATTTTGATTAAGTGTTTCTAATCGTATTTCCAAATGACACCCAAGGCACCCACTAGATTCCACATTCCACCCAAGGCACCCACTTAACCCCCTCATGTCCCACTACATGCTTATCTGGTTAAGTGTTTCTTAATTCATTAAGACCGTAACCTCATAAAGTCCTCTCACATTAGACTGACATTTGTGGTAGCTGGATTTACCGGGCGGGTCCGGGCAGTCTTACACCACAAAAGCGCCTAACCTCGTGTCTTTACAATTGTTACGTATTTAGTTTATGCCTAAGACCTCTCACATTAGACTGGCATTTGTGGCAGCTGTATTTGCCGGGCGGGTCCGGGCAGTCTTACACCACAAAAGAGTCTAACCTCGTGTCTTAGACGATTAATTATTCCTAATTAATCATTCCCCAATTTGAATTACTTTCCCTATTCAAATTATCAATCAATTCCAAATTTAACGATGTCCATAATTGACTCAATTATGTCCATCCATTTATGGTATGTAAAATCATACCCATTTTCACCACAATTATATTTTATGCCTTTTAAGGCATTTATACCAATTAAATCTTTTTAGTATTATCCCCTTTTACCCCCACGTTGTACGTTTGTTCGTTTAACGTAAAAATATATGTTAGATTTGAATAGTCTAACTCATGGAATAAAGAGAAAACATCACAATATATACACATAATTAAAACGTAGATCTAACATAGGGGTGAACTTGCATATGTGAATGATGTTCTACATCTAAAACTTGCATAGGCCAAAGTTACAACTTGCATAAACAACATACGTCATGGATCCAAATCTAAAGGTGTGAACTTGATGAGATAATGGCCACAAACTTGCATAAACAACATATGTCATAGATCTATATCTAAAAGGGGGTAAACTTGCATAGGTAATAACATAACATGATTCATATCCAACTCATAAACTCACATATGTGATGTATACATCGCAACAATAGTGTAAATTAGTATCTAACATGTAAAGTATCATGTAGAATTTAGCATATGTCATAGCCTAATTTTCAATTAAATTTTCACATTAACTAGGTGTCATAACCATGTAAGTTCAGATAAAATTCTACCCAACTTGTATGTGATTCATGTTTAAAACAAAATCCAAACTTGCATACATATGATTTGTCATATGAATCAATATAACTACTAGCATATGAAACATGATGATTCAACTAGACCTAAGCCAATCATAGGATTATAACATGGGTGATAACATCATAACTTTACATCGTAAATGATAGCATCATAACATAATATTATAGAATTTACAACACAATTCTACAACATAATTACAACATGCAATCAACAATTCATATCATATCCAAATTATCCGCATTATAACTCAATCCAATTCATTTATTAATTATTTCGTTAAAACTATCGAACTCACAACTAAAAAGCAGTCTTGAGTTCTAAATTCTGATTTCTGGAGTTGAATTAGCTCTCCCTTGAAGAAGATTCGTTGTTAGGGTTGAATAGTTCTGATTTGGTTGCTGTTCTTCCTCTTAATTTTGGTGGCGGCTGCTCTAGGGTTCAAGACAACAGCATGACGACCATAGTTTCAATTTTAATTCTGATTTAGGGTTTGAGTCTATGGGTCTTTTTATAGAATTTTGAATTAATTTAAGTCGTCGGATGATCTTAGGGTTAATCAAAACCATTCAATCATGATAGGGTGATGAGTCAGCCCTAATGACTCAGCAAGGAGTCAGAAAGGACTCAACAACATGGGTCAGCCTGAACCAGAAAGCTGTGCAGGCTCTTGCCTCGGCCTGGGCGCACTTGGCAGGTGCGCCAATGTCAATTTGTACTGGCGCACTTCCCAAGTGCGCCATTGCAGTCTCTTTTTTTCTTTTGCCACTAAATTCGTTCGTCCATAACTCTTTCATCCGGTACTCGTTTCCCGCAAATTCGGACTCTATTTCAACCAGAATTCCGAGACGAACACAATGGCGCAACCCCATTCCTTTGATTCTCACGTCTGAGATTAATTAATCTTTATTTTAGTTAATTCGATTATTCAAAAATCCGGGGTGTTACATTCTCCCCTCCTTAAAGGATTTCGCCCCCGAAATCTCCCAGTCAAGGAGAATGCATATCCTACCATCCAAACAACCATCTACTCAACCATCAAACACGGGCATCCATTGTCCTTATAAAATTTCTATTGCTGTATGAACATATGCGAGAAGTGTGTGTATATGTTCCTTATCTAATGCAAAATCAGGCGGTCTACTGATTCAATTGACCTCCTTAATGCAAACCATGATAGTGTCATGCGTCCATTATGTATGCGAAAGAACCCTATCGATACATATTATTTCTACATGTGTGCCCAACAATTCACCAAAATGCAACATCCATATGATGATACAACCATTATACATCCATTACTTAAATATGTACACACATTTATATGCAATATGCGATATGAAGTGACTGAGTCGATCTAGTGCCTAAAGTGTGTGTATATGCATCCACGAGCAACCACTAGCAAACACTTGCATCCACTTGCATCCATCATACATAACATTACTCAAACACATGTTTCAACCATAGGACTATCCTATCTAAAGGTCAAAGATACTAGCGAGAGGACATACTAAAGATAAGATAAGTACAAGGTAAGCGATAAAGGAGAAATTTAAAAGACATACCCTCGAAAATAAAAGGGTATAATGAACGCATCTTCGCTTCTGTCTCCCAAGTAGCGTTGCTCTCATCATCTCCCCATTGCACTTTGACTAGTTTGACCTCTCGATTCCTCAACTTCTTAATCTCCGACCCAAGAATGCACGTAGGAGCTCGTCGAATCGTCGCATCATGCTCTATCTCCACCTCTCTAAGCAAGCTCAGCTCTACCACTTCTGCGGTCTCGTGCAAGCACTTCCTCAAATGTGATACATGGAATACGTCGTGTACACCACTAAGTCTCTCGGGCAACTCCACTCTATGCGCCATCTGGCCAATCCTTTCTTTAATAGGAAACAGCCCTACGAACCTTGGTGCTAACTTCCCTACGGACCCAAAGCGAACGACGTTCCGTAATGGAGACACCTTGACAAAGACCATGTCCCCAACATCAAACTCAAGATCTGACCTCCTCTTGTCCACATAAGATTTTTGGTCTATCTTGCGCCGTCTTCATCCTCTTTTGAATCAAATCGATCTTTTCCGAAGTCTCTCTAATCATATCGGGTCCAAGCAAGATCTTGTCTGTAGAATTCCACCAACATGTAGGCGAACGACACGACCGTCCATAAAGAGCCTCGAACGATGCCATGCCAATGCTAGACTGAAAGCTGTTATTATATGCGAACTCCACCAATGGAAGATGTTCCTCCCATGTACCTCCGAAGTCTGAGACACATAACCTCAATAGGTCCTCTAGAATACGATTCACCCTCTCAGTCTGGCCGTCCATCTGAGGATGATACGCGGTGCTCAAACATAACTGAGTCCTTACCGCCTCTTGTAAGCTCTTCCAAAATTCACTTGTAAAAATAGGATTGCGGTCGCTGACTATGCTAGAAGGAACACCGTGCAAACGAACTATCTCTCGAATGTATACGGAGGCTAACCATGGAGCAGTCCTCTTACCCTTTACGGGAATGAAATGGGCGCTCTTAGTAAGTCTGACTACCACGACCCAAATCCCCGTATTACCCTTCCTCGATCTTGGTAATCCGTCAACAAAGTCCATCGAAACACTTTCCCGCTTCCATTGTGGGACCTCCAATGGGTGTAGCAATCCATCGGGCTTCTTTTGCTCTGCTTTTACTTGTTGGCACACCAAGCATCTAGCGACATATTCGGCCACGTCCTTCTTCATATCGGCCCAAAAGTAAACTCGTCTCATGTCCATGTACATCTTGTCCCCGCCGGGATGGATGGTCATCTTCGAACGATGTGCATCATCAAGAATGGTCTTCCTTAGGTCATCGTCTTTTGGTACACAAAGTCTACCGTCCCTACGTAACCAACCCTTATCATCTAGGGTATACCTACGGAGATGGCTTGATGACTCCCCTCTTTTGAGCTTTTCTACTAACTCAACCAATTGTGGGTCGTCTCGCTGTGCCTCGCCAATCCGTCCCAAAAGCGTAGGTCTGACCTCTAAGGATGCTAGCAAACCAGGTACGAAGTCAATGGAAGGTGTAAAGTCAAACGTAGAGATGAACTCTAAGCTTCGCCGCTCAACAAACAACGGACTTAAGGATAACCTTTTTCTACTTAAGGCATCTGCCACCACGTTACCCTTGCCAGGGGTATATGCTATCTCGAAGTCATAGGATGCTAAGAACTCCATCCACCTTTGCTGCCTTAAGTTCAAGTCCTTCTGAGAGAACAAGTATTTTAAGGGCTTGTTGTCAATGAATAATTCGATTTTTTCTCCAAGAAGATAATGATGCCAAGACTTAAGCGCGAAGACAATAGCGGCTAACTCAAGGTCATGTGTAGGGTAATTTCTCTCATGTACTCTCAACTTCCTTCCACCATAGGCTATTACCCTTCCCTCTTGCATTAAGACTGCGCCTAATCTTGTCCCACAAGCGTCGGTATAAACGGTAAATGGCTTACTCCCATCTGGCAACACTAAGATTGGGGCTGTGGTCAAAGCTCTCTTTAAACGTTGGAACACATCATCACAATCTACGTCCCATGTGAAAACTAAGTTCTTCTTCGTTAAGCGTGTTAATGGAGCTGATATTTTTGCGAAGTCTTTGATAAACTTCCTATAGTAGCCAACCAACCCTAAGAAACTTCTCACCTCGGCAGCATTTTTAGGAACCTTCCAATCTTGGATGGCCACTATCTTCGCGGTATCCACGGCTATCCCTTCTTTGGAAACCACGTGCCCTAAGAATCGCACTTCTTTCCTCCAAAAGTGACATTTAGAAAATTTTTCTTTAAGGCTATGCGCTCGAAGAGTCTCCAACACTTCCATAAGTTGTAGGGCATGCTCTTCTTCGCTTTTAGAAAAGATAAAGATATCGTCCACAAAGACTACCATGAATTTATTAAGGTACTCCCTAAACACCCTACTCATCAAGTCAACAAAGTATACGGGGGCGTTTGTCAAACCGAAGGGCATCACCAGCCACTCGAAGAAACCGTCTGGAGTCCTAAAGGCAATCTTGTCTATGCTATCCTCAGCCACTCTCAACTGATGGAAACCCGTGGCTAAGTCCAACTAGGAAAACACTGAGGCGCCAACTAACTGATCGAAGAGATCGTCAATCCTCGGCAGTAGGTGTCTATTCTTCTTAGTAAGCTTATTAAGTTCTCTATAGTCCACACAAAGTCTAAGGGACCCATCCGCCTTCGTGGCAAACACTACTGGAGCACCCCACTTCGACATACTACGTCTGATGAACCCCTTCTCAAGCAATTCTTTCACTTGCTTACTGAGTTCTCTTCTCTCTCTTGGAGCCATGTGGCGCACTGGTAATGCAACCGGCTTTGCATTATCTACTAGATATATTCGAAAGTCGATTTCACGTTTTGGGGGTAAACCCCTCACCTCATCAAAGACATCAGCATATTCACGGACTATGGAAACAGAATGTAAATCATCATCGGATGCGTCAAGGGATTCTTGGTAACTAAGCATTACTGGACCTCTAGGGTCACAAGAAATATCAAGGGTCTTTCCGGAACGAGTCAACAATCTAACTACCCTTCTTTCACAATCTAGGATGGCCCCATATCTAGTTAGCCAATCCATACCTAGAATTAAACCGTAGCCCATGAAGCCAAGATCAAAAGCGTTGCACTCAAAATCAACGCCCAATATAAACACTCTCAAATCCCGACAAATCGTAGAAAGATGAGCTGAACCACCAATAGGATTTGAGACTACTAAGGGATCAGTAACAAGACTAGTATCTAGGTGCAGTGTTTCAACTAATGATGTAGAGATAAACGAATGCGATGCACCAGAATCGAATAAAGTACGGACAGGATGATCAAACAGAAAAACTAAACTTTCAACGGAAATTGCTCTACCTCGTTCTTGCAGCGGTGGGACCACGAGAGCCTGAACTTGTCCCCTTGCCTGCCAGTGTGCCATAAGAGCTTGCACCTGTCCTTCCGAGGTAGACCCTGCCCTCTGCCCTTTATTTGGGCAGTCCTTAATAAGATGTCCCGCTTCGCCACAGTGGAAACAACCAGTCTTCTTTTTCTTCCTACAATCTTTGCTTAGATGGCCGGGTGTCCCACAGTTAAAGCATTTCTTCTTCCCCTTAGCATTGTTGCCTTTGCCACCTTTCTTGTTCTGTTGTTGCTATTGCAACTTCTTTTGATCCCCTTTCTTCTCGGGTGCCTTATTAGCATTGGCGCCCTTCTCCTCTTCATGCATGAGTGCCATGTCAACTAAACTCTCAAAGGTAGCACCCATGGGAATGTGGGTCATAGCTTACCCATGAAGCGGCTCGTTTAAACCCTTAACAAATCTTAGAGCCTTCTTTTCTGGAGTGTTCACCAAGTCCAAGCCAAACCTTGCCAGTTGGTTGAATTTTTTAACGTACTCTTTCACCGATAGATTCCCTTGCTTCAGTGACAAAAACCTTTCCATGTATAGATTCTCTTCAGCCCGTGAGAGAAACTTCGCCTCAAACCTCTGCCTAAAATCTGGCAATGTATCGACTGGACGTCCCCCATTAGTGACCTCCCACCAAAACGAGGCCTCATCCTTCATTAGCCAAGTAGCTAGCTGGACTTTTCTTTCATCATCCACTTCAAAGATTCTAAACAATTCTTCCACCTCCTTTAGCCAGTTACGAGCTTCAACAAATGTCTCCATTCCGTGAAAAGGTTTCCCACCCATTGCTATAAAGTCCTTACATATCTTTGCGAAATTATCGATACGAGGAGGAGGAGGAGGAGGATCATTTGCTGGACCTGCGGCGGCGGCCCTAGCCTCAAGATATTAACGAAACCAACCGGGTACATGAACGCCCTCTGGTATCTCAGATGCTTCAGACATGCTAAAGCAAAAAAGGAAAGATTCAATATAAATGAACCGAAGGAAAGATATATGGCTCTTGGGGTATGCTTTCCAAAATATACTTTTCTCTTGAAAATACTTTCCTTAAAACATACTTTTGAAGGTACTTCTTTATAGAAATTGTTTTGAAAAATAGTTTTTCAAAAATTCATATCTGTTCTGGTAACCTTCAGCTCTGATACCACGTGTAACACCCCACGTCCATTAATGTCACTCACAAAGGGAATGCATTAACTTCAATGGAGCGTTTTAAGTAAGTATAGAACAGAAAATTACAACAAGACAGATATAAAACAGTACTTGAAAATTCAAATCTTTATTTATTGCAGTAGAAGGTAAATATGTTTGGTTACATCATCAAAACTGTAAACCAAAGTCAAGTACATCATATCCATCTTGATAAAACAAAGTACATAATCTGAAAGACATAATCCCCAACATTAAAATAGCCATAATTAAAGAGAAGCTGAACTTTACTTCAGCGGTCCAAGAAATCTTCTAAAAGCAGTCCAAAATCAAGCTCCACTGGTGCTAGTTCCAATCTAAGCACCTGAGGGGGGAAAAGGAAAGAGATGGAAAAAGGGGGGTCAGACATAAAGTCTGGCGAGTGCGATAATTCTAACAATATAATTAACAAAGTAATTAGGCTAAGGCATAAGTTGGAAAATAAGGAAATGACCATGAACCATTGAGATGACAGAGTAAACAAGGAAATAAGATGAACAACGATATCGTTTAAGCGCACCTAAACCACTATAAGATGATTACTAAACTACACCAACACTATAGGATAATCACTACACTGCACCACCACTAGTCACCCTAAGGTTGATCCCGCCTACAGACTTAATAATGATATTGGTAGTTTCGTGCACCCCTAGCTGCCTTCATAGGTGTCGTCTGCCCCTATATCCACTAGGTGCACCCACTACCCCAAGCGATCGGCTCCCTAACTCGTAGATACCCGTGTTGGCCCCACAGTGGGGTGTATCACTCCCCAAAGTGGCAACCCGATACAACCAAAAATGCACGACTTATACCTACATGATGCAACAACGTCTTACCTACCAGCCCGGGTCCACACACGCATATGAACCCGTTGGACTTGCGTTGCCGCCGCTAACCCGGTTTTGGCCTCTTACAGTCAATCCCAGTATGTGTGTCCCGTCCTCGACTTGGGTCGAGCCCACAAAGATACGTATGGGTTACTGGTTGAAGCAGGCCCCCATTACTTGACACAAGCTATCCTCATAAGCTTGGTCTCCTCTAGTACATCCCACTTAACCCACTTCTTATTCATGTTTCAATTACATGTTTCAATTTTGGTTAAGTGTTTCTAATCGTATTTCCAAATGCCACCCAAGGCACCCACTAGATTCCACATGCCACCCAAGGCACCCACTTAACCCCCTCATGTCCCACTACATGCTTATCTGGTTAAGTGTTTCTTAATTCATTAAGACCGTAACCTCATAAAGACCTCTCACATTAGACTGACATTTGTGGCAGCTGGATTTGCCGGGCGGGTCCGGGCAGTCTTACACCACAAAAGAGCCTAACCTCGTGTCTTTACAATTGTTACGTATTTAGTTTATGCCTAAGACCTCTCACATTAGACTAGCATTTGTTACAGCTGGATTTGCCGGGCGGGTCCGGGCAGTCTTACACCACAAAAGAGTCTAACCTCGTGTCTTAGACGATTAATTATTCCTAATTAATCATTCCCCAATTTGAATTACTTTCCTTATTCAAATTATCAATCAATTCCAAATTTAACGATGTCCATAATTGACTCAATTATGTCCATCCATTTATGGTATGTAAAATCATACCCATTTTCACCACAATTATATTTTATGCCTTTTAAGGCATTTATGCCAATTAAATCTTTTTAATATTATCCCCGTTTACCCCCCACGTTGTACGTTTGTTCGTTTAACGTAAAAATATATGTTAGACTCGAATAGTCTAACTCATGGAATAAAGAGAAAACATCACAATATATACACATAATTAAAACATAGATCTAACACAGGGGTGAACTTGCATATGTGAATGATGTTCTACATCTAAAACTTGCATAGGCCAAAGTTACAACTTGCATAAACAACATATGTCATGGATCCAAATCTAAAGGTGTGAACTTGATGAGATAATGGCCACAAACTTGCATAAACAACATATGTCATAGATCTATATCTAAAAGGGGGTAAACTTGCATAGGTAATAACATAACATGATTCATATCCAACTCATAAACTCACATATGTGATGTATACATTGCAACAATGGTGTAAACTAGTATCTAACATGTAAAGTATCATGTAGAATTTAGCATATGTCATAGCCTAACTTTCAATTAAATTTTCACATAAACTAGGTGTCATAACCATGTAAGTTCACATAAAATTCTACCCAACTTGTATGTGATTCATGTTTAGAACAAAATCCAAACTTGCATACATATGATTTATCATATGAATCAATATAACTACTAGCATATGAAACATGATGATTCAACTAGACCTAAGCCAATCATAGGATTATAACATGGGTGATAACATCATAACTTTACATCGTAAATGATAGCATCATAACATAATATCATAGAAATTACAACACAATTCTACAACATAATTACAACATGTAATCAACAATTCATATCATATCCAAATTATCCGCATTATAACTCAATCCAATTCATTTATTAATTATTTCGTTAAAACTATCGAACTCACAACTCAAAAGCAGTCTTGAGTTCTGAATTCTGATTTCTGGAGTTGAATTAGCTATCCCTTGAAGAAGATTCATTGTTAGGGTTGAATAGTTCTAATTTGGTTGCTGTTCTTCCTCTTAATTTTGTTGGCGGCTGCTCTAGGGTTCAAGACAACAACATGACGGCCATAGTTTCAATTTTAGTTCTGATTTAGGGTTTGAGTCTATGGGTCTTTTTATAGAATTTTGAATTAATTTAAGACGTCGGATGATCTTAGGGTTAATCGAAACCATTCAATCATGATAGGGTGATGAGTCAGCCCTAATGACTCAGCAAGGAGTCAGAAAGGACTCAACAACATGGGTCAGCCTGAACCAGAAAGCTGTGCAGGCTCTTGCCTCGGCCTGGGCGCACTTGGAAGGTGCGCCAGTGTTAATTTGTACTGGCTCACTTCCCAAGTGCGTCAGTGCAATCTCTTTTTTTTTTCTTTTGCCACCAAACTTTGTTCGTCCATAACTCTTTCATCCGGTACTCGTTTCCCGCAAACTCGGACTCTATTTCAACCAGAATTCCGAGACGAACACAATGGCGCAACCCCATTCCTTTGATTCTCACGTTTGAGATTAATTATCCTTTATTTTAGTTAATTCGATTATTCAAAAATCCGGGGTGTTACATGTACACTGGTCATAAATCTCTCAAGTATTTGTTCTCGTAGAAGGATCTTAATTTAAGGCAACAAAGGTGGATGGAGTTCCCAACTGCTTATGATTTTGAAATTGCGTATACCCTTGGCAAATGTAACGTGGTAGCAGATGCACTAAGTAGGCAGGGGATGGCCTTAAGTCCTCTGTTTGTGGAAAGGAAAAGCTTGAAGTTTATATCGACTTTTGATTTCAGACCCTCCACCGAGTTATTGCCTGGTTTGTTTGCATTGCTAGAGATACGATCTACACTTATGGATCAGATAGGAGCTTCGCAGCGAAATGATCCACAGATTTCAGACATCTTGGATAGGATTAGTAAATGGGAGACTTCTAGTCACCTCAATAGAAATTCCATTGACGATAAAGAGTAGTTGCAACGAGATGGAAGGCTTTGTGTTCCTCAACTGGAAGTCTGTTAAAGGTAATCTTAGAAGAAGCCCATGATTCTAAGATGACTATTCATCCAGGTGGTGATAAGATGTATAGGGACATGAAGAGGGTTTTCTTTTAGGCTGGGATGAAGAAAGATGTGGCAGAGTTTGTTTCTCAATGTTTAGTTTGCCAGCAAGTCAAAGCTGAGCAAAAGAAGCCCGGTGGTTTACTTCATTCTTTGGAGGTTCCACAGTGGAAGTGAGAGAGCGTCTCTATGGATTTCATAGATAGTTTGCCTAGACCAAAGAAAGGAAACACCAGTATTTGGGTGCTAGTAGATAGACTTACTAAGAGCGCTCATTTTATTCCAGTTAAGAGTAAGAGGACGGTAGCTTGGTTGGTAGCAATTTATGTTCGTGAGATTGTCCGTCTTTACGGGGTACCTTCCAACATCGTTAACGATCGTGACCCATTCTTCACTAGTGAATTTTGGAGGAGCTTGCAAGAAGCATTAGGTACACGGTTATATTTGAGCAGTGCTTATCATCCTCATACCGATGGATAGAAGGAGAGGGTTAACAGAGTTCTTGAAGATCTTTTGAGGCTGTGTATCCTAAACCTCGGAGGGACTTGAGAAGCTTTAGTAGAGTTTGCCTATAACAACAGTTATCAAGCTAGCATTGGCATGGCACCCTTCAAAGCATTGCACGAACGACCCAGTAGATCACCAACTTGTTTGTGGAAATCTATAGAAAGGCTATTGCTTGGACCAGATATGGTTAGAGAAACGTCCGAGAAGATTGATCTTATTAGACGATGAATGAAGACCGCTCAAGATAGGCAGAAATCCTATGCAGATAAGAGAAGGACTGACATTGAATTTGAAATAAGAGATATGGTTTTCATTAAAGTGTCACCTTTGATGAATGTGGTTCGCTTCGGATCTGTAGGGAAATTGGCACCAAGATTCGTAGGGCTATTTCTCATAACAAAAAGGATTGTCCAAATGGCCTATAGAGTAAAGCTACCAGAGAGACTATCTAGCATTCATGATGTTTTCCACGTTTCTCACTTGTAGAAGTGCTTGCATGATACCACAGAAGTAGTTGAGCTGAGTATATTGGAAGAAGTAGAGGTGGAATGGGAGGCGACAGTCAGACGAGTTCCTTCCCGTATTCTCAGATTAGAAATTAAGAATCTACGCAATAGAGAAGTCAAGTTAGTGAAGGTTCAGTGGGGAGAAAACGCGGAGGATGCAATTTGGGAGACCGAAGACAAGAATTGTGCTTTATATCCTTTTCTTTTCGAGAGTATGTTCTTAACTTCCTTTCCAAAACTTTTATTTATGCTTGTTTCTATCATTTAAGTATGTCCTATCGATAGAATCTTTGACCTTTAGGTAGGAATCCCATGGATGTAAACATGTGTTTGAGACATGTTATGTTTGGTGGATGCAAGTGTTTGCTAGTGGTTGCTCGTGGATGCATATACACACATTAGGCATAGATCGACTCAATCACTCTCATATTGCATATGGATGTGTATGCATTTTCTTTTCTTTTTATGGATGAAATTGAATGTATCATCATATGGATGTTGCATTTGGATGGATGTTTGTACACCCATGTAGAGCGTACATGTTATAATAGAATTATTGCATACATGTTGGATTCATGACACTAACATACATTGCATTAAGGAGGTCGATGGAATCAGTAGACCGCCTGATCTTCGCATTAATATTGGGATATACACACACACCTTTGCATATATACATATAAGCATTAAAAGTCTTTAAGGACAATAGATGCCTGTGATTGGTGGATTAATAGATGGATGTGGATGGTAGGATATGCATTCTTCTTAACTTGGAGATTTCGGGGACGAAATCCTTTGAGTAGAGGAGAATGTAACATCCCATATTTTAACAACATTAAAAGAGGACAAATTAAAGAATAATTAATTTATATTCATAATTAAGGAAAATGGACTGTGCCATTGCGTCCATCTCGAAATCTGGTCAAGATAGACATTTGGTTTACGTAAAACGGACACCGTATGTAGAAGTTATGAAGGTTTGAAGTTTGTATACGCGCAAGAGAATTATATATATATAACTAAACTTAGAAAATCAAAAATCGTTCAAAATTCAAAATTTCGGAGGCGGCAAATTTCCCGCCCCAAGGGAGTCGACCCCATAGAGGGGGTGTCGACCATCTGGGGTGGCAGGACGAATTCTGGGGCTGGCAGCTATAAATATAGGCTCATTTCTCTTATTTTCTTACATTGAAATCATTGGAGGCCGAAATGCTGTCGGTGCCTAGGCTGAATCAAATCCTTTTCTTCTTCTGCAAATCAAGTTTAGAGATTCAAGTGTAGATCTGTGATTCAATCTCCGTTTTTCTCCTTCTATTCTTCTAGATCCGAACACTGTGAGTTTTAGTTACGTTTAGATTTGAATAATTAAAATTAAAGCATGATATAACTATAATTTGGATTTATGCTTTTGACTGAATCATACCAGATCTATTGTAATTTGTGAATCCATGATATTCTGAATTTACTATGATTTGGATCTTAACCTTTATCATGTCAGATCTACTTTTGACTACAGATCTAATTCATTATTTAGATCATTTTGTACCAATCATGTTTGTGGTTAATTTGGATCTGTCATTAGTTGGACATCTAAATCCTTGTTTAGATCTGTTCATGCCTATTATGACATCCTTACTATGTTGGAATCAGTTTTTCTATTACAAGTTCACCAAATTTGTCCTTATATGTCCATCTTAATATTATTCCATTATATGTTTATGTCAATTTCATTAGAATAATCATTTCTGTCATCTTCCCTTCGCCCTTTCCCTTTTATTTTTTTATAGCCTGGCTACTTTCGAGCCTAGGCATGTCGCTAAAATGAGTGAAAGTATTAAACGGGGAACGAGGGGTAAAATATTAAAATTGGCATAAATTGGTAATTGGAAGTTTAGGCATGACCTAAATGAAATATGTGAATATTAATTTGGCATAACTTGAGTAATGTTTATGAACATGAAATTGGGCATATAATTCATAATGGGGAAAAAGGGGCATGAACACCTATAAAGACATAGGTAAAATTGGCTAATAATGTAAATGCCTAGAATTACAATAACTTGAAATTATAAAATGCGCTTAGGTAGGAGGTTAGATTGCACTTGTGGTGGAAGTCTGCCCGAAACCGACCGGCATATCCAGCGACCACAAGTGGCGAATCTAATAAAATTGGCTAATAATGGAAATGCCTAGAATTACAATAACTTGAAATTATAAACCGCGCTTAGGTACGAGGTTAGACTGCACTTGTGGTGGAAGTCTTCCCGAAACTGACCGGCATATCCAACGACCACAAGTCGTGAATCTAATGTGGGAGGCATAAGTGCACAAATACGAGACGTGCTAAGACACGAGGTTAGGCTCGATTTGTTGAATAAGCCTGCCCAGACCCGCACGACATGTCCAGCATCCGCAAATTATTGGCTTAATATGGGAGGTCTAGCATATTGTAACCATAAATGAATATATGGTAATAAACTTGAATACTTAACCTACTGGAAATCCATAGGGATTGTATGAACATGAACTTGAGTAGGGGTTAAGTAAATTTGTTTGGATAATGGTGGGTTAAGTAAATCTGGGGTGGTGGGTAATATTATATATAGGCCCACAAAACTTAACCTGTTGGGGTTATGTAATTAAAGACACCTTTTTAGGTAAGCATAACCTGTGGAAATATTAGGGTTATATAATTAAAGACACCGTAAGGTAAGTATAACCTGTAGCAATGAGGGGGTTATGTAATAAAAGACACCAATAGGTATACATAACCTGAGGAATTCCTAGTGGGGATACAAGACAAGGGGGGAGCTTGTATCATCTTGTGTGAGGGACCCGTTTCAGTCAGTAACCCATATAACGGTATCAAACGAGCACTCCGTCCTAGGTCGGAGTAGGGACACGCTTACTGGACTGAGAGATCCAAACGTGGAGGACGGTGTGGGCGACGCAAACCGACCAGGGACATGTGCGTGCATGGGCCCGATAGAGGGGATAAGACAACCGTGACACTAGTAGATATGGTTATGCACATCAACGAAGGGTTGCCACTTTAGGAAAGTGATACCTCCTACTATGGGCCGGCACAGGGTATTTACAGAGTAGGAAGCCGATCGATTAGGGTAGTGGTTAGGATACATCGGGACATATGCCTAAGTCTACCATCTTATTGTTGTTGGGATCATCTCATTCTGGTGATACTAGTATTAGTGCAGAGAATCATAGAATCTTTAGTGAAGCATATACGCTCTATCATGTTTACCTTGTCATACCTACCTTATATGTTGTTATCTCTCTCTTATCCACTTTATATGCCTGTCATGATACTTTTACTTATTTACTTGCTAAAAGTAACTGGACTCGCCAGACTTTATGTCTGACCCTTTTTGTTTCCTCTTCTTCGTTCCATTCCTTCCCCCCTTCCAGGTTCTCAGGGTGGGAATACTTAGGCTTGACCGTGATTCTGCTTTCATTTGGCTGGAGCTGCTTAGATGTATGGCTCAAGCTCATATCCTTGCCACTATGGCTTTATTTTGTTTAGGGAATTTTGCTTCTTTTATGTACTCTTATGTTTTAAAGTACAAGACAGTGGTTTTTATGATGTAATGGTTTTTGTGTATTTCGGACATGTGATGTTTTTGAACCACGATGCTTTATGATTAATAAAGTTTTTAATTCCACTGTCATTTTATATCTGTCTTGTAATATTTCTATTTCTTTTTACCCGTAACGCTTCATGAAACTTAATGCATTCCCTTTGTGAGTGACATTAATGGACGTGGAGTGTCACACTGGGGGGAGAAAAATAAAAGAAGAAAAGGAGAAAAAAATTCTAGTGAACTGTTGTGATTACTAACATGGCTGGTAAGTGAAAGGTAAATAGATAAAACGGTAATCTAGTGTCATAAAGGGGGTAAGTGTCCGTACACACCTAAAAAAATGGAATATCATAAGTGATATAAGTGTTCTTATTCAAAAGGTTAGATAATGATGATGACTGTTTCACGCTTTTACTAATAGAAACAAATTAGGAAAATGATTCCTGATACTACCCAAACGATCGACTGCGACAAATCGTGGATAACCTATGCCCATTATGGGTTCGGGTTTATCATGCCCTAGCCCATCAACGATTTGACATAACCTTATCCATAGGATGTCTAAGCAGCATATGTCCCCTAATCGAGGCAGTGCATGCACACTGACTCGTCGGTACACACTCACACCCTCCAATTGGAGCGACATACATCCACAACGTAACATGGTGCATGCCCTTGCCTCAAAGTGAGACCAAACTGATAAAAAGGATATGCTACATGGAATGGATCCCAACAAACTAGAATCAAATCCCCAACCCTTGATTTGGCCTCCAAAACAAATTTAATTTATTTAGCCTAACAACAAGGGGTACTAGGCTAAAACCCGATAATAAAGAGTATTGGGCTTACAATTTAAAATGTTCATACTAAAGTCTATCAACAAAGAGTACTAGGATAAAAGCCGACAATGAGGAGTAATGGGAATACAATTTAACATGTTTATACTAAAGCTTTACAACAAGGAGAACTAGGCTAAAGCCCGACAAAAAAGAGTACCGGGAATATAATTTAACATGTTTATATTTACTGTTAACGATATTTTTTGTCAACACCGGAGAATATGTCGATGGAAAGGGATCTAAGGGAAAGATAGATTGTTTACTCTACATGAGTTTGAGTCAGGTCAATGTCTCTGAATATCCGGATCGATCTCACAGAAGAATCGAAACCCGGGTTTAAGTTAATAGAAGGGGATGTTTCCTCCGATCATAGGTAGAGACTTGGATAAAAGTCCATGCATACATAAGAAGCAAACAGTAAATTGTAACAATAACAATTAAGAAAAATCATGATAAACTCACAGAAAACATCATGGACGTAGATTTACTCTTCATTAGTCTCTTCACTTTTAATACAGGAACAGAATCGAAGAAATTTATTGTAACGCCCCACCTCTATACCCATATTATCCAAGAGTATTACTAAGTAATACTATCAGGTAATACTGAGAATGAGGCTATAGGAGCGCATACATGCAAATTCTCGTGGACTAACACTGGTACGTATTAAAATTTCTGAAATATCACTTATTCTTACGTACTCAATATCAGTACAAAACAATTACACGTGTGCCTCCAGGACAAAACAATACAAAATATACATGAATACAGAGATCACAGAGTCAATCGCATCGATAAAATATAATTTATAATATTTAAATTTTATATACATTTACTTATAACGCATCAATATATACATCAATCCATACAATACAAGAAAATTAAAGATATATGAAGTTTCTATACTCTTCTAAGCCCAATAAATACAAGTTGGTCTCAATGTCCTGAACCTGTAATGTCTCAGTCTGACCAGAGTATTATATAAATAATAAACAGACCAGTCTATGTTTAAATCCATTATAGTTAATATAAAATGTTTGGATTCACAAAATAATAATAATATAATAGAATAGAATGTAATCTCGCCACAATCAATCCAAAATCATCATTTATATAATCCATCAAAATATATTCCATAGAATCAATACAAGAGACCGGTCATAAAATCCAAATCTGAATCAAGTATAAGAAAGATTTCTGAATGTATTAACGATCAATAATTCAATGAATCCAAATATCACTCAAATAATTGTAATATAATAACCGCCCCGGTCCGCCCATATATGAACAAATATCATTAACTAAAATCACAGAAAAGCTAAGTGAATTCGAAACATCAAAACATCATAGAAAACTACACGTGCTTAACTTCTTGACTAGTGCTACATCAAAGAAGTTTCTTTAAATCTATTCACTAAATCATGATTTATCATTGCTATATATCAACGCACTCCAATATGCCAATATATATATGTATATATACACACACACAAACAACATGTATCATACATAATCGCGTTGTCCCAGTTGGTATGTTTTCAACTAAAATGACATCATAATTGTTCTTTTCACGATGTTCTACAATTTTGAACAAAACAATTAGATGGTTGGTTGTTTAGTGTGTAAATGATTTTTTTCTCAACATACTATAACATAATTTATTTATTCTACGTAGATCAAATTGCCTTGCAACATATATATCAACACTAAGGTTGCGATCTTTGGTCGACATGGTAATTTTCTTGCTTTCGAATCCCTCACTTTTAATTAGCAATTAGCAAGAAACTGCGTATTTGAGTATTTTCAATAGATATTCACTATGAATTACTTTGGCCATACATAGGTTGTTTGATCAAATTTTAGTCGGGTTATCTTTGGTTTGTGGACTAGTAATTTATAATCTGCTTTGTATTCTTTACTGAAAACAATGTCTATAGTAGCACAAACTAGATTACATATGTAACCAAATTACTCCGACTCCTTAAAGGATTTGGCTACGAGAAATCAAAGGCTAGCATAACGCCTTAGGGAATTAGCATATTATCATTCTAGTAAAGATTGGGTATGGTAATGCAAAGAAACATTATATGATTTCTATATAAAAACAGTCTTGTCTAATTATCGGGAAACGGTGACTAAAACATAAATCAAGGTATAAATATTTTATATCATAGGGTTTCGCCCCCCCCCCCCTTTTTAGTCCAATTAACCTACACACAATCGAGGAAAAGCCGGGATTGAGTACAAAACCGAAGTTAAAATGCCAAAGATATTGGTATATAAATATTGGCACCATGAAACAAAGGTTAGTTTGTTTCAGCTGAGTAAAAGATGAGACTTTTGTATAAATATTGGCCTCATAAGTGTAAGAATGGTTTGTATGTGTGAATCACAGTGTCAATAAATAATTATAACACCAATTTAAACTAACGAAGAATTTAACTTAATAAAAATTCAGTTAAACAATACCACCATCCATGGGATAGGCTTATCAGCCTGACTGCGTTCTATTGTTTTAGTTTGTATGTGGACATTGCACATTTCAGAATAAGAAAAAAACTCTTCAAACTGTTTATGATTCAAATCAACATTTTATTTTTTAAGGAGGGAAGCAAAACCACTTCCATGTAAAGTAGTTATCACCAGTTTGTCTCAAATCCATAAAGGATAGCCAGATGCATGTGTGTGTGTGTATTTTTTTTCAATAATGTCACTTACAGAACTTTTCAAAGCTTTATCAGCTTCATTTGTAGAGAAAGTCAGGAACAAAGCATTCCTAGCTACAAACTTACCATGTGAAGAATACAAACTGGAAATTTTGGCTATACTATGAAAATCAAAATAAGCACTACTTGATACATATACTTCAAATACATATGACCAAATTCATCTCACTTTGATATTTTTGCACAAGTCTTCCATATATTTATCAGATAGATTATTTTAACTAAGTTGAAAAATTCAAACTTTCTGAATTACAATATATGTATATATATTCATTTTATCTATTTATCCTTAATGTCGTGTCAAAATATCTCGCCTTAGTGTTTAGGAACCTTTACAGAATACGTGTGTAGCCGTATCGGCTAATTTTCATGACGTACTTTAACGGACAAGTCAACACCCTTCTTTTCTTTCTTATATGAGTATCACATCCGGAATTACTTATTTTATAGTAACAGTTATATTAGAATACAATTACATCTTCCTTTAATCTAACACGTAATTATTTTCATTCTTTCTTATAATATTGCGTCATATTGTCTCATTCAAATATTTAGGAATCTCTATCGATAACGCTGATCAAACGTATCGACTAAAATTCTTAAATCGTTCAACGGAAAATCAACACAAAATTAATTCGTTATATTATTTATTTGTCGGTATTCTTTTTTTTTTTCAACTCTAATAATACCAGTTCCACTGATCAGGCTTACAATTTCTTATTTCTTAATTATATTCAACTATTTAAATTTCCAAATAAAGATAAATACCGAAATTATGGGGGAAGTAAATCAATATACTATTATAATATAAAAATAAAAAATAAGTCCCTTGATGATTACCCTAGTAATCATCGTATACCGCAATTATCATATAATTGCAACAAAAGTCTACCGCATACCCACGGGGACATGGACTCTAATTCTCTTCTGAGGTCTAGACTCGTGTCTCTTTTAAATATAATGTATTGTTATAACCTCGATTTGATATAAAATGTAACGCCCCACCTCTATACCCATATTATCCAAGAGTATTACTAAGTAATACCGTCAGATAATATGGAGAATGAGGCTATAGGGGCACACATGCAAATTCTCTTAGATTAAAACTGGTACGTATTAAAATTTCTGAAATATGACTTATTCTTATGTACTCAATGTCGGTACAAAACAATTACACATGTGCCCCCAGGATAGAACAATACAAATATACATGAATACAGAGATCATAGAGTCAATCGCATCGATAAAATATAATGTATAATATTTAACATTTTATATACATTTACTTATAACACATCAATCCATACAATAGAAGAAAATAAATGATATACTAAGTTTCTATACTCTTCTAAGACTAATAAATACAAGCTGGTCTCAATGTCCTTAAACCTGTAATGTCTCGGTCTGACCCGAGTATTATATAAATAATAAACAGATCAGTCTATGTTTAGATCCATTATAGTTAATATAAAATGTTTGGATTCACAAAATAATAATAATAATAATAATAGAATAGAATGTAATCTCGCCACAATCAATCGAAAATCATCATTTATATATTTCATCAAAATATATTCCATAGAATCAATACAAGAGACCGGTCATAAAATTCAAATCTGAATCAAATACAAGAAAATTTTCTGAATGTGTTAACGATCAATAAGTCAATGAATCCAAATATCACTCAAATAATTGTAAATATAATAACCGCTCGTATATGAACAAATATCATTAACTAAAATCACAAAAAAGCCAAGTGAATTTGAAACATCAAAACATCATAGAAAACTGCACGTGCTTAACTTCTTGACAAGTACTACATGTTAGTACGATCCATCATTATGACTAGGGCCATAAACATCATAATCATCTTAACGACTATAGCCGAAACATCTTAATGCCCTTGGTCACAAAAATCCGAGTAATAACAACATGGTTATTGGAGTCATAAACATCGTGATCATCATGATGGTTATAGTCAAACTCATCGTGATGACTTCAATTGAATACTCGGTCATAGTACTAGTAATCGTCTTGAATGTGTCTCAACCTCTCGGATAGGAACCCATAAGGCGTCAACGTATGTCCCATACCATACGTTTGCACCTAATGGTTTACTAACCACTAGTCGATACCACATCATAAAGCATCAAAAAACATCATGAAATAAATATCATGCCTCATTTCATCGACAAATAAATACATATATTACTCGTATCGTCTCATCGACGAGTACTATTAACATCGTGACTTGTCTCATCTTGTCGACAAGTTGAAAATCATCATAAAATATCAAACGTTATATATATATGAATTCATCATAAAACAACTTGCCTTGTCTCATTGGCAAGTATAAGAAATGTCATGATGTTTATTTCTAACTGTAATTACCAATCAGGATTTCTGATCATCAAAATTTCCTCATTTCATTAACTATTATAAAATGCATCTAGATTGGTTCGTCATTGAACATACTTCAAAATAGTAGTTCTCGAACCAGTAATCTTCGCCAAGATTTGGCAACTTTAAAAATCATCACATCTAAAAATGATCCTTCATCGAATGTACTCCTAAATTGGAGTTCTCAAACCATTAATCTACCCAAAAATTTAATAACATCTTAAATCATCTCAATTAGTTCATCAAAAGGGTTTTGATCGTATAAGTTCGATATTAAACGATAAAGTAAAAACACTTGTCATTCAATAAAAATGGAATAGTAATTTTCAAAGAATAATTTAAATATAAAAAGAGATATAAACCTTCATTTTAAATTTGTATAAACTCATAGAACCATATCATTCACCAAAATAATACAAAATCTAGATTAACATTAATGCTATTTGGGATATTTTATTTAAATTGATCTTTTTATGATTTAAACTACAACTCAATATTTGAAACTTCATTATATGGTATAACTTATAATTTATACTCTAAAACGCCATATTATTATAATTACCTATATATATATATTTCCGGCTCCTCGATTTATTTAAAATAGATCAATTGTCAAAACAAATAATCTATATAATTGAAACTCAAAAATAAATTGATAACTTCCCCTCTATATACAAACATCTAACCAATCTAAAATTCATCAATCAATTCGAATTCATAAACAATTAGACAACAACAATGCCAATCCACCTAATTCAATCATCCAAGCTATCCAATCCAATCAAATAATGATATGCAAACATATATTTAACTATTATGGAAGAAGACATAGATGTGAGTGAGGAAAAAAACTCATCGATATGTAGATTGATACAGCGAATGAATCTGTGCATTCACTGCCATCACATGTTATCGTTTCTTCTAGCTCAGTCGCATCACTTTCATCATCACTCGCCTTGCTTGCTTCTTCTGTCAACTCACCTCATCCTCACCGCATCGCCATAGCCAACTCACCTCCACACCATCGCAACCCCATCACTAAACGTGCCTTCAGTCAGCGGCGTGCGTTGCCTCTACCTCAACCGTGGAGCCACCGAAGGGTCTCCGCCCAGGCGCGGTCGTCGCACGAGGCTATGCCATAGGTGAATTTTTCATTTTTAATGAATCATGGTTTTCGATTATTTTTAGGGTTAAGAGAAAAAAATGAAAAATAAGAAGGGAATGGGTTTTTGTATTTCAAAAAAAGAAGTCGGCCACTGTAGTAGTGGCTTCCAGGGAAAGAAATAGTAAGCGGGTTTTGGACTTTGGGCTTCGGTGGTTTGGTTAAGAGAGCCATTTTTCACTATTATTATTATATCCATTTAACAATTAGTTCCCCACGTACTACAATTTGAATTTAATTTCAAACCTAGTTTTCATTCATACATACACAAATTAATTCATCACACATTAAACCACTTATAATTTAATATTCATCGGTTATACTCAATTCAACGCTTATCTGATTCGTTCATTCATTCAACATCCAATACAATAAGAATAACCATTATCTTATTGTTTGCTAATTACAAATAACTTATTTAATTCAACACTGGTAAATTTATTTGGAAAAGTCTCCCACATTCGATACTAATAATTACATTTTTCATCTATTCCAGTTGTGTACATATAGAACAAAATTATTTAATACCACAAGCAAATTTGGTTTTGTTTAATCTATTTATTCAAGTAACTAATCGTATCAATTTGAGTTTGACCCTCTCATTTTAAAGTAAATACACGTATGGTTTTAACGAGAAAAAACAGGGTTGTTACATTTATCGATCTATTTCGGTGCTAGGGTTTAAAGAGGAAGAATACAAGAATTCAAGCCAGAGTCTCCAGCTAATTTAAGAATTAGGATCTTCTCCAGAGTGGAGAGTTTAAGAACCAGAAAAAAGTCCCCCTTATGTGTGACCCTTGGGGTCTTATTTATAGGGAACTCGAGGTACTTTCGTTGTTGGGTTATTGGGCTTGCAGGTGCCTTTGTCGGCCGCTTCTCCCTTGTCTCGGATGTTTGACTTCCAACCGTTTTTGGTGATGTGGTGATGGCCTCTGAAGTGAGTGTCCCGGTCGATCGTGGTTTCTTTGAGACTGCGATGAGCTTGTTGATGTGATGACTTTTGGACAACACGTGATGTAGGCTCTCGGATGTAAGCTTATAGATGTAGGCTTCCGGCTCTCTCGTGTATACTTAGAGGAGCTTGTCCTCCCGACGTATGTGGAGCAGTCGGTTCGAAGCCGCTGTCGGTGCCCGTACTAAGTCAGATTAGTATGGACTGTCTGTATCTCTACTAGGGTTCCGGTTGTCCTTCTGGTGGAGTTTTTGAGGTGATCTGGTCTTCCGAAAGGAACTTCCTGGTGACATGTTGTTGTCTATCAATATGACCTTTCAGTATTGATGCGGCAGATGTGTTGAAATCCAATTCCGGGTGATCTATATATACCTTTGGGTGATACTTTTGGTGTCTTCACTTCCTAATACCGATAGCTCTTTCGGGTTTCGATGAGCGGAGCTTCTGTCTTACTCTTCCTTAATTTCAGACTTAGATCTTTCATTCCAGAACTTCCTGCCGAATAGGCCCTATCGGAAGGACCCTGTTGGCATTCTGTAGACTTTGAGCTTCCACCCTCTGGGGAATTGCTGGTTTATTCTGCTCTTATTTTATCCCCTCCAGCTTTCAGATCTTTCTATTGCTTGGCTTTTTGTTTCTGGAAGGCTCTTCTGTGCTTGTGTTCTTCCAACATCCCTTCACCGTTAGCTGCTCTCGGAATTAATTTTGGTAGTAACATCCCCCCCAGTGAACGCGTGTTTTCGACTTTTCAAGTCAATCTTGTTGTCTATTCTGAAGTGTCATTTCTATATCCCTTGATCTCCCTCAATCGGGAGCGTTGATTGATTCTTCTTTGTGTAGGCTGGATTGACCTCGAAATTTGAATACAAATCCTTCTTCTCCCTCGTTTTCTCCTTTTACCTGCAAATCAAATTCTCAATCAAGATCATTGATTCCCTTAAAAGCTTCTCAACGCTCTAAGAAGGCATTCGTTCCCAAGCCATCCTTAATCGCTTCTCAACGCTCCATAAACGTCATATTGGATAGCTTTGGCATAGCGGATATTGATGTTATGATAGCTGCTTCTCCGAATTTTCTCAAGAATCCTCAGAAGGGTTCTTTGTGCTTTTGGCAATCCACATCTGGCATGAAGGCTTTCTTCCTTTCCCCCTTTTTTTATACAACCTCTTAGTTGATTTGAAAGTGGCTCCCATTCAGCTTTCACCCAATACATATGCAACCCTTTTGTGTTTGGAGGCCTTAGTGCTCACTTCAGGTCGGGGCTCTTTAAGCCCTAAACTCATCTGTCATATGATCCGATTTTATAAAAGCTCAGAGTCGCCAATTTGGAGCGATAAACCCATGAGGAGATTGATTAGTGATAGTATTAGCAAGACAAGGTCAAGGGAAGATCAAATTTTCCTTGTCAAATGCCCTTCCGGCATATCGGGAAAGTTTATCGACGACGGTAAGCTTTTCGTTCAAGAAGGTAAATATTTTGTTTCTGAGGTTTTTGCTTACTTACATCATTCTTTTACTACAGAACCTCCCTCTAAGGATATGGATTTAACAAAGGAGGAAACTCAAGTGGTCGAGGCTATTTTCAAAGCACCGGTAGAGTACATGTGTCGGTCATTCCACTTAACTAACCGACATGCTTCGTCAGCATGGTTTGATTCCCCTTGGGCATAAGATTTTGGGACAACTCCCATCCAATTTGTCGGTCCTAAAGGGCTAGTTCTGAATTCTAACTCATTCAACGTGTATTCTCCCATCCATCCAGGTGATTTTGGATGAGATTATTCATTTGTCTCGACAGTATCCATCATTCTTTTTCTTGTTTTCTGGTTGTTGTTTTCCCTGATTCATCCTTCTCTTGTTTAGGATCCTCAGTTCCACAGGATGTAACTGCCCTTGTCGCTTATAGCTCGTCCAGTGCCCAGGCTATGAAGAGGCTTGATCAATCCACCATTGAACCTCCATCGAATAAATCTAAGCATGACGAGCCAGTTGGTTCCTCAGGAGGCACTATCGCTACACTGAAGAAAAGGCAGACTTTTGATCCTTCTACTACAGGTGGTGATCACGTGGTGGTCGATATTGATGCCTCCCCCGAAGTTTCTCCGAAAGGTAAGTCCATGAGAAGCCCTGTCCTCTTTGATGCTTTTGGTGAGATAGGTGGGGAAAGGCTTGATCTCCCAACGCCTTCTTCTTCTCAGCCCGCTTCCACTTCCATACCTCCTCCGCCAACCTCAAATTTTGATTGGCTTGTAAATCTAGCTCTTTCATCTCCTGAAGTTGCTAACATTACCTTAACTTCTGCCCCTTTGGACTCAGAATATTTCCATAGACAACGAATCAGGGATCAACTTTTGGTATTGATTTGTCCTTCTCGATTTCTTGGTACTCATATTGGTATTGTCTGTAGCTTAACTCATTTCCCTTCCCTAGATATTGAAAACTTGGTATCTATCTAGAGGGATGGCTTCTATTTTAGCAGCAGATGTCAATGTCCTTAAGGAGGAGAATAAGGCATTGACGGATAGGGTCAATACTTTGTTGCAGGAGAAAGAGGAAGGTAATAGCATGTGTAAAGAGTTGGAGACCTTGCTGGAAGGGGAAACAAAGGCTAAGGAGGTGTTGATGAAGCAGGTTGAAGAACATAAGGAGGAAAAGTTAGGGATGGAGGTGGATCAGATGAACACTCAACTCTCTACTGCAAAGAGAATAATTTATGAGGCTAGCGATAGAATCTCCAATTACTTGAATTTTCATCTTAATGACATATTTATGGATTATTACGAAGATGCCCTCATCCTTGCTTTTTCTGATAACTATAAGAGGCTTCCTGAATTTGACTTTTCTTCAGTTGAGCCCTCCATTCCAGATAAGGTTTTGAAGAAGATCGAGCAGGTGAGGCGAGAGCATAGGGCTCCTCCGATGAAAAAGATAGACCCCGCATCGCTCTTGTATATTGATGAGTATTCTGAGGATTATGAGGAAGAGGTGAAATAGGAGAATATGGCAGAAGGAGAGGCAGAAGAAAACACGGATCAGCAGGGTTGACATGGAAGGGGTGACGGAACATCTTCTCCCCCAACGAAGGAGTCACTTTCCAAGGAATGTGGCCCTTCAAATTCCCAGAAGAATAGGACTCCTGACCGGTCCGATGTCAATGTTGCACAGGTATGGCGTTCGCTTTCGAAATACTTTCCTTCTTCTTGAATTTTGTTTATAACTAGTTTTCTCATGTCACAGCAGTTCTCTGCTTCTTCGAAGATGTAAGTTATAGTAATGGTTTAGACCTTGTGTTTGAAAACATGGGGAGGCTTCTCAAGGGATTTTGTCCCATGATAACAATTTAATAATCAGTTTCGAGTATTGTTGTATGAAGTATACATTTTCTTTTATTCTGTTCGTGAACCGTGTCGGTTTCGTGACATTTGGTGGTTTGTGATGTTGTACTTATAAGTCGGTGTGGATGTTATGTGCATGCGTGCGTAAATTGATGATTGTCTTTCGGTGGAATGTATGATATTAATAATGTATACTTGATGCTTGTGTTTTACGTATTACGATATTCATCTTATCTATGACTAGAAGGACCAATTTCAGACCCCCTCTTCGCAGTTTAGGGAGGAAATTTCGAGTATTGTTGGTCACCAAGATATTTTTGAGGGAGCTCCCCTTTCGGGCTATAAAAAGATGTATTATCTCCAAAAGGTAGTTGCCACGAATCTTCTGGAACAAATGTCCTTCTTGGAAAAACAACTAAAGGAGAAAGACGAGATTATCCATAGTTTGAAGTGTAGGCTAGCAACAAAGTTCTCCATCAATACTGATGCAGAAGTGGGTGGATTGTACCAACAGATTGACAAGTTGGAAGATAAGCTAAGGAAATTTAAGGAAAATTATGCTTCTCTGGAATTTGCCTTACAAAACCCAGATTCAGAATGACATGTTTTCTTGCATGTTTGTAATGTATATCCCGTTAAGAAAGTGACTGTGTTTATGTAACGGTTTCTAATGGGTATGCCTTTGTGTTGCGTGATTTGCATGATATACTTCTTTCTGTCGGACACAAGGCTACCATGCCATAGGGTATCGCAATGACAGGAGACTCACTTAAACTATATGTTTATAAAAAGACCTTCTCATGTAGGAGGTATTTTTGGGAGAATACCCACCGTAAGTTTTCCTAGAAGACGTATAGTCCCAATTATGGACCTTTATCGTAAGTATTTGGGATGTTCTTCCCTAGTTCCTTTCTGAACTTATATTTTAACATGAATTTGTTTTCTCGTGTCGTGCGAGTAGCTGGTACCCTGAGAAATAAAAAAATTCAGGAATGTAAAGATTAAAGACACTTCCTTGAAAGGGCCGGAGGATCATGAGCTTATATTTAGTAATAATGGAAGTGTAATTTTAACCCATCCTCAGGTTGCCAAGAGGGTTGAACAACTCCTTGTTTAGATTTGATACCTTGAATCCATTTAGGTTCAGGCATTTGTGATGAGACCAGAACCCTTCATCTGGTTGTAATTTGCACCCTAATTTAGTGTTGAGATAAGACCAAATTCTCTCCTCTAGTATTTGCGAAGTCTTAAACCAGCTCAACTTCGGGTTGCCTTAAAATAGGAGGTCGAAAAATCCGCTTCCGATATTTGGGGAGAACTGAATCGACCCAGACTCGGGTATTGACATGGAAGGCTTGAATCAACCCTTATTCAAGCAACCATAAATTGAGTGCTGGAAATCCACTCCCGGTATTTATAGGGAATCGAAGTAACCCAAATTCGGGTATCGAAGATTATAGACCAGAGACTACCTTCTAATATTAGTAGAAGCCCCGAACTGTATTTTATTCGGGTGATATAAGGATTGAAAACTGGAACTCCCCTTTCGTCATTGGTTAGAAGTCCCGAAACAACCCTTATCCGGTAATAAAAAGATCGAGGTCCAGAGACCCCTTCCAATATTAAATAGAAGTCCCTAAACAACCCTTGTCCGGGTAATATGAAGATCGAGGACCGGAGACCCCTTCCAGTATTTAATAGAAGTCCCGAAACAACCCTTATCCAGGTAATAAAAAGATCGAGGACCGGAGACCCCTTCCGGTATTAAATAGAAGTCCTGAACCAACTTTTATTTGGGTGAGACCCATTCCGGCGTTAATATTTTGGTATCCCCCTCAGATTCAATTTGTGAAGCAGAGGTTGTACATGCTTCCTGAGCCATTCCCTGGGCTTTCGGTGTCAAAGCATAGGATGTGCGTGCTTTGTTGGCCACTCTCTGGGCATGTGTGTTCGGTGCGCTTGGCTAGCTTATCCACAAGCAGGGCCCAAGGACATACCTGTCCTCCCTCTTGGAGGCGCCTTGTCCTGACCATCGTAGGTAGTGATAAGGTCTTAGAAACTTAGATGGGGCCATTGTAGACATAGAACTAAGGTTTACTCTTTTGACGCTCTATGGTAACCATTATAGGTACTGATAGAGGCTTACACGCCACGCCACCCCCCCCCCCCAAGGAGTCCCCTATCCTGACCATCGTAGGTTGTGATAGGGGTTGGAGTTCCCTTTTGTGGGTAACGCGAAACATAAGCAGAAGTAGGAAGTGTTCTTCTACGAGCAGAGGAAAGACGTGCGTAGTTCTAGCAATGGCAGGGCGTAATCTTCTACGAGCAGAGGCAGGGCATGTTAATGTTAGATGCACTACCACGACCATTTCTGGTGTGAAACAGAGGCTTACGCTTTTAATGCTTTAACCTAGCCCCCTCTGATTTGGGCATGGAGAAAGACAAATACACTGTCCCCCTCCGGGGGATGCCTTGTCCTGACTACTTTGGTAATGACAAGGGATTTGATCCATTTATGGTTTGACTCCTTTTGGGTTTCTTTATGTTTCGAACGGAGGGTTTTCCATACCCTTAGTCGTTTTTTATAATCTTTTTCCTAAGGATTTTTACTGAATCTATATTGATCTCGTTATAAACTCTCGTAATTAGACTTGACTGATGAATTTGATGATCCTTTCCTTAAGGATTCTGCATTGATCGGTGTCATGTCCATTTCTCATGTGGTAATGACAATAGGGTCCTCCCGTCCTCCTTTCGTATTTGGGTTTTTTCTTTGCGGACGGACAATAGTTAATGAAACACCCCACCCTCCATTAAGGTCACTCACAAGGGACTACCTTAACTTTGGTGGAGGTTTTTAAGTAAAAGTCATAGATAAAACACAAGACAGATAAAAACACACATATATATAAGCAGCGGAAAACAACAGACTTTTTATTTCATAAAAATGTGTTCATCCAAAATCATTTCCATAACTATCACATAATATCTGTCAAAACATTACAACATCACTTCTGTCTTGGTTATTAAATAAAGAAGCATAAAACATAATTAAAACTGCATAAATCCCCATGATTGTGTCCAACAGCCATAGCTAAAGCAAGAGAGTCCAAACCGTACATCTACTATCTTGAAGCTTGCAAAGAGTCTGACTAAGCTGAGTTGTTTCCTCCCTGTGGACCTAGGGGGGAACAGAAGAAAAGAAGACGAAAGAAAATAGGGTCAGACATAAAGCCTGGTAAGTCTAGTGACTCTTCAGTATGAGAATAAGAATAAGGGCATGATAAGCATAAACTGGAACAAGAAAGTATCATAAACTAAGATAAGGTAGTTTGAACCGAATATACTATCTCTGCACCTATATGCATTAGTTCTAAACTGGCACCCCATGCTGAGGGTGAAGTGATCCCCTTTTTCTAAAGATCGGCTCCTACTCGCATAATCATCTGTTTCTTACGGCCCCAAAGATTTGTAGATACCTATGCTGGTCCCACCATAGGGTGTACCAAGTCCCATGGTGGCGACCGGACACAAAACTGGAAATACATAGGTTATATTACCGGTGCCCCAGTGCCCTGTTTGTCTGCTCCGAAGTGTGTGCACGCCCGCACTCCGTTAGAACCCACACTGTTGCACCCACCGCTGTCGCTTTTGACCGCTTATAATCAGCCTAGTAATTGTGCCCCACCCTGCCTAGTTTCAGGGTACCATGTACCTAATTGGGTTACTGCTGAAATGGGTCCCCGTTACTAGGGTTTTCTAGCCAAACATGTTAAGTCGTTAAGTGTCTGTATTTACCTAACCCCACCCATCAATTTCATTAACATGTTGAATTGGTTAAGTGTTTTCGTTAACTTAACCCTACATCCTGACAGTCTGTCCTTAGCTTTTTAAAGCACCGACCACTCACATTAGATAGGTATTGTTACGGTTACTGGATGTGCCGGTCGGTTCCGGGCAGATTTACACCGTAACTCAGTCTAACCTCGGGTCCTTATTGGGCTCCATGCTTAACCACCCACATTGGATAGGTGTTGTTGTGACTACTGGACAGCCGGGCGGGTCCGGGCAGGTTTACATCACAACTCAATCCAACCTCGTGTTAAGCATACTCGTATTTTCTAAATTTACATATTTGTCTTTATTACTTAATATATGTAAATTTGTCAACAATTAAATGTTGTGGCCCACTTTCCAAGTTTAACGTTTTTGGTATAAGAATTTTTACCATTAAAACGCCGCCACTTTTGGCATGTGGCAAACATGCCAATTTCATTTACTTTTACCAATTTATGTCAAGTGTTACCAATATTCCCAACGTTACCCCGTTTAAATATTAGGCTAACAATCTTAGCCTAATTTTCGTTCGCATGATTTTAACATATGATATTAGGCTAAAAACTTAGCCTAATTTAGCGCACACAAAATTGGCATAAGGGAATTCATAAACATAAACATGACATAGGTGTAAACTTGGCATTTTTGGCATAATCAATATGAACATCATAGGTGTGAACTTGCAAAATAGTCAACATGAATGTCATAGGTGTGAACTTGCAAAATAGTCAACATGAATGTCATAGGTGTGAACTTGTAACATAGCCCAAATCAATATATATGTGAACTTGCATTGAAATAGGCATCTAACCAAATGGGTGTCACATAAATTAGCATATGGTTTAGATAACATAAGCCTAAACTTGTTTTGGATCTAGGCATAACATCGAGCATAACTAGCATATGACAAGAATATGACAATTTCATAAAGTATGTATAATTTTATGACAAAGATGTGAACTAGATCCAATCATATATCTAATTGCATCGTGAAACATATGTTAAAGTGGATCTTGGCATGGATCCAATTTTGGAACTTGCAACTTTCTTACAAACATACTAGCATGTATGTAAACATAATCGTTTAGGCATAAAGGTTCTAGCATATATATACATGAAATCTTAATCACATACAACCTATATAATCACATAAACATATAGGTGTTGATTACAACATGAACTATACAACTTGCATGTGATTCTACATGTACAATAGGATCAATATCAACTCAATTATTCCACAAACATCACAATACCACAAACATTTCAATACATAGATTGAATTAACATTGTTGTTACATAATAACGCAATTCCATTTCCATTTTACATCGAATCAAATCCAAACTTTTATTCACATCGGAAAAATCACTATACTTACAACGAACGACGGTCTTGTTTTCTGATTTCTGAGTTCTGAATTTGATATGCTTTCCTTTGGGTAGACTAACGTTGATTTGATTCGTGTTTTAACTCTAATTTGGCTCGTCTCTAAGCTTTTCTACAAGTGGAGGCTCCTCTCACTTTCCTACCGACAGCATGGCAGCTCCGTCTCTAATTTCTTATGTGAATTTAGGTTGGAGTCTTAGGTTGTTCATATAGATTTTCAGATTGATTTGAGCCTCCAGATGATCATAGATGAATCTAGACCATTCACTTTGAAAGGAGCCAACCAAAATGTGACATGTCAGCCTTAGTGACACAACCAAGCCTCAGAAATCGAGCAGAACCCGACCAGGCCAGCCAGGGCCAAACCAGGTTGACTGGGCAGGTCGACCCCCAGGTCGACCCTATGGTCGACCTGGTCACCCAGGTCGACCTGGTGCCTGGGAAGGAATTTTCCCGCCCAGCCCAGTTTGGTCTGATTTTTTGAATTTTGAACTTCGTCTCGAACCGTTTGAATTTTAATTTGAATTCTGAAACTTTCGGAGGTCATAACTCCTTCATACGGAGTCCGATTCACGCAAACTTAGACTCTACCTCAGGCAGAATTCAGAGACGAACGCAATGGCATGACCCGTTTCCCTTAATTATTTCATTTAGAATTAATTATACTTAAATTTGTTAATTTATAGTTAACAGAAAATTCGGGTGTTACATTCTCCCCTCCTTAAAGGATTTCGTCCCCGAAATCTTCAAGTCTAGGGGAACGTAAGTCCTAACATCCAATCGTCCATCTACTCAACCATCAAACACAAGCATCCATTGTCCTTAAAAGACTTCTAATGCTTCATGATCATATGCACAGTGTGTGTACATGTCCTTATCTAATGCAAAATCAGGTGGTCTACTGATTTAGTTGACCTCCTTAATGCAAATCATGTAAGTTCCATGAATCCATTATGTATGCAAATTTTTCCTTATTCATAATTCTACATGAGTGTGCAACCATTCATACAAATGCAACATCCATATGACAACATATCAATTTTTCAACCACATACAAATATGAATACACATATGCATATGCAATATGAAGTGACTGAGTCGATCTAAAACCTAGGTTGTATGTGCATATGCATCCACGAGCAACCACTAGCAACCACTTGCAACCACTTGCAGCCATCAACCATAACATGTTTCAAATACATGTTTACATCCAAAGGGGTTCCTACCTAAGGATAAAGGATACTATCGAGGAAATATACCTAAAAAGATAGATTCAAGCACAACTTAAGGGAAAAGAGAGATCAAAGATATACCCTCAAAAAGAAAAGGGTAGGCCGCGCGTATTCTGTCCTCAGTTTCCCAAGTTGCGTCTTCCTCGGCGTCGCTCCATTGAACTTTGACGAGCTTAACTTTGCGGTTGCGTAGCTTTTTGATTTCAGTTCCTACGATTCGAGTTGGAACTCTCCTTACAGTTGCTTCGCGTTCCACTTCGTCTTCTTCTAGAATGCTTGGCTCCACCGCTTCCGCAGATTCATGTAGACATTTTCGGAGATGAGAAACGTGAAAGACATTGTGAATTCCAGCCAATCTTTCAGGCAGCTCTACTCTATAAGCCATTTTCCCAATGTTCTCGATGATAGGGAATGGTCCTACAAATCTTGGTGCTACCTTCCTGCGGATCCAAAGCGAACGACGTTCCTTAAAGGAGATACCTTAAGGAAAACCCTATCCCCAACCTCAAACTCAAGGTTGGTCCTTCTTTTGTCGGCGTAGGATTTCTGTCTGTCTTGGTCTGTCTTCATTCTCCTCCGTATCAAATCCACTTTCTCTGAAGTCTCTCGAATCATGTCCGGCCCAAGTATAAGTTTGTCAGTAGACTCCCACCAACAAGTTGGTGATCGGCACGGTCTTCCATATAGAGCTTCGAAGGGCGCCATACCGATAGTGGCTTGGTAACTGTTGTAGGCGAATTCCACTAGAGGAAGATGATCCTCCCTGGTCCCTCCGAAGTCAAGAACGCATAGCCTCAAAATATCTTCCAATACTCTATTCACCCTTTCTATCTGGCCATCAGTTTTGGAGTGATAGGCCGTGCTCAAGCATAACTGTGTGCCTACAGCTTCTTGCAAACTCCGCCAAAATTCGCTTGTAAAAATGGGATCTCTGTCACTCACTATACTAGAGGGTATTCCATGGAGTCGAACTATTTCCTTGAGATAAAGAGAAGCTAGAGACGAAGCAGTCCTTCTACTCTTGATAGGTATGAAGTGGGCGCTTTTAGTAAGCCTGTCCACTATTACCCAAATGCTAGTATTGCCTCTTCTGGACCTAGGCAACCCGTCAATGAAGTCCACTGAAATGCTATCCCACTTCCATTGCGGGACTTCTAGAGGATGAAGCAGTCCTCCAGGCTTCTTTTGTTCCGCCTTGACCTGTTGGCATGACACACACTTAGAAACGAAATCTGCCACGTCCTTCTTCATGCCGCTCCAATAGAAAACTCTCTTTACATCCTTGTACATCTTGTCCCCTCCTGGGTGTATTGTCATCTTGGAATGATGTGCTTCCTCGAGAACCTTCTTTACTAACTCCCTTGCTTGTGGGACGTACAGTCTTCAATCTCGCCTCAGCCAACCCTTATCATCAATGGAGTACCTATTGAGGTGACTGGAAGTTTCACCCCTAATTAGCTTATCAATCACATCCACAAGTTGAGGGTCTTCACGTTGTGCGACCCCTATTGAGTCTAAAAGAGTGGGCCGTACTTCTAGGGATGCCAATAAACCAGGTATAAAATTTGAGGAAGGCCTAAAGTCGAAACTGGCTATATACTCCAAGCTTTGCCTTTCTACAAAGAGAGGGCTTAAGGTCAGTTTCTTTCGGCTCAACGTGTCTGCTACTACGTTGCCTTTGCCGGGAGTATAGGAAATTTCAAAATCATACGAGGCAAGGAATTCCATCCATCTTTGCTGCCTTAAGTTAAGATCTTTCTGCGAGAAGAGATATTTCAACGATAATGGTCAGTATATAATTCAAACTTCTCACCTAGAAGATAATGGCACTAAGACTTAAGCGCAATGATGATGGCAGCTAACTCAAGATCGTGGGTTGGGTAGTTCTTTTCATGAACTTTCAATTGTCTACCACCATAAGCTACTACCCTCCCTTCTTGCATCAGAACAGCGCTTAGTCCCGTACCACAAGCATCAGTGTATACGGTGAACATTTTGCTTCCATCTGGCAAGGTCAGAACTGGGGCTGTTGTGAGAGCCCTTTTTAATCGTTGGAAAGCAAACTCGCAATCCAAATCCCAAGCGAACGCCAGATTCTTCTTTGTAAGCCTTGTGAGTGGAGCTGAGATTTTTGCAAAATCCCTAATGAACTTTCGGTAAAAACCGGCTAGCCCAAGAAAGCTTCGGACTTCGGTTTCATTTCTTGGTGTCTTCCAATCTTGCACTACCACTACTTTCGCGGGGTCTACAGCTAACCCCTCTTTGGACACTATATGCCCAAGAAATCTGACCTCTTCTCTCCAAAAGTGGCATTTGGAGAATTTGGCTTTTAGCTGATGTGCACGGAGAGTTTCCATGATTTCTTTTAGATGTCATGCATGTTCTTCCTCATTCTTTGAGAAGATCAAAATATCGTCTACGAAAACCACCACGAATTTATTGAGGAATTCTCTGAACACCATGCTCATTAGGTCTACGAAATAAGCGGGTGCGTTTGTCAAGCCGAAAGGCATGACAAGCCACTCATAGAAACCGTCTGGGGTTCTGAATGCCGTTTTATCAATAGTATCTTCAGCTACCCATAGCTGATGGAACCCAATAGCTAGATCAAGTTGGGAGAAGACCGACGCACCTACAAGATGATCAAACAAATCGTCTATTCTAGGAAGTGGATGTCTATTCTTTTTAGTCAGCTTGTTTAGCTCCCTATAGTCCACACAAAGACGTAGTGAACCATCTGCTTTGGTGGTGAACACCACTGAAGCACCCCATTCCAAGATACTTCTCCTTATAAACCCCTTCTCGAGAAGCTCCTTAACTTGCTTACTGAGCTCCTTTCTCTCCTTCGGAGCCATGTGCCCAACAGGCAGAGCTACGGGCTTTGCATTATCAACAAGATATATGAGGAAGTCTATTTCCCGCTTTGGAGGTAAGCCTTTCACCTGTTCAAAGACATTCGGATATTCACGGACCACTCTAACCGACTGCAAATTCTTTACAGAAGCGTCAAGCGACTCTAGATAACTAAGCATAACAGCATTCAAGGGATTACAAGAAATTTCTAGAGTGTTACCGAGCCGAGTCAAGAGTCTAACCACTATTTTCTCACAATCAAGAGTGGCACCATTACTGGATAACCAGTCCATGCCTAAGATCAATCCATATCCTAAGAAGCCCAAAACAAAGGCACTACATCTAAATTCAACACTTAGAATAGAGATTTTAAAATCCAAGCAAACCATCGACAAATAAGCCGAGCCCCCAATTGGATTTGAAACAACCAAGGGATCTTCTACCATACTAGTGTCTAGGTGCAGAGATTCTACTAAAGCAGATGAAATAAAGGAGTGTGATGCACCAAAATCAAAGAGAGTGCGTACTGGATGATCATACAGATAAACTAAGCTTTCTACAGAAATATTTCTACCTCGTTCCTGTGGAGGTGCCGTCAGCGCGTGAACTTGTCCCCCTGAGGCGGATCCAGTCCTCTGTCCCTGCCCCCGCTTCTTTGGGCAGTCCTTAGCCAAGTGTCCAGTCTCTCCACAATGGAAACAGCCCCATTCATCTTTGCCTTCTTCTTTCTGCAGTCTTTCGCTATGTGTCCCACAATGCCACGGAAATTGCACTTTCTCTTTTCACGGGATTTGTTGTTCTTCCCGCCTTTCTTGAAGTCTATTTTCTTAGCCTTTAAACCTTCTTTCTTTTCTTGAGACGCTTCTGCCTTTGTCTCTTTCTTGCCTTTATCCTCCTCGTGTAGCAGCGCCATGTCCACCAAGCTTTCAAAGGTCGCCCCCTTAGGTATATGGGTCATTGCAAGGCTGTGTAGAGGTTCATTCAGACCTTTGACAAAGCGAAGGGCCTTCTTGTGTTGGGTGTTTACTAAATCCAGCCCAAATCTGGCCAGCTGATTAAACTGATTTACATATTCCTTGATTGTCATACTTCCTTGTTTAAGTGTTAGGAACTTCTCCATTTGCAGGCTTCTTTCAGCTTGGGAGAGGAATTTCATTTCGAATCTCATCCTAAAATCTTCTCAAGTCTCCACCGGCCTTTCAGCATGGGTAACTTCCCACCGATAGGAAGCTTCATCTTTAAGCAACCACACTGCTAGTTGTATCTTTTGCCTGTCGTCAACTTCGAAGATGACGAACAAGTCCTCGGTCTCCTTCAGCCAGTACCTTGCTATTACAAAGGATTCAGTTCCATAAAAGTCCTTTCCACCCATAGCCTTGAAGTCTCTACATATCTTAGCGAAAGTATTTCCCCAAGGAGGAGGAGGAGGTGGAGGAACTGCTGCTACGGTGGGAGGAGGAATGTCTGTTGGGCCCGCACCATTGGCCCTAGCCTTTAGGTACCTTCGGAACCAGCCGGGTATCGGTACTCCTTCCGGAAGGTCAAGATCTCCATACATGCTGGAACAAAAAGGAAAGTATTCAGGACAAAGGACAGAGAGATAGTGCATATGGCTTTTTGGGGAATTATGCCTTTTAAAAACAACGCTTTTTCTTGATACAGATGCTTCTTTAAACTTCTTTTGAAAATAGTTTCAAATTTTTTTATCTAGTCTGGTAAATCTATGCTCTGATACCAAGTGAAACACCCCACCCTCCATTAAGGTCACTCACAAGGGACTGCCTTAACTTTAGTGGAGGTTTTTAAGTAAAAGTCACAGATAAAACACAAGATAGATATAAACATATATATATAAGCAGCGGAAAACAACAGACTTTTTATTTCAAAAAAATGTGTTCATATAAAAACATTTCCATAACTGTCACATAATATCTTCCAAAACATTACAACATCACTTCTGTCTTGGTTATTAAATAAAGAAGCATAAAACATAATTAAAACTGCATAAATCCCCATGATTGTGTCCAGCAACCATAGCTAAAGCAAGAGAGTCCAAACCGTACATCTACTATCTTGAAGCTTGCAAAGAGTCTGACTAAGCTGAGTTGTTTCCTCCCTGTGGACCTGGGGGAGAACGGAAGAAAAGAAGACGAAAGAAAATAGGGTCAGACATAAAGCCTGGTAAGTCTAGTGACTCTTCAGTATAAGAATAAGAATAAGGGCATGATAAGCATAAACTGGAACATGAAAGTATCATAAACTAAGATAAGGCAGTTTGAACCGAATATACTATCTCTGCACCTATATGCATTAGTTCTAAACTGGCACCCCATGCTGAGGGTGAAGTGATCCCCTTTTTCTAAAGATCGGCTCCTACTCGCATAATCATCTGTTTCTTACGGCCCCAAAGATTTGTAGATACCTATGCTGGTCCCACCATGGGGTGTATCAAGTCCCATGGTGGCGACCGGACACAAAACTGGAAATACATAGGTTATACTACTGGTGCCCCCAGTGCCCTGTTTGTCTGCTCCGAAGTGTGTGCACGCCCGCACTCCGTTAGAACCCACACTGTTGCACCCACCACCGTCGCTTTTGACCGCTTATAATCAGCCCAGTAATTGTGCCCCACCCTGCCTAGTTTCAGGGTACCATGATACCTAATTGGGTTACTGCTGAAATGGGTCCCCGTTACTAGGGTTTTCTAGCCAAACATGTTAAGTGGTTAAGTGCCTATATTTACCTAACCCCACCCATCAATTTCATTAACATGTTGAATTGGTTAAGTGTTTTAGTTAACTTAACCCTACCATCCTGACAGTCTGTCCTTAGCTTTTTAAAGCACCGACCACTCACATTAGACAGGTATTGTTACGGTTACTGGATGTGCTGGTCGGTTCCGGGCAGATTTACACCGTAACTCAGTCTAACCTCGGGTCCTTATTGGGCTCCATGCTTAACCACCCACATTAGATAGGTATTGTTGTGACAACTGGACAACCGGGCGGGTCCGGGCAGGTTTACATCATAACTCAATCCAATCTCGTGTTAAGCATACTCGTATTTTCTAAATTTACATATTTGTCTTTATTACTTAATATATGTAAATTTGTCAACAATTAAATGTTGTGGCCCACTTTCCAAGTTTAACGTTTTTGGTATAAGAATTTATACCATTCAAACGCCGCCACTTTTGCATGTGGCAAACATGCCAATTTCATATATTTTTACCAATTTATGTCAAGTTTTACCAATATTCCCAACGTTACCCCGTTTAAATATTAGGCTAACAATCTTAGCCTAATTTTCGTTCGCATGATTTTAACATATGATATTAGGCTAAAAACTTAGCCTAATTTAGCGCACACAAAATTGGCATAAGGGAATTCATAAACATAAACATGACATAGGTGTAAACTTGGCATTTTTGGCATAGTCAATATGAACATCATAGGTGTGAACTTGCAAAATAATCAACATGAATGTCATAGGTGTGAACTTGCAAAATAGTCAACATGAATGTCATAGGTGTGAACTTGCAACATAGCCTAAATCAACATATATGTGAACTTGCATTGAAATAGGTATCTAACCAAATGGGTGTCACATAAATTAGCATATGGTTTAGATAACATAAGCCTAAACTTGTTTTGGATCTAGGCATAACATCGAGCATAACTAGCATATGACAAGAATATGACAACTTCATAAAGTATGTATAATTTTATGACAAGGGTGTGAACTAGATCCAATCATATGTCTAATTGCATCGTGAAACATATGTTAAAGTGGATCTTGACATGGATCCAATTTTGGAACTTGCAACTTTCTTACAAACATACTAGCATGTATGTAAACATAATCGTTTAGGCATAAAGGTTCTAGCATATATATATATATATATATACATGAAATCTTAATCACATACAACCTATATAATCACATAAACATATAGGTGTTGATTACAACTTGCATGTGATTCTACATGTACAATAGGATCAATATCAACTCAATTATACCACAAACATCACAATACCACAAACATTTCAATACATAGATTGAATTAACATCGTTGTTACATAATAACGCAATTCCATTTCCATTTTACATCGAATCAAATCCAAACTTTTATTCACATCGGAAAAATCACTATACTTACAACGAACGACGGTCTTGTTTTCTGATTTTTGAGTTCTGAATTTGATATGCTTTCCTTTGGGTAGATTAACGTTGATTTGATTCGTGTTTTAACTCTAATTTGTCTCGTCTCTAAGCTTTTCTACAAGTGGAGGCTCCTCTCACTTTCCTACCGACAGCATGGCGGCTCCGTCTCTAATTTCTTATGTGAATTTAGGTTGGAGTCTTAGGTTGTTTATACAGATTTTCAGATTGATTTGAGCCGTCAGATGATCATAGACGAATCTAGAGCATTCACTTTGAAAGGAGCCAACCAAAATGCGACATGTCAGCCCTAGTGACACAGCCAAGCCTCAGAAATCGACCAGAACTTGACCAGGCCAGCTAGGGCCAAACCAGGTTGACCCTATGGTCGACCTAGTCACCCAGGTCGACCCCCAGGTCGACCCCCAATTCGACCTGATGCCTGGGTGGGAATTTTCCTGCCCAGCCCAGTTTGGTCTGATTTTTTGAATTTTGAACTTCGTCTCGAACCGTTTGAATTATAATTTGAATTTTGAAACTTCTGGGGGTCATAACTCCTTCATACGGAGTCTGATTCACGCAAACTCAGACTCTATCTTAGGCAGAATTCCAAGACGAATGCAATGGCATAACCTGTTTCCCTTATTTCTTTCATTAAGAATTAATTATACTTAAATTTGTTAATTTACAGTTAACAGAAAATTCGGGGTGTTACAGTTAAGTCGATGTTTGGTTAGGAAATAGATGTTCTCCATCGAGGTGGTAAAGTAATATTCCTTGAGTAGCCTTGCCGTGAACTTCTTTCCTTGTCACTGGGACTAGATCCTCTTGCGGTCCAACCCTGTAGTTTTTCCTATATCTCTGTTCCAACTTCCGAAAGCACATTGAGTTTGCGATGCTATCCTTCCAGACCATTTGCAGGTGAAGTGGTCAAGATTACTCATTATTTCTTGTTCGAATGTTGTTCCTCTGATCCTCTTGTAGAGAGTTTTCTTCAGTGAGAGAGAACGCTAGTACCCTCTGATGTAGAATCACTTGGAGGAGGTGTTAAGGTTTGTCCTATGTGGAAAAGGCTACTACCCCAAGTGTCATAAGTGTGTGGGTCTATTTTTCTTTTCCGCTTCATTATCCACAAGGCTTCCGCTCTTAATCTTTGCTCTTCTGTCACTCCAGGGTCGATGATTTTTGGTTATCCATTCGAGATTCTGAAGGCTCTTGTCAAGACCTCTTACCCATAACTTCACTTCTTCAAAGCTTTAGTCCAATCCGAAATGGAACAGCTCAGGTAGATACGTGGGGATTAACCAAAGGTTCGGCGGTTCAGGCCCACCTTCTATCACCAAAATGTTAACGAGATTTTTCGTCAACACTGGAGAATAGGTCAATGGAAAGGGATCTAAGGGAGATATAGTTTGTTTACTCTACACAAGTTTGAGTCACGTCAATGTCTCTGAATATCCGGATCGTTCTCACAAAAGAATCGAAACCCATAGATGGGACCTAAGCTTGCTAGAAGGATTTAAGTTAATAGAAGGGGATGTTTCCTCCGATCATCGGTAGAGACTTGGATAAAAGTCCATGCATACATGGAAGCAAACAGTAAATTGTAACAATAACAATTAAGGAAAATCATGATAAACTCACAGAAAACTTCACGGATGTAGATTTTCTCTTTGTTAATCTCTTCACTTTTAATACAAAAACAGAATCGAAGAAATTTATCGATCTATTTCGGTGCTAGGGTTTAAAGAGGAAGAATACAAGAATTCAAGCCAGAGTCTCCAGCTAATTTAAGAATTAGGATCTTCTCCAGAATGGAGAGTTTAAGAGTCATAAAAAAGTCCCCTCTAAGTGTGACCCTTGGGGTCTTATTTATAGGGAACTCGGGGTCCTTTTGCTGTTGGGTTATTGGGCCTGCAGGTGCCTTTGTCGGCCACTTTTCTCCTTGGTCTCGGATGTTTGTCTTCATGTCGTTTTTGGTGATGTGTTCATGGCCTCTGAAGTGAGGGTCCCGGTCGATCGGGGTTTCTTTGAGATTGGGATGAGCTTGTTGATGTGAAGACTTTCAGATAACACCTGAACCTCCGTTAGTGGCTCCCGGGTGTAGGCTCTCAAAGGTCAGCTTACAGATGTAGGCTTTTGGCTTTCTCGTGTATACTTAGAGGGGCTTGTCCTCCCGATGTGTGTGGAGCAGTCGGTTCGAAACCGCTGTCGGTTCCCGTACTAAGTTAGATTAGTATGGACTACCTGTATCTCATCTAGGGTCCCTGTTGGCCTTCTGGTGGAATTTTTTAGGTGATCTGGTCTTCCGAAAGGTACTTCCTCGTGACATGTTGTTGTCTATCAATACGACCTTTCGGTATTGATGCAGCAGATGTGTTGGAATCCAGTTCCAGGTGATCTTTATATACCTTTGGTGTGATACTTTTGGTATCTTTGCTTCCTAATACCGATAGCTCTTTCGGGTTTTGATGAGCGGAGCTTCCGTCTTACTCTTCCTTAATTTCTGACTTAGATCGTCTTTCGTTTCAGAACTTCTTGCCAAATAGGCCATGTCGGACGGACCCTATTGGCATTTTTTAGACTTTGAGCTTCCTCCCTCTGGGGAGGTGCTGGTTTATGTTGCTCTTAGTTTATCCTCTCCAGCTTTCGGATCTTTCTATTGCTTGGATTTCTGTTTCCGGAAGGCTCTTCTGTGCTTGTGTTCTTCATACACCCCTTCACCGTCAACTGGTCTCGGAGTTAATTTTGGTAGTAACATTTACTATGATTTCAACTTTCATAATTATGCAATTTATCTAATTATAGTTCATTTCGGTCAAAAATTTGTCAAACAGGAATTATTTTAATCCAATTGTCTTAATTCAATTATTCCTTTCTTATTTGTAGTTTTAAACATATTCAAATTAAGCCTCAAATTTGATTATCGCTATTCTATGTATTTTATTCCCCGACCCAAGTGCAAAATGAAGAAAATGAGGAATAATCCAATGCATATTATAGGTTCATGCCTGTATCAATCGTATCCATATGCTCTTTTTAGGCATATGTTTAACGCAACTGCAAAATCAAAAAAATAGAGAAAGGAAGAAATAGATCTAAAATAACAATGTATAAAATTCGTAATATGATAGAAATGAACAGAAGGAGTTCAGAAAGAAAGTAGAAATAACAAAATCTGAAATCAAACTGTAATAATATGGATCAAAGAAATAAGAATAATCCAGACTTGAAACAACCACAACTACTATTTTATAGAATTATCTTCAATCTTAAAAGAAATCTAGAAATCATTGTAATCTCACCTAAGAAAAGCAAATCCAAAGGCCTTGGTAGATAATCGCCAGAATCTACGTATAACCAACACTCCTATTTATTACGTGAACAACCTATTTTTATTTTTGAGAAGGAGGGCATGGTAGAGGCTTAGAAGCGTAGAATGAGATTTGTGAGGAATGAGGGAGGAGTATAGCTTATTTATAGATATGGTAGGGAGTTTTAGGCCTTAGGATTTTATTTTTTCATCAACAATTGTCGGATTAAAAAGAATCACGAACCTTCCAACCAAAACCGATTCTTTCTAGGCACAAAAATGTGCCTGGCTGCACTAACCGGGTCGACCAACCTCCAGGTGGGTCGACACATGGGTCGACCCACTCGGGATTTGGGTCGACCCACTTGGGATATGGGTCAACCCAGGGGTCGACTCAGTTGAGACTGGGTCGTCCCAGTTAATCATGTTAATGACACATGATTAATTATTTAGTTTTTTTAATTTAATTTAATTTAATTTCAGTTTTGAAATTCAAAATAAACTGGTCATAACTTATTCGTTTTAAGCAAACCAAAAGTCTACCCAAACCATAAAATCGTAATGGACCTAATGGCGTAAACCCCATTGCCCAATTCTCAATTATTTCTTAGTTTATTCTTTAATTAATTGCTATTCATTAAAAAAAAATTTACAACAAGGCTTGGATCGTCCTTCACTTTGATCCATGTTCCTCGGCTCGGCATGCCACGTAACCATATTACAACTATTTGATGTTTGAATTGGTAAAAATCGGTTCGACTATATTGAACCAAAGTATGTGGACCCAGGTTAAGATATTTTATGAAAACCTATTCTTTTGCTTAAAATGTGGTCAATCAACTATCCTACAACACTGGATCGAGCATCACATGTCCTGGTCGAACCAGGATGGTGACTACCTATAAATACCTGATTTTTGGACAAAAAAGGGATCGAACTCCTTTCACATGCAAGAAAACTGCATTTGATAAAACTTCACTTCTTTCTATACTTTTCTTTCACAAAACGAACTGTAACTTGTAATCTATAGTATAATAAAGACTGATTACACTAAGTTGATGTAGGCCTAATTGTCGAACTACTATAAAAGTTGTGTGTCTCCTTAACTTTATCACATTCTGTAACTGTGAATAGATGTGATTTTGTGATATTGTTTGATTTTGGGTGTTGGTCGTAGAAGAACCAATTCTACGTCAACATTTTAGCACGTCAGGTAGGGGGCGACGCACATAACTTGGATTTCTATATCAATAGAAATTGCTTGCTTTAGGATTTAAAGATGGTAAAAAGGAAGAAATACAGAACTTTCACCTATGCTGAAGATGCATGAGATGCATGCAGGGAAATGTTAGGAAGTCAGGACGATTCCTCTTTTGGCGATCCTTCCATTTACTTAACCAGATAAGAAACTGATGAGGGTATTGAATGACTTGAAATCGCATTTGGAGCGACATGATGAACTCCTCTAGAACCAAGAGGAAATGATGAACGACTTTCGCCTAAGAGTGGATAGAATTGTAAGGCAAGGAGGTCAAAACTCACTAGTAGGGGCTGAACCTAGTAGCACGATTGAGGCTCGAACATAAAACTTGCAACAACTCAAATCGTCTGTAGATCCGATTCGACCAAGTTTGATGTTGAGCCAAATAGAGCAGGGGGCAACTGCCCCAGAGGTGGTGATTTACGTCGTGACACTTCGACTCGTGATGTCATAATTGTTAGTACCGAAAACTTTGGTTAGGATCAGCCACATAAAGCTCTTAACAGGGATGGTGCAGTTGCACTGGAGGTCTGGTTCGACTATGCCGAACCGGGTTGGTTGACTATGTCGAACAAGATGCTGGGGGAAGAGTCGAACCAAATTTGGAAGTTGTGGATAGGTGTCAAACAGCGGTAGGAACGCACATTGGGGGCAACAGCGTTGGAATGGGAGATTGGCAACAACTGCTTGGAGATGGAAATCAGATCGCGGATGTGATTCGACGTTTTAGTAGAGAAGGGGCATCTATAGTTGACGTGGATAGCGTCAACTGGAGCCCTTTCACATGGAATATCAGGAATTCCCATAACCCGCCAGTCGAAGCATTTTCCGAGTCGGAGAACATCATGGCCAAATGTTTCCCACTTTTCCGTACTAACATTGCTACTATGTGGTCTGAATCGTCAACAATTGGAACGCGTTGGTCTCCCTGTTTATTAAGCAGTTTAGGGTCCACATCGCAAGGCCTAAAAACGTGATGACTCTTACAACAATCAAGCAGAGTTCCAAAGAAACTCTGCGTTCTTTCTTGGAAATATTTAATGCGGCGGTTGCGCTGGTGAGTCGACCTGAACCGTCCATGGTATTGATGGAAGTTGTATCCGACGACTTAGATAAATCGGATTTCAAGATTTCTTTGCAACAAGATCTACCGAGGGACCACGGTGAAATCCATTTTGAAGAAGATAGGTTTTGCGTGAAGAAGATGCTAGAATCGAGAAGGAAATTCTTGAAGTTAACATGACTAAGGACGAAGGACCATCCGAATCTAAAAAGGATAAGGATAAGGGAAAGGGAAAAAGTCCTGGCTAAAAACGATCTGAAGTTCCGGCTTCGAAGACAGCCCAAATTCAACAAGTACGCTGAGCTCAATTCCACGCTAAAGGATATCTACTTGGATTTGCATGGGGTTGTGCCTTTCCAAAAGCCTCCTAAGAGGGAGCCAACATGGAAAGAACGAGAGTCTGGAAAGCACTGCCTGCTCCATGAGGTGGATGGTCATACTATGAACGATTGTAGGTATCTTCTTGACATAATTGAAGAGAATGTAAGGCATGTAGAGCTGGCATAGTAAATTAAGGTTGCAGGCCCTGATCAGGCACAACTTCTCACTTCTCCTCGAAGAGAGAACCAACCAGGATCAAGCTCTCGAGGACTGATCATCAACTGATCTGGATTTTTTTGCACCTTGGATTTCTAGTATATTTGCTTCCTTATGTTTTAAGGCATTTTCTGGATGGTTACGTCTGCCTACCCATGTACAGCAACCGGAGAGATCCCAAGGCATGCTTTTTGCAGATCATAAACCATCCTCCTTCTTTGTAATAAGGAACGACTAAGCTGACTTACTCACGCACAGGATTAGGATTTAATTCCCAATCGTGCTCTGCATCCAGTAATAAACTGTTGTTTTATATTGAATTTTGTAATGGGTTGTGGATTTTAATAAAATGGATTTCCAAACATGGATTATGTTTGAGGGACTAAATCATTTTGTCAAAATTTAGCAAGATTACTTGGTTATAGCTCGAGTACAGACCATACTCAATTTGGATTTCTAGGTATGGATTATATCTGAAAGGTCTAACCATTTCATCAGGACTTTGCTGGATGGTTCAGTCATGGGTTTCCAGACATGGACTATGTCTGAAGAGTTTACTGTCTTATGAAGACTTGGCAAAACAGTGCAATCATGATTCGAGTATAGACTATGCTCGGTATGGATTTCCAAGAATGGACTATGCTTGAGGAGGCTAAACGATTTTATTAGTTCTTGGGAAAATGGTTTTCTTTGTTTATTTGCAGGTATGGATTATACTCGCATCGGATAGGCCTGGTGAGGCCATGGTTTTCGACGATTTAGATTTCTTCCATATTACGATCCAAAGAAATCATTGGATTCTATCAGACATCTACTATAATACGATATAGAGTGATCATAGGATTCTAGATTTCTACCTGTTTATTATTATGATCTGGGGTGAAAATGGTTTTCTATTCAATCTGGAGCGATTATGGTTTTATATTAATATGCTCTGATGTGACCATGGGTTTTTGGTTTTCTATTTATTACGACTTGGAGGGATCGTAGATTTCTGGTCCTCGAATATTAGATTGTATTTGGACTCTTTTTTATTACTATGGGCATATGGATTTTTTGAAACACATCTTCCAACGAAAGACATGTTTTGTGGGGAAAGTGTTGACCCGCCTTTTTCCAAGGCAGTCACACATGGGATTTACAGCTACTAAAATGTTTAAGACTTGGACATAGGCTCTTGAGAGTCTGAATATACGTGATAGAATTGACGAAACACCCATAGTTGTGTGTGTCAAACTTTTGGATTCTATCTCGGTGAAGCTCGGTTTTGCCTTCATCCCCAACATCGTATCTCGGTTCGATGTACTCCGGGTCAGCATGGCTCGAATCAACCTTCACTCAGGACCGATGTTCCCCGGTTTAGCATGCTACGTCACTATCTCATAGCTATTTGATGTTCGGAATGATGAAGCCTAGTTTGATTATATCGAACCAGAGTATGTCGACCCGAGCTAAGATATTTTATGAAGACCTATTCTGCTTAAAACGTGGTTAACCCACTACATTGGATCGAGAACCACGTGTCCTAATCAAACCGGGATGGTGACCACCTATAAATACACGATTTTGGACAAAACAAGGAATTGAATTCCTTTCACACACACAAGGATACTGCCATTAGAGAAAATTTCACTTCTTTCTCGACTTTTCTTTCATAAAATTAACTATAACTTGCAATATATAGTATAAATAAAGAGTGATTACACTAAATGGACGTAGGCTTGATTACCGAACTACTATAAAAGTTGTGTGTTTCCTTAACTTTATCGCATTCTATGACTGTGAATGGATGTGATTTTGTGATATTGGCCGATATTGGGTGTTCGTAGTTGTTAATGATATTTTTCTTCAACACCGGAAAAAGGGTATGGACCTAAGGGTACCTAGGGTTTCCTACAAGCTTGAGTTAGTTCACCATTTCCTAGATATCAAGGTCTTAAGCTCAAAGATTAGTTACTCCTCCTTCAAAGGGGTGAGTATCACGCTTACAAGACTCAAGGACCAACAGTTACCATGGGATAAAGGCTTCATGAACTCGATGTAAATAGAAAGCTAAAGGGATTATGAAGGGTTATTTCAGTAATCTAGTCCTTTTGAGATTGATTGAACTCACCACTCCTTATGTATCAAGACCCTTAGTCTGAAGATTAGTTACTCTTCCAGGAGGTGAGTATCACACTTACGAAACTTAAGGACCTACAGTTACCTTTGGGATGGGGCTACAACAATCGTCACCCTTCGAAACTAAAATACACATTAAGAGTATTTAGGTAATTTTTGGAAAGATTGGGTTGATAATAGTTGATATGCATAAGCACAAAAATACACAATATAATATGCAAAATAGCAGAGAACACAATGATTTTATAGTAGTTCGGTTTGGACTGAACCGACGTCCACTTTAAGGGATTTAATGATTTTATTCATGGAGGAGGTTACAAAAGAAATCCCCAATTTAATTTATAAATTAGGGTTAGCTCTCTTAGAAATGAGTACAATATTGTGGAACGAGGAAAAGTTCCCCAAAATGTGACCCTTGGGGTCTTATTTATAGAGGATTTGGCCCCTTTTTGCTGTGGGCATGTGGTAAAGCCACTTCTTATTTCCACTTTTTTGTTTCACCTCTCTACTGTCGTCACATTCTGGCATCACCACTCTGGTGTCGTCACATTTTTGTATAACCACTCTGGTGTCATCACATTTTGGCATCACCACTCTGGAGTCATCACATTCTGGCATCACTACGCCAGTGTCGTCACATTCTGGCATCACCACTCTGGTGTTGTCACATTCTGGGATCACCACTCTGGTGTCGTCACATTCTAGCATAACCACTATGGTGTCGTCACGATCTGGCATCACTACTCTGGTGTCCTCACATTCTAGTATCACTACTCTAGTGTCGTCACATTCTAGCATCACCATTCTGGTGTCGTCATATTCTAGTATCACCACTCTGGTGTCGTCACATTCTGGCATTACCACTCTAGTGTCGTCACATTCTGGCATCACCACTCAAGTGTCATCATATTCTGGTATCACCACCATGGTGTCTCCTTTCCGGTATCACCTTTCTAGTATCGCATTTCTGGTATCTCCATCTCTCTGGTATGGCTTCTTGGTGTCATCTCCTTAGTGCCACTTTTTGGTGCTGCTTCTTGGTGTCACCCAACTGTTTTTCTCACTTGGTGTTTGGTATCATCCTCCATGATACTTGTCAATATTATTTTGGCTTTGAAATTGCTACCTTCATGTTTCTACCTCTGAGACTTCGGTACTGTGGTTTCGGTATCAGCCTTGATGCTGGATCGATTGCTTTCTCCATTGAGTATCAAACTCGTGGTTCCAGGTCTTTTGGTTTTGTATTACTTTGGTATCGATCTGCTCAACTGATGCCTTCATTGCCTTGGTACGCCTTGACCATGTTTCTCTTTTGGTGTCGGCTTTATATGCTTGCCCTCCTGACTTGGTGTTGGCACCAAACTAATTGCTCATCATTTGTTGGCATTGACACCACACTTTTATTTCCCTTTTCTCCTGCTTTCTCAGTATGGATGCCGTGGTTGTTCCCTTCTGAACTCTTTGTTGGTGTTATCGTAGCTTCCCTCTTGAACCTTATATCTCTTGGTACCAGTGTCGTAGCCTTCATTCTTTTCTTTTGGCGTTGCTTCCACGTTCTTCCGCTTATATTTCTGATGATGTTTCCAACGATACCAGGTGTCAGTATTTGGCTTTGTTCCGAACCCCTTTTGCTATCAATGCCGATCTAGCGTCCTACGACCTTTCCTGCTTGGCTTCAGCTTCGTAACCTCAAGTCCTTTGTTTTTCTGGTTTATGAGCTTCCGCCGCTTTCTGGTTTAGGAAAAAAATCCTGTGATCCCTATACCGCTTCTCTGTAACTTTAAGCAACATCAAAGAAATTTGTTGTTGGTTTCATATAATTCATAAATAAAGACACAATGTTATATTTTCTAAGATGGTAGTAATGGAATGTAGACTCAGAACAATGAATCTTTAGTTACATATTGTACAAACCAAGTAATGCATCTATATGGGCCTTTATGTCGATGATTATATGGGCCTTTATGTCGATGATTATTAGGGCTTAAGATCTTTTTTGTTAATATAGAATAGGGAATCCAATATCTTTTGAAAAATACGGAATAACAAACTCAAAATCGAAACAGAGATACTTTTGACATAAATTCAAAGGTCCATAATAGAAGTCTCAAAATTTAGATTTAGTCATTTTCTAAGAAACATGATGTGTTAATAAAAGTAATATGATTTGCGTAGCATTCACGATTTCACTTACAATGTGTCATGCATTGTTTTGACCAAAATCACATAGCAAATGAATTTTTTTATAAGAATAATAAAATGGATTCAACTATCATAAGTTTAGGAAAAACCTCCCTGTGTGAGGTGTTGAGAAATCATAACCCTCATCAAAAGGTTTCAAAATAGAAGACCTGAGGTTCCAACTTGAGTATTGATTTGAAAATCCTCTTTTAAGAATTAGGGTAGTAAGGCTGAATTCCATAGTTGGATATGACAATAAAGTCCAGAAATCTCTTCCAGGAAACGAGAATGGAAAATCTATAACTTAGATTCAGGTGTTAGAATAATGTAAACATAAGGACTCATTTCTGAATGTGTTATAAGTTCAGGATATCCATTTGGAAATATAAGGGGAAACACCCAAAGCTTTGGCTTGGGTTTGTGTGATAGAATTCCAAATGCTTTTTTTTGGGAAATAAGAACCATGACCTCGAGACCCAGATTTGGGTATCATCAGTAGAGGAAGTTCTAAACCAATACCCAGATTTAGGTATAATAATAAAAGAAGTCCCGAAACAATACCCAGATTCATGTATAATAATAAAAGAAGTCCCAAACCAATACGCAGATTCAGGTGTAATAATAAAAGACCAAAACTCTGCTTCTAGCAATGATAGAAGTCCTGAATCAAACCCAAATTCGGGTTAATAATAGAAGACCAGAACTCTACTTCTAGCTAAAATAGAAGCCCCAAACCGAACCCAGATTCGGGTTAATAATAGATGACACCCACTTCAGACTTATTCTTTTCTTTAAAGGTAAATATTAGAGAACAAAACCAAAGTCCAAGAACAATTTGTAGAACTAAAACTCATTCAAAGTTGCTAACCTAAGTGCAATCAAAGCTCAGTAATAAACGCACAAATCATTTGTTATATACAAATCGAATTAAAAAGGGAACTTCCAAAGTTATAGAAGAACTTCAAACGTTCATAAAACATGGGGATTTATTAAAAATGAATGGAATACCCATTTGTAAATTAAATCAGCAATTCAGACGGATGCATTATCCATTCGTAAATTAAAGCAGCAATTCAAGCGAAGTTTTTTTGAAATCATCCAAAGAATCTCATCCTACTGAATTTACTAGGAAATGTTATAGACAGATAGAATGCTTTAATAAAAGTATGGAAGAATCATCAAGAAGTTATTTAAAGATCATTCGCGTGGATGATGTTGAGCAATCTTAATATCATTAAAAGTGATTAAATAAACATGAATTATTTGTGGGTTTCTCAGATGTTCATTTAGAGGAACATGTGGATGAAATAATCTTAAAAAAAATCGAGAAGTAATTCTCAGATGTGTACATATAGAGGATTACTTTAAAAATAAATTAACCTTATCCCGCGTTGAATAGTGGTTTAACGGAAGTTCCGTTCAGGTTTCTAACCGTTGGGTATCTAACATCTGGTCTTATACTTAACCCATAGGATATGCAGATGAATGATTACACTCTAAGAAAGTGACACTGGCCCTTTTATGGAAAGATGCACGTATTATAACTATCCCAGCTTTTGGGGCAACTCCACTAGTTGGAGATGTAAGTACTTAGCCCTGCTTAGGGGACAACTCCATTATAGGATATGTAAGTTTGAGATCTCTCTTCTTGGAGGCTTCATTTGATGTTGCTTCTCCTCCCGGAAGCTTTGTTTGTGTTGCTTCTCTTCCCGGAAGCTTTGTTTTTGCTGTTTTTCTTCTCGGAAGCTTTATTTGTTGTGCCCTTTCTTCTAAAGGCTTTATTTGATGCTTCTTCTCTTCTCGGAAGCTTTGTCTGTGTTGCCTTTTCCCGGAAGCTTTGTTTGTTGCGCCTTTTCTTCCAAAGGCTTTATTGATTCACTTATTCTTCTAAAGGATTTATTGATTCACATTTTCTTCTAAAGGCTTTTTCGGGTATCTTTTATCAAGGGTATGTCCCACACCTTTCACAAAAGTATTTGAATATGTCAATATAATACGTTTGATGAAGATAGTGCTTGAAATTCTGAAGTAGTGGACATAAGATTTAGAAGAATTTTATTTAATCCAAGCTATGATTAGTGTTTAATCATTTCTTTGTTGCATATTCATTTGAGAGGCTTCCATCAAAGCTTGCCATTGATTGATAAATTTGTTATGCATTTATTCATGAATTATGTTCTTTAAATGCTCTCATTTAAGCTTTCGTTCCCTCTCGTGGGATGAGACATAAAAAGAATTTGGACGTGCTTTAAGTGCTCCTCTTGAGCTTTCGTTCCCTTCTACGGGACAAGACATAAGCAGAAGGTGCTCCCTTCGAACTTTCATTGTATGTACAAGTTTAGGCAGGGTTTGGTTTTTTCCTATAATAGCACTTGAGCTTATATTATTGTAAGTAAAATACAAAGTTAGATGACTAATGAAAGTAATCATTTAAGATAGGAAACTTCTTTTTAGAATTCTAATCTCATGTTGCAGTGCCTCTTACCACTTTTTCCAGCGGTCATCCTCCAAGCTTCTCAAATAAGTTTCCTTTTCTTCTTTGTTTGATTTCTTTTTATCAAATCACGACATTGACTTGTCTTGTGCCCTTTTGTCTTGCAATAAGAAACATAATCTTTTCCTTTGCATGATTTTAAAGAGCCTTCTGCAAGGGGAATGGAGTCAAGCCTTCCCACTTTCTAATCTTGTTTCAAGGTTTTCTTTGTGTTAAGTATGTCTTCCATACAAATGAATTTGTCTGCCCTAGAATAAAAATCATTCAAGCTTTTGTATTCACTTAAGATAAGCTCCTTCTAAAAGGGGAATGGTGCAAGCAACCCGGATCGCACAGCTCTTAGCTTCTCTCTATCCATTGCCTATTTTACTTTTAGCGACTTACTATGGAACCGTTTCAAATAGCAGTTAAGCGACTCCTCTAGTCTTTGTTTGATTCTAGTTAAATCATAAATGCTACTGATGTGCATGTAAATGTGCACATTTATATTCAAACATTTATTCTTGTTTTAATTAAATGAATAACATAATTGGCTATTTTTACATGTTTTATACCAAAAATCCAAAATTATTAAATATTCATACATTCATCTTCATATTAGGAAAAAATGGTCATTTGTGCATGTATTTATTTTTGAAAACATTTACTTGTTCATTTTTCATGTTTTTTTAAGGAAATTGGCTACAAATACAATTGGGCTACATGATGATATGCATGCACAATATGAATACAAAGGAATCGGTTATAATTTTAAAAAAATGAAGAGAGAAGCGCCTAGTGCTTTCGTTCCTTCATTCCAGTAGTTTTTAGGAGGCTTGGGATTCGTATTTTTTTAATTGCTTAAGGTGATAGTTAATTGGGACGCATGGTGTTTTTTATTGCTGATTTCGAGTCCTCGTGGGTATTGGGCTTCCTTATGAGTTTACAGGGTTTTACTCGGTGGCTTTGGCCTAGCTTCTTGTTGTTTTTGTTTTGATTAGTTGAATTTGTTTTAAATTTTAAGGTAGGTAGTGTTAATAATAAAAAAACATTTGTTTTTATTTTATCCTTTCACAAAGAAAAAAAAATTGTTTTAGTTTCCATTCTCTTCTATTTTAACTTTCAAAAAAACAAATGTTCACTTGTCATTCCATTATCTATATATCGTCTCTACTTTTCAGGTTTCACAAGTAAGGACTTGCTCGCTAGAAATTGCGCCAGTTTGCTTGCTTGCTAAAAAATTTGCTGATAAGCTCAGACCCTCTGGTATTGTTCTCTCCTCTGTTTTTATCTTCCTTGCATTGTTGTTTGCTTGCATTTGCATAAAAAAATCCAAAAACATAATAAAATTCATTTGTAGTTGCATCGTTATTCACGTTTAATTTCTATTTTGCATTCATTTAGTTTTGTTTTTATCATTTTAAGGACATTATTATATTTTGACAAATTGGTTAATTTTTAACGATTTATTTCTCGGTGTCTAGACTACGGCAGAGTAATAACCGTTTATAAACATTACAGTGATTCATAAATATTATATCGGTTGTTCCTCTGAAGGTACTTGAACCTTCGGTTGCATTGCTAGGGTGATTTCTGATGCACCGATAACTCATGTCCGTTAACTAGTTGAGAAATCTTTTGTTGAAATTAATCTAACCGTCATTATATAATTTTAAAAAATTGTAAATAAGTAATTTGCATTCATATAGTTGCATTAGGGTCATGCATATATAAAAAACAAAAAATTCAAAATATATAAAAAAAAACTTTCTTGAAAATGTCCCAATTTCCTTATTCACACAGATTTTACGATAGTTGCAAAAATCAATCTAACCCATATAATTTCACATCAAATTCATATGGATATTTAAATAAAACCTATTGTACAAACAATTTTGATTTTACACCACCAACTTTTCAAAATAATCCTGATTTTACATCACCGAATTTTCAAAATGATGATCTACCCTCAAGTCTTGAAATAATTCAATCTCTAGTTGAAGAAAGTCGAAGATTAAATGAATAAATTTCGAACTCATTTCCGAATTTAGATTCAAATGATTTTGATTATAACCCTTGCCAATTCAATTTTGAACTCCAAAATGAATTTCCAATTCAAAATGAAAATGTGGATCGTACAAACAACTCGAATTTTACACCACAAAATTTTCAAAATGATGATCAACCCTCAAGTCTTGAAATAATTCAATCTCTAGTTGAAGAAAGTCGAAGATTAAAGGAATCAATTTCGAACTCATTTCCAAATTTAAATTCAAATGATTTTAATTATAACCCTTGCCAATTCAATTTCGAGCTACAAAATGAATTTCAAATTCAAATTGGAAATGTGGATGAATTTTCAAATGATTTTGGCAATAATTTCAATTTTGGTGCAAATGAAAACTTTTGTTCTCAAGAAATTTCAACGTGTGATGATTCAAATAATAATCCATCTTTTACCAAAATCGACAATTTTCAATTAACGACTTTTGAAATTGAAAATGAAAATAACGATCTTAACGATTGTTAATAATATGGTAATTGAGTTGGATTTCAATTCTTTTGGGAGGGTGGAACAAAATTTAAAATTCGATCTTCCTTTTTCTGAAAATAATGAATTTCAAACAACTTTGGATTTTGATAATGATACATGCATTCAATCTATTGACAATTCACCAAAGGAAGATGAATTTGACGAACACGAATTTTTCTGACTTTTCGAAGAAAAGTTGAATTGTGAAAGAGTAGATTTGAATCACCATTTGATTTTGAAATTGATATTTTCGAACAAATTTTCAGTGATAAATTTGAAATTCAAATTGGTGAATTTAAACATGAATTTCAACCAATTATTCAATCTACCACAAAAATCATCCAAAATAAAGCAACTTGTTCGATTTTTAATAAAACGACATTTGTTATTCCAAATCTACATTCAACTTCGAAACTTTTTTATGATTTGGTTTTTGGAGCTTAAGCTCAGTCTCTCATACTTGAAGAGACAAATGAATCGGTCTTTAGAAGACCATTTCATTTACTTCTTGTCAATATATTTTCTGATATACTATAAATATTTTTTTTCATTTCTCTTGTAAATATAGCGCATATTTTCAAAATTTTCTTTCCTTTTCTCCTTCCACTTTGGTTGACTGTAGGGACACAGTCAAAATAAGTGTGGGGGAGTTTCATATTTATTTTGGTTTTTGCATAGATTTCGCTTTTCTTCTCTTTTTTCATCCATAAAAAAAAGAAATTCCAAAAAAATTGCATTTTAATTTACTTTTAAATGGGCACGATGAAGTAAATATACGGTTTTGGTCGTACGATTAAAATATTTGGAATTTTACTTCTCTTAACGGATAACGAAAGAAAAGTTTGAATTATGAGCAAATTTAGTGTAACTGGTATATAGGGAAATTTGTAGGCGATGAGTATGAAATGTTTTCTAAATTGTAATCCGATTAAATGAACGGTTGATTTAGATTACTTGCGATAACATTTTTGATCATTTAAGTGAAGTTGTGCTAAGATATTCTCGCTAAACTCTCTCTCTTAAAAAAAAGAATATGTATATATATAATAATCCAAGGGTATCCAACATTGCTGGTATATCTGGCGTTGGTGTGCAAACCCGCTAAGCTCTTTCCGACATCTTGTTGACAAAGTCAGCGTCGGTATACCTTGGTCTCATTTTATGAGTTGGACACCTTATGATTTCTAACCCTCACGTAAGTCGTAATGCAGTGTAGGGGTGGAATGCCTAGGTATTCGTAAATAATAATAATGTAAATATTTTGTAATAAAGAGAGAGTTAGCACTTGAAATTCAAGCACACTCTTCACTTATTTGACCTAACTTGCTAATCAAAAGTAAATAAAGATGCCAATGTACGATTGTTGATATCGATTACAGAATTCATTCATATTTGCACTATGTTTCTACCAAAACAACTGGCCAAGCTGGAGGAGCTTGTAACGATAACTTTTTTTTTTTGAAGTTTTGATTAGTAACGAACTTAAATTTCATATTGACGACCCAAATTGTATTTAACTCACTCGTGTCAAATTTAAAAGTAAATTATCCATTTGTAAATATTCTTTTTAAAACTTGCATTCATTAAATATTTTCTAATCTTGCATTTAGTAAATATTTTTTACGTTTAACATTTGTGTTGGTAGTATCCGCTGAAAACCCTCACGAGACAACACTTGTCCTACTGGGACACCCAGAGGTTTAACGGCTTGTTGCATACGCTCAATGCAATCGTGCTCCCTACGGAAACGGATTTATCCTAGTTTTTTTTTTTGGTTTATTCGAGGATGAATAAAAAGATAAGTGTGGGGGTATTTGATGTGCACGTAAATGTGCATATTTATATTCAAACATTTATTCTTGTTTTAATTAAATAAATAACATAATTGGCTATTTTTACATGTTTTAAACCAAAAACCCAAAATTATTAAATATTCATACATTCATCTTCATATTAGGAAAAAATGGTCATTTGTGCATGTATTTATTTTTGAAAACATTTACTTGTTCATTTTTCATGTTGTTTTTTAGGAAATTGGCTACAAATACAATTGGGCTACATGATGATATGCATGCACAAAATGAATACAAAGGAATTAGAGATGGAATTAATTCATACACTACTTAGTGGAGGACCCCACCCACTCTCCCTCTTTCTTTAATGGAGCTATTAGCGGCTAGTGTGTTGGCTTATGGAAACAATTAAAGGCCTCATTCAATTTACATGACTCATTAGTGGATGGAAACAAAATAGAAGCTTCATGAAGGGGGTACTTTTGGGAGTTCCCAACAAAAGTGATTAGGATTTTAGGGTTTCAAACATGTATATATACCCCTTTATGTAATGCAAATAGCCTCTTCTCTTTTATCCCCTTCTTTAGTTTAGTTGAGAGGAGCACAAACTCTCTTGTATTTCCATGGCTACTTAGCCATTTTCTTTATGTAACTTCTTGGTTTTAATGCAATTTAATTTCTATGCTCTTTACTTTCATGTTCATAGCTTAGATTTACATTCATGTTCATAGCTTAGATTTACTTTCATATTCATTTACTTTATGTTCTTAGTTTAGTTCTCTTCTTGTTCTACTTATTTTTTCTTTCATTTTGCTTTATTTTCTAATGTTGAAACTTACATGTGTTGATATGATAACACATATAAGTGGCTAATCCCTTGATTTAGGGGTAATGATGCTCTCTAACTTTATGTAATTTCAACATTTGTATGATTTGTGATCTCTAATTTGTGCTTCAAGTTAGTGAATGTTAATGTAAGTTTATACAAATGGTTTTGATAGTCTATGTTTGTTGACAACAAAATAGGCTATACTTAGTCAATGTAAACACAAATTACATCAATATTTGTTAAGTGGTTACTGATTTTGAAATGAAAGTAAGAACAAAATTTGATGGTCTATAGTTTTAGTTAATAATTCATAGGCCATACTTAGAATAGTTTTTCTTTGGTTCCATTTTCATGAGAATCATAAGTGGTTCAAATATTGCATTTATATCACTTAATGGAGATCATAAATTGTATTTTTGATAACTTACATAAATGTGAGAGTTGATTTGCCTCTAAGTTGCTTTCATTTCATATTTAGCTCTAAATTTAGTTCTTGTTTTCATTATTTTATGTTAGTTTAAGCAATCCAAAGTTTGGTTCAGTTCGATTGAATAAGATTGAAATTACTTCTTTCCCTGCGGATCGAATCGTATTCGCCACGTACTAATAATTGTCGAGACCTTTTGCATATGGAATTGTGTGCTAAATGCGGCAGACAATTGTTTCCAAGTTGTAACGATTGGGCCATGCTAATGCTTGATCCATTTAGGAGCTTTTCCATGAAGAGTTGTCAGGAAGACCTTGCATCGAAGGGTTTCAGCAGTGTTATACATATCCATGTAATTCTCGAAAATGGTGAGGTTTTCTTCGGGGTCTGTGGTCCTATCGCATACGAGTTTGTTCTCTTCTATACCAGAAGGAACCTTTACCATCGTTATTCTCTGGAGAAGGGGACTCACTGCACCTGTCTTCTATCCATGTTAGACTTTTGTTTACTTCTGAACTGGCCACCTCTTTTAATGCTTGGTTGTTTCTCCATGAAAATGGACTGCTTAGTTGATTTGATGAAGACTCAATTTGGCTATAAAGCTCTCGAGGCGCCATTATTTTTGATTCTACCTCATACGGTTCTCCTAGTGGTATCAATTTGCATAGCCAAGCACAATATTTCCGATTCATTACTTGATCTTTTAGTTAACGTTGAAGGTCCTCCATTTTCTAGTTTTGCTGAGTTGATGTTGTTTTCCGGAATGGATGACGTGTTGGATCCTTCTCTACCATTCCTTCCCGATTGAATCATCCTTTAACTAATTTTTAAAGTATCTTGTTATGATGGAATGCAAAATAAAGTCGGAAGCTTTAAGATAAGTACAGAGGGTTCACAATAAGGACAGAGGTTCAAGGTTATACTATTCTTCAAATAGCTCTTGGAAAAATGACGTTTGAAGTAGTAGACTCTTGTTAAAACCCTTTATCCATGGTTTATTTCTTTAAGGTTTAATCCAATAGGTTATAACAACTAGGGATGTGGTAGGTTATCCGAAGGATCAGAGGTTCAAGACCTCCTTTTAGCACCAAAATTTTAACGATATTTTCCATCAACACTGGAATAAGGGAATAATGGTATGGACTTAGGGGTACCTAGGGATTATCTAGTTCCTACAAGCTTGAGTTTTTCATTGTTTCCTTGATATTAAGGTCTTAAGCCCAAAGATAAGTTACTCTTCTTTCAAAGAGGCGAGTATCACGCTTACGAGACTCAAGGACCAACAGTTACCTTTGGATAAAGGCTTCATGAACTCTACACAAGTAGAAAGTAAAAGGGCTTATCAAGGGTTATTTCGGTAATCTAGTCCTCTTGAGCTTGATTGAACTCACCATTCCTTAGGTACCAAGACCCTTAGTCTAAAGCTTAGTTACTCTTCCTTTAAGAGGAGAGTATCACACTTATGAAACTTAAGGACCAATAGTTACCTTGGGATGGGGCTACAACAATTGTCACTAATCTGAACTAAAATACGCATTAAGGGTATTTAGGTAATTATTGAAAAGATTAGGTTGAGAAGATTTGATACATACAAGAACAACAATATACAATATAATATGCGAAATAGTAGGGAACACAATCATTTACAGTGGTTTGATTAAGATTAAACATACGTCCACTTTAAGGGCTTTGATGATTTTATTCATGGAGGAGGTAACATAAAAAATCCCCAATTTGACTTACAAATTAGGGTTAGCTCTCTTAGAAATGAGCACAAGATTGTGGAACGAGGAAAGTTCCCCAAAATGTGACCCTTGGGGTCTTATTTATAGAGCATTTAGGCCTACGGTCGTGTGGTAAAACCACTTCTTGGTGACACTTCTTGTTGCCGCTTTTTTTTTTGCCACTTTTTTGGTGTCACTTCTCTGCTATCATCACATTCTGGCATCACCACTTTGGTGTCGTCATATTCTGGTATCACCGCTCTAGTGTCATCACATTCTGGCAGCACCACTTAAGGGTCGTCACATTCCGACAGCACCACTCTGGTGTGTCGTCGCATTCTGGCAGCACCGCTCTGGTGTCGTCACATTATAGCATCACCACTCTAGTGTCGTCACATTCTGGCATCACTAATCTGATGTCGTCACATTCTGGCATCACCACTCTGGTGTCGTCACATTCTGGCATCACCACTCTGGTGTCGTCATATTTTGGTATCACCACTATGGTGTCACCTTTCTGGTATCGCCTTTCTGGTATCACCATATCTTTGGTATTTCTTCTTGGTGTCACATCCTTGGTGCTACCTCTTTAGTGCTGCTTCTTAGTCTCACCCAACTGTTTTCCTCCCTTAATGTTTGGTATCATCCTCCATGATACTTGTTTATTGCTATCTTCATGTTTCTACCTCTGAGACTTCAGTATTGTGGTTTGGGTATTGACCATGATGTTGGATCAATTTCTTTCTCCATTAAGTATCAAACCATGGTTCTACCTTTGAGGTCTTTTGGTTTTTTATTACTTTGGTATCAATCTGCTCAACATATGCCTTCATTTCCTTGGTATGCCTTGACCTCGTTTCTCTTTTGGTGTCGGCTTTAAATGTTTGCCCTCCTAACTTGCTGTCGGCACCAAACTATTGCTTATCATTTGCTGGTGTCGATATCACACTTTTATTTCCCTTTTCTCCTGCTTTCTCAGTACCGCTGCCGTGGTTGTTCCCTTCTGAACTCTTTGTTGCCACTGCCGTAGGTTCCCTATTGAACCTTATATCTCTTGGTACCATTGTCGTTGCCTTCATTCTTTGCTTTTGGTGTTGCTTCCATGTTCTTCCGCTTATATTTCTGGTGTCGTTTCGAACGATACCAGGTGTTGGTATTTGGCTTTGTTCCAAAACCCTTTTGCTACCAATGCCGATCTAGCTGTTCCAAGGCCTTTCTCGCTTGGCTCCGGCTTCGTCACCTCAATCCCTTTGTTTTTCTTCTTTGCTACCGCCACTTTGTGTTTAGCTGATGCAAATTTTGGTTTTAACAGTCATAGAAGAACCAATTTCTAGGTCAACACAATGAAAATTAGAAAATTTTGTTTTCTGTTTCATATGTTAAATTTGTTTTCTAAAATGGTCATTTTCCACCGTTTATATATGCCATTTGTAATTTTGTTATGGTGAAAACGAAAAACTAAAAATGGTAAACCAAACGCACCCTTCATTTTTCAAAATCTATATTTAAGCGATGTGTAACATGGATATTTAATTAATTTAGATATTTAAAACGATTAGTTTTAAGAGTTATCGACTTGAAATTTATTTAAACGAGAATTTGATTGTCGATTTAACTTGAAATTGAGAATGTTGAATTAAAAATCCAAATTAGTTTAGTTTGAAACTATGTAAAATTCTATTGGAATATATAAACGGTAATAGTAGTTTATTATCAATGAATTTGAGTGTTTTGAAATCAAATGATTATTAGTTGATTTGATTTAACACGTAAAAATAGTCATTTTTCAAATGATCTTGGATTTTGACGAAACCAGTTACATTGGACCTGGAATGTTAAATTATAGTATGATTTCAAATTTCGTGCCAATCGAAGTTGTTGTGTGACCTTGCAAAATATAAATGCGTATCAATAAATGATTTGAAATTTTATTAAATTATAATTTGAAAAAGTGGTTAAACATTTCTGAATTGGCTTTCAAAACTAGTTTCATTGAGTTCGAAATAAGAGTAATTAGTTGGTAATAGTTGTGAGCACTTATGATTTGAAATTTGAAAATATTTTTGATATAATATTAGATGAATAATGTTTTAATTCTCTATAATTACACCTTAAACAAATCACTTTTGTTTCCAGAATCCTAAATCCCTTTCCTAGCCGCCATCTTCCTAAACCCTTCAACCAACAACCGATAATGCATGAGCTGATCCAAGCCAAGTTAGGTAAAGACTCCAATTACTTTATGGTGTGTGCAACCCCCTTGAGTAGATTGTTAGTGTTCGTTCTTCAATCAGATCATAGTGGTGATGGCATTCTCTATATGTTCAACTCGCGGTTTTAAGGAGTTTGGCGAGAGAGGGAACACGATAGTTGATGTGGTTGGTGGGGATGGGGGTGTCTGGACCTGGGCCGTCTCTGGGGGGGAGCGTTGGTCGGAATCAGAGTAGCGTGCTGACGCTAAGCATGTGCGGTTATAGTGTTGGGATTATTATTATTTTACTTGGGTGAAGGCGCGATTGTAATTACAAAAGGGCAGGGGATTAGGGAATTTAATCATGTGATTTAGGGAGATTATTTTAGTTAATTAAGGTAATTAAGGAGTTAATCATATCATTAATCAACTTATATTTATTTTAATTTATATACAAACTTGTTATAGTTATAAATTTTTCATACGATGTCAGATTGAGACGAAACAAATTGTGTTGGAATCGTATCAACGAATACTACGTATAAGAATTAGATTGGTGTAATTTGGAACTGTTTGGAATTTTATTTAATTTCAAACGCCTGTTTGAAATTAGATAAATCAACGCGAAAATGGTCGTTTGGAACGGATGGTGAGTTAACTCTCACACTTTCTGAAATATTGTGGATATTATTGTTTCGTACAATAATATTCCTTGTTGATAGCATATAAATTGTGTTTGGATGTCTTAGATGGTTTATTGCTTTGTTGGTTGTCGTCGATATATATATAAATATATATATATATATATATATATATATATATATATATATATATATATATATCAGTGAACGGATGACCTTTGACACTACCTTCTTTTAAGCGGAAGATTCATCTTAAATGAATTAGATTATTATTATTATTTTATTGCCTAATCGATCATTTTCATTCGATTCATATGTTCCACGTTACTTATGCTAAAGTTTTTTTTAAGGGAAACTAATATAACAAAAAAGGAGAATCTAGTCATTCTCCAACGGCTCACAAAAACAGTTTCATGAAAGCGGAAACCATGCACAAAAAAATAGGAGAGAAAAAAGGAAATGAAAATACAAGAAAATGCCCAAAAAAACAACTCGTTAATCCATGAACTCGGAAGATGCAGTCGCCGCAGAAACAATGGACAAGACCTCGAAGGATGGCTGCTGGCAAAAGAAGGGTCAACCAGCAAGACGACCCTAAATTGGTGAGAACTCCAACTCCTCAAGCTCCCTCTATACCAGGTGGGAAGTGAGACAAATAAAAAACCGTTCAGTCACCTACTCTTCCTAGAACCTCTGCATCGCTTGCTCCAGGGTCCAATCTCATTCTTGCCAAAATCTCCTGACAAAAGAAATCCAACACCTAAAAATAACGATCTGCACAACTAGCAACCAACATAAGTCCCGAGGGGGATGGAAAGGTAAAAGGAGAAGTAACCAACAGAAAAGAAAAAGAAAAAAGAAAAATCAGCCAATACCTACCCTTGGAGTGCCCGTCACCGAAATAATTTCAAACGAAACAGCCAATCTCCTAGAGCGGGTACCTATGTCGCCACGAAAAGGCCTGCCACGAAAAGCAAGGAACACATCGTTCCTGACTTTCCGGATAATGGTAGGAGGGTCCATCGTTACTTCGTCAAAAACTGCCTTATTCCTGGCACACCAAATGTGCCAGCAGATAAAGCAAGGAATCAGTCGCTGGAGGATAGAACGTAAAGATTTACCAGACATGCGGGACCACCAGAGTCTCAGTGAACCTTCCGTCGAGGTGGCATTACCACGGCAACCCATTAGATTCCCGAAGTAATTCCAGACTTCCCGGACACAAGAACAAGAAACTAACAAATGAAAGGACGATTCGGAACATCCAGTATTGCAGCACCTGCATCTGGACACTAGAGGAATGCCAGTACGCTGAAGATTCTCATCTATCGATAGACCTTCATGTAAGTTTTTCCATATAAATAGAGAAACCTTTGGCGGAATACAGACATTCCAAACAGAGCTGAAGACGAGCATACGTGGAGCAGGAGTACTAATAGATTTCCACACCGCCTTAAGCCAGAAGGGTTGCCATCCCAAAAGAGACCACCCCCATGGGAATTCGGTAAGCCTTTAACGGAATGTGTCCTTTTCCACATCTCACTAGCGTCGGACGGGATATCGGTGTAATTCGCATTAACAAGTCTACAGTACTCTGCATGGAGGAACGTCTCCCACAGGGAGTTGTTCGTTCCAAACCGCACCCATAGCTTACAAGCAAAGGCTAAACAAATGTCCTTGGGGTTACGAAGACCTAGGCCTCCCTCACTTTTCCGACGGCAAATGGTGTTCCAAGAGACCTAGTGGTGACGCGAAGAATTGTTCCTGCTTCCCCAGAAAAAAGCAGAAACCAACGACCGATAGGAACGGAAGAAGGAAGCAGTGGGAGTCATAGCTGCAAAGATATGTGAACCCATTGAATCCATGACTGACTTAATGAGGACCACTTTACCAGCCTGGGAAATGAGGGAAGCATTCCACCGAATAATCTTTCCCTTGATTTATCAGTTAGGGGGTCTAAGATGGCGTTAAGCTTCCTACCACGTTATAAAACAATACCCAGGTACGGAAGAGGCAGGGAGGCCTTAGAAAAACTAGAAATTGACTCGATCCATGAGGATCTTATCACAGAAAGATCTTCCGCGGGCAGGAAGCAACTTTTAGTAGAGTTCACGAGTTTCCCCGAGCAACTCTCATACTGCCTAATAAGAACAAGAAGGGACCGGATTGAACGACGAGAGCCATTAGTGAAAATGATTATGTCGTCCATGAAAGACAAGGAAGAGATAAGAGGAGACCCCGAGGGGATTCCAAACCTATGAATCTGCCCAACTATAGTAAGAGTGTGCAACCCTCGAACAAATGCCTCGGCAACAAAGACGGACAGGGAGGGGGACAAGGGGTCACCCTGACGAAGACCTCCCCCAGATCTGAAATAGCCTATAGCTCATCCGTTGATGAGAACGGAAAACCAACAGTTTGAAATGAGCCTCCAGACAACATCGATAAGGGGCTCTGGCAACCCAAAAGCCCTTAGGACCTTGATGATGAAGAACCACAATATGCTATCACAAGCTTTAGCCATATCGAGCTTGACGACCACATTAGAACCATGAACCTTCTTATCAATGCGAGAAATTATTTCTTGGGCTAGAAGGACGTTATCAATGATCAAACGTCCTTTGACAAACCCAGCCTGCGAAGAAGAAATAAGACGCTCAAGAAACGGAGCTAGCCTGGTGATTAGAACCTTTGATATGACTTTTTTAGAAAAATTGCACAAACTGGTCGGTCTGAAATCCCCACAAGCAGTAGGATTATCACACTTAGGGAAAAGGACCAGGTTGGTCGAAGTCCATCTCACTGGGAGATCAGCACTAAAGAAAAAGGACTGAATGGCAAGACAAAAATCCGCCTGAATAATAGGCCACACACTCCTATAAAAAACTCCATTGAAACCATCTGGCCCACTCGCACTCTTCTTGCTTAGAGAAAATACACAAGCACGTATTTCTTACGAGGAAGGGGGTGCGACTAGGTCAGAGCTATCTGAAGAAAGGATCAGACAAGGGATGTAAGCCAGCATAGATGGATCTGAAGCAGGAACCGAAGGAGTGCTAAGGAAGGACTGGAAATGGAAGAGAATAGTATCTTTGACTTCAATTGGAGTTGAAGCCAAAGATAGGTCAGGTCTACGGATCTATCGAATGGTCAGAAGGAAGTTCTTCTTACTGATGGTCAAGCAAAAAAACCTAGAGTTTGTATCTCCATCAACAACCCACTTGATCCTAGCTTTCTGGCGTAAATGGTCATGTTCGATACGAAGTTCCGACGAGAAGGCAAGCTGGGCTAATGCACATGCCTCCTTGTTGGCAGCAGTAGGATTTTCGTCAAAAGAAGCTTCAGCTAGGATAAGAAATTCTTCCGCCGCTCTAACTCTGTCAAAGACATTTTTGAAAACGAGCCGATTCCATGACTTAAGACAAGTCTTAAGGCGCTTCAGCTTACGGGAGAAAATCACACAAGGGGGACTGGACAAATGGGAGTTCCAGGAATCTTCGACTACTCTCTGGAAGGAGTGGTGTGATCTCCACATACTCTGGAACCTAAAGGAAGACAGACCTAAAAGGGAAAGGGGGGAGCAGCTAAGGAATAAGGGAGCATGGTCGGAAGAGGAGCGATGAAGGTGGGAGATGGAGAAAAAAAAAAGGAAAGACAAAGCCATCCTACAGAGGTGAACACACGGTCCAGTCTAGACAGAATTTGGTTAGGGCCTTCTTGGTTGTTACTCCAAGTATAGGTCGAACCAGCGAAGAATACTTCCGAAAGACCCGAGCTAATGATGAAGGAGTTGAAGTACGCAACCACCAAACGGTTGACAGCATTGCCTACCCTCTTTTCTTCCTGACTGGCGACAACATTAAAGTCGCCACCCAAAACAGATTCAGCAAAACCCAAATCGAAAAGAGAAAGGATATCGGCCCAGAGGCCTTGTCTCTCAATCCGATCGCACTTAGCATAGACGACAGAGAACAAAAAGGACGAAGAGAACGACGGGATCGAGCAGGTCACCGCTAAAAGCTGGGTCAAATCGAAGATAGGGCAGACGACAACGTCTTTGGACCACAAGATCCAAATCTTGTCGGACATGTTAATTTAAGCACTACCAAAGCCTAATGAAAAAACAGTAGAGGTGATCGCATCTGGTCCCATAAGTGGTTCCAGAAACGCAATCAGACAGATAGAGTGCTTCTTAATAACCCGTTTAAGACGAGCAACCTACTCATCATTCCCAATTCCCCTTACGTTCCAAAACAGAAAGTTCGCCATAAAGACCAACAATAAAGAAAAAGAAAGCCCACATAAGAAGGTCCACGGAATCAAACACGACACCTAACTCAACTAAAGTAAAGGGTATGTCGAGTAGATCTAACGATCTTCTCGGACGCTGCTATAGAGCGTGTGTGAATGGTACGTGGGGTGCGAGGAGCATCACTTCAACTACGACGAAGTGAGCGAGCCGATGAGGCGGCTTGGACCAGGGTACTACTAGAGACAAGCGACCTAGCGCGAGAAGGTTAAGAGTTCTTAGTAAGCCTAGACAGACGATCATTGATGATCGCTATTTCGTCCATGCTAAGAAATGAGGGGGGAGAACGAAGCAGAGGACTCCTTATCTAAAAGAGGCACCGGAGGGGACATCGAAGACTCTGCTACCGAAGATGCCATCGAAAGTGTGGGGTTGTCATCCGAGCCAACTCCAATTCATGTGTGAGCTTTACCAGGGCCGATCTATCATAAAATTGATAGACCCACACTATAGGTAAAAATCAAGCGATCGGACAAGAAAAACCAATCGAAGGCCAAGACAAGCATGAGAAGCCATCTCTCCGGTAAACAGTATAGTGAACCATCTCTGTGTCCACTATACGCCTACATAGGGGAAGCCACCCGTCCCATGGAGTCAAGGCAACGATAAGGAGCGACGAAGGGACAAAAAAACCAAAAAACCAAACTGACTCGAACGAGTCACTAACGACACTGACAAGGCCTCGTAGCGACTTGAGAAGAAAACGGAGCCCAACCAGAACACAATAGCCCATAAAAATTAGTCAAAGCTGTAAAGCTTCAACCAGTCGTAAAGGCCATAAAAAAATCCCGAAGTAAAACTGGAGACGGACCAACCAGCAACAAAGAAGCGGGCATCAAAGCTCCCAAAAGTTAAACCTGCAAAACCATCAGCAAAGTATCCCAAAAAAGACCAACACACGGCAGAAGAAAAATGCCAGGTAAAAGCATCACATTTAATCTCCAACAACAGAGGAGAGGCAACCAAAGGAACACCCCAAAACACGCACACATGACAAGACATAGGCATAAAGAAAAGTTGCGCTACCATGTTAAGGAGCAAACACATGCATGTGTTAAAGCTCAATCCAACACATGCCAAATTACCCCATCCACTAACACACCAATGGCCAAACTGAGCTAAAACCTCCCAGCAACAAAGACCCAAACCGAACACAGAATTAAGGGAAACAGGAACTAGATCCAAGCACCACAAACAGTCATAACGGGAAATGTCATATGCCCTTGATAAAACAGAAATGCCTAAGACTGATATAGAATCCACAGAGGTGGTAATAGGCTCACTTCGACCAAAGAGGCCGAAGAAGTTAAACAGAAAAGAAGAGAAATATACCTCCTTCGTTATCGAAGAATCTAGAATGATACTTCTGTTACCGACAAACGCCGAGTTCCAGTCAACCCAAAAGCTCTCTTGCAAGCCATTTGCTTTAGCAACCGTATTCAACAACTTGGAAGACCCTTCAAGCAACTGAACATCCTTAAGTGCCTTATGCTTAGGTGGCAGACGAGCAGCAGCCCATTGCCTTCTATCACGCCTAGGAAAAAATCCAGATTGCGACGAAGAGGGACAGCGCAAATGCAATCACGCTAAGCAGAAGCAAAGGAGGAAGGAGGCTCCACCAAGAGCTCCAACACTGAGAAAACATTTGTTAGATCCAGCGCAGGCGGAGCCTGAATATTCGACGACACAAAACTAGTTGAACCACTAGAAACGTTGGTTGCAGGAGCCTTGCTCCTTTGCCTCGGACAACGAGCCTTTTGTCTACTGCGGTAAGAGGAGGTCTGCAGACCATCAGCACTTTCAGGTAAAGGACCCACATCACCGGCCGAAAGATTAATCAAAGAAGGGGTGGTCTAATTTATATGCATATATAAACTGATATATGAGCTGTGAAGTAAAGGGACGGGTTAGAGGGATCCAACAGGATTCCTCAATGTTTTGGATGTTAATTGCTTTCATATTTTACACATATGAACTGTCTAACATAAGTAACATTAAAATCTGATTGGATGATGATTATTGAATTAAATTCAACGTTGATGTGTTATTAATCAATAAACAGGATTGGTTAAGTGACCGACAACAAATGGCCTAAAATTTATACTTTAAGAAGTTGATTCATCATCAGGAGAATCGACTAAGTTTGAAGTAATAAATTTTATTTTTATAACAAAAGCAAGGTTTTAAATTTATTTTATATAAGATATATAAAATAATGGTTTTATAAATAAATCAATATTTATAGTTGGATTTTATACTGAAATTATCAAAGGATAAGGGTAGCAAAAATTTTGTTTTATATATAAGTTTTATAATCGGAGTTCTCAAATGTTAGAACTTAACAAAGTTTTAAAGTTGTATTTGATGTAAAGAGATGATTTTAGGAATTGTTTTGAACAAGTTAATAAATGGCTTTGTTTTTAACTTGTAAAATGTTGCAAAAATGATCTTGGTTTTTAGAACTGAAATTTATGAAAAGTTAGATATTCAAAAAGGGCTTATAAATGATTTAGTTTGATTTCAAGCTAAATTTTAAGTGATTTGATTTTAAAATCAAAACAAGATTGATAAGATATAAAGTTATGAAGAAAAGGAAATCAAGTTTTATAATGAGATTTTAAATGAATTTTTTTATAAAGGTATTTTATAAATAAATCCAAGTTTTTAAAGCAAGTTTTATAGAAAGAGAATTTAAGCTAAGCTAAAAAGGTATATTTTTAACAGGAGCTTATTTAATCAATGAATTAAGTAAGTTATATCTATGAAAGAGATCTTCAATTGCAAGAATAGTTTTTAAACCTTATTTGAATTGAATAGTAAATGGAACTTATTTTGATATTTATCAAATAATAAGTTTTGCATCAATAAACTTTATTTATCTTGAACATAAGACTGTTGTCGAGTCAAGATCTGAGAGAAAAATAAAATACCCCAACTTGAACGACTTCATTGTTATCCAAGAGATTATATAGTTTGATAACGAAAGTGGATGCTGAAAATCAAATTATTATTTCCATAAGTGGTGTATTAAACTTTAATTTGCAAAGTTTAAAAATAAATAAAACTGTTGGGCTTTATAATAAACAATGCATCTTATGATATTGTTTGGCCAAGAAATGACGTGTGGGTATACTTGTTAAGTATATAGCATTATTTTCGAAGCAGTGAAAATAGTAGGATTTGTGAATACACCTATTCCAAAGAAATTAGTGTATAGCTATAGTTTTCGAAGTACTGAAAACAAGAGATTCGTGAATATACATATCCCATTAAGATAACTATATTAAGAATCGATGATACGTTTAATGAATGATTTAATTAAAAGGGTCGGTGTTGCTAATATACTTAACTGTACAACTATAGATTGATAGTTAGAAAATCGACTACAATAAATTCCCTTGTAAATTATAACGTGCTGGTTTGAGGAACGGAATTGGAACTGGATCCAAAACCACTTCGAACCGACTTTACGTTCGAACTGGAATTTGTAGGTATGTTTGTGCAAGGACGAAGTATTGAGAATGCAAGGGTTACTTGCTACTAATCCTATAGATGTGGCAGAAGAAATGTCTTCGGTTCTTCTGTTCTTAAACGACTTGTACGGATGAATGTTATCGGTATATTGCCAGTGAAGGGCGACGAACATTCAGAGATAAAATGTGCCAAGTGTAAAAGGTAAAAACAAAGCATCTAGCCTCATCAGTCGGTAACGACTAAAATCAGGGGAGATGCAGCAGGACTTTGTGGGTCGCACCCATTAGAGTATGTTTATCACTAAACCTAGACCAATTGACCCTATTATATATGCTTTGGTATGGTTGTTGATCCCAACCATGGTGATTACGTATTCGATACTATCAAGTTAGTGGTAGGCTTGTACTGTGTTGGCCATGGATCTAAGCGTGGTCCTTGGTACGCTTATTTAGAGAGGTACTGTGATGCGTGATACCCTAGTGTTCAATCATTGTATGGAATCCAAACTCCAATACGGGCCTTTTACGGTTTTAGTTGCATAACTAGCATGTTGGAATTTATTTAATGTAACAATTTCGGTCAGATTGATAAGTATTTATATTTAGACATTATTCTAATATCATGAGATTTTCTAGAAAGTGTTTTGGTTATCTTAAGGAAAAAACACGTGTCATTTCATGTATGGTTGCGTCTGACGAGAGTTCTATTTTTCCAAAAGATTTTCTAAAATTAAACAAGTTTGTAATGTGAGTTTTCTCAGTGCTAAGTATTCCAGACTAATCCAGATGTTTTTGCTTTCTCTCAAAAAGTGCTCGGGTCAGAACGTGTATATTTTCCACGTTTACATTGGATTTGTTTGGAGCTACAGGAGAGGAACTGAAGTCGAGACGTATCCTCATAATCTGTGTATTGATTTATTTCCGCTGCATATGTTGTATTTATCAGTCATTGTACAAACCTATTGTTATAACTGTATACGCTGATCTGTTGTGTGCTATAATTATTTATTCTTATATATATATATATATAAGCAACTTTTCTCTTACTTAAGGAGAATAAGTATATTATAATTTATTCATTTTGTTGTGGGATTCCAACCTTTTCCAACTTTGATGTGTTTGAGTTCTCATCCTTCTATTCTAACATTTCTTCTTTTTCACTCTCTACCTTTTTTCTTTTAACTTTATGAATTTTCGATATTGAAATCAACATTCAATCTTCTAATTTATAGAAAATACCATGAAAGTACAACTTCTTATTTAAATACATACACAGGATACTTCGGGATTCCAGAACAAGTATTAAATAAATAAATAAAAACACTGGTAGCTGAAAGAGCAGATTTGCAGGAACAAAGCCTCTCCGCTCCAATGAGGCAAAACCGCTCCAAAGAGGCAAACCAATTAAAACGTGGGATTTTTCACAACAAAGTTCGTTCTTTTAGATGAGGTTTTTCGTTCAAACTGCACATACAATATTGCATTTTGATTAGTTGCCACATGGCAACAGGAGGGCTTTGACCCAGTAGATCTGCTCCCACTGAATTTACACTAATAGCTGTCCGTAACCTGAATTAGAAAACAAACTGATTTGACAAGAAGACTTCAAAGGCCATTTAAAAGAACCATACTCCATCTGACAAGTCAAAATCAAGCAAATGCATCAATTCAAGAGGTAGATTCGTATAGCCAAAAAAATATATTACATTTACTGTTTCAGTTGATCTAAGGACTGATCTACCGCTGAATCATAGCCAACTGAAATACACTGGTGCTTAAAAAATTGTTCCCTATATACAACACAGTTTGTCCAAAAATATTAGGGTGGATGCAATAACAAACATCAAAAATGGCATCCTCTAACACGTGGAGAAAAAAAAAAAAAAAATTGTTCTCAATAAAAATAAAAGCAGTACAGGTAATTAAGGTAAAACAGTTTGCCAATAACTTATAGACATGGCAACTTTCTTTCTTTTTTCCCTTTCCATTTACCAACAACCAAGCACACTTAATTTATAACATAAAGAGGATGACATTTTTACAAAATGATTTAAATAATAATAAAAATAAAAGAGCTATTTACAGATTTACCTAAGTAGCAAGATTATTTTTGAGAGCCTCCATGAACAATTCGTGAAATTTCCTGACATTGGTGACAATATGCATGGAGGCTAATGAATATAGGAACATACAATTTTGATATATAAATATTACTAAGCTTGGTAGGTGTCATCGGCATAGATTGATACACATGCATCAGCAGCCCCAGCAGCAAGTAACAATTTATATGGATGAAAAGCAAGGCTGCTGACTGAGCCAATTTTTTGGCCCATAAACGTTGGATAATATTTGATTATGCTTAAATGTGTCCCTTCTAAGCTGAATACTTTGACGATTTGCTTTGCAGATCCACTTGCGATAACTGGAGCATGTCTATGAACAGCTAATGCTGTAAGAGATCCTCTATGCGCATCAATTGTAAGGTATGCTTGAGAGGGATTTCTTATATCAAGGAATTGGATGTCTCCAGCTTGAGAAGCACTTACAATCTGGATTTGAATTTATAGAAGTACATGTAATAAATATTACTTTGTTTGAATGACATATGCTTTGGAAGGCTGTTTATTATGCATTACCTTAGTTGAATCAAGGCCAGGCTGAAAGCCAATCCCAACAACCTTTTTTATTTTCTGCGTATGTAAATTTGTTGAACAAATATGCCTGTATGACAAGCTAGAATTTAGTTCCACAAAAGAAATCAAACCGTGCATCATCAAATCAGTCTTACAATACAATATGTTGGTGACACTAAAGAAGGTGAGCTTACAAGTCAGGAGTACGGACATCATATATTCTGACAGAACCATCCATAAAGCCAGCAGCAAACTGGCCACCATGATTTTGAGAAGCAGACTATCAAATTAGATGGAATGTGTTAGATTGTAATCGCATATCATATCATAATTTATTTAATTCTGTCTATGAAATGACAACACAAGATCATTCAAAATTTCCTATTGTAGTTTCCAGTAAAATGTCGAAAATTTAAGTAGCCAATTTTGGCTGATTATACACATTCACAGACAGTTGGCACTTCCCAAATGGATAATAAATAACATAACAAAAAATAAGAAACTTCAGCATTTACGAACAATCAACAATTGAAAGACATGAAACAGACTTACCAAAGCCGATATGCAGCTGTCTGATGAGGATGAAATTGAACAAGCATTCTGTTCTTTATCTAAATCCCAGACAGATACTGATGGCATATCACTTGAAGCATACTGCAACCAAAGCAGCATTTATTTAGTTTGAGAGCATAAAGAAGGATATTATGTGTTCACGCCCATATATACATGTATGTATGGGCATTGCATATACATGTTGTATTTATATCTCATACTTGTGAAGACCGAACCATGAGTCAAACCATATTGGTGCAAGGTCAGGTTTTCGCGGATCAACCCGCCAGACCGTGAGAACCGTGCTGATAGTTAATTTCTATTTTTCTAACTTGAACGTAAAATTATTTCAAATATAGTTAAAATTTAACCAATTAGAATTAATGTATTGATATTTAAGACAGTTATTTTTTAGCATTTCATAACAGATAATCTGAAAAACTAACAAGTTTGTATAGCAAAGTTTGAAATCATAGTAGTTAAGGCGCTAAAGCGCAAAAAGGCGCACGGCTTGAGCCTTGGGCTTTTTTGCGTCTTGGGCTTTTTGGTGCGACTTTTAAAAAAAGGCGCACGGCTTGAGCCTTGGGCTTTTTTGCGCCTTGGGCTTTTTGGTGCGACTTTTAAAAAAAGGCGCACTGAATATATTAAAAAAAAATAAAAAATCCTGCAGCAGAGGACAGGCACGACGACAGAAAAGGCGGCGGCGGCGAGGCTGCAGCGGCGGCGAGGCTGTAGTGGTGGCGACAGAGGCTATAGCGGTTTCTTTAAAAGCATCGAAGTCCAACTGTTGAGCTGGAAACCCTAAAATTGAACAAACCCAGTTCGGTTTCTCGAGGCGCGCTTTTTAGCCTTGGCGCCTCGAAGTAGGGGTGAGCGTTTGGTTGGTTTGGTTTATCCGATGATAAATTTGTCAAACCAAATTATAACCAATAAAAATGAAAACCAAACCAAACCAACCAAATTAAGTTTGGTTGGTTTGGTTGGTTATCCGATTAAACCGAAATAAAAAAGGTTTACACTATGTGTTTGAAATATTCACTATAATTTGAAACAAATTAGAAATATATGATTACAGTATTATTATTTTTGATTTTTAATATTAATTTTGACACATAGATGATGATTAATACATACTTAATAACTAAACTAGCCTAAAATGTTTATTATAATACTGATAATTTAGAAAATATAGTAAAAATTCGGTTAATTTGGTTAAACCGATAACCGAACTTAATATTTTTTCGGGCCAATTACAAACCGATTTAATTTCAAAACCGAACCAAACCGACCAAAATAAATTGGTTTGGTTGGTTTATTTGGTTTAACCGAATAATGCTCACCCCTACCTCGAAGAATGGCGCAAAAAGGCGCGCTTTTCCTGCGCCTCCCGTAGCGGAGGCGCCTCGAACATCGGCGAGGCGCAGGCCTTGCGCCTGCGCCTTAGGCGCGCCTAGGCGCGCGCCTTAACTACTATGTTTGAAATTTAATTTTTTTATAACAAACAAGGATTAGTTCAACAATAATACGTAAAAATGTACGCTAATAATAAAATATTATCTAAAACTCAGTAAAAATGTACTTGTTAAATTGATTATGCCTAAAATGTAAAGTGCAGAGACAATTTTTTGTCAAATTTGAATCACCGTAAGGTTCAAAGAGGCCGGTCTAGGATTTTGAGGTTAAACCGTGGGTTTATGCACGTGCAAGGTTATTCTATTTTCAAAGCCGTGACGGTCCAAGTTTGAAGGTTAACCGTGATTGAACCGAGATTGGGTTGGGTTTTAAAACACTGGTATGAAGTATGAATGTACGCATTTATATGTATGTATGTGCATACATATATGTATTAAGTGTTTGTGTGCGACACGTGTACATGCATATGTGTGTGTGTGTGTAATCAAGGGCAATTGGTTTAATACCAAATAGCCAGATTGTTGTTGCCAGTCTACTACTGCATTTGATGCTCGAACTCCTTGTTTATGCGGCTGGGTTGAAGAAAATGCAGTTACAAGCTTCTGTTTATTCATTTGAGTGTAATCCTTCCATACTCTTACATTTCCATCGCCTGCATTTAGATTATACAGATCATGTCTGGTAATTGCTAATTTGCTACAGATTGGAGACAGAAAAACATGCTACTGTATAATGCAACTTCTGATTTTACATATCATGTATGGTAATTGCTAATTGGCTACAAATGGGAGACAGAAAAACATGCTACTGTATCATGCAACTTCTGATTTGTGGCAATGCACGATTCCCACCATCAAAAAATGACATTGTTGACATCCTTTTTCAGTGCACGTGTGAGTGAATGTGCAAAAATATGACTTGAGAGGGTGGAAGCACAATTTCGATTAAGGTATGATGTATGCGTTGGAGCGGATATCAGGAACTTACTTGAAGCCACTAGAAGCAAGCTATCATCAAGCTCATTTACAAGACACAGTTTTGAAATTCCTCGATCGGATAAATTATGGTTATCAAATGAATTTAATGGGGTAGGCTCCTCATAATTCCATACCCTGCAAAATAATAGCAAGTACCATGAACAATTATTTAGGTCAATTTTTTGTCACATCATTATCAAATAAAAAAAAGGTAAAATATGCTGCAGTCGAAAACATCAAGCATGGCTAGTTTACTCAAGTAAAACGCCACAACTCTTGTACGGCTAACCAAACATTTCACTTGATTTTTTTAACAAGGGCCTTTAGTTTCATTCACATTAAGAAACATCAATCATGGATAAAGACATTGGTTTTCATAAATATATTATCCAAACAAGACCCTTTCTCATATCATTAAGTATTGTCATACTCTCTGTCAATACCGAAAACCACTTCAATAACTGTGTACGTGGATGAGAATTCAGAATGAAGAAGGATGGTTTGGCGAATGATACTGGAATGAAGAGAACGATAATGAATAGCCTTGACCTTCGGGTCATAATTAAAATGACTAAAACAGGAGCTATACCGAGACCAATGGGGTCATACCCCTTATCGAGCATGCTTCTTCGAACCCATTCTATTACTTTTGTGATCGATTTGGTGTGCACCTTTGATTCGAAGTGTGTTCGAGGTGGGCGGTAGTTGCGGCTACGCGTCACCACTAGTCTGGTTCTGTAAATGGTAGATTCCTACCCTGGGTATCGCCCCGCGTGCCTTGTCATATTATCCTGAACGAGCCTATTACGAATTTGTTTTGTACCATACCTATGGAGTGCTCCCTGAGTATCCCGCCGGTTTAGAGGGGCTTACAGTATTGTATAGACCACGGGAGTAAAGGTTTGCAGTCAACTAGAGCTTCTTTTTTTAATCACCTCATTATACCCTTGGAGGAAGGCTAACCAGACTTCCAACGTGGTCTATAATATTATAAAACATCAAAAAGCTAACTGTGAGACTGCAATCCAAAAAAAGGCATGGAAATCCGCAAATAACTAGCGACTGTTCACAAAATTGCACACATCTCCAAGTCCGTGAGATTAACGATAATAGCGATTATAATGACAACTAATAATCACCCAATAGGAAGAAACCAACCAATAATCAATTACTAATTCAAGTACCAACATCACGTCAACAGGTACAGGTAGAGATCAATGTCGGTCAAGATGAAAACGTTGAAATGGTCCGGTGCAATCAGATGGCGACTCCTTAAAATACTACATAAAATGCACAATGACAAACGGAAAATTTCAGAATATACTGCATATCTAGTTTTACCTGATCCTTTCATTTTCATCAGCAGCAACGACGATAGGAGAAAACGGCAACAACAATGCAGCTTTTGTACCAGTTTCAAACTTGGTATCCCAGCTAGCAATTTGATTATTGAGCCTGCTTACAGCTGCAATCCAAAGATCAAAATTAAGAAACCAACATGATAAAATTACATTTCAGTGAAATAAATACGGTGTTCAACTCACGACAATGCTGGCATTTGGCAATGCTATCTAATGCAATTTTCTCTCTGTCTTCTCGTCTACTCATAATTTCTTCGTTGTCATCGGCTGCTATAAGAAGAGGTCTTGAAAAATGACCGCAGCTCCAATTGTATATTGTTGACTGTGGTAGCAAACTGCGCTCCGTCTGCCCTGATGACCCAGCAGAATCCACAACGGGATCAGCTGATTCAGGTGAATTAAGTAGGTTTGGCCTGAATTCTAGTGAATACACACGACGTAGTCCAGTTAGGTAACTTGGTCTTGGAGGGCTAACTGGAGGCGTTCGAAATGTCAATGGTAAATGACCTGCAGATGGTTGACAATAAAATTACAAGGATACCGAATGACATAAAAGGATAACAGATGAGCAGAAAGAGCGAGCTGACAGGTAGTAACAAAAAATGTTCCGGCTTGAAATCTTACGATAGCGGAATTAATGCCCTTTAAGCTAAAATAACTCTTAATTGGAACCATCTGCTAAGGATTCCAAAAATGCAAACAGCTCTAAATCTAGGTGTACACTGAACTGCCAAATTATAGGCTAATAGTCAACGCAAAAAAATCAACTGTCATCTTCCTTGTTAGATATATGTGTATGTATGTAGCTTTACATTAATATATACATATTCATAATGAGTTCACCATATGTAACAAAATGAATAATTATCATAGCTTACATAAGAAATGCTTACAAAATAATTAATGAGAAAACATCAATAATATAGATCGCGCTCATCAACCAAGATACAAATAGCACAATGCATAATATCTTGAACCAGAAATGAAAATTGGAAAATTAATTAAACACGCTAATCCATACCAGCAATGTTCCTCATTTGTTGATAAATTACTGCAATATAATGGTAGGGCACAAAGTGTCAAAAGAATTTCTAGATGCTTTACAGAGCAGTACGGTTTTCCTCTCAAGGAAAATAGTTTCAAAAAATGGCAAGAAAAATGTATAATTTTGCATAAGGAATTTTTTTTTAAGAAAAAAAAAGGCCCCACAACATTTAATATAGCCTTTCTAAATTTGGGTGGGCAGGGATACTTGAGGCAATGGAAAACATGGGGTCATAGAGGAAATGCATGTTACATACATGGTGTTATTGTTGATCCTGCTGTCGTTATGGAATTGCATACAAGGCAAACATGTGTTTAAATATGTGGTGGAAGGGGTGGTGCTGTTTTTTTTTTTTTTTTTTCTTTTGGATATGAAAATGCATGTTTACAACTAATGAAAACCTCCGATTTTCTTTTGAATTTGCATAGGTATATTTACCCAAAAAAAAAGTGTTATAGATCACCAGGATATTTTAGGTGAAAGAAAAATTAGGCTTTTTTTTTCATTAACCAGCATGTAAATGCATCTAGTACAAGCAACTGAACAATCAGAAGGGGCAAGGAAGAAGTTATCCTAGGTCACGCCTCTAACAGGCACATAACGTTCCGAAAGTTAGATCTTAACTGATGAAAACCCAATGCAGAAATAAGCTGGTGAGCAAATAAGCAGTAATATAAAGTGCAGATTCAAAACCCAAAGCATTACTACCACTGTTATCACAGCAAACGATTAGTCGCGACTAGTCGCCGTTGAGGCATCGACTTGAAGCCTCGACTTACAATTTGTCACTATTTCGGGCGACTGGAACCACTGTTATCACGGCAAGCAACTAGTCGCCGACTAGTCAAGGTTGAGGCATTGACTTAGCCTCGACTTGCAGTTTGTAAGTATTTCGGGAGACTGGAACGAAAAAGGTCGACTAGTCAATCGACAACGCGGAACGACTTACCGACTAATTTTTAATTGGGACTAGAAAGAAATCCAGGTTAGATTGAAAGAAAAGAATTCGAGCAGAGCAAAAGAACGAATAAAAAAAAACAGTTCGATTAAAAAACAGTTCGAACAAAATAACCAAGGTTATTGTCACTAATATATTGTTGGTATGTCACTAATATTGCTGCCTATCTATGGTTGCTGTCACTTTTAATTGCTGCCCTGCAAGAAACAATGAGGTACCTTGGTATATGTTTGAATTTTATCCATATGTATTAGTTAGAAATTTAGAATTACATATATGTATATATTCATTTATCGACTAGTCCAATAGTCGACTAGATGGACGTCTGTCGACTCGACTCGACTTACCAACGTAATAACCATGACTGGAACAAAAAGGTCGACTAGTCAATCAACTAGGCGGTACGACCCGACTAACTTATAATTGGGCCAAAAAAGAAACCCATGTTAGATTGAAAGAAAAGAATTCGAGCAGAGCAAAAGAACGAACAAAAAAACACTTCAATAATAAACAGTTCAAACAAAATAACTAAGGTTGTTGTCACAAGTATATTGCTGGCCTGTCACTAATATTGTTGTCTATCTATGGTTGCTGTCATTTTTTATTGCTGCCCCGCAAGAAACAATGAGGTACCTTGGTACATGTTTGAATTTTATCCATATGTATTAGTTACAAATTTAGAATTACATATATGTGTATATATTATTGGACTAGCCTACGACTAGTCCACTAGCCGGACCTTTGTTGACTCGACTCGACTTACCGCCGTAATAACCATGATTACTACATAAGACTATAGGCTAGATGACTGGTGAAAACTGGAGGTTATATGCAAGGTTCGAGAACTCGGTTTCCGTCTTGGTTTCGATCATCTGAAAATTTATTGGTTTCGGTCAATTTCGGTCCAAATATCAGTTTTTGTATTTTTAATGAAAAAGTAATAATAAACATCGCAAATCCACATAAAAATATAGTGTACAAAAATATGAAAATGCTCAGGTCCATTTACATATGCAATTTTCAAGTCAGTTCAGTGTGAAAGTCCAACGTATTCAGGTCCATATGCAATTTAGGTCAGTTCATCCCCACCCCCCATAACCACCCCCCCCCCCAAAAAATACAATACAGTTGTACAATTATTCAGCATAACATATATTCAACTAGACATATAGTCTTTAGGACATGCAATACGAACAGCAGGAAGCCCTAAAAAAGGAAATGAAAGGTCAATCAAACATATATTCGGCTGAACATCTCTCCCACTCGGCATATGTTATCATGAGAAAAAGGGGGCCCGGGGGGGGGGGGTGAGGAAAGGGCGCACAGCTAAAAAAATCGACAGTCGATTGCAAACCGAAGCCAGATGAAGCAGGAGTTCTTCGATTCTGATGATCGCAGAAGAAGAAATTGTGGTAATTGATACTCTTTGATTGCTTACTTGCAAATGTTGTTTTATCTTTTGCCTTTTGAATTCTGGATTTCTCGCATGCATTTTTGTCGTCAACCAATTGATTTCGCGATTTTTTTTTTTCTATCGATGTTTAAATGGGATCCCATCCCAGGATCTGCCGGAACCAGTACGAGATAATCAGAATCTCGTGGGTCCGGCTGGAACCTCAAACAATGGTTATAAGCTTTTAATTTGTTAGTGAATAAAGTTTGAAACGCGAAATTCTTGGCGATTGCAGTACAATAATATGAAACAAAAGTTTATTGGCAAACAACACATGAAAAGTAAACTCAGTCTCTTAAAGGGAATATAAATTACTCAAAATCGTTGGCAGAAAACGAGTGTCAAAATATAAAAGTTTCAACAACGGCTTGGTATTACATAGCACCAGCCAAATATTTTTTGTAATTTCAAACCGGAAAACCCAACAATAAAGATTCCAGTTTGTATGATTTCTTTCAGAAGGCCTCCACACTTTTGTGTTAAATATTATGTTTATTGGCAAACAACACATGAAAAGTAAACTCAGTCTCTTAAAGGGAACGAAAATTACTTAAAAATGTTGGTAAGCGAGAAAACGAGTGTCAAAATATAAAAGTTTCAACAATGACTTGGTATTACATAGCACCAGCCAAATATTTTTTGTAATCTCAAACTGGAAAACCCAACAATAAAGACTCCAGTTTGTATGATTTCTTTCAGAAGGCCTCTACACTTTTGTGTTAAATATTATGTTTATTGGCAAACAACACATGAAAAGTAAACTCAGTCTCTTAAAGGGAACGTAAATTACCCAAAATCGTTGGTAAGCGAGAAAACGAGTGTCAAAATATAAAAGTTTCAACAATGACTTGGTATCACATAGCACCAGCCAAATATTTTTTGTAACCTCAAACCGGTAAACCCAACAACAAAGACTCCAGTTTGCATGATTTCTTCCAGAAGGCCTCTACACTTTTGTGTTAAATATTATGTTTGTATGGACAGAACCTTAAAACATTGGGAAAATATGGAAGTTTCAACAGTGTCTTGGTACAACATAGTACATCCAAATATTTCTTATATAATCTTAAATTGAAAAACCCCAACGATAAAGACTCCAGGTTGGATGATTTCTTTTCGACGGCCTCTTCACTTTTGGGTTTTAATAATACCGATAAAAACTTATGAAAACTTAAACATCGGGAAATTTAGTCTAATCAACGATGTGACATGTAAATTCAACCATGTACAAGAATGCAAACCTCCATAATTCAAGTCACTTACCAGCATTCATGTCAAACCACGAGTTTGATCTTGCTAATCCACCAATATTAGCAGATGCTGGAGCAGAATGTTCTCCAGCATTAGAAGTACTAGCGCCATACTTTGTAGTTTTTGCGATAACCTGTTCAATGCCAATGATAGACAATGTTTTCCTACCTAAACCTGCAACTCTAGGGGATGGATCTTTTGCCAAAGTAGACATCGCAAGAACACATTGGGAATATAATGCATTATCATGACATTTAGAACTTGAGCTGGATATATTTGAATAATTAACGCTTCCATTGACATTGTTCTCCTTCAATAGCATGCCAGAATCAGAATGTTGAGAAGAATCATCTGATACTGGCGAACCATACATGATCCCAGTAGATGTAACCGGGTTACTTGTGGATATTCTTCCATCTCGATTGTTGGCCATGCAATCACTGCCAACTCTTAAAACAGGACCAATGGGAGAAGGAATTGAGCTTCCAGATTGCATATACTGGGTATTGTTAGCACTAATGTTAGTCAACGATGGCAATGAAGTCAGCATTGAGCTAGGCTGAGGTTTCCAGAATGTGGAAGCAATTGACTTTAAGTGTTTATTGTGGCCAAAGGCAAATCGACCAAGAGCTGTCAAATAAAATAGCAAGTCAAGAAATTTACATACATACATACATATATGAGGGTTATGTAGCACCCCTCTTTTGGAGCATCCATTTTGCACCGGAACCACAGCCACTCGTTTACATTTAAATAATAAGTGGGTGGAAGAGAGAGTGTGAGTTAGGGGAAGAGAGAGAAAATGGATGGTGTGACGGAAATCAGAAGGCATTTAGGGGTGCTACACTGTTTGGAGTGCAATGGAACACACACACACACACACATATATATATATATATATATATATATATATATATATATATATATATATATATATATATATATATATATATATATATATATATATATATATATATATATATATATATATATATATATATCGTATCCCTGCCCATCTACATTTTTAGGTAACATACCTGCAGCAATTTCTGCCCTAACAAGAGGACTACCATCTGCAACGATAGGCAGCAGACTCCTAACAATGTCAAGCTCAACCTTTTTTTCATCGTCATCATCGCCATCCTCATCAACCCCGTGTCTGTCCCCAGAATCTACACCTAACTCAAGAAGTGTGCCAAGAGCAAAAACTGCAGACGCTCTAACCTGTATACATCCAAGACATCATCATCATAAAAACGAGGATGAAAACTGTCCCATATAATCTGCTTGATCAATGTAACTGCCTGCACATTACTGCACTCTGCTTGATCGATTGTGGTTATATTAGTACAACCAGATGGACACTGGCTGACAGAGGATCATTTATTCATTTTTAAAAGCCAAATAACTATAAAATCTGAAAAAGAAAGTTCAAAGTTCATAAGATAGTAACAAATAGAACAGCTCTTACCTCAGCTTGTGGTTCCAGCAATAATGGTGCAAGTATTGCAGGTGCATCTAACTGCAAACCCATGCTCTGTGCTTCAGTGTAATCTTCCCACAGCTTTCCAAGACATAAACATAGCCACTGAAGAAGTAAAGGCTCGGTCTGAGCTTCATTCGTCACTGCATATTGCACATGTTTCAAGCACACATCAATTAGGCTAGCTCTCACGCATGCTTCCTGCCCTTTTTGATGTCCGTCAACAATGACTGCTAAAACAAAAGCAGCCATTGCACGCTGTTCTGGGTAAGCATCCACGCTATCAAGAAACTTAATGAAATATGCATGACCTCCATCTTTTACCAGGTCAACCTGACAGGACTAAATAGCAAGAAAAAGAAAATAGAACAATTGTTGTCATTGGCTTTTGGCATTTTAATATTTTCATGGTTTATAAATGTGCAGATGCAAAAAAAATGGTTTCTGCCTGAAGCAATATTTTGGGAATGGTTTCCAATTGTAAATCCAAATGTCATGATTCCATCATGGGAATTAATCGCTGAAAAAACACCTAAAAGCTAATTTGATAGATAATTATCCGGCAGATGTTTACTGTTTGAACAGCAGCTCAAAATAGCAAATAAACATTAATACTAGAATAAGAACAGCAAGGCAGTGTAGGGCTTTACTTCATTTTATTTTTGTGTTTTCAATAACCAATATGCGTGTCAAATGTCAACGGAGAGAATGAGGAATTAGAAAACCCTAGTCATTCCATCAAAGAAGACAGGGTGAAGAGAAAGGATAGTTTCGATATATCTCGGAAAACGGAAATTAAGAAAAGTCATTTTCAATTTTATATTTTAACATTTCTCAAATCTACCATTTTCCGACCTTTCTATTTTAAGATTGTCAATGAATACACGAAAATATGTGCACATATATCCAATATCCGAAAGAACAGATATGGATACTAATACAAAAGCATCTACATCCGAAAATTATCAATTTAGCATAGTTTATATCATGTATGTTTTAGCATAATGAAATATACGATGTTCACTGTTTATATTATGCAAGGTTTCAAATCTCGGAAATCTCGGCCGAGATCTCGTTTTCGAGATCAGGCGATTCGAAACAACAAATGTCAGTCATATCTCGTTTTAACTGAATCTCGGCCGAGATTTGGAGATCTCAACTGAGATCTATTAACGAGATCTCGACCGAAACTGTTGAATTTTAATTTTATAACGGACCGGGTCCATAATATTTTCTTTACTTCTAGGCCTATATTTGTTGTGTTATTTAAATAACAAACTAAAAGCTTCCTATTTCAGCTCTAGCCATGATGTTCTGTACATATACAATAAGAATATGCATGTACAACCAGAACATGTTGTCATCTACGAAGCAGGGGTGCGGCACCAACATGTCGAACTGCCGTATGGGGGTGTGGGGGTGCGCGGTGGTGCGGCTGGAGAGGCCAGGCGGCGCATGAGAGGCGGTAGAGTTTCGTGTTTTAGGGTTTCGTTTGAGGAGGGTTTGAGAGGAGTGAGGCCGAATGTCTGATGATGAAGCGGTGGACGGTCAAAGCTAAGGTGGAGGTGGCGATATGGGAAAGTACGCAACTTTTTTTTTAATTTTTTTTCGACAGCGATTTTTCTTTCTGATCTAAGCGGCGGTAGAGTTTCGTGTTTTAGGGTTTCGTTTGAGGAGGGTTTGAGAGGAGTGAGGCCGAATGTCGGATGATGAAGCGGTGGACGGTCAAAGCTAAGGTGGAGCTGGCGATATGGGAAAGTACGCAATTTTTTTTAATTTTTTTCGACAGCGATTTTTCTTTCTGATCTAAATCAAAAAGGGAGAGTGAAGATCGGTATTTAGGAATTAACTCGAAAAGGAGGAACGCTAGGAACGGGTACAAGTGAAAGAAAAGAGGAGACATTTATGTTGAAATTTTTTCCCCACTTCTCTACCTTTTCTCTTTCTTTGAATCTGAAAGGTTTTTTTTTTTTTATTTCACCCAATTAGTATGAGAAGAAGATGCGGTAGTAGATCTGGAAAGAAAAATAGGTGGGCGAAATTTTCTGACAGGTTGAGAAAATAGTGACAAGTGGAGTTACTGAGGGTCCAAATGCAACATGCTTTTAAATGTAAAAAAAAAAAAAAAACTGTCAACAAATAGGTTTGCAAACCCTAAGAAAAGACAAGAGAAATGTACTTGACTATTTAGGATGTTAACTTATTTATTTGACTACTTTGTTTGATTAAAATGCATCTGTTGAATTTTATATATATATATATATATATATATATATATATATATATAGGGATAGGATCAGGAGCACCCCTTTCGCCCCCCTGATTTCCACCACACATTCTCGTTTCTCTCTCCTCCCACTAATTCTCTCTGCCCCCACTGACTTATTTTACAATAAATATGTGGCTCAAATTAAGGTGCAAATGGAAGGCTAAAAAAATGGGATGCTCTGGATCGTGCCTCATATACATACATATATATATATATATATATATATAATATTTGTCGTATCCCTCCGCACCCGAATCATCATATTTTTGAATTTGTCGAATTCATGTACCCTTGTACCACGCACCCGCATCAGCGCACCTACACCAATGCTTCTTAGGCTGTCATTCATCTGTACAAACAAGACATCACTCTTTGCGCATTCCAAATATTGTCCTACACTTGTACAAACAAGAAAATGTTATTTTTATGAATGCTTAGTCACTGACCCATTGACACTGTTTATTATATAAAACAAGAAATTAATTAGTAATTTCTTAACTATGCAACTCTATTTTAACTTGTTTGGCTGTATATATTTTTAAATGATTGCAAACTCATTCCAAAAAAAGAAATATTTATTTCTAAATGATTGCAGATTGTATATATTTCTTAACTATGTAAGTGTATTATACATCTCTTCATCTGATTGTGATGTTATACATTGTGTAGAAAAATGCTAATATTTATTACCCTTGTATAATCGCCATGATTTTTCAAGCTGCAAATTATTAACAACCAGTGTACTCCTGGTGAAAATCAAGTTAATTAAATAATTATTTTGTAATTAACATTTATAAATTAGTTGCATACTTGAATGTAAACTAATGTTGAAAATATTAAGTAGTCCGAGATCATTTCGAGATGTACTTTATGATCCGAGACATAATTCCGAAATGAACACTAATATTCATTTATCTCGTCCGAGATCTCACCCAATACGAGAATGCGTCCCAAAAAGTTTCAAAACGGAACGTGACCGAAATCTGAGATTTAAAACCTTGATATTATGTATGTTTTAGCATTATGTATGTTTGTATTATCAATTTGGTAGTTTGCACGCTTTTAGTGCAAACCGCTCAGACTTGTAAATTATTAACATATCCTTTGATTTGGCACACTATTACGATATAGCACACTTCTATAAATAGTGGGATTGAGGGAAAAATCTATGTTAAACCAGAAAATTTTATTTATATTTCTTGATTGATCAATTGTTGGTAAATAGGATAATTATTTGATAACCATATATACTCGCAAATGCAGATAATATCCGAAAATGGATTTCAAATGTGGATGCGGATATAACTCTATCCGCATCCAAAAGTATCCGTTGATAGGACTAGGCTTCGTCCATGCATTTTAAAGTACACATTAAAAATGCAAACTAAAAACTCGTTTCCAAACCAAACACTACGCAAAATTTCGATTTTGCTGTCTCAATCAAGAATGAGAAGGCTGAATGAAAAGTGTAAAACAATATCTCTGTTTTCTGGAAATATGTATAACTCTTGAGATAAAAATAAGGCCAAAAAAATAAAAGTGTGTGCACACTTCTATCTAAAAATCATGAAAAAACAATGTTGACCAAAAGCTAGTCTGGTGCCTAGTCCAATTCCCCATCCAAATGGATTTTTTATATGTTCTTCATTTCTAAACGGAAATGTAAAAAAAAAAAAAAAAAAAAAAAAAAAAAAAAAAAAAAACATACGTGCCTCCTAAATGTAAAAAGTAAATCGTTCCAAGAACATAAAATACCTTATCAAGAGCAAGAATCTTCGTCCATATAAATACTAGAATTTGTCGCAAATCCAATGCAGTTGTTTGTAATAATTTGAGCACATAAGGGAAGATGCCAACGGACAAAGCCTGATATTATTATGGAAGTTTCAGACTTTAATTACAGTACTTATACAGTTAGAAAAAAGCTGAGCAAGTAAACATATGTTGGCAAGCAATACCAAATCCACTGCCCACGGTCCCATATCAAGGAATCTTCCCAGTAGTACTAGAGCACGAAAACGATGAGATTGGCTAAGCAAAACCTGGTATTAAAACGGAACCAAGAGGACAAACTAAGTTTATATCGATCAATACTTGAAATTCAACGGAATAAATTGTCTACTGCGTAAATGTAATCAACTAATCTGATGGTCTTTATCCCACAAAAGGTCCAACTATACATTGCCCTCGACATTAATCTTTTCAAAATCTAAGATTTTTGTAGCAATGAGCTGGATTGTCAATTATTAAAATGATCATGCTGACATGTAGTATCCAACTCAATACTCCATATATAACACGATCACTCAATTAATGTATTTTTAAGCTTTTAGCATTGAGGAACAAACAGTAACTGATCAAATACATTTGTATAAAGTAACCTGAAAGTTCTTCTCACCTGAAGTACAATTGGTAATTGTTCTGGTGGCTTTTTATGTTCAGAACCATGGTCAAGCCAAACTTCAAATGCAGTCAATTGTTCTGTAAAAAATGGACTTGGCTGAAAAATAAATGAATGGTGGGTTAAGTTGGGAACATGAACAAAAGGAAAAGAACTGCATGTTAATTCACACTGACATGAACTCCACAGATTATTTGATGTATATCATTTTTGGGAGGAAAAAAAAAATGAGAAAAGCAAAAAAAGCTCACATCCGACATAGGTGCTTGAATTACGAACGCAAATTATGCAGAATAATCACACATTACAATTAAATTAGGCTGGTATATATCACAATCAAACAGTGGCGAAAGTTGAAGAAAAAACATCAGCCTAAAATATGATTTCTATTGATGGCTGAAAAAGGCGGGTCGGGTGAAAGGTTTTGCTACCATTTAGGTACTAATGGAATTAAGAACATTTTCCCATCATTTAAGCGACAATTGAATCAAGAATGTATAACAGAACAGACCTCAAATTCCATATTTGGATCAGCAATCAACTGTGGAAGCTTAGAAAGACACAGCTCAGCAGCCATGTCCCATGCATCCCTGAAAATATTAATATCTGAGAAATAAAATATGATATCTACATATCATTAATAGAAATCATTTTCAACTGCCAAATTGATGTATAGGGAACTAGAATGCTCTATATTTGTGAAATGGTCTACAATCTTTTGTAACAGGAAGAAAATGTTATCATCTTAAGCTGGCATACGAAGCAGATGTTTATATCAAATCACTCTGCAGATTAAAAACCGTTTATTGTTTATTTATTTCTATTCTTTTTTGTTTTCCCCTCTGAATAACTAAACTTTGCCATAACTGTTTTTACATAGAATTAAAATATCATGGATGTGCAAATTAGCAAGTAACATATTACAAAAATATAAAGTGGTGATATGATTTATGCAACACAAATAACAGATGAAAAGAAACAATACAGTGGATATAAGAATGACGCGCGCACCACATATGATGTTGATGGGTAGATGGCAATAATGGATATGACACTGGGCAACAATTTGCAGTTCTCATTATTCGTTCAGCGAGCAGAAAATTACGGAAAAGACTAGCAACAAGTAAATCTTGTCTAAATAACCGTTGAAAGATACCTGCATAGTCAATTTTAAATAAGCATAGATACAGTCTGTTTTGAGGTTTCATTTCACTTGGAAAAAGAATATCATTTAAAAAAATACCACGGGGAAGAACATTCCAAGCAATAGTATCAGTAACTGCTGTGAAAATCCAGTTTAATTCCCCTAAAAGGGTTCTTCGATCAGTTTGGCGGCCAGGAATTTGGTCGATAAGTGAATAATCCAGAAAATCATAAAGCAGAGAACGCGATTTAAACCTGTAGGGGAAAATAAATTTAGATGGATAATAATCTACCAGGAAATATAGTGAAGTTAGCAGCATCCACAATAATATGAAAATAATACACATCAACGAGAAACAGTCTCTAAAATAGAAACACAAATACAGAAACAGAACAAGGTAGCATCATCTGAAGTGAGTCGGAAGCAACATGATCTAAATGTGTTTGCAGTGAGCACCATTTGCGCAGAAAAATTGACGACAGCTAAAGTGGTGACTGCAGCAAAACGTTTGTGGTCATTTGAGCAAAGTAAAATAGTTGATACAACGGTGAACGTAAATAGTTAATTTATGATTAGTGATTAGTTAGTGGTTAATTAAATGTTTAGATTTATACCATACATTAATTATAAGAACGGTTTGTTTATTGAGCATTATTACCATGCGCATTACAAAATAAGCGGATATATATAATTTCATGAAAATAACCAATATTCCAAGATAAAACAAGTCATCAGAACACATGTCAGGGATTTGCTCTAATATATATCAAACTAATTAAACCAATCAAATATCGAGTGGGGACACAATCAAATAAAATCCCAAATCATAGTAGTTCATGTCTCACTGAACCCACCAACAATCAACTTCCCAAATCTAAACCCCAAAAAAAAAGTGAGTTTAATAAAGTACCTCAAAATTATGTCGGATTTTTGGATTATTTTTTTGGTTTTGGGATTTCTATAATAGTGAAAAAATGGTGAGTACAATGGGATCAAGGTTTTAAATCTCGGATATCGGTCGCGTTTCGAGGACTTTAGAGACTTGATCTCGTATCGGGGGAGATCCCGGACAAGATGAGTCTAACTCGGGGGTCCATCTCGGATCTGAAAGTTCATATCGGAACAATCTCGGGCTACATGATATGTTAAAAAATGATATTCTTACAAAATTATTTTTATGAATGCTATTAAAAACATAGTAATTTAAACTTGAATTGCAAAATCACTTTATTATTCTTAATTTACGAAAGATCATTCATACTCTAAATCGTAATTAAATTAAAATAGAAATATAACACAATGCAAATAGATTAGTGCTTAAAACATATAATCCATGAAAATGAATCATTGTTAGACGTAAAATATTAAAAAGTTCTGAAACATTAAAAAATACAGCATTAGTAGATCATAAAATACATAATTTCATAGGTAACATATAAAAAAGACGAATTTGAAAATCATAAGCATTGTAGAACATATATGAACATACAATATGGTCATTTAACATGTAAAATGAAAAATAGCAGGAGATTATCATGGCTAGATCTGAGTTTATTAATTATTGCTCTGGCTCAGACACAAATTTAAATTTTAACCAAAAAAACCAAGGTCTCGGACAATATTCCAGTATTTCGTATCGGTCGATATATAGTTTGATATTGCAATATCTCGGGCCACATATTCGAAAGGAGATTTACAGTGATATTTGTTGTTTCGTTTCGGAAGGAGCCCAAAACGAGATCTCAGAGGAGATCGCGGGCGATATTTTCGAGATTTGAAACAGTGCATGGGATTGAAAACATAAGCATTTAAATATAACAGTTGGCATTCGACGCATGGAATGTAGGTTAAGTCAAAAAGATGTTGTACACCTATGTTAAAGAAAAGTATGCTAGCTGGATATTAGCATTGCAGCAGAAGTGAAAGCTGCTTTGATGCATGCATCAAGCGTGAGAGATGTGTTAAGCTGCATCAACTACTTGACACCTATGTCGAATACCACGATGTGGGGGATATTTTGGTAGGGAACAAGCCCTGATGCATAATCAATGTCAAGTATCGTATTTATGAACTGATTCGAATTGAGTGGCATTTATGAATTGATTGCAACTATAGATATTCTACTCGTTGTTTCAACCATTACGGCAGTTCAATTTGATGCCCCAACCAAGGATTTCAATATGGGATTCAAATTGTAAATCGGAAAGTTCAAAATTTGAATCGAAACGGGATTTGAATCGTGAATCGTAGATTCAAATCATAAATCATAAAACGTATATTTCAAATCGAAACAGGATTCAAATTATAAATCATAGACTTTTACTATAATTATATACTATATGTATCTAATATATATTGATGTTTTTTCATGATTGTGTACTAACACAATGTTTTTTCCACTTGTAGGTCACTACTGAGGTTACAAGATTGTGCACAAGAGTTCATTTTTTTTATTTATGTACTTAATGATGTAATAAATAATTGCTCATAATTCTTATCTATTTTTTTGTATGTTGTGTAATATAACTAGTAGAATTTTGTTTCAGCTGAACTGTTTACCTAAGGTTCCATTCAGGAAAAAAAAATAGAATGGTACCTTATAAATAAGCATATGCAATTTTTACATATGTAATATTATATTCTGTAAGCAAAATTGCTATTATATTCTATTTTTATGAAACCGTATAAATAAGCATATGCAATTATTATTTTTTGAATGGTACCATAGGACTTACGTGCTGAAAACAGTATGGTGTTGATATAAACAAATAGTCATATGTGCTATCATATAACCAAAAAAAAAATCCAAAGATTGATATAAATAGATAGTCATATGTGCTATTATATAACCCCAAAAAAAAAAAAAATCCAAAGATTGATATAAACAGAGTCATATGTGCTATTATATAACCCAAAAATAAAAAATAAAACAAAGATTGATATAAACAGATAGTCATATGTGCTATTATATAACCAAAAAAAAAAATCCAAAGATCTAAGTCAAGAGAATAAGCATCAATTGCAGTGAAATAATTGCTAAACAAAGGAAATTTCGACAGCATATCCCCACTAATTCTCAAATCTGATTCACACAGCACTAGGTTAAAAAAAAAAGGAAGGATAGAGCAGGAAGAAGATAAACGAAACCCAAAAAAAAAAAAAAAAACTTACCGACATACCTCTTCGCGCAGTAATAACAGGTGCGGTTCTTACCAGTGTTGTTAAACGCGAAACGCGCACCGAAGCGCCAAGTCCCTTTGGAGCATAAGCGCAACGCGCAAACGCGAAGCGCGCGCTTCATTAAAGCAAAGCGCATAATATATAAAATTTAGATACACACACATTGCACATGTAAACAATATGAACTAATAAAACATAACACATTCATGTAAACATTATGAACTAATAGAAAATAACACATTCATATGCAAATCAAATTTTCACTACATCAACAACAAAAAAAGACTGTAAACATTAAAGAACATAAGATGTGATATTAGAAAGAAATGCATGGCGGTTGTTATGTTTATACAAAGTAATTTAATACGAACGAACAAAATTGAAGAAACTCGAGGAGTTATGCTGCAAAAAACAATAGCTATGTCCTTACATAGACAGAAAGAAAACTTATACATAATTGGAATATACATGTGTATATAGTATACACACAAGATAAATAGTAGTAATGAAGAACCCCATTAAAAAAGTAAAACGAAGTACCAAATATAACTTGTATATACATGCACATGTAATATATATATAAACACACACAAATATATATATATGCATATATTATGAATACAAACATATACATACAGTACTAAAGAACTCATGTCAATACTGAAGAAACTCAATGAGACAAATTGATAAGGACATAACAGACTACATACGCCACTAAAGAACGCATGTCAGTACTGAAGAGTTCCACTGAGACTAATTGATAAGCACATAGCAGACAAATTAAAAGAATAAAAAAAGAAAACAGAAGAAGATAGAAGTTACAGATGAAATATATCAAAAAGAAAAGAAAGATTAAAGAAGAAGAGAAGTTTATTTGGTCGTTGTACGAGTTGAAGCCGTTGTAAGAAGATGATCTCATTTGAAACGACCGATAATTGAAACGGATATGAGTTAAAGTCATAATTAGTGAAAACATAATTATTTTAGACAATCAAACCCGATTAAAGCTTGTAAATGACATTTACTCTTCTTTTTTCCCCATATATTCGCATATCTTCAACTGAGCGCGCATACTTTGCGCATTATTGCGCATTGCGCATAACGCATAAGCAAGAAAAGCGCGCACATAGTTCAAGTCGCATCGCATACCTTAAGCGATGCGCTTCAGGTGCGCATTGTTGCGCGTATGCATGCGCATATGCGCGCTTTTAATAACATTGGTTCTTACTTTGTAATCGTATCTTTTTTCCCCTTCTGAAACTTGGTCGATGATCGATTTCGAATTCATAATGATGATTGATGAGCTCCGACGGAAGATTTATTGCTCAGATATGAATCGCGATCTAAATTTAGAGATCGATATTTCCGATTTTTGTTTGACGCGTACGATTTTTAGGGTTTTCGATTCATTCCGAAACTGGAATCAGATGGGCTGCGTTTCGATTTGAAACGCATTTTAAAACGTACGATTTTACGTTTTTTGAATTCCATGGCCCCAACATATTGTCCTATAATTTACTACCTCGACTCTACCCTCTTGTTCTACACGGTACACTGAAAACAAATAACATCATGATGTGTTTCTACTGTGCTAATATATACCTTATAGCTACTATAGCTATAATATGGTAATAAAAGACAAATAAATAAAACAGCTTCAAAGTAGAGACTGCTTGTTTTCAATTATAAATATTTGAGGTAATCAAACACGTCTAAAAAAAAGTTAATGAAGGGGAGCAATGAAGAAATGTCAAAAGTGTTCTTCAATAACTTATTACCGGTGAATTTTGATGCATGGGCATTTGCAATAATAAAACAGGTGTGTCAGTCAGACATACACACACACGCACACACACATCCACAAACACATTTGTGGGGATGAATAAAGTAATTACTTACCATCGTAAAGCCATTTTAATTGGAGTAGTGAGACAGGAAGTGAAAACATCAGCAGGAAAATCTGAACTTTGTGGAAGAGTTTCATTAGCTGCACAAGCAGCAAGCAAAATGCAGTCTTTTGATGGCTCCCCAGTTAAGCTAGAACTCCCATCTAGACGCTGCGAAAGAAATAGGAGAATGTTGTATATTCATAAGCACAGCTACATATAGTACACATGAATATAGGGGCCGGCTATTTGGACACAAAATTAAACACAAAAAGAAAGACACAAAGCCTCCACCATTGGATTTGTTTGTCTTTATGTGGAGAGTGTAATTCATGGGAGGATCCAGTGGTTGAGATTTATTGTGTGCAATTTTGTGTCTATAGAGTTCCCCATATTTAATTATTTATCAAAAAAGAGCAACACAATGTGTCACCTCTGTAAATGCACTGACAATCAACCCAGCAGCTGAGCAGTCGAATACATAAATTGAAGGTGTCTTCAACCAAAAATCAAGATCACTGATAGGCAGTGGTATGTATTGTGTGTAACTCTATACGTAATAAAGATTAAAGTTCGCATTAAGAAAGCTTAGCTTGAGAAAATATTAATGCTGCAGAGTAAATTATATAAAGACAACCTTGTTGAAAACCCAAATTTCACCATTAGTTGTTGGCTTTGGAACTCCATGGCCATTGTAATGAAATAGAACCCTTTCTGACTTGGCATTTTTTCGGCAATTGAGACATAGCTTCTTCAATTCTTCTACAGTAGGGTCAAGCTGAGGTTTATAGCGAGCCTAAAGTGAAACGGATAGTTGACTGTATGAGCTATTACAAACAAAACAAACCAAAATCGTGTACAAGGAAGAACGATTAAAGAGCCAATATGCCATTACCCGAGGTTGCCAACGTTCATACTGAGCATGCAAAGCCTTCCCAATTGTATCGAGAGCTTTGGGAGGAGGCAAAGAATATGGATCTGATGATTACATACATATATATCAAACGATACCCATCAGTAAATATATAAATAAAATTGACCTGTCATTAACTGTTAATTGTTGTATAACTTGCAAGAGATAACCAGTATCAACATCAATGAAACACTGTACCAATGAGAATATTTTATTTTATACCATAAGATAAAATTTCAAAAGTAAAGATTATGTAATCCACAGCTGAAAATAAATGCAAGTACCATTACATTATTTGTCAATAAATAAAGAAGTGGTTCAACAATATTTTGAGACAGCAATAACTGTTTTTCATATTTATCAAAAATTAACACAATTTATTTTGAACCGTGATACTAACCACTGTTTATGGTGATTATCAATGTCAATGAATAATCTAAAACATGGACTAGCACTTTGCAAACGTATATAATGAGGCAAGGTAAAGACAAGCAGCTTAAGGCTAAGTTACCTATCCAGCACTCCAATCTAGCACAAGGTGAAATTTTTATTACATCAGGTGGGTCAACGCCAATGTTTAAACATAACACCAGCGCCACACATCCAGTCTTCATCTACAGTATAAAAATCAAAGTAGAAGAACCTGAAAGTCAGTAACATATAAAACCCCTAAGCTTATAGTCAATAATTGCATGAAAGACTATGATGACATTATAGAAATGCATATTTGTAAGGCATTTTTCTTATTTAAGACGAAACCGCCAATCACTGCCCTCAAAGCATTAATTTTAATATCCCTACGCAGCTATGCTTATCTATGGCAAATCAGCTGGCAACTTATAACAAAAAAAGAAGGCCAAGGTCGTTTAGCGCATGAAAACCAATTAATTAAATAGGGGTCAAGTGACTAAGTTCAAGGTACCATCTTAGGCAGGAATGTCATGCGATAAGGAGGACCTACTCTTAAAGTTCTGCTAATTGATATACACAGCTTGCAAAGAAGTGTATAACATAAGGAATGTAAAATAAAAAATTAATAAATAAATTATGATTCATCGAAAACAACACAACGACAGAATTTATATCTACCAATAATCACAAATATGTTTTACCAATCAGTCAATTAAATCATATTTCTCAATATGCGATGATGAACATGCTTTGCACATAATTACAAAAAAAATTACTATAGCCGATGCTTTAACAAATTAAAACTATGTTTTACGTGGTTCCTTTGTTTTCAAATGACATTGAGTTCTTCAAATTAAAGGAACCATCTAAAATCTAACTGCTAATATTGTAAATATAGCATTATTTTCTCTTAGAGTGTTAGATCTCATGCAGGAAGAAAAAAAATGAGGAAGGCAACAACCTAAAAGCAAGCACCTAAGCATGTAGGGTGCCATATGATTCAAGATATCACAGGAGATGTGGGTTACAAGCATCCACCTAACATCATAAACTAAATTTAATATTACACTAGGATCCTAAGACTAGACAATACAAATCATACAGGTATACAAAACTAGACATGGTCTAATTAAGACTAGTTAACAATGTTTACAAGACTGCCTAGACATGATGCCTGGATTGAAAAAACTGCCTGCACTTCCATGGTTGAGCATTAACCATTACAAGTCAGGACTTGTCTAAATAAATTTGAGATGAACTCTCGCATCTCCTCACACACAGCAAACCAAATGACATAGTTCATTAATTAGAAGGCATTCCAAACACCACGCTCCCCCCCCCCCCCCCAACACACACACAAAACAAAATAGAAGGCAAATGGTAGAATATCCAATTTACTCGCTTCATGAACTAGTTCTGAGTGCAAATAAATAATCTGACCAATAAAAACAAGACACATCATCACTCCTGTTAGCTTTGTTACAGTTTCATTTCGATATACTAACATTCAAATTTCATCTTTTTTCCTTCAGTGTAAACTAATGTGGCTTTATCCATTCACTTGTCCCTTGGTGTTTTCGAATGCCCTAAAGAAGTGTGCATCCTCTATGCTTTTCATCAAATCAACAGTGAAGGCATATGTTGTAAAATCTTAGTTCGTGGTCTTGCATTCATATTAGATGCTGAAGCAAGGTCGCATGACTACAGCTTGCAGTGAACTGTGACAGGATTCGAGACAGTGAATCAAATAACCATATATAATCAATATGATTATCGTGATATTTACACCGACTTATTTCTTCATTTATGTATATGCAAAGTAACAAAACAATGTTAAGCTACTATGACTAATTATAGCATCAAAAACAAAATATCACTCATACCTTGCGCAAAGCAACTATCCAAGAACAAAACAATTTCAAAAAAAATCAACCTCATACCCGGTCCTTAGGCCGCCATTTTGAAACCAGCCCATTTTCTGCAGGCCCTAAAGGCACCCTCTCCTCAAATCCATCGTGCCTAAAATCACAAAGCACCACATTCTGGGGCAAGTATGCAAAACCACCGCTGGTACGAGTACTCGTATCCGAATTCTCCACAATCTGAACGCCGTCCAGCTCCCTCGTCAACTCTTCCTCCCGGCTAACAAACTCGTCGATACTATTAATATTACCGTAATTTAATGATACATTTGATGGCTGCGAAAGCAAAGGTGATGCCATCAGATCTCCCAATGCCATCAAGCAAACCCTAGGTGTTGCCACTCAGCCCGGTCACAACCTAACCACTAAAAAAATCAAAATCCTGAATTTTTTTAGAAAAACACAAGCCTAATCAATGAATCCACTTGACCAGCGCCGAGATGAGATTCGGTGCAGGAAAGGAAGGGAATCCAGCTCGCGGAAACCCTAAGAAGGGTGTTTCCGGTATCGAATATATTGAAGGAGGACTAGACTCTTGAATTCAATAATTAGGGTTTGGGGGGCAGTGGTGGCTGAAGGTAGAACAATAGGAAAAAAATTCTTCCTGCTGTAGAATTTGTTGCTTTTTTTATTTTGTAGTGAGAGAAAGGAAAAAAAGAATAGTGTTTTTTAATTTTGTTTTGTTTGTTTTCTCATTTTGCTTTTTATCGTTTTCGAGTTTTTTATACGGGAAAAATTCGTAGCTCCCCTTCTAAAATTCTATTGTTCGTATAAGCGCACTTGGTCAGCCTCCAGCTAAAGGCCACGCTCATGCCCATGTTGAAAACACTATGTAGTTCGCAGCATTTGAGCCCTAAATTTTCAGGAGATTCAAATCACCTACGCAAAATAGAGTTTTAATTTGCACTACATAATTTATTAAAGAGACTGTTTGATTCGGATCCAGTTTAGATTTCAAAATACAAAAACACTTCCCATTTACAAACTATATAAGTTAGATTCCTACTTTCCGAAAATTATCAAAAAAAACAACTATAAAAAACGTAAAATTTTGTCAAACTTTGAAATTTAATTCAACACATAATCATCAACAAATTCATGCAAGAAAATTATTAAAAAAATGATTTAAAAATAAAAAATTCAGAAATATTTACGTAACAACGAATTTTAGCAATTTTTCGTAAAATTGCATATATCGCAGCAATTATTCTAAAAATTTGCATGTTTTCAAGCAATTTTTGCTAATTTGCTTCAAATTTTTAAATTCAAACATACGTTTGTTTAAACATCGAAGTATTGCAGAAAAATTATTAACATTGCATATAAATGAAACATTATTCATACCTGGTAAATTGCTGAAAAAGACGCAACAATTTGCAAAATTTGCAGGGATATTTGCAACTTTTCAACATAGTACACTATACTATAAAAGAGTTGCAGCAATGACTGCAATTATTCATAATAATTGCAACTATTCTTTCTTCTTTTAATACATCCAGCACACTGTGTGAATAATTGCAGAAATATTTGCAATTATTCACAAAAATTATTGACATTTCAACAAAAAAAAAAAATGTAAAAATTTTCCGTGAATATTTGCAATTTTTTGAATTTTTCTTTTTATACAGCAACGTGAAAAATAAAATAAAAAATACGTTGCTACAGGAAATAGAGACCCGCTTACATGCAAAGTTACACAAGGATGCGCAATGAATTAAGTTTGAAAATAGGGATGTCTCCCTAATTTTCACTTGATTGAGCTTTTATTCTTAGACCGTTGATTACTCTTTGATATAAAATACAAAATGAGAAAATAAAACGGATAAAGTTAAAGGGTATATCAAATGAATAACTACATTTTGTTATATAATATAAATCCTGTTTGGAAATATTGGTAGAAACAAAGTAATGTTTTTTTATTGTTATATTCTGATATAACTAATGATTTGAATCCATTTAATATACACAAATTGAAACTAAAAAGTATTTAATTGATTATGATTCTAAATGCGTAACACAGTTAAAGCATTGATATTACCCCGCTAAAGCGATTTGCGCTCTTTTACCTTAAGCTTTTCCGGTTTAGCATAATTAAGTAGTTGATCCACTTAAAGTACATTATTTTTCATTATATTCGCTTTAGCAACTTTAATATAAGATGGTTAAGTTGACTACTTCTATAAACTAAATCATCAAATTTAATGTACAGATCTGAGCTCAATTTCTGAACGCTCAACATAGATTAGAACATTATCTTATTCATCAAGTATAAACTGCATGAACCATGATGTCATTCGGCTTTATTGCATAGGAGCAAACAATGTTTGTTTGTTTTTTAAAAGTGAAGTGGAAATAAGAATAACTCAACTTTGAAGTTTAGATTTTATCTTCAATAAAGATTTTGTACCTCCATTGGTTTTTCGTATAACAATTATGCCTTTTTTGAGCCTCCGTATAATACCATTAAGAATTTTAATTGCACAATGTGAATGCAATGATCAGTTTCAAATTGAACATTAATATATTTATTCTTAAAGTGTTGTTAATCAGGATGTACAGAGAAAATAATATCAATAGTGTAGGATGATGAAGTATGTATCTTAAGGCTGGAGAGGGTGTGAATATTGTTTATAATATCTTATGAATCTTTTTAAATCTCTAGGAATTTATATTAAACAATTTGAACTTAACGATCACAAATGCAAACGCTAACTAAAATAAATGCTGGAAAAAAATAAAAAGTTAGAGAGATTATGCAAGGATTTTTATACTGATTCGGAGCTACCATACATTCAGTCTTGTACATTTTTTGGTACATATTTCTTTTTCATATCGAGTTCCAATACAACCTCAACTTCAGGTTACGAAACACGTCCTTCGTATTTTCTAGGCTTTGGGACATCCACTTAATTTATCGGGTTACAAGCACACCCACTTGATTTCAAAGACAACAGGCACACTCACTTAGATTTCATATGCTACCAAGAGCACCTTTGATTATCCAAGTATAGTTTGTTAGATTTCACAAAATCAATTCCTTGATTTTGAGTAACGTTGATTCTATAGCCTATTGAATAACACTTTATTTGTGATATGAATGAGAGAGTGGAGGGAGTTGGGTGAGAAACTAGTGGATAATAAAATCAATTGTGTTTGAATTTGATTCGATTTGAATTCGGTAAGAATTTAAGTAAAATTTCTTTAAAAATCAAGACAATGAAAGATGAGAGAAAGAGCATGAAAGTAGTTGTTAAATTTTGTTGAAAACAAGCAATATTTACAGAGAAACTATAACACCCCGTATTTTATATAAATATTAAACGAAAGTATCGATAATTTATGATTTCATAATTTGGCCCTGAAACATATATCATTGTGTTCGTGGCAATTTTATGGTTCGTTTTGATATATGACTTGCCCCAAACGGAGTCCGTATGGGAAAGTTATCAATGAGTAAAAATTTAAAAGATTGTATGCAGATATACACGTACAAATTCGAAATTTGAAATTAGATAAACGTATAGATGGAAAACAATAATTCACTTGGGCAATATTAAGAAATAAAATGAACTTTAAAACATAACGTTATAATAAAATAAATGACCGCAGAAATCAAGTTCAGACCCAGATCCTGGGTCGATCTAGTTCATGCATGGGTCCCATGGGTCAACCATAGTGTCAACACACCTATAAGGTGGGTCGACCCACCCGTGGTCGGATTTGCTTTAGGTGTGACGTGTTTTTCTGATTTATACGGTTCAAATTTTATATATGTGAATCCAACAAACCAAAATTCCATGTATACCTATAAATAAATTAACATGGTCTAGCCTTCAACTCATATTTTATGAGACGTTGCCAAGGCTCTACCATTTTCTTTCTTCTCCAAACCTTTTAGAAAATAGAGTATTAGTTTATAGGAGTTCTGATTCAAGATTTGAAGACAAAGAATGTAAATCTACAACATAGATGTTCAGATTTTTGAACGTCAGGTAAGTCCTGTGAATCTGAATTATGTAGGTTTCTTTCTTTCTTTCCCTAATCTTTTAGTACCAGATTTGTAAATCCATGGTTATTTTAATATTAGATTCAGTTAGGAAGGCCACAAAATCATAGAGCTGAATCAAATTTAAGGATTGGAAAGTTGTCAGGTGAGTGAATTTAGAATTATACATTTTAAGTAACGGTATATTTACCATTTACATTCCCTGTTATTCTTAACATGTTAAATAATTATAATTTGCGGTAATTGCGACATGATTTATTTTTAAGTATGTTAAGAATATGTTGTTGAACAAATCTATTATATTCATCTTCTGTTTTGGTTAAGAATTATTATAATACTGAAATTATGGAATTTACAATAAACGTGAATATGTTATTGAAAATGTTGTTTAATGACAAATTGGATATATTGTAAATCAAATTACAGTGAAATTGGGAATAATGGAAAAAGAATAGATGTGCCCAATTTATATGGAAAATTTACAGTAATTTAGAAATGGTGAATAACATTTATCTCAGAAAATAAAAAGGGAAAATTAGTTGTGGACTAGATTAGATGGATTTGGGAAAATTGATACATTCTCATAACGGTAAAATTACTATGAGTGTAGTTGCGAAAAAAGGAAGGAAAAAGGGATAAGTGTAAAATAGGGATTCCTTTACTGTATTGCACACTAATCAAATAAAAAGATATACGTGTCTCCTCGATGAAAGTAAAAGAGATAACTTTGACAACTATGGATCTTGATTGATGTGCTTTATGGAAATGGATCTCTATATTTTCCACTAATCAATCTAGTGAGGTGTGTGAAATATTTTCTTGAAATAATGAGAATGTACAAGACGATAAATAAATGGGTGTTACAACAGTAAAAGTTTGGTTAATGTTAAAGAACCAAGGGATAATGTGATGAACGGAGAATATAACCTATTACAATTAATTATATGAATGAGAATGTAATATAATAGGTAGGCTTGTCCCAGGGACAAGCGGAATTATAACATGGGTTAAACTTATTAATAAATCTTAGTTAAGAGAACTAGGTTGATAAGTAAAAAACAACAACAGGTTGTGATAACAGTGTAAGACGATTTTATGATTAAATAAGAAAGAATAAAGTAGACCTATAAAATGAAATAAGTTGTACTTAATTGTATATTAAGTAGACATGTCACAAGAGAAAATGAGGATCGGGGAAGGATATACTTAATTATACATTAAGTAAAACATGTTATTGAACTTGTAAACATGTAATTGGACAGTAAATGACATGGTAATAAAAAAACATTGTAGATTACTTTCGTTAATTATAATCCAGGGGTAAAAGGTTGTAGATTACATTCGTTAATTACAATTTAAGAAACGACATATTATGTCACTGGACTTATTAATGAACTTAAAATAGGATTAAGTTAAACTTGTCTAATTAATAAGCTAATTTTGTAAGAGGCCGTTCTAATGAGATATAAGAGGCCCAGGGAAAGCTTAGTAACTTGAATAAAAGTGAACATGTGGACAATCAAGTTAATTAGTAATTCGATAAGATATAGCAAGCGCTTGATTAGAAGATTAGACATAAGATCTAATAATATGTTAGTCTGATGCGTTTGGACCAGTTCGCACGTACGATTGTGAAGAACCCAAGGGGGTAGATCATCGTGGTGTTTGGAGACACGAAGGGAGCAGGTCCATTTAATTATTCAGCTTGGTTATTCTGTCTGGTTGCTCTGTGGGACTGGAGGAAAGCACACGAACTCCGAAGGACGTGGTAGGGTACTCCATGGTGGTCCTCTATGCGGTGCATGCTCAGGCTGTACTCGTAGATGTTTGGTCTGCAGTACCACCCGGTGAGTATATCTTGATTGCAACTGTAGTTTGAAAGTCAAAAGGTTGTGGCAGATGGCGTTGGGTGAATTGACGAATTGCTTCTGGAGAAGCGGGTCAGGACCAATATATGATAGTAATCGTCGGGTACCTGTCATCGGCAGTCAATGTGTGAATTCGGAAAACTATAGCTAAACCTAGAGGTCATCGATCTTTCACTATCGAGACATTGGTTGTGGGACACACCAAATTAGATGTTAGATTATTTGATAGGGACATGTAACTTAGCTCTTGATGCAGTCTTTCACTAGTTGAGGAAGAGCCCAGGGTGGGGCCATAGCCACCGTGAAAATTGTAACACCCCACACTTTTCTGAGCCCAAATTTCAACAAAAATAGAAACTCGAACACATCAAAGCATGAAGCGTATAAATCTAGTACATAAAAATAAATGAGCATGGGCATAATCAGAGTATGATAAAATAACTCATGGCGGAAACAAATAGGATAGACTAGTATTAACTCAAGTAACTACCTTCTTAAAAGTGAGTTACCATGTTAATACTGAGCATGAGCGAGAACAAGAACCGAAAGTCAAACTTAGACACCTATGAGAACCCGCCCTTCTCTAGAAAACCTAGAAGGTTATAATGAGGAGGTGGGTCAGAACAACAAATTCTGTTGAACAGAAAGAGTACTACACAGTTTACATTACACAGAAATGCGACGACCGCCCATAACCCCTGCACTTAACAAGAGAAGTAAAGTGTTGAAAGACGTGCCAGACAGCTATGGACAATCATCGAGATATGAAACACATGCGGAACTCGTCGTATAACTCACAACGTAAGGATAAAATATAATAGAACATATACAATAGGCAGAAATAGTGGAGCATCATATAACAAACTTTTGAAACTTTCATAACATCCCGAAAGATTATCCATACATCATTGGAAACATCAAAGTCTATACATGAAGCCGCACTACAAACACTCTCAAATAGCGAAAGCAAAGGTACTATGTAATAGCAAGATAATACGCCAGGCTCCTACTCGCCACCGCACAACAGCATCGTCCTCACTAGTCACCTGCCACCTAGTCTGCCCATCCGTAACATTATGGATGAACAACTCAAGGTAATAAGAGGAAACATAATGCCTTGAGTCAGACAACAGTCTTAATAAGCGATAAAATAGTTATCTAACATCATCTACAAAGTATATGAGAATAAGTAGACTAACAAACCAATCTACGTACTAAACACTAGAGAAGAACCCAAACTTGTTTACCCCACATCTGACAGTGATGGCCTTTACATTCTAGCAATCAAGAAACAACAGTTCAATCATGACAACCAGGAGTAACCAAATAATAGCATAATAACTAACATTCAACAGCAATCATAACAACTAGTTATATCTCACGTAAACCATCCTAATCGAGATCAATATCCCTCAAGCACAAGCCCCAGAGGCCTAAACCAATATCAGACAAGCACCCAAGCGACATCTCCTTCAACTTCAGACAACTTACGTGAGATGGTACAAGAAAAGCAAACATTACACTCATGACCCTAGCTATCACTGCCTTTCCTGCTTCGAAACCATTGTTAATCGTATGACGACCACCTGTCATATGTCAAGGGCTGGTAAACCCCGGTTCTAGCAAAAACTCCATACGCCTTCATGACTCGTATGTTTGTCTTTCCAATCTCGACAACTAGTCCATTCACGACTGCCTAACATACGAGGCCCTTCATGACTGTCCAAAGTACCCCTGCTTTGAGTCCGCTATAACCTACGACAACGATAATCTTTCAGCCTTCGCATCTCTAGTCATCAACCCCGATGACCATTCACAAGCTCAAGTCCCCCTCGAGCAACCATTATCCATGAAATCAAAACACCCTTGAGGTGTCTTCACATTTGTTGTTTTACACCAATCAATGAACACATCACAACACTTCGAACACTCCTCCTTGAATTTACTTCGAAGCCATGACCATCGTCGATCCAAAAACATACGTCGTTTGGTCTATATTCAATCCATATTGTCTTAGCCTTTCCGCTATGAAAACATTCCACAATGTTTCCTTTTTGGATTCTACTCAAGAAAAACATGACCGATCCACTCGAGAAAAACATAACTGATCCACTCGAAAAAACATACATGCCCGATCCATCTAGAAAACATACATGTCCGATCCATCCAGAAAACATACATGTCTGATCCGTCAAACATACATGTTTGATCCATCAAGCATGCATGTCTGATCCATCAAACACACATGTCTGATCCATCCAGAAACACACATGTCTGATCTATCAAACTTACATGTCTGATCCATCTAGAAACATACATGTCTGATCCATTGAACATACATGTCCGATCCATCAAACATACATGTCTGATCCATCCAGAAACATACATGTCTGATCCATCAAACATACACCTCGGATCCATCTAGAACATACATGTCCGGTCCATCAAACATACATGTCTGATCCATCCAAAAACATACATGTCTGATCCATCAAACATACATGTCCGATCCATACGCTGAAATGGCTAAACTTCGACTCATCCTCACGCTTGTACACAACTCAATTTCATACTAAAAAACTAATCAAACTCCAACTTTTTCAATAACGATTTAATCAATAATCATCATACAATCATATGAAATTCACCAAATCATGATAAAACAATGAATCAACAAAATAATAGATCTAAACTTGCATAAACATATGAATTAGCATAGAAATTACCGACTTTAAGTTGCTAGATTAGATCCTATGGTGATTCGTATGAAAATATACTTACCATGATGTAGATCTAGGTGAAAACAACTTGAAGATGATGAAATAATGATCAAACAACTCATATATTTAAGAATCCGTGTGAGAGATGCATATCACTCACCAAAATCTCCAAAACAACACAAAAACACTTGGATCTACATCTGGACAGCGAAGAATTAGCTTCAAACTTTTCGATTTGATGAAATCCCTCTTCAATTGATGTAGATCTAGCTTTAAACGTTGTAGATCTAGAATTTTAATGGTGGAAAGGTGCATTTGATTGAGCAAGGAGGATCACGAGCTCAACCAAATGAGAGAATGAAGAAAAGTAACTATCTCTCTCCATACCTCTAACCCCCTATTTATAACCTCCCACCAACCCACTGATGGGCCTCTCTAAATCAGCCCACTAATGGTTCGAAAACCTGAGCAACAAACTGTGAAACACAAAAACAGCGATTCCTCCCAAACCGCTGAACCAAATCTTTAATGTGATCACTCTATGGAATTGGCAACACCATTTCCTTTCCAATGAGACTGGCCTCAACACCTGATTCGATCCTAGTCAAAAATTAAGCCATGTACAAGAACGACAAGGGAAAAATGACCACAAATAAAATTGGTAAAAATTATGGACATGTCTGACATCCTCATAACCAACATATCAAAATACGAGAATGATCCAACCCTCAGGGAATTACATAAACTATTATATGATCCTATGATACGTAAAATGCGGCCAGTTACATTCTCCCCCCTTTAGGAATTTCGCCCCCGAAATCCCAATAACACACGCAACCAAAGCAATTCTACATGCCTATCATCCATGAGCAGCCAATTCTATCACCCAAACTAGCAGCCATCAAGCCATCATCCATTGCCTTATCCTAGCACGTGGAATTCTAACAACAACAATCATAGTATAAGTTACAATGATGTAATGATGACGCTTTATCAATGGGTCATACTGACGAAGAGTTCTAGATGGGTCGCCTTCATGCTCTCTTCTGTCTCCAATGTACAATCGTCGCCTTTCTCACTCCATTGTACCTTGACTAGCTTAACCATCTTCCTCCTAAGCTGTTTCGTGTCATTCCTCACAACATGAAGCGGTTTACGAGGTCGTAACTTCGGTCTCTACTTCTAGGTCTTCGTAATGCTTCGGAGATACCACCTCATTCGAATTGTGAACACATTTCCGTGGAAATGACACATGGAAAACATTATGTACACTCGACATTTTCTTGGGTAACTCAAATCTATAGGTGAACTTTCCTATTCGCTCGACTATCGAAAACGGTCCAACGAACAAAGAAGATAACTTTCTTTTGCTTCCGAACCGAACAACATGCTTTAATGGCGAGATCTTCATGAAAACCCTATCGCCAATGTCACATTCCAAATCCTTACGACGCTTATCAGCATAATCTTCTGACGATCTTGAGCTGCTTTCATTTGTTGTCGAATGAACTCAATACAATCCGAGGTTTCTCTTATCATCTCAGGCCCAAATACCAACTTATCTCCAGTTTCTAACCAACATATTGGAGAATTACATGGTCTACCATACAATGCCTCATATGGTGCCATTCCAATGCTCGACTGGTAGCTATTATTATACGTAAACTCAACTAGATGTAGATGGTTTTCCCATAATCCCCCGAAGTCCAATACACAAGCTCTTAGGAGATCTTCCAAAACTCGACCAACCCTCTCGGTTTGACCATTAGTATGGGGATGATAAGCTGTACTCAAACACAACTCAGTTCCAAAAGCTTCCTGCAAACTCTTCTAAAATCCACTCGTGAACAATGGATCTCCATCACTCACTATGCTCTGTGGGATACCATGGAATCGAACTATCCATTTTATATAAAGCTCGGCCAACTTTGATGCTGTCCTAGTTGATTTGATAGGAATAAACCTTGCGCTTTTGGTCAAGTGATCCATGATGAACCAAATTCCTTAGTTTCCAGCCCTGGTTCTAGGTAGTCCATCGATAAAATCCATCGATGTATGCTTCCACATCCACATAGGAACATCCAATGGTTGAAGCAATCCACTTGGCTTCTTCTATTAAGCATTCACCAACTGACAGTTCATGCATTTGGAAATAAACTTTCCAATATCTCTTTTCATCCCTTCCCAGTAGTAAGATTGTAACAGCCCGCATTTTACGTATTGGAAGATCGTAAAATATTTTTATTTTATTCCCTGAGGGTTGGATCATTCTCATCTTTTGGTATGTTGCTTATGGGGATGTGTGACATGTCCATAATTTTTACCGATTTTGTTTGTACCCATTTTGCCCCTGTCAGTCTTGTAATGGGCATAACTTTTGACTCATGTCGAATCAGAGGGTGAGACCTGTGCCATTGGGAAGGAATCGATGATTCCCTTTCCGTAGAGTGGTTACATTAAGGATTTGGTTCAGCGGTTTGGGAGAAATCGCTGTTTTAAGGTTTTTCAGTTGGCTGTTCAGGTTTTGGAAGGCTAATGGGCTGGTTTGGAGAAAGCCCATTAAAGGGTTGGTGGAGGCTATAAATAGGGGGTAAGGGATATGGAGAAAGGTTGGCATTTTTCATTCTCTTATGGGGAGGCTTTGATCTCCTTCTTCTTCTAACATCTTTCCACCATTAAAAATTCCAAAATCCAAGGAGGGAAATCGAAGATCTACACCATAAGAGGCTAAATCTACATCGTTTCAAGGGCGAATTCATCGGATTGAGGAGTTTGATTCGAAGTGTTCGCTGTCCGGATTGCTTTTTCATTGTTTTTGCATTGATTTGAAGAATTGGTGAGTGATTTACATCTCTCATTCGGATGCATGCAAGTATATGGGTCTTATGTTGTTAATTTCATCATTTCCATGTTATTTTCCTTAGATCTACACCATGCTAAGTTTATTTTACATGTGAATCACCTTAGGATCTGATCTAGATAATTTAAATGGTTAATTTTATGATTTTTCTCAAGATTATGCAAGTTAGATCCGTTTTTATGTTCATATGATTCACTTATCATGTTTTGGGAAATTTATGTGTTTTGATGGAAATTGTTAGATTGGTGATATTGTTGGTTGCATAACATGTTTGTGGTTGCGTTTGGATGAATTGGATGAGCCGGTTTCGTCGGATTCGTCGTTTGGCGAAGTTTTGGTCGAAATCGAAGTCGAAATGGAGCTGTGCAGGTTTCTGGTCGGTTTTGGAGCTAGTCGGGTCGGTTGAGGCGGTCTGATGGCTCTGGTCGGTCCAGAAGGGTCTGGACTGAGGTGGTCGGTCACGTTATGGCTTGGGAAGCAAGTCAGGGAGCTGGTTTGTTGGGATGGTGGCATTCTGGTTGGTTTCAGATGGTGGCATTCTGGTTGGTTTTTACTGGAAGCAAATCCTGGTCGCTCTGAAGGAGCTGGTCGGTCAGGTGGAGCAAAATCTGGTTGGTCTTGACAGGGTCGATCCAAAGCTGGTCGGTCCCAAGGAGGTCGAGTCGATCCAAAGCTGCAAGGAGGTCGAGTCGATCCAAAGCTGCATGGAGGCGGGTCGTTCTGGAGCAAGGTTGGTCGGTTTTGATTGGTCGTTCTGGAGCAATGCTGGTCGGTTTTGACTGGTCGTTCTGGAGCAATTCTGGTCGGTTTGGACTGGGTCTTGGAGCTGGTCTGTTTGATTGGTCCAGAAGGCTGAGGAGGGAGTCTGGTCGGCTCAGGAGGGTCCTGGTCGGTCCAGGAGGAGCAAAGGGAGGTCTGGTCAGTCCAGGGGGTCTGATCGGTCCAGAAGTACCAGAGGGGGTCTGGTCGGTTCAGAATGGGTCTGGTCGGCATTTCTAGTGGAAATTTCTGATCGGGCACTTCTAGTGATGACGTAACTTCGAGGTGGTTCAAGTAGGAAGGCTCGAAGTGGTGAATGTGTTCGTTGATCAAGGTGGAACAACGAATGCGGTGACAACTCAAAGGTCGTGAGTTGGTGGATAATGGCTGCTCGAGAAGGTTGCTTGAGCTATGAAACATCGTCAAGGTTGGACGATTAGAGATGCGAAGGCCGAGAAGTCATCTTTGTCGTAAGTTCTAGCAGACTCAAAGCAGGGGTACGATGGGTATCGTTGAAAGGCCCAAAAGACCGGTTGTTGGTCGAGTACCCTGGGTCTTTCCGGTTGGGGAAAGGCCTAGTGTCAAGGTTGGACATTGCCAAGGTTGGGCATATAGAGTTCATGCTAGAACTGGGGTTATCATTAGCCCTTCACATATGGCAAGGTTGGCCGTCATACGATAATGATGGTTTCGAAGCAAGATTGGCGGTGATAGCCAGAGTCTGTCATGTATGCTGGATGTTTTGCATGTGCCATCCCACGTGGGTTATCCAACATCGAAGTAGATGTTCCTTGAGTGCTTGTCTGATATTGGTTTCGGCCTCTGGGGCTTGTATTCAAGGGATGTCGAATTCGACTAGGATGATCTACGTGAGATATATATAATCTCGATGCCATAATTGCTATTGTTGGTTGTTTCTGTTTTCCATGGATGAATGGTTGTTCTGGTTCCTATGGATTAATGGTTGAAATGCTTGGTGTAAAGGCTATCACTGTCCAATGTGGGGAAGATAAGGTTGAGTTCTTCTCTGGTGATGTGGGTAGATAAGTTGTTCATTTACCCATTCTCATATGCTTTCTTGTTGAAGTTTGTTAGCTGTATTGTCGCTCACTAAGACTATTGTCTGACTCAAGGTTTTATGTCTCCTCTTATTACCTTGGGCTGTTCATCCGGTTGTGGATGGGCAGACTAAGTAGCAGGTTACAGGTAATGGAGCTTAGTGATACGAGGAAGCTGAGCGATGACGAGCAGAAGGCTGGCGTACCAGTTTTATTCTATCTAGTATTTCTGTTTCCGCTGTTTGAGTTGCTTGAGAGTTGTAGTGAGGCCTTATGTACAAACTTGGATATCAGTTGGATAATCTTTCTGGATGTTGAAAGAGTTTCAAAAGTTTGCTATATGATACCTCATTACTATCACCTGTTGTATATGTTCTATTATATTTTATCCTTGCGATGTGAGTTCTACGACAGGTTTCGATGTGTTCACTTACTATGATGATCGTCCATAGCAGCCTGGCACGCCTTTCAGCGCATTATTCCTCTTGTTTAGTGCGGGGGTTATGGGCGGTCGTCACATTTGATATCAGAGCTCTGGTCAACGATTTTGGCCAAAGTTCAAAGACGTAATTGCGTATGAGGGACGTATTTGTAGATTTCAGTTGGATGTTACTATATATATTAGCATATATAGTAGTAGTGGTTGTATTCTTTTAGCAGTTTTCTTGGAAGTGGCTAACTATTCTAAATTTCAGATTTAGAATGAGTAGACGACCATCAAGGCACGCTGCTAGGAGAGCAAATACTAGAGAGGGAAATGGTGGTGAGCCAAATTACCCGGCCATGTTTGAAGCCATGGCAGAAGCAATTATGCGAAGGGTATCCGCTCCAGTGGCGGCCACGGTAGATGTAGGGGTGCGAGTTCCTAGAATAGATTTTGCAAAGATGTGCAAGGACTTTATATCTCTAGGAGGGAAACCATTCAAGGGAACTGAACCAGCTGAAGAGGTTCAGAGGTGGATGGATTCATTTGATCGAATCTTTGAAGACTTGGGTCTTGAAGATGCAATGAAGAGAAAGCTTGCATCAAGGCAGCTGCAAAGCAGGGCCATGGAATGGTGGAATTCTGTTATACTCGAGACTCCGGAAGAGGAGATTTCATGGGAGCAATTCCAAGCTAAGGGTAAGCAGATTGTTAAGGCATATGCTTTGGATGTTGTGCCATCTTCTTCAAGAGCTCCTACTGCAGAGGAGAAGGGAAAGGGTGTCATGGTGCAAGGTACTTTTTCCGTTAACGGTGTTTCAGTTCGAGTGTTGTTTGATACTGGAGCATCACATTCATTCATCTGCAATGAGCTTGTGTGTCGCTTGGGTTTGGAACCCGAGATTTGTGATAGACCATTGATCGTGACTAATCCAGTTGGGGGTTCGTCCAGTTTGTCCATGATTTGCCGTGGTCTAGTATTATCGAGTCATGGTTGCACTTTTATGAGTGATTGCTTTGTTCTTAACTTCGCTGGGTATGGGATCATCTTGGGCATGGATTGGCTCAAGAGATATGCGGCAAGGGTGAATTGCGAGAAGCTAGAGGTGAGGGTTGGGGATATGGAAGGGCGAAAGGTGTTGATTAGATGTAAGCGCGAAGACGGGGTCTTCGTGAGTTATCTATATTCGCTTGGGATTCCACAGGAAGACCTATCATCAGTGCTGATCGCTAATGAGTATGTAGATGTCTTTGACGAGGTCAAAGGGTTGCCGCCGCATCGCGAGATCGAGTTTAGGATCAATTTGGTCGAGGGTGCGAGACCAATTGTTATGCCACTTAGGCGGATGGCGCCTAAGGAACAGCGAGAGTTGGAGGTGCAAGTTAGAGACCTTTTGAGAAAAGGTTTCATTCGGAGGAGTGTTTCCGAGTGGGGTGCACCAGTCGTGTTTGCAACTAAAGCAGATGGCTCGTTAAGGTTGTGTGTGGACTATCGTGAGCTGAACAAGGTGACTAAGAAGAACAAGTATCCGTTGCCAAGGATTGATGACTTGTTCGATCAGCTTCACGAAGCCAAAGTGTTTTCTCAGATGGATTTGGCAACGGGATTTCACCAGTTGAGAGTAGCTAAGGATAGTGTGCCAAAGACTGCTTTTAGGACACCGTCCGGATTTTTCGAGTGGTTGGTGATGCCATTCGGGTTGACTAACGCGCCAGCGTATTTTGTGGATCTTATGAATAGAGTGTTCAGAGATCAGTTGAATAAGTTCGTGCTTGTGTTCGTGGATGATATACTGGTTTACTCCAGAAATGTGGAAGAACATAAGACGCACTTGAGGGTTGTGTTAGAGATCTTGCGAAAGCATCAGCTTAAAGCTAAGTTCTCAAAGTGTCACTTCTGGAAGGATGAAGTGAGGTTCTTAGGTCATGTTGTTTCTGGAAAAGGTATAGCGGTTGACCCCGCTAAAGTTGCAGCAATCCAGGACTGGGATAGACCTAAGAATGCAACGGATGTTCGGAGTTTCCTTGGATTGGCTGGTTATTACCGAAGGTTTATCAAGGATTTCTCTAAGATGGCTGCACCATTAACAGGATTGACAAAGAAGAACCAAGTGTTCGCATGGGATGCGAAGTGTGAACAAGCGTTCGAAATCTTGAAGGAGAGATTGACGAGTGCACCTGTGTTGACCATTCCAAGTGGGAATGAAGAGATGGTGGTATATACTGATGCATGTGGTACTGGACTTGGAGCAGTGCTAATGCAGAAGAATAAAGTAGTGGCTTATGCAAGTCGACAGCTAAAGCCACATGAGAGAAACTATCCAACTCATGATTTGGAGTTGGCAGCGATTGTGTTTGCTCTGAAGATGTGGAGACATTACCTGTTGGGAGTACGATTCGAGTTGTTTACGGATCACAAGTCGTTGAAGTATCTTTTCTCCCAAAAGGATTTGAATCTTCGGCAGCAACGATGGTTAGAGTTTCTGGCATCGTATGATTTTGGGATAGACTATACTCCTGGCAAAGGCAATGCAGTTGCAGATGCATTGAGTCGAAGACACGTAAGTTTGGGAGCAATGTTTTCGGAATGGAAGGGCCTCGAGTATTTGGCAAGGTTCGATTTCAGGCCAAGGTGTGAGTTGGAACCTGAAATATTGGCAAGCTTATCGATAAGGCCTACTCTTATCGAAAGGATTGGCGAGGGCTAGAAGAAAGATGCGAAGCTTGTCGAGTCCATTCAGAAACTGAAACCAGAGGATAAGGAGTTCGAGGTCGACCGAGAAGGCTGGCTTCGAAAGCAAGGACGATTAGTTGTTCCTGATGTCGACGGATTGAGGGATGAGGTTCTGAGAGAATGTCATCACTCGAAGCTAACGATTCATCCCGGTGGTAATAAAATGTATCAGGACATGAAGCGAGTCTACTACTGGGAAGGGATGAAAAGAGATATTGGAAAATTCATTTCCAAGTGTATGAACTGTCAGTTAGTGAAAGCTGAACAGAAGAAGCCGAGTTGTTTTGTAACACCCCACTCCCGCTATGATCACTCACAATGGGAATGCCATAACGTCGGTGGAGTATTTTAGTGAATATAGAACAGAAAAATTACAACAAGACAGATATAAATAGTACTTAAAATTTTAAAACATCATCTCTATACAGCGGAAGTAAAACATGTCTGGATACATCATAAACCCACAATAAAAGTCAAGTACAATATCCATCAAAATAAAGAAGTACATAATCCCACTCTCATACAATAGCCAAAACAAAAGGAAAGATAACTGGATAACTGGAGCTTTACATCTACCCAAGCTCCTAAAGACTGGAACAGCAATCCGATCAAGCTCCACTACTGCTAGGATCCACCACAGGACCTGAGGGTTGGGAAAAAAGATAAAGACAACGGGGTCAGACATAAGTCTGAGTGAGTCCTATAACTTTAACAATACAATCGTTAAAGTAACCAGAGAAGACATAACTTGATATACGGTAACATATAGGGATGAACGGCTATACTAAGCAGTTAACTAAACTAAGATAAAGGATAAAGACGCATCTACCCTTCCTAAGGTAAATTACTAAACTGCACCACACCAGTCGTTCCTAACTTAAAGGTTGATCCCACCTAAGGACTTATAGAATTACTTTAATAGTACTTGCGTACCCCTAGGTGACCAAGTAGGCGCCACGGGGCCCTACAATCCACCAGGTGTACACACTACTCCCCATTCGATCGGCTCCCTAACGTAGATACCCGTGCTGGCCCCACCTTGGGGTGTACCATTCCCCAACGTGGCAACCCGATATAATCAACGGTGCACGGCTTATATCTACTCGATGCAACAACGGCTTATCTACCAACCCGGGCCCATTCACGCATATGAAGCCCGTTGGACTTGCGTTGCCACCGCTAACCCGTTTTGGCCTCTTATAATCAAGCCCAATATGCGTGTCCCGTCACTCGACATGGGTCGAGCCCACAAAGATACGTTTGGGATATTGGTTGAAATGGGCCCCCACAAGCTACCCACTTAAGCTTGTCCCTTTTTCTAGTATATCCCACTTAACCCTTTAATCATGTTTTAATTACATGTTCTATTTTGGTTAAGTATTCTAATCGTATTTTCTATTGCCACCCAAGGCAACCACTAGATTTTCTCATACCACCCGAGGCACCCACTTAACCCCTCATGTCCCTCTACATGCTAATGTGGTTAAGTGTTTCTTAATTAATTAATTAAGAACGTAACCTTTGTAAAGACCTCTCACATTAGACTGTCTTTTATGACCGCTGGTTAAGCCGGTTGGGTCCGGGCAGCCTTATGTCATAACAGAGTCTAACCTCGTGTCTTTACATTAATTACGTATTTAGTTTGTGCCTAAGACCTCTCACATTGGGCTAACATTTGTAGCAACTGGTTAAGCCGGTTGGGTCCGGGCAGTTTTACGCTACAACTGAGTCCAACCTCGTGTCTTAGTCAATTAATTACACCTAATTAATCACCCTCATAATTTTATATTAATTATCCCTAATTAATCAAGTTTTCTTAACATGGGTAGACCTAACTTAATAGGTAAATTCCCATGGGGTAGACCTAACTCAATAGGTAAATTCCCAACACATAGTATGGGTACACCTAACCAAATAGGCAAATTCCCATACTATGTTTATTTATTTTGTGTTATGCATAATTATATTAATTTCACACAATCTTATTAACTTATGCATTTAATTACCCCATCGTTCCCACGTAATTTCGTTCATGATATAACACATATAAAAGGTGTCAACTTGCATATGAATGAACATGTTTCAAAGGTGCCATCTTGCATATTAACAAACACATAACTTGCATATGAACTTGCATAACATGTCACATAACTTGCATATAATATGTCACATAACTTACATATTCATTTTGCATAACAAACTTGCATATTAGCTTATAGACTTGCATAATGTGTCATCATGAACTTGCATATTAATAAACATGTAACTTGCATATTTACATACATGTAACTCACATATTAACAAACATGTAACTTGCATATAAAGAAACATGTAACTTGCATATTTACATACATGTAACTTGCATATTAACAAACATGTAACTTGCATATTAACAAACATGTAACTTGCATATTTACATACATGTAACTTGCATATTAACAAACATGTAACTTGCATATTAACAAACATGTAACTTGCATAGCATATTACCATGAACTTGCATAACATGCATATGATTACATAGCCCACAACTTGCATATTTAGCATCATGCAAACATAACATACATCATATTAAACTTGCATAAGCTTACATACTCAACATGCATAAACATAAGATTAATGCTAACATCATATCATATGATTCAAAGCTCATTAACCCACATACAAAACCATAAATCTCATCACATCTCATCTAATTAGTTTACCAAAAGATCATCAAAGTGATAGAAACTCACAACTAGCAACTTTGAACACCAAATGAAGAAGATTAAGATGCTAAGAAGGGATTAGAAGTTGATTAGAGAGTGATTAGTATGCAACCCTCTTCATAAAATTAGTGGAGGCCATGAGAGCTAGCATTTTGCCATAGTTTAGTCACTAGGTTTAATTATGAATGAATTAGGGTAGGTTAGGGTCTTATTTATAGATTAGGCAAGTGTTTTAGGCCATAGGATTAACCCTAGATTCAATCCAAGCCATCAAAGCATGTCTTGGGGAAGAAGTCAAGTGTAGGAACCATCTAGGGCCTTTAGATTAAAGATGGACCATGAGAACCATTCAAATGCAAAATCTGCACTTGAGCGAATCGGCCCACGGGTTGACAGCCAAACACCCTGGATTAACCCCTAGTCGACCCAGCGGGCTCGGGTCGACTTCAAAAATCGGCCGGTTCGGTTATTCCCCTCTCCCAATTCGCTGTTTTGAGCATTTTTGCATATTTATTTATTAAATTTTCAATTATATATATATATATATATCAATATATATATATATATATATCTACACAACCCATTTCACTTAATTAAGTATACTTTAATTTGGGAATTTTCGTGAAACTTCGCGAGGCCATATCTTGGTCATACGGACTCCGATTTTCGAAAACTCGGACTCTATTTCGCGTATTTTTCCGAGACGAACACAATGGCATAGCCCGTTTCCCTTGATTCCCATTTTAGAATTAAATTCTGCCTCGATTTATGTTATTACAGGTTATTGAAAATACGGGTTGTTACATTCTCCCCTCCTTAAAGGATTTCGTCCCCGAAATCTTCAAGTTAGGAAGAACGTATCCTACCATCCAATCATCCATCTACTCAAAGCATCATCCACGAGCAATCATTGTCCTTACAAGATTCTAAATGCTGGATGGATATATGCAAAAGTGTGTGTATATGTACTTACCTAATGCGAAAATCAGGCGGTTACTGATACAGTAAACCTCCTTAATGCAAACCATGATAGTGCCATGCATCCAATATGTATGCGAAACCCTATTGACACATACAAATTTCTACATGCGTGCACAACCATACACAAAAATGCATCATCCATATGATATCACAGCCATGATACATCCATCAATTCTAACTACCTCATCCATTTATGCAATATGCAACATGAAGTGACTGAGCCGATCTAGTGCCTAATGTGTGTGTATATGCATCCACGAGCAACCACTAGCAAACAATTGCATCCATATGCATCCATCAACCATAACATGTTTCAAACACATGTTTCAACCATAGGTTTTACCCTATCTAAAGGTCATAGGTATTAGCGAGAGGATATACTAAAGATAAGATAAGTACTAGACAAGCAATAAAGGAGAAGTTAAAAGACATACTCTCAAAAAGAAATGGATACAAAGAGCGCATCTTCGCTTCCGTCTCCCAAGTAGCATTGCTTTCGTCATCTCCCCATTGCACTTTCACTAGCTGAACTTCTCTATTCCTCAACTTCCTAGTTTCTGACCCAAGGATGCGAGTAGGAGCTCGTCGAATCGTCGCATCACGCTCTACCTCTACATCTCTAAGCAAGCTCGGCTCTACCACCTCCGCGGTCTCATGTAAGCACTTCCTCAAATGTGATACATGGAATACATCATGAACACCACTAAGTCTGTCGGGCAACTCCACCCTATATGCCATCCGTCCAATCCTTTCCTTAATAGGAAACGGCCCAACAAATCTCGGTGCTAACTTCCCTACGGACCCAAAGCGAACAACATTTCTCAATGGAGATACTTTGACAAAAACCATGTCCCCAACCTCAAACTCAAGATCCGTCCTTCTCCGATCCGCATAAGATTTCTGTCTATCTTGCGCTGCTTTCATCCTTTTTCGAATTAAATCAATCTTCTCTGAAGTCTCTCTAACCATATCCGGCCCAAGCAAGATCTTATCCGTAGATTCCCACCAACATGTAGGAGATCGACAAGGCCTTCCATAAAGAGCTTCGAAAGGAGCCATACCAATACTGGACTGAAAGCTGTTATTATATGCGAACTCCACCAAAGGAAGATGTTCTTCCCATGTACCTCCAAAATCCAAGATACAAAGCCTCAAGAGATCTTCTAAGATACGGTTCACCCTCTCGGTCTGACCGTCCGTCTAAGGATGATATGCGGTGCTCAAACACAACTGAGTTCCTACCGCCTCTTGCAAACTTCTCCAAAACTCACTAGTGAAAATAGGATCTCGATCACTCACAATGCTGGATGGTACGCCATGCAATCTAACAATCTCTCTAACATAGACTGAAGCAAGCCATGGAGCGGTCCTCTTACTCTTTACGGGTATAAAATGGGCACTCTTGGTAAGTCTGTCTACCACAACCCAAATTCCCGTATTGCCCTTCCTCGATCTCGGTAACCCGTCGATGAAATTCATCGAGACACTATCCCACTTCCACTGTGGAACTTCCAATGGGTGTAGCAACCCACCGGGTTTCCTTTGCTCCACTTTAACTTGTTGGCACACTAAGCATCTAGCCACATACTCGGCCACATCTTTCTTCATACCGGCCCAGAAGAAAACTCTCTTCATGTCTTGGTACATTTTGTCTCCACCTGGATGAATAGTCATTCTTGAATGATGTGCATCATCCAAAATAGCCTTCTTCAAACCCTCATCTTGCGGTACACAAAGTCTACCGTCTCTATGCAACCATCCCCTATCATCTATGGTGTATCTACCCAAATGGCTGGACGACTCCCCCCTTATCAGCTTCTCTACCAACTCAACCAACTGTGGGTCGTCTCGCTGAGCCTCGCCAATCCGTCCCAAAAGGGTAGGTCTAACTTCCAAGGATGCCAACAAACCAGGTACAAAGTCAACAGAAGGTCTGAAGTCGAACAAAGAAAGAAACTCCAAGCTTCGCCGTTCCATGAACAATGGACTCAAAGATAGCCTTTTTCTACTCAAGGCGTCTGCCACCACGTTACCCTTGCCAGGGGTATACGCTATCTCAAAATCATAGGATGCTAAGAACTCCATCCACCTTTGCTGTCTTAAATTTAAATCCTTCTGAGAGAATAAGTACTTCAATGATTTATGGTCAGTGAACAACTCGAATCTCTCACCAAGAAGATAATGGCGCCAAGATTTAAGTGCGAAAACAATCGCGGCCAACTCTAGATCATGGGTAGGGTAATTCTTCTCATGCACTCTCAATTGTCTCCCTCCATAGGCTATTACCCTTCCCTCCTGCATCAAGACTGCGCCCAATCCTGTTCCACAAGCATCGGTATAAACAACAAACGGCTTACTCCCATCTGGGAGCACTAAAACTGGAGCGGTGGTCAAAGCTCTCTTTAATCGTCGGAAAGCGTCATCACAATCCACATCCCATGAGAAAACCAGATTCTTTTTCGTCAAGCGGGTTAATGGGGCTGATATCTTCGCGAAGTCTTTAATGAACTTCCTATAATATCCTGCCAACCCCAAGAAACTTCTTACCTCGGTAGCATTTCTAGGAACTTTCCAATCCTGGATAGATACTATCTTTGCGGGATCCACAGCTATCCCTTCCTTAGAGACCACATGCCCTAAGAATCGCACTTCTCTTCTCCAAAAATGGCATTTAGAGAATTTAGCTTTAAGACTATGCGCTCGAAGAGTCTCCAACACTTCCTTGAGATGTAAGGCATGCTCTTCTTCATTCTTGGAAAAGACCAAGATGTCATCCACAAAAACTACTACAAACTTATTCAGATACTCTCTGAACACTCTACTCATGAGATCAACAAAGTATGCGGGGGCGTTTGTCAACCCAAATGGCATCACTAGCCACTCAAAAAAACCATCCGGAGTCCGGAAAGCAGTCTTCTCTATACTGTCCTCCGCCACTCTTAACTGATGAAACCCTGTAGCTAAGTCCATCTGCGAAAATACTGACGCGCCAACCAACTGATCAAAGAGATCATCTATCCTCGGTAATGGGTGTCTATTCTTCTTCGTGAGCTTATTAAGTTCCCTATAATCCACACAAAGTCTGAGGGACCCATCCGCCTTCGTGGCAAACACTACTGGAGCTCCCCACTCCGATATACTTCGCCTTATGAACCCCTTCTCAAGCAACTCCCCTACTTGCTTATGAAGTTCTCTTCTCTCACGAGGAGCCATGTGGCGTACTGGCAAAGACACTGGTTTGGCATTATCCACCAAATAAATTCGGAAATCTATCTCCCGCTTCGGAGGCAAACCCTTTACTTCTTCAAACACATCCGGATATTCCCGGACTACTCTGACAGAACACAAACTTTCGACCGAAGCATCGAGCGATTCAAGATAACTTAGCAAAACAGATTCCATGGGATTGCAAGAGATCTCGAGAGTGTTACCCAAGCGGGTCATGAGCCTGACAACTCTCCTTTCGCAATCAAGAACGGCACCATTACTGGATAACCAGTCCATGCCCAAGATCAACCCATAGCCCGTGAAGCCCAATACAAAAGCATCACATCTAAACTCAACGCTAAGTATAGAAATCTTCAAACCCAAACATATCATAGACAGATATATGGAGCCCCCAATTGGGTTTGAGACAACCAAGGGATCATCAACTAGACTGGTGTCTAAGTGCAGTGACTCAACTAACGATGATGAGATAAAAGAATGCGATGCGCCAGAGTCAAACAAAGTACGAACTGGATGATCAAACAGAAAAACCAGACTTTCAACGGAAATAGTTCTACCTCTCTGCTGAATCGGTGGAACTGAGAGAACCTGAACTTGCCCCCCTGACTGAGGTGGTGCTATAAGAGCTTGCACCTGGCCTCCTGAGGTAGACCCCGTCTTCTGCCCCTTCTTTGGGCAGTTTTTCACAAGATGCCCTGCTTCACCACAATGAAAGCAACCGGTCTTCTTCTTTTTGCGACAATCCTTACTAAGGTGTCCTGGTGTTCCACAATTGAAGCACTTCTTCTTCGTCTTCTTTTTGTCACCATTGCCTTTTCCGCCCTTGCCTTGTTGTTGCTGTTGCGGTTTCTTCTGATCCCCCTTTTTCTCTGGTGCCTTAGAATTCTTATCATCCTCATGCATAAGTGCCATGTAGACAAGCTTCTCAAAAGTGGCCCCCATAGGAATGTGAGTCATAGCTATTCCTTGCAATGGTTCGTTCAAGCCTCTAACGAACCTCAAAGCCTTCTTCTCCGGTGTATTCACCAACTCTATGCCAAACCTTGCTAATTGATTGAATTTGTTGACATATTCTTTCACCGTGAGATTCCCTTGCTTCAAATTCAAGAACTTCTCCATAAACAGATTCTCTTCCGCCCTCGAGAGAAACTTAGCCCCAAACCTTTGCTTAAAATCTGCCCAAGAGTCAACAGGGCGTTCTCCATTAGTGACCTCCCACCAGAATGAGGCCTCTCCCTTCATTAACCAAGCCGCCAACTTGACTTTCTTTCCCTCTTCCACTTCAAAGATATCTAGCAACTCTTCCACTTCCTTAAGCCAATCTCTAGCCTCTACGAAAGTCTCTGAACCAAGGAAAGGTTTTCCTCCTATAGCCTTGAACTCCTTGCAAACCTTAGCAAAATTATCCACTCCAGGCTGAGGAGGAGGAGCGGTTGTCTCTGGTGTAGTAGCATTGGCCGGACCCGCAGCCGCGGCCCTAGCCTCTTGCAACCTCCTATACCATAGTGGTATAACTAAACCCTCCGGGATGTTAAGATCTTCAGCCATGCTGAAACGAAAGAGGAAAGATTCAAAAAGGAGATTCCGAAAGATAAAGATATGGCTATTGGGGATTATGCTTTTCTTTTTCAAAAACTTTTTCTCTTAGAAGACATGCTTTTAAAAATACTTTCTTCGAAAATACTCTTAGAAAGTAGTTTTTCTCAAAAATTTTATCTGTTCTGGTAACCTTAAGCTCTGATACCACGTGTAACACCCCACTCCCGCTATGATCACTCACAATGGGAATGCCATAACGTCGGTGGAGTATTTTAGTGAATATAGAACAGAAAAATTACAACAAGACAGATATAAATAGTACTTAAAATTTTAAAACATCATCTCTATACAGCGGAAGTAAAACATGTCTGGATACATCATAAACCCACAATAAAAGTCAAGTACAATATCCATCAAAATAAAGAAGTACATAATCCCACTCTCATACAATAGCCAAAACAAAAGGAAAGATAACTGGATAACTGGAGCTTTACATCTACCCAAGCTCCTAAAGACTGGAACAGCAATCCGATCAAGCTCCACTACTGCTAGGATCCACCACAGGACCTGAGGGTTGGGAAAAAAGATAAAGACAACGGGGTCAGACATAAGTCTGAGTGAGTCCTATAACTTTAACAATACAATCGTTAAAGTAACCAGAGAAGACATAACTTGATATACGGTAACATATAGGGATGAACGGCTATACTAAGCAGTTAACTAAACTAAGATAAAGGATAAAGACGCATCTACCCTTCCTAAGGTAAATTACTAAACTGCACCACACCAGTCGTTCCTAACTTAAAGGTTGATCCCACCTAAGGACTTATAGAATTACTTTAATAGTACTTGCGTACCCCTAGGTGACCAAGTAGGCGCCACGGGGCCCTACAATCCACCAGGTGTACACACTACTCCCCATTCGATCGGCTCCCTAACGTAGATACCCGTGCTGGCCCCACCTTGGGGTGTACCATTCCCCAACGTGGCAACCCGATATAATCAACGGTGCACGGCTTATATCTACTCGATGCAACAACGGCTTATCTACCAACCCGGGCCCATTCACGCATATGAAGCCCGTTGGACTTGCGTTGCCACCGCTAACCCGTTTTGGCCTCTTATAATCAAGCCCAATATGCGTGTCCCGTCACTCGACATGGGTCGAGCCCACAAAGATACGTTTGGGATATTGGTTGAAATGGGCCCCCACAAGCTACCCACTTAAGCTTGTCCCTTTTTCTAGTATATCCCACTTAACCCTTTAATCATGTTTTAATTACATGTTCTATTTTGGTTAAGTATTCTAATCGTATTTTCTATTGCCACCCAAGGCAACCACTAGATTTTCTCATGCCACCCGAGGCACCCACTTAACCCCTCATGTCCCTCTACATGCTAATGTGGTTAAGTGTTTCTTAATTAATTAATTAAGAACGTAACCTTTGTAAAGACCTCTCACATTAGACTGTCTTTTATGACCGCTGGTTAAGCCGGTTGGGTCCGGGCAGCCTTATGTCATAACAGAGTCTAACCTCGTGTCTTTACATTAATTACGTATTTAGTTTGTGCCTAAGACCTCTCACATTGGGCTAACATTTGTAGCAACTGGTTAAGCCGGTTGGGTCCGGGCAGTTTTACGCTACAACTGAGTCCAACCTCGTGTCTTAGTCAATTAATTACACCTAATTAATCACCCTCATAATTTTATATTAATTATCCCTAATTAATCAAGTTTTCTTAACATGGGTAGACCTAACTTAATAGGTAAATTCCCATGGGGTAGACCTAACTCAATAGGTAAATTCCCAACACATAGTATGGGTACACCTAACCAAATAGGCAAATTCCCATACTATGTTTATTTATTTTGTGTTATGCATAATTATATTAATTTCACACAATCTTATTAACTTATGCATTTAATTACCCCATCGTTCCCACGTAATTTCGTTCATGATATAACACATATAAAAGGTGTCAACTTGCATATGAATGAACATGTTTCAAAGGTGCCATCTTGCATATTAACAAACACATAACTTGCATATGAACTTGCATAACATGTCACATAACTTGCATATAATATGTCACATAACTTACATATTCATTTTGCATAACAAACTTGCATATTAGCTTATAGACTTGCATAATGTGTCATCATGAACTTGCATATTAATAAACATGTAACTTGCATATTTACATACATGTAACTCGCATATTAACAAACATGTAACTTGCATATAAAGAAACATGTAACTTGCATATTTACATACATGTAACTTGCATATTAACAAACATGTAACTTTCATATTAACAAACATGTAACTTGCATATTTACATACATGTAACTTGCATATTAACAAACATGTAACTTGCATATTAACAAACATGTAACTTGCATAGCATATTACCATGAACTTGCATAACATGCATATGATTACATAGCCCACAACTTGCATATTTAGCATCATGCAAACATAACATACATCATATTAAACTTGCATAAGCTTACATACTCAACATGCATAAACATAAGATTAATGCTAACATCATATCATATGATTCAAAGCTCATTAACCCACATACAAAACCATAAATCTCATCACATCTCATCTAATTAGTTTACCAAAAGATCATCAAAGTGATAGAAACTCACAACTAGCAACTTTGAACACCAAATGAAGAAGATTAAGATGCTAAGAAGGGATTAGAAGTTGATTAGAGAGTGATTAGTATGCAACCCTCTTCATAAAATTAGTGGAGGCCATGAGAGCTAGCATTTTGCCATAGTTTAGTCACTAGGTTTAATTATGAATGAATTAGGGTAGGTTAGGGTCTTATTTATAGATTAGGCAAGTGTTTTAGGCCATAGGATTAACCCTAGATTCAATCCAAGCCATCAAAGCATGTCTTGGGGAAGAAGTCAAGTGTAGGAACCATCTAGGGCCTTTAGATTAAAGATGGACCATGAGAACCATTCAAATGCAAAATCTGCACTTGAGCGAATCGGCCCACGGGTTGACAGCCAAACACCCTGGATTAACCCCTAGTCGACCCAGCGGGCTCGGGTCGACTTCAAAAATCGGCCGGTTCGGTTATTCCCCTCTCCCAATTCGCTGTTTTGAGCATTTTTGCATATTTATTTATTAAATTTTCAATTATATATATATATATATATATCAATATATATATATATATATATATATCTACACAACCCATTTCACTTAATTAAGTATACTTTAATTTGGGAATTTTCGTGAAACTTCGCGAGGCCATATCTTGGTCATACGGACTCCGATTTTCGAAAACTCGGACTCTATTTCGCGTATTTTTCCGAGACGAACACAATGGCATAGCCCGTTTCCCTTGATTCCCATTTTAGAATTAAATTCTGCCTCGATTTATGTTATTACAGGTTATTGAAAATACGGGTTGTTACATGTTTACTTCAGCCATTAGAGGTTCCTACGTGGAAGTGGGAGCAGATATCGATGGATTTTATCGATGGACTACCTAGAACTAGGGCAGGGAATGAAGGGATTTGGGTCATTGTGGATCGTTTGACCAAAAGTGCGAGATTTATTCCTGTCAAGTCGACTAGGACAGCATCAAAATTGGCTGAGCTTTATGTGAAATGGATAGTTCGATTCCATGGTGTCCCAAAGAGTATAGTAAGTGACCGGGATCCATTGTTCACGAGTGGATTTTGGAAAAGTTTGCAAGAAGCTTTGGGAACCGAGTTGTGCTTAAGTACGGCATACCATCCCCAAACTGATGGTCAGACCGAGAGAGTCAACCGAGTTTTAGAAGATCTCCTGAGGGCTTGTGTGTTAGACTTCGGAGGATTATGGGAGGACCATCTACATTTAGTCGAATTTGCATATAATAATAGCTACCAGTCGAGTATTGGGATGGCACCATACGAGGCGTTGTATGGAAGGCCGTGCAATTCTCCAGCTTGTTGGTTAGAAACTGGAGATAAGTTGGTACTTGGGCCTGAGATGATTAGAGAAACCTCGGGTTGTATCAAAATTGTTCGGCAACAAATGAAAGCGGCCCAAGATCGTCAAAAGAGTTACGCCGATAAGCGTCGTAAGGATTTAGAATTCGACGTAGGTGATATGGTTTTTGTGAAAATTTCACCGTTAAAGCATATGGTTCGATTCAGAAGTAAAGGAAAGTTGGCTCCTAGGTTTGTTGGACCATTTCCGATAGTCGAGCGAATAGGAAAGCTTGCATATAGGTTGGAGTTACCCGAGAAGATGTCGAGTGTGCATAATGTTTTCCATGTGTCGTTTCTACAAAAGTTTGTGCATGACTCGAATGTGGTGGTATCTCCAGAACAGTATGAAGATTTAGAAGTCGAGACCACAGTTGTGAAACCTCGTAGGCCACTTCGTGTTGTGGGAAATGATACGAAACAACTAAGGAGGAAGACGGTTAAGCTAGTCAAGGTACAATGGAGTGAAGATGGCGACGATTGTACATGGGAGACGGAAGAGAGCATGAGGGCGACTCATCCAGAACTCTTCGTCGGTAGGACCCTTTGATATCGTATCTTCGTTGTGTCGTTGTATCTTGTTGTTGTGTGGTAGAATTCCGCGTGCTAGGATTAGGCTATGGATGCATGGCTTGATGGTTGCTAGTTTGGATGATAGAATTGGCTTCACATGGATGATAGGCATGCGGAATTGTTGTGGTTGCTTGTGTTTTCTTGGAATTTTGGGGGCGAAATTCTTAAGGGGGGGGGGGAGAATGTAACAGCCCGCATTTTACGTATCGGAAGATCGTAAAATATTTTTATTTTATTCCCTGAGGGTTGGATCATTCTCATCTTTTGGTATGTTGCTTATGGGGATGTGTGACATGTCCATAATTTTTACCGATTTTGTTTGTGACCATTTTGCCCCTGTCAGTCTTGTACTGGGCATAACTTTTGATTCAGGTCGAATTAGAGGGTGAGACTTGTGCCATTGGAAAGGAATTGATGATTCCCTTTCCGTAGAGTGGTTACATTAAGGATTTGGTTCAGCGGTTTGGGAGAAATCACTGTTTTAAGGTTTTTCAGTTGGTTGTTCAGGTTTTGGAAGGCTAATGGGCTGGTTTGGAGAAAGCCCGTTAAAGGGTTGGTGGAGGCTATAAATAGGGGGTAAGGGATATGGAGAAAGGTTGGCATTTTTCATTCTCTTATGGGGAGGCTTTGATCTCCTTCTTCCTCTAACATCTTTCCACCATTAAAAATTCCAAAATCAAAGGAGCGAAATCTAAGATCTACACCATAAGAGGCTAAATCTACATCGTTTCAAGGGCGAATTCATTGGATTGAGGAGTTTGATTCGAAGTGTTCGCTGTCCGGATTGCTTTTTCATTGTTTTTGCATCGATTTGAAGAATTGGTGAGTGATTTACATCTCTCATTCGGATGCATGCAAGTATATGGGTCTTATGTTGTTAATTTCATCATTTCCATGTTATTTTCCTTAGATCTACACCATGCTAAGTTTATTTTACATGTGAATCACCTAAGGATCTGATCTAGATAATTTAAATGGTTAGTTTTATGATTTTTCTCAAGATTATGCAAGTTAGATCCGTTTTTATGTTCATATGATTCACTTATCATGTTTTGGGAAATTTATGTGTTTTGATGGAAATTGTTAGATTGGTGATATTGTTGGTTGCATAACATGTTTGTGGTTGCGTTTGGATGAATTGGATGAGCCGGTTTCGTCGGATTCGTCGTTTGGCGAAGTTTTGGTCGAAATCGAAGTCGAAATGGAGCTGTGTAGGTTTCTGGTCGGTTTTGGAGCTAGTCGGGTCGGTTGAGGCGGTCTGATGGCTCTGGTCGGTCCAGAAGGGTCTGGACTGAGGTGGTCGGTCACGTTATGGCTTGGGAAGCAAGTCAGGGAGCTGGTTTGTTGGGATGGTGGCATTCTGGTCGGTTTCAGATGGTGGCATTCTGGTCGGTTTTTACTGGAAGCAAATCCTGGTCGCTCTGAAGGAGCTGGTCGGTCAGGTGGAGCAAAATCTGGTTGGTCTTGACAGGGTCGATCCAAAGCTGGTCGGTCCCAAGGAGGTCGAGTCGATCCAAAGCTGCAAGGAGGTCGAGTCGATCCAAAGCTGCATGGAGGCGGGTCGTTCTGGAGCAAGGCTGGTCGGTTTTGATTGGTCGTTCTAGAGCAATGCTGGTCGGTTTTGACTGGTCGTTCTGGAGCAATTCTGGTCGGTTTGGACTGGGTCTTGGAGCTGGTCGGTTTGATCGGTCCAGAAGGCCGAGGAGGGAGTCTGGTCGGCTCAGGAGGGTCCTGGTCGGTCCAGGAGGAGCAAAGGGAGGTCTGGTCGGTCCAGGGGGTCTGATCGGTCCAGAAGTACCAGAGGGGGTCTGGTCGGTTCAGAATGGGTCTGGTCGGCATTTCTAGTGGAAATTTCTGATCGGGCACTTCTAGTGATGACGTAACTTCGAGGTGGTTCAAGTAGGAAGGCTCGAAGTGGTGAATGTGTTCGTTGATCAAGGTGGAACAACGAATGCGGTGACAACTCAAAGGTCGTGAGTTGTTGGATAATGGCTGCTCGAGAAGGTTGCTTGAGCTATGAAACATCGTCAAGGTTGGACGATTAGAGATGCGAAGGCCGAGAAGTCATCTTTGTCGTAAGTTCTAGCAGACTCAAAGCAGGGGTACGATGGGTATCGTTGAAAGGCCCAAAAGACCGGTTGTTGGTCGAGTACCCTGGGTCTTTCCGGTTGGGGAAAGGCCTAGTGTCAAGGTTGGACATTGCCAAGGTTGGGCATATGGAGTTCATGCTAGAACTGGGGTTATCATTAGCCCTTCACATATGGCAAGGTTGGCCGTCATACGATAATGATGGTTTCGAAGCAAGAATGGCGGTGATAGCCAGAGTCTGTCATGTATGCTGGATGTTTTGCATGTGCCATCCCACGTGGGTTATCCAACATCGAAGTAGATGTTCCTTGAGTGCTTGTCTGATATTGGTTTCGGCCTCTGGGGCTTGTATTCAAGGGATGTCGAATTCGACTAGGATGATCTACGTGAGATATATATAATCTTGATGCCATAATTGCTATTGTTGGTTGTTTCTGTTTTCCATGGATGAATGGTTGTTCTGGTTCTTATGGATTAATGGTTTAAATGCTTGGTGTAAAGGCTATCACTGTCCGATGTGGGGAAGATAAGGTTGAGTTCTTCTCTGGTGATGTGGGTAGATAAGTTGTTCATTTACCCATTCTCATATGCTTTCTTGTTGAAGTTTGTTAGCTGTATTATCGCTCACTAAGACTATTGTCTGACTCAAGGTTTTATGTCTCCTCTTATTACCTTGGGTTGTTCATCCGGTTGTGGATGGGCAGACTAAGTAGCAGGTTACAGGTAATGGAGCTTAGTGATACGAGGAAGCTGAGCGATGACGAGCAGAAGGCTGGCGTACCAGTTTTATTCTATCTAGTATTTCTTTTTCCGCTGTTTGAGTTGCTTGAGAGTTGTAGTGAGGCCTTATGTACAAACTTGGATATCAGTTGGATAATCTTTCTGGATGTTGAAAGAGTTTCAAAAGTTTGCTATATGATACCTCATTACTATCACCTGTTGTATATGTTCTATTATATTTTATCCTTGCGCTGTGAGTTCTACGACAGGTTTCGATGTGTTCACTTACTATGATGATCGTCCATAGCAGCCTGGCACGCCTTTCAGCGCATTATTCCTCTTGTTTAGTGCGGGGGTTATGGGTGGTCGTCACAAAGATCGCTTCATATCTTGATACAATTTATTACCACCCGGATGAATCGTCAACTTCGACTGATGACATTCCCTTAGAACCTCATCTCTTAATTCGTCAACATCAGGAACAACCAGTCGTCCTTGCTTTCTAAGCCAACCTTCTCGATCGACCTCGAACTCTTTATTCTCCGGTTCCAACTTCTGGATAAACTCGACAAGCTTAGCATCTCGCTTTTGGCTCTCACCAATCCTTTCGATGAGAGTAGGTCTTATCGACAAGCTTGCCAACATTTCAGGTTCCAACTCACACCGTGGTCTGAAATCAAATCCTGCCAAGTATTCGAGGCTTTTCCATTCCGAAAACATTGCTCCCAATCCCACATGTCTTCGACTCAACGCATCTGCAACCGCGTTACCTTTACTAGGAGTGTAGACTATATACCAAAATCATGCGATGCCAAAAACTCTAACTGCCTTTGCTACCGAAGATTCAAATCCTTTTGGGAGAAAAGATACTTTAACAACTTGTGATCCGTAAACAACTCGCAACCTTATCCTTCTGCATCAGCATTGCTCCAAGTCTAGTACCACACGCATCGGTGTATACCACCATTTCCTCATTCCCACTTATAATCGTCAAAACAGAAGCACTCGTAGTCTCTCTTTCATGATTCCGAAATCTTGCTCACACTTTGCATCCCATGCGATCACTTGGTTCTTTCTTGTCAATCATGTTAATGGTGTAGCTATCTTGGAGAAATCCTTGATAAACCAACGATAATATCCCACCAACCCAAGGAAACTCCTAACATCCGTCGCATTCTTAGGTATATCCCAGTCCTGGATTGCTGCCACCTTAGCGGGATCAACCGCTATTCCATTTCCAGAAACAACATAGCCTAAGAACCTCACTTCGCTCTTCCAGAAGTGACACTTCGAAAACTTAGCTTTCAGCTGATGCTTTCGCAATATTTCCAAAATAGCTCGAAAGTGCGTCTTGTTCTCTGCCTCATTCCGAGAGTAAACCAGAATACCATTCACGAACACAAGCACGAACTTGTTCAACTGATATCTGAGTACCCTATTCATAAGATCCACAAAATACGCTGGCGTGTTAGTCAACCCGAATGACATCACCAACCATTCAAAGAAACCGGATGATGTTCTAAAAGCAGTCTTCTACACACTATCCTTCGCTACCCTCAACTGGTGAAATCCCGTTGCCAAATCCATCTGTGAAAACACTTTGGCCTCGTGAAGCTGATCAAACAAGTCATCAATCATTGACAATAGATACTTGTTCTTCTTGGTCACCTTGTTCAGCTCACGATAATCCAACACAATCTCAACGAGCCATCTGCCTTGATTGCAAACACAACCGATGCACCCCATTCAGATACACTTCTCCAAATGAGTCCTTTTCTTAAAGATCACGGACTTGCACCTCTAACTCTCATTGATCCTTAGGTGACATCCGCCTAAGAGGCATAACGATAGGTCTAACACCCTCGACCAAATTGATTCTGAACTTAATCTCACGATGCAGCGGCAAGCCTTTGACTTCTTCAAAGACATCCTCAAACTAATTAGTGATCAGCACAGATGACAAGTCTTCCCGTGGAATCATAAGCGAACATAAAAAGTTCACAAAGACACCATCTTCCGGTTCACATCGAATCAAAACCTTTCACTCTTCCACAACCCTGATCTCACCTCAAGATTCTTGCAATTCACTCTTGCCACATACCTCTTGAGCCAATCCATGCCCAGGATGATCCCAAACCCAACGAAATTCAAAACAAAGCAATCATAGAAAAAAGAGCAACCATGACTCGATAACACGAGACCAGGACAAAGCATACGAAGACTGGACGAATCCCCAACTTGATTAGTCACAACCAAATGTCTATCACATATCTCGAGTTCCAAACCCAAGCGTCACATAAGCTCATTACATATGAAAGAATGTGAAGCTCCAGTGTCAAACAACACATGAACTTAAAAACCATTTACTTAAAGAGTACCTTGAACGACAACACCCTTTCCCTTTTCCTCTACAGTAGGAGGTCTTGAAGAAGACGACCCGGCTTCCAAAGCATAAGCCTTAACTCTCTGTTTTTCCTTAGCCAGTTCCGGTCCTTCTTGAGATGCCAGTCTGGCCACAGTTGTGACACTTCCTCTCAACCTTCGGATTCTTGCACTCATTAGCAAAATGACCTTTCTGTTGGTAGTTAAACCAAACCACCTCACTCTTTGGCTTCTTTTTGCCATCCTTTCCTTTCTGCTGTTGCTGCTTCCTCTTCTAATTGTTATTACCACCTGGTTGTGGTTTTTGTGCCTCCTTAGTTGTAGCAACAACAGTTCCTTCCTTTAGAAACAAGCTTTCGTGTCTCACAGCTTTTTCCACAATCTTCTCATATGGATCGTCAAGATGATCCACAAATGGTCCCCCGATGTAGGTATCTAAACCTATCACAAACTTCTCATTCTTCTTATAAGGAGAATCAATATACGAACGAGTATACCTCAATAAAGCTTCGAAGTCAGAAACATAATCAAGCACTGGTCGACCATTCTGTTTCAGCTCCACAAACTTTTTGAACTGAACAGACTTCTAAGCAGTAGAGAATACTTCATCTCGAATTTGACTTGAAACTGTTCCCATGTAATCTCATCTTCCGGAGTCTCGAGCGTAACCAAGTTCCCCCACTCCATGGCTCTACCCTGGAGCTGCCTCGATGTAAGCTTCCTCTTCATTGCACCATCTATACCCAAGTCTCCAAATATATGAATACAAGTATCCAACCATCTTTGAACCTCTTTAGTTGGCTCTATTCCCTTGAACTATTTTCTCCTAAAGATGTGAAGTCTTTACACAGCCTCACAAAATCCACAGCCCTAGGCACTTGAACCCCTACGTCTACCGCGGTTGTCCCTAAAGCGTGGTCCTCCTCATGATCACTACCTCCATGGCCTCAAACATAGCTAGGTAGTTTGGTATACCACCATTCCCCTCTCCCAGCATAGTCCCCTCCCTAGCAGCGTGTCTCGATACTCGATGACTCATTCTAAATCTACAATATAAAATGATTAGCCACTTACGAGAAAAAATGCTAATGGAGTTCAAACGCTACTAATATATATAGTATTCATCCATCAGAAATCTACAAGTACGTCCCTCATACGTTAATACGTATTCGAATTTTGGATAAAATCGATAACCAGAGCTCTAATACCAAATGTGACGATCGCCCATAACCTCTGCACTTAACAAGGGAAGTAATGTGCTAAAAGACATGCCAGACAGCTATGGACGATCATCGAGATATGAAACACTTGCGGAACCCGTCATATAACTCACAGCGCAAGGATAAAATATAATAGAACATATACAACTGGCAGAAATAGTGGAGCATCATATAACAAACTTTTGAAACTTTCACAACATCCTGAACTACATCATTGGAAACATCAAAGTCTGCACATGAAGCCTCACTACAAACACTCTCAAACAGCGGAAACAAAGGTACTATATAATAGCAAGATAATACAACAGCCTCCTGCTCACCACCACACAACAGCATCGTCCTCAGTAATCACCTGTCACCTAGTCTGCCCATCTGTAACATTATGAATGAACAACCAAGGTAATAAGAGGAAACATAAAACCTTGAGTCATACAACAGTCTTAGTGAGCGACAAAACAACTATCTAACATCATCTACAAAGTATATGAGAATAGGTAGACTAACAAACCAATCTACCAAACACCAGAGAAGAACCCAAACCTGTCTTCCCCATATCCGACAGTGATAGCCTTTACAATCTAGCAATCAAGAAACAACAGTTCAATCATGACAACCAGGAGTAACCAGACAATAGCATAACAACTAACATTCAATAACAATCATAACAACTAGTTATATCTCATTCAAACCATCTTAATCGAGATCAACATCCCTCAAGCACATGCCCTAGAGGCCTAAACCAATATCAAACAAGCACCCAAGCAACATCCCTTCGACTTCAGACAACTTACGTGAGATAGTACAAGCAAAGCAAACATCACACTCATGACCCTAGCTATCATTATCTTTCTTGCTTCAAAACCATCATTAATCGTATGACAACCACCTATCATATGTCAAGGGCTAATAGTAAACCCCGGTTCTAGCAAAAACTCCATACGCCTTCACGACTCGTAGAGCAACCATTATCCACGAACTCAAAACACCCTTGAGTCATCTTTACATTTGTTGCTTTACAATGATCAATGAACACATCACAACACTTCGAACACTCCTCCTTGAATTTACTTCAAAGCTACGATCAGCGTCAATCCAAAAACATACGTCGTTTGGTTGATATGCAATACATAGCGTCTCAGCCTTTTCGTTACGAAAACATTCCACAACGTTTCCTTTTTGCATTCTACTCGAGAAAAACACGACCGATCCACTCGAGAAAAACATGACCGATCCACTCAAGAAAACATACATGTCCAATCCACTCAAGAAAACATACATGTCCGATCCATCCAGAAAACATACATGTCTGATCCATCCAGAAAGCATACATGTCTGATCCATCAAACATACATGTCTGATCCATCAAACATATATGTCCGATCCATCAAACTTACATGTCTGATCCATCCTGAAACATACATGTCCGATCCATCAAACATATATGTCCGATCCATCCAGAAACATACATGTCCGATCCATGAAACATACATGTCTGAACCATTAAACATACATGTCTGATCCATCCAGAAACATACATGTCCGATCCAGCAAACGTACATGTCTGATCCATCCAGAAACATACATGTTCGATCCATTAAACATACATGTCTGATCCATCCAGAAACATACATGTCTGATCCATCAAACATACATGTCTGATCCATACTCTGAAATGTCCAAACTTCGAATAATCCTCACGCTTGCGCACAACTTGATTTTATACTCAAAAAATAATCAAACTCCAACTTTTTCAAGAACGATTTAATCAATAATCATCATACAATCATATGGAATTCACCAAATCACGATAAAACAATGAATCAACAAAATAATAGATATAAACTTGCATAAATATATGAATTGACATAAAAATTACCTGTTTCAAGTTGCTAGATTAGATTCTATGGTGATTCATATTAAAATATACTTGATCTAGGTGAAAACAACTTGAAAATGATGAAATAATGATCAATCAACTCATGTACTTGATTGAATCCGTGTGAGATATGCATATCACTCACCAAATCTCCAAAACAACCCAAAAACACTTGGATCTAAATTCGGACAGTGAAGAATTAACTTCAAACTCTTCAATTTGATGAAATCCCTCTTCGATTGATGTAGTTCTAGCTTCAAACGATGTATTAGAATTTTAATGGTGGAAATGTGTATTTGATTGAGCAAGGAGGATCACGAGCTTAACCAAATGAAAGAATGAAGAAAAGTAACTCTTTCTCCATACCTCTAACCCCCTATTTATAGCCTCCCACCAGCCCACTAATGGGCATCTCCAAATCAGCCCACTAATGATTCAAAAACCTAAACAACAAATTGTGGAATACAAAAATAGCGATTCCTCCCAAACCGCTGAACCAAATCTTTAATATGACCACTCTACGGAATTGGCAACACCATTTCCTTTCCAATGAGACTGGCCTCAACACTTAATTCGACATTAATCAAAAGTTATGCCCTGTACAAGACTAACAAAGGCAAAATGGTCACAAATAAAATTGGTTAAAATTATAGACATGTCTCACATCCCCATAACCAACATATCAAAAATATGAGAATGATCTAACCCTCAGGGGTTAAATAAAAATATTTTACGATCCTCGGACACATAAAATGCGGGTTGTTACAGTTTGGTTCAACCAAAGATATATGCCAACCAAGGTTGTTTTTAATGTTTTTATTTTTACAAAATATTGTATAGGTTTTCTAATTTACTTTAAACTAGAGTTTACGAGTTACAGGTTTGTAATTCGGAGAAAATCTGATCTTGGGGATAAAAATCAGTGCAGGGTTTTCAATGTAGGATTAAAACAGTTGGGAGTGCGTATCGCGAGTTTATAGGGAATTTGTAAGCGCAGAGATTGTTTTAATTCTAGTAGAAACCTTGCGGAATGCAGCAGTAGGTAGGGTTTATTGAAGCTGGGTAAAATCTGTGTCATTTACTTTCTGCATTTATTTTCTCTTTTGTAGTCTGTGCTGTGATAATTTTAATATCTCGTAAAATTGCGATAAACCCTATTCACCCGCTCTAGGGTTAATCTAGATTCTACATGAAGCAACCAATTTTGCATCCAAAACATCAATGCATCTAATCGCTTCCTATTGAATTTCTCCTAAATCGGAAAAAGAAAATCAAAGCAAAGAATTTTTAACATTCCCTTCACTTATAAATATTCCATTTTTCGTCCTGTAGTAGAAATTTTACCTTAGTTCCCCGAAATGCTCCAAAAATTTCCATCTGTATACTATAAAGGAGGCTTAAAATAAGCTCTAAACGTAGAACAAGTTGATTAACAACTCGCGCGTATCGTTGATAAGGTATGGAAATAATGTTTTCAAGGCTAAAACAACATTTTCCTTGTCGTCGTTAACGTTTTTATCACATCGTCGGTCCTACTGCACCGTTAAAGCGCACATACAAACCATCTAAAAATCTTCCTTGCGCTGTTCATGTGTGCAAAAGTCGAAGTTTTTCACAAAAATAAATTTCCGCTGTAAAACCTTTTATATAAATCTTGAAAATTTATTTGCAACACCGTTTCACTTTCTATATGAGACTCACGTGAAATCTAAAATTTTGATAATGTGCGCTTTGCTCTATTCAAATCGTTTATTTTAATGTAAAACAGACGTTTTAAACACGTGCAAACTACCGTATCCAAACTCTGCATTTTCACGCAAATCGACATAAAAGAAGGTAAATCAGTAAAAACGTAAATTTTAAAAAAGATAAAAGTTTTTTTCAAACAATATTTTCCAAAAGTTACAAAAATGTATTTTGCGGAAACTTAAACGATTCAAGTCGCATGTTTGCGAAAAAAGAAGTCAGTCACGTAAAACTGCGAAAACTAAAATCATATACAAAATCGCAATAAATGTTAGCTTAACAAGGAACGATGATTAATTACATCTGTGTGGAAAACAACACAAAACCGATTCTTTGCTAAAATTTATCCAATACAGAATTCTATTCTTTCCAGCTCTAGGACAACTGTTAGTTAGATAAGAAAATGAGATTTCATTCAAATGGATATGCGCGAGTGACATAGATATTTCATGCACAGAAACTCATTAAAAAGAAGTCGTGTGATTTCAAAGACACCAAACACTAATAGCTACAAACACGAATTACCACAAAGCTAAGAACCCAATGTTGGAAAGTGGAAACAACAAAGATGACAACAAAACAACAACACCGAAACTCCCAAAACAATGCCTATAAAAAACGAGATGTCTTACTCTACAACTAGAGCCCAAACCATTTTTATGATCTTTGATTAATCATATCATGATAAAAAAAATCAATCTCGTGTTATAAACACTGCTGGTGTCGTTGGAGGTCTGCACATCACAATCCCTTACAAAAGAGAATTCGCGATGTGAAAAAAACCTACCACGAAGCTGCTTCTCGTGAAAATCCACCTAACATTATCTAAAGACAAAAATGGATTGGTGAAATTACAGAAAGTAAATCCATGAGACAACACATAAGAACAATAAGCTGAATCAAATATGATGCGACACTAAATGATGGTTACACCATCGATCAAGCAAAAGATTGATTTGCGCATCATGAGACAAATCTAGTCATGACTTCCCATTTATAAAATGATGTGCTGAGTGGGTCGCACGTCTACATGGGCAGTTCGAACATGGATTCCCGAATTCAAAAACCGACATTAAGAAAAGAAAAGAAAAAGATTAGCTGCAAAACCTCCGAAGTCGGTCATCAAAAAGACTATTCAAGTCCGCGTAAAACACGAATGCGTCTAAAATCTCATCGAGATTCTCCTTTGAAAACCATCCAACGATAGCTTACTTCATCTCTGAAACGATGATCACCTTCATCATAAATCTGTTTTGACAAAATATGATAAAGGCGGATGCAACATCACAACAATCCTATCCTAAGATCTCGAAGCAAAGGACTAGTGCAAATTCAATTGCCATGGCAATTTTTCTTAGCCTTAAAGCGGTAAGACCTTTTTTCTTATTTCGATTAAACCAAATGATCTCTCTCTAAGGGTGAGACGTAAATGGTGCGAGTAAGATCAGATAGTGAAATTAGTATTATGGACTAAGAAATGATCGGAGAGAAGAAATTGGATTTAGACCTTGAAGTACTAATGGGGCGAGATCTAATGCGCAGACAAGCACGGAAAAAGAGGAGACAGAGAAGCAAAAAAAAACGAATAAGTATAAGAATATGGTTCGGCTAGATGAGGAAGGAAGGACGAAAGAAGTTAAGTGGGTGATTTGGACGCAACTTTTACGGTTGAGTTCTAGATCTAAGTTGTACCAAAACTCAACAACAAGTTGACCACTCTAGGTATAACGTTAAACGTTCAAATGTCAAATAAGCTTTGGACAAAGGTTGAACCTTGACCTTATCAGGTGGATTAAAATATTAATCGTCCCGCGTCATCTTTTAAGATTTGACGTGACTCGATCCTTGCTTAGAAGTCTATCCATATCCTTTTCCACTTGAATCTGATGAGGGGGGAATCTGATGAGGAAAAGAGGAAAATAGGAAAAGAGGGGAGAATCCGATGAGGAAGAGCTTAGATGTCTATCCATATCCTTTTCCACTTGAATCTGATTTTCCCTTTCAAATTGTATAGTTTATATTTGATTAATATTGTATATGAACCTATATTTGATTTAGAATTTGTTTGAAGAGAAAGGGAAATGACAGAGCTTTGCTGCTGCCTACAAATTTATGTGGAAAAGAATGAGGCCTTACCCCTTTATTTATAGGAGTTGAATTGGCCACGAACTGTCAGATTAGATTAAGTGAACATCCGTTCGTTTATATGATAACATATATAAAGCTACACCCTTTTAACCTAGCCATCACTAGGTTGATTTGGCTCGAAGCGGTCGACCGCTTCTAGCAGGATGTCGATCGCCCTTCAGCCATTTCGCCCAGTGAAGGAAGGTTACAAAAGGAAATAAATATTATATATATTATGTCTTATTATTTCCGTCTATTTTTCATATTTCGTCCGTAACTTTTCATACGGACTCTGTTCGTGGAATTTCAAACATGAAAGTTGACCAGAATTCCGAGACGAACGCAACAATTAAAGTTTCGTAGCCAAATTCCATCTTTAGCAGAAATTCCTATTTTTGAAATCTAATTAAATAACTAGTTTATTTATTGTCAAAATTCTAGGCTGTTACAAAAATACAGACCATACTCTGGATATATGTAGTGTAGGCCTAATGAGGCGACCCTTTATTAATACGTAAAGCTCCCGATCGAGTTCCGTGCATTGGATTCAGCCCTATTACGGGACTCAGAGTGTAGTAGATAGTACGTTTGTGTGCGGGTCTAGGTACACACACTGGGTGGTGTATCGTAGACAGTGAGTCATTACTCCGTGTTGAGAGTTGATTCGAATGATGAGTTTGGATACGATGATCCGTACACTTATGTGGCATAGCGATAACGACTATGTGTGATTACGTGGCGTAATGATTTGGATTTCCATACGTCGTTCAGCATTGTATGGGTGTTTCATATGCTTCCGTGGCACGATGGTGAAGACCGTACGGGGATAGTACTTTGGGGAGTACCTTGAGATGTGGGGTATAGCTACACATATAATATATTAGGTTAATCTACTGAGAAGTAGATGGGTACAACGTGATTGTAGAGCCTTGATGGAATTTTACCATGAAATTCCTTTTAAAGGGGGGAGAATGTGACAACCCGAAATTTTGACAATAAATAAATTAGTTATTTAATTAGATTTTGAAAAATATGGATTTTTGCAAATGATGAAATTTTACCATGAAACTTGCACTGTTACGTTCGTCACGGAATTCTGGTCAACTTTCATGTTTGGAGATTCATGAATGAAGTCTGTATGAAGAAGTTACGAACGTTTTTCAAAAACGGACGGAAAATAATAAAATAGAATATATATAATATTTAATACCAATTGTAACCTGCCTTCACTGGGTGTTTTGGCCTAAGGGAGGTTATCACCCTTGGATGGAGAGGTCGACCGCTTCAAGCGTTTTCAGCCTAGTGACGGCTAGGGTTATATTGGTCTATATTATTATAAAATATATATAGCAGACAAATGTTTATTAAATTAAATCTAACTATCTAGGATCATTCTAACTCCTATAAATAAAGGGTTATACTCCCTATTCTTTTCCATATATTTCCGAGAGCAGGAGCGAAGCTCTGCCATTTTTTTTCTCCGTAAACAAATTCTAAAACAAAATATATTCATATATAAACACACTTAAAAATAAACAATATAGATTTGAGGATCTTAATCAGATTCAAATGGAAAAAGGTATGGATTGGCGTTTAGGTTCTTCTTCATCAAATTTCTTCCCTCTTTTCTTATTTTCTTGAAAAACTACAAACCTGAAAGTATTCCCTTTTCAGAAAAACTGCAGATCTGTAAGAATTTAGGAAATATAGGCCTAAAAGACTTTTCAGATTTGGATGCTTTCAGGTGAGTGGAAAGTCTAAATACATAGTTTACAATAATCTGATTAATTCATTTATGGTAAATTTGAATGTATGCCTAAATATTTATCAGATCTGTTTATAATTTTGTTAAATCTGAAATAATGTCTATCACATCTGTTAATGAGTATTGTAAATCTGAAGAAAAATTATGGTTTTGAATATTATTATTACTGTGGGATTATTTGAATTGTTCACATTGCTGCCTATAATTATATTCAAATATTATGTTATTGTAAACACTATAGGTCTGGAAATTTTTCCCATAAATCATCGTTAATAGTGTAGTTTATTCCAGATCTGTAGTTTTGGTGTTAATTTGTGGTTCATGCAAGTTTTGTTAAAAAGAAATAAGTCGTTTGTGTTCATTTTTACTTGGGTTTTAACTTGAAAAGGAACAAAAGGCATATTTACAACAACCAAAAAGCCTAAAAAGTTGGGTTGTGTAAACTCACGGACAAACATAAATTTATGTATGTTTACACATAGTTTACATCAATAATTCCAAAAACATATATTACATATTTCTTATGATTTGAAATATGTTGTCCATCTTTAAAATATTTTATGGCATAATTTACAATAATTTCAGTTTTGGCTTTTTCATAAGATTTGGAATCTTAAGGCAAGATTGAACATAAAAGGGTTGTTTTGGTCGTTAGCTTAGACCAAAGCATTTGAATTTAATAATAATAATAATAATAAGATAAAAACATATTAACTAAATTAACCACGCAAATATATATGTTATCCTTCCAAATCTATGTAAACAACGAAATATATATTATAATTAATGTTTGATGTTATGTGTGTTTGAATGGTTTCCATTTTATGGAATTACATATGGAATTATAATCCATATTAAATGGAAATATATATATATATATATATATATATATCATGGTCGTTGTAGCAATAAATGTGATTGATTTGCTACAAATAAGGTCATAAAGGAATAATAACTATTGTAACCATCGTTGATGCGGAGAAAATAAATTAAATTAGGTAGTTATGCCTAAATGGCTACAATTTAAAAATGGTGACTATGAATAGGAACTGTAACTCTAATTAGTTAAATAAATAATTCTTTTAAACATACAAATATGTATATACAACAAGAATAAATCAAATTAAAGTAAAACAGAAATGTTTAAGGAATTACAATAATTAGACAAGAAATAAAAATGGACTGGTATAAAATGGAACATTTAATTGCTAATTAATGTCCTTGGAATTTATGACCGTTAGGTTCGTAAATGACATTAATTATAATTAATGGTAATAAATGACATAAAAGGGGTTAATTAGTGCCTTAGGAAAAATGTGACCATTATGGTCATTAATGGCAAAACCCTAATAAATAATAATAAGTGGAATTAAAAGGGAATTAATGGGTATTGGTAGTCTCTCTAAGTACTACGTCCAATAAGGAAACAATTAATTAAACATCCTACGATATGAAATGTATAGGTTATCCTTATTCTATTCTAGTTAGTTTAGAATTAAAACATTCAGAAATTAGAATTGGTCTTAGTAGGGTAATGATGCGAGGTCAATTACCTTATTCGATATAAGTCTGCACTTTCCAGCAGTCGGAATATATGTCCAACTGATATGAGACATCATTAACCATAGGAACCCATGACGATTATTAGTTTGTATAACACATTTATTTCTAAATTTAAGGTTTGCTTCATGAGCGAGGTTTTAAGTGGCTGTAGGGCCCTCTTCTTGTCTGAAAGAAGAAACCAAAAAGGAAATTATTTAGAGACGTGGCCTGCTTTGGGAATTAAGGTCTTAAGTGGTTAGATCCACCTTTGAAAAGGTATTAAGTGATTGCGTAGCCCACCTCCCATAAATGAACGCATTTAAGGCTGGTTGGGTACGAGTTTGATAATCTCCACGATTAGTCTGCTTCCCTAGGTTCTTAAGTGGCTAGGGTTGACGGTCCACCTTGGGAATAGGTTTTAAATGACCACTACGGAGGTACCATAAGTCAACCTATCCTAACGGAAAATATTAAGTGGCTAGGAGATTATTCAATAAGGTCAGCAAGATGGTAACGAGGGGGTCCACCATAGAGAGGTCATAAATGGCATGTGATGCCTACCTATCTGACTGGTCTTAAGTGACTGCTTACTATCTCTCACCTTATGTGGGACATAAGTATATGCGTCAATGACGGAAGCGTTAAATTAGTAGGACTTGTAGCCAGTGTCCTCTAATTTATATTAGTGTAGAGTAAACCATTGAGAAAGGTATTAAGTGACCGATGGATTCGCCTTGAGTCTTAAGTGATCGAAAGGATCCACCCTTATATATCATAATAGTGAGGTCTTAAGTGGCTATACAGAAATAATTAACCTTCATATGTATAGTGAGTAGTTGAGAGCCTACCTCTTAGTTTTTGGTAATTGGTTGAATGATGGTTTAAAGGCTTCATAATTATGTAAACCTTCTATCCTAGTATCGTTATTGTTTGGGAATGCTACCTTGGCATGGTTGTTTGTTGTCGTGCGTAAGTGTTTACAAGGTTAGGTTAGAATTACTAGCCTTGTTAGACATATATCTCGCGTTGAACCAAATGGGATATGTATGTGTATTGTAGATTGTGTTATGCTCTTTCCACTCAACAAAACTTATTGTTATGACCCCCTTCTCATTGCAACTCCCAGGTTATCTTAAGAAGGTCGGGTTTTCATAGGTGTTCAAGTTTGGTTTTCGGTCTCTCATGCTCGCTATTGACATGGTGGCTTACTTTTATAAGGTAGTTACCCGAGTTGATACTAGTCTATCCTATTTCATTTCCGTTGTGAGTTATTTTATCATACTCTGATTATGCTCATGCTCATTTATTGCAGGTACCAGATTTACATGCTCCATATTTCGATGGGTTTAAGTTCCGCTTTTTTGTCGAAATTTGGGCTCATAAAATTATGGGGTGTTACGGCCTTGCTTAAAGGCATGTCAATATTTTACCCCCCAAAGTACATCTTATCATAGAAGTTATGTGCTTTGAACTCATTGATCTATCCATTCCCGAGTAAGCAAAGGTAAACAACCGTGTTTTTTTGTAAAGTCACGACTCTTGATCTCTTCTGCTGTGTATAAATAGAAGATCATATCCAAAATTGTCTTAGTCGTACTCAGCAAGCCAAAGTCTTTGACCGGAGTAGTTGCGAACACATAGGCAAATTGTCCAAATCTTGTCGTGTTCAAAAGGTCATATTCTCCTGCTTTAAATCATGTTGAATTGTTGGCTCTCGTACGCGAACATACACATACAAGTCGTTTCAAGCAACTTTTTCTGATGAAAGTCGAGGTCGAATCGGACCATCTATTTCATGTGAGTTCATCACATTGTCAAAAACCCGAGATGGTTGGTAAGAATGTCCCTTGCTCTTCTTCAATTTCATTCTGAATTCCGGTTTCCGAACTGAAAATTTTGGTTCCCTTCGAATCGATTCATTCGATCCTAGGCTAGTTCAATCCGGTGCTACCCTGCATCTTTCAATCATAAATCAAGGAATTGGTCAACCCATCACCTTAGTGGAATAGTCGCTTCGTATAGCATATAAGTTAGTTCTCTTCCTTTTTCACTTTTTAGCTTGTACTCTTTGCTTCCATTATCCTTGAATCGAGAAAATTTGAAAACTCAAATTCACGAAACCATCTTTGAATTTAATTTCAAACCATCTAAGGTGGGTTTGATTTTTTTTAATTCGTGTTTTTCTCTAAAAATCCATACAATTTACATCTTGAATCTGCATTAATCATCTTCGATCTGTCACAAGGTTGATGTATTGAATACCAGGGATCACAATCGCCGTTGGTGGTGCCCGAGTTATCACCTGCTTATTGGAGACATCCACGACGTCGCCTTGGTGGTGTAATACTTGTCACTGTGGTCGAGAGGTAGATGCCATGGAGAAGTGGCAGTTTTTTGTGTCATGGTGGGATGGAGATATGGGAAAAGTCAATAGGGTAGAAGGAGAAGAGGAGGGTTGGAGGACCTCTGCGTTTCGAGTCAAGGAGTTCGTTCGAAGAGACTTGGAAATGAGAGGGATTGAAATTGATGAAAGGATGGGCTATGAATGCTCGAAGGAATCATATAGGTTTCGATCAAAAATTCTCGATCTGGAGTGGTTTGTCCTGGAATTCTCAAACCGAAGAATTACTTTTTAATCTCTTTTATTTGCTAATCTTATTGGAAATCATGTAAAGACAATTCTTATTTGATATAGCTATTTGCGCAAGTATTTTACGATTAAGAAGCAATTGCTTCTTATAGAGATTGTGTATTAACCCGGGGTTCCCTTAGACCCGAGACTTAGACCTTTGATACAACCCCTTCTAGCGCTTTTATCTAAGTGAATGACCACAACATCTCTACATAATATGTAACCGATGAATAATCCAACACTGTACTGGACACAACATACATACATGGACTATTAGGATATAGCCTTCCAGGACCCAATCAAAATGGATTGGCATGTCACTTTAGATAGTTAAGTTATAAAGACATAACTTTTCACAACACAGCAGTGCATATCAAACGATCGCAGGCATTCGAAGATTCATTCCTTTACTCTTTCAACATACTTGCATTGCACATATTAGCACACATACATGGGGTAGAAGGGAGAGGGGAATTGGTTACTTTACCCTAACCACTAATATTTCTTGGATAGTACAACAAGCATGTCTAGAAGATACCCCAAAAGATATTCTAAATTGAGAAAGGCAAGGCTCTTAAGACAGAGATTAATCTAAACATTCCTTCGCTGGACTCTAACTCAAACGGTGATGATCCAAGATTTGAAGTTGACATTCATGAGGAAATTGAATCTTTTGGAGAGGGAACTTCTTGTTAGGGAACGCGGAATGTCGATCTTAAGGCAAGACTAACACTAGAGGGGGGATGAATAGCGTTTCTAAGAAATTTACAAAAATCTTAAACTTAAACGATTTACTATATGAATCACACACAACAGAGATGATCACAGACACAGAATCAAACACAGAAACAGATAAAGATAAAACGCAGAAAAGTAAAGGACACACCGGATTTTATACTAGTTCAGATTACTCCTATGTCCAGTCCCACGCAACGCTATATTGCACAGAGTTTTATTATTATCAATATTCAAGTAAAATCCCCTTGATTTCATGGCTACAAGGTTAACACCGCTCCAACCATTCTTGATTTCACGACTATAAGATTAACACCCTCCAACCACTCTTGATTTCACGGCTACAAGATTACCACCGCTCCCTTTCCTTGATTTCAGGGATACAAGGAACACACCATTTCCCAAACACTTCTCAAATGATTACAACAGCCCTATAACTCTTCAATAACACTTCAATTCAGAGAGTAATGGATAGAGAGTGAGAAAATAAGAAGTTTTATATAATTAGAGTAGAAATCAACAAAGTAAAAGTGTAAAAATCAATAAAATATGAAATATAAATGGTGGGATGAAGAGGGGTGAAGATGGAGAAGAAGAATGATTAAAAAATTCGAAATCAATCCCTATTTATAAGATTTGAAAGGTTGCAACACTTCTAGAACATTACAAATAGTGAAAAGACACTTCCTTTGAAAATTAAATTTTTGACAGTTGTATGTCGACATATACATATATGTATGTCGACATAGTCATGTAAAAAATTTGAATTTTTTAAAAGTGTTTAAACATATATATTATTCTGAAAATTCTTGAATTAAAACTTAGTGATATAAATGAGTATTCTAAAGTATAAAACCATATGAAATCATAGTAACGTATTATATAAACATATTTATAAATTTACAAAGTTTAAAACTATAAAACTATATAAACTTATATATTAAACTTTAAATTTTATATCTGAAATCATAAGTAAGATAGAAAAACAATTTGAAATTTGAATTTGAATTTTGAAAATCAGAATTTGAAAATTTGAATTTTGAATTTGAACCTGGAGTGCTATTCAGAGTATTATATATAAACTAGACTCTATTACTATATTTGTCTTGAACTCTTGATAACTTGATTACTAATGAATCTTGAATATCCTCTGAATTCTGAATCTCTTGAAACTTTAAAACTGTACGGTCTTCAGTATTTAAGTACTGTATACAAATCCTGCATATATATATATATATGTATATATATTCTAGATAGAGATGTTAATATATATTTTATAATCAATGATAATTGAAATAAGGCTGTTGTCATCAAAACTCCATTCTCCAACACTTCTTTGGATGAAGAGGTTGGAGGAGTAAAAGATAACTGGGCTACTAATGCATTTTGCGATGCTGTTCTTCTGGAAGAACCTAATGATTCTTAGGGATTTACCTCAAACGAATCCAGGCTAAGACGGTTATGCTTGAAACATGGAATTCCCTGGGAAGATGTCTAGGCCCCTAATGTTTTTGAGAGGCCTCATAACCCTCTAGAAGGTTATATAACAATTAGTCATCAAATGTGCTCAGTCGGAGTATCCATTCCTTTCATCCCTTCGTCGTTGATTTCCTTCAACGAGTGAACATAGCACCCATGCAACTTTATTCCACAGTATACTCATACTTGTATACCTTATTCATAGCATATATGGAGATCATAGGAGTGGAGCCTACCTTTGAAGAAGTCTTTCCCTATAACCTCAAGCATCGCCAACAAGTGACCCCATTACTAAACGCTCCACCGGCCTCACTAAGTGTCAAGAGATGACTTATGGATGAGCTTCTCCATCGATACCACTTGCTCAGTCCACAATAGAGTATGGGAGTTGGTGTAGGTCGCACTACTACATATGTGCCCCCAGCTAGCAATCCTCCGGCATCAACAAGGATAGAAGGTGTGCCCCAAGTCGGGAGGGGGGAATGAGGGGACAGGCAGTAGTCTCGACCAAATTTAAGGTCTAAGTCAAGGGGCCCAAGAGAACAAAGACGTTGCAGGTTCCAATCGGGAACCCCAGCCAGGGGAGAAGGAGAAGTCCCTCGAAAAAATAATCAATAAAGAACTTAAGATCCCTTCTCCCGTAAATGTATTTACGGAGGAGCTCTTAGAAAAAAATCATTGAGGAGGAGCCTAAAGATCATTCTCCAAGGGATACCACAACTGCAGAAAGGCAACATTCCCCTAAGACTTCACCTCCAGCTATATCTCCAATCCATGATTCCCACCAAGAGAAATCTATATCACCATTCCGAGGTTTAGGCGATCTACCTTTGATGGACACTATATATTCCTCTCAAGACCTTGGCTCTGTCACCTTCTTTTTATCTTCCGAAGAGGAAATTACACCAACGAAGGTGGGGATGACAACTCTAATTAGCCAAAATTTGGGCTTCGCTCCATCGGGGGGGGGGGGGGGGGGTCACTAGGAAAGGCATGACATATACAATATACATCACAACACCTGTGGTTGCATTAATTCCTGATTCTAACACTAGATTGCTTTTATTTCTAGGAACTATGTCTCATAGAGGCTAAGACCCTAGAACACTCCGCAACAGTCTCTCAAAATGTTATTTCGATCTTTAGCACGACTAAAGAGATGACCGTGACAGAGAAGAGAGAAGGCATCACCAACAAAAGTATTATCCCTCCTCACGCTCCCATTCTCTGCTCCACTCTGAGATCAACAAGCATAAGAGCTATCAGGGCGATCGCGAAGGAGATGAACAAAATACTAAGGCTCCACTTCTGCCAAAAGAGTAGCTACCTGAAACACCCCATAATTTTAAAGAACACTATAATAATAAACTGAAGAATAATCAATTAAATATTGGGAATTAAGTAAAACATACTGCGCCATTGCGTTCATCTTGAAATTCTACTTAAGATAGAGTCCGAGTTTGCATAAAACAGACATCATATGAAGAAGATATTAAGGTTTGAATTTTGTATACATATAAGCAAATATATGTATATATATAAATCATGTCCAGAAAATCAAAAATCAAAGAGCGGGAAGAGGAGGGAATTCGACTCATTAGGGGTCGAAACCATGCCCTACGGGTGTCGACCCATGGTCGACTCCTACACGGGGGTGTCGACCCCGGGGTCGACCCCAGCCAGATCTGGGGCAGATCCATTCTGTGAACGTGGACTCGTTTCATGATAAAATTCGTTGACATTAGGCTATAAATAGGACCTCATTTCCATTGTTTTATTCACCAAAAACAATGGATAGAATGAGGTGCTGCCCCAACTTAAATTGAACTAGCCTACTCTTCTGCAACAACAACTTATAAGCATACAAGAATCTCTGCTACAACATCTACGGTCAGTTCTCCTTTCTTTAGATCCATCGCAGTGAGTTCATGTTATTTCTAGATATAAATATTTAATAGTAATCTTGACATGTTTATAAGTTGGATCTAAACCTGTTCCTATTAATAACCTGAATCATAATTAAACAGATCTGCCATTACTTATACACTTGATCCTCTATTTAGTTCTTGCATGCCTATCTTTGTCATGTCTATTTTGTCATTATGCCTGGTAGTATCACCATATGCATATTCTATTAGTTTGCCTAATCATGTTACCATATTACTAACTGTTAGTTTGCCTAATCATGTCACCATATGCCTATTATGTTAGTATGACCAATTTTATGCCTGTTTTATTATTATGCCTATTCTTGTTCTCTTCTCCCCCTCCTTCCCTTTTTATTTTTATAGTCACGCTACCTTCAAGCCTAGGCCTACCGCTTAAATATGCGAGTGCACGAAATTGAGAATGGTTGGGAATGATAAATTGGGGCATAACTTATATCGTAAAACATGATTGGGATTCGGGGCATAATCTATACCTTGATCTAAAACTTAAATTTGGCCCATAACTTGTATCGTGAATCAAACTGGGAATTGGGGCATAACCTTGGACAAACATGAAAATTGTTTAATAATGAACATGCCTAAATTTACAGTAATTAGAAACTGTAACCGCACTTAGACACGAGGTTAGATTACATTTGTGGTAGAAGTCTGCCTGGAACCGCCCGGCAAATCCAACGTCCACAAGTGGTTAATCTAATGTGAGGGGTCGAGTGCATAAATGTACACGTAACGGTGCTAAGACACGAGGTTAAGTCCGACTTGTGATAGAATTCTGCCTGGAAACGCCCGACATATCCAGCATCCACAAGTGTTAGACTTAATGTGAGAGGTCTAGTCCATTAACAACCATAAATGGATGAATGATAATAACTTGTTGACCTGTAATACTTAACCTGTTTAAATCTGTGGGGGTTACATGAACCTATCAAATTGAGTAGGGGTTAAGTAAACTTGCTTGAATCAGTGAGGGCTAAGTTTATCATGTTAAATATGTGGGGGCAAGTTGTATATAAATAAACCTGACAAACTTAACCTGTTTTATATGTTGGGGTTATGTAACGTTGTTAAACTATTAGGCATAACCTGTCAAAATCCTAGTAGTGAGGGTGCAAGCCTAGGGGGAAGCTTGTATCATCTGTTGTGTGGGACCCGTATCAGTCAGTAACCCATCTTGGTATCTAACGGCGAACCCCGAATTAGGTCGTGGTCTGGGCACACTTACTAAGTTGATTTTAAGAGGTTCATTTAAGTGGGGATGTTGATGGCGCACTCCGTCGGATTCATATGTGTGCATGAATCTTCTTGCATTAATAAGACGCTGTGACATCAGCAGATGGCTGTGCATCTCGTTAGTAAAGGGGTTTCCACTTTAGGAAGTGATACATCCTACTGTAGGGCCAACACAGGGTGTCTACCGGGATAGGGAGCCGATCGATTGGGGTAGTACTGAGGGTACATCTAGTCTTGCTTGTTTAGGAGCCCGTTATTATCGTTGGGAGTAACACCTGTCATTTCTGTTGGGCTACTTGTTACTTTTGAACAGGGTAAAACCCCCACTAGATGTACACATAAGTCTACCATCTTGTTCTTATTGGGATCATCTTGTTTCTGTTACACTATTATTTGTAAAGAAAAGTACTTGAGAAGCGTAATATATCTTGCCATGTTTATTCTGTTTATCCTGCTCAGTCTGTTATACCTGCCTTATGGTATTGTTATCTCTCTCATCCAATTTATATGCATGTCATGGTGCTTTTACTTATTTACATGCTAAAATTAACTGGACTTTCCAGACTTTATGTCTGACCCGTTTTGTTTCCTTTTCTCTCTCTTCTGTTTCCCCCCAGGTTCTCAGGGTGGGAACACTCACGCTTGATTTGGATTCTCTCTTTCATTCCGCTTGGAGCTGCTTAGATGTTTTGTTTTGATTTCCTATCTTCTCTGATATGTCTATATTTTAGGGACTATGCTTTTTACATATTATTGTACTATGATGATTTTAGTATAAGACAAAAGTTTTCAATTGATGTAATGGGTTTCCTGTATTTCAGACTTATGATGTAACTGGGTTTTGGACCACGATGATTTCTATTTAATAAAGTTTTAAATTCCGCTGTTATTTCATATCTGTCTTGTGATGTTTCAGTTTCTGTTTACCTATAACGCTTCACGAAACTTAATGCATTCTAATAAAGAGTGATATTAATGGACGTGGAGTGTCACATTTGGTATCAGAGCTGAAGGTTAGCAGACCGGATAAAAGATTTTGAATTTTTTTCAAAAGGAAACTCTGTTTTGAAAAACATATTCCCCCAAAGCCATATGAAATATCTTTTGATTCTCTATTTGAATCCCTTTTCTTTCCTTTTCAGCGTGTCCGGGGAACTGATTCTTCCCGAGGGTGTTATGATACCGGTTTGGTTTCGTAGGTATCTTGAGGCTACGGTGCCTACCGGAGGCCAAGCAGACTCCCCTCCCCCAGCTACAGTCGTTGTTCCTCCTCCTTCTCCTCCTCCTCCTCCACGAGCGGATAACTTCTCTAAGATATGCAAGGATTTCTATGCTATGGGAGGAAAGTCATTCCGAGGAATTGAGACTTTTGTAGAAGCAAGGAAATGGCTTAAAGAGAAGGAGGATTTGTTTGGGATTTTTTTGGTTGACGACCGTAGGAAGATTCAGTTGGCCATTTGGTAACTGAAAGATGAGGCTTCATTCTGATGGGAAGTGATGCAAGCAGGGCGCCCAGTTGAGACTAGGACGATTTCTGACAAATATTTGAAATGAAATTTCTTTCTCAAGCTGAGCAAAGTATGCAAACAGAAAGTTTTTTGGCACTTAAGCAAGGAGGCATGTCTGTCAAAGAGTATGTTAATAAGTTCAATCAATTGGTGAGGTTTGGAGCTAGTAAATACCCCACACAAGAAAGCTTTGAGGTCTGCATGAGGATTGAATGAACCCGTTTATGGGTTGGCTATGTCTCATATTACAATAGGAGAAACTTTTGACTATGAGGGTGCTTTTCAGCGATTGAAGAGGGCTCTAATAACAGCCTCAGTCTTGACTTTGCCTGATGGGAACAAAGTGTTCACAGTATACACCGATGCATGTGGTACATGGCTTGGTGCGGTCCTGATGCAAGAGGGAAGGGTAGTATGTTATGGAGGTAGACAGTTAAGAGTTCATGAGAAGAACTACCCTACCCATGACTTAGAATTAGCTGCCATAGTATTCGCGCTTAAGACTTGGCGTCATTATCTACTTGGAGAGAAGTTCGAGTTGTACACCGTTCATAAATCTCTCAAGTACTTGTTCTCGCAGAAGGATCTCAATTTGAGGCAACAAAGATGGATGCATTTCCTAGCGCCCCATGACTTTGAGATTTCTTATACCCCTGGCATGAGTAATGTGGTGGCGGACGCACTGAGTAGGCAAACAATGACCTTGAGTCCTCTATTTGTAGAGAGGCAGAGCTTGGAGTTTATATCGGCTTTTGATTTTAGACCCTCCACCAAGTTCACACATGGTTTATTGGGATCATTAGGGGTGTGACCTGCTCTATTGGATCAGGTAGGAACTTCGCAGCAAGAGGACCCACGTATAGCAAACTTCTTGGATAGGCTCAGTAGAGGGGAGACTTCCAGTCACCTCAGTAGATATTCCACGGATGACAGAGGGTGGTTGCGACGAGATGGAAGACTTTGTGTTCTCCGAGTTGGGAGTTTGTTGAATATAGACCTTGAGGAAGCCTATCATTCTAGGATGACTATTCATCCAGGTGGTGATAAGATGTATAGAGATATGAAGAGGGTTTTCTTTTGGGCTCGGATGAAGAAAGATGTAGAGGAGTTTGTTTCTCGATGTTTGATTTGCCAGCAAGTCAAGGCTGAGCAAAGGAAGCCCAGTGGTTTACTTCATCCTTTGGAGGTCCCACAGTGGAAGTGGGAGAGCGTCTCTATGAATTTCATTGATGGTTTTCCTAGGTCGAGGAAAGGCAACACCAATATTTGGGTTATAGTTGATAGACTTAATAAGAGCGCTCATTTCATTCCTGTTAAGAGTAAGAGGACGACAACATAGTTGGCAGCAGTTTATTTTCGTGAGATAGTTCGTCTACATGGAGTACCTTCCAGTATTATGAGTGATCGTGACCCCATATTCACCAATGAGTTTTGGAGGAGCTTACAAGAGGCATTAGGAACACAATTGTGTTTGAGCACCGCTTATCACCCACAAACCGATGGATAGATAGAAAGGGTGAATAAAGTTCTTGAGGATCTTCTAAGACCGTGTATCCTAGACTTCGGAGGGACTTGGGAAGAGCATCTTCCATTGGTAGAGTTTGCCTACAATAACAGTTATCAGGCTAGTATTGGCATGGCACCCTTCGAGGCATTATACAGACGACCCTGTAGATCACCGACTTGTTGGTGGGAGTCTACAGAGAGGCTTCTACTTGGACCAGAGATGATTAAAGAAACTTCAGAAAAGATTGATCTTATTCGCAGATGCATGAAGTAAGGTTAGGACAGGCAGAAGTCTTACGCAGATAAGAGAAGAACTGATATTGAGTTTGAAGTGGGAAACATGGTTTTCATCAAAGTATCACCTCTGAGGAATATAGTTCGTTTTGGATCCGCAGGGAAATTGGCACTAAGATATGTAGGGCTATTTCCCATAACAGAAAGGATTGGTCAAATGGCTTATAGAGTGAAGTTACCAGAGAGACTGGTCGGTGTTCATGATGTTTTCCACGTCTCTCATTTACGGAAGTGCCTGCATGATACCGCAGATGTAGTTGAGCCAAGTATGTTTGAGGAAGCAGAGGTGGAACGGGAGGCGACAGTTAGACGAGTTCCTACCCGTATTCTTGGATCAGAGGTTAAGAAGCTACGCAACCGAGAGGTCAAGCTGATGAAAGTTCAATGGGGGGAAGACCTCGAGATTGCAACTTGGGAGACTGAATACAAGATTCTCTCTTCGAACCCTTTTATTTTCAGGGGTATGTTCTTAACTTCTTTTCCGAAGTTTTTATTTGTACTTGCTTCTGTCATTTAAGTATATCCTATCGATTGAATCTTCGACCTTTAGGTAGGTAACCCATGGATTTAAACATGTGTTTGAGACATGTTATGTTTGATAGATGCAAGTGGATGAAAGTGTTTGCTAGTGGTTGCTTGTGGATGCATATATACACACTAGGCACTGGATCGGCTCAATCACTTTCATACTGCATATAAATGTGTGTTCATTTTTCTTCTTTTTTGGATGGAAATGAGTGTATCATCATATGGATGTTGCATTTGGATGGATGATCATGCACGCATATAGCGTTTACATGATATGTTAGGATTATTTGCATACATGTTGGATTCATGGCACTAACATACATTGCATTAAGGAGGTCAACAGAAGCAGTAGACCGCTTGATCTTTCGCATTAGTATAGGGTCATACATGCACACCTTTGCATATGTTCGTATAAGCATTAGTAATCTTTTAAGGACAATGGATGCCTGTGATTGGTGGATGAGTGGGTGAATGATGGATGTTAAGATATACATTGTTCTTAACTTGGAGATTTCGGGGATGAAATCCTTTAAGTAGGGGAGAATATAAAACCCCGTAATTTTAAAGAACATATAATAATAAACTAAAGAATAATCAATTAAATATTGGGAATTAAGTAAAATGGACTGCGCCATTGTTCGTCTCGGAATTCTTCTTAAGATAGACTCCAAGTTTGCGTAAAATGAACATCGTATGAAGAAGATATCAAGGTTTGAAGTTTGTATACATATAAGCAAATATATATATATATATATCATGTCCAGAAAATCAAAAATCATAGAGCGGGAAGAGGAGGGATTTCGGCCCGTTAGAGGTCGACCTCTACACGGGGGTGTTGACCCCTGGGTCGACCCTAGTAAGATCTGGGGTAGATCCAATTATGTAAACGTGGACTCATTTCTTGACAAAATTCGTTGACATTAGGCTATAAATAGGACCTCATTTCCATTGTTTTATTCTCCAAAAACAATGGAGACAACGAGGTGCTGCCCCAACTCAAATTAAACTAGCCTATTCTTCTGCAACAACAACTTACAAGCATACAAGAATCTCTGCTACAACATCTGCAGTAAGTTCGCTATTTCAGATCCTGTCGCAGCGAGTTCATGTTATTTTTAGATATAAACATTTAATAGTAATCTTGACATGTTTATAAGTTGGATCTAAACCTTTGCCTGTTAATAACCTGAATCATAACTAAACAGATCTGTCATTACCTGTACACCTGATCCTCTGTTTAGCTCTTGCATGCCTATCTTTATCATGTCTATTTTGTCATTATGCCTAGTAGTATCACCAAATGCCTATTTTGTTAGTTTGCCTAATCACGTCACCATATGCTTATTCTGGTAGTTTGCTTAATCATGTCATCATATGCCTATTATGTTAGTATGACCAATTCTATCAGCATATGCATGTTTTATTATTATGCCTCTTCTTGTTCTCTTCTCCCCTCCTTCCTTTTTAATTTTTATAGCTAGGCTACCTTCGAGCCTAGGCCTACTGCTGAAATATGCGAGCATACGAAATTGGGACCGGTTGGGAATGATAAATTGGGGCATAACTTATATTGTAAAACATGATTGGGATTCGGGGCATAATCTATACCTTGATCTAAAACTTAAATTTGGGGCATAACTTGTATCGTGAATCAAACTGGGATTTGGGGAATAACCTTGGATAAACATGAAAATTGTTTAGCCTAGATTTACAATAATTAGAAACTGTAACCGCACTTAGACACGAGGTTAGATTACACTAGTTGTAGAAGTTTGTCCGGAACCGCCCGACAAATCCAGCGTCCACAAGTGGTTAATCTAATATGAGGGGTCGAGTGCATAAATGTACGTGTAATGGTACTAAGACACGAGGTTAAGTCCGACTTGTGATAGAAATTTGTCTGGAACCGCCCAACATATCCAACATCCACAAGTAGTAGACTTAATGTGAGAGGTCTAGTCCATTAACAACCGTAAATGGATGAATGATAATAACTTGTTGACCTTTAATACTTAACCTGTTTAAATATGTGGGGGTTACATGAACATGTCAAATTGAGTAGGGGTTAAATAAATTTGCTTGAATCAGTGAGGGTTTAGTTAATATTGTTAAATCCGTGGGGCAGGTTATATATAAATAAACCCGACAAACTTAACCTATTTTAAATGTTAGGGTTATGCAACCTTGTTAAATTATTAGGCATAACCTGTCAAAATCCTTGTAGTGGGGGTGCAAGTCTAGGGGGAAATTATTATCCTATTTTGTGTGGGACCCGTATTAGTCAGTAACCCATCATGGTATCAAACGGGGAACCCCGATCTAGGTCGGGGTCTGGGCACACTTACTGAGTTGACTATAAGAGGTTCATTTAGGTGGGGATGTTGATGGTGCACTCCGTCGGATTCATGTGTGTGCATGAATCTGCTTGCGTTGGGATAATAAGACGATGTGACATCAGTAGATGGTTGTGCATCTCGTTAGTAATGGGGTTGCCACTTTAGGAAGTGATACATCCTACTATGGGGCCAGTACATGGTGTCTACGGGATAGGGAGCCGATCGATTGGGGTAGTAATGAGGGTACATCTAATCTTGCTTGTTTAGGAGTCCATTATTACCGTTGGGGGTAACACCTGTTATTTATGTTGGGCTACCTGTTATTATTGTACGGGGTAAAACCCTTCACTAGAAGTACACCGAAGTCTACCATCTTGTTCTTGTTGGGATCATCTTGTTTCCGTTATACTAGTATTAGTGCAAAGAAAAGTACTTGAGAATCATAATATATCTTGTCATGTTTATTCTGTTTATCCTGCTCAGTCCGTTATACATGCCTTATGATACCATTATCTCTCTCATCAAGTTTATATGCCTGTCATGATGCTTTTACTTATTTATATGCTAAAAGTAACTGGACTCGCCATACTTTGTGTCTAACCCATTTTGTTTCCTTTTCTCTCTCTTCTGTTTCCCCTTAGGTTCTCAAGGTGGGAATACTCAGGCTTGATTTGGATTCTCTCTTTCACTTCGCTTGGAGCTGCTTAGATGTACCGTTTTGATTTCCTGTCTTCTCTGATATGGCTATATTTTAGGGACTATACTTTTTACATATTATTGTACTCCGGTGATTTTAGTGCAAGACAAAAATTTTAAATTAATGTAATGGGTTTTCTGTATTTCAGACTTATGATGTAATTGGGTTTTGGAACACGATGATTTTTGTTTGATAAATTTTAAATTTCGCTGTTATTTCATATCTGTCTTGTGATGTTTCTGTTTCTTTTCACCTATAACGCTTCACGAAACTTAATGCATTCTGATAAAGAGTGACATTAACGGACGTGGGGTGTCACACTATCAAAAGTGTGTATGCCCATAATTAACCTTAAATTACGTGCCATGCCAGTGGCCTGTTCAAGGTTAATTTATGAGTCTGTGTTGATTCCCCCAGCGTCAATGGAGATCTCAAGCAAGGCCCGTACTCATGCCCCCTATCCTTCCGTAGGGTGTAAGCCAAGTCCTTTGGATGTTTGATCCAAAAGTGTTTTATATCCATTGTCGTGAATTCAGGTTAGAGTCGTGGGTTACAACGGGCTTGAGTCATGGTGCACCAATCACGTTTACCCTAATGTTCTCTCTTAAGTAACGAGAGTTAGAGTTAGTCATGCGAACAGTCATCTCATTCGCCTCGGCATTGAACGTGCACTCTAAGTCTTTAAAGTGAGGTTTGTCGACTCGAGTGTCAATATCTAACTTGAGTTTGATTAACTATAATCCAACTAATCACAGAATCGAGTCTGCTCATCGAAACGTGAGCGAGTGAACACCGTTAAGGAGACAATCACTCACTTTATTCTAATTTGGCATAAGCCAATCGAATCACAACACTTTGCTAAATCAATACAAGCAGTCATAGAACGTAGAAAGTGCTTTAATTTATAAACAATTACTTTAGGCAAATCGTGCCTCATTACATAATCTGGTAATAAACAAAATAAAAGCTAAAGTCAAATAACGTTGTAGATGCTCAGCATTCCACACTCTCAGAAGATGATTGCCATCAACGGTCATTAGCCAGAAAGTTCCATTATCCATCTTTCGATGAATGACATATGGTCCTTCCCATTTTGGGCCCATGTAGAGGGGGTCGGGAATACTTGTTTCAAGACAAGTTCACTAAGCTCGAAGTTATTAGGTCGTACCTTCCAGTTATTGTATCGAGTGACCTGATGTTTATGCTTTGAAGCATGCAAATCCACCTCCTCTTTTTTCTCATCAGTAATATCCAGCGACCTTAGGGGAAGAGCCTTGTTAGTCAAAGGTTCATAATATGTCGTTATGTGAGAAGGGACTTCAAGCTCTACTAGAATGATTGCTTCTGAGCCATAGGAGAGCGTGAAAGGAGTATGGCCAGTCGCTGACTTGTGGGTAGTTCGATAACCCCAAAGAGCTAATGGAAGTTCGTCAACCCACATGGCCATTGCTTGCTCTAGTCGCTACTTCAGAATGGACTTGATGATCTTGTTTAGAGCTTATACTTTTCCATTTGACTACGGCATGCAACTGTTGTGTCTCTCTTCTCGATATGATATTGTCGACAGAAATCTTTGAACTCCGCGCATCAAATTGGGTTCCAATATTAGTAATGATGGTTCCGGGGAGCCCAAATCGACATATGATGTTTCTGACGATAAAGTTGATCACATGATTGGTTATGGTTGTGGTTAGCGGTTCTACTTCCGCCCACTTCGTAAAGTAATCCACCTCCACGACTACATATTTTGCTCCACCTGTGGATATTGGAAGGCTCCCAATAATGTCCATCCCCTATTGCAAATGGACAAGGACTCACCATCTGGGTGAGTTGGTTAGGCGGAGCTCTAGGAATCTTAGCAAACCTCTGGCATTCGTCGTAGCGTCATGAATAATCAGCCGTGTCTCGATTTAAAAATAGTTGTATCGTAGTATCTTCTTCGCCAAAATCTTCCCTCTGATGTGGTTGCCACAATTGCCTTCATGCACTTCCTGTAATACGCGCTTGATGTCTTCATTGGCGATACACCGAAGCAAAGGAGTTGAAAATCCCTTTGTGCAAAGTTTACCGCGCTGCATAATATATCTTGAAGCTTTATGGACAATGGCGCGCTTTTATTTCTTCCTCTCTGGAAGGATTCCGTGCTGCAGGAAATTCTTTATAGGGGTCATCCATGACTCCTCAAGCTCGACTTCCAATGTTTGATCAATCTCCTTCTGATCAATTCTCGGCGCATTTAGTGCTTCAATTGGGACCATTTCTGTTTTTTCTGGGATATTAGAGTTGGCTAGCTTGGCCAAATTGTCGGCCTTTTGATTCTCTTCCCATGAAATGTAGGAAATGCTATGATACTACAGGCCGTCTAACAGTTCTTCTACTCGTTCCAGGTAAGCAGCTAGCCTTGGCCTTTTTGTTTGATAGTCTTTCCAAACCTGGAATACAACAATTTGAGAACCATAGAAAATATCCAATGCAGCCACTCCCAATTCCTTTACGAGTTTCAACCTGGCAATTAGGGTTTTATACTCGGAATCATTGTTAGTAGCGGGAAAATTTAGTCTTAAGACATAAAAGATTGATCATCCCTTTGAAGTTACCAAGACAACTCCGACGTAGAAACATCGATGTTATGAGCGCTGCTTGTATATAGCTTCCAAATGCCCGATTTTGACTTGACCTCAGGAGGGCCCACTTCATCATCCAAAACATACTCCTTGGGAGTTGTAAATTAGGCTATGAAGTTAGCCAATAATTGTCCTCGGATTGACTTTCTATGAAGAAAAGTGAGATCGAACCGACTTAGTACAATATTCCACTTAAGTAACCTGCCAGATGCCTTAGGTCACTGAAGGACCTATCTTAGCAGTTGATCGTTGTATATCATAATTGGGTGAGCCTGGAAATAGTGGCGGAGTTTCCTTGAAGCAATCACGAAGCTGTAAGTGAGCTTCTCAATCTTTGGATAGTTGTGTTCCGCCCCCGTCAACTTCTTGCTCACATAGTACATAAGTCTCGGGACCCTGTCCTCCTCGCGGATGAGTGCTGAGCTGATAGCACGCAATGATACCATGACACCCAACGTCTGTTAATGTCACTATTTATCAGAATGTATTAGGTTCCATGATGCTTTATGGGTAAACAGAAACAGAATCTCACAAGACAGATATAAAAATAGCAGCGGAAACTTTAAAACTTCATTATTCAGCAGAAAACATCATAGTCTCAAAACAAGTTACAACATTAAACTAAAATACTGAAACCAAATACATCAAGCCAAAACATCTGTCTTGCGCTAAAAACCATTAGAGTACAGAAATGTAAAATCATAATCCCTAGTAATAGCCATAATAAAGTAGACAAGTAGTCGAAGCGATACATCAAAGGAGATCCAAATCCAAGCGGAAACAGAAGAGATAGAAAGTCCTAATCACGCCTGAGCGTTCCCACCTTGATAACCTAGGAGGGGGGAAAGGAAAGAGAGAAAGCGAAACAAAAAGGGTCAGACATAAAGTTTGGCGAGTCTAATGAATTTTAGCATATAAAGAAGTAAAAGTATCAAGACAAGTAAATAAATTGGATAAGAGATAACGGTAACATACAACAGGTGTAAACAGGATGAACAGGATAAGCAGAATAAACAAAGTAAACTGTGCTTCTCAGTTACTTTTCTCTGCATTGATACTAGTACAACAGTTATGTGATAGGATTAGGTGTTGTAACGGCCCAAAAATCCGTGTTATTTGAGTTAACTGGATTCCTCCAAATTTATTGTTGCTTGTTTCGATATATAATCGTATATGATGTGTTATAAACCCATGATTTAAAATTGTGTGCTTTGAATATTTGAATATCACTGGCCCTAGATATTTATATTAAAAATATCAAAAAGGGATTTTTGAATTTAAAAAGGGGAAATTTATTTATCGAATTAGAAATAGAATTTCAAATGAATTAAGAAATATTAACTTGTTTTTAATAATAAAAATAAGTAGCTGAATTCATAACGATGTTTATAAATGGAAAGAAATATTATCATTTGAGAATATTGAATTTTAAATTCAAGTATGAATTTAAAAAGGAAAATTTATTTTGCAAAATGGAAATTGGATTTCAAATGAAATTTGAAATAGAAACTGGTTTCAATATTTAAAACCAAAAGTGAAACTTATAAACGATCTTTATAAATAAAGAAGGGGAATTTTCAGTGGATAATTTATAAATTTAAATTCAAGTCTGAATTTAAAAAGAGATTTATAATTTGGATCGTTTCATAAAGAAATGGTGAAATTTATCCCGATGTTTGGAATGTAAAATGATTTCAAATAAATCCATAAGGATTTATGATTTCGAGTTCGACTATGTCAAAATAAAAATAAATAAATAAAATAAACTATTTTCAGAAGGAATATTAAAATTATATTAATTAGAAGCTATAACCTAAACTAAATATGGAATAGATTCTATGTTTATACATTATAAGTTAAATTATAAAATATCTTCAAATGTAAAATAAAAAGGGGAATTTACTTTCTGTAGAGTAGGATTTGGTTTTTAAATGAATTTTGGAATGGAAATCTTGTTTGAAATCATAAAACAAGGAAGTTACTTTACTAACGATATTTATCATCATTGGATAAATTGGAAGTTAGTTTCAAATAGAGTTTAATTAAAAGTTTGTTTTAAGATATAAAATAAGGAAAATGATTTATAAATAAAAGGAATAAAATTTCATTGAATAAATTGGAAATAGATTTTCCCAAATATAAGAAACGACATTTAAAAAATCATATTTTTAAATGAGATAGAAAAAGGGATTTTTATGATAAGGGATGGCAGTTTTTGTATTACAAACTCTTATATGTCTCAAGATAAGAACGTTGTCGGTCAAGGTCTGAGAGGTAAATAAAATACCCCAACTTGAATAACTTCGCTATTATCAAGGGAGAATATTAGTTTGTAATGGTGAAGTATGTTGAAATAATTGATTATTCCCATAAAGGAATTTATAAATGGAATCAATTATATCGAATTTTAATAATCTAATTCCATGTGAATTGGAATTGAACATATAAAATTGGAGTTGGAATAAATTTATAATGGAGTATGAATATGGAATAAAATAATCGACGAGTTTGGGAAATCAGGATTGTTAAGTTGAGATTCAGATAACGAGTTTATTTTAAAAATACTGAAAGTGGAATTGAAATTTATTTACTAAACAAAGTTTTTAAACGTTTATATTTAATTTAATTAAAACAAACTCACCACCGCATGATAGTTCATAATTTGGCGTTTTGAACTCCAATCGAGTATATAGAACTCAATATAACTCGGAATTCAATGAAATAAGAAACGTTCGGGCCATTGATAATTTTCAAATGGAAGAGAAAAATATGGATTTCGTTTTATATATTTTGAGTTATATCAAAGTCAAATTTTAGAAAAGTCGCTGTAAAATCGTTTATAAACCATAACGGTTTATTAAATAAATAAAGGGATTTTTGTGAATAAAAATACGTATTTCTAATAGTAAAAAATCCAGATTCAAGTTATAAATTAAACATGAACTCGAGTGGAGTAGACGAAGTGAATTTTTAATCAAAAATCAGATTTTTAATTATCGAATGAGATTAGCTAATTTCCTTGAAATTAATCAATAGAGTTTTGGCCAAATTTAACTTTGTTTAAGAAATTTGAATTTGTTAATTGAATTCGGGGATCCGAGCATGGAACTTGAATTAAATTGTGGAATTTGACATGGAGATTGAATTCGACTTATATATAAGCAAATAAAAGTATATTTAAACGTAAAAAGTTCAAACCGAAAGTGGATAAGTAAAAAGGGTAATTTGGAAATAAAATGGTAAAGTGATTATGACTAAAATCTTAAAGTTGAATTGGAATTAGATGAGTATATGATAGACAGGTATGGGATGAAGAGTATGAAGTGAGTATGAAGATTATAAATTTAAGTGTAACACCCCGTGGATTCTATAAACATTAAGCTTCACAAATTAAAGTGTAATTAATTCTAAATGAAAGAATTAAGGGAAATGGGTTACGCCATTGCGTTCGTCTCAGAATTCTTCTTGAGATAGAGTCCGAGTTTGCGTGAATCAGACTCCGTATGAAGGAGTTATGACCTTCGGAAGTTTCGGAATAAAATTTAAATTCAAACGGCTCAGTTTCAGATTCGAAATTCGAAAAACAGGTTCAAACTGGGATGGGCAGGAAAATTCCCGCCCAGAGACCAGGTCGACCATAGGGTCGACCATGGTGTCGACCTGGCCACCCCAGGTCGAACATAGTGTCGACCTGGGTGTCGACCTGCCAATCGACCTGCCTGGTCGACCTTGCTGGCTAGGTCTGGCTCTGGCTCGAATTTCTATGGCTCGGTGTGTCACTAGGGCTGACATGTCGCCTCTTGATTGGCTCTTTGAACTTTGTATGGTCAAGATTCCTCCTGTCTTCATCTGACGGCTCAAAAAAATTTAAAAATCTATAAATACACCCTAAGTCTCAACCGAAAATTCACATAAAAAAATAAGATGGGAGTCGTCATGCTGCCAGGAAGGAATTGAGCATAGCCGTCAAGAGAGAAAAGCTTAGAGACGAATCAAATTAAGAAGAAGATTAAAGTTTAACCAAATAAATCAACGCAACGTTAGGCTACCCAAAGGAGCGCATCTCAATTTTAGAATTCAGAATCCAGAATTCAAGATTCTGCATTCGTTGTAAGTATGGTGACTTTTCAGAATATGAATAAAAACTGTGATGTGATTCGATGTAAATGAAAATAAAATTGTGTTATTGTATGAATATGATATAAATTCTATGTATTGTAATGATTTTTTCATGACTTGTGCATTGATATTTGTGGCCTAAATTGATTGATGCAAGCCTATTGGACATTTGTATATGAAAGTAATAGCAATAGCAAGTTGTGGCAAAAACTAGTAATTGATCCCTTTATGTTTATGTCGATGGCATGGACTATATTCATTCACTAAGTCTAAATTAAGGCTTATGTAAACATGTTCTAGATTTGAAACCTTTTATGCCTACATGACCTAAAACCTATGATATCATTCTTATGTTAATTTGCAAGTATAATTGGATCTATGTTAAGTATCGTTTGGGTTTCATAAACTATGCAAGTTCATGTTGAAATAGGCTATGTGATTAGATGTTATAATTGGACATTTTGGTGAATATACAACATGCTAGTTTTGTGGTTGACATTATGCCAAGTTAAACATGTTTAAACACAAGTTTGTATTAGCCTAAACTATGCCATTTAATATGTCACCTACTTAGTTATACTTTGATTTGACTGCAAGTTCACATGACCTATATTATATGTTAGTTGAATCGCTAAATTGCAAGTTCATGTGCCACACAACTTTATGTATTTCATGTTCTTGATTTCCCCTTTTTCTCATGTTTATAAAGTTGGGCTGAATTGTGACAAGCCCAACACATGTTATAATGTGCGAACGTACAAACGGGGGTAATAATGTTGGGTGTAAAACATGAAAATATATGTTGGCATGGTTGGCACATGCCAACGACAATGACATTTAAGCGGTATGAATTGATATACCCAAGAATAAAAGATATGACATTTACATATATAATTGAGAAATAAAAAAATATGTAAATTTAGAAAACACGATATGCTTAACCCGAGGTTGGATTGAGTTGTGATGTAAACCTGCTCGGACCCGTCCGGCTGTCCAGTAGTCACAACAATACCTATCCAATGTGGGTGGTTAAGCATTGAGCCCAATAATGACCCGAGGTTAGACTGAGCTACGGTGTAAACCTGCCCGGAACCGACCGGCACATCCAGTAACCGTAGCAATATCTGTCTAATGTGAGTGGTCAGGTGCTCTAAGAGGCTAAGGACAGATGGTAGGGTTAAGTCAACTATAACACTTAACCAAATTCAACATGTTAATAAGAATTGATGGGTGGGGTTAGGTAAATACAGACACTTAACCTCTTAACATGTTTGACTAGAAAATCCTGGTAACGAGGGACCCGTTTTAGCAGTAACCCAAGTTAGGTATCATGGTACCCTGAAACTAGGCAGGGTGGGGCACTATTACTGGGCTGATTGTAAGCGGTCAAAGCGACGACGGTGGGTGCAACAGTGTAGGTTCTAACGGGGTGCGGGCGTGCACACACTCCGGAGCAGACAAACAGGGCATTGGAGGCACCAGTAGTATAACCTATGCCTTCTAGAATTTGTGTCGGGGCCGCCACCATGGGTCTTGATACACCCCATGGTGGGACCAGCATAGGTATCTACAATTCTTGGGGGCCGTATGACACATGTTTACGCGAGTAGGAGCCGATCTTTAAATAAAAATGGGGATCACTTCACCCTCAGCATGGGGTGCCAGTTAGGATAAACTCAAGTAGGTGCAGAGATATATATAGTGTGGGTGCGATAGTGCATTCGATTCAAAACGTCACCTCCTTAGCTTGTGGCACTTTCCTATTTTCAGGTTATGTCTATCATGCCCTTTTCTTATTCACATACTGAAGAGTTACTAGATTTACTCAGGTCCACAGGGAGGAAACAACTCAGCTCAGTCAGACTCTTTACAAGCTCCAAGAACGTAGATGTATGATTTGGATCTCTTTTGCGCGGATTATGGCTTTGGATATCACTATGGGGATTCTTGCCACTTTATTTATGTTTTATGCTTCTTTAATAATCAAGACAGTAATGAGGTTGTAATGTTGGAAGTATTTTGAGACAATTATGGAATATTTTGTTCGAACACGTATTGATGAAATAAAAGTCTGTTTGGTTTCCGCCGTTTTAAAATATGTGTATTTATATCTGTCTTGAGTATTTCTGTGTCTTTTACTTATAAACCTCCACCAAAATTGAGGCATTCCCTTTGTGAGTGACCTTAATGGAGGTGGGGTGTTTCACTTGGTATCAGAGCTCGGTTTACCAGATAAGATAAAGGTTTTTTGAAATTGTTTTAAAAAACAATGTTTAAAGAAGCATTTTTCAAGAAAAAGTGTTATATTTTAAAAGGCATAATCCCCCAAAGCCATATGCACTATCTCTCTATCCTTCATTTTGAATCTTTCCTTTCTGTTTCAGCATGTCTGGGGACCTTACTCCCCAGCTACAGATGCTTTTACTCCTCCTCCTCCTCTACGTGAACCAGCAAACGGAAGAATCGTCAAACAAGAAGACGGATAATAGTCAAGGAGGAAAGGACCACAACAATAATTAAAAAGACATGTAAGAAAAGGAAATGGTATTTCTGTGGCGTTGTTGGACATGTGGTGAACGACTGCAGAAAGAAGAAGAGGAAGATGAGTGCTACTTGCTTCCATTGCGGTGAGGCTGGACACATTGCTAAGGACTGCCCTAAGAAGCAAGGGCAAGGCCCGCAAGCAGGACCTTCTGGGGGTACCTCTTTAACTTCTTCTCCTAGATGCTTTGTTTTATCCTGCTTATCTTCTCAATTCTATCTTGAGAACTTTAGGTAGAAATATTTCTGTAGAAAGCTTAGTTTATCTGTATGATCATCCAGTTCGCACTCTCTTTGATTCTGGTGCATCACACTCCTTTATTTCATCTCCCTTAGTAGAATCTCTGCATCTAGACACTAGTATCGTAGAAGATCCCTTAGTAGTTTCAAATCCAATTGGGGGCTCCGCTTACTTGTCAATGGTTTGTTTGGGTTTGAAAATCTCTATTCTCAGCGTTGAGTTTAGTTGTAATGCCTTTGTCTTGGGCTTCTCGGGATATGGTTTGATCTTAGGCATGGACTGGTTATCCAGTAATCGGGCCATCCTTGATTGTGAGAAAAGAGTAGTTAGACTCTTGACTCGGCTTGGTAACACTCTAGAAATTTCTTGTAATCCCTTGAATGCTGTTATACTTAGTTATCTAGAGTCGCTTGATGCTTCTGAGGGGAATTTGCAATCAGTTATAGTAGTCCGGGAATATCCGGATGTTTTTGAGGAGGTGAAAGGCTTACCTCCGAGGCGGGAAATAGACTTCTGCATATATCTTGTGGATAATGCAAAGCCTGTAGCTTTACCTGTCAGACACATGGCTCCAAAGGAGAGAAAGGAGCTCAGCAAGCAGGTTAAAGAACTTCTCGAAAAGGGGTTCATTAGACGGAGCATTTCGGAATGGGGTGCTCCAGTGGTGTTCGCAACCAAAGCGGACGGTTCGCTTCGCCTTTGAGTCGACTATAGGGAGTTAAACAAATTGACCAAGAAAAATAGGCACCCTCTTCCCTGAATCGACGATTTGTTTGATCAGCCTGTAGGTGCGACGGTCTTCTCCCAACTTGATTTGGCAACTGGGTTCCATCAGCTAAAAGTAGCTGAAGATAGCATTGATAAAACGGCATTCAGAACCCCATACGGTTTCTTAGAGTGGCTTGTCATGCCTTTCGGCTTGACAAACGCACCCGCTTATTTCGTAGACCTAATGAGCAGGGTGTTCAGAGAATCCCTCAACAAATTCGTGGTTGTCTTCGTAGATGATATCTTAATCTTTTCAAAGAATGAGGAAGAGCATGCTCAGCATCTGAAAGAAATAATGGAAACTCTCCGTTCACATCAGCTAAAAGCCAAATTCTCCAAGTGCCACTTTTGGAGAAAGGAGGTAAGATTTCTGGGGCATATAGTGTCCAAAGAGGGGTTGGCTGTGGACCCCGCGAAAGTGGTGGCAGTACAAGATTGGAAGACACCAAGAAATGCAACTGAAGTTTGAAGCCTTCTTGGGCTAGCAGGTTTTTACCGAAAGTTTATTAGGGATTTCGCGAAAATCTCAGCCCTACTCACAAGGCTAACAAAGAAGAATCTGGCTTTCACGTGGGATTTGGACTGCGATTTTGCTTTCCAACGGTTAAAAAGGGCTCTCACAACAGCCCCAGTTCTGACCTTGCCAGATGGAAGCAAAATGTTCACAGTATACACGGATGCATGTGGAACGGGACTAGGCGCTGTTCTTGAAACACCCCACCTCCGTTAGGGTCACTCTCAAAGGGAATGCCCTAATTTTGGTGGAGGTTTATAAGTATAAGTCACAGATATACAAGACAGATATAAGAACACATATTTTTGAACAGCGGAAAACAACAACTTTTATTTCATTAAAATATGTGTTACACAAACCATGCCATAATTTGTTTTACAATACTTCCAAAAACATAACATCTTCATAACTGTCTTGATTACATTATTTAAAGAAGCATAAAGAAAACATAAATAAACTGCATAAGTCCCATAATTGCTGTCCAAAGCCATAGTCCAAAACGGAAAAGATCCAAGCAATACATTCTTTCTCTTCAAGCTGGATGTGAAATCTGGTCAAGCTGTGGTATTCCCTCCCTGTGGACCTGGGGGGGGGGGGGGACGAAAGAAAAGTAGAGTCAGACATAAAGCCTGAGTAAGTCTAGGACTATTCAGTCTATGAATAAAGAACTGGGTTTGATGAGTATAAACTAGAAATGGGAAAGCATCATAAACTAAGTTAAGTTGTCTAGGGTCGAATATACTATCGTACCCCATATTAATCTCTGTACCCATATAAACTAGTTCCCAACAGGCACATCATAATCAGGGTGAAGTGATCCATTTCTGATGATCGGCTCCTACTCGCATAGTTACATGTGTCTTACGGCCCCCGATGTTGTAGTTACCTATGCTGGTCCCACCATGGGATGTATCAAGTCCCATGGTGGCGGCCCGACACAATCCTAGAATGCACAGGTATGCTACTGGTGCCCAGTGCCTTATTTTTCTGCACCGGAGTGTGTGCACGCCTGCACCCCGTTAGAACCTACACTGCTGCACCACCACCGTCGATTTGACCGCTTACAATCAGCCCAGTAATCGTGCCCCACCCTGCCTAGTTTCAGGGTATCATGATACCTTATAGGGTTACTGCTGAAAAGGGTCCCCCGCTACTAGGTTTTCTATTTCTAGCCAACATGCTAAGTTGGTTAAGTGTTTTATAAACCTAACCCCCAATCAGTCTGTTTAGTTTAGCATGTTCCATTTTGATTAAGTATTAATATGATTTACTTAATCCTATCAACCCTGGCTCAGCCTTAATTGTCTTATTAAAGCCTCGACCTCTCACATTAGACAGGTATTGTTGTGGCTGCCTGTTGCCGGTTGGGTCCGGGCAGTCTTACGCCACAACTCAGTCTAACCTCGGGTCCTTATTGGGCTCCGTGTTTAACCACCCACATTGGATAGGTATTGTTGTGACTACTGGACAGCCGGGCGGTTCCGAGCAGGTTTACATCACAACTCAATCCAACTTCGGGTTAAACACATCGTATTTTCTACATTTACATATTTTGTCTCTTTTCTTTTTATATGTAAATATTTGCGGCCCATTATTCAAATTCATCTTTATTGATTAAAATTTATTTATGCCACTTAATTGCTTTTCAAGGTTGTTGGCATGCGTCGAACATGCCAACACATATGTTCTATATTTTAGCCCAAACGTCATTACCCCCGTTTCATACGTTCGCTCCAATGTAAGGTGTGTTGGGTTTAATACTTAAACCCAATTTAGCCAAATGAAAAGGGGAGGCTTATAACATGGTGTTTATAAGGTAACACGAAAAAGGGGAGTGTGAACGCATGAACTTGCAACGAACGATTCAATAAACATAAAGTAGGCACATGTGAACTTGCAATTGTAACATCATATAATCATGGCATAAAATAAATCATTTTATCCATATAATCATAGCTTAAACAATACTTAAGTATGAATCATTCTATTCATATAATTATTGCATAGAAAATACTTAAACATGAATCATTCTATTCATATGGTTAATGCATAGACAATACTTAAACATGAATCATAGGTTCAACTAACCATGTAAACTTGAAATTAAGAATCTAACTAAATTAGATATCATTATTATTGGCACATGGTCTTGACTAGAAATATAAGTCTATATTTTTATTTAGGCATAATATAAACTAATCATGTTCATAAAATCACTACATGTTAACAAAAAGGTACTTACTTTTGTCACTAATACAAAAGTATGGTTCAACTAGAATTATCCCAACCAAATTCTTATATGAATCATGGTTTTTAATCCATTTATAGAATTATAGCATAAACATACCTAAACTTAAATCATGGTTTTTATTTTATTCATAGAATTATAGCATAAACATACCTAAACTTAAATCATGGTTTTTATTCTATCTATGTAAACTTACAAGTGCAATGTAATTCTAGTGTAATTCTAATATAACTTATGTGTCACATATATTATCATATGATTATGATAACAACATAAACCTAAAAACATGTTTCAACTAGACATAATAACAAACATAGTTTAGTCATGTTCATAAAATTAATACAAGTTCTCAAAGAAGCTTGCTTTTGTCACTATCATAAAAACATGATTTTTACACTTGAACTATGATGCCAATTCCAACATAACTTCATATGAATCATAATACTCCAATGGATCAAATTACACTAAAGATGACCATAGAATTATACCTCATTTTGGCATAACAGTAAATCATATACTTGCATGAATCTCAAATAAACTATTACAACATATAATTGTTACTTTCAACATGAATCATATACTTGCAATTATCAAATGGGTGTTGTAAATAACTACCACAAACATGTAGTTTTCAATATGAATCATATGCTTGCATGGATCCCAATTAAAATTCCACAACATGTGGTTGTCAACATAAATCATATACTTGTATGAATCCAATCGTACACCATAGCGTTGCCAAATCGTTTAGAATCAAAATAACATACAAATATAGATTATTATCGCCACAATTCCATTTCGTTGTTAACTTCCAACGCAAATCACGTACTTGCAAATATCCAATCGTATACCATAATATTCCCAAATCGTTTAGCATCAAAGCAACATACAAATATAGATGATTATCGCCACAATTCCATTTCTTACTTTACACAAATCAACACAATTATTTAATTCACATCGGAATAGCACTCTACTTACAACGTATGATGAATCTTCAATTCAGGAACCTGAATTCTGAATTTGGAGATGCTATCCTTTGTTGTAGGCGTTGCTTTGATTTGATTAACATTGCTTTAAGCTTTGAATTATCTCCTAGTTGTTTCTCTATTTCTGACGGCTATCCTTAATCTCTCCTCAGCAACATGACGGTCTCATCTCCACTTTAGTTTGTGTGAATTAGGGTTAGTCTTATGTCCTTTTTATAGAGTTTGTGAGTTGATTTAGAACGTCGATGGAGCTTGGTTCAATAATAGCCGTTCGTTTGAAGGAGAGACCAACCAAGAGCTGACACCTAGCCCTAGTGACAAGGCAAGGCTCAGAAAATCGACCAAACACAGACCTGGCCAGCCAGGACTTGACCAGACCTGACCAGCAGGTCATTTTGACCTGGGCGCACTTCGCAGGTGCGCCAGGTCAAAAATGTACTGGCGCACTTCCCAAGTGCCCCAGTTCATTTTTGTTCTGGCGCACTTCCCAAGTGCGCCAGTGCATTCTGACCCGTTTTCTGGTTTTTCGCCTAACTTCGTTCGTCCATATCTTCTTCATACGATACCCGTTTTACGCAAACTCGGACTCTATCTCAAGCAGAATTCCGAGACGAACACAATGGTGTATCCCGTTTCCCTTAATTCTTTGATTTAAAATTAGTTATACTTTAATTTATGAACTTCACAATTATAGAATACACGGGGTGTTACATTCTCCCCCACTTAAAAGGATTTCGTCCCCGAAATCTTCAAGTTCAGGAAGAATGTACATCCTAACATCCAAACATCCATCTACTCATCCATCAAACACGGGCATCCATTGTACTTAAAAGACTTCTAATGCTTCATGATCATATGCGAAGTGTGTGTGTTCATGTACTTATCTAATGCAAGATCAGGCGGTCTACTGATTCAGTTGACCTCCTTAATGCGAATTATGTAAGTGCCATGAATCCATTATGTATGCAAATTCTCCTATTCATGATTCTACATGAGTGCACAATCATTCATACAAATGCAACATCCATATGACAACACATTAAAGTTCAACCATATACGAATGCAAACATATATGCATATGCAATATGAAGTGATTGAGCCGATCTAAAACCTAGATTGTGTGTGTATATGCAACCACGAGCAACCACTAGCAACCACTTGCAGCCACTTGCAACCATCAATCATAACATGTCTCAAACACATGTTTACACCCAATTGTTCCTATCTAAAGGTATAGTCGAATGATAAAAGCAAGTAAAAACTTTGTGACCATTAGGCAATGTCAAAACTGGAAATCTATGCCACATATGTATTGATTAGGAGAAGAACTCTCTAAGCATCAGCCCCGAAGACCGAAATCAACATCAGACTGACACCCAAAGAATTACTCAACCCAACTACATATATGATTCTAGGAAACTAAGCATGATGGACTCCTTTTAGGTCACAAGGGAGTCCCTTCCTAAGACCAACCCGTATCCTATAAAACCCAAAAAAAAAAACTTTAGTCAAACCAACGAACACCCTCAAGCCCCAACATGTGTCACTAACAGATGAGTCATACTCCCTATGGGGTTTGCAACAGAAATTGGATTGAGAATGGGACCGAGAGGATATACACAAAAGATAGCATGCAAGCAAGCTCTACAGGAAGAGAGGGATCAAGGATATACTCTTAAGAAGAGATATGATGCACGAATCTAGTCTTCAATCTTCTAAGTCGCATTTCCTTGAGCTTAACTCCATTATGCTTTGTCCGTCTTTAACTTCACAATTTCGTAGCTTCTTAATTCTTGTTTCCAAAATATGAGTTGGAACCTATTTCACTGTTGCGTCTCGTTCCTCTTTCACTTACTCTACTTCTAGTATACTCGGCTCAAACATAACGGCGTACTCATGGTTTCATGCAAGCTCTCCAAAATTCACTAGTGAATCTTAGATCTCGTTCACTTACTATCAGGTATTCCACGTAGAAGAACTATCTCTTGGAAATAAATGCCAACCATGTTGCCAAATCCACTTACTAAGGTGATTCTCCACAACTCATGCATAAGCGAAATGAACCTTCTGCCTTAGTGGCGAACACTACTCGATCGGATTACAAATTACCAATAAATGTGTCAAGAGATTCTAGGAAACAAATCATGATAGAACCCTAAAGGTTACCTGCGACTTCGAGGGTATTACCGAGGCAAGTCAAGAGTCTAACTACCCTCTTTTCGAAACCGAGATGGTCACCCTTACTAGATAACCACTCCATCGCTAGAATCAACCAATGGCCCAAAACAAAGGCACTACATTTAAACTCTACGCTTAGAATAGAAATTTTCAATCCTACACAGATCATAGACAAATGAGCCGGGCCCCCAATTGGGTTTGAAACAATTAAGGGGTCCTCTACCATACTAGTTTTTAGGTGCAGAGATTCTACAGAAGTATTTATACCTCGCTGTTGTAGAGGTGGCGCCTCTAGCACATGAACCTGTGCCCCTGTGGTGGATCCAGCCCTCTGCCCCTGTCCTCGTTTCTTTGGGCAGTCCTTAGCAATGTGGCCTGTCTCACCGCAAGAAAAGCACCCGCCATTCATCTTAGCCTTCTTTTTCCGGCAATCTTTCACTAAGTGCCCCACTTTGCCACAGAATTTACACTTCCTCTTCTCTTGGGACTTGTTGTCTTTCCCTCCCTTCTTAAAGTCTGTCTTCTCAGGGCAGTCTTTGCTGATGTGTCCAGTCTCCCCACAATGAAAACATTCTCCTTGCTTTCTTTTCCTTTTTCTACAATCCTTGGCTATGTGCCCTTCCGTACCACAAAAATTGCATTTCCTTTTTTCTCGTTTCTTGTTATTACTGTTACGATCCTTTCTTGTTTGACTATTATTCGTCTTCCTACTCTGGGACTCTTCCGCTTGCTGGTTCACGTGGAGGAGGAGGAGTGAAAGCGTCAGCAGCTGGGGAGTAAGGTCTCCAGACATGCTGAAACAGAAAGGATAGATTCAAAACGAAGGATAGAAGACAGTACCTATGGCTTTGCGGGGGACTTTGCCTTTTTTAAAATAAAATAATATTTTATCTTTTAAAAATGCTTCTTTAAATTTCCTTTTTGAAAATAAATTTTCAAAACTTTTTATCTTATCTGGTAAACCTATGCTCTGATACCAAGTGAAACACCCCACCTCCGTTAGGGTCACTCTCAAAGGGAATGCCCTAATTTTGGTGGAGGTTTATAAGTATAAGTCACAAATATACAAGACAGATATAAGAACACATATTTTTGAACAGCGGAAAACAACAACTTTTATTTCATTAAAATATGTGTTACACAAACCATGCCATAATTTGTTTTACAATACTTCCAAAAACATAACATCTTCATAACTGTCTTGATTACATTATTTAAAGAAGCATAAAGAAAACATAAATAAACTGCTTAAGTCCCATAATTGCTGTCCAAAGCCATAGTCCAAAACGGAAAAGATCCAAGCAATACATTATTTCTCTTCAAGCTGGATGTAAAATCTGGTCAAGCTGTGGTATTCCCTCCCTGTGGACCTGGGGGGGGGGGGGGAGGGGGGGGGGGGACGAAAGAAAAGAAGGAGAAAGAAAAGTAGAGTCAGACATAAAGCCTGAGTAAGTCTAGGACTATTCAGTCTATGAATAAAGAACTGGGTTTGATGAGTATAAACTAGAAATGGGAAAGCATCATAAACTAAGTTAAGTTGTCTAGGGTCGAATATACTATCGTACCCCATATTAATCTCTGTACCCATATAAACTAGTTCCCAACAGACACCTCATAATCAGGGTGAAGTGATCCATTTCTGATGATCGGCTCCTACTCGCATAGTTACATGTGTCTTACGGCCCCCGATGTTGTAGTTACCTATGCTGGTCCCACCATGGGGTGTATCAAGTCCCATGGTGGCGGCCCGACACAATCCTAGAATGCACAGGTATGCTACTGGTGTCCAGTGCCTTATTTTTCTGCGCCGGAGTGTGTGCACGCCTGCACCCCGTTAGAACCTATATTGCTGCACCACCGCCGTCAATTTGACCGCTTACAATCAGCCCAGTAATCGTGCCCCACCCTGCCTAGTTTCAAGGTATCATGATACCTTATAGGGTTACTGCTGAAAAGGGTCCCCCGCTACTAGGTTTTCTATTTCTAGCCAACATGCTAAGTTGGTTAAGTGTTTTATAAACCTAACCCCCAATCAGTCTGTTTAGTTTAGCATGTTCCATTTTGATTAAGTATTAATATAATTTACTTAATCCTATCAACCCTGACTCAGCCTTAATTGTCTTATTAAAGCCTCGACCTCTCACATTAGACAGGTATTGTTGTGGCTGCCTGTTGCCGGTTGGGTCCGGGCAGTCTTACGCCACAACTCAGTCTAACCTCGGGTCCTTATTGGGCTCCGTGTTTAACCACCCACATTGGATAGGTATTGTTGTGACTACTGGACAGCCGGGCGGTTCCGGGCAGGTTTACATCACAACTCAATCCAACCTCGGGTTAAACACATCGTATTTTCTACATTTACATATTTTGTCTCTTTTCTTTTTATATGTAAATGTTTGCGGCCCATTATTCAAATTCATCTTTATTGATTAAAATTTATTTATGCCACTTAATTGCTTTTCAAGGTTGTTGGCATGCGTCGAACATGCCAACACATATGTTCTATATTTTAGCCCAAACGTCATTACCCCCGTTTTATACGTTCGCTCCAATGTAAGGTGTGTTGGGTTTAATACTTAAACCCAATTTAGCCAAATGAAAAGGGGAGGCTTATAACATGGTGTTTATAAGGTAACATGAAAAAGGGGAGTGTGAACGCATGAACTTCCAACGAACGATTCAATTAACATAAAGTAGGCACATGTGAACTTGCAATTGTAACATCATATCATCATGGCATAACATGAATCATTTTATCCATATAATCATAGCATAAACAATACTTAAGCATGAATCATTCTATTCATATAATTATGGCATAGAAAATACTTAAACATGAATCATTCTATTCATATGGTTAATGCATAGACAATACTTAAACATGAATCATAGGTTCAACTAACCATGTAAACTTGAAATTAAGAATTTAACTAAATTAGATATCATTATTATTGGCACATGGTCTTGACTAGAAATATAAGTCTATATTTTTATTTAGGCATAATATAAACTAATCATGTTCATAAAATCACTACATGTTAACAAAAAGGTACTTACTTTTGTCACTAATACAAAAGTATGGTTCAACTAGAATTATCCCAACCTAATTCTGATATGAATCATGGTTTTTAATCCATTTATAGAATTATAGCATAAACATACCTAAACTTAAATCATGGTTTTTATTATATTCATAGAATTATAGCATAAACATACCTAAACTTAAATCATGGTTTTTATTCTATCTATGTAAACTTACAAGTGGAATGTAATTATAGTGTAATTCTAATATAACTTATGTGTCACATATATTATCATATGATTATGATAACAACATAAACCTAAAAACATGTTTCAACTAGACATAATAACAAACATAGTTTAGTCGTGTTCATAAAATTAATACAAGTTCTCAAAGATGCTTGCTTTTGTCACTATCATAAAAACATGATTTTTATACTTGAACTATGATGCCAATTCCAACATAACTTCATATGAATCATAATACTCCAATGGATCAAATTACACTAAAGATGACAATAGAATTATACCTCATTTTGGCATAACAGTAAATCATATACTTGCATGAATCTCAAATAAACTATTACAACATATAGTTGTTACTTTCAACATGAATCATATACTTGCAATTATCAAATGGGTGTTGTAAATAACTACCACAAACATGTAGTTTTCAATATGAATCATATGCTTGCATGGATCCCAATTAAAATTCCACAACATGTGGTTGTCAACATAAATCATATACTTGTATGAATCCAATCGTACACCATAGCATTGCCAAATCATTTAGAATCAAAATAACATACAAATATAGATTATTATCGCCACAATTCCATTTCGTTGTTAACTTCCAATGCAAATCACGTACTTGCAAATATCCAATCGTATACCATAATATTCCCAAATCGTTTAGCATCAAAGCAACATACAAATATAGATTATTATCGCCACAATTCCATTTCTTACTTTACACAAATCAACACAATTATTTAATTCACATCGGAATAGCACTCAACTTACAACGTATGACGAATCTTCAATTCAGGAATCTGAATTCTGAATTTAGAGATGCTATCCTTTGTTGTAGGCGTTGCTTTGATTTGATTAACGTTGCTTTAAGCTTTGAATTATCTCCTAGTTGTTTCTCTATTTCTGACGGCTATCCTTAGTCTCTCCTCAGCAACATGACGGTCTCATCTCCATTTTAGTTTGTGTGAATTAGGGTTAGTCTTAGGTCCTTTTTATAGAGTTTGTGAGTTGATTTAGACCGTCGATGGAGCTTGGTTCAATAATAGCCGTTCGTTTGAAGGAGAGACCAACCAGGAGCTGACACCTAGCCCTAGTGACAAGGCAAGGCTCAGAAAATCGACCAAACACAGACCTGGCCAGCCAGGACTTGACCAGACCTGACCAGCAGGTCATTTTGACCTGGGCGCACTTGGCAGGTGCGCCAGGTCAAAAATGTACTGGCGCACTTCCCAAGTGCGCCAGTTCATTTTTGTTCTGGCGCACTTCCCAAGTGCGCCAGTGCATTCTGACCCGTTTTCTGGTTTTTCGCCCAACTTCGTTCGTCCATATCTTCTTCATACGATACCCGTTTTACGCAAACTCGGACTCTATCTCAAGCAGAATTCCGAGACGAACACAATGGTGTATCCCGTTTCCCTTAATTCTTTGATTTAAAATTAGTTATACTTTAATTTATGAATTTCACAATTATAGAATACACGGGGTGTTACATTCTCCCCCACTTAAAAGGATTTCGTCCCCGAAATCTTCAAGTTCGGGAAGAATGTACATCCTAACATCCAAACATCCATCTACTCATCCATCAAACACGGGCATCCATTGTCCTTAAAAGACTTCTTATGCTTCGTGATCATATGAGAAGTGTGTGTGTTCATGTACTTATCTAATGCAAGATCAGGCGGTCTACTGATTCAGTTGACCTCCTTAATGCGAATTATGTAAGTGCCATGAATCCATTATGTATGCAAATTCTCCTATTCATGATTCTATATGAGTGCACAATCATTTATACAAATGCAACATCCATATGACAACACATTAAAGTTCAACCATATACGAATGCAAACATATATGCATATGCAATATGAAGTGATTGAGCCGATCTAAAACCTAGATTGTGTGTGTATATGCAACCACGAGCAACCACTAGCAACCACTTGCAGCCACTTGCAACCATCAATCATAACATGTCTCAAACACATGTTTACACCCAATTGTTCCTATCTAAAGGTATAGTCGAATGATAGAAGCAAGTAAAAACTTTGTGACCATTAGGCAATGTCAAAACTGGAAATCTATGCCACATATGTATTGATTAGGAGAAGAACTTTCTAAGCATCAGCCCCGAAGACCGAAATCAACATCAGACTGACACCAAATAATTACTCAACCCAACTACATATATGATTCTAGGAAACTAAGCATGATGGACTACTTTTAGGTCACAAGGGAGTCCCTTCCTAAGACCAACCCGTATCCTATAAAACCCAAGACGTGGCAGATTTCGTTTCTAAGTGCATGACCTGCCAACAGGTCAAGGCGGAACAGAAGAAGCCTGGAGGACTACTTCATCCTTTAGAAGTCCCACAGTGGAAGTGGGATAGCATTTCAATGGGCTTCATTGATGGACTGCCTAGGTCGAGAAGAGGCAACACTAGCATTTGGGTAATAGTGGATAGGCTTACTAAAAGCGCCCACTTTATACCTATCAAGAGTAGAAGGACTGCCGCATCTCTAGCATATCTTTATCTCAAGGAAATAGTTCGACTCCATGGGATACCCTCCAGCATTGTTAGTGACCAAGACCCTATCTTCACAAGTGAGTTTTGGCGGATTCTGCAAGAAGCTGTAGGTACACAGTTATGTTTGAGCACGACCTATCACCCCAAACCGATGGCCAGACGAAAAGGGTGAATAGTGTTTTGGAGGATCTTTTAAGACTTTACGTTCTTGACTTTGGAGGGACGTGGGAGGATCACCTTCCTTTAGTAGAATTTGCCTACAACAACAGCTACTAAGCTACCATATGCATGGCACCCTTCGAAGCCTTGTATGGACGACCGTGCAAATCACCAACTTGTTGGTGGGAGTCTACAGATAAGCTTATACTTGGGCCAGACATGATTCGAGAGACTTCGGAGAAAGTGGACTTGATACGTAGGAGAATGAAGACAGCCCAAGACAGACAAAAATTCTACGCCGACAAAAGAAGGACTGACCTTGAGTTTGAGGTTGGGGACAGGGTTTTCCTTAAGGTATCTCCTTTAAGGAACGTCGTTCGCTTTGGATCAGCAGGAAAGCTAGCACTAAGATTTGTAGGACCGTTCCCTATCATCGAGAAGGTTGGGAAGATGGCCTATAGATTAGAGCTACCCGAGAGACTGGCCGGAGTTCACAACGTCTTTCATGTTTCTCACCTCCGGAAGTGTTTGCATGAGTCTGCAGAAGTGGTGGAACCTAGCATTCTAGAAGAAGCCGAAGTGGAACGTGAAGCAACTGTGAGGAGAGTTCCAACCCGCATCTTAGGAACTAAAGTGAAAAAGCTACGCAACCGCGAGGTCAAACTCGTTAAAGTTCAGTGGAGTGACGCCGAGGAAGACGCGACTTGGGAAACTGAGGACAGAATACGCGCTGCCTACCCTCTTCTTTTTGAGGGTACATCTTCGATCTCTCTTTTTCCTTAAGTTATGCTTTATCTATCTTTTTAGGTATATCTCCTCGGTCCTTTTCCTAACTCCTTAGGTAGAAAACAAATGGATGCAAACATGTTATGGATGATGGCTGCAAATGGTTGCTAGTGATTGCTAGTGGTTGCTCGTGGATGCATACACACACACCCCCAAGGTTATAGATCGGCTCAGTCACTTCATATTGCATATGCATATATGTATTCTCATTTGTATATGGTTAAAACTTGATATGCTGTCATATGGTCATCGCATTTGTATGAATAGTTGTGCACTCATGTAGAATTATGAGTAGGAAAAATTTGCATACATAATGGATTCATGACACTTACATGATTCGCATTAAGGAGGTCAACTGAATCAGTAGACCGCCTGATTTCTGCATTTGATAAGGACATGTACACACACTATGCATATGATCACGAAGCATTAGAAGTATTTTAAGGATAGTGGATGCCTGTGTTTGTTGGTTGAGTAGATGGACTGTTGAATGGTAGGATATACATTCTTCCTAACTTGAAGATTTCAGTGACGAAATCCTTTTAGGGGGGGATGTAACACCCCATGGATTCTATAAACATTAAGATTCACAAATTAAAGTGTAATTAATTCTAAATGAAATAATTAAGGGAAATGGGTTACGCCATTGCGTTCGTCTCAGAATTCTTCTTGAGATAGAGTCCGAGTTTGCATGAATCGGACTCCATATGAAGGAGTTATGACCTTCGGAAGTTTCAGAATAAAATTTAAATTCAAACGGCTCAGTTTCAGATTCAAAATTCGAAAAACAGGTTCAAACTGGGCTGGATGGAAAAATTCCCGCCCAGAGACCAGGTTGACCATAGGGTCGACCATGGTATTGACCTGGCCACCCCAGGTCGACCATAGTGTCGACCTGGCCACCCCATGTCGACCATAGCGTCGACCTGGGTGTCGACCTGCCTGGTCGACCTAGCTGGCTAGGTCTGGCTCTGGCTCGAATTTCTGTGGCTCGGTGTGTCACTAGGGCTGACATGTCACCTGATTGGCTCTTTGAACTTTGTATGGTCTAGATTCCTCCTGTCTTCATCTGACGGCTCAAAACAATTTAAAAATTTAAAAATACACCCTAAGTCTCAAATGAAAATTCACATAAAAAAATAAGATGGGAGTCGTCATGCTGCCAGGAAGGAATTGAGCATAGCCGTCAAGAGAGAAAATCTTAGAGACGAATCAAATTAAGAAGAAGATTAAAGTTTAATCAAATAAATCAACGCAACGTTAGTCTACCCAAAGGAGCGCATCTCAATTTCAGAATTCAGAATCCAGAATTCAAGATTCTGCATTCGTTGTAAGTATAGTGACCTTTCAGAATATGAATAAAAACTGTGATGTGATTCGATGTAAATGAAAATAGAATTGGGTTATTGTATGAATATGATATAAATTCTATGTATTGTAATGATTCTGTCATGACTTGTGTATTGATATTTGTGGCCTAAATTGATTGATGCAAGCCTATTGGACATTTGTATATGAAAGTAGTAGCAATAGCAAGTTGTGGTAAAAACTAGTAATTGATCCCTTTATGTTTATGTCAATGGCATGGACTATATACATTCACTAAGTCTAAATTAAGGCTTATGTAAACATGTTCTAGATTTGAAACCTTTTATGCCTACATGACCCAAAACCTATGATATCATTCTTATGTTAATTTGCAAGTATAATTGGATCTATGTTAAGTATCGTTTGGGTTTCATAAACTATGCAAGTTCATGTTGAAATAGGCTATGTGATTAGATGTTATAATTGGACATTTTGGTGAATATACAACATGCTAGTTTTGTGGTTGACATTATGCCAAGTTAAACATGTTTAAACACAAGTTTGTATTAGCCTAAACTATGCCATTTAATATGTCACCTACTTAGTTATACTTTGATTTGACTGCAAGTTCACATGACCTATATTATATGTTAGTTGAATCGCTAAATTGCAAGTTCATGTGCCACACAACTTTATGTATTTCATGTTCTTGATTTCCCCTTTTTCTCATGTTTATAAAGTTGGGCTGAATTGTGACAAGCCCAACACATGTTATAATGTGCGAACGTACAAACGGGGGTAATAATGTTGGGTGTAAAACATGAAAATATATGTTGGCACATGCCAACGACAATGACATTTAAGCGGTATGAATTGATATACCCAAGAATAAAAGATATGACATTTACATATATAGTTGAGAAATAATAAAATTTGTAAATTTAGAAAACACGATATGCTTAACCCGAGGTTGGATTGAGTTGTGATGTAAACCTGCCCGGACCCGCCCGGCTGTCCAGTAGTCACAACAATACCTATCCAATGTGGGTGGTTAAGCATTGAGCCCAATAATGACCCGAGGTTAGACTGAGCTACGGTGTAAACCTGCCCGGAACTGACCGACACATCCAGTAACCGTAGCAATATCTGTCTAATGTGAGTGGTCAGGTGCTCTAAGAGGCTAAGGACAGATGGTAGGGTTAAGTCAACTATAACACTTAACCAAATTCAACATGTTAACAAGAATTGATGGGTGGGGTTAGGTAAATATAGACACTTAACCACTTAACATGTTTGACTAGAAAATCCTGGTAACGAGGGACCCATTTCAGCAGTAACCCAAGTTAGGTATCATGGTACCCTAAAACTAGGCAGGGTGGGGCACAATTACTGGGCTGATTGTAAGCGGTCAAAGCGACGACGGTGGGTGCAACAGTATAGGTTCTAACGGGGTGCGGGCGTGTGCACACTCCGGAGTAGACAAACAGGACACCGGGGGCACCAGTAGTATAACCTATGCCTTCTAGAATTTGTGTCGGGGCCGCCACCATGGGTCTTGATACACCCCATGGTGGGACCAGCATAGGTATATACAATTCTTGGGGGCCGTATGACACATGTTTACGCGAGTAGGAGCCGATCTTTAAATAAAAATGGGGATCACTTCACCCTCAGCATGGGGTGCCAGTTAGGATAAACTCAAGTAGGTGCAGAGATATATATATATAGTGTGGGTGCGATAGTACATTCGATTCAAAACGTCACCTCCTTAGCTTGTGACACTTTCCTATTTTCAGTTTATATCTATCATGCCCTTTTCTTATTCACATACTGAAGAGTTACTAGATTTACTCAGGCTTTATGTCTGACTCTATTTTCTTTTCGTCTTATTTTCTTTCGTTTCCCCCCCAGGTCCACAGGGAGGAAACAACTCAGCTCAGTCAGACTCTTTGCAAGCTCCAAGAACGTAAATGTATGATTTGGATCTCTTTTGTGCGGATTATGGCTTTGGATATCACTATGGGGATTCTTGCCACTTTATTTATGTTTTTATGCTTCTTTAATAATCAAGACAGTAATGAGGTTGTAATGTTGGAAGTATTTTGAGAAAATTATGGAATATTTTGTTTGAACACGTATTGATGAAATGAAAGTCTGTTTGGTTTCCGCTGTTTTAAAATATGTGTATTTATATCTGTCTTGAGTATTTCTGTGGCTTTTACTTATAAACCTCCACCAAAGTTAAGGCATTCCCTTTGTGAGTGACCTTAACGGAGGTGGGGTGTTTCATTAAGTTCCTGACAAAAAGGTACATGTATAAATTTCCATATGAGATTTTATGAGCCTATTGGGCAAGCCGCTTGGCTTTTTGATTTTCTTTTTGAATGGAAAGGGCCTAGAGAAGCGAGTTGGAGTTTGAACTATTGACCGGTACAAAGGAGGTGCTGGCGAAATTTTCCGAAAATTTAAGGAGTTAGAATATTTTTGAAAAATTCGATAACTAAAACAATATGTCGATATATATAGAATTCAATAAGGAATTTGGAAAATAGTTAATGAATGGATATTAATTAAAAAGGGCCAGTGATTGTGTGATGAATGTTTTGTTTTCCTTCGATAGTTAAATCACCGACTATCAAAGATTTTTTTAACCGTTGTTGTCAATACGGAGAGACCGGTTGGATTTAATATCTGAAAACCACTCCGTATAGGCATAGGCGTTGTGAAATAGATTATGCTGAAGAAATTGGTGATAGAGTGAAATGCAAGGGATGTTCTGTTTGTCTAGACCCAGGACAACTTGAATGGACGAATGTCTGACAGAGTATTTCCAATGATACGCCCGTTGGTTTTTACGAATATACCAAGTTGGTGGGGAGAAGGCAACTTCTCTTTATTCTAACACCTGAAGTGTATTTGTATAAATCAAATTAGTGATTAACGGATTTGTCGATGTGGCATTCAAAGTGAATGGTGGCCAATTGTTCTGAAAAGTTAAATATGACCTCAAGCCTCACAACTTGGAAATGACAAAAATCGGGCAGGCAGCATGACTAGTTGGGTCATACCCAAGTAGGGTATATTTGTCACCGATCTAGAGAAAATTCAATTATTCGTTCTTCTTTGTATTTTGTATCTTACGGATTACGGTTGGATGGCCAACAACCGTGGGTGACAATATATTCACTGCACTCAAGCTAAATGAGTGGGCGGTCATGTGTGGTCGGGTTGCAAGATGTTCTTGCTGAACCCCAGTGTATTCCCTCTAGGGTACACTGATCGGAAGGTGGTCCCATACCTTGTTATAGCTGGAATCTAATCTCTAGTAAGCGCCCTACGGTATTTGATTTTATACTATATATGTAGAGCATGAGATGCAAACGTTTTACTAGACGGTTATTTATTTGATTAGACATTATTATAATATCACGCGATTTTGATATCAAAATGTTTTGTGTTATAGTAAGGTAAAAACCGTCCATGTTTATGTATGGGCTTGTCTTACTATTACTCTTTCTTTCAAAGGATTTTCAAAGTTAAACAATATGGTTGGAGTTTACTCACACCAGTCCCATGACTAACCCAGGGTTTATTTTGTTTATTTTTCCTAAACTCTTGGGTGCCCAAATTCGTACAGGCAGTCAAGTGTTTCAGAGTTTTATAGATACACTTGGAGAAGCTCGAAGCAGGAGGCTTCACCGTTAGTTATTTAAGTTATTTTCGCTGTGGTATATGTGTTGTACTCTGATATGGTATGTATATACAAATTCAGATTTGTATTTCAAAGATTATGTTATATATTATATTTTATTCATTCCGCTGTGAGATTCTATATTGTTATTTCTGTTCTTCTTCTATCTGATTTATTTCTTTAACCCTAATGACTCGTATTTCTGTATTATTTGGGTTGAACGTGTGTTGTTTTAGTCAACTCAGATAATGCGGATTTGCAGGTCACTACAGATGTTCCCTAATATAACAAAAAAAAGAATGATCCTAACAAAAATATAATGGTAGTTTTAGGTGTACTCTTGTTTCGTAATGGATTTTACCCCAAACAAAAATAACAGATACCTCAATAGAAATAACGGGTGTTACCCCAAATAGAAATAACGGGTACCCAAACAGAAACAGGCAGGTCTAGATGTACCCTAGTTACTATCCCCAAGAGATCGGCTTCCTAATGTGTAAATACCCTGTGTTGGCCCCATAGTAGGGTGTATTACTTCCTAAAGTGGCAACCTACAGAAAGACACAAACCTATTTACTTGTGCTACAGTGGATTATTTTCCCCTACAGACTGGACCCATGCTTGCTCATGACTTCGTTGGAACATGCCCATATACACCCTCTTTTCAAATGAACCTCTGACTACTAGTTCAGTATGCTTGCCCTGACCCATACCTAGTGCAGGGTCCCCTTTTAAAACCATAATGGGTTACTGACTGATATGGGCCCCACACAGCAGATGACACAAGCTAAACCCCTAAAACTTGTGTCCCCCAATTAACTAGGATTTTTAACAGGTTAAGCCTTATAGATTAATAGGTTGGCCTGACCCTCCACATATTAACAGGTTACGTCCAGGTTAACAAGTTCATATAACCCCAACAGATTAAATAGGTAAAGTATTACAGGTTAATAGGTTTATACAACCCCAACAGATTAAACAGGTTAAGTATTATAGGTTAACAGGTTTATATAACCCCAACAGATTAATCAGACCTACTTAACGCCGTCGTTTTAATAGATTTACTTAACCCCACAGATTTATCAGATCCCACAAGCTACTTACAGTTTCATTAACATGTTCCACTTAATCCTTGAATTAAGCCTATAGATTTACATGTTCATACACCCCAAATTCAGTCATGTTTCGCAGTACAAGATATTCCCCAAATATTAAGTCATATTTCACAATACAATATATGCCCTAATTTTTGATTCCCAAACATTCCCTAATTGTCCTAATTTCGTTCATACATATGTCTCTTATGAGATTGGCCTAGGGTCGAAGGTAGTCTAGGCTTATAAAATAAAAAGGGAATAAGAGAGGGAGAAGAACAGAAAAAACCATAATAATAACAATAGAAATAGGCATATAATAACAATTGAACAACAGGATAGGTGTATGGAAACATACATATAATTATAGCAGAACTGTTAAGATATGAATCAGTTTCTTAACAGGCATAAGATCAAATCCAGGTTTATTAACTTGTCAAGATTACTGTTAAATATTTATATCTAAAAGTAACATGAACTCATAGAGATTGAATTTAATGAGCAGAGGATAATATGTTGTTGTTGCAGAAGGGATTCTTGTATAAGTCAGATAAGAATTGTCTTGATTCAATCCAAGTTTCGGCAGCATATCCCCATCTTCATTTTGTATTTTTAGAATAAGAGTTTGAGGAAGAAATATGAAGAAGTGTAATTGATTTGATAGGATTGCATGCCTTTATATAGAGTTTACAAGACAATCCTTAGCCATCAAATCTCTGCTTTTAAATCCAATGGAACAATAAAATAATGAATCTGGTCAAAAAAATAGGCTAGGTTCGCTCAAAGAATTCGGATGGATCCAGGTGGGATCAACCAACCTACCCCCTGGGTCAACCCTAGGGTCGACCTAGCCGACTATGGGTCGACCCTTTGGTCGACCCAGGATGGAGTGGGTCGTGCCCTCCACTTCAGTTTCCCGCTTCGTTCTTTCGATTTATTTTGAATTCTGGTTTGTTTTATTTATACATAAGTCTCTCATGTGTATACAAACTTCTAGCCTTCATATCTTTCTCATACAATATCCGTTTTATGCAAACTCGGAGTCTATCTGAACCAGAATTCCGAGACGAACGCAATGGTACAATCTGCTTTACTCAATTCCTAATATTTAATTAATTATCCATTTAGTTTATTAGTGTTCTATAGAATTAGAGGGTGTTACATTCTCCCATAATTAAAGGATTTCGTCCCCGAAATCTCCAAGTCTAGGAGAATGTTACTATCCTAACATCCACTACAATCATTTACTTATCCAACATCGACATGCATCCATCGTTCTTAAGAATTTTAATGCTTGTATGATCATATGCAAAGGTGTGTGTATATGTTTCTATGCTAATGCGAAAATCAGGTAGTCTACTGATTCAGTTGATCTCCTTAATACAATATATGTTTGTGCTGTGAATCCAAAATGTACGCAAATAGTCCTAGTATATCATGTAATTTATATATGTGTGCACAATCATTCGTTTAAATGCAACATCCGTATGATGATACATCCATTTTCACCCATTGAAAGTAAAATGCGCACGCATCCATATGCAGTATGAGAGTGCTTTGAGCCGATCTAGTGCCTGGTGTGTGTATATGCATCCACGAGAAACCACTAGCAATCACTTGCATCCACTTGCATCATCAAACATAACATGTCTCAAACACATGTTTACACCCATTGGTTTTCTACCTAAAGGTCGAAGATTCGATCGATAGGATATACTCGAATGATAGAAACAAGTACGAATAAAAGCTTGGAAAAATAATTTAAGAACATACCTTTGAAAAGAAAAGGGTACAAAGCGCGAATCTTGTCTTCAGTCTCCTAAGATGCATCCTCGCGGTCTTCTCCCCATTGAACTTTCATCAACTTGACCTCTCTGTTGCGTAGTTTCTTAACCTATGATCCAAGTATACGGGTTGGAACTCATCTAGCTATTGCCTCCTTTTCTACCACTGCTTCCTCAAGTATGCTCGGTTCAACCACCTCTACTGTATCGTGAAGACATTTCCGCAAATGGGAAACGTGGAAAACATCATGAACACCCGCCAATCGCTCTGGTTGTCTCACCCTATAGGCCATTTGGCCTATCCTCTCTACTATGGGAAATGGCCCTATAAACCTTGGCACCAATTTCCCTATAGATCCAAAGCGAACCACATTCCTCAGGGGTGATACTTTGATGAAAACCGTGTCTCCTACCTTAAACTCAATGTCAATCCTTCTCTTATCTACATAGCACTTCTGCCTGTCCTGAGCTATCTTCATACATCTGTGGATAAGATCAATCTTTTCTAAAGTCCCTCTTATCATCTCAGGTCCAAGTAAAAGCCTATCGGTAGTTTTCCACCAACAAGTCGGCGATTTGCAAGGTTATCCGTATAATGCTTCGAAGGGTGCCATGCCTATACTAGTCTGATAGTTATTGTTATAGGCGAATTCCACCAAAGGGAGATTCTCCTCCTAAGTCCCTCCGAAGTCTAGGATACATAGCCTCAAAAGATTCTCAAGAACTCTATTCACCCTCACAGTCTGTCCATTTTTTTGAGGGTGATATGCGGTGCTAAAACATAACTGTGTACCTAGTGCCCCTTGCAGGCTCTTCAAAAACTCACTAGTGAAGATGGGATCATGATCACTCACTATGATGGAAGGTACTACTTGTAGACGGACTATCTCACGAAGATAAACTGATGCCAACTATGTTGTTGTCCTCTTGCTCTTAACAGGAAGGAAATGAGTGCTCTTAATAGCCTGTCAACTATAACCCAGATACTGGTGTTGCCTCTCCTCGATCTAGGCAAACCATCAATGAAATCTGTTAGATCGAAATTTGGACCTAACACCCAAATTGTTATAAACTGTAGAGAATTCTAAATGAGGAACAAGGAAAAAGAAAATAACACTCAGGATTTATAGTGGTTCGGCGTTAACGAGCCTACGTCCACTTTATATCTTATTGATTATGCTTAAAAAGCTAATACAACAGTAATTTCTCTTAATATTTTAGTGGTTTGACAACAGTGGCGGATTCAGTACTCACTATTGCCAAAAAAGATCCCGAAAAATGCCAAGCTCTGGGCTATTTATAGCTGATTTTGTCTGGCGGATCGCGGACACGTGGCACGAATCCCGAGATTACCGGATCGCATCGCCACCATTGAAGAAACAGTCAAACTAGCCGTTGTGAACAGGTGTCGTCAGATCCGTGCGATTCGGATCGCTGAAGACCAGCTCGTGGTTGAATGGGTCAGGGGGTTTGGTTCGTACCAAGGGATCGGATCGCCTGGAGGTGCCGTTTGTCGACGAGATGGAAGCGATCCGTTCCTGGGCGAGTCGATAGAGTGCGATCCATTCCTGGGCGAGACGATGGCGTGCGATCTATTCTTGGGCGAGACGATGGCGTGTGATCCATTCTTCCAATTTCTTGGGGGACTTGGTTCCCTGGTTTCCTTTTATGAATGATCCTGGATGGCTTGGTCAAAAAGCGAGCCAACATTTTGCCCCCTCGAAGTATGTTTTATTGATGATGAAACATGCTTCGAAGATTCTTATTTACCCTCTCCTGAAGGGATGTAAGTCAACAGTCGCATTGGTTCAAATTGACATATGTATGAGTCGGATCGCCATAGGACGACACGATCCGATTTGGTCATCTGCTCGTCTCGTGCCGAGTTCCTAGGCTCTTGTACGAAACGGGGCGTATCTTCCTTCGAGTCGTGTCGGGCTTTGAGTTTTGTGGGCCATCATTTCAAAGCGGTCCGTGGGCTTCTTTGCGATTCCATCTTTGGATCGTGGCCTGTAGGGCGCTTCGTGGACCGAATAAGACAAAAGGGTGGGAGACAAACGGTCTCCTTCTTTGCCTATATAAGCCGGCGCCCCCTCTTCATTCTCCTTCTTCTTTCTCTCTGCCGAATCGTTTCGCGTGAGCCATTGAAAAACGAACCCAACCTTTTAAACTCTCGAAAATCCAAGTATTCTCTCTGTTTTTAGAAAGGTAACTTCATAGAAAGCACTCTCATATTACTTTCCTGAATTTCTACGGCTGATTCGAGGGAGAAACAATATAGATCCGCGACTTTCTGAATAAATTACCAAGCCGCCATGGCCATTGAGCGTGGAGCTCAGACCTTGAGGATGGGAAGGAGACGAGAAAGAAGAAGGATGCAGAGGGGGAAGGAAGGCCGACACGGATCGTGGTCAAGGATTGAAAACGAAAGCAAGTGGCGAGACGAAAGATGGCGGTGGCAACAAAGGGTCGTATCGTGGCAGTCGCAACGGTTCGTGAGGGAGCCTTCCCTTCGTCCGGCGATTCGATGAGGGGCGATCTCCTTGCCCTACGATCCGGAAAGGGGCGATCCCTCTGCCATGCGAGTCGAAGGGGGCGATCCCTCTGCTATGCGATCCGTCTCGCGGCTGGTGTTACGAAGAAATTTCAGACTTTAATCAACGCCTTGTCGCCACAAAACTCTGAACAGTTAGGATAGAGCCTTGATGTTGGTCTTTTTGGACTAAATGACCTCACGGTTTGACTGCATATGACGACTAACGACTTCTGATAACCTTGACTGCTTTCATGCTTTATTATTGCTTTTAATAATGCGCACACACAAGCACACACACCAGCACTTGCACACACGGGGGACGGGTAGTGTTGATCTTATCGTTCATATTTTCTCGTCCTAGCAGCAATGTCGAACGATCACTCTTCCTCAAGATCTGTAGCCGAAACGGAATCCGAGACTCCTGGACAGTATAATCCTCAAATTCCTCCAATCAAGCCAGGAGGTGAAGATTCTGGATCTGAATATGAAGCCACAGAATCAAATCCGACAGAAAGTACGTCATCCAGCAACAACTCCGAGTCTGACGAGCGAGCTCCGGATGAAGTCCCAGGCGCAATCGGGATAGATAAATTCTCTGACTCTTTAGCGTCCAAGCTTGACGAGATAAAACTCAAGAGAATCTGCTTAAGACACGGCATTCCTTGGGACGATGTCTTGACACCTGGAAGCGAAGACAGACCCCATCTAGCACCGGAAGGATACATGTCGATCAGTCGAACAATGTGTCTAGTGGGAGCCATTCCTCCGTTCCCTCCAATTGCCATTGAAACTCTGAGACGATTAGGCATTGCCCCGATGCAGCTTCATCCAAACGCCTACGCATCTCTATACTCTTTATATGTCGCTTATGCGGAGATCTTGCATGCCGAACTCAAATTCAGAGATCTGGTGTTCTTCTTTCTCTTCAAGCACCGTTCTTCTGCAACTCCCAACTTTTCCTTTTTTGAATCAGTGGCGAACAGGAAAGTTCTGTATGACGGATACAGCAACATCGGGGATCCTAAGTCCGACTGGTTTTACATAAGAAAACAGGCTGGATGCTCACGGAGATGGCTCAAATCAAGTAAACTTTGATCGCTTAGTTGAATATCTTGCTTGAGGAGTCTAAGTAATAACATTCTTCCGCTTTTTCCTTTGTCTTAAACAGATCAAGTCTTCCCGAAAACAGAGGGTGCATTATACAACAACCGGTTGTCCATTCTTTTGCAAAGCAGATCCGACTTTTTAAGGATTAAAACATGCATTACGGATGACAACCTTCATAAGCATCGCCTCTTGGATAGGAAATTTGGACTTGGAACTGGCGGCAGGCCTTATAAATATGTGCCCCCAACGGAAGGAGAGGGAACTTCACAAGCGGTGGAAACAACCAAATTTCACAAAAGTCCTTCTCCGATAGTCATCCAAGACGACGAAGACTTGAATGTATACAGAGGGGATGAGTCCCGTGGTGTTGTGTCGAAGGAAATCCCTACCTCTGCTCCAATGGAAACTGTCGGTGATGACGAATTGACAGAGGAACAGTTATTCGACGAGCTGAATAAAATCCCTCTACCCGACATTGAATACACAGAAAAAGACTTCGGCGAGGAGCCTTTCTTTTCTGCTCCCGAAGAGGCGACTGATTCAACAAGGGGACGAGAAACGGGCCAGATGAGCCTGTCTCCAGGCCCGGGTCTGTTAGGGGGAATTATATGGGATGCACACCTCACACACACTGCCTGACCATGCACTATTATATTGTGGATATTCAAAGTGGTAATATGCTCTTCTTTTCTTTTTGCAGGATCGATGTCGCGCAGGAAATCTTATTCGTACCGTTCTCTTCGCGAAGGCACCCCCAGCCTTCGTTCGGGTACTGAGCGCCCTCGCGGTCCTTCTCATAAGCCGAGCTCTTCGCAACCTCGATCTCCACCCAAATCAACTTCTACCAGGCCTTCGAGTCATCCAACAATTCCGACCGGGGGGAAGACACTTCCAAAAGAGTTGACTCCTCCAAAGAGTGCGCCTTCCCACAGTCGGTCGTCCAAAAGGCGTCACGAATCCAAAGATGGGGACAGAGATTCATCCAAAGACACTGAGCAAGAGAGAAGCAACATTGTTCCCACCAGCCAACCAGAGTTAGCTGCTTCCGGTTCACGGGATTACCTTCACGGTCCTGAAATCCAAGGTAGGCTGGAAAAGCTACGGGAACAATTTCCAGGAATGTTCTTTGATAGGATGGTCTTTGTTCCTGCCTTGGAACCAGTCCCTAAAAACTGGGATAAAGAAGTTATCGGGCATATCCGTCACGTGGCCAAGCAGTACGAAATGATGAAAAAGCACGCACTTAATCTTTCGGAAGTCATCCGAACACTAGAAATAGAAGCTCACAGGTCTAAAGCAAAACTTGAAAATAACGAAAGGGCTAGGACAAAATTAGAGAAGGACCTGGAAGACGCTCAAGCCCAGCTCGCTTTGGCACAGAGAGACGCTGCAAACTATAAAACTGAATTAGAAAATGCCAAGCAGCGCTTTCATTCAGAACTGGATTCCAATAGCCAGGAGAAAATGGCCTTAAAAAAGGAGGTTGAAGACCTCAGAATGACCAACATCGAATTAGCAACGGCACAAGGCCATTTTTTGACGGAGAAGGCTGCTTGGGAGGCGGAAAAAGCGAGTCTAAAAGAAAGGTTGGCTCTGGCAGAAGCGGAAAAAGTGATCTTGAATGATCAGGTGGCAGACACGGAGAAACGGGCAGCTCTTGCCGAAAAGAACGTTGATAGCGCCATTGAAATGGCCACTGCCTCCAACAACAAACTCCTTGAAAGAGAGAAAGAAATTGAGGGGTTTAAGGAGATGATCTTTGATTTCCTCGGTCAGGTTCTCAAAACTCGCAATATCTCATGGATCCCGGATTATCATGTTACTTTGGCCAACTTATGGGATGCCATCGTGGAAGGCGAAAAACATAGACTGGGGGTCGAAGAGATCGATGAAGATGAATTGATGAAAAGCATCCTAAGGGACAACGAGCCTGAGGATCTGGCGGAGGGTCGTCGCTTAATCCTAGCGGAAATGGAGAAGGAGAGAACCATGGCTAAAGGCAAAAGCAAAATTGACGAAGGTTCCTGCTCCGCCGCGAAGTCTAAAACCTCCGAAGTTGAGGAGTATCACCCTGACGATCCGCTAATCCCCTTAGGCTTAACTCCCGTGGTTGCGGGAGCATTCGGATCTACTCAAGAGGGAGTATCTGCTGAAGGTACCCTTCTCTTTTCCCAACAATTTGCTAAAGCGATTGCGAATTGTCGTCGTCTAACAGGACAACCCATTGAATTAGTAATGTGTGTCTCTCATAATGCAGGTGGCGAGCCCGTCGACAAGGGCGTTGGAAAAGAGAGAGAAGTGGAGGAGGAGACCGTCCTGCCGGGTGCTGGTCCCGATGTACTCAAGGATGCCGAGACCATCGAAGCTTTAAAAGACATGGATGGTCGCCACGTGGATGACGAAGAAGATACTACCGGCACCAAAAAGGCCGACGATGATGATGATGATGAGGAACCTCTGGCCAGCCGAAAAGCCAGACAAGAGAAAGAGTTGGCTTTAAAGAAGGTGGGGGATGAGGCTTTGGACGTGGTCCCTCTTGCAGAGTTCGATCCCAAAACTGGGATGATTATGAAAATCCAGTCCAAGTCCATCAGCCGGCAACTTCACTTTGCAAACCCCGATGACTTCCCGGCTTCCCTCTCCAGCAGAAGCAAGGGAAAAGAAGAGGAAGAGGAAAACTCAGAGGAGTCAGATGCCCCCCTTATGGACAAGCGGAAGAGGAAGAAGGGGGATCCATCTGAAGCCGACAAGGAGAGGCTGGAGAGGCAGAAGCGAGAGAAGATATCAAAGCATAAATAGGATGTTTATTGATATTTTGTCTTTTAAGTTTTCCACTGGCCAGGAAGTGTAATTGTGAGACTGGTCCTCACTTTTGTTTCTAACTTGTTTTCACTTTGCTGATTTGCAGTACATAAATAAGGATTTGTTTCTTCTTACATCATTGTGTACCTGTATTCATAGAAACTTTCCACGTTTAGTCGTTAGCCAACTATTAATAATCATAAGTCAGTCAATCAACAGGAAGAAGAATGTTCATGCTATGTTACACTGTTATATCAAAGTTTAGTGTTTGCATAGGAGCGCGTGATGCCCCCTAATCAATTGTTAGAGTTTTATGCTAGGCGATTTGTTCGTTCCCCGATCCTTCAGCGGGGAAGGAGCTATTTCTCAGCGCTCAATCGGAGACGCCTTTATACTCTCTCTCTCTCTGGAGAATTAGAGTTCGAGCTCAGCGATTCATTCGCTCCCCGATCCTTCAGCGGGAAAGGAGCTCTTTCTCAGCGCTCAATCGGAGACGCTTTTATACTCTCTCTCTCTGGAGAGTTAGAGTTCGAGCTCAGCGATTCATTCGCTCCCCGATCCTTCAGCGGGAAAGGAGCTCTTTCTCAGCGCTCAATCGGAGACGCTTTTATACTCTCTCTCTCTGGAGAGTTAGAGTTCGAGCTCAGCGATTCATTCGCTCCCCGATCCTTCAGCGGGAAAGGAGCTCTTTCTCAGCGCTCAATCGGAGACGCTTTTATACTCTCTCTCTCTCTGGAGAGTTAGAGTTGGGACTCAGCCGTCTGCGATCATGCATGCTCCTCAAACTCGTCTCAGGTTTACATTTTAATCCAAGCTCCGAGGATAAAAACCAGTCGGACAAGCAGCTAGAGCATTTACCAAGGCTTTGGGTTCCTCTGATTAGTTTACGAGAGGAACTGTCGGCACCGGACTTCGGGTACCTGCATTATTCACACTGATTTTCATAGGCAAATAAATAAAGATGCAATAAAGGTAAATGACACACAGTATTTTTATAGTGGTTCGGTCGAATCATGACCTACGTCCACTTTGTAATCTCTTGCTTTAAGGAATCAGACTGTTCTAGGCAAGTCATGCCCTGTACATAGTTTTTTTTTTAACAAAGCAAAAGAATAAATTTGAAGCCTCTCATGTTAAATATGGCCGTAGATGTTGGGCATTCCACACTCTGGGAATTTCCTTTCCATCTACGGTTGCCAGCTTGAAGGTTCCATTATCAAGCTTGCTGAGAATAGAGTACGGTCCTTCCCACTTCGCTCCCATATGAGTTGGGGGTGGAAAGACACGTTTCAGAACCAAGTCTCCGGGTTCCAAGGTTCGGGCTCGGACCTTTTTGTTGTAATATCGGGCGACCTGTTGTTTGCATCTCAGAGCACGCAGGTCGGCTTCATCCCTCTTTTCTTCGATCATATCCAGGGACTCAAGGAGCAATTCATTATTGGACATTGGATCATAATAGGTCACCCGATGAGAAGGTACCTTTATCTCAATCGGGATGACTGCTTCCGTTCCAAAAGCAAGGGAGAACGGGGTATGTCCTGTCGCTGATTTATATGTCGTCCTGTAGGCCCATAGTGCCAAGGGCAATTCGTCAGCCCACATGGCTCTAGCCCGCTTCATTCTTCTTTTCAGAATGGACTTAATTACTTTATTTGCAGCTTCGACTTGCCCGTTCGATTGTGGGTGTGCCACGGAGGTGTATCGATTCTCGATGTGGTATTTTTGGCAGAAGTTTCTGAATTCAGCACTATCAAATTGAGTTCCGTTGTCTGTTATCACAATCTTTGGAATTCCAAATCGGCAAATGATGTTTCTCACAATGAAGTTGATCACTCGTTTAGTTGTGATTGTAGTTAGTGGTTCTGCCTCGACCCACTTAGTGAAATAATCTATGGCCACAATAGCAAACTTTGCTCCACCCCTTGCTATGGGGAGACTTCCTATGATATCAATTCCCCACATAGCAAATGGCCATGGACTCATCATTGTTTTTAACTGGCTTAGAGACGCTCTAGGTATCTTTGAAAATCTCTGGCATGCATCACATCGTCGTGCATATCTTACTGCATCCTTGTTTATGGTAGGCCAGAAGTAACCATGCCGCAATATCTTTTTCGCCAAAGTTTGCCCTCCAGTGTGATCGCCACATTCGCCCTCGTGGACTTCTTGCAGCACACGTTTGATGTCATCGTGGGCTATACATCGAAGGAGGGGCATTGAAAACCCTTGCCTATAAAGAACTCCGCCTTGCAATACGTATCGGGCGGCTTTACGAATTACTTTACGTCTCTCGCTTTTCCTGGTTGGAAGCGCTCCTCCCATTAGGAAATTCTTTATAGGGGTCATCCAGGATTCCCTTTCTGGTTCCGTCTCTAGTACTAGGTCGATTTCCATCTGGTCAATGCTGGGGGACCGAAGTACTTCAACGGGGGCTAGCCCTATCGTTTCAGGATCATTAGAACTAGCCACCTTTGCCAACTTGTCTGCCTGCTGATTTTCTGACCGCGGAATATGAGATATGCTGTAGTGATCAAACTCATTGAGCAGCTCTTTCACTTTCTTTAAGTATAGAATCAATCTTGCACTTTTAGCTTGGAATCTCCCAGTAACTTGGTTCACAACTAACTTGGAATCGCAGAAGATGTTCAATTTTGTGACTTCTAGCATCTTTGCAATCTTTAATCCGGCTATCAAAGCTTCGTATTCAGAATCGTTGTTAGTGGCCTGAAACTCCATTCGGATGACATAAGTTATCAATCGTTTCTCGGGGGTTTCAAGCACTATTCCAGCGCCAGATCTTTCGTTGTTTCTAGCACCATCAGTATATAATCTCCAGACATTAGGGTCGAAAAGTAAGTTTGAGGGTTCCACTTCTTCGTTTGCTATGTCTTCTTCAGCAACAGTGAACTCTGCTATGAAGTCAGCTATCACCTGCCCCCGAATTGATCGCCTGGGCTGAAAGTTCAAGTCAAATTGACTTAACTCAATATTCCATTTGAGTAACCTTCCAGATGCTTCCGGTCTCTGTAAAACTTGCTTGAGTGGGTGATCAGTATATATGGTAATAGGATGTGCCTGAAAGTAGTGCCGAAGTTTTCTGGAGGCAATCAGTAAACTATACGCCAGTTTTTCTATCCGTGGATAATTACGCTCGGCTGCTGTCAATTTTTTGCTCACATAATACACAGGTCTTTGGACCTTTTCCTCTTCCCTTACCAATGTTGAGCTGACTGCATGAGATGATACTGCCAAATACACGAATAAATCCTCGTGGTCTATTGGTTTAGATAGAATTGGAGGCTTCTCCAAGTGTCTGAGCAAATTCTGAAACGCTTCTACGCAGTCAGGTGTCCATTTAAACTGGCATTTTCCTCGCTTTATTAATTCGAAGAATGGGATGCACTTATCCGTAGCCCTGGAGATAAATCTGCTTAGTGCGGCCACTTTTCTGGCAAGGCTTTGCACATCCCTAATTTGCCTAGGTTCCTGAATGTTCCTGATTGCCGTGATCTGGTCCGGATTAATCTCGATACCACGCGAACTGACAATGAATCCTAAGAATTTTCCAGAAGCAACACCGAATGAACATTTGGTGGGATTGAGTTTCATCCCATACTTTCGAAGAATACCGAACATCTCTGCCAAGTCAGTAGTGTGTTGAAAGGATTGCTTGGATTTAACCAACATATCGTCGACGTATACTTCCATTGTTTTCCCGATTTGGTTATAAAACATTCTGTTGACCAGACGTTGGTACGTAGCGCCTGCATTCTTCAGACCAAAGGGCATTACTACGTAACAATATAATCCCAGATCAGTGATAAAGCTAGTATGCTCTTGGTCCGGAACGTGCATCGGAATTTGGTTGTATCCTGAATAAGCATCCATGAATGAGAGAAGCTCATGACCTGTCGTCGAGTCTACCAACTGGTCAATTCGAGGTAATGGGAAACTATCCTTTGGACAAGCTTTGTTTAGATCCGAGAAGTCGATACACGTTCGCCACTTTCCGTTGGCCTTCTTTACCAGGACTGGATTCGAAATCCAGTCTGGGTAAGTGGAATCTCTGATAAACCCATTACTCTTTAGCTTTCCAACCTCTTCTTTCAAGGCAGCGGACCTCTCTGGGCCCAGCATTTGCCTTTTTTGCTTACTGGAGGATGTTTGGGGTTAATGCTCAAAGAATGGCTCATGATTGATGGGGATATCCCGCACATATCCGCATGGGTCCAAGCGAATACATCCAAGTTGTTCTTTAAGAAAGTCGTCAATTCTTCGGCAAGAGTCGGACTTAACTGGGATCCAATCTTAAGGACCTTCTCCGGATCACTGTCATCGATTGGCACATCCACAGTTGCTTCGTTGGGAGTTGCCGTTCTGCCCCCGGGTTCTTGATCCTCTCTGGGATCTATATCCTCGGGCATCACTCTAGGCAACTCTCCAACAATTATCCTCTTTGGTTGCTATAAGGTTTCCGCCCCCAAAGGGGGAGGAGTGCCTTTAGTTTCGATATCCCCGCCGTTGCGAAGCAACTTTAATTCGGCAACATAACATGCTCGCGCAGCAACTTGATCCCCTTTGACGATACCAACGCCAGCTTCTGTGGGGAACTTCAATAGCAAGCACCAGGGGGCTATACAGGCTCTGAATTTTGCGAGGGCCGGTCGGCCCAAGAAGGCATTGTATGGCGATTCGACATCCAAAACCACAAAGGGAAGGATTCTCACTCTCTGGCGTTCTCCTTCCCCAAGTGTAACTGGCAATTCTACATAACCCATAGGTGCGGTGGATGCTCCGTTGAATCCACGAATCCATCCTTGGCAGGGCTTCAAGTCTTTTATCTCAAGATTCATCTGGTCAAAGGCTTTTTTGAAAAGGATATTAACGGAACTCCCGTTGTCCACCAGTACCTTATGAACAGTGGCTGGCCCAATGGGTATCGTAATTACAAGTGGATCTTCAGTTGGAGCATGGACCCCGATGCTTTCTCGTTCTCGGAAAACAACGTCATCAGTCATCATCTTTTGCTGCTTCACCGGGACACTGTCCTCGGGGTTGCTACATTCCCCCACTTCGAGGTGTTGTTTGGTTGCGTTGACATATTGATCTAAAGCTTTGGAACTATGCCCAGCAAGGTAAAGTCCACCGATCACGGTGTTGATTACAATATTCTTTCCCTTTTGCTGAGCAGTTGGCCTAGCAGCAAGTTGATTTTGATTCTGATTCGGGGCCTGCACTGCTTGCCCCCTGTCCCTAGGCGTTACTCTGTATTCGTCTAGCTTCCCTTCTCGAAGCAGCCTTTCGACTACGTCCCTCAGGTGACGGCATTCATTCGTCGAATGGCCGTGGATTTGATGAAAGAGGCAAAACTTCCCTATCTCACGCTCTTTTTCTGTCGACTCTCTAGGAGGTGGCCTCTTATTCTGGAGGACTTCATATGCATCCATGAAGATATTTTCCAGAGTGTCATTTATGGGTGTATAACTTTCAAAGGCCCTGGGACGAGTCCTTCTCTGGGAGTCGTTCCCTCGGCCCCTCTTCCGGCTGTTGCCGTTAGCATTGTTATTGTTGTTACCCGGTCGGCGACCACCCTGGTTCTGGTTTCCGACGTTAACCTCAACTTTCCCCGAGCTGTCTCCAGTCTGTTTGATGGCGACATTGCTCTGAACTTCTTCCTTATCAGTTGTTTTAAGCTTTCGGTTCGCGTATACCTCTTCCCGGCGTAGATGTACATTGGCTTTCTCATAGAATAATTCTCTGGTGTGGGGTGGTTTGCCTGCCAAGTACCTCCCGAATTCAGTGTCCTTATCCACTCCATCAATTAGTGCTGCGACAATGGTCGGCTCATGAGGATCTTTGACCTCAGTGGCGACCAAATTGAAACGATCCAGGTACATCTTTAGACTTTCGCCTGGTCGCTGTTTGACAAGAAATAGATCGATCACGCTTTTCGTCTTCTGTGCGTAGATACGGAATTGCTCTACGAACTTCTCGCTTAGTTCCCTGAAGCTAGAAATCGATCTTGCCGGCAGGCGAGTAAACCATAGCAAAGCCACGTCCTCCAGGAATATGGGAAACGCTTTACACTTAACCGCGTCAGAAGCGGCGGCAGCAGTCATCGACCAAGAGTATCTCATTAGGTGCTGAACAGGATCAGACCTCCCTGCATATCGGTTCATTTGTGGCATGTTGAAACGCCTTGGAAAAGTTGCATCCAAAATATCGTCAGTAAAAGGAGTATGACTGCGGTCAATCCCCCAATCTTCGTTCCGCTGTCCACGGCTGTCAGCCAAAATCTGGCGAACCATGGCTGCAACGTTTGCACTAGTCAAAGGAGGTTCGGGGTCAGTGCCTCTGGCCCGACGAGGTTCTCTGATCTCTCTTCGGGGAGTAGCTACAAAGTCCGGGGCTTGGACGGGGTCTTGCTGCCCCCTGTTATCATGAGTATGCGTACGGCGACGGGGCTGAGGTGGTCTGTCATGCACAGGACAGTTCACACCTCGAGTCCTGAGGGTTGTTGCTTGACCATCCATATTACGGTCTGTGGGTCTTGCCCCTAGTTCTTCTTCTTCTTGTGAGGGCAGGGTCCCGAACCGAAGCTGTTCTATGTTTTCGGCTCTTTCATACGGTCGCCGCGGAGGTCTCGGCGATTCTTCAGATGAAGAGGAATATGCTGGGGTGAGTGGACGAACCGGCGATGTTCTTTGCCTTGTTAGCTCATCAAGTCTTCTATCCATAGCCGTCAGGTTTTGCCGTAGGATAGAACTTTCCTGCCTTTGGGCGGCCAACTCATCAAATAACCTATCCCACATTTCGACAAAGCGGGAAAGATCCCCTTCAGTGACAGGAGCAGCAGGATCATAGTGGTCATCATCACCCTCTCTTATGGGCAAAGTGCTCGGACCGGGTCGAGCAGAGGTTCCAGGACGATAGGAGTGGGTCATAGGTTCTTTTCCAGGTCGAGTTGTGTTCTGACCATCAGTTCGGGTAGCTGCGGTTCGTGGAGGGCGGTTCGCTGCGCCTCCCTGAGATCGACTCGTGGTCGTGGTGCGCGGAGGCTGCGAAGTGTTGCCCCGGGATCGAGTAACAACCCCTTCAGTAGCGCGGATCGTCTCGTTCTCATCGACTCGGAATGAGGTGTTTTCATCGGATCGGATCGCCCCCTGCGCTCCGCGATCCAGAGTCTCTTCGTTGCCCAGTTCGTGTACACTCTCCTCGATCGTTTCGTTGGTCTGCGAAACTTTAGATCTTTTTCCAGCCATGATATCCGAATCGCTGGAATCTTCAAGAAAACGAATGACGAAACTTTAAGACTGAGTCTCTCAGTGAAAGTACCAAAAATGTTAGATCGAAATTTGGACCTAACACCCAAATTGTTATAAACTGTAGAGAATTCTAAATGAGGAACAAGGAAAAAGAAAATAACACTCAGGATTTATAGTGGTTCGGCGTTAACGAGCCTACGTCCACTTTATATCTTATTGATTATGCTTAAAAAGCTAATACAACAGTAATTTCTCTTAATATTTTAGTGGTTTGATAACAATGGCGGATTCAGTACTCACTATTGCCAAAAAAGATCCCGAAAAATGCCAAGCTCTGGGCTATTTATAGCTGATTTTGTCTGGCGGATCGCGGACACGTGGCACGAATCCCGAGATTACCGGATCGCATCGCCACCATTGAAGAAACAGTCAAACTAGCCGTTGTGAACAGGTGTCGTCAGATCTGTGCGATTCGGATCGCTGAAGACCAGCTCGTGGTTGAATGGGTCAGGGGGTTTGGTTCGTACCAAGGGATCGGATCGCCTGGAGGTGCCGTTCGTCGACGAGATGGAAGCGATCCGTTCCTGGGCGAGTCGATAGAGTGCGATCCATTCCTGCGCGAGACGATGGCGTGCGATCCATTCTTGGGCGAGACGATGGCGTGCGATCCATTCTTCCAATTTCTTGGGGGACTTGGTTCCCTGGTTTCCTTTTATGAATGATCCTGGATGGCTTGGTCAAAAAGCGAGCCAACAAAATCCATAAAGATGCTCCCCCACTTCCTTTGTGGGACCTCCAAAGGATGAAGCAAACCGCTAGGCTTCTTCTAGTCAGCTTTTACTTGCTGGCAAACTAAACATCGAGCTACAAATTCTGCTACATCTTTCTTCATCTCGGCCCAAAAGAAAATCCTCTTAATGTTTCGGTACATCTTATCGCCGCCCAGATGGATAGTCATCCTAGAATGATGGGCTTCCTCAAGGACTATCCTTAATAAATTTCCAACTCGGGAACACATAGCCTCCCATCTCGCCGTAGCCACCTTCTGTCATCTGTAGAATATCTACTAAGGTGAACAGAAATCTCCCTTCTATGGGGTCAATCCAAGATGTCTGCTATCTGTTGGTCCTCTCGCTGAGAAGAACCTATTTGATCTATTAGAGTAGGTCGCACCTCTAAAGATGCCAACAAACCAAGTGTAAGATCCGTAGATGGCCTAAAATCGAAGGTCGATATGTACACCAAACTCTGCCTTTCTACGAATAGAGGACTCAAGGTCATCCTCTACCTACTCAATGCATCCGCCACTACATTACCCTTGCCAGGGGTATAAGAAATCTCAAAATCATAAGACGCTAGGAACTCCATCCATCTCTGCTGTCTCAAATTGAGATCCTTTTACCAGAACAAATACTTGAGCGACTTATGGTCCATGTATAACTCGAACCTTTCTCCAAGGAGATAATGCTGCCAAGTCTTAAGTGCAAACACTATAGCATCCAATTCCAAATCATGGGTAGGGTAGTTCCTTTCATGAACTTTCAACTGTCTACTCCCATAGCATACTACACTTCCCTCTTGCATCAAGACGACACCAAGCCCTATATCACATGCATCAGTGTACACTGTGAACACCTTGCTCCTATCATGCAATGTTAAGACTGGGGCTGTTGTCAGAGCCCTCTTCAACCATTGAAAAGCATCCTCATAGTCAATACTCCAAGAAAAGGTCATATTCTTCTTTGTCAGTCTGGTGAGTGGGGCCGATATCTTTGCGAAGTCCTTGATAAACTTCCTATATTAGCCCGCCAAACCAAGAAAACTTCTCACCTCTGTTACATTCTTTGGAACCTTCCAATCTTGAACTACAACTACTTTCGCAGGATCCGTCGCTATCCCATCCTTGGGGACCACATGCCATACAAATGTCACCTCCTTTCTCCAAAAGTGACACTTAGAGAATTTCGCCTTAAGTTGGTGTGCTCTGAGAGTCCTCAAAACATCTCATATATGTAGGACATGTTTTTCCTTGCTCTTAGAGAAAATCAGGATGTCATCCACAAAGACCACCATGAACTTATTCAGAAACACCCTAAACACCCTACTCATCAGGTCACAAAATATGCGGATGCATTCATCAACCCAAAAGGGATGACTAGCCACTCAAAGAAGACATCTGGAGTTCTGAAAGAGCTCTTGTCTATACTGTCCTCGGCCACTCTCAACTGATGGAATCCTATGGCCATATCCAACTGCGAGAAAACAGATGCGCCAACAAGCTGGTCAAACAGATCGTCAATTCTCGGAGTGGGTTCCTATTCTTCTTAGTGAGCATATTCAATTCCCTATAATCCACACATAGATGAAGTGTGCCATCCACCTTGGTTGCGAAGATGACTGGAGCACCTCATTCTGATATACTTCGTCTAATAAACCCTTACTCAAGTATCTCCCCTACTTGCTTACTAATCTCCCTCCTCTCTCTAGGAGTTATGTGGTGCACAGGCAATGCGACTGGCTTTGCATTATCCACTAGGTATATTCGAAAATCAATCTCATGCCTTGGACGTAATCCCCGAACCTCATCAAAAGCATCCAGATACTCATAGACTATGGGTACAGATCGCAAATCATCGGCATAAGCATAAAGTGATTCTAGAAATTAAGCATGACATACCCTTTTGGATCACATGAAATCTTGAGAGTCCACCCACGGCAAGTCAAAAGTCTAACGACCCTTCTCTTACATTCTAGGATGGAACCTTACATGGCTAGCTAATCCATTCCTAGAATCAGACCATAGCCCATAAAACCAACCACATACGTGTCACACTCGAACTCGATGCCTAACATTGATATCCTCAAACCCCGACATATCATAAACAAATGAGGCGTGCCCCCAATGGGGATTGAGACAATAACGGGATCAGAAACAATACTAGTACTAAGGTGTAGAGACTCAACCACAGAATCAGACATAAAAGAGTGAGAAGCGCCAGAATAAAAAAGAGTCCTAACTGGATGATCGGAAAGGGATATCAAACCTTCAACAGAAACTTTCCTGCCTCTGTCTGGTCCACTGGCCTCGAGAACATGCACATGCCCTCCAAAAGATCCTGCTCTTTGCCCTTGTCCTTGCTTCTTCGGGCATTCCCTAGTATAGTGTCCAACTTCACCATAATTGAAGCAAGCATTCTTCCTTTTTCTGCAATCCTTGACCAGATGACCCAAGCTTCCACAACCATGACATTTCTTCTTGTTATGATCTTTTTCATTCTTTCCACTTTTCTTTTGTTCTTCTTTCTTGGGCCACACTTTCTTGTTTTGAGTCTCATCAGACTTAACCTCTTTGTTTTCATATTTACCCTCTTCGTGCATCAATGCCATGTCAACAAGCCTCTCAGAAGTTGCCCCCATCGGTATATGGGACAATGCCAATGCTTGGGGAGGTTGATTTAATCTTTCTGCGAACCTTAAAGCTTTCTTGTGCGGAGTATTCACCAATTCCAGCCCAAACTTTGCCAACTGATTGAACGTATTGACATACTCTTTAACAGACATACTTCCTTGCTTAAGTGCCAAGAATCTCTCCATCTACGCACTCTCTTCTGCTTGAGAAAGAAACTTTGTCTCGAATCTTTGTCAAAAATCAGCCCAAGTATCTACTGGATGTCCTGCTTGTGTCACCTCCCACAAAAATGAAGCCTCGTCCTTAAGCTGCCATGTGGCCAACTGTATTTTTCTACAGTCGTCAACCTCAAAAGGTCCAAACAAGTTCTCTGTCTCTCGCAGCCAATTTTGTGCTTCCACAAAGCTTCCAGTTCCACAGAATGGTTTTCCTCCCATAACATAAATGTCCTTGCATATCTTAGAGAAATTATCTACTCACAAAGGTGGAGGAACCGCGGCTGCTGCTGGGGGAACGACATCTCCTTGAACTCCGGCAGGTGACGTAGCCTCAAGATATCTACGAAACCAAGCCAGTATTGGAATGCCCATGGTATGATTCGGTTCCCCAGACACGCTAAAAAAAAGTAAAGGGATTCAAACAAAGAATCGGGAAGATATTTTATATGGCTTTGGGGAATATGTTTTTCAAAAATAGACTTTTCTTTGAAAATAATTTATTTTTGAAAACAATTTTCATAACACTTATCCGATCTCGTAACCTTCGGCTCTGATACCAAATGTGACACCCCACATCCGTTAATGTCACTCTTTATCAGAATGTATTAAGTTCCATGAAGCGTTATAGGTAAACAGAAACATAATCTCACAAGACAGATATAAAAATAGCAACGAAAATTTTAAAACTTCGTTATTCAGTAGAAAAACATTGGAGTCTCAAAACCAGTTACAATATTAAGCTAAAATACTAAAACCAAACACATCAAGCCAAAACATCTGTCTTGCGCTAAAAACCATCAGAGTCCAGAAATGTAAAATCATAATCCCCAGTAATAGCCATAATAAAGTAGACAAATAGTCAAAGCAATACATCAAAGTAGATCTAGATCCAAGAAGAAACAGAACAGAGAGAAAGTCCTAATCACGCCTGAGCGTTCCCACCCTGAGAACCTAGGGGAGAGGGAGAGAAGGAAAGAGAGAAAGTGAAACAAAAAGGGTCAAACATAAAGTCTAGCAAGTTCAGTGACTTTTATCATATAAAGAAGTAGAAGTATCAGGACAAGTAAATAAACTGGATGAGAGATAACAGTAACATACAACAGGTATAAACATGATGAACAGGATAAGCAAAATAAACGGTGTAAACTCTGCTTCTCAGTTACTTTTTTCTGCACCGATACTAGTATAACAGATATATGACAAGATTAGGTGTTCCCTAATGTAACAGAAGCAGAATGATCCCAACAAAAATATAATGGTAGTTTTAGGTGTACTCTAGTTTCATAACGGGTTTTAACCCAAACAGAAATAACAGGTACCTCAACAGAAATAACGGGTGTTACCCTAAACAGAAATCACGGGTACCCTAACAGATACAGGCGGGTCTGGATGTACCATGATTACTACACCAAGAGATCGTCTCCCTAATGTGTAAATACCCTGTGTCGGCCCCACAGTAGGGTGTATTACTTCCTAAAGTGGCAACCTGCAGAAGGACACATACCTATTTACTGGTGCTAGAGCGGCTTATTTTCCTACACAGACCGGACCCATGCACGCTCATGACTCTGTTGGAATGAGCCCATATACACCCCCTTTTCAGATGAACCTCTTACTACCAGCTCAGCATGCGTGCCTTGAGCCCTACCTAGTGCGGGGTCCCTTTTAATACCAGAATGGGTTACTAACTGATATGATCCCCACACAGCAGAGGACACAAGCTAAACCCCTAAAACTTGTGTCTTCTAATTAACTATAGTTTTTAATAGGTTAAGCCTTACATATTAATAGGTTCGCCTAACCCCACAGATTAATAGGTTAAGTTCAGGTTATCAGGTTCATATAACCCCAACAGATTAAACAAGTTAAGTATTACATGTTAATAGGTTTATATAACCCCAAATGTTAAGTATTATAGGTTAATAGGTTTATATAACCCCAATATGTTTATCGGATCTACTTAACCCCATCGTTTTAACAGATTTACTTAACCCCATAGATTTATCAGATTTCACAGGTTACTTACAATTTCATTAACTTGTTCCACTTAATCCTTGAATTAAACCTGCAGATTTACATGTTCATACACCTTAATTTCAGTCATATTTCGCAGTATAAGATATCCCCCAAATTTTCACTCATATTTCATAGTACAAGATATGCCCTAATTTTTCATTCCCAAACATTCCCTAATTGTCCCAACTTTGTACATACGTATGTCTCTTACGAGATTGGCCTAGGCTTATAAAATAAAAAGGGAATAAGAGAGGGAGAAGAACAGAAATAGGCATATAATAACAATTGAACAGTAAAAAAGGTGTATGAAAAAATACATGTAATTATAGCAGAAATGTTTAGATATAAATCAGTTTCTTAACAGGCATAGGCTCAGATCCAGGTTTATTAACATGTCAAGGTTACTGTTAAATATTTATATCTAAAAGTAACATGAACTCACCAAGATTGGATTTAAAGAACAGAGGATAATATGTTGTTGTTGCAGAAGGGATTCTTGTATAAGTCAGATAAGAATTGTCTTGATTCAATCCAAGTTTCGGCAGCATCTCCCCATCTTCATTTTATATTTTTAGAACAAGAGTTTGAGGAAGAAGTATGAAGAAGTGTAATTGATTTGATAGGAGTGTATGCCTTTATATAGAGTTTAGAAGACAATCCTTAGCCATCAGGTTTCTTCTTTTAAACCCAACCGCACAATAAAGTAATGAACCTGGTCAACAAAACAAGCCAGGTCCGCTCAAAGAATTCGGATGGATCCAGGTGGGGTCGACCAACCTACCCCCTAGATCGACCCTAGGGTCGACTCAGCCACCTATGGGTCGACCCATAGGTCGACCCAGGCTGGATCGGATCATCCCTAATGGGACTAATTACCACTTCAGTTTCTCGCTTTGTTCATTCGAATTATTTTGAATTCTGGTTTGTTTTACTTATACGTAATCTCTTATGTGTATACAAACTTCTAGCCTTCATATCTTTCTCATACAATTTCCGTTTTATGCAAACTCGGAGTCTATCTGAACCAAAATTCCAAGACGAATGCAATGGTAGAGTCCGTTTTACTTAATTCCCAATATTTAATTAAGTATCCCTTTAGTTTATTAATGTTCTATAAAATTATGGGGTGTTATAGATACCGCTAAGTACACGAACAAATCCTCGTGATCTACAGGATTGGATAATATTGGAGGCCTATCCATGTGATTTAACAGATTTTGAAAAGATTGAACATAATCTTGGGTCCAAGAAAAGTTGTGTTTCCTTTGGTTTATCAAGTCAAAGAAGTGAATGCATTTACCAGTAGCTCTGGAGATGAATCTGCTCAAAGCTACTACCTTTCCTGCCAAACTCTGTACATCCCTGATCTTACAGGGTTATTGAATGCCTTTAATTTTTGGAATCTAATATCATTTGATTTCAAGCCCACGTGAACTGACGATGAAGCCCAAATACTTCCCTAATGTAATGCCGAAAGAGTATTTCAAAGGTTTGAGTTTATCTCGTAGTACCGGAGGATATTAAACATCTCTGCTAAATCTTTAACATGATTATACAATTGCTTTGACTTCACAAGCATGTAATCCACACATATTTCCATCAACTTCCCAATCTGGTTATGGCACATGTGATTAACTAGATGTTGATACGTCGCCCCAGCGTTCTTCAATCCAAAAGGCATCATACGTAGCAATAGAACCCAAGATCCATGATGAAGCTAGTATGTTCCTAGTCCAGAACATGCATTGGAATTTGGTTGTATCGATAGTATGCGTCCATAAATGAAAGAAGCTCGTGTCCGGCTATTGAATCAACTAGCTGGTCAATTCAAGGAAGGGAAAGTCGTCTTTCGAGCATGCCTTGTTCATATCCGAGAATTCAGTGCACATACGCCACTTCCCATTAGCTTTCTTCATGAGGAACAGATTCGATATCCACTTAGGGTACGTTGCATCTCAGATGAATCCATTACCTTCCAGCTTTTCAACCTCTTTGTTTAGAGCTGCTGAGCTCTCTAGGCTGAGCATGCGCCTTTTCTGCTTAATTGGGACATACTTGGGGTCGATGTTCAATGAATGACCCATAATTGATGGAGATACCCTACATGTAATTATGGGACCAAGAAAACACATCAAGGTTTGCCTTAAGAAAATCAATTAATTTCCTCGTCCGAAGGGAATCCAGATGGGATCTGATCTTCAAGACCCTAGTTGGGTCATTGTTATCGATCAAAACTTCCACTGTACCCTTGTTAGGTGTCGCCCTCCTACATCCCAACTCCTCATCTTCTCTGGGATCAAAATCCTCGAACTGTTGGTCGAGCAATCCTGGTTGGGATGTGTCCATTACTTATTATGTTGTCACATCCTTGGCAGGAGGGGAGGCGTCTTGTAGTTCTTTGTTTTCTCCATTGCGGATTTCCATCCACTCCGCCAAGTAACATGCCCTTTCTATAATCTGATCTCCCCTTACCATTCCCACTCTAGCCTCAATTGGGAATTTCAGGAGTAAACACCAAGGAGCTATACACACTTGGAATTTCCCCAGAGCCGGCAGACCCAAAAAGGCATTATAAGGAGAGTTGATATCCATCACAAGGAATGGGAGGATTTGTACTATCCGACGATCACCCTTACCTAGTGTTGGAGAATAGAGTTTTGATGACAACAACCTTATTTTAATATTAATTGATTATAAAATATATACTAATGCCTCTATCTAGAATATACATATATACACATATATGTTGGGTTTGTATACATGAATTAATACTGAAGACTGTACAGTTTTAGAGTTTTAAAGATTCAAAATTCAGAGAAGATTCAAGGCTCATGAGTAATCAAGAAATCAAGAGTTCAAGATAAATATAGTAATAAAGTCTAGTTTATATGTAAGGCTCCGAATAGCACTCCAGGTTCAAATTCAAATTCTGTTTTTCAAATTTCAAATTATATTTTCAAAATTCAAATTCGAATTAAGTTTTTCTATCTTATCTTTGATTTTAAACTTGAGTTTTAAAGTTTTAAAGTTTATATATATTTATATAGTTATATACTTGTATATTTTTATATTTATATAGATAAATATGCTTATATAAAGTATATTTATGATTTTATATGTTTTTCTACTTTATAGTACTTATTTATATCACTGAGTTTTAATTCAAGAATTTCCAAAATTATATATATATATATATATATATATATCAAAACACTTGAAAAACACTCAAAATTCAAATTTACAAACACATATGTCGGCATGCATACATAGGGATGTCGACATACAACTGTCATATTTTTAATTTTGAAAGGAAGTGTCTTTTCAGCATTTGTAACATTCTTGAAGCGTTGCAACCTTTCAAGTCTTATAAATAGGGGTTGATTTCGAATTTTTTATTCATTCTTCTTCTATGTCTTCATCTTTTTTCGTTCGTCCATTATTATTTCAATTTTTTATGATTTCTACACTTCTACTCTATTGATGTTTATTCTAAATACATAAAACTTCTTCTCTTCTCACTCTCTACTCGTTACTCTCTGAATTGAAGTGCTATTGAAGAGTTATAGGGCTATAGTAATCATTTGGGATAGTTTGGAAATAGTGTGTTCCTTGTAGCCGTGAAATCAAGGAAGGAAACAGTGTTAACCTTGTAGCCAGGAAATCAAGGGTGGTGGAAACGAAGTTAACCTTGTAGCTGTGAAATCAATGGGATTGTAATTGGACATTGATAGTAATAAAACTAAATCCAACGTTGTGTAGGACTGGACGTAGGAGTATTCTAAACAAGTATAAAATCTGGTGTGTTCTTTCCTTTTCTGCATTTTATTTTTGTTTATTTCTGTGTTTGTGTTTGATTCTGTGATCATCTATGTGGTGTGTGATTCATATAGTAGATCATATAAGTTTTAGATTTTCGTAAATTCCTTGAAAACACTATTCACACCCTCCTCTAGTGTTAGTTTTGCCTTAAGATCTGCATTCCACATTCCCTAGAAATTTGTATCGGAGCAATGTCTTTCAAAAAGTTCATAATCTGATTTTTGAAAATATTAAAATGGAAAATTTTGAAATGTTTATTAATACTAGTGTCAATTCAAGCATTGTATCAATGTTGAAAGAGTCTGGATATAATCATGTTGAACATTCAAGTGATCTACTGAAATGTTGTCCAATACAGGAAAAGATGTGTTATATGGCTATTGAAAATTCAAAAGTTGAAAACATGGGTGAAGTTGCTGTTGAAAATTCAAATTCCAAAATGATGTATTACATGGCTATTGCGAATTGAAATTCTGGCAAACAAATGGTGGAAATAAAAAAGGACAAATGGACACTGGATAGTGGTTGTACGAGACATATGATGGGAAATCCAAAAATACTCAATAATCTAACATATGAAGATAGTGGAATGGTGAACTTTGGTGATAACACTAAAGGATATTGTTGATGGGCCTTTCGGACAGCCAATCAAGGCTCAACAATGATGCAAGCTCGTACCCCGAGTGCTCGAAATGGGCCAGTCGATGAGGCCCGACATTTAAATTTGTCTCCCTCTTCAGGCGCGGTCAAGGAGAAGCCTTATATGACCAAGCATGCTCAGCCGCGTTGCACCCAACTATGAGCCGAAAGCCCGCCTACAGAATAGCTCATCCCTGATCTTACCTACTGCAAATCATCCGAATCAGACAGATTAGTTGCCACTTCTTACCGGTAAATCGAGGAATACCAATTCCTTAGAAGATACCGATTCTTTAAGAATTATCTACTCTTGTGCATCCCGCGACGCGTGTCCAAACCGGCTCAAGTATTGTGTCACCTATAAATACTCCTTCTGAATTCCGGAAAGGAGGACTTTTTGAAGTTTAGAAGCTCTAGCTTTTGAATCCTTTTTGATCTCTTGTTGTACCACCATTATAACTATTATGCTTAATAGTGGAAACGGTATATAAGAAATTATAAAGTGGATGTAGGCTCATTAATGCTGAACCACTAAAAATTTGTATATGATTTCCTCCATTTTCAGTTCTTTACAGTTATTGATATTCATTTATTCTCTACATAACCCTTTCTTTGGGTGTTGTGCCAATTTTTGGTGTCAACACTTTGGTGCTTTCACTGAGAATTGATATTCTCAACCCAAGACAGATTTTTACTCTACTTTCGGATTACCAAATCCGAGATGAAAATCTTACCTTCATTCGTACATTGTTGAGTGATGGCTGGAAAAACGGCTCACAATACTGGAAAGTAGCCGCAGGTAGGAACATCTGCAGAAGCGGCCGGCGGATCAGCCGCACCCGAAACTACTTCGGATCCACCTGCACTACCCCTGGCGGTAGACTCGGCTCCATCCTCAGCTTTTGCCACCCAAGATGAATTTATGGTCGTGTTAAACCAGCTCCAGGAAACTACGGATGCCTTAAAGCCCATGCTCAAGAGAATGTCGCAATGCGGCAAGATATGACTCGCATGACGAGGCAATAAGAGGCGTTTAGAAACCAAACTCATGAGGTTCGGGACCATCAGCTCCCCCTCCCCAGCTAGATCGAGTATCGGAAGGCTTCTCATCATCCAGGGGAAGCAAAGATCCACGTAAGTCTCGACGTCCGCTAGAAAGAGCTGAGAACGTTCGACAGTTGCATCTCAAAGGACGTCAAGACCAGTGAAGAGCAGGTGACCAAATCCAGGTCGACCGGGTCGAGGTGGAAGCTGTCAGTCCCTTAGCTCCAAAAAACCAAGAAACCTCTCCTCCTGCTCATCATAATGCTACTCGGGGAGATCGGGCCCCTAATCATCCCCATTGGAATCTTGTGATCAACCGAGACACCCGGGGGGGGAGGAAGGATTGCCTGGACGGCAAGTCAGACGACGTTGCCCAATGAAAGAACCAGGAGAGGTCGGCCGGTCGAGGAGGACGACCGCCATGGTAGGCAGATCATTAATGATAATCGCAGACACATGAATGAGGACTGGGGAGTTGATCGAAGCCATACACCATTCACTGATGACATCTTGCAAGCGAAATTCCCCAAGAGGTTCAACATGCCCCAGATGAACCATTAAGACGGTACCTCCGATCCATAACAACATCCGATGAGATATTCGTGACACATGGAGGTGGCAGTGTCTCCCGACACTATGAAATGCAAAGCCTTTCCGATCATTTTGAGCGGAATTGCACTCATGTGGTTCGTGTGTCTGGCTGCGAAATCGGTCCCAAGTTTTTAAGATTTGAGTGAGAAATTTTTGAATCAATTCCGTCTCCATGACACCAAATCAAAGCATGTCATGGCCCTCTCGGCAGTCAAACAAGGAAGGGGAGAATCCCTGAGAAACTATCTTAAGCAGTTTAATCAGGCTGTCACCGAAGTAAGCAACCCCAATCACGAAACTGTACTGATGGCCATGGTCGATGGCATCGATAAGCGAACGGAGTTCAGAAAATATTTGATCGGGAAACTGCCTACAACGATCGAAGCATTCTATGAGAAGGCTCATATCCAATTGAGGTAGAAGGACGTGCAGTTAGAAGAAAAGGATGGGCCGAGAAACACAGCTGTCGCACCAATTCAAAGCAAAGTCACGGTCAAACAATTTGGAGATAATTCAGGTAGAATAGAAGTGAATGTGGGAAACCGTGGGAAACAGAATGGTGAATGGTGGAAAGAAACTAGAGGGAACTTTGGATAAAGGGGAACGCCAGAAAACGACCCCGATTCCAGGTGTTCGAGACTTATACGGCCTTGAATGCGTGACGGCCCGCCCCGCTCCAACCAACATTTCCCTAGAAATGCACTGTACCAATGTCCAACTAGCACGGGACGATTGTCAAAGGAAAGGGATTTGAAACAATGAATTACCAAGAACCTGTATTATATCTCACAACGCATGGAATAAAATATAATAGTAACATAACTTGATATAAAACAAGCGAGACAGTGCATAAGCTGGAAAATAAACCATATCCATCAGAGTAGCGGAAACCAAAATATATTTTATGATCCAAACCATTATTACAACTTCAAAATACTGTCTCTAAAGCAAAATAGAAAAGGTACACTACTAATACCCAAAGTAGTAACCAGCAACAACACAGGGAGAATATATGTAAATAGTACGTGGAAGCCTCTTGCTCGTCTCCGGACAGCTACTCGTGCATAACCACCTAACCTGTCTCTAGTCTGCTCATTTAGGCGCACCCAGAGTAATAAGAAGAGACATAAAAATCCGGGTCAGACAAAAGTCTGGTATGAGTGATAATAGCAAAGTAACACAATAACAAGTACAAATAACCATGCCTGAACCTGGACCTGCAACCAAAGAGTTAGCACAACAAGATGTACAGTATTATAAGGTAACACAAATCATAAAGTGTAAAATGGGACTGTGCATGTCATTGTGATAACAAACATCAAACATAGAAATCATCCTCACATCTCTCACTCGGTGCATAAAGTATACAATATCCACCACTTTGATCACCAAATCCTTTGCTACGACCACTTTGCCCTTGGGAGTCTTAACGACCCCATTGCGCTGGTCCAGAGCCACTAATCCTTTGCTACGATCACTTTGCCCTTGGGAGTCCTAATGGTCCCATTGCACTGATCCATAGCCATGCTACGATGACTTTTCCCTTGGGAGTCTTAATGACCCCATTACGTCGATCCATAGCCACTAATCCGTCTCTCAGTGGTGGACCACAGCTATAGATATCGATAACCCCTTGCACACGTGTCGCAGCAAAGCCCATCGCTGGAAGTTACCTCGTTGGTTCCCATCTGTATACTGAGTAATAACATCCCATTTGGACTTCCTTTGCATCTCGGGTTGAAGTCGATCTTTAGACAAGTTCACGATTGTCATCACATAGCTCCAATCTAGTTCGGTTCGTGATGCTCCATCCTGGTTGGTTCGTGATCATCATATGGGTTTGGGTCGTGATTACCCCATCGGGTCGGGTTTCTCCATCCACGTCGGTTCGGTTCGTGGGTGCTAGCTTCGGTTCGGGTCGATCATGCTCTTCGGATCGAGGTCGGGTCTCCACTAATTCGTGCTTCCTCATCAGTTCATGATTAGTGGTTCAGGTCGGACCTCTTGGCTCGAGCGGCAGCTCATGGAGCTCTCCAGGTGAGCAGGTCGGTTCATGAGACCCTATCCGGGTCGGGTCGTGGCACTTAGGTCACGAGCGGATTGGTTCGGGGTCCGTGACCCAATCCGATTTCCTGCACTTCTTACAACAAGCTATTTACGCCACATGACAGTGTTTCGACCATTTTAATTTTCCTATGCAATCATAGAACATACAAAACAGGAGTAACAACATATGGATTCAATCAAAAACATTAAAACATCAATCATATGAGTTATTTAGATCAAACACACCTAAAAAGCATGATTTTACCCTTAATCCCTTTAACCATGTTTAACCATACGACTAGCAAACTTAATCCAAATTAACCCAAATTTATGTTAGTGACATAAAATAATATTCTAGAATTTTCTACATATTTTTCCATATTTTTCTGAGTCATAATTTCGGTAATTATCACTACTCACCCCTAATTAGCCGTAGTTAGTGTAAAAACATGTTAATCACTCACCTTAGCCACAAATAAATCTCAGATCTAAAAATATCTCTAGTTTGGTTCGAATCCTAATGAAACACAGCATCTCTACCTCCAATTTGATGTTAATTTGCCTTGATTTGATGTTGATTAGCTTAATATTGGATTAGAATGTGATTATGAGGTAGTCTAGAAGGTGGAGGCCAATACTAGGCTTGAAGAAATGAAAGTGGCAGTTGAAAAAATGAAATGAGACGGTTTCCTAACTCATTTCAGCCTCCCCATAACCCTAATCCCGAAATGGGTTATGGGCCCATCCACTAATTACCCTATTAAGCCCACTTAAGTAGTTTTTCACATTCCAAACCTTGTTTCAGCCATATTTCCAAACGTTAAGTCCGTTTGACTAATGTGACCACTTTACGGAAAGGTAAACCATCATTCGAATCCAATGGAAGTAGTTTCAGGTCAAAACTCCTTACCAATCAAAAGTTATAGGCGAAACAAGATTCACTTGGGGGTAAAACGCTCATTTAAAATTCGGAAAAAATCATGAACATGGGAAATGACCCCAATAGTCGTTTCCCAAAGTCACACGACCATACGACTTCGTATTTGAATGAAATAAATATTCTATGATCCTCCAATGCGTAGAAGGCAGGTCGTTACACTCTCCATCCCTTAAGAAATTTCGCCCCCGAAATTCCTTAACCAAAACATGTAGTGGTGCCCCACATAGCTATCAGCTATTTACAAACAATCAAACATACATAACAATATAACAAGCTTATCCTAGCATGCGGTTTACTAACAAGAGAAATAACTATATCGCGATTAAAATCTTACCAGGCAAAGAGTTCTGGATATGAATTCCTTATGCACTCTTCTGTTTCCTAAGTACTGTCATTCTCGTTATCTCCCCACGGGACCTTGACTAGTTCCACCGTCTTCCTTCGAAGTTGTTTCGTATCGTGTCTGACAATACGAATCGTCCTGCAACTCCTAACTACCTTGGATTCTACCTCGATATCATCCAACTGATCCAGTGAAATAACTATATCGGAATCGTGCACGAACTTCCTTAACTGGAAACATGAAATATGTCATGAACCCCCACCTCTTGTCAGGCAAACCAACTTTATACGCTAAATTCCCAATTTGTTCGAGAATTGGAAATGGACCAACAAACCTTGGTGCCAACTTACCTCTTCTACCAAATCGAATTACATGCTTTAACAAAGAAATATTGACGAATACCAAGTCACCAATGGAGAATTTCAAATCTTTTCGCCTTTTATCTGCATAATTCTTTTGCCTATCTTGGGAAACCTTCATTCGCTATTGGATAATCTTGACTTTATTTGAAGTCTTATTACATCTGGCCCAAGCACAAACTTCTCACCAGTTTCCAACCAACAGGACGGTGAGTTGCACGGTCTTCCGTACAAAGCTTCAAATGGAGCCATACCAATACTGGACTGATAACTATTATTATATGCGAACTCAACTAGATGCAATTGGTCAATCCATGAACCACCAAAATCCAATATACAAGCTCTCAAGAGATCCTCTAATACAAGATTCACCCTCTCTGTTTGACCATCAGTTTGAGGATGGTACGCGGTACCGAGATGTAATTTTGACCCTAAAGCCTCTTGTAAGCTCTTCCAAAACCCACTAGTAAATAATGGATCTCGATCAGTCACGATACCTTTGGGTACTCCATGAAATCTCACAACCCACTTCACATATAGTTCTGCTAACTTAGCACCCGTTCTATTCGACCTGACTGGTATAAACCTTGCACTTTTGGTTAATCGATCCACAATCACCCAAATACTATCATGACCTGATCTAGTCTTTGGTAAACCATCGATGAAATCCATCGAGACTTGTTCCCATTTCCATTCGGGAATTTCCAATGGTTGTAACAAACCACTTGGCTTCTTTTGCTCAGCTTTAACTAACTGGAAATTCATTCACTTGGATATAAACTTCCCAACGTCTCTCTTCATCCCTTCCCAGTAGTAGGTCTGCTTCATGTCTTGATACATTTTGTTACCACCGGGATGTATAGTCAGTTTCGAGTGATGACACTCTCTAAGCACTTCATCACTCAATCCATTAACGTTGGGTACAACTAGCCTCCCATTCTTTCAAAGCCATCCCTCTCAATCAAAACCATACTTGTTTATTCTCTTGTTGTCGATACCCATCTCTACCTTGGAGATGATTTCCAATAGATTAGGATCGTCCCTCTGATTGGAACCAATCCGCTCAATCAAAGTCGGGCTGATCGTCAAACTTGCTAACATCTCTGGATCCAACTCGCACTTAGGCCTAAAATCATATCCTGCGATACCCATTTCCCTTCCTGGGTGTGTATGCAGTATTGAAATCATATGAAGCCAAGAACTCTAACCATCTCTACCGATGAAGGTTTAAATTCTTTTAAGAGAAAAGATACTTTAATGACTTATGATCAGTAAACAACTCGAATCTTTCTCCCAAGAGATAGTGTCTTCGCATCTTTAACGCGAACACGATCGCTGCCAATTCCAAATCATGGGTAGGATATCTTTTCTCATGTGGTTTCAGTTGCCGACTAGCATAAGCTGCAACCCTATCTCCTTGCATCTATACAACACCTAATCTGGTACCACAGACATCTGTGTATACATCTATTCGTTCCCTTTAGGAATAACTAACACTGGTGCACACGTTAACTTTTCCTTTAGGCTCTTAAATGCATTCTCACACCTTTCGTCCCAAACGAAAACTTGATTCTTCTTGGTCAACTGAGTTAACAGTGCTGCTATCTTGGAGAAGTCCTGAATAAAATTACGATAATATCTAGCTAACCCCAAGAAACTCCTCACATCCATTGCATTCTTGGGCGTAGGCCAATCTTGTATCGTAGCCACCTTTGCAGGATCCACGACAATACCATTCTCTGAAACAACATGGCCCAAGAACCTCACTTCCCTCCTCCAGAAGTGACACTTAGAATTTTTTTTCTTTCAATTGGTGTTTCCTTAACACCTCCATCACTGTCCTCAAATGTTCCTTGTGTTCTTCCTCTGTCCCCGAGTAAACCAAGATATCATCTATGAACACAAGAACAAACTTATTCAACTGATCTCTGAAAACCCTATTCATAAGAACCACAAAATGTATGGGTGCATTGGTCAACCCGAATGGCATGACTAACCACTTATAAAAACCAGACGGCGTCCGAAATGTCGATTAGGTATACTCTCAACTACTACTCGAAGCTGATGAAATCCCGTCGCGAAATCTACTTAAGAGAACACTCTTGCTCCATTCAACTGATCAAACAAATATCTATCCGCGGAAGAGGATACTTATTCTTCCTTGTCACCTTGTTCAACTCGCGGTAATATATACATAAGCATAGGGAACCATCAAACTTAGTAGTAAATACAACTGGTGCTCCCTACTCGGAAACACTTCTTCAGATATATCCCTTCTTCAAAAGATTTCACACTTGCACTTCAAGATCACGCTGCTCCCTTGGTGCCATACGACAAAGTGGCGTCACTATAGGTCTGGCATCTTTCACTAAATCAATCCGAAACTCGATCTCTCAGTATGGTGGAAGTCCGATCACTTCCCCAATGATGTCTGGATACTCGCCAGCAATAGGCACATCTGACAACTCATCATGCGGGATGTCGAGGGAATTTAGAAAACTAGCCATCACCCCATCACTAGGTAGGCAACCAAACAGTACCCTCCGCCCATCATCCGCTAATGATCACCAAATACCCCTCACAATCTACCACCACCCCATACCTTTGGAGCCAATCGACTCCCAAAATAATGCCAAACCTAGTAAAGCCTAAAACAAAGCAATCACAAGAAAACATGCATCCATCACTCGATAAGACCAAATTCTGATAAATCATACTAAGGCTAGTCGAACCACCGATTGGGTTTGTCACACTAAAGGTCTATCGACAATCTCGAGTTCCAATCCCAACCTATCTACCAGGTCACTAGATATGAAGGAAAGGGAATCCCCGGTATCAAACAATACTCGAATAGTAACATCATAAATGGAAAGCATACCTTGAATAACGACACCCTTTCCCTTCTCCGCCGCAATTGGGGCATTCGACGAAGAAGGCGTCGATAACATATGCTTTCACGATCTGCTTCTCTTTAGGAGGTCGTGGACATTTATCCTTGTGATGTCCCACTTGGCCATAATTGAAGCACTTCCTGTCCGCTGGCTTTGATCGACAATCTTTGGCATAGTGGCCCTTCTTGCCGCAGCTATAGCACTCGACATCTTTCTTATTCTTCTTCTGACCATCCTTAGCTTGGTTCTGTTTCCTCTTATTCTGCGAATTATTCTTTCCTCCACCGCTTTCCTGCAGCTTTGGCTCCCCTGCAGATGTAATAACAACCTCGGCCTTTGACTTAAGGTAAAGGCTCTCCGACCTCAATGCCTTTCCCACTATAGATTCGAAGGTCTCATCGACGTTGTTTATAAGTCTTTCCCCCAAGTAATCATTTAAGCCGGTACGAACTTCTCGTTCTTCTTCTTGGCAATATCGATAAGAGATAATCCATACTTTGATAAAGTATCAAATTCAGCAATATATTCCGAGACTGCCCTACCATTCTGCTTAAGCTCCAAAAAAATTCTAAACAATTCTGATTTCTGAGCAGTTGGAATAAACTTATCACTGAAACGGATCTTAAATTGATTCCAAGTAAGTTGATCCTCAGGAGTAGCCGCTTTAATGGCATTCCACCAATTCATTGCTCGTCCTTGGAGCTGACGCGATGCTAGCTTTCTCTTCATTGCATCATCGATCCCCAAATCCTCGAAGATGCGCTCACAACTATCCAGCCAATCTTGAACCACCGTAGCCGATTCCATTCCATGGAACGATTTACCACCAAGACTAGTATAATCCTTGTTAAGCTTGACGAAATCGGCTCTAGGCGCCTGCACCGCTGCACCACCACCGTTAGAAGCATTAGGAATTGCTTCCTGAACATCTCTAAGCATCTCTCACATGAAGGTAGTAAACATCGTCCTCATATCAAGGACATTCCTATCATTGTCTCCTGAACCCGTACTCCTCGTACATCGGCTCATCGTTCAATCGGCAAAGAGAAAACGATTAACCATCTCCATAGTGGTGCCAGTGCAGTGCGACTTTATCCTTAGATATACTAATAGTATATATGCCGTTTTTGAAAAACAAAATATCACATATACGCGCTCTCATATATGTATAATATCTCTCCTTGATGTCTTCCCCTAGGTTAACTATGCAACCTAGGCTTTAACACCAAGTGTGACAGCCCGCCCCACACCAGCCGACATTTCCCTAGAAATGCGCTGTGCCAATGTCCAACTAGCATGGGACGGTCATCAAAAGAAAGGGATTTGAAACTATGAATCATCAAGAACCTGTAGTATATCTCACAGCGCATGGAATAAAATATATTAGTAACATAACTTGATATAAAACAGGCGAGATAGTGCATAAGCTGAAAACTAAACCATATCCATCAGAGTAGCGAAAACTAAAATACAGCTTATGATCCAAACCATTATTACAACTTCAAAATACTGTATCTAAAGAAAAATAGAAAAGGTGCACTACTAATGCCCAAAGTAGTGACTAGCAAGAACACAAGGAGAATATATGTAAATAGTACGTGGAAGCCTCTTGCTCGTCTCCGGAAAGTTACTCATGCATAACCACCTAACCTGTCTCTAGTCTGCTCATTTAGGAGCACCCAGAGTAATAAGAAGAGACGTAAAACTCTAGATCAGACAAAAGTCTGGTATGAGTGATAATAGCAAAGTAACACAATAACAGGTATAAATAACCATACCTGAACCTGGACCTGCAACCAAAGAGTTAGCACAACAAGATGTACAGTAGTACTCCAAGGTAACACTAATCATAAAGTGTAAAATGAGAGTGTGCATGTCATGGTGATAGCAAACATCAAACATAGCAATCATCCTCACATCTCTCATTCGGTGCGTAAAGCATACGATATCCACCACTTAGATCACCAAATCCTTTGCTACGACCACTTTTCCCTTGGGAGTCTTAATGACCCATTGCGTTGGTCCATAGCCACTAATCCTTTGTTATGATCACTTTGCCCTTGGGAGTCCTAATGGTCCCATTGCACTGATCCATAGCTATGCTACGATCACTTTCCCCTTGGGAGTCTTAATGACCCCATTGTGCTAATCCATAGCCACTAATCCGTCTCTCAGTGGTGAACCAAAGCAATAGATATCGATAACCCCTTTGCACACGTCCCGCAGCAAAGCCCAACTCTAGAAGTTAACTTATCGGTTCCTATTTGGATCCTGAGTTATAGCTTCCCATTTGGACTTCCTTTGCATCTCGAGTTGAAGTCGATCTTCGAACGAGTTCATGATTGTCATCACATAGCTCCAATCCAGTTCGGTTCGTGATGCTCCATACGGGTCGGTTCTTGATCATCATATGGGTTCAGGTCGTGATTACCCCACCGGCTCGGGTCGGGTTTCACCATCCAGGTCGGTTTGGTTTGTGGGTGCCAGCTTCGGTTCGGGTCGGGGCATCTCACCAGGCCGGGTCGGTCGTGCTCTTCGGATCGGGGTCGGGTTTCCATCAGTTCGCGCTTCCTTATCTGTTCATGATTAATGGTTCAGGTTGGACCTCTTGGCTCGAGCGGTGGTTCGTGGAGCTCTCTAGGTGAGCGGGTCGGTTCATGAGACCCTAACCGGGTCGAGTCGTGGCACTTAGGTTACGAGCGGATCAGTTCAGGGTTCTTGACCCGATCTGATTTCCTGCACTTCTTACAGCAAGCTATTTACGTCATATGACGACGTTTTCTACCATTTTAACTTTCCTATGCAATCATAGAACATACCAAACAATAGTAACAACACATGGGTTCAATCAAAAACATTAAAACATCAATCATACGAGTTATTTAGATCAAACACACCCTAAAAGCATGATTTTACCCTTAATCCCCTTAACCATGTTTAACCATACGATTAGCAAACTTAATCCAAATTAATCCAAATTTATATCAGTGACATAAGATAGTGTTCTAGAATTTTTACATAATTTTCTAGGTCATGATTTCGCTAATTATCACTAATTACCCCTGATTAGCCGTAATTAGTGTAAAAACATGCTAATGACTCACTTTAGCCACAAATAAATCTCAGATTTGACAATATCTCTTGTTTGGTTCGAATCACAATGCAACACAATAGCTCTACCTCCAATTTGATGTTAATTTACCTTGATTTGATGTTGATTAGCTTAATATTGGATTAGAATGTGATTAGGAGGTAGTTTAGAAGGTGGAGGCCATTATTAGGTTTGAAGAAATGAAAGTGGCGGCTAAGAAAAATGAAATGAGATGGTTTCCTAACTCATTTCAGCCTCCCCAAAAACCTAATCCCGAAATGGTTATGGGCCCATCCACTAATTACCCTATTAAGCCCGCTTAAGTAGTTTTTCACCTTCCAAACCTTGTTTAAGCCATATCTCCCAAACGTTAAGTCCGTTTGACTAATGTGACCACTCTATGGAAAGGTAAACCATCATTCGAATCCAATGGAAGTGGTTTTAGGTAAAATATCCTTAGCAATCAAAAGTTATTTTTGAAACAAGGTTCGCTAGAGGTAAAACGGTCATTTAAAATTCGACAAAAATCATGAACATGGGAAATGACCCCAATAGTCGTTTCCCAAAGTCACACGACTATACGACTTCGTATGTGAATGAAATAAATATTCTATGATCCTACGATGAATGGAATGCGGGTCGTTACAGAAAGACACGCTGGAAAATATATATCTCGATACTTGTAGCATGGTCCAGTACAAGAAACCGCCCCTACGTGAACCTACAGAGAAGGAACGGGCAACTTGGAAGTATTGCTTATTCCATGATATTTTCGGACACATGACCAACGAATGTCTACATCTTAGGGACATCATTGAAAAGTTAATTCGAGAAGGAAAATTGATGAATACAAGACAGCCTCGAGAGATAGGGGCAAGGGACTTCGGTTCCCAAACAAAATCAGGCCATACCTCGGGCCACCCCCTGGAAAAAGGAAAGGGGATTGTCATCAATGCCATTATTGGGGGACCACATCTAGTAGACCACAATATTCGTGCCATGGAGCGTTATGTGAATCCGCGAAACACCTTGACGTAGCGGAAACGAGTCCCCTTGAAGCTGCAAGTCCCATCAAAAAAAGAAAAAGGTGTCCGCGATATCATCTTCTGTGATCAGGAGTCGACCGACGTAAAGGTCCCGACGGTCGATCCGCTGGTGATAACAACCATCATCAGACCAGCTACGGTCCAAAAGGTTCTGGTCGACAACGGTAGCTCAGTAAATATTTTGTTCAAGCAAGCCTACAACCAAATGAAGCTGGACCTAAAGGACCTAGAGCCCTGTACCGGACCAATACGCTGTTTGAATGGGGCTTTAACCGAACCAATCATCCAAATTAGGCTACCTGTAGAACTAGGATATGGGGAACGTCGGAAAACAAGAATTCTACCATTTGTTGTGATGAACATCGACTCGTAGTATAATTTATTTTTAGGACGACCAGCTTTAGCTGTATTCAAGGCATGCATCGCTCCTTGGTGTTTACTTTTGAAATTCCCGACTAATTGTGGAATCCGGACGGTACGAGGAAACAAAGTAATAGGTCGAGCCTGCTACTTGGCATAATGGAAAGAGCTACGATGCAGTAGCATCAAAGAGTTTGAAGAATCCTCTCCCCCCACAGAGAGAAAGGAAGCATAGCAACTGCAGAGGACATCCTAGTCGGGACTGTTCATCTGTGAAGTCGAGGACATCGGCCCCAGAGAGGACGAAGAACCAGGATGCAGAAAGGTAGCCCCGAATAAGGCTACCATAGAAATTTCGATTGATGGAGACGACCCTACCAAGGTTCTGAAGATTGGGTCCCATCTTGATCCCTTACGGACGAGTGAGTTGACTGGATTTCTCCATGCAAACCTGGACGTTTTAGCATGGACCCATGCTGACATGTGTGGAATTTCACCTTCCATCATAACTCATTCCCTCAGCATTAGCCCAAAGTATACTCCGACAAAGTAAAAGGGGAGAATGCTTAGCTCCGAAAGGTCTGTGGCCTTGAAAGAGGAAATTCGGAAGTTGCAAGCCAATGAATTTATATGAGGTTCAACCTATCCCGACTGGATAGCAAACTCAGTACTTGTGAAGAAGGCTAATGGGAAGTGGAGGACGTGTATTGATTTTTCAGACTTAAATAAAGCTTGCTGCAAGGATAGCTTCCCATTACTGAGGATTGATCAGTTGGTTAAGTCAACCGCAAGACACGAGTTACTTTCATTTATGGATGCGTATTCGGGATACAACCAAATCACCATGCATGTTCCTGACCAAGAGCATACCAGCTTCATCACTGACCTTAGGCTGTATTGTAACGTAGTAATGCTCTTTGGACTGAAGAACACGGGGGAAACCTACCAATCGTTAGTCAATCGTATGTTTCACGACCAAACAGGGAAAACGATGGAAGCGTATGTGGACGATATGCTAGTAAAGTCAAGACGATCGTCCGAGCACGTGAATGACCTATCAGAAATGTTTATTATCCTCCGAAGGTATGGAACATAATTAAATCCTTTAAAGTGTTCTTTCGGAGTAGCTTCGGGCAAATTCCTGGGTTTTATTGTTAGTTCTCGAGGGATCGAAATTAACCCGACCAGATTTCGGTCCTCAAAGAAATCTAAGAACCTCGACGAATCAAGGATGTTCAAAGTCTGGCAGGAAAGATAGTAGCTATGGGTCGATTCATTTCGAAGGCAACTGATAAATGCCTACCCTCCTTTGAATTAATTAAAAGAGGGAAGCGGAACTTTGCTTGGACGCCCGATTGTGTCGAAGCTTTCCAAAACCCGCTCGGTCATTTAGAGAAACCTCCTATCTTATCTAAACTTATCAACCATGAGGACTTGTTTGTATACTTGCCGGTGTCCGCACATGCAATTAGCTCGGTCCTGATCCGTGAAGAAGATTGAGTGCAATGACCGGTTTATTACATAAGCAAAAAGTTGACAGGGGCCGAGCGTAATTACCCGAAGATCGAGAAACTCGCCTACAACTTATTAATCGCATCAAGAAAGCTTCGACATTACTTCCAGGACCATACAACTAAGATATTTACTGACCAACCTCTTCGACAAGTCTTGTAGCAACCCGAGGAAAGCGAAAGATTTTCTTAAATGGAACATCGAGCTGAGTCAGTTCGACTTGACTTTTTTTTCCGTGAAAAATTATTGGGGGCAGGCCTTAGCCGATTTCATAGCTGAATTCACTACCCCGGAATATGAAGACTACGGAGATAACCCCGATCCCTTAAAGGTTGAGTTGAAGTAGCCATTTGGAAGCTGTACACTGATGGATCCCGCAATGATCGACAATCAGGTGCCGGTATAGTATTGTTATCATCGGAAGGAGGTCGGTTTATTATGTCCTGAGACTAGAATTTCTAATAACGAACAATGACTCCGAGTATGAGGTCCTGATTGTTGGGCTTAAACTTGCAAAGGACTTGAAAATATTGTCGCTCGAGATTTTTTGTGATTCACAACTTATGGTATGCTAGGTTCGAAAAGAGTACCTTACCAAAGGGGATCGACTGACAACTTACCTTAAACAGGTCGAAAAACCATTGAGAAGTTTTGACCAATATATCATCTCCCACATTCCCAGAAAGGAGAACCAGAAAGTCAACAAATTGGGAAAACTGGCCAGTTCAGGTCGTCCGGAAGAAACGGAGTTGGTTCCTATAGAAACTTTGAGCGCCCCGAGCATTGAGCAGATATGGATACTATCAAAAACTTCCTCCTCCATGGAGCATTACCCGAAAAGAGGAATGAGAGATGAGCAATAGTACGACAAGCTTCCAGCTATGTTGTTCAGGAGAACCAACTATATAGAAGAGGCTTCTCTGTTCCGGTGTGTAGTTAATGATGATATCAAAAGGATACTAAAGGAGGTGCATGAAGGGGATTGTGGAGCACAAACTGTAGGACAGTCCCTGACCAGGAAAGTATTGCAATATGGATACTTTTGGCCGACTGTCAACAAAGATGCTGCTAACTATTCCAAAAAATGTGACAAATGTCAAAGGTTCGCATAGATCGCATGAGCTTCTCCGACAGAGATCGCCCAAATGGCTAGCCCCTGGCCATTCGCTATTCGGGGAATAGACATTATCAGAACCTTGCCCATTTCGAAGGGAGGTGCTAGATATGCGATCGTGGTAGTAGACTATTTCACAAAATGGGCAAAAGATGAACAGATGACTATGATCACAATAAAGAAAGCCATCAACTTTATCGTTAGAAACATCATATGCCGATATGGGATACCCCGAACCATTATCACAGATAATGGAATTCAGTCCGATAGCCTGGAGTTTAGAGATTTTTGTAAGGAGTGTCACATTGAGAAGAAGTATACGACAATTGCACACCCTTAGTCTAATGCTCAAGTTGAAGCGGTTAATAAGACCATCAAAACCATCTTGAAAAAACGACTGAAGCGAGCCAAGGGAAAATGGGTCGACGAACTATCTTTGGCCCTATCGGCATATCGCACCACTCATAAGACGGCTACAGGACATATTCCTTTCACCCTATCCTATGGTTCAGAAGCAGTTCTCCTGATAGAACTCGATGTCCCTTCTCATCAGACGACTTACTACGACCCCTTGACAAATACGACACTTCTCTTGACATCGTTCGACACGATTGACGAAGAGAAGAGGCAAACCTTCGCGTAGAAGCTCACAAACGAAGGGTCGCACAATACTACAATAAGAAGATCCGACCAAAGAATTTCGATATAGATGACCTTGTTTTGAAACGAGTCTTCCCAGTTCCTGTACATATGGGCCCCAAGTGGGAAGGACCATACGCCATCCAATGAAAGCTTGATAATGGAAGCTTCAGGCTATCGACTGTGGATGGCGAACCTTTCCAAAGAGCATGGAACATGGAGCACTTACGAATTTATCTGTCTTAGAACTTCTTAGTTTCTTTATTAGTTCAATTGTTTTAGTATTGTAATAAGCGATCCTTTATCAATTGCAGTAGCATATGAATAAAAGGCTCCATTCCTGCTCTGTTTTATTGTCATAAAAGGTAAAACTTGTGATTTGACCAACTGTAGCTTACATCCTGACACTCTAATGTGCCGGTTCAGGACAATACGAGCCAGCGCCGTTAAAAGAATAAAGGTTCAGCCAAACCGAAGGTATCGACGTAGACTTAAATCAATTGAACAACTTTTGACTCCTACTTCATTGACTTGAAGAAAAGGTTGAGACCTAACCAAACATATCGACTGACCGTCGGGACATAACTCTAATCCTCGCGACTTGAGGAAGAGTATAAATGACGGAAGAGCCTAAAAGGTGCACTCCGACAAAAGACCGCTCGATCCTTAAGAAATATAGCCCTTATCGACTAAAGGGTGAGTATAAAATACTAGACACCCATGATTAAAGGGAGTCTGACCCCCGGCTTGAGTCAAATCCGTTCGAGTATGATTGGAATACCCGCTATCCGAACAACTTACCCTGACATGGGGGGCAAAAGGGTCGATGAATAACCCAGACCAGGATAACTTTCGAGTAATCCTCAAGGGATGGAATAAGATAGAAAAGTCAAGCGATGTTTTCATTTTAGACATATCCAACACATAACTGAAACAAGTATTTAAAGACAAATAGATTTCCATTTAGGATAACGTAACATGATTAAAAATATTACTGTAGGTATAGTTTGAACAATCATCCCAGAAATACAGTCTGACAACAACAAAAGCGCGAGGGCCGCACTCGCATGAGACTTCCAGAGGGCCTAAAAAGAAAATTATATCAAAAGGAAATTAAAACAGAGGTGGCATATCTCCACGATCTATCATATCCACTATCTCTTTCTGCTTGGCCATCTCCGCCGCTTCCTCGGTGCCCAATCTGCGTCTTGGTCCCCCAAGCGTGCTTCCAAATGAACGGGGAGCAGATGCTGAGACTTGTGGGTTGCTGGAATCCATGAAAGGGGGAACCTCGGCTGATGAAAGGATGGTCGAAGGAATAGCTTGAATGGGCTGAACATTCAAAGGGTCCTCGGATGGCTCGGGCTTTATGAATTAAATGTCCTTCTCACTCTGAGCTTAGATCTCAGCTATGGACGGATGATCATCTTTCTTGGACTCCCCAACAATTTCGATGTGGTCACCATCTGATGATTCTATATCGATCCATTCCTCCCTCAATACTTTGGTTGCATCCTCAACGATATTCATCTTCCGGGCAACATTCTCTACCTCTGCACTCTCCTTCACCAATAAATCACCTATAGCAGAAAGCGTAAGTCAGAGTTGGCCAAGTAAACTCAAGACTAGTACGTGAGCATACCTCTAGTATGAGGTTTGGCCGGGTGTTCTTCCGCGACCTCAGCTGATTTGGGAAGAGGGATAGATGTCGAACACTTCTCAATGTCTGTAGAAGCAAGAGAGATAGAAGACTTGGTCCTACTGCTACCAACTTCTTTCTTAAGGACTAACATCCCCTTCATTCTGCGGCGTTCTTCCTCTGTTGAGATTTTTTCTTGGCTTCTTCCCTCAGCCAACACTGCTTGCTCCTTGCCGCTCAAAAATTGAGTCATTAGGAACACTTCGTCCACTGGTTGCCCTTTTGCTGCATCTCTCTCCTCTCTTAAAATTATTTTCAATGTATCAACTAGTATCGTGGAATACCTCAGCATCCAAGACCAATCTCTATGATGAAGAAACTTTGCAAAGAATGAAATAACTTGACGAGCATACCCCTTTTCTAGCTCGACCTTCTCTTGAGCGTGCTTGGCTTTGATGGCTTGGATATCGATATCATGCTGGAGCTTCAAGTTATTAGTTGACTCAATCGCCGCGATGACATTCTCTTCGGCCAGATTTTTAGCTAACTCAGACGAATGAAGGGCGACTTTGAGATTCTGTATCTCTAGACCCAATCGAGCTTTATCATCCTTTAAAGATCCGATCTCGCCCCTCATAGAATCACACTCCCGACCTTTCTGTTGGACTTGGGCGCCCAGATCCTAACTGCTTTTTCATACCTCTCCTTATCGGCTGTTGTCTGCAGCTCCTGATCTTTAATTGTCTTTTCAAAAAACCCAAAGGTCTTCTTGTCACAAGCTATGTCTCTTTTTAGACCGACGATCTCGGTCAGCTTCTCCTTCTACACTCCACTTACCTGCCCGGCGTACTTGTGCGTTGCGTCATATTGGGAAAGAGCATGGTCGAGGTTGTTGCGAATATGATGGTGAAATCTGCGCGATAATGGTTGTAACTCAGGGGTAAGTTCAATCCTTGTAAAGATGAGGTCGGGAAAATCTTGTTCCAATTCTCTAACTCGATCGGTAGAAGAAGGTTCGACCAAAGATCTGGGAAACTCAACATAGCCCGAGAATGTTCGGCTTTCTCTCCCTCCTTGGGGTTCTTTTTCTAAGGACGGGGAGAAAGCCGAAGCTTGAAGGACTTATCCCTTTTTTCTTTTTGGGCATGCTTCCCAGCTCTTCCTTGTCTTCCGATGTCCGATCATGCATTTCCAAGCTTCTCTTCTTTTTCTTGCCTTGATCTCAAGTCAACTCTTGCTCTCTCTCCGTCTCCCTCTCCTTTTCTTCCTTCTTGCTGTCTTATTTTTTATTCTTATCTTTCTCCCCTTCTCTCTCTCCCCCCTTTTTCTGTGTCTCTCATGGTGCCTTCACCTTTCTCCTTCTCTTTCTTGCTGCCATCGTCTTCATCTTTGTCTCCCCTCCCAACTTACTGCAAAACTGGCTCGTCTGGTCTGATATCCGTTAGGAGAAAGGAAAAAAGATAGCCATAACACTCTTCATCGATGTCCTTTGTAAAAAGAAGTAAGATCATAATTAAGACCATCAACATTCGATTTACCCAAGAGAAGTAATACTATATGACAAACCATAAACCCTATGCCGAGAGTAAGGTCGTACATTCGACACCTCTTTGCTCGACCGGGAAAGTCATCCCCTCGGATTGATTGGCAAAAAATTGGTTTAGATCTAAGCTTTATGGGGAAAGAATGATGTCCGGAATCTGCAGTTTTTCCAATCCAGGAAGAGGGGATGCAGCATGTTCTTCCTAGGAATCGTGGGCCGCGGGAGAATCTTTCTTGACCTCAAAATCCCTCAAGAGATTCTTAGTGGGGTTCTCTTTGATTGGCTCCCCATGCGCTTTCTTCGGGATTTTCTTAGCAGGAACCTTCTCTCTTTTTCGATGCTCGATTTCTCGACGCTCAGCTTCTCGACGGTCAGCCTCTTGAACCTGCCTTTTGAAAGGAGGCTTTTGTGGATCAAGTTTATTTTTCTTCCCAGCCGACGGATGAATAGAAGATCCCCCAACCGAATGAGTCATCTGCGTACCCCTCGATTTCTTCTTGGCTGAGGGCATCACATGCTGGCTCGGTGCTACTGACTCGGATCCCTTCTTTAACGACCCGATTGTTCTATTTTCGCCAAGGAGAGCATATTGATGTAAATGCTTGTCGACCAAGAAATTCCAGAACCATTGCCGCTTTGGGTTCAGCTCGATCAGTCGCCCATGGCATTCCCCAAACGCTTACTCCTCAGGCCTCGCCAGTCATCCCCTATATTATAAAAAAAAGGAAAAAAGTATAGCGATCGACATAATAAACTTAAGTATGGGGAGTATCAACCGACAAAGAGACTTACTAAATTAAAGCCAATACTGAGCGCATCCCGACTGCTCCTTAATCCAAAACCAATCCCACTTTGGATCACCTACCTTGCTCGAAATTTCTTCAATAATCTTCCACCCTCGAGCATCCTCAAAGTAAAGAAGTGAAGGGGACTGTTTCTCGTTGTGTTTAAAGTGGAAAAGAAAAACCAAATCATCGAAGGTCGGAGGGTGACCCAAATACCTCATGTACAAGTAATACACCGATAGCAGATTGCCATAAGCGATCGGATGAAATTACATCAGAGCCAAGTTCATCTGCAGTAAGAAATCGATGATGAATGGAGGGAAAGGAGGAATAACTCCCACATTACACATCATGAGAGATATTTCCATATAACCATCTAGTGGTCGGTGAGGTCGATCAGTTTTCTGTGGAAGAAGAACGTCTTCGAAAGGAATGTTGTGCTTACCAGTCAAATTCTGTAACCATTTGAGAGTTATCGTGGTCCTTTTTGCATCCGTGGGGTTTTCTAGAATTTTCGCACCTGGGTGCATATCAGGTGTCATGGGGACGGGTGATTCTCTATTAAACTCGACCGATACTTCGGGGGAAGATAGTGGACTTGTCGACTGATTTCGAGGGTCGCTATCAGAATGAGGCTCCGATCGGGTCGATGACTCAACATCGCTGTTTGCTCTAATGGAGAAGGTCAACCTTTCTCCCGATCCCGGCTTATGGGATCCACGCGCTTTAACCATTGGTAAAAGAAAAGGTGGATAAGCTTATGTTAAATAAAAAAGGATTAGTCCCACTTTACAGCATTATCTCAGTAAAAGATAAGTTGCAGAAGTCACGATTTATTTCTATACGTCAAATTGCACAGGGATCATTACTCGTTCACCACCTTTTAGAGCTGTGCCATATGTCCTAGGGTTTAGCAATGCCTAGATACATGAGACATTGTGAACGGGTGGGAAGTTTCTTTACTTCCCTGATATAATCGGAATGGCAGATCCGAAACTATTAGACTTGATCAAGACGACATCGGAATCACCACAGATGATCGCATCGCCGCTGACTCTGGCAATTCGATGTCGACGATCCCACCAAATTTACGCAAGAAAGCAAAGAAAATAAAGATCCAATGCAAAGATAACATTTCAATGTTTGTGAAAGATAAAGAATCAGTCTCTACCTGACAAGGGTGATCTTGGTTGATAATGGTGATCGTTCTTCTTCTTCCTTTTAATGGAGCAGTAAATTATTTCTTGAGATGGAAAATGTAAAAAAGAAAAAGGTGAAAAACACTTTCCTTTTATAATATGATGGGGGTGGCTATTCAAATTCGACTGACATGACCTTCAGATTGGGCTAAGCTGACGTGTAAAGCCACTGGCAAGCCAAGGATCAACCGATAAGATGGATGACTGTAAGTGTCATTATTACTTGAGCTGGTTTTAAGTTTCCAAAGCAACTAACAGATTTATTACGATTCACAAGGCTCATTAAGCGGAAGACTCAGGCCGATCTATGAAATTCTTCAGTTGATATGAAAAGATTTGTTTAGGGAACGTGTTTGCAAAGTATACTCTGTTTCTAACATACCATACTTTTAGGGGAAAAGTGTTGACGGGCCTTTCGGACAACCCACCATGGCTCAACAATGCTACAGGCTCATACCCCGAGTGCTCGAAGTGGGCTAATCGATGAGGCCCGACATTTAAATTTATCTCCCTCGTTAGGTGCGGTCTAGGAGGAGCCCGATATGACCAAGCATGCTCAGCCGTGTTGCACCCAACTATGAGCCGAAAGCCCGCCTGCAGAATAGCTCATCCCTGATCTTATCTACTCCAAATCATCCGAATCAGACTGATCAATTGTCACTTTCTGCCGGTAAATCGAGGAATACCAATTCCTTAGGAGATACCTATTTTTTAGAATTAACTACTCTTGTGGATCCCGCGACGCGTGTCCAAACCGGCTCAAGTATTGTATCATTAATAAATACCCCTTCTGAATTCAAGAACGGAGGACTTTTGGAAGTTTAAGAGCTCTAGCTTTTGAATCATTTTTGATCTTTTGTTGTATCGCCATTGTAGCTATTCTGTTTAATAGTGGTAACAGTATATAAGAGATTATAAAGTGGACGTAGGCTCATTAATGCTGAACCACTATAAATTTGTGTATGATGTCCTCCATTTTCAGTTCTTTACAGTTATTGATCTTCATTTTTCTCTATGTAACTCTTTCTTTGGGTGTTGTGCCAATTTTTGGTGTCAACAGATATATTGTTGGCATCGACAATGTCGGTAATTCTGAAAATCCTACTATTTCTGATGTTTTATTAGTTAGGAATCTAAAATACAACCTACTAAGTATTAGTTAACATCGCAATAAGGGTTATAAAATAAACTTTGAAAAGGATATATGTTTTATAGAAGATAGAAATTCAAAATTAACATTTGAAGGAGATAGAAAGAAAAATTTCTATATATTGAGTATGAAAATCTCTAACAATGATCCATGTCTTATGGCCAACACAAGTGACCCATGGATTTGGCATAAGAGATTCAGTCATATAAATTTCAAACACATCTCTAGGATTTTTAAATTAGATTCAATTGGGGGATTACCCAAAAGGAAGTTTAAAGTTAATAATTTATGTGACGCTTGTTAGTTCGGGAAATTAAAAGAAGGTCATTTAAATCAAAAGAGGAAATTACAACCTCAAAACCATTAGAGTTAATTCACATGGATTTATTTGGTCCTTGTCAAACCTAATCAATAAATCACAAGAGATATGTTTACGTAATAGTCGACGATTTTTCTAGATTTACCCGAACTTTGTTTCTTAAAAATAAAAGTGATGCTTTTGATCAATTTAAATTTTTTTCTAAAAGAATTCAAAATTTATTATCTCTAAAAGTTAAAATAATACGTAGTGACCATGGTAGAGAATTCAAAAATGAAAATTTTGTAATAAAAAGGGAATAACCCATAATTTTTTTGTCCCTAGAACTCCTCAACAAAACAGAGTAGTTGAACGTAAAATTAGGACGATACAAGTGTGTGCGAGAACTATGTTATCTGATAGTAATTTACCAAGAAATTTTTGCGCTGAGGCAGTTGCAACATCTTTTTATATTTTAAATAGAATTTCAATCAGACCCTTAACTCATAAAACACCATATGAACTTTTGTATAATAAGAAACCAAAAGTTTCATATTTTAAAATATTTGGAAGTAATTGTTTGTACTTAATACTAAAGAAAATTTAGATAAATTTGACTTGAAATCTGATAAAGGAATATTTATTTGATATTTACAGAGAAGTAAGGCATCTAGAGTTTTTAATTCAAGAACCAATGCTATAGAAGAAACCTTAAACGTATCCTTTGATGAAAATCATAAAAGTATAACACAACACAACGAAGATGAATGTGAAAATCAAATTAATGAAACAGATAATGAAGATAGTCAGCCAAATAAAAGAATTAGATTACTTAGAGACCACCCTGTAGAAAATATCTTAAGAGATATTGAATCTGTCATTAGGACTCGTAATCAATTAAATAATGTGAGTAATTCTGCATTTATTTCGACTATTGAATCTAAGAATCCAAAGGAAGCATCATCTGATGATTCATGGATCCTTTCCATGCAAGAAGAATTGAATCATTTTACTAGGAATGATGTATGGGAAATTGTTCATAGACCAGAGGATAAAACTATAATAGGAACTAAATGGGTTTATAAGAATAAAATGAATAAACATGGAGAATTTGTAAGAAACAAGGCACGATTATTAGCGCAAAGTTATACTCAAGAAGAAGGAATAGATTACGATGGAACGTTTGCCCCCGTAGCTAGATTAGAAGCAATTAGGATATTACTAGCCTTTGCAAACCATTACAATATCAAATTATATCAAATGGATGTTAAAAGTGCTTTTCTAAATGGATTTGTTAAAGAAGACGTATATATCGAGCAACCACCTCTTTTTGAAGATGAAAAATTAAGGAATCACGTATATAAGTTAAAGAAAGCGTTATATGGATTAAAATAGGCTCCTAGGGCTTGGTATGATATATTAAGAAATTACTTATTACAATCCAATTTTGAAATAGGAAAACTAGATAACACCTTGTTTATTAAAAGAAATAATAAGGATATACAGTTAATGCAAATATATGTTGATGATATAATTTTCAGATCAACAAATAATAAGATAAAAGAAGAATTTTCAGATATTACGACCCAAGAGTGTGAGATGAGTCATATGAGAGAATTAACATTATTCTTAGGCTTACAAATTCGTCAATTAAAGAATGGAATTTTTATTAGTCAAGAAAAATACGCAAGAGATTTAATTAATAAATATAATTTAACATCAACTAATGGGAGGCCAAGACCAATGGCAACTAATATAGCCTTAAGTAAAGATGATACATCAAAAGACATTGATCAAAAATTATATAAAGGAATGATAGGATCGCTGTTATATATAACCGCTAGTAGACCAGATATAATGCATAGTGCATGTCTCTGTGCCAGATATCAATCAAAACCCAAGGAAACACATTTAAAGGCTAAAAATGCATTCTAAGATATGTAAAACATACATTAGACTTTTTAATCTCTTATTCTGACGCTGATTATGCGGGATGTAAATCTGATCGTAAAAGCACTAGTGATCATGTCATTTCTTAGGACATTCACCAGTCTCGTGGTTTAGTAAAAAGAAAAATACCGTATCTTTGTCAACAATTGAAGAAGAATATATCTCTGTTGCTTTTGCTTGTTCACAAGTAATATATATGAAACAAACTCTAAATGATTTTGGATTAATAATAAATAAATCACCAATATACCGCGATAATATAAGCGCTATAAATATATTAAGACCCCAACTCATCACTCAAGAACTAAACATATCGATATACGACATCATTTTCTAAGAAATAACGTAAGTAAAGAGAAACTTTCACTCAAATTTATAGAAACAGATAAACAAATATCAGATATATTAACAAAACCATTAAACAAAGCAACCTTTACTAAATTTAGAAGATAATTAGGTATTTGTTCATTAAGTGAATTAGAATAATTAAATATATTGAATATATAAGAATAACATTAAAAATTAGAAAAATAAAATAAAAAACACATGTATGTCTACATACATAGAAGCCTATGTCGACATATGACTGCCAGATTTTTAAAATTAATTCCTACCAAAAGTTAGTTATTATAACCATTTAAACTCTCCACTTCGAATTTTCTTCTTCATTCTCTTATCTCACTTCTGTAAAAGCTCAAAACAAAAATAAATCATGGCCTCCACCAATTATAACAACCAAATTAACCCCAAATCATCCGCTGGACCATCCAAAGGTCTTTTCCAACGTTCCACCCTCTCTCGTGTAATCAAATTGGAAGAGAAAATGGTTCTCTCCAAATGCTTGCTGATATTCAAGTACTTCAAATATGCATGAACCAAGAGCAAATTAGACAAGGAAAGATGATGTAGAATCTCCATAAGTTTGTGATGGATAACTAAGCGAATCCAATCATCATCGAACATGATCATCAAGCAATGGAAGAAGTAGAGGAAAAAGAGGAGGAGGAAGAAATGATGGAAGAAGAGGAATCAAAAGAGGCAAACAAGAAGTCACGGATGAGGATGATCAAGTTGTATGCGTTGGTGAAGTCTTCTTTGGTCAACATGGAAATATGATTGAAGGAAATAGGGAATTTTGTCTCTATTACCCAAACTGTCCAACCCATAAATCTCATATCGTTAAGAATAAATAGAATTTAGGTTTCTTTTCGTTTATTCGATGTACTATATGTACAATAATTCGTCTAATTTGCTTTCATGTGTATTGCTTGTATTGACAAACAATGTTTAATATAATGATTGCTTTATCTTTACAAGCATTTCATTTGTTTGTTATATAGGCACAAATTTAGGGGGATCCATATACATTAAGTATTTTGATCACAATTTATACATCTATATTTTATTACTTTAGTATTGAGTAATCATACGATATAAATATATAGGATTTAGGGGAAGTATTTTTAGAATTTCTTTTTGATAATGCCAAAGGGGGAGAAATTATAAAATATAGACTTAGTTCAAAGTAGAATATATGGGATTCATAGTGACAGGGGGAATATTAGAAGGATCAACATCAACAGGTATGAATATTTTAAAAACTAAAGTTGTCATCATCAAAAAGGGGGAGATTGTTTGAGAATGGAGTTTTGATGACAACAACCTTATTTCAATATTAATTGATTATAAAATATATACTAACACCTCTTTCTAGAATATATAAATACACATATATGCAATATTTGTATACATGAATTAATACCAAAGACTGCACAGTTTTAGAGTTTTAAAGATTCAAGAGATTCAGAATTCACAGAAGATTCAAGACTCATGAGTAATCAAGAAATCAAGAGTTCAAGATAAATATAGTAATAGAGTCTATTTTATATGTATGACTCTGAATAGCACTCCAGTTTCAAATTCAAATTCTGTTTTTCAAATTTCAAATTCTATTTTCAAAATTCTAATTCTAATTAAGTTTTTCTATCTTATTTTTGATTTGAAACTTGAGTTTTAAAGTTTATAAGTTTATATATATTTTTAAAGTTACATACTTGTATACTTTTATATTTATATTGTTTTAAACTTTATAATTTTATAAATATGTTTATATAAAATGTATTTATGATATCATATGTTTTTCTACTTTATAGCAATTATTTTTATCACTATGATTTGATTCAAGAATTTCTAGAATTATATATATCGAAACACTTGAAAATCACTCAAATTTCAAATTTACAAACACATATGTCGACATACATATATTGAGACCTCGACATACAACTGTCATTTTTTCAGTTTTGAAAGGAAGTGTCTTTTCACCATTTGTAACATTCCAGAAGCATTGCAACATTTCAAATCTTATAAATAGGGGTTGATTTCGAATTTTTTATTCATTCTTCTTCTCTATCTTCATTCCTTTTTATTCCTCCGTTGTTATTTCATATTTTTATGATTTCTACACTTCTACTCTACTGATTTCTATTCTAAATACATAAGACTTCTTCTCTTCTCACTCTCTATTCATTACTCTCTGAATTTAAGTGATATTGAAGAACTATAGGGATGTTGTAATCATTTGGGATTGTTTTTTGATAGTTTGGAAACGGTATGTTCCTTGTAGCCGTGAAATCAAGGAAGGAAACAGTGTTAACCTTGAAGCCGAGAAATCAAGGGTGGTTGAAACAGTGTTAACCTTGTAGCCGTGAAATCATGGGGATTGTAATTGGATATTAATAGTAATAAAACTCTACGCAATCCAGCGTTGCGTGGGACTAGACGTAGGAGTAATCCGAACCAGTATAAAATCCGGTGTGTCCTTCCCTTTTCAGCATTTTATTTTTGTTTATTTATGTATTTGTGTTTGATTTTGTGTCTGTGATCATCTCTGTTGTGCGTGATTCATATAGTAGATCATTATAAGTTTTAGATTTTATTAAATTCCTTGAAAACACTATTCACCTCCCCTCTAGTGTTAGTTTTGCCTTAAGATCTGCATTCCCTAACACCTAGCTCAACTGGTAATTCAACTAAGCTAACTAGTTTAGTGGTTGATCCATTGAAACCGCATATCCATTAAGTACTCGGTTTTAAGTCTATTGCTTAAAACTTCATTTGGTCAAGAGCTTTCTTAAACAAAATATTAATCGAACTCCTGCAATCAACCTGGACCTTTCAAACAGTTGTAGGGCCAATAATGGCCGATATCACCAATGGTTCTATGCTCGTGGTCTCCATTCTGTACTTTCTCTATTGCAGAAAACGATATCGTCCATCATTGTTTTCGGTGGTCTAATCGAAACATTATCTTCGGTGGTGCTGCATTCCCCAATATCCATATGCTTTGAAGCATTCACATGTCGTTCCATTGCTCTTGCACTAAATCCCGTTGGATGTGGTCCTCCAACGATTGTGTTAATGACAATCCCTTTTGCTTTCTGCTGGACAACTGCTCTGGGATCCCCCTGGTGTGACACCCCACGTCTTTTAATGTCACTCTTTATCAGAATGCATTAAGTTTCATGAAGCGTTATTGGTAAACAGAAGAAATACAAGACATATATAAAATATAGCGGAATTTAAAACTTTATTTTAGCAGAAAACACCGTGGTTCAAAACATAGTTACATCATAAGTCTGAAATGCATAAAACCCAGTACATCAATTTAAAACTTCCATCTTGTACTAAAATCATCAGAGTACAATAAACATGAAAATAGCATAATCCCCCAAAACATAGCAATAGTAGAGAAGATATGAAATCAAGCAGTACATCTAAGCAGCTCCAAGCAAAATGAAAGAAGAATCTTGATCAAGCCTGAGTATTCCCAGAACCTGGGGGGGGGGGGGGGGGGACCAAAGAGAAAGAAAAGAAAACAAAATAGGTCAGACATAAGTCTGGCGAGTCCAGTTACTTTTAGAATATAAATAAGTAAAAGCATCGTGATAGGCATATAAACTGGATAAGAGAGATACGACATATAAGGCAGGTATGCCAAGGTAAAAAGATAAACAGAATAGTATAAATAGCGCTTCCCTAACAATTTTCTTTCTCTGCACCAGTACTAGTATAACCAAAATAAGATGATCCCCAACAAGTACAAGATGGTAGATTTAGGCGAACTTCTAGCGAGAGATTTTACCCCATGCAACAACAGGCAGCCCAACTGAACTTATCAGTGTTACCCCTAAGGATAATAACGAGCTCCTAAAAAAGCGAGACTAGATATACCCTAATTACTACCCCAGTCGATCGGCTCCATAACTCCCTGGATACCCTGTGCTGGCCCCATAGTAGGATGTATCACTTCCTAAAGTGGTAATCCTTCGTTTACAGGATGATTACAACCATATCTACTAATGCCACAAAGTCTTATCTTCCCGAGAAGGCGGACCCATGCATGCACATGAGCCCGATTTAATGCGCCGTCAGACACATTTTCCCAAGTGACCTCTTATAATCAGCTCAATAAGCGTGCCCCAACTCCGAACTAGTTCAGAGTACTCGTCTAATACCTATATATGGGTTACTGAGTGAAACATATCCCACACACCAGATGATACAAGCTTCCCATAGGCTTGCATCCCCACTACTAGGATTTCAACAGGTTATGCCTACTAGTGCAACAAGATTGCATAACCCCACAGGTTAAGTTTGTGGATCTATATATAAATATTAGCCACCGCCCCAGGATTACTTAACCCTCCCACTGATTCAAGCAAGTTTACTTAACCCTTACTCAAGTTAACATATTCATGTAATCCCTATGGATTCAAACATGTTAAGTATTACAAGTCCATTACCAATTATGGTTAATGTGCTAGACCTCCCACATTAAGCCTACCTCTTGTGGATGCTGAATATGCCGGTAGGGCTTGCGCAGACTTCTTCCACAAGTCGGACTTAACCTCGTGTCCTAGCACGTTACATGTCTATCACTTAGACCCCTTACATTAGATTTACCGCTTGTGGACGCTGGATATGCCGGGCAGTTACGGGCAGACTTCTACCACAAGTGTAATCTAACCTCGTGTCTTAGCGCCGTTACAGTTTGTAATTACTGTAAATCTAGGCATTTTCACTACTAACCAATTTTCATGTTTATTATGCCCCAATTCCCTATCCGATCTACGATACAAGTTATGCCCAAATTTAGATCAAGGTCTAGATTATGCCCCCAAATCCCAAGTTTTGGCTCAAGGTACGAATTATGCCCAAAATTCCCAATTATGTTTTACAATATGAATTATGCCCCAAATTAACCATTCCCAATCGTTCCCAATTTCGCGTGTTCGCGTATTTCAGTTATATGCCTAGGCTCGAAGGTAGTCTGGCTATAAAATAAAAAGGGAAAAAGAGAACAAGAATAGGCATAGAAAATAAAAACTGTCATATGATGATAGAATTGGTCATACTAACCGAATAGGCATAGTGACATGATTAGGAAAACTGAGACAACCCCAAATCCCGTTCTTACGGAAACAAGGGTTATCTTTGGAATATAACACAGAAACATATAATAGCAGAACAGAATTAAATAAATACACCAGATAATGAACAATAGAATATACTGGGTAAAATTAATCATCAGAGTTACACAGTATACAGGATCTTACTTAGTACAAATACAGTTCAGCTATATATAAATGTCTACAGCGGAAAAACAAACAAAATATGTACAATAGGAGCTGAACAACATAAAAAGAGATAAATGATAGAATCCATCTTCAGCTCCAGCTATCCAGAAAGAACCAGCTAAACCTGAATACAAGGCTGCCCGTGTAGAAAAAGGGGCACCCGAGTTTGAAAGTGCAACAAACTACGAGTCAGTCATGGGACTGGTATGAGAAATCTACTCAACACATATATAATTTGGCTAATCACAGGACCACGCCACTTTCGTGGAACAGGTTTACTTCATTGGATTGTCGGTGCTTTAAAACAAATCTTCCTTTTAAACATCGCTATGCTTTTTATAAAAATGAAGCCGTTATAAGACTCAGTTCCCATCACACAATGCAACGCAAACCGGAGGATAGAGTTTTTACCTTATAACGGCCAAAATATGCTTGATACGAATAAAACAAAGGCATTTGATATTATTGCTAGTGTTTATATGTTTTGAAAACAATTTCAAATCATAACTATCAATCATAGACGACATTAATGCCCCATACCACTATGTCGCCATATATATAGGTATACAATCAAAACCGCACAGTCACGTATTTGGAAATTGGATTTCCGTCATGAACCAAGGCAAAAGATAGTCCTTACCGAATTCGAGACGCTCTAGCCCGTGTCTCAGGAACAGCCGCAACTGCCCCTTGGATCGTCAGGGTCGGTCCACCGATGTGGATTATTATGCCTGAACACTACGTCTCCCCGCCCTTTGGGGCGTAAATGAGCCAACGAATGACTCCATCGGACCCGGATCGTCCGATCAAACCGAGGCGCCTCGCAACAGCAACAACCACATAGGTGAAAAGTATATAAATGTCAGGGCCGGTAGGTCACTGACACCACCCTAGCTAGAAAGAAACGCAGGCCCTCCCTGATGTCCTCTCCCATTTCTGGTTCATACCGGGGTGTGAGGCTCGCGATTTTACGTTATACACAAAGCTACGCCACACAGGCGGTGCTTTGATCATCACCACAAGACTTTGCTTTTCAACAGAAGCCCTGATCACTGCATCTTAGCATGCCACACAGGCAATTCATGCCATGCGACCGATGTCCATCAATATACAACCTCTGAGCTCGTGCGTTTCAGAGAAGGGCGTTAAGCAAAAGAATAAATTCTCCACCGCCAAACATATGTATATTTAACAGAGATCAATCGACACAGAATAAAATCCAACGTCAGACACACATTCCATTTACAAGTCCGTTCTGGGTCTGAACGAAACCGGAGGCACTAAATACCTCGCAAACCCATCGATCACCACGTACGTCTAGACGATCACCACTCATTATCCATATTTCGGGATGCCTCCCAATCAGGACCTCGGTTACCATCCAAACGAGGTGAAGATCTCCGGTCTTCGACCACCGTCTTCATCTTCGGCTTTCAATCGTCGGTCGATTATTTGAAATGAGAATTAACTCGGCCTTTTCAAATAATTCGCGTATATTTTGAATTTCAAATCAATTTATTTCAATGGCTAAATTATTCGACAACACCAATTTTGTTCTTTAATGTAATTTTCACACCAAACACATTCAACCATCAAATACAACATAAATCGAGCAAATTCAGTTTATTTCCATTCCATATTGCTTATGATATGTTATAACGATTTATCGCTATTTTTGTTTATTTTAAAATAGCCAATTTATTCAAAACGACACTTCGGGCCATAACGCGGCCATGGCGCTGTTTTTCTTCAGATTTGATTTACACATATCTGAAAATCTAACCGTTGGATCTTCATAAAATTTACATCATTAGAAAGGTCTTTTCAAAACGAATCCAACGGTTCCAGTTTCCGGAAAATCCGACGGTCGGATCTCCCGGTACAATCATTTGAATTTTCGATTTCAAAATACGAACTGCAGCATCGTTATTCGATTAAATATATAATTATATATATATAAATATAATCACTTCTGGCGCTGTTTTTCATCAGATTTGAATTAAACATTCCAGACAATCCAACCGTTGGATTTTTACAAGGTTGGTGCCGTTGGGAAGATATTTCTAAGGCGAACCCGACGGTTGAGGTTTTGGGAAAATCCAATGGTCGGATTTCCCGCACTAGTTGTTTGAAATCATGGTTTCAAAATGCGAACTGCACGACTACGTTTCGTTTTAATTTTATTTATATTTATATAAATATAGTTCATTCAATGATTTCAATATCGTTTTTACTTCAAATATTTCACTAACGCCTTAAAATTTTGGAAAATTTCGCCATAACCTCCCCTGCACCGGGAGCATCGGGAAATCTCAAATAGCTTCCCCAGTCCTTCTAATCTCAAAAAGAAAAAGAAAAAGCCAAGCGGCTAGCCAACAGGCTCATAAAATCATCACCCAAACAAAACAGTAAATGTGTACCTATTTGTCGGGCACAAAATTTTATTCCTCTTCTCTAGCCCCTTTGCTATAACCTGTTCAATGAATATGCATGTACATATATATATAGTTCTTATCATTTATCATTTTCTATTCAACTTCATATTTGATTTCTATTTGGTTTAAAAACACCATTCATTCTAATGTTACATACATAGGTACAAATCATATCATTAGCTAATTAATGAATATTTCAACTCATATATATTTATTTGAACAAGTGGCTATTTTTAACACTTCACATTTCAACGATTCATGCATATAATAAAAATGTGATTTTTATTATAAAACAACTCATTTCAAAACACTATTATTTTATATATTTCATGTCGGTGATAAAAATAGGATTTTTCTTATAAAACAATTTCTTTCAAAACGAGATTATTTTACACAGTTCATATAGTCGATAAAAGGTGATTTTTTATTATCAATCAATTTATTTCAAAATATGAATACCATTCAACACATGAATTTCAAATCAACGAATGAATATCGATTCAACACATGAAGGTTTTCTATAGTTTCTATATATAGATAAAAATGTGATTTTTATATTTAAAACGCGAATACCATTCAACACATGAATTTCTAATCAACGAATGAATATCGATTCAACACATGAAGGTTTTCTATAGTTTCTATATATAGATAAAAATGTGATTTTTATATTTAAAACGCGAATACCATTCAACACATGAATTTCTAATCAACGAATGAATATCGATTCAACACACGAAGGTTTTCTATTCAATGAATAAATATAGTTTTAGCAAATGAAAATAATTCAAACACATGAGTATTATTCAAAATTTCGGCAGCATAACGGCAGGGTAGTTAAAACCGGGACCGTCCCTAGTACGGCTCCTCGCTCTACCTTAAAACCTCGCGGTTTTTGACAATGGGGATCATGCATCTAGTTCGCACGCATGCGGCATGTATATATTTATTTCATTTCCACAAACTAATCCTATGTGGTTTCAACCAAATATTTCTCAACCACAAATGGGTATTTTTCAACCACAATCAATCAATATTAACCACAAACAATCCCAAACAACCATTCGCTATCAATCAATTTTCACAACAATTTCAACCAATAAATATCGTCCATGGTTTGTGGACGAGGGGCGTATATATATATATATATATATATATATATTTATATAGCAATTCACTTTTATTTCAACACATATATAATTTTTACAACGCATATATAACTTATACATCGAACATACAACTTATACAATGCTTATACATGAGGTGTACAACGTTTATATAACTCATACATCGACTATATAATTTATACATCGTCGTTTTCCATATTGTTTTTAAATCAGAAATCTCACATTGGGTTCCACTCCGCCGTGCTTTGCTTCTGAACTGTTGAACCGTCTGGATCTGCTCGAAATCCCAATGCAGTTCTTGTCCCGCTGTTCATAATAAAATTATATTTTTATTGCTTCATTCTAATAAATAAAAATCAGATTTTTATTTCTCTTCTTAAAAAATATATCATATTTTCAATCTTGCTATTTCTATTTTTGAAAATATATTTTATTCTATTTTCCAAAGTCTATTTTTATACTGTTTCCATATAGATAAGAAATTCTATTTCTATGCCGTTAAAAATCGAATCTATATAATGAGGAAAATCAAATCTTTGTTCTTTCAAAAATCTTGCCTTTCTAACTTATAAAAATCTAATCTTTATTATAAAAATCATATTTTTATACCTTAGCAATATATATATATATATATAATCAAATTGCTAATCATAAAACAAAAAAATCCTATTTTTACATGTATAAAATCGTATTCTTCTATGCTACTTATATAAATAAAAATCGTATTTTTATTTTCTGATTTTCCATATAAAAATCGCGTTTTTATTTTCAGATTTAAATAAAAACAAAATAAAGCTCACCGATTGAAACGGGGGGGGGGGGGGGGGGGATCCGCGGTGGCACAGCTGCAAGTGGTCGGAGGTGCTCCACCGGAGCTCGCGGGGTGCTGTCAGTGCTGGAGTAGGCGGTTCTTGGTGGGTGGCGGAGCGGTTTGGCTAGAAGGATGCGGGTTTTCAAAGGAGTGGAGGTTGTTGTAGGTGGCCAGAGGGGCGTGGGTGCATCGTTGGGTGGACTGAGGGTCGGTGGCGGTCGACTGGCGATCGGGTCGTGGCTGGGGCTAGGGTTTTCCGGCGGCGCGTTCGATTCCAGACGAGGGGAGGAGGCGAGAGGGGATGGCTGGGCACGACGTCGACGAAGGCGGCGCTGGTGGGGGAAACCTAGGGCGGCGGCGACGAACTTCGGAGGGAGGGGCGAAGGCGATTCGGGGATCGGGGAGGAAATCGATTTTTAGAAAAAGGGGGGCTCGTGAGTTATGAAAGAACAGAAAGGAGGGAGGGTTTTTTTTATAAATTTTTATATTTAATTTTAATTTTAAATTCAAAAAGGTTGCTTTTTAATACGAACTCGAATCTGAAGCCAACGACCGTCGCCTCTAGCTAATTACCCCCATTCCGAACACAATGGGATATGTATCGTGAGCCAGTTTGGCTGTTACGATCAGTTTTCGTTTAAATTAACATTTAAATCATTATATTGAATTTTAAACGTACATTTCAATTTACCAGGGCCACATACTAACTCTAAAAATTCCAGAAAAATATTTTCTAGCTTCGTATTGACGATACGGTCCTAACGAAACTAATTTCATCGAATTCTGAGACCATTTGCAAAAAGGCCCATTTTTGGTCGATCCAATTTAACTGTAATTGACCAAAACACATTCTCTTTTGCCACGCTCACATACTAGCTTCAAACATTATGAAATTTGAAACCTAGCAATAACTTCACATCCTGGATCCAACAAAAGTGGTTTTGTCGAATTCCGAGGTCGTATGCAAAAATGGCCAATTTCACGGGCTATATAAATTCCATAGCGACCGTTCTGAAAATTCATTCGGCCAAAACTTTTGCTTTCTGCTATGAAATTTCGATTTTTCAGATTCGTTAGAAAGGTATTCACTAACAGATTTAAATATTTTTGGTTTTGCTAAAATCCGTTTTGTTTTGCACCCGGTACAGTCCGACAAAGTTTGAATTCAATTTTTGAAACTGCAGCGCCTTTTCAAGCCTTGTTTATAAATATAATTAATTATATTCGTTTTCAATTGTCGATTCAACTCACTTTTCATTGCCATTATTTTAAATATTTATTTTAAATATTTATAATCCATTATTTTAGCCAATTTAAAAATTTTAAATTGGTTCAGATTTTCTGGGTCGTTACAAAAACTAACATAATAGGCATAAGGTGACATGATGAACAAAATAGGGATATCATAAACAGGCATGATGAGATCTAAACAGCGAATTAGACATATAATTAATAACAGATCTGATATGGTTTCATATCATTAATAGGCATAGGCTTAGATACAAACTTGTAGGCATGTCAAGATTAATTTCAGGTGTTTATATCTAAAATTAACATAGACTCGCTGTGATTGGATCTAAAGAACAGGGAATAAAACGTAGATGACGTAGCACAGATCTCTGAATTTGTCTAACTCTTGTTGTTGAAGAAGAAGTAGTCTAGATCAAACTATGTTGGAGCAACAACTCGTTGTCGCCATTGAATTAGGTGAATAAAACAATGGGATTAAGGTCCTATTTATAGCCTAGGGTCAACGAATTTGGTCAAAAAACAAGCCCAGATACGTAAACTGAATCTGCCTCGGATCTGGGGATGTCACATGGGTGTCGACAACTCTAGGGTGGGGTCGACCCCCAACGGTCCGAATTCCCACCCTAGCCCACGTCTTCTGATTTCTAATTATTTTCTGATTTTTTTGAGTTGTTTTGTATATATATAATTCTCTTGTGCGTATACAAACTTCAAACCTTAATATCTTCTTCATACGATGTCCATTTTACGCAAATCACGTGTCTATCTTAAGCAGAATTCTGAGACGAACACAGTGGCGCAATCCCCGAAATCTCCAAGTTAAGAAGAATGTATATCCTGACATCCATCACCCATATACTCATTCATCAATCACATGTATCCATTGTCCTTAAAAGATTTCTAATGTTTATATGAACATATGCAAAAGTGCATATATATGTCCCTATACTATTGCGAAAGATCAGGCGACCTACTAATCCAGTCGACCTCCTTAATGCAAGGTATGTTAGTGCCATGAATCCATCATTTATGCTAATAATCCTAATATAACATGAAAGTTCTATATGTGTGCGCAATCATTCATCCAAATGCAACATCTACATGATGATACACCCATTTTTTTGGTATATCCTACGGGGTTGAATGGTCCCCTTCTATTTTATTTATATTATAAGAAATTATTACAACATAAACGTGTGGAAACAAACAAAAAGCTAAAAAATAAAAGACAGAAAATTAAGAAGAAAGAAAAGCAAACAAGAGAGGGGAAGCAGTCCCACTTGCGTCCAACAATGATATCAAACCCAAAAGGAGACAACCTAATTTCCTTTCGTATGCTACTGCAGATGATATAGTATGTGTGAAGCTTGCTTTCCTTTTTACCATTGAATATTCTTTGGTTCCTTTCTTTCCAAACTTCATTGATGGTGACCTTGAGCATAATCAATAGCTCGTATGTAGAACTTTGTTTCCATCTCGTTGCTTTGTATATTGTCATCTATTCTCTTTTGTTGTCAATCTTCGGTGCCTCATATCCTCCTCTTTCTTTGATCTTTATCCATAGGAATCAGAGTAGGAGCAGGTAAAGAAAAGATGATCAATGTCTTCCTCACATGATTTGCAGAATATGCATGTCTTTGATACGTTCATTCCTTTTCGCGCCATATTGGATAGTGTACGTAAGCAATTCACATAGACTTTCCAAAGCATGAAGTTAACTTTTCATTTGATTTGGAATTCCAAATTATTCTGAGCCATAGGCATCCACACAGCTGATCTTCGACCATAAGAGTTCTGTAAACTACTGATGTTTGGTGCTGCACTTTCTCCCTCGTCCACACATAATTCTCCAGCTGCAAAAGTGTTTATGTTGCTCCATCATACCGTCTCCACACCATATTTATGGTACTGCTTGTAGATCTAGGCAGAGATACCAACCCATTCCTAATATGAAGTTGCTTTGGCATTCATAGGGATGCCACTATTTACCATGTCATTATATTCAACATGCTTGTGAAGAAGCATACCGATCTCAAGCCATGGAGAGTACCAGAACTTCGCTTTGCTGTCTGAAGATAAGCATATCATCGTGTGTGGCAGAACTTTATCTCATATTTTAATCATTGTTTTCCATACCCAGTTGTGCGATGGCTTTAAGATTATTGTCTATATGTCATCGTGTTTCAGATTACGTTTGAGACTCCATTGTACCCTTAGCGTTCCTCTCTTCTGAAGTAATGACTGTAAATGCTTAGACAAAGCAACAAAATTCCACTGCTTAATGTTTTTCGATCCCAGACCTCCATATTTCTTGGGTAACTCAATTTTGGCGTACGCTAGAGCCAGCTTTGTGTGAATTGAACCCATCCAAAGAAAATTCCTCATTGCAGTTTTCACCATGTTTAGCAGTTGGTAGGCAGAATGAATGTTCTACACCAATAGACAGTCATCGAAAATATAATTGCATTTAAGACAACTAGTCTTCCGGATTGAGAGAGAAACTTGTTTTCCCAGCGTGAAAGAGTCGACGTGTGACGGCCTGCCCCAAACCAGCCGACGTTTCCCCGAAATGTGCTATGCCGATGCCCAACTAGCACGGGACGGTCGTCAAAAGAAAGGGTTGAAACGATGAACTAACAAAGAACATATAGTATATCTCATAGCGCATGGAATAAAATATAATAATAACATAACTTGACATAAAACAGGCGAGACGGTGTATAAGCTGAAAACTAAATCATCATAGCAGTGGAAATCCATAATACAACTTATGATCCACATCTTTATTACAACTTTAAAATACTGTCTATAAAGCAAAAAGGAAAGGTGCACTACTAATGCCCGAAGCAGTGACCAGCAACAACACAGGGAGAATATATGGGAATGATACATGTAAGCCTCCTACTTGTCTCCAGACAGCTGCTCGTGCATAACCAGTTAACATGTCTCTACTCTGCTCATTTGGGAGCACCCAGAGTAATAAGAAGAGACATAAAACTCTGGGCCAGACAAAAGTCTGGTATGAGCGATAAGCAGCAAAAACAGAACAATAATAGGTATACATAACCATACCTGAACCTGGACCTACAACCAAAGAGTTAACACAACAGGGTGTACAATACTCTAAGATGATACTAGCACATGGTATGAAAATAATGGGGAGGAGTTGTGCATGTCATGGTGATAGCAAACATCAAACATAGCAATCATCCTCACATCTCTCACTCAGTGCGTAAAGTATACGATATCTACCGCTTTGTTCACCAAATCTTTGCTATGATCACTTGCCCTTGGGAATCATAATGATCCCATTGCGCTGATCCATAGCCTATAATCCTTTGCTATGTTCACTCTGCCCCATGGAGTCATGACAACTCCACTGCACTGGCTCATAGCCATGCCACAGTCACTTTGCCCCATGGAGTCGTGACAACTTCAGTGCACTGATCCATAGCCAATATTCGTCTCTCAGTGGTGAGTCAAAGCTACAGACATCGATAACCCCTTTGCACACGTCTCGCGGCAAAGTCCAGCTCATGAAGTTAACTCGTTGGTTCCTGTCTGGATCCTGAGTTCTAACTTCCTATTTGGACTACCTTTGCATCTCGGGTTTTGGTCTTTACCCCGTTTCGTGATCTTCCTTGCGATTCGTGACCATCGACCTATGCTCCTCATTCCGATTCATGATCTTCAGCCGGCTGTGGTCCCCATGTGGACCTGGTTCGTGGGTCTTCATGCTCGTGAGGCTGGTTCGTGATGGCGGTGCTGGAGCGGTTCGTGGGTGCACCTGGTCCTCTGCTCGTGGCGCCCTGGCTCGGAAAGTGGTTCGGCTTGTGCTGGCTCATGAAGATGGTTCGTGGGATGTGTGTGGGTCCATCCGGTTCGTGGCTCACCTCCTACCTTGGCTCGTGACACATGCCTCACGAATGAGGGGGGAGGGGCTCACGAATGGGTCCCTTCACAACTTCCTGCAACTCTTTCTAGCAACTGTTTACGCCATAAGACGACATTTTCGACCAACCTAACAGTTCTAGGCAATCACAAAACATTCCAAACAGTAATAACAACATATAGAATCAACCATAAACACCAAAACAATGATTATAACATGTTAATATAGATCAAACACACCCAAAACCCATGTTTTCCCCTTAATCTCCTTAATCATGATTTAATCATACGATTAGCAAAATATGTCCAAATTAACCCAAATTTTTATCAAAGCCCTAAAATAATATTTCGGAATTTCTAAATATTTTCCCAGAATTTTAGCATGCATAATTTCATTAATTAACACCAATCACCCCTAATTAGCCATAATTAGTGTAAAAATGTGCAAATCACTCGCCTTAGCCACAAATAAAATACTAGATTTGAAACTCTACTATTTAGGCGCTATTTCCAATGCAACACAACAACTTCTACTCTGATTTGACACTAATCTTCCTTGACTTGGTGTAGATTAAGCTAATGCGTGATTAGAAAGCGATTTGAGATGAATTTAGAAGGTGGAGGCCATTGCTAGGGTTTCAAGGATGTAAATGGCGGCTGGACAACTAAAATGAAATGTTTTCCCTAATCCTTTCAACCCTCCCATAACCCTAATCCCGAAATGTGTTATGGGCCTAGCTGCTAATCACCCTAATTAGGCTCGGTTAAGTTGTTTTTCACCTTCTAGACGTCGTTTCAGCCATATCTCCCAAATGGTAAGTCCGTTTGGCTAATGTGACCACTCTACGGAAAGGTAAACCATCATTTGAATCCAATGGAAGTGGTTTCAGGTCAAAACTCCTTACCGATAAAAAGTTATGGGCAAAACAAGATTCGCCCAGGGCAAAACGATCATTTAAAAATCGACGGAAATCGTGAACATGGGAAATGACCCCAATAGTCGTTCCCCAAAGTTACACGACTGTATGACCTCATATGAAAATGAAATAAATATCCTACGATCTTCCGATGCGTAGACTACGGGTCGTTACACGACGTAATTTTTTCATATAAAGGAATACACTGCGTCGTGGATATTCGCTTAGTTGCCGGTGGTATTCCTAAGTAAGACACGGTAGAAGGCATTACTTCCATTCCTGTTCTGTCTTCTATAATGAGAGCTTGAGAGGGGGTTATACTAGAATAAAGAATTTAGGATTTGTCGCAATTAATGCACAGCCTAGAAAAGGAGTAAAAGGATTGTAAAGGTGACATAATGCATTCAATTGAGGAAAGGGTTGGTTTTGTAAATACCAGGAGATCATCAGCAAGTGCTAATGAGGTTATCATTGGCGACTTACATTTTGGGTATAGAACATAATTTTTCAGATGAACCTGCCTCTCAAATTCTTGCTTAAAGCCTCCATTATCATTATAAATAAATACGCCGAGATCAGATCACTCTACTTCAATCCTTTCATGCCTTTGAAATACCCTACAGAGTGAGTGTTATATACAAGAGTATATTTTACCATTGAGGTGCATAGATATATCCAGTAAATGTATTTCACCGAGAATTTCATCTTTATCATAATGTCAACAAGAGCAGGCCATTTCACCGAGTCGAAAACCTTTTTTATATCAATCTTTAACATCACTCTTGGGGTAGCATTTGATCCAGAATATCCATTTAATTGTTCATGTGTCAGCAACATATTGTCAAGTATGCTGCGCAAGGGGAGAAAAGATGCTTGATTCGAAGATACAACTGGTTGGAGCACTTCCTTTAGCCTTTTTTGCAAGGATTATAGAGATAGATTTGTATATAATGTCACAACAAGCGATTGGTCTGAACTGAGAGACAGTCGTGGGGTTTTGGCATTTGGGAATCAAGGCTAGATTGGTTGAGTTTATAGAAGAGAGTAGTTTGCTGTGGAGGAAGAAACTGTTCACCGCTTTCAATACGACAGGGGAGACAATATGCTAGCAATGAATGTAGAAGGTGGCTGTAAAGCCATCAGGCCCAGGAGAAGCAACTTTCCTCATAGAAAAGAAAGCTTCTTGATGTCGTTATCAGTCACTGGACTTACAAGATGCTCTTGATTCTCATCAGATATTGAGTCAAATCCGAAGGTTGCCTAGGAAAGTATGGTCTGGTTTGTCACTAATCTCTCCCAATAATTCAGTGTAGTATTTTAGAAACACACGATCCACATAGGAAGGAGTCAAATGACACTTCCCATTTGCATCGTCTATTTGGTGTATGAATTATTTTAATTGTTTTATCTTCAATGAGGCATGATAAAATTTTGTATTCCTATCACCATGCAAAGACCACTGTTGTTTGTTTTTCTGTCGCAACATCATAGCTTTAGTTTCTAGTGCTTCTTCTAATTACAAAACTAGATCCTTCTCAAGTTGGAAAAGTGACGTATCCGCATTTGGTTGTAGTGTTTGTTGCTAAACCTACTCTAGTTCTTCTGATATTGTTGTTGATCTCTTGCTTCCCCTTCCATATATGTCTTTTGACCATTTCTTCAATGCCTCCTTAGCGTTCTTGAGCTTTTGCTGCAATATCAATATTGGGTTGCCATATGTATGTATGCTCCAAGCTTGTTGAACAACCTTCAACATAGTAACATTCGTCGTCCATGTTGGATCTAGATTAACCCTAGAGGGGGGAGGGGGGAGTTAGTAGGCTTTATTGAATTTTAGCGAGATATAATAAATATCAGATCACAGAATGCAGCAGAAATAAAAAAGCAGAAAGTAAATGACACAAGATATACCCAGCTTCGGCAAAATCCTGCATACTACTGCATTACTAAGGTTTCTACTAGGTAATATAACAAATCCCGCTTACAAGACCATGTAAACTCGTGAACTCCTCGCTCCTATTCTAATCCTACGCTCAAAACCCTAGACTGATCTATATCCTCTAGATAAAATTTTCCCTAGCTACAAACCCATAGCTAGTAAACCCTAATTTTTACAGACTCTAGTAAACTGCCAGTTAAACCCCTAACTGGATCCCCTAGAATTTTACAGACTCTAGAAACTGTCCAACGATTACAAAATAAAAACAATACAAAATAAAGTAACACAAGCTAAACCCTAGGATTTAAAATAGAAGGATCATCCCCTTTTAACACTTAAAAAATTTGGCTGACCCATTTCCATTTTTGCAAAGTCCGATTTCTCTTGATTCTCCAAATAGAAATGGTGGTAGAAGAATTTAGGGAAAAATATCTAGGGTTTTCTGGTTCCTCCAAATCGATCGTGATTGATGTTGTTCTGAAAATAATCTCTAGTGCTCGAATCTGATGTGTTCCTCGTCTTCGATTAGGAACTCTGATGGCTTTCAATCGAATCCCTAGAAACTGTAAGCTCTCTGAATTTTAGTCTTTGGTTGCTTGAATTGATTTTGTTGGTTTCGATAATTTCCTATGCCAATGATGAATGATTTTTCATAGGGTTATAGGAAACCCTATTACTCTCTGTTTCACGTGTAATGACTTGGCTGATTTCCTTGATTAATTCGATAATGATTTCTTTGCTTTGATGACTTGCGTGAATCCCCTTTTTTGTTTCCTCAGTTTAATTTGGTCCCTTGTAGTGAGCAGCTTTAAAAAAATGATTTCTTTCCTCTGTGAACTTTGTTGCCTTGTTTTAATAGAGTGATTGATTACATGATTCAATGCCGAATATATCTTGAGAAAATTGGAAATATGTAATTGCTATCCCCTTTAAAATGTTGCCAAAAAATGCTTGTTTAATTTGTTTAAAAACTGGAAATATTTGATTCATTGTTGCCAAGTTTAATTGTTGCCAAAATATCTCATCGAATTAAATCTGCCCATTTTGAACTGTTGCCATGTTTGATATATGCCAGACCATCATTCCATAAAAGAATCAAATATAATGCTTCTATCATGTTTAGCTGGTATCATGAATGATTTCTGCTGAATAAAAGCTTGCCAAAAAGTTATGTTGAAATTTCTTGCTCCTTGCTTGATTTTTGGAATTGATTTGAAAACTGAAAGTCGATTTAATCCCATTAGAAATCTGGTATTTCCTCTTGCATGTTTTAAAATCTGGAAATACATAATTTGAATTTCTAGAAAGAGACAGATTTCTTGGCAACTTGATTGGAGTGATCATTTCTGGAAACAAAACATAAATTGAAAAAAAATGGCCCCTTGCTTCCCATTTATATGTATACACTCATTTGGTTTTGCAGTGTCATTGTATATGCACCACCACTTTGTGCCCATCATTGTTTTGATCAGCTGTGAATATCACTTGCTATTTCCAAGCGACTTTGTCCATGTATCATGCTGTTTTGACCTTGCACAATGATTGTGCTGTTGCACTTGTCCATTTTGTGATGTATTTGCATTATATGTTGGCTTCTCCATATATTCTTGTGCATGTCCACATATATCTGTATTGCTATGCACCCATATAATGGCTTGTGCTCGACCACTTTGCTGCCTTATTATATGTTCGACTGAACTGTGTTGATCATACTTGCTTATCCAGTTTGCTTATTATCATGTGCATGTCGTGAAATGTACACTCACTTGCACTATGTTGCACTATGACCTGTCACATATTAATTTGCTTGGTTAATACACCACTTTGAAGCTGCCTTTTGTCATGTTGATCTGAATCTTGATGTGCTCCATCACCACACTTTGTTTCTGAGTTGTTGTTGCATCATGTCATTTTTGCATGCACTTGAACTATATAGCTGCACATCTGAAAGCACATTTGTTTCTTGGCTTGACTGCTTTGACACATGTTGATTAAGCTGACTTGATTGCTGCTAAGTTGATCATGATCCCATCCTTGTCTCACTTGACCATATTACATGTAGGTGTTGTATTTTGGCCATCCATACTGATTTGAGTTTGTATGCATGTACTTGCACCATACTGTTTTATGCACCATTCATTTGATAACTTCATCACCACACGTTTAGTTGCTGCCTTGTACATGAGCATGCACTTGCTCGATCACTTTCTGTACTAACTTGTTGCTGTTGCCATTTGGAAAAATTCCACCATTGTGCTCGACCATGATCATGACTTGTCTTTACCATGTTCACCTGTACATATGTGTATATATACACAACAGTTTGTGTATACATATGTCATGCACGTGTAATTTATATTATATATCAGTAGACTGCTGCACTGTGTTGAGGCGGTTCAGAATCAGCTAGTTTTGACGCTGGTTCTGATCAACAGAGCAGTGTAGTGTGTTGAGGCTGATCTGCAACCACTAGAATATATACAAACTGTCTAGACCCAGATGGATATATATATATATAAATCGGATCAAGGCATGAAAAATGATGAGAAACACACCAGAATTCTGAGGCAAATAAAATTTATATTAACATGTATTTAGCTTTATTTCTATTGCAGTGTACTGTGTGTGTTTCTGTTTTATGTGATAGGTAAGTAGGTGGTGACTGGACTGACTGTGCGCTTTAGACAGTGTTGAGTCAGTGCATGTGTCAATATGTATGTATATGTGTCAATGAGTAAAAGAATGTATGAGTGACCGAGAGTTGTAGTGAGGAGTTGTGTATATGAAATTGTATATGAATATGAATTTGGATATTAGTGAAACGCACAAATAGAGGAGTTATATAAGTTGTATTGTTTGAATGTTTGAAATAAAATATTCTATTTGAATAAAATACTGTGTGAATATTTGAATTTCTGTACAGTCGTATTCTATTGAAATATAAATATTATATTCATGTCTTTGATGTATATATGAAACAGTACAATAACAAACACATTTATAATAATATATGTTTGTTTGCTATCATCAAACAAAAATCATATAATTGTGTATACAACACCATTATATACAACAATCTCCCCCTTTTGATGATGACAAACAAATATTAAGATTTTGAATATAATAAATGTGTTTGACAGTAAAGAATTGAACTCCTCCTATTTGAACGTTCCCCCTACAACATAAACTCCCCCACAACTGTGCATGAGGGATAAAGAATAAAAAATGAAATTTTCAATATTAAAATATTTATAAAATAATCACTTATAAATCAAAATCTCAACCCATTGTCCCTCTTTTGTTATCATCAAAAGGATACCGAAATTAAAATATAGCTAAAAAATGACTAAAAATATAATATCAGCTTAAGAGGAAGAACGGTCATCATAAATCTCTATCAGTCAAACAAAAATCATAATATTCTAAGAACTGGAAGCAAATTTCACATTGTAGAGAATGACTGATTTACGATGAAATTTTTAAAAACGGAGAGAGTTTTAAAATGATTTCCAATTATTTTCCAATATTTTTTTTATAAAATTGAAGCACAAAAACAGTGATGGATTTGGACTATAATTATAAATTCAATTTAAGTGATGCAATTAAATAATCTCAAACAAATCATAATACATCATAAGATATTAACACATTCACAGACTAGAAGAAATGGATTGATAGGCTGGATTTGACACACACAAGAGAATTTCAAAAAAAAATATTTATTCAATTTTTTTTTCTTTTAATTTAAGAGCACACTGACCACACATAACCAGATCTTGGATTTTTAAATGAGGTCAGTTGCAGCTTAAACATAAGTAATCTCATAACCATGCATAACCAGAGTTTGGATTTTTAAATGAGGTTAGAGAAACACTTATGAATTTTATATTTTAATTATTTTCTATTCCAAAATGAAAAACTCCTCAGTATATAAAATCAGTATGGATGATAGAAATGTGATAGGTACAGAAATGGTTTGTGAAATAAATTTCTAAATTGATCACATTATGAAATATGCTTAACTATACCCGAATCATTGAAAATTTTCATTTATCACTAATTCTGAAAAAAAATAATACAGTCACATTTCCATCACAAAATATTTCCACTATTTATCCAAGACGATTTAAAAAATATTACACTCTCCACATTAATGTAAAATCATAATGGATGGCATAATGATGATAGATAATGAAGATGGTCGTGAAATAATCGACAATTCAAAGATATTATAATAGCTGTTCAACCATCATGAAATCTAAATAAAATTTCCTCTTGTTGTGAAATATACTGTAGTCACAGCTCATCACAATTTCAAAACTAATAATAATTTTGATGAATTATAAATACAGTTCAATTTGGTTATTATTTTCAATTTCTGAATAAATAATCAATAAATAATTTTAAAATTGGAAATCAATTACAAGAGGGAATTGAGGAATCTATACAAGACAAAGAGATTTAATATATATATATATATTGAATGAGAATCAGATCAATAATTTTTTTCAGCACTTCTAATCTGATACCACTTGTTGTCTCTGCTAACGGGGATTTTAATATGACACAGGTGGTTAATAAGGATATCTCAGACAATAGAGTTTTAACCACAAAGCCTAAGCAGACAAGACTAAAAAAATCAACCAAATTAATTCCAACTATCAGAGATGCAATTAATATTTCATCAAAGCAAGCAGTCAATAAAAAACATTTCTCAAATCAATATCAGAGCAGCACAAAAAACTGTTTCAATTCAGACTTGTCAAGAAGACGTTTCAAAGATATTTCTGATGGTTACAAAGGATGATGATCCGATATTAAAATAACAGTTTATTTGAAACCATTTGAGGGACTATGAAAATCTCAAGATTCAATGAATCGATCACACCAGATTATAAGATTCAAATCCAAGATATGTGTGAGATTCAATAAATCAATAATTTCAAATGATTTTAAACAAACAGATATTCAAGTCAAAAGACCATGAAATAGCAGTGAGTTTTAAGACCAGATATTCAAGGAACTTTCCATAAGTATTTTCTGACAAGTACACGAGAAATTTTAGATCATTTACATCAACTTTGAGAGATACTCATGATCCAAAAAGAATTAAAAATATTTTATTTGAATCACTTGAATCAATGTCTAATTTTGAGATATAACGAATCAGTCACACAAGATTGATAATTTCAAATTTAAGAGGTGCGTGATATTCAAAATATCAAGAATTTCAGATGATTTCAAACAAACAAATTTCAACCATAATGATCATGAATAAAGATGAATTTCAAGATGTATCACTATGATTCAAGACAAAGCAGAATATTCAAGCCAATCTGAAGATCAATGAAATTATCATAACTGAGAAGTAGTAGTGTGTTGTAATGAGTATAATATTTCAAGCTTTTCTAAAATGAATTAGAAGAAACTCAAAAAAGCAGAGGTGTGTGAAATTCCATTAAATTTTTAGATCTTCAAAAATTTAGAATTCAAATCAACAGTGTTCAAGATATGACAAGAATACACCAACACTGTTAGGGATTCAGAAATCAGAAAATAAACTTCAAAACAATTGCAGAAGATCATAAATTTGAATTTAGGATTTGGAAATGATTAAAACATCAGAGTTTTATTCAAGTAAAGTGATTTTCCAGAAGATAATGAATTCTACAATTTGAAGTCAAGAAAGCTCAGAATAAAAAGAATATGGCAGTGTCACATCAAATAAGCATAATAAGAAGAAGAGGTAGAAGGAGGAAGACAAGGAAAAAAAATGTGAAGTCCCATATTTTCTATAGTCTGATATTTAATATAATTTATTATTTAAATATCAATTTGGAATTTTAACTGGATTCATAACATATAATTTATTTATATAACGAAGTTAGAACGTTTAATTTATATAATTATAATTCGAACTTGTAAACGTTGCGGTATTTTGTAATTTAAAATTTGGAATTCATGTATATCAGTACAAACATAAGACGCTCAACCGCTCAATGACAATTGATGATGAAATTAAATAATCATACGAAACAGAACGTTCAATCAATGCATTGCTTACCATATGATGAGACACGTGCTTCGCACATGGAAAAATTGTTCGATAGGTTATATAGGTCTCGAAAATGATTTATACTCCAAACGACCTCCGTTTTCGACGAAAAAAGTTTTATTGTAATACGTATGGCTAGTTATTGTTAGATTTCCACTTTGAAGCCAATCGGAGTTGTTTTATCGGGGTGTGTAATTTAAGGGTAAACCGATAAATTGAAATAACGTCGTTGTGCCTCCGGATTCTGTTTATAACAAAATAAATTTCCTTGGGACCGCAACGTTGAGACGTAGTAGTGCATTCGTATTCGTTGCGTTTGGAGTTCGTGTGCATGTATGCGAATTTAATGGGCGACGTTAAATAGCGGTAAGCATATAAAATAAAAACTACCCTAAATAACACACGGCTACGCTAAACACAATAAATCTGCAACATGTACCTTTTTCATTAAACCAAGCACAGACGACCCATTTGGATAGGAAACAATACTCCCCACATGAAAATATCTTCTGTGAATTGATGGGAGGAGACAACACGCTGACACGCACAACCTATGGATATCATACTTTTTGGCAATGGATACCACACTTTCAGAGCTGCCTAGTGAAATGAAATTTCACTGCGCTACCCTAGATTTTCATAAAGCTGAAACCCTACCCTAAATTACACATGCTTCATGCTTAAGGAAAATATATGTCCTTGCTGCTCTGCCTATTTCTTCAGCTACTACCGTGTCTTGTGATTTCAAACTAGCTCCTTCGCCTAAGGAAAAAGGAACGCAGCTACCGATACATGCTGTTATGTCACTTTCTATCACTTGACTACTGCATGCGACATACGTGCCAGCGAAGACAATACAAACCTTCTATATCCCTTCTATTTGACGTTGATCTTATCCCCGTATTTTCTTCTCTATAAATGCGCTGTAGACAGCGATCCTTTTGCCATAAGTTTTTCACCATTACAGTGCAAAAAAAGACATCACCCTGGCTTCAAGAATAATAAAACACGCAATCCCACAATTTTAATCGAAGCATAGAAGAAGAGGTTTGCATAAAATAATGGGTTTATATTATATACAACATAATCTTATACGGACGGTGTACAGTCGAGTTTTGGTAGGCTGAGCGAGAGTCGGGTTCCGGCAGAGGAGGCGTAGCAGTTTTCAACAGACAAGCTGTGTACGTGGGTTCACTAGGAAGGCTGCGGTGTCCGTGGAGAACGGTGCGAAGGTGGAGAAGAGGAGATGAGGACGTGGGTGGATCAAAGTCTGAAGCTTGGATCTGTTAATACTGAATCCGCGGGGAAAGTCGGTTCGTTCAAAAGAAAGAGTGAGTTTCACTGTTCATTTGTTGGGTATACATGAGCAACAATTATAACGTAAGGCATTTGGAAAGAGAAAATATATAAAACAAAGAAGGAATCGACAGTAGTTAAAACAACAGGTGGGTGGAGTTTCGTATGTAGACAAGAAGAGAGAAGCAGCAGTGGAGTTTCGAAATACATGAATGGGAGGTCGACGAAGAATGGTTACTGTAGAGGAGCGAGAAACAAATGGGCGGTGCTCCAGTGACGTCGGAGCTGGGTAGTCCGAGGGAGAGGTGCGTGCAGGGTGTAATGGTGTTTTGTGCATGCGTGAAGGGAATAAAGCAGTGGTTTGAAAACGTGGGTATTCCCGTTTGAAGTATTGTGTAGGAGTTAGGAAATGAGAAGGATCGGCTATGTTTTGGTGTTTGCATGGATGGAGAATGGAATCAACGGAAGGAAGAATTACAGAGGGTGGAGGAAAGAAGAGTACAACGATGGGAAGAAAGTTTAAGGAGTTGGGTTGAGTTTCGTAGTGGGCTTGCGGGCCAAATATTAAAAAAAAGATGAATTAGAACATGACATGAGGGGAGGAAAACAAATAAAAAGGGAAGCATATTATGTTCGATCATCATTCTTTGGAACTGTGGGAAATGGAGTGGTCAACCGTATAATTTGAAGGTAGTAAAGGTATGTAATTTAATTAAGGAAATATTATAATAAAATTAAATAGTTAATTATTAATTAATAATGGTATAAATTGTTGTTAATAATTTTCTGTTAGGTTATCGGAGTTTAACGGAACAAGTGGCGACATAATCGTGGTACCGTACACAATCGTATGGAATAGATTTTGACAGGAATTGAGACAGCTGCTAATTACGGTTAAATTAAACGTTGTTTAATTTAACTGTAATCGAACCGCTACAGTGAACAAACGAAATCCAAGTGAGTATAATTCACTCAGTTTACCCATTTATATTTTATATATATCAGGTTTTATTTTGTGTGCTATGATTAATAAATTGGCTGCTATTTACTATCTATATATATATATTGGTTGATTTATCGTTAGTTTAGTTAAATAAAATCTAACCGTTATTAACGGTTAATTCCAAACGAGGTAACTTACCTTGTTGGTTACGTTTATAGTGATATAAACGTGTAAAACTGAAATACAGATGTTTGCATTATTGATTGATCGTTGAATATTATCTCTGTTTATTATTATTTGAGATAACGTATTTGAGTGCAGGGAAAACAGGTTGGAGGGATCCAACGGGATTCCTCAAATTTATTATTTATTTTCATATCACATTATATAAAATGTTTGATCAACCTGATTAGATGATTGATGTCTTTATTGATCGTTGAATCTAGATTCAACGTTTGTTTTGTTATTAACCAATGGGCAGTATTGGTTGGGTAATTGGCAGCATATGGCCTATAAATAAATCGTTTATTAAATGTTGATTTACCGTCAAGTAAATCGACAGTAATGAAGTTATAAAATTTATTTTATAACTAAAAATAGATTTTTAATCTATTAATTGGAACAAAAGTTATTTGAAAAGAAATACTTATTTATTATTTAAGTTACAAGAAATTATTAAATTGTTTTATAAAGAAAATTCTTATGTAACGATAATTATAAGTAAATGAGCAGAATTAGTGTAACAGTTAAGAGTGGGATTAAATGGAATTTATATAATTAATAAATTAATTATATTATAAATTAATTTAAAGGAAGGGTTAATTGGATTGGTTAACGAGATAACCGTGTTTTGAATCAAATGTTTTATCCAGGATCGGTTATTAAATTAAATTAGTTATTGATTAAATAAATCTATTGAAAGTGTTTAACGAATATTTGTAAATGTTAATAAGATTTTTAAATAAGAGAAATTATTATTTATTTTAGTAATAAAGAATTTAACTACTATACAGTAGTTAATAATGAAATAATTTATTATCTTAATTAATAGGGATCTAAGTGATTATTACTTAAAGGAAATTCATTTATGTCAATAATCGAGTTGGGAATGAAACTAATTGAATTAGAAAAGAGTGATGATCGGTTTTATGGTAAAGCCCGGATTTTTGTAACGAAGTCATAAAAGAGATTTCGAATTGATGCGATAGCTTAAATAAAAAGTTTTATTTAAAACATTTGAAGCAGGAAAGAAGAAATCATGATAGAAAGGGATTTTGTATTAAACCAAAGTTATATAAATAAAGTTTATAGACAGGGCATGAAGTTAAAACATTGATTTTGAGTTGACATTACTTAGTAATGAAATTAAGCGAAACAATTAGAATTGAACGAGATTTCCAAATTAGAAATAGTTAAATGGATTAGAAGGGAAATCATATGAGTTGATAAATAGTATGATGAGAGAATTAAGAAATGGAAAGGTTCTCCGACTACGAACAAGGGTTCGAGGAATTATTGTCATATTTCCAATATAAAGAAAATGAAAGGAGATTTCGTAAAATTATACGATAATTACGAAGTAAAAGGAATTTAAGAAATGAGTTGAATAAGTTTATTCAAAGGGAATAAGGGCTGGTTATAGTTTCCAAGCGATGAAAACTAAAGAGATTTCGTAATGATATCTTACGTGAAATTTGAGTGAACGCAAGTGGAGTATATATATGATCAAATTTTAAGTATTAAAAATGGTTTTGCAAATCTTCTTATAATTAAATAAGAGGTAAATATTGTGTTTTAATATATTAAAAGATTAAGAGGTTTCAGTTTGTTTTTAAATTAAAAAGGGCCAAGTGATGCTGAGTACTTAACCAATAAACTCATTTTATTTTTATTGTTGAATGGTTGTTTATTTGATAGTTAAATAACCGACTATCAAATTAATTTGACCTATACGGTTGTTGGTACGGAAAGACCGGGGTCGAATTATATTCGAAAGCCATTCTGACCAGCAAATACGAAATTGAGAAGATATCAGATGCTGAGCAAGACGGAGCCATTGAAGACCATAGATCTTCATAAAACGGAAGGATTACTTATATCTTTGGTTTACTACTATAGTTTTCAATGTTTACTATATATGAAATTAAATTTATAATTTATAACCAGAGATGTACTGTGGTTCTATCGTGGTTGAAATCTACGGATTTGTAAGGACTACTCGCTACTGATCTATAGGGTGATTCCTAGGATGTGGTAGGAGGGTACCTTCGGTTCATCCTGTTCCTGGATGACTTGTATGGATGAATGTCTGACAGAGTATTTCTTAAGAATCACGTATGTTGATTTTTACAAACGTGTCTCTGTAGGTGGCAGAGAAGACACCTTCTCTTAACATTCACCCATAGTATTATTGTGAATGTCAATTAGTGATTTGGCGGATCTGACGATGTGGCATTCAAAGTGAATGGTGATATGTTGTTCAAAAGGAAATGTCAGACCTCAAGCCTCACAACCGGAAAATGACAACAATCGGGCTGGCAGCATGGCTATGTGGGTCGCTCCCATTAAGGTGTATAATCACCTATCTAGAGAAATCCCTTTTCCTTCTATCTATCGAGGCTGCCCTTTTCGGGAAACGGTTGCTGATCCCAACCGTTGGTGATATACATTCGATACACTCAAGCGAAATGAGTGGTCGGTCTTGTGTGGGCCGGGTTGCAAGACGTTCTTGTTGAACCCAATGTATTTTCCTCTAGAGATACACTATCGGAAGGTGGTCCCATACCTTGTCATAGTTGGAAATCCAATCTCCAATAAGCGCCTACGGTTTTGATTGTATACTATATATGTGGAGCGTGAGATGCAAGTGTTCCGCTAGATTGATATTTATTTGTGATTAGACACTATTATAATATCAGAGAAATATATGATTTCAAAAATGCTTTGGGTTATAGTAAGGTAAAAACCATCCGTGTTTATGTGTGGGCTGGTCTTACTATAATTCTTTTCTTTCAAAAGGATTTCTGACTTTAAAATCAATATGGATGTTATATAAACTTAGCGAGTTTTCTCACTCTGGTCCACCAGACTGATCCGACATTTGTAATTCTCGGGTTAGCCCGGGTTGTACAGGTTCAGGTTTGGATGAAGCGAATTTCAAGAAGACGCGTTAGAGGAGTTCAAACGTATGATATATATTTATTCCGCTGTGTGTTGTATATGAAGACAGATTATTATAACTGTCCAGCTGTGTTGATGTACTCTGATGATTGTAAGTATTTATTTCAAAGCTCTCAACAAAGTTTTATTTCTATACTATATTTTATTTCATTGCGATGTGAGACTCTGATGTGGTTGTGTTATTCTTCTTCTTCTATTCTAATATTTCTTCCTTTATTATCTCACCCTCTAATTTCTTTCTAATAACTATTTGGTGTTTTAGATACTTGAGTTCTGGCAAATAATATAGGTTTTAGGTATTATTGTTGGAATTCAGGCGTCGAATTCCACTGGGTCGTTACAGTGGTATCAGAGCGAGGTTTAGTAATAACCTTGGCTCTGTGGCGTAACTCGATAGAGATGGAGTTAGTAATACTCTAGATTGAGTTGAGTGTATATAAGAGAGAGCGATATGTGTATTGTGTTATTTGATTGGTTCAATATTGAACTGGCCACTGACACGATATTGTTTTGTAAAAGGGGGCGAATGAAATAATTTTGCCCGAATATATTTTTATATAAAAGGGAAATAATTTTGCCTAAATATATTTTTATATGAAAGGGAAATAATTTTCTCAAAATTAGTGATATGTTGGTGTGATTGACTGATTGAGATAGAATTCAAATTGGATTATGAAATCTGAATGGTTTGATAACCAGGGGATTTCATATTTGAAATTTTGTAATGAGAATTTCAATACAAGATTGAATGAATCAAAATTTAACTTGGAGACAAGTTAAATAAGAACAAAATGGTTGATTTTTGAATAAAATCGGGATTTGGATTTTGAATGAAGTTGAAACTAATTGGAGAATCAATTAGTACATTGAATATGGAGTAAGAGCTTAACTGGGTTAAGTCGGGATAATTAAAGAAGGAATATTGGAGTTAAATAAGATCAATTGGAATTTGGGAATTGAATTAATTAAATGTTAATCAATTGGATATGAATCAATTAATGTAAAACCCAAGTGAATATTAATGTTGAATATAAAACTCAATTGGTTGAGTTATGTTGATTATGTATTGATTGTTGTTAGATGGTTGAATAAAGATTTATCAACTGTTTAATAAAATTGTTGAGCGAATTGAAAGTTGAATTCCATTATAATAAATTGAAACAAATTTCATTTGATTTGAAATTGGATCATTTAACCCTGAATATGTAAATGAATGAATGTTATATGTTTATATTGGGGAAATTAGAATAGTTAATGGGTTGATTAATGAAGGTTATATAAAATTTCATGTGAAATCGTTACTCACATGGTGAACTGAGTTGAGTACAGGTAGCTGAAGATTTTGAGGTTGATTTTGGTTGAGTATATCGCAGTAATTTGAGCCTATGCTCGGTAGCGCTCGCATAAGGTATGCCTACGCGAAAATATAAATTTTGGGGTTTTTGAATTTGCTTTTCGACCGTGTTGGTCGATGTATATATATTATGTGTTCCTGCGATATCGCAGAAGTCACTAAGCACAGGGAATATTCTATCGAATTTTTCTGAAAATTTAAGTGTTAGAAAATTTTAGATATTTTTGAAATTTTTATTTACAATAATGAATTGGTTTTGGATTTATAATAAATTGAATTTTTATATAAATTGAGTTGATAACATTTCTCCCACCTTAGTAATTTCGGGGACGAAATTCTTTTAAGGGGGAAGGAATGTAAAGTCCCGTATTTTCTATAGTCTGATATTTAATATAAATTATTATTTAAATATCTATTTGGAATTTTAATTGGATTCATAACATATAATTTGTTTATATAACGAAGTTAGAACGTTTAATTTATATAATTATAATTCGAACTTGTAAACGTTGCGGTATTTTGTAATTTACAATTTGGAATTCATGTATATCAGTACAAACATAAGACGCTCAACTGCTCAATGACAATTGACGATGAAATTAAATAATCATACGAAACAGAACGTTCAATCAATGCGTTGCTTACCTTATGATGAGACACGTGCTTCACACACGGGAAATTGTTCGATAGGTTATATAGGTCTCGAAAATGATTTATACTCCAAACGGCCTCCGTTTTCGATGAAACAAGTTTGATTGTAATACGTATGGCTAATTATTGTTAGATTTCCACTTTGAAGCCAATCGGAGTTGTTTTATCGGGGTGTGTAATTTAAGGGTAAACCGATAAATTGAAATAACGTCGTTGTGCCTTCAGATTCCGTTTTTAACAAAAAAAATCCTTGGGACCGCAACGTTGAGACGTTGTAGTGCATTCGTATTCGTTGCGTTTGGAGTTTGTGTGCATGTATGCGAATTTATTGGGCGACGTTAAATAGCGGTAAGCATATAAAATAAAAACTACCCTAAATAACACACGGCTACGCTAAACACAATAAATCTGCAACATGTACCTTTTTCTTTAAACCAAGCACAGACGACCCATTTGGATAGGAAACAATACTCCCCACATGAAAATATCTTCTGTGAATTGATGGGAGGAGACAACACGCTGACACGTACAACCTATGGATACCATACTTTTAGGCAATGGATACCACACTTTCAGAGCTGCCTAGTGAAATGAAATTTCACTGCGCTACCCTAGATTTTCATAAAGCTGAAACCCTACCCTAAATTACACATGCTTCAAGCTTAAGGAAAATATATGTCCTTGCTGCTCTGCCAATTTCTTCAGCTACTACCATGTCTTGTGATTTCAAACTAGCTCCTTCGCCTAAGGAAAAAGGAACCCAGCTACCTATACATGCTATTATGTCACTTTCTATCACTTGACTAATGCATGCGACATACATGCCAGCGAAGACAATACAAACCTTCCTGTACCCCTTCTATTTGACGTTGATCTTATCCCCGTATTTCCTTCTCTATAAATACGCTGTAGACATCAATCCTTTTGCCGTAAGTTTTTCATCATTATAGTGCAGAAAAAACATCACTCTGGCTTCAAGAATAATGAAACACGCAACCCCACAATTTTAATCGAAGCATAGTAGAAGAGGTTTGCATGAAATAATGGGCTTGTATTATATACAACGTAATTTTATACGGGAGGTGTACAGTCGAGTTTTGGTAGGTTGAGCGAGAGTCGGGTTCCGACAGAGGAGGCGTAGCGGTTTCCAACAGACAAGCTGTGTGCGTGGGTTCACTGGGAAGGCTGCGGTGTCCGAGGAGAACGGTGCGAAGGTGGAGAAGAGGAGATGAGGACGTGGGTGGATCGAAGTCTGAAGCTTGGATCTGTTAATACTGAATCCGCGGGGAAAGTCGTCTTGTTCAAAAGAAAGAGTGAGTTTCACTGTTCATATGTTGGGTATACACGAGCAACAATTATAATGTGAGGCATTTGAAAAGAGAAAATATATAAAACAAAGAAGGAATCGACAGTAGTTAAAACAACAGGTGGGTGGAGTTTCGTATGTAGACAAGAAGAGAGAAGCATCAGTGGAGTTTCGAAATGCATGAATGGGAGGTCGAAGAAGAATGGTTACTATAGAGGAGCAAGAAACAGATGGGCGGTGCTCCAGTGACGTCAGAGCTGGGTAGTCCGAGGGGGAGGTGCGTGCAGGTTGTGATGGTGTTTTGTGCATGCGTGAAGGGAACATAGTAGTGGTTTGAAAACGTGGGTATTCTCGTTTGAAGTATTGTGTAGTGAAGGAGTTAGGGAATGAGAAGGATCGACTATGTTTTGGTGTTTGCATGGATAGAGAATGGAATCAATGGAAGGAAGAATTACAGTGGGTGGAGGAAAGAAGAGTACAACGATGGGAAGAAAGTTTAAGGAGTTGGGTTGAGTTTCGTAGTGGGCTTGCGGGCCAAATATTAAAAAAAGATGAATTAGAACTTGACAGGAGGGGAGGAAAACGAATAAAAAGGGAAGCATATTATGTTCGGTCATCATTCTTTGGAACTGTGGGAAATGGAGTGGTCAACCGTATATTGCAGGTAGTAAAAGTATGTAATTTAATTAAGGAAATATTATAATGAAATTAAATAGTTAATTATTAATTAATAATGGTATAAACTGTTGTTAATAATTTTCAATTAGGTTATCGGAGTTTAACGGAACAGGTGGCGACAAAATCGTAGTAACGCATACAATCATATGGAACAGATTTTGACGGGAATTGGGACAGCTGCTAATTACAGTTAAATTAAACGTTGTAATTTAACTATAATCGAACCTCTATAGCGAACAAACGAAATCCAAGTGAGTATAACTCACTCAGTTTACCCATTTATATTTTATATAAATCGGGTTTTATTTTGTGTGCTATGATTGATTAATTGGTTGCTATTTGCTGTCTATATACATATTGGTTGATTTATCGTTAGTTTAGTTAAATAAAATCTAACCGTTATTAACGGTTAATTCCAAACGAGGTAACTTACAATGTTGGTTACATTTATAATGATATAAACATATAAAACTAAAATACAGATGTTTGCATTATTGATTGATCGTTGAATATTATCTCTGTTTATTATTATTTAAGATAACGTATTTGAGTGCAGGGGAAAACAGGTTCGAGGGATCCAACGGGATTTCTCAAATTATTATTTATTTTCATATCACATTATATAAAATGTTTGATCAACCTGATTAGATGATTGATGTGTTTATTGATCGTTGAATCTAGATTCAACGTTTGTTTTGTTATCAACCAATGGGCAGTATTGGTTGGGTAATTGGCAGCATATGGCCTATAAATCAACCGTTTATTAAATGTTGATTTACCGTCAAGTAAATCGACGGTAATGAAGTTATAAAATTTATTTTATAACTAAAAATAGATTTTTAATCTATTAATTGGAACAAAAGTTATTTGAAAAGAAATAATTATTTATTATTTAAGTTACAGGAAATTATTAAATTGTTTTATAAAGAAAATTCTTATGTAACGATAATTATAAGTAAATGAGCAGAATTAGTGTAACAGTTAAGAGTGGGATTAAATGGAATTTATTTAAATTAATTATATTATTAATTAATTTAAAGGAAGGGTTAATTGGATTAGTTAACGAGATAACCGTGTTTTGAATCAAATGTTTTAACCAGGATCGGTTATTAAATTAAATTAGTTATTGATTAAATAAATCTATTGAAAGTGTTTAACGAATATTTATAAATGTTAATAAGATTTTTAAATAAGAGAAATTATTATTTATTTTAGTAAAAAAGAATTTAACTACTTATACAGTAGTTAATAATGAAATAATTTATTATCTTAATTAATAGGGATCTAAGTGATTATTACTTAAAGGAAATCCATTTATATCAATAATCGAGTTGGCAATGAAGCTAATTGAATTAGAAAAGAGTAATGATCGGTTTTATGGTAAAGCCCGGATTTTTATAACGAAGTCATAAAAGAGATTTCGAATTGATGCGATAGCTTAAATAAAAAGTTTTATTTAAAACATTTGAAGCAGGCAAGAAGAAATCATGACAGAAAGGGATTTTGTATTAAACCAAAGTTATATAAATAAAGTTTATAGACAGGGCGTGAAGTTAAATCATTGATTTTGAGTTGACATTACTTAATAATGAAATTAAGTGAAATGATTAGAATTGAACGAGATTTCCAAAGTAGAAATGGTTAAATGGATTAGAAGGGAAATCAGATGAGTTGATAAATAGTATGATGAGAAAATTAAGAAATGGAAAGGTTCTCCGACTACGAACAAGGGTTCGAGGAATTATAATCATATTTCCAATAAAAAGAAAATGAAAGGAGATTTCGTAAAATTATACGATAATTGCGAAGTAAAAGGAATTTAAGAAATGAGTTGAATAAGTTTATCCAATGGGAATAAGAGTTGGTTATAGTTTCCAAGCGATGAAAACTAAAGAGATTTCGTAACGATATCTTATGTGAGATTTGAGTGAATGCGAGTGGAGTATATATATGATCAAATTTTAAGTATTAAAAATGGTTTTGCAAATCCTCTTATAATTAAATAAGAGGTAAATATTTTGTTATAAGATATTAAAAGATTAAGAGGTTTCAGTTTGTTTTTAAACTAAAAAGGGCCAAGTGATGCTGAGTACTTAACCAATAAACTCATTTTATTTTTATTGCTTAATGGTTGTTTATTTGATAGTTAAATAACCGACTATCAAATTGATTTGACCCATACGATTGTTGGTACGGAAAGACCGAGATCGAATTATATTCGAAAGCAATTCTGACCAGCAAATACGAAATTGAGAAGATATCAGATGCTGAGCAAGACGGAGCCATTGAAGACCATAGACTTCATAAAACGGAAGGATTACTTATATCTTTGGTTTACTACTATAGTTTTCAAAGTTTACTATATATAAAATTAAATTTATAATTTATAACCAGAGATGTACTGTGGTTCTATCGTGGTTGGAATCTACGGATTTGCAAGGACTACTCGCTACTGATCTATAGGGTGATTCCTAGGATGTGGTAGGAGGGTACCTTCGGTTCATCCTGTTCCTGGATGACTTGTATGGATGAATGTCTGACAGAGTATTTCTTAAGAATCACGTACGTTGATTTTTACAAATGTATCTCTGTAGGTGGCAGAGAAGACACCTTCTCTTAGCATAAACACCCAGAGTATTTTTGTGAACATCAATTAGTGATTTGGCGGATCTGACGATGAGGCATTCAAAGTGAATGGTGATATGTTGTTCAAAAAGAAATGTCAAACCTCAAGCCTCACAAGCGGAAAATGACAAAAATCGGGCAGGCAGCCTGGCTATTTGGGTCGCTCCCATTAGGGTGTATAATCACCTATCTAGAGAAATTCCTTTTCCTTCTATCTATCGATGCTGCCCTTTTCGGGAAACGGTTGCTGATCCCAACCGTTGGTGATATACATTCGATACACTCAAGCGAAATGAGTGGTCGATCATGTGTGGGCCGGGTTGCAAGACGTTCTTGTTGAACCCAGTGTATTTGCCTCTAGAGATACACTATCGGAAGGTGGTCCAATACCTTGTCATAGTTGGAAATCCAATCTCCAATAAGCGCATACGGTTTTGATTGTATACTATATATGTGGAGCGTGAGATGCAAGCGTTTCACTAGATTGATATTTATTTGTGATTAGACACTATTATAATATCAGAGAAATATATGATTTCAAAAATGTTTTGGGTTATAGTAAGGTAAAAACCGTCTGTGTTTATGTGTATTCTGGTCTTACTATTATTCTTTTTTTTCAAAAGGATTTCTGACTTTAAAATCAATATGGATGTTATTTAAACTTAGCGAGTTTTCTCACTCTGGTCCACCAGACTGATCCGGCATTTGTAATGCTCGGGTTAGCCCGGGTTGTACAGGTTCAGGTTTGGATGATGTGAATTTCAAGAAGACGCATTAGAGGAGTTCAGACGTATGATATATATTTATTCCGTTGTGTGTTGTATATGAAGACAGATTATTATAACTGTCCAGCTGTGTTGATGTACTCTGATGATTGTAAGTATTTATTTCAAAGCTCTCAACAAAGTTTTATTTCTGTATTATATTTTATTTCATTGCGATGTGCGACTCTGATGTGGTTGTGTTATTCTTCTTCTTCTATTCTAATATTTCTTTCTTTCTTATCTCACCCTCTAATTTCTTTCTAATAACTATATGGTGTTTTGGATACTTGAGTTCTGGCAAATAATACGGGTTTTAGGTATTATTGTTGGAATTCAGGCGTTGAATTCCGCTAGGTCGTTACAAAAAATATTTACAAAGATGAGTTCAGAGATCATACCTGAAATCGATGTAAACCAAAATCTCCGACTCAAACAATATTGGCTAAGGAACATACGCTGGATTGCTTCAAAATGTGGAACGATCTTTTATTCTTCTAGAAGGTCGTTCCTTAGCCAGCCTCTGGTACTTAAGTGTTTAGAGGGTTGAGTAGTCTAACAAAGACTGCAAAACCACTCTGAACTGCGTGTTTGACTTTCGATACCCAAACCTGTCTATACAACAATCCATTTGCATCTACTAGTGTACCTTTAGGAACCCAAATATGTTTGATCTTGCACGAATTCATTTTATTACCTTTTGGGATCCAAGTTTGTTTAAACGGATTATCACTAAACAAGTTTTCATTTCGTTTATGGTTTAGAAATCCTTTGAAAACATTTGAGTGCAAATTTTCAACACGATCTTTTCCAAAACAATTTGAAGGATTTTTAAGACCATCAGAATTCTATATTTCAAAAACATTAATTTTCCCATAGCTAAGACCATGTTTATTTCCAATAGAGACTTGATTTTGTAACAACATGAACAACGATTATTAGTGATTTTCCTTTCAACATCATATTGTTTCAAAACCAAATTTTCAGATTCAAGTAATTTGATTTTGGCTTTGGACTCAGAAATTTCATATTCAAAATGTTTTTGTTTCTCAATCTCGGAAGTCTTGAAATTCTCAATTTCTTTTTCTAGTACGTTCAGAACTGATTCAGTTTTCAACAAACTCTCTTGTTCAAAATTTTTATTATTGGAATTAATCTCAACCAACTCCTTTTGTAAAGTATCGTTCTTATGAATTAACTCATCCTCATTTTGCCTTAAAGCCATAATTTCATTTTCAAGTTTCAGAAGATTTTCATTGAGATGAGCTAAATCAGTTTTCAAATTTATACAATTTTTGCAATCGGAGTTATCAAGTTTTGATTTCAACATATTATTTTTGCGAGTCGACTCAGAATCTCCAGATTTTAGAAGTTTATTTTTCTGTTGGAGATTTTCAACAGATTTGGTTAAATCAACACAAAAATGAACCAGATCTTCATATGAAATTTTCTTATTTCATTGTTTGTTGAATCTCCATCACTATCATCATCTAATTCTTCATCAGCAACTCCTATTAAGTACAAATTTGAGACTGAGTTGACATTCTGGGGTTTTGAGCAGTTTTCGTCTTTTCCATATAATGAATTGAGAGTTTCCATGTGACGACAAGGAATTTCGCTCGGTCCGAACCAGTCGCTAAACCGATCCAGGCCGTTCGAAACGCCCTATCGTTTGAGAACACGACAAAACAGAACGCATACAGAAGAACATTTCACCATATATTACAACAGTGCATCAGATTACAAGAATATACAGAGTATAAATGAATATTACACAGAAATATCAGAGATTTAAATTACATTTAAATACATCGCAGCGGAAAATAATACAATACACAACTAGAATGAGATATACGGATACAAAGCTTTCCGGATATCGTTCCAGCTGTAAACCAGGATCCTGTGAATATAAATCTGCAAAACCAAAACTACTAGTTGCCCGTGTCAAAATAAGGGCACCCAGAGTTTAGGTTAAAACAATAAACTCCAGGTCAGTCATGTGACTGGTGTGAGAACTAAAACAGTTATTATTCTTTATTTCAAAAGTTAGGTAAATCAAGGGACCACGCCGTATAACACGGAACGGGTTTCCTCCCAAGAATACCAGTGCATAAAACAAACAGCGCAATGCTAAATAAAGAAGAATGAAGCTGTTATAAGACCCAGGTCCCATCACACAATGCAACGCAGTCGAGGATAGGGTTTTCCCTTATAACAGCCAAAGTATGCTTGATACGTTTAAAACAAATCTTTTGATACTAATAAGTGCATAGTGTATAAAACAACTTCAAATCATAAGTATAAATCATAGGCGGCATGAGCATCCCATGCCACTATGTCGCCACATATAGGTTTACAATCAAAACCGCAATGTCGTATTGGAAGTTGGGTTATCATTTATGGTATGAACCGAGGCTAGGGGCAAGATCCTCTACCGATTTGTGACTCTCTAGCCCGAGCCACCGGAACAGCCGCAACTGCCCCTTAGATCATCAGGGCCGGTCCACCGATGTGGATTATTATGCCTGAACACTGCGTTTCCCCGCCCTTTGGGGCGTAAGCCTGGCCCGTCAGCCGACCAGAAGCATCGGCCGAAACCGATATCCCGAGGCGCCTCGCTTTTCAGCAAGTAATAATAAGTAACATCCACATGAGTCAAACTCGTCAGCCAGTTCAAGCACTGACGCCACTCATAACTAGAAAGAAACGCATGTCCTCCCTGAGGTCCGTCTCCCGTTTTTGATTCATACCGGGTGTGATACTCGCGAATCAACGTTACACAAAGCTACGCCACGAAGGCCGTTCTTCGATCATCAACCACAAGACTTTGCTTTTCAACAGAAGCCTTGATCATTTGCCACTTAAGCATGCCACACAGGCAATTCACTCCATGCGATTGATATCCATCAATATATAACCCCTGAGCTCGTACGTCTCAGAGAAGGGCGTTAAGCAAGAGAATAAATTCTCTGCCGCCAAACAGATATATATTTAATAGAGATCAATCACACGGACTAAAAATCCAATGTCAGACACACAGTCCATTTACAAGTCCGTTCTAGGTCTGAACGAAACCGGAGGCACCTAGTACCCCGCATATCCATCGATCTCCAAGTACGTCTGGACGATCACTAACTGTTTCCATCTTCTTGGGTGTACAGCCCAATCAAGATCATCAGTTATCACCCAAACGACGTGAAGACCTCCGGTCTTCGACCATCGTCTTCATCTTCGACTTATCGTCGTATCAGTTATTCAGAATGGGATAAACCCGGTCTTCCCGAATAACTCGCGTATATTTTAAATAAGTGTTACACAAACACAACATACGCCTCATTCCAATTCATCAGTCACTAACCGTAAATTAATCAAGAGAATAATTCCCCAAATATTAACCCCGAAGGCCGAAACCAACATCAGATCAATATCCAGAAAACCATTCTGCTTAGCTAACCGACAGTTAGTTTCTGAATTTCACATTCATAGGGAACGATTCCCATAAATTTTATCAAAGATAAATTCTTGAATTTATTCTTTAATCTATTTTTGAATATCAATTCAAACTAGTCGGGATTAGCGAACCTTACCGAAGTAATCATTTGTTTTAATTTCCCAATCCCAACCTATTCATCCCATGAAGTAAAACTGGTAATACTTCATATCTAACACCACGGTGTTATCGGTAAATTCAATTACCATTTCACGTTCAAATCTAATTAAAGATTTAACAATCGCCTGGAGCAAAACTGGTGGTACTCCATTTTCGATCTTTTCAATCTAATTAAAGATTCATTAAAACTCCACTTAGTTTTAATCTTCGACTGGGTTAAAGAATCAGTGTCATTTAAAACACGGTCCACGATAAACCCAAAATCACATTCCATTAATTATCGGGTTAAAGAACAAGTGTTACTTAAAACACTGTTCACGATAAACCCAAAAATCAATATCAATTCCATTCCAATTAAATATTATTTAATTGGTACACTTCATTAAATCTAAATAAAAAGATTTAATCATTTCTCAACTGGGTTCAAGAACAGTGTTAGTGAAGACACCATTCACGACAAACCCAAATCACATTCGATATTCAATACAAGGCTCTGAATAGAAAATATATCGGCTTATATTCAATATCGAATTCTACGACTAACAAATGTCGTATTGGAAATAGCGATATAAATATATATCTTTCAAATTTCCATAACAACACCTGTATAATCACGAATTCCAACATCGAAATATTCCGAAGACAATTTCGATTCAAATCCACTCCAATGCAATCATTGGAAATTTTGGTTATTTTCAAAACCCTTTTCTAATTCAATTTATTTATTTAAAAATAAATAGAATTATAATTCTAGTTCAAAACTAGTTCAATTCGATAAAAATCTATTTTTATCTTTTCAAATATGGAGTTTTTCATCCCAATCCTTTCTAAACCATTTCTTATGATTTTACACAAATTATTAATATTTTTAATAATTTTATCAAGGCCCGTACAGTCGATTTCCAACAATGGCCATCGAACTGCACTTACAGCGACCTTTTTCGAATTTGATTTGGACGTATCTCCAAATCCAACCGTTAGATTTCAAATTTCTAATATTCGTTAGAAAGCTCTTTTCGATACGAACCCAACGGTTCCGGTTTTAGGAGAATCCGACGGTCGGATCTCCCGTAATGTCCGTTTGAAATAAATGGTCGAAATTCGCGAACTGCCGCGGCGCGGCGCGTTCTATTCAGGCCATTATATTATATATATAATATATATAATATATATTTCATCGATTTCTATTTAAAACGAATTATATATATATAGTTTTGAATTCGTTTCAAAAGAAATTTCAACTTCCTTTTCAATTCAAACCAAAATTGAATTCTTCTTTATAAATTCGTTTTAAAATTCATTCTATTCAATTCAAATTTCAATTCAATTTGAATTCACTTTCAATTCGTTTTCAATTCAATTTGAATTCGTTTTCAATTCAATTCATTTCGAAATCGTTTTCAATTCATTTCTATTCGAAATCGAATAAATTGATATAAATATCGTTTACGTCAAAATGGCGTCAATCTAATCAATACGGCTTCATAAATTTCTATTTTCAAATATTCTATTTCAAATATTTCTTTTTCAAAATAGTTGTTATTATCAAAATATTTCGTTCAACACATGACCAATCTCAACGAATGAGTACTGTCAACACATGAACTTTTATTTTATAATATTCTTTATTTTTCAAATTAGAATGAGGCCCAATCAATTACCATATAAAGTTAATTATATGGATTTTCATGCATTACACACATATAATAGCATTGAAAAATAATCAACCATCAACCAAAGTGCACTACACTGTATAAGCATCAAATATAGATATCTAACGCTTATAACAGCCTGTCAATCAATCGATCGACATATTTAATCAATCAGGATGAGTGAACTTCAAATTTCATCCTAACACCCGTGTGGGGTTTCAAACAATCAACCGCATATTTTATTTGTGCAGTTGGGCGATGTGTGAAATCTATCGACCCAATCAATATCAGTCAAATCAGTGTATATACAAACAAATCGGCCGATTTGTTTATAACTATTCATTTATTCACATTCACGTTAAAAATTATATTTTTAACGATAAAACATTTTATTTCAACCTATGAATTTCTATTCAATTCATTTATTCAATAAAATGATATCTTTATTTTTCTAACTTATTTTAGAAAATTTCGGCGGCATAACGGCACGATACTAGAAACGGGACAAGGCCTAGCCTTATCCCCGGTCTAGTGAAGGCCCACGCCATTCACACATCAATCAAATCAATTTCATCTCACCCAACAATTCAATTCATTTCAAACCAATAATTCAACTAATCTATGCAACCAAACAAACAAGTCCATGGTCTGTGGACGATTGTGTCGGGTGCTACTAAACACCGTCTGCATCCTAGTATATATATTTATATAACTGGAAAAATAAAACTAAAAGGTGAGAAGTTCTCACCTTGGGTTTCCACTCCGCCAGTTCTATTTCTGAATTTCTGAACAGTTTGGATTTTTGTCCAAAATTCCTATGCAATCTGTTTCATGAAATTTATATTAAAATCATATTTTTAATATCGCCAGTTCTATTTAAAAATGCTATTTTTAAATTAATGCTAATTTCTTTTTATATTGTTCTATATATTTTTAAAAACCATATTTTTATTCTTGCTATAAATATTTTAAAAATATGATTTTTCTTCTTAAATGTTTTCATTTCTAAAATCACGTTTTAAAACCCATGTTATTCATAAAAAATATATTTTTAAACAATGCTAATTATTTTTCTTTTTGCTTCTTTGTTTATCATATTTAAAAATATATTTTTATTTATATTTCAAACATCCATTTTTATTTATATTTCAAACATCCATTTTTATTTATATTTCATTATTTATACTCTGAAAATTATTTATATATAAATAAAGTTTCAGATTTTAAAATATATAACTAATATATTAATTATCAACGTATATAATAATGAAAAAAAAACATTACCTTTCCAGTTTTATTCACCCCAGGTTCTTCACGAACCGTGCTCCCAAATCATCAGCCTCTAGGGCTTCAGTTTGCACGCACGACGAGAAGCTGGAGGGGGATCATCGGTCACCACCTGGAAGCCCGCTCTCTGGTCTGCCATCGCCCTGAGTTCCAGTGAACTCGACGTCACCTCGTCGCCAGGATCGGCGCACGAACTTGGCCAGTTCGAGCCACTATTTCTTCATCGTTAAACCACGATAATCCATCACTGATACATGGATTTGAAGATCGTGAACTCTTCTACCATGTTTGTCTTATAAGTTTTCAAAAATAATTTGAGGATTGAATGAATTTGTGGAATGTTTCCTGAAGCTTTTTCCGCCTTCAAACATGGAGAGCGGCGGCTTCTGTTTGACCATGCAATGAATGGAAGAAAAGGGGTTTGACCTAGCTTTTATATTTATATTTAATTTTATTTTAAAATTCCAAAAGTAAGTTTTTAATTTCGAACTCCAAATGAGACCTAACGACTGTCGCCCCTAGCTAATTACCCCCATTCCGAACACAATGGGATATGTATCGTACGCTGATTCTACTGTTTCGATCAGTTTTCATCAAAATCAAAATATAACTCTATATATTGAATTTGAACGCGCATTTCAATTTATCGAGCCCACATACTAACTCGAAAAATTCCTGAAAAATATTTTCTAGCTTTGTATTGACGATACGGTCCTAACAAAACTAATTTCATCGAATTCTGAGACCGTTTGTAGAATGGCCATTTTCTAGTCGATTAAATTCAACTGAAACTGGTCAAAACACATTTAACTTTGCCACGCTCACATTTTGATTCGAAAAATTATGAATTTTGAAACCTAGCAATAATTTGACACTGCGGATCCAACAAAAGTAGTTTCGTCGAAAACCGAGGTCGTTTGCAAAATGACTATTTTTTAAGGGCCTGAATTCCATAGCGACTATTCTGAATTTTCAACTGGATGTAACTTTTGATTCCCGCTATGAAATTTTGATTTCCCGGATTCGTTGGAAAGATATTCACGAATAGATCCTAATGTTTTTGGTTTCACTAAAATCCGGATTGTTTTGCACCCGGTACATTCAATTGAAGTTTGAAATCGAATTATCGAACTACCGCGCCATTTTCAATTCTATTTATAATTATATATAAATATTCCTATTCTAACGACGACGTGTATAATATATACGTTCGATTTATATTCAAAATAAATTTCTCGTCGATTATATTTAAAATAATTCATTTTAAATATTCAAAATTCGCCAAAATAAAAATTTCAAACTGGCTCACATTTTACGGGTTGTTACAATCTCCCCCACTTAAAACTTTTCGTCCCCGAAAAGGAACAAAGTCGAAAGTGGTTTGATTAATCAACTCTACGATCGATCCGGCTTCCATTCTCTAACCTTTTAGTTTCTGAGAATTTTCAAAACTTCAAAAATTTGGCTAACACCCTAAATTTTCGAAAAATTTCGCCATAACCTCCCCTGCACCGGGAGCATCGGGGAATTTCAAATAGCTTCCCCGGTCCTTCAGATCTCAAAAAGAAAAAGAAAAAGCCAAGCGGCTAGCCAATAGGCTCATAAAATCATCATCACCCAAACAAAACAGTAAATTATGTAGTAAACATGTACCTATTTGTCGGGCAAACAAATTTTATTCTCTGCTCTAGCCTCCTTGCTATGACCTGTTCAATGATAGTATATGCATATGCAAGCGAATGCGACCAATTTTCAATATAATCCAATATTTGATTCAATTAGGCATAATGGTTCAAAATTAGCAAACAAATACACAAACAACTCAAACATCAATCAATTAGTGGATTAGAGTTTTCAAATTCATAATTTTGATACATATACAAAAATCTTGTTTTTGATGCCAATTCACAACAATGTGTTCTAACTATATAGATTTTGGTTCTCACACCAGTCTAATGGAAATATATCGATATCACACCTTCGTAACACGAACATAAATTCTGACGACGAGTACTCAACCATCAGAATCATCTTCGGGCCACTAGAGTATGATTCCATATCTATCCAGTATATTAAAACTTTGAATATACGTTCATGACGCGTATATGCAAAACCTTTATATAGTGGATTGTCCATGTTCAAAATAAATAAATAATCAAATACGTATAAGTGATTTAAATTTTCAAAACAAAAATTTGTTTTCATTTTCAAAAATATACTCTTCACACTCGTTCTAGGATACTACTGATCCTATCTCTAACGAGTCATCCCATTGGATATTACTAATCCAATTATCTGATGAATTCTTTCGTATGGTTCTAATGTGTCTTGTTCTCTGCTTTGTAAACCAAAGCTCTGATACCAACTGTGACGACAAGGAATTTCGCTCGGTCCGAACCAGTCGCTAAACCGATCCAGGCCGTTCGAAACGCCCTATCGTTTGAGAACACGACAAAACAGAACGCATACAGAAGAACATTTCACCATATATTACAACAGTGCATCAGATTACAAGAATATACAGAGTATAAATGAATATTACACAGAAATATCAGAAATTTAAATTACATTTAAATACATCGCAGCGGAAAATAATACAATATACAACTAGAATGAGATATACGGATACAAAGCTTTCCGGATATCGTTCCAGCTGTAAACCAGGATCCTGTGAATATAAATCTGCAAAACCAAAACTACTAGCTGCCCGTGTCAAAATAAGGGCACCCAGAGTTTAGGTTAAAACAATAAACTCCAGGTCAGTCATGTGACTGGTGTGAGAACTAAAACAGTTATTATTCTTTATTTTAAAAGTTAGGTAAATCAAGGGACCACGCCGTATAACACGGAACGGGTTTCCTCCCAAGAATACCAGTGCATAAAACAAACAGCGCAATGCTAAATAAAGAAGAATGAAGCTGTAATAAGACCCAGGTCCCATCACACAATGCAACGCAGTCGAGGATAGGGTTTTCCCTTATAACAGCCAAAGTATGCTTGATACGTTTAAAACAAATCTTTTGATACTAATAAGTGCATAGTGTATAAAACAACTTCAAATCATAAGTATAAATCATAGGCGGCATGAGCGTCCCATGCCACTATGTCGCCACATATAGGTTTACAATCAAAACCGCAATGTCGTATTGGAAGTTGGGTTATCATTTATGGTATGAACCGAGGCTAGGGGCAAGATCCTCTACCGATTTGTGACTCTCTAGCCCGAGCCACCGGAACAGCCGCAACTGCCCCTTAGATCGTCAGGGCCGGTCCACCGATGTGGATTATTATGCCTGAACACTGCGTTTCCCCGCCCTTTGGGGCGTAAGCCTGGCCCGTCAGCCGACCAGAAGCATCGGCCGAAACCGATATCACGAGGCGCCTCGCTTTTCAGCAAGTAATAATAAGTAACATCCACATGAGTCAAACTCGTCAGCCAGTTCAAGCACTGACGCCACTCATAACTAGAAAGAAACGCATGTCCTCCCTGAGGTCCGTCTCCCGTTTTTGATTCATACCGGGTGTGATACTCGCGAATCAACGTTACACAAAGCTACGCCACGAAGGCCGTGCTTCGATCATCAACCACAAGACTTTGCTTTTCAACAGAAGCCTTGATCATTTGCCACTTAAGCATGCCACACAGGCAATTCACTCCATGCGATTGATATCCATCAATATATAACCCCTGAGCTCGTACGTCTCAGAGAAGGGCGTTAAGCAAGAGAATAAATTCTCTGCCGCCAAACAGATATATATTTAATAGAGATCAATCACACAGACTAAAATCCAATGTCAGACACACAGTCCATTTACAAGTCCGTTCTAGGTCTGAACGAAACCGGAGGCACCTAGTACCCCGCATATCAATCGATCTCCAAGTACGTCTGGACGATCACTAACTGTTTCCATCTTCTTGGGTGTACAGCCCAATCAAGATCATCAGTTATCACCCAAACGACGTGAAGACCTCCGGTCTTCGACCATCGTCTTCATCTTCGACTTATCGTCGTATCAGTTATTCAGAATGGGATAAACCCGGTCTTCCCGAATAACTCGCGTATATTTTAAATAAGTGTTACACAAACACAACATACGCCTCATTCCAATTCATCAGTCACTAACCGTAAATTAATCAAGAGAATAATTCCCCAAATATTAACCCCGAAGGCCGAAACCAACATCAGATCAATATCCAGAAAACCATTCTGCTTAGCTAACCGACAGTTAGTTTCTGAATTTCACATTCATAGGGAACGATTCCCATAAATTTTATCAAAGATAAATTCTTGAATTTATTCTTTAATCTATTTTTGAATATCAACTCAAACTAGTCGGGATTAGCGAACCTTACCGAAGTAATCATTTGTTTTAATTTCCCAATCCCAACCTATTCATCCCATGAAGTAAAACTGGTAATACTTCATATCTAACACCACGGTGTTATCGGTAAATTCAATTACCATTTCACGTTCAAATCTAATTAAAGATTTAACAATCGCCTGGAGCAAAACTGGTGGTACTCCATTTTCGATCTTTTCAATCTAATTAAAGATTCATTAAAACTCCACTTAGTTTTAATCTTCGACTGGGTTAAAGAATCAGTGTCATTTAAAACACGGTCCACGATAAACCCAAAATCACATTCCATTAATTATCGGGTTAAAGAACAAGTGTTACTTAAAACACTGTTCACGATAAACCCAAAAATCAATATCAATTCCATTCCAATTAAATATTATTTAATTGGTACACTTCATTAAATCTAAATAAAAAGATTTAATCATTTCTCAACTGGGTTCAAGAACAGTGTTAGTGAAGACACCATTCACGACAAACCCAAATCACATTCGATATTCAATACAAGGCTCTGAATAGAAAATATATCGGCTTATATTCAATATCGAATTCTACGACTAACAAATGTCGTATTGGAAATAGCGATATAAATATATATCTTTCAAATTTCCATAACAACACCTGTATAATCACGAATTCCAACATCGAAATATTCCGAAGACAATTTCGATTCAAATCCACTCCAATGCAATCATTGGAAATTTTGGTTATTTTCAAAACCCTTTTCTAATTCAATTTATTTATTTAAAAATAAATAGAATTATAATTCTAGTTCAAAACTAGTTCAATTCGATAAAAATCTATTTTTATCTTTTCAAATATGGAGTTTTTCATCCCAATCCTTTCTAAACCATTTCTTATGATTTTACACAAATTATTACTATTTTTAATAATTTTATCAAGGCCCGTACAGTCGATTTCCAACAATGGCCATCGAACTGCACTTACAGCGACCTTTTTCGAATTTGATTTGGACGTATCTCCAAATCCAACCGTTAGATTTCAAATTTCTAATATTCGTTAGAAAGCTCTTTTCGATACAAACCCAACGGTTCCGGTTTTAGGAGAATCCGACGGTCGGATCTCCCGTAATGTCCGTTTGAAATAAATGGTCGAAATTCGCGAACTGCCGCGGCGCGGCGCGTTCTATTCAGGCCATTATATTATATATATAATATATATAATATATATTTCGTCGATTTCTATTTAAAACGAATTATATATATATAGTTTTGAATTCGTTTCAAAAGAAATTTCAACTTCCTTTTCAATTCAAACCAAAATTGAATTCTTCTTTATAAATTCGTTTTAAAATTCATTCTATTCAATTCAAATTTCAATTCAATTTGAATTCACTTTCAATTCGTTTTCAATTCAATTTGAATTCATTTTCAATTCAATTCATTTCGAAATCGTTTTCAATTCATTTCTATTCGAAATCGAATAAATTGATATAAATATCGTTTACGTCAAAATGGCGTCAATCTAATCAATACGGCTTCATAAATTTCTATTTTCAAATATTCTATTTCAAATATTTCTTTTTCAAAATAGTTGTTATTATCAAAATATTTCGTTCAACACATGACCAATCTCAACGAATGAGTACTGTCAACACATGAACTTTTATTTTATAATATTCTTTATTTTTCAAATTAGAATGAGGCCCAATCAATTACCATATAAAGTTAATTATATGGATTTTCATGCATTACACACATATAATAGCATTGAAAAATAATCAACCATCAACCAAAGTGCACTACACTGTATAAGCATCAAATATAGATATCTAACGCTTATAACAGCCTGTCAATCAATCGATCGACATATTTAATCAATCAGGATGAGTGAACTTCAAATTTCATCCTAACACCCGTGTGGGGTTTCAAACAATCAACCGCATATTTTATTTGTGCAGTTGGGCGATGTGTGAAATCTATCGACCCAATCAATATCAGTCAAATCAGTGTATATACAAACAAATCGGCCGATTTGTTTATAACTATTCATTTATTCACATTCACGTTAAAAATTATATTTTTAACGATAAAACATTTTATTTCAACCTATGAATTTCTATTCAATTCATTTATTCAATAAAATGATATCTTTATTTTTCTAACTTATTTTAGAAAATTTCGGCGGCATAACGGCACGATACTAGAAACGGGACAAGGCCTAGCCTTATCCCCGGTCTAGTGAAGGCCCACGCCATTCACACATCAATCAAATCAATTTCATCTCACCCAACAATTCAATTCATTTCAAACCAATAATTCAACTAATCTATGCAACCAAACAAACAAGTCCATGGTCTGTGGACGATTGTGTCGGGTGCTACTAAACACCGTCTGCATCCTAGTATATATATTTATATAACTGGAAAAATAAAACTAAAAGGTGAGAAGTTCTCACCTTGGGTTTCCACTCCGCCAGTTCTATTTCTGAATTTCTGAACAGTTTGGATTTTTGTCCAAAATTCCTATGCAATCTGTTTCATGAAATTTATATTAAAATCATATTTTTAATATCGCCAGTTCTATTTAAAAATGCTATTTTTAAATTAATGCTAATTTCTTTTTATATTGTTCTATATATTTTTAAAAACCATATTTTTATTCTTGCTATAAATATTTTAAAAATATGATTTTTCTTCTTAAATGTTTTCATTTCTAAAATCACGTTTTAAAACCCATGTTATTCATAAAAAATATATTTTTAAACAATGCTAATTATTTTTCTTTTTGCTTCTTTGTTTATCATATTTAAAAATATATTTTTATTTATATTTCAAACATCCATTTTTATTTATATTTCAAACATCCATTTTTATTTATATTTCATTATTTATACTCTGAAAATTATTTATATATAAATAAAGTTTCAGATTTTAAAATATATAACTAATATATTAATTATCAACGTATATAATAATGAAAAAAAAACATTACCTTTCCAGTTTTATTCACCCCAGGTTCTTCACGAACCGTGCTCCCAAATCATCAGCCTCTAGGGCTTCAGTTTGCACGCACGACGAGAAGCTGGAGGGGGATCATCGGTCACCACCTGGAAGCCCGCTCTCTGGTCTGCCATCGCCCTGAGTTCCAGTGAACTCGACGTCACCTCGTCGCCAGGATCGGCGCACGAACTTGGCCAGTTCGAGCCACTATTTCTTCATCGTTAAACCACGATAATCCATCACTGATACATGGATTTGAAGATCGTGAACTCTTCTACCATGTTTGTCTTATAAGTTTTCAAAAATAATTTGAGGATTGAATGAATTTGTGGAATGTTTCCTGAAGCTTTTTCCGCCTTCAAACATGGAGAGCGGCGGCTTCTGTTTGACCATGCAATGAATGGAAGAAAAGGGGTTTGACCTAGCTTTTATATTTATATTTAATTTTATTTTAAAATTCCAAAAGTAAGTTTTTAATTTCGAACTCCAAATGAGACCTAACGACTGTCGCCCCTAGCTAATTACCCCCATTCCGAACACAATGGGATATGTATCGTACGCTGATTCTACTGTTTCGATCAGTTTTCATCAAAATCAAAATATAACTCTATATATTGAATTTGAATGCGCATTTCAATTTATCGAGCCCACATACTAACTCGAAAAATTCCTGAAAAATATTTTCTAGCTTTGTATTGACGATACGGTCCTAACAAAACTAATTTCATCGAATTCTGAGACCGTTTGTAGAATGGCCATTTTCTAGTCGATTAAATTCAACTGAAACTGGTCAAAACACATTTAACTTTGCCACGCTCACATTTTGATTCGAAAAATTATGAATTTTGAAACCTAGCAATAATTTGACACTGCGGATCCAACAAAAGTAGTTTCGTCGAAAACCGAGGTCGTTTGCAAAATGACTATTTTTTAAGGGCCTGAATTCCATAGCGACTATTCTGAATTTTCAACTGGATGTAACTTTTGATTCCCGCTATGAAATTTTGATTTCCCGGATTCGTTGGAAAGATATTCACGAATAGATCCTAATGTTTTTGGTTTCACTAAAATCCGGATTGTTTTGCACCCGGTACATTCAATTGAAGTTTGAAATCGAATTATCGAACTACCGCGCCATTTTCAATTCTATTTATAATTATATATAAATATTCCTATTCTAACGACGACGTGTATAATATATACGTTCGATTTATATTCAAAATAAATTTCTCGTCGATTATATTTAAAATAATTCATTTTAAATATTCAAAATTCGCCAAAATTGCCAAAATAAAAATTTCAAACTGGCTCACATTTTACGGGTTGTTACATTCCATATATCCTGCGTAGTTAAACAATGAGAGATAAATTTTAATTGATCATTACTGAGATAAGAATATTGTAATGTCCCAGAATTTATAGAGTTTTAATAATTAATTTTTTTTAATATATCGGTTTGGTAATTTAAACAGTTTGAATTCAAATATTATGAACATTTAATTAATATCAATAATGGGATAATAATATATTTAATTTCTGAAATAATCGAAAATAGCTGAATTGGAAATATTATGTAAATTGGATTATTTAAATATTTATTTGAGTTTATATTCGAATTATAACAACGAATATATTATTTAAACGATATTTGAACGTATTGATTTTAATATAAGTTATAATTGGGATCGTAATGTCGCGGAAGTTCGTAATATTTCGATTTGAACTTCAACTGAGTATACAGAATTCGTTATAAGTCGGATTTATTTGAAACAAGAAACGTTCGAATCTAATTAACGGTGTTTTTCTAATGGAAGTGAAAAATCAGGATTTTGTCTTATAGATTGTGAGTTATGTCCAAATCAAATTTTCAAATAGTCGTTATGGAATCGTTTATAAACCATAACGTTATATTTAATTTTAATTAAATATTGGTTTCGAATTTGGACAAGATAATCGAGACGTAGTTATAATTTAATTTTTAGAATTTTATTGTAATTTTTAATTTGGAAAACAAGCAACTATTTATTTAGATTATTTTACACGCTATATCAGCATTTTGGGACTTCACAGAATAAGTTAACTTGTCTATATTATTATATTTTTGGGATTGTGACACATTGCTCGTCACAACACTGTTTTTATTTTTGTTGATAGCGGTTAGTAAATGAACGAAATTTTATGCAACGGATACCCTTAATATATAATTATTATTTGCAGAAGTATATAATTTTCCTTTCCTTCTCTACTAAGTAATCGGGCAAATATCTTACGCCCTGGCCTTTCAAAATCAAAGCAGTTGATGTGAAAACTTAGCCACCTACACTTCAGACCTATGTAAATAGCCGACTACCTGTACAGTGTTCTTATACTTCATGGTTAAGCATACTTCACACTATAAATAAAGGAACACAATCCTCATTCATTTGGCTTCAGAAAACTCCAATTGTTAATGGTGTATAGAAGAAAAGTCAGTGAAGAAACGAAATAAAAACCAAAATAAAAACTAACCAAACTCTATAGCAAATCCTCACTATATATATATTCGGCAAAATCAAATGAACATACATTCTGCTTACAAAGCCTCAAGCTCTACTAGTACCTCTAAATTTATGAGCGATACCCACTGTAAATGCCAGCTCCAACTTGCAGCAGCAAGGTCACACGTTTAACTTTCTGAAAGTGGTATTGGGTGAATATAAGAAGAGGGAATTGCTCAAGAGTGGTTTTAGCATTTTGTTTTTTTATTTATGGCATTTCGGGAAATAAAATACTGTCGCGATCTTGACTTGGTGCTATCTGGACTCAGGAGCTCGAAGACCAGAAACGCGAGCAAGCAGAGAGGTGTCCAGATGTTTGGCGTTGAGGAAAAGGAGGATACGGAGATTTTGGAGTTCAAGTGTTATTTCTCGGGTAGGGAAGTATAATGGAGTGGAAACTGGGAAATGGATGGCAGAGAAAAACTATCGGCAATGGAAAATTTGGCGCAGTGGCTATTATATAAAGGTAAAGAAATGACGTGCCTTCACAGCAGACGGTGGAGGATATACATGACTGAGAACGGTATGTTTATGCATGAATACTAGGCCAACGTTTTTCAAAGGGTTTGATGTGAGTTGTCTTCAACTGGTGTGGAGAGAAGGAGATTGAGAAGAGACAGATAAGGTTGGTTTTTGTTTTGAGTTTGGTGGAGTTTTCGAAATAATGGTTTACTGGAGTTAGGATATTTGTGTGACTAGAAGATAGGAGCAAAGTTTGAAACCTTCATTCAGGGAAGAAGATTATATATTGGGGCAGGTTGATCTGTTTTAGGCCGAGAGGAAACTAATATGAAGCCCATTAATTAATAAAAAAAGTAATAAAAATAAAAGCCCAGATATCAGATAGGGGAGAAGCTTTGAGGATTAAAGGAATTTCGTGAGTGTTAAAGGAGTATTGGGCAGCTTGTATAACCGATTAGGGGGGAAGGATACACAGTGGATTCGGGTGCAGTTAGTCATTGAAGAAGTGGGTCGGGTTTTAACGTAAGGCCCATTTTCTTTTAATTTTATTTAAAATATATTATTAAGTTTAAATAAAAATTAATAACCATATAAACTTGTTAATATCGTACTTTACTCATACGATATCAGAATTGTAGACAGACAGATCCATTGGGATCGTACGGACGAAATCTTCACAATGGAACTAGTCTAGAGAGATTTGGAGATCGTTTCAATTTATGACAGGATTAAATGCCTGATATGATCAACCGAGCGTTAACCGTTATTTAACGATTAACGACCAATGTAACACCCCATGTCCATTAATGTCATTCACAAAGGGAATGCATTAACGTCCATGAAGCATTATAAGTAAACATAACATAATATTACAAGACAGATATGTAAAGCTGTACTTGAAAAATTTATAACTTTATTACTGCAAAAAAATAATAATTTGGTTACATCCTTCAAAATCACAATACCAAAACCCAAGTACACAAGTATCAGTCTTATACCAAAATCCTTCAGAATGCATAATTTTAAAACCATAATCCCCAATATAAACTGCCATAAGAAGGTCGAGTCAAAGCCAAGCAATACTTCAAGCAGAGAAATATGAATCAAGCTCCTATGTTTCCACCCTGAGCACCTTGAGGGGGGAGGGGGAACGGAAAGAAAAAGAGGCAAAAACAAACAAGGTCAGACATAAAGTCTAGCGAGTCCAGTAACTTTCAGCATATAAACCGATAGTAGTATCATGACATGTAAATAAAGCTGGATGAGAGATTACAGCAACAATAGTAGAAGGTATGCTTAAGTTAAGCATAAGAAACATAATGATATAGACCAAGATATGCTTCTTACCTATATCTTACTTCTCTGCACTAACACTTAGTATAACAGGATTAGGTGTTACCCTAATGTCTAAACTGAAACAGAAATGAAAACAGAATAATCTCTACAGAAACAGAATGCTAGTAATGGGCCTTTACCACCCCAACAGAGATAGAAGGTACAGTAACAGAATGCTAATAATGGGCCTTTACCACCCCAACTAATGGTCTTTACCACCCCAACAGAAACAGATGGTACACCAACAGAAACAAACTGAACTAGGTGTACCCTAAATTCTACCCTAAGCGATCGACTCCCTAATACATAAATACCCTGTGCCGGCCCCACAGAAGGGTGTATCATTCCCTAAAGTGGCAACCTATAGACACAGAACTATTTACAGATATCACGGTGTCTTACATCCTCAGAGAAGACCGGATCCATGCATGCACATGACCCGGTTGGAATGCGCCATCGACACCCCTCGCCATTATCAGAGTGAACCTCTTACAATTAGTTTAGTAAGCATGCGCAGACCCCTCCTAGTGTTGGGTCATAGTTTTGATACCAGAAAAGGGTTATTGACTAATATGGGTCCCACACAACAGATGACACAAGTAATTACACCTCCTAACCTTGTGTCCCCGGACTAACAGATTTCAGATTAACTTGCTTACAGATTTCAGATGTACAAAGTTCAGATTAACTAGTTCTCAGATCAGACAAGTAGGTTAACAAATTTTTCAGACTAATGGATCAGATATACAGATTAACAGACTTACAGATTGTTTTACCTAACCTTGTATTGGGCCTATAGATTTATGAAACGGGTTTATTTGATTCAGCCGCCTAGTTGATTTAACCTTATCCACCCAACACGTTTTAGGCATCATATTTATCCTAGATTTGCATTAATTAATTACTAATGCACAAACCTCTCACATTAGGTCGATAGCTTGTGGCCGCTGGATGTGTCGGGCAGTTCTGGGCAGACTTCTGCCGCAAGCCAGACCTAACCTCATGTCTAAGCATCTTTTAGTTATGCCTACGGCCTCTCATGTTAGACTGACAGTTTGTGGTTGCTGGATAAGCCGGTTGGGTCCGGTCAGGCTTCTACCGCAAACAGAGTCTAACCTCGTATCTCAGCATTCTTATTTTTAGCTAAAGTATTCATTCACAGATTATGCCAATATCCAACTAATTATGCCAATTCAACAAATTAAACTTCTTTACAAGTTACAGCAGATTATTCAAAGTTCTATTAATTTGTTTTGCTCAATTTTAGATCGAGCCTACAGATTTTCATACCCTAAATTTACCGTATTCAGTTTCAACAGATTTAGCAGATTAGGCAATTTAACAGATTTAATCATAAAATTAAGCCTAATTTTACATGCCCAAATTATGGTTATAATTCACAATATAACATATGCCCCAAATTTTAGTTAAATTTACATAGTACAGAATATTCTCCAAAAACCCCAAATCATGATATACAATACGAATTATGCCAAATTATACCCTTTGATTTCAGCATATGCCTAATATCCAAAATCCTCATTTAGGCGTATTCACATTTAATAGTTATCCTATTATAATATAGTTCTTTGCGCCTAAGTCATATACACAATAATTCTCCTTCTTCCAAATCACAGACTATCATATATAGTATGCCCAGATCTAGATCTTAAATTACAACATATGTCTTTTTCTCAAATCAATCACAAATCAGTCATGTCTAATTTGCATCATTCACTATTTTCCCCAAATTTAGCGTTCGTACGTCAATCTCTTATGAGATTTGGCTCAGGCTCGTGGTAGTCTGGCTATAGAACAGAAAGAAGGAAGAGATACAGAATAGTTACTATAATATTAATAAGATAGATCTGCATAGAAAAACAGATCTGATAAACAAGAATATGCATAATCTCAAACTTAGATTTATAATCATGTCAAGATCATAATTAAATTTCATATCTGAAAATAATTGTACTCACCTTGGTTGGATTCTAAAAGAAAAAGGGTTGTAGTTGTTCTCTTTTAATCCTATTCAGATTGGAAGAAGAAGCACTAGTTCTAGCTTAGGTTTCTGCAGAGTAGAGATGTCATTGATTTATTTTAATTAGAATTGAGGCCGCATAGCGTTACAATGGGTTGGTGTGGAGAGAAATTGGGGTTTGGGGATGTTTAAATAGCTTAGGAGCCAAAGAATCTGTCCAGAAAACAAGTCCAGATACAAAAATCCGAATCTGCCTCGGATCTGAAACATGTTGACCTGTGGTGGGGGTGGGGGGGGTGGTCGACCTCGACCTGTATAGGGTAGGTCGACCCCCAGGTCGATCCCCTAGTCGACCTGGCCCCTGGGCGGGAAAAATCCCGCCCACCCTGTTCTGCGTTTGAATTTGAATTTTGAATTTAGAACTAAGCTGTTTTAATTAATTTAAATTTTCTGAAACTTCTGAAGGCCATAACTTCTTCATACGGAATCTGATTTACGCAAACTCGGGCTTTATCTCAAGTAGAATTACGAGTCGAACGTAATGGCGTAGCCCGTTTCGCTTAATTCTTCTTTTAAAAATTAAGTATACTTTGTTTTGTTACTTTTATGTTCACAGAAAATATGGGGTGTTACGTTCTCCCCTCCTTAAAGGATTTCGTCCCCGAAATCTTCAAGTTAAGAAGAATGTGTCCTACCATCCAATCACCCATCTACTCAATCATCATCCATAAGCATCCATTGTCCTTAGAAAACTTCTAATGTTGTATGAACACATGCAAAAGTGTGTGTATATGCCTCTTATCTAATGCAAAGATCAGGCGGTCTACTGATTCAGTTGACCTCCTCAATGCGAATTATGTTAGTGCCATGAGTCCAATTATGTATGCAAGAAATCCTATTTGATACACATCATTTCTATATGAGTGCATAACCATTCATTCAAATGCAACATCCATGTGATGTGTCAATCATTTTGCATCCACAAAAACTGAAAAATGCGCAAACATCCATATGTAGTATGAGAGTGCTTTTTGAGCCGATCTAGTGCCTAGTGTGTGTATATGCATCCACGAGCAACCACTAGTAACCACTTGTATCCACTTGCAACCATCAAACATAACATGTCTGAAACACATGTTTACACCCATTAGTTTCTACCTAAAGGTAGAAGACTCGATCGATAGGATACAGCCGAATGATAGAAGCAAGTACAATTAAAACAAAAGTTCTGTTCCCATTAGACATCGGTTAAGAGAATAAATCTCTAAGTATCAACCCCAAAGACCGAAATCAACATCAGATTGACACTCAGAGAATTACTCCCATTAAACAATGTCAAAACCGGAAACCTACTTCATGCTTTGAGTAAAAACCCCTATCATTTTCAGTATTATTCAGATACTTACAGACTACTGGTACAGATCAGATTATCAAATGATTCTTAGGAAACTAAGCATGATAAAACCCCACCATATCCCACAAAACCCAGAATGTATGCGTCATAGTCAACTTAACGCCCAACACGGATACCCTCAAACCCCAACCTATCACAAGAAGATGAGTCGTAACCCTTATGGAGTTTGAGACTATAGCGGGATCAGAAACAAGACTAGTATTAAAGTGCAAAGTCTCAATTACAGAATCAAAATGCCAGAATCAAAAAGAGTTTTAACTCAATAATCAGATAAGGAAACTAGACCTTCTACAGAAACTTTCCTATCTCTATCCTATCCACCAGCCACGTGAGCATTCACCTGCCCTTCAGAAGTAGGTCCTGTCCTCTGCCCTTGCCCTCGTTTCTTCGGGCAGTCCCTAGTGAAGTGTCCCATCTCACCACAGTTGAAGCAAGTGCCCTTCCTCTTTCTGCAATCCTTGTTCAGATGAGTCAAGCTTCTACAAGTAAAGCACTTTTTCTCCTTCTTATCTTCAAACTTTTCATCCTTCTTTTGTGTTTCCTTTTTGGGCCACGCTTTCTTGTTTTGTGGTCCTTCGAGCTTTTCCTCTTTTTTCTCACTTTTGGCTTCCTCTTCATGCATCAATGCCATGTCAACCAATTTCTCGACGGTCGCCCCCATAGGAATGTGGGTCATAGCCAACCCGTGTAGCGGCTCATTCAAGCCTTTAACGAAACTCTGGGCCTTCCTATCAGGTGTCAAGTCTAAGCCGAATCTCGCCAACTGATTGAACTTGTTGACGTACTCTTTCACTGATAAATTCCCCTGCTTCAACGCCAAGAACCTCTCCGTATATAAATTCTCTTCTGCTCATTAGAGTAATTTCATCTCGAACCTATGCCTGAAATCCATCCAAGTCTCCACTGCTTGTTCTCCATTCGTGGCGTCCCACCAGAACGAGGCTTCGTCCTTAAGTAACCATACAGCCAACTGTATATTCTGTCTATCATCCACTTCGAAGATAACGAACAAATCTTCTGATTCCTTGAGCCAGTTTCTTGCTTCCACAAACGATTCAGTCCCATTAAAGGTTTTTCCGCCCAAAGCTCGAAAGTCTCTACATGTCTTCAGGAAAGTATTCACGCGCGGAGGCGGAGGAGGAGGAGCAATGGGTACAGCTGGAGGAATGTTTCCTTGGCCTTCGGCAGGTGCCGTGGCCTCCAAATATATACGGAACCATCCAAGTATGGTGACTCCCTCTGGGATATAAGGGATGTCTTGTTCTCCAGACATGCTGAAACGAAAGAAAAGAGATTCAAAAATGGAGAATCGAAAGACAGATACATGGCTTTTGGGGATTATGTTTTTCAAAATAAACTTTACTTTTGAAAATACTTCCTTTTTAAAACCTTTTTGAAAATAGTTTTCAAAAACTTTTTATCAAATCTGGTAACCTTCAGCTCTGATACCAAGTGTAACACCCCATGTCCGTCAATGTCATTCACAAAGGGAATGCATTAACTCCCATGAAGCATTATAAGTAAATAGAACAAAATATTACAAGATAGATACGTAAAGTAGTAATTGAAAATTTTATAACTTTATTATAGTAGAAACAAAAATAAGTTTGGTTACATCCTTCAAAATCACAATACCAAAACCCAAGTACACAAGTATAAGTCTTATACCAAAATCCTTCAGAATGCATAATTTTGAAACCATAATTCCCAACATAAACTGTCGTAAGAAGGTAGAGTCAAAGCCAAGTAATACTTCAAGCACCTCAAGCAGAGAGAATATGAATCAAGCTCCTATGTTTCCACCCTAAGCACCTGGGGGGGGGGGGACAAACAGAAAAAGAGGCGAAAACAAACGAGGTCAGGCATAAAGTCTGGCGTGTCCAGTAACTTTCAGCATATAAACAGATAGTAGTATCATGACATGTAAATAAAGCTGGATGAGAGATTACAACAACAGGAGTAGCATGTATGCTTAAGTTAAATAGAAGAAACAGAATGATATAGACCAAGATATGCTTCTTACCTATATCTTACTTCTCTGCACTAATACTTAGTATAACATGATTAGGTATTACCCTAATGTCTAAACTGAAACAAAAACATAATAATCTCTACAGAAACAGAATGCTAGTAATGGGCCTTTACCACCCCAACAGAGACATAAGGTACAGAAACATAATGCCAATAATGGGCCTTTACCACCCCAACAGAAACAGATGGTACACTAACAGAAACAAATAGAATAGGTGTACCCTAAATTCTACCCCAAGCGATCAGCTCCCTAATACATAAATACCTTGTACCGGCCCCATAGAAGGGTGTATCATTTCCTAAAGTGGCAACCTACATACATAGACCTATTTACAGATGTCACGGTGTCTTACATCCTCAGAGTAGACCAGATCCATGCAAGCACATGACCCGGTTGGAATGCGCCATCGACACCCCTCGCCATTATTAGAGTGAACCTCTTACAATTAGTTCAGTAAGCGTGCCTGGACCCGTCCTAGTGTTGGGTCATAGTTTTGATACCAGAAAATGGTTACTGACTAATATAGGCCCCACACAACAGAAGACATAAGTAATTACCCCTCCTAACCTTGTGTCCCCAGACTAACAGATTTCAGATTAACTTACTTACAGATTTCAGATGTACAAAGTTCAAATTAACTAGTTCTCAGATCAGACAAATAGGTTAACAAGTTGTTCAGACTAACGGATCAGATATACAGATTAATAGACTTACAGATTGTTTTACCTAACCTTGTATTGGGCCTATAGATTTACGAAACGGGTTTATTAGATTCATCCGCCCAGTTGATTTAACCTTATCCACCCAACACGTTTTAGGCATCATATTTATCCTAGATTTGCATTAATTAATTACTAATGCACAGACCTCTCACATTAGGTCGGTAGCTTGTGGCCGCTGGATGTGCCGGGCGGTTCCGGGCAGACTTCTACCGCAAGCCAGACCTAACCTCATGTCTAAGCATCTTTTAGTTATGCTTACGACCTCTCATATTAGACTGATAGTTTGCGGTTGCTGGTTAAGCCGGTTGGTTCCGGGCAGGCTTCTACCGTAAATAGAGTCTAACCACGTGTCTCAGCATTCTTATTTTTAGCTAAAGTATTCATTCATAGATTATGCCAATATCCGACTAATTATGCCAATTCAACAAATTAAACTTCTTTACAAGTTACAGCAGATTATTCAAAGTTCTATTAACTTGTTTTGCTTAATTTTAGATCGAGCCTATAGATTTTCATACCCCAAATTTACCATATTCAGTTTCAATAGATTTAGCAGATTAGGCAGTTTAACCGATTTAATCATAAAAGTAAGCCTAATTTTACATGCCCAAATTATGATCATAATTCACAATATAACATATGCCCCAAATTTTAGTTAAGTTTACATAGTATAGAATATTCTCCAAAAACCCCAAATCATGATATACTGTAACGACCCAGAAAATCTGAACCAATTAAATTTTTTTAAATTGGCTAAAATAATGGATTTTAAATATTTAAAATAAATATTTTAAATAATGGCGATGAAAACTGAGTTTGAATCGACATTTGAAAACGAATATAATTAATTATAATTGTATATAGAATTGAAAATAGCGCGGTAGTTCGATAATTCGATTTCATACTTCAATTGAATATACCGGGTGCAAAACAATCCGGATTTTAGTGAAACCAAAAACATTAGGACCTAATTGATGATATCTTTCCAACGAATCTGACCAATTGAAATTTGATAGCGGGAATCAAAAGATATGTCCAGTTGAAAATTCTGAATAGTCGCTATGGAATTCAGGCCCTTAAAAATGGACATTTTGCAAACGACCTCGGATTTCAACGAAACCACTTTTTTTGGGTCCGGGATGTCAAGTTATTGCTAGGTTTCAAATTTCATAATTTTTCGAATCAATATGTGAGCGTGGCAAAAGAAAACGCGTTTGACCAGTTTCAGTTGATTTTAATCGACTGGAAATTGGCCATTTTTCCAACAGTCTCAGAATTCGACGAAACTAGTTTTGTTAGGACCGTATCGTCAATACGAAGCTAGAAAATATTTTTCTAGTTAGTATGTGACCCCGGTAATTTGAAATGTACGTTTAGAATTCAATATAGTGATTTAAATGTAAATTCAACGGAAATTGATTGTAACGATCAAATCAGCTTGCGATACATATCCCATTGTGTTCGGAATGGGGGTAAAACGCTATGGGCGACAGGCGGTAGGCCTCGTTTCGAGGTCGTATGTAAAAGTCAACTTTTTTTGCAAAATTAAATAATAAAAAAAAATATTTTTAATTCCTCCCTTTATCTTTCGTTCTGCCCCCCCCCCCGCTCATTTCAATTTCAAACGAAAAGAAAAAAAAAACCCTAAAAACTATCGACAGCGCCCCCCTAAAAACGAACGCCACCGACCCACCGTCCCCTCCGTCCAGCCTCCCTCCTCCTCCCAGTGGCGCAACCCCCGACGACTCCCCCCACAGATCGCACGAGCGCGACGAAGACATCGCCCCTCCCCCCTGAAGCATCGCGACGCCGACTCGAGAGCCTCCCCCCAGTTCGAGACCCACCGCCGACCCTGACGACCCCCCATTCTTCGCAGATCAATGTAAGTCGTTTTTGTTTTATTTTATTTTTATTTATTATTCTGTAAAAACTGATTTTTAAAAAGAATTTAAAACTGATTTTTAAAAGGAATTTAAAACTGATTTTAAAAGGAATTTAAAACTGATTTTTAAAGGAATTTAAAACTGATTTTTGAAGGAATTTAAAACTGATTTTTAAAAGAATTTAAAACCTGATTTTATTTTAAGATTTAAAATAGAAAAAGATTTGAACTTTAAATAGAAAAAGATTTGAACTTTAAATAGAAAAAGATTTGAACTTTAAATAGAAAAAGATTAGAACTTTAAAAAGAAAAAGATTAGAACTTTAAATAGAAAAAGATGTGAACTTGGACAGAAAAGATCATATTTTTAAAAATAGAAAAGACGGAATTTTTATTAAGTAGAAGAAGTAAGATATGATTTTTATATTTTTAAAGCAATAAAAATATAATTTTTACATCATAGGAATATTAAAAATATAATCTTTATATATTGAATAGCGAAGTCAAAATTCGATTTTTATATATTGAATAACATAGTAAAAATTCGATTTTTACATATGTAGAGAATACGGGCAACGAAGCGACAAAAGGCGAGATTGGCGAAGATTTCTATAAAGGAAGAGTCGTGGTATTGGATAGCTATTGGTGAGAATTTCTCACTCTTCAATTTCTTTTTCTATATATATATATGTGTTGAAATAAAAGTGAATTGCTATATAATATATATATATATATATATATATATATCTACGCCCCTCGTCCACAAACCATGGACGATATTTATTGGTTGAAATTGTTGTGAAAATTGATTGATAGCGAATGGTTGTTTGGGATTGTTTGTGGTTGATATTGATTTGATTGTGGTTGAAAAATACCCGTTTGTGGTTGAGAAATATTTGGTTGAAACCACATAGGATTAGTTTTGTGGAAATGAAATAAATATATACATGCCGCCTGCGTGTGAATTAGATGCATGATCCCCATTGTCAAAAACCGCGAGGTTTTAAGGTAGAGCGAGGAGCCGTACTAGGGACGGTCCCGGTTTTAACTACCCTGCCGTTATGCTGCCGAAATTTTGAATAATATTCGTATGTTTGAATTATTTTCATCTGCTTAAACTATATTTATTCCTTGTATAGAAAACATTCATGTGTTGAATTGATATTCATTCGTTGATTAGAAATTCATGTGTTGAATGGTATTCATATTTTGAAATAAATTGTTTGATAATAAAAATCATATTTTTATCTATATATAGAAACTATAGAAAACATTCATGTGTTGAATTGATATTCATTCGTTGATTAGAAATTCATGTGTTGAATGGTATTCATATTTTGAAATAAATTGTTTGATAATAAAAATCACATTTTTATCTATATATAGAAACTATAGAAAACATTCATGTGTTGAATTGATATTCATTCGTTGATTAGAAATTCATGTGTTGAATGGTATTCATATTTTGAAATGAATTGTTTGATAATAAAAATCACATTTTTATCTATATATAGAAACTATAGAAAACATTCATGTGTTGAATTGATATTCATTCGTTGATTAGAAATTCATGTGTTGAATGGTATTCATATTTTGAAATAAATTGTTTGATAATAAAAATCACATTTTTATCTATATATAGAAACTATAGAAAACATTCATGTGTTGAATTGATATTCATTCGTTGATTAGAAATTCATGTGTTGAATGGTATTCATATTTTGAAATGAATTGTTTGATAATAAAAATCACATTTTTATCTATATATAGAAACTATAGAAAACATTCATGTGTTGAATTGATATTCATTCGTTGATTAGAAATTCATGTGTTGAATGGTATTCATATTTTGAAATAAATTGTTTGATAATAAAAATCACCTTTTATCTATATATATAAAATCCTATTTTTGTCACCTATATGAACTATATAGAAAAATAGTGTTTTGAAATGAATTGTTTTACAATAAAAATCACATTTTTATTGTATGCATAAATCGTTGAAATGTGAAGTGTTAAAAATAGCCACTTGTTCAAAAATAAACATATATGAGTTGAAATATCCATTAATTAGCTAATGAAATGATTTGCACCTATTTATGTAACATTAGAATGAATGGTGTTTTTAAACCAAATAGAAATCAAATATGAAGTTGAATAGAAAATGATAAATGATAAGAACTGTATATATATGTACATGCATATTCATTGAACAGGTTTTAGCAAAGGGGCTAGAGAAGAGGAATAAAATTTTATGCCCGACAAATAGGTACACATTTACTGTTTTGTTTGGGTGATGATTTTATGAGCCTGTTGGCTAGCCGCTTGGCTTTTTCTTTTTCTTTTTGAGATTAGAAGGACCGGGAAAGCTATTTGCGATTTCCCGATGCTCCCGGTGCAGGGGAGGTTATGGCGAAATTTTCCAAAATTTTAAGGCGTTAGTGAAATATTTGAAACGAAATCGATATAGGAATTTTTGAAGAAATTATATTTATATAAATATATAAATATAAACAAAATTAAAACGAAACGAAGCCGTGCAGTTCGTATTTTGAAACCGTGATTTCAAACAACTAGTACGGGGAATCCGACCATTGGATTTTCCCGAAACCTCAACCGTCGGGTTCGCCTTGGAATAATCTTTCCAACGACACCAACCTTGTAAAAATCCAACGGTTGGATTGTCTGGAATGTTTAATTTAAATCTGAAGAAAAACAGCGCCAGAAGCGATTATATTTATATATATATAAATATAGTTATATATTTAATCGAATAACGACGCTGCAGTTCGTATTTTGAAATCGAAAATTCAAACGATTGTACCGGGAGATCCGACCGTCGGATTTTCCCGAAACTGGAACCATTGGATTCGTTTTGAAAAGACCTTTCTAATGATGTAAATTTTGCGAAGATCCAACGGTTACATTTTCAGATATGTGTAAATCAAATCTGAAGAAAAACAGCGCCACGGCCGCTTTATGGCCCGAAGCGTCGTTTTGAATAAATCAGCTATTTTAAAATAAATAAAAATAGCGATAAATCGTTATAAAATATTGGAAACGTTATGGAATGGAAATAAACTGAATTTGCTTGATTTATGTGATATTTGATGGTTGAATGTGTTTGGTGTGAAAATTACATTAAAGAACAAAATTGGTGTTGTCGAATAATTTAAACATTGAAATAAATTGAATTGAAATTCTAAATATATACGTGAATTATTTGAGAAGGCCGAGTTAATTCTCATTTCAAATAATTGACCGACGATTGAAAGTCGAAGATAAAGACGGTGGTCGAAGACCGGAGATCTTCACCTCGTTTGGATGGTAACCGAGGTCCTAATTGGGAGGCATCCCGAAATATGGATAATGAGTGGTGATCGTCCAGACGTACGTGGTGGTCGAAGGGTTTGCGAGGTATTTAGTGCCTCCGGTTTCGTTCAGACCCAGAATGGACTTGTAAATGGAATGTGTGTCCGACATTGGAATTTGTTCTGTGTGATTGATAGCCATCAGTTGCACGGTGTGAATTGCCTGTGTGGCATGCTAAGATGCAGTGATCAGGGTTTCTGTTGAAAAGCAAAGTCTTGTGGTGATGATCAAAGCACCGCCTGTGTGGCGTAGCTTTGTGTATAACGTTAATTCGCGAGCCTCACACCCCGGTATGAACCTAAAACGGGAGGAAGGACCTCAGGGAGGACATGCGTTTCTTTCTAGCTAGGGTGGTGTCAGTGACCTACCAGCCCTGACATTTATATACTTTTCACCTATGTGGTTGTTGCTGTTGCGAGGCGCCTCGGTTTGATCGGACGATCCGGGTCAGACGGAGTCATTCGTTGGCTCGTTTACGCCCCAAAGGGCGGGGAAACGCATGGTTCAGGAATTTTAATCCACATCGGTGGACCGGCCCTGTCGCTCCTAGGGTCGATGCGCTCTGACCCTGTGGCTCGGGCTAGAGAGTCACGAAGTCGGTAAGGACTATCTTTTGCCTTGGTTCCTGATGGAAACCCAATTTCCAAATACGACATTGTGCGGTTTCAATTGTATATATATTTGGCGACATAGTGGCATGGGACGCTCATGTCGTCTATGATTGATAATTATGATTTGAAATTGTTTTCAAAACATATAAACACTAGCAATAATATCAAATGCCTTTATTTTATTCGTATCAAGCATATTTTGGCCGTTATAAGGTAAAAACTCTATCCTCCGGTTTGCGTTGCATTGTGTGATGGGAACTGAGTCTTATAATGGCTTCATTTTTATAAAAAGCATAGCGATGTTTAAAAGAAAGATTTGTTTTAAAGCACTGGCAATCCAATGGAGTAAACCCGTTCCACGAAAGTGGCGTGGTCCTGTGATTAGCCAATTATATATGTGTTGAGTGGATTTCTCATACCAGTCCCATGACTGACTCGTAGTTTGTTTCACTTTCAAACTCGGGTGCCCCTTTATCTACACGGGCAACCTTGTATTCAAGTTTAGCTGGTTCTTCTGGATAGCTGGAGCTGAAGATGGATTCTATCATTTATCTCTTTTTATGCTGCTCAGCTCCTATTGTACACATTTTGTTTATTTCCGCTATAGACATTTATGTATAGCTGAACTGTATTTGTACTAAGTAAGATCCTGTATATTGTGTAACTCTGATGATTACTTTTATCCAGTATATTTTGTTGTTCATTATCTGGTGTATTTATTTAATTTTGTTCTGCTATTATCTGTTTCTGTGTTATATTCCAAAGATAACCCTTGTTTCCGTCTGAACGGGATTTCGCGTCGTCTCAACGTGGTATCAGAGCTTTGGTTAAGCTTAGTTCTGGAATATAACATTTGAACGAACTCGTCAGAAATAGAACCAGTAGTGTTCTAGGACGGGTAACTCTATACAGATAGGATCAGTAATATCCTAGTATGAGTAAAGAAGAATGAAATTACACCTTGATAGACACATTTACATTTGAAGTATTTGTCTCTATATTTTAAAATATCTTTTCTGTTGACCTGACACTTGATCTGCCATTTGCAGAAGTACTAGAAAATGAGTGTCAGAAACAGAAGGAATGCAGAACCGGATATTGAGGCCTTATTAATCAAATATCGAAATATGGGTGGAATACCGTTCTCTGGTGAAGAATCTATTATGAAGACACAAGCTTGGATTCGTTCGGTTGAGAAAATCTCCATAAGAAAGGAATGTTATGCGACGAAGAATAAAGTATTGGCTTGGCTTCAAAGGAAATACCAGAATAAAGTATTGGGGCATGTGAAGCTTCCTTTCTCAGAAATGATATACATGGCTTATCAGTATGAAGATCTCCATAAGAAAGGAATGTTATGCGACGAAGAAGAAGTCAGTTCTAGTGTTATAGCAGAGTCGGAAACTGATATTTCTGAAGCTAATACGACGTCTGAGATCCGTAAGAAGCCCGGTGCCAAGAGAAAAAGGGCTGAATCTTGGAAAGAACCCGTAACGACCGCCGTATGCAATAACTGCAATAAGCAAGGACATCTCTCGATGAGTTGCCGATCTCTAAAGAAACAAAGAAATGAAGGATCTAAGTCTATTAAGAAATTTCAAGAGACTAGAGAATGCAGCATTTGCCATCGGTTTGGCCACGTAAGACAGGATTGCCGGCTATTAAAGGCAACCAAGGTGGTTCAAATAAATGAAATAGCAGACGCTTCTGAGCCATCGGCTATTCAGGAAAGACCAGATGTTTTAGAATGCACGCTAACTGTCAAAGACATCCCAGTTAAAGTACTGTTCGACACTGGCGCGTCACGCAGATTCATTTCGAAAGATGCAGCTAAGAAACTGGATTTGAATTTGAAGAAGCTCAAAGAACCAATGACTGTCCAGAATCCGGTTGGGGGTTCCATAGATCTCAGTTGGATTTGTGGAGTGCCGGTTTCTTTTTCTCGTTATCGGTTCCCTACCATCGCAGCCGTCATGAATTTTAAAGAGTTTGATCTTATCTTGGGGTTAGACTGGTTGACCAAATATGAAGCTGAAGTTAAATGCGCCGACAGAGTCGTAAAGGCGAAGATTAAATCAGGTGATTATATAACCATTCCCTGTGAAGGTCAGAATGCTAATAGAAAAGACTTCTGGGCAGCTTTGAATGTTTCTCCAGCTCATATAGAAAATATCCCTGAAATCACTGAGAATATTCCTGACCTCATTAAAGATATTCCTGTCATCAAGGACTATGCAGATGTGTTCGAGGAAGTTGTTCGCTTACCTCCGCAGAGAGAAATAGATTTCAAAATTGCTTTAATTCCAAATGCAAGGCCGGTAGTTCATGCTATTCGAAGAATGTCCTTGAAAGAGAAGGAGGAATTAGAAAATCAAACACGACAGCTAGTATGGAAAGGTCTGATCAGACCTAGTTTCTCTGATTGGGGTGCAGCCGTGGTATTTGTCCCAAAATCTGACGGTACTCTACGTCTATGTGTGGATTATCTTGATCTGAACAAACAGACAATAAAGAACAAGTATCCATTGCCGCGAATAGATGATTTGTTGGATCGATTAAATGGAGCACAAGTATTCTCAAGAATGGACCTAGCTACAGGTTTCCATCAACTTCGAATTGCCGAAGAATGTGTTCCAATGACAGCGTTCAGAGGTCCCGACCTATTCTACGAGTGGTTAGTAATGCCATTCGGCTTATGTAACGCTCCAGCTTACTTCGTTGATCTGATGAATAGAGTATTCAGAGGAGTTTTGAATAAATTTGTTCTGGTTTTTATTGACGATATTCTAATCTTCTCTAAATCAAAGGCCGAACATGAAAAACATTTGGAACAAGTGTTAGAAATCCTCAGGAGAAATGTATTGAAAGCAAAGTTTTCTAAATGTATATTCTGGCAAGATGAAGTGAAATTTCTGGGCTACGTCGTATCAAAAGAAGGAATCGCTGTGGATCCAAGTAAAATCACGGCTATTCAGAACTGGAAACAGCCTAGTACTCCCACTGAAGTCCGCAGTTTTCTCGGATTGGCTAGCTATTATCGGAAGTTCGTGAAAGACTTTTCGAAGATATCTGGTCACTTAACGAAGCTTACAAAGAAGCATTCTAAGTTCAAATGGACTCCAGAAAGTGAGGAGGCTTTCGAAGAGCTAAAGTTAAGACTAACAACAGCTCCAGTGTTAACCATCATCGATGGCAACCAAGATTTAAAAGTCTGGACTGATGCTTCTAGAGAAGGCCTTGGCGCAGTGTTAATGCAAAGAGGTCAAGTGATTTCTTATGCTAGCCGTCAACTGAAGCCGCACGAGAAGAACTACGTAACTCATGATCTTGAGTTATTGGCTATAGTGTTCACTTTGAAGATCTGGAGACACTATCTTCTGGGTGAGAGATTTGAACTATTTACAGATCATCAGTCATTAAAGTATCTGTTCACTCAGAAAGACCTGAATCTGAGGCAACAGCGTTGGCTGGAGTTTCTTGCAGCATATGATTTTGAAATTCTATACACTCCAGGGAAAGCCAATGTCGTGGCCGATGCGTTAAGCCGAAAGAATGAGATGATCGCCAGTTTCATCATTGCGATTTCGTTGATTGATAAGATATCGGCACTCCAAGAAGAGGACCAATTTATCAAAGGAATAAGTCAGCGAATTCATGAAGGCAATGCTTCGGATTTCCAGTTAGACAGCGAAGGGATTCCGAGGTTAGAAGGACGAATTTGCGTTCCAGAAATTCCTGAACTCAGAAGAGATGTGCTTGATGAATGCCACAAATCTAAGCTCAGTATCCATCCGGGTGTGAATAAAATGTATAACGATATCAAACGCACATTCTGGTGGAAGTCGTTAAAAAGAGACATCTCGATATATGTTAGTCGATGCCCTACTTGCCAGCTAGTCAAAAGTGACCAACAGAAATTGGCTGGATTATTACAACCGCTAGAAGTTCCTGGCTGGAAGTGGGAACATATTTCTATGGATTTCGTTGATGGTTTGCCCAGAACCAGAAAAGGAAATGACAGTATTTGGGTGATCGTAGATCGTTTCACGAAGACCGCCCATTTCATACCTGTAAAATCAAATAGAACTGCTCAGAGTCTGGCGCAGATATACTTCAGGGAAATAGTTAGACTACATGGAGTGCCACTCAGTATAGTCAGTGATAGAGATACAATATTCACTAGTAAATTCTGGGAGGCATTTCAAGTCGAGCTAGGAACGAAGTTAAACTTGAGCACCGCTTATCATCCTCAGACAGACGGTCAGACTGAGAGGGTGAATCGCATTTTAGAAGATCTATTGCGGGCTTGTGTTCTAGATTTCGGTGGTCATGGGAAGACCATCTGAATTTGGCTGAATTCTCTTATAACAACAGCTACCAGGCGAGCCTGATAATGTCGCCATTCGAAGCATTGTATGGTAGACCGTGCCGATCTCCTGCTTGTTGGGTCGAGCCTGGAAATAGACTTGTGTTGGGTCCCGATATGATTCGAGAAGCTGCCGACAAAGTCGATTTTATTAAAAAGCGATTACTCGCCGCTCAAAGCCGACAAAAGAGCTATGCCGATAGAAGAAGAAGAGATATATCCTTTGAAGTTGGCGACTATGTATATTTGAAAGTATCGCCGATGAGAGGAGTTATCCGGTTCGGTAAAACTGGAAAGTTAGCACCCAAATTCATAGGTCCGTTTCCTATTCTGGAACGGATCGGAACTCTCGCTTATAGGGTCAAACTTCCTGATTGGTTGCCTGGAGTTCATGATGTATTTCATATATCTCAACTTCGAAAGCACGTTCATGATCCAGACTTGATCGTGGAAGAAGCAGCTCAACAGGACATTGAAATTACTCCAGAATTGGCCGTGTGACGTAAGCCGCTAAAGATTATCGGCAAAGAAACCAAAGAGCTGAGGAACAAGAAGGTTCACTTAGTCAAAGTGCAATGGAGTGGAGATCCGCGAGATTGTACTTGGGAAACTGAGGAGAGCATTCAGAAAGCTTATCCCAGATGACGAGTAGATATCTCTGATTGACTCCGGTGCAAGGTACATTTAACCTACTTTGCATTACCATTCTATTGATATTTTCTTTTCATAGATATACACTTTTAATTATATGGTCTGAATGATTTTTAAGGAGTATAAAAATAGATTAGTATATTTTTAAAGGTTAAAAACAATTGGATTGGTTGTTGTGTTGTGTGATTGTAGATTTATCAAACCACTTTCGACTTTATTCCTTTTCGGGGACGAAAAGTTTTAAGTGGGGGAGATTGTAACGACCCAGAAAATCTGAACCAATTTAAAAAATTTAAATTGGCTAAAATAATGGATTTTAAATATTTAAAATAAATATTTTAAATAATGGCGATGAAAACTGAGTTTGAATCGACATTTGAAAACGAATATAATTAATTATAATTATATATAGAATTGAAAATAGCGCGGTAGTTCGATAATTCGATTTCAAACTTCAATTGAATATACCGGGTGCAAAACAATCCGGATTTTAGTGAAACCAAAAACATTAGGATCTAATTGATGATATCTTTCCAACGAATCTGACCAATCGAAATTTGATAGCGGGAATCGAAAGATATGTCCAGTTGAAAATTCTGAATAGTCGCTATGGAATTCAGGCCCTTAAAAATGGACATTTTGCAAACGACCTCGGATTTCGACGAAACCACTTTTTTTGGGTCCGGGATGTCAAGTTATTGCTAGGTTTCAAATTTCATAATTTTTCGAATCAATATGTGAGCGTGGCAAAAGAAAACGCGTTTGACCAGTTTCAGTTGATTTTAATCGACTGGAAATTGGCCATTTTTCCAACGGTCTCAGAATTCGACGAAACTAGTTTTGTTAGGACCGTATCGTCAATACGAAGCTAGAAAATATTTTTCTGGAATTTTTCTAGTTAGTATGTGACCCCGGTAATTTGAAATGTACGTTTAGAATTCAATATAGTGATTTAAATGTAAATTCAACGGAAACTGATTGTAACGATCAAATCAGCTTGCGATACATATCCCATTGTGTTCGGAATGGGGGTAAAACGCTATGGGCGACAGGCGGTAGGCCTCGTTTCGAGGTCGTATGTAAAAGTCAACTTTTTTTGCAAAATTAAATAATTAAATAATAAAAAAAATATTTTTAATTCCCTCCCTTTATCTTTCGTTCTGGCCCCCCCGTTCATTTCAATTTCAAACGAAAAGAAAAAAAATACCCTAAAAACTATCGACAGCACCCCCTAAAAATGAACGCCACCGACCCACCGCCCCCTCCGTCCAGCCTCCCTCCTCCTCCCAGTGGCGCAACCCCCCGACGACTCCCCCCCCCCAGATCGCACGAGCGCGACGAAGACATCGCCCCCCCTGAAGCATCGCGAGGCCGATTCGAGAGCCTCCCCCCAGTTCGAGACCCACCGCCGACCCTGACGACCCCCTCTTCTTCGCAGATCAATGTAAGTCGTTTTTGTTTTATTTTATTTTTATTTATTATTCTGTAAAAACTGATTTTTAAAAAGAATTTAAAATTGATTTTTAAAAGGAATTTAAAACTGATTTTTAAAAGGAATTTAAAACTGATTTTTGAAGGAATTTAAAACTGATTTTTAAAAGAATTTAAAACCTGATTTTATTTTAAGATTTAAAATAGAAAAAGATTTGAACTTTAAATAGAAAAAGATTTGAACTTTAAATAGAAAAAGATTTGAACTTTAAATAGAAAAAGATTAGAACTTTAAAAAGAAAAAGATTAGAACTTTAAATAGAAAAAGATGTGAACTTGGACAGAAAAGATCATATTTTTAAAAATAGAAAAGACGGAATTTTTATTAAGTAGAAGAAGTAAGATATGATTTTTATATTTTTAAAGCAATAAAAATATAATTTTTACATCATAGGAATATTAAAAATATAATCTTTATATATTGAATAGCGAAGTCAAAATTCGATTTTTATATATAGTAAAAATTCGATTTTTACATATGTAGAGAATACGGGCAACGAAGAGATAAAAGGAGAGATTGGCGAAGATTTCTATAAAGGAAGAGTCGTGGTATTGGATAGCTATTGGTGAGAATTTCTCACTCTTCAATTTCTTTTTCTACATATATATATGTGTTGAAATAAAAGTGAATTGCTATATATAATATATATATATATATCTACGCCCCTCGTCCACAAACCATGGACGATATTTATTGGTTGAAATTGTTTTGAAAATTGATTGATAGCGAATGGTTGTTTGGGATTGTTTGTGGTTGATATTGATTTGATTGTGGTTGAAAAATACCCGTTTGTGGTTGAGAAATATTTGGTTGAAACCACATAGGATTAGTTTTGTGGAAATGAAATAAATATATACACGCCACCTGCGTGCGAATTAGATGCATGATCCCCATTGTCAAAAACCGCGAGGTTTTAAGGTAGAGCGAGGAGCCGTACTAGGGACGGTCCCGGTTTAAACTACCATGCCGTTATGCTGCCGAAATTTTGAATAATATTCGTATGTTTGAATTATTTTCATCTGCTTAAACTATATTTATTCCTTGTATAGAAAACATTCATGTGTTGAATTGATATTCATTCGTTGATTAGAAATTCATGTGTTGAATGGTATTCATATTTTGAAATAAATTGTTTGATAATAAAAATCACATTTTTATCTATATATAGAAACTATAGAAAACATTCATGTGTTGAATTGATATTCATTCGTTGATTAGAAATTCATGTGTTGAATGGTATTCATATTTTGAAATAAATTGTTTGATAATAAAAATCACATTTTTATCTATATATAGAAACTATAGAAAACATTCATGTGTTGAATTGATATTCATTCATTGATTAGAAATTCATGTGTTGAATGGTATTCATATTTTGAAATAAATTGTTTGATAATAAAAATCACATTTTTATCTATATATAGAAACTATAGAAAACATTCATGTGTTGAATTGATATTCATTCGTTGATTAGAAATTCATGTGTTGAATGGTATTCATATTTTGAAATAAATTGTTTGATAATAAAAATCACATTTTTATCTATATATAGAAACTATAGAAAACATTCATGTGTTGAATTGATATTCATTCGTTGATTAGAAATTCATGTGTTGAATGGTATTCATATTTTGAAATAAATTGTTTGATAATAAAAATCACATTTTTATCTATATATAGAAACTATAGAAAACATTAATGTGTTGAATTGATATTCATTCGTTGATTAGAAATTCATGTGTTGAATGGTATTCATATTTTGAAATAAATTGTTTGATAATAAAAATCACCTTTTATCTTTATATATAAAATCCTATTTTTGTCACCTATATGAACTATATAGAAAAATAGTGTTTTGAAATGAATTGTTTTACAATAAAAATCACATTTTTATTGTATGCATAAATCGTTGAAATGTGAAGTGTTAAAAATAGCCACTTGTTCAAAAATAAACATATATGAGTTGAAATATTCATTAATTAGCTAATGAAATGATTTGCACCTATTTATGTAACATTAGAATGAATGGTGTTTTTAAACCAAATAGAAATCAAATATGAAGTTGAATAGAAAATGATAAATGATAAGAACTGTATATATATGTACATGCATATTCATTGAACAGGTTTTAGCAAAGGGGCTAGAGAAGAGGAATAAAATTTTGTGCCCGACAAATAGGTACACATTTACTGTTTTGTTTGGGTGATGATTTTATGAGCCTGTTGGCTAGCCGCTTGGCTTTTTCTTTTTCTTTTTGAGATTAGAAGGACCGGGAAAGCTATTTGCGATTTCCCGATGCTCCCGGTGCAGGGGAGGTTATGGCGAAATTTTCCAAAATTTTAAGGCGTTAGTGAAATATTTGAAATGAAATCGATATAGGAATTTTTGAAGAAACTATATTTATATAAATATATAAATATAAATAAAATTAAAACGAAATGAAGCCGTGCAGTTCGTATTTTGAAACCGTGATTTCAAACAACTAGTACGGGGAATCCGACCATTGGATTTTCCCGAAACCTCAACCGTCGGGTTCGCCTTGGAATAATCTTTCCAACGGCACCAACCTTTTAAAAATCCAACGGTTGGATTGTCTGGAATGTTTAATTCAAATCTGAAGAAAAATAGCGCTAGAAGCGATTATATTTATATATATATAAATATAATTATATATTTAATCGAATAACGACGCTGCAGTTCGTATTTTGAAATCGAAAATTCAAACGATTGTACCGGGAGATCCGACCGTCGGATTTCCCGAAACTGGAACCGTTGGATTCGTTTTGAAAAGACCTTTCTAATGATGTAAATTTTGCGAAGATCCAACGGTTAGATTTTCAGATATGTGTAAATCAAATCTGAAGAAAAACAGTGCCACGGCCGCTTTAAAGCCCGAAGCGTCGTTTTGAATAAATCAGCTATTTTAAAATAAATAAAAATAGCGATAAATCGTTATAAAATATTGGAAACGTTATGGAATGGAAATAAACTGAATTTGCTTGATTTATGTGATATTTGATGGTTGAATGTGTTTGGTGTGAAAATTACATTAAAGAACAAAATTGGTGTTGTCGAATAATTTAACCATTGAAATAAATTGAATTGAAATTCTAAATATATACGTGAATTATTTGAGAAGGCCGAGTTAATTCTCATTTCAAATAATTGACCGACGATTGAAAGTCGAAGATAAAGACGGTGGTCGAAGACCGGAGATCTTCACCTCGTTTGGATGGTAACCGAGGTCCTGATTGGGAGGCATCCCGAAATATGGATAATGAGTGGTGATCGTCCAGATGTACGTGGTGGTCGAAGGGTTTGCGAGGTATTTAGTGCCTCCGGTTTCGTTCAGACCCAGAACGGACTTGTAAATGGACTGTGTGTCCGACATTGGAATTTGTTCTGTGTGATTGATAGCCATCAGTTGCACGGTGTGAATTGCCTGTGTGGCATGCTAAGATGCAGTGATCAGGGCTTCTGTTGAAAAGCAAAGTCTTGTGGTGATGATCAAAGCACCGCCTGTGTGACGTAGCTTTGTGTATAACGTTAATTCGCGAGCTTCACACCCCGGTATGAACCTAAAACGGGAGGAAGGACCTCAGGGAGGACATGCGTTTCTTTCTAGCTAGGGTGGTGTCAGTGACCTACCAGCCCTGACATTTATATACTTTTCACCTATGTGGTTGTTGCTGTTGCGAGGCGCCTCGGTTTGATCGGACGATCCGGGTCCGATGGAGTCATTCGTTGGCTCGTTTACGCCCCAAAGGGCGGGGAAACACATGGTTCAGGAATTTTAATCCACATCGGTGGACCGACCCTGTCGCTCCTAGGGTCGATGCGCTCTGACCCTGTGGCTCGGGCTAGAGAGTCACGAAGTCGGTAAGGACTATCTTTTGCCTTGGTTCATGATGGAAACCCAATTTGACATTGTGCGGTTTCAATTGTATATATATTTGGCAACATTGTGGCATGGGACGCTCATGTCGTCTATGATTGATAATTATGATTTGAAATTGTTTTCAAAACATATAAACACTAGCAATAATATCAAATGCCTTTATTTTATTCGTATCAAGCATATTTTGGCCGTTATAAGGTAAAAACTCTATCCTCCGGTTTGCGTTGCATTGTGTGATGGGAACTGAGTCTTATAATGGCTTCATTTTTATAAAAAGCATAGCGATGTTTAAAAGAAAGATTTGTTTTAAAGCACTGGCAATCCAATGGAGTAAACCCGTTCCACGAAAGTGGCGTGGTCCTGTGATTAGCCAATTATATATGTGTTGAGTGGATTTCTCATACCAGTCCCATGACTGACTCGTAGTTTGTTTCACTTTCAAACTCGGGTGCCCCTTTTTCTACACGGGCAGCCTTGTATTCAGGTTTAGCTGGTTCTTCTGGATAGCTGGAGCTGAAGATGGATTCTATCATTTATCTCTTTTTATGCTGTTCAGCTCCTATTGTACACATTTTTTTTATTTCCGCTGTAGACATTTATGTATAGCTGAACTGTATTTGTACTAAGTAAGATCCTGTATACTGTGTAACTCTGATGATTACTTTTATCCAGTATATTTTGTTGTTCATTATCTGGTGTATTTATTTAATTTTGTTCTGCTATTATCTGTTTCTGTGTTATATTCCAAAGATAACCCTTGTTTCCGTCTGAACGGGATTTCGGGTCGTCTCAACGTGGTATCAGAGCTTTGGTTAAGCTTAGTTCTGGAATATAACATTTGAACGAACTCGTCAGAAGTAGAACCAGTAGTGTTCTAGGACGGGTAACTCTATACAGATAGGATCAGTAATATCCTAGTATGAGTAAAGCAGAATGAAATTACACCTTGATAGACACATTTACATTTGAAGTATTTGTCTCTATATTTTAAAATATCTTTTCTGTTGACCTGACACTTGATCTGCCATTTGCAGAAGTACTAGAAAATGAGTGTCAGAAACAGAAGGAATGCAGAACCGGATATTGAGGCCTTATTAATCAAATATCGAAATATGGGTGGAATACCGTTCTCTGGTGAAGAATCTATTATGAAGACACAAGCTTGGATTCGTTCGGCTGAGAAAATCTTCGAAGCATTAAAGCTAAGGGATGACCAGAAAAGATTACTGGCCTCCTGGGTACTCAAAGACGAAGCTTTGTTCTGGTGGGATTCAGTTATAGAGAATAATCCAGAAGGTGATATCACCTGGGATAGATTCAAAGTGATTTTCTTGGAAAGATTTACCCCTCCCGAAGCGACTGAGCGCCTATGTGATGAATTTTCTTATTTGATACAAGGAGATATGACCATCCCAGAATATCATAAGAAATTCAATGAACTTTCTCACTTTGCTCCTCATCTAATTCAAAATCCGAAGAGGAAGAATATGAGATTTATTCACGGGCTTCAAAGGAAATACCAGAATAAAGTATTGGGGCATGTGAAGCTTCCTTTCTCAGAAATGATATACATGGCTTATCAGTATGAAGATCTCCATAAGAAAGGAATGTTATGCGACGAAGAAGAAGTCAGTTCTAGTGTTATAGCAGAGTCGGAAACTGATATTCCTGAAGCTAGTACGACGTCTGAGATCCGTAAGAAGCCCGGTGCCAAGAGAAAAAGGGCTGAATCTTGGAAAGAACCCGTAACGACCGCCGTATGCAATAACTGCAATAAGCAAGGACATCTCTCGATGAGTTGCCGATCTCTAAAGAAACAAAGAAATGAAGGATCTAAGTCTATTAAGAAGTTTCAAGAGACTAGAGAATGCAGCATTTGCCATCGGTTTGGCCATGTAGGACAGGATTGCCGGCTGTTAAAGGCAACCAAGGTGGTTCAAATAAATGAAATAGCAGACGCTTCTGAGCCATCGGCTATTCAGGAAATACCAGATGTTTTAGAAGGCACGCTAACTGTCAAAGACATCCCAGTTAAAGTACTGTTCGACACTGGCGCGTCACGCAGCTTCATTTCGAAAGATGCAGCTAAGAAACTGGATTTGAATTTGAAGAAGCTCAAAGAACCAATGACTGTCCAGAATCCGGTTGGGGGTTCCATAGATCTCAGTTGGATTTGTGGAGTGCCGGTTTCTTTTTCTCGTTATCGGTTCCCTACCATCGCAGCCGTCATGAATTTTAAAGAGTTTGATCTTATCTTGGGGTTAGACTGGTTGACCAAATATGAAGCTGAAGTTAAATGCGCCGACAGAGTCGTAAAGGCGAAGATTAAATCAGGTGATTATATAACCATTCCCTGTGAAGGTCAGAATGCTAATAGAAAAGACTTCTGGGCAGCTTTGAATGTTTCTCCAGCTCATATAGAAAATATCCCTGAAATCACTGAGAATATTCCTGAACTCATTAAAGATATTCCTATAACACCCCGTATTTTCTGTAAACATAAGAGTTAAAAATCAAGGTATAATAAATTTTTAGGAGAAGAAATAAGGGAAACGGATTGCGCCATTGTGTTCGTCTCGGAAAAATACGCGAAATAGAGTCCGAATTTGTGTAAATCGGAGTCCGTATGAAGAAGATATGGACGAACGAAGTTAGGCAGAAAAACCGGAAACAGGCCAGAATACACTAGCGCACTTGTGAAGTGCGCTAGTACAAAAATACACTGGCGCACCTGCCAAGTGCGCCCATACAAATCCAGCACCGAATTCTGGAGTGTTCTGAGGTGACGTGTCTTCTTTTGAGTGGCTGGATGATGTGTATTCGAGCTATGCGATTCTGATGACTTCTGGACTGATCTGAAGGCTCTAAATCACCCTATCCTCCTATAAATACATCCCTAACCTAAACCTAAGTCTCTTACACAATTCTCTAGCCTCCATTGCTCTCTTCTTCTAATTAAAAATAAAAATGGCGTCGCTACTCTGCTAGAATCAAAACTAGAAGTCAATCAACATCATCCTAAATTCAAATTTGAGATAAAAGCTTCTGCAACAATTCTTTAACAACTAAAGTTCTTTCTTTAATCCAATCAAGGAAAGCACAGTTATTTTCTGCTATAAACATTAATTATAATTCTGATATGCTTTTAAATCTGAATCTGAGATTGTATATCTGTCAGATCTGTTTTTCTGTGACTGTTCTGTATCCCTTTCTGCTTCCTTTCTGTTTCTATAGCCAGGCTACCACGAGCCTGTGCCTAATCTCATAAGAGATTAACGTATGAACGCAAATTTTGGGATAAATAATGAATGATGCGAAATTTGACGAGACTGAATTGAACATATGACTTTAGATCTGAGGCATAAAATATATTGACATATGACTTGGGATTGGATGCATGAATTTGACTGTAAACATATAATTTATATATGTTGTATGCATAGTGTACGTTGTAATCTAGATCTGTAACTAATTAGAGAAATGAACATATGTTATTTAGATCTGTAATTAATTAGAAAAATAAGCATATGTTATAAACTAGTTTTAGACCTATGCATATTCTGTGATAAAAGAAGAAGAGGAACCACTGTAAGATTACATATGATTTGAGACTTTGGACAAAATGCATATAAAAGTCAAGATCTGATTTTTAGAAGATATGATTTAAAGATTTAGATTGTTGGGTATAGTTTGCATAATGATTCATGACTTAAAAAGAAGAAGATATGGAAACTTAGGTGTAAAGATTTACATTAATTAGGATATCTATTATTGTGATTACACCTAAATAGGGATTTTTGGATATATGGCATGCATTGAAATTAATGGTTATATTTGGTATAATTTATATGTGAATCTGCTGTAAAATGCTAGTTTAAAAAAATTTGGAACATATGTTATATGGCAAATTATGTCCATATTCTGCGCTTATGCAAACATGGAGTATATGTTGTGAATCATGACAATTATGTAGGCATATGAAGTTAGGCCAATTTATGATTAGGCAAGGCATGTAAATAGAACCTTTAGAAATATTAAATTTGCTAAATCTGCTAATTTGCCAAGTTGCCTAAACTGCTAGTTTTGTTATATTGCCTAGACTGCTAATTAGATTGAAATGCCTAATCTGTTAAATTTGTCGGTTGAAATGCCTAACCTGTTATATGCCAAAATCTGCTAAGTTGCTAAATCTGTTAAATCCGTTAAGTCATATAAAATCTGTTATCTGCTAAAATCTGTTATCTGCTGTGTTGATATAATCATCATGTTATTGATATAATCTGAATTGGCATATATATTGGGCGTGCGCATAAACGGTAAATTATTAATTAATTGGCCGCAAAGATAAACGTGACTAACTCGAGGTTAGAATGAGTTTGCGGCGTAATTCTGCCCGGAACCGCCCGGCACATCCAGTGGCCGCAAACAATAGGTTCTAATGTGAGAAGTTAGTCATAACCTGCTTAAGACACGAGGTTAGGTCTGGCTTGTGGCAGAAGTCTGCCCGGAACCGCCCGGCCCATCCAGCGGCCACAAGCTAGCGACCTAATGTGAGAGGTCTGGGCATTAATAATTAATTAATGCAAATCTAAGATAAGAATGACGTCTAAAATGTATTAGGGGAAAATAGGGTTAAACCAACTAGATTAATAGGTGTAGTAAACCCGTCCATGAATCTGTAGGCCCAATACAAAGTTAGACAAATCTGAAAAATCTGTACATCTGATCTGTTAGTCTGAAAACTTGTTAACTTAATTTGTGAACTAGTAAATCTGAATTCTGTATGTCTGAACTTGTAAACAAGTTAATCTGGGATCTGTTAGTCTGGGGACACAAGGTTAGGAGGGGAATTACTTGCGTCATCTGTTGTTTGGGACCCATATTAGTCAGTAACCCTTTCTGGTATCAAAACTTTGACCCAACAGTAGGTAGGGTCCGGGCACGCTTACTGAACTAATTATAAGTGGTTCATTCTGATAATGGCAAGGGGTGTTGATGGTGCGTTCCAACCGGGTCATGTGCGTGCATGGATCCCGGTCTGCCTCTGAGGATGTAAGACGCCGTGACATCTGTAAATAGGTCTGTGCCAATTGGTTGTCACTTTAGGGAGTGATACACCCTACTGTGGGGCCGACACAGGATATTTATGTATTAGGGAGCCGATCGCTTGGGGTAGGGATTTAGGGTACGCTTAGTTCTGTCTGTTTCTGTTGGTACCGTATGTTTCTGTTGGGTGGTAATACCTGTCTGTTTCTGTGTGGTACCGTCTGTTCGGGTGGTAAAGGCCCATTACTAGTGTACACCTAATTCTACATTCTGTTTCCGTAGGGATAAATCTGTTTCTGCTTCTGTCTGTTTCTGATCGGGTAGTAAAGGCCCATTATTAGCATTCTGTTTCTGTTAAAGTATTCGGTACCCGTTCCTGCTTCAATTTAGACATTAGGGTGACACCTAATTCTGCTATACTAGTATTAGTGCAGAGAAGTGTAAAACAATAGTTTATATCATTCTGTTTTTCTGTTATATCTGCTACACCTGTTACAGTTATCTCACATCCAGTTTTATGTTCATATCATATTATTATTATCTGTTCATATGCTGAAAGTCACTGGACTTGCCAGACTTTTTGTCTGACCCTTGTTGTTTCGCCTCCTTTCTTCCGTTTCCCCCCAGGTTATCCAAGGAGGGAATACTTTAGCTTGATCTGGATTTCTCTTTGCTTGAAGTGCTTAAAGTATGGCTTGGCTCTGTATAGCTTCCGTTCCATGGGGATTATGATTTTAAACCATGCATTTTGAAGGCTTTTGTACAAGACTGATATTTTGTACTTGAATTCTGAAATTTGAAAGGATGTAACCATATTAATTTCTGTTTCCGCTGTAATAAAGTTAAAAATTTTCGAGTACTATTTTATCTGTCTTGTAAGTTTCTGTTCTGTTTACTAAAATGCTCCACCAAAGTTAAGGCATTCCCTTTGTGAGTGACCTTAACGGAGGTGGGGTGTTACACTTGGTATCAGAGCTGAAGGTTACCGGATTGGGTAAAGTTTTTGAAAACTATTTTCAAAAAGGTTTTAGAAGGAAGTATTTTCAAAAATAAAGCTTATTTTGAAAAACATGATCCCCAAGAGCCATATATCTTTCTTTCAGTCCTTTTTGTATTGAACCTTTCCTTTTTCGTTCCAGCATGTCTGAAGCATCTGAGATACCAGAGGGTGTTCATGTACCCGGTTGGTTTCGTCAATATCTTGAGGCTAGGACCGCCGCTGCAGGTCCAACAAATGATCCCCCTCCTCCACCCCCTCCTCGTGCAATTGCTTTCTCAATATATGTGGGAGCTCGACTCATCTGAACAAGGATTGCAGAAAAAGGAAGGGCGCTTGCTTCAACTATGGGGAGATGGGACACTTCACTAGGGACTGCCCGAAGAGACAAGGACAAGGAGGGCAGGCGAACACTCTTGAGGCTAGTGGCTAGGATAGAAATAGGAAAATTTCTATAGTAGGTTTAATTTCTTTATCTGATTATGGAGTTAAGACTTTTTCTGATTCTGGTATTTTGATTTTGTAATCGATACTCTGCACTTTAATACTAGTATTATTTCTGAATTCCGATGTAGACTCAAACCCATAAGGGTTATGGATCATCTGTTTGAGATTGGGGTTTGAGGGATATCTGTGTTAGGCATCAAGTATGACGCATACATTCTGAGTTTTCGTGGGGTATGATTTTATCATGCTTAGCTTCCTTAGAATCATTAGGGAACCTGATCTGTACCAGTAGTCTGTAAATATCTAAATACTTTTGATAGGATTTCCAGTTTTGACATTGTCTAAAGAAGGTAATCCTCTGGGTGCCAATTTGATGTTGGTTTCGGTCTTTGGGCCAATACTTAGGACCCATGTCTAATGGGAACCAAATTTTCGTTCTATCTGTACTCGCTTCCATCATTCGACTGTATCCTATCGATCGAATCTTCGAACTTTAGGTAGAAACTAATGGGTGTAAACATGTGTTTGAGACATGTTATGTTTGATGGTTGCAAGTGGATGCAAGTGGTTGCCCGTGGATGCATATACACACACTAGGCACTAGATCGGCTCGAAAACACTCTCATACTGCATATGGATGGGTGAGCATTTTTCAATTCTTGTGGATGCAAAATGATTGATTCAGCACATGGATGTTGCATTTGAGTGAATGATTGTGCACTCATATAGAAATAATATATATCATTAGAATTCTATTGCATACATGTTGGACTCATGGCACTGACATAATTCGCATTAAGGAGGTCAACTGAATCAGTAGACCGCCTGATCTTTGCATTAGATAAGGAACATATACACACACTTTTGCATATGTTCATACAACATTAGAAGTTTTCTAAGGACAATGGATGCTTGTGGATGATGGTTGAGTAGATGGGTGATTGGATAGTAGGACACATTCTTCTTAACTTGAAGATTTCAGGGACGAAATCCTCTAAGGAGGGGAGAATGTAACACCCCGTATTTTCTGTAAACATAAGTGTTAAAAATCAAGGTATAATAAATTTTTAGGAGAAGAAATAAGGGAAACGGATTGCGCCATTGTGTTCGTCTCGGAAAAATACGCGAAATAGAGTCCGAATTTGCGTAAATCGGAGTCCGTATGAAGAAGATATGGACGAACGAAGTTAGGCAGAAAAACCGGAAACATGCCAGAATACACTAGCGCACTTGTGAAGTGCGCTAGTACAAAAATACACTGGCGCACCTGCCAAGTGCGCCCATACAAATCCAGCACCGAATTCTGGAGTGTTCTGAGGTGACGTGTCTTCTTTTGAGTGGCTGGATGATGTGTATTCGAGCTATGCGATTCTGATGACTTCTGGACTGATCTGAAGGCTCTAAATCACCCTATCCTCCTATAAATACATCCCTAACCTAAAACTAAGTCTCTTACACAATTCTCTAGCCTCCATTGCTCTCTTCTTCTAATTAAAAATAAAAATGGCGTCGCTACTCTGCTAGAATCAAAACTAGAAGTCAATCAACATCATCCTAAATTCAAATTTGAGATAAAAGCTTCTGCAACAATTCTTTAACAACTAAAGTTCTTTCTTTAATCCAATCAAGGAAAGCACAGTTATTTTCTGCTATAAACATTAATTATAATTCTGATATGCTTTTAAATCTGAATCTGAGATTGTATATCTGTCAGATCTGTTTTTCTGTGACTGTTCTGTATCCCTTTCTGCTTCCTTTCTGTTTCTATAGCCAGGCTACCACGAGCCTGTGCCTAATCTCATAAGAGATTAACGTATGAACGCAAATTTTGGGATAAATAATGAATGATGCGAAATTTGACGAGACTGAATTGAACATATGACTTTAGATCTGAGGCATAAAATATATTGACATATGACTTGGGATTGGATGCATGAATTTGACTGTAAACATATAATTTATATATGTTGTATGCATAGTGTACGTTGTAATCTAGATCTGTAACTAATTAGAGAAATGAACATATGTTATTTAGATCTGTAATTAATTAGAAAAATAAGCATATGTTATAAACTAGTTTTAGACCTATGCATATTCTGTGATAAAAGAAGAAGAGGAACCACTGTAAGATTACATATGATTTGAGACTTTGGACAAAATGCATATAAAAGTCAAGATCTGATTTTTAGAAGATATGATTTAAAGATTTAGATTGTTGGGTATAGTTTGCATAATGATTCATGACTTAAAAAGAAGAAGATATGGAAACTTAGGTGTAAAGATTTACATTAATTAGGATATCTATTATTGTGATTACACCTAAATAGGGATTTTTGGATATATGGCATGCATTGAAATTAATGGTTATATTTGGTATAATTTATATGTGAATCTGCTGTAAAATGCTAGTTTAAAAATTTTTGGAACATATGTTATATGGCAAATTATGTCCATATTCTGCGCTTATGCAAACATGGAGTATATGTTGTGAATCATGACAATTATGTAGGCATATGAAGTTAGGCCAATTTATGATTAGGCAAGGCATGTAAATAGAACCTTTAGAAATATTAAATTTGCTAAATCTGCTAATTTGCCAAGTTGCCTAAACTGCTAGTTTTGTTATATTGCCTAGACTGCTAATTAGATTGAAATGCCTAATCTGTTAAATTTGTCGGTTGAAATGCCTAACCTGTTATATGCCAAAATCTGCTAAGTTGCTAAATCTGTTAAATCCGTTAAGTCATATAAAATCTATTATCTGCTAAAATCTGTTATCTGCTGTGTTGATATAATCATCATGTTATTGATATAATCTGAATTGGCATATATATTGGGCGTGCGCATAAACGGTAAATTATTAATTAATTGGCCGCAAAGATAAACGTGACTAACTCGAGGTTAGAATGAGTTTGCGGCGTAATTCTGCCCGGAACCGCCCGGCACATCCAGTGGCCGCAAACAATAGGTTCTAATGTGAGAAGTTAGTCATAACCTGCTTAAGACACGAGGTTAGGTCTGGCTTGTGGCAGAAGTCTGCCCGGAACCGCCCGGCCCATCCAGCGGCCACAAGCTAGCGACCTAATGTGAGAGGTCTGGGCATTAATAATTAATTAATGCAAATCTAAGATAAGAATGACGTCTAAAACGTATTAGGGGAAAATAGGGTTAAACCAACTGGATTAATAGGTGTAGTAAACCCGTCCATGAATCTGTAGGCCCAATACAAAGTTAGACAAATCTGAAAAATCTGTACATCTGATATGTTAGTCTGAAAACTTGTTACTTAATCTGTGAACTAGTAAATCTGAATTCTGTATGTCTGAACTTGTAAACAAGTTAATCTGGGATCTGTTAGTCTGGGGACACAAGGTTAGGAGGGGAATTACTTGTGTCATCTGTTGTTTGGGACCCATATTAGTCAGTAACCCTTTCTGGTATCAAAACTTTGACCCAACAGTAGGTAGGGTCCAGGCACGCTTACTGAACTAATTATAAGTGGTTCATTCTGATAATGGCGAGGGGTGTTGATGGTGCGTTCCAACCGGGTCATGTGCGTGCATGGATCCCGGTCTGCCTCTGAGGATGTAAGACGCCGTGACATCTGTAAATAGGTCTGTGCCAATTGGTTGTCACTTTAGGGAGTGATACACCCTACTGTGGGGCCGACACAGGATATTTATGTATTAGGGAGCCGATCGCTTGGGGTAGGGTTTTAGGGTACGCTTAGTTCTGTCTGTTTCTGTTGGTACCGTCTGTTTCTGTTGGGTGGTAACACCTGTCTGTTTCTGTGTGGTACCGTCTGTTCGGGTGGTAAAGGCCCATTACTAGTGTACACCTAATTCTACATTCTGTTTCCGTAGGGATAAATCTGTTTCTGCTTCTGTCTGTTTCTGATCGGGTAGTAAAGGCCCATTATTAGCATTTTGTTTCTGTTAAAGTATTCGGTACCCGTTCCTGCTTCAATTTAGACATTAGGGTGACACCTAATTCTGCTATACTAGTATTAGTGCAGAGAAGTGTAAAACAATAGTTTATATCATTCTGTTTTTCTGTTATATCTGCTACACCTGTTACAGTTATCTCACATCCAGTTTTATGTTCATATCATATTATTATTATTATCTGTTCATATGCTGAAAGTCACTGGACTTGCCAGACTTTTTGTCTGACCCTTGTTGTTTCGCCTCCTTTCTTCCGTTTCCCCCCAGGTTATCCAAGGAGGGAATACTTTAGCTTGATCTGGATTTCTCTTTGCTTGAAGTGCTTAAAGTATGGCTTGGCTCTATATAGCTTCCGTTCCATGGGGATTATGATTTTAAACCATGCATTTTGAAGGCTTTTGTACAAGACTGATATTTTGTACTTGAATTCTGAAATTTGAAAGGATGTAACCATATTAATTTCTGTTTCCGCTGTAATAAAGTTAAAAATTTTCGAGTACTGTTTTATCTGTCTTGTAAGTTTCTGTTCTGTTTACTAAAATGCTCCACCAAAGTTAAGGCATTCCCTTTGTGAGTGACCTTAACGGAGGTGGGGTGTTACAATTCCTGTCGTCAAGGACTATGCGGATGTGTTCGAGGAAGTTGTTCGCTTACCTCCGCAGAGAGAAATAGATTTCAAAATTGCTTTAATTCCAAATGCAAGGCCAGTAGTTCATGCTATTCGAAGAATGTCCTTGAAAGAGAAGGAGGAATTAGACAATCAAACACGACAGCTAGTATGGAAAGGTCTGATCAGACCTAGTTTCTCTGATTGGGGTGCAGCCGTGGTATTTGTCCCAAAATCTGACGGTACTCTACGTCTATGTGTGGATTATCGTGATCTGAACAAACAAACAATATAGAACAAGTATCCATTGCCGCGAATAGATGATTTGTTGGATCGATTAAATGGAGCACAAGTATTCTCAAGAATGGACCTAGCTACAGGTTTCCATCAACTTCGAATTGCCAAAGAATGTGTTCCAATGACAGCGTTCAGAGGTCCCGACCTATTCTACGAGTGGTTAGTAATGCCATTCGGCTTATGTAACGCTCCAGCTTACTTCGTCGATCTGATGAATAGAGTATTCAGAGGAGTTTTGAATAAATTTGTTCTGGTTTTTATTGACGATATTCTAATCTTCTCTAAATCAAAGGCCGAACATGAAAAACATTTGGAACAAGTGTTAGAAATCCTCAGGAGAAATGTATTGAAAGCAAAGTTTTCTAAATGTATATTCTGGCAAGATGAAGTGAAATTTCTGGGCTACGTCGTATCAAAAGAAGGAATCGCTGTGGATCCAAGTAAAATCACGGCTATTCAGAACTGGAAACAGCCTAGTACTCCCACTGAAGTCCGCAGTTTTCTCAGATTGGCTAGCTATTATCAGAAGTTCGTGAAAGACTTTTCGAAGATATCTGGTCACTTAACGAAGCTTACAAAGAAGCATTCTAAGTTCAAATGGACTCCAGAAAGTGAGGAGGCTTTCGAAGAGCTAAAGTTAAGACTAACAACAGCTCCAGTGTTAACCATCATCGATGGCAACCAAGATTTAAAAGTCTGGACTGATGCTTCTAGAGAAGGCCTTGGCGCAGTGTTAATGCAAAGAGGTCAAGTGATTGCTTATGCTAGCCGTCAACTGAAGCCGCACGAGAAGAACTACGTAACTCATGATCTTGAGTTATTGGCTATAGTGTTCACTTTGAAGATCTGGAGACACTATCTTCTGGGTGAGAGATTTGAACTATTTACAGATCATCAGTCATTAAAGTATCTGTTCACTTAGAAAGACCTGAATCTGAGGCAACAGCGTTGGCTGGAGTTTCTTGCAGCATATGATTTTGAAATTCTATACACTCCAGGGAAAGCCAATGTCGTGGCCGATGCGTTAAGCCGAAAGAATGAGATGATCGCCAGTTTCATCATTGCGACTTCGTTGATTGATAAGATATCGGCACTCCAAGAAGAGGACCAATTTATCAAAGGAATAAGTCAGCGAATTCATGAAGGCAATGCTTCGGATTTCCAGTTAGACAGCGAAGGGATTCTGAGGTTAGAAGGACAAATTTGCGTTCCAGAAATTCCTGAACTCAGAAGAGATGTGCTTGATGAATGCCACAAATCTAAGCTCAGTATCCATCCGGGTGTGAATAAAATGTATAACGATATCAAACGCACATTCTGGTGGAAGTCGTTAAAAAGAGACATCTTGATATATGTTAGTCGATGCCCTACTTGCCAGCTAGTCAAAAGTGACCAACAGAAATTGGCTGGATTATTACAACCGCTAGAAGTTCCTGGCTGGAAGTGGGAACATATTTCTATGGATTTCATTGATGGTTTGCCCAGAACCAGAAAAGGAAATGACAGTATTTGGGTGATCGTAGATCGTTTCACGAAGACCGCCCATTTCATACCTGTCAAATCAAATAGAACTGCTCAGAGTCTGACGCAGATATACTTCAGGGAAATAGTTAGACTACATGGAGTGCCACTCAGTATAGTCAGTGATAGAGATACAATATTCACTAGTAAATTCTGGGAGGCATTTCAAGTCGAGCTAGGAACGAAGTTAAACTTGAGCACCGCTTATCATCCTCAGACAGACGGTCAGACTGAGAGGGTGAATCGCATTTTAGAAGATCTATTGCTGGCTTGTGTTCTAGATTTCGGTGGATCATGGGAAGACCATCTGCATTTGGCTGAATTCTCTTATAACAACAGCTACCAGGCGAGCCTGACAATGTCGCCATTCGAAGCATTGTATGGTAGACCGTGCCGATCTCCTGCTTGTTGGTCGAGCCTGGAAATAGACTTGTGTTGGGTCCCGATATGATTCGAGAAGCTGCCGACAAAGTCGATTTTATTAAAAAGCGATTACTCGCCGCTCAAAGCCGACAAAAGAGCTATGCCGATAGAAGAAGAAGAGATATATCCTTTGAAGTTGGCGACTATGTATATTTGAAAGTATCGCCGATGAGAGGAGTTATCCGGTTCGGTAAAACTGGAAAGTTAGCACCCAAATTCATAGGTCCGTTTCCTATTCTGGAACGGATCGGAACTCTCGCTTATAGGGTCAAACTTCCTGATTGGTTGCCTGGAGTTCATGATGTATTTCATATATCTCAACTTCGAAAGCACGTTCATGATCCAGACTTGATCGTGGAAGAAGCAGCTCAACAGGACATTGAAATTACTCCAGAATTGGCCGTGTGACGTGAGCCGCTAAAGATTATCGGCAAAGAAACCAAAGAGCTGAGGAACAAGAAGGCTCACTTAGTCAAAGTGCAATGGAGTGGAGATCCGCGAGATTGTACTTGGGAAACTGAGGAGAGCATTCAGAAAGCTTATCCCAGATGCCTAGTAGATATCTCTGATTGACTCCGGTGCAAGGTACATTTAACCTACTTTGCATTACCATTCTATTGATATTTTCTTTTCGTAGATATACACTTTTAATTATATGGTCTGAATGATTTTTAAGGAGCATAAAAATAGATTAGTATATTTTTAAAGGTTAAAAACAATTGGATTGGTTGTTGTGTTGTGTGATTGTAGATTTATCAAACCACTTTCGACTTTATTCCTTTTCGGGGACGAAAAGTTTTAAGTGGGGGAGATTGTAACGACCCAGAAAATCTGAACCAATTTAAAAAATTTAAATTGGCTAAAATAATGGATTTTAAATATTTAAAATAAATATTTTAAATAATGGCGATGAAAACTGAGTTTGAATCGACATTTGAAAACGAATATAATTAATTATAATTATATATAGAATTGAAAATAGCGCGGTAGTTCGATAATTTGATTTCAAACTTCAATTGAATATACCGGGTGCAAAACAATCCGGATTTTAGTGAAACCAAAAACATTAGGATCTAATTGATGATATCTTTCCAACGAATCTGACCAATCGAAATTTGATAGCGGGAATCAAAAGATATGTCCAGTTGAAAATTCTGAATAGTCGCTATGAAATTCAGGCCCTTAAAAATGGACATTTTGCAAACGACCTCGGATTTCGACGAAACCACTTTTTTTGGGTCCGGGATGTCAAGTTATTGCTAGGTTTCAAATTTCATAATTTTTCGAATCAATATGTGAGCGTGGCAAAAGAAAACGCGTTTGACCAGTTTCAGTTGATTTTAATCGACTGGAAATTGGCCATTTTTCCAACGGTCTCAGAATTCGACGAAACTAGTTTTGTTAGGACCGTATCGTCAATACGAAGCTAGAAAATATTTTTCTGGAATTTTTCTAGTTAGTATGTGACCCCGGTAATTTGAAATGTACGTTTAGAATTCAATATAGTGATTTAAATGTAAATTCAACGGAAACTGATTGTAACGATCAAATCAGCTTGCGATACATATCTCATTGTGTTCGGAATGGGGGTAAAACGCTATGGGCGACAGGCGGTAGGCCTCGTTTCGAGGTCGTATGTAAAAGTCAACTTTTTTTGCAAAATTAAATAATTAAATAATAATAAAAAAAAATTAATTCCCTCCCTTTATCTTTCGTTCTGGCCCCCCGTTCATTTCAATTTCAAACAAAAAGAAAAAAAAACCCTAAAAACTATCGACAGCGCCCCCCTAAAAACGAACGCCACCGACCCACCGCCCCCTCCGTCCAGCCTCCCTCATCCTCCCAGTGGCGCAACCCCCGACGACTCCCCCCCCAGATCGCACGAGCGCGACGAAGACATCGCCCCCCCTGAAGCATCGCGACGCCGATTCGAGAGCCTCCCCCCAGTTCGAGACCCACCGCCGACCCTGACGACCCCCCTTCTTCGCAGATCAATGTAAGTCGTTTTTGTTTTATTTTATTTTTATTTATTATTCTGTAAAAACTGATTTTTAAAAAGAATTTAAAACTGATTTTTAAAAGGAATTTAAAACTGATTTTTAAAAGGAATTTAAAACTGATTTTTAATGGAATTTAAAACTGATTTTTGAAGGAATTTAAAACTGATTTTTAAAAGAATTTAAAACCTGATTTTATTTTAAGATTTAAAATAGAAAAAGATTTGAACTTTAAATAGAAAAAGATTTGAACTTTAAATAGAAAAAGATTTGAACTTTAAATAGAAAAAGATTTGAACTTTAAATAGAAAAAGATTAGAACTTTAAAAAGAAAAAGATTAGAACTTTAAATAGAAAAAGATGTGAACTTGGACAGAAAAGATCATATATTTAAAAATAGAAAAGACGGAATTTTTATTAAGTAGAAGAAGTAAGATATGATTTTTATATTTTTAAAGCAATAATAATATAATTTTTACATCATAGGAATATTAAAAATATAATCTTTATATATTGAATAGCGAAGTCAAAATTCGATTTTTATATATTGAATAACATAGTAAAAATTCAATTTTTACATATGTAGAGAATATGGGCAACGAAGCGACAAAAGGCGAGATTGGCGAAGATTTCTATAAAGGAAGAGTCGTGGTATTGGATAGCTATTGGTGAGAATTTCTCACTCTTCAATTTCTTTTTCTATATATATATATGTGTTGAAATAAAAGTGAATTGCTATATATAATATATATATATATATATCTACGCCCCTCGTCCACAAACCATGGACGATATTTATTGGTTGAAATTGTTGTGAAAATTGATTGATAGCGAATGGTTGTTTGGGATTGTTTGTGGTTGATATTGATTTGATTGTGGTTGAAAAATACCCGTTTGTGGTTGAGAAATATTTGGTTGAAACCACATAGGATTAGTTTTGTGGAAATGAAATAAATATATACATGCCGCCTGCGTGCGAATTAGATGCATGATCCCCATTGTCAAAAACCGCGAGGTTTTAAGGTAGAGCGAGGAGCCGAACTAGGGACGGTCCCGGTTTTAACTACCCTGCCGTTATGCTGCCGAAATTTTGAATAATATTCGTATGTTTGAATTATTTTCATCTGCTTAAACTATATTTATTCCTTGTATAGAAAACATTCATGTGTTGAATTGATATTCATTCGTTGATTAGAAATTCATGTGTTGAATGGTATTCATATTTTGAAATAAATTGTTTGATAATAAAAATCACATTTTTATCTATATATAGAAACTATAGAAAACATTCATGTGTTGAATTGATATTCATTCGTTGATTAGAAATTCATGTGTTGAATGGTATTCATATTTTGAAATAAATTGTTTGATAATAAAAATCACCTTTTATCTATATATATAAAATCCTATTTTTGTCACCTATATGAACTATATAGAAAAATAGTGTTTTGAAATGAATTGTTTTACAATAAAAATCACATTTTTATTGTATGCATAAATCGTTGAAATGTGAAGTGTTAAAAATAGCCACTTGTTCAAAAATAAACATATATGTGTTGAAATATTCATTAATTAGCTAATGAAATGATTTGCACCTATTTATGTAACATTAGAATGAATGGTGTTTTTAAACCAAATAGAAATCAAATATGAAGTTGAATAGAAAATGATAAATGATAAGAACTGTATATATATGTACATGCATATTCATTGAACAGGTTTTAGCAAAGGGGCTAGAGAAGAGGAATAAAATTTTGTGCCCGACAAATAGGTACACATTTACTTTTTTGTTTGGGTGATGATTTTATGAGCCTGTTGGCTAGCCGCTTGGCTTTTTCTTTTTCTTTTTGAGATTAGAAGGACCGGGAAAGCTATTTGCGATTTCCCGATGCTCCCGGTGCAGGGGAGGTTATGGCGAAATTTTCCAAAATTTTAAGGCGTTAGTGAAATATTTGAAATGAAATCGATATAGGAATTTTTGAAGAAACTATATTTATATAAATATATAAATATAAATAAAATTAAAACGAAACGAAGCCGTGCAGTTCGTATTTTGAAACCGTGATTTCAAACAACTAGTACGGGGAATCCGACCATTGGATTTTCTCGAAACCTCAACCGTCGGGTTCGCCTTGGAATAATCTTTCCAACGGCACCAACCTTGTAAAAATCCAACGGTTGGATTGTCTGGAATGTTTAATTCAAATCTGAAGAAAAACAGCGCCAGAAGCGATTATATTTATATATATATAAATATAATTATATATTTAATCGAATAACGACGCTGCAGTTCGTATTTTGAAATCGAAAATTCAAACGATTGTACTGGGAGATCCGACCGTCGGATTTTCACGAAACTGGAACCGTTGGATTCGTTTTGAAAAGACCTTTCTAATGATGTAAATTTTGCGAAGATCCAACGGTTAGATTTTCAGATATGTGTAAATCAAATCTGAATAAAAACAGCGCCACGACCGCTTTATGGCCCGAAGCGTCGTTTTGAATAAATCAGCTATTTTAAAATAAATAAAAATAGCGATAAATCGTTATAAAATATTGGAAACGTTATGGAATGGAAATAAACTGAATTTGCTTGATTTATGTGATATTTGATGGTTGAATGTGTTTGGTGTGAAAATTACATTAAAGAACAAAATTGGTGTTGTCGAATAATTTAACCATTGAAATAAATTGAATTGAAATTATAAATATATACGTGAATTATTTGAGAAGGCCGAGTTAATTCTCATTTCAAATAATTGACCGACGATTGAAAGTCGAAGATAAAGACGGTGGTCGAAGACCGGAGATCTTCACCTCGTTTGGATGGTAACCGAGGTCCTGATTGGGAGGCATCCCGAAATATGGATAATGAGTGGTGATCGTCCAGATGTACGTGGTGGTCGAAGGGTTTGCGAGGTATTTAGTGCCTCCGGTTTCGTTCAGACCCAGAACGGACGTGTAAATGGACCGTGTGTCCGACATTGGAATTTGTTCTGTGTGATTGATAGCCATCAGTTGCATGGTGTGAATTGCCTGTGTGGCATGCTAAGATGCAGTGATCAGGGCTTCTGTTGAAAAGCAAAGTCTTGTGGTGATGATCAAAGCACCGCCTGTGTGGCGTAGCTTTGTGTATAACGTTAATTCGCGAGCCTCACACCCCGGTATGAACCTAAAACGGGAGGAAGGACCTCAGGGAGGACATGCGTTTCTTTCTAGCTAGGGTGGTGTCAGTGACCTACCAGCCCTGACATTTATATACTTTTCACCTATGTGGTTGTTGCTGTTGCGAGGCGCCTCGGTTTGATCGGACGATCCGGGTCCGATGGAGTCATTCGTTGGCTCGTTTACGCCCCAAAGGGCGGGGAAACGCATGGTTAAGGAATTTTAATCCACATCGGTGGACCGGCCCTGTCGCTCCTAGGGTCGATGCGCTCTGACCCTGTGGCTCGGGCTAGAGAGTCACGAAGTCGGTAAGGACTATCTTTTGCCTTGGTTCATAATGGAAACCCAATTTCCAAATACGACATTGTGCAGTTTCAATTGTATATATATTTGGCGACATAGTGGCATGGGACGCTCATGTCGTCTATGATTGATAATTATGATTTGAAATTGTTTTCAAAACATATAAACACTAGCAATAATATCAAATGCCTTTATTTTATTCGTATCAAGCATATTTTGGCCGTTATAAGGTAAAAACTCTATCCTCCGGTTTGCGTTGCATTGTGTGATGGGAACTGAGTCTTATAATGGCTTCATTTTTATAAAAAGCATAGCGATGTTTGAAAGAAAGATTTGTTTTAAAGCACTGGCAATCCAATGGAGTAAACCCGTTCCACGAAAGTGGCGTGGTCCTGTGATTAGCCAATTATATATGTGTTGAGTGGATTTCTCATACCAGTCCCATGACTGACTCGTAGTTTGTTTCACTTTCAAACTCGGGTGCCCCTTTTTCTACACGGGCAGCCTTATATTCAGGTTTAGCTGGTTCTTCTGGATAGCTGGAGCTGAAGATGGATTCTATCATTTATCTCTTTTTATGCTGTTCAGCTCCTATTGTACATATTTTGTTTATTTCCGCTGTAGACATTTATGTATAGCTGAACTGTATTTGTACTAAGTAAGATCCTGTATACTGTGTAACTCTGATGATTACTTTTATCCAGTATATTTTGTTGTTCATTATCTGGTGTATTTATTTAATTTTGTTCTGCTATTATCTGTTTCTGTGTTATATTCCAAAGATAACCCTTGTTTCCGTCTAAACGGGATTTCGGGTCGTCTCATATACAATACGAATTATGCCAAATTATAGCCTTTGATTTTAGCGTATGCCTAATATCCAAAATCCCCATTTAGGCGTATTCACATTTAATAGTTATCCTATTATAATATAGATTTTTGCACCTAAGTCATATACATAATAATTCTCCTTCTTCCAAATCACAGACTATCATATATAGTATGCCCAGATCTAGATCTTAAATTACAACATATGTCCTTTTCTCAAATCAGTCATGTCTAATTTGGATCATTCACTATTTTTCCCAAATTTAGCGTTCGTGCGTCAATCTCTTATGAGATTTGGCTCAGGCTATTGGTAGCCTTGCTATAGAACAGAAAGAAGGAAGAGATACATAATAGTTACTATAATATTAATAAGATAGATCTACACAGAAAAACAGATCTGATAAATAAGAATATGCATAATCTCAAATTCAAATTTATAATCATGTCAAGATCATAATTAAATTTCATATCTAAAAATAACTGTACTCACCTTGGTTGGATTTTAAAAGAAAAAGGGTTGTAGTTGTTCTCTTTTAATCGTATTCAGATTGGAAGAAGAAGCAACACTAGTTCTAGCTTAGGTTTCAGCAGAGTAGAGACGCCATTGGTTTATTTTAATTTGAATTGAGGTAGCATAGCGTTATAATGGTTTGGTGTGGAGAGAAAGTGGGGTTTGGGGGTGTTTAAATAGCTTAGGAGCCAAAGAATCTGTCCAGAAAACAAGTCCAGATACAAAAATCCGAATCTGCCTCGGATCTGAAACAGGTCGACCTGTAGGGGGTGGTCGACCCCATGGTCGACCTGTATAGGGTAGGTCGACCCCCTGGTTGACCTGGCACCTGGGCGGGAAAAATCCCGCCCACTCTGTTCTGCGTTTGAATTCAAATTTTGAATTTAGAACTGAGCTGTTTTAATTAATTTAAATTTTCTGAAACTTCTGAAGGCCATAACTTCTTCATACGAAATCTGATTTACTTAAACTCGGACTCTATCTCAAGCAGAATTCCGAGACGAACGTAATGGCGTAGCCCATTTCCTTAATTCTTCTTTTAAAAATTAAGTATAGTTTGTTTTGTTACTTTTATGTTTATAGAAAATACGGGGTGTTACAACCAAGGTGAGTAAACTCAATAACTCTATCCAGTTTTTTATAATTCTATAAACGTTATTCAATATTGATAAAAATGATTGAATGTTGTGTGATGATTGTTTGGACGATTTCTATTTTGTTGGTTGAAATTATATAAATAGTCATATATATAAAGAGTTGATTGAATACTAATCTATTTATTTTAATATATCGTATTGTTATGAAATTAATTCTATTTTTATTGATTAACGTCTGTGGATGCAGGTAAACAGGTTGGAGGAATCCAACCAGATTACTTAACAATTATTGTTGTTTTCATATATTGTATTATATGATGTGATAAATAATTTTTGATTGATTATTGTATGATTGGGCTGTTTGAATAACATTGATTTGAAATAATTGGTATTTAAATACCGTAAACCTTGTTCAAATATATGGGAAAAGAAATTATGGTTTCAAAAAGGATAATATATTTAAATTAGAAATGAAATTTCGATTTGTGCTAAAATATAATAAGTTGTTTTAATCATATTAAAACAAGTGATTTGATTTATTAACAATGTCTATAAATGGGATGAAATAATGGCTATTAAGTAATTTTGGAATATAAATCCAAGAATAAACTAAAAAGGGAATTGGGATTTGTTTTCAAAGGAAAGCGATGGAAGTATTTCGATGTTCGAAATGAAATAAGATTGAAATAAATCCATAAGGATCTATAATTATAATTCACTATGTTGAATAATATAAAGATAATTTATTCTTATAAATTATATATAAAAATGAAATTTCAGGATTTGACGAGGTAATTAATATTTGGATTTGTTATCAAATAGGAAATCGAGATTTAAATTATAACTTAAAGTCGGTAGGCACCACCAACCACCCGTGCGCGAAGCACGGGTCTCATCTTAGTTATAACTTGTAAAATGTGTTTATGAAATTAAATATGAAGTATGGGTTTATAAAACAACAAGATAAGTGGGATTTTAAACTGTAATGATATTTGTTATTTAAATCAAGATTTGATTTAACAAAATGAGTCCAGATTTCTATAGAAGAAAAATATTCATGTTTAGAGTGAATAATGATTTAAAAGCAAACGTTTTGCATATTTAAAAAGGAGTTAAGGAAATTAGAAACTGACTGGAGACTAGTTAAGTTGAACGACTTTCTAGGTATTGATCTGATGTCGGTTTTGGCCTTTGGGGTTAATACTTAGGGAGTTGTTCCCTTACTGGTTTACAGTTAGGACTCATGGACGTTAACGGACAGTGATGCATGAGTATAAAAGTGGAAATGTTTTCCTATGCTAGTAACGTTTATTTTCTAAATATAGAAAATAAGAAGTTGGGAATATATGGGAATTGTTTTCCGAGAATCGTGGGAAGTTAAAACAGGTTTTTAGAAATAAATAGGAAATTGGGAGATGAAATAATTTAATGATAAATTAAATAAAAAGGGCTCGGTGTTGATTGATGATTGATCGGTAGAATTTCCATTTGGAAATACGACCGTTGTTTGTACACATGTTTTCCTTGATAGTTAAATAACCGACTATCAAAGTTTTTGACCATTTCCATTATCAATACGGAGAGAATGGGATCGGATTTATTATCTGAAAACCACTCCGTATGGGCATTATCATTTCGAATCAAATAGATCGAAGACGGAGTTTATACAAGGGTTATTCTGGCAATCCTAGGTAGAAATTGCCTAAGATGGATTCATAGTATAATTCCTTCAGGTTGTCCAGTCCTAGGACAACTTGAATGGACAAATGTCTGACATAGTATATTTGGTAGATCATGTAAATTGATCGTTTCAAACGTATTTACATTGGTGGCAGAGGAATTCGTTTCTCTTAGCTTATACCTGTGATATTTTTAGGGAAATCAATTTGTGATTTGGCGGGTATGACGATGTGGCATTCAAAGTAAATAAAGGATTGATCTGTTAAAAGATACATTATGACCTCAAGCCCCATCAACTGGGAAGTGACAGAAATCGGGTAGGCAACATGGCTAAATGGGTTGCACCCAATTAGGGTATATTGTCACCATCTAAGGAATATTCATATTTGTTACTTCTTTTGCTTCTGTATCTCCTAGGAATGGTTATGTTGGTATACCAACCGTAAGGTGACAATATATTCGGAACATTCAAGCGAAATGAATAGCCGGTCATGTATAGCTGAGTTACAAGATGTTCTTGTTGAACTCCAGTGTATCGCTTCTAGAGTACACTGATCGAAAGGTGGTTCCATACCTTGTCAGATATGGAAATCCATTCCCCAATAAGAGCCTACGGTTTTTATTGTGTATTTCATATGTAGAACGTGAAATGAAAACGTTTTGCTAGATTGCTAAGTACTTGTATTAGACAATATTATAATATCAAAATAGTATTGATTTTTGAAAAAATGTTTTGGGTTATCGTAAGGTAAAAACCATCCGTGTTTATGTATGGATCAGTCTTACGAGTATCATTTCCTTGAAAAGGATTTTTGAAAAGTTAAACTGAAATGATTAGAGTTTACCCACACCAGTCACATGACTGACCCAGAGTTTATTTTGTTTTCCCTAAACTCTTGGGTGCCCAAGTTTGTACGGGCCGTCAAGTAGTCGGGATTTTACAGATACCACTGAAGGATCTTGGAGCAGGATGCTTTAGTGTTGGATATATATATATAGTTATTTCCGCTGTGATATTTATGTACTATGATGCTGATGAATGTAAGTACAAATACAATTTTGTATTTCAAAGTATTCTTATAATATATTTTATTCGTTCTGCTATGAGGTTCGTATTTCATCTGTTGTGATCTTCTTTTTCTTCTATTTTAACTTTCTTTCTTTCTATTTCTCACCCTCTAACTTCTTTCTATTTGTGATCTGGTATTTCCAATGCTTGATAGCCAATATCGTGTTTTATGTTGATTTTCAGGGTCGAAAAATCCTTGGGTCATTACAGTGGTATCAGAACTGAAGGTTAATTGATTACCTTGGCTCTGTGGCGTGACTCAATGGAGATGGGGTTAGTAATATCCTAGATTGAGTTTGAGTGTATATATATGAGTGCGTATTTTTTATTCAATGTAAAATTGATTTATATTGTGGAGATTTATTGGTTGAGTGGCTTATGAATTCTGGTCGATGCTAGGGCACCACAATATCGATAGGGGTTTCTGAACACTTAAAAATGATGAACTTACATGATATGTTTTGAAAAGAGGGTAATTGGGATAATTTTACCTATATTTTGATATAAAGAATATATATATTGAAATTATTATAATATATATTGGATGTGTTGGAAAATAATTCTGATGATGACTGCAACATCATCAGTGTTTATTTTCGAGTTTCTAAGTGATGGATTACTACCAAAGATTTTTCTTTGAATTGTTTTGAGGAAATAAGTTATTTAGTAATTCAAATGTTTTGAATTATTATTATTATTATGTAAATATTATATGATTTCAAACTGATTTGAAGAAAAACCCAGGAATTTAAATTTCAAAATTTAAATTTAACTTATAAAGTTAAATAGTTTGAAATGGTAGAGGTGGATAAATAAACTGGAATTTAACTTAAACTAAGTTAAGTAAAAGTGGATTAGGTTAGAGAAATCTAAAATGGAATTGGAGTGTCGAGTAAGAATTTGGAATTGGAGTTCGAATGAAATTTGGCTTGGTCATAAGTGAATGGCTTGGTTAGAGAATAATTGAATTGAGATTGATAGAAATGACATTGGTTTAGGCTGAATTGATAGCAGATGGAAATTTTAGAGTTGAATGCCCGACAAAAAGGTACGAGTTTATATTATATTCAAATATGAGATTTTTAAGCCTGTTTGGCAAGCCGGTTGGCTGTTTTATTTTCTTTTGGATTGAAGAAGGCTTGGAGAGGCGAGTTGTAGTTATACCGATTGAGCCATGCGGAGGAGACGCTGGTGAAATATTTAGGAAATTTAAGGTATTAGGAAATTTTAATTTTTTTTGAAAATTGTCGTTAGTAGAATTAAATTAATAATTTAATTAAAATAAATTGGTCTAGTTTAAACTGAAGTTAAGAAGTAAATAAATAATTTTTAACCTGGTTAATAAGAGTTTGTAGCAATATTTCTACCTTAGTAATTTCTGGGATGAAATTCTGTTAAGGGGGAAGGAATGGAACGTCCCGGAATTTATAGCGATTTAATAACTAATTTATTTAATATATCAGTTTGGTAATTTAAATAGTTTGAATACAAATATTATGAATATTTAATTAATATAAATAAAGGGATAATAATATATTTAATTTCCGAAATAATTGGAAATAGCTGAATTGGAAATATTATGTAAATTGGATTATTTAATATATTTATTTGAGTTTATATTCAAATTATAACAACGAATATATTATTTAAATGATATTTGATTGCAATAATTTTAATATCAATTATAATCGAGCTCGTAATGTCGCGCCAGTTCGTAGTATTTCGATTTCAACTTGAACTAAGTGTACAGAATTCGTTATAAGTCGGATTTCTTTGAAACAAGAAACATTCGAATCTAATGAACGGTGTTTTTCTAATGGAAGTGAAAAATCAGGATTTCGTCTTATAGATTGTGAGTTATGTCCAAATCAAATTTGCAAATAGTCGCTATGGAATCGTTTATAAACCATAACGATATATTTAATTTTAATTAAATATCGGTTTCGAATTTGGACAAGATAATTGAGACATAGTTATAATTTAATTTTTAAAATTTTATTGTAATTTTTAACTTGGAAAATAAGCAACTTTTTATTTTGAGTATTTTACACCATATATCAGCATTTTGGGACTTCATATAATAAGTTAACTTGTCTATATTATTATATTTTTGGGATCGTGACACATTACTCATCACAACACTATTTTTATTTTTGTCGATAGCGGTCAGTAAATGAACGAAATTTTATGCAATGGATACCCTTAATAAATATCTATTATTTGCAGAAGTATATAATTTTCCTTTCCTTCTCTACTAAGTAATCGGGCAAACATCTCACGCTAACCCGGCCTTTCAAAATCAAAACAGTTGATGTGAAATCTCAACCACTTACACTTCAGACCTATGTAAATAGCCGAATACCTATATAGTGTTCTTATACTTCATGGTTAATCATTCTTTATGCTATAAATAAAGGAACACAATCCTCGTTCATTTGGCTTCAGAATACTCCAACTGTTAATGGCGTATAAAAGTAAAGACAATGAAGAAACGAAATAAAAACCAAAATAAAAACTAACCGAACTGTGTGGAAAATCCTCACTATATATATAATGGGTTAAATCGAATGAAAATACATTTCAATTACAAAGCCTCAAGCTCCACTAGTACCTCTAAATTTATGAGCGATACCCACTGTAAATGTCGGCTCTAAACTAGTAGCAACAAGGGCTTACGTTCAACTTTCCGATAGCACTGTTGGGTGAAAATAAGAAGAGGGAATTGCTCAGGATTGGTTTTGGCATTTTGTTTATTTATTTATTTATGGCATTTCGAGAAACAAAACACTGTCGCGATCTTGACTTGGTGCTATCGGGACTCAGGAGCTCGAAGACCAGAAACGTGAGAAAGTAGAGAGGTGCCCAGATGTTTGGCGGTGAGGAAAAGGAGGATCTGGAGATTTAGGAGTTCACGTGTTATGTCTCAGGTAGGGAAGTATAATGGCATGGAAACTGGGAAGTGGATGGCAGAGAAAAACTGTCGGCAATGGAAAATTTAGGTGCAACGGCTATTATACAAAGGTGAAGCAATGACGTGCCTTCATAGAAGATGGTGGAGGATATACATGACTGGGAACAGTATGTTTATGTGTGAATACTGGGGCAATGTTTTTCGAAGGGTGTGATGCGAGTTGTCTTCGACTGGTATGGAGAGAAGGAGACTGAGAAGAGATGAATAAAGGTGGATTTTTTTTGAGTTTGGTGGAGTTTTCGAAATAATGGTTTACTAGAGTTAGGATATTTGCATGGCTAGAAGATAGGAGCAACGTTTGAAACCTTCACTCAGGGAAGAAGATTATATATTGGGGTAGGCTGATCTGTTTTGGGCCGAGAGGAAATTAACGTGAAGCCCGTTAATTAATTAAAAAAGTAATAAAAAGAAAAGCCCAGATATTAGATAGGGGAGAAGCTTTGAGGAGTAATGGAATTTCATGAGTGTTAAATGAGTATTGGGAAGCATGTATAACCGATTAGGGAGGAAGGATACACGGTGGATTCAGGTGTGATCAGTCATTGAAGAAGTGGGTCAGGTTTTAACGTAAGGCCCATTTTCTTTTAGTTTTATTTAAAATATATTATTAAGTTTAAATCAAAATTAATAACCATATAAACTTGTTAATATCGTATTTCACTCATATGATATCCGAATTGCAAACGGACAGATCCGTTGGGATCGTACGGACGAAATCTGCACAATGGAACTAGTCTGGAGAGATATGGAGATCGTTTCAATTTATGGAAGGATTAAATGCCTGATATGATCAACTGAACGTTAATCGTTATTTAACGATTAACGACCAAGGTGAGTAAACTCACTAACTCTGTCCAGTTTTTTTTAACTTTATAAATGTTATTTAATATTGATAAAATTGATTGAATGCTGTGTGTGATGATTGTTTGGATGATTTCTTATTTATTGGTTGAAATTATATATGTAGTCATATATATAAACAGTTGATTGAATATTGATCTATTTATTTTAATATATCGTATTGTTATGAAATTAATGCTATTTATATTGATTAACGTCTGTGGATGCAGGGAAACAGGTTGGAGGAATCCAACCGAATTCCTCAACAATTATTACTGTTTTTCATATATTGTATTATATGATGTGATAAATAATTTTTGATTGATTATTTTATGATTGGGATGTTTGAATAACATTGACCTGAAGTAATTGGTATTTAAATACTGTAAACCATATTCAAATATATGGGAAAAGAAATTATGGTTTCAAAAAGGATAATCTATTTAAATTAGAAATGAAATTTCGATTTGGGCTAGAATATAATAAGTTGTTTTAATCATATTAAAACAAGTGATTGATTTATTAACAATGTCTATAAATGGGATGAAATAATGGATATTAAATAATTTTGGAATATAAATCTAAGAATAAACTAAAAAGGGAATTGGGATTTGTTTTCAAAGGAAAGCGATGGAAGTATTTCGATGTTCGAAATGAAATAGGATTGAAATAAATCTGTAAGGATCTATAATTATAATTCACTATGTCGAATAATATAAAGATAATTTATTCTTATAAATTATATATAAAAACGAAATTTCAGGATTTGATGAGATAATTAATATTTGGATTTGTTATCAAATAGGAAATCGAGATTTAAATTATAACTTAAAGTCAGTAGGCACCACCAACCACCCATGTGCGAAGCACGGGTCTCATCTTAGTTATAACTTGTAAAATGAGTTTATGAAATGAAATATGAAGTATGGGTTTATAAAATAACAAGATAAGTAGGATTTTAAACTGTAATGATATTTGTTATTTAAATCAAGATTTGATATAACAAAATGAGACCAGATTTCTATAGAAGAAATATATTCATGTTTAGAGTGAATAATGATTTAAAAGCAAATGTTTTGCATATTTAAAAAGGAGTTAAGGAAATTAGAAACTGACTGGAGAATAGTTAAGTTGAACGACTTTCTAGGTGTTGATCTGATGTTGGTTTCAGCCTTCGGGGTTAATACATAGGGAGTTGTTCTTTTACTGGTTTACAGTTATGGACTGATGGACATTGACGGACAGTGAAGTATGAGTATAAGAAGTGGAAATGTTTTCCAATGCTAGTAATGTATATTTTCTAAGTATAGAAAATAGGAAGTTGGGAATATATGGGAATTGTTTTCGGAGAATCATGGGAAGTTAAAATAGGGTTTTAGAAATAAATGGGAAATTGGGAGATGAAATAACATAATGATAAATTAAATAAAAAGGGCTCGGTGTTGATTGATGACTGATCGGTAGGATTTCCATTTGGAAATACAACCGTTGTTTGTACACATGTTTTCCTTGATAGTTAAATAACCGACTATCAAAGTTTTGACCATTTCCATTGTCAATACGGAAAGAATGGGATCAGATTTATTATCTGAAAACCACTCCGTATGGGCATTATCATTTCGAATCAAATAGATCGAAGACGGAGTTTATACAAGGGTTATTCTGGCAATCCTAGGTAGAAATTGCCTAAGATGGATTCATAGTATAATTCCTTCGGGTTGTCCAGTCCTAGGACAACTTGAATGGACGAACGTCTGACAGAGTATATTTGGTAGATCACGTAAGTTGATCGTTTCTAATGTATTTACATTGGTGGCGGAGGAATTTGTTCCTCTTAGCTTATACCCGTGATATTTTTGGGGAAATCAATTTGTGATTTAGCGGGTATGACGATGTGGCATTCAAAGTAAATAAAGGAGTGATCTGTTAAAAGATACGCTATGACCTCAAGCCTCATCAACTGGGAAATGACAGAAATCGGGTAGGCAGCATGGCTACGTGGGTCGCCGCCAATTAGGGTATATTGTCACCATCGAGAGAATATTCATATTTGTTACTTCTTTCACTTCTGTATCCCCCGGGAACAGTTATGTTGGTATACCAACCGTAAAGTGATAATATATTTGGAACATTCAAGCGAAATGAATGACCGGTCATGTATGGCTGAGTTACAAGATGTTCTTGTTGAACTCCAATGTATCGCTTCTAGAGAACACTGCTCGAAAGGTGGTTCCATACCTTGTCAGAGTTGGAAATCGATTCCTCAATAAGAGCCCATGGTTATGATTGTGTATTATATATGTAGAACGTGAGATGAAAACGTTCTGCTAGATTGCTAAGTACTTGTATTAGACAGTATTATAATATCATAATAGTACTGATTTTTGACAAAATGTTTTAGGTTATCGTAAGGTAAAACCATTCGTGTTTATGTGTGGATCGGTCTTACGAGTATAATCTCCTTGGAAAGGATTTTTGAAAAGTTAAACTGAAATGATTAGAGTTTACCCATCAGAGTTTATTTTGTTTTGTTTTCCCTAAACTCTTGGGTGTCCAAATTTTTATAGGCAGTCAAGTAGTCGGGATTTTACAGATACCATTAAAGGAGCTTGGAGCAGGATGCTTTATTGTTGGATATATATATATATATAGAGTTATTTCCACTGTGATATTTATGTACTGTGATGATGATGAATGTAAGTACAAATACAATTTTTTATTTCAAAGTATTATTATAATAAATTTTATTCGTTCCGCTGTGAGATTCGTGTTTCCTCTATTCTGATCTTCTTTTTCTTCTATTCTAACTTTCTTTTTTTCTATTTCTCACCCTCTAACTTCTTTCTATTAATGATCTAGTATTTCCGATGCTTGATAGTCGACATCATGTTTTATGTCGATTTTCAGGGTCGAAAACTCCTTGGGTCGTTGTAAATACCGAATATGCATAACACAAGCATTGACAACTTTATTTTTCTTATCTACTATATCTCCCAAATTTTCAATAATATTCCAATATTCAAAATTAACAGATTTTAAATAGATTATGATTTTCTATTTCCAAATTAAAAAATCTGTCCCGTTGAAAAATATTGGAATATTACCAGACTGACTCTCGCTATAATGACAACTAGGGAACACCATGACTCTAGAGTTAATGAATAACCTGCTTTGATACCACTTGTTGGATCTAGATTACCCCCAAGTGGGGGTGAATGGTGTTTATTGAATTTTAGCAAGATATAAAAAACATCAGATCACAAAATGCAGTAGAAATAAAAAATAGAAAGTAAATGACACAAGATATACCCAGCTTCGGCAAAATCCTACCTACTTCTACATTCCTAAGGTTTCTACTAGGTAAAAGAACAGATACCGCTTACAAGACCATATAAACTCGCGATCCCCTCGCTCCTATTCTAATCCTATGCTCAAAACACTAGATTGATCTAGATCCCCTAGATCAGATTTTCCCCTAGCTACAAACCTATAGCTAGTAAACGCTAGTTTTTACAAACTCTAGTAAACTGCTAGTTAAACCCCTACCTGGATCCACTATAATTTTACAGACTCTAGAATCTGTTCAACGATTACAAAAAAAAAACAATACAAAATAAAGTAACACAAGCTAAAACCTAGGATTTAAAATAGAAGGATCATCCCCTTTTAACACTTCAAAAATTTGTCCGGCCCATTTTCGTTTTGCAAAGCCCGATCTCTCTTGATTCTCCAGATAGAAATTGTGGCAGAAGAATTTAGGGAAAAATAGCTAGGGTTTTTCTAGTTCCTCCAAATCGATCGCGATTGATGTTGTTCTGAAAATAATCTCTGGTGCTCAAATCTGATATGTTCCTCGTCTTCGATTGGGAACTCTGATGGATTTCAATCGATACCCTAAAAACTGTAAGCTCTCTAAATTTTAATCTTTGGTTGTTTGAATTGATTTTGTTGGTTTCGATAATTGCCTATGCTAATGGTGAATGGTTTTTTATAGAGTTATAGAAAACCCTATTACTCTCTGATTTCATGTGTAATGACTTGGCTGATTTCCTTGATTAATTCCATAATGATTTCTCTGCTTTGATGACTTGCGTGAATCCCCTTTTGATTTTCTCGATTTAATTTAGTCCCTTATAGTGAGAAGCTTTTTAAAAAATGAATTCTTTCCTATGTGAACTTTGTTGCCTTGTTTGAATAGAGTGATTGGTTACATGATTCCATGCCGAATATATCTTGAGAAAACTAGAAATATGTAATTGCTATCCCCTTTAAAATGTTGCCAAAAAATGCTTGTTTAATTTGTTTAAAAACTGGAAATATTTGATTCACTATTGCCGAGTTGAATTGTTGCCAAAATATTGCATCGAATTAAATCTACCTATTTTGAACTATTGCCATGTTTGATATATTGCAGACCACCATTCCATATATGAATCAAATGTAACACTTCTATCACGTTGTTTAGCTGGTCTCATGAATGATTTCTGCTGAATAAAAACTTGCCAAAAAGTTATGCTGAAATTTCTTGCTCCTTGCTTGATTTCTGGAATTGATTTGAAAATTGAAAGTCGATTTAATCCCATTAGAAATCTGATATTTTCTCTTGCATGTTTTAAAATCTAGAAATACATAATTTAAATTTCTGGAAAGAGACAGATTTCTTGGCAACTTGATTGGAGTGATCATTTCTAGAAACAAAACATAAATTGAGATGACCCCTTGCTTCCCAATTCTGTGTATACTCATTTGGTTTTGCTGTGTCATTGTATATGCACCACCACTTTGTGACCATCACTGTTTTGATTAGCTGTGTATATCACTTGCTTTTTCCAAGCTACTTTGTCCATGTATCATGCTGTTTTGACCTTGCACAATGATCATGCTATTGCACTTGTCCATTTTGTGATGTATTTGCATTATATGTTGGCTGCTCCATATATTCTTGCGCATGTCCATATATACTTGTATTACTGTGCACCCATATAATGGCTTGTGCTCGAAAACTTTGCTGCCTTATTATATGATCGGCTGAACTGCGTTGATCATACTTGCTTATCCAGTTTGCTTATTATCATGTGCATGTCATGAAATGTACACTCACTTGCACAATGACCTATCATATATGAATCTGCTTAATTAATACACCACTTTGAAGCTACCTTTTGTCATGCTAATCTGAATCTTGATGTGGTCTATCACCACACTTTGTTTCTGAGTTGCTGTTGCATTATGTCATTGAATTGCACACACTTGAACTGTATAGCTGCAAATCTGAAAGCACATTTGTTTCTTGGCTTGACTGCTTTGACACATGTTGATTAAGCTACCTTGATTGCTGCTGAGTTGATCATGATCCCATCCTTGTCTCACTTGACCATATTGCATGTAGATGTTGTATTTTGGCCATCCATACTGATTTGAGTCTGTTTGCATGCACTTGCACCATACTGTTTTGTGCACCATTCATTTGATAACTTCATCACCACACATTTAGCTGTTGCCTTGTACATGAGCATGCACTTGCTCGATCACTTTCAACAGCAACTTGTTGCTGTTGCCATTTGAAAAAATTTCACCATTGTGCTCGACCATGATCGTGACTTGTCTTTACCATGTTCACCTATACATATGTGTATATATACACGACAGTGTGTATATACATATATCGTGCACATGTAATTTATATTATATATCAGCAGACCATTGTACTGTGTTGAGGTGGTTCAGTATTAGCTATTTTTTATGTTGGTTCTGATCAGCAGACCAGTGTAGTGTGTTGAGGCTGATCTGGGACAACTAGAAAATATATAGACTGTCTAGACCCAGATGTGTATATATATATATATCAGATCAAGGCATGAAAAATGACGAGAAATACACCAGAATTCTGAGGCAAATAAAATTTCAAGAATAAAATTTATATTCGCATGTATTTAGCTTTATTTCTATTGCAGTGTACTGTGTGTGTTTTTGTTCTATGTGACAGGTAAGCAGATGGTGACTGGACTGACTGTGCACCATGAAGACAATGTTGAGTCAGTGAATGTGTCAATATGTATGTATATGTGTCAATGAGTAAAAGAATGTATGAGTGACTGAGAGTTGTAGTGAGGAGCTGTGTATATGAATATGAATCTATATATCAGTGAAATGCACAAATAGAGAAGTTATAAAAGTTGTATTATTTGAATGTTTGAAATAAAATATTCTATTTAAATAAAATATTCTATTTAAATAAAATACTATGTGAATATTTGAATTTCTATACAGTCGCATTCTGTTTAAATATAAATATTATATTCCTGTCTGTGATGTATATATGAAATAGTACAGTAATAAACACATTTATAATAATATATATTTGTTTGTTATCATCAAACAAAAATCATATAATTGTGTATACAACACCATTATATACAACAGTCCAAACATCAAAAAAAATTAAAATTTACCTTCTTTGTTATAGTTGCTGAGCCAAATGTGAGGATGAGGGGACAGTTGTCGGATAGGAGAGGCATGGTTATTCTAATGTTTATATTTGGCCAGGTAGAAAGAGAATTGAAGTTCATAAGGCGGTGGTCAATTTTTGTCAGAGTTCTCGTCCGGATATACTTTTATTAGACCATGTGAAGGAGGAGCCAGAGGATGGGATTTCAAGTAATGATGACTAGTGCATTGCTGAGTTAAGAGGTGAGAGCTCAAAGCGGTTGAGGGGAACTCTACCATTCTTTTGGGTAGATAGGAAGGAGCAGTTAAAGTCCCCAAGTACTACCCATGGGTGAGATGATTGACTCAGGGTTGGTAGGCTATCTAGCATGTGCCTCCTAATAGAAGGAGTATTACTTGCATATATAAAGGTAAAGAAAATTGTGGAGGAGGTGGGGATATGGACAGCCTTTGTGTGAATAAACTGGAAGTCGAGGAGGACAGGGGTTAAGAGAAAAACATTCGGGTCATACAATATCAGCAGTCTACCATACGAGGCTTTGTCAAGATTGTTTAGAGAAGACCATGAAAGGGCAATGTAAGAAGAAGCTTTAGCTGAGAGAGGTGAGTTTAAGTTAGTTTCAGATATCGAAATGAGGGAGAGATTGTGATCACGTATGAGATTCTTTATTTGGTCTAGTTTTGATGTTTTATGAGCTCCGCTAATATTCCATGCAACAACTTTGCTCTGCATGATTATACTAATGGGGTTTTGCTTGTGCTTCTTGTTCTTCTCGGAGAAGAAGAGGGAGATTTGCATTGAAAAGCATGGGCTGAATCATCAGTGTAGTACTCCGAATCGATTGGTGATAGATACACTTCTACCAACACTGGTTCGTTTCTTTTCCTTTTATCTTTTATCTTTTTCTTTTTTCCTGGTTGAGATACTGGCTCAGATTCTTTTTGAATCTGTAGGAGTCTGGTCTTTCTTTTGGAGAAAAGTTCAGCAAGTGGTGGGGAGAAGGTGTCTTGTGGTGTAACAGGTATGGTTTTATGAGTAGTAGTGGAAGTTGGAGGAGAGTGCAACTTGGAGGAGGTTTTAGTATTCTGTTTTATTGGTTTTTTGGATTTTTTGGGTACGGTTGAGTCTTTGGCTGGAGATTGCGGCGATATGGTTTTAACTGGCTGGACAATTAAGGTAGACAATGGAGGGATGCCAAGCAGTGATGGAATGATAGGAGGTAAGGAAGAGGTATTGTGGGCAGCTATGATAAATGTTGGTGACACTTCAAGCCTTTTTTTCATTTGTATTTCCTTGTTGTGCATGTGATGCATTTACGTTTGTTTGTCCATTTATTGTGTTGTGCTCAATTGATTCATCACGTATCTTATTAGCCTTGTTCCCTTTATTGTCATTGCCTTTTGCTTTTGTGTATTTGTTATTTCCATCAACTTTCTTTTTGCCTTTGTCTATATTGAGTGTACAAAGTTTTCTATTATGATTGCTTTGTCTTGCTTTTGTTGCTTACTATTGTTCTTTGTTTTGCCTTTATTTATTTCATTTTGTTCCATTTCTTCATCCATATCTGCCTCTGTTTCATTTTGTTCTTCATCTACTATAATTGCTTCATCTTCTTGTACATTCAACGTTGAGAAACTATTATACACATCAGTACTGTTTGCTACTGTCTTCAGCTGAGATGTAACATTTGCATCATTTAAGTTAGCTTGGGTACTCCTTCCTGAATCATTTTTCTTCACGTATACATTTTGACTTCTCCCTGAATTAAAATTCACTTATCTTCTATTCATTACTTTTTCCACGTATTCCTCTGCACCACATTAGGCATTTGTTTACTTTTTTGCTGACTTGCTCTTTCATTTCTTTTGTTTTCTGTTTCTATCAATTCTTTACCGATTTCAGGTCCCATACCATTTTTCTCGACTTGCAATTTGCACTCTTGTGCTCAAAAAATTTACAATGCGTGCAGATGTCCGATTGCCACATATATGTAACCCGTATTTGCTGCGTCGTGCCATCTAGGTTTTCAACTAGAAATCGTTTACCAGTTCACACTCCGGAGTTATTTCTATGCGGTACCTTGCATCTATTATTCTTGTCAGCGCTTCAGTTGCAGCATCTAAACATATCAATTTCCCCAATCAATTTGCAAGCCAATTTATACCAGGTGGTTACCGCAGGTAGATTGGGATATTCGCCATGCTTACCCATACTGGCACTGTTCTAATTAAGCCGCAAACATTTCTAACGTTTCAGTCCCACTGTTTTATTATGAATAATTTGTTTTTCATCATGATTGGGTCTCCATGAATGACTCTCTCTTTATCAACATCATCGGAGAAATTAAAAAGGAAGAAAGTTCCACCAGACCTTATTTGAAAAGTACCTCTCAGTTGCCGTTTCTTCTTTAAAGTTTCTATCACCATAGTATACGGAAGAGGCTTGTCAATAAAGAATCCCACGACATAGCTATTCAATATTTTCTTTCCAACGCTTACTATATTCGGTGAGGGAACCATCTTATCTCCCTTGTATGTTATCTCATACTGAACAGGCGTGTACTTACCCGCATTTCGAGGAAGGTATCGAAAGAGACGGCCGGAAGTCGAGGCTTGTTCAGTTGGGGATTTGGTTATTGTAGAAGCTGAGGTTTTTTCGGATTGATTTGGATTATGGGGTTGACTAGAGGTTGCTGGTGAGTTATCTATGATCGAGGCTTGAGAAAGGGATGGGTCAGGAGCATGATCTGGCGGAGGAGGTTCAGGTTCTAGGGTAGATAAAGTGGATTTGGAGGAGAGAGAAAAGGTAGGGTTTGGGTTGAGGATGGCAGGATTTGGCTCAGCAGCCATTAAATTAAAAAGAGGAAAAAAAATATTTTAATGATACACCCATTTTCATGCATAAAAAGTAGAAAAATGCACATGCATCCATATGCAGTATGAGAGTGATTGAGACGATCTAGTGCCTAGTGTGTGCAAGTATGCATCCACAAGCATCCACTAGCAACCACTTGCATCCATCAAACATAACATGTCTCAAACACATGTTTACATCCATGGGATTCCTACCTAAAGGTCGAAGATTTGATCGAAAGGATATACATAAATGATATAAACAAGCATGAATAAAAGCTTTGGAAAGGAATTAAGAACATACTCTTGTAAAGAAAAGAGTACGAAGCTCGAATCTTGTCTTCAGTATCCTAAGTTACATCCTCTTGGTTATCTCCCGACTGAACTTTCATCAACTTGACTTCTCATTTGCGTAGCTTCTTAACTTCTGATCCATGATTACGGCTAGGAACTCGTCTAACTATCGCATCCCGTTCTACCTCTACTTCCTCAAGCATACCCGGCTCAATTACTTCTACGGTATCATGAAAGCACTTTCGTAAATGAGAAACATGGAAAACATCATGAACGCCAAACAGTCTCTCTGGTAACTTTACTCTGTAGGCTATCTGACCTATCCTTTACACGATGGGAAATGGTCCACAAACCTTGTTGGCAATTTCCATACCGATCCATAACGAACAACATTCCTCAAAGGTGATACTTTGATGGAAACCATGTCCCATACCTCAAACTCAATATCGGTCCTTCTTCTATCTGCGTAGGATTTCTGCCGATCCTGAGCTGTCTTCATGCGTCTACGGATGAGATCAAATTTTTCTGAAGTTTCTATAATCATCTCAGGTCCAAGTAGAAGCCTTTCTGTAGATTCCCACCAACAAGTCGGTGATCTGCAGGGTCGCCCATACAATGCTTCGAAGGGTGCCATGCCAATACTAGCTTGATAAATGTTGTTATCGGCAAACTCTACTAAAGGAGGATGCTCTTCCCCAGTCCCTCCGAAGTCTAGGATACACAGTCTTAAAAGATCCTTTAGAACTCTGTTTTCCCTCTCCGTTTGTTCACCCTCTCCGTTTGTCCATCGGTTTGAGGATGATATGTTGCCAACCATGCTGTTGTCCTCTTACTCTTAATAGGAATGAAATGAGCGCTCTTAGTAAGTCTGTCAACTATAACCCAAATATTGTTGTTGCCTTTCCTCGATCTAGGCGTACCATCACTGAAATCCATCGAAACGCTCTCCACTTCCACTGTGGGACCTCCAAAGGATGAAGTAAACCACCGGGTTTCCTTTGCTCAGCTTTGACTTGCTAGCAAACTAAACATCGGGAAACAAACTCCGCCATATCTTTCTTCATCCCAGCCCAAAAGAAAATCCTCTTCATATCCCTGTACATCTTTTCACCGCCTGAATGAATAGTCATCTCAGAATGATGAGCTTCCTCAAGGACTGTCTTCAACAAACTCCCAATTCGGGGAACACAAGGCCTTCCATCTCATCGTAACCACCCTCTATCGTCCATGGAATATCTACTGAGATGACTAGAAGTCTCCCCTCTGCTGAGCCTATCCAAGAGGTTTGAAATCCATGGATCCACTCATTGTGAAGTGCCTATCCAAAAGAGTAGGTCGCACCTCTAGTGATGCCAGTAAACCAGATTTAAACTCAGTGGAGGGTTTAAAATCAAAAGTCGATATAAACTCCAATCTTTTCCTCTCCACAAACAGAGGACTTAAGGTCATCCTCTGTCTACTCAATGCATATGCCATGACATTACCCTTGCCAGGGGTATAAGCAATCTCAAAGTCATAGGACGCTAGGAACCCCATCCATCTTTGTTGCCTTAAATTAAGATCCTTCTGCGAGAACAAGTACTTGAGAGAGATTCATGATCAGTGTACAACGCGAACTTCTCTCCAAGTAGATAGTAGCGCCAAGTCTTAAGCGCGAATACTATAGCAGCTAACTCTAAGTCATGGGTAGGGTAGTTCTTCTCATGGAATCTTAGTTGTCTACCTCCATAACATACTACCCTTCCCTCTTGCATCAGAACCGCACCAAGCCCTGTACCACATGCATCAGTGTATACTGTGAACACTTTATTTCCATCGGTCAAGGTCAAGACTGGGGCTGTTGTCAGAGCCCTCTTCAACCGCTGAAAAGCAACATCATAATCTATATCCCAAGAAAATGTCAAATTCTTCTTCGTCAGTCTGGTGAGTGGGGATGATATCTTTGCGAACTCCTTAATGAACTTCCTGTAATAGCCCGCTAATCCAAGAAAACTTCTTACCTCCGTTGCATTATTTGGGACCTGCCAATCTTGACATGCAACTACCTTCGCGGGATCTACTACTTTCCAATCTTTAGAGACCACATGCCCTAGAAATCTCACTTCTTTTCTCCAAAAATGACATTTGGAGAATTTTTCCTTAAGCTAGTGCATACAGAGAGTTTTCAAAACCTCCCTTATATGTAGGGCTTGCTCTTTCTCACTCTTCAAGAAAATCAAAATGTCATCAACAAAGACCACAACGAACTTATTTAGAAACTCCCGGAACACCCTACTCATCAAATCAACAAAATAAGCGGGTGCATTCATCAACCCAAAAGGCATGATGAGTCACTCGAAGAAACCATCTGGAGTTTTAAAACAGTCTTGTTTATACTGTCCTCGACCACCCTCAACTGATGAAATCCCATGGCTAAGTCTAACTGAGAGAAAACAGATGAACCAACAAGCTGGTCAAACAGATCATCTATCCTCGGAAGTGGGTGCTTATTCTTCTTAGTGAGTTTATTCAACTCTCTATAGTCCACACATAAATGAAGCGAACCATCCGCCTTAATTGCTAATACTACCGAAGCACCCCATTCAGGTATGCTTCGACTAATAAACCCTTTCTTAAGTAGCTCCCCTACTTCTTGCTGAGCTCCCTCCGTTCCCTTGGAGCCGTATGGCGCACAGGCAATGCAACTGGCTTTGCATTGTCCACCAAGCATATACGAAAATCAATCTCGCGCCTCAGAGGTAAGCCCCGAACCTCGTCAAAAACATCAGGATACTCACATACTTCTACTACAGATCATAAAATGTCGATAGATGCATCAAGAGACTCTAGGAAACCAAGTATGACAGATCCCTTAGGGTCACAAAAAATCTCGAGGGTCCTCCCATGGCAAGTCAAAAGTATAACAACCCTCCTCTCACAATCCAGAATGGCACCACGCATGGCTAACCAATCCATCCCTAGAATCAATCCATAACCCGTGAAACCAAGCACATATGTATCAGACTCAAACTCGACGCCTAACACAGATATTCTCAAACCCTGACAAATCATAGACATATGAGCCGTACCCCCAATGGGGTTAGAGACAACAACGGGATCCAAAACCATACTAGTACTAAGGTGCAGAGACTCAACCACAGAATCAGATATAAATGAATGCGAAGCGCCTGAATCAAAAAGAGTTCTAACAGGATGATTGGAAAGAGAAATCAAACCTTCAACAGAAACTTTCCTACCTCTGTCTGGCGCACCGACCACGAGAGCATGCACCTGCCCTCCCGAAGATCCTTCTCTTTGACCTTGTCCTTGCTTCTTCGGGCACTCCTTAGAAAAGTGTCCAACCTCTCCACAATTGGAACAAGCATTCTTCTTTCTTTTGCAGTCCTCGATCAAATAACCCTCACGTCCGCAATTATGACACTTCCTCCTATCTCTAGCCTTGTCGCCCTTTATGCCCTTCTTTTGTTGTTGTTGTTGTTGTTGTCCTTTCTTGGGCCACACTTTATTATTTTATGTTTTTTCACCTTTATCTGCTTCATGCATCAATGCCATATCAATGAGTTTCTCGAAATTTGCCTCCATCGGAATATGAGACATTGCCAACCCATGGAGGGGTTCATTCAATCCTCTAGCAAACCTCAAAGCTTTCTTGTGCGGGGTATTCACTAACTCCAAACCAAACCTCGCCAATTTGTTAAACTTATAAACATACTCTTTCACAGACATGGCTCCATGCTTGAGTGCCAAAAACCTTTCAATTTGCATACTTTGCTCGGCTTGAGAAAGAAACTTCATTTTGAATCTCTGACGGAAATCATCCCAAGTCTCCACTAGACGCCCTGCTTGCGTCACTTCCCACCAGAATGAAGCCTCACCTTTCAACTACCAAACGACTAAATGAATCTTCCTACGATCATCAACTTCGAAAATTCCAAACAAATCCCCCGTCTCTTTAAGTCAATTCCTTGCCTCCACAAAAGTCTCAGTTCCTCAGAATGGATTCCCGCCCATAGCAAAGAAATCTTTGCATATCTTAGAGAAATTCTCAACACTCGGAGGGGGAGGAGGAGGAACAACGGGTGCAGCTGGGGGAGGAAAGTCTGCTTGACCTCCGGCAGGCGCTGTGGCCTCAAGATACATATGGAACCAACCCAGTATCGTAACGCCCTCAGGAATATTAGGTTCCCCAGACATGCTGAAAAAAAAGGAAAAAGGGATTCAAACAGAGAATCAAAAGATATTACATATGGCTTTGGGGAATATGTTTTTCAAAATAGACTTTTCTTTTGAAAATGCTTTCTTCTAAAACCTTTTTGAAAATAATTTTCAAAATCTTTTATCCGATTTAGTAACCTTCAGCTCTGATACCAAATGTGACACCCTACGTCCGTTAATGTCACTCTTTATCAGAATGCATTAAGTTTCGTGAAGCGTTATAGGTAAACAGAAACATAAACATTACAAGGAAAATATAAAATAACAGCGGAATTTAAAACTTTATTTAAGCAGAAAACATCGTGGTTCAAAACATAGTTATATCATAAGTCTAAAACGCATAAAACCCAGCATATCAATTTAAAACTTATGTCTTGTACTAAAATCATCAGAGTACAATAAACATGAAAATAGCATAATCCCCTAAAACATAGCTATAGTAGAGAAGATATGAAATCAAGTAGTACATCTAAGCAGCTCTAAGCAGAATGAAAGAAGAATCCTGATCAAGCTGGAGTATTCCCACCCTGAGAACCTAGGGGAAAACGGAAGAGAAAGTAGAGGAAACAAAATAGGTCAGATATAAGTCTGGCGAGTCCAGTTACTTTTAGCGTATAAATAAGTAAAAGCATCGTGACAGGAAAATAAACTGGATAAGAGAGATACAACATATAAGGCAGGTATGACAAGGTAAACAAGATAAACAGAATAGGATAAATAACGCTTCCGTAACACTTTTCTTTCTCTACAACAATACTAGTACAACCGAAACAAGATGATCCCCAACAAGTAGAAGATGCTAGACGTAGGCGTACTTCTAGTGAGAGGTTTTGTCCCCATACAACAACAGGCAACCCAACTGAACTTACCGGTGTTACCCCTAAGGATAATAACGTGTTCCTAAACAAGCGAGACTAGATGTACTCTAATTACTACCCTAATTGATCGGCTCCCTAACTCCGTAGATACCCTGTTCTGGCCCTATAGTAGGATGTATCACTTCCTAAAGTGGAAACCTTTTGTTTATAAGATATGCACAACCATATCTACTGATGCCACAACGTCTTATCTTCCCAGGCAGGCGGATCCATGCACACACATGAGCCCAATGGAACGTGCCGTCAGACATCTTTTCCCAAGTGACCTCTTATAATCAGCTCAGTAAGCGTTCCCCGACTCTGACCTAGTTCAGAGTACTCGTCTGATACCTATATATGGGTTGCCGACTGAAACGAATCCCACACACCAGATGATACAAGCTTCCCCCTAGGCTTGCATCCCCACTGCTAGGATTTTAACAGGTTATGCCTACCATTGTAAAAAGATTGCATAACCCCACAGGTTAAGCTTGTGGGCATATATATTAATATTACCCACCACCCCAAGATTTACTTAACCCTTTCACTGATTCAAGAAAGTTTACTTAACCCCTACTCAAGTTAACATATTCACGTAATCCCTACGGATTCAAACAGGTTTAGTATTACAAGTCCATTACCATTTATTAATTTATGGTTATAATGTGCTAGACCTCCCACATTAAGCCAACCTCTTGTGGATGCTGGATATGTCAGTCGTGTCTGAGCAGACTTCTTCAACAAGTCGGACTTAACCTCGTGTCCTAACATGTTACATGTTTATGCACTAAGACCCCTCACGTTAGGTATACCACTTGTGGACGCTGGATATGCCGGGTGGTTCTGGGCAGACTTCTACCACAAGTGTAATCTAACCTGGTGTCTAAGAGCCGTTACAGTTTGTAATTACTGTAAATCTAAGCATTTTCATTACTAACCAATTTTCATGTTTATTATGCCCCAATTCCCCGTCCGATCTACGATATAAGTTATGCCCAAATTTAGATCAAGGTCTAGATTATGCCTCCAAATCCCAAGTTTTGGCTCAAGGTACAAATTATGCCCAAAATTCCCAATCATATTTTACAATATGAATTATGCCCCAAATTAACAATTCCCAATCGTTCCCAATTTCGCGCGTTTGCGTATTTCAGCGATACGCCTGGGCTCGAAGGTAGCCTGGCTATAAAATAAAAAGGGAAGAAGAGAACAAGAATAGGCATAGTAAATAAAAATTGACATATGATGATAGAATTAGTAATACTAACAGAATAGGCATAGTGACATGATTAGGCAAACTAACATAATAGGCATAAGGTGACATGATGAACAGAATAGGGATACCATAAACAGGCATGATGAGATCTAAACAGCGAATTAGACATACAATTAATAACAGATCTGGTATAGTTTCAGATCATTAATAGGCATAGGCTTAGATCCACACTTATAGGCATGTCAAGATTACATTTTAGGTGTTTATATCTAAAATTAACATAGACTCAATGTGATTTGATCTAAAGAACAGGAAAAAAACGTATATGACGTAGCATAGATCTCTGAATTTTTCTAACTCTTGTTGTTGAAGAAAAAGTAAGCTAGATCAAACTATGTTGGAGCAACACCTTGTTGTCGCCATTGAATCAAATGAATAAAACAATGGGATTAAGGTCCTAATATAGCCTAGGGCCAATGAATTTGGTTAGAAAACAAGTCCAGATACGTACTGAATCTGCCTCAGATCTGGGGGGTGTCGACATGGGTGTCGACACCCTTGTTGTGGTGTCGACCCATGGGTCGATAGTGTGGGGTCGACCCCCAACGGTCCGAATTTCCGCCCGAGCCCGCGTCTTCTGATTTCGAATTATTTTCTAATTGTTTTGAGTTGTTTCATATATATATATATATATATATATATATATATATATATATATAATTCTCTTGTGCATACACAAACTTCAAACCTTAATATCTTCGTCATACGATATCTGTTTTACGCAAACCATATGTCTATCTTAAGAAGAATTCCAAGACGAACGCAATGGTACAATATGTTTTACTTAATTCTCAATATTTAATTAATTATTCTTTAATGTATCATTATAGTGTGCTATAAAATTACGGGTGTTACGTTCTCCCTTACTTAAAGGATTTCATCCCCGAAATCTCCATGTTAAGAAGAATGTATATCCTAATATCCATCACCCATCTATCCATCCATCAATCCCAGGCATATATTGTCCTTAAAAGATTTCCAATGTTTATATGAACATATGCAAAGGTGTGTGTATATGTCCCTATACTATTGCAAAAGATCAGGCAGCCTACTAATTCAGTCGACCTCCTCAATGCAAGGTATATTAGTGCCATGAATCCATCATGTATGCAAATAATCCTAATATAACATGAAAGTTCTATATGTGTGCGCAGTCATTCATCCAAATGCAACATCCATTTTCATCTATAGAAAGAAGAAAAATGCACATGCATCCATATGAAATAAGAGAGTGATTGAGCCGATCTAGTGCCTAATGTGTGTGCATATGCATCCACGAGCATCCACTAGCAACCACTTGCATCCATCAAACATAACATGTCTCAAACACATGTTTACGTCCATGGGATTCCTACCTAAAGTTCGAAGATTTGATCGATAGGATATACTAAATGATAGAAACAAGCATGGATAAAAGATTTAGAAAGGAAGTTAAGAACATACTCTTGAAAAGAAAAGGGTATGAAGCTCGAATCTTGTCTTCAATCTCCGAAGTTGCATCCTCTTGGTAATCTCCCCACTGAAATTTCATCAACATGACTTCTCGGTTGCGTAGCTTCTTAACTTGTGATCCAAGAATATGGATAGGAACTCGTCTAACTGTCGCCTCCCGTTCTACCTCTACTTCCTTAAGCATATTCGGCTCAACTACTTCTACGGTATCATGCAAGCACTTCCGTAAGTGAGAAACGTGGAAAACATCATGAATGCCAGATAGTCTCTCTGGTAGCTTTACTCTGTTGGCCATCTGACCTATCCTTTCCACGATGGGAAATGATCCTACAAATCTTGGTGCCAATTTCCCTACTAATCCAAAACGAACCATATTCCTCAAAGGTGATACTTTGATGAAAACCATGTCTCTGACCTCAAACTCAATATCAGTCCTTCTTCTATATGCATAGGATTTCTGCCGTTCCTAAGCTATCTTCATGCGTCTGCGGATGAGATCAACCTTTTCTGAAATTTCTCTAATCATCTCAAGTCCAAGTAGAAGTCTTTCTGTAGATTCCTGCTAACAAGATGATGGTCTACAGGGTTGCCCATACAATGCTTCGAAGGGTGCCATGCCAATACTGGCTTGATAACTGTTGTTATAGGCGAACTCTACTAAAGGAAGATGCTCTTCCCAAGTCCCTCCGAAGTCTAGGATACATGATCTTAAAAGATCCTCTAGGACTCTGTTCACCCTCTCCGTTTTTCCATCGGTCTGAGGATGAAATGCGGTGCTCAAACATAACCGTGTACCAAGTGCCTCTTGCAGACTCCTCCAAAATTGACTGGTGAAAATGGGGTTACGATCACTTACGATACTAGAAGGTACTCCATGAAGATGGACTATCTCACGAACGTAAACTACTGCCAACCATGATGCCGTCCTCTTACTCTTAACAGGAATGAAATGAGCGCTCTTAGTAAGTCTGTCAATTATAACCTAAATACTGGTGTTGCCTTTCCTCGGTCTAGGCAAACCATAATTGAAATCCATCAAAACACTCTTCCACATTCACTGTGGGACCTCCAAAGGATGAAGTAAACCACCGGGTTTCCTTTGCTCAGCTTTGACTTGCTAGCAAACTAAAAATCGGGAAACAAACTCTGCCACATCTTTCTTCATCCCAGCCCAAAAGAAAACCCTCTTCATATCACTATACATCTTATCACCACCTAGATGAATAGTCATCTCAGAATGATGAGCTTCCTCAAGGACTGTCTTCAACAAATTCCCAATTTGGGGAACACAAAGCCTTCCATCTCGTCGTAACCACACTCTATCATCCATGGAATATCTACTAAGGTGAGTAGAAGTCTCCCCTCTACTGAGCCTATCCAAGACGTTTGAAATCTGTGGATCCTCCCGCTGCGAAGTTCCTATCCAAAAACAGTTGGTCACACCTCTAGTGATGCCAATAAACCAGGTGTAAACTCAGTGGAGGGTCTAAAATCAAAAGTCGATTTAAACTCCAAGTTTTTCTTCTCTACAAACAAAGGACTTAAGGCCATCCTCTGCCTACTCAATGCGTCTGCTACCACATTACCCTTGCCAGGGGTATAAGCAATATCAAAGTCATAGAACGCCAGGAACTCCATCCATCTTTGTTGCCTTAAATTAAGATCCTGCTGAGAGAACAAGTACTTGAGAGATGTATAATCGATGTACAACTAGAACTTCTCTCCAAGTAGATAATGGCGCCAAGTCTTAAGCGCGAATACTATGGCAGGTAACTTTAAGTCATGGGTAGGGTAGTTCTTCTCATGGAATCTTAGCTTTCTACCTCCATAACATACTACCCTTTCTTCTCGCATCAGAACCACACCAAGCCTTGTACCATATGCATTAGTGTATACTGTGAACACTCTATTCCCATCGGTCAAGGTCAAGACTGGGGCTGTTGTCAGAGCCCTGTTCAACCGCTGAAAAGCATCGTCACAATCTATATCCCAAGAAAATGTCAGATTCTTATTCGTCAGTCTGGTGTGTGGGGATGATATCTTTGCGAAGTCCTTAATGAACTTCTTATAATAGCCCGCTAATCCAAGAAAACTTCTTACCTCCGTTGCATTCTTTGGGACCTGCCAATCTTGAACTGTAACTACCTTTGTGGGATCTACTGTTATCCCATCTTTTGAGACCACATGCCCTAGAAATCTCACTTCTTTTCTCCAAAAATGACATTTGGAGAATTTTTCCATAAGCTAGTGCGCAGGGAGAGTTTTCAAAACCTCCCTTAAATGTTGGGCATGCTCTTCCTCGCTCTTCAAGCAAATCAAAATGTCATCAACAAAGACCACAACAAACTTATTTAGAAACTCCCGGAACACCCAACTCATCAGATCAACAAAATAGGCGGGTGCATTCGTCAACCCAAAAGGCATGACGAGCCACTCGAAGAAACCATCCGGAGTTCTAAAAGTAGTCTTGTCTATACCCTCCTCGGCCACCCTCAACTAATGAAACCCTGTGGCCAAGTCTAACTGAGAGAAAACAAATGCACCAACAAGCTGGTCAAACAGATCATCTATCCTCGAAAGTGGGTGCTTATTCTTCTTAGTGAGTTTATTCAACTCTCTATAGTCCACATATAAGCAAAGCGAACCATCCGCCTTAGTTGCGAATACTACTGAAGCACCCCATTCAGGTATGCTTCGCCTAGTTGACCCTTTCTCATGTAGCTCCCCTACTTGCTTGCTGAGCTCCCTCCATTCCCTTGGAGCAATATGACGCACATGAAATGCAACTGGATTTGCATTGTCCACCAAGTATATACGAAATTCAATCTCGGGCCTCGGAGGTAAGCCCCGAACCTCTTCAAAAACATCAGGATACTCATAGACTACTGGTACAGGTCGTAAATCATCGATAGATGCATCATGCGACTCTAGGAAACTAAGCATGATGGACCCCATAGGGTCATAAGAAATCTCGAGGGTCTTCCCCTGGGAAGTCAAAAGTCTAACGACCCTCCTCTCACAATCCAGAATGGCACCATGCATGGCTAGCCAATCCATCCCTATAATCAATCCATAGCCCATGAAACCAAGCATATACGCGTCGCACTTAAACTCGACGTCCAACACAGATATTCTCAAACCCCGACAAATCATAGATAGATGAGCCGTACCCCCAATGGGGTTTGAGACAACAACGGGATCCAAAACCATACTAGTGCTAAGGTGTAGAGACTCAACCACAAAATCAGATATAAATGAATGTGAAACGCCTAAATCAAAAAGAGTTCTAACATGATGATTGGAAAGAAAAACCAAACCTTCAACGTAAACTTTTCTACCTCTGTATGGCGCACTGGCCACGAGAGCATGCACCTGCCCTCCCGAAGATCCTTCACTTTGACCTTGTCCTTGCTTCTCTGGGCACTCCTTAGAAAAGTGTCCGATCTCTCCATAATTGAAACAAGCATTCTTATTTCTTTTGCAGTCCTTTATCAAATGACCCTCGCGTCTGCAATTGTGACACTTCCTCTTATTTCTAGCCTTGCCGTCCTTTCCACCCTTCTTTTGTTGTTGTTGTCCTTTCTTGGGCCATACTTTCTTATTTTGTGCTTGTTCACCTTCTTCATGCATCAATGCCATATCAACGAGTTTCTCAAAAGTTACCCCCATCGGAATATGAGACATAGCCAACCCATGGAGGGGTTCATTCAATCCTCTAGCAAACCTCAAAGCTTTCTTGTGTGGGGTATTCACTAGCTCAAAACCAAACCTTGCCAATTGGTTAAACTTATTAACATACACTTTCACAGATATGGCTCCTTGCTTGAGTGCCAAAACCTTTCCATTTGCACGCTTTGTTCAGCTTGAGAAAGAAACTTCATTTTGAATCTCTGAAGGAAATCATCCCAAGTCTCCATTGGATGCTCTGCTTGCGTCACTTCTCACCAGAATGAAGCCTCACCTTTCAAATGCCAAACAGCCAATTGAATCTTCCTATGATCGTCAACTTCGAAAATTCCAAACAAACCCTTTGTCTCTTTAAGCTAATTCCTTGCCTCCGCAAAATTCTCAGTTCCTCGGAATGACTTCCCGCCCATAGCACAAAAATTTTGCATATCTAAGAGAAATTTTCAGCACTCAGAGGGGGAGGAGGAGGAACAACGAGTTCAGCTGGGGGAGGAAAGTCTGCTTGACCTCTGGCAGGCGCCGTGGCCTCAAGATACCTATGGAACCAACCCGGTATCGTAACACCCTCAAGAATATTAGGTTCCTCAGACATGCTGAAAAGAAAAGGAAAAAGGGTTTCAATTAGAGAATTGAAAGATATTGCATATGGCTTTGTGGAGTATGTTTTCCAAAACAGACTTTTCTTTTGAAAATGCTTTCTTTTAAAACCTTTTTGAAAACAATTTTCAAATCCTTTTATCCGATCTAGTAACCTTCAGCTCTGATACCAAATGTGACACCCCACGTCCGTTAATGTAACTCTTTATCAGAATGTATTAAGTTTCATGAAGCGTTATAGGTAAATAGAAACAAAAACATTACAAGATAGATATAAAATAGCAGCGGAATTTAAAATTTATTTAAGAAGAAAACATCGTGGTTCAAAACATAGTTACATCATAAGTCTAAAATGCATAAAACCCAGTATATCGATTTAAAACTTCTGTCTTGTACTAAAATCATTAGAGTACAATAAACATGAAAAGAGCATAATCCCCCAAAACATAGCCGTATTGGAGAAGATATGAAATCAAACAGTTCATCTAATCAGCTCCAAGCAGAATGAAAGAAGAATCATGATCAAGCCTGAGTATTCCCACCCTCAGAACCTGGGGGGAGGGGAGGGGGAAACGGAAAAGAAAGAAGATGAAACAAAATAGGTCAGACATAAGTCTGGCAAATCCAGTTACTTTTAGCATATAAATAAGTAAAAGCATCGTGATAGGCATGTAAACTGGATAAGAGAGATACAACATATAAGGCAAGTATGATAAGGTAAACATGATAAACATAATAGGATAAATAGCGCTTCCCTAACACTTTTCTTTCTCTGCACTAATACTAGTATAACCGAAACAAGATGATCCCCAACTAGTACAAGATGGTAAACTTAGGCGTACTTCTAGTGAGAGGTTTTACACCATACAATAACAGGCAGCCCAACTGAACTTATCGGTGTTACCCCTAAGGATAATAACGGGCTCCTAAACAAGCGAGACTAGATGTACTCTAATTACTATCCCAATCGATCGGCTCCCTAACTCCATAGATACCCTATGCTGGCCCTATAGTAGGATGCATCACTTCCTAAAGTGGCAACCTTTCATTTATAGGATGTGCACAACCACATATACTGATGCCACAACGTCTTATCTTCCCGAGCAGGTGGACCCATGCACGCACATGAGCCCGATGGAACGCGCCATTAGACACCTTTTCTCGAGTGACCCCTTATAATCAGCTCAATAAGTGTGCCCCGATTATGACCTAGTTCGGAGTACTCGTCTGATACCTATATATGGGTTGCTGACTGAAACGGATCCCACACACCAGATGATACAACATTCCCCCTAGGCTTGCATCCCCACTACTAGGATTTCAATAGGTTATGCCTACCAGTGTAACAAGATTGCGTAACCCCACAGGTTAAGTTTGTGGGCCTATATATAAATATTACCCATTGCCCCAAGATTTACTTAACCCTCCCACTGATTCAAGAAAATTTACTTAACCCCTACTCAAGTTAACATATTCATGTAATCGCTATGGATTCAAACATGTTTAGTATTACAAGTCCATTACCATTTATTCATTTATGTTAATAATGTGCTAGACCTCTTACATTAAGCATACCTCTTGTGGATGCTTGATATGCCTGTCGCGTCCGGGCAGACTTCTTCCACAAGTCGGAATTAACCTCGTGTCCTAGCATGTTATGTGTTTATGCACTTAGACCCCTCACATTAGATTTACCTCTTGTGGACGTTGGATATGACGAGCGATTCCGGTCAGACTTCTACTACAAGTGTAATCTAACCTCGTGTCTAAGCGCCGTTACAGTTTGTAATTACTGTAAATCTAGGCATTTTCATTACTAACCAATTTTCATGTTTATTATTCCCTAATTCCCCGTCCCATCTACAATACAAGTTATGCCCAAATTTTGATCAAGGTCTAGATTATTCCCCTAAATCCCAAGTTTTGGCTCAAGGTACAAATTATGCCCAAAATTCCCAATCATGTTTTACAATATGAATTGTGCCCTAAATTAACCATTCCCAATCGTTCCCAATTTCGCGCGTTCGCGTATTTTAGCGATATGCCTGGGCTCGAAGGTAACCTGACTATAAAATAAAAAGGGAAGAAGAGAACAAAAATGGGCATAGCAAATAAAAGCTGGCATATGATGATAGAATTGGTCATACTAACAGAATAAACTTAGTGACGTGATTAGGAAAACCAACATAATAGGCATAAGGTGACATGATGAACAGAATAGGGATATTATAAAAAGGAATGCTGAGATCTAAATAACAAATTAGACATATAATTAATAACAAATCCGGTATGGTTTCAGAACATCAATAGGCATAGGCTTAGATCCACACTTATAGTCATGTCAAGGTTACATTTTAGGCATTTATATCTAAAATTAACATAAACTCACTGTGATTGCATCTATAGAACAAGAAATAAAACGTAGATGACATAGCACAGATCTCTGAATTTGTCTAACTATTGTTGTTGAAGAAGAAGTAGGCTAGATCAAATTATGTTGGAGCAGCACCTCGTTGTCGCCATTGAATTAGATGAGTAAAACAATGGGATTAAGGTCCTATTTATAGCCTAGGGTCGACGAATTTAGTCCGAAAACAAGTCCAGATACGTAGAACTAAATCTGCCTCGAATCTGGGTGTGACGACATGGATGTCGACACCCATGTTGTGGTGTCGACCCATGGGTCGACACCCCTAGGGTGGGGTCGACCCCCAACGGTCCGAATTTCTGCCCTAGTCCACGTCTTCTGATTTCAAATTATTTTGTGATTGTTTTGAGTTGTTTTGTATATATATAATTCTCCTATGCGTATACAAACTTCAAACCTTAATATCTTCTTCATATGATGTCCATTTTATGCAAACCAGTTGTCTATCTGAAGCAGAATTCTAAGATGAACACAATGGAACAATCCGTTTTACTTAATTCTCAATATTTGTTTAAGTATTCTTTAATTTATCATTATAGCGTGTTATAAAATTACGGGGTGTTACATCTGACCTTTATCCGGGGGTGAAGCCCCTTGCCCATATACCTTGAGGCCACTTTATACTCGTCAAGCTTCCCTTCTTGCAGTAACTTCTCTGTCATATCCCTCAAATGACGTCATTTATTCATCGAATGGCCATAAGTCTTGTGGAACAAACATAACTTTCCCATTTCGCATTCCTTTTATGTAGAGTCCCATGGAGGCACCTTCTTATACTGCATTACATTGCACATATCGAGATATATGTTCTCTAAAGCATCATTCAATGGTATATAACTCTCGAATGAGTGGAATTAGTGTCGCTTCTTAGCATCCCCTTTTTGATTTCGATTCCCTTTGTTACCGTTCTTTCCTTATGGCCATTCTTCTTGTTCTGATTTCCAACATTGACTTCTACATTTCCGGAAATGCTGCCGAATTGTCTTATAGCAACATTACTCTGAATGTCCTCCTTTACAACCTCGCTAGACCTCCTTTTTCGATTCATAAAAGCATCCTCTTATCACAAATGCATATTTGCTTTCTCATAAAACAAACCTGTCGTCTTATGAGGTTTTCCAACTAAATATCTTCCGAACTCCTCGCTTTGTTCTTTAAAATTGGGAACTGATCTAGGGGGAGCCTAGTAAACCACCTTAATGCAATTCCCTCAAGAATATTGGGAAATCTTTACATATAAAGGCATCAGGAGCTGCAGCTGCGTTCATATACCATGAATAATGCATTAAGTTGCTGCCTTGGATTTTTCCTTCCCGAACAATGATTCATTGTTGGAAAATTAAACCGTCTTGGGAATTCAACCGCCAAAATATCAATGGTAAAAGAAGTGTGGCTACGATCCAAGCCCAAATCCTCATCATTATATCCTCTGCTATCATTCATTATATGCCGTGTTGCAACCTCTACATTACTCGGTTTGGCATTTTCGGCTCGTTGAACTCCTCTTGCCCCTGCTTCAGACAACATTGCCTGAGCTGCCTCCCAGACGACACTTCCTTGCCCTCTGTGGTCCTAGTCAATCACCGGACGAGTGGGTTGAAGCACAGGTGCGCGAGTAGTTCATGAAATGACACGTGTAATGACCCGGATTCTTATGGGTTAATTTTAAATATCTAATACGGATTTAAATATCGAGTTGATAATATGGATGAATATTTATATTAAGTTATTAATTTAATAATCAATTTCGATTTAATATCGAATATATTAAATCATCGTAATGCGAAAATATAATTCAGTTCGAGATTTAAAACTGAATTAAATACAGTTCAGACTCCTATTTAAATTAGAATAATAATATTTAAATTATTATCGAAGAATTTAAATGGTTTGAAATTTAATTTATATCAATTTAAATTAATATATGTTACAGATGATCAAATTGGACTTCGTGACCTATCCCAGTGTATCTGAAATAGAGGTATTACCCAAGAATTGTCAGTTGTTGGGTTCGGAGAGAGGTTCAGAATCAAGATAATAATTTAATTTAAAAGATCCAATTATAAACAAATTTAAATTAAATTAAAAGTGAATTCTTTTATGGACAGAAACCCATACACGTTAAGACCTTAATCTCCACAAACAAAATGCCTGGGTGTTCAAATACAAACCGCTCCCTTCCCTTATATAATCAGTGGAACTTTTCCCCTTAAATCCATTCATCCCCTTCTTTGAAAATCGAATCCGCTCCCATTCCTTTATTCCATTTCCAAAATCGAAATCTCATTCGAAGCCTGCATCGTGACCTGGGTTCTTCGATTAGGAAGTGAGACCGTCGAGCGCGATTAAGGGTCTGCGGAACTCGACTTCGTACGGTCAAGCTAGAATCGTTTTTAAGGAATGTTTGGATCTAAAACTCGACAACATCAGCAAGGTTAAAGGGGAACGTGGATTTGATCTCGATGGCAACTGTGAGGTTGGAGGGTCTTTGCGTGATTGAAGATCGCGATGGGTAGTGAAGAGTCGCGATTGGAAGAGCTTCGAACCAGGTTCGATTCGAGTTTCTGGTGACGTCCAGATGGGGGGAGTTTCGTCATTGCTGTAAGGTGCGATTCAGAGGGCAAAAAAAGGGTGCGATGGGATGAGGGGTACAGTGAGATGTCGGGGCTGTTAAAGCAGGGTTCTGTAGGATTTTTAAGGCAGTCGAGTTCAAAGTCGTCGTCGCAGTTAGGGGTTCTCGATGATGGAGGTTCCTCAGCAAAAAGTCAGAATCGGGGAAGTTCAGCAAGGTTGGTCAACAGGAATTTGGGGGGAGGGAGAAGCAGCTGGTGAAGTAAGGGATGCAGTCATGTAGTAGTAGGCCCCGACATTTTTTTCTATGTTTGAGGAAGGCAGAGTTTAAATAAAGATTAAGGTATAATTAAATTTATTTATTTTACTAGTTAAGGATCACTTAATTCATGAGAAATTCATAGCACGTATATATTACATATGATTTCTGTTAGACACAATGAAGTACGTTGAAATCATAAAGATGAACTTTTGGCTAATTTGGAATGCTTTGGAGACAGTCGGGATTTCGGTTAAATTAAACACAGTTTAATTTAATCGAAAACAAAACATTATTCAGCAAATAAAAATTCGGTGAGTAAATCTCACCTATTTGTTTAGAATTATTTTTATATCGTTAAAAATAATTGTTGTTGCTTGTTTTGAATGCTATCTAGTTGATTTAAATATATAAGTTATTTAGGGTTGACTATTATATATATATATATATATTGGGTTGATGATTTGATTGTTCCCGCAGTCTCATTAGCGGATGATTTCCCTATGCGCCCCACAAATATATTAGTGGATGACCTTCATACCGCGATATCCTGCCTCGAAGCAGGATGGGTATTACTATGTTGACTAATGTCTGTGGATGCAGGAAAACAGGTTGGAGGAATCCAACTGGATTCCTCAAAAATATATATTATCTGTTTGTTTATTTGTTTGCATATATACTGTCATATATGATGTGTTAGAAAACCTGAAATAAATAATTGGTTGTTTGGCGTTTAAATATCACTGGGCCTAAGTGTTAATTTATAAAAATACCCTGAAAGGGGTATTTGAGATTTAAAAAGGGAAATTCTATTTTTCTAAAATAGAATTTGAATTTTTGAATAGATTTGAAATATTAACTTGTTTTAAAAGAAAAAAAACAAGTAGTTCCTTTATAAATGAAGTTTATAAATAGTTCTTTTATAAACGAAGTTTATAAATGAAGTGAAAAGAATTATCATTGGATAACTCAAAAATAAAAATACAAGTGTAAAATTGAAAAGGGAAATCTATTTTCCAAAAGTAGAAATATCGATTTCAAAAGGAATTGAAATCGAGACTTGTTTAAAGAATGAATAAAGAAAGTTTGAAATAGAATTTGAATATAGGAAATTCAATTTGAATTGAAATAGAATTTGAATATAGAAAATATAAAGGGATCCAAATATAGAATTTGAATATTGAAAGTGAAATAGAATTTGAATAAAGAAATTTTAAATATGGAATTTGAATATAGAATTCAAATAGATTGAAATGAGAATTTGAATATAGAATTCAAATAGAAATAGACTTTGAATATAGAATTTAAAGAGTTAAAACAGAATTTGAAAATAAGATTCAAATAGAGTTAAAATGGAATTTGAATATAGAAATTCAAATGGAGATTGAAAATGGAATTCGAATATAGGAAATTCAATTTGAATTGAAATAGAATTTGAATATAGAAGATCGAAGTATAAATAAATTTATTTCCGAGTTAGGGAAAATCGACAATTTTAGAAGATCGGAAATATTATGTTGAATTGGAAAAATTGGATTTGATATATATTAAAAATATATCATAATGGAGTTGAATTTATTATAAACGAAGTTTAAACGTTTTTATATATAAATATATTTAAAACGAACTTGCCGCAGCGTTGCAATTCGTAAATTGGCGATTCGAACTTCAATTGAGTATACATAACTCAATTGAAGTCGGAATTCTTTGAGACAAGAATCGTCGGGACCGGTTGAATAATAGTTTTCTAATGGAAGAGAAAAATCTGGATTTCGTCTTATAGATTTTGAGTTATGTCAAAATCAATTTTTCAGAGAAACAACGCAATAATCGTTTTAAAAACGATAACGGTTTATTTAAATAAATAAAAGGATTTTAAGGAAATAAAATCTGAATTGGCAATAGAAAAATCCAGACTGGATATACAAAATAGATATGAACTCCAGTGAAGTAAGTGAAATGATTTTTGAGACAAAAATCATATTTTCAATTATTAAATAGAATTAACTAAATTGGAGAATAATTAGTTAAAGGAAATTTGAATCGAAATTGGGTTTTTGGATAAGTGAAAGAGATTGAGAATTTATATTCGAAATTGAATATATAATCGAGTTGAAAATAGAACTAGATTGGTTCATGAGTAGATTAAAATATATTTGAACATGTCATGTTCAAAGTGAAATTGGCAAAAGAGTTAATTAGCAATCTGATTTATTAAGTTAAACGATTGAATCAAGTTGACTTTGAATAAGTAAATTTAACTGGTGACTTCATACTCGAATCGAATATGAAACCTGAGTTAGGAAAATTTAATTTAATTAGTTTATGAGTAAGTTAAAATATATTCGAAACATGTTACGTTCAAATATACAAGTGAAATAGGCAGAGGAGTTGATTAACGAATTAATTAACGAGTTGAGTTAAAACGAGTGTATTAAGTTGAAATAAATTAGAAATGTATGGATATACATGAGACAGGTATGGAACGAAGTTAATGAAGAGATATATTAAAATGCTGGATAAAAAGGTATGTATTTAATTCGTATATGAGGTTTTATACGCCGTATCGGCTAGCCACATAGCTTTTCATTTTCTTTTTGGATTGGAGAGGGCCTGTGTGGCAAGGTTTGAATTTTTCCGGTAGCCCCGTACAAAGGAGGTTATGGCAAATTTTTCCGGAAATTTAAGGAGTTAGAATATTTTTAAGAAATCTTGATAGTCAGAAATTAGCGAATCGATATGGATACATTTCGATAAGGAAATGAACTTAAAAATAGAATATTATAAACAAAAAGAAAATCTATGAAATTAGATTTGTTAAGAATAGAAAGAGAAGTGTATACGTGTTTTACAAATGGAAAATTGGTTTAATATGGTGTTGATTATTCGAGTTAACAGTCTTGTCTGTTTTGAAGTTAATAATATTTTCAGTCAAGGTCTGAGAGGTGATTAAACCCCAACTCGATGGATTTCATTATTAGCTGATAAATAGCCAGATTCAGTCTCGAAGAGAAATGTTTAAAGAGATTTAGTCGAATGCAGTATTTTGGGCTGTTGTGACGATGTTTTACATAACATTCGTTTTGACCTAAATAAGCGTAAGTTAGAAATAAAATAATAAATATTTCCTAAGTATAGAAATAAATGAGTCGGAAAAGAGATAAGTAATCAGAATATTTTCCAATGATAAATAGAAGTTATTTTCTAAGTACAGAAATTAAAAGAAGTCAATACATGTAAATGTTTTCCAGTGTTAATAAAATATATTTTCGAAACATAGAAATAAGGAAATATGAATATATATATATATATATGTTTGATGATTTGATCGATAATTCCCTTTGGAAATAAGATCGTTGTGTGTACACAGACATTTTTCATTTGATAGTTAAATCACCGACTATCAAAGTTTTGACCATTTTAACGTTGTTAATATGGAGAGACCGGTTGGATTATTATTTGAAGAACCACTCCGTATTGGCATAAGCGTTGCGAACCACGCATGCTGAATATATTGAAGACGGAGTAAAGTGCAAGGGTTGTTGTATAAGTCCTAGGTAGAGATTGCCTAGAATGGATATACTGAATAGTGCCTTCGGTTTCGTTCAGTCCCAGAACGAACGTATATGGACGAATGTCTGACAGAATATTTCCAATGATTGAATGGGTTGGTCTGTATAAATATATATGGTTGCAACGGATTTATTCACTTAGCATAACATCCAGAATATTTGTCCAAACCAATTAATGATTAACGGATCTGATAATGTGGCATTCAAAGTGATCGTGTTATAAATGAATGGAAAGTAATCGTAGCCTCTGGCCTCAACAACCGGGAAATGACAAAAATCGGGCAGGCAGCATGGCTATGTAGGTCGCACCTATTAGGTTGTATAATCACCTGATCTAGAATTTCATTTACTTCTAAAAATCTATTGTTGATGTTGTCCCATTCGGGAAACGGTTGCTGATCCCAACTGTTGGTGATATACATTCGATACACTCAAGCGAAATGAGTGGTCGGTCATGTGTGGCTGAGTTGCAAGATGTTCATGTTGAACTCAGTGTATTCTCCTCTAGAGATACACAAGCGGCAGGTGGTTCCATACCTTGTCATAATTAGAAATCCATTACCCAATACGTGCTTGCTGTTTTGATTGTATACTATATATGTAGAACGTGAGATGAAAGCGTTTCTGCTAGATGATTATTATATTGTGGTTGATAGACATTATTATAATATCAAAAGGTTTTTGATATAAAGATATTTTGGATTCTCATAAGGGAAAAACCCGTTCCATTATACGGCGTGGTCTTATGAGTTATCGTTTACTTGTTCAAGCTAATTTAAACTGTTTACTCATACCAGTCCATGTTGCGTGCTTAGTGCATGTGCGCATGATAGGGGTTCTCTCTTTTCATTAGGTGGCGAACGGGAGACTCTTACCCCTACATGTCCCGAAAATGAGGGTTGGTTGTGAAGTCGAAAGGCTGGCCGTAAAACATGGTGTTGGGGTACCAATGTAAGCCATAGTGGGGTATTACCTTGCTGCTTTGGGGAGGAGAGGATGGTTGCAAAGCCTACTTGAATTTCCGAGACATTACAGTTGGTATCAGAGCTTAGGTTGAGCGAATACCTAGGCTGTGGAGTTGTGCTCATTAGAGATAGGGTCAGTAGTACCCTAGAATGAGTTGAGTGTATATATATACGAGAGAGCGTATTTGTTATTTGATATAAAAACTGTTTTATATTGTGTTGACTAGTCTGTTGAGTGAATTATGAATTCTGATCGAATCGTGGGATGCCACGATGTCGATAGGAGTTTATAAACACTTGAACAGAAGATTGGACACGATATTGTTTTAAATGGTTGAGTTGATTGTTAGAATTAAAATCGAATGAGATTATAAAATGGAAATGATCATATATAATCAAGTACCACTTGTATATGAAGGATATATACAAATGAGATATATTAAAATTGAATTCAAACTAGAATTCAGAATTTGAAATCCTGAGTGTTTGGAAAATATTTTTCTAAATGAATGTCAAGTGATATAGCACTGAACTCACTCCGATGACTAGAAGGTAATTCTGATGATGATTGCAACATTATCAGTATTCATTTTCGAGTTTCTAAGTGATGGATTGCTACCTTAGAAAAGTTTTTGATGGAAATTTGTTTGAAAGGAAAATAAGTTGTTGGAAAATTTAAAAGTTTTGAATTGAAATGGAAATAAATATATTTCTACATATATTTATGTGATTTCAAAGGAGATTTAAAATAAGAACCCAAGAATTTGAATGATTGAAATTAAATTTAACTTAAGTAAGTTAAATGGATTGAAGTGAATAAAATTGATCAGAATCAATTTGAATAAAATTGGATTGCATATAAATGGAATATGAAATGTAGAGTATCAACATAAGTGTGTTTTTGAAAAGAAAATGGGCTAGTAACACTTTTTCTACCTTACTAATTTCGGAGGAGAAACTCTTTTAAGAGGGGAAGATTGTAATGACCTGGATTCTTATGGGTTAATTTTAAATATCTAATACAGATTTAAATATCGAGTTGATAATATGGATGAATATTTATATTAAGTTATTAATTTAATAATCAATTTCGATTTAATATCGAATATATTAAATCATCGTAATGCGAAAATATAATTCAGTTCGAGATTTAAAACTGAATTAAATACAGTTCAGACTCCTGTTTAAATTAGAATAATAATATTTAAATTATTATTGAAGAATTTAAATGGTTTGAAATTTAATTTATATCAATTTAAATTAATATCTGTTACAGATGATCAAATTGGACTTCGTGACCTATCCCAGTGTGTTTGAAATAGAGGTATTACCCTAGAATTATCAGTTGTTGGGATCAGAGAGAGGTTCAGAATCAAGTTGATAATTTAATTTAAAAGATCCGGTTATAAACAAATTTAAATTAAATTAAAAGTGAATTCTTTTATGGACAAAAACCCATACACGTTAAGACCTTAATCTCCACAAACAAAATGCCTGGGTGTTCAAAAACAAACCGCTCCCTTCCCTTATATAATCAGTGAAACTTTTCCACTTAAATTCATTCATCCCCTCCTTTAAAAATCGAATCTGCTCCTATTCCTTTATTTCATTTCCGAAATCGAAATCTCATTTGAAGCCTGCATCGTGACCTGGGTTCTTCGATTAGGAAGGGAGATCATTGAGCGAGATTAAGGGTCTGCGGAACTCGACTACGTACGGTCAACCTGGAATCGGGTTTAAGGAATGTTTGGATATGAAAATCGACAACATCAGTAAGGTTAAAGGGGAACGTTGACTTGATCTTGATGGCAACTTTGAGGTTGGAGGGTCTCTGCGTGATTGAAGATCGCGATGGGTAGTGAGGAGTCGCGATTGGAGGAGCTTCGAACCAGTTTCGATTCGAGTTTCTAGTGACGTCCAGATGGGGGGAGTTCCGTCATTGCTGTAAGGTGCGATTCAGAGGGCAAAAAAAGGGTGCGATGGGATGAGGGGGACAGTGAGATGTCAGAGCTGTTAAAGTGAGACGACCCCAAACCCCATACGGACGGCGGCATGTGTAATCCTTGGAATATAGCACAGAAACATAAAATAGCAGAACAGAATTAAATAAATACACCAGATAATGAACAATAGAATATACTGGATAAAAGTAATCATCAGAGTTACACAGTATATAGGATCATACTTAGTAAAAATACAGTTCATCTATACATAAATGTCTATAGTGGAAAACAAACATAATATGTACAATAGGAGCTGAACAGCATAAAAAGAGATAAATGATAGAATCCATCTTCAGCTCCAGCTATCCAGAAAGAACCAGCTAAACCTGAATACAAGGCTGCCCATGTAGAAAAAGGGGCACCCGAGTTTGAAAGTGAAACAAACTACGAGTCAGTCATGGGACTGGTATGAGAAATCTACTCAACACATATATAATTTGGCTAATCACAGAACCACGCCACTTTCGTGGAACGGGTTTACTCCATTGGATTGCCGGTGCTTTAGAACAAATCATTCTTTTAAACAACGCAATGCATTTTATAAAAATGAAGCCATTATAAGACTCAGTTCCCATCACACAATGCAACGCAAACCGGAGGATAGAGTTTTTACCTTATAACGGCCAAAATATGCTTGATACGAATAAAACAAAGGCATTTGATATTATGCTAGTGTTTATATGTTTTGAAAACAATTTCAAATCATAACTATCAATCATAGACGACATGGGTACCATATATCATGTCGCCATATATATATATATATATATATATATATATATATATATATATACACAATCAAAACCGCACGATGTCGTATTTGGAAATTGGATTTCCGTCCTGAACCAAGGCAAAAGATAGTCCTTACCGAATTCGAGACTGCCTAGCCCGAGCCTCAAGAACAGCCGCAACTGCCCCTTGGATCGTCGGGGCCGGTCCACCGATGTGGATTATTATGCCTGAACACTGTGTCTCCCCGCCCTTTGGGGCGTAAAACGAGCCAACGAATGACTCCATCGGACCCGGATCGTCCGATCAAACCGAGGCGCCTCGCAACAGCAACAACCACATAGGTGAAAAGTATATAAATGTCAGGGCTGGTAGGTCACTGACACCACCCTAGCTAGGAAGAAACGCAGGCCCTCCCTGATGTCCTCTCCCGTTTCTGGTTCATCCCGGGGTGTGAAGCTCGCGATTTCACGTTGTACACAAAGCTACACCACACCGGCGGTGCTTTGATCATCACCACAAGACTTTGCTTTTCAACAGAAGCCCTGATCATTTGCCACTTAGGCATGCCACACTAGCAATTCATGCCATGCGACTGATGTCCATCGATATACAACCTCTGAGCTTGTGCGTCTCAGAGAAGAGCGTTAAGCAAAAGAATACATTCTCCGCCGCCAAACAGATGTATATTTAACAGAGATCAATCAACACAGAATAAACTCTAATGTCAGACACACAGTCCATTTACAAGTCCGTTCTGGATCTGAACGAAACCGGAGGCACTAAATACCTCGCAAACCCATCGATCACCACGTACGTCTGGACGATCACCACTCATTATCCATATTTCGGGATGCCTCCCAATCAGGACCTCGGTTACCATCCAAACGAGGTGAAGATCTCCGGTCTTCGACCACCGTCTTCATCTTCGAATTTCAATCGTCGGTCAATTATTCGAAATGATAATTAACTCGGCCTTTTCAAATAATTCACGTATATTTAGAATTTCAAATCAATTTATTTCAATGGTTAATTCATTCGACAACACCAATTTTGTTCTTTAATGTAATTTTCACACCAAACACATTCAACCATCAAATACCACATAAATCGAGCAAATTCAGTTTATTTCCATTCCATATCGTTTATGATATTTTATAACGATTTATCGCTATTTTTATTTATTTTAAAATAGGCAATTTATTCAAAACGACGCTTCGGGCCATAACGCGGTCGTGGCGCTGTTTTTCTTCAGATTTGATTTACACATATCTGAAAATCTAACCGTTGGATCTTCACAAAATTTACATCATTAGAAAGATCTTTTCAAAACGAATCCAAGGTTCTAGTTTCGGGAAAATCCGACGGTCGGATCTCCCGGTACAATCGTTTGAAGTTTCGATTTCAAAATACGAACTACAGCGTCGTTGTTCGATTTAATATAATTATATATATATATTTATATATATATATAAATATAATCGTTTCTGGCGCTGTTTTACTTTAGATTTGAATTAAACATTGCGGACAATCCAACCGTTGGATTTATACAAAGTTGGTGCCATTGGAAAGATTTTTCCAAAGCGAACCCAACGGTTGCGATTTCGGGAAAATCCGATGGTCGGATTTCCCGCACTAGTTGTTTGAAATCACGGTTTCAAAACACGAACTGCACGGCCCCGTTTCGTTTTAATTTTATTTATAATTATATATTTATATAAATATAGTTCATTCAACAATTTCAATATCGTTTTTACTTCAAATATTTCACTAACGCCTTTAAATTTTGGAAAATTTCGCCATAACCTCCTTTGTACGGGAGGGGCTGGGAAAATTCCCAAATAGCCACATGGGCGTCTCATGTCGAAAAGAAAAAGAAAAAGCCAAGCGGCTAGCCAACAGGCTCATAAAATCATCACCCAAACAAAACAGTAAATGTGTACCTATTTGTCGGGCACAAAATTTTATTCCTCTTCTCTAGCTCCTTTGCTATAACCTGTTGAATAAATATGCATGTACATATATATAGTTCTTATCACTTATCATTTTCTATTCAACTTCATATTTGATTCCATTTGGTTTAAAAACACCATTCATTCTAATGTTGCATGTATAGGAAAAAATCATATCATTAGCTAATTAATGAATATTTCAACTTGTATATATTTATTTGAACGAGTTGCTATTTTTAACACTTCACATTTCAACGATTCATGTATATAATAAAAATGGGATTTTTATTGTAAAACAATTCATTTCAAAACACTATTATTTTATATAGTTTATATAGGTGATAAAAATAGGATTTTTCTTATAAAACAATTTCTTTTAAAACGAAATTATTTTACATAGTCCATATAGTTGATAAAAGGTGATTTTTATTATGAAACAATTTATTTCAAAATATGAATACCATTCAACACATGAATTTTCAATCAACGAATGAATATCGATTCAACACATGAAGGTTTTCTATAGTTTCTATATATAGATAAAAATGTGATTTTTATATTTAAAACACGAATACCATTCAACACATGAATTTCTAATCAACGAATGAATGTCAATTCAACACATGAAGGTTTTCTATTCAATGAATAAATATAGTTTCAGCAAATGAAAATAATTCAAACACATGAATATTATTCAAAATTTTGGCAGCATAACGGCAGGGTAGTTAAAACCGGGACCGTCCATAGTATGGCTCCTCGCTCTACCTTAAAACCTCGCGGTTTTTGACAATGGGGATCATGCATCTAGTTCGCACGCAGGCGGCATGTATATATTTATTTCATTTCCACAAACTAATCCTATGTGGTTTCAACCAAATATTTATCAACCACAAACGGGTATTTTTCAACCACAATCAATCAATATCAACCACAAACAATCCCAAACAACCATTCACTATCAATCAATTTTCACACCAATCACAACCAATAAATATCGTCCATGGTTTGTGGACGAGGGGCGTATATATATATTTATATATAGCAATTCACTTCTATTTCAACACATATATAATTTTTACAACGCATATATAACTTATACAGCGAACGTACAACTTATACAACGCTTATACATGAGGTGTACAACGCTTATATAACTCATACATCGACTATATAATTTATACATCGTCGTTTTCCATATCGTTTATAAATTAGAAATCTCACTTTGGGTTCCACTCCACCAAAAATAGCAGAAGGCTCAGAAAAATATGCGGTCTCTTCTAAAATGTAGAAGACGTCCACACGATCACGATGTTTCCTGTTTCATCGAATTTCGTTAACACAGCAAAAAGATATGATTTTTCAAAGTTTGCAACGGTTTTAAACTGTTAAAATCAGTTTTAAAATTACACAGTCGCACCTCCACTGTTTTGTTCGAAACTAGGTTTCGATTTCTCGTGAAATCCGTGAAGCTAGAGGACGATCGGCCTTCGCAGCGTCGAAGGGCTAGGAGAGGGCTTCGCGCGCGTGGGGGAGTTGGCCAGCTCGGTGGTCCCTGGCGTTCGTGGCGGCGGCGAGAAGTCCTCAACTTCCAGGGCGCGATTATGGCGATTTACTGCACGAGGAGGGTGGCAACGAGTATAGATTTGAAGAGGAGGCTCGGCTCTACGAAAAACTCCAAAGGAGGGGGTGCTAATTCGGCGTGGATTCGCCAGAAAATGGAGGGGAAGGGGGAAGCGGTTTTCCGCCGTCGAGCGCTGTATCGGGGAGAGAGAACGCGATTTTGTTTATAAAGAAATTTTCCTATTGGCCAAGGTTATATTAAATTCAAAAATTGGGGTTTTCTTAGACGAACTCGAAATCAAACCCAACGACTGCCGTCCCTAGCGTTTTACCCCCATTCCGAACACAATGGGATATGTTTCGTAGGCCCATTCGACTGTTTCAGTCAGTTTCCATTCAAATCAAAACATATAACATTTAATATTTAATTTGAACGTACATTTCAATTTGCCAGGGCCATAAACTGATTCGAAAAATTCCAGAAAAATAAATCTAGCTATGTTTTTATGATACGGTCCCAACAAAACTAGTTTCGTCGAATTCTGAGACCATTTGCAAAAAGGCCCATTTCTGGTCGATCCAATTTAACTGTAATTGACCAAAACACATTTTCCTTTGCCACGCTCACATACTAGCTTCAAAAATTATGAAATTTGAAACCTAGCAATAACTTCACATCCCGGATCCAACAAAACTGGTTTCGTCGAATTCCGAGGTCGTTTGCAAAATGGCCAATTTCACGGGCTATATAAAATCCATAGCGACCCTTCTGAAAATTCATTCGTCCATAACTTTTGCTTTCCGCTATGAAAAATTCGATTTTTCAGATTCGTTAGAAAGTTATTCACTAACAGATTTAAATATTTTTGGTTTCACTAAAATCCGTTTTGTTTTGCACCCGGTACAGTCCGACAAAGTTTGAATCCAATTTTTGAAACTGCAGCGCCTTTTCAAGCCTTGTTTATAATTAGAATTAATTATATTCATTTTCAATTGTCAATTCAAACTCACTTTTCATTGCCATAATTTAAAATATTTATTTTAAATATTTAAAATCCATTATTTTAGCCAATTTAAATTTTTTAAATTGGTTCAGATTTTGTGGGTCGTTACATAAAGCAGGGTTCTGTTGGATTTTTAAGGCAGTCGAGTTCAAAGTCGTCGTCGCAGTTAGGGGTTCTCGATGATGGCGGTTCCTCAGCAAAAAGTCAGAATCGGGGAAGTTCAGCAAGGTTGGTCAACAGGAATTTGGGGGGAGGGAGAAGCAGCTGGTGAAGTAAGGGCTGCAGTCATGTAGTAGTAGGCCCCGGCATTTTTATCTATGTTTGAGGAAGACAGTGTTTAAATAAAGATTAAGGTATAATTAAATTTATTTATTTTACTAGTTAAGCATCACTTAATTCATGAGAAATTCATAACACGTATATATTTCATATGATTTCTGTTAGACACAACGAAGTACGATGAAATCATAAAGATGAACTTTTGGCTAATTTGGAATGCTTTGGAGACAGTCGGGATTTCAGTTAAATTAAACACAGTTTAATTTATTCGAAAACAAATCAATATTCAGCAAATAAAAATTCTGTAACAAACCGTATTTTCAATAACCTGTTATAACATAAATCGAGGCAGAATTTAATTCAAAAATCTGAATTAAGGGAAACGGGCTATGCCATTGCGTTCGTCTCGGAAAAATAAGCGAAATAGAGTCCGAGTTTTCGAAAATCGAAGTCCGTATGACCCAGTTAAGGCCCATTGAAGTTTTCAGAAATTTCCATGTTAAAAACAGATTTAAATTTCGAAATTAAAAACAAGGATTAGGGCTAACTGGCGGCAGGCGGGAAAACTCCCGCCAGGACCCCCATGTCGACAGGCATGTCGACAGGGGTCTTAGGGTGTCGACTGCCCTATCGACAGCCCCTGTCGACACGGGGTGGTCGGGCAGTTTTGCCTGGCGCACCATTTTGATTTGGGGCTTGGTCTTGTGGCTTGGTTCTAGAGAATTCCTAAATCTGATGGACCTAAACTAACCTAGGGTTAATCCTAGGGCTAAAAACACTCTAATCTTCTATAAATAAGCCCCTAATCCTACCCTAAAACCTCATTATTCACTCTAGCAACCAAACTATGTCAAATTGAATTCTCAAATGGCCTCCACCTAAGAACCCTAGCCTCCACACTCTTCAAAAATCATTTCTATGAAGGTTTTGATGTTCATACAAGCATTTCTAAGTTGTATGAATGATCATTAGCTTGCATACATCATCAAGTTGCAAGCTTTAATTGCTAAAGCTAGAGTTTTGGGATTGGAGCTTTGTTTTGGGTTTTTATATGCTTGCATAAAAGGGCTTCTCAATCTTTATTAGTAGATTTGTGTCTTCATAATATTTGTAAGCCCTCTTACCTTCATTTTAGAAACTCTAAAGTTAATATGTGATGAAAGTTGAGATTTATGCATGTTTAATAAGTTATGCATGCTTATGCGAGTTCACTATGCTATGTTATGCATGTTTAATAAGTTATGCATGCTTATGCGAGTTCACTATGCTATGTTATGCATGTTTAATGAGTTATGCATGCTTATGTGAGTTCACTATGCTATGTTACACATGCTTGATAAGTTATGCATGCTTATGCAAGTTCACTATGCCATGATTTGCAAGTCTAACAAGTTATGCATGTTTATGCAAGTTCACTATGCCATGATTTGCAAGTTTAACAAGTTATGCATGTTTATGCAAGTTCACTAAGTCATGATTTGCAAGTTCAACAAGTTATGCATGTTTATGCAAGTTCACCATGCTAAGTTATGCAAGTCCAACATGTTATGCATGCTTATTATGATATGTAAGATTTATCATGTATGTTGTGCCAAGTTCCCTCTTTCTATCCTTTATGCGTTATGAATATGTAAGCGATAGAATGACATTGGGTTTTTTTTTGGGTAAAACTTAAAATACATGAAAATATAAGATTGGGAATTTACCTATTAAGTTAGGTCTACCCCTTGGGAATTTACCTATTAAGTTAGGTCTACCCAAGTATTTGTTAAACTTGTAATTATGGTTTGAAATAAAGTGGACATGACACTTAGAAAACATGTGTGGCCAACTCGAGGTTGGGTTGAGTTTGTAGCGTAAACCTACCCGGAACCGACCGGCTTAACTAGTTGCTACAAACAATAGGACCCAATGTGAGAAGTTGGTCATGTGTACCTGGGACCCGAGGTTAGACCAAGTTGTGGTGTAAAACTACCCGGACCCGCCCGGCTTAACTAGTAACCGCAACAAAGTCTAATGTGAGAGGTTAAGGTACAATTAAATTAATGCCTCATGATTAGGGTTAAGTCATGGCCCACTAATACTTAACCAATTTTGGGGATACGAGGGATTAAATGGGGTTAAGTGGTGAACTGTTGGTTACACTTAGCTAATTTAATCCATGATTAGTGAGGGGTTAAACCACACTTAACCCTCTTAGAAAACCCTAGCAACGTGGTCTGCTCCAGCAGTAATCCCAGTTTGGTATCATTCACAACCCTAGAGGCTAGGCTAGGGCGGGGCACGATTACTGGACTGATGTAAGCGACCAAAGCGACGGCTGAGTGGTACAGCGGTGCGGGTCCAGGCGGGCTACGGACGTGCACGTAGTTCGGTGTTGGACAAACTCGAGGCACGGGTACCAGTAGATTTAGACTGTGCATTATTGCTTAGGTGTCTGGGGTTGACACCCGAGGGCTTGATACACCCAAAGGTGGACCCAGCACAGTCTGACTACAACCATATGTGGGCCGTATGGACACCAACACTTGACGTGTTAGGTTTATAGGGAGCCGATCGACTAGACCGTTGGGCTGGACCTTGCATTAAGGTCACCTCATGCTATTGGGCCAAAGTTTGGGCTGAGGGATCATTACCTGTTATGTTAGTTTGCTAGTACGCTGTGGTGCAAAGCTTAATCTTCTTTATGTGGTGACACCTTTATCTATTGCCAGTATATTCATCTCAGTTTCCATCATGATGTTAGCTTTATTAGTTTATAGACTGATCGTAGTAGGGCTTACCAGTCTTTTTGACTGACCTGTTTTCTTTCGCTTCTTTTCTTCCGTTCCCCCCCCCCTAAGGTTCTCAGGGAGGGAACAGTGGTGCTTAGCTTGGATCGCTTGCTTGTTCGCTGGATAGCTCATGTATGTCTGGACATTGAGCTCGCTATGGTTTATCACTTTTATTTTTGGGGATAGCACTATGTATTTCAGTATTTCTGTTTATGTTGTACTAGACATATTTATTTTGGCAGATGACTTTATGATGTACTAGACTTGTTTTGAGATGGTTTGAGATATTCCGCTGTTTTATTCTCACTTACTCTGTTTTACATATATATTTATGTTCCTGTTCTGCCTTGATATATCATTATGCATGCTTACCCAGTTCTAACGCCCCCCCAGAAGCTAGTGCCCCCGAAAGAGTGACCCTAGCGGAGGTGGGGTGTTACAAATTTGGTATCAGAGCATATGGTTTACAAGAAAGAGCAAAAAGTTTTTAAAAGACTTTTGAAAAACTATTTTCAAAACAAGTATAAAGTATTTTCCAAAGAAAAGTCTAGTATTTTAAAAAGGGCTATTCCCCAAAAAGCCATTAGCGTTATCCTTCGTTCCCTTGACCTAATCTTATCTTATCCTTCGTTTCAGTATGGCTGAGGATCTTGCCATCCCCGATGGAGTAAATGTGCCACTCTGGTATAGGAGACTTCTAGAAGCTAGGGCGGCAGCCGGCCCCGCATACCCTACTCCCACTCCGCCTCCTGTAGTTGAGAATCCTCCCCCTAATGTCCCTCCTCCGGTGGTCCCTCCAGTGGTTAATATTCCTCCTCCCGTTGCTAATGTTCCTCCCCCTCCTGTTGCTGAGGCTCCTCTTCCTCCTCCTCCCCCTCAGCATCCTCAGGTAGAGTTCACGAAGGTTTGTAAAGACTTCAAGGCGATGGGAGGCAAGAATTTCCTAGGCACGAAATCTTTTGTTGAAGCTAGGAATTGGCTGAAAGACACTGAGGACTTGTTTGCTATCTTTGGGATTGATGACGAGAGGAAGATCTTATTGACAGTGTGGCTTTTGAAGGATGAAGCGGCCTATTGGTGGGAGGTCACCAATGGGACGAGGCCCGTTGAGACTTGGGCCGATTTGAGGGCTAGATTTGTGGCCAAGTTTCTATCTTCTGCTGAGGCGAATTTACAGATGGAGAAGTTCATTGCATTAAAGCAAGGTGATATGTCTGTTAAGGAGTATGTGAACAAGTTTAATCAGCTGGCCCGTTTTGGTTTGGATATGGTGAACACTCCGGAGAAGAAGGCTCTTCGATTTGCTAGAGGGTTGAATGAGCCGCTGCAGGGCTTGGCAATGTCACATATTCCGCATGGGGCTACTTTTGAGAGTTTGGTCAATATGGATCTACTTCAGGGAGATGGAAAGAAAGAGGTCAAGACGAGTGATACTCAAGTAAAGAAGACTGATTCTCAAGGCAAAGGTAATCAAGGTGGTCAAAGCAGTCAGGGGAATCAGAGCAAGAACAAGAAGGGGAACAACAACAAAGGCAAGGGGAAGTGCAATTACTGTGGTGTGCTTGGACACTTTGCTAAGGATTGTAGGAAGAAGAAAAGGAAGCTTAGTGGTGGATGTTTTTCCTGTGGTGAGACTGGACACTTCAGCAAGGAGTGCCCGAAGAAGAAAGGACAGGCTGGACCTTCAGGAGGGCAAGTTCATGCTCTCAATACCGCTCCAGTTCCCGACCGAGGTAGTGTTTCTGTTGAAAACCTTGTTTATGTTTCTGATCTTCCGGTTCGTACCTTGTTTGATTCTGGTGCATCACATAGCTTTATTTCATCTGATCTTGTTGATAGCTTGCACCTTAGTACTAGCTTAGTGGATGATCCCGTTTGTGTTTCGAATCCCATTGGGGGTTCTGCTCATCTATATATGATATGTGAGGATCTGAGGATCTCTATACTCAGTGTAGAGTTCTCGTGTAGTGCATATGTTCTTGGTTTTAGGGGATACGGATTGATACTGGGCATGGATTGGCTGTCCCGATATGGAGCCATTCTTGATTGTGAGCATAGGGTTGTGAGGCTTGTGACTCGCCTTGGCAACACCTTAGAGATTTCATGCAATCCGAAGGATCCCGTCATGTTGTGCTATCTTGAATCTCTCGACTCGTCAGAGGAAACCCTTCAGTTTGTAAGGGTGGTCCGGGATTATCCAGATGTTTTTGAAGAAGTTAAGGGGTTGCCCCCTAAACGAGAGATTGACTTTCGCATTTATCTGGTGGATAATGCTAAGCCTGTTTCTTTGCCCGTTCGTCACATGGCTCCGCGTGAGAGACGGGAGCTGAGCAAGCAAGTGAAAGAGTTGCTTGAGAAGAACTTCATCAGACGAAGTATATCCGAATGGGGAGCGCCTGTGGTGTTTGCTACTAAGGCAGATGGTTCTCTTCGACTCTGTGTGGACTATAGAGAATTGAATAAGCTGACTAAGAAGAACAGACACCCGTTACCGAGGATCGATGATCTCTTTGACCAGCTTGTTGGTGCTTCTGTTTTCTCTCAGCTTGATCTTGCTACTGGATTTCATCAGCTTAGAGTGGCTGAAGATAGTATAGACAAGACTGCATTCAGAACTCCAGATGGATTCTTTGAATGGCTTGTTATGCCGTTCGGTTTGACGAATGCACCCGCGTATTTCGTGGACCTGATGAGTAGGGTGTTTCGGGAGTTCTTGAACAAGTTTGTCGTGGTCTTTGTGGATGATATTCTGGTCTTCTCCAAGGATGAAGAAGAGAACGCGAGGCATCTTGTAGAGGTAATGGATACGCTTAGAGCACATCAGTTAAAGGCCAAGTTCTCTAAGTGCCACTTTTGGAGAAGGGAAGTCAGATTCCTTGGGCATATCGTATCCAAGCAAGGCTTAGCGGTGGATCCCGCTAAGGTGGTTGCAGTTCAGGATTGGAAGACTCCAAGGAATGCAACCGAGGTGAGAAGCTTTCTAGGCCTTGCGGGTTTTTACCGGAAGTTCATCAAGGACTTCGCGAAGATATCCGCTCCTCTTACTAAGTTGACGAAGAAGAACTTAGTTTTTGCTTGGGATATGGACTGTGAGCTTTCTTTTCAAAGACTCAAGAGAGCCCTTACCTCAGCCCCAGCTCTAGCCTTACCCGATGGTGGTAAGATATTTACCGTGTACACTGATGCTTGTGGCACGGGATTGGGCGCCGTTCTGATGCAAGAGGGCAGAGTTATATGTTTTGGTGGGAGGCAACTTAAGGTGCATGAGAAGAATTATCCCACTCATGATCTAGAGCTGGCAGCGATTGTATATGCACTCAAGGCTTGGCGTCATTATCTCCTGGGAGAGAGATTTGAGCTGTATACTGATCATAAGTCTTTGAAGTATCTCTTTTCGCAAAAGGATCTGAATTTGAGGCAGCAGAGATGGATGGAATTCTTGGCTTCCTATGATTTTGATATAGCCTATACCCCTGGCAAGGGGAATGTTGTAGCGGATGCGTTAAGTAGAAAAAGGTTGACACTAAGTCCTCTATTTGTTGAGATGAAGAATTTAGAGTTCTTGGCAACCTTTGATTTCTCTTTGGCAATGGAGTCGATGACCAGTTCTTTAGCATCTCTTGAGCTCAGGCCTACCCTTCTGGATCAAGTTGGGGCTTCGCAGAAGGAAGACCCTCAGATAATTGAGATCATGGATAAGCTGACTCGAGGGGAGACATCTAGTCACCTTGCTTGATATTCCATAGATGATAAGGGTTGGCTGAGGAGAGACGGAAGGCTTTGTGTTCCGATGGTAGAAGACTTGGTGAGGAAAGTTCTTGATGAAGCACATCGCTCCAAGTTGACTATACATCCGGGTGGAGATAAGATGTATAAGGATATGAAGCGCATTTTCTTCTGGCCTGGAATGAAGAAAGATGTGGCAGAGTTTGTCTCCAGATGTGTTGTTTGTCAAAGGGTAAAAGCCGAGTCGAAGAAGCCCGGTGGGCTATTGCATCCTCTAGAGGTCCCGCTATGGAAGTGGGAGAGTATTTCTATGGACTTTATTGATGGGCTTCCAAGGTCAAGGAGAGGGAATACGAGCATATGGGTCATTGTAGATAGGCTTACGAAGAGTGCTCATTTCATTCCAGTAAAGAGCAAAAGGACCGCATCTGGACTAGCATCAGTATATCTTCGTGAGATAGTACGACTACATGGAGTCCCTTCTAGCATTGTCAGTGACCGTGACCCAATCTTTACAAGTCAATTCTGGAACAGTTTGCAGGAAGCTATGGGCACAAGGTTGAACCTGAGTACGGCCTATCACCCACAAACAGACGGCCAAACAGAAAGGGTGAATAGGGTACTTGAGGACTTGTTGAGGCTTTGCATTCTGGATTTTGGTGGTGCTTGGGAAGACCATCTTCCTCTTGTTGAGTTTGCATATAATAACAGTTATCAGGCGAGCATAGGGATGGCACCATTTGAAGCTTTATATGGGAGGCCGTGCTAGTCACCTACATGTTGGTGGGAGACTACAGATAAGCTTATACTCGGACCTGACATGATTAGAGATACATCTGAGAAGGTCGAGTTGATTAGAAGACGGATGAAGGCGGCCCAAGACCGACAGAAATCCTATGCAGATAAGCGAAGATCCGATTTGGAGTTTGAGGTTGGGGACATGGTTTTCGTGAAGGTTTCTCCTTTGCGGAACGTGGTCCGATTTGGAGCTGTTGGGAAGTTAGCACCAAGATTTGTTGGACCCTTCCCTATCATAGAGAGGATTGGGAAGATGGCTTATAAAGTGCAATTACCCGAGAAGCTGTCCGGAGTGCATAATGTTTTTCATGTCTCGCATCTCCGAAAGTGCCTACATGAGTCCGCTGAGGTGGTTGAACCTAGCATTCTTGAAGACGTGGAAGTAGAGAAAGAGGCAACTTTGAGGAGAGCCCCGATTCGTATCTTGGGGACGGAGACCAAGAAGCTAAGGAATCGAGAGGTCAGGTTGGTGAAGGTTCAATGGGGTGAAGCCGAAGAAGACGCAACTTGGGAAACCGAGGAGAAGATGCGTGGGCTTTATCCATTCTTTTTGAGGGTACACTCTCAATCTCTTTCCTTTGTTTAGCATATCTTTCTCTTAGCTATCCATGTTTATCTAGTTATCGTGCTAATCTTGTCATGAGAACCTTAGGTAGAAACCCTTTGGATGAAACATGTGCTTGAGACATGTTATGTTTGATGGTTGCAAATGGCTGCAAGTGTTTGCAAGTGGTTACTCGTGGATGCATGATACACATTAGGCACTAGATCGGCTCACACACTCCTCATATTGCATGTGCATGAGTGTTTATGCTTATTCTTGGATGGAATTTGTATGCCATCACATGGATGTTGCATATGGATGTATGATTGAGCACGCATGTAGATATTATACATTATGTTAGGGATTTGCATACATATGGATACATTTCACTAACATATTTTGCATTGATCTTTGCATTAGATAAGTACATATACACACACTTTTGCATATGTTCATACAGCATTTAGAACCTTTTAAGGACAATGATTGCTCGTGGATGATGCTTTGAGTAGATGGATGATTGGATGGTAGGATACGTTCTTCCTAACTTGAAGATTTCGGGGACGAAATCCTTTAAGGAGGGGAGAATGTAACAAACCGTATTTTCAATAACCTGTTATAACATAAATCGAGGCAGAATTTAATTCAAAAATCTGAATTAAGGGAAACGGGCTATGCCATTGTGTTCGTCTCGGAAAAATACGCGAAATAGAGTCCGAGTTTTCGAAAATCGGAGTCCGTATGACCCAGTTAAGGCCCATTGAAGTTTTCAGAAATTTCCATGTTAAAAACAGATTTAAATTTCGAAATTAAAAACAAGGATTAGGGCTAACTGGCGGCAGGCGGGAAAACTCCCGCCAGGACCCCCATGTCGACAGGCATGTCGATAGGGGTCTTAGGGTGTCGACTGCCCTGTCGACAGCCCTGTCGACACGGGGTGGTCGGGCAGTTTTGCCTGGCGCACCATTTTGATTTGGGGCTTGGTCTTGTGGCTTGGTTCTAGAGAATTCCTAAATCTGACGGACCTAAACTAACCTAGGGTTAATCCTAGGGCTAAAAACACTCTAATCTTCTATAAATAAGCCCCTAATCCTACCCTAAAACCTCATTATTCACTCTAGCAACCAAACTATGTCAAATTGAGTTCTCAAATGGCCTCCACCTAAGAACCCTAGCCTCCACACTCTTCAAAAATCATTTCTATGAAGGTTTTGATGTTCATACAAGCATTTCTAAGTTGTATGAATGATCATTAGCTTGCATACATCATCAAGTTGCAAGCTTTAATTGCTAAAGCTAGAGTTTTGGGATTGGAGCTTTGTTTTGGGTTTTTATATGCTTGCATAAAAGGGCTTCTCAATCTTTATTAGTAGATTTGTGTCTTCATAATATTTGTAAGCCCTCTTACCTTCATTTTAGAAACTCTAAAGTTAATATGTGATGAAAGTTGAGATTTATGCATGTTTAATAAGTTCTGCATGCTTATGCGAGTTCACTATGCTATGTTATGCATGTTTAATAAGTTATGCATGCTTATGCGAGTTCACTATGCTATGTTATGCATGTTTAATAAGTTATGCATGCTTACGCGAGTTCACTATGCTATGTTATGCATGTTTAATGAGTTATGCATGCTTATGTGAGTTCACTATGCTATGTTACACATGCTTGATAAGTTATGCATGCTTATGCAAGTTCACTATGCCATGATTTGCAAGTCTAACAAGTTATGCATGTTTATGCAAGTTCACTATGCCATGATTTGCAAGTTTAACAAGTTATGCATGTTTATGCAAGTTCACTAAGTCATGATTTGCAAGTTCAACAAGTTATGCATGTTTATGCAAGTTCACCATGCTAAGTTATGCAAGTCCAACATGTTATGCATGCTTATTATGATATGTAAGATTTATCATGTATGTTGTGCCAAGTTCTCTCTTTCTATCCTTTATGCGTTATGACGAATATGTAAGCGATAGAATGACGTTGGGGTTTTTTTGGGTAAAACTTAAAATACATGAAAATATAAGATTGGGAATTTACCTATTAAGTTAGGTCTACCCCTTGGGAATTTACCTATTAAGTTAGGTCTACCCAAGTATTTGTTAAACTTGTAATTATGGTTTGAAATAAAGTGGACATGACACTTAGAAAACATGTGTGGCCAACTCGAGGTTGGGTTGAGTTTGTAGCGCAAACCTACCCGGAACCGACCGGCTTAACTAGTTGCTACAAACAATAGGACCCAATGTGAGAAGTTGGTCATGTGTACCTGGGACCCGAGGTTAGACCAAGTTGTGGTGTAAAGCTACCCGGACCCGCCTGGCTTAACTAGTAACCGCAACAAAGTCTAATGTGAGAGGTTAAGGTACAATTAAATTAATGCCTCATGATTAGGGTTAAGTCATGGCCCACTAATACTTAACCAATTTTGGGGATACGAGGGATTAAATGGGGTTAAGTGGTGAACTGTTGGTTACACTTAGCTAATTTAATCCATGATTAGTGAGGGGTTAAACCACACTTAACCCTCTTAGAAAACCCTAGCAACGTGGTCTGTTCCAGCAGTAATCCCAGTTTGGTATCATTCACAACCCTAGAGGCTAGGCTAGGGCGGGGCACAATTACTGGACTGATGTAAGCGACCAAAGCGACGACTGAGTGGTACAGCGGTGCGGGTCCAGGCGGGCTACGGACGTGCACGTAGTTCGGTGTTGGACAAACTCGAGGCACGGGTACCAGTAGATTTAGACTGTGCATTATTGCTTAGGTGTCTGGGGTTGACACCCGAGGGCTTGATACACCCAAAGGTGGATCCAGTACAGTCTGACTACAACCATATGTGGGCCGTATGGACACCAACACTTGATGTGTTAGGTTTATAGGGAGCCGATCGACTAGACCGTTGGGCTGAACCTTGCATTAAGGTCACCTCATGCTATTGGGCCAAAGTTTGGGCTGAGGGATCATTACCTGTTATGTTAGTTTGCTAGTACGCTGTGGTGCAAAGCTTAATCTTCTTTATGTGGTGACACCTTTATCTATTGCCAGTATATTCATCTCAGTTTCCATCATGATGTTAGCTTTATTAGTTTATAGACTGATCGTAGTAGGGCTTACCAGTCTTTTTGACTGACCTGTTTTCTTTCGCTTCTTTTCTTCCGTTCCCCCCCCAAGGTTCTCAGGGAGGGAACAGTGGTGCTTAGCTTGGATCGCTTGCTTGTTCGCTGGATAGCTCATGTATGTCTGGACATTGAGCTCGCTATGGTTTATCACTTTTATTTTTGGGGATAGCACTATGTATTTCAGTATTTCTGTTTATGTTGTACTAGACATATTTATTTTGGCAGATGACTTTATGATGTACTAGACTTGTTTTGAGATGGTTTGAGATATTCCGCTGTTTTATTCTCACTTACTCTGTTTTACATATATATTTATGTTCCTGTTCTGCCTTGATATATCATTATGCATGCTTACCCAGTTCTAACGCCCCCCCAGAAGCTAGTGCCCCCGAAAGAGTGACCCTAGCGGAGGTGGGGTGTTACAAATTCGGTGAGTAAATCTCACCTGTTTGTTTAGAATTATTTTTATATCGTTAAAAATAATTGCTGTTGCTTGTTTTGAATGCTATCTGGTTAGTTTAAATATATTAGTTATTTAGGGTTGACTATTATATATATATTGGGTTGATGATTTGATTGTTCCCGCATTCTCATTAGCGGATGCCCGTAGTTTCATAGCAGATGATTTCCCTATGCGCCCCACAAATATATTAGTGGATGACCTTCATACCACGATATCCTGCCTCGAAGCAGGATGAGTATTATTACGTTGACTAACTTCTGTGGATGCAGGAAAACAGGTTGGAGGAATCCAACTGGATTCCTAAAAAATATATATTATCTGTTTGTTTATTTGTTTGCATATATACTGTCATATATGATGTGTTAGAAAACCTGAAATAAATAATTGGTTGTTCGACGTTTAAATATCACTGGGCCTAAGTGTTAATTTATAAAAATACCCTGAAAGGGGTATTTGAGATTTAAAAAGGGAAATTCTATTTTTCTAAAATAGAATTTGAATTTTTAAATAGATTTGAAATATTAACTTGTTTTAAAAGAAATAAAACAAGTAGTTCCTTTATAAACGAAGTATATAAATAGTTCTTTTATAAACGAAGTTTATAAATGAAGTAAAAAGAATTATCATTGGATAATTCAGAAATAAAAATACAAGTGTGAAGTTGAAAAGGGAAATCTATTTTCCAAAAGTAGAAATATCGATTTCAAAAGGAATTGAAATCGAGACTTGTTTGAAGAATGAATAAAGAAAGTTTGAAATAGAATTTGAATATAGGAAATTCAATTTGAATTGAAATAGAATTTGAATATAGAAAATATAAAGGGATCGAAATATATAATTTGAATATCGAAAGTGAAATGGAATTTGAATAAAGAAATTTTAAATATGGAATTTGAATATAGAATTCAAATAGATTGAAATGAGAATTTGAATATAGAATTCAAATAGAAATAGACTTTGAATATAGAATTTAAAGAGTTAAAATGGAATTTGAAAATAAGATTCAAATAGAGTTAAAATGGAATTTGAATATAGAAATTCAAATGGAGACTGAAAATGGAATTTGAATATAGGAAATTCAATTTGAATTGAAATAGAATTTGAATATAGAAGATCGAAGTATGAATAAATTTATTTCCGAGTTAGGGAAAATCGACAATTTTAGAAGATCGGAAATATTATGTTGAATTGGAAAAATTGGATTTGATATATATTAAAACTATATCATAATGTAGTTGAATTTATTATAAACGAAGTTTAAACGTTTATATATATATAAATATAATTAAAACGAACTCGCCGCAGCGCTGCAGTTCGTAAATTGGTGATTCGAACTTCAATTGAGTATACAGAAATCAATTAAAGTCAGAATTCTTTGAAACAAGAATCGTCGGGACCGGTTGAATAATAGTTTTCTAATGGAACAGAAAAATCTGGATTTCGTCGTACAGATTTTGTGTTATGCCAAAATCTATTTTTCAGAGAAACAACGCCATAATCGTTTTAAAAACGATAACGGTTTATTTAAATAAATAAAAGGATTTTAAGGAAATAAAATCCGAATTGGCATTAGAAAAATCCAGACTAGAGATACAAAATAGATATGAACTCCAGTGAAGTAAGTGAGATGATTTTTGAGACAAAAATCATATTTTTAATTATTAAATAGAATTAACTAAATTGGAGAATAATTAGTTAAAGGAAATTTGAATCGAAATTGGGTTTTTGGATAAGCGAAAGAAATTGAGAATTTATATTCGAAATCGAATATACAATCGAGTTGAAAATAGAACTAGATTGGTTCATGAGTAGATTAAAATATATTTGAACATGTCATGTTCAAAGTGAAATTGGTAAAAGAGTTAATTAGCAAACTGATTTATTAAGTTAAAACGATTGAATCAAGTTGACTTTGAATAAGTAAATTTAACTGGTGACTTCATATTCGAATCGAATATGAACTTGAGTTGGGAAAATGTAATTCAATTAGTTTATGAGTAAGTTAAAATATATTCGAAACATGTTACGTTCAAATATACAAGTGAAATAGGCAAAGGAGTTGATTAACGAATTAATTAACGAGTTGAGTTAAAACGAGTGTATTAAGTTGAAATAAATTAGAAATGTATGGATATACATGAGACAGGTATGGAACGAAGTTAATGAAGAGATATATTAAAATGCTGGACAAAAAGGTATGTATTTAATTCGTATATGAGATTTTATACGCCGTATCGGCTAGCCACTTGGCTTTTCTCTTTCTTTTTGGATTGGAGAGGGCCTGTGTGGAAAGGTTTGAATTTTTCCGGTAGCCCCGTAAAAGGAGGTTATGGCGAATTTTTCCGGAAATTTAAGGAGTTAGAATATTTTTAAGAAATCTTGATAGTCAGAAATCAACGTATCGATATGTATACAATTCGATAAGGAAATGAACTTAAAAATAGAATATTATAAACAAAAAGAAAATCTGTGAAATTAGATTTGTTAAGAATTGAAAGAGAAGCATATACGTGTTTTACAAATGGAAAATTGGTTTAATATGGTGTTGATTATTCGAGTTAGCAGTCTTGTCTGTTTTGAAGTTAATAATATTTTCAGATAAGGTCTGAGAGGTAATTATACCCTAACTCGATGGATTTCATTATTAGCTGATAAATAGCAAGATTCAGTCTCGAAGAGAAATGTTTAAAGAGATTTAATCGAATGCAGTATTTTGGGTTGTTGTGACGATGTTTTACATAACATCCGTTTTAACCCAAATAAGTCAAAGTTGGAAATAAAATAAAAATATTTCCTAAGTATAGAAATAAACGAGTCGGAAAAGAGATAAGTAATTGGAATATTTTCCAATGATAAATAGAAGTTATTTTCTAAGTACAGAAATTAAAAGAAGGCGATATATGTAAATGTTTTCCAGTGTTAATAACATATATTTTCGAAACATAGAAATAATGAAATATGAATATATATATATATATATATGTTTGATGATTTGATCGATAATTCCCTTTGGAAATAAGATCGTTGTGTGTACACATACATTTTTCATTTGATAGTTAAATCACCGACTATCAAAGTTTTGACCATTTTAACGTTGTTAATATGGAGAGACCGGTTGGATTATTATTCGAAGAACCACTCCGTATTGGCATAAGCGTTGCAACCCATGCATGCTGAATATATTGAAGACGGAGTAAAGTGCAAGGGCTATTGTATAAGTCCTAGGTAGAGATTGCCTAGGATGGATATACTGAATAGTGCCTTCGGTTTTGTTCAGTCCCAGAACGAACGTATATGGACGAATGTCTGACAGAATATTTCCACTGATCGAATGGGTTGGCCTGTATAAATATATATGGTTGCAACGAATTTATTCCCTTAGCATAACATCCAGAATATTTGTGCAAACCAATTAATGATTAACGGATCTGATAATGTGGCATTCAAAGTGATCGTGTTATAAATGAATGGAAAGTAATCGTGTTATATGGTCGCACCTATTAGGGTGTATAATCACCTGATCTAGAGTTTCATTTACTTCTAAAAAATCTATTGTCGATGCTGTCCCATTCGGGAAACGGTTGCTGATCCCAACCGTTGGTGATATACACTCGATACACTTAAGCGAAATGAGTGGTCGGTCATGTGTGGCTGAGTTGCAAGATGTTCTTGTTGTACTCGGTGTATTCTCCTCTAGAGATACACCAGCGGCAGGTGGTTCCATACCTTGTCATAGTTGGAAATCCATTACCCAATACGTGCTTGCGGTTTTGATTGTATACTATATATATAGAACGTGAGATGAAAGCGTTTCTGCTAGATGATTATTATATTGTGGTTGATAGACATTATTATAATATCAAAAGGTTTTGGATATAAAGATATTTCAGATTCTCATAAGGGAAAAACCCGTTCTGTTATACAGCGTGGTCTTATGAGATATCGTTTACTTGTTCAAGCTAATTTAATCTGTTTACTCATACCAGTCCCATGACTGACCCGGAGTTTATTTGTTTTGTTTTACCTAAACTCTTGGGTGCCTAAATTTGTACGGGCAGTCTAGTAGTTCAGGATTTTACAGATCTAGCTAAAGGAGCTTGGAGCAGGAGGCTTCAGCGTTAGTTATATAGAGTTTTGTTCCGCTGTGTTATAAGTGCTGTACTCTGATAATGATATGTGTATGCAGTACAATTTTTGTATTTCAAAAGATATGATATATTATATTTTGTTCCACTGCGATGTGAGATTCGGTGTGGTTATTTTTGTTCTTCTTCTATCTTTTTCTTCTAAAAAAATGATTCGTATTTTCATGATATTTGGTTTGGGCGTATGATGTATATAGTCAACTCTGATATTATGGATTTGCGGGCCATTACAACACGTTACCTAGGGAGATGGTAATTCCGGTTTGAGGTGCTCCAGATTGAAATTTTTGATCCGAGGAAGCTATTCTGTTCGAGCCGGGACTCATCTAAATCGTAGCTTCTCCACATTACTAGCTTGTTGGAATCGACATTACTGGTTCTCCCCACTACCTCATGATGATAAAGATGCTTCGTCAACTCGATGCTGAGTAGGAGATATAGCACGTTGATTTTGGAGTTGTCTCCACTGGTTTGTCATTACATTTATGTCTTTCCTCATTGTAGCGTTATCCCACCTCCGAGCATCCAGGGCAGTAATGGTCTCATTTAATTTATTGAGCAAATGATCAAAGTCATCGCATGTAACAAACATCGAAGGAGGAGCTTGGTCGGTTATTGCAGCAGCTGGTCCAACAATAGGCTTGGTTTGGATTGAATTCAACTCGGGAAGGCTCGATCTGAGATCGTTCAATCCGAGGGCACCCTAAGCTGGCGTAAACTGTAAAGTAAGCTGTTGTGCATCGTTAGCTGATGCTCCATGGGAAGCTTGCTGAGTTTTGTCTCAAACCATGATTGTCAAAGTTGTTGAGAATAGTGAAAATATGGATTATCCCCTCGGACTTGACGATCCGAACAGTAGTAAAACAATCCAAAAAGGCTGAGAATTCAAGATTTCTCAGTGAAAGCATGAAATGTTGGATCAGAAAATGGCTTAAACACCAAAAGACTAGAATATACAAAGGAATTAAAGAAATATAAAATGAAAAAAGGATATCACAACAATCACACACAATCTATAGTGATTCAGCGTTATCAAGCCTACGTCCAGTTTATAATTCCTTGATTCACTAAGAAATTGCGATTACAACAAATATAACCTTCAAATACTTGAGATACAACACTCAAACTCTCGATTTATGAAGATTTAATCAGAAAGCGGTTCAGATTGATGTTGTTGGTTGTAGGTTGGAGCACACGTAAAGTGTATTAGTGCCAAAAGTTCTTCAAATCTCTTCAAAGTAGTGTATTTATAGGCCAGGCCACGGGTGGTTTTTGGATTGAACACATGGAATTCGGGCCGGGTTTTTTGAAAGTAGTGGTGGCAGTTGGAAAATGGTTATAGGAAGACATGCCATCTGGTTCGAGATATGTGGGTTTGGCTGTGGACATGTGGCTGCATCCCTAGGACACTTGGAGATCATGGAGAGAGTGTAAAACGAAGCAACCACCTTGTTTAGATCGAACAGGATCCAGATCGAAGCTTTCGATCCGGGGCTTCGTTCAATCTAGGGTCTTTGATTTTGGGCTAGTTTTCATTCGATCCAAGAACAAAAATGATGCGGGTCGCTTTTATTCGATCTGACGAGTTCAAACCGAGGGCCTTTGATCCAAGGCCTTGACTTTGTTCGATCTAGGAGTAGAAAACAATAAAAGATATCTATTCTTCTATCCAACTACTTTGAATTGGGACTAAGTCTTTAGTTAGACATGTTCCCCAAGCCTGAAGCTTTCGACTGTGATCATCTGGATCTTAGACAACCTTGCTAGAAGGAAGGTCAACACTTTTATTATAAAAAAAATAAGTATAGTACGAACATGAGATATGCAACTTACATATCTACTACAATAGCAAGTCACCTTCCACGCAGGGAAGAGACTGTCACAAGTAGTGGAACTCACTTGCTAAATAATCACATACTAGTACATCGCAGTCTAACATAACATAGAAAAGATAATGGGAGAGAATGACAAATTCAAAGGACTTATAAATGTTTCATGCTGCAAAGCAGGAAATAAGACACTGTAGTAGGCTTCATAGGCCTTCAGTCATTGTCAAAGAGGTTTCCTCTCATCAAGACCCTCTTCTTGCTTCTTGTGATGTAGTTGGGGAGCAAAGCTGAAAGAGGAGAGCATAACATGGTTTCGTTGACATCCGTATACCGAGGTGGTGGAGGTTTGTAGGTGGTGGGGGGGTACTATATGAGCATAGGGGTGACTTTTTTGCCTATACCTTTCTTGGATGAGGTAGACACTTCTCTCTACCTGAGTTAGCAGCTGCAACAATCACTTGAGACTTGGAAGAAGACTGCATTTCAATTTCTTTGCTAGGTCTAATGGGAGAATTTTGTTTATCCAAGAATCCCGACATGAATTGGAGTGAAGTAGGAATATGAGATTTACTTTTGGAGCATTCACAAGAGTTTAGGGAGATTTAACACCAACAGTCTTAGTGACAGTGTCTGTGGATCAAACTTCATCAACACCACCTTTCTTGGTAACATCTAGGCTAACGTTCTGCAATATAGAATCACTACAGAAAGTATTAGAATCACCTACATCATCATTCATTAGTTGTATACCATTTCTAACAGAATTACATTCAGTAACAAGAACCGAGAAGGCTTGGGTTTGTAATTCATCTACTCTACGAATTTCACCATCTTTAAACTCAGAGACATCAACGTCCAACTCACCATCAACATCATAATCTGAAAGGGCATTGAAACTGTTCCCATCGAGGCAACTAGCACAAGAACAGGATAAACAACACTACTTTTCATTGGCAAAGAAAGATTTTCATGATTACTTTTGGTATGAGGCATTCCATTTTTCATCTTCTTGGTAATAACTTTCCTCCAAGAAACTTTCTTATTAGCTGAAAAATCCTTTTTACTTTTTCATCCATAGGAGCAGGCCTAATACCATTATTGTTCTCTTTGTTAGAAATTGCTACACACATGTCTTGATTATCACTCTGGGGTTCTTCAGTCACACTATCACCAGAAACAACACATTTATCTCCTATATGCCCGAAGCACTTACATTTTTCACATATATCTGACTGCTACAAATAATCCACAAACACATCGTGCACAGATCCATCAGGCAGCAGGACAGGGAACTGAGAAGGTAATAAGAAACCAGGGGTAACCTCTAACAAGCACTTCGCATACTCTAGCCTATCAATCTTTTCTGTAGCTATATCCATACACAGGAAGCGAACTAACCTAGAAGCTAGCCAAAAAATTCCCAATGTTGACAAAACATATAGTTGGGATGTTTGTAAGTTTCATCCAAACCGACACACTCCTAACACAGCTACTCCACACACTAGTATCCCATGCTTAACAATGAACACTTTGTTTTTAATAATAACAGGGTCTGAATGTAATAATCTTTCCCTATCCTCTAGATTCGATAAAAGAAAAATAACACTTTACTTATAGATAGCACTTTGATACATCTAAATGGCTTTCAAAGGCATTTTAGGTGAGTCATTACGTTGTGTAGAAAAGCGGCCGACCAAGAAAGAACCCCATAAAGTAATCTTGCCATTGCTCTTTACCTGTAGAGTAATTCTCTTCAGTAGGTAGTAATGCCTTGCCAGAATATTGGAGATGGATCGTCGGCGGTTAGGAAGCACCCACGTTCCTTGGTTTAGCGACAAAACAGGAAGACCATTTTTTCCGACTTTGCTTGTTGAAGAGAGAGGGTTAGCTGATCTAGAGCTAGGTATGGAGGTCGGCGGCAGATCAAGTGAAGTAGGGACTGATTGCGGTGGAACAGATGAAGGTGGAAGCGATGGGTGATTGATGGGAAGGGGAAGGTAAGGGCTTGATGAAGAAAGAGGTAGAGAGAAAATAATTGTGTTGCTCGAGGAGGACATTGTTAAGGAGAGATGTTTGGTCTTACACACTAACCCCCATGTTATTTATAAACATTCTTAAAACAACTATTACTCGATGTGATTGTATATTGGGGACTTGCTAAAGTAAGCCCCGTCCTATCATGAAAGTGTAACAAGTGATGTTGTATGTATGCAAAAACCCTAATATGCATATAATTTCTATATGAGAGCTTGGTGCATTTGTGTTGCAGACAATTTCTACCATTTAATCTAGAAACCATAATGCAACCATATAATTCTAAGATTTCAAGAAAGGCTATAAAATTTAAAATTTTCATGCCTTCCATCAATTTTTCTCCCCTATGTACTCGAACCAACCTAAATAAATGTTGCGAATCCTTGTAATCCCATGCTCCACAATTTATGTGGTGGATGGAGACACTAAGGGTTCCGTTTTTGTCCCCATTTCTTGATTAGGCTCTACTAAAATTTTCCAAAATATTGAGGTATCTTATCAAATATAAAAGTATAAAATGTCATGGGCTCCTATCATTAACAATATCTTATATTTCCTAATATTTGGAAATCCCAAAATATAATGTTGACTTTCTAACTTCCATAAGTTGCCTAATCAAATTAGATTTTCCGAAGTCTAATCACAAATTTTGTTCGAGCAAAATTTATTGATAGTTTTCCACCAACACTCATAGCCTCCTTGAAATACTTAGAGAGTGCTATCTCGACCATCAAAAGTACTGTACTAACCCTAAAGATAAATATTATTCCTATTGTCTAAGAGATTCAAGATGCAATTTTTTCCTTTTGTCCTCCAAGCTCTGGTTATCTTTTCAGTTTGCCCTCCGATCTTCAGATAATGTGTGTTCCGAAAGTTCAATAATTTACTAAACAAAAATTTCTAACTATAACTAACTAATAACTAAAATATTTTTTATAAACCAATTTACTGGAATTTAAATTCCAATAAGGTCTTTGCTATAAAATTCCATAAATTCATCCAAACGATAATTTTGACATATGTAAAATTATAAGGAATGGGTATCGTTTTATTTTGAATGGATAGTGTAATCTATGCGATAACACGTAAAATTACACATCACACCCTTACATCTTATGCATATTATTATAATTTCAAATATAGTCTTACTATGAAAAATGACAAAAGGGCTAATTTATAAAAATCAAACAAACATCCTTGAGCAAACTAAATCACGATCATATTTAAACTAAAAAGCTAATATATGCAAATCGATTATTTAAGCCTATTCCATAATCTCATGCCTTAAATTGTTATTCTTGAGGATGACATTTTTAAAGCTAAACAGCTTCACTTAATAATCCAAAATCTTGAGTTCAATATATTTCCTTATCACGGGCTGCATATTCGTTTCGCTTATTAACTTCCAAATTCCAGATGTAATTAACCGCTAGTTAGGCGTTCCCATAAAATTCTCTTACTCACAATAATTTTACTAAGTGGTTTTAAATCCCAAATCACATAAGCACAAATAGAGATTCATTACTTTTACCCCTTTAAATTTGCAATTAATATCCATGAATCCTATTTTTTCGAAAATCGTAAATTACGTTGTGCCTATATATTTATATATATTTCTAATCATTAGATACATTCATAATCGTACTAATTCTAAGCTAATTATCTAGGGCAACCTAGTTTATAACCATCCCATGATTCTGGAAATCCTTATACCTCTCCAACATAAACCTTTGGGAATGACACCGAAATTTCCAGATTAGGTTGTACAACTTATTCTTACTTAGTTCTAGAACCTAATTCTGACTCACCTAATTTACTACCCTTATTTACTCTAGAATTGTTTCCTTTTATAAAGTGTAACTTTATCAGGTATACAGAATAAGAATATTTTTTAGACCATTGTTTGTATAATTATTATTACTCAAACTTACACAAATTCAAAAAATAGGTGGTTAATATCTCATCCAAACCTAAAATGCCGAATTTTAATTTTCCTTCAAAATATAAATCTTTATGAAGAGTTTAATGCTTACTGATCTGAATATAAATACATGTATTATTTTAAGAAAACACCTTATCGTCTTCATTTTTTTGGTAAATGTATAATCTTGGTAGTGGCACAAAAAAAATACATTTACATGTTATTGTTATTGTAACATTTTGAATAAAGGAATTAGATGTATCTTTTAAAACCTTCAATGTTTTGGAAACATCTACTAAGTGTTCTAGAATAGGAGAAAAATAATTTTTCTTTTTAATACTTATATTTATTAACATTTCAAATGTCAGTCATTAACACTTTTTAAGAATGACGAACTTTTTAAGTTTTTACATAAAAACATTTTAATAGCTAGTAAACTGAATAATAATTCTATTTTTAAAGATAAAATCTTAATTAAATATTCAAAATTGAATTTGGAAACAATTAAGTCTCCTAGATTGTTTGGTGACACTTATTGCTATACATTCAAAATAAGTCGTCACTTCTCAAAAGTACTTTTTGAACACTATCCAAGATCTATATATGTAACACCCCGTAATTTTAAAGGACATTAGAATGATAAATTAAAGGTACTTAATTAAATATTTGGAATTAAGTAAAATAGACTGCACCATTGCGTTCGTCTCAGAATTCTGCTTAAGATAGACTCCGAGTTTGCGTGAAACAGACATCATATGAAGAAGTTATTAAGCCTAGAAGTTTGTATATGCAAAAAAGAATTATATATATACAAACAAATCATAATATTAAAAAAAACTTTCAAAACAGCAAAGCGGGAAGGCCAAAAACCGAAACCGACCAATTTTGAGGGACGACCTGAGACCCGGTTGGATCGACCTAAGGTTCGACCCAGGGTGTTTGGGGTTGAACCAAGGTGTTTGGGGTCGACCTATGGGTTGACACCAGGGTCGACACCCAAAATAGGGGTCGACACCTATATAGTTATGGGAAGAATTCAGATTTCGAACGTGGACTTGTTTGTGGCTTAGTTCGTTGGCTTTGGGCTATAAATAAGACCCTATTTCTATTATTTTTACACACAAAAAACAATAGAGACAATGATATGCTGCCCCATCTTAGGTTGAGTTAGCCTATTTCCTTCAACAACAGCCTATACGCATTCAAGAATTTCTCCTACAGCTTCAACCTATTGTTCACTGTTCTTTAGATCGAATCCTTGTGAGTTCATGTTATTTTTAGATATAAACATTTAACAAGTAATCCTGAGATGTTTGTACATCTGGATCTAAGCCTATGCCTAATTAATCCTATTATTTCTGTTCATCAGATCTGTTCTTATATGCCTATTTCTGTTCATCAGATCTGTTCTTATATGCATATTTCTGTTCATCAGATCCGTTCTTATATGTCTATTTCTGTTCATCAGATCTGTTCTTATATGCCTATTTCTGCTATCATATGCCCATTTCTATTACTTTTGGTTTTATGCCTATTCTGTTCTTCTCTCTCTCATTCCCTTTTTATTTTTATAGTTAGGCTACCTTCGACCTAGGCCGATATCGAATGATTGGAAATGGTAATTTAGGGGCATAACTTGTACTTAGAATCACAATTGGAATTTAGGGGCATAACTTGTACTTTGAATCACGATTGGAATTTGGGGGAATAAACTATATTATGAAATTGGACTAAAAATTGGGGAATGATTCCTACTGTAAATTATGACTTGTGGTTTGGGACATATAAATCTGTAGGCTTAATTTAAGATTAAGCGAAACATGTTAATGGAACCGTAAAGAATCTGTGAAGCCTGTTTAATCCATTGAAATTGAATAATGTAATTGAAAAACCTACGATGTGCATGAATAATTGTTTAAGAATTAATATGCCTAGATTTACAGTAGTTAGAAACTGTAATCGCACTTAGACACGAGGTTAGATAACACTTGTGGTAGAAGTCTGCCTGGAACCGCCCGACAAATCCAGCGTCCACAAGTTGTTAATCTAATGTGAGGGATCGAGTGCGTAAATGTACATGTAACGGTGCTAAGACACGAGGTTAAGTTTGACTTGTGGTAGAAGTCTGCCTGGATCCATCCGACATATCCAACATCCATAAGTGGTCAACTTAATGTGAGAGGTCTGGTGCATTAACATACATGAACGGGGAATGATAATAACCTATTATGAATAAACCCGTATGGGAAAAAGGAAAGATAATAGGTAGGCTTGTCCTAGAGACGGTGGTAATTATAACTTAGGTTATAATAAACAATAGAAGAAGGGGATAATTTAAGAAATAAGATAAGTTGTACTTAATTATAAATTAAGTAGTCTGTAAATCTGGAAACCCGTTAAATCTGTGGGGTTAAGTAAACCCGTTAAATCTACGGGGTTAAGTAAACCTGTTAAATCTGCGGGGGTAAAGTAAACCTATCAAATATGTGGGGTTAAGTAAACCTGTTAAATCTGTGGGGGTTATACGAACCTGTTAATCAAGAAAACTTAACCGGTTACATCTGTTGGAGTTACATGGACACGTTAATATGTAAAGTTTAACCTGTAAATCTGTAGGGGGTTATGCGAATCTGTTAAATCCGTTAGGCATAACCTGTCAAAATCCTAGTTAATTGGGGACACGAGATCTGTAAGGGTTCGCTTGTGTCATCTATTGTGTGGGACCCATATTAGTTAGTAACCCATTCTGGTATTAAAGGGGGACCCCGCACTAGGTATGGGTCAGGGCACGCTTACTGAGCTGATTATAAGTGGTTCATCTGGGAGGAGGTGTGTACTGGAGCGTTGCAACGGACTCATGTGCGTGCATGAGTACAACTTGCTCTGGGAAAACAAGCCATTGTAGCACCAGTAAATAGGTCTATATCCTTCTATAGGTTGCCCCTTTAGGAAGTAATACACCCTACTGTGGGGCCGACACAGGGTATTTGTGGTAGAAGTCTACCCAGAACCGCCCTGCATATCTAGCATCCACAAGTGGTCAACTTAATATGAGAGGTCTGGTGCATTAACATACATGAATAGTGAATAATAATAACCTATTATGAATAAACCCGTATGGGAAAACGGAAAGACAATAGGTAGGCTTATCCTAGGGACAAGTGGTAATTATAACTTAGGTTATAATAAACGATAGAGGAAGGGGATAACTTATGAAATATGATAAGTTGTACTTAATTATAAATTAAGTAGTCTGTAAATCTGGAAACCCGTTAAATCAATGGGGTTAAGTAATCCCGTTAAATCTGTGGGGTTAAATAAACCTATTAAATCTGTAGGGTAAAGTAAACCTGTCAAATCTATGGGGTTAAGTAAACTTGTTAAATCTATGGGGGTTATACGAACCTGTTAATCAAGAAAACTTAACCGGTTACATCTGTTGGAGTTATATGGAGCCGTTAACTTGTAAAGTTTAACCTGTAAATCTGTTGGGGGTTATGCGAATCTGTTAAATCTGTTAGGCATAACCTGTCAAAATTCTAATTAATTGGGGACACAAGATCTGTAAGGGTTGGCTTGTGTCATCTGTTGTGTTGGACCCATATTAGTCAGTGAACCATTCTGGTATTAAAGGGGACATCGCACTAGATAGGGGTCAGGCACGCTTACTGAGCTAATTGTAAGAGGTTCATCTGGGAAGAGGTGTGTACTGGCGCATTCCAACGGACTCATGTGCGTGCATGAGTACGGCTTGCTCTGGGAAAATAAGTCGCTGTAGCACTAATAAATAGGTCTGTGTCCTTATGTAAGTTGTCACTTTAGGAAGTAATACACCCTACTGTGAGGCCGACATAGGGTATTTATGGGATTGGGAGCCGATCGATTGGGGGTAGTAATTAGGGTACATTTAGTCTTGTCTATTTTTGTGGGGTAGCTGTATTTCTGTTTGGGTTAACACCCATTATTTCTGTTTAGGTACCGGTTAATTCTGTTTGGGGGTAAAACCCGCTACTAAAGTACACCTAAACCTACAATTATATTTTTGTTGGGATTATCATGTTTCTATTATACTAGTATTGGTTTAGAGAAAAGTACTTGAGAAGCGCAATATATTCTGTTTATCCTGCTCAGTTTGCTATACCTGTCTTATGATATTGTTATCTCTCTCATCCAGTTTATATGCTTGTCATGATGCTTTTACTTATTTATATGCTAAAAGTAACTGGACTCGCCAAACTTTATGTCTAAACTATTTTGTTTCCTCTTCTCTCTCTTCCGTTTCCCCCCAGGTTCTCAGGGTGGGAATACCCAAGCTTGATTAGGATTCTTCTTCCGTTCCGCTTGGAGCTGCTTAGATGTACCGCTTGATTTCATATCTTCTCTACTATGGCTATATTTTGGGGATTATGCTCTTTTTATGTATTATTGTACTCTAATTGTAATTTTGGTACAAGACATAAGTTTTATGTTGATGTAACGAGTTTTCAGTATTTTAGACTTATTATGTAATTGGGTTTGGACCACGAAGCTTTTCTATTTAATAAAGTTTTTAATTCCGCTATGATTTTATATCTATCTTGTGATGTTTCTATTTTTGTTTACTTATAACGCTTCATGAAACTTAATGCACTCTGATATAGAGTGACATTAACGAACGTAGGGTGTCAGATTTGGTATCAGAGCTGAAGGTTACTAGATCAGATAAAAGATTTTGAAGATTGTTTTCAAAAAGGTTTTAAAAGATAGCATTTTCAAAAGAAAAGCCTATTTTTGAAAAACATATTCCCCAAAGCCATATAAAATATCTCCCGATTCTCCGCTTGAGTCCTTTTTCGTTTTTCTTTTCATCATGTCTGGAGAACCGACTATTCCTGCTGGACGTCCCCGTTGCAGCATGGTTCCGTAGGCGTGTTAAAACCGCGGCACATGTAACAACCCGGAATTTTAGAACAAATTTAAAGTTTTTATTTTAGCAATTTTAGTGGATTTTGAATATTTAAAATAATTTATTTTAAACAATAACGATGAAAATTTTATTTAAATCGAAGTTAGAACGAATATATTTATTTTAACTATAAAAGGAGTTTAAAATAGCACGATAGTTTGAAAATTTGATTTTGAACTTTGACAGAATGTACAAGATTCAAAATAAATTGGATTTCAGTAAAACCAAAAATATTTAAATCTGTTTAAAAATATCTTTCCAACGAATCTGAAAAATTGAAATTTCATAACGGGAATAAAAAGTTATGCCCAGTTTAAAATTCAGAATAGTCACTATAGAATTTAATATAATATATAGCCCGTATAAATAGCCATTTTCCATACGACCTCCCATTTTCAACGAAATCACTTTGGTTGGATCCAAATTGTCAAATTATTGCAAGATTCCAATTTTCATAATTTTTGGAATTAATATGTGAGTGGCAAAAGAAAACGTGTTTTATCAATTTCAGTGGCCATTTTTCAAATGGTCTCCAAATTCGATGAAATTTATTTTTTTCAGAACCATATCGTCAAAACATAGCAAGATTTATTTTTTGAGAATTTTTGGAGTCAGTATGTGGCCCCGGTAAATTTAAATGTAAGATCAAATTAAATAATTAAATGATTTATATTTTAATTTAAATAAAAGTTGGCTGAGATGATCGAATGGGCTGACAAGACCTAGTCCATTGTGTCTGGAATGGGGGTATTTGGCTAGGGCCAATGTTCGCTGGGCTGGATTTGGAGTCAGTAGGAATTAACGGGCCTTATCGGAATTAAGAGAATTAAAAAATTAAATATTATAAATACACTATTGGAAAACCCTAATACCCTAAACAAACTCAGTCGCCACGTTCAGGATCAATGACCAAATTCATTCAAAAATTCCTCCCCTCCTAACTCCAAATCCGTACAATGAAACTCGACACCTCCAAAGGCAAAACTGAAGAGCGTAGTGAGATCTATTAGATCAACGGTAATGATCGTTTTCTGAGCATCAGGGTGGTGGGAATCGCGGCTGAAACGGAGATAATTCGGGTTCGATTTGTGGCCAAGGGGAGATTCGAATTTCAAGTGGTGGAGGCTGGTGGTAGGTGGCGCTTAGGCGCTTCGTGGGGGAGGAGTTGATCGGCCAACCATGGCCTGGTGGCAGCGCGAGATTCAAGAGTTGGGGGTCGCGTCTCTTTCTTTGACGGGTTCCAGTATTGACAAGGAAGAAAGGAGATTTAGGGGGAAAAGAAATTAAGTCAATAATTAATAATATTTAATTTGTTTATTAATGTCATAAAAATTAAATTTATCATATCTCGTTCAAACAGAAACGAAATTCGACGATTTAATTTTGTTGGAATCGTGTTGTCGAGATCTACGCCATGGAACAGACGAGGACAAATTCAGAAGCAGTCTGGAATTTTGACTGAATTAAACGCAGTTTAAATCAGTTAAAAACAATTGTTATCAATGATTTCTGAAACCGATCAAGGTGAGAACTCTCTCACTAATTTTTTTATAGTTATTTATTTTATAACTCCATATATATCGATTGGCAATGTTAATTTTTATCTGTTTTTAATTATCATGAAATGTTGAAATTAAATTATAAATATCCATTTATAATTTACACTGTGAGTATTCTATTTTTTATATAATTAAAATTAATTAATTATGATTGTGTAATTACCAATACACCGTTAAATTCTATGGGTTTCCATACGTGATTTGATCTGGGATGGATGTTGTTATGTAGATCTATTGATTTCATGATTGTTGTGTTGAATAAAATATGATTGTTGAATTAAAATTGTCATTTTTGACAAATTAGAATAGTTGAATTAAAATTATCATTTTTGTCAAAATATGATTATTGAATTACATTTGCCATTTTTGTCAAATTAGAATAGTTGAATTAAAATTATCATTTTTGTCAAAATATGATTACTGAATTAAATTTGTCATTTTTGTCAAATTAGAATAGTTGAATTAAATTGTCATTTTTGTCAAATTAAAATAGTTGAAATAAAAGGACATTTTTGTTGTAATAAAATTGTTGAAAACAAATATATCATTTTTGTTATAATAAAAATGTTGAAAACAAATATATCATTTTTGTTGTAATAAAATTGTTGAAAACAAACATATCATTTTTGTTGTAATAAAATTGTTGAAAACAAATATATCATTTTTGTTGTGATAAAATTGTTGAAAACACATATATCATTTTTGTTCTGATAAAATTGTTGAAAACACATATATCATTTTGTTATAATAAAATTGTTGAAAACAAAAATATCAATTTTTGTTGAATAAAATAGTTGAAACAAAATAGTGAAAACAATAATATTAATTTTTGTTGAAACAAAATGGTTGAAAAAAATATATCAATTTTTGTTGAAACCAAATAGTTAATGAAAAGGACATTTTGTTGTAAGAAAATAGTTGAAACAAAAATATCAATTTTTGTTTAACAAAATAGTTAAAACAAAATAGTTGAAACAGAAATATCAATTTTTGTTGAAATAAAATGGTTGAAACAAAAATATCAATTTTTGTTGAAACCAAATAATTGAAATAAAAAGGACATTTTGTTGTAAGAAAATAGTTGAAACAAAAACAACATTTTTTGTTGAAACAAAATATTGAAACAAAAATATCAATTTTTGTTGAATAAAATAATTGAAACAAAATAGTTGAAACAAAAATATCAGTTTTTGTTGAAACAAAATGGTTGAAACAAAAATATCAATTTTTGTTGAAACCAAATAGTTGAAATAAAAAGGACATTTTGTTTTAAGAAAATAGTTGAAACAAAAATGTCAATTTTTGTTGAATAAAATAGTTGAAACAAATATATCTTTCTAGTTGAAACAAAATAGTTGAAACAAAAATATCAATTTTTGTTGAACAAAATAGTTGAAACAGAAATAACATTTTTTGTTAAGTAGATTTGTGTCAAAATAAAAATAACATTTTTGTTCATTAGATTTGTGTCAAAATAAAAACAATATTTTTGTTAATTAGATTTGTGTCAAAATAAAAATAACATAACATTTTTGTTAATTGGATTTGTGTCAAAATAAAGATAACATTTTTGTTAATTAGATTTGTGTCAAAATAAAAAATAACATTTTTGTTAATTAGATTTGGGTTAAAACAAAAATAACATTTTTGTTAATTAGATCTGTGTTAAAACAAAAATAACATTTTTGTTAAATAGATTTGTGCTAAAACAAAAATATCAATTTTGTTGAAATAGAATTGTCAACAAAAATTAATGAGTTACTTTTAATCATTTTGTTGAAATAGAAGTGTGAACAAAAATGAATGAATTACTTTTAATCATTTTGTTGAAATAGAATTGTCAACAAAAATGAAAGAATCATTTTTATTCACTTTGTTGAAAAGGTATTGTAAACAAAATGAAGTTATCATTTTTATTCATTTTGTTAAAATAGAATTGTAAATGAAATGAAGTTATCATTTTATTCATTTTGTTAAAATAGAATTGTTAACAAATTGAAGTTATCATTTTATTCATTTTGTTAAAATAGAATCGTTAACAAAATGAAGTTGTCATTTTTATTCACTTTGTTAAAGTAGGATTGAAAATTAAAGTGACATTTTTATTGTCAAATTATATATTAGATTTTGTGTAAAATTAAAGTGACATTTTTATTGTCAAATTACACATTAGAATTTGTATACAAATTAAAGTGACATTTTTATTGTCAAATTACACATTATAATTTGTGTACAAATAAAGAAACATTTTTATTATCAAATTATACATTAGAATTTGTATACAAATAAAAATAAACATTTTTTATGTGTCACGTTATACATTGAAACTATATACAAATAAAAATATTTCTTTTTATTTGTTAAAGTTAAAAATAAAAATAAAAATAATGATAATAAAACTTATCTTCTTATTTGTCATTAGCAAAAATGTCATGTAAATAAATTACATTTTATTTGATATTAAAAACATGCAGTGAATAAGAATAAAATATCTATATTATTTGACATTAAAAACGTGTAGATAAGTATGCAAATAAAATACATTTTTTATTTTGACATTATAAACATGTAGATATGTTATGCAAATAAAGCATGTTTTTATTTGGCATGTTACACACGTTAGTGAAATCGTCGAATGATTTATATTTATATATATATATATATATAAATTAAAATTAAACGAATCGTGCGCGGTAGTTCGCGTTTCGGAATCGTAACTTTAAACGATTATACCGAAAGATCCGACCGTCGGATTTTCCCAAATCCGGAACCGTTAGGTCCGCTTTGGGAAGATCTTTCCAACGATATAAATTTTGTTAAAATCCAATGGTTAAATTTTGAGAAATGTGTAAATCAAATTTTGGTAAAAACAGCGCCAGGGCCGCCTATTGACCCGAATCGTCGTTAAATTTAATTGGGCTTTTTTTTATATAAATAAAAATGGTGATAAATCATTATAAAATAATATCAACGATATGAATGATTTAAATTATATATATGCGAGAATTATTTGAAAAGACCGAGTTCAATCTCATTTCAAATATTTATATGACGATTTAAAGTCGAAAACATTAAAGACGGTGGTTGAAGACCGGCGATCTTTACTTTGAATGGATGACTACTGATGCCCAAGACTGATTTGCTCGTAGGAAAGGGTTACAGTGGTAGTTGTCCAGATGTCCTTGTTGATTGTCCAGATATGCGAGAACCTCTCTTCCGTATTGGACATACGACATGAGGAATAAGGTGTCTCCGGTTTCGTTCAGACCCAGAACGGACTTATAAATAGATGTGTGTCTGACGTTGAATTTCATTCAATGTGAATTTATTTCTATTTAATATATATCTGTTTGGTGGCGAAAAATTTATTCTCTTGCTTAACACCCTTCTTTGAGACACACGAGCTCAGAGGTTATATATTGATAGTTATTGATCGCATGGCGTGGATTGTCAATGTGGCATGCCAAGATGCAAATGATCAAGGCTTTTGTTGAAAAGAATAACGTTATGGTTGATGATCAAAGCACAACCCATTTAGGTATAGCATTGTATATAACATTACTTCGTGAGCCTCACACCCCGATGGGAGTCAGAAACGAGATAAGGGAACGCAGGGAGTGCACACGTTTCTTTTTAGCTAGAAGTGTTGTCATGGTATGGAGCCCAGACATTTTTACTTATGTGGATGATGGATTACGGGGCCTCGGATATATTGGTCGATAGTGGCCAATTGATAGGTCCAATAGGACCGGGAAACGTGTGTTCAGGAAATGCCAATCCACTAAAGTATTTGTGGACCGGCCCTGCAGGATCCAAGTGTTCACCAGCGTCCGAATCCCGAGACATTTGCTAGAGTGTCTTGAATATGTAAGTAGACCATCCCTAGCCTTGACTCATGATGGAAACCCAATTTCCAATACGACATTACGGATTTGATTGTAAACCTATCTATGGCGACATAGTAGGATGGGTACTATGCCATCTAGGATTGATACATTTACTTTGAAAGTATTTTTAAAACTGAGTAGACACTAGTAATGATATCAAATATTTTTTTATACATATCAAGCATGTTTGATCATTATAAGGTAAAACTCTATCCTTTAGTTTGCGTTGCATTGTGTGATGGGACTTGAGTGTTATAATGATTTCATTTTTCTAAAAAGCATTACATTGTTTTTTAAAAGATTTAATAAGTTTATGCACTGGCAATCCAATGGGGTAAACCCATTCCGCGTTAGCGGCATGGTCATGTGATTAGCCTTATTATTAGATAAGTTAAGTTAGATTTCTCATGCTAGTCCTATGACTGACTCATAGTTTGTCTCACTTGCAAACTCGGGTGCCCATATTTTCCACACGGGCAGTCAAGTAGCTTATTTTACAGATATATTGAGCAGGATTCTGGATCGAAGCTTAAAACTATGTCCAGGGGAATGATAGTCTTCTGCTATGTTTGTTTATTTGTTCCGGATGCACTGTATTAAATTCGTTGTAATTATCTTCCGCTGTATTATTATATTTCGATGTACTCTGATACATTCTGTACTCTGATGTAACATTATTATAATGTTTATAAAAGTCTTATGTTATTTGTTTTGATGTGTGTATGCCCAGAGTTAGCATATGCGGGATTCAAACGGTCTTGATCGATTTAGCAATCGATTAGGTCCGGGCGAAATCCTTGTCGTTACAACTGGTATCAGAGCTTTGTTTAACTTAAATATTTGGGGTACAACTCGTCAGAACGGAAGAAAATACTCATAAGAGGTAGGATTAGTAATATCCTATAAAAGAATACTCATTAGAAATAGGATCAGTATTATCCTAGAATGAGAAAACTCATTAGATATGGGGTTAGAAATGCCCTAGAATGAGTTGAGAGTGACAAGTTTGTAATTAACGTATTTGCGATTATATAAATAATCCGATCTTAGAAAACATGATTTTTAAATATATAAAAGTTATATATATTTGAAAAGCTAATCAACTAATTGATTGATGATTGTGTTGTGTGATTATTAGTTTAACTAATAAAAATTATTGAAACTAATATATAAAATGAAAGTTGAGTTGGTTAATTAAATAACTTTTAGCTTCGTTCCTTTTCGAGGACGGAAAGATTTTAAGTGGGGGAGATTGTAACAACCCGGAATTCTAGAACCAATTAAAATTTTTATTTTAGCAGTTTTAGTGGATTTTTAATGTTTAAAATAATTTATTTTAAATAATAACGATGAAAAATTTATTTAAATCGAAGTTAGAATGAATATATTTATTTTAATTATAAAAGGAGTTTAAAATAGCGCGGTAGTTCGAAAATTTGAATTTGAACTTTGACTGAATGTACAGGATTCAAAATAAATCGGATTTCTGTAAAACCAAAAATATCTAAATCTATTTAAAAATATATTTCCAACAAATCTGAAAAATTGAAATTTCATAACGGGAATCAAAAGTTATCCCAAGTTTAAAATTCGGAATAGTCGCTATAGAATTTAATATAATATACAGCCCGTATTAATATCCATTTTGCAAACGACCTCCGTTTTCGACGAAACCACTTTGGTTGGATCCGGAATGTTAAATTATTGCAAGATTCCAATTTTCATAATTTTTGGAATTAATTTGTGAGTGTGGCAAAAGAAAACGTGTTTGGTCAATTTCAGTCAAATTTGATCGACCAGAAAATGGTCATTTTTCAAACGGTCTCCAAATTCGATGAATTTTTTTTTTTAGGTCCGTATCGTCAAAACATAGCTAGATTTATTTTTTGGGAATTTTTGGAGTCAGTATGTGGCCCTGGTAAATTTAAATGTAAGATCAAATTAAATAATTAAATGATTTATATTTTAATTTAAACAAAAGTGGGCCGAGACGATCGAATGAGCTGACGAGACCTAGTCCATTTCGGAATGGGGATATTTGGCTAAGGGCAACGTTCACTGGGATGGATTTGGAATCAGTAGGAATTAATGGGCCTTATCGGAATTAAGAGAATTAAATAATTAAATATTATAAATACACTATTGGAAAACCCTAATACCCTAAACAAACTCAGCCACCACGTTCAGGATCAATGACCAAATTCGTTCAAAACTTTCTCCCCTCCTAACTCCAAATCCGTACAATGAAACCCGACACCCCCAAAGGCAAAAACTGAAGAGCGTAGTGAGTTCTATTAGATCAACGGTAGAGATCGTTTTCTAAGCATTAGGGTGGTGGGAATCGCAGCTGAAATGGAGATACTTTGGGTTCTGTTTTGTGGCCAAGGGGGAGATTCGAATTTTGGGTGGTGGAGGCTGGTGGTAGGTGGTGCTCAAGCGCTTCGTGGGGGAGGAGTTGATCGACCAACCATGGCCTGGTGGCGGCGCGAGATTCAAGAGTTGGGGGCTGCGTTTCTTTCTTTGACGGGTTCAGTATTGACGAGGAAGAAAGGAGATTTGGGGGGAAAAGTAATTAAGTCAATAATTAATTATATTTAATTTGTTTATTAATGTCATTAAAGTTTAATTTATCATATCTCGTTCAAACAGAAACGAAATTCGACGATTTCAGTTTTGTTGGAATCGTGGTGTCGAGATCTACGCCATGGAAAAGACGAGAACAAATTTAGAAGCAGTCTGGAATTTTGATTGAATTAAATGCAAAGTTTAAATCAGTTTAAAACAATCGTTATCAATGATTTCTGAAACCGATCAAGGTGAGAACTCTCTCACTAAATTTTTTTTATAGTTATTTATTTTATAACTACGTATATATCGATTGGCAATGTTAATTTTATCTGTTTTTAATTATCATGAAATGTTGAAATTAAATTATAAATATCCATTTATAATTTACACTGTGAGAATTCTATTTTTAATATATATAATTAAAATTAATTAATTATGATTGTGTAATTACCAATACGCTGTTAAATTCTATGGGTTGCCATACGTGATTTGATCTGCAATGGATGCTGTTATGTAGATCTGTTGATTTGATAATTATTGTGTTGAATAAAATATGATTGTTGAATTAAAATTGTCATTTTTGACAAATTAGAATAGTTGAATTAAAATTATCATTTTTATCAGAATATGTTTATTGAATTAAATTTGTCATTTTGGTCAAATTAGAATAGTTGAATTAAATTATCAATTTTGTATAATTAGAATAGTTGAATTAAAATTATCATTTTTGTCAAAATATGTTTATTGAATTAAATTTGTCATTTTTGTCAAATTAGAATAGTTGAATTAAATTGTCATTTTTGTCAAATTAAAATAGTTGAAATAAAAAGGACATCTTGTTGTAATAAAATTGTTGAAAACAAATATATCATTTTTGTTATAATAAAATTGTTGAAAACAAATACATCATTTTTGTTGTAATAAAATTGTTGAAAACAAATATATCATTTTTGTGATAATAAAATTGTTGAAAACAAATATATCATTTTTGTTGTAATAAAATTGTTTAAAACAAATATATCATTTTGTTATAATAAAGTTGTTGAAAACAAATATATCATTTTTGTTGTAATAAATTGTTGAAAAAAAATATATCATTTTTGTTATAATAAAATTGTCGAAAACAAAATTATCAATTTTTGTTGAATAAAATAGTTGAAACAAATTAGTGAAAACAAAAATATCAATTTTTGTTGAAACAAAATGGTTGAAACAAAAATATCAATTTTTGTTGAAACCAAATATTTGAAATAAAAAGGACATTTTGTTGTAAGAAGATGGTTGAAACAAAAATATCAATTTTTGTTGAATAAAATAGTTGAAACAAAAATATCAATTTTTTTTGAAACAAAATGGTTGAAACCAAAAAATCAATTTTTATTGAAACCAACTAGTTGAAATTAAAAGGTCATTTTGTTTTAAGAAAATAGTTGAAACAAAAACATCAATTTTTGTTGAGACAAAATAGTTGAAACAAAAATATCAATTTTTGTTGAATAAAATAGTTGAAGCAAAATAGTTGAAACAAAAATATCAATTTTTTTTGAAACAAAATGGTTGAAAAAAAAATATCAATTTTTGTTGAAACCAAATAGTTGAAATAAAAAGGACATTTTGTTGTAAGAAAATAGCTTCAACAAAAATATCAATTTTTGTTGAATAAAATAGTTGAAACAAATATATCATTCTAGTTGAAACAAAATAGTTGAAACAAAAATATCAATTTTTGTTGAACAAAATAGTTGAAACAAAAATAACATTTTTGTTAATTAGATTTGTGTCAAAATAAATATAACATTTTTGTTAATTAGATTTGTGTAAAAATAAAAACAACATTTTTGCTAATTAGATATGCGCCAAAATAAAAACAACATTTTTGTTAATTAGATTTGTGTCAAAATAAAAATAACATTTTTGTTAATTAGATTTGTGTCAAAATAACAATAACATTTTTGTTAATTAGATTTGTGTTAAAATAAAAATAACATTTTTGTTAATTAGATTTATGTCAAAATAAAAATAACAATTTTCTTAATTAGATTTGTGTTAAAATAAAAATAACATTTTTGTTAATTAGATTGTGTTAAAACAAAAATAACATTTTTGTTAAACAGATTTGTGTTAAAACAAAAATATCAATTTTGTTGAAATAGAATTGTCAACAAAAATGAATGAATTACTTTTAGTCATTTTGTTGAAATAGAATTGTAAACAAAAATGAATGAATCACTTTTAGTCATTTTGTTGAAATAGAATTGTCAACAAAAATGAAAGAATCATTTTTATTTACTTTTTTGAAAAGGTATTGTAAACAAAATGAAGTTATCATTTTTATTCATTTTGTTAAAATAGAATTGTAAATGAAATGAAGTTATCATTTTATTCATTTTGTTAAAATAGAATTGTTAGCAAATTGAAGTTATCATTTTATTCATTTTGTTAAAATAGAATTATTAACAAAATGAAGTTATCATTTTTATTCACTTTATTAAAGTGGGATTGCAAATTAAAGTGACATTTTTATTGTCAAATTACATATTAGAATTTGTGTATAAATTAAAGTGACATTTTTATTGTCAAATTACACATTAGAATTTGTGTACAAATTAAAGTGACATTTTTATTGTCAAATTACACATTAGAAGTTGTGTACAAATTAAAGAAACAATTTTATTGTCAAATTATACATTAGAATTTGTATACAAACAAAAATAAACATTTTTTATGTGTCATGTTATACATTGAAACTATATACAAATAAAAATATTTCTTTTTATTTGTTAAAGTTAAAAATAGAAATACAAATAATGATAATATAACTTATCTTTTTATTTGTCATTAACAAAAATGTCATGTAAATAAATTACATTTTATTTGACATTAGAAATGTAGAAAATGTCATGTAAATAAATTACATTTTATTTGACATTAAAAACATGTAGTGAATAAGAATTAAATACCTTTATTATTTGACATTAAAAACGTGTAGACAAGTATGCAAATAAAATACATTTTTTATTTTGACATTATAAACATGTAGATATGTTATGCAAATAAAATATGCTTTTATTTGGCATGTTAAACACGTTAGTGTAATCGTCGAATGATTTATATTTATATACAATTATATATATAAATATAAATTAAAATCAAACGAATCGCGCACGGTAGTTCGCATTTGGAATCGTAACTTAAATGATTATACCGAAAGATCCGACCATCGAATTTTCCCAAAACTGGAACCGTTAGGTCCGCTTTGGGAAGATCTTTCCAACGATATAAATTTTGTTAAAATCCAACGGTTAGATTTTGTGAAATGTGTAAATCAAATTTGGGTGAAAACAGCGCCAGGGCCGCCTATTGACCTGAAGCGTCGTTAAATTTAATTAGGCTATTTTTATATAAATAAAAATAACGATAAATTGTTATAAAATAATATCAATGATATGAATGATTTAAATTATATATATGCGAGAATTATTTGAAAAGACCGAGTTCTATCTCACTTTAAATAATTATACGACGATTTAGAGTTGAAGACATTGAAGACGGTGGTTGAAGACCGGCGATCTTCACATCGAATGGATGACTACTGATGCCCTGGACTGATTTGCTCCGAGGAAAGGGTTACAGTGGTAGTTGTCCAGACGTACTTGTTGATTGTCCGGATATGCAAGAACCTCTCTTCCGTATTGGACATACGAGACGAGGAATAAGGTGTCTCCGGTTTCGTTTAGACCCAGAACAGACTAGTAAATGGATGTGTGTCTGACGTTGAATTTCATTCTATGTGAATTGATTTATATTTAATATATATCTGTTTGGTGGCGGAGAATTATTCTCTTGCTTAACACCCTTCTCTGAGACGCACGAGCTCAGAGGTTATATTTTTATAGTTATCGATCGCATGGCGTGGATTGTCAATGCGGCATGCCAAGATGCAAATGATCAATGCTTTTGTTAAAAAGCAGAGATTTGTGGTTGATGATCAAAGCACATCCCAATTAGGCATAGCTTTGTGTATAGCGTTACTTCGCGAGCCTCACACCCCGGTGGGAGTCAGAAATGGGATAAGGGAACGCAGTGAGTGCACATGTTTCTTTCTAGCTAGAAGTTGTGTCATGGTATGGAGCCCAGACATATTTACTTATGTGGATGATGGATTACGAGGCCTCAGATATATTGGTCTATAGTTGCCAATTGATAGGTCCAATAGGACCGGTAAACATGTGTTCAGGAAATTCCAATCCACTAAAGTATTTGTGGACCGACCCTGCAGGATCCAAGGGCTCGCCAGCGTCCGAATCCTGAGACATTTGCTAGAGTGTACCGAATCGGTAAGGAGACCATCCCTAGCCTTGACTCATGATGGAAACCCAATTTCCAATATGACAATACAGATTTGATTGTAAACCTATATATGGCGACATAGTAGGATGGGGTACTATGCCGTCTAGGATTGATACATTTACTTTGAAAGTATTTTTGAAATTGAGTAGACACTAATAATAATATTAAATATTATTTTATACGTATCAAGCATGTTTGATCATTATAAGGTAAAACTCTATCCTCCGTTTTGCATTGCATTGTGTGATGGGACTTGAGTCTTATAATGATTTCATTTTTCTAAAAAGCATTGCGTTGTTTTTTAAAAGATTTAATAAATTTATGCACTGGCAATCCAATGGAGTAAACTTGTTCCGCGTTAGAGGCGTGATCCTGTGATTAGCCTTATTATTACATAAGTTAAGTTAGATTTCTCATACCAGTCCCATGACTGACTCGTAGTTTGTTTCACTTGCAAACTCGGGTGCCCATATTTTCCACACGGACAGTCGAGTAGCTTATTTTGCATATATATTGAGCAAGATTCTAGTTCAAAGCTTAAAGTTATGTCCAGGGCAATGATAGTCTTCCGCTATGTTAGTTTATTTATTCCGCTGCACTGTATTAAATTCATTGTAATTATCTTCCGCTGTATTATTATTTTCTGATGTACTCTGATATATTCTGTACTCTGATGTAACATTATTATAATGTTTATAAAAGTCTTCTGTTATTTGTTCTGATGTGTTGTATGCCCAGAGTTAGCGTATGCCGGATTCGAACGGTCTTGATCGATTTAGCAATCGATTAGATCCGGGTAAAATCCGTGTAATTACAGCACATGTTAAAGGGCAAGGAAGTGCCTAACCTCCATCTGTAGCCGTAGTAGTTTCACCTACGACTAATTTTCTCGAGCTTTGTAAGGATTTCCGTGCGATGGAGGCAGCTTTCGAGAGACTTATTAACATGTTACACAAGGATTGTGAAGATGATAATAAGGGAGTTAAGGCTGAGGAGCACAGCCCAAGGATGAAAAAAAAGGTGGCCTAAGAAAGATCAACAACAACAAAAGAAGGGCGGAAAGAAGGGAAAAGCCCAAAAAAATAGGAAATATTTTAATTGTGGAGACGTAGGTCATTTGAGAAAAAATTGCAAGGAGGAAGAATGCTTGTTTCCAATATGGAGAGGTCGGACACCTTATTAAGGATCGCCTGAAAGCAAGAACAAGCCAAAGAGCAGGATCTTCTAGAGAGCAGATGCATGCTCTCGTTGCTGGTGTGCCGGATAGAGGTAGGAAAGTTTATGTTGAATGTTTGTTTTCTCTTTCCGATCATCCAATCATGACTCTTTTTTATTCTGGCGCTTCTCACTCTTTTATATCTGATTCTATTATTGAGTCTCTGCACCGTAGTACTAGTATTATTTCTAATCCCGTTATTATATCAAACCCCTTAGGGGCACGACTCATCTGTTTATGATTTGTTGGGGTTTGAGGATGTCTATTTTGGGGTGTCGAGTTAGCGCACGATGCATATGTACTTGGTTTTATGGGATACTGTCTGATTCTAGAGATGGATTGGCTAGCCATGTATGGTGCCATTCTGGATTGTTAGAGGAGGGTTGTTCGACTTCTGACTTGCCGTGGGAGGACTCCCGAGATTTCTAATGACCAAAGGGGGTCTGTCATGCTTAGATTCCTAGTATCACTTGATGCTTCTGTCGATGATTTGTGATCCGTACCTGTAGTTTGTGAGTATCCAGATGTTTTTGAGGAGGTTAGGGACTTACCTCCGAGGTGCGAGATTGATTTCTGGGTATACTTGGTAGATAATGCGAAGCCAATCGCATTTCCTATGCGCCACATGACTCCTAGGGAAAGAAGGGAGCTCAACAAGCAAGTAGGGGAGCTACTTGAAAAGGTGTTTGTTAGGCGAAGCATATCAGAATGGGGTGCTCCGGTCGTCTTTGCAACTAAGGCGTAGAGCTCGCTTTGCTTATGTATAGGTCTTCATGATGTTTTCCACGTTTCTCATTTACGGAAGTGCTTGCATGATACCATAGAAATAATTGAGCCGAGTATGCATGAGGAAGTAGAGGTGGAACGGGAGGCGACGGTTAGACGGGTTCCTACCAATATTCTTGGATCAAAGGTTAAGAAGCTACGCAACTGAAAGGTCAAGTTAATGAAAGTTCAATGGGGAAATAACCAAGAGGATGAAACTTGGGAGACCGAAGACAAGATTCGCGCTTCATAACCTTTTCTTTTCAAGGGTACGTTCTTAACTTCTTTTCCAAATCTTTTATTTGTGCTTGTTTCTATCGTTTAAGTATATTATATCGATCGAATCTTCGACCTTTAAGTAGGAATCCCATGGATGCAAACATGTGTTTGAGTCATGTTATGTTCGATGGACGAAAGTGGATGCAAGTGGTTGCCTGTGGATGCACATACACACACTTTAGGCACTAGATTGGCTCAATCACTCTCATATTGCATATGAATGCATATGCACTTTTCTTTCTTTTTATGAATGGAAATGGGTGTATCATCATTTGGATGTTGCATTTGGATGGATGATTGCGCACACATATAGCATTTACATGATACGTTAGGATTATTTGCATACATGTTGGATTTATGGCACTAACATACAATGCATTAAGGAGGTAGATTGAATCAGTAGACCGCCTGATCTTTCGCATTAGTATAGGGACATATACACACACCTTTACATATGTTCATATAAGCATTAAAATCTATTAAGGACAATGTATACCATTGGTTGGTGGATGAGTAGATGGATGATGGATGTTAGGATATACATTCTTCTTAACTTAGAGATTTCAGGGATGAAGTAAGGGAGAATGTACCCATAATTTTAAAGAACATTAGAATGATAAACTAAAGAATACTTAATTAAATATTGGGAATTAAGTAAAATAAACTACACCATTGCGTTTATCTCGAAATTCCACTTAAGATAGACTCCGAGTTTGCGTGAAACGGAAATCATATGAAGAAGTTATTAAGCCTAGAAGTTTGTATACACACAAGAGAATTATATATATAAAAACAAATCAGAATAAAAAAAACTTTCAAAACAGCAAAGTGGGAAGGCCAAAAACCGGAACCAACCAATTCTGGGGGTCGACCCGAGACCCGACTGGGTGGACCCACACCGAGGTCGACACCCAAAGTGGGGGATCGACCTTTATACAGATCCGGGCAGAACTCAGATTTCGAACTTGGACTTGTTTGTGGCTTAGTTCATTGGCTTTAGGTTATAAATAGGACCTCATTTGTGACACCCCACATCCGTTAATTTCACTCATTAAGAGAATGCATTTAGTTTCATGAAGCGTTATAGGTAAACATAAACATTACAAGACAGATATAAAATAGTCGCGGAATAAAAACAAACTTTATAAATCATAAAGCATCGTGGTTCAAAACCTCATATGTCTGAATTACATAAAAACCAATACATCATAAAAACTTCTATCTTGTACTTAAAACATCATAGTACAATATAAAAGAAGAAGAAATCCTCAAATAAAAATATAGCCATAGTAGTAAAGATAGGAGCTTGAGCAATACATCTAAGCAGCTCCAGCACATAATAGCAGAATCCTGGTCAAGCTTGAGTATTCCCACCCAGAGAACCTGGGGGAGGGTGGAAACAAAAGAAATAAGAGGAAACAAAAAGGGTCAGACATAAAGTATGGCGAGTCCAGTTACTTTTAGAAAATAAATAAGTAAAAGTATCATGATTGACATATAAAGTGGATAAGAAAGATAACATCATAAAAGGCAGGCATGACATAGTGAACAGGATAGAGTGTATACGCTTCTCTAATGATTACTCTGATTCTCTGCACCCGTACTAGTATAACTAGAATGAGATGATCCCAACAACTACAAGATGGTAGGCTTAGGCATACGTCTAAATGCACCCTAATTACTACCCTAATCGACCGGCTCCCTACTCCGTAGATACCCTGTGTCGGCCCCACAATAGGAGGTATCACTTCCTAATGCCGCAACCCTTCGTTGATGTGCACAACCATATCTATAGGTGTCACGATCGTATTATCCCTCTCTGCCTGGACCATGCATGCACATGGACCCGGTCGGTTTGCGCTGCCCACATCGTCCTCCACATTTGGATCTCTTACAATCAGCCCAGTAGGCGTGTCCCAACTCTGACCTAGGGCGAAGTACTCGTCCGATATCGTTCTATGGGATACTGACTGAAACGGGGTCCCCACACAAGATGATACAAGCTCTCCCCTTTGTCTTGTATCCCCACTAGGATTTCCACATGTTATGCTTACCTAGCGGTGTCTTTAATTACATAACCCCTACCATTTTCACAGGTTATGCTTACCTAATGGTGTCTTTAATTACATAACTCCAATAGGTTAAGTTTGTGGGCCTATATATAAATATTACCCACCTAACCGAGATTTACTTAACCCACCCACTGTTTCAAACAAGTTTACTTAACCCCTAATCAGGTTCATGTTCATACAATCCCTATGGATTCAACTAGGTTAAGTATTCCAATTCATTACCATGTCCATTTATGGTTATAATGTGCTAGACCTCCTATATTAAGCCTACCACTTATGGATGTTGGATATGCCGGTAGTTTCCGGGCAGACTTCTTCCACAAGTCGGGCTTAACCTCGTGTCTCAGCACGTCTCATATTTGTGCACCTAGACCCCTTACATTAGATTCACCACTTGTGGTCACCGGATATGCTAGGTGGTTCCGGACAGACTTCCACCGTAAGTGTAATCTAACCTCGTGTCTAGGCGCTGTTACAGTTTATAATTACTGTACTCCTAGGCATTTCATTATTAGCCAAATTTTACCTATGTCATTATAGGTTTTCATGCCCCTTTTCGCATGTTATGTTCATAATAAACTATATACCCAAATTCATATTCATACATTTTATTCAGGTTATGCCCAAATTCATATTCATACATTTTATTCAGGTTATGCCCAAATTCCCAATTACAAGTTATTCCCAATTTCAATGTTTTTCCCCCTCGTTCCCTATTTAACGAGTTCGCATATTTCAGCGGCATGCCTAGGCTCGAAAGGAGCCAGGCTATATAATATAAAATAAAAGGAAAAGATGAAGGGAAGATGATAGAAATGATCGTACTAACTAGATTGACATATAATGGCATAAACATATAGTGGCATAATGACAAGACAGACACATAGGAACAGATATGGTGAATATTTGATAATTGAAATGATTCTAACATAATAGGGATGTCATAACAGACATGATAAGATCTAAACAATAATTTAGATGTCAAACTAATAATAGATTCAATTTAACCACAACATGATAGGTACAAGGTGATCTAATAGTGAATTGGATCTATAATCAAAGGTAGATCTGACATGATAAAGGTTAAGATCCAAGTCATAGTTATGTCAGAATATCATGGATTCACAAGTTATTATAGATCTGACATGATTCAAGCATTCACATGCATAGATCCAAATTACAGTCATATCATGTTTTACTTTTTAATTATTTAAATCTAAAAGTAACTTAAACTCACACTCTTTGGATCTAGACAAACAGAAGGAGAATATCAGATGTTGAATCACAGACCTACACTTGAACAACTCGATTAACTCGATTAAAGAAGAAGAAAAAGGTTTGGTTCAGTCTGGGTAGCGACATCATATATTCCTCCGTATTTTTTAGTGTGGAGAAACAAGAGAAAAGAGGCCGTATATTTAGAAGAACCCCCAAAACCCTACTGCCCAGATCTGCCGTAGGGGTGTCGACACCCCCTTGAGGGGTCAACCCAGGGGTCGACACCCCTGGGGCGAGAAATTTACCGCCAATGGAAATTCGATTTTTGAACTATTTTATGATTTTATGAATTAACTATATATATAACTCTCTTGCGCATATATAAACTCCAAACCTTCATAACTTCTTCATATGGTGTCCTTTTTACGTAAACCAAGTGTCTATCTTGACCAGAATTTCGAGACAAACACAATGGAATAATGAATATTAAATTAATTATTCTTTAATTTGTCCTCTTTAGTGTTGTTAAAATTATGGGGTGTTACACCATTTCTGTTGTTTTTACACACCAAAAACAATAGAGACAATGAGATGCTGCCCCAGCTTAGATTGAGTTAACCTATTTCCTTCAACAACAGCCTACACGCATTCAGGAATTTCTCCAACAACTTCAACCTATTGTTCTCTGTTCTTTAGATCCAATCCCTATTAGTTCATGTTATTTTAACAAGTAATCCTGACATATTTATAAATCTGGATCTAAACCTATGCCTAATTAGTCCTGTTATTTCTGTTCATCAGATCTGTTCTTATATTCCTATTTTTGTTCATCAAATCTGTTCTTATATGCCTATTTTTGTTCATCAGATCCATTCTTATGTGTCGATTTCTGTTCATCAGATCGGTTCTTATATGCCTATTTCTGCTATCATATGCCCATTTCTGTTACTTTTGGTTTTATGCCTATCATGTTCTTCTCTCTCTCGTTCCCTTTTTATTTTTATAGCCAGGCTACCTTTGAGCCTAGGCTGATATCGCTGAAATATGCGTACGAACGAAATTGGGTTAAACTGGGAATGATCGGAAATGGTAATTTAGGGGCATAATTTGCACTTTGAATCACGATTGGAATTTAGGGGTATAATTTGTATTTTGAATCACGATTGGAATTTGGGGGAATAAACTATATTGCAAAATTGGACTAATAATTGGGGCATTATTTCTACTGTAAATTATGACTTGTGGTTTAGGATATATAAATCTATAAGCTTAATTTAAGATTAAGCAAAACACGTTAATGGAACTGTAAAGAATCTGTGAAGCCTGTTTAATCCGTTGAAATTAAATACTGTAATTGAAAAACCTACGATGTCCATGGATAATTGTTTAAGAATGAATATGCCTATTTTTGCAGTAGTTAGAAACTATAACCGCACTTAGGCACAATGTTATATTACACTTATACTAGAAGTCTGACCGGAACCGCCCGGCAAATCCAACATCCACAAGTGGTTAATCTAATGTGAGGGGTAGAGTGTGTAAATGTACATGTAACAGTGCTAAGACATGAGGTTAAGTTCGACTTGTGGTAGAAGTCTACCCAGAACCGCCCTGCATATCTAGCATCCACAAGTGGTCAACTTAATATGAGAGGTCTGGTGCATTAACATACATGAATAGTGAATAATAATAACCTATTATGAATAAACCCGTATGGGAAAACGGAAAGACAATAGGTAGGCTTATCCTAGGGACAAGTGGTAATTATAACTTAGGTTATAATAAACGATAGAGGAAGGGGATAACTTATGAAATATGATAAGTTGTACTTAATTATAAATTAAGTAGTCTGTAAATCTGGAAACCCGTTAAATCAATGGGGTTAAGTAATCCCGTTAAATCTGTGGGGTTAAATAAACCTATTAAATCTGTAGGGTAAAGTAAACCTGTCAAATCTATGGGGTTAAGTAAACTTGTTAAATCTATGGGGGTTATACGAACCTGTTAATCAAGAAAACTTAACCGGTTACATCTGTTGGAGTTATATGGAGCCGTTAACTTGTAAAGTTTAACCTGTAAATCTGTTGGGGGTTATGCGAATCTGTTAAATCTGTTAGGCATAACCTGTCAAAATTCTAATTAATTGGGGACACAAGATCTGTAAGGGTTGGCTTGTGTCATCTGTTGTGTTGGACCCATATTAGTCAGTGAACCATTCTGGTATTAAAGGGGACATCGCACTAGATAGGGGTCAGGCACGCTTACTGAGCTAATTGTAAGAGGTTCATCTGGGAAGAGGTGTGTACTGGCGCGTTCCAACGGACTCATGTGCGTGCATGAGTACGGCTTGCTCTGGGAAAATAAGTCGCTGTAGCACTAATAAATAGGTCTGTGTCCTTATGTAAGTTGTCACTTTAGGAAGTAATACACCCTACTGTGAGGCCGACATAGGGTATTTATGGGATTGGGAGCCGATCGATTGGGGGTAGTAATTAGGGTACATTTAGTCTTGTCTATTTTTGTGGGGTAGCTGTATTTCTGTTTGGGTTAACACCCATTATTTCTGTTTAGGTACCGGTTAATTCTGTTTGGGGGTAAAACCTGCTACTAGAGTACACCTAAACCTACAATTATATTTTTGTTGGGATTATCATGTTTCTATTATACTAGTATTGGTTTAGAGAAAAGTACTTGAGAAGCGCAATATATTCTGTTTATCCTGCTCAGTTTGCTATACCTGTCTTATGATATTGTTATCTCTCTCATCCAGTTTATATGCTTGTCATGATGCTTTTACTTATTTATATGCTAAAAGTAACTGGACTCGCCAAACTTTATGTCTAAACTATTTTGTTTCCTCTTCTCTCTCTTCCGTTTCCCCCCAGGTTCTCAGGGTGGGAATACCCAAGCTTGATTAGGATTCTTCTTCCGTTCCGCTTGGAGCTGCTTAGATGTACCGCTTGATTTCATATCTTCTCTACTATGGCTATATTTTGGGGATTATGCTCTTTTTATGTATTATTGTACTCTAATTGTAATTTTGGTACAAGACATAAGTTTTATGTTGATGTAACGAGTTTTCAGTATTTCAGACTTATTATGTAATTGGGTTTGGACCACGAAGCTTTCTATTTAATAAAGTTTTTAATTCCGCTGTTATTTTATTTTTATCTTGTAATGTTTCTGTTTCTGTTCCCGTTTACCTATAACGCTTCATGAAACTTAATGCATTCTGATAAAGAGTGAAATTAACGGACGTGGGGTGTCACAATATGCCTTTTAGCGATAAGGCTTGATAACTTCTTTATATATAAATATATATTAGAACTTTTATTTCCATTTATATTTTAAATCTCATGCTAATCTATGATTTGAATTTTGAAAGACATTTAATACCCATGAGTGTTTCCTTTATGTTATAAACTAAGAAGAAACAAAAATGGAAGAGAAGATAAACTTTCTCATTAATTAAAATGTCAGTTGTACTCCTCTATTTATAGAGGAAATGAGATGGGTTACAATATTACAACTATGCCATTTTCAATTTTTCCTTGATATCGCCTTCTCAATACTGCCTCTTGGTATTTCCTTCACTAATTCTTGTATCGGCTTATCTATCGACTCCTTATATTGTCTCCCTAGCATTGGTTTCAGTATCGGCTCCTTGCATTGTCTTCTTGGCATTGATTTCGGTTTTGTCTTCGGCCTCGGTATCTCTTTCTTGGATTCAATGTTGCCTTCTTGGCATTGGCTTCGGTATCATCTTTGGCTTCGGTGTTGCCTTCTTCGGCTTTGGTATTGCCTTCTTGCCACTGGCTTTGGCTTACCTTCTTGGTTTCAGTGTCGGCACCAATCTGTTTGTTCCAACAACTTGATGTCGATATCCTATTTACATCAACCATCACACTATATACATATTTACATATATACAACCTCTACTCACAACAGTCCCCCTCAACTTGGTGCATGAATATTCATCATGCCCAACTTGCTACACATATATTTAATTCTATCACCACTCAGTGCTTTCATAAATATATCAGCCACTTTCTCCTCAGTCTTGACATGCTATGTCAGAACCAGACCCTGTTGAACCTTTCTCTCTAATGAAGTGACAATCCACATCAATATGCTTCGTTCTCTAATGAAACACACATATAAGATGATCTACCCATATCACTTCACAAATTTCCTTAGCCATAGCTATATATTCAGATTTAGAACTTGATCTAGAAACAACATTTTGTTTCTTGCTTTTCTATGAAATCGAATTTCCTCATAAAAATACACAAAACCTTGACATGGATTTCCTATCCAGCTTTGTCCTTCCCAATCAGCATTACAGAAGCATTCAACTCTTACATGACTTTGATTATTGTACTGAATTCCTTACCCACCAATTCCCTTAAGATAACTCAAAATATGTTTTAGTATGCTCCAATGATACACAGTAGGAGATGTCATAAGCTGGTTTACAACACTAACAGCGAAAGAAATGCCAGATTGTGTAATAGTTAGGTAGTTCAATTTCTTACCAATCTCCTATATTTCTCTATATCTTAGAACAACTCACCATTCTCTACAATGTTATAGTTTAATGGAATTGGAATAGTGCTCGGTTTAACACCTATATTTCCAGTTTCTTCCAACGAACCAAGAATGCAATATCTTTGAGTCATAACAATACTGCCATTATCTCTTGTAATTTCCACACCTAGGAAATACTTCAAGTCTCCTAAATCTTTAGCATGAAACTGGTTATAAATAAAGGATTTAAAAGATGGAATACCTTGTTCATCATTGCAGTTTCACAATATCATCAACGTAAACCACAACTAAAATTATGCCAGATTTAGCATTCTTATGGAACACTGAATGATCACATCTATTCTTCACCATTCCTAAGGTTTCCATTGTGTTGCTGAACTTTCCAAACCAAGCTGTAGGACTCTGTTTTAATCCATACAATGTCTTCTTCAACTTGCACACTAGACCACTCTTCCCTTGTGCAATGAAACCAGGGGGATGAACCATGTAAACTTCTTCTTCTATGTCACCGTGAAGAAATGCATTCTTTATATCAAGTTGATGTAATTCCCAGTTATTTTTTGCTACTAATGAAATAAACATCCGAGTAGAAGTTAACTTTGCTACTAGGGGAGAAGTTTCAGAATAATCCACTCTGTGTATCCTTTTGCAACTGAATGTACCTTCAATATAGCAATGGAGCCATCAAAGTTTTCTTTTACGGTGAATACCCACTTAAATCCAATAGGTCTCTTATTCTCAAGTAACCGAACTAAACTCCATGTTTCATTATCTTCAAGAGCATTCATTTCTTCAAGCATAACAGCCTTCCAGCCGGGATTTGATAATGCTTCCCCAACAGTTTTAGGTATAGAAACAGATTCAAGAGAAGTTATATGTGAATGAGTTAATGAGGACAAATGTTAATATGAGATAAATGAAGAGATAAGATATGTGCATTGACGTTTTCCCTTTCGTAGAGCAATAGGGAGACCAATTTCAGGAATAAATATAGAAACTAGTTCATGTTCATATGGAGGAATTGCATCAGATGTTGATGAAACTGTATCATGAGAAGGTGATAAACTCATTTCAATAAAACCATTAATATTGTTCCCTACTTATATAGAATGTGATAATTCATATGCAAGAAAATCATCATTCTCCTTTGACTATCCTGATTTTTATAAGGTAAGTTTGATGATGACTGAAAGAGTGGTGTTTCTTCAATGAAAGTGACATTAATAGATACAAGATATTTATTTAGAGAGGGACATAAGCCCCTATATCCTTTTTGCAAACGACAATAACCAAGGAGTATATACTTGATAGATTTTGGATTAAGTTTTGATATTTGTAGTCTGACATCCCGAACAAAACACGTACACCCAAATATTTTGTATTAAGAGGATATAGAGATTTGTCTGGAAAGAGAATTAAGTATGCTATATCAGCATTAAGAACAGTTGAAGGCATACAATTTATTAAAAAACATGTTGTGGAAACAATATCAGCCCAGAAACCTTAAGGCATATTAATATGAAATAACAGTGCCCGTGCTATTTCAAACAGATGTTTGTCCTTTCTTTCAACAACTCCATTTTTAGGTGTTGTATCAACATAAGATGTTTCATGTAGCATTCCATTTTGACTCATGTAAGTTTGAAATAAACTCAAAGTATACTCTTGTGCATTATCACTCCTTAGAGTTTTAACAAAAGTATTAAATAGAGTTTTGATTTCAGCATAGAATGAATATAATATTGAATATAACTCAGATCTTTTTTTCATAAGAAACAACCAAGTCATATGTAAATAATCATCTACAAAGGTAAAAAAGTATCTAAACCATGTTTTAGAAATCACAGATGTTGGACCCCAAATATCAGAATGAACAAGTTCAAAAGGGCAATTAGCTCTTTTATTCATTCTAGCACTCAAACTTACACGATGATGTTTAGTATATTGATATGATTCACAGTTCAAAGTCTGTAATGATTTAAACTAAGGACACAATTTATTTAAAAAGGGTAAAGATGGATACCTTGATTGACATTATGTCTTTAAGGCTTGAGAACTACATGAACAAACGAACGATCGTTGATTTGTGGAAGGAACATCGAGTACATACAGTTCCTTTGACTCACGTCCTCTACCAATGATTTCATGAGTCCCAAGATATTGAAATATACAATAAGATGGAAAGAATGAGATAGAACAATTCAATTGTTGTGTTATTTGTGACAGAGAGTAGATTGAATGCAAGTTTAGGTATATATAATGTAGATGTTAATAGAGAAGGTGAATAGGTTGGAATTATTGTTCCAAACCCTTGAATGTTTAAAGAGGAACCACCAGCTAAAGTAACATTATGAGTAGGAGTTTGTGACTGAGAACTCTAGATAAGAGTGCGATTACCTGTCATATTATATGTAGCACCAGAATCAATAACCATTGATTTTTCCTTGGATTGTCAAAACTGCTATTATCTGCAATAGTTGAAATGGGTTGAACTGATTTGTTGAGACCATTATAATATTTAGTACATTTAGTGAATTCTTCAGTTGAAATGATAACATTCTGTCTAACTTGATCTTAAGTCTTCACACATTAGCTGTTTGTTTATTTCCAGTTAGTTTTTGCTTATTCTGTAGCTTCCAACATTCAAATTTACTATGCCCTTGTTTCTTGCAATATGCACATGACTTCATTGTCTAATTCTCATATCTTGGCATACTAACCTCCCTTTTGTATGAGTTCTGATTAGGTTTCCACGACTGATGTTTATTAGCTATATCAATCGAAGCACTATTGTGTTGAACTGATGGCTAAGAATCCTCTTAAACACATCATGCAACAATGTCACATCTGATTTAGATAAAACTTGAGATTTAACAGATTCATAATCAAACGGGAGACCCGCCAAAAAAATCATCATGGCCGTTTATTCCCTCTACTTCTACTTACTTTCACATCAGCACTAATAGGGAGTAGCAAATTAAACTCTTCGTAAGTCTTCTTGAATATCATAAAATAATTCATCAGTGACCGATCTTGTTTCTCTACTCGATAAAATGACTTGCAAATCTCATATATCCGATTTATATTTCCTCTTCTAGAAAATAAAATGCCCAGAGAATCCATAAGTTCTTTCACGAATTCACAATAATTCACCAAAGTAATGACATCACTCTCAATTGTATTTCATATTTGTTGAAATAAACAAGCATCATGTCATAGCCACATTACCACATCCTTGTCAGATTGATCGGCTTTAGGTGGATCTTCAATTAGATGATTATCTCGATCAATACTCCGTAAATACAATCATTTTTTTACTCCAATCGAAGTAATTCTTTCCATTCAACTTAGGTTCAATTACCTTAGAAATCATCGGCATGACCTCCATCACGGATTTGGTATCTCGCATGATTCATGAATACGATGAGAAATAGATTTGAGATCTTGAAATTAATTCAAGGATAGTTGCTCAGATACCATGTTATAAATTAAGAGGAAAGAAAATTGAGGAGAAGATAAACTTTTTCATCACTTAAAATATCAGCTGTACACCTCTATAAATGAAATGAGATGCATTCTAATATTACAAATATGCCATTTACAAGTTTTCCTTGATATCGCCTTCTCGGTACCTGTAACACCCCAAAAAAGACATAAATATTAAATAAAATAAAAATAAACAATTTAATAATAAGGCAGGAAAATGAGATTTTGCAGCTTTAGGAATTTGGCTATGAAAATCTTTTACTTAGATTCATGGCAAAATTCTGAATCGTTTTCATATATAATAGGCTGAAAACGATCAATGTATGAAGAAGTTACAAGCAAATTAATTTGGACAGTAAAACATAATATATATATATAATCAGATGAGTAATATATATATATATATATATATATGAATAATGAGAGAGACTTTGAATTCAAACAAAGGATAAGATTATAGGGACAGAGAATATTTAAAGTAAGGAATGAGATTAACAAAATAAAGAAACACATTATTTAATTAGTCACCTCAGCGCCACATAAATTCATTGGGCATTTCAGTGACCAAGAGTTCGACCGCCCCTAGAAGGGGTGTCAACCGCCGGTCGACCTCCCAAGTCGACCGCTTGGCGGCTGAGGAGCCCAATGAATCAATGTTTGGTTAGGGTTTTCTAAAGGGATATATAAACATATGGCCAGGATTACATCTGAATAATCTAACGGCATACGCTTACATAAGCGACTATATATAGGCCCTCATATCACACAAAAAACCTAGCCACTCTCTTATCTCTACCTCTATATCTTCCTTCTGCCATTGCTTAATTCCAGAAAAGGTTAGGAATTTCTCTTCTATTCTTCTAACCTTTATTCTTATCTTCTCTCTACTCTAAATTCATATAGGTTTTAGTATGAATTCTGGAATTTAGATAGTGTATAAGATTCTAAAAGATGTTTCTTACATAAATATTAGAAGGATTGGAGCATGTTTACCACAAAGATTAAACACAGATCTGAATCTACAACAAGAATCCAATTTGTTCTTCCTTTGATCTATGAGTGGAATATCGTGTTCTTAGGCATATTCTATTTTTTTAATAGATTAACGTGTTGACAGCTATGCTTAAAAGGATTTGGAAATCAATAACATGAATACAAAAGCCCCACAATCCTCAATTTTATATTTGCGTAAGAATTGTCATGTTATTTGTGTTTGTGGATTTCTGATCTTAATATTGGATTGAGGATGAAAGAGGTGTTGTTGTTATTTCTACTTTGTGTAATCCACCCTTACAAAAAGGGGTGAATTAGATAAAGTGGAACATATAAACATACACGTATATATTATATGTATACGTTATACTCTATTCTTTATCCATTATTGAAATCATTCCAATAAGCCAATGATGTAAGTTGAAATTTGTATGTATGTGTATTTTCCATTCACAACTGTCTGTTATTGTATTATTGTGCCATCATGCCTAAATTGCAGCGATAAACATACGGAAAATTAATTTGTATACCTTGATTTAGACAAGTTGAAATTTTGTATCGTTAGAACGTTTCCTCGTTCAAACGAGCATTAGCGGTAATTATGCGTTATAATTATTATACTTATATAAACATAATTAACATAATATCAACATAATAAATGTGATTAGGATAGAATTCGAATTTGAAATCCCCCCCATATATATATATATTGATTGCTTATGTGTGTATAGAATAGCTTTGCATATATATTAATAGTGATACACAGACACAAGGTTAGTTGCCATTTGTGGTAAAAGCCTATCTGCAACCGACTGACAAATCCAACAATCACAAGTAGGCCCAACTAATGTGAGAGGTCTGGGTGTCATAGGACATTCAAGCTTAGTACACTATGACACAAGGTTAAACCAACTTGTAGTAGAAGCCTTCTCGGAACCACCCGGCATATCCAGCATCTACAGGGATACTGTTTAATATGAGATGTCTAGTGTGTATATATACAACTATATATATATATATGTCTATTGTGTTTGAAAATAGGTAAGTTTACTGCACCGCGAAAAGTTCTTAAGTGGCTGACTCTCTTCTTGTCTAATCTGGGTCTTAAGTGGTTAGGACTAGGATCCCTCCGAAGGTTTATTCCTTGGAGAAGAACCAAAGCCATGTGATCCATCCTTGTTAAATTTGAAGTAAGTCTTTGGCTCCACCTTCTATAAAAGTGGTTAGGCGTAAGCGATAACGGAGTAGGGTAGTTCACGGGGGATGCCCACTTCCTCTAGAAGCTTGTAAGGGATCAACTAGGGACATAATTGATATAAAGATATGTGGCCATTGCATGCTCACTAACTGACTAAGGGAAGTCTTAAGCGACATAGGTGTTCTACCGTAATATCAATTAAGTAGTAACATTCACAATACTACTTCTCATATTACAATTGAGAGTATAGACTTAAGAACGTTGACGTACTAGGACGGGGTCATAAAGGGCTAGGGTCCGCCGCAGGGTTATAAGAGATCATAAGAATAAACCTTTAATAGGGCCATAAGTGACTGAGAATGCCTACCTCGTTGGGTTTTTACCCTAAAAACACTAATGAGCGATTGACTTTGATATCTACCTCATTGGTTAGACACTTGGTGTTTGTGTTCTACGTAAACATACCTTGACATATGTAACCTACTAAAAATATAGGGTATGGAATTTAAGTAAACAAGATATTTCAGTCACACAAAACTTTATGTTCTGACCCCTCTCCTTAACATATCCAACAGGTTAGTAAATGGGGTAGAATTCATGAACGGAATCATGATGGGATCTGAAGACGAAGTCGTTATGCTATTATTAGTAGTTATTGTTGTACTTTTTATGGAAACATTTAAGAATGAATTTATTGATGTACCCATGGAACATATGTAATATTGACTGTTGTGTTGGAATTATGTGATTTTTAATAAAGTGGTACATCTTATTCCAGTATTACATATTCTCTTTCCATTGTGTGAGATTTCCATTCGAAGTGTATATACATGTTATCTGTGCAAACATAATTCCTTACAGGAATCAATGACCCATTTAGAATGGTTCTAAGTTTCGTTGGGCCTTTTCTGAGTCGAAATTTAGGTCCATTGCGGGAAGGTTGTTACATTTGGTATTAAAGCATAGGTTACTCGATTATAGGGAAATTATACATAAGAGAGGCGTATTTGTATTTTTAAAAAGGTTTTTTGAACTATATCTATTACCTATAATAGAAAGTAAAATAAATGAAATGTTGAGGTGGAACTCTTCTTTTCTTTGCAAATCCAACGTGTTATACTGTAGCAAGCCCTTTGGATTATCAGGGATTTTTACTTTTGTTTCGTAAACACTCACGAACATTGAAGTTTTACCTGCCGACTCTCTAACGACGAGCGCTTAACAGAGATTTTGAAAGGTATTCTCAATCGTTTGGCAAAAGGCTCAAGGCGAGTACAACCTCTGAGTATTTTAATCCACGATGAAAATATGCCCAAATCGCCAAACCTAATTTTCCCACCACCATACCTAATTTCCCCACCACCAAACCTAATTTCTTTACTTTTACTCCCAGTTTCCCAAATCGCACTTAAATTAAACTTACTTGTTTCAACCAAATTTTGTTTTCAAGAATTAATCCATGACGATATGCCACTCCGATGTCCTGGCCAAGTAGATCTGCAAATCTACAACAATGTTCTTGAATCTGTATGTTCGAGTGACCGTCGTGAACGAGTGAAGTCAGCACTGCGCCGCTCCCAGTGTAACCATCTCTGTTCCACCCTTTATTAAATCGTGTCGAAGTATATCATCGATGTGATTTGCGATGCAAACGGTTAACCCTCTATTCCACTTTATTTCTTTCCCTATGTCATTACAGCAGTTTATTCTGACTTTAAATTATTGTTGTATGTGCCAACATATTTGATTTTCAACTATTTGTTACTGCTGGAACGATTACATCCGCAGGTTGGATTCTTGGTCCATAGCTACCCCGCTGTGAAATAGTGGCCCAACTTGACCAACTCAAATTCATGTTACACTTTTTTCTATTCAATTTTGGAAGTTTATTTATATTTATATGCACTTCTTTGGTGCAACAATATTTATTATTGATTTTCTGTTACAAAAATATATTAGGAAAGACCAATTTTTTTAGATTTTTAGGCTGTAAGGTTTAGTAGTTTTATTGGGAGTTGCAAACTGGGATTTCACTCAACTACAACTATAGTCTTTTCTGCAATTTCGAGTAACATGACATAAGTATGTCTATCCCTTTGTCTATTCATTTTCATAATTTTAAGGTAGCCTCAGCCGGAACAAAAATAATGGTGTAACAATATTACACGTTTCTAATGTATAATTGGCAATTGTCTGCAATTTCATAATCATTAATGAAATTTTACATTCATTTTACTAATTCAGTTTACTTTTATCAAATTGGAACTACACTCGAAAATTATTTCATTTTTTTGGAAGTTATTACCTTAATCAAAATTTTAAAACGGTAAGAAACCAACTTTATTAAAATTGGACTTTGAAGTATTTAAATTTGCACAAAAGTTAGTCTGTTAAGTTGAGCTACAAAACTAACACACTTAGTCAGACCTTATGTTTGAAAGCCAATTTTCCATAAGCAATTTAACACATATTACTTTCGTTCTCATTTTTTTCTTTGAAAATCATTTTTGCATGAATATTTCATATTGATACATTTATTTTCTGGGCAAAAACGAATTCGATCCCAACCATGAAGACCAACTTGGCAAAGAAGTGTAGATCAACAGTTTCCTGTATAATTGCAGAGAAGGTTAGGTTGGTAAGATTATCATTTAGGCGCAGTTATTGGGCATTACGGATTATTTCTGCTAAAGACGTTAATTGTCTTTTACATTATAAATTTATATTATATCTTTTACACCGCAACCATGTTAAAACATAATATAAGAAAACATGCAAGTTACTAAATTAATTATATGGATTTGATTTTATATAGTTGTATGATTTAGATCCCATATTTGATTTTTTTTTCATTTAACCATGGCTAGGAACCATATGAATTAGCTTTTGAACAAAAACCAACACAACTATTAGTTATATTTGCAAAATAATTTGGAAATTTCACCTCCTAAACTAGTTTTCTAAGTAATAAATTCTTAACAAATATAGTCAGTTATCAAAATAAGTAAATAACAGTTTTTCCATGATTAATTTTCTAATTGGTAGACATTTGACATGTTAAGGGAAAAGGAAACTCAAATTGCATATTTTAATATTTTATCTCTTTAGATATGATTAATACATAGTTGAAAATTTAATTATTTGAGGCTTTGTTTAGTTTTAGGATGATGCACGAACTATCACTACATTATTTTTCCCTTTTTTTAAAGATAAGATAAGGAAATTAGGCTGATAGTATTTGACATTTCCATTCGATTTCTATCAACGAACTAATGTTATGAAAAAGTGAAATTTATAGTCCCTATGATACTTCTGCACCAAAAGTTTATTTAAATGTGAAGTAAGTAAATTTATACGGGTTGATGTTTTTAAACTAAAAAATGAATGTAAACTAATGTATTTTTAGTTTTAAAAAACGTTGAGTAAGGTCATGCCATGTTCAAACAAGGTGCTTCAGTTCGACATGTGAGTAGATTCTCAGTAGAAGATGCTTCATTTGGACATGTGACCAATGCTTAATCAGGTAAGAACATGAAATTTTGACAAAAAGGAATAGGGAAGATAGCCACTTAATATTTCAACTTGCTAACTATGCATTGAATGGCAATTTAACTTTTTTTACCAGCTTATATGAAATGCTATATCATATGTTCTTTGTAAGTAGCATACCATTGTGCATATATTAGTGGTCCTCCGGCTTCTTGATTTAAATATTTGATTATCAAGATTCAAGCTGAGTAAAATTAAACACGCCCATGTTAGAATATTAAAAGATACGAAGTCACAAAATTGTCAATTTTACATAGTCATAGCACGTATCTTGACTCTTAGTTATTAAGACAAGTAGCAGATTATTATAACTAAAAATGTTGATTGAAACTTTTTTACATGATTTATCATACCTAATAGGTGTACACTATTTCTTAGATGCATACCATTTTAAATCATTTTTTTATTAAAGAACTTGGTATAAGAGGTTGAAATAAAACCCTTTATAATAAAATTTACTGTAATCTTCCCAACTAAATTGTCAGTTGAATTATATCTCGAAAATAGCACAAACATGTCAATGAGAAGTTTCAACAAACTTAGATTCGATGAACAACGCGTCTAGTCTTAAAAAGAACATTCATCGGACCTCATATTCCACCATACACTTAAGTAAGATCACATAGATCAATTATACTCTTTCAATATGCAGTTTGTGCTACATAAACACCGGGACATGATAATTAATGAATAGGCTTTATGCTTTCCATCACCAAAAAGTGATATCTCAACATGGTTATAGATGCTTTTGGATGGACCGACATATATTATTCAGGATTCTTTAATACAATAATGTCTTGCTACATGAATACTAGTAGAAAAATGGTTTTAGTGCACTTACTTTGAGCAATCTAATTTTAATGCACATAACGCGAGTACTATGTCCAACAAAATAGATAATGCCATAATAGGTTAATATGTATTAACCATCAGAATGACAGTTCTTTATATTGAGCATGTATAACATTGGAAAATCTGTAAACCAAATGATATCGCTCTAAATATCAAACACCTGAGACAATTATGTAAAAATAAAAGAAATCAATTATATGTTCATTCTATAGCTCTTTCAAAGGGTGTTGAAGGACCACTAAGGTAAAAAGAAAAATGATAAATATTTACTCAGATATCCTAGAAAAGTACTATATATATATATCGTTGTAGTTGAATATTACTAAATTCCGTTATGAATATACAGGAATATCAATGGAGTAGTAGATGACTGTCATTTCTAACAAAAGTTTTTTTAGTAATTCTTACACATATGAGCCACAAATTTGTTACTAAAAATGGTAAATGTATATAAAAGAGAACTGTACAACCATTTTACTATGTACATAATTTTTCTAAAGTCTTTTAAGTTTATAAGTTGCAAAATGAAGAATATTAGTGAATAAACATTAACTAATGTCTGTGATAATCTTTCAAAGGGTGTCACCACGATCATGCAAGAAGTCCCGATTACTTAGTATCAAAGTAAAGGTATATATCACTATAACAATTTTATTTTATTTTTCTATTTGTTGCGCACTAATCTTATATTTAATTTTTTACAGGGTTTGTTTCAATTGGACATTTTGCAATGTTACCTCATGATCAAGTTATTTAAATATTCAAAGGCAACAGAGTATAAAATAATGGCTCAAAGCAGACAAGTCTGAATCTCTATGAAGAATTCACTATTACAGATTTCATCACATACGATGAACAGAACTACATGAAAGTTTCTTTTATTTATTGGTTTTATGCTTTTAGTTATTTCCGCGATTTCCTTTAATTAGGTGCAACCAATTAGCTTATTAAATTGCATGTTTATTTGTTTAAATTCATCGTATTAAATGCTATGGTAGGCCGAGGCTATATATTGGTTAGAAGATGGAAATATACCAACAACTAACCATGTTAACACTTATTAGTGAATTTCCACTCATATCATGTTGGGTGATAAAGTTATTTAATCATGATTGTATTGCTCGGAATTTGATATTTTTCTAAACCATGGTTTGACCTTGCAAGGTTTATGGATCCTTAGTCGTATTATACACTTTTTTATACATTAAACAAAAACATAAATTCTGGTAATGTAGCCAATTGCAGTTGTTAATATCCATACAATTTTTCACCCGGTCACTCCATAAATACATTTGAAAGAGTGAGGGATCTTTAAAAATGCAAACTGACTTAATGCTTACTATGATATCCATGTCATCGTACATTTTAAGCATACAACTCTAATTGTCCTATCACATAAATGGATTATTTGAGAATAATTTACAAAATCTCATATCAAGTTTTTATATTCAGCGGAAATAATGATAGAATTTTTTTGTATCTAGCTTAAAAAAATTCATGATAAGTCTGGTAGTACTTCATATCTTCATCAGATAATGTATTTCAGTTATTTATGTAATTATTCTCCAACGTACTGAATATCTACTTAATCCAGAATGATACCTTTTATAGAAAATATTAAATATAATGTACATTAAGTTTTACTAGCACGCTTTTCAAACAATAATGCATAATTATAGACCAACGTTGTACATTGTGATTAACTGTAATATACAATGGCATTAGCAACATATGAGAATAACAAACATATGAATCGCTTTACAGGCCGATGAGCAACCAAAATCTTCAACTCTAACCAACTAAAGTGATCTTTGTTTTTTCTTTACTAAAAGGTGAATTCATTCTTATAACTAAACATCTTAACTAAAAGTAATACAGAGGTGTAATTTGGATTCTAGAAACAACTGTGACATAAACTTCCACATTTTAATATTCATAGCTACAAGCTTTATAGATCTATGTCTTTTAGGTGTTCCAGCAAGTATGCAATGTCATTAAATATGGGAAAAAAATCATTATGAAAATATATTGTGTTTTGATATGAATAATTGGATAAGGTTTGTGATTGTGATTCCATTTTTGAACTTCAAAGCAGTGGTATTGTTTTCTGCGTGGATGAAAAATATATTCTTTAACCAGATCTAGAATTCTTAAAAAAATCAACTAAGAATCATCATAGTTTTTTTTACCTGTTGATAAAATATGATTACATTGAGATGGTACTAAAGTTGATTTCGTGCATCTGAATTGCTAACTGGCTGTTATATGTTTCACATGATTATTAATGTGTTGCTCTTAAGCAGTTCAGAGTAATAGTGATAACATATTGCAGTTTATTATCTTGTTGTATATATTAGTTTTATTTTTAGTTATCATTTTACCAAAGCGATACTGTATAACATCAATTACTATTTGCAATTTACTCTTATGTTGTTATGCTTGATTATTGTTTACTGAGTTATTATTAATTATGAAAGTTTCTGGGCCATCTTCTTTTTACAACTATTTTAATCACAATTATTTCTAGATTAACCAATCTAATGTTTGCAAACTATAGGTATTAATCCGCATTATTGGATTCATTAAGGGTAAGGCCACTGAGCTGTTATATGGAAGAACTTTCATTTGATTGCGTTCATCATTTAATCCTTGGCAAGGACTCATGATTTGATTAATAATAAAGTAAGAATCCTATGCCATTTTTTGATATGGATTTTTTTATTTTGTGATCATTATCCTGAGGATTGGACAAATAAAAAAAATGTCTGTTAAATATTCGTTGATAACATAAGAGATCTGCTGCCTTTAAGTGCTATAGGAATATGTCAAAATATCCACTCCTATAAAATACTATGGTTGATTCTGTCATTTAAAAGAAATATTTATGTATTGTGATTGCTGCTTTAAATGCTAAGCGCTCTGGAGAAATTTATTGTACTATTTTTAAGTACGTTTGTCCTCTAAAGCAAGTGCAGATTTTGTCTAAATAAATATAGTCAAATGCTAAGAAAGATGCGAGTTTGGTTTGTTGGTAGCGGGTGAATGTTCAAATTATTTTATGGTATTCATGAGTTTTAAGTGGTAAAAATTCTAAGTTTCAACTCTGTTTGATTAAAAACCTCAGAGAAAAGAGGGATGGATTCGTTGATAACTGAATTTTAAGTTTGTAGATAACAATAACGTATGCTCTATAAGATGTTTCTTTGATAATAATGTTATTAGATATTCCATCAAGCGGGGCTTCGAACCAAATTGCAACTATATGAATTCATCACTAAAAAATAGTCACTATTATATTTGCTACTAATTAGAAAAAACTCCATGAAGTAAATTACTTTATGTCTTTTGGAAATACCTGAAATACCCTCCTAATCCGCCTCTTCTACCTGCACCAATGAAGTCCTTCTCTCAAAATACATCAGATGCAAACAAGGAGAATCCATTAACTCTCCTATTCGCCTCTTCTACCTACACTGATGAAGCTCCACGAAATAGAAACCTTCATTTTTTTTCCTTCTGATTTAAGGTCGTCTGTCATTTTTTTTCTTTTACGTTACGTTTACGCTTACGATTTAAGGTCATTTGTCAATTTTGTTTATCATTTACAGTACAATTACGTTCTTCCTTAAACTCAAATAAATTTGCAGTAGAAATCAAATTTTTTTTATATTTTTATTTCGCTTTTGTCTACAATGAAGTTTAATTTAGGACAATTTTGTACTACTACAGATTCTAAATTGCTTAGGCAACTCATATCGAATTAGGAATGCTGCATTTCTGAAGTTGCAGAGTCCCTCCTTTCAACTTCGTTGATGTAAGTGATTTTTATTGGTTGTTAATTTTGGCTTTTCTTCTTACTTGATAGCTAAAAACTGCTGCAGGTAGATGGTAGCTCACTGAAATAGCTTCATTCATGGTCTTTGTGGTATAACCAAGGATTTCAAGTTGGTATACACCAAAGTTATAATATCTCTTTGTTAAATTGTTGTTTAGTCAGTTTTTGTTTCATGTTACGCATCAGTAAAATGTGAAAATTTTCCATTAAATGTTTTGATCAAAGTTGGTACGTTTTCATATCAAATCCAATAAAATATCATATACATTAACATTTTGTACTTATAAATCCAATAAACTATGAACATATCGTTTAAATTTGAAGTTTTCCAGCAGGTGAAACAGCAGCATCAGGAAAAAAGTAGTTTCAGATTAGAGACGGGTTAGTTGAAAAGAGGAGAATTGCTAAAGAGGCAATATTTAAATATAGGTATCATCTCTCTTTTAATTGTGTAGATATTCATATATATTTTTTTGCATAATTTTGTACTGGCTAATCATATTTAAAAGGATGTATGCCACTTAGATTTCCTTCTTTTATGTACTTTCTGAAAATCTGTATTATATATTTCTTGAACAAAGTAGAAGAATATTTGATCCTATATGGTTTTGGTGAGTTTTTCAAAACCTATCATCTTCAATGGATAAGGGGGCTAATCAAGGTTACAACCATTGTTTATTATGAGTTTTGTTGAATAAGTCATAGGAAATAATTTACAATATTGATATTACAAAATAAGAGTGAGTTAATGTTACAAAATAAAATTGAGCTAACTAGCACTTTTGCAACATCTCGCATACAAATGATATGCTTGAGTGCACAATTAATATTTTGAGTGTGCTAAAGTTTCAACAACATTATTATTTATGTGTGGATTCCCTTATTTTAATTTTAATCATATAACTTTGAACTCATTTCACATGGCTTCACATTTCTTTAAAATTGGAAATATGAATTTGTGGTTTAGTCTGTTTTGTATGTTTAATTTCTCATTTATCACCATATATCAGTGATTTAGTGTAAAAAAGAATAGTACAGGCCTTTCCTGTCAAACTTCTCATGTACAAAGATTTAAGTTTAAATGAAATTTTCCACTGCGGCTATGCAAAGAACTAGTTTTAAGACTAACTAACCCATGGACCCTAAATATTTTGATTGTTACGCACACATCTATATGAAAATTTGTCATGTATTTATTTCACAAATTATACAGCTCTTAGCATTGGTGCATATGCAAAGTTAACATAATCTACTTGAAGCTAATTGAGAGGCCGAAGAAAAAAATACAAGCAGCTTGGTCATTGTTAGGTAACTAATAATTTGTGTTAAGTACATGTGATTCTTTGTTGATGGTAAGTAATGTTTATGAATGTCAGAAGCTTTAAGCTTTTTTCATGTCTGCTATGTACTGGTATAGTATAATGTTAATATACAAAATTGAATAGTTTAACCGTAACGTAACATAAGCTTTGAGACGTATTGTATCCGATTGTCAAATAAATATATTATAAATGCGAAAGAAAATATATTGAATAGAATAAACATTAGGGCTTTACTACTAATACTGCACAAATCTATAAATTATGTTTTCAAAGCTGATATGTCTCATTTTGTTTTTACTGATGATTATCAATCATAACATACATATTTGTATTTAAGTAAAGGTAAAGAAGGAACGATTTAATATTAATGTGTGATAGTAATATTATTATTGACATAGAATTATGCATTAATTTATAAGCAATTTACAATCATATTATACCCTATCGTAACAATATGTAGTTGCGCTTACAATAAATAGTTATACTAGAATTATGCTTGAACTCAAATATGGCACTGCAATGGCCGTTGTATACATTGCTTCTTATATAGTATACTTTATTGATTCAGTATGATATTTAACCAACCTGTTTGTCCGAGTATAAATTTTAGTAAAACAAATAAATACAATAGTATGATTGTAACAACCCGTATTTTAGACAACACGTTATAACTTAAAACAGGGCAGAATTAAGTGTTAAAGTCTGAATCAGGAGAAACGGGCTATGCCATTGCATTCGTCTCGGAAAAATACGCGAAATAGAGTCTGATTTTTCGTAAATCGGAGTCCGTATGATCGAGATATGGCCTCGCAAAGTTTCACGAAAAATTCAAATTCAAAAGCAGATTCAAATTTTCAGAGTTCAGGGTAGGCGGGAAAAAAATCCCGCCCACACAGGTCGACAGGGGGGGTCGACACTAGGGTCGACCTCCCCCCCCCCCAACCAGGTCGACACTAGATTCGACCTGGGGGTCGACCTCCCCCCAGGTTGACTGGGGAGTCGACCTGGGTGTCGACCTGGGGGTCGACCTCCCTGGTCGGCCAGGTCGGTCTGGTGCACCTGTTTTGGCTCCTGGGACTTGTTTTGGGGGCTTGTGACGATTTTAGATGGCTCAGATCTATCCTAGGGTTTATCCTATGGCTAAAACTAATCCTAAATACTATAAAAAGACCCTAAGACCTAGCTTAAATCATACTATTTCATTTTAGCCTCATGCAGCCGCCATTAAACCTAGAACTCTAAATTAAAAATACAAAGAACAAAATTAAAGAAGACGAAGGATGATTCTTGAAGGCTACAACTAGAAGCTACAACAACTACGACGCTTTAGACAACGGATTTGGGGCTATTTGATTTAAAGTTTTGATTTGGATTGCTTGCTTCATATTGTAAGTTCTATGTCACTTTTTAGGAAAAAACGCTAAAATAACATGGACATGCTATGAATTGAAACCGGATTTAAGAACTATTATTAATCCATGTTTATAATGTTTATATTGTTTAACTTTAAATCAAAATTTGATAATATTGCTATGTTAATGTTGCAAGTCAAACTTATCATGATGTTGATGTTGTTATGAATCACTTGGGCTTAATTTTATTGCAAGTTGAACAAATACATGTCCATGGAATCATTATGTTCATTAAAATCCTCATGTTGATTAAACCATGCCTATGAGTCTAATTAAACCATGTCTATGATATTAATGAAACTATGCTTGTGATGTTAATATACCTATCATGCTAATGACAAATTGGGAATTGCTAGGTCATGATGAAAAGTTGGAATCATTATGTTTATAATGCTAGATGAGAATCATTATGTTAAAAATACTAAATTGGAATCCACTATGCCTATTGGAATTACCATGCCTTTAATGTTTCATGTTTGTAATAAAATTATTATTATGCCCGCAATGATTATTATGCCTAGGATGTAAAGTTGAATTCATCACGCTGAACTAAGTTGGAACCATTACTATGCCAAGTTATCATCATGCTAGTATTGAAACCATGTGATATGTTATAGCCTGTTTATTATGCAAGTGATGTTGGAATTGTCACATATGCCTATCACATGTTTGGTGTTATTTCCCTTTATCTCTTGAATTGTTTATGCTTGTGAACGAAGTACGTTTATATGCGTTGGGGATACGATTGGGTAGAATAGGCAAAACTTGAATTGATTATAATCATAAACTGTGAAATTTGGCATAAGTAGAACATGAAATATGGCACGAAAACTTGACTTGAACATGCCATAACTTGACTTGAAACATGCCTTAGTTGGGCACAAAATTTACATATGAACATGCTATGAAAATAGCACAAATCTGATAATAACATGGGCACGACTTTAGAAAACAAGAAAGTGGCCAACTCGAGGTTGGGTTGAGTTTGTAGTGTAAATCTGCCCGGAACCGCCCGGCAAATCCAGTTGCTACAAACAATAGAATCCAATGTGGGTAGTTGGTCATATCGCTCTTGAAACCCGAGATTGGGTTGAGTTCGTAGTGTAAACCTGCCCAGAACCGCCCGGCAAAATCCAGTGGCTACGAACAATAGGATCCAATGTGAGTGGTTCGGTGCATTAACGAATCAATTAATGCCAATTAGGGTTAAGTCATGAACATGAAAAGACAACTTAACCAACTTGAACACGATTTGTAGGGCTAAGTCATGAACTTGAAACGACAACACTTAGCCAACTTGACATGACACACAAGCGGGTTAAGTCACGAATTTAAATGACATACTTGACCATCTTGACATGACTAGACTGGAAAAGGATTAAGTCACGAATTACATGACTTAATCGGTTAGGCAGGTTAGGTCATGAATTACATGACCTAATCTGTAGGCGAAACCCTAGACACGACCCTTTTCAGCAGTAACCCTCTAGATGTATCAAGGTACCCTGGGGCTAGGCCGGGTGGGGCACGATTACTGGGCTGATTGTAAGAGGTGAACGACGGCAGTGGGGTACGCCAGTGTAGGTTCGGTGGGCTACGGTCGTGCATGTATTCCGGGGCAGACATTGGGTATCCGTAGATTTATCTGTGCATCTTGAATCGTGTCAGGGGTTGACACCCTAGGGCTGATACACCCAAAGGTGGACCCAGCACAGGTGACTACATTCGTGATTAGCCGTATGACACGGACACTTGACGAGCTAGAACTTGTGGGGAGCCGATCGACTAGATAATCGCTCCGTAGGACCCCGTACTTGGGTCAGACCCCGTTTCAGGGTCATTTCATGATATTGGGCCATGGGATTTATTTCGTGATTAACTAGTGACACGGGCTTAGTATAATAGTACGGTCGATGCAACGAATCTTGAACATGTGATGCTTTATTTGACTTGTCTTGACTTATCATGATAACCTTAGTCTATCTTGTCCACCTTGACACCATTCTCAAGTTTAGTTCCAGTTCATACATGACATGATGTTTTAACCGTCTTTACACTAAAAGTCACTAGAACTTACTCAGACTTTATGACTGACCCTTTTCCTTTCGCCTCCTTTTCTTTCGTTTCCCCCCAGGTTCTCAGGGAGGAAACACTAGCTCTTAGCCTGGATATCACTTGCTCTGGCTCAGCACGTACGGTTTGCTATGGCTTCTTCTTTTTACTGCACTTGGGGAATAAGCTGTTTTTCTGTTTTTAAGTCATTGCTTCTTTGGCTATTATTACAAGACAGTTGTAAGGAAGTTGTTATCTGAAATGTTTGTAAGAGACATGTTTTATTTTGGAATAAAAGGAAGTTCTGTTTTACTCATAAATTCTTCCGTTGTTTACTTAATTATTTATTTATGTTTTGTCTTGTGATAATTCTGTGATGTTATCTCGATAATACCCCTTCAAAACTAGTGCATTCCCTTTGTGAGTGACTTTAGCGGAGGTGGGGTGTTACACTTGGTATCAGAGCAGAAGGTTACCAAGACTGGGCAAAAGTTTTGAAAACCTTTTGAATTTTTTTCAAAATCCTTTACAAAGAAGCACTTTTCAAGAAAAGTTGGTTTATTTCAAAAGGCTATTCCCCAAAAAGCCATTAGCACTATCTTTGTTTCCTCGTTTGAATCTTTTCCTTTTTCATTTTCAGCTTATCATGGCCGACGATCTTAATCTTCCCGAGGGTGTCAATATACCCACTTGGTTCCGTCGTTTCCTCGAGGCTCGGGCTAATGTGGCAGGCTCAGCCAATCCTCCTCCTCAACCTCTGCGAGAAACCGCTTTTTCAAAGATATGCAAGGACTTTAAGCCATGGGCGGAAAGGATTTCCTAGGAACTGAGACTTTTGTTGAGGCACGGAATTGGTTGAAGGAAACCGAAGACTTGTTTGTTATCTTTGAGGTAGAGGACAATAGGAAAGTACAGTTGGCGGCGTGGCTCATGAAAGAGGAAGCTTCTTATTGGTGGGAAGTCACCAACGCTACTAGGCCCATTGAGACTTGGGTGGATTTTAGAGGGAGATTTGGGCTTAAGTTCTTGTCATCGGCAAAGGAGAGTCTCCAAATGGAACGGTTTCTGGCCCTTAAACAAGGAAATATGACAGTTAAAGAATACGTGAACCGTTTCAATCAGCTTGCTCGCTTCGGATTGGAGTTAGTCAACACTCCTCAGAAAAAGGCGCTACGTTTTGCATGAGGCTTGAACGAGCCACTACATGGTTTGTCCATGACTCATGTGCCCATGGGGGCAACCTTTGAAGGCTTGGTGGATATGGCCCTACTGTATGAGGAAGATAAGAAGGGCAAGAAAGAGGTCAAGCCCAACGATTCTCAGAATAAGAAGGTAGACTCCGAGAAAGGAGGCAAGAACGACAACTCACGTGATAAAAGGAAATGCAATTTCTGTGGTACGGAAGGGCACATAGCCAAGGATTTTAGAAAGAGGAAGAGAAAGCAAGGTGAATGTTTTCATTGTGGGGAGACTGGACACATCAGCAAGGACTGCCCTAAGAAGCAGACCGGACCTTCTGGGGGTACATCATTAACTTCTTTTTCTAGATGCTTTGTTTTATCTTGTTTCTCTCCTCGATCCTATCTTGAGAACCATAGGTAGAATCTTTTTGGATGTAAACATGTAATTGAAACATGTTATGATTGCAAAATGGTTGCAAGTGGTCGCAAGTGGTTGCTCGTGTATGCATGAATACACATTAGGCACTAGATCGGCTCAGTCACAGTTTCATACTTGCATATGCATGAGTGTTTATTTTGGAAACTTGGTTGTCCTATCATTTGGTTGTTGCATATGATTGAATGTTTGTGCACTCATGTAGAAATTATGAATTATAATAGGAAAACTTTGCATACATATTGGATTCATTTCACTAAACATATTTTGAATTTAGAAAATCAATCAGGCCTGATCATTAGCATTAGCTAAGGAACATATACACACACTCTTTGCATGTGTTCATAAAACATTAGAAGTCTTTTAAGGACAATGACTGCTTGTGGATGATGCTTTGAGTAGATGGATGATGGATGGTAGGATACGTTCTTCCTAACTTGAAGATTTCGGGGACGAAATCCTTTAAGGAGGGGAGAATGTAACAACCCGTATTTTAGACAACACATTATAACTTAAAACAGGGCAGAATTAAATGTTAAAGTCTGAATCAGGGGAAACGGGCTATGCCATTGCGTTCGTCTCGGAAAAATACGCGGAATAGAGTCCGAGTTTTCGTAAATCGGAGTCCGTATGATCGAGATATGGCCTCGCAAAGTTTCATGAAAAATTCAAATTCAAAAACAGATTCAAATTTTCAGAATTCAGGGTAGGCGGGAAAAAAATCCCGCCTAGACAGGTCGACAGGGGGGTCGACACTAGGGTCAACCTCCCCCCCCCAACCAGGTCGACACTAGAGTCGACCTTGGGGTCGACCCCCCCCCCCCCCAGGTCGACTGGGGAGTCGACCTGGGGGTCGACCTCCCTGGTCGGCCAGGTCGGTCTGGTGCACCTGTTTCGGCTCCTGGGTCTTGTTTTGGGGGCTTGTGACGATTTTAGATGACTCAGATCTATCCTAGGGTTTATCCTATGGCTAAAACTAATCCTAAACACTATAAAAAGACCCTAAGACCTAGCTTAAATCATACTATTTCATTTTAGCCTCATGCAACCGCCATTAAACCTAGAACTCTAAATTAAAAATACAAAGAACAAAATTAAAGAAGACGAAGGATGATTCTTGAAGGCTACAACTAGAAGCTACAACAACTACGACGCTTTAGACAACGGATTTGGGGCTATTTGATTTAAAGTTTTGATTTGGATTGCTTGCTTCATATTGTAAGTTCTATGTCACTTTTTAGGCAAAAACGCTAAAATAACATGGACATGCTATGAATTGAAACCGGATTTAAGAACTATTATTAATCCATGTTTATAATGTTTATATTGCTTAACTTTGAATCAAAATTTGGGAATATTGCTATGTTAATGTTGCAAGTTAAACTTATCATGATGTTGATGTTGTTATGAATCACTTGGGCTTAATTTTATTGCAAGTTGAACAAATACATGTCCATGGAATCATTATGTTCATTAAAATCCTCATGTTGATTAAACCATGCCTATGAGGCTAATTAAACCATGTCTATGATATTAATGAAACTATGCCTGTGATGTTAATATACCTATCATGCTAATGACAAATTGGGAATTGCTAGGTCATGATGAAAAGTTGGAATCATTATGTTTATAATGCTAGATGAGAATCATTATGTTAAAAATACTAAATTGGAATCCACTATGCCTATTAGAATTACCATGCCTTTAATGTTTCATGTTTGTAATAAAATTATTATTATGCCCGCAATGATTATTATGCCTAGGATGTAAAGTTGAATTCATCATGCTGAACTAAGTTGGAACCATTACTATGCCAAGTTATCATCATGCTAGTATTGAAACCATGTGATATGTTATAGCCTGTTTATTATGCAAGTGATGTTGGAATTGTCACATATGCTTATCACATGTTTGGTGTTATTCCCCTTTATCTCTTGAATTGTTTATGCTTGTGAACGAAGTACGTTTATATGCGTTGGGGGTACGATTGGGTAGAATAGGCAAAACTTGAATTGATTATAATCATAAACTGTGAAATTTGGCATAAGTAGAACATGAAATATGGCCCGAAAACTTGACTTGAACATGCCATAACTTGACTTGAAACATGCCTTAGTTGGGCACGAAATTGACATATGAACATGCTATGAAAATAGCACGAATCTAATAAGAACATTGGCATGACTTTAGAAAACAAGAAAGTGGCCAACTCGAGGTTGGGTTGAGTTTGTAGTGTAAATCTGCCCGGAACCGCCCGGCAAATCCAGTTGCTACAAACAATAGAATCCAATGTGGGTAGTTGGTCATATCGCGCTTGAAACCCGAGGTTGGGTTGAGTTCGTAGTGTAAACCTGCCCGGAACCGCCCGGCAAAATCCAGTGGCTACGAACAATAGGATCCAATGTGAGTGGTTCGGTGCATTAACGAATCAATTAATGCCAATTAGGGTTAAGTCATGAACATGAAAAGACAACTTAACCAACTAGAACACGATTTGTAGGGCTAAGTCATGAACTTGAAACGACAACACTTAGCCAACTTGACATGACACGCAAGCGGGTTAAGTCACGAATTTAAATGACATACTTAACCATCTTGACATGACTAGACGGGAAAAGGATTAAGTCACGAATTGCATGACTTAATCGGTTAGGCGGGTTAGGTCACGAATTACATGACCTAATCTGTAGGCGAAACCCTAGACACGACCCTTTTCAGCAGTAACCCTCTAGATGTATCAAGGTACCCTGGGGATAGGCCGGGTGGGGCACGATTACTGGGCTGATTGTAAGAGGTGAATGACGACAGTGGGGTATGCCAGTGTAGGTTCGGTGGGCTACGGTCGTGCATGTATTCCGGGGCAGACACTGGGTATCCGTAGATTTATCTGTGCATCTTGAATCGTGTCAGGGGTTGACACCCTAGGGCTGATACACCCGAAGGTGGACCCAGCACAGGTGACTACATTCGTGATTAGCCGTATGATACGGACACTTAACGAGCTAGAACTTGTAGGGAGCCGATCGACTAGATAATCGCTCCGTAGGACCCCGTAATTGGGTCAGACCCCGTTTCAGGGTCATTTCATGATATTGGGCCGTGGGATTTATTTCGTGATTAACTAGTGACATGGGCTTAGTATACTAGTATGGTCGATGCAACGAATCTTGAACATGTGATGCTTTATTTGACTTGTCTTGACTTATCATGATCACCTTAGTCTATCTTGTCCACCTTGACACCATTCTCAAGTTTAGTTCCAGTTCATACATGACATGATGTTTTAACCGTCTTTACACTAAAAGTCACTAGAACTTACTCAGTCTTTATGACTGACCCTTTTCCTTTCGCCTCTTTTTCTTTTGTTTCCCCCCCAGGTTCTCAGGGAGGAAACACTAGCTCTTAGCCTGGATATCACTTGCTTTGGCTCAGCACGTACGGTTTGCTATGGCTGCTTCTTTTTACTGCACTTGGGGAATAAGCTGTTTTTCTGTTTTTAAGTCATTGCTTCTTTGGCTATTATTACAAGACAGTTGTAAGGAAGTTGTTATCTGAAATATTTGTAAGAGACATGTTTTATTTTGGAATAAAAGGAAGTTCTGTTTTACTCATAAATTCTTCAATTGTTTACTTAATTATTTATTTATGTTCTGTCTTGTGATAATTCTGTGACATTATCTCAATAATACCCCTTCAAAACTAGTGCATTCCCTTTGAGAGTGACTCTAGCGGAGGTAGGGTGTTACAATGATATTTAAACATATTTGTCGGTACTCATTAATGTTAAAGGCTATCAATAATCTCATTATCTCTACTTTTCTATTCTACAATTTGCCTTTACACAAAGCACGGACCTCATTCACATTTATATGCACTTTACTTACCACTTTATTTCTATCGCTTATTAAAATGTAATGACATTTTGCATAGTTACATTACTTCTCTTTTACAAATGATACAAATAATTTTACCATTCAACACATTGTTGAATAACCCACTAACCATTGAACTCCATCTTTACGCTGCATTCTAAATGCCAAAAAATATTATCTTCTCATTTTACAATAGTCTACTCATTCTTCCACTTGGTCACCCAACCCAATACAATACATCCTCTACCTTTCTTCACCACAAATTGCTTAATTTACTCCAAGCTATCTCAATCATAACTACAAATTCACATGCTACAACTAAGACTACTTCAACCATTTTTCCATTAACTCAGTACTCCCGCGACATAATAACATCAACTTATCTACAATACTGACTCAAATTCAACTCCAACTTTTTCCTGCATACCGTTACATCACTCCTGCTCCCTAACATTCTTTCTCCACTTGCTAATTATAACCCAACAAAACCCACCACCCTCCGTGTGCATAGCACGGGGTTCCAACCTAGTATATAATATATTTACACCAATAAGCATACGCATCTATACTAGGAAGCTTTATCATTTTCTTCCCTTTTTCAGCTTAAATACTATCTTAGGAGTATCCACTAAAGGATTCTTCCTTTTCTTTCAGATAGTAGAATGGCTGATAATCCTACTGAGTAGGGTAACCAGGCAAGTCCCTGATACTTGCAGAATGGTTCCAACAATATCTTCGTACTGTGGAACATGTCCCTGTTGCTAATCCCGCCCCTGTAACAACCCGCCCAGAATGAGCCTAAATTTCAACCTAGAAAAGGCCCATCAAAACTTAGAACCATTCTAAGTGTGTCATTGGTTTCTGTAAGGAATAACATTTGCATAGATAATTTAAACATATATACTTCGAATGGAAATCTCACACAGCGGAAAGAGAAAATATAATACTGAAATAAGGTGTACCACTTTACTTAAAAATCACAAAATTCCATCACAATAGTCTAGATTACATATATTCCATGGGTACGTCAAATAATTCATTCTTAAATGCTTCCATAAGAAGTACAGTAATAATAATTAATAAAAGCATGACATCTTCATCTCAACTCCCATCATGATTCCGACCATGAATTCTACCCCATCCACTGATCTGTTGGATATGTTAAGAAGAGGGGTCAGAACATAAAGTTATGTGTGACTGAAATATGGTGTTTACTTAAAGTCCATACCCTATATTTTTAGTAGGTTACATATGTCAAGGCATGTCTACGCAACACACAACATTCACACAAACACCAAGTGTTTAACCAATGAGGTAGATATCCAAGTCGATTGCTCATTAGTGTTTTTAGGGTAAAGACCCAACGAGGTGGGCATTCTCGGTCACCTATGGCCCTATTAAAGGTGGATTATTATGATCTCTTATAACCCTGAGGCGAACCCTAGCCCCTTAAGACCTCGTCCTAGTACGTCAATGTTCTTAAGTCTATACTCTCAATTGTAATGTGAGAATTAGTATTGCAAACGTTACTACTTAACTGATATTACGGTAGAACACCTGTGTCGCTTAAGACTTCTCTTAGACAACTGGTAAGCATGCAATGGCAGGCCACATATCTTTTATATACAAATTCGGTCACTAGTTGAACCCTTACAAGCTTCTAAAGGAAGTGGACATCCCCTGTGAACTACACTACTCCGTTACCGCTTACGCCTTACCACTTTTAGAGAATGAGGACCCAAAACTTACTTCAAATCTAATAAGGGTGGGCCCCATTACTTTGGTTCCTATCCAAGGAATAAACCTTAGTAGGGATCCTAGTCATAACCACTTAACAGCCAAATTAGACTGAAAGAGAGTCAACCACTTAAGACCTTCTCAAGGCATAGTAAACCTGCCTATTTTCACACACAATAGACTTATATATAGTTATATATACACACACTGGACTTCTCACATTAAACTGTATACATGTAGATGCTGGATACGCCGGGCGGTTCCGGGCAGGCTTGTACTACAAGTTGGTATAACCTCGTGTCATAGTGTACTAAGTTTGAATGGCCCATGGCACCCAGACATCTCACATTTGTTGGGCCTACTTGTGGTTGTTGGATTTGTTGGTCAGTTCCAGGCAGGATTATACCACAAATGACAACTAACCTCGTGTCTGTGTGTCACTATTTATATATGTAAAGCCATTTTATACGGACTCACAAGCAATCAATTATATATATGGGGACATTTCAAATTTGAATTCTATCCTAATCGCACTTATTACATTAATATAACTTAATTACATTGATTACGTTTATGTAAGTATACTTATTATAATAGCTGAATAACGCTTAATGTTCGTATGAACAGGAGGACATTCTAACGAGATAGCAATTGTCAATTTATCCTAAATTAAGGTATACAAGTTAATTTTCCATATGTTTGACCGCAACAATTTAGGCATGTGAAATAATAACGCAATAACAGATAGCAATGAATGCAAAATATACATACATACAAATTTCAACTTGCATCCTAGGTTTGTTGGAATGATTTCAATAATGGACGTATAATATATACATGTATGTTTATATGTTCCATTTTATCTAATTCTCTCCTTTTTGGTGTTATGCACATAAAAACGATTACATTTGATATATTTCAAGTATGAATACGTTTGGATTCAAAATAGAATCCGAACCTAATCAAATCACGGAATAACCAAATTTAAACCCTTTTAGGTTATAATTAAATGTTTACATAAGGGTAAATTATACAAAGTAGAAACAACAACAAAACCCCTTTCATCCTTTATCCAATATTAAGATCAAAAATCCTCAAACCTAAATAACATGACAATTCTTACGCAAATATAAAATAGAGGATTTGGGGTTTTTTTTGTATTAATGTTATCGATCTCCAAATCCTCTTAGGCATAGTTATTAACATGTTAATTTATTAAAAAACCAGAATATGCCTAAGAACACAATATTCCACTCACAAAACTAAGGAAGAACAAATAGGATTCTTGTTGTAGATTCATATCTGTGCTTAATCTTCGCGACAAACGTGCTCCAATCCTACTAATATATGTAAGAAACATCTTTTGAAATCATATGTATATATCTAAATTCCGGAAAAACCTGTATGAATTTAGATTAGAGAGAAGATAAGAATGAGGGTTAGAGGAATAGAAGAGAAATTCCTAACCTTTTCTGCAATTTAGCAATGACAGAAGGATGATATGGAGGTAGAGATAAGAGAGCGGCTTGGGTTTTTTTGTGTGATTTGAGGGCCTATATATATTTGCTTGTGTGAGCGTGAGCCGTTAGATTATTCAGATTTAATCTTGGCCATATATTTATATATATCCCTTTAGAAAACCCTAACCAAACAAAGATTCATTGGGCTCCTCAACCATTAAGCGGTCGACCTAGGCGTTCGATACCCCTTCTAGGGGGAGGTTGACCTCCTGGTCGCTGAAACGCCCAATGAATTTATGCGGCACTGAGGTGTCTAATTAAATAATATGTTGCTTTATTTTCTTTTCTTTTTCCTTACTAAGAATATTCTCTGTCCCCATAACCTTATCCTCTGTTTGAATTTCAAATTCACCCTTATTTATAATAATATATTTTGGATATATATATTATTCATCTAATTATATATATTTTCTGCGTTTTACGGTCCAAATTCATTTGCTTGTAACTTCTTCATTCATTGACTGTTTTCAGCATATTATATATGAAAATGATTCAGAATTTCTCCACGAATCCAAATAAAACATTTTCATAGCTAAATCCTTAAAGCGGTAAAATCTCATTTTCCAGTCTTATTATTAAATTATTTATTTATATTTAATATTTATGTCTTTTACGGGGTGTTATAGCCTCCAGCGGCACCTGCCGCTCCTATTGCTGAGGTAGCCTTTGACTTTTCTCGCTTCTATAAGAGCTTTGAAAACCTTGGAGGGAAATCATTCACTGGGATGGAAAGTTTTACTAGTGCCCAATCTTGGATTTGGACTCTGACAGAATATTCGAAGCTACTGACATGCCTGATGAAGTGAAAAGGAGAATTGCGGCCTGACACTTAAAAGATGAGGCCCTCGAATGGTGGAAGTTAGCATTTATTGAGAATGAGGGCCGAATATTTACATGGCTTGAATTCAAAACCCATTTCGAAGCAAAGTTTTTGCCAAGGGCAGAAATGGCTATCCAGTTGGAGAAGTTCATCCACCTTAAGCAAAGAAGCTTGAACTTGTAAGAGTATGTTGCCAAATTTACCGAATTATGTAAGTTTGTGATAGGTTTGATAGACACCGCCATGAACAAAGCCTTGAGGTTTGTTAAAGGGTTAAACTCTTCGCTGAAGGAAACTTATTAGCCCAAGTAACATTTGGGGCAACTTTTGGAACCCTAGTAAAGAAAACTATCCTATGCACGGATGAAGGCTCCAAAGAGGACAAATAAGGCGAGAAAGGAGAAAGGGGTTCCAACAAGAATAAGAAGAAGGAATGGTTGAAGAACAAGAAGAAAGGGGGCAAATTCAAAAAGGAAGCAAAGACTTGTACGAGGTGCAACCGCAAGGGCCATGAGGCCAAGGATTATAGAACCTGGTTGGAAAAGAAGGAATTGAAAGGAATGTGTTACAAGTGCCACGAAGAAGGACACATGTCTAAGGACTGCCCAAAGCCCAAAGTTATCAAAAGTGGCCAGAATTATGTAATAAAGGCAGCACCAATTCAAAGTCGAACCCCAAAAAACCAAAGGTAACCCACAATTGAAGGTATAACTTCTCTTTTTGAAAATTCTGTATACACCTTGTTTGATTCCGGAGCGACTCATTCATTTATCCCTAAGAGGCTAGTTAATCTGTTAAACCTTTAAATGTCTATCTCTGATAGTCTGATAGAGGTGACCAACCCTATTGGAGGATCTTAGTATCTTAAACTGTTTTATAAAGACCTCGTATCGGAGGTCGACAATGTCAAGTTCCTTTGCGAAGTGTATGCATTGTATTTTATGGGGTATGACCTTATCCTAGTTATGGATTGGCTATCATTTTATGGGGCTATCCTAGATTGAGATAAGAGAATCGATCATCTTAGGAGTCGAGGAGGACATAGCCTAAATAATCCTTGTAATGTTAGAAACAAGGATAAAGCCTTGTTATATTCCTTATCTTCTACTTCTGAAGGACCATCTTCGGTCCCTATAGTAAGTGAATTCTTGGATGTCTTTGAGGAAGTCACGAGACTTCCACCCCACAAAGAAATCTCTTTTCGTATTGACCTAGAGAAGGACACTAGACCCGTAGCACTACCCTTGAGGCATATGGAACCCAAGGAAAGAAGGGAGTTGGATAAGAAGATTTCAGAATTATTACAAAAAGGTTTCATTCGGCGAAGCACTTCAGAATGGGGTGCATCTGTTGTGCTTACCACCTAAGCAGACAGATCTTTAAGACTTTATGTGGATTATAGGGAACTTAATCAATTAACCAAGAAGAATAAATACCCCTTACCTAGAATCGATGAACTTTTTGACCACTTCGGAGGAGCCTAAGTATTTTCCTAGTTAGACCTTGCTACTGGATTTCACCAGTTAAGAATTGCGGAGGACAGTAAGGACAAAACTGTGTTTAGCACACCGGATGGATTATTCCAATGGGAAGTTATGCGCTTCAGACTAACGAATGCACCCGCCTTCTTTGTTGAACTCATGAATAGAGTGTTTAAGGGCATTCTAAATAAGATTATGGTAGTCTTCGTAGATGATATGCTTATATTTTCAAAAGACCGTAAAGAGAATGAAGATCACTTAAGACAAGTTCTAGGGACATTAAGAAATAACAAATTGAAAGCAAAATTCTTGAAGTTCCATTTCTGGAGGGAAGAAATAAGATTTTTATGACACATTGTGTCAAGCGAAGGCTTGGCCGTAGACCCCGCAAAGATCGAGGCAATCATGGAATGGAGGATACCTCGAAATTCTACGGAAGTGAGAAGCTTCCTCGGATTGGACGGATATTATCGGAAATTCATTAAGGACTTTACAAAGATTGCTACTCCTTTAACCCAATTAACAAAGAAGAATTTGGTGTTTTCTTGGGGTAATAAATGTGACATAGCCTTTAAAAAATTAAAGGAAGTGTTAACTAGCGCGCCAGTCCTAATTATACCCGATGGTTCAAAATTGTTTACAGTTTACACCGATGTGTGTGGGACCGGTTTAGGAGCGGTTGTTATGCAAGAAGGAAGAGTAGTTGCTTACGCTAGTAGAAAACTCAAGGATCTGGAGAAGAGATCCTCGGTTTATGACATTGAGTTAGCCGCTGTAGTATTCACTCTTAAAATGTGGAGGCATTATCTTTTAGGGGAGAATTTGAACTTTTTACGGACCACATATCCCTAAAGTATTTATTTTATCAATGTGACCTAAAGTTGAGGCAACAACGGTGGATGGAATATATTGCCTCATTTGATTTCATGATCCAGTATACCCTGGGAAAGGGAAATGTTGTAGCGGATGCTTTAAGTAGGAAACATGCAACCTTGAATGCGGTATTATAATGGAAACAAATAGAGTTTCTATCTAATTTTAATTAGCACCCCTCGCCAACCACTTCTAATGGTTTTCTTGGATCTAAGACAATTAGACCTACTCTAAAAGAGAGGATTCGAAGTACCCAAGATCTTGACAAAGAATTAAGGAGCATAAAGGAGAAAGTGGGAAGGAAAGAGACCTTTCCCGATTTGGTTAGATATTCGATCGGCGATGATGGCAGTTTACTTTGGGATGGATGACTTTACGCCCCTAAGGATAAAGGGTTGAGGAAAGAAATTCTAGAGATGTGCCATAGGTCAAAAATGACCATACACCCCAGTGGGGATAAAATGTACAAAGATATGAAGAGGAATATCCATTAGGAAGCAATGAAGAGAGATGTAGCCGAGTTTATGGCCAAATGTTTGACGTGCCAAAAAGTAAAAGCAGAGCAAGGGAAGGCCGGAGGATTATTACTACCTTTAGAGATCCCCTTGTGGAAGTGGGAACATATCTCCATGGACTTTTTTAATGGAATTCCTAGAAGCCAAAAGGATAATGAGGCTATTTGGGTTGTGGTAGATTGTTTAACAAAAAGTGCCCATTTTATACTAGTCAAGAAGACAAGGGCTGCAACCTCGTTAGCCAAATTATATGTCAAAGAGATATTCAGACTACATGGTATCCTATTGAGTATTATGAGTAATAGAGACCCCTTACTCACAAGAGAATTTTGGAGAACCCTAAAAGCAGCATTGGGAGCAACCCTCAAACTAAGCACAGCCTATCATCCGTAGATAGATGGCCAGACAGAAAGACTGAATCAGACTTGGAAGACCTGCTCAAAGCTTGCATCATCAACTTTGGAGGAGTTTAGGAGAAGCACCTACCGCTCGTATAATTCTCCTATAACAATAGATTTCAAATGACGATTGGTATGGCCCCTTTTGAAGCACTTTATAGGAGGCCATGCAAATCACCAACTTGTTGGTGGGAAACTACTGACAAGGTTCCACTCAGACCAGACTTCGTTTGTGATTCCATGGAGAATACATCCTTGATTAGGAAGAAGATGAAGCAGCTCAAGACCATCAAAAATCGTATGCCGATAAGAAAAGGAGGGAACTTGAGTTAAATGTTGGAGATTTGATATTTGTAAAAGTATCCCCTCTCATGAAGACTGTTCGGTTTGGGAAGACTGGGAAGTCGGCTCCAACATTTGTTAGGCCTTTTGTTGTCATCGAGAAGATAAGATCTTTATCTTATCGAGTGGATCTCCCAGAGCATCTATAGGGAATCCATAATGTTTTTAATGTATCTCATAGAAGGAAATGCCTTCACGATTCTACTATCACACTCGAGCTTGATGAAACTGGGGACATAGAGAAACTCGAGTTGGAGTCCTGGGTGCCCCGTGCCACTGTAAGGATTGTAGAGCACAGAGTCAAGTGACTCCGCAACAAAACCGTTCACCTTATCCGAGTACAACGGGGAAATGATCCCGCAAAAATCACATAGGAGACCGAGGACAAGATGAGACAAACTGTTTACACCAAAAATGGTCTAAACACCCAAGGTACTAAACTATACTTCACCAGTTTGGTAAGAAATAAATGGAATCGTGTTTAATCAGCAATAAAAAGTGCGAAAAAAGTAAAGTAGAGACAAGATTTAGAGTGGTTCAGCCGTTAACGAGGCCTACGTCCACTGTGAAGGTGATTTCCTGCCTTATAATGAGAATTACAAAGTACATCCACTCTCTCTTTTCATACATTTCTATATCCACTCACTATACCCTAGTTTATATATTTCAATCTAAGGAATTATACAAGAGAGTAGTAGAATTTAAGGAGAAGAAGGATGAATGAATGATTAAGAAGCAGGATGTCTTCCTTTTCCTTCACCGTAAGATTGTCCTTGATGCCATGGCCGAATCTGTGGTTGAGGATGAAGTTCAGCAGCACTTCGTGGTTATTCCCCTCGTCCCCTCCGTTATGTTGGTAGCCATGGTGTGTTTATAGGTGAACTTTCCTTGGTAAGTGATCTGGAATCTGTTTATCCAGGCTGTGGATCATTCATTCTATTAATTACAACCAAGTCACTGGTTAGCTGTAGCTAGCTGTCCGTGGCTGTATCCAGTTATCATGTGCGGACGGCTCGTTGGAACGAGTATCTTGAATAGCTGAGCGGGTACAATGTAAGCGAGCGTCCTGTGAGCGCTTTGGGAGATCTTGTGAGAGCGGAATGCGGGTCTGGAGTTGATTCTCCTTTGTTCCTTGCGCGACCGTCCTTCTTGGTCCAAAGGCGTTCGTCTTCTTGCTGCCTTTATATGGCGCTGTTAGGCTTTATGGCTATGTTATGAGGTCGCTCCCGCTTATGTTGAATGGGCGACTTGCTTTACTTCGGTGTTTGAGTGGTTCTCATGATCTGTGACCTTTATCTTTATCGGATCGCACTTCTCATAATATGTTATGCTGTTGTCTTCTGTCACATTGGTTGACTTGACCTACCTTGGGTTCGATATGTGCGGTTGCATCGTGCATGACCGATCCTGGTGATATCCGCCTTGTATCCTTTACCCAATGTGCGTATGGATTTTTAGGGATTAACACTTGCCCCTCGAAGTCTGTGATTTCTTTTTGTATGGAATCACTGGCTTCGACATATTTGATCGCACATTGGTTGGTGGGTTTGTCCTGACTTGTTGAGGGCCCGGTCGTGCCGAATATTAAGATTACTTCATCATCGCTGATTGGTATTGTCTTTTCCTGTGAGCGAGAGGCTCGATGTATCTTTTTGATTATTGTGCGAATAGCTAAATTTCGGGATGCTAGTTGGGACTTGATGAGACATTTCTTGCGTAATTGAGCACTAAGTTGACATAGTGAGAATGTACTGGATGAATTAGGTTCAACGTTCTGCGCCTTCATAGATAGCTTATATTTTCAAAATTTGGATATTTTGACAATTGCCTATCTTTGGGCACTTGGCGGGATATTTTCCGGGTACGTTAAACCGGATCATCAGATCTTAATTGAGCTGTCATATCACAAAAAGGGGCTTCCAGTCCTCTTAAGTATTGTCTCTTCATTTTCCCGCTTTCATATTTCTTCAATAAGCTCATTTTAATGGCGATTTCATCGTAGAAGTCCTCGTTGTTGCTTCTTGAGGCTTCGATTATCTTTACTTGATCGATCGTCTTGCCCATCCTCCTCTAGTCGATGGTTTCTCTCAACTTTTTTCTGACTACAACGCTCCTTTCTTCGAGTTGAATTTCACTTGTAAGTGAATTTTCTTCTTTTTATCTATGATTTCGGGTTAACTCTTTTAGCTTTGTAAAGGAAGATTCTCAATTGGCAACACCGAGTTGCTGGGACACATAGTTGCGATATTTGAGAAGCGTTAATTTGACTTGGTATGTGCTTGGACTTCAGGCGGAATCCTTTGGTGATAAACCTTAGCCCTTTTTACGCTGGGAAGTCATTTACCGAAATGACTAAGAGACGATATCCCCTAATTCGCCATGCCTTAACCGGTTGTTCAATGAAATAATTATATCGTGGTGATACTTATGCTTTTCCTTTGAACCTTAACCATTCAGTTTGTAATTTCTTTTTAAGCATACTTACCTGTGCTGTCATGTGACTAACCGCCTGTTCATCTCAATCCCAGTTAACTCATTATGTTTGGGGAACGAGAGGATTTGGATCGGGCAGGTGAGGTTGCCCTAGCTACTATTCTAGTTTGGCTGTTAGTTAGATTCATCCACAACCTCACTTTTTTGACGGGGTGGCAGCCAGCTGCCGTAAATCGACGCTTCCTTTTGATCAGTTTTTACAAATGTGCAATCGCTTTGGGTTTTCACATGATGAAACTTGATTTCCCAGAAAGGGAGAGTTGGCAGGTTGTCCGCCCTCTGGGTATGTAGCGGTCAATTGTCATATGCTGTCCAGCGGGGCGATTCCCCCCTTCAATCCTTATCTGGAGTCCATTTTACGGCAACTGGCCATTGCCCTGTATCAGCTGCATCCTAGTGGGTATAAAATCTTACTTGGGCTGTACATAATTTTCATGAAGGTCCGACAGCGGGAACCCACGTTTGCGGATATTTGCTCTTTACATACTTTTAAGAGGAGGGAGGTAGACGGTCCCTCTTTGTTTTTATGGAGAGTATGCGTGATAGAATTATCACTGGTTTGACGGATGGAGCTAAGGGGTTTCCGGATCAATATTTCTTTATCCGTGTCCTGGTAGATTTCATGGACGATGGGCCAAAGGAGGTAATTATACCTTTGCTCCTGGAGTTCCTACTCCTTTTCTCTTTCTCATTCGGTTTTCTTTCTAACTTTTGTAGTGATTCCTTCTGTTGCGGGACTTACTTTGGATCAAGGCCTCCTTAATTCTTTAATTTCTATTGACAAAAGGGAAAGGAGCAGAGAGGTGTTGCTTTCAGAGGAAAACCTCCGTAAGTACCAATTAATTTTCCCTACATGATCTCTTGGAAAAGCTTTTGTTCACTCCTAAAGTCCTGCTGGTAAGTCTCTTAAAGTGAAACATTTAATCCTTGATATGAGCGATCGACCTTCGTTGTTAATTACCGAAGGGGGTGATAAGAGAGTTAACGAGAACGCATATGGTTTGAGGGTCGATGTAACTTCTGGAACAACCACCGGGAGTTCTTCTTGTCCTGTTTTTCAGGCGGAAGGTTCCTCAGGGACATTTGGAGACCTGGGAGATTTGGACTCTGCCGAATATTTGAGCCAAGGTGATGTGGTGATGCCTGACCCCGTTGTATCTGATATGGGAGGAATGTGAGGGCCTTCTCAGCTTCCTGAGAAAGCCTCTGTTTTTACAGCTTCCCCTAGAACCGGTTTTGACACCATTTTACTTACGGCATAATTTCCCGTTAGTTTGACAATCTCTGAATGCTTGTTGAACTCATACTTTGTTTATTTCTCAGGTGTAAATGCAGATTGCTCATTGTCGGGTAGTTTCTCTCAACAAGCTGATCTTACTGATCCACGAAGCCTCCTACAGTCTTGTCTTTCCTGTTATTCGAAGCACCCTCAATTATCTTCAAGTTTTCAGGTCCGACATACTTCTGAACTTTCAATGGTTGATTCTTTAAGGCGTGAGGGAATTGATCAGGCTAAGATGCTTGCACCGACTGAGTCTTCTGCGAGATCTATTTTCCCGACTCCTACTCAAATTCAAATAATACATGATCGTCTGCCTTATAAGGTTCCTCGCTCAAGGAGTGCTTCAATGGTTAGGACTTGAGGGGAATGCATTTCGATCTGGATTTACACCCTCACGATAAGCGAAATGCTGCGAAGAATTTGGATGCCATAAAAAGTGGTGTGAGCAATCAACTTGGTGTTGTTAAGGATCAATTCGAGATACAGTTGAATCTAGTCATGAAAGATGTTGATAAGCAACTGGAGCATTGGGCCAAATTCGGTTATGAGTTCTAGAGATTGAATGCTCGACACCTTGATCATATCGAAACCTTGGAAAACGAAAAAACTGGCCTGATCCACTTGATTAAATCCCAAGAATCTGAGATGACTTCTTTAAGGAGTGGTCATGCTAAAGTGGACAGCTTAGAGGCCAGAAATGTCGAGCTCAAGAAGGAATTGGAGGGTGTACGAGCGCAGCTTTTTAGAGGCTCGATTTGCTCGAGAACTTGCTGAGTGCCATATGGCCTTAGAAAAACAGGCTTTGATTTCTTTAGAACAGGAAAACATGGCTCTCAAAGGCCAACTTTCTTCCTAGAGTGAAACCATCACAATCTTTGAAAAGGATATGATCAAGTTGCAAAAAGAACTTGATTAAGCTAGAAATGGAATTGACAATACTCTGTTTCAATTCTATGTTTGCAGTGTCATGAGTCGTGGAAGCTTAAGTTACTTGGATAAGGATTTTCCGCGGACTCTGGCCCTTGTTGCGGAGCGAATACTTTCTTATTCCGATGATGTCGATGATGAGTTCCTTCAAGAACAGCTTTTAGAAGAGAAAGATCGTGAGGCTCTAGTTAAGGGTAGGGGGATTTTGATGAACGAGCGAGTTCAATCGCTTAGGAAGGAACGTTCTGACGCTATGATTCCTTGTGCCCCACCTGACTCCGTTGGGGTTGATACTTCGAGCCCTCTTATTCCCCCAACGGAACGCTCTACCTTGGATATCGCTAGAGGTCAACCTGTTATTGAGTGTTCATATCAAGAAAATGTTGTGGCACAGTGCGCGAGTTACGGCTACACTTCTTTAAACACGGACGATCGTGGAGCGGACTTCGTATATCCAGCAGCTTCAGGTAAAATTGACATCTATCAATCTTCCCCGGATCTGGATTATCTTATTTCTTCACCTGGGATTGCTGAGTTTAGTGCTTGTTATCCTGTTGCATCAGGTGTACTTTCGCCCTCTTCTTTAGCTGCTTGCAGCGCTGCTGTCCAGCCTGCTACTGTCGACTCTATTTTGATCTCCACCAGTATGAATCCTCCTAGCATACCTTCATCAGAAGACCCATTTTACCAGATGCATCCGATCTAGAAGATTAGTACGATATTTGGAATACCAAGGCTGTGTCCACCCTGAAACGCAAAAGAAAGCTAACAGATTAATAATTGAAGATCACACGTCTTTTTCCTTTTGTCAACTCTTTTGTGTAGCTGGATCAGCAAAAGCCTGAACAACTGGTCCATCCTTCCCTGTATAAAAATTGCACTTGTGACCTTTATGGTCTGATTTTAGTTTATTTTCTTTTACTTGTTACGTACTTAGACCAGTTGTTTGTGCGAGTGCCTACCCTTGCTTAATATTTTATATTTGCGGACTTACGTTTGTATCGCTTAGGGGCTATCATAGTTTTATTACTTTCATTCTTATGAGTTGTCGTACTTTTAGTTTGTTGTTTGCGCAAATCTTATCGTTCGAATAGTTCTCGTAACGAAGTTATAACTAGGCCATGGCATGTTTTGAGTAGGCATTGGTGATTTTTTACACAATGGTGATGTCCCCATACCAAAGCTCTTTTTAATTTCACAGATTCTGTTGATTTCTCATCGTAATTTGGTCAATTCATGATTTCTTAAAAGCAATGCGTGGTTATTATGTGTTTTCTTTTGGGTGCCCCAATGGGTGGTCTTGGGTTTCAATTTCGACCCAAGTTCAGCCTTGTTAGCCCTGATTTTTCTAGGACTGAAAGACCTTGTTGGATACCCCCTTTCGGCTAGGATTTCTACTGTTGTAATTCATCCTTGGCTTTGTTTGACTTGGTTAACAACAAAGAACAAGAATGGCCATCTCCTTTCGGTCGGGTTTCTGTTTTTGCGCTGGTTTTTCCATCATGTTTAATCCTTCTGCATTTTATGCTTCATTCCGATGAGAGGACACTAATTTATCTCCACGAGCCTTGACTCAAAGAGATAAAATTCGTGCCCTTCACCTAACAAGGCGCCTCCCGTGATTGGCAATATTTTCCGTTTCAGGACATGTCGGTTTTTCCGACTTTTTGCCTTACCTTAGGACACAGACATTGGTTTACCTCATTGAGTTTGTTTTCTCAAGTTGGAAAACTTGTGTCCAGCACCTAGGAAGGTCACCTAAGAAGGTGCTTCTTCGGTGGGCTTAGTAATTTTAATCGTGGGACTTTTTCTGTGGGACTTTTTCCATTTCGGGACATGTCGGTTTTTTCGACTTTTTGCCTTACCTTAGGACACAGACATTGGTTTACCTCATTGAGTTTTTTTTCTCAAGTTGGAAAACTTGTGTCCAGCACCTAGGAAGGTCACCTAAGAAGGTGCTTCTTCGGTGTGCTTAGCAATTTTATCTATGGGACATTTTTACCATCTCCCTTCCAGCAAATACTTGCTTAAGGAAGTTCCACCTTTTGGCTTGTTGTTTGCCTTTAGACAACACACCCGGTTGATATGACGTGCTTATACATCTGATTTGGTTTGCATGTCTCTCGCGATGCTTTCGAATCATCTTGCTTAAGATATGCTTTAAGAGCCTTCCCTTTGCAATTAAGATGGGTATGATTAGCTGCTCCTATCATGCCTACATTTGAAAAATCAGTTTTCTACAGTGATGAGTATGGTACTCAAGTAAGCACATGATAACTTTCTCTGCATATGGCATTTGTAAGTGATTCATCGCCAAAAATGAATATAGCAAGGAAAAACAAAGTAGAACGAAAACAAAGTAGAACGACTAGTACTTCTTAAGAAAACAGAATACAAAAGAAAAACTGAGTAATAAGGTGGAATCACGGGAATTTTAGTTCAAAATTCCATGATCAGGACACCAATCGCTGATCCTTAGTCACGCATCAGTTCCGCGCTATTTTAGGCCCTTTCCACAGAGGGTTTACTGCCGCTCGTTTGCAGAGAAATGGGACAGTGGCCTCGCACATATTGTTGTAAATGGTTCTTTCTGACAAGCCTCTCGATTAGCGACTTCAAATGTCTGGATTCATTTGTATTGTGTCCTGGTTGGTCATGGAATTGATAGAACCTTCTTGATTTCATGGTAGCATTTTTGACTTGCATCCGTTCTGGGATTGGATATTTTATAGTGTCCTTCATTGCCCTGAAGATATTCTCTATGGTGTCATTGAGGGGGGTGAACTCGGAACTTCTGAAAAAAATGCGGTCTCCTTCTGTGCTGCTTGGCTTCGCCTCTTGCACATAGGATATTCTTTCGCTTTTCATCTCGTTCCGCAAAACGAGCATTTTTCTCCTTGCCAGATCCTTGCCAGGATCCATAATTATGACAGACAGCTTCCGGAATGGAACTTTCTTTTTCAGCAGAATATTCCATTTCGCTTGCAGGACTTGTTTGAGCGAACGGATCATTAGTGACACCTGTTGCGGCTTTTATGGCAGAGGCCTGGATAGCGAACATTGACTCGATGTTCTTTATCAACGCATTGTTTGCAATAGTTATTTGACTCGTTATCCCTGTCATTGCTTCTTCCAGCTCCCTTCTGATTATAGCCACCTCGACTTGTAACGGTTCCTTTTCTCTGGAACGGATGGTAGGCGATGTGTCAGCGCCGGAGACGTCACCAATTTTGTCTGTAGCAATTTCTCTCAGCATGCTCATGATCTCAGGTACAACGTTTCCCAAAAAATCTCGTCAGATCTGAATAGGAAGAGAAACGGACACGGCCCCATGGTGGGCGCCAAAATGTTTACACCAAAAATGGTCTAAACACCCTAGGTACTAAACTGTACTTTACCAATTTGGTAAGAAATAAATGGAACAGTGTTTAATCAGCAATAAAAAGTGAAAAGTGCGAAAAAAGTAAAGTAGAGACGAGATTTAGAGTGGTTCATCCATTAACGAGGCCTACGTCCACTGTGAAGGTGATTTCCTGCCTTATAATGAGAATAACAAAGTACATCCACTCTCTCTTTTCATACGTTTCTATATCCACTCACTGTACCCTCGTTTATATATTTCAATCTAAGGAATTATACAAGAGAGTAGTAGAATTTGAGGAGAAGAAGGATGGATGAATGATTAAGAAGAAGGATGTCTTCGTTTTCCTTCACTGTAAGATTGTCCTTGACGCCATGGCCGAATCTGTGGCTGAGGATGAAGTTCAGCAGCACTTCGTAGTTATTCCCCTCGTCCCCTCTGTTATGTTGGTAGCCATGGTGTATTTATAGGTGAACTTTCCTTGGTAAGTGATCTGGAATCCGTTTATCCAGGTTATGGATCGTTCATTCTATTAATTACAACCATGCCACTGGTTAGCTGTAGCCAGCTGTCCGTGGCTGTATCCAGTTATCATGTGCGGACGGCTCGTTGGAACGAGTATCTTAAATAGTTGAGCGGGTACAATGTAAGCGAGCGTCCTGTGAGCGCTTTGGGAGATCTTGTGAGCGAAATGCGGGTCTGGAGTTGATTCTCCTTTGTTCCTTGCGCGACCGTCCTTCTTGGTCCAAGGGCGCTCGTCTTCTTGCTGCCTTTGTATGGCACTGTTAGGCTTTGTGGCTATGTTATGAGGTCGCTCCCGCTCATGTTGAATGGGTGAGTTTCTTTACTTCGGTGTTTGAGCGGTTCTCAGGATCTGTGACCTTTATCTTTATCGGGTCGCACTTCTCATAATATGTTATGCCGTTGTCTTTGGTCACACTGGTTGACTTGACCTGCCTTGGGTTCGATATTTGCAGTTGCATCATGCACGACCGATCCTGGTGATATCCTCCTTGTATCCTTTACCCAATGTACGTATGAATTTTTAGGGATTAACACAAACTCACCCAGAGCTTTTCTCAGGTATCTTTTCTCAATTTTATGTTTATGGATGCATCGTGATGGCTAGATTGGAAGTTAGGAAATGGATGCGACACCATTGCACAAGCGCACTCACATAGAAATATATGCATAATTAGGTTGGTTGCATACATATTGCATCACTTATTACACCTACACGATAGGATTGAGCTCACTGTAGTGGATCTGCAGTTCATAATCTCAGCAAGTCATGGGTGCTTGTGGACGAATTAAAAAATAACATGGATGTACAACACGGATGTTTCAAGCGAGTTGTGCTTTTCTCCCCTTCAAACATATTTTGGAACGAAATCTATTTTAAGGGGGGAGAATGTAACACCTCAAAAAAGGCATAAATATTAAATATAAATAAAATAAACAATTTAATAATATGGCTGGAAAATGGGAATTTGTAGCTTTAGAAATTTGGATACCAATTTCTTTATTGGATTCCTGGAAATTTTTTGAATCGTTTTATATATAATAGGCTGAAAACGGTCAATGTATGAAGAAGTTACAAGAAAACGAATTTGAACAGTAAAACACAGTAAATAAATATATATATAATCAGATGAGTAATATATATATATATCCAAAATATAATTAAAATAAATGAGGGAGAATTTAAATTCAAACCAAGGATAAGACTATGGGGACAGAGAATATTTTAAGGAAAGAGATTAAGAAAATAAAGAAACATATTATTTAATTGGACACCTCAGCGCCACATAAGTTCATTGGGCGTTTCAGCGACCAGAAGGTCGACCGCCTCCTAAAAGGGTTGTCGATCGTCGGTCGACCGCCTGGCTGTTGAGGATCCCTATGAATCTATGTTTGATTAGGGTTTTCTAAAGGGATATATATAAATATATGGCCAGGATCACGTATGAATAATCTAATGGCCTACGCTTGCACAAGCGACTATATATAGACCCTAATATCATATAACAAAACCCTAACCACTCTCTTATCTCTACCTCCATATCATCCTTCTGCCATTTCTGAATTCCTCAAAATGTTAGGAATTTCTCTTCTATTCCTCTAACCTTTATTCTTATCTTCTCTCTACTCTAAATTCATATAGGTTTAGTATGAATTCTGAAATTTAGTGTACATATATATAAGATTCTAAAATATGTTTCTTACATATATATTAGGAGGATTGGAGCACGTTTATCGTGAAGATTAAACACAGATCTGAATCTACAACAAGAATCCTATTTGTTCTTCCTTAAATTTGTGAATGGAATATCGTGTTCTTAGGCATATTCTATTTTTTTTAACAGATTAACATGTTGATAGCTATGCCTAAGAAGATTTGAAAATCGATAACATCAATACAAAAAAACCCCAAATACTCTATTTTATTTTTGTAAGAATTGTCTTGTTATCTGGGTTTATGGATTTTTGATCTTAATATTGGATTGAGGATGAAAGGGGTGTTGTTGTTTCTACTTTATGTAATCCACCCTTACCAAAAAAAGGGTGAATTAGATAAAGTGGAACATATAAACATACATGTATTCATTTACTACTATCTGTTATTGTATTATTATGCCATCATGCCTAAGTTGTAGCGGTAAACATATGGAAAATTAACTTGTATACCTTCGTTTAGACAAGTTGACAATTTTTGTATTGTTAGAACGTTTCCTCGTTCATACGAACTTTAGCAATAATTATGCGTTATAATTATTATACTTATATAACCATAATCAACGCAATTAATGTAATATCAACATAATAAATGCGATTAGGATAGAATTTGAATTTGAATTGTCCGCACATATATATATTGATTGCTTGTGTGTGTATAAAATGGCTTTTCATATATATTAATAGTGACACACAGACATGAGGTTAGTTTCCATTTGTGGTAGAAGACAGCCTGGAACCGACCGACAAATCCAGCAACCACAAGTAGGCCGAACTAATGTGAGAGAACTGGGTGCCATAGGCCATTCAAGCTTAGTACGCTTTGACACAAGGTTAAACCAACTTGTAGTAGAAGTCTGCCCGAAGCCTCCCGACATATCCGGCATTTACATGTATATGGTTTAATGTGAGAGGTATAATGTGTGTATATATATAACTATATATATAGGTCTATTGTGTGTGAAAATAGGGAGGTTTACTGTGCCTTGAGAAGGTCTTAAGTGGGTGACTCTCTTCTTGTTTAATTTGGGTCTCAAGTGGTTTGGACTAGGATCTCTCCGAAGATTTATTCCTTGGAGAGGTACCAAAGTCATGGGACCCACCCGTGTTAGATTAGAAGTAAGTCTTTGGGTCCTCCTTCTCTAAAAGTTGTTAGGCATAAGTGGTAACATAGTAAGGTAGTTCACGGGGGATATCCACTTCCTCTAGAAGCTTGTAAGGGCTCAACTAGGGACATAATTGGTATGTAAAAGATACGTGGCCATTGCCTGCTCACCAACTATCTAAGGGAAGTCTTAAGCGACATAGGTGTTCTACCGTAATATTTGTTAAGTAGTAACGTTCACAGTACTACTTCTCATATTACAATTAATTAAAGTATAGATTTAAGAATGTTGACGTACTTGGACTGGGTCTTAAGGGGATAGGGTCTGCCTCAGGGTTATAAGAGATCATAAGAATCCACCTTTAATAGGGCCATAAGTTACCGAGAATGCCTACCTCGTTGGGTCTTTATCCTAAAAACACTAAGGAGCGATTGAATTGGATATCTACCTCGTTGGTTAGACCCTTTGTGTTTATGTGTGTGTGTGTGTTGCGTAAACATACCTTGACATACGTAACCTGCTAAATATAGGGTATGGACTTTAAGTAAACACCATATTTCAGTCACATAGAACTTTATGTTCTGACCCCTCTCCTTGAGATATCCAACAAGTCAGTAGATGGGGTAGAATTCAAGGATGGAATCATGATGAGAGCCGAAGATGAAGTCGTTATGCTATTTCTAGTAGTTATTACTATATTTCTTATGGAAACATTTAAGAATGAATTTATTGATGTACCCATGTAACAGATGTAATCTTGACTGTTGTGTTGGAATTATGTGATTTTTAATAAAGTGGTACATCTTGTTTTAGTATTATATATTCTCTTTCCACTATGTGAGATTTCCATTCGAAGTGTATCTACATGTATCTATGCAAATGTAGTTCCTTACAGGAACCAATGACCCATTTAAAATGGTTCTAAGTTTTAATGGGCCTTTTCTGGGTCGAAATTTAGGTCCATTCCGGGCGGGTTGTTATAGTACCACCTCTTGGTATTGCCTTCACTAATTCTTGTATTGGCTTCGATATCGAATCCTTGTATTGTCTTCCTGGCATTGCTTTCTGTATCAACTTCGATATCGGCTTCATTATCAGCACCTTGTATTGTCTTCCTGACATTGGTTTTAGTTTTGTCTTCGACTTCGATATCACTGTCTTGGTTTCATTGTTTCCTTCTTAGCATTGGCTTCGGCTTCGGTGTTACCTTCTTGGCTTCGGCTTTTGTGTTACCTTCTTAGCTTCGGTGTCGGCACTAAGTTGTTTGTTCCAACAGCTTAATGCCGATAGTATATTTATACCAACCATCACACCATATACATTTTTACATATATACAACCTCTACTCGCAACACTTTAGAAACCTAACCATTCATTCTAATTTATTTACATTTTCGAATATGCTTTTCAACATTCATTTAATAAGCATAAATCATAGAATTTATTTATTTGGAGTATCTAATTATAACTTATATCCTATTCCTATTACTACTCGCAGAATACTCATTATTACAGAGAAAATGTTGTCTATTCCATTATCTCCCATATTCCAGTAATTCGTTTCCTATTACAAATGAGCATACCTTGCCGATTTTTCTTAAGTTTCCTTTTATATCCAATTAATTCTCAAATAAGTCTCACATTCTTAATCACCACCATTACAAAGTCTTGAAGTAAAGAACCATGTATATTTATTTATTTTATTTGAAACTTAACATATAAAATATGGGTAAAACAAGAAAAATGAAAATTCTTGTAAAAATTTAAATTTTACAAGCTGTTACGTGGAAACTATAACAATTACAAAGTTTACTTTAAAAATTTCACCGTTTGTTGCTTTTTAAAAAATTTACATTTCTTTCTATAAAGCTTATAAATGTAAACTTTTGCAGTTATTGGGTTTTATTAACCTTTTATCAATTTAAAGAATTCTTCTTATATTTTGTCTAAAATTTAAATTTATAGTTTGTCTAATATAAGAAGTGGTAAACTTTTCAGATTTCTTTAAAACATTTATTTTTCAAAAATCATGTTTTCAATTTCTTTATGAATGGAACTATTACATGATTTGAGCCTATCAGTAAAAAAATTCACAGTCACTTCAAAAAATAATAAATTGGTAGTATGTCAAAAATCATTTTTGTCGGTTTTCTAGTAATGACTTTTTACCAGTTTGGAAAAACATATTTATTATTTTCCATCAAACTTTCCTATTCTATCTACTATCTTTCCGACAAAGGTTGATGTCCACTTTTTAACGGAAGTCCGTTTCTTATCTTAACCTTTTTCTTCTATATTCCTATTACTCCATTCTTAAGAATCCAAATAACTACCTCATAAATGTCTTTTATATCCATTTAAGCCAATCTAAGTAATGCTCATTCCTGTGGACATTTATTGTCTAACCGAAGTCAAGATTTATTCCTTCACATATATGGTTTTAATTACTCCATTAATGTTATCCGTTTACTATATCCTTTCACTTATTGATCATTTAGATCTTTTTTCAAATCTTTGAATTTCCATATTTATTACGGAAGTTTATACCATTTAACAAAAGTTGTACTTTCGTCTTTCCTTAAGACTAAGGATATTCATATGCAATAAACATAATTTTTTTCTTATTACTGATTATTTGAACGGCCAACTATCCCAAATTCTTTGCATTTATTTCTCCCTTATCCTCCCTATAAATGATAATTAAATCACCAATTTTATTTCCATTTACTACCTATTGAATAGGGAGTTTAAATCCTTTACAGTTATCCAACTTGGTGGTTCTCACAACCATTATGTGCTTGCCGATTTCTAAATTGGTAGGGAGGTTGCTAAATCACTGCTTGGTTTCTAAGGTATTTCTAGAAATTAAGGTTAATCCTCTTCTAGATGGATCTATAGACTGTGATATGCCAGAATTTTTACTAAGTTCAATTTTGAATTTTTATTGTGTAATTTACTTATTCTAAATATAAATTGATTTTTATAAGGTTTTAATATCGATATTATTTTTTAACAAGTATTTTTTTTCATTCTATAAATATGATTTTTGTATAGGAAAACTTGTTTTAAGAAGTTATATTTAATTTATAAAGTTTTATGAATATTTCAATATTTACAAGTAATGATATTATTTGATTTTGATAAGTATTTATTTTTAACCATTTATTGTATAAATTTTGGTAAATTCTATGTGTATACAGTTGATAAATAATATAGGTAAATATTTTTGGAATATTAATAAGTTATATATTTTGATGAATTTTAAGAGATAAGGTGGTTACACTTATAAGTGTTGGAAATTGGCTACATTTATAAGTGTTACAATTATGTTATTAATTTAAACTAATTTTAAATTAACCCTCAGAATAAGGATTAGATGATGTGTCCCTCTTATGTGTTTAAATGCATGATATGAGCTCCATGAAATAATCCAAGTGTCCATTTTGTTGTCTTCATGCATGTATTAGTTTTCATGGAAGATTGGGAAGTATCCCCTAGGTTAATGACTAAAATATCCTTGGAATTCCCTATATAAGGAGTGCCTAAACTTCATTTTACCTCACACTTCAGCCATAATCAAGTTATAATGCAGAAATTTCCTCCTGTTCCTTTTCTTCTTCACTTTTGAAATTTACTAGTAAAAGAAAATATACATTTCCTCTAAATCAAAAATCCATTTCTCTCAATCCATTCAAATTTAGCTGAAACGATCTACACGAATATTGTTCAGATCATCATTTCCGATTTTTAGAAATTGTTGGATTGAAATTTCGTTGTTAAACGAGAGAGATATCTCAGTTTTACAGAGAATGGAAAATATATGTAGAGATGTTCGAAAAATAAAATCTCTCGATCGAAGAAGAATGGATCGATGTCGTCTGTGCCACTGAGATCAGCAGTGTATGTATATTTTTCATGTGATTTTGATGCGATTCGATGTCGACACCTTCGATAGCCGAAAACTAGGGTTGAAGATTATCGATGGTGAAGCAACGATCAAAGAAACGGAGAGTGGCATTGCAACGAGAATGGAGAGATATTTGATGGGACAAATTTTGGTGAAGCTCGAGCAAGAAATGAGACACGCGACATGTATGGTTCACGCGATATTTTGGGTCTAGGTCACGGCATTTTGCAGATTGGATTTTGATCGGAGGCAGCAATCTTTGGGTGATGTAATGCAGCGGGGTGAGGATGTGAATACGAGTTCGCTGGTGATCACGGAATGGAGTTTAATGGAGCAAGTGATGGTGCACCGTGCACCACCGTGAACATCTATGGGTTTCCAAGCATGAAATAAAAGAGAACGGGAGGAGGAAGAAGAAGTGGAGCAGTGGGCCAAGTTTGTATGTGGTGAGCATTTGGGCTTTGGTCCTGGGTATGATCTATTTTCATTTTAATTCAAGTTATTTTAGTTCACAACTTTAAACACTCATACCTCACTCGTTTTAAACCCGATTTACTTACCGTTAGGTCCGTTAGAACCGTATCAAAAAATAGAACACAGTGGTATACCATATTGGTAATTTTAGTTAAGTAAAAATTTATAATAAAATAAAAAGTCGTATATATAAATATATAATGAAGATAGTTATTAATCGAATTTTAATATAAAAAATAGCAGAAAAATACCAGTTGCTAATAGAAGCGTATTGAAAGCAATACAAGTAGCGATATCAGTGTTCGTTGGCTTGTTCGCTCTGGTAATGAAGATTTTGGAGCTATTATGGTGAAAAATCCTAATTTAAATTATTTATTTAAGTTGATAGTGGTTGAATAATTAGTTATGATAAATTATATTTGGTTGGATATGGATGTTATTGTCTAAATGGATGCGTTGATAGCACATTGAACACCGATAATCGTTATTGACTGTAATGCTTGTTCACAGCTGAAATGTTTGTTTATTGATGGTGATTATAATTCATGTTCATCGGAATATGGTTGATTTATGGTTGTATGAAATCACACACACATTGTAGTTGTGAAATTATACCAGTGATTGATTAAATCTTCTTTCCATATAAATGAAGATTGATTTTCAAATGTTAAAATATTATTTTTAAGTTCAGTTTAATCCGAAATGAGATTTTGAAATTGGAATGTGGTTTTAAATATATATATATACACACACATATATTAACGATGTCTTTTTATAAAATATTATAATATATATATATATATACCAGAATGTTCTAGGATGACAGAGAGGATAGTGTCTAGGCTTGGGTTTGGAAATATAGTTTCCCACTCTCCTTGGCTATCCCTAACTGACCCGACAAACGGGATGGTTAATTCGAAATCAAATTTGAAACATAATTTGAAATTGTTTTCCGAATGAATTGGAATATAAAGAGATTTGAACGATTTATATTTAAATCATTATATAACGTGTTGCGGTGCGACAGTTCGTATATATCAAGTTTAATTTTCACAAGGCTATAACTTGATGGTTTAAAATTGGTTTGACTTGAAATAAGAACGTTGGATTTAAAATGATAACAGCTTTTGAATAGAAAAGGAATTTTCAAATTCCAACCTATGGTCTTCAAGTTATATTTAAAATGAAATTGGAAAAGGCCGCTATACATGCAGTTCAACGACCGTAATGGAAAATCGAAAAAAATGAGCTTATAAGAATTATTTGAAAATCCAGAAAAATATGATAAATCATATTTTATTATTTTAAAGTGAATTGAGTTAGAATATATGAATTTTGAATGATTCTGGATTGATTTGGTTAAATAACCATTTTGCAGCACTTTTAACAACGTTTTAACGTTATTAAACTATTTCTTTGAAAATGATTGGAATTTAAAGATTTTTAACCATGAACCATTGTTTAAATTATGGGAAAAGGGTTTGTTTATACGTTAAAAGATTTTCAAATGTATGGGATGAAATTTATGGTAAGTAAGATTTGGGAAATTTAAATAAAAAAAGAAACGAGTTTTGAATAGAGTCAGTCGTCGGATATTCGATATGGAAACCCAGGATTGGACGAATACGATCAGAAATAGTAAACCATATTCATATCCAAATTCTGATGGTGTTTGCCCGAAATTTTGAATCGATATCAAATATAAGTCAATTAAATTCTGTTTTAAACATATATTTGAAATGTCAACCATTTGAATTACCATAAATGGAGATTTAAATCCAAATTGAGATTTGGTGGTTTTGAAGCATATGGAAAGAGATAATGACGAATAAATGGATTTGGCTTTGGAAATATAAGGTTGGAAATGAATATTGAATTTCAAGAAAAAGTTTAGATGATAACGAGGTTTATGGGAATTGAATGAATCCAACCCTAAATTGAAATGAATTGACAACAATTTGGGAAGGAGATCTAAATTGAGAAACTTGTATAGTCCAAAGTTACTGATTTTAAAAGTACGCTTATTACTTGGAAAGACCGGGATCAAATATATGTTCGAAAACCATTCCAAGTAATAATACGACGTTATGGAGCAATTCAAGACTTGGAAAAATGACGAATGAAGACCGGGATTCTTTGAATTGTTTAGATTGATTGTTGATGTCTCGGTTGGGTAGGCCACCCGATACAAGGTTATAAGTGGCATGAGGTTTGAATATATTTGGAGATTTTCGGATTGGTGTTTCGTTCAGACCCAGAACGGAATCATATGGATTGTGTGACTGACTTTCTAATTGACTGCGTAGTACTGATCTCTGTTAAATATATATCTGCTTGGTGGCGGAAAATTTATTCTCTTGCTTAACACCCTTCTCTAAGACGTATGAGCTTAGAGGTTATATATTGATGGAAATCAGTGATGCCTTGTGAACGGACAATGTGTCATACTTAAGTTATTGATGAGCTATTAATGATCAAAGCATGGCTTATTTAAGCGTAGCTTTGTGTAATCGTGACCTCGGCAGGCAGACAACCGGTAAATGGCTAAAACAGGAAAGATGCAGCGAGGTTAAGGGTAGTCATTTCCTTCTAGATAAAAGGTGTACTATGGTATGGAGCCCAAGTATTACTCTATGTGGATAACTTCTATTTATATAGATGTTGATGTTGCAAGGCCTCGGTTTTTAAAGGTTGGTAACGACCGGGAAGTGATATACTCAGGCATGCTCTAAGTTACCCAGTTAAGGGGTAACCCGGCCTCGTGTTGGCAAAGAGCCCGATTTGGTTCTCGGGGCGTCCCTCTAGAGGCGTACCCATCGGTTCGATAAGGAGGTTCTTTTGCCTGGCCGTTTATTGGAAATCCAATTCCCACTACGAGCCCGTACGATTTTAGTTGTACAGCCTGCTACCAGCAGGATTGTCAGTATAATGGGATGGGGCATTATGCTGGCTAGGATTAATACATTTATTTGTGAAATCGTTTTCACACTATGCACTAATAATAATATCAAAAGATTTTCATGTATCAAGAATATTTTACTATCGTAAGGAGAAACCTCGCCCATGTGTGCGTTTGCATTGTGTGTGTGCCGCGAGACCTTATGGTAGTTACATTTTTCAAAAGTCATTGCAAATTTCTGTGCACGGGAGTTCATATGGAGTAAACCCGTTCCGCGTTAGCGGCATGGTCCATTGAATTACCGAACTTCAAAATGAATCCTAAATAACAACTATTTTTGAGTTCTCACACCAGTCCCACGACTGACCTGGAGTTTATTGTTCCCTCGCCTAAACTCTGGGTTCCCATAATTTTGACATGGGAAGCCTAGTAGTTTGGTTTCCAGAGTCAGCCTTGGAGTTGGTTGGAGCAGGATTCTGGTTTTAGCTAGAGCTATATGTTTAGGAGCATTCACATTCTCCCGCTGAGTTAGTATTTCTTCCGCTGTGAAATCAATGTACTCTGATGTATTCCTTTTAACTCTGATGTTATATTACAGTAATGAAATGAAAAGTTCTTTTATTTTTGTGCAAATATGTTAGTACCCATAACTATCCGTCTTTATAAACGGTTTAAGTTGGTTTAATTACTAACGAGAACCAGTCAAAAAGCAGGGTCGTTACATAGATACTACTCTATAGAGATACATGTACTTTAAATAAATATATATTAAAAAAATTTGAAAACTCTTTTTCAAAATAATAAGTATGCCTCTCATAGTATAGTCTCCTCGTAATCGGATAACCTAAGCTCTGAAACCACATGTAACAGCCCATCCGGAATGAGCCTAAATTCCGATCTAGAAAAGGCTCATCGGAACTTAGATCCATTATAAATAGATCGTTAGTTTCTATGAGGAAATACTTTAATAGATATATCAGAGAAGACTAAACCGGAATCAGAATCTCACACATTAGAAGGGATATAATAAAATAATGTGAAATAGATGTACCATAAATTAAAAACCACATAAATGTTGGTTACAACGAGTTTCAGCTGTCATAAGAAGTACATCAATAATAACTATTCCAATAACATAATAACAATCGTAATACTTCCCTAAATAATAAGTAATAACTATGAATCCTCCTCTACCAGACTCCACTCTCCTTGGCATCAATGATCAAGGGTTCTCGCCTATTATCCTGTTTATATGTTAAGAGGAAGGAAGTCGAAACATTAAGTTCCGGTGAATGAAAATCACATAAGTTTAAAGAATAACTGTTTCTTATACTTATAAGTATGATTCATCAAATTATGTCCACGAGATCTAACACATAAACAGACATATGTAATAATGAGGCGGACTACCTTACAGTCACTTAAAGCCTATGCATTATTTATTTATTAAAGGTGAATTCTCTATAATCACTTAATACCCAAAATAAGGCAGACTACTTTACATCCACTTAAGGCCTACATATTATTCTTAAGGGCGGATTCTTCATAATCACTTAATACTCTGCGAAGGGGACTCTCAGTTGGTCACTTAAGGCCATTATATATAGATATTTGTCTATGGGTGGATTCCTTTGATCACTTAAGACCCCATGGCAAACCCTCATCACTTAAGACCTCATTTAATAATTATCAATGCTTGAAAGTATAATCTAAACGTAAAGTGAGAGATAGTAATTTGCCACTTAATACTCGGTGTAGGTAGGCTCCCACTGTCATTTATGATCCTCCTGGCGGACCCATGCGTTCCTATCTAGATGTCTTTACCAGTGAACTCTTAGTCACTTAATACTTTCAATAGACAGGAGGTCCTCCTTACATGATCGACAGAACTCTTAATAGCTCATACCTAGGCATTCCCTCACATAGTCCCTTGATAAGAAGTGGACATTTCTGGAGAACTACCTTACTTAAACGTATATCATTTAATTAAGATTGTTTAATACCTATTTAAGAGAAAGGCCGACCCAATGACCATTTAAGACCTTTATAAGGGCGGCTCCGATGGCTTTGATCCTAAACTAGGTAGATCGACCACTTAATACCTTCTCAAGGCAGGCCTTCTTCACACACTATTATATATATACATACAACATAACTCACATTAAACCGTCCACTTGTAGAAGCTGAATTTTCCGATTGGTTCCGGGCAGGCTTTTACTATAAGTTGAGATTTACCTCGTGCTTTTGTGTAATAATTATAATAGCTCATGAAACCTATTGTTCTCACATTAACCAGTCTTATTTGTAGATGCTGGATGTGCCAGTCGCATCCGGACAGTCTTCTACTACAAGTAATGGTTCACCTCATGTATGTGGGTCATTAATACTAATTAAAGCCATTAATTCACACACATATAAATTTCCTATGGGGTCTTTTAATTTCTACTTTCCTATTGTATGTATTTAATACGCTACCTATTACGAATTTAATAGGCATTAATAATATGTTAATTATGCTAATAAATAATAGTAAATAAACATAAATCAAGTGCACGTGAATAAACGTCCTAATTCTTTTGAAATGTTAATTCTAACAACATATTCATAATATACAAGTTTATTCTCTAACTTCACCACATAGCATAGATGTGCACATTCATATTCAATAAATAAAAGGGAAATAATAACATACACATAAAACTTGTAATTCGGATTTGAATAATTTTCTCAATAACAAAAGACGGAAAAAGTGCAATAATCCAATTATATATGTAAAACTTCCCTTTTTGGTACAACTTCACTTTTATATGATTTTATATACAAAACCTAAACCTTTAGTAAGTTTGTAAATAATACGTTTATTGAAAATAGATGCTTAAACCTATTATTCCCATAATACTCAAATCTTATGCTTTAGTATTCACAAATGTAAATATCAATAACAAACAAGTGAATTAGACCAAATTCAGAAATAGTACAACACCCAAATATCTATTTTTCACTACATCAACAACAAGTCCAAAAACACAACAATTGATCGACCATTCCACTAATAACAAACATAAGGAATTTAGAGGATTTGTATTGTTTTATTTTCGTTCAAATCTCAATTCCTTCAAGCATAATAATCCAAATTTACACTAATAGGATATAATAAATAGCAAACTCATATAATTTCCACTAACAGATATAGGAAAGGGAAGAAGAGTGGTTTCAGTGTAGAATTTATCAAAAATTAGGATCTTTGCCTTCAAACAAACAAGCTCCAGTTTCTATTAATATATATATATATATATATATATATGTGTGTGTGTGTGTGTGTATATATATATATATATGAGAATCAGATTTAGAATCTCATATATACATACATTTTAACCAGAATCTATATATGAATCAATATTAGAAAAGATAGAATATAGGTTAGAGAGAGAAGAAGCCTAACATTTCTTCTGGAATTGAAAAATAGTGAGGAGACAAGATAGAGGCATAGAATAGAATAAAGTGTAGGGTTTGGATAGAGACAAAGGGGTCTATTTATAGTTTCTAGTGTGTATGGGGACCGTATGATTAGTTGTATTTAACCTGGACAGTCCATTTGAAGAATAACTGTATATAAATCAATTAAAAAAACAAGCCTTCTGCACCCATTACCATAAGAGCAGTTGATCCTCACTATAGAAAGGAGGTTGACCCCCTTCTATACGAATGGTCAACCCCCTTCTAGGGTCGAGCCAGGAAATTTATTTTCCCTGTAATATTGCATTATATTAATTATTTTATTTAATCCAATTGACTATTTCCGTTTCTTGTTTGTTCTTGTCCCCTTTATGTGTATATATACAACCAATTTCAAACCTTTAAGGAATATTCCATTATGCCATTCAATATTTATTTATATTCCAAATTTATATTTACTTAGTTTGAATTTCAAACCTTATGTGTATATATGTTACGTACAACTTATTTTATTAATAACTTCTTCATACAGACTCATTTTTCAATAAATAAAATATGAAAATAGACCATAATCTTGCCACAAATACAATAGTAACATTTCCAGTCCCTAATCTTAATTATCTAAAGTTCTTATTTTCAGATTATTAATTTATTATTGTTTATATTTAATTTAATAACATGATATTTATGTTATATTTTTATAGGGTGTTACAGCTTTCAAATTTCAAAGGAGGCTTAAACTTTCCATAGGTCCTCATTTAATTGAGTTTAAATTATTTAGGTTATAGTATTGGTATTTTTCGTAAAATCTGATATGTATAAAGAATCAACTAATAATAGTCAATCAACATAAAGTAAGTATTAAAGTTATAATAGTAGATGGTTATTTGTTCTGCCATATAGATGTCCAAGTTAATAATATAGTAGAATGAATTTTGGTTTTTCTTAAAAGATGTCAACATAATCAACGACCAGATTATAGTAAAGTAGGGAGGTGTTCTACTCATATATGTCTAACGTAATTAACAACCCAGTTATTGTAGAATGAAGATGCATTCTACTAATGGATGTCCACAAATATTAATAATGCATAAAACATCAATAACACTAACATATAAACATATCCACAACCATAACAGAGTAACAAGAGGGCGATTGGTCCTGCTAAGAAGATGTCCAAAATCAATTTGGTTTAAGTAACAAGACAAGGTTTTGTTCAGTTAACTAATGTCCATACAATTCAACCATTCATACTAATAATAGAATGGTGTTTTGTTATATTAAACAAATGTCATTTATTTCCTAATCAGTAGGCTACTTAAAGGTGATTGACAAATATATCCCTTGGAGTAAAACATCATTTTAAAATATCTTACTCAGAATAAGAAATTCTTTAATAAGAAACGTTACGGAGCACTATAAAAATGGTCAGCCTTACCCAAAAAAATTCCATTTAACAAAACTTAACTTATTAGTAAAAAATTATTAAACCTCTAAATAATAATTAAATATTATTTCAAAATAATTTAAATCCAAATAAATTATTAAATAATTAAGAACCTTTTTAAATAAATAATTAAATATTTATTAAATCCTTAAAATAATAGTTAAATATAGGTTAACCCTTAAAGAGTAATTAAATAATAATGGTTCCTTATTAAATAATTTACTGAACCTCGATAACTAATTAATTTTTTTAATTAACTTATTAAATTTAACTTAACTTAATTAATAATGATTAATCATTCGGAATCTTTTTTAGATAATTAATTAGTTTAAATAATCTTGATTAAGCAATTAATCATAGTTAATCTTAAATTTAAAGTCATATAAGATAATTAACTTTCATTAATTATACAAATCAAAATCAACGTAAGCTTAAGTTCAAATTTTACCTAATTACATGGTAATTAAGTACTAAGTACTTTTTTTAATTAATTAAATAATCATTTTACAAATAATTAACTAATAATAATTATTTACATTCTAAATGAGCATTGAAAACATAATTTGAATTAACTTAAGCTTAAAACAAACTTGTTTTTAAAAATGAACTTACTTTTCAAAAATAGTTCATTTTCACAAACTGGACTTTTAGCGATTATCGCTGTAAAATACACAACTTCAATATATTAGCTTTTGAATTTCATATTAAAACTTGTTAATGAATGCTTATTATCTTTCCAAAACATAAAACAATTGTTTATAAACAATGAAAACAAAGTTTGAAACCTTAAAATTGTTTTGATTTCAAAACGTAAGCATGTTTTCAACCAAGGATTCCAAGTCATGAACCACATAAAGGTTCTAACATTCTATGCATATATGATGTTTATAACATTCATAACCAAAATATATGTAACATCCCGTATTTTTATGGTATCATAATTTATTTATTTAATTATTTAAATAGTGATATATAGATTTAAATGGTTGTTTAATTAAATAACACTAAATATTTAATTAATATAAATAATAGAATAATATATTTATTTTCGAAATAGTCGAAAATAGTGGAATTCGCAATATTGTGTGAATTGGATTATTTATAATATTTAACTCAGTTTAGAATTAAATTATAATAACGTTTATATTTAATAAACGACGATTGAACGTATTAATTATATTATAATTATAATTGAGCTTGAAATGGCGCGGCAGTTCGCAATTTGGCGATTCAAACTTTACATGAATATACAGAATCCTTTTTAAGTCGGATTTCTGTGAAACATGTTCGAAGCTGGTGAAGTATATTTTTCTAATGGAAGAGAAAAATCGGGATTTCGTCGGGTAGATTTTGATTTATGATCAAATTGAATTTTCAAAAAGTTTCTATGGAATTCCTTTATAATTTATAACGATTTATTTATATTGTAAAAGGATTTGTAATATAAATTAAATATGGATTTAACCCTGATTTGAAATATTGAGTTATAAATCTAGATATGATTATTTTGGAGTTATATGATATTCTATTGGAATATATATACGATAATATTAATTTATTAATATTTAATTTAATTATTTTTAAATATATTAATATTTAAATGGGTTTATTTAAAGCTTTAAAAATAGCCACTTTTGCAAACGAGCTCTGTTTTCGACGAAACTAATTTTGTTGGATACGGAATATCAAATTATTGTTAGATTTCAATTTTCGTGATTTTTGGAGATAGTAGTGGCCGTACGGGATTTTAATGTGAAAAACAGTTAATAGTTTGACTTTAAAAATATGCTATGTGAGCAAACGGACTTGGAATTCGATGAAACAAGTTTCGTTGAGTCCGTAATGCCAAACTGTAGCTGAATGTCCATTTTTATCGAATTTGGATATTGTACATGATTGTAGGAACTTTTAAACAGTAATATAGATAGTGATAGACTATTATCCAATAAAAATTTAAATATTAAATTGTTATAATTTGCCTATAAATACTCCTTTAACATCTCCTAACCCTTAAAAATTTCATTCCATGGTCAATAGATAAACTATCGCCACCAAATTTCTTCCTTACGTAAAAATATTGATCTTCCAAAAACTCAAACAATTGAAAATAAAATCTGTAAATCATTATATATATATATATACATATGGAATCCTATGGAGAAGCTCGTCACTCTCGTATGATTTTTGTGTGGCTCGACACAGTTTTCTCATCACTGTATATTTTGCGTAGCACCTAGGGTTCAAGATCTTGTGATATGTAATGATTTTTGGTTGAATTGGATAGTGTATTGGTGTTAAGAGGTTGAAATAGAGCATGTATACAGATTTTTGGGAAGACCGGTGGTATTTCAATTCGATCCTGCATCAGGTATTTCGATAACTGCGGTTCCGACGAATATTTCAGGAAGGGTGCGATCTACTTGAAATGGAGATGGGTTTGTATAGTTTTCGAAATGGAAAATTTGGGATATATTTGTGTGATTTATAATGAAGGGGAGGACGAGAATATAATGATGGAAGTAACGAAAATGGAGAAGCAAGAAGGAAGAGGAAGTCGCGGCTTTTTCTGGGAGAAGAGAACTGTTCATCGCGGTTATGTAGTAGATATGGGCCGAAGATAATGGGTATGGGCCCAATACAAATCTAAATAACCTAAGTATAGTTTAATTTAAATAGTATATGAACTTGAAAAATTGATAACTATTACATACTTTATCAGAATTGGACAAAACCAGATCCGTTGGGATCGTATGGATGAGAGCTACGCAATGAAACTGATTAGGAGTGAATCGAAGCTCGTTACAATTTATAGAGAAATAAATTTTATGTCTGAATCAACCGACAATTATCGTTATTTAACGATGATCGTCCAAAGTGAGTAAATCTTACTAACTCTGCACAGTTTATATTTTTATAACTGTAACGTCCCGCATTTTTATCAGTTTGTATTTGAGTGTAACAACCCGTATTTTCAATAACCTGTTATAACATAAATCGAGGCAGAATTTATTTCTAAAAATCTGAATTAAGGGAAACGGGCTATGCCATTGCGTTCGTCTCGGAAAAATACGCGAAATAGAGTCCGTGTTTTCGAAAATCGGAGTCCGTATGACCCGATTAAGGCCCAACGAAGTTTTCAGAAAATTCCTAAGTAAAAACAGATTTCAAATTCAAATCAAAAACTGGGAATTGGGCCAGTTTGGGCCAGGCGGGAAAATTCCCGCCACAGTACCCAGGTCGACAGCCTTGTCGACTTGGGAGTCGACTGGGTCTGACCAGGTCGACAGCCCTGTCGACTTGGCTCAGACGCCCAGTTCTGCCTGGTGCACCAGTTTGGGTTTGTGTTGAGCTTGGGGGCCAGATTCGATTTGGAGGGTTGAGATGAGAACTAGGGTTTAATCCTATGGTCTAAATCACTAGCCTAATCTATAAATAAGACCCTAACCTACCCTAAATCATCATTAATCTATCCTATAACTAAACTATGGCAAAATCAATCCTCTCATGGCCTCCACTCTCTTCATACAATTCCTAAATCAATTTCTAAGAGATTTCCATGCATACAAGTGTATTTAGGCTTGTATGATCCTCTTTAGCTTGCATTAAAGTCTTGTTTCTCTATTGGCATCATAAAGGAGGAGTCTTGATCAAGTTTGCTTGCATTTTTGGGGTTTTAATTTGTTGCATAAGGGGTTTCTTACATTTGCTATACTCATTTGAGTCCGCATAAGCATAGTAAGCCCTATTCCTCTCATACTTGAACTTTGAAGTTAAATGCATGATATGCAAGTTGTCATAAGTTATGCAAGTTTTATTATGCAAGTTTGATATGCAAGTTGTCATATGTTATGCAAGTTTGTTTATGCAAGTATGATATGCAAGTTGTCATATGTTATGCAAGTTTGTTTATGCAAGTATGATATGCAAGTTGTCATATGTTATGCAAGTTTGTTTATGCAAGTTTGATATGCAAGTTGTCATATGTTATGCAAGTTTGTTTATGCAAGTTTGATATGCAAGTTGTCATATGATATGCAAGTATGTTATGCAAAGTTTGGGATGGTCATATGGTTCATGTTATCATGTTATGCATGCTTTTTGGGCGTAGAAATGTAATATGCAAGTGTGTGAACACATGAACATTTCATATGCCACCATGTTGAACTTGTGGCTTTAACACTTTTATGTCATGATTATGCCAAGTTCCTTCTTTCTATCCTTTATGCGCTATTGCGATATGTAAGCGATGGGATTGCGTTTGGGGTTTGGGTAAACTTAAAAGACATAAAAACATGAGCTTGGGAATTTACCTATTAAGTTAGGTCTACCCATTGGGAATTTACCTATTAAGTTAGGTCTACCCAATTGCTTGAAAACTTGTAATGTGATGGACATGACACTTAGAAAAGATGAGTGTGGCCAACTCGAGGTTGGGTTGAGTTTGTAGCGTAAACCTACCCGGAACCGACCGGCCTAACTAGTTGCTACAAACAATAGGACCCAATGTGAGAAGTTGGTCATGGTGTACCTTGGACCCGAGGTTAGACCAAGTTGTGGTGTAAAGCTACCCGGACCCGCCCGGCTTAACTAGTAACCACAACAAAGTCTAATGTGAGAGGTTAAGGCGCATTAATTAATTAATGCCTCGTGATTAGGGTTAAGTCATGGACCATTTAATACTTAACCAACTTGGGCTCGGTAGAGTAATCGGGGTTAAGTCGTGAACTCATAGTTACACTTAACCAAGTTAATCCATGATTAGTGAAGGGGTTAAACCATACTTAACCCACTAGAAAAATCCTAGTAATGGGGGCCCACTCCGCAGTAATCCCAAGTTTGTATCATCAAGGCCCTAGGGACTAGGCTAGGGAGGGGGCACGATTACTGGGCTGGAGGTAAGCGACCAAAAGCGACGGCCGAGTGGTACACCGGTGTAGTTCTGGGCGGACTCTGGTCGTGCACATAGTCCGTAGCCGGAGAAAACAAGCACGGGTACCGGTACACCGAGACTGTGCACTCATGTTTATGTTGTCCAGGGGTTGACACCCTAGGGCTTGATACACCCGACGGGTGGACCCGACACAGTTCGACTACATTCATGTTTGGGCCGTATTGACACCAGCACGTGACGAGTTAGGCTTAGGGAGCCGATCGACTAGACCGTTGGGTTGGACCTCATGGTAGGGTCACTTCATGTTATTGGACCTCGTATGAGGGTCACTTCAGGTTATTGGGCCAAAGCATGGGCCAGGGGGATCAATACTTGTTTATTCAAGCCATGTTAGTTTGCTAGTACATCTGTGGTGCAAAACCTTAGTCTTGATTATGCGATGACACCTTTATCTATCGTGCCAGTATGTAGTTATCCTTATGTTCATTCCTGCTGCTCATGACAGTTAACTTTATTAGTTTACATTGATTGTAGTAGGGCTTACTCAGTCTTTTTGACTGACCTGTTTTCTTTCGCCTCTTTTCTTCCGTTTCCCCCCAGGTTCTCAGGGAGGGAATACAGGAGCTTAGCTTGGATCCTACCTGCTTTCTTGGATAGCTCATGTATGCTTTGGACTTGAGCTCGCTATGGTTTTTCTGCTTTGGGGATAGCTACTTATGTTTTTCTGTTCAGTTTCAGATGATGTTGTTTTTATGTACTAGACTTATTTATTTGGAAAATTGACATTATGATGTACTAGACTAGTTTGAAATGGGTTAAAAATCTTCCGCTGTTTTATCCATGTTATTTACGCTGTTTACTCATATGTTCTTGTTCTGTCTGGATATATCATTATGCATGTTTACCTGATTCAAACGCCCCTCCAAAGTCAGAGTGCTTGCAAGAGACACCCTAGTGGAGGTGGGGTGTTACAATTTGGTATCAGAGCATATGGTTTACGAGAAGGAACAAAAAGGTTTTTAGAAAAACTTTTGGAAAACTATTTTCAAAACCAAGTATAAAGTATTTTCCAAAGAAAAGTCTAGTTTATTTTAAAAGGCTATTCCCCAAAAAGCCATTAGCAGAATCCCTTCGTTGTTCTCCATTCTGAATCTGTCTTTTTCTTTTTTTTCAGTATGGCTGATAACTTTGTTATTCCGGAGGGAGTGCATGTACCCGTTTAGTATAGGAGACTTTTGGAGGCTAGGGCGACCGAAGCCGGCCCCGCAGATGTCCCTCCTCCTCCTCCAGTAGTTAATATTCCTCCTCCCGTTGCTAATGTTCCTCCTCCTCCTGTTGCTGAGGTTCCTCTTCCTCCTCCCCCTCAGCATCCTCAAGTTGACTTCGCAAAGATTTGCAAGGATTTCAAAGCAATGGGTGGCAAGAATTTTCAAGGCACTGAGACTTTTGTAGAGGCCAGAAATTGGTTGAAAGAGTCCGAGGATTTGTTTGCTATCTTTAGGATAGATAATCAGAGGAAGATCTTGTTGGCGGTTTGGCTTATGAAGGATGAAGCCGCTTATTGGTGGGAAGTCACCAATGGTACTAGGCTTGTCGAGACTTGGGCCGATCTCAGGGCAAGGTTCATGCTTAAGTTTCTATCTTCCGCTGAGGAGAATCTGCAGATGGAGAGATTCATAACTTTGAAGCAAGGAGATATGTCTGTCAAAGACTATGTGAACAAGTTCAATCAGTTAGCTCGTTTTGGCTTGGATATGGTGAATACTCCTCAAAAGAAGGCTCTTCGTTTTGCTAGAGGGTTAAATGAGCCGTTACAGGGATTGGCCATGTCACATATTCCTCATGGGGCCACGTTTGAGAGTTTGGTTGATATGGCGTTACTTCAGGGAGATGTCAAGAAGAATGATACTCAAGTCAAGAAGACCGATTCCCAGGGAAAGGGAAATCAGGGCAATACTAGTGGTCAAAGCAGTCAAGGCAATCAGAACAAGAACAAGGGTCAAGGCAACAAGGGGAACAACAACAAGGGCAAGAACAACAAGGAGAAGTGCCATTATTGTGGTACAGTTGAGCATCTTATTAAGGAATGTAGGAAGAGAAAAAGAAAGAATGGTGAATGCTTTTTTTGCGGTAAGGCTGGACATCTCAGCAAGGATTGCCCGAAGAAACAGGGGCAAGGCCAGGGTCAGACTCAGCGTGCTGGACCCGTAGGAGGGCAAGTTCATGCTCTCACTACCACTCCAGTTCCTGATCGAGGTAGTATTTCTGTTGAAAGCCTTGTATATATTTTTGATTTTCCAGTTCGTACTTTGTTTGATTCTGGTGCATCGCATAGCTTTATCTCATCTGATCTTGTTGATAGTTTGCACCTTAGTACTAGCTTGGTAGATGATCCCGTTTGTGTCTCAAATCCTATTGGGGGTTCCGCCCATTTGTCTATGATATGTGGGGATTTGAGGATCTCTATACTGAGTGTAGAGTTTTTGTGTAGTGCTTATGTTCTTGGTTTCAGGGGATACGGATTGATATTGGGCATGGATTGGCTGTCCAGATATGGAGCCATTCTTGATTGTGAGCATAGGGTTGTGAGGCTCGTGACTCGCCTCGGGAACACCCTAGAGATTTCTTGTGATCCGAGAGGTCCCGTCATGTTGTGCTATCTGGAATCGCTTGACTCGTCAGTGGAAACTCTTCAGTCTGTGAGAGTTGTCCGAGAGTATCCGGATGTTTTTGATGAAGTTAGGGGGTTGCCCCCTAAGCGAGAGATTGATTTCCGCATTTATCTGGTGGATAATGCAAAGCCGGTTTCTTTGCCCGTTCAGCACATGGCTCCGCGTGAAAGGCGGGAGCTAAGCAAGCAAGTGAAAGAGTTGCTTGAGAAGAACTTCATTAGACGAAGTATATCTGAGTGGGGAGCGCCTGTGGTATTTGCTACCAAGGCGGATGGTTCTCTCCGACTATGTGTTGACTATCGAGAGTTGAATAAGCTGACTAAGAAGAACAGACACCCGTTACCGAGGATCGATGATCTCTTTGACCAGCTTGTCGGTGCTTCTGTCTTCTCTCAGCTTGATCTTGCTACTGGATTCCATCAGCTCAGGGTAGCTGAGGATAGTATAGACAAGACTGCGTTCAGAACTCCAGACGGATTCTTTGAGTGGCTTGTCATGCCATTCGGCTTGACGAATGCACCCGCATATTTCGTGGACTTGATGAGTAGGGTGTTCAGGGAGTTCTTGAACAAGTTTGTCGTGGTCTTCGTAGATGATATTTTGGTCTTCTCTAAGGATGAGGAAGAGCATGCAAGGCACCTCGGGGAGGTGATGGATACGCTTAGAGCGCATCAGTTGAAGGCCAAGTTCTCCAAGTGTCACTTTTGGAGAAGGGAAGTTAGATTTCTTGGGCATATAGTGTCTAAGCAAGGCTTAGCGGTGGATCCCGCTAAGGTGGTTGCAGTTCAAGATTGGAAGACTCCAAGGAATGCAACCGAAGTGAGAAGTTTTCTAGGTCTTGCGGGTTTTTATCGGAAGTTCATCAAGGACTTCGCGAAGATTTCTGCTCCTCTCACTAAATTGACGAAGAAGAATTTAGTTTTTGCTTGGAGCATAGAATGCGAGCTTGCTTTTCAGAAGCTCAAGAGAGCTCTCACATCAGCACCCGTTCTAGCTTTGCCCGATAGAGGGAAATTATTTACAGTATACACCGATGCGTATGGCACGGGGTTGGGAGCTGTTTTGATGCAAGAAGGAAGCGTGATATGCTTTGGCGGTAGACAACTCAAGGTGCATGAGAAGAATTATCCCACTCATGACTTAGAGTTGGCAGCAATAGTATATGCACTCAAGGCTTGGCGCCATTATCTTCTGGGAGAAAGATTTGAGCTTTATACCGATCACAAGTCATTGAAGTATCTTTTTTCTCAGAAGGATCTGAATCTGAGGCAGCAAAGATGGATGGAATTCTTGGCAACCTATGATTTCGAGATAGCTTATACCCCTGGCAAGGGGAATGTGGTAGCTGATGCATTGAGTAGAAGAAGGTTGACCCTAAGTCCTCTATTCGTTGAGATGAAGAATTTAGAGTATGTGGCAACCTTTGATTTCTCTTTGGCGGTTGAGTCGATGACCGGTTCTTTAGCATCTCTGGAACTCAGACCTACCCTTCTTGATCAAGTTGGGGCTTCGCAGAGAGAAGACCCTCAGATAGTTGAGATTATGGATAAGCTAATTCGAGGAGAGACGTCTAGTCATCTCGCTCGATATTCTATTGATGACAAGGGTTGGCTGAGGAGAGACGGAAGGTTATGTGTTCCAATGGTAGAAGATCTAGTAAGAAGAGTTCTTGAGGAAGCACATCGCTCTAAGTTGACTATACATCCGGGCGGAGATAAGATGTATAGAGATATGAAGCGTATTTTCTTTTGGCCCGGGATGAAGAAGGATGTGGCAGAGTATGTCTCTAGATGTATCATTTGCCAGCAAGTTAAGACCGAGTCGAAGAAGCCCGGTGGGCTATTGCATCCTCTAGACGTTCCACTATGGAAGTGGGAGAGTATTTCCATGGATTTTATCGATGGGCTACCAAGGTCAAGGAAAGGGAATACGAGCATTTGGGTTATTGTGTACAGACTTACGAAGAGTGCTCATTTCATCTCGATAAAGAGCAAGAGGACCGCATCTTGGCTAGCGTCCGTATATCTTCGAGAGATGGTGAGACTTCATGGAGTCCCTTCTAGTATTGTCAGTGACCGTGACCCAATCTTTACAAGTCAGTTCTGGAATAGCTTGCAAGAGGCTATGGGCACGAGGTTGAATTTGAGTACTGCTTATCACCCACAGACGGACGGCCAAACCGAAAGGGTGAATAGGGTACTCGAGGATCTGTTGAGGCTGTGTATTCTGGACTTTGGTGGTACTTGGGAAGACCATCTTCCTCTTGTTGAGTTTGCATATAATAACAGTTATCAGGCAAGCATAGGGATGGCACCATTTGAAGCTTTATATGGGAGGCCGTGTAAGTCCCCTACATGTTGGTGGGAGACTACAGATAAGCTGATACTTGGGCATGATATGATCAGAGATACATCCGAAAAAATCGAGTTGATTCGGAGACGGATGAAAGCAGCCCAAGACCGACAGAAATCCTATGCTGATAAGCGAAGATCTGATTTGGAGTTTGATGTTGGGGATATGGTTTTCGTAAAGGTTTATCCTTTGCGGAATGTAGTCCGATTTGGAGCCGTTGGGAAGTTAGCACCGAGATTTGTTGGACCCTTCCCCATTATAGAGAGGATCGGGCAGATGGCTTATAGAGTGAAGTTGCCCGAGAAGCTTGCCGGAGTGCACGATGTTTTTCATGTTTCGCATCTCCGTAAGTGTTTACATGAATCAGCAGAGGTTGTGGAGCCAAGTGTTCTAGAAGATGTGGAAGTGGAGAAAGAAGCTACCTTGAGGAGAGCTCCGATTCGTATCTTGGGGACGGAGACCAAGAAGCTAAGGAATCGAGAGGTCAAGTTGGTGAAGGTTCAATGGGGTGAAGCCGAGGAAGACGCAACTTGGGAAACCGAGGAGAAGATGCGTAGGCTTTATCCATTCCTTTTTGAGGGTACACTCTCAATCTCTTTTCTTTGTTAGCATATCTTTCTCTTTGCTATCCATATTTATCTAGTTTATCGTGTTAATCTTGTCATGAGAACCTTAGGAAGAAACCTTTTGGATGAAACACGTGTTTGAAACATGTTATACTTGATGGTTGCAAGTGGTTGCAAGTGATTGCAAGTTGTTGCTCGTGGATGCATTATACACGTTAGGCACTAGATCGGCTCGCATACTCCTCATATTGCATATGCATGAGTGTTTATGCTTATTCATGGATGAAAATTGTGTGTTATCACATGGATGTTGCATATGGATGTATGTTATGTGCACACATATAGATGATATACATTATGTTAGGAATTGCATACATATGGATTCATTTCACTAACATAATCTGCATTGATGATATTTGCATTAGATAAGTACATATACACACACCTTTGCATATGTTCATCCAGCATTTAGAATCTTGCAAGGACAATGATTGCTCGTGGATGATGTTTTGAGTAGATGGATGTTGGATGGTAGGATACAGTCTTCCTAACTTGAAGATTTCGGGGACAAAATCCTTTAAGGAGGGGAGAATGTAACAACCCGTATTTTCAATAACCTGTTATAACATAAATCGAGGCAGAATTTATTTCTAAAAATCTGAATTAAGGGAAACGGGCTATGCCATTGCGTTCGTCTCGGAAAAATGCGCGAAATAGAGTCCGAGTTTTCGAAAATCGGAGTCCGTATGACCCGATTAAGGCCCAACGAAGTTTTCAGAAAATTCCTAAGTAAAAACAGATTTCAAATTCAAATCAAAAACTGGGAATTGGGCCAGTTTGGGCCAGGCGGGAAAATTCCCGCCACAGTACCCAGGTCGACAGCCTTGTCGACTTGGGAGTCGACTGGGTCTGACCAGGTCAACAGCCCTGTCGACTTGGCTGTCGACTTGGCTCAGACGCCCAGTTCTGCCTGGTGCACCAGTTTGGGTTTGTGTTGAGCTTGGGGGCCAGATTCGATTTGGAGGGTTGAGATGAGAACTAGGGTTTAATCCTATGGTCTAAATCACTAGCCTAATCTATAAATAAGACCCTAACCTACCCTAAATCATCATTAATCTATCCTATAACTAAACTATGGCAAAATCAATCCTCTCATGGCCTCCACTCTCTTCATACAATTCCTAAATCAATTTCTAAGAGATTTCCATGCATACAAGTGTATTTAGGCTTGTATGATCCTCTTTAGCTTGCATTAAAGTCTTGTTTCTCTATTGGCATCATAAAGGAGGAGTCTTGATCAAGTTTGCTTGCATTTTTGGGGTTTTAATTTGTTGCATAAGGGGTTTCTTACATTTGCTATACTCATTTGAGTCCGCATAAGCATAGTAAGCCCTATTCCTCTCATACTTGAACTTTGAAGTTAAATGCATGATATGCAAGTTGTCATAAGTTATGCAAGTTTTATTATGCAAGTTTGATATGCAAGTTGTCATATGTTACGCAAGTTTGTTTATGCAAGTATGATATGCAAGTTGTCATATGTTACGCAAGTTTGTTTATGCAAGTATGATATGCAAGTTGTCATATGTTATGCAAGTTTGTTTATGCAAGTATGATATGCAAGTTGTCATATGTTATGCAAGTTTGTTTATGCAAGTTTGATATGTAAGTTGTCATATGTTATGCAAGTTTGTTTATGCAAGTTTGATATGCAAGTTATCATATGATATGCAAGTATGTTATGCAAAGTTTGGGATGGTCATATGGTTCATGTTATCATGTTATGCATGCTTTTTGGGCGTAGAAATGTAATATGCAAGTGTGTGAACACATGAACATTTCATATGCCACCATGTTGAACTTGTGGCTTTAACACTTTTATGTCATGATTATGCCAAGTTCCTTCTTTCTATCCTTTATGCGCTATTGCGATATGTAAGCGATGGGATTGCGTTTGGGGTTTGGGTAAACTTAAAAGACATAAAAACATGAGCTTGGGAATTTACCTATTAAGTTAGGTCTACCCATTGGGAATTTACCTATTAAGTTAGGTCTACCCAATTGCTTGAAAACTTGTAATGTGATGGACATGACACTTAGAAAAGATGAGTGTGGCAAACTCGAGGTTGGGTTGAGTTTGTAGCGTAAACCTACCCGGAACCGACCGGCCTAACTAGTTGCTACAAACAATAGGACCCAATGTGAGAAGTTGGTCATGGTGTACCTTGGCCCCGAGGTTAGACCAAGTTGTGGTGTAAAGCTACCCGGACCCGCCCGGCTTAACTAGTAACCACAACAAAGTCTAATGTGAGAGGTTAAGGCGCATTAATTAATTAATGCCTCGTGATTAGGGTTAAGTCATGGACCATTTAATACTTAACCAACTTGGGCTCGGTAGAGTAATCGGGGTTAAGTCGTGAACTCATAGTTACACTTAACCAAGTTTATCCATGATTAGTAAAGGGGTTAAACCATACTTAACCCACTAGAAAAATCCTAGTAATGGGGGCCCACTCCGTAGTAATCCCAAGTTTGTATCATCAAGGCCCTAGGGACTAGGCTAGGGAGGGGGCACGATTACTGGGCTGGAGGTAAGCGACCAAAAGCGACGGCCGAGTGGTACGCCGGTGTAGTTCTGGGCGGACTCTGGTCGTGCACATAGTCCGTAGCCGGAGAAAACAAGCACGGGTACCGGTAGACCGAGACTGTGCACTCATGTTTATGGTGTCCAGGGGTTGACACCCTAGGGCTTGATACACCCGACGGGTGGACCCGGCACAGTTCGACTACATTCATGTTTGGGCCGTATTGACACCAGCACGTGACGAGTTAGGCTTAGGGAGCCGATCGACTAGACCGTTGGGTTGGACCTCATGGTAGGGTCACTTCATGTTATTGGACCTCGTATGAGGGTCACTTCAGGTTATTGGGCCAAAGCATGGGCCAGGGGGATCAATACTTGTTTATTCAAGCCATGTTAGTTTGCTAGTACATCTGTGGTGCAAAACCTTAGTCTTGATTATGCGATGACACCTTTGTCTATCGTGCCAGTATGTAGTTATCCTTATGTTCATTCCTGCTGCTCATGACAGTTAACTTTATTAGTTTACATTGATTGTAGTAGGGCTTACTCAGTCTTTTTGACTGACCTGTTTTCTTTCGCCTCTTTTCTTCCGTTTCCCCCCAGGTTCTCAGGGAGGGAATACAGGAGCTTAGCTTGGATCCTACCTGCTTTCTTGGATAGCTCATGTATGCTTTGGACTTGAGCTCGCTATGGTTTTTCTGCTTTGGGGATAACTACTTATGTTTTTCTGTTCAGTTTCAGATGATGTTGTTTTTATGTACTAGACTTATTTATTTGGAAAATTGACATTATGATGTACTAGACTGGTTTAAATGGTTTAAAAATCTTCCGCTGTTTTATCCATGTTATTTACGCTGTTTACTCATATGTTCTTGTTCTGTCTGGATATATCATTATGCATGTTAACCTGATTCAAACGCCCCTCCAAAGTCAGAGTGCTTGCAAGAGACACCCTGGTTGAGGTGGGGTGTTACATTGAGTATTTAAATTAGTTTAAATATTGAAATCGTAATATAGGTGGATTTATATATTAATTAAAAACGAAGTTGAACGTATAAAAATATATATTAAATATAATCGAGCTCATAACGACGCTGCAGTTCATAATTTAACGTTTTGAACTTCAACTGAGTGTACAGTATCCGTTACAAGTCGGATTTCCTCGAAACAAGAAACGTTCGAATCCGTTAAACTGTATCTTTCTAATAGAAGTGGAAAATCAAGATTTCGCGTTATAGATTGTGAATTATATCCAAATCAAATATTCAAAATAGTCGCTGTAAAATCGTTTATCGACCGTAACGGTTTATTCGATATAACTAGATATCGGTTTCGAATTTAGACAAGATTCTTTTGAGGCGTAGTGATAATTTAATTTTTAGAATTTTACTGTAATTTTTAATTAATTAAATACACAACTTTTATTTGGAGTATTTTGCACCCTGTATCGATATTTTGGGGTTTCAAAATATGAGTCAACCTACCGATATTACTATATTTCTGGGATCGTGACACCTCGCTGGACACGACTGTATTTTTATTTCTATCCATAGTAGTCGAGAAATAAACGAAGTTCGTTGTAACAAGTACCGCATTAATGTTAATTAATAAATAAAGTAAAAGCTCTCCTATAAACCGTACTCCTTTTCCTAGACTAGTTATCTAATGCACGTACACCCTATGTATGGAGCCATTTCTTCACAGATAAGCAACAGCAGTGCCGTACTTAATAAAGTCTACATGCCTATGTTTTCTTTTACAAAGCTATCACAGTATGACCTACGATCCTTCATAGCCAAGGAAAAATACAGCACACCTACTCTACGTCCTACATCATACACCCAAGACTTTATACATGTAATGACGCTAACACTCCCCACATAAAAGATGATATGTTGGCATGACCAAACATTGAATTCCACTTCCATTCTCGGTTACAGCAAATACATATACAATAACAAAAACCCGATGCAAACTTCCTCGCTTTCATTCTCACGTCACTTTAAATCAATACCCACCCATGTGAATATAGATATATGTACGGCTCCCGGATTCTTAGCAAAATTAAATGAACAACATGCATATGCTTTGGAAATTTAAGCTAAGGGAACCCATACACCTATCGTTGAAACTACAAACCTATATAACATAATATTACTTAACCATGAAGGCTCAACTCTACAAACCTATGTTTAATTTAAATACTCTGCCTAACTAAAGATAGCATGAATGTACAACAAAAACCTATTATAATTTATGGAACCCTATTACTTGCCCACTAAGGGTCGAAGTTGTATAAATACATGATGGATGCTTCCTCCAAAAATCCATCTACTAACTTGCAGAAATCAAAACCTTCGATAAGAAAATAAAAACCAAAGCATGGAACTCATCAACCAAACCCTATATATATAAAAAATGAAGGGAACACAGGGGAAGGCTCTGAGTTCATGTATGTCGCGAGGAAGGAAGTAAAGCAGTCATGTGAGGGAAGATCCGTAGGCATGGTTGAGGAAGCATTTGCGAAAGGGGAGAGGAGAAGAAGTGTTGAGTGCGGATGGAAAACGAATGGTGTGCGTGTTGTTGAAAACATTTAAAGGTGGTGACCTAAGTGTCTGGACTGGCGGCGTGCCACAGTCAGGTGCCGCAGGTGGAGCTTGTCAAAGATGGACGTGGGTGTCTCCGGTGGTCATTAATGAGAGCTGCGACGGTTAGGAGTTGGAAAGAAAAATGGGGATTAATGAAGGGTTGACGCATGCTTACTCTAGCGTTTTGGCCAAAAAGTCGCAACAAAGAGGAGGTGCACGAGTTCTTTAAATTGGCGATGGTTGTGTTGAGCACTGACTGGAAGATAGCGGCGGTCTGGGGTTGAGCGAGCCGGCAGATGTTTCAGTGTGAACGATGGCAGAATAAAATGCCTGATCAGATTTACCGACGCAAATCGTTATTTAACGGTTAACGCGCAAGGTGAGTAAATTCACTCACTCTGATCTATTTTAAAATATTTTAATATTGGTTGAATGTGTGTGATTGCCGTTTAGGTAGATTACAATTAAATTGGTTGAAATAATATAAATCGTTATATATCTAAACTGACGATTGAACACCGATACTTCATAATGATATGAAATTGATGAGATTTATTGTGGCTAACATCTGTGGATACAGGAAACCGGTTAGAGGAATCAAAACCGGATTCCTCAATATTTGTATGTATTGTTTGTTTATATTATTTATATACACACGGTCTGAACCTAAATAACATTATTAGGAATTAGAACTAAAATTCGATGATGTCGAACGTAATAAAGTAAATTATTAGGATAGCTAATATTTATATTTAAACCGACAAATTATAACAGGATATGAAATCAATATTTAGTTATGAACTTGATATTGATTTAATAAGAACCTGACTTAGAAACAGAGTTTTATCAAATGAAATGGGAATATGGCGGCGTATTGCAGTAGTTATAAAAGAGAATATAGCAGCATATTGCAGTAGTTATAAAAGAGAATATAGCAGCATATTGCAGTAGTTATAAAAGAGAATATAGCAGCGTATTGCATTAGGTATAAAGGAAAATATAGCAGCGTATTGCACTAGTTATAAAGGAAAATATAACAGTGTATTGCATTAGCTAAAATATAACGGTTTTAAAGTGAGTCGATAAGTTATAATCTTTTAAAAAGATATACTGAGCATGATAAGGAAAGTGATATAGTTTTAAAGAAATTAGAACCCGTTGTACGTTGGTTGAGTTGAGTAACTTTCGAGGCGTCAATCTGATGTTGGTTTCGGCCTTCGGGGTTGATACTTAGAAATTTATTCACTTACCGATTTATAACAAGGAACTAATAGAGTAGAAGTGAAGGGAAGTAAGGAAGAGTTTATAAAAATATGGGAAACTAGAAAGTTAGTATTAAATAAAAAGGCCAGTGTTTGTGAATGGATGTTTGTTTTACTTCGATAGTTAAATAACCGACTATCGAAGTGTTTGACTATCGTTGTCAATACGGAGAGACCGGTTGGATATATTATCCGGAAACCACTCCGTATAGGCATAAGCGCTGCGAATTATATTATGCTGAAGAAAATTGAAGACGAAGTGAAATGCAAGGGTCGTCCAGTTCCAGAATGGTGCTTTCTGTTTGTCCAGTACCAGGACAACTTGTATGGACGAGTGTCTGACAGAGTATACCTAACAAATCATGTACAGTTGATCTCTTAAAAGTATTACGTTTGGTGGTGGAGGAATTCGTTCCTCTTAGCTTTTGATACCCGTGATATTTTTGGAAATCGATTAGCGAATTGACGGGTTTGACGATGTGGCATTCAAAGTGAATGGTGATCAGATGTTCTGAAGATAGACGTAGCCTCTAGCCTCACAACTAAGAAGTAACAAAAGTTGGGCTAGGAAGCATGGCTAGTTGGGTCATACCCAAGCAGGGTGTATTGTCACCGATCTAGAGAAAATTCATATTTATACTTCTTTTCGATTCTGTATTTTCGGATGATGGTTGGATGGTCAACAACCATGGGTGGCAATATATTCGCGACACTCAAGCTAAATGAGTGAGCGGTCATGTGTGGCCGGGTTGCAAGACGCTCTTGTTGAACCCTAAGTGTATCCCCTCTAGAGTACACTGATCGGAAGGTGCTCCCATACCTTGTCTGTTGGAATCCAATCCCCAATAAGCGCCTTGCGGTTTATGATTTTATACTATATATATGTGTGGAGCGTGAGATGCAAGCGTTCTGCTACTTGGATATTTATTTGATTAGACATGATTATAATATCAATGGAATTTTGATATTAAAGATATTTGGGTTATAGTAAGGTAAAAACCGTCCATGTTTATGTGTGGGCTGGTCTTACTATTATCTTTTTGTTTCAAAAGGATTTTCAAAGTTAAACGATATGTTTGGAATTTACTCACACCAGTCCCATGACTGACCCAGAATTTATTTTGTTTGTGTTTTCCCTAAACTCTTAGGTGCCCAAATTTGTACGAGCAGTCAAGTGTTTCAGGCTTTTACAGATTTACTGGAAGGAGCTCAAAGCAGGAAGCTTCACCATTAGTTATTTAGAGATTATTTCCGCTGTGATATGATGTATTGTACTCTGATAATGGTATGTATATACAATACAGTTTTGTATTTCAAAGTTATGTTGTAATACATGTTATTTGTTCCGCTGTGAGATTCGTGTTTACTCTGATTCTGATGTTCTTCTTCTATTCTATTAGTTCTATCTTTTCTATCTCATCATCTAAATTCTTTCTATTAATGATATGAATTTTCGTGCACTTTGAGTTGAATGTGTAGGATATTAGTCATCTCAAATCGATACGGATTTTCCAGCCTTTACAATAACGTATTTTTAGAATTGGTAAATGATGATTGATTGTTGTGTATTGATTATTTGGTTGAATTGCTGATTTATTGGTTGAAAATATGGATAACGATATATATAAATCGTTAATCAAATATTGATTTTGTTTATCGGAATATTTCATATTGAAATGAAATCGATGTTATCTATATTGTTTAACATCTGTGGATGCAGGGAAACATGTTGGAGGGATCCAACTAGATTCCTCAATATTTATAATACTGTTTGTTTTCATATATTGTGATATATGATGTGATATAAAACCTGTGATTGATTATGATGACACCGGTCGGTTTAATTGGTGTTTTCAATACCATAAGAAATACTGGAATGTAAAAGGGAATTTTCAAAGTGTATTTTGAAAATGAAATATTTATAGGAAATAAATATAATTATAAAAGGAATATTTATTTGGAAAATAAATATAATTATAAAAGGAATATTTATTTGGAAAGTAAATAGAATTATAAAAGGAAATATTTGGAAAATGAATAGAATTTTATAAAAAGAGAATTTTACATTAGGAAGGTTTAGACCCGTGCTTCGCACATGGATGTAACATGATACTGTTTTAAAGAAAATATTTAATAGAAATCTGTTTTAGTAGATAAATTAAGGAGAATAATTTATAAACGATGTTTATAAATTAAGGAAATATTTATCATTTGATAAATTGAAAATATAAATCTGAATTTATATAGACAAGTAAAATAGGTTTTAACACCGATAATTGAAATGGAATGTTAGTTATAAAGGAAATTTGCAATGAGATTATAAATGTTGGAAATGAAATAAGATTTGTATGAATAATTCTACAAATAAAAATATAAGTAGAATTTGGGTTTGAGATGTTGTTTTTAAATACGAAATCAAACTGTTTTGATTATATAAAGAAATATTATTCACATCCTATATGAAAATTTTGATTAAAGTAAATATTTTGCAAATAAAATATAATAAAGTAATTTGGGGTTTGAATTAGGAATTTAAATGGAATTACTGAAATTAGAAACTGACTGGAAATTAGTTGAGTTGAATGGCTTTCTGGGTATCGATATGATGTTTGTTTCGGTCTTCGGGGTTTATACTTGGGAAGTTGTTCTCTTACTAGTTTACAGTTAGAGACTGATAGAGGTAGGAAGATATTGATGCGTGAATCAGAAATGGAAACGTTTTCCAAAGTTAATAACGTATATTTTCAAATTTTAGAAAATAAGGAATTTATGAATATATGGAAACGATAAATAGGAAATTGGGAAACGAAATGATGATTGATCGGTAAGATTTCCATTTTGGAATACGACCGTTGTTTGTACACATGTTTTCCCTTGATAGTTAAATAACCGACTATCAAAGTTTTGACCATTTCCGTTGTCAATACGGAGAGACCGGGATCAAATTTGTTATTTGAAAACCACTCTGTATGGGCATTATCATTTTGAATCAAATATATCGATGACAATTGAAGACGGAGTTTATGCAAGGTTTATTCTGGCGATCCTAGGTAGAAATTGCCTAAGATGGATTTACATAATAATTCCTTCGGATTGTCCAGTCCCAGGACAACTTAAGTGGACGAGTGTCTGACAGAGTATATCTGGTGGATCGCGTAAGTTAATCGTTTCAAAAGTGTTTACATTGGTGGCGGAGGAATTCGTTTCTCTTAGCTTATACCTGTGGTATTTTTGGGAAAATCAATTTGTGATTTGACAGGTATGACAATGTGGAATTAAAATTAAATGAAATATGATCTGTTAAAGATACGTTATGGCCTCAAGCCTCATCAACCGAGAAATGACAAAAATCGGGCAGGCAGCATGGCTAAGTGGGTCGCACCCAATCAGGGTATATTATCACCATCTAGAGAATATTCATATTTGTTACTTCTTTCAATTCTGTATCTCCTGGGAACGGTTATGTTGGTATACCAACCGTAATGTGACAATTTATTCGGAACATTCAAGCGAAATGAATGGCCGGTCATGTATGGCCGAGTTACAAGATGTTCTTGTTGAACTACAGTGTATCACTTCTAGAGTACACTGATCAGAAGGTGGTTCCATACCTTGTCATAGTTGGAAATCCATTACCCAATAAGAGTCTATGGTTTTTGATTGTATATTATATATGTAGAACGTGAGATGAAAGCGTTTTGCTAGATTGATATTTATTTATATTAGACATTATTATATATCAGAAGACTACTGATTTTAAAAGAACATTTTGGATTATCGTGAAGTAAAAACCATTCATGTTTATGTGTGGATCGGTCTTACAATTATTATTTCTTTTAAAAGGATTTTAAAAGTTAAACAAATGGTTGGAGTTTATTCACACGAGTCACATGACTGACCCAGAGTTTATTTCGTTTTGTTTTCACTAAACTCTTCGGTGCCCAATTTTGTACGTGAAGTCCAGTAGTCTGGATTTTTACAGATATACTTGGAGAGATGGAGCAGGAGGCTTCAGGATTATATAGCCATTGTTTATTTCTGTTGTGTTGTAAGTGCTGTACTTTGATAATGATATGTATATTCAAGTACATATTTATATTTCAAAGTTATGTTATATAGTATATTTTATTCGTTCCGTTGTGAGATTCGTGTTACTCTGATTTTGTTGTATGTTCTTCTTCTTCTTCTATTCTAATTTTCTATCTTATCTATTCTCACCCTCTAACTTCTTTCATTAACTATCCAGTATTTCCGATGCTTGAATAGTTGACATTGATTTTGCCAAGATCGCAAATTCCCCGGGTCGTTACATTGGTATCAGAGTGAGGTTAAGTTATTGTCTTGGCTCTGTGGCGTGACTCGATAGAGATAGGGTTAGTAATACCCTAGGTTGAGTTTGAGTGTATATATATGAGAGAGCGTATTTGTAGATTTTATAAATATTGTTTTATTTTGTGGTGATTTATTGGTTGAGTTGTTTATGAGTTCTGGTCAATCAGTTTGATCCACTGTATCGATAGGAGTTTCTAAACACTCGAATACAGTGAACCGACATAGTATGTTTTGAAAAGAGAGTAAACGTAATAATTTTACCCAAATTATATTTTTGATATAAAGGAGTTATATTGGGATTCTTATAATATATTGGATATAATGGTTGTTATTATAATCGAATGAGATTATAAAAAGTGAAAGGTTAGATATAACCGATCGGAATTCGTATCAATGTAAGATATATGAAATCAAATTGATTAAATATGAATCTAAAATCAGAATTGGAATTTAAAACTTTGGACACTTGGAAAAGTGTTTGTAAATAGATTTGGTCTAAATATAAGGAAATTTTAAAATCCTTGGAGACTTTAAATTATTTTACAAGCATTGTGAATAGTATTTCAAAATAATTTCAAAATGGAATCTTTAAAAGTGGTTTTTAAAATGATATAGTATTGAATTCACTTCGATCGCTGGGAAATAATTCTGATGACGCTGGCCACATCATCAGTGTTCATTTTCAAGTTCTAAGTGATTGATTACTACCAAAGATATAGTTTTTGGAAATGTTTTGAGAAACAAGTGGTTTTAGTTTCCAAAAAGGGATATTGGACGTTTGAAAAGGGTAAATTGTCTAAAACTCCTAGGAAGATTGTTTTGAATTAAAAACAAATTTAAAGAAAATTTGCGAAAGCAAATTGAAAGTCAGAAGTGGAAATTAAATAGAAATTTGTGAAAGCAAATATGAAATGAATTGAAACCAATTAACTGGAGATTGAATTGGAATATAATATATCAAGTAGAATCAGATTTTGAATTGTGAGACAGGAATATGAAATGATATTGGATTGGAGTTTGATTGGGACGACATTGGTATATACTGAATTGGTAGCAGACGGAAAGAATATAATAATATGCCCGACAAAAAGGTACTAGTTTATATTTCATATTAGGTATGAGTTTTTATGAGCCGAATTGGCAAGCCGCTTGGCTGTTTGGTTTTCTTTTGGATTGGAGAAGGCCCAGAGAGGCGAGTTGTAGTTGTTCAAATTGAGTTGTACAAAGGAGGTGCTAGCAAAAAATTTCAAAAATTTAAGGGGTTAGAATTTTTTTAGAATTTTTGAAAATTTTGGTTATTCTGAATGAATGAATAGTTAATTGAAATTAATAGGTACGGCGAAATTGAAATTAAGAAGTAAACAAATAAATTTTTACTCAGTTAATAGGGTTTGTTTTCTACCTCAGCAATTTCGAGGATGAAATTATTTTAAGGGGGAAGAATGTAACATCCTGTATTTTTACGGTATTATAATTAATTTATTTAATTATTTAAATAGTGATTTATAGATTTAAGTGGTTGTTTAATTAAATAATATTGAATATTTAATTAATATAAATAATAGAATAATATATTTATTTTCGAAATAGTCGGAAATAGTGGAATTAACTATATTGTGTGAATTGGATTATTTATAATATTTAATTCAGTTTAGAATTAAATTATAATAACGTTTATATTTAATAAACGACGATTGAACGTATTAATTATATTATAATTATAATTGAGCCTGAAATCGCGTGGCAGTTCGTAATTTGGCGATTCGAACTTTAAATGAATACACAGAATCCGTTTTAAGTCAGATTTCTGTGAAACAAGAAACGTTCGAAGCTGGTGAAGTATATTTTTCTAATAGAAGAGAAAAATCGGGATATTGTCGGGTAGATTTTGATTTATGATCAAATCAAATTTTCAAAAAGTCACTATGGAATTCCTTTATAATTTATAATGATTTATTTATATTATAAAAGTATTTTTAATATAAATTAAATATGGATTTAACCCGGATATGAAATATCAAGTTATAAATTCAGATATGATTATTTTGGAGCTATATGATATTCTATTGGAATATATATACGATAATATTAATTTATTAATATTTAATTTAGTTATTTTTAATTATATTAATATTTAAATGGGTTTATTTAGAGCTTTAAAAATGGCTACTTTTGCAAACGAGCTCCGTTTTCGATGAAACTAATTTTGTTGGATCCGGAATATCAAATTATTATTAGATTTCAATTTTCGTGATTTTTGGAGATAGTATGTGGCCTTACGAGATTTTATTGTGAAAAATAGTTAATAATTTGACTTTAAAAATATGCTATGTGAGCAAATGGATTCGGAATTCGACAAAACAAGTTTCGTTGGGTCCATAATGCCAAACTGTAGTTGCATATCCATTTTTATCGGATTTGGATATTGTACGTGATCGTAGGAATTTTTAAACGGTAATATAGATAGCGATAAACTATAATCCAATCAAATATTAAATATTAAATTATTATAATTTGCCTATAAATACTCCTTTAACATCTCCTAACCCTTAAAAATTTCATTCCACAGTCAACAGATAACCCGCCGCTACCAAATTTCTTCCTTGCGTAAAAATCTCGATCTTCTGTAAATCATTATATATATACATATGGAATCCTACGGAGAATCTCGTCACTCTCGTATAATTTTTGTGTGGCTCGACACAGTTTTCTCGTCACTGTAAATTATGCGCAGCACCCAGGGTTCGAGATCTTGTGATATGTAGTGGTTTTTGGTTGAATTGGATAGTGTATTGGTGTTAAGAGGGTGAAATAGAGCTTGTATACAGATTTTTGGGAAGACCGGTGGTATTTCAATTAGATCATGCTTCAGGTATTCTGACTACTGCGATTTCGAAAAAGATTTGAGGAAGGGTGCAATCTCGTTGAAATGGAGATGGGTTTGTATAGTTTTCAAAATGGAAAATTTGGGATATATTTGTGTGATTTATAATGAAGGGGAGGACGAGAATATAATGAAGGAAGTAATGGAAATGGAGAAGCATGCAGGAAGAGGAAGTCGCGTCTTTTTCTGGGGGAAGAGAACTATTCATCGCGGTTATGTAGAAGAGATGGGCCGATGATAACGGGTATGGGCCCAATACAAATCTAAATAACTTAAGTATATTTTAATTTAAATAGTATATGAACTTGAATAATTGATAACTATTACATACGCTATCAGAATTGGACAAAATTGGATCTGTTGGGATCATATGGAAGAGAGCTACGCAATGAAACTGATTGGGAGTGAATCGGAGCTCGTTACAATTTATAGCGAAATAAATTGTCTGTTTGAATCAACCGACAATTATTGTTATTTAACGATGATCGTCCAAAGTGAGTAAATCTCACTAACTCTGCATAATTCATATTTTTATAACGTATTTTTAGAATTGATAAATGATGATTGATTGTTGTGTGTTGATTGTTTGGTTGAATTGCTAATTTATTGGATGAAAATATAGATAACGATATACAAATATGTAAATATATATAAATCGCTAATCAAATATTGATTCTGTTTATTAGAATATTTCATATTGAAATGAAATCGATGTTATTTATATTGTTTAACATCTGTGGATGCAGGGAAATAGGTTGGAGGGATCCAACTGGATTCCTCAATATTTATAATACTGTTTGTTTTCTTATATTGTGATATATGATGTGATATAAAACCTGTGATTGATTATGATGACACTGGTCTGTTCAATTGGTGTTTTAAATACCATAAGAAATACTAGAATGTAAAAAGGGAATTTTCAAAGTGTATTTTGAAAATGAATTATTTATAGGAAATAAATATAATTATAAAAGGAATATTTATTTGGAAAATAAATATAATTATAAAAGGAATATTTATTTGGGAAGTAAATAGAATTATAAAAGGAAATATTTGGAAAATGAATAGAATTTTATAAAAAGAGAATTTTACATTAGGAAGGTTTAGACCCGTGCTTAGCACGGGTGTAACATGATATTGATTTAAAGTAAATATTTAATAGAAATCTGTTTTAACAGATAAATTGAGGAGAATAGTTTGTAAACGATGTTTATAAATTAATGAAATATTTATCATTTGATAAATGAATATATAAATCTAATTTTATATAGAGAAGTATAATCGGTTTTAACACCGATAGTTGAAATGGAATGTGAACGTAGTAGTTATAAAGGAAATTTGCAATAAGATTATAAATGTTGGAAATGAAATTAAATTTGTATGAATAATTCTACAAATATAAATATAAATAGAATTTGGGTTTGATTTTTTAAATATGAAATCAAACTATTTTGATTATATAAAGAAATATTATTCACATTCTATGTGAAAAATTTGATTAAAGTAAATATTTTGCGTATAAAATATTATAAAGGAATTTGGGGTTTGAATTAGGAATTTAAATGGAATTACTGAAATTAGAAACTGACTGGAAATTAGTTGAGTTGAATGGCTTTCTGGGTATCGATCTGATGTTGGTTTCGGCCTTGGGGGTTTATACTTGGGAAGTTGTTCTCTTACAAGTTTACAGTTAGAGAATGATAGAGGTGGGAAGATATTGATGCGTGAATTAGGAATGGAAACGTTTTCCATATTAATAATGTATATTTTCTGATTTTAGAAAATAAGGAATTTATGAATATATGGAAACGATAAATGGGAAATTGGGAAATGAAATGATGATTGATCGGTAAGATTTCCATTTGGGAATACAACAGTTGTTTGTACACATGTTTTCCCTTGATAGTTAAATAACCGACTATCAAAGTTTTGACCATTTCCGTTGTTAATACGGAGAGACCGGGATCAGATTTATTATTTGAAAACCAATCCGTATGGGGATTATCATTTTGAATCAAATATATCGAAGACAATTAAAGACGGAGTTTATGCAAGGTTTATTCTGCCGATCCTAGGTAGAAATTTCCTAAGATGGATTTACAGAATATTCCTTTGGATTGTCCAGTCCCAGGACAACTTGAGTGGACGAGTGTCTGACAAAGTATATCTGGTGGATCGCGTAAGTTGATCGTTTCAAACGTATTTACGTTGGTGGCGGAGGAATTCGTTTCTCTTAGCTTGTACCCGTGGTATTTTTGGGAAAATCAATTTGTGTTTTGATGGGTATGACAATGTGGCATTCAAAGTAAATGAAATATGATCTGTTAAAGATACATTATGGCCTCAAGCCTCATCAAACGGAAAATGACAAAAATCGTGCATGCAGCATGGCTAAGTGGGTCGCACCCAATTAAGGTGTATTGTCACCGTCTACAAAATATTCATATTTGTTACTTCTTTCAATTCTGTATTTCTCGGAAACGGTTATTTTGGTATACCAACCGTAAGGTGACAGTATATTCGGAACATTCAAGCGAAATGAATGACCGATCATGTGTGGCTGAGTTACAAGACGTTCTTGTTGAACTACAGTGTATCGCTTCTAGAGTACACTGATCGGAAGGTGGTTCCATACCTTGCCATAGTTGGAAATCCATTACCCAATAAGAATCTGCGGTTTTTGATTGTATATTATATATATAGAACGTGTGATGGAAGCGTTCTGCTATATTGATATTTACTTATATTAGACATTATTATAATATCAGAAGACTATTGATTTTAAAAGAATGTTTTTGGATTATCATAAAGTAAAAACCATCTTTGTTTATGTGTGGATCGGTCTTACGATTATTCTTTCTTTTAAAAGGATTTTAAAAGTTAAACAAATCGTTGGAGTTTACTCACACGAGTCACATGACTGAAACAAAGTTTATTTTGTTTTGTTTTCCCTAAACTCTTGGGTTCCCAATTTTGTACGGACAGTCCAGTAGTCGAGATTTTTACAGATATACTTGGAGAGATGGAGCAGGAGGGTTCAGGATTATATAGCTATTGTTTATTTCCGCTGTGTTGTAAGTGTTGTACTTTGATAATAATATGTATATTTAAGTACAGAATTATATTTCAAAGTTATGTTATATAGTGTATTTTATTCATTCTGCTGTGAGATTCATGTTACTCTGACTCTGTTGTATATTCTTCTTCTTCATCTATTCTAATTTTCTATCTTATCTATTCTCACCCTCTAACTTATTTCATTAACTATCCGGTATTTCCGATACTTGAATAGTTGACATAGAGTTTGTATTGATTACCAAGATCGCAAATTCCCCGGGTCGTTACAATATAACCACATACAAGTCAAAGATCTCAATATACAACAATTTAGCAACATAGGAAATAAAATATTAGTGGTTAAAAAATTAAATTTAAAGCTGTGAGTTTTAATTACCATAACCATATCGAAACCAATTCTAACTTTACCACAATTTAAATCAACACTAGCATATACAATTCCCTAAGTAATTATGGAATTTGAAGGCTTCATGGCTAAGATGGCTTGTCCTAAGTGATGTGGTGAGGGTTTTGAGGACTTGAAATATTAGCAAATCAAAAAAAATAATGCCCGAAAATTAGTCTTTTTCAAATGGATTTTTAAGAATGAAAACAAAGGTATTTCAAAAAGTTGTCAAAAGTAAAATTCTTGCTTTTTATTTCCTCTACTGTTAAAAAAAGTAAATCTAAGTTCTATTTAGTTTTTACTAAAATGCTGTAACGAACCGTGGTTTTCGACCCCGAAAATCAAAACATCACGTCGACTGTTCAAGTATCGGAAACAACAGAATGTTATTAGAAAGAAGTAAGATGGTGAGATAAGAAAGAGAGAAATATTAGAATAGAAGAAAAATAAGAACGAACACAACATAGAGTCTCATATCACAGCGGAACAAAATATAATAATGAAAAATCTTTATTTAGAGCTTTAAATAAATCTAACAATCATCAGAGTACATCAACCCATCTGGACAGTTATAATAATCTATCCTCATATACAACACACAGTGGAATACACCCCAAATATATCATACGTTTGAACTCCTCCACCGCGTCTCCTAAAGTTCGCAATATCCAAATCTAAACCAGTAAAACCTGGTCTAACCCGAGCATTACAAACGTCGGATCCATCTTGTGTACCAAAGTGAGAAAAACACACTAAGTTTAATGGTATCACACAACTGGGTTTTAAAGTCAAAATCTTTTTGAAAGAAAAGGATAATCGTAAGACTAGATCCACACATAAATACCGATGGTTTTTACCTTACGATAACCCAAAACATTTTTGAAATCAATATCTTCTCTGATATTATAATAGTGTTTAAATACAAATAAATATCAATCTAGCAGAACGATTACATCTCATGCTCTACATACATGGTATACAATCAAAACCGCAGGCGCTTATTGGAGAGTGGATTTCCATGGCAAGGTATGGAGAACCACCTTTCCGACAATGTACCTCCGGAGATGAATACATTGGGGTTCAACAAGAACATCTTGCAACATAGGCTAAACATGACCGACCCCTCATTTCCCTTGAAAGTACCTAATATATCATTACAACGGTTGTGGGTCAGCCAACCAAAACGATAGCTTACATATAAAAAATAAAAAGGGACAACTGAAGGCATTTGATCCAGATCAGGTAATGATATACCCTTTTGATGGGTACGACCCGCATAGCCATGCGACCTACCTGATTTTATACCATTTCCAGGTTAATGAGGCTTGAGGTTATACTTACTTTTAGAACATCATATCTTCATTATTTTTGAATGCCACATTGTCAGGTCCGCCAAATCACTAATTGACATCCACAAAAATACTCTGGTTGTTAATCTAAGAGAAGTGCTCCTCTCCGCCACTGACAAAAATACATTTTTTAAAATCAACGTACGTGACTCTTAAGAAATACTCTGTTAGACTTTCGTCCATACAAGTCATCCAAGAATAGGATGAACTGAAGGCACCCTCCTACCACATCCTAGAAATCATCCTATAGATTAGTAATGAGTAGTCCTTGCAATCCGTAGATTTCAACTACGACAGGATCATCATCAAAATATCTCTGGGCGCAAATCCAAAGATTTTGACAAGTAATCCTTCCGCCTATGAAGATCCCCAGTCTTCACTGCTCCATCTTCAACCAATATCTTCTACGTATTTTGTTAGTTCGGAGTGGTTTTCGAATATAATTTCGATCCCGGTCTTTCCGTACCAACAATCGTATAGGTCAGATTTGATAGTCGGGTATTTAACTATCAAATACATAATCATGGGAATAAAATGAGTTTACTGATTTAGTACTCAGCATTACTTGGCCTCTTTAATTAAAAATAATTAACGAAGGTTAATTTAAAACTCTTAAATCTTTAAATATATCAAGTATAGCTGTTCACTTCTTATCTAACATAATATTATTCTGAAAACTATTTTATTTTATACTTAAGGAAAATATTCTATATTCATATCTAATTTTCTATTTTTCTATCATTTCAAACCATTCGTTATCTCAGTACTCATTATCTATAATTAGGAAATAAATTCATCTTATCGTTCGTAAAACAACGTTACGAAATCTTTCTTGTTTTATATTTGAAATAATAACCAACCCTTATTCTTTTAAAATAAATCCATTCCAAAACTTCACTTTTCAATTCCTTTTACCTCGAAAATACCATTATAGTTTCAAATAATCTCCTTTTATTTCCTTTACTTCGGGGATATCATTATATATATTCTCCAATCTTTCCATTTCCGTTACTTTGGAGATCTCATTATACATATTTCAATTCTTCTTATTATCACTGCGTTATTATTTCTCATATTGAAATAATAAATCATTCTATACCTCTTTACTATTACAACTAATATCATCCTCAGATAATCCTTAAGCTCAAGTTAGCGTATTTTAATTACCTCTCAGACCTTGATCAACCACATTCTTATATTAAGATAGAAATGAGTTGTAATTCATAAACCGATACATTATTCTAATATCAAAATAAATCTCATTTAACTATTTTCTTAAAATATGGTTTTATAAAACCTTCTTACTTTTGAAAATCCCCTTCTCGAATATAACCATTATTTCTTAATTCATTGATTAAGAAATTACTTACTAAAACGTCACCCTTTTCACATTTACTTCTTTAAACAATTCGTTTTATTACTTGGATTAGCTACAAAATCCTATTACTCGCTTCTCTTACCAAATTCACTTTCACCAATCTCTTTTCTAAACCATTCAATCCTTTCCCACTTTGAATATATAATTTTGATTCCATTCATTACTCTTAATTCCATTTTAGCTGACATTAATTTAAGATTAACATTTTAACACCTCATCTCTTTTTATAAACCTCATTTATATAACTTTGGTTTAATATAAACCCCTTTTTATCTCAATTTCTATTTACTTAATTCAAGTATTAAGTAAACAATTAATTTAAGCTACATATTTGTTTAAAAATCCCTTTTATAGCTATGTTAAAATACCTCGGGTTTTGATATAAAAACCGTTCATGCACTCCTTTCACAATTCAATTAGATTCCATTTCAACTTCGATTACTTTTTAATGAGTTCCAATTATAAAGTAATCTCTTAAATTATTATTAATTAAAATAATAATTTACTTCAATCATTAACTACTGCAGAAGTAGTTAATTTCTTTTATTAACTAAAATAAATAGTAAATTTCTTTTTAAAAGTTTATTAAAATTAAAACAAATATTTTGTTAAACTATTTCATTATATTAATAAATTAAAATTATTAAATCCTAGTTAAAAACGGTTAACTTAGTCAACTCAAAACACAGTTGTCTTGGTAACCAAATTCAATTTATCCTTCCTTTAAATTAATTAAAAATGTATTTAATTTAAATAATTTCATTAATTGTTTTCTTAAAATTAATCATTCGACTTTTATTCGTTAAGTTAATTTTTCTACCCTCTTGCTTATAATTCTGATTAATATCAGAATTTGCTTTATAAAATCATTTAATAATTAAATATAAACTTAAATAATAAATAATAAATAATAAATATTTATTTCCTTTTTATAACTTTTGTTTAAAATAATATATTTAAAAATATGTCTTCAGTTATAAATTAAATTTTTATAACTTCAATTCTATCGATTCACCTGACGATAAATCCATATTTAGAAAACATCTGATTTATAGGCCATATGTTGCCAATTAATCAACCAATATCGTCCATTGGTTAAAAGAAAACAACTATTGAATTTCAGGTCAGTGGTCAGCAACCAAATCAGTCATCCAATCAGAACAGTTCATATAATGATAATATGGGAATAAATAACATTAAATATATTCGAGGAATCCAGTTGGATTCCTTCAACCTGTTCTTCTCTGCATTAAAATATATTATCTCACATAAATCCATTCAATTCAATTTAACTAACAATTTTTATAATAGTAAATAACGACTATTTAACATTAACCAATTAATAAAATAATTCAAACAATTCATTAAATTAAACACATTTACGTGACCTATAAGGTAAGTTACCTTAATTGGGACCAATCGTTAAAATAACGAGTTGGTTTTTCACTGAAATTTAATAACGTTTAATTTCATGGGTTCAATCAATATATGAATATATTATTAACAAACAGGCAACCATTAGCAAACATAGCACACAAAATATAATCCCGATATATATATAAAATATAAGTGGGAAGAACTGAGTGAGTTTAACTCACCTCGATTTGATTCCATTGACAACACTTCGCTTTAATTATATTAAACAGGTGTTTAATTTAATCAAAAATCTAGTTAATTTCAATTGGTTCTAGTTCTGTTCCATAGCGTAGATCACGTCAAGATGATTCCAATGCCACTTTGTTTATTGAATTCTATTAAGATATTAGTGAATTACAGCTTTATAAGTTAACTTGATTTAATTAATTTAATAGTTCCTTAATGACATTTTAATTTAAACTCTAATCTCTTTAATTAATATTAATTACGTTTTATAACCAATAATCGGTTTGATCCTTTTGCTTCTCGTCTGTTTCCTGCTACCTTGATAGCCTACACAAAATTTATGGTTTTAGTACGTGTATGAATTCGATTGGATTGACTAAATTTTTAGATAAAGAATTAAATACTTTAGTTACTTAGTTATTGTATGGTCAAGGCAAAAATAAACTCAAGGCCAAACTAATTTGAATACTATTTGTTCACGAGATTTGCCGTTGCTCGTCCCCTGCATTGTTTCAAGTTGTAACATACCCATATTGTCTTCGTGCTTAACAATAAAGTTCCCAAATTTCTCTCGTAATCATGCAAGCTTGTTGTTTCAGTAACCCTCATGTCGATGTCAAATGTGTTAGCATATATCATTTAATTAATAACTTAAAAATCATTAAATTACATAGTTAAGGGCTGGCCCTTCATTTATCTCCGTCATGCGATAACGGTTTTCTTCGTTCGCTCCTTCTCCTGTGCCTTCGAAGCCAACATCAATTCCAAACGTTAATCGCCTCTTATGCTAGAACCCACCGGATCATCAATTGAGATCGTCAGATGATGCGAGCAACCACCCTCCTTGTCTGACTAAAGTCTCACCCTTCCAGAAACCACCAGGTGCCTGCAGTTCAACCATGAATGTTGTGACTTCCTCCTTTGTTTCGGCTGCTATGACGGCCCAAAATAGATCGTGACCATTGGATGAGTCGCTCTCACTTAGCTCTACGAAATTGTGGTTGAATGTTTTCTAGATTGATAAACGGATTTTCAGATTTTGGTTGAGGAAAGTTCAAACATTTCTGTTCATTCAAATGAAAATAGCAGCGAGAATAAGTCGTTGACCAGGCAAAACTATTTGACACAAAATAAGGGTTTGCTATGATGATTATTTATATAGGGAGATAATTATACTATTATATTATCTATTGAAACTTACGCGTGAAGTATCAATTTAAAACCACCATAAATAAGCTTCGATCGAGATGAAATTCCAAATCCTAGCATAAAAAAATATTCCAGACCCGATGGGACAGGTTTCGTCGAATTCCGAGTTCGTTTGAAAAAATTACTTCATAAATCACAGGCTAAAAATCACGTGTTTAAATTTCCCGTGATCAAAAAATAAATCCATTCAACCTAAAACTTTGAAATTCTACTAGATCTTTTCCTTACAAATCGAATGAAATTTGTTTCAATAAAATCGGAGTTCGTTTGGCCAGCCGTTTATTCCTTTAAAGTTACCCCTGACTAAATTGGTCAAAATAAAATAAATGATTAAATAAAAACAAGAGCGTTTGACGCTGCCACGATCACATGGTTAATCGGATTGCTGCCAAATTTGAAACGTAATAATAAATTACTATTATGGATCCAATAAAACTCATTTGGTCGAAATCCAACTCCGTTTGGAAAACAACGATATTTTATAATTTAAATTATTTGTCGATTTACAATTATATTCCATATGCTCACATATTAACTCCGTTTGGACCCAAAATTTGCAGCATGCTATATTTTCACATTCCGGGGCCAATAAAATTCGTTTCATTGGGAATGAAGGTCATTTGAAAATTGGCCGTTTCTAAGGCTTATAAAATATCGATTAAATATTTTAAAATTCCAAAATAATCCAAGTAATAAAAATAAATTATTATTATCGTAAACATTCAAACAGAATAATATAGACAACTTCAAATATAAATAATATAGATTATACAATTCATTATTAACATTTTCGGGTTAAACAATATCCAAATTATATATGTAAATCCTTTTCAAATTAACTATTAAACGTTTTATTTTAATAACGATTTCGATAACGATTATTTTAAAATTTGATTTGGACATAACTAACAATCTATAGCACGAAATCTGGATTTTTCTCTTCCATTAGAAAATTATAATCAACTAGATTGCAACGTTTCTCGTTTCACAGAAATCCGACTTATATCGGATCTTGTATATTCAATTAAAGTTCAAAACTCAATATTGCGAACTACCGCGCCATTTTTAGCTTGATTTATATTATATATAAATTTAAGGTTTAAACTTCATTTTTATAAACGAATTCAATATTAAAATCCATTAATATTCCAAATATAATATTTAGAATAATAAAATAATTAAAATATCCGACTACCAAAAATACGAGACATTACAAATATGGCTAAAACAGTAAGGGTCATTTTCAGACCATAAAAGCTAGGCCATAGAATCAGTCTGAAAGAATGGGACTTTGGGCGTAGTAAAGCTCAAAACCACCAAAAGTCTTTTAAAGTAAAATTATAGCGATCTCAATTCTCTTGAATTAAAAAAATAATATCTTAATTTGATTCATTTTACAAAGAGTTATGGTCGAAAGAATAAGAGTGAGTAAAAAAAGAGTAAGTTTTTTAGATTTGAAAATGAGAAAATCAAATATTTTTGAGTTTTAAAATAATGAAAAGGATCCAAATGAGATTTTTTTTAAGTTAGATACTCGCGTTTATAAAATTGATTTGTTAAAAAAGAGTTATAGCTTGAATGGCTCGAAAGTGATAAAATGGGCAGGAGATGTGTTCGGTTGGTAAGCACTTCTCTTAAGTATTACTCTTCTTAGTAAAGGGGACATATGATACTATCGGTAGTACTCCTTTCCATGAGTCGGTTTGGTGTTGCTCGATTGACATGAATAAAACCCGATATTTTGTTCTAAAGTTTCCTTAAGAAAGAAATTAGTATGAACCAGTGTATCAGAAATGGTTCACTAAGAATGGTGTAGCATATTGTAAGAAGTTGGTGTTAATAGATAAAAATCTTTTATGATTGTATACTTTGCACAAATCTAGCCCTAAAAAAAGATAATACATCAAGTGATAACTTTTACCAAAATTGGTATAAGCTTCAAAATTTATTTTTGAAAAAATAAAATAAGTAAACCGTAATGTCTCTCTTGAATCATTTGAACCAACGACCACTATCCAATGGTTGGAAGCATAAAAACGTGCAGTAGGGTCCTGCCACGAACCAAGAACGTTTCATTTGGTGTCAGCAAGTAACTTTCATTTGGTATCAGTTAGTAACTTTCATTTGGTAGAGTTCCATTTGGTACTAAGAACAATTCATTTGGTGTCAGCAAGTTCCATTAAGTTAGTAAAGCTATGAATGAGATTTTAAATAAATGACTAAGTTTTATAATTGATTTCTAAAAGTTAAAACTTAAGTAAACTTTCACAACGGAGGTTATTAGAGTAAAAAAAAAACAAGTATTATTAATAAAAAAATTGTAATTAATTTTCAAGTGTTTGAACTAACAACAAAGGAACTTGTAAAAAAACTTATAAATGATGTAGAGAGGAAAATTTATGAAGTTTAAAATGATAACTTATAAATAAAGTTGATTTGTCTTATGAACTAAGTTCTAAATGATTTGGAATTCTAAAACGAAGATTTGAAGTTTCCATCATGTTATACGAAACACCAATAATTTTGGGTTTTGTAAGAAACGATGTACACCATGGCATTGTTTTGACCCACCTATTATATAAGTCTAGAAGAATTCATGGGGTTTTAGTAAAATTCACTTGGTAAGTTTTGTATGGTATCAAAAAAATTTCACGGGATCTCATCCAAGTTTCATTTGGTATCAAGCCTAAGAACCGTTTTATTCAGATGAACTTCATGTCATTTGGAAGGAGACGTTTTTTGAAAAACAATTTCATAAAAGTGTATTTAATGAAATGTTGAATTTCAAAATAAAGAATATCATATGTCAGAATAGATTGCAAGTTTAAATGAGCATAAGGTTCATCTCCGCATAAGTAAATGAGAGAATAACAAGTAACTTGGTAGAAAATTCAACAAATAAATGAACAAACGTTTTCAATGATTAGGATAGTTGAAAACCTCAAAATTGATTTAGAGCTTAATATTGAAACATTGGTAAAGATATAAAGTAGAGTTAACATAGCACTTCATTTTAGGAGAAAATTTGTTGAACCTATTCATTAGGGAAATGAAGTGATATTGTATATATCGTAGTATGTAACAGAGTACTATACAATTATAAACATGAATTGTAAAACATATGAAATCAACATAATATTTGAATGTGATAAAGATACTAATAGACAAAGTTGATAGTATGATCATGTAAGTGTACATTGATTATTTTATTTGCATTTGGATCTAGACTTGAATAAGGAACTTAAGAACTTTACCTCTTTCTAAAAGAGAATTCATCGTTTGATGTTTAACGACGAATATTGATTGGGGTTTATGATCGAACACTTAAGCTTTCTATCCTAGTTGAGAACCATGCAAGGAAAGAAAAGTTTTCTAATCAAAGAGCTTGATTGGAGTTTACACTAAAAGATTGGAGGATCGATACTATTTCGAAAGTAGAAGAAGTGAATTTGAGTTGATGATCTAGTTTGATATTACGTATGAAGGATCTCCATATATATTATGAGACTAACCAAAATAAAGTTTAAGGGAGGAAAACTACCTTAGTTTTCTTTCGGTGTGATTTCGAGGGTGAAATCCTCTTAAGTTGGGGAGACTGAAACAACTCAGAATTTTACAACCTTTATTAGGAATATTTAAATTATTTTAAATTTCAAAATTGGATTAATCAAAACTAATAGCGAAGTTTAAGAAAAAGAGCAATGATAATAAAATTATTTTCTTTAGAAATTAGTTTGTAAAATATTCCCCTAGGGAAATAATAAAAAATTTCTATCCATAAGGATCGCGCACAGTTCTAGATGCATACACTTATTTTCATAATTGAATACAAATATTGAATAAGTATTATAGTTTTTATCTTTAGAAATTTAATTAATTGTTGACATCACCAATAAGTATATTATTGATTTATGAATTTAAATGGAAAAATTAATAATTTTAAAATTATTATAATCATTCAAATAAGGATATGAATGATAAGAAATCATTTTAGACATGTTATTTAGTCATAACAAATCAATTAGAAACAAGTTGTATTAGGAGTTATAATTGACTAGAAACCATAGGGAAAATCGATATCTCTTTACTAGTAAAATCTTGAATTTCATAAATAATGGATAAATATTATTAATAGGGTTTTAATGACTAAATAATCGTGTTTTTATTATTCCAAAATAACAAGGAAGCCATTTGTAAATTTTGCTTAGCCACATAAATAGTTTACGAGAAAACAGAAAATGTGACTAATAACCGAGTTCCGGATTCTCAACGGTTTGACAAATGAAAAGTGTAAACACATGTACACACCTATATGATTATGCAACCATAAGATGGCAATGAACTAATTAATTAAGCTAAGAAGTATTAATTAAAGTAAGAGAGATTAGTAAAAGTAAGCATAAGAAAATAAAAATAATTTAGTTTAATAAGATAATACCACCCCCATCATAATTACACTTAACACATTATCAATTCACTTAAATATACATCTTGTTAGTCGTACATACATACATACATACATCATACATACATACATCATACATACACACAAACATATACATGTCAGATCAAAGTAAAGAATTATCCAAAGACATTTACAAGTATATATGCATATATAAGCTCCTTATATATGTATACTTCACCTCAAAGTAAACAAATCAAATAAAATGCACATTGCCTAACCATTATCTGGTCACATTACTCTTACACATGAAATGACAACACACAAGAGGGCAGAGTAGGGTATTTTGGTAATTTTCCACCAAGATATTTTGTTCTAAGTTTTTCCTATAAATACTCACATATTCCAATTCATTTCATTACACCATTTTCTTCTCTTCTTCCTTCTCTTTAAGCTCCTAGGAAATTTATTAATGGGCTTCCAAATCCTAAAAATAAATTAACCTTTTACCTCATTAACTTTTGTATCAAATGAACCCAAAACTTTCTTAAACTCTTCCAAAGTTCTTATATTATCCTTAGAAGCTTCTATACCAAGTTTGAAGTCAAGGCAAGAACGATGGAGCATCCATACAATCTTGGCCATAAGCATGGAGTTAGGAAGGAAAAAAATTGAGTTACTTCAGTAAGATCGTAGCTTACCTATAATCGATTTTTGGAAAGTTAAAAAACAATAAAAGGTGAGGAACTCAACCTTCAACAACCCTAAATACTCAAAAGTTAATGTTGTTATGTGAAAACTAAACTATTGTTATATGAATCTTAAAAGTCGTTTTAATGAATTAAACTTAAATGATATTTTTGCAATGCTTTTGCAAAACTTTTTAAATAAAGATTGACATTGAAGTTTAAACTAAATGAATATTCTCCAAATATTTAATGAATGTTTTTAAATGATTAATATTTGCGGATTGTTTTGAAGATCTATAAATCAACTAAAGATATTATTGGTCGAATTAAATCAAATAAGCAATGATTTAATCTTTGGCCCTAATTAGCCGACGAGTAAGCCTGATTTTTCTATTTCTGAGATCCAGATGTGGGTGATTAACTAAGGAGATGTTTAGAAGCAACTAGTGGCCTGAGTCACCTGACGCTTTCCTGGGCGAGTACTAGATAAGGTTGAAATGTAAGAAACGAGTTAAGTATAAAAGATCTGCTTTCTCAAGATAAATAAATTAGATCTCTTGGAGATGGTCTTGTTATATTTGGTATCAAATTACGAGGAGGGAATCCTTACTATCCATAAGAATTTAAAAGGCGTTTACACTGTTATTCGATGAATATTTCTGTTTGAACATGTTGATATCAAGTATTATATTTAGGGACCTATTAAACTAAAATAGACTTACCATCCAAATGACTTAATGAATGAGGTCTAATATTCCCATGAATGCACATGAAGTATTTGAAAAATTATTCATCCTTAAAAGATGTTTTATGAAGTGGTGAACTAAAAAATGAAGAACACTCAACACCCAAAACTACTTAAATAGTATTTTTGTGTTGATTGATCTGAGGAGATAGGGATTAGATTTTGGTATTCCTATCTAAAAACTACCTTGAATCAGTTAAATATTTCGAAGCAATGAAGATTAAAGACTGAAGGACAATGGAGATTAAATGAAGGGTTGTTGTCTTGAACCTCTTAGGATTTATCCCATATTACAATGATTGTGTATCTGCATTTAGATCTTCAATAGGTTCATCTAAAGCCAGGATGAATTGTATAGATGAATTTATGACGTTATAATTCTAATACAAGTTTATTGATCTCCACGAATGTACATATGTTGGTGGTGGAGAAGGAAACTTCTCTTAGCTTAACATCCTTTTATGCGTATGAGCTCAGAGGTTGTACAATAGTGGAAATCAGTGGCGTGTCCTGGATTTGTCAACGTGGAATTTGAAGTGAAGGAAGTTCTTGAAGGAAAGGTAATCGTAGACCTCTAAACCTCAACAATCGGTAATGGCAAAAACATGACATGCAATGAGGTCGGTTTGGTTAGCTTCCATAAGAAGACATTATCACCCTTCTAGATTACTCGTTACATGTCAAATAAGTGGTGTAAGAGGGTACCCAGGGGTGAAAGGTCGGTTACGACTAGAGTGATACGTATTTGGGTAGTGCACCACCAGGGGAAAAGGTCTGTGTAAATGTTTCGGCCTTGCCACTTGGGAGGAAGAGAGTGGTCATCAGTACTTCCCTCTAGAGGTGTATTATTCATAAGATAGTCCCTTACCTTACTATCGTATGGAATCTGTTTCCTTAAGAGCTTGTGAATTCTATTGTAGAGCCCTTTTAAGGGTGCAGAATTTGATAATGGTAATAATTCTCTATTTCTGTTATTCATTTTAATGGGTTTTATCCCGCAAGTCATTGAAAATAATATCAGACAATTTTAACGTATGATGATATGGTTACCATAAGGTAAAATCCCATGCCATATTTATGTGTGATTGCGGTCTTATGGGATATCCTTTATTTTCAAATGGCGAGTTTAACTTTCTCACACCAGTCCTATGACTGACCTGGAGTTCCCTTTCTTTACCCTTAAAATTTGGGTTCCCATATTTTCTTCAGGTAGCCCAATTGCAAGTTCTGCTTAGATCTGTTGGATGAAGCTTATAGCTGAAGACATCTAGAGATATTCCCATTTTTCCTTATTTTCTTTCAACATTGTAAGGACAAGTTCTATAACCATACATGCTGATTTAATTTCACTCTGATAAGTAAGATTAGAATTTCCACTGTAATGATTTTAGATGATAAATAAATATACATTTTTCATTGTGCAAGATTCTAATGTTTCTACTTTCTCACCCCTTTCTTTCGTACTACAAACAAATCACTTCTCCATTGCTCGGTTTTATCGCACGTGAATACCACGAATGTATTAGTGTCGATTTCTATGAATGGAAGAAGTGGGTCTTTTCAATTTTCACATGGATTGGATAGTTTACTTCTAACAGTCAGTTAAATAATTTTAGAAAACCTAGTAGGCCCGAGTCAGCGACATGGGCTTGTAGCTTCCATGGTAAAATATGAAGTAGAGATAGACAATTAGGTTTACCCATAAGACATGCATGCATATGCTTGTTACAGATAACTGTGTTTAATAACCATTTTGATTATAGTTGCAACATTGATTGATATTACTAAGGATGCTAGAGAGGGAAAACCGGTGTGGTCCGGCTAGAAATCCATTTGTTTAGACAGAATATTATTATTCATACCGCTCTAACTCTTGTGCGCTCGGTTGAGTAGCTCAAAGGTAAGATTTCATGTTTTTAACATTTGGCAAATAAAGTCTCTAAAGGCGTGTAGGAAGCAGCATTAGCTAATAGGAGCTATATTTATGAGTTCACTCCTCTGATCAACTAAGAGGGCATCTTCATATGTCGCCCTTGGAGTATTTTATATTATATATCATCTGATCATGGGAATCATCTTGGGATCATGGAATGAATATGAAATGATATTTTGAAATGAAAGTTTCGCTAAAATTTAAATTGAAATTAATTTCATACTCATGTGACTTTAGCATTGATATAATCAACATATTCACGTTTTGTTATCAAAATTTAATACTGTAGAAGACTGCAACATTTGTAGCACATAACATTAGGCCTTAGAATGTGGGATAGTACATTTTGGTATCTGAGCATAAGGTTATGGAAAAATCAATATAATTTTAGCTTTAAATGCTTTTGAAAACACAATCCTAATGAATTAAAGGATAACAGTGGGGTTGGGATAGCGGAATATAATGTACTTGTATTTTCATTATATAAATATATATCCTACCTTTATTCCTTTCTTACTCTTAGCACTACGCCATAGATGGCCTACAGCAAACCCAGAGAAGTGATGCAGTATATGCCAAAAAATGTTGGTATAGGCCAAAAATGATCTGCAGCAACGCCTTTTGGGGGTTGCCTTTTGTCGCGTTGCCTTAGAGTCAAAGGCAACATCTTTGCGACCCTAAGGCAACATCGATATAGGTGTTGCCACAGGTACGACTACAACAAAAAATACTCTTTCACAACTGTCAAAAACAGTTGTAATATGTCTGTTACAGCTGGCAATCTAATAAAGTCAACATTTTTTACAACTGTTTCTAGCAGTTGTTAAATTTTGTTTTACAACTGCTAGAAGTAATTATGCCTCAATTGTTATTGATCAAAAAAATTATAATATTATATTATAGCCGATATTTCACTGATAACAAAAATAATCACTCACATTAAGAAAAAACAATTCAAGTATACACCATTTGTGAATTAGTAACTCCATTACATAAAATAGCCGAATTCATTACATATGTCAATAAAAGTACATACACTCATTAAATGAGATTCTCCAAATTATACAGAACACTTAACAGTAATATACAAGCATAAACATAACATCAAGCATAGTTCGACAAACCAACTAACTGCACGTAAAACTCCATCAAAGACAGACCTTACAAATAAAAGAAAAAATATCTACCTACATATAATGTAGTTTATTAACCAACCTAATTTACATGATATCTTGATAGTAAAGCTGTCTTCAACACCAGTTAATATTACAAATGGTACCTTAATAGGATTCACGACAGTTGGAATTCAGTAGGCTAGTTTGCTACTACACGAGCTATTGCATGTTCTCTTGCCTTCTTAGTTTCCTCTTCGGCACATGATCTGCTACATGAAAAGGTTTACAGTGAAATGACCATTGAATTCTCAAAATGGCAAAAATAAACTTTAATGTAGCAACTGATACTAGTAATTTGCATCTTTTTCAAATAAACAGCATTTTTACACATCAAAATGGTACATATGAAAGCCCCATTTTAGCTATTGCTTTTTTAGAAAAAATAAACTTTATTGAGACTTTAATAGAACTTGAAGTCATTTGGCAACCTTCTTATTTTAACAACCAACAGTATAAACTAATCCATATACATCGATGTTGACGAAGGTGACAAAATGATCGAAGCAAAATTCAAAATCCAAAACCAAGACAACAAACAAACAACCATGATTCAAAATCCAACTGCACTACTACTTACAGGGCCAAAAACATTTTAAGTACTCTGAAAAGCAAGTTAAGGTATTGTTCCACTGATTATGATTCCAAGAATATGATGAAAAATGCATAAGTTGATGTAGAAGTTACCGTGCATCTTGTAGCTTCTTTATCTCTGAAAGATGTTAAGAGAGTCTTTTAGACAATGAATCGGACTCACTTGCCTGCAAGTATGATACAATATGCTTGATGACAAAGCATGATACAGGGAGCTCTATGTTTTTTCTCTGTATATTCTATTGGTTTCATAAAATATGTGATGATTGCTAATGTTAACTGTATTGCTAATGTTAGTTGGTGACAATATTCTTTTTTTAAACTACTTGTTACAACTGTATTGCTATACAAAAACGAGGCTGCATAATATGGACAACAAGCATTTTAGAAGCTTTTATTGCAACAGTAAAGAAAGGAATAGCAGCATAAGAATATTAAAAATATGAAATAGATCTGAGCATATGGATCACCAGGTACCATTATACTATTAGCCATTACATCCAGAAACAACAAACCATTTTATTCTCTGATCCCCAATACCCAACTGTAAATCGTCTCTTAAAACAATTCTGCACTTAAATCCTAAAATATCCAATACATGGAACAAGAATCCAAGAACCATTTCTAAAATAAGAGATGAAACAAGTTAAGTGACAAGAAGAACCTTTAAAAACTTATTTATGAACCTGTACATAGCAGAGTTGAAAAACCATGATCCAATTGGAGATCGTCATAATACCCAGTAACCAAAGAAACCAAATGCAGCTTTTTTAAAACACGTATAGGAACTGATACCAGTTGCATGTCCATATGAAACATTAAAAATATAGTTTATCTTCACTTGTATCTATTAAAGTGTTACCTCCAGAAAACAGCAACTTCCCAATTTCTGGATGAACATAACACTGACGGGGATAACAGTGTACGTCCACTTTATGGATCTGCTAATATTATCTTCCTCAAGGATCGAATATAAGGGGAAAAATACTAAAGAAACTTGCTGAGTACCATACACAAATTGGAGTAAAAATACGAGAGGGCCTACTGTTTCTTGGCAAAATAAAACCGATAGAGCCAGATCTTAAATTGACCCATACATATAATCCAAAATTATTGCTTATTGTAATCAAAATATCGCTTACTGTAATCCAAAAATATCGCTTACTGTAATCAAAATTCCGCTTTGATTTGGCGATTGTAGTGGCCTCGAAATGCTGGAGCTTCTCTAGCCTCGACTTGTGGAGCTTCGTTCGTTGGAGCCTCAAAAGAGGAGTGCGAACTCACGAAGGTGCTTCGATTTGCCGGAGGCGAGCCGATTCACGGAGGCAGAATGGTTTTGGGGAAGCGATTAGGGTAGAAGCCATTAACGATATAAAAAAGAAACATGAAATGGAATTCGAGATCGATGAATTTGAAAATTAGGGATTGGTGATTTTGGAAATTAGGGATCATTGATTTTGGAAATTTGGGGTAGAAACAAAATGAAAAGTGACGCGGTAGAAAGAAAATAAAAGCAGGAATAGAAATAGGTGAGGCGCGGATTGATGGTGTTGACGGACGACTAAGATTTTATTTTAACTAGTGATGTGGATCGCTGAGCTGTAATTTTCTTCTTCTTCTAATTGTAATATATCTATAGCTACTGCAACACTATTTGATATCTGTGCTAACACATTAAAGTGTGCGTTGCAATATACAAAAATCAGTATATCTACGATAATATTGTAGCTAGCAACACCTTGAATTTTCGTTGTAGTAGATCATCTATGGCGTAGTGTAGACTATTCTATTATATCTTACTTAGGTTCAAATAATGGTTTAAGGAAGTAAGATATGTAGACAATAAATAAAGCAGTTAATCTTGGGTGAGAAAACATTTGAACTAATGGGAATGTTGGTCCAATACTAGAAGGAACAAGGGTCAATAAATGAATGCAAATACTAACCTACCTTCTAGAGCACATGCAATAGATATAGGAGCCATGTACCAGTTCTTTAGTAGTATGTGGAGAAATGTTGGAGGAGAAAATCCCAAAGTTCCCATTAATAATTATGCTACTTTGGGTACTGATTATGTGAGGCCAGAAGCAAAGCCATTTCTTAGGACTGCAGTTGCAATAAAAGCAGAAAACTATCTGCTTCATTGTGAGAGAATCTTAGCTGATTTAAAATTTAATGATGAGCAGAAAAGGAGACTAGCTTCCATACAACTGCAAGAAGTTGTATTGTACTGAAATAGTGTCATAGTTAGGGTAGTAGAAGATACTCTAACTTGGTTCGGATTTTGAAGGAGATTCAGGGAAAATTTCACATTGAAGATTGCTAAGTCGAATTTTCTTAGGAAGTTTGCAAAGTTGGAGAAAAGAAGATATGATAGTGCTAGAGCATGCAATGATGTTTGAGGAACTGACTCCTTAATAATATGAAATAATAGGTACAATGATCAAAAGGAACAAGGAGTTCATATTAGGTTTAAAATCAGAGCTTTCTAAAGTAACCTTACCGCGCTTAAGGGATCTGTGCGATGTAGTAGTGAAGATGACTTTAGGGAACGAAGAAATTCTCTCTTTCCTTGATAATACGATTATTAAGACTCAAAAGTGGGCAAAATAATACTTTATTCAAAGAAAAGAGATTAGAAAAGTGGAGTTTCCAAGAAAGAAAAGGTTGAGATTGTTTGCTACAAGTGCTATAAGAACGAACACTATGCTATAGAATGTCGGTCATCAGATGGGAATGCAATCATTGGAAAGAAGAACATTTAGTATTTTAAATGTATTCAGATTGTGACTTACAAGAATAAATGTTCAGAAATGGAAAAAGAAGTTAACAGTGAAGGTGTTTGCTTTTGAGCCATCATCTTTTGGACCCGATGCTACAGAAGAAGGAAAGTCTATTGTGAAACCATAGCGACCAGTTAGAGTACCGTTTGATATGATAGCATTACATTTTTTATCTCTTGTTGTTTTCTAGATGAGGTATCATTATAACTATTATACCTTGTTACTTCATTTATGGTAACTAATCCTATAGGAGGTTAAGAGACACTAGGAATAAGGCTTGGTCATCTGAAGTTTGAGTTGCTAAATTATATTTTGTCCTACAGTTTGTATATGTTCGATTTTGCGGGTTTAGGATTACACTGGGTATGGATTATTTAAGTAAGTATAATTGTAACACCCACATTTTTTGATAATTTAATAATTAAATGATGCATATGTGTGTATATATATATATATATATATGCATAGATATAAATATATATAAAAAATAAAATAAAGATTAATGCAAATAAAATGTAATGCATACATGAAAAGAAAGAAAAGATTGGTTGCATGCGGTGTAAATATGTTACATGCACTGTTTATGCATTAATAATAAAAGAGAAATAAAAGAAAAGATTCATGCAATGGGTTAAATAAAATATTGTAGCAAACATGAAAAAGAGAAGTAATAAGGGAACAATAACTACCATCGTTCTAAGCCTTGTTAAAAATTGCCTTAGTAGCCCAGTTGGTTAGAACATGTGACTTGCATACAAGAGGTACAGATTTTGATCACTACCGCCGTCATATTTCTGTTTTAAGGGAACGGCTAAAATAACACATGTTCATGACGAAAAATATGTATAAACGCACATATAAGGAAGTAAAAAAAATATATGTATATGCGAATATACGCGTATATGTGTAGGAATACACACACACACACAAGAGATAAAATTTAAGATAAGGCTAAAATCATAAAAATATGGCAAGAATCAAATAATGGTGCAATACCGTTTGAATTTTGAAAACGAAATAAAAGTTGTGCGTATATATATACGCGTAAAATGGTCATTAGAAGATTTGTATACGTATAAGAAAATTACACGTGAATATAACAACCAAATAAATTCCAGAAATTCAAAAGTTCGAAAATCAAATTTCTACGTCAAAACCGCTCGTGGGACCCGATGGGTCGACGCCAGGGTCGACACCCCCCAAATGCGGGCAGATTCATTAGCGCATCTGGACTGTTTTCTTAACTAGGTTCAATGCTGACTCAACGCCGCGTGTACGATAAGATCTTGAACACCTATAAATAGGCTAGCAGAGCCTAGCTTGAATCTTACATTCTCTGAGACAACGTCTAAGCTCTGCCATTCTTTCTGCTCCTCAAATCTCTTTAGAAAAATCAGATAATTAGTTTAGGAAAATTCTGAATCAAGATCTAATGATAAAGAATGAATATCAATTAGAAGGTGTTCAAAATCAAATGCGAAGTGAGGTAATTTTCTAGATCTGGTCTATTCAATTTTCTTCCTCTTTTTAGTAAAAACTATGAATCCACGGTTGTTAGGTTCTGAATCCAATTAAGGGAAAACCATGGAATGCTAGATCTGGACCAGATCCAGGATTTGGAAAGCAAATAAGGTGAGTGGATTTAAGTTGTATCATTTTTGATAATGTAAATTATCGTTTAACATTCCTCGTTATTATACGATGTGAATTTGCTAGAATAATTAAAAAAAAGCATTGAAATGTTATATATGACATGTCGAAATATGATATGTTGAGATGTTTAAACATATGTTAAAAAATGAAAGTGACTGTAACAACCCGTATTTCAATAACATGTTAAAACGAGAATCAAGGCAGAATTTCATTTTAAATTCTGAATCAAGTAAAACGGGCTATGCCATTGCGTTCGTCTCGGAAAAATACGCGAAATAGAGTCCGAGTTTTCGAAAATCGGAGTCCGTATGACCCGGTTAAGGCCCAAAGAAGTTTTCGGGAAATTTGAATTTCGAAACATGCAGAAATGGGGCCAGGCGGGAAAATTCCCGCCCAGACATGTCGACAGGCATGTCGACATGCATGTCGACAGGCATGTCGACAGGGCTGTCGACTTGCCCTGTCGGCTGATTCTGGTCTGGTGCACCTATTTTCTATCTTGGCTAGGTTTTTGGGCCTGGTTTGAAATCTGACGGTTCAGGTTGGTCCTAGGGTTAATCTAAGGGCCTAAAACTATCCTAATCTCTATAAAAAGACCCTAAACCTACCCCTAAACCCTCATTATTCACTCATGTAACTAAACTATGGCCAAATTTCTACTCTCATGGCCTCCATCTCAAATCCCTAGAGCCTATGCACTCAAATCAAGTTCAAATCAAAAGGTGCAAGCTTGCTACACCAAATCAAGGCCAAATCAACATTGCTATGTGAGTTCCATGACGATTCTCCTACAAAGGAGGCACCTTTCTTAGCCAAGATGATTCATGCTCCTTTCCCTAGGCCTAACTATGTAAGTTCTAGCTACTTTTGGATCAAAACGGTATTTTTAATGTTGACATGGGATAAAATGAGGCTAAACATGATTATGCGAATCTATATGAACCTTACCATGCCTCTTGTGTTCATATTTATGATCTTAGGCCATGTGAGTGACTTAATCATGCCTCTCATGCTATGCATAACCTAGTTTAACTTGCAAGTTTGGATCTTTATGCATGAAATGCTAGCATGAACCTTTAGGAACCACTTTGCTTATGAAACATTGGCTAAGGCAAGATTTTGGGGCTTATGCATGTTTATGAACCCAAACCCCTCATGCTAACATGCAAGTTTGTGGCCAAATCCTTTATGAGATTATGCATGCTCGCGGCCAATCCCCTCTTTTTAAATTGTGCATGTTTATGGCCAAATCCCTTTTTGATAATATGCATGTTTGTGGCCAAATTACCTTATGACACTATGCATGTCTATGGCCAATCCCTTTATGATGTTATGCATGTGGAAGCCAAGCCCTTTTTGGCATCATGCATGTTTTGAGACCAATATGTGACATAGTATCCTTACTATGTTGACTCGCTTTGCTTGCGTTGGGAAAACACGATTTTGGGTAGTTAGATAAACATGAACATGTCGAAAAATCTTAACTTGAATATGACATGTAAGGATGCATAAAAACATGAGTTTGGGAATTTACCTATTAAGTTAGGTCTACCCTTTGGGAATTTACCTATTAAGTTAGGTCTACCCAAATGCTCGAAAACTTGTAACATGCTTTGGAAACATGATGAACTTAGATAATATGAGTATGGCCAACTCGAGGTTGGGTTGAGTTTGCAACGTAAAACTACCCGGAACCGACCGGCCTAACTAGTAGTTGCAAACAATAGGACCCAATGTGAGAAGTTGGTCATGTCGCGCTTAAGACCCGAGGTTAGACTAAGTTGTGGTGTAAATCTACCCGGACCCGCCCGGCTTAACTAGTAACCACAACAAGGTCTAATGTGAGAGGTTGAGGGTGCATTAATTAAATTAATGCCACATAATAGGGTTAAGTTAATGAGGCTTAACCAAATATGATATGGACAAATGGGTTAAGTAATTTGATTAGGCTAATGATACTTAACCAAACATGATAAGCTTGGGTAGGTTAAGTAACTTGATTTGCCTAATGACACTTGACCATTTTTATACGACTAGTGGACGGGATTAAGTTAACCAACACTTAATCAATCCAACATGATAACGTGATAAGGTTAAGTAAATTTTCTTAATGACACTTAACCGTATAATACAGTTGATGGATGGGGTTAAGATTAGGCTTAACTAATCTAAACATGGAAATCGGATAGGGTTAAGTTAGCCTAGACTTAATTAATCCAACTTGGTAATTTAATGGGGTTAAGTTAAACACTTAACTAATTTAACACGATGATTTGATGAGGTTAAGTGACCTATACTTAACCAATCTAACTCGTTAATTTGATGAGGTTAAGTTAATCTATACTTAACCAATCTAACGTGAAAACATGATAAGGCTAAGTCACAAATCACTTGAATACGCTTGACCGATTTGATGACAAGGTCAAGTTAATTTATATAATTAACCAATCTAAAATGATAATTAGACGAGGTTAAGTCATGGATTCCTTGATATACTTACATGGTTTGTAGGGTTAAGTCTTGGACTTGTATACTTAGCCAATTTTGACATGGCTTGTAGACGGGCTAAGTTATGAACTTAAGTGACACTTATAACCCATTAGATAAGCCCTAATTCGGAGGATTAGGTAAATAACCATAGTTAACAAGGATTATGGAAATAAGGCTAAGTGGTAAACCTTAGTTAAGGGAAACTAAGTAATAATTCTTAGTCAAGGAAATTCGGACCATTTCTTAGATAAGATTAGTAACCCGATACGTTAGGTCAACGTTTAAGTATGCGTGAAGGAGCCGGCTATCTGATTTAGATAAAGGCTCCAACGAATTGGGTAACGAAGCAGCGGCTTCGGGGAACGTGAGGATATTCTTGGGATCCCTCGGTGAGCTGCCAGGTCATTATACTAGGCTCACGAGAGGTTGAGGTCTGCGGTAGAAGAACCAAGAATATGCCTTGGTTGCTATGCGAGCGACCTAAAGACTGGGGTGGATAGCAGTGAGTCGACGAATACATAAGGTGCCCGAGATAGCAAGTTCGTCGATCATCTACCATCTTGAGTCAAGCGTGTACGTACGGAAAGGCAGGGAACACCCAACAGACCATAATTGCTATCTAATTATGGGTGAGGTAGGCCGTAGGATGTGGGCTGGCCGGAGTGTAGTTCTCATGCAAGATTTTCTCTTGTGTTGCCTTTCACTAGTTGAGGGAGGGGTCTCGTGGGACCATAGCCACGTGTAGAAAAGCAGACCTTAGTATCTGCATCGGCAGATAAATCTAAAGCTCCCGACCGAGTCCTGTATTTCTTGGTTTGCCCTGTGACAGGACTCGGGTGGCACGATGTGATACATGTGCATGCAGTAATAGAAAAACGATTCACGATGAATGCGTGGGAAAAAGGGCGCGGTTGAGGGTTAGCGTAATCCCTAGTGGCCTAGGTGGTTTAACCCAAACCAAAATACGAAAGCGTGCAATAGGTAAGCGTAATCCCTAGTGGTGCTAGGTGGCGTAAGTCCTAGTAGTTCAAACGATGATTCATATGGAAGAGCCTAGCTAGAACAAGGGTGACAGTCCAAACGATTTCAAGGATAATACGACATGCGGAAGCCCGTACGAGGTACGGCAAAGGACTGAACTTATATATACATGGGAGGAAACATATGATTTGAGTAACCTATATATGCGATATATTAGGTCGACATGGACCATTACACGACTTTGAGCAAGGGACATTCATGGTTAACATATGACGCGGGTAGGGATACTAGTACGAGAGGTGCAGAGCAAATATACATGTTAGAACTAGGAAGAATATACATAATAGATACCGTGGGATGTTAGACGGGGTAGATACCTTGGGATAAGGTACTCGATAAAAATCTGACGATGTGATACCTTGACTTACCATAACACCGTAGTTTACCATGATACCTTAGTTTACCTTGCCGCAGTAGTTCAGCCGGCTACCCTGGTTTATCTATCTTGTAGTTATCCTTATGTTTACTTTCAGTTTATGCATGTCATGTTACCTTTACCTGTTTTTATACTGGAAGTAGATAGGACTTACTCAGTCTTTTTGACTGACCCGTTTTGTTTCGCCTCTTTTCTTCCTTTTCCCCCCCAGGTTTCAGGGAGGAAACAATGTTGTTTAGCTCGGACTTCTTCTGCTTGAAGGTCATCATGGATGGCTTGGGCTTCTCTTGGCTATGGCTACTTTGCGGTTTTACTTGGGGAATAATTTATAAAAAAAAAGTCTTTATGCTTCTTTACTATTGCAAGACAGGTTTTGATGTACTCTGATGTAAAAGGCTTTAGACCTTATGTATTCATGTTTATGAAAGTTTGATTTTACTTCCGCTATTTATTTATATATGTTCTGTCTTGTGATATTTCTGTGCATGTTTACCAATAATGCCCCTCTAAAGCTAGTGCATCCCTTTGCGATTGACCCTAGCGGAGGCGGGGTGTTACAGTGACGAATATGGCATGTTGGAATATTATATGCTAAGATATTAATATGTTGAAAAATTCATATGTTGAAATATAAACATGTCAAAATATGTGTAGCAATTACTGTTGTTTTGGTTACATGTTAATTTGTGACATTTATGTACCTGCACCTTTAACAGTAGAAATTGAGAACATTACATATTAGTTTGGTTGATTTGAACAATTACATGATTAAACGATTACATGTTAGAATAGAATTTATTGTATGTTAGAAAGAACATGCGGCATAAAATGGGTTTAATATGGTGACATGTGAAATATAGATTTATTTAAGATCATCGTGGTTTCATGTGAATTGTCAGTCGATCTATTTAAGATTAAAGTTCTTAATATTTAAGGTGACCTGGGATAGTGAATGAGATTACAAGTTTTTCTAGATTATGTAACAACCCGCTCAAAATGGGCGTAAATTCTGATCCAAAAAAGGCCCATTGGATCATAGAACCATTCTAGATTGATTGGTTGTTCCTATAAGGAAATAATAAAACAGATATAATAGAGCAATCTAAATGAAATCAACATCTCAAACAGTGGAAGGGATAAATACGATACTTAAAATAGTTGTACCTTAAATTAAAATCATAATAAATGTTGGTTACGATGAATCTCAATCAATCATAAGAGGTACATCAATAATAATTATCCCAATAATATAATAATACTACCATGAATAACTAAAATCCTCCATTGTTTGGTTCCATCTCCAAAGCATTACCGATCATCGCTAATCCCAAGCGTCCTACCCTACTAACCTGTTTATGTTATGAGGAGGAAGGTTAGAACATAAAGTTCCGGTGAATGAAAAACATGTAAGTTTAGGAATGACTATTTCTTATATCTTTGTAAATTGTTCAAGTTATGTCTATGCAAACAAACATACACAACTAAACATACGAGGGATCCATCCTTACAATCACTTATGGCTTATATGTCACTCTAAGGGAAGATGTCCTTCCAGGCACTTAATACCCTACGAGTTAATCTAAGGGCAGACATTCTTATAGTCGCTTAATACCCTACGAGGCGGGTTATACCTAGTCACTTGATGCCATTTACTAATTTATTGAGGGTGGATATCTCTACAGTCACTTAATACCCTCTGGAGGACCCCTAGCCACTTAAGACCCAATCTCTAATGTCCACATCATAAAATATATTGTACGTAAGAAATAGTAACGACCACTTACTACCAGGTCTAAGCAGGAACACAACTTCATTTAAGACCCTCTTAGTAGACCATTTTGTTGCTATCTAGCAGTCTCTATGGGTGAACTCCTAGCCACTTAGTACTTACCTTAGATGCTGGTTCCTTTAGGACATCCATATATATATATACACACACACACACACATACATACCGTCCCTAGGTTAGTCTTCACTAAGCCCCTAGATAAGAAGCGAGCATTACTTGGAGAACTATCCTACTTATACGCTATCGTCTATAAAGACCATTTAATACCTTATTAAGAGAAAGGGGGACCCATAACCACTTAAAACCTCGAAGGGCGGGTCCCATGATATAGGTCCAGAACCAAGGAGTGAACCTTAGGAACATACTTGATCCTAACCACTTAATTCCCAACAAGAGGCAGGTCGACCACTTAATACCTTTCCCAAGGTAGACCAACTTCAGACACAAATATATATATATATATATATATAAACAATCCAGACATCTTATATTAAGCCGACCACTTGTAGATGCTGGATTTACCAAGAAGTTACGGGCCGGCTTCTACTAGAAGTTGGGCCTAACCTCGTATCGTAGTGTAATAATTATAATAGCCCATGGTACCTAGACCTTTCACATTAACCAGTCTTACTTGTAGATGCTGGATATGCTGATTTAAGTAAGGATATTCGTCCATTTTTCCTGGAATCTTAACATATCCTAACATACACTTATTCTAAAAAAATTCTATTTACTTTTCCCTTATCCTTTCCATGAATTGAAATATTTATAAGCGGAAAAAACATTGAATTTCTCCGCTATAATTTCTTTTTTCCAACCTAGGAGAAATTAATAGGAAACGGTTTAGCTACGTTGACGTGTTGGATGGTAGGGCTTGGATGCAAAAATTGCTTCACACTTCTATTCATGGTCGTATGAGGGTTATGTGTGAAAAATGTTTTCAAAGATTTGAATTCATATAGAATTGCCAGTATATTTTAGGATGTTTGCATCATGTTTTCAAAAGTGTTTCAAAATGAAATGCGTACATATACGAGGAACCGATCATTATGCATGCACATTTTGCGATTGCAACTCATTATGTACACTGTACAAATGTGCATGTTGGTTGCAAAATTGGATGTACACAAAATAGTTATGTTGTTTATGATAATTAGGCGCTAGCACCATGACTTAGTCGTTGGTAAAAGTTTGGGATGAGGAGGGGAGAATGTAACAATCCAGAATTTTAGCAATAATTAATTTTGTTATTTAATTAGATTTCCAAAAATGGATTTTTTGCAAATGATGGATTTTGACCATGAAACTTGTACCGTGCATACATTACGGAATTTTTGTCAACTATCATATTTACAACTTCGCGGGCAGAGTCCATATGAAAAATTTACGAATAAAAATACGAAAACGAATGGATCTTTATAAAATTAAATCTAAAGGTCTTAGGTCATTTCAATTCCTATAAATAAAAGGCTAGACCCCCACTCTCTTATTTGTATTTTCTGGAGGCAGCAGCGAAGCTCTGCCATTTCCAATCCTCTAATTTATATTCTATAATATAAATTATGAACATATACAAATCAGGTTAACAAGAGTTGGAGAGATTAGTTTCATATCTATGAAAAAGAGGTGGTTCTTTGCTTAGGTAATATATATTATTGAATTTCCCTCTTCTTTTCCTATTTTTCTCTTAGATCTACAAATCTTACTCTATATTTGTAAATCCCCTTTGGAAATAAATTGTAGATTTGTAGGATTTGGAGAACTTCAAGCCCAAAAGGTATGCTAGATTTGGATTTAGATAGCTTTCAAGTGGGAGGTAAATTATATACATTGTTTGTTATAAACTTATATAATTGGTTTATGCTGAATTTGATTTATATGCCTAAAAGTTATCAGATTTGTTTATTTTGTCAAATCTGAAATATTATGAATATTGGTTAAGTATGAATTGCAGGCCTTTTTATAATACATCATCATATTGCCTACAACTATTCCTAGATTTGTTTGTGGTCGTTGTAAAAACCTTGGATATGGAAATTAGTCCAATACCAGTATTAGATTTGCAGTTTTATTTTAGATTTATAGGAATGGGTGTTGATTTGTGGTTTATGTAGTTTTGGTGCAGGTATAAATAATAATAATCCTATTGTGTTTGATATTTTTTGTGGTTTTACTTAGTTACTATAATTTTTTCATTTTTGTTCTATTAGTATTAAAAGACATTATTTGAAATCTACAAGAAACATAAATAAATCATATAAGAAGAGGTGTGCAAATTTACCCATTTTTGTAAGTAGTTTGCAACATCTATTCTAAATAAAATATTAATCTATTTCCTTGGGATTTGAAATAATGTCATTTTTCCGCTTTTAAATAGTTTGGGCGAAATTTATAATAATTATAGTAAATAAACTTTTATAAGATTTTGAATCTTAAAGTAAGACTAAACACGAAAAGGGTTGTTTTGGTCATTAGTTTAGACCAGAACATAATTAATGTAATAATAAAATATAAATTAGTAACTACGTTAACTCCATATTTAAATTATAAGAATGAAAATATGGTAATCTTATCCATCTTAATCAACATACATGACACTACTATACTAAATAAATGCTTGTTATTGTGTATTTGAATTTGAAGTGTTTCCATTTTGTGGGACTAAATGTATGGTAATAACTTACATAACAAATGGAAATTAAACGTTTGTGACCGTTGTATCAATAAAAATGGAACTCATTATTACTGCAATAATAGAGATTGTAACTTCAACTAGGGAAATAAATGAATAATTTACATATGTATGTATTCAAATAAGAATTAAACATAATTAAGATTATAATAATATTTGGGAGTTGCATTAATTATATTAGAATTTAAATTGGACTATTATAAATGAAATTAAATAGGTTAATTGATGCTTTAGGAAATATGAATGTTAGGGTCATTAATGGCATGTAACCTAATTAATAGTAATAAATAGAATTAAAAGGGATTGACTGGCATAGTTAATTCCAATAAGGAAATAAATAATTAAACATCCTAGGATAAGAAGTTATATGTTCTCCTTATTTCATTCTAGTTAATCTAGAATTAATATAATTAGAAATAAGAATTGGACTTAGTATGTTAATGATGCAAATTCAGTTTCTTTATTCAATAGAAGCCTGCACTTTTAGCAGTCAGATACAAGTACAATTGACGTGAGATATCTTTAACCATAGGAACCCATGATGATAGTTGATTGTGTAGCGAGAATTGTTTCCTAAAATAGGAACTTCGAAAAGAGAAACCGTCCAGGGAAATTCATAAGTTTAGCCTGCTTCGGGATTGGATGTAATAAGTAGTTAGGTCCACCCTTAAACGAATATTAAGTGATCTCGTAGTTCGACTTCCCATAAATAAGAAGTATAAAATGGCTATTGGGTACATGTTTAGTAATCCCTGCATAGATCTGCTTCCACAAGGTCGTAAGTGATTTTGGGAGACTCTAACTTTGGATTAGTCATTAAATGACCGCTATGGACGTACTATAGGTCTGCCTATCCTGTGAGAAGTATTAATTGGCTAGGAGATCTAGTTAGGCCAGCTAGATAGTAGCACGAGGTTCCATCGGGGGAAGGTCGTAAATTACGAGATGTGTAACACCTCACAAAATCAACCTAAGATAGACATGAGGTAACTTAATTTAAATTCCTAAAAATAATTAAAAATAAATTAATGGGCGAAGAAATGAAATTTTAGATAATTAGGAATTAGTCCACAAAATTACTACTATTATGTTCGGGGGGGGGGGGGGGGGGGTGATCCGTTTCCATATTTTATTTACTGAAAATGGAGTCCGTATGTGAAAAATATTAATGAACAAGTTGTGCATAAATATTAACACATAAGGCTTAAAATTCAAATTGATTATGTATAAATCTAGAATATGTTTAATTAGAGATCGACATGAAAGAGTATTCCAAGTGAATTTGAAATTGTACGTATATATTCATATACAGTGCGGGGTGACAAGAAAAATCAATCTAGGGAAATAAATATTCAAAATTTATAACAAAACAATTTTATAGGAAGATTAAATCCTCCCAGCCGACTCCAGAAGGGGGGTGGACCACCTTGAAGAAGACAGGGTCGACCGCCCTCCAAGATGTAGAGGTAGGGTGTGTGTGTGTTTTGTTATGGAGTTTTATACAAATTTCATAAGTTAAACCGTTTAGATATAATCAAAATAATCTAACGGTATACACTTACACTTGCAACTATAAAAAGAGCTCCCTAGCCACATCCTAAACCATATTCTCATTCCTCTCTAAGTCTCCATTCTTCCCTTCTACCATTGCCAATTCCAGAGAAATGTTAGGATCACTTCTGCCTCTCTTATCTTCATTCTACCTTCTCTAACCTAAGTTCTCTACAGATTTAGGATTCTGGAGTTTGTTTTATATGTATATATACATATACATATATATGTGTGTGTGAGATCCTAATTCATGTGTGTATATATATTATAGAAGGATTGGAGCATGGTTTCATAGGCTGAATCTAGATTCAATTCTATAAGAAAATTCTTCTTTTTTCTATCTCAAATCAATGCGAGTGAAAATCATTTAAGTTTGCTATTTACTATATGATTTGATAGTATAAATTTGGATTATGTGCCTAGGAAGATTTGGATTTATATGAAATGAAAATATTGTCGAATCCTCTAAATCTTCCATTATTTATGTTTATATGTAAAAATGGTCAATCAATTATAGTCGGGTTTGGAGTATTGAGGTAATGGAAGAAAAGGCATTTGGGTTGGTATGATTCTTGAATATGGTCTAATTCCCTTATTGTTAATATGTAAATGTATATTTTGGTTGCAAAAACTTAAGGACTTAAACATTGCAAATTGAATAGGTTTAAACATCTATTTCTAAAATAGATCGTTTGAACATATTACATGCAAATTATTAAAGTATTAAGATTTTTTACACAAAAATTATGCATAAAGTGGATTAGTACCAAAAAGAGTATTTTACTTAAGTAATTAGGAATACTACACCTTGTCCATTTTGTTATTGAAGTAATCATTCAAGCCTTGGTTAGAAGTTGTAAGTAGATGTTGTTATTTGTTAGACCGAAAAGTGGCACTAACACTCAATGCGATGTGAAATCCTTATAAACACAGATCACAGATGATAATTGTAGAAAATAATAAAGGGACACGCGATATTTTTATAGTGCTACGGTAAAATCCCTGCCTGCGTCCACTTTATATCTTCTTAAATCCTAAGAAGTTACAAGTACAAGTCTTACAATCCATAAGATACAATTATACACAACATCCTTGTGTTACAATGAAGAAAAGTGGAGAAAGGAGAATGTAATTTATACACGAAGTCCGCGTGTTATTTGAGTGGAATTGGCTTTAATGTATGCACAAAGACCTTGCGTTATAATAATGGTGGAAGCCGTAGAGATGGAAGAAAAGGCTCCTCTCAAAATGTCATATCTTCATGTATTTATAGTCATTAAGGTGGCTCGGGTCGAATGACACGTGGCGAGCATCCAGGAGATATTGGAGAAGTAGTGGAAAACGTGGAGAAAGTCTCTCCACAATGTGTGTTTCCAAGTGGAACCCAATCTGGGTAAATAGGAGTGAGAATATGTCCATATTGTTTAACTGGTAACTGCTTCAGGTGTGTCGGGTCGAATGTATTAGACCTGGTGCGGGTCGAATGTATTAGACCCGGGGCGGGTTGAGTGTATTAGACCCGGGGCGGGTCGAATGTATTATACCCGCAGCGGGTCGAATGTATTAGACCCGCGGCGGGTCGAATGTATTAGACCTGGTCGAATGTATTGGACCCGGTGCAGGTCGAATGTTTTAGACCCGAGATATGAGACCCTAGATCCGAGACCCGAGATACCAGATCCGAGACCCGAGATCTGAGTCCCGAGAGCCGAGAGCCGAGATCCGAGATCCGAAAACCGAGATTCGATACCTGAGATCCGAGACCCGAGATTCGCATGGTTGCTTCATTCATGCAAAGTCCAAACTTTTCAATACTTCGTCACATCATACAAGTGAATGTCGATCAACATAAGATTATACTAAAGTCCTGAGTAGTTCTCTTGATAGAATTCAAGTTGTGACGGCCTTGCCAAAAGGCATGTCAACATTTTATGTTGACGACAAAAAATGTCATAAACACCCAAGATTCCAATCACTTGGAATTATTAATTTGGTTGTATAGACAAGAGCGGAAAGCAGTAAATCACACGAGAGATTTATAGTGGTTCGGCCTCGAGAAGGGCCTATGTCCACTTTGAAGAGTTCTTGGAATATTATTAATAACACAAGGTTACAAGGTTGAGAATATCTCAAGACATCTCATTACATTCATCTCTAAGTTATATGATGTCATAATTATCATATTTTTAATATATTAGGAAAAAGACACTTTTGCCCTTCTTCTTCCTCCACAAATGGGAGATGTCATTAAAGTAGCTCTCTAGCGGTCTTGAGCTCACAAATTCCAACCCCTTTGAAGTACGATGCCATGGGGTATTTATTGGAGAGGGGTTAAGTAGGAGTATGTAGGAGTAGGTGAAAATAGGGACCACACCAAGAAATTTGCACCTGACACCCGCGCCTAGGAAAATTTTGCACCCTGCCTTGGGGTGCGAATTTTGCACCTCATAGGGTGCAAAATTCGCACTCCATGGGGGTGCAAAATTCGTACCCCGTAGGATACGAGTTTCTCACCCTGTCGGACGCGAAACTCGTACCCTTCGAGGATGCGAATTTCGTATTCACACCCAGGGTACGAACTTCGCACCTTGCAGGGTGAGAATTTTGCACCCTAATGAGTGCGATTTTCGCACTCCAGGGTATGAAATTCGCACCCTGCCGGGTGCAAATTTCGCACCCTGATAGGTGCAAGTTTCACACCCCTTAGGGATGCGAAATTCGCACCCCGAGGGGTACAAAGTTCATGTTAGGATAGGCGCAAAGGCCATGGGTGTGGGTGTTTGGGGTCTTGAGGTTCGGACTCGCAACTCCTAGGGATTTGGCGCCTAGGTTCGGGAATGTGCTAGGGACGGACGAGATCTTTTGCGACGTGGTCCTTATTTGACTTTTTTCCTCTGCTCCTAGATGTCCTCCTTGGCCTTAACTCCATGTGATGGGTTGAGTTGAGCATGTCCTGTGTACTTTTGGGAACCAGACCAAAAAACCGGTTAACATTTGTCTCCCAAAGTACGTCTTGTCTCGACATGATGTGCTTTGGATTGGTTAAGGTAGTAACCAGGTTGTTAACTTGTCCTGTAAGTTAAAGAAAAAAGATGTTAGCTGTCGTGCTTGTTCGCTATTGAATTGCAAACGAGCTATGGTCAGTTCGGCAACGTGCTCACGTTGCCAAGCATTTGCAGTGCGTCACCTCCGCGTGTTCGCGGTGGTTGATATATGCCTGGAATACATGTACATGAGCGTGTGGCGTGATGTTTTGAACCTGGAGGTATGATTTTTTTTGGAGGTTATGCACTTTTGCATCAGGGGTTCAAAATTTCTAGCCCTAGGGGTTCAAAATTCGGAACCGCAGAGGTTCGAAATTTCGAGACCCTAAGGTTCGAAATTTCGAGACCCTGAGGTTCGAGATTTCGAATCCTAGGGGTTTGAAATTTCGAACCACTGGTTTGAGATTCTAGGGAATACCAAGGGACTTCTTCTTTTTATTATAAATAGCCCCCCTCATTTCCTTCCTTCCATTATTTTCTGCCTTAGCCGCCATTGTTATGAAAGCTCCAAAGCCCAACACTTCTAATCGGACTTAGGTAATACACGGGTGCAAAGAAAAACAGGAGGAGGGAGGTCGAAGGGCCGAGACCTGGAGGAGCCTTGAAATCCGAACCCAATAGAGGTTCGAATTTTCAAACATAGAGTGGGTTCGAATTTCTGAACCATCGTAGGTGTTCGAAATTTTGAACCCTGAGGGGCTTCGAATATTCGAACTCCGAAGGGCTTCAAATTTCCGAACCCTGAGGTTTCGGATATTCGAACCTTTGGGGTTCGAATTTTCAAACCCTGAGGGGTTTGAATTTCATAATCCTGAGTGGGGTTCAAAATTTTAACCCTGAGGACGGTTCGAATTTTCGAACCCCGAGGGAGGGGATCGAACTTTCGAACCCCAAGATGGGTCTGGTCTTTCCGCCAGAGCTGCTCAACACAACTACTTCGCATAGCGCCTTGGCGGTGTATTGATTCTCTTGTATAAAGTTTCGATTTCCTTACTGCCCGCCGTTGGATTGTCATATCACCTATTCGCTTGTGCGATTGCGCCAATGCATATACAGATAATTGTGTAGACAGGGATTCGAACCTTTCACATAGTATAGCGCATATACTTGAACTGTAACCGAACTGTTGGACTCCTTAAATTTCCTCTGTACATCTTAATTTTGCACGACACCGCATGCACCTGTTAGTTTTCACCAACACGAGGGGTACAGGTTATTCCACTGCGATGTCTAATACTAGTGTGTTAAAGTATAGCTAGCGATGCAAACAAGATCAAAGACTGTAAAACTTCTGGAAGCCGAGGTTTCTCCGCCATCGTCACATACATCTGATTCTACCAATATTGGTAGCTCAGCTGGCAGCGAGCTTGAGACTACTGAAGGGTCCGTTCCTTCTCAAACGGCCAGTTCACCCGAAGTGTCTGAGCACGGGGAATAAACTGTGAGATTGCATTCTCCGGTCATACATGAGGTGGTCGAGAATGTGGATATTATTAGTGAAGATGCACTGGCAGCTCCGGTAGCCCCGGATATGTTGCTCGACACAGTTATCTTGGAGAATCTGATAGACTCGATGTCGTCGTGCATGGATGCTATAACAGTTAGGAAAGTGGCATTACGGTTCAATATGCCAATGGGCGATGTCCATGCACCGGGAGAGGGTGGCAGGGATCATGCGCCGCCCAAGGGTTTGACCGCCTGGAACAGGCAACCTTGTTTTGCAGGATGTATTCCCCCAGCCAATGACATTATTCGGGACATGCTGTCCTATTTCCGCCTTGTACCTTCGAAACTACATCCGAATGCTTATTCTTCACTCTTGGGCACTTACGTTCTCTATCGAGAATATTTACACTTGGAAGGACATTCGGTATTTTTTTCAATCTGTGGCGATCGTATAGTGGATCGCCCTCCCAATGGTTCGTGGAAGCGTCAGCTGCCACCAAATTCTTCGTCAGGAAGTGGCCCAGGCCGTTATTGTTCAAACAAGACTGGTTCTTTGTTCGTTGCCCTCCTAGATTCGCATGGAGATGGATAGAAGGGAGTAAGCACTTTCGAACTTCGTTCCTTACTATAAAGTTATTGGATCCCATGTCACAATATTTTTTGGTCACAGCAGGAAATCCAGAGGCACCCATCGGCGATGAGTACCAGCAACACCTTAATGCTCTGCGAGAGATCCCTGAAGAGTCTTGCAAAATGGATACCGTGATAAGTTAAAAGTGCCTTCAGCATGCTAGGATGCTTCCGGATGATCGGGCTATAATCAGGCCTGCCGTGGCGAGCAATGTACCAAAAGGGAAGGTGATAGAAGGTCCTGCGGCTCCTATTTTGAAAAGAAAGCTACCTTTTGCCGGGCCCATGCCTAAAAAGGCTATCAAGTTCCAAGGAGACGTGCGCGGAGACGAGACTAATGGCATGAAGATAGTTACCCGGGATGAGGGTTCGTTGGATGCTTCCACCTTGTCTCTGATGGAAGGGGCGAGGGGAGAAGCGTCGGTCGGTCCACAGTCCCTTATGACTTCTCTGGAAGCGGACGCCCCTCTTGAGGAAGTGGACCAGTTTGTTAGTCTGAATAAAGTTGCTATAGACTTGTCTCCATGGACGGATACGGCGAGTATGGAACAACTAGCTCTTGCTGCGAAGGAGCTAATTCCTTCTAGTGGATCACAATCTGGTTTGTTGAGAGAACACTTAGGACATACACTCATACACACTGCATAGTCTTTAGGCTCATGTGGGTGCAGGACCCGTCTGACTTTTATTCATTCCTTTAATAGGTGATATGGCCTGAGGGCGCAGAGGACGAGGTTATGGACAAGGAGGCCACCAATGCCCTAGGAATCCTTTCTTTGAGGGCTTTAGAAGAGGGACCAACTTATACGGTACTCCACCCCCGCCGGGTCGCAGTAGTGAACACTGAGGTGGGGATCTATCTCGATGATCTCCGACTCCTCCTCTTCCCGTTCGGGTGTTCGAGGGAGACTCTCAACTTGAATTAGGGTGTTCCCGGAGTCCGCCTTTGACAACCCCCTTACATACAACACCCTCGGCTCCTGCTCTAGTTACCACAGGGAGGGAGCCGCCATTTGGCCAACCAAGACCAGAGAGGATGACCGTAACTAGAAAGCAAGAGGTAGTGGAATCTGAGCAACAAGGGCTTTCTATGGAGGAATAGAGGGCATGTTTGAAAAAGACTTTCCCCCGACACTACTTTGATGAGCTGACGGTCCTTCCTGATCTCCGTCCACATCCCGCTAGGGACTCCGGGGAGATCTGGATGCATGAGGGAAGCATACCACCAGACCGACGAGCTTACCGCCTATTCTTTTTATCTATCGGAGCGGATCAAGAGGAAGAACATGGATCTCACTAATGAGAGGCTGACCATTGATGCCGAGCGTACCACCGTCCGCAATTTGAACACAAAAATAGGTGAGCTTTCCTTTGTTGTATTGAGAAGTTTCCATTACTTGCCCCTGTATCTTCGAATACTAACTCATGGATTTCTTTGTTTTCACCTGAGATGAGGCAAGGGTATGAGACACTCAAGAGGGAGGTCGATCACTCCCGCTCTATTTTCATGGAAACTATAGCTGACCTAATCACGGAGAACACAACCCTAAAGAAGGACAAGGATGAGGTGGATAAGGTTTGTGCCGATCTGGAAAGGGATAATGCAAGAGTCTCTCAGCTCCAGGATGACAATAATGCTTTAAGAGCAGAGAATGATAGCTTGAAGAAGCAGCTCGAGGAGATGAGGAAGGCGAAGGAAGATGCGAAGGCCAGTAATCAGGATGTGCTAAGCACGGTGGATGGATTGAAAGCGGAGCACCTGAGGGAGATGGAACAACTGGAGGATACAGAGTCCAGGTAGAATCGTCCGTGGTGAAGGATATCAAAAATATGTATGTCAAGGTTCTAAGATTCCATGAACTCTCGTGGATTGACGATTATTCCCGTGAGCTAGCTTAGACTTGGAAGAAGTTGGTCCCATATGAAACCCATTTGCGCTAAGCGGATGTGAGCACTCTAAACGAACGCCAACTCATGATTGATCTCCTGACCGATGAGGAGTGTGGAAAGCTAGAGGAAGGGAGGAGGTTGCTACTGGAGGATGTTGAGAGAGAGAGAGTGGAGAAGCTCACCGCTGAAAAGGGGAAGGCTGCTATGACTAAGAGCATGGTTGCAACGGAGACATTTGCAAAGGGAAACTCTTACCGGCCACTGGCCCCTGAATCTGCTATGGCGATCGATCCCGCGGCCTCGGCTCGGGTTTCAACCAAGTATGACCCTGAGCATCCGGAGCTAGGAAAGATCGGATTCACTTTACCTGCCAAAACGACTACCCCTCCCGTCCTTTCTACACCATCCCTGACCGGAGGAAAATTCCTTTTGCCATGCTTCCCTGAGGATGACGTAATTACCAAATTCACAGACTAAAAGGTTGTGTTTTTACTATGCAACCTTTTCTGGATTGACGATGACACCAGGCTCTGCCCACGTGGTTCCCCAAGTGATCGAATCTATGCCAGGACCCATAGGAATACACTTTGGAGAAGGCGGGGATCAGTTGGACAACTATTCAGATATAAGGATAACTCCCAACCTCTGTGAAATCCTTATCGAGGAAGGAGAGGTGGTTGACGGACAAAGTGCCACTGCCAAAGGCTCGGTGGACGCCGATGTGCCTTCGATGCATGACTTGGTGCAGAATTTGAAGGGCCAGATTGTGGTCAAGTGCGAGGAAGTGGTGGAGAAGCAGAGGCAGGTCGAGGCTGCCAGATAGGAGGTCCTAATGAAGACCAGGCAGGAAGCTGAGGCGAGAGCCGCTGAGACGGTTGCGCGGAGGATGGCTGATGAGGAGGCAGAATAGAAGAGGGCTGCTGTCAAGGCCTAGAAGAAAAGGGAGGATGAAGAGGCCCAGTAGAGGGCTACCGAGACCCTTGAGGAAACCAAGGCTGGTGATGTCATGACGCATAAGTCCCAGAATCTTACTGAGCGATGGGCCGCTAAAGAGGCCAAGGAGAGGGCTGAGCGAGAAGGCAAGGAGAACCCGAAGAAGAGTGACGCTATAGTAGGCCTTGCTGCTGGAAGTGTCCCAGGCCTATGCCGCATACCACCCTTGTTGATATCACTGAGATCTCTAGCGGTGATGGTGAGGACAAGAAGTGTTTCTCGGCTTCTCATCAATCGACTACTTCCCAGAAGGGCCACGGTGGAAGTAGCGGATCAGGTAAGAAGAGGCCTAGCGCAAAGGATGAACCATCAAGTGCCGAGTCTGCAAAGAATAAATACAAGCACAAAAATAAAAGGCACGATTAGTGTTAGCAACTTAAATAGATGTTACCATTTATTTTGGTAGTGTAGGCCGATAATTTACGCGAGTACGACCCTCGCTTTTGGTTTTTCAAGACATGGTGCGATTTTCATATACACCCTGCCATTAGAAAGAAATATGTCACACATGTAGTTTGTTCAATGTGTGTATATGCGAAAATGAAATATGAATTAGTAAAGATCATGATTTGTGTTGAGCATTCGGATGTTCTTCTCATGTTTTCCAGCGTCCGGTACTTGCACAAGCATACTTATCATTACACTTAACAAAAAAGCGATCAGGGACCGCACTCTGGGTCAATTATTCCAGAGGGGTGTGACTGAGCGTAGGATTTTAGTAAGTTTCCCTTAGCTTAGGAAACCGTACTTTGCGAAGCCAGGCTGAGCGCCTATTGTTTTGGGTTGCCCGGGATTAATCCCAAGTGTAGCGAAGGCGTACGATGTCACGATTTGCAGTCCGTCCGGTGTGTGACTCTCCCTTCGTTCATCGGATTGAGGCGATCCACAGATGTCATTTATTCGTCTAAGAGGAGAAGCCCGGATCATCATCCCTAGGGTCCGATCGTGGCCATGCGCTACCCCTTAGCCTTGAGAGCTTCGGGGAAGAAACGATTTAAGGTCGGTCTCGGTGGTGCGCCAAGATTCGACTGGCACCCATAGCCAGGGGAGAAATTCACATCACTCCTGGCTGGCTGTTAGGTAGCCCTAAGTCGATTGGGACTTGTGCGCAGAATGATTTATCCTCGGTCTCGACACGGGGCCGAGGTTTGAGTTCGTGGTTATTTATAATCGGTCATGCCACGGGCTGATGACTCGAGTGGCGTTGTCGGCTCCCGTGCTCGGGGTGCCGATCATAGCCGGTGTAGTTTGACCTCGAGGTTGGCTCGAGGTTTGGATGGCGGTTCCGGATCCCATGCTTGGGTGGCAGATATGGCAATGGACTTTTCACACACAAGCTAGTTGTCAGGATTAATCAAACGTGTCATGCGCAGAGTAAACACATAGAAGAGATAAAAAGGTGAACATCATATCCACTAAGAACTTTGGCAGTAAGAGTCTTTGCAATGCCTTGAATTGTTAGAAAACAAAACATTGTTGGAAGCATAAACAACTATGTACTAAGTTATGTAAATTAGCAGTGGGGATGTTTACTATTCCATGTCCTTGGGAGTTCGGCTCCGTCCACGGTTGCGAGCTTGAAAGTTCCATCACTGAGCCTTCGTTGTATGGAGTACGGGCCTTCCCAACGATGAGCAATAACTTCTGGTGGAGGGAACACCCATTTTAAGATGAGGTCGCTGATGTTGAGGTCCTTAAGGCGGACCCTGGAATTGAAGTATCGGGCGACTCGTTGTCGTTGGGCGATGGCTCGGAGATCAACTTCATTCCTTTTTTCCATTAGCAAGTTGAGTGACCCCAAAAGTAAGTCATGGTTTGTTTTTAGATCGAAATAGGTGACTCGATGAGATGGAAGCTTGAGCTCAATGGGAATGACGCCTTCAGATCCGTAGGTAAGGGCGAAAGGAGTGTGTCCGGTCGTTGTCTTGTGGGTGGTTCGGTAGGCCCATAGGGCTAGAGGAAGTTCGTCTGCCCACATGCCCCCATCCTTTTCCTGACGTTTCTTGATAACGGATTTGATGACCTTATTAACCACCTCGACTTGCCCATTGGCATAGGGATGAGCCACTGCCGAGAATCTTTTTTCAATGTTGTTCCATTGACAGAAAGCTTTGAATTCGGTGCTCTCGAACTGAGTGTCATTGTCGAAAATGATAGCTTTAGGGACCCTATATCGAGTAATGATGTTGCATACAACGAATTTGATCATCTTCTTGGTGGTGATTGTGGAAAGAGCTTCGACCTCTGCCCATTTGGAAAAATAATCAACTACGACGACAGCATATCGTGCCTCGCCTCTGGCCATTGAAAGAGTTCCAATGATGTCGATTCCCCACATGGCGAATGGCCAAGGGTTGATCATTTGCGTCAACTCTTTATGCAGGGACCTTGGGATCTTTGAGAAGCACTGGCTCTTGTCACACTAGCAAGCGTAGTCTGTGGTGTCTTGGTTGAGCATAGGTAAATAATAGCCATGTCTGAGTATTTTTCTTGCCAGGGTCTGCCCTCCAGTATGGTCGCCGCATTCACCCTCATGTACATTAGTTAAGACTTTGATGGTGCCGCTATGGGCCATGCATCTGAGCAAAGGGACAGAGAAACCTCTACAGTAGAGCAACCCATCCATAAGAAGATAGCGAACCGATTGGCGAGTGAGCAATCGCCTTTCCTTGTAGCTTCCCGGAAGGATCCCATGCTATAGGTAATTATTTATTGGTGTCATCCAAGATTCAGGTTCAGATTCGGCGTTCGCAGCCACCTTGGTTTGTGTTTGCTTAATACTAGGGGAGTTGAGCGCTTCGACAGGGGAGAACCCCAAGAGTTGCGGATCATCGGAGCTTGCTAGTTTGGCTAGTGAATCTGCTTTTTCATTTTTCTCTCGAGGAATGCGCGTGATGACAAAATGGTCAAAGTGAGTGAGTAATTCCTGAACCTGGGTTAAGTACCGGGCGAGTCATTCCCCCTTAGCTTGATATTCTCCTTGCACCTGGCGCACGATGAGTTGCGAATCGAAGAAAAAATGAATTTTCTTTCAGTTTGAGCTCAATCGCGATTCTAACTCCGGCTATCAGGGCCTCATATTCCGCGTCGTTATTGGTAGCAGGAAAATTCAGTTTTAATGCGTAGCATATTGGGCGTTCTTCGGGGGAAATGAACACGACTCCTTCCCCGGAGCATTTGCTGTTGGAGGAGCCGTCCACGAACAATTTCCATTATGTGTTGGGAGCTTCAGTGTTCTCTGCTGGAGTCTCCTCTTGGGTCGTGAATTCTACTATGAAATCGGCGAGGGCTTGTTCGAGGATGGCCCAGCGGGGGATGAATGTTATCTCAAACTGGCTTAGCTCCATACTCCATTTTAATAGCCGACCGGACGTCTTGGGCCACTGTAGGACCGGACGTAGCGGCTGGTCAGTGAAAACCTTTATGGGATGAGACTGGAAGTATGGTCGAAGTTTCCGAGAAGAAATCAATAAGCAGAATGCCAACTTTTCCAGCTTCGGGTAATTCTTTTCTTCCCCCGTTAATCGTTTGCTTATGTAGTAGACGGGCCGCTGGATGCGGTCTTCGAGGCGTATTAATGCCAAGCTGATTGCCTATGCAGAAACAACCAAATAAATGTATAAGTCCTCATCGTACATAGGCCTAGATAAAGTAGGTGGTCGCTCTAAGTGATCCAGAAGTTCCTTGAATGCAGAAATGCATTCTGGGTCCACTCGAAATTGAGCTTCCCTTTTTGAGGTAAATCGAATAAAGGAATGGACTTGTCGGTGGCCTTAGAGATGAACCGACTTAAAGCGGTGACCTTTCCATTTAAACTTTGGACATCCTTGATTTCTTGGGGATTTGGATGTCCGGAATAGCTTGGATTTTGTCTGGATTGGCCTCGATTCCCCGGGAGTTGACGATGAAACCCAAGAATTTTTCTGAAGCGACTCTGAAGGAGCATTTCAGGGGGTTAAGTTTCATGTCGTACCAGCGGAGGATTTCGAAAATTTCAAAGAGGTCGCGGACGTGATTTCTGGACTCTTTTGATTTGACCAACATGTCGTCTACGTGCACCTCCATGGATTTCCCAATTTGGTTTTTAAAGAGTCGATTAACCATTCGCTGATAAGTGGCACCGGCATTCTTGAGGCCGAAGGGAATGACACAACAGTAGTAAAGCCCAAGGTTGTTTATGGAAGAGGTATGATCCTGGTCACGAAGATTCATCGCGATCTGATTGTAGCCTGAGTAGGCATCCATGAAAGATAGTAGATGATATCCAGCGGTTGAGTCGACTATTCGGTCGATCTTTGGGAGTGGGAAACTATCCTTAGGACATGCCTTGTTTAAGTCGGAGAAGTCGACACAGGTCCTCCATTTACCGTTGGTTTTTTTGACCAAAACTGGATTGGAGACCCATTCGGGATAGTCGACTTCGCGGATGAAGTTGTTTTTGAGTAGACGGTCTACCTCTTCCTTGAGTGCCTTGGACCTCTCGGGTCCCAAGAAGTGGCGCTTCTGCTTGACTGGGGTCATCGTAGGATCTATACTTAAAAAATAGCAAGCGACCGCAGGGTCGATGCCTCTCATGTCAGAGTGAGTCCATGCGAACACGTCTAGGTTAGCCTTAAAGAATTCCATAAGATCCTCTTTGATTGTTGGATGGAGGTGTGATCCTATCTTTAACACCCTTAATTGATCGTCGGGATTGACTGGGACCTCCAATGTGGGTTCAACTGGAGTAGCCCTCTCGTATTCGGGCTCTTCGTCCTTCCGTGGGTCGAGGTCATCGGAAAGACGGCAGTGGCGCCTGAGCCAAGGCCCAGACGCCGCTGATTGCTATGTGGAGGCGGTCTTGGAGCAAAAAGGCGCGGGCACTATTTTTGTGACGGCCGGGAATTTCGCTCGATCCGAATCAGTCGTTAAACCGATCTAGACCGTTCGAAACCCCTGATTGTTTGAGAACAGGACAAATCAGAACACAAACAGAAGAACATTTCATTGTTATTACAACAATTCCATCAGATACAAGAATATACAGAGTATAAATGAATAAATTACATTCGATAAATATCAGAGATTACAATAAATTACATAGCAGCGGAAAAATAATACAAAGCACAACTGAAGGTGATATACGGATACAGAGCTTTCTGGATATCATTCCAGCTGTAGACCAGGATCCTGTGAATATAAATCTGCAAAACCAAAACTACTAGCTGCCCGTGCGGAAAATAAGGGCACTTAGAGTTTAGGTTAAAACAATAAACTCCAGGTCAGTCATGTGACTGGTGTGAGAACTAAAACAGTTATTTATTCAATTTTAAAAGAGAATAATTCAAGGGACCACGCCGTATAACACGAACGGGTTTCCTCCCAAGAATACCAGTGCATAGAATAAACAATGCAATGCTTTTTCGTAAAATGAAGCTATTATAAGACCCATGTCCCATCACACAATGCAACGCAAGCCGGAGGATAGGGTTTTCCCTTATAATAGCCAAACATGCTTGGTACGTTTAAAACAAATCATTTGATACTATAATAAGTGTATAGTGTCAAAACAATTTCAATCATAAATATAAATCATAGACGGCATAAGTGCCCCATACCACTATGTCGCCATACTAGTTCTACAATTGAAGCCGAAATACACGTATTGGAAATTGGATTTCCGTCATGAGTCGAGGCAAGGAGCAAGCTCCTCTCCACGTTCGAGACACTCTAGCAAATGCCTCAGGACTACACACTCTGGGCAATCCTGGATCTTCAGGGCCGGTCCTCACTTACGTTAGAGGATTGGCAATTCCTGAACACACGTTTCCCGGTCCTTACAGACCTAAAATCGAGGCGCCTCATCCAACAACCACATAGGTGAAAAGTATATAGATGTCAGGGCTGGTAAGTCACTAACACCACCAAAGCTAGAAAGAAACGTCGTGCTCTCCCTGCAGTCCGTATCCCGTTTTTGACTCATATCGAGGTGTGAGGCCCGCGAATTCACGTTATACACAAAGCTGCCACGTAGGCCGTGCTTTGATCATCAACCACAAGACTTTGCTTTTCAACAGAAGCCTTGATCTATGCAACTCAGCATGCCACACAGGCAATTCATGCCATGCGATTGATATCTATCGATATATAACCTCTAAGCTCGTACGTCTCAGAGAATGGCGTTAAGCAAAAGAATAAATTCTCCGCCGCCAAGCAGATATATATTCACAGAAATCAATCAACACATAATAAAATCCCATGTCAGACGAACAATCCATTTACAAGTTCGTTCTGGGTCTGAACGAAACCGGAGGCACTTTCCTCGCATAACCATCCATCTCCAAGTACGTCTGGACGACCACCAACTATTTCCATCCTCTTGGGTGTACAGCCCAATCAGGATCGTCAGTAATCACCCAAACGATGTGAAGACTTCCGGTCTTCAACCACCGTCTTCATCTTCGACATATCGTCAAATCGGTTATTCAGAATGGGTATAAACTCGGCCTTTCCGAACAACCCGCGTATATTAAAAACGAATGTTACACAAACTCAACATACGCCTCTTTCCAATTCAGAATATTCTTTTATTCACCAAATCACATTCTTAGGGAAATGTTCCCATTAATTTTATCCAAGATAAATTCTTTAAAATTTATCCTTTAATCTTCCTTTGGATGACATTTCAAACCAAATTATGGTTTTCCAAACTAGTCGAGATTAGCGAACCACTCCGAAGTAATTATTTATTTTATTTCCCAATCCCAACCTATTCATCCCATGAAGCAAAACTAGAGATACTCCATATCTAATACCATGGTGTTATCGGTAAAATTAATTACTATTTCACGTTCAAATCTAATTAAAGATTTAACTATCGCTTTGGAGCAAAACTGGTGATACTCCATTCTCGCTCAATTTCTAAATTTGATAATTTAAATTATCAATTCACATTTCAATCTAATTACAGATTCATTAAAACTCCTTTTATTAGGTTAAAGAACTAATGATATTTAAAACACAGTTCACGATAAACCCAAATCACATTCTATTTATTATCGGGTTAAAGAACTGGTGTTATTTAAAACACAGTTCATGATAAACCCAAATCACATTCTATTTAAACCCATTTCAAATCCAATTTATTTATTTGAAAATAAATGGGTTTTAAAATTTCAGTTCAAAATTAGTTCATTTCGATAAAAATCTATTTTTATCTTTTCAAATATGGAGTTTTTCATCCCAAATTTTCCCAAATCATTTCTTATGATTTTACACAAATTATCGATATTTTTAATAATTTTATCAAGGCCCGTACAGTCGATTTCCAACAACGGCCATCGAACTGCACTTATAGCGACCTTTTTCGAATTTGATTTGGACGTATCTCCAAATCCAACCGTTAGATTTCAAATTTCTAATATTCGTTAGAAAGCTCTTTTTGATACGAACCCAACGGTTCCGGTTTTAGGAGAATCCGACGGTCGGATCTCCCGTAATGTCTGTTTGAAATAAATGGTCGAAATTCGTGAACTGCCGCGGCGCGGCGCGTTCTATTCAGGCCATTATATTATATATATAATATATATATCGTCGATTTCTATTTAAAACGAATTATATAAATAGTTTTGAATTCGTTTCGAAAACAATTTCAATCTTTATTTCCAATTCAAATCAAAATTGAATTTTCTATTATAAATCCTTTTTTCTTTCATTTCTATTTGATTTCAATTCAATTCAAATTCGTTTTCTATTCAATTGAAATCAAATTCGTTTTATATTCAAATCAAATCAAATTCAATTCGTTTTCTATTCAATTTGAAATCAATTCGGTTTCTATTCAATTTGAATTCGATTCGTTTTCTATTTAATTTGAATTCAATTCGGTTTTCTATTCAATTTGAATTCAATTCGTTATATACTCAATTGAAATCAAATTCGTTTTCTATTCAATTCATTTCGAAATCATTTTATATTCAATTCATTTTGAAATCGTTTTATATTCAATTCATTTCGAAATCGTTTTATATTCAATTCATTTCGAAATCGTTTTTCAATAAAATGAATAAAATCGATATAAATATCGTTCACGTCAAAATGGCGTCGATCTAATCAACACGGCTTCATATATTTCTATTTCTATTTTCAAATATTCTATTTATAATATTTCTATTTCAAATATTTATATTTCAAATATTTCTATTTCAAATATTTCGATTTCAAATATTTCTATTTCAAATATTTCGATTTCAAATATTTCAATTTCAAATATTTCGTTCAACACATGACTAATCTCAACGGATGAGTACAGTCAACACATGAACCTTTATTTTATATTGATAAAGATGTAAATTTTATTATTAAAATATTACGTTCAACACATGACTAATCTCAACGGATGAGTACAGTCAACACATGAACCTTTATTTTATAATATTCTTTATTTTCTAAATTGGAATGAGGCCCAATCAATTACCATATGGCGTTAACTATATGGATTCCATACCACACATGCATATAATAGCATTGAAAAATAATCAACCATCAACCAAAGTGCACTACACTGTATAAGCATCAAATATAGACATCTAACGCTTATAACAGCCTGTCAATCAATCGATCGACATATTTAATCAATCAGGATGAGTGAACTTCAAATTTCATCCCAACACCCGTGTGGGGTTTCAAACAATCAAACACAGGTTTTATTCGTGCAGTTGGGCGATGTGTAAAATTTATCGTCCCAATCAATGTCCTTCAAATTGGTGTACATAAACAAACCGTCCGGTTTGTAAATGAATATTTATTTATTCGCATTCACGTTAAAAATTATATTTTTAACGATAAAACATTTTATTTCAACATATGAATTTCTATTCAGTTTATTCTTTAAATAAAATGATATTTTTATTTTTCTAACTTATTTTAGGAAATTTCGGCGGCATAACGACACGATACTAGAAACGGGATGAGGCCTAGCCTTATCCCCGGTCTAGTGAAGGCCCACGCCATTCACACACCAATCAAATCAATTTCATTTCACCAAACAATTCAATTCAAACCAAATAAACTAAACAACTACACAACCAAACAATTTAACAAACAAGCCATCCATGGTCTGTGGATGACGGGTGTCGGGTGCTACTAAACACCGTCTGCATCCTAGTATATACATATATATATATATAACTAGAAAAAGAAATTGAAAGGTGAGAAATTCTCACCAATAGCTATCCAACTTCACGACACTTCATTAATAGAAATCTTCGTCGTTCTCGCCTCTTATCGCTTTCGTTGCCCGTATCCTCTACATATGTAAAAATTGAACTTTTACTATGCTATTCAATATATAAAAATCGAAATTTTACCACGCTATTCAATATATAAAAATCGAATTTTCACTATGCTATTCAATATATAAAAATCGAATTTTTACCACACTATTCAATATATAAAAATCGAATTTTTACTATGCTATTCAATATATAAAAATCGAATTTTTACTTCGCTATTATATAGATAAAAATTCTATTTTTACAACGCTATTCTCTATATAAAGACTCCGCCTTTTCAACTATATCATTATAAAAATCACATCTTTATTTTGCTACACATATAAAGATGCTATTTTTAATATTCCTATCATGTAAAAATTATATTTTTAATTCTCTACCTAAACAAAATCATATTTTTACATCTTCTACTTAATAAAGATTATATTTTTAACACTTTAAAAATATAAAAATCATATTTTTAATACTTTAAAAATACAAAAATCATATCTTTATACGATTAAAAGTCAAATCCTTTTATAAAGAAAAACCAGACCTTTTTACAAAGAAAAATCATTTCTTTTCATATCTTTGCAAAAATACGAAATTTAAACACAACACTTTTTAATTAACTAAACTAAGCATTTAAATTAAATTAAAATAAAAGCTTACAGCGTTTTCTGCGAATGGATGGGGGGAAATGGTCCACAACCGGCGGAGTTGGTCAGAGCAGGGCGTCGGAGGGTCTGGGCGGGTCTTCGCGTCGGTCGGGGGCTGTCTTCGATGGGAGGGGGAGCGGTTTCATCGCGTCGATCTAACAGGGGGGGCTTTTGCGTTCGCGAGGGCAGGGGCTAGGGGTCGCAGTTCGCAACAGGGGGGGCTCGCATCCAGGCGGCGGCGCGACGACCGATTAGGGGGGGGGGGCGCTCTGTCGATTGGGTTTTTTTTTTTCTGTTCGAATGAATCGAAAAATATGGGGGGGGGGGGCAGAGAAAGATAAAGGAGAGGGGAGAGAAAGATAAAGGAGTGGGGAGAGAAAGTTTATTTTTAATTTATTTAATTATTTTATTTACCAAAAAATTGACTTTTTATTTCGACCTCGAAACGAGGCCCACCGCCTGTCGTCCATAGCGTATTACCCCCATTCCGAACACAATGGGATATGTATCGTAAGCTGATTCGGCTGTTACAATCAGTTCTTGTCAAAATCAACATATACTTCTATATATTGAATTTGAACACGCATTTCAATTTACCGGGGTCACATACTAACAAGAAAAATTCCAGAAAAAATATTTTCTAGCTTCGTATTGACGATACGGTCCTAACAAAACTAGTTTCATCGAATTCTGAGACCGTTGGAAAAATAGCCATTTTCCAGTCGGTTAAAATCAACTGAAACAGGTCAAACGCGTTTTCCTTTGCCACGCTCACATATCGATTAGAAAAATTATGAAATTTGGAATCTAGTAATAATTTTCCATCACGGACCCAACAAAAGTGGTTTCATCGAAATCCGAAGTCGTTTGCAAAATTTCCATTTTTAAGGGCCTGAATTCCATAGCGAGTATTCAGGATTTTCAACTGGACATATCTTTTGATTCCCGCTATGAAATCTCAATTTGTCGGATTCGTTGGAAAGATATTCACGAATAGATCCTATCGTTTTTGGTTTCACTAAAATCAGGATTGTTTTGCACCAGGTACATTCAATTGAAGTTTGTAATCGAATTATCGAACTACCGCGCCATTTTCAATTCTATTTATAATTATATATAATTATTTATATTCTAACGACGACGTATATAATATATACGTTCGATTTCTATTCAAAATAAATTTCTCGTCAATTTTATTTAAAATAATCTATTTTAAATATTCAAAATTCATTAAAATTGCCAAAATAACAAATTTAAACTGGCCCAGATTTTCGGGTTATTACAATCTCCCCCACTTAAAACTTTTCGTCCCCGAAAAGGAACAAAGTCGATAGTGGTTTGATTAATCAACTCTACGTTCGATCTGGCTTCCATTCTCCAACTTTTCAGTTTCTGAGAATTTTCAAGTTTTCAAAAATTTGGCTAACACTCAAAATTTTCGAAAAATTTCGCCATAACCTCCCCTGCACCGAGAGCCACGGGAAAATCCCGAAATTGCCATACATGCCTTCTGATCTCAAAAAGAAAAAGAAAAAGCCAAGCGGCTAGCCAATAGGCTCATAAAATCATCATCACCCAAACAAAACAGTAAATTATAGTAAACATTTACCTATTTGTCGGGCAAACAAATTTTATTCTCCGGCTCTAGCCTCCTTGCTATGACCTGTTCAATGTAAGTACATGTATATGCAAGCAAATGCGACCAATTTTCAATACAGTTCAATATTTGATTCAATTAGGCATAATGGTTCAAAATTATGAAACTAATAAACAAACAACACAAACATCAATCAATTAGTGTATTAGAGTTTTAAATTCATAGTTTTGATATATATACTGAAAAACATGTTTTTGATGCCAATTCACAACAATGTGTCCTAGCTATATAAGTTTTGGTTCTCACACCGGTCTAATGGAAATATATAGAAATCACACCTTCGAAACACGAACATAAATACTGATGATGTCATGACAATTATCAGTACCATCTCCAGGCGACTAGAGTGTAATTCTATATCTATCCAGTATATTAAAACTTCGAATATACGTTCATGACGCATATATGCAAAACCTTTATATACTAGATTGTCCAAATCAATACAAATAAAATATTCAAATACGTATAAAACGATTTAAATTTTCAAAACAAAAATTATTTCCATTTGAAAAATATACTCTTCACACTCGTTCTAGGATACTACTGATCCTATCTCTAACGAGTCATTCTAATTGGATATTACTAATCCAATATCTGATGAATTCTTTCGTATGGTTCTAAGGTGTCTTGTTCTCGAGCTCTGTAAACCAAAGCTCTGATACCAAATGTGACGGCCGAGAATTTCGCTCGATCCGAATCAGTCGTTAAACCGATCTAGACCGTTCGAAACCCCTGATCGTTTGAGAACAGGACAAATCAGAACACAAACAGAAGAACATTTCATTGTTATTACAACAATTCCATCAGATACAAGAATATACAGAGTATAAATGAATAAATTACATTCAATAAATATCAGAGATTACAATAAATTACATAGCAGCGGAAAAATAATACAAAGCACAACTGAAGGTGATATACGGATACAGAGCTTTCCGGATATCATTCCAGCTGTAGACCAGGATCCTGTGAATATAAATCTGCAAAACCAAAACTACTAGCTGCCCGTGCAGAAAATGAGGGCACCCAGAGTTTAGGTTAAAACAATAAACTCCAGGTCAGTCATGTGACTGGTGTGAGAACTAAAACAGTTATTTATTCAATTTTAAAAGAGAGTAATTCAAGGGACCACGCCGTATAACACGGAATGGGTTTCCTCCCAAGAATACCAGTGCATAGAATAAACAACGCAATGCTTTTTCAAAAAATGAAGCTATTATAAGACCCATGTCCCATCACACAATGCAACGCAAGCCGGAGGATAGGGTTTTCCCTTATAATAGCCAAACATGTTTGGTACGTTTAAAACAAATCATTTGATACTATAATAAGTGTATAGTGTCAAAACAATTTCAATCATAAATATAAATCATAGACGACATAAGTGCCCCATACCACTATGTCGCCATACTAGTTCTACAACTGAAGCTGAAATACACGTATTGGAAATTGGATTTCCGTCATGAGTCGAGGCAAGGGGCAAGCTCCTCTCCGCGTTCGAGACACTCTAGCAAATGCCTCAGGACTACACACTCTGGGCAATTCTGGATATTCAGGGCCGGTCCTCACTTACGTTAGAGGATTGGCAATTCCTGAACACACGTTTCCCGGTCCTTACAGACCTAAAATCGAGGCGCCTCATCCAACAACCACATAGGTGAAAAGTATATAAATGTCAGGGCTGGTAAGTCACTGACACCACCAAAGCTAGAAAGAAACGACATGCTCTCCCTGCAGTCCGTATCCCGTTTTTGACTCATACCGAGGTGTGAGGCTCGCGAATTCACGTTATACACAAAGCTGCCACGTAGGCCGTGCTTTGGTCATCAATCACAAGACTTTGCTTTTCAACAGAAGCCTTGATCTATGCAACTCAGCGTGCCACACAGGCAATTCATGCCATGCGATTGATATCTATCGATATATAACCTCTAAGCTCGTACGTCTCAGAGAAGGGCGTTAAGCAAAAGAATAAATTCTCCGCCACCAAGCAGATATATATTCACAGAAATCAATCAACACAGAATAAAATCCCATGTCAGACACACAATCCATTTACAAGTTCGTTTTGGGTCTGAACGAAACCGGAGGCACTTTCCTCGCATATCCATCCATCTCCAAGTACGTCTGGACGACCACCAACTATTTCCATCCTCTTGGGTGTACAGCCCAATCAGGATCGTCAGTAACCACCCAAACGATGTGAAGACTTCCGGTCTTCAACCACCGTCTTCATCTTCGACATATCGACGAATCGGTTATTCAGAATGGGTATAAATCCGGCTTTTCCGAACAACCCGCGTATATTAAAAACGAATGTTACACAAACTCAACATACGCCTCTTTCCAATTCAGAATATTCTTTTATTCACCAAATCACATTCTTAGGGAAATGTTCCCATTAATTTTATCCAAGATAAATTCTTTAAAATTTATCCTTTAATCTTCCTTTGGATGACATTTCAAACCAAATTATGGTTTTCCAAACTAGTCGAGATTAGCAAACCACTCCGAAGTAATTATTTATTTTATTTCCCAATCCCAACCTATTCATCCCATGAAGCAAAACTAGTGATACTCCATATCTAATACCATGGTGTTATCAGTAAAATTAATTACCATTTCACGTTCAAATCTAATTAAAGATTTAACTATCGCTTTGGAGCAAAACTGGTGATACTCCATTCTTGCTCAATTTCTAAATTTGATAATTTAAATTATCAATTCACATTTCAATCTAATTACAGATTCATTAAAACTCCTTTTACTGGGTTAAAGAACTAATGTCATTTAAAAAAAAGTTCACGATAAACCCAAATCACATTCTATTTATTATCGGGTTAAAGAACTGGTGTTATTTAAAACACAGTTCATGATAAACCCAAATCACATTCTATTTAAACCCATTTCAAATCCAATTTATTTATTTGAAAATAAATGGGTTTTAAAATTTCAGTTCAAAATTAGTTCATTTCAATAAAAATCTATTTTTATCTTTTCAAATATGGAGTTTTTCATCCCAAATTTTCCCAAATCATTTCTTATGATTTTACACAAATTATCGATATTTTTAATAATTTTATCAAGGCCCGTACAGTTGATTTCCAACAACGGCCATCGAACTGCACCTATAGCGACCTTTTTCGAATTTGATTTGGACGTATCTCCAAATCCAACCGTTAGATTTCAAATTTCTAATATTCATTAGAAAGCTCTTTTCGATACGAACCCAACGGTTCCGGTTTTAGGAGAATCCGACGGTCGGATCTCCCGTAATGTCTGTTTGAAATAAATGGTTGAAATTCGCGGACTGCCGGGGCGCGGCGCGTTCTATTCAGGCCATTATATTATATATATAATATATATAATATATATATCATCGATTTCTATTTAAAACGAATTATATAAATAGTTTTGAATTCGTTTCAAAAACAATTTCAATCTTTATTTCCAATTCAAATCAAAATTGAATTTTCTATTATAAATCCTTTTTTCTTTCATTTCTATTTGATTTCAATTCAATTCAAATTCGTTTTCTATTCAATTGAAATCAAATTCATTTTATATTCAAATCAAATCAAATTCAATTCGTTTTCTATTCAATTTGAATTCAATTCGGTTTCTATTCTATTTGAATTCGATTCATTTTCTATTCAATTTGAATTCAATTCGGTTTTCTGTTCAATTTGAATTCAATTCGTTATATACTCAATTGAAATCAAATTCGTTTTCTATTCAATTCATTTCGAAATCGTTTTATATTCAATTCATTTCGAAATCGTTTTATATTCAATTCATTTCGAAATCGTTTTATATTCAATTCATTTCGAAATCGTTTTTCAATAAAATGAATAAAATCGATATAAATATCGTTCACGTCAAAATGGCGTCGATCTAATCAACACGGCTTCATATATTTCTATTTCTATTTTCAAATATTCTATTTCAAATATTTCTATTTCAAATATTTCTATTTCAAATATTTCGATTTCAAATATTTCGATTTCAAATATTTCGTTCAACACATGACTAATCTCAACGGATGAGTACAGTCAACACATGAACCTTTATTTTATATTGATAAAGATGTAAATTTTATTATTAAAATATTTCGTTCAACACATGACTAATCTCAACGGATGAGTACAGTCAACACATGAACCTTTATTTTATAATATTCTTTATTTTCTAAATTGGAATGAGGCCCAATCAATTACTATATGGCGTTAACTATATGGATTCCATACCACACATGCATATAATAGCATTGAAAAATAATCAACCATCAACCAAAGTGCACTACACTGTATAAGCATCAAATATAGACATCTAACGCTTATAACAGCCTGTCAATCAATCGATCGACATATTTAATCAATCAGGATGAGTGAACTTCAAATTTCATCCCAACACCCGTGTGGGGTTTCAAACAATCAAACATAGGTTTTATTCGTGCAGTTGGGCGATGTGTAAAATTTATCATCCCAATCAATGTCCTTCAAATAGGTGTACATAAACAAACCGTCCGGTTTGTAAATGAATATTTATTTATTCGCATTCACGTCAAAAATTATATTTTTAATGATAAAACATTTTATTTCAACATATGAATTTCTATTCAGTTCATTCTTTAAATAAAATGATATTTTTATTTTTCTAACTTATTTTAGGAAATTTCGGCGGCATAACAGCACGATACTAGAAACGGGACGAGGCCTAGCCTTATCCCCGGTCTAGTGAAGGCCCACGCCATTCACACACCAATCAAATCAATTTCATTTCACCAAACAATTCAATTCAAACCAAATAAACTAACCAACTACACAACCAAACAATTTAACAAACAAGCCATCCATGGTCTGTGGATGACGGGTGTCGGGTGCTACTAAACACCGTCTGCATCCTAGTATATATATAACTAGAAAAAGAAATTGAAAGGTGAGAAATTCTCACCAATAGCTATCCAACTTCACGACACTTCATTAATAGAAATCTTCGTCGTTCTCGCCTCTTATCGATTTCGTTGCCCGTATCCTCTACATAAGTAAAAATTGAATTTTTACTATGCTATTCAATATATAAAAATCAAATTTTTACCACGCTATTCAATATATAAAAATCGAATTTTTACTATGCTATTCAATATATAAAATTCGAATTTTTACTTCGCTATTATATAGATAAAAATTCTATTTTTACAACGCTATTCTCTATATAAAGACTCCTCCTTTTCAACTATATCATTATAAAAATCACATCTTTATTTTGCTACACATATAAAGATGCTATTTTTAATATTCCTATCATGTAAAAATTATATTTTTAATTCTCTACCTAAACAAAATCATATTTTTACATCTTCTACTTAATAAAGATTATATTTTTAACACTTTAAAAATATAAAAATCATATTTTTAATACTTTAAAAATACAAAAATCATATCTTTATACGATTAAAAGTCAAATCCTTTTATAAAGAAAAACCAGACCTTTTTACAAAGAAAAATCATTTCTTTCAATATCTTTGCAAAAATCCGGAATTTAAACACAACACTTTTTAATTAACTAAACTAAGCATTTAAATTAAATTAAAATAAAAGCTTACAGCGTTTTCTGCGAATGGAAGGGGGGAAATGGTCCACAACCGGCGGAGTTGGTCAGAGCAGGCCGTCGGAGGGTCTGGGCGGGTCTTCGCGTCGGTCGGGGGCTGTCTTCGATGGGAGGGGGAGCGGTTTCATCGCGTCGATCTAAAAGGGGGGGCTGTCGCGTTCGCGAGGGCAGGGGGGTACGGGTCGCAGTTCGCAACAGGGGGGCTCGCATCCAGGCGGCGGCGCGACGATCGATTGGGGGGGGGTGCTCTGTCGATCGGGTTTTTTTTTCTGTTCGAATGAATCAAAAAATAAGGGGGGGGCAGAGAAAGATAAAGGAGAGGGGAGAGAAAGTTTTTTTAAATTTATTTAATTATTTTATTTACCAAAAAATTGACTTTTTATTTCGACCTCGAAACGAGGCCCACCGCCTCTCGTCCATAGTGTATTACCCCCATTCCGAACACAATGGGATATGTATCGTAAGCTGATTCGGCTGTTACAATCAGTTCTTGTCAAAATCAACATATACTTCTATATATTGAATTTGAACACGCATTTCAATTTACCGGGGTCACATACTAACAAGAAAAATTCAAGAAAAAATATTTTCTAGCTTCGTATTGACGATACGGTCCTAACAAAACTAGTTTCGTCGAATTCTGAGACCGTTGGAAAAATGGCCATTTTTCAGTCGATTAAAATCAACTGAAACAGGTCAAACGCGTTTTCCTTTGCCACACTCACATATTGATTCAAAAAATTATGAAATTTGGAATTTAGCAATAATTTTACATCACGGACCCAACAAAAGTGGTTTTGTCGAAATCCGAGGTCGTTTGCAAAATTTCCATTTTTAAGGGCCTGAATTCCATAGCGACTATTCAGGATTTTCAACTGGACATATCTTTTGATTCCCGCTATGAAATCTCGATTTGTCGGATTCGTTGGAAAGATATTCACGAATAGACCCTATCGTTTTTGGTTTCACTAAAATCAGGACTGTTTTGCACCCGGTACATTCAATTGAAGTTTGAAATCGAATTATCGAACTACCGCGCCATTTTCAATTCTATTTATAATTATATATAATTATTTATATTCTAACGACGACGTATATAATATATACGTTCGATTTCTATTCAAAATAAATTTCTCGTCGATTTTATTTAAAATAATCTATTTTAAATATTCAAAATTCATTAAAATTGCCAAAATAAAAAAACTTAAACTGGCCCAGATTTTCGGGTTATTACAATTTTGCCCTTGTCCTTATTGCGTGCATTCTTCCATTCTATTGCATAGCATTCTTTGGCATTAGCTTGGTCTCCTCGGACTGTTCCAATCCCGTTCTTTGTCGGGAATTTCATTAGGAGGGACCATTGTGACATGTAGACCCAAAATTCTATGAGAAAAGGACGTCTGAAGAAGACTCTGTATGGGGAGATGATGTCAATAATCACGAAGGTGAAGATTCAGACTCGGCTTCGGTCCCTAGTGCCGAGTTCGATGGGTAAATCAATGATTCCAACCAGACAATTGAAAGCTCCGTTGAGGCCATGGATCATGGCATGGCATGGTTAGAGATCTTTTGCTTCTAATTTCATCTAGTCGTAAGCAGCTTTGAAAATGATGTTGACCGAGCTCCCTGAGTCAACCAATATTCTTTGGATGGATGCGGCACCGATTTGGGCCGTGATAACCAGAGGATCGGTGTTTGGGATTTCAATTCCCGTATAATCCCTTTCATGGAAAACAATGTTGTCCTACATAGTTTTTTGGAGCTTGGCTAGGATGGATTCATCAGGAGTGGAGCAAGCTTCATAAGTAGCATGCTTTATGGAACTTGCATATTCTTCCATTTTCCGATAGCTGTCGTGTGTGGGGACAGGCCCGCCACTTATAGTGTTGATCACGATCCCTCGCCTCGGGTTAGATGGACCTAGAGCTATCTTGGCGGCCGCCTGAGATGTTGACGTCGGAGGTTTTGAATTTGCTTAAGGAGGAAAGGGTTCTTGGACATATTTCTCAATTCGTTGTTCGCGGAAAATCGTCTCAATTGCATCCTTGAGCTGGCGGCATTCACTGATGTTATTCCCATATACGTCGTGGTATTGGCAGTACCTTCTAGTATTTTTCTCAAGGTCGGTTGATTCCCTGGTGCGCGGCTTCTTGTATTGCAAAGTGTTGCATGTCTCCAAGTAAATTATTTCCGACTCCTCATTCAGTGGGGTGTATGTCTCATTGGCTCGGTAAGTGCCGGGCTTCCTTAGTTCGATTGAGGCCTGACCATTATTTCGGCCACCTTGCCTACCATTATTCGGTCTTTGCCTGGAGGGGCCTGCCCCCTTGTTCTGATCAGAGGGCTCTCCCACTTTTCTTCCTCTGAAGTTGTTATTTGCAGTATCCGATAGAGAGTCGTTTGGGCGACTGGTTTCGAAGAGTCGGTTCCGTCTTGCTTCCTCTTGGCACAAGTATTGCCCTGCCTTCTCGTAGAAAGCATCGAGGCTTTTTGGCTGCTTTCGGCCGATCCATGCCCCAAATTCGAAAGTAGGGAGGACGCCCTTTGCTAACCAAAAGAGTATGGTGCAGGGGCCTGGATCCCTGGCCTCAGCGAGGGTGACGTTGAACCTGGAGAGGTAGCTTTTGGGCGAATCAACGGGCCCTTGGTATAGGTTGGAAAGAGTGAGGGCGTTCTTTGGAGTTGGAATATGCATCCTGAATTGCTTGACCGACTGTGTCCCTAGCTTGACGAAGTTGTTAATGGAATCAAGTGGAAGGCGAGAGAACCATAACAGAGCAGTTCTAGATAAGAAGACTGGGAATCATTTGCATTTGACTGGATCGTTGCCCCGGCTCGAGTCAATTTGCTTTTCATATCGGTTTAGGAAGGCACAGGATCGGTGGTGCCGTCGTAAAGCGGCATCTGTGGCATGCTGAAGCATCGCGACCACTTAGCTTCATTTACCCTTCTTGTGAAGGGGTTACGCCTAATGTGTGCTTCCCAAGAATCATGCACATTCACTCGCATTTTCCTTATGATTCTTCGGAACATTTCGGGAAGATAAGTTGGATGGGGATCCGCCATCGGGACCCATCGGTTTTGGTGAGGTTCAGAAGTCCTGTTGCGAGGACGTCTTCTATGGTGGATATTCGGGTCATCTTCTTCCATGTCCTCGACATCTATAACTGGATCCTGGTGTGGATGATGATGCAGAGCGGGTTGATGCAGATCCTGTTCTGGAAGAGTGAGGGTCGCTGGAATAGTAGGTCCATCATCTCGATTGGCAACCGTTGGATTTTTTTGAGGAAGGGGTTGGTTTGTAGGACCCGGTTCGTCACTGATAACCAAGCGAGAGCGATCACGGTATTGGGCCCCCTCGTTATATGTGACTGTAGCTCGGTCGCTGTTGCCACTAGCGTAACCATTGCCATTGCCATTGTCGAGGGCGTTAGTGCAGACAGCGACGTTGTTGATGAGACTAAACCTCCTTCTTTGATGCGGGCCCCTCAACTTGGAAGAGGAAGTTTTCGAGACAGTTGGTCGAGGTTAAGCGTTGTTTTGAGCTAGTTGAAGTCGAGTAACGACGCGCTGATTTTCTTGAAGTTGCCGCATAAGGTCGATGTTATTCCTTAATGCTTGATTGAGCTCGACCACTGTGTTCTCATATTTTTCATTAAGCATGCGGATTTGAGCTTGTGTTACGGGCGCTTCGGGGTCCACAATAGGAGGGACATTTTCATTAGCGGTCGGGATATCCGTCGGTTGAGGTTGTTGGGATGTCCCGGCCTCGGCTGCGGCTGACGAGCCGGTCATTTTGTTCTTTGGTCGCTTTACCATCGTAAGTGGACTCAACGGTAGGTTTAGCAAAGGAACCTAAAGCTCGTCGAAGTCGAGGTGACAAGGTGCGACAAGGGTGCAAATATGAGTTCAATTCTCAGTGAAAGCACCAAATGTTGATGGCAAAAATGTCATAAACACCCAAGATTCCAATTACTTGGAATTATTAATTTGGTTGTATAGACAAGAGCGGAAAGCAGTAAATCACACGAGAGATTTATAGTGGTTCTACTTTGAGTGGGGCCTACGTCCACTTCGATGAGTTGTTGGAATATTATTAATAACACAAGCTTACAAGGTTGAGACTATCTCATGACATCTCATTACATTCATTTCTAAGTTATATGATGTCATAATTATCATATATGTAATATATTAGGAAAAAGACACTTTTTCCCTTCTTCTTCCTCAAATGGAAGATGCCATTAAAGTAGCAGTTTAGAAGTCTTGAGCACACAAATTCCAATCCCTTTGAAGTATGATGCCATGGGGTATTTATAGGATAGGGGTTAGGTAGGAGTAGGTGAAAATAGGGAACCACACCCAGAAATTTACACCTGACACCTGCGCTCAGGAAAATTTTGCACCCAACCTTAGGGTGCGAAATTTGCACCTCGCGGGGTGCGAAATTCGCACCTTGTCAGGCATGAAACTCGTAACCTTCGGGAGTGCGGAATTCGTAACTCCTGGGGTGCGAAATTCTCACCTAGGGTAAGAATTTCACACCTTGCTGGGTGCGAATTTCGCACCCTGATGGGTGCGAGTTTCGCACACTGCTGGGTGCGAATTTCGCACCCCGACGGTTATGAAGTTCACATTAGGAGAGGCGTGAATGCCATAGGAGTGGGTGATTGGGGTCTCAAGGTTCGGGCTCGCGACTCCTACGGATTTGGAGCCTAGGTTCGAGAATGTGCTAGGATGTGACGAGATCTTTGGTGGCGCGGTCCTTATTCGACTTATTTCCTCTGCTCCTAGATGTCCTCCTTGGCCTTAACTCCATGTGATGGGTTGAGTTGAGCATGTCATGTGTACTTTTGGGAACCGAACCAAAAGGTCGGTTAACATTTTACACCTCAGAACATATCTTTCTTGACGATGGAGGATGTGTTCTGGATAATCCAAGAAATCCATAATCCATAGAAATCTAGAATGCCACGATTGCGCAGGATCTTATTAAGGCCAGAAAACCGACGATCGCTCGAGATCGTACTGAGGCCAGAAATCCAAGAAATCCAGGGCCACGCCAGGCCCACCTTTTGTGAATATAATCCATACCTATAAGGAAAAAGAAGGCAAAGAAGACATGTCAAAACCTGACAGTACCGATTAACCTTTGGAGCATAAACCCAACTTGGGCATCTACTTGAGCATAAACCATACTCGAGGGACGTTTGAATCATCCTGCCAAGTCCTCGCGAGGGACCTAAACTTCCTGGCATAATCCATACCAGGAAGTTCAAACTAAGCATATGCCATACTCGAGTTCTATTAGGTACCTTAGTCATGATTTGACGTTCCTGAGTATGATCCATACTTAGGAATCCAACTAAGTACAAATCATACTCATTTCGAAGTAGAGCTATACTTGCCATAGCTTGACAAGATAGTCCATCCCTAGGCATAATCCATACCTAGGGTTCAAAGATAAGTATATGCCATATTTTGGTTAAGATTGAGAACCTTGCCATAGCTTGACAAGATACTTAAGGTTCCAAACATAATTCACGCTAGAAAAGTTAATTTTATTCAATTCAAATGCGATTACAAACAAATTCTTTTTTGTTTATCGTTGAACCAAAATCATGCCTAGGGACAACATCCTAATCCGGTACGTGTGTACTTAAACTTAACCATTCGAATGACTAAAGAAGGGAAATAGAAACATATCTTAAATCCTAAGAAATGTAGAAAATGCAGGGTGTTCTAATCAAGGTTAGTTGATGATAATCCTACGAGAACTCAATCCGAGATCATTTCCTCTCCAGGGAGCAGGCGATGACAGCGCAGTTGCTGGCGTTGTTGGTTGTTTGACATACTCAGGTAGCTCTCTACGTCTAACTCATTCCTCGACCAGGTCATGCAAATGCCTGCAGTCATTGGCGTTATGATCATCCATCTCATGAAATATGCAGCGCTTTCCAGAGTCACGCTCTCTTAGCGTTGTCTCCCACCTGGGAGGCTTTGGGTAGGAGACAAAATATCTCGTATCCATATAGATGTCAAATGGTATGGCACTGAGTTCAGTGTATTTATCATATATAGGCCCTCTCCGTGGCTAAGCATTGAGATCATCCTTAGCAGCGGCTTTTCCTTTCCCTTGTCGTTGCCTTTTCTAGAATCATACGGTCCTCTGTCTTTAACCAAGTTAACGTCAAGATGCCCTTTTTGGAATTTGCATCTTACTCATGTAGAAATCTATCTACTTTGAAGTAAAATTCGCCAAGATCTCTTGGTAGGTCTCGATTTAGACAGACTTTGAAGTCTGACTTATCCAAGATGTCGGATACAACTGCCACCAATGCCATAGATGGTTCTGGTCGATCAAATGACGCTACTACAATGTTAATCTTTCCAAGAATGAACGTAGGGTCTTGTCATCCCTTTATTGAGTGACATGACATTTTTGGGTTGAGAAACGTGGACCTGGAAATGCTCAATGAAGTGGGCAACCAATATGTTCCAGTTGTTGATTGACTCAGATATCAGCTGTCGAAACCGCATAGCAGCTATATCAGTTAAGAAGAGGGAGAAGCATTTGGCTACGATGTTGTCTGATGATGACAAAACTTCCATGTAGCACATATAGCACATCAAATGCACGGTAGGATCCGTCCTGCTGTTGTATCGTTCCAAAATCGGAAGTTTAAAGTCTGGAGTGTTGTGAGAGTTCCTAATTTCTCATGTGAATGGACTGCGGTTGACATTATCCATGACATGCTGAGAAGTGTCGCCTCTGGTGAAGCATTGAATCACGTTTGAGATGTGATTTTTGTTAGTTAACAACTATTTCTAGTTATCCAATCCTGCGTTGGTGTCCCCAATGGTGAAGTTGATAGAATAAGGTAATGTATGAAGAGTTGCCCGATTCGGGTTGTGAGTGACCCCGGGTCACGGGTTGAATGACTCAACCCGACCTAGTCTGTGCGCCTCGAGCTAAGGTGCTTCATGCTGAAGACGTGTTGAATTTCATGCTCGAGTATCCATTTGAGCTGGAGCTGATGTGGGTCGTGCTCGACCCATGCCTAGAATTCCAGTGTTGCCTACGTTTTCACCCAAAACGTTTAGTGTTGCATGCTGTCCATTTCCAGAAGGGAGGCAATTTCCCCTTGTTTCATTTGGTTCCGTGGTTCAGCTTGGGTCCGATTTGACCCGGTAAGGTGCTTCTGCTGGAGTTGAAGTTGGTGCAGCTCTGATCCATGCAACATTGTTTCCAATTAGTTGATTGTTGCTCGGTCTTCCATCCATACGAGCGAAGAATTCATTCATTATCTCCTGTTGTTTCCGAAAGAGATCATCTTGTCATGCCATCTGGCTTTTTAATTCGGCCATAACTCCATCCATTTCATCTCTAGTCAGGTATGCTGATGGATATCCATAAGAGGAAGCCTCTTGGCTCGCGTGGTTCCTTGTGGCTTCTGTGCCAACATCCTCAGCATGAGATAAGGTTGCGCCTTTCTTGCTTTTGACCATTGGGCCAAAATGTTAAGAAATCTATTTCCTTGCAAGCTAGAAGCCGAAGGGATAGCGTGTCCCCCACCTAGCACGCCAAAATGTTAGACCGAAAAGTGGCACTAACACCCAATGCGGTGTGAAATCCTCACAAACACATATCACAGATGATAAATGCAGAAAATAACAAAGGGACACACAATATTTTTATAATGGTTCGGCAAATTCCCTGCCTACGTCCACTTTATATCTTCTTAAATCCTAAGAAGTTACAAGTAAAAGTCTTACAATCCATAAGATACAATTATACACAACATCCTTGTGTTACAATGAAGAAAAGAGGAGAAAGGATAATGTAAAAAAATACAGGAAGTCCTAGTGCTTTTTATATATAATAATAATTAAACAAAAGGGAGAAACTAGCCATTCTCCAACGGCTCACAAAAATGGTATCCGAAAAACAGAAACCGTGCACACAAAAAAGAAAGAAGACAATGCCACACCCAAACAAACCATTGGAAAGACTAAAGTCAACAACGACAAAAGACTAAAACTAGTAAGACGATAGCGCAGCAGGCGGAGGTGCCTCAAAGCAAACCAACACTCCACAAAGAAAGTCATAGTCCGGAATCAGCAGACATGTCCTCCAAAGGAGTTAGAAGGCATAAGAAGGTAGACCCCATGAACTTGGGATTATGAGAAAAATTTATGGTGATTCATTGTTGAGACTTTTGATGAGATTTACATTAACATTGAGTACACATACACGATTTTAACCTGTTTTCCAATATATACATAAATATGGATTTCACTATAGTTTTGAGGCTAAATGAGTTTTATTATTTTAGTTTTAAAAATTAAATGGCCTCAGAACAATAGTATAAAATTATTTTCGTAAATATATGGTTTTCATAAACAAAGTAATCATTTTTGGGAAAATCGTTTTATAAACTAGTTTTGTCAAAACCAACTATTTTCTAGTTATAAACCGCACTTTTATGCACCCTTCGAGATGACGTTATGGATATTAAACAATGTCGTAAACCCTGTGGTATGGGACACAGTGGTATACGAGATTGGTTAATTTCCTATTTCGTCTGATTGAAGCTATTGAGCTATTGTTGTGATTTATGAGATTTTCGTGGTTGAAGATTTCTGATTTTTCCAGTGTGGAGTTCACAAGCGGTTAGTGAACGAGTTGTGACCAAGATTCGTCTCTGAATCAACCGCGAACTATGGCTTCTCCAGCTCCTGTAATGGTGGCTCGGGTCAAGTGACATGTGGCGAGCATCCAGTAGATCTCAGAGAAGTAGTGGAAAACATGGAGAAAGTCTCTCCACAACATACGTTGTCAAGTGGAACCCGATCTGGGTTAATAGGAGTGAGAATAGGGCCACATTTTTTGATTGATAACTGCTTCAGACGGGTCAGGTCGAATGTATTAGACCCGTTGCGAGTCGAATGTATTAGACTCGGTGCGGGTCGAATGTATTAGGACCTGTGCGGGTCGAATGTTTTAAACCCGGTGCGGGTCGAATGTTTTAGACCCGGTGCATGTTGAATGTTTTAGACCCAAGATCCAAGACCCAAGATCCAAGGTCCAAGAGCGAAGATCTGAGACCCAAGATCAAAGACCTGAGATTCAAATGGTTGCTTCATTCATGCAAAGTACAAGCTTTCCAATACTTCGTCACTTCATCCAAGTGAATATCGATCAACATAAGATTATACTCAAGTCTGGAGTAGTTCTCTTTATAGAATTCGAGTTGTGACGATCTTTCCAAAAGGCGTGTCAACATTATTTTCATTTTATCATTTATTGTGAGTATGCATATTGGACCATGTTAGTTGATAGTGAAATTAACTTGTACACCTTAATAGGTATTGTTAGGATTGCCATTTCAAACGTGGTTAGGTCGTTATTCTAGTTCTCATAATTCACACCTATTTATTTAAATATAATTATAGTGTAATTAAAAATAATTTTAATGCATATTAAGTGCAAACTTAAAAAATTTAAAACTAGGAAATAGGATTTGAATGTACTCATAAGAATTTGTATGCATGTGTGTAAATTAATGGCTTAAATTATAACAAGTGTGAACCCGTGCTTCGCACATGGAATGGACATTATCTTTATTAAAAATCCTGATTAGCTTAAACGTATGTATGACACATATCACGTTGAAGAAATGTTTCCGAAATTCTAAACCCAGACTATACAAGTGATATGGAATGAGCTATATATGTTAAATACTAATTATGCAAAGACAGATAGTTAAATATTGAGCATCTTAAAGGTTATATTCCTAAACAACATATCTTCCCAAAACGTTTTGAATAACAAATGGTGTATTTGAATAATTAGTACATCTACATACATGAGAAATCATAAAAGTCAAAAAAAGTATAACATAAAAATAAATACATGATATGCATTTACATGCTATAAACTCGCTCCTCACCCAGTTATGCTTGAATTCTCTCACCATTTAAAATTCAGAAAGCTTGGTTCTGATCCATTCGACCAATTCTCATTTGGTTCTGGCTCCCTGCCCTATCTGTCTATACCAACTGTAGCACATGAATTATCAAACACTTTTGTACGTCAGTACCCTATCTGCCTTGTCAGCCTACATTTGAGCATGATTTAGCTCAGGCTCCTGACTCCTTTCGAGCATGCATGTAACCTCTTCAACGCACCATTTTCTAATGCTTTGCAACATATTTTAGAGCACATCCACCTCACAGCTTCTTCATTGCCTCTGTGCACCTCGGGTTGTCACATTTGCTTCTCAAACCACCTGCTTCTGTCCACCTCCCAACTTAGCATCTACTATTTTTACTTTGTTGGATTGACACTACACCATCCAATCACACCTATTCCGCCTTCTTCTCACTGTTTTTCCATGCACTTTCACGGTTACACAATCTACTTCCCTTGCTGGTTAGCATACATTGTGTTTCACCTTTGCTCATTGTGCTATTGGTTTGTTTCATGTTAGTACTTCATGCATCACAAGCCATATCAACGACACCAGCTTTCACCATCGCTCCTCCTAAAGCATAAATTCAACTCCCTATACATCCAAGTTTGTTGCCTTAAAAAGGGAGGGTAACAAAAGAGCCAAGTTTCACTTCTCTATTAACAAGACTCATCCTCAAAATCTAATTAAAAAAAATCAAACTCTTAGAATATATGAACAAAAACTCTAAATTTTACCGAATGTCTTTAAATGTGAATTAATACACATATTCAAACCTAACTAGCTTTAAACATGAATTAATAGCTCTAATATTTGAAAAAAAATGGTAGTATACAACAGCTCAGTATATACTTACATATGGGTTATTCATGGTATAATGCTGAGTTATATCCAATTTATGAACTAAGGATGGATAATATACAAATTCAAATGTTTAAGAAAAACTGTATGGAATTTTATGCTAAATTAAAAATGAACATAATTTTTTCGCTCAAATGATATTGTATTAGTAATTAACTTTTTACAATATACAATATTAGATTCAATATTATTACCAAATTTCAATCCAATTTCCTTAACCGTTGCACCTCCGTCTCTATACTTTCTTTTTTAGAATAAGTAAATAATGAAAATTCATATCCTATTGAGATATATACATATATTATATTTATCATACACTAACATCAAATATATATATATATATATATATATATATGAAATTAACTCTTTAAAAAACCGTAATCCAACATTATAAAATTTACATCCCTCATATTGTTGTTGATCAACTGAAAGTAAAGTGCCTCATAGAATTCACCCCACGATTGGTATATTATTGACAAAAAAAAAGGCTAAAATCCTACAACATTTGTATTTGAAAAATATAAAATACAAAAATATAAACTATTGCTACATATGTGTTTATGATGTATTTCCATTGGAAAATTTTATGTTAGACATTTATAAAGATAGTGGTTGAGGTTACGCATATTTAGTGGACAAAATGATTGTTATTTACCATTTATCAATGTAGTATTTTATATCATGAGTGAGTGAATGAACATTTTTGGTCTAAGTCGTATCTTTATCAGCTTATGTTTTATTTTATTTATGTATGTTAGCATTAGTGGTGATTTGTGTTAGATTGAAATGTTCAACAAAAGAATTCATTTAACATTTTTGAATTTCTTTGTAAGCAGAAAGAATAAATATAATAAAAACATATCCTGACACAAATACAGATAACATACTACCCACATTAATAATATCTCTTGATGGACCTACCTCTAAGTATTTACCACATTTTTACTCCGAACAAACTTGAAAAGGAATTGTGGGTAATAAACTAAAATTGAAACATACAGTACATAAACGAATGTTATTAAATTCCTATTAGCGTAAGGAAATATACAATAAAATAAATCTAAGGTGGTAAAGTTGTTATAGCTTCTGAATGCAACAGTCTATTTAAATTTATATTACAAATTAGCAAGCAAAAACTGACCATAGGATATTAAGATGAACTTTTGATGCATAGAACCAAACAAACTGAAAATACAACAATAAAAAGTATATATAATGTATGGGATCTGGATGGAATAAGTGAGAAAATCGATTAGTTTATTTAATGAGGCTTATGCATTAATATACCCATGCATATAATACTTCTTACAAAGGTCATACGCAAATGCAATATTCAAATTTCTACTAAAGAAGAATATAAGTACAGATTAAACTAAATTTAACCATTTCTGCAAAGTAAAAACTGAGCAAAAAAGTAAAAGCGTGTTTTCTCGTATAGATAAAGAGAAAAAATCATGTTACCTTTAAAGTGGACATTAATGCATATTAGGGGTTAACTTGTAAATAAACTAACTGAACTATAAGTGGTTCTAACAATGAAATATAATATAATCAAATGAACTCAAAAAAAAAAACTTTGTAAACTAAGGCAAAGAAATTCCCATATGAAATGAATGGCAATGCAAACTACTTCAATTTTCTTTGTATACAATATAACAAATAAATATTATAAGATAGCATAGTAATGATTTTTCAGTAGCAATAAAAATAGAATTGTGTTGTTTAACATAATGGCTGAAATTGCAGCGGTAATAAAATAATGAAGAGAAGCAGACATTGAGAAAATAAATGAAGACTATATCCCAACAAGCAAAAGAAAATTAATGGAGGATGGAAAAAAATGAAGAGTACATGAAAATGGAGCGAAGAAGACAACACTCGAACATATAGAAGCCGACAACGTACCTGAAATGCAGTAGATAAAGTTAAAATATCAATGATAAAGTACTTGAAAATCGAAATACCAGTACGAATTGAAGCTTACTTTAGGAAAAAGATGAAGCAAGGAAGGCATAAATTAGAAATAGCGGGCGAACTGTTCCTGTATAAAGGGAAGGAAATGGGAAGGTTTTTGATCTGTTTGACACTCCATATTCGCATGTGCCATTAATTTGGATGTCAGAATCTATGGGAAAGGGAAGAGGACTACCAATAGGCATAAAACAGTGCAATTACGTGCATTTAATGCGAAGGACATAGGTGTAACGACTGCCCACAGACCCTATGTCATGTAATGGAATAATTATTTGATATTTAAAAATATTATTTTTAACATGTACATGAAGTGAATAAAATAGCCATGTGGTGTAGTTCATAATGTTTAAGGGTTATATTCTAATTTAAAAATTATTTTTGAGGAAATTTTGTTAGAATTTAAAAATTCGATATTTAAATTAGAATATAACCCTTAAAAATAATTTTTTAATTGGTTCTGAATTCCCGGGTTGTTACACCCCGCACTAAACAAGAGGAATAATGCGCTGAAAGGTGTGCCTGGCAGCTATGGACGATCATCAGAGTATGATAACTCAATCGAAGCCTATCGTAAAACTCATAGCGCAAGTATAAAATGTAATAAAACATATACAACAGGTTATAGTAGTGAATCATCATATAGCAAACTTCTCAAACTTTCACAACATCCTGAAAGATTGTCCCAACATCATAGGAAATATCAAGAATGTACATAAGGCCTCACTAGAACACTCATAGAGCAACTCAAACAGTGGAAACAGAAATACTAGATAGTAGTAAAAGTAGTACGCTAGCCACCTACCTGCCTTCGCTTAGCAGCACCGTCCTCACTAATCACCTGTCACCTGCTACATAGTCTGCTCATCCACAACCGGATGAAAAGCCAAAGGTAATAAGAGGAAACAAAAAACCTTGAGTCAGACAACAGTCTTAGTGAGTGATAAAACAAATAGCAAACTTCATCAATAACGTATATGAGAATGGATAGGTAAACATACTAATCTACCCACAACACCAGAGAAGAACTCAGCTTTATCTTCCCCACATCAGATAGTGATAGCCTTTACATTAAACAATCCAACCATTCATCCATGGAAAGCAGAATACCCATTCATTCATGGTAAAGCACTCATGACATCCAAAATATATATCTCATGTAAACCATCCTAATTGAATTCAACATCCCTCAAGCATAAGCCCCAGAGGCCTAAACCAATATCAGAAAAGCATCCAAGGAGCATCACCTTCGACGTTGGACTATCTACAAGAGACGGTGCAAACAGAGTATCAAAACAACCAAACATCCATGACTGACTCTGGCTTTCACCGCCAATCCATCTTTGAAACCATCATTAGTCGTATGATGGTCAATCTTGCCATATGTCAAGGGCTAATGGTGACCCCAGTTCTAGCATGAACTCCATACGTCTTTCAACGATACGTATGTATGTCCAACCTTGACAACTAAGCCTTTCAACGATACCCAGGGTACTCACTTTCAACCGGTCTTTTAGTTTTCCCTATCGTACCCCTACATTGAGCCTATTAGAACTTACGACAACGATAATCTCTCGGCCTTTGCATCTCTAGTCATCCAACCCGACGACTTTTCATAGCTCAAGCAACCTTCTCAAGCAACCATCATTCACCAACTCACAACCTTTGAGTTGTCACCTCATTCGGTGTCTCAAGCAACCATTATTCACCAACTCATAACCTTTGAGTTGTCACCTCATTCGCTGTTCTACATCGATCAACGAACACATTCCAACACTTCGAACCTTCCTCCTTAAATTCAGAAATGACCCTGTTATGCACAGCCAACCAGATCATGCTTGACCCCTATGAGCATGACCGACCAGATGTTGCTCGATCCTAATCCTTCAACCATAAGCCATCCTGCACGACTTAGCCTCCTGACCGACCGAACGTGCTCGACCGACGCTAGGCCATGCGCAACCCAACCATGCTTGACCAACACTGCTCGACCAGACTTCCTTCCACCATAACCATGCTCGAGCCCATGCTCGACCGACCCTAACTTGCTCGACCAGAACTGCTGCTCGACCCTGACCAAGTCCTGCTCGAGCCTAGGCTCACTCGACCATAAGCCGGCTCGAGCCGACCATAACTTGCCCGACCCCATGCATTTCTACTAGATTGACCCAGTTCCTCTTGCTCGAACGACCCCTGTTGGTTCGAGCCTACTACGTGTGACCGAACCTGTGACTTATTCTCCAAGACAACAATACGACCGACTGACCGTGGATGGTCACGAATGACCCAAAACCTACACTCCTCCATTTCCACTTCGATTTCGACCAAAACTTTGCCAAACGATAGATTCGACAAAACCAACTTGTCAAATCCATCAAATATGACCACAAACAAGATATGAATCCATTAACAACATAAAAACGACAATTATCATTAAAAATTATGCAAATCACTCCAATATCATGATGATTGATCATATGCACAAAATTATAGATCTAACTTACATAATCATATAAAATGGCATAGGAATTACCAATTTAACATGCTATAATATATCATAGGGTGACTCATATGAAAATGGACTTATCATGGTATAAATCTATGGTTAAACACTTTATTTTGAAAAAAAACATGATCAAACATTCATATACTTCATTGAATCCATGTGAGAGATGCAAATCACTCACCAATTCTTCGAATCAAGCTAAAATCAATGTATTAAGATTTAGGACAGCAAGCAATTCGAACAAAACCCCTTAATTCGATGAATTCTCACTTCAGTTGATGTAGATCTAGCCTCCAATGGTGTAGATCTTTGATTTCCATCCTTAGATTTTGATTTTTAATGGTGGAAAGGTGTTAGAGGAAGGAGGAACATAGGCCACCAAATGATTGAATAGAGAAACTAAACCATTTCTTATACCTTCCACCCCTATTTATACCCTTCCTCTAGCCCACTAACGGGCCTTCCCAAATCATCCCATTGTGGCTCTCCAAACCTGTACAGCCAACTGAAAAACCTTAAAACAGCGATTCCTCCCAATCGCTGAGCCAAATCTTTAATGTAACCACTCTACGAAAAGGAAATCATCATTTCCTTTCCATTGGCACAGGTCTCACCACCTGATTCGACCTGAGTCAAAATTTATTCCCTGTACAAGACTAACAGGTGCAAAATGGTTACAAACAAAATCGATAAAAATTATGGACATGTCTTACATCCCCATAAGCCACATATTAAAATATGAGAATGATCCAACCTTCAGCGAATAAAATAAAAATATTTTATGATCTTCCGATACGTAGGAATGCATGATGTTACATTCTCCCCTCCTTAAGAATTTCGCCCCCTAAATTCCAAGCAAGCACAAGTAACCACAATAATTCTACATGCCTATCATCCATGATAAGCCAATTCTATCATCCAAACTAGCAACCATAAGCCATGCATCCATAGCCTTATCCTAGCATGCATAATTCTATCAAATAATCAACAAGATACAATGATATAACGATGATACAATATCATAAGGTCCTACTGACGAAGAGCTCTAGATAAGTCGCCCTCAAGCTCTCTTCCGTCTCTCATGTACAATCGTCGACATCTTCACTCCGTTGTATCTTGACTATCTTAACTGTCTTCCTCCTAAGCTGTTTCATGTCATTCCCCACAACACAAAGCAGCTTATGGGATTTCGCAACTGCGGTCTCTACTTCTAGGTCTTCGTACTGCTCTTGAGATACCACCACATCATAATCATGCATGAACTTCCATAGGAACAACACATGGAAAACATTATGCACACTCGACATCTTCTTGGGTAACTCCAATCTATATGCGAGCTTTCCAATTCCCTCGACTATCGAAAATGGTCCAGTGAACCTTGGAACTACCTTTCCTTTACTTCTGAATCGAACCACATGCTTTAATGGCGAAATATTAATGAAAACCATATTGCCAACATCGAATTCCAAATCTTTTCGATGTTTATCAGCATAACTTTTTTGACGATCTTGGGCCGCCTTTATTCGTTGTCGAACGATCTTGATACAATCTAAGGTCTCTCTAATCATCTCTGGCCCCAGTACCAACTTTTCTTCAGTTTCTAACCAACATGCGGGAGAATTGCATGGTCTCCCATACAACGCCTCGTATGGTGCCATCCCAATGCTAGACAAGTAGCTATTATTATATGCAAACTCAACTAGATGCAGATGGCCTTCCCATGTCCCCCAAAATCCAACACAAGCTCTTAGGAGATCTTCCAAAACTCGGTTGACCCTCTCGGTTTGACCATCATTTTGGGGATGGTAAGCCATACTTAAACACAACTTGGTTCCTAAAGCTTCTTACAAACTCTTCTGAAATCCACTCATAAATAATGGATCTCGGTCACTTACTATGCTCTTTGGGATACCATGGAATCGAACTATCCATTTCACATAAAGTTCAGCCAATTTCGATGTTGTCCTAGTCAACTTGACAGGAATGAACCTTGCACTTTTCGTCAAGCGATCCACAATGACCCAAATTCCTTCATTTCCAACCCTAGTTCTAGGTAGTCCATCGGTAAAACCCATCGATACTTGCTCCCACTTCCGTGTAGGAACTTCCAATGGCTAAAGCAAACCACTCAGCTTCTTCTGTTTATCTTTCACCAACTGATAGTTCATACAACTAGAAATGAACTTTCCAATAACTCGCTTCATCCCCTCCCAGTAGTAGACTCGCTTTATGTCCTGATACGTCTTATTACCACAGGGACGAATCATCAACTTCGAGTGATGACATTCTCTCAGGACCTCATCTCTCAGTCTTTCGATATCAGGAACAACTAATCTCTCTTGCTTTCGAAGCCAACCTTCTCGATTGACCTCAAACTCTTTATCTTCGGGTTCCAGCTTCTGGATAAATTCGACAAGCTTTGCATCTTTATTTTGGATCTCGCCAATCCTTTCAATGAGTGTACGTCTTATCAATAAGCTTGCAAACATTTCAAGTTCCAATTCACATCTTGGCCTGAAATTGAACCCTGCCAAGTACTCGAGGCTCTTCCATTCTGAAAACATCACTCCCAACCTTGCGCCTCTTCGACTCAATGCATCTGCAACTGCGTTACCTTTGTCAGGAGTATAGGCTATACCAAAATCATATGACGCCAGAAACTCTAGCCATCATTATTGCTGAAGATTCAAATGCTTTCAGGAGAAAAGATACTCCAACGACTTGTGATCTGTAAATAACTCGAATTAAACTCCCAATAGGTAATGTCTCCACATATTCAAAGAAAACACAATCGCCGCCAACTCCAAATCATGAGTTGGGTAATTCTTCTCATGCAGCTTTAGCTATTGACTCGTGTAGGCCACAACCTTATTATTTTGCATCAGTACCACTCTAAGTCCAGTACCACATGCATCAGTATATACCACCATCTCTTCATTCCCACTCGGAATGATCAACACAGGAGCACTCGTTAATCTCTCTTTCAGGATTCCAAAATCTTTCTCACACTTTGCATCCCATGTGAACACTTGGTTCTTCTTTGTCAATCCTGTCAACGGTGCAACTGTCTTTGAGAAATCCTTGATAAACCATCGGTAATAACTAGCAAACCCAAGGAAACTTCTCACATCTATCGCATTCTTAGGTCTATCCCAGTCTTGGATTGCTTCTACTTTAGCGGGGTCAACTGGTATCCCATTTCCAGAAACTACATGGCCTAAGAAACTCACTTCCTTCTTCCAGAAGTGACCCTTTGAAAACTTAGCTCTTAGCTGATGCTTTCGCAAGATTTCCAAAACAACTTTCAAGTGTGTCTTATGCTCTTCCTCGTTCCAGAGTAAACCGGAATATCGCCCACGAACACAAGCATGAACTTGTCCAACTTGTCTCTGAAAACCCTATTCATATGGTCCACAAAATATGTTGGCGCGTTAATCAACCCGAATGGCATCACCAACCATTCGAAGAAACCGGATGGTGTCCTAAAAGCAGTCTTTGTACACTATCCTTTGCCACCCTCAATTGGTGAAATACCATTGCCAAATCCATCTGAGAAAACACTTTGGCCTCGTGAAGCTTATCGATCAAGTCATCAATCCTTGGCAACAGATACTTATTCTTCATAGTCACCTTGTTCAGCTCATGATAGTCCACACACAATCTTAACGAGCCATCTGCCTTGGTTACAAACACGACCGATGCACCTTATTTGGAAACACTTCTCTGAATGAATCCCTTTCCTAGAAGATCACGAACTTGCACCTACAACTCTCGTTGTTCCTTAGGCACCATCCGCCTAAGAGGCATAACGATTGTTCTAGCATACTCAACCAAATCGATCCTAAACTCGATCTCAAGATGCAGCGGCAACCCTTTGACCTCGTCAAAGACATCTTCATACTAATTAGTGATCAACACAGATGGCAAGTCTTCTTGTGGAATCCAAAGCAAATATAGATAACTCATGAAGATACCCTATTCATCTAATCAACACCTTTAGCCCTTCCACATAACCGATTCTCATCTCTAAATTCTCGCAATTCACTCTTGCCGCATACCTCTTGAGCCAATCCATACCCAAGATGATCCCAAACCCGACGAAGTTAAGAACAAAGCAATCACACATAAAAGAGCAACCATGACTCGACAACACTAGACCATGGAAAATCATGCAAAGATTGGACGAACCCCCAACTGGATTAGTCACTACAAAAGGTCTATCACAAATATCAGGTCCTAAACCCAAGCGGCACACAAGCTCATTGCAAATGAAAGAATGTGAAGCTCCAGTATCAAAAAAACTCGAACTGAAACACCTCGGATAGAAAGAGTACCTTGGAAGACGACACCCTTTCCCTTTACCTCTGAAGTAGGAGCTCTTGAAGAAGTTGGCACGGCTTACAAAGCATATGCCTTCACAACCTACTTGCCCTTATATGATTCTGGACAGTCTTTCTTTTTATGCCCAGGCTTCCCACACTTGAAGCACTTCTTCTCAGCTTCAGGATTCTTGCATTCATTAGCAAAATGGCCTTTTTGTTGGCAGTTAAAGCAAACCACCTCACTCTTAGGCTTCTTTTGGCTATCCCTTCCTTTCTGCTGTAGTTACTTCCTCTTCTTATTATTACCACCTTGCTGTGGTTTCTGAACTTCCTTGGTTGCAGTGACAACATATGCTTCCTTAGGAAACAAGCTATCATGGCGAACAACTTTTTCTAGAATCTTCTCAAATGGATCGTCAAGATGATCCACCAACAGCCTTCCAGTATAGGTATCCAGACCCATAACAAACTTCTCGTTCTTCTGATAAGTTGTATCAATGTATGAACAAGCGTATTTAAACAAGGCCTCGAAATCAGAAACATAATCAAGCACAGAACGACCATTCTGTTTTAGTTCCACGAACTTCTTGAATAAAGATGACTTCTAAGTAGTGGAGATAAATTTTGCTTCAAACTTAGCCTGGAATTGCTCCCATGAAATTTCTTCCTATAGAGTCTCAAACATGACTGAATTCCACCATTCCATGGCCCTACCTTGCAGTTGCCTTGATTCAAGCTCTCTTGGTTGCACCATCCAAACTCAAGTCTCCAAAGATATGAACACAAGAATCCATCCACATATGAACCTCTTAAACTGGCTCAGATCCTTTGAATGGTTTTCCTCCTAGAGATGTATAATCTTTGCATAGCTTCGCAAAGTTCGCAACTCTAGGCAACCGAACTCCTACGTCTACCGTAGCTGCCACTAGAGTGGGGACCCTTCACATGAATGCCTCCATCATGGCTTCAAGCACGGTAGGGTAGTCTAGTTCACCACCATTTAGCCCTCCAGTATTAGCTCCTCTAGCAGTGTGTCTTGATGGTTGTCTACTCATTCTAAATCTGCAATTTAGATTATTTAGTCATTTCCAAGAAAAATTGATAAAGGAATACAACAGATACTACTATATATATTAATATATATAGTAAGCATCCAACTAAAATCTAGAAGTACGTCTCTCATACGTGATTACATCTTAGAACTTTGGCTGAAATCGTTAACCAAAGCTCTAATACCAAATGTGATGACCGCCCACAACCCCCGCACTAAACAAGAGGAATAATGCGCTAAAAGGTGTGCCAAGCAGCTATGGACGATCATCAGAGTATGATAACTCAATAAGAACCTATCGTAAAAATCATAGCGCAAGGATAAAATATAATAGAACATATACAATAGATTATAGTAGTGAAGCATCATATAACAAACTTTTCAAACTTTCACAACATCCTGAAAGATTAGCCTAACATCATAGGAAATATCAAGTATGTACATAAGGCCTCACAACAACACTCATAGAGCAACACAAACAGCGGAAACATAAATACTAGATAGTAGTAAAAGTAATACGCCAGCCTCCTCCTCGCCTTCGCTCAGTGGCATCGTCCTCTCTAATCACCTGTCACTTGCTACTTAGTCTGCCCATCCACAACCGGATGATCAGCCAAAGGTAATAAGAGGAAACAAAAAACCTTGACTCAGATAATAGTCTTAGTGAGCGATAAAACAGCTAGCAAACTTCATCAATAACGTATATGAGAATGGATAGATAAACATACTAATCTACCCACAACACCAGAGAAGAACTCACCACTTTCTTCCCCACATCAGACAGTGATATCCTTTACATTAAACAATCCAACCATTCATCCATGGAAACCAGAACACCCATTCAACCATGGTAAAGCACTCATGACATCCAGATTATATATCTCACGTAAACCATCCTAATCGAATTCGTCATCCCTCAAGCATAATCACCAGAGACCTAAACCAATACCAGACAAGCACCCAAGGAACATCTCCTTCGACGTTGGACAACCTACATGAGACGGTACAAACAGAGCATCCAAACAACCAAACATCCATAATTGACTCAGGCTATCACCGCCAATCCTGCGTTGAAACCATCGTTAATCATATGACGGCCAACCTTGCCACATGTCAAGGGCTAATGGTAACACCGGTTCTAGCATAAACTCCATACGCCTTTCAACAATATGTATGTATGCCCAACCTTGACAACTAGGCCTTCAACGATACCCAGGGTACTCGACCAACAATTGGTCTTTTAGGTACCCCTATTGTACCCCTGCTTTAAGCCTGCTAGAACTTACGACAATGATAATCTCTCGGCCTTCGCATATCTAGTCATCCACCCGAAGACTTTTCATAGCTCAAGCAATTTTCTCAAGCAACCATTATTCACCAACTCACGACCTTTGAGTTGTCACCTCATTCGTTGTTCTACATCGATCAATGAACACATTCCAACACTTCGAACCTTCCTCCTTGAATTCAGAAATGACCATGTTATGCACGACTGACCAAATCATGCTCGACCCCTATGAGCACGACCGACCAGTTGTTGCTCGACCCCAATCCTTCAACCAAAAGCCATCCTGCACGACTAAGCCTGCTGACCGACAGAACGTGCTCGATAGACCCCAGACCATGCTCAACCCAACCATGCTCGACCCAACACTGCCTGACCAGACTACCTTCCACCATAACCATGCTCCGGCCCATGCTCGATCAACCCTAGCTTTCTCGACCAGAACTGTTGCTCGACCCTGGCACGCTTGACCCTGACCAAGTCCTGCTCGAGCCGAGGCTCGCTTGACCCGACCATAACTTGCCCGACCCCGTGTATTTCTGCTAGATCGACCCAGTTCCTCTTGCTCAAACGACCCCTATTGGTTAGACCCTTCTATATGCGACCGACCATGTGACTTGTTCTCTAAGACAACACTACGGCTGACCGACCCTAGATGGTCACAAACGACCCAAAACTTGCACTCCTCCGTTTCCACTCTGATTTCGACCAAAACTTCGCCAAATGATAGATTCGACGAAACTAACTTGTCAAATCCATCAAATATGACCACAAATATGATATGAATCCATTAACAACATGAAAACGATGATTATCACTAAAAATTATGCAAATCACTCCAATATCCTGATGACTGGTCATATGCACAAAATTATAGTACTAACTTACGTAATCATATAAAATGGCATAGGAATTACCAATTTAAACTTGCTAAAATATAATAGGGTGATTCATATCAAAATGGACTTGTCATGGTATAGATCTATGGTTAAGCACTTGAATTTGAAGAAAAACATGATCAAACATTCATATACTTCATTGAATCCATGCGAGAGACGCAAATCACTCATCGATTCTCCCAAGCAAGCTAAATTCAATGTATTAAGATTTCGGACAACAAGCAATTCGAACCAAACCTCTTGATCCGAAGAATTCTCACTTCAATTGATGTAGATCTAGCCTCCAATGGTGTAGATCTTCGATTTCCCCCCTTAGATTTTGATTTTTAATGGCGGAAAGGTGTTAGAGGAAGGAGGAACATAGGCCACCAAATGAGAGAATAGAGAAACTAAACCATTTCTCCCCTATTTATACCCTTCCACTAACCCATTAATGGGTGTTCCCAAATTAGCCCATTGTGGCTCTCCAAACCGGAACAACCAACTAGAAAACCTTAAAACGGTGATTACTCCCAAACAGTTGAGCCAAATCTTTAATGTAACCACTCTACGGAAAGGCAATCATCATTTCCTTTCCATTGGCACTGGTCTCACCACCTGACTCGACCTGAGTCAAAAGTTATTCCCTGTACAAGACTGACAGGGGCAAAATGGTCACAAACAAAATCGGTAAAAATTATGGACATGTCTTACATCCCCATAAACAACATATTAAAATATGAGAATGATCCAACCCTCAGGGAATAAAATAAAAATATTTTATGATCTTCCGATATGTAAAAATGTAGGCTGTTACAATATGCTATAAAAATGAAATTGTTCAGTAGGGGATAAAATGAAAAAGGATGTCAAATGAAGCAAAGAATTAGAGAAAAGAATTAATATGGGAGGGGTAAAATTCCGTAACTATATTCTTTAGATTTGCAACATCTATCAGCTTACAAAGTATTAGAATGAATACACAATATTAGAATGCATGTAATGTATGAAAGAATATTAGTTTGCAAAGTATAAAGATGTCCATACATACCCAATGATATTAAAGCATGGTCCCAACCCAAAGAATATGTTAAAAATCTAATGTTGTAACACCACACTTTTTCAAGCCCGAATTTCAACAAAAAAACGAAACTCAAACCCATCCAAGTACAGAATATAAATCTGGTACCTGCAATTAACGAGCTTGAGTATAATCAAAGTAAAATTAAATTAACTTATAGCAGAAACGATATAAGATAATAAATACCGATTAAGGCCACTACCTTAAGGCATATCACTACAATGATATCGAGCATGAAAGAACGAGAACCGAAACCAAACTTGAATACTTGCTAATACTTGAGATAAACCTGATAGTAGTTATGAGGAGGGGGTTAGAACAACAAGTTCTAGTGAGTAGAAAATGTATAACACGGTCTACAATACACAAATGTACTCCGTTTAGTCAAAACCAGAACATATATCTAAAAGGGCTAGTAATTCTAACCTAACCCATTTAGAATTTACGAACGACGACTAACCACTAAACCCAAGGTAATATTCCCCACCTAGTGATATCGTAATACTGAGATAGAACTTTTACGCATAAATATGAAGCCTTTAAACCACCATCAACTAATTAGGAGGCTGACAACTAACTTCTAACTATCACACAAGGAGGGTACTTATTTTATATATTGCCACTTAAGACCTCACTACCAATTTAAGGTAAGGGCGCATACTTATGAACACTTAATAGGCAAAGCATACCTTTTGGCCACTTAATACCACGTTGTTATAGGTCATGGATATATCATAATGCATTCAAAAAAGCTGTAGAAAATTGACATACTACAGTGTTTCAAATGGTGTTGTTCTTATGTTTATACTGTTTCAAAAATGTTGTCATCTTCCGTTTTCTACAGCGTTTTGCCACATATCATCACAACATTTCTGGAAGTTTACATGTTCATTATTCTACAGTGTTTTGTCACATATCACAACATTTCTGGAAGTTTACATGTTCTTTAATCTACAATGTTTTGCCGTATATCACAATGTTTTTGTTACATCTATTACAACATTTACATATTGCAGTATCAAAATATTCATGCACATACATATCAGCAGCATGTAAATATATATCAACCAACTAATTATATAACACAATATTCATACACAAACAACCAACTAATTATATAACACAATATTCATGCACAAAGATCACATCAATAATAAATCAAGTTTACATAATTTCCATAAACAAAATAACATCATAAACTAAATTTACACAATATCCGTCGAACAAAGACACAATATCTATGAATAAAACAAAATATCCATAAAACGAGTTTGCGACGAATACCAACAAAACGAACAACTAAAATTTACCACCAGCGGTCTTATTGTTGGGGATCTTTAGAAGCGCCTAACGATATTCCGATTATAGCTGAATGCACAACGATGCCCATCTCTAATACCTATACGCATGTATTCATGTTAGCATTTGGCCATGCATACACATTAACGTGAAAACAACGCTCGACAACAAGAAAAAAGAATACAAGGAGAAAGTCGAAGATAACAACATAGGATATGCATAAGATTGAAGAAAGATAGGTCAAAGGCATGCACGGTTGACACAAGTGGGCCAGACGTCTGAATAATTAGTTAATTTTTATAAAATTAGTAAACTTAGTTAATTTTTTATAATAGTTAGCTAATTTTTACAATACTTACTTAATTTTTAGTTATTGCTATTATTATTATAGAATACTTGGTAATATTTTATATTATTTATATACTTAGTTTACTTTTATAAAACTGAACTTCTTAATTTTTATAAAATTAGTAAACTTAGTTAATTTTTTATAATAGTTAGTTAACTTTTATAGTACTTAGTTAATTTTTAATTATAGCTATTATTATTATAGAATACTTGGTAATATTTTTGTATATTATATAATTAGTTAACTCTTATAAACTAAACTTCTTAGTTTATATAAAATTAGTAAACTTAGTTAATTTTTTATAATAGTTAATTAATTTTTATAATACTTAGTTAATTTTTAATTATTGCTATTATTATAATAAAATATTTGGTAATATTTTGTATGCTTAGTTAACTTTTATATACTAAACTTCTTAAATTTTATAAAATTAGTAAACTTAATTAACTTTTATAATACTTAGATATTTTTTAATTATCACTATTATTATTATAAAATACTTAGTAATATTTTATATTTTTATATACTTAGTTAACTTTTTTTTATAAGCTAAACTTCTTAATTTTTATAAGATTAATAAACCTACTTAATTTTTTATAATAGTTAGTTAATTTTTATAATACTTAGTTAACTTTAATTATTGCTATTATTATTATAAAATACTTGGTAATATTTTATATTTTTTTATACTTAGTTTTCTTTTATAAGCAAACTTCTTAATTTTTATAAAATTAGTGAACTTAGTTTTTTTTTTATAATACTTAGTTAATTTTTATAATACTATTTAATTTTTAATTATTGCTATTATTATCATAGAATACTTGGTAATATTTTATATATTAATATACTTAGTTAACTTTTTTATAAACTAAACTTCTTAATTTTTATACGATTAGCAAACTTAGTTAATTTTTTATAATAGTTAGTTAATTTTTATTATATTTGGTTCATTTTTATAAGTTTATTTAATATTTTATCAATCTTAGTTAATTTTTATAATACTTGGTCTCCACCAATCGATAGAAGGAAAACTAGAAATAACAGCAAATTACAAATGTTTGAACCTATTTTCAAACATCTAACCTAGTTCAAGCGTCCGAAAATAGGTTTCAGACATCTGAAATGGATTTCGACCAACACCCTGAGACCATTTCAGACGTCTGAAATTTATTTCTGACGTCTGAAAATGTTCTCAAACAATTCCTAGGCTAGGTTCAGATGTCTAAAATTTATTTCATACGTCTGACCTACTCTGATATCAATGGTGATCAAATAATAGAATCTAAATACAACAGTAAATATGAAGTTCACCTCTTGCTAGATGAAAGACTGGTACATATCAATTTTTGAGCATCTGGATACACTAAATGATATCATCTTGAATATCAAGCCAACTGATGCAAGAAGAAAAATTCATCTCTCAGGCTGTGTTTCCACAAACTATCCATCTGAATAATTCATATGCTTTAATTGAAGGCAATCACTGTCATTTACCTAAAATTTTATATGACATTCAACAATCAAAAAACATTTATTTCACACTAAAATAAGAAATGCTAAACACTGTTACAAACATAATGGCAATCAATTGCAAAAAGGCTAGTTAATGTTATACCTCAACATAAAGGGTACGCAACAACCTCCCAGATTAAGACGACACATTGTTAGCTGATACGATCTTAAGATCCAAAGATTCAAAAATCTCATATACATTATTCATCGATTTCATGCAGCAGTTATATCTTATAACAAATGTGTTCTCTCCAAATTCACTAAGCGATTACATTCTTTGTATGCAGCAGTTATTGTTTCACATAATATATCTTGCCTATAAGTTAGGTTCTGTTATACAAAATTTACAGCTATGAGGGTCCTCTTGCAGGAGAACCATAATATAGGAAACAAAGTTCACACTTAATAGGACATATAGAATTAGTACATGGCATGTAGGAGAAGAGAACTGACCTGAGTTTCTATCTGCATGAGTTTGAGTAGCTCCCACTTTCTACGTGATCTACAAGGCTTTAGATAATTTATATTTTATAAATAACAAGATAAAATACTACAGAAAGTTGTTTTAGTTGGAACAAAATAAGCACTTACAGCCTTTTAGCTACCTTGAGCTTGCGTTGGTGTCATTCAAAGTCTTGAAAAGTCAAGGAAATAAACCAACAATTATGGTATAATAAGTTGAACTTGAAATGAAGAATGATTACATACCAGAAATTTTAACACTGCTAAGTTATGACAGTAGAAACATGAACTAAGGCATCAAACTTTAGGATGTCGTGACATCCACAATATGTAGCACAAGATCAACATACTAGAGTCAAAATTTATAGTAAAAAATTAAATAAAAAAACAAACCTGCAATATGCCCTCCTCTAATAATTTGAATAGGGCATCTTTTTCTAACAGATTACAAATAATCTAGGCTCTCGCTTCTTCATCACAAAAAATAAGTAGGTTCTACTATATGGATGCGGAGTTTAATATGAAGTTGTGCAAATTATAAATCAAATCTCACCAAAAGAGGAAGAGGTACACATAATCGCTTAGTGTGCCGCCTGCATTCTACTTCATCTAGGTCCTGAGGTCAATTATTTTCTCCTATATTTGTGATGGATAAATTTATAAGTATATAGTTAGACGTGCACTACTATCCATTTTATATTAGAAAGGAAAGAAAAAGGAAAGGGAAAAGAAACTTAGATTGAGGTGTGCTTAATTAAGGAATCGAAAGAGATTGGAAGATTACTGGCACCAGCTTGATTAGCATTTTTTGTATCATCCCTTCTTCCAAGAAGTACAGTCCACAAGATGGACCTCCCACTATTTATATTCATTAATTATGTTACATAATCTAGTTTTTAAGTCATTGATAACATAACTACACATAAATAAATTAGTTTGTAATTTATACAATTTTTCCACGAAGCACTATGTTATTTGAGATATCCAACGAAGCAATCATCATGCTAGTGGAATTTAATAATGCTCCATTGAGGATTAACAAGCATGTGAGAAATACAACATACTCCATCCCTTATTTTTTTTAGCGATACTGGTACGCTAAGGTAGACTTGATCGAGAATTATATTACACTTAATAGAGAATTCTGACACTATGGCATCGCAACAGAGCTATACTCATAATGTGCTAAGTAATTGCATTATACATACCCATATATAGAAAAAAAATCTTAGCTCACGTGTACTTCTTGCATTAAAAGTAGAAACAGCATGCAAAAAAAGTAATGATATTTCAGTAAAAATGGAAAGTAGGAACAATATGCAAAACAGTAATGAAATTTCAGTAAAAATGATACTTTACTTTAGCATGACATCTTTGTATAGACACTTAATTAAATAACAAGGGTCAGTACCTGCACATACTTAGTCTAGTTGACTTAAGAAAGTGCAAAATAAATACTTAATAGCTCAACTAATTTAATAGACATAATGGAAGAAGAATACTTGCTCACTTGTTTTGAACTTCTCCTTTATCATTCTTACTAACCAATTTCATCTCCTTCTCATACCCAATGCCAGCTAAAGAATCGTAGCATTTAAACATAACCGGGTACTCCTTGTTTTTCCATTTGATTACATTTAGATTTGCCTACTAAGATCAGTGAATCACAATATCATAAACTAATGACCGTGAGGATAAGGTTGGGGTAACTGATAGCTTTTACTTGACATGTTTCAACAACCTTTCCCCGTTAGCATGTGTGTGTCCCTAATCTTAGTATAGTATCTACATTGATACATGTAATGCTTAAAAAGAAGATAAAGATAAACAAATAAATACCTGGATATAAGGATATTCAAAGAGTCGTATGGAAATATTTGTTGTTGAGTAAGTGAAGGACTTAAACAGGCGTTGCCAAGTGACCTTGAGTAGATTTTTAGAGGGGGGACAGGCAAATAACACTGCATGAATCACATGATTCATAAACAATGGTATAATTAAACTCAACGGAGTTACGTGTGATGGAAAGAGAATAGTAACAGAAAAATGTTACAAAAATAATGAAATGCATGTGATATTTTAAAGAATTGTCCTTACCATGGTCTAGAAATACATACCATATATCCTCGATATCCAGTAGCTAATTAAGATACTCCTACTCCTGCAGCATCCCTAAAAATTAAATGATAATTAAAATTAAAAGACAAATAACCTAGAAGAGGTAGAAGTAACATATTTATATTCAAACACTTTCATTTATAATTTCCAAACTTATCATTTCAAAACCCCCAGACTCATTAGTTGTAATCGATATTAAAGAAGTTGTAATCACTAACTAAAGAAATGCAAAATACCGAAAAAGATACAATAAATGGAGAAGAAAAACTACTTCGTCCCATAGCGACTGCAAGTTCGACGAGTTTAAAATTGTTGTATCGTCCTATAGACTTTAATCGGTTCTAGAATGAAATAGATATAATTTTGATCATTTAACCATTTTAATGTAACTAATAACCATCTATGTGCGTACAGTATGTGCATGGGCTCAAACAGGGATCACAGTATTTGTTTTCTGAAATAAGTTTATACATATTTATTTTAACTAGTACATTCAACGATTCATTCAAAATGATTATCAACTTAGAGATAGTAAAGCATATAGATTTGGATGAGTATACTCACCAAATAAGCACCACTATACAAACTGATATTATGAAGAAACTCCTCAGCCCTAAAAAAATTAAATGAAAAATAGAAAGAACATTGTTATACACATCAAAGTAACCAGTAAACAATATATAATCAAATTACTATCTAAATTCATATCTAAAAGTGGGATGTCGGACATTAAACAATCAAACACTACACAGCCAACACACCGGTAACTAGATTCCAAAACCAAAGTTGTAATAGACCAGGCACGATAGATCCGAAATTCATGTGCCAGACCCAAACAAAAACATGCCCAAAATAATGGAATCCCAGACTCTTAAGGAAGAACAAATGAAATCCCAAACTCACAATTTAAATATTCATAATCGATTATGGAGACTTACCCAAATATTTACCAGATCAAAGCATATATGTGCATCGACTTCAATAGCGTAATTGTAACGACCCGGGGAAAAGAACGACAATCGGGTTCTCGACAACAATACATAAACCCGTATCACTTGCCAAAACCCAAGTATCGAACCCCCAGATTGTCATGAGAAAGAAGTTAGAAGGTGAGAATAGAAAGAAAGATGTATTAGAATAGAAGAAAGAAGAGGAACACATCAGAATCTCACAGCGGAACAGATAAAATATAATATCAAATCTCTTTATACAAAGAACTATATAAAACATACCAATCATCAGAGTACACATACATTAGTCACAGCGGAATAATAACTTTGAATAACTAGCGGTGAAGCCGCCTGCTTCCAGCTCCTGAAACTCCAAGCGAAACCTGACCTGGAATTTACTCGGTCTGACCCGAGCACATTTGATTTAAAACAAAATACACCGGGTCAGTCTGGAATACTTTCAGTGATAAATTCACAGAACACACACTTGTTTAACTTTGCAAAATCCTTTCGAAATCAAAAGGTAATAGTAAGACCAATCCACACATAAACACGGATGGTTTTTTTTACCTTACTATAACCAAACCATTTTTGAAATCAATATCTTTCTCTGATATTATCATAATGTCTAAATACAAGTAAATAATAATCTAGAGGAACGCTTGCATCTCACGCTCCACATATATAGTATACAATCGAAAAACCGTGGGCGCTTATTGGATATTGGATTCCAACTTGACAAGGTATGGGTCCACCTTCCGCACGTGTATCTCTAGAGGCGAATACACTGGATTCAACAAGAACGTCTTGCAACCCGGCCTTCACATGACCGACCACTCATTTCGCTTGAGTGTATCGAATGTATATCACCGACGGTTGGGATCAGCAACCGCCACCCGAATAGGGTCAGCATCAAATAGATAAAGAAGCAATAGGAATTTCTCTAGATAGGTGATCATACATCCTAATGGGAGCGACCCACATAGCCATGCTGCCTGCCCGATTTTTGTCATTTCCCGGTTGATGAGGCCTGAGGCTAGGACTTTATCTCTAGAACATCTGGTCATCATTCACTTTGAATGCCACATCATCAGATCCGCCAGATCACACTTGATTGACGTCCACAAACATACTCTAGTTTATTTGGCTAGAGAATAACCATTTCTCCGCCGTCAACTATCGTACGTTTGGAGAAATCAACGCATGTAATTCCTTTTGGAAATACTCTGTCAGACATCCGTCCATACAAGCCATCCAGGAACAGGATGAACCGAAGGTACTCTCCTACTGCATCTCATATAGGAATCACCCCATGGATCAGTAGCGAGAAGTCCTTGCAACCCATGGATTTCAACCACGACAGAATCACAAATCAAAATAACTCTGGCTGCAGGCTAGAGAAATTCAACAAGTAGTCCTTCCGCTTATGAAGATCCACGGTCTTCGCTTGCTCCGTCTTCAATCGACGTCTTCACGTATTTGATGGTCGGAATGGTTTTCGAATATAATTCAATCCCGGACTTTCCGAACCAACAATCGTATTGGTCTGGTTTGATAGTCGGTGTTTTAACTATCAATTAACAATAGTGTGAACACAATGAGTTTTCTGATTCAGTACTTGGCACAACTCGACCTCTTTTAAAATATATTTAACCAATTTCCCTTTTGACTAACTTTAACTGATTTACTTTGATTGATTAACTATAACTTGACTAGCTCGACTTATTTAACTCGACCAACTTGACTTGATTACTCCTATTAACTAATACTCGACTTAACTCCATTCGCTCGACTCTAGATCGCAGCGATCACAATGGTTACGCCTGATTCCCTCAGGAAACATCCGACCGCCGTAGGCTATCTGCAGCCCTGCAAATTTCGCTAGCAGTCGTACGCAATGGAAACTTTTTCCTAGATAACTTTGTTTGACTAACTTTAACTATATTCGATCAACTCTAATTGAATAACAAATGTTTAATATAATTTGAAATCAATATTCTTATTTTCTTTGAAACTAATATGGTAGTATTATTTAATTCCCAAAATCTTGCATTGGAGTTTGATATTCCTCGTATAAGATAAATCCAAATTCAACACTTCCACTCACACCAAACTAATACCATTCCTTGATAATAGTGAAGCCAACCAAGTTGGGGTATTTTAGTTACCTCTCAGACCTTGATCAACTCGTTCTTACCTCAGAAAAATATTAGTTTGTCACTTAAACAGCGATACTAAATCTCATTTCAAATCTTGATTTCAAATCTGGGTTTCCATAACTGTTTCTTACATTTGAAATCCTTGCTCAAAAATCATCTTACTTAACTTCTTTAATTAAGTAAATATCCACTAAAACCATCTTTAACTTAAATCAGCATTTCGCTTGTACATTTTTATTTAAAATCAAATCTCTCACAAAACTCTCATCGCCTTTCTATTTTGCTTTATCGCTACCTAACCTTCCCTTAGTTGAATTATAACTAAGGACATCATTTTAATTATAACCAAAAGGTAAAATTCACTATACTCAAGATGGCGTTGACTAAGTATAGTATAACCATCATTTTAAAATCTTCGTAACTAAAAGTTAACTTCACTAATCCCCAACTATTCAATAACCCCTTTTACATTTACAATTGGTCAAAGATTATCTAGTATTTCCACTATTTCATTAAACTAAATGAATATCCAATCAAATTTATCAACTACTCAATTTAACTAACCACGGTTGATTCTACTAACTGTACATGTCCGTCAACAGTTAACTGAATTACATTTGTCATTTCCCCTTTTTAAATTAGTTTAAATAACTTAATTGATTTAAATCGCTATTTAATTGTTTTAAACAATTATTTAAATTTTACCAACCCGTAGGTAAATTCTTGGGTTTCTCCTCTGCTTTCAAACTGGTATAATTCTTTTAAATAATCCTTTTAGACTCGATTAATATATATATTTATAAATTCCCATTTAAATCCTTATATAATCTAATTTAAACTTAAACTCGGTTTTAAAATAATTAAAAATTTTAAAACTGCGTCAATTCACCGGAAGGTCAACTGATGTCTGGCACAACACAATTTGGCCATTCACTGCCAATTTTCCAATCAACACTATCGGTTGATTTTAAACACAACACAGGTGCATATCTATTCAACCATCCACATACAGACAGGTTTTGGCGTCAGCCGAGGTGAACAATTCATATCTATGCAAACAAATAAAAATACAGTAAATTTGAGGAATCTGGTTGGATCCCTCCAACCTGTCCTTCTCTGCATCACAGATGTCAGTCGATAAAAATATATGAATTAAATAATTGATGGATTAAAAATAACTGCAATCAATCAACAATAGCAACCAATTTGCATCCATCGCATCCAATCAGTCAATTTAAACTGTTAACCGCAAAATATAATTTACCGTGACTTTACCACATCACAGTATTCCAGAAGGTGTGAGAATTAACTCACCAGAGTTGGTTCTGGTCAACGGTTGATGCGTTTGTCGCTTTTAATTTGAAACGGACGCTCAGAATTTGCTGGAAATTCAACTACGTCAGATCGACTCCTAGTGAGCGCCATCGGATAGGTCTCGTCCCTGCGATCCCAACGGATCTTGTTTCGTCAGTTTTCGTTCACGTATGTGAAAGATATCGCGATTTTAAGTTTGTATAAATTATACGATTTTAATTTAAGCAAATTATTAATTAAATAATGATTACCTTAATCATCCGGCTGGCCACGTCATCATGGACCAAACAAAAAAACGCGTCTTCATCCGTTTGCTTCCCAGGAACCCGACTTTTGTTGCTCTTCATTCTTGAAACAAAAACACGGAACCACCATCCCTCCTCCACCGTCGCCAGGCACCCTCGGACCTCCGGTCGAGCACCCCACCTGAACCACCCATCCACCTGGACCCCACGCCGGAACCGCCAGCCCTCAGATCGTCGTCAGCACGCCAGGAACCGGGCATGAACGGAAATCGTTCATGTGGAAAATTCCGACGCCACGCCTCATGTCAGACCCTGCCACCACCTCCATCGTCTCCGCCTTGCCACCCTGCTCCGATTCCCCCTGGCCCGCGACGCTACCTCCGACCACAGCCACCAGAAAAAAGCCCAAACTCCGACCATAAAACAAAACCAAACCCGAAACTAACCCTCACGTTCATCCACCTCGTTCTCTCTCTACAGACCACTAGGGAACCTGAGACCACCACCAAAACAAAGCCCCATCTCCCCTCTTCGAAACCCCTAAGGCCTCGTCCACTGAAATCGACCACAACCCTTGAATTTTGGCTGAAAACGAAAATGATTTTCGTCGGTTTTAAGCTGATTCCGGCCACCCCAGGTGTCCGTTGGTGCTGGATTTTTGTGTGGAGGTAGATCTCGACTGGATCTATAACATTGCCTTTGGTTGCCATAGCAAAATCATCACGGATTAAAAGATATAATGGTTTTTGTGTTGGGGGGCTTTTTTGCAAAAATACATGAAGAAGATGAGGGTTGGGCAGAAATTTCTGGTCTAGGGGTTTATATAATGGTGGAAAAATATATTTTAAGTTGATTTGACGACTGACGCTGACTAACGATATTTTATTTCGTGTCTATCGCGTTTTCGAACATCTTTTATTCGCTGCTGCGCTCACATACGAACCCCGTTCGAGTTGCGACTGGACGGCATAGTATAATTTGACGATACGGTCCTAACGAAACTTGTTTCGTCGAATTCCGTGCTCGTATGCTCAAATAGCGCTTGTACACGTCCAATTTGATCGATTTATTTCACATTTTATTTTGCCACGCTCACAGAATAACCCCGATTGACGCGCCGTCAGAAAATCTGGCAATAATTTACTTATACGGTCCCAACAAAATTTGTTTCGTCGAAAACAGAGGTCGTTTGAAAAATGTCCCCTTTGAACTGGCCAATTTGAATTAAAATAACCCAATTTTAAAATACTTCAATATAATATAAATAAAATATCGCCATTGGTCATATACGACCAGAATTTGATGTATTATCAAGGAAAAATATCCCGGGTTGAATTCCAAGCCAATTCGATGTTTAAAATATTTAAAAACCATTATTTTATATAACTGCAGCGCTATATATATAAAAGGAATTCTGGCGCTGTTTTTCTGAGAATTTGATTTGGACATAAAACAAAATCTACACGACGAAAACTGGATTTTTCTCTGCCGTTAGAAAGATATCGTCAAGCAGGTCCTAACGTTTCTTGTTTCGAGGAAATCCGACCTATTTTGAACCCGGTACGACCAATTGAAGTTCAAAACGCCAAATCGCGAACTACCGCGCCGCTGCAGCTCGTTATTTAATTAAATTATAAACTATATATATTCGTCGTCGTTTTCAAAACGAATTGTCGCTAAAATTTCAGTATAAACAATATTTGACCACTTTAAACTGTCGGATCACAGTATATTTCAGTTTCAACAATTTCCCATATTTTGGAAATTTAAAATAATATTTATTATTTATTTTAAATAATATATCCACAATATAATCGTTAAATTCGATTATTCAACCTCAAACCAATATTTTAAATTATTAAAATATTTAAAATAATCCAATTAAATTGGCAGAAAAATACGGGTCGTTACAGTAATCCCCAATCGAATTCGATATACAAATATGTGGTAATCGGTATAGGAAGAAGACATGAGATATCATTTGAACCCCTTTTCTGAATCGAAGCATGAAGTAGGTTTGGAATTGGATTTAGTATAAGAACAATTTACGGCATTTGGGAGCTTTCGTTTTAAGGAATAATTTCTTTAGATCGATACTTTTAAGAAGTTTCGACAGATCTGCTTAAAATCTGAAGAATAGTAGACAAAATTTTAGGGTTAGGGAAGATTATGTGAAGCGGTAGAAATAAAAAGGTAAATAATACTGAAATAACGCGACAATGAAATTTTCAAAGGAAAACGATCTTAATAAATTTTGGACATGAAGACTTCAGCGTTTTCGCGCGTTGTCTTGGTTTTTTTACTTTGTATTTTTAATTTACTGAAGGTTCAACAAACATTCAGCCCAAATGTTGTCTTCTAGTATTGTGGATAGACACTTTTCTTGTAGTGTAAATACAATGGTAGGCAAAAATATAATAAAATAAATAGGCCTATAAATTCTGATGTTCAAACCAAGACCTATTATTTTAGATTTGACAAAAAAAAACAAATCTAATAAAGTTTTAGGCATGCATTTTAGATCTATTTCAAACGAACTAATCTGGTAATTATAAACGATGTATATAAATTTCCCAATCACCTGAAAGCTATCCAAATCTGAATAAATCTTTAGGCTTACAATTCCAAAAATCTTGCAGATCTGCATTTTTTGTATAAAGGGGATTATTCACGTTTATAGATCTATAAGAAAATAGGAAAGAGGGAAGAAATTTGAGTGGAAGAAAGCCTATCTGCAGCACCATCTCTTTTGCATATGAATTTATTCTAATCTTCTTCAATCTATGTTTGTATAGTTATATATATATATTATTTTATTTATTATTATTTTTTTGAAAACTGGTTCCCTTTTATTTCTTAACATTCATATACAAGAACATAGCTGAAAAAGCTTCAGAAAACAAAACAAACAGGTATATCAACCTGTACACCAACTCCTCACATTAACTACCACAAAAACTTCACTCAATCAACATGTATCTAATAGATCAACGCCCCACCTACGCAAAAAATCTTCATTTGCAGTAGATCGAACAGATTTACTGCCATTATCTCTAACAGTATGACAAACCTCTCTCTCAATCATTAATAGTTTAGCCTCCTTGCTAACAAATCGATTATTAAACAATCTGGAATTCCTCTCAAACCCAATGTGATATATTGCATTTGTATACACTGCACAAGCAATATCCTTAATCTGATCTTTTTGCTGAAAGACCGTTGCAATTTGATTTGCTTCTATCTCCACAGAACCAATATTATCTGCATTCAAACCAAGTTTCCTTTTCAAGTGTCTCCAAATAAATTTCGAATAAGAACAGTCAAAGAACAGATGGGTAATACTTTCCTCCTTCACATTGCATAAAGAGCACCTATTCTCCTTAATAACCCCATGTCTGCAAAGTCTGTCCTTAGTACTGAGCCTATTTTTCATTGCCAAGAAAGAGATGAAGGACATTTTCTTCGAATTTTTGGAATGCTACACAGTCTTTGCCCATTGAACTGAAGAAGCTCACTACCGCACTTGATCCCATGCTTTAAACAATGAAAAACCACCACCATCTAGCCAAGCATAATAATCATTCTGCCTATCAAATTTTATATCAACGCTATCTACCATCTGATATATTTCTCTCGTAGCTGGATGTAGATGAGAACATAATCTCCCATCCCTTATAATAGACTGAACCTTCTCATAATTATTACCAAAAGCCTGAAATCTTGAGTAATCAATCAAATCAACTAAGGATCTGCCATTTAACTAGGGTTCAAACCACAAAGATGTAGATGAACCATCCACAATCATTTTCCTGAAGAATTGCTCACCTGATGACCTTAATCTCAATATAGATTTCCATGTACATGATGCATTATTATCCTCTGGCATACTCCAAAACATCTTATTGTTGCAATGCTTTCTTTTCATCCAGCTGCACCATAAAGAATCTCCACTGATAAATTTCCACATTAATTTTAAGCAAGGTGCCTTTTTTAAATCTTTGAAAGACTTGAGCCCAATTCCACCTTCCTCTTTAGGAACACACAAATTCTCCTATTTCATCTTATGTTTAGAATTACCCCAGAAAAAATCTGCACAAAGAGTGTTTAACTTCTCGAGAGTATATTCTGGAAGCTGATAGACCATCAACCAATAGAGCGCTGTAGGATTAATTACAAATTGAAGCATTTCAGCTCTACCTGCAAAGCTCAACAACTTAGAATCCCAAGACTGCAATTTTTGCTGAATTCTGTGTATTAATTCTCTACAATCTTGATAATGAATGTAATTAGAAGTTAAAGGAACTCCTAAATACTTTATTGGTAATAAACCAACATTAAACTCAAGAATATCTACCATCTCCCTTTTAAGAGAAGCAAAATCACTAAAATAAATCTTGGTCTTCATAAAATTCACTAAAAGACCACTGAAATGTTCTAGTTTATCAAATACAGGCCTCAAAGCTTTTGCACCCTGAATAGAACACCTCCCAAAAATCATTAAATCGTCAGCATAAATCAGGTGAGAGACAATAGGTTCAAATTTATGAGTTGGAGTAAATAAATTCTGCACCACCTTCTCTTTTATACAAAATGAGAAATACTCCATATCAATCGTAAAGAGGTATGGTGAAAGAGGGTCACCTTGCCTTAACCCCCTATTAGATTCAATAAACCCTGAAGGCACTCCTTGTAACATAATAGAATAGGTAGGTGTTGAGATGTAGGCAAATACAACATTGATGAAGTGGATAGAAAACCCCATCAATTTCATGACATGGCAAATAAATTTACGGTTGATCCTATCATATTCTTTCTGCAAATCCACCTTCACACAAAATTTATTCACTCTTGGCTTTTTAAAATCTATAATCAACTCATGAGCTAATAAAATGTTATCACCAATATGTCGATTAGGAATGAATGCACACTGATTAGAAGAGATCAAATGGGGAAGCAACCATTTAATTCTATTACATAATATTTTACTGAAGATCTTATAAAATAAATTGCAGCATGCTATGGGACGATATTGTATAGTTATATATATATTTGATTTGGAATAAGAGGGAAATGACAGAGCTTTGCTACTGTCTTCGGAATTGTGTGCAAAAGAATGGGCTCTAACCCTTTATTTATAGGGATTAGAATGACCATAGATCGTTATATTAGTTTTAGTAAAGATCTGCTTGTTTTTATAAAAATTATATAATAAAATACACTCAAAAACCTAGTTGTCATTGGGAAAATTCGACCAGAGGGGTCAACCACCAGGTCCATTTCCTGGTCGACCCCTAGGGTCGACCGCTCTGGGTTGAGTTTCCCAGTAGGGTTACGTTATGAATGATATGTATTTATTATATTATTCTATTTATACTTTTTCCATTCGTTTTCGTATTTTGTCCGTAGCTTTTTCATAAGGACTTGGTTTGCGAAGTTCTAAACATGAAAGTTGACTAGAATTCCATCATGATTGCAAGGATGCAAGTTTCGTGGTCAAATTCCATCACATGTGAAAATTCCATTTTTCAGAGCCTAATTAAATAACTAAATTAACTATTTTCAAAATTTCGATTGTTACATTCTTCCCCTCCTTAAAAGAAATTTCGTCCTGTAACTTTTACAAATGACTAAGTCATGGCGTTGGCGCCTAATTATCCTAAACTACACAACACATTAGTGTTCATCTAATTTTTCAACCTAGTGGGCATGTGTACGGTGTACATAATGCATCGCAACCATAAAACATGTATATATAATGATTCTAAATCGAATCTTCCGATATGTATGCATTTTATTTTTGAAAAAACTTTTGAAAAACATGATGCAAAACATCAAAAAAAATACCGGTAGTTTTATATGAATGCAAATTTTTGAAAACATTTTCATCCATAACCCTCACATTTTTACGAATAGAGGTGCGAAGCAACCAGTTTTGCATGTAAATCCTACCATCCAATTCGTTAACACATCTAAATCGCTTCCTTTTTATTTCTCCTACGCCATAAAGAGGAAATCATAGCGGATAAATTTAACATTCCTTCGGCTTATAAATATTTCAATCCCCGTCCTACAGTGGAATTTTGCCCTAATAGCCCTGAAATAATCTAGAAATTTCCACTTGTACACTGCAAAGGAGGCTTGACAATAGCTCTAAAAAGTAAAACGACATAATTAATAACTCTCGCGCATTGTAGACAAGGTGTGCAAACAATTTTTTCTCGGCTAAAACAACATTTTTCTTGTTATCGTTAACGTATTTAAGGCATTGTCGTTCCTAATGCACTACTAAAATGCGTAAATAAACATCCAAAAAACTTCCTTGTGCTTTTCACCCAATTAAAAATAAAAAAATATTCCATCAGAATAAATCTCTGCTTAAAGAATTCTTTATGCAAAATTTGAAATTCCTTTTTGGTGATGTCCACTTTTCCTATGGGATTCATATAAAAACGCAATTTTGGTAACGTGCGCTTTACTATATTTAAGCCATCTATTTTTATACAAAACAGACGTTTAAACATTCGTAAGCCACATCACCCAAATCTAGGTTTATACATAAATCAAATTTTGTAGGAAAGCAAGAACAGAGAAAAACATGAAATTTTAAAAGAAAAAAGATTTTTTTTTTCAAACAACATTTGCAAAAAGTTGAAAAAATATATTTCGTGGAAACTTAGGCAATCCAAATCATTTGTTGGCATCAAAGGAAGTCGATGCAAAAATGCAAAAACCGAAATCACACAAGAAAATTCAAAAATAAATTTTAGCTTAAAAGGAATAGACGAAAAACACTAAATATACCCATGACAAACTAACGCAAAAACCAGTCATTCGCTAAAATTTATTTTGTAAAACTCCATATTTTAGAACACCATAATTATATGAAGAAGATAATAAAATGAATATTAATTAATAAAATAGCCGTAACTGAGTAAACCAAGCTTTACTATTGTGTTCCTTATGAAATTCTTATTCATATAGACTCTTGGTTTTCATAAATCGGACTAAGTATGAGGAAATTACGAATAAAAGAAGTTTGAATTAAAATTAAAACAGTTAAATAAATAATTCATATAGAAGCAACAGTCATGAGTCGACCTAACCCTACATAGGTCGACCTATGTGTCGACCCTACGGTCGACACTAGTGTCGACCCAGGTAGTAGGTGAGTTGACCCACCTTCGAACAGGCAAAGCCTGAACCTGGACAGATTTATGTATTTTATTTATATGCTGACTCAGCATGATGTGTCTTTAATGGTTTGATTTTAAAACTTAATGTCGTATTGTTTATATTATCCTAATATATCTATAAATAGACTAACAACCTCACCATTTTCTTACACAAACATTTCTTCATCTTCTTCCTCCTCTAAGCTATGTTCTAAAATAAAAACAGCCAAAACATAGATTGAAGGGATAATTCTTGTTTTTCTTGTGCAACTATTTTAAAGACCTTTTCAAGGTCTAATAAAAATCACAGTGAGTTTCATGTTATTTTTAGATATGCAATTTTATAATGGATTTTGACAATAAATACATATTGGAACTTAAAACTATTTCCATTGCAATTTTATATCCTGTCTTGTGAAATTAGTCCATGCTATTATTAATTCATAGTATCGTGCTTCGCAGAACCTAATGCATCCTCTTATGGGTGACATTAGGGGATGTGGGGTGTCACATTTGATGTCAAAGCCTAAGGTTATAAGATCAAAGAAAAAGCTTTTGAAAGAGTATTTTCAAAGCAAAGTATTTTCAATTAAAATCTATTTTTGAAAAATATATCCCTTCAAGTCATTTAAAATATTCCTTCGATCTCTTTTTGAATCCTTGTTTCTTCTCTTTTCGCCATGTTTGGGGATCCTAACTTTCCCAAGGGCATTCCCATTCCGACATAGTTCCGTAGATATGTAGAGGCTACGACACCTGCCGAAGTGCATGATAAAGTCCCACCCCCAATTGCAGCCATAGTATTTCCACTCAATCCTGTAGTCAACTTCTTTAAGCATTGTAAAGACTTCTATATGATGGGAGGCAAGCCGTTTCATGGTACTGAGAGTTTCGTGGAAGCATGCAATTAGTTTAGAAGACAAAGAATATATTCTATTTGTTGGTGCTAGATGACAGAAGAAAGATTCGGTTGGCCGCTTGGAAGTTGAAAAAGGAAGCATCGTATTGGTGGGAGGTGACTCAGGCAGGGCAGGCAGTGACTACTTAGGATGAGTTTAAGCATAGATTTGACATGAAGTTCTTGTCGAAAGCTGAGAAAGGAATGCAAATGGAGAAATTTTTTAAGTTTGAAACAAGGAAGTATGACAGTGAAGGAATATGTCGATAATTTCAATCAACTAGTAAGATTTGGCTTGGATTTAGTAATCACTCCTCAAAAGAAGAATTTAAGATTCGCAAGAGGGTTGAATCAACCTTTCTCCAAGGACTAGCAATGATACATATCCTGATGGGAGCGACTTTTTAGAGACTTCTGGACATGGATTTGATGCATGAGGACAGGAAAGAAGAAAAGAAAGAAGTTAATGCTAAAGAGGAAAAACCCAAGACTGAGAAGAAGTGGTGGCCCAAGTAGGGCATAGCAAAGAAGTGAGGAAAAGCTGATAAGGGGCAAATCAGGATAGAGATTAAGTGCCATGGCTATGGATGTATGGGGTACTTTTTTAGAGACTGTCTGAAGACCAAGAACGCCGGTTTCAATTATTGTCAAGTTGGACATTTTATCAAGCAGTGCCCTAACAAGCAAGGTCAGAAAGCGGGAACGTCTGGAGGACAAGTTCATGCGCTAGAGGCAGCTCGGGTTGGTGGATCGGACCGAGGTAGGAAAGTCACCGTAGAAGGTTTGATTTCTCTTTTTGATTCTCCTATTAGGACTTTGTTTGACTCCAGTGCTTCTTATTCATTCATATCCAATTCTATGGTAGATATTCTACACTTAGACACTTGTATAGTTTCTGATCCTATCATGGTCTCAAACCCCATAGTAGGTACAGCTCACTTGTCCATGATATGTAGGGGTTTGAGAATTTCTGTTATGGCATCAAGTTTGAGTGTGATGCATATGTTGTTGGCTTTATGGGTTATGGGATTATTCTGGGAATGTATTAGCTAGCCATGTATGGTGCCATTCTAGATTGTGAGAGGAGAGTTGTTAGGCTTCTGACGTGCCACGGTAGAACTTTCGAGATTTCTTGTGACACACAGGGGTTAGTCAAGCTCAGTTCCAAGATTCTGTTGATGCTTCCATTGGCGATCTTAGATCAGTACCTATAGTCAGAGATTTTCCATACATGTTCAATGAGGTTAGACGATTACCTCCAAGACAAGAGATAGATTTCCGGATTTACTTGGTGGACAGTGTGAAACCTTTCGATTTACCAGTGCGCCACATGGTTCCTAAAGAGAGGAGGGAGCTCAGCAAGCAAGTGGGTGAGTTCTATGTAAAGGGAATTATTAGGTAGAGCATTTCCGAGTGGGGACTCCAGTCATCTTTTCGACCAAGGCAGATGACTTTGTCCATCTATAAGTGGGCTATATGTAGTTGAATAAGTTCACCAAGAAGAATAGGCACCCACCCCCAAGGATAGATGACTTGTTTGACCAGTTAGTGGGCGCTTCGGTTTTCTTACCGTTGGATCTAGCCATGGGATTTCATCAGCTAAAGGTAGCAGATGACAGTATAGAGAAGACTGATTTAAAGACTCCAAATGGATTATTTGAGTGGTCGGTCATGCCTTTTGGGTTGACCAATGCACCCGCGTACTTTTTGGATTTGATAATTCATATGTTTAGGGAGTACCTGAACGAGTTCGTAGTGGTTTTCATGGACGATATCCTAGTTTTATCGTGGAGCGAGGAAGAGCATGCTATACACTTAGAAGAGGTTCTAAGCACTCTAAAATCGCATTAGGCTAAGTTTTCTAAGTGTCATTTCTGGCGAAAGGAAGTAAGGTTCCTAGGGCATGTCGTCTCCAAGGATGGAATAGCGGTGGACTCTGCTGAAGTTGTCATAGTTCAAAATTTGAAAGCCTCTAAGAATACGACAAAGGTTAGGAGTTTCTTGGGGTTGGCAGGTTGCTACATAAAGTTCATTAAGGACTTAGCACAGATATCAGCTCCGCTCACCCGTCTAACACAAAAGAATTTGGTTTTCACTTGGAGCATAGATTATGAAGATGAATTCCAGAGGTTAAAGATGGGGTCTGACATCAGCCCCTATTATGAATCTTCTTGATGGTACCAAGGTATTTACAGTCTACACAGATGCTTGTGGCATGGGTTTAGGTATTGTACTGATGCAGGAAGGTAGGGTGGTATGCTATGGGAGTAGCCAATTAAGGGTTCATGAGAAGAACTACCCTATCCACGATTTGGAGTTGGAAATGATATTTTTCGTGCTCAAGTCTTGGCGACACTACTTACTTGGTGAGAGGTTCGAGCTTTACACGGATCATAAGTCACTCAAGTATTTTTTCTCGTAGAAGGATCTCAATTTATGACAGCAACATTGGTTGGAGTTCCTTACCTCCTATGATTTTGTTATAGCATATACCCCAAGCAAGGGGAATGTGGTTGTGGATGCATTAAATAGGCAGAGAGGATGACCTTGAGTCCTTTATTCGTAGAGAGGCAGAGCCTGGAGTTTATCTCGACCTTTGATTTTAGGCCATCTACGGAATTTACACCTGGTTTGTGAGCATCATTGGAGGTTCAACCTACTCTTATGGAGTGCATTGGATCTATACAACGAGAGGATCATCAGTTAGTGGACATCTTGGATAGGCTCGGTGGAGAAGAGACATCTAATCACCTAGCTAGATATTCTGTGGACGAGAAAGGGTGGCTACATCGAGATAGGAGATTGTGTTTTCCTAGAGTTGGAGACTTGTTGAGGACAGTTCTTGAGGACGCTCATCACTCTCAGATATCCATGTGGGCGGTGATAAGATGTACCGAGACATAAAGGGAGTTTTTCATTGGGGTGGTATGAAGAAAGAAGTGGCAGAGTTTTTGGCCTGATGTTTGACTTGCCAGCGAGTGAAGGCTGAATATAGGAAACCTGGCAGATTGCTTCATCCCTTAGACATTCCACAGTGGAAGTGGGCAAGAGTCTCTATGGATTTTATTAATGGACTGCCTAGATCAAGGAAGGGAAACACCAGTATATGGGTTAGAGTATACAGATTGATTAACAGAGCTCATTTTATCTACGTCAAGAGCAAGAGGACGGTAGCTTGGCTGACATCAGTATACCTTAGAGAGATTGTTCGACTTCATGGGTTAGCTTCTAGTATAATTAGTGACTATAACCCCATCTTTACGAGTGAGTTTTGGAGGAGCTTGCAGGAGGCACTAGGGACACAATTACGACTTAGCACATCCTATCACCCTCAACCGATGGCAAATTGAGAGCATCAATAGAGTTCTAGAGGATTTATTAAGACAGTGTATCCTAATCTTCAGAGGGACTAGGGAGGACCATCTCCCATTAGTTGAGTTCGCCTACATTAATAATTATCAGTCAATTATTGGTATGGCTCTCTATGAAGAACTTTATGGATGACCCTGTAGATCACCTACATGTTGGTGGGAGTCTATGGACAAACTTCTACTTGGGGCTGAGATGGTTAGAGAGACTGCTAAGAAGATAGACCTTATTCGTAGATGGATGAAAGCAACTCAAGAGAGGAAGAAGTCATAAACATATCAGAGGAGGACTAACTTAGAGTTTGAGGTAGGAGATATGGTCTTTATCAAGGTGACACCTTTGAGGAACGTTGTTCGCTTTGGCAAGGGAAGTTGGCACAAAATTTTTATAGGGCCATTTCCCATAGTTGAGAGGAGAGACCATATGTCCTATAGAGTTAGACTACAAGAATGATTGGTGGGAGTTCATGACGTGTTCCATGTTTCCAACTTGAAGAAGTGTCAAAATGATTCAACAGACGTAGTAGAGCCAAGTACTCTTGAGGATGTTGAAATTGAAATGGAAGCATCATTTAGAAAATTTCCTACTCGTATATATGGAAAGTAAGTTAAGAAGCTAAGCAAAAAGGAGATCAAGCTAGTAAAGGTGCAATGGGGAGAAGATCGTGACAATGAGACATGGGAACCCGAAGACAAGATTCGCGCTTCTGACCCTTTTCTCTTTGAGAGTACATTCTTAACTCCTTTCTAAGCTTTTGAATTCGAGTTTGTTTGCTTATCGTTGAATCGTGATCCTTAGGTAGAAGCCTATAGTTGAAAACATGTGTTTGAGACATGTTTGTTTGATGGTTGCAAGTGGATGTCGTGGATGCATACACACATTAAGCATTAGATCAGCTTAAGCACTTACATATTGCATATGGATGTGCGCGCATTTTTTTAATTTTCAATGAATGAAAATGGTTGAGGTATCACATGGATGTTGCATTTTGGTGAATGGTTGTGCACATATATAGAATTTATATGTACTATTAGGATTACTTTGCATATTGGATACATGGAACAAACATATATTGCATTAAAGAGGTCAACTGAATCAGTAGACTACCTTATTTTCGAATTAGTATAAGGATACATACACAACGCCTTTGCAAATGTTCATACAAAGCATTAGAAATCCTAAGGACAATGGATTCCAATGGTTGATGGATGAGTAGATGAGTGTAGGAAATAGTTGATAACATTAATAATATTCTTCTTAACTTGGAGATTTCGGGGACGAAATCCATTGTGGAGGGGAGAATGTAAACCCCATATTTTAATACACCATAATTATATGCAGAAGATAATAAAATTAATATTAATTAATAAAATATTCAGAACTGAGTAAAATAAATTTACCATTGCGTTCATTACGAAATTCTAGTTTGGATAGACTCTTGGTTTCCGTAAATCGGACTAAGTATGAAGAAGTTATGAGTAAAAGTAGTTTGAATTAAAACAATTAAATAAATAACTCAAACAGAAGAAATGGTCACGAGTCGACGTGATCCTACATGGGTCGACCCATGTGTCGACCCTACGTTCAACATTAGTGTCAACCTAGGTAGTAGGTGGGTCAACCCACCTTCGAACGGGTAAAGGCCTGACAGATTTATGTGTTTTATTATTATGCAGATTCAACATGATGTGACATTAACGGTTTGATTTTGAAACCTAATATCTTATTGTTTATATTATCCTAACATATCTATAAATAGGCTAGCAACCTTAGTTTTTTCTTACACAAGCATTTCTTCATCTTCCTCCTCCATTAAGCTAAGTTCTGAAATATAAATTCAGAAAATGTCGGGGTGCTGCAAGAACATAGATTGAAAGTATAATTCTTGTTTTCTTCTACAACTATTTTAAAGACCTTTTATGGATCTAATACAAATCACTATGAGTTTAATGTTATCTTTAGATTTGCAATGTTAGAAAGGATTTTGACAGTAAATACATATTAGATCTGAAAAGTTTTTCCACTGCATTTTTATATTTTGTCTTGTGAAATTGGTCTCTGCTGTTATCACTTTATACCTATCGCGCTTAACAAAACCTAATGCATCCTCTTATGGATGACATTAGGGGATATAGTGTGTCAAATATTTCCTACAGAATTCTATACTTTTCAGCTCTAAGATAACTGTTACTTAGATAATAAAATGAGATTCCACTCAAATAGATAAGCGCGAATGACACAAAATATTTTAAACATAGAATCTCAATAATCGTCGTGCGATTTTAAAGAAAGCACCAATAGCTAAAACACACACTACAAATACAAAGATAAAATGCTGGAAAGGGAGAAAGAACAACAAAACGACAACACCAAAGCATTTCCTATAACAACAGGACGTCTTGCTCCGTGGCTGGAGCTCAAACCATTTCTATGACCTTTGATTAGTCATATCATGGTAGCAAAATGCTCAATCTCATGGCACTCGAATGGTCAAAAATGGGAAATGTTTGAGATTGAGCATTTTGCTAACATGATAAGACTAGTCAAAGGTCATGGAAATGGTTTGAGCTCTAGCCGCGGAGAAAGACGTCCTATTGCAATAGGAAATGTTTTGGTGTTGTTGTTCTTTCTCCCTTTCCAGCATTTTACCTTTGTAGTTGTAGTGTGTGTTGTAGCTATTAGTGTTGTCTTTACAATCACACGACGATTAATGAGATTATATGTTTAAAATATTTTGTGTCATTCGCGCTTATCTATTTGAGTGGAATCTCATTTTATTATCTAACTAAGTCTTAGAGTTGGAAAGTATAGAATTCTATAGGAAATATTTGACACCCCATATCCCCTAATGTCATCCGTAAGAGGATGCATTAGGTTTTGTTAAGCGCAACAGATATCAAGTAATAACGACAGAGACCAATTTCACAAGACGAAATATAAAAATGCAGTGGAGAAACTTTTCAGATCTAATATTTATTTGCTGTCAAAATTCTTTCTAACATTGCAAATCTAAAAATAACAACAGTGATTTGTATTAGATCTAGAAAAGGTCTTTAAAATAGTTGTAGAAGAAAACAAGAATTATCCCTTCAATCTATGTTCTGGCAGCACCTCGACATTTTCTAAATTTATATTTCAAAACTTAGCTTAAAGGAGTAAGAAGATGAAGAAATGTTTGTGTAAGAAAATACTGAGGTTTCTAGCCTATTTATAGATGTTTTTGGATAATATAAACCATAGGATATTAGGTTTCAAAATCAAACCATTAATGACACATCATGCTGAGTCTGCATATTAATAAAACACATAAATCTATCCAGGCTATAGCCTTTAATGACCCTACTCAAAAGCTTATAAGCAAAGAACTGGTGCAAGTCCAACTTCTACGACTTATTATCTTATCCCTTAAGCGATGAAACCTTATGCTCAGACTAATCCAACCAAATGGCCTCTCTCCCTAAGAATGAGACTTTAATGGCATGAGAAAGATCAGATAGTGCACCAGTTATTATGGGCTAAGAAATGACCGAAGAGAAGGATTCGGGTTTACTAGATGAGGAAGGAAGGACGAAAGAAAGAGGTTTAAGGAGGGAAATTCGGACCCAACTTTTATAGTTGAGTTCTAGGTTCTAGTTGTACCAAAACTCGTCAACTAGTTGACCACTTTAGGTATAACGCTAAATGGTCAACTATTAAACAAGCTTTGAGCAAAGGATGAACCTTAACCCTATATAGGTTGGATTAAGATATTAATTATTCCACGTCATCTTTTACCATTTAACGTGAATCCAAAAAATATTTGTCCTCATCACGACTTTATTATAAGTCAAACTCCGAACCATCTCCAAAGATTCAAGGTAGTCTGAACAAAAGGTTGCGACCACACAACAAACGAACGACTTTTCGAATAGAAAATCAGCTAGAAATCCATAATAAAACTAAAACGGATTTTCCCCTTATCTAGCTGACAACAAATCGAACGATTTCCGAAATTTAATACCCCAAAGCTAAAATGGGTTTTTCCCTTAGTCTTTTCTTTAGAGAAAATTTTAGAAACTTTTCGAATTATACTTATAAATTTGGGGTCTCATAATATAGATCTATTTATTTATATTACTAATTGGAAAAACCTTTGCATATCTTGAATTCTCGATAATTTAATTCTCAAAACGGCTATTTATGTTAATTTCTGTAAACCACATTCGAGAAGAGAAATATTAAAAATCACAAGGAATATACATAATGCTAGTTTTAAATCCTGAGGTGTATTCCTTGTCACTTCCTACTTCCTACTTCCTTCTTTCTATTAAAATGAATTGCTTATTAAAATTACACAAAACCAATAATCCAAAACATGGTCAGATTTATAGTTCTAAATATTATTTATTAAGCAATTTCTCAAAAACCATAGTTTAAAATTTCTGAAACCCCTTTTTATTTCAAAAATAGATTTAAAACTGAAATTTCTCCGAATATAAGACTAACGATTCAAAAGAATAATTCTATCAAAATATTGTCTTGATTCATACGATGAAATATCCAATACGTATATCTCGTAATTATAATTTCGCACTATGAAGACGTGTTTACGTGAATCTTCCATTTAAAGCCAAGAAACTGTTATCGAATGGAACTCCCAAACAAAACCAACAGTAGAAATCGTGACTATGAGATAGCTTTTTGTCCAGTCAACAAGCTCAAATTCACGGAATCACATGTTGCACTCGTGTTCTTCAAAACAAAATCGCCAAGTGCACCGTGGGGTAAATCAGGGTTGGTTGAATACTCGAACTTGAAATGTTTCTAACTCTTAGTCATTTTAAAACCTATAAATAGGCCCACAACTAACTCATCGTCGAAATAGTTAAAGTCGAGTTAAGAAAGATGAAAGAAAAATCGTAAAGAAAATCAAGTACGTTTTCTCATTAATCTTAATTTTGTTTATTCCTCAAATCGTCTAAACCTAAGCTATGATACCAAATGTAACACCCCACACTTTTCCAACTTTGAATTCTGATAAAAATCGAAACTAAAGCCCACTCAAGCATGGGGAGTATAAATTTGGTACTTGCCATTAATTAGAATGATCATAATCAGAGTAAAATAAAACTAACTCACAACGTAAATGAAATAAGATAACAAATATCTATTAAGATGACAACCTTAAGGCATATCACCACATCAATATCGAGCATGGGATCGAGAACCAAAACTAAACTTGAACATTTTCTAAGCCATGTCTTCCTAGAGATAAACCTGAGAGTTGTTATGAGGAGGGGGTCACAACAACAAGTTCCAGTGAGTAGAAAATGTATAACACTGTCTACAATACATAACTGTACTCCATTTGGTCAAAACCTAAACATATGTCGAAAAGGGTTAGTAATTCTAACCTAACCCATTTAGAATTTAAACACGATTACTAACCACTAAACCCAAGGTTATATTCCACACCTAGCGATAACGTAATACTAAGATAGAACGTTTATGCCTAAGTATGAAGTCTTTAAAACACCATTAACTAATTAAGAGGCGGGTAACTAACTTCTAACTATCACATAAGGAGGGTAATTATTTTATACGAGTGGAAACCCATGCGATGCACGGAAGCATAGACTTTTAAGTGTTTTACTTTGCATGCATCAATAAGCGGTGAGAGCATATTATATAGTAGCAAGATATGTAATGTAAGTGAGATATGTGTGTTAGGATTCTACTGTATAAACTAAGTTTTGCAGCAAGAAGTAAATAATGCATGTATAGCAAGTAGGGACAGGATGTTGTACATCATCTTATGGTTGCACAACCACACTTTAGTTTTATAAAATAGTCAATTCCTCTGTGAGATCTAAGACGTCAAAAAGTTCAGATTACCTGAAATAGCTAGTAGGAGGCCTACACGTGGTAGTACAATGTATCAAAAATATGGCATAGTTTGGTAATGATGTCTACTTACTGAGAAAGTGCGTATCCGTTAGTAACCGTGGAGCATAGAATAACAAATTCGGTGAAGGCAACTATGAAAAAATTGATGTAATGTAACCATGGAACTTGTTTATCTTTTAAAATGAAGTGGTTGGTGGGTCACTAAGTTTATGCTTTACCAATAACAATATTACAATATTTTGTGGTGTTTAGTTTGTTAAAACTTTAAGTTTAAACTCCAAATTATTATCCTTCCATATACAGACAATTTATGAAGAATAAGGTCTTTAGCAATTATGCAGATGAACCTATTAAAAATAGAAATTTTACTGCAAGTATCTTTATCTTATAATTAATTAGTGCCACAATTACTCAGTAGCAAAAAAATAATAGTGATGAAGACTGTTGAAAGCTTGCCAAATGCATGCTTGATGCTTCTATTTGATTTATTCAAAATATTGGTTGCATCAAAACCAACGTTGTCACATGATTTTCTGGGAATAAACTACACAACCGAGTGGCTTCTATTTAAAACATGCATAGGAAATACTCATTTGTTTCACTTTTTCTTCATTTCATTATATGAGAATGAAATATAACTTAGGATGAAACAATTCATGTCAGCTGAGTGCACATGACGTATATAAAACAGTAATCGTTCTTATTTTTTTCTAATTTAAAATTTTGTACTAACTTCCAATATAGACAGTTGAATTTGGAATGCAGATATTTTGGTTGGAATAATAAACATGTCGTGAGAAATATGTGCTTAATGGACAAATATGAGATAAAGCCAAAGCTTAACCCTTATAATACCAGTTAAAATAGGAAAATGTGTATGTTAAATATTATGAACCATGCACTGCAAAATTTTAATGTTTTACAATTTAATCACCTTTACATATTACCATAAGGGGATGAAAAAATATAGGTTGCTAAAATTACACATTTCCAGCAGACACATTAATTTCACAAATGGGGGAAAAAGAAATAAAGAAATAAAAATTCACCAGCAAAATCTAATTTCCATGTTCCCAATCAATAACAGCTCTATGTATTGAGACTTTAAGACCTTTGGATGATGCGTGTTTCTAAAATGTTACTCCACATGTCTGTACGCATGATAACATCCTAATAGACATTTTCAATAATACACAATTCCCATAAGGGCTATCATTCAGTGGAAGATGGCTGGTTAGAGATGCAGCCATCCAATATTTCTACCTTCCTTTTGTCTGCTAACTCATAAAATTGAAGGTCCGGCCTACTTAATTAGATTTCTAATGCATGTCGTTCTTCCCTATAACACAACACCACTCACGCTAAATTAGTCATAGAGTTATACACAAAATTGAAGAATGAAGAACAACAGTGGTAAACAAAAACCGCGTTCATTATAATTAAGACATAATTAGTATATAAAAGACATAATCTCACAAATAAATTGGACAAAAGGTCGATGATATTTTAGGAAGCAAAATGAACATGTATATAGTAGTCATATGTTGAGTCGGTTGAAACAAATCAATATTGGAAATAAAACATTATCATCTATAACACCAGAACCTGCTGACCTGCGACTGCAGAAACTATCCATCTATGAAGCTAACTGGGTGAAGATTGGTGATCAAAATTACATGCTAAATAGGTAATGGACTGAAGCTTTGAAGCATGACTTCGAGTTGAACTAAACTAACCAAATATTTAATACACTGAAGCTTGAAGCAGAGACAACAGGAATGAAATGAAGGTAAAATCAAACCAAATAGAGCAAAGCTTTGATCTGAAACTTTATATGTTGACTGAACATATACCATTTTATCCCATACAACTTGAGAAAACCTAAACCAAGTAAAAGCTAAAAACGTAACCACGATGCAGCGGAACATGAAGCAAATATTATTGACGTATCTCCCAACTTAGTCATGCACAAAGTCCAGTCTTCAAGTATACTTCAACTGCTACTTGGTAAACTGCAAAATCCGAAAGATGAATCTTAGTTTCAACAAAAGAAGAAGAAAAAGAAACAAAACTTTAAGCCATCTGCTTGCAATCCATTTCAAGATTTGCCATCTAGTTAGCGTTGGCTAGTTAATCCAAATATATATCTAAAATAAAAGCATTCTATGTACAACGTACATAATTTGAAATAGACCGAAGTACATACAATGAAGAAACCTGGCAATAAAAATACTAATTCACACACAATAATTCATGTCATTGTATAGAATTTTAGGCAAAAGATATGATATTCGAATGGCATAAGTTCAATGGAGAAACTTGGTATAAAGGCATTGCCGAAAATTTCCATTACCTTCTAATTGCATGGCCTCCACATATGTCTACCCTTCTATCAATCAACTCTCTCATGGTCTAAAGCTGTAGCAAACCCTCCCAATTGCAAGTCCTTAATATATGTCTACCCTTCTATCAATCCAATCTCAAGTGAGAACACATAAAGCTTTATCAGTATCACAATTTGAAATTACATGAATATATTATTTTATAGTGTCACTGATAGTACTGGAATGAGAAATAAAACATTTAGTGGAGTGGATGTTCATAATGAGGAAATGGAAAAAATACACAGCAGAACATGCATGGTTGCCATATACAACCCAAAAAACACAGAAAAAGTAGACAGTAAAACATACGTAGTTGGTATATATTAATTGTTATCCTTTTTTTATGATTTCATTTACATCAGGCATTCATGGCTCCCAAAAAAGGACTAAGTGGGAGGATAAAGTAAATAAATGATTCATTTGCTGTATACGTTACTCTACCGGAAAAGGAAATAACATAGAATTAATTTATGTTGAATGAATGCATTAATTAATTAATAATTTGTAAAGATAATAAAGTATCCTTCCATATTTTTAATATACTTGTAAATCCACAATTTGAAATTACATGAATATATTATTTTATAGTGTCACTGACAGTACTGGAATGAGAAATAAAACATTTAGTGGAGTGGACGTTGTTCGAAAGTTATTCATGGTAGCTGAATAAAAAAATTGGAAAGGAGGAGAGAAATACCTTTGGTAGGAATGGAGAAAACTATGCTTGAGAATTTAATTGAAGAATAAGATTGATTAGAGGATTAAGGAGAAAATTAAGCCTGCAAGCAACTGCTGGACGTGTAGATCGTGGGGTAAGAAAATCATGGAGCATGATTAAGGCAAGCAGGGTCGTGAACAGTGAGGCAGTGGCCAACGTGGCAATTATTCAACCATTGGATGTCTTTTTAACTTTAAATCATAGCCCCTCTTTGTCTTCTTGTTTGTCTAAGGGTTTGTCTAGGAGGGGAATTTTATTATATAGATATAGCCATTTAAGACATCGCTACCAATGTATGGTAAGGGAGGATACTTACAATCACTTAATACCCAAGGCAGACCTTTTGGTCAATTAATACCTTATACGGTAGTTTATTCTACCCTAATATGAATTAGAGGACACTAGCTACTAAGTCCTGCTAATTCAAGGCTTCTGTCATTCACACATATAACCATGCATCGCATTAGACAAGAAATAGTAAGCAATCAATTATTACATGCAAGATAGGTAGACGACATCTCACCATTTATGACCTTCCTCTAGTGCACCCCCTCGTTACTATTTAACTACCCTTATTGGATAATTCATTTAGTCATTCAATACTTACCGCAGGACAAGCAAACCTTTGGTACCTCAGGAGCACTCACTTGTTATCTCAAGGAAGTGGACTAACGTAGGAATTACCAAATTCATACCCAATAGCCATTTAATGGGAGGTGAGCTACGTGATCGCTTATACCCTTTAAAGGGTGTATCTAACTACTTTAAGACCATTATCCCTAAAAAGGCTACGCAATGAATTATTTTATTTCCAAGGTTTCCTCTTTAGGGACAAGAGGCAGGAACCTCACTCATGAGACAAACCTTGTTTTCAGAAATAACCCTCGTTACATTGTTAACTATCGTTACACAATTAGCTATCATCATGGTTTTCTATGGTTAATGATATCTCACATTATTTGAACATATATGTGACTGCTGAAAAGTGCAAACTTCTATCGAATAAGGTAATTGACCTCACATCATCAACCTACAAAATCCAATTCCAATTTCAAATTATAATAATTCTAGATTAACTAGGAATTTGTTACTTCCTATCCTAGGATAATTATTTATTAGTTTACTTATTGGACTTAGCATTTACTATGTTAATCAACCCCTATTAATTTCCCTTTTTCTATTCCTTTTATTATTAATAATTTGGGTATATGCCACTAATGACCCTAATGGGCATATTTCTTAAGGATTCAATTAACCTATTAAATTCCATTTCTAACACTAATGGTCGTATTTCTCTAAGGCATTTATTTTCCTATTTATATCAGCCGATTAAAATTTTACTCTATATATGGTAACTCCATTTATTATTGTATTTTCAATTCTTTTTATTTATTGTTCATATATTCATGCATATACATTTATTATTTTTTAGTTTCCCTAATTGGAGTTACAATTCCTATTCCTAACACAACTCAAACTATAGCCATTTGGCATGTTTATCATATTCACCCAATAAGAGATGGTTACAACGTTCCTTATTATATTTATGACCTTATTAATAGCAAATCAAATTCATTTATTGCTACAACGGTCATAATACTATTTTCGTTTATTAAGGATTATATTTCCATATACATTTCCACAAAAACGAAAATTATTCAAACATACAACAATAACAAGCATGTATTATAATAATATATTTGCATTATTTACATAGGTTCGGACGAATATAAATATATTTATTTATTTATTTAAGCTCATTTAATGTAGTTACTATATTTTATTTTATTATTATCAAGCGTTTATGTTTTTGTCTAAACTAACGACCAAAACAAACGTTTTTATGTTTAAATTTTTTTATTATTCAAAATCTTATAAAAAGGTTAATAATTGTAGTTATTGTAAAATTGCCTAAAATAATCGAAAAGAGAATATGGACATATATCAAATCACAAGAAATAAGAAATATATGTTTTTGGAATGATAGTTGTAAACTACGTACAAATATACGTAAATTTACACATCCCTCCTTCATTGTTTTGTACTTATTTCTTGTTGATTTGAAGCAATGCCCTTTTTTGTAAAAAGAAAAAAAGGGTATTTCTACAATAACCATGTAAAACTCCAACAATATCAAACATAATCAGGCATAATATTTTAATCTAAATTTACAAAAACTTCAAATCAACACCAAAACTAAGAATCTGGAATAAAACTACAATTTTGATAATGGTATTGGGATTGATTCAGATCTAAGGTGTATACAATAACAACAACAACCAAAATACAATTGTAGGCAATAATATAATAAACTAAATAGGCCTACAAATTTTGATGTTCAAACCACAACCTATTATTTTAGATTTGAAAAAAGTAATAAACAAACATGATAAACTTTTAGGCATGCATTTTAGATCTATTTTAAATGTGCTAATCAGATGGTTATAAACTATGTTTATAAACTTCCCACTCATCTGAAAGCTATCCAAATCTGAATTTGAATAAGTATTTAAGCCTATAATTCGTAAAATCATACAGTTCTACAATTATTCTAAAAGGGGAATCTTTCAGATACTTCAAATCTGCAAGAAAATAGGAAAGAGGGAAGAAATCTGAATGGTAGAAAGCTTATTTGCAGCAAAATCTCTTTTGCACATGAATTTGATTCTAATCTTCTTCAATCTATGTTTTTATATTTAATATATACATACATATATTTAGATTTGATTTGGAAGGGATTTGGAAGAAGAGGAAATGAAAGAGCTTCGCTACTGCCTTCAGAATTGTAATGACCCGAAAATCCCCCTTTTAGGAAATTGTCGGATACACTAACTTTGGGCATAAAACACATCAGAACAAATAGCAGAAGACTTTTATAAACATTATAATAATGTTACATCAGGGTACAGAATATTAGAGTACATCGAAATAATACAACGGAAGATAATTTACAACAAATTTAATACAATGCAACAAAAGACTATAACTGCTCGGGCCATAGCTTTAAGCCTTGATCCAGAATCCTGCCTAATAAATAGATATCTACAAAACAAGCCACTCGACTGCCCATGTGGAAAAGAGGGCACCCGAGTTTGCGAGTGAAACAAACTACGAGTCGGTCATGGGACTGGTATGAGAAATCTTAATTTAACTTATCTAATAATAATAAGGCTAATCACAGGACCATGCCGCTAACGCGGAACGGGTTTACTCCATTGGATTTCCAGTGCAAGAAATAAAGTAAATTGTTAAACAACTCAATGCTTTTTAGAAAAATGAAACCATTACAAGGCTCAAGTCCCATCACACAATGCAATGCAAACCGGAAGATAGAGCTTTACCTTATAATGGTCAAAAATGCTTGATACGATAAAACGGATTTGATATTATTATTAATGTATATATGTTTCAAAAACATTTCAATCATAACGTATCAATCATAGACGGAATAACTACCATATACTATGTTACCATACTAGTTTTGCAATCAAAATCGTATGGTGTCATATTGGAAGTTGAATTTCCATCATGAACCAAGGTAAGGGATCGTCCTTACCGAATTCGAGACAATCTAGCTCATGTCTTAGGACAAGTACTCAATCAAGCCCTTAGGAGCCACAGGGTCGGTCTCCAACTTACGTTGGTGGATTATATATAAATTCCTGAACAATACGTCTCCCCGCCCTATGGGGCGTAAAATAAAGCCACTAGGGACTCAAATACCGAGGCGCCTCGCAATCCATCATCCATATAAGTAAAATGTCTGGTCTCCATACCATGACACCACTCCTAGCTAGAAAGAAACACATGTTCTCTCTGGATCCTTCTCCCGTTTCTGGTTCATACCAGTGTGTGAGGCTTGCGAAGTATCTCTACACAAAGCTATGCTAAATAAAGCTGTGCTTTGATCGTCAACCACAAGGATTTGCTTTTCAACAAAAGCCTTGATCATTCGCATCTTAGTAGGCCACATTGTCAATCCATACCATACCATTGATTTATGCCAATATATAACCTCTAAGCTCGTACGTCTAAGAGAAGGGTGTTAAGCAAGAGAATAAATTCTCCGCCACCAAACAGATATATATTTAGCAGAGATCAATGAATACATCATAAAGGAATAAAACGTCAGACATATCATCCATTTACAAGTCTATTCTGGGTATGAACGAAATCAAAGACACCTTATTCCTCGTCCCATATGTCCAATACATGAGAGAGATTCTCACATATCCGTCGATCTCCAAGTACGTCTGGACGATCACCACTTATTACCTTATCTTAGGATGCCTCCCAATCAAGACATCAGTAAACATCCAAATGATGTGAATATCTCCGGTCTTTAACCACTGTCTTCATCTTCGACTTTTAATCGTCGTAGTAATTATTCAGAATGGGTTAAACCCGATCTTTTCGAATAACTCGTGTATTTTATAATCAATAATTAAGTGCTATAAAAATACATCATACACCTTATTCCAATTCAGAATATTCTTTTAATAAAATATTCACATTATTAGGGAAAGGTTCCCATTAATTTCATCAAAGATAAATTCTTTTAAATTTATTCTTTAATCTTCTTTTTAAAGATTCATTAAAACACCAATTTGGTTTTAATATCAAAAATCATTACTTTATGATTATTCAACTTTAAGAAATTAATCTTGTCTTTAACTGGGTTAAAGAACCAATGTCATATAAAACACAATTCACGAAAAACCCAAAATCATCTTCCATTAAATATGGGATTTTCACATAAATCAAATCAATATATAATCGATATAAATTTTCATATCAGACTAATAATTATAAATGGAATAACGGCAAAGCCTTTTAAATTCCATATATAATAAAGGTCTTCTTTTACGTAAGCTCATCTCGATTTTTATTAAATTGCATTCCATTCAATTCCAATTTCTTCTATTAAATTGGAAAACTTTACTTTGGAAAATTTCCATTTAAATCTAAATAAAAAGATTTATAAATTCCAAATTATATTTTCACTGTTAATTGTGTTAAAGAACAAATGTCGTTAAAAACATAGTTCATGATAAACCTAATTCACATTTCATTTTATTCCAATTACCAAATATAAATGGAAAACTCTAATAATCTTAATTAAAAGATTTATTATTTTCTCAACTGGGTCTAAGAACAATGTTATTGAAGACACCATTCATGACAAAACCAAAAATCCAATTTATTTCATTTAATTCCAATTTAATATTAATTAATTGGAAAGCTTCATTAAATCTTAATTTAAAGATTTATTCTAGTTAATAATTAGTTCATTCCGATAAAAATATATTTTTATCTTTTCAAATATGGAATTTTTCATCTAAATTATTTTCAAATCATTTATTATGATTTTACATAATTTAATAATAATTTTATTATGGCCCATACAGTGGTTTCCAATAACGGCCACCGAAAAACATCCATAGCGACCTTTTTCATATTGGATTTGGACATAATTCCAAATCTAACCGTTAGATTTCAAAACTCTTATATTCATTGGAAAGCTCTTCTCGATGCGAACCCAACGGTTCCAGATTTTGGAGAATCCGACGGTTGGATCTCCCATTACATCAATTTGAAATTAATGGGTTGAAATTCGCGAACGGGCGTTGTGCGGCGCGTTCTATTCAAGCCATTAAATATATATACTATATATATTATATATATTTCATCGATTTCCATTTAAATCGTATTTTATAAAATATTTATAAATTCATTTTAAAACGATTCCAACTTCATTTACAATTTTAAATCGAAATTCGATATTCTATGTATTTATCATATTATAATATTAGTATTTTCAAAATATTAGATTTTGAGATCACTATTTTTGGATATTCATTATAAAATGACATAAATCGATCAATAAACTCGTTCGGGTTAAAATGGCGTTTGCTACTTAACTCGGCTTCATATTTTTATATTTTTGTGTCTGTTAGATCCAAAATTGGATCTAACACCCGAATTGTTCTAATTTGGGGGAGATTAATATCCAAAAAAAGCAAGAAAAAGCAGAAAAGACACAAGGTTTATAGTGGTTCGGCGTTAATGAGCCTACGTCCACTTTATATCAATGATTATACTTAAGATTCGAGTACAACCAATGATTTATCTCTCAACCTCACTTTTACAATATTGATTCACTCAGTAAATTCAAGATAACTCTGAGTAGAAATAGTGGAGATATGGTAATGGTGGAATCAGATCTCTGAATTGCCAAAAGATCATGAAAAATGCCAAGTCTGGGGCTATTTATAGGTGATATGTGCAGACGGATCGTGGTCACACATGGCATAAATCCCGAGGATCTCGGATTGGTTCGTAGCTTGATGAAGAAATGGTCAAAATGACAGTTATGGACAGGTGTCGCAAGATCCTTCATCTTCGGATCCTGAATGACTAGGTCGTGGCCTTCATCTCTCAGTTTCAGGGATCGGATCGTGGTAATGACTCAGGTGTGGATGGATCGGATCACTGTAGGGAACCGCGATCGAGGTGGCGTAGCAGTAGTGTCACGATCCGGCAAGGGCTTGGTGACCACGATCGGGGTTTCATGGTTTTTATGAGTAAAACTCCATATGTGTGAATCTTGGTGATTTGATCCAAAAGCTAGCCAACATTTTGCCCCCTCGAAGTATGTTTTATCAAGGATGGAACATGCTTCGAAAGCACTGCGCTATCTTTTCATGAAGCGATGTGAATCAGTGGTCGTGTCTGTCTGAAATGTCGTATTGCTTCAGGAAGTTGAGTTCCTTGACTGGTATAAATATTGGGCTGTATCATCAGTCATTTCTTTGTTCATCGAGTAATTTTCATCTTTTGAAATCCTGGAGATATTGCTATCAAATCGCCAAGTAAGTCTCAAAACTCCCTGTAAGAAGTAGCATTTAATAACTTTCGTACTTCTGCAAATATGGAACTCTGTCATTTCTAATTCATCGGTCACGCTAGTGCTTAGATCATCACCTCAAATCTCGGGTCGTGATGGACCACCTCGCACCTTCGAGTAGAGTCGTCCTATGGGCTTCGGATCGTAGCGTGAAGGGGGCCTGCTACGGGCCCTGGTGGGCTTTCCGCCTGCTCGTAGCCCATGATGGCCTGGCGAACCATACAGGACAAAAAAGGGGATGCCAAGAGTCATCACTTATTACTATATAAATGGGTTTACTGTCCCATTTTTACTTTTTACTTTTTCTTTTACTAGCCGCCGCTCTCTTTAACTTTAACCTTCAAAACCCTAATTCTGACAAATCGAGACTTTCTTTCAATTAAAAAGGTAATAATAATGATAACTTTGCTTGTATCTCTTCTCTTCTTTTTGAGTATCGATTCGGGTTCAATCTTCGTGGGGTTTTTCTTCAATGGCTCGAGATTACGCGGTGGTTCTGTGATCTTTAATGGGCTTGCTATTACATAGTAGAGCTAGAAGAATTGGAGAGGAGAAACGAGGGAGAAGAAGAGAAGCGGGTCAGGACGGCTCGTAAGTGAGGTTCGGGTTCGGGTCGTGATAGCAGTGGGATGGAGGAACGCGAGGTGGAGCTGGTGTTTATCGCAGCAACGGATCAGATCGCCATATGTTGGGGGAATACCGGCTGATGGAGACATGGAGTGGAACAGATCGGGGGAGTGGTCATGGATTGGATCGTTCTGTGATCCGTAGCCTACATCACGAGGCGATGCTGCCTTGCTAGCATAACTTGCTAGCGATCGGATACCCACGATCTGATCCCAGTTCCACGCATTGACATTTATGCCGCGATCCGATCCCCAAGACTCCAACGAACCATCTTTGTTGACGATCTCAGACACATATTAACTTAAGCAATGCAATATATGACAATGGACAATTAGGCTAGAACCTTCGCGATGAACTTTCTGGACTGAGCGACTTAACTTGATGGCATATCACGACCAATATCCTGTTCATTTAACTAACTTCATGCTTTTCTTATATGTACGCACAGGCACACGCTTGCACTTACATACACAGGGAACGGGTAACTTGTGTTCTAATTTTTACTTACCAACACAGCTATGTTTGATAAACAAGTGACTGAGACACCAAACGAAGGTACCGAATCAGTGACATCAGTACATCACGGCCCTGATGTGCTTCCCTCAAATTCAGATGGGGAAAAATCCGATCCTGATTACGAGACGGATACCAATATAGAGTCAACGACTTCTGAGAGCACATCCATTGAAGATGAGGATGATTGAGCTCCTGATGAGATTCCAGGTGTTAAGGAAATAGAGAAGCTCACTGATTCTCTACCTTCCAAGTTAGACATATAAAACTTAAGAAGATATGCTTAAGACACGGAATTCCCTGGGACAATGTGAAAACTCCAGAAAGCGGAGATAGATCTCATTCTGCCCCAAAGGGGTGCATGACTGTTAGTCGGCTCATGTGCTGGGTAGGAGCTATTCCTCCCTTCCCTCCACTTGTTGTCGATGTCTTAAGACAATTACACATTGCCCCCATGCAACTCCACCCGAATGCCTACGCGGCTCATTATACTATGTATATTGCTTATATGGAGATTATATAGACCGAACTTACCCTTAAAGTTCTGAAATTCTATTACCATTTCAAGCATCGTTCCGCAGGGGCTCCCAATTTTTCTTTCTTCGAATCAGTTGCCAACAGAAAAGTTGTGACGGATGGTTATAGTAATATAGGGGATATCAAATCTGACTGGTTCTATATAAAACATCAAGCTGGATGTGCGAGGAAGTGGCTACAAGCAAGTACGTTTTCAACTTTCCCGTGTTTACTTCGAATGCATAATTTCAGTACTAATGAGTCATTTTTTTCCATACAGATCACAACTTTGAGAGAATGGAAGGATCGATATACGAAGACCGAATGTCCTGCCTTCTCAAAAGTAACTCAGATTTCTTAAGGATCAAGAAATATATTACCGACGAGAACCTTCACAAACACCATCTTTTAGATATAAGATTCGGACTTATAGTGGGTGGAAAACCCTACAAGTATATGCCTCCGACTCAGGGAGAAGGAACTTCTCAAGCCGTGGAGACAACCAACCTTCGCAAGAGTCCTTCGCCGATGATCAATCAGGATGATGAAGATTTAAATTTATACAAAGGCGATGAGGGGCAAGCTGACGAGCCAAAGGAGGTCCTGACCTCTGAGGGGCAGTCTCCCTTAAAAACTTCACCACCTGTTGAGTCTGTTGCCCAAGATGATTTAATGGTGGAACATATACTCGGGGAATTGAATAAGATTCCTTTACTAGCCGATATCTATACTCAGGAAGACTTCGGAGGGGAACCAATTTTTCCTATCTCTGAGGAGACGAATGAGTCACAAAAACGAGCCTAACTCTGGGCCCTGGTCGGTTAAAGGGGGATTTCACGGGATGCACAAATCACATGCACCATTTATCATAACACTCTTATTCCATTGACATTCATAGTTTTAACATGAACCTGTTTCTTTTGCAGGGAAAATGTCTCGTAAACGGTCTTATTCTTATCGTTCCCTTCGTGAGGGCACACCAAGCCTCCTTCCAAATCCGGAGCATGTTCGTAGTGATAGTCGGGGAAGAGATAGTCGTCGACCCCGGGATTCTCATCAATCTTATTCTACACGATCTCGATCTCCATCAAAGCAAGGTTTTGAAAAGCCTCACAGTCGTCCATCGCTACCGGCTGGGGGTAAGCAACTTCCTAGAGATTTGACCCCTCCGAAAAGTATGCCTTCTCATATCCAGTCTTCTAAAAAACACCACGAGCCAGAGGTAAAAAACAAAGATGAGGGCAAGATCGTGGAGAAGAGAAAGACATCTCATGTTTCCTCTAGTGAGCACGACTTGGATACCACCTCCCAATTCTGAAATTCAGGCCAGGCTGGAGCGCTTGCGAAAGCAATTACCTGATATTTTCTTTGAGAGGATAATGTTTTTCCCGGATCTTGAACTGGTCCCTGAGGATTGGGACACAGAGTGATAGGGTACGTATGCCATGTGGCTAAACAATATGGGGTAATGAATAAGCATGCTGCCACACTTTCTACTGCTATCCGCCACCTGGAGACGGAAGCAGCCAGAGCCCGAGTGAAAATTGAGAATGACGCTAGGGCTAGGAGTAAAATGGAAAAAGAACTAAAGGATGCACATGCCCAACTGGCTTTAGCTCGGCGAGATGCAGAGAATTACAGGTCTGGGCTGGAAAGTGCTAGGGAGCATTTTCTCAGTGAGCCTGATTCAAACAGCCAGGAACGGGTGGCTCTGAGGAAGGAAGTGGAAGATCTTAGGGCAATTAACAATGAACTGAAAACAGCACAGGAATGCTTTGCTGTTGAGAAAGCTGCATGGGAGAAAGAGAGGGCAAGCTTAAAAGACGACCTCGCTCTTGCCAAAAAAGAAAAAGGAGTTTTAAGTGATCAACTTGTCCAAGCTGAGGAGCATGTAGTTCTCGTTGAAAGTAACGCCAATAATGCTCTTGAATCGGCCACTGCTGCTGCTGATAAGCTTGCTGAAAAAGAGAAAGAGATAGTTCGTTTTGAGGAACTGTTGTTCGACTTCTTTGGTCAAGTCATCAAGACTCGAGACATCTCTTGGATTCCGGACTATCATGTTACTCTGGCCAATGTATGAGATGCAATTGTTGAAGGCGAGAAGCGGCGATTGATGGTCGATGAGATTGATGAAAACCAGCTGATGCAGACCTTTCTCAGAGGTGAAGAACATGAGGCTTTGGAGAAAGGCAGACGCCTAATCCATGAAGAGATCGAGAGGGAGAAGATTAAGCTCAAGGGCATGGATAAGGTTGACGAAGGCTCGAGCTCGGTGGTGGAGCCCAAAACCTCCGAAGTTGAGGAATATAACCCTGATGATCCGTTGAACCCCTTGGCTACAACTCCTCCAGTTGCCAGAGCCACCATTAAAAATTTGGGTGATGAGTTGGCTGAAGATATCTCTATATTCTCTCCACAGTTCATCAAAGCAGTCGTAGCTTGTCGTCATCTCACGGGACAGATAACTGATATTGCCACATCTTCTCCCGATTCACTAACATTTGCTTCTCATGGTGTAGGTATCAAACTGGTCGAGAAAGATGTAGAGGAGAAGGTAGTGGCAGAGAAAGTTGATGTCCCCTCGGGTACTGATGTTGAAGTTTCTGAGATTCCAAAGCAAACTGAGGGTACAACAAGTGAGAAAGTCACTGTAGCACCCGTGGAATCCGGCACCGGCGCTCCTGCGGACGCTGAGGTTGTTGCGGCTTTGCAAGACACAGATGGTGATCATGGAGATGAGGAAGAGGAAGTTGTCATCACAGATGAGGCCAAGGATGATGATAGTGAAACCTTGGCTGACATGCAGGCTAGGAAAGAAAAGTAGTTGGTTCTTAAGAAGGGGGAACAGGACCCTGTATACGCGCCCCCTATCTCTGAAGTCGACCCCAAAACTGGGTTGGTTATAAGATTCTCTTCCAAATCAATAACTACTCAGCTTGGCTCCCTGCCTTCTAGTTCTCCCCCGAAGTCTCTTGTTGATAAGAGAAAGAGGAAGAAAAGTGACTGCTCTAATGCTGGAAAAGAGGAGTTGGAGAAACAGAAGAAGGAAAAGAAATCAAAGTCATCTCCCAAGCGTAAATAGAATGCAATTATTAGCTCATATTTTTGCTTTTAGGCTTTCCACTGGCCAAAAAATGTAGTCGTGAAAGTGGCCCTCACTTTTGTTTAGCTTCTTGTTCTTGTAAACCTACTTTTAGTGAATGAAAATCTATTTCTTTAACACCATTATGTACCTGCAAGTTTACCATGTTTGCATAGTTTATTATCCTGAATCACAAAATTTAAAAATAATCGTAACCGAAACAATCGTAACTAAATACTGAAGTCATGAATGATAATCATTGAAAAGTTTGTGTACTAAGTAAACGTGTAGTGTTCACGAATGCAAAGTGTTGTATGCACATGCCCCCAATCAATCATTAATATAGTGCCTGGCCAGGGCTTATTGAGGATTGATTAGAGTCATATATGTGCTGCCCCCATTCCCGGAAATGAGGGGTTCGGGCCCCCTTTTTCATTCTTGTTCCCACCCATGTGGTGGGATAGGAGCCCTTGAGTGGCATATGTCACTGTGCCTTTATATTCTCCTGATCCTTCAGCGGGGTAAGATTTCTTATGGTGCTAAGTCTCTAGCACCTTTATACTCTCCCGATCCTTCAGCGGGTTAGAGTTCGAGTGGCGCTAAGTCTCTAGCACCTTTATACTCTCCCGATCCTTTAGCGGGTTAGAGTTTGAGTGGCGCTAAGTCTCTAGCACCTTATACTCTCCCGATCCTTCAGCGGGTTAGAGTTCGAGTGGCGCTAAGTCTCTAGCACCTTTATACTCTCCCGATCCTTCAGCGGGTTAGAGTTCGAGTGGCGCTAAGTCTCTAACACCTTTATACTCTCCCGATCCTTCAGCGGGTTAGAGTTCGAGCTCAATTCTTGGTCTGCTCACCGATCCTTTAGCGGGGAAGAAGTTCTTGGGGCGCTAAGTCTCTAGCGCCTTTATACTCTTCCGATCCTTCAGCGAGTTAGAGTGTTATCAAGGCGGTTTTATCGCGGTGCACCTGAACGCCTTGGGGACGTTAATTTTGCGTCCTTCATACTCTCTCCCTAATCTCGAGAGTTAAAGTGCAAGCAGTAGTGTAATTTACCTTGCCGCACCTTTTGGAGCTTTAGTTACCGTTAGTCTTCTGATCTGATAGTTGGCATTTTTAATTAGGTATATTGTGATCGCTGCCTAGCTTAAAGCAAATCTCAAAATAGTAATGATCTATTTTAATTAAAATAAAAGAGCATACAGGAAACAATGCAGAAAAAGTAAATGACACGTGATATTTTTATAGTGGTTTGGTCGAATCATGACCTACGTCCACTTTATAATCTTTTGTTCAAGTAACCAGACTGTTCTAGGCAAGTCGAGCCTTCTTACATGGTCCTAAAAACAAAAGAGTAAAACTGACAATTTCATGTCAGATAAGGCCGCAAATGCTGAGCATTCCACACTCTGGGGATTTCATCTCCATCCACGGTTGCTAGCTTGAAGGTTCCATTATCAAGCCTTCGTAAAATGGAGTACGGTCCTTCCCATTTCGGGCCCATATGTACTGGGGGTGGAAAGACATGCTTCAGGACCAAGTCTCCGGGTTCAAAGGTTCGAGCTCGTACTTTCTTGTTGTAATACCGAGCAACTTGTTGCTTATGCCTCAAGGCGCGTAGATCGGCTTCATCCCTCTTTTCTTCAACCATGTCTAAAGACTCAAGGAGCAGCTCATTGTTGGTCATCGGCTCATAATAAGTGGTTCGATGAGATGGTACTTCCAACTCGACCGGAATGACCGCTTTAGCCCCAAAAGCAAGGGAAAACGGGGTGTGACCCGTCGCCGACTTGTACATTGTCCTATAGGCCCATAGTGCCAAGGGTAATTCATCAACCCACATGGCTTTGGCCCTCTTCAATCTTTTCTTTAGAATGGACTTAATCACCTTGTTCGCCGCTTCGACTTGTCCGTTCGATTGCGGATGTGCCACAGAGGTGTATCTTTTCTCGATATGATACTTCTGACAAAAATCTCGAAACTCGGTACTGTCGAATTGGATCCCATTATCGGTTATGACGATTTTTGGAATCCCAAACCGATATATAATGTTCTTGACAACAAAATTGATCACTCGCTTGGTTGTGATCGTGGTCAAAGGCTCTGCTTCTACCCATTTAGTGAAATAATCCACGGCCACAATAGCGAACTTTGCTCCGCCCTTTGCTATGGGAAGGCTCCCAATAATGTCAATCCCCCACATAGCAAAAGGCCACGGGCTTGTCATTGTCTTCAACTGGCTAGGTGGCGCCCTAGGTATCTTAGAGAATTTCTGACAAGCGTTACAACATCGTGCATACTTGGCCGCGTCCTTGTTTATGGTAGGCCAGAAATAGCCATATCGCAATATATTCTTCACTAGCGTTTGCCCTCCAGTGTGATCGCCACATTCGCCTTCGTTGACCTCTTTCAGCACACGCTTGATGTCATCATGGGCAATGCACCGGAGGAGGGGCATCGAGAAACCTTTTCTGTATAGGACATTACCTTGCAACACATATCGGGAAGCTTTTCGTATAACTGCATGCCTCTCACTTTTCTTCGATGGAAGCGTTCCATTTATCAAAAACTTCTTTAGAGGAGTCATCCATGACACCCTCTCAAGTTCAATGTCTAGTACCAGATCAACTTCCATCTGATCTATGCTAGGAGACTGTAGTACTTCAATTGGGACCAGCTCCGTATCCTGAGGATTATCTGAACTAGCCATTTTCGCTAACTTGTCTGCCTTTTGATTCTCCGTTCGGGGAATATGAGATATGCTGTGGTGGTCAAAACAATCCAGCAACTTCTTCACTTTTTCCAAGTATGATATCAGCCTTGGACTCTTGGCCTGAAACTTTCCAGTGACCTGGTTTACGACTATCTTGGAATCGCAAAAGATGTCTAGCTTTGTGATATCCAATTCCTTTGCAAGTTCCAACCCGGCAATTAGGGCTTCGTACTCGGAGTCGTTATTAGTGGCATGGAACTCCAGTCTAAAAGCGTAATATATTAACCGTTTCTCTGGAGTTTCGAGAACCACTCCGGCGCTAGATCGTCTGTCATTTTTAGCTCCATCAGTGTATAGTTTCCAGGCATAAGGGTCGAGGAGTAGCTTTGGCGGATCATCCTCTTTGGTTACTACATCGTCCTCTGGGATGGTAAACTCTGCTATAAAATCTGCAAGTGCCTGCCCTCTTATCGACCTTCGGGGTTGGAAGTTCAGGTCGAATTGACTCAACTCGATGTTCCATTTGAGCAACCTTCCTGATGCTTCTGGCCTTTGCAGAACTTGCTTTAGTGGGTGATCGGTGTACACAGTAATGGGATGAGCCTGGAAGTAGTGGCGAAGTTTTCTAGACGCAATTAGTAAGCTATATGCCAACTTTTCTATTTTTGGATAATTCCGTTCTGTGGCCGCCAATTTCTTACTCACATAGTATACCGGTCTTTGAACCTTATCCTCTTCTCTTACCAAAGCCGAACTGATTGCGTGAGATGACATTGCCAAGTACACAAATTAATCCTCGTGATCCACAGGCTTAGATAGAATCGGGGGTCTTTCTAGATGGTTCAACAGATTCTGGAATGCTTCTATACAATCGGGAGTCCATTTAAAGTTGCGCTTGCCTCGCTTTATCAACTCGAAAAACGGAATGCATTTATCTGCAGCTTTGGAGATGAACCTACTCATCGCCGCCACCTTTCCAGCGAGGCTTTGGACATCCTTTATCTGCTTCGGTTCTTGGATATTTCGGATTGCTGTAATTTGATCTGGATTGATTTCGATTCCATGCAAGCTGACGATGAATCCTGGGAATTTTCCAGATGCTACCCCAAATGAACATTTCAAAGGATTCAGTTTCATCCCATACTTTCGGAGAATCCCAAACATCTCTGCTAAATCGGTAGTATGATCTGACGATTATATGGACTTTACCAACATGTCGTCAACGTATACTTCCATCGTTTTCCCGATTTGGTTGTAGAACATTCTATTCACTAATCGCTGATATGTAGCGCCGGCATTCTTCAAACCGAAAGGCATCACCACATAGCAATATAATCCCAAATCTGTAATGAAACTGGTATGCTCTTGGTCTGGGACATGCATGGGTATTTGATTGTACCCCGAGTATGCATCCATAAAAGAAAGAAGTTCATGACCCGCGGTTGAATTTACCAACTGATCGATTCGAGGTAACGGAAAGATGTCCTTTGGGCAGGCTTTGTTTAGATCTGAGAAGTCGATGCATGTACACCACTTTCCATTGGCCTTTTTTTATACCAAAACGGGGTTTGAAATCCAGTCAAGGTATGTTGAATCTTTGATAAATCCATTACTCCTTAGCTTTTCGACTTCTTCCTTCAAGGCGGCAGACCTCTCTGGGCCAAGCATTCGCCTTTTCTGTTTAACATGAGGATGTTTCGGGTTGATGCTTAACGAATGACTCATAATCGAGGGAGATATCCCACACATGCCCGCATGGGTCCAGGCGAATGCATCAAAGTTAGCTTTCAGGAAATTTATTAATTCTTTGGCTCGAACAGGATCCAATTGGGATCCAATCTTCAGGACCTTCTCTGGGTCGCTATCATCGATTGGTACATCCATAGTCGCTTCATTGAGAGTCGCCATTCTGCCCCCAGGCTCTTCATCCTCTCTATGATCTATGTCCTCGGGCAACTTTCTGGGCGACCCTCCTGGAGGTATTTTCTTTAGTTGCTACGACGATTCCTCCCTCGGAGGGGAAGAACCACCTTTTGTTTCTACATCTTTCCCTTTGCGGAGAAACTTTAACTCTGGAATGTAGCATTCTCGTGCAACAACTTGATCTCCTCTGACTACGCCTATGCCGGCATCCGTCGGGAACTTCAACAACAGGCACCAGGGTGCAATGCATGCCCTGAATTTGGCTACGGCTGGCCGGCCTAAAAAGGCGTTGTATGGCGACTCAATGTCCAGGACTAAAAAGGGGAGAGTTCTCACTTTATGGCGTTCTCCTTCCCCAAGGGTTACTGACAATTCCACGTATCTCATTGGAGCGGTCGAGGCTTCATTAAATCCGCGTATCCAACCCTCGCATGGTTTCAAATCCTTTGGCTCGAGTTTCATTTGGTCGAATGTTTTCTTGAACAGAATGTTGACCGAACTCCCGTTATCCACAAAAACTTTATGAATAGTAGCTGGACCGATGGTGACGGTGATCACTAATGGGTCTTCAGTTGGGGAGTGAACCCCAATACTCTCTCTCTCGCGAAATATAACGTCATCAGACATCGTCTTTTGTTGCTTAACCGGAGCGTTATCCTCGGGGTTGCTACATTCTCCTACTTCAAAATGCTGTTTAGCTGCATTCACATGCTGATCCATAGCTCTAAACTGTGCCCTGCCAGATGAAGCCCACCAACTATGGTATTGATAACGATATTTTTTTCCTTTTTGCTGAGCCATTGGTTTGGCAGCAGGTTGGCTTTGGTTCGGGGCTTGTACAGCTTGTCCCCTGTCCCTAGGAGTCACCTTATATTCATCAAGCTTTCCTTCTCAGAGCAGTTTTTCAATCACATCTCTTAAATGACGACATTAGTTTGTAGAATGACCATGAACCTGATGAAAAAGACAAAATTTCCTAGTTTCACACTCTTTTTCCGTAGAATCTCTTGGAGGAGGCCTTTATTATTGGAGGACATTATATGTATCCAGAAAGATGTTTTCCAATGTATCATTTATCGGTGTGAAGCTCTCAAACGGTATGGGCCGGGATCTTCTCTGAGAGTCATTTCCTCGATTTCTCTTTCGATTATTGTTATTACTATTCCCCGATTGGCGACCATTGCCTTGATTCTTGTTCCCGACATTAACTTCAACTTTTCCTGAGTTATCTCCCGTTCGCTTAATGGCCACATTACTTGGGATATCCTCATTATCAGTAGCCTTCCTCTTTCGGTTGGTGTAAATTTCCTCTCAACGCATGCGGATGTTGGCCTTTTCATAAAATATCTCTCTGGTTAACGGAAGTTTACCGGCCAGGTATCTTCCAAACTCAGTATCATTATCCACTCCGTCAATCAGAGCCATCAAAATAGTTTGTTCATCGGGATCTCTAACCTCTGTGACCGCTAAATTGAAGCGATCTAAATAAGACCTCAAAGATTCGTCCGGACGTTGCTTAATGAGGGACAACTCAATGACATTCTTAGATCTCTGGGTATGTAATCGGAACTGATTTACAAACTGTTCACCTAATTCCCTGAAACTGGAGATCGATCGCGCTGGCAAACGAGTGAACCACATTAACGCCGTATCCTCCAGACATATCGGGAACACCTTACACTTCACGGCATCGGAAGCGGCAGCTGCATTCATGTACCATGAATATCTCATCAAGTGCTGAACTGGGTCAGCCTTTCCTGCAAAATGATTCATGGATGGCATGTTAAATTTCCTCGGGAATCGAACCTCTAAAATATCATCTGTAAAAGGCGAATGACTACGGCCTATACCCAATCTTCGGTTCTTTGTCCGCGACTTTCCACCATCATTTGCCTGATCATGGCTTCGACATCCGCATGGGTCAGAGTGGATTCGGGATCAGCACTTCTTGCTCGGCGAGCCCCTCCAGCATTTCTTTGACGTGCTGCAGCAATGTCTGGGTCCTGGACAGAACTCTCTTGCCCCCTATTGCCGCGATCAGTCGCACGACGAGCAGGAGGAACATATCGATTTTGAGCAGGATCAATAACGCCTCCATTTCTAGGCGGCAGGATGGGCTCATTTAAATTACAGTTATTAGTTTCCTGATTAAGAACTTCTATATTCTCAGCCCTTTCGAATGGAGGCCATCGCCGATTTCTCTGAGGTTCTTCAAATGAGGATGTATGTTCCGGGGATAAAGGGTAAGCAGGAGGTGGCGAAACTTGCCTTTGAATATCGTCAATTTGTTTGCCTAAGGCAGTAATATTCTGACGCAGCAACGAGCTCTCCTGCCATTGAGCGTCCAATTCACCAGTTTGCCTGTCCAATGCTTCAAGTATCCGAGTCAGATGTCCTTCGGTAACTGGAGCAGAAGGGTCGAGCTGGTCATCATCATCTTCTCTTATACGCAAGGAACTTGAACCGGGTTGAGCAACCATAATTTCCTTCACAGGTCGGGTAGTAGTCTGATTGTCTGTTCGGATCGTGGTCCTCCTAAGCTGGTGGCACGTGGTACCCCCTTGACGTCGGTTCGTGGTGATAGGTGCAGGAGGGATCAAGGCGTGGTCCTGCGATCGGGTAGTAACTCCATCAGCTGTTTGGTTCGTCACACCATCACTGGATCGGATCACCCTACATTAGCACGATCCAGGAGCTCTTCTTCATCCTGTTTGTGCATGCTTTCTTCAATTGCTTCGTTTGCAACTTCATTCACCTGCGAAGTTCATACTTCCTTAGACTTCTTTCCAGCCATGATATCTGAGCTTTACTGAAATCTTCAAAAATCGAAACAGTGGAGTTTTGGACTGTTTTCTTTGGACTTTACTATCCAAACAATAGAACTACAATCCAATACGCTGAGACTTTGGTTCTCAGTGAAAGCACCAAAATGTTAGATCAAAAATTGGGTCTAACACCCGAATTGTTCTAATTTGGGGAAGATTAATATCAGAAAAAATGCAAGAAAAATCAGAAAAGACACAAGGTTTATAGTGGTTCGACGTTAATGAGCCTACGTCCACTTTATATCAATGATTATACTTAAGATTCGAGTACAACCAATGATTTATCTCTCAACCTCACTTTTACAATATTGATTCACTCAGTAAATTCAAGATAACTCTGAGTAGAAATAGTGGAGATATGGTAATGGTTGAGTCAAAGCTCCGAATTGCCAAAAGACCCTGAAAAATGCCAAGTCTGCTGCTATTTATAGGTGATATGTGCAGACGGATCGTGGTCACATGTGGCACAAATCCCGAGGATCTCGGATTGGTTCGTAGCTTGATGAAGAAATGGTCAAAATGGCAGTTATGGACAGGTGTCGCAAGATCCTTCATCTTCGGATCGTAAATGACTAGGTCGTGACCTTCATCTCTCAGTTTCAGGGATCGGATCGTGGTAATGACTCAGGTGTGGATGGATCGGAACGTGGTAATGACTCAGGTGTGGATGGATCGGATCGCTGTAGGGAACTGCGATCGAGGTGGCGTAGCAGTAGTGTCATGATCTGGCAAGGGCTTGGTGACCACAATCGGGGTTTCATGGCTTTTATGAGTAAAACTCCATATGTGTGAATCTTGGTGGCTTGATCCAAAAGCTAGCAAACAGTGTCCATCCAAAGATGGACATAAAAAACATAATTTTATTCTTCATTGAATATTATTTTAAAATATTCGTTATTTTAAAATATTCTTTATTTTAAAATATTCTTTGTTTTAAAATATTATTTATATAAAAGATATTCTAAATCGGAATGCGACTCAATCAATTACCATATAATTTTTGTTATATGGATTTCATACATCGCATGTATATAACAATAATGATAAATAATCATTAAACCATCCATTCACATCCAAAGTGAAATTTACAATTGTGTGAGCATTAAAATAAATAAATAGTGCTCATCACAGACTGTCAATCCATCACTTGACATATAACTAAATATTGGGACTAGTGTATAACAAATATCATCCCGATACCCGTGTGGGGTTTTCAAACAACAACAATTTATTTAGATAAATCATTGGTTAATAAATCTAACCAATTATAATTAGGTTTAAATTATTTTCTATACAACAAATTTTCACTGTTTAAATTATAAATGGATATTTATAATTTAGTTTCAACTGCCATATTAATATTAACATTATTTTTAATACATTAAACAATTCAACATCACAAACACATATTTCGAGACATGATTTTTCTTATTTAACAAAAAGTATTCAAACAAGATGACATTTCTATTTGACAAAACATATTCTAACTAAACGATATTTTTATTAAATAAAAACATATTCTATCTAAATGACATATTTATTCACAAAATATGTTTTCTAACTAAATTACACATTTATTTAGAAAATATGTTTTCTAACATAAATGACGTATTTGTTTACAATGTATGTTTTTCTATGCATTATAATGACAAATAAAAGAATATTTTATTTGCGTACATTTTTCTATGTATTCTAATGACAAATAAAAGAATAATTTATTTGTATACATTCTAATGTATCCGATGACAAATAAAAAAAGAATATTTTATTTGTATAATAATTACAATGTCTTTAATTGCAAATAAAAAGAATATTTTATTTGCATACTTGTTTTCTACTTTTCTAATGTCAAATAAAAGAAGTATTTTATTTGCATATGTTCTATGTCGCTAATGACAAATAAAAAGATAATTTTTATCTACACAACATGTTCTATAATTCCAATAACAAAATAAAAAGTTAACTTTGTCTACATGACATGTTTTATAATTCCAATGACAAAATAAAAAAGGTGATTTTGTCTATATACCATTTCTATGTCCATTATGACAAATAAAAGATAAATTTTATTTGCAACCATTCCAATATTTAACATGACAAATAAAAATGAAATATTTTTATTTGTATACAATTCCAATACGTAACATGACAAAGAAAAATGAAATATTTTTATTTGTTTACAATTCTATTTCAATAAAACAATTAGAATGATATTTTATTTTGTTGACAAATCTATTTCAACAAAACAAATAAAAATGATATTTTTATTTTGTTGACCATTTTACTTTAACAAAATGAATAAAAGTGATAACTTCATTTTGTTAACCATTCTATTTTAATAAAAATGATATTTTGGTTTTAACACAAATCTATTTGACAAAAATATAATTTTTGTTTTACCACAAATATATTTGACAAAAATATAATTTTTGTTTTAACACTTACCTATTTAACAAAAATGAATATTTTGTTTTAACTATTTTATTTCAAAAAAATGATATTTTTTGTTTCAACTATTTTATTTCTACAAAAATGAAATTTTTATTTCACTTGACATTTTCTAATCAAAATGTTATTTTTATTTAACATGACATGATTCTAACAAAATGATATTTTCATTTAACATGACATGATTCTAACAAAATGATATTTTTATTTAACATGACATTAACTAACAAAATGACATTTTTATTTAACATGACATTAACTAACAAAATGACATTTTTATTTAAACATATCATTTCAAATGATATTTTAACCGAACAAAATGTTACTTTTATTTTGGTATAACATTATCTAACAAAATGTTATTTTTATATTTTACATGAATATAATTCACCAAATCATCACAACCACAATCAATCAGTCAATCTCAATTTTATACAACGCATATATGAAATTCACTTCACAATCAATAATAAATTTTATTTTAAATTCAAAAATCTCACCTTGATCGGTTGATTTTAATAAAATTAAACAGTGTTTAATTTAATTGGAAATTCCAACTGCTTCTATTCTTGTCCAAAGTTGTTCCTTAATGTAGATCTTGTCCATACGATTCCAATGCATCAAATTTCATCGAATTTTGTTTTGATATGAACAAGATATAACCATTTTTATAATAACCACTTTAATAATTAATTAAATAATTAATTTAATTGCTAATTACTTTGATTAAGAAACCATGGCCGCTCCTTTTATCGTTTACAACTGGAACTGATGAACCTAACACAACGAATTTCCATTTGATTTTCGCATCCAATCCGACTGTCGAGAACCTGATCAGTTAGCGCCACATCGACCGCCACCAGAAGACACACCAGCGCCCCAAGTCCCATGACCCGCGGTTGCGTCATCTGCCCCATAATCCAACAGCGTGATGTTTATGTTAATTTTCTGGCGATTTCATGAAGCAAGTCGTATTATCATCCGTATGGATGTGAAGGGGATGGAGAGGACTTTAATGTTGTCTGAAGAATTGATGGATTTTGGTGAGTGGATTGAGAGTTTTTAGTGGAAGAAGATGGGAGCGTGGCTGCCATCGATTAAGAACATGGCGGCTGCTTTAGAAAGTGAATCAGGGTTTGATAATTCCTATATTTATAATAAAATATTAAATTTCTTAATTTACAAAAAAGCCCATTAACTTATACAAGCTCCAAATCCAGCCCAACGAATGTTTCCCCTAGCCAAATACCCCTATTCCGAACACAGTGGACTAGGTCCCCTCAGCCCATTCGATCGTTTTTGGCTTGTTTTCTTCAAATTAAATTATAAATCGTTAAATTATTTAATTTGATCGTACATTTAAATTTTCCAGGACCACATACTGACTCCAAAAATTCCCAAAAAATAAATTTAGCTATATTTTGATGATACGATCCTAAAAAAAATTAATTTCGTCGAATTGGGAGACCGTTTGAAAAATGGTCACTTTCTGGTCGATCCAAATTGACTAACATTGACAAAACACGTTTTAATTTGCCACGCTCACATATTAATTCCAATAATTATGAAAATTGAAATATTGCAATAATTTGACATTCCGGATCCAACCAAAGTGGTTCATCAAAAACAGAGGTCGTCTGCAAAATGGCTATATTATATATTAAAAAATATATATATATATTCCATATCGACTATTCTAAATTTTAAACTGACCATAACTTTTTATTCCTGCTATGAAATTTCAATTTTTCAGATTCGTTGGAAAGATATTTTTAAACATATTCAAATATTTTTTGTTTTACTAAAATCTGATTTATTTTGAATGCTGTACATTCAGTTAAAGTTCAAATTCAAATTTTCAGACTGCTGCGCTATTTCTAACTCCTTATATAATCAAAATAAATATATTCGTTCTAACTTCAATTTAAATAAATTTTAATCGTTATTATTTAAAATAAATTATTTTAAATGTTTAAAATCCCTTGAAATAGCTAAAATAAAAATTTTAAATTGATTCCAAAGTATCTGGGTTGTTACAATCTCCCCCACTTAAAATCTTTTCGTCCTCGAAAAGGAACGGAGCTGAAAGTTGTTTAATTAACCAACTCAACTTTTTTTTGGTTTCAATGATTTTATTAGTTGAACTAATAATCACACAACACAATCATCAATCAATTAGTTGATCAGTTTTTCAAATATATATAACTTTTATATGTTCAATCATATTTTCTAAGATTGAATTATATATATAATCACAAATACGTTAATTATAAACTTGTCACTCTCAACTCATTCTACGGGATTTCTAACCCCATCTCTAACGAGTTTCTCATTCTAGGATGCTATTGATCCTATCTCTAATGAGTATTCTTATATAGGATATTACTAATCCTACCTATGATGAGTCTTTTGTTTAGTTCCAACGAGTTGTACCCCAAAGATTTGGATTAACCAAAGCTCTGATACCACATGTAATGACCCGAAAATCCCCCTTTTAGGAAATCGCCGAATACACTAACTTTGGGCATACAACACATCAGAACAAATAATAGAAGACTTTTATAAACATTATAATAATGTTACATTAGAGTACAGAATTTCAGAGTACATCGAAATAATACAGCGGAAGATAATTTACAACAAATTTAATACAACGCAACAGAAGACTATCATTGCTCTGGCCATAGCTTTAAGCCTCGATCCAGAATCCTGCCTAATAAATAGATATCTGCAAAACAAGCCACTCGACTGCCCATGTGGAAAATAGGGCACCCGAGTTTGCGAGTGAAACAAGCTACGAGTCAGTCATGGGACTGGTATGAGAATGTAACAACCCAGAAAATCAGAACCAATTTAAAATTTTTATTTTTGCAATTTTAATGGATTTTGATTATTTAAAATGATATATTTTAAATAATAACGACGATAAATTTATTTTCGACGAAGTTAAAACAAATAAATTTATTTTTATTATATAACGAGCCTGAAATGGCGTGGTTGTTCGAAAATTTGATTTCAAATTTCAAATGAATATACAGAATTCAATATAAGTCAGAATTGAACGAAACAAGAAATATTTGAATCTGTTTAATCATATCTTTCTAACGAAGCCAAGAAACTAAGATTTCACTTTAGAATTTGAATGATATGTCCAGTTTAAAATTCAGAAAAGTCGCTGTGGAATTTATATATATATAAAGACCCTTAAAAATAGCCATTTTGCAAACAACCTCTGTTTTCGACGAAACCACTTTTGTTGGATCCGGGATGTCAAATTATTGCTAGATTCCAAAATTCATAATTTTATGAATCAATATGTGAGCGTGGCAAAAGAAAATGTGTTTGAACAGTTTCAGTCAATTTGGATCAACCAGAAAATGGCCATTTTTCAAATGGTCTTCAAATTCGATGAAATTGGTTTTGCTAGGTCTGTATCGTCACTACGAAGTTAGAAATAATTTTTCTGGAACTTTTAAAGTCCATATGTGGCCCCGGTAAATTGAAATGTACGTTTATAAGTGAATATATAGATTTATATTTTAATCTCAATGAAAACTATTCGAAATGATCGAATTATCTTACGAAACATATTCCATTGCGTTCGGAATGGGAGTAATTAGCTAGGAACGACAATCATTGGGCTTGAATCGGAGTTCGAATTAAAAACCAACTTTTTGGAATTAAAAATAATAGAAATAAATTATATATATAAACCCTTATTTCCCCTAGACCTAAGTCAAGCCCTTCAGCCGTGGTCAACCTGAATGTCGTACCCCCTCTTTCCTTCGATACCCCGACAGTTTCCATGAAATAAAAAAACCAATCACGCCCCCCCAAGGCTACGTCGTCGCGCCGGAACCCATCCCCCACCACCGCCGCGATGACCAGACCCCCCTGCATCTCCAGCCTCCTCCTTCCATCTCCTCTTCAGTCCTGTACCATAACCCTTCAAATCAAGAGTCGCGCCCAAGAAAGCCGTCGCGCCACCACTGGCCAGCGCCGACTCCAAGCCCCCCCTGCAGCGCTGACGCCAAGACCCCCCTCCCCTGCTGAAGAAAAAAAAACAGTAACTCTTCCTATTTATTTATTTTCTTTTAGATCCGATTTTTTTTATTGTAAACCATTGAAAAAATATATTTATTTATAAAGCAATACTTTTGTTTATATATAAAATTAGGAAAAGATTTGATTTGTATTAATGATTTTGAAATAAAAGATTTGATTTTTATATGAAGACAAAAGATAAAAATATGACCTTTGTATATATAATGTTTTGAAATAAAAATTTGTTTTTTATATATGTTGGTCTGAAATAAAAATATGATTTTTTTATATAAATGAAAGCAATATAAAAATTTGATTTTTATATATATGAACAGCATGGAAAAGGGGATTGCGTTGGAATTTCGGACAAAATCCAAGCTGTTCAGAAATTCAGAAATAAACCTGGCGGAGTGGATCCCTAAGGTGAGAACTCCTCACCATATATTCTTATACAGTTATTTATTTTTATAACTGCATATATGAACCGCTCCCCGTCGTCCACAGACCATGGACGACTTGTTTGATTGTTTGGTTTGGTTGATTAGATTATTTGGTTGAATTTGGTTGTTTGGGTGAAATAATTAATTAGAATTGTTATGTGTGTATGGCGCGAGCTAATATCAGGAGAGGGGTAATGCTAGATATTACTCGATTTTGATATCGCACCATTATGCCGCCAAAATTTTCTAAAAAATGTTAGTATAATAAAAATATCATTTTTATTGTGTAAATGAATTGAATAAATATTTTATAGTTAAAAATATAATTTTTAATGTGTATATGAATAAAATAAATATTCATTTACGAATCAGACGATTTGTTTATGTACACTGGTTTGAATGATATTGATTGGGACGATAAATTTTACACATTGCCTAACTACACAAATAAAACCTATGTTTGCTTATTTGAAACCCCACACAGGTATTGGGATGATATATGACATACACTAGTCCCAATAATTAGCTGTATGTCAATCGATTGATTGACAAGCTGTTGTAAGCGTTAAATATTTATATTTGATGCTTATGCAGTGTAGAATGCACTTTTGATAATGGTTGACTGTGTTTGACTGTTGTTGTATACATGTTTTATGAAATCCATATAATCGCATTATATGGTAATTAACTGTGTCTGATTCCAATCTAGAAAGAATGAATATTTTAAAATAATTAATATTTTGAAATTATGAATATTATAAAATAATATTCAATAAAAAATCAAAATTTGATTTTGGTGTCCGATTTAGGATGGACACGAATATATTTAAATATATGAAGCCGTGTTGATTAGATTGACGCCATTTGAACGTGAACGATATTTATATCGACTTTATTTATTTTATAATGAATATCGAAAAGAAATTGATTTCAAAATCCAATGTTTTGAAAATACTATCATTTATATATCAATGATATGGAATATTCAATTTTGATTTGAAATTGAATATGAAGTTGAAATCATTTTGAAAACGAATTTAAAATGATTTATAAAATACGTTTTAAATGGAAATCGGTGAAATATTTATTATATATATTATATATAATATATAATGGCCTGAATAGAACGCGCCACGCAGCGGCAGTTTGCGAATTTCGACCATTGACTTCGAATGGACATTACGGGAGATCCGACAGTCGGATTCTCCTAAGACCGGAACCGTTGGGTTCGTATCAAAAAGAGATTTCTAAAGAATATTAGAGATTTGAAATCTAATGGTTGGATTTGGAATTATGTTCAAATCAAATTTGGAAAAGGTCACTGTAAGTGCAGTTCGATGGCCGTTTATGGAAATCAACTGTATGGGCCTTGATAAAATTATTAAAAATATCAATAATTAGTGTAAAATCATAATAAATGGTTTGGAAAGAATTGGGATGAAAAACCCCATATTTGAAAAGATAAAAATATATTTCTAGTTTTGAACTGGAATTAAAAATCCAATATTTTTAAATAAATAAATAAATTGGATTTGAAATGGTTTTAAAAATAACCAGGATTTCCAATATATGAATTGGAATGGATTTAAATCGAAATTATCTTTGGATTATTTCGATATTGGATTCCTTAATTATACGGATATTGTGGAGGAATTTGGAAGATATAGAGATATCGTTATTCCAATACGATATTTGTTGATTTCAGAATTTGATATTGAATATAAGACGATATATTTTCTATTCAAAGCCTTGTATTTAATATCAAATGAGATTTTGGGTTTTTCATGAATGGTATCTTTAATAATACTGTTCTTAAACCCAATGGAGTTAAGAAAATTAGAAACTGACTGGAGATTAGTTAAGTTGAATGGTTTCCTGGGTATTGATCTGATGTTAGTTTCGGCCTTCGGGGTTAATACTTAGGGGATTGTTCTCTTACTAATTTACGGTTAGAGTTGGGTTTATTGTGAACTGTGTTTTTAACGACATTCGTTCTTTAACCCGATTTACAGTGAAATGTGATTTGGGATTTGTAAATATTTTTATTAAGATTTAAAGGGAATTTTCCAAGGTAACGTTTTCCAATTTAATATATTAAATTGGAATTGAATGGAATCGATTTGATAATAATCGAAGTGAATTTCTGTGGAGGAAGACTGTTAATACATATGGAATTTAAGAGGCTTTGCCATTATTCCATTTATATTATTGGTCGGATATGGAAATTGATATCAATTATATATTGATTTTTTTTCCGTGAAGATTCCATAATTAATGGAATGTGATTTGGGTTGTCGTGAATGGTATCTTTAATAATACTGTTCTTAAACCCAATGGAGTTAAGAAAATTAGAAACTGACTGGAGATTAGTTAAGTTGAATGGTTTCCTGGGTATTGATCTGATGTTGGTTTCGACCTTCGGGGTTAATACTTAGGGAATTGTTCACTTGCTGATTTACGGTTAAAGGCTGATGGAATGGAATGTGATTTTGGGTTTATCGTGAATCGTGTTTTAAATGACATTGGTTCTTTAACCCAGTTAAAGACAGGATATGGTTTCCCAAGTTAAACAATCGTCAATATTGATTTTTGGGAAGATTAAAACCAAGTGGAGTTTTAATGCATCTTTAATTAGATTGAATTGATATCCAAAGGAAGGTTAAAGAATAAATTTAAAGAATTTATCTTTGATAAAATTAATGGGAACCTTTCCCAAAGTATAAGAATATTTGAATAAAGGAATATTCTGGATTGGAATGAGGCGTATGTTGTGTTTTTAGCACTTGTTTTTTTATATACGCGAGTTATTCAGAAAGACCAGGTTTATCCCATTCTTAATAAATGATTCGACGATGTGTCGAGGATGAAGACAGTGGTTGAAGACCGGAGGTCTTCACGTCGTTTGGATGATTACTGATGTCTTGATTGGGCTGTACACCCAAGGCGAGGTAATAAGTGGTGATCGTCCAGACATACTTGGAGATCGACGGATATGCAAGGGCCTCTCCCCTGTATTGGACATATGGTAAAGGAATAAGGTGCCTCCGGTTTCGTTCAGATCCAGAACGAACTTGTAAATGGATGTGTGTCTGACAGTGGATTTCATTCTGTGTGATCGATATACATCGGTTGCATAGCGTGAATTGCCTGTGTGGCATGCTGAGATGCAAATGATCAAGGCTTTTGTTGAAAAGCAGAGTTTTGTGGTTGATGATCAAAGCACGACCTTTGTGGCATAGCTTTGTGTAGCGTTAATTGGCAAGACTCACACCCCGTTGTGAACCAGAAACAGGAGAGGACATCAGGGAGGGCATGCGTTTCTTTCTAGCTAGGAGTGGTGTTTTGGGTTTTGCACACCCGGGCATTTTACATATGTGGATTATGGATAGTGAGGCGCTTCAGCTATATTGGTCGATCCGGGACCGATGGTCTGGTTGGTATATGACCAATTTACGCTCCATAGGGTGGGGAAACACATTGTTCAGGCATTTTAATCCACTCCGTGTGGACCGGCCCTGACGATCCAAGGGTCACTCGAGCTCTGATCCTGAGACATGGTAGTCAAGATTGTCAAGGAGCGGTGAGGACGATCCCTGACCTCGGTTCATAGATGGAAATCCAACTTCCAATATGACATTTTGCGGTTTTAATTGTAAACCTATATATGGTGACATAGTGGTATGGGGCACTTATGTTGTCTATGATTGATACTTATGCTTGAAATTGTTTTGACACTATACACTTAAAGTAATAATAAAACATGAAATTTTACGTACCAAGCATTCTTGGCTATTATAGGGTAAAAACTCTATCCTCCGGCTTGCGTTGCATTGTGTGATGGGACCTGAGTCTTATAATAGCTTCATTATTCTTTATTTAGCATTGCGTTGTTGTTTTATGCACTGGTATTCTTGGGAGGAAACTCGTTCCGTGTTATACGGCGTGGTCCCTGGATTTACCTAACTTTAAAATAAAGATTAATAATTGTTTTAGTTCTCACACTAGTCACATGACTAACCTGGAGTTTATTGTTTTAACTTAAACTCTGGGTGCCCCTATTTCCGCATGGGCAGCTAGTAGTTTTGGTTTTGCAGATTTATATTCACAGGATCTTGATTTACAGCTGGAACGATATCCAGAAGGCTCTGTATCCGTTTATCTCTTTCAGTTGTGTTTTGTATTATTTTCCGTGGCTATGTAATATATTGGATATTTATTGTATTTTATTTATTCATACTCTGTTATATTCTTGTATTCTGATGGAATTGTTGTAATAAGCAATGAAATGTTCTTCTGTTTGTGTTCTGATCGTCTTGTTCTCAAAGTCAATCCGGGCTTTCCTTTACGAGGAAGTTCGGGTCATCTCAGAGAAATCTTAATTTAACTTATCTAATAATAATAAGGCTAATCATAGTACCACGCCGCTAACGCAGAACGGGTTTACTCCATTGGATTGTCAGTGCAAGAAATAAAGTAAATCGTTAAACAACGCACTGGTTTTTAGAAAAATGGAACCATTATAAGACTCAAGTCCCATCACACAATGCAGCGCAAACCGGAGGATAGAGTATTACATTATAATGGTAAAAAATGCTTGATATGATAAAATGGATTTGATATTATTATTAGTGTATATATGTTTCAAAAACATTTCAATCATAATGTATCAATCGTAGACGGCATAACTACCATATACTATGTCGCCATACTAGTTTTACAATCAAAACCATATGGTGTCGTGTTCGAAGTTGGATTTCCATCATGAACCAAGGCAAGGGATCATCCTTACCGAATTCGAGACAATCAAGCCCATGTCTCAGGACAAGTACTCAGTCAAGCCCTTAGGAGCCACAGGGCCGGTCCCCAACTTACGTTGGTGGATTATATATAAATTCCTGAACAATACGTCTCCCCACCCTATGGGGCGTAAAATAGAGCCACTAGGGACTCAAATACCGAGGTGCCTTGCAATCCATCATCCACATAAGTAAAATGTCTGGGCTCCATACCATGACACCACTGCTAGCTAGAAAGAAACGCATGTTCTCCCTGGATCCTTCTCTCGTTTCTGGTTCATACTGAGGTGTGAGGCTCGCGAAGTATCTATACACAAAGCTATGCCAAATAAAGCTGTGCTTTGATCATCAACCACAAGGTTATGCTTTTCAACAAAAGCCTTGATCATTTGCATCTTAGCAGGCCACATTGTCAATCCATACCATACCATTGATTTCTTCCAATATATAACCTCTAAGCTCGTACGTCTCAGAGAAGGGTGTTAAGCAAGAGAATAAATTATCCGCCACCAAACAAATATATATTTAGAAGATATCAACGAATACAACATAAAGGAATACAACGTCAGACATACCATCCATTTACAAGTCCGTTCTGGGTCTGAACGAAACCGGAGACACCTTATTCCTCGTCCCATATGTCTAATACAGGAGAAAGGTTCTCGCATATCCGTCGATCTACAAGTACGTCTGGACGATCACCACTTATTACCTTGTCCTGGGATGCCTCCCAATCAAGACATCAGTAAACATCCAAACGATGTGAAGATCTCCGGTCTTCAACCACCGTCTTCGTCTTCGACTTTTAATCGTCGTAGTAATTATTCAGAATGGGTTAAACCCGGTCTTTCCGAATAACTCGCGTATTTTATAATAAATAATTAAGTTCTATAAAAACACATCACACGCCTCATTCCAATTCAGAATATTCTTTTAATAAAATATTCACATTATTAGGGAAAGGTTCCCATTAATTTTATCAAAGATAAATTCTTTTAAATTTATTCTTTAATCTTATTTTTAAAGATTCATTAAAACACCGTTTTGGTTTTAATATAAAAAAATCATCACTTTATGATTATTCAACTTTAAGAAACTAATCTTGCCTTTAACTGGGTTAAAGAACCAATGTCATTTAAAACACAGTCCACGATAAACCCAAAATCATCTTCCATTAAATATGGAATTTTCACAGAAATCAAATCAATATATAATCGATATAAATTTCCATATCAGAATAATAATTATAAATGGAATAACGGAATAGCCTTTTAAATTCCATATATAATAACGGTCTTCTTTTAAAGAAGCACATCTCGATTTTTATTAAATCGAATTCCATTCAATTCTATTTTCTTCTATTAAATTAGAAAACTTTACTTTGGAAAATTTCCATTTAAATCATAATAAAAAGATTTATAAATTCCAAATTATATTTTCACTGTTAATTGGGATAAAGAACAAATGTCGTTAAAAACACAGTTCACGATAAATCCAATTCACATTTAATTTTATTCCAATTACCAAATATAAATGGAAAACTCTAATAATCTTAATTAAAAGATTTATTCTTTTCTCGATTGGGTTTAAAAACAGTGTTATTGAAGACACCATTCACGACAAACCCAAAAATCCAATTTATTTCATTTAATTCCAATTTAATATTAATTAATTGGGAAGCTTCATTAAATCTTAATTTAAAGATTTATTCTAGTTAATAATTAGTTCATTCTGATAAAAATGTATTTTTATCTTTTCAAATATGGAATTTTTCATCCAAATTCTTTTCAAATTATTTATTATGATCTTACATAATTAATTAATAATTTTAATAATTTTATTAAGGCCCGTACAGTGGTTTCCAATAACGGCCACCGAACTGCATCCATAGCGACATTTTTCATATTTGATTTGGACATAAATCCAAATCTAAACGTTAGATTTCAAAACCCTTATATATATTGGATATCTCTTCTCGATACGAACCCAATGGTTCCGGTTTTAGGAGAATCTGATGGTCGGATCTCCCGTTACATCAATTTGAAGTTAATGGTTGAAATCCGCGAACGGTCGCTGAGACGACCCGAACTTCCCCGTGAAGGAAAGCACGGATAGAATTGAGGAAAAGACAAAATAGAACACAGACGGAAGAACATTTCATTGTTATTACAACAATCCCATCAGATACAAGAATATACAGAGTATAAATGAATAAAATACATTCAACAAACATCAGAGATTACAATAAATTACATAGCAGCGGAAAAATAATATAAAACACAACTAGAAGTGATACACGGATACAGAGCTTTCCGAGCATCGTTCCAGCTGTTAATCAGGACTCTGTGAATATAAATCTGCAAAACCAAAACTACTAGCTGCCCGTGCGGAAAATAGGGGCACCCAGAGTTTAGGTTAAAACAATAAACTCCAGGTCAGTCATGTGACTGGTGTGAGAACTAAAACAGTTATTAATATTGGTTTTAAAGTTTGGTAAATCAAGGGACCACGCCGTATAACACGGAACGGGTTTCCTCCCAAGAATACCAGTGCATAAAACAAACAGCGCGATGCTAAATAAAGAAAAATGAAGCTATTATAAGACCCAGGTCCCATCACACAATGCAACGCAAGCCGGAGGATAGGGTTTTTACCTTATAACAGCCAAAGCATGCTTGATACATTTAAAACACATTATTTTGATATTATAATAAGTGTATGGTGTCAAAACATTTCAATCATAAATATAAATCATAGACGGCATGAGTGCCCCATCCCACTATGTCGCCATACTAGGCTCTACAATTAAAACCGCAATACACGTATTGGAAATTGGATTCCGTCATGAGTCGAGGCAAGGGGCAAGCTCCTCTCCGCGTTCGAGACACTCTAGCAAATGCCTCGGGATCGCACACAGCAATCCCCTGGATCCTCCAAGGTCGGTCCTCTCTTACTTTTGAGGATTGGCAATTCCTGAACACACGTTTCCCGGTCCTTACAGACCTATATCCGAGGCGCCTCGTATCCAACAACCACACAGGTGAAAAGTATATAAATGTCAGGGCTGGTAGGTCACTGACACCACCCTAGCTAGAAAGAAACGTCATGCACTCCTTGGGTCCGTATCCCGTTTTTGACTCATACCGAGGTGTGAGGCTCGCGAATTCACGTTATACACAAAGCTACGCCACACAGGCCGTGCTTTGATCATCAACCACAAGACTTTGCTTTTCAACAGAAGCCTTGATCAATTGCCACTTACGCGTGCCACACAGGCAATTCATTCCATGTGACTGATGTCCATCGATATACAACCTCTGAGCTCGTATGTCTCAGAGAAGGGCGTTAAGCAAGAGAATAAATTCTCCGCCGCCAAACAGATGCATATTTAATAGAGATCAATCAACACAGAATAAAATCCAATGTTAGACACACAATCCATTTACAAGTTCGTTCTGGGTCTGAACGAAACCGGAGGCACTTTCCTCGCATATCCATCCATCTCCAAGTACGTCTGGACGATCACCAACTGATTCCCTCATCCTGGGTGTACAGCCCAATCAAGATCATCAGTAATCACCCAAGCGATGTGAAGACTTCCGGTCTTCAACCACCGTCCTCATCTTCGACATCTCGTCGAATCGGTTATTCGGAATGGGTATAAACCCGGCCTTTCTGAATAACCCACGTATATAATAAACGAATGTTACACAAGCACAACAAACGCCTCATTCCAATTCAGAATATTCTTTTATTCACAAAATCACATTCTTAGGGAAATGTCCCCATTAATTTTATCCAAGATAAATTCTTCTAAATTTATCCTATAATCTTCCTTTGGATATCATTTCAAAATAGTCGGGATTAGCGAACCACACCGAAGTAATTATTTGTTTTTTTTCCCCAATCCCAACCTATATATCCCATGGAGCAAAACTGGTGATACTCCATATCTAACACCACGGTGTTATCGGTAAAATTAATTACCATTTCACGTTCAAATCTAATTAAAGATTTAACTATCGCTTTGGAGCAAAACTGGTGATACTCCACTCTCGATCACTTTTCAGATTTCATAATTTAAATTATCAATTCACATTTTTAATCTAATTAAAGATTCATTAAAACTTCACTTAGTTTTAATCTTCTCAAAAATCGAAATCTTGCCTTTAACTGGGTTAAAGAACCAATGTCTTCAAAAACACGATTCACGATAAACCCAAATCACATTTGATATTAAATACAAGGCTCTGAATAGAAAATATACCGGCTTATATTCAATATCAAATTCTGAAACCAACAAATATCGTATTGGAAATAACGATATAAAATATCTTTCAAATTCCCATAACAATATCTGTATAGTCACGAAATCCAATATCGAAATATCCCGAAGATAATTTCGATTCAGCTCCAGTCCAATCCACGTATTGGAAATTATCGATTATTTTCAAAATCACTTTCAAATTCAATTTATTTATTTCAAAAATAAATTGATTTTAATTCTAGTTCAAAACTAGTTCATTTCGATAAAAATCTATTTTTACCTTCTAATGTGGAATTTTCCAGCCCAATTCTTTTCAATTCACATATTATAATTTTACACAAATTATAGATATTTTTAATAATTTTATCAAGGCCCGTACAGTCGATTTCCATCAACGGCCATCGAACTGCACTTACAGCGACCTTTTTCGAATTTGATTTGGACATAATTTCAAATCCAACCGTTAGATTTCAAATTTATAATATTCATTGGAAAGCTCTTTTCGATACGAACCCAACGGTTCCGGTTTTAGGAGAATCCGACGGTCGGATCTCCCGCAACGTCCGTTTGAAATAAATGGTCGAAATTCACGAACTGCCGCGGCGCGGCGCGTTCTATTCAGGCCATTATATTATATATATAATATATATAATATATTTCGTCGATTTCTATTTAAAACGAATTTTATAAATCGTTTTAAATTCGTTTCTAAAACAATTCCACTTCTATATTCAATTCAAATCAAAATTGAATTCTTCTTTATAAATCCATTTTAAAATTCATTTCTATTCAATTCGAATTTCAATTCAATTTAAATTCATTCCAATTCGCTTTTAATTCAATTTGAATTCGTTTTCAATTCATTTCGAAATCGTTTTCAATTCATTTCGTTTCGAAATCGTTTTCAATTCAATTCATTTCGAAATCGTTTTCAATTCAATTCATTTCGAATTTACCTTCTATTTGATCTAATTCGAATTCGTTTCAAATTGATTTCAATTCCATTTCAGTTTGTTTTAAATTTCAATTTCAATTTAATTCAATTTGAATTCATTTCTATTTTACTCGAATTCAAATTCACTTTCTATTCAATTCGAATCGAATTCATTTTCTATTCGATTCGAATTCATTTCAAATTGATTCAATAAAATTTCAATTTTTAATCTAATTCAATTTGAATTTCCTTTCAAAATATTAAATTTTGAAATCACTTTTCAACATTCATTATACAACGAATAAAATCGATATAAATATCGTTCGCGTCAAAATAACGCATCTCTAATCAACACGGCTTTATATATTTCAATAAATTCGTTATTCTATTCAACAAATGAATATTTATTTCATTCAACACATGAATCTATATTTCTTTCAACACACGACTAATCTCAACACATGAGTACTGTCAACACATCACTATTTTTGTTATGTAAAATATTTTATAAAACTATGGTATCTATCGTTTGATTTTTAATTAGACTTCTACTGGGAAGTAGTTCTAATTTTAAATATGATAAAGATGTAAATTTTTATTATATAAAATATTTCACTCAATACATGAACCTCGTCAACACATGACTATTTTTATATTCAACACATGAATTTTCTTTTATAATATTCATTATTTTCCCGATTGGAATGAGGCCCAATCAATCACCATATAATGTTAATTATATGGATTCCATACAACACATGTATATAATAGCATTGAAAAATAATCAATCATCAACCAAAGTGCACTACACTGTATAAGCATCAAATATAGATATCTGACGCTTATAACAGCCTGTCAATCAATCGATCGACATATTTAATCAATCAGGATGAGTGAACTTCAAATTTCATCCCAACACCCGTGTGGGGTTTCAAACAATCAAACACAGATTTTATTTGTGCAGTTGGGCGACGTGTAAAATTTATCGACCCAATCGATATCAGTCAAATCAGTGTATATAAACAAATCGGCCGATTTGTTTATAAATATTCATTTATCCATTTTCACGTTAAAAATTATATTTTTAACGATAAAACATTTATTTTAACACATGAATTTCTATTCAGTTCATTTATTCAATAAAATGATATTTTTATTTTTCTAACATATTTTAGGAAATTTCGGCGGCATAACGGCACGATACTAGAAACGGGACAAGGCCTAGCCTTATCCCCGGTCTAGTGAAGGCCCACGCCATTCACACATCAATCAAATCAATTTCAATTCACCAAACAATTCAATTTAAACCAAATAGACTAACCAACTACACAACCAAACAATTTAACAAACAAGCCATCCATGGTCTGTGGATGACGGGTGTCGGGTGCTACTAAGCACCGTCTGCATCCTAGTATATATATATATATATCTAGAAAAAGAGATTTTGAGTGAGAAGTTCTCACCGAAAGCTATCCAATACCACGACACTCCTATTGTAGAGATCTTCGTCGTTCTCGCCTTTTCTTCCATCTTCGTTGCCCGTAGTCACTACATATATAAAAATCACATTTTTATTTGGTCACTTTTAATTTAAAAATCATATTTTTATAATCACTTCATATATTTAAAAATCGAATTTTTACTATGCTATTCAATATATAAAAATCGAATTTTTACTTCGCTATTCAATATATAAAAATCGAATTTTTATTTCGCTATTCAATATATAAAAACCGAATTTTTATTTCGCTATTCAATATATAAAAATCGAATTTTTATTTCAAAACAACATATATAAAAATCGAATTTTTATATAATGATTCATGTAATGAAAACCACTTCCTTTTTCCTACTTCAAAATCATAATTTTATTTCGATATCCATACGATAAAAATAATGTTTTTATTCCCAATCTACATACATAAAAGTCCCCTCTTCCCTTTAAAATCATTCATATGAAAATCCAATTTATTTTATAAATCAAAGTCATATTTTTATTCACTACAAGTTTAAAAATCATATTTTGACTTCATTTAAAAATCATAGCTTTTCAAATCAAAATAAATATGGTTTCAGTTTTTAAAACAAGTCAATTTCAGTTTTTATAATAAATCAATATTTATTTCTAACAAAAAGGAAAAGAAGAAAGAGGAAAAAAAAAGAATAAAACAAGAGAACTTACAGCGTTCGAGGGGCTGTTGTAATTGACTGGAAGGGGGCGTCTCGCTGCGTCGGGGTGCGCTCGGAGGGGAGGCGCGACCTAGGGTTTCACGCTTGGGGGTTGCGCGATTGTGGGATTCGAGGGGGGGGAAAGGGCGACTGCTCGAGAGGGAGGAAGGGGGTGCATCGCGAGGTTGCGCGTCGTCTTCACGCATGGAGGGGTGGTGGCGCTTCGAGGACGGGAGCGCGGTGAGCTGCCACCAGCGGTGGGGCGATGAACGCCTGGAGGCGGCGTTGAAATCGAAATGAAGGGAGCGGTTTTTTTTTTCTTTGAATCGAATGAATGATAGAAGGGGGGGGGGCCAGAACGAGATTAAACGGGGGAGAGTTTTATTTATTTTTTTATTATTTTTATTATTTTTTATTTAATTTAAAAAGTTGACTTTTACAAATGAACTCGAAACGAGGCCTACCGCCTGTCGTCCATAGCGTTTTACCCCCATTCCGAACACAATGGGATATGTATCGTAGGTTGATTCGGACGTTACGATCAGTTTCCGTTAAATTTACATTTAAATCACTTTATTGAATTTTAAACGTACATTTCAAATTATCGGGGTCACATACTAACTAGAAAAATTCCAGAAAAATATTTTCTAGCTTCGTATTGACGATACGGTCCTAACAAAACTAGTTTCGTCGAATTCTGAGACCGTTGGAAAAATGGTCAATTTCCAGTCGATTAAAATCAACTGAAACCGGTCAAACGCGTTTTCCTTTGCCACACTCACATATTGAATCGAAAAATTATGAAATTTGAAACCTAGCAATAATTCGACATCACGGACCCAACAAAAGTGGTTTCGTCGAAATCCGAGGTCGTTTGCAAAATGTCCATTTTTAAGGGCCTGAATTCCATAGCGACTATTCAGAATTTTCAACTGGACATATCTTTTGATTCCCGCTATGAAATCTTGATTTTTCGAATTCGATAGAAAGATATTCACAATTAGATCCCATTATTTTTGGTTTCACTAAAATCCGGATTGTTTTGCACCCGGTACATTCAATTGAAGTTTGAAATCGAATTATCGAACTACCGCGCCATTTTCAATTCTATTATAATTATATATATAATTATTTATATTCTAACGACGACGTATATAATATATACGTCGAATTCTATTCAAAATAAATTTCTCGTCGATATTATTTAAAATAATATATTTTAAATATTCAAAATTCGCTAAAATTGCCAAAATAAAAATTTTAAACTGGCCCAGATTTTCCGGGTTATTACAACCTCCCCCACTTAAAACTTTTCGTCCCCGAAAAGGAACAAAGTCGAAAGTGGTTTGATCAATCAACTCTACGTTCGATCTGGCTTCCATTCTCCAACTTTTCAGTTTCTGAGAATTTTCAAATTCTTCAAAAATTTGGCTAACACCCTAAATTTTCGAAAAATTTCGCCATAACCTCCCCTGCACCGGGAGCATCGGGGAATTTCAAATAGCTTCCCCGGTCCTTCAGATCTCAAAAAGAAAAAGAAAAAGCCAAGCGGCTAGCCAATAGGCTCACAAAATCATCATCACCCAAACAAAACAGGAAATTATGTAGTAAACATGTACCTATTTGTCGGGCAAACAAATTTTATTCTCTGCTCTAGCCTCCTTGCTATGACCTGTTCAATGTAAGTATATGTATATACAAGCAAATGCGACCAATTCTCAATACAATTCAATATTCGGTTCAATTAGGCATAAATGGTTAAAAATTAGCAAACAATTAAACAAACAACCCAAACATCAATCAATTAGTGGATTAACTTTTCAAATTCATAAATTTCGATACATATACAAAAAATCATGTTTTGATGCCAATTCACAACAATGTATTCTAGCTATATAAGTTTTGGTTCTCACACCAGTCTAATGGAAATATATAGAAATCACACCTTCGAAACACGAACATAAATACTGATGATGTGGCCACATCACCAGAATTATCCCCGGGTGTCTAGAATGTGATTCTATATCTATCCAGTATATTAAAACTTCGAATATACGTTCATGATGCGTATATGCAAAATCTTTATATACTCGATTGTCCATATTCAAAATAAATAAATAAATAATCAAATACGTATAAAGCGATTTAAATTTTTAAAACAATATTGTTTTCACTTGAAAAATATATTCTTCACACTCGTTCTAGGATACTACTGATCCTATCTCTAACGAGTAATTCTAATTGGATGTTGCTAATCCAATATCTGATGAGTTCTTTCGTATGGTTCTAATGTGCCTTGTTCTCGAGCTCTGTAAACCAAAGCTCAGATACCAAACTGAGGCGACTCGAACTTCCCCGTGAAGGAAAGCACGGATAGAATTGAGGACAGGACAAAATAGAACACAGACGGAAGAACATTTCATTGTTATTACAACAATCCCATCAGATACAAGAATATACAGAGTATAAATGAATAAAATACATTCAACAAACATCAGAGATTACAATAAATTACATAGCAGCGGAAAAATAATATAAAACACAACTAGAAGTGATACACGGATACAGAGCTTTCCGAGCATCGTTCTAGCTGTTAATCAGGACCCTGTGAATATAAATCTGCAAAACCAAAACTACTAGCTGCCCGTGCGGAAAATAGGGGCACCCAGAGTTTAGGTTAAAACAATAAACTCCAGGTCAGTCATGTGACTGGTGTGAGAACTAAAACAGTTATTAATATTGGTTTTAAAGTTTGGTAAATCAAGGGACCACGCCGTATAACACGGAACGGGTTTCCTCCCAAGAATACCAGTGCATAAAACAAACAGCGCGATGCTAAATAAAGAAAAATGAAGCTGTTATAAGACCCAGGTCCCATCACACAATGCAACGCAAGCCGGAGGATAGGGTTTTTACCTTAGAACAGCCAAAGCATGCTTGATACGTTTAAAACACATTATTTTGATATTATAATAAGTGTATGGTGTCAAAACATTTCAATCATAAATATAAATCATAGACGGCATGAGTGCCCCATCCCACTATGTCGCCATACTAGGCTCTACAATTAAAACAGCAATACACGTATTGGAAATTGGATTCCGTCATGAGTCGAGGCAAGGGGCAAGCACCTCTCCGCGTTCGAGACACTCTAGTAAATGCCTCGGGATCGCACACAGCAATCCCCTGGATCCTCCAAGGCCGGTCCTCTCTTACTTTTGAGGATTGGCAATTCCTGAACACACGTTTCCCGGTCCTTACAGACCTATATCCGAGGCGCCTCGTATCCAACAACCACACAGGTGAAAAGTATATAAATGTCAGGGCTGGTAGGTCACTGACACCACCCTAGCTATAAAGAAACGTCATGCACTCCTTGGGTCCGTATCCCGTTTTTGACTCATACCGAGGTGTGAGGCTCACGAATTCACGTTATACACAAAGCTACGCCACACAGGCCGTGCTTTGATCATCAACCACAAGACTTTGCTTTTCAACAGAAGCCTTGATCAATTGCCACTTACGCGTGCCACACAGGCAATTCATTCCAAGCGACTGATGTCCATCGATATACAAACTCTGAGCTCGTATGTCTCAGAGAAGGGCGTTAAGCAAGAGAATAAATTCTCCGCCGCCAAACAGATGCATATTTAATAGAGATCAATCAACACAGAATAAAATCCAATGTCAGACACACAATCCATTTACAAGTTCGTTCTGGGTCTGAACGAAACCGGAGGCACTTTCCTCGCATATCCATCCATCTCCAAGTACGTCTGGACGATCACCAACTGATTCCCTCATCCTGGGTGTACAGCCCAATCAAGATCATCAGTAATCACCCAAGCGATGTGAAGACTTCCGGTCTTCAACCACCGTCTTCATCTTCGACATCTCGTCGAATCGGTTATTCAGAATGGGTATAAACCCGGCCTTTCTGAATAACCCACGTATATAATAAACGAATGTTACACAAGCACAACAAACGCCTCATTCCAATTCAGAATATTCTTTTATTCACAAAATCACATTCTTAGGGAAATGTTCCCATTAATTTTATCCAAGATAAATTCTTCTAAATTTATCCTATAATCTTCCTTTGGATATCATTTCAAACTAGTCGGGATTAGCGAACCACACCGAAGTAATTATTTGTTTTATTTCCCAATCCCAACCTATATATCGCATGGAGCAAAACTGGTGATACTCCATATCTAACACCACGGTGTTATCGGTAAAATTAATTACCATTTCACGTTCAAATCTAATTAAAGATTTAACTATCGCTTTGGAGCAAAACTGGTGATACTCCACTCTCGATCACTTTTCAGATTTGATAATTTAAATTATCAATTCACATTTTTAATCTAATTAAAGATTCATTAAAACTTCACTTAGTTTTAATCTTTTCAAAAATCAAAATCTTGCCTTTAACTGGGTTAAAGAACCAATGTCTTCAAAAACACGATTCACGATAAACCCAAATCACATTTGATATTAAATACAAGGCTCTGAATAGAAAATATACCGGCTTATATTCAATATCAAATTCTGAAACCAACAAATATCGTATTGGAAATAACGATATAAAATACCTTTCAAATTCCCATAACAATATCTGTATAGTCACGAAATCCAACATCGAAATATCCCGAAGATAATTTCGATTCAGCTCCAGTCCAATCCACGTATTGGAAATTATCGATTATTTTCAAAATCACTTTCAAATTCAATTTATTTATTTCAAAAATAAATTGATTTTAATTCTAGTTCAAAACTAGTTCATTTCGATAAAAATCTATTTTTACCTTCTAATGTGGAATTTTCCAGCCCAATTCTTTTCAATTCACATATTATAATTTTACACAAATTATAGATATTTTTAATAATTTTATCAAGGCCCGTACAGTCGATTTCCATCAACGGCCATCGAACTGCACTTACAGCGACCTTTTTCGAATTTGATTTGGACATAATTTCAAATCCAACCGTTAGATTTCAAATTTCTAATATTCATTGGAAAGCTCTTTTCGATACGAACCCAACGGTTCCGGTTTTAGGAGAATCCGACGGTCGGATCTCCCGCAACGTCCGTTTGAAATAAATGGTCGAAATTCACGAACTATCGCGGCGCGGCGCGTTCTATTCAGGCCATTATATTATATATATAATATATATAATATATTTCGTCGATTTCAATTTAAAACGAATTTTATAAATCGTTTTAAATTCGTTTCTAAAACAATTCCACTTCTATATTCAATTCAAATCAAAATTGAATTCTTCTTTATAAATCCGTTTTAAAATTCATTTCTATTCAATTCGAATTTCAATTCAATTTGAATTCATTCCAATTCGCTTTTAATTCAATTTGAATTCGTTTTCAATTCATTTCGAAATCGTTTTCAATTCATTTCGTTTCGAAATCGTTTTCAATTCAATTCATTTCGAAATCGTTTTCAATTCAATTCATTTCGAATTTACCTTCTATTTGATCTAATTCGAATTCGTTTCAAATTGATTTCAATTCCATTTCAGTTTGTTTTAAATTTCAATTTCAATTTAATTCTATTTGAATTCATTTCTATTTTACTCGAATTCAAATTCACTTTCTATTCAATTCGAATCGAATTCATTTTCTATTCGATTCGAATTCATTTCAAATTGATTCAATAAAATTTCAATTTTTAATCTAATTCAATTTGAATTTCCTTTCAAAATATTAAATTTTGAAATCACTTTTCAACATTCATTATACAACGAATAAAATCGATATAAATATCGTTCGCGTCAAAATAACGCATCTCTAATCAACACGGCTTTATATATTTCAATAAATTCGTTATTCTATTCAACAAATGAATATTTATTTCATTCAACACATGAATCTATATTTCTTTCAACACACGACTAATCTCAACACATGAGTACTGTCAACACATCACTATTTTTGTTATGTAAAATATTTTATAAAACTATGGTATCTATCGTTTGATTTTTAATTAGACTTCTACTGGGAAGTAGTTCTAATTTTAAATATGATAAAGATGTAAATTTTTATTATATAAAATATTTCACTCAACACATGAACCTCGTCAACACATGACTATTTTTATATTCAACACATGAATTTTCTTTTATAATATTCATTATTTTCCCGATTGGAATGAGGCCCAATCAATCACCATATAATGTTAATTATATTGATTCCATACAACACATGTATATAATAGCATTGAAAAATAATCAATCATCAACCAAAGTGCACTACACTGTATAAGCATCAAATATAGATATCTGACGCTTATAACAGCCTGTCAATCAATCGATCGACATATTTAATCAATCAGGATGAGTGAACTTCAAATTTCATCCCAACACCCGTGTGGGGTTTCAAACAATCAAACACAGATTTTATTTGTGCAGTTGGGCGACGTGTAAAATTTATCGACCCAATCGATATCAGTCAAATCAGTGTATATAAACAAATCGGCCGATTTGTTTATAAATATTCATTTATCCATTTTCACGTTAAAAATTATATTTTTAACGATAAAACATTTTATTTTAACACATGAATTTCTATTCAGTTCATTTTTTCAATAAAATGATATTTTTATTTTTCTAACATATTTTAGGAAATTTCGGCGGCATAATGGCACGATACTAGAAACGGGACAAGGCCTAGCCTTATCCCCGGTCTAGTGAAGGCCCACGCCATTCACACATCAATCAAATCAATTTCAATTCACCAAACAATTCAATTTAAACCAAATAGACTAACCAACTACACAACCAAACAATTTAACAAACAAGCCATCCATGGTCTGTGGATGACGGGTGTCGGGTGCTACTAAGCACCGTCTGCATCCTAGTATATATATATATATATATATATATATATATCTAGAAAAAGAGATTTTGAGTGAGAAGTTCTCACCGAAAGCTATCCAATACCACGACACTCCTATTGTAGAGATCTTCGTCGTTCTCGCCTTTTCTTCCATCTTCGTTGCCCGTAGTCACTACATATATAAAAATCACATTTTTATTTGGTCACTTTTAATTTAAAAATCATATTTTTATAATCACTTCATATATTTAAAAATCGAATTTTTACTATGCTATTCAATATATAAAAATCGAATTTTTACTTCGCTATTCAATATATAAAAATCGAATTTTTATTTCGCTATTCAATATATAAAAACCGAATTTTTATTTCGCTATTCAATATATAAAAATCGAATTTTTATTTCAAAACAACATATATAAAAATCGAATTTTTATATAATGATTCATGTAATGAAAACCACTTCCTTTTTCCTACTTCAAAATCATAATTTTATTTCGATATCCATACGATAAAAATAATGTTTTTATTCCCAATCTACATACATAAAAGTCCCCTCTTCCCTTTAAAATCATTCATATGAAAATCCAATTTATTTTATAAATCAAAGTCATATTTTTATTCACTACAAGTTTAAAAATCATATTTTGACTTCGTTTAAAAATCATAGCTTTTCAAATCAAAATAAATATGGTTTCAGTTTTTAAAACAAGTCAATTTCAGTTTTTATAATAAATCAATATTTATTTCTAACAAAAAGGAAAAGAAGAAAGAGGAAAAAAAAAGGAATAAAACAAGAGAACTTACAGCGTTCGAGGGGCTGTTGTAATTGACTGGAAGGGGGCGTCTCGCTGCGTCGGGGTGCGCTCGGAGGGGAGGCGCGACCTAGGGTTTCACGCTTGGGGGTTGCGCGATTGTGGGATTCGAGGGGGGGGGGGAAGGGCGACTGCTCGAGAGGGAGGAAGGGGGTGCATCGCGAGGTTGCGCGTCGTCTTCACGCAGGGAGGGTTGGTGGCGCTTCGAGGACGGGAGCGCGGTGAGCTGCCACCAGCGGTGGGGCGATGAACGCCTGGAGGCGGCGTTGAAATCGAAATGAAGGGAGCGGTTTTTTTTATTTATTTTCTTTGAATCGAATGAATGATAGAAGGGGGGGCCAGAACGAGATTAAAGGGGGGAGAGTTTTTTTTTTTTTTTTTTTTTTTTTAATTTAAAAAGTTGACTTTTACAAACGAACTCGAAACGAGGCCTACCGCCTGTCGTCCATAGCGTTTTACCCCCATTCCGAACACAATGGGATATGTATCGTAGGTTGATTCGGACGTTACAATCAGTTTCCGTTAAATTTACATTTAAATCACTTTATTGAATTTTAAACGTACATTTCAAATTACCGGGGTCACATACTAACTAGAAAAATTCCAGAAAAATATTTTCTAGCTTCGTATTGACGATACGGTCCTAACAAAACTAGTTTCGTCGAATTCTGAGACCGTTGGAAAAATGGTCAATTTCCAGTCGATTAAAATCAACTGAAACCGGTCAAACGCGTTTTCCTTTGCCACGCTCACATATTGAATCGAAAAATTATGAAATTTGAAACCTAGCAGTAATTCGACATCACGGACCCAACAAAAGTGGTTTCGTCGAAATCCGAGGTCGTTTGCAAAATGTCCATTTTTAAGGGCCTGAATTCCATAGCGACTATTCAGAATTTTCAACTGGACATATCTTTTGATTCCCGCTATGAAATCTTGATTTTTCGAATTCGATAGAAAGATATTCACAATTAGATCCCATTATTTTTGGTTTCACTAAAATCCGGATTGTTTTGCACCCGGTACATTCAATTGAAGTTTGAAATCGAATTATCGAACTACCGCGCCATTTTCAATTCTATTATAATTATATATATAATTATTTATATTCTAACGACGACGTATATAATATATACGTCGAATTCTATTCAAAATAAATTTCTCGTCGATATTATTTAAAATAATATATTTTAAATATTCAAAATTCGCTAAAATTGCCAAAATAAAAATTTTAAACTAGCCCAGATTTTCCGGGTTATTACAGTCGCTGTGCGGCGTGTTCTATTCAGGCCATTAATATATAATATATATATTATATATATTTTGTCGATTTCCATTTAAATCATATTTTAGAAAATATTTATATATTCTTTTTAAAACGATTCCAACTTCGTTTACAATTTTAAATCGAAATTGGATATTCTATATATTTATCATATTATAATATTAATATTTTCAAAATATTAGATTTTGAAATCACTATTTTTCTCATTATAAAATGAAATAAATCTATCGATAAACCCGTTCGGGTTAAAATGGCGTTTGCTACTTAACTCGTCTTCATATTTTTATATTTTTGTGTCCATCCAAAGATGGACATAAAAATCATAATTTTATTCTTCATTGAATATTGTTTTAAAATATTCGTTATTTTAAAATATTCTTTATTTTTTAAGATTCTTTATTTTAAAATATCATTTATATAAAAGATATTCTGAATCGGAATGCGACTCAATTAATTACCATATAATTTCTGTTATATGGATTTCATACATCGCATGTATATAACAATAATGATAAATAATCATTGAGCCATCCATTCACATCCAAAGTGAAATTTACAGCTGTGTGAGCAATAAAATAAATAAGTAACGCTCATCACAGACTGTCAATCCATCGATTGACATATAACTAAATATTAGGACTAGTGTATAACAAATATCATCCCAATACCCGTGTGGGGTTTTCAAACAACAACAATTTATTTAGATAAATCATTGGTTAATAAATCTAACCAATTATAATTCGGTTTAAATTATTTTCTATATAACAAATTTTCACTGTTTAAATTATAAATGGATATTTATAATTTAATTTCAACTGCCATATTAATATTAACATTATTTTTAATACGTTAAACATTTCAACATCACACACATATTTCGAGACATGATTTTTCTTATTTAACAAAACGTTTTCTAACAAGATGACATTTCTATTTGACAAAAACATATTCTAACTAAACGATATTTTTATTAAACAAAAACATATTCTATCTAAATGACATATTTATTCACAAAATATGTTTTCTAACTAAATGACATATTTATTTACAAAATATGTTTTCTAACATAAATGACATTTATTTACAACGTATGTTTTTCTATGCATTATAATGACAAATAAAAAATATTTTATTTACATACATTTTTCTATGTACTCTAATGACAAATAAAAGAATAATTTATTTGTATACATTCTAATGTTTCTAATGACAAATAAAAAAGGAATATTTTATTTGTATAATAATTACAATGTCTATAATTACAAATAAAAATAATATTTTATTTGCATACTTGTTTTCTACTTTTCTAATGTCAAATAAAAGAAGTATTTTATTTGCATACGTTCAATGTCGCTAATGACAAATAAAGAGATAATTTTTAGCTACATGACGTGTTCTGTAATTCCAATGACAAAATAAAAAGTTAGCTTTGTCTACATGACATGTTCTATAAATCTAATGACAATGATAAAATAAAAAAGGTGATTTTGTCTACATACCATATCTATGTCCATATATAACAAATAAAAGATAAAATTTATTTACAACCATTCCAATATTTAAAATGACAAATAAATATGAAATATTTTTATTTGAATACAATTCCAATGCGTAACATGATAAATAAAAATGAAATATTTTTACTTGTTTACAATTCTATTTAAACAAAACAATTAAAATGATATTTTATTTTGCTGACAAATCTATTTCAACAAAACAAATAAAAATGATATTTTTATTTTGCTGACCATTTTACTTTAACAAAATGAATAAAAGTGATAACTTCATTTTGTTAACCATTCTATTTTAACATAAATGATATTTCAGTTCTAATACAAATCTATTTGACAAAAATGTAATTTTTGTTTTAACATAAATCTGTTTGACAAAAATATAATTTTTGTTTTAACACTTACCTATTTAACAAAAATGCATATTTTGTTAACTATTTTATTTCAAAAAAAAATGATAATTTTTGTTTCAACTATTTTATTTCTACAAAAATGACATTTTTATTTCACTTGACATTTTCTAATCAAAATGTTATTTTTATTTAACATGACATGATTCTAACAAAATGATATTCTTATTTAACATTACATGATTCTAACAAAATGATATTTTTATTTAACATGACATTAACTAACAAAATGACATTTTTATTTAACATGACATTAACTAACAAAAAGACATTTTTATTTAAACATATCATTTCTAACTCAAATGATATTTTTAATATAACAAAATGTTACTTTTATTTTGACATAACATTATCTAACAAAATGTTGTTTTTATATTTTACATGAATATAATTCACCAAATCATCACAACCACAATCAATTAGTCAATCTCAATTTTATACAACGCATATATGAAATTCACTTCATAATCAATAATAAATTTTATTTTAAATTCAGAAATCTCACTTTGATCAGTTGATTTTAATAAAATTAAACAACGTTTAATTTAATTAGAAATTCCAACTGCTTCTGTTCTTGTCCAAAGTTGTTCCATAACGTAGACCTTGTCCATACGATTCCAACGCATCAAATTTCATCGAATTCTGTTTTGATATGAACAAGATATAACCAATTTTATAATAACCACTTTAATAATTAAATAAATATATAATTAAATTACTAATTACTTTGATTAAGAAACCACGGCCGCTCCTCTTTATCATTAACAACTGGAACTGATGAACCCAACATAACAAATTTCCATTTGATTTTCGCATCCAATCCGACTGTTGAGAACCCGATCAGCTAGCGCCACATCGACCGCCACCCGAAGACACACCAGCGCCCCAAGTCCCGTGACCCGCGGTTGCATCATCCGCCCCAAAACCGTCTTGAACCGCACGCTGATCCTTTCCATTTTCTGGCGATTTCATGAAGCAAATCGTAGCATCATCCGTATGGATGTGAAGGGAATGGAGAGGACTTTAATATTGTCTGAAGAATCGATGGATTTTGGTGAGTGTATTGAGAGTTTTTAGTGGAAGAAGATGGGAGCGTGGCTGCCATCGATTAAGAACATGGCAGCTTCTTTAGAAAGTGAATTAGGGTTTGCTAATTCCTATATTTATAATAAAATATTAAATTCCTTAATTTACAAAAAATCCTATTAACTTATACTAGCTCCAAATCTAGCCCAGCAAATGTAGCCCCTAGCCAAATACCCCTATTCCAGACACAATGGACTAGGTCCCGTCAGCCCATTCGATCATTTTCAGCTTGTTTTCTTCAAATTAAAATATAAATCGTTTAATTATTTAATTTGATCGTACATTTAAATTTATCAGGGCCACATACTAACTACAAAAATTCCCGAAAAATAAATCTTGCTATATTTTGACGATACGGTCCTAACAAAATTAATTTCATCGAATTTGAAGACCGTTTGAAAACTGGTTATTTTCTGCTCGATTCAAATTGACTAACATTGACAAAATACGTTTTAATTTTCCACGCTCACATATTAATTCCAAAAATTATGAAAATTAGAATCTTGCAATAATTTGACATTCTGATCCAACCAAAGTGGTTTCGTCGAAAACGAAGATCGTTTGCAAAATGACTGTATTTTATATTAAAATATAAATATATTCCATATCTACTATTCTAAAATTTAAACCGACCATATCTTTTTATTCCTGCTATGAAATTTCAATTTTTCAGATTCGTTGAAAGATATTTTTAAACAGATTCAAATATTTTTGGTTTTACTAAAATCCGATTTATTTTGAATCCTGTACATTCAGTCAAAGTTCAAATTCAATTTTTCAAACTGCTGCGCTATTTCTAACTCCTTGTATAATCAAAATAAATGTATTCGTTCTAACTTTAATTTAAATAAATTTTTAATTGTTATTATCTAAAATAAATTATTTTAAATATTTACAATCCATTAAAATTGCTAAAATAAAAAATTTAAATTGGTTCCAAAATTTCCGGGTTGTTACAAAAATTGTGTGCAAAAGGATGGGGTCTAATCCTTTATTTATAAGGATTTGGGTGGCCTTACACCATTAGATTAGTTTTAATAAAGATTCGTCTGTTATTGAAGATTTTATATAATAAAATACTCTAAAAAACCTAGCTATCACTTGGCCAATTCGACCAAAAGGGTCGACCTTAGGTCGACCGTTCTTTGTCGAGTTGCCCAGTGGGGCTGGGTTATAAATGGTATATATTTATTATATTATTCCATTGATTTATTTTTCGTCCGTTTTTTGTATTTCGTTCGTAACTTTTTCATACGGGCTCCGTTCGCGAAGTTCCAATCGTGAAACTAGAATTCCTTCATGAACGCAACGGTGCAAGTTTCGTAATCAAATTACATCATTTACGAAAATTCCATTTTCAGAGCCTAATTATGTAACTAAATTAACTATTGATAAAATTTCAAGTTGTTACAAATGTTGAGGGGAATATACATGAAGAATGATTTCTTAACCTCCCATTGAACCCCTATTACATGTATATAGCTGTTGATCATCTGATTACCATCAAATTGTATTAACTGATTATCTTTGCTTATTGTAGGAAAAGGAATATTTCAAATAAAAATTTCAAGGAAGAAAATCTACTAGTTAAAGTAACATGCCGATCTCCAATAGTATATACATTAACAATTTTGTGGTTTCCAAATCTGTCAATCTTGTTTGGATTATAAAGCTTACAAAAAGGAATGAAGTTTATTCGAATTCAACTATGGTATTTAGCTTCGGAGTTTGTTAAAGCGAAATGCTAGCAGTTTCCTCGATGCAAGGTTTAAAGAGCTGCGATACCAAGCTGATTTTCCTGAATACTTTTGAATGCAAAAATAGCCAACCCAAATTTTACTAACATGTGATATACGAATTGAAAATTACAAGTGTAAATCAAGCAGAGCACCCTTTTTGTTTGATGTTGGCACTTGTAGGAAAAAAGAAAAGAAACTCCTATGAAGAATTTAATCATATTTGCAGTGGAAAAGAAATCCCAATGAGAAGAGGAAGAGTAAAGATGAAAGAAATTGAGAACAAAATCAATACATGGGCGGGTAAATCACTTTTGCTAAAAGAAGAAATGGATTACTCAAAAAAGCTTATGAACTCTGCATTATTTGTATGCCGAAGATGTTGTCATCATTTTCTCCAACCGAGGCAGAATCGTTGAGTTCTGTAGCAATAATAGGTAACAAACCTTTGATTTTCCCTTTTTTTAATCTTAATCATGGATTTAAATCAGTTCATTATGTATGTTGTTCCCTAGCTCTAGGTAATAATTCCTTAGCTTCTTTTTCTTTAGTAGGCTCTGATGTTACTTCTAGTTTGTTATTCATTAACGAAAGCGTATTTCTATCCTAAAATGAACCTCTGAATTTTTAACTCTTTTTATTTTATTTTTGTCGGATCGAATGCACGCTTTAATTATTTTCATTTTAGCTACTATCAATATCCTAGAGGAGTGAACGAGGCTTGTCTGGTTTTTAAACATTCACAATGCATAAACTGAGGCTTTTACCGTGTTTCAAAGAATATTGGATTTTGTTTCAATGGATACTTAATTTTGGAAAGCTGCTTACAAAATTTTCCAATATAATTCTATTACAAAACAACTTTATGGTAATCTATTCTTTTCAATTACAATTTAAAATTTTGTTATATCCAAAAATGAACATGAATGGTGTAACTGGCACGTGCATTATCAATTTTAAAACAAGACAAAAAGCATGCAATATTAATGTATGCAAAAATAAACATATTAATTATAGGTGCATTATCAGTTCTAGTTTAAATAGATATTTAAATTTCACAAAGTTTTCACTTGCTACAGTAACTTATATCATCATTATAAAAATTAATGTGAAATAGAACTTGTATAAACATATTAGTAAAATTAATTTAAAAGAAGCACCAAGTGACACCAAACATAAAGATAATACAGAGCTCATATAAAATATTTGTTTACCTTTACATCAATTTATATTTATTTTTATCTATGTGGAAGTAAGAAATTATGGATATGCTACATGATAAACCAAGCACTTATTTAGTCTTACCATATCCACATTATATTATAGCTTTCTCTTCGCGACAGTGTGTCTGTTGTAAAGGTTATATATTCAAAAATTATGAAAAAGTTCAATTCCACATTATAAAAAAAAGGTTAAATATATGAACTTAAGGATGATTGGAAAGTATATTTAAGTTAATTGTATTGTTAGATTCAGACTTGAGAAAATATAAGAATGGATTTGACTAAGCATTCTATTTTATTCTTCAATTCATAAGAATTTAGAAAAAGATAGACAATTTAGAAAATAACTCTGAAAAAATTATGTTGATTTGGTATTATTACTTGGATATGGAACATGCATATTGTTAAAAAAATGAAGAACCAATAATCCACATTTCTGTATTTCTAAAGGGCGTAATGTGTAGGAGAAATATTTTTTGCATGTTATGTTATATGGACTGCAAATATTTAGCAATAGAATGGTATTCATTTTACTTATTTTATTAATTTAGTTCCAAGTCATAGGTCAGTGTATCATAAAATAGCAAAATGCTAATATTTCACAAAATTATACACAAGCATATTGTAAAGTAACATGCAACCTCAAGATTTTTTACAACCTAAAATCGGACCAGTGTGCAACATAATTAACTTATGCAGTTTTAAAAGAGATCCATTGAACCTTACAGTAAAAAAATAGTGGCAAGAGTTGTAAGACCAAACTTAGAGATCTGATGTGATCATGCTACCTGAGTTATAATCTAGTAAAGGCGTCTGTTACTTTTCATAAATACGTATTAAATTTAGAAACGGAGAGAAGTCCATGCTCATTGAAAATTTCTTTATAAAACTCATTGCCTCTTGCAAAGACTTATGATTCAGAATTTAGTTTTATAATGTAGCATTAAACTAAAATAATAAGGAACAATTACCTTATTTTATCATAAAAAGCCTACATCACCATACATATGATAGAAACATCGGCTTGTTACATAAATCACTGAAAGATAAATAACATAACACATGAAAATAAAATACCTAATAGAAAGATTGATCGAGTAAGGGAAAGCAACGTATAATCATTAAAATAACCTAACATTTTTAGTGATCTTTAACCACTCAAAGCTGAACTATGTAGGAGTGTTAACCCAGACATTTCAAGTGAGAAAAATATTTATTGTTAGAACCTTTTTGACCTCTCCAAGTCGATAATTAAACCAACTCGAAACATTCAAAATGACAGATCGTTATTTAGCTTACATGGTTTAACAGAATATCACACAGAATCACATACAGAAAAACATCAATGTCTCACAGTGGAAATTTTATACAAAAATATCAGAGTTTGCAAAAATTTATTTATAGCGGAAGATTTATAATTATAGTACATGATTTTTTTTACATCAGTAGAAATAGTGCTTGCATATTTAAAATCCATTTTCCAAGTGTTAGATCAGATTGCCAAGTAATCCAATATACAGTAACAAAGAGGCCAAACTCGACCATGCTGCATTCCCTTATGCAGTCCATACATGTTGACAAGCCAATGGGGGCAAACAGTGGACAAACAAGGGAAAAAATACAATCACTTATAAGGCAAATCGAATGTCCCTATCCCAAAGTTAAAAACTAGATGGTAAATGGAAATATGAAGGTGCCATAATAAGGTAGGCAAGGGAACATGTCAAAACAATCCTGTAAAGGTCCAAAATAAGTGTTTTAGCACTATACATAAATATCACAATCCCAAAACAAAAAGGAATTTACACATATATATGTCACAGGAGATGGTAGGATTCACGACAATTCCATCTAATATAGGACTGTGCATACCAAATGACAAGTTGTGTATTTAAGGTAGGACCCTACTGCAAATCCATGGAAACCAAAGTGTGGGTGGCTACACATATTGTTTGTGGAGAGGGAAGGATGCAACAAGAATAACAGGAGTAACATAACATGTTTGCATTATTCATAGACTCAACGTCAACACTAACATATCTAACCACATGCACACACGTTCACACCCTCACACACACACAAATGCTTATATTAGCTTAAGTGCACATGCATGTCGAATACAGCTAAGTGCTAGTGCCAACTATAAGGTGTTCAGGGTAACTTACAACAAATATACAGAAAACAAAACAAGCGACCAATTATACTTAGTGAAACACGATAAGAATAACTTGAAATACTTATAATCGTAAGTTAAACTTACAATCAGTGATGGCGGCAACGGTCGATGGCGGTGCGGTCATCAAAAAGGGGGAAATGAACACTCCAGGAGCGGATCGCTGAATGTAAAGTTGCACGACTCCGAAGAGAAAGGGATGCGAGCGCCAATGAAACCAGGTTCGAGGCAGAGGCTTGTCGCACTTCACCGATGGTGTTGGCTCGACGATCGACCTAGGTGGCAGAGCTCGGCTTCGGTGTTATGGGATTGAAAGCGGCATCAGGGTGTAGGGAGGCGCAGTTCAGTTTAAGTGTGTTGAGGGGATCTCGCGATGGGAAGGACGTAGTGGGTATAGAGCTTGGCAAGTGGGAGAAGAAGAAAATGAAAGAGCAGTCCTGTTTCTCCTTTTTATTTTATATGCTATGCGAACGATACTGTGTCCACCCTTATTTCGTGTTAAGTGGCGTAAAAGAAGGAATTGGAACCGGTCTAATATTTGAAACTGTTGAAGATGTCCTTTCGAATAAAAAAAATGCTTTATTTTTGAGTTTCAAAATGGAAAATGAACGGTTGGTTGGAATTTAAAAGGGATTTGATGCGTGGTATGAACATGCACTGATAGTGGCATTAGAAACTGAAAGAATGGAACGTGAATTCCATTTTCAAAGCAATGAAGGTTCCTTTCTATACATATATCAATGAAGTGGTGGCTTTTGGAATTCAAGAAGGGAAGAACAAATCGCATGAGTGGTTTTGTTGAAATGGGAACAACACACATGCATGAATATTGAGAAGGTTGCAATATTTGTGTCCACTTCTAACTTTTGAAAAAAGATTTTTTTTTTTTAATAATAAAAAAGAACGGATGCTTCACGAAACAAGGAAACATGCAAGGTTTGGAAAACAGTAAGTACACATGCACTGATTTGTTTGAACTCATAAACATGTAGCATTCAATTTCATGTGAAAATATGCCCAACTAAGAAATAAATGAAGAAAAAGATAGTTTAATAAAATAAAAGATTGGGTTTTGCAGACCCAAAATGATAAGAAAAATATGAGAGATCCGAATATGGACACTTCGAGCTCAAATGGCCCGGTTTCAAAAATGAACTGCATAGCTTTTTAGCAATTTCAGCGCGAACCATGCACCGAAACTGACAAATGAATATATCTTGAAAATCAACGCGATGAGACGGACACAACAGTATAAAATTTGCAGTGTCACCATGCTCCGTTCAAAAGGGCATTGTGGATCCCTTTTAAAAGGAAAAATGGCACGAAAAACAATTAAACGAATGTCAAAACATCCGAATTTTACGAAATGAATTTTGTCGTCGTATTCGCGATAGCGAATAGAATATTTTTCATGTTTGTCCGAACTGGTTTCGGAGATATTTTATGGTTGCTAAAATTTGAACTGTTAGGTGCAGCTTTGCACTGAAAATGCACGAACAGCAAACATTCAATTTTTTCTACGAAATTTATTTCTACGATATGTCTGGTTAGACGCATCTCAAATATAATTTTTTCGGATTTTTATTTTTTTAGTTTACATTTTCATTTTATTTGAGATATATCGGTTGCCCCTACCGCAAATAATCGTCAAAACTGATCCAAACGAAGTGACTAAAATTTGATGTTTTCAATATAAAATTATTTAAATCACTTCCAAATGAAAATAACAAAATATTAAAGATAAACATTTCATTATAAATAAATTTCATGTTTTAATTTTCCTAAATAGATTCAAATACAACTAAATAAACTCGATTTAATATATATACTAAATAAGATCGAAATTGAAAATATTATTAAAATATATTCATATCAAATCAAATTAATTCTTTATATAAAAACCAAAATAAATTTAATTTTTTAATTCAAAATAAAATTAGTTCTAAAAATATAAACAAACTGAGTTTTAAACGGATAAAATAAAATAAAAATTTAAATTAAATAAACAAATAAAAATACACTTAAAATTATGGGTTGTTATATTCTCCCCCACTTAAACCTTTTCGTCCCCGAAAAGGAACAAGGAAGGAAAATAGTAGTTAAATAACTAATATATTTAAAACAATTGTTCAAATTTATTTTCATATCCATATATACTTTGAAAATTTATATATATTTAAATCAATGTTAAAATATTTACTAACATTTCATAATAATTTTAAGTATTCACTCAATGTCTCGATTGGCGATATATATTTATCCCACTTTCAAAACCCGAAAATAGATATTGATGATGCTACGCAGTCGTCCCCAAAATCATTTTCAAGCAAGTAGAGTGTGACTCTATGTTTATCAAATACTTATAGGATTTAACATATACATTAATTAGATGTATACCCGAATCACTAGGTATTCGATAGACCAATTTTAACGTCAGGTAAGTACTCAAAACATCTTTCTATATTTAAACAGAATATATATATATATATCCAAATTTTAGATATTATACTAAGGAAATTATATATTATAATACCTTTCAAAATGCTTATTTCATATCAACTTTTAATAAATATGAACTCGCTAGAAGACTTATACTCTCCTTGTACTTATTGCCTTGTTATGGATAAGGAATAGTTACAGAATTCAAGTTAAAAGCTGAATGAATGAAAGAATCTAATCAAAGAGGATCTATAAAGGAAGAAGGATTCAACTAGAAGTGAAATTTCATAAGAGGTTTAGATATTGAGCAGAATTTTATATCCGAAACTATTTGTTTTCAAAACAGTTAAAATCTATTTCTTAGTTTATTATGTTGAAGTTATATAAATTTAATTGCAGGTTATTTGTTTATTATTTAACATTTGAAAATACTTGATAACTCGAAGTTTAACAAGTCTACTGTCATTTTTACAGACTTCAGGCGTACGCTAGCCAGGCGCACGATTAAAATCTCTAAGTGCTAAACATACTTGTTTCAACTCCCAATGAAAATACTTAAAACATTTTAAATAGATATGGAAAATACTTCCCCCATGGATCGCGGTTACTTGGCGGTTGCGCTACTATCCCAGTAGAATCGCGTGTAACCATAGGTATCACGCCCCTTGAATTACACCATGGTTGTTGCCATAGATCGCAGTTACGTGGCGGCTACGTCACTATCCCAGTGAAATCGCTTGTAACTGTAGGCATCGCGCTCCCGAATTAAGCTATGGCGTCTAGATCGCAGTTACGCGGCGGTTACGTCACTATACCAGTGAAATCGCTTGTAACTGTAGGCATCTCGCCCCCTGAGTTACGCTAGAATAGATAAGTAATAATAATAATCAATGTGATCTCACCGAGTGAGATTCCAATATCAATGGATACTCCAATCGACGGAGCACCAATGTAGCTACGATTTCCGATTTCCGATGGACACTCTCGACGAGCGCCAACACAATCCCTCTCTCAGGAATTGCGATTTCAATGGAAGGTACTTCCCATATCTTTATTTCGAAACATATATACTATATATAGTACTTCACTTCACGTTTCGCGCATATCTCACTTACATAAATATCAATTTACATAAGATTTCCTTTTCAACATCATGTTTCAAATATCGTTCTTATATAAATTCCATTATATAAGGTTTCATTTTAAATCAATTAGCTTTCGAATCAATAGCTTTCAAATTAATCATCATTTTTATATAAATCTTCCATATATAAGGTTCGAAAATTTCATATCAGATATTCAATAAGAAAGATTTCCCGAAATTTCATTTCAATACCAATTCAGTTTTGATTTTATAATAAATTTGAATATTAAATATCATTTCAAATCCAGTTCACAAAAGGTTGGATCATTCAAATCGTCAATTTTTTTTTAATTCAATAATTGGAAATCATGAGTTCAATCAGTTCTTATCAAAACATCTTAACATGTACGATTACACTATCCTAATATATAGGATTATCATTCGACCAAACTCGAGAATTGATTCCGGATTTTCTATCACTCATTCAAAATATACATATATGTGTATATCAAATCATGTTTCACCAATCAAACTTCATTGGATAAACATGTAGTAAAGTTACCAAAGTGGTCTCCATTCATATATTTTCCTTTTTGAAAACATTTCATAAAATCATTTCAAACTTTTTATTTGAATATACTTATATATACTACTAGTACTTTTCCAAAACCTTAGAAATCAATTTCAAAATATTCCAAAACAAAATTCTCAAGGTTTAGTCAAACGATCTCCTTAGTTATAACTAAATCATTTTATTCCACATCTTAACTTTATTTGCAATATTTACATTACTCTCATAATCTCAAAAAACCGCGACAACCCGAAGATGGATTTCAAATAGGATCAAGATTCAAATCGAAGGAGAACTTAACAAAGAAGCTAGTGAAGAGAACGGATTCCAAGAATGAGATTTCGAAAGGATTTTAAATTAAAAAACCTTATGTTTCAAAATAATTTATATTTTCAGAATACGCCCTCTCTAGAGTAATTCTGGTGATAATTTCACCCATTCTAGGGTATTGCTACCCTATCTCTATTGAGTTTTTAAACCCGATAAGCTAAGCTTTGTATAAACCAAAGCTCTGATACCAACTATAACAACCTGTAACACCCCATGTCCGTTAATGTCACTCACAAAGGGAATGCATTAACTTCCATGAAGCATTATAAGTAAACAGAACAGAATATTACAAGACAGATACATAAAGCAGTACTTGAAAAATTTATAACTTTATTACAGCAGAAACAGAAGTAAGTTTGGTTACATCTTTCAAAACCACAATATCGGAATTCAAGTACATAAATATCAGTCTTGTACAAAAGCCTTCAGAGTACGTAATTTTAAAGCCATAATCCCCAACAGAAAATGCCATAAATAGGTAGAATCAAAGCCAAGCAATACTTCAAGCACTCTAGCACTTCAAGCAGAGAGAAATCTAAGTCAAGCTCTTATGTTCCCAACCTGAGTACCTGGGGAGGAAACAGAAGAAAAGAGGTGAAGCAAACTAGGTCAGACATACGTCTGGTGAGTCCGGTGACTTTCAGCATATAAACAGATAATAGTATCATGACATGTAAATAAAACTGGATGAGAGATAGCCGTAACAGGAGTAGCAGGTTAACAGAAGAAACAGAATGATATAGGCTAAGCTAAGCTCCTTACTTAGTTTTCACTTCTCTGCACTAATACCAGTATAACAGAATTAGGTGTTGTCCTATTATCTAAACAGAAAACAGAATGATCTCTTCAGAAACACGATGCTAGAAATGGGCCTTTACCACCCGAACAGAGATAGACGGTACAGAAACAGAATCAGGAACGAAATCAGAGACAGAAACAGAATAATCCCTATGGAAACAGAATATTAGAGCTAGTGTACACTAGTAATAGGCCTTTACCACCCCAATAGACGGTACCACATAGAAACAGACAGGTGTTACCACCCCAACAGAAACAGGCGGTACCCCAACAGAAACAGTCAGAACTAAGTGTACCCTAAATTCTACCCTAAGCGATCGGCTCCCTAATACATAAATACCCTGTGCCGGCCCCATAGAAGGGTGTATCACTCCCTAAAGTGGCAACCTATAGACCCAGACCTATTTACAGATGTCACGGTGTCTTACATTCTCAGAGAAGACCAGATCCATGCACGCACATGACCCGGTTGGAATGCACCATCAACACCCCTCGCCATTATCAGAGTGAACCTCATACAATTAGTTTAGTAAGCGTCCCTGGACCCCTCTTAGTGTTGGGTCATAGTTTCGATACCAGAAAGGGTTACTGACTAATATGGGTCCCAAACAACAGATGACACAAGTAATTATCCCTCCTAACCTTGTGTCCCCAGACTAATAGATTTCGGATTAACTTGTTTACAGATTTCAGATGTACAAAGTTCAGATTAACTAGTTTTCAGATCAGATATACAAGTTAACAGATTTTCAAACTAACGGATCAGATGTACAGATTAACAAGTTCTCAGACTAAGGGATCAGATATACAGATTAACAGACTTATAGATTGTTTTACCTAACTTTGTATTGGGCCTACAGATTCATGAAACGGGTTTATTAGATTCATCAGTCCAGTTGTTTTAACCCTATCCACCCAACATGTTTTAGGCATCATATTTATCTTAGATTTGCATTAATTAAATATTAATGCACAGACCTCTCACATTAGTTCGGTAGCTTGTGGCCACTGGATGTGCCGGGCGGTTCCGACCAAACTTCTGCCACAAGCCAAACCTAACCTAATGTCTAAGCATCCTTATGCCTACGACCTCTCACATTAGACTGACAGTTTGCGATTGCTGGTTAAGCCGGTTGGGTCCGGGCAGGCTTCCACCGCAAACTGAGTCTAACCTCGTGTCTCAGCATTCTTATTTGTAGCTAAGTTTTCATTCACAAATTATGCCAATATCAAATTAATTATGCCAATTCAACAAATTAACTTCTTTACAAGTTACAGCAGATAATCCAAAGTTCCATTAACATGTTTTTCTCAATTTTAGATCGAGCCTACAGATTACATACTCAAATCACAGTGTTCAATTCCAACAGATCTAGCTGATTGGGCAATTTAATAGATTTAAACATATCCTAAAGTTCTATTAACATATCTTGCCTAATCATAAATTAAGCCTCATTTTACATACCCAAACTATGGTCATAATTCTCAACATAACATATGCCCAAATTTAGTTAGATTTTCCACAATACAGAATATTCTCTAAAAGCCCCAAATCATGATATACAATATGAATTATGCGTTGATTACCGCGTATGTCAAATATCCAAAAATCCGAATTAGGCGTATTCACATTAATAGTTATCCCTATTTTAATATAGGTTTTTCAGGCCTAAGTCACATATCCTTTTTCTTCCAAGTCATAGATCGTCATATAAAATATGCCCCAATTCTAGCTCTTAAATTACAACATGTACTATGTCCTCAAAATCAGATCTTGAATTATAACATGCATTATGTCCCCAAATTACAAGTCATATGTTGTCATACATTAATTCTCCTTCTTTCAAATCATAAACCGTCATATATAGTATGCCTAGATCTAGATCTTAAATTACAACTTATGTTGTGTTCTCAATTTAGTCATAAATCAGTTATGTCCAATTATGCATCATTTAATATTTTCCCCAAATTTAGCGTTTGCGTGTCAATCTCTTCTGAGATTTGGCTCAGACTCGTAGTAGCCTGGCTATAGAATAGAAGGAAGGAAGAGATACAGAATAGTTACAATAAGATAGATCTACATAGAAAAATAGATCTGATAAACAAGAATAAGACGGATCTACATAGAAAAATAGATCTGATAAACAAGAATAAGATAGATCTCCAATTCAGATTTATACCCATGTCAAGATCATAATTAAATTTCATATCTGAAAATAACCGTACTCACAAATCATGGTTTAAGAAAGAGAAGAACGATTCCGGGATCTGATTTTCTGGAGTTGATTTAGCTTTCCGTTGATTTGTTATCTTTATCTTCTCTTTTGAATTGATTGATTAGGGTGGAGGCTAGGTCACTTTAGGTTTTAGGAGCATGGAGGCACCATTCCTCTTTGTTAATGAATTAGCGTTTAGGTTTAGCTATGTATATATAGATGTCTAGGATCGATTAGAGCTCTTAGATTAACCCAGAAACCATCAGGACCACTCAGATGCCACATCAGCCCTTAGGGCGAATCGGGCCATGGGTTGACTGTCAAACACGCTGGATCGACCCCCAGTCGACCCAGCGGGGCTTGGGTCGACTCCAAAAATGGAGCGGTTCGGCTATTCCCCCTCCCGATTCGTTGTTTTGAACTTATTTGAATATTTATTTAATTAATTATATATAATTATATATATATCTCATATGCATACAAACTTCAAGGCTTGATAACATCTTCATAAGGTATCCGTTTTGTGCAAACAAATGTCTATCTTGACCAAAAATTTGAAATGAACATAATAGCGCAACCCATTTCACTTAATTCTTTTTCTAAAAATTAAGTATACTTTAATTAGTGAATTTTAATGTTATAAAATTACGGGGTGTTACACAACCAGCTTTTTTGACCGCTCCAATCAATAATTAAACCAACTCGAAACATTCAAAATGACAGATCGTTATTTAGCTTACAGTGCTTAACAGAATATCACACAGAATCACAGACAAAAAAACATCAATGTCTCACAGCGGAAATTTTATATAAAAATATCAGAGTTTGCAAAAATTTATTTACATCAGAAAATTTATAATTATAGTACATGATTTTTTTTACATTAAAACTAAGTAGAAATAGTGCTTGCATATATAAAATCCATTTTCCAAGTATTAGATCAGATTGCCAAGTAATCCAATATACAGTAACAAAGAGGCCAAACTTGACCATGCTGCATTCCCTTATGCAGTCCATACATGTTGACAAGCCAATGGGGCAAACAGTCGACAAACAAGGGAAAAAATACAATCACTTATAAGGCAAATCGAATGTCCCTATCCCAAAGTTTAAAACTGGATGGTAAATAGAAATATGAAGGTGCCATAATAAGGTAGGCAAGGGAACATGCCAAAACAATCCTATAAAGGACCAAAATAAGTGTTTGAACACTAGACATAAATATCACAAGCCCAAAACAAAAAGGAATTTACACATATATAAGTCACAGGAGATGGTAGGATTCATGACAATTCCATCTAATCTAGGACTGTGCATACCAAATGACAGGGTGTGTATTTAAGGTAGGACCCTACTGCAAATCCATGGAAACCAAAGTGTGGGTGGCTACACATATTGTTTGTGGAGAGGGAAGGATGCAGCAAGAATAACAGGAGTAACATAACATGGTGCATAATTCATAGACTCAACGTCAACAGTAACATATCTAACCACATGCACACACGTTCACACCCTCACACACACACACACACACACAAATGCTTATATTAGCTTAAGCGCACATGCATGTCAAATACAGCTAAGTGCTAGTGCCGACTATAAGGTATTCAGGGAAACTTACAGCAAATATATAGAAAACAAAACAAGCGACCAATTATACTTAGTGAAACATGATAAGACAAACTTGAAATACGTATAATCGTAAGTTAAACTTACAATCAATGATGGCGGCAACGTTCGATGGTGGTGCGGTCATCAGAAAGGGGGAAACAAACACTCCAGGAGCGTATCGTTGAATGTTAAGCTGCACGAGTCCAAAGAGAAAGGGATGCGAGCGCCAATGAAACCGGGTTCGAGGCAGAGGCTTGTCGCACTTCACCGATGGTGATGGCTCGAAGATCGGCCTAGGTGGCGGAGATCGGCTTCGATGTAGTGGGGTTGAAGTCGGCATCAGGGTCTAGGAAGGCGCAGTTCAGTTTAAGGTGTGTTGAGGGGATCTCGCGATGGGAAGGACGCAGTGGGTATAGAGCTTGGCAAGTGGGAGAAGAAGAAAATGAAAGAGCAGTCTTGTTTCTCCTTTTTATTTTGTATGCTATGCGAACGATGATGTGTCCACCTTATTTTGTGTTAAGTGGCGTAAAAGAAGGAATTGGAACTGGTCTAATATTTGAAACTGTTGAAGACGTCCTTTCGAATGAAAAAAAATGCTTCATTTTTAAATTTCAAAATGGAAAACGAACGATTGGTTGGACTTTAAATGGGACTTGATGCATGGTATGAACATGCATTAATAATGGCATTGGAAAGTGAAAGAATGGAACGTGAATTCCATTTTCAATGCAATGAAGGTTCTTTTCTATACATATATCAATGAACTAGTGGCTTTTGGAATTCAAGAAGGGAAAAACAAATCGTATGAGTGGTTTTGTTGTCTGAATGGTTTTGTTGAAATGGGAACAGCACACATGCATGAATATTGAGAAGGTTGCAATATTTGTGTCCACTTCTAACTTTTGAAAAATGTTTTTTTTTAATAATAAAAAAGAACGGATGCTTCACGAAACAAGGAAACATGCAAGGTTTGGAAAACAGTAAGTACGAATGCATTGATTTGTTTAAACTCATGAACATGTAACATTCAATTTCATGTGAAAATATGCCCAACTAAGAAATAAATAAAGAAAAAGATAGTTTAATAAAATAAAAGATTGGGTTTTGCAGACCCAAAATGATAAGAAAAATATGAGAGATCTGAATATGGACACTTCCAGCTCAAATGGCTCTGTTTCAAAAATGAACTGCACAGCTTTTTGGCAATTTCAGCGCGAACCGTGCACCGAAATTGACAAATGAATATATCTTGGAAATCAGCACGATGAGATGGATACAACAGTATAAAATTTGCAGCGTCACCATGCTCCGTTCAAAAGGGCAATACGGATTCCTTTTAAAAGGAAAAATGACACGAGAAAACAATTAAACGAATATCAAAACATCCGAATTTTGCGAAACGAATTTCGCCGTCGTATTCGTGACAGCGAATAGAATATTTTTCATGTTTGTCCGAACTGGTTTCGGAGATATTTTACGGTTGCTAAAATTTGAACTGTTAGGTGCACCTTTGCACTGAAAATGCGCGAACGACAAACATTCAAAATTTTCGACGAAATTAATTTCTACGATATGTCTGGTTAGACGCATCTCAAATATAATTTTTTTTAGATTTTTATTTTACATTTTCATTTTATTTGAGATATATCGGTTGCACCTACCGCAAATAATCATCAAAACTGATCCAAAGGAAGTGACTAAAATTTGATGTTTTCAATATAAAATTATTTAAATCACTTCCAAATGAAAATAACAAAATATTAAAGATAAACGTTGCATTATAAATCAATTTCATGTTTTAATTTTCCTAAATAAATTCAAATACAACTAAATAAATTCGATTTAATTTATATACTAAATAAGATCGAAATTGAAAATATTATTAAAATATATTCATATCAAATCAAATTAATTCGTTATATAAAAACCAAAACAAATTTAGTTTTTAATTCAAAATAAAATTAGTTATAAATATACAAACAAACTGAGTTTTAAACGGATAAAATAAAATAAAAATTTAAATTTAAATTAAATAAACAAATAAAAATACACTTAAAATTCCTGGTTGTTACGTTTAAATGTAACACCCCTAAGTCCCACATCGTGGAAGCCTATGTGAAGTGGGTACTTATATAGTAGAGCTTATCTTTTACTAACGCCGAGGCCTTTTGAGGAATAAAACCCCACACCTATACGGTGGCTAAGTTGGGGACAATATCTTGCGTGAACAGAGGTGCGGGCTATTACAGTGGTATCAGAGCCAATACCCAGCCGGAATTGTGGCTCCTGTGAGGACCACAGCGCCTGACTGAGGTGTTTGTGAGCCAACGAGGACGTTGGGCTCTGTAGGAGGGAAGAATGTAACACCCCTAAGTCCCACATCATGGAAGCCTGTGTGAAGTGGGTACTTATATAGTAGAGCTCATCTCTTACTAACGCTGAGGCCTTTTGAGGAACAAAACCCCACACCTATACGGTGGCTAAGTTGGGGACAATATCTTGCGTGAACGGAGGTGCGGGCTATTACAGATATATAAATATACAATGAACAATTGTAGATAGGTTAAAAAGAAACAACTCCTTAGCCTACATTATAGTTTGCGATAAACAACAAACAAATAGGTGAATGATGATAAGTGGCAAAAATATAAAAGAAGCTAGCAAGTGTTGTAAGACATTTGTTATTTTTCATATATATGTATTAAATTTAGAAACTGAGAAAAGTCTGTGCTAATTAAAATTTTCTTTAAAAAACTCATCACCTCTTGTAAAGACTAATGATTCAGGTTTTACTTTTATCATGAAGCATTAAACTAAAATAACAAGGAACAATTACCTTATTCTACTATAAAGATACCTACATCACCATACATATGATAGAGACATTGGCTCGTTACATAAATCACTGAAAGAGAAATAATACAACACATGAAAATTGAATACCTAATAGAAAGATTGATAGAATAAGGGAAAGCAATGTATAATCCGAAAAATAACCTAGTAGTTTTAGTTACCCGTAACCATGCCAAGTTGAACTATGCAGTAGTGTTAACCTAGACATTTCAAGTGAGCAAAATATTTGTGGTTAAAAGAGACATATAAGCATACAATAAACAATAGTTGGTAGGTAAACAAGAAATAACCCCTTAGCCTATAATATAATTTGCGATAAACAATAAATACTTAGGTAATATACGATAAGTGGAAAAAATATAAAATAAGCTGGCATAATTACAGATGATTATTAAAAACACATCAGAATAAACTAGTTGCAAAATGATCAAGGAACTAACCTTAAATATTCTGAGGGGTTAAACTGAAACCGAATCACCAATCATAGCAAAAACTACTCAAACACAAGCCATCTCCTTCGACTAAATCGCCAATCGCCCAAAACTGCCTAAAAAACTTACTACAATTCGCTCCTACCTTATCATCTGAACCATCTTATCTTTCTCGACATGCCTACAACCCTGCCGCTTGCAACCCGAATCCCAGAAGCTCAAACCGAAACTCAAATCAACAATCGTGAGTTACATTAACCCTTAAACGCTAAAATCAAACTCAAATCCCCAAATCACGACATGTTTGAACCATCAAATAACACTATCGTGCCTCCGATCGGCAATTGCCAACTCCAATTTCGAGCTCCCAAACAATTTTTCTTTTTCAGAGCTTGCATTTCGAATTTTTTTCTTTGTTTTCTTTGGAGCTTTGATTTCCTGCAAAAACAAAATAGTGAAACTAATAATCGAAACGATGGAATTAGGGTTTGCGCATACCTTGAATAGTGTTGACGATTTGTGCAGGTAGGGAAGTAGTAGAGCGCTAGAATTGAAATCCATCTTAGTTTCATCAGTTAAGCCAATAACATTTGGGTAATTGAAGTTTCGGAATCAAAGTGTGTCGGCGATACCGGTTTAACTGGAATGATTCCGCAATCAAGGGCTAGTGCAGTGAAACTGAGGAGGATGAAAAAGGTGAGGGGATTATCGGATGGGAATAAAAATAGCAACATGAGGCCCATAAGGATGCAGAGATCTAATAATGTCGGGGTATGCGACAGGAGTTTGGGGAGAGTTGTATGTTAGTGCACGGTCAAAGGCACAAATTAATAGGAACAGGGATTAGGAACAAAAGAAAATTTAGGTTTTGGACTAGAGGAGTATGGATAAAGATGAGGACTAAAAGAGAAGAAAAACAATACATGTGTGACGTTTCATTTCTAATATCCGGAGGAGTGCTGTGGAGCCTTGAAATCAAACTCAATTTTTATAGTATAGTATAGATTAATGACACACAATCACGAGATTAACCATTACTTGTAGTAGGAGCCTGCCCAGAACAGACCGACATATCCAGCATCAACAAGTAAATTTGGTTAATGTGAGAGGTCTAAGTGCCATTAGCCAATATAATTAGGACATTAAGACGTGAGGCTAATCCCAACTTATAATAGAAGCTTGCCCGGAACCGCTCGGAAAATCCAGCATCTACAAGTGAACGGTTTAATATGAGATGTCTAGGTCCATATACATATATATAATTGTGTGAAGTAGGCCTGCCTTGGAAAAGGTATCAAGTGGTTGTCCCACTTAGTTTGGGTATTAAGTAGTTAGGACTAGGTCCATTCCTAAGGTTCGCTCCTTGGTTTAGGACCCAAGTCATGGGATTCGCCCTTACAAAGGTCTTTAGTGGTCAATGGGCCCACCTTTATCTTAATAAGGTATTAAATAGTCTTTATAGAAAATGGTGTATAAATGGGGGTGGTTCTCAATGTAATGTTCGCTTCTTATCTAGGGGCTAGTGAGGGATAACCCATTGACGGATTATATATTTACATATATAAACGGACTTAGGAACCACCATCTAAGGGAAGTACTAAGTGGCTAGGAGTTCACCCATAAGGACAACTAGATAGTAACGAGAGGTTCTGCTAGGAGGGTCTTAAATGAAGTTGCGTTCCTGCCCCCAAACCTGGTAGTAAGTGGTCGTTACTATTTCTTGCCTTGCATTGTATTTTATGATGTGGACGTTAGAGATGAGGTTTCAAGTGGATAGAGGTGCGCTGAAGGTTATTAAGTGATTGTATGGATGTCCACCCTAATAGAATTAAGTAATGGCCTTAGGTGACTAGGTATAGCCCGCCTCATGGGGGTATCAAGTGACTGTAAGGGAGTCCTCCTTAGATTTACATGTGGGCCTTAAGTGACTGTAAAGAGGCACGTGTCATACGTTTTTTTGTGTATGTTTGTTTGCGTAGACATAGCATGCATAATTTACACTGACAAATATAGGAAATAGTCATTCCTAAACTTATATGTTGTTCATTCATCAGAACTTTATGTTCTAGCCTCCCTTCTCTTAACATAAACAGGTTAGAAGGTAAGCACCATGGATCGGTGATGATTAGTGATTACTAGGAGGTTGAGCCTTACGAAGGAGATTTAGTTATTTATGGAAGTATTATTATTGTTGTTGTTGTTGTTACCATTATGTAATTAGAATTACTATTGATGTACCTATTATCTACTGAGACTTGTTGTATTTGTCATTTATGGTACATCTATTTGTGAGTTATTATATTATATCCCTCCCGCTGTGTGAGATTATGGTTTCATTCATATTTCTCTGTGATATCCGTTTTTAGTATTTCCTTATAGGAACTAATGATCCGTTTAGAATGGCTCTAAGTTCCGATGGGCCTTTTCTGGGTCAGAACCGAAGCTCATCCCAAGGGGTTGTTACAAGATGACGCCTACCTATCTTATAGGTAATAAGTGGCTGGTTACCATCGTTCGCCTTATGTGGGATTTTGGGTAAATGCGTCAATGATGGAAGCCTTAAATTAGTATTAATTAGTAGCTAGTGTCCTCTAATTTATGTTAGCGTAAGATAAATCACCAGGTAATGCATTAAGTGATCGATATGTCCGCTTTGGTTCTTAAGTGATTGGAAGGGTCCACCTTTATCTTATATTGATAGTGAGGTCATAAGTGGCTATACAGAAATAATTAACCTCCTTATAGTAGAGAGGGTAGTTAGGAGCCTAACTCTTAGTCTTTGGTTATTAGATGAATGGTGTTTTAAAGGCTTCATACTTATGCATAAACATTCTATCTCGATATTGCGATATCTTTATCTTTTGGAATGCTACCTTATGCATGGTAGTTTGTCGTCGTGCGTAAATCTTTTCGAGGTTAGATTAGAACTACTAGCCTCGTTCAACATGTTTTAGGTTCTAACTGAAAGGCATATATTTGTGTATTTTAGACAGTGTTATTCATTTTCTACTCACCAGGACTTGTTGTTCTGACCCCCTTCTTATAACAAATCTCAGGTTTAGCTTGGGAAAAAAGGGCTTGACAGGTGTTCAGTTTGATTTTCGGTTCTCGTTCTCTTGTGCTCGATATCATTGTGGCGGTATGCTTTAAGGTGGCTGCCTTAGTCAGTATTAGTTATCTTATTTTGATTTCACTGTGAGTTTGTTTTATTTTACTTTGATTATGCTAGCACTCATTAATTGCAGGTACCAGATTTATACTCTCCATTCTTGGATGAGTTTGAGTTTCGATTTTTGTTGAAATTTAGAATCAGAAAAGTGTGGTGTGTTACATTTGGTATCAAAGCCTCAATCATCGGGCTCCACCTCTAAAGCATCATTGATCATCACTAATCCTGTGTCCTGAACTACTAACATGTTTATGTTATGAGGGGAAGGTTAGAACATAAAGTTCTGGTGAATGAAAAACATATAAGTTTAGGAATGACTGTCTCCTATATTTGACCATGTAAATTCTTATGTTATGTCCACGCAAACAAACATACACAACTAAACATACAAGGCAGACATCCTTATAGTCACTTAAGACCTATATGTCACTCTAAGGACAGATGTCCTTTCAACACTTAATACCCCACGAGTTCATCTAAGGGTGGACATTTTTACTGTCACTTAATACCCTATTAGGTAGGCTATACCTAGTCACTTAAGGACATTTCCTAATTTATTTAAGGTGGACATCCCTATAGTCACTTAATCCCTCCAGAGGACACCTAGACACTTATGACCTCTTCTCTAATGTCCACGTTATAAAATATATTGTAGGTCAAGAAATAGTAATAGCCACTTACTACCACGTTTAGGCAGGAACACAACTTCATTTAAGACTCTTCTCGCATACCATCTTGTTACTATCTAGCCGTCCTTTTGGGTGAACTCCTAGCCACTTAAAACTTTCCTTAGACAGTGGTTCCTTTAGGACTTTCAAATATATATATATATATATATATATATATTATATATATACACATACATACATACATACATACACACACCATCCCAAGGCCAGCCCTCACTAATCCCTAGATAAGAAGCGGACATTACTTCGAGAACTACCCTACTCATACGCTATCGCCTATAAAGACCATTTAATACCTTATTATGAGAAATACGGACCTAATAACCACTTAAAACCTCGAAGGGAGGGTCCCATGACTTGGGTCTAGCACTAAGGACTGAACCTTAGGAACGAACCTAGTCCTAACCACTTAATACCCAAAAAGTGGCAGGTCATCCACTTAACAGCTTTCCCAATGCAGGCCTACTTCACACAAATATATATATATATATATATATATATATATATATATATATATATATATATTGGACATCTCACATTAAGCCGACAACTTGTCGATGCTAGATTAGTTAGTCGGTTCCGGGCAGGCTTCTACTATAAGTTGGACCTAACCTCACATCATAGTGTAATAATTATAATAACCCATAGAACCTAAGCCTCTTACATTAATCTATCTTACTTATTGATGTTGGATATGCCAGTTGGTTCCGAATAGGCTTCTACTACAAGTAATGGTTAACCTCGTGTCTAAGTTTCAATAATTATAATTAAAGCCATTAACTCACACATATTCATTGAAATTCCTACGGGGGACATTCAAATTCTATTTTCTAATTTAAACGTATTTAGTACACCCTTAATACGCATTAATATGACATTTAACTACGCTATAAATAAATAGACTTGAATTAAGCAAATGGGAATAACGACCTAGTACGTTTGAAATGTCAATCCTAACAATTACAATTAAGGTATGCAAGTTAAGTTCCCTACCAATTAATATGGTCCAACATGTATATTCATAATTAATGATAAAAAGGGAAATAACAACACATATGAAGAAAACTTACAACCTAGGCTTGAATAGTTATTTAAATAATAGAAATGTAGACAAAATGCAATAAATCCAATTATCTATGAAAAACCTTTGCTTTTGGCGCTGCTTCACGTTTTAGACTAACATGGCATACAAAAAATTAAGATAATATATTGTAAACAATATGTTCAAACAGATCTATTTAGAATAGGCACTTAAACCTATTAACTTTACAATATTCAATCTCATGTTTCTAGCACACAGATGTATATAAACATAAAAATAAGAATTAAGTGAATCAGAACCAAAACTAAAAATTTCACAACATCCTAAGCCTAAATGTCCATTATCCAAACAGCACAAACCCAATGACAACATTTTTGATTGACCATTTCAGCAATAAATAAAATATAGGATTTGGAGGGTTTTTAGCATTATATTATGTTTAATCCAAATCCCATATAGGCATATTGTTCCTAATCTAAACTACAAAGGATAAGAAATAGAAACTTATAGGGTTTCCACTTACAATGATTTGAGGACGGAGAATAACAAGATATTTGTAGAGTCAGATTTGGATCTTGCCTTTGAAATCATGCTCCAATCCTTCTATTAATATATATGTATAGGAATCAAATGAATCAGAATCATACATACATATATATACATATATGTATATATAAACTATATTCTAGAACTATGAAATCTATATTAATCTTAGAGTAGGGAGGATAGAATTAAGGTTAGAAAATTAGAAGAGAAACATAACCTTATCTCTGAAATTAACAATGATTGATGGACAGTATGGAGGCATAAGGAGAAATAAAAATAAGGTTTGGAGTGAGGCTAGGGAGTCATATTTATAGTTACAAGTGTAAGTGTGGACCATTGGATTATTTAGATTTAATCCGGACGGTCTAACTAATGCAAAACTATATAAAAACCCATACAAAAATCAAGCCTCCCCACCCTCATTCACCAAGCAAGGTCAACCTCCCCCTAGAAGGGCGGTCGACCTCTTTGTCGACCCCCTTCAAGTGAAGCTGCACAAAGTGTGGGTTGGGTCATGTTAGACCAAATACTTCATTCGACCCGCACAAGTATGAGATTAAGGTAGTTTAACCCGTATCCGACCCTATATGAGGTTAGATATGGGTTGGGTTGGATTAGTAGGGTTAGGTCGGGTTGCATGAAACTAACTTAAAAAAATGAGAATATCAGATAAATTAAAAAAAATGTTCAGCATAATATATCGGATTTTAGCTAGCATAACGCATTTAAAATAACTGATCATTATAACACATATCTTGCTATAATTTCATTATAAAACACACTATATGAAATTAATTCACTACATAGTAGAATAAGTGTTTCATTTTGAAATACATTAAAATGATCTTTAAAATATCTTTTCCAAATTCTATCTAGTTTGTTGACATGAAATATGCTTTTTTGTTCATTTACCATAAAATACATAAACATTATTCGAGGATTAGACTATTGTAATTTTAAACTGACTGGTACTAAATTAGTTTTCTAATATAGAGTTGGGTTGGGTTAAAATAAGGTTGGGTAGAACAAAATAACACACCCAACCCATATATAGTATGTTATAAATTGTAACCCATATCCGACCCGAACTAGGATCGGTTGGGTTTATGTAGGTTGGGTCGGGTTAGTGAGTTGGGTCAGATTGGATATGGGTTATGTTCATCCCTACCCTTAAGGGTTGGGGTCGACCCCTTGGGTCCAAATCGTTCAGGAGATTAATTCTCCTAGTTGCTTTCCTTTTTTATTAATTGATGATTAATTTGATTTATTACCTTCTGTTTCTTGCCCCATTTCCATATAAATATATACAAATATATTCAAATCTTCTTGGAATGTTATTTTATGCTCAACTATAATTAATTATTTCTCAGATTAATATTTGAATTTCATCCCTTGTGTGTTAATATTTATGCATAACTTATTTTATTAATTTCTTCTACATATGGACTCCGTTATGAAAACAGATTGGAATTTCGCCACAAACACAGTAGCTATACTTTTATGGCCCAATTCCAAACTATCCAAAATTCTATTTATTTTCCTATTAATTTATTACTAATTATTATAATTTATTTTTAATTAAATTATCTTATGTCTAGCTAAGTCTTATTTTATAGGGTGTTAAAGATTAACTGGCTATAACCGAAGATTCGTTAAGGATTACTCACGAATACGAGCATTGTTGATTAAAATGACCAAAAAGGATATTAAGTTTTTTTAATTAAATAATTGTGAGGAAGCATTCCGTAGTTTAAAGCATTTTTTCATTTATGTGTGGAACTTAAGACTTCACTCAAGTCATTGCTTGTCGGTCTTAGTAAACCCTACGGGTGGTGATATACCCTGATTTTTCAACGCCTTTACACTACCTAGGTAGTCACCCCTAGAAATTGGCAGAGGTTCCCTCGAACCTGAGACCTATGTCTCATCCCAATTCGCCCACCTCTAACCAACTGAGCTAGGAGTGTCGGGTAGTTTGAAGAATTTATTGATCAATGCTCTAATGTTATAATAGAAGATGGTAATTAGGATTTGGTTGTATATAATAATGCTTGTAAAACATGATTAGGAGTTATTTTATTACAAAGAGGGAAATTCATTGCATATGCTTTTGGACTACTCAGACTACATGAGGTTAGGTATCTAACTCATGGTTAGAGTTAGTTGTTATTATCCTTGCTCTAAAGGTATGGAGAAATCACCTTCTAAGTGAAAAATTCAATTTGGACCATAAGCCTTTGAGATACTTACTCGCTCTGAAAGAGTTTAATATGAGGAAACAAAGATGGTTAGTTTCTTGGCATCGCATGACTTTGATATTGAGTATACGCTAGAGAAAGGAAACAAGGTTCCAAATGCACTTTGTTGTAAACACAAGAATGTAGTGTTAGCAATAATACAAAAATATAAAGACATAAAAGAATTGACTACTTATAGTATTCAGGTATGATTTAAAGCTAGTGCTAGTCAAGAGGCGTCTATTTATCATGCTTGAAGTTTAACTCGTAATGATCGACATAATAGCATCTAAGCAAAAGGATGGTCTATTTCTAGCCGAACGGATCAAAGGATTAAAAAATGGAAGTAAGATATATGATTTAAAGGACATCATCTTAGACCAAAATGGATGGTTAAGAAAGAAAGGTTGATTATATGCTATGAATATTGGAGACCTTAAGAGGGAAGATCTAAAGGAATGCCATATATATCAAATTTTATGGTTCATTAAGGAGGAATCAAAATGTATCAAGATATGAAAAGATATTTCTTATATGAAGGTACAAAGAATGCTAGGTATATGACCTAAGGACGATCCTACGGTTGCCTCGCTCAAGAAGGAGGCTGGTCGGGACCAAGTAATGATAGTATTCATCGGATACATGTCATCAATGCTCAGTGAGATGCGGAAAGACTAGAGATAAACCAACAGGCCAATGATCTTCCACTATCAAGACACTGGATGAGGGTCATGCCAATTAGATGATTTAGATTTGATCTTAGGGGCATGTCACATAGCTCTTGAAGTTGTCTTTCATTAGTTGAGGGAGGGGCTGGGGTAAGACCATAGCCACTGTGAAAAGAGATAGACATGTATGTAGGTTGTAACACCCCGTAAAAGTTAATTAACTAGACAATATAATTAATAAATAATAATAAGTTAAATTAAACATTAAAATATTGTCAAGCTGAAAAATGGAATTTTGTAAAATTAAGAATGTAATGATGAAAATATCATAGTTGTGTTTGTGGTGAGATTCCGATCCTTTTGCATATATAATATATCAAAATTGGAGTCCGTATGAAGAATTCAAATTCAAATTCATGTGTATATATATGCACATAAGAAGGGACAAGAATATTTAGTATAAGGAAAGTAATAAGTATATAAAGGAACAAGTTAATTAAATTAAATCCTTTCCACCTTAAAACAAATCAACTAGGTGTTTTGTCACCATAAAATGGTTAATGTTTATAAAGGAACATTTCATAAATTGATTATTTGAACTATTTATTTATACAATGTCCAAATATTAATGTCTTACACATAAAACGTATTCAAAATTGGATTTGAACCATAAAATGATAATTATATATACACACACACACACACACACACACACACACACATATGTGTGTGTGTGTGTGTTTGAATGCATTTCACAATTGTCATCATTTGTTGTTGTAGCAGTCAATCAAGCCTAGGATACAAGTTTTCTATGTTATCATTGTTCCCCATTTACATATATGTTTATATACATGTCTATACTTGATTGGTGAAATTTGGGGAATTGACTTGTATGCCTTTCTTTCGTTACAGATTGACATTTCAATGGTTTAGAAACGTTTAGTATATGTTTAATTTAGGATATTTTTTTATTTTTGTATATATATTAAATAATGTAATTAACATATAATAAATGCATAGTAAATACAATTAATTCAGGAAAGTAGTAATTTGAATTTCAAATGTCCCTTTAGGAATTTATTCGTATGTGTGTGCATTAACGGCTTTATTAATTGTAACTAATGACACGAAAATGCGAGGTTAACCATTACTTATAGTAGAAGCCTGCCTGGAACCGACCGGTTTATCCATCATCTACAAGTAAGTCTGGTTAACGTGAGAGTACTAGGTATCATGGACCATTATAAATATTGCACTAAGGCACGAGATCAAGCCCACTTGCAATAGAAGCCTGCACGAAACGTCCCCTCAAATCCAACATCTACAAGTAGATGGTTTAATGTAAGGGCCCTGGTGTGTGTGTGTGTATATTATATGTGTGTGTATGAGTAGGGATTTCTGCCTTGAGAATGTCTTAAGTGGCTGGCCTAACTAATTTGGGTTTTAAGTGGTTAGGACTAGGCATGTTCCCAAGTTTCACTCCTTAGTTTGGGCAAAAGTCATGGAACCCTCCTTTATTAGGTTCTAAGTGGTCTTTGGGTCCTCCTTCTCTAAAATGGACTAATGGTAACGTTAGGTAGGGTAGTTCTCCAAAAATTGTCCACTTCCTCTAGGAGCTATGTGGGGCCTAACCTAGGGACATGATAGGTACCCTACGCTGCATGCAACTGCAATTAACTGCCCGTCCACAGGAAGTCTTAAGTGGCATAGGAGTTCACATGTGATATCTGTTAAGTAGTAACATGGGAGGCCGCTGGAGGGGTCTTAAAAAGAATATTGGGTCTACCCTAAACTGGTATTAAGTGGCGAGTTACTACTTATATTACTATTGAGAGTACATATATAGCATTGACGTGATAGGAAGGGGTCTTAAGTGTCTAGGGTCCGCCATAGGGTCTTAAGTGATTATAGGGATCCAACTAAATTTAGTATAGTAGTATGGCCTTAAGTGGCCGAGAATGTCCACCTCGTTGGGTCTTAAGTGATCGAGGATCCACCATAAAGTGATAACGAAGGTCTTCAGTAACTATGCGAATGTCCACCTCATTAATTAGATTGATTGCCTTGTGTGTATGCTTGTTCGCATATACATATCGTGAAAAATCTATCTTGCCAAATATAAGAATAGTTACCCTTCAAACATATGTGGTTTTCATTCACCAAGACTCTATGATTTGACCTCCGTCCTCTTAACATACTTATAGGACAGTAGGTTGGACTTCATGCTGAGAGATGAAATGGTGGGAGCCAGACGATGAGCGAATCTATCTATTTATTATTGGCAGTATTATTGTATTTGGTATATTAATTGATGAACCTGATGTAACTATCTAGAACATGGTAGTAAGCTACATTATTGGTTTTCAATTTAAATGGTACATCTACTTTCTCATTATCATATTTTATCCCTTCTGCTGTGTGAGATTCTATCTCATTATATTGCTCTATTATTCTATGCAAATGAAATTCCTTGTAGGAACCAACGACTCGGGCTTTTTCCAGGTTGAAATTTAGGCCCACTCCATGTGGGTTGTTACATAGGTATCTATATTATAGGCCTAACGAAGCTGTCTTTTAAAGATGTCGAAATCTCCCGATTGAGTTCCATGTACAAGTGCAGCCTGATTGTGGAACTCAGGTTGTAGTAGGTAGTACGTTCATGTGAGGGTCTTGATACATGCACTGGGTGGTGTATCGTAGACATCAAGGCATTTAACTCTGCGTCGGGGATTAGCTCGACCGTTGAGTTCAGATATGAGGATGTGTATGCTTACGTGGCGAAGCGATGATGATTTTATGCATTTACGTGGCGTAGTGATGGAGATTATGTACGCGACTAGGTGTAGTATGGCGGTTAGGTATGCTTCCATGGCGTGATAGTGGATACCGTATGAGGAGGGTACTATGGGGAGTACCTTGAGATGTCGGGAATTTAGCTACATATATATGATTTATTAGATAAATTTACTGGGAAGTAGATGGGTATGATTTATGAGAAAAAATCGAAAGTATATTGGGAAATAAACCTGAATAACTAAATAAATATGAACCATTGATAGAACGGTACATGTAGTGTTATCTGTTAAAAAAATTGTCTAATCACCAGAACATTCGTTCTGACCCCCTACTTATAACAACCCCACAGGTTAGACAGGTGGTTGAGATTTTGTAGCTTAGAGACACTTGTTAGATAAGTGTCATTATATTAGTAAGTATTTACCTACTATTATGTTTTATTCCCTTCCGCAGTGAGATTTCTATTATGAGCTTTGATGTGTATATCTTTGACTTTCTGCATGATACCAGACAAGTCAACTCGAGCTTCATTAGATTTGGATTTTTGAAAAAAAAAAATCGGTTCTATCAAAATTAGAGTTGTTACATTTAGTGTCAGAGCTCTGGTTTAGGAATCCTATATGGATAGTGAGTGAACGTATTTGTATTTTTAAAATATTAATATTATATATATACCTATATCCATAGAGGAGCCCACTAATTAAGTAAAGTAACGCATGGAAAAAAAAGTTGGGGTATTGGTTTTGTACACTAAGGAATTGATTATGGAAGTTTGAGAAATATAGGCTCATGAGTGGCAAAGAATGTAGAGTGTACAATACGTTTTGAAAAAGAGAAAAGATTCCATATGTTAATATCCGAAATTTTGGTATTTCAGATTAGTGGATTGGGAAGTAGGGCCTTGTAAGTTAAAAAAAATGGATTAGGAATTTATATGTATACACATTTGGCGCTAAAGTGGCACGTCTTATTCTTCAGTTTAGACATAGTTTGGTAAGAATTTATGTGAAGGAGAAACTTAGAACAAAGAAATTGGAAAATGCAAAAATTAGAAACTACTTTGTACATAGCCCCATAGTTAAGACATAAAAAAATAACTTGAAAAAAAACTGTAAACGTAGAAAAATATTTCTAGAAATTTTTTTAAGTTTTAAATTTTACAATTTTAGAAATTCACTGGTTTGTAGTATTAAGAGTTGCATTAAAATGATTTTTGATAAAAAATTGTGCAAACTTGTTTTCAAAAAGTATTTAATGCGTAAGCAAGTTGTGGGGTTAAGCAATATAAAGGGTTAAGAGAAAGCGTGAATATAAATGAATTAGCCTTATGTGGTGCATAGGCGATCTTGAGGGAAATAAAATATAAAAGTTTTAATACAGGGTTGATTGTGACACACTTTAACTTGTTGTAATAAGAAAAATTATAATATAAGTTTTTATGAATCATTAAGTTTGTAATTAAAAGTATTTTTATAAAGTGGTAAGGAAATGTGCGGCAAAAGAGGTGTACAAAATATAGGTGAAGCACCATATTTTGTGCTACCTATTTGCCAAAAAAAATTCTTTGTTTTTGAAGTTTCCTTATTACTTTACACAGAACACAAAAGTCCTCTTTAGAAAAGGTTCATATAAACTTATACTTATTTAATTAAAAATAAATTTGTGAGAATGGTCCCATTAGTGTGCATGGACAGTTGGTAAAGTTTTGAGGAAATTTTTAAAAGATGTTTCGAGTGGTTCCCATTTAATAAAAAGAAGTAAAAAAGTAAATTTTAAATTTGCATGGTCTAAGGGAAGAGGATAATAAGGAAATGAATAGGAAAAGAAAGTTGAGAGTTTTATAAGTAAATTTATGATATGGTTAGTAATTAATAGAGATTCTTTTTTAGTTCCCCTTGAGAAAATAAGAAAGTTTTCTTTTAGTATAGATTTGCATTCCTACGCAATGTTCTATTTTAGAAAAATAAAATAGCTTAGTGGGATATTTGCAAATTTGGTGTACCGCTTAGGCACTCATATATTTTTATGTTGTGCTACAGTTTGCACTAGTGCATAAAAAATTGCAAATTTGGTGTACACATTATTGCTCCATATATGCGAGGAATTACATAATTCTACCTTACCAAATTTTGGTGACGATATTTTCTAAGGGTGGGAAAATGTAACACCCGCATTTTTAAATAATAAAGATTAACAAAGTTGCCAAAAATAATTATGGAAAAGTGTGTGTTTGAAATTTGAAAATGAACGCATGCTATAAATTGGGAAATAAAATGAAAAGATCCCACTAACTAAATGTGCAATTGTATGTATGTATAATTAAATAAAAAGAAACGAAAGAATAGAATAAATGGTACACACTTTAATGGTATAAATAATGTACGTTTGAATTTAAAATAACAAAAGGTTGTTAACGTATTAACAGGCTTAACTGTTTAATAAATATAAACTTCTAGTATAACCATGTTTGAAATTGGAATTTGATGTATGTTATAAACGAAAAATAATTAATATCAAATTACAACATTTCTTTGATTAATAATGCGCGATATAAATGGAATAAAATCACACAATTAAAAGGGAATCCAAATGACGTTAGTTAAACAGTGTTTTATTTAAAAGAAAATGAAGCAAGTGCATGTAAATATACGTTGATATGTTTATTTCAAGAATATATGTGCGTGCATATTAATTTTAGTAATGAACACATTAGACACAGAGATTTAATACATGTTGAGAATAGAAGAAAATTTAGTAAAAACCGGAAATGCAGATAAATGTTTTGTAAAGCTGTTATAAAAGAATCGACAAGTATAAATTAGGGGAAGTTAATATACATGTTAATGGGATATATGGTAAGCGTTTAAATTTAAAATTAGGACGCATGTTAAACCAGAAAACCGGAGAATAACGTTGAAAGCAATGTTCAAAAAAAAAATATGTGCATATTAAATACTCGTTGAATTTGAAACTAATGGGCAAAGAAATGGAAAGGAATAAATTTAAAACGTTAAGAAAATAATAACATTTATAAAATTAGAGGAATTAAACACATAGGAATTTGAAAGCATAAGGAAAATAAATGCGCACATTTATTTACGCGTTTGAACATGCGTTACAAGCTGGAAATAATAATAAAAAAGTTAATAAATATAAACATTAATAACAACGTTTATCAATCGGATGGACATGGTTCTTTTTAGCAGCTATAAATAAACCAGTTGGGCATAGCCTTCAAATCATATTTTCTGAGAGGACATCATAATTATGCCATTTTCTTTCCTTCTCCAAACTCTTCATAAAATATATATGTTAGTTTAAGGATTTCTATTTCAAGATTTGGAGATGAAAGGTTGAAGATTAGGCTATGGGTGCTCAGATTTCATGTCCGTGTGAAATTTGAATTAAAGAAACCGCGAATGTCAGATCTAAACCAGATTCAGAATTGGAGAGCTATCAGGTAAGTGGATTTAAATTATATTTTTCATATAATGGTATATGATATCGTTTGAGTCATGTAAAGTTAATAAATTATTCTATCATCCCTTTTTCCTCCCTTCTACGTTGGATTTTGCAGTTTGAAATTGAATCGTGTTATGCGCAAAATAATTGAATTGTGGTTAGACGCAAATTAACTAAATTATAGTAATGTGCAAAATAATTGAATTTAGTTAGAAGCAAATTAATTGAATGATGGTTATGCGCAAATTAATTGGAATTTTGAACAAAAGAGAAAATTTTGATGCTTTGGTGCTAAATGAATATATTATGTCAAAATTATGATAAAAAGGTGAAACTTGATTATTTGGGGCTAAATAAATGTATTATGTCAAAACTGTAATAAAAAAGAATTTTGAAAGTTGGCGAACTTGGTTAGACTTACTAAATAAACGTGACACAGATTGGCATGGCATAATTAAGGTTATGTGCAATAAATCTATAGAAAAAGGGTAAATATGAGAATTTTCATGTTATTTGTAAGGAATCACCTTTCAAATTTAAAATGGAATAAATAAAGAAATTGGGAAATGGATAAGAGATAGGAAATAATAATATAACAACTAAAAAGTGAGAAATAAGTAATGGACTGAATCAGTTGGTTGTGGAAAAGGGATACATTTCCATAGTTAAATTTTTGTTAAATACAAAGAACGTAATCTCAAGAAAAAGGGATAATGTGGATTAGTTAGAAATAGGGATTTTGTCGTATTGTGTACTAACCAATAACCTAAAAAAATCTACTCGCAATTACAGGTCTCGGTTAATTTATAGTATGGAAATAGATTTTAGTACATTTCCAGCAACAACCTAGATAAGGTGTGTGAATTATTTCATGTAAATGTGTGAACTTACAAAGAGGTAAGTAGATTAGTGTCATGACTGTAAGAGTTATGTTAAATAATAAGAAACCCACGGAGTATGTAATGAACGGGGAATGTAACCTATTATAATAAATTTTTATAAGAAGGAAATGTAATATAATAAGCAGACTTGTCATGGGGACAAGTAGGATTATAACGTACAGGTTACAATTAAAAGATGAAATGGAAAGTAAGAGGCTTATTATAAGTGAACTTAAATTACGAGAAATAAGTTTAATAAGCAAACACACAATTACAGTTGTGGTGATATTATAACATGTGGCTATAATTAAAGGGAAAAGAGTAGAGTAGGCTTATTATTAATAAACATATAACTAAGGAATTAAGTTTAACGAATATAATAATAAGTAGTAGTTTCTTCCGGCAGCGAGAGCTGATTGGGGAAAAAAAGTGGGCAGCAAAATGAATGATAGGTGGTCTGTTTCGGCAGCGAAATCTGATTAGGGAAAATACGCGGCCAACTAAAGCTAATAAAAAAATAACTTGAATTCAGAAAAAAAATAAGTAAATGTTTAATTTAATTAGTAATGCAGTAAGTAAAACAAGCATGTAATTGAATATTAGGCATAGGGTCTAATAACATAATGAAGAGATGCGCTTGGACCGGTCTATACGTATTTGGGATGAAGAGCCTAAAAGGGCGGATCATCGTGGGTGTCTGGAGACACGAGAGAGCATGTCTAATTTTTTTGTTTGACGGGACTGGAAGGAAGTATGAGACTTATATGGGACATGGGAGGGTACTCTGAGATGCCCTCTGGGGAAACCAAATGAAGACGTATGCCAGAGGTAGGCCTGTAGTTTCATCTAAGAGTATACCTTGGCAGAAATTACGATGTGGTAGCCAGAAGGCTGGGCAGATGACCTTAAGACGATTCAGCGGTTACCTCGCTCGGGAAGAAGGTCGGTCAGGACCAAATAAGAATAGTAATCGTCGGATACCTGTCATTGACAATCTGTGGGATGCGGAAAGACTATAGTTAAACCAACAAGTCAATGATCTTTCACTATCAAGACACTGGATGAGGGACACTCCATTTAGATGCTTTAGATTGGATGTAAGGGGCACGCCACTTAGCTCTTGAAGTAGTCTTTCACTAGTTGAGGAGGGGCCGGGGTGGGGCCATAGCTACCGTGAAAAGAGACATACTTACATGTAGGTACCTGCATTGCAGGCCTAACGAAGCTATCTTTTACAGATATCAAAATCTCCCTACTAAGTTACATGTACCGGTGTAGCACGATTGCGGAACATAGGTTGTAGTAGGCGGTATGTTCGTACGAGGGCTCAATGCACACACCGGGTAGTGTATCGTAAACATCGGGTCTTTAAACTTCGTGTCGACTCTTATCTCGAGTGTGAAGTTCGGATATGAGAACCCGTACGCTTACATGGTATTACGATGATGGTTCTATGTGTTGAAGTGGCGTAGTGATGGAGATTCAATACGCGACTAGGCGTAGGATGGAGGTTAGGTATGCATCCGTGGCATGATAGTGGAGACTGTACGAGTAGGGTACTATGTGTTGAAGTGGCGTAGTGATAGAACTGTTTATATACGAGGAGGGTACTATGTGTTGAAGTTCGGATATGAGAACATGTACGCTAACATGGTATAATGATGATGGTTCTATGTGTTGAAGTGGCTTAGTGATGGAGATTCCATACGTGGCTAAGCGTAGGATGGAGGTTAGGTATGCATCCGTGGCGTGATAGTGGAGACCGTACGAGGAGGATACTATAAAGAGTTCCTTGAAATGTTGGGCATTTAGCTACATATACATGATTTGTTAGGTAAATCTACTGGGGAGTAGATAGGTACGATTTATGTGGAAAAATAGAAAGTATACTGTGAAATAAACCCGAATAACCTAATAAACATGGACCATAGAACTGTTTGTATAGTGTTATTTTTGGAAATATAATTTGTCCATTCACCATAACTTTCGTATTGACCCGTTTCTTATAACAAATGCACAGGTTAGACATGTTTTTGAGATTCCGCAACTTAGGGACATTTGTTAGATAAGTGTCACTATATTGGTAAATATTTACCTACTATTATATTTTATTCCCTTCCATTGTGAGATTTCTATCATGAGCTATAATATATTTATCTTTGACTTTCTATAGGATACTAGACAAGCCAACTCAAGCTTCGATAGTTTATATTTTTGATTAAAAAAATTGGGTCTATCGAAATTCAGGTTGTTACACTAACCATTCTGATGACAACCTACCTAGATATATGAAAATAGAAATTCATGATTATTGGACAGTAGCTATCTACATCCACTCCATAGTTTTATATGTAGGATGACTATGAATCCATCAACACATGTAAGAAGCTGCCATACACATATCATAATTATACCTTTGGGATGGTTATGAACCACAAAAGTAAGTTTTTTTGGCAACCCATGAATAATTATAATGTATTGGTATCCCTAATATACCTCCCGTAATATAAATATAATAACTAACCCCATTAGTATCCCCAATAATCACTGTTAGTCAACCCCTATTGGTTTCCTCAATATTACAGGATTTAATTTCACTTATTGATCTCCCTAATACGTACACAAATCATGTATCAAACATTAACAATAACTAATAGCATACAAAGAAATGGTTTGAAATCATAACAATCATACAGGCTAGACAAGCATGTCATGCTTATCCTTAATGACCCTTTATAAAGATGTTGATACAAACAAAATAACAAATTGATGGACAAAGCTTATCGACTTCATACATAAGCTATCTACCTACGGATTTAAATATGGTTTTTTTTAAAAAGGTTCAAAAAGGTACCTTATTGATAAAGTTGATAAGCGATAACCCTGGAGGCGATAGCCTTAAGTCATTTTAGAAAACAGTTAAGGAATAGGCCTTGCCGACCTACTCAGAATAACAAGGTACTGAGGTGACAACCTCAAATGGTTTTGACTAGTTTGTAAACAAAGCTTGTCTCCATGGACGATAATGTCAAGATTATAGAGGTTATAGCCTTAAGATTTAAAATAGGTTTAAAGACAAACTGTAATGTCCCGAATTTCCGTACTCTTTTAGTCGTCTAATAACACCACACGTCCAACCCAAATAGCACAAAAATACGAATCATTATTAGAAAGAAGTTAGAGGATGAGAAATAGAAAGAAATATTAGAATAGAAGGAAACGAAGATCATAAACTCACAGCGGAACGAATAAAATATATTAAATAACATAACTTTTGAAATACACATCGGTAACTGTACATACATACCATCATCAGAGCACAACAGTTATTCCTAGAACAGTTATAAACACCTGTTTCCAGATACAACATAGGACACAACGGAAAATATGATAGTCTATAGCTAATTGATGAAGCCTCCTGCTTCGAGCTCCTCCAAGTGAATCTGTAAAATCCTGACTACTTGACTGCCCGTACAAATTTGAGCACCCAAGAGTTTAGGGAAAACAAACAAATAAACTCTGGGTCAGTCATGGGACTGGTGTGAGTAAACTCCAACCATTTGTTTAACTTTCAAAATCCTTACAAAAAAATGATAATCGTAAGACCGATCCACACATAAACACGGATGGTTTTTACCTTACAATAACCAAAAACATTTTTGATATCAAATCTGGTGGTATTATAATCGTGTCTACATCAAATAAATAGCAATCTAGCGGAACGCTTGCATCTCACGCTCCATATATAATATAAAATCAAAAACCGCAGGGTGCTTATTGGAGATTGGATTTCCAACATGACAAGGTATGAAACCACCTTCCGATAGTGTATCTCTAGAGGGGAATACACTGGGTTCAACAAGAACGTCTTGCTGCCCGGCCCACACATGGCTGGCCACTCATTTAGCTTGAGTGTACAGAGCATATTATCACCAACGGTTGTGATCAGCAACCATTACCGACAGCATACAGCAGCGTATAGAATAAGAAGCAATTGGAATTTCTCTAGATCAGGTGATAATACCCCTAATGGGAATGACTCACATGGCCATGCTGCCCATCCGATTTTTGTCATTTCCCGGATGATGAGGCTTGAGGTTGCTATTATCTTTCAGCACATCTTGCCATCGTTTACTTTGAATGTCACGTCGTCATACATTCGTCCATATACGTTGTCTTGGGATTGGACAAACTGAAGGCACCATCTGATTAATCCATCTTAGGCAATTTCTACCTAGGATTAACAGAACGGACCTTGCACTTTACTCCGTCTTCAATTATCTTCAGCATAAGTTGATTCGTAACGCTTATGCCAATACAGAATGGTTTTCAGATAATAAATCTGATCCCGGTCTCTCCATATTGACAACGGAGGTATAAAATAAATCAAAACTTTGATAGTCGGTGATTTAACTATCAGAGAAACATCCATACAATCAACGGTCCTATTTCCAATTGGAAATTCTACCGATCAAGCATCAAACAACATTGGCCACTTTTTAAATCAATTCCTTATTATATTATCATTTCCAATTCCTATTTCCCATCTTTTGTATCCTTTCAAAACTCGATTTTCTCTCTCAGTTCTTGGAAAAACATTTCCAATATTATAATTTCTTTATTTGAGAAAATATATCTTATTCTAGTTAGAAACATTTCTAAATATTCACGAAATCCTTATTTTCTATATTTAGAAAATATACCTTATTAATATCGGAAAATATTTCCATATTCCATTCCTTTGACCAATTCAATTCATTTTCTATGCGTAGAAAATATCTCTTATTTTATTTGGGGAATCATCTCAAAATCCTTTTAAATTAACCCAATGTTATAAAAACATCATTATTATAACTCAAACCATTAATCCTTTATTAACTAACCATATTGCTAACTATTCTTCACTATCGAACCTTAACCGTTCCTCCATTAATCAGAAAGTCAATCAAGTTAGGGTATAATTACCTCTCAGACCTTAATTGAACAACATTCTCAACTTTGAAATAGTCAAAGCTCACAACTTCAAACAAAACATCGCTTACGCGACTCTCGGATTCAATCTAAGAATACACTTCTTTTACGGAAAAACATTAATTATAACGGTAGCGTTATAATTGTTGTTTCCAAATATTTGATTTATAAAACATTTATTTAAGATAGAATTACAATCACTGTTTATATTTATAGAACATTTATTATAATAGTAGCGTTAAAATCGATGTTTAGATTTACAAAACATTTATTATAACGGTAGCGTTAAAATCGTTGTTTACGAATATTTGGTCTATAAAAATATAACTTGTACTGTGACGACCGCCCACAGCCCCTGCACTATACAAGAGGAATAATCCATCGAAAGGTGTGCCAGGTGGCTATGGACGATCATCAAGGTCTGGTAGATAAATGAAACCTGTCGCAAACTCACAGCGCAGGGATAAAATATAATTGAACATATAAGACAGGTAGTAATAGTGAAGCAGAAACACTGGACTTTCATACAACTAGAAAGTAATATCCACAAACTTGGAAATAGTGTTTATACAAAGTTGCCTCAGTACATCACTCAGAAAAGCAAACAGCGGAAATCCAATTATTAGATAGTAGTAAAACTGGTACGTGAGCCTCCTGCTCGTCATCGATCAGCATCGTCATCCTCACTAAAGCATTACCTATCACCTGTTACTTAGTCTGGCCATCCAAAACCAGATGAACAACCCAAGGTGATAAGAGGAAACATAAAACCTTGAGTTAGACAACGATCTTAGTGAGCGATAAAATAGCTAACAAACTTCAACAATAAAGTGTATGAGAAGGGATAAGTAAACATACTAATCTACCCACGACACCAGAGAAGAACTCAACCTTATCTTCCCCACATCGGACAGTGATAGCCTTTACAACCTATTCAACCAAAGGAATAACAATTCATACATGGGAACCAGAACAACCATTGATAACATTCATAGCATCCAGATTACCTAGGTCTCACGTAGACAATCCTAATCGAGTTTAGCATTCCCCAAGTAGTCTCCCCAGAGGCCTAAACCAATATCAGTTAAGCACTCAAAGAACATCTCCCTCGACTTTGGATAATCTGTAAGAGATAGTACAAACAGAACAAACAATCATCCATGACTGACTCTAGCTATCACCGCTAATCCTTCTTAACAACCGTTAATCGTATGACGGCCAACCTTGCCATATGTCAAGGGCTAACGGTAACCCCAGTTCTAGCATAATCTCCATATGTCCAACCTTAACAAATTCCAACCTTGACAACTAGGCCTTTCAATGATATCCAAGGTACTCGACCTACAATCGATCTTTTGGGTGCCCCATCGTACCCCTGCTTTGAGCCTGCTAGAACTTATGACAACGATAATCTCTCGGCCTTCAATATCTCTAGTCGTCCAACCTTGACGACTATTTACTACTCAAGCGACCTTCTCGAGCAACCATTATCCGCCTACTAAAAGACCTTTGAGTTGTCTGCCTATTCGTTGCTTTTCACCGAACAACGAACATATCACATCCCTTCGAACATCCCCTTCTGGATTCTCGTCGAAGCCACCACCATCGTTGAACCAACCAACATCTCTATAAGGTTCAAAGCAATCCATAACATTATTTCAACACTTCCTAACTTTCCAATTGAACTCATTTTGAAGTCACATCATCACCGGAAGTGTCCGACCAGAAATGGCTGTCCAAAATAGCCCGACCCCTTTGGTCTGACCCGACCCCCTTTAGGCCCGACCGACCCCCTTTTATCCGATCCGACCCACCTTAATCTGAAACAGAATGGTCCAATCCACTTTAGCCTGATCCAAAATGGTCTGATTCACTTTAACCCAATTCAGAATGGTCCGACCCGACCCCCTTTAGTCTGACCCGACCCCCATTATTCTGACCCGAGCCAACTTTGACTTGTCCTCCACGACAGAATTTGAGCCCGACCCGACCCCCTTTAGTTCGAACCGAGCCAACTTTGACTTGACCTCCATGACAGAATTTGAGCCCGACCCAACCCCCTTTAGTCCGACCCGAGCCACTTTCTGCGCATCTTCAATTCTACTCCGATTTCGATCAAAACTTCGCCAAACGACGAATCCGACGAAACCAACTCAACCAAAATCATCAAACACAATCATAAACATATCATAACATTACTAACCACATGAATATGACGATTACCATAAAAATGATGTAAATCTCACCAAAAACCATTAAAGTGAACCTATGATCAAAATGAGAGTTCTAACTAACATAAACACGTAAAATGACATGAAATTGTTGAGTAAAACTTGCTAGATAAGATCATAGGGTTATGAAAATGGACATGTATTGGTATAAATCTACGATAAAACATTCCAATTTGATGAGAAACATATACAAACACTCATATACTTCATTGCATTCATGTGAGAGATGTAAATCATTCACCAATTATCCAAAATAAAGCAAAATGATGAAATAGAATTCCGGACATCGAAGAGATAGCTCCTAGCCCTTCGATTTGATGAATCCTTACTTGAAATGATGTAGATCTAGCCTCCAATGGTGTAGATCTATGATTTCCATCCTTAGATTTGGATTTTTAATGGTGGAAATGTGTTAGAGGAAGAAGGAGATCAATGCCTCCAAATGAGAGAATGGGAAAGTAACCCTTTTCCCTCCACTCTCACCCCCTATTTATAGGATTCCACCAAGGCTCCAAAATCTGAATAACCAACTGAAAAACCTTTAAATAGCGATTTCTCCCAAACCGCTGAGCCAAATCTTTAATGTACCACTCTATAGAAAGGCAATCATCAATTCCTTTCCAATGGCACAGGTCTCACCCTCTGATTTGACCTAAGTCAAAAGTTATGCCTTGTACAAGGTTGACAGGGGCAAAATGGTCACAAACAAAATCGGTAAAAATTATGAACATGTCTCACATCCCCATAAGCAACATATTAAAAGATGAGAATGATCCAACCCTCAGAGAATGAAATAAAAATATTTTATGATCTTTCGATACGTAAAATGTGGGTTGTTACATTCTCCCCCCTTAAGAATTTCGTCCCCAAAATTCCAAACACACAAGTAATCACAACGATTATGTATGCCTATCATCCATGAGAAGCCAATTCTATCATCCAAAGTAGCAACCATCAAGCCATGCATCCATAGCCTTATCCTAGCACGCGGATATATATCAAACAACAGCAAGATACATTGATATAACGAAAATATGATATCAAAGGATCCTACCGACGAAGAGTTTTGGATGAGTCGCTCTCATGCTCTCTTCCGTCTCCCATGTACAATCATCTCCATCCTCACTCCATTGTACCTTGACTAGCGTAACCATCTTCCTCCTGAGCTGTTTCGTGTCATTCCCCACAATACGAAGTGGCTTACGAGGTCTCGAAACTACGGTCTCTACTTCAAGGTCTTCGTACTGATCTGGAGATACCACCACATTCGAATCATGCACGAATTTCCGTAGAAATGACACATCGAACACATTATGCACACTTGACATCTTGTCGGGTAACTCCAATCTATATGAGAGCTTTCCAATTCGCTCGATTATCGGAAATGAGCCAACAAACCTTGGAACTAACTTTCCTTTCTTGCCAAATCTAACCATTTGCTTCAACGACGAATCTTTTACGAAAACCATAACGCCCACGTCGAATTCCAAGCCCTTACGATGCTTGTCGGTGTAACTCCTCTGACGGTCCTGGGCTGCCTTCATTCGTTGTCGAACTGTCTCGATGCAATCCAAGGTTTCTCTAATCATATCAAGCCCAAGTACCAACTTATCTCCAATTTCTAGCCAACATGCTAGAGAATTGCATGGTCTTCCATACAACGCTTCGTATGGTGCCATCCCAATACTAGATTGGTAGCTATTATTATACGCGAACTCAACCAGATTAGATAGTCTTCCCATGATCCTCCGAAGTCTAACTCACAAGCCCTTAGGAGATCTTCAAAAACTCGATTGACTCTCTCGGTCTGACCATCAGTTTGGGATGATATGTCGTACTTAATCACAACTCGGTTCCCAAAGCTTCTTGCAAACTTTTCCAAAATCCACTCGTGAATAATGGATCTCGGTCACTTACTATACTCTTTGGGACACTATGGAATCGAACTATCCATCTCACATAAAGTTCAGCCAATTTCGATGCCGTCCTAGTTGACTTGACAGGAATGAATCTCGCACTTTTAGTCAAACAATCCACGATGACCCAAATCCCCTCGTTTCCTGCCCTGGTTCTAGGTAGCCCATCGATAAAATCCATTGATACTTGCTCCCACTTCCATGTAGGAACTTCCAATGGCTGAAGCAAACCACTCGGCTTCTTCTATTCAGCTTTCACCAACTGACAGTTCATACACTTGGAAATGAACTTTCCAATATCTCTCTTCATCCCTTCCCAGTAGTAGACTCTCTTCATGTCCTGATACATCTTATTTTCACCAAGATGAATTGTCAACTTCGAGTGATGACATTCTCTCAGAACCTCATCCCTCAGTCCGTCGATATCAGGAACAACTAATTTCCCTTGCTTTCAAAGCCAACCTTCTCGATCGACCTCGAACTCTTTATCTTCTGGTTCCAGTTTCTGAACGAACTCGACAAGCTTCGCATCTTTCTTTTGGCTCTCGCCAATGCTTTTGATAAGAGTAGGTTTTATCGACAAGCTTGCCAACATTTCAGGTTCCAACTCACACCTGGGCTTGAAATCGAACCTTGCCAAGTACTCGAGGCTCTACCATTCCGAAACATCGCTCCCAAACTTGCGTTTCTTCAACTTAACGCATCTGCAACTGCGTTGCCCTTACCTAGAGTATAGGCTATGCCAAAATCAAATGACGCTAGAAACTCTAACCATCTTTCCTGCCGAAGATTCAAATTCTTTTGGGAGAAAAGATACTTCAACGACTTGTGATTCGTAAACAACTCGAATCGAACTCCCAACAGGTAATGTCTCCACATCTTTAGAGCAAATACAATTGCCGCCAACTCCAAATCATGAGTTGGGTAATTCTTCTCATGCGGCTTTAGCTGTTGACTCGTGTAGGCCACGAGCTTATTTCTCTGCAGTAGTACTGCTCCAAGTCTAGTACCACATGCATCGGTATATACCACCATCTCTTCATTCCCACTTGGAATGATCAACACAGGTGCATTCGTCAATCTCTCCTTCCTGATTTCAAATGCTTGTTCACACTTTGCATCTCATGTGAACACTTGGTTTTTATTCGCCAATCCTGTCAACGGTGCAGCTACCTTGGATAAATCCTTGATAAACCGTCGGTAATAACCAGCCAACCCAAGGAAACTTCGAACATCTGTCGCATTCTTAGGTCTATCCCAGTCCTAGATTGCCGCCATTTTAGCGGGGTCAATCGCTATCCCATTTCCAGAAAGTACATGGCCTAAGAATCTCACTTCACTCTTCCAGAAGTGACACTTGGAAAACTTAGCTCTCAGTTGATGCTTTCACAAGATTTCTAACACAACTCTTAAGTGCATCTTGTGCTCTTCCTCATTTCTGGAGTAAACCAGAATATCATCCACGAACACAAGCACGAACTTGTTCAACTGATCTCTGAACACTCTATTCATAAGATCCACGAAATACGCTGGTGCGTTAGTCAATCCGAATGGTATCACCAACCACTCAAAGAAACTAGATGGTGTCCTAAAAGCAGTCTTTGGCACACTATCCTTAGCCACCCTCAACTGGAGAAATCCCATTGCTAAATCCATCTGAGAAAACACTTTGGCTTCGTGAAGCTGATCGAACAGGTCATGTGTCCTTGGCAATGGATACTTGTTCTTCTTAGTCACCTTGTTCAGCTCACGATAGTCTACACACAATCTTAACGAGCCATCTGCCTTGGATGCAAATATGACTAGTGCACCCCACTCGGAAACACTCCTCCGAATGAACCCTTTACCCAAAAGGTCACGAACTTGCACCTCTAACTCTCGTTGTTCCTTAGGCGTCATCCGCCTAAGGGGCATAACGATTGGTCTAGCACCTTCGACCAAATCGATCCTAAACTCGATCTCACGATGCGGCGGTAACCCTTTGACATCGTCAAAGACATCTACATACTCATTAGCGATCGGCACTGATGACAGGTCTTCTTGTGGAATCCCAAGCGAATATAGATAACTCATGAAGACCCCATCTTCGCGCTTACATCTAATCAACACCTTTCTCCCTTCCACATCCCCGACCCTCACCTCTAGCTTCTCGCAATTCACCCTTGCCGCATACCTCTTGAGCCAATCCATGCCCAAGATGATCCCAAACCCAGCGAAGTTAAGAACAAGGCAATCACACACAAAGGAGCAACCATGACTCGACAACACTAGACCACGACATATCATGCAAAGATTTAACGAACTCCCAATTAGATTAGTCACTACGAAGGGTGTATCACAAATCTCAGGTTCCAAACCCAAGAGACACACAAGCTCATTGCAAATGAAAGAATGTGATGCTCCAGTATCGAAAAGCATACGAACTGAAACACCATTAACAGAAAGAGTACCTTGCACCACAACACCCTTTCCCTTCTCCTCTGCAGTAGGAGCTCTTAAAGAAGTTGGCACAACATCCAAAGCATATGCCCTCATAACCTGCTTGCCCTTAGCTGATTCTGGACAATCTTTCTTCTAATGCCCAGGCTTCCCACATTTGAACCACTTCTTCTCAGCTTTGGGATTATTGCACTCATTAGAAAAATGACCTTTCTGCTGGCAGTTAAAGCAAACCACCTCACTCTTCAGCTTCTTTTGGCCATCTTTTCCCTTTTGCTGTTGCTGCTTCCTCTTCTTATTATTACCACCCTGCTGTGGTTTCTGAGCCTCTTTGGTGGCAGCGACAACATTTTCTTCCTTAGGAAACAAGCTCTCATGACGAATAGCTTTTTCCACAATCTTATTAAATGAATCATCAAGATGGTCCACTAGCGATTTCCCGATATAAGCATCCAAACCCAAAACAAACTTTTCGTTCTTCTGATATGGTGTATCAACGTATGAACGAGCATATCTAGACAAGGCTTCAAAGTCAGAAATATAGTCAAGCACATAATGACCATTCTGTTTTAGCTCTACGAACTTCTTGAATAGAGTAGATTTCTGAGCTATGGAGATAAACTTTGCTTCAAACTTAGCTTGGAACAGCTCTCATGAAATTTCTTCCTCTGGAGTCTCGAGTGTAACAGAATTCCACCATTCCATGGCCCTGCCTTGCAGTTGCCTTGATGCAAGCTTTCTCTTTGTTGCATCCTCAATACCCAAGTCTCCAAAGATTCGGACACATGAATCCATCCACCTCTGAACCTCTTCAGCTGGTTCAGTTCCCTTGAATGGTTTTCCCCCTAGAGATGTAAAGTCCTTGTACAGCTTTGCAAAATCTACTACTTTAGGAGCTCGCACACCAACGTCTACCGTTGCCGCCATTGGAGTGGGTACCCTTTGCATAATTGCTTCTGCCATGGCTTTAAACATTGCCGTGTAATTAGTTTCACCACCATTCCCCCCTCCAGTATTGGCTCCCCTAGCAGCATGTCTTGTTTCTCGTCTACTCATTCTAAATCTGCAATTTAGAATAATTAGCCACCTTCAAGAAAAACTGTTGAAGGAAAACAACCGCAACTACTATGTATAGTAAGCATCCAACTGAAATCTACAAGTACATCTCTCATACATGATTACGTCTTTGAACTTTGGCCAAAAATCGTTGACCAGAGCTCTGATACCAAATGTGACGACCGCCCACAGCCCCCGCACTATACAAGAGGAATAATGAGCCGAAAGGTGTGCCAGGCGGCTATGGACGATCATCAAGGTCTGGTAGATAAACGAAACCTGTCGCAAACTCACATCGCAGGGATAAAATATAATATAACATATATAACATGTAGTAATAGTGAAGCAGAAACACTGGACTTTCATACAACTTGAAAGTAATATCCACAAACTTGGAAATAGTGTTTATACAAAGTTGCCTCACTACATCACTCAAAAAAGCAAATAGCGGAAATCCAATTATTAGATAGTAGTAAAACTAGTACGTGAGCCATCTGCTCGTCATCGATCAGCATCGTCGTCCTCACTAAAGCATTACCTGTCACCTAGTCTACCCATCCAAAACCGGATGAACAGCCCAAGGTGATAAGAGGAAACATAAAACCTTGAGTCAGACAACAGTCTTAGTGAGCGATAAAACAGCTAACAAACTTCAACAATAAAGTGTATGAGAAGGGATAGATAAACATACTAATCTACCCACGACACCAAAGAAGAACTCAACCTTATCTTCCCCACATCGGACAGTGATAGCCTTTACAATCTACACAACCAAAGGAATAACAATTCATACATAGGAACCAGAACAAACATTGATAACATTCATAGCATCCATATTACCTAGGTCTCACGTAGACAACCCTAATCGAGTTTAATATTCCCTAAGTACTCCCCACAGAGGCCTAAACCAATTTCAGTTAAGCACTCAAAGAACATCTCCCTCGACTTTGGATAATCTATAAGAGATAGCACAAACAGAAAAACCAATCATCCATGACTGACTCTGGCTATCACCACCAATCCTGCTTTGAAACCACCATTAATCGTATGATGGCTAACCTTTCCATATGTCAAGGGCTAATGGTAACCCCAGTTCTAGCTTAAACTCCATATGTCCAACTTTGACACGGTCCAACCTTGACAACTAGGCCTTTCAACGATACCCAAGGTACTCGACCTACAATTGGTCTTTTGGGTGCCCCCATCGTACCCCTGCTTTGAGCCTGCTAGAACTTACAACAACGATAATATCTCGGCCTTCAATATCTGTAGTCGTCTAACCTTGATGGCTATTTACTGCTCAAGCGACCTTCTCGAGCAACCATTATCCACCAACTCACGACCTTTGAGTTGTCTGCCAATTCGTTGCTTTTCACCGATCAACAAACATATCACATCCCTTCGAACATCCCCTTCTGGACTCTCATCGAAGCCACCACCATCGTTGAACCAACCAACATCTCTATAAGGTTCATAGCAATCCATAGCATAATTTCAACACTTCCTAACTTCCCAATTGAACTCACTTTGAAGTCACATCATTACCAGAAGTGTCCGACCAGAAATGGCAAAAATGGCTAACCAGAAATGGCTATCCAAAATAGCCCGACCCCCTTTGGTCCGACCCAACCCCCTTTAGGCCCGACCCGACCACCTTTTTTCCGACCTGACCCACCTTAATTTGATCCAGAATGGTCCAATCCACTTTAGCCCGATCCAAAATGGTCTGATTCACTTTAACCCAATCCAGAATGGTCCGACCCGACCCTCTTTAGTCTGACCCGAGCCAACTTTGACTTGTCCTCTACGACAGAATTTGAGCACGACCTGACCCCCTTTAGTCCGACCCGACCCCCTTTAGTCTGACCCGAGCCAACTTTGACTTGTCTTCCACGACAGAATTTGAGCCCGACCCGACCCCCTTTAGTCCGACCCAAGCCAATTTCTGCGCATCTTCAATTCTACTTCGATTTCGATCAAAACTTCGCCAAACGACGAATCCGACAAAACCAACTCAACCAAAATCGTCAAACATGATCATAAACATGTCATAACATTACTAACCACATGAATATGACGATTACCATAAAAATGATGTAAATCTCACCAAAAACCATTAAAATGAACCTATAATCAAAATGAGAGTGCTAACTAACATAAACACGTAAAATGACATGAAATTATCGAGTAAAACTTGCTTGATAAGATCATAGGGTGATGCATATGAAAATGGACATGTAATGGTATAAATCTATGATAAAACATTCCAATTTGATGAGAAACATACACAAACACTCATATACTTCATTGCATTCATGTGAGAGATGTAAATCACTCACCAATTATCCAAAACAAAGCAAAATGATGAAATAGAATTCCGGACAGCGAAGAGATAGCACCTAGCCCTTCGATTTGTTGAATCCTTACTTGAAATGATGTAGATCTAGCCTCAGAGAATGAAATAAAAGATGAGAATGATCCAACCCTCAGAGAATGAAATAAAAATATTTTACGATCTTTCGATACGTAAAATGCAGGCTGTTACATGTACTTATTAATTTAAATAAATAAATAAGTAAGTAAATATTAAATATTTAAATTTGATTCAAAACGGAAAATAAAAATACAATTCGATATAAGCGAATTCCAATAAATAACTTTCTCTCAAATAATCTATATTCGATTTATATTCCGAACTTCAGATTTTATCTACCATATCAGGTTAATTCAAATTCCAAATTCAATTTTGAATTTATCCTTTCCCAATCATTACCAAATCCCTTTATAACCATTCTAGTCCAGAAAACGTTATCCCACTTTATTTTATATTCTGAATTTTGAACTAAAACTCATCTTTTCTTTTAAACCGATTACCCATTTCCCTTTTCATCCAATTTTCAATCTGGATTCATATTTTAAATATAAATTTCCTTTAGATATATTTCATTTGCAAAATATTTTTTTTTAACCATTATTCACTTTGACCATGAATATATTTCTTTTATATACAATCAAATCCATTTGATTTTATTATTTCAAATCCAAATTTCATCTATAACTTCTATTTAAAATTTATCCATAGAATATCTCATTTCATTTTCCCCAAATATTTATAATCTCGTTCACAATTTCTTTTATAACTACTAAGTTTAAATCCAATTTCAAATATCAGTATCGAAACCGTTTTTCACTTTTCTATATAAATTCAATTTATTCCACTATAAATATTCCACTGAATTTAAAATGTCGTTCATAATTCAATCTTCTCATATTATTTATTAAAAACACATTTCTATTTAAAATTTCCCTTTAAAACCTTATAGCAATTTTTCATTCGATAATAAAATACCAATTTCAAGCCAAATATTAATTATTCAATGATAATTATTTTTCTTTAGCCATAAATATCATTTATAAATTTAACTACTTGTTTTATCCAGTAAAACATGTTTATACTTTCAAATCTATTCGAAATCCAATTCTAAGTTTAGAAACATTTTTTTTAAATCTCCTATTTATTTTCTACATTCAAAAATATATTTCGGTATTAAATACCAAAATTCTAAGGCCGGGGTAATTCAACACAGCATAATCAATCATAGTATGTATCACAGTGAATAACAAACAATAATATAAATGTTGAGGGATCCAGTTGGATCCCTCCAACCTGTTTCCCTGCATCCACAGATGTTAATCAACATTAATTTCACATAAATTTGAAATATCATAGTAAACAGAACTAATAATCGATCAACGATATAATTATATCAACCATTTCAACCAATTTTATCAACCATTCATCCAAACAACCATCACACAGTATAAAATTACTATAAATAAATTTAAAACTCGTTTATGTAAAAATATAAATAAGTAGAGTTATTGAGTTTACTCACCTTGTTTGTAGTTGAAGATTCTGCTTTTGTTTCGTTTAAAACCAAATAGATGTTCGATTTTGTTATGAAATTTCGGTAGCTCTATTTCTTGCCATATCAGTTCAACAGATGTAGATTTTGCTATTAAGATCCCAACGTGATCAATTTTGTGAAATTCTGTCAACATACCGACGAGTTATATATGTTATAAGATTTAATTTGTATTAAATAGCCAAAGCTTATTAATTAAGTAATTAAAATTTTAATACCTAATTAGCACTTATTTAACCCGTGTATTTAGCCTTAACCCGAATTAAAAATCGCTTCTGACACATTTTTTTCTTCTTACTTCTTCAACTCGAATATTGGTTCCATCACTTCCCATATATGTACTTTGCTATCTCCAAGCACCACTTTCAACCTCGTATACTTTGAAGCCACCTCCAACATTTCATTGCATCACAAACACGGTTATTGGTATCACCTCTCTTATCAACTTTGCCTTGTTTCTCCACTGGTTTCAATATTGGAACCATCCTATTTAAACACGTTAAACCCATCTTCCCTCTACATTCAGTTCTCCACAAAAATGAACCCCAACTAACCAAACATCAAGTTAAATACCCTTAACCCTTATCATTTCCAGACATCAACTTGGCCTTCCCTCTACATCCGCAAGTACACAACGTCCTCCCATCCCCCAAGCACCGCCATCTTCTCCATATCTAAAACTCTAACTTCTCAACCCATATATATACACTCCAGGAACCACACTTCCTATGGTCGATCATTCAAAGTATAATGCTTTAGTAAAGAAGACACCCATTTGCAAAAACTACCTTTTTCTCGAATTCCATCCACATTCCCCACTTTAATCCCAAAATAAATATTTATCTTATCCTACTGAAACCGTTTGTACCCTCTGCTTCCTTAACTTCAAAAAAAATTCACCCTTAACCACGAATTAAGGTCGTTTATCACTAATTAAATTCAAAACAAATTTCTCTTCCTTGTTATATTCCACGGCTCCTCTCAGTTTAACGAAGACGCAGCCTCACTCCCTTGATCATCGGCGCTGACCTCGACAGTCGGACTCCGATCGACTATCACTCCTCAGCCCTTTAACCCGCGCAACTCCTTTCCCTTCCGGTCTGAACCATTAACGATAACGCTAGCTCCACAAATATTCCCAAAACCGTGCACTACGAACAAGAACCGCACCTCATCATTCATAAGGATTGAAACTCTCTTTGTCAGGAGTTCACCGGAATATACTTTAGGACTGTAGGAATTTTATTGGAATTAAAAGGCACGATTTTGATTATTTGTGAGGAAGGAGATCTCATTTTTACTAAAGGAAAAAGATGGAAGGGTCAGCTTGTTATTTTGTAGAGGCTTGGGTAGCTTGGCACACGCGATTTCAAATAGCTTGGCACGCACAGTTCTTCATTAGCTTGGTAATCATGGCTCTTTATTATACTGGCAGTCACGAACGAAGTAGCGTGAAGGGCACAACACAAAACTTGCTTATGGATCAAGGGATCAAATTCCTCGGCGTGCACGGTTTGTAACCGCACAGATTAAAATATGGTAAGCAAGTGTAATATTTTTTTAGTTATTATTGAGAGTAAGGAATACACAGATTGTAAAGGAAATTTTGTAGATAGCCATGTGAGAGCCATTACAGACAAAGTTAGAAATACCATTGCTCTGAGCAGTGTGCTACGATTCTAAAAATATAATAAAATAGACAAATTAACTTATTTTGTGAAGTCCCAAAACGCTGTTAAAGGGTGTAAAATACTCCAAATAAAAAGTTGCTTGTTTTCCAAATTAAAAATTACAGTAAAAATCTGAAAATTAAATTATAACTACGCCTTGAAAATCTTGCCAGAATAATCTATTTTGGATTTTATAAAAATTAATTTCGTTAAAATCCTATATCGTTTGGAAATTAAATCAAACCAATCTCCAATTAACAAATGAATTACATATCCAATCTGAATATATACATATAGCTTCAAAATAATCTAATTTGAATTTTAAATTCGATATTTCTATATTTAATTTAAAATGATATTCAATATAAAATAAAAATCCATTTATTAAATAAATCGTTATGGTTTGTAAACGATTCCATAGCGACTTTCTAAAAATTTGATTTGGGCATAACTAACCATCTATAACACGAAATCCTGATTTTTCACACCCATTTGAAAAATATAGTCAAATAGATTCAAATGTTTGTTTTTTCAATGAAATCTGACTTATATTGAATCCTGTATATCCAGTTGAAGTTCAAAACGGAATATTACGAACGCTGCGCTCGTTTTTAATTTAATTATAAATTATCCATTCAACTTCGTTTTCGATAAATGTATTCCTTATAAAAATCATTTTATATTGCTAATACAACATTTAAAATCAATCTAAATGTTTTAAAATTAACAACGAAAAAATTCGGGTCGTTACATTCCTTCCCCCTTAAAATAGTTTCGTCCTCGAAATTGCTAAGCAGTAAAAATGATATAAATATAACTCCTCATACCCTACTTAGTTGAAACCTTATATTCCATATCTTCATAACCTAGTTCTGATCCACCCTCTGAATTCTCATACAATACTCGACCATTCATAATTCTTTCCAAATGACATGTCCACCATTTTTAGACAATCTATCATCACTTTCTTGTCTTCAATACATATGCTTTTCTTCCTATCCACACCCATTCCAATTGATTTTAAATCCATTTATCAATTTCATTATTGCACTTGAAATATTATTAACCAATTCTGGTTTTCTTATTTCAATTACAATTAACACTCGATTTTAAATTATCAAAAATTTTCTAACTCTTTAAATTTTCAAAAAAATTCGCCAGCATCTCCTTTACACGACTCAGTCGATACCACTACAACTCGCCTTTCTAGGCCTTCTCCAATTCAAAAGAAAATCAAAATGCCAAGCGACTTGCCCCATAGGCTCATAAAACCATCAAACCCAAGTAATATTGTAAACATGTACCTTTTTGTCGGGCATAATTCTATCTTGCATTTGCTTCCATTCAATATCTGCTCAGCATACATATATCCATTTCCATTTGGTTTCAAATCAATCCAACTTCCAGGTTTTAACTCTCTAATCAACTTCTGATTAGTTCACTTCCATTCTATCAATTCAAATCTGATTTCTATTTAAGTCCATCCACTTATTATACTTGAATCCAAATTTATCACAATTCAATTTCAATTAACAACATCCAATATATATATTCAACTTGCTTATTCAAAAGTCGAATTCATATTAATAATTTGAATCTCAACATTTCTCTTTATTTAATTTCATTCGAGATAATCTATAATCCAATTCATAATCCATATATAAACATTGACATTCATTCAAATTGATGTTAAATCAATTTATTCTCTTTCCACCTTACAAACTACTTAGTTTAATTTCCAATTTGATACAGTTCTATTTAAGTTAAGTTAAAATTTTAATATATTTAATTTACTTTCACTATTTTAATTCATTTAACTTGTACAAGTTAACTTAAATTCTAGAATTCAAATTCCTAGTATTTATTTCAAATTCAGCTTGAAAACATAATTATATACATATATTTATAATCAACTCAATTCAAAACATTTGAATTTCTAAAACACCTTCTCCTTTTCAAACAAATTTTCCATTTCCAAATTACTATGGTAGCAATCCGTCACTCAGAAACTTGAAAATGAATACTGATAATGTCGCGATCCATTATCAAAATTATTTTCTCGCCACTGAAGTGATTTCAGTGCTTAATCCCTTTATAAACCCATTTAAACCATTCTTATTCAAAAAAACTTTAAAGTAATGTTATATTAGTTTTAAAAATACTTCAAAAATATTTTCTAAACATCTAGGACTTAAATTCCAAATTTTGGTTTGAATTGAATTCCAGTTCATCTTATTTGTGTATTCCAGTTTTATACAAATTCAATTCGGTTTTATATAACCATTTCAATATTTTATAATTTCCTTTGATTGTAATAATAATCATCACATCTATATATTAAAATATTTCATAACTTATTTTTATATCAAAATAATCTTTGGGCAAATTATTTTATTCACCCATTTTTTTTTTTGAGTAGAACGGATGTGTAGCGCGAGACTACACAGCCGATTAGGTATAATATTAAAATATATAATCCAGTTGACAAGCCCAACCGGTGGTTAATAGTACGAAAGTTTAAAAGAGATAATTATACAATAGGTTACAACATAACAACCATTACATTAAAAGAAAAACATCCCAAGAACCACTTAGATAATATGCAATACCATTGCTAGCCAAAATATGAAACCATAGAAGAAGAACATACTAAACCAGACAACCATATCTAGATTAATGCAAATCTGGACATGAATCACCTTGATTAGAACCCATTGATTCAGCTGAAGTATTAGACATTAGCAGAGCAAGCATGAACTTCACTGAAGAAGAAGAAGGCTGACCTGTTCAAGAGTTAAAGAAGAGAATAATGTGTCTGTTTAATCCTTCAAACCGCTTCAGTGGTTTATTAAAAATCACTGCATTCGTTTCTTTCCAAATGCACCAACAATATATTGTTAAAAAGGAATCTAAAGAAACATTAGCAGCATTGAATTCCCAATAATCAAACACTAAAACAATGCTAGGCACAAATATAAGCAAAAGAGAGCTAGTGGCTGCAAAGATAGGGAATGAGAATTCACAATCAAAGAAAAATGATCTATAGATTCTGCATGATCTGAACAAAAAGCACAGAGAGGACTCTCAATCAAGTTAAGTCTATGCAGCTTAACTCTGGTATTGATTTTACCATGAATCAAACATCAATTAAAGAATAGAACTTTTGGTGGAAGACGAATTTTCCAAAGTCTTGGGAAAGAGAATACTCTGCCAGTGAAATTAATGAAATTGTACACTGAAGCAACTGAAAATCCTTTTCTTGGAGATAAAGCCCACAGGTTGCAATCTGGAGAGAAAGAAAAATGAGTGTGCATGATCAAATTAGAAGCATCTAGAAGATTATCAAGGACATTAACATCAAACAAAGTTGATGGGCAAAGCACAGAGGGACCAATATGAATCAGATTTGCCACTGAATAGAACTCATTGGAAGTAAAAGGGAAAAGAGAAGAAATTTTTTGATAAAGAGGAAAATGACCATGCCAAATATCATGCCAAAATAAACAAGATTCTCCATTCCCCAACTTAATGTGAAATAAGTTTTTAATACGAGGAATACAAGATATTACACCAGACCAAAAAGGAGAAGGCTTAACAGAGGGGGAAGAGTGCAATACTAAGTGGGGATTACTTGAGTAATAAAGAGAAAGGATCTAGTCTTTCCAAATGAAGGAACCTGATGATACTGTGCGCCATAACCATTTTGATAGAAGAGCCACATTGAAATTAGATAGATTTACTATACCCAAACCACCCTGATTAATATGTTAGCATACAGTTTGCCAATTAACCAGTTTTTTGACCTTACTTCCGTTCCAAAGGAAAGCACTCCTTATTGAATCAATTTTCAAAATTACCCTCTTAGGAAGTTTGTGAAAAGACATCCAATAAGTTGGCATAGCAGATAAAACCGCTTTAACCAACACTAAGCGACCAGCAGAAGATAGAAAATTAGCCTTCCAGGAAGATAACCTCTGTTCGACCTTGTGAATGAGTGGAAACCAATCTGATTTATGAAGTCTAGTGGGTCTGAGAGGGAATGCCAAATACTGAATTGGGAACCTATGGATAGAACAATTAAGGAAGGAAGAGATGAAAGAACCAAGATGATCAGCATTCCCTAACATAATGATTGAGCTTTTAGAAAAGTTAATAAACAGAGCCAAGATAAGCTCAAATACATAAAGCACCACTTTATGACAATGAATGTGATTTAGGTCAGGAGAGGAAATGATAATTGTATCATCTGCAAATTGGAGGTCAGAAATTGCTAAAGAAGAATTAGGAAGATGAATTCCATCAAATAGATTGTTAGCAATCACTCTCTTAACCATCCGGTTAAAAACATCTGCAATTAGAACATATATGAAGGGAGATAATGGATCCCCCTGTTGCAATCCCCTGTTGGATTTAATTAAACCACCAATACTGCCATTAATAGAGACAGACGAATAACTCGTTTTCAGAATACATTCAATCCAATTGCACCAACGCTCAGAGAAACCCCTGTGCTTAAACATTTGTAAAATAAATACCCAATTCACATAGTCAAATGCTTTTGAAAAGTCTAATTTGAGGAGGACACCAGGTGTATTAGAATTATTACAATACGAGATTACCTCTTGCGTAGCTGCAATACAATCGAAAATGCTGCATCCTTGAATGAAAGGTGATTGTTCAACACCAATAAGATCAGAAATTATAGATTGAAGCCGATTAGCAAGAGCTTTAGTAATGATTTTGAAGGTGGTGTTGAGCAAACTGATGGGACGAAAATCAGAGAACGAGATGGCACCAGAGAATTGAGGAAGAAGCACAATGTTTGCATAATTTAGACGAGAGATAAGACAAGGGTTATCATAAAATTCATTGCACATGTCCAAAATATCTTTTTTCACTATGGCCCAAAACGATTTAAAGAAAGAAGGCCCAAAACCATCAGGCCCAGGGGCTTTGTCATCTTTCATTTCGTTTAAAGCAGCCCATTTTAGTGAAAGGTTGGTCAATAGAAATAGCTCCAGGAGAAGGGTAAAGAGAGCTCCAATCAATGAATGGAATACCATCAGACGATCGACCAAGAATGGAACCACAGAAGTTAGTGAAAAGAAGAAGGGTATCATCATGATTTGAATATGATTGGCCTTCATGAAAAATTTCAAGAATGCAGGAAGCTCTTCTCCTTCCATTGGCAATTCTATGGAAGTAAGCTGTATTATTGTCCCCTTCTTCTAACCATTTAGCTTTAGATCTTTGTTTCCAACCAATTTCTTCCTGCTTAAACAGTCTATCCAATTCCATTTCAAAATTCTTCAAGGAGCTGAATTCCTCCTCATTTGAGGGACGAGATTCTTCCAAGATGTTGAGATCTAAAATGGCTTCTTGAATATTAGAAATACGAGAACGAGTTGAACACCAAATATTTTTGGCCCATGGTTTAATCAGCTTTTTCAGAGATCTCAATTTAAGGACAATTTTATGAGAGGCCGATTGAGATTGAGTAGGTTGAACCCAAACTGTTTGGATAAAATCCTTAAAAGATGGTTCAAGTAACCATAAACGTTCAAATCTAAATGGACGCTTAAGATTAGAAAGGGAACCCGAATTAAGGATAATGGGGCAATGATCAGAAATGATTGAAGCAAGGCCGGCTGCAAAAGATAAAGGATGAATCTCCTCCTAAGAAGAACTGAAGAGAAAGCGGTCAAGTTTAGCAAGAGAAGGATTCATTCTATGACTTGACCAGGTATAAGAACGATTGCAAATAGGGGGATCAATGAGGCAACAATCAAAAATAAAGGAATTGAAAGCATCAGTGTTAGCTGAAATAGTTCTAGATTTTCTCTCATTAACACTTCTTATGGTGTTAAAATCGCCCCCTATAACTCAAGGACCTTGAAACAGTTAGCCATTTCTTTGCAATGTTCCCAAAGAGTTATTCTTTTATGAGAGTCTTGAGGACCATATATATTGGAGAAGAAGTAAATTGTATTAGAGGCAATATGATTAAGAGCTATGTGCAAAGCAGATTGGGAGGGAAAAGTTTGATATAATGACCACACAGATTCATTCCATGCAGTAATGAGACCACCTCTAGTTTTAGTTGCATTAACATAAGTCCATCCCCTCAAAGAGGACCCACCAATCAAACTAAAGTGGAAATTCGAAGGATCATAGAGTTTGGTTTCTTGAAGGAAAAGTATATCTAAATTAAGAGGGGACAAAACTAGATTAACAGCATGACATTTTGAATGGTCCCCCAACCCCCGTACATTCCATGTGACCACTTTCATTGATGTCTATTAATACCCTCTTGTTCTAATGCCTACATGGCTTTATAATATGAGTCACGTAAATTCACACCCATGCAGCTTGATATCTTTTTGTACAAATGTTTATTAGTAGAGGAAAAGACAACAGGAATTAGAAAACTACTTGTGACTTTAGGATTGTTGTGTCTCCCACTTCGACGAACGAAAATAGGAGAGAGAAATTGAGGCCAATCTTGATCATCAGACCACAGTTGCTGAGGAGGAGATTGCGGCGGGGGATAGAGCTAATGTCAAATGGGATAGTTTGGAAAAGGATCAAAGAGAAATCATTGGCTTGAGGGGGAGGTTGATTGAAAGGTGGATTCAGATCAACATGCAAATCCAGACTCTGATCAACTTGCATATCTAGATCACTTAGCCCTTGAGAATCAAAGTCTAGTAAGTTGAAATTCGTATTGACTTCTCTAAAAATGGATGGAAGCGGTGGTAACAACATTGCCTCTTCGATCATAGCATCTACCCCGATCCTTCGAGCTAATCTCTTGAAAATTATGGATACATGGCACCACTTGCTCATCCTCATTACCAATAAAGACAAGTTCTGGTCTTGTTCCTAGATGTTCGTGTTTACAATGCTGTACCTTAATAATATGGACTTTGTTGTTAAAAAGGGCTGCAAATTCGTTTTTTGAACCTATTCCTTCAAAAAATTGCAACTTCACCAGAAAATCTCTATGGTCAAAGTGACACCAATCGCAATCATCAACAACAAGAACCCTGCCCATAGGTTTCAAAATTTCCTTCACGGCTTCATCGTTATTTTTGAGAAATTGTGGAAATCCTTCCACTTTAGCCCATGACTCAGTTTCCAATGCAGGTTCTGGTTCTCTCTCGTCATCATCCCAAGCTTCCAAACTATCGCAGCTCCAGGTTTGGTCAGAATTTTGAGGAGTAATGCATGGTGTCTTTCACCATAAGTAGGATAGTAAACCAAGAAGGAGTTGTTTGTGATGATCGACATCGACCAACAGTCATATTCAAGGTTAACTTCCAAAGCATGATGTAAAGTTTCTATGTTCCATTTTCCAGCCAGTGTTTTGGCTACAATGCATTTTGAAGAATCCACCATTCTGAAATTTCTTTTTTTAGGGGATTGAACTTGTGGAGACTGAGCTGAAGGTTGATGTAAATTAGGCTCAGTAATTTCTTGATATTTGAATTTACACGGTAGTTAAGCTGACGGGTGGCATTACGAAGCGATGGCTGACAGACAGTATTTGCAGAGTTATTGATTTGTTTTGGGACCCATCGAGCATAATAATTAGTTTTATTACTGACGGCTTCGTGTGCAGAAGACGAGGAGCTTCCAACATAAAAAAAAATTCCTTGGACAACGATACACAGAGTGGCCCAACGTACCGCATTTGAAACAAACTTTTAGGTCTTTGCACGTGCTTGCAACGTGACCCTTGCATGCACATTGTAAGCATCTACTTTCTTTTTTTAGCTAAGCAACTGTCTGATGAATAGAGGCGAATTCTGGCAGAGGTGGTTTGACCAATTTTTTAGGTGGATGTTTGGGCGGCGCTGAAGGCGGCGAAGCCGCCGCCTGAGCATAGGACTTCGGTGGTATTTTTGCATGTTGATCAGAAAGAACAGAAAAACGATTTGATGAGTGGAGAAAATAAGAATGGGAATGAAGAGGACGAGAATGATTAGGGATAGATACATCAACAGATTGAGAGAAGGCAACACGAGAAGGAATACGATTAGGATTCGGTTGGGCACGATCAGAATGAGGACGAAAAGATGAAGCACGAGAAGGAAAACGAGGAGCTTGAGAGTGAACATAATTAGGATCAGAAGACCAAGCATGCTTATAGGAAGGGTTAATGGAAGAAGGAACGAAAGAGCGATGCGGAGGAGAAGATGAGGAGGAAGAAACAGAACAGGGGAGAAGAAAGGACCTATATCTAGAAGGATACTTTGAAAGAAAGGGAGGGGAAGAAGGAAGAGAGGACGCCATTAACGAGTATTAGCAGCTTACACTTATCTTTTACAATTCTTATGAAATCCAGTCTTTATTCACCCATTTTAAAAACAATACTGTATCGAATTGCTTTGTTCGAGAGTTTAGAAACTCCTATCGATATAGTTGTACATTCTATATCGACCAGAATTCATAAACTCCTCAACAAACTAGCTAACACAATATAAAACCATTTTATATGAAATCTACAAATACACACTCATATATATAAACTCAACTCAATCTAGGGTATTACTAACCCCATCTTTATTGAGTTACGCCACATAGCCAAGGTAACTATTCAACCTTCAACTCTGATACCAAATGTAATAGCCCGAATTTTCGTACTCTTGGAGTCGACTAATAACACCACATGACCAACCCAAATATCACAAAAATACGAATCATTATTAGAAAGAAGTTAGAGGATAAGAAATAGAAAGAAATATTAGAATAGAAGGAAAAAAAGATCATAAACTCACAGCGGAACGAATAAAATATATTAAATAACATAACTTTTGAAATACACATCGATAACTATATATACATACCATCATCAGAGCACAATAGTTATTCCTGGAATAGTTATAAACTCCTGTTTCCAGATACAACATAGGACACAACAAAAAATATGATAGTCCATAGCTAATTGATGAAGCCTCCTGCTTCGAGCTCCTCCAAGTGAATCTGTAAAATCCCGACTACTTGACTACCCATACAAATTTGAGCACCCAAGAGTTTAGGGAAAACAAACAAATAAACTCTGGGTCAGTCATGGGACTAGTGTGAGTAAACTCCAGCCATTTGTTTAACTTTCAAAAGAAATGATAATCGTAAGACTGATCCACACATAAACACGGATGGTTTTTACCTTACGGTAACCAAAAATATTTTTGATATCAAATCCGGTGATATTATAATAGTGTCTACATCAAATAAATAACAATCTAGTGGAACACTTGCATCTCACGCTCCATATATAATATAAAATCAAAGACCACAGGGCGCTTATTGGAGATTGGATTACCAACCTGACAAGGTATGGAACCACCTTCCGATAGTATATCTCTAGAGTGGAATACACTGGGTTCAACAAGAACGTCTTGCAACCTAGCCCATACATGGTTGGCCACTCATTTAGCTTGAGTGTACTGAGCATATTATCATCAATGGTTGTGATCAGCAACCGTTACCGACAGCATACAACAGCGAATAGAATAAGAAGCAATTGGAATTTCTCTAGATTAGGTGATAATACCCCTAATGGGAAAGACCCACATGGCCATGTTGCCTACCCGATTTCTGTAATTTTCCAGGTGATGAGGCTTGAAGTTGCGATTATCTTTCAGCACATCTTGCCATCATTTACTTTGAATGTCACGTCGTCATACATTCGTCCATATGTGTTGTCTTAGGACTTGACAAACTGAAGGCACCATCCGATTAATCCATCTTGGGTAATTTCTACCTAGGATTAACAGAACGGACCTTGCACTTTACTCCATCTTCAATTATCTTCAGCATAAGTTGATTCATAACGCTTATGCCAATACGAAGTGGTTTTCAAATAATAAATCTGATTCCGGTCTCTCCATATTGACAACGGAGGTATAAAATAAATCAAAACTTTGATAGTCGATGATTTAACTATCAGAGAAACATCCATATAATCAACAGTCCTATTTCCAATTGGAAATTCTACCGATCAAGCATCAAACAACATTGGCCACTTTTTAAATCAATTCCTTATTATATTATCATTTCCAATTCCTATTTCCCATCTTTTGTATCCTTTCAAAACTCGATTTTCTCTCTCGATTCTTGGAAAAACATTTCCAATATTATAATTTCTTTATTCGAGAAAATATCTCTTATTCCAGTTTGAAAACATTTCTAAATATTCACGAAATCCTTATTTTCTATATTTAGAAAATATACCTTATTAATATCGGAAATATTTCCATATTCCATTCCTTTGACCAATTCATTTCATTTTCTACACGTAGAAAATATCTCTTATTTTATTTGGGGAATCATTTCAAAATCCTTTAAATTAACCAGATGTTATAAAAACATCGTTATTATAACTCAAACCATTAATCCTTTATTAACTAACCATATTGCTAACCATTCTTCACTATCGAACCTTAACCGTTCCTCCATCATTCATGAAGCCAATCAAGTTGGGGTATAATTACCTTTCAGACCTTAATTGAACAACATTCTCAACATTGAAATAGTCAAAGCTCACAACTTCAAACAAAACATCGCTTACATGACTCTTGGATTCAATCTAAGAATACATTCTTTTACGGAAAAACATTAATTATAACGGTAGCGTTATAATCGTTGTTTCCAAATATTTGATTTATAAAACATTTATTAAGATAGCATTACAATCGCTGTTTAGATTTATAGAACACTTATTATAACAATAGCGTTAAAATCGCTGTTTAGATTTACAGAACATTTATTATAACAGTAGCGTTAAAATCGCTATTTACGAATATTTGGCATATAAAAATATAACTTGTACTTATTAATTTAAATAAATAAATAAATACTTAAATAATTCAATTTGATTCAAAACGGAAGGTAAAAATACTACTGCACTAAATTCGATATAAGCGAATTCCAATAAATAACTTTCTCTCAAATAATCTATATTCGATATATATTCCGAACTTCGAAATTTATCTACCATTTTAGGTTAATTCAAATTCCAAATTCAATTTTGAATTTATCCTTTCTCAATCATTACCAAATCCCTTTATAACCATTTATGTCTAGAAAACGTTATCCCACTTTATTTTATATTTCGAATTTTGAACTAAAACTCATCTTTTCTTTTAAACGATTACCCATTTCCCTTTTCATTCAATTACTGATCTGGATTCATATTTCAAATCTAAGTTTCCTTTAGAGATATTTGTAACGACCCGGATTTCGAGCGACTTTGGTTATCGACATAAGCCCGATGTCGATAACCAAAACGTCGAAAAATCCTGGTAATTAGTGAAAGAAATTAGAGGGTGAGGAAAGATAAGATAGAAACTTAGAATGGAAGAAGAAGAAGAACACAATATCAGAGTAACACGAATCTCACAGCGGAACGAATAACATATAACAGATAACATATCTTTGAAATAAAAGATTTATATGTATACAATAACATTATCAGAGTACATCACTTACAACACAGCGGAAATAACTATAGCTATATGATCCTGAAGCCTTCTGCTCCAAGCTCTTCCAGTATATCTGTAAAATCCCGACTACTTGACTGCCCATACAAATTTAGGCACCCAAGAGTTTAGGGAAAACAACAAAATAAACTCCGGGTCAGTCATGGGACTGGTATGAGTAAAACAGTTTAAAAACAGTTGAACAAGTAAATGATATCTCATAAGACCACGCCGCATAAAGGAACGGGTTTTTCCCTTATGAGAATCCAAAATATCTTTATATCAAAAACCTTTTGATATTATAATAATGTCTATCAACCACAGTATATATATAATCATCTAGCAGAAACGCTTTCATCTCACGTTCTACATATATAGTATACAATCAAAACCGCAAGCACGTATTGGGTAATGGATTTCCAACTATGACAAGGTATGGAACCACCTTTCGCTCGTGTACCTCTAGAGAGTAATACACTGGGTTCAACAAGAACATCTTGCAACCCGGCCACACATGACCGACCACTCATTTCGCTTGAGTGTATCGAATGTATATCACCAACAGTTGGGATCAGCAACCGTTTCCCGAATGGGACAGCATCAACAATAGATTTTTAGAAGTAAATGAAACTCTAGATCAGGTGATTATACACCCTACTTCGGTGCGACCGACTTAGCCATGCTGCCTGCCCGATTTCTGTCATTTACCGGATGATGAGGCTAGAAGCTACGCTTTATCATCACACCAGATTCACTTTGAATGCCACATCGTCAAATCCATCAAATCACCGATTGACGTCTACAACAATACATTATGTGTTAGCTAAAAGAAGTTTCCTCCTCCGCTTCCACTCTTGGTACGGTTGGAGAAATCAATATACGTGATCGTCTGGAATTACTCTGTCAAACATCCGTCCATACAAGTCATCCAGGAACAGGATGAACCGAAGGCACTATTCTGTAAATAGGATAGCCCTTGCATAACTCCGTCTTCAATTTCCTTTGGCATATATGATTCGCAACGGTTATGCCAATACAGAGTGGTTCTTCGGATAATAATCCAACCGGTCTCTCCATATTAACAACGTTAAAATGGTCAAAACTTCGATAGTCTGTGATTTAACTATCGAATAAAAATAGGTGTGCAAACAATGATATTATTTCCAAATGGAAATTATATCGATCAAACATCATTCAACATTCATCTCCTTAGTTCATAATTTTACTTATCTCCTGTTTCCCTATATTCAATATTTCTTATTTTCTAAATTTGGAAAATATACGTTATGAACAATGGAAAACATTTCCATTTCTTGTTTTCTTTATTAGAAAACATTTCTGGTTTCTTCTTTGGAAAACATTTCCAAAGCTTCTTCATTGGACTTAGACAGATGTTTAAACAAAACATCGCAATGCCAATTCAAACCATTTCCTTCACTGCCGAGCCTTAACTATTCCTTAGTTAAAACGAAGCCAATCAAGTTGGGGTAGAACTACCTCTCAGACCTTAACTGAACAACATTTCTAACTTTGAAATAGGCAAAGTTCACTTTATATTCCTTTAACTAACTTCCTTACTTAACCCTCCTTCGAATAGATCTCTATTCGATTTATTCTATTTGATTTACTAACTTTATTCGAATAAACTATATTCTACTAACTCCTTTTATTTTAACTTTAATCGATTAAACTAACATCGATTAACTTCTTTTACTTTATTCTAATCGATTAACTAACATCGATTAACTTCTTTTAACTTTAACATTAATCGATTAACTAACACCAATTAACTCCTTTTAACTTTAACACTAATCGATTAACTAACATCAATTAACTCCTTTTAACTTTAACACTAATCGATTAACTAACATCAATTAACTCCTTTTAACTTTAACACTAATCGATTAACTAACATCGATTTACTCCTTTTATTTTAACACTAATCGATTAACTAACATCGATTAACTCCTTTTAACTTTAACACTAATCGATTAACTAACATCGATTAACTCCTTTTAACTTTTAAACTAATCGATTAACTAACATCGATTAACTCCTTTTAACTTTAACACTAATCGATTAACTAACATCGATTAACTCCTTTTAACTTTAACACTAATCGATTAACTTACATCGATTAACTCCTTTTAACTTTAACACTAATCGATTAACTAACATCGATTAACTCCTTTTAACTTTAACACTAATCGATTAACTAACATCGATTAACTCCTTTTATTCTATTCGAATAAACTATTCATTTATAAAGATTTACTTTTAGTAACAGTTCTTCACTTTACAAATGATTTCCCTTTTATAAAACTCTATTCGTTATAAAAACATTTTCCCCTTTTATTTACTTTCGAAATATTTTCTTTTATAAAATCTGTTGATTTTATAAAATCCCTTTTTATTTCAATATACATTGAAATAAATTCTTTTTACCTCCCAGGGTCATTTATGATATTTTAAAATATCGAATAACAATGATCAACATCATTCCAACACACATAATCCATAACAGATTATATAACACATCATATATCACAATATATGAAAACAGTAAAATAAATGTTGAGGAATCCAGTTGGGTTCCTCCAACCTGTTTCCCTGCATCACAGATGTTAAAACAATATAGATAACATCACTTTAAGTTCTATATGATACATTCTGTTAAACAGAATCAATATAGAAATTTAGCTAACTGACTAGCAGTTCAATCAAACAGTCAATACACAGTCAATCAGCCAATATCTAACAGTTCTAAAAATACAACATGAAATTATAAACTGTTCAGAGTTAGTGAGATTTACTCACATTGGCGCGTTAACCGTCAAATAACGGTTTGCGTTATTTGATTGCGACGGACAATTTATTTCGCCATAAATTGTAACGAGCTCGGATGGACTTCCAGTCAGTCCCATCGTGTAGTGTCCGTCCATACGATCCCAACGGATCTTGTTTTGCTGGATTCCGACCACGTATGACAAAGTTACGACATTACGAAGTCAATACGTATTTGATTTTAAATAAAACTTTAAATCCAATTTAAATTGGGCTTTTACCCCTTGACCGGCCCATCAGCACAAACCCACCCGCTTCCACAAATCCATCTTCCCCAAAGTTTAAACCCGTCGCCTGTTAAAACACCCAATGGCCATTTCCAAACTTTGGAGCTCCGCTGCACCTTCCATGAACCACCGAACTCGACCAAAACTCCACCGTCCTACTCCTCTTTCCAACCGTACCACAAGGACTGAACTCGCCCTCCATTCACAAAGTCAGACGTCAAGCGATTCACTACCGTCCACAAAACTGGTGCGACATCTTTTATGACCAAACTCGCCGAAAACTGGCAGCTAGGTGCGGTTTTACTTGCTGATACCCAATGCGAACTCCATTTTGTGAATAAGTGCTTCGATTTCACTATAAATCCAACCTTAGATCTACTGTAAGACACAACAACACACAAATGAACTGATCGAACCCTTCAAGACTTATACGAGCGTGAGGAGACAACTACGTAGATCACCAATATATTTGTTTAGCGGTTTATGGATTTTTATTTTCCATGTTTTGAATTTTTGAAGGATCGAAATGTTGCTGTGAATGGATTATATGCGGTTATATAGGCTGGTCATTTGGTAGGTAGGAATTGTGGTTGGAAAGACATGCTGCCTGGCCTTGGATTTGTTCACAAAGAACTGGTGGTTGGAAAAGAATGGGACGTGGTCTCTTGAGGCTCCAACGTCATATGTGGTTTAAACATGAAGTGCTTGGCCACTGTTTTAATCAGAGAAAGGAAAACGTATTGATACCTTATTATTTAAGTTTTTTTTTCCTTTTTTCCATACCCTGTTATGTAAATTCTATTCACGTACGGACAGAAATAAAGATACCGGTGAGATGGCCAACGTCCCATGATCCCAAAAAATATAATAATACCGGTAGGTTGACTCATATTTTGGAAGCCCAAAAATGTTGATTACAGGGTGCAAAACACTTCAAATAAAAAGTTGCTTATTTAATTAATTAAAAATTACAATAAAATTCTAAAAATTAAATTATCGCTATGCCTCAAAAGAACCTCGTCTGAATTCAACCCCGATATTCAAATATATTGAAAACCCTTTTTATAACGTAAATAAAGCGTTGCAAATTATAAAGGAATTCCACAGCGACTTTTCTGAAATTTGATTTGGACATAAATCAAAATCTACACGACGAAATCCAGATTTTTCTCTTCCACTAGACAGATATACTCCACCAGCTCCACACGTTTCTTGTTTCACAGAAATCCGGCTTAAAACGAATCCTGTACATTCAGTTGAGGTTCGAATTGCCACTTTACGAACTACAACGCCATTTCGAGCTCTATTTTAAATTATATTATAATTATACGTTCCACTGTCGACGATTGAATATATTCGTTATTCAAATTCAATTCTAAACTGAATTAAATATCACAGATGATCCGGTTCACACCATATCGTCATTTCAGCTAATTCTGATTATTTCAGAATTAAATATATTATTTAATTTATCATTTTAATTAAATATTCACTATTATTTTATTCAATGACCATGTAATTCACTAACCTACCATTTATATAATTAAATAAATTAATTCTAATACCTCTGCCAATGCGGGTCATTACAATCTTCCGCACTTAAAATAATTTCGTCCTCGAAATTGCTAAAAGGTAGAGGACGACCCTATCGACTGGTTAGAACATATTTGTTCACTTCTTAACTTCAGTTTCAACTGAACCAATTTTAATTTCAATTAAATTATTAATTAATTCTTATTATCGAAAATTTTCAAAAATCCTGAAAATTTTATAACGCCTTAACTCTTCGAAAAATTTCGCCAGCACCTTCTTTGTACTGGTCAATATCTCAAACTCCAACTCGCCTCTCTGGGCCATCTGGCCATCTCCAACCCAAAAGAAAATCAAACAGCCAAGCGGCTTGCCAATTCGGCTCATAAATCTTATATCCAATAGAAATATAAACCTGTACCTTTTGCCGGCATATCATTATATCCCTCACATCTGCTATCAATTCAGCATATACCAATGTTATGCCAATCAAACTCCAAATCAGTTTTATCTCCGACACAACCATCCGCTTATATCCAAGCCAAATCCCATTTCAGCTCAAGTTCAATTCTTGATTTTCAATTCCTTAACTCCTCAATCCAATTTCAATTTCAGATTCTTATCTCGATAATCCAATTTTATTCAAGAATAAATTTTTCCTGATATCGTTCTATTTCCATTCAGTTTTCACTTAACTATTTCAATTCAATTTCAGCTTACTTCCGCAAACTTCTATTTAAATTTGTTCTTAATTCAAACAGTCTTTCCTAGGGAGTTTTCAAACAGTTTACTCTTTTCAAAAATCAAATTTTCCTTCTTGAAATTCAATTGATCCCATAATCAATATTCCATTAGTTAAATCACTTCCTCTATTTCTTTATCAATATTTGTTAACCAAATATTTTCAATAACCATATTGGCCTTTTTATGTTATTTAGAGAACATTTCCGAACATCGCCTTCCTTTATTTTCTAATCTTTAGAAAATATATGCTATTTATAATTGGAAAATATTCCAATTACTTATCTCTTTTCCGATCTCGTTCATTTTTCTATACTTAGGAAATATTTTTTTTTATATTTCCCAGCTTACGCTTATTTGGGTTAAAACGGATGTTGTGTAAAACATCGTTACGACCACCCAACTACTATATTCAACTAACTCTTATTCAACATTGATCTTCGAGCCTAGAATCTTACTATTTATTTGTTAATAATGAAATCAATCAAGTTGGGGTATAACTACCTCTCAAACCTTGACTGAATAACATTTATAACTTCAAAACAGATATGACTACTTACTCGAATAATCAATACCATACAACTACTTCTTCACTTTTAAACACGTATACACTTTCTCTTTCTATTCCTACCAGATTTTATTATTATACTTCCTTTTTGATTATACTATTCTATTTCTAAGTTCATTTCCTTATCGACTTCTATATATATCGATACGTTGATTTTCTAACTATCAAATTATCTTAAAAATATTCTAACTCTTTAAATTTTCGGAAAAATTCGCCATAACCTCCTCTGTACTGGGAGTATCGGGAAAATTCCCAAACTGCCACACAGGCCTTCTCCAATCAAAAAGAAAAAGAAAAGCCAAGCGGTTAGCCGATACGGCGCATAAAATCTCATATATGAATTAAATACATACCTTTTGTCGAGCAATCTATTTATATACCTTCATACCTTATCCGTACCTACCTCATGTTTATTTATACTTGCCCCATCTGTTTTAACTATACCTGATCGTTTTTACTCAGTTCGTTAATTAATTTGTTAATTAACTCTTTAGTCTATTTCACTTTTATATTTGAACATGACATGTTCCAATATATTTTAACTTGCTTATTGACAAATTTGAATTCCATTTTCAACTTACGCTTCATATTCAATTTCGAATATAAATCCTCAAATCCCCTTTGAATGCTATATTCAAATCTATTTTCAAACTCCATTTGAATTTCTATATTCAAATCTATTTGAATTCTCTTTATTTCATTTCAATTCCCTTTGAATCTTCTATATTCAAATTTCAAATTCAATTCTATTTGAATCTTCTTTATTCACATTTCCTTTTCAATTCTATTTGAATCCTCTACATTCAAATTTCATTTCACTTTCGATATTCAAATCCTATATTTGAAATCTCTTATATTTTCTATATCCAAACGCCATTTGAATTTCTATATTCAAATTCTATATCACTTCCATTGAATTTCATATATTCAAACTCCCTTTAAATTTCTATATTCAATTTGAATTACAAATATTCAAATTCCTTTTCAAATCCTTTATTCAATTTCTATGTCACTTCTCTTATTCAAATTCTATATCGATTTCTCTTATGTCAAATTCTATTCGATTTTTCATATGTCAAATTCTATTTGATTTCTATATTCGAAATTCCTCTATTTAAATTCTATTTCGTATCTCTTATTCAATTTTCCATTATTTAAATCTCATTTGAATTTCTATATTCAAATCCTATGTTTGAACTTCCTTTATTCAAATTCCTTTAAATAAGTCTCGATTTCAACTCCTTTTGAAATCGATATGTCTACCTTTGGAAAATAGATTTCCCTTTCAATTCCACACTTGTATTTTTATTTCTGAATTATCCGATGATAATTCTTTTCACTTCATTTATAAACTTCGTTTATAAATGAACTATTTATAAACTTCGTTTATAAAGGAACTTCTCGTTTTTATTTCTTTTAAACAAGTTAATATTTCAAATCTATTTGAAAGTTCAAATTCTATATTTTAAATCCCATTTTGAAATTCAACACACTTGTCTTTCCCAAAACAAATTCAAAATAGTATCTCTGGTAGTAATTTGTCACTTACAACTCGAAAATGAATACTGATGATGCAACTGTCATCATCAGAATCTATTTTCCAGCGATCGAAGTGAGTTCAATACTATAAAACCATGTCTAAACATCTCCACTTTGAAATTCATTTCAAAATATAATTCACACTGCTTGTAAAACAATTTAAAATCTCCCAGGATCTTAAATTTTCCTTATTTTTAATCCCAATCCATTTACAAACACTTATCCAATTCTCCAGAGTTTTAACTCAATTTCTGGTTTAAATTTCAGATTTAACTCATCTGATTTCACGTATTTCACTTATATGAATTCTGATTGGTTATTTACATAACCATTTACTTATAATCTTACTCGATTATAATCACAACCAATATATCCACTATATTATAATTTTGATATATATATATCTTCTCTATATCATGATATACCTTGGGTAAACTTATTTTAATTTACCCTTTTTCAAAACACATCGTGTCGACCCATCGTATTCAAGTGTTTAGTAACTCCTACCGATACAGTGGATAAAACTGATCGACCAGAACTCATAAACGACTCAACCAATGAATCTCCACAATATAAAACAAATTTTTATATCAATAACAAATACGTCCACTCGTATATATACACTCAATCTCAGTCTAGGTTATTACTAACCCTATCTCTACCGAGTCACGCCACAGAGCCAAGTAATTCTTAACTTACGCTCTGATACCAACTGTAACGACCCGGATTTCGAGCGACTTTGGTTATCGACATAAGCCCGATGTCGATAACCAAAACGTCGAAAAATCTTGGTAATTAGTGAAAGAAATTAGAGGGTGAGGAAAGATAAGATAGAAACTTAGAATAGAAGAAGAAGAAGAAGAACACAATATCAGAGTAACACGAATCTCACAGCGGAACGAATAACATATAACAGATAACATATCTTTGAAATAAAAGATTTATATGTATACAATAACATTATCAGATTACATCACTTACAACACAGCGGAAATAACTATAGCTATATGATCCTGAAGCCTTCTGCTCCAAGCTCTTCCAGTATATCTGTAAAATCCCGACTACTTGACTGCCCATACAAATTTAGGCACCCAAGAGTTTAGGGAAAACAACAAAATAAACTCCGGATCAGTCATGGGACTGGTATGAGTAAAACAGTTTAAAAACAGTTGAACAAGTAAATGATATCTCATAAGACCACGCCGCATAACGGAACGGGTTTTTCCCTTATGAGAATCCAAAATATCTTTATATCAAAAACCTTTTGATATTATACTAATGTCTATCAACCACAGTATATATATAATCATCTAGCAGAAACGCTTTCATCTCACGTTCTACATATATAGTATACAATCAAAACCGCAAGCACGTATTGGGTAATGGATTTCCAACTATGACAAGGTATGGAACCACCTTTCGCTCGTGTACCTCTAGAGAGGAATACACTGGGTTCAACAAGAACATCTTGCAACCCGGCCACACATGACCGACCACTCATTTCGCTTGAGTGTATCGAATGTATATCGCCAACAGTTGGGATCAGCAACCGTTTCCCGAATGGGACAGCATCAACAATAGATTTTTAGAAGTAATGAAACTCTAGATCAGGTGATTATACCCCTACTTCGGTGCGACCGACTTAGCCATGCTGCCTGCCCGATTTCTGTCATTTACCGGATGATGAGGCTAGAAGCTACGCTTTATCATCACACCAGATTCACTTTGAATGCCACATCGTCAAATCCATCAAATCACCGATTGACGTCTACAACAATACATTATGTGTTAGCTAAAAGAAGTTTCCTCCTCCGCTTCCACTCTTGGTACGGTTGGAGAAATCAATATACGTGATCGTCTGGAATTACTCTGTCAAACATCCGTCCATACAAGTCATCCAGGAACAGGATGAACCGAAGGCACTATTCTGTAAACAGGATAGCCCTTGCATAACTCCGTCTTCAATTTCCTTTGGCATATATGATTCGCAACGGTTATGCCAATACAGAGTGGTTCTTCGGATAATAATCCAACCGGTCTCTCCATATTAACAACGTTAAAATGGTCAAAACTTCGATAGTCTGTGATTTAACTATCGAATAAAAATAGGTGTGCAAACAATGATATTATTTCCAAATGGAAATTATATCGATCAAACATCATTCAACATTCATCTCCTTAGTTCATAATTTTACTTATCTCCTGTTTCCCTATATTCAATATTTCTTATTTTCTAAATTTGGAAAATATACGTTATTAACAATGGAAAACATTTCCATTTCTTGTTTTCTTTATTAGAAAACATTTCTGGTTTCTTCTTTGGAAAACATTTCCAAAGCTTCTTCATTGGACATAGACAGATGTTTAAACAAAACATCGCAATGCCAATTCAAACCATTTCCTTCACTGCCGAGCCTTAACTATTCCTTAGTTAAAACGAAGCCAATCAAGTTGGGGTAGAACTACCTCTCAGACCTTAACTGAACAACATTTCTAACTTTGAAATAGGCAAAGTTCACTTTATATTCCTTTAACTAACTTCCTTACTTAACCCTCCTTCGAATAGATCTCTATTCGATTTATTCTATTTGATTTACTAACTTTATTCGAATAAACTATATTCTACTAACTCCTTTTATTTTAACTTTAATCGATTAAACTAACATCGATTAACTTCTTTTACTTTATTCTAATCGATTAACTAACATCGATTAACTTCTTTTAACTTTAACACTAATCGATTAACTAACACCAATTAACTCCTTTTAACTTTAACACTAATCGATTAACTAACATCAATTAACTCCTTTTAACTTTAACACTAATCGATTAACTAACATCAATTAACTCCTTTTAACTTTAACACTAATCGATTAACTAACATCGATTTACTCCTTTTATTTTAACACTAATCGATTAACTAACATCGATTAACTCCTTTTAACTTTAACACTAATCGATTAACTAACATCGATTAACTCCTTTTAACTTTTAAACTAATCGATTAACTAACATCGATTAACTCCTTTTAACTTTAACACTAATCGATTAACTAACATCGATTAACTCCTTTTAACTTTAACACTAATCGATTAACTTACATCGATTAACTCCTTTTAACTTTAACACTAATCGATTAACTAACATCGATTAACTCCTTTTAACTTTAACACTAATCGATTAACTAACATCGATTAACTCCTTTTATTCTATTCGAATAAACTATTCATTTATAAAGATTTACTTTTAGTAACAGTTCTTCACTTTACAAATGATTTCCCTTTTATAAAACTCTATTCGTTATAAAAACATTTTCCCCTTTTATTTACTTTCGAAATATTTTCTTTTATAAAATCTGTTGATTTTATAAAATCCCTTTTTATTTCAATATACATTGAAATAAATTCTTTTTACCTCCCAGGGTCATTTATGATATTTTAAAATATCGAATAACAATGATCAACATCATTCCAACACACATAATCCATAACAGATTATATAACACATCATATATCACAATATATGAAAACAGTAAAATAAATGTTGAGGAATCCAGTTAGGTTCCTCCAACCTGTTTCCCTGCATCACAGACGTTAAAACAATATAGATAACATCACTTTCAGTTCTATATGATACATTCTGTTAAACAGAATCAATATAGAAATTTAGCTAACTGACTAGCAGTTCAATCAAGCAGTCAATACACAGTCAATCAGCCAATATCTAACAGTTCTAAAAATACAACATGAAATTATAAACTGTTCAGAGTTAGTGAGATTTACTCACATTGGCGCGTTAACCGTCAAATAACGGTTTGCGTTATTTGATTGCGACGGACAATTTATTTCGCCATAAATTGTAACGAGCTCGGATGGACTTCCAGTCAGTCCCATCTTGTAGTGTCCGTCCATACGATCCCAACGGATCTTGTTTTGCTGGATTCCGACCACGTATGACAAAGTTACGACATTACGAAGTCAATACGTATTTGATTTTATATAAAACTTTAAATCCAATTTAAATTGGGCTTTTACCCCTTGACCGGCCCATCAGCACAAACCCACCCGCTTCCACAAATCCATCTTCCCCAAAGTTTAAACCCGTCGCCTGTTAAAACACCCAATGGCCATTTCCAAACTTTGGAGCTCCGCTGCACCTTCCATGAACCACCGAACTCGACCAAAACTCCACCGTCCTTCTCCTCTTTCCAACCGTACCACAAGGACTGAACTCGCCCTCCATTCATAAAGTCAGACGTCAAGCAATTCACTACCGTCCACAAAACTGGTGCGACATCTTTTATGACCAAACTCGCCGAAAACTGGCAGCTAGGTGCGGTTTTACTTGCTGATACCCAATGCGAACTCCATTTTGTGAATAAGTGCTTCGATTTCACTATAAATCCAACCTTAGATCTACTGTAAGACACAACAACACACAAATGAACTGATCGAACCCTTCAAGACTTATACGAGCGTGAGGAGACAGCTACGTAGATCACCAATATATTTGTTTAGCGGTTTATGGATTTTTATTTTCCATGTTTTGAATTTTTGAAGGATCGAAATGTTGCTTTGAATGGATTATATGCGGTTATATAGGCTGGTCATTTGGTAGGTAGGAATTGTGGTTGGAAAGACATGCTGCCTGGCCTTGGATTTGTTCACAAAGAACTGGTGGTTGGAAAAGAATGGGACGTGGTCTCTTGAGGCTCCAACGTCATATGTGGTTTAAACATGAAGTGCTTGGCCACTGTTTTAATCAGAGAAAGGAAAACGTATTGATACCTTATTATTTAAGTTTTTTTTTCCTTTTTTCCATACCCTGTTATGTAAATTCTATTCACGTACGGACAGAAATAAAGATACCGGTGAGATGGCCAACGTCCCATGATCCCAAAAATATAATAATACCGGTAGGTTGACTCATATTTTGGAAGCCCAAAAATGTTGATTACAGGGTGCAAAACACTTCAAATAAAAAGTTGCTTATTTAATTAATTAAAAATTACAATAAAATTCTAAAAATTAAATTATCGCTATGCCTCAAAAGAACCTCGTCTGAATTCAACCCCAATATTCAAATATATTGAAAACCCTTTTTATAACGTAAATAAAGCGTTGCAAATTATAAAGGAATTCCACAGCGACTTTTCTGAAATTTGATTTGGACATAAATCAAAATCTACACGACGAAATCCAGATTTTTCTCTTCCACTAGACAGATATACTCCACCAGCTCCACACGTTTCTTGTTTCACAGAAATCCGGCTTAAAACGAATCCTGTACATTCAGTTGAGGTTCGAATTGCCACTTTACGAACTGCAACGCCATTTCGAGCTCTATTTTAAATTATATTATAATTATACGTTCCACTGTCGACGATTGAATATATTCGTTATTCAAATTCAATTCTAAACTAAATTAAATATCACAGATGATCTGGTTCACACCATATCGTCATTTTAGCTAATTCTGTTTATTTCAGAATTAAATATATTATTTAATTTATCATTTTAATTAAATATTCACTGTTATTTTATTCAATGACCATGTAATTCACTAACCTACCATTTATATAATTAAATAAATTAATTCTAATACCTCTGCCAATGCGGGTCATTACAATATTTCATTTGCAAAATATATTTTTTTAAACCATTATTCACTTTAACCGTGAATATATTTCTTTTATATACAATCAAATCCATTTGATTTTATTATTTCAAATCCAAATTTCATCTATAACTTCTATTTAAAATTTATCCATAGAATATCTCATTTCATTTTTCCTAAATATTTATAATCTCGTTCACAATTTCTTTTATAACTACTAAGTTTAAATCCAATTTCAAATATCGGTTTCGAAACCGCTTTTCACTTTTCTATATAAATTCAATTTATTCCACTATAAATATTCCACTGAATTTAAAATGTCGTTCATAATTTCATCTTCTCAATTTATTTATTAATAACATATTTCTATTTAAAATCTCCCTTTAAAACCTTATAGCAATTTTTCATTCGATAATAAAATACCAATTTCAAGCCAAATATTAATTATTCAATGATAGTTATTTTTCTTCAGCCATAAATATCGTTTATAAATTTAACTACTTGTTTTATCCATTAAAATAAGTTTCTACTTTCAAATCTACTTGAAATCCAATTCTAAATTTAGAAATAAAATTTCTTTTTAATTCTCTAATTTATTTTCTACATTCAAAAATATATTTCAGTATTAAATACCAAAATTCTAAGGCCAGGGTAATTCAATAGAGCATAATCAATCTTAGTATATATCACAGTGAATAATAAACAATAATATAAATGTTCAGGGATCCAGTTGGATCCCTCCAACCTGTTTCGCTGCATTCACAGATGTTAATCAACATTAATTTCACATAAATCTGAAATATCATAGTAAACAGAACTAATAATCGATCAATGATATAATTATATCAACCATTTCAACCAATTTTATCAACCATTCATCCAAACAACCATCACACAGTATAAAATTATTGTATATAAATTTAAAACTCATTTATATAAAAATATAAATGAGGTAGAGTTAGTGAGTTTACTCACCTTGTTCGCAGTTGACGATTCTGCTTTTGTTTCGTTTAAAACCAAACAGATGTTCGATTTTGTCACGAAATTTCGGTAGCTCTATTTCCTGCCATATCAGTTCCACAGATGTAGATTTTGCTATTATGATCCCAACATGACCGATTTTGTGAAATTCTGTCAACATACCAACGAGTTATATATGTTATAAGATTTAATTTGTATTAAATAGCCAAAGCTTATTAATTAAGTAATTAAAATTTTAATACCTAATTAGCACTTACTTAACCCGTGTATTTAGCCTTAACCCAAATTAAAAATCGCATCTGTCACATTTTTCATCATCTTACTTCTTCAATTCGAATACTGGTTCCATCACTTCCCATATATATACTTTGCTATCTCCAGGTACAACTTTCAACCTCGTAGACTTCGAAGCAACCTCCAACATTTTGTTCCATCACAAACATGGTTATTGGTATTACCACTCTTATCCACTTTGCCTTGTTTCTCCACTGGTTTCAATATTGAAACCATCCTGTTAAAACACATTAAACCCATCTTCCTTCTACATCCAGTTCTCCAAAAAAATGAACCCCAACTAACCAAACATCAAGTTAAATACCCTTAACCCTTATCACTTCCAGACATCAACTTTGCCTTCCGTCTACATCCGCAAGTAAACAACGTCCTCCCATCCCCCACGCACCGCCATCTTCTCCTTATCTAAAACTCTGACTTCTCAACCCATATATATACACTCCAGGAACCACACTTCCCATGGCCGATCATTCAAAGTATAATGCTTTAGTAAAGAAGACACCCATTTGCAGAAACTACCCTTTTCTCAAATTCCATCCACATTCCCCACTTTAATCCCAAAATAAATATTTGTCTTATCTTGCTGAAACCGTCTGTACCCTTTGCTTCCTTAAGTTCGAAACAAAACTTCATACTTAACCACGAATTAAGGTCGTTAATCACCAATTAAGTTCAAAAGAAATCTCTCTTCCCTGTTATAATCAACGGCTCCTCTCAGTTTAACGAAGACGCAACCTCACTCCCTTGATCGCCGGCGTTGACCTCGACAGCTGGACTCCGATCGACTATCACTCGTCAGCGCTTTAACCCGTGCAACCCATTTCCCTTCCGATCTTAACCATCAACGTTAACCCTAGCTCCACAAATATTCCCAAAATCGGTAAGGATTGAAGCTCTCTTTGTCAGGAGTTCACCGGAATATACTTTAGGATTGTAGGAATTTTATTGGAAATAAAAGTCATGATTTTGATTATTTGTGAGGAAGGAGATCTCGTTTTTGCTAAAGGAAAAAGATGGTAGGGTCAGCTTGTTATTTTATAGAGGTTTGGGTAGCTTGGCATGCACGATGTCAAATAGCTTGGCACGCACGATGTCAAGTAGCTTGGCAATCACGGCTCTTTATTATACTGGCAGTCACGAACGAAGTAGCTTGAAGGGCACAACACCAAATTTGCTTGTGGATCAAGGAATCAAATTCCTCGGCGTGCACGGTTTGCAACTGCACAGAATAAAATATGGCAAGCAAGTGTAATAATTTTTAATTATTATTATTGAGGATAAGGAATACGCGGATTGTAAAGGAAATTTTGTAGATAGCCATGTGAGAGCCGTTACAGACAAAGATAAAAATACCATAACTCTGAGCAGTGTGCTACGATTCCATAAATATAATAAAATAGACAAATTAACTTATTCTGTGAAGTCCCAAAAAGCTTTTGAAGGGTGTAAAATACTCCAAATAAAAAGTTGCTTATTTTCCAAAGTAAAGATTATAGTAAAATTCAAAAACTTAAATTATAATTACGCCTTGAAAATCTTGCCAGAATAATCTATTTTGGATTTTATAAAAAATAATTTTGTTAAAATCCTATATCGTTTGGAAATTAAATCAAACCAATCTCCAATTAACAAATGAATTACATATCCAATTTGAATATATACATATAGCTTCAAAATAATCTAATTTGAATTTTAAATTCGATGTTTCTATATCTAATTTAAAACGATATTCAATATAAAATAAAAATCCATTTATTAAATAAATCGTTATGGTTTATAAACGATTCCATAGTTCTAAAAATTTGATTTGGGCATAACTTACCATCTATAACACGAAATCTTGATTTTTCACATCCATTAGAAAAATATAGTCATATAGATTCGAACGTTTGTTGCTTCAATGAAATCCGATTTATATTGAATCATGTATATCCAGTTGAAGTATAAAACAGAATATTACGAACTACCGCATCGTTATGAGCTCATTTTTAATTTAGTTATAAATTATCCATTTAGCTTCGTTTTTAATAAATATATTCCTTATAAAAAATCATTTTATACTGGCAATACAACATTTAAAATCAATTTAAATGTTTTAAAATTAACAGCGGAAATATCCGGGTCGTTACACAAACCTTATTAACCACAAGCAACAATGATAAGGATAGAGTCGATAGTCCCCAAGGTTTTATAAAACAAACTAAAAATAAGCCTTGTTGACTCATCGACACGACAATATTAATGGCAATAAACATAAAAAATTCTTTGAAAACAATTTAGGAAAATAGACCGTTATTGACACATCCAACAAGGTATAGAGGCGACATCCTCTTCAAAGTTAAAGTCAATAGAGGCGGTAAACCTTTTATCCTTTATAAGGAACGTATTCTTATCACCCTGTACAAAGGCAACAAGGTTAGATGGAGAGGCAGGTTTTGAAAACACAAGTATGGACTCAGGCAATAAGGATGTGACGGCCCGCCCCACACCAGCCTGCATTTCCTCCGAAGGTGCGCTGTACACATGCCCAACTAGCACGGGACGGTCGTCATAAGAAAGAAAAGAAGAGAATTGACTAACAAGAAACCTAAAGAATGTCTCACAGCGCATGGAGTAAAATATAATAATAACATATCTGACATAAAACAGGTGAGACAGTGCATAAGCTGATAATTAAAATCAATATCAACATCAGAGCAGCGGAAATCCAAATACAGCTTATTACAACTTTTCAAAATTTACTGTCTCTAAACAAAAGAAAACTAAAGCTGAAGATACACCACCAATGCCCAAGTAGTGATCTTCAACAACACAGGGAGAATACTATATATATGTATTACGTGGAAGCCACCTGCTCGTCCCCGGATCATCTACCCGTGCATCACCAGCTAACCTGTCTCTAGTCTGCTCGTGTGAGCACCCAGAGTAATAAGAGGAGACATAAAACTCTGAGTCAGACATAAAGCCTGGTATGAGCGATAAGCATCAAAACAGAACAATAACAGGTATACTAAACCATACCTGAACCTGGACCTGCAACCAAAGAGTTAGTACTACATACCGTACAGAGCTCTAAGGTGCCATAATGAATAGTGTAAGGAATACGGGGGTGGGGTGTGCATGTCATAATGATAGCAAACAAATCATCCATAGCAACCATCCTCGCATCTCTCACTCAGTGCGTAAAGCATACAATATCTACCACTTTGGAACACTAGACAAATTGAGGTAACGACGAATCCCGACTTGTAGAAACCCTGTTGTGACCAAGCTAAACTCATGGAGTCATGACCAAACATTTCAATGACCCACTTCATTGGTCGTAGCCCTTGGTTCTACCGATGCCATAATGGCCCTGAATCCGCCTTCGTACCTCCTACCACAGTGGTCCAAAGCTATAGACATCGATAACCCCTTAACACGCGTCCCGCATCAAAGCCCAATCATGAAGCGAACTCGTTGATTTCCATCTGGATCTTGAGCTCTAGCTTCTCATTTGGACTTCCTTTGCATCTCGGGTTTGGTCGAATTGGAGTGGGTCTTCAGAAGAGTCATCGCGTAGCAGTAATAGCCCACGTACGGTTCGGTTTGGTGCTCCTCGTCTAGCTCGGTTCGGTGTAACCTTCCTACTCGGTTCGGTTCGGTGGTCCTAGTCCATGCCTGGGTCAGTGCTCCATCTCTTCTCGGTTCGGTTCGGAAGTGTAGTGTCTATTCTCCGATCCTGTCCTCCTCCATTTGCCCGATCCGCTCCCACTCGCTTGTTTGCTCCGATCCGCTACACTCCCTAGCTTACTCCGATCCGATCTGCTCTCTAACCTACTCCGATCCGATCCTACTCCATAGTTCCGATCCGATCCCCTTGTCCACTCCAACTCTAAGTAAACGGTCTTCCTTCTCGCCACGCCTCCTCCAGTGACAAGTTCCAATCCAGTTCGAATTCCCTTGGTCAGTTCACAAATCCGATCCGACCCCCTACTCCGATCTGATCCGGTTCGGAACCTGCACATTTCTGCAACTTTCCAGCGAGCTTTCTACGCCATTTGACGGCGTTTTCGACCAATCTAACTATTCTAATCAATCATAAAACATACCAAAGAGTCATAGCAACATGTAAGAGCAATCACAAACACCAAACAACAATTCAAATGAATCAAAATGGATCAAAAGTGGCTAAAACCTCACATTTTCCTATAATCTCTCTTAAACATGTTTAAGCACATACTTAGTAAAACTTAATCAAATCGTCTAAATTTTCTAACAAAGGCATGAAATATTATTTAAGAATTTCTAAACATTTTTCCAAAATTTATTAGTGTATAAATTCGCTAATCTTCACTAATTACCCTTAATTACCGTAATTAGTGCAAAAACTATGCAAATCACTCACCTTGGCCACAAAATAGAACACAAAATCTGAAATACTCTCTGTTTGGGTCGAATTCCTATGTATAGCAGCAGCTCCAACCTTGCTTTGTTGCTATTTGGCCTTGCTTTGATGTAGTTTAGGTTTAATCTTCACTAAAAATGTGTCTTGGAGTGGTTTTAGAGGATGGAAGCCATTACTAGGGTCTCAAGAAGGTTTGTGGCGGCTCAAAACTGAAATGAAAATGATTTCCTAACCCTAATCAGTACTCCTATACCTCTAAACCCGAAATTCCCCTCTGGGCCTAGCTGCTAATCACCCGGTTAAGCCCAATTAAGCTGTTTTTCACCATCTGAAAATTGTTTCAGCCATATCTCCCAAACGGTGAGTCCGTTTGGCTAATGTGACCACTCTGCGGAAAGAGAAACCATCATCCGGAGCCAATGGAAGTGGTTTCAAGTCAAAATTCCTTTCCAGTCAAAAGTTATGGCCAAAACAGTGCTAACTAGGGGTAAAATGGTCATTTAAAAATTGGGAAAAATCACAAACATGGGAAATGACCCCAGTAGTCGTCTCCCAAAGTTACATGACCATACGACTTCGTATGTGAAAGAAATAAATATTCTACGATCCTATGATGCGTAGAATGCGGGTCGTTACACTCTTCCCCCCTTAAGAAATTTCGTCCCCGAAATTCCTTAACCCAAAACATACAAAAGATCCCGCATGCCTAACAATTACATACAACAATCAAACATGCAAAACAAGCAAACCAGCCTATCCTAGCATGCGGAAAACTAAATCGAAGTCAAAATCTTACCAGGCAAAGAGTTCTGGATAAGTCTTCCTAATGTTCTCCTCTGTCTCCCAAGTACAATCATTCTCGTCCTCGCCCCACTGAACCTTGACTAGCTTCACCGCCTTCCTTCGAAGTTGTTTCATGTCGTACTCGACAATACGGGCCGGCTTGCGGTTCCCAACCGCCTCGGGTTCTACCTCGAAGTCCTCTAATTGATCAGGTGAAATAGTTATATCTGGGTCGTGAACGAACTTACTTAGTTGGGAAACGTGAAATACATTGTGAACTCCCGCCATTTTCTCTGGTAAGTCAATTCTATATGCCAAGTTCCCGACTAGTTCGAGAACAGGGAATGGGCCAACGAACCTTGGTGCCAACTTGCCTCTCCTGCCAAATCGTATTACACTCTTCAACAGAGAGATCTTGACAAACACCAAGTCGCCAACGGAGAATTTTAAGTCTCTTCTCCTCTTATCAGCATAACTCTTCTGCCTATCTTGGGCAGCCTTCATTCGTTGTTGAATGGTCTTGATTTTATCTGAAGTTTCCCTCACCACATCTGGTCCAAGCATAAACTTCTCGCCAGTCTCTATCCAACATGATGGTGAGTTGCATGGTCTTCCGTACAAAGCTTCAAACGGAGCCATACCGATACTGGATTGGTAGCTATTATTATATGCAAACTCTACTAGATGCAAATGGTCATCCCATGATCCACTAAAATCCAATATACATGCTCTCAAGAGATCTTCCAAAATACGATTCACCCTCTCCGTCTGACCGTCGGTCTGAGGATGATATGCGGTACTGAGATGTAACTCTGACCCTAGAGCCTCTTGTAAGCTCTTCCAAAACCCACTAGTGAACAACGGGTCTCGGTCACTCACAATGCTTTTAGGTACTCCATGAAATCTCACTACCCACTTCATATACAATTCTGCCAACTTGGCTATCGTTCTGGTCGATTTGACTGGTATAAATCTTGCACTCTTAGTCAATCGGTCTACAATCACCCAAATGCTATCATGTCCGGATCTAGTCCTCGGTAAACCATCGATGTAATCCATCGAGACTTGCTCCCATTTCCATTCGGGAATTTCTAATGGTTGCAATAACCCACTAGGCTTCTTTTGCTCGGCTTTAACTAGCTGGCAATTCATGCACTTGGATATAAACTTCCCAACGTCTCTTTTCATACCTTCCCAGTAGTAAGTCTGCTTCATATCTCGATACATCTTATTACCACCGGGGTGTATAGTCAGTTTTGAGTGATGACACTCTCTAAGCACTTCATCCCTCAATCCATCGACATTGGGTACATCAAGCTTTCCATTCTTTCTAAGCCATCCATCTCGATCAAGCCCATACTTGTTCATCTCGTCATCGATACCCATCTCTAACTTGGAGATGATTTCCAATAGGTTAGGATCGTTCCTCTGACTAGAGTCGATCCGCTCAATCAAAGTGGGCCTGACCGTCAAACTTGCCAACATTTCTGGATTCAGTTCGCACTTTGGTCTGAAATCAAACCCCGTGATATACTCCAGTTGCTTCCATTCTAGAAACAAAGCCCCTAAACTGGCATGTCTTCTACTCAATGCATCAGCCACCGCATTGCCCTTTCCCGGTGTATATGCGATGTCGAAATCATAAGAAGCCAAGAATTCTAATCACCTTTGTTGCCGGAGATTTAAATCCTTCTGGGAGAAGAGATACTTCAATGACTTATGGTCTGTAAACAGCTCAAATCTTTCTCCCAAGAGATAGTGTCTCCACATCTTTAACGCGAACACAATCGCTGCCAGTTCCAAATCATGGGTAGGGTATCTTCTCTCGTGCGGTTTCAATTGCCGACTTGCATAAGCTACAACCCTACCACCTTGCATCAATACAACACCCAGTCCGGTACCGCAGGCATCCGTGTATACCGTCATCTCTTCATTCCCCTTAGGAATGACTAACACTGGTGCGCTTGTCAACTTGTCCTTTAGACTCTTGAACGCATTCTCGCACCTTTCATCCCAGACAAAAGCTTGATTCTTCTTGGTCAACTGGGTCAATGGTGCTGCTATCTTAGAGAAACCTTGGATAAACTTACGATAATATCCCGCTAACCCCAAGAGACTTCTTACATCTGTTGCATTCTTGGGCACATGCCAATGTTGTACCGTAGCCACCTTTACCGGGTCCACCGCAATACCAATCTCTGATACAACATGGCCCAAGAACCTCACTTCCCTCTTCCAGAAGTGACACTTAGAAAACTTTGCTTTCAACTGGTGTTTTCTCAACACCTCCATCACTACTCTTAAATGTTCCTTGTGTTCTTCCTCTGTCCTTGAATATACCAAAATATCATCAACGAACACAAGGACAAACTTATTCAACTGATCTCTGAATACCCTATTCATAAGATCCACAAAATATGCTGGGGCATTGGTCAGCCCGAATGGCATAACCAACCACTCATAAAATCCAGACGGCGTCCGAAATGTCGTTTTAGCTATACTCTCAGCTTCCAGTCTAAGTTGATGAAAACCTGTCGCGAGATCCAACTGAGAAAATACTCTCGCGCCACTCAACTGATCGAACAAATCATCTATCCGCGGTAGAGGATACTTGTCCTTCCTCGTCACTTTATTCAACTCGCGGTAGTCTACACACAAACGAAGGGAACCATCCGCCTTGGTAGCAAACACAACTGGTTCTCCCCATTCAGAAACACTCCTTCTGATAAATCCCTTCTTCAAAAGATTGCTGACTTGCACCTCGAGCTCTCGCTGCTCCCTTGGTGCCATACGACGAAGTGGCATCACTATAGGTCTGGCATCTTTTACCAAATCAATACGGAACTCAATCTCTCGGTGTGGTGGAAGTCCGGTCACTTCTTCGAAAACATCCGGATACTGGCCAACCACGGGCAAACCTGACAACTCACTATGCGGAATGTCGAGAGAGTTTAGAAAACTAGCCAATACCCCCTCACTGGGTAGACCACCAAACACTATCCTCCGCCCATCATCCGCTCTAGCTGTCACTAAAAAGCCCTCACAGTCTACCACTACCCCGTATCTTCGGAGCCAATCTACTCCCAAAATAATGCCAAACCCAGTAAAGCCCATAACAAAACAATCACAAACAAACATGCATCCATGACTCGATAAGACCACAGTACGACAAATCATGCTAAGGTTAGTAGAACCACCAATCGGATTCGTCACTACTAAAGGTCTATCGACAATCTCGGGCTCCAATCCCAGCCTATCTACCAGGTCACTAGATATGAAAGAACTGGAAGCTCCGGTATCAAACAAAACTCTAACAGGAACATCGTAAATAGAAAGCATACCTTGAATGACGACATTCTTTCCTTTCTCCGCCGCAATTGGGGCATTCGACGAAGAAGGAATAACATTAAGGGCATATGCTTTCACCATTTTCTTTTCTTTGGGGGGTTGCGGACACTTGTCTTTATGATGTCCCATTTGGCCACAGTTGAAGCACTTCCTATCCGCTGGCTTGGCCCGACAATTACTAGCATAATGGCCCTTTTTACCACAGTTGAAGCACTCCACATCTTGCTTATTCTTTTTCTTCTGGCCATCCTTAGTCTGACTCTGCTTTCTCTTATTCTGGGAATCACCCTTGCCTCCACCACTTGCTTGTGGTTTTGGCTCTTCTGCAGATGCAACCTCAGTTTTCGGCTTAGGGTAGAGACTTTCTGACCTCAATGCTTTCCCCACAATCGACTCAAACGACTCATCGTTGTGGTTAATAAGTCTTTCCCCCAAGTACTGATCCAAAACAGTTATGAATTTCTCATTCTTCTTCTCGGCAGTATCAATAAGAGATAACCCATATTTCGACAAAGTGTCGAATTTAGCAATATACTCCGAGACAGCTCTGCCATTATGATTGAGCTCCAAGAATTTCTTAAATAGCACCGATTTCTGAGCAGCTGGAATGAACTTCTCGCTAAAGCGAGCCTTAAACTGCTCCCAAGTAATCTGATCTTCGGGAGTAGCTGCCTTTATAGCATTCCACCAATTCATTGCCCGCCCTTGCAGCTGACGGGACGCTAGCTTTCTCTTCATCGCATCCTCGATACCCAAATCCTCGAAGATACGTTCGCAACTATCCAACCAATCTTGAACATTCGTGGCCGACTCCGTTCCGTGAAACGGCTTCCCACCAAGGCTAGTATAATCTTTATTTAGCTTGGCGAAGTCGACCCTCGGTGCCTGCACTATTGGACCACCACCATTTCCACCATTGGGAGCTGCCCTCTGTACATCTCTAAGCATTTCTCTCATGAGGTCAGTAAACATCGTCCTCATGTCAGCAGCATTCCCATTATTGGCCCCTCTACCGGTACCTCTAACATATCGGCTCATCGTCAATCTGAAAAAGGAAACGATTAACGACCCCATAGTGGTGCTAGTGCAGCATGACTTCATTCTTATACTACTAATAGTATATATATATAGATTTTAAAAATCAAAGTAATCACAAATACGCTCTCTCGTATACGTATACTATCTATCCCTGATAACTTCCCTAGGTTAACTACGCAACCTAGAGCTCTGATACCAAGTGTGACGGCCCGCCCCGCACCAGCCTGCATTTCCTCCGAAGGTGCGCTGTACACATGCCCAACTAGCATGGGACGGTCGTCAGAAGAAAGAAAATAAGAGAATTGACTAACAAGAAACCTGTCTCTAGTTTGCTCGTGTGAGAACCCAGAGTAATAAGAGGAGACATAAAACTCTGAGTCAGACATAAAGCCTGGTATGAGCGATAAGCATCTAAACAGAACAATAACAGGTATACTAAACCATACCTGAACCTGGACCTGCAACCAAAGAGTTAGTACTACATACCGTACAAAGCTCTAAGGTGCCATAATGAATAGTGTAAGGAATACGAGGGTGGGGTGTGCATGTCATAATGATAGCAAACAAATCATCCATAGCAACCATCCTCGCATCTCTCACTCAGTGCGTAAAGCATACGATATCTACCACTTTGGAACACTAGACAAATTGAGGTAACGACGAATCCCGACTTGTAGAAACCCTGCTGTGACCAAGCTAAACACATGGAGTCATGACCAAACATTTCAATGACCCACTTCATTGGTCGTAGCCCTTGGTTCTACCGATGCCATAATGGCCCTGAATCTGCCTTCGTACCTCCTACCACAGTGGTCCAAAGCTATAGACATCGATAACCCCTTAACACGCGTCCCGCAGCAAAGCCCAATCATGAAGCGAACTCGTTGATTTCCATCTGGATCTTGAGCTCTAGCTTCTCATTTGGACTTCCTTTGCATCTCGGGTTTGGTCGAATTGGAGTGGGTCTTCAGAAGAGTCATCGCGTAGAAGTAATAGCCCACGTACGGTTCGGTTCGGTACTCCTCGTCTAGCTCGGTTCGGTTCGTTGTAACCTTCCTACTCGGTTCGGTGGTCCTAGTCCATGCCTGGGTCAGTGCTCCATCTCTTCTCGGTTCGGTTCGGAAGTGTAGTGTCTATTCTCCGATCCTGTCCTCCTCCATTTGCCCGATCCGCTCCCACTCGCTTGTTTGCTCCGATCCGCTCCGCTCCCTAGCTTACTCCGATCCGATCCGCTCTCTAGCTTACTCCGATCCGATCCGCTCTCTAACCTACTCCGATCCGATCCTACTCCATAGTTCTGATCCGATCCCCTTGTCCACTCCAACTCTAAGTAAACGGCCTTCCTTCTCGCCACGCCTCCTCCAGTGACAAGTTCCAATCCAGTTCGAATTCTCTCGGTCAGTTCACAAATCCGATCCGACCCCCTACTCCGATCCGATCCGGTTCGGAACCTGCACATTTCTGCAACTTTCCAGCGAGCTTTCTACGCCATTCGACGGCGTTTTCGACCAATCTAACTATTCTAATCAATCATAAAACATACCAAAGAGTCATAGCAACATGTAAGAGCAACCACAAACACCAAACAACAATTCAAATGAATCAAAATGGATCAAAAGTGGCTAAAACCTCACATTTTCCTATAATCTCTCTTAAACATGTTTAAGCACATACTTAGTAAAACTTAATCAAATCGTCTAAATTTTCTAATAGAGGCATGAAATATTATTTAAGAATTTCTAAACATTTTTCCAGAATTTATTAGTGTATAAATTCGCTAATCTTCACTAATTACCCTTAATTACCGTAATTAGTGCAAAAACTATGCAAATCACTCACCTTGGCCACAAAATAGAACACAAAATCTGAAATACTCTCTGTTTGGGTCGAATTCCTATGTATAGCAGCAACTCCAACCTTGCTTTGTTGCTATTTGGCCTTGCTTTGATGTAGTTTAGGTTTAATCTTCACTAAAAATGTGTTTTGGAGTGGTTTTAGAGGATGGAAGCCATTACTAGGGTCTCAAGAAGGTTTGTGGCGGCTCAAAATTGAAATGAAAATGATTTCCTAACCCTAATCAGTACTCCTATACCTCTAAACCCGAAATTCCCCTATGGGCCTAGTTGCTAATCACCCGGTTAAGCCCAATTAAGCTGTTTTTCACCATCTGAAAATTGTTTCAGCCATATCTCCCAAACGGTGAGTCCGTTTGGCTTATGTGACCACTCTACGGAAAGAGAAACCATCATCCGGAGCCAATGGAAGTGGTTTCAAGTCAAAATTCCTTTCCAGTCAAAAGTTATGGCCAAAACAGTGCTAACTAGGGGTAAAATGGTCATTTAAAAATTGGGAAAAATCATGAACATGGGAAATGACCCCAGTAGTCGTCTCCCAAAGTTACATGACCATACGACTTCGTATGTGAAAGAAATAAATATTCTACGATCCTATGATGCGTAGAATGCGGGTCGTTACAAAGGACCCCCTTGATAAGCATATAGACGATAAGACATAACCCAGATCCATCGTATACCATGTTAAATGACTTTTCATATACCTTGGGCATCACAATACCATTAATATGGCATCCATATTGACACAGTCGATATGGCCTTGTCGTGTAACGCCCCATTCCGAGACCCACCATAATAGAGCACATTACAAAGTAGTACTATTACTGTCTATTAAGGCAGAGAACATGGCTAGATATGAGCAACCATACATAATCTTGTATTAAACTAGTCCTTGGTATGTCGGTATATGCACTATTTTTTTCCTCTTCTATGGTTCAACATACTTGTTACTTACTTAATGCAATACTACGATGACTACAAGATCAATTCAGAACAAGACAGGTACAATAGGATATCCCACATAATAGAAAATAGAAAAGTCATAAATACATCTCCATACATACATCTGGTATAGAAAAAATAATTTACATGATTACATCGCCATAAAAAATATGTACATCAAAAAGTGTTTAGCATAAATATAAGTACGAAACTGAACATGCAACAAGAAGCTAAATAAGGTGAGTCATGTAGGAGTGAAGCAAAGCTGCAAAAAGGGACTATCTCAAGAATTGCCTACAAAAACACGGTCTCACCTGAGCATTAGCACACATGTGTCAGTGTAGTTGAAATATTAGTACCAAGATAATAATAATAATAACAATAATATGCAAAGGGAGATATTCTCTTAGTGGAAAGTTACGACGTGAATAACTCCATGTCGTGAAGTCTAATAGATTACACAAGTTAGGACTTTTATTGATTTAGGGGTCACGGACATCAAGATGGATTAAACACGAAAACGGTGTATCCATAAGGAATATCAACTTGCCTCAAGTGACAATTAATAAATTCGGTTATGGGTTTATTCACTAGTAAACACTATGTGGACTACATCATATAGCTCAAAGACTATGAACTGCCACACCTGTAAGGTTGGATCCAAATAAAATCACACACTAAAACACCCAATTCACACAATTGGATTCCAACTACAAGATAACATGGGTAACACTAACAAGAAAATTATTTTCCCAAGTACTATAAATCTTGGATCAACCCAGGAATACACCCTTGTATATACCTAGAAATCATAACATTTGTATCTACCTAGTAATACTCTTTTAGATCTACCCAAAATCTGTAACATTTGGATCTACCCAAAAATTACACATCTGGATCTACCTAGGATTGGCCATATATTTTGGAACTACCCAAGATTATAGCAGTTGGATCTACCAAGGATTTCTCGATAATAGGTTCTACCAAGCATTATTACTTAATATTGGATCAACCCAAAAGCACAATGCAATATTGGATCTACCCAAATGTACAGCTGTTAGATCTACCCAGACTCTCCACAAATTATCGAATCTACCTAGACAATATCATAAACTGATCCGAAGGTCTGGTACTGGCATGATAAACAAGATGTGTTATAGACTTCCTAATAGTAACTCAAAAAAGGAAACCAATATGTACTATACCGCATGTTTCAAGTAAACGATTTACCACCAGTTAGTCTACTCCACACTAGATATCACATGGTCAACCTAAATACACCTCACCTGAAAGCCTCAATTTTCTTTGATTGACAAGTCTGAAATTAATTTATATTATATACCTTCGCATCCCATACCACGAGGTTTACAATACCGTTTAATCGCAATCACGCCTTCTTGAAAGGTGCATAAGTGTGTGTAAATTTTATAGAAAATAGTTTTTAAGAAAGCATATTACAAAACAATTTTCGAAAAATTTATGAAATCCTTATCTTTGAAATCCTTTCCTCTATAGAAAAGAAAATATAGTTTATATATTTAGAAAATGCTAGAATATATATAAATGATTATAATAATTTAAATTATTTAGAAAAACTATTGAAAACGACTTTTAAAAAGTGCACATACCCCACAAGATTCAACGAAATAGCCCAACAAATTTTGCCCAAAACTAAACGAATTCGATGTACGAATCTTGGCTAAAATTGGCATTTCTTGCTAAGATTTTATGCCATTCACAAAGATTCTTACAACATCACTAGATTGGTCCAAAATGATATAACATACTTCAGGATTTTAGGGTGCAGGACGAATCGGACAGGGCCCGAAACAACACCTTCTACCCAAGATAATTAAAAGCCACGCGCACCCTTCATAGGGGTCGACACCCTATAGGAAAGGTGTCGACTCTTAGGTCGACCTTTCTTGCATAAGGGGTCGACCGCTCCAAGGGGGAGCGGGAAATTTTTATTCGGGAAGCTATAGGTTTTGATAACTTGTTCGTTGCTTACTTTGACACTATATTTCGAGGTGCAAAGCAAATGGTTTCCAACAAAATTTTGCATGCACAAAGCGGAGTAACAAGACAATGATCTGGAATAAATTCAACGACATTTCATTGTAAATCAGAGAAGTTATGGCTTCTCAAAATAGGTAGTAAGAAACAAAGCAATAGATAAAAACATTCCACATAAACAACATCATACAATGAATCAAATCTTCTCAAGAACTTAGTAACTCAAAGCATATCAATAATAGATAATTTCAACTAGTGCTTGTGAGGTTTATTCACCTGAAATTTGGAAATAAGGATCAATGACAAGAGATTTGATGCAAACTTGGCACTTGGAGCTTCAAATAGTCTTATCAAAGCCTACCGGGAAAGTTATTGTAACATGCAAGTCTAAAAATTCAGTTATAGTAAATAAATTCTAATTAGAGTTCAAAAAAGGATTAATATTTGGTATTAGAATGATTACCTGCTGCATCTCTTTGTTTTACTACTTAATTTCACTAGTCAGAGAATAAGGAGGCTAAGACTTGGATTAGAAGAAGGTTTGCAGATATTTCTCTTTTTTGAGTTATCAACACAATATAAAATTATTACTACAAGATCTAAACACTTATTTTAATTATTTTTAAAAATTTATTACTAAGTTTACTTACATTAACACTTATTAACGCAATTCCTTCTTTTTGGGAAAACACTTAAAAGTTTAAACGTTATGATAAACCAACATCTCCATTTGGCTATAGAAATTTTCTATAAGCTTATGAAAAATTATTTTCAACATAGTATTTATATTTGCAATAAAATTAACCTTTTATATTTTATTCTCAATAAAATGCTTAAACAACAACATTTTGACAAAAAAAAATTATTACTTATATTTTGCCAATCCCTTATGCTAAGTAACCCCAAAAATCATAAAATAATTATTTTTATCTCAAAAACCACTCATCGAATTATTCGCAATGTTTACTATATCTAAATTATAATTATTTGATTAAAATCCAGTTTATTTCAAAACCTAATTTACATTTGTATATATATACTCTTTTACCAAGTTTCTTAAGATGGTAAAATAATTTCCCTAATCAGATTCCCAACAGTTCCTCCCTTTTATTGAATAAAACTCCAATCCATCCAACCAAGCTTGATTTATATTTATAAATTCATTTATTTCATGATTTGTGAATTATCATTCAAATTTAATTCATTAATCACTACAGTAGGTAATTGTATAAATCCGGGGTTGTTATAGACTTCTCCATTTCAAAAATTGTGTCATCAAGTCACAAACAACTCTATTTAATTTATTATTACTAGAAACAACAACGTAGTAAATGAGCATGCGTATAAAACTCCTTATCCTCAATCTCATAAAAATGATAATCTAGGATATGCACGCTATAACCTCACAAGCTTCTTAGCTTCAACACTTGGAATTATCCAATCACCAGAAATTTTCAAAGGCATTTAACCTTTGAGGCAAAAACTCAAACAAGGAGTAACATGAGAGACACTTCAAGAAAGATCCTTCATAAGCATGAATGAATAACCCAACCACAAATATAGTGTCTCATAACACTTCTTTACAAAGCAAGATGAAAAGGATGTTGAAAACTCAAGAAGGACAACTTGAAAGCATTTTACATAAAGTGTCACAATCGATAGGTTTAGTGGTAATTTCCTGAACATAAAAGAAACCCAATAAAGATAAGATTTCGATAGAAATTCCGAGGGATTTACTATAGTTTTGATCACAAGAATTCAATAACTCGATGCCTCTCCAAGTCCTAATCAAAGGCGTATTCCCATAAGATTTTCCCCAGATAGAGTATGGGTATAATATTCATTTCACGCAACCCAACTCAATAAAATAGCATTGATTCAGATAAGAAACAATTAGGATGATTGCTTTAAGAATAGCCAACAAATTGACAATTTATTCTCACAAGGATTCACTTGATCAAAAATTTCTTTGAAGTTTTACCTTAAATTCTCAAGTCACAAATGATAATAAGATTATTTTCAAATCCAACAACCCTTTACTATCATAGAGGGTCCATTTAAAATCTTTTATCACTATTGTTGGATTTTAAATTCTTACTCAGTTCTTATTCAATCTCCTCAAAATTCACTTATTATAAGCTAGTTCTAAAAATCTTGCTATACTTTCGCAATTTCATTCCTTTTACATCCATTCAGATACATACTTTAGTATCTAAAATAATGCAAAACTAGTTCTTTACTTACAAACAAATTTTAGTTGGATTTCTTTTCGTTTCAACAATGCTTCATGCGTTGTTTTGGAACCCTTATCGACCCAGAGCATCCCATGTCTCTACTAGAGTTCTTAAACCAAGTCTAGACACGTCAACATAATCAGTAATCACAACTTTCTGTTTAACCATACCTATCTATTATATATCATTTATAAAAAAGTATAAGGTTATTAAAACTCTAGTCCATTAAAAATCTTTCGAACTTATCACTTTACTATAATATTTCACTGTTTATAAGAACATCCTATAAATAAATCCTCATGATATATAACTGTTACCTCTGTGGTCAATGGAAATGGCCATCCAGTTTTCGCTGCACACTCTAATTAAATATACTACTTAAATTTACAAAGTTCAAAATGTTTTTAACTCCACAAGTAGCTACAAGAGAAAATTCGACCGCGACCATCCTTAGAATAAGTAGTGTGTTTGACTTTTTGACAATAAGGGGATATAGTGTGGGGTGGAAATAACAATTTGACAAAGAGGGGTATGGCTACGAATTCTCACACACTTGCTATGAAAATTCGCTAATCCTTAGCAGAGAAGGCATAAAGGATATGATGAACCCAACCCGTAGGAAATTCACATCCCTAGAGAGTTTGAGATGCGTCAACGTTTCTTGGAATTTTTGAAAAGATGGAAACTTCAAAACCACCACAATCACCAAAAATAATCAACAATCAATTAAACGATTAAGGCTTCCTAACTACAAGCCTGCGGTTACCCACATTTGTCTCCAAATCAGTTGATTCAATACTACAGAGAACAACATGCCAACGAGTGAAAACATCAGCCATAAGGACAACTAATATACGAGATGCCTTAATATATTTTTCACACATCAAGCGAAAACTAGAATTCTTAATAGCCATCATCAACATCACTCCACCAAAGGATAACGTTACCAATCGGAAACATGGAAATTCATTTAATACAAAGACTCCAAATTTTGGGATGAATAAAACACTTTGCCCTACCTTTTCTACAAACACGATGGAGCACAACATAAAAATAAAGAAGAAAGTGTAAATCTACCCACAAGAATGGAAATGGTAAGAATTGCTTCGCAATAGTAAGAAAATCTTTAAATTTCCTTTTAGTGCAGGAGGGTACAACACCCCCAAAACTAAAGAGACTTGGCTAGTAACAGTTCTCTCGAAAATAGAAGGTGTACCTCAAGAACATGATGGTCCACAAGAAGCCTTTTTCATGCTATGATTTTCCGAATTCGAGCCCTTGGGACTCTTAGGACATGAAGATTTGTCATAACCCTCTTCCTTTCAAAATTTACAAATGTGAAGTTTAGGACAACAATAAGCGAAATGATCAATCGATCCATAGTTGAAACATCCCTTGACTGAAGTCGAGGAAGGTGTTGTAAGAGGTTGGAAACTAGAACCATTATGTTTCTTCTTATTCTGAGGGAAAGGCTTAGATTTGGAGAAAGGATAACGCCTCTTATTCAGGTTGTTGTATATGACGTAGTTGTATACACAATTATATGATTTTTGTTTGGTGATAACAACCAAATAAATATTATATTAAAATGTGTTTGTTACTGTACTGTTCTATATATACATCACAGACAAGAATATAATTTTTATATTTAAATATAATACGACTATACAGACATTCATATATTCATATAGTATTTTATTTAAATTGAATATTATATTTCAAACATTCAAACAGTACAACTATTTATAACTCCACTATTTATTTAATTCACATGAGATTGTACTTGTAAATAAACTGAATACGATAGACAAGTTTGTTTGACAACAATAAAATAATATTTTATTTCAATCAAATTTGTTTATTATAAATATCAGTACAATTCTCTCACAGCTCCTCACTATAGTTCATTCATCACTCAGTACATTTACACTCAGTTTACAGACTCACTCATATACAGATATTCTTATATTTTTTCTCTGTCATCTTCAGTCTTCTATCTTCACAGCTTTCAGTCAGTCCTGTCTTTATACCTGTCATACACAAAAAAAACATACGCAGTAAACTGGAACAAAAATAAAATTAAATACAAGCAAATAAAAATTTATTTTTAAATTTTATTTGCCTTAGAATTATGGTGTGTTTCTCATCATTTTTATGATTCAATCTGATATACAAAGATAGGAAGATCATTCTTATGGCTGCATGTACACACATGTATAAATATACACGTGTGCACTGCCACGCCAATCAAAAATCAGCGAGAAACTGAGTAGCCACAAGGACCATCTCAACTCAGTGCATATGAATATGATCGAGCAACACAAATATGGTGCAACTCAAAAGTGCTCAGCAATTCAAATCAAACAAGTATAGTGTTCAAGTTAGAAAATGTCAAGGTACAGCATGTACAAAGAGAACAAAAACAAAACATGGAACAACATTAACAAATGGTTACAAGAATGTTAAATGATCATGCAAGTGTATGCAACAACAAGATTCAAATGCTACAGGCTAAAACTCAAGTGTAAGTGCAAATTGAAACAAGTCAGCATGGTCTAATGGTGAAGACACAACATAGTAGTTTGTACAATTCAGTTTTCAAGGTGAAGAAGAAAGTGGCACCTCAACAGCATGAAACAATAGCAGTGAAGTACATGTACAAGCTTGTAGGTTGATACAACAAAGTTTCAAGTGTACAAAAAATGATAGTGGCATGACATAGCATGATGGTACAAACTTCAATATCAAACCAGGACCAAGTTAATACAATAGTTCAAACCATGTGCATACGCTACGACTACCACTTATGTGGTAGGTATCCGCGGACCGGGCTAGGTGCACTAGGGGGGGTTTTACGGCTCCGGTCGGTTTCCCCCCTGAAAAAATTCAAAAAAAGTTAATACAATAGTTCAAGTGAGCAATTTAAATCAAGTCAAATGTGTTGTGCCAAACTACACATAATATACAACATAACTGGTGTGAAAAGTGTGCAATTCAGTAAGCACAAGTCAAACAGTGTCAAACAAGTTACGAGATCAGCAGCACAGATGCATTACATATGAACATGGCAAAAATCTCAAATTCAAGTGCCAAAACAAACAAATATGGAAAGATATTTGTGGCATATAAATTAGAGCCAAAACTAGAAATAAAATGTTGGGCTTTTATTTTGCAATGTCTAGTTGGCCAAGAACACAAAAATGCATTAATAAATCCATCAAAATATGCTTTGAAAATTGTAAAGACAAATTAGTGGTGACACAAAGCATTGTGCAGCAGAAAATCAGGGTGTGCATGAATGGTGATGAACATACACAAACAGGCATGGTAAAGTTCTCAAGTATGTCGAATACAAAGATAGCAAGTACAATCAATAGCTAGCATATGATCAAGTATATATGTACATGCTTGCATATATAAATGGTTATGATTCATGGCCAAGTACATCATTTAAGTTCAACTAGTTTAGAAATCAGCAACTTATACACATGTGGGCGCACAAGATCATGGTGCAATGGCTAAAAAAGTTTACAAATGAAGCATAGGTGAACAAGGTAGAACAACAACCAAGTTGAACAGCACAAATATTATGAACTAGGGATGATCGTGTATAGCATCTGTTCAATCAGTCATGGCACAATTCAAGTGTGCTTCAAGGCAATGGCATGTGTAATTTTAAAAAGTCCAGGTTGAAAATAGCAAAAAGAAAGGAATTTCAAAGTTCCAGAGATCACCCAATTTCGTAATATATTCTAGAAAATTTGTTCAAGTCCTTATGTCCCGTAAAATTAGAATATATACCGCAAGTACAAACCGATAATTTCAAAATGAAAAATTCAACTTGCCAAATCAATCACCAAAGGACCAATTCAAAGCAATGGAAACCTCATGCAAGTTTTCTGATTGTTTGAAGATTTCAAATCCATCAAATAAAAGGTCGAGAATTTTATAAACTCAAAATTTACCCAAATATCAGACCCAATCTAATACGAAATCAGAGCAAGTTTTTAGGATTTATAATCCTATATAAACACCCTTTCATCATCGGCTATCACTATCGAAAACCAAACCCACAACATTCAAGAACAAAATCGAATAATAAATTCAGAAAAACTTACTTTGTTTTCGATCAAGAGCCAGAGAGAAACATATCAAATCGAAGAACCAGCAAGCCGCAGAGATTCGAGCATCAGAGAATTTAATTTTGATTTATCCAGCATCGTGATTCGATTTGGTGCAACAAAGAAAAATCCTAGAATTATCATCGCCGCCATTTTTTACAAGTGAACGGGACTATGGAAATGAGGATGGAACTTTTACAAAGGGCCGACCAAGTTTACAAAAGGGGCTAGCTCCTTTTCACTTAATTCCTAGGGTTTTACTTGGTTTTGAATTAGTTGTTAAAGATTTTTTTATATTGTTTGTTTTTAAATTCAATTTGTAATCGAATTATAGTTTTCTAGTTTGTCTCTAAAACTAGGGAGACGAATTATAGGGTTTGTAATTCGGGGAATTCTGGTTTCGGGGCTAGAAACCAGTGCAGGGTTTTGAGCGTAGGGTTAAGAACAGTTGGGAGCGAGTGTCACGAGTTTACAGGGGATTGTAAGCGTAGAGATTGTTTTAACTCCTAGTAGAAACCTTGGGGAATGTAGCAGTAGGCAGGGTTTTGCCGAAGCTGAGTATATCTGTGTGTTATTCATTTTCCGCATTTACTCTGATTATTATTTGTGATTGGTATTATTTAATTTTCTGCGAATATCTGCGATAAACCCTATTCACCCCCCTCTCTAGGGTTAATTTAGATCCAACAAGTGGTATCAGAGCAGGTGTTTTTTATTTTATTTTAAATCTAGAGTCATGAATCTGTCTAATAACGCGTTTTCTGAGGGTCAGTCCATAGCTAGGCCACCAATGTTTAATGGAACTGATTATGCCAATTGGAAAGCTAGGATGAAAATCTATTTGAGTTCAGTCGATTATGATGTGTGGGATATAATTGAAACGGGTTATAGATCTCCTACTGTTACTGTTAATGGTGTTGAAATTCCTAAATCAAAAGATAGGTGGGATATTAATAATAAAAAATGATTTTCAACTAATGCCAAAGCGATGAATGCTTTAATCTGTGCTCTTGATAAAACTGAATTTAATCAAATTTCTCATTGTGAAACTGCACTGGAAATATGGCATATGTTGGAGGCCACACACGAAGGAACATCTCAAGTGAAGGAATCTCGTCTCGCTCTACTCAACAACGAATATGAAAATTTCACTATGCAAAGAGATAAAGATATAAAGGAGATGTATGGATGCTTCTCATCACTAGTCTACAATGAAAAAGCTCTTGGCAAAACTTATACCGAAGTGGAATTGATCAGAAAAATATTGAGAGTGCTACCGATGAATTTCGAAGCTAAGGTGACGACGATACAAGAATCAAAAGATCTGAATAAAATAAGCATGGAAGAGTTGATCGGAAATCTGATTACTTACGAGATGGAGTTAAAAGCAAGAGAAGAATGAAAGAGTTCTGAATCAAAGAAAAAGACGATCGTTCTAAAAAATACTGTTGAAAGTGATGATGAAGATCCCGCTGAAGAGCTAGCCATGGTTTTGAGAAAGTGGGCCAAAGGAAATTACAATCCACAAAAGAAGAATTCAAAAACTGGCAAGTCTGAAAGTTCAGAAAGTTCAGACGACGAAGTGTTTTGCTACCATTGCAAGAAACCGGACATATCAAACAAAATTGCCCACAGCTTAAAAATGAAAAGAAGAAGAAATTCAGAACGAAGAAGAAGGCTTTTTCTGCTACATGGGATGACGAGAAAGGAGACGAAGTTTCTGAAAGTGATGAAGAGCAAGCTAACTTGTGTCTTATGGCTCATTCTGATTCAGAAAGTAGTGAAGAGGATTCAGGTGAGGTATCGAATTTTACTTATAAAGACTTAATTTTAATGTGTCACGATCTCACAAAAACCGTTGATTCTCTTGAACTAAAAGTTAAGAAATTGAAATCTGATAGGTCAAAACTAGTTCAAGAAAATAACAGTTTAGAAAGAAAACTTGAAAAAGTTAAGAAATCACTGTTTTCAGAATGCGAAAAATGTCAATTTTTGAGTAATGATATTTTGAAATTCAAAACTAGTTTTGAGTTACTTAAAAGTGAAAATATGAATTTGAAGAACGAAAATCGTGATTTTGAGAAGGAGATTGAAAAGCTTAGAGAATCTGAAAAACTTGATTTTGAAAAGCGAAAATAATTTGAAATTGAAATATCTAAGTCTAATGCTAAAATCAAAGCACTTGAAAACGTAAATTTGGTTTTAAAACAAACTGATGCTGAAAAAAGGAAAATCGCTATTAATCGTTGTTCAAATTTAATGAAAGAAAATAACGATCTTAAATTTAAAATTCAACGACATGACTCAACTTTGACTAAATTTTCTAAAGGAGAGAAATCGTTGAATATGTTGTTAAAAACCCATTTTTTGTTCAAAATAAAAAGGGACTTGGTTTTTGATTTGATCAAGTTGAAAAACGAAAGCCTAATGATTTTAAAAATCCTTTAAATGATTTAGAAAATGATCAAATTGAAATTTTGAAATCTAATAATTTCAAAGGGTTTTTAAATCATAAACAGAATAATAACTCGTTTAAAAACAATTCATTTAAACATGTTTGGATTTCAAAAAATAACAAAATGATTTTGAATTAGTCAAAATGAATTTGGGTTCCAAAAGGCACTATTGTGGATAGTAATGGATTGTTATGTAAACCGATTTGGGTACCAAAACGTGTGAACAAAGATAAGAGTGGTAAAACAACTTTTGTTAGACCATTCGATTCTATAATCATTTAGGTACCGAGGCAGGCTAAGGAACGACTGTGCTTAAAAGAGATATAATTCAAGTTGTTCCACTTTATTGAATTGTTTGAAGTTCCTTAGCCATAGATTTTAGAGTTGGAGATTCATTGGATCACATTGATTATGGTAAGACAGGTATGATCTCTAAACTCTTGTTTCTATTTTATTTTAATGTTGATTTATGTTGACAGGATCATAACATTTTGAGCACATCTTGAACATTGTATATCGGAATCTTGAAATTTATGATGTTCTCGAATGCTAATGAAATTTCACACATTTTTGCTATTTTGAGTTTCTTCTTATTCGTTTTTGGAAAATATTGAAAAATCGAACTCAATACAACAGACTACGGATTCTGAATGTCACATAAGCTCTGGTACCCAACCTTCCAACTCTGGTACCCAAGCTCAGCCCTTCATGCCTCTGATTCTGGATGTCACACGGCTTTGGGAGGAATCGGTGGGTAGCGTTCAACTCCATGGCGATCATCAACAGCTCCAATACCCGAGACCTTGGTAACCGTTCCAACCTCCAATCGCATTGTAAGCCATCTTCACGTTACAGTCTTTTGGTGGTTTGTCTTGATAAACAGTTCTTGTGCTTGTTGTTTTTGGTTTGCTACGTCGTTACTCTGGCAGTTGGTAGTGTTTGTAAGTTTATTCTGGTGAACTTGAAGCTGTGCTTACGCTGGGCGCAATACGTGAATCCTGCATGTAGTTTGCATGCAGTTTTTGTCATTTATGGCCAGCGATCAGGCCTGTTGATCGCTTATAATTATCTTTATTTTATGTTAATTAATCGGGTGTGTAGATCCGCTCTACACAACCGTCTACTTCAAAAAAATAAAGCAGACTACTTGAAAGACATGATTGACTAGTTGTGAAAATTTCATTTTTTTTTATTTGGCTTGATTATATTGATTTTGAAATCATTCGTGATTTATTGCTGAACTTCTAGAATTATAAAAATTTGACTTTTTCTCAAGTGATTTCAACAGATTTGATCATTGATTGTTTCTTGTGCTTGTTTAAAAATTCTCTAAAAATTCCACTTGTGCTTTGAAAATGATCTTGTGCTGCTCTGATAAGGAAATTGATTTGAGTTGTTTGAATAACTTTATGGTTGGATGATGGGTTGGAAAATCAGTAACTGAATTTCTTTAAATTCCATAGGCAATTCGAATTTCATATACAAGTGTTTCAAAATTGTCTAAGAACAATCAGCATTAGAAATATTAGATAATTTCTTATTCTACTGATTTTTTTTAAACTGATTTTCAAACTTGCATTGATATTTTCAAAAACTCATCTTGAAATTGATATTTTCAATTTTAAAGTTATTTTTGATTATTTATTCAAAAACTGAAACTATTGATTGATTTGAACCGTTTTGTGACTCATCAAAATTATTGATAGATTTATGAAATTGTGATGGTTTGTGGCTATGGCATAATTCATAACTAGAGGAGATGTTATTTTAAATCTCATGATGATTGGACAGATTTTATAATATCTTTGAATTAGAGCTTATTTCACGACCATCTTCTATATCTACTATATTTCTGTCATTCATCATGGTTTTATTTAACTTGGAGAGTTCAAATTATTCTTGGAAATAAAAATAAAATAATAAAAAATATATATAATTTATCCTTGGTACTCACTCCCATTTAAAAGTTCTCGCGGTTATGTGTGGGTGAATTTCCTAAATCTCTATATGCTTCCATTCTCACTTAAAAGACCTTTGGCATGTGCATGGATGGAACTCATTAGAGAGAATAAAGTTAAGTTACTACTAACCCCATTTAAAAAACCTTTGTGCTATGCGTGGGTAGCAAGTTCTTAACACATTTTGAGCATATTTAAAATATTCAAAATTCATATTCAAATATTCAATTTTTATTGAACTCTCGTCATTCAATAAAATCCATTGTAAATCCATACATTTTGAAAGTGAAATTTGCTTCTGATTTAAAGATTATTATGATTTTTGTTTGATTAAATGGGATTTGCGATATATATTCTTTCTCTTAATTTAAATTTATATTTATGGTCTAAATTCATCACTGTTTCGATCTCTATTATTCTTTTGATGATAACAAGAAGGGGGAAATGGTCAAGATTTTGATTGATGAGTATTTAATTCAAAAATATTTTAAGATTGGAAACTAAATATCTAGGGGCAGAATGGTCAATTGAATTTCAGTCAATTGACTTTCATTACTTATATTTTCCACATATGTAGGGGGGTTTAGTTGTAGGGGGAGCATACAAATAGGGGGAGTTCAATATTTACTGCCAAACACATTTACTGTGCTCAAAATCTTTTATTTGTTTGTCATCATCAAAAGGGGGAGATTGTTGTATATGACGTAGTTGTATACACAATTATATGATTTTTATTTGATGATAACAACCAAATAAATATTATTTTAAAATGTGTTTGTTACTATATTGTTCTATATATACATCACAGACAAGAATATAATATTTATAATTAAATAGAATACGACTGTACAGACATTGATATATTCATACAGTATTTTATTTAAATTGAATATTATATTTCAAACATTCAAACAATACAACTATTTATAACTCACTGTTTATTCAATTCACATGAGATCGTACGTGTAAATAAACTGAATACGATAGACAAGTTTGTTTGACAACAATAAAATAATATTTTATTTCAATCAAATTTGTTTATTACATATTTCTGTATAATTCTCTAACAGCTCCTCACTACAGTTCATTCATCACTCAGTACATTTTCGTATACAATACACTCAGTTTACAGACTCACTCATATACAGATATTCTTATATATTTTTCTCTGTCATCTTCAGTCTTCTGTCTTCACAGCTTTCAGTCAATCCGGTCTTCATACCTGTCATTTACAAAAAACACACACGCGGTAAACTGGAACAAAAATAAAATTAAATACAAGAAAATAAAAAATTATTTCTAAATTATATTTGCCTCAGAATTAAGGTGTGTTTCTCATCATTTTTTTGATTCAGTCTGATATACAAAGACAGGGAGATCATTCTGATAGCTGCATGTACACACATGTATAAATATACACGGGTGCATTGCCTCGCCAATCAAAAATCAGTGAGCAACTGAGGAGTAGCCACAAGGACCATCTCAACTCAGTGCATATGATATGATCGAGCAACACAAATATGGTGCAACTCAAAAGTGCTCAGCAATTCATTCAAACAATTATAGTGTTCAAGTTAGAAAATGTGGACAAAAACAAAACATGGAACAACATTAACAAATGGTTACAAGAATGTTAAATGATCATGCAAGTGTATGCAATAGCAAGATTCAAATGCTACAAGCTAAAACTCAAATGTAAGTGCAAATTGAAACAAGTCAGCATGGTCAAATGGTGTAGACACAACACAGTAGTTTGCACAATTCAGTTTTCAAAGTGAAGAAGAAAGTGGCACCTCAACAGCATGAAACAATTGCAGTGAAGTACATGTACAAGCTTATAGGTAGATACAACAAAGTTTCAAGTGTACAGCAAATGATAGTGGCATGACATAGCATGATGGTACAAACTTCAATATCAAACCAGGACCAAGTTAATACAATAGTTCAAGTGAGCAATTTAAATCAAGTCAAATGTGTTGTGCCAAACTACACATAATATACAACATAAGTGGTGTAACAAGTATGCAATTTTGTAAGTACAAGTCGAACATTGTCAAACAAGTTACGAGATCAGCGACACAGATCCATTACATACGAACATGGCAAAAATCCCAAATTCAAGTGCCAAAACAAACAAATATGGAAAGATATTTGTGGCATATAAATTAGAGCCAAAACTGGAAATAAAATGTTGGACTTTTATTTTGCAATTTCCAGTTGGACAAGAACACAAAAATGCATTCATAAATCCATCGAAATATGGTTTGAAAACTGCGAAGACAAATTAGTGGTGACACAAAGCATTGTGCAGCAGAAAATCAGGGTGTGCATGAATGGTGATGAACATACATAAACAGGCATGCTAAAGTTCTCAAGTATGTCGAATGCAAAGACAGCAAGTACAATCAATAGCTAGCATATAATCAAGTATATATGTACATGCTTGCATATATATATATATATATATATATATATATATATATATATATATATATATATGGTTATGATTCATGGCCAAGTACATCATTCAAATTCAACTAGTTTAGAAATCAGCAACTTATACACAAGTGGGTGCACAAGATCATGGTGCAATGGCTAAAACAGTTTACAAATGAAGCATAGGTGAACAAGGCAGAACAACAACCAAGTTGAACAGCACAAATATTATGAACTAGGGATGATCTTGTATAGCATCTGTTCAATCAGTCATGGCACAATTCAAGTGTGCTTCAAGGCAATGGCGTGCTTAACTTTAAAAAGGCCAGGTTGAAAATAACAAAAAGAAAGGAATTTCAAAGTTCTAGAGATCACCCAATTTCGTAATATATTCCAGAAAATTTGTTCAAGTCCTTATATCTAGTAAAATTATAATATATACCGCAAGTACAAACCGATAATTTCAAAAAGAATAATTCAACTTGCCAATTCAATCACCAAAGGACCAATTCAAAGCAATGGAAACCTCACGCAAGTTTTCAGATTGTTTGTAGATTTCAAATCCATCAAATAAAAGGCCAAGAATTTTATAAACTTAAAATTTACCCAAATATCAGACCCAATCTAATACGAAATCAGAGCAAGTTTTTAGGATTTGTAATCCTATATAAACACCCTTTCATCATCGGCTATCACTATCGAAAACCAAACCCACAATATTCATGAACAAAATCGAATAATCAATTCAGAAGAACTTACTTTGTTTTCAATCAAGAGCCAGAGAGAAACATCTCAAATCGAAGAACCAACAAGCTGCAGAGATTCGAGCATCGGAGAATTCAATTTCGATTTATCCAGCATCATGGTTCGATTTGATGCAATAGAGAAAAATACTAGAATTATCGTCGCCGCCATTTTTACAAGTGAACGGGACTATGGAAATGAGGATGGAACTTTTACAAAGGGCCGACCAAGTTTACAAAAGGGGATAACTCCTTTTCACTTAGTTACTAGGGTTTTACTTGGTTTTAAATTAGTTGTTACAGATTTTTTTATATTGTTTGTTTTTAAATTCAATTTGTAATCGAATTATAGTTTTCTAGTTTGTCTCTAAAACTAGGGAGACGAATTACAGGGTTTGTAATTCGGGGAAATCTGGTTTAGGGGATATAAACTAGTGCAGGGTTTTGAGCGTAGGGTTAAGAACAGTTGGGAGCGAGTGTCGCGAGTTTATAGGGGATTGTAAGCGTAGAGATTGTTTTAACTCCTAGCAGAAACCTTGGGGAATGCAGTAGTAGGCAGGGTTTTGCCAAAGCTAGGTATATCTGTGTGTTATTCATTTTCCGCATTTACTCTGATTATTATCTATGATTGGTATTATTTAATTATTCTGCGAAAATCTACGATAAACCCTATTCGCCCCTCCCCTCTAGGGTTAATTTAGATCCTACACGGGTTACCCTGGACACTAGGCTCGTCATTACTGTCTCTCTCCTTCTCTGTTTCCTTGGGATGGAGAGTTGCATCAACTAATTCATCAAAAGTCAATTTAAGTTACAACAATAAAGGTCTTCTGAGATATTTCTAAAGTCCGCTCACGAACTTAAGATTCTTCTTTTGAGGGATAGAAATATGTTCCAGGCCATACTATGACAAGGCCTCAAAAGATGTGAAATACTCCAGAATAGTTGACTTCCATTGTCGAAGATCAAGAAAGCGACGGGAAAGAATCTCCTTCTCAGACTCTGGGATGAACTTAAGCTCGAACCTCTCCTTAAACTGTTTCCACTCTAAAGTGGATTCATCTAACTTGGCCACAAGTAATTCATACCAATCAAGAGCATATTCGATGCCACAAGAACGCAACTACGTTCAAAATTTTCAATACGAGAGAAAATACATTCACAAGTTCGAGGCTAATCCTAGATCTCAAGAACAGTCTCGGTGCCTTTAAATGGCATTCCACCGAGATGGATAAAATCACGACATATAAGTGCAAATTCCGATTTTTATGATGGAGAGGAACGAGATGCAACAGGAGGCTGGGTATTCCTAATAAGTACAAATATCTGCTCAAGGGACATATAAACCCCTTCTGGACAGGAATCACTAACTGGGATGGTACTTTATGTGAGTTGTATGCCACTAGATGGCTCAACCCTATCTTTTGGTCCCGAACCACTGGTCAGTCTGGAACCTGAAGGTCACTTTTTCACGACCAACCATCAACTGAAAAAGCAAGATAAGATCAGATTAACACAAGGTAAGATACATGCATACATTCAACAGTAAGGAATACTACGAAATTTCCATCAATCAATTTTCCCCAAATGTATTCTATTCCTATATCTACCCCAAAAGCAAAGAAAGGTTATGGACACGATTAGTGTTTACTCAAGATTAGGGATGATATGCTATTTATACCACACTTCAATGTTATGTATTATGTATTATATTCTGTGTTTTATCATGTTTTGTTCGGAATCCTGCTCTGATACCAAAATGTAACGCCCTACCCCGAGACCCATCCTAGTAGAGCGCGTTACAATGTAATACTGTCTATTAAGGCGAAGAATAGGACTAGATAGGAGCTACTATACGTAATCTTTTATTAAACAAGTCCTAAGTACGTCGATATGTGCACTATTTATTTTCTTGGTATATGGTTCGACATACTTATTACTTACTTAATACAATACTACGATGGCCACAAGATTAATTCATAACAAGACAAATACAATAGGATATCCCGTATCAGAACACGGTCATGATACATCTATATACATACATCTGGTATAGTACAAATAATATACGTAATTACATCCCTACAAAAGAATATGTACATCAAAAGGTGTCTGACACAAATATAAGTAAAAACTGAACATGAAACAAGGAGCTAAATAAGGTGAGTCTTCCAAGAGTGAAACAAAGTTGTAGAAGGAACTATCTCAAGAATTGCCTGCAAGAACTCGGTCTGACCCGAGCATTAGAACACACAGGTCAGTCTAGTTGAAAAATTAGAACCAAGATAATAATAATAACAATAATATGCAAAAATGGTAATATTCTCTTAAAGGAAAGTTGTGACGTGAATAACTCCACGTCGTGAAGTCTGATAGATTACACAGGTTATGAATTTCATTGATTTATGAGTCATGGACTCCACGATGGATTAAACACAGAACGACATATCCAAAAGGCACACCAACTTGTCTCAAGTGACAACTAATAAATTCACTTCTGACTTTATTCACTAGTAAACACTGCATGGGCTACATCATATAGCTCATAGGCTATGAACCACCAAACCTATAAGGTTGGATCCAAATAACATCACATATTAAAATCACCCAATTCACACAATTGGATCCTAACTACAAGATAACATGGATAACACCAACAAGAGAATTAATTTGCCAAGTACTATAAATCTTTAATCAAACTAGGAATACACTCTTGGATGTACCTAGAAATCATAACATTTGGATCTACCTAGAAGTACTCTTTTGGATCTACTTAGAAATCATAACATTTGGATCTACCTAGAAATTACATGTTTGGAACTACCTAGGAATGGCCATATATTTTGGATCTACCCAAGATAACAACTGTTGAACCTACCCAGGATTTATCAGTAATATTGGTTATACCCAGCATTATAACGTAATATTAGATCTACCAAAAAGCACAATGCAATATTGGATCTACCCAAATGTACACCTGTCGGATCTACCCAAACTCTCCATAAATTATCAAATCTACCCATACAATATCATAAATTGATCCGATGCATCACAAACTTCCTAATAGTAACTCGAAAAATGAAATCAAAATGTCCCATTCCGCACGTTTCACTAAACGATTTACCACAAGTTAATATACTCCGCACTAGATATCAAAAGGTCAATAGAAATACACCTCACATGAAAACATCATTTTTTTTATTGACCAGTCTATAATTAACTGATATTATACACCTTCGCATCTTGTACCACAGGGTTTACAATACCATTTAATCGCATTCATGCCTTCTCAAAAAGTGCAAAAGTGTGTGTGTGTATTTTACAAAAAATAGTCTTTAAAGAGGGCGGGTTATAAAATAGTTTTTGAAACATATTCAAAATCCTTATCTTTGAAATCATTCCCTCTATAACAGGGATAATGCAGTTTATATATTTTGAAAATACTAGAAAATATGTAAAATAAGTGAATATAAAGTCTATAAATTATTTAGAAAAACTTTACTGAAAACAACTTTTAAAATATGCATATACCCCACAAGATTCAACAAACCCACCGAAATATTTTTGTCCAAAACTATACCATTCGAGGAAAGAGTCTTGGCAACAATTAGCATTTCCTGCTAATATTTTATACCATTCACAAGGCTTCCTAAACCATGGCCAACATGATTTATTATACTTCAGGATGTTAGGGTCCAGGATGAATCAAACAGGGCCCGAAACAACACCTGTTACCCAAGATAAAAGCCACGCTCACCCTTCATAGGAGTTGACCTAGAGGTCAACACCCTATAGGCAAGGGGTCGACTCCTAAGTCAACCTCTCTTGCGTAAAGGTTCGACCCCTCCAAGGGGGTAATGAATTGCTTGCTTGGGAAGCTATAGGTTTTGATAATTCATTTGTTGATAACTTTGACACTCTATTTCGAGGTGCAAAAGCAAATGGTTTTCAACAAAATTTCGCATGCACAAAGCGAAGCAACCAGTCAACGATTCAAAACAAATTTATAGCATTTCATTGTAAATCGGAGAAGTTATAGCTTCTCAAAATAGGCACTACAAAAACATTACAACAAAGATAACATTCCATAGAAATAACATCATGCAGTGAATCAAATCTTCTCAGGAACTCGGTTACTCAGAGAATATCGCTGGTAGATAATTTCAACTATAGGTTGTGAGGTTCACTCAACTGAAATTCATAAATAAGGATCTATAGCAAGAGATTTGATGCAAAATTGGCACTTGGAGCTTCAAAAAGTTTTCTCAAAGCCTACGAGAAAGTTTCTATAACATGCAAGTCCAAAACTTCAATTACAGTAAATAAATTCTCAATCAGAGATCAAAGAGGGACTAAGATTTGGTATTTGAATGATTACTTGCTGGAGCTCTTTGTTTTACTACTAAATTTCACTAGTTGGAGAACTAAGATGCTAAGATTTGGATTAGAAGATGGTTTACAAACATTTCTTTTTTCTTAGTTTTGAAAAAGTGTGGAGGAGAGGAAGAATACATTCTGTACTCTTTCTTTCTCCAAAATCCACTTCTTTTAATTATCGAGTAAAAGAATATTAAGCCTAATCAAAGATATTACTTAGATATTAGGCCTTACTAACTCAAATGTTGGCTAATTACTCTAATTATGGCCTATTTACACCACTATCTACACTAATTACAATTTCCAAATAAAATTTACACCGTCAACACAATCTACAATTATTACTACAAGCTCTAAACACTTCTTTTAATTATTTTTAAAAATTTATTGCTAAATTACTAACATTAATGCTTATTAACACAATTCCATCTTTTTGGGGAAACACTTAATTGTTCAAATGTTATGATAAACTAGCATCTTTATTTGGCTATAGAAAATTTCTAAAAGCTTATGCAAAATTATTTTCAACATAGGTATTTGTATTTAGCAACAAAATTAACCTTTTATATTTTATTCTCAATAAAATGTTTAAAGAACACATTTTGACATAAAAATAATTATTACTTATATTTTTTCAATCCATTATACTAAGTAACCCCAAAAATCATAAAACAATTATTTTAATCTCATAAATCACTCATCAAATTATTTACAATGTTTATTATGTCTCAATTATAATTATTTGATTAAAATCCAATTTATCTCAAAATCCAATATAAATTTATGTGTGTATATATACTCTTCTACCAAGTTTCAAAAGATGGTAAAATCTTTCCCAACAATTTCTTGTTGGGGATGTGGATTAAGGATCTTAAAGCAAACTAAACACCAGAGAGGGTGTGAATAGTTTTTTGGGGATATTATTAGTTTCTTGAAATATTTTTAGATTTATCAAAATGTTTATGTAAATCACAGATATCAATTATCATAGAATAAGTCGTAGATGTAGAAAAATAAAAATAAAAAGTAGTAAAAGAAAAGTACACACCGTGATTTTATACTGGTTTGGAGTTACCCTACATACAATCATGCACAACATTGGGTTGATATGGATTTCTATTTAACTAATATCCAATATTACACTCCTTGATTTCAGGGCTACAGGGAACACCCCAACTGATTTCTAGAGTACAGTGAGACTCAGTTTATTTTTGGGCCACAACCAACACCAAATTGATTTCCAAGCTACAATCATACCCAAATGATTCCAAGGCTACAATCACACATTTTCTCCTTATCAGTTTTGAAGTATTGACTCAATAGAACTTGATCTCACGATCTTTGATTACAAATAGCCTATAACTATTGAGTAGAACTCGAATTTCACAAAGAGTTTGATGGAGAATTGAAAGAGAAGGAGATTGATATAATTTTCTTTGAAAATCGACAGAGTATAAGTATAGATTTTAAGAATTTAAGAAGAATAATGGAGAGAGATGAAAGGAAGAAGATGATGATGATTAGTTATTAAAAAAAAATCGAAATCCGAAGCCTATTTATAGTTTTCCAACAACCACAACCATTCAGAAAAGATTTGAATTCAAAAGTCGCAATTTTTCAAAATTTAAATTTCAAACAAACGGTACATATGTCGAAGTACCAAAACATATACGGTGACATCCCTTAGGTTTTTTTTTCAAAAATAAAAAATTTGAATTAGAGCAGATAATGATTAAATAATTTATGGTGATTCTTGAGTTAAAACAAACTATATATTCCTTTATAATAAAATATGGACTTCCAAGTAAAAATATATATTAAAAACATAAATTAAGATGATTGAAAAATGATTAGAAACTATTTGTAAAATGATATAAAAGTGTGTGTGTGTATATATATAAACTATGAATATAAGAAATATATTAGAAGTTAATAAATATGAATAAGAAACTATAACAAATTTAGTATTAAGTCTATAAGTAGTAAATATTTGAATTAAGAGTTAAAATATATTAAGAAATAAAGTATAATTTTAAAACAAGAGTTAAAATAGAAGAGAGATGTAGATTTAAAATAAGGAAGTAATTTTGAAATCATTTGAAAATAGTGAGAAAAGTTTAAAATTAGAATTCAGTGCAAACTAGAGTTTTAGCAAAAATATCTAGACATAACTACTTTATATTTCTTGAACTCTTGAATTTTTTATACTCATGAGACTTGTATCTTGAACTCTTTTACTTTGAATTCTTGATTCTCTAAACTATATATTCTTAAATAATCAATACCTTCATAGATTTCTTGTATGTACATATATATATTTTAGAAAATAGTGTTAGTATATATTTTATAATAATAATGATTGACACAAGGTTATTGTCATCAAAACCATCATCATCAACATCTCAATCCCTAACAATCTCCTCCTTTTTTATGATGACAACCTTGGTTTATAAAATATTCATACCTGATATCTTGATTCTCCAGTTATTCACCCTTACTCCATTAGCTCTTATTAAAACTACTAACTCCCCTTTAATCTAAGCCCTATTTTGTAATTCTCCCCTTTGTCATAAGTAACAACTTATATATTCCTAAATAGACAGTTATACTCCCTCTAAAACAAGGAAAGTTTAAGACTAATATGATTCTAACTACTTAAAATTAGGACATAATATAATAACTACTTATTTTAAGTAATAACTTGGATGAGTATAAACTATACTAAGCTAAACTATATTTCAAATCATACAATGCAAATCAATTCAATATATACAATACATACTAATACAATCAACCCATTTAATTCAAACCAAATCAATCTTAAAGTTATTTATTTACAAATTCAAATTTTAAAACAATCCAATCAAATCGCACAAATTTTTGAAGACAAATTCATACATTCCTAGGAACTCTACACAACCATCTCCACCGAAGATTGGATCATCCTTTATAGCATCCCAATCTTCAATGAGAAGTGCTCTAGTGATGTTGTCTTCCTCTTCGCAAAGAGAAGGACCATCCATCGAATTGCATTAAAATTCTTCTCTTCTTGTTTTATCATCTTTATTTTCTTAATACTAAGTGACAATGATTGCAAAGAATGATCGAGAGAATACTCTTGAAAGAATTATGTATTTATTCAACATTTTCACTCAAATTATGGATTTGAGAAGCCATAGATTTGATTTTATTAAGAAATAATGAAAGCAAATGAATGAGGAATGAATAAATGTGTTTTTCTGGAAGAAATGGTTATAAATAGGCTTTGGAATTCATTTGGAATAAATAGACACTAACTGGTTAAAGCAGTTTTCAGATTTAAACAAATTTGAAAATCGTACTGTTATATGTGGACATATACATATATGTATGTCAACATATATGTTTATTTTCAATTTTTGAAGTATTTTGTAACTTTATGCTATGTTGTGACATACATATATATATATATATATATATATATATATATATATATACACACACACACACACACACTTGTTTTAATTACTTTGATGACTATTCCAGATATGTTTAAGGAAGAATCAACAGAAAATATAAAGCTTCATTCATACTAATGATAACGATACATTCGATTAATACATAACATGAAGTGTTTTTTTTTTTGAAAGGCAAGTAAAATTTTATTCACACTAAAAGCAATTACATTGTAGACTTACATGATACCAACTATATAATAGTTATACAACACACACTAATCTCTCAACTATACAGTGTTAAGAAAAAAAAACAATAACAAAAACAATTGAAACCCATAAAAAAACTCAACACTGCATTACGAGCTAACTACAGCCTTTATATAGAAACTCATTATGACATTCAGCGATTCGAACTTCCAATCCAGTGAATACCTTTGATCCAAAAAGTCTTCAATTCTGAACATGGCACTCATAAAGTAGCTTCGACAAAAATTCCTGAGATAGTAAATTATCTACAGCCTTTACCAATATCTTTAACAATTCTTCTGTGTATTGATGAGCATAGTTCTGAAGCATTCACAGCACCAACACCAAATACACGATTATTCCTCTCCATCCAAATTGCATAAATATAATGTTTTAAGATCTTCAATAACAATTTTGATTTTGCAGTCTTCCATCTTGTTGCCTTGAAAATATTATGCCATTCGTTCCTAAAAACATTCTAGGGTCTATAGTAATTGCCATTAGCTAAAAGCCTGAACCATATTTGAAATGCATATGTACACTGAAAGAAAATATGTATATTTGACTCGACCTCAGCTTTACACAACATGCACAAGTTATCAGGTGTCAACCAAAAGAATGTAACTTATCTTTAGTATTTAAAGCATTGGCCATCACCTTCCATAATAAGAAATTCTCCTTTATCGAGCTGTTAGTACTCCAAACTCTAGCATGCCAAGGAAAAACTAGCTTTTCTTGTTGAAGTAAGCTGTAAACATGTTTGATAGAATGTTGTTTACCCATCCGAAGTAAGTGTGCTTCATCATTATTTGAAGCATTAAAATTTTCTTCAGTGTCACGCCAAAGTTGTCTCAATAAAGCTAAGCTTACATAAGGTAAAACAGGGTTTCCCTCATGAATAAAATCATCCAGTAATGCTGATTCATAAATGCCAGAACTTCTTCCCAAACCATGGTCAACAATGTTACTCAATATTAATCCATTCTTCCCCCATGGTGAATGCCAAAAGAGAATCTGCTTCATCACTTGACTGTTACACCGAATATAAGGAATAAAAGTACTTTTAAGCTTTAGGATATTTCGCCAACTCCAACTTGAGTTAGGTGAAATTTCCATTGACCAAAAGTCCTTCCCCACAAGATTATGTTTTACCTACTGAGCTAGGGACACTTCTCATCCGAAAATACCCACAAGATTATGCTTTCCCCACAAGATTATGCTTTTCTATTTTGAATGATCTTTCCAATGTTGCATCTACCTCTTCAAGCTCCATCCAGAACCGCTGCTGCCTCATATGAGCAAAAGAGTAGCGGTCTAGCCCTTTATTTATAAGCGTAGAAATGACCTTGTACCATTAGATTTAATTCCAGAAAAATCTGTCCTGTAAAGTTTTATAATATAAAACCCTAGCTGTCATACAAAGCCAAGCTCGTCCTGGGCTCGAAGGGCGGTCGACCACTAGGTCGAGCCCAGGTCGACCAACCACCTATGTGAGGCAGGCTGAATAATAGTAATATGTATTACCAAGTATGGCATATTTTGTTTATTTATTTTCCGTCTATATTCGTATTTCGTCCGTAAATTTTTTATACAAACTCCGTTCGCGTAGTTCCAAATATAAAATTTGATCACAATTCCGTCACGAATGCAATACTACGAGTTTCATGGTTAAATACCATTTTTTTTGTAGAAATTCCATTTTTTAAATATAACTAAACTAATTTAATTATCACCAAATTCTGGGGTGTTACAAAAAATCTCAAGTACTATAAAGTCAACATTCCCTATATCCATAAATTCTGCATGTAACATGGGATATATGCTATTCTAGCATAGTCAGGGTCGGCCTGAGCTCATTAGGTGCCCTAGGCGAAGTCAGGTGGGAACCGTGGTAACAAAAAAAATCTGAGAAAAATAATGCCCTTGCCAGGGATCGATCCCTGTTCCCTCAACTATAAGTGGAACACCTAAACACTACACCAACCATAACACTAAAAGTTAATGCCCTATCATTGGTATACATGACACTTTTTGAAGCATGCTGACCATCTTGATGCCCTCCTCCACCACCTCCGGCGGTGCTGCTCTAGGCGGTGGGCTTGCCCGACTACCCCTTGAGTCGGACTTGAGCATAGTCATCATGGGTATACTACATGCCAAAGTACTATAAAGTCAACATCCCCAAAATGATAAGAAATCAAAGAAATAACATCCTCCATCCATTCTTATAAACACTGATCAGTCAGTACATTAGATATATGATAATTCTCCTGAGCTATCACATACTCAAGGACTAGACTTCTCGTTTGATAGTCAATGTCCTAATTTCTCGAAGCTCAAATTTGTGCCACTTAATAACTCAAGAACTAGACTGTCCATCGCGGTAGTTTTGGGTAAACCAATATTCTTCTGAAGATAAGGAACCACCATGATCAAAATGGGCGCCCACGCATATCTCTTCTTTATCAAATCATTTAAAATTAACATACATGATTAAATAGGATTGATAATGCATTTAATTTAAGGGCCCAAAATCATATTAAAACATCATTTACAAACATGCAGTAGCTAGTGGCTAATTAGTAGGTAAGAGGTACTTACCACTCACCAAATTCTAAAGGAGACCAATAATAGCATGAATCCCAAGATAAATAGTAGATCAAAGGTGTTTCCAACATAAAATCTCTAAATTTAAGTGTTAATTTCTCATTTTCCTAATAATAGCGGAATTTGGCTAGAAAAAGTAAAGTTTAGAGTGGTTTTAGACTTAAAGAATATATATATGATGATTTCATGAACTATATTAAGAAGTGTATAACGATAGGGAAAAGTCCACTCCGCCACCGTGGGCGCTGATATTGAAATTAACTTGGACCTAGCTAGCTACTTGTATCTGTAATTACCCACTAAGTTGTTTAAAATCAAGTGAAACTTCAACCGATCAAATCTCATAAATGTTAATAGTCTATTTTTCTATCATGACCAATCTTTGAAAATGAAAACCATCGTCCTAATGTAATGGAAATCGTTTCAAACACTAGTTCAACTTTTGTTGAAAGTTATATCACAATAATTTCTAGGTTCAAACCTTTTAACAGGAATTCTAAGCATTTAAACATATAGAATGGTCATTTTCTAAAATTATACAATTATATGATCCTATTCGAATGAATTATACAATCTTATTCATATTTTTCAATCTTCTGATATGTAAAATATGGCATGTTAAATTTATTTTTATAAGAATACACTTGGAGCAATTGTCGTTTGATGTTTGAACCAAGTCATATCTGGATGGGTTTGGATTTCAGAAAGATAAAGAAATGAGTTAACATTCCTAGGAAGTTATGGTGTACCTGCAGAGGTAATACAAGAGAGTTTTACATTCATATCGACATACATAGTTGAACATATCGATCTCGACATGTTGGGATTTAGGCAGACGAATATTAAAGATTCCTTTTGTTACAAGGATGTGTGTGTGAACCCGATGCAGGAGGAGTGGTGCTTTGTTCCGACCGTCGATACATAACAAAACCAAAATATCTGTATTTCAAAAATTCATAATAACTAACAGGTAAAAAATGGTTAAGTTAACACCGCTGTGCATGCATTTAACATGTCAAAGATATGCAATATTCAACTTGGAACTGCACAGATGCCAGTTCCAGTTCATATTTGGTGCAGAGAACACAAGGCAAAAGACATGCAGGTAATGATTCCAGAGGCGGGTAGCCAAGGAGAAATGGTCGGTGATACAAAAGTGGAACCACAGAAAGCCTGCAATTGCCAGCTCGGCTTTTCAGGTTCGGTCGTATAACACAGCATGGATTCAGCTGTGAATACAGCTGGTTCCAGTCCTTGTTTGTGTGGAAACGTCAACCCTCTCCAGTTGTTTTTTCTTTTTTCCGCAATACGGCCCCTCGTTGTCGCATTGTATTTGCCATGCACGTGATTTATCTTCATATATTTTCAAGTTTTTAACCCTGGTGCAGTCGGTATATACAGTAAAATGGCAAACGGCCATGTTTATAACCACTCATCTGACATCTCATAAGCTTATGCAAACTAAGCACAATTACATCGCTTTGCCATGTTTTGACTTTGATAGTTTTTGCATAATAAATACCTTATATATACAGTTCCAAATCCTGTAGACATGCATTAGACCGACATATATATTACACTTGAATGGCCTGTTTTGATTCTTTACCATTACGCTGCTTAAGATTCAAGTAGCTTGACATTTGCACTGTCATAAAACGATCGACCTTTATTCATTACTATAATTATTCATGAAATATCATAATGTCATGCTGTGAGCAGAAGCAAAAGAACAGCTCATCATTTTGCTACCTAAGTGGATGTAATATTGAACAGCTAAGAGCCTAAGAGACAGTAAACTTAAAAATGACAGGTTCATGACGTGGTTGACTGAAAATCATCAAAGTGTCTGACCGGTGATCTTGCAAAGGGACAATGACATCAAATAATTGCAAATTCAGCAAGCAAAATAGGGAAATAATTTGATGTATCAGTCATATTAGAAACCGAATACATAGATGATTATAGGGCTGTTACGGTAACGGTAAATTTACCATTACCATACCATTACTAGTCGACCGGTAACCATTTTTGGTTGAAATCGGTATACCATTAAAACGGTATGGTAACGGTAAATTTACCATTTTTAACGGTAAATTATCGGTAACGTTTCTTCAATACCAGCGGTAACGGTAATTTTACCGGTTAATTCAAAATATAAGTATACTAATCTGATATGCTTTATTACATGCACGTAGAACCAAATTAATGATTACATTTAGTTCAATAATCAGATGAAATAATTCCAGATACACTTATTTTCTTTTTCATTTATGTTTTTTATAAACTAACATCACATATAGTATAATAAAAATGCACGGTGTACAAAAAATATGTTAAGATATAAACTTTGATCGACAAACGGTAATTTACCATTACCAGTGTAACGGTTACCAGATTATCGGTATACCAGTCAACGATATACCAGTCAATCAGTAACGGTAACGGTAAGCAATTCTGGCTTACCAGTAAAAACGGTACGGTAACAGTATTTTCCAAACGGTAATGGTAACCATTACCGTAACAGCTCTAGATGATTAGGATCAGGAACTAAAATAAAAAATTTCCTACAAACAAGAAAACAATAATTTGTCCTAGAAGTGCTGTGAGGTCCGAGATATTTGACAAAAAACTGTGCTAAAACTGAATCAATGTTGCTCTAAATTATATTCAGGCCTAAACCAGCACCTATTTTTTCTGGCCTCCTAGCAGCTCCCAGTTTGTCCAGAAATATTTGACACCCTTTTTATAAAAGATGAATTAAAGCGTCGAAACACCTAATAAAGTTATGAAGTCGGCTCTTCATTGAAGAAGCATTCTCATTTCATTTTCTTTTCGGCCATTATTGGCCTGCTGGGCTTAGCCCGTTTGTGTTTTTATATTCTCGTTATATATAAATAAATACATGTATACCTGTATACCGTTTGAGCTGTTGAAACAGTATTACATTCTGCACTCAATACAATTTTACTTTCTCTCCTCTAGATAATTCAATTTTGAATCTCAAAACAATTTTGCAATATCTGTAGAGTATTGGAGAAAAGAGAGAGAAAAAAATTAGAGGACGAGAATTTTATTGCTTTATTACTTGATTGTTTTTTATTGCTTCAGTACATTGCAAATCTTTAGCTTTATTTATAACATGTTTCATCCTTATCCATTCTAAACAAAACTATCATAATAAATAGGTAAATACCAAATATAAACCAAATACCAAATTAAGGCAATTTATATTGCAATTAACAAAGACAATATATATTGATATTTAGCAATTAAATTTATTGTCAACAATGCTTCCCCTAAATTAAACTTGCTTATTATTCTCAAACTTGTGCGCTAAGTGCCTTTGTCAAAAATATCAGCCATTTGATTATTTGTTTTGAGAACATCCGGTTTTGATTCCTTTATGTCTCACGTGCTTTGGTAGGAACAAATTAATCATGCAAGCTTTCTTTTTTCTTTTTTTCTCCTTTGTCATTGTCACGGTCTTCAATGCGATTACACAAACTTTTGTTGGACTCCTTTCATTTTGTCTTTCTTTACTGTCGTATAATATTCCAAAAAAGTATATGTTTCATCTTTCATCTTGTTCGCGTGCAATGAATTTTGAATGAGTCAGATATGACATCCTTGCATTCTTTTAAGAATTCTTTTATGCAAACTTTAACGCATTCAGTTTCTTTATTTGTTTTTCAAATTTCTTCTCAAATATGCTTATGCTTAAAATCTCCACCAAACTCTTCAATTTCTCCTTATTTCATATGTTCTTCATTTTCGTCACCTTTCCATTCACATTTTTCATCATTGGCATCATTTTCATTTACTTTATTTTCTTTCAAATCTAATTCCCTAACAAAAATCTTTTTCTCATCATTTATTTTTGAGTGCTCTCCAAATTTTATACTTAGAAATTTCCCTTTGGTTTCTTTTTCGATTAATGACTTTCTGCTTTTAATTTCTTTAATCACGATTCCAACACTCTCTTGTCCAGCTTTAAAATCTTCTTCCTGGTTTGCTTCCCTATTGATAGCCCTAGCCTTTTCTTCTCTTTGGTTTTCCACTAGTGCCACATCAATATGGTTAGCAGTATTCTCCACTACAACTTCTTGCTTTTCTTTGGCAGTTTTGTCTTCTTCTTCTTTATTCTCTAAAAAATTTTCTTCATCCAACTTCTCCTCTTCTAATTTCTCTAACTTCAATAGTATTTCCGCATCTTCCTTCTTCTCACAATCTTTCTTTTCATCTTCCTCATCTTCGTCAACAAAATTCTTTTCTTCCTCTTCTTCCACTTTTTTATTTCCGTCTCTTATGAATGAGCTTTGCAAAATCTCCCAAGCTTGCTTTGCAGAAGTGGCACGATGTATTTTGTCAAAAGCGTCATCATATGTTTCTATTCTCTGATAGATATAAAACAAAACTTGTTTGTCTTTTATTTTCAATCTTTTTAGTTTCTCCTTTTCAATTTGTGTTAATTCTTCCTTATCTTCAACTTTAGTATACCTGTTTTCAACAATCTCCCATGCTTCTTGAGATCCAAGAAGAACTTTCATTTGAACACTCCATTTACCATAATTTTCTTTGGTTAATTGAGGAACAAAAGGAAGAATTAAAGAATTGTTCATTTTGATCGAACAAGCTCTGATACCAGTTTGTAGAATATTGGAGAAGAAAGATAGAGAAAAATTAGAGGAAGAGAATTTTATTGCTTTAATACTTGATTGATTTTTATTGCTTCAGTACATTGCAAATCTTTAGCCTTATTTATACATGTTTCATCCTTGTCCATTCTAGATAAGACTATCATAATAAGTAAATACCAAATATAAACCAAATACCCAATTAAGGCAATATATATTGCAATTAACAAAGGCAATATATGTTGACATTTATTGCAATTTAATTTAGTGCCAACAATATCTTCATATCTTTTTCATGATATCAGAGCATCAAAGCCTCACGGCATTATATCCTTTTATCTGCTGATTCATTGAAATTTACTCATCAGATTATAGATTATATCATCATCATTTGAACTCATGAGTGGTGTTTCACTCATCATTTGAGTAAGAATATAATTTCACCAATTTATTCCTTACCCGAAGTCTTGATCGTGATCAAAACCAGGCTGCAACAGACCAGCTTATTATATTCTCATTGTATCAGGCGTAAAGATCACCAAGAAATCAATTAAGAAACTCAAGAAAATTACCAAACAGAAAGAGCCTCACCAGAAAAACATTTCAGAAAAGCATTTATTCAAAGAAAAGCATTCATCACCAAAGTTCTTTTGGCTGCTACATACATGTTTAAGTGATTAACTCACATTTCTAATCAGGTTCGACAATTCTTTCTTTTATGCATTGTGTATTTCAAATTAATCATTTTGCCATCATCTACTTTCTATTTGAAAATAGGTGATAAACTATCTCAGTGACATCTGATAATGGTATTTATCCTCTCTACGCAAATACATTTGTGCAACAATTAATTATAACAATAATTAGTTGTGACATTCCCCCTTTTGGGTCGTTCTGAACCGACGCTTAGACCAACTAGAGGGCTTCCAAGGCGGATTGCTAGAGGTACTTACACATTATCATGGAAACAAAAGGACTTTTTCATTAATATCATTTCAATATTACATCAGAGTAAAAGAATATATTAGAATACAACGGACATTACAGCAGAATATATACACAGCGTAAAAAAATACGATGCTTAGTGAAAGAATGCGATTGCTCCAATAAAATAGCTCTAGCTAAAATCCAGTACCTACTTTATAAAATATCTGGGAACCAAAACTATTAAGCTGACCGTGTGGAAAATATGGACACCTAGAGTTTAGGAAAAGAACAGTAAACTCTGAGTCAGTCATGGAACTGGTGCGAGAACTAAAACAATTACTTACTTTATTTTTAAGGTTAGGTAATTCATAGGATCACGCCGTATAACATGGAACGGATTTTCCCTATATGAATACTAGTGCATAAAAACTCACAGTGCTTTTGGAAAATGAAGCTACCATTAGGTCTCGGCACACACACAATGCAAACGCAGACATGAGAAAAGTTTCTTTTTATGATTGTCAAACATGCTTGATACAAAAAGTCTTTGATTATTACTAGTGCATAGTGTGAAAATCATTTTCATAAAATAAACGTATCAGTCATAAACGACATAAGTACTATATATTATGTCGTCATATAGTGTACAACTAAAACCGTACAAACTCATAGTGGAGAATGGATTTCAGTCAAATGAGCAGACTAAGGAACTTCCCTTCCGAATTCGGACACCTCTAGAGGGATGCCATGAGAATCTGATACATTCATAGATTCTTTGCCAACACAAAGCCGAGGTATCCTTTCCTGGTCACACCTGAGTCTATCATCTTTCGGTCATTACCAACCTATAAACCGGGTCCCGCAACATCAACAACCACATAAAAAGTAGAATTCGTCACTAAGGTAATACCTGAGCTCCATACCATAGTACATCTTTATATCTAAAAAGAGATGATAAGTAATGATCTTACCGCATCTTTCCCATTTCGATCATTTATTGGGGTGTGAGACTTGTCGAAGTCTTGTTACACAAAGCTACGCTACACTAAGTCATGCTTTGATTATCACAGCACGTCATTTAGCATGTCACGCTTTCGTCTCATAACATATAATCGATAATTGTTAACCATATGACGTTTGAGTTCGTACGTCTCAAAGAAGGGTGTTAAGCTAAGAGAATAAATTCTCCGCCACCAACAGAAATATGTTTAGCAAAAATCAATCTCACACTATAAAATGCGATGTCAGATACACATCCATACAAGTCCGTTCTGGGTCTAAATGAAACTGAATCGTCCAATAAAAGAGAGAGGTCCTTTCAAACACACAATTCTTCAAAATACGTTCAGACTACTGCTAAAATACTAATGCGTCCATCTCAAGTTAGGAATTACACACGATAGACATTAAACGAATAGTCCTTTCGATGTGAAGGTTTCCGGTCTTCAACACCGTTTTCAAACACATCGATTTATTCCATAACATTGTACTATTATTTCGAATGGTTTTGTCGGACCCAAATTTTGAATTCTGGCCTTTCAAAATAAGAATCGCTAATTTTTCCATCATGGAATCAGCTATGAATATAGCTGGTTCCAGTCCTTGGGTGAAAACGTCTACCCTCTCCAGTTTTTATTTTTTTTCCACAAAGCGTCCCCTGGTTGTCGCACTGTATTTGCCATGCACGTGATTGATCCGCTTATTTTTATATTTTTATTCTTGGTGCAGTCGGCGCGTGCGAATGTGGAGGGTTTTCCAACAAAATCTGGTTGATTGCTTTACTAACTGGCATATTAAAATGACTATCACAATATTTAAATTGTAGGCAAATACCATTGATTAACAACCCATAACTTTGTTTAGAAGCATCCGCTTGGACATGCGTTTTGGAATCTTAAAGGGTTCTTGATGAAATCTTATTTTCAATTCTGCAACAATACCCGTGTATTTAATATAACAAGTAGTGCTACACATACACGGTGTTTTTGATACAATGGTGTACCATTATAACATGGATTAAATGACTTTTTTTTTAATTTGTTCAGTGATGAAACCGATCGGAGTTGTAAATCATCCTAATGCACTTTGTCCGGTCCGCGAACACCACATAAATGTTTGATCTTAGCATATGCATACGGTAAGCTCTTAGCATGTCTTTCTAGTTTTCGAACCTACATCGTTGTTACCATGACACAAAGTCGTCAGCGTTAGGCTAATGCTACGGACTGGGTTATATGATTGGTAATACGCTCATTTAAAATTACCACATTTAAATTAGGGACAGTATGGTTAAAATCGCTATTAAGTTTTAAATAACCAAAATATCTTTCAACAAAAATTCATGAAAATTTCTACAATTTTCATCAAAAATGGTGAGAAAATTTTCTTAATTTTTTCAAAAAATTGTTGAAATTTCCGCAATTATTTATCAAAAAAATTACGTAAATATCTACAATTTTTTTTAGAAAAAATGTAACAACCCGCCCGGAATGGGCCTAAATTTCGACCCAGAAAAGGCCCATTAAAAATTAGAGCCATTCTAAACGGGTCGTTAGCTCCTGTAAGGATTACATTTGCACAGATTATATATACACAGAGCGTAAAGAGAAAACATAATACTAAAATAAGATGTACCACTAATTTAAAAATCACAGAAATACAACAGTCACAGTTACATATGTTCAATGGGTACATCAAATAGTTCATTCTCACAAATTTCCAAAAGAAGTAAAGCGATAACTACTAATAATAGCATAATAACATCTTCTTCTCCAGCACCAATCATGACTTCGTCCATGGCTACTCCATCTACTGACTTGTTGGATATGTTAAGGAGAAGGGACAGAACATAAAGTTCTATGTGACTAAAATATAGTGTTACTTAATGTCCATACCCTATATTTTTAGCAGGTTACATATGTCAAGATATGTCTATGCAGCACACAATATTTAGACAAACACATAGTATTTAACCAATGAGGTAGATATCCAAGTCAATCGCCCATTAGTGTTTTTACGGTAAAGACCCAACGAGGTGGGAATTCTCGGTCACTTATGGCCCTATTAAAGGTGGATTCTTATGATCTCTTATAATCCTGAGGTGGACCCCTAGCCCCTTAAAACTCCTTCCTAATACGTTAACGTTCTTAAGTCTATACTCTCACTTGTAATATGAGAAGTAGTATTGCGAACGTTACTACTTAACTGATATTACCGTAGGACACCTATGTCGCTTAAGACTTCCCTTGGACAGTTGGTGAGCATGCAATGGCCACATATCTTTCAAATGCCAAGCATGTCCCTAGTTGAGCCCTTACAAGCTTCTAGAGGAAGTGGACATCCCTGTGAACTACCTTACTCCGTTACCGTTTATGCCTAACCACTTTTAGAGAAGGAGAACCGAAAGACTTACTTCAAATCTAATAAGGGTGGGTCCCATGACTTTGGTTCCTCTCCAAGGAATAAACCTTCGGAGAGATCAAAGTCCTAACCACTTAAAACTCAAACTAGATAAAAAGAGAGTCAGTCACTTAAGACCTTCTCAAAGTGTAGTAAACCTGCCTATTTTCACACATAATAGACTTATATATATAGTTATATACACACTAGACCTCTCACATTAAACAGTACATCTGTAGATGCTGGATAGGCCGGTCGATTCCAGACAGACTTCTACTACAAGTTGGTTTAACCTCGTGTCTAGTGTACTAAGTTTTTTTAATGGCCCATGGCATCTAGACATCTCACATTAGTTGAGCCTGTTGTATATAACGCAGTTGTATACACAATTATATGATTTTTGTTTGATGATAACAACCAAATATAATTTTATTATAAATGTGTTTGGTACTGTACTGTTATATATATACATCACAGCAATGAATATAATATTTATATTTAAATAAAATACGACTGTACAGAAATTCAAATATTAACACAGTATTTTATTTAAATAGAATATTTTATATTCAAACAGTACAACTATTTGTAACTCCACTATTTATACATTCACAGAATATTTGTACCTGTATAAACAGAATAAAATAGACAAGTTCGTTTGACAACAATAAAATGATTTTTATTTCAATCAAACTTGTTTATTACAGACATCAGTACATTTCATATATACACAGCTCCTCACAGCAACACTCATACATTCATTCAGTTTACATTTCATATATATCCATTTTCACTTGTATATACAGACTCATACATTCATTGACACCACACACTGTCTTCTTGTCTTCAGCTTGTCAGTCCTGTCATCAAAATTAGTCCAGTCATCCCAGCTTACCTGTCACACATGAAAACACACACACACAGTACACTGCAATAGAAATAAAAATTGAATACATGCAGATTTGAATTTTAGTTTTTGAAATTTTATTTGCCTCAGTTTTCTGGTGTGTTTCTCATCACTTTTCTGACTTGATCTGATTTGTATCAGCCTCAACATACTACACTGGTTTGCTGATCAGAACCAGTTGATTCTGATCAGCCACAACACAGTGCAGTAGTCTGCTGATAAAATTCACGTATATACACACATGTATACACACACATACGTGCATATATACACATATGTATACGTAAAAGAAAATACATGTCAAACAGCAAAAGTGAACTGTCAAAAATAATCAAAGCTGCTCAAAACTTCAAAACTGGTTCAAGCATGTGAACAAGCAAGAGGCAACAGTAAAGTATATGGATGCACAAGTATATATGGTGTACAAGTGCATGGTGCACCTGTGTAAAGCATGGAGCAGTTCTACATGTACAAGACAGGTCAAAAGAAGAGTGGTAGTACAAACTTTCAAATCAGTAAAAAAATGCAACTGCAATGTTCATGGATGATACAAGCATGTATGGTGTGGTGAATGCAACATCAAAAGCAAGCACAAGTGAACAAGGCAACTTCAGAGAGTCAAAAGTGTCGAGGCAGTTTTAAAATGCAAAACAGCAAGTATGGACCAGCAAAGTTCAAGACAAGTGCAAATGGTTCAAGACAAATAGCAAGTCTCAGGTAAAATGCTCACAACAAAAACATGGCCGAGCACATGCAAACAAGCCGACATGGCAACAATCAGTCAGACAATGCATTTCAGGTTTAGCAAGCTCAACCAAAATGGAGCTATGACAAAGACATGAACACAACAAAACAGTGTGATTCAACATACACAAATGCATGGCACTAACTAAACAGCAATTCATCAGGTTCAAATTTCTCAAATGATCGAGCCTACATAAATGAAGCTTGAAAGCATGTGCAGATGCAAATGTGATTCAGCACAAGGCAGAATTGTTTCAGTATGCACTGCAAATTTTTGGATACACATGGTGCATATAACATGTACAAGTGAACAGCAATGCAATGGTACAACAGTGAGAGATCACATGCTAAGCCAACACAAGACTGCATTCTTATATACATCTAACATGGGTAATGGATGGGTATATTCACACAGCATGAATCAAAAACAATGGTGAAAGATTTTCAGCAAACAAAAAAAGATCAAAACAGGCAGCCGTGTGACATATATATGGTGCACAATTTTTTTCCAATAGCAGATTTTAGCATCAGTGGTTCTCACATTTTACAAGTTGGTCGAGCTCAAGAATGCACAGTTCAAAGCAGCTTATAACATGGAAATGAATATACATATTGGTGCATGGGTCAAGAACAACACACAAAACAGAACTGGAAATCATGTTTTGGCAAGTTTTTAAAATATGAGAGATTTTCCAGTATTGGCAAGTATTCTTTTGAAAATATGATTTCCAGCAAAAACAGTTTTTCAAAAGTGGCAATATATAGAATATGTTTTGGCAAGAATTTTTTTTTCTGGAAATTAATCTTTTTAGGAACCAAAAATGGCAAGAATCAGTTTTGAATTGCAAATGGATTTTTCAATATTCAGCAAGCTTTTATCACAATTCAATCACAAATCCATGGCATAATTTCAAGGGTCTTAAAAGCAGAGTAAATCAATTGGAAAATCAAGGCAAAAACAGGAAACAAATCATTTTTGCATTCAATACTCTTCCAGCAAATTCGACAGGAGGTTTCCAGGAAAATCAAAGTGTAATTGGGAATAATTAATTCAAGTTTTTTTTCTTCAGGAAATTCGCAAGCCTTTTAAGGCATGAAATCACAAGTTTATCTCCAGAAGATCACACATGTTTATCAAGGCCGAATTTATCAGCAAAAGCAAAAGGGGGAAACACGCCATCAATCAGGCCAAGTCACACACGTGAAATCAGAGAATTTAATAGGAATTTTGTTATCCCTATTTAAACAACCTTTACATCACAGGCAATTATCGATCGAAAACCACAAACAAGAGAACATAGATAATCGAAATCCAACACAACGAAATACACAGAGCAGACAGAGAATTAAAAAATTACTCACAATTGATTTCGATCAGAAACCCTAGCCATCAGAATTCCCAATCAACCGATGATACAAGCCACCAGAGATTGAAGCCAAAAGACACGAGAATCAGAGTATCATATTTCATCAATTAAAGCATCACGATTCAGGGATTTGAAGAAACCCTAGTTTCTTTTGTCAGAGCCGCCATTGTCTTAAGAGAGAAAGAGGATCGGGCAAGAATGAAAAGAAATGGGCCGACCAAAGTCTTTAGGGCTTAGGGATTTATAATTAAAAAGGGGATGACCCTCTTTTCTTTAACTCCAAGGCTTTTCTTTTTATTTTAATTTCTCTTATTCATTGTATTGTATTTGTTTTAAAAAATTGTCGAACAGTTTTTTTTTGAGTCTGTAAAATTCTAGAGGAATTAGTCAAGGAGTTGACTGTCAGTTTCAGAGTCTGTAAATCTGAGTTACGAGTTACAGGGTGTGTAATTCGGGAAATCTGATCTAGGGGTTTAGATCAGTCTAGGGATTTGAGCGTAGGGTTAGAATAGGAGCAGGGTTTGCGAGTGTACATGGTCTTGTATGCGGGATCTGTTCTATCACCTAGTAGAAACCTTAGAAATGCAGCAGTAGGCAGGGTTTTGCCGAAGCTGGGTATATCTGTGTGTGATTTATTTTCTGCATTTCTGTTTTCTGCTATTTTCTGTGATCAGTTTATTATTATATATCTCGTTAAGTTTTTTAATTCAGTTAAAAAACTGTGAAAAACCCTATTCACCCCCCCCTCTAGGGTTATTCTAGATCCAACAAGTGGTATCAGAGCTTGGTTTTCTTTAACTCTAGAGAAATGGTGAATCCTAGTTGTCAGTCCATAGAGAGTCAGTCCAGTCATATTCCATCTATTTTCAATGGTACAGATTTTTTAAATTGGAAATCAGAAATGAAATCTTATTTAAAATCTGTTGATGTGAAATGTTGGAATAGTATTAAAAATGGGTATGATATTGTAAGTAGGGTTGATATTGAATTTAATTTACATGCTACTCATATTTTATATTCGTATATTGATGATATTCAATATAGCCTTATTTCTCATTGTTTGACTGCGCAGGAAATCTGGCAGACTCTCAACGCGCTATATGGAAAAATTGACAAATGCTCAAAATCCCAGAAAGATAACTCGGCTTCAGAGTTGTGCCTGACAGGTTGTACAGATGGAAATCCAGATGGAGACTCAACAGGAAATATTTCTTTGATTCACCGTTTAAATGGTTTAACTGAATCTGTTGAGAAGTTAAAATCTAAAAATAAACTTCTGAAATCTGAGAAGCTTGAGTTGATCTGCAAAAATAATGTTTTGGAATCAAAACTCAAAAACATTAAAAATTCTTCAAATTCTAATTGCAAAAATTGTTTAAAATTGAAAACCAATCTTGTTCATCTCAATAAAAATATTCAAAAGTTTGAAAAGGAAATTCTGATTTTAAAAGAAAACAAGATTGAGTTATCAAATTTGAACAATCTTCAACAAAAGGAATTTGAAATTTTTAAGACTGATATATATTCCAAATTTGAAATTGCTGAAAATGAAAATTTTGAGAAAAGTGGTTTGATTTTAAAAGAACTTGAAAATGAGATTGAAAAATCCAAGAAGTTTGAGTCGGAAAAGCAAAAACAATTTGAACTTGAAATTTCCGAATCCCAAGCCAAAATTAGATCGTTAGAAAATGAGAATTTGGTTTTGAAACAGACCAATGCTGAACAGATGATCGCTATAAATAATTGCTCAAATTTATTAAAAGAAAATAGCGATCTGAAATCCAAAATTCAACGATTAGATTCAACATTGGATAAATTTTCTAATGGGGAAAAATCGTTGAATATGCTGTTACAAAACCAAGTTTATCGTGGAAATAAATCTGGACTTGGATTCGGGAAAAATGATGTTTTTAGAAATCAAAATTCTTGTGACTTTAAAAATCCCTCAAATCACTTTAGAAATGTTTGTTTTGAAAATTTTAACTCTGAAAACTTCAAAGGATTTGTAAATCACAATCGAAATGAGGATTTGTTTTATAACAAACCATTTAAACCTTCTTTGATCTCAAATGAAAATAAAACGGGTTTTGTCAAATTCAAATCGATTTGGGTTCCTAAGGGTACAAAAGTTAATTCTAATGGTTTGTTGTATAAGCAAGTCTGGGTACCAAAACAAATGAATACAACTGTGAGTGGTTTTACTAATTTTGTTCGACCACTTGATCATCTCAATCATTAGGTACCAAAGAAGGCTGAGGAACAACTGTGCTGAAAAGAGAAACGGATTCAAACTGCTTCATATCACAAAATCATTCACAGTTCCTTAGCCACATCTGTTGAGTTAGAGATTCTGCTTTACATTGGATTCTGGTATGATCTCTAAACTCACCTTTGTATATTCTCTTTGTTTGTTTTTTATTTTCTGTGTTTATTCCTTTCTCTATCCCCTTCTGTTTTTTTTTATTTGACACTACCATATTCTTCTTTGTCTGTACTTCTTAAACTTCCAGTTGCAGAATTAATGTTTTTCTGGAAATTTGTCCTACTTGTATAAAATCATCATGTGTTAATCATTTCCATATCCTGAGTTTGAACTTGTATATTTCTGCAATTGTTTTGAAGTTTATTTTCTGATTGTTGAATTCATAACAGTGTTGATGCATTCATATCATATCTTGAACACTGTTAACTAGAATTCTAAATTTTTGAAGATCTGAATATTTAATGAAATGTCACACACCTTTGTTGTTCTGAGTTTATTCTAATTCATTTTAGAAAAGCTCAAAATATTATACTCATTACAACACTCTGTTATTTATCAGTTGTGATAATTTCATTGATTGTCAGATTGGCTTGTATCAGTGATACATCTTGGAATTCATCTTTATTCATGATCATTATATTGAAATATGTTTGTTTGAAATCATCTGAAATTCTAGATATTTTGAATATCACACACCTCTTATTTTTGAAATTGTCAATCTCGTGTGACTGATTCATTATATCCCAAAACTTTACATTGATTCATGTGATTTCAAATAAATTATCCCGATCATGAATATTTTCAAATTTGATGTAAATGACCTGAAATTTCTCTTGGGCTTGTCGAAAATAGTTTTGAGAAATTCTTGAAAATGTTCTTTTTGAAAATGGTCTTTGAAAATCATTGTTATTTCATGATTATTTGATTTGAATATATGTTTGTTTAAAATCATTTGAAATTATTGATTTATTGGATCTCATACATATCTTGAATCTGAAATATAACCTGGTGTGATAGATTCATTAAATCCTAATACTTTCACATTTCTTCAAATGATTTAAAATAGAGTATATTTGCAAATCTTGGTTCATGAACCACCTTATGTGACCAACATCTTGACAAGTTTGTTGTGATACTGATTTCTCTGTGCTGCTCTGATACTGTTTTTGAAAAATGTTTGTTTTGGAATCATGCTGCTCTGATTATAAGAAATTGATGTGTAAATATTTTTTTGAGGACTGTTTGATTTGGTATCAAAGGCTTATCGTGCTCTGATATATGATTTTTGTGTGCTTGAGTTGCTTGCTTTGTAATTAAGTTTTTTTTCTGTTGACTGAGGTACCATTTGTTTGCCACCGGGGTGTCATTAAAATCCTCGAGAAAGCGAGAACATTTGGTATCAGAAGCGCCTTATATTTGTCTCATCCATCTGTTCTGATTTTTCACTTCGTAGAGACATCATGTGGTATCAGCTTAAAAGTGCTGCATATTTTTTTTTGCTGTATATATATATTTTCCCTCTTGTCATGTATAGATCAGCATATTACTCTTGTAATTGATTTTCAATTTTAAAATTATTTATTGATTATTCTTTCAGAAATTGAAATCATTATCCAAATTAAACTGTATTTATAATTCATCAAAATTATAACCAGATTTAGAAATTGTGATGAATTGTGACTGCAGTATATTTCACAACAAGAGGAGGATTTTATTTAGATTTTCATGATGGTTGAATATTTATTATAATATCTTTGAACTGGCAATTATTTCATGGCCATCTTCATTACTTATCATCCTTCTGCCATTCGTTATGATTTTATATAAATATGGAGAGTTTAATTTTTCTTAAAATCATTTTAAATAAACAGTGAAAATATTTGTGATGGAATTGTGGTTATATTATTATTCAGAATTAGTGATAAATGAAAATTTTCAATAATCCCGGTACAGTTCATGCATATCTCATAATATAATTAATTTAGAAATTTATTTCACAGTCCATCTCTGTACTTACCACATTCCTATCATCCATACTGGTTTTATATATCGAGGAGTTTTTTTCTTTAAAAGCTGAAAATGATATAATTAATATATAAGTGTGTTTCTAACCTCATTTAAAAATCCAAGCTCTGGTCATGAATGGTTAAGAGACAACTTATAATTTAAGCTGCGACTGACCTCATTTAAAAATCCAAGCTCTGGTTATGCGTGGTCAGGGTGCTCTTAAATCGAAAGGAAAGAAAAGAAAATAATTTGCAATAAATAAATTTTTATGTGAAATTCTCCTTGGTGTATATTAACCAGCCTATCAATCCACTTTCTAATCTGTGAAATGTGTTGAAATTTTATGACGTATTATGATTTGTTGATTGATATTGGAATTTGAAATTATTCGATTTTGTCATTTAAAATTGAATTTATAATTATAAGTCCGAATTCATCACTGTTTTTGAACTCATTTTTGTAAAAAAAAAAAAATTTGGAAATCATTTTTTTTCTCCATTTTATATAAAATTCATCGTAAATCCGTCATTCTCTAAAATGTGAAATATGCCACCTGTTCTCAGAATATTATGATTTTTGTTTGACTGATTGAGATTTATGATGATCGTTCTTCCTCTTAAGCTGATATAATATTGTTAGTCACTATTCAACTATATTTTAAAATCTGTATCCTTTTGATGATAACAAAAGGGGGAGAATGGATTAGATTTTGATTTATGAGTGAATATTTTATAAATATTTTTAATTTTGAAAATTTAATTATTCATGCATAGTTATAGGGGGAGTTTTTCTGTTGTAGGGGGAGCATTTAAATAGGGGGAGTTCAAATATCCACGAACAAACACATTTATTATATTCAAAATCTTTTATTTGTTTGTCATCATCAAAAGGGGGAGATTGTTGTATATAACGCAGTTGTATACACAATTATATGATTTTTGTTTGATGATAACAACCAAATATAATTTTATTATAAATGTGTTTGGTACTGTACTGTTATATATATACATCACAGCAATGAATATAATATTTATATTTAAATAAAATACGACTGTACAGAAATTCAAATATTAACACAGTATTTTATTTAAATAGAATATTTTATATTCAAACAGTACAACTATTTGTAACTCCACTATTTATACATTCACAGAATATTTGTACCTGTATAAACAGAATAAAATAGACAAGTTCGTTTGACAACAATAAAATGATTTTTATTTCAATCAAACTTGTTTATTACAGACATCAGTACATTTCATATATACACAGCTCCTCACAGCAACACTCATACATTCATTCAGTTTACATTTCATATATATCCATTTTCACTTGTATATACAGACTCATACATTCATTGACACCACACACTGTCTTCTTGTCTTCAGCTTGTCAGTCCTGTCATCAAAATTAGTCCAGTCATCCCAGCTTACCTGTCACACATGAAAACACACACACACAGTACACTGCAATAGAAATAAAAATTGAATACATGCAGATTTGAATTTTAGTTTTTGAAATTTTATTTGCCTCAGTTTTCTGGTGTGTTTCTCATCACTTTTCTGACTTGATCTGATTTGTATCAGCCTCAACATACTACACTGGTTTGCTGATCAGAACCAGTTGATTCTGATCAGCCACAACACAGTGCAGTAGTCTGCTGATAAAATTCACGTATATACACACATGTATACACACACATACGTGCATATATACACATATGTATACGTAAAAGAAAATACATGTCAAACAGCAAAAGTGAACTGTCAAAAATAATCAAAGCTGCTCAAAACTTCAAAACTGGTTCAAGCATGTGAACAAGCAAGAGGCAACAGTAAAGTATATGGATGCACAAGTATATATGGTGTACAAGTGCATGGTGCACCTGTGTAAAGCATGGAGCAGTTCTACATGTACAAGACAGGTCAAAAGAAGAGTGGTAGTACAAACTTTCAAATCAGTAAAAAAATGCAACTGCAATGTTCATGGATGATACAAGCATGTATGGTGTGGTGAATGCAACATCAAAAGCAAGCACAAGTGAACAAGGCAACTTCAGAGAGTCAAAAGTGTCGAGGCAGTTTTAAAATGCAAAACAACAAGTATGGACCAGCAAAGTTCAAGACAAGTGCAAATGGTTCAAGACAAATAGCAAGTCTCAGGTAAAATGCTCACAACAAAAACATGGCCGAGCACATGCAAACAAGCCGACATGGCAACAATCAGTCAGACAATGCATTTCAGGTTTAGCAAGCTCAACCAAAATGGAGCTATGACAAAGACATGAACACAACAAAACAGTGTGATTCAACATACACAAATGCATGGCACTAACTAAACAGCAATTCATCAGGTTCAAATTTCTCAAATGATCGAGCCTACATAAATGAAGCTTGAAAGCATGTGCAGATGCAAATGTGATTCAGCACAAGGCAGAATTGTTTCAGTATGCACTGCAAATTTTTGGATACACATGGTGCATATAACATGTACAAGTGAACAGCAATGCAATGGTACAACAGTGAGAGATCACATGCTAAGCCAACACAAGACTGCATTCTTATATACATCTAACATGGGTAATGGATGGGTATATTCACACAGCATGAATCAAAAACAATGGTGAAAGATTTTCAGCAAACAAAAAAAGATCAAAACAGGCAGCCGTGTGACATATATATGGTGCACAATTTTTTTCCAATAGCAGATTTTAGCATCAGTGGTTCTCACATTTTACAAGTTGGTCGAGCTCAAGAATGCACAGTTCAAAGCAGCTTATAACATGGAAATGAATATACATATTGGTGCATGGGTCAAGAACAACACAAAAAACAGAACTGGAAATCATGTTTTGGCAAGTTTTTAAAATATGAGAGATTTTCCAGTATTGGCAAGTATTCTTTTGAAAATATGATTTCCAGCAAAAACAGTTTTTCAAAAGTGGCAATATATAGAATATGTTTTGGCAAGAAATTTTTTTTCTGGAAATTAATCTTTTTAGGAACCAAAAATGGCAAGAATCAGTTTTGAATTGCAAATGGATTTTTCAATATTCAGCAAGCTTTTATCACAATTCAATCACAAATCCACGGCATAATTTCAAGGGTCTTAAAAGCAGAGTAAATCAATTGGAAAATCAAGGCAAAAACAGGAAACAAATCATTTTTGCATTCAATACTCTTCCAGCAAATTCGACAGGAGGTTTCCAGGAAAATCAAAGTGTAATTGGGAATAATTAATTCAAGTTTTTTTTTTCAGGAAATTCGCAAGCCTTTTAAGGCATGAAATCACAAGTTTATCTCCAGAAGATCACACATGTTTATCAAGGCCGAATTTATCAGCAAAAGCAAAAGGGGGAAACACGCCATCAATCAGGCCAAGTCACACACGTGAAATCAGAGAATTTAATAGGAATTTTGTTATCCCTATTTAAACAACCTTTACATCACAGGCAATTATCGATCGAAAACCACAAACAAGAGAACATAGATAATCGAAATCCAACACAACGAAATACACAGAGCAGACAGAGAATTAAAAAATTACTCACAATCGATTTCGATCAGAAACCCTAGCCATCAGAATTCCCAATCAACCGATGATACAAGCCACCAGAGATTGAAGCCAAAAGACACGAGAATCAGAGTATCATATTTCATCAATTAAAGCATCACGATTCAGGGATTTGAAGAAACCCTAGTTTCTTTTGTCAGAGCCGCCATTGTCTTAAGAGAGAAAGAGAATCGGGCAAGAATGAAAAGAAATGGGCCGACCAAAGTCTTTAGGGCTTAGGGATTTATAATTAAAAAGGGGATGACCCTCTTTTCTTTAACTCCAAGGCTTTTCTTTTTATTTTAATTTCTCTTATTCATTGTATTGTATTTGTTTTAAAAAATTGTCGAACAGTTTTTTTTTGAGTCTGTAAAATTCTAGAGGAATTAGTCAAGGAGTTGACTGTCAGTTTCAGAGTCTGTAAATCTGAGTTACGAGTTACAGGGTGTGTAATTCGGGAAATCTGATCTAGGGGTTTAGATCAGTCTAGGGATTTGAGCGTAGGGTTAGAATAGGAGCAGGGTTTGCGAGTGTACATGGTCTTGTATGCGGGATCTGTTCTATCACCTAGTAGAAACCTTAGAAATGCAGCAGTAGGCAGGGTTTTGCCGAAGCTGGGTATATCTGTGTGTGATTTATTTTCTGCATTTCTGTTTTCTGCTATTTTCTGTGATCAGTTTATTATTATATATCTCGTTAAGTTTTTTAATTCAGTTAAAAAACTGTGAAAAACCCTATTCACCCCCCCTCTAGGGTTATTCTAGATCCAACAGAGCCCACTTGTGGTTGCTAGATTTGTCGGTCAGTTCCGAGCAGACTTCTACCACAAATGGCAACCAACCTCGTGTCTATGTGTCACTATTAATATATATATATATATAAAGTCATTCTATATACGCACATATAAGCAATTAATTATATATTTATTATGAGGACATTTCAAATTCAAATTCTCATCTAATCAAATTTATTACGTTAATACAATGTTAATTACGTTTATATAAGTAAAATAATTATATCGTCTAAATAACGTAAACATTCGTATAAACGAGGAAACGTTCTAACGAGGTGGCAATTGTCAATTTGTCTAAATCAAGGTATACAAGTTAGTTTTTCCATAATTTTACTGCTACAACTTAGGTATGATGGGATAATAACAAGATAACAAATAGCAGTGGATGGAAAATATATATTCATACAAAATTTTAACTTGCATCCTAGGCTTGTTGGAATGATTTCAATACTGGATTAAAAACAGAGTATTACATACACTTGTGCGTGTATGTTTATAATTTCCACTTTATCCAATTCACCCCTTTTTGGTGGTACGCACATAAAAACATTTACATTCGACATATTTCAAATATGAATACGTTTGGATTCAAAATAGAATCCAAACCTAATCAAATAATGAAATACTCAAATTTATACCCTTTTAGGTTACAATCAAATGTTAATAAAGGTGAATTACACAAAATAGTAACACCCCTTTTTCATCTTTAACCCAATATTAAAATCATAGATCCACAAAACCCAAATAATCATGATAGTTCATACGTAAGTAAAAAATAGAGGATATGGGGTTTTTGGTGTTTATATTATCGAATTCCAAATCCTCCTAGTCCTAGGCATATCTTCAACATGACAATCTAATAGAAATATGAATATGCCTAAGTAAACGATATTCCACTTGCAGATCTAGGCAGAACAAAGAGGAATCCGTAGTAGATTTAGATTTGTGCTTTAATCTTTACGGTCAAACGTGCTCCAATAATTCTCCTAACACACACACACACACACACACACATATATATATATATATACAAGAAACAGGAATTAGAATCTTTTTTATATATATATATATATATATATATATATATATATATATATATATTGATACCAAGTTCCAAAGTTCATTCTAAAAATCTATATGAATTAGAATAGAAAGGATGTAAGAATTTAGGTTGGAGAATTAGAAGAAATCCTTAACCTTTATTTTCTTGGAATTTAGTAATGGTAGAGAGGAAACATGGAGGCGAGGATAGAGCATGGTTAGGGTTTCATAGTTTGATATGAGGGGCTATATATAGTTTCCCGTGTGAGCGTAGACCGTTGGATTAGTTTGATTTAATCCAGGCCTTTTATTTATATATATCATATCTAAAAAAACCTAACCACATAGATTTATTGCGCTGTCCAGCCGCCAGGCGGTCGACCAACGGTTGACACCCCTCTTAAGGGGCAGTCGACCCTCTAGGGGCTGGAATGCCCAATAAACGTGCGTTGCTAAGGTGTTTATTCTAATTAATATGTTCCTTGATCTTATAATCTTATTCCTTATATATAATATTCTTTGTCCTTATGATCCTATCTTCATTTCAAATTTCAATTTCTCCCTCTACATTTTGAATATAATTTGGACACATATATAATTATATTTTCTGTGTTTACTGTCCAAATTCATTTGTTCATAACTTCTTCATACATTGATTATTTTCAACATATTATTTATGAAAACGATTCAGAATTTTGCTATGAATCCAAATAAAAGAAATTCGTAGCCAAATTCCTAAAGCTGCAAAATCTCATTTTCCAACCTTATCATTTAATTGCTTATTTTTATTTATTTATTATTAATACTTATGTATTTTACGGGGTGTTACAGAAAGTGCAGAGAATTAGGCAATTTTTTGACATTATTGTATCAGTGATTGCAATTATTCATTGAATAATTGCATAATCCTATACAATTTCCAATAACTACATTTTAGTGATTTAATTTACAATCTCTTGAAAGAAGATTTTGTGCATTAAGTTAGATTTTAAGAAATTAAGTCTAATATTCATTTTAAATTAATGGTTAAAATAAATGCTTTTAGACTATAACACCAGCCAGTGGTAGAAAAGAGGCCCGCCACTATTCTTGGTTTAAGAGAAAAAATGATTAAATTAGTATAGATGTATAATTTGAATAACATAATACATTATTAAAGTTTATTATTCAAAAAAATTATATTTTTTTAGAGAAATGAGTGATCCTCAAAAATAAATTATAAAACTAGAACAATACAGAATAAACTTTACTAAAAAGTACTAACAGATGGAAAACATCTGATGTTACCTTAGCTCAGAAACTCAAACCATGAACATGTTTATAACTATTCGCGGTGTAGGCCCATCTATATTTGTTGCCCTTGGCAACTCTTAGAAAAATCAGACTATTAAAAAAATGGAGTTAAAGAAAAGAGCAATCGCAAAGGATTGAATCCAAGTAAATTCAAAACACAACCATGCTTATTTTGTTGCACTACCAGTTTTACAAGAACCATTATTTTTAAAGCATTGGCTGTCTAGGGTTGACTGTGTCCCTCTTATGACAGGCCTGACCATTCATCTCTCAAGCACATGCCTACCCAGCCCAATTATATCATTTTTGTGTTGTTGAATATCTTAGTTTTATCAAGGCTATCAAATCATTTCCCTTTGTGTTGTTTTGAATTTGATCAGATGCATAATATGCAGATAGTGTAATAATAACAGTAAACACTCGAAAAAAGTAGTTCCTCGATCAAAAATAAAGTAACATAATCTTTTCTGACATTCATGAATCTTCAGCTATTACACAAAGTCCGGGCAGATTAGATACTCAAAGAAAGAAATAATACCACATAACATATAATTAATGCAAAACTAAAAACATTGAATTGTATAGTTCCGAATCCCGTAGAAGTAAAGCTGGCATATTACACTTGAATTGCTTATTTTATTTCTTTATCGTTACATACTTAAGATTTAAGAAGATTTACATTTGCATTGTTAAAAAGACTTTTATTCGTTACTATAAATAATCATGAAATATCATAATGTTGAGAGCAGAAGCAAAAGAATCGCTCATCATTTTTCTATCTAAGAGTGTCTCTGATTGCTATTAATAAAACCTTAATATTCAGTGCTTGAATTAGAGAACGCACCAACAAGATGAATATCATTCGATATTCGACTGAATATTCAAAGGAAATTCTATTTAACAAGCGTCCTACTCTTAGCGCTCGTTGAGTAAGCATCCGGAATACCACCTTCAACAACAACACCTCCAACGAATTTCCCTCTACCAACAACTCTATTTCACTCATAAAACGGTACCATCAACGCTTCGTAATTACATCACATTCTTCTTTCTTTTCTTCTCTACTACTCGTTAGTTTTAACGTAATATCATTTTAATAATTTCTTCAATGTTCGAAGATTTTATGCATTTGACATACTGCAAAAGCTGTGTTTTCAAAGATATTATCGAATAGCGACAAAGTACTCCTCCAAGAAAACATTTTGCTATCCCATGTGTTGACACCAAAAATTGTTACAATACCCAAAGGAAGGTTATGCAGAGAATAAATGAGGATTAACAATTGTGAAAAGTTAAAGATGGAGGAAATCACACACGATTTTATAGTGGTTCGGGTTAATGAGCCTACGTCCACTTTATAATCTCTTATATATTATTTCAACTATTAGATAGAATAGTTACAATGACGGTACAATAAGAGATCAACAAAGAGTAATAAAAAACTAGAGCTTCTAAATTTCTCCAAAAGTCATTTTCTCTGAATCCAGAAGGGGTATTTATAGGTAGTACAGTACTTGGGCCAGTTTGGACACGTGTCGTGGGATCCAAGAAAGTAGATGATGCTGAATGAATCGATATCTCCTAAGGAATTGGTATTCCTGGAATTATCGGCATGAAGTGGCACCCGATCCGTCTGATTCGGTTGATCTGGGATGTAACGACCCGTATTTTTATCGATTTATTTTCAAATATTTAATATTTATTTTATATATTTAGTTGTTAATATAAATCGATATTTATATTGAGTTATCGATTTAATAATCGAATATAATTTAATTTAGAATATATCGAATTATTGGAATTCGAAATATAATTGAAATCGAAGATAAAAACTAAATCAAAATGATTCAGATGATAAGTAGGAATTTTATTTGATATATATACGATAATAAATAATAATTTATTATCAAAGAATTTGTGGTTTTCGAATTTAAATTATATTATATTAATTTAATACGGTATATATGTTGAAATTAAAATCCAGAATATTTACTGTTGAGTTCAGAATAGGGTTATTATATTAAAATGTCAGTCGGTACGCTAGAATAGCGGTTCGTGATTTAAATTAATGAACCCTGAGATATTTGATTGTGGATAGGTTCGAAATCAAATCGATATCCATCTAAAAAGAATAAAAATCGCTTTATATCGAATCGTATTAAATACGAGATCAAATCGAAGTCAAAACAAAATCAAATTAGAATCCTTTTAAATAAACTAAAAATCTTTTTATATCACATCGTATTTAATTTAATGTACATTGCGCAGTACTATTTCCTTACTGCCTAAGTATTTTCCTTTTATTTATAAACGCCATGATCTCTTCGTCTCTTTCCCTCTTCTATCTTGCGAGCAAAATAGAATTCATTCAACATGAAATAGGAAAAAAAATGGCTCCCTCTTTGTATATAAATAAAATTGAAAGCCATTAATTTTTAATCTTCCTCAAATATCCAAAACCAATTCAATTTGAAGGCCATGAACTCCCTTTATCTCCTTATTTCCTCGTTATTTCTATCAGACCCGAACATATTATTTTATTCGAAATCCAAAATCAAATAATTCTTGATATGATTAAATCGTGCGAGCTTTTCCTTCCTACCAGTTCGATTTGGGATCGCTTGTTCTTCCTGTCGCTCAAAAATCGAGGCAGCGATGATTTTTTCATTCAACCAAATCGGAATTCAATTCGACAGGAAAAAAAGAGAGATCGCGAGTGGGAATGGGAGTCGTGCGAATCAAGATTTCGATAGTGGGAAACGCTGTGAGATTTAGGGTTCGAGCGTAGTGGGATAAAGAGCGAGATCTGGGGTGGCATCGTTGTTTTTGTTCGAGTGCGGTTTAGGGTTGTCGAAGGATTGTGGTGGAGGTTGCGTTCATGATTGGAGAAATCGACCTTCGTATAGGCTGTTTAAGGAGTTCGAGTATGGTGTGAGGCGCGATGGGAATAAGGATGTCGTGATTTGTGAAGGGGGTCAGAGAACACCACGCTATGAGTTTCCAAGTGAGGTTTGGTTTTGGATTTCATGAAGATTGGAGGACACAGTGGAAATAGAGGGTCTCGAGTTCGAATCAAAGGTGACAACAAGAAGGGGTTTCAAGGTGCGATATTGAATGAAGGTGGTTGCTCGATTTTTTTAGGTGGTGAAACTGCGAATGGAGCATGGAGGGAAGAGGAGGGTGTGTGATGATTTTGATGGCATTGAACTCCAGGACAGTGCGAACTGTAGAGAAAGTTTGCGCCTGTAGCTTCATCGGATGAATGCAGGTCTTTCCGTGGAATTCGAGTTTTCAGTTGATGGGAATGAAGCGAGTTAAGGGTCTTTGCTCGGGTTTGAAATCAAACTGTAGGGAAGGCATAGCTTGAAGGAGTATCAAAATTTTCCATTTGAAAAAGAAACAGCAGAAAGAAAGCCTGGGTAGTTGAGATGTAACTAGTGAGGCAAAATAGTGATTTATTGAGAAGAGAAAAGGCATCGATTTCATACAGGAAGGGATGGATATGAATAGCATGCCTTAGGTAATAAATTTATTTTAGTAATTAACAATTTAAATTATATTAACTCGTATATCCTAAATTATTTAATTCATACGAGGATTCGAAGAAAATATACAAACACGAGTCATGATGGGTTTGCAAAATACGAGTTGAGATAATTTAGAGATTTTTTTGAGTTAGCAAGAGATTTATATAATTCAAAAAGCTAGATATTCAACAAATAAAAATCCCGGTGAGTAAATCTCACTCACCTTTTATTTAAAATTATTTTAATCAATTAAAAATAATTGTTTGTTGCTTGTTTGGTTGCATTCAATATTTTTGTGCATCTTAAATATATTAGTTATTTAGGCTTGGTGGTTGCTATTATATATATATTGGTGGTTGGATTTCCCGCGGTATCATTAGCGGATGCCCGCGGTAACATTAGCGGATGATTACCCTATACGTCCCACGCTATGATAGTGGATGACCTTTTATACCGCGATATGCTGCCTCGAAGCAGGATGGGTATTATTTATGTTGACTAACGTCTGTGGATGCAGGAAAAATAGGTTGGAGGGATCCAACTGGATTCCTCAAAAATATATTATCTGTTTGTTTGTTTGTTTGCATCTATACTGTCATATATGATGTGTTAGAAAACATGTCAATAATAATTGGTTGTTTTGACTGTTTGAAATATCACTGGGTCTTAATGTTGATTTATAAAAATATCGTGAAAGAGATTTTGAAGGATTTAAAAGGAAAATTCTATTTTCTAAAATAGAATTTGAATTTAGAATGGGCTAAAGATATTTACTTGTTTTGGAAATAAATACAACAAGTATTTAATTTATAAACGATGTTTATAAATTAAAGACATTGAAGTGAATTTATAAATGGTGTTTATAAATAAAATAGATTGATTTTCGTTGGATAATCAGATAATTGAAATGAAATTATAAACAGTGTTTATAGAAATAAAGTGAGAAAAATTATCATTGGATAATTTGAATATTTAAATTCAAATGTGAATTTAAAAATAGAAATGGGGAAATTGTTTTAAAGAAATAAACGATGGAATGTATTCTGATGTTCAGAATATAAATTGGACTAAAATAAATCCGTAAGGATTTATGATTTGAATTCGATTAATTCGAATTTTATTTAAATAGAAGTCAATTTGAATATATAGAATTTGAATAGAATTTGAATATATAGAATTTGAATATAGAGAATTTGAATATATAGAATTTGAATAGAATTGAAAATAGAAAATACAAATAGGATTGAAAATAGAATTTGAATATAGAGAATTGAAACAGAATTTGAAATATAGAAATTTCAAATAGAATTGAAAATAGAATTTGAATATAGAATGTTGAATTCATTTCGAAATGGGAATGACGAAATATATTTTAGAATGCGGATTTTTAAATAGAATAGAAATAAATCTAAAGGATTATAATTTGAAAAAGGAATTGAATTAAATATAAAAGATCGAAGTATAAACAATTATATTACCGAGTAAGGAAAAATCGACAATTATAGATAATCGAAAATATTATGTTGAATTGGGAAAACTGATTTGATATATATTAAAAATATATCAGAATGGAGTTGGATTTATTATAAACGAGGTTTAAACGTTTTTATATATATATATATAATTAAAACGAACTCGTCGCAGCGCTGCAGTTCGAAAATAAGCGATTCAAACTTCAATTAAGTATATGGAACTCAATTTAAGTCGGAATTCTTTGAAACAAGAATCGCCAGGACCGATTTGATAATAGTTTTCTAATGAAAGAGAAAATTCTAAATTTCGTCGTATATATTTTGAGTTATGTCAAAATCAAATTTTCAGAAAAACAGCGCTATAACCATTTAAAAAGCATAACGGTTTATTTAATTTTATAAAAGGATTTTAAGCGAATAAAACCCGAATTTCTATTTTAGAAAATTTCAGATTTGAGTGGTGAAATATATGTGAACTCAAGTGTAGTAGTCGATTGATTTTTGAAACCAAAAATCAAATTTTTAATTATTAAATAGAGTTAACTAATTTGAATAAAAAAATTAGTTAATGAAATTTTGAATCAAAAATGGACTTTAAATAAGTGAATGGATTTGTAAATTCATATCTGAAATCGAATATTGAAATTTGAGTTGGAAATGACATTTGATTGTTTTATAAACAAATTAATTTATATTTGAACGTGATTTGTTCAAATAAGAATTGAAATAGGCAAAAGAGTTAATTAAAGAATAAATTAGCGAATCAAGTTAAAAATGACCGGATTGAGTTGAAATAAATTAGAAATGAACACATATGTGTTAGACAGGTATGGAATGAAGTGTATGAAGATTATAATTTATGTGCCCGACAAAAAGGTACACGTTTAAATTCCATATGATGTTTTATGCACCGTATCGGCAAGCCGCTTGGCTTTTTCTTTTTCTTTTTGATTGGAGAGGCCTGTGTGGCGGTTTGGGGATTTTCCCAATGCTCCCGGTACAAAGGAGGTTATGGCGAAATTTTCCGAAAATTTAAGGAGTTAGAATATTTTTAAGAAATTTTGATAGTTAGAAATCAATATATCAATATATACTGAATTCGATAAGGAAACAAATTTAAAATAGAATATTATAAACAAAAAGGAAATCGATAATCTGGTAATAGAAAGAGAAACATATATACGTTTAAAAATGAATAATTTGTTTGTATGGTGTAGATTTTTCGAGAATAATGGTTTTGTCTGTTTTGAAGTTAAAGATGTTTTCAGTCAAGGTCTGAGAGGTAATTTTACCCCAACTCGATTGTTTTTATTACTAACTGATAAATAGCAAGATTCAATCTCGATAATCAATATTTGAATAGATTTAGTTAAATACAGTATTTCAGGTTGTAACAATGTTTTACACCACATTCGTTTTTACCCAAATAAGTGGAAGATTGGAAATATAATAATAAATATTTCCTAAATATATAAATGAATAGTCGGGAAAGAAATAAGTAATTAGAATGTTCTCCAATTACAAATAGAAAATATTTTCTAAGTGTAGGAATTAAAAGAAGGCGAGAAATGGAAATGTTTTCCAAATGGGTAAGAGGCCAAGATGATAATTGAAAATATTTAGTTAATGAATATTGATAAAGGAATTGGAGAAGTTATTTAATTAATGAAATATTAATAAAATGGCCCAGTGATTTGTTTGATGCTTTAAATGAATGTTTGTTTTCTTTGATAGTTAAATAACCGACTATCGAAGTATTTGCCAATATCGTTGCCAATATGGAGAGACCGGTTGGATTATTATCCGAGAACCACTCTGTATTGGCAGTAGCGTTGCGAATTAGATTATACGAAGGTAATCGAAGATGGAGTAAAGTGCAAGGGCTTTTTCTATTAATAGAAATTGTGCCTTCGGTTTCGTTCAATCCCAGAACTAACGTAAATGGACGAATGTCTGACAGAGTATTTCCAATGATCGTATATGTTGGTCTGTATAGATATATATGGTGGCGGAGAATTTATTCTCTTAGCATAATATCCAGAATATATTTGTGCAAATCAATTAGTGATTAATAGATCTGACAATGTGGCATTCAAAGTGATTGGGTTATAAATGAATGATAAGAAATCGTAGCCTCAGGCCTCAACAACCGGGAAATGACAAAAATCAGGTAGGCAACATGGCTATGTGGGTCGCTCCCATTAGGGTGTATAATCACCTATCTAGAGAAATTCCTTTTACTTCTTTAATCTATCGATGTTGTCCCATTCGGGAAACAGTTGTTGATCCCAACCGTTGGTGATATACATTCGATACACTCAACCGAAATGAGTGGTCAGTCATGTGTGGGCCGGGTTGCAAGACGTTCTTGTTGAACCCAGTGTATTCCTCTCTAGAGATACACTATCGGAAGGTGGTTCCATACCTTGTCATATTGGAAATTCAATCTCCAATAAGCGCCATGCGGTTTTTGATTTTATATTATATATGGAGTGTGAGATGCAAGCGTTCCGCTAGATTGTTATTTATTTGATTAAGACACTATTATAATATCACTGGATTTTTGTATGAAAGTGTTTTGGGTTATAGTAAGGTAGAAACTGTCCATGTTTATGTGTGGGCTGGTCTTACTATTATCCTTTCTTTCGAAAGGATTTTGAAAGTTAAACAAATGGTTGGAGTTTACTCACACCAGTCCCATGACTGACCTAGAGTTTATTTTTGTTTGTTTTCCCTAAACTCTTGGGTGCCCAAATTTGTACGGGCAGTCAAGTAGTCGGGATTTTACAGATTCACTTGGAGGAGTTGGAAGCAGGAGGCTTCACCAGTTAGCTATAGACTATCATATATTCTGCTGTGTACCATGCTTGTATCTAGAAACATGTGTTTATAACTGTTCCAGAAATTGCCGTTGTGCTCTGATAATGGTATGTGTATTCAAAACATATTTGTATTTCAAAAGTTATGTTATTTAATATATTTTATTCGTTCCGCTGTGAGTTTGTGATCTTCATTTTTCTTCTATTCTAATATTTCTTTCTTTCTATTTCTCATCCTCTAACTTCTTTCTAATAATGATTCGTATTTCTGTGCAATTTGGGTTGGACGTGTGGTGTTATTAGTCAACTCAGATGGTACGGATTTGCGTGCCGTTACAGTTGGTATCAGAGCTTAGGTTGAGCGAATACCTAGGCTTTGGTGGGGTTGTGCTCATTAGAGATAGGGTCGGTAATACCCTAGAATGAGTTGAGCATATATATATGAGAGCGCGTATTTGTTAATTGATATAAAAAAATTGTTTTATATTGTTTTGGCTAGTCTGTTGAGTAGTTTATGAATTCTAATCGAATCGTGGGATGCTACGACGTCGATAAGAGTTTGTAAATACTTGAACATAAGATTGAACACGATATTTGTAATGACCCGGGATTTTGACGATCTTGGTTATCCGATATACAACACATATCAAACATCCAAGGATCGAAAATACCGGTCATTAATGAAAGAAATTAGAGGGTAAGGAAAGATGAGATAGAAACTTAGAATAGAAGAAGAAGAAGAAGAACACAACATCAGAGTAACACGAACCTCACAACGGGACGAATAACATATATTTCATAACATGACTTTGAAATACAAATCTGTACTTGAATATACATATCATTATCAAAGTACAGCACTTACAACACATCGGAAATAACTATAGCTATATAATTCTGAAGCATCCTGCTCCATGCTCTTCTAGTATATCTGTAAAATCCCGACTACTTGACTGCCCGTGCAAATTTAGGCACCCAAGTGTTTAGGGAAACAAACAAATAAACTCCGGGTCAGTCATGGGACTGGTAAGAGTAAAACAGTTAAAAACAGTTGAACAAGTAAACGATATCTCATAAGACCACGCCGCATAACAGAACGGGTTTTTCCCTTATGAGAATCCAAAATATCTTTATATCAAAAACCTTTTGATATTATAATAATGTCTATCAACCACAATATAATAATCATCTAGCAGAAACACTTTCATCTCACGTTCTACATATATAGTACGATCAAAACAGCAAGCACGTATTGGGTAATGGATTTCCAACTTTGACAAGGTATGGAACCACCTTTCGCTAGTGTACCTCTAGAGAGGAATACACTGGGTTCAACAAGAACATCTTGCAACCCGGCCACACATGACCAACCACTCATTTCGCTTGAGTGTATCGAATGTATATCACCAACGGTTGGGATCAGCAACCGTTTCCCGAATGGGACAGCATCAACAATAGATTTTTGGAAATAAATGAAACTCTAGATCAGGTGATTATAAACCCTACTTCGGTGCGACCGACTTAGCCATGCTGCCTGCCCGATTTCTGTCATTTACCGGATGTAAGGCTTGAGGTTACGCTTCATCATCACATCAGATTCACTTCGAATGCCACATCGTCAAATCCATCAAATCACCGATTGACGTCCTCAACCATACATTATGTGTTAGCTAAAAGAAGTTTCCTTCTCCGCTTCCACTCTTGGTACGGTTGGAGAAATCAATATACGTGATCGTCTGGAAATACTCTGTCAGACATCCGTCCATACAAGTCATCCAGGAACAGGATGAACCGAAGGCACTATTCTGTAAACAGGATAGCCCTTGCATAACTCCGCCTTCAATTTCCTTTGGCATATATGATTCGCAACGCTTATACCAATACAGAGTGGTTCTTTGGATAATAATCCAACCGGTCTCTCCATATTAACAACGTTAAAATGGTCAAAACTTCGATAGTCTGTGATTTAACTATCGAAGAAAAACAGGTGTGCAAACAACGATATCATTTCCAAATGGAAATTTATATCGATCAAACATCATTCAACATTTATCTCTTTATTTTATTAATTTACTTATCTCCTGTTTCCCTATATTCAATATTTCTTATTTTCTAAATTTGGAAAATATACGTTATTAACAATGGAAAACATTTCCATTTCTTGTTTTCTTTATTAGAAAACATTTCTGGTTTCTTATTTGGAAAACATTTCCAAAGCTTCTTCATTGGACTTAGACAGATGGTTAAACAAACCATCGCAATGCCAACTCAAACCATTTCCTTTAATTACTAAATTCACTTAACCATCCTTTACTATCGAACCTTAACCATTCCTTAGTTAAAAATGAAGTCAATCAAGTTGGGGTAATACTACCTCTCAGACCTTAACTGAACAATGTTTCTAACCTTGAAATAGACAAAGTTCACCCTTCTAATTCTTTAACAAACTTCCTTACGTAACTTTCTTTCAAATCTTTTCTATTCTATAATTCTTTCCTTCAATAAGGTATATTCGATAACTCTATTCAATTTATTCTATTCACTTAACTCTTTTGATTTAACTCTAACTTTATTCACTTAACTCCTATCGAATAAACTATATTCGATAACTCTTTTAATTTTATTTGAATAAACTATATATTCGATTAACTCCTTTATTCTATTCGAATAAACTATATATTCGATTAACTCCTTTATTCTATTCGAATAAACTATATATTCGATTAACTCCTTTGCTCTATTCGAATAAACTATATATTCGATTAACTCCTTTACTCTATTCGAATAAACTATATATTCGATTAACTCCTTTACTCTATTCGAATAAACTATATTCGATTAACTCATTTACTCTATTTGAATAAACTATATTCGATTAACTCTATTTGCTTTAACTCTAATCGATTAACTCCAACTGGTTTAACTCTAACTGGTTAACTCTAATTGATTCACTCCATCTGGTTAACTCTAACTGGTTAACTCTAATTGATTTAACTCTAACTGGTTAACTCTTATTCGAATAACAAATATTCAATTACTCTATTCAACTGACTCGACTCAACTAACCCCTTTCGAATAACTAATTCGATTTACTACTTTCGAATACCATATTCGATTTAACTCCTTTCGAATAACTAATTCGATTTACTACTTTCGAATACCATATTCGATTTAACTCCTTTTGAATACCATATTCGATTTAACTCCTTTATTCGCTTTATAAATATTTCCTTTTTAACAACATTTATTCCTTTTAAAGATTTACTTTTAATAACGGTTCTCCACTTTAAAAATGATTTCCTTCTTATAACAGTTTCCTTTTTATAACGTTTTCCCTTTTTCTAAATATCTCCTATTTATAAATATTCCAATTTATAAATATTTCTTATTTATAAATATTCCATTTATAAATATTTTATTTCAAATATCACTTTGAAAATATTCCCTTATCAACATTTCAGTATGTTATGGTATTCAACATATCAAATCACGATGATCAGTATCGTCCAAACACATATAATCGACAACAGATTATATATCACATCATATATCACAATATATGAAAAACAGTAAAATAAATGTTGAGGAACCCTGTTGGGTTCCTCCAACCTTTTTCCCTGCATCACAGATGTTAAACAATATAGATAACATCACTTTCAGTTCCATATGATATATTCTGTTAAACAGAATCAATATAGAAATTCAACTAACTGTCTAGCAGTTCAATCAAACAGTCAATACACAATCAATTAATCAATATTTAACAGTTCTAAAAATACAACATGAAATTATAAACTGTTCAGAGTTAGTGAGATTTACTCACATTGGACTATCATCGTTAATTAATGATAATTGTCGTTGATTCAGATCGGACAATTTATTTCACTATAAATTGTAACGAACCCCAATCCACTCCCAGTCAGCTTCATTGTGGAGTTCTCGTCCATACGATCCCAACGCGACCAGCTTCGCTGAATTTTGTTTTCGTATGACTAAGTTATGTCAATTTGAAGTCAACACATATTTAAATTGAATTTAAAACATGAATTTAAAAACAAACGGGCTTTACCCTTCTTACGGCCCATTACTCCTTTTTAAATACCACGGCCCACTCCAAATCCTTCTTCCTCGAATAACCACTTCCTCCAGTATTTCACAAATGGCCATTTTCGATCTTCAGAACCTTCGCTCCGCCTCATTTCTCCACGAAACTTCACACCAACATCGCCGACGGCCATCTCGTCGACTCCTCCATCCTTCCGACCTACCCTGGGTGAACTCGCACCCCTCACTTCAGTTTCCGTCGAACCCGTACTGACTTACGCCTCCAGTAACTCACGACACTTTTTATTCCGATAAAATCCCAAAAATACAACCAAGGTGCTAACACACTCACTGATTCCAAAAATAACAACCACAATACCAATTGATTCTTCTATTTCCAATTAACTCCAACCCTAGCTAACTGTCGAAAAATCGAGAGCGACAAAAATCGGATCGCACCCAGAAACGATGATATAGAAATGAAGATGAAGACTTAACAAGTTCGATTTTCCTTGTTTGGTGATTTATAGGAATATATTTGATTTTATATGGATTTTAGAATGATCGAATTTTATTTCCAGAAGAAGAGAATCACGGCGGAATTAATTTGACCAAGGAAAAATGGAATTAGGGTTTAGAGATGTTAAAGTGTTTATATAGGAAATTTTAAATAATTTAATATTCGATTATTATATTAAATTATAAGCAAATGCTGTTCTTCTGTGTCCTCTAAAATTCCTGTGATCACTTACGATACCCAAAAATCACGAAACTGGACATGCAGCTACTGTTCGACATTACGGTCCCAACGAAACTGGTTTTGTCGAATTCCGACTTCGTATGCCCACACAGCGTATTTTTAATTGTCAAAATACTGACTGTTTCTCACTCTAAAAATCCGTACGACCACACAGTGACTCTAAAAATCACGAAATTGGAAATCTAACAACTATTTGACATTGCGGATCCAACGAAACTGGTTTCGTCGAATTTCGACTCCATTTGCAAAAGTGGCTATTTTTAAAGCTCTGAATGACCCATTTAAATATATAAATATATTTAAAAATAATTAAATTTAATATTTAAAAATAAATATTATCGTCTATATTCACTGTGGAATACCATACAACTTTAGAATATTCCTATATGAATTTCTAACTTGATATTTCAAATCTGGGTCAACCCGATATTCGATTTATATTGAAATTCCTTTTTAAAATATAAATAATTCCTTTATAAATTATAAAGGAATTCCACAGCAACTTTTCTAAAATTTGATTTGGACATAAATCAAAATCTACACGACGAAATCCCGATTTTTCTCTTCCACTAGGAAGATATACTCCACCAGTTCCACACGTTTCTTGTTTCACAGAAATCCGGCTCAAAACGAATCCTGTACATTCAGTTGAAGTTCGAATCGCCAATTTACGAACTGCAGCGCCATTTCGAGCTCGATTTTAATTATATTATAATTATACGTTCAAACTGTCGTTCAAATAATATATTCGTTATTCAAATTCAATTCCAAGATGAATTAAATATCACAGATGATCCGGTTCACACCATATCGTCATTTCAGCCAATTCTGATTATTTCAGAATTTAATATATTATTTAATATATTATTTTTAATTAAATATTCACCATTATTTAATTAAACTACCATTTAATTCACTATATCACTATTTATATAATTAAATAAATTAATTATAATACCTCTGCAAATGCGGGTCATTACAATCTTTCCCACTTAAAATAATTTCGTCCTCGAAATTGCTAAAGGTAGAGAACGACCCTATCGACTGGTTAGAACATATTTGTTCACTTCTTAACTTCAGTTTCAACTGAACCAATTTAATTTCAATTAAATTATTAACTAATTCTTATCAACGAAAATTCTCAAAAATCCTGAAAATTTTCTAACTCCTTAACTTTTCGAAAAATTTCGCCAGCACCTCCTTTGTACTGGTCAATCGGTCAAACTCCAACTCGCCTCTCTGGGCCATCTCCATCCCAAAAGAAAATAAAACAGCCAAGCGGCTTGCCAATTCGGCTCAAAAATCTTATATCCACTAGAAATATAAACTTGTACCTTTTGTCGGCATTTCATTATATCCTTTCCACCTGTTATCAATTCAGCGGATACAAGGGTCATCCCAATCAAATTCCAATCTACTTTTATCCACAACACAACCATTCGCTTATATCCAAGCCAAATATCATTTCAACTCGAGTTTCTTCTCGATTCCCAACTCTTAACTTGATTATCACATTACACTTCAAATTTGAATCTCACAATCCAATTTGTCTTGATATCATTCTAATTCAATCTCAGTTACCACTTTACTGACTTTACTTTAATTCAAAATTTCTTTCACAAATTTCTGTTAAATTTGTTTTTAATTCAAACAGTCTTTCCTTGGGAGTTTTAACAGTTTACTCTTTTCAAAAATCAAAATTTCCATTTGAACATGTCACTGAGCCCTTAATTAATATTCCATTAGTTAAATCACTTCTCTATTTCTTTATCAATATTTGTTACCCAAATATTTTCAATAACCATATTGGCTTTTTATGTTATTTGGAAAACATTTCCGAATATCGCCTTCCTTTATTTTCTAAACTTTAGAAAATATATGCTATTTATAATTGGAAAATATTCCAATTACTTATCTCTTTTCCGATCTTGTTTGTTTCTATACTTAGGAAATATTTATTATTCTATTCCCAAGTTTACACTTATTTGGGTTAAAACGGATGTTGTGTAAAACATCGTTACGACAACCCAAATACTATATTCAACTAACTCTTATTCAACATTGATCTTCGAGCCTGAAATCTTACTATTTATATGTTAATAATGAAATCAATCAAGTTGGGGTATAACTACCTCTCAGACCTTGACTGAATAACATTTATAACATCAAAACAGATATGACTACTTACTCGAATAATCAATACCATACAACTACTTATTCACTTTTAAACACGTATACGCTTCCTCTTTCTATTCTTACTAGATTTTATTCTTAGTCTTCCTTTTTGATTTTTTTACTATTCTATTTCTAAGTTCGTTTCCTTATCGACTTCTATATATACATCGATACGTTGATTTCTAACTATCAAATTATCTTAAAAAATATTCTAACTCCTTAAATTCCCGGAAAAATTCGCCATAACCTCCTTTGTACCAGGAGCATCGGGATATTTCAAATAGCCTCCCATGGCCCTCACCAATCCAAAAGAAAAAGAAAAAGCCAAGCGGCTAGCCAATACGGCACATAAAATCTCATATATGAATTAAATACATACCTTTTCGTCGAGCATTCTATTTATATACCTTCATACCTATCTCATGTATATTTATACCTGCCCAATCTATTTTAACTATACCTGATCGTTTTAACTCAATTCGTTAATTAATTTGTTAATTAACTCTTTAGTCTATTTCACTTTTATATTTGAACATGACATGTTCAAATATATTTTAACTTGCTTATTAACTAATTTGAATCCAAATTTCAAATTTAAGTTCTATATTCGATTTCGAATATCCATTTACAAATCCAATTCACCTTTCAAAGTTCAACTTCAAATTCAAAACTCGATTAACTAATCCTCTTCGACTTAGTTAATCCTATTCAATTTCTATATATTAAATTCTATTCAAATTCTATATATCAAATTCTATTCAAATTCTATATTATAAATCCCATTTTGAAATTCAACACAACTTGTCTTTCCCAAAACAAATTCAAAACAGTATCTTTGGTAGTAATTCGTCGCTTACAACTCGAAAATGAATACTGATGATGCAGCTGTCATCATCGGAATCTATTTTCCAGCGATCGAAGTGAGTTCAATACTATAAAACCATTTCTAAACATTTCCACTTTGAACTTCAATTCAAAATATAATTCACACTGCTTGTAAAACAATTTAATATCTCCCAGGATCTTAAATTTCCCTTATTTTTAATCCAAATCCATTTACAAACACTTATCCAATTTTCCAGAATTTTAATTAAATTTCTGTTTAAATTCAGATTTAATTCATCTGATTTCACGTATTTCACTTATATGAATTCTGATTGGTTATTTACATAACCATTTAATTTACAATCTTACTCGATTATAATAACAACCAATATATCCACTATATATCAAAATATACTTTGGGTAAAATTATTTTAATTTACCCTCTTTTCAAAACATATCGTGACGACCCATCGTATTCGAGTGTTTAGTAACTCCTACCGATACAGTGGATCAAACTGATCGACCAGAACTCATAAACAACTCAACCAATGAATCCCCACAATATAAAACAAATTTTTATATTAATAACAAATACGCTCACTCGTATACATACACTCAACTCAATCTAGGGTATTACTAACCCCATCTCTACTGAGTCACGCCACAGAGCCAAGGTAATTCACTTAACTTAAGCTCTGATACCAACTGTAATGACCCGGGATTTTGACGATCTTGGTTATCCGATATACAACACATATCGAACATCCAAGGATCGAAAATACCGGTCATTAATGAAAGAAATTAGAAGGTAAGGAAAGATGAAATAGAAACTTAGAATAGAAGAAGAAGAAGAACACAACATCAGAGTAACATGAACCTCACAGCGGGACGAATAACATATATTTCATAACATGACTTTGAAATACAAATCTGTACTTGAATATACATATCATTATCAAAGTACAACACTTACAACACAACGGAAATAACTATAGCTATATAAACCTAAAGCATCCTGCTCCAAGCTCTTCCAGTATATCTGTAAAATCCCGACTACTTGACTGCCCATACAAATTTAGGCACCCAAGAGTTTAGGGAAACAAACAAATAAACTCCGGGTCAGTCATGGGACTGGTATGAGTAAAACAGTTAAAACCAGTTGAACAAGTAAACGATATCTCATAAGACCACGCCGCATAACGGAACGGGTTTTTCCCTTATGAGAATCCAAAATATCTTTATATCAAAAACCTTTTGATATTATAATAATGTCTATCAACCACAATATAATAATCATCTAGCAGAAACGCTTTCATCTCACGTTCTACATATATAGTACGATCAAAACCGCAAGCACGTATTAGTTAATGGATTTCCAACTATGACAAGGTATGGAACCCCCTTTCGCTAGTGTACATCTAGAGATGAATACACTGGGTTCAATAAGAACAACTTGCAACCCGGCCACACATGACCGACCACTCATTTTGCTTGAGTGTATCGAATGTATATCACCAACGGTTGGGATCAGCAACCGTTTTCCGAATGGGACAACATCAACAATAGATTTTTGGAAATAAATGAAACTCAAGATCAGGTGATTATACACCCTACTTCGGTGCGACCGACTTAGCCATGCTGCCTGCCCGATTTCTGTCATTTACCGGATGTGAGGCTTGAGGTTACGCTTCATCATCACATCAGATTCACTTCGAATGCCACATCGTCAAATCCATCAAATCACCGATTGACGTCCTCAACCATACATTATGTGTTAGCTAAAAGAAGTTTCCTTCTCCGCTTCCACTCTTGGTACGGTTGGAGAAATCAATATATGTGATCGTCTGGAAATACTCTGTCAGACATCCGTCCATACAAGTCATCCAGGAACAGGATGAACCGAAGGCACTATTCTGTAAACAGGATAGCCCTTGCATAACTCTGCCTTCAATTTCCTTTGGCATATATGATTCGCAACACTTATGCCAATACAGAGTGGTTCTTTGGATAATAATCCAACCGGTCTCTCCATATTAACAACGTTAAAAAGGTCAAAACTTCGATAGTCTGTGATTTAACTATCGAAGAAAAACAGGTGTGCAAACAACGATATCATTTCCAAATGGAAATTTATATCGATCAAACATCATTCAACATTTATCTCTTTATTTTATTAATTTACTTATCTCCTGTTTCCCTATATTCAATATTTCTTATTTTCTAAATTTGGAAAATATACGTTATTAACAATGGAAAACATTTCCATTTCTTGTTTTCTTTATTAGAAAACATTTCTGGTTTCTTATTTGGAAAACATTTCCAAAGCTTCTTCATTGGACTTAAACAGATGTTTAAAAGAACCACCGCGATGCCAACTCAAACCATTTCCTTTAATTACTAAATTCACTTAACCATCCTTTACTATCGAACCTTAACCATTCCTTAGTTAAAAATGAAGTCAATCAAGTTGGGGTAATACTACCTCTCAGACCTTAACTGAACAACGTTTCTAACCTTGAAATAGACAAAGTTCACCCTTCTAATTCTTTAACAAACTTCCTTACGTAACTTTCTTTCAAATCTTTTCTATTCGATAATTCTTTCCTTCGATAAGGTATATTCGATAACTCTATTCAATTTATTCTATTCACTTAACTCTTTTGATTTAACTCTAACTTTATTCACTTAACTCCTATCGAATAAACTATATTCGATAACTCTTTTAATTCTATTTGAATAAACTATATATTCGATTAACTCCTTTATTCTATTCGAATAAACTATATATTCGATTAACTCCTTTATTCTATTCGAATAAACTATATATTCGATTAACTCCTTTGCTCTATTCGAATAACTATATATTCGACTAACTCCTTTACTCTATTCGAATAAACTATATATTCGATTAACTCCTTTACTCTATTCGAATAAACTATATTCGATTAACTCCTTTACTCTATTTGAATAAACTATATTCGATTAACTCTATTTGCTTTAACTCTAATCGATTAACTCCAACTGGTTTAACTCTAACTGGTTAACTCTAATTGATTCACTCCATCTGGTTAACTCTAACTGGTTAACTCTAATTGATTTAACTCTAACTAGTTAACTCTTATTCAAATAACAAATATTTGATTACTCTATTCAACTGACTCGACTCGACTCGACTAACCCCTTTCGAATAACTAATTCGATTTACTACTTTCGAATACCATATTCGATTTAACTCCTTTCGAATAACTAATTCGATTTACTACTTTCGAATACCATATTCGATTTAACTCCTTTCGAATACCATATTTGATTTAACGCCTTTATTCACTTTATAAAGATTTACTTTTTAACAACATTTATTCCTTTTAAAGATTTACTTTAAATAATGGTTCTCCACTTTAAAAATGATTTCCTTCTTATAACAGTTTCCTTTTTATAACGTTTTCCCTTTTTCTAAATATCTCCTATTTATAAATATTCCAATTTATAAATATTTCTTATTTATAAATATTCCATTTATAAATATTTTATTTCAAATATCACTTTGAAAATATTCCCTTATCAACATTTCGGTATGTTATGGTATTCAACATATCAAATCACGATGATCAGTATCGTCCAAACACATATAATCGACAACAGATTATATATCACATCATATATCACAATATATGAAAAACAGTAAAATAAATGTTGAGGAACCTTGTTGGGTTCCTCCAACCTTTTTCCCTGCATCACAGATGTTAAACAATATATATAACATCACTTTCAGTTCCATATGATATATTCTGTTAAACAGAATCAATATAGAAATTCAACTAACTGTCTAGCAGTTCAATCAAACAATCAATACACAATCAATCAATCAATCAATATTTAACAGTTCTAAAAATACAACATGAAATTATAAACTGTTCAGAGTTAGTGAGATTTACTCACATTGGACTATCATCGTTAATTAACGATAATTGTCGTTGATTCAGATCGGACAATTTATTTCACTATAAATTGTAACGAACCCCAATCCACTCCCAGTCAGCTTCATTGTGGAGTTCTCGTCCATACGATCCCAACACGACCAGTTTTGTTGAATTTTGTTTTCGTATGACTAATTTATGTCAATTTGAAGTCAACGCATATTTAAATTGAATTTAAAACATGAATTTAAAAACAAACGGGCTTTACCCTTCTTACGGCCCATTACTCCTTTTTAAATACCACGACCCACTCCAAATCCTTCTTCCTCGAATAACCACTTCCTCCAGTATTTCATAAATGGCCATTTTCGATCTTCAGAACCTTCGCTCCGCCTCATTTCTCCACGAAACTTCACGCCAACATCGCCGACGGCCATCTCGTCGACTCCTCCATCCTTCCGACCTACCCTGGGTGAACTCGCACCCCTCACTTCAGTTTCCGTCGAACCCGTACTGACTGTAACAACCCGTATTTTCAATAACCTGTTATAACGTAAATCGAGGCAGAATTTAATTTATAAATCTGAATCAAGGGAAACGGGCTATGCCATTGCGTTCATCTCGGAAAAATACGCGAAACAGCGTCCGAGTTTTCGAAAATCGGAGTCCGTATGACCCGATTAAGGCCCAATGAAGTTTTCAGAAAAATTCAAAGTAAAAACAGATTTCAAATTCAAGTTTGAATTTGGAAATCAGGTCAGATTGGGCCAGGCGGGAAAATTCCCGCCAGAACACCCAAGTCGACAGCCCTGTCGACTTGGGAGTCGACTTGGTTGGACCCAAGTCGACAGCCCTGTCGACTTGGCTCAGCCGGGTAGTTTTGCCTGGTGCACCATTTTGGGGTTTTGGTTAGGTTTTGGGGCCAGATTCGATTTTGAGGGCTGAGATTGGAACTAGGGTTTAATTCTAAGGTTGAAACTAGTCCTAATCTCTATAAATAAGGCCCTAACCTAACCCTAAATCATCATTATTCATTCAAGTAACTAAACTATGGCAAAATCATTCCTCTCATGGCCTCCACTCTCTTCATAAAATTCCTAAGTTATTTCTATGAGAGATTTTCCATGCATACAAGTGTTTTCAAGCTTGTATGAGCATCATTAGCTTGCATTCAAGTCAAGTTTCCATATTTACATCATAAAGCAAGGGTTTTGATCATTTTGGCTCAAGGGTTTTTCTATTAGAGCTTGCATTTTGGGTCTATTTGATTGCATAAGGGCTTTGTCATATTTTTGTGTCTTCATAAGCATTGTAAGCCCTATTCTACTTTCATATTTAAACTCCAAAGTTAAATGAATGATGCAAGTTTGGTTGACCATTATGATATGCAAGCTTATCATGTTATGTTATGCAAGTATGCCATGTTATGATATGCAAGTTTACCATGTTATGCTATGCAAGTTTGCCATGTTATGATATGCAAGCTTTATGATATGCAAGTTTATCATGTTATGTTATGCAAGTTTGCCATGTTATGATATGCAAGGTTATCATGTTATGTTATGCAAGTTTGATATGCAAGTTCGTCATATGATATGCAAGTATGTTATGCAAGTTTGGGATGATCATTTTGTTCATGTTATCATGTTATGCAAGCTTATCTTGAGTATATGAACATAAAGCTTCAAGCTTTATGCTAAAGGTTGCATTTTGGCAACATGTAGGTTATCATATCTCTTATGATAACTTGCATGTGAGGCTAAATGCGAACTTATGGCCATTTCTACATGTCATTTATCACCATGTATCACCAATATGCTAAGTTTGGTTTTATGCATGCTTTTGAGGCCTAAAAATGTAATATGCAAGTATATGAACATGTGTACATTTCATATGCCACCATGTTGAACTTGTGGCTTCAACACCTTTATGTCATGATTATGCCAAGTTCCCTCTTTCTATCCTTTATGCGCTATTGCGATATATAAGCGATGGGATTGCGTTTGGGGTTGGGTAAACTTAAAAGACATAAAAACCTAAGATTGGGAATTTACCTATTAAGTTAGGTCTACCCATTGGGAATTTACCTATTAAGTTAGGTCTACCCAAATGCTTGAAATCTTGTAATATGTTTTGGAAGCATGATGGACATGACACTTAGAAAATATAAGTGTGACCAACTCGAGGTTGGGTTGAGTTGTAGCGTAAACCTACCCGGAACCGACCGGCCTAACTAGTTGCTACAAACAATAGGACCCAATGTGAGAAGTTGGCCATGTGGTACCTTGAACCCGAGGTTAGACCAAGTTGTGGTGTAAAGCTACCCGGACCCGCCCGGCTTAACTAGTAACCACAACAAGGTCTAATGTGAGAGGTTAAGGCACATTAAATTAATTAATGCCTCATGATTAGGGTTAAGTCATGGTCCACTTAATACTTAACCAATTTGGGCTTGGTAGATTAATCAGGGTTAAGTCGTGAACTCATCGTTACACTTAACCAAGTTAATCCATGATTAGTAAAAGGGTTAAACCGTACTTAACCCACTAGAAAATCCTAGCAATGGGGGTCCACTCCAGCAGTAATCCCAAGTTCGTATCATTAAGACCCTAGGGACTAGGCTAGGGTGGGGGGCACAATTACTGGACTTGAGGTAAGAGACCAAAAACGACGGTAGAGTGGTACGCCGGTGTAGTTCCGGGCGGACTATGGTCGTGCACATAGTCCGAAGCCGGGGAAAGCATGCACGAGTACCAGTAGATCGAGATTGTGCACTTATGTTTATGGTGTCCAGGGGTTGACACCCTAGGGCTTGATACACCTGACGGGAGACCCTGCACAGTCTGACTACAATTATGTTTGGGCCGTATTGACACCAACACGTGACGAGTTAGGCTTATAGGGAGCCGATCGACTAGACCGTTTGGTTGGACCTCGTATTAGGGTCACTTCATGTTATTGGGCCAAAGCTTGGGCCAAGGGATCAATACTTGTTTATTCAAGTCATGTTAGTTTGCTAGTACACCTGTGGTGCAAAAACCTTAAACCTGATTATGCGATGACACCTTTATCTACCTTGTCAGTTAATCATCATGTTAGTATGTTGTTATCCTTATGTTCATCCCTGCTTCTCATGCCAGTTAACTTTATCAGTTTACATTGATTGTAGTAGGGCTTACTCAGTCTTTTTGACTGACCTGTTTTCCTTTCGCCTCTTTTCTTCCGTTTCCCCCCCCCCCCCCAGGTTCTCGGGGTGGGAATATTGGAGCTTAGCTTGGATTTCTGATCGCTTGCTTGTGGGATTTTAGCTCATGTACGGTCTTGACATGAAGCTAGCTATGGTTATCACTTATTTTGGGGATAGTACTTATGTATTTCAGTTTTTCAGTAATGTTGTCTTTATCTAGACTTGTGTATTTGGAAAGTTGACATTATGTTGTACCAGACTTGTTTTGAAATGGTTTGAAATCTTCCGATGTTTTATCTATGTTATTTACTCTGTTTACATATATACATATGTTCTTGTTCTGCCTTGATATATCATTATGCATGTTTACCTGATTCAAACGCCCCTCCAAAGTCAGAGTGCTTGCAAGAGACACCCTGGCGGAGGTGGGGTGTTACATTTGGTATCAGAGCATATGGTTTACGAGAAGGAACAAAAAGGTTTTTAAAACTTTTGGAAAACTATTTTCAAAACCAAGTATAAAGTATTTTTCCAAAGAAAAGTCTAGTTTATTTTAAAGGCTATTCCCCAAAAAGTCATTAGCAAAATTCCTTCGTTTTTCTCTATTCTGAATCTATCTTTTTCTTCGTTTTCAGTATGGCCGATAACTTTGCTATTCCGGAGGGAGTGCACATACCTGTTTGGTATAGGAGACTTTTGGAAGCTAGGGCGACCGAAGCCGCCCCCCCCGATGTTCCTCCTCCTCCTCTGGTAGTTAATGTTCCTCCTCCCCCTCAGCATCCACAAGAGGATTTCGCGGAGATTTGCAAAGACTTTAAGGCGATGGGTTGCAAGAATTTCATTGGAACGGAGACTTTTGTAGAGGCAAGGAATTGGTTGAAAGAAACCGATGATCTTTTTGCCTTCTTTGATATAGATGACCGTAGGAAGGTTTTATTAGCAGTGTGGTTGCTAAAGGAAGAAGCTGCACGTTGGTGGGTGGTCACCACCGCTACTAGGCCAATTGAGACTTGGGATGACTTTCGGGGAATTTTGGACTAAGATTCCTATCACTGAAGCAAGGGGACATGACTATTACGGAATACATAGATAAGTTTAATCAACTGGCTCGGGTCGGTTTAGACTTGGTTAACACAGCTCAGAAGAAGGCCCTATACTTTGCTCTAGGATTAAACGAGCCATTACATGGTTTAGCCATGACTCATATACCCTTGGGGGAAACTTTCGAGAGTTTGGTGAATATGGCCCTACTCAATGAAGAGAATAGGAGTGACAAGAAAGAGATCAAGATGAATGATACTCAAGCCAAGAAGACTGATTCCCAGTGGAAAGGAAATCAGGGTAATCCAAGTGGTCAGAGCAGTCAAGGCAATCAGAACAAGAACAAGAGTCAAGGCAACAAGGGGAACAATAGCAAGGGCAATAACGACAAGAGGAAGTGCCATTATTGCGGTTCAGTTGGGCATCTTATTAAGGATTGTAGGAAGAGAAAATGGAAGAGTGGTGAATGCTTTTTCTGCGGTGAGACTGGGCATTTCAGCAAAGATTGCCCGAAGAAGCAAGGGCAAGGTCAGACTCAGTGTGCAAGACCATCTGGAGGGCGAGTTCATCCCCTCAACATCGTTCTTTCAGCTCATGATCGAGGTAGTGTTTCTGTTGGAAGTCTTGTTTACATTTCTGATTTTCCTGTTTGTACCTTGTTTGATTCTGGTGCATCGCATAGCTTTATTTCATCTGATCTAGTTGAAAGTTTGCACCTAAGTACTAGTCTAGTTAATGATCCCGTGTGTGTTTCAAATCCAATTGGGGTTTCCGCCCATTTGTCTATTATCTACGTGGATTTGAAAATCTCTATCTTTAGTGTAGAGTTCTCGTGTAATGCTTATATTCTCGGTTTCATGGGGTATGGGTTGATTTTTGGGCATGGATCGATTGTCCAGCTTTGGAGCCATCCTTGATTTTTGAGCATAGGGTTGTGAGGCTCATGACTCGCCTCGGTAATACCCTAAAAATTTCTAGTAACCCTATGAGTCCCGTCATGTTGTGTTATTTTGAATCCCTCAACTCGTCTATCGATAGTTTGCAATCGGTGAGGGTGGTCCGAGAATATCCTGATATCTTGGGTGAAGTGAAGGGATTACCCCTAAGCGAGAGATTGATTTCCGCATTTATCTGGTTGATAATGCCAAGCCATTTACGTGGCCGGTTAGGCACATGGTCCCGCGAGATGAGAGTTAAGAAAGCAAGTCAAGGAGTTGCTTGAGAAGAACTTCATACGATGAAGCATTTCCGAGGAGGGTGCTCTAGTAGTATGCGCTACTAATGTGGACAGTTCGCTTCGCCCGTGTGTTGATTATCATGTTGAACAAGAAGAATAGACAACCATTACCAAGGATCGATGATTTGTTCAGCTTGTAGGAACATCTGTTTTCTCTTGATCTTGCTACTGGATTCCATCAGCTCAGGGTAGCTGAAGATAGTATAGACAAAACTGCGTTCAGAACTCCAGATGGATTCTTAGAATGGCTGGTCATGCCATTCGGTTTGACTAATGCACCCGCCTACTTCGTGGATTTGATGAGTAGGGTGTTCAATGAGTTCTTGAACAAGTTTGTCGTGGTCTTTGTAGATGATATTCTGATCTTCTCTAAGGATGAGGAAGAGCACGCAAGGCATCTCGTGGAGGTGATGGATACGCTTAGAGCGCATCAGTTGAAAGCCAAGCCCTCCAAATGTCATTTTGGAGAAAAGAAGTTAGATTTCTTGGGCATATAGTTACTAAGCAAGGCTTAGCGGTGGATCCCGCTAGAATGGTCGCGGTTCAAAACCGAAAAGTTCCATTGAAGTAAGAAGTTCTCTCAGTTTAATTAGTTAGTTAGCGTCCCTTGAGCTTAGACCTACCCTTCTGGATCAAGTAGGGACTTCGCAGAAGAAAGAAGACCCGCAGTTAGTCGAGATCATGGACAAGTTGATTCGAGGCGAGATGTTAAGACACCTCGCTATAGATGGCAAGGGATGGCTAAGACGCAATGAGAGAAAGAAAGCTCTTAAAGATGCACATCACTCGAGGAGGTGGCCGAGTTTGTCCCAAGGTGCATGTTGTGCCAACAGATTAAGGCCGAGTCATAAAAAGCCCAGTGGGCTATTACATCCATTGGAGGTCCCCACAATGGAAGTAGTAAAGCGTCACGAAGGATTTCGTGGATGGACTACCTAGATCAAGAAAAGGGAATACGAGCATGTGGGTCATAGTAGGTAGACTCACGAAGAGTGCTCATTTCACTCCGGTAAAGAGCGAAAGGACTGCATCATAGCTAGCGACAGTTTACTTTCAAGAAATAAAGCGGTTGCACGAGGTTCCCTAAAGTATAGTTAGTAACCATGACTCAATCTTCACTAGCCAGTTTTGGGATAGTCTACGGGAAGTCATGGGCAAGCAACTGAATCTAAGTACGGCCTAACATTCACAGGCGGATGGTTCATTTCGTTCAAGCATGAGTTATAGAAAATCACGTTAGTAAGAGCAATTGGCAACGTGGATTGGTATTTCCAAGAAAAGTTCTGCTGCGTGGAATACTTTATAGTAAGTAAACGAGATCCAGGATTCACTAGTGAATTTTGGGGAGCTTGCATGAAACCATGAGGTCATAGTTATGTTTAAGCCAAGAATGATAGAAGAGTAAGTGAAAGAGGAAGACGAGAGGCGACAATCAAATGGGTTCCAACTCATATTTGGAAATAAGAGTTAAGAAGCCAAGGAATCATGAAGTAAAAGACGGTCAAAGCACAGTGGAGTTGAACTCAAGGAAACATGACTTAGAAGACTGAAGGCTAGATACGCGCATCATATCTCTTTTTAAGAGTATATCCTTGATCCTTGTTTTCCTGTGGAGCTTACTCGCATGTTATCTTTTTACGTATATCCTCTCGGTCCCATTCTCGGTCCTATTTCTGTCGGGAGGTATGACTTATTGGCTAGTAATACATGTCAGGGTTTGAAGGGGTCCGTTAGGTTGACTAAACCTTTTGGGCTTTTATAGAATATGGGTTGGTTTAGGAAGGGATTTCTTGTAATCCGAAAGGAGTATATCCTGCTTATCTTCCCGATCTCTTTGTAGCATATCTTTTGCTATCCATGTTTGTCTTGATTATCTAGTTTATCATGTTAATCTTGTCATGAGAACCTTAGGTAGAAATCCTTTGGATGAAACATGTGTTTGAAACATGTTATGCTTGATGGTTGCAAGTGGTTGCAAGTGTTTGCAAATGGTTACTCGTGGATGCATTATACACGTTAGGCACTAGATCGGCTCACACACTCCTCATATTGCATATGCATGAGTGTTTATGCTTATTCATGGATGAAAATTTTTGTGTTATCACATGGATGTTGCATATGGATGTATGTTATGTGCACACATATATATGTTATACATTATGTTAGGAATTGCATACATATGGATTCATTTCACTAACATAATTTGCATTGATGATATTTGCATTAGATAAGTACATATACACACACCTTTGCATATGTTCATACAACATTTAGAATCTTGTAAGGACAATGATTGCTCGTGGATGATGTTTTGAGTAGATGGATGTTGGATGGTAGGATACGTTCTTCCTAACTTGAAGATTTCGGGGACGAAATCCTTTAAGGAGGGGAGAATGTAACAACCCGTATTTTCAATAACCTGTTATAACGTAAATCGAGGCAGAATTTAATTTATAAATCTGAATCAAGGGAAACGGGCTATGCCATTGCGTTTGTCTCGGAAAAATACGCGAAATAGAGTCCGAGTTTTCGAAAATCGGAGTCCGTATGACCCGATTAAGGCCCAACGAAGTTTTCAGAAAAATTCAAAGTAAAAACAGATTTCAAATTCAAGTTTGAATTTGGAAATCAGGTCAGATTGGGCCAGGCGGGAAAATTCCCGCCAGAGCACCCAAGTCGACAGCCCTATCGACTTGGGAGTCGACTTGGTTGGACCCAAGTCGACAGCCCTATCGACTTGGCTGTCGACTTGGCTCAGCCGGGCAGTTTTGCCTGGTGCACCATTTTGGGGTTTTGGTTAGGTTTTGGGGCCAGATTCGATTTTGAGGGTTGAGATTGGAACTAGGGTTTAAACCTAAGGTTGAAACTAGTCCTACTCTCTATAAATAAGGCCCTAACCTAACCCTAAATCATCATTATTCATTCAAGTAACTAAACCATGGCAAAATCATTCCTCTCATGGCCTCCACTCTCTTCATAAAATTCCTAAGTTATTTCTATGAGAGATTTTCCATGCATACAAGTGTTTTCAAGCTTGTATGAGCATCATTAGCTTGCATTCAAGTTAAGTTTCCATATTTACATCATAAAGCAAGGGTTTTGATCATTTTGGCTCAAGGGTTTTTCTATTAGAGCTTGCATTTTGGGTCTATTTGATTGCATAAGGGCTTTGTCGTATTTTTGTGTCTTCATAAGCATTGTAAGCCCTATTCTACTTTCATATTTAAACTCTAAAGTTAAATGAATGATGCAAGTTTGGTTGACCATTATGATATGCAAGCTTATCATGTTATGTTATGCAAGTATGCCATGTTATGATATGCAAGTTTACCATGTTATGCTATGCAAGTTTGCCATGTTATGATATGCAAGCTTATCATGTTATGTTATGCAAGTATGCCATGTTATGATATGCAAGTTTACCATGTTATGTTATGCAAGTTTGCCATGTTATGATATGCAAGGTTATCATGTTATGTTATGCAAGTTTGATATGCAAGTTCGTCATATGATATGCAAGTATGTTATGCAAGTTTGGGATGATCATTTTGTTCATGTTATCATGTTATGCAAGCTTATCTTGAGTATATGAACATAAAGCTTCAAGCTTTATGCTAAAGGTTGCATTTTGGCAACATGTAGGTTATCATATCTCTTATGATAACTTGCATGTGAGGCTAAATGCGAACTTATGGCCATTTCTACATGTCATTTATCACCATGTATCACCAATATGCTAAGTTTGGTTTTATGCATGCTTTTGAGGCCTAAAAATGTAATATGCAAGTATATGAACATGTGTACATTTCATATGCCACCATGTTGAACTTGTGGCTTCAACACCTTTATGTCATGATTATGCCAAGTTCCCTCTTTCTATCCTTTATGCGCTATTGCGATATGTAAGCGATGGGATTGCGTTTGGGGTTGGGTAAACTTAAAAGACATAAAAACATAAGATTGGGAATTTACCTATTAAGTTAGGTCTACCCATTGGGAATTTACCTATTAAGTTAGGTCTACCCAAATGCTTGAAAACTTGTAATATGTTTTGGAAACATGATGGACATGACACTTAGAAAATATAAGTGTGACCAACTCGAGGTTGGGTTGAGTTGTAGCGTAAACCTACCCGGAACCGACCGGCCTAACTAGTTGCTACAAACAATAGGACCCAATGTGAGAAGTTGGCCATGTGGTACCTTGAACCCGATGTTAGACCAAGTTATGGTGTAAAGCTACCCGGACCCGCCCGGCTTAACTAGTAACCACAACAAGGTCTAATGTGAGAGGTTAAGGCACATTAAATTAATTAATGCCTCATGATTAGGGTTAAGTCATGGTCCACTTAATACTTAACCAATTTGGGCTTGGTAGATTAATCAGGGTTAAGTCGTGAACTCATCGTTACACTTAACCAAGTTAATCCATGATTAGTAAAAGGGTTAAACCGTACTTAACCCACTAGAAAATCCTAGCAATGGGGGTCCACTCCAGCAATAATCCCAAGTTCGTATCATTAAGACCCTAGGGACTAGGCTAGGGTAGGGGGCACAATTACTGGACTTGAGGTAAGAGACCAAAAACGACGGCAGAGTGGTACGCCGGTGTAGTTCCGGGCGGACTATGGTCGTGCACATAGTCCGAAGCCGGGGAAAGCATGCACGGGTACCAGTAGATCGAGACTGTGCACTTATGTTTATGGTGTCCAGGGGTTGACACCCTAGGGCTTGATACACCTGACGGGAGACCCTGCACAGTCTGACTACAATTATGTTTGGGCCGTATTGACACCAACACGTGACGAGTTAGGCTTATACGGAGCCGATCGACTAGACCGTTTGGTTGGACCGCGTATTAGGGTCACTTCATGTTATTAGGCCAAAGCTTGGGCCAAGGGATCAATACTTGTTTATTCAAGTCATGTTAGTTTGCTAGTACACCTGTGGTGCAAAAACCTTAAACCTGATTATGCGATGACACCTTTATCTACCTTGTCAGTTAATCATCATGCTAGTATGTTGTTATCCTTATGTTCATCCCTGCTTCTCATGCCAGTTAACTTTATCAGTTTACATTGATTGTAGTAGGGCTTACTCAGTCTTTTTGACTGACCTATTTTCCTTTCGCCTCTTTTCTTCCGTTCCCCCCCCCCCCCCCCAGGTTCTCGGGGTGGGAATATTGGAGCTTAGCTTGGATTTTTGATCGCTTTCTTGTGGGATTTTAGCTCATGTACGGTCTTGACATGAAGCTAGCTATGGTTATCACTTATTTTGGGGATAGTACTTATGTATTTCAGTTTTTCAGTAATGTTGTCTTTATCTAGACTTGTGTATTTGCAAAGTTGACATTATGTTGTACCAGACTTGTTTTGAAATGGTTTGAAATCTTCCGCTGTTTTATCTATGTTATTTACTCTGTTTACATATATACATATGTTCTTGTTCTGCCTTGATATATCATTATGCATGTTTACCTGATTCAAACGCCCCTCCAAAGTCAGAGTGCTTGCAAGAGACACCTTGGCGGAGGTGGGGTGTTACACTGACTTACGCCTCCAGTAACTCACGACACTTTTTATTCCAATAAAATCCCAAAAATACAACCAAGGTGCTAACACACTCACTGATTCCAAAAATAACAACCACAATACCAATTGATGCTTCTATTTCCAATTAACTCCAACCCTAGCTAACTGTCGAAAAATCGAGTGCGACGAAAATCGGATTGCACCCAGAAACGATGATATAGAAATGAAGATGAAGACTTAACAAGTTCGATTTTCCTTGTTTGGTGATTTATAGGAATATATTTGATTTTATATGGATTTTAGAATGATCGAATTTTATTTCCAGAAGAAGAGAATCACGACGGAATTAATTTGACCAAGGAAAAATGGAATTAAGGTTTAGAGATGTTAAAGTGTTTATATAGGAAATTTTAAATAATTTATTATTCGATTATTATATTAAATTATAAGTAAATGCTGTTCTTTGTGTCCTCTAAAATTCCTGTGATCACTTACGATACCCAAAAATCACGAAACTGGACATGCAGCTACTGTTCGACATTACGGTCCCAACGAAACTGGTTTTGTCGAATTCCGACTTCGTATGCCCACACAGCGTATTTTTAATTGTCAAAATACTGACTGTTTCTCACTCTAAAAATCCGTACGACCACATAGTGACTCTAAAAATCACGAAATTGGAAATCTAACAACTATTTGACATTGCGGATCCAACGAAACTGGTTTCGTCGAATTCCGACACCGTTTGCAAAAGTGGCTATTTTTAAAGCTCTGAATGACCCATTTAAATATATAAATATATTTAAATTTAATTAAATTTAATATTTAAAAATAAATATTATCGTCTATATTCATAGTGGAATACCATACAGCTCTAGAATATTCCTATATGAATTTCTAACTTGATATTTCAAATCTGGGTCAACCCGATATTCGATTTATATTGAAATTCCTTTTTAAAATATAAATAATTCCTTTATAAATTATAAAGGAATTCCACAGCGACTTTTCTAAAATTTGATTTGGACATAAATCAAAATCTACACGACGAAATCCCGATTTTTCTCTTCCACTAGGAAGATATACTCCACCAGCTCCACACGTTTCTTGTTTCACAGAAATCCGGCTTAAAACGAATCCTGTACATTCAGTTGAAGTTCGAATCGCCAATTTACGAACTACAACGCCATTTCGAGCTCGATTTTAATTATATTATAATTATACGTTCAAACTGTCGTTCAAATAATATATTTGTTATTCAAATTCAATTCCAAGATGAATTAAATATCACAGATGATCTGGTTTACACCATATCGTCATTTCAGCCAATTCTGATTATTTCAGAATTAAATATATTATTTAATTTATTATTTTTAATTAAATATTCACCATTATTTAATTAAACCACCATTTAATTCACTATATCACTATTTATATAATTAAATTAATTAATTATAATACCTCTGCAAATGCGGGTCATTACAATATTGTTTTAATGTGGGTAAATGGAATAATTTTACCCAAAATTCTATTTTTATATAAAAAGGAATAATTCTTTGAAATTATAATACATGGATGTGTTGGTTGTTATTATGATCAAATGGGATTATAAAATTAAAATGGTTATCTATAACCAAATAAAATTTGTATATGGGTGAAGTATATACAAATGAGATGACTTAAAATTGAATTCAAACTAGAATTTAAATGCTGGGTGTTTGGAAAAATATTTTCTGATGTATATTAAAATAATATGGCTTATTTTGAAAGGATTTTTGAATAAAAATCATTTTGACTAGATTTTGAAAGTGTTAAAGCACTGAACTCACTTCAGTGGCTGGAAAATAATTCTGATGATGTCTGCAGCTTCATCAGTGTTCATTTTTGAGTTTCTAAGTGATGAATTGCTACCTTAGAAAAGTTCTTGATCGAAATTTGTTTTGAAAGAAAACAAGTTGATATGAAAATTCAAATGTTTTGAATTTCGATAGAAATAAATATATGTATATATATATATATATATTTATGGGATTTCAAAATGGATTTGAAATGAAAACCTCGGGGATTTGAATTCTAGAATTAAAATTTAACTTAAAGTAAGTTAAATGGATTGAAGAAAATAAATTGATTTAAATCCATGTGAATGAAAATGAATTCGATATGAATGAATGGGTTGAAAATCATTTGAAGTAAATAAATGAAGACCAAAAGTTTTGGTAAGACTAAAATTAGTGAAATGTGAAATGATGAGTTTCAGCATAAGTGATTTTGAAAAGTAATAGGATTGTAGCCTTTTTTCTACCTTAGTAATTTCGGGGACGAAGTTCTTTTAAGGGGGAAGAATGTAACGACCCGTATTTTTATCGATTTATTTTTAAATATTTAATATTTATTTTATATATTTAGTTGTTAATATAAATCGATATTTATATTGAGTTATCAATTTAATAATCGAATATAATTTAATTTAGAATATATCGAATTATTGGAATTCGAAATATAATTGAAATCGAAGTTAAAACTGAATCAAAATGATTCAGATGATAAGTAGGCATTTAATTTGATATATATATACGATAATAAATAATAATTTATTATCAAAGAATTTGTGGTTTTCGAATTTAAATTATATTATATTAATTTAATATGGTATATATATTGAAATTAAAATCTAGAATATTTACTGTTGAGTTCAGAATAGGGTTATTATATTGAAATGTCAGTCAGTACGCTAGAATAGCTGTAATAACTCGGAAATTCCGAGCCAGTTTAAAAATTTTATTTTGGCAATTTCAATGAATTTTGAATATTTAAAATGAATTATTTTAAATAATAACGACGAAAAATTTATTTTGAATAGAATTCGAACGTATATATATAGATCGTCGTTAGAATATAATTATTTATTTATAATTATAAAAGGAATTGAAAATGGCGCCGTAGTTTGAAAATTCGATTTCAAACTTCAAATGAATGTACAGGATTCAAAATAAACCGGATTTTAGTGAAACCAAAAATAATAGAATATATTTGAGAATATCTTTCCAACGAATCTGAAAAATTGAAATTTCATAGCGGGAATAAAAAATTATGCCCAGTTGAAAATTCAGAATAGTCGCTAAGGAATTCTAGCCCTTAAAAATGGAAATTTTGCAAACGACCTCGGTTTTCGACGAAACCACTTTTGTTGGATCCGGGATGTCAAGTTATTGGTAGATTCCAAAATTCGTAATTTTTTGAATCAATATGTGAGCGTGGCAAAGGAAAACGTGTTTTAAAAGTTTAAGTCCATTTCGATCGACCGAATAATGACCATTTTTCAAACAATCTCAGAATTCGACGAAATTAGTTTTGTTAGGACCGTTTTGTCAATACGAAGCTAGAAAATATTTTTTGGGAATTTTTAAAGTCCGTATGTGGCCCCGGTAAATTGAAATGTGCGTTAAAATTCAATATACAGAGTTATATTTTGATTTTGACGAAAACTGATCGAAATAGTCGAATCAGCCTACAATACATATCCCATTGTGTTCGGAATGAGGGTAATTAGCTATGGACGACAGTCGGTGGGTTTGATTCAGGATTCGAATTAAAAGTCAACTCTATGGTATTTAAATAGAATTAAATATATAATTTAAATAAACCCCTTTATTCTCTTTAGCCCCCCGTTATCTTCCCCTTTCAGAAGTCAAAAGAAAACGAGAGAGAGAGAGAAGCGACGGGGGATGGAAGCCGCCCGCTGCCTCCGCCACTAGCAGCGATCGCCCCCCCAACCCGCTCTGCCTCCGCCAGAAACCCCCCTTCTAGCCCTTCTCCGTTCGATTCCCCCCCCCCCTTCGAAAACCCAAAGTCCTCCGCCCCAAGACCCTATAGCGCCGCCGCCTAGCCCCACCGCGAGACACCCCAGACCTCCGCCTCCAGCCTCCCTCTTCTCCGACGCTGATTTGAACCCTAACCCCAAAACGACCTGTAAGTTTTTTTATTTATTTACCTTTATTTATTTAATGTTTTAGAGTATAAAACCTAAGATTTTCAGATTATATTTGTATTAACAAGAAAGTTTATATTTTTATTTAAAATGAAAAGACGAAAAAGGAATGATTTTTATTCGTATGATAAGGTGAAAAAGGAGTTAGTTTTGTTCGTAGGAAGGGGGGAGAAAAATATGATTTTTATTCGTATGGAGTAGCGATAAAAATATAATTTTTACACATATCAAGTGAAGATAAAAATTCGATTTTTATATATATCAAGTGAAGATAAAAATTCGATTTATATATATATTAAGTGAAGATAAAAATTCGATTTTTATATATATCAAGTGAAGATAAAAATTCGATTTTTATATATATCAAGTGAAGATAAAAAAAATTTGATTTTTATATATATGAAGTGAGGAAGAAAATATGATTTTTGCATACATGGAGTGATAATAAAAATGTGATTTTTACTATGAACAGCGTGTAAAGGATTGCGTTGAATTTCAGACAAATCCAAGCGGTTCAGAAGTTTAGAAGTAAAACCAGTGGAGTGGAACCCAAAGGTGAGAACTCCTCACTTTTAATTTATTTTCTAGTTGAAATATATGCTAGGATGTAGACGGTGTTTAGTAGCACCCGACACCCGTCGTCCACAGACCATGGATGACTTGTTTGTTTGATTACTATGTCGTGAAATTTGATTTTGTGGTGTGGAATGAAATAAAATATTTTATAGTGGAAAATATTTTATAGTTAAAAATATAATTTTTAATGTGTGCATAAAATAAATATTTATAAACAAATCGGACGATTTGTTTATATACACTGATTTGACTGATATTGATTGGGACGATAAATTTTACACATCGCCCAACTGCACAAATAAAATCTGTGTTTGTTGATTTGAAACCCTACACGGGTATTGGGATGAGATTTGACGTACACTAATCCCGATTGTTTAGTTGTACGTCAATCGATGGATTGACATATTGTGTAAGCGTTAATTATTTATATTTAATGCTTATGCAGTTGTGTGGTGCACTCTGGATGATGGTTGATTATTTATCGTTGCTATTATATACATGTGTTGTAGAAAATCCATATAATTAACATTTTATGGTAATTGATTGGACCTCATTCCAATATAGAAAGTAAATTCATGTGTTGAATTGAAAATAAATTCGTGTGTTGAATTGAAAATAAATTCATATGTTGAATAGAATAAAAGCCGTGTTGATTATATTGACGCCATTTTGATGTGAACGATATTTATATCGATTTTATTCATTTGTATAATGAATATAGAGAAGAAAGTGATTTCAAAATTTAACGTTTTGAAAATATTATCATTTGTATATCGATGATGTGGAATATTCAATTTTGATTCGAAATTGAATATGAATTTGAAATCATTTAAAAAACGGATTTAAAACGATTTATAAAATACGTTTTAAAAGGAAATCGACGACATATATATTATATACATAATATAATGGCCTGAATAGAACGCGCCGCGCTGCGGCAGTTCGTGAATTTCGACCATTGATTTCAAGTGGACATTACGGGAGATCCGACCGTCGGATTCTCCTAAATCCGGAATCGTTGGGTTCGTATCGAAAAGATCTTTCTAACGAATGTTAGAGATTTGAAATCTAACGTTAGATTTGGAATTATGTCCAAATCAAATTTGGAAAAGGTCGCTATAAGTGCAGTTCGATGGCCGTTGATGGAAATCAACTGTACGGGCCTTGATAAAATTATTAAAAATAGGAATAATTTGTGTAAAATCATAAGAAATGATTTGAGAAGAATTGGGATGAAAAAATCCATATTTGTAAAGATAAAAATAGATTTTTATCGAAATGAACTAGTTTTGAACTAGAATAATAATTTATTTATTTTTAAATAAATAAATTGGGTTTGAAATGGTTTTAAAAGTAACCAGAATTTCCAATAATTGAATTGGAATGGATTTGAATCGAAATTGTCTTTGGAATATTTCGATGTTGAATTTCGGATTATATAGATATTGTTATGGAAATTTGAAAGATATATTTATATCGTTATTTCCAATACGATATTTGTTGGTCGTAGAATTTGATATTGAATATAAGCCGATATATTTTCTATTCAGAGCCATGTATTTAATATCAAATGTGATTTGGGTTTGTCGTGAATGGTGTCTTCAATAACGCTGTTCTTGAGCCCAGTTGAGAAAAAGATTAAATCTTTTTATTTAGATTTAATGAAGTGCACCAATTAAATGGTATTTAATTGGAATTGAATTTGAATTGATTTTTGGGTTTGTCGTGAACATTGTTTTAAATAACACTTGTTCTTTAACCCGATAATTAATGAATGTGATTTTGGGTTTTTTGTGAACCGTGTTTTAGATGACATTGGTTCTTTAACCCAGTTAAAGACAGGATATTGATTTCTGTAAAGATTAAAACTAAGTGAGGTTTTAATGAATCTTTAATTAGATTGAAGTGATTGAGAATGGAGTGTCACCAGCTTTGCTCCAGGCGATAGTCAAATCTTTAATTAGATTTGAACGTGAAATGGTAATTGAATTTACCGATAACACCGTGGTGTTAGATATGAAGTATTACCAATTTTACTTCATGGGATGAATAGGTTAGGATTTGGAAATAAAATAAATGATTACTTCGGTGTGGTTCGCTAATCCCGACTAGTTTGAATTGATATTCAAAGGAATATTAAAGAATAAATTTAAAGAATTTATCTTTGATAAAATTAATGGGAACCTTTCCCAAAGTATAAGAATATTTGAATAAAAAAATATTCTGAATTGGAAAGAGGCGTATGTTATGTTTGTGTAACACTTGTTTATTATATACGCGAGTTATTCAGGAAGACCGGGTTTATCCCATTCTGAATAGCTGATTCGACGTGGTGTCGTGGATGAAGACGGTGGTCGAAGACCGGAGGTCTTCACGTCGTTTGGGTGATTACTGATGATCTTGATTGGGCCGTACACCCAAGAGGAGGGAATCAGTTAGTGATCGTCCAGACGTACTTGGAGATCGATGGATATGCGGGGTACTAGGTGCCTCCGGTTTCGTTCAGACCCAGAACGAACTTGTAAATGTAGTGTGTGTCTAACATTGGATTTTATTCCGTGTGATTGATTTCTATTAAATATATATCTTTTTGGCGGCGGAGAATTTATTCTCTTGCTTAATGCCCTTCTCTGAGACGTACGAGCTCAGGGGTTATATATTGATGGATATCAAACGCATGGAGTGAATTGCCTGTGTGGCAAATGATCAAGGCTTCTATTGAAAAGCAAAGTCTTGTGGGTGATGATCAAAGCACGGCCTATGTGGCATAGCTTTGTGTAGCGTTGATTCGCGAGCCTCACACCCCGGTTGTGAACTAGAAACGGGAGTGGACATCAGGGAGGGCATGTGTTTCCTTCTAGCTAGAAGTGGCATCAGTGGTTTTACACGCCCTGACAAGTTTGACTTATGTGGTTGTTGCTGTTGCGAGGCGCCTCAGATATACCGGTCGATCCGGGACCGATGGAGTCATTGGACTCATTTACGCCCCAAAGGGCGGGGAAACGCAGTGTTCAGGCATTTTAATCCACATCGGTGGACCGGCCCTGACGATCCAAGGGGCAGTTGCGGCTGTTTCTGAGGCTCGGGCTAGACAGTCTCGAATCGTTGGGGACTATCTTTTGCCTCGGTTCACAGATGGAAATCCAACTTCCAATACGTGACTTTGCGGTTTTGATTGTAGAGCCTATATATAACGATATAGTGGGATGGGACACTTATGCCGCCTATGATTTATACTTATGATTGAAGTTGTTTTCTTCACTTATAGTAATAATAAAATATGAAATTTAGCGTATCAAGCATTCTTTGGCTAGTATAAGATAAAACCCTATCCTCCGGCTTGTGTTGCATTGTGTGATGGGACCTGGGCCTTATAATAGCTTCATTGTTCTTTATTCTAGCATTGCGCTGTTGTTTGATGCACTGGTATTCTTGGGAGGAAACCCGTTCTGTGTTATACGGCGTGGTCCCTTGATTTACCTAACTTTAAAATAAAGATTAATAACTGTTTTAGTTCTCACACCAGTCACATGACTGACCTGGAGTTTATTGTTTTAACCTAAACTCTGGGTGCCCCTATTTTCAACACGGGCAGCTAGTAGTTTTGGTTTTGCAGATTTATATTCACAGGATCCTGAGTTACAGCTGGAACGATATCTGGAAAGCTCTGTATCCGTGTATTACTTTCAGTTGTGTTTTGTATTGTTTTTCGAGTGCTATGTAATTTATTGTAATCTCTAATATTTATCGAATGTGTAATATTTATTCATACTCTGTATATTCTTGTAATCTGATGAAATTTTTGTAATATACAATGAAATGTTCTTCTGTCTGCGTTCTTTTGCGTGTTGTTCTCTAAGTATTCGGGCTTTCCTTACCGGGGAAGTTACCGGTCTTGACAGTTGGTATCAGAGCTTTGATTTACAGAGCTCGGAGAACAAGACTTATTAGAACCAAACGAAAGAATTCATCAGATGTTGGATTAGTAATATCCAATGAGAATGACTCGTTAGAGATGGGATCAGTAGTATCCTAGAACGAGTGTGAAGAGTGATATTTTGAAAATAAAAGTGAAAACAAATTTTGTTTTGAAAATTTAATTATTTGTATTTGAATATTTATTTGTATTGAATTTGGACAATCCAATATATAAAGACTTTGCATATACGTTTGATCCACGGATATTCGAAGTTTTAATATACTGGATAGATATAGAATCACACTCTAGTCGCTCGGAGATGATTCTGATGATTACTCGAGTATCATCAGAATTTATATTCGAGTGCCGAAAGTGGGATTTCTATATGATTCCAATTGACTGGTGTGAGAACCAAAATTAGATAGGGCCTATTGTTGTGATTTGACATCAAAAATACGATTTTTGACTATGTATCAAAGTTATGAATTTGAAACGTTAGTCAACTAATTGATTGATGGTTGTGTTGTATGGTTATTGTTTTGATTAATTAAATTTTGAACCATTTAGCCTAATTGAACCGATTATTGAACTGTATTGAAAATTATGTTGAAAATTTGTCATATTTGTTTGCATATACATGTACTTACATTGAACATGTCATAGTAAGGAGGCTAGAGCAGAAGAATAAAATTGTTTGCCCGACAAATAGGTACATGTTTATTGTATTTCTTGGGTTTTGATGATTTTATGAGCCGATTGGCTAGCCGCTTGGCTGTTTCTTTTTCTTTTTGGATTGATGAGGGCCATGGGAGGCTATTTGAAATATCCAGAAGTCCCCGGTGCAGGGGAGGTTATGACGAAATTTTTCGAAAGTTTAGGGTGTTAGCCAAATTTTTGAAAAATTTGAAAAGTTCGTAGAAACTGAAAAGTTGAAGAACTTAAGCCGTGAAGAAAATAATGGAAGTTGAGTTGATTTGTGAAACAACTTTCAGCTTCATTCCTTTTCAGGGACGAAAAGTTTTAAGTGGGGGAGATTGTAATAACCCGAAAATTCTGAGCCAATTTAAATTTTTTATTTTGGCAATTTCAATGAATTTTGAATATTTAAAATGAATTATTTTAAATAATAACGACGAGAAATTTATTTTGAATAGAATTCGTACGTATATATATATATATATATATAGATCGTCATAAGAATACAATTATTTATTTATAATTATAAAAGGAATTAAAAATGGCGCGGTAGTTTGAAAATTCGATTTCAAACTTCAATTGAATGTACAAGATTCAAAATAAACCGGATTTTAGTGAAACCAAAAATAATAGAATCTATTTGAGAATATCTTTCAAACGAATCCGAAAAATTGAAATTTCATAGTGGGAATCAAAAATTATGCCTAGTTGAAAATTCAGAATAGTCGCTATGGAATTCTGGCCCTTAAAAATTGAAATTTTGCAAACGACCTCGGTTTTCGACGAAACCACTTTTGTTGGATCCGGGATGTCAAGTTATTGCTAGATTCCAAAATTTGTAATTTTTCGAATCAATATGTGAGCGTGGCAAAGGAAAACGTGTTTTAACAGTTTCAATCAATTTCGATCGACCGGAAAATGACCATTTTTCAAACGGTCTCAGAATTCGACGATATTAGTTTTGTTAGGACCGTATCGTCAATACGAAGCTAAAAAATAATTTTTGGGAATTTTTAGAGTCCGTATGTGGTCCCGGTAAATTGAAATGTGCGTTAAAATTCAATATATGGAGTTATATTTTGATTTTGACGAAAACTGATCGAAACAGTCGAATCAGCCTACGATACATATCCCATTGTTTTCGGAATGGAGGTAATTAGCTATAGACGACAGTCGGTGGGTTCGATTCAGGATTCGAATTAAAAGTCAACTCTATGGTATTTAAATAGAATTAAATATATAATTTAAATAACCCCCTTTATTCTCTTTAGCCCCTCCTGTTATCTTCCCTTTTCAGAAGTCATAAAAAAAAGAGAGAGAAGTGACGGGGGATGGAAGCCGCACGCCGCCCGCTGCCTCCGCCACTTGCAGCGATCGCCCCCCCAATCCGCTCTGCCTCCGCCGGAAACCCCCCCTTCCAGCCCTTCTCCGTTCGATTCCCCCCCTCGAAAACCCAAATTCCTCCGCCCCAAAACCCTATAGCGCCGCCGCCTTGCCTGCGCCTAGCCCCACCGCGAGACACCCCAGACCTCCCCCTCCAGACTCCCTCTTCTCCGACGCTGGTTTGAACCCTAACCCCAAAACGACCTGTAAGTTTTTACATTTATTTACCTTTATTTATTTAATGTTTTAGAGTATAAAACCTAAGATTTTCAGATCATATTTGTATTAACTAGAAAGTTTATACTTTTAGTTAAAATGAAAAGGCGAAAAAGGAATGATTTTTATTCGTATGATAAGGCGAAAAAGGAGTGAGTTTTGTTCGTAGGAAGGGGGAGAAAAATATGATTTTTATTCGTATGGAGTAGCGATAAAAATATAAATTTAACACATATCAAGTGAAGATAAAATTTTGATTTTTATATATATCAAGTGAAGATAAAAATTCGATTTTTATATATATCAAGTGAAGATAAAAATTCGATTTTTATATATATCAAGTGAAGATAAAAAAAATTCGATTTATATATATATGAAGTGAAGAAGAAAATATGATTTTTGCATACATGCAGTGATAATAAAAATGTGATTTTTACTATGAACAGCGTGTAAAGGATGTAAAGACCCGCAACTTCCCCATAAAGGAAAGCGTCGGATAGTTCGAGAATAAGCCACAACAGAACGCATACAGAAGAACGTTTCATTGTATATTACAACAATGCATCAGATTACCAGAATATACAGAGTATAAATGAATAAATATTACACAGAAATATCAGAGATTTAAATTACATTTAAATACATCGCAGCGGAAAATAATACAATACACAACTAGAAGAGATATACGGATACAAAGCTTTCCGGATATCATTCCAGCTGTAAACCAGGATCCTGTGAATATAAATCTGCAAAACCAAAACTACTAGCTGCCCGTGTCAAAAATAGGGGCACCCAGAGTTTAGGTTAAAACAATAAACTCCAGGTCAGTCATGGGACTGGTGTGAGAACTAAAGCAGTTATTAATCTTTATTTTAAATCATTAGGTAAATCAAGGGACCACGCCGTAAAACACGGAACGGGTTTCCTCCCAAGAATACCAGTGCATAAAAACAAACAACGCAATGCTAAATAAAGAAAAATGAAGCTGTTATAAGACCCAGGTCCCATCACACAATGCAACGCAGTCGAGGATAGGGTTTTCCCTTATAACAGCCAAAGAATGCTTGATACGTTTAAAACAAATCATTTGATACTATATAAGTGCATAGTGTATAAAACAACTTCAAATCATAAGTATCAATCATAGGCGGCATGAATGCCCCATACCACTATGTCGCCACATATAGGTTATACAATCAAAATCGCAAAGTCACGTATTTGGAAATTGGATTTCCATCTATGAACCGAGGCAAAAGATAGTCCTCAACCGATTCGAGACGCTCTAGCCCGTGTCTCAGGATCAGAGCTCGAGTGACCCTTGGAGCGACAGGGCCGGTCCACCGATGTGGATTAAAATGCCTGAACACTGCGTTTCCCCACCCTTTGGGGTGTCAATGAGCCAACAAATGACTCCATCGGTTCGAGAACGACCGATCAATCCGAGGCGCCTCGCAACAGCAACAACCACATAAGTCAAACTCGTCAGGGCGTGTAAAACCACTGACGCCACTTCTAACTAGAAAGAAACGCAAGTCCTCCCTGAGGTTCGTCTCCCGTTTTTGGTTCATACCTGGTGTGAAACACGCGAGGTAAACGTTACACAAAGCTACGCCACAAAGGCCGTGCTTTGATCATCACCACAAGACTTTGCTTTTCAACAGAAGCCTTGATCATTTGCATCTTAGCATGCCACACAGGCAAACCACTCTATGCAACCGATATCAGTCACACAGAATGAAATCCAATGTCAGACACACAGTCCATTTACAAGTCCGTTCTGGGTCTGAACGAAACCGGAGGCACCTAGTACCCCGCATATCCATCGATCTCCAAGTACGTCTGGACGATCACCAACTGTTTCCATCTTCTTGGGTGTACAGCCCAATCAAGATCATCAGTTATCACCCAAACGACGTGAAGACCTCCGGTCTTCGACCATCGTCTTCATCTTCGACTTATCGTCGTATCAGTTACTCAGAATGGGATAAACCCGGTCTTTCCGAATAACTCGCGTATATTTTAAATAGTGTTACACAAACACAACATACGCCTCATTCCAACTCATTAGTCATTAACCGTAAATTAATCAAGAGAATAATTCCCCAAATATTAACCCCGAAGGCCGAAACCAACATCAGATCAATATCCAGAAAACCATTCTACTTAGCTAACCGACAGTTAGTTTCTAAATTTCACGTTCAAATCTAATTAAAGATTTAACTATCGCCTGGAGCAAAACTGGGGATACTCCATTCTCGATCTTTTCAATCTAATTAAAGATTCATTAAAACTCCACTTAGTTTTAATCTTCGACTGGGTTAAAGAATCAGTGTCATTTAAAACACGGTTCACGATAAACCCAAATCACATTCCATTAATTATCGGGTTAAAGAACAAGTGTTATTTAAAACACTGTTCACGATAAACCCAAAAATCAATATCGATTCAATTCCAATTAAACATTATTTAATTGGTACACTTCATTAAATCTAAATAAAAAGATTTAATCTTTTCTCAACTGGGTTCAAGAACAGTGTTAGTGAAGACACCATTCACGACAAACCCAAATCACATTCATTAATTATCGGGTTAAAGAACAAGTGTTATTTAAAACACTGTTCACGATAAACCCAAAAATCAATATCAATTCAATTCCAATTAAATATTATTTAATTGGTACACTTCATTAAATCTAAATAAAAAGATTTAATTATTTCTCAACTGGGTTCAAGAACAGTGTTAGTGAAGACACCATTCACGACAAACCCAAATCACATTCGATATTCAATACAAGGCTCTGAATAGAAAATATATCGGCTTATATTCAATATCAAATTCTACGACTAACAAATGTCGTATTGGAAATAACGATATAAATATATATATCTTTCAAATTTCCATAACAACACCTGTATAATCACGAATTCCAACATCGAAATATTCCGAAGACAATTTCGATTCAAATCCACTCTAATGCAATCATTGGAAATTTTGGTTATTTTTAAAACCCTTTTTAAATTCAATTTATTTATTTAAAAATAAATAGAATTATATTTCTAGTTCAAAACTAGTTCATTTCGATAAAAATCCATTTTTATCTTTTCAAATATGGAGTTTTTCATCCCAATTCTTTCTAAATCATTTCTTATGATTTTACACAAATTATTGCTATTTTTAATAATTTTATCAAGGCCCGTACAGTCGATTTCCATCAACGGCCATCGAACTGCACTTACAGCGACCTTTTTCGAATTTGATTTGGACATAATTCCAAATCCAACCGTTAGATTTCAAATTTCTAATATTCGTTAGAAAGCTCTTTTCGATACGAACCCAATGGTTCCGGTTTTAGGAGAATCCGACGGTCGGATCTCCCGTAATGTCCGTTTGAAATAAATGGTCGAAATTCGCGAACTGCCGCGGCGCGGCGCGTTCTATTCAGGCCATTATATTATATATAATATATATAATATATATTTCGTCGATTTTCTATTCAAAACGAATTATATAAATAGTTTTAAAATTCGTTTCAAAATCTCTTTCAACTTCATTTCAATTCAAATCGAAATTGAATTCTTCTTTATAAATTCGTTTTAAAATTCATTTCTATTCAATTCAAATTTCAATTCAATTTGAATTCGTTTCAATTCGTTTTCAATTCAATTTGAATTCGTTTTCAATTCCTTTCGAAATCGTTTTCAATTCAATTCATTTCGAAATCGTTTTCAATTCAATTCATTTCGAAATCGTTTTCAATTCAATTCATTTCGAAATCGTTTTCAATTCAATTCATTTCGAAATCGTTTTCAATTCAATTCATTTCGAAATCGTTTTCAATTCAATTCATTTCGAAATCGTTTTCAATTCAATTCATTTCGAAATCGTTATATATTCAATTCATTTCGAAATCGGTTTCAATTCATTTCGAAATCGTTTTCAATTCAATTCATTTCGAAATCGTTTTCAATTCAATTCATTTCGAAATCGTTTTCAATTCAATTCATTTCGAAATCGTTTTCAATTCAATTCATTTCGAAATATTCGATTTCGAGATTACTTTTCAATATTCATTTTAAAATGAATAAAATCGATATAAATATCGTTTACGTCAAAATGGCGTCAATCTAATCAACACGGCTTCATAAATTTCTATTTTCAAATATTCTATTTCAAATATTTGTTATTATCAAAATATTTGTTATTATCAAAATATTCTTTATTTTCACGATTGGAATGAGGCCCAATCCATTACCATATAAAATTAATTATATGGATTTTCATACAACACATGTATATAATAACATTGAAAATAATCAACCATCAACCAAAGTGCACTACACTGTATAAGCATCAAATATAGATATTCAACGCTCATAACAGCCTGTCAATCAATCGATCGACATATTTAATCAATCAGGATGAGTGAAATTCATATTTCATCCCAACACCCGTGTGGGGTTTCAAACAATCAAACACATATTTGATTTGTGCTGTTGGGCGATGTGTAAAATTTATCAACCCAATCAATGTCCTTCAAATAGGTGTACATAAACAAACCGTCTGGTTTGTAAATGAATATTCTATTTTATTCACTTTCACGTTAAAAATTATATTTTTAACGATAAAACATTTTATTCCAACATATGAATTTCTATTCAGTTCATTCTTTAAATAAAATGATATTTTTATTTTTCTAACATATTTTAGAAAATTTCGGCGGCATAACGGCACGATACTAGAAACGGGACAAGGCCTAGCCTTATCCCCGGTCTAGTGAAGGCCCACGCCATTCACACATCAATCAAATCAATTCGTTATGCAAACCACAACATTTGGAGTAAGAGTCTAACCTAGCCTTACTCCTTCGCCTTATAACGGCGCACGTCTAATCCTAACCAATTTATCGATTCGATTTTTCACACCACAAACCACATTCAAACCAATATCACAATCTATAACCAAACAGCCAAACAAACAAGTCCATGGTCTGTGGACGATTGTGTCGGGTGCTACTAAGCACCATCTGCATCCTAGTATATATATATAACTAGAAAATAAAATTGAAAGGTGAGAAATTCTCACCTATAGCTATCCTAGCTCCACGGCTCTTCTTTTGCAGAAGTCTTCGTCGTTTCGCCTTTTTGTCACCTACGTTGCTGCTTTCACTACATACGTAAAAATCACATTTTTACTTCGCTATTCAATATATAAAAATCGAATTTTTATTTCAAAGTTCAATATATAAAAATCGAATTTTTATTTCAAAGTTCAATATATAAAAATCGAATTTTTATTTCTAAGTTCAATATATAAAAATCGAATTTTTATTTCAAAGTTCAATATATAAAAATCGAATTTTTATTTCTACTACCCAATAAAAATTTCGCCTTTTCTGTTTTAAAAATATGATCTTTCCTATTCTAAAAACCCGATCTTTTCAATTTTAAAGTTCAAACCTTTTTCTAAAAAAAAAAAAAAATCAGTTTTTAAAATCTTATAAAATCAGTTTTTTTTTGAACACTTATAAAAATCTGTTTTAAACACTTATAAAAACAGTTTTAAACACTTATAAAAACAGTTTTAAACCTACTAAAAAGTCAGTTTTTAAACACTATATAAAAAAAAATCAGTTCAGTTTTATACCTTAAAAACGAAATCAGTTTTTATTTTAAAAAATCGAAATCAGTTTTATTAATCCTAAAAAAAAGTTTATTTTCTGTTAATGTAAAATAAAAATAAAATAAACTGTTAAAATAAAATAAATGAAAAAAAAAACTCACAGGGGGGGGGGGGTCCTTGCCGGTGGGGCTCGTCGGAGCTGGAGCGCGGCCTGGGGATGGTAGGGGGGGCGGAAGGGTATCGCGGCGCCTGGGGGGGGGGGGGAGGGGGTTTCTCGACTCGAGGAGAGAGGAACGGAGGACGTGGGGGGCGCGGTAGTCTTCGAGGGGGCGGAGGCATCGTGGGCGAGGGCGGCACCGCCTAAGGGGGGCGAGATCGGTTCTTCCTTTTTTTTTTTTTTTTTTTTCTGGATTGATTTCTTTGAACGGGGGGGGGGGGGGGGGGGGGGGCAGGAGTATAAAAGGGGAAAGAGAAGGAAATTTAATTTAATTTTATTATTTTATTTAATTATTTTAATTAACCTAAAGTTGACTTTTTCATATGACCTCGAAACGAGGCCCACCGCCTGTCGTCCATAGCGTTTCACCCCCATTCCGAACACAATGGGATATGTATCGCAAGCTGATTTGATCGTTTCGATTAGTTTCCTTTTGAATTTTCATTTAAATCACTATATTGAATTTTAAACGCACATTTCAAATTACCGGGGTCACATACTAACTAGAAAAATTCCAGAAAAATATTTTCTAACTTCGTATTGACGATACGGTCCTAACAAAACTAATTTCGTCGAATTCTGAGACCGTTAGAAAAATGGCCAATTTCCAGTCGACTAAAATCAACTGAAACTGGTCAAACGCGTTTTCCTTTGTCACGCTCACATATTGATTCGAAAAATTATGAAATTTGGAATCTAGCAATAATTTGACACTGCGGACCCAACAAAACTGGTTTCGTCGAAATCCGAGGTCGTTTGCAAAATTGCTATTTTTAAGGGCCTTATATATATAAAAATATATATAAATTCCACAGCGACTATTTCTAATTTTAAACTGGACATATCTTATCATTTCTAAAATGAAATCTCAGTTTGTTAACTTCGTTACAAAGATATAGTTATACAGATTCAAATATTTCTTGTTTCGTTCAATTCTGACTTATATTGAATTCTGTATATTCATTTGAAATTAGAAATCGAATTTTCGAACTACCGCGCCATTTTCAATTCCTTTTATAATTATATATAATTATTATATATTCTAACGACGACGTATATAATGTATACGTTCTAATTATATTCAAAATAAATTTCTCGTCGATATTATTTAAAATAATTCATTTTAAATAATCAAAATTCACTAAAATTGCCAAAATAAAAATTTTAAACTGGCCCAGATTTTCCGGGTTGTTACAATCTCCCCCACTTAAAACTTTTCGTCCCCGAAAAGGAACAAAGTCGAAAGTGGTTTGATTATTCAACACTACGCTCGATCTGGCTTCCATTCTCCAACTCTTTAGTTTCTGAGAATTTTCAAAATTTCAAAAATTTGGCTAACACCCTAAATTTTTGAAAAATTTCGCCATAACCTCCCCTGCACCGGGAGCATCGGGGAATTTCAAATAGCTTCCCCGGTCCTTCAGATCTCAAAAAGAAAAAGAAAAAGCCAAGCGGCTAGCCAATAGGCTCACAAAATCATCATCACCCAAACAAAACAGGAAATTATGTAGTAAACATGTACCTATTTGTCGGGCAAACAAATTTTATTCTTCGGCTCTAGCCTCCTTGCTATGACCTGTTCAATAATATACATGTATATGCAAGCAAATGCGACCAGATTTCAATACAGTTCAATATTTGATTCAGTTAGGCATAATGGTTCAAAATTATCAAACAACCTAAACAAACAACACAAACATCAATCAATTAGTGAATTAGAGTTTCAAATTCATAACTTTTGATACATATAAAGAAAATCATGTTTTGAGGCCAAATCACAACAATGAATTCTAGCTATATTAGTTTTGGTTCTCACACCAGCCTAATGGAAATATATAGAAAATCACACCTTCGAAACTCGAACATAAATGTTGATGATGCGATCGCTATCATCAATATCATCTCCGGGCGACTAGAATGTGATTCCATATCTATCCAGTATATTAAAACTTTGAATATACGTTTGCAAGGCGTATATGCAAATTCTTTATATACTGAATTGTCCATATTCAAATAAATAAATAATCAAATACGTAGAAGTGATTTAAATTTTCAAAACAAAAATTTGTTTTCATTTTCAAAAATATACTCTTCACACTCGTTCTAGGATACTACTGATCCTATCTCTAACGAGTCATCCCATTGGATATTACTAATCCAATTATCTGATGAATTCTTTCGAATGGTTCTAATGTGTCTTGTTCTCTGCTTTGTAAACCAAAGCTCTGATACCAACTGTAAAGACCCGCAACTTCCCCGTAAAGGAAAGCGTCGGATAGTTCGAGAATAAGCCACAACAGAACGCATACAGAAGAACGTTTCATTGTATATTACAACAATGCATCAGATTACCAGAATATACAGAGTATAAATGAATAAATATTACACAGAAATATCAGAGATTTAAATTACATTTAAATACATCGCAGCGGAAAATAATACAATACACAACTAGAAGAGATATACGGATACAAAGCTTTCCGGATATCATTCCAGCTGTAAACCAGGATCCTGTGAATATAAATCTGCAAAACCAAAACTACTAGCTGCCCGTGTCAAAAATAGGGGCACCCAGAGTTTAGGTTAAAACAATAAACTCCAGGTCAGTCATGGGACTGGTGTGAGAACTAAAGCAGTTATTAATCTTTATTTTAAATCATTAGGTAAATCAAGGGACCACGCCGTAAAACACGGAACGGGTTTCCTCCCAAGAATACCAGTGCATAAAAACAAACAGCGCAATGCTAAATAAAGAAAAATGAAGCTGTTATAAGACCCAGGTCCCATCACACAATGCAACGCAGTCGAGGATAGGGTTTTCCCTTATAACAGCCAAAGAATGCTTGATACGTTTAAAACAAATCATTTGATACTATATAAGTGCATAGTGTATAAAACAACTTCAAATCATAAGTATCAATCATAGGCGGCATGAATGCCCCATACCACTATGTCGCCACATATAGGTTATACAATCAAAATCGCAAAGTCACGTATTTGGAAATTGGATTTCCATCTATGAACCGAGGCAAAAAATAGTCCTCAACCGATTCGAGACGCTCTAGCCCGTGTCTCAGGATCAGAGCTCGAGTGACCCTTGGAGCGACAGGGCCGGTCCACCGATGTGGATTAAAATGCCTGAACACTGCGTTTCCCCACCCTTTGGGGTGTCAATGAGCCAACAAATGACTCCATCGGTTCGAGAACGACCGATCAATCCGAGGCGCCTCGCAACAGCAACAACCACATAAGTCAAACTCGTCAGGGCGTGTAAAACCACTGACGCCACTTCTAACTAGAAAGAAACGCAAGTCCTCCCTGAGGTTCGTCTCCCGTTTTTGGTTCATACCTGGTGTGAAACACGCGAGGTAAACGTTACACAAAGCTACGCCACAAAGGCCGTGCTTTGATCATCACCACAAGACTTTGCTTTTCAACAGAAGCCTTGATCATTTGCATCTTAGCATGCCACACAGGCAAACCACTCTATGCAACCGATATCAGTCACACAGAATGAAATCCAATGTCAGACACACAGTCCATTTACAAGTCCGTTCTGGGTCTGAACGAAACCGGAGGCACCTAGTACCCCGCATATCCATCGATCTCCAAGTACGTCTGGACGATCACCAACTGTTTCCATCTTCTTGGGTGTACAGCCCAATCAAGATCATCAGTTATCACCCAAACGACGTGAAGACCTCCGGTCTTCGACCATCGTCTTCATCTTCGACTTATCGTCGTATCAGTTACTCAGAATGGGATAAACCCGGTCTTTCCGAATAACTCGCGTATATTTTAAATAGTGTTACACAAACACAACATACGCCTCATTCCAACTCATTAGTCATTAACCGTAAATTAATCAAGAGAATAATTCCCCAAATATTAACCCCGAAGGCCGAAACCAACATCAGATCAATATCCAGAAAACCATTCTACTTAGCTAACCGACAGTTAGTTTCTAAATTTCACGTTCAAATCTAATTAAAGATTTAACTATCGCCTGGAGCAAAACTGGGGATACTCCATTCTCGATCTTTTCAATCTAATTAAAGATTCATTAAAACTCCACTTAGTTTTAATCTTCGACTGGGTTAAAGAATCAGTGTCATTTAAAACACGGTTCACGATAAACCCAAATCACATTCCATTAATTATCGGGTTAAAGAACAAGTGTTATTTAAAACACTGTTCACGATAAACCCAAAAATCAATATCGATTCAATTCCAATTAAACATTATTTAATTGGTACACTTCATTAAATCTAAATAAAAAGATTTAATCTTTTCTCAACTGGGTTCAAGAACAGTGTTAGTGAAGACACCATTCACGACAAACCCAAATCACATTCATTAATTATCGGGTTAAAGAACAAGTGTTATTTAAAACACTGTTCACGATAAACCCAAAAATCAATATCAATTCAATTCCAATTAAATATTATTTAATTGGTACACTTCATTAAATCTAAATAAAAAGATTTAATCATTTCTCAACTGGGTTCAAGAACAGTGTTAGTGAAGACACCATTCACGACAAACCCAAATCACATTCGATATTCAATACAAGGCTCTGAATAGAAAATATATCGGCTTATATTCAATATCAAATTCTACGACTAACAAATGTCGTATTGGAAATAACGATATAAATATATATATCTTTCAAATTTCCATAACAACACCTGTATAATCACGAATTCCAACATCGAAATATTCCGAAGACAATTTCGATTCAAATCCACTCTAATGCAATCATTGGAAATTTTGGTTATTTTTAAAACCCTTTTTAAATTCAATTTATTTATTTAAAAATAAATAGAATTATATTTCTAGTTCAAAACTAGTTCATTTCGATAAAAATCCATTTTTATCTTTTCAAATATGGAGTTTTTCATCCTAATTCTTTCTAAATCATTTCTTATGATTTTACACAAATTATTGCTATTTTTAATAATTTTATCAAGGCCCGTACAGTCGATTTCCATCAACGGCCATCGAACTGCACTTACAGCGACCTTTTTCGAATTTGATTTGGACATAATTCCAAATCCAACCGTTAGATTTCAAATTTCTAATATTCGTTAGAAAGCTCTTTTCGATACGAACCCAACGGTTCCGGTTTTAGGAGAATCCGACGGTCGGATCTCCCGTAATGTCCGTTTGAAATAAATGGTCGAAATTCGCGAACTGCCGCGGCGCGGCGCGTTCTATTCAGGCCATTATATTATATATAATATATATAATATATATTTCGTCGATTTTCTATTCAAAACGAATTATATAAATAGTTTTAAAATTCGTTTCAAAATCTATTTCAACTTCATTTCAATTCAAATCGAAATTGAATTCTTCTTTATAAATTCGTTTTAAAATTCATTTCTATTCAATTCAAATTTCAATTCAATTTGAATTCGTTTCAATTCGTTTTCAATTCAATTTGAATTCGTTTTCAATTCCTTTCGAAATCGTTTTCAATTCAATTCATTTCGAAATCGTTTTCAATTCAATTCATTTCGAAATCGTTTTCAATTCAATTCATTTCGAAATCGTTTTCAATTCAATTCATTTCGAAATCGTTTTCAATTCAATTCATTTCGAAATCGTTTTCAATTCAATTCATTTCGAAATCGTTTTCAATTCAATTCATTTCGAAATCGTTATATATTCAATTCATTTCGAAATCGGTTTCAATTCATTTCGAAATCGTTTTCAATTCAATTCATTTCGAAATCGTTTTCAATTCAATTCATTTCGAAATCGTTTTCAATTCAATTCATTTCGAAATCGTTTTCAATTCAATTCATTTCGAAATATTCGATTTCGAGATTACTTTTCAATATTCATTTTAAAATGAATAAAATCGATATAAATATCGTTTACGTCAAAATGGCGTCAATCTAATCAACACGGCTTCATAAATTTCTATTTTCAAATATTCTATTTCAAATATTTGTTATTATCAAAATATTTGTTATTATCAAAATATTCTTTATTTTCACGATTGGAATGAGGCCCAATCCATTACCATATAAAATTAATTATATGGATTTTCATACAACACATGTATATAATAACATTGAAAATAATCAACCATCAACCAAAGTGCACTACACTGTATAAGCATCAAATATAGATATTCAACGCTCATAACAGCCTGTCAATCAATCGATCGACATATTTAATCAATCAGGATGAGTGAAATTCATATTTCATCCCAACACCCGTGTGGGGTTTCAAACAATCAAACACATATTTGATTTGTGCTGTTGGGCGATGTGTAAAATTTATCAACCCAATCAATGTCCTTCAAATAGGTGTACATAAACAAACCGTCTGGTTTGTAAATGAATATTCTATTTTATTCACTTTCACGTTAAAAATTATATTTTTAACGATAAAACATTTTATTCCAACATATGAATTTCTATTCAGTTCATTCTTTAAATAAAATGATATTTTTATTTTTCTAACATATTTTAGAAAATTTCGGCGGCATAACGGCACGATACTAGAAACGGGACAAGGCCTAGCCTTATCCCCGGTCTAGTGAAGGCCCACGCCATTCACACATCAATCAAATCAATTCGTTATGCAAACCACAACATTTGGAGTAAGAGTCTAACCTAGCCTTACTCCTTCGCCTTATAACGGCGCACGTCTAATCCTAACCAATTTATCGATTCGATTTTTCACACCACAAACCACATTCAAACCAATATCACAATCTATAACCAAACAGCCAAACAAACAAGTCCATGGTCTGTGGACGATTGTGTCGGGTGCTACTAAGCACCATCTGCATCCTAGTATATATATATAACTAGAAAATAAAATTGAAAGGTGAGAAATTCTCACCTATAGCTATCCTAGCTCCACGGCTCTTCTTTTGCAGAAGTCTTCGTCGTTTCGCCTTTTTGTCACCTACGTTGCTGCTTTCACTACATACGTAAAAATCACATTTTTACTTCGCTATTCAATATATAAAAATCGAATTTTTATTTCAAAGTTCAATATATAAAAATCGAATTTTTATTTCAAAGTTCAATATATAAAAATCGAATTTTTATTTCTAAGTTCAATATATAAAAATCGAATTTTTATTTCAAAGTTCAATATATAAAAATCGAATTTTTATTTCTACTACCCAATAAAAATTTCGCCTTTTCTGTTTTAAAAATATGATCTTTCCTATTCTAAAAACCCGATCTTTTCAATTTTAAAGTTCAAACCTTTTTCTAAAAAAAAAAAAAAATCAGTTTTTAAAATCTTATAAAATCAGTTTTTTTTTGAACACTTATAAAAATCTGTTTTAAACACTTATAAAAACAGTTTTAAACACTTATAAAAACAGTTTTAAACCTACTAAAAAGTCAGTTTTTAAACACTATATAAAAAAAAATCAGTTCAGTTTTATACCTTAAAAACGAAATCAGTTTTTATTTTAAAAAATCGAAATCAGTTTTATTAATCCTAAAAAAAAGTTTATTTTCTGTTAATGTAAAATAAAAATAAAATAAACTGTTAAAATAAAATAAATGAAAAAAAAAACTCACAGGGGGGGGGGGGGTCCTTGCCGGTGGGGCTCGTCGGAGCTGGAGCGCGGCCTGGGGATGGTAGGGGGGGCGGAAGGGTATCGCGGCGCCTGGGGGGGGGGGGGGGGTTTCTCGACTCGAGGAGAGAGGAACGGAGGACGTGGGGGGCGCGGTAGTCTTCGAGGGGGCGGAGGCATCGTGGGCGAGGGCGGCACCGCCTAAGGGGGGCGAGATCGGTTCTTCCTTTTTTTTTTTTTTTTTTTTTTCTGGATTGATTTCTTTGAACGGGGGGGGGGGGGGGGGGGGGGGGCAGGAGTATAAAAGGGGAAAGAGAAGGAAATTTAATTTAATTTTATTATTTTATTTAATTATTTTAATTAACCTAAAGTTGACTTTTTCATATGACCTCGAAACGAGGCCCACCGCCTGTCGTCCATAGCGTTTCACCCCCATTCCGAACACAATGGGATATGTATCGCAAGCTGATTTGATCGTTTCGATTAGTTTCCTTTTGAATTTTCATTTAAATCACTATATTGAATTTTAAACGCACATTTCAAATTACCGGGGTCACATACTAACTAGAAAAATTCCAGAAAAATATTTTCTAACTTCGTATTGACGATACGGTCCTAACAAAACTAATTTCGTCGAATTCTGAGACCGTTAGAAAAATGGCCAATTTCCAGTCGACTAAAATCAACTGAAACTGGTCAAACGCGTTTTCCTTTGTCACGCTCACATATTGATTCGAAAAATTATGAAATTTGGAATCTAGCAATAATTTGACACTGCGGACCCAACAAAACTGGTTTCGTCGAAATCCGAGGTCGTTTGCAAAATTGCTATTTTTAAGGGCCTTATATATATAAAAATATATATAAATTCCACAGCGACTATTTCTAATTTTAAACTGGACATATCTTATCATTTCTAAAATGAAATCTCAGTTTGTTAACTTCGTTACAAAGATATAGTTATACAGATTCAAATATTTCTTGTTTCGTTCAATTCTGACTTATATTGAATTCTGTATATTCATTTGAAATTAGAAATCGAATTTTCGAACTACCGCGCCATTTTCAATTCCTTTTATAATTATATATAATTATTATATATTCTAACGACGACGTATATAATGTATACGTTCTAATTATATTCAAAATAAATTTCTCGTCGATATTATTTAAAATAATTCATTTTAAATAATCAAAATTCACTAAAATTGCCAAAATAAAAATTTTAAACTGGCCCAGATTTTCCGGGTTGTTACAATGGATTACGTTGAATTTCGGACAAATCCAAGCGGTTCAGAAGTTCAGAAGTAAAACTGGCGGAGTAGAACCCAAAGGTGAGAACTGCTCACTTTTAATTTATTTTCTAGTTGAAATATATGCTAGGATGTAGACGGTGTTTAGTAGCACCCGACACCCGTCGTCCACAGACCATGGATTACTTGTTTGTTTGATCGCTGTGTTGTGAAATTTGATTGTGTGGTGTGGAATGAAATAAAATACTTTATAGTGGAAAATATTTTATAGTTAAAAATATAATTTTTAACGTGTGTATAAAATAAATATTTATAAACAAATCGGACGATTTGTTTATATACACTGATTTGACTGATATTGATTGGGACGATAAATTTTACACATCGCCCAACTGCACAAATAAAATCTGTGTTTGTTGATTTGAAACCCCACACGGGTATTGGGATGAGATTTGACGTACACTAATCCTGATTGTTTAATTGTATGTCAATCGATGGATTGACAGACTGTGTAAGCCTTAATTATTTATATTTAATGCTTATGCAGTTGTGTGGTGCACTCTGGATGATGGTTGATTATTTATCGTTGCTATTATATACATGTGTTGTAGAAAATCCATATAATTAACATTATATGGTAATTGATTGGGCCTCATTCCAATATAGAAAGTAAATTCATGTGTTGAATTGAAAATAAATTCATGTGTTGAATTGAAAATAAATTCATATATTGAATAAAATAAAGGCCGTGTTGATTAGATTGACGCTATTTTGACGTGAACGATATTTATATCGATTTTATTCATTTTTATAATGAATATAGAAAAGAAAGTGATTTCAAAATTTAACGTTTTGAAAATATTATCATTTGTATATCGATGATGTGGAATATTCAATTTTGATTCGAAATTGAATATGAAGTTGAAATCGTTTCAAAAACGAATTTAAAACGATTTATAAAATACGTTTTAAAAGGAAATCGACGAAATATTTATTATATATATTATATAATGGCCTGAATAGAACACGCCGCGCTGCGGTAGTTCGTGAATTTCGACCATTGACTTCAAGTGGACATTACGGGAGATCCGACCGTCGGATTCTCCTAAAACCAGAACCGTTGGGTTCGTATCGAAAAGAGCTTTCTAACGAATGTTAGATATTTGAAATCTAACAGTTGGATTTGGAGTTATGTCCAAATCAAATTTGGAAAAGGTCGTTGTAAGTGCGGTTCGATGGCCGTTGATGGAAATCGACTGTACGGGCCTTGATAAAATTATTAAAAATAGAAATAATTTGTGTAAAATCATAAGAAATGATTTACGAAGAATTGGGATGAAAAACTCCATATTTGAAAAGATAAAAAAAGATTTTTATCGAAATGAACTAATTTTGAACTAGAATAATAATTTATTTATTTTTAAATAAATAAATTGGGTTTGAAATGGTTTTAAAAGTAACCAGAATTTCCAATAATTGAATTAGAATGGATTTGAATCGAAATTGTCTTTGGAATATTTCAATGTTGAATTTCGTGATTATACAGATATTGTTATGGAAATTTGAAAGATATATTTATATCGTTATTTCCAATACGATATTGTTGGTCGTAGAATTTGATATTGAATATAAGCCGATATATTTTCTATTTAGAGCCTTGTATTTAATATCAAATGTGATTTGGGTTTGTCGTGAATGGTGTCTTCATTAACACTGTTCTTGAGCCCAGTTAAGAAAAAGATTAAATCTTTTTATTTAGATTTAATGAAGTGTACCAATTAAATGGTATTTAATTGGAATTGAATTTGAATTGATTTTTGGGTTTGTCGTGTACATTGTTTTAAATAACACTTGTTCTTTAACCCGATAATTAATGAATGTGATTTTGGGTTTTTCGTGAACCGTGTTTTAGACGACATTGGTTCTTTAACCCAGTTAAAGACAGGATATTGATTTCTGTGAAGATTAAAACTAAGTGAGGTTTTAATGAATCTTTAATTAGATTGAAGTGATTGAGAATGGAGTATCACCAGTTTTGCTCCAGGCGATAGTCAAATCTTTAATTAGATTTGAACGTGAAATGGTAATTGAATTTACCGATAACACCGTGGTGTTAGATATGAAGTATTACCAGTTTTACTTCATGGGATGAATAGGTTAGGATTGGGAAATAAAATAAATGATTACTTCGGTGTGGTTCGCTAATCCCGACTAGTTTGAATTGATATTCAAAAGAAGATTAAAGAATAAATTTGAACAATTTATCTTTGATAAAATTAATGGGAACCTTTCCCAAAGTATAAGAATATTTGAATAAAAGAATATTCTGAATTGGAAAGAGGCGTATGTTGTGTTTGTGTAACACTTGTTTATTATATACGCGAGTTATTCAGGAAGACCGGGTTTATCCCATTATGAATAGCTGATTCGACGTGGTGTCGAGGATGAAGACGGTGGTCGAAGACCAGAGGTCTTCACGTCGTTTGGGTGATTACTGATGATCTTGATTGGGCCGTACACCCAAGAGGAGGGAATCAGTTAGTGATCGTTCAGACGTACTTGGAGATCGATGGATATGCGGGGTACTAGGTGCCTCCAGTTTCGTTCAGACCCAGAACGAACTTGTAAATGGACTATGTGTTTGACATTGGATTTTATTCTGTGTGATTGATTTCTATTAAATATATATCTGTTTGGTGGCGGAGAATTTATTCTCTTGCTTAACGCCCTTCTCTGAGACGTATGAGCTCATGGGTTATATATTGATGGATATCAAACGCATGGAGTGAATTGCCAGTGTAGCATGCCTAAGTGGCAAATGATCAAGGCTTCTGTTGAAAAGCAAAGTCTTGTGGGTGATGATCAAAGCACGGCCTGTGTGGCATAGCTTTGTGTAGCGTTGATTCGCAAGCCTCACACCCCGGTTGTGAACTAGAAACGGGAGAGGACATCAGGAAGGGCATGCGTTTCCTTCTAGCTAGAAGTGGTGTCAGTGGTTTTACACGCCCTGACGAGTTTGACTTATGTGGTTGTTGCTGTTGCGAGGCACCTCGGATATATCGGTCGATCCGGGACCGATGGAGTCATTAGACTCATTTACGCCCCAAAGGGCGGGGAAACGCAGTGTTCAGGCTTTTTAATCCACATCGGTGGACCGACCCTGACGATCCAAGGGGCTGTTGCGGCTGGTCCTGAGGCTCGGGCTAGACAGTCTCGAATCGGTGAGGACTATCTTTTGCCTCGGTTCACAGATGGAAATCCAACTTCCAATACGTGACTTTGCGGTTTTGATTGTAGAGCCTATATATGGCGACATAGTGGGATGGGGCACTTATGTTGCCTATGATTTATACTTACGATTGAAGTTGTTTTCTTCACTTATAGTAATAATAAAATATGAAATTTAGTGTATCAAGTATTATTTGGCTATTATAAGATAAAACCCTATCCTCCGGCTTGTGTTGCATTGTGTGATGGGACCTGGGTCTTATAATAGCTTTATTGTTCTTTATTTTAGGATTGCGCTGTTGTTTGATGCATTGATATTCTTGGAAGGAAACCCGTTCCGTGTTATACGGCGTGGTCCCTTGATTTACCTAACTTTAAAATAAAGATTAATAACTGTTTTAGTTCTCACACCAGTCACATGACTGACCTGGAGTTTAATTGTTTTAACCTAAACTCTGGGTGCCCCTATTTTCGACACGGGCAGCTAATAGTTTTGGTTTTGCAGATTTATATTCACAAGATCCTGAATTACAGCTGGAACGATATCCGGAAAGCTCTGTATCCGTGTATTACTTTCAGTTGTGTTTTGTATTATTTTTCCGCTGCTATGTAATTTATTGTAATCTCTGATATTTATCGAATGTGTAATATTTATTCATACTCTGTATATTCTTGTAATCTGATGAAATTGTTGTAATATACAATGAAATGTTCTTCTGTCTGCGTTCTTTTGCATGTTGTTCTCTAAGTATCCGAGCTTTCCTTACCGGGGAAGTTACCGGTCTTGACAATAGCGGTTCGTGATTTAAATTAATGAACCCCGAGATATTTGATTGTGGATAGGCTCGAAATCAAATCGATATCCATCTAAAAAGAATAAAAATCGCTTTATATCGAATCGTATTAAATACGAGATCAAATCAAAGTCAAAACGAAATCAAATCAGAATCCTTTTAAATAAACTAAAAATCTTTTTTATATCACATCGTATTTAATTTAATGTACCTTGTGCCGTACTATTTCCTTACTGCCTAAGTATTTTCCTTCTATTTATAAACGCCATGACCCCTTCGTCGCTTTCCCTCTTCTGGCTTGCGAGCAAAATAGAATTCGTTCAACATGAAATAGAAAAAAATGGTTCTCTCTTTGTATACAAATAAAATTGAAAGCCGTTCGTTTTTAATCTTCCTCAAATATCCAAAACCAATTCAATTTGAAGACCGTGAACTCCCTTTATCTCCTTATTTCCTCGTTATTTCAATCAGACCCGAACATTTTATTTTCTTCGAAATCCAAAATCAAACAATTCTTGATATGTTTAAATCGTGCGAGCTTTTCCTTCCTACCAGTACCGTTCGATTTGGGATTGCCTGTTCTCCCTGTCGCTCGAAAATCGAGGCAGCGATGATTTTTCCATTCAACCAAATCGGAATTCAATTCGACAGAAAAAAAAAGAGATCGCGAGTGGGAATGGGAGTCGTGCGAATCAAGATTTCGATAGTGGGAAACGCTGTGAGATTTAGGGTTCGAGCGTAGTGGGATAAAGAGCGAGATCTGGGGTGGCATCGCGGTTTTTGTTTGAGCGCGGTTTAGGGTTGTCGGAGGATTGTGGTGGATGTTGCGTTCATGATTGGAGAAATCGATCTTTGTATAAGCTATTTGAGGAGTTCGAGTATGGTGTGAGGTGCGATGGGAATAAGGATGTCGCAATTTGTGAAGGGGGTCAGAGAACACCATGCGATGAGTTTCCAAGTGAGGTTTGGTTTTGGATTTCGTGAAGATTGGAGGACACGGTGGAAATAGAGGGTCTCGAGTTCGAATCAAAGGTGACAATAAGAAGGGGTTTGAAGGTGCGATATTGAATGAAGGTGGTTGCTTGATTTTTTCAAGTGGTGAAACTGTGGATGGAGCATGGAGGGAAGAGGAGGGTGTGTGATGATTTTGATGGCATTGAACTCCAGGACAGTGCGAACTATAGGGAAAGTTTGCGCCTGTAGCTTCATCGGATGAATGCAGGTCTTTCCGTGGAATTCGAGTTTTCAGTTGATGGGAATGAAGTGAGTTAAGGGTCTTTGCTCGGGTTTGAAATCAAACTATAGGGAAGGCATAGCTTGAAGGAGTATCAAAATTTGCCATTTGAAAAAGAAACAGCAGAAAGCAAGCCTGGGTAGTTGCGATGGAATTAGTGAGGCAAAATAGTGATTTAGTGAGAAGAAAAAAGGCATCGATTTCATACAGGAAGGGATGGAGATGAATAGCATGCTTTAGGTAATAAATTTATTTTATTAATTCAATTTTTGGTAATTAACAATTTAAATTATATTAACTCGTATATCCTAAATTATTTAATTCATACGAGGATTCGAAGAAAATATACAAACACGAGTCACGATGGGTTTACAAAATACGAGTTGAGATAATTTAGAGATTTTTTTGAGTCAGCAAGAGATTTATATAATTCAAAAAGCTGGATATTCAACAACTAAAAATCCCGGTGAGTAAATCTCACTCACCTTTTATTTAAAATTATTTTTATCAGTTAAAAATAATTGTTTGTTGCTTGTTTGGTTGCATTCAATATTTTTGTGCATCTTAAATATATTAGTTATTTAGGCTTGGTGGTTGCTATTATATATATATATATATAAATATATAAACATATATATATATATATTGGTGGTTGGATTTCCCACAGTATCATTAGCGGATGCCCGCGGTACCATTAGCGGATGATTACCCTATACGCCCCACGCTATGATAGTGGATGACCTTCTATACCGCGATATCCTGCCTCGGAGCAAGATGGGTATTATTTATGTTGACTAATGTCTGTGGATGCAGGAAAAACAGGTTGGAGGGATCCAACTGGATTCCTCAAAAATATATTATCTGTTTGTTTGTTTGTTTTCACCTATACTGTCATATATGATGTGTTAGAAAACATTTCAATTATAATTGGTTGTTTTGATTATTTGAAATATCACTGGGTCTTAATGTTGATTTATAAAAATATCGTGAAAGAGATTTTGAGATTTAAAAGGAAAATTCTATTTTCTAAAATAGAATTTGAATTTAGAATGGGCTAAAGATATTTACTTGTTTTGGAAATAAATACAACAAGTATTTAATTTATAAACGATGTTTATAAATTAAAGACATTGAAGTGAATTTATAAATGGTGTTTATAAATAAAATAGATTGATTTTCGTTGGATAATCAGATAATTGAAATGAAATTATCAACAGTGTTTATAGAAATAAAGTGAGAAAAATTATCATTGGATAATTTGAATATTTAAATTCAAATGTGAATTTAAAATAGAAATGGGGAAATCGTTTTAAAGAAATAAACGATGGAATGTATTCTGATGTTCAGAATATAAATTGGACTAAAATAAATCCGTAAGGATTTATGATTTGAATTCAATTAATTCAAATTTTATTTAAATAGAAGTCAATTTGAATATATAGAATTTGAATAGAATTTGAATATATGGAATTTGAATATTATTTGAATATATAGAATTTGAATAGAATTTGAATATATAGAATTTGAATATATAGAATTTGAATAGAATTGAAAATAGAAAATACAAATAGAATTGAAAATAGAATTTGAATATAGAGAATTCAAATAGAATTTGAAATATAGAAATTTCAAATAGAATTGAAAATATAATTGAAAATAGAATTTGAAAATAGAAAGTTGAAATCATTTCGAAATGGGAACGATGAAATATATTTCAGAATGCGGATTTTTAAACAGAATAGAAATAAATCTAAAGGATTATAATTTGAAAAAGGAATTGAATTAAATATAAAAGATCGAAGTATAAACAATTATATTACCGAGTAAGGAAAAATCGACAATTATAGATAATCGAAAATATTATGTTGAATTGGGAAAACTGATTTGATATATATTAAAAATATTTCGGAATGGAGTTGGATTTATTATAAACGGGGTTTAAACGTTTATATATATGTAATTAAAACGAACTCGCCGCAGCACTGCAGTTCGTAAATTGGCAATTCAAACTTCAATTAAGTATATGGAACTCAATTTAAGTCGGAATTCTTTGAAACAAGAATCACCAGGAACGATTTGATAATAGTTTTCTAATGAAAGAGAAAATTCTAAATTTCGTCGTATATATTTTGAGTTATGTCAAAATCAAATTTTCAGAAAAATAGCGCTATAACCATTTAAAAACCATAACGGTTTATTTAATTTTATAAAAAGATTTTAAGCGAATAAAACCCGAATTTCTATTTTAGAAAATTTTAGATTTGAGTGGTGAAATATATGTGAACTCAAGTGTAGTAGTAGATTGATTTTTGAAACCAAAAATTAGATTTTTAATTATTAAATAGAGTTAACTAATTTGAATAAAAAAATTAGTTAATGAAATTTTGAATCAAAAATGGACTTTGAATAAGTGAACTGGATTTGTAAATTCATATCTGAAATCGAATATTGAAATTTGAGTTGGAAATGACATTTGATTGTTTTATAAACAAATTAATTTATATTTGAACGTGATATGTTCAAATAAGAAGTGAAATAGGCAAAAGAGTTAATTAAAGAATAAATTAGCGAATCAAGTTAAAAATGACCGGATTGAGTTGAAATAAATTAGAAATGAACACATATGTGTTAGACAGGTAGGGAATGAAGTATATGAAGTGTATGAAGATTATAATTTATGTGCCCGACAAAAAGGTACACGTTTAAATTCCATATGAGGTTTTATGCGTCGTATCGGCAAGCCGCTTGGCTTTTTCTTTTTGATTGGAGAGGCCTGTGTGGCGGTTTGGGGATTTTCCCGATGCTCCCGGTACGAAGGAGGTTATGGAGAAATTTTCCGTAAATTTAAGGAGTTAGAATATTTTTAAGAAATTTTGATAGTTAGAAATCAATATATCAATATATATCGAATTCGATAAGGAAACGAATTTAAAATAGAATATTATAAACAAAAAGGAAATCGATAATCTGGTAATAGAAAGAGAAACATATATACATTTAAAAATGAGTAATTTGTTTGTATGGTGTTGATTTTTTGGGAATAATGGTTTTGTCTGTTTTGAAGTTAAAGATGTTTTCAGTCCAGGTCTGAGAGGTAATTTTACCCCAACTCGATTGTTTTCATTACTAACTGATAAATAGCAAGATTCAATCTCGATAATCAATATCTGAATAAGATTTAGTTGAATACAGTATTTCGGGTTGTAACTATGTTTTACACCACATTCATTTTTACCCAAATAAGTGGAAGTTTGGAAATATAATAATAAATATTTCCTAAATATATAAATGAATAGTCAGAAAAGAAATAAGTAATTGGAATGTTCTCCAATTATAAATAGAAAATATTTTCTAAATGTAGGAAATAAAAGAAGGCGAGATATGGAAATGTTTTCCAAATGGGTAAGAGGCCAAGATGATAATTGAAAATATTTATTTAATGAATATTGATAAAGGAAGTGGAGAAGTTATTTAATTAATGAAATATTAATAAAATGGCCCAGTGATTTGTTTGGTGCTTTGAATGAATGTTTGTTTTCTTCGATAGTTAAATAACCGACTATCAAAGTATTTGCCAATATCGTTGCCAATATGGATAGACCGGTTGGATTATTATCCGAGAACCACTCTGTATTGGCAGTAGCATTGCGAATCATATTATACGAAGGTAATCAAAGACGGAGTAAAGTGCAAGGGCTTTTTCTATTAATAGAAATTGTGCCTTCGGTTTTGTTCAATCCCAGAACGAACGTAAATGGACGAATGTCTGACAGAGTATTTCCAATGATCGCATATGTTGGTCTGTATAGATATATATGGTGGCGGAGAATTTATTCTCTTAGCATAATATCCAGAATATATTTGTGCAAATCAATTAGTGATTAACGGATCTGACAATGTGGTATTCAAAGTGATTGGGTTATAAATGAATGATAAGAAATCGTAGCCTCAGGCCTCAACAACCGGGAAATGACAAAAATCGGGCAGGCAGCATGGCTATGTGCGTCGCTCCCATTAGGGTGTATAATCACCTATCTAGAGAAATTCCTTTTACTTCTTTAATCTATTGATGCTGTCCCATTCGGGAAACGGATGCTGATCCCAACCGTTGGTGATATACATTCGATACACTCAAGCGAAATGAGTGGTCGGTCATGTGTGGGCTGGGTTGCAAGACGTTTCTTGTTGAACCCAGTGTATTCCTCTCTAGAGATACACTATCGGAAGGTGGTTCCATACCTTGTCATGTTGGAAATTCAATCTCCAATAAGCACCATGTGGTTTTTGATTTTATATTATATACGGAGCGTGAGATGCAAGCGTTCAGCTAGATTGTTATTTATTTGATTTAGACACTATTATAATATCACTGGATTTTCGTATGAAAGTGTTTTGGGTTATAGTAAGGTAAAAACCGTCTATGTTTATGTGTGGGCTGGTTTTAATATTATCCTTTCTTTCGAAAGGATTTTGAAAGTTAAACAAATGGTTGGAGTTTACTCACACCAGTCCCATGACTGACCCAGAGTTTATTTTTGTTTGTTTTCCCTAAACTCTTGGGTGCCCAAATTTGTATGGGCAGTCAAGTAGTCGGGATTTTACAGATTCACTTGGAGGAGTTGGAAGCAGAAGGCTTCACCAGTTAGCTATAGACTATCATATATTCCGCTGCGTACCATGTTTGTATCTGGAAACATGTGTTTATAACTGTTCCAGAAATAGCTGTTGTGCTCTGATAATGGTATGTGTATTCAAAACATATTTGTATTTCAAAAGTTATGTTATTTAATATATTTTATTTGTTCCGCTGTGAGTTTTGTGATCTTCATTTTTCTTCTATTCTAATATTTCTTTCTTTCTATTTCTCTTCCTCTAACTTCTTTCTAATAATGATTCGTATTTCTGTGCAATTTGGGTTGGACATGTGGTGTTATTAGTCAACTCAGATGGTACGGATTTGCGGGCCGTTACATGGAATGAGCTATTCTACAGGCCAGCTTTCGGCTCACAGTCAGATGCAACACGACTGAGCATGTTTGGTCATATCCAGCTTCTCCTGGACCGTGCCTGACGGAGGAAGTTAGCTTAAATGTAGGGCCTCGTTGATTGGCCTACTTCGAGTACCCGGGGTATGAGCCTGCAACATTGTTGAGCCTTGATGGGCTGTTCGAAAGGCCCATCAACACGTTGCCCCCTAAAGTATGGTACGTTGGAAATGGAGTATACTTTGCAAACACGTGCCCTGAACAAATCTTTTCATATCAACCGAAGAATTCCATAGGTCGGCCCTAGTCGTCCACTTAATGAGCCTTGTTAATCGTGATAAACCCATCAGCTGCTTTGGAAACTTAAACGAACTCAGATAATAATGACACCTTACTATCATCCATCTTATCGGCTGATCCTTGGCCTGCCTGTGGCTTTACATGTCAGCCTAGTCCAGTCTGAAGGTCATGTCAGCCGAATTTGAATAGCCACCCCATTATATTATAAAAGGAAAGTCTTTTTCACCTTTTTCTTTTTACTTTTTCCATCGTAAGAGATAATTCAATACTCCATTAGAAGGAAGACGAAGAACGATCACCATTTTCAACCAAGATTACCCTTGGCGGGTAGAGACCGATTCTTTATTTTTTCAAAAATATTGAAATGTTATTCTTGCATTGGATCTTTCTTTTCTTTGCTTTCTTGTGGTAATTTGGATTTCATACGGTTCGTAATTGGGATCACCAACATCGAATTGCTGGAGTCAGGTTCGACCTCTGGTTCGACCCCTCCAAGGGGGTAATGAATTTTTTGCTTGGGAAGCTATAGGTTTTGATAATTCGTTTGTTGATAACTTTGACACTCTATTTTGAGGTGAAAAAGCAAATGGATTTCAGCAAAATTTTGCATGCACAATGCGGAGCAACCGGGCAATGATTCAAAACAAATTCGACATCATTTCATTGTAAATCAGAAAAGTTTTGGCTTCTCAAAGTAGGCACTACAGAAACATAGCAACAAAGATAACATTCCATAGAAATAACATCATGAAGTGAATCAAATCTTCTCAGGAACGCAGACACTCATAGAATGTCACTGATAGATAATTTCAACTATAGGTTGTGAGGTTCACTCACCTGAAATTCGTAAATAAGGATCCATAGCAAGAGATTTTATGCAAAATTGGCACTTGGAGCTTCAAATAGTCTTCGCAAAGCCTATGAGAAAGTTTCTATAACATGCAAGTCCAAAACTTCAGTTACAGTAAATAAATTCTCAATCAGAGATCAAAGAGGGATTAAGATTTGGTATTAGAATGATTACATGCTGGAGATCTTTGTTTTACTACTAAATTTCACTAGTTGGAGAACTAAGATGCTAAGATTTGGGTTAGAAGATGGTTTACAGACATTTCTTTTTTCTTAGTTTTGACAAAGTGTGGAGGAGAGGAAGAATACATTCTGTACTCTTTCTTTCTCAAGAATCCACTCCTTTTAATTAAGGAGTAAAAGCATATTAAGCCTAATCAAAGATATTACTTAGATATTAGGCCTTACTAACTCAAATGTTGGCTAATTACTCTAATTACGGCCTATTTATACCACTACCTACACTAATTACAATTTCTAAATATAATTTACACCATCAACACAATCTATAATTATTACTACAAGCTCTAAACACTTCTTTTAATTATTTTTAAAAATTTATTACTAAGTTACTAACATCAACGCATATTAACACAATTCCATCTTTTTGGGGAAACACTTAAAAGTTCAAATGTTATGATAAACTAGCATCTTTATTTGCTATAGAAAATTTCAAAAAACTTTTGCAAAATTATTTTCAACATAAGTATTTGTATTTAGCAACAAAATTAACCTTTTATATTTTATTCTCAATAATTTTTTTAAAGAACACCATTTTGACACAAAAATAATTATTACTTATATTTTTTCAATCCATTATGCTAAGTAACCCCAAAAATCATAAAACAATTATTTTAATCTCAAAAATCACTCATTAAATTATTTGCAACGTTTACTATGTATCAATTATAATTATTTGATTAAAATCCAATTTATCTCAAAATCCAATATAAATTTATGCATGTATATATACTCTTCTACCAAGTTTCAAAAGACGGTAAAATCTTTTCCAACAATTTCTTATTAGGGATGTGGATTAAGGATCTTAAAGCAAACTAAACACCAGGGAGGGGGTGAATAGTGTTTTGGGGAATTTATTAATTTCTTAAAATATTTTTAGATTTATCAAAATGTTTATGTAAATCACAGATATCAACAATCATAGAATCAGTCATAGATGTAGAAAAATAAAAATAAAAAGTAGTAAAAGAAAAATACATACCGTGATTTTATAACGGTTCAGAGTTACCCAACATCTAGTCCTGCACAACACCGGGTTGATATGGATTTCTATTTAACTAATATCCAATATTACACTCCTTGATTTCAGGGCTATAGGGAACACCCTAACTGATTTCTAGAGTACAGTGAGACTCATTTTATTTTTGGGCCACAACTAACACCCAATTGATTTCCAAGCTACAATCACACCCAAACGATTTCAAGGCTACAATCACACATTTTCTTCTTATCAATTTTGAAGTATTGACTCAATAGAACTTGATCTCACGATCTTTGATTACAAATAGCCTATAACTCTTGAGTAGAATTCGAATTTCACAAAGAGTTTGATGGAGAATTGAAAGAGAAGGAGATTGATATAATTTTCTTTGAAAATCGGTAGAGTATAAGTATAGATTTTAAGAATTTAAGAAGAATAATAGAGAGAGATGAAAGGAAGAAGATGATGATGATTAATTATTAAAAAATATAGTTTTTCAACAGCCACAACCAACCAGAAAAGGTTTGAGTTCAAAAGACACAACTTTTCAAATTTTAAATTTTAAACGAACGGTACATATGTCGACATACCAAAACATATAAGGTGACATCCCTTAGGGTTTTTCCAAAAATAAAAAAATTGAATTAAACCAGATAATGATTAAATAACTTATGGTGATTCTTGAGTTAAAACAAACTATATTCGTTTATAATAAAATATGGACTTTCAAGTAAAAATATATATTACAAACATAAATTAAGATGATTGAAAAATGATTAGAAACAATTTGTAAAATGATATAAAAGTGTGTGTGTATATATATAAACTATGATTATAAGAAATATATTAGAAGTTAACAAATATAAATAAGAAACCATAATAAATTTAGTATTAAATCTATATGTAGTAAATATTTGAATTAAGAGTTAAAATATATTAAGAAATAAAATATAATTTTAGAACAAGAATTAAAATAGAAGAGAGATGTAGACTTAAAATAAGGAAGTAATTTTGAAATCATTTGAAAATAGTGAGAAAAGTTTAAAATTAGAATTCAGTGCAAACCAGAGTTTTAGCAAAAATATCTAGACATAATTACTTTATATTTCTTCAACTCTTGAATTCTTTATACTCATGAGACTTGTATCTTGAACTCTTTTACTTTGAAATCTTCTCTAAACTGTATATTCTTCAATAATCAATACCTTCATAGATTTCATGTAGGTACATATATATTCTTGAAAATAGTGTTAGGATATATTTTATAATAATAATAATTGATACAAGGTTATTGTCATCAAAACCATCATCATCAACATCTCAATCCCTAACAATCTCCTCCTTTTTGATGATAACAACCTTGGTTTATAAAATATTCATACCTGATGTCTTGATTCTCCAGTTATTCACCCTTACTCCATTAGCTCTTATTAAAACTACTAACTCACCTTTAACCTAAGCCTTATTTTATAATTCTTCCCTTTGTCATAAGTAACAAATTATATATTCCTAATTAGATAGTTATACTCCCTCTAAAACTAAGGAAAGTTTAAGGCTACTATGATTCTAACTACTTAAAATTAGGACAGAATATAATAACTACTTATTTTAAGTAATAACTTGGATGAGTATAAACTATATTAAGATAAACTATATTTCAAATCATACAATGCAAATCAATTCAATATATACAATACATACTAATACAATCAATCCATCCAATTCAAACCAAATCAATATTAAAGTTATTTATTTACAAATTCAAAATTAAAAACAATCCAATCAAATCACACAAATTTTTGAAGACAAATTCATACATTCCTAGGAACTCTACCCAACCATCTCCCCCGAAGATTGGATCAGCCTTTATAGCATCCTAATCTTCGATGAGAAGTGCTCTAGTGATGTTGTTGTCTTCCCCTTTGCAAAGAGAAGGATCATCCATCAAATTGCATTAAAATTCTTCTCTTGTTGTTTTGTCATCTTATTTGTCTTAATTCTAAGTGACAATGATTGCAAAGAATGATAGAGAGAATATGATTGAAAAAATTATGTATTTATTCAACATTTTCACTCAAATTATGGATTTTAAGAAGCCATGGATTTGATTTTATTTTATTAAGAAATAACGAAAGCAAATGAATGAGGAATGAGTAAATGTGTTTTTTTTGGAAGAAATGGTTATAAATAGGCTCTAGAATTCGTTTGGAAAAAATAGACACTAGTTGGTTAAAGCAATTTTCAGATTTAAAAAAATTTGAAAATCGTACTGTTATATGTGGACATATACATATATGTATGTCAACATATATGTGTTATTTTCAATTTTTGAAGTATTTTGTAATTTTATGTTATGTTGTGACTTATATATATACTTGTTTTAATTACTTTGATGACTATTCCAGATATGTTTAAGGAAGAATCAATAGAAAATATAAAGCATCATTCATACTAATGATAACGATACATTCGATTTATACATAACATGAAGTTTTTTTTTGAAAGGCAAGTAAAAAATTTATTCACACTAAAAGCAATTACATTGTAGACTTACATGATACTAACTATACAATAGCTATATAACACACACTAATTTCTCAATTATACAGTGTTAAGAAAAGGACAATAACAAAAACAATTGAAACCCATAAAAAAAACTCAACACTACATTGCAAGCTAACTACAGCCTTTATATAGCAACTCATTATGACATTCTCAATTCGAACTTCCAATCCATAGAATACCGTCGACCCAAAAAGTCTTCAGTTTTGAACATGGCACTCATTAAGTAGCTTCGACAACATTCCTGAGATAGTAATTATCTACAGCCTTTACCAATATCTTTAAGAATTCTTCTGTTTATTGATGAGTATAGTTCTGAAGCAATCACAGCACCAACACCAAATACACGATTATTCCTCTCCATCCAAATCGCATAAATATAATGTTTCAAGATCTTCAATAACAACTTTGATTTTGCAGTCTTCCACCTTTTTGCCTTAAAAATATTGTGCCATTCGATTCTACTAACATTCCAGGGTTTATAGTAATTGCCATTAGCCAAAAGCTTGAACCATATTTGATATGCATATGTACACTGAAAGAAAATATGTATATTTGACTCGACCTCAGCTTTACACAACATGCACAATTTATCAGGTGTCAACCCAAAAGAATGTAACTTATCTTTAGTATTTAAAGCGTTGGCCATCACCTTCCATAATAAGAAATTCTCCTTTATCGAGCTGTTAGTACTCCAAACTCTAGCATGCCAAGGAAAAACCAGCTTTTCTTGTTAAAGTAAGCTGTAAACATGTTTGATAGAATGATGTTTACCCATCCAAAGTAAGTGTGCTTCATGGTTATTTGAAGCATTAAAATTTTCTTCAGTGTCATGACAAAGTTGTCTCAATAAAGAAGATCTTACATAAGATAAAACAAGGTTTCCCTCATGAATAAAATCATCCAGTAATGCTGATTCAGAAATGCGAGAATTTCTTCTCAAACCATGGTCAACAATGTTACTCAATATTTATCCATTCTTCCCCCATGGTGAATGCCAAAATAGAATCTGCTTCATCACTTGACTGTTACACCGAATATAAGGAATAAAACTTCTAACCTTTAGGATATTTCGCCAACTCCAACTTGAGTTAGATGAAATTTCCATTGACCAAAACTCGTTCCCCACAAGATTATGTTTTACCCACTGAGCCAAAGACACTTCTCATCCGAAAATACCCATAAGATTATGCTTTCCCCACAAGATTATGCTTTTCTATTTTGAATGATCTTTCCAATGTTGCATCTACCTCTTCAACCTCCATCCAGAACCGCTGCTGCCTCTAAAAAATATGAGCAAAAGAAAGGGGGTCTAGCCCTTTATTTATAAGCGTATGAATGACCCTGTACCATTAGATTTAATTCTAGAAAAATCTGTCCATTGATGAAAAGTTTTATAATATAAAACCCTATCCGCCACACAAAGCCAAGCTCGTCCTGGGCTCGGAGGGCGGTCGACCACTAGGTCGAGCTCAGGTCGACCTACCACTTGTGTGAGGCAAGGTGAATAATAGTAACATATATTACCAAGTATGATATATTTTATTTATTTATTTTCCGCTTGTTTTCGTATTTCATCCGTAACTTTTTCATGCAGACTCCATTCGCGAAGTTCTAAACACGAAATTTGATCACAATTCCGTCACGAGTGCAACGCTACAAATTTCATGGTTAAATACCATTTTTGTAGAAATTCCATTTTTTAAATATAACTAAACTAATTTAATTATCACCAAATTCTGGGGTGTTACAAAAAATCTCAAGTACTATAAAGTCAACATTCCTTATATCCATAAATTCCGCATGTAACAAGGGATATATTCTACTCTAGCATAGTCATCATGGGTTTACTATATACCAAAGTACTAATAGGTGTCTATGCATCTGCATCAATAATGTCGACGTCATATTATGTAACAACCCGAATTATAATAACATGTTAAAACCATAAATCAAGGCAGAATTAATTTTTAAAACTAGAATCAAGGGAAACGGGTTGTGCCATTGCGTTCGTCTCGAAATTTTGCTCGGAAACGAGTCTGAGTTTTCGAAAATCGGAGTCCGTATGAGGGAGATATGACCCTCTGAAGTTTCAGGAATTTTCAGAATCAAAAACAGCTCGAAAATTCGAATTCAAAACCCAGAACAGGCTGGACGGGAAATTTCCCGTCCAGGACCAGGTCGACCTCGGGGTCGACCATAGTGTCGACCTCCCAGGGACCAGGTCGACCATAATGTCAACCTGGGGGTCGACCTGCCTCCCGAACCCAGTTTTTGAACCTGATGCATTCTGATGTATTTAGATTCGTTTCGTGACCAGATTCGTCCGCCTAATCCTATATAAACAGCCTCCTAGCCTCATTCTCTTTACACCATTCTTCTCTAACCTTATGCTGCACAAATTCTTGATGAACATGGCTTCTTCTTCTTCCTCTAAATTAAATTAAAAGTAAATTAAACACGAAGACTATTTCTTGAAGACTACGGCTAGGAATTGCATATTGGGGATTTGCTTCTACAATCAAATCAAGATTCAACAATTCGATGACTAGTTTCTAGACTTGACTTCTGCATCTCAATTTCTTAGACCACAATCTGTAAGTTCAAGTTACTTTTAGATTAAAACTATAAACTTAATATGGACATGTTATAAATTGGAGTTGAACCTATGTATGATAATTGATTCATATCTATTCTTGTTCATCTTGGATCTTGACTTTTGGGAATATTGCTATGAAATCAGTTTGGACCTATTCATGTTGTGAATCAAACTCTTTCATGTCCATAACATTATCATGCCTATGACGTTGAAACTATTGTTAATGGCCTAAGACTATGACTGTGAACATAAGGCTATGCCTATGACTGTGAACATAAGGCTGTGCCTATGCCTATGCCGTGAACATAAGACTATGCCTATGCCTATGACTGTGAACATAAGACTATTGCCTATGACTATGACAAGGACAATTGTGGCTAATCACCTATGACTCATGACTATGAGAATTATTGCCGATGATTATGAACATAAGACTATTGTCTATGACCATGACTTTGAAATTATTACAGTTAATTGCCTATGACTATTTAGGGTAATTACCTAGGACTATTTTGGATAATTACCCATGACTATTGTGATTAATCGCCTATGATTCATAACTATGAGATTTCTACCTATGACCATGACTATGACTATTGTGGTTAATTGCCAAGAACTATTATGGTTGATTGTTTATGCCCATAACACTATAGTTGCAAACCATGTTGTACACCGAACTGGCATTTTGTTGGATCTCATACCTAGGGTGTGACTTGCTTAGTTTATTCGCTATTATGTCACCAAAACCATTGGATCCATTATCCTTGTATTTGGCTCGCTTTTGCATGCCTATTCTTTTATGTCAATTCTCATGTTTATCCTTTATTCCTTTTTTTTTAGTTTCATTTCATGAGTATTTAGAGAACTTGTGAAGGCATGGTATACGTACGTTATGAACGCGGGGTTATTTGGGCATAACATGAAATCTATATTATTTGACATGAAACTTGCCTTGAAACTTGACACAAACTTGACATGAAAATCTGAACATGGGCATGACACTAGAATGAACTTGAAAATGGCCAACTCGAGGTTGAGTTGAGTTTGTAGTGTAATTCTGCCCGGAACCGCCCGGCAAATCCAGTTACTGCAAGCAATAGGATCCAATGTGGGTAGTTGGTCATATCACGCTTGAAACTCGAGGTCAGACTGAGTTGGGGTGTAAATCTGCCCGGAACCGCCCGGCATATCCAGTGACCACAACAACAGGTCTGATGTGAGAGGTTGGGGTGCATTAATGAATTAATGCCACATGATAGGGTTAAGTCATGAACATGAAAGACAACACTTAACCAACTTGATACATGATTCGTAGGGCTAAGTCATGAACTTGAACGACAACACTTAGCTAATTTGACATGACGCGTAGACGGGTTAAGTCACGAACTTGAATGACAACACTTAACCAACTTGACATGCTAGACTGATAAGGGTTAAGTCATGAATTTAAATGACAACACTTAACCTATTGGACGGAAACCCTAGTTACGCGGTCCATTTCAGCAGTAACCCATTAGATGTATCATGGTACCCTGGGACTAGGCAGGGTGGGGCACGATTACTGGGCTGATTGTAAGCGACCAGAACGATGACTGAGTTGGTGCGCCAGTGTAGGTTCAGACGGGCTATGGTCGTGCACGTGGTCCGGAGTTGAAAAAGCAGGCATTGGGTATCAGTAGGTTTACCTATGCATGCTTGATTTGTGTCGGTAGTTGGCACCCTATGGCTTGATACACCCTATGGTGGACCTAGCATAGGTGACTATATACGTGATAGGGCCGTATGACACAGACACACGACGAGCTAGAACTTGTAGGGAGCCGATCGATTAGTGGATCGTTCTGTTGGACCTAGTAATGGGTCATTCATGATATTGGGCCAAGGGATCACTTCATGGCTAACATTTGACATGGGTTGGGATACTAGTATAGTTGGAGTAACGAACCTTGAACATGCGATGCTATACTTGATTTATTATGTTATCTTAGTCTATCTTGCCCATCTTGACAGCATCCTTATGTTTACTTTCAGTTTATACATGTCATGTTACCTTTACTTGTTTTTATGCTGAAAGTCACTAGGACTTACCAGTCTTTATGACTGACCCATTTTCTTTCGCCTCTTTTTCTTTCGTCCCCCCCAAGGTTCTCAGGGAGGAAACTCTAGCACTTAGCTTGGATTTCGCTCGCTTTCGATTCATGTCATGTACGGTTTGATTTTGAGCTATGCTATGGCTGCATTTCTGCTACCTTTGGGGAATTAAGCTACTTTTGTTGTTTTAATTTTAAGCTTCTTTATTTATGCAAGACAGAATTTGTTGTAATGGAAAATAATGACTTTGGCTATTTGGTACTTTGGATGTAAAAGGCTTTGACTATTTTGAAAGTAATGAAATTTATCATTTGATTCTTCCGCTGTTTTATTTATGTTCTGTCTTGTAATATTTCTGTGTTTGTTTACCTTGATAACGCTCCTCCAAAACTAGTGCATTCCCTTTCTGAGTGACCCTAGCGGAGGTAGGGTGTTACACTTGGTATCAGAGCAGAAGGTTACCGGACTGGGCAAAAGTTTCTAAAAAACCTTCTAAAACTATTTTCAAAACCGTTTACAAAGAAGCATTTTTCAAGAAAAGTCTTGTTTTATTTAAAGGCTATTCCCCAAAAGCCATTAGCACTATCCTTTGTTTCCTCGTTTGAATCTCTTCCTTTTCATTTCAGCATGTCTGGGAATCTTAACTTTCCAGAGGGCGTGCCAATACCTGGCTGGTTCAGGAGGTACTTAGAGGCTAGGGCCAACGATGCAGGCCCAACAGATATTCCTCCTCCAGCTGCAGCGATTCCTCCTCCTCCGTCCCCTCCTCGTGCAATTGCTTTCTCAAAGATCTGTAAAGATTTTAGGGCCATGGTTGGAAAGGATTTCAAGGGAATTGAATCATTCTTAGAAGCGAGGAACTGGCTCAAAGAAACTGAGGATCTGTTCGCCATCTTCGAGGTGGACGATAGGCAGAAGGTATAGTTGGCAGTATGGTTGCTCAAAGATGAAGCTTCCTATTGGTGGGAAGTCACTAACGCTGAAAGACCTGTTGACACATGGATGGATTTTTGGATAAGGTTTGAGATGAAATTCCTCTCACAAGCTGAACGAAGTCTACAGTTGGAAAAGTTCTTATCTCTTAAGCAAGGAAGTATGACGGTCAAGGCGTACGTCAATCAATTCAATCAGTTGGCTCTGTTTGGACTAAACTTAGTGAATACCCCTCATAAGAAGGCTCTCCGTTTTGTCAAAGGATTGAATGAGCCGCTTCACATCTTGGCTATGACCCACGTACCTATGGGGGCTACTTACGAAAAGTTAGTAGACATGGCACTCTTAAATGAAGAAGACAAGAATGGCAAGAAGGAGGTCAAGGCGAATGAGTCTCAAAACAAGAAGGTATACTCCGAGAAAGGAGGCAAGAGCAACAACAACAATAACGATAACAAGACACGTGAGAAAAGGAAATGCCACTTCTGTGGTATTGAGGGGGCATATAGTCCAGGATTGTAGAAAGAAGAAGATGAAGATGGGAGCATGCTTTCAGTGTGGTGATACTGGACATATTAGCAAGAACTTCCCTAAGAAGCAAGGGCAAGCCCCGCAAGCAGGACCTTCTGGGGGTACATCTTTAACTTCTTCTCGTTGATGCTTTGTTTTATCTTGCTTATCTTCTCAATCCTATCTTGAGAACCTTATGTAGAACCCTTTTGGATGTAAACATGTGACTGAAACATGTTATGGTTGATGTTTGCAAATGGCTGCAAAAGGTCGCAAGTGGTTGCTCGTGGTTGCATAACACACATTAGGCACTAGATCGGCTCAGACACATTTTCATATTGCTTATGCATGAGTGTTTATACTTGTTTATGGATGAAATTGAATGTGTTATCATGTGAATGTTGCATATGGATGGATGTTTGTGCACACATATAGTGTTTATGTGAATAGGACTATTTGCATACATGTTGGACTCATGGCACTAAACATATTTTTCATTAAGAAGATCAATCAGGCCTGATCATTTGCATTAGATAAGGAACATATACACACACTTTCTGCATATGTTCATATAGCATTAGAAATCTTTTAAGGACAATGATTTCTTGTGGATGATGTTTTGAGTAGATAGATGATTGGATGCATTCTTCTTAACTTGAAGATTTCGGGGACGAAATCCTTTAAGGAGGGGAGAATGTAACAACCCGAATTTTAATAACATGTTAAAACCATAAATCAAGGCAGAATTAATTTTTAAAATAAGAATCAAGGGAAATGGGTTGCGCCATTCCGTTCGTCTCGAAATTCTGCTTGGAAACGAGTCCGAGTTTTCGAAAATCTGAGTCCGTATGAGGGAGATATGACCCTCCGAAGTTTCAGGAATTTTCAGAATCAAAAACAGCTCGAAAATTCGAATTCAAATTCGAATTCAAAACCCAGAACAGGCTGGGCGGGAAATTTCCCGCCCAGGACTAGGTCTACCTGGGGGTCGACCATAGTGTCGACCTCCCAGGGACAAGGTCGACCATAGTGTTGACCTGGGGGTCGACCTGCCTCCCGAACTCAATTTTTGAACCTGATGTATTTAGACTCGTTTCGTGACCAGATTCGTCCGCCTAATCGTATATAAACAACCTCCTAGCCTCATTCTCTTTACACCATTCTTCTCTAACCTTATTCTGCACAAATTCTTGATGAACATGGCTTCTTCTTCTTCCACTAAATTAAATTAAAAGTAAATTAAAACACGAAGACTATTTCTTGAAGACTACGGCTAGGAATTGCATATTGGGGATTTGCTTCTACAATCAAATCAAGATTCAACAATTCGACGACTAGTTTCTAGACTTGACTTCTGCATCTTAATTTCTTAGACCACGATCTGTAAGTTCAAGTTACTTTTAGATTAAAACTATAAACTTAATATGGACATGTTATAAATTGGAGGTTGACCTATGTATGATAATTGATTCATATCTATTCTTGTTCATCTTGGATCTTGACTTTTGGGAATATTGCTATGAAATCAGTTTGGACCTATTCATGTTGTGAATCAAACTCTTTCATGTCCATAACATTATCATGCCTATGACGTTGAAACTATTGTTAATGGCCTAAGACTATGACTGTGAACATAAGGCTATGCCTATGACTATGACTATGAACATAAGGCTATGCCTATGGCTGTGAACATAAGACTATGCCTATGACTGTGAACATAAGACTATTGCCTATGACTATGACAAGGACAATTGTGGCTAATCACCTATGACTCATGACTATGAGAATTATTGCCTATGATTATGAACATAAGACTATTGTCTATGACCATGACTTTGAAATTATTACAGTTAATTGCCTATGACTATTTAGGGTAATTGCCTAGGACTATTTTGGATAATTACCCATGACTATTGTGATTAATCGCCTATGATTCATAACTATGAGATTTCTACCTATGACCATGACTATGACTATTGTGGTTAATTGCCTAGAACTATTATGGTTGATTGTTTATGCCCATAACACTATAGTTGCAAACCATGTTGTACACCGTACTGGCATTTTGTTGGATCTCATACCTAGGGTGTGACTTGCTTAGTTTATTCGCTATTATGTACACCAAAACCATTGGATCCATTATCCTTGTATTTGGCTCGCTTTTGAATGCCTATTCTTTTATATCAATTCTCATGTTTATCCTTTATTCCTTTTTTTTAGTTTCATTTCATGAGTATTTAGAGAACTTGTGAAGTCATGGTATACGTACGTTATGAACGCGGGGTTATTTGGGTATAACATGAAATCTATATTATTTGACATGAAACTTGCCTCGAAACTTGACACAAACTTGACTTGAAAATATGAACATGGGCATGACACTAGAATGAACTTGAAAATGGCCAACTTGAGGTTGGGTTGAGTTTGCAGTGTAATTCTGCCCGGAACCGCCCGGCAAATCCAGTTACTGCAAGCAATAGGATCCAATGTGGGTAGTTGGTCATATCGCGCTTGAAACCCGAGGTCAGACTGAGTTGTGGTGTAAATCTGCCCGGAACCGCCCGACATCTCCAGTGACCACATCAACTGGTCTGATGTGAGAGGTTGGGGTGCATTAATGAATTAATGCCACATAATAGGGTTAAGTCATGAACATGAAAGACAACACTTAACCAACTTGATACATGATTCGTAGGGCTAAGTCATGAACTTGAACGACAACACTTAGCCAATTTGACATGTCGCGTAGACGGGTTAAGTCACGAACTTGAATGACAACACTTAACCAACTTGACATGCTAGACTGATAAGGGTTAAGTCACGAATTTAAATGACAACACTTAACCTATTGGACGGAAACCCTAGTTACGCGGTCCATTTCAGCAATAACCCACTAGATGTATCATGGTACCTGGGACTAGGCAGGGTGGGGCATGATTACTGGGCTGATTGTAATCGACCAGAACGACGGCTGAGTTGGTGCGCCAATGTAGGTTCAGGCGGGCTATGGTCGTGCACGTGGTCCAGAGTTGAAAAAACAGGCATTGGGCATCGGTAGGTTTACCTGTGCATGCTTGATTCGTGTCGGTGGTTGGCACCCTAGGGCTTGATACACCCTAAGGTGGACCTAGCACAGGTGACTACATACGTGATAGGGCCGTATGACACAGACACACGACGAGCTAGAACTTGTAGGGAGCCGATCGATTAGTGGATCGTTCCGTTGGACCTAGTAATGGGTCATTCATGATATTGGGCCAAGGGATCATTTCATGGCTAACATTTTACATGGGTTGGGATACTAGTATAGTTGGTGTAACGAACCTTGAACATGCGATGCTATACTTGATTTATTATGTTATCTTAGTCTATCTTGCCCATCTTGACAGCATCCTTATGTTTACTTTCAGTTTATACTTGTCATGTTACCTTTACCTGTTTTTATGCTGAAAGTCAATAGGACTTACCAGTCTTTATGACTGACCCGTTTTCTTTTGCCTCTTTTTCTTTCGTTCCCCCCCGGTTCTCAGGGAGGAAACTCTAGCACTTAGCTTGGATTTCGCTTGCTTTCGATTCAGCTCATGTACGGTTTGATTTTGAGCTATGCTATGGCTGCATTTCTGCTACCTTTGGGGAATTAAGCTACTTTTGTTGTTTTAAGTTTATGCTTCTTTATTTATGCAAGACAGAATTTGTTGTAATGGAAAATAATGACTTTGGCTATTTGGTACTTTGGATGTAAAAGGCTTTGACTATTTTGAAAGTAATGAAATTTATCTTTTGATTCTTCCGCTGTTTTATTTATGTTCTGTCTTGTAATATTTCTGTGTTTGTTTACCTTGATAACGCTCCTCCAAAACTAGTGCATTCCCTTTGTGAGTGACCCTAGCGGAGGTGGGGTGTTACATATTACGTCCCCAAAATGATAAGAAATCAAAGAAATAACATCCTCCATCCATTCTTATAACCACTGATCGGTCAAGGACTAGACTTCTCGTTTGATAGTCAATGTCCTAATTTCTCGAAGCTCAAATTTGTGCCACTTAATAACTGAAGAACTAGAATTTCCATCGTGATAGTTGTGGGTAAACCAATATTGATCTGAAGATAAGGAACCACCATGATCAAAATGGGCGCCCACGCATATCTCTTCTTTATGATTACACTAGTAATCTTTAAGTATTAATGATCCTTTTGTAAACATCATCCTTGGTAGAGTGCATCCTGGCCTCTAATCCATCATACAAATCCCATACAATAACTTGAGAATCATCATCAGCTGTAGAATATCATCGCTTATCACATGATCATCCCTAAGAGTACCTTATATTCGGCCAGTAGCCATACACTATGCATCTCGAAGTAAAACTACCTGGTCATCAAAGCCTTTATTCTCCATCACTAAGTTATGCATAGTCAAAGTCCATTATTATCCATCGGTTTGCAAGACTTGGTGCTAAACTGTGCCTTAGCCATGCTGGCCAAGCTCTTAAGTTGACAAGAAATAAACTTCCTGGAACACAAGGTTAATTGCATGAAGAACCAAAGCAAAGATAGATATGTCTCTGGATAAACACGTAAGAGGCTGAAAATGGACACGCATTCGACCTTATGTGACTCAAATTCTCCTTATCACCAAATCATGCTTCCTGATCCATGAATATCCCAATCTAAGCCTCTAGCATCCTAACCCCACATTTCCATGCTCCATCGACCTAACCTCATCGATCAAACACTTAAAGGGAATTTTACTTCCAAAAATGTAATCCCATGTAAACCCCTATGCAAACCGAATGGGAATTCGAATCAAATTTCCTACTATTTTTACAACTAAACTCAAAGTGACAATTTCATATGCAACTTGTAGCACAATTCAGAGTAAACCCCCACCAGTCCAAGGCTTTAGCACCGCCACCGATCCCACTTTTCTCGACTATAGCTTGAGCAAATGAACTCCAATGATTTGAAATCTAAAATGTAACTTTATGGGGATTTCTTGTCATCATATACAGCTCGCAATAAATTTATCCAATGCTAGGTTTATATATCGACAAAGAGCTGTGATTATTTCTATACCAAGTCATCGTTCGGTGGACATCTTCAACCAAAAAAAAAACATAAATTCAAGCATTCAACATATAAAATATATCCAAATAACCAAAAATTCACACAAGATCATATCTTAGATCTATGGTAATAAAAAATGGAAGTTCCATAAAAAGGGGGAAATCCATAAGAACTTATTTTCAAAAATCTTTATCAAATCGTTTAAAATTAACATATATGATTAAATAGGATTGATAATGCATTTAATTTAAGGGCCCAAAGTCATATTAAAACATCATTTACAAACATACAGTAGCTAGTGGCTAATTAGTAGGTAAGAGGTACTTACCACTCACCAAAATCTAAAGGAGACCAATAATAGCATGACTCCCAAGATAAATAGTAGATCAAAGGTGTCTCCAACATAAAATCTCTAAGTTTAAGTGTTAATTTCTCATTCTCCTAATAATAATGGAATTTGGCTAGAAAAAGTAGAGTTTAGAGTGGTTTTAGACTTAAAGAATATAAATAATGATTTCACTAACTATATTAGGAAGTGTATAACGATAGGGAGAAGTCCATTCCTCCACCATGGGCGCTGATATTGAAATTAACTTGGACCTAGTTAGCTACTTGTCTCTGTAATTACCCAAAGTTGTTTAAAATCAAGTGAAACTTCAAACAATCAAATCTGATAAATGTTAATAGTCTATTTTTCTATCATGACCAATCTTTGAAAATGAAAACCATCGTCCTAATATAATGGAAATCGTTTCAAACACTAGTTCAACTTTTATTGAAAGTTATATCACAATAATTTCTAGGTTCAAACCTTTTAACATGAAATTTAAGCATTTAAATATATATAAAATGGTCATTTTCTAAAATTATACAATTATATGATCCTATTCGAACAAAATATATAATCTTATTCATATTTTTCAATCTTCTAATATGTAAAATATGGCATGTTAAATTTATTTTTATAAGAATGCACTTAGAGAAATTGTCATTGGAAGCTGCTACACAGACCGAAGGATATTCGGTCATATAATGCGGCAGGGGCAAAACTTTGAATTTAGGGGGGCATTCTTTTAATTTGCTGCCATTCACTGTGGGTCCCCCCGAAATTACTGTCTATTTCATATAAATCGACGTAAGCTATTTCGGTCTGAATAGATGTTTGAACCAAGTCATATCTCGATGGATTTGGATTTCAGAGGATTTGAATTAATAAAGATTTTGTTTAGAGGATTGTTTGTCAATTTTTTTTCTTCACTTCTTATCTCTTCTAAAATCTAATTGTGTAGAGATGCTAAAAAGTCTTAAGATAACTATTAGGATTGCCTTGCATGTTGTTAAAGTAGGAATGACAGTTTAAATAAATAGTCTCCGTCATGGAATAAACTGAGTCATGGAATAAACTGAAGGATTACAGTACAAATATGAGTTGGTAGACACGTAACGTTAGAGATTCCTTTTGTTACAAGGATGTGTATGTCAACTTATATGTGTGAGCCCTATGCAGGAGAAGTGGTGCTTTTTTCCAACCGTCGTTACATAACAAAACCAAATATCTGTATTTCAAAAATTCATAATAACTAACATGTAAAAAATGGTTACGTTAACACCTACACTAATTCTTCTATCCCCAAATTTAGTGTGCCCCCGTGTCCCAACCAATCAGAGCACCCTAATTTCCACCTTTTGCATTTAAACCCTTGAATTGTTTTTGTACTTAAATGCAAAAAAGTGGAAATAGGGCGATTTGATTGGAGGGACATGGGGGATAGGGGAAATGGGTACAGAAGAATTGGTCTCGTTAATACCGCAGTGCATGCATTTAACATGTCAAAAATATGCAATATTCAACTTGGAACTATACAGATGCCAGTTCTAGTTCATATTTGGTGTAGAGAACACAAGGCAAAAGACATGCAGGCAATGATTCCAGAGGTGGATGAATTGTTCTATACCCAAATTGGGTGTTCCCAAGTGCCGGATTAATCTTAGCCACTGATTTACACAAAATCTAATGGTTTTGAGTGGATTGCAGGACCCGTTCATTAGATTATTAAAAGTATGTATGGTTGATGTGTGGTTGTAATTTGTCAGGCATACGGGAACATCCAAGTTGGGTACAGAAGAATTCACCAGGTAGCCAAGGAGAAATAGTCGGTGATATAAAAGTGGAACCACAGAAAGCCTGCAATTGCCAGCTCGGATTTTCAGGTTCGGTCGTATCCAGCATGGATTCAGCTGTGAATACAGCTGGTTCCAGTTCGTGTGTGTGGAAACGTCAACCCTCTCCCGCTTTTTTTAATTTTTTCCCACAAGACAGGCCCCTCATTGTCTCATTTGTATTTTCCATATGCACGTGATTCATCTGCATGTTTTCAAGTTTTTAACCCTGGTGCAGTCGGTATAGTATAATGGCAAACAGCCGGTGTAACCTCAGCTCCGAAGCTCGCACATGCGGGGGGTCCTTAGGATAACGCCACCAAGACGGCCGCTTAAGACCTTCGATCTCATACTGTGCATGTTTAAATATTGTTCTAATAGCTAATTAAGGACTTTAATATCTTGATTTATCTAGGGTCTGGGATAATTTTTGTCTCTGCGCACATGTTTATAACCACTCATCTGACATCTCATAAGCACATGCAAACTCAACACAATTACATCGCTTCTGCGCTGATGAATACCTTGGTTGTATCAAGGCCATCAAGCCATTTCCCTTTTCCTTGTTTCGACTTTGATAGTTTTTGCATAATAAATACCTTATACAGTTCCAAATCCTGTAGACATGCATAAGACTGACATATATTACACTTGAATTGCCTATTTTGATTCTTTACCATTACGCTGCTTAAGATTCAAGGAGCTTGATATTTGCACTATCAAATACGATCGACCTTTATTCATTACTATAATTATTCATGAAATATCATAATATCATGCTGTGAGCAGAAGCAAAAGAACAGCTCATCATTTTGATACCTATAGTAATTAGTGGAATGGAGAAATTCTATTTTATTGATGTAATAGAATTTGTACAAAAATGAATGAATTGTGTCATACTGTACGTAGCCGATGGATTATATTTATACATACAGGAAACAAAATGATGTAAAAGCTACTGTGACATAAGCCATATAGTCCATAATTAATACAATGGTCAGATTAATGTGATAATGGGCTTTGCATAATGATCCAACTGATTGCATCTGTGGAGCCGCATATATATTATCTCTTGTCCCTTTTACCCTGCCTCAAATTATACTAGGGTTTTGGCCCCAATTTTCTTCATAGCTGTTCCATCTTCCACTTTCAGCTCTGATCTAAATCGAATGAAATTCCTTATAGAAATTGCCTTCGTTAAGACATTAGCTCATAGTAAATTATACTAAGGTTTTAGCCCCAATTTTCTTCACAGCTGCTCCATCCTCCACTGTCAACTCTGATCTAAATCGAATGAAATTCCTTGTAGGAATTGCCTTCGTTAAGACGTCATCTCGCTGGTAAAAATACGGAACATGGCTTATGATGAGCTTTCCTTCACTGGTTCTCTCGCGAACGTAGTGAAGATCAATTTCTAAGTGCTTTTTTCGCGAATGTTGCACTGGGTTCATGGAAAGAGAAATTGAGATCTTGTTGTCACACCAAATAACTGGTTTTCGATTGAGCTTAAATCCTAATTCATTCATCAGACTTTCAGTCCATGTAATTTCGGCGGTCGTGCTTGCTATTGATCGGTACTTTGCCTCCGTGCTCGACCTAGAAACAGTAGTCTTCTTTTTGGTGCACCAGGATATCAAGTTGTTGCCTAGATATACATAATAGCCGGTGATAGATCTTCTGTCATCCAGGCTATTCACCCAATCAACATCACTTTAAGCATTTAAATATAAATTCTTGCTATATTTGATTGTTAGTCCATAGTCAATGGTGCCTTTTAAATATCTTAATATACGCTTTACCGCTTTCCAATGTTCGTCGAGTGGTTGTTGCATGTACTGACAAACTCTGTTAACACTAAAACATATGTCAGGTCTGGTAATGGTCACATACTGTAGTGCACCCACTATACTTCTGTACTGTCTTACATCTTCGATTGGTTCACCCACATTTTTGGATAGCTTTAGACTGCTGTTCATAGGAGTCGAAATAGCTTTAGCTTGATCCATCTTGGCTCTGTTTAGAATTTCAAGTATGTAGTGCCTCTGAGATAAGAATAATTGTTCTGGTGTTGTCTTGTTGATTTGTATTCCCAAGAAATAGTTCAGTTGCCCCAAGTCCTTTATGGCAAAAGTTTTATCTAAATACTTTACCACTTTATTAATCTCTTGATTGTCGTTCCTGCTGATTAATATATTGTCAACATATACCAGAACATACACTATGTGTTTTCCGTCAGTCTTTGTATACAATGATGTGTCAGACTTTGTTGCTCGAAAGTCTAAACCTGTTAAGGTCTGCTTGAGCTTTTCATACCAGGCTCTGGATGCCTGTTTTAGCCCGTATATCGCTTTATGTAATCTGCAAACACCACTTTTATTCTCTGAATGGTCCCGTGGCAGCTCCATATAGACTTCCTCTTTTAAATCTCCATTAAGAAAAGCGTTATTAACACCAAGCTGTCTCATTTCCCAATTTTGATTTATTACTATAGTCAAAACTATACGAATAGTCGTAGGTTTGACAACGGGGGAAAATGTTTTGTTGAAATCTGAACCAAATTATTTGGAATAGCCTTTTGCGACTAATCTAGCTTTGTATTTGTCTACGCTACATCTGACTTTCTTTTAATTTTAAAAGTCCATCTGCATCCTACAATGTTTTTGTGTTTGGGTGTCTCCACTATAGTCCAAGTACCATTTCTCATAAGAGCTTTAAGTTCATTGTCAATGGCTTCTTTCCCCTTGCTGTTTTTGATAGCTTCTTCATATGTGACAGGTTCTAGATTATTTATAGATGCAGTGTAGGCTTTGGGTTTAAATATCCAACTCTTTGCTCTAGTAATCATATGGTGACCGACATTAGTATCTTGATGTTGATCATCATCATGGTTATTGGATGCAGAATTGCTGGTTGACTCAGCTACACTCAAGGTTTTAAATCTCGGATTTTGGCCAATATCTCGGAAAAATATATCGGTTATCTCGGGCTATATATGAAACACTTATAACTAAACTAGCTGCCAAATCTTGGATTTTGGCTAATATCTCGGATTTTTCATCTCGGCGATCTCGCGGAGATTTAAAAGCCTTGCTACACTGCTTCTATTATTATCATCATTGTTTTTGTTTTCATCAATGTGGGGTGACAGATTGTCAGAAATGGAATCACTTGCGCTGCATTCTGATCTGGTTGTAGAGATGGTTGGCTGTCTGCCATTGAATTGGTCTTGACATGCCTTCACTCCAACCTCTTCAGTGCACTCCATTAAATCTGGTACATTCAGCAGTTTCATGCTGCTTTGTTCATGTTCACGATTGCATGTGTTGTTCTTATCTGCAAAAGGAAAAACAAATTCATTGAAAGTGACGTGTCTAGAAATATAAGTTTTCCCTTTTTTATCCAAGCATATGTAACCTTTTTTATTATTAGCATAACCCAAAAAGGTGCATGGGCTGGATCTTAGGTTGAGTTTATTTTTGTTGTACGGTCTGAGGTAAGGAAATCATAGATGTTGTAATCTGGCTTACGGTTAAATAACATCTCATGTGGTCTTTTATGGTTTAAGACTTTGGTAGGAAGCTTATTAATTAAGTAAATAGTTGTATTAAAAGCTTCATGCCAGAACTTCATGGGTAAACATGCTTGTGATAGAAGGGTTAAAACGGTGTCGACTATATGTCTGTATTTTCTTTCCACTAGACCGTTTTGTTCCGAAGTGTAAGGACACGTAATTCTATGTAGAATTCCCCTATCATTGAAATATTTCTTTAAAGGCATGAATTCTCCTCCTCCATGTGTTTGCACAATTTTAACAGCATGATTTGTTTGTTTTTCTATGAACTTGATGAAATGAATGGTAACATCACATGTGTCGGACTTGTTTTTGAGAAAATATATCCAAGTATATCTAGTATGAGCATCAACGAAGGAAAGATAATACCTGTAATTTTGTGACGAACATATCGGTGCTGGACCCCACAAGTCTGCAGCAATCAACTCCAGTGGCTTTGTATAGACAGTTTCAGAGTTGCTGAATGGCAACATATGGCTTTTACCTATTTGGCAATGCGTGCAAATGTGTGTGGCAGGTGAACTTTTATATGTTATGTTATTATCTTGTAAGATCTGTTTGACCACTTTGAAATTAGGGTGTCCCAATCTAAAGCGCCAAAAATTTAGAATATCACTGTTAGGGTCATTGTTGGAATTAATATCACTAACAGTATGATGATTATCACCATCAGATTTATCAATATGAAATTTCTCACATCAATATTGTTTTTATTACAAGAACTATCATGCACATTTCTTTTAATATTGCAGTTTTTGTCAATATCACTACTATCACAGTATGCATTATGGCATGAAAAACCCCTATTAGTGGCATTCTTGGATCTGATGTTGCTGAACTTGTATAATCCATTGTGCAAGTTACCCTACAACAATGTAGTTTTATTCAGTATATCTTTCACTACACAATATTTGGGGTGAAACTCGAAGTATACATTGTTATCATTGGAAAATTGAGAAACACTTATCAAGTTTTTTTTAATGCTAGGCACCCTTAGTAAATTATTTAAATAAAGTTGTCTTTTACCTTTTATGTAGCCATTTCCAACATGTGATATACTTACAGCTTCACCATTTCCCATATGTAACTTTTGTGTACCTGAATAATTTTTGTTTCCAAGATTGAGATTATGTAAACTATTGGTGATGTGGTTAGTCACCCCCGAGTCAGGATACCAATCATCAATGTTAGGATCATCAGACTGTGTAGAGTCATTACTGGTACTTTGCCCCTTGAATGTCATTGCTAGTTCTAATTTATTGATTAACTTGAGCTAGATTCGCGCTTGGTCCTCTTTGTTGTGACTGATTTGATTGAACTGTACTAAATTCAGAGTTGAATCTAAAATAGCACCTGTTGGCCGTATGTCCAAACTTATCACAAATCTGGCACTTTACACGGTTGTTATTGTTTGGCTACCTTCCACGACCTCTGCCCCTTTATTGTTGGCCACCCCTTTGACCTTGTGTCTCTGGTCGTTGCTGATTCGTTGTATTTTTCTGTTGTTTATTTCTTGAACTGACTGCCATATTGCTAGAATATTCATCCTGTATAGCCTTTCTTTGCTCTACTCTGCCTTCGTGTGCCAATAGTGCAGTGTGAACAAACTGAATATCTGGTAGGGTAGGTTGCGTGGCAAGGTATGTTACTAAAGATTCATATTCTTGATTAAGACCATTAGTGATGATTAACACTTGCTCATTGTCTGAAATTTTATGACCAACAACGCTGAGTCTATCGCTTCTTGATTTTAGTAAGATAATCTCTCATGCTCATATCTTCTTTCCTTATGCTTTGTAACTCTCTCCTATAATGCATGATTCTGGTCGATGCTTGGGCATTGAATATCTGCTCAATCGTCGTTCAGATCTCGTGTGATGTATTACATCCAACAATATGTGATAGAAGGCCAGTGCTAATAGATGATAGTAACCAAGATGCTAACAAACTATCTTGTTTCATGTACCTTGTATAATCAGAGTTGCTGATGAGATTTCCTTGTGTATCAGGTACCATAACGGGGGGTATGGTCAGTGTGCCTCTGATGTACTCTTGAAGGCCATATCCTCTGAGTGCTGTCTCGATTTGATACTTCCACAGTATGTAGTTATCCTTGTCAAGAGGAGTTGCGATGATTTGGATTTTCGGCTTTATAAGGACAGTGGCTGAGTTATTGATTATGGTAGTATCATTTCTTGAATTTGCGGATGTGACATCATCATTTTCACCTGCCATTGTGACGATAATGTGAAATTATTTGGCGAGGCAAGAAATTGCAGCCAAGATTTGGATAACAGAAATTCAGATCTGAAATCTGAAGTGCCGGATAAAGGAAAACAGGGATTCGGGGAAAATTCTTTGGCGAGGCAAGAAATTGCAGCCAAGAATTGGAATACAGAAATTCAGATTTGAAACCTTAAGTGTCGGATAAAGGAAAATAGGGATTCGGATGCCTCAAAAGGAACAAGGGATGAACTGCAGCCAGAAGAGAGATGAAGACTCTAATCTGATCTCTTCTAGGCGTGGCAGAAACGATGCAGCAGTCAAACAAGAACAGATGCCCCTTGATCGAGAAAGGTATAGCACTCCGATGATGATGTTATAATCTAAGGAACCGCAAAATAAGCCCCTTTCTTCGAATCGATTCAAGAAAAGACTGATTGTTGTGTTGTGATTCGTCCTCTAGTGGAGAAACAGACCTCTGATGAAGATGGTAAGAAAAGAAAAGATGATGCCGTGAGGCTATCAAGCTCTGATACCAAATTAGTGGAATGGAGAAATTCTATTTTATTGATGTAATAGAATTTGTACAAAAATGAATGAATTGTGTCAATACTGTACATAGCCGATGGCTTATATTTATACATACAGGAAACAAAATGATGTAAAAGCTATTGTAACATAAGCATAATGGTCCATAATTAATACAACGGTCAGATTAATGTGATAATGGGCTTTGTATAATGATCCAACTGATTGCATCTGTGGAGCCACATAGATATTATCTCTTGTCCCTTTTAAAAGTGGATGTAATATTGAACAGCTTAGACACTAAAATTAAAAATGACAGGTTCATGACGTGGTTGAGTCAAAATGATCAATGTTTTTGACCGGTTAGCGTGATCTTGCAAAAGGACAGTGACATCAAATAGTTGCACAATCAGCAAGCAAAATAGGAAAATTGTTTGATGTGTCAGTCATATTAGAAACCGAATACATAGATGATTAGGATCACGAAAGGAACTAAAACAAATAAAAATCCTACAAAAAAGAAAACAATAATTTGTCCAGAAATATTTGACTAATTTTTTTAAAAAAAAACATGAAGCGCCAAAACACCAGGCCTATGGGTATTATTCCACTCATTTAGCCAAATAAAAACAAACAAACAAACCCTCTCAATCTTCAAAAGGTACCTCAAGAAATAATCAACTTAGATTTGTTTAACTGGTCTTCATATGATGTTAAATGTTTTCATTAACACAAAGAATTCTTAGCTACATATAACAAAGAATTCATTAGTATGGGTAAATAATTTCATCCATGCTTATATCTGAAAAATATAGCATGGTAGAACATGCTTTTATAACAACAAATAGCTAGACTGTAAACACACAATCCCGAATCAACACTATAATAGAAATGAGAGCATACATACCCGCAAAGTATAAGTTTTCAACTATTACATTAGTGGGCCTGGCCCGTTGTTTATTTTTGAATCATTATGTGCCGTCGCACTGTTATGTATAGCAGTTGGATACAATGTACTATTTACCTTTAGCTTATATTACAAATTCATCAATAAAAACAACGTTGCTTCATCGTCTTCCTGTCGCAAGTTCTGGTTCTCAAAATTTATCTTTTCTTTAACTTGGTATCAGAGCTTTCCTTTGCCTAACGATATCAACAACTACAGATTGTAGGTGGTGTTTATACACATCAGAATTTGTCATCATTTGGGTATTCTTCGAGCTGTGATCTTCACATCATTTGGGAGTTATACAATATACATGATTTGTGTCTCGCCTAAATTCAAGTGAATTTGGCTGCATCTTGATTATATACACTGTATTGTTCGGTATAAACAGAATCAACCACCAAGAAGTCAACTCAAGAAAATCAAGAAAGTTACCAGATCAGTTTAGCCTCGTTAAGAAATATACTCAATGTAATCTTTTCGATCAGAGTTACCTCATCATCGTATCTTCTGGCTGCTCAAACCGATCCAGTCTTCTCTCCTTTCTTTCGAGCAATTTCGGCACCTAATCTATTTCCTACATTATGTTAATCCAAGTTTTCTGCATTACTGTGATCATGGGTGATGACCAGATCTGCAACATCAGCAACAGTGTCAATCCTGAAAATCCCACAACCACATCTGTTCAAAATTTGATCAAAAACAATGGTTAGTCCTCAGAGTCAATTAATCATTTTTCATCTTGAAGAAGAAGACAACTACTTGTTATGAAAACTACAAGTAGAAACATCAATACCTGGATATGATCTAGAGGGTTTTATTCTTGGAACAACTATTGTTTCAGCAAAATTTGTAACAAATAAGAGCAACAGAAATGTGGCAAACAAAGCATACACACAATTCTATAGACAAGACAAACTTATAAGCTCGTGGCTTTTATCATCCATCAGTGTCAATTTATTACCTTTAATGATTGGTTGTGAATCATCTAATAATATTTGGACAACTATAGAAAGTGAATTCAACAATCAATCTTCTGCTAAAGTCCTACACTATAAAAGACAACTTCGGAGTATCAAATGGAAAATTTGTCTATGAGAGAGTACATTTCGAAAGTCAAGAAGCTATGTGATCTCTTGAATGACACAGGTAACACGGTTCAAAACTCTGATCATGTTCTATATCCACTTAATGGATTGAAGGATGATTATGAAGCAATAATTGCTGTCATAACATCATAAAAGATTGTTCCACCAATAGATGAAGTTCATTCTATCTTAATATCTCACGAAGCAAGAATCAATAGTAAAAGAATTCAAGATACTAATTACAATGTCAATTTGGCTACTGGCTATAATTAAAAAAAAAAAAATCAAAACTCCAGTAAACCTGAAATGTCTTACCATAGACAAAGCAATGCCAACAGAGGCAGAGAAAGAGGCAGGTGGAATAATAATAGGCCTAAATGCCAAATCTGTGAGAAAATTGGACACACTACCCTGAAATTTTATTAGGTACAATTTAAATTATTCAGGAAAAGAAGATCAAAGAGAAGACAACAATCAAAGTGTTAATGTTGCACAAGCAAGTCAAGAAACCAACAGTCAAGACAATTCTACCAGAGGTAACAATTAGAGTGACATTGCCAGAATAGATAATATTCAAGATGATGGGTGGTACCCTAACTCAGTTGCAAAAAATCATATCACAAACTATCTTGATAACCTGAATCTTGAAAGCAAGGAATGTAGAGGTAATCATTTAAGTTATATACGCAATGGTAAGTGCATTCGAATTACTCATATTGTTAATGTTTGCTTAAAGGGTAAAAAACAACTATACTTGAATAATCTACTTATGGTCCCTAAAATTACTAAAAACTTGATTAGTTTATCTCAATTTACTAGGGACAATGGAACTTTGAAATTTTCTCTAAATATTGCTTAGTTAGAGACATTGTTACTAAAGATGTTATTCTACAGGGTGATGTCATCAATGGACTGTACAAGTTTAACCTTGTTAAATGCTAATAATGAAGGAAAAAGTTATTCTGCTAGTGACAAAAATGTTGTAATATGAATACGTAAACAAGAATAATGGCAGAAAAAATGTTTTTGATTTCTTTCAGTGTAAACTTGGACATCCAAGTGTTAAAACTGTTCTGAAATAATGAATGACAACAAAATCAAATTTAACCCTATTTCTTTGTCTTATAATTGTGATTATTATCAAATGGGAAAAAGTCATAAATTGCCTTTTGATGAATTTCCCACTGAGTACACTGAACCATTACAACTCATATCTATTGACTTATGGGGTCCAACACCTATTTATTCAAATTTTGGTTTTAAATATTGCATATTCTTTGTTGATGCACATATTAGGTTTACCTGGATTTAGTGCCTAAAAGCTAAATCTGATACATATAATGCTACCATAAATTTTATAACTATGACTAAAAGACAATTTGATTCTCAATTAAAAAAATCATCCATTCAGATATTGGTAGTGAGTTTAAGAGTTTGAGCAGCTACTTCCAAAAGAAAGGTATCATTCATAGGACTACCCATCCTTATAATTCTCAACAAAATGGTCTAGTTGAAAGAAAACACAAGCATATAGTAGAGTGCAACTTGACATTATTAGCTCAAGCTAGTATGCCATTAAAATTTTGGCTTGAATCCTTTAATACTGCTGTTTACCTAATAAATAGGCAACCAACAAAAGTATTAAATGGATCAACACCACTGGGAAATTTATACAATGTCAAGACAGACTATCAAAGTTTCAAAATCTTAGGTGCTTGTGTTTTCCATACTTAAGACCATATAATTCTAACAACTTGAATTTCAGGTCAAAGCATTGCACTTTTCTTAGCTATACTACTAACCAAAAAGCGTATAAGTGTATTGATGGCACAGGTAAAAATATATTAGCAGACATATGATGTTGAATGAGCAAATACTCCCTTACAATATAAAGGATATAAGGACTACAACCAAAGTTAGTAATGTTAAAACTTTAATACCTGCCATACCCTACATCAATGAAAACCGGCAACAAGTGGAGATGAATGAGAATGTTATTGCTCAAAGATCATTGCCTCCACAGAGAGAAGACAATGACAAAGTGAACCTCCCAGCCATGCCTCTCATCAATCTGGTTCAACACAGAGTTACAGCCAAGAAAATGAAGAAGAGCAAAACAATAGTCAAACTACTACATCTGAAGACACAATAGATTCAGGGGATGTAAATGATTCACCAGCAGCAGAACATCCAGTTCATCCTGGTCATCCTATGGTCACTAGGGTCAAAAGCGGTATTTTAAGCCAAAAATATTTGTTGTTGTAACCAATTCAATTGAGCCTGAAACCTTTGATGTAATAACCCGCAAAATCTGGGCCAGTTTAAAATTTTTATTTTGGCCATTTTAGCGAATTTTGAATATTTAAAATAGATTATTTTAAATAATATCGACGAGAAATTATTTTGAATATAATTCGAACATATATATTATACGCGTCGTCGTTAGAATATAAATAATTATATATAATTATAAATAAAATTGAAAATGGCGCGGTAGTTCGATAATTCGATTTCAAACTTCAATTGAATGTACCGGGTGCAAAACAATCCGGATTTTAGTGAAACCAAAAATAATCGAATCTAATAGTGAATATCTTTCCAGCGAATCCGAAAAATCAAAATTTCGTGGCGGGAATCAAAAGATATGTCCAGTTGAAAATTCTGAATAGTCGCTATGGAATTCAGGCCCTTAAAAATGGAAATTTTGCAAATGACCTCGGATTTCGACGAAACCAGTTTTGTTGGGTCCGTGGTGTCAAGTTATTGCTAAGTTTCAAATTTCATAATTTTTCGATTCAATATGTGAGCGTGGCAAAGGAAAATTCGTTTGACCAGTTTCAGTTGATTTTAATCGACTGGAAATTGGCCATTTTTCAAACGGTCTCAGAATTTGACGAAACTAGTTTTGTTAGGACCGTATTGTCAATACGAAGCTAGAAAATATTTTTCGAGAATTTTTAGAGTTAGTATGTGGCCCCGGTAATTTGAAATGTACGTTTAAAATTCAATATATAGAGTTATATTTTGATTTTGACGAAAACTGATTCAAACAGTAGAATCAGCCCACGATACATATCCCATTGTGTTCGGAATGGGGGTGAAACGCTATAGGCGACAGGCGGTGGGCCTCGTTTCGAGGTCGTATGTAAAAGTCAACTTTTTGTAAATTAAATAAAAAAATATATATATATACCTCTCCCCTTAAAACCGCTCTGCCCCCCCCCTTATTTCTTCGAACCGCTCAGAAACAAAAAGAAAGAAAAAAAAAACAAACGATCCTTCAAATCGATGGCGGAGGTCATCATCGCCACCACCGCAGGGAGGCTCCGACCGACTCGCCTACCCCCTCCTCCTCACTCCGACTCCAGCTCTTCCTTCCCCCTTGACGTGAAGAACCGCGACCCCCTCCACCAGAAAAGCCACCGCACCCCAATCCCGATGCCCTGACTCCAATCGCCGCCCCCTTGGACCACGCGCCACCAGATCCCTCCCCCCGACCACTCGACAGCGCCCCCCTGTAAGTTTATTTATTTATTTATTTTATTTTTATTTTATTTAAAACATATGTGAAAACTGTTTTTTTATTATGTTAAAACTGTTTTTTTATTATGTTAAAACTGTTTTTTTTATATTATGTTAAAAACTGATTTTTATGATTTTAAAAACTGATTTTATCTTATTTTTAAAAACTGAAAACTTATTTTCATTTTAAAAACTGAAATTAATGTTTTAGGAAAATAAAGAAAAAGATTGAATTTTTATAAAGAAAAAGATTGAATTTTTATAAAGAAAAAAGATTGAATTTCTATCACGAGAAGATTAGATTTTTCTTCGCTTAAAGAATAGATATTTCTTTGAATGAAAATAGATTTTCTTTGAAGTGGAAAATGGATTTTCCCTAGAATTGAAAAAGAGATTTTCTTTGAAATAAAAGATTAGATTTTCTTGGAATTGAAATATTTTTATGAGAATAAAAATAGAATTTTTATATAATGAACTTCGAAGTAAAAATTCGATTTTTATATATTGAACTTTGAAGTAAAAATTCGACTTTTATATATTGAACTTTGAAGTAAAAATTCGATTTTTATATATTGAACTTTGAAATAAAAATTCGATTTTTATATATTGAACTTTGAAGTAAAAATTCGATTTTTATATAATGAACTTCGAAATAAAAATTCGATTTTTATATATTGAACTTTGAAGTAAAAATTCGATTTTTATATATTGAACTTTAAAATAAAAATTCGATTTTTATATATTGAACTTTGAAGTAAAAATTCGATTTTTATATATTGAACTATGAAATAAAAATTCGATTTTTATATATTGAACTTTGAAATAAAAATTCGATTTTTATATATGGAATAGCGAAGTAAAAAATTCGATTTTTACATATATAGTGGCTACGGGCGACGAAGCGACAAAAAGGCGAGGTCGACGAAGAATTCTGCAAAAGAAGAGTCAGGATGATTGGATAGCTATTGGTGAGAATTTCTCACCTTTCAATTTCTTTTCTAGTTATATATATATACTAGGATGCAGACGGTGTTTAGTAGCACCCGACACAATCGTCCACAGACCATGGACTTGTTTGTTTGGCTGTTTGGTGATTGATTGCGATATTGGTTTGAATGTGGTTTGTGGTGTGAAAAATCGAATCGATAAATTGGTTAGGATTAGACGTGCGCCGTTATAAGGCGAAGGAGTAAGGCTAGGTTAGACTCTTACTCCAAATTTTGTGGTTTGCAAAATGAAATTGATTTGATTGATGTGTGAATGGCGTGGGCCTTCACTAGACCGGGGATAAGGCTAGGCCTTGTCCCGTTTCTAGTATCGTGCCGTTATGCTGCCGAAATTTTCTAAATGAGTTAGAAAAATAAAAATATCATTTTATTTAAAGAATGAATTGAATAGAAATTCATATGTTGAAATAAAATGTTTTGTCGTTAAAAATATAATTTTTAACGTGAAGTGAATAAAATAAAATATTCATTTATAAACCGGACGGTTTGTTTATGTACACCTATTTGAATGACATTGATTGGGACGATAAATTTTACACATCGCCCAACTGCACGAATAAAAATCTGTGTTTGATTGTTTGAAACCCCACACGGGTGTTGGGATGAAATTTGAAGTTCACTCATCCTGATTGATTAAATATGTCAATCGATTGATTGACAGGCTGTTATAAGCATTAGATATCTATATTTGATGCTTATACAGTGTAGTGCACTTTGGTTGATGGTTGATTATTTATCGTTGCTATTATATACATGTGTTGTATGAAAATCCATATAATTAACTTTATATGGTAATTGATTGGGCCTCATTCCAATCGTGAAAATAAAGAATATTTTGATAATAACAAATATTTTGATAATAGGAAATATTTGAAATAGAATATTTGAAAATAGAAATATGTGAAGCCGTGATGATTAGATTGACGCCATTTTGACGTGAACGATATTTATATTGAATTGAAAACGATTTCGAAATGAATTGAATTGAAAACGATTTCGAAATGAATTGAATTGAAAACGATTTCGAAATGAATTGAATTGAAAACGATTTCGAAATGAATTGAATTGAAAACGAATTCAAATTGAATTGAAATTTGAATTGAATAGAAATGAATTTTAAAACGAATATATACAGAAGAATTCAATTTTGATTTGAAATTGAAATGGAAGTTGAAAATGTTTTTGAAACGAATTCAAAACTATTTATAAAATTCGTTTTAAATAGAAATCGATGAAATATATATTATATATATAATATAATGGCCTGAATAGAACGCGCCGCGCCGCGGTAGTTCGCGAATTTCGACCATTTATTTCAAACGGACATTACGGGAGATTCGACCGTCGGATTCTCCTAAAACCGGAACCGTTGGGTTCGTATCGAAAAGAGCTTTCTAACGAATATTAGAAATTTGAAATCTAATGGTTGGATTTGGAATTATGTCCAAATCAAATTTGAAAAAGGTCGCTGTAAGTGCAGTTCGATAGCCGTTGATGGAAATCGACTGTACGGGCCTTGATAAAATTATTAAAAATATTAATAATTTGTGTAAAATCATAAGAAATGATTTAGAAAGAATTGGGATGAAAAACTCCATATTTGAAAAGATAAAAATAGATTTTTATCGAAATGAACTGGTTTTGAACTAGAATTATAATTCTATTTATTTTTAAATAAATAAATTGAATTTGAAATGGTTTTAAAAATAACCAGAATTTCCAATGATTGCATTGGAATGGATTTGAATCGAAATTGTCTTTGGAATATTTCGATGTTGGAATTCGTGATTATACAGATGTTGTTATGGAAATTTGAAAGATATATATTTATATTGTTATTTCCAATACGACATTTGTTAGTCGTAGAATTCGATATTGAATATAAGCCGATATATTTTCTATTCAGAGCCTTGTATTGAATATCGAATGTGATTTGGGTTTGTCGTGAATGGTGTCTTCACTAACACTGTTCTTGAATCCAGTTGAGAAAAGATTAAATCTTTTTATTTATATTTAATGAAGTGTACCAATTAAATAATATTTAATTGGAATTGAATGGATATTGATTTTTGGGTTTATCGTGAACAGTGTTTTAAACAACACTCGTTCTTTAACCCAATAATTAATGAATGTGATTTTGGGTTTATCGTGAACTGTGTTTTTAAAATGACACTGATTCTTTAACCCAGTTAAAGATTAAAACTAAGTGGAGTTTTAATGAACCTTTAATTAGATTGAAAAGATCGAAAATGGAGTACCACCAGTTTTGCTCCAGGCGATAGTTAAATCTTTAATTAGATTTGAACGTGAAATGGTAATTGAATTTACCGATAACACTGTGGTGTTAGATATGAAGTATTACCAGTTTTACTTCATGGGATGAATAGGTTGGGATTGGGAAATAAAATAAATGATTACTTTGGTGTGGTTCGCTAATCCCGACTAGTTTGAATTGATATTCAAAGGAGATTAAAGAATAAATTTAAAGAATTTATCTTGGATAAAATTAATGGGAACTTTTCCCAAAGTATAGGAATATTTGAATAAAAGAATATTATGAATTGGAATGAGGCGTATGTTGTGTTTGTGTAACACTTTTATAATATATACGCGAGTTATTCAGAAAGACCGGGTTTATCCCATTCTGAATAACTGTTTCGACGTGGTGTCGAAGATGAAGACGGTGGTCGAAGACCGGAAGTCTTCACGTCGTTTGGGTGCTTACTGATGATCTTGATTGGGCTATACACCCAAGAAGATGGAAACAGTTGGTGATCGTCCAGACGTACTTGGAGATCGAAGGATATGCGGGGTACTAGGTGCCTCCGGTTTCGTTCAGACCCAGAACGGACTTGTAAATGGATTGTGTGTCTGACATTGGATTTTAGTCAGTGTGATTGATTTCTATTAAATATATATCTGCTTGGCGGCGGAGAATTTATTCTCTTGCTTAACGCCCTTCTCTGAGACGTACAAGCTCAGGGGTTATATATTGATGGATATCAAACGCATAGAGTGAATTGCCTGTGTGGCATGCCTAAGTGGCAATTGATCGAGGCTTCTGTTGAAAAGCAAAGTCTTGTGGTGATGATCAAAGCACGGCCTTTGTGGCGTAGCTTTGTGTAACGTTTACCTCGCGTGTTTCACACCCGGTATGAACCAAAAATGGGAGACGGACCTCAGGGAGGACTTGCGTTTCTTTCTAGTTAGAAGTGGCGTCAGTGGTTTTACACGCCCTGACGAGTTTGACTTATGTGGTTGTTGCTGTTGCGAGGCGCCTCGATTATATCGGTTTCGGCCGATGCATTCTGGTCGGCAGACGGACCAGACTTACACCCCATAGGGTGGGGAAACGTAGTGTTCAGGGTTTAAGTTTAATCCACATCGGTGGACCGGCCCTGTCGCTCCAAGGCTTGACTGAGTACTTGCCTGTGGCTCGGGCTAGAGAGTCACGAATCGGTTGAGGACTATCTTTTGCCTCGGTTCATAGACGGAAATCCAATTTCCAAATACGTGACTTTGCGGTTTTATTTGTAAACCTATATATGGCGACATAGTGGCATGGGACGCTCATGCCGCCTATGATTGATACTTATGATTTGAAGTTGTTTTATACGCTATGCACTTATAATAGTATCAAATGATTTGTTTTAAACGTATCAAGCATTCTTTGGCTGTTATAAGGGAAAACTCTATCCCCCGGCTTGCGTTGCATTGTGTGATAGGACCTGGGTCTTATAACAGCTTCATTTTTCTTTATTTAGCATTGCGCTGTTTGATTTATGCACTGGTATTCTTGGGAGGAAACCCGTTCCGTGTTATACGGCGTGGTCCCTTGATTTACCTAATGATTTAAAATAAAGATTAACTGTTTTAGTTCTCACACCAGTCCCATGACTGACCTGGAGTTTATTGTTTTAACCTAAACTCTGGGTGCCCTTATTTTGACACGGGCAGCTAGTAGTTTTGGTTTTGCAGATTTATATTCACAGGGTCCTGGTTTACAGCTGGAACGATATCCGGAAAGCTTTGTATCCGTATATCTCATTCTAGTTGTGTATTGTATTATTTTCCGCTGCTATGTATTTAAATGTAATTTAAATCTCTGATATTTCTGTGTAATATTCATTTATACTCTGTATATTCTTGTAATCTGATGCATTGTGGTAATATACAGTGAAATGTTCTTTCGTATGCGTTCTGTTGTGTCGTGTTCTCAAACGATAGGGCGTTTTCGAACGGCCTGGATCGGTTTAGCGACTGGTTCCGACCGAGCGAAATTCCTTCTCGTCACATTTGGTATCAGAGCTTTGGTTTACAAAGCAGAGAACAAGGCACATTAGAAACATACGAAAGAATTCATCAGATATTGGATTAGTAAAATCCAATGGGAATGACTCGTTAGAGATGGGACCAGTAGTATCCTAGAACGAGTGTGAAGAGTAAATTTTTTTAAGTGAAAACAAATTTTTGTTTTGAAAATTTAAATCAATTATTCGTATTTGATTATCTATTTATATTGAGTTGGACAGTCCAGTATATAAAGATTTTGCGTATACGTCTGATCCACGTGTATTTGAAATTTTAATATATTGGATAGATGTAGCAACACACTCTAGTCGCCCGAAGATGATATTGATGATAGCGATCGCATCATCAACATTTATATTCGTGTTTCGAAGGTGTGATTTCTATATATTTCCATTAGACTGGTGTGAGAACCAAATCTAATATAGGTAGAGTACATTGTTGTGAATTGGCATCAAAAACATGATTTTTGTATATGTATCGAAATTATGAATTTGAAACTCTAATTCACTAATTGATTGATGTTTGTGTTGTTTGTTTATTTGGTTGATAATTTTTAGCCATTTAGCATAATAGTATCAAATATTGAACTATATTGAAAATTGGTCGCATTTGCTTGCATATACATATACTTACATTGAACAGGTCATAGCAAGGAGGCTAGAGCAGAGAATAAAATTTGTTTGCCCGACAAATAGGTACATGTTTACTACATAATTTCCTGTTTTGTTTGGGTGATGATGATTTTGTGAGCCTATTGGCTAGCCGCTTGGCTTTTTCTTTTTCTTTTTGAGATCTGAAGGACCGGGGAAGCTATTTGAAATTCCCGGATGCTCCCGGTGCAGGGGAGGTTATGGCGAATTTTTTCAAAAATTTAGGATGTTAGCCAAATTTTTGAAATTTTGAAAATTCTCAGAAACCAAAAAGTTGGAGAATGCAAGCCAGATCGAACGTAGGATTGATTGATCAAACCACTTTCGACTTTGTTCCTTTTCGGGGATGAAAAGTTTTAAGTGGGGGAGATTGTAATAACCCGCAAAATCTGGGCCAGTTTAAAATTTTTATTTTGGCCATTTTTGCGAATTTTGAATATTTAAAATAGATTATTTTAAATAATATCGACGAGAAATTATTTTGAATATAATTCGAACGTATATATTATACACGTCGTCGTTAGAATATAAATAATTATATATAATTATAAATAAAATTGAAAATGGCGCGGTAGTTCGATAATTCGATTTCAAACTTCAATTGAATGTACCGGGTGCAAAACAATCCGGATTTTAGTGAAACCAAAAATAATGGAATCTAATAGTGAATATCTTTCCAGCGAATCCGAAAAATCAAAATTTCGTGGCGGGAATCAAAAGATATGTCCAGTTGAAAATTCTGAATAGTCGCTATGGAATTCAGGCCCTTAAAAATGGACATTTTGCAAATGACCTCGGATTTCGACGAAACCAGTTTTGTTGGGTCCGTGGTGTCAAGTTATTGCTAAGTTTAAAATTTCATAATTTTTCGATTCAATATGTGAGCGTGGCAAAGGAAAACGCGTTTGACCAGTTTCAGTTGATTTTAATCGACTGGAAATTGGCCATTTTTCAAACGGTCTCAGAATTTGACGAAACTAGTTTTGTTAGGGCCGTATTGTCAATACGAAGCTAGAAAATATTTTTCGAGAATTTTTAGAGTTAGTATGTGGCCCCGGTAATTTGAAATGTACGTTTAAAATTCAATATATAGAGTTATATTTTGATTTTGACGAAAACTGATTCAAACAGTAGAATCAGCCCACGATACATATCCCATTGTGTTCGGAATGGGGGTGAAACGCTATAGGCGACAGGCGGTGGGCCTCGTTTCGAGGTCGTATGTAAAAGTCAACTTTTTGTAAATTAAATAAAAAAATATATATATATACCTCTCCCCTTAAAACCGCTCTGCCCCCCCCCCCCCTTATTTCTTCGAACCGCTCAGAAACAAAAAGAAAGAAAAAAAAAACAAACGATCCTTCAAATCGATGGCGGAGGTCATCATCGCCACCACCGCAGGGAGGCTCCGACCGACTCGCCCACCCCCTCCTCCTCACTCCGACTCCAGCTCTTCCTTCCCCCTTGACGTGAAGAACCGCGACCCCCTCCACCAGAAAAGCCACCGCACCCCAATCCCGATGCCCTGACTCCAATCGCCGCCCCCTTGGACCACGCGCCACCAGATCCCTCCCCCCCGACCACTCGACAGCGCCCCCCTGTAAGTTTTTTTATTTATTTATTTTATTTTTATTTTATTTAAAACATATGTGAAAACTGTTTTTTTATTATGTTAAAACTGTTTTTTTATTATGTTAAAACTGTTTTTTTTTATATTATGTTAAAAACTGATTTTTATGATTTTAAAAACTGATTTTATCTTATTTTTAAAAACTGAAAACTTGTTTTCATTTTAAAAACTGAAATTAATGTTTTAGGGAAATAAAGAAAAAGATTGAATTTTTATAAAGAAAAAGATTGAATTTTTATAAAGAAAAAAGATTGAATTTCTATCACGAGAAGATTAGATTTTTCTTCGCTTAAAGAATAGATATTTCTTTGAATGAAAATAGATTTTCTTTGAAATGGAAAATGGATTTTCCCTAGAATTGAAAAAGAGATTTTCTTTGAAATAAAAGATTAGATTTTCTTGGAATTGAAATATTTTTATGAGAATAAAAATAGAATTTTTATATAATGAACTTCGAAGTAAAAATTCGATTTTTATATATTGAACTTTGAAGTAAAAATTCGATTTTTATATATTGAACTTTGAAGTAAAAATTCGATTTTTATATATTGAACTTTGAAATAAAAATTCGATTTTTATATATTGAACTTTGAAGTAAAAATTCGATTTTTATATAATGAACTTCGAAATAAAAATTCAATTTTTATATATTGAACATTGAAGTAAAAATTCGATTTTTATATATTGAACTTTAAAATAAAAATTCGATTTTTATATATTGAACTTTGAAGTAAAAATTCGATTTTTATATATTGAACTATGAAATAAAAATTCGATTTTTATATATTGAACTTTGAAATAAAAATTCGATTTTTATATATGGAATAGCGAAGTAAAAAATTCGATTTTTACATATATAGTGGCTACGGGCGACGAAGCGACAAAAAGGCGAGGTCGACGAAGAATTCTGCAAAAGAAGAGTCAGGATGATTGGATAGCTATTGGTGAGAATTTCTCACCTTTCAATTTCTTTTCTAGTTATATATATATACTAGGATGCAGACGGTGTTTAGTAGCACCCGACACAATCGTCCACAGACCATGGACTTGTTTGTTTGGCTGTTTGGTGATTGATTGCGATATTGGTTTGAATGTGGTTTGTGGTGTGAAAAATCGAATCGATAAATTGGTTAGGATTAGACGTGCGCCGTTATAAGGCGAAGGAGTAAGGCTAGGTTAGACTCTTACTCCAAATTTTGTGGTTTGCAAAATGAAATTGATTTGATTGATGTGTGAAAGGCGTGGGCCTTCACTAGACTGGGGATAAGGCTAGGCCTTGTCCCGTTTCTAGTATCGTGCCATTATGCTGCCGAAATTTTCTAAATGAGTTAGAAAAATAAAAATATCATTTTATTTAAAGAATGAATTGAATAGAAATTCATATGTTGAAATAAAATGTTTTGTCGTTAAAAATATAATTTTTAACGTGAAGTGAATAAAATAAAATATTCATTTATAAACCGAACGGTTTGTTTATGTACACCTATTTGAATGACATTGATTGGGACGATAAATTTTACACATCGCCCAACTGCACGAATAAAAATCTGTGTTTGATTGTTTGAAACCCCACACGGGTGTTGGGATGAAATTTGAAGTTCACTCATCCTGATTGATTAAATATGTCAATCGATTGATTGACAGGCTGTTATAAGCATTAGATATCTATATTTGATGCTTATACAGTGTAGTGCACTTTGGTTGATGGTTGATTATTTATCGTTGCTATTATATACATGTGTTGTATGAAAATCCATATAATTAACTTTATATGGTAATTGATTGGGCCTCATTCCAATCGTGAAAATAAAGAATATTTTGATAATAACAAATATTTTGATAATAGGAAATATTTGAAATAGAATATTTGAAAATAGAAATATGTGAAGCCGTGATGATTAGATTGACGCCATTTTGACGTGAACGATATTTATATTGAATTGAAAACGATTTCGAAATGAATTGAATTGAAAACGATTTCGAAATGAATTGAATTGAAAACGATTTCGAAATGAATTGAATTGAAAACGATTTCGAAATGAATTGAATTGAAAACGAATTCAAATTGAATTGAAATTTGAATTGAATAGAAATGAATTTTAAAACGAATATATACAGAAGAATTCAATTTTGATTTGAATTTGAAATGGAAGTTGAAAATGTTTTTGAAACGAATTCAAAACTATTTATAAAATTCGTTTTAAATAGAAATGGACGAAATATATATTATATATATTATATATATAATATAATGGCCTGAATAGAACGCGCCGCGCCGCGGTAGTTCGCGAATTTCGACCATTTATTTCAAACGGACATTACGGGAGATCCGACCGTCGGATTCTCCTAAAACCGGAACCATTGGGTTCGTATCGAAAAGAGCTTTCTAACGAATATTAGAAATTTGAAATCTAACGGTTGGATTTGGAATTATGTCCAAATCAAATTTGAAAAAGGTCGCTGTAAGTGCAGTTCGATAGCCGTTGATGGAAATCGACTGTACGGGCCTTGATAAAATTATTAAAAATATTAATAATTTGTGTAAAATCATAAGAAATGATTTAGAAAGAATTGGGATGAAAAACTCCATATTTGAAAAGATAAAAATAGATTTTTATCGAAATGAACTGGTTTTGAACTAGAATTATAATTCTATTTATTTTTAAATAAATAAATTGAATTTGAAATGGTTTTAAAAATAACCAGAATTTCCAATGATTGCATTGGAATGGATTTGAATCGAAATTGTCTTTGGAATATTTCGATGTTGGAATTCGTGATTATACAGATGTTGTTATGGAAATTTGAAAGATATATATTTATATTGTTATTTCCAATACGACATTTGTTAGTCGTAGAATTCGATATTGAATATAAGCCGATATATTTTCTATTCAGAGCCTTGTATTGAATATCGAATGTGATTTGGGTTTGTCGTGAATGGTGTCTTCACTAACACTGTTCTTGAACCCAGTTGAGAAAAGATTAAATCTTTTTATTTAGATTTAATGAAGTGTACCAATTAAATAATATTTAATTGGAATTGAATGGATATTGATTTTTGGGTTTATCGTGAACAGTGTTTTAAACAACACTCGTTCTTTAACCCAATAATTAATGAATGTGATTTTGGGTTTATCGTGAACTGTGTTTTTAAAATGACACTGATTCTTTAGCCCAGTTAAAGATTAAAACTAAGTGGAGTTTTAATGAACCTTTAATTAGATTGAAAAGATCGAAAATGGAGTACCACCAGTTTTGCTCCAGGCGATAGTTAAATCTTTAATTAGATTTGAACGTGAAATGGTAATTGAATTTACCGATAACACTGTGGTGTTAGATATGAAGTATTACCAGTTTTACTTCATGGGATGAATAGGTTGGGATTGGGAAATAAAATAAATGATTACTTCGGTGTGGTTCGCTAATCCCGACTAGTTTGAATTGATATTCAAAGGAGATTAAAGAATAAATTTAAAGAATTTATCTTGGATAAAATTAATGGGAACTTTTCCCAAAGTATAGGAATATTTGAATAAAAGAATATTCTGAATTGGAATGAGGCGTATGTTGTGTTTGTGTAACACTTTTATAATATATACGCGAGTTATTCAGAAAGACCGGGTTTATCCCATTCTGAATAACTGTTTCGACGTGGTGTCGAAGATGAAGACGGTGGTCGAAGACCGGAAGTCTTCACGTCGTTTGGGTGCTTACTGATGATCTTGATTGGGCTGTACACCCAAGAAGATGGAAACAGTTGGTGATCGTCCAGACGTACTTGGAGATCGAAGGATATGCAGGGTACTAGGTGCCTCCGGTTTCGTTCAGACCCAGAACGGACTTGTAAATGGACTGTGTGTCTGACATTGGATTTTAGTCTGTGTGATTGATTTCTATTAAATATATATCTGCTTGGTGGCGGAGAATTTATTCTCTTGCTTAACGCCCTTCTCTGAGACGTACGAGCTCAGGGGTTATATATTGATGGATATCAAACGCATGGAGTGAATTGCCTGTGTGGCATGCCTAAGTGGCAATTGATCGAGGCTTCTGTTGAAAAGCAAAGTCTTGTGGTGATGATCAAAGCACGGCCTTTGTGGCGTAGCTTTGTGTAACGTTTACCTCGCGTGTTTCACACCCGATATGAACCAAAAACGGGAGACGGACCTCAGGGAGGACTTGCGTTTCTTTCTAGTTAGAAGTGGCGTCAGTGGTTTTACACGCCCTGACGAGTTTGACTTATGTGGTTGTTGCTGTTGCGAGGCGCCTCGGTTATATCGGTTTCGGCCGATGCATTCTGGTCGGCAGACGGACCAGACTTACACCCCATAGGGTGGGGAAACGTAGTGTTCAGGGTTTAAGTTTAATCCACATCGGTGGACCGGCCCTGTCGCTCCAAGGCTTGACTGAGTACTTGCCTGTGGCTCGGGCTAGAGAGTCACGAATCGGTTGAGGACTATCTTTTGCCTCGGTTCATAGACGGAAATCCAATTTCCAAATACGTGACTTTGCGGTTTTATTTGTAAACCTATATATGGCGACATAGTGGCATGGGACGCTCATGCCGCCTATGATTGATACTTATGATTTGAAGTTGTTTTATACGCTATGCACTTATAATAGTATCAAATGATTTGTTTTAAACGTATCAAGCATTCTTTGGCTGTTATAAGGGAAAACCCTATCCCCCGGCTTGCGTTGCATTGTGTGATAGGACCTGGGTCTTATAACAGCTTCATTTTTCTTTATTTAGCATTGCGCTGTTTGATTTATGCACTGGTATTCTTGGGAGGAAACCCGTTCCGTGTTATACGGCGTGGTCCCTTGATTTACCTAATGATTTAAAATAAAGATTAACTGTTTTAGTTCTCACACCAGTCCCATGACTGACCTGGAGTTTATTGTTTTAACCTAAACTCTGGGTGCCCTTATTTTGACATGGGCAGCTAGTAGTTTTGGTTTTACAGATTTATATTCACAGGGTCCTGGTTTACAGCTGGAACGATATCCGGAAAGCTTTGTATCCGTATATCTCATTCTAGTTGTGTATTGTATTATTTTCCGCTGCTATGTATTTAAATGTATTTTAAATCTCTGATATTTCTGTGTAATATTCATTTATACTCTGTATATTCTTGTAATCTGATGCATTGTGGTAATATACAGTGAAATGTTCTTTCATATGCGTTCTGTTGTTTCGTGTTCTCAAACGATAGGGCGTTTTCGAACGGCCTGGATCGGTTTAGCGACTGGTTCGGACCGAGCGAAATTCCTTCTCGTCACATTTGATCAAGCTGTCAAAGATAAGACTGGAAGCCGACAATAGAAGATGAGTATAAATGTATAATGCTCTCATCAAAAACAAGACTTGGCATCTTGTATGTCCACCTACTAATAAAAATATAGTTGGTTGTAGATGGACATACAAATTAAAGAAAAATCCAGATGGCTCAACTAACAAGTACAATGCTAGATTAGTTGCCAAAGGTTTTACATATGTATATGATTTTGATTTTAATCAAACATTTTCACCTGTAGTAAGCCCAACTAAATTAGGCTAATTCTGACTATAGCTTTATACAAAAATTGGCATGTTAGACATTTAAATGTTAACAATGCATTTCTTAATGGTGTTCTTTAAGAAGAAATTTATATGATCAACCACCTGGATACAATACAGATTCCGGCCCACTATGTCTGTAAACTTAATAAAGCCTTATATGGATTAAAATAAACACCACGAATCTGGGTTATTAGACTGAAAAATACCTTACAAAAATTAGTTTTTCGGTCCACTAAATCAGACAACTCAATGTTTGCTAAAAATGACAACCAAATATGAATCTACATACTTATATATGTAGATGATCTGATAGTCACTGGAGATAGTATTACAAACACAGATAAGTTGAATCAATATTCAAACCATTAGTTTTCCATTAATAATTTTGGTGAGTTAAAATATTTTCTTGGCATAGAAGTAAAAAGAGAAAACAATGGAATGATTCTATGCCAAAAAAAGTATATCACTAAACTATCAAATAAAACCAAGATGTTGAATGATAACCCCCAACTAACACTTATGATAAGCGGTCAAAGTCACTCTAAGTACAGGGGAAGCAATACCCTACGTCAACAAATACAAAAGTGTAGTAGGGGTATTACAGTATGCCACTATAACATGACCTGACATTGCTTTCATTGTTGATAAAATATCTCAATTCATGCATAATCCTCTTGACACACGTTGGAAAGCAGTAGAAAGAATTTAAGGTATCTAAAGGGAATAATAAACTATGGACTGGCCTTGAGGATCGGTCAACATCTGAATATAATTGGATACATGTATGCTAACTAGGCATCAGATCCAGATGACATGAGATCAACAACTGGGTACTCCATCTACATTGGAAAAAGCTTAATTTCATGGTGTTCTAAAATGCATCCTACTATTTCGAGATCCAACACTGAAGTTGAATACAGAAGCATTATAAATGCTACAGCAAAGATTAAGTGGTTACAATCATGACTGGATGAGCTAAAATTAAAGTCAAACATAAGACTTGTACCATGGAGTGACAATAAGGGTGCAGTATACATGTCTGAAAACCTAGTACAACATGCAAGAACTAATCATATAGGAATAGATATATACTTTGTTAGAGATCTAGTTCAAAACGGAGAAATAGAGATAAAATATGTACCTGGGATCTATCAACGAACATATCTACTGACTAAAGCTATTTCAGTCAAGAATTTTACTGGACTTTGTCCAGATCTTAATGTCATAGCCAAATATAAAAAAGTTAATCAAAGCAACAAACTTCCAGACATCAAAGCATGCAGCCTTGAATCAAAGAATCTGTATAATCAGCAAAGCCTTAACTGTGAAAGCTCAATCAAATTGCAAGATAGCAAGAGACTCAGCAATCTCTCCAAAACTGCCAATTCGAGATGGCAATATCCCAGATCTGACACGAGAAAGACTCGAAGAGACACTAGAGTTCAATTTTCAGTAGAAGATTCAAGGAGCCGCCATGAGAGAAAGCAAGGCCAGGGTTACACGAACCATAGTTTTGAGGGGATGTAATAGAAATGAGAGCGTAACTACCGGCCCCAATATCTTCAGCAAAGAATAAGTGTTCAACTATTAAATTACTGGGCATGGCCCATTGTTTATTTTTGAATTGTTATGTGTTGCCGCACTATTTTATATTGCAGCCGAATACAATGTACTATTCACTTTCGCTCAATATACATATTCTTCAATAAAAACAATCTTGCTTCATCTTCCTTTCACAAGTTCTGCTTCTCTAATTTATCCTCTCTTTAACTCACTAAAATCAGATAATATGTATCATCTTACCAATAATGACATAATTCAAGGCACTTGACATTAACCTGAGTTTATAACTCCATATATAAACAAAATGCAAGAAATACATTACACAAAAAAGGAAAGACAATTTCCAAGATTTGCTAGAAATTGCTAGCTTGTTCCCTTTTTTCCCGATGACCAGTTAGATGAAGAAGATAATCAAGAGCCTCATGCTCTACCTACCAATTATACTTTGATGGTCCATCCACATGTTACCAAGTGTTTAACACTAAAATAATACAATACTTGGTTTGGCACTGAAATCAGTGCTTATCTTTTTATTATAGGTATAAAAGTGAAAGGGATAATTATCTTAACTTCATTCAGTTCTGGCTAGTACATATAAAAGTAGAAAATGAACTTAATCCACATAATACACTAAGTATATGCTTGGCTTTATTACATTTACAGTTATCATAGACAGTTTCATGACACGTATTTACAGTACATAGTTTTCATCAATAGCAAACTTTAGGGTATATATTTCAAGTAAAACAAGTTTAAAAAATTGTTGACGGTAAAGAAAATGCTAAAAAATAAATAAAAGGCAAAACTCGCTTATAGTTTTGTACACAATTCATTGTGCTTCTTTTTAGTTTATCATGCATATATTTATAGCAAATACAAGATATGGTGTATGAAATGATCTATACATTAGTGGCAAATTTATTCTTCATGAAACCTAGATTCAGGAAAGAAATAATTTTTTTCCGCTTAGCACAAAACAATCCAAATTAAAATTGGAACAATAAAGAATGTTATGGAAATATGCGCCTTTTGCGTAAGCGATTATGTTAGCATTGTGAGAATAAAACATTACAATGCCTATTCTCTATAACAAACGGAAGTTGGGCCAAACTTCATTTTGTTATTGGGCCAAGCACGTTGCAAATACTTTTTTACATTTTGTTGTATGGTGTATTATAAATACACATGTATCAACTCACTGTATCATAATCAAAGAAAAGTGTCAATAAAAGTACAATCAATTTTTTCTCCAAAAACATTTCACACATAAAAGTCTATATTGTGTCAACTCTTTACATGGTATCAGAGCCGACAACTACTTCACAACAATCGTATAATCAACACAAAGTGTGATTAGAGTGGGAAACTAATCAGAAAAGCTTCAGCATATGAGTTTTATCTCATCAGAGATTCACATGTCATCATCTTAGATTAGAATTCAGTGTATCAATAGTGTGCTTCGCAAGAATCTGATATTTGGCTGCATCAAAGTAAATGTCACTAAATCCAGTTTCAAAACAACAAAGAAAACTGAATTTAAAAATCAAGAATCAACCCAACAAAATCCAAGAAAGTGCTATACATACATACTCATCAATATATGCAATATTTGAGTAAGTGTTTCTCATACCTAGGTCAAGAGATTGTTAGGGATGAGAATCAAATTTCTTAAGGCAAAACAAACACGAGGGGGAGTGAAAAGTTTTTTAAGGAACTTATAGAAATCTTAACCAATTATCAATTACACAAACTACTATATGAATCACAAAATGAATATTACAACAGAAACAATCACAGATGTAGATATAAACAAAAGTAAAATGCAGAAAAGGAAAGAACACACCGGATTTTGTACTGGTTCGGATTACTCCTACGTCCAGTCCCTTGTGCTGAGTTTTATTAATACCAGTATCCAATTACCACACCCTTGATTTGACGGCTACAAGGTTAACACTGCTCCTTTTCCTTGATTTACGGGCTACAAGGAACACACCCTATCCTTTTCCTTGATTTCAGGGCTACAAGTAACATGCACTTCCTATTTCTGATTACAATTTCCCTAGAACTCTGGAGTAACACGTCCAAACAAAGAGTATTTATTAGAGATTGAAAATAGAAGAAGAATGATATAGTTTGTATTGAAATAAGCAGAGTATAAGTGTAGAATCATAGAAAATTAAGAAGAATAATGGTGTTATGTAAAGTAGGGAAGAAGTAGATGATAAATAATGAAAATATTTGATAATGAGGCCTTTATATAGTCTTCCAAGAGACACAACCGTTTCTAAAATGATTTAAAATGAAAAGACACAACTTTTAAATTCAAATAAAATGTGACGGCTATACGTCGACAGGTAACAATGTGTATGTCGACATAATTATTATAAATTTGAATTTTAAATCATTTTTAAATTATTTAAACTAATATATATATATATATATATATTCTGGAAATTCCTGAAACAAAACTAGTTGTTATAATATAATTTTCCAAGTATAAAATCATAGTAAAATATAATTTAAACATGTGATTAAAAAACTATTTACAAATGATATAAAAATGTATAATATAGTTATAAACATATATAATTATAAAACTTTATTATATGTTTATATATATATATATATGTATGTAATATAAGAAACTTGGGAAGTATATATATTTGAAATCATAAGTTTAAAATCCTTAAATGATTAAAAATCATTTTGAAAGTAATTTTGGAAACAGTTTGAAATTAATTTAAAAAGAGATAATTTGAAAACACAAATTGACTGCTATTCAGAGTTTTACATACTAACTAGACTCTATTACTCTGATAATCTTGATATCTTGATACTCATGAGACTCGATTCTCCTTTGAAATCTTTGAATCTCTTAACTGTGCAATCTTTAATATCTATTACCTGCATATAAATCTTGTTTATACATATATATATTTTGGATAAAAGTGTTAGTATATATATTTTATAGTTAATAATGATAATGATTGAAACAAGGTTGTTGTCATCAAAACATCATCAATATTCCATTCTCCAACAATCTCCCCTTTTTTGATGATGACAACCTTGATTTATAAAATATTCATATATGTCAATCTGATTCTTCGATTACTCCCTCTCTTATTATGAATTCCTTCTAACTCCCCCTTAAACTATACCTATTCTATACCTATTTTTATAATTTCTCCCCCTTTCTCATTAACAAAAAGTATATATATTTATACTCCTTTTAAATTTATGAATGGTCGTAGGGACTAATCCTATAACTGCCTCTTAATTTATAACTCTTCTTAAATCTACAACTCCCCCTAAATCTATGGATATCTTATTATTATTCTATCAAGTAAACCAAATAGGAGTATAACAAATGTAATCATTGTAAATTTAAAATCAAACAAACAATCCAACCGGTATTTACAAAGAAAGTCAATTATTTACAAGTTTTTTATATCAAATTAAAAACACATCACATATATAAAGCATACCAATCAAATCAAACAAGTTTATTCATTCATACATTTCTTGGAATTTCCATCCATCCATCTCCACCGAAGATTTGATCCGCTTTTATGACTTACTAGTCTTCATTGTCCTTGGTGAGAGATGCTCCGATGATGTTGTCATCATCATCCCGGGAAAGAGAAGAGATCATCCAACGGATAACATCAAAGTGTTTTTGTTCAATCATTTTTATCTGACTTAATTCTAAATGACGTTGATTTCGGAGAATGATAGATAGGATATTCTTGAAAGAATTGAGAATTTTTTCAAGATTTTCACTTAGATTGTGAATAGGATTAGCCATTAATTTGATTATATAGGAAGAGAGTGATTAGAGGAGAAGTAGAGAAGTAAAAACGATTTATTCTGAAAGAAAATGGAATATATATATATATAGTCAGGAATTTGTTTGAAATTGAGTAGACACAACATAGTTATTAAAAAAAATCAAATTTGAACAAATTTGAATTTTTGGCAGTTATATGTCGACATACGCATTCGTATGTCGACATACCCATGTATTTTTGGGTATTTTGAACTTTTACTCAATTTTGAATTACTTTTTGTTATATTATATTAATTTATTTAATTCTAATTATTTTTACAGATGTTTAAAGGTGAATTTGACAGAGAAAACAATATATATTACTACTAATGAGAGATTACATTCAAACGATACATGAAATACTGAAATAGGAAATACGAAAAGAAAGTATAAGCTAATATGCAATGATAACATAAGCTAATTGTTAGACCCAAAAGTGGTTCTAACACCCAAATTGATTTGAAACAGGATAAAATGAAATAAAAATAAAAATGAACACACAAGATTTATAGTGGTTCGGCGAACAAATGCCTACGTCTACTTATTCTTTACTATATTCAATAATTCAGTTGCAAGTACAATGAAAGATTCACTCACAACTCACTTTTGTTCACTCAATTGACTAAAACAAGAAATAAAAGATGATTTGGATTTTCCGGGAGTAATGGATTTCGGATGTTGGAGGTGATTGACTTCTTTAAGTGCTGAAAAAAGATCCTTCTCTTTGTATCCAGATGGGGTATTTATAGGTGTGAATTTGCTTGAGACTTGATCCGGGTCGGGCCACGTGTCATCCATCGCATTCTCTTCGGGTTCGGATGAACTATCAGGTTGACAACACATCAAAAGGGAGGACGTTAGGGGTAGGAATTAGTCATAGCCGGTCCGGTTCTCCAGGCGATTTTACAGGAGATTAACATGGATCATGGGTGCGGGTCGGAGATATGCAGGTAAGGGGTTCGGATCGGGATACCCGATCCGAACCGGATTGGTTTGGGTGTCTCTCCTTCTCTAACCTATTCCGCTCCGCTCCGGTGCTGTGGCAAGCAGATGACCTTCCGATCCGATTGGAGAATTCTATCCGATCCGAACAGGGTTCTATCCGATCCGAACAGCTGCGGCTCTCAATCTGAATTGTAGTGTTTTCCTTCAATCCGAACCGAAGCCTTATAATTAAAAATATCATTCAATGTTTGGTTTCTTGACTTTGTGTTGCCTAGTTCACAAAGTAGGCTAACATTCTGCCCCCTCAAAGGATGCTTCTGTTGTATACGAAGCGTGCTTTGATGTCATTCGAGATGCTAGTCCTTGAATCGGAACGGTCAGGAGGAATGCACAGATTTCTATTCGGTTCGGTGTCTGACCCAAGCACATTTTCTTCATTTCTGAGCAAGTTTGGGAATTTTTCTCGACACATAGTGCTTCTCTCGGGTATGCGCTTCTTCTATCTCTCGTTTGAACTCAATTCGAGTCGGATGCTAAATTAATGTGTGAAATTTGCTCGGTTCGGATTCCGATCCGAAGCGCTTTCGTGGGTTAGGTTCTTGGACGTTGGGCCTTCAGACAGAGTTGTGCTATTGGGCCTTCACTCCGGTCCGAGCGGGTGAGAAAGAATAGGAATACGAGGAGTCAACATCACCCCTTATATAAACCCGCCACTATCTTCCTTCCTTCCTTCTTCTTTTCTGCTGCCGCTCCCAACCCTAGTATTGAAAACGTCAGAAACTCGAATATTCTGAAACTATTCCTCGTAGATTTCTCAAATCGAACATATAGGTAGCTTTTTAATCTCGAGTAACTTCGTTGTAACTGTACTTGATTTCAATTCGTGGTTGACTGGGATGGTTTAGCCACGGGGCTTTACTTGAGCTCCACGTCGTTACTGGTGGATCCGCCATCACTTCGAGGCGTTGCGAGGCTGGAGAGGGCAAATATTTGTCCTCAACGGTAGCTTTGGCGATAGAACAAATTTGTTTGCGAGTAGAGGGGAAAGAGGAAGAAGATGAGGAGCGTGATGACAAATTGGAGCTGGTTCGGGTAGAAGACGAAGGAGCAAAAAGGAAGGAGAAGGAAAGGGGATCGGTTCGGGTTTCATACTTTAGAAAGACGGGAAGGAAAGAAAATGTCGGTTCGGGTCAGAGAAGTGAATGGGATAAGAGGTTGAAATAAATGGACCGGTTGAGTGGTGCTGGTTCGGTTCGGATCAGGTCACCCGATCCGATCAGATCAGTCCTGCTTCCGAACCCATTGTTTCCCTTGTCTTGAACTGACCTTGCTTTAATGAAGCACCCGAACCGACTGTTATCTGTATTTGTATTGAGCCAGTCATCATATGCATATCCAAACCGAACCGAACGTATCAAACTTGGCACATAAAGACTACCCAACTAATTCAACTAACACTTACTCTAGACGAATATGCTTCGCGGACAGTTAGGATAGTGCCTTGTGAACATAAACGAGAATTAAGAACAACTCTGACTATCACCTTCTCTTTAAAGCTTCGCCTTACGTTGTTGTACTTTTATTTTGCATTTCCCACATTTGCTGCACACACTTTAGTTCACACACATACACAAAAAGGGGAACACGGGATAATTTACTCTAATCCGTGCTATTGCTTCTTCAATAGTTCCATGACAATGAGGCCCAGACGCTCTTCCCGTCTAGCTGAGAGGAAAGAAGCTCCGGAAACTTCCCACAAAACCACTCTTGAGGATATATCTTCTTCGTCTGACCCAGAATGGAACAGTGAGGGTCCGGATTACGGAATTGGTCATCGGGAAAGCGACGAAATGTCTTCAGAAAACGAAGTTTCCCTAGGCTTTGAGGAGGAAGGAGAGATTGGTGACAATCGAGCACCCGATGAATTTGACTCAGCCATTATATTGGAGTCACCTCCAGATTCCGTAGAATCGACAATCGACAACGACCGACTTGTTCGAATTTGCTTGAAGTATGGAATAATGAAAAGGGACACCCTAGTGCCCTCACGCTCTGACCGTCCCCACAACCCTCCGGAAGGATATATGACGGTCACTCGACTGATGTGCATGGTCGGCGCCATTCCTCCATTCTCGCCTTTCATCGTTGATTTCTTAAGACAAATGCGGATTGCCCCCATGCAGTTGCATCCCAATTCATATGCCTATCTGCATACCTTATTCATAGCATATCGTGAAATTCTAGGCGTAGAGCTCACGTTCGATGATGTTCATTTCTTCTATAATTTCAAACATCGGACTAGAGAAACTCCATCTTTCTGTTACTTTGAATCAGTCCCAAAAAGGAAGATAATCTCTACGCCATTTAGCAGTAAAGCTGGAGATTCCAGACTAGAGTGGTTCTATATAAAGCAACAGTCTGGATGCGCCAGGAGATGGACAAAATCAAGTAAAGCATTGATTTTCTGAACCCGGACTCTATACACTTGAATCATCACTCTGACCTGTTTTCCTTTTTTGTTTGCAGTCGACAATCCCAAACAGATATCAGACCAGGTGTTCTTTGATCGGATGCACCGTCTTCTTAATGGCGATCAAAAATTCCTGACTATCGACGAGGTCCTTAAAGATGAATACCTTCATTTTCACGGGCTGCTATCCGTTTTCCGTAGCATCGGTCATGGGACAGTCCCTTATGCATACATTCCTCCAGTGGAAACAGTTCCAGAGATAGGAGAAGGCTCGGGAATTCCTGCAGCTCCTCTTCAAACTTCACCTTCTCCCTCTTCCACACAAGATGACGAACTGGCCAATCTGGCCGAAAAACATCGTGAAGGGTATATTGCCCCCGAGGAAACTACTTCTCCAGACAAGTCAAAGTCTTCCCAAGAGTCGCCACTTCGCGCTTCCGAAGGGGATGTTCCTAGCACCGACGAGCACATATTTCAGGGTTTGGGGGATCTCCCCTTACCTGAGACTATATATACTTCAGAAGATTTCAGGAAGGACCCTTTAGTCTTCACCTCTTTTGAAGAAACCACTCCCGCCAAGGCCAAAGAGCCTGCCCGCACCAGTCTAGCTTCAGACTCGGGTTGGTTGGGGGGACACACACCACTTAGGATGCACTTTACACCACAGCATTAGCATTCATTGCACTTCTTTCTCCATGAATCCATTGATTCTAAACTTCGCTTATTTTATCGTGCAGGTACAATGTCTCGGTCCTATTATGATATAAGAAAGCTTCGTCGCAGCATGTCCAATCCTCCTCAGGATGCCGAGTATGATCGCCGGGATGACCGTGGTAGGGAGGAAAGAAGACCTTATGATCCCTATCGATCTCGGCCCTCACGCTCCCGCTCACCAGTTCGACCGGAACAAGAAAAATATAAGAGCTATCAAGGTCGTAGGGAGGAGGATAGACCACCATCCAAGGATTCCACTTCCTCCCATGAAAAGCGGAGTAGAGAGAAAACTCCTCCAAAGGAAACTGGGTCTCGAAGTAAGCAAAAAGTCCCTGCTACTAAACGACCTAGGACAGACAAGGGTTCTACAGAATCTTCTTCAGGAAGGGACACCGAATTAACAATCCTCGCTCCTCCTCCACCAGATGTGGGAACCACAGTAAAGCTGGCATATTTAAAGGAGCAATTTCCCGAGCACTACTTCGAGACTCTGACCTTTCTACCTACCCTTGAGCCTATTTCTTCTAATTGGGCAGATGAGGCCAAGGCAAAAATTGATTTGGTAGAAAAACAATATTCCGAGATGTTCAAGTATTCTCGCAATCTTTCTAGAATCATCCACACTCTAATGACAAATGCTAACTCAATGCAAAAGACCGCGGAGGAGGATGCTAAGGCCTTAAAAACCTTAGGAAAAGACTTAGAAGACACTCAAGCTCAACTAGCTGTCGCTCAAAAGAACGCTTCTAACTTCAAACAACAATTTGAGGACATGCAAAAGCGCTATCATGACCTGCTTGAATCCCACACTCAGGAGCGTTCTGAGTTGAAGAAGCAAGCTGACGAGGCCAAATCAGAGGCTGCTAAGACACGCCTTGCTTATGCTGAGCTTGAGCAGAAAAACGCCGAGTTAGCGAAAAGGAGTGCTGAGTTAGAAAAGAAGAACGCTGACTTGGCTTCAAAATTGTTGGAGGCGGAAAACAGGGCTGCTCTGGCTGAGGGCAATGTGGAATGCGCTATTAAATCTGCGGAGGAGACCCGCAAACAACTATCAGAGGCGGAGGCTGATATTCAGGGCTTCGGCGAGCTAATGATTGAATTCTTCGCGCACATTATTCGTCGTCGAAACATTTCTTGGATCGAGGACTATCCATCCACTCTGGTTCAAGTGTGGAATCAAATCGTTGAGTGGGAAAAAGAAGAACTTAAGGTCGATTCCCTCGATGAAGATAAGCTGATGGAGAAATACTTGAGAGATGACGAACCGGAGCGCCTAGCTGAAGGGCGCCGTCTAATTGCTGAGGCCATGGAAGAAGAGAGGCGGAAGTCTAAACAGAAAACCATTCCTGAAGCTGGCTCCTCTTCTTCTGCTCCTGTAACTCCCGAAGTAGAAGGGTATGATCCCGAAAACCCGGGAATTCCCCGAACAACTTTGCTATCTCCCATTCCTGAAATAACTCCAGAGGTAGTAGTCACCCCCGCTGAAAAGTCTTCAGAAGGTATCCCTATCTTTTCTCCTCAATTTGCCAAGGCTACTACTACCTTTGGCTACATGATTGAACGTTCGATGAGAAATCCTTTGCTTTCGCCTGAGTTGATAACCGATGTTTCTCATTCTGTAGGCGTTGAATCATCCGCAAAGACAGATGTAGCTCAAGGAGCCGTTGCTGGGACGAAGCCCGCTGATAGGGTCAAAGAAGGGGAAGACAAGGCTGCTTCCACAGACCTGGGGGAAAGAAGTGAGCCAACTAAGGTCACTACTCCCCACGATGAAGAAATGATTGCAGCTTTAAAAGACGACGGAGGAGACGAGGGGCATGATGAGGAACCGGAGGTTGCAATAATTGGGGAATCGAAAAGCGCTGATGACGTTACCTTGGCTGCCATGAAGGCTGATCAAGACAAGCGCTTGCAATTAAAGGCCGAAGAACTAGACCCTGAGGTCCTCAAGCCCCTCGTAGTTGTGGATGCAGGTTCAAGGTTAGTTGTTAAGCTCTCAACTAGATCTATTACCGAAGAACTTGCTAAAAAATCTTCTCTTGATTCCAGTGTCCCGCCCTCCGGGAAGAAGTCTACTGGCTCCAGTACCGCATCTTCAGGAAAGAAGAAATCGAAACGAATCTTGACTGAAGCCGAGAAGGAAGCAAAGGATGCGGAAAAAGCTGCCAAGAAATCGAAGGCTCATTCCAAACCCAAATAGTGGGTTCCCTTGTATCTTTTTAGCATTTTTGTGAACCAATAACTGCTGCTACAAAAGCAGCTCCTGCACTTTCTTCTTTAGTTATTTCCCTGTACAAATTCATTCATTTGTAAATAAAAATAATTCACTTTTTGCAATGTTTATTTGTTAATAGTTCTGCACTTATGTAAAAATGCATGTCTATAGTTATGAAACGAAGTTGTGGAGGGGGGAAATATGTGTATGCATATGTGTCCCCCGTCAACTTCCATAAGTTATTCAATGCTTAACCATACAATCTGAATGCTCCCAATTCTCTGACTGGATAGCACTTCCTGTGTCGTCAGTACCTGTTGTTTTTCCTGGCATTTTTATACTCTCTCTCATTCTCTTGAGAGTTAGAGTTCGAGCTTAGTCATCTATTCATTCCCCGGTCTCTCAACGGGAAAAGATTTCTTTCTCGGCGCTCAGTCGGAGACGCCTTTATACTCTCTTTCTCTCTGGAAAGTTAGAGTTCGGAGTTGAATCTCTTTCTCAGCGCTCAGTCGGAGACGCTTTTATACTCTCTCTCTTTCTCTGGAGAGTTAGAGTTAAGAATAGAATTTCTTTTTCAGCGCTCAGTCTGAGACGCTTTTATACTCTCTCTCTTTCTCTGGAGAGTTAGAGTTAGAATGTCGTTTTCTCATTCTTTTACGTCTTATTGCACAAATAATCATTGTGCTTCTTTTTATGTCCAGACTGTTTTCATCCTTTTTTAGGCTCTGAGTTATCCTGTATTTTATAATCACAACAGAACAACTAATGAATGTAAATGCATAAAAGTAAATAACACCCAATATTTTTATAGTGGTTCAGCTAAGTCGTAGCCTACGTCCACTTTATAGTCCTTTATTCATATCATCAGATTTTCCCAAGGCAAGGCATGTCTTGTTACAGAATTCACAGTAAAAATAACAAAAAATATAGCATTTCTAATCCAAATATCGCATTAAGTGTTGGGCATTCCATGCTCGAGGAACTTCTTCGCCATCTACGGTCGTTAACTTGAAGGTTCCTTTTTCAAGTTTCCGTTGGATGACAAAGGGTCCTTCCCATTTTGGGCCGAGGTGAGGATGGGATGGAAAAACTCTCTTTAGCACCAAATCTCCTAGCTCAAAAGTTCTGAGGCGAACTTTTTTGTCATAATAGCGTGCCATCTGACACCGATGTCTTGCTGCATGCAAGTCTGCTTCGTCCCTTTTCTCTTCGACTTCATCAAGAGACTCAAGTAAAAGTGCCCGATTCGTCATCGGGTCATAATACGTCACCCTGTGGGAAGGAACTTCCAGTTCAACTGGAATTACTGCTTCTGAGCCAAAGGAGAGAGAGAAAGGTGTATGACCGGTAGCCGTTTTAAATGTTGTTCGATATGCCCACAAGGCTAGAGGCAATTCGTCAACCCATCTTGCCTTTGCACGCTCCAACCGTTTCTTGAGGATGGATTTTATAACTTTGTTTACTGCCTCTACTTGCCCATTCGATTGTGGATAGGCAACCGCAGTATATCGTTTGTCTATCTTATATTTCTGGCAAAAATTTCTGAATTCAGAGCTATCAAATTGGGTCCCGTTGTCAGTAATAATCGTTCTTGGGATCCCGAATCAGCATATAATATTTCTGACCACAAAACTTATCACCTTTCTTGTGGTGATCTTAGTCAAGGGCTCAGCTTCCACCCACTTTGTGAAATAATCCACGGCTACTATTGCATACTTAGCTCCTCCTTTAGCAATCGGTAAAACTCCAATGATATCAATTCCCCATGTGGCAAATGGCCAAGGACTCACCATCGATTTAAGCTGGGTTGACGGTGCCCTGGGGATTTTGGCGAATCTCTGGCACTTATCGCAGCGTCATGAATAATCAGCTGCATCTTTGTTGATCGTAGGCCAGAAGTATCCGTACCGCAATATTTTCTTTGCTAAAGTTTGACCTCCTGTATGATCTCCACACTCACCTTCGTGCACTTCTCTTAGTACACGCTTGATGTCGTCGTGTGCGATGCATCGTAACAGGGGCATAGAAAATCCTTGTCTATAGAGAGTATCGTCTTGCATAACATATCTGGTAGCTTTGCGAACTACAGCTCTTTTCTCACTCTTCTTCGATGGGAGTGTCCCATTCTTAAGGAAATTCTTAATTGGGGTCATCCGTGACTCCTTCTCTGGTTCCGCTTCAAGAGCGAATTCAATTTCCATTGACTCAAAGCTTGGTGACTCCAACGTTTCAATTGGAATTACCTCAGCCCCTTCTGGATTGTCAGAACTAGCCAGTTTTGCTAGTCTATCCGCTTTCTGGTTTTCAACTCTGGGAATATGCGTTATGTTGTACCGCTCTAAGCTATTCAATAGCTCTTTCACTTTCTTGAGGTAGGCGATAAGTCGAGGTCCTCGAGCTGCGAATTCCTCTCGCACTTGACAAACAACAATCTTAGAGTCACAAAATATGTCCATCATTCTTACTTCGAGGTCTTTAGCAAGTTTCAGCCCGGCAATCAGGGCTTCATACTCAGAGTCATTGTTAGTTGCCGAAAATTCTAATCGCAGGGCATAATATAACGACCGTCCCTCGGGAGTGACTAAGACAATTCCAGCTCCGGACCTTCGGTCATTTTTAGCTCCATCTGTATATAATTTCCACGGATTCATCTCTAGCTTATCCTCGGATTTGACCACTCGGTTATTGATTATTTCTTCCTCTGGAATGGTGAACTCCGCAATAAAGTCTGCTAGAGCTTGCCCCCTGATTGACTTTCGTGGTTGAAAATTCAAATCAAACTGGCTTAGTTCTATGTTCCATTTAATCAACCTTCCCGATGCTTCGGGTCTCTGCAACACCTGTCTTAATGGCTGATCGGTGTATATGGTTATTGGATGGGCTTGGAAGTAGTGACGAAGTTTTCGGGATGCAATCAGGAGGCTGTAAGCAAGCTTCTCAATCTTTGGGTAGTTGCGCTCTTCCGCTGCTAATTTCTTACTCACATAGTATACTGGCCTTTGTACTTTGTCTTCTTCTCGAACCAGGGCTGTGCTGACAGCGTGAGCCGAGACTGCTAGATAAACAAATAATTCTTCGTGATCTACGGGCTTTGATAAGATTGGCGGTTTCTCTAACAGTTCTAGCAGATTTTGAAAGGCCTCAACACAATCGGGAGTCCATTGGAAGTTCTTCTTTCCCTTTTTTATTAAATCAAAAAACGGAACACATTTATCGGTGGCTTTGGAGATGAATCTACTCAGCGCCGCTACCTTCCCTGTCAGACTTTGGACGTCTTTAATTCTCCTTGGTTCTTCGATATTTCTAATCGCTGCTATCTGGCTAGGGTTGATCTCAATTCCTCGGGAACTCACAATGAAGCCAAGGAACTTTCCCGACGCCACTCCAAATGAACATTTTAAAGGATTCAATTTCATACGGTACTTTCGCAAGATACCAAACATTTCCGCTAAGTCTTGCGTATGACTGGAAGACTGTTTTGATTTAACAAGCATATCATCCACATAAACTTCCATAGTTTTTCCTATTTGATCATAAAACATTCTATTTACCAACCGCTGATAAGTAGCTCCAGCGTTTTTTAATCCGAATGGCATTACAACATAACAATATAGCCCCAAATTCGTAATGAAACTCGTATGCTCTTGGTCTGGTACATGCATAGGAATTTGATTGTATCCAGAGTATGCATCCATGAAAGAGAGAAGTTCATGACCTGCTGTCGAGTCTACAAGCTGGTCAATCCTGGGAAGTGGGAAACTATCTTTTGGGCATGCCTTATTTAAATCTGAAAAGTCAATACAAGTTCGCCACTTTCCGTTTGGCTTCTTTACCAAGACGGGATTCGATATCCAGTCGGGATAAGTCGAATCTCGAATAAATCCATTTTGCTTCAATTTCTCTACTTCCTCTTTGAGAGCAGCCGACCTCTCTGGGCCCAGCATGCGTCTCTTTTGCTTCACAGGCGGATGCTTCGGATTTACATTCAATCTGTGACTGATAATGGAAGGTGATATCCCACACATGTCAGCATGGGTCCAGGCGAACACATCTAAGTTTGCCTTCAAGAAGTCCGTCAGTTCTTCAGCACGACGTGGATCCAATTGGGAACCAATCTTCAAAACTTTCGTCGGATCAGCTTTATCAACAGGAATTTCCACTGTCGCTTCATTAGGAGTTGCATTCCTAGCCTCTGGTTCCTCGTCTTTTCTAGGATCCAGGTCTTCAGGTGTTCCTTTGGGCAACTCCTTTGGGGTCAATTTCTCTAATTGCTATGCTGAGTCCCCCTTTGAGGGAGACGAGGCATCCTTACTCTCAGCATTAACTCCTTTCATCAATATCTTCAGTTCGGCCACATAGCAAGCCCGTCCAGAGACCTGATCCCCTCTTATTACTCCAGTTCCGGCTTCGGTTGGGAACTTTAGTAACAAGCACCAAGGGGCGATACAAACTCTAAATTCAGCGAGGGCAGGTCTCCCTAAAAATGCGTTATAGGGCGAATCTACGTCCAATACTACGAACTGAAGCATTCGCACTCTTCTACGTTCTCCTTGCCCTAGGTTCACGGGCAACTCTATATATCCCATGGGAGCTGTCGTCGCTCCGTTGAAGCCTCTAATCCATCCTTCACAAGGTTTCAGATCTTCGGGCTCAAGCTTCATCTGATCAAATGACTTCTTGAACAAAATATTAACGGAACTTCCGTTGTCTACTAATACCTTATGGACCAAGGCCGGCCCAATGGTGGTAGTAATAACCAACGGATCATTGGTGGGAGATTGTATCCCTGTGTTGTCTCGGCTGCGAAATACCACGTCGTCGAACATGGTTTTTTGTTGTTTTATGGGGGTGACTTCTTCCAAATCGTCACCTTCATTCACATCTAGATGCTTGGCAGCATTCACATATTGGTCCATTGACCTAAAACTTCGGATTGCCGGGTGAGGTCCGCCTACTATGGAGTTGATGACAATCCCTTTACCTTTCTGCTGCGCGGTAGGCTTAGGAGCAGGTAGGATCTGTTTTGGAGCCTGCTCTCCTTGCCCCCTGTCCCTCGGGGCAACTTTGTACTCATCCAACTTTCCTTCACGCAGCAGCTTTTCAATTACATCCCTCAAATGCCGACATTCATTGGTCGAATGTCCATGTGTTCCGTGAAACAAGCAAAATTTCCCTGTCGCCATTTCTTTCTCGGTCGAATCACGAGGTGGCGGTCTTTTGTACTGCAACACATTGTACGTATCCAGGTAAATATTTTCCAGGGTGTCATTCAATGGTGTATAGTTCTCGTAATTCTGGAATCGGGGCCTTTTGTTAGGGTCACTTCCCCTATTTCTGTTTTTTCTGTTACCGTTCGAATTACGGTTGTTGTTGTTTCCCCCATTTCCAGTATTGCTGTTTCCACCCTTGTTTCCTACATTTACTTCAACCTTGCCAGAACTTTCCCCAGACTGCTTCACGGCAATGTTACTCTGCACATTCTCCTTTGAAGCTGTCTCAGACTTTCTCTTTCGGTTTGCCCTGGCTTCCTCTCGTCTTAGATAAATATCGGCTTTTTCGTAGAATATCGCCCTTGTGGGGGGTGTTTTCCCAGAAAGGTAGTCTCCAAACTCGGATTTAGGATCGACTCCTTCCTTCAATGCCATCAGAATAGTGGGCTCGTGCGGGTCACTGACCTCAGTTACAGCTTGGTTAAAACGATCTAGATATGCCCTTAAAGACTCTCCTGGTGCCTGTTTGATTCTCGACAATTCAATAACACTCTTGGACTTTCGGGCATGTAGTCGGAACTGGTTCATGAAACGCTCGCTTAGTTCTTTGTAATTAGAAATTGAACGAGGAGGAAGTCGGGTAAACCAGAATAATGCCACATCTTCTAGGTAGATTGGGAACGCTTTGCACTTCACTTCATCAGGGGCAGCAGCGGCATTCATGAGCCACGAATACCGCATCAAATGCTGTCCTGGATCAGTCCTTCCATTATATTTGTCCATCTGTGGCAAGTTAAAGCGTCGGGGAAACTGGAAGTCGAGGATATCGTCAGTGAACGGAGTATGGCTTCGTTCAATGCCATAGTCTTCATTTGTATAATTCCGGCTCTCAGACATAATTTGGCGAACCATTGCCTGTACATCAGCACTAGTTAGGAGCTGCTCAGGTTCCCTGGCCCTAGTATCCGAGTTCCTTCTGGGCTCTTGCTCAGGAGATGCCCTTCTTCTTCGAGCTGCCTCTGCTCGGTTCCGTTCCCTGCGTTCCCGGTCGATCTCGGGAAGAGGGGACTGGAGTCTTTGCCCCCGAGTGGGGTCATCGTTTCCTAATGCTCGTGCGATATCCTCGCGAGATCCCAAAGATCCAAATGTTAGCTGCTCCACATTCTGAGGTCGTTCGAGTGGCCTCCGTTCACGGGGCCTCTCTTCCTCGGAAGATGAAGATTGATCTACTGGTGTGTGACGAACCGGTGATGGAGTCCGTTGCCGACGGAGTTCGCTAATCTCCCGACTCATGAGCCTCATATTTTCCTGCATCATGAGATTAGTTCGCTCATGAACTCTCATAGCTTCCCTCGTGCTCTCAAGCATATCAAGCAAGCGCGAGAAATCTCCTTGAGTGATGGGCGCAGATGGATTGACCTGATCACCAACCCTGGCAGCTGGAATTGGAGCATTCGTAGGGACTCGAGTAGAGGTTCCAGCTTCACCAAGCATCGGGTCGGATCGGGGATAGGAAGTCGGATCAGATCGGAGCTGGGGTGCCTGGTCGGATCGGAGCGCAGCAGGCAGTTCGGGTCGGTTCAGATTGGGGGAATGCACTGCTTCTGAGTCTCCTACCCGGATCGGATCGGAGCTCTCCCCCTGCTGGCGGCTCGGATTTCCTGCATTGATTCTTCCTGCTGCTGAACTCTGCCCCCGAGACCTTGTTACAACAGCATTTTGCTGATCTTCGCCAGCTCCATTTCCTCGAAAAGACTGAACTTCCTTGCCTTTTCCTTTGGCCATGAGTTTTTGACAATTACTTCAACGAATGTAAGAAAGCGGAGAAACTTAAGGATTCACTTCTTTGAACTCAACGGTCCAAAAAGTAGAAAAGAGATCCCGGAAAATAAAGAATTTAGATGAGGGTTCTCAGTGAAAGCACCAAAATGTTAGACCCAAAAGTGGTTCTAACACCCAAATTGATTTGAAACAGGATAAAATGAAATAAAAATAAAAATGAACACACAAGATTTATAGTGGTTCGGCGAACAAATGCCTACGTCCACTTATTCTTTACTATATTCAATAATTCAGTTGCAAGTACAATGAAAGATTCACTCACAACTCACTTTTGTTCACTCAATTGACTAAAACAAGAAATAAAAGATGATTTGGATTTTCCGGGAGTAATGGAGTTCGGATGTTGGAGGTGATTGACTTCTTTAAGTGCTGAAAAAAGATCCTTCTCTTTGTATCCAGATGGGGTATTTATAGGTGTGAATTTGCTTGAGACTTGATCCGGGTCGGGCCACGTGTCATCCATCGCATTCTCTTCGGGTTCGGATGAACTATCAGGTTGACAATACATCAAAAGGGAGGACGTTAGGGGTAGGAATTAGTCATAGCCGGTCCGGTTCTCCAGGCGATTTTACAGGAGATTAACATGGATCATGGGTGCGGGTCGGAGATATGCAGGTAAGGGGTTCGGATCGGGATACCCGATCCGAACCGGATTGGTTTGGGTGTCTCTCCTTCTCTAACCTATTCCGCTCCGCTCCAGTGCTGTGGCAAGCAGATGACCTTCCAATCCGATTGGAGAATTCTATCCGATCCGAACAGGGTTCTATCCGATCCGAACAGCTGCGGCTCTCAATCTGAATTGTAGTGTTTTCCTTCAATCCGAACCGAAGCCTTATAATTAAAAATATCATTCAATGTTTGGTTTCTTGACTTTGTGTTGCCTAGTTCACAAAGTAGGCTAACACTAATAAACTTAGATTTCAGCGGATAAAGATGAGGAATATGATATATCAAGTTTTTTTCCAATTTTTCCAAAAAACTTGTTCATTTTGGAAGACATTTGGTTGATTCTTCTTGATTTTCTTTTGGTTTTTGGCTAGTTTGACTTGGTTTTGAAAATTTTCTTCTTTGGATATGGCTCTTGATGAAGTAGGAAATTCTATGCTTTCTATAGAATATTCTTCTTCGTCGATTTCCATTTCAACTTCTTCTTATTTCATTCTAACTTGTTTTTCGGCATATGGCTCACATGGGTTAAAGTGATTGGAATTTGCATAAGGGATATATTTTTCGAATTAAAGACCTTTCTGGGAACAAATTCCTCTCCTTTGAAATCCACTCGAAAATACTTAAAGATTATGGTAAGATAAATTCCATGATAAAGAGTGTTTTCTTTTGTAAAGATTTCCTTTGGTTTAAATTCTCTCAAAATTACTTCGGCCCAATTAATATCATAAGTGCCAACGATGGGAAAAAGAGCTTTTTGGACCTTGAGAGTAGGGTTATTAAAATTTACGGAACAAGGAGTAAGATTACGTTGAAGAAGGAGGTTGACAATTCTTGTCCTTGGGCGGAAAAAGCGAGTTTTGAATTCCATATGTTCATCGCTTTCAAAAATATGATGAAAAGTTTCCAAATCATGTTCATCAATTTCAAAATTCAAAAAATCCGAACATGTTTTCTTGCAATTTAAAATAGTTCCCAAAACAATTTGAGTTCCTTCCACGCTACTCCAAACTTGATTTTCATTCCCTTCGAAAAATTCACGATTTAAATTCATATAAAATATTTTGACAAGATTTGGATAACGCACTTCATTATTATCCCCAGAATCAATCAAACTTAAAACTTCATTTTGATTGAAAAGAGTAGGAAGATCATAGGATGCAAAATCTTCAAAAATAGCAAATATTCCCATATTGAATTTTCCATTCTAGTCTATGTACGCTTGGATAGCCTCCGTGTTGTTGTATAGATGACCTTTAAGAGTCTTAGTTAGTCTCATGGTCTTTTGGAGTACTTGAGGAAGCCTTTAGAGAATAGTTTTGAAGAGTATAGGATGAAGAAAATAGTTTTGAATTTTGAATGAGAAGTAGAAAGAGTAGTATTGAAGAGATGATTAAATAGAGATCAAATGGGCACATCTTTTCCAAATAGAAAGACACATTTTCTGTAACGTCCCGTATTTTTTTAGTTTAATAATTAATTAATTTAATTATTTAAATAGTGATTTAGAGATTTAAATGGTTATTTAATTAAACAATATTAAATATTTAATTAATATAAATAATAGAATAATATATTTATTTTTGAAATAGTCGGAAATAGTGGAATTGACAATATTGTGTGAATTGGAGTATTTATAAGATTTAATTCAGTTTAGAAATTGAATTATAATAACGAATTTATTATTAAAATGATAGTTGAACGTATTAATTATAATATAATTATAATCGAGCCCGTAATGTCGCGATAGTTCGTAATATTGAGTTTTGAACTTCAACTGAGTATATTAGATCCGTTATAAGTCGGATTTTTGTGAAGCATGAAACGTTGGAATCGATTGAGCTATATTTTTCTAATGGAAGAGAAAAATGGAGATTTTTCTTTATAGATTTTAAGTTATGTCCAAATCAATACTTCAAATAGTCGCTATGGATTCGTTTATAAACCATAACGCTTATTTAATTATAACAAGATATATGTTTCGAATTTGGACAAGATTTTTTTAGACATAGTTATAATTTGATTTATAGAATTTTTCTATAGTTTTTATTTTGGAAAATAAGCAACTTTTTATTTTGAAGTGTTTTGCACCCTATATCCGCATTTTGGTGTTTCACGAAATGAGTTAACCAGTCTATATTACTATATTTTTGGGACTGTGGCACACCTCTCGTTACGAGCATATTTTTGATTTTGTCCATAGCAGCTTGTATTTGAACGGAGTTTTATAAAGAATTTTACATGCAAGATGCCTCAGTCACGTTACCTTTCCAATCATCCAACCTGTTATTGCACATGGCTCTTTGACTTGTTATGAACACTTAGCACTTAATTAGTTGTACTTATGTACAATTTATGTCATCCCTTCTTTTCATGGTTGTCCCATTGTCCCTTCTGAGCAATTATCTGTGTACCCATTTTTCCGTAATAGTTAAGTTTTCTTAGCATATATATATATATACACATGCGCTAACGCATGAAACTGATTTCGACTCTCACACACAATATTGTTCTACCATTCCAACCTTTCCTGTCCTCATTTTTCTTTCATGGTTCACGCAAGAAACAAGAAATGGCCATGACCCGTGAAGACATATAGCTTCCCAAAAATACAAACACACACCATGCTCCTTGAACATATTGAGTTCATGTGGCGTGTAAATGGAGTTTTCATGAGTTCGAGAGTTCAGCGTGGCAAGACCTGGATGGACGTAGGAGATAGATCCGGGGTTTGAGGAAGCAGCTTTTGGGTGCACCAGTGACTGTAGTTAGTGGGCCACTGTAGTGACTGTGACACTCGATGAGTTGGAGCATGCGTTTTTTCTGGGGAGGGAAGGAAGCACATCGAGTTTTATCGTATGGATACACTGTAGTATTCATGCATGGAGATGGCGTGTTGTAAAAGGTATGGTTGTAGTGGAGAAATGCATGGCAGCAGGCGCGGGTTCACCTGGGCAGTGTGATGTTTTCTTTTTGGGGATTCTTGTTGTAGATGGATATGGGGAGAGATGAGTATGAGACACAACTCAGATTGTACGCCATATTGCTAAAAGCTTATGTAAAAGCTAAAGTGCCCGCTTATGGATTTAGAGAGAGAATGAAAGCTGACTGCGTTTACCCGAATCCGCCATTGAAGGGAAAGCTCAGGCAGAGAGGAAGGAAGCACTGTTGGTGATGGGTTAAACGATTGGTTTATGGGCCGAGAGGAAATTCATTTTTATTCCAGGGAGGGAAAAAGGAGGAATGCAGGTTCGTATATCGTTGGGAAAGAAAAGCTTTCGCGCGGTTTAAGTCTAGAACCGGGAAGGAGGTTATGAGCTGAAGCTTTAATCGGGGAAGACGCACTGTATATAATGGGTGCAAGATTTGTGGGACGGTTCAAATAAGCAGCGTAAGACCCAATGACTTTATAATTCAAGCTTTATTTAACTTAGAAATATATACAACTTATAAATTCAGTATCTCGCCTGCACATTATCAGAATTTTGCAGACTTGGATCCGTTGGGATCGCATTGACGGGGGCTACACCGTGGAACTGGTTCAGAGTGAATTAGAGCTTGTAACAATTTATAGCGAAATAAATTGCCTGATCTGAATCAACGACGGTTATCGTTATTTAACAATGTACCACCAATGTGAGTAAATCTCACTGATTCTGATCAGTTTATATTTTTATAACGTATTTTTAGAAACTAATAAATGTTGATTGATTGCTGTATGTTGATTGTTTGGATGAACTGCTAATTGATTGGTAAAAAAATATAGATCTAGTAATATATATGTATCGTTAATCAAATATTGATTCTGTTTATTAGAATATTTCATATTGAAATGAAATTGATGCTATTTATATTGTTTAACTTTTGTGGATGCAGGGAAACAGGTTGGAGGGATAAACTGGATCCCTCAATATTTATAATACTGTTTTTTTTTTTTCATATATTGTGACATATTATGTGGTATATAATCTGTGATTGATTATGATGACACTGGTCTTGTTATTTGGTATTTTAAATACCATAAGAAATATTAGAATGTAAAAAGGGAATTTTCGAAGTGTTTATTGAAAATAAAATATTTATAAAATGAATAGAATTTTATAAAAAGGAAATATTTATAAGATGAATAGAATTTTATAAAATAAAATATTTATAAAATGAATAGAATTTTATAAAAAGGAAATATTTATAAAATGAATAGAATTTCATAAAAGGAAATATTTTGGAAAATGAATAGAAATTATAAAAGGAAATATATGGAAAATAAATTTTAAATGGAAATTTGTTTTTAACAGATAAACGGAAAAGATTAATTTAATGTAGAATTAAATAGAAATCTGTTTTAACAGATAAATTGGGAAGATTAATTTATAAATAATGTTTTATTAATTAAGTAAAATATTTATCATTGGATAAATTTAATATATAAGTCTGAATTTATATAGAGAAGTGGAAATCGGTTTTAACACTGATATTTGAAAAAGGAATGTAAATTTAACCTTTATACAAGGAATTATAAAGAATGGGATACGAATTTGAAAAGGGAGAATCTATTTTTAAAATAGAAATGGAAGTTCGAATGGTTAGAAATAAATAACTTGTTTAGTAATAAAAATAAGTAATGTGATTTATAAACAACGTTTATAAGTGAAATAAAAATAATTATCAGTGGATAATTTGGATTGTAAATTCAGTAGTGAATTTGAAACGAGAAAATGAGAATTTGTTTTATAAAGGAAACGAGGGAATTTATTTCGATGTTCGAAATGTGAATAAGATTAAAATAAAATCCATAGAGATTTGTAATTAGAATTGGACTAGGCCAGATGTTATAAAATAATTTATTTTAAGAAATTATATATTGAATAAATCGGGCTTTGACAAGATAATTAATATTCGGCTTGAAACCGATATTTTATAATCGAATATAAAGGCGATAGAGGATTATAGACTTATTAAATAGAATCAACTATGAAGTTGACATGTAATTGAGATTTGATAAATAAAATGGAATGTAAATAAGAAGTTATAAAATGACTCGATAATTGGAGTTTAAACCTGTGTTAGTATTTAAATTATGAAATCAAGTTTTGATTTGATAAAACGAGTCTAGCTTTCTATAAAGGAATAATATTCACGTTTTAAAGTGAATAACGATTTAAAAGAAAACGTTTTGTAGAATTAAAACAGTTATAAAAGGAAATTGGTAATTGTTGGAAAGTACTAAATTCAAAATTGAATTTAGAAATTGAGTTGACCTAAAAGAGTAAAATATGCTGGAGTTCGTAACGTAAATCGAATATAATTTATTCGAAAGAGGGATTATCGAATATAGTTTATTCGAATAAGAGTTATCGAATATAGTTTATTCGAAAGAGAGATTATCGAATATAGTTTATTTGAAAAGGAGTTATCGAGTAGAGTTTATTCGAAAAAGAGTTATCGAATATAGTTATTCGAAAGAGAGTTATCAAATAGAGATTATTCGAGTGACCATTATACATTGGAATTCGACTATATCAAACGTGGAAAAGTAATATTTACTTTCCGGTTTTTAAATCAAGATTTAATTAATTAATTATTAATTACTATTTATTCAAATAAATAAAAGTTATATTAAAGTTATTATATTTCGGAAGCATGGAATTACAACACTATTGTTATAATCAAATGATTTTGTAAAAGAAGTGGATTCATAAATTGAATCTGAGAGTTACGTAAGAATAGTTTGTTAAAGATTAAATTGGTGAACTTTGTCTGTTTCAAGGTTAATAATGTTGTTCAGTTAAGGCCTGAGAGGTAGTTATGCCCCAACTGTATTGACTTCATTTTTAACTAAGGAATAGTTCAGGTTCGACAGCGAAGGTTGGTTAAGTGAATTAAGTTAATGAGTGTTAATCGTTTGAGTTGGCATAGCGATGTTTTATTTAAACATCTGTTTTAATCCAATGAAGGAGTTTTTGGAAACGTTTTACAAATAAAATCGAAAATGTTTTCAAATATAGAAAATAAGAAATATGAGTAAACATGGAAATGTTTTCCGATGTTAATAACGTATAATTTCTAAATATAGAAGCTGTGAATATATATAAGAATATTTTTCCATTGGTAAATAAGAAATATCTTCTGGAATATAGAAAATAAATAGTTAAAATAGATGGAAACATTTTCCGAGAATAGTGAGAGGCTAAACTGGTTTAAGAAATATATGGAAAAAGGGGAAATAGGGAAATAAATTAATGATAAATTAATAAAAAGGAAAAATGTTGATTGATGATTGATCGATAAAATTTACATTTGGAAATAAGATCGTTGTGTGTATGAATGTTTTCCTTGATAGTTAAATAACTGACTATCAAAGTTTTGACCATTTTTCTGCCGTTAATACGGATAGACCGGGATTAGATTTATTCTGAAAACGACTCCGTATGGGCATTAGCGTTGCAAATCAAATATGATGAAGAAATTGAAGACGAAGATTATGCAAGGGCTATTCTTGCAAATCCTAGGTAGAATTGCCTAAGATGGATTTACAGAATAGCGCCTTCAGTTTGTTCAGTCCCAGGACAACCTGTATGGAAGAATGTCTGATAGAGTATATTTAATAGATCACGTAGGTTGATCTCTTCAAATGTATTTACCTTTGGTGGCAGAGGAATTCATTTATCTTAGCTGTATACCCATGGTATTTTTGGAGTAATCAATTTGTGATTTGAAGGGTATGATAATGTGACATTCAAAGTGAATAAATGTGTGATCTATCAGAGACAAGCGCGGCCTCAAGCCTCACAACCAAGAAATGGTATAAAATTGGGTAGGTCGCATGGCTAAGTGGATAGATGCCAATTAGGGTGTATTGTTACCTAATCTAGAAAAATTTCATTTACTTCTTTAACCTATTTCGATGTTGTCCCTTTCGGGAAACGGTTGCTGATCCCAACCGTCGGTGATAATACATTCGGTACACTCAAGCAAAATGAGTGACCGGTCATGTTTAGCCTGGGTTACAAGATGTTCTTGTTGAACCTGGTGTATTCCTCTCTAGAGATACACCGTCGGAAGGTGGTCCCATACCTGGCCAGTTGGAATCTATTACCCAATAAGCGCTCGCGGTTTTTGATTATATATTATGTATGTAGAACGTGAGATGAAAGCGTTCTGCTAAATGATTTTTATATTGTGGTTGATAGACACTATTGTAATATCAGAAGAGATTTGATATAAAGAATATTTTGGAATATCGTAAGGTAAAAACCATCAATGTTTATGTGTGGATCGGTCTTACGATTATCCTTTCTTTTAAAGGGATTTTAAATGTTAAACAAATGGTTGGAGTTTACTCACACCAGTCACATGACTGACCCAGAGTTTATTTTGTTTTGTTTTCCCTAAACTCTTGGGTGCCCAATTTTGTACAGGCAGTTAAGTAGTCGAGATTTTACAGATACTTGGAGAGCTAGAGCAGGAGGCTTCAGGATTATATAGCTATTTTTATTTCCGCTGTGTATTATGTATTATACTCTGAAATGGTATGTATATACAATTATAAGTTTTGTATTTCAAATATTATGTTATATAATATATTTTATTCGTTCCGCTGTGAGATTCGTGTTACTCTAATGTTTTGTTATGTTCTCCTTCTTCTATTCTAATTTTCTACCTTATTTATTCTCACACTCTAATTTTTTTCTATTAATGATCTGGAATGTTTTGATGCCTGAATAATTGACATGGGTTTTATGTTGATTTTCTAGGTCGAAAATTCCTGTTTGTTACATTTGCAGACCTTGGGAGTAGGTGAAAAGGTGGCGGAAAGTTTGGAAGTTTAAACATTTGAAATTCAAAGTTTGAATTTCAAATTCTGGTGCATATGTCTATATGTATATTCATGTATGTCAACATACATGTGTCAATTCAAAATTCGAGTTACTTTTTGACTTTGTTATATTAGTTTAATATTTTATATTCTCTATTTAATTATTTCCTAATATGATATTAATCTTAAAAAAATATTTTAAAATTAATTATTATTATTATATTATTATTCATTATTATTTTGAATTTCAAAATTCAAATTTCAAACAAGGCAAGCAAACAAGCATCCATTCAACCATTTCAATCAAACATTATTTGTAACACCCCACGCCCGCTAGAGTCACTCACAAAGGGAATGCCATAGCATCGGTGGAGTATTTTAGTGAATATAGAACAGAAAAATTACAACAAGACAGATATAAATAGTACTTGAAATTTCAAAACATCATCTCATAACAGCGGAAATAAACATGTCTGGTTACATCATAAAACCATGATAAAAGTCAAGTACAATATCCATCAAAATAAAGAAGTACATAATCCCACTCTTATATACAATAGCCATAACAAAAGAAAAGATAACTGGATAACTGGAGCTTTACATCTACCCAAGCTCCTAAAGACTGGAACAGCAATCCGATCAAGCTCTACTACCACTAGGATCCACCGTAGGACCTGAGGGTTGGGAAAAAGATAAAAACAACGGGGTCAGACATAAGTCTGAGTGAGTCCTATAACTTTAACAATACAATCATTAAAGTAACCAGAGAAGACATAAACTTGACCTACGGTAATATCTGGGGATGAATGGCTACATTAAGCAGCTTGGTAGACTTAGGATAAACTAAGATAACCGTCAGGACGCATCTACCCACCCAAGGATAATTACTAACTGCACCACACCAGTCCTTCCTACTTAAAGGTTGATCCCTTCCAAAGACTTAGAAAATTTCCCCAGTAGTTTCATGTACCCCTAGCCCACTACATAGGTGCCGTCTGCCCCTATCCCCACTAGGTGTACCCGGTAATACTTACCCAGTAGTTTCTTGTACCCCTACATAGGTGCCGTCTGCCCCTATCTTCATTAGGTGTACCCACTACTCCCCAAGCGATCGGCTCCCTACCGTAGATACCCGTGCTGGTCCCACAGTGGGGTGTATCACTCCCCTAAAGTGGCTACCCAATACTAACGGTGCACGGCTTTATATCTACACGATGCAACAACGGCTTATCTACCAGCCCGGGCCCACACACGCATATGAAACCCGTTGGACTTGCGTTGCCACCGCTAACCCGTTTTGGCCTCTTATAATCAAGCCCAATATGCGTGTCCCGTCACTCGACTTGGGTCGAGCCCACAAAGATACGTTTGGGATATTGGTTGAAATGGGCCCCCACAAGCTACCCACTTAAGCTTGTCAAATATCTAGTGTATCCCACTTAACCCTTTAATCATGTTTAATTACATGTTTCCACTTGGTTAAGTATTCTAATCGTATTTTCTATTGCCACCCAAGGCAACCCACTAGATTTCCTCATGCCACCCAAGGCACCCACAAAATTTCCTCATGCCACCCAAGGCACCCACTTAACCCCTCATGTCCCACCGCATGCTACTATGGTTAAGTGTTTCTTAATTAATTAAGACCGTGATCTCCCATAAAGACCTCCCACATTAGACTGGCTGTTATGACCGCCTGGTTAAGCCGGTAGAATCCGGGCAGTCTTACGTCATAACAGAGTCTAACCTCGTGTCTTTACCTTAATCACGTATTTAATTTATGGCTAAGACCTCTCACATTGGGCTGACATTTGTAGCAACTGGTTAAGCCGGTCGGGTCCGGGCAGTTTTACACTACAAATGAGTCCAACCTCGTGTCTTAGTCGATTAATTACACCTAATTAATCACCCCCATATTAATTATCCCTAATTAATATCAAGTTTTCCATAACATGGGTAGACCTAACTCAATAGGTAAATTCCCATGGGGTAGACCTAACTCAATAGGTAAATTCCCACTTATGGTAATTTATTTTCATGGTATGCTTAATCATACCCAAACATTCATTTATTAACATATTTACCAACCCCATCGTTCCCCACGTAAATCGTTCTCGTTACATGACATAATAAGGGGAAGATCATCACAAATATCATGGGTTTAGCATACAATTTTGTCATGGGTTAAGAGGATGTCAACTTGCATATATGAGCATATATTAACCCAACTACATACAACCCAAACTTGCATATTACCATACACATGATTTGCATAACATGTTGCATATGAGCTTGCATTTTATCATACACATATCTTGCATAACATGTTAAACTTGCATATAGGCATTCTCAATCTTGCATAACATGTCAAACATGCATTTAAGCATACATAACTTGCATAAGCATTCACATACTTGCATAGGCATTCACATACTTGCATAGGCATTCACATACTTGCATAACTTGCATATCATGTCATTTAAGCATATACCTATCTTGCATAAGTATTCATATACTCGCATAAGCATGCATAACTTGCATATCACATAAATCTTGCATTTAAACATATACATGACTTGCATAAGCTTCCATACACTTGCATAAGCATGCATAACTTGCATATCACTTTCAACTTGCATTTAAACATACACTTAACTTGCATATCACTTTCAACTTGCATTTAATCATATACTTAACTTGCATATCTCACTTTGATAAACATGCATAATTCCACTTATTAAATATGCATAAATCCACTTATTAAACATGCATATATCAACTTGTTAAACATGCATAAATCAACTTATTAAGCATGCATAAACCAACTTATCAAATATGCATAAACATAGAACAACATAGAGTAACATATCATTATGCATGATTTATACTCACTAATCCGCATTTAAGACCATAAGTCTCATTACACCCAATCTACTTACTTTAACAATTGATGTTAAAGTGATAGAAACTCACCAAACTCAAGATTAACCAACTTGTGAAGAGATTAGTTGCTAATTATGATGATGGAGATGATTAGAGAATGATATGAGAGGGATTAGCTTGAAACTTCCTTCTTAGATTAATGGAGACTCCTTTTTAGGATTTGATTTGGCGGCATGAGGCCATTATTTCTATTTTTGGTGAAGATTAAGGTAGGTTTAGGGTGTATTTATAGATTAAGAAAGTGTTTTAGGCCCTTGGATTAACCCTAGATTAATTTAGGTCCATTAGATTTAGGAAACCTCTAGAACCAGACCCAGCCCTAACCAGAAAACCAGATCTGGTGCACCCAAGCACCCTGGCTCGACACACCATGTCGACACCCCTGTCGACAGGCCTGTCGACAGCCCTGTCGACATGCTTAGGCGGGAATCCTCCCGCCTGGCCCCGCTGGTTCTAAATTTAAATTTAAATTTAAATTTAAATTCCTAATTCTGATTTAAGCTCTAATTTTTCTGCAAACTTCCTTGGGCCATAACTTGGTCATACGGACTCCGATTTTCGAAAACTCGGACTCTATTTCGCGTATATTTCCGAGACGAACGCAATGACGCAGCCCGTTACCCCCAATTCCCACGTCTTAGATTATTTATCCGGTAATTAGTGAATTTTAGTATTAACTAAAATTCGGGGTGTTACATTCTCCCCTCCTTAAAGGATTTCGTCCCCGAAATCTCTAGGCTAAGGAGAATGCATATCCTACCATCCAAACAACCATCTACTCAAACCATCAACCACAGGCATCCATTGTCCTTAAACAGTTTCTAATGATGTATGAGCATATGTAAAAAGTGTGTGTATATGTTCCCTATCTAATGTATGAACATATGCAAACCATGATAGTGCCATGCATCCATTATGTATGCGAGAAAACCCTATCGACACATACAATATCTACATGAGTGCACAATCATTCACCAAAATGCATCATCCATGTGATAACACAACCATTATACATCCATAAATATATCTTCCTACACACAATTTTATGCAATATGAAATATGAAGTGACTGAGCCGATCTAGTGCCTAGAGTGTGTGTATATGCATCCACGAGCAACCACTAGCAAACACTTGTATCCACTTGCATCCATCAACCATAACATGTCTCAAACACATGTTTCAACCATAGGTTTACCCTATCTAAAGGTCAAAGGTACTAACGAGAGGACATACTAAAGATAAGATAAGTACTAGACAAGCGATAAAGGAGAAAGTAAGGACATACCCTCAAAAAGAAATGGGTACAATGAACGCATCTTCGCTTCCGTCTCCCAAGTCGCGTTGCTCTCATCTTCTCCCCATTGCACCTTGACTAGTTGAACCTCTCGATTCCTCAATTTCCTAGCCTCTGACCCAAGGATGCGAGTAGGAGCTCGTCGAATCGTCGCATCACGCTCAACCTCTACATCTCTAAGTAAGCTCGGCTCTACCACCTCTGCGGTCTCATGTAAGCACTTCCTCAGATGTGACACATGGAATACATCATGAACACCACTAAGTCTGTCGGGCAACTCCACCCTATAAGCCATCCGTCCAATCCTTTCCTTGATAGGAAATGGCCCAACAAACCTTGGTGCTAACTTCCCAACGGATCCGAAGCGAACAACATTTCTCAATGGAGATACCTTAACAAAAACCATGTCCCCAACCTCAAACTCAAGATCCGTCCTTCTCTTGTCCGCATAAGATTTTTGCCTATCCTGCGCTGCTTTCATCCTTCTTCGAATCAAGTCAATCTTCTCTGAAGTCTCCCTAACCATATCAGGCCCAAGCAAGATCTTATCCGTAGACTCCCACCAACATGTAGGTGATCGACAAGGCCTTCCATAGAGAGCTTCGAAAGGAGCCATACCAATACTGGACTGAAAGCTGTTATTATATGCGAACTCTACCAATGGAAGATGCTCTTCCCATGTACCTCCAAAATCTAAGATACAAAGCCTCAAAAGGTCTTCTAGAACACGATTCACCCTCTCAGTCTGGCCGTCTGTCTGAGGATGATATGCGGTGCTCAGACACAATTGAGTCCCCACTGCTTCTTGCAAACTTCTCCAGAACTCACTAGTGAAGATAGGATCTCGATCACTAACTATGCTAGAGGGTATCCCATGCAATCGAACTATCTCTCGAAGATATACCGAAGCTAGCCATGGAGCGGTCCTCTTGCTCTTCACAGGTATGAAATGGGCGCTCTTAGTAAGTCTATCTACCACCACCCAAATTCCTGTATTACCCTTCCTCGACCTGGGTAACCCGTCAATAAAATCCATCGAGACGCTATCCCACTTCCATTGCGGAACCTCCAATGGGTGAAGCAACCCACCTGGTTTTCTTTGCTCCGCCTTCACTTGCTGGCACACCAAACATCGAGCGACATATTCGGCCACGTCTTTCTTCATACCGGCCCAGAAGGAAACCCTCTTCATGTCTTGGTACATCTTATCCCCACCGGGATGAATGGTCATCCTAGAACGGTGTGCGTCATCAAGAATAGCTTTCCTCAAACCCTCGTCTTGCGGTACACAAAGTCTACCGTCTCTACGCAAGTACCCCTTATCGTCTAGGGTGTACCTACTCAAATGGCTGGACGACTCCCCCCTTATGAGCTTTTCTACTAACTCAACCAACTGTGGGTCGCCCCTCTGTGCTTCTCCAATCCGCCCCAAAAGAGTAGGTCTAACTTCCAAAGAAGCTAGCAAACCAGGTACATAGTCAACGGAAGGTCTGAAATCAAACATCGAGATAAACTCCAAGTCTCGTCGTTCCACGAACAATGGACTCAAGGACAACCTTTTCCTACTCAAGGCGTCCGCCACCACGTTACCCTTGCCAGGGGTATATGCTATCTCGAAATCATAAGATGCTAAGAACTCCATCCACCTTTGCTGTCTTAAGTTTAAATCTTTCTGAGAGAACAAGTACTTCAAAGATTTATGGTCAGTGAACAACTCGAATCTCTCACCAAGAAGATAATGGCGCCAAATCTTAAGCGCAAAAACAATTGCGGCCAGCTCTAGATCATGGGTAGGGTAATTTTTCTCATGTGCCCTCAACTGCCTTCCACCATAGGCTATTACCCTTCCCTCTTGCATTAAGACTGTGCCAAGTCCTGTCCCACAGGCATCGGTATAGACAACAAATGGCTTGCTCCCATCTGGCAACACTAAAACTGGAGCGGTGGTTAAAGCTCTCTTTAACCGTCGGAACGCATCATCACAATCTACGTCCCATGTGAAAACAAGATTCTTCTTTGTTAAGCGGGTTAATGGGGCTGATATCTTCGCGAAGTCTTTAATAAACTTCCTATAATAACCCGCCAACCCCAAGAAACTTCTTACTTCGGTAGCATTCTTCGGAACCTTCCAATCCTGAATTGATACTACCTTCGCGGGATCCACAGCTATCCCTTCCTTGGAGACCACATGCCCCAAGAATCGTACTTCCTTCCTCCAGAAGTGACATTTAGAGAATTTAGCCTTAAGGCTATGCGCTCGAAGAGTCTTCAACACTTCCCCAAGATGTAGGGCATGCTCTTCTTCACTCTTAGAAAATACTAAGATATCATCCACAAAGACCACCACGAATTTATTAAGGAACTCCCTGAACACCCTACTCATCAAATCAACAAAGTATGCAGGGGCGTTCGTCAACCCAAATGGCATCACCAGCCACTCATAGAAACCATCCGGAGTCCTAAAGGCGGTCTTGTCTATGCTATCCTCAGCCACCCTTAACTGATGAAACCCCGTGGCCAAGTCCAACTGAGAAAATATTGAAGCGCCAACCAACTGATCGAAAAGATCATCTATTCTCGGCAATGGGTGTCTATTCTTCTTTGTGAGCTTGTTGAGTTCTCTATAGTCTACACAAAGTCTGAGGGACCCATCCGCCTTCGTAGCAAATACTACTGGAGCACCCCACTCCGATATGCTCCGTCTTATGAACCCCTTCTCAAGCAACTCCCCTATTTGCTTATGGAGTTCCCTCCTCTCACGAGGAGCCATGTGGCGCACTGGTAAAGATACCGGTTTAGCATTATCCACCAAATATATTCGGAAGTCAATCTCCCGCTTCGGAGGTAAGCCCTTCACCTCCCCAAACACATCCGGATATTCCCGGACCACTCTAATAGATTGTAAACTCTCGACCGAAGCATCAAGCGATTCAAGATAACTTAGCATAACAGAGTCCATGGGATTACAAGAAATCTCGAGAGTGTTACCCAAGCGGGTCATCAGCCAAACAACTCTCCTTTCACAATCAAGAACGGCACCATTACTGGATAACCAGTCCATGCCCAAAATCAACCCATAGCCCGTGAAGCCCAATACAAAAGCATCACATCTAAACTCAATGCTAAGTATAGAAATCTTCAAACCCAAACATATCATGGACAAATAAGTGGAGCCCCCAATTGGGTTTGAAACAACCAAGGGATCATCTACCAGACTGGTGTCTAGGTGCAGTAACTCAACTAATGATGATGAAATAAACGAATGCGATGCGCCTAAATCAAACAATGTACGGACAGGATGGTCAAATAGAAAAACCAGACTTTCAACGGAAATAGTTCTACCTCTCTCCTGAATCGGTGGAACCGCGAGAGCCTGTACTTGCCCCCTAGCCTGACTCGGTGCCATAAGAGCTTGCACCTGTCCTCCTGAGGTAGATCCCGTCCTTTGCCCCTTCTTAGGGCAATCCTTCACTAAGTGCCCTGCTTCGCCACAGTGGAAGCAACCGGTCTTCTTCTTCTTGCGACAATCCTTGCTTAGGTGGCCAGGTGTCCCACAATTGAAACACTTCTTCTTCTTGCCCTTGCCACTGTTGCCTTTCCCACCTTTGCTTTGCTGTTGTTGAGGTCTCTTTTGATCTCCCTTCTTCTCGGGTGCCTTACTAGCATTAGGACCCTTCTCTTCCTCATACATGAGTGCCATATCAACTAGCTTCTCAAAGGTGGCCCCCATAGGGATGTGAGTCATAGCCAACCCATGCATAGGCTCATTCAAGCCTTTCACGAACCTCAAAGCCTTCTTCTCCGGTGTATTCACCATGTCTAGGCCAAACCTTGCCAATTGATTAAACTTATTGACATATTCCTTTACCGAAAGATTTCCTTGCTTCAGAGTCAAGAATCTTTCCATATACAAGTTTTCCTCAGCCCTTGAGAGAAACTTTGCCACAAATCTTTGCCTAAAATCCGCCCAAGAGTCAACGGGGCGTTCTCCATTAGTGACCTCCCACCAGAATGAGGCCTCTCCCTTCATTAACCAAGCAGCCAACTTGACTTTCTTCCCTTCTTCCATCTCAAAGATATCTATCAACTCTTCCACCTCTTTAAGCCAATCTCTAGCCTCCACAAAGGTTTCAGATCCTTGAAAAGGTTTTCCTCCCATAGCTTTAAATTCCTTGCAAGTCTTAGCAAAAGTATCCGTGCGAGGAGGAGGGGGAGGAGGAAGATCGGGTGCTACAGTTGGTGGAGGAATACTTGCTGGACCCGCAGTGGTGGCCCTAGCCTCCATCAATCTCCTATACCATACTGGTACCGTCACACCCTCTGGAAGATTAAGATTCTCGGCCATGCTGAAACGAAAAAGGAAAGATTCAAAACGGAGAATTCGAAGGATATAGATATGGCTATTGGGGATTATGCTTTTCTTTCAAAAACGTTTCTCTTAAAAGACATGTTTTTGAAAATATCTTTTCCAAAAATGTTTTAGAAAAATAGTTTTCTAAAAATTTTATCTGTTCCGGTAACCTTTGCTCTGATACCACGTGTAACACCCCACGCCCGCTAGAGTCACTCACAAAGGGAATGCCATAGCATCGGTGGAGTATTTTAGTGAATATAGAACAGAAAAATTACAACAAGACAGATATAAATAGTACTTGAAATTTCAAAACATCATCTCATAACAGCGGAAATAAACATGTCTGGTTACATCATAAAACCATGATAAAAGTCAAGTACAATATCCATCAAAATAAAGAAGTACATAATCCCACTCTTATATACAATAGCCATAACAAAAGAAAAGATAACTGGATAACTGGAGCTTTACATCTACCCAAGCTCCTAAAGACTGGAACAGCAATCCGATCAAGCTCTACTACCACTAGGATCCACCGTAGGACCTGAGGGTTGGCAAAAAGATAAAAACAACGGGGTCAGACATAAGTCTGAGTGAGTCCTATAACTTTAACAATACAATCATTAAAGTAACCAGAGAAGACATAAACTTGACCTACGGTAATATCTGGGGATGAATGGCTACACTAAGCAGCTTGGTAGACTTAGGATAAACTAAGATAACCGTCAGGACGCATCTACCCACCCAAGGATAATTACTAACTGCACCACACCAGTCCTTCCTACTTAAAGGTTGATCCCTTCCAAAGACTTAGAAAATTTCCCCAGTAGTTTCATGTACCCCTAGCCCACTACATAGGTGCCGTCTGCCCCTATCCCCACTAGGTGTACCCAGTAATACTTACCCAGTAGTTTCTTGTACCCCTACATAGGTGCCGTCTGCCCCTATCTTCATTAGGTGTACCCACTACTCCCCAAGCGATCGGCTCCCTACCGTAGATACCCGTGCTGGTCCCACAGTGGGGTGTATCACTCCCCTAAAGTGGCTACCCAATACTAACGGTGCACGGCTTTATATCTACACGATGCAACAACGGCTTATCTACCAGCCCGGGCCCACACACGCATATGAAACCCGTTGGACTTGCGTTGCCACCGCTAACCCGTTTTGGCCTCTTATAATCAAGCCCAATATGCGTGTCCCGTCACTCGACTTGGGTCGAGCCCACAAAGATACGTTTGGGATATTGGTTGAAATGGGCCCCCACAAGCTACCCACTTAAGCTGGTCAAATATCTAGTGTATCCCACTTAACCCTTTAATCATGTTTAATTACATGTTTCCACTTGGTTAAGTATTCTAATCGTATTTTCTATTGCCACCCAAGGCAACCCACTAGATTTCCTCATGCCACCCAAGGCACCCACAAAATTTCCTCATGCCACCCAAGGCACCCACTTAACCCCTCATGTCCCACCGCATGCTACTATGGTTAAGTGTTTCTTAATTAATTAAGACCGTGATCTCCCATAAAGACCTCCCACATTAGACTGGCTGTTATGACCGCCTGGTTAAGCCGGTAGAATCCGGGCAGTCTTACGTCATAACAGAGTCTAACCTCGTGGCTTTACCTTAATCACGTATTTAATTTATGGCTAAGACCTCTCACATTGGGCTGACATTTGTAGCAACTGGTTAAGCCGGTCAGGTCCGGGCAGTTTTACACTACAAATGAGTCCAACCTCGTGTCTTAGTCGATTAATTACACCTAATTAATCACCCCCATATTAATTATCCCTAATTAATATCAAGTTTTCCATAACATGGGTAGACCTAACTCAATAGGTAAATTCCCATGGGGTAGACCTAACTCAATAGGTAAATTCCCACCTATGGTAATTTATTTTCATGGTATGCTTAATCATACCCAAACATTCATTTATTAACATATTTACCAACCCCATCGTTCCCCACGTAAATCGTTCTCGTTACATGACATAATAAGGGGAAGATCATCACAAATATCATGGGTTTAGCATACAATTTTGTCATGGGTTAAGAGGATGTCAACTTGCATATATGAGCATATATTAACCCAACTACATACAACCCAAACTTGCATATTACCATACACATGATTTGCATAACATGTTGCATATGAGCTTGCATTTTATCATACACATATCTTGCATAACATGTTAAACTTGCATATAGGCATTCTCAATCTTGCATAACATGTCAAACATGCATTTAAGCATACATAACTTGCATAAGCATTCACATACTTGCATAGGCATTCACATACTTGCATAGGCATTCACATACTTGCATAACTTGCATATCATGTCATTTAAGCATATACCTATCTTGCATAAGTATTCATATACTCGCATAAGCATGCATAACTTGCATATCACATAAATCTTGCATTTAAACATATACATGACTTGCATAAGCTTCCATACACTTGCATAAGCATGCATAACTTGCATATCACTTTCAACTTGCATTTAAACATACACTTAACTTGCATATCACTTTCAACTTGCATTTAATCATATACTTAACTTGCATATCTCACTTTGATAAACATGCATAATTCCACTTATTAAATATGCATAAATCCACTTATTAAACATGCATATATCAACTTGTTAAACATGCATAAATCAACTTATTAAGCATGCATAAACCAACTTATCAAATATGCATAAACATAGAACAACATAGAGTAACATATCATTATGCATGATTCATACTCACTAATCCGCATTTAAGACCATAAGTCTCATTACACCCAATCTACTTACTTTAACAATTGATGTTAAAGTGATAGAAACTCACCAAACTCAAGATTAACCAACTTGTGAAGAGATTAGTTGCTAATTATGATGATGGAGATGATTAGAGAATGATATGAGAGGGATTAGCTTGAAACTTCCTTCTTAGATTAATGGAGACTCCTTTTTAGGATTTGATTTGGCGGCATGAGGCCATTATTTCTATTTTTGGTGAAGATTAAGGTAGGTTTAGGGTGTATTTATAGATTAAGAAAGTGTTTTAGGCCCTTGGATTAACCCTAGATTAATTTAGGTCCATTAGATTTAGGAAACCTCTAGAACCAGACCCAGCCCTAACCAGAAAACCAGATCTGGTGCACCCAAGCACCCTGGCTCGACACACCATGTCGACACCCCTGTCGACAGGCCTGTCGACAGCCCTGTCGACATGCTTAGGCGGGAATCCTCCCGCCTGGCCCCGCTGGTTCTAAATTTAAATTTAAATTTAAATTCCTAATTCTGATTTAAGCTCTAATTTTTCTGCAAACTTCCTTGGGCCATAACTTGGTCATACGGACTCCGATTTTCGAAAACTCGGACTCTATTTCGCGTATTTTTCCGAGACGAACGCAATGACGCAGCCCGTTACCCCCAATTCCCACGTCTTAGATTATTTATCCGGTAATTAGTGAATTTTAGTATTAACTAAAATTCGGGGTGTTACATTATTAATTAAGGCGTACCTGGTTTTTAGATATGTTCCTTCGATATTTTCTGATTCCTGAAGTGTTGTGAAGCACATATTTGAATTTCTAGTTTTTGGCTCTTCGTCACTCGATGATGAATCTGAATCATCTAAAGTTGTTGCATATGCTCTTTTCCTCTTCTTTGACAAATTGTCATTTGTTTGTTGATTCGATCTATCAGGGTATAGACACATCCTTTTTATATGACCTGGTTCGTTATAATTGTAGCATATATCGTTCTTAGTATTTTTCCCAAACTCCTTGATTATTGTTCTGAAAATATTCCTCCTTTTGTATCTCAAAAATTTTCTGAAATTTCTTGTCATTAAGACAATTTCATCATCTTCACTACTTGAATCAAAACCATCGATTGTCGGTTTTAAAGCTAAAGATTTCTTTTCTCACAACTTATTCTCCTTTCTTCTTTGTAATTGTACTTCGAATGACATCAAATTCCCGATTAACTCCTCAATCTTCATTTCACTAATATTATTGGCCTCTTCAATTACCAATGTTTTCTTATCACACTCTGGAGTTAGAGAATTAAGGATTTGTCTGACTTGAACTTCTTTAGAATAAGTTTTTCCCAATGCCATTAATGAATGCACGATTTCATGAAACATGTAGTACATATTGGAGATAGATTCATTCTGATTCATTTTAAATAACTCAAAATGGTTAGTTAATATTGATATCTTTGTTTGTTTAACTTTATTTGTTTCTTCATGGGTAACTTGCAAGGTTTTCCATATTTCATAAGCATATTCACAAACTGATACTCTATTAAATTCATTTCTATCTAATGAATAGAATAACATATTCATAGCCCTAGAATTATTTTGTGCGAGAGCCTTCCGTTCATTATCCCATTGTGCAAAATTAGTAATGGGTTCAACATATTCAGTTTGTGTGATATTCCAAGGGTCTAATCTTATAGATTGTAATATATTTTCATTCTACATGCCCACTAAGAATAATTACTGCCTTTAAATCGTGGTGGACCCTATATAAAAGAACTATTATTATTAGTAATTCCAGTGTTGGTTGCCATTTAATATATCTAAAAATTCAGACGATGAAATCTTGAAAACCTATTCTATGATACCCATTGTTAGTAATGAGGATCAAGGATCTTAAGGAAAAACTAACACTAAAGGGGGGTGAATAGTGTTTTAAAGAACTTATATAAATCTTAACCAATTATCAATTATCAATTACACATACTACTATATGAATCATAGAACGAATATCACAACAGAAACAATCATAGATGAAGATATAAACAAAAGTAAAATGTAGAAAAGGAAAGAACATGCCGAATTTTATACTGGTACGATTACTCCTGCATCCAGTCTTGTAGAATGCTGGATTGTGCAGAATTTTATTAATATTAGTTTCCAATTACAACACCCTTGATTTCACGCCTATAATGTTAACAATGCTCCTTTTCCTTGATTTGCGGCTACAAGGAACACACCCTGTCCTTTTCCTTGATTTCAGGGCTACTAGGAACACACCCTTCCTATTTCCGATTACAATTTCCCTAGAACTCTTGAGTAGCACTTCCAAACAGATAGTATTTGGTAGAGATTGAAAATAGAAGAAGAATTATATAATTTGTATTCAAATCGGCAGAGTATACGTGTAGAATCTTAGAAAATTAAAAAGAATAACAGTGGTATGTAAAGTAGGAAGAAGGAGATGATAAATTATGAAAAAAATTACAATCATAAGTTAAAATCCTTGAATGATTAAAAATCATTTTGAGAGAAATTTGACAGTAATTTTGAAAACAGTTTGAAATCAATTATAAAAGAGATAATTTGAAAATAGAATTTGAGTGCTATTCATAATTTTACATACTAGCTAGACTCTATTACTCTTATAATCTTGAACTCTTGATATCTTAATATCTTGTTACTCATGAGTCTTGATTCTCCTTTGAAATCTTTGAATCTCTTAACTGTATAGTCTTCAATATCTATTACCTGCATATAAATTCTGTATATACATATATTTATATATATATATATATTCTAGATAAAAGTGTTAGTATATATATTTAAATCAATAATGATAATGATTGAAACATGGTTGTTGCCATCAAAACTTCATCAATATTCCATTCTCCAACATAGATTGATTCTACCTGTTCTTTAATCTGTGCTCCAGCCTCTCCGCCAGTTATGAAATCTTTATTTGTTTTGTTCATCATCCAATTCAACTTACAAACCAAGATTCACATTTCTTTTATCCCCTCAATGGCTGGTGAAACTAGTTCGTCATCCTCTAGTAATGTCAGTGCCCCTTAACATCTTGATGTCGTTGAACTTCTAGTTAAGACAGTAATAAGTCCACAAAGCCAACTAATTACTATAAAGCTAGATGAAGACAACTATTTATTCTGGAAACTGCAAGTGCAGACTGCAACTCAATGCCTGAAATGCTTCATATATAGCAAACTATCCATTCCACCAAAATTCATCACTGATGCAGTAAACAATGTGGTTAGTAACGAAGAATACATAAAGTATCACAACCAAGATCGACTCACCAGTTCACGGTTGCCTTCCTCCATTAATTCAAAACTGTTATTACAAGTAATAGAGTGCAAGAATTCTAATGCCATATGGACAACAGTCGAAAGAAATTTAATTCTCAATCAGCTGCAAAAGTCATGTACTACATAAAGCAATTACATAACATAAGAAAAGAGATTTTATAATTGAGGGATTATCTTGCTGAATTCAAGGCAATGTGTGACACACTGGAGGCTGTAGGACAAAAAATAGGTGTATATGAACAAATTCTTACTGTTCTATTACGAGGCAGTGATATCAGTGATATCATCTCAAAAGTTTATGTGTTCTATGGGAGATGTACAATCAATGCTTCTTGGACATTATGCAAGAATTGAAACCAAGAAAGTTCAAGAACTAAACTTATCAATCAATTTTGCAGCAAGCAACAGCGGAGGTTAATATAACAAAGGTGATCACTCTAATCAGAGAGGAAATTTCTCTAATAGGTCTAAAGACAGAGGAAGATACAAAATCAATTATAAGCCAACGTGTCTAGTCTGTAAAAGAGGTGGACATACAACAGTAAAGTGCTATTTTAGATTTAACCTGAACTACTCAAGTCATAATGCAAATAATTAAAGTAATCCTAATGCTAATGTGGCTCAGCTAAATAGTGATCAAAGTACTCAGAGTGAGAACAACTACAACAACATAAAGTTGAATGAAACAGCTAATCAAAACTCAATTCAAGATGAAAGATATTACCCAAACTCAGGTGTAACCAACCCCTTGGCAAATAACCTTGATAATCTAAACCTTGGTCACAAGGAGTAATGAAGTGAACATAGTATGTGTCTGGGAAATGGTAAGTTAATTAATATAACTCATACAGGCTAGGGTTGTATAAATGGAACAAGAAAATTAATACCAAACAATTTGTTTAGAGCACTAAAAATAAATAAATAAATTATGGTGTGTCTATATTTTCCCATGACAGTAAAGTATACTTTGAATTCTATCTTGATATTTTTTTAGTAGGAGACTTACTAAAGATATACTTTTGTATCGTAAAGAAGTTCAAGGACTGTACAAGTTTGATCAAGTCACCTTCCACAATAGTGTTAGGAGACAAAAGAACTGCAATCTTGTTGAAAGTAAAATTTTTAAAAGCAATGATGTACTTAGTATATTGTAACACTCTGAATTTGTACCAACACTAAAAGAGGATAAATTAAATAATAATTAATTTAATATTCAGAATTAGAGGAAACATAATGAACCATTGCGACCGTCTTGAAATTCTTGTCAATTGGTTTGCGTAAAATGGACACCATATGAAGAAATTATGAAGGTTTTAAGTTTGTATACGCATAGAAATATTTTATATATAAGCATGAGTCAGTGGTGAGTCAGAATTCTATCTAGATGATTCAAATTCGAAAAATTCCTCTAAGCGGCAAAATTCCCGCTTTAGGGGGTCGACCCCCCTAGGGGGGTGTCGACCTAGGGATCGACCCCCCTGAAGGGGTGTCGACCTAGGGTCGACCCACCCATAGGGGTGTTGACACCCATATTACTGACGTGGCACTCGGTTTCAGGGGGTCTAGCAGCTATATATACGTGTCTTATTTCTCATATTTTCTTGATTGGAAGTCATGGAGGCCATATGCTGCTGGAGTGCGAACTGAACCGTTTTCTACAACAACATATTCAACAAATCCAATTCAGAAATTCTAGATCCGTTCTTCCTTAATTCTCTAAACGTAACACTGTGATTTCTAGTTGTTTTTAGGTTTAGATAAATAAATTATATTTTGAAAGACTATGAATTGGATATGTTGTAAAGTATGATTCTATGTTAATGTGAAATCCTATACTATGTCATGACAGATCTATTTTCCTAGATCTAATAAAATTGTGGTTATTCGATTATGTTGCTTATGTGGATCTTGACTTGTAACCATGTTATGATGGATGTACATCTATTAATTTGGACAGTTGTAACATTAACTAGATCTAGATCTTTATGTTAATCACCTTTCACCTGTCATATTGAGATCCATTGATATATGTTGTATACTTGACATGTGAACCCATCTTTAGATCTAAACATGTTACCGTGTCACACTAACTATGCTAGATCTAAATAATTGGACACCTTATGGTTAATTTAGATCTCACTATGTTTCATTGACATCGTAGTTGCTACAAGTTCATCACTTTTATGCCTACCTTTCCATGATGATTACATGACCATTCACCTTGTTATCATACCAGTTTATGTTTATGTTTATGCCTAGAAATGTTGAAACTATCACCCTCTTCATATTCCCTTTTCATTGTTGGAGCTAGGCTACTTTATAGCTTAGATGCCGCTAAAATACATACGAATACGTTAAAGAAGAAACGGGGAAAAAGGATTATAATTGGCATAATTTATGTAATATTTATATGAAATGGGACATGTAATTCAAATGGGGAAAACATATAAATAGTTACCTATAACAACATAGGTAGATTTGGATTAATTTGGAATGTTTAGTGATTTACAATTAGGAATTGTAAATTGTACTTATGACACGAGGTTATGTTACATTAGTGGTGGAAGTATGCCCGAACCCGACCGGCATATCCAACAACCACTAATGTTGAACCTAATGTGGGAGGTCTAAGTATGCAAATACAATTCGGGCTAAGACACGAGGTTAGGCCCAATTATGGAATAAGACTGGCCGGACCCGACCGGGATATCCAGCAACCACATGTTGTAGGCCTAATGTGGGAGGTCTAGCCCGTTATAAAACCATAAATGGACATGGTAAAGAATTGGACTACTTAACCTAATTTAATCCATAAAGGTTGTATGACTATGAACTTAAGTTAGGGTTAAGTAAAATTGGATGGGTAGTGGGTGGGTTAAGTAAATTAGAGGGAGTGGGTAATATTTACATATAGGCCTACGAACTTAACCCAATAAGGTTATGTAATTAAAGACACCTAGTGGTATACATAACCGGTAGATAATGTAATAAGGTTATGTAATTAAAGACACCTAGTGGTATACATAACCGATAGATAATGTAATAAGGTTATGTAATTAAAGACACCCTTTAGGGTAAGCATAACTGGTATAGGGCTATGTAATTAAAGACAACTAAAAGTATACATAGTCAGTGGAAAACCTAGTGCGGATACAAGACAAGGGGGAGAGCTTGTATCATATTGTGTGGGACCCATTTCAGTCAGTAACACGGAGTTGGGATCAAGTAAAGAACTCCATACTAGGCAGAGAAGGGGCACGCTTACTGATTGATTGTAAGAGATCCAAACGAGACAGATGGTGTGGGCGGCGCAAACCAGCCGCAGACATGTGCGTGCATGGGCCAGGCAGAGGGGGCTAAGACACCATGACACCAGTAGATATGTTTGCGCACACCATGGGTTGCCACTTTAGGAAGTGATACCTCCTACTGTGGGGCCAGCATAGGATATCTATATGGTTGGGAGCCGATCGATTAAGGTAGTGGTTAGGGTATACTTGGACATATTACCTAAGCCTACCAACTCATAGTGGAAGAGATCATCTCATTTCAGTTATACTAGTTATAATGCAGAGTAACCATTAGTGAGGCACATACACCTTATCTTGCTTACCTTGTCACACCTGCCATTTATGTAGTGATCTCTCTTAACCATTTTATATGCCTATCATGTTGCTTTTATTTATCTACTAGCTAAAAGTAACTAGACTCGCCAGACTTTATGTCTGACCCTGTTGTTTCTCCTTCTTTCTTCTGCCTCCCACCCCCCAAGTTCTCAGGAAGGAAACACTCAGACTTAATCAAGAATCAGATATCATCTTGCTAGGAGCTACTTCTGAAGTATGGCTCAAGTTCTTGTCTCTACTATGGCTTAACTCTTTTAATTGGGGGAATGATGCTTTTTATTTACTTATGTACTCGGTTCAAGACATAAGTTATTTTATTGTAATGGTTTTTGTAACTTATGAAATTGTGGACCACGGTATTATGACTTATGCTTGAAATAAAACTTTAAATTTTCCGCTGCTGCCTTATTTATATCTGTCTTGTAATTATTCTGTGTCTGTTTACCTATAGCGCTCCACGAAACTTAATGCATTCCCTTAGTGAGTGACATTAACGGACGTGGGGTGTCACACTTGGTATTAGAGCTGAAGGTTACCAGATTAGATAAAAGTTTTTGGAAATCATTTTCAAAAAGGTTTTAAAAGGAAAGCATTTTCAAAAGAAAAGTCTATTTTGAAAACATTCCCCAAAAAGGGTGTTTGTAGTATCCTTCGGTCCTTTATCTAAATTTCTTCCTTTTCCATTTTTTAGCATGTCTGGGGATCAAAACATCCCTAATATCCCGGAGGGCGTCACAATACCCGGATGGTTCCGTAGGTATTGGAGGCCACGACGCCTGCCAAAGGCCAAGAAAACGTTCCTTCCCCAGCTGCACCAGTCATTCCTCCTCCTCCCCCTCTAAGAGCTGATAACTTTGACAAGTTCTGCAAAGACTTCCGGGCTATGGGAGGAAGGCCATTCCATGGGAACGAGACATTCGTAGAAGCTCAGAATTGGCTTAAGAAGACAGAGGACTTATTAGTAATCTTTAAGTGGAGGACCGAAGGAAAATTCAATTAGCCACTTGGCTGTTAAAGGACGAAGCCTCATTTTGGTGGGAAATCACCCAAGCTGGACGTCCGGTAGAAACTTAGGAAGATTTTAGACAGAGGTTCGAAATGAATTTTTTTTCCAAGCTGAGAGAAGCATATATATGGAGAGGTTCTTAACTCTCGAACAAGGAAATTTGACGGTAAAGGAGTATGTGAACAAGTTCTACCAGCTGGCAAGGTTCGGGCTAGAGTTGGTAGACACACCGCACAAAAGGGCTTTGCGATTTGCTAAAGGACTGAATGAGCCTCTGCATGGTTTAGCTATGTCCCATATTCCAATAGGGGCCAACTTTGAAACTCTTGTTGATATGGCCCTAATGCATGAGGAGGACAAGGGAGAGAAGAATTAAGCAAAAGCTGAGGGGACATCGCAGAATAAGAAGGTATGGCCCAAGAAGGGGCAGCAACAATAGCAGCAACAACAACATCCGCAGAAGAAAGTAGGGAAAGATGATAAAGGCAAGGATAAGAGAAAATGTCACAACTGTGGAAAGGAGGGTCACTTGGTCAAATATTGTAAGAGAAGGAAGGCCAATTGCTTTAATTGCGGAGAGGTCGGACACTTCTCTAAAGAGTGCCCAAAGAAACAGGGATCGCAGGGACAAGGTCAAAGAGAAGGGACTTATGGAGAGCAGGTGCATGCTCTCGCGATCAGTGCTCCTGAAAATACTAAGATGTCATCCACAAAGACCACCACGAACTTATTTCGCTCTTCTTCACTCTTAGAAAAACTAAGATGTCATCCACAAAGACCACCACGAACTTATTAAGGAACTCCCTGAACACCCTCCTCATCAAATCAACAAAGTATGCAGGGGCGTTTGCCAAACCAAATGGCATCACCAGCCACTCATAGAAACCATTCGGAGTCCTAAAGGCAGTCTTGCCTATACTATCCTCAGTCACTCCCAACTGATGAAACCCCGTGGCTAAGTCCAACTGTGAAACACTGAGGCGCCAACCAACCGATCAAAAAGATCATCAATCCTTGGCAATGGGTGTCTATTCTTCTTTGTGAGCTTGTTAAGCTCTCCATAGTCTGCACAAAGTCTGAGGGACCCATTCGCCTTTGTGGCAAAAACTACTGGAGCACCCCACTTCGATATACTTCGTCTTATGAACCCCTTCCCAAGCAGCTCCCCTACTTGCTTATGGAGTTCCCTCCTCTCACGAGGAGCCATGTGGCGTACTGACAAAGATACTTGCTTAGCATTTTCCACCAGATATATTCGGAAGTCTATCTCCTGCTTCGGAGGTAAGCCCTTCATCTCCTCAAACTCATCCGAGTACTCCCGGACCACTCTAACAGATCGCAAACTCTCGACCGAAGCGTCAAGCGATTCAAGATAACTTAGCATAACAAAATCTATGGGATTACAAGAGATCTCGAGAGTGTTACCCAAGCGGGTTATGAGCCCAACAACTCTCATTTCGCAATCAAGAACGACACCATTACTGGATAACCAGTCCATGCCCAAAATCAACCTATAGCCCGTGAAGCCCAAACAAAAGCATCACCCCTAAACTCAACGCTAAGTATGAGGATCTTCAAACCCAAACATATCATGGACAAATAAGTGGAGCCCCCAATTGGGTTTGAAACAACCACGGGATCATCTACTAAACTGGTGTCTAGGTGCAGTGACTCAACTAATGATGATGAGATAAACGAATGTGGTGCACTAGAGTCGAATAAAGTTCGAACAGGATGATCGAGAGAACCAAATTTCAACTTAGACGGTCTTACCCCCATCAGGTATACCCGTCGTGAGGGAATACATCTACCCTCCAGAAGATCCTGTACTTCGTCCTTACCTCTTTGGACAACCCCAAGGTGTCCTATTTCTCCAAAACAACTAGCCTTCCCCTTCACATTCTCCTTTCGTGGCCTTCTTACCACGATGAGGTTTCGTCCTTTATTTACCTAATAGCTATTTGAACCATCCTCTCTCGTCCATCTTAAAGGTACCTATAAGCCCTCCACCTCCTTGGACTATCTTCTTAGCCTGGCAAACGTCTTAGTCCCTTGAAGTGGTTCTTCCGTCCTTCATGCGGAAGTCCTTATTTATCATAAAAAGACATCTCTACGCGGAGGGGAAATTCAAAAAGAGAAAGAGGAAGAGATTCAAAACGAAGAATCGAAGGAAGGATATATGGCTCTTGGGGATTATGTTCTTTTCTTTCAAAAACTTTTCTCTCAAAAACATGTTTTTGAAAATACTTCTTCCAAAAATGTTTTTAGAAAAATAATTTTCTAAAAGTTTTATCTGTTCTGGTAACCTGGCTCTGATACCACGTGTAACACCCCACACCCGCTAAGGTCACTCACAAAGGGAATGCCTTAGCTTCGGTGGAGTATTTAAGTGAATATAGAACTGAAAAATTACAACAAGACGGATATAAGTAATACTTGAAATTTAAAATATCATTTCATTGCAGCAGAAGGTAAACATGTTTGGTTACATCTCAAAAACCAACAAGATTCAAGTACAAAATATCCATCTCGTTAAAACATAAGTACATAATCCCACTACATACTAATAGCCATAATAGAAAAGATCACCGAGCTTTTCTTCAAGAGTCCAAGCTCCAAAAGATAGATAAAGCAATCTGATCAAAGCCCACTAGTGCTAGGCCCACTCTGAGAACCTGAGGGTTGGGGAAAAAAGATAAAAACAACGGGGTCAGACATAAGTCTGAGTGAGCCCTATAACCTTAACAATACAATCATTAAAGTAATTAGGGTATGATATAAACCTGGTACGGTACGACTGGGGATAAATGACTACACTAAGTAGCCAACTAGACTTAGGATAAACTAAGATAACGGTAAAGACGCGCCTATCCACCCAAGGATAAATACTACACTGCACCACACTAGATCTACCCACCCAAGGGTAATTCCTACACTGCACCACACCAGATCTACCCACCCAAGGGTAATTCCTACTTAAAGGTTGATCCCACTAAGTGTACTTAGTAATTTTTAATAATAGTTTCGTGTACCCCTAGCTGACTACATAGGTGCCGTCTGCCCCTATCTCCACTAGGTGTACCCACAACTTAGTAATTTTAATAGTAGTCTCGTGTACCCCTAGCTGACTACATAGGTGCCGTCTGCCCCTATCTCCACTAGGTGTACCCACTACTCCCATTCGATCGGCTCCCTAACGTAGATACCCGTGCTGGCCCCACAGTGGGGTGTATCACTCCCCAAAGTGGCAACCCGATAATCAATGGTGCACGGCTTATACCTACACGATGCAACAACGTCTTACCTACCAGCCCGGGTCCACACACGCATATGAAACCCGTTGGACTTGCGTTGCCACCGCTAACCCGTTTTGGCCTCTTATAGTCAAGCCCAGTACGCGTGTCCCGTCCTCGACATGGGTCGAGCCCAATAAGATACATATGGGTTACTGGTTGAAATGGCCCCCCACAAGCTACCACCTAAGCTTGTCATTTGTTTCTAGTGCATCCCACTTAACCCTTTTTAATAATCATGTCCACTTACATGTTTAAAGTTTGGTTAAGTCATCTAATCATATATCAATTGCCACTCAAGGCACCCACTAGATTTCCCCATGCCACCCAAGGCACTTACTTGATTTCCACATGCCACCCAAGGCACTTACTTAACCCTTTAATCATGTTTAATTACATGTTCCACTTTGGTTAAGTATTCTAATCTTATCTTCCATTGCCACCCAAGGCAACCACTAGATATTCCCCATGCCACCCAAGGCACTTACTTAACCCTTTAATCATGTTTAATTACATGTTCCACTTTGGTTAAGTATTTTAATCTTATCTTCCATTGCCACCCAAGGCAACCACTAGATTTTCCCCATGCCACCCAAGGCACTTACTTAACCCTTTAATCATGTTTGATTACATGTTCCACTTCGGTTAAGTATTCTAATCGTATTTTCTATTGCCACCCAAGGCAACCACTAGATTTTTCCACATGCCACCCAAGGCACCCACTTAACCCCTCATGTCCCTCTACATGCTAATATGGTTAAGTGTTTCTTAATTGATTAAGAACGTAACCGTTGTAAAGACCTCTCACATTAGACTATCTTTTATGGCAGATGGATTTGTCGGTCGGGTCCGGGCAGCCTTACGCCATAACCGAGTCTAACCTCGTGTCTATACACTTGTCACGTATTTAGTTTGTGCCTAAGACCTCTCACATTGGGCCAATCATTTGTAGCCGCTGGATTTGCCGGTCGGTTCCGGGCAGTCGTACGCTACAAAAGGGTCCAACCTCGTGTCTTAGTCGATTAATTACTCCTAATTAATCACCCCCATATTTCGAATTAATTTTCCCTAATTAATTCCAATTTTAACGATGTACATAATTGACTCAATTATGTCCATCCACTTTATGGTATGTATAATCATACCAACTTCACACCATTTCATTAACATGTATATTAACCCCATCGTTCCCCACGTAATTCGCCAACATGACATAAAAGGGAAGATTCATCACAAATACAATGGGTTCAACTTGCATAACATTAACATCAACATGGGTTTAAAGGTGTCAACATGCATATAGCATCAACCCAACTAGCATAAATAATCAACCCAAACTTGCATGAATCACATATGTCATAAAGAGGTTAACTTGCATAAGTTATTTATGTCATACAAAGGGGTAAACTTGCATATGTATGTATGACATACAAAGGGGTTAACTTGCATATGTATGCATATCATAATAAGGTGTAAACTTGCACATGTTACTTGTATATCATCAAACACCAAACTTGCATAACATGTCATATATGAACATGCATATAATCAAACACCAAACTTGCATAACATATCATATATGAACTTGCATATAATCATACACCAAACTTGCATAACATGTCATATATGAACTTGCATATAATCAAACACCAAACTTACATAACATATCATATAAGAACTTGCATATAATCATACACTGAACTTGCATAACATGTCATATATGAACTTGCATATAATCATACACCAAACTTGCATAATCATGGTGTCATAATGGATCAATGTTTATCATAGCAATTTGCATAACTAGCGTCATGAACACATAGCCTAACACTTGCATAACTTGCATAACATCATGATCATGTAGCATATAACTTGCATAACTTGCATAACATCATGAACGTGTAGCATATGACTTGCATAACTTGCATAACATCATGATCACATAGCATTTGACTTGCATAACTTGCATAACATCGTGAACACATAACACATAACTTGCATAACTTGCATAACATCACAAACACATAGCATATGATAACATAATCTTGCATTGATCCACATTCATAGCCATAACTTCATTATATCCTATCATAATCATTTCAACAATTGGTCATTAAGGCTATAGAAAACTCACAACTTGTTGATTAGCACTCCTAAGAAGAAGATTAAGTTGCTAGAGTTGATTAGAGATTGATTTGAGAAGCTATCTTCCTCTTTAAATTGATGGAGGCTCCTTCAAGTTGCATTTTGACGGCATATCGGTGTTGTAGCTATTTTTAGTATGAATTAGGGTAGTCTTAGGGTGTATTTATAGATTAGTTAGGTGTTTTAGGCCCTTAGATTAACCCTAAATCAGATTAGAGCCGTCAGATCACGTCCTAGCCACCAAAACACAGCCCAAAAGCCAAACTGATGCACCCAGGTCACCTGGGCTCGACCAGGGAGGTCGACCCCCAGGTCGACACTAGGGTCGACTCCCCAGTCGACCTGGTGGGCAGGTCGACTCCCCAGTCGACCCCCAGGTCGACTCCCTGGGTCTGGCGGGAATTTTCCCGCCAACTCTGAAATATTTAAATTTTTATATTTAAATCTGTTTTGAATTTCTGAAAATTTCTTCGGGCCTTAACTGGGTCATACGGACTCCGATTTTCGAAAACTCGGAATCTATTTCGCGTAATTTTCCGAGACGAACGCAATGGCATAGTCCGTTTCCCCTGATTCAGATTTCTAAGTTTAATTCTGCCCTGTTTTATATTATAGTAAGTTATTCAACATACAGGGTGTTACAGTTTGCCTAGATCGAAGAAAGGTGATACCAATATTTGGTTGATAGTGGATAGACTCACTAAGAGCACTCACTTTATTCCGGTTGAGAGTAAGAGGACGACATCATGGTTGGCAGCAATTTATGTTCGTGAGATAGTTCATCTCCATGGAGTTCTTTACAGCATCGTGAGCGATCGTGACCCCATCTTTACCAGCGAATTTTGAAGGAGCTTGCAAGAAGCATTAGGTACACAGTTGTGGTTAAGCACCGCTTATCATCCTCAGAATGATGGGCAGACGGAGAGCGTGAATAGGATTCTAGAAGATCTTTTAAGGCTGTGCATCCTAGACTTAGGAGGGACTTGGGAAGAACATCTTCCTTTAGTAGAGTTTGCCTATAATAACAGTTTTCAAGCTAGTATCGGCATGGCACCCTTCGAAGCATTGTACGGACGACCCTGTAGATCGCCAACTTGGTGGTGGGAATCTATAGAAAGATTATTACTTGGACCAGATATGGTTAGCGAAACATCCGAAAATATTGACCTTATTCGACAGCGGATGAAGGCAGCTCAAGATAGGCAGAAGTCCTATGCAGACAAGAGGACTGACATCGAATTCGAAGTTGGAGACTTAGTTTTTATCAAAGTATCACCTCTGAGGAATGTGGTTTGCTTCGGATCAGCAGGGAAGTTGGCACCTAGGTTTGTGGGACCATTCCCCATAATCGAGAGGATTGGACAAATGGCCTACAAATTAAACCTCCCAGAAAATCTATCCGGTGTTCATGACGTTTTCCATATCTCTCATCTGCGGAAGTGCCTGCATGATACCACGGAAGTAGTTGAGCCGATTATTTTGGAAGAAGTCGAAGTGGAACAGGAGGCGATAGTCAGACGAGTCCCTACCCGTATTCTTGGGTCAGAGGTTAAGAAGCTGCGCAATAAGGAGATCAAGTTGCTAAAGGTTCAATGTGGAGATAACCCAGAAGATGCGACTTGGGAGACCGAAAACAAGATTCGTGCTTCATACCCTTTTCTTTTCGAGGGTATGTTCTTAGCTCCCTTTCTAAGTTTTATCAGTGCTTGTTTCTGTCAATAGAATATATCTTATCCATCATATTTTCGACCTTTATATAGGAACCCTTTGGATGTAAACATGTGTTTGAAACATGTTATGTTTGATGGATGCAAGCATTTGCTAGTGGTTTCTTGTGGATGCATATACACACACATTAGGCACTAAGATCGGCTCAATCACTCTCATACTGCATATGGATGTATGTGCATTTTCTTTTCTTTTATAATGGAAATGGACGAGTTAGCATATGGATGTTGCATTTGGACAAATTAATGTGCACACATATCTAATTTATATGATATGATAGGTTTATTTGCATACATATTGGATTTATGGCACTAACACACATTGCATTAAGGAGGTCAACTGAATCAGTAGACCGCCCGATCTTCGCATTAGTGTTGGGACATATACACACACCTTCACATATATTCATATAAGCATTAGAAATCCTTAAGGACAATGGATGCCAGTGATTGGTCGATGAGTAGATTGATGATGGATGGTAGGATATACATTCTTCTCAACTTAGAGATTTCGGGACGAAATCCTTTGAGTAGGAGAGAATGTAACACCCCGAATTTGTACCAACACTAAAAGAGGATAAATTAAATAATAATTAATTTAATATTCAGAATTAGAGGAAATGGACTACACCATTGCGACCGTCTCGAAATTCTGGTTAAGATAGACATTTGATTTGCGTAAAACGGACACTGTATGAAGAAATTATGAAGGTTTTAAGTTTGTCACAGAAATATTTTATATATACGCATGAGTCATGGGTGAGTCAGAATTCTATCCAGAGGATTCAAATTCGAAAAATTCCTCTGAGTGGCGAAATTCCCGCTTTAGGAAGTCAAGGGGTGTCGACCTAGGGGTCGACCCACCCACAGGGGTGTCGACAACCCTAGGACTGATGTGGCACTCGGTTTCAGGGGGTCTGGCAGCTATATGTACGTGTCCTATTTCTCATATTTTCTTCATTAGAAGTCATAGAGGCCATATGCTGCTGGAGTGCAAACTGAACCGTTTTCTACAACAACATATTCTACAAATCCAATTCAGAAATTCTAGATCCGTTCATCCTCAATTCTCTAAACCTACACTGTGAGTTCTAGTTGTTTTTAGGTTTAGATAAATAAAAGTATATTTTGAAAGACTATGAATTGGATATCTCATAAAGTATGATTCTGCGTTAATGTGAAATCATATACTGTGTCATGACAAATCTATTTTCCTAGATCTAATAAAATTATGGTTATCTGATTATGTTGCTAATGTGGATCTTGACTTGTAACCATGTTATGATGGATGTACATCTATTAATTTGGACAGTTTTAACATTACTTAGATTTAGATTTTTATGTTAATCACCTTTCACCTGTCATATTGAGATCCATTGAGATATGTTGTAAACTTGACATGTGAATCCATCTTTAGATCTAAACATGTTACTATGTCACCCTAACTATGCTAGATCTAAATAATTGGACACCTTATGGTTAATTTAGATCTCATTATGATGCGTTGACATCGTTGTTGCTACAAGTTCATCACTTTTATGCCTACCTTGCCATGATGATTACATGACCATTCACCTTGTTATCATACCAGTTTATGTTTATGCCAAGATATGTTGAAACTATCACCCTCATCATATTCCCTTTTCATTGTTGTAGCTAGGCTACTTTATAGCCTAGATGCCGCTAAAATACGTATGAATACGTTAAATAGGAAACATGTAAAAGGGATTATAATTGGCATAATTTATGTAACATTTATATGAATGGGACATGTAATTCAAATGAGGAAAACATAGAAATAGTTACCTATAATGACATAGGTAGATTTGGATTAATTTGGAATGTATAGTAATTTACAATTAGGAATTGTAAATTGTACTTATGACAAGAGGTTAGGTTACATTAGTGGTGGAAGTCTGCCTGGACCCAACCGGCATATCCAGCAGCCACTAATGTTGAACCTAATGTGGGAGGTCTAAGTACACAAATACGATTTGGCCCAACTGTGGAATAAAACTGCCCGGACCCGACCAGCATATCCAACATCGACATGTTGTAGGCCTAATGTGGGAGGTCTAGCCCATTATAAAACCATAAATGGACATGGTAAAGAATTGGACTACTTAACCTAATTTAATCCATAAAGGTTGTATGACTATGAACTTAAGTTAGGGTTAAGTAAAATTGGATGGGTAGTGGGTGGTTTAAGTAAATTAGAGGGAGTGGGTAATATTTACATATAGGCCCACGAACTTAGCCCAATAAAGTTATGTAATTAAAGACACCTATTGGTATACATAACCGGTAGATAATGTAATAAGGTTATGTAATTAAAGACACCTAGTGGTATACATAACCAATAGATAATGTAATGAATTTATGTAATTAAAGACACCCTTTAGGGTAAGCATAACTGGTATAGGGCTATGTAATTAAAGACATCTAAGGATATACATAATCAGTGGAAAACCTAGTGGGGATACAAGACAAGGAGGAGAGCTTGTATCATATTGTATGGGACCCATTTCAGTCAGTAACCCGAAGTTGGTATCAAGTAAAGAACTCCGTCCTAGGTGGAGAAGGGGCATGCTCACTGATTGATTGTAAGAGATCCAAACAAGACAGATGGTGTGGGCGGCGCAAACTGACCGGGGACATGTGCGTGCATGGGCCGGGCAGAGGGGGCTAAGACGACCGTGACACCAGTAGATATGATTGTGCACACCATGGGTTGCCACTTTAGGAAGTGATACCTCCTATTGTGGGGCCAACATAGGATATCTACAGGGTAGGGAGCCGATCGATTAGGGTAGTGGTTAGGGTATACTTGGACATATGATCTAAGCCTACCAACTCATAGTGGAAGGGATCATCTCATTTCAGTTATACTAGTAATAATGCAGAGTAATCATTAGTGAGGAACATACACCTTATCTTGCTTACCTTGTCACATCTGCCATTTATTTAGTGACCTCTCTTATCCATTTTATATGCCTATCATGTTGCTTTTATTTATCTACTGGCTAAAAGTAACTAGACTCGCTAGACTTTATGTCTAACACTGTTGTTTCTCCTTCTTTCTTCCGTCCCCCCCCCCCCCAAGGTTCTCAGGAGGAAACACTCAGACTTAATTAAGAATCAGATGTCATCTTACTAGGAGCTACTTCTGAAGTATGGCTCAAGTTCTTGTCTCTACTAGGGCTTAATTCTTTTGATTGGGGGAATGATGCTTTTTATTTACTTATGTACTCTGATGGTGCAAGACAGAAGTTATTTTATTGTGATGGTTTTTATAACTTATGAAATTGTGGACCATGGTATTATGACTTATGCTTGAAATAAAACTTTAAATTTTCCACTGCTGCCTTATTTATATCTGTCTTGTAATTATTCTGTGTCTGTTTACCTATAGCGCTCCACGAAACTTAATGCATTCCCTTAGTGAGTGACATTAACGGACGTGGGGTGTCACATATATGGCATAATAATCTTGGACACCCAAGTATCAAAACTATAAAGCAAGTTCTTAATAGAAATAATATTGTTTATGATAATGTGCCATTATTACCTAGTTCTTGAAAGAGTCATAAGTTACCATTTCCTAACTCAATTACTGAATACGGTAAACCTATGGAAATGATAGCGACTTAGTAAAGGGGACCATATCCAAAATTTCAGACCATGGTTACAAATACTATGTATTTTTTATTGATGCTTACGGTAGGTACACATGGATATATTTTCTGAAATCAAAAGATGAAACATGTAACACTGTCACCAGGTTTATAACTTTTGTTGAAACACAAACTGGTGCTCAAGTTAAAATTATGAAATCAGATGGTGGAACTGAATACAAGTATCTCACGTGTTATTTTCACAAAGAGGGAATAAATCATAGACTCACATGTCCATACACATCAGAACAAAATGGTCTAGCTGAGAGAAAGTATAGACATATAGTTAAGTCAGGCTTAACATTGTTAGTTAAGGCGTCCATGCCACTGGAATTCTGGCCTGAATCCTTTAGCACTACAGTTTTTTTTTATTAAATTGACTGCCAACTGATGTGTTAAAGGGATTAAGCCCACATGAAAAACTTTTTGGTTTTAAAACTGACCATAACTACTAAAAAACTTTTGGTTGTTTATGCTTTCCAGATCTAATACTTACAACAAACACATACTTGAGTATAGATCTAGACCATGCACCTTAATTTATTGGATATGCATCTCAACAAAAAGGATATAGATGTCTAGATGGAAATGGCAAAAGCTTTGTAAGTAAGCAAGTCATGTTCAATGAGAGTGTATTTCCATATAATGATAATACTATTAAAACCACCACCAAGGCATATAATACAAAAGAATATACTCTACAAGTACCTATATGTTCAGATGTAACCACTGTAGGTGTAATTGAAAGAAGAATTAACAGGTCAAGTTCAGGTCAGCCAAGTGACACAAGACTCTAACCAACTAACTCAGAAGAAAGTAATAATCAATCACCCACAAGAGAATCAAGTGAGGAACAACATGTTAGTAATGATCATAAAACAGAGCAAGATAATCACTGTAATGTGCAAGAAAGCACATCAGGACATCCAATGATAATAAGGTATAAAAGTGGAATATTCAAGCGAAAGTTGTACTCAACTGTATTAATGGATGATGAACCAAGCACATACAATCAATCCATTAACAATAGTGAATGGGTAAAAACCATGAATAAAGAGTATTAAGCCCTTATTAAAGATAATACTTGGAAGTTAGTGGAACCACCAAAATATTAAAACATAATTGGGTGCAAGTAGACATACGAAATTAAGAGAAATTTTGATGGTACCATAAACATATATAAGGCAAGACCTATTGCTAAGGGTTACACTCAACAGCAAGGCTTTGACTTCAATGAAACATTCTCCCCAGTTATAAAGTCTACCAAAATTAGAGTCATACTAGTTATTGATCTACAAAAGGGATGGAAGCTAAGACAACTTGATGTAAACAACGTCTTTCTAAGGAAATTTACAAGAAGATGTCTATATGGACAACCCAGAGGATTACATACAAAATCCTAAACTTGTTTGTAAACTTGATAAAGCAATCTATGGACTAAAACAAGCTCCTAGAGTATGGTTTGACAACTGAAAACCATGTTAGTTGAACTTGGGTTTCAGTTTGCCAAGTCAGATAATTCATTATTTATCAAGATTACAGACACAATAACTATATACATACCGACTTATGTTGATGATCTCGTAAATACAGATTACGGTGATGCAGAGATAAACCAAATTGATCAATATCTAGATAAGAAGCTATCAATTAAATATCTTGGATAGTTGAAATATTTTCTAGGCATTAACGTAAGAAGGTCAAAGCTAGAAATTATGTTGTCACTGAAAAAGTATATCAATGAAATTGCTCATCAAACCAAGATGAACCAGGAAGAACCAAAGTCCGCTACAATGATCAGTAATCAAAAATCTTTCTAAATATAGGGAGAACCAATATCAAATATTAAACAAAAAAGAAGTATAGTTGGTGCTTTGCATTACTCATGAACTATAACCAAACCTGATATTCTTATAGTGTTAACAAAGTGTGTCAACTTATGCAGGAACCACTGGACAATCATATGAAAGTAGTCAAAAGAATTCTAAGGTAATTGAATGGAATTATGGACCATGGCATATCATTCAAAACTGGAAAAAGACTAAACATCTTGGGATATACTGATGTTGACTGGGCATCAAACATATATGATAGCAAAATCGACAACCGGGTATTACATATATTTGGCTGACAACTTAGTATCATGGTGCTTTAAGAAACAATCTACTATATCTTGATCTTGCATTAAGGCAGAATATAGAAGCATAGAGAATGCTACAGTAGAGATAATATGGCTAAAATATCTATTAAAATAATTACAAGTCACTATAGATGGAAAATTCACTCTATTATGTGATAATCAGAATGTCGTGTACATGATAGAAAATCTAGTACAACATGCTAGATCTAAACACATAGAAATCGATGTTCATTTCGTAAGAGAGAAATTAGATAAAGGGTGTATAGAGATAAATAATATACCAACTTATTATCAACGTGCAGACACCCTAACTAAACACCTTTCAGCACCGAACTTCACAAGACATTGAATTTAATTGAAGGTCAAAGTTTTACCTCATGTCTCATATGGATCTACTCAACTAGAACAAAATCAAAATTGAAAGAAGCTTGTCGAAGCCAAGATCTATGAAAAACCTATAGCTCCCAGTCAAGACGATATGAATCATGCATATAAAGATGAAATTAAGCCATCTGAGGCAACATCACAAGTGAAAAAGAAGAAGATTAAGAGATTTCACTCAGAATCTATCTAATTGGAGAAGGATTTATCACAACCATGGAAATTTGCTTGAAATCCTAGTCCCCATTACTGGTTCGAGAGGGCTGTTAACCTTGTGAGAATAAAACATTACAATGTCTATTCTCTATATCAAACCGATATTGGGACAAACTTTAGTTTGTTATTTGGTCGAACTTGTTGCACACTTAATTACATTTTGTTGTACCGTGTGTTAAAAATACACATACAACTCATTGTACCATATTCTAATAAATTTATCAATAAAAATACAATTAGTTTCTTCTCCAAAAACATTTCACGCATCAAAACCTATAATATGTCAATTCTTTTTAGATTACCCTAGGAACTTAATCATCGAATCACAAAGAGATAACTTTAATACAAAACAAGATGGATATGCAATCAAAACACAAACACAATGCATTCCACCCAACCAACCTCTGTATTGATTCTCCAAAAATGATTTTTTTATACTTATTGGAACGAGCCCAAATAAATAAGTTACAACATAATCAACAACTTAATTAATACATGGAAAGAAATATCTAAATAACTGATATTGTTGGAGAAGAAGAAATAATGAAGAATGACGGCAAACCCTTGAATCGACTAATTACGGTCACAAGCTGTAACACCTAGTAATTTTAACAACACTAAAGAGGACAAATTAAAGAATAATTAATTTAACATTCAGAATTAAGGGAAATGGACTGCGTCATTGCATCCGTCTCGAAATTCTGGTCAAGACAGACATTTGGTTTGCGTAAAACCGACACCATATGAAGAAGTTATTAAGATTTGAAGTTTGAATACGCATAAGAGAATTATATAATTATATATATATACATATATATATAATTAATTAATTAATTCAGAAAATCAGAAAATAGTTTTTAAAAAAAATCATGAGCGGCAAATATCAAACCTAGGGGAGTCGACCCTTTAAGAGGGTGTTAACCCATGGGTCGACACCCCTAGGGCAGACGTGGCATTTAGGGTTTGGGGGCTGGAGGCTATAAATATGGCTCCATTTCTCTTGTTTTCTGCACTGAAAATTAATGGAAGACTAGAAGCTGTCAGTGCCCAGACTGAACCAAATCTTTTTCCTCCTTCTGCAATCAAGTTTATCAAGTGTACATCTGTGATTCAACCTCTGTTATTCTTCTTCTACCTTTCTCAATCCAAATGCTGTGAGTTTAAGTTATTTTTAGATTTAAATAATTAAAAAGTAAAACATGATATGACTGTATTTGGATATATGCCTGTAATTTCTTGGATCATATCAGATATGTAATAATTCATGAATCCATGATATTCTGGCATAACTATGACTTGGATCTTAACCTTTATCATGTCAGATCTACCTTTGATTATAGATCTAATTTGTTATTTAGATCACCTTGTACCTATCATGTTTGTGGTTAAATTGGACCAGTTATTAGTTTGACATCTAAATTATTGTTTAGATCTTACCATGCCTATTATGACATCCCTACTATGTTAGACACAGTTCTATTATCTTAGGTTCACCAGATCTATTATTATATTCCCATCTTATCATATGCCACTATATGTTTATGTAAATTTTGTTAGTATAATCATTTCTGTCATCTTCCCTTCATCTTTCCCTTTTTATTTGATATAGCCAGGCTACTTTCAAGCCTAGGCATGCTGCTGAAATATGCAAACGCATTAAACGGGGAACGAGGGGAAAACATTGAAATTGGGCATAACTTGTAAATGGGGAATTTGGCATAACTTGAATAATGTATGAATATGAATTTAGGGTATATAATTCATTATGAAGATAATTGGGGAAAAGGGGCATGCAACCCATAATGGCATAGGTAAAAATTGGTTAATAGCGAAATGCCTAGGATTACAGTAACTGGAAACTGTAACTGCGCCTAGACGTGAGGTTAGATTACACTTGTGGCAGAAGTCTGCCCGGAACCGCTCGACATATCCAGCGACCATAATTGGTGAATCTAATGTGAGGGGTCTGGGTACACAAATACGAGTCGTACTATGACACGAGGTTAAACCCAATTTGTGGAAGAAGTCTGCCTAGAGCCGCCCGACAAAACCAACACCTGCAAGTTATAGGTTTAATATGAGAGGTCTAGCACATTATAACCATAAATGGACATTGTAATGAATTGGAATACTTAACCTAGTTGAATACATAGGGATTGTATGAACATGAACTTGAATAGGGGTTAAGTAAACTTGTTTGAATAGTGGGTGGATTAAGTAAATCTGAGGGGGGGGGGGGGGTAATATTTATACATATAGGCCTACAAACTTAACCCGAGGGTGTTATGTAATTAAAGACACCAATAGGTATACATAACCTGAGGAAATGCTTGTGGGGATACAAGACAAGGGGAGAGCTTGTATCATCTTGTGTGTGGGACCCGTTTCAGTCAGTTTCTCATATAACGGTATCGAACAAGTACTCCACCCTAGGCCAGAGTCGGGACACGCTTACTGGGCTGATTGTAAGAGATCCAAACGTGGAGGACGGCGTGGGTGGAGCAAACCGACCGGGACATGTGCGTGCATGTCCGGGCAGAGGGGGATAAGATGACCGTGACACCAGTGGACATGATTGTGCATAAGGGTTGCCACTTTAGGAAGTGATACATCCTACTGTAGGGCCAACAGGGGTATCTACGGAGTAGGGAGCCGATCGATTAGGGTAGTAGTTAGGGTACATCTAGACTCTGGTAAAAAGTTTAGGAGCCTGTTAGGTTGGGCTGCATGTGGATTGTATGGGGTTAAAACCTCTCACTAGAAGTACGCCTAAGTCTACCATCTTATGGTTGTTGGGATCATCTCATTCTGGTTATACTAGTATCAGTGCAGAGTAATCTTTAGAATCACAATATACCCTATCATGTTTATCCAGTTTACCTTGTCATACCTGCCTTTTGTGATGTTATCTTACTTATCCACTTTATATGCCTATCATGATACTTTTACTTATTTACTTGCTAAAAGTAACTGGACTCGCCAGACTTTATGCCTGACCCATTTTGTTTCCTCTTCTTTATTCTGTTTCCCCCTCCAGGTTCTCAGGGTGGGAATACTCAAGGTTGACCAAGATTCTGCTGTCATTTTGCTGGAGCTTCTTAGATGTATTGCTCAAGCTTTTATCTTTACTATGGCCATGTTTTTATTTGGGGATTATGCTTCTTTTATTTTGTACTCTGATGTTTAAGTGCAAGACAGAAGTTTTTATGATGTACTGGTTTTTTTGTAACTCAGACATATGATGTTTTGAACCATGATGCTTTATGATTAATAAAGTTTGTTTTTATTTTGCTACTATTTTTATATCTGTCGTGTAATGTTTTTGTTTTTGTTTCTATTTATCTATAACGCTTCACGAAACTTATTGCATTCTCTTAATGAGTGACATTAACGGACGTAGGGTCTCACGCAAGCCCATGTTTTAATTCAATCATGAAAGTATCTTATATAGGAGTGCAGAAAACTGGGTAAATATCCAAATTTCCGCTTCAAATATCATGAATATATCCTTGAGACACCCGATCAAACACAAATTTTCTTGACTCAGACATCTAACCTGGGTGGTCAGACATCTGGAATAGCTCTCGGAAAAACTTCTCGAGAACGTCTAGACGTGTGACCTAGGAGTCAAACATCTAGATAGCTCTTGGGACAATTTTCTGAGAGCATACATATGGTTGTAATCCAAGGGAAGCATCTGGATCAGGTTGCTGCTTCCTTCCTGCACCTTCTAGCTTCACTTTCCGATATCTCAATTTCCCAAACTCCAAATCTCTCGTCGTGTTCGACATATACGTGATTGTAATATTACCAATCACAACACTCCACCTTAATATGAAGTCACAGCCAAATCTCGAACCAATAAATATGCCATCTCAAGCTCTCTCTCACATCACTAAATCTCAATTGAAAACCATATTAGAAACTCAGGCACTGCCTGCAAGTGATGGCTCTACCTCTTGAGGTGCACCACACAAAACTAATGGTCTAAAAAATGTTTGTAATACCACAAAGATTTCGATCTTGTCTTTGTTGATTTTCCAAATCGACACCCGTCTGTCACTTGACTTGAGCTCATCACCTAAACTCGATCGATTCCTTGAGCATCATCGACATAAAGATCCTTGTCTAAAATATGATTCTCCATCCTAGAATCATCGGCAATGACCACACTGTCATCTCCACCTTACTGTGGACTAGGTCCTTCAACTGTCAGTTGCTTTCCACAATCGATTACAAAGCAAACTAATCTATAAAGTTTTTCTTTCTCCAAAATTTCTCTCATCATAACACGACTATCTTTCCTCACTTTCGTAACTCCACCTCAAGTCTCATAAGTGAAACCATAGCAATCCAACCGACCGAAAGAAATAATAATATGCGAACAAATGAGGACTGTCTAACTCCAGAGGCTTTCCTAATAACCACACCATCATGCATACAAAATCGGATAAATCAAATACCACAAACTGGTAGCTCTACTCCATTGGCCGTCCTAATCATGCTAATACTCTTCGCATAAGAGAAAAATAATTCATATCGCTAAAAATGTGAAAAACTGGCTCCTGAATCCATTTTCCAAAGATTAGCTTCACTTAAGAAGACATCACACGAAGCATCATTATTGGTAACTTTAGCAAAACCTCATGTGCATCATCACTACTATCACCATGTGCAACCTTCTTCTTATTCTTTTGATAAGCATAACACTTTCCGCATATGTAACTTTTCTTACCATAGTAATGTCAAGTGATAACACATTTACAACTAGCTTCGTTTTTCCTCCAACTTATATCTTTTCTCGAGTCTCTTTCCACCATAGCCTCAATTTGAATTGATTTCAAACCCGACCCTTTTTTCCTAAACTCCTCATTCAAAAGGCTGGTTTATACACTTTCCAAAGAGACTGCCTCTTTAGCATTAGAGTTGCTCAATGAAACACCAAAGTCTCCTAACTTTCTGAAAGCGAACTCATCAATAAAAGAGCCTGGAACTCATCATTAAAATTGACCTTCAAATTTGTCAACGGATATATTACATCTTGAAATTCAATCATTTTCTCTACAATAGACTTTTCTTTACCAATCAACCACCATGAGCGCTAATATCCAAATCAACATTGGACCTAGCTACTAATCTCTGCAATTATCCATGAAGCTGTTTAAATCAAGTGAAGCTTCAAACGGTCAAGTCTCCTAAATGTTAGAAGTCTATTTTTCTGTCATGATCAATCTTCAAAAAGGAAAACCATCATCCTAATATAATGGATTTTTTTTCAAACATGAGTTCAGCTTTTATCAAAAGTTATCTCATAATATTTTCTAGGTTCAAACCTTTTGACAAGAATTCTAAGGATTTAAATGTATCCAATAGTCATTTTCCAAAATTATAGAATTGACCCTATTCATATTTTACAATCTTATTATATTTAAAATATGGCTTGTTACATTTATTTTTTATAAAAGTATGCTTTGGACCAACCGTTATTTGATGTTTGAAACAAGTCACATCTTGATGGATATTATTTCAAAATGATAAAGGAGTGAGTTAATAATATTAGGAAGTTGTAGTGTACGAGAGGTACAAGAGCGTCTCACATTCATACCGACATACGTGGTTGAACATATCCATCTCGACATGTTTGGATTTAAGTAGATGAAGATGTCTTGTACTAATAAAAGAAAGAGAAATTCTCGTATATGAAAAATCACTTCAAAGTCGACATGTTCATAGGGACAATATTTCAAACAAAGCTTGAAAATATGAAGTCTCTAACATGTATATAGGAAAGCTGAATGTGAAAAGTGATAAAACAAGTTGGCACCAGCATATGTCATGTTGATACCACTGTTTCAAATCTCACAAATATCGCCTGAGTCTCCTTCGAGATCTCGTTTTAAGCTCCTTCCGAAACGAAACAACAAATATCACTCAAAATCTCCTTTCGAATATATCGCCCGAGATATTGCAATATCGAACGATATATCGACCGAGACGAAATACTAGAATATCGTCCGAGATATTAGTTTTTTTGGTTAAAATTTAAATTTGTTCCTGGACTAGAACTATAATTAAAAAACTCAAATCTAGTCATATCAATCTTTTGTTATTTTACATTTTGCATGTTAAATGACTATATTGTATGTTCGTATATGTTTTACAATGCTTATGATTTTCATATTCGTCTTTTTACATACATGTTACTTATGAAAATATGTATTTTATGGTCTATTTATGCTGAATTTTTTAATGTTTTAGATCCTTTTATTGTTTCCTGTCTAACAATATTTCTGTTTAAAGCATATTACGATTTAGAGTATGAATAATCTTTCGCAAAATAAAGAATAATAAAGTTTTTTTGCATTTTAAGTTTAAGTTACTATGTTTTTAATAGCATTCATAAAAATCATTATGTTAAAATATCATTTTGAACATATCATGTACCCCGAGATTGTTCCGATATGAACTTCCAGACCCGAGATGAAAATCCGAGATGAACTCCCGAGTTAGACTCATCTCGTCCGAGATCTCCCCCGATACGAGACCGAGTCTATAAAATCTCCGAGATGAAATGCGACCAATATCCAAGATTTAAAACCTTGGTTGTGAGACGACCCGATTTCCCGTTCTCACGGAAACAAGGTTATCTTTGGAATATAACACAGAAACAGATAATAGCAGAACAGAATTAAATAAATACACCAGAATGAACAACAAAATATACTGGATAAAAGTAATCATCAGAGTTACACAGTATACAGGATCTTACTTAGTACAAATACAGTTCAGCTATACATAAATGTCTACAGCGGAAATAAACAAAATATGTACAATAGGAGCTGAACAGCATAAAAGGAAATAAATGATAGAATCCATCTTCAGCTCCAGCTATCCAGAAAGAACCAGCTAAACCTGAATACAAGGCTGCCCGTGTGGAAAAAGGGGCACCCGAGTTTGAGAGTGAAACAAACTACGAGTCAGTCATGGGACTGGTATGAGAAATCCAATCAACACATATATATAATTGGCTAATCACAGGACCACGCCACTTTCATGGAACGGGTTTACTCCATTGGATTGCCAGTGCTTTAAAACAAATCTTTCTTTTAAACATCGCTATGCTTTTTATAAAAATGAAGCCGTTATAAGACTCAGTTCCCATCACACAATGCAACGCAAACCGGAGGATAGAGTTTTTACCTTATAACGGCCAAGATATGCTTGATACGAATAAAACAAAGGCATTTGATATTATTGCTAGTGTTTATATGTTTTGAAAGCAATTTCAAATCATAACTATCAATCATAGACGGCATTAATGCCCCATACCACTATGTCGCCATATATAGGTATACAATCAAAACCGCACAGTTACGTATTTGGAAATTGGTTTTCCGTCATGAACCAAGGCAAAAGATAGTCCTTACCGAATTCGTGACTCTCTAGCCCGAGCCACAGGATCAGAGCTCGAGTGACCCTAGGAGCGACAGGGCCGGTCCACCGATGTGGATTAAAATTCCTGAACAATACGTTTCCCCGCCCTTTGGGGCGTAAACGAGCCAACGAATGACTCCATCGGACCCGGATCGTCCGATCAAACCGAGGCGCCTCGCAACAGCAACAACCACATAGGTGAAAAGTATATAAATGTCAGGGCTGGTAGGTCACTGACACCACCCTAGCTAGAAAGAAACGCATGTCCTCCCTGAGGTCCTTCCTCCCGTTTCTGGTTCGTACCGGGGTGTGAGGCTCGCGAATTTACGTTATACACAAAGCTACGCCACTCAGGCGGTGCTTTGATCATCACCACAAGACTTTGCTTTTCAACAGAAGCCCTGATCACTACATCTTAGCATGCCACATAGGCAATTCACACCGTGCAACTGATGGCTATCAATCACCCAGAGCAAATTCCAATGTCGGACACACAGTCCATTTACAAGTCCGTTCTGGGTCTGAACGAAACCGGAGGCACTAAATACCTCGCAAACCCATCGATCGCCACGTACGTCTGAACGATCACCACTCATTATCCATATTTCGGGATGCCTCCCAATCAGGACCTCGGTTACCATCCAAACGAGGTGAAGATCTTCGGTCTTCGACCACCGTCTTTACCTTCGAATTTCAATCGTCGGTCAATTATTCGAAATGAGAATTAACTCGGCCTTTTCAAATAATTCACGTATATTTAGAATTTCAAATCGATTTATTTCAATGGTTAAATTATTCGACCACACCAATATTGTTTTTAAATGTAATTTTCACACCAAACACATTCAACCATCAAAAGCCACATAAATCAAGAAAATTCAGTTTTTTTCCATTCCATATCGCTTATGATATTTTATAACTATTTATCGCTATTTTTATTTATTTTAAAATAGCCATTTTATTCAAAACGACGCTTCGGGCCATAAGGCGGCCGTGGCGCTGTTTTTCTTCAGATTTGATTTACACATATCTGAAAATCTAACCGTTGGATCTTCACAAAATTTACATCATTAGAAAGGTCTTTTCAAAACGAATCCAACGGTTCCAGTTTTGGGAAAATCCGACGGTCGGATCTCCCGGTACAATCGTTTGAATTTTCGATTTCAAATTACGAACTGCAGCGTCGTTATTCGATTAAATATAATTATATTTATATATATAAATAAATATAATCGTTTCTGGCGCTGTTTTTCTTCAGATTTGAATTAAACATTCCAGACAATCCAACCGTTGGATTTCTACAAAATTGGTGCCGTTGGGAAGATATTTCCAAGGCGAACCCGACGGTTGAGGTTTCGGGAAAATCCAATGGTCGGATTTCCCGCACTAGTCGTTTGAAATCACGGTTTCAAAATACGAACTGCACGGCTTCGTTTCGTTTTAATTTTATTTATATTTATATAATTATATAAATATAGTTCATTCAACGATTTCCATATCGCTTTCACTTCAAATATTTTTCTAACACCTTAAAATTTTGGAAAATTTCGCCATAACCTCCCCTGCACCGGGAGCATCGGGAAATCGCAAATAGCATTCCCGGTCCTTCTAATCTCAAAAAGAAAAAGAAAAAGCCAAGCGGCTAGCCAACAGGCTCAAAATCATCACCCAAACAAATCAGTAAATGTGTACCTATTTGTCGGGCACAGAATTTTATTCCTCTTCTCTAGCCCCTTTGCTATAACCTGTTCAATGAATATTGCATGTACATATATATACAGTTCTTATCATTTATCAATTTCTATTCGACTTCATATTTGATTTCTATTTGGTTTAAAAACTCCATTCATTCTAATGTTACATAAATAGGTGCAAATCATTTCATTAGCTAATTAATGAATATTTCATCTCATATATGTTTATTTTGAACAAGTGGCTATTTTTAACACTTCACATTTCAACGATTTATGCATACAATAAAAATGCGATTTTTATTGTAAAACGATTCATTTCAAAACACTATTTTTCTATATAGTTCATATAGTCGATAAAAGGTGATTTTTATTATCAAACAATTTATTTCAAAATATGAATACCATTCAACACATGAATTTCTAATCAACGAATGAATATCAATTCAACACATGAATGTTTTCTATAGTTTCTATATATAGATAAAAAATGTGATTTTTATTATCGAACAATTTATTTCAAAATATGAATACCATTCAACACATGAATTTCTAATCAACGAATGAATATCAATTCAACACATGAATGTTTTCTATAGTTTCTATATATAGATAAAAATGTGATTTTTATTATCGAACAATTTATTTCAAAATATGAATACCATTCAACACATGAATTTCTAATCAACGAATGAATATCAATTCAACACATGAATGTTTTCTATAGTTTCTATATATAGATAAAAATGTGATTTTTATTATCGAACAATTTATTTCAAAATATGAATACCATTCAACACATGAATTTCTAATCAACGAATGAATATCAATTCAACACATGAATGTTTTCTATAGTTTCTATATATAGATAAAAATGTGATTTTTATTATCGAACAATTTATTTCAAAATATGAATACCATTCAACACATGAATTTCTAATCAACGAATGAATATCAATTCAACACATGAATGTTTTCTATAGTTTCTATATATAGATAAAAATGTGATTTTTATTATCGAACAATTTATTTCAAAATATGAATACCATTCAACACATGCATTTCTAATCAACGAATGAATATCAATTCAACACATGAATGTTTTCTATAGTTTCTATATATAGATAAAAATGTGATTTTTATTATCGAACAATTTATTTCAAAATATGAATACCATTCAACACATGAATTTCTAATCAACGAATGAATATCAATTCAACACATGAATGTTTTCTATTCAATGAATAAATATAGTTTAAGCATATGAAAATAATTCAAACACACGAATATTATTCAAAATTTCGGCAGCATAACGGCAGGGTAGTTAAACCGGGACCGTCCCTAGTACGGCTCCTCGCTCTACCTTAAAACCTCGCGGTTTTTGACAATGGGGATCATGCATCTAGTTCGCACGCAGGCGGCATGTATATATTTATTTCATTTCCACAAACTAATCCTATGTGGTTTCAACCAAATATTTTTCAACCACAATAGGTATTTTTCAACCTCAATCAACCAATATCAATCACAAACAATCCCAAACAACCATTCGTTATCAACCAATTATCACAACAATTTCAATCAATAAATATCGTCCATGGTTTGTGGACGAGGGGCGTATATATATATATATATATATATATATATATATATATATATATAGCAATTCACTTTTACATCAACACATATATAATATTTTTAAATCAGAAATCTCACCAATAGCTATCCAACTTCACGACACTTCACATATAGAAATCTTCGCCTTTACGACTCTGTCGCTTCGTTGCCTTTATTCTCTACATATGTAAAAATCGAATTTTTACTATGTTATTCAGTATATAAAAATCGAATTTTGACTTCGCTATTCAATATATAAAAATCTGATTTTTCTTTCGACTTTCAATATATAAAAATCTGATTTTTCTTTCGACTTTCAATATATAAAAATCTGATTTTTCTTTCGACTTTCAATATATAAAAATCGAATTTTGACTTCGCTATTCAATATATAAAAATCGAATTTTTCTTTCGACTTTCAATATATAAAAATCTGATTTTTCTTTCGACTTTCAATATATAAAAATCTGATTTTCAAAAATATAAATTCCGTCTTTTCAAAAATAAAGATTATATTTTTAATATTCCTATGATGTAAAGATTATATTTTTATTACTTTAAAAATATAAAAAAAATCATATCTTACTTCTATTCTAAAGTTTAAATCTTTTTCTCTTCTAAAGTTCAAATCTTTTCTTTAAAAAGATTAAACCTTTTTCTATTTAAAGTTTTAAAATCAAATCAGCTTTAAACTCTTTTCAAAATTCAGTTTTAACCTTTTAAAAATCAATTCAGTTTTTAATCCTTTTAAAAATCGATTCAGTTTTTAAACCTTTAAAAAAAACTGTTTTTAATCCTTTTTCAAAAATCAGTTCAGTTTTTAAATCCTTTTAAAAACTGTTTTTAATCCTAAAAAAAATCTGTTCGGTTTTTAATCCTTTTACAAAAATCTGTTTTTAAAATCTTCTTAAAAAAAACAGTTTTTAAATCCTTTAAAATCAGTTTTAACTTCCTATAAAAATCAGTTTGTAAATCTTTTAAAAACTCAGTTTTTAAAACTTTCTGTTTATATAAAATACAAATAAAATAATAAAAAAAAACTTACGGCGAGGGGAGGGGGTTTTCCGCAGATCGTCGGAGGCAGGAGGAGCTACAGGCGAAGCGAAGGGTGGAGCGAGGCACGGCGGCTTGGGTCTGGTGGCGTCGCGATGCTTTGGGGGGGTCGGATTGAAGGAGGAGGAGGTAGCGAATGCAAGGAGGAGGGGGGGGAGAAGATCGGAGTTGCGGAGGAGGTCTGGTCGACGGCTGAAGGCGGGCGGCTGCTTGGTGGAGGCGGTCATCGATAGTTTTTTAGGTTTTTTTTTTCTTTTTTTTTGAAATTACAATGAACCGGGGGGGGGGGGGGGGGCAGGAAGAAAGGTAAAGGAGGGAATTATAATAATATTTTTTTTCCTTTTTATTATTTAATTATTTAATTTTTCAAAAAAGGTTGACTTTTACATACGACCTCGAAACGAGGCCCACCGCCTGTCGCCCATAGCGTTTTACCCCCATTCCGAACACAATGGGATATGTATCGCAAGCTGATTTGATCGTTACAATCAGTTTCCTTTTGAATTTTCATTTAAATCACTATATTGAATTTTAAACGCACATTTCAAATTACCAGGGTCACATACTAACTAGAAAAATTCCCGAAAAATATTTTCTAGCTTCGTATTGACGATACGGTCCTAACAAAACTAGTTTCGTCGAATTCTGAGACCGTTTGAAAAATGGCCAATTTCCAGTCGATTAAAATCAACTGAAACCGGTCAAACGCGTTTTCCTTTGCCACGCTCACATATTGATTCGAAAAATTATGAAATTTGAAACCTAGCAATAGTTTGACATCCCGGACCCAACAAAAGTGGTTTCGTCGAAATCCGAGGTCATTTGCAAATTGTCCATTTTTAAGGGCCTGAATTCCATAGCGACTATTCAGAATTTTCAACTGGACATATCTTTTGATTCCCGCTATCAAATTTCGATTGGTCAGATTCATTGGAAAGATATTATCAATTAGATTCCACTATTTTTGGTTTCACTAAAATCCGGATTGTTTTGCACCCGGTATATTCAATTGAAGTTTGAAATCGAATTATCGAACTACCGCGCCATTTTCAATTCTATATATAATTATAATTAATTATATTCGTTTTCAAATGTCGATTCAAACTCAGTTTTCATCGCCATTATTTAAAATGTTTATTTTAAATAATTAAAATCCATTATTTTAGCCAATTTAAAAATTTTAAATTGGTTCAGAATTTCTGGGTCGTTACAATCTCCCGCACTTAAAACTTTTCGTCCCCGAAAAGGAATAAAGTCGAAAGTGGTTTGATAAATCTACAATCACACAACACAACAACCAATCCAATTGCTTTAACCTTCTTAACTTTTCAAATATATATCTTTTATATATTCAAAAATTATATTTCTAAAACCAGACTATATATAAATATAATCACAAATACGTTATTTAAAAACATATTACTCTCGACTCGTTCTGAGGCACTTCTGACCCCATCTCTAACGAGTTGTTCTGATTCTGCTACTCATACTAGGATATTACTGATCCTATCTGTATGGAGTTACCCGTCCTAGAACACTACTGGTTCTATTTCTGATGAGTTCGTTCAAATGTTATATTCCAGAACTAAGCTTAACCAAAGCTCTGATACCACGATGAGACGACCCGATTTCCCGTTCTCACGGAAACAAGGTTATCTTTGGAATATAACACAGAAACAGATAATAGCAGAACAGAATTAAATAAATACACCAGAATGAACAACAAAATATACTGGATAAAAGTAATCATCAGAGTTACACAGTATACAGGATCTTACTTAGTACAAATACAGTTCAGCTATACATAAATGTCTACAGCGGAAATAAACAAAATATGTACAATAGGAGCTGAACAGCATAAAAGGAAATAAATGATAGAATCCATCTTCAGCTCCAGCTATCCAGAAAGAACCAGGTAAACCTGAATACAGGCTGCCCGTGTGGAAAAAAGGGCACCCGAGTTTGAGAGTGAAACAAACTACGAGTCAGTCATGGGACTGGTATGAGAAATCCACTCAACACATATATATAATTGGCTAATCACAGGACCACGCCACTTTCGTGGAACGGGTTTACTCCATTGGATTGCCAGTGCTTTAAAACAAATCTTTCTTTTAAACATCGCTATGCTTTTTATAAAAATGAAGCCGTTATAAGACTCAGTTCCCATCACACAATGCAACGCAAACCGGAGGATAGAGTTTTTACCTTATAACGGCCAAGATATGCTTGATACGAATAAAACAAAGGCATTTGATATTATTGCTAGTGTTTATATGTTTTGAAAGCAATTTCAAATCATAACTATCAATCATAGACGGCATTAATGCCCCATACCACTATGTCGCCATATATAGGTATACAATCAAAACCGCACAGTTACGTATTTGGAAATTGGTTTTCCGTCATGAACCAAGGCAAAAGATAGTCCTTACCGAATTCGTGACTCTCTAGCCCGAGCCACAGGATCAGAGCTCGAGTGACCCTAGGAGCGACAGGGCCGGTCCACCGATGTGGATTAAAATTCCTGAACAATACGTTTCCCCGCCCTTTGGGGCGTAAACGAGCCAACGAATGACTCCATCGGACCCGGATCGTCCGATCAAACCGAGGCGCCTCGCAACAGCAACAACCACATAGGTGAAAAGTATATAAATGTCAGGGCTGGTAGGTCACTGACACCACCCTAGCTAGAAAGAAACGCATGTCCTCCCTGAGGTCCTTCCTCCCGTTTCTGGTTCGTACCGGGGTGTGAGGCTCGCGAATTTACGTTATACACAAAGCTATGCCACACAGGCGGTGCTTTGATCATCACCACAAGACTTTGCTTTTCAACAGAAGCCCTGATCACTACATCTTAGCATGCCACACAGGCAATTCACACCGTGCAACTGATGGCTATCAATCACCCAGAGCAAATTCCAATGTCGGACACACAGTCCATTTACAAGTCCGTTCTGGGTCTGAACGAAACCGGAGGCACTAAATACCTCGCAAACCCATCGATCGCCACGTACGTCTGAACGATCACCACTCATTATCCATATTTCGGGATGCCTCCCAATCAGGACCTCGGTTACCATCCAAACGAGGTGAAGATCTCCGGTCTTCGACCACCGTCTTCACCTTCGAATTTCAATCGTCGGTCAATTATTCGAAATGAGAATTAACTCGGCCTTTTCAAATAATTCACGTATATTTAGAATTTCAAATCGATTTATTTCAATGGTTAAATTATTCGACCACACCAATATTGTTTTTAAATGTAATTTTCACACCAAACACATTCAACCATCAAAAGCCACATAAATCAAGCAAATTCAGTTTATTTCCATTCCATATCGCTTATGATATTTTATAACTATTTATCGCTATTTTTATTTATTTTAAAATAGCCATTTTATTCAAAACGACGCTTCGGGCCATAAGGCGGCCGTGGCGCTGTTTTTCTTCAGATTTGATTTACACATATCTGAAAATCTAACCGTTGGATCTTCACAAAATTTACATCATTAGAAAGGTCTTTTCAAAACGAATCCAACGGTTCCAGTTTCGGGAAAATCCGACGGTCGGATCTCCCGGTACAATCGTTTGAATTTTCGATTTCAAATTACGAACTGCAGCGTCGTTATTCGATTAAATATAATTATATTTATATATATATAAATAAATATAATCGTTTCTGGCGCTGTTTTTCTTCAGATTTGAATTAAACATTCCAGACAATCCAACCGTTGGATTTCTACAAAATTGGTGCCGTTGGGAAGATATTTCCAAGGCGAATCCGACGGTTGAGGTTTTGGGAAAATCCAATGGTCGGATTTCCCGCACTAGTCGTTTGAAATCACGGTTTCAAAATACGAACTGCACGGCTTCGTTTCGTTTTAATTTTATTTATATTTATATAATTATATAAATATAGTTCATTCAACGATTTCCATATCGCTTTCACTTCAAATATTTTTCTAACACCTTAAAATTTTGGAAAATTTCGCCATAACCTCCCCTGCACGGGAGCATCGGGAAATCGCAAATAGCGTTCCCGGTCCTTCTAATCTCAAAAAGAAAAAGAAAAAGCCAAGCGGCTAGCCAACAGACTCAAAATCATCACCCAAACAAATCAGTAAATGTGTACCTATTTGTCGGGCACAGAATTTTATTCCTCTTCTCTAGCCCCTTTGCTATAACCTGTTCAATGAATATTGCATGTACATATATATACAGTTCTTATCATTTATCAATTTCTATTCGACTTCATATTTGATTTCTATTTGGTTTAAAAACTCCATTCATTCTAATGTTACATAAATAGGTGCAAATCATTTCATTAGCTAATTAATGAATATTTCATCTCATATATGTTTATTTTGAACAAGTGGCTATTTTTAACACTTCACATTTCAACGATTTATGCATACAATAAAAATGCGATTTTTATTGTAAAACGATTCATTTCAAAACACTATTTTTCTATATAGTTCATATAGTCGATAAAAGGTGATTTTTATTATCAAACAATTTATTTCAAAATATGAATACCATTCAACACATGAATTTCTAATCAACGAATGAATATCAATTCAACACATGAATGTTTTCTATAGTTTCTATATATAGATAAAAAATGTGATTTTTATTATCGAACAATTTATTTCAAAATATGAATACCATTCAACACATGAATTTCTAATCAACGAATGAATATCAATTCAACACATGAATGTTTTCTATAGTTTCTATATATAGATAAAAATGTGATTTTTATTATCGAACAATTTATTTCAAAATATGAATACCATTCAACACATGAATTTCTAATCAACGAATGAATATCAATTCAACACATGAATGTTTTCTATAGTTTCTATATATAGATAAAAATGTGATTTTTATTATCGAACAATTTATTTCAAAATATGAATACCATTCAACACATGAATTTCTAATCAACGAATGAATATCAATTCAACACATGAATGTTTTCTATAGTTTCTATATATAGATAAAAATGTGATTTTTATTATCGAACAATTTATTTCAAAATATGAATACCATTCAACACATGAATTTCTAATCAACGAATGAATATCAATTCAACACATGAATGTTTTCTATAGTTTCTATATATAGATAAAAATGTGATTTTTATTATCGAACAATTTATTTCAAAATATGAATACCATTCAACACATGCATTTCTAATCAACGAATGAATATCAATTCAACACATGAATGTTTTCTATAGTTTCTATATATAGATAAAAATGTGATTTTTATTATCGAACAATTTATTTCAAAATATGAATACCATTCAACACATGAATTTCTAATCAACGAATGAATATCAATTCAACACATGAATGTTTTCTATTCAATGAATAAATATAGTTTAAGCATATGAAAATAATTCAAACACACGAATATTATTCAAAATTTCGGCAGCATAACGGCAGGGTAGTTAAACCGGGACCGTCCCTAGTACGGCTCCTCGCTCTACCTTAAAACCTCGCGGTTTTTGACAATGGGGATCATGCATCTAGTTCGCACGCAGGCGGCATGTATATATTTATTTCATTTCCACAAACTAATCCTATGTGGTTTCAACCAAATATTTTTCAACCACAATGGGTATTTTTCAACCTCAATCAACCAATATCAATCACAAACAATCCCAAACAACCATTCGTTATCAACCAATTATCACAACAATTTCAATCAATAAATATCGTCCATGGTTTGTGGACGAGGGGCGTATATATATATATATATATATATATATATATATATATATATATATATATATATAGCAATTCACTTTTACATCAACACATATATAATATTTTTAAATCAGAAATCTCACCAATAGCTATCCAACTTCACGACACTTCACTTATAGAAATCTTCGCCTTTACGACTCTGTCGCTTCGTTGCCTTTATTCTCTACATATGTAAAAATCGAATTTTTACTATGTTATTCAGTATATAAAAATCGAATTTTGACTTCGCTATTCAATATATAAAAATCTGATTTTTCTTTCGACTTTCAATATATAAAAATCTGATTTTTCTTTCGACTTTCAATATATAAAAATCTGATTTTTCTTTCGACTTTCAATATATAAAAATCGAATTTTGACTTCGCTATTCAATATATAAAAATCGAATTTTTCTTTCGACTTTCAATATATAAAAATCTGATTTTTCTTTCGACTTTCAATATATAAAAATCTGATTTTCAAAAATATAAATTCCGTCTTTTCAAAAATAAAGATTATATTTTTAATATTCCTATGATGTAAAGATTATATTTTTATTACTTTAAAAATATAAAAAAAAATCATATCTTACTTCTATTCTAAAGTTTAAATCTTTTTCTCTTCTAAAGTTCAAATCTTTTCTTTAAAAAGATTAAACCTTTTTCTATTTAAAGTTTTAAAATCAAATCAGCTTTAAACTCTTTTCAAAATTCAGTTTTAACCTTTTAAAAATCAATTCAGTTTTTAATCCTTTTAAAAATCGATTCAGTTTTTAAACCTTAAAAAAAAACTGTTTTTAATCCTTTTTCAAAAATCAGTTCAGTTTTTAAATCCTTTTAAAAACTGTTTTTAATCCTAAAAAAAATCTGTTCGGTTTTTAATCCTTTTACAAAAATCTGTTTTTAAAATCTTCTTAAAAAAAACAGTTTTTAAATCCTTTAAAATCAGTTTTAACTTCCTATAAAAATCAGTTTGTAAATCTTTTAAAAACTCAGTTTTTAAAACTTTCTGTTTATATAAAATACAAATAAAATAATAAAAAAAAACTTACGGCGAGGGGAGGGGGTTTTCCGCAGATCGTCGGAGGCAGGAGGAGCTACAGGCGAAGCGAAGGGTGGAGCGAGGCACGGCGGCTTGGGTCTGGTGGCGTCGCGATGCTTTGGGGGGGTCGGATTGAAGGAGGAGGAGGTAGCGAATGCAAGGAGGAGGGGGGGGGGGGAGAAGATCGGAGTTGCGGAGGAGGTCTGGTCGACGGCTGAAGGCGGGCGGCTGCTTGGTGGAGGCGGTCATCGATAGTTTTTTAGGTTTTTTTTTTCTTTTTTTTTTTGAAATTACAATGAACGGGGGGGGGGGGGGCAGGAAGAAAGGTAAAGGAGGGAATTATAATAATATTTTTTTTCCTTTTTATTATTTAATTATTTAATTTTTCAAAAAAGGTTGACTTTTACATACGACCTCGAAACGAGGCCCACCGCCTGTCGCCCATAGCGTTTTACCCCCATTCCGAACACAATGGGATATGTATCGCAAGCTGATTTGATCGTTACAATCAGTTTCCTTTTGAATTTTCATTTAAATCACTATATTGAATTTTAAACGCACATTTCAAATTACCAGGGTCACATACTAACTAGAAAAATTCCCGAAAAATATTTTCTAGCTTCGTATTGACGATACGGTCCTAACAAAACTAGTTTCGTCGAATTCTGAGACCGTTTGAAAAATGGCCAATTTCCAGTCGATTAAAATCAACTAAAACCGGTCAAACGCATTTTCCTTTGCCACGCTCACATATTGATTCGAAAAATTATGAAATTTGAAACCTAGCAATAGTTTGACATCCCGGACCCAACAAAAGTGGTTTCGTCGAAATCCGAGGTCATTTGCAAATTGTCCATTTTTAAGGGCCTGAATTCCATAGCGACTATTCAGAATTTTCAACTGGACATATCTTTTGATTCCCGCTATAAAATTTCGATTGGTCAGATTCATTGGAAAGATATTATCAATTAGATTCCACTATTTTTGGTTTCACTAAAATCCGGATTGTTTTGCACCTGGTATATTCAATTGAAGTTTGAAATCGAATTATCGAACTACCGCGCCATTTTCAATTCTATATATAATTATAATTAATTATATTCGTTTTCAAATGTCGATTCAAACTCAGTTTTCATCGCCATTATTTAAAATATTTATTTTAAATAATTAAAATCCATTATTTTAGCCAATTTAAAAATTTTAAATTGGTTCAGAATTTCTGGGTCGTTACAGGTTGATACAAAGCTATTTTGATTTATGAGTTTTATTTGTTATCCATGCCTGAAAGATTGATCTAACTCCTCTTCTATGAACTAGCAACTTTGAGAGGGTGGATTTGACCATCAATGTGTGCCATTAAGCAATAAAAAAAAGATTTCACTCGAAACAAGTCTGAAACCAAAGACACAAACATGATATTCATTGTGTTTCAAAAATTCATCTTAACTAACATGTTAAAAATGGTTATGTTAATACTGCAGTGCATGCACTTAACGTGTAAAAAATCTATGTTATTCAACTTTGAACTCTACAGATGCCAGTTCATATGTGATACAGGGAACACAAGGCAAAAGACATGCTGGCAATGATTCCAGAGGCAGGTAGCTAGGGAGCACTACACCAAGCAGTCATTTCGTAACAATTATTATTTGTAACTGCAAACATTTATTTGTGTTATAGACTAATCACAGTAATAAGCATTTCTATGCAAAAAATATATATTTACAATTTTTTTATTGCCAACACAAATAGGCATTGCAAGATCTGGTTAAACTAAAATCAACTAAAAGTTGTTGGAAAAAAATTGTAAACTAGTATCCTTTGTTATGAGGTAGTCTACTCCGGAACTTTACTATTCTTATTCATTAGGATTCCCCCAAAAATAGAAAATTTTCCTTTAAGCGATTTGATTTCGCCCTTTCTCCCCCATATCAAATCCTATAATCTGGATACTTTATTTCAATTTGTCGAGTTTATCGAGAAGTTTAAGAAGTCATATAGGAGTGCGGAAGACCATGCTCATAAGTTTCAGATTATTTAAGGAAAACAAGAGAAGGGCAAGGTGGCACCACATGTCAGATCCAGGCGATCAGGAACACAAAGTTACACAATTCTCCGATCTGACACTGAAGGGGTTTGTGATGTTTTTAGGGCTGAAGAAGGGTGCTGATTTGAAAAAGACGAAAGCAGATCCGATTTCACCTACAGATGCATTGCCCAAAGAGTTTATATGGGGAGAAAAGGACATTGCTACTCCTGTTCAGAACCGGGTTTGAATTTTATTTATTTACATATTATTTTGCTATTTTGAATTTTAGGATAGGAACTCTAATAGTATAATACTTATATGGATTTCTTTATTAAGATTTGTTTGAGTTTATAAACAATGCTCCAACATTCACTATTTGCAGCTTTTAATATGAATTGAAAAGTTTATGGAAATCACTGTAATTTGCTATATTTTTTGTTTTTAATTTAAGAAAATTCATATATGTCAATGCAAGATAAGATTTGTAATTTTCCTGGAAAGCCTCAAGTTAGTTTCTAGAAATTTTTATGCCACATTATAGTAGATAAAAAGAATAAAAGATCACTGTTCTACTATTTTGCTGAAGCTAAATAGAACAATTGACCAAAATGCTTGTACTTTGGCTAAACAGTGATAAATTTTATAATAAATTTGCAAACTTTATCATTTTAATAAGATTTTCATATCAAAATGCACAAAGAAAAGTTAGAAAAGATGCATATTTTTCATTTACTTTCTTATAGTATGTCGTCAACTTTTTATTTTGTTCTTATGAAAATGGACCTAGTTGTTCTTCCATTAAAGTCAGTGCATTTTCAGAAATGGACCTTTTAGACCCTATGGAAAATTGTTGTAAAAATGGGTATAGTCGGAAAAGAAACACCAAACCACCCAGTTTTACTTTATTTGAGTTCAAATTAACATATGAAAATATGTAGAAGCAAATATCTTATATTGGGAGACACTATAAGATAACACGGCTATTCCAACGGCTCAAAGCCATTGGCAGCTGTTAGGAGCCGTTGCTATATGGTTCACGAGTCCAATCGGTATCCAACAGAAACAATGGACACTTTCCAACGGCAGCTAGCCATTGGAAGCCGTTTGAAATAAATGACCCATAAGTCGTTGCTAACTGCTGATAATCGCTAAAGATTTTGGTGATTTTTTTAATAGAACAACAAGCCTATTTCCTTCCAGCCACACTATTTCAATTTCCATTTCCATTCCATTCCACATATATATAACAATAACAATGTAAATATCCAACATAAATAATATCAACATGAATATATGCAAAATAAACCATCCAAGCATCTCAAACCAAATCATCAACCTCACACATCAACAAACCAAGTGCACACCATTAAAATGCATCCAAAATATCATCCACACCAACTCCAAACCAATATATACAACATCAAAACAAAATTTTCAACTACTCCAAGTGAATATTACATAATGCAAGCACAAACACAACAAAACATACCTCTTATGCATCTTCGTCGCCTCTAGAAGCACTAGACGATGAAGGAAAGGAACCATGCTGCTGCACATACTCCGCTAGCTTTTGATTCAGCTGCGCCATCTATATAGCTTGGAGACGATTCTCCTCTTGAAGCTGCTCACCCATTGCTCTAAGCTCTTTTATTTTGGATTTGTCCTTGGATTTTTCAAATGCCTTTTTAGCTTATCTAGCCTGCAAATAGAATGAATGATATTCAAAAAAAGAATGATAAACCTAGTTTAAAATCACAAACAAATACTAATACATAAAAAATGGAAAATAGCTCATGCAAAAGGGTTGCTAGTAAATGAAAATAGAAAATGCTAAATAGTATCAAAAGTTGAATCTCGATTCATATTGACTCATATTCTAATTAGTATGTATGTGTGTGTATATATATATATATATATATAATTTTAGAAATTGTGTTAGATTCTTGCTTTCTATCAAGTGTCGTCAAATAGAGAAACAACATGAATCATGCATATATCTTATCACTTTATTTCTAATTGGGTTGTCAGCGTATAAAATATCATAGTACTCTCTACCTACATGTTAATTTACCGTATGTATGCAAAAGGATAAATTACTATTTGGTTCACATAGCCATAACGCACCGCGTCGGATCCATAATGGAGTCAAAGATCGTCTTCCTCATCCTGCGTCAACTCATTGCGATTGGATCCCTCAAGCAACTGTGCCCTTACCTCTTGAAACTTTTCCTATAATGCAAAAACAATTACAGTTGAAATATAGAAGAACATTATTTTTATTTTATGAAGCTAGTAACTAAACTTACCGATATTAATATAATTTCAAATATGCATACATATGCACTTGCTGCCCTATCCTGATCACCCCACTGGTATGTAATTTTGTTGCATCGTTTATTTGCCTTGATGCTTGGGTGTGAGAACAAATATGTCTATGTAGGACACGAGATGTCCATGAGCTCAATCCTGCAATAGATAAATTATACATTTCAAATTCCGCATAGCTAATTACTGAACTGATCAATATACAAATGTAATAACTGATAAATTTACCCAGTCCTCGTGGTGATGATGGAAGACTTGGATCCTCCACGATGAGCTGAGTTCCTCTCCGACTCCGCCTGAAAATTTACGTTGAATAATGTATTTAATACTTGCTAAATAATTAATGAGATATTTGGTAGATTTACCTTGAACTCTTCATTGTTCCACCAGTTTACCCGTTTATCCCATTTAGTTCGGTTTCTTACCTGATTCCTTTAGCTTTTACATTATTTCCATGTAATTCTTAGCAACCTTTGAATTCCAATGTTGCTAAACTAGGCTGATAGCCTCCTACAGATCTACTGCGCCCTGAACAATGAGAATATATTACTAATTATTCATTTATACTTCATCATATATTGTAAAGTGATATAAACTTACAAGAAAATATAGCCAAATGGCCTCACGGACGAGGTCAGGGATCTTACTCCATTTTAGGCCAGGAATCCGTCGTCCCGCTCATATAGGCTGCTTTGAAATTCGATGAACCTAACCTACAAGTATGTTGTGAGGAAGGGGTCAGAACATAAGTTCCAGTGAGAGGACAAATTATACATTCTGAAATAACCATGCATATATGTTTAATTACATTTTCTTAACTATTAGGTTATTCAGGTTAATAACGCTCTAAGTTCTGCACACACGTCGCACCTATCTACTCCCAAGTATATTAAACCAAATATAATATATATGTAGCTATACCCAACATCTCAAGGTACTCCTTATAGTACCCTCCTTGTACGGTCTCCACCGTCACACCACGGAATTATGCATAACCTCTATCCTACGCCAAACCGCATATAGAAATCCATATCATTACGCCACGTAATCGCATAGAACTACTATCGGTACGCCATGTAAGTGTACAGATCCTCGTATGAACTCCTTGGTCGAATCACGTCTCAACACAAAGTAATGCCCTAACGTCTACAATACACTACCCAGTGCGTGTATCTAGACCCTCAAACGAACTTACTGCCTACTATAACCCAAGTCCCATAATAGGGCCGCATCCAACGCACGGAACTCGGTCGGGAGTTTTCGATATATGTAAAGGACACAACTTCGTTAGGCCTACAATATTGATATCCACATATGGTCTGTCTCTTTTCACGATGGTTATAGCTCCACCATTGCCTCTCCCTCAAGTAACGAAAGACTACATCAAGAGCTAATGACGTGCCCCAAACAAACAATCTAGCATCCAGTTCAGCGTGTCCCTCAACCAACGTCTCGATAGTGAAAGATCGTTAGTCTGTTGGTTTAGCTCTTAGTCTTTGCGTGTCCCACTGACAGCCAAAGAAAGGTATCCAACAATTACTATCCTTAATTTGTTCCTAACCAACTCCTCTTAGAGTGAGTCAAACCGTCGAATCTCCCAACCCTATCCGCTACAACCTTCTGACTACCACACCATAGTTGCAGTCAAGGTATACTCTAGATGGTGCGACAGACATGCCTTTAAGCAATGGCTTCATCCGGTCCACGTCCCATAGGAACCCCCATGCTTCCCTCCAGTCCCGTGGAATAATTAGTTGGACGTGCCACTCTCGTGTCTCCAAACATCGCGACGATCTACCCCGTTGAGTTCTTTATCTTCATACGTACAAACTAATCCAAGCGCATCCTGCCGTCGCGTTATTAGATCCTATGTCTAATCTTTTATTCACGCACTTTCTTTAATTTATAACATTGATAATTAACTTGATTATTTACACATTCATTTTCTATTCAAGCTACTGATTTATTAACTTACAGTTAGCCACTTATTTTCCTTAATCAGCCCCACGCTGCCGAAACGGACCCTATCTATGGTCAACTTATTAAACATAATATTTTATCATTCATAAGTTTACTAATAATAAGCCTCTTATTTCTTTTATTTTTTCATGTAATTTATAACTTCATGTTAGACCATTATCACAACCGTTGCTTTGGGTTTACTTGTTAACTTAGTTCCCCTAATTAAGGTTTACTAATAAGTACTCATCTTATTTCTTATTATAACCCATGTTATATCGATACCAACAACCATTACTGTGGATTTGCTTATTAACTTAGTTCCCTTAACTAAGGTTTATTAATAAGTTATCTTTTCATCACTAATTATAGCCGATGTTATAATTCCACTCATCCCTAGGATAAGTCTACTTATTATATTTTAATATCATTTACATAATTAATTATAATATGTTATATTCCCCGTTCATCACGTTTTCCCAAGGTTCCTGGTTATTTAAGCAAACTTTTACTATTGTAACCTTTCTTTATTTACCATCTTGTACATTATCACTATTACAGGAAATATTTCATAAACTTCTTTAATTCAGTTGGTGGAAATGTATAAAATCTATTTCCATAATATACGTCAATTAAGGTATGTAGTTGCAATCTATTTTTTTATTACATCATGTATATATATTTGATTAGTGTGCAATACGGTAAAAACCCTTATTTCACACTAATCCTTATTACATTTCTTTTTCTTGCAACTACATTTTCTGTAATTTACCGTAATGGTAATTATGGAAATGTGTCCCTTTTCCACCCCAATTAACTAAGTCCACTACTAATTCCCGTTTTTCTGAGTTATATATTGTTTCCTTTTTTTCATATACAATTCCCAATTACGGTAAATTTCTGTGCAAAATTAGGCACACTAATTCTTTTTCCACTATTTCCATAGTTACTATAATCTTTTTCAACTCAAGATTTTGATCATATTGTAACAATATCTTTTTAAAACATACACAATTTACCATCGAATTATGGTCTTAAGAATATACACATAATCACTGTCGAATTCACAATTTTAATATTACAGTAATTCTCAAACCAAAATAGAAAGCTATGGACATAGATTTATACAATAGTAACATTCTTAGCATACTTAGGGAACGAATTATATAACAATTACCACAATTTCAATGATTTATTACATTAAGAATTACGGGGAATTTAAACGATAAATATATTGTTATCAGAAGGTATAAATCAAATCTACTCACGTGATTGCTTTCCAATTATTAAGTCTGGTTTAGATACGCTACCCCGTGGTTTTTTAAATTGAACCTAATATTGAAATAACCACGGATTTACAAATCTAATGCTAAAAGAACGAAAGAAATCCTAATAATTCAGATTCACCGAATTAACCTTACATAGACGAGAAATCTGAGTACCTATATTGTTGACCTATATTCATTTTCATCATATCCTAAATCAGAATTCCTAAAACTAATATATTCCTATTTCTAAAAGATTTGGAGAAGAATGAAAATGGCAGAGCCTTGGCACTGTCTTAGAAAATATGAGTTGGAGGCTAGGCTCTGCTAGTCTATTTATAGGTGCACACAAGATTCTTGTTCGTCTGATTAAATAAAATAAACTACGAGCTGTCCAAATTGAAAATTGACGTCACTTTACCCAGCAGTTGGACAGCTGGATCCCATGTGGGTTGACCCAATACTAGGGTGCGTCGATCCCTAGATTGACCCACATATGGTCTCGGTCGACCCATTTGATGGGCCATCTACGTTGATTTCGCCATTTGTAAATTTCTTGTTTAATGTTAGCTGTAAAATTTGTTTTCTTACTAAATATTCTTATGTAAATTAATTTTTTCCATTTATAAGGTATGTTTAACGTTTCAATTTCAAACCCACACGCACATATTTGCATATAATTTTACAAATCTTTATCCTTTAATAGCTGCGCAATAAACGTTATTATTTAATGTTATCAATTCATTGATTCCTTCCTTTTCAGTATATGCACAAATTTCAAACGCAACTATTCTCTTTCCTATTTTCCATTCGTTCCACATTTATACTTTTCATTTTAAGTTTACGCTTAAGATTTCAATTTTGAATCTATGCGTATATATTTACGCACAACCCCATTTATTTTTGAAATTCAAACAGTGCTTTCCCGACATTTATTTCTTACTTCTGTTGATTGATTGCATGTTACTTTTGAATTTCACATATATACACACACACACACACACCCCTATACATACATATATGTATACATATACATGTATGTATATATACTCACATATATATATATATTCCTTATATGTACATTCACATATACTTTTCTCTTAGAACATGAGTTCTTTTAGTTGGCCCTCTTAATATTAAAAACATGATGTTGACGGGAATCGAACTCCTGACCTCCACCTTGGGTGGTGCATGCTTTACCAACTCACCTAACTTAGCTTTTGTTCACAAGACTATAAACATTGGTAGTTATTGTTCTTATTTGTGTTTCTCCTGTATCTTCTTTTCCAAGTTTGTTCTAAAACTTCATTTAAAGGCATCTTCTTCGTTTTAAATCCGTTTTCCATAAACCATAAGTCTAAATTGATCTGAAAAGGGCCACGGACGCAATGATGCTAGTTCCATGACCAAATTTTGAAAATTATACAAATTTTATTTTACTATTTAATTAAAAATGTGGGGTGTTACATTTTCCCACCCTTAGGAAATTTCATCCGCGAAATTTGGTAAGGGTCAAATTTAGGTAATTGCTCGCATAATTTACAACCATCATGTATACATCCAATTTTACACCATTTATGCACTTGTGCAGGTGTGATACAATATAATAATATGTGAATACAATAAATGCCTAAGTGGTAGCTCCTATATGAATGCATTTTTTTTTAAAATCCTTTGAAAACATAATGCACACATCTTAAATATACTGGCAATTTCTATATGAATGCAATATTTTTGTAACGACCCGTATTTTCAGCGATATATAATTAATTTATTTAATTTCTTAAATAATTATTTAGAGAATTAAATGGGTTATTTAATTAAATTATATAGAATATTAATTAATATAAATAATAGAATAATATATTTAATTTCTGAAATAGTCGGAAATAGTGGAATTCACAATATTGTGTGAATTGGACAGTGGAAGGTATTTAATTCAGCTTAGAATTGAATTAGATTAACGAATATATTTAAATAACGACAATTTGAGCATATAATTATAATATAATTAAATCCGAGCTCGAAATGGCGCGGTAGTTCGTTATTTAGCGATTTGAACTTCAACTGAATATACAGGGTCCGTTTTAAATTGGATTTCCGTGAAACAAGAAACGTTCAGAGCTGGTGAAGTATATTTTTCTAATGGAAGAGAAAAATCGGGATTTCGTCGTGTAGATTTTGATTTATGTCCAAATCAAATTTTAGAAAAGTCACTAAGGAATTCATATATATTTTATAACGATATATAAAAGGAGTTTCATTATAAATTGAATATCGATTTAATCGGGATTTGAAATATCGAGCTAGAAATTTATATAGGAATATTCTGGAGCTGTATGATATTCTAGTGTGAATATATATGATAATATTTTTTTTTGAAACAAAAATGTGTGATCTTCTGAAGAGAAGATAGCACACGTATATATAATAAAATAAAATCAAAGATACAGAGTCCGATTATAGTACATAAGAATACAACCTAACATGACTCTATGGATGTAAAGGATCGTAGATAGATGAGCTCCGGATATACCACCACCCATCTACTCCAGTATCGAATTCCGGCAAGGCCACCACCCGATATTGAAGTATATCCACTCCGATACAATAACCCATACTCTCTATGTAAAGGCAAAAAATAATGAAGTACAACGTCAAAAAAACTCTCTAACAATAAGCCCAAAAGACTACAACTGAAGTGCAAATCTTCAATCCAAACAGCACTCTTCTAAGCTCCACAATAATATCCATCAACTTGAACACCTGAAAAATACTCAACAAAGACTAAATCATAAGTACCCCTCACATATATGTGATATATATATATATATATATATACATATATATATATATGTATATATATACCCATACATATATGTGATAAAAGAGGAAAATAAATAAATAAAGATGAACGAGTGACTCAAAATAACAGAGATTAAGCACTAATGCGATACCGATTACCTCTAAAGTATCTATTAATTCTCATAAATAAACTCAAATTAAGTCTTACCTTATATAAAAAATAACCTAATCGAGAAGCCTTATATCGCAACGTGGACATCCAATCTAGACAGTAATTAACTATCTTAATAATTAAATTCTCAGCTGATAATGAAATAGAATGAAAAAAAATCTCTGGTTTCTTTCCAACCAAATGAACCAACTTATGATAATAACTAAAGAATCCATCACTTCTCTCTGTCTAGTGTTATAGCCAAATCTATAATGATTCCAATATTCAACACAACTACTAAAAGAGTTAAAACTATCAAAAGCAAAAATCCTAAAAACCATAGTTAAAATGTAATTTGTAAAATGCATGAGAAAAATAAATGATCAACATCTTCATCCAAAAGACTACAATAGCAACAGTTAACATTAAACAAAATATTCTTTTTCTTCAAGAGCTCGACCGTATTAAGCTTTTTGTGAATAATAAGCCACATAAGAAACTTAGCTTTAGGAGGGGAATTAGAACTCCAAATAAACTTAAAAGGGAGGAGAGAAACACCAGAAAAATTAATAAGATTATACATAGAATTGACTGAGTATACTAAAATCTTGTCCAAACCCTAACTAAAGGAATCATCATTCTCATCCAAGTGATACAAGGCTAACTTAGCTTTTAGTAAGGCTAATTGCCTAATCAAATCTCCTTCCAAAATATTAACAAAGAAAAACGCCCATAGAGGATCTAAATCCCTTCTATAGACATCAGCAATTAATGCATTCTTAAAGCCGCAAATATTAAAAAGTTCACTAAATTCAGTTTTAAACGGCACACTAGAAATCCAAGCATCATGCCAAAAAAAAGTAGAACTACCAGAATGTACAATCACCTTACAACCTAAATTGAAGAAGTCAAAACAATATAAAACAGACTTCCAAAAGTAAGATAATCTATTAGACTAATTAAATCCCGACCCGACAATAAACTCACCCCAAGAATAATAAAATTTAGAAACAATAGCTTTCCAAGTAGCCAATATATCGGGACACCTAAATCTCCATAACCATTTTCCCAATAATGCAGAATTAAAATTATAAAGATTAATGATCCCTAAACCCCCATCACATTTGGGCTTACAACAGACCTCCCAATTAACTAAGCATTTATAACCTTTACAATTAGGAACTCTGCTCCAAAGAAAGTTACGTCTGATTCTATCAATTTTCCCGATAACCCATTGAGGAAAACGATGAACAGCCATCCAATAAGTAGGAATAGCCGACAAAACTGAATTAACTAAACTAATCTACCTGCTCTAGAAAGAAATCTGTTATTCCAACTCGATAATCTATTATTGATCTTATCAATAATGACTAACCAATCATCCTTCTTAAGTTTTGAAGGTCTAATCTTAAAACCTAAATAATCAAAAGGGAATATCATGATAGAACAGTTCAAAGTGCTAGCAACTAAAGACTCAACATTATCACTATCATTGAGAACCATTACAGCACTCTTGTCAAAATTGATTCGAAGACAAAACAACATCTCAAAACAGTAAAGAATAAACTTCAGGGCAATGACATGTTTTGGTAAATGAGAGAAAAATAATAATGTATCATCTGCAAATTGAAGAATAGATAATTCATTATTAAACTCCTCATTTCCAACACTACCTATGACACCTAAACTCCCAGCTCTCTTAATGATTCTAGAAAAAACATCTACCGCTAAATTAAACAAAAAGGGCGAAAGAGGGTCTCCTTGTCTAAGACCTCTCTTAGACTGGATCTTCTTGCCAACTACTCCGTTTACAACAATACTAGAGCAACCAGACCTAAGCAAAAGCATGATCCATTTGGTCCATCTAACAATAAAGCCCCTAGCAAGACATAGCTCGCAGATAAAATCCCAATCGATGGAGTCAAAAGCCTTCTCAAAGTCTAACTTCAAAATAGCACTAGTAAAGTTGTTTTTACAACAAACATTAATGTACTCCTGTACAACAGCTACTCCATCCACTATATTCCTACCTGAGACGACCCCAAACACCGTACTGACGGTGGCAAGGGTAATCCATGGAATATAACACAGAAACAGATAATAGCAGAACAGAATTAAATAAATACACCAGATAATGAACAATAGAATATACTGGATAAGAGTAATCATCAGAGTTACACAGTATACAGGATCTTACTTAGTACAATTACAGTTCAACTATACATATATGTCTACAGCGGAAAATAAACATAATGTACAATAGGAGCTGAACAGCAAAAAAAGAGATAAATGATAGAATCCATCTTCAGCTCCAGCTATCCAGAAAGAACCAGCTAAACCTGAATACAAGGCTGCCCGTGTAGAAAAAGGGGCACCCGAGTTTGAAAGTGAAACAAACTACGAGTCAGTCATGGGACTGGTATGAGAAATCTACTCAACACATTTAATATATGGCTAATCACAGGACCACGCCACTTTCGTGGAACGGGTTTACTCCATTGGATTGTCAGTGCTTTAAAACAAATCATTCTTTAAAACAACGCTATGCTTTTTATAAAAATGAAGCCATTATAAGACTCGGTTCCCATCACACAATGCAACGCAAACCGGAGGATAGAGTTTTTACCTTATAACGGCCAAAATATGCTTGATACGAATAAAACAAAGGCATTTGATATTATTGCTAGTGTTTATATGTTTTGAAAACAATTTCAAATCATAACTATCAATCATAGACGGCATTAATGCCCCATACCACTATGTCGCCATATATAGGTATACAATTTAAAACCGCACGATGTCGTACTTGGAGATTGAATTTCCGTCCTGAACCAAGGCAAAAGATAGTCCTTACCGACTTCGCGACTCTCTAGCCCGAGCCACAGGATCAGAGCTCGACTGACCCTTGGATCGTCAGGGCCGGTCCACCGATGTGGATTAAAATTCCTGAACAATGCGTTTCCCCGCCCTATGGGGCGTAAATGAGCCAACGAATGACTCCATCGGACCCGGATCGTCCGATCTAACCGAGGCGCCTCGCAACAACAACAACCACATAAGTCAAACTCGTTAGGGCGTGTAAAACCACTGACGCCACTTCTAACTAGAAAGAAACGCATGTCCTCCCTGAGGTCCTTTCTCCCGTTTCTGGTTCATACCGGGTGTGAGGCTCGCGATTTCACGTTATACACAAAGCTATGCCACACAGGCGGTGCTTTGATCATCACCACAAGACTTTGCTTTTCAACAGAAGCCCTGATCACTGCATCTTAGCATGCCACAAAGGCAATTCACACCGTGCAACTGATGGTTATCAATCACACAGAATAAATTCCAATGTCAGACACACTGTCCATTTACAAGTCCGTTCTGGGTCTGAACGAAACCGGAGGCACTATATACCTCGCAAACCCATCGATCACCACGTACGTCTGGACGATCACCACTCATTATCCATATTTCGGGATGCCTCCCAATCAGAACCTCGGTTACCATCCAAACGAGGTGAAGATCTCCGGTCTTCGACCATCGTTTTTATCTTCGATTACTTATCGTCGATTCAGTTACTCAGAATGGTGTAAACCCGGTCTTTCTGAACAACTCGCGTATTTAATAAACAAGTGCAACACTATCATACACACGCATCATTTCAATTCATTAGTCACTAACCGTCAATCAGTAAGAGAACGATTTCCCAAATATTAACCCCGAAGGCCGAAACCAACATCTGATCAACACCCAGGAAAGCATTCGACTTAGCCAACCTTCAGTTAATTTCTAAATCACATCCATATCGTTTATAATATTTTATAACGATTTATCGCTATTTTTATTTATTTTAAAATAGCCAATATATTCAAAACGACGCTTCGGGCCATAACGCGACCGTGGCACTGTTTTTCTTCAGATTTGATTTACACATATCTGAAAATCTAACTGTTGGATCTTCACAAAAATTTGCCTCATTAGAAAGATCTTTTCAAAACGAATCCAATGGTTCCAGTTTCGGGAAATTCCGACGGTCGGATCTCCCGGTATAATCGTTTGAAGTTTCGATTTCAAAATACGAACTGCAGCGTCGTTATTCGATTAAATATAATTATATATATATATATATATATATATATATATATATATATATATATATATATAATCGATTCTGGCGCTGTTTTTCTTCAGATTTGAATTAAACATTCCAGACAATCCAACCGTTGGATTTTTACAAAGTTGGTACCGTTGGAAAGATATTTCCAAGGCGAACCCAACGGTTGCGATTTCAGGAAAATCCGATGGTCGGATCTCCCGGTATAATCGTTTGAAATCACGGTTTCAAAATACGAACTGCAGCGTCGTTATTCGATATATTTTAATTCTATATATATATATATATCGATTCTTCGATTTCAAAGCTACATTCTTTTCGTACATTTGATAAAAATGATATTTTTATATAACTGTCTTCTATTTCAACACTTTACTATATTTAACAATTCATGTATATAATAAAAATGTGATTTTTATTTTAAAACAATTCATTTCAAAACACTATTATTTTATATAGTTCATATAGGTAATAAAAATAGGATTTTTATTATAAAACAATTTATTTTAAAACAAGGTCATTTTACATAGTTCATATAGATGATAAAAAGGTGATTTTTATTATAAAACAATTTATTTCAAAATATGAATACCATTCAACACATGAATTTCTATTCAACGAATGAATATCGATTCAACACATGAAGGTTATCTATAGTTTATATATATAGATAAAAATGTGATTTTTATATTTAAAACACGAACACCATTCAACACATGAATTTCAATTCAACGAATGAATATCGATTCAACACATGAAGGTTTTCTATAGTTTATATATATAGACAAAAATGTGATTTTTATATTTGAAACACGAATACCATTCAACACATGAATTTCAATTCAATGAATAAATATAGTTTCAGCAAATGAAAATAATTCAAACACATGAAGATTATTCAAAATTTCGGCAGCATAACGGCAGGGTAGTTAAAACCCGGACCGTCCCTAGTACGGCTCCTCGCTCTACCTTAAAACCTCGCGGTTTTTGACAATGGGGATCATGCATCTAGTTCGCACGCTGGCAGCATGTATATATTTATTTCATTTTCACAAACTAATCCTATGTGGTTTCAACCAAATATTTCTCCACCAAAAATGGGTATTTTTCAACCACAATCAATCAATATCAACCACAAACAATCCCAAACAACCATTCGCTATCAATCAATTTTCACACCAATCACAACCAATAAATATAGTCCATGGTTTGTGGAAGAGGGGCGTATATATATATATATAGCAATTCACTTCTATTTCAACACATATATAATTTTTACAACGCATATATAACTTATACATCGAACGTACAACTTATACAACGCTTATACATGAGGTGTACAACGCTTATATAACTCATACATCGACTATATAATTCATACATCGTCGTTTTCCATATCGTTTATAAATTAGAAATCTCACATTGGGTTCCACTCCACCAAAAATAGCAGATGGCTCAGAAAAATATGCGGTCTCTTCTAAAATGTAGAAGACGTCCACACGGTCACGATGTTTCTTGTTCCATCGAATTTCGTCAAGAAACGAAAAAGATATGATTTTTCAAAGTTGGCAACGGTTTTAAACTGTTGAAATCAGTTAAATAATTAACAGCCGTATACCTTCCTTTTGATTCAAAACTAGGTTGCAAATTTTCTTCCAATCGGTGCAGCGATGTTCAGATCAGCCAACACCACGTCGAAGAGGCTGGAGAGGGCTTCAGATCGACGGTGGGGTGGTCCCCTGCGATCGTCGGAGGAGGGAGAAAATCGGATCGGCGCAGGCGAACTTTGGGGCCTCGATTCCGTCGCTACAGGCGACGTTAGGGGGTGGGGTCGGTTCTGATTTGAAGAGAAGGAGGTGGCGAGTCGAGTGGTGGCGGTGGCTGCAGGTGGCGGAGGCGGCCGGATTTGAGGAGAGAAGGGAGGAGCGTTCGCCGTCGTTCGGGGGGGGGGGGGGGGGGGTTCCAGAAAAAATTGGGAGAGAGAAAATGGCCAACCAATCATAATTTTTCTTTTATTTATATATTTTTAAAATTTCGAAAATACCCCTTATCTCATATGAACTCTAATCCAACAACGACTGTCGTCCCTAGCATTTTACCCCCATTCCGAACACAATGGGATATGTTTCGTAGGCCCATTCGACTGTTTCAGTCAGTTTTCATTCAAATTAAAATATATCAATATTTGATTTGAACATACATTTCAATTTTCCAGGGCCACAAACTAATTCGAAAAATTCCAGAAAAATAAATCTAGCTATGTTTTGACGATACGGTCCCAACAAAACTAGTTTCGTCGAATTCTGAGACCGTTTGCAAAAAGGCCCATTTCTGGTCGATCCAATTTAACTATAATTGACCAAAACACGTTTTCCTTTGCCACGCTCACATACTAGCTTCAAAAATTATGAAATTTGAAACCTACCAATAACTTCTCATCCCGGATCCAACAAAAGTGGTTTCGTCGAATTCCGAGGTCGTATGCAAAATGGCCAATTTCACGGCTACATAAATTCCATAGCGACCTTTCTGAAAAATCGTTTGGCCATAACTTTTTCTTTCCGTTATGAAAATTCGATTTTTCAGATTCGTTAGAAAGGTACTCACTAACAGATTTAAATATTGTTGGTTTCACTCAAATCCGTTTTGTTTTGCACCCGGTACAGTCCGACAAAGTTTGAATTCAATTTTTGAAACTGCAGCGCCATTTCAGGCCTTGTTTATAATTATAATTAATTATACTCGTTTTCAATTGTCGATTAAAACTTCGTTTTCATTGCTATTATTTAAAATATTTATTTTAAATATTTAAAATCCATTATTTTAGCCAATTTAAAAATGTTAAATTGGTTCAGATTTTCTGGGTCGTTACAATCTCCCCCACTTAAAACTTTTCGTCCCCGAAAAGGAACAAAGTCGAAAGTGGTTTGATTAATCAAATCTACGTCCGATCTGGCTTCTCTCCAACTTTTCAGTTTCTGAGAATTTTCAAATTCTTCAAAAATTTGGCTAACACCCGGAATTTCCGAAAAATTTCGCCATAACCTCCTTTGTACGGGGAGAGGTTTGGAAATTTATTGGGCCGTATTAGGTACCCAATAAATCCTAATAAGCATACACATATTTATAGTGATATATTCTGGTGTTTACAGGGGAGCGTGTATTGATAATAACTCCAGAGAATAAATTCTCGTCACCCTGCCCCGTGTGGGAAATAAATAGTCCATGTGTCGTATCTAATAACTAGAGAGAAGTGATTATTGTCAACTCCAAGCCCGTGTGGGGTTTTTATTAATCTGGCAATTTTATCGTTATAATTTAAATAGTCCATATCAGTCATCAGTTCAACCTGTAAAATATAGTCATCGCCATACAAGTCTCTCGCTCGTATGGTAAATCTTCCACCTCGTCACACAAGCTCCAAATGCTTATGTGGTATATGATGAAGTATGCCTATCTTCCAGAAGTATGCCATGTAATGTAGTTCAAAATTAATTGTTACTATCCTATGGCAACATTTATTATTTCACACAGAAAAACCAGCACTCCGCATCCAATGGCATTCACAGGAGTTGATATAATAATATTTCGCATCCAACTAATTAAGGTTTACCTATTTGTCGGGCACGCAAATAAACTCTTTACTCAACAGCTAATCCATTTACCTGTTCAAACATATATAATGCACAAGTATATATTTCTATCCATTTTCTAATCAGTTCAATGTGTGATTTAAATGAATAAATTCTACCATTATTCTCTTATTAATTAAATTAATTATCATTTCAATAATTTAATTAATCTAATTTACTATCACACAACACAAACAGCAATCAAATTGATTTTAACTTTTCAAAATCATACAAATCAGTTTCTATTCTCTTAAAATCATTCAGACTATAAAGTTAAAAGTGCACATCCATGAAAAGAAAATAACAACAGAGTAGAGAACTAATTGGTAATGCAAAGTAGGGTAAATGTACCTTGCACCGGAGTCAATCAGAGATATCTACTCGGCATCTAGGATAAGCTTTCTGAATGCTCTCCTCAGTTTCCCAAGTACAATCTCGCAGATCTCCACTCCATTGCACTTTGACTAAGTGAACCTTCTTGTTCCTTAGCTCTTTGGTTTCTTTGCCGATGATCTTTAGCGGCTCTCTTCTCACAGCTAATTCTGGAGTAATTTCAATATCCTGCTGAGCTGCTTCTTCCACGATCAAGTCTGGATCATGAACGTGCTTTCGAAGTTGAGATATATGAAATACATCATGAACTCCAGGCAACCAGTCAGGCAATTTGACCCTATAAGCGAGAGTTCCGATCCGTTCCAGAATAGGAAACGGCCAATGAATTTGGGCGCCAACTTTCCAGTCTTACCGAACCGGATTACTCCTCTCATCGGCGATACTTTCAGATATACATAGTCGCCAACAACAAAGGATATATCTCTTCTTCTCCTATCGGCATAGCTCTTTTGTCGGCTTTGAGCGGCGAGTAATCGCTTCTTAATAAAACCGACTTTGTCGGCGGCTTCTCGGATCATATCAGGCCCAAACACAAGTCTATTACCGGGTTCGACCCAACAAGCGGGAGATCGGCACGGTCTACCATATAATGCTTCAAATGGCGACATTGTCAGGCTCACCTGGTAGCTGTTGTTATATGAGAATTCAGCCAAATGCAGATGGTCTTCCCACGATCCACCAAAATCTAGAACACAAGCCCGCAATAGATCTTCTAAAATACGATTCACCCTCTCAGTCTGGCCGTCTGTCTGAGGATGATAAGCGGTGCTCAAATTCAACTTCGTTCCCAGCTCGACTTGAAATGCCTCCTAGAATTTACTAGTAAATATTGTATCTCTGTCACTGACTATACGGAGCGGCACTCCATGTAGTCTAACTATTTCCTTAAAGTAAATCTGCGCTAGACTCTGAGCAGTTCTGTTTGATATGACAGGTGTGAAATGGGCGGTCTTCGTGAAGCGATCTACGATCACCCAAATACTGTCATTCCCTTTTCTGGTTCTGGGCAGACCATCAATGAAATCCATAGAAATATGTTCCCACTTCCAACCAGGAACTTCTAGCGGTTGTAACAATCCAGCCAATTTCTGTTGGTCGCTTTTGACTAGCTGGCAAGTAGGGCATCGGCTAACATATATTGAAACGTCTCTTTTCATAGCCTTCCACCAGAATGTTCGCTTGAGATCGTTATACATTTTGGCCACACCAGGATGGATACTCAGCTTGGACTTGTGACACTCGTCTAACACTTCCCTTTTTAACTCTGGGACATTTGGAACACAAATCCTTCCTTTCAATCTCAGGTTCTCGTCGTTATCTATTTGAAAACACGAGGGTTTACCTTTCTGAATCCTTTTGATCATATCCTTAATAAAGCTATCCTCCTTCTGAAGAATAGATATTTTGTCAATCAAGTAAGTCGTGATAATAAAGCTGGCGATCATTACATTCTTTCGGCTCAGCGCATCGGCCACGACATTGACTTTCCCTGGAGTATATATAATTTCAAAATCGTATGCTGCAAGGAACTCTAGCCAACGTTGCTGCCTTAGATTCAAGTCCTTCTGTGTGAATAGATACTTTAACGACTGGTGATCTGTAAATAGTTCAAATCTCTCACCCAGAAGATAGTGTCTCCAGATTTTCAAGGCGAATACGATAGCCAACAACTCAAGATCATGAGTTACGTAGTTCTTCTCGTGCGGCTTCAGCTGACGGCTAGCATAAGCAATCACTTGACCCCTTTGCATTAACACTGTGCCAAGGCCTTCTCTAGAAGCATTAGTCCAGACTTTTAAATCCTGATTGCCATCGATGATGGTTAACACTGGAGCTGTCGTTAATCTTAACTTTAGCTCCTCAAAAGCCTCCTCACTTTCTGGAGTCCATTTGAATTTAGAGTGCTTCTTTGTAAGCTTCGTTAGGTGGCCAGATATCTTCGAAAAGTTTTTAACGAACTTCCGGTAATAGCTAGCCAATCCGAGAAAACTACGGACTTCTGTAGGAGTACTAGGCTGTTTCCAGTTTTGAATAGTCGTGATTTTACTTGGATCCACAACAATCCCTTCTTTCGATACGACATGGCCTAGAAATTTCACTTCATCCTGCCAAAATATACATTTGGAAAACTTTGCTTTCAACACATTCTTTCTGAGAATTTCCAGAACCTGTTCCAAATGCTTTTCATGTTCGGCTTTTGATTTAGAGAAGATTAGAATATCGACAATAAAAACCAAAACAAATTTATTCAAAACCCCTCTGAACACTTTATTCATCAGATCGACGAAGTAAGCTGGAGAGTTACATAAGTCGAACGACATTACTAACCACTCGTAGAATAAGTCGGAACCTCTGAATGTTGTCATTGGAACACACTCTTCGGCAATTCGAAGTTGATGGAAACCTGTAGCTAGGTCCATTCGTGAAAATACTTGTGCGCCATTTAATCGATCCAACAAATCATCAATCCGCGGCAATGGATATTTGTTCTTTATTGTCTGTTTGTTCATATCACGATAATCCACACATAGACATAGAGTACCGTCAGATTTTGGGACAAACACCACTGCTGCCCCCCAATCAGAGAAACTAGGCCTGATCAGACCCTTCCATACTAGCTATCGTGTTTGATTGTCAAGTTCTTCTTTCTCTTTCAAGGACATTCTTCGAATAGCGTGAACTACCGGCCTTGCATTGGGAATCAAAGCGATCTTGAAATCTATTTCTCTCTGCGGAGGTAAGCGAACAACTTCTTCGAACACATCCGCATAGTTCTTGACGACAGGAATATCTTTGATGAGGTCAGGAATATTCTCTGTAACTTCAGGGATATTTTCTATTTGGGCTGGAGAAACATTTAGAGCTGTCCAGAAGTCTTTTCTATTAGCATTCTGACCTTCACAGGGAATGGTTATATAATCACCTGATTTAATCTTCGCGTTTATGACTCTGTCGGCGCATTTAACTTCAGCTTCATATTTGGTCAACCAGTCTAACCCCAAGATAAGATCAAACTCTTTAAAATTCATGACGAATGCGATGGTAGGAAACCGATAACGAGAGAAAGAAACCGGCACTCCACAAACCCAACTGAGATCAATGGAACCCCCAACAGGATTCTGGACAGTCATTGGTTCCTTCAGCTTTTTCAAATTCAAATCCAGTTTCTTAGCTGCCTCCTTTGCAATGAAGCTTCGTGACGCGCCTGTGTCAAACAGTACTTTAACTGGAATATCTTTGATAGTTGGCGTTCCTTCTAAAACATCAGCCCTTTCTTGACTAGCTGAGGGCTCGGAAGTTTCTGCTACCTCATTCACTTGAACTATTTCAGGCTTTCTGAATAGCGGGCAAGCCTTTGAAAGATGACCGGTCTGCAGGCATTGACTGCACTTTCTAATCTCTTGAAACTTCTTACCGGATTTAGACCCATCCTTTAATCGTTTCTTTAGAGATCTGCAACTTACCGAGAGATGCCCTTGCCTATTGCAGTTACTGCATACAGCTGTCGTTACTAGTTCTTTTTCGGATCTGGCCCTTTTTCGATTGGCACTGGGCTTCTTATTGACCTCAGACCTCGTACTGGCTTCAGGAATATCAGTTTCCGACTCTTCTTTGTCACTAGAACAGACTTCCTCTTCGTCGTGTAACATTCCTTTCGTATGGAGATCTTCATACTGATAAGCCATGTATATCATTTCTAAGAAAGGAAGTTTCACATTCCTCATTACACTATTCTGATATCTCCTTTGCAGGCCATGAATAAATCTCAGATTTTTCCTCTTTGGATCTTGAATCAAATGAGGAGAAAAGTGAGAAAGTTTGTTGAACTTCTTATGATATTCTGGGATGGTCATATCACCTTGTATTAGATAAGAAATTTCATCACGTAATCGCTCCGTCGCTTCAGGAGGAGTAAATCTTTCTAGGAAAATCACTTTGAATCTGTCCCGGGTGATATCACCTTCTGGATTATCTTTGATGATTGTTTCCCACCAGATTAAAGCTTCTTCTTTGAGCACCCAAGAGGCTACTAATCTTTTCTGATCATCTCTCAACTGGATGCGCTCAAAAATTCTTTCGACAGAACTCATCCAAGCTTGAGTCTGAATTATAGATTCATTGCCCGAGAACTGTGCTCCGTTTAGATTTCGATATCTCTTTAATAGAGCCTCTAGATCGGGTTATGCATTTCTCCTGTTTCTGACACTCATTTTTCTAGTACTTCTGTAAATGGCAGATCAAGTGTCAGGTCACAGAAAAGATAATTTAAAATATAGAAACACATACTTCAATGTAAATGTGTCTATCGAGGTGTAATTTCATTCTGCTTTACTCATAGTAGGATATTACTGATCTTATCTGTAATGAGTTACCCGTCCTAGAACACTACTGGTTCTATTTCTGACGAGTTCATTAATGTGTTATTTTCCAGAACTAGGCTTAACCAAAGCTCTGATACCAAATGAGACGACCCCAAACCCCGAACTGACGGTGGCAAGGGTAATCCAGGGAATATAACACAGAAATAGATAATAACAGAACAGAATTAAATAAATACACCAGATAATGAACAATAGAATATACTGGATAAGAGTAATCATCAGCGTTACACAGTATACAGGATCTTACTTAGTACAATTACAGTTCAACTATACATATATGTCTACAGCGGAAAATAAACATAATGTACAATAGGAGCTGAACAACATAAAAAGAGATAAATGATAGAATCCATCTTCAGCTCCAGCTATCCAGAAAGAACCAGCTAAACCTGAATACAAGGCTGCCCGTGTAGAAAAAGGGGCACCCGAGTTTGAAAGTGAAACAAACTACGAGTCAGTCATGGGACTGGTATGAGAAATCTACTCAACACATTTAATATATGGCTAATCACAGGACCACGCCACTTTCGTGGAACGGGTTTACTCCATTGGATTGCCAGTGCTTTAAAACAAATCATTCTTTGAAACAACGCTATGCTTTTTATAAAAATGAAGCCATTATAAGACTCAGTTCCCATCACACAATGCAACGCAAACCAGAGGATAGAGTTTTTACCTTATAACGGCCAAAATATGCTTGATACGAATAAAACAAAGGCATTTGATATTATTGCTAGTGTTTATATGTTTTGAAAACAATTTCAAATCATAACTATCAATCATAGATGGCATTAATGCCCCATACCACTATGTCGCCATATATAGGTATACAATTTAAAACCACACGATGTCGTACTTGGAGATTGAATTTCCGTCCTGAACCAAGGCAAAAGATAGTCCTTACTGACTTCGCGACTCTCTAGCCCGAGCCACAGGATCAGAGCTCGAGTGACCCTTGGATCGTCAGTGCCGGTCCACCGATGTGGATTAAAATTCCTGAACAATGCGTTTTCGCGCCCTATGGGGCATAAATGAGCCAACGAATGACTCCATCGGACCCGGATCGTCCGATCTAACCGAGGCGCCTCGCAACAGCAACAACCACATAAGTCAAACTCGTCAGGGCGTGTAAAACCACTGACGCCACTTCTAACTAGAAAGAAACGCATGTCCTCCCTGAGGTCCTTTCTCCCATTTCTGGTTCATACCGGGTGTGAGGCTCGCGATTTCACATTATACACAATGCTACGCCACACAGGCGGTGCTTTGATCATCACCACAAGACTTTGCTTTTCAACAGAAGCCCTGATCACTGCATCTTAGCATGCCACACATGCAATTCACACCGTGCAACTGATGGTTATCAATCACACAGAATAAATTCCAATGTCAGACACACTGTCCATTTACAAGTCCGTTCTGGGTCTGAACGAAACCGGAGGCACTATATACCTCGCAAACCCATCGATCACCACGTACGTCTGGACGATCACCACTCATTATCCATATTTCGGGATGCCTCCCAATCAGGACCTCGGTTACCATCCAAAAGAGGTGAAGATCTCCGGTCTTCGACCATCGTTTTTATCTTCGATTACTTATCGTCGATTCAGTTACTCAGAATGGGGTAAACCCGGTCTTTCTAAACAACTCGCGTATATAATAAACAAGTGCAACACTATCATACACACGCATCATTTCAATTCATTAGTCACTAACCGTCAATCAGTAAGAGAACGATTTCCCAAATATTAACCCCGAAGGCCAAAACCAACATCAGATCAACACCCAGGAAACCATTCGACTTAGCCAACCTTCAGTTAATTTCTAAATCACATCCATATCGTTTATAATATTTTATAATGATTTATCGCTATTTTTATTTATTTTAAAATAGCCAATATATTCAAAACGACACTTCGGGCCATAACGCGACCGTGGCGCTGTTTTTCTTCAGATTTGATTTACACATATCTGAAAATCTAACCGTTTGATCTTCACAAAAATTTACATCATTAGAAAGATCTTTTCAAAACGAATCCAATGGTTCCAGTTTCGGGAAATTCCGACGGTCGGATCTCCCGGTATAATCGTTTGAAGTTTCGATTTCAAAATACGAACTGCAGCGTCGTTATTCGATTAAATATAATTATATATATATATAATCGATTCTGGCACTATTTTTCTTCAGATTTGAATTAAAAATTCCAGACAATCCAACCGTTGGATTTTTACAAAGTTAGTGCCGTTGGAAAGATATTTCCATGGCGAACCCCACGGTTGCGATTTCAGGAAAATCCGATGGTCGGATCTCCCGGTATAATCATTTGAAATCACGGTTTCAAAATATGAATTGCAGCGTCGTTATTCGATATATTTTAATTCTATATATATATATATATATATATATATATATATATATATATATATGTATATATATATATATTGATTCTTCGATTTCAAAGCTACATTCTTTTCATACATTTGATAAAAATGATATTTTTATCTAACTGTCTTCTATTTCAACACTTTACTATATTTAACAATTCATGTATATAATAAAATGTGATTTTTATTGTAAAACAATTCATTTCAAAACACTATTATTTTATATAGTTCATATAGGTAATAAAAATAGGATTTTTATTATAAAACAATTTATTTTAAAATAAGGTCATTTTACATAGTTCATATAGATGATAAAAAGGTGATTTTTATTATAAAACAATTTATTTCAAAATATGAATACCATTCAACACATGAATTTCTATTCAACGAATGAATATCGATTTAACACATGAAGGTTATCTATAGTTTATATATATAGATAAAAATGTGAGTTTTATATTTAAAACACGAACACCATTCAACACATGAATTTCAATTCAATGAATGAATATCGATTCAACACAAGAAGGTTTTCTATAGTTTATATATATAGATAAAAATGTGATTTTTATATTTGAAACACGAATACCATTCAACACATGAATTTCAATTCAACGAATAAATATAGTTTCAGCAAATGAAAATAATTCAAACACATGAGTATTATTCAAAATTTCGGCAGCATAACGGCAGGGTAGTTAAAACCGGGACCGTCCCTAGTACGGCTCCTCGCTCTACCTTAAAACCTCGCGGTTTTTGACAATGGGGATCATGCATCTAGTTCGCACGCAGGCGGCATGTATATATTTATTTCATTTCCACAAACTAATCCTATGTGGTTTCAACCAAATATTTCTCAACCAAAAATGGGTATTTTTCAACCACAATCAATCAATATCAACCACAAACAATCCCAAACAACCATTCGCTATCAATCAATTTTCACACCAATCACAACCAATAAATATCGTCCATGGGTTGTGGACGAGGGGCGTGTATATATATATATATAGCAATTCACTTCTATTTCAACACATATATAATTTTTACAACGCATATATAACTTATACATCGAACGTACAACTTATACAACGCTTATACATGAGGTGTACAACGCTTATATAACTCATACATCGACTATATAATTCATACATCGTCGTTTTCCATATCGTTTATAAATTAGAAATCTCACATTGGGTTCCACTCCACCAAAAATAGCAGAAGGCTCAGAAAAATATGCGGTCTCTTCTAAAATGTAGAAGACGTCCACACGGTCACGATGTTTCCTTTTTCATCGAATTTCGTCAAGAAACGAAAAAGATATGATTTTTCAAAGTTTGCAACGGTTTTAAACTGTTGAAATCAGTCAAATAATTAACAGCCGTATACCTTCCTTTTGATTCAAAACTAGGTTACAAATTTTCTTCCAATCGGTGCAGCGATGTTCAGATCAGCCAACACCACGTCGGAGAGGCTGGAGAGAGCTTCAGATCGACGGTGGGGTGGTCCCCTGCGATCGTCGGAGGAGGGAGAAAATCGGATCGGCGCAGGCAAACTTTGGGGCCTCAATTCCGTCGCTACAGGCGACATTAGGGGGTGGGGTCGGTTCTGATTTGAAGAGGAGGTGGCGAGTCGAGTGGTGGCGGTGGCTGCAGGTGGCGGAGGCGGCCGGATTTGAGGAGAGAAGGGAGGAGCGTTCGCCGTCGTTCGTAGGGGTGGGGGGGTTTCCAAAAAAAAACGGGGAGAGAGAAAATGGCCAACCAATCATATTTTTTCTTTTATTTATATATTTTTAAAATTTCAAAAATACCCCTTATCTCATACGAACTCTAATCCAAACCCAACGACTGTCATCCCTAGCATTTTACCCCCATTCCGAACACAATGGGATATGTTTCGTAGGCCCATTCGACTGTTTCAGTCAGTTTTCATTCAAATTAAAATATATAACATTCAATTTTGATTTGAACGTACATTTCAATTTGCCAGGGCCACAAACTGATTCGAAAAATTCCAGAAAAATAAATCTAGCTATGTTTTGACGATACAGTCCCAAGAAAACTAGTTTCGTCGAATTCTGAGACCGTTTGCAAAAAGGCCCATTTCTGGTCGATCCAATTTAACTATAATTGACCAAAACACGTTTTCCTTTGCCACGCTCACATACTATCTTCAAAAATTATGAAATTTGAAACCTAGCAATAACCTCTCATCCCGGATCCAACAAAAGTGGTTTCGTCGAATTCCGAGGTCATATGCAAAATAGCCAATTTCACGGCTATATAAATTCCATAGCGACCTTTCTGAAAATTCGTTTGGCCATAACTTTTGCTTTCCGTTATGAAAATTCGATTTTTCAGATTCTTTAGAAAGGTACTCACTAACAGATTTAAATATTTTTGGTTTCACTCAAATCCGTTTTGTTTTGCACCCGGTACAGTCCGACAAAGTTTGAATTCAATTTTTGAAACTGCAGCGCCATTTCAGGCCTTGTTTATAATTATAATTAATTATACTCGTTTTCAATTGTCGATTCAAACTCTGTTTTCATTGCTATTATTTAAAATATTTATTTTAAATATTTAAAATCCATTATTTTAGCCAATTTAAAATTTTTAAATTGGTTTAGATTTTCTGGGTCGTTACACTACCCTTGTTAAAAGCTGTTTGTGAAACATCTATAAGATCATTCATCTTCGTACTAAGTTTGTTAGCAAGGACTTTTGATATGATCTTAACCGAAACATTAATTAATGAGATTGGCCTAAAATCCTTAAGAGAGTTAGCACCCACTTTCTTGTGAATAAGAATGACATTAGCAAAATTAAAACTACCTAGACGCAAATCACCACTATAAAAATCATTGAAAAGATTAATAATATCAAACTTTAGAAACTCCCCAAATTGTTTATAAAATAAAACCGAGAAACCATCTGGCCCAGGAGCTTAGTCACTAGGCATATCACAAATAGCCTTCCAAATCTCCCTCTCAGTAAAAGGACTATCTAGATCTGCTAACTCAACCTTAGTGACGACGGATAAATGTCATTCCATCTGACATTAATCCTTCTATTAGTCCTAGTTCCTAAAATCTGCTTATAATACCTAGTAAAGGCCTCATTTAAATCCTTTTGAACAGTTACCTCTACTTCATTAATAAAAATAGAATGAATCAAATTATTTCATCTCCTCTTATTAGCCACGCTATGAAAGAATTTCGTATTATTATCCCCTTCCTTAATCCATTGAACTCGGGATCTTTGCTTCCACATGATTTCTTCTTTTTCTAAAATCAACTTGAGATCATTCCTAAGGTAGCAAAGTCTATCTTTCTCATTCAGATTAAGAATTCTGGTTTCGCTAACTTTATCTATATCTAACATCTCAAACAAAATCTTATCTTTCCTAATTCTAGCACTTCCGAAAATGTACTTATTCCACCGCTTAAGAAAAAAAATCTTAACTTCCCAAGCTTAGCAACGAAGATCTTCGCTGAATTGCCCTTATACAAATTATTAAAATAAAATAAAGTATTCCATTTAACCGAAACTAAATTGCTAAAACTGGAATCTAATAACCACATTTTTTCAAATTTAAAACTATTACTAATGTGTACATTCGAATCACACGAAAGGATGGTAGGACAGTGATCAGACAATAAGAAAGGCATACCCTTAACTCTACAAATGGGAAATCTATCCTCTACTTCAGTACTGATAAAAAATCTATCTAAAAGTGCATAAGAAGGCTCATCTCTAACATTAGACCAGGTGAACAATCTATTATTAAGAAAAATCTCTGTTAAATTTTTATCTATTATAAAATCATTAAATTCCTCCATATTAGAGAAACCACCTTCCCTAGGTGATCTCTCCCCTAAAAATCTGGTAACATTAAAATCCCCCTAACTATCCATTGATTGGGAATGAGATTTCTAAAATCAACACATTCGGTCCACAAGAGTCTTCTCTCGATTTTTGTATGAGGACCATACACATTTGATATGCCCAGTAACGAATTATCTACTAGTGAGGCTAAAATAATATGCAGGGAATGTAACATAGGGAACTCCTAAACTAATCTAAATTGTTTGTCTTTCCAACCGATCATAAGACCACCAGCAGTACCTAAGGCCGAAGACAAGACCAATTCCGAAAAAGGGACCCACCTAAACCATTATAAAATCTAGAATTAGGGTTTTCAATATTAGTTTCTTGAAGTAAAACAATATCAATGTGAAAATATTTAAAGAAAGATCTAACATTACACGTTTTTTGGGGTCATTTAACCCTCGAATAATCCAACTAACAATTCTCATCGACTCAACGAGGATACTCTCTCTAATTCCCTACCCCTAATGTAATCAGCATCCAAATCCATACCAGAAAATACAAAAGCTGTGTCACTAGCAAGTTGAAATAACTGGCTAGACGAAAGACTACCTAAAGCAAAAGGAAAGTAATCACTACCATAAACAGGAACCATACCAGAGCCCAAACTCGCATTGCTACTGCTAGCTAACGAGTTCGGGAACCTACCATGAGATGAAGCGGATCTGTGTCTTAATCTCGCACTACGTCTAACCAGTCCCGAACTATGCACTGCTCGCCTCCGACGCCCCCTCCTAGGGGAGTAAGTGCCATCACCAATTAGAGAAGTACCATCACCAACTTCAGTCCCCCCGACCGAAATCAAAACACTGGTTTGAGAAGTCCCATCACCAACTTTAGTCCCCCGACTGAAATCAAAACGCTGGTCTGATCCTCCGAAACAGGCATGACACTTGCCAGTTGCATCTCGCCCAGATACGGACTCCAGACTAAAGAAAACACACCCACCAAAGATACTTTGCACCGAATCAAACATCCTGACTTAACCAAACATACTAATAGTCCATTCGAATCAACAGAGTCCATCAACATTGGCCATGTCAAATCTTTACCAAACGTATTAAACCTGCTATTATGAATAGCACAACTGACCACATCATTGATCATGGCACCAGTATCCCCCCCCAAACCACTTCTATCCATAGCTGAATACCCATAACCACCAGACTGGTAACCAAACTCATCCAACCTCTCGTCGCCTGCCACAATACAATGGTCTGAAATACCCTTCGCCGAACTAGCCATCTCTGACAGCTTCTTCAATCTTCTAACAGTTTTTACTTTCCCCACTCGAAAACCCTTTCTACCCCTCGAAGAAGAAGTCAGAGATTCCAAAGACTGATACGCAACACTCCCCTCTTCTTCCACAAATTCCTTCAACACATCAAAACAATTTGCCAAACCCACTTCCTCAGCCACAAACCAATCACTCCCCTCCTCCAGAACATGATGCTGCACACTGCTAACAAAACCCCCATCATATTCTTTCATATCCACCAAATCATCCCCCGTCATCACCTCCTTGACCTTACCAGTCCTCATATACTTGTTACCATTATGACATACTTCACTACTAAAACCATGACATAGAATAACAGCAGGATCATGTTTTTGAAATGACTTACCCCTCCCATTAACACCCACCAATTCTTCCTCAAAAAACTCATTAACATGAACAGACCGACCTAATACATCCGACAACCCACTCATCCTTGTAGAGTCTGAACCCACATTCGACAAAGTCCCTACAGCCCTCAATGAAGCATAATCATCACAATTACTCGATAATTGAAAGTCACTAACGCATCGTTCATAATTAATAGCTGTGTTAATTACATCAAAATGTTCCAGAATTCCCTCTAACAGCAATATGGCCCTTTTCTTGTTCCTTACAAACGAGGATGAATACAGTCTCCACAACTTCGTAAGATTGAGACTGAAGTAAAACGCATGTTCTTTTCGATTCATCGAACACGGTAATGGAGGTGTAACAATGTCGAAAGGGATGCTTTTGTGCCATAATAATCCATCTATAAGACCTTCTAGATGCCATCCCAATAATAACAATGAATAAGCACCATCTTTATCCTGATATGAAAAATCCGAATCATAGAGATCAATGAGAGCCGACAGTTTCAGGCATAACCTCGAACAGTTATGATGCATAAGCTCAAATACTGTTTTGCCTCAAAAAATATCTGGGCAACTAGATAAACGATGACCAATACCTCTGCACTTAAAACAACGTATACCGTTCCTACATTCCTTAGCTAAATGATCAGAGTCCCCACATTTAAAGCATGAACGATCACTTAACGTTTTCTTCTGATAAAAACCATTATTCAATGCAGTTTTCCATAAAATGTGAGGTAAAGAATTCTTAACAATACCAGCATACAACCTCTGAGAAGAGTTAGATACAAACTGAGAACTTGTATCTAAATATTCTGTCTAAAGGTAAGATTAAGCCTACCTGATTTCAGGTTTGTCTCCTCAATTAACCAATACGGAGCCGTTTCGTTGATAATTCCTGAAATTCCATGAAATATGTGTCTAGATTTACCTCCAAATATTAATACATCCCCTGATTCCAGTAAGACTTTCTTTACCAATTCGTTATTCCTCTCCTCCCTATACACAAATTCGGACGAGTCACCAATTGAGAATGATACTACAGGTATACCAGCCGAGAGGCTTTCATCGCTATCTTGATGAAGTCCCAAATTACCTTTATTGTTATAAAAGTTGACAATGCATATGTCAGGTTTCATCTTAGGTAGATCTTCATCACTCCATCCACTCTCCTTAATCACATTATGAGCAACATCAATGGAGTCTCTAACCAAGAGTTTAAATTCATTTGGAATTTCTAGAGGAGCCTCGCCATCGCTTGATCGCCTATCTTCGTACATTCTCGTCATTGGATTCCTGTTTTTTCCAAGGCACATCATATAAAGATTTAATTTCGCACCATTATCATAACCTGGTCTGTGAAAACCTCCTTCACCCATTCCTAGATCTTGACATTTCTTAACAACATTAATCTGATCTTGATTACTCATATACCTTTTTAATAGAATCATACCAGAATTCAAGATTTGATGGTGAGGTTCAACAACATTTTCCTCCTTTCGATCGGCTCTTTTAGTTTGTAAGCAGATATTAAACGCATTTCCCCCCAAACTGTCATTAGAATTTCTAACAAAAACCTTGCCGACTAAATTTCCCTCTACAAACTCCCCACACTTGGATCCTTTATGTCCAAATTTGCCACAATTAAAGCACTTAACTTGATTTCTACAACTTCCCACCAAGTGATTTTTATCCCCACAACGATAGCAACGTCAAAGTCGTTTCTGAGTTCTAGAAGAATTCGGAATCGGTTAGGAAGATGGAATCGCCTTATTCACCTCATCATTCGATCTGGAATCGCCATTAGAAGATTGAAATATTTGCGGATTAGAACGAGTAAAAGAAAGAATGTCGGCCGCCATTAATTTTTTCTTTGAGCTATAATTTCAATATATATATATATATGATAATATTTATTTTTAAATATTTAATTTAATTATTTTTCAATATATTTATATTTAAATGGGGTTATTTAGAGCTTTAAAAATAGTCAGTTTTGCAAACGACCTCCGTTTTCGAAGAAACTAATTTTGTTGGATCCACAATGTCAAATTATTGTTAGATTTTAGGTTTCGTGAGTTTTAGAGTCAGTATGTGGTTGTATGGATTTTTAATGTGAAAAACAGTCAGTATTTTGACAGTTAAAAATACGTTGTGTGAGCAAATGGAGTCGGAATTCGACGAAACCAGTTTCGTTGGGTCCGTAATGTCAAACTCTAGTTGTATGTCTATTTTCATGATTTTTGGATATTGTATTTGATCACAGAGATTTTTAGACCATAAATACAAACAGCGGTTGGTTAAAATAGAATATTATAATCGAATATAAAATTATAAAATCTTCCTAAAAATACCTACACCACTCCTAACCCTAAAGTCCACACTCCTCCGATCAAATAAATTTCCACCGTTGTTTTTTTTTCTCACAGCAAAAATGGTGAACCAAATAAATCAAAAACAAATCAAGCAAAATGTTTTAAATTCAAATGGGTAAATGTTTGAGTTCTTGATAGTATCCTCTACCTTCTCATATAGTTTTTGTGTGGTTCGAAACACATTTGGTCTGTGCGGATAAACACAACGTATTTCGCAGTGTTCTAGGGTTCAACATTTCGAGTAGTGGACGCATCGATTGGGGATGCGAAGTTTATATTCGGATTCAGGAGAAAGGATAGCAGCTTGTTTGCATTTTTTGGGGTTTGATTAAAATAAAACATGTCGATCTTGTTTCTGTGGTGTTCTGAGACCTGTTCGAACGCAATTCGAATGAAGGCTTCGAGATTAACACTTTGGATATGGGTTGAAAGAGATTTAGTTGATAGGAATTTTGGTAATTTTAGAATGGTTTTAAGTAATGTGGTGGAGGAGTTTTGGATGGAGCAACAAGCGCAGTGTCCCTCGAATGAAGAACAGCGGCTTGGAAAATTCTGAATGGGGAAGAAGGAAATAGTGTGGATGCGGGTACATATTTGGGGTGGGCTCAATAAGTAAGGCCCAACTATTTTAATATGTATGAAATTTAAGTTTTGTTAATTTCAAATTAAAATAGCGTGTACTTGTAATCGTTATAACTTGAGCATTCCTTATCAGAATTTAGCCCCGTTGGATCCGTTGGGATCATATGGACGACGGCTACACCATGGAACTGACTGGGAGTGAATTGGAGCTCATTACAATTTATAGCAAAATAATTTGTCCGTCTGAATCAAGCGATGGTTATCATTATTAACGATGATCGTCCAATGTGAGTAAAACTCACCAACTCTATCAGTTCATATTTTTATAACGTATTTTAGAACTGATAAATGATGATTGATTGCTGTGTACTGACTATTTGGTTGAACTTCTTATGTATTGGTTGAAATTATAGATAACGATATATATACAAATCGTTAATCAAATATTGATTATGTTTAGAAGAATGTTTCATATCGAAATGAAAACGATGTTGTTATATTGTTTAACATCTGTGGATGCAGGGAAACAGGTTGGAGGGATCCAACTGGATTCCTCAATATTTATTTTACTATTTTTCATATATTGTAATATATAACGTGATATATAATCTGTGTTGATTACGTGTGTTGAATGATATCGATCATTGTTATTTGGGTATTTTAAATACCGTAAGAAATACTGGAATGTAGAAAAGGGGATTTTAAAAGTGTATTTTGAAAATGAATTATTTATATAAAATAAATGGATTTTATATATAAAAGGAAATAATTATAAAATCAAAGGATAATTATAAAAGGAAAATATTTGTGAAACAAATAGGAAAAGAAATATTTATTTAGAAAATAAATAGAGATAAAAGAAATATTTATTTAGAAAATAAATAAAGTTATAAAAGGGAATATTTGCAAAACATGTACAAATAGAATTGAAAAGGAAGTATTTGTAAAACATGTACAAATAGAATTGAAAAGGAAGTATTTGTAAAACATTAACAAATAGAATTGAAAAGGAAATATTTGTAAAACATTTACAAATAGATTATAAATAGAAATATTTATTTAGAAAATATATAGAATTATAAAGGAAATATTTATCTCGAAAATAAATAGATTATAAAAGGAAACACTTGAAAAATGAATAGAATTGTATAAAAAGAGAATTTTACGCTATGAAGGTTTAGACCCGTGCTTCGCACACAGGTATAACAGAATTTGAATTCAAAGTGAACATTTAAGAGAAATTTGTTTTAACAGATAAAGTAAGAAGATTAATTTATAAATAAGGTTTCATAAGTTAAATAAAATATTTATCATTGGATAAATAAAATATATAAGTCAGGACTTATATAGAGAAGTAAAAATCGATCTCAACATCGATATTTGAACTAAATATGGACGAAGAGTTAATTGATTAAAGTTAATCCAATAGAGTAACTCGATTAGGGTTAGTCAATAGAGTTAATCCAATAGAGTTAATAAAATAGAGTTGATCAATAGAGTTAATCAGTTAGAGTTAATCGATTAGAGTTAAATCGAACTAGAGTTATTTAAATAGAGTTAATCGAACAAGAGTTAGTCGAATATTAGTTATTCGAATAGAGTTAATTGAATTAGAGTGTGACGACCCCAATCCCGTTCTGACGGAGACAAGGGTTATCTTTGGAATATAACACAGAAACAGATAACAGCAGAACAGAATTAAATAAATACACCAGATAATGAACAATTGAGTATACTGGATAAAAGTAATCATCAAAGTTACACAGTATATAGGATCTTACTTAGTACAAATACAGTTCAGCTATACATAAATGTCTACAGCGGAAATAAACAAAATATGTACAATAGGAGCTAAACAGCATAAAAAGAGATAACTGATAGAATCCATCTTCAGCTCCAACTATCAAGAAAGAACCAGCTAAACCTGAATACGAGGCTGCCCGTGTAGAAAAAGGGGCACCCGAGTTTGAAAGTGAAACAAACTATGAGTCAGTCACGGGACTGGTAGGAGAAATCCACTCAACACATATATAATTGGCTAATCACAGGACCATGCCACTTTCGTGGAACGGGTTTACTCCATTGGATTGCCAGTGCTTTAAAACAAATCTTTCTTTTAAACAACGCAATGCATTTAATAAAAATGAAGCCATTATAAGACTCAGTTCCCATCACACAATGCAACGCAAACCGGAGGATAGAGTTTTACCTTATAACGGCCAAAATATGCTTGATACGAATAAAACAAAGGCAATTGATATGATTGCTAGTGTTTATATGTTTTGAAAACAATTTCAAATCATAACTATCAATCGTAGACGGCATGGGTACCATATATCATGTCGCCATATATATATATATATAATCAAAACCGCACGATGTCGTATTTGGAAATTTGATTTCCGTCATGAACCAAGGCAAAAGATAGTCCTTACCGAATTCGTGACTCTCTAGCCCGAGCCACAGGCAAGCGCGCAGGCAAGCCTTTAGATCGTCAGGGCCGGTCCATCGATGTGGATTATTATGCCTGAACACTACGTCTCCCCGCCCTTTTGGGCGTAAACGAGCCAACGAATGACTCTATCGGACCCGGATCGTCCGATCAAACCGAGGCGCCTCGCAACAGCAACAACCACACAGGTGAAAAGTATATAAATGTCAGGGCTGGTAGGTCACTGACACCACCCTAGCTAGAAAGAAACGCAGGCCCTCCCTGATGTCCTCTCCCGTTTCTGGTTCATACCGGGGTGTGAGGCTCGCGATTCTACGTTATACACAAAGCTACGCCACACCGGCAGTGCTTTGATCATCACCACAAGATTTTGCTTTTTAACAGAAGCCCTAATCACTGCATCTTAGCATGCCACACAGGCAATTCATGCCATGCGACTGATGTCCATCGATATACAACCTCTGAGCTCGTGCGTTTCAGAGAAGGGCGTTAAGCAAAAGAATAAATTCTCCGCCGCCAAACAGATGTATATTTAATAGAGATCAATCAACACAGAATAAAATCCAATGTCAGACACATAGTCCATTTACAAGTCCGTTCTGGGTTTGAACGAAACCGGAGGTACTAAATACCTCGCAAACCCATCGATCACCATGTACGTCTGGACGATCACCACTCATTATCCATATTTCGGGATGCCTCCCAATCAGGACCTCGGTTACCATCCAAACGAGGTGAAGATCTCCGGTCTTCGACCACCGTGTTCATCTTCGAATTTCAGTCGTCGGTCAATTATTTGAAATGAGAATTGACTCGGCCTTTTCAAATAATTCACGTATATTTAGAATTTCAAATCAATTTATTTCAATGGTTAAATCATTCGACAACACCAATTTTGTTCTTTAATGTAATTTTCACACCAAACACATTCAATCATCAAATACCACATAAATCGAGCAAATTTACTTTATTTCCATTCCATATCGTTTGCGATATTTTATTACGATTCATCGCTATTTTTATTTATTTTAAAATAGCCAATTTATTCAAAACGACGCTTCGGGCCATAACGCGGCCGTGGCGCTGTTTTTCTTCAGATTTGATTTACACATATCTGAAAATCTAACCATTGGATCTTTACAAAATTTACATCATTAGAAAGGACTTTTCAAAACGAATCCAACGGTTCCAGTTTCGGGCAAATCCGATGGTTGGATCTCCCGGTACATTCGTTTGAAGTTTCGATTTCAAAATACGAACTGCAGCGTCGTTATTCGATTAAATATAATTATATTTTTATATATATATATATATAAATATAATCATTTCTGGCACTGTTTTTCTTCAGATTTGAATTAAACATTCCAGACAATCCAACCGTTGGATTTTTACAAGGTTGGTGCCGTTGGAAAGATATTTCCATGGCGAACCCGACGGTTGCGGTTTCGGGAAAATCCAATGGTTGGATTTCCCGCACTAGTTGTTTGAAATCACGGTTTCAAAACACGAACTACACGGCCACGTTTCGTTTTAATTTTATTTATATTTATATATTTATATAAATATAGTTCATTCAACAATTTCAATATCGTTTTCACTTCAAATATTTCACTAACGCCTTTAAATTTCGGAAAAATTCGCCATAACCTCCTTTGTACGGGAGGGGCTGGGAAAATTCCCAAATAGCCACACGGGCGTCTCATGTCAAAAAGAAAAAGAAAAAGCCAAGCGGCTAGCCAACAGGCTCATAAAATCATCACCCAAACAAAACAGTAAATGTGTACATATTTGTCGGGCACAAAATTTTATTCCTCTTCTCTAGCCCCTTTGCTATAACCTGTTCAATAAATATGCATGTACATATATACAGTTCTTATCACTTATCATTTTCCATTCAACTTCATATTTGATTCCATTTGGTTTAAAAACACCATTCATTCTAATGTTGCATGCATAGGCAAAAATCATATCATTAGCCAATTAATGAATATTTCAACTCATGCATATTTATTTGAACGAGTTGCTATTTTTAACACTGCACATTTCAACAATTCATGTATCTAATAAAAATGTGATTTTTATTGTAAAACAAATTATTTCAAAACACTATTATTTTATATAGTTTATATAGGTGATGAAAATAGGATTTTTATTATAAAACAACTCCTTTTAAAACGAGATTATTTTACATAGTCCATATAGTTAATAAAAGGTGATTTTTATTATGAAACAATTTATTTCAAAATATGAATACCATTCAACACATGAATTTCAATTCAACGAATGAATATCGATTCAACACATGAAGGTTTTCTATAGTTTCTATATATAGATAAAAATGTGATTTTTATATTTAAAACACGAATACCATTCAACACATGAATTTCTAATCAACGAATGAATATCGATTCAACACATGAAGGTTTTCTATAGTTTCTATATATAGATAAATATGTGATTTTTATATTTAAAACACGAATACCATTCAACACATGAAGGTTTTCTATTCAATGAATAAATATGGTTTCAGCAAATGAAAATAATTCAAACACATGAATATTATTTAAAATTTCGGTAGCATAACGGCAGGGTAGTTAAAACCGGGACCGTCCCTAGTACGGCTCCTCGCTCTACCTTAAAACCTCGCGGTTTTTGACAATGGGGATCATGCATCTAGTTCGCACGCAGGCGGCATGTATATATTTATTTCATTTCCACAACTAATCCTACGTGGTTTCAACCAAATATTTTTCAACCACAAATGGGTATTTTTCAACCACAATCAATCAATATCAACCACAAACAATCCCAAACAACCATTCGCTATCAATCAATTTTCACACCAATCACAACCAATAAAAATCGTCCATGGTTTGTGGACGAGGGGCGTACATATATATATATATATCTATATATAGCAATTCACTTCTATTTCAACACATATATAATTTTTACAACGCATATACAACTTATACAACGAACGTACGACTTATACAACGCTTATACAAGAGGTGTACAACGCTTATATAACTCATACATCGACTATATAATTTATACATCATCGTTTTCCATATCGTTTATAAATTAGAAATCTCACATTGGGTTCCACTCCACCAAAAATAGCAGAAGGCTCAGAAAAATATGCGGCCTCTTCTAAAATGTAGAAGGCGTCCACACGGTCACGATGTTTCCTGTTTCATCGAATTTCATTAACGAACGAAAAAGATACGATTTTTCAAAGTTTGCAATGGTTTAAAAGTGTTAAAACAGTTGAAAATAAAAATGGCCGATACCTCTCTGAATTCTTCAAAACTAGGTTTCGAATTTTCTTCGAATCCGTGCAATTATATGACGATCGGCCTGTGCCATCTCGAAGAGCTAGGAGAGGCGCGCCTAAGCCTTGAACGGCGGCGAACTCGGTGGTCGGAATCAGGCGCGGCGGCGAAGTGAAGGCGGCGACTTCTCGGCGTCCGTTCTCCCAAAATACACAATGAAAAAAACAAAACTAGGTATGGATTTGAAGATCTCGAGGAGCTCTACAAAATCTTCAACTGGAGGAGGGGCTAATTTTGCCTGGTTTGGTCGGAAATTGGATGGGAACGGCGAGAAGGGTTTTCGCCGTCGATCGGCTGTTATGGGGAGAGAGAAAAAGGATTTTTCTATTTTTTTTATTTGAATTCTGATTGGTTGGTAGATTTTATAAGGGGTTTTCTAACGCGACCACCAATCCAAACCCAACGACTGTCATTCCTAGCGTTTTACCCCCATTCCGGACTCAATGGGATATTTTCGAAGGCCCATTCGAATGTTTCAGTCAGTTTTCCTTCAAATTAAAATATAAAACATTCAATATTTAATTTGAACGTACATTTCAATTTGCCAGGGCCACAAACTGATTCGAAAAAAATCCAGAAAAATAAATCTAGCTACGTTTTGACGATACGGTCCCAACAAAACTAGTTTCGTCGAATTTTGAGACCGTTTGCAAAAAGGCCCATTTTTGGTCGATCCAATTTAACTATAATTGACCAAAACACGTTTTCCTTTGCCACGCTCACATACTAGCTTCAAAAATTATGAAATTTGAAACCTAGCAATAACTTCACATCCCGGATCCAACAAAAGTGGTTTCGTCGAATTCCGAGGTCGTATGCAAAATGGCCAATTTCACGGCTATATAAATTCCATAGCGACCTTTCTGAAAATTCATTCGGCCATAACTTTTGCTTTCCGCTATGAAAATTCGATTTTTCAGATTCGTTAGGAAGGTATTCACTAACAGATTTAAATATTTTTGGTTCCGCTAAAATCCGTTTTGTTTTGCACCCGGTACAGTCCGACAAAGTTTGAATTCAATTTTCGAAACTGCAGCGCCATTTCAGGCCTTGTTTATGATTATAATTAATTATATTCGTTTTCAATTGTCGATTCAAACTCACTTTCCATTGCCATTATTTTAAAATATCTATTTTAAATATTTAAAATCCATTATTTTAGCCAATTTAAAATTTTTAAATTGGTTCAGATTTTCTGGGTCGTTACAATCTCCCTCACTTAAAACTTTTCGTCCCCGAAAAGGAACAAAGTCGAAAGTGGTTTGATTATTCAACTCTACGTTAAATCTGGCTTCCATTCTTCAACTTTTCAGTTTCTGAAAATTCTCAAATTCTTCAAAAATTTGGCTAACACCCGGAATTTTCGAAAAATTTCGCCATAACCTCCCTTGTACGGAGAGAGGTTTGGAAATTTATTGGGCCGTATTAGGTACCCAATAAATCCTAATAAGAATACACATATTTATAGTGATATATTCCGGTGTTTACAGGGGAGCATGTATTGATAATAACTCCAGAGAATAAATTCTCGTCACCCTGCCCTGTGTGGGAAATAAATAGTCCATGTGCCGTATCTAATAACTAGAGAGACGTGATTATTGTCAACTCCAGACCCGTGTGGGGTTCTTATTAATCTGGCAATTTTACCTTTACAATTTAAATAGTCCATATCAGTCATCAGTTCAACCTGTAAAATATAGTCATCGCCATACAAGCCTCTCGCTCGTATGGTAAATCTTCCACCTCGTCACACAAGCTCCAAATGCTTATGTGGTATATGATGAAGTATGCCTATCTTCTGAAGTATGCCATGTAATGTAGTTCAAAATTAATTGTTACTATCCTATGGTGACGTTTATTATTTCACACAGAAAAACCAGCACTCCACATCCAATGGCATTCACAGGAGTTGATATAATAATATTTCGCGTCCAACTCATTAAGGTTTACCTATTTGTCGGGCATGCAAATAAAATCTTTGCTCAACAGCTAATCCATTTACCTGTTCAAACATATATAATACACATGTATATATATTTCTATTTATTTACTAATCAGTTCAATGTGTGATATAATCGAATAAATTCTAACATTATTCTATTGTTGATTTAATTAACTACCGTTTCAATAATTTTAATTAATCTAATCTACAATCACACCATGCCACCAACAAGCAATTTGTTTTCAACTTTTCAAAAATCATACAAATTAATTCCTATATTCTTTTTAAAATCATTCAGACTATAGAATTAAAAGTGCATATCCATGGAAAGAAAATAACAACAGAATAGAGAACTGATTGGTAGTGCAAAGCAGGGTAAATGTACCTTGCACCGGAGTCAATCAGAGATATCTACTCGGCATCTAGGATAAGCTTTCTGAATGCTCTCCTCAGTTTCCCAAGTACAATCTCGCGGATCTCCACTCCATTGCACTTTGACTAAGTGAACCTTCTTGTTCCTCAGTTCTTTGGTTTCTTTGCTGATGATCTTTAGCGGCTCTCGTCTCACAGCTAATTCTACAGTAATTTCAATATCCTGTTGAGCTGCTTCTTCCACGATCAAGTATGGATCATGAACGTGTTTTCGGAGTTGAGATATGTGAAATACATTATGAACTCCAGGCAACCAGTCAGGCAATTTGACCCTATAAGCGAGAGTTCCGATCCGTTCCAGAATAGGAAACGGACCTATGAATTTGGGCGCCAACTTTCCAGTTTTACCGAACCGGATAACTCCTCTCATCGGAGATACTTTCAAATACACGTAGTCGCCAACAGCAAAGGATATATCTCTTCTTCTTCTATCGGCATAGCTCTTTTGTCGGCTTTGAGCGGCGAGTAATCGCTTCTTAATAAAATCGACTTTGTCGGCAACTTCTCGAATTATGTCTGGCCCTAACACAAGTCTATTCCCAGGTTCGACCCAACAAGCAGGAGATCGGCACGGTCTACCATACAATGCTTCGAATGGCGAAATTTTCAGACTCGCCTGGTAGCTGTTGTTATATGAAAATTCAGCCAAATGTAGATGGTCTTCCCATGATCCACTGAAATCTATAACACAAGCCCGCAATATATCTTCTAAAATACGATTCACCCTCTCAGTCTGACCGTCTGTCTGAGGATGATAAGCGGTGCTTAAGTTCAACTTCGTTCCCAGCTCGACTTGAAATGCTTCCCAGAATTTGCTAGTGAATATTGTGTCTCTATCACTGACTATACTGAGCGGCACTCCATGCAGTCTAACTATTTCCCTGAAGTATATCTGCGCCAGACTCTGAGCAGTTCTGTTTGATCTGACAGGTATGAAATGGGCGGTCTTCGTGAAGCGATCTACGATCACCCAAATACTGTCATTCCCTTTTCTGGTTCTGGGCAGACCATCAATGAAATCCATGGAGATATTCTCCCTCTTCCAGCCTGTAACTTCTAGCGGTTGTAACAATCCAGCCAGTTTCTGTTGGTCGCTCTTGACTAGCTGGCAAGTAGGGCATCGGCTAACAAATAAAGAAATGTCCCTCTTCATCGACCTCCACCAGAAAGTGCGTTTGATGTTATTATACATTTTGCTTACTCCCGGATGGATACTAAGTTTTGACTTGTGGCATTCATTCAGTACTTCCTTTCGGAGCTCTGCAATGTTAGGAACACATATTCGACCCTTCAGCCTTAGAATCCCCTCATTATCAACTTGAAAACTCGAGGGTTCGCCTTGTTGAATTATCTCTCTGATCTTCCCAATGAAGTGATCATCCTTTGGAAGAGCAGATATTTTATCTATCAATGAAGTCGTGATAATAAAGCTGGCGATCATCTCATTCTTTCGGCTTAACGCATCGACCACGACATTTGCTTTCCCTGGAGTGTATATAATTTCAAAGTCATATGCTGCAAGAAACTCCAGCCAACATTGCTGCCTCAGATTTAGGTCCTCCTGAGTGAACAGATACTTTAACGACTGGTGATCTATAAACAGTTCAAATCTCTCACCCAGAAGATAGTGCCTCCAGATTTTCAAAGCGAACACAATAGCCAATAACTCAAGATCATGAGTTACGTAGTTCTTCTCGTGTGGCTTCAGTTGACGGCTAGCATAAGCAATCACTTGACCCCTTTATATTAACACTGCGCCAAGGCCTTCTCTAGACGCATCAGTCCAGACTTTCAAATCTTGATTGCCATCGATGATGGTTAACACTGGAGCAGTCGTTAGTCTTAACTTTAGCTCTTCGAAAGCCTCCTCACTTTCTGGAGTCCATTTGAACTTAGAGTGCTTCTTCGTAAGCTTCGTTAAATGACCAGATATCTTCGAAAAGTTTTTAACGAACTTCCGGTAATAGCTAGCCAATCCGAGGAAACTACGGACTTCAGTGGGGGTGCTGGGCTGTTTCCAATTCTGAATGGCTGTGATTTTGCTTGGATCCACAGCAATTCCTTCTTTCGATACAACGTGGCCTAGAAATTTCACTTCATCTTGCCAGAATAAGCATTTGGAAAACTTTGCTTTCAACACATTCCTTCTGAGGATTTCCAGAACCTGTTCCAAATGCTTTTCATGTTCGGCCTTTGATTTAGAGAAGATTAGAATATCGTCAATGAAAACCAAAACAAATTTATTCAAGACTCCTCTGAATACTCTGTTCATCAGATCGACAAAGTAAGCTGGAGCGTTACATAAGCCGAATGGCATTACTAGCCACTCGTAAAATAAGTCGGGACCTCTAAATGCTGTCATTGGAACACACTCTTCGGCAATTCGAATTTGATGGAAGCCTGTAGCTAGGTCCATTCGTGAAAATACTTGTGCTCCATTTAGACGATCCAACAAATCATCTATTCGCGGCAATGGATATTTGTTCTTTATTGTCTGCTTGTTCAAATCACGATAATCCACACATAACCGTAGAGTACCGTCAGATTTTGGGACAAACACCACTGCTGCACCCCAATCAGAGAAACTAGGCTTGATCAGACCCTTCCATACTAGTTGTCGTGTTTGATTTTCAAGTTCTTTTTTCTCTTTCAAGGACATTCTTCGAATAGCGTGAACTACCGGCCTTACATTGGGAATCAAAGCGATCTTGAAATCTATTTCTCTCTACGGGGGTAAGCGAACAACTTCTTCAAACACATCCGCATAATTTTTGACGACAGGGATGTCTTTCACTAGATCGGGAATATTCTCTGTGACTTCAGGGACATTTTCTATTTGGGCTGGAGAAACATTCAAAGCTGCCCAGAAGTCTTTTCTATTAGGATTCTGACCTTCACACGGTATGGTTATATAATTCCCTGATTTAATCTTAGCCCTAACAACTCTCTCGGTGCATCTAACCACTGCTTCATATTTGGTTAGCCAATCCAATCCCAGAATAAGATCGAATTCATTAAAATTCATGACGATAGAGATAGTAGGGAATTTATAGCATGAGAAAGAGACAGGTACTGCACAAACCCAACTGAGATCGATGGAACCCCCGACCGGATTTTGGACAGTCATTGGTTCTTTAAGCTTCCTCAATTTCAAATCCAACTTCTTAACGGCATTCTTTGCTATAAAGCTTCGTGATGCGCCGGTGTCAAACAATACTTTAACTGGAATATTTTTGACATTAAGCGTGCCTTCTAAAACATCAGACCTTCCCTGACCATCTGAGGGTGCTGAGGTTTCTGCTACTTCATTTACTTGAACCGTTTTGGTCTTTTTCAACATCCAGCAGTCTCTCTTTATATGACCAGTCTTATGACAAAGATTGCACTCTCGGGTCACTTGAAACTTATTCTTGGATTTAGATTCATCCCTTTTTGGTTTCTTTAGAGATCGGCAACTCATCGAGAGATGTCCTTGCTTATTGCAGTTAGAGCATACAGTTGTTGTTACTGGTTTCTTCTCAGATTTGGCCCTTTTCCTCTTGGCACTGGGCTTCTTACTGACCTCAGACGTTGTACTTGCCTCAGGACGATCAGTTTCAGACTCAAATTTATTACTAGAGCCGACTTCCTCTTCGTACTGTAACATACCTTTCTTGTCTAGATCTTCGTACTGGTAAGCCATGTATATCATTTCAGAGAAGGGGAGCTTCACATTCCTCATTACACTGTTCTGATATTTTCTTTGCAGGCCATGAATAAATCTCAAATTCTTTCTCTTTGGGTCTTTAATCAGATGAGGAGCAAAGTGAGAAAGTTCGTTGAATTTCTTATGATATTCTGGGATGGTCATATCGCCTTGTATCAGATAAGAAAATTCGTCGCATAATCGCTCAGTCGCTTCTGGAGGAGTAAATCTTTCTAGGAAAATCACTTTGAATCTATCCCAGGTGATATCACCTTCTGGATTATTCTCAATAACTGAATCCAACCAGAACAAAGCTTCATCTTTGAGTGCCCAGGAGGCCAGTAATCTTTTCTGGTCATCCCTCAGCTTTAAACCATCAAAGATCTTTTCAGCCGAACGAATCCAAGCCTGTGTCTTCATAATAGATTCTTCACCAGAGAACAGTATTCCACCCATATTTCGATATTTGATTAATAGGGCCTCAATATCCGGTTCTGCATTCCTTCTGTTTCTGACACTCATTTTCTAGTACTTCTGCAAACAGCAGATCAAGTGTTAGGTCACAGAAAAGATTTTTTTTTTAAAACATAGAAACATATACTTCAATGTAAATGTGTCTATCGAGGTGTTATTTCATTCTGCTTTACTCATACTAGGATACTACTGATCCTATCTGTATTGAGTTGCCCGTCCTAGAACACTACTGGTTCTATTTCTGACGAGTTCGTTAATATGTTATATTCCAGAACTAAGCTTAACCAAAGCTCTGATACCACGTTGTGACGACCCCAAATCCCGTTCTGACGGAGACAAGGGTTGTAACACCCCGTAATTTGAACATAAAAATTCACAAATTAAAGTATACTTAATTAAGTGAAATGGGTTGCGCAGAGAAATATATATATATTGATATATATATATAATTGAAAATTAAATAAATAAATATGCAAAAATGTTCAAAACAGCGAATTGGGAGAGGGGAATAACCGAACCGGCCTATTTTTGAGGTCGACCCGAGCTTGCTGGGTCGACTAGGGGTTAATCCAGGGTGTTTGGCTGTCAACCCGTGGGCCGATTCGCTCAAATGCAGATTTTGCATTTGAATGGTTCTCATGGTTCAGCTTTAATCTAAAGGCCCTAGATGGTTCCTACACTTGACTTCTTCCCCAAGACATGCTTTGATGGCTAGGATCTAAACTAAGGTTTATCCTATGGCTAGGTCGACTAGGGGTTAATCCAGGGTGTTTGGCTGTCAACCCGTAGGCCGATTCGCTCAAATGCAGATTTTGTATTTGAATGGTTCTCATGGTTCAGCTTTAATCTAAAGGCCCTAGATGGTTCCTACACTTGACTTCTTCCCCAAGACATGCTTTGATGGCTAGGATCTAAACTAAGGTTTATCCTATGGTTAAAACTATCCTAGTCTTCTATAAAAAGACCACTAACCTAAACCTAAATGCTCATTATTCAATCCTATAGCTAAACTATGCCAAAATGTTCTCTCATGGCCTCCACCCTCATCCTCTTGTCATAATCTCCATCTCTAATCATATGAGAGAGTTTCTAAAGAAGTATAAGAGTTCCTAAGCTTGCTTAAGTGTTTCTAAGTTTGATTCAAGGCTTTTCTTCATCAAAGCTAGGATCTTTATTATTGATTTGGCTCAAGGGTTTTCATTTGGAGCATTCTTATTTGGAGTTTTTGAGTTGATAGCTTAGTGGCTTCGTCTCAATCTTTTAATATATTCATAAGAAGGCTAATCAACAAGTTGTGAGTTTTCTATAGCCTTAATGACCAATTATTGAAATGATTATGATAGGATATAATGAGGTTATGGCTATGAATGTGGATCAATGCAAGTTATGCAAGTTGTATGCTATGTGTTAATGATGTTATGCATGTTAATGATGTTATGCATGTCATGCAAGTTATATGCTATATGTTTGTGATATTATGCAAGTTATGCAAGTAATATGCTACATGTTTGAGATGCTATGCAAGTTATGCAAGCCATATGTTACGTGTTCATGATGTTATGCAAGTTATGCAAGTCACAAGTTACATGTTCATGATGTTATGCAAGTTATGCAAGCTATATGCTATATGATCATGATGTTATGCAAGTTATGCAAGTGTTCATGATGCTAGTTGCTATGATAAACATTGATCCACTATGACACCATGGTTATGCAAGTATGATGTTTGATTATATGCAAGAGACATGTGCAAGTTTACACCTTAGTATGATATGCATACATATGCAAGTTAACCCCTTTACATGTCACACATACATATGCAAGTTTACCCCTTTGTATGACATAAGAAACTTATGCAAGTTACCCTCCTTATGACATATGTGATTCATGAAAGTTTGGGTTGATTATCTATGCTAGTTGGGTTTGATGCTATATGCATGTTGACACCTTTAAACCCATGTTGATGCTAATGTTATGCAAGTTGAACCCATTACATTTATGATGAATCTTCCCTTTTATGTCATGTTAGCGAATTACGTGGGGAACGATGGGGTTAATAAACATGTTAATGAAATGGTGTGAAGTTGGTATGATTATGCATACCATAAAGTGATGGACATAATTGAGTCAATTATGTACATCGTTAAAATTGGAATTAATTAGGGAAAATTAATTCGGGGGTGATTAATTAGGTGTAATTAATCGACTAAGACACGAGGTTGGACCCTTTTGTAGCGTAAGACTGCCCGGAACCGACCGGCAAATCCAGCGGCTACAAATGATTGGCCCAATGTGAGAGGTCTTTGGCAAAAACCAAATACGTGACAAGTGTATAGACACGAGGTTAGACTCGGTTATGGCGTAAGGCTGCCCGGACCCAACCGGCAAATCCAGTTGCCATAAAAGATAGTCTAATGTGAGAGGTCTTTACAACGGTCACGTTCCTAATCAATTAAGAAACACTTAACCAGATAAGCATGTAGTGGGCATGAGGGGTTAAGTGGGTGCCTTGGGTGGCATGTGGAAAAATCTAGTGGGTTGCCTTGGGTGGCAATAGAGAATATGACAAGAATACTTAACCAAAGGGGAACATGTAACTAAACATGATTAAAGGGTTAAGTGGGTGCCTTGGGTGGCATGTAGGAATCTAGTGGGTGCCTTGAGTGGCAATTGAAATATGATTAAATGACTTAACCAAACCTTAACATGTAAGTGGGCATGATTATGAAAAGGGGTTAAGTGGGATGCACTAGATTAAATGACAAGCTTAAGTAGTAGCTTGTGGGGGCCTTAAGTGGTAATTGAAATATGATTAAATGACAAGCTTAAGTAGTAGCTTGTGGGGGCCTTGAGTGGCAATTGAAATATGATTAAATGACAAGCTTAAGTAGTAGCTTGTGGGGGCCTTGAGTGGCAATTGAAATATGATTAGATGACTTAACCAAACCTTAACATGTAAGTGGGCATGATTATAAAAAGGGGTTAAGTGGGATGCACTAGATAAAATAACAAGCTTAAGTAGTAGCTTGTGGGGGCCCATTTCAACCAGTAACCCATATGTATCTTATTGGGCTCGACCCATGTCGAGGACGGGACACGCGTACTGGGCTTGACTATAAGAGGCCAAAACGGGGTAGCGGTGGCAACGCGAGTCCAACGGGTTTCATATGCGTGTGTGGACCCGGGCTGGTAGGTAAGACGTTGTTGCATCGTGTAGATATAAGTCGTGCACCATTTTCGGGTTGCCACTTTGGGGAGTGATACACCCCACTGTGGGGCCAGCACGGGTATCTACGGTAGGGAGCCGATCGCTTGGGAGTAGTGGGTACACCTAATGGAGATAGGGGCAGACGGCACCTATGTAGTCAGCTAGGGGTACACGAAACTACTGGGTAAATTCTTTAAGTCCTTGGGTGGGATCAACCTTTAAGTAGGAATGACTGGTGTGGTGCAGTTAGTAATTATCCTTGGGTGGGTAGATGCGTCTTTACCGTTATCCTAGTTATCCTATGTTTAGTTGGCTACTTAGTGTAGTCATTTATCCCTAGTCATCCCGTACCAAGTTTATATCATACCCTAATTACTTTAATGATTGTGTGGTTAAAGTTATAGGGCTCACTCAGACTTATGTCTGACCCCTTTGTTTTTATCTTTTTCCCCTCAGGTCCTCAGGTTGGGCCTAGCACTAGTGGGCTTTGATCAGACTTCTTTATCTATCTTATGGAGCTTGGACCGTGATGTAAAGCCCAGCTTATCTTTTCTTTTATGGCTATTGTTTATGTAGTGGGATTATGTACTTATGTTTTTATCAGGATGGATATTTAGTACTTGACTCTTTATGGTGTTGTAACTAAACATGTTTACCTTCTGCTGCTATGAAATGATGTTTTAGGTTTTTCAAGTATTTATATCTGTCTTGTGTAATTTTTCTGTTCTATATTCACTTAAAATGCTCCACCGAAGTTAAGGCATTCCCTTAGTGAGTGACCTTAGTGGGAGTGGGGTGTTACATGTGGTATCAGAGCTTAAGGTTACCCGAACAGATAAAATTTTTAGAAAACTATTTTTCTAAAAACATTTTTGGAAGAAGTATTTTCAAAAACATGTCTTATGAGAGAAAAGTTTTTGAAAGAAAAGCATAATCCCCAATAGCCATATCTTTATCCTTCGGATTCTCCGTTTTGAATCTCTTCCTCTTTCTCCTTTTGAATTTCCCCTCCGCGTGTAGATGTCTTTTTAAGATAAATAAGGACTTCCGTATGAAGGTCGGAAGAACCACTTCAAGGGACTAAGACGTTTTTCAGGCCAAGAAGTTAGTCCAAGGAGGTGGAGGGCTTATGGGTACCTTTAAGATGGACGAGAGAGGAAGGTTCAAATAGCTATTAGGTAAATAAAGGACGAAACCTTATCAGGGTAAGAAGGCCACGAAAGGAGAATGGGAAGGGGAAGGCTAGTTGTTTTGGAGAAATAGGACACCTTATTAGGGTTGTCCAAAGAGGTAAAGACGAAGTACAGGATCTTCGGGAGGGTAGATGTATTCCCTCACGACGGGTATACCTGATGGGGGTAGGATCGTCTAAGTTGAAATTTGGTTCTCTCGATCATCCTGTTCGAACTTTATTCGTCTCTGGCGCACCACATTTGTTTATCTCATCATCATTAGTTGAGTCACTGCAGCTAGACACCAGTTTGGTAGATGATCCCGTGGTTGTTTCAAAAACCCAATTGGGAGGGCTCCACTTATTTGTCCATGATATGTTTGGGGTTGAAGATTTCCATACTTAGCGTTGAGTTTAGAGGTGATGCTTTTGTTTGGACTTCACGGGCTATGGGTTGATTTTGGGCATGGATTGGTTATCCAGTAATGGTGCCATTCTTGATTGTGAAAGGAGAGTTGTTAGGCTTATGACCCGCTTGGGTAACACTCTCGAGATCTTTTGAAATCCCATAGATTCTGTTATGCTAAGTTATCTTGAATCGCTTGACGCTTCGGTCGAGAGTTTGCGATCTGTTAGAGTGGTCCGGGAATACTCGGATGTGTTTGGGGAGGTGAAGGGCTTACCTCCGAAGCGGGAGATAGACCTCCGAATATATCTGGTAGACGATGTTAAACCAGTATCTGTGTCAGTGCGCCACATGGCTCCTCGTGAGAGGAGGGTACTCCATAAGCAAGTAGGGGAGTTGCTTGAGAAGGGGTTCATAAGACGAAGTATATCGGAGTGGGGTGCTCCAGTAGTTTTAGCCACGAAGGCGGATGGGTCCCTCAGACTTTGTGTAGACTATAGAGAACTCAACAAGCTCATAAAGAAGAATAGACACCCATTGCCGAGGATTGATGATCTTTTCGATCAGTTGGTTGGCGCTTCAGTATTTTCTCAGTTGGACTTAGCCACGGGGTTTCATCGGTTGAGGGTGGCTGAGGATAGCATAGACAAGACTGCCTTTAGGACTCCGGATGGTTTCTATGAGTGGCTGGTGATGCCATTTGGGTTGACGAACGCCCCTGCATACTTTGTTGATTTGATGAGTAGGGTGTTCAGGGAGTTCCTTAATAAGTTCGTGGTGGTCTTTGTGGATGATATCTTAGTATTTTCTAAGAGTGAAGAAGAGCATGCCCTACATCTTAGGGAAGTGTTGGAGACTCTTCGAGCGCATAGCCTTAAGGCTAAATTCTCTAAATGTCACTTCTGGAGGAAGGAAGTGCGGTTCTTGGGGCACGTGGTCTCCAAGGAAGGGATAGCTGTGGATCCCGCGAAGGTAGTATCAATTCAAGATTGGAAGGTTCCGAAGAATGCTACCGAGGTGAGGAGTTTCTTGGGGTTGGCTGGCTACTATAGGAAGTTTATCAAGGACTTCGCGAAGATATCAGCCCCATTAACTCGCTTGACGAAGAAGAATCTAGTCTTCGTATGGGATGTAGATTGTGATGATGCGTTCCGACGGTTAAAGAGAGCTTTAACCACAGCTCCAGTCTTAGTGTTGCCAGATGGGAGGAAGCCATTTGTTGTCTATACCGATGCTTGTGGGACTGGACTGGGCGCAATCTTAATGCAAGAGGTAAGGGTAATAGCCTATGGTGGAAGGCAGTTGAGAAAGCATGAGAAGAATTACCCTACCCATGATCTAGAGTTGGCCGCTATTGTTTTTGCGCTTAAGATTTGGCGCCATTATCTTCTTGGCGAGAGATTCGAATTGTTCACTGACCACAAATCATTGAAGTACTTGTTTTCTCAGAAGGATTTGAACTTGAGACAGCAAATGTGGATGGAGTTCTTAGCATCCTATGATTTCGAGATAGCGTATACCCCTGGCAAGGGTAACGTGGTGGCGGACGCCTTGAGTAGAAAAAGGTTGTCCTTGAATCCATTGTTCGTGGAGCGACGAAGCTTGGAATTTATCTCGATGTTTGATTTCAGACCTTCCGTTGACTATATACCCGGTTTGCTAGCATCCTTGGAGGTTAGACCTACTCTTTTGGGGCGGATTGGAGAAGTACAGAGGGACGACCCACAGTTGGTTGAGTTGATAGAGAGGCTCATAAGGGGGGAGTCATCCAGCCATTTGAGTAGGTACACCCTAGACGATAGGGGGTGCTTGTGTAGAGACAGTAGACTTTGTGTACCGCAAGACGAGGGTTTGAGGAAGGCTATTCTTGATGATGCACACCGTTCTAGGATGACCATTCATCCCGGTGGGGACAAGATGTACCAAGACATGAAGCGGGTTTTCTTCTGGGCCGGTATGAAGAAAGATGTGGCCGAGTATGTCGCTAGATGCTTGGTGTGCCAACAGGTGAAAGCGGAGCAAAAGAAACCAGGTGGGTTGCTTCACCCATTGGAAGTTCCGCAATGGAAGTGGGATAGCGTCTCGATGGATTTTATTGACGGGTTACCCAGATCGAGAAAGGGTAATACGGGAATTTGGGTTGTGGTAGACAGACTTACTAAAAGCGCCCAATTCATACCTGTGAAGAGCAAGAGGACTGCTCCATGGCTAGCTTCAGTATATCTTCGAGAGATAGTTCGATTGCATGGGGTACCCTCTAGTATAGTGAGTGATCGAGATCCTATCTTCACTAGCGAGTTTTGGAAGAGTTTACAAGAAGCAGTGGGGACTCAATTGTGTCTGAGCACCGCATATCATCCTCAGACGGACGGCCAGACCGAGAGGGTGAATCGTGTTCTAGAAGACCTTTTGAGGCTTTGTATCTTAGATTTTGGAGGTGCATGGGAAGAGCATCTTCCATTGGTGGAGTTCGCATATAATAACAGCTTTCAGTCCTATATTGGTATGGCTCCTTTCGAAGCTCTTTATGGAAGGCCTTGTCGATCACCTACATGTTGGTGGGAATCTACGGATAAGATCTTGCTTGGGCCTGATATGGTTAGGGAGACTTCTGAGAAGATTGACTTGATTCGAAGAAGGATGAAAGCAACACAGGATAGGCAAAAATCTTATGCGGACAAGAGGAGGACGGATCTGGAGTTTGAGGTTGGGGACATGGTCTTTGTCAATGTATCTCCATTAAGGAATGTAGTTCGCTTTGGGTCTGTTGGGAAGTTAGCTCCAAGATTTGTTGGGCCGTTTCCTATTAAGGAAAGGATTGGACGGATGGCATATAGGGTGGATTTACCCGAGAGACTTAGTGGGGTACATGACGTATTCCATGTGTCACATTTGAGGAAATGCCTACATGAGACCGCAGAGGTGGTGGAGCCGAGCTTGCTTAAAGAAGTAGAGGTAGAGCGTGATGCAACTATTCGACGAGCTCCTACCCGCATCCTTGGGTCAGAGATTAGGAAGTTGAGGAACAGAGAGGTGCGGCTAGTCAAAGTGCAATGGGGAGAAGATGAGAGCAATGCTACCTGGGAGACAGAAGCGAAGATGCGTTCACTATACCCATTCCTTTTTGAGGGTATGTCTTTTAACTTCTCCTTTATCGTTTGTCTAGTACTTATCTTATCTTTAGTATGTCCTCTCATTAGTACCTTTGACCTTTAGATAGGGTAAACCTATGGTTGAAACATGTGTTTGAGACATGTTATGATTGATGGATGCATGTGGATGCAAGTGTTTGCTAATGGTTGCTCGTGGATGCATATACACACACTTTAGACACTAGATCGGCTCAGTCACTTCATATTGCATATTGCATATAATTGTGTGTAGGTAGCTATATTTATGGATGTATAATGGTTGTGTTATCAGATGGATGATGCATTTTGGTGTATGGTTGTGCACACATGTAGAAATAGTATGTGTCGATAGGGTACTTCCGCATACATATTGGATGCATGGCACTATCATGGTTTGCATTAAGGAGGTCAACTGAATCAGTAGACCGCCTGATTTAGCATTAATATACGGGCATATACACACACTTTTTGCATATGTTCATACGTCATTAGAAATTTTAAGGACAATGGATGCCAGTGTTTGATGGTTTAGTAGATGATTGTTTGGTTGGTAGGATACGTTCTTCTTGACTTAGAGATTTCGGGGACGAAATCCTTTAAGGAGGGGAGAATGTAACACCCTAAAAATTCACAAATTAAAGTATACTTAATTAAGTGAAATGGGTTGCGCAGAGAAATATATATATTGATATATATATATATATATAATTGAAAATTAAATAAATAAATATGCAAAAATGTTGAAAACAGCGAATTGGGAGAGGGGAATAACCGAACCGGCCGATTTTTGAGATCGACCCGAGCCCGCTGGATCGACCCGAGCCCGCTGGGTCGACTAGGGGTTAATCCAGGGTGTTTGGCTGTCAACCTGTGGGCCGATTCGCTCAAATGCAGATTTTGCATTTGAATGGTTCTCATGGTTCAGCTTTAATCTAAAGGCCCTAGATGGTTCCTACACTTGACTTCTTCCCCAAGACATGCTTTGATGGCTAGGATCTAAACTAAGGTTTATCCTATGGCTAAAACTATCCTAGTCTTCTATAAAAAGACCCCTAACCTAAACCTAAATGCTCATTATTCGATCCTATAGCTAAACTATGCCAAAATGTTCTCTCATGGCCTCCACCCTCATCCTCTTGTCATAATCTCCATCTCTAATCATATGAGAGAGTTTCTAAAGAAGTATAAGAGTTCCTAAGCTTGCTTAAGTGTTTCTAAGTTTGATTCAAGGCTTTTCTTCATCAAAGCTAGGATCTTTATTATTGATTTGGCTCAAGGGTTTTCATTTGGAGCATTCTTATTTGGAGTTTTTGAGTTGATAGCTTAGTGGCTTCGTCTCAATCTTTTAATATATTCATAAGAAGGCTAATCAACAAGTTGTGAGTTTTCTATAGCCTTAATGACCAATTATTGAAATGATTATGATAGGATATAATGAGGTTATGGCTATGAATGTGGATCAATGCAAGTTATGCAAGTTGTATGCTATGTGTTAATGATGTTATGCATGTTAATGATGTTATGCATGTCATGCAAGTTATATGCTATATGTTTGTGATATTATGCAAGTTATGCAAGTAATATGCTACATGTTTGAGATGCTATGCAAGTTATGCAAGCCATATGTTACATGTTCATGATGTTATGCAAGTTATGCAAGTCACAAGTTACATGTTCATGATGTTATGCAAGTTATGCAAGCTATATGCTATATGATCATGATGTTATGCAAGTTATGCAAGTGTTCATGATGCTAGTTGCTATGATAAACATTGATCCACTATGACACCATGGTTATGCAAGTATGATGTTTGATTATATGCAAGAGACATGTGCAAGTTTACACCTTAGTATGATATGCATACATATGCAAGTTAACCCCTTTACATGTCACACATACATATGCAAGTTTACCCCTTTGTATGACATAAGAAACTTATGCAAGTTACCCTCCTTATGACATATGTGATTCATGAAAGTTTGGGTTGATTATCTATGCTAGTTGGGTTTGATGCTATATGCATGTTGACACCTTTAAACCCATGTTGATGCTAATGTTATGCAAGTTGAACCCATTACATTTATGATGAATCTTCCCTTTTATGTCATGTTAGTGAATTACGTGGGGAACGATGGGGTTAATAAACGTGTTAATGAAATGGTGTGAAGTTGGTATGATTATGCATACCATAAAGTGATGGACATAATTGAGTCAATTATGTACATCGTTAAAATTGGAATTAATTAGGGAAAATTAATTCGGGGGTGATTAATTAGGTGTAATTAATCGACTAAGACACGAGGTTGGACCCTTTTGTAGCGTAAGACTGCCCGGAACCGACCGGCAAATCCAGCGGCTACAAATGATTGGCCCAATGTGAGAGGTCTTAGGCACAAACCAAATACGTGACAAGTGTATAGACACGAGGTTAGACTCGGTTATGGCGTAAGGCTGCCCGGACCCAACCGGCAAATCCAGCTGCCATAAAAGATAGTCTAATGTGAGAGGTCTTTACAACGGTCACGTTCTTAATCAATTAAGAAACACTTAACTAGATAAGCATGTAGTGGGCATGAGGGGTTAAGTGGGTGCCTTGGGTGGCATGTGGAAAAATCTTGTGGGTTGCCTTGGGTGGCAATAGAGAATATGACAAGAATACTTAACCAAAGGGGAACATGTAACTAAACATGATTAAAGGGTTAAGTGGGTGCCTTAGGTGGCATGTAGGAATCTAGTGGGTGCCTTGAGTGGCAATTGAAATATGATTAGATGACTTAACCAAACCTTAACATGTAAGTGGGCATGATTATGAAAAGGGGTTAAGTGGGATGCACTAGATTAAATGACAAGCTTAAGTAGTAGCTTGTGGGGGCCTTAAGTGGCAATTGAAATATGATTAAATGACAAGCTTAAGTAGTAGCTTGTGGGGGCCTTGAGTGGCAATTGAAATATGATTAAATGACAAGCTTAAGTAGTAGCTTGTGGGGGCCTTGAGTGGCAATTGAAATATGATTAGATGACTTAACCAAACCTTAACATGTAAGTGGGCATGATTATAAAAAGGGGTTAAGTGGGATGCACTAGATAAAATGACAAGCTTAAGTAGTAGCTTGTGGGGGCCCATTTCAACCAGTAACCCATATGTATCTTATTGGGCTCGACCCATGTCAAGGACGGGACACGCGTACTGGGCTTGACTATAAGAGGCCAAAACGGGGTAGCGGTGGCAACGCGAGTCCAACGGGTTTCATATGCGTGTGTGGACCCAGGCTGGTAGGTAAGACGTTGTTACATCGTGTAGATATAAGCCGTGCACCATTTTCGGGTTGCCACTTTGGGGAGTGATACACACCACTGTGGGGCCAGCACGGGTATCTACGGTAGGGAGCCGATCGCTTGGGAGTAGTGGGTACACCTAATGGAGATAGGGGCAGACGGCACCTATGTAGTCAGCTAGGGGTACACGAAACTACTGGGTAAATTCTTTAAGTCCTTGGGTGGGATCAACCTTTAAGTAGGAATGACTGGTGTGGTGCAGTTAGTAATTATCCTTGGGTGGGTAGATGCGTCTTTACTGTTATCCTAGTTATCCAATGTCTAGTTGGCTACTTAGTGTAGTCATTTATCCCCAGTCATCCCGTACCAAGTTTATATCATACCCTAATTACTTTAATGATTGTGTGGTTAAAGTTATAGGGCTCACTCAGACTTATGTCTGACCCCGTTGTTTTTATCTTTTTCCCCTCAGGTCCTCAGGTTGGGCCTAGCACTAGTGGGCTTGGATCAGACTTCTTTATCTATCTTATGGAGCTTGGACCGTGATGTAAAGCCCAGCTTATCTTTTCTTTTATGGCTATTGTTTATGTAGTGGGATTATGTACTTATGTTTTTATCAGGATGGATATTTAGTACTTGACTCTTTATAGTGTTGTAACTAAACATGTTTACCTTCTGCTGCTATGAAATGATGTTTTAGGTTTTTCAAGTATTTATATCTGTCTTGTGTAATTTTTCTGTTCTATATTCACTTAAAATGCTCCACCGAAGTTAAGGCATTCCCTTAGTGAGTGACCTTAGTGGGAGTGGGGTGTTACAAGGGTTATCTTTGGAATATAACACAGAAACAGATAACAGCAGAACAGAATTAAATAAATACACCAGATAATGAACAATAGAGTATACTGGATAAAAGTAATCATCAGAGTTACACAGTATATAGGATCTTACTTAGTACAAATACAGTTCAGCTATACATAAATGTCTACAGCGGAAATAAACAAAATATGTACAATAGAAGCTGAACATCATAAAAAGAGATAAATAATAGAATCCATCTTCAGCTCCAACTATCCAGAAAGAACCAGCTAAACCTGAATACGAGGCTGCCCGTGTAGAAAAAGGGGCATTCGAGTTTGAAAGTGAAACAAACTACGAGTCAGTCATGGGACTGGTATGAGAAATCCACTCAACACATATATAATTGGTTAATCACAGGACCACGCCACTTTCGTGGAACGGGTTTACTCCATTGGATTGCCAGTGCTTTAAAACAAATCTTTCTTTTAAACAACGCAATGCATTTAATAAAAATGAAGCCATTATAAGACTCAGTTCCCATCACACAATGCAACGCAAACCGGAGGATAGAGTTTTACCTTATAACGGCCAAAATATGCTTGATACGAATAAAACAAAGGCAATTGATATTATTGCTAGTGTTTATATGTTTTGAAAACAATTTCAAATCATAACTATCAATCGTAGATGGCATGGGTACCATATATCATGTCGCCATATATATATAAAATCAAAACCGCATGATGTCGTATTTGGAAATTTGATTTCCGTCATGAACCAAGGCAAAAGATAGTCCTTACCGAATTCGTGACTCTCTAGCCCGAGCCACAGGCAAGCGCGCAGGCAAGCCTTTAGATCGCCAGGGCCGGTCCACCGATGTTGATTATTATGCCTGAACACTACGTCTCCCCGCCCTTTGGGGCGTAAACGAGCCAACGAATGACTCCATCGGACCCGGATCGTCCGATCAAACCGAGGCGCCTCGCAACAGCAACAACCACACAGGTGAAAAGTATATAAATGTCAGGGCTGGTAGGTCACTGACACCACCCTAGCTAGAAAGAAACGCAGGCCCTCCCTGATGTCCTCTCCCGTTTCTGGTTCATACCGGGGTGTGAGGCTCGCAATTCTACGTTATACACAAAGCTACGCCACACCGGCAGTGCTTTGATCATCACCACAAGACTTTGCTTTTCAACAGAAGCCCTGATCACTGCATCTTAGCATGCCACACAGGCAATTCATGCCATGCGACTGATGTCCATCGATATACAACCTCTGAGCTCGTGCGTTTCAGAGAAGGGCGTTAAGCAAAAGAATAAATTCTCCGCCGCCAAACAGATGTATATTTAATAGAGATCAATCAACACAGAATAAAATCCAATGTCAGACACACAGTCCATTTATAAGTCCGTTCTGGGTCTGAACGAAACCGGAGGCACTAAATACCTCGCAAACCAATCGATCACCACGTACATCTGGACGATCACCACTCATTATCCATATTTCGGGATGCCTCCCAATCAGGACCTCGGTTACCATCCAAACGAGGTGAAGATCTCCGGTCTTCGACCACCGTCTTCATCTTCGAATTTCAGTCGTCGGTCAATTATTTGAAATGAGAATTAACTCGGCCTTTTCAAATAATTCACGTATATTTAGAATTTCAAATCAATTTATTTCAATGGTTAAATCATTCGACAACACCAATTTTGTTCTTTAATGTAATTTTCACACCAAACACATTCAACCATCAAATACCACATAAATCGAGCAAATTCAGTTTATTTCCATTCCATATTGTTTGCGATATTTTATTACGATTCATCGCTATTTTTATTTATTTTAAAATAGCCAATTTATTCAAAACGACGCTTCGGGCCATAACGCGGCCGTGGCGCTGTTTTTCTTCATATTTGATTTACTCATATCTGAAAATCTAACCATTGGATCTTTACAAAATTTACATCATTAGAAAGGTCTTTTCAAAACGAATCCAACGGTTCCAGTTTCTGGAAAATCCGACGGTAGGATCTCTCGGTACAATCGTTTGAAGTTTCGATTTCAAAATACGAACTGCAGCGTCGTTATTCGATTAAATATAATTATATTTATATATATATATATAATCGTTTCTGGCGCTGTTTTTCTTCAGATTTGAATTAAACATTCCAGACAATCCAACCGTTGGATTTTTACAAGGTTGGTGCCGTTGGAAAGATATTTCCAAGGCGAACCCGACGGTTGCGGTTTCGGGAAAATCCAATGGTTGGATTTCCCGCACTAGTTGTTTGAAATCACGGTTTCAAAACACGAACTGCACGGCCACGTTTCGTTTTAATTTTATTTATATTTATATATTTATATAAATATAGTTCATTCAACAATTTCAATATCGTTTTCACTTCAAATATTTCACTAACGCCTTTAAATTTCGGAAAAATTCGCCATAACCTCCTTTGTACGGGAGGGGCTGGGAAAATTCCCAAATAGCCACACGGGCGTCTCATGTCAAAAAGAAAAAGAAAAAGCCAAGCGGCTAGCCAACATGCTCATAAAATCATCACCCAAACAAAACAGTAAATGTGTACCTATTTGTCGGGCACAAAATTTTATTCCTCTTCTCTAGCCCCTTTGCTATAACCTGTTCAATAAATATGCATGTACATATATACAGTTCTTATCACTTATCATTTTCCATTCAACTTCATATTTGATTCCATTTGGTTTAAAAACACCATTCATTCTAATGTTGCATGCATAGGCAAAAATCATATCATTAGCCAATTAATGAATATTTCAACTCATGCATATTTATTTGAACGAGTTGCTATTTTTAACACTGCACATTTCAACAATTCATGTATCTAATAAAAATGTGATTTTTATTGTAAAACAAATTATTTCAAAACAATATTATTTTATATAGTTTATATAGGTGATGAAAATAGGATTTTTATTATAAAACAACTCCTTTTAAAACGAGATTATTTTACATAGTCCATATAGTTAATAAAAGGTGATTTTTATTATGAAACAATTTATTTCAAAATATGAATACCATTCAACACATGAATTTCAATTTAACGAATGAATATCGATTCAACACATGAAGGTTTTCTATAGTTTCTATATATAGATAAAAATGTGATTTTTATATTTAAAACACGAATACCATTCAACACATGAATTTCTAATCAACGAATGAATATCGATTCAACACATGAAGGTTTTCTATAGTTTCTATATATAGATAAAAATGTGATTTTTATATTTAAAACACGAATACCATTCAACACATGAAGGTTTTCTATTCAATGAATAAATATGGTTTCAGCAAATGAAAATAATTCAAACACATGAATATTATTCAAAATTTCGGCAGCATAACGGCAGGGTAGTTAAAACCGGGACCGTCCCTAGTACGGCTCCTTGCTCTACCTTAAAACCTCGCGGTTTTTGACAATGGGGATCATGCATCTAGTTCGCACGCAGGCGGCATGTATATATTTATTTCATTTCCACAACTAATCCTACGTGGTTTCAACCAAATATTTTTCAACCACAAATGGGTATTTTTCAACCACAATCAATCAATATCAACCACAAACAATCCCAAACAACCATTCGCTATCAATCAATTTTCACACCAATCACAACCAATAAATATCGTCCATAGTTTGTGGACGAGGGGCGTATATATATATATATATAGCAATTCACTTCTATTTCAACACATATATAATTTTTACAACGCATATACAACTTATACATCGAACGTACGACTTATACAATGCTTATACAAGAGGTGTACAACGCTTATATAACTCATACATCGATTATATAATTTATACATCGTCGTTTTCCATATCGTTTATAAATTAGAAATCTCACATTGGGTTCCACTCCACCAAAAATTGCAGAAGGCTCAGAAAAATATGCGGTCTCTTCTAAAATGTAGAAGGCGTCCACACGGTCACGATGTTTCCTGTTTCATCGAATTTCGTTAACGAACGAAAAAGATACGATTTTTCAAAGTTTGCAACGGTTTAAAAGTGTTAAAACAGTTGAAAATAAAACTGGTCGATACCTCTCTGAATTCTTCAAAACTAGGTTTCGAATTTTCTTCGAATCCGTGCAACTATATGACGATCGGCCTGTGCCATCTCGAAGAGCTAGGAGAGGCGCACCTAAGCCTTGAACGGCGACGAACTCGGTGGTCGGAATCAGGCGCGGCGGCGAAGTGAAGGCGGCGACTTCTCAGCGTCCGTTCTCCCAAAATACACAACGAAAAAAACGAAACTAGGTATGGATTTGAAGATCTCGAGGAGCTCTACAAAATCTTCAACTGGAGGAGGGGCTAATTTTGCCTGGTTTGGTCGGAAATTGGATGGGAACGGCGAGAAGGGTTTTCGCCGTCGATCGGCTGTTACGGGGAGAGAGAAAAGGATTTTTCTATTTTTTTTATTTGAATTCTGATTGGTCGGTAGATTTTATAAGGGGTTTTCTAACGCGACCACCAATCCAAACCCAACAACTGTCGTCCCTAGCGTTTCACCCCCATTCCGAACACAATGGGATATGTTTCGAAGGCCCATTCGAATGTTTCAGTCAGTTTTCCTTCAAATTAAAATATAAAACATTCAATATTTAATTTGAACGTACATTTCAATTTGCCAGGGCCACAAACTGATTCAAAAAAAATCCAGAAAAATAAATCTAGCTATGTTTTGACGATACGGTCCCAACAAAACTAGTTTCGTCGAATTCTGAGACCGTTTGCAAAAAGGCCCATTTTTGGTCGATCCAATTTAACTTTAATTGACCAAAACACATTTTCCTTTGCCACGCTCACATACTAGCTTCAAAAATTATGAAATTTGAAACCTGGCAATAACTTCACATCCCGGATCCAACAAAAGTGGTTTCGTCGAATTCCGAGGTCGTATGCAAAATGGCCAATTTCACGGCTATATAAATTCATTAGAAAGGTATTCACTAACAGATTTAAATATTTTTGGTTTCGCTAAAATCCGTTTTGTTTTGCACCCGGTACAGTCCGACAAAGTTTGAATTCAATTTTCGAAACTGCAGCGCCATTTCAGGCCTTGTTTATGATTATAATTAATTATATTCGTTTTCAATTGTCGATTCAAAATCACTTTCCATTGCCATTATTTTAATATATCTATTTAAAATATTTAAAATCCATTATTTTAGCCAATTTAAAAAATTTAAATTGGTTCAGATTTTCTGGGTCGTTACATAGAGTTAGTCGGATTAGAGTTATTCGAATATAGTTTATTTGAAGAAAGATTTATCGAATAATGTTATTTGAAGAAGAGAATTAATCGAATATTAGTTATTCGGAAGAAGATATTGAATATTAGTTATTCGAAAGAAGTTATCGAATATTAATTATTCGGAAGGAGTTATCGAATATTAGTTATTCGAAAGGAGTTAATTGAATATAGTTTATTCGAATAGAGTTAAAAGAGTTAATCGAATATAGTTTATTCGAATAGATTTAAAGGAGTTAATTGAATATAGTTAATTTGAATAGAGTTAAAGGAGTTGATCTAATATAGTTTATTCGAAAGGAGTAAGTTGATAGGAGTTAATTGATTAGAGTTAATCCAATAGAGTAACTCGATTATGGTTAGTCAATAGAGTTAATCCAATAGAGTTAATCAAACAGAGTTAATCAAATAGAGTTAATAGAGTAGAGTTAATCGAATAGAGTTAACCGAATAGTGTTAATGGAATAGAGTTAATCGATTATGGATATTCGAAGAGAGATTATCGAATATAGTTTATTCGAAGGACAGAGTTATCGAATAGAGATTTATTCGAAAGAGAGTTTCGTAAGGAAGTTTATTAAAGGTTTAAAGGTGAACCTTGTCTGTTTCAAAGTCAGAAATGTTGTTCAGTTAAGGTCTGAGAGGTAGTTATACCCCAACTTGATTGGCTTCGTTTTTAACTAAGGAATGGTTAAGGTTCGACAGTGAAGATTGATTAAGTGAATTTAGTTAACGAGTATAATGGTGAGTTGGCATAGCGATGTTTGATTTAAACATCTGTTTAAATCCGAGGTAGGAGTTTTGGAAATGTTTTCCAAATAAGAATCAAAAATGTTTTCTAATGTAGAAAATAAGAATTGGAAATGTTTTCCAATGTTAATAACGTACATTTTCTAAATATAGAAAATAAGAATTGTTGAATATATGGAAACAGGAATAGAGAAATGAAAAATTGAATGACAAATTAAATTAAAGTGGATCAGGGTTGATTGATGATTTGCTCGGTAAGATTTCCATTTGGAAATACGACCGTTGTTTGTACACATGTTTTCCTTTGATAGTTAAATCAACGACTATCGAAGATTTTGACCATTTCCGTTGTTAATACGGAGAGACTGGGATCAGATTCATTATCTGAAAACCACTCTGTATGGGCGTTAGCGTTGCGATCAAATATGATGAAGATAATTGAAGACGGAGTTATGCAAGGGCTGTCCTATTTACAGAATAATGCCTTCGGTTTGTCCAGTCCCAGGATGACCTATATGGAAGAATGTCTGAGAGAGTATATTTAATGGATCGCGTAAGTTGATCTCTTCAAACGTATATACGTTTGGTGGCGGAGGAATTCGTTTCTCTTAGCTGTATACCCGTAGTATTTTTGGGGAAATCAATTTGTAATTTGGAGGGTATGGTGATGTGACATTCAAAGTAAATAAAGGTGTGAATTATACGTTATGGCCTCTAGCCTCACAACCGGGAAATGACAAAACTCGGGAAGGCAGCATGGCTAAGTGGTTGGCTGCCAATTAGGGTGTATTATCACCTATCTAGAGATATTCATTTCATTCTATAATCTATTGTCGATGCTGTCCCATTCGGGAAACGGTTGATGATCCCAACCGTTTGTGATATACATTCGATACACTCAAGAGAAATGAGTGGTCGGTCATGTGTGGCCGGGTTGCAAGATGTTCTTGTTGAACCCAGTGTATTCCTCTCTATAGGTACACTATCGGAAGGTGGTTCCATACCTTGTCATAGTTGGAAATCCGTTATCCAATAAGTGCTTGCGATTTTGATTGTATACTATGTATGTAGAACGTGAGATGAAAGCGTTTCTGCTAGTTGATTATTATATTGTGGTTGATAGACACTATTATAATATCAAAAGATTTTTACTCACACCCATCCCATGACTGACCCATAGTTTATTTTGTTTTGTTTTCCCTAAACTCTTGGGTGCCCAAATTTGTACGGGCAGTCTAGTAGTCAGGATTTTACAGATATACTTGGAGAGCTTGGAGCAGGAGGCTTCAGGATTATATAGATATAGCTATTTCTGTTGTGTTGTAAGTGTTGTACTCTGATAATGTTACTGTATACATATACTGGTTTTATTTCAAAGTTATGTATCTATTATATATTGTTCGTTCCGCTGTGAGATTTGTGTTACTCTGATGTTGTATGTTCTTCTTCTTCTTCTTCTTCTTCTTCTATTATAAGTTCTATCTTTTCTATTCTCACCTTCTAATTTCTTTCTATTAGTTTTCTGGTTTCCAGTGTAATTTGGGTTGGACTTGTGTTATTTGGTCAGCTCAAATTGCACCAGAATTTTGGGACACTACAATTTTGAAAATTAAACACACTTTTTCCATCTAATTTTTCCTACACTCTTACAGAGAAAGAGCATAGTTCATCCAATTTTTGCATCCAAAACCTAACAACTAGCTTTAAATTTTGCGAATTACAGAGAAGTCTAATTTTCTAAATATCGGTTTCTTATGCTTGAAAGAGGTAGAAAATGGAAAACTACATGTTTTCCATCCACTTTTAAGCACCTTTTCCCCCATACTTGGAAAACTTAATTCCTAATTTTATGAAAATTCCTATCTCTATTCCAAGTACAGTTTGCATAAGAAAATTTTCTTTTCAATTTTCCAAACTTACTTTGGAAGAATTCATTTTCTTTTGTTGTTCTTTATTTTTGCGGTTAACATCATTGTTTTTCTTCTTTTACTTGTTCATCTTTTATCTTCCTTTTCATTTTATTCACAATATCCTATGTTTTTGTTCTTACCTAGTGATCACTACAAATACCTAGGAAAAAAACATCAAACTAAACCAGTCTACTTTCCTAAAATAGAACACTACATAGGAATGCAAGTCTATACTAAAAGAAAACTTTCCTATTTCCTCAAATGGTGCCAAAAGTGATTTCTATTAATTACTGACCCTGTCATAAATTTACTTGTAAAAACTTCAACTTGCTTTTTCTACTAAACAGTAACCAATTGAAACATCTTTTTAAATTTTCCTCAAACCTTTACTAATTGTCCATGCACACTAATGGTATCCTTTCTTACTAAATTATTTTTTTATCAAATAAGTTTAAGTTTCTATGAACCTTTTTCACCTATATTTTTTATATCTCTTTCGCGGCACGTTTGTAAGACCCCACCTCCGTTAAGGTCACTCACAAAGAGAATGCATTAACTTCAGTGAAGCGTCATAAGTGTATAGAATAGATAAATTACAAAAACAGACAAAATTTAAACAGAGGAAAATAAATAAAACTTTACTTTATTGTTAAAACAGCAGCTTGGTAAAACAGCTTGTACAAAGATTGTTTTCCAACACCAAAACACCCTTACTCATTACAACAAAGCATCTGTCTTGTTTAAGAAAATAAAGAAGCATAAAATGACAATGATATTCCCCAATAAAGCATGATCCATCCATAGTAGTGGAAAAGAGAGTCCAAAACAATACATCGTCTATCTTCGAGCTTGGAAAGAAGACTGAGCTAAGTGGTGATATTCCCTCCCTGTGAACCGGGGGGGAGGAGGGGGAAACGGAAGAAAAGAAGGTGAAAGAAAACGGGTCAGACATAAGTCTGGTAAGTCCAGTGATTATTCAGCATGTAAACATGTAAAAGGATCATGACATGAATAAACTGAATACCAGACATAACCATGATAATAAGCATAGGAAGACAACAAATGATGATCGTTAGATATGAAAAGGTAAGATACAATGATTGCGCTTCGGTTCTTTCTCTGATTTCCTATTTTCTCTGCACCACCCAACTAGCATCCTAACTAGTGTCTTTTATGGAACGATCTGTATCCCCTACTAGTGTCCCAACTAGTATCTTGTGAAAAAGGATCTATATTCCCTACTAGTGTCCCAACTAGTATCCTGTGTTATAAAATAAGGTGATCCCAACCCTACAATTGTGGTAGCCTTCAGGTGTACATCTAGTATGAGGGTCTTACCTCAATCATCCTAATTGCCATGAAGATGTTAGATGTACACTTACAACCATATCGATTGGCTCCCTACTTGTATTAATTTTTCCTTGTGTCTGTGTCAATCGGCCCTCTCTTGTGTGTAGATACCTTGTGCTGGTCCCACCATAAGGTGTATCAATCCCTATGATAACAACCCGACACAAATCCTAGATGCACAGTGTATACTACTGATGCCCAGTGCCTGCTTTTCCATTCTGGAGCACGAGCACGCCCATACTCCATCGGAACTACAATGCTGCACCCCCTGTTGCTATTTTGACCGCTTATTATCAGCCCAATAATCGTGCCCCATCCTGCCTAGTTCAGGGTACCGTGATACATCTATGTTGGTTACTGCTGAAATGGGTCCCCGTTACTAGGGTTTTCTAGGGTCTATTCGTATACCCCCAAAATTGGCTAAGTGTTATCCATCCATTCACGTTAACCTAATGTAACACCCCACCTCCGCTAATGCCACTCTTGCAAGGACACTAGCTTTGGAGGGGCGTTTAAACAAGGTAAACATGCATGCAGATATCACAAGACAGAACATATAAGTAAAACAGAGTAGTAAAGAAGCGGATAAAACTTGCATTTCCAAAACCATAGTTAAGTTACAATAAAGTACTTAGTCATTATTTTCCAACAAACAAAGTCTAGATAAAAGCATAAACTGAAAAACTGAAATACATAAAGTACTATCCCCAAAGTGAAGTGATAAACCATAGCTAGCTCAATGTCCAAACCCGTACATGAGCAAATCCAGTAAGCAAGCTAGAAAGATCCAAGCTAAGCTCCAATGTTCCCACCCTGAGGACCTGAGGGGGGGGGGGAACGGAAGACAAGAGGCGAAAGAAAACAGGTCAGTCAAAAAGACTGGTAAGCCCTACTACTATCTGTCTATGAACTAGTAAAGTTAACTGGCATGAGAAGCTGAGATGAACATAAGGATAACAATATACTGGCATGATGATTAACTAACAAGATAGATAAAGGTGTCATCGCATAATCAAGGTTAAGTTTTGCACCACGGGTGTACTAGCATTCTAACATGTCAAGTAAAAACAAGAATTGATCCCTTGGCCCAAGCTTGGCCCAAATAGTTTGAGATGACCTAGATCAAGGTCCAACTACTCAGTCTAGTCGATCGGCTCCCTATAAGCCTAACTCGTCAAGTGTCGGTGTCATACGGCGTAATCATGTAATGTAGTTGACTGTGCAGGGTCCAACCTAGGGTGTATCTGGCCCTACGGTGTAACCCTCTGACACCATACCATGATACACAGTCCAAACCTACCGGTGCCCGTGTTCAACTCCGGACTTGATGTGCACGACCATGGTCCGCCTGAACAACCGGGGCATCATTCAGCCGTCTCTTTTTGGTCTCTTATAATCAGCCCAGTAATCGTGCCCCACCCTAGCCTAGTCCTAGGGTCTTATGATACAACTAGAAGGTTACTGCTGAAAAGGACCACGCAACTAGGGTTTCTTAACGGGTTAAATGTGGTTAACCCGATCCACACGTGGATTATATTGGTTAAGAGTACCCAAGGCTCCTGACTTAACCTCGATTAATCCATCAAGCCCATATTGGTTAAGTATTAAGTGGACCATGACTTAACCCTAATCAGGAGGCATTTATTAACTTAATGTGCTTTAACCTCTCACATTAGACCTTGTTGTGGTTACTAGTTAAGCCGGGCGGGTCCGGGTAGCTTTACACCACAACCTGGTCTAACCTCGGGTTCGAGCACAACATGTCCAACATCTCACATTGGGTCCTATTGTTTGTAGCCACTAGTTAAGCCGGGCGGGTCCGGGTAGATTTATGCTACAAACTCAACCCAACCTCGAGTTGGCCACACTCATCTTTTCTAAGTGTCATGTCCATTATGTTTCCAAAACATAATTACATATCACGTCATGTTATAAAAATCATGTTCATGTCATTATGTTACCCAACCCCAATGTAATCCCATCGTTTACATAATCGCAATAACGCATAAAGGATAAAATAGGGAACTTGGCATAACCATGACAAAAAGGTGTTGAAGCCACGAGTTTAACATGGTGGCATATGAAATGTACATATGTTCATATACTTGCATATTGCATTATGAGGCTCCAAAAGCATGCATAAAACCAAACTTAGCACATGAGTGATACATGGTGATAAATAACATGTAGAGGTTGCTAGAAGTTCGCATTTGGCCTCACATGCAAGTTATCATAAGGGATATGATAACTTTCATGTTGCCAAAATGCAACTTTTAACATAAAGCTTGAAGCTTTAAGGTCACAAACCCAAGTTTAACTTGCATAACATGATAACATGATCAACCCAAACTTGCATAACATGATAACATGATCAACCCAACTTGCATAACATGATAACATGATCAACCCAAACTTGCATAACATGATAACATGATCAACCCAAACTTGCATAACATGGCAACATGTGTCATACATAACTTGCATAATGATCAACCAAACTTGCATATGATGATCAACCAAACTTGCATATAATGATCAACCAAACTTGCATAACATGGCAACATGTGTCATACATAACTTGCATAATGATCAACCAAACTTGCATATGATGATCAACCAAACTTGCATATGATGATCAACCAAACTTGCATATAATGATCAACCAAACTTGCATCATTCATTTAACTTTAGAGTTGAAAGAAAGAAAGTAGAAAAGGGCTTACTACGCTATGAAGACACAAATGAATATTTATTATAAAGATTGAGACGAAGCCCTTATGCAAGCACCAAAATATGAAAGCCCCAATTGAAAAACCCTTGCGCCAAATCAATAAAAATCCTTGCTTTGAAATAGAAATGTTGCAACTTGACTTGAATGCAAACTAAGAACACTCATACAAGTTTGAAAGCACTTGTATGAACTCACAATCTCTCATAGAAATAGGCTTAGGAATTTTAGCATGAGAGTGGAGGCCATGAGAGGAACAAATTTGACATAGTTTAGTTGTAGGATTGAATAATGGTGATTTAGGCTAGGTTTAGGGGTCTTTTTATAGAAGATTAGGATAGTATTAGCCATAGGATTAACCCTAGATTCAATCCAGGCCATCAAAGCATGTCTTGGGGAAGAAGTCAAGTGTAGGAACCATCTAGGGCCTTTAGATTAAAGCTGAACCATGAGAACCATTCAAATGCAAAATCTGCATTTGAGCAAATCGGCCCACGGGTTGACAGGCAAACACCCTGGATTAACCCCTAGTCGACCCAGCGAGCTCGGGTCGACCTCAAAAATCGGCCGGTTCGGTTATTCCCCTCTCCCAATTCGCTGTTTTGAACATTTTTGCATATTTATTTATTAAATTTTCAATTATATATATATATATATATATCAATATTTATATATTTCTCTGCGCAACCCATTTCACTTAATTAAGTATACTTTAATTTGTGAATTTTTCGTGAAACTTCGTGAGGCCATATCTTGGTCATACGGACTCCGATTTTCGAAAACTCGGACTCTATTTCGCGTATTTTTTCGAGACGAACGCAATGGCACAGCCCGTTTCCCTTGATTCAGATTTTACAGTTTAATTCTGCCTCCATTTGTGTTATAACATGTTATTCAAAAATACGGGTTGTTACACCTAACCCATCCACACGCCATGTCATGTTGGTTAAGTGTTTCTTATTAACTTAATCCTTCTCATTCATCATGTTGTAATTGGTTAAGTGTTTTCTTTTAACTTAACACTGTTTACTCATCATATTATATTGGTTAAGTGTTACCCATTAACTTAACCCCACTCGTTCATCATGTTATATTGGTTAAGTGTCGTCAATCTAGTCGAGTTAACTTAACCTACCCACTTGTCATGTTACATTGGTTAAGTGTTGCCTTCTTGTGTTCTTAACCCTATCACACATCATGTTATATTGGTTAAGTGTTGCTTTGCTTAACTTAGCCCTACCACTCTTAGCCTGTCTGTTTCTTAGCTTTAATTTATTCATCAAAGCACCAACCTCTCACATTAGATTTATATTGTTGCGGTCGCTGGATGTGCCGGGCGGTTCCGGGTAGTCTTACAACGTAACTCAACCTAACCTCGGGTTTTTGGGCTTAATGCGCTAACCTCTCACATTAGATCTATATTGTTATGGTTGCTGGATGTGCCGGGTGGTTCCGGGCAGTATTACACCATAACTCAATCTAACCTCGGGTTAGGCATATTCATCTTTTAATTAATTTACATATTTACAATTTATGTTTATATGTAAATTATCCACCAGTGTTGTCAATTCAAGTCATGCCCCATTTACCCTCTAAATTATGTCCATAATTCTAGGTATACAAATTCTACCATTTCATGCTACTAATCATTTACATGATTATGAGCCAATCTATGCCAATAGCATGTAGTTAAATAGTTTCCCCCAATGTCTCCCCCGTTATTCGTTCGCATAATTCACATAGAACGTTAGGCTCGCAAATTAGCCTAACTTATAAACAAAAGGGAAAAGAAAGGGACATGTAATATTTCAACAGGCATAAACAATATAGATCAACATGTGTAGTATAAATTTGGGATAGAACGACATAAACTTAATCAAGCACATGAATGTAATCTTGCATTTAAATTAGATCCAATTAACATGCGAACTAGCATAGGTCTAATTGTATAAGCATGAACTTATATAGATCATAAACATGGGTACTAGCTTGGATCTAACATATAACATGTATGAACATAACTGGCATGTAATTCAATGTACATAAAAGAACCACAAATTTAATAGAACATGATAGGTTCAAATGTATCAGTCCTAATAGTCTCAAAGGCATAGGATGTATAACATGATAGGTTTCATCATTTAAGTCACAACAGTCCAATAGGCATGATAGGCTTTCTATGTCAGTCACAACAGTCCAATAAGCATGATAGGCTTTTCTATGTCAGTCTCAATAGTCCAATAGGTATGATAGGTTTTTCTACGTCAGTCTCAACAATCCAATAGGTACGATAGGTTTTTCTATGCCAGTCACAATGGTCCAATAGGCATGATAGGCTTTTCTATGTCAGTCACAACAGTCCAATAGGCATTAGAAATTCAGAATTCACAAAATGATAGGCACGAATAGAAGTAGGCATAGTTCTAGATCCAGTTATTACAGTCATGATTTCTTATTAGGTGTTTAAATCGGAACAATAACTGCACTTACAGAAAAAAGGATGGATCTTGATTTCTGGAATCTGATTTCTGAATTTGAAAAGCAATCCTTTGATGTAGACATTTGATTTGATGTTCTTCTTAATCGATTACTAATTTGGATTTGATTTTCTAGTTTGGAGAGGATGAAGGAGGCTAGGCTAGCTTGTAGACGAAAATCATGGCGGCACCATAGTTTTAGGGTTATGATGTTAGGGTTTTGGTATACTACGTATATATAGATGTCTATGATTTTTTAGAGCCCTTAGATGAACTAGGAGTCCATTAGAACCACCTAGCTCAAATACACATCATCCGGCCACTCGGAAGAAGACACATCATCACAGAACACTCCAGAATTCTATGCTGGATCGGTATGGGCGCACTTGGCAGGTGCGCCAGTGCATTTTTGTACTGGCGCACTTGTGAAGTGCGCCAGTGCATTCTGGTCGACTTCCGGTTTTTCTGCCTAACTTCGTTTGTCCATATCTTCTTCATACGATATCCGTTTTACGCAAACTCGGACTCTATCTCAAGAAGAATTCCGAGACGAACACAATGGCGTAATACATTTCATCCAATTCTTCTTTTAATAATTAATTATTCTTTAATTATCTCTTATGTCTCGTTTTAGAATTACGGGCACCTACTTAAAGGATTTCATTCAAGTTAAGAAGAATGTATATCCTACCATCCAACATCTATCTACTCAACCATTCGATCACAGGCATCCATTGTCCTTAAAAAGCTTTCTTATGTTTTTTATGAACATATGCATAGTGTGTGAATATGTCCTTACCCAAATGCAAAATCAGGCGGTCTATTGATTTAGTTGACCTCCTTAATGCAATTCATGATAGTGCCATGCGTCCATTATGTATGCAAAAGAAACCTATTGATACATATAATTTCTATATGAGTGCACAACTATACATTCAAATGCATCATCCATATGATATCACCTCTAGTTTCATTCCATATATATAAAAATCCACTCATGCATAAGCAATATGGAAGTGACGGAGCCGATCTAGTGCCTAATGTGTGTGTATATGCATCCACGAGCAACCACTATCAAACACTTACATCCACTTGCATCCACCAAACATAACATGTCTCAAACACATGTTTACATCCATTGGCTTCTACCTAAGGATCGAGGATAGGACCGAGAGAATATACTTAAAAGATAAAGACTAGCATGCAGATAAACTTTACAGAAAAAAGAGAGATCAAGGATATACCCTCAAAAAGGGTATAATGTGCGTATCAAGTCTTCAGCCTTCTGAGTCGCATCTTCTTGAGCTTCACCCCATTGTGCTCTGACTGTCTTAACTTCACAACTGTGTAGCTTCTTAATTTCTGTTTCCAAAATATGAGTTGGAACCCATTACACTGTCGCCTCTTGTTCCACCCCTTCTCCTTCTAGTATACTCGGCACTACAACTTCTGCTGTGTCATGCTAACATTTCCTCAAAAGGGCCTTCAAAATTCATTAGAAGGTATTCCATGTAGAAGAACTATCTCTTGAAAATAAACAGATGTTAACCATGCTACCAAGTGTATTATTAAGGTGATTAGAGGTCTCTTCTCTACTTAGCTTATTCATTGCGTCAACTATCTGAGAGTTTTTTCTTTGTGAAGTCCCTATTTGATCCAAAAGCATAGGTCTTACTCCTAGAGATGCCATTTACTAATTTAACCGAAGGTTTTAAAATCAAAGGTTGATATGTATTCTGAACTTTTCCTTTTCACATAAAGATGACTTGAAGTCAACCTTTTTCTTCTTAAGGCATCCGCTACGACCTTACCCTTCCTTCTAACATCAAAATGGCGCCTAGTCCCATGCCGTATGCATCTGTGTATACCGCAAACCTTTTACTACCGTAAGGTAAAAGTCAAAACTGGGGTCGTTGTAGGAGCCCACTTCGATCGTTGGAAAGAGACATTACAATCAATATCCCAAGCAAAGGTTAGATTCTTCTTCGTTAATCCAGTAAGTGGGGGCTAATACCTTCGCAAAGTTCTTAATGAACTTCCTATATTAACCCGCTAGTCCAAGAAAGCTTCTTACTTATGTTGCATTCTTTGGTACCTTTCAGTCTTGCACCGCAACTACTTTTGCGGGATTTACCGCTATCCCTTCTTTGGACGCCACATGTCCTAGAAACCTTACTTCTTCTCTCCAAAAATGACATTTTGGAGAACTTCGACTTAAGTTGATGTGCTCGAAGTGTATCCATGACTTCTCTTAAATGCAAAACATGTTCTTCCTCGTTCTTTGAGAAAATCAAGATATCACCTACGAAGACTACTACAAACTTATTAAGGAACTTCCTAAACACCCTACTCATCAAGTCAACAAAACAAGCGGGTACATTCATCAAACCGAAAGGCATGACGATCTACTCAAAGAAACCGTCAGGGGTCCTAAAAGCAGTCTTGTCTATACTGTCCTCAGCTACTCTTAGCTGACGAAACCCTGTAACCAAATCTAGTTGGTAGAAAATAGACGCACCTACAAGCTGGTAAAAAAAATCTTCTATTCTTGGAAGTGGGTGCCTATTTTTTCTTTAGTCAGCTTGTTTAATTCTCTATAATCCACGCATAAGCGAAGTGAACCATCCGCCTTAGTAGCGAACACTACTGGAGCACCCCATTCAAAATACTTCGCCAAATAAACCCCTTCTCAAGCAACGCTTTAACTTGCTTGCTGAGCTCCTTCCTCTCCCTAGGAGCCATGTGTCGTACAGGTAATGCAACTGGCTTTTCATTGTCAACTAGATATATGCGGAAGTTTATCCCACGTTTTAGGGGGCAAACCCCTAACCTAAAAAAAACATCTGTGTACTCATGGACTACTCTAACGTATCGCAAATTATCAACAGATGCATCAAGATATTCTAGGTAACTAAGCATGACAGAACCCTTAGGATTACACGAGATTTCGAGGGTATTACCGAGGCGAGTCAAAAGTCTAACTACCCTCCTTTCACAATTGAGAACGACACCATTACTGGATAACCAATCCATCCCTAGAATCAACCCATAGACCATGAAACCAAAAACGTAAGCATTACATCTAAACTCAATGCTTAGTATAGATATTCCCAAATCCAAACAAATCATAGACGAATGAGCCGGACCACCAATTGGATTTGAGACAATAATGGGATCCTCTACTATACAAGTACTAAGGTGCAGAGACTTAACTATGGAAGCAATTAGAAAAGAATGTGAAGCGCCAGAATCAAAGAAAGTTCTAACAGGATGATTGAAAATAAAAACTAAACTCTCAACAGAAAGGTTCCTACCTCTCTTTGGTACACTAGCAGTGAGAGCATGCAATTGCCCGCTAGAAGATTATGTCCTTTGCCCTTATCCTTCGACAATCCTTGATAAGATGCCTTGCTTCACCATACTGAAAATAACCACCTGTCTTCTTCTTCCTACAATTAAATAACCCGCTATACCATAGAAAAGACACTTCCTCTTGTCGAGGAATCTATTATTTCTTCCACCCTTCTTATATTCCAATCCTTGTTTGTGATTCTTCCACTTTGGCCTCTTTCTTTTCACCTTTCTCCTTCTGCGAGGATTAAGCCGTATCGACAAGCTTCTTATCCTTGGGCTTGTGCTCCTTAACCCAAACTCCCTTATTCTTATCCTTAATATGCTTATGTAGCTTGTTGACAAGTTTCTCGAAACTACCTCCATCGCACGGCAACCTACAAAGCTTTGAAAGAAAAATTAGCCGTAGGTGAAACTACTGCGACTATAGATGGAAATTGGGCACTTCTTCGCCATTTGACAGGTGTCGTAGTCTCATCAAGCATACGGGACCATGCCACGATGAGGTTACCTCCCAGAAATCCAGGAGCACCGGAGACTCAGGAAAGAAGGAAACAAGGGTTCAAACAGAGAATCAAAAGATAGTGTAAATGGCTCTGGGGAATATGCCTTTAAAACAAAACTTTTCTTTTGAAAATGCTTCTTTAAAACTTCTTTTTGAAAAATAGTTTTCAAAAAGTTTTATCTGATCTGGTAACCATCAGCTCTGATACCACGTGTAACACCCCATCTCCATTAAGGTCACTCACAAAGGGAATGCATTAACTTTAGTGGAGCGTCATAAGTGTATAGAATAGATAAATTACAAAACAGACAAAATTTAAATAGCGGAAAATAAATAAACTTTACTTTATTGATAAAACAGCAGCTTGGAAAAACAGCTTGTATAAAGATTGTTTTCCAACACCAAAACACCCTTACCCATTACAACAAAGCATCTGTCTTGTTTAACAAAATAAAGATGCATAAATGACAATGATATTCCCCAATAAAGCATGAGCCAACCATAGCAGTGGAAAAGAGAGTCCAAAGCAATACATCGTCTATCTTCGAGCTTGGAAAGAAGATTGAGCTAAGTGGTGATATTCCCTCCCCGTGAACCAGGGGGGAAACGGAAGAAAAGAAGGCGAAAGAAAACGGGTCAGACAAAAGTCTGGTAAGTCCAGTGATTATTCAGCATGTAAATAGGTAAAAGGATCATGACATGAATAAACTGAATACCAGACATAACCATGATAATAAGCATAGGAAGACAACAAATGATGATCGTTAGATATGACAAGGTAAGATACAATGAATGCGCTTCGGTTCTTTCTCTGATTTCCTATTTTCTCTGCACTACCCAACTAGTGTCTATTATGGAACGATCTGTATCCCCTACTAGTGTCCAACTAGTTTCTTGTGAAAAAGGATCCATATTCCCTACAAGTGTCCCAACAAGTATCCTGTGTTATAAAATAAGGTGATCCCAACCCCGCAATTGTGGTATCCTTCAGGTGAACATCTAGTATGAGGGTCTTACCTCAATCAGCCTAATTGCCATAAAGATGTTAGATGTACCCTTACTACCCTATCGATCGGCTCTCTACTTGTATTAATTTTTCCTTGTGTCTGTGTCAATCGGCCCTCTCTTGCGTGTCGATACCCTGTGCGGGTCCTACCATAAGGTGTATCAATCCTTATGATAGCAACCCGACACAAATCCTAGATGCACAGTGTATACTACTGATGCCCAATACCTGCTTTTCAACTCCGGAGCACGTGCATGTCCATACTCCGTCGGAACTACACTGCTGCACCCCCTGCCGCTATTTTGACCGCTTATTATCAGCCTAATAATCGTGGCCCACCCTGCCTAGTTCATGGTACCGTGATACATCTATGTGGTTTACTGCTGAAATGGGTCCCCGTTACTAGGGTTTTCCTGGGTCTATTCGTATACCCCCAAAATTGGCTAAGTGTTATCCATCCATTCAAGTTAACTTAACCCTCCACATGCCATGTCATGTTGGTTAAGTGTTTCTTATTAACTTAATCCTTCTTATTCATCATGTTGTAATTGGTTAAGTGTTTTCTGTTAACTTAACACTATTTACTCATCATATTATATTGGTTAAGTGTTACCCATTAACTTAACCCCACTCGTTCATCGTGTTATATTGGTTAAGTGTCGTCAATCTAGTCGAGTTAACTTAACCTACCCACTTGTCATGTTACATTGGTTAAGTGTTGCCTTCTTGTGTTACTTAACCCTATCACACATCATGTTATATTGGTTAAGTGTTGCTTTGCTTAACTTAGCCCTACCACTCTTAGCCTGTCTGTTTCTTAGCTTTAATTTATTCATCAAAGCACCAACCTCTCACATTAGATCTATATTGTTGCGGTCGCTGGATGTGCCGAGCGGTTCCGGGCAGTCTTACACAGCAACTCGATCTAACCTCGGGTTTTTGGGCTTAATGCACTAACCTCTCACATTAGATCTATATTGTTACGGTTACTGGATGTGCCGGGCGGTTCCGAGCAGTCTTACACCGTAACTCAATCTAACTTCGGGTAAGGCATATTCATCTTTTAATTAATTTACATATTTACAATTTATGTTTATATGTAAATTATCCACCAGTGTTGTCAATTCAAGTCATGCCCCATTTACCCTCTAAATTATGTTTATAATTCTAGGTATACAAATTCTACCATTTCATGCTACTAATCATTTACATGATTATGAGCCAATCTATGCCAATAACATGTAGTTAATATTTTTCCCCAACGTCTCCCCCATTATTCGTTCGTATAATTCACATAGAACGTTAGGCTCGCAAATTAGCCTAACTTATAAACAAATTGGAAAAGCAAGGGACATGTAATATTTCAACAGGCATAAACAATATAGATCAACAGGCGTAGTATAAATTTGGGATAGAACGACATAAACTTAATCAAGCACATGAACGTAATCATACATTTAAATTATATCCAATTATCATGCGAATTAGCATAGGTCTAATTGTATAAGCATGAACTTATATAGATCATAAACATGGGTACTAGCTTGGAACTAACATATAACATGTATGAACATAACTTGGCATGTAATTCAATGTACATAAAAGAACCACAAATTTAATAGAACATGATAGGTTCAAATGTATCAGTTCCAATAGTCTCAAAGGCATAGGATGTATAACATGATAGGTTTCATCATATAAGTCACAACAGTCCAATAGGCATGATAGGTTTTCTGTGTCAGTCACAACAGTCCAATAAGCATGATAGGCTTTTCTATGTCAGTCTCAACAGTCCAATAGGTATGTTAGGTTTTTCTATGTCAGTCTCAACAGTCCAGTAGGTATGATCGGTTTTTCTATGCTAGTCACAACAGTCCAATAGGCATGATAGGCTTTTCTATGTCAGTCACAATAGTCCAATAGGCATAAGAAATTCAGAATTCACAAAAGGATAGGCACGAATAGAAGTAGGCATAGTTCTAGATCCAGTTATTACTGTCATGATTTCTTATTAGGTGTTTAAATTGGAACAATAACCGAACTTACAGAAAAAGGATGGATCTTGATTTCTGGGATCTGATTTCTGAATTTGAAAAGCTATCCTTTGATGTAGACGTTTGATTTGATGTTCTTCTTAATCGATTACTAGTTTGGATTTGATTTTCTAGTTTGGAGAGGATGAAGGAGGCTAGGCTAGCTTGTAGACAAACATCATGACAGCACCATAGTTTTAGGGTTATGATGTTAGGGTTTAGGTTTACTACGTATATATAGATGTCTATGATTATTTAGAGCCCTTAGATGAACTAGGAGTCCATCAAAACCACCCAGCTCAAATACACATCATCCGACCACTCAGAAGAAGACACATCATTACAGAACACTTTGGAATTTTGTGCTGGAGAAGTATGGGCGCACTTGGCAGGTGCGCCAGTGCATTTTTTACTGGAGCACTTGTGAAGTGCGCCAGTGCATTCTGGTCGACTTCCGCTTTTTCTGCCTAACTTCGTTTGTCCATATCTTCTTCATACGATATCCGTTTTATGCAATCTCGGACTCTATCTCAAGCAGAATTCTGAGACGAACGCAATGGCATAATCCTTTTTATCTAATTCTTCTTTTAATAATTAATTATTCTTTAATTATCTCTTATGTCCCATTTTAAAATTACGGGGTGTTACAACGTTTCCTTGCCATTTTAACAAAACATGTTCACTTACAGGTATATTGATTCATAAAAACTTATTTGATAATTTTTGTTATCCCAACAAGTCAAAGTGTGTTACACACCTTCCTTTAAGAAAACTTTATGTTTTATTTCTCTCAAGGTCACTTATGCACCCCTATAAGGTCAATTCATTTATTTAGGATTTCTCTTAACTACTTATGTTGCTTAATCCCCCAACTTGCTTATGCATTTAATATTTTGAAAATAAGTTTGCACAATTACCTCAAAAATCCTTTTAATGCAACTCTTAACATTGCAAACCAATAAATTTATAAAATTGTTAACTTTAAAATTTTGAACCTTGAAAATTTTCCCAGAAATCTTGTAACACCCCGAATTTTCTATTAACACTAAAGTTGCTAAAATATTAATAAGTATGTAAGAGAGGGGATGTATCTATTATGAATATAAAAATATTAATAAGTAAAGGGGGGATGTATCTAATATGTACATTGTAGAAAATATATATATTTATGACATGAATAGAAGTTTATTAATATGCTGAGTGTTTGCTGAGTCACTTCTGACTCATTGCTGAGTCAACAAGATAAACCCCATCTTGTCTGAACGGCTGCGGTTATTTCTAGGTTAAATCTAATGGCCTAAATGAATTCTAAAATCTATAAATAAGTGGGTAGACCCTAGACCTAAATCATTTGTAAAATTAGAGAAGCTACCGTCATGCTGCTGCCATGGAGTTCAGCGTAGCCGTCACAAACTAAGAAGAGGAAGCCTAATCTACTACAACTAAATTCTACTCAACAAAACAAATCAAACCAAAGAACTCTCTCTCTAATTCTCTTCTTTTGTTGGTGAGTATGATGATTCTCACAAGACTATTACAAACTAATTTGACTCAGTTATGAATGGATCACAAGAAAGTGATGTGATTTGTAATTGTAAATTCTATATATTGTGGATCTCTTATTATGTTATTATGTTGTCGTATGATGTAAATTATATATGCTATGTCATGCTATGTTGTAAATTCTCTTATGCTATGTCGTGCTATGTTGAGAATCATGTCAAGCTATGTTATACTATCATACTATGCCATGTTATAAATCATGCTATATTATGTTGAAAAATCATGATGTTGTTGGATCATGCTTAAAGTTATGTTTTTTTTCTTAATTTAAATGGGTCTTGTTTATGGGAATTTGCCTATTAGGTTAGGTGTACCCATAAACTTGAAACTATAATTAAATAAAACTTGATTATGGGAATTTGCCTATTGAGTTAGGTGTACCCATATAAAACCATGTTGTTAAAAAATTAGATGATGTTGATTCACACATGTTCATATGTAAGTTTATGAAAATTGATTGAGATTATATTAGGTGAATTTTGAACAAGTTGACACCTTTAGGTCCATGACATGTATAATCTATGCAAGTTGGACATATGCAAGTTTCACCCCTTATTATGATTCATTTGGTCACATATACATGTTGTTATTATGATAATCTCTTTTATGCTATGAGTTAGGCTATTCGAGTCTAACATATATTTTGCGAATAAACGTTCAAACGTGGGGTAGGGGTAATATTAGGAATTAATAAATTGGGTGCAATTTTGTAAGATGTTGCATACCATGAATGAATGTCCATAATTGAGTCCATTATGGACATTGTTAAAAATTGGAAGTAATTAATAATTCAAGTAGGGAATTATTAAAATTGGGGGAAAGTGGATTATTATTAATAATCAATGCTTAGGACACGAGGTTGGACCCGTTTGTGATGTAAACCTGCCCGGACCCGCCCGGCAAATCCAGTAGTCACAAATGTTGGCCCAATGTGAGAGGTCCTAGGCCTAAACTAAAGCATAACAGTTGTAAAGACACGAGGTTAGACTCTTTTATGGTGTAAGACTGCCCGGACCCGCCCGGCAAATCCAGCTGCCATAAATGCCAGTCTAATGTGAGAGGTCTTTATGAGGTTATGGCCTTAATGAACTAAGAAATACTTAACCAGATAATCATGTAAGGTGGGACATGGGGGTTAAGTAGGTGCCTTGGGTGGCATGAGGAATCTGGTGGTTGCCTTTAGAGGCATTTGAAATACGATTAGACTTAACCAAATACACATGTAAATGAACATGACTAAGTGGGTTAAGTGGGATGGACTAATGGGGACAAGCTTAGGTGGAATGCTTGTGGTAAATAGTGGGGGCCCATTTCAACCAGTATCCCAAAACGTATCTTTGTAGGCTCGACCCAAGTCGAGGACGGGACACGCATACTGGGTTTGACTATAAGAGGCCAAAACAGGGAGCGGTGGCAACGCAAGTCCAACGGGTTTCATATGCGTGTGTGGACCCGGGCTGGTAGGTAAGACGTTGTTGCATCGTGTAGGTATAAGCCGGGCATGTCCGTTGTATCAGGTTGCCACTTTAGGGGAGTGATACACCCTACTGTGGGGCCAGCACGGGTATCTACGAGTTAGGGAGCCGATCGAATAATGGGAAGTAGGGTACACCTAGTGGAGATAGGGGCAGGCGGCACCTATGTAGTCAGCTAGGGGTATGTAAAGCCATTGGGAAAGTTTCTAAGTGAAGCTAAGTGGGATGAATCTTTAGGGTGACTGGTGTGGTGCAGTATAGTGTTTATCCTTTAGTATTTAGGAGCGCCTATAACGTTGCCTTTAGCGATTGTCTATGTCCTTAATCTGCTCTTCATAGACATTTTCTTGTTTTCCAGCTTATGCCTTAGTCCAGTTATTTTGGTAATAGTATTGTAGAATTATCATATTCACCAGACTTTATGTCTGACCCCCTCTTTTCCATCCTTTTTCTCCCTTCAGGTCCGCAGGTTGGGCCAAGTTCTAGTGGAGTCTAGTTGGATCGCTTATCTTCTGGAAAGCTTGGACTGCTGAAGTAAAGTCCATCTTGTTATCTTTCTTTTTAATGGCTATTCATGTAATGGGATTATGTACTTGTTTTATCAAGATAGATATTGTACTTGACATTGAATGTGGTGTTATGATGTAACCAAACATGTTTTGACTTCTGCTACAATGAAATAAAGTTTTTTGAATTTCCAAGTACTATTTTATATCTGTCTTGTTGTAATTTTACTGTTCTATATTCACTTAAAACCTCCATGGAAGTTAATGCATTCCCTTTGTGAGTGACATTAATGGACGTGGGGTGTTACACGTGGTATCAGAGCCAGGTTACCAGAACAGATAAAAAAAAATTTTTAGAAAAATATTTTTTTTTCTAAAGTATTTTTGGAAGAAGTGCTTTCAAAAAAAAAAACATGTTATTTAAAGAGAGTTTTTATGAAAAACATAATCCCAAATAGCCACATCCTTATCTTTATCTTTCGAATTCTCCATTTTGAATCTTTCCTTTTTCGTTTCAGCATGGCTGAAGATCTTAATCTCCCAGAAGGTGTGACGATTCCAGTGTGGTTTAGGAGATACTTGGAGGCTAGGGCCACCACTGCAGGCCCAGCGGATACTCCTCCACCCCTAGTTGCACCCATTCCTCCTCCTCCTCCTCGTGTTGACACTTTTGCAAAGACGTGCAAGGAATTCAAGGCTATGGGAGGAAAAACTTTTCAAGGGACTGAGACGTTTGTGGAGGCCAGAGATTGGCTTAAGGAGACTGAGGAATTGTTGGATATCTTTGAAGTGGAAGATGGGAGGAAAGTCCGTTTAGCTGCTTGGTTAATGAAGGGAGAGGCCTCGTTTTGGTGGGAGGTCACTAACGGGGAACGTCCAGTTGATTCATGGGCGGATTTCAGACGAAGGTTTGAGGCAAAGTTTCTTTCAAGGGCAGAGGAGAACTTAAAAATGGAAAAATTCCTGGCACTAAAGCAAGGGAGCTCATCAGTAAAGGAATATGTCAATAAATTTAATCAGTTAGCAAGGTTTGGCTTGGAGTTGGTGAGCACGCCAGAGAAGAAAGCTTTGAGGTTCGTTAGAGGCTTGAATGAACCGTTGCAAGGGTTGGCTATGACCCACATCCCTATGGGAGCCACCTTTGAAAAGCTAGTAGAAATGGCACTTATGCATGAGGATAAGGCAGTTGAAAAGAAAGGGGATCAGAAGAAACCCCAACAGCAAAATAAGGAGGGTGGTAAAAACAATAATGGCAAAGGGAAGAAGAAATGCTTCAATTGTGGGACGCCTGGCCATCTCAGCAAAGATTGTAGAAAGAAAAAGAAGACTGGTTGTTTTCATTGTGGAGATGCGGGACATTTAGTAAAGGACTGTCCAAAGAAGGGGCAGAGGGCAGGGTCTACCTCGGGAGGACAGTTGCAGGCTCTTATGGCACCAGGGCAGGCAAGGGGGCAAGTTCAGGCTATTGCGGCCCCACCGCTGCAAGAAAGAGGTAGAACAATTTCTGTTGAAAGCTTAGTTTTTCTGTTTGATCATCCTGTCCGTACCTTATTCGATTCTGGCGCATCTCATTCGTTTATCTCTGCATCATTAGTTGAATCACTGCACTTGAACACCAGTTTAGTAGAGGATCCCTTGGTCGTTTCAAATCCAATTGGTGGTTCGGCTCATTTGACCATGATATGTTTGGATTTGAAAATCTCTATACTTAGCGTTGAATTTAGATGTGATGCTTATGTATTGGGCTTCACGGGCTATGGGCTAATTTTAGGAATGGATTGGTTGTCTAGAAATAGGGCCATTCTTGATTGTGAAAGGAGAGTAGTTAGGCTTGTGACTCGCCTTGGTAATGCTCTCGACATCTTTTGTAATCCCATAAATTCCGTTATGCTAAGTTATCTTGAATCGCTTGACGCGTCTGTAGAGAACCTGCGATCGGTAGAAGTGGTCTGGGAATATCCGGATGTGTTTGAGGAGGTGAAGGGCTTACCTCCAAAGCGGGAGATAGACTTTCGAATTTATCTTGTGGATAATGCTAAACCCATATCTTTGCCAGTGCGCCACATGGCTCCTCGTGAAAGGAGGGAACTCAATAAGCAAGTAAAGGAGTTGCTTGAGAAGGGGTTCATAAGACGTAGTATATCGGAGTGGGGTGCTCCAGTAGTTTTTTCCACAAAGGCGGATGGGTCTCTTAGACTTTGTATGGACTATAGAGAACTAAACAAGCTTACTAAAAAGAACCAACACCCACTGCCGAGGATTGACGATCTCTTTGATCAGTTAGTTGGCGCCTCAGTGTTTTCGCAGTTGGACTTAGCCACTGGCTTTCATCAACTGAGAGTGGTTGAGGATAGTATAGATAAGACTGCTTTTAGGACTCCTGACGGATTCTATGAATGGCTAGTGATGCCCTTTGGTTTGACAAACGCCCCTGCATATTTTGTTGATTTGATGAGTAGGGTGTTTAGGGAATACCTTAACAAATTCGTGGTAGTCTTTGTGGATGACATCTTAGTCTTTTCTAAGAATAAAGAAGAGCACTCCCTACATCTTAGGGAAGTGTTGGAAACCCTTCGAGCGCATAACCTTAAGGCAAAATTTTCTAAGTGTCACTTCTGGAGGAAGGAAGTACGGTTCTTAGGGCACGTGGTTTCCAAAGAAGGGATAGCAGTGGATCCCGCAAAGGTGGTGGCCATCCAAGATTGGAAGGTCCCTAAAAATGCAACCGAAGTAAGAAGTTTCTTGGGGTTGGCTGGCTATTATAGGAAGTTTATCAAAGACTTCGCAAAAATATCAGCTCCATTAACACGGTTAACGAAGAAGAACCTGGTTTTTACGTGGGACAAAGATTGCGATGATGTGTTCCAACGTTTAAAGAGAGCCTTAACTTCAGCCCCAGTCTTAGTGCTGCCAGACGGGAATAAACCGTTTACCATCTATACTGATGTTTGTGGGACGGGACTTGGCGCGGTCCTCATGCAAGAGGGAAGAGTAATAGCCTATGGTGGAAGGCAGTTGAGGGTTCATGAAAAGAATTACCCCACGCATGACTTAGAGCTAGCCGCAATTGTTTTCGCGCTTAAGTCTTGGCGTCACTATCTTCTTGGTGAGAAATTCGAACTGTTCACTGACCACAAATCATTAAAATACTTATTCTCTCAGAAGGATTTGAATTTAAGGCAGCAACGGTGGATGGAATTCTTAGCCTCCTACGATTTTGAAATAGCATATACCCCGGGCAAGGGTAACGTGGTGGCAGACGCCTTAAGTAGGAAAAGGTTGTCCTTGAGTCCGTTGTTTGTTGAACGACAAAGCTTAGAATTCATCTCTATGTTTGACTTTAGACCCTCCGTTGACTTAGTACCCGGTCTGTTAGCATCCTTGGAGGTTAGACCTACACTTCTAGGACGGGTTGGTGAGGCACAGTGAGACGACCCACAGTTGGTTGAGATAGTAGAAAAGCTCAAAGGGGGGGGGGGTCGTCAAGCCATCTTCGTAGGTACACCCTAGACGATAAGGGTTGGTTACGAAGGGATAATAAACTTTGTGTACCACAAGACGAAGACTTAAGGAAGGCCATTCTTGATGATGCTCATCGCTCAAAAATGACCATTCATCCCGGCGGGGATAAGATGTACAAAGATATGAAGCGGGTTTTCTTTTGGGCCGGTATGAAAAAGGATGTGGCCGAGTACGTCGCTAGATGCTTGGTGTGCCAACGAGTTAAAGCATCTCAATGGATTTTGTGGATGGATTACCAAGATCAAGGAAGGGTAACACGGGGATTTGGGTTATAGTAGATAGACTTACTAAAAGCGCCCATTTTATTCCCGTGAAAAGTAAGAGGACTGCTCCGTGGTTGGCTTCTGTATACATTAAGGAGATAGTTCGTTTGCACGGTATTCCTTCTAGTATAGTAAGCGACCGTGACCCCATCTTTACTAGCGAATTTTGGAAGAGTTTACAAGAGGTGGTAGGGACTCAGCTATGTTTGAGCACCGCATATCATCCTCAGACAGACGGCCAGACCGAGAGGGTGAATCGCATTCTAGAGGATCTTTTAAGGCTTTGTATCCTAGACTTTGGGGGTACATGGGAAGAGCACCTTCCGTTAGTAGAATTCGCATATAATAATAGCTTTCAGTCTAGTATTGGCATGGCACCTTTCGAAGCTCTTTATGGAAGGCCTTGCCGTTCGCCTACATGTTGGTGGGAATCTACCGATAAAATCCTACTTGGGCCCGATATGGTTAGGGAAACCTCGGAGAAGATTGAGTTGATTCGAAGGAGGATGAAAGCAGCACAAGATAGGCAGAAATCGTATGCTGATAAGAGGAGGACAGATCTTGAGTTTGACATTGGGGACATGGTTTTTATCAAAGTATCTCCGTTACAGAATGTTGTTCGCTTTGGGTCCATGGGGAAATTAGCACCAAGGTTTGTAGGGCCGTTTCCTGTAAAAGACAGGATTGGGAAGATGGCATATAGGGTGGAGTTGCCTGAGAAACTTAGTGGAGTACACGACGTATTCCATGTATCACATTTGAGGAAGTGTTTGCACAAGACCGCGGAGGTGGTAGAGGCGAGCTTGCTTAAAGAGGTGGAAATAGAGCGTGATGCAACAATTAGACGAGCTCCTACATGCATTCTTGGGTCGGAGATGAAAAAGTTGAGGAATCGAGAGGTCAGACTGGTCAAAGTGCAATGGGGAGATGATGAGAGCAACGCAACTTGGGAGACAGAAGAGAAGATGCGTTCGTTGTACCCTTTTCTTTTTGAGGGTATGTCTTTTAATTTCTCCTTTATCGCTTAGCTTATCTTATCTTATCTTTAGTATGTCCTCTCATTAGTATCTTTGACCTTTAGTTAGGATAATCCTATGGTTGAAACATGTGTTTGAGACATGTTATGTATGATGGATGCAAAATGGATGCAAGTGTTTGCTAGTGGTTGCTCGTGGATGCATATATACACACACACTTTAGGCACTAGATCGGCTCAGTCACTTCATATTGCATATTGCATATATACGGATGTATTTAGTATAATGGATGTATAATGGTTGTACCATCATATGGATGCTGCATTCGGTTGAATGGGTGTGCACGCATATAGAAGTAGTATGTAAGCAATTAGGATCTTTTGCATACATAATGGATTCATGACACTTACATAATTTGCATTAAGGAGGTCAACTGAATCAGTAGACCGCCTGATTTCGCATTAGGTAAGGACATGTACACACACTTGCATATGATCATAAAGCATTAGAAGTCTTTTAAGGACAATGGATGCCTGTGTATGATGGATGAGTAGATGGACGTTTGGATGGTAGGATATACATTCTTCCAGACTTGAAGATTTCGGGGACGAAATCCTAAAAGGAGGGGAGAATGTAACACCCCGAATTTTCTATTAACACTAAAGTTGCTAAAATATTAATAAGTATGTAAGAGAGGGGATGTATCTATTATGAATATAAAAATATTAATAAGTAAAGGGGGGATGTATCTAATATGTACATTGTAGAAAATATATATATTTATGACATGAATAGAAGTTTATTAATATGCTGAGTGTTTGCTGAGTCACTTCTGACTCATTGCTGAGTCAACAAGATAAACCCCATCTTGTCTGAACGGCTGCGGTTATTTCTAGGTTAAATCTAATGGCCTAAATGAATTCTAAAATCTATAAATAAGTGGGTAGACCCTAGACCTAAATCATTTGTAAAATTAGAGAAGCTACCGTCATGCTGCTGCCATGGAGTTCAGCGTAGCCGTCACAAACTAAGAAGAGGAAGCCTAATCTACTACAACTAAATTCTACTCAACAAAAAAAATCAAACCAAAGAACTCTCTCTCTAATTCTCTTCTTTTGTTGGTGAGTATGATGATTCTCACAAGACTATTACAAACTAATTTGACTCAGTTATGAATGGATCACAAGAAAGTGATGTGATTTGTAATTGTAAATTCTATATATTGTGGATCTCTTATTATGTTATTATGTTGTCGTATGATGTAAATTATATATGCTATGTCATGCTATGTTGTAAATTCTCTTATGCTATGTCGTGCTATGTTGAGAATCATGTCAAGCTATGTTATACTATCATACTATGCCATGTTATAAATCATGCTATATTATGTTGAAAAATCATGATGTTGTTGGATCATGCTTAAAGTTATGTTTTTTTTCTTAATTTAAATGGATCTTGTTTATGGGAATTTGCCTATTAGGTTAGGTGTACCCATAAACTTGAAACTATAATTAAATAAAACTTGATTATGGGAATTTGCCTATTGAGTTAGGTGTACCCATATAAAACCATGTTATTAAAAAATTAGATGATGTTGATTCACACATGTTCATATGTAAGTTTATGAAAATTGATTGAGATTATATTAGGTGAATTTTGAACAAGTTGACACCTTTAGGTCCATGACATGTATAATCTATGCAAGTTGGACATATGCAAGTTTCACCCCTTATTATGATTCATTTGGTCACATATACATGTTGTTATTATGATAATCTCTTTTATGTTATGAGTTAGGTTATTCGAGTCTAACATATATTTTGCGAATAAACGTTCAAACGTGGGGTAGGGGTAATATTAGGAATTAATAAATTGGGTGCAATTTTGTAAGATGTTGCATACCATGAATGAATGTCCATAATTGAGTCAATTATGGACATTGTTAAAAATTGGAAGTAATTAATAATTCAAGTAGGGAATTATTAAAATTGGGGGAAAGTGGATTATTATTAATAATCAATGCTTAGGACACGAGGTTGGACCCGTTTGTGATGTAAACCTGCCCGGACCCGCCCGGCAAATCCAGTAGTCACAAATGTCGGCCCAATGTGAGAGGTCCTAGGCCCAAACTAAAGCATAACAGTTGTAAAGACACGAGGTTAGACTCTTTTATGGTGTAAGACTGCCCGAACCCGCCCGGCAAATCCAGCTGCCATAAATGCCAGTCTAATGTGAGAGGTCTTTATGAGGTTATGGCCTTAATGAACTAAGAAATACTTAACCAGATAATCATGTAAGGTGGGACATGGGGTTTAAGTAGGTGCCTTGGGTGGCATGAGGAATCTGGTGGTTGCCTTTAGAGGCATTTGAAATACGATTAGACTTAACCAAACACACATGTAAATGAACATAACTAAGTGGGTTAAGTGGGATGGACTAATGGGGACAAGCTTAGGTGGAATGCTTGTGGAAAATAGTGGGGGCCCATTTCAACCAGTATCCCAAAACGTATCTTTGTGGGCTCGACCCAAGTCGAGGACGGGACACGCATACTGGGTTTGACTATAAGAGGCCAAAACAGGGAGCGGTGGCAACGCAAGTCCAACGGGTTTCATATGCGTGTGTGGACCCGGGCTGGTAGGTAAGACGTTGTTGCATCGTGTAGGTATAAGCCGTGCATGTCCGTTGTATCAGGTTGCCACTTTAGGGGAGTGATACACCCCACTGTGGGGCCAGCACGGGTATCTATGAGTTAGGGAGCCGATCGAATAATGGGAAGTAGGGTACACCTAGTGGAGATAGGGGCAGGCGGCACCTATGTAGTCAGCTAGGGGTACGTAAAGCCATTGGGAAAGTTTCTAAGTGAAGCTAAGTGGGATGAATCTTTAGGGTGACTGGTGTGGTGCAGTATAGTGTTTATCCTTTAGTATTTAGGAGCGCCTATAACGTTGCCTTTAGCGATTGTCTATGTCCTTAATCTGCTCTTCATAGACATTTTCTTGTTTTCCAGCTTATGCCTTAGTCCAGTTATTTTGGTAATAGTATTGTAGAATTATCATATTCACCAGACTTTATGTCTGACCCCCTCTTTTCCATCCTTTTTCTCCCTTCAGGTCCGCAGGTTGGGCCAAGTTCTAGTGGAGTCTAGTTGGATCGCTTATCTTCTGGAAAGCTTGGACTGCTGAAGTAAAGTCCAGCTTGTTATCTTTCTTTTTAATGGCTATTCATGTAATGGGATTATGTACTTGTTTTATCAAGATAGATATTGTACTTGACATTGAATGTGGTGTTATGATGTAATCAAACATGTTTTGACTTCTGCTACAATGAAATAAAGTTTTTTGAATTTCCAAGTACTATTTTATATCTGTCTTGTTGTAATTTTACTGTTCTATATTCACTTAAAACCTCCATGGAAGTTAATGCATTCCCTTTGTGAGTGACCTTAATGGACGTGGGGTGTTACAAATCTTCTTCTACACTTACAATTCTTTTTCAGGTTCTTTTTAAAAGTTCTAAGTGAGGGGCTAATTACAAAGTGGTTTCCAACTTTTGCATTTTCTAAACTCTTTGCGCGAAATTACATTTTTTTTCATCCTAAATTTCTTCTTTACATAAATTTCTTCCAAACTATGTCTGAACTAAAGAATAAGACTAGCGCCACTTTTATGCCAAATGCATACATAATCACCTAATCCATTTTTCTCCTTCTTAATCTTTTCTCAATTTACGAGGCCTTATTGCCTAATCCACTAATCTAAAATACCAAAATTTCTAATGTTAATACATGGAGTTTTCTTTCTTTTCAAACATTTTGTACACTTTCCATCCAACCTAAGCACTCATAGATCTATAATCCTCAAACTTCCATAACCATTTCATAAGTGTACAAAATTGACATTCAACTTCCTACATATGTCATTCACTTAATTAGTGGATTTTCCCATGGATATAGGTATATATACATAAAATTTATATTTAAAAATACAAATACGCTCAGTCACTATCCATATAGGAACCCTAAACCTGAGCTCTAATATCAGATGTAACAACCCAAATTTCGATAGACCGATTTTTTCTCAAAAATCCCAATCTATCGAAGCTCGAGTTGGCTTATTGGATATCCTACAGAAAAGACAGAGATAATAAATATATTAAAGCTCGATAAAACATCTCAGAGTGGAATGGATATAACATAAAAATCAAATATAGTTTACCAAAATAATGGCACTGCCTAACAATTGTCCAAAGGTTACCAAATCTCTGCCATAAATCTAACCTGCGAGTATGTTATAAGGAGGAGGTCAGAACACAAGTTATGGTGAGAGGACAAATTATACATTCTAAAATAACCCTACATATACCGTTCATTTACATTTTCTTGATTATAGGTTATTCAGTTAATAGCGCTCCAGGTTCTGCACACACTTCGCACCCATCTACACTCAAGTAGATTAAACAAAATATAACATATATGTAGCTATATTCCTATTTTTGAAAGATTTGGAGAAGAAAGAAAGTGGAAGAGCCTTGGCGTCGTCTTAGAAAATACGAGTTGGAGGCTAGGTTCTACTAGTTTATTTATAGGTGCATAAAAGATTCTTGTTCGTCAAATTAACTATAACAAAATCCAAGCCGTTCAAATCGAAAATTGACGTGATTTTACCTAGCATTGGGTCAACCCTTGGGTCGACCTAATACCAGGTTGTGTCGACCCCATGTAGACCCACATATGGTCTGGGTCGACCCATTAGCTGGGCTATTTACATTAATTTCGCCATTTATAAATTTCTGGTTTAACGTCGTTTGTAACATTTGTTTTATTACTAAATACTCTTTTGTAAACTAATTTATTCAATTTATAAGGTATGTTAGACGTTTCAATTTAAAAGATGCATGCATATATTCGTAGATAACTTCACAAACGTTTATCTGTAGGATCTAAATTAACCCTAGAAGGGGGTGAATAGGGTTTATTGCAGATTTTCGCAAAGAAATTAGATAATATCATTCACAAATAATAATCAGAGTAAATGCGGAAAATAAATAACACACAGATATACCTAGCTTCGGTAAAACCCTGCATACTGCTGCATTCCCATAGGTTTCTACTACGAGTTAAAACAATCTCTACGCTTACAATCCCCTGTAAACTTGCTACACTCGCTCCCAACTGTTCTTAACCCTACGCTCAAAACCCCGCACTGGTTTCTATCCCTGAAACCAGATTTCCCTGAATTACAAACCCCGTAATTTGTCTCACTAATTTTAGAGAGAAACTAGAAAACTCTAAATTTGATTACAAATTGAAACTAAAACAAATAAAAACAAACAATTAAAAAACCCTTAAAAGCAAATATAAAATCCCTAGTTTTAATTTATTTAAAAAATACTTTAAGTCCTTGTCCCCTTTTAATAACTTGGCGACCTTCTCTTTCTTGCCCGATCTCCTTTTTGGTCTCTAGAAAAAAAAATGGCGGGGCTTTGCTCCTAGGGTTTCCAATCTCTTTGAATTGAAGCTTGCGCAATGTCGAGTATCAATTCCAGTTTTAATCTCTTTTTCGATTGAGTTTATGAACGTTGATTTGGATCCAAGCAATCTCTTTTTTTGGTATGAATTTTCGATTAGAATTTTCTTTGATTTGTGCTTGAACTTGGATGATTTACTGCAGATGAGGATTGGGTGTTTATATAGGATTAAAAATCCGATATTTGTGGTTTGATTTCGTGAATGACTTGGTCATGATATATTCGTGAATTTTGGGGTTTTTGAAATGGCTTTGAATTGTTCTTGCGACTAACCTGGTGATTTGAATTCTGTCGTATATTCTAGAAAAAATTATTGATGAAAAAAACTTGTATATCTACTATTCTAAAAACAAACCTTTTGATAGTTTTATTGCAAAAAATTCGTATGGAATTTCTTTTCCTGTGATAAAACACACTTGAGCAGATCTTATACTTTATTTTGTCATACTGTTCTTTGTACTTGAATCATTTGACATGCTTGTGTTTTTCTGGTATATGAACTGATACTTGAACTGATAAGAACAGATTTCAACCACTTAGTTGTGCCTTTGAACAGAAGCAAAACTTGATCATTTTTGCACTGATGAGGATAGTTGCTTTACAGATTATCCATTGAACAGTTACTGCCCTGAACATCTTCATACTGTTTCATATTGATATAAATAGTTGCTTTACATGATTACCCCTTTTCCTTGAACTGATGCTTTTGTATATTTGTGGCCCCTTGTTGTTGATGTTAATCCGTATCGTGGTTTTATGTTCCTATTGCAAATGCTTCGACATGTATATAATCTTCTTTGTGTGCATTAACTTGTACAACCATTTTTTCATACCTTGTCTTGGCTTGAAAACTAATTAACTAACTGAAATCCTGACTTGTGTTTTAAAGTAAAATTGATGCTTATAGAAACATTATTATTTCATGCTTATACATCATACTGCTCGGCCTATCTATCCCTTGACTTTATGAATCAATGTGAATTTTTTGAAATGTAAACTTCTTTCATAGTGACATGATGTTGTCCATAGGTAAACAATTGTCTTTTTCAGTGTATTTTCTTATGAGCACTTTGTCTATACTGCTGTATACACCTGCTATGATGTTGAAATAGTTTGTGTACCATACTTTGCTCCATTTTGGCTTGTAGAGTGTATTGTTGTTCTTGCTTATTCTTGCACTTGACTCACCTATTTGCATGCTTGTATTGACCTATGGCATCTTCATTGCTATGCACATGTAAGACCTATTGTCTGTTCATGCTGGCATTTGTGCTCAGCCCCTTTGAGTACTGGTATGTTCATTGTATCATGTTGACCTGAGTTTGCTGGTCCATTTTTGAACTCAGTTTTGTTGTGACATCTTTGCTGTGCCATTTTCTTGTGGTCTTGCCGATCATTTTTTAACTGATAAGCTTGACATTGCCTTACACTATGTCGAGTAGTTTTGAACTTGTTCGATGCATATATGCTCATTTGTGTTGTTTGTGGTTTTGTATATTTGCAGTTTCATGTATATGTTCATCTGATATGTTCTTTGTCCATATTCACTTGAAGTCTGTTAAAAATTGTTGTACCATGCTGCTTTGTGGTCATGTGGTTGAACATGCATGTTGCCTTCGTATATCTGCACTGAGTCGAGTTGGCCCACGTGGATGCTCCCTAGTTTCTATAGTGCATTTTGATTGGCGAGGCAGTGCACCCATGTATATTTATACACATGTGTACATGCAGCCATTCAAAATAATATTCATGTCCTCGCATATCAGAACAAGTCATAAAAATGATGAGAAACACACCGAAATTCTGAGGAAAATTAAAATTTAAAAAAATAAATTTTTATATGCTTGTATTTAAATTTTATTTTGTTCCAGTTTACTGCGTTTGTGTTTTTATGACAGATATGGAGATGACTGGACGGGATTGGAGCATAAGAAGACCGTGTCAATGTCAGTGAATGTTTTTATAACCGTGTATGTGTAATTGAGTGATCGAGTGATATGTAGTGAGTAATTGCTGTATATGAGAATGATTGTAGACACGACTGAATATAATTGTACTATTATTTGTAATAATCAAATTGATTGAAATAAAAATGTATTTTTGTTGTTCAATTCAATCTGTTTATCATATTCAAATTTATTCAGTTAGTACAATTCCATGTAAAATATTATAACTGTGAATATGCAATAGTGGAGTTATAATGTTGTACTATTTCAGATTTTGAAATAAAATATTTAATTGAATAAATATATTGTGAACTATGTATAATAGTATATTATTCAATAAATATTTATTTCTATGAAATAAAATATAAAATAGTACAGTTACAAACACATTTAAATAATATTATATGTTTGTTATTATCAAACAAAAATCATGCAACACATTGCTGTATCCAACAATCTCCCCCTTTTGATGATGACAAACATATACAAGATTTTGAAAATGTTAAATGTGTTTGAACGTGAAATATATTACTCCCTCTATTTGTTTGCTCCCCCTACAACTGAACTCCCCCTATATATGTGGAAAATATGAATAATGAAATTCAATTGACCATTCTCCCTCTAGATATTTAATTTCCAATCTTAAAATATTCTTGAATTAAATACTCATCAATCAAAATCTTGACCATTCTCTCCCTTTTGTTATCATAAAAAGAATAATAGAAATCAAAATAATGATGAATATAGACTAGAAGTATAAATTCAGATTAAGAGAGAATATATATCGTAAAAACCATTTAATCAAACAAAAATCATAATAATCTTTAAATCAGAAGCAAATTTCACTTTCAGAATGAATGGATTTACTATGGATTTTATAGAATGAGGAGAGTTCAATAAAAATGAATATTTGAATATGAATTTCAAAGATTTTAAATAAGCTCAAAATGTGTTAAATACTTGCTAACCACGCATAGCCCAAATGTCTTTTAAATGGGGTTAGTAGTAACTTAACTTTATCCTCTCTAATGAGTTCTATCCATGCACAGTCTAAAGGTCTTTTAAGTGAGAATAGTAGCACATAGCGATGAAGGTAATTCAACAACGCATAACCGCGAGGACTTTTAAATGGGAGTGAATACCAAGGATAAATTATATATATATATATATATATCTTTTTCTTTATTTTTATTTCCAAGATAGTTTTCTTTCCAAAAATAATTTGAACTCTCCAAATTAAATAAAACCATGATGAATGACAGAAATATGATAGTCATAGAAGATGGTCGTGAAATAAGCTCTAATTCAAAGATATTATAAAATATGTCCAATCATCATAAGATTTTAAAATAACATCTCCTCTAGTTATGAATTACACCATAGTCATAACTCATCACAATTTCATAAATCTATTAATAATTTTGATGAGTTTCAAAAAATGGTTCAAACTGGTCAATAATTTCAATTTTTGAATAAATAATCAAAAATAATTTTAAAATTGAAAATATCAATTTCATGAGGGGTTTTGAAAATATCAATGCATGTTGAAAATTAGTTTGAAAAATCAATCAGTAGAATGTGAGATTATCTAATATTTCTAATACTGATTGCTCCTAGACAATTTTAAAACACTTATATATATTTAATTCAAATTGCCTATGAATTTTAATGAAATTCATTCACTGATTATCCAACCCATCGTTCAATCACCAAGACACTTAAATGAATCAAATCAATTTCCTTATCAGAGTAGCACAAGGTCATTTTCAAAGCAAGAATCACAAGTGAAATTTTCAGAGAATTTTTATATAAGCACAAGAAACAGTCAACGATCAAATCTGAAGGTAATTATTTGAAATCACTTGAGAAACATTCAAATTTTATAATCTAAGAAATTCAACAATCAATCACAAATGATTTCAAAATCAATATAATCAAGCCAAGTAAAAAAAATGAAATTTTCACAACTAGTCAATCACAACTTTCAAGTAGACTGCCGTATTAAATTCGATTTTTCAATATTTTCCAAAGTGAATAAAAAGAAACTCGAAACAGCAAAAAATGTGTGAAATTTCATTTCCTTAAAAGAACATCATAAATTTTAAATTCCAATTTACAGTGTTTAAGATATGCTCAAAAAATATGGAAGTGTCAATACAAATCAGCATAAAAGAAAATCAAAAAGAAAATAAAATAAAAATCACGAGTTTAGAGATCATACCTGACTTACTATAATAAATGTGAACCATTGAATCTCCAACTCAGAAATCTATGGCTAAGGAACTCCAAATAATACGATAATATGAATCAATTTGAATTTTATCTCTCTTGAGCACAGTTAGTTGTTCCTTAGCCTCCCTCGGTACCTAAATGTTTATAGGATCGAGTAGTCTAACATAAGTTGTTTTACAACTCTTATCTTCGTTTACGCGTTTTGGTACCCAAACCCATTTATATAACATTCCATTATTATCCATTAAAGTACCTTTTAGAACCAAATTCGTTTAGACTTATTCAAATTCATTTTGTTATTTTTTGGAATCCAAACATGTTTAAATGAATTGTTTTTAAACGAGTTATCATTTCGTTTATGATTTTAAAATTCTTTGAAATTATTAGATTTCAAAATTTCAATTCGATCGTTTTCAAAACCATTTAAAGGATTTTTAAAATCATTAGGATTTTGTTTTTCAACTTGATCAAATCCGAAACCAAGTCCCTTTTTATTCTACACAAAAAATTGGTTTTTTAACAACATATTCAACGATTTCTCTCCTTCAGAAAATTTAGTCAAAGTTGATTCAAGCAGTTGAATTTTAGATTTAAGATCGCTATTTTCTTTCATTAAATTTGAACAACGATTAATAGCTATTTTCCTCTTTTCAGCATCAGTTGTTTTAAAACCAAATTTTCGTTTTCAAGTGCTTTGATTTTAGCATTGGACTTTGAAATTTCAATTTCAAATTGTTTTCGCTTTTCAAAATCAAGTTTTTCATATTCTTTAAGCTTTTCAATCTCCTTCTCAAAATCACGATTATCGTTCTTCAAATTCACGTTTTCACTTTTAAGTAACTCAAAATCAGTTTTGACATTCAAAAGATCATTACTCAAAAATTGACAATTTTTTCATTTAGAAAACGGTGAATTCTTAACTTTTTCAAGTTTTCTTTCTAAACTGTTATTTTCTTGAACTATTTTTGACCTATCAGATTTCAATTTCTTAACTTTTAGTTCAAGAGAATCAACGGTTTTTGTGAGATCGTGACACATTAAAATTAAATCTTTATAAGTAAAATTTGATAACTCACTTGAATCCTCTTCACTACTTCCCGAATCAGATTGAGCCATAAGACACAAGTTTGCTTTCTCTTCATCACTTTCAGAAACTTCTTCTCCTTCCTCGTCATCCCATGTAGCATCAAAGCCTTCTTCTTTCTTATGAGTTTCTTCTTCTTTTCATTTTTAAGCTGTGGACAATCTGGTTTGATATGTCCGGGTTTCTTCCAATTGTAGCAGTACACTTCATCGTCTGAACTATCTGAACTTTCAGACTTGTTGGTTTTTGAATTCTTCTTTTCTGGCTTGTAATTTCTTTTGGCCAACTTCCTAAAAACCATCGCGAGCTCTTCAACGAGATCTTTGTCATCACTTTCAATAGTATTATTTAGAACAATCGTCTTTTTCTTTGATTTAGAATTCTTTCGTTCTTCTCTTGCTTTTAACTCCATCTCGTAAGTAATCAGATTTCCGATCAACTCTTCCATGCTTATTTTATTTAGATCTTTTGATTCTTGAATCGCCGTTACCTTAGCTTCAAAATTCATCGGTAGAACTCTCAATATTATTCTGATCAATTCCACTTCGGTATACGTTTTGCCAAGAGCTTTTGCATTGTAGACTAGTGACGAGAAGCGTCCATACATCTCTTTTAAATCTTCGTCTTTTTGCATAGAGAAATTTTCATATTTGTTGCTGATTAGAGCTAGATGAGATTCCTTAACTTGAAAAGTACCTTCGTGCGTGACCTCCAAAGTATGCCATATTTCCTGCGCAGTTTCACAATGAGAGATTCAATTAAATTCAGTTTTATCAAGAGCACATATTAAAGCATTCATTGCTTTGGCATTAGTTGAAAATAATTTTTTATCATTAACATCCCACCTGTCTTTTGATTTTGGAACTTCAATACCATTAACAATAACAGTGGGAGTCCTATAACCCATTTCAATAATATCCCACACATCATAATCGACTGAACTCAAATAAATTTTCATCCTAGCTTTGCAATAGGAATAATCAGTTACATTAAATATTGGTGGCCTAACTATAGACTGACCCTCTGAAAAAGCGTTATTAGACAGATTCATGACTCTAGAGTTAAAATAAAGTAAAAAATACCTGCTCTGATACCACTTGTAGGATCTAAATTAACCCTAGAGGCGGGGAGAGGGTGAATAGGGTTTATCGCAGATTTTTGCAGAGTAATTAAATAATATCAATCATATATAATAATCAGAGTAAATGCAGAAAATAAATAACACACAGATATACCCAGCTTCGGCAAAACCCTGCCTACTGCTACATTCCCCAAGGTTTCTACTAGGAGTTAAAACAATCTCTACGCTTACAATCCCCTGTAAACTCGCGACACTCGCTCCCAACTTTTCTTAACCCTATGCTCAAAACCCTGCACTGGTTTCTATCCCCAAAACCAGATTTCCCCGTATTACAAACCCCGTAATTCGTCTCCTTAGTTTTAGAGATAAAATAGAAAACTCTAAATTTGATTACAAATTGAAATTAAAAAAATTAAAACAAACAATTAAAAAACCATTAAAAACAAATATAAAAACCTTAGTTTTAATTTATTTAAAAAACACTTTAAGACCTTGTGCCCTTTTAATAACTTGGCCGACCTTCTTTGTTTAACCCCTTCTCATTCTTGCCTGATCTCTTTTTTGGTCTCTGAAAAAAATGGCGGCGACTTTGCTCCTAGGGTTTCTAAACTATAACGACCCGAACTTTCCCGTGAAGGAAAGCCCGAATTGCTTTGAGAACGAGCCACATCAGGACACAAACAGAAGAACATTTACTGCTTATTACAACAATTCCATCAGAATACAAGAATATACAGAGTATGAACAAATAAAATACATTCGATAAATATCAGAGATTTAAATTACATAACATAGCAGCGGAAAAAATAATACAATACACAATTGAAAGAGATAAACGGATACAGAGCTTTCCGAATATCGTTCTAGCTGCAAACCAGGATCCTGTGAATATAAATCTGCAAAACCAAAACTACTAGCTGCCCGTGTGGAAATAGGGGCACCCAGAGCTTAAAAAAAACTCCAGGTTAGTCATGTGACTGGTGTGAGAACTAAAACAGTTATTTAAAACTTTACTTTAAATCAGATATATCTAGGGACCATGCCGTATAACACGGAACGGTTTTCCTCCCAAGAATACCAGTGCAAATAACAAAACAGCGCAATGCTTTTTGGAAAAATGAAGCTATTATAAGACCCAGGTCCTATCACACAATGCAACGCAAGCCGGGGGATAAGGTTTTCCCTTATAATAGCCTAACATGCTTGGTATGTTATAAAAAATCACTTAATACTATTATAAGTGCATAGTGTCAAAACAATTTCAATCATAAGTATCAATCATAGACGGCATAAGTGCCCCATACCACTACGACGCCATATATAGGTTTACAATCAAAACCGCAAAATGTCGTATTGGAAGTTGGATTTCCATCTGTGAACCGAGGCAAGGGATCGTCCTCACCACTTCGAGATGCTCTAGCCCAAGTCTTAGGCAAGTACTCTGTCAACCCTTTGGATCGTCAGGGCCGGTCCACCGATGTGGATTAAAATGGCTGAACATTGCGTTTCCCCGCCCTATGGGGCATCAATGAGTCCATCGGACCCGGATCGTCCGATCTAACCGAGGCGCCTCGCAATCCATCATCCACATAAGTAAAATGTCCGGGCGTGTAAAACCCAAAACACCACTCCTAGCTAGAAGGAAACGCATGCCCTCTCTGATGTCCTCTCCCGTTTTTGGTTCACACCGGGGTGTGAGGCTCGCGAATTAACGCTACACAAAGCTATGCTGTATTAAAGCCGTGCTTTGATCATCAACCACAAGACTCTACTTTACAACAGAAGCCTTGATCATTTGCATCTCAGCATGCCACACAGGCAATTCATGCAATGCAACTGATATCTATCGATATATAACCTCTGAGCTCGTACGTCTCAGAGAAGGGTGTTAAGCAAGAGAATAAATTCTCCGCTACCAAATAGATATATATTTAATAGAAATCAATCAACACAGAATAAAATCCAATGTCAAACACACATCCATTTACAAGTTCGTTCTAGGTCTGAACGAAACCGGAGGAACCTTATTCCTCACATATCCATCGATCTCCAAGTACGTCTGGACGATCACCAACCGATTCTCTCCTCTTGGGTGTACAACCCAATCAAGATCATCAGTAATTATCCAAACGATGTGAAGACCTCCGGTCTTCAACCATCGTCTTCATCGTCGACTTCTCATCGATTCAGTTATTCAGAATGGGATAAACCCGGTCTTTTCAAATAACTCGCGTATATAATAAACAAGTGTTATAAAAACACAACATACGCCTTATTCCAATCCAGAACATTTCTTTATTCAAATATTCTTTTACTTTGGGAAAGATTCCCATTAATTTTATCAAAGATAAATTCTTTAAATTTATTCTTTAATCTTCTTTTGAATATCAATTCAAACCATATTATGGTTTATTTAAACTAGTCGGGATTAACGAACCTTACCAAAGTAATCATTTGTTTTAAATTTCCCAATCCCAACCTATTCATCCCATGAAGTAAAACTGGTAATACTTCATATCTAACACTACGATCTTATCGGTAAATTCAATTACCATTTCACGTTCAAATCTAATTAAAGATTTAACTATCGCCTGGAGCAAAACTGGTGATACTCCATTCTCGATCATTTCAATCTAATTAAAGATTCATTAAAACTCCACTTGGTTTTAATCTTCCCAAAAATTAATATTAATGATTGTTTAACTTAGGAAATCATATCCTTTCTTTAACTGGGTTAAAGAACCAATGTCATTTAAAACACGGTTCACGATAAACCCAAAATCACATTCTATTCCATCAGCCTTTAACCGTAAATTAGCAAGTGAACAATTCCCTAAGCAATAACCCCGAAGGCCGAAACCAACATTAGATCAATACCCAGGAAACCATTCAACTTAACTAATCTCCAGTTAGTTTCTGATTTTCTTAACTCCGTTGCGTCTAAGAACAGTATCATTAAAGATACCATTCACGACAACCCAAAATCACATTCCATTAACCATGGAATCTTCATGGAAAACAAATCGATATAAACTTCCATATCCGACTAACAATATAAATGGAATAATGGCAAAGCCTTTTAAATTCCATATATATTAGCAGTCCTCATCCACAGAAATTCACTTCTATTATTACCAAATCGAATTCCATTCCATTCCAATTTATTTTATTTAAATTGGAAAACTTTACTTTGGAAAATCTCCTTTAAATCTTGACAAAAGATTTATAAATTCCAAATCACATTTCACTGTGAATCGGGTTAAGGAACGAATGTCGTTAAAACACAGTTCACAACAAACCCAATTTACATTCCATAAATTATCGGGTTAAAGAACAAGTGTCATTTAAAACACCATTCACGATAAACCCAAAAATCAATTTCAATTCAATTCCAATTAAATATCATTTAATTGGTATATTTCATTAAATTTAAAATAAAAAGATTTAATCCTTTTTCTCAGCTGGGTTTAAGAACAGTGTTAATGAAGACACCATTCACAACAAACCCAAATCCCATTTGATATTAAATACAAGGCTCTGAATAGAAAATATATCGGCATATATTCAATATCAAATTCCACGACAAACAAATATCGTATTAGAAATAACGATATAAATATATCTTTCAAATTTCCATAACAATATCTGTATAGTCACGAAATCCAACATCGAAACATTCCGAAGACAATTTCGATTCAAATCCATTTCCAATTTATATATTGGAAATTCCGGTTATCTTCAAAACCATTTCCAATCCAATTTATTTATTAAAAAAATATTGGATTTATTATTCTAGTTCAAAAATAGTTCATTTCGATAAAAATCTATTTTTATCTTTTCAAATATGGAATTTTTTTCATCCCAATTCTTTCCAAATCATTTCTTATGATTTTACACTAATTATCGATATTTTTAATAATTTTATCAAGGCCCGTACAGTCGATTTCCATAAACGGCCATCGAACTGCACTTACAGCGACCTTTTCCAAATTTGATTTGGACATAATTCCAAATCCAACCGTTAGATTTCAAATCTATAATATTTGTAAGAAAGCTCTTTTCGATATGAACCCAACGGTTCCGGTTTTAGGAGAATCCGACGGTCGGATCTCCCGTATTATCCATTCGAAGTAAATGGTTGAAATTCGCGAACTGCCGCAGCGCGGCGCGTTCTATTCAGGCCATTATATAATATATATAATATATATTTTGTCGATTTCCATTTAAAATGTATTTTATAAATCGTTTTAAATTCATTTTCAAAACGATTTCAACTTCCATCTCAAATTCAAATCAAAATAGAATTTTCCAATAATATTCGTTTTAAATTCATTTCAAATCGATTTCAATTCTATTTCAATTTAATTCGAATTTCTATTCGAATTTCAATTCTATTCGAATTTCAATTCTATTTCAATTCGAATTTCAAATTCAATTTCAATTTAATTCGAATTTCAATTCTATTCGAATTTCAATTCGAATTTCAAATTCATTTTCAATTTAATTCGAATTTCAATTCTATTTCAACTTCATATTCAATTTCAAATCAAAATTGAATATTCCATATCATCGGTATATGAATGATAATATTTTTAAAACAGTAGATTTTGAAATCAATTCCTTTTCGATATTCATTATAAAAATGAATAAAATCGGTCTAAATATCGTTCACATCAAAATGGCGTTACTCTAATCAACTCGACTTCATATATTTAAATATATTCGTGTCCATCCCAAATCGGACCTCAAAATCATATTTTGATTTTTTTCTGAGTATTATTTGAAAATATTCGTTATTTAAAAATAATCGTTATTTTAAAATGTTCATTCTTTTCTGAACTGGAATCAGACACAGCCAATTACCATATAATTTGATTATATGGATTTCACACAACAAATGTGTATAACAACAATGAAAACAGCAATCCATCATCCAGAGTGCATTCTACACTGCATAAACATCAAATATAAATATTCAACGCTTATAACAACTTGTCAATCAATCGATCGACATACAACTAAATATCGGGATTAGTGTATGTCCAATATCATCCCAATACCCGTGGGGGGTTTCAAACAATCAAACACAGGTTTATTTGTGCAGTTGGGCGATATGTAAAATTTATCGTCCCAATCAATATCAGTCAAATGTGTGTACATAAACAAATCGTCCAATTTGTTTATAAATATTTATTTTATATACACGTTAAAAATTATATTTTTAACTATAAAATATGTATTTTCCTTCCACATCACACAATCAACTTTCACAACAGATCAATCAAACATACAAGTCACCAATGGTCTGTGGATGACGGGTGTCGGGTGCTGCTAAGCACTGTCTGCATCCTAGTATATATTTCAAACTAGAAAATAAAATTAAAAGTGAGGAGTTCTCACCTTGGGGTCCCACTCCACCATTCTATTCTGAATTTCTGAACCATTTGGATTTGCCTAAAATTCCAATGCGATCCTTTCCCGTTGTTCACAGTAAAAATCGCATTTTTAACATGATGTTTATTTTAAAAATCACATCTTTATAATGACACTTCATATATACAAATCATATACTTTTACAACGCCTCTTTCTATATAAAAATTATATTTTTATATATCTACTTCTTATATAAAGATCGAATTTTTATCGCTATACAAACAATAAAAATCGCATTTTTATTTTGATACATATATAAAAATTATATGTTTACATCGCTACTTTCTATATAAAAATTATATATATATATATATATATTTTATATCATTGACTTCATATATAAAAGATCATATTTTTATTCCTCTACATAAAATAAAAATCATATTTTTATTTCTCTAAATTCTTGATAAAAATCATATCTTTATTTATACTTCATATATATAAAAATCGTATCTTTCTAACTTCTCCTTCAACATGAAAATCATATTTTTATATCGATGTCTACTTTAATAAAAAATCAAACTTTTTCGCTATTAAAAATCTCTTCTTTGCGCCATTAAAAATCTCATCTTTGCTCTATAAAAAATCACGTTTTTATTTCGCTACCATATTGATAAAAAATCATATTTTTCTATTGCAAATGAATAAATAAAAATCATTACTTTCTTTAGAAAATCAATAAATAACGAAAAAGGGGGGGTTGACTTCGGGTAAGAGAGAATAGGGGGATGTATATAAAAATTTATATATTTTATTATTTTTAAACTTTCAAAATGTAACTTTTTATTTTGACCACCAAACAAGACCCACAGACTGTCGTCCATAACTAATTACCCCCATTCCGAACACAATGGGATATGTATCATAAGCTGATTCGATCGTTTTGATCAGTTTCCGCCGAAATCAAAATATAAATCTATATACTGAATTTGAATGTGTATTTCAATTTACCGAGGCCACATACTGACTCTAAAAATTACAGAAAAATTATTTCTAGCTTCGTATTGACGATACGGTCCTAACAAAACTAATCTCATCAAATTCTGAGACCGTTTGAAAAATGGCCATTTTGTGGTCGATCGAAATTGACTGAAACTGTCAAAACGCGTTTTACTTCGCCACGCTCACATATTGATTCAGAAAATTATGCAAATTGGAATCTAGCAATAATTTGACATCCTGGATCCAACAAAATTGGTTTCGTCAAAAACGAAGGCCGGTTGCAAAATTTTCATTTTTAAGGGCCAAAATTCCATAGCGACTATTTTGAATTTTCAACTGGACATAACTTTTTATTTCCGCTGTGAAATTTCAATTTTTCGGATTTGTTGGAAAGATATTTCCAAATAGCTTCCAATATTTTTGGTTTCACCAAAATCTGGTTTATTTTGAATCCTGTACATTCATTTGAAATTTGAAATTTGAAATCGAATTTTCGAACTATCGCGCCATTTTCAATTCCTTTTAAAATTAAAAATAAATATTTATATTCTAATGTCGATTCAAATAAATATATGCGTTCTAATTCTATTCAAAATAAATTTCTCGTCGTAATTATTCAAAATAATTCGTTTTAAATTTCCAAAATTCGCTAAAATTGCCAAAATAAAAATTTTAAATTGGCTCAGATTTTCCAGGTTGTTACAATCTCCCCCACTTAAAACTTTTCGTCCTCGAAAAGGAACGGAGCTGAAAGTTGTTTAACTAACCAACTCAACTCTCATTTTTTTCATTATGGCTTAAGTTCTTCAACTTTTCAGTTTCTAAGAACTTTTCAAATTCTTCAAAAATTTGGCTAACACCCTAAATCTTCGAAAAATTTCGCCATAACCTCCCTTGTACAGGAGCACCGGGAAAATCCAGAAATTGCCATACAGGCCTCTCCAATCCAAAAAGAAAAAGAAATAGCCAAGCGGCTAACCAATCGGCTCATAGAATCATCCAAAACCCAAGAAATACAATAAACGTGTACCTATTTGTCGGGCAAACAATTTTATTCCTCTTCTCTAGCCTTTTTGCTCTGACCGGTTCAATGTAAGTATTGTATATGCATGCAAATGCAATAAATTTTCAATACAATTCACTATTTGGTTCAATTTGGATAAATTCACCTTTCTTTCACATAATGGTTTAAAGGAATAATCATACTACACAACCATCAATCAATTAGTTGATTAGCTTTTCAAATTCATAACTTTGATACGTAGTCCAAAAATCAGATTTTTTTTGATGCCAAATCACAACAATAAGCCCTATCTAGTTTTGGTTCTCACACCAGTAAATTGGAAAAAATATAGAAATCCCACTTTTGAAACACGAAAATAATTACTGATGATGACGCGTCAATCATCAGAATCAGGTCCGAGCGACTAGAGTATGATTTTATATCTATCCAGTATATTTGAGGCTTCAATACACGTGGATCAGACGTATATTCAAATCTCTATATATTGGATTGTCCAAATCAATATAAAAATAATATTCAAATACGAATAATTGATTTAAATTTTCAAAACAAAACTTGTTTTCAATTTTATTTTGAAAAGTTAACACTCTTCACACTCGTTCTAGGATACTACTGATCCTATCTCTAATGAGTCATTCTCATTGGATATTACTAATCCAATCTCTGATGAATCCTCTCGTTTGGTTCTAACGTGTCTTATTCTCCGAGCTCTGTAAACCAAAGCTCTGATACCAAACTATAACGACCTGAACTTTCCTGTGAAGGAAAGCCCAAATTGCTTTGAGAACGAGCCACATCAGGACACAAACAGAAGAACATTTCATTGCTTATTACAACAATTCCATCAGAATACAAGAATATACAGAGAATGAACAAATAAAATACATTTGATAAATATCAGAGATTTAAATTACATTACATAGCAGCAGAAAAAATAATACAATACACAACTGAAAGATATAAACGGATACAGAGCTTTCCGAATATCGTTCCAGCTGTAAACCAGGATCCTGTGAATATAAATCTGCAAAACCAAAACTACTAGCTGCCCGTGTGGAAATAGGGGCACCCAGAGTTTAGGTTAAAACAATAAACTCCAGGTCAGTCATGTGACTAGTGTGAGAACTAAAACAGTTATTTAAAACTTTACTTTAAATCAGATATATCTAGGGACCACGCCGTATAACACGGAACGGTTTTCCTTCCAAGAATACCAGTGCAAATAACAAAACAGCGCAATGCGTTTTGGAAAAATGAAGCGATTATAAGACCCAAGTCCTATCACACAAAGCAACGCAAGCCGGGGGATAGGGTTTTCCCTTATAATAGCCTAACATGCTTGATACGTTAAAACAAATCACTTGATACTATTATAAGTGCATAGTGTCAAAACAATTTCAATCATAAGTATCAATCATAGATGGCATAAGTGCCCCATACCACTATGTCGCCATATAAAGGTTTACAATCAAAACCGCAAAATGTTGTATTGGAAGTTGGATTTCCATCTGTGAACCGAGGCAAGGGATCGTCCTCACCGCTTCGAGACGCTCTATCCTGTGTCTCAGGCAAGTACTCTGTCAATCCTTTGGATCGTCAGGGCCGGTCCACCGATGTAGATTAAAATGCCTGAACACTGCGTTTCCCCACCCTATGGGGCGTCAATGAGCCAAATGACTCCATCAGACCCGGATCGCCCGATCTAACCGAGGCACCTCGCAATCCATCATCCACATAAGTAAAATGTCCCGGCGTGTAAAACCCAAAACACCACTCCTAGCTAGAAGGAAACGCATGCCCTCCCTGATGTCCTCTCCCGTTTCTGGTTCACTGTGAGGCTCACGAATTAACGCTACACAAAGCTATGCTGTATTAAAGCCGTGCTTTGATCATCAACCACAAGACTCTACTTTACAATAGAAGCCTTGATCATTTGCATCTCAGCATGCCACACAGGCAATTCATGCCATGCAATTGATATCTATAGATATATAACCTCTGAGCTTGTTCGTCTCAGAGAAGGGCGTTAAGCAAGAGAATAAATTCTCCGCCGCCAAACAGATATATATTTAATAGAAATCAATCAACATAGAATAAAATCCAATGTCAGACACACATCCATTTACAAGTCCGTTCTGGGTCTGAACGGAACCGGAGGAACCTTATTCCTCGCATATCCATCGATCTCCAAGTACGTCTGGACGATCACCAACTGATTCTCTCCTCTTGGGTGTACAGCCCAATCAAGATCATCAGTAATTATCCAAACGATGTGAAGACCTCCGGTCTTCAACCACTGTCTTCATCGTCAACTTCTCGTCGATTCAGTTATTCAGAATGGGATAAACTCGGTCTTTCCGAATAGCTCGCGTATATAATAAACAAGTGTTATAAAAACACAACATATGCCTTATTCTAATCCAGAACATTCCTTTATTCAAATATTCTTTTACTTTGGAAAAGATTCCCATTAATTTTATCAAAGATAAATTCTTTAAATTTATTATTTAATCTTCCTTTGAATATCAATTCAAACCATATTATGGTTTATCCAAACTAGTCGGGATTAACGAACCTTACCGAAGTAATCATTTGTTTTAAATTTCCCAATCACAACCTATTCATCCCATGAAGTAAACTGGTAATACTTCATATCTAACACCACTGTGTTATCGGTAAATTGAATTACCATTTCACGTTCAAATCTAATTAAAGATTTAACTATCGCCTGGAGCAAAACTGGTGATACTCCATTCTCGATCATTTCAATCTAATTAAAGATTCATTAAAACTCCACTTGGTTTTAATCTTCCCAAAAATCAATATTAATGATTGTTTAACTTGGGAAATCATACCCTTTCTTTAACTGGGTTAAAGAACCAATGTCATTTAAAACACGGTTCACGATAAACCCAAAATCACATTCTATTCCATCAGCCTTTAACCGTAAATTAACAAGTGAACAATTCCCTAAGCAATAACCCCGAAGGCCGAAACCAACATCAGATCAGTAACCAGGAAACCATTCAACTTAACGAATCTCCAGTTAGTTTCTGATTTTCTTAACTCCGTTGGTCTAAGAACAGTATCATTAAAGATACCATTCACGACAACCCAAAATCACATTCCATTAACCATGGAATCTTCATGGAAAACAAATCGATATATATAATAGATATAAACTTCCATATCCGACTAACAATATAAATGGAATAACGGCAAAGCCTTTTAAATTCCATATATATTAGGAGTCGTCATCCACAGAAATTCACTTCTATTATTACCAAATTGAATTCCATTCCATTCCAATTTATTTTATTTAAATTGGAAAACTTTACTTTGGAAAATCTCCTTTAAATCTTAACAAAAGATTTATAAATTCCAAATCACATTTCACTGTGAATCGGGTAAAAGAACGAATGTCGTAAAAACATAGTTCACAACAAACCCAATTCACATTCCATAAATTATCGGGTTAAAGAACAAGTGTCATTTAAAGCACCGTTCACGATAAACCCAAAAATCAATTCCAATTCAATTCCAATTAAATATCATTTAATTGGTACATTTCATTAAATCTAAAATAAAAAGATTTAATCCTTTTTCTCAACTGGGTTTAAGAACAGTGTTAATGAAGACACCATTCACGACAAACCCAAATCCCATTTGATATTAAATACAAGGCTCTGAATAGAAAATATATCGGCTTATATTCAATATCAAATTCTATGACCAACAACTATCGTATTAGAAATGACGATATAAATATATCTTTTAAATTTCCATAACAATATCTGTATAATCACGAAATCCAACATCGAAACATTCCGAAGACATTTTCGATTCAAATCCATTTCCAATTTATATATTGGAAATTTCGGTTATCTTCAAAACCATTTCCAATCCAATTTATTTATTTAAAAAATATTGGATTTATTATTCTAGTTCAAAACTAGTTCATTTCAATAAAAATCTATTTTTATCTTTTCAAATATCGAATTTTTTCATCCCAATTCTTTCCAAATCATTTCTTATTATTTTACACTAATTATCGATATTTTTAATAATTTTATCAAGGCCCGTACATTCGATTTCCATAAACGGCCATCGAACTGCACTTACAGCAACCTTTTCCAAATTTGATTTGGACATAATTCCAAATCCAACCGTTAGATTTCAAATCTATGACATTCGTTAGAAAGCTCTTTTCGATATGAACTCAACGGTTCCAGTTTTAGGAGAATCCGACGGTCGGATCTCCCGTAATATCCGTTCGAAGTCAATGGTTGAAATTCGCGAACTGCCGCAACGGGGCGCGTTCTATTCAGGCCATTATATAATATATAATATATATTTCGTCGATTTCCATTTAAAATGTATTTTATATATCGTTTTAAATTCATTTTCAAAACGATTTCAACTTCCATCTCAAATTCAAATCAAAATTGAATTTTCCAATATAAATTCTTTTTAAATTCATTTCAAATCGATTTCAAATCGATTTCAATTCTATTTAAATTTAATTCGAATTTCAATTCTATTCGAATTTCAATTCTATTTCAATTTCAAATCGAATTTCAAATTAATTCGAATTTTATTTTTATTTCAATTCGAATTTCAAATTCAATTTCAATTCAAATTTCAAATTCAATTTCAATTTAATTCGAATTTCAATTCTATTCAAATTTCAATTCTATTTCAACTTCATATTCAATTTCAAATCAAAATTGAATATTCCATATCATCGGTATATAAATGATAATATTTTCAAAACAGTAGATTTTGAAATCAATTCCTTTTCGATATTCATTATAAAAATGAATAAAATCGATCTAAATATCGTTCACGTCAAAATGGCGTTACTCTAATCAACTCGACTTTATATATTTAAATATATTCTTGTCCATCCCAAATCGGACCTCAAAATCATATTTTGATTCTTTTCCGATTTTTATTTGAAAATATTCGTTATTTTAAAATATTCTTTCTTTTAAAATATTCATTCTTTTTTGAACTGGAATCAGACACAGCCAATTACCATATAATTTGATTATATGGATTTCACACAACAAATGTGTATAACAACAATGAAAATAACAATCCATCATCCAGAGTGCATTCTACAGTGCATAAGCATCAAATATAAATATTCAACGCTTATAACAGCCTGTCAATCAATCGATCGACATACAACTAAATATCGGAATTAGTGTATGTCCAATATCATCCCAATACCCGTGTGGGGTTTCAAACAATCAAACACAGGTTTATTTGTGCAGTTGGGCGATTTGTAAAATTTATCGTCCCAATCAATATCAGTCAAATGTGTGTACATAAACAAATCGTCCAATTTATTTATAAATATTTATTTTATATACACGTTAAAAATTATATTTTTAACTATAAAATATTTATTTTCCTTCCACATCACACAATCAACTTTCACAACAGATCAATCAAACATACAAGTCATCCATGGTCTGTGGACGACGGGTGTCGGGTGCTGCTAAACACCATCTGCATCCTAGTATATATTTCAAACTAGAAAATAAAATTAAAAGTGAGGAGTTCTCACCTTGGGGTCCCACTCCACCATTCTATTCTGAATTTCTGAACCATTTGGATTTGCCTAAAATTCCAATGCGATCCTTTCCCGCTGTTCACAGTAAAAATCGCATTTTTAATATGATGTTTATTTTAAAAATCACATCTTTATAATGACACTTCATATATACAAATCATATACTTTTTACAACGCCTCTTTCTATATAAAAATTATATTTTTATAACTCTACTTCTTATATAAAGATCGAATTTTTATCGCTATACATACAATAAAAATCGCAATTTTATTTTGATACATATATAAAAATTATCTGTTTACATCGCTACTTTCTATATAAAAATTATATATATATATATATATATATATATATATATATATATATATATATATTTATATCGTTGACTTCATATATAAAAGAACATATTTTTATTCCTCTACATAAAATAAAAATCATATTTTTATTTCTCTAACTTCTTGATAAAAATCATATCATTATTTCTACTTCATATATATAAAAATCGTATCTTTCTAACTTCTCCTTCAACATAAAAATCATATTTTTATATCGATGTCTACTTTAAAAAATAATCAAACCTTTTCGCTATTAAAAATCTCTTCTTTGCGCTATTAAAAATCTCATCTTTGCTCTATAAAAAATCACGTTTTTATTTCGCTACCATATTGATAAAAAATCATATTTTTCTATTGCAAATGAATAAATAAAAATCATTGCTTTCTATAGAAAATCAATAAATAAAGATCATTACTTTCTATTTTTTTTTTAAAAATCACTTTAAAAATCAAATCTTTGTATCCGTTTCTATAACAAAAAAAAACTGATTTACAAACAAAAATGATGTAAATAAAAACTGATTTAAATAACACCTCAGATTTAAAGACAATAAAGCTCACGGTTTATAACTTCAAGGAGGAGGAGGTGGTCTTGGCTTCGGCGGTGCTTGGTGGAGGGTCGGAGGGGAGCTCGACGGCGGTGGGCGGTCTGCACGGTGATGGGAGGCGGCGGTTTCTGGTTGGAGGGAGGGTTTTGGGTCTCGAGGGTGCTGGAGAGAGAGAAGAAGGGGGTGGTTGAGGGGAGGATGATCGGAGGGAGGAGGCGACGGTTTGGGGCTCCGGCGGCGAGCCTATTGGGCGGCGGCGCAGATCGGAGGGTGGGGGGGTCGATCGACGGGAGGTTTTTTTTCTTTTTTTTTCTTTTATCAATTTGGAAAATAACGAAAAAGGGGGGGTTGACTTCGGGTAAGAGAGAATAGGGGGATGTATATAAAAATTTATATATTTTATTATTTTTAAACTTTCAAAAAGTAACTTTTTATTTTGACCTCTAAACAAGACCCACTGACTGTCGTCCATAACTAATTAAGCTGATTCGATCATTTCGATCAGTTGCCGCCAAAATCAAAATATAAATATATATATTGAATTTGAACGCGCATTTCAATTTACCGGGGCCACATACTGACTATAAAAATTATAGAAAAATTATTTCTAGCTTCGGATTGACGATACGGTCCTAACAAAACTAATCTCGTCAAATTCTGAGACCGTTTGAAAAATGGCCATTTTCTGGTCGATCGAAATTGACTAAAACTGTCAAAACACGTTTTACTTCGCCACGCTCACATATTGATTCAAAAAATTATGCAAATTGGAATCTAGCAATAATTTGACATCCCGGATCCAACAAAAGTGGTTTCGTCGAAAAAAGAAGGCCGTTTGCAAAATTTTCATTTTTAAGGGCCAAAATTCCATAACGACTATTCTGAATTTTCAACTGGACATAACTTTTTATTCCCACTATGAAATTTCAAATTTTCAGATTTTTTGGAAAGATATTTCCAAATAGCTTCCAATATTTTTGGTTTTGCCAAAATCCAGTTTATTTTGAATCCTGTACTTTCATTTGAAATTTGAAATCGAATTTTCGAACTACCGCGCCATTTTCAATTCCTTTTAAAATTAAAAATAAATATTTATATCCTAACGATGATTCAAAAAATTAGTCTCACGTCCTTAAAACTAAACATAATTAGGCTCACATCCTCCCGTTTACAAACATATAAATAACATCCCTATTTTTGAACTTGCGTCATATTTTTTACTAATTTGCCCATATTAAAGATTACGGGAGAAATTTACGGACCAGATCCGATATTGGTTATTGCATCATATCCGATAATTTTTATTACTCATTCAATATTTACAGAAACATATTCTTTTCTTCATGGCGGTGGCTTCTTCATGAATTTCTTAAGTTCGAATTTAATCTGCCAACAAAACTCAAGCTGATCTACAAATTTTGAACAAATTTATTTTGGATGAGCTGGTGTTTCAGAGTTATAACTTGATCAATCTTTTAATTATTAATATGGATGCGTCTTCGTCAAGGTATTTTTTTACTTTTTAATTTTTTCTGCCAATTTTGTATACTGATGTTATTTTGTCTATTCGATTTATGTTTATGTATTATTTTTAATTATTTTAATTATCTAGGTTTATTGCAGGACAGTTTTCTGATTTTATAAAGTTTTATTTTTTTGATATGTTTTGGATAACATGATATATATTAATTTGGCAACATTTTTCGATAGATAATCTGTTTAAATTTGTAAAAGTATGCACATTTTTTGTATATTAGCATATATACATGCAACTTTCGGTATAATATTTGTGTATGGAATTATTCTTTAAAGTTTCGAATATTTACATCAATATATGCAATTATTATGATCAAATGCATGCATGTATGATATTGTATTAAGTACACATTTTCAATTATGGTTCCTATGCTTAATACTTGTTTGCCATAATTCAATTATCTTAAATATGTGCAAAAATTTATGTAGTAAATTTTTGCGTATAGTATTCAAAAAATCAAATAACTTGCATGAGTGGGTGCAAATATTTTAAATATGTGCATTCCTACATGCTATTATTCTGTTATACATCGTTTACACAACTGTTATGTTTATGTGCATTTTGGTATGCTAATATATTTTAAATCTGCATACATTTGTGAATTTAATATTACATATGTGAAAATTGCTCGGAATTCGAGTATTTGCACTAATATATGCAATTATTGTGAAAAAATTCATTCATGTATGATAATATATTACGTACATGTATTCAAATATGTTTCTTGAATACTTACGTGCAATAATGCAATTATTTTTAATAATTGCATACATTTATGAATTAATTTTTTGCATAAAGTATTCAAAAAACCAATTAACTTGCATAAGTGGATGCAAATATTTTAAATACATGCATTCCTGAATGCTATTATTCTGACATAAATCGTGTAAAGAATTGTTATGTTTATGTGCATTCAGATATGCTAATATTTTCGAAATCTGCATACATTTGTGAAGGTAATATTACGTACGTGAAACTAACTCTGTATTGCCCATATTATTGCTGTTCTTTAAACTAATGTTTTGTTATCTATTTTTTTTGTTAAGTTTTTTCCCTATAGCAATTGCTGTTGTATCTGGAGAAGGTGAGGATAATTGGATTTGGTTCTGTGAACAACTCAAAGACTTTCTTAAAGACGATTATATAAGCTGTTTTCATATCTGATTGTCATCCTGGTATTCTTGGTCGTCCATCCTCGTCCAAAAGGTTGAAGTCTGCGGGTGAATTTACAAAAACTACTAGATGTGGTTTGTGGAAGAAGTTGGGTCCTAATAAACTAACATGTTCTTCACTGCAAGATTAGATGTTTTTTTGTAATTTTTTTAATAAACTTGTTTACTCACTACAATTTATAGAAATGTAACTTGCTGTTTTAGAATTTTTTCAGTAATTTAATGTTAGATTTGTGTTTTTACCATTTATTTTTGTCATTACTTGTGTTAAATCGATTATGCTGTATAGTTTTATATATGTCTGCAATTATGATGCTTATTTGCATAAAACTATGCAATTTTCTGTATTTTTTGTATCTAATGTCAAAAAAATTGATACACTTTATTAAATGTATTAAAAATTCATTCGTCATTACATTCAACTAATAAATTATTTCGTTAACAAATCCTGTATACACGTATTTTTCGTTGTTGCATAGAAGTATGCAACAATCTTTAATATTTGCATGAATTAAACCATCCGTTAACATTTACTTATAATACGTAATCACTATGTCTGTAATTTATCATTTACAATTTATAATTTTTTTAATTTACTCAACAATTACTAAGTCTGTAATTTCGTAATTTCTCCAAAATATTATACAACAAAGTTGCATACTCAGTAGTCAATAACATAAATATCCACAACATGTGGAGATATGATGTAAGTTTTTGCAGTTGTAACACTACTTATATTGAAAATTTGCATTTAATTATGCACAATATTATGACAAAGTACAGACATGTAAGCATCAATTCAGAAGTTAATTCAAAACTGTAAGTCCTTAATTCATTGCCCAAAATAACAACACATTCAGTTCGCACAGTACAAAACCATGTCAATGTAGTCTACACAGAAAAGCATTAAACGTTTTTACACAACATGTACACAACCCCAAAATTACAAACAATACAAACAACATCTCTTGGGCACTATAGCTATCTCCATCTCTTGGGCAACCAGATTATCTTCTACCACATTTGGTCTCTGCAGAAAAAATCATAGATTATTTTAAGAAAACCTTGATTAAAATTAACTACTTAATAAACTATCAAAAGGTATAAACACTCTTATTGATAATTGCACAAATGTTTGCAATTATTCATCAAATTTGCACAAAATTGTGCAACAATTACTCTAATAAACAAAGAAAGCATGTACCAGTACCTATTCTTAATACCTATTCTATCATATCCCAGTACCTTGAAATTGCATACGAACGTGCCAAAATTTAATTCAACACACTTTCCTTTTACGATTCAGACTAAAATCATACAATCATATACTATTTCTTATTAATTTCTCAAAATCAATCAAAAAAATTCCTATAATCACCATATTTCAGCAAGATATTAGCAATATTACCTTCGTCCTCGCCAATCAAAGTAATTTGCAGCCGACGATAAAGATTTTTTCGTCAGATAAGAGTACTATCCTTATTTTAAAGGTGAATATTGGCTTCTGAGTAGAAATATCGAGTACTTGATTGAACTTTCGAAGATTGTGGAAACTAGGGTTTTGAGAGGATTTTACGGACCGGTTTGATGAAATAAAGGAAAAATGAAACGTTACCGAAGAATGCGAGATTTTAAAATTAATAAAGGGTATTTGCGGAATAATTCCTTCCGCTTTTCAAAAATAGGGACTTGTTTTGTATTGTTTTTATCGTCGGGTTTTTTCCTATTTTTTGAAACTTTATAGGGACCTGTATAAAACGCACCCAATAAATATATACGTTGTAATTCTATTCAAAATAAATTTCTCGTCGTAATTATTTAAAATAATTCATTTTAAATATCCAAAATTCGCTAAAATTGCCAAAATAAAAATTTTAAATTGGCTCAGATTTTCCGGGTTGTTACACAATCTCTTTGAATTCAAGCTTGCGCGTTGTCAAGTATCAATTCCATTTGCAATCTCTTCTTCGATTGAGTCTATGAACGTTGATTTGGATCCAAGCAATCTCTTTTTTTGATATGAATTTTCAATCAGAATTTTCTTTGATTTGTGCTTGAATTTGGATGATTTACTGCCGATAAGGATTGGGTGTTTATATAGCATTAATCAGATATTTTCTGCTTTGATTTCGTGAATGACTTGGTCATGATATATTCGTGAATTTTGGGGCTTTTGAAATGGCTTTGAATTGTTCTTGCGACGGATCTGGTGATTTGAATTCTTACCTTACGAAATTTCTGATTTGAATTCTGCTGTATATTCTGGAAAAATTATTAATGAAAAAAACTTGCATATCTACTTTTCTGAAGAAAATAAACTTTTGATAGTTTTATTGCTAAAAATTCGTATGGACTTTCTTTTCCTGTGATAAAACACACTTGAGCAGATCTTATACTTTATTTTGTCATACTGTTCTTTGCACTTGAATCATTTGGCATGCTTGTGTTTCTCTTGTATATGAACTGATACTTGAACTAATAAGAATAGATTTCACCCACTTGGTTGTGCCTTTGAACAGAAGCAAAACTTGATCATTTTTGCACTGATGAGGATAGTTGCTTTACAGATTATCCATTGAACAGTTACTGCCCTGAACATCTTCATACTGTTTCATATTGATATAAATAGTTGCTTTACATGATTACCCCTTTTCCTTGAACTAATGCTTCTGTATATTTGGGGCCCCTTGTTGTTGATGTTAGTCCATATCGTGGTTTTATGTTCCCATTTCAAATGCTTCACCATGTATATAATCTTCTTTGTGTGCATTACCTTGTACAGCCATTTTTGCATACCTTGTCTTGGCTTGAAAACTATTTAACCAATTGAAATCCTGACTTGTGTTTTAAAGTAAAATTGATGCCTGTTGAAACATAATTATATCATGCTTGTACATCATACTGCACGGCCTATCTATCCCTTGACTTTATGAATCAATGTGAATTTTCTGAAATGTAAACTTCTTTCATAGTGACATGATGTTGTCCATTTGTAAACAGTTGTCTTTTTCAATGTAATTTCTTATGAGCACTTTGTCTATACTGCTGTATACACCTGCCTTGATATTGAAACAGTTTGTGCACCATACTTTGCTCCATTTTGGCTTGTAGACTGTATTGTTGTTCTTGCTTATTCTTGCACTTGACTCGCCTATTTGCATGCTTGTATTGACCTGTGGCATCTTCATTGTGCTATGCACATGTAAGACCTGTTGTGTGTTCATGATGGCATGTGTGCTCAGCCCCTTTGAGTATTGGCATGATCATTGTATCATGTTGACCTGAGTTTGCTGGTCCATATTTAAACTCAGTTTTGCTATGACATCTTTGTTGTGCCATTTTCATGTGGTCTTGCCGATCATCTTTTAACTGATAAGTTGACATTGCCTTGCACTATGTCGAGTAGTTTTTAACTTGTTCGATGCATACATGTTCATTTGTATTGTTTATGGTTTTGTATATTTGCAGTTTCATGTATATGTTCATGTGATCTGTTCTTTGTCCATATTCACTTGAGCACTGTTAAACATTGTTGTACCATGCTGCTTTGTGGTCATGTGGTTGAACATGCATGTTGCCTGCGTATATGTGCACTCAGTTGAGTTGGTCCATGTGGATGCTCCTCAGTTGCTATACTGTATTTTGATTGGCGAGGCAGTGCACACATGTATATTTATGCATGTGTGTACATACAGCCATTCAAAATAATATTCATGTCCTCGCATATCAGACCAAGTCATAAAAATGATGAGAAATACACCGAAATTCTGAGGTAAATTAAAATTTAAATAAAAAAAATTATTTGCTAGTATTTAAATGTTAATTTTGTTCCAATTTACTGCGTGTGTGTTTTTATGACAGATATGGAGATTATTGGTGTAACACCCCGTAATTTGAACATAAAAATTCACAAATTAAAGTATACTTAATTAAGTGAAATGGGTTGCGCAGAGAAATATATGAATATTGATATATATATATATATATATATAATTGAAAATTAAATAAATAAATATGCAAAAATGTTCAAAATAGTGAATTGGGAGAGGGGAACAACCGAACCGGCCGATTTTTGAAGTCGACCCGAGCTCGCTGGGTCGACTAGGGGTTAATCCAGGGTGTTTGGCTGTCAACCCGTGGGCCGATTCGCTCAAATGCAGATTTTGCATTTGAATGGTTCTCATGGTTCAGCTTTAATCTAAAGGCCTTAGATGGTTCCTACACTTGACTTCTTCCCCAAGACATGCTTTGATGGCTAGGATCTAAACTAAGGTTAATCCTATGGCTAAAACTATCCTAGTCTTCTATAAAAAGACCCCTAACCTAAACCTAAATGCTCATTATTCAATCCTATAGCTAAACTATGCCAAAATGTTCTCTCATGGCCTCCACCCTCATCCTCTTGTCATAATCTCCATCTCTAATCATATGAGAGAGTTTCTAAAGAAGTATAAGAGTTCCTAAGCTTCCTTAAGTGTTTCTAAGTTTGATTCAAGGCTTTTCTTCATCAAAGCTAGGATCTTTATTATTGATTTGGCTCAAGGGTTTTCATTTGGAGCATTCTTATTTGGAGTTTTTGAGTTGATAGCTTAGTGGCTTCGTCTCAATCTTTTAATATATTCATAAGAAGGCTAATTAACAAGTTGTGAGTTTTCTATAGCCTTAATGACCAATTATTGAAGTGATTATGATAGGATATGATGAGGTTATGGCTATGAATGTGGATCAATGCATGTTATGCAAGTTATATGCTATGTGTTAATGATGTTATGCATGTTATGCAAGTTATGTTCTATATGTTCATGAAGTTATGCAAGTTATGCAAGTCATATGATACATGTTCATGATGTTATGCAAGTCATATGCTATGTATTTGAGGTATTATGCAAGTTATGCAAGTCATATGATATATGTTCATGAAGTTATGCAAGTTATGCAAGTCATATGATACATGTTCATGATGTTATACAAGTTATGCAAGTCATATGCTAGGTGTTTATGATGTTATGCAAGATATGCAAGTCATATGAGAAACATTGATCCATTATGACACCATGATATGCAAGTTTGGTGTATGATTATATGCTAGTTCATACATGATATGTTATGCAAGTTTGGTGTATGATTATATGCTAGTTCATACATGATATGTTATGCAAGTTTGGTGTATGATTATATGCAAGTTCATCTATGATATGTATGCAAGTTTGGTGTATGATTATATGCAAGTTCACATATGACATGTTATGCAAGTTTGGTGTTTGAAGATATGCAAGTAACATGTGCAAGTTTACACCTTAGTATGATATGCATACATATGCAAGTTAACCCCTTTGTATGTCATACATACATATGCAAGTTTACCCCTTTGAATGATATAAGACACTTATGCAAGTTAACCTCTTTATGACATATGTGATTCATGCAAGTTTGGGTTGATTATTTATGCTAGTTGGGTTGATGCTATATGCATGTTGACACCTTTAAACCCATGTTGATGCTAATGTTATGCAAGTTGAACCCATTGTATTTGTGATGAATCTTCCCTTTTATGTCATGTTGGCGAATTACGTGGGGAACGATGGGGTTAATAAACATGTTAATGAAATGGTGTGAAGTTGGTATGATTATGCATACCATAAAGTGGATGGACATAATTGAGTCAATTATGTACATCGTTAAATTTGTAATTAATTAGTGATAATTAATACAAATTATGGGGGTGATTAATTAGGTGTAATTAATCGACTAAGACACAAGGTTGGACCCTTTTGTAGCATAAGACTGCCCGGAACCGACCGGCATATCCAGCGGCTACAAATGATTGGCCCAATGTGAGAGGTCTTAGGCACAAACTATATACGTGACAAGTGTAAAGACACGAGGTTAGACTCGGTTATGGCGTAAGGCTGCCCGGACCCGACCGGCAAATCCAGCTGCCATGAGAGATAGTCTAATGTGAGAGGTCTCTACAATGGTTACGTTCTTAATCAATTAAGAAACACTTAACCATATTAGCATGTAGAGGACATGGGGGGGTTAAGTGGGTGCCTTGGGTGGCATGTGGAAAAATCTAGTAGTTGCCTTGGGTGGCAATAGAAAATACGATTAGAATACTTAACCGAAGTGGAACATGTAATTAAACATGATTAAAGGGTTAAGTAAGTGCCTTGGGTGGCATGGGAAAATCTAGTGGTTGCCTTGGGTGGCAATAGAATATAAGATTAGAATACTTAACCAAAGGGGAACATGTAACTAAACGTGATTAAAGGGTTATGTGGGTGCCTTGGGTGGCATGTAGAAATCTAGTGGGTGCCTTGAGTGGCAATTAAAATATGATTAGATGACTTAACCAAACCTTAACATGTAGGTGGGCATGATTATGAAAAAGGGGTTAAATGGGATGCACTAGATTAAATGACAAGCTTAAGTAGTAGCTTGTGGGGGCCTTGAGTGGCAATTGAAATAAGATTAAATGACAAGCTTAAGTAGTAGCTTGTGGGGGCCTTGAGTGGCAATTAAAATATGATTAGATGACTTAACCAAACCTTAACATGTAAGTGGGCATGATTATAAAAAGGGGTTAAGTGGGATGCACTAGATAAAATGACAAGCTTAAGTAGTAGCTTGTGGGGGCCCATTTCAACCAGTAACCCATATGTATATTATTGGGCTCGACCCAAGTCAAGGATGGGACACGCGTACTGGGCTTGACTGTAAGAGGCCAAAACGGGGTAGCGGTGGCAACGCGAGTCCAACGGGTTTCATATGCGTGTGTGGACCCGGGTTGGTAGGTAAAACGTTGTTGCATTGTGTAGGTATAAGCCATGCACCATTGATTATCGGGTTGCCACTTTGGGGAGTGATACACCCCACTATGGGGCCAGCACGGGTATCTACGTTAGGGAGTCGATCGCTTGGGGAGTAGTGGGTACACCTAGTGGAGATAGGGGCAGACGACACCTATGTAGTCAGCTAGGGGTACAAGAAACTACTGGGTAAAATTTCTAAGTACACTTAGTGGGATCAACCTTTAAGTAGGAATTACCCTTGGTGGGTAGAACTGGTGTGGTGCAGTGTAGGAATTACCCTTGGTGGGTAGATCTAGGGTGGTGCAATATAGTAATTATCCTTGAGTGGATAGGCGCGTCTTTACCGTTATCTTAGTTTATCCTAAGTCGAGTTGGCTACTTTGTGTAGTCATTTATCCCCAATCGTACCGTACCAGGTTTATATCATACCCTAATTACTTTAATGATTGTATTGTTAAGGTTATAGGGCTCACTCAGGCTTATGTCTGACCCCGTTGTTTTTACCTTTTTTCCCCAACCCTCAAGTTCTCAGAGTGGGCCTAGCACTAGTGGGCTTTGATCAGATTGCTTTATGTATCTTTTGGAGCTTGGACTCTTGAAGAAAAGCTCGGTTATCTTTTCTATTATGGCTATTAGTATGTAGTGGGATTATGTACTTATATTTTAACGAGATGGATATTTTGTACTTGACTCTTGTTGGTTTTTTTGAGATCTAACCAAATATGTTTAACTTCTGCTGCAATGAAATAATGTTTTAAATTTCAAGTATTACATATATCTGTCTTGTTGTAATTTTTCAGTTCTATATTCACTTAAATACTCCACCGAAGCTAAGGCATTCCCTTTGTGAGTGACCTTAGCGGGTGTGGGGTGTTACACGTGGTATCAGAGCTCAAGGTTACCAGAACAGATAAAATTTTTTAGAAAACTATTTTTCTAAAAACTTTTTTGGAAGAAGTATTTTCAAAAACATTTCTTTTAAGAGAAAAGTTTTTGAAAGAAAAGCATAATCCCCAAATATCCATATCTTTATCCTTCGGATTCTCCGTTTTGAATCTCTTCCTCTTTCTCTTTTTGAATTTTCCCTCCGCGAATAGATGTCTTTTTAAGATAAATAAGGACTTCCGCATGAAGGACGGAAGAACCACTTCAAGGGACTAAGACGTTTGCCAGGCTAAGAAGTTAGTCCAAGGAGGTGGAGGGCTTATGGGTACCTTTAAGATGGACGAGAGAGGAAGGTTCAAATAGCTATTAGGTAAATAAAGGACGAAACCTCATCGTGGTAAGAAGGCCACGAAAGGAGAATGTGAAGGGGAAGGCTAGTTGTTTTGGAAATAGGACACCTTGGGGTTGTCCAAAGAGGTAAGGACGAAGTACAGGATCTTCTGGAGGGTAGATGTATTCCCTCACGACGGGTATACCTGATGGGGGTAGGACCGTCTAAGTTGAAATTTGGTTCTCTCGATCATCCTGTTCGAACTTTATTCGACTCTGGCGCACCACATTCGTTTATCTCATCATCATTAGTTGAGTCACTGCACCTAGACACCAGTTTGGTAGATGATCCCGTGGTTGTTTCAAACCCAATTGGGAGGGCTCCACTTGTTTGTCCATGATATGTTTGGGTTTGAAGATTTCCATACTTAGCGTTGAGTGTAGAGGTGATGCTTTTGTTTGGGCTTCACGGGCTATGGGTTGATTTTGGGCATGGACTGGTTATCCAGTAATGGTGTCGTTCTTGATTGCGAAAGGAGAGTTGTTAGGCCCATGACCCGCTTGGGTAACACTCTTGAGATCTTTTGAAATCCCATAGATTCTGTTATGCTAAGTTATCTTGAATCGCTTGACGCTTCGGTCGAGAGTTTGCGATCTGTTAGAGTGGTCCGGGAATACTCGGATGTGTTTGGGGAGGTGAAGGGCTTACCTCCGAAGCGGGAGATAGACCTCCGAATATATCTGGTAGACGATGCTAAACCAGTATCTGTGTCAGTGCGCCACATGGCTCCTCGTGAGAGGAGGGAACTCCATAAGAAAGTAGGGGAGTTGCTTGAGAAGGGGTTCATAAGACGAAGTATATCGGAGTGGGGTGCTCCAGTAGTTTTAGCCACGAAGGCAGATGGGTCCCTCAGACTTTGTGTAGACTATATAGAACTCAACAAGCTCATAAAGAAGAATAGACACCCATTGCCAAGGGTTGATGATCTTTTTGATCGGTTGGTTGGCGCCTCAGTGTTTCGCAGTGGGACTTGGCCACGGAGTTTCATCAGTTATGAGTGACTGAGGATAGTATAGAGAAGACTGCCTTTAGGACTCCGGATGGTTTCTATGAGTGGCTGGTGATGCCATTTGGTTTGACGAACGCCCCCGCATATTTTGTTGATTTGATGAGTAGGGTGTTCAGGGAGTACCTAAACAACTTCGTAGTGGTCTTTGTGGAGGACATCTTGGTCTTTTCTAAAAGCGAAATAAGTTTTCGTGTGTGCTGAACAGGTTAAGCGGAGCCAGTTATTTGATATACGGTGGTTCTGGAGTGAGACTGGCAAGGACATCCAGAGTTGGACAAAGGCTTAATTATTCAGCCGTTTTTACTAGTATCATCTCACGTAGGTCGTCTGAATTCGAAGGAGGTGTCCCTTGGGTGTTTGTCTGATATTGGTTTAGGCCTTTGGGGCTTGCATTTGGGGGATGTCGAGTTCGACTAGGATGGTCTGTGTGAGAGATGGATAGTTGTGACGATTTTGTATGAGAGAATATCCTGGTTTTCTCCAGAAGTGGAGAAAAGCATGCCCTACATCTTAGGGAAGTGTTGGAGGCTCTTCGAGCGCATAGTCTTGAGACAGCAAAGGTGGATGGAGTTCTTAGCATCCTATGATTTCGAGATAGCGTGGTGGCGGACGCCTTGAGCGGAAAAAGGTTGTCCTTGAGTCCATTGTTCGTGGAACGACGAAGCTTGGAATTTATCTCTATGTTTGATTTCAGACCTTCCGTTGACTTTATACCCGATTTGCTAGCATCATTGGAGGTCAGACCTACCCTTTTGAGACAGATTGGCGAGGCACAGAGGGACGACCCACAGTTGGTTGAGTTGGTATAGAGGCTCATAAGGGGGGAGTCGTCCAGCCATTTGAGTAGGTACACCCTAGACGATAGGGGGTGCTTGCGTAGAGACAGTAGACTTTGCGTACCGCAAGACGAAGGTTTGAGGAAGGCTATTTTTGATAAGGCGCATCGTTTTAGGATGACTATTCATCCCGGTGGGGACAAGATGTACCAAGACATGAAGCGAGTTTTCTTTTGGGCCGGTTTGAAGAAAGATGTGGCCGAGTATGTCGCTAGATACTTGGTGTGCCAACAGGTGGAAGCGAAGCAAAAGAAACCGGGTGGGTTGCTTCACTCATTGGAAGTTCCGCAATGGAAGTGGGATAGCGTCTCGATGGATTTTATTGATGGGTTACCAAGATCGAGGAAGGGTAATACGGGAATCTGGGTTGTGGTAGATAGACTTACTAAGAGTGCCCATTTCATACCCGTGAAGAGCAAGAGGACTGTTCCATGTCTAGCTTCAGTTTATATTCGAGAGATAGTTCGGTTGCATAGGGAACATGACGTATTCCATGTGTCACATTTGAGGAAGTGCCTACATGAGACCGCAGAGGCGGTAGAGCCGAGCTTGCTTAAAGAAGTGGAGGTAGAGCGTGATGCGACTATTCAACGAGCTCCTACCCGCATCCTTGGGTCAGAGATTAGGAAGTTGAGAAACAGAGAGGTTCGACTAGTCAAAGTGAAAAGGGGAGAAGGTGAGAGTAAGGCTACTTGGGAGACAGAAGTGAAGATGCGTTCATTGTACCCATTTCTTTTGAGGGTATGTCTTTTAACTTCTCCTTTATCGTTTGTCTAATACTTATCTTATCTTTAGTATGTCCTCTCATTAGTACCTTTAACCTTTAGATAGGGTAAACCTATGGTTGAAACGTGTGTTTGAGACATGTTATGTTTGATGGATGCGTGTGGATGCAAGTGGTTGCTAGTGGTTGCTCGTGGATGCATATATACACACTCTAGGCACTAGATCGGCTCAATCACTTCATATTGCATATTGCATAAAATTGTGTGTAGGTAGCTATATTAATGGATGTATAATGGTTGTGTTATCACATGGATGATGCATTTTGATGAATGATTATGCACTCATGTAGAAATAGTATGTATCGATAGGGATCTTTCGCATACATATTGGATGCATGGCACTATCATGGTTTGCATTAAGGATGTCAATTAAATCAGTAGACCGCCTGATTTTGCATTAGACAGAGAACATATACACACACTCTTTGCATATGTTCATACAACATTAGAAACTCTAAGGACAATGGATGCCAGTGGTTGATGGTTTGAGTAGATGGTTGTTTGGATGGTAGGATACGTTCTTCTTGACTTAGAGATTTCGGGGACGAAATCCTTTAAGGAGGGGAGAATGTAACACCCCGTAATTTGAACATAAAAATTCACAAATTAAAGTATACTTAATTAAGTGAAATGGGTTGCGCAGAGAAATATATGGATATTGATATATATATATATATATATAATTGAAAATTAAATAAATAAATATGCAAAAATGTTCAAAACAGCGAATTGGGAGAGGAGAATAACCGAACCGACCGATTTTTGATGTCGACCCGAGCCTGCTGGGTCGACTAGGGGTTAATCCAGGGTGTTTGGCTGTCAACCCGTGGGCCGATTCGCTCAAATGCAGATTTTGCATTTGAATGGTTCTCATGGTTCAGCTTTAATCTAAAGGCCCTAGATGATTCCTACACTTGACTTCTTCCCCAAGACATGCTTTGATGGCTAGGATCTAAACTAAGGTTAATCCTATGGCTAAAACTATCCTAGTCTTCTATAAAAAGACCCCTATCCTAAACCTAAATGCTCATTATTCAATCCTATAGCTAAACTATGCCAAAATGTTCTCTCATGGCCTCCACCCTCATCCTCTTGTCATAATCTCCATCTCTAATCATATGAGAGAGTTTCTAAAGAAGTATAAGAGTTCCTAAGCTTGCTTAAGTGTTTCTAAGTTTGATTCAAGGCTTTTCTTCATCAAAGCTAGGATCTTTATTATTGATTTGGCTTAAGGGTTTTCAATTGGAGCATTCTTATTTGGAGTTTTTGAGTTGATAGCTTAGTGGCTTCGTCTCAATCTTTTAATATATTCATAAGAAGGCTAATCAACAAGTTGTGAGTTTTCTATAGCCTTAATAACCAATTATTGAAGTGATTATGATAGGATATGATGAGGTTATGGCTATGAATGTGGATCAATGCATGTTATGCAAGTTATAAGCTATGTGTTAATGATGTTATGCAAGTTATGTTCTATATGTTCATGAAGTTATGCAAGTTATGCAAGTCATATGATACATGTTCATGATGTTATGCAAGTTATGCAAGTCATATGCTATGTGTTTGAGGTATTATGCAAGTTATGCAAGTCATATGATATATGTTCATGAAGTTATGCAAGTTATGCAAGTCATATGATACATGTTCATGATGTTATACAAGTTATGCAAGTCATATGCTAGGTGTTTATGATGTTATGCAAGATATGCAAGTCATATGAGAAACATTGATCCATTATGACACCATGATATGCAAGTTTGGTGTATGATTATATGCTAGTTCATACATGATATGTTATGCAAGTTTGGTGTATGATTATATGCTAGTTCATACATGATATGTTATGCAAGTTTGGTGTATGATTATATGCAAGTTCATCTATGATATGTATGCAAGTTTGGTGTATGATTATATGCAAGTTCACATATGACATGTTATGCAAGTTTGGTGTTTGAAGATATGCAAGTAACATGTGCAAGTTTACACCTTAGTATGATATGCATACATATGCAAGTTAACCCCTTTGTATGTCATACATACATATGCAAGTTTACCCCTTTGAATGATATAAGACACTTATGCAAGTTAACCTCTTTATGACATATGTGATTCATGCAAGTTTGGGTTGATTATTTATGCTAGTTGGGTTGATGCTATATGCATGTTGACACCTTTAAACCCATGTTGATGCTAATGTTATGCAAGTTGAACCCATTGTATTTGTGATGAATCTTCCCTTTTATGTCATGTTGGCGAATTACGTGGGGAACGATGGGGTTAATAAACATGTTAATGAAATGGTGTGAAGTTGGTATGATTATGCATACCATAAAGTGGATGGACATAATTGAGTCAATTATGTACATAGTTAAATTTGTAATTAATTAGGGATAACTAATACAAATTATGGGGGTGATTAATTAGGTGTAATTAATCGACTAAGACACGAGGTTGGACCCTTTTGTAGCATAAGACTGCCCAGAACCGACCGGCATATCCAGCGGCTACAAATGATTGGCCCAATGTGAGAGGTCTTAGGCACAAACTATATACGTGACAAGTGTAAAGACACGAGGTTAGACTCGGTTATGGCGTAAGGCTGCCCGGACCCGACCGGCAAATCCAGCTGCCATGAGAGATAGTCTAATGTGAGAGGTCTCTACAACGGTTATGTTCTTAATCAATTAAGAAACACTTAACCATATTAGCATGTAGAGGACATGGGGGGGTTAAGTGGGTGCCTTGGGTGGCATGTGGAAAAATCTAGTAGTTGCCTTGGGTGGCAATAGAAAATACGATTAGAATACTTAACCGAAGTGGAACATGTAATTAAACATGATTAAAGGGTTAAGTAAGTGCCTTGGGTGGCATGGGAAATCTAGTGGTTGCCTTGGGTGGCAATAGAAGATAAGATTAGAATACTTAACCAAAGGGGAACATGTAACTAAACGTGATTAAAGGGTTAAGTGGGTGCCTTGGGTGGCATGTAGAAATCTAGTGGGTGCCTTGAGTGGCAATTAAAATATGATTAGGTGACTTAACCAAACCTTAACATGTAGGTGGGCATGATTATGAAAAAGGGGTTAAGTGGGATGCACTAGATTAAATGACAAGCTTAAGTAGTAGCTTGTGGGGGCCTTGAGTGGCAATTGAAATAAGATTAAATGACAAGCTTAAGTAGTAGCTTGTGGGGGCCTTGAGTGGCAATTAAAATAAGATTAAATGACAAGCTTAAGTAGTAGCTTGCGGGGGCCTTGAGTGGCAATTAAAATATGATTAGAGGACTTAACCAAACCTTAACATGTAAGTGGGCATGATTATAAAAAGGGGTTAAGTGGGATGCACTAGATAAAATGACAAGCTTAAGTAGTAGCTTGTGGGGGCCCATTTCAACCAGTAACCCATATGTATCTTATTGGGCTCGACCCAAGTCGAGGACGGGACACGCGTACTGGGCTTGACTGTAAGAGGCCAAAACGGGGTAGCGGTGGCAATGCGAGTCCAACGGGTTTCATATGCGTGTGTGGACCCGGGCTGGTAGGTAAGACGTTGTTGCATCGTGTAGGTATAAGCCGTGCACCATTGATTATCGGGTTGCCACTTTGGGGAGTGATACACCCCACTGTGGGGCCAGCACGGGTATCTACGTTAGGGAGCCGATCGCTTGGGGAGTAGTGGTACACCTAGTGGAGATAGGGGCAGACGGCACCTATGTAGTCAGCTAGGGGTACAAGAAACTACTGGGTAAAATTTCTAAGTACACTTAGTGGGATCAACCTTTAAGTAGGAATTACCCTTGGTGGGTAGAACTGGTGTGGTGCAGTGTAGGAATTACCCTTGGTGGTTAGATCTGGGGTGGTGCAATATAGTAATTATCCTTGAGTGGATAGGCGCGTCTTTACTGTTATCTTAGTTTATCCTAAGTCGAGTTGGCTACTTAGTGTAGTCATTTATCCCCAGTCGTACCGTACCAGGTTTATATCATACCCTAATTACTTTAATGATTGTATTGTTAAGGTTATAGGGCTCACTCAGACTTATGTCTGACCCCGTTGTTTTTACCTTTTTTCCCCAACCCTCAGGTTCTCAGAGTGGGCCTAGCACTAGTGGGCTTTGATCAGATTGCTTTATGTATCTTTTGGAGCTTGGACTCTTGAGGAAAAGCTCGGTTATCTTTTCTATTATGGCTATTAGTATGTAGTGGGATTATGTACTTATATTTTAACGAGATGGATATTTTGTACTTGACTCTTGTTGGTTTTTTTGAGATGTAACCAAATATGTTTAACTTCTGCTGCAATGAAATGATGTTTTAAATTTCAAGTATTACATATATCTGTCTTGTTGTAAATTTTCAGTTCTATATTCACTTAAATACTCCACCGAAGCTAAGGCATTCCCTTTGTGAGTGACCTTAGCGGGTGTGGGGTGTTACAATTGGACTAGATTGGAGCACAAGAAGACTGTGTCAATGTCAGTGAATGTTTTTTAACCGTGTATGTGTAATTGAGTGATCGAGTGATATGTAGTGAGGAATTTCTGTATATGAGAATGATTGTAGACACGACTGAAAAGAATTGTACTATTATTTGTAATAATCAAATTGATTAAAATAAAAATATATTTTTGTTGTTCAATTCAATCTGTTTATCATATTCAAATTTATTCAGTTAGTACAATTCCATGTAAAATACTATAACTGTGAATATACAATAGTGGAGTTATAATGTTGTACTATTTCAGATTTTGAAATAAAATATTTAATTGAATAAATATACTGTGAACTATGTATAATAGTATATTATTCAATAAATATTTATTTCTATGAAATGAAATATAAAAAAGTACAGTTACAAACACATTTAAATAATATTATACGTTTGTTATTATTAAACAAAAATCATACAACACATTTTTGTATCCAACATTATCCATTAATAGCTGCGCAATAAACGTTATTATTTAACGTTATCAATTCATTGATTACTTCCTTTATAATATATTTTCAAATTTCAAATGCAACTATTCACTTACCTATTTTTCATTCATTCCGTCTTTATTACTTTTAGTTTTAATTTCACGCCTAAGATTTCAATTTTGAATCTGTGTATACATTTACGCACAACCCCATTTACTTTTAAATTTCAAACAGCGTTTTTCCGACATTTATTTCTTACTTCTTTTGATTGATTGCATATTAGTTTTGAAATTCATATTCATATATATATATATATATGTGTATAATTTTCAATATATATATATATACATACACACATATATATATTTACACACACACACACACATACATATATATATATACTAACCTATATATAAATTTTTCCTTATATGGACATTCAGATATATTTTTCTCTTAGAACATGCATTCTTTTAGATGGTCCTCTTAAAGTTAAAAATATGAGGTTGGCAGGACTTGAACTCCTGACCCTACCTTTGGAAGTGCATGCTTTATCAACTCACCTAACTTAGCTTTTGCTGATCACAAGACTATAGACATTGGTAGCAATTGTTCTTATTTGTGTTTCTCTCGTATCTTGTTTTTCATATTTGTTTTAAAAATTCATTTGAAGATATCTTCTTCGTTGTAAATCCATTTTTTTGCAAACCACAGGTCTAAATTGATTAGAAAATCACCACGGATGCAATGATGTTAGAACGATGACTAAATTCTGAAAATTATACAAATTTTATTTTATTATTTAATCAAAAATACGGGGTGTTACAAATACCCTGTGTCAAGTATAAAATAGAACTTTAGACAATTATATATATATATATATATCATGTACAGAAAATTAATTCTTATGCTTATGCTTGATCAGCCTTAGGCTACAAATATACGACTTGACGAGCTGGTGGCTCACCACTACTCTCACCTCCCAAGAGGGGAGAGCTACAATATCGAGAGCCAGACATAATATACCTATCTCATACGTATATATACAATTCTTAATAATTATTATATGAAGAACTGTTAAAAACGTAATACATGTGTCTTGTTGTGTGTGTGTGTGTTGTGTGCGTGAGTTTACACTTGTTTGTTTTTAAGTGTTTGTGTTGTGTGTTGCACGTATGTTTAAGTAATTAAAATGAAATATAATGGTATAAAAATATTTAACTGATATTCATGGGGGGAAAATATAACGTAAATAATTGCGAAAATTACCAGATATTGCCCAGTCCTCATCGTTTTCTAATTCAAACTCAGTCTCGTGTTTTATATCGTTTTCCTCTACACTCAAATGCTTCGACTAATAAATTTATCTCATCATTTAAATGTACAAAATTAGTTTGATCATTTGTAATTGCTATTTCAACATTTTCCTCAAGATCAGCTTGAAAGGCTTGTTTATTTGGAATATTTTTTTTCCATCGAATGTAATTCTTACCTTGGTTTTAAAAACTACGGGTAATCTTCTTTATCTCTTTTTAGAGATGGTTAAGGGGTGTAATTACCTTATTGGGCTTGTTTGGATAGTACAAAAGGGTTATACTTTGGATAACGCGAGGTATGTTTTTTTTTCTATAAAATTATAATTTGGATGCATGTTAATACCAGAACCTGGAATATTGTTGAACCAGTTGCATCTAAAACAAAAAAACATCCTCTATAGGTCTTGTAAAATATGTCAACTGCAAAACCTGGGTTAACACGCCATAAAAAGAACAAAGTTTCTTCTTTGATATATAATTTGCAAGTCAAACCTTCAACTCGAGCTTTTTGTCTCATTTTTTTCTTTAAATGATTTAAGTACCTAATAAAAAATATTTTGGTTTAATATTAACTTTTTATTGTAATTAAATTAACATTTCCATACTCAATATTAGTAACATACTCCTCGAATGAATACATCCACCGATATTTCATGGGACCTCGAAGACGAGCTTCATATAGTAGATGAATAGGGAAATGCTTCATTACATTAAAGAAACCTAAAGGAGATATTTTCTCCAGTTTGTAGAGCAGTATATGGACTTCCTAGTTTACATAGATGGTCAACTTTTAACATAGTTAAACAAAGCTCCTTGTAAAATAAACTAAGTTCCATTATTACCTTCCACTTTTATGGCCAATAGTTCTTTGAAAGCGACGAGTAACAAATTGTCCATCATTTTATGATAATCATGGCCTTTCATTCTACTCAGTGTTTCGTTTTTATATTCGACACATCTAAGAAGTTCGAAGGAAATTCCATTAGGAAATCGTAATCCTTCAACCCATTTTATTAGTACTTTAACTCAGTTGTTGTCCAATTCATAGCATGCTTTGGGTTTTTTTTACTGTCATTTAGCTTCATATAAGCTCGGGACGATTACATATTTCTTCTGTATCACATCTTGATTTTAAATTGTCCTTAGTCTTGCCCTTAACATTTAGAACTGTATTAAATACATTATCAAATACATTTTCTTATTATGCATTATGTCAATGTTATGACAGATTAAGAGATTTTTCCAATAAGGAAAATCCTAGAATATACTCTGTTTGCATCAATTATGAACCTTCGATTTAACTTAGATTTCAGTTTGCTTTCCAATTTCATGTAACTTTAGATAATCTTTTACTCGTACATATATATCTTCGCTTTACCAAACCATTGGCACTCGTAGAGTCTCATATCTATTAGTTGTGAAGTTCTGTTTTTCTCTTCTAAAAGGATGATTAATATAGAGAAAACATCGATGACAATCAAAATATGAGTATTTTTTTCCTCATGCGATAAAGAAAATGCTCGTATTTCTTCCATGCAATAAGGAAAAGCAAAATGATTGGCCATACTCCAACTCAAAAAGCATTACATATGCAGAAAAATTGCTAATAGTCCACAACAAAAAAAGAACATCAAAATTTTATTTTTTTGGATATGTCGAGCATTTCAACTCCTTCACACCATAATAGTTTCAACTCTTCGATTAACGGTTGTAAGTAAACATTGATGCTCTAGTCAGATCATTAGGGCCAGGGGCGATAATTTTGAGAAACATATACGGAGTATTCATTCATATCCGTGGGGTTAGATTGTAAGATGTAATTATTATAGACTAGGATGAATATTTAGAACCAAACTGATAAAACGGTAAGAATCCATCTGTACATAAACCTAGTCTAACATTACGGATTTTCACGAAATCGAGATATTTCTTATCAAAATACTTCCATGCTTCTCTACCGGATGGGTGCATTAATGTACCTTCTTGAGGTGTTTTCAAACTATGTCATCTCATACGATGTGTCATTACAACGATGCATATAACTTTTGAAGTCTTGGAGTGATAAATAAATGGTGCATGCGCTTATATGGAACCTTTTTTTTTCTTTTTATTTCCTTATTTGTATCTTTATTGGTTACATATTTTACAATTCCTATTATTGATGTCTTCTTTCCAAAACAACATGCAACCATTAAACATGTATCTATTATTTGATATGGAAAACCGAAAGTTGACATAAGTTTTTTTCACATCATAATAATTTTCGCACATAAAATTATCAGATGGCATATGGCTTTTACACACATGAACAACTACTGTAAATCCGGCTTTTGTAATGTTATATTTTGATTTCATTGCAATGTACTCTGCAGTTACCAATAATTGAGTGTCACTTGTATATCCATTTTAAAAGGTTCCTTAGATGCATCCAATAAATCATTTTTTTTACTTCAACATTTGGTTCTTCTTCGATGTTAACATCGTCGTTATCAATTTCAATAGTATGGAACATTGATCGTGTTGCATCTTCGACTATATATTCTATGAGATTCATCCTACTAACTTCATCACCAACAACCTCCACTGACTGCTCTTGATTAGGAGTTATAATTTCTCCGTGACGGACCCACACTAAATAATTGGATATGAAACCGTATTAACGCAAATGAACCCTAACCATATCTAGTATTGAATGCTTCAACAATTTGCACCAACTATATGGGCAATGAATTTCTACAACGTTTCCAATATTACTTAAAGCAAATTCGATGAACACATGTACCCAATTAAGAAAATGTTCATTTATTGAGCCTCCAGTTTCCTTCTTTGATACAAACAGCTCCGATCAATAAAATAATTGACCATTTTTCCTACTTTAAAACCTATGATGAATAGTAAAAAAATTATTGTAACGACACGGATTTTGCCCGGACCTAATCGATCGCAAAATCGACCAAGACCGTTCAAAACTCGCATACGTTAACTTTGGGAATACAATACATCAGAACAATAACAGCAGACTTTTATTACATTATAATAATGTTACATCAGAGTACAGAATATATCAGAGTACAATGAAATAAAATTACAGCGGAAACAAGATACAATAGATTAAATACAAGAATTAAATACATTGCAGCGGAAGAAGATAAACTTTAATACAGCGGAAGACTTCCTATGCTCTGGACACAGCTTTAGGCTTCGATCCAGGATCCTGCTAAAGAGAGAGATGTCTGCAAAAAGCTACTCGACTGCCCGTGAGGAAAAGAGGGCACCCGAGTTTGCAAAGTGAAACAAACTACGAGTCAGTCATGGGACTGGTGTGAGAATTCTAAACTAATTTAACTAATAAGGGCAAATCCAAGGACCACGCCACTTTCGCGGAACGGGTTTTATGCCAATGGATTGCCGGTGCATAAATTAAAGTAAATCGTTAAACAACGCAATGCTTTTGGAAAAATGGAATCACCATAAGACCCAGGTCCCATCACACAATGCAACGCACACCAGAGGATAGGGTTTTACCTTATGGTGATTAAACATGCTAAATACGTACAAATTCCGTATTATTACTAGTGTATAATATATTTTAAATCATTCAAAATAAATGTATCAATCCTAGGAAGCATAGGTACCATATATTATGCCTCCGTACTAGTAATACAATCAAAACCGCATGGGGCGTATTGGAGATTTGGATTTCCAACATGAGTCAAGGCTAGGGAGGAGCTCCTTACCGATTCGAGGCACTCTAGCGGATACCTCAGGATCCCCCGCAGTGAACCCTTGGATAGCTGCAGGGCCGGTCCCCGCCAATGGGCAGTGGATTAGTTATGCCTGAACACACGTTTCCCGGTCCCTTTGGACCTATAGTATGACCACCAACGGCCTATAAAAATAACGAGGCGCCTCAAAATCCAACATCCACAATGAGTAAACTGTCAGCGCTGGTAGGTCCCTGACATTACTCTAGCTAGAAAGATAACGTGTGCACTCCCTGCGTTCCCTTCTCCCGTTTTAGACTCATACCGGGGTGTGAGGTTCGTGAAGTAACGCTATAACCACAAGGCCTGCTTTTCAACAAAGCCTTGATCATTGCATCTTAGCATGCCATATGGTCCGACACGCAATCCATTTATAAACTTATGCTCTGGGTCTGAGCGAAAGTCAAATCCGTACGAATCAACACTACGTCCGGACGGCTACTACTGTCGCCCCTTCAAGGTAGCTACTCCCATCATGGGTCTCAATAGCAACACACCCATTCGATGTGAAGATCGTCGGTCTTCAATCACCGTCTTCAAATCTTCGAACGTCGTATCATTATTTGGAATGAGAGTAAACTCGGACTTTCCAAATAATTCTCGCATATATAAATTTGCAAACCATTCTATATCGTTATTTATTCTTTTATAAATATCGTCCATTCATTTCATGTATATATATATATCGTCCATTCATTTCATAAATATCTTTTTATTCGCATGTGAAATGTAAATAAAAATTTCATTCTTATTTTCATTCTTTTTATTTACATATGAAATGTAAATAAAAGTTTCATTACTTTTATTTATATAAAATATATAAATAATATAACCATTTCATGTTTTCATTCATTTATTCATTTATAACATGAAAATATTCATTGCTATATGGTTCATTTTCCATTTTCGATCACTTTCTTAATTCAGTGATTTTAACTACTTAATTCCCTTTTCAATCTAATTAAAGATTTAATTAAAATTTTATTTAGTTTTAATCTTCCAAAGTCATTATTAAATGATTATTCAATTTCTAGGGAATTTATTCTATCATAAATTCGGGTTAAAGAATAAATGTTATTTAAAACATAATTCACGATAAACCCAAATTTAAATTTCATAAATTTCCCATTTAATATATATAATTAGACATCATTTATTTCAGAGTATTTCATTTAATCTTATATAAAATATTAATCATCTTCGATTTCCTTTATAAAATGTATAACATAATTTATACAGGTTAAAATGTAGTTACTATTTTAAAATGGACTGAATAGCCCAATTCATTTTCCTTATCCATTTATTATGTTTATCTTTACATTTTATTATTTAATAGCGGGCCAGACCTCTCACATTAGGCCTACAACTTGTGGATGCTGGATATGCCAGTTGGTTCCGGGCAGACTTCTACCACAGGTTGGGCTTAACCTCGTGCCTTGACCCAATTCGTATTTACGCACTTGGACCTCTCACATTAGGCCCAACATTTACGGTTGCTGGATATGCCGGTTGGTTCCGGGCAGACTTCCGCCATAAATGTGACCTAACCTCGTGTCCAGGTACAATTAAAAAAATTTATTTATAAATATTATCCAAGAATTTTTTTTTATAAATATTTTATATTTTAAAATATCCTACTACTTAATATCATTCCTTACTTGAAATATTCTTTCATATAAAGCTTTATGATTCCATTTCAATACATATTAACTTTCCATATTATTATGACATTATAATAATAATAATTTAAAAAAAAACGGTTTCAATTTGTGATATTAAAACCTACCATTTCAATATTAAAATGAAATCAATTTAAAAACATTTCAAATTTTGAAATCCATCTTCCATTTTTAATGTTAACATAAAAAGTAATCCTAATTCTCAATGCAAATGTAAATTTTGTTCGCACAACAAATTTCATCTCATAGATACATTTGTAAATGTGAATTTTGTTCACTTGCCAAATTTCATATCATAGTTTCAAATAATAAAAAAAAATGTAATTTTTAATTTGCAAAGAAAATATCATATCTTTAGTTCAAATAAAAGTGAAATTTTTTATTTGCAATGCAAGTCCTCATTCTAAGTTACATAATAAAAAGGTAATATCTATTATCAATGCACATTCCTATTTTAGTTTACATATAAAAAAAAAAATGTAAAGTCTACTTACAATGCAAGTTCATATTTTTGTTTTACATAATAAAAAAAAATGTAAATCTCATCGCTACATTTTTTCTCATTGACAAAAATATGACCTTAACCATGCCTTTCACTTCATATGCAATATATAACAAATAAATAGATTGCCTTCATATGCAATACATGACATAACAGATGAATTTAACTTCATATGAAATAAAATGACAATAACAAATGAATATAATTTCATATGCAGTAAAATGACAATAACAAATGAATATAATTTCATATGCAGTAAAATGACAATAACAAATGAATATAATTTCATATGCAGTAAAATGACAATAACAAATGAATATAATTTCATATGCAGTAAAATGACAATAACAAATGAATATAATTTCTTATGCAGTAAAATGACAATAACAAATGAATATAATTTCATATGCAGTAAAATGACAATAACAAATGAATATAATTTCATATGCAGTAAAATGACAATAACAAATGAATATAATTTCTTATGCAGTAAAATGACAATAACAAATGAATATAATTTCATATGCAGTAAAATGACAATAACAAATGAATATAATTTCATATGCAGTAAAATGACAATAACAAATGAATATAATTTCTTATGCAGTAAAATGACAATAACAAATGAATATAATTTCATATGCAGTAAAATGACAATAACAAATGAATATAATTTCATATGCAGTAAAATGACAATAACAAATGAATATAATTTCTTATGCAGTAAAATGACAATAACAAATGAATATAATTTCTTATGCAGTAAAATGACAATAACAAATGAATATAATTTCATATGCAGTAAAATGACAATAACAAATGAATATAATTTCTTTGACAAAATAAATATTTTGTCACTCTTTATATTTGGCAGAATGAATATTTTATCTTACTCTTACATTTGACAAAATAATTATTTTATCTTCAATTCTCATATAAAAGTAAATTTATACATTAATAATTTTTCTTCAATTCTCATGAACTATAAAAAGTGAGTTTCATATGGTAACACATTCATTCCATTACTAATGGCATATAAAAATAAATTTTTATGTAAACAAGTTTACTTCATTATATTTGACAAAAGTGGTTTTATCGCTACTTCAATATATTAACAAAATATGAACACTTTGCCACTGCTTATTTTATATTGACAAAAATGTGATTTTGTCATACTCTTTTCATTAACAAAAATGGATTTTGTCGCTAAATTTTACATTAACAAAAATGGGTTTTGTCGCTAACTTTTACATTAACAAAAATGGGTTTTGTCGCTAACTTTTTACATCAACAAAAATGGGTTCTTGTCGCTACTCAATATATTAACAGAAATGAATTTGTCGCTCCTATATTTTATATTAAAAATAATTCCTCTTTCTAATGACATAACAAGAAGAAAAAAAAATGAATTCTATGTATTAACAAATTTCCCATTTCATATAACATGAATTTATATGTTAACAAATCTTTGTAAATTCTCATGACATATAAAAGCGAATTCATACATTAACATGATTTCCATTTCTAATGTCATACAAAAATAAATCTTATATATATTAACATACTTTCTATTTCTAATGACATATAAAATATGAATTTAATGTGTCAACAATTCTACCATTTCAAATTTACATATAAAGTGATCTTTTATATGCTAATCAAATTTTCATCTCTCATGATCTAATAAAAGGTGAATTTTATTTATCAACAAATCTCTACGAATAATTCTAATCTCGAATGTTTATTTGGTTTTCATCAGAACAACTTGAGATATTTGTTTTCAACCATGCGAGCATGAAACACAACAATCAATGATTTTGTCGCAACAGTCATACAACAATATAATTCAGCAATCATCATCACAGAACAAGTCAATACTGAAATAATTATACAATCAATTTTGCAGTGAATCAAATAAATAAATAATTATATTTATAAATAGAATTCTCACCTTATTCTCAGTTTTGTTCAAATCTTTGGATTGCGATAACTTTTGATTGGATCGATGAAATTGGACGTCGTGTGTTGGAGAAGGACCGGCTTGGAGAGGAGCACACACGCCTGGAAGCTTGGAGGGTGCAGCGGCGTACGGCGGTTGCGGCGGGAGGAAGAAGGCAGCAGTTTTGAAGAGGTGATTCGGGAGCTACGGGGCACTAAATCAATTGAAACTTGTCGGAGATTGGAGAGGAGGTGAAGAGCTTCAAAAAGTTCCAAAGGACCATGGTTTAATTTTGTGTGTGGAGGGAGAAAGAGAGGAGAGAAGGAGTGATGTTTTCAGCCATTAGAACGTGAAAAAGAAAGGGGCGGCTGAGAGAATATGACGTAAAGGTTTTTGTAGAGTATACGTTATATTTATAATATTTTAATTAATTAATTCATAAATTTAAAAAGAAGCCCATTACCCCATGCGTTGTATGTTATAATGGAAAATAAATGGTTGACTAAGGCTGATGTGACATCTTACCTCTCATTCAAAAGCAAATGGCGGAAAGAAATGAATGCGTCATTAATTGTTTAACGCTAATGGTTAGAATGTTTGTGTATATCTTTTTTTTCAAAAAAAAAAAAAAAAAATTAAATACAAAATATTCAATATCATAAATAAGGGAATATATTAAATTGGACAATCAAGAATAAAAGAGAGAAAAGGGTTAGGAGTATGAAAATTGACATACATATTAAAACTCATAAATGCATATTAACACAAATGCAATTATTGATTGAAAATTGACATACTTAATTATGATATTATTGATAGAAAATGTACATACTTAATTGTGAGTAAAGGTGCAATACTTTAATCACATGCAAGTATATATATACAGCCAATATTCAAAGCATGTGTTTAATTAATTTTTTTTCCTTTTTAACTTTTAATGAGAAGAAACTATTTCTATTATCAAGATTTGAAATAAATAATGAATTTTATATGAAAACATGAATGTAGTTTTAACTATATATATGTATGTGAGTAAAATTCAATTAAAACCCCCTAATAGTACAAATCACATAATTACCACAATCAGTCCTAAAATATTTGCGTGTTGACAAAATTCCCTTTTATCTTAATTCCTTTTATTTACAAAAAAACAAAAAAAGACAAAAATGTAATCTTTTTGTCCTTCTTACGTTACCTTTTTTTTTTTTTTTTTCCATAACTATATTGTGACAAAATTGTATCTTTTATTTCAAGTACTACATTTTGAAAAAATTGAACTTTTCATTTTAACAAACGACAATGAAAAATGTCTTCGTTTTGTTTTAACAAATGATAATGAAGTAATGCCTCTTTTTAATTATAAACAAAAGGACAATGAAATTTGTTCTTTTTAATTTCAAACAAAATGACAATGAAATTATTTGTCAATTCTAGTTATAACAATACTAATGATTTTATTTTGACAACTCAACTTCAACAAAATGATATATTTTGGTTCAACAATTTTGTTTCAACAATTTTATTTAGAGTCTTTTTAAATTCAATAATTTAATTTAAAAAAAAAATGGAACTTTTAAATTCTGGCGCATTTTCTAACAAAATTCTTTAAATTGGCCCTGATTTTCCGGGTTGTTACAGTCTCCCCCACTTAAAAACTTTTCGTCCTCGAAAAGGAACTAAAGGTAGTTAAATTAACTAACTAAAATTTTTATTTTAATACTATTAATTTCATTTGTTGGCTAACTTATCAAATATATACTTTTATATATTCAAAAATCTTATTTTCAAAAATAGACTATATATAATCAAAAATACGCTAATTATAACTCTGAACTCATTCTAGGGCATTACTAACCCCATCTCTAATGAGTATTCTCATTCTAGGATACTGCTGATCCTATCTCTAATGAGTATTCTTATTGGACATTACTAATCCAATTCTCTGATGAGTCTTTTGTTCAGTTCTAACGAGTTGTATCCCAAAGATTTGAGCTAACCTGAGCTCTGATACCAACTGTAACGACACACAGGCAGTGGGTTAACCTCCCACCGTGACATACAGATGATCTCCCAGACACCTTGTTTTACGGCCAGCCTCTCGACTGCAATAACCAACCCTAATAAATAAGGGACATGTAAGGGTAAGAGCCCACTGTTCGCCACCAAACAACATGGTGAGAACCCCCTATCATGCGTAACCAGCTCCATAGCCAGCAACAAGGACTGGTGTGAGAATTCTAAACTAATTTAACTAATAAGGGCAAATCCAAGGACCACGCCACTTTCGCGGAACGGGTTTTATGCCAATGGATTGCCGGTGCATAAATTAAAGTAAATCGTTAAACAACGCAATGCTTTTGGAAAAATGGAATCACCATAAGACCCAGGTCCCATCACACAATGCAACGCACACCAGAGGATAGGGTTTTACCTTATGGTGATTAAACATGCTAAATACGTACAAATTCCGTATTATTACTAGTGTATAATATATTTTAAATCATTCAAAATAAATGTATCAATCCTAGGAAGCATAGGTACCATATATTATGCCTCCGTACTAGTAATACAATCAAAACCGCATGGGGCGTATTGGAGATTTGGATTTCCAACATGAGTCAAGGCTAGGGAGGAGCTCCTTACCGATTCGAGGCACTCTAGCGGATACCTCAGGATCCCCCGCAGTGAACCCTTGGATAGCTGCAGGGCCGGTCCCCGCCAATGGGCAGTGGATTAGTTATGCCTGAACACACGTTTCCCGGTCCCTTTGGACCTATAGTATGACCACCAACGGCCTATAAAAATAACGAGGCGCCTCAAAATCCAACATCCACAATGAGTAAACTGTCAGCGCTGGTAGGTCCCTGACATTACTCTAGCTAGAAAGATAACGTGTGCACTCCCTGCGTTCCCTTCTCCCGTTTTAGACTCATACCGGGGTGTGAGGTTCGTGAAGTAACGCTATAACCACAAGGCCTGCTTTTCAACAAAGCCTTGATCATTGCATCTTAGCATGCCATATGGTCCGACACGCAATCCATTTATAAACTTATGCTCTGGGTCTGAGCGAAAGTCAAATCCGTACGAATCAACACTACGTCCGGACGGCTACTACTGTCGCCCCTTCAAGGTAGCTACTCCCATCATGGGTCTCAATAGCAACACACCCATTCGATGTGAAGATCGTCGGTCTTCAATCACCGTCTTCAAATCTTCGAACGTCGTATCATTATTTGGAATGAGAGTAAACTCGGACTTTCCAAATAATTCTCGCATATATAAATTTGCAAACCATTCTATATCGTTATTTATTCTTTTATAAATATCGTCCATTCATTTCATGTATATATATATATCGTCCATTCATTTCATAAATATCTTTTTATTCGCATGTGAAATGTAAATAAAAATTTCATTCTTATTTTCATTCTTTTTATTTACATATGAAATGTAAATAAAAGTTTCATTACTTTTATTTATATAAAATATATAAATAATATAACCATTTCATGTTTTCATTCATTTATTCATTTATAACATGAAAATATTCATTGCTATATGGTTCATTTTCCATTTTCGATCACTTTCTTAATTCAGTGATTTTAACTACTTAATTCCCTTTTCAATCTAATTAAAGATTTAATTAAAATTTTATTTAGTTTTAATCTTCCAAAGTCATTATTAAATGATTATTCAATTTCTAGGGAATTTATTCTATCATAAATTCGGGTTAAAGAATAAATGTTATTTAAAACATAATTCACGATAAACCCAAATTTAAATTTCATAAATTTCCCATTTAATATATATAATTAGACATCATTTATTTCAGAGTATTTCATTTAATCTTATATAAAATATTAATCATCTTCGATTTCCTTTATAAAATGTATAACATAATTTATACAGGTTAAAATGTAGTTACTATTTTAAAATGGACTGAATAGCCCAATTCATTTTCCTTATCCATTTATTATGTTTATCTTTACATTTTATTATTTAATAGCGGGCCAGACCTCTCACATTAGGCCTACAACTTGTGGATGCTGGATATGCCGGTTGGTTCCGGGCAGACTTCTACCACAGGTTGGGCTTAACCTCGTGCCTTGACCCAATTCGTATTTACGCACTTGGACCTCTCACATTAGGCCCAACATTTACGGCTGCTGGATATGCCGGTTGGTTCCGGGCAGACTTCCGCCATAAATGTGACCTAACCTCGTGTCCAGGTACAATTAAAAAAATTTATTTATAAATATTATCCAAGAATTTTTTTTTTTTATAAATATTTTATATTTTAAAATATCCTACTACTTAATATCATTCCTTACTTGAAATATTCTTTCATATAAAGCTTTATGATTCCATTTCAATACATATTAACTTTCCATATTATTATGACATTATAATAATAATAATTTAAAAAAAAACGGTTTCAATTTGTGATATTAAAACCTACCATTTCAATATTAAAATGAAATCAATTTAAAAACATTTCAAATTTTGAAATCCATCTTCCATTTTTAATGTTAACATAAAAAGTAATCCTAATTCTCAATGCAAATGTAAATTTTGTTCGCACAACAAATTTCATCTCATAGCTACATTTGTAAATGTGAATTTTGTTCACTTGCCAAATTTCATATCATAGTTTCAAATAATAAAAAAAAATGTAATTTTTAATTTGCAAAGAAAATATCATATCTTTAGTTCAAATAAAAGTGAAATTTTTTATTTGCAATGCAAGTCCTCATTCTAAGTTACATAATAAAAAGGTAATATCTATTATCAATGCACATTCCTATTTTAGTTTACATATAAAAAAAAAAATGTAAAGTCTACTTACAATGCAAGTTCATATTTTTGTTTTACATAATAAAAAAAAATGTAAATCTCATCGCTACATTTTTTCTCATTGACAAAAATATGACCTTAACCATGCCTTTCACTTCATATGCAATATATAACAAATAAATAGATTGCCTTCATATGCAATACATGACATAACAGATGAATTTAACTTCATATGAAATAAAATGACAATAACAAATGAATATAATTTCATATGCAGTAAAATGACAATAACAAATGAATATAATTTCATATGCAGTAAAATGACAATAACAAATGAATATAATTTCATATGCAGTAAAATGACAATAACAAATGAATATAATTTCATATGCAGTAAAATGACAATAACAAATGAATATAATTTCTTATGCAGTAAAATGACAATAACAAATGAATATAATTTCATATGCAGTAAAATGACAATAACAAATGAATATAATTTCATATGCAGTAAAATGACAATAACAAATGAATATAATTTCTTATGCAGTAAAATGACAATAACAAATGAATATAATTTCATATGCAGTAAAATGACAATAACAAATGAATATAATTTCATATGCAGTAAAATGACAATAACAAATGAATATAATTTCTTATGCAGTAAAATGACAATAACAAATGAATATAATTTCATATGCAGTAAAATGACAATAACAAATGAATATAATTTCATATGCAGTAAAATGACAATAACAAATGAATATAATTTCTTATGCAGTAAAATGACAATAACAAATGAATATAATTTCTTATGCAGTAAAATGACAATAACAAATGAATATAATTTCATATGCAGTAAAATGACAATAACAAATGAATATAATTTCTTTGACAAAATAAATATTTTGTCACTCTTTATATTTGGCAGAATGAATATTTTATCTTACTCTTACATTTGACAAAATAATTATTTTATCTTCAATTCTCATATAAAAGTAAATTTATACATTAATAATTTTTCTTCAATTCTCATGAACTATAAAAAGTGAGTTTCATATGGTAACACATTCATTCCATTACTAATGGCATATAAAAATAAATTTTTATGTAAACAAGTTTACTTCATTATATTTGACAAAAGTGGTTTTATCGCTACTTCAATATATTAACAAAATATGAACACTTTGCCACTGCTTATTTTATATTGACAAAAATGTGATTTTGTCATACTCTTTTCATTAACAAAAATGGATTTTGTCGCTAAATTTTACATTAACAAAAATGGGTTTTGTCGCTAACTTTTACATTAACAAAAATGGGTTTTGTCGCTAACTTTTTACATCAACAAAAATGGGTTCTTGTCGCTACTCAATATATTAACAGAAATGAATTTGTCGCTCCTATATTTTATATTAAAAATAATTCCTCTTTCTAATGACATAACAAGAAGAAAAAAAAAATGAATTCTATGTATTAACAAATTTCCCATTTCATATAACATGAATTTATATGTTAACAAATCTTTGTAAATTCTCATGACATATAAAAGCGAATTCATACATTAACATGATTTCCATTTCTAATGTCATACAAAAATAAATCTTATATATATTAACATACTTTCTATTTCTAATGACATATAAAATATGAATTTAATGTGTCAACAATTCTACCATTTCAAATTTACATATAAAGTGATCTTTTATATGCTAATCAAATTTTCATCTCTCATGATCTAATAAAAGGTGAATTTTATTTATCAACAAATCTCTACGAATAATTCTAATCTCGAATGTTTATTTGGTTTTCATCAGAACAACTTGAGATATTTGTTTTCAACCATGCGAGCATGAAACACAACAATCAATGATTTTGTCGCAACAGTCATACAACAATATAATTCAGCAATCATCATCACAGAACAAGTCAATACTGAAATAATTATACAATCAATTTTGCAGTGAATCAAATAAATAAATAATTATATTTATAAATAGAATTCTCACCTTATTCTCAGTTTTGTTCAAATCTTTGGATTGCGATAACTTTTGATTGGATCGATGAAATTGGACGTCGTGTGTTGGAGAAGGACCGGCTTGGAGAGGAGCACACACGCCTGGAAGCTTGGAGGGTGCAGCGGCGTACGGCGGTTGCGGCGGGAGGAAGAAGGCAGCAGTTTTGAAGAGGTGATTCGGGAGCTACGGGGCACTAAATCAATTGAAACTTGTCGGAGATTGGAGAGGAGGTGAAGAGCTTCAAAAAGTTCCAAAGGACCATGGTTTAATTTTGTGTGTGGAGGGAGAAAGAGAGGAGAGAAGGAGTGATGTTTTCAGCCATTAGAACGTGAAAAAGAAAGGGGCGGCTGAGAGAATATGACGTAAAGGTTTTTGTAGAGTATACGTTATATTTATAATATTTTAATTAATTAATTCATAAATTTAAAAAGAAGCCCATTACCCCATGCGTTGTATGTTATAATGGAAAATAAATGGTTGACTAAGGCTGATGTGACATCTTACCTCTCATTCAAAAGCAAATGGCGGAAAGAAATGAATGCGTCATTAATTGTTTAACGCTAATGGTTAGAATGTTTGTGTATATCTTTTTTTTCAAAAAAAAAAAAAAAAAATTAAATACAAAATATTCAATATCATAAATAAGGGAATATATTAAATTGGACAATCAAGAATAAAAGAGAGAAAAGGGTTAGGAGTATGAAAATTGACATACATATTAAAACTCATAAATGCATATTAACACAAATGCAATTATTGATTGAAAATTGACATACTTAATTATGATATTATTGATAGAAAATGTACATACTTAATTGTGAGTAAAGGTGCAATACTTTAATCACATGCAAGTATATATATACAGCCAATATTCAAAGCATGTGTTTAATTAATTTTTTTTCCTTTTTAACTTTTAATGAGAAGAAACTATTTCTATTATCAAGATTTGAAATAAATAATGAATTTTATATGAAAACATGAATGTAGTTTTAACTATATATATGTATGTGAGTAAAATTCAATTAAAACCCCCTAATAGTACAAATCACATAATTACCACAATCAGTCCTAAAATATTTGCGTGTTGACAAAATTCCCTTTTATCTTAATTCCTTTTATTTACAAAAAAACAAAAAAAGACAAAAATGTAATCTTTTTGTCCTTCTTACGTTACCTATTTTTTTTTTTTTCCATAACTATATTGTGACAAAATTGTATCTTTTATTTCAAGTACTACATTTTGAAAAAATTGAACTTTTCATTTTAACAAACGACAATGAAAAATGTCTTCGTTTTGTTTTAACAAATGATAATGAAGTAATGCCTCTTTTTAATTATAAACAAAAGGACAATGAAATTTGTTCTTTTTAATTTCAAACAAAATGACAATGAAATTATTTGTCAATTCTAGTTATAACAATACTAATGATTTTATTTTGACAACTCAACTTCAACAAAATGATATATTTTGGTTCAACAATTTTGTTTCAACAATTTTATTTAGAGTCTTTTTAAATTCAATAATTTAATTTAAAAAAAAAAATGGAACTTTTAAATTCTGGCGCATTTTCTAACAAAATTCTTTAAATTGGCCCTGATTTTCCGGGTTGTTACAATTATTAATCATTTGTTTTATATTTTATTTATATTTTACGGCTTCAGTAAACATATACTAAATTATACAAGACTTTTACAAAATGTATTTTAAATAAACAATTATTGATTCATTGACATTTTTGTGCCTTTTGTGATGGTCGGTCATCATACTTCTCATTACAAACAAAATAGTAATTATATTATGTAAATCATATCATTTTAAGCGATTTTCCAAAATTTCGGCAGCACCACCCCCGTGTTCCTTGTATCGTATAAAATGCGTGCACACAAAGAACAAAAAGGAAATGCCATCGAAATTTTACGAATCATTTATAATTATATGATTTACGAAACGTAATTACTTGTAGTCTTTGTAAGTTTTCCAATACAAGGACAAATCCGACAAATGTTGTATCAAACGAATATCTATTTCCGTTTTGTAATAAGGATGAATATCCATATAACAATCATATACAACGCATGTCAGATAGGACCCAATAAACCTAAAGGGAGTTAGTATTTGTTTATATCAAATTTAAATATATAATTTGTTTATATTTTACTGTTTTATTATATATGTACTAAATTATATATTTTATTATTTTTCATAATATATAACTCGTTTTTTCTTATATACTAAACTACACTACTAAATATAATTTGTTTATATCCTAAATTATACTATTTAAAGAATTCTAACTACGATGATTCCTAACAAAATCATCTGAAATCATCCAAAACGTATTATCACCAAATCAATTCGTGTATTCGTATAATTATATAACTTGATGTGCATGTAAAAATGCACGTTTATATTCACATATTTATTCTTGTTTAGTTAAATAAATGAACATTTTTGGGTATTTTATATAATCAAACCATGTTTTAAATGTTTTAAAATAATCACTCATTTGGGGAGTTTAAACGGTAAAATGTGCATGTTATAGTTTGAGATTGCATTTACTTGTTCTTTGTAATTATCTCTTGTAGAAATTTTGGAGCAAAAATGATATATACACATGAAGATTTGAAGGAAAGCATGTATATACATAAGAGGAGGTAAAGAATTAATTCATTTTATGGATAGTGGAGGCCTCCACCTTTCAACTAGCTCATTTTCTCTTAAGCTTCATATTAAAGACCAATTGAATGAGACAAAAGGCCTCATGCATTCTACATGACTTATTAGAGGCTAATGATAGTTAGAAGCTTCATGAATGGGAATTTTGGGGAATTCCCAAGGGGGGTTTGAGATCATGTATATATACCCCTTTGTTTCATGTATTTTGGATCTTCTTTTTAGCATATGAAAGTGTAAGTGATCAAATAAATTAAAATGACTTCCAAGCCTATTTATTTTATGTCTCCCTTATATCTCTTTTAGTTTCTATGCTCTACTTTATGTTCATAGTTTAGATTTATTTACACGCTCTCTACTTTATGTTCATAGTTTAGATTTAATTACATGCACTTAGTTTAGTTATTTTCTTGTTCTATTTAGATTTTCTTTCATGTTGCTTTCCTTTCCAATGTTGAAACTTACATGTGTTAATATGATAACACATCCCCTAAATTTAGGGGTAATGAAGCTCTTTAATTTTATGTAAGTTCAACATTTGTATGATTTGCGATCTCTCTAATTTGGGCTTCATGGTTGTTGTTTTTGATGTAAGTTTATGCAAGTGGATTTGATAGTTTATATTGCACATGCAAATGAGCTATTCTTATTCAATGTAAACACAAATTACATCAATATTTGCTAAGTGGTTTTTGATTATGACATAGAAGTAAGAACAAAATTTGATGATGCATGTCACTAATTACAATAGTAAATAGATCATACTTAAAATAGTTTTTGCTTTGCTTTCATTTTCATGAGAACAATGAGTGATTTTATTGTTGTGTTATAGTTTGATAGTTTATGTTATGTTAACCAATAACATATATGAACTGTGCTTATGATAAATGCAACATTTATGCCACTTAAAAATAGGGATAATAGGTAATATGGTTGTAAATTTATATGAATATGAGAGGGGATTTACCTCTAAATTCCTCTTTAATATCATATTTAGATCTCAACTTAGTTTCTAATTTTTATTAGCTAAAACAATCCAAAGTTTGGTTTAATTTGATTGAGTAAGATTGAAATTAGCTCTTTCCCTACGGATCGACCTGTACTTGCTTCGTACTAACAATTGTACGCCGTACGCTTACGGTTTTATTACAATATTTCATGTGACGGTTTTCTAAGTGATAGAATAACCGTTTTGCGAACAAGTTTTTGGCGCCATTGCCGGGGATAGAACTTAATTTTGATTTTATTCTTCGGATTAATTTTCTTATTTGTTGTTATTCTTTAAAAAAAAGTTCCTTGTTTTTCTGTTTATTTGTGTTTGTTCTTCATTTTGTGCATCTTCTTGTTTTCTTTTGTGTGCCTGTTTTTTCTGGTGTTCTTTGTTTGTGTAAATATTTTATAAAAAAAAAGATTTTTCTTGTTTGTTTTGTTGATCTTGTTCATAGATTTTATGTGTTCACTGTTTTTGTGTCTAGTTTAGATTTTGTGTGTGTGTTTGTTTTTTTCATTGTTCTAGTTCTTGTTCGAAGAAAAAAAGAAAAAAAATGTGCATTTTGTGTGTTTGTTTTGTTACATTTGTGTTTTGTGTTAGTTTGTTTTGCATTAGTCTTCATTAAATTAAAAAAAAAAATCGTGCATTTGTTTTCGTTTGTTCATTTGCATTTTCACATTTGTTTGTGTTTCTTTCTTTCATTATTTTCATTTGTGGTAGCTTATCCTTCTTCTTGTTTCCAGAAATATATATATATATATATATATATATATATATATCAGTTCTGTCTTTCCATTTTCCAGTTTTCTGTTCAGCTCAACTGTTGTTTAGTGCATCCCTTCTTGTTGTTGGTAAGGCAAGTTTTTATTTCAATTTCTGTTTTCATCCAACTGTTACTAGCATAGTATCATATTTCAAAGAAAAAAGAAAGTCAATCTTTCATTGCACTTTGTTTGCTTGCAGCTTACATTTATTTTCTAATCATTCTCTTGCACAATTTTTCTTTGGAACCACATCACGGTTTCACTAATTTTCCACACTTCAACAAGACTCTGCACATTTCAATTCAATTCTATTTTCAAGTCTGTTTTCAGTACATTTCAATTCTGTTTTCAGTCAATACAGAAACTGGGCACATTCTTAAGGATTTTTCACATTTCAAATACTGTTTTTACAGTGTCAGCTCCTTCATCCACAAACATTCCCTTCTTTCACATACTCCATCCAAAACAGTTCATCAAGTTCACCACAACCCCTTCTGTCAACCTACAACTACTAGACCTAACAACTACACATTGTTGATCATAAACCAAACTGCTGTGCACCACCAACAATTTCCCCGACCAACCCCATACCAAACAACTATTCAAACCATCACAACTGTTCAAAACTGTTCACCTCCATTCATACACACTCCATACTTCACAACTTACTAATGCCCAAAGACCAATGCTTCCAGGTCAGAACGAGTGAATCACAAATAACCAAATCTCTACCTTCTACTGAAAGCAGATTGCCATAGCACCGGCTTCTGCCACATGACCATACGACTAACCTTCACTCAGCTGATACTCCTGCTCCAATTCACCACCACTTACTGCTTCATACACTTCAAAAACCGCATTCATCCTACAGCCAAGCAGGCTTCACACACCTCTCCAATAATCAGACCAACTGCATCCAAAAAAACTGCCAACCTCCTTCACCTTTGCCACTACAAGCCACCATCTTACTACAATCTGCCTCACAACTGGAAGCTCATCCTCCATGGAAACTTGCCTCACAACCGTAACACTGACACCCAAATACACCCAAAGATCAACCTCCATTCATCTGTCTCCTACCCCATTCAAGCCTTCCCCAGTTTCCATCATCTTCTAGCAAACCCATCCACTCACCGTCGTCGTTTACCAAACACATACTGACTTCATACTCCCATCTTCATTCACCATCCCCCCATTCCAATATCCTACACCTTCCCCACCAGTAGTAAACTATCTACTTCCATCAGACATATCAACAGACCAAATATCATCAGACCACAAAACAACAAGTTCTCACCAGTTACATCCACCAATAACACCTCATCACACTTCACAAATACCATCATCTCTCCCCCAACCTCACACAATAACCATTCACCGTAATTGCACACTGCCTACTTGCCAAAACCGACTCTCAAAACATCATCACAAAACCACTCGACAAGCCCAGTTTAAACGCCTCGTTCAAAAACCCCAATTCCACAATTGAACTCATCTACCAACTCCGCAATCAGAACCACCAACGACTGCTACAACGTCCAACAATCGCGAACTCCACGAACCAATTTCCGCCCTTCACCACTCATCATTCGTCAGTCGACCCCTACCCTTCAAAGCCAGAAGTCGCAACCTACTCTCAATTTTATTTTATTTTTTAGTTGCGGTTTTGATTTTGTGAAATTCCATAAGAGCATCTCCAACAATTCGATTTTTCACACCCTCGAATTGTTGAAACCCATGTTTTTCCAACAGTTTTGAAAGCAGGCGTTTGTTCAACAAACGCCTAAAAGCGAGCGTTTGTTAAACAAACGCGCAGAAATTAAACACAACTGGCTGTAGAAAGTGGGTCGGCTTAATACACGATTCAACAAAAGTAAATGCACACCCAGAAAGTAAACGCACACAAACCTCCTAGCTCCTTGATCCTCTTTCACCTTTAAAAATGAACGCAGGTAAAAACAAATGCATGCCATTCACCTGATGTGGTGGCTGGATAGGTGTCTTGAAGCACTGGCGGTTAGAGGGTAACTACTGGCGATGGAGTGCTTTGGGCGGGTTACGATTTAGATGGAGTGCTTCGAACAGTAATAGTCGATCCACATTAGAAGGCTGATGTGGCGGTGCAGCAACGTGGAAAGGAAATTAAGCGTGGGTTATTTGAACAATGGAAAGAAGCAATGAGGTATCATTACGAGAAGAAACGAGGTAGCAGAATTAAAGCGAGGATGGAAGAAAGGTTAATAACATGGGAGGGGATTGACATGGAGAAAAAGAAAAAGAAAAATGGAACGTGGGGTCTAAAATTATCCACGCATTTGTTGAATAAACGCTTGGAGTTAGGCATTTGTTCAACAATCGCCCCCATCCCAGGCGTTTGTTCAACAAGCGCTTCGGCAGTTTGGGAATTCCAAAACTTTTTCCCTTGAAATCCAATCTGTTGGAAGAATGTACAATCTGTTGGCCTTGCTTTTGAGTATGGATTTCAGTAATTTGAATATCCATTACTTTGTTATATTTGCTCTAAGTTTCTGGAATATTTAGAGATGGGGAACTGATGTTTATCACTCAGGCCAGTTTAATTTTGTGGGTACTGGGTTTCGTTCCTTTGTTGTGGGCTGGTGGGCTGAGTGCTATCTATTTATTTTTTCTTTTCTAGTTTACCTTTTGTTTCAAACTTCTTTTTGTCTCAATCTTCTTTTTGAAAGAAAAAAAATCTGTGCTCATAAATTAAATTTAGTTTTTGGATATTGAATGAGCTTTCTGAATCTTAAGTGAGCTTGTGAATTTAGTTTCAAACGGTTTTCCTTTTCAGCTTTATAAAAAAAACAAAAATCATTCACTTGAGCTCTAAAAAAATTGTTTTTAGTCTTGTCTTGTATAAAAATCTTTTTCAGGTTGTGAAAGCAGAACTGGAATTGCTTGCTTGCTTGGGATTGCTTTGCTTTGCGCTGCTTATTTGCTTGCTTAAAAAAATGCCACTTAAAAAAAATGCTAATAAATTCAACACGCTCTGGTATTGTGCTCTTCTCCCTTGTTTTTATTTCATTGCATTGTTATTTGTTTGCATTTGCTCAAAAAAAAAATCCAAAAACAAATAAAAATTCATTCATAGTTGCATTGGTAATTAACGTTTAATTTCTGTTTTGCATTCAACTCATTTTTTTATTTCTTTTAAGTACATTATTATATAATAATAAATTGGTTTCTTTCCAACGATTTATTTCTCGGTGTTAAGACTACGGTAGAGTAACAACTGTTTATAAATATTACGGTGATTCGTATATATTATATCAGTTGTTCCTCTGAATGTACTTAAATCTTCGGGTGCATTGCCAGGGTGATTCCTCATGCACCGATAACTCATGTCCGTTAACCGACTGAGAAATCTTTTGTTGAAAGTAATCTAACCGTCATTATATAATTTTATAAAAATTGTAAATAAGTAATTTGCATTCATATAGTTGCATTAGGTTCATGCATATATAAAAAAAAAACCAAAATCTAAAAAAAAAACAATTTTCTTTTGTGAATATTCCTTTTTCTAAATAAAATTTTTTTTAATAACTTTCTTGAAAATGTCCCAATTTCCTTATTCCTACAGATTTTACAATAGTTGTGAAAATCAATATAATCCATATAATTTTACACCAAATTCATATGGGTATTTTAATAACAACTATTGTACAAACAACGTGGATTTTACACTTTTCAAAATTTTCAAAATAATCCTGATTTACACCTCCAAAATTTCAAAATAACGATCAACTCTCAAGACTTGAAATATGTATTCAAGCTCTACTTGAAGAAAGTCAAAGATTTAATAAATCAGGACAAAGATTAATTGAAGTAATGTGCAACAATTCAAGTCAATGTTTTCAAAATAATCAAAATATAAATTTAATTCAAAATTCAAATTCAAATGATTTTGATTATAACCCTTGCCATTTCAATTTTGAATTCCAAAATGAATTTCAAATTCAAAATGGAAATGTGAATAAATTTTCAAATGATTTTGGCAATGAAAATAATTTCAATTGTGGTGCAACTGAAAATATTTGTTCTCAACAATCTCCAATTGGGAATTCTCAAATAAATAATCATGAATTTGATTTTGATGAGGAAAATTGCATGGATTTGTTGTATAAAAACAACCTGAAGTTTCGTGAGAAATTTAATAAAATCCAAAAGTGTGACGATTAAAACATTAATCCACCTTTTACCACAATCAACGATTTTTAAATAACAACTTTCGAAATTGAAAATAACGATCTTAACGAAGTTGTTAATAATACGGTAATAGAATTGGATTTTAATTCTTTTGAGAGGGTGGAACAAAATTTAGAATTTGATCTTACTTTTTCTGAAAATTCGAAAAACAACAACTTTGGACTTCGAAAATGATATAAGTAATGAAGTTGTTAATAACTCAAAGGAAGACGAATTTGATGAAAATAATTTTTTTGGATTTTTCATAATGAGTTAAATCTTAATGAGGTAGATTTGAATAACCATTTGGATTTTGAAATCAATAATTTTGAACAAATTTTCAATGATAATTTTGAAATTCAAATTGGTGAATTTAAACATGAATTTCAACCATTTATTCAATCTGCCCAAAAATCATCAAAAATAATTCAACTCATTCAATATTTAATAAAACGACATTCGTTTTTCCAAATCTATATTCAATTTTGAAATCTTTTACGATTTGATTTTTTGTGCTCAAGTTGTGTCTCTCATACTTGATGAGACAAATGAACCGGTCTTTGGAAGATCATTTCATTTACTTCTTGTTAATATATTTCCTGATATAATGTAAATAATAATTTTTTTTATTTTTGTAAATATAGGGCATATTCTCAAAATTTTCTTTTTCTTTTCTCTTGCCACTTGGGTTGACTGTGGGGACACGGTCAAAATCAAGTGCGGGGGGAGTTTTATATTTATTTTGTTTTTGCATAGATTTCAACTTTCTTTTCTTTTTTCATTCCAAACCAAAATTTCAAAAAAAAAACTCAAAGTAAAAAAAATATTTCCATTTTTATTTACTTTTAAATCAGACATGATGAAGTTACGCAATTATGGTCGTTCAATTAAAATGTTTGGAAATTTACCTCTCTTAATGGATAACGGAAGAAAAGTTTGATTTATGAGCAAATTTGGTATAACTGGTATATAGGGAGATTCGTAGGTGATGAGTATGAAATGTTTTCTAAATTGTAATCTGATTAAATGAATGGTTGATTGAGACTGCTTGCAATAACATTTTAAATCTTTTAAGTGAAATTGTGCTAAGATTTTCTTGCTTAACTCTCTCTCTCTCTCTCTCTTATGTAAAAAAGAAAAAAGAAAAAAAGAATATATAATAATCCAAGGGTATCCAACATTGCTAGTACATCTAGTGTTTATGTGCAAACTCGCCAAGCTCCGTTTCAACTCCCACGTAAGTCGTAATGCAGTGCGTTGGTTATACCTTGGTCTCATTTCATTAGTTGGACGCAAAGAAAAAAGTGTATATATATAATAAAAATAATCCAAGGTTATCCAATATTGCTAGTACATCTAGCATTGGTGTGCAAACTCGCCAAGCTTTGTCCCAAATCCTACGTAAGTCGTAATGCAGTGCGTTGGTTATATCTTAGTCTTATTTCATGAGTTGGACACCTAAGGATTACTGACCCTCACGTAAGTAGTAATGTAGTGTAGTGGTGGTATAACTAGGTGTTTGTAAATAATAATAATGTAAATATTTTGTAATAAAGAGAGAGTTAGCACTTGAAATCCAAGCACACTATTCACTTATTTGACCTAACTTGTTAATGAAAAGTAAATTGAGATGCCATTTTACGATTGTTGATATCGATTATAGAATTCATTTCATATTTGCACTATGTGTTCAACCGAAATAACTGGCCAAGTTGGAGGAGTTTGTAACGATAACCTGACTTTTATTTGAAGTTTTGATTAGTAACGGACTAAAATTTCATAGTGACGACCCAAATTGTATTTAACTCACTCATGTTAAATTTAAAAGTAAGTTACCCATTTGTAAATAATCTTTAAAAAAAACTTGCATTCATCTTGTAAATATTTTCGAATCTTGCATTTTGTAAATATTTTTCGCACTTAACATTTGGATTTTATGGGTAGTATCCGCTGAAAACCCTCACGAGACAACACTCGTCCTATTGGGGACACCCAGAGATTTTACGGCTTGTTGCATACGCTCAATGCAATCGTGCTTGCTACGAAAGTGGATTTATCTTAGTTTTTACTTTATTCGAGGACTAATAAAAAGAAAAGTTTGGGAGTATTTGATGTGCATGTAAAAACGTACATTTATATTCACGTATTTATTCTTGTTTAGTTAAATAAATGAACATTTTTGGGTATTCCATATGATCAAACCATGTTTTAAATGTTTTAAAATAATCACTCATTTAGGGGGAGGGGGTTAAATGGTAAAATGTGCATGTTATAGTTTGAGATTGCATTTACTTGTTCTTTATAATTATCTCTTGTAGGAATTTTGAAGCAAAAACGATATATACACATGAAGATATGAAGTAAAGCATGCATATACACAAGAGGAGGCAAAGAATTAATTCATTTTATGGATAATGGAGGCTCTCACCTTTCAACTAGCCTACTTGCTCTTAAGCTTCATATTAAAGACTAATTGAATGAGACAAAAGGCCTCATGCATTCTACATGACTTATTAGAGGCTATTGACAATTAGAAGCTTCATGAATGGGAATTTTGGGGAATTCCCAAGGGGAGTGATTATGATTTTAGTGTTTTAGATTATGTATATATGCCCCTTTGTTTCATGTATTTTGGATATCCTTTTTACCATATGAAAGTGTAAGTGATCAAATAAATAAAAAAGGCTTTCAGGCCTATTTCTCTTATGTCCCTCTTACGTCTCTTTTAATTTCTATGCTCTACTTTATGTTCATAGTTTAGATTTATTTACATGCTCTCTACTTTATGTTCATAGTTTAGATTTAATTACATGCACTTAGTTTAGTTATTTTCTTGTTCTATTTAGATTTTCTTTCATGTTGCTTTCCTTTCCAATGTTGAAACTTACATGAGTTAATATGATAACACATATTAGTAGTTAAGCCCCTAAATTTAGGGATAATGAAGCTCTCTAATTTTATGTAAGTTCAATATTTGTATGATTTGTGATCACTCTAATTTGTGATTCATTGTTTGCGAACAAATTATACAATCAAGTTATTCCAAGATTTTGACTGATTGAAAACACAGGAAATAACAGCAATTAAATAAAGAAGATAGATTTATCTAATAAGAGAAAGCAATTAGGGGATAGTGACATAGATTAGATTCACACTCATCAATAGCCAACAAATAAATATAGATCTAATTCATGTTTCTATCACAAACACGAATCAATGATAAATAGATTCTTAGAAACAAATAAGTAAATAACGACAAGCATAGCCTATGCAGGAGCTGAGCTCTTAAACAACAGACTATCAGGACAGATTCACAAATTAATTTCTAAAAACCTAAAATTAGATCTAAATCTAATAATTGTTAGATCGAACACGAATATACCCTGTGAAGGAGCATAGCTCTTAAACGACACAGAATATGAAGGTTCAGATCTAACCCTTGATTCAGATCTTGATCTACATATATAAAGTCCTCGTCTGTTGGCTATGTGATTCATGTTAAATCATATCTATTAGCGTCATCACCCTCTAATCAAAGGGGATTAGCTAGACATAGCTAAAGAAGAAGAAAAACAGAAATTAAATAACATGAACATAAATAAAACTAAAACTAAATAGAACAGAGGAAGAAGAGTTGTATTCCATGAGAAAAATTATAGAATAAAACTAAGTGTTTTTACAATGAATGAGATAAAGTGTATTTATAGCTGATATGACAAAGGCTACTTGGCAAATTCCATAATGTGGGACTAAAGAATTAGCCTAACTAACACATAAGCTAGTGTGAACGCAGCTGTAGAGTGAGAGGCCTTGCAAATGAGCTAATGTGAACGCAATATGAGTCTTTAGTGAGCCACATCTACCCAACTGAACTCTATTTGCAACCGTTCTTCAAGCTTTAAACTCTTCAAGCTTTAGTAATTTCAACTTCACTCTTTTTAAGCAAATTCTTCATGCTTTATCCATCAAATGCTCTAAACCAAGCTTTTTATCAACAATCTGAAAACACAGCTATAAATACACAATATTAATTATTTTAAATAGAAAACTAGATAAATAAGCGGATAAAATATACACATTTACGTGTATATCAAATACCCCCACACTTGTCTTTTTATTCGTCCTCGAATAAACTAAACTAAGATATGTCACACTTTCGTAGGAAACGCGATTGCATTTAGCGTATGCAACAAGCTGTTAAACCCCTAGGTGTCCCTAGTAGGACGAGTGTTGTCTCGTGAGGGTTTTCAGCGGATACTACCCACAAAATCCAAAGCGTCATATGTACGCGGATTAATCAAACAATATATTTAAGGTCTTTCACATTCCAAGGATTTCACCTAACTTCAACAATAATGGTTTAGCCCCAAATTGTCCATCACATAATTGGTGCAAAAATGAATAAAAATTTTCAAGCTGAATCGTAATTCCTTGATAACACTGTAATTTTCTTGAAGGTTAAGAGCGTGGTGTCAACCAAAGTTCTACACATTGACAATGCGCACCGAATCATTTATTCTTTTTTTTTCTTGAACAATTTTGCACCAGTGTAAATGTAGTGTATTGGATGTGAGTTATGCATAGATGAAGGAGAATTTTGTAAGTTCTAAAAACATTATAGATAAGAGGGCAGGTGTATCAGTTGAATTTCAAGCTACAAAAGATAAAGTAATACTAAGGCACATATGGACGTTTTGTTTCCTTTCATCTTCTCAACTACAATCCTTGCTTCTAAGTACGGTATGATGGATGTGGATGGAATGGAAATGAATGCTTCATAGCCAAGAATGATAAATGACTATTGTATTCCGAGAGACTCTCCCTTTATTTCATTTTTTTTTCTTTTTTTCTTTCTTTTTTTCTTTTGCATGATGAATGATGAATGGATGGAATGATGTCGTACATTATTTCATTTGACTCCTCCTCTACTAAGCGAATCATAACCAACACTTCATGAAAGGAAAGTTTTGTGCCCCAGTTACTCTACTTCTATAACCCTAATTCAACATACAAGTCTGGATTGATGTTATATAAAAAGCTGAAAGGAATGATAAGCAAAGTTTCGTAAGATAGATAACCCATATAAAGTAATATGTGGTATATGGTTATCCTACCTTAAAGCAAGTACGGAGTGGTTGGTGTAGTATTGGTATAAATGGTGACATTTTTGAACCTTTGAAAATAAATCAGTACAAGGTTCTTAAGTATACCAATATAAGAAAACTTGTCGAAACATGGATGTAATTCGACTAAAACTTGGGTTTGAATAATGTGGGGTATCGAAGAAGAACGCTACAATGAGTCATTTCTCCTTAATTGGGCCAAGTGGATTTTAGAACTTACGATTTTTAAAATTTGAGTGGAAAAGAAAATATTATGCATGAAAACGAACTCAGAAAATCCAACAAATGTAGGTGCAAAATCATTTTTATTTCATGATTTTTTTTTTATTATTTTTACTTGCACATTTTAACATGTATAACAAGGGTTGACACGCTTACTCCAGAACACAACTAACGTCTGCACAGTCTCAAGCTAGCATCTTAAAAAGACACATTACGATTCAATGAATAAATAATGTTCATTCCCATCACCCAACAATTCAACTTATCAAACAAGAACCAAGGTGTTATTTATGAATTTAAGTTAATCCTCCTTCAATGGATGACCTAGTTCATAAAATTTGATTGCTAATGTAATGTAGATTCCCCCCCACACTTGAGTGTGACTGTGTCCTCACAGTCGTTAATCAGACATATCTTAGTGAAAGGGAAATAAAATAAGAGGGTCAGCATGGCTTACCAAGTACACATGCAGAAAATACGCAGTCATCGAATAGATGAACCGATCCACAATGGACCAATGGATCAGCCTTATTAAAATTATGAGACGCAGCTTCAGCACAGAAAACCAAATCATAAAGAATTTTATATCTCGTTTCAAATTTGGAGAAATAAATTTTGTTTTTTCAAAAGTTTGAGTTGCAAATTTTAAAATTTTGAGCTTACAATTGATCCTAAAATCAAATTGGATTTCTGTAGCAACTAAAGAGAGGTCATCGAGCTGGGGTTCAGTAAAAGATTCAAAAACAAATTTTGATTTGTTCAGATGATGTATAAATTGAGAGACGTGTGCATCACTCTCACCCCCACACTTGTTTTGAGAAATATTGTTCAGTTTTGCTTTGATATTTGAAATTTTGTTAACTAAAGGTTCATTCGTAAACCTAAAGTTAAAACCAAACAAATGAATTTTCAATAAATTTCGAAATCGTGTTTTCTCAAAAACAGTGTTATTCCAAAAGGAGTTCATATACTGCAGAAATTTATCAGTGAAAAACGAGTGATCACAATGTGGTTCAGTTAAAATGATCAAGTCGCAAGGATTTTCAACAATTTTTAAAAAAATCGTCAATGTGTTTAAGATCATATTCAGCAGTTTCATTGTTTTCAACATCAAGAATTTTAAAGTTTTCAAAAGTTTCATTTTCAGTTTTAGACCCAACAACATTATCGTCAATTAATTCAAGAAGTTCTCGCTCATCAATGTCGTCCTCAAGCAAACAGTTGTTACCAACTTCGTCATTTTGTTCAAGTTGACAATCTAAATTTGTTAAATTTTCAAAATTTTCAGAATCTGAGAGAGGAAGATCAAATTGAAGATTGACGTCTTTGTTTTCAAGGGAATTTAAATTCAAATCAATTACAGAGATTTCAACAACTTCATTAAAATTTTCATCAATTTCAAAAGTTGTTAGTTGAAATTTTTTGATTTCAGTAAGAGTTGAATTTTCAGCAGAAGCATCAGTTTGAGTTTGAATTTCAGTTTCGCAGAAGTCAGAGTTTTGCACCAGAGATTTTTCAAAATTTTCATTTTCATCAACAGTCATATCTTCAGAATCATTAATAATCGTTATGTACTGTTGTGATGAAGTTAATGACTGACTATTTGTTTCAAAAGAAACATTGACAGAAAGTTGTTTGTCGCTAGATTGGGATTTGTAGTTGTTGTACAAGTTCGTAACTTCAGTTTGAAGAAGAGAAATGTGATAAACTATCCTAGTGCAACTTTGTTTGCTGTCTGTTATTCTTTGAGCAAGTTCTTCGACGTAAGTCAAGCCAAGTTTCATTAAATCCTCAAATTCATCAACATCATCAATTCCCTCAAGTAATAACTTCTCTAGATTTTGCCAAAGTTCAATAGTGTACTGAGCCAGTTGTTCAATGTTACACATGTTTTCGATATATTTATTTTCAGAATCTTGTGTTTCATCTAAAATTTGTGCCCATTCCTTGATGTCCTCGCGACAATTCCAAATGTCATGCATTAATTGATCAATTTCACTCAGGCTCTCCTCTATCAAATTGGTAAACACACCAGACTTCAAAATGTTATTTTTTAGATTCGTCGTTTCTATGAGTTCCTCACTGGTTGACCTTAAAAATTCATCCACCTCATCTCTTAGAAGTCATCCATTATTTATTTTCCAAAACCAACATCGGCAAAAATTTAGCTTGTTCGCAACACATTTTTCATATTCGATAACCAACATTTGACATTCACTCGTATTATGAAAATCATTTTGGTTTTCAAAAATTTCGTTAAAACCCGTGTTGTACTTGTTTTGATTTTCAGTACTTTGCTTAGCCATTTGCGCTAACAGTCGTCTCGCCTCAGATAAATTCTCATTAATAATAGAATGACAGTTTTCATATTGGGGTACAACCGTTTGATGAAATTGGTGGAAATTATTTGAAAAAAATTCAGCTTGAAATTCAGTCTGATTTGAATCGAAACCAAAATCATTTAAAGTTTGAAAAGAATTGCAATTTTGGTTGTACATGGGGCAAGCGCGCATGTACAAGAGTAGAAAGTTTTTCGTCAAAAAATCAATTACAAAGTTGTGGCTCTAAAGAAGCTCCTAAAAAATATGTTAAAATTAACAACTTCGGATTATATAAATACAAGTCTGGGCCAGGTTCGGACAGGGATTATCAGTGTGCCACGAATCACCGTAGAAACACGACTGAAGGTTTAAGAACCTGTTTGAGTTCTAGACTCTACCGTTCCGTAGACACCTCAGAGAGTATCAATCCTAATTGTCAATTTAACGAATATTTTGTCCTATAAGCTTTAGGTAATCCTCGATTCGATTTCAAAAATAAACTTTTCAATTAATCCCACGTTCGTTTTAAAATTTTAAACCACACATCAACAGGCAAAATATTCAGTCACAGAATGAACAGTCTCAGAACAGTCACAGAACAGAAAATTGCAGAAATAATTTTTTTTTTACAAGCAAGCTGATCTCCTGCAGAAGATTTTTACAAGCGATTTCTATATACTTTTCTTTGCAGTAGCAATCCCTGTAGAGTTAGAAAATACTCACCTAGATCGGCGGTCCGTCTAGTGCAATTGAGTCGCACTAGCGCGTTCACACCCCACTTGGCGTGCAACCGCTCGAACCCTGAATAGTCCGCTGCGGCACGGGTTCGGGCTAGGAGCCCCAAAAAAAAAATTAAGACCTTTTTCTAATTTCCACTGTACCTGCATGCGAAAAATTTCTCATTTAATTTTTTTTTTTTTTTTTGAGAGAAAGGGAAAGAATTCAAATTGTGAAAGAAAGAGAGGAGGAAAAGAAATACTAGAAAGGAAACAAATCAATCAAAAGAAGGGATTTTTTTTAAAATAAAGACCGATAGAAAAGCAATTAGAAAAGAAAGTGTTGAAAAACAGCTCAACAAGAACAAAATAACTAACTGCTTTGCTTAAAATCAACACAAGCCTTAATGACTAACCCCACTTGTTAACTCAAATAAACCCCATCTACCAACCAAAAGGAGGCCTATAGAACAAAAGCAGTAGTATCAAAAAAAAAAAAAAAAAACACTTGACAGACCAAATCAAAACATTCCTCAATAGTCAGATAGGAAAATTCAACCCAAAGGAAATCATGTACTCAGTACCATGCCATTTTATTAATTTTGGGCAAACCATACCCGAACTCAACAAATAAAAATTGTTTGCATACCTCAAATACGCAGTCAAAAAAAAACACTCCCTTTTTCTAAAAAATATATGAGTCTGAACTCAATTAGATTTCGGATCGATATGATAAATAATATGTTTGTTGTGTGATTTCGGATTTGGTTTTTATGGGTTCAAATCGGAATTAAATCTTTGAGTTGCGATGGAGGGAGAAGGTACGGCTGAGGGTGGATTTCGGATTTGGGATCGCGGCAGTTGTTGCGGTTATGAGAAGATCTGGTGTACGGTTGAACTGCAAATATGGTCGTATGTGATGAGATGATGTTATACTGGTTGTATGTGAGGAGATGGTGGCTTGAATCGATGGTTGGAGTAGATTCTTGGCAGAGGAGTGGGTGATGGAGCGTTGGTTTGGGGATAAGTGTTGTCTGATGGTTTATGGACTGAGACAATGGGGAAGAAGTTTGTATGAAGAGGAGATGTAGTTGATGAGTATGGTGCTGATGGGTATTTGTGATGTTTCAGTGGATGACTGTGTGGATAGGAGGGTGGTGAGGAGATTGTATTTGTGAAGAGGGGTTGAGTTATGGTTGCTGCATGAGATGGCGAGGCTTGAATATGATCAGAAAGGTTCGTGAGGGTGCGGATTTGTGGACAGGTTGTGTTGCAGTTCGCTGGTAAGGAGGAAGTGATGGAAGTCGGTTGAGTACCGGATGGCCGAAGTTGTTTGAGGATATGTTTGGGTACTGAGATTTTGTTGTGATCTGAAGCAGGAAAATTTTTTGGTTCAGATTTGTTGGAATTTAATGCAGAGGGTAACTTGCTGTGATGTAGCAAGTTGGTTTTGATGAAATTGCATGGAGTTTTTGGGTAGGTAGTGGAGGCAAACTGTGTATAGAAGAAAGTGTGAAGCAAGGAGGCGACTTGTGTATGGTATGAAGTGGAGTATGGGCAGGGTATTGTGTAAAATATGGTGAAGTGGGGTTGGTGCTTGTCAGTGAAGTGAGGATGTGTAATGAGGTAGGACGTGGTAATATGGGATGGAATCAGATGGCTTGAGAGTGATCAAGGATGAGCAGTGTAACAGGGAGGGTGCAGCTCTGATTTTTGGTAGGAGGAGTAGTGGTTTGGCGAAGTAGTTACTGCATGGACAGTGGGTGTTGTTGAATAGTGGGGCTGAGTGTGAGAAAATGGAGTTATGGGAAGGGTTATTTTCGTGGAGAAGTTGCGGAGGTATGTAGACTGAGGATGTTTCTGGTAGATGGGAGGGTATTAAGGATGATGTATATGAATGGCTGTAGAGGGAAGATTGGTGCTTTTTGACAGAAGTGGTGGTGATGGTATATGGCCAGAAGAAGGTGAAAATCGGCAGTGAAGAAAGCAGTATAGAAGATTGTATTTTTTTTAATTTGGAAAGATAAATAGAAAATGTAGTAGGAAAGAAATCAAACCGTGAAACAATTGCATGGAGGAAGAGATATAGATGAGAAGGACAGAAAATCACAAAAAGATTTTTTTTTTATTGTAAGAATTGTAAATGGAAAGAGATTGTAAACAAATCGGAAAGAAATCAATGAAAAATAAGGAAAGAAATTATTGAAAGAAAAGGAACAAATTCTACTGAAAACAGGAAAGAAATTGGAATTAAAAGGCAAATGTTTTTTTTTATAAAGGAAAAATAAAAAGAGAAAAACAAAATAACTAAAAAATATAACTCGAAGGAATTTCTAATAAAAATGATTTTGGTCCCCGGCAACGGCGCCAAAATTTGTTTGCGAACAAATTATACAATTGTAAAATCCGTTCGGCTTTCCTAAACAACAAGGATTGTTGTAGAGGGTGTCGAACTCTGGGACCAAAAATATTTTAATTAATAAATCCAATCAAGTTATTCCAAGATTTTGATTGATTGAAAACACAGGAAATAACAGCAATTAAATAAAGAAGAGAGATTTATCTAATAAGAGAAAGCAATTAGGGGATAATGACATAGATTAGATTCACACTCATCAATAGCCAACAAATAAATATAGATCTAATTCATGTTTCTGTCACAAACACGAATCAACGATAAATAGATTCTTAGAAACAAATAAGTAAATAACGACAAGCATAACCTATGCAGACTATCAGGACAGATTCTAAAATTAATTTCTAAAAACCTAAAATTAGATCTAAATCTGATAATTGTTAGATTGAACACGAATATACCCTATGAAGAAGCATAGCTCTTAAACGACACAGAATATGAAGGTTCAGATCTAACCCTTGATTCAGATCTAGATCTACATATATAAAGTCCTCATCTATTGGCTATGTGATTCATGTTGAATCATATCTATTAGCGTCATCACCCCCTAATCAAAGGGGATTAGCTAGACATAGCTAAAGAAGAAGAAAAACAGAAATTAAATAACATGAACATAAATAAAACTAAAACTAAATAGAACAGAGGAAGAAGAGCTTTATTCCAAGAGAAAAATTACAGAATAAAACTAAGTGTTTTTACAATGAATGAGATAAAGTGTATTTATAGCTGATATGACAAAGGCTACTTGGCAAATTCCATAATGTGGGACTAAAGAATTAGCCCAACTAACACATAAGCTAGTGTGAACGCAGCTATAGAGTGAGAGGCCTTGCAAATGAGCTAATGTGAACGCAATATTAGTCTTTAGTGAGCCACATCTACCCAACTGAACTCTATTTGCAACCGTTCTTCAAGCTTTAAACTCTTCAAGCTTTAGTAATTTCAACTTCAGTCTTTTTAAGCAAATTCTTCATGCTTTATCCATCAAATGCTCTAAACCAAGCTTTTTATCAACAATCTGAAAACACAGCTATAAATACACAATATTAATTATTTTAAATAGAAAACTAGATAAATAAGCGGATAAAATATACACATTCACGTGTATATCATTCATGGTTGTGGATTTTGATGTAAGTTTATACATGTGGATTGGATAGTTTATGTTGCGTATGCAAATGAGTTATTCTTATTCAATGTAAACACTAATTACATCAACATTTGCTAAGTGGTTTTTGATTATTACATAGAAGTAAGAACAAAATTTGATGATCTATGTCACTAATTACAATAGTAAATAGATCATACTTAAAATAGTTTTTTCTTTGCTTTCATTTTCGTGAGAACAATGAGTGATTTAACTATTGTGTTTTAGTTTGATAGTTTATGTTATGTTAACCAATAACATATATGAACTTTGCTTATGATAAATGCAACATTTATGCCACTTAAAAATAGAGATTATAGGACATATGGTTGTTAATTTACATGAATATGATAGGGGATTTACCTCTAAATTCCTCTCTAATATCATATTTAGATCTCAACTTAGTTTCTAGTTTTTATTAGTTAAAACAATCCAAAGGTTGGTTTAATTTTATTGCGTAAGATTGAAATTAGCTCTTTCCCTGCGGATCGACCCGTACTCGCTCCGTACTAACAATTGTACGCCGTGCTCTTGTGGTTTTATTACAATATTTCATGCGATGGTTTTCTTAGTGATAGAATAACTGTTTTGTGAACATAACTCATTCGCATAAGTTATACAAAACTACAATCAATCCTAACATAATATATACTTTGTGTTTCCAAAAATTATACTATTTACAAAACTTATCATACACATATATCAATCCTAACAAAATCATCCTGAACACACACAATAGGCTAAGTTAGAAAACCTTGTTATTTGTAGTAATTTGAATATTTTGATGATAACAATAGCAATTAGCGTTCAATATGATGTAATAAATGTACATTAGCTACTAGTATCAAACATAATGCAAAATAAGGCCTAAATTTAAAAACCTAAATAATTAGGGTTTAGGAAAAAAATGATTTTGGATGGATTAGAGGGTGGAGAGGGACTACAGCTGCAAGTTGGTGGCGTCAGAGGTAGTTGGAGGGTGGTGGTAGTGTTAGTACCCAAATTATTGTATCAAACATTTGCAACCTTTATAATGACAAAGGACCAAACAACCTGCCAGTGTCAAAGATTTGAATCCCAGCTTGATGATCCATTCACATCCAAGGAGTTGCTCCCACTGAAGAGTCTTTGAATAAATCAGAAAGAAGTAGCCATTTCCACAAACACCTGGGCACAAAGGAACAAATCCCTAATTGGCACCACCAAGTCACCACCTAAGATCAATGAGCAGGTTAGGAGTGACATGGAAGGCCACCCGATCGAAGCCATGCTTGCTGGATAATGATCGAAGTACGGGATTGTGTGTACATGTGCACACATGCGCAGTTGTGCAACAGGCTGGGTTATGTATTTGTTAACTTGTGGGCATGTTTGATTGTTAAGGCTTGTTTGTATTATATCCCTATAAATAATGGGATACAGGTCGATATTATGTGTGTTGATTTTAGATGAGAAGTTATCTCTTAAACTTCGTGCTACTTTCAACATGTTTCCAAATAATTCCAAGCAACTTTCACCTTCCTGATATTGTTTCACTTTTATTATTATTTAATATCGTCATCTTCTCTGCTATTTGTTCTATGAATTAACCTATCTTCAATATCAATAATGGCGTCCATGACAACATGTAGCAAAGCAACAAAATTTGGGCATAACACATTGGTATCAAAGCCTAAAGGGTCCAAACAAGATCAGATCAACATTCATACTTCGGCCCACATCTGGGAGTTACCGGAATCACATCAAGAACTTAATGTTAAGGTTGATACCATGCAAGAGACATTAAACATCATTGTCAAGAAATTGAAAGAAATGAAGACTCAACAAGTTAACCCCCAAATTCCTTATATTCCTCCTGCATATAGAAATCAACCAAGGCATTTCCAAGAAACCACCACTTCAAATCCTCCATCCCCTAACCAGAATGAAATCACTTTTGCAAATTCAATCAAATATACAACCACATCACCAGCAAAACCCTATAGCACCATATTCAATCCCAAATAGACAACAACTGTAGTGACTTACTTATCCCGATATGAACATCAACAAGGTACGTGCGATGCTATACCAGATCGGTTAATGTTAGAAAAATTTGTAGATGGCCTCAAGGAAGAAATCAAACTCGATTTATTAGAGCTACACCATGTTGATTTCAAGCACACCGTAAGCTTGGCCAAAATTTTCAAATTTTAAAGAACAAATAAAAGGAAGATTAAATTTGGAAAAACAATCAAGAACACTGGCGGGACAAAGACAACTAAGGCAGAAGATGAGCATGTTATTCCAAAAAATGATGATGAATCACTAGGGATAGAGATTGTCACTGTAGGAGATATAAATGATGATCGGAGGCAGAGAGAAATTTTTATTGATGATGATGAAGCTATAGAAAACCATCCACGTGAACAAGAATATTTAGTGGGTCTTAAAATGCTTCCTTTATCAGAAATTAAAAGGGATCATGAGGATAAAGTTGGAGTTTGTAAATTGTCGGAAGTTCAACAAATTTGCATGTGGTTTCATCCCAGAAACCAACCCAGGGAAAATCAAGAATCCTTTCAACCCAAATACCAACATTCAAGTCAACATGGTAAAGAAATTCAAGAAATCAAGATGAATGAATTGTTGCATACATTACTCCTTGTCGATGTCACTGTTGCTATTAATTTTGAAATAATCGGATGCTTTACACATATGAAATTAAATTTTACTATAACTGCCGCAAAGAAGATGAAGGATGACACAATTTTTATTGGTCAGTATTCTCCACTAAGAGTGAAATTACTTCAGTTTGGCTAGAGGTAAATGAGGCGAAAGGAGACGATGTTGCCAGTTTGATAAATAACTCCACTACTCTGGTTGGATTTCGGTTCACTTTGCCAGTTTCTTAAACACATATTGACTTGCCTACTTTGTCAGATGCTGACAAAGAATTCATTAGCATATGGGGTGTTCGAAATAACATTGATTTCCTCTCATTATCATTTACAAGGCACGCTGAAGATATTTGCCATGCACGTGGATTTTTCTTAAAGTTGGGGGACCGTCGACAGACTCGGATCTTTGCAAAAATTGAAAACATGATGGTCTGAACCATTTTGATCATATCCTACAAGTAGTTATTGGTATTATTCTTTCAAGGGGTTTCGCGACTTTAAGACATTTGGATCATTCGGGGGAGACTGGCTAAAAAGGTGGAAGAAATTCCGACCTTAGGTGCAAAAGGTCTGATGGGAAGCAATGGAAGTGTAGTACTTTGTCAATGTCAAGCAAAACAGTGTGCGAGAAGCACTACATTCAGGCTAAAAAACGTGCAACTAATTTGGCACTTAGAGTTGGTTTGAAGAAAAGGTAAAAAGAGTTCTTTGATTATTGCTGAAATTAATTCTGATATGCCAAGGTCAATGTCTCCAATGAATGATGGTTTCAAAGAGAATATTAGGAGAAGTCAAATGTTGTTTTCTTCGGATGCTATAGGGGTGAGGGGCTAAGTGATTCTTGATGGTCCTGTTAGATCGAACAAGAAGGATCGTATTCGATTGGATTATAATATCTGTTGTTTTAGTAAGGATGTGAATTTTCCCTGTGTTGATTGTCATGTGGACAAAAATGGGAAGAATCCAAAATTCACCAATGGAGAGGACATAACATGTCATCAGTGAGGAGAACATGAATGTGTAAATGCATTGTGGTGTACAAAGGATGATCAAAATGGATATTGTGCTAACTGCATTTCACTATGGTATGCTGACATTCCCGTGGATGAGTCTAGGAAAAGATGTCCTACTTATCAGAACATATGCAATTGCAAAACTTGTTTGAGTTGTGATATTGGCTTGATCTGGATGAGAATTATAAGAAAATCAAAGACAAACTCAAGGACTTTAAGTTTGTTTCCAAAATCCCCTTCAGCTTGTTCAGTTGCAACAAATGGTGTTCAGGTTTGTGCATCTTCTATGGTTATTTCTGAGATGTGTGATATGGAAAGGAAAAACAAGTATAGCTATGCATATTCAATACACATGACTCCACTTCCAGAAGGGTGTGTATTGGGTGATGTACACTACTCATCTTGTGAACTTCATTCAAGGCACTGGATCATGCGACCCAAAGTTAATGTTGTACCAGTGGACAATGGAGAAGCTGAGCGCACATCTTAAGGGTTTGTTGTTTTGAGTCTCGAAGTTTGGCATGCAACCGGGCAGTTATCAAACGTCAAGAGATTAGTTCTTGATTGCATTCTAGTGAGTACGGAAATTGTAGCGGTGCCATATCGAAGTGGGAATACAAAGAAGATACTCATATACGATCCGGGTGGTAGTTCATTGATCGACATAAAAAAGCTGAGGCTGCCGAAGACATTTCTACTCAACCATGAGGACAAAGTTGCTTTGAAGGGGAATAAAATGGTAGTATATTGTATCAAGCTTGCAGCCTTTATAATGACAAAGGATTGAACATCGTGCCAGTGTCAAAGATCCATAGCCCAGCTTGATGATCCAGTCACAACTACTGAGTTTCTACCACCGAGAAGTGTTTGAATAAATTAGAAGGAAGTAGTTGTTCCACAAACACCTGGGCATAGAGCAGCAAACCCCTAACTAACACGATCTAGTTACCACCGAAGATCAATGAGCAGGTTAGGAGTGACATGGAAGGCTACCTGATCGAAGCCATTTTTGGCGGATAATGATCAAAGTACGAGATTGTGTGTGCACATGAACACATGCACAGTTGTGCAACAGTTTGGGTAATGTATTTGTTAACTTGTAGGCCTATTTAATAATAAAGGACTGTTTGTATTCTATCCCTATAAATACCGGGATATAGTTTGATATTGTGTGTGTTGATTTTAGATGAGAAGTTATCTCATAAACTTCCTGCTACTTTCAACAATTTTCCAGATAATTCCAAGCAACTTTCACCATCCTGATATTATTTTTTGTCACCTATATTGTTCTTTAATGTCATCATCTTCTCTGTTATTTGTTCTTTTAATTAACCCTTCTACGATATCAACAATGGTGTCCATGACAACATACAGCAAAGCAACAAAATCTGGGCATAACATGCAGTGTTTGGGAAGGAGGTGTTGGGTTTTGTTCAAATTTTGTTGAGGGAGGAAAGAATGAGCAGTTAGTCGCGGGTTCTTAAAAATGTATACATGGTATTTTCAACGGCTACCAACTGCCGTAAACAGTCTCCATTCTAACGAATTCCAATGGCTTCAGACAACATGTTTATTAAAATAACAATTTTACCATGAAATCCACGGGCTGTTGCTAGCCGTTGCCGGTCGTTGGAATCTTCACATGGCAATATTTTATACCTCTAGTAGTGAAACACTTGTATAGCCTGATTTTTCTTGTTTTTTGGTAGTAATTATTATTGTGGAGTTAGTGGTGTGATGATTTTATAAAATAACTTTGTAATTTGGCATCCTTTTTTAAGAGATCAAAGTCCTAAATTTGAGTTACTGACTTGTTTATCTGCTTTGACTTTAAAGCTAAGGGTAGTTTTGTGTTTCTAGTACAGTGTGGGTTTGATGAATTTCCTCAGTATAAATGTAGAAATATCTATATTTTAGGAGAAAGCAAACATTTCTTAGTGTTTTCAAAAGAATGTCAATGTGATTTCGTATTAATTGTCAACTTGTTCATTGTATTCCATATTTTTTCAATCTCATATTTCAGATAAGCAAGAACAAAAAGATTTTTAACTCTGGAGGAATTGTTGTCGGCACATAGTTTCCAAATTACGAATTTAAATAACAGAATTTTCCATGGTCAATTGGTAATATAGTCTGCTAGATAAACTATAATTCTCTCTTACTTCTAAATTGTTTTATGTTTTACGCTATTTCTTCATACACTTTTTGGTCTACCTTTCCATTTATTGATATATTTGTAGTATTCTTGCTTCAAATAGTTGATGTTTATTTGTCCTCTTTTTACGGTTTCTATTAAATGTGTTGAAGCAATAGCAATTCTAGAAAAAAGCTTCGCTATCATGGCTGCCTCCAAAACTTATCAAAATCTAATCTTTGATGACAACCAGATCAGAATGGGTGCTCTTCTTCTTCTCCTCCATCTCTCTCCACCCCTCTTACTAGCCTCAACCTTGGTATTCCATAATCTTCTTATGTATTCATCGCTAGTGAGGAAGGATATACAGTGGTACAAATCATAAGAAAGTAGCGAAACCAAATCCGAAATCAGTCGCATCGGCTCATATTCGAAAGGGGACTGGAAAATACAGCGAGTACCCATTCAAATCTAAATAGAAGCCTTTTTCTACATCCAATGGCAATCGATCTCAGCCCAAGAATTCAAGCAGAAATGTTCAAAAACATAGGCATTTGAAAAAGATTAATTTACCAAATTCCACAAAGCCAACATCCTGGGATGAAATGGTGAAAAATGTAGGTCAAAGTTCAGATTTTGATCAGAAATATATTTCTCCGGTGGAAACCATCGGCGATGAGAAGATTATTGCGATGAGTGAAGAGATTAGTAATCGAACTGAAGGTAAATGGTGTTTATCAGTTGTTACCTATGTTTTTGGCAAAAGGCCACCCTATCATCATTTCAGGGCGTTTGTTACTCGTACTTGGAATCATATCGGTTCTTTTGAGATCTTTATCCGTGACAATGGGTTTTTTATTTTCAGATACACAAACTCGAAAGATTGTGAGAAGCTATTAAATAAAGGGCCATATTTTATTAATGGAAAGTTAATCATACTCAAGAAATGGAGCAAGAAAGTGGTCCTTGATCGAGATCTATTGAGTACAATTCATGTTTGGATCAGGTTACTAGAATTAAACCTGAGACTTTGGGACAAGGAAGCATTTAGTGCTATAGCTAGCATATTGGGAATCCCATTGAATTTGGATGAGCAAACAGCAAAGGAAACCAGTTTAAGCTATGCATGTACTTTAGTTGAGATTAGTGCAGATGCAGAATTACCCAATGAAGCATTTATATATATGCATGATGGGGAAATCATTTCGCAACAAAATACTTATGAATTGATTCCTGACATATAAAAGATTTGTAAATGCTTTGGTCACTCCCTGAATAATTGCATTAGCAATAAAGAAAGGAGTGAAACACCAAACGACATTACAGATCCCGATCCTAATACTGATATCAATATGTCCAGAAACAATCCAGAAGATAACTCTTATAAAATCACTTATAAGGCATATAATCCTTCATATTTTTTTGAAGAAAAGATGAATATTGATTATACAGCAAATACTAATACATAATTGCGTAATTCTGATCTAAATAATTCAACACAATTCAACCAAGAATTGCTATTTCCTCTGAAAATTTGCAGATCATGTTTGCTCATAACAAAACTAAGGACACTAATACTTCATTATCCTCGATGATAGAGCATAACATTTCAAAAAGATGCAAACAATGCTTTATAGATGGGGGGCACAAAAGAACAGGTCAATGAGTCCTCCTCCCATATGAAGGACTCAAGCTTAATTACAAATTCAAATAATATGAATTTAATGAAAGAGGGAATAGATCTTTGTGCTTCTCTCCTTTCAGCTGATCCAATATTCACAAACTCCTCTCTGTTAGCTGATGGTCTTGCACAATCCAAGCCTTCTTTTGTTTATGAAACTGATATTCAGAATGCTATAAACCAAACTCTTTCTGCCTCAAAACCTGTAGTAGAATTCAAAAAAAATGAAAAAGGCAAAAACTAAAAGCTTAATGGACATTGCTTTAAATGAAGATACTGAGGATGCTAAAGATCATGATATCAAGTAGAAATATATTGGCAAAAACACCAAAGGGAAAAACAGCTTGAAGCTATTGATCATACTAGCTTCAAAAAAAGTGGGAAGAAGCTGGAGGTTAAGGTGATAACAGCAAGCACAGCGCTCCACTGTAGCTGCTAAGTACCCTTGAATTGTATCCATATTCTTATTTTTTTTATATTAATATATATATAAATATATATATATATGGATATTATAGCATGGAATATAAGTGTGCTCAATTCCCTTGGAAGGCAGCTTGACCTTTCAGATTTTTTGAATAAATAAAAATATAGTATTATAGGTTTGCTTGAACACAAGTTAAATGATAAGAAATTAATTGATCTGCAAACTAGAAGATTCTCAGATTGGAATTGTATCAATAATAGTATAATGAGAGGCAATGGTAGGATTATGATTTTACACAATCCTAACACATGGCCTCTTATTAATTATTTTATTATTCTACAACACATTCACTGTATTTTCAAAAACAAAAGGGGTCTGTTACTTAAGGTCACATTTATATATGCTTCCAATTTTGAAGTAGATAGAATTAAGTTGTGGAATTGTATAGAGCAGTTTAGCCTATATATAGACAGACCATGGATTTTAATAGGGGACTTTAATACTATTTTTCATGGCTTTGAAAAGAAAGGTGGCAACCCCATCCCTTTTCAAAAATTGGAAAGGATTGCTAAATTTATTTTAAAATCTGGTCTAATAGAACCCCCTATTCTTGGTAATAAATTAACTTGGAAATCAGGTGAACTTAGAAACATACACTGTAAACTTGATAGGATTTTATTTAACCAGGATTTTATATATCTTTTCTCCAATGTGAAATGCAGTACCTTACCGCAAAATTCCAGTGATCGTACACCTATCCTTATTTCTTTTCTGATAAGTAAAAAATGGAGCTTATAACACTCCGTTCAGGTTTGTAAATGGTTGGGTATATGAGGACAAGTATAAAGAAGTTGTTAATAACTGTTTTATTAATAACTTGTATGGCACTGCTCAATACAAATTTAACAAAACTTTGCAGATTGTTAATCAAATCTTAAAAATTAGAATAACTATAGGAACAAAAGTGATATTAAATCAGTTAGGAATGAGTGTGAAAGACTCCAAAATGATTTAGATGATAACTGCTCAGACAAGGTTAAGGTTGAATCATTTTTTTAGTGAACAAGCCAATCTTGTTAATGCTCTACATGTTAACTCTATTAATCTTAAACAGAAGGCCAAGATTGACTGGTTAACTACTGGGGATGAAGCTAGCAAGTTTTATTTACGCTATAATGCCTAATAGGAGAAACTGAAATGATATTGGGAAAATTATTGACTGTAATGGAAAAATAATTAATGAAGCCTCTCTCATAGAGAAAGAGGCCATTAATTACTCTTGCTCACTATACAATACTTTTAACTATTCTAATAATTTTCCCAATATTGTTTTTAAATATACTGTTAATAATAACAGTACTGATATTCTGTTAGCCCCCGTAAGAAATGATGAAGTTAAAAATATCATTTTTAATGCTAATAATGATAAGAGACCACGCCCAGATGGGATTGTGCCAAATTTTACAAAACACATTGGTCAGATATGCAAACTTCTTTGTGTGCTTCCATATCAAAAAATTTTAATTCTGGTAAATTATTGAAAAACACAAATCACACATTTTTAACTCTGATTCCTAAAGTGAAAACTCCTTTAGGGTTAGAGGATTATATACCAATTGCTTGCTGGAATTTTATATATATTTTTATTTCTTCTATTCTTTGCAATTGATTGAAATATTTTCTTAAGTTCATCATTTATGAAAAGCAGAGTGCCTTTATTCCTGGGAGGTTAATTTCTGAAAATGCTTTATTAGCTCATGAGTTAATAAGGGATTTTAATAAGAAAAATAAAAGCCTTATGTATATTAAATTTGACTTGCGTAAAGCATTTGATAAGATTAATAGAAGTTTTATAATATATATTATGCAGCAAATGGGTTTTAATGAGCAATTTTGTAATTTAATTAAAGAATGCATAAATAATGTGACTTGTTCTGTAATGAATAATGGTTCCCCAAAAGGTTTTATTCACAACAATAGAGGAATTAGGCAAGTAAACCCTTTGTATCCTTATTTATTCTCTGTTGTCATGGAATACTTCTCCATTCAAATGGAAATTGAACCGCTAAGGGTAAACATTAAACCTATTAACAAAAATAAGTCACATATTACACATTAACTATATGTTGATGATATGCTTCTTTTTTTGAAAGCTGACAAGAAAAATGCTATTACAATTAGTAGAATTTTGGAAAACATGGAAAACTATGCAGGTCTTACTGTCAACTCTAGCAAAAGTAAGATCTATTTTAGTAAAGATGCCTTGCATAAAGAAGAAATTTTGAAACTCTTGAATTACAAGGAAGGAAACTACAAGTCAAATATCTTGGCCATCCATTAAGCATTAACCAAATTAAAGATAGGGACTGTTCTATGCTATTTGACATTATTTATAGCAAACTAGAAGGTTGGTCTAGCAAACTACTGTCTCTGACCGGTAGAATGGAACTCAGACATACTGTCATCACAACAGCTATCATATATTGGATTCAAACACACAACATTCCTATTAGTATCATTCAAAAAATTGAGAAGATGTTTGCAAATTTTATTTGGAAAGGAAAGAAGCATAAAATTGCATGGGATAAAGTTTGCAAGCCAAAAATATTTGGTGGACTTGGGTTTAGAAACATAAAAGATCTTTTAGAAGTTTGCAAATTTAAATTACTATGGAAATTTTTGGATGGTAAGTCCTTATGGGCCAGATGGATGAGAGGTAAATATTTAAAGAACAGAAATTTCTGGATTATTAGAAAAGAAAGTCAACACTCTTATGTGTGGAAAAACATTTTAGCTTGCAGAAATGGGCAAAAATATCATTGAAAGAAAACTGATGGATGGCAATCAAACTAGTATGTGGTTTGACACATGGATATTTGGAAATTCACTTATTGATTTGCTTGGATGGAACAATTTATATCTCCTAGGTGGGGTTAATGATAATGTTCAGCGGCTTATTATAAATAATTGTTAGAGCTTTCAAAATTGTTCCATTGCTCTTATTTTTAAAGATGCAATTCATGGCATTCATATTGATCAAAGCAGTTTCACAGACAACTAGGCATGAAAACTTTGTTCAAAGGGGAAATTTTCTTTCAATAAAACATGGGAATTTCTTAAGGGTGAAGAAGTAGAGATTGAGTTGCATAAGGTTATTTGGTGTAAAACTAATTGTCCAAAAATGGCCCACTGTGCTTTTTTTGCACTTCAGAATAAACTTCCCACAAGAGAAAGATGTTGCAAACAGAGTAAAAATTTAGAAAGCACTTGTCTTTTTTGCAAAAAAGATATTGAAAGCTCCAATCATTTATTTTTTTGATTGTTTTATTCCCACTACATTTGGTATAATGCCAAATGCACTTTGGGATTCAATCAATTTATCCCCACTTTAGATATTAGGAGCAGTATTGAGTATATTATGAATTTTTTCAAGCCCAAGTCCAAAATATTCATTAAGGCTTGTGTAATGTTAACTACTGTGATTTATTATATATTGAAAGAAAGGAATATCAGAGGTTTCACACAAATAAGGAATCAAACTTCAATCAACTTCAGAAAAGCATATTAGTTGATTGCCAAATTATCTTGAAAAAAGCCAGCAGACATAAAAATGAAAGCTTTTGTAATCAGGCCAAATATTGTAAAGATGTAGACTACGATAAGCAAGTTGAAGAGTTTTACTTAATGGTAAGCAATGCTTTAGAGGGCATCTCATTCATGACGTTGGCAATAGGAATCAAGCAGGGTTTTCTGACTTCCTTCCTGGAGGCAGTAACTCTTGCCTCTACACCAGTACAACGTGCAAGGGAAGTAAACAGGACTACATTACTGAAAACATTTTTGTTTCTAAAAAAAGAATAGTAATCTGTGTTGTTTACTTGATGCAGAGGGAACAGTATACCATCCATCTAGCAGTGATCCAGAATACCACTTTTCTTTGAAAAGGAGAAATTCTGATAAATCATACTGTCTTCCTCAAAAGACTGGAAATAATCATCATTTAGGCATGATTAATGACAATAGAGATATAACTGAGCACCTGACTTCCTTCCTAAAGGATACAACCCTAATCTCGACAATAATATGACCTTAAAGGGAAGTAAACAAGAACTAGTTAGAAAAAGTGTGTTTATTGTTAATAAATTAGATGGTAATTCGTGTTGTTCACATGTTGAAGAGATGAGAAGTTGCAACCCACTCAGCAGTGATCCAGAGTGTCTTCTACATCTGAAAAAGAGAAAAATGAAAGAATCACACCGTTTTCTGCTTAAAGTTGGCAACTATCATTATAAAAGCAAGATAAACGACCAGACCTATCACTTATCTTGCTGGAGCGAAGGTGAAAGCAATGGATGTAAGAAGACTGAGGATGCTCAGAGCATTAAGAGGCATAAAGAAAGTTGCTTTAACTCTTTAAGCACTGAAATGTACAGATTTGAGGACTCAAAGAATATTGGAATCATAGCTAGGGTTAGTGCTGATTAGCTATCCCTAACTCCTTTTATGGGATGTCAAAGAATGGTGAAGACTATATTTGAAAGCCGCTATCAAGTTTCATAGCTTTGACGATGGAGGTGGATGAATTCTCCTTTCTCGACCGCCATTATTTTAAGGAGAATTCATGGATTAGGGTAGCTGATGTATGTCGGCTAGGGTTCGTGAGTTGTTTTATGTTTGGCTATCGGTTGTTATATTGTTCTTACCCGAACTATTGGGCCTTGGGCCACAACACTTTTTTATGTATTTAAAAAAAGGTTTCTATTAAGTACCACACTCGATTTTGAGGAGCAGTCAAAATATGAATGCCATTTCAATATTTGTATGTTTAACCATAATAACACTATCTTGTTTTAAACAAACATCAATCTATTATTTGCTGGTTTTCCAAAGATATACCATGTAATAATTTATTAGATCCATCATGGCTAACTAATTGCCAGTAGGCAAACGTGTAAGTGTTAATGTTTTGATCATATGAGGTTTCTAGTGTTCCATATTTTTTCTACTAATTTTTAGTTCCATGATTGTCTTCAACCTGTGTGATTTTTGGTGTTTATGTAATATAACACTAATAATTCTTGTATTTCTTTATTTTTGAAGCTATAATTTTGTTTAGAAGGGCGAGACATAGAAAAAAATTTGATATACTAACCATTTGTTTACAACGAAAAGCATGAAAATACCTTAGTTGATAGATTGATGTGTTTAGGTGTGTATGTTCTTATAAGACAGTTTGTTTCCGTATAAGTGCAACATTTATGTTCATAAGATATTTATGTACCATTCTAAATTATAAAATTTAAAAAGGAATTACTAAATATTTTATTTCCATAAACTTTGCATAAGGTTTGTGTATCATGCCGATCATTCAGCATTCAGGAGCTCTCGAGGAGCAAACTTTTTAGCTATAGGAGAGTTGGTAAGCCTTAAACGGAAACATCTAGTTAACTATGACGGTGAGGTATGTTTACTACATATTTTTAATATTTATAGCCACTTATTTAGATACATGTTTCACATACCTTAAAGCTTCATTATATGATAATATCTTAGAATTATAATCTAGAACAATGAATTTTCTCACATTCTGAACTATCTGCATGCACATGGAAGAACCAACGTTTTTACAATCAATACTTAAAAAGTTAAAGATAGTAATGAAATAGAATTAATGTAGGAAACATACCAAAAATTATTTCGAACTGTTCATAGTTGTAAACTTTCACTTATTATCAGTGTTCGAAATGGGACGACAAGAAATTAATTTTCATTCATTATAAATACAGGAAGCATCCTTTGAAACTTCCATTTACCATTGAAGAAATAAACTTCCACCATTATTAGTATCAGATGTACCGTATACTCCTCATATTATGTGAAATCTTACTTGACTTTCCAGTAATATATAGGTGCCAAAAAGTATACAATGATATAAGATTTATACAATGTAAAACATTATGCCTAATCACATCAATGCAAGTGGCCAAATAGGAACAGGCTTTACTATGGCTAAAAATAATTAATTAATTGAGGATACAGTTAACTACATATGATTTAGCTAAACACTACGTTGACACGGGGAATTGTCGCTTTATTCAGTACATGCCAACCCTCGAGAATTTGTGTATTATGAACACAATAATCCAAATCCAAAATAATGAAATGTAGGCAAAACACAGCTTTTAATGGAAGTTCGGCACTAATGCCTACGTCCACTTATAATAATCATTCATCATATGATATTCGATTACAATGTTGTACAAGTTCGAACAATGTTTAAGTGCAAAGCGTCAAATAGAACAACAAAGTAGTTGTTAATTCTATACTTTGACTATAATGTCCTTCTTCTTCGTTGAATGAAAAATATGTTGACTTGGTCAACAATGTACAAAAAGTAGCTTCAATGTTCAAGAAATCCAAAAGTACTGGAAAAGCCCTTGTAAATATCCAATAGTTGATAGGAAATGCTTGTGCAACGCTTTAGTGGTCCAAACTGTGTCCAATAGCCATGGTGAAGAAGATGGAAGTCATTAATGGTACTTAAGAGCTCTAACAGTGCGAAAAATCCAACCCCTTTGAATGCCAAGCTTGGGGGTATTTATAGGAGCGTGTTGGTGGTGGAGTAGGTGAGATTTGGGGACCACACACCAAAAATTTGGAAGAGCCAAACTCTGAAATTTGTATCCCTTTGACGGGGGATACGAGATTCTGTATCCCTCTAAGGGATACGAAAAGAAATGGGGGGAGGCATGTGCTGAGTTGTTTCGATGATTTTGAGTGATCGATGCACATTCATGAAAACAGGCGTAACTTTCAAACCGTAAGGCGGTTTGAACCAAACGAAAGTTGTACCTAAAGCTAACTCAGAGAGCTACAAGATTACCATGCAAAGCTCCGTAATTGATGTTTTCGGACACAAAAGAGGTCATCGAAAGGGGTTTCGGGTTGTTTTTATGTTTACGTCGCTACTTCGACTCAACCACTTTATGTTTTCTGAGGATGTTATTGACATGTGACAGCTTTGACCGAAAAGTGTGTCAATACACTGATTCTTTGAATGTTCTGCTTTTGACAAATATAAGCCTTAAGGACTAATTTTTCGTAAACCTGAACCCTATTACAAACATTGCATCATGAGTCATCGAAATGGCTGCAATTTTATGAAAGACACAAAATTATAAGCATTTTCTAAAAGGAATTGTTGTGTTCATAAATATATACTATATAGCAAAGGACATGAATTGTGATTATCTTTGTTCATTCATGGGAATTATTGATAGAAATTTTAAACGTGTTCTCCATCTTACTTTATTGTCTTAGATTATTCTAATAACAAGTCCTATCATTTCAAAATATCATGTCATGAAAAGAAAGTGGCATTGGTCAAAGATTTCTTCATGCGTATTATCATGAAACAAATGAAATTATTACACTAGAATACATAATAGCGTTGATTATATTTCAGGTAAGCCTACAACTATATTGTGTGACACGCCACGTCCGTTAATGTTACTCTAATGAGAATGCATTAAATTTTGTGAAGCGGTAGGTAAACATTTACTAAAATTCACAAAATAGATATAAATATGTAGCGGAAAACAAAACCTTTATTAATAGAGAAAACATTGTTTCAAAACAATTACAACATCAAATTGTCTCAAATGCCAAAAACCTCAAATAAAACTATCTGACTTATAATTCCAAACATTAGAGTACAATAATGTAAAGCCATATCCCTTCTTAGAAGCCATAACAAAATAGAATAGTAATCAAGATGGTATGTGAATCAGAAGAAATCCAAGCAAGATGAGATCATGAGCTCAGCTATTGACCACTCCCACTCTGAGAACCTAAGGGGAAAAAGGAAGAGAGATAAGGGAAACAAAATAGGTCAGACATAAAGTGTGGCGAGTTCCAGTAATTTTTAGCATAAGCATATGAAAAAGGTGTCATAGTAAACATGTATATAAGTGCAAGGTAAACAAGGTATCGAAATGAGATAAAGGAAAATTAAAGTTCTCATTCATATCCAAACAAACTAGCTACTGCACCGATTACTTGTATTGATAGGATTAGGTGTTACCTTAATTACAACCTATGCCATCGGCTCCCTATTACCCGAATATCATGTGTCAGCCCCAACAGTAGGGTGTATCAGTCCCTAACCCAACAACTTATAGGACACAGACCTATTCGTAGGTGTTACATCGTCATAGTTTCCCATAATCAGACCCAAGCACGCTCATGACTCCACCGGAACGTGCCCTCCCACCCCCAAACTTGAATCTCTTACAATCCAGATCAGTAAAGCGTGCCCTAGCCCCTACATAGTGCGATGCCTTTACCAAGATACCAACAGGGATACTGAGTGATATAGGTTCCACACAACTTTACACAAGCCAGCCAATAGGCTTGCGTTCCCGAGTACCTAGGATTTAAGAGTCCCTAAAACCTGATGCAAACAACTAGACTTGGGACATCTTTAGCTTATTAACTAACAAGTTTAAGTTCATTAATAAGCCTAGTTGTAAATGACATTTAATGTTATTTGTGTACATCCCCTTCCCTAAACAAGCACCTGCCCATATGTATATATATACTACAGTAATTCATTTTACTTAGTTTTACATATGTTACTCGTATCTTCTTACATGTTATGCTTAGTTTTAAATTAAGTCTAATCTATCAAATTAACATATCGCATATTCTTCCTTTAATGTTATTAACCCTAATTTATAGTCAAAGGTTCCTAATTTGCAATATGCCCAATTTTCTCTAATTTAATGTCATCAGTTAGTTATTCCAATTTATGTCATTTATACGCAGTTGAACAGTAACAACCTAGGCTTTGAGTAGCCTAATTTCAGCGTAAATAAAAAGGAAAAAGGGAGAAAACGGATTTCAAACTGAATGAAAAATGCATATAAATGACTGCAAATTAATAATAGATAGAATAGGGATAAGGAAGATAGAAGTATACATGAACATATGATAACAGTAATCTGAAATAGCTAATTTAACAGTAAAATGACAACATATAAGAAAACAACTTACATGCACTATTTATTTCAGATCCATCAATTTACCATCTAAAACCTTTTAAAATAACAAATCTAAAAATGACATAAAACACATAGTGATAGGATTGGATAAGAAGAAACTACCTTTTTGTATGTATATGCCTTTGTAGAAGAAAGTCCACTTTTATATTATGTCGTTGTAGACCAGTTAGAATCATCCTTGCTAATTTGTATTTGGGCAGCACCTCAGTATCTCCATGTATGTATTATTTTCAGAAAAAGGTTTGGAGGAAGGAGGAAGAATAGAATTGTGTGTGGAGAACGATGAGGCTTCCAGCCATTATATAGATTACCTAGGATAATCCTCAGCATTTAGATTTTAGGGTTTCAAATCTAACCGTACAAGCAATGTTGAGTCAGCGGACGAACATGGTTAAAAGGTCAATCCAAAAACAACCGCAAGAATCTACCTCAACAACCGAATGGGCCAACCCACCCTGACCTGGGTCGACCCATGGGTCGACCCGAACAGTCTGGATCTCCCCATGACCGTTATCCAAAACGTGTATTCGTTTTTATTTAATATATTTATATAATCTGTTTATTTTTACTAAAAACTTCCCAAGCCCGTATCTTCTTCATACTAACTCCGATTTTAGAAATTCAATAGTCTATCTGACCCAAAATTTCGTAATGGACACAACGGTAAAGTCGATTTTACTTAATTCAGAATATTTAATTAAGTAATATTCATTTTATTATACAATTATGTGGTGTTATATATTGCCTTTCTAGAATGTTGAGTCGCCGTCGTAATGGTGCAGTTAAAGTGCGGTATGGTTGTCTATAAGCAGCGCAAGGTTATGAGTTTGTGGTGATGTAAGTTTGTTGCAGATTTTTTTTTTGGCTTGGTGGTGGTTGTGTAGAGGTGGCACAGGTTGGTGTTTTATGGTGAGGAGTTTAAGGTTTGGGTTGGAGTGGTGATTTTAAGAGTGTAGTATTGTAGAAGGTGATTGTTAGATATGATTCCTGGAGTTTGCCGAGGTTGCGGTTTGAGCTGTGATTTACAAAAATTTAGTTGATGGTGGATGTGTTGTTGATTTAGTTTTAAGTGGGACGGGAATGATAGCAGTTTTCAAAGGGATTAGAGGATGAAGTTTTTGTTGCAATTCAAAATTTTCTATTCCAATATGATATCATTATGTACTCAATAAACTATTTAATGAATATAGTAACTTAATTACCTATTGAACTTGTTTTTGGCTAAATAATACTTTAATTTGTTACTATTAGGGGTGAACAAATGGTTGGTTCGATTTGAAATCAATCGAAAATGTTGAAACCGAAATAACCATTCAAGAAACATAAACCGAAACAAGCCAAACCCGTATTCTTTGAAATCAAAACCAACTGGACCGATAATATTTTGCTCGGTTTGGTTAGTTTATTTGGTTTATCTTAAAATGAATATATCTTCTAGTTGTTGATATAATCAAACCGACTTTTTCAGTTTCTTAATTCTACCGACCCTTCAAAAATTTGCGTCCGTCTGAAGCCAGTCAATACCCATTATTTCCTTCTTCAATGAAATCATGTCCTTGCAAAAGACCTATTCTTCTAATTCTTCCCTCCTCTTTTGCTCCGATCGTTCCCTCCTTTTTCGCGTATACCAGTTCTTCCCCAAATCTTCTTGTCCTTGTTTTCATTTGACTGATTCTTCTCTAAATATCTTTCTTTATATTTCTCACGCACTCTATAAATTTGACCGCCCTCGGTTATTTTAATCCAATCTTCGAATTCCCTCCTTTCCTGTCAAATCTGAACCAGTAACATATTTCCCCATACTACGTCAAATGGGCGGTGAATTCAGATTTGATTTTCCATCTAACAACCGAACAACTAAAGGAGAATTCTTTGGAAATATAGCTGATTTGGTATGATTTTGAAATGTGAGTATATTTAATTTTTGTTTTATTTATTTATCTATTATTTTGGATGTTGATAATTAAATAACGAATGTTGTATCATGAGAGAATAATCCAGTAGACAATCTTCATGCTATTCTTTTGTATTGTCATTTTTTCTTTTGGGAATATTAACCACTGGTTAATTGAAACCAGGGTTCCATCTCAAAATTTGAATAACGAAGGCGTTTGATTTGTTGAGGCGAAAGTTGATTCGACGCTGGCTAAGGTGATGCGAGAGTGGGTCGGATCTTTCTAAGTTGCATCCTTTAATTGAAGGTATGTGAATCTTTCTAAGTTGCAATATTCAGTGGAAACATTAATAAAATCTTATTCTTATTCATTTTTGCATTTGTGGACTTCGTTGCATTTGTTGTGCACGAAACAAAATAACGGTTCTGCTTGTTTTCAGTATTATTAGCCTTAATAACAGAACTCTTAGCTTTACATTTTTTCATCATTTCCTGTGTATTATTTTGTTAATGCTCTTAATATCTAGCTGGTGCCTTTATTCATGCATTCATACTAGTATTCTGATTATAATCTATCCATTGCTTGGGGAATTGGTTCCTCATCATGTTAGTACTTTGGTGTCTTGCGTCCCTTCCTGGTATATGTAATGATTTTTTTCGTCTTTTACCCTGCTACACCTAATAGGTCAAGCACCTTAAAATTTAGATGTTATAACCTTTACTGAGACAGCTTGCAACTTTAATACCTATGCTTAGAAACATTAAAATGCACTATAGCTGAGCCATGAATTTGCACATCCCTTCCCCTTTTGAATTAAAATGTGTGTGTGTGCGCGTGTGTGTGTGTATATATATATATATATTATTTTGATTTTGATTCTTTAAGGGCTTCAAGTATACATGTCTGATCTTGTTTATTGCCTAGGAACACATCACGTAGCTCCCTCATGCAAAACTTGCCCTACTTTATTTTTGTTCATGCTTGTACTCTTATTTTGTGTTCCGCTTATGTAATTGTACCCATTAATTTAGAGCCATATCACTTAGTTTGGGAATAGTAGCAATAATATGTATTTGGCGTATTATGTGCTTATGTACATTTATATAGCTGTTGCATTTAAATTACGGTCTCATACATATGTGTAATTGCCTTAATTTGTCAACTTGTACTTAGTTATGTTGCTTTGTTCATGTATTAAAATATATGTAAATACAACCGTTTTTCTTTGAGCACTGGATTGTCTATATATGCTTAGTTTTTTTTTCATGTATGAGTATTTGACTCTCGCTTTCAATCACAGCCATTTTATATCTTATGTATGCAAGTATATAAGTGTGTGTTCCTAGGATTTAAGTGGGAGCATATCAACATTTATCCATAAGTGTGAAACTAACGTGAATACAAATGACATTTAGATATAAAATAAAGTTATATTCTATTTTGGTGTTCGTCGTGTGGCTGACAGATCCTTCAGATGTTCAAAAGTGTAAAATTCATGTTTAATAGGCATCAAGTATTCCCCTACACCTATTAAGCTCAGCAAGTAATCTGTCTCTCTCTTGCATTTACTATTTAAGATTAGTTTCAATTGTTGACATTCTACCAACAGATATTTTTTGTCGTCAAGTAAGTCAATCTGATGATGTAAACTAGCAGCAAGCATTATTCTAAATGAAGATAATGTGCTTATGAACCGAAATGATAATAGTCACGTGCAAGCAAAACAACTCAGCCATAAAAAATAGTCCAGGATTACACATAAAGTGATTGATACGATTAGTAAGTGGCCTACAACCAAATTACTTAATTTGGATAGTCAGCATTCAAATATAAATAATTATTCAACGCATGATGCTACGTTAGTGATCTTTGATCATATGGTTACTTTAGCTCTAAATCTGTCTAATTCTCATGGCCAGTCTTCAAAAATGATGAATGCATAAAAAGATTCACAAATCTAAAGTATCATTACTTATTAAATCTAGTAGTACCATTTTTTGTTGCTTCAATATCATTATTTAATGGTTTACAAAAAATTATATCTCACTACTACTTGAAATGATGTTTTTGCACTGATATGCATTACATAGATATAAATGATTTGTGATGATCGCCCATAACCCCTGCACTAGACAAGAGGAATAGTGCGCTGAAAAGTATGCTAGACAGCTATGGACGATCATCAAAGTGGGTAAACAACATCAGAACCTGTCGTAGAACTCACAGCGCAAGGATAAAATATAATAGAACATATGCAACAGGTAATAGTAATGATGCATCATATAACAAATTTTGAAACTTTCTCAACATCTTGAAAGGTTATCCAACTTATACCAAAGTTTGTACATAAGGCCTCACTACAACCCTCAATGAACACTCAAACAGCGGAAACAAAAATACTAGATAGTAATAAAACCAGTACGTTAGCCTCCTTCTCACCTCCGCATAGCAACTTCGTCCTCACTAATCACCTGTAACCTGCTACTTAGTCTGACCATCCACAGCCGGATGAACAGCCCAAGGTAATAAGAGGAGACATAAAACCTTGAGTCAGACAACAGTCTTAGTGAGCGATAAAACAGTTAACAAACTTCAACAATAAAGTATATGGGAAGGGATAGATAAACATACTAATCTACCTACAACACTAGAGAACAACTCAACCTTATCTTCCCCACATTGGACAATGATAGCTGTTACAATAAACAATTCAATCATTCATCCATAGAAACAAAAAACATTCAATCATGGTAAAGCACTCGATCATAACATCCAGATTATATATATCTCATGTAAACCATCCTAATCGAATTCAATATCCCTCAAGCACAAGCCCCAGAGGCCTAAACCAACATCATACAAGCACCCAAGGAACATCTCCTTCGACGTTGGACAATCTAAATGAGAGGTACAAACAGAACAACTAATCATCCATGGCTGACTCTGGCTATCACCGCCAATCCTGCTTTGAAACCATAATTATTCGTATGACGGCCAACCTTGCCATATGTAAAGGGATAATGGTAACCCCAGTTCTAGCATAAACTCCATACGCCTTTCAACGATACGTATGTATGTCCAACCTTGACAACTAGGCCTTTCAATGATACCCAAGGTACTCGACCTACAACCGGTCTTTTGGGTTCCCCCATCGTACTTTTGCTTTGAGTCTGCTAGAACTTACGAAAACGTTAATCTCTCGACCTTCGCATCTCTAGTCATCCAACTTAGCGACTTTTCATAGCTCAAGCAACGTTCTCGAGCAATCCATTATCCACCAACTCACAACCTTTGAGTAGTCACCTCATTCGTTGTTCTACACCGATCAAGGAGCACCTTTTAAGATTTCGAACCTTCCTCCTTGAATTCACTTTGAAGTTACACCACCACTGCGCTACGACACAGATTCGGGCACTTCTGCCCGATTTTTTTTAAAAAAAGCACTTTTCGCTCAAATCTGTGTCGTACCCGAAAATATATTTTTTCCAGAAATTTGCCTTGTGCGACCGACCCTTCACACTGCTCGACCGACCAGAGCGACCGATCCTTCACATTGGAAGAATCAAACAGAGCGACCGACCCTCCTAACTTGGAGCAACCGACCCGCCACTTTACCACTTCCAGGCTTCATGACCGACCCCTTTACTCAACCATAGGCTCGCTCGACTGAACCCTTTTTCCTTCAGGCTCGCTCGTCTGCTTGCCTTATACCCAGCTCGCTCGAACGACTGACTACCTGGCTCGCTCGATCCTACTTTCTGTCTTGTTTCCCAAGAAATCACACCCTGGAGCAAACGAACCCCATACGTGCGACCCAAAACCTACACTTCATAATTTCTACTCCGATTTCCACCAAAACTTCGCCAAACGATAGACTCAACGAAATCAACTCATCCAATACATCCAATATAATCATAAGCATGTTATGAAACCACTAGCATCATGAAAATGATAATTATCATCAAATTATGCAAATTTTACCAAAAACCATAATAATTGAACATATGATCTAAATTATGGATCTAACTTACATAATCACATGAAATAGAATAGAAATTACCTATCTAAACTTGTTAAATCAGATCATAGGGTGGTTAACATGAAAATGGACTTAAGATGGCATAGATCTATGGAAAAACACTTGAACTTGATAAGAAACATGCACAAACACTCATATACTTCATTGCATTCATGTGAGAGATGTAAATCACTCACTGATTCTCCCAAACAAGCAATGACCAATGAAATAGGAATCCGGACAGCAAGCACCTCGCACCAAACACCTTGATCCGATGGATCCTTGCTTCAATAGTCGTAGATCTAGCCTTCAATTGTGTAGATCTATGATTTCCCTCCTTAGATTTGGATTTTTAATGGTGGAAAGGTGTTAGAGGAAGAAGGAGCACAAGGCCACCCAATGAGGAAATAAAAAACTAAACCATTTCCCATATCCCTCACCCCCTATTTATACCCTCCCATCAGGCCACTAATGGGCCTCTCCAATTTAGCCCATTATGGCTTACCAAACCTGGACAACCAACTGAAAAACCTTAAAACAGCGATTCCTCCCAAACCACTAAGCCAAATCTTTATTGTAACCACTCTACGGAAAGGCAATCATCAATTCATTTCTAATGGCGCAGATCTCACTCTCTGATTTGATGTAACAACCTAGAAAATCTGAACTAGTTTAAAAAAATTTAATTGGCTAAAATTGTGGATTTTAAATATTTTAAATAATAACGATCAAAAGTATGTTTGAATCGATGTTTCAAAATTAATATAATTAGTTTTAATTATAAACATGGCCTGAAATGGCGATGTAGTTTCAAAAATTGAATTCAAACTTTAACTGACTGTACCAGGTGCAAAATAAAATGGATTTGAGTGAAACCAAAAATATTTAAATCTGTTAGTGAATATCTTTCTAATGAATCTAAAAAATTAAAGTTTCACAGCGGGAATCAAAAGTTATGGCCAAATGAATTTTCAGAAAGGTCGCTATAGAATTTATATAGCCCGTGAAAATAGACAATTTGCAAACGACCTCGGAATTCGACGAAACCACTTTTGTTGGATCCGGGATGTCAAATTATTGCTAGGTTTCAAATTTCATAATTTTTGAAGTTAATATGTGAGCGTGGCGAAGGAAAATGTGTTTTGGTCAATTACAGTTAAATTGGATCGGCCAGAAAAGGGCCATTTTTCAAACGGTCTCAGAATTCGACGAAACTAGTTTTGTTGGGACCGTATCGTCAAAACATAGCTAGATTTATTTTTGGGGAATTTTTAGAATCAGTATGTGGGCCCGGCAAATTGAAATGTACGTTCAAATTAAATATTGAATGTTTTATATTTTAAATTGAAGAGAAACTGACTGGAACAGTCAAATGGGCCTACGAAACATATCCCATTATGTTCGGAATGGGGGTATTTAGCTAGGGGCAAAAGTCGTTGGGTTTGATTTCGAGTTCATGTGTGAAAACCCTATTTTTAAATTTTGATAAGGCATGGGCCAATCAAAATTCTCCATCATAATTTAATTTAAATTAAAAAACCAAAAATCCCCGTTAATCATCTCGCGCTCGACGGAACATGTTCACCTTCGTTCCCGAGCATTTTCCGGCGAGTCCATCGAGAATTTGACCCCCCTCGTTCGCAACTTTTTGTAGCCCTCCTTCCACTCTTCAAATCCATATAAGGTTCATCTTCTATCGTGCTGTGTGCATCGAGATTGAGCCCCTCAAAGTTTCGACCTTCCCGCCGCCGATACCCCCTCCTCGTCAGTTCGAGTTCACCAGCGCCACCACCCCCTGGCACGCCGTTCGAAGCCCTACGTCGTGGCATCGACCGATCATCCCCTAGTTGCTCGGATTTGGTGATAATCGCTAACCTAGTTTTGAACGAAACTGTGAAGGTAACAGCTGAAACTATTTTAAACTATTTAATAGCAGTTTAAAGCGCTGTGGTTTTTGATTTCATGTAAAAATCATATCTTTTTCGTTTGTTGACGAAATTCAGTGAAACAAGAGACAGTGGACTCGTGTGGACGTCTTCTACATTCTAGAAGAGACCACATATTTTTCTGAGCCTTCTGCTATTTTTGGTGGTGTGGAACCCAATGTGATATTTCTAATCTATAAACTATATGGAAAACAACGATGTATAAATTATATAGTCGATGTATGGGTAATATAAGCGTTGTACACCTCATGTATAAGCGTTGTATAAGTTGTATGTTCGATGTATAAGTTATATATGCGTTGTAAAAATTATATGTGTGTTGAAATGAATTGAAGTGAATTGAAATATATTTATAAACGAATATATATATATATATATATATATATATAAATATACTCCCCACGTCCACATACCATGGACGATATTTATTGGTTGTGATTGGTGTGAAAATTGGTTGATAGCGAATGGTTGATTAGAATTGTTTGTGGTTGGAATTGATTGATTGTGGTTGAAAAATACCCATCTGTGGTTGAAAACAAAATTAGAATAGATTGTGGAAATGAAAATAAAACATGCCGCCTGCGTGCGAACTAAATGCATGAATCCCCATTTTCAAAAACCGCAAGGTTTTAAGGTAGAGCGAGGAGCCGTACTTCGATACGGTCCCGGTTTTAACTACCCTGCCGTTATGCTGCCGAAATTTTCAATAATATTCATGTGTTAGAATTATTGTCATGTGTTGAAACTATATTCCTGTGTTGAATAGGAATACCTGTGTTGAATAAAATTTCATGTGTTGAACGACATTCATGTTTTGAAATAAATTGTTTTATAATAAAAATAATAGTTTTATCATCTATATGAACCATATAAAATAGTCGTGTTTTGAAATAAATTGTTTTATAATAAAAATCATATCTTTATTATATATATGAATTGTTAAAAATAGTGAAGTGTTGAAATAAATGTCTGTTGGATAAAAATATCATTTTTATCAAATTTATAAAGGGGATATGGTTTTGAAATCGATGAAAGAACTATATTTTTATATATTATATAAATATAATCAAAATATAGTGAATAACGAGGCTGTAGTTCGTGTTTTGAAACCGTTATTTCAAACGATTAGTGCGGGAGATCCGACCATCGGATTTTCCCGAAACCACAACCGTTAGGTTCGCCTTGGAAATATCTTTCCAACGACACCAACTTTGTAAAGATCCAACGGTTGGATTGTCTGGCATGTTTAATTCAAATCTGAAGAAAAACAGCGCCAGAATCGATTATATTTGTATATATAAATATAATTAAATTAAATCGAATAACGACGCTGCAGTTCGTATTTTGAAATCGTAACTTCAAACGAATAGTGCGGGAGATCCGACCGTCGGATTTTCCCAAAACTGAAACCGTTGGATTCGTTTTGAAAAGATCTTTCTAATGATATAAATTTTGTGAAGATCCAACGGTTAGATTTTCAGATATGTGTAAATCAAATCTGGAGAAAAACAGCGCCACGGCCGCATTATGGCCTAAAGCGTCGTTTGAATGAATTGGCTATTTTTAAATCAATAAAAATAGCGATAAATCGTGATAAAATATTATAAATGATATGGAATGGAAATAAACTGAATTTGCTCGATTTATGTGATAGTTGATGGTTGAATGTGTGTGGTGTGAAAATTACATTAAAGAACAAAATTGGTGATGTCAAATAATTTAACCATTGAAATGAATTGATTTGAAATTCTAAATATACGCGAATTATTTGAAAAGGCCGAGTTAATTCTCATTTCAAATAATTGATCGACGAGTGAAAGTCGAAGATATGAAGACGGTGCAAGACCGTTGATCTTCACGTCGAATGGAGGGGTGCTACTGATGCTCATGATAGGAGTAGCTACCTTGACGGGGTTGAAGTAGTAGCCACCCGGACGTACTTGTTGATTGTACGGATATGCGAGGTATTGAGTGCCTCCGGTTTCGTTCAGACCCAGAACGAACGTGTAAATGGACTGTGTGTCTGACATTGGATTTTGTTCTGTGCTGATTGATCTCTATTAAATATATATCTGTTTGGCGGTGGAGAATTTATTCTCTTGCTTAACGCCCTTCTCTGAGACGTACGAGCCCAGAGGTTATATATCAATAGAAATCAGTCGCACGGAGTGAATTGCCTGTGTGGCACGCCTAAGTGATAGATGATCAAGGCTTCTGTTGAAAAGCAAAGTCTTGTGGATGATGATCAAAGCATAGCCTGTGTGGCATAGCTTTGTGTATAGCGTTGTTTCGCGAGCCTCACACCCTGGTATGAGCCAGAAACGGGAGACGGACATCAGGGAGGACATGCGTTTCCTTCTAGCTAGGAGTGGTGCTTTGGGTTTTACACGCCCGGGTATTTTACTAATGTGGATGATGGAAAGCGAGGCCTCGATTGCTTCGGTCTCTTCGGAGCCGATGGTGTGGTCAGATATGACCAGTGACACCCCATAGGGCGGGGAAATGCAGTGTTCAGGAATTTTAATCCACATCGGTGGACCGGCCCTGACGATCCAAGGGCCCACCTGAGTCTGGGTCTTGAGGGGCGGGCTAGAGCGTCTCGAATTCGGTAAGGACTATCTTTTGCCTTAGTTCATGACGGAAATCCAATTTCCAAATACGACATCGTGCGGTTTTGATTGTATATATATATATGGCGACATGATATATGGTACCCATGTCGTCTATGATTGATAGTTATGATTGAAATCATTTTTGAAACATATATACACTAGCAATAATATCAAATGATTTGTTTTTCTCGTATCAAGCATATTTTGGCCATTATAAGGTAAAACTCTATCCTCCGGTTTGTGTTGCATTGTGTGATGGGAACTGATTCTTATAATGGCTTCATTTTTATAAAAAGCATTGCGATGTTTAAAAGAACTATCTGTTTTAAAGCATTGGCAATCCAATGGAGTAAACCCGTTCCGCGAAAATGGCGTGGTTCTGTGATTGGCCATATTTGAAAGTGTGTTAAGTAGATTTCTCATACCAGTCCCATGATTGACTCGTAGTTTGTTTCACTTGCAAACTCGGGTGCCCCTATTTCTGCACGGGCAGCCTTGTATTCAGGTTTTAGCAGGCTCTTTCTGGATAGCTGGAGCTGAAGACGGATTCTATTATTTATCTCTTTTTATGCTGTTCAGCTCCTGTTGTACATATTATGTTTTCTTTTCCGCAGTAGACATTTATGTATAGTTGAACTGTATTTTGTACTAAGTATGATCCTGTATACTGTGTAACTATGATGATTATGTTTATCCAGTGTATTCTATTGTACATTATCGGGTGTATCTGTTGTTATCTGTTTATGTGTTATATTCGTCATATCGGGAATGGGGTCGTCACAAACGTGGTATCATAGCTTTGGTTAAGCTTAGTTCTGGAATATAACATATTAATGAACTCGTCAGAGATAGAACCAGTAGTGTTCTAGGACGAATAACTCATTGCAGATAGGATCAGCAATATCCTAGTATGAGTATAGCAGAATCAGAACAACTCGTTAGAGATGGGGTCAGAAGAGCCCCAGAACGAGTCGAGAGTTATATGTTTATAGATAACGTATTTGTGATTACATATATAGTTTGGTTTTAGAAATATGATTTTTGAATATATAAAAGATACATTTTTGAAAAGTTAAATATAAATTGATTGATGTTTGTGTTGTGTGATTGTGGATTTGATTAATTAAATTATTAGAGCGATAGTTAATTTAATCAATATGAGAATGAATGGTAGAATTTATTCGATTAAATCACACATTGAACTGAGTTAAAAATAGATAGAACTATATACATGTGCATTATATTTGTTTGAACAGGTAAATGGATTAGCCGTTGAGTAAAGAAATTATTTGCGTGCCCGACAAATAGGTAAGCCTTAATGAGTTGGCTGCGCAATTTTATTATTATATCAACTCCTGTGAATGCCATTGGATGCGGAGTGCTGGTTATTCTGTGTGTAATTAATAAATGTTGCCATAGGATAGTAACAATTAATTTTGAACTACACTACATGGCATACTTCTTGAAGATAGGCATACTTCATCATATACCACATAAGCATTTGGAGCTTGTGTGACGAGGTTGAAGATTTACCATACGAGCGAGAGGCTTGTATGGCGATGACTATATTTTACAGGTTGAACAGATGACTGATATGGACTATTTAAATTATAACGGTAAATTACCAGATTAATAAAAAACCCACACGGGTCTGGAGTTGACAATAATCACGTCTCTCTAGTCATTAGATACGGCACATGGATTATTTATTTCCCACACGGGACGAGGTGACGATAATTTATTCTCTGGAGCAATTAAAAAATACACACTCCCTCAGGCTTGGACAGGGTGACGAGAATTTATTCTCTGGAGTTATTATCCATACACGCTCCCCTGTAAACACCAGAATATATCACTATAAATATGTGTATGCTTTATAGTATTTATTGGGTACCTAATACGGCCAAATAAATTTCCAAACCCCTCCCCGTACAAAGGAGGTTATGGCGCAATTTTTCAAAAATTCCGGGTGTTAGCCAAATTTTTGAAGAATTTGAAAATTCTCAGAAACTGAAAAGTTGGAGAATGGAAGCCAGAATGAAAGCAGATTTGATTAATCAAACCACTTTTGACTTTGTTCCTTTTCGGGGACGAAAAGTTTTAAGTGGGGGAGATTGTAACAACCCAGAAAATCTAAACCAGTTTAAAAATTTTAAATTGGCTAAAATAGTGGATTTTAAATATTTAAAATAAATATTTTAAATAATAACGATCAAAAGTATGTTTGAATCGATGTTTGAAAATTAATATAATTAGTTTTAATTATAAACATGGCCTGAAATGGCGCTGCAGTTTCAAAAATTGAATTCAAACTTTAACTGACTGTACCGGGTGCAAAATAAAATGGATTTGAGTGAAACCAAAAATATTTAAATCTGTTAGTGAATATCTTTCTAACGAATCTGAAAAATCGAAGTTTCACAGCGGGAATCAAAAGTTATGGCCAAATGAATTTTCAGAAAGGTCGCTATAGAATTTATATAGCCCGTGAAAATAGACAATTTGCAAACGACCTCGGAATTCGACGAAACCACTTTTGTTGGATCCGGGATGTCAAATTATTGCTAGGTTTCAAATTTCATAATTTTTGAAGTTAATATGTGAGCGTGGCGAAGGAAAATGTGTTTTGGTCAATTACAGTTAAATTGGATCGGCCAGAAAAGTGCCATTTTTCAAACGGTCTCAGAATTCGATGAAACTAGTTTTGTTGGGACCGTATCATCAAAACATAGCTAGATTTATTTTTGGGGAATTTTTAGAATCAGTATGTGGGCCCGGCAAATTGAAATGTACGTTCAAATTAAATATTGAATGTTTTATATTTTAAATTGAAGAGAAACTGACTGAAACAGTCAAATGGGCCTACGAAACATATCCCATTGTGTTCGGAATGGGGGTATTTAGCTAGGGGCGACAGTCGTTGGGTTTGATTTCGAGTTCGTGTGTGAAAACCCTAAAATTTTAATAAGGCATAGGCCAATCAAAATTCTCCATCATAATTTAATTTAAATTAAAAAAACCCAAAACCCCCGTTAATCATCTCGCGCTTGATGGAACGTATTCACCTTCGTTCCCGAGCATTTTCCGGCGAATCCATCAAGAATTTGACCCCCCCCCCTCCTTCGCAACTTTTTGTAGCCCTCCTTCCACTCTTCAAATCCATATAAGGTTCATCTTCTATCGTGCTGTGTGCATCGAGATTGAGCCCCTCAAAGTTTCGAACTTCCCGCCGCCGATACCCCCTCCTCGTTAGTTCGAGTTCACTAGCGCCACCACCCCCTGGTGCGTCGTTCGAAGCCCTACGTCGTGGCATCGGCCGATCATCCCCTAGTTGCTCGGATTTGGTGATAATCGCTAACCTAGTTTTGAACGAAACTGTGAACGTAACAGCTGAAACTATTTTAAACTATTTAATAGCAGTTTAAAGCGCTGCGGTTTTTGATTTCAATGTAAAAATCGTATCTTTTTCGTTTGTTGACGAAATTCAGTGAAACAAGAGACAGTGGACTCGTGTGGACGTCTTCTACATTATAGAAGAGACCGCACATTTTTTTGAGCCTTCTGCTATTTTTGGTGGAGTGGAACCCGATGTGAGATTTCTAATCTATAAACTATATGGAAAACAACGATGTATAAATTATATAGTCGATGTATGGGTTATATAAGCGTTGTACACCTCATGTATAAGCGTTGTATAAGTTGTATGCTCGATGTATAAGTTATATATGCGTTGTAAAAATTATATGTGTGTTGAAATGAATTGAAGTGAATTGAAATATATTTATAAACGAATATATATATATATATGTACTCCCCTCGGTCCATAGACCATGGACGATATTTATTGGTTGTGATTGGTGTGAAAATTGGTTGATAGCGAATGGTTGATTAGAATTGTTTGTGGTTGGAATTGATTGATTGTGGTTGAAAAATACCCACCTGTGGTTGAAAACAATAGATTGTGGAAATGAAAATAAAACATGCCGCCTGCGTGCGAACTAGATGCATGAATCCCCATTATCAAAAACCGCAAGGTTTTAAGGTAGAGCGAGGAGCCGTACTTCGATACGGTCCCGGTTTTAACTACCCTGCCGTTATGCTGGCGAAATTTTCAATAATATTCAGGTGTTAGAATTATTTTCATGTGTTGAAACTATATTCCTGTGTTGAATAGGAATACCTGTGTTGAATAAAATTTCATGTGTTGAACGACATTCATGTTTTGAAATAAATTGTTTTATAATAAAAATCATATTTTTATCATCTATATGAACCATATAAATAGTCGTGTTTTGAAATAAATTGTTTTATAATAAAAATCATATCTTTATTATATATATGAATTGTTAAAAATAGTGAAGTGTTGAAATAAATGTTTGTTGGATAAAAATATCATTTTTATCAAATCTATAAAGGGGATATGGTTTTGAAATCGATGAAAGAATTATATTTATATATATTATGTAAATATAATCAAAATATAGTGAATAACGAGGCTGCAGTTCGTGTTTTGAAACCGTGATTTCAAACGATTAGTGCGGGAGATCCGACCATCGGATTTTCTCAAAACCACAACTGTTGAGTTCGCCTTGGAAATATCTTTCCAACGGCACCAACTTTGTAAAGATCCAACGGTTGGATTGTCTGGCATGTTTAATTCAAATCTGAAGAAAAACAGCGCCAGAACCGATTATATTTATATATATATAAATATAATTAAATTAAATCGAATAACGACGCTGTAGTTCGTATTTTGAAATCGTAACTTCAAACGATTAGTGCGGGAGATCCGACCATCGGATTTTCCCAGAATTGAAACCGTTGGATTCGTTTTGAAAAGATCTTTCTAATGATATAAATTTTGTGAAGATCCAACGGTTAGATTTTCAGATATGTGTAAATCAAATCTGGAGAAAAACAGCGCCACGGCCGCATTATGGCCTGAAGCGTCGTTTGAATGAATTGGTTATTTTTAAATCAATAAAAATAGCGATAAATCGTGATAAAATATTATAAACGATATGGAATGGAAATAAACTGAATTTGCTCGATTTATGTGTTATTTGATGGTTGAATGTGTGTGGTGTGAAAATTACATTAAAGAACAAAATTGGTGATGTCGAATAATTTAACCATTGAAATGAATTGATTTGAAATTCTAGATATACGCGAATTATTTGAAAAGGCCGAGTTAATTCTCATTTCAAATAATTGATCGACGAGTGAAAGTCGAATATACGAAGACGGTGCAAGACCGATGATCTTCACGTCGAATGGAGGGGTACTACTGATGCTCATGATAGGAGTAGCTACCTTGACGGGGTTGAAGTAGTAGCCACCCGGACGTACTTGTTGATTGTACGGATATGCGAGGTATTGAGTGCCTCCGGTTTCGTTCAGACCCAGAACGAATGTGTAAATGGACTGTATGTCTGACATTGGATTTTGTTCTGTGCTAATTGATCTCTATTAAATATATATCTGTTTGGCGGCGGAGAATTTATTCTCTTGCTTAACGCCCTTCTCTGAGACGTACGAGCCCAGAGGTTATATATCGATAGAAATCGGTCGCACGGAGTGAATTGCCTATGTGGCACGCCTAAGTGATAGATGATCAAGGCTTCTGTTGAAAAGCAAAGTCTTGTGGTTGATGATCAAAGCATGGCCTGTGTGGCGTAGCTTTGTGTATAGCGTTGTTTCGTGAGCCTCACACCCCGGTATGAGCCAGAAACGGGAGACGGACATCAGGGAGGACATGCGTTTCCTTCTAGCTAGGAGTGGTGCTTTCGGTTTTACACGCCTGGGTATTTTACTTATGTGGATGATGGAAAGCGAGGCATCGGTTGCTTCGGTCTCTTCGGAGCCGATGGTGTGGTCAGATATGACCAGTGACGCCCCATAAGGCGGGGAAACGCAGTGTTCAGGAATTTTAATCCACATCGGTAGACCGGCCCTGATGATCCAAGGGCCCACCTGAGTCTGGGTCCTGAGGGGCGGGCTAGAGCGTCTCGAATTCGGTAAGGACTTTCTTTTGCCTTGGTTCATGACGGAAATCCGATTTCCAAATACGACATCGTGCGGTTTTGATTGTGTGTATATATATATATATATATATATATATATATATATATATGGCGACATGATATATGGTACCCATGCCGTCTATGATTGATAATTATGATTGAAATCGTTTTTGAAACATATATACACTAGCAATAATATCAAATGATTTTTTTTGCTCGTATCAAGCATATTTTGGCCATTATAAGGTAAAACTCTATCCTCCGGTTTGTGTTGCATTGTGTGATGGGAACTGAGTCTTATAATGGCTTCATTTTTATAAAAAGCATTGCGATGTTTAAAAGAACTATCTGTTTTAAAGCACTGGCAATCCAATGGAGTAAACCCGTTCCGCCAAAGTGGCGTGGTCCTGTGATTGGCCATATTTGAAAGTGTGTTAAGTAGATTTCTCATACCAGTCCCATGACTGACTCGTAGTTTGTTTCACTTGCAAACTCGGGTGCCCCTATTTCTGCATGGGCAGCCTTGTATTCAGGTTTTAGCAGGCTCTTTCTGGATAGCTGGAGCTGAAGACGGATTCTATCATTTATCTCTTTTTATGTTGTTCAGCTCCTATTGTAGATATTATGTTTTCTTTTCCACAGTAGACATTTATGTTTATCCAGTGTATTCTATTGTACATTATCGGGTGTATTTAAATATTTCTGTTCTGTTGTTATCTGTTTATGTGTTATATTCCAAAGATTACCCTCGCCACCGTCATATCGGGAATGGGGTCGTCACATTTGACCTGAGTCAAAAGTTATTCCCTTTACAAGACTGACAGGGGCAAAATGGTCGCAATCAAAATCGGTAAAAATTATGGACATGTCTCACATCCCCATAAGCAACACATCAAAGATGAGGATGATCCAACCCTCAGGGAATAATATAAAAATATTTTACGATCTTCCGATACGTAAAATGGGGGCTGTTACATGATTCTTCTTGCCCTGATGGTGATGGGCAACCATATGAAGAATTTGCAGATAATTTGCAAAAAATGAAAAAATACGATCAGTGATTCCCTAGCTAACTCAATTTAACCGTGGAAATTTGGTAATTATCAATGTCATTTCAAGCAGTAATATGTGATTTTTGCATATTCCACGTAATGTTAATTTTAATTAATTTTTGAGTTATTGCTTTTTTATACAGTTGTGTTTTTGTTTATCATTGTTAAGTGAAGTCTTTTACATTTTATATTGAATATGATGCAATATATAGATTTGAATGAATCACCTTCGTCCGATAATGATGAACAACCATGTAAAGACCTTGCAGATGATCTATAGAAACAACGAATAAATACAATCCGTGGTTGTCTATCTAACTCAATTCAACTGTGGAAATTTGATAATTATCAATGTCATTTCTTATAATAGGCTATGATTGTTGCATATGCTATATAATGTTAGTTTTATTTGAATTTTTGAATTGCTACTTCTTTGTATGTTCGTGTTTCTATTAATCATTGTTAAATGAAGCCTCTTACATATTATATTGAATACAATGCAATACATATATTTGAATTAATCACCTCCATCCGGTAATGACGAACAACCATGTGAAGACTTTATAGATGATCGAAAGAAACAACAAATAAAGACAACCGATGACTCTCTATCTAACTCAATTCAACATTGGAAATTTGGTAATTATCAATGTTATTTCTTGTAATAAACTTTAATTATGACATACCCCATATAATGTTTATTTTATTTAAATTTTTTGAATTACTGCTTTTTTGTACTACCGTGTTTCTATTAAGTATCGTTAAAATGAAGTCTCTTAGATCTCATATTGAATATAATCCAATACATAGATTTGAATGAATCGCCTTCGTCCGATAATGATAAACAACCATTTGACGTATCCATGTATAATGTGCAACAATTATCATCGACAAATGGTATATTATCTAATGATATTCAACTAGAAATTCACCATGATGATCAAGGTAACCTCTTAAAAAATGTATATTGTTTTAACTTATTTACTAATATATGCAACTCCTATAGGTAAATTTAATTCTACTGATCTGAAAGTATTATCTTTGCCGGAGGATGATGAACAACAAATACGAGAATGTGGGTTCCACAGATCAACCACTAAAAGTCCATCATGATGATCAAGATAACTTTTATAATATTAGATTTTCTTTTAGTTGTATATTGTTTTTTGCACCTACTTTCTACAATACTCAATTATATAGATAACCACTACAGGTACATTTAATTCTATTGATTTGAATGTCATAGCTTCGTCAGAGGATGATGAACAACAAAAACAAGAATTTTTGGGTTTCATAGATCAAACACAAACTTCACGTGAGGTATACATTATTCATTTGTTAGTTATATATCACTTGTAAGTTTAAATGTAAAACTGTAACACCCTGTATTTTCTGTAAACCTAAAAGTAACGAATTAAAGAATAATTAATTTTAAATGTGAGAACTAAGGGAAACTGGTTACACCATTGTGTTCTTCTCGAAATTCTGATTGAGATAGAGTCTGAGTTTGCGTGAATTGGACTTCATATGAAGAAGTTATGGCCTTCGTAAGTTTCAAAAATTCAAAATTCAAATTTAAACACAGAAGAGGGCAGGGCAGGAAAATTCCCGCCCCAGGCCAGGTCGACCAGGGGGTCGACCTACCCTACAGGTCGACATGTGGGACGACCTAGGGGTTGACCTGGGGGTCGACCTACCCCCCCCCCCGGGCAGATTTGAAAAGATGACGAATTCTAACTCCCTGCTGAGGTGTTATCCTATCTTGACTGGATGGTCTTGATTGCTTCTAGGGTTAATCTGACGGCTCTAAATTAACTAAACCTCTATAAAAGCAACCTAACTCTCAACCCTAAATCACAAATATTCATACCAAGAGCCGCTACGCCGTCAATGGTGAACCTAGAATAGCCGTCATCTCTTTAAATCAAAGGCAAGATTGAAGCTACGTCAAAATCAAATCAAATCTAATTCAACGATCTACATCAATGGAGAGCAATTCAATTTCAGAATACAGATCCCAGAACTCAAGAATTCCTTTTTGTTTGTAAGTGTAGTTATCTTTCAGATGTGAATAAATTAAAGACATTGTTTCTAATGAATTGTAAAATAGAATTGTATCAATTTGTATGTGATGCTGGTTTATGTTTATTCATGTCTATTTTATCATATATGCCTATGAACTATTGTGGTCTATCAAACCTATCATGTTATGTGGAAATTGGTGAATAAACCTACGATGTTATGAAATTATCATACATACGTTTGGTGATATTATGACACATACAAGTTTCAGGCTAAGTCATGTTGTTTACGCCTAATTGTTTAGATCCATTATGCATAAATGTTTAGATCTACGACCTTGTATAAATTTGGTGATGATATCTATATGTTGTATGTCAATTATGCCAAGTTTATGCATGTTAAGTGATGCTATCATGTTATGAATACATGCAAGTTTATAGGTTAAAAACATGATTATGTAAACCTATATGTTTAGACCTACAACTTTATATGTTAGAACCATATGCCTTTATGTTAGATCTATATTAGCATGATTCAACCCCTATGCAAGTTCACCTTTACATGTCTAATTATATTTTGGTAGTTCTATGTAAAACTATTATTTTATGACTCATGTTGCATAGATCTAGTTTGCAAGTTCATAATTAAAAGTATATTATGCCAAGTTCATGTGACACATCTGTAGTGAGATTCATATTTTTGTATGATGTTGGAATGTTGCAAGTTCCTCTTTTTCCCCTTTTTGTTTATTAGTTAGGCTAAAATGTCAAGCCTAACATCCTAGGTAATTTTGTGAAGGTACAACGGGGGTAACGTTGGGGAAAACATGAAACTATACGTAATTAACATATTTGGCTCATAACCATGTAAATGGTATGGCATTGAAATGGTATAATTTACATACCAAAAATTATGAATTTGATTTAGAAGGAAAATGGGCCATGACAATAAATTGTTGACAAATTTACATATAAGCATAAAAGGATAAATATGTAAATTTAGAAAAGACGAATATGTCTAACCCGAGGTTAGACTAAGTTGTGATGTAAAACTGCCCGGAACCGACCGGCACATCCAGTGACCACAACAATACATGTCTAATGTGGGTGATTAGTGCATTGAGCCCAAAAAGGATCCGAGGTTAGACTGAGTTGTGGTGTAAAACTGCCTGGAGCCGACCGGCACATCCAGTGACCACAACAATACCTGTCTAATGTGAGTGGTTGGTGCTCTAATAAAGCTAAGTCAAGATTGGTAGGGTTAAGTCAATTAAGGAAACACTTAACCAATTCAACATGTTAGCTAAACTGATGGGTGGGTTAGGTAAATTTGGACACTTAACCAGTTTAACATGTTGGCTGGAAAACCCTAGTAGCGGGGACCCATTTCAGCAGTAACCCACATAGATGTATCATGGGACCCTGAACTAGGCAGGGTGGGGCACGATTACTAGGCTGAATTGTAAGCGGTCAAAACATCGACGGTGGTGCATCAGTGTAGGTTCCGACGGAGTACGGGCGTGCACATACTCCGGAGTGGAAAAAAGCAGGCACTGGGCATCAGTAGTCATACACTGTGCATCTTGAATCGTGTCGGGTTGCCACCATAGGATTTGATACACCCCGTGGTGGGACCAGCACAAGTATCTACAGTCAAGCGGGGGGATGACACACGTGATAAATGCATGCGAGTAGGATCTGATCGATATAAGGGGATCACGTCACCAAGAACACGTGGTGCTAGTTAGACAAGTATAGGTAGGTGCAGAGAATTAAACATGGGTGCGATGTATATTCAGTTTATCCTGACTTATATAGTTTTATATTAGTTATTCTGGTATGGTCCTATTTTTCAGTTTATTCCTATCATGACCCTTTTCCTTATTCACACACTGAAAAGTCACTAGACTTACTCAGACTTATGTCTGACCCATTTTTCTTTCGTCTTATTTTCTTTTGTTTCCCCCCTCAGGTAGCCAGGGAGGGAATAGCTCAGCTTAATTTGGACCGTTCATCTTTCCAAGCTTGAAGACTCTGTGATGTACGGCTTGGAACCTATTATCTTTGGCTATGGCTTTGGACACACTAGACTTGGGGATTTATGCAGTTATATTTGTGTTTTATGCTTCTATATATAATAATCATGATAGAAATTATGATGTAATGGTTTGGAAGTTGGTTTGAAACAGTTTGCTGTAATATTTTGTTATGAGCCATGTTTGAAATAAAGTTAGTTTTATTTTCCACTGCTTACTTATACATCTGTCTTGTAAATTATATGTGTCTTTTACCTATAATGCTCCATCGAATTTAAGGCATTCCCTTTGTGAGTGACCTTAACGGAGGTGGGGTGTTTCACTTGGTATTAGAGCAAATGTTTACAAGATCAAATAAAAGTTTTTGAAAACTATTTTCAAAAAAAAAAAAAGTATAAAGAAGCAATTTTCAAGAAAAAGTGTTTAGTTTTAAAAAGGAATAATCCCCCAAAAGCCATATGAACTATCTTTCTATCCTTTGTTTTGAATCTTTCCTTTTTCGTTTCAGCATGTCTGGGAATCTTAACCTTCCAGAGGGTGTACCGATACCCGGCTGGTTCAGGAGGTACCTAGAGGCTATGGACAACGAAGCAGGCCCAGCAGACATTCCTCCTCACCCAGCTGCAGCGGTTCCTCCTCCTCGTGCAAATGTTTTCTCAAAAATGTGTAGGGACTTTCGAGCCATGGGTGGAAAGAACTTCAATGGAAATGAATCCTTCGCGGAAGCGAGAAACTGGCTCAAAGAAACTGAGGATTTGTTCGATATCTTCGAAGTGGATGATTGGCAGAAGATACAGTTGGCGGTATGGTTGCTCAAAGACGAAGTTTCCTATTGGTGGGAAGTCTCTAACGTTGAAAGACTAATTGAAACTTGGATGGATTTTAGGATGAGGTTTGAAATGAAATTCCTCTCACAAGCTGAACGAAGCTTACAGATGGAGAAGTTCTTAGCTCTCAAACAGGGACGTATGTCGGTCAAAGAATACGTTAACCAATTCAATCAGCTGGCTAGGTTTGGATTGGAGTTAGTAAACTCTCCACATAATAAGGCTCTCCGCTTTGTTAAAGGATTGAATGAGCCACTGCACAGCGTAGCTATGTCTCATATACCTATGGGTGCGATTTATGAAAGACTGGTGGACATGGCACTGTTACAAGAAGAAGATAAGGTTGGCAAGAAGGAGACAAAGGTGGAAGCGTCTCAAGATAAGAAAGGGGAAGGATCACAGAGCAAGAAGACAGACTCCAAGAAAGGCAGGAAAAACAACAAAACCCGTGACAAGAGGAAGTGTAATTTTTGTGGCATTCCTGGACATCTGGTTAAGGATTGCAGGAAGAAGAAAAGGAAGAAGGGTGGCTGTTTCCATTGCGGAGAGGCAGGACACTTGGCTAGGGACTGCCCAAGAAAGCAAGGGCAAGGGCAGAGAGTTGGATCTACTTCTGGAGGGCAGGTTCACGCTCTCATGGCACCTCCGTGAGAACAAGGTAGAAATGTTTCTGTTGAGAGTTTAGTTTATCTTTTTGATCATCATGTTTGTACACTCTTTGATTCTGGCGCATCGCACTCTTTTATATCTACTGCATTAGTTGAATCTCTGCACCTAGACACCAGTTTAGTAGAGGATCCCTTGGTTGTTTCAAATCCAATTGGGGGCTCAACTTATTTGTCAATGATTTGTTTGGATTTGGAAATTTCTATATTAAGTGTGGGGTTTAGATGAAATGCCTATGTTTTGGGCTTCACGGGCTATGGGTTGATTCTAGGCATGGATTGGCTATCCAGTAATGGTGCCATCCTCGATTGTGAAAGGAGAGTGGTTAGACTCATGACTCGCCTTGGTAACACTCTCGAAATTTCTTGTAATCCCATGAACTCTATTATGCTTAGCTATCTAGAATCTCTTGATGCGTCTATTGATAATTTGCAGTCTGTTAGAGTAGTCTGTGAATACTCGGATGTCTTTGAAGAGGTTAAAGGGTTACCTCCGAAGCAGGAGATACACTTCCGCATATACCTCGTTGATAATGCAAAACCCGTCGCTCTACCCGTTAGACACATGACTCCAAGGGAGAGGAAAGAGCTCAGCAAGCAAGTTAAAGAGCTGCTAGAAAAGGGGTTTATAAGGCGGAGTATTTCTGAATGGGGTGCTCCAGTAGTGTTCGCAACTAAAGCAGACGGTTCGCTTCTCCTATGCGTTTATTATAGGGAGATAAACAAGCTGACCAAGAAGAATAGACACCCACTCCCAAGAATAGACGACTTGTTCGATAAGCTTGTAGGTGCATCGGTTTTCTCCCAACTAGATTTAGCTACCGGGTTTCATCAGCTGAGAGTGGCTAAAGACAACATTGATAAGACCGCGTTCAGAACTCCGGATGGTTTCTTCGAGTAGCTCGTCATGCCTTTTGGCCTGACAAACGCACCCGCTTATTTCGTCGATTTGATGAGCAGGGTATTTATGGAGTTCCTCAATAAGTTTGTAGTGGTCTTCGTGGACGACATTTTGATTTTCTCGAAGAGTGCGAAGGAGCACGCTCAGCATCTAAAGGAAGTCATGGACACTCTTTGAGCACATCAATTGAAAGCCAAATTCTCCAAATGCCACTTCTGGAGAGAGGAAGTAAGATTTCTTGGACATGTGGTATCCAAGGAAGGGTTGGCCATGGACCCCGCAAAAGTAGTTGAGGTGCAAGATTGGAAGGTCCCACGGAATGCAACCAAAGTCTGTAGCTTTCTCGGGCTAGCAGGTTTTTATCGGAAGTTCATCAAAGATTTTGCGAAAATCTCAGCTCCACTTCCAAAGTTGACAAAGAAGAACTTAACTTTCACTTGGGATTTGGATTGCGATATTGCTTTCCAACGCTTAAAAAGAGCTCTAATGACAGCCCTAGTTCTGACATTGCCGGATGGGAGCAAGATGTTTACCGTATACACAGATGCATGTAGTATGGGACTAGGTGCTGTCTTAATGCAAGAAGGGAAGGTAGTAGCTTATGGAGGTCGACAGCTGAAAGCACATGAGAAAAACTACCCAACCCACGACCTAGAGTTGGCTGCCATCGTCTTTGCGCTTAAGTACCATTATCTCCTAGGTGAGAAATTTGAATTGTGTACTGACCATAAATCGTTGAAGTACATTTTCTCGTAGAAAGATCTTAACTTGAGGCAACAAAAGTGGATGGAATTCTTAGCATCCTACGATTTCAAGATTTCCTATACCCCTGGCAAGGGCAATGTAGTAGCAGACGCCTTGAGTAGAAAGAAGCTGACCTTAAGCCCACTCTTTGTTGAAAGGCAGAGCTTGGAGTACATAGCCAACTTTGATTTTAGACCCTCTGTCGATCATGTGACTGGTTTGTTAGCATCGCTAGAGGTGCGGCCTACTCTTTTGGACTTAATAGGGACCACACAACGTGAAGACCCTTAGTTAGTTGATGTGATAGATAAGTTGAGTAGGGGTGAGACTTCTAGTCACCTCAATAGATACTCCATCGATGATAAGGGTTGGTTGAGGCGGGATGGAAGACTATGCGTCCCATAAGCAAGGGATTTGGTGAAGAAAGTTCTTGAAGAAGCACACCATTCCAAGTTGACCATACACCCAGGTGGAGACAAAATGTACAAAGACATCAAAAGGGTTTTCTTTTGGGATGACATGAAGAGGGATGTAGCTGAATTCGTCTCAAAGTGCTTAGTATGCCAACAAGTCAAGGCGGAACAAAAGAAGCCTAGTGGTTTGCTTCATCCTTTAGAAGTCCCGCAGTGGAAATGGGATAGCATCTCGATGGACTTTATTGATAGGTTGCCTAGGTCAAGAAGAGGCAATACCAGTATTTGGGTAATAGTGGACAGGCTCACAAAAAGCACTCACTTCATACCCGTTAAGATTAGAAGGACTGCCTCATCTCTAGCATCCATATATCTTAAAGAAATAGTCCGACTCCATAGGATACCGTCCAGCATTGTTAGCGACCGAGATCCTATCTTTACGAGTGAGTTTTGGAAGAGCTTGCAAGAGGCTGTAGGCACACAGTTATGCTTAAGCATGGCCTATCACCCCCAAACCGATGGTCAGACGGAAAGAGTGAATAGAGTGTTAGAAGACCTCTTGAGATTATGCATTCTTGACTTCGGAGGAACATGGGAGGATCATCTTCCTTTGGTGGAGTTTTCCTACAACAATAGCTACCAAGCCACCATAGGTATGGCACCCTTCGAAGCTTTATATGGAAGACCGTTCCGATCACCAACTTGTTGGTGGGAGTCTACAAATAAGCTCATACTTGGACCAGATATGATTAGAGAAACTTCAGAGAAAGTGGACTTGATATGAAAAAGATTGGCTGGAGTTCATAATGTCTTTTACGTTTCTCACTTACGAAAGTGCCTACATGAGTCTGCGGAAGTGGTCAAACCAAGCATACTAGAGGATGTAGAAGTAGAACGAGAGGCGACTGTGAGAAGAGTTCCAACTCATATCTTGGGTATAGAAGTCAAAAAGCTACGCAACCGCGAAGTCAAACTTGTAAAAGTTCAATGGAGTGACGTTGAGGAAGACGCGACTTGGGAGACTAAGGCCAAAATACGCGCAGCCTACCCTTTTCTTTTTTAGGGTACATCTTTGATCTCTTTTTCCTTAAGTTTGTTCATGCTTGTATCTATCTTTTTAGTATTTTCCTCAGTGTTGTTCTCGATCCTTAGGTAGAAACCAATGGATGTAAATATGTATTTGAAACATGTTACGGTTGATGGTTGCAAGTGGTTGCTAGTGGTTGCTCGTGGATGCATATACACACACTTTAGGTATTAGATCGGCTCAGTCACCTTCATATTGCATATGCATATATGTACTTATATATGATTGAAACTTGATGTTTTATCATGTGGATGTTGCGTTTGTATGAATGATTGTGCACTCATGTAGAAAGTATGGTTAGGGAAGATTGCATGCATTATGGACGCATGACACTGACATGACTTGCATTAAGGAGGTCAACTGAATCAGTAGACCGCCTGATTTTGCATTAGATAGGGACATATACACACACTATGCATATAATCATGAAGCATTAGAAGTCTTTTAAGGACAATGGATGCATGTGTTTGATGGTCGAGTAGATGGACGATTGGATGGTAGGATATACGTTCTTCTTGACTTGAAGATTTCGGGGACGAAATCCTTTAAGGAGGGGAGAATGTAACACCCCGTATTTTCTATAAACCTTAAAGTATTGAATTAAAGAATAATTAATTTTAAATGTGACAATTAAGGGAAACGGTTTGCGCCATTGCGTTCATCTCGGAATTCTGGTTGAGATAGAGTCTGAGTTTGCGTGAATTGGACTTCGTATGAAGAAGTTATAGCCTTCGGAAGTTTAAAAAATTCAAATTTAAACACAGAAGAGGGAAGGGCAGGAAAATTCCCGCCCCAGGCCAGGTCGACCTGGAGGTCGACCTAGGGGTCGACCTCGGGGTCGACCTACCCCCCACCCCAGGCAGATCTGAAAAGATGACGAATTCTGACTTCCTGCTGAGTCATTAGGGCTAAGGTGTTATCCTATCTTGACTGGATGGTCTTGATTGCTTCTAGGGTTAATCTGACGGCTCTAAATTAATTAAACCTCTATAAAAGCAACCTAACTCTCAACCCTAAATCACAAATATTCATACCAAGAGCCGCTACGCCGTCAATGGTGAACCTAGAATAGCCGTCATCTCTTTCAACTCAAAGGCAAGATTGAAGCTACGTCAAAATCAAATCTAATCTAATTCAACTAAGAAAATTCAACGATCTACATCAAAGGCGAGCAATTCAATTTCAGAATACAGATCCCAGAACTCAAGAATTCCTTTTTGTTTGTAAGTGTAGTTATCTTTCAGATGTGAATAAATTAAAGACATGGTTTCTAATGAATTGTAAAATAGAATTGTATCAAGTTGTATGTGATACTGATTTATGTTTATTCATGTCTATTTTATCATATATGCCTATGAACTATTGTGGTCTATCATGTTATGTGGAAATTGGTGAATAAACCTACGATGTTGTGGAATTATCATATAAACGTTTGGTGATATTATGACACATACAAGTTTCAGGCTAAGTCGGGTCGTTTATGCCTAATTGTTTAGATCCATTATGCATACATGTTTAGATCTACGACCTTGTATAAATTTGGTGATGATATCTATATGTTGTATGTCAATTATGCCATGTTTATGCAAGTTAAGTGATGCTATCATGTTATGAATACATGCAAGTTTATAGGTTAAAAACATGATTATGTAAACCTATGTGTTTAGACCTACAACTTTATATGTTAGAACCATATGCCTTTATGTTAGATCTATATTAGCATGATTCAACCCCTATGCAGGTTCACCACTGCATGTCTAATTAGATTTTGGTAGTTCTATGTAAATCTATTATTTTATGACTCATGTTGCATGGATCTAGTTTGCAAGTTCATAATTAAAATTATATTATGCCAAGTTCATGTGACACATCTGTAGTGAGATTCATATTTTTGTATGATGTTGGAATGTTGCAAGTTCCTCTTTTTCCCCTTTTAGTTTATTAGTTAGGCTAAAATGTCAAGCCTAACATCCTAGGTAATTTTGCGAAGGTACAACGGGGGTAACGTTGGGGAAAACATGAAACTATACGTAATTAACATATTTGGCTCATAACCATGTAAATGGTATGGCATTGAAATGGTATAATTTACATACCAAAAATTATGAATTTGATTTAGAAGGAAAATGGGCCATGACAATAAATTGTTGACAAATTTACATATAAGCATAAAAGGATAAATATGTAAATTTAGAAAAGACGAATATGTCTAACCCGAGGTTAGACTAAGTTGTGGTGTAAAACTGCCCGGAACCGACCGGCACATCCAGTGACCACAACAATACATGTCTAATGTGGGTGATTAGTGCATTGAGCCCAAAAAGGATCCGAGGTTAGACTGAGTTGTGGTGTAAAACTGCCTGGAGCCGACCGGCACATCCAGTGACCACAACAATACCTGTCTAATGTGAGTGGTTGGTGCTCTAATAAAGCTAAGTCAAGATTGGTAGGGTTAAGTCAATTAAGGAAACACTTAACCAATTCAACATGTTAGCTAAACTGATGGGTGGGTTAGGTAAATTTGGACACTTAACCAGTTTAACATGTTGGCTGGAAAACCCTAGTAGCGGGGACCCATTTCAGCAGTAACCCACATAGATGTATCATGGGACCCTGAACTAGGCAGGGTGGGGCACGATTACTAGGCTGAATTGTAAGCGGTCAAAACATCGACGGTGGTGCATCAGTGTAGGTTCCGACGGAGTACGGGCGTGCACATACTCCGGAGTGGAAAAAAGCAGGCACTGGGCATCAGTAGTCATACACTGTGCATCTTGAATCGTGTCGGGTTGCCACCATAGGATTGGATACACCCTGTGGTGGGACTAGCACAGGTATCTACAGTCAAGCGTGGGGGCCAAATGACACACGTGATAATTGCATGCGAGTAGGAGCCGATCGATATAAGGGGATCATTTCACCAAGAACACGTGGTGCTAGTTGGACAAGTATAAGTAGGTGCAGAGAATTAAACATGGGTGCGATGTATATTCGGTTTATCCTGCCTTATATAGTTTTATGTTAGTTATTCTGGTATGGTCCTATTTTTAAGTTTATTCCTATCATGACCCTTTTCCTTATTCACACACTGAAAAGTCACTAGACTTACTCAGACTTATGTCTGACCCATTTTTCTTTCGTCCTCTTTTCTTCCACTCCCCCCCCCAGGTAGCCTGGGAGGGAATAACTCAGCTTAATTTGGACCGTTCATCTTTCCAAGCTTGAAGACTCTGTGATGTACGGCTTGGAACCTATTATCTTTGGCTATGGCTTTGGACACACTAGACTTGGGGATTTATGCAGTTTTATTTATGTTTTATGCTTCTTTATATAATAATCAAGACAGAAACTATGATGTAATGGTTTGGAAGTTGGTTTGAAACAGTTTGTTGTAATGTTTTGTTATGAACCATGTTTGAAATAAAGTTAGTTTTATTTTCCGCTGCTTACTTATACATTTGTCTTGTAAATTATCTGTGTCTTTTACCTATAATGCTCCATCAAAGTTAAGGCATTCCCTTTGTGAGTGACCTTAACGGAGGTGGGGTGTTTCAAAAACTGTATTAACAATGTTGTTTAAGTTATATAGAAAAATTGTATAAATTTCTTATACAATTCATGAACATATCTATTTTTTTATTAACATTCAAAAATTTCAAAAATATAAATTACAGGTTGATATTAGAAGAAATCATAATACTGCTCAGAGAAATCGAAGGTAGCGAGAATCCGATATTAAACGCCAACAAAAAAATTGCTATTGATGCTGCAAGAAGGAGACGATCGAGAGCTAATCCACAAACTCGACGAATTGAACAAATTCAAAAATCAATTAGTAGAAAGAGAGCTCAAGATGAAATGATCACTGAAGAAAGATCTTTTATAAGAGCTAGGGGTAGTATATGTCGTAGAGTTTGAAAGGAGCATGTCGCTAGCGATTCAACTGAATATTTCAAATTTATTGACTTCAAAACCAGGAAATAGCAATGCACAAATGTTTATAAACTCCTATCAAAATATACATTGGAAGACTTATCACACTTGCACTTATGGCTTTCCAGATTTAACAAATTATCTCAGTTCATATTCAGATTGTTGTAAGGAAAAACTACGACCTGATCTTCTATGCATGTCTGGTGAACAAAATTTAATGGATCCTGGATGTGTTCCAAATATGTTGTCTTGTCTTACAAGCTTGGAGCGTATACCTATCGCATGCATCCACCTAGTGGTATCATTATATCGCTTTAAAGGACAACAATACAAATATAGTGGATTGTTATTAATTTTGCCCAAGATGTTAATGCGATTGCTTATTCATTGCCTTATCGTCCTCAAAATTTATCAGCCATACTAATTGTGAGTGGAAGTGGTGAACATGGCAATAAAGAATTTCTAGTGCGACGTGAATATGTAGACAAGTATTATTTGGCTTAAACATCATAATATATTTTATGCAGATACACACATTAATGATATATCACTTCAAAAACTACTAGAAGATGGTGTACAAATAAACATTCCCTACATTCAAGATAATGTATCAAATAAAGTAGATCAAATTTGTGATGATTACATTCAAGGACCTCCACAGTATCAAGATGAATTCCCTTACATTGATGAATTTGAGACATCGGGTGCAGTCACATCTGTAGTGCAACCAAACCATCAGGATTCTATTTTATCTTTTCTAGAAATAGTTGAAGATAACCATACAATTGTCCAATTTCCACTTGCTTCAAGTGCAATAGATGAGTTCAATACTCCTAGACATATTGCAATGGCGTTTCCAACATTATTTCCATTAAGAAACGCGGACAAGCGCGGCCATGAAGAATAAAACCACTCTAGTACTTCCAATATTTAATGAATATCATGACCAAAGATTTATAAAAGATTCTAGATTTCGATATTTTGCTTACAATTCATTAAGTAGGTGATGTACTTTAGATATTGGTAATACATACATGCAAAATAATCCTATAGATGGTAACTTGTCAATTCAAGATATACGTGAAATGATAAACTCAAGAGATCAACAATTAGCACAACATATTTCTTATCATGCTAAAATCATACATGGAAGTTGTCCTTATTGGTTTGCAAGATTCAAAGAACTGATAGCTATGGTGAAACAACTAGGGGCGCCAACTATATTTTTTACATTAAGTTCAGCTGATATGCAATGGCCAAAACTTTATAAACTTCTCGACCAATCAAATGAGTTGCAAAATTTTGATCACAATGAGCATAGGAAAAGAAGAGTCAAACTTCTAAATGAGGACCCACTCATTGCTTCATGGTTTTTCCAACTAGAGTTGCTATGTTTGTAAAAGACTTTCTAACTCCTGAGTTCTCAGTTAAAGATTATTGGTATCGTTTTGAATGGAAAAATCATGCAAGTGGGCACGTTCATGGATTTTATGGTTACAAAATGCTCTAGACTTATCATTTGTAGGAGAAAACTCATGTGCAAATAATAAAGTTATTGAATACTTTGACCATCTTGTTTCCACCATAAATCAGTGTATAAACGAGCCTTGTTATAGGCAAATGCATTCATGCGCACGCGTTGTTCCACGTGATGCAAATTTGGATATCGACGATGATGATTTTGCCAACATGATAAATTGGGTTGTGCATCATTCTAAATGTGGAAGTTATTATTTGAGGTTACGTAGGAAAACTAAACTAATGACTTGTCATTTTAAGTATTCGTTCAATGTACATCCATAGTCAAAAATTGTAGAAGAACCTCTGAATAGTAAGATTTTTCGATTTCTTCCAAAACATAACGATCCTGTGGTACGTTATCACTATAGAAAAGTTCTATAAACATGGCGTGCTCATAATTATTGGTCTCCAGTGCTATCTGTACAAGCTGTGGTTAATTATATTTGAAAATATGCATCAAAGTCTTTCAAAGAAACATTATGCACGATAGTTGAAGATGTTCATCGTCCATGTCAAATTATAAATATGCAATTAAGAACTTCTTCTGAAAAATGTATTTAAAAGAGATATTTCGGCACAAGAAGTATGTCACATGTTAATGTCTTACCCTCTTGTACGTTCATCTAGAACCATGGTGCAACTAACTGTAAGTAAGAAAAGATGTTATCCACTACCATATGATGTATGAAATCCACTTCATCCATGGATGAAGTTGAGTCCTATCTAAATTTTAAGATAAGAAATATGGAGCGGCCTAGCATTTATGAGGATCTTTCTCTACTTGATATGGCCAAAAAGCATAGTTACTACAATGGTAAATGACATAAATATCGAGTGGAGGCAGTTGTACGTATAATCCTAGAATTTAATAGCATTATCCTACCAATTAGTGAAAAGTGGGAGTATTTTTTGTGAACAACAGGCAAAATTTTTGTTTTTTGTTTTGTTTTTCAAGTTTGGTACTTCATATACAAGTTTAGGTAGTATATAACATATAGCATAACATATGAGTTAAATCCTGCAAGGTGAGATTCGAACGCATGGCATCTCACACTATATCAAAGTGTTTTAATTACTTAAACAATGATATTTGTCATTTTTGTTTTTTAACCGTTTATATCACTTGGACAATGATATTTGTCATTTTTGTTTTTTAACCGTTTATTAATTAAGTTTATATTTCATTTCCATCTACTGCATCCGATCTCTCTAATCCAATTTTATATTTCTTTGGTAATATAGTTACTCCTACATCATCGTTATCGAACTATACAAGAAGCTGAAGGAGGCTTTAAACTTGGTTTGAAAAATATATTGATATTGGCTTGGCACAAGACCAACTGCTACCAAATGCAACTGAAGATGAGTTTGAGGATGATGATATTATAGACCATTATGTCGGAAAAAAATGAAAGAGAAGAGTGGATGTTAACAGCTTCAATGGGACCTCTATTTGTTTTTGGAGATGAAATACAATTGGATTTACAAGATTATGATACTTCACATAATTGGATGGAAGCATTGGCTCGTTATCCTAATATAGGTATACAATACAAGAAAATAGGCTATTGCCAATGGCTCAAAATGGTTGTCGGTCGTCGGAAGCCGTCGGAAATAACCGTCTCTTTTAAAGCCATCGGGAACAAAGTTTTCGACGGCTATTGACACAGCCCGTCGTTTGCAATTCTGACGGCTGTAAGCGGTTAGCGTCGGTTTCCGATGGTTGGCATCGGCCGTCGATAGCCGTCGAAAACCGTTACATACACAACGCCAATAAACCATTGTAAATCTTTGGAAATTGTTACATATTCAAGTGTCAATAAGCCGTTGGTAGCCGTCGGAAAACCTACATATTTTTTTTCCTATTTCAGTTGCTATTTAGCCTTCCAACTACATTTCTTACACAAATCACTATCTCAACAATAATATATAACCAGGCATACCGTATATCAAGCAAATATCAAAATAAAATCAATTTTAACTCAATAAATCAACAAAACACAAAAACAACATAAATTTCACTACAAACTCAAACCACTAATTATACAATACATAAATTAACATACCACATTTTCTACCATCATAATAACAATAAATACATCAAGTCTAAAATCAAGTCTACCACAACAAGTGTACCATCATAATTCATACAAAACATCAACCCAGAGTCATTTCAATCACAAGTCATATGTGCACTTCCCAAAAAAAACATACCTCAAACTCCATCACTGATCGTCTTCGGAACCTGCTGAAGATGGAAAGCGTCCGTACCGTTGCGTGAACTCGGCCAAATGCTGGTCCAGAAGCTGAGTCGTCTCAATGGTCTAGCGGCGATTCGGGTCCTCAAGCTGCATCACCCTAGACCTCAACTCCTCAATCTCTGTTAAGTCTATATCAACTCTAGTCTGCCTGGTCCATCTCTGACTACTAGCCTATAACAATTATTTTAAAATCTTTTAATCATTTGCGATTACATTAATTATCTATAACTCGTAAATGTTATTTTATTTCTAAACTAAAAATTAAATTAAGTAAAAAAATAGTTTTCCACTTGATTTCCGAAGTCATAATGCATGTTTCGCGTCGCTGGATCCATCACTGACTGAAATATAATGTCCACCTCATCAGTCGTGAGCTGCTCTTGTCGAGTCTCAGATAGATGTTGTTGGCACTACTCCATAAACTTGGCCTGCAAGACCAAATAAGAATGTAGATGAAATTAATATTGTGATATCTTATTTTATTATAATTTAACAATTACTACAAATAATACTACATAAAATCAATTCTTACATGGCTCTGCATAGATTTGTCATCATGTCATGTATATGAGACGGTCCCATCTGGATTGACATGCTCAATGGCATGCGCACGAGTGAATACGTCCATATACGAGACTGAAGCCTATCCATCAGCCTTCTGAATTTGATAATTAAATACAATTATTACACATTCAAAATTATATAACATATTAATTTTTTATAAGTCGCATTTATAAAATTTACCGACTCCTGTCGATACTGCTGAAATGACTTAGATCCTCCTCGATGCGTGGCTGGATTTGCACTCCTATTTGCAGAGTTTTTTTTGACTCTTCCTATACATTCAAAATTTGATACATTACTTATCGATAAAATATTTTCGATATTTAAAAATAAAATTAGTACACTTATCTTCGCCTCATCAGTATTTCAATATCTGACAAATCTTTCCCACACGGCTGCTCCCTTCCAACTAGGCTTTTTCATGTTTTTCTTTAATGGTATATGTCATCCTTATAATTCTTCCTCGTTTTTTGCATCCAATAGGTTATGGCCAGCTGTAAGTCGTGCGTCTGTATATTAACCTCAGCCTGTATTTCAAGTTAAACAAACATTAGCAGTAAAATATGTACAGTATATCAGTGATTAAAAAAACTAAAATGGAAAAATATATGGAAGAGTATACTTACAAGGACGTCCTTCCAAATGCATTCTATAATGTGAGGTGGGATGGTATCCCACTTCAGCCAACATGTCGACATCCTAACCCTGTACGCTGCTCTCGACACATCTAGAATAACCTTTGAATGTTGTAGATCAAATCCCCTATGTTAAATATGATTTACATAAGTGTATAGTTGGTAAAAAAATAACATTCTAAATAAAGTTCATTTTATACCCTGTGTCATAGGCACTAGGGAGACGACGGGACGTTGTGAGTGCTGCAATGGACCAGAACCATTGCCTGAAGAATGAGAAGTACCTCTCGATGACATACCTGTCACATACAAATCATTTTAAAAGATAACAATAACATGATATTGAAATTGATTTTACAATTAACTGACACAAACGATATAAGTTGCTAAATAAATGACATAAACGAAAATGAAATTGTTTATACCCGAAATAGAATGGGTTTCATATTCCACGAAGAAACATATTACATTGCAGGTTTAAGATAAACAAATAGGAAAAACAACATATGACATAAAAGATGTAAATAATGATAACAATATTTAAGAATTTAATAGAGTTACATAAATTTTATTAGCTTTAATATTCGTTTCTTCAGCATTTCCATCGTTGTCGTCAACTATAACCATAAGAAACATTGATCGTAATGCATCTTCGAACATATTTTCAATATGGGTCGTACTAACATTTTCATTAACGTCACTTTCTACCTCAGACTCTACAGAAGTATTTGCTACAACTTCTCCATGACGATCCCAAAAATAATACTAAGGTATGAATTCGTTTTTGCACAAATGGACTTTTAAAATATCAGATAACAAATACTTCAAATGTCTACACTTGCTACACGGACAACAAATTTTTGCATCGCCTCCGTTATTACTTAAACCAAATTCAACAAGGACATTTATACCGTTATGAAAATCTTCTTTTAGTGGACCTTTCTGTCCTCTTCTTTGGTACATCCATCTCCTCCAATCAACAAAATAATCAATCATTTTCCTTATTTGAGAAATTTAGTCACAAATTCAAAAATTAATATTTATTTTCAAGAATACAAAAGCGCAAAAGCTTATTTTTATCGTCGTACAACGCATGTATATATAATAGTTGAAAATAAATAACAATTTCATAAACATAAAAATATTTTCAAATATAGCGCATTTTTTTTAAATGTAACTTTTTATGTGGTCAGGTAGGGCTGGCAATTAGAACCGAGAACCGAAAACCCGAACCGAACCGACCCGAAAAGACCCGAGCCCGATGGGCCTCGGGTCGGGTCTAGGTGATGAAAAATATCATCAAGACTCGATCAAACCTGAGCCGCATAGACCCGACCAAAAAACATTGAAATATATGTATATTTAGTGTTATTATTCAATTGGACCCATACCAACCCGACCCGAGCTTCAACCCGACCCGACCCGAAATTCGGATCGGGTCAGGCCCAGATTCTTGAAATGTATAGTTTAGACCCGACAAAACCCGACCCGCCTAGAACCGAGACCCGTCGGGTCGGGTCTGGGTCCATCGGGTCGGGTCTAATTGCCACCCCTATGGTCAGGCATCCTACTTGTTTGGAAAATTGCGCCTTTGTGGAAGCAACAAGGATCTTGTTCACCCAATTACTCAAAGATGATTTAATGGAAAAATAACACAAATATGGAATTACATGCACAGACACAAGATATTCCACCCTACCACTCTCTTTATTGATTCACAAAAAACAAATTTTATTTACACTCAATGGATCAAAACCAAATATGAACAAAATACAATTGAACCAATAACCTTATTGAGAAAAGGGAAAAAATATTTAGATGACTACAAATATTGTTAGAGCAGAAGAGAAATAAAGAACGATGACAAACCCTTGAACCTACCTAGAGGCACCAACTACGTCTTTCAACAATAAATAGGAATAATACTCTCAGCCCAAATTTCTACATCTTCCTCTACATGGCGCAAGCCCCTGGAGGTAGATAACCTCTCCAAATATCTCACATGGATTCTTGTTATTCTGATCTAACCAAGAAGGCTGCATATATAGGAGAATAGAAGACCTCGGCAAATATCCAAATTGTCTCTTTAAAATATCTCCAAAATATAAATTTTCATTTCATTCCTTCTATGGTAAAATTAGTCAATCAAATCAATAAATCAACTAATCAATCAATCAATCAACTAATCAATCAAATCAATTAGTCAATTGATTAATCGATCAATCAAATCAATTAATTGATCAATCAAATCAATTAATTGGCTACATCCTCTTCATAAAATATTTTGATCAACAAATTCAACACTCCACTATGATTCAAATATCACATATCTCCAACAATCACAAAACAAGTCAACCTAGATCTTTCAGCAACCACCAAATCTCAATTAGTACAACCCTCGATTTCAAGGCCACAAGATACACCCCACCTATTTTCAAAGTACAATGAGACTCAATTGATTTCAGGGAAATAATCACACCCAGTCAATTTGAACGGGCTACGACCACACCTTCTTAATTACAATCACAACCCACTGCCTGCAAAAAATGCATCTTTCACCATGAGCTGCACCATAATGAAACCAACGGTCTAAAAGTGCTTGCAATACCACTAGATCTCTGACTTGTGGATTTTCTACATCGACACCTGTCTACCACTTAACACGATTTCTTCATCTCCGGGATCCCTCGAGCATTATCAACATCTGGACCCTTGTCGATACCATGATCCTCCACCTTAAGACCATCAACAGTGACCATATTAACTTCTCTACCTTGCTGCAGACTAGGTTCTTCAACCGTCACCCGCTTTCAAAGCGGGTACCACCTAACCGACCAAACTATATAGGTTTCATTCCTACTAAACTCCTTGCATCATCACACGACCACCCATCTTCACTCTTAGAACTCCACCTCGAGTCTCATAAGTGCAATTGCGGCAATCTAACTGACCTAGAGATATGAGGTTATGCGAACAAGTGGGTACGTGCCTCACACTGGCCACTTCTCTCACAACTCCGTCTTGATACCAAATCACAACATCTCCTCCACTCAATACCATCCAACTTAGCTCTCACTTTCAACCTACTTTTCTCAATCAACATCATTACAAACCTCCACCATCGCCTACTAATGGTGCACCTCCCTCATCCGTGCACCACGCATAGCGATCTTCAAAAGCGTTTGTAATACCACAAAGACCTCTATCTCGTCTTTGTGGATTTCACAACTCACCATTTTTCTTCTTCTTCGTCTTCTTCCATCTTCTCTCATCTACATCCCCATCAATCAAACCATTGAGGTATGAAGCATCCACCAAATAAGCCTTCAAAATCCCTCAATAAAAAATAATCATCTTCGAGAACGCCATCATATCTGACATAACAAAAATCAATTTTTCCAATCCATTTTCACTCTAAGCTTAGAGATGATGTAGCTCTGATACCAACTGTCGGGAAAATTGCGCCTTTGTGGAAGCGACCAAGGTCTTATTAACCCAATTAATTAAAGAAGATTTAACGGAAAAATAACATAGATATGAAATTGCAAGCTCAGACACAAGATATTCCACCTTGTTGAATAACGAGATTTTGATCGATGTCAACGAACAAAGCTACCATAGGAATTGAATCATAAAGATAAGGTTATATATATATATATACACACACATTGAGACGTCTTAGAATTATGTTAAAATATATCCTGAAGTATACACGAATGTGCTAATCAAAGTTATATATAAATACATATTTATAAAGCCATCAAAAAGCCAGAAATATACAAAAAATGGCCCACCAGTCGACTGGTAGAAAATGGACCAGTCGACTGGTCGACCTATTTTGGTATATAATGGCTAGTTTTAAATTTTTTATATATACGTTTTAATTCTACCAGTCAACTGATGATTTTTATCCAGTCGACTGATTCGACCCAGATTTTATTTTCTGAAGAGTTGCTTCCATTCATGAAGAGATTCCTCTTCATTAACTAAAGGAAATGGACATATCTTTTTATGGAAACTATTCATGACTGTTTTCTACTCTTAGGCTATTATATAAACAACTTCAATCATGTTTTATAATAATCTAATCTCTTTGAATTTCATTGATATTTCTGATCATCATTCTAATCTTTCCATTTACATTCTTTGCATCAAAAGCTCTCCAATTTCAATACTTGTTGAATCCGTGAATCATATTAATATCATTTGATTCAACAAGTAAATTTTACTTCCTTAAATCTTCGCATTCAAAGCATATACTCGAGGATCAGATTATAAGAAGGTTGTACTTAAAATATTGGCTATCTGTGTTGATTCGAGAACACAAATCAGAAGTCAAACTCTTGTAATTGTTGAAGACCTGTGTAGTTGCTCAGGCGAGAGGCATCCTTGTTGGGGCTCGGGTGTACTGACATATTCCTCCGGGTTAAGAGAGGGAATTATTAGTGAATTCCAAAGAGGAGCTTTGGGACTGGACGTAGGGCTGGAAGTCCGAACCAGTATAAAAATTCCTGGTGTCTTTTTAACTTACTTTGCTGCATTTTATTATTTGTGATATATCATATTAAGCTCTATTTATTTGCAAAACTTTTATAGTATCAACTAGTTAGTATCACATTTATTTTCCACAATATCCATATAGAAAGATCCTTAAGTCGTATTCACACAGACCTTTTCAATTGGTATCAGAGAAAGGCTATCATATAATCGTAAAACTATTATTTGATAATTAGATAATACGAATAGTAATACTAGCATTAGCAATAACACCGGATATTCTGAAGGCCAATCAACGGCTAGACCAGCCTTCTTTAATGGCATAAATTATAGTTACTGGGTTACTTGAATGAGAATATACATGCAAGCTAATAGCTATGACGCATGGAATATTACTCAAAAAAGAATATACATCACCTACTATTGCATACACTGAATGGTCAAACACTGAGAAAAATGAAGCTAATGCAAATGCTAAGGCCATGAATATGCTACATTGTGCACTTGATAAAAATGAGTTCAATCGGATTTGTATGTGCAACACTACATATAAAATTTGGAGCACACTTAAGATTACTCATGAAGGCATCAACAAAGTTAAACAAAGTAAAATATCTATGCTCAAAAATTAGTTTCAAAATTTTAAAATGAATGGGAACGAATCCATAAATGATATGTATTCACGTTTCCAAAATATTTATCATTCATTATTAGGACTAGGAGAAAAATATTCTGACTTTGACATAATTTCAAAAAAATTAAATTCTTTAACCGATGAATGGGAGAGAAAAGTATTAGCGATTGAAGAAGCTAATGATCTCTCTGCCATGAAACCGGAAGAATTAATCAGTAATCTGATGTCATATGAAGTGAACTTGCAGGCAAAGAAAGCACAGGTACAAGATAAGAAGAATTTAGCTTTCCATGCAAAAAAAGAAGATTCTGATTCAGATGAAGAAGATATAGCATTTGTTGCTAAAAAATTTAGAAAAATTCTAAAATACCAAAAGATTCAAAGCAAAAATATAAAGAAGAATTCATCAGAAGAACCTGATCCAGCTTTAGTAGAATGTTTTAACTGTCACAAGACCGGACACTATCAAAAGAACTGTCCAGAACTAAAGAGAAATCGCAAAAGTGAAAAATCAAAGAAACGAGCTTTTTCGATCACTTGGGATAATTCGGATTCATCTTCTGAAAGTGATAGCGACAGTGAGCAAGCAAATGTGTGCTTTATGGCTAAAGACAACGATGTAAGTGATTTTACTTTTGATGAATTAGCAGAAATAAATACGGAAATTTTAGAATCTAGAAACATGTTTAAAAAAAAATTAAACAAGCTAATGAAGACAAAAACAAAGCTGAATTTGAGAGAGACCTTTTGAAAGATGAAAAAGAAATCTTAGAAGATGAAATTAGAAGATTACAAGATTCTCTTTCAAATGTAAATTCTCAAATTTCTTTGTTAAGTCATGAAATAGAAATTCAAAAGAATAAAAATGAATTATTGCTTTCTGAAAATCATGATTTGAATAACAAAGTTAAAATTATAGAATTAGAAAATTCTAGTTTAATAACTAAATTAGAAAGTATTTCTAAAAATGTAAATAATTTTAACAAGGGTAGAGAGAATTTATCTAAATTTTAGAAAATTCTCAATCAGTTTTTAATAAAAAAGGGCTTGGATATGATAATAAAATAAATTCAGAAAGGAAATCCAGTTTGAAAATTCTAACAATATACCGAGAATTTCTAGTAGAAAATTAAATACTTTTACTAAGAAATTAAATTCGGAAAATATTAGTATATGGATTCCTACAACAAATAATATTCTTATTAGGAATAAATATATTAAGAACTTATTAAATACGGTGCATTATAATAGTGATTTTTTTTTTAAAAAGGAACCTAAACCCTCTTGGGTTTGGCTTCCTAAGACTTAACCCTTAGGACTGTAACACCCCGTATGTTGAATAACTTGCTATAATATAAAACAGGGCAGAATTAAATTTTAAAATCTGAACCAGGGGAAACGGGCTATACCATTGCGTTCGTCTCGAAAAAATACGCGAAATAGAGTCCGAGTTTTCGAAAATCGGAGTCCGTATGACCCAGATATGGCCCGAAGAAGTTTCAGAAAATTAAAAAAAACAGATTTAAAAACAGAAATTTCAATTTTCAGAAGTGGCGGGAGAATTCCCGCCAGACCCAGGGAGTCGACCTGGGGGTCGACTGGGGAGTCGACCTGCCCACCAGGTCGACTAGGGTGTCGACCCTAGTGTCGACCTGGGGGTCGACCTCCCTGGTCGAGCCCAGGTGACCTGGGTGCACCAGTTTGGTTTTTGGGCTGTGTTTTGGTGGCTAGGACGTGATCTGACGGCTCTAATCTAATTTAGGGTTAATCTAATGGCCTAAAACACCTAACTAATCTATAAATACACCCTAAGACTACCCTAATTCATACTAAAAATAGATACAACACCGTTATGTCGTCAAAATGCAACTTGAAGGAGCCTCCATCAATCTAAAGAGGAAGATAGCTTCTCAAATCAATCTTTAATCAACTCTAGGAACTTAATCTTCTTCTTAGGAGTGCTAATCAACAAGTTGTGAGTTTTCTATTGCCTTAATGACCAATTGTTGAAATGATTATGATAGGATATAATGAGGTTATGGCTATGAATGTGGGTCAATGCAAGTTATATGCTATGTGTTAATGATGTTATGCATGTTATGCAAGTTATATGCTATGTGTTTGTGATGTTATGCAAGTTATGCAAGTCATATGCTACATGTTCATGATGTTATGCAAGTTATGCAAGTCATATGCTACATGTTCATGATGTTATGCAAGTTATGCAAGTCATATGCTACATGTTCATGATGTTATGCAAGTTATGCAAGTTGTATGCTATATGATCATGATGTTATGCAAGTGTTAGGCTATGTGTTCATGATGCTAGTTATGCAAATTGCTATGATAAACATTGATCCATTATGACACCATGATTATGCAAGTTTGGTGTATGATTATATGCAAGTTCATCTATGATATGTATGCAAGTTTGGTGTATGATTATATGCAAGTTCACATATGACATGTTATGCAAGTATGGTGTTTGATTATATTCAAGTAACATGTGCAAGTTTACACCTTTGTATGATATGCATACATATGCAAGTTAACCCCTTTGTATGTCATACATACATATGCAAGTTTACCCCTTTGTATGACATAAATAACTTATGCAAGTTAACCTCCTTATGACATATGTGATTCATGCAAGTTTGGGTTGATTATTTATGCTAGTTGGGTTTGATGCTATATACATGTTGACACCTTTAAACCCATGTTGATGCTAATGTTATGCAAGTTGAACCCATTATATTTGTGATGAATCTTCCCTTTTATGTCATGTTAGCGAATTACGTGGGGAACGATGGGGTTAATATACATGTTAATGAAATGGTGTGAAGTTGGTATGATTATGCATACCATAAAGTGGATGGACATAATTGAGTCAATTATGTACATCGTTAAAATTGGAATTAATTAGGGAAAATTAATTCGGGGGTGATTAATTAGGTGTAATTAATCGACTAAGACACGAGGTTGGACCCTTTTGTAGCATAAGACTGCCCGGAACCGACCGGCAAATCCAGCGGCTACAAATGATTGGCCCAATGTGAGAGGTCTTAGGCACAAACTACATACGTGACAAGTGTAAAGACACGAGGTTAGACTCGGTTATGGCGTAAGGCTGCCCGGACCCAACCGGCAAATCCAGCTGCCATAAAAGATAGTCTAATGTGAGAGGTCTTTACAACGGTTACGTTCTTAATCAATTAAGAAACACTTAACCAGATAAGCATGTAGTGGGCATGAGGGGTTGAGTGGGTGCCTTGGGTGGCATGTGGAAATCAAATAAGTACCTTGGGTGGCATGAGGAAATCTAGTGGGTTGCCTTGGGTGGCAATAGAAAATACGATTAGAATACTTAACCAAGTGGAAACATGTAATTAAACATGATTAAAGGGTTAAGTGGGATGCACTAGATAAATTGACAAGCTTAAGTGGTAGCTTGTGGGGGGGGCCATTTCAACCAGTAACCCATATGTATCTTATTGGGCTCGACCCATGTCGAGGACGGGACACGCGTACTGGGCTTGATTATAAGAGGCCAAAACGGGTTAGCGGTGGCAATGCAAGCCCAACAGGTTTCATATGCATGTGTGGACCCGGGCTGGTAGGTAAGACGTTGTTGCATCGTGTAGGTATAAGCCGTGCACCATTTGTTGTATCGGGTTGCCACTTTGGGGAGTGATACACCCCATTGTGGGGCCAGCACGGGTATCTACGGTAGGGAGCCGATCGCTTGGGAGTAGTGGGTACACCTAGTGGAGATAGGGGCAGACGACACCTATGTAGTCAGCTAGGGGTACACGAAACTACTGGGTAAACTTTCTAAGTCCTTGGGTGGGATCAACCTTTAAGTAGGAATGACTGGTGTGGTGCAGTTAGTAATTATCCTTGGGTGGGTAGATCGGTCTTTACCGTTATCTTAGTTCATCCTATGTCTAGTTGGCTACTTAGTGTAGTCATTTATCCCCAGTCATCCCGTGCCAAGTTTATATCATACCCTAATTACTTTAATGATTGTGTTGTTAAAGTTATAGGGCTCACTTAGACTTATGTCTGACCCCGTTGTTTTTATTTTTTTTTCCCTCAGGTCCTCAGGTTGGGCCTAGCACTAGTGGGCTTTGACCAGATTTCTTTATCTATCTTTTGGAGCTTGGACCGTGATGTAAAGCCCAGCTTATCTTTTCTTTTATGGCTATTGTTTATGTAGTGGGATTACGTACTTATGTTTTTATCAGGATGGATATTTAGTACTTGACTCTTTATGGTGTTGTAACTAAACATGTTTACCTTCTGCTGCTATGAAATGATGTTTTAGATTTTCAAGTATTTATATCTGTCTTGTTGTAATTTTTCTTTTCTATACTCACTTTAAATGCTCCACCGAAGTTAAGGCATTCCCTTAGTGAGTGACCTTAGCGGGTGTGGGGTGTTACACGTGGTATCAGAGCGAAGGTTACCAGAACAGATAAAATTTTTAGAAACTATTTTTCTAAAAACATTTTCGGAAGAAGTATTTTCAAAAACATGTCTTTAAAGAGAAAAGTTTTTGAAAGAAAAAGCATAATCCCCAATAGCCATATCTTTATCTTTCGAATTCTCCATTTTGAATCTTTCCTTTTTCGTTTCAGCATGGCTGAAGATCTTAACTTTCCGGAGGGTGTGACGATACCAGTATGGTATAGGAGATTGATGGAGGCTAGGGCCGCCACTGTGGGTCCAGTAAATGTTCCTCCACCAACAGTAGCACCCGATCTTCCTCCTTCCCCTCCTCCTCCTCGCACGGATACTTTTGCTAAGACTTGCAAGGAATTTAAAGCTATGGGAGGGAAACCTTTTCAAGGATCAGAAACTTTTGTGGAGGCTAGAGATTGGCTTAAGGAGGTGGAAGAGTTGATAGATATCTTTGAGATGGAAGAAGGAAAGAAAGTCAAGTTAGCCGCTTGGTTAATGAAGGGAGAGGCCTCATTCTGGTGGGAGGTCACTAATGGAGAGCGCCCTATTGACTCTTGGGCGGATTTCAGGCAAAGATTTGTGGCAAAGTTTCTTTCAAGGGCGGAAGAAAACTTGTATATGGAAAGGTTCTTGACTCTAAAGCAAGGAAACCTCTCGGTGAAGGAATATGTCAACAAGTTTAATCAATTGGCAAGGTTTGGCATAGACATGGTGAATACACCGGAGAAGAAGGCTTTGAGGTTCGTGAAAGGCTTGAATGAACCGATGCATGGCTTGGCTATGACTCACATTCCTATGGGGGGCACCTTTGAGAAGCTAGTTGACATGGCACTCATGCATGAGGAAGAGAAGGGTCCCAATGCTAATAAGGCACCCGAGAAGAAGGGAGATCAAAAGAGACCTCAACAGCAACAAAACAAAGGTGGGAAAGGCAACGGTGGCAAGGGGAAGAAGAAGTGCTTCAATTGCGGGATACCAGGCCACCTAAGCAAAGATTGTCGAAAGAAGAAGAAAACTGGCTGCTATCACTGTGGCGAAGCAGGGCATCTAGTGAAGGACTGCCCTAAGAAGGGGCAAAGGACGGGATCTACCTCAGGAGGACAGGTGCAAGCTCTTATGGCACCGGGTCAGGCAAGGGGGCAAGTTCAGGCTCTCGCGGTTCCACCGATTCAGGAAAGAGGTAGAACTATTTCCGTTGAAAGTATGGTTTTTCTATTTGATCATCCTGTCCGTACATTGTTTGATTCTGGCGCATCGCATTCGTTTATCTCATCATCATTAGTTGAGTCACTGCACTTAGACACCAGTCTAGTAGATGATCCCTTGGTTGTTTCAAATCCAATTGGGGGCTCCACTTATTTGTCCATGATGTGTTTGGGTTTGAAGATTTCTATACTTAGCATTGAGTTTAGATGTGATGCTTTTGTTTTGGGCTTCACGGGCTATGGGTTGATTTTGGGCATGGACTGGTTATCCAGTAATGGTGCCGTTCTTGATTGCGAAAGGAGAGTTGTTAGGCTCATGACCCGATTGGGGAACACTCTCGAGATTTCTTGTAATCCCATGGATTCTGTTATGCTAAGTTATCTTGAATCGCTTGACGCTTCGGTCGAGAGTTTGCGATCTGTTAGAGTGGTCCGGGAATACTCGGATGTGTTTGAGGAGGTGAAGGGCTTACCTCCGAAGCGGGAGATAGACTTCCGAATATATCTGGTGGATAATGCTAAACCTGTATCTTTACCAGTGCGCCACATGGCTCCTCGTGAGAGGAGGGAACTCCATAAGCAAGTAGGGGAGATAAGCAAGAAGGGGTTCATAAGACGAAGTATATCGGAGTGGGGTGCTCCAGTAGTTTTTGCTACGAAGGCGGATGGGTCCCTCAGACTTTGTGTAGACTATAGAGAACTCAACAAGCTCACAAAGAAGAATAGACACCCATTGCCGAGGATTGATGATCTTTTTGATCAGTTGGTTGGCGCTTCAGTATTTTCTCAGTTGGACTTAGCCACGGGGTTTCATCAGTTGAGAGTGGCTGAGGATAGCATAGACAAGACTGCCTTTAGGACTCCGGATGGTTTCTATGAGTGGCTGGTGATGCCATTTGGGTTGACGAACGCCCCTGCATATTTTGTTGATTTGATGAGTAGGGTGTTCAGGGAGTTCCTTAATAAGTTCGTGGTGGTCTTTGTGGATGACATCTTAGTCTTTTCTAAGAGTGAGGAAGAGCATGCCCTACATCTTAGGGAAGTGTTGGAGACTCTTCGAGCGCATAGCCTTAAGGCTAAATTCTCTAGATGTCACTTCTGGAGGAAGGAAGTACGGTTCTTGGGGCACGTGGTCTCCAAGGAAGGGATAGCTGTGGATCCCGCGAAGGTAGTATCCATTCAAGATTGGAAGGTTCCGAAGAATGCTACCGAGGTGAGGAGTTTCTTGGGGTTGGCTGGCTACTATAGGAAGTTTATCAAGGACTTCACGAAGATATCAGCCCCATTAACTCGCTTGACGAAGAAGAATCTAGTCTTCGTATGGGACGTAGATTGTGATGATGTGTTCCGACGGTTAAAGAGAGCTTTAACCACAGCTCCAGTCTTAGCGTTGCCAGATGGGAGTAAGCCATTTGTTGTTTATACCGATGCTTGTGGGACTGGACTGGGCGCAGTCTTAATGCAAGAGGGAAGGGTAATAGCCTATGGTGGAAGGCAGTTGAGAAAGCATGAGAAAAATTACCCTACCCATGATTTAGTGTTGGCCGCTATTGTTTTTGCGCTTAAGATTTGGCGCCATTATCTTCTTGGAGAGAGATTCGAATTATTCACTGACCACAAATCATTGAAGTACTTGTTTTCTCAGAAGGATTTGAACTTGAGACGGCAAAGGTGGATGGAGTTCTTAGCATCCTATGATTTCGAGATAGCGTATACCCCTGGCAAGGGTAACGTGGTGGCGGACGCCTTGAGTAGAAAAAGGTTGTCCTTGAATCCATATTTCGTGGAACGACGAACCTTGGAATTTATCTCGATGTTTGATTTCAGACCTTCCGTTGACTATATACCCGGTTTGCTAGCATCCTTGGAGGTCAGACCTACTCTTTTGGGGCGGATTGGCAAGGCACAGCGGGACGACCCACAGTTGGTTGAGTTGGTAGAGAGGCTCATAAGGGGGGAGTCGTCCAGCCATTTGAGTAGGTACACCCTAGACGATAGGGGGTGCTTGCGTAGAGATGGTAGACTTTGTGTACCGCAAGACGAGGGTTTGAGGAAGGCTATTCTTGATGATGCACACCGTTCTAGGATGACCATTCATCCCGGTGGGGACAAGATGTACCAAGACATGAAGCGAGTTTTCTTTTGGGCCGGTATGAAGAAAGATGTGGCCGAGTATGTCGCTAGATGCTTGGTGTGCCAACAGGTGAAAGCGGAGCAAAAGAAACCAGGTGGGTTGCTTCACCCATTGGAAGTTTCGCAATGGAAGTGGGATAGCGTCTCGATGGATTTTATTGATGGATTACCAAGATCGAGGAAGGGTAATACGGGAATTTGGGTTGTGGTAGACAGACTTACTAAGAGTGCCCATTTCATACCCGTAAAGAGCAAGAGGACTGCTCCATGGCTAGCTTCAGTTTATCTTCGAGAGATAGTTCGATTGCATGGGGTACCTTCTAGCATAGTGAGTGATCGAGATCCTATCTTCACTAGTGAGTTTTGGAAGAGTTTGCAGGAAGCAGTGGGGACCCAGTTGTGTCTGAGCACCGCATATCATCCTCAGACGGACGGCCAGACCGAGAGGGTGAATCGTGTTCTGGAAGACCTTTTGAGGCTTTGTATCTTAGATTTTGGAGGTACATGGGAAGAGCATCTTCCATTGGTGGAGTTCGCATATAATAATAGCTTTCAGTCCAGTATTGGTATGGCTCCTTTCGAAGCTCTTTATGGAAGGCCTTGTCGATCACCTACATGTTGGTGGGAATCTACGGATAAGATCTTGCTTGGGCCCGATATGGTTAGAGAGACTTCGGAGAAGATTGATTTGATTCGAAGAAGGATGAAAGCAGCGCATGATAGGCAGAAATCTTACGCGGACAAGAGGAGGACGGATCTTGAGCTTAATGTTGGGGACATGGTCTTTGTCAAAGTATCTCCATTACGGAATGTTGTTCGCTTTGGGTCCGTTGGGAAGTTAGCTCCAAGATTTGTTGGGTCGTTTCATATTAAGGAAAGGATTGGACGGATGGCATATAGAGTAGATTTACCCGAGAGACTTAGTGGGGTACATGACGTATTCCATGTGTCACATTTGAGGAAATGCCTACATGAGACCGCAGAGGTGGTAGAGCCGAGCTTGCTTAAAGAAGTGGAGGTAGAGCGTGATGCGACTATTCGACGAGCTCCTACCCGCATTCTTGGGTCAGAGATTAGGAAATTGAGGAACAGAGAGGGGCGACTAGTCAAAGTGCAATGGGGAGAAGATGAGAGCAATGCTACTTGGGAGACAGAAGCGAAGATGCGTTCACTATACCCATTCCTTTTTGAGGGTATGTCTTTTAACTTCTCCTTTATCGTTTGTCTAGTACTTATCTTATCTTTAGTATGTCCTCTCATTAGTACCTTTGACCTTTAGATAGGTTAAACCTATGGTTGAAACATGTGTTTGAGACATGTTATGTTTGATGGATGCGTGTGGATGCAAGTGTTTGCTCGTGGATGCATATACACACACTCTAGGCACTAGATCGGCTCAATCACTTCATATTGCATATTGCATAAAATTGTGTGTAGGTAGCTATATTAATGGATGCATAATGGTTGTGCTATCATATGGATGATGCATTTTGGTGAATGATTGTGCACTCATGTAGAAATAGTATGTGTCGATAGGGTTCTTTCGCATACATATTGGATGCATGGCACTATCATGGTTAGCATTAAGAAGGTCAACTGAATCAGTAGACCGCCTGATTTTGTATTAGACAGGGAACATGTACACACACTCTTTGCATATGTTCATACAACATTAGAAACTTTAAGGACAATGGATGCCAGTGGTTGATGGTTTGAGTAGATGGTTGTTTGGTTGGTAGGATACGTTCTTCTTGACTTAGAGATTTCGGGGACGAAATCCTTTAAGTAGGGGAGAATGTAACACCCCGTATGTTGAATAACTTGCTATAATATAAAACAGGGCAGAATTAAATTTTAAAATATGAACCAGGGGAAACGGGCTATGCCATTGCGTTCGTCTCGGAAAAATACACGAAATAGAGTCCGAGTTTTCGAAAATCGGAGTCCGTATGACCCAGATATGGCCCGAAGAAGTTTCAGAAAATTTAAAATATAGATTTAAAAACAGAAATTTCAATTTTCAGAAGTGGCGGGAAAATTCCCGCCAGACCCAGGGAGTCGACCTGGGGGTCGTCTGGGAAGTCGACCTGCCCACCAGGTCGACTAGGGTGTCGACCCTAGTGTCGACCTGGGGGTCGTCCTCCCTGGTCGAGCCCAGGTGACCTGGGTGCACCAGTTTGGCTTTTGGGCTGTGTTTTGGTGGCTAGGACATGATCTGACGGCTCTAATCTAATTTAGGGTTAATCTATTGGCCTAAAACACCTAACTAATCTATAAATACACCCTAAGACTACCCTAATTCATACTTAAAATAGATACAACACCGTTATGCCGTCAAAATGCAACTTGAAGGAGCCTCCATCAATCTAAAGAGGAAGATAGCTTCTCAAATCAATCTCTAATCAACTCTAGCAACTTAATCTTCTTCTTAGGAGTGCTAATCAACAAGTTGTGAGTTTTCTATAGCCTTAATGACCAATTGTTGAAATGATTATGATAGGATATAATGAGGTTATGGCTATGAATGTGGGTCAATGCAAGTTATGCAAGTTATATGCTATGTGTTAATGATGTTATGCATGTTATGCAAGTTATATGCTATGTGTTTGTGATGTTATGCAAGTTATGCAAGTCATATGCTACATGTTCATGATGTTATGCAAGTTATGCAAGTCATATGCTACATGTTCATGATGTTATGCAAGTTATGCAAGTCATATGCTACATGTTCATGATGTTATGCAAGTTATGCAAGTTGTATGCTATATGATCATGATGTTATGCAAGTGTTAGGCTATGTGTTCATGATGCTAGTTATGCAAATTGCTATGATAAACATTGATCCATTATGACACCATGATTATGCAAGTTTGGTGTATGATTATATGCAAGTTCATCTATGATATGTATGCAAGTTTGGTGTATGATTATATGCAAGTTCACATATGACATGTTATGCAAGTATGGTGTGATAACCCCAAACTTCCACAAGTGAAAGCAAGGAGAAATCATATGGAATACAATAAAAATATTAAATAACAAGTCACAGAAAACAACATAGCACAGGAGATCCATATAATAACAACATTATAGCAGCGGATATATAATGTCATCAGAAATAGAAAATCCACAGTCACAGAATCTAAGTTATTACAGCAAGTTTTTCAGAGAATTGCATAAGTTCCAACTCCAAATAAAAGAACGTGAAATGGAAATAAGTCTGAAATAAAAAGGAAAAAAAAATGCGATAAGCAAAAAGATAGGTCTTCAAAGCTCCATCACCTTATCTTCACCAAAAGCAACTCCAAGCGAAAAGATAAAAGTAGCTCCAAAGAAACTCCAAGCAGAAAAAGAACCTGTCTACTTGGCTGCCCGTGTAGAAGAGAGGGCACCCAAGTTTGCAAAAAGGTGAAACAAACAATGGGTCAGTCGTGGGACTGGTGTGAGAATTCTTAACTAAATTTACTCGTACTAATAAGGCAAATCCAAAGACCACGCCGCTAGCGCGGAACGGGTTATATCAATGGATTGTCGTGCATAACTACAGTGTCAGTACACATAAATAAAACGTAACACAGCGCAATGCCTTTTGAAAAATGGAACCACCATAAGACTCAGGTCCCATCACACAATGCAACGCACACCAAGAGGATAGAGTTTTACCTTATGGTGGTTAAACATGCTAAATACGCCAAATACGAAACTAATACTATTATTAGGGTGTATATGTTTTTAAATAATTCAAAGCAATGTATTAATCCTAGGAAGCATAGGTACCATATATTATGCCTCCAATACTAGTAATACAAATCAAATCCGTCGGGGTCGTATTGGAAATTTGGGTTTCCATCATGAGTCCAGGCTAGGGAGGACTCCTTACCGATTCGAGACGCTCTAGTTAACGTCTCAGGATTACCCGCAGTTAACCCTTGGATCCTGCAGGGCCGGTCCTCACATACAACTTAGAGGATTGGCAATTCCTAAGCACACGTTCCCCGGTCCTATAGGACCTATCCGAGGCGCCTCATTTCATCATCCTCCAAAAAGTAAAATGACTACTAACTAGAAAGAAACGTGCTACTTTCCCTGCGTTCCCTTCCCCCTTTTTAGACTCTACCGGTTTGTGAGGCTCGTGAGGTCATGTATACCATACCACAGGGTTCTGCTTTTCAACAAGAAACCCTGATCATTTCATCTTAGCATGCCACACCGTCATTCCATACCATACCATCGACCATCAGTCAATATATAAACGGGTGTTAAGTAGAGAATGAATTCTCTACCACCAACATTTTTACATTAGCAGAAAATCGACAACATGATATTTAATGGGATACGGTGTCAGACATACCATCCATTTACACCCATGCTCTAGGTCTGAACTAGGGTCAAATCTGTGAAATCAACGCGTACGTTTGGGCAATTACCCCGACTCGTGAATTGGGAGCTACCCAATTCAGAGTCTTGGTCGTTGTCCATTCGAGGGAAGATTTACGGTCTTCATACGCCGTCTTCATTTTTAGATTCTTGAAATCGTAAAATCATTTGGAATGGGATGAACCCGGACTTCCCAAACAATCTCGCGTCCATAATTTTGAGAAAAACACATTCCACGTCGTTATGTTGTCTTATAACGATAAATCCTTGCCTTAATTATTTAATATAATCAATTTCTTTATTTAACGACGCTTCAGGTCAAGGGCGACTCTGGCGCTGTTTTCCATCAATTTTTATTTTCACTCTTCTCAAAGTCTAACCGTTGGATTTTAACGAAGCTTATATCATTGGGAAGATTTTTCCAAGACGGTCCTAGTGGTTTCAGTTTTGGGAAAATCCGACGGTCGGATCCTCCGGTATAATCGTTTAAGAGTTCGGTTTCAAAATGCGAACTACCGCGCTCGATTCGTTATATTTTAATTATATATATATATATATATATATATAATATATATAAATAATTCGTTTAATTTATCATCCTTACGTACAGCTTACATTTCTCTTATCCTTCACTTTTCTACTTACATGATAATGTAGTTTAGGATTAGACGATAATTCTTCTTTTTATTTCATTATTGTTTATTTTTATATTTTATAATTTACATTTGAAAAGTATAAATTATAACATACCATTCCATTCATCTCTTTATATATTTCTTCATGAACAATTTCATTATGAATAATGAACACTTTCCTATGGAGTAAATTCCCTTTTATCTACATTATAAATAATGTTAATGTTTCAAAACGGTTCCTTACTTTTTATTCAACATGATAAATAATGTCATTCTTACATACGTTTCATTTCTTATATTTAACATCGTAAATATATTATCAGAAAATATAGATCTCCCAATATCATTAGAAAATATAGATTTCCCAATATTATTACCTTATCTTTTTCATTAAAAATAATGTTAATTCTTTTCATACATTTTCATTTTCTTTTGCTTAACATTAAAAATAATGTTAATTCTTCCTACGGGGTGAATTCTCCTTTTATTAACATTAAAAATAATGTATATGATCTTGCAATGCACATTTTCTTTTTAATTAACATTATAAATACTGTTTAATAACTTACACTGCAAATTCTTTTTTTTTTTTTTTTTTTTTTACAACGCATCTTAACATGACAAGATGCTTTTTAACATACAATGCATTTTATTCTTATTCTATTCATGAATACATAAAAATGTTATTTATCCTCCAATGCACTTTTGTTTCAATATAACAAAGATATTATTTTTACCATACGATGAAAATTCCAATTCTAACATTTAATAAAAATGTTATTTTTACCATATGATGTTCATTTTCTTATTTTAATATTGACAAAAATATCAATTTACATATGGTGTTCATTTTCTAATTTTAATATTGACAAAAATGTCAATTTACATACGGTGTTCATTTTCCAATTTTAATATTGACAAAAATGTCAATTTACATACGGTGTTCATTTTCCAATTTTAATATTGACAAAAATGTCAATTTACATACGGTGTTCATTTTCCTATTTTAATATTGACAAAAATGTCAATTTACATACGGTGTTCATTTTCCAATTTTAATATTGACAAAAATGTCAATTTACATACGGTGTTCATTTTCCTATTTTAATATTGACAAAAATGTCAATTTACATACGGTGTTCATTTTCCTATTTTAATATTGACAAAAATGTCAATTTACATACGGTGTTCATTTTCCTATTTTAATATTGACAAAAATGTCAATTTACATACGGTGTTCATTTTCCTATTTTAATATTGACAAAAATGTCAATTTACATAAGGTGTTCATTTTCTAATTTTAATATTGACAAAAATGTCAATTTACATACGGTGTTCATTTTCCAATTTTAATATTGACAAAAATGTCAATTTACATACGGTGTTCGTTTTCCTATTTTAATATTGACAAAAATGTCAATTTACATACGGTGTTCATTTTCCTATTTTAATATTGACAAAAATGTCAATTTACATATGGTGTTCATTTTCTAATTCTAATATTGACAAAAGTTGTTTTTATTCGCTTAATTTCAATTCAACAAAGCTAATGTTGAATTCTAACTTTTTATTTTATATACATTTAAAAATGTGAACAAAATTCCCACCGCTAATTTGACTATTTTATTTTCATATAAAAATGTCAATAAAATTACATTGCCAATTTGTTCCCAAAACTTACTGTCAAAACACTACGCTACGTACAACGTCAATTTTTACATGTCATAACATCGCACAATATATAGTATCAATTTCTTGTGTCATAACATCCAACAATTTATGGTGACAATTCTTATCATGTCATAACATCAAACAATTAATGGTGACAATTTTTATCATGTCATAACATCGCAAATTAAACGGTGTAAATTTCATCGTTATGGCATCACAAATATAATGGTGTCAAATTCATCGTCATAGCATAGCATATAATTGTGATGCCCAATTATTAACCACATAAACACTTAACAATTTATTTAATTAAAAATAAATAAATTTGCGGTTTGAAACTCTCACCTTGATTGGATAATAAATATAATAAATCCAATTAAATTTTCAGAATGCTCCAATTGATTTCAGCAGCATCCACTCGTTGTCACGGTCCTATTGGTTCTGAATTTTTCAGAATCCGAATTCATACGAATAAGTTATCAATGTTTTAATCAAACTGGGTTTTAACAACTGACTCAGCGACACTCAGAAGCGTCGCAAAATCTGAACGAAAATATACCTTAAATTTCCAGTTTTGGTTCGAATCTTTGGATCAAGATTTCGGAGGCTACAGGCGATGGTTTCACGAACCGTTTTCGCGACGATGTCCGGCTATGAGAGGCGCAGTTGCGCCGGCAAGGGGGTGGGGTGCGGCGGACCGTGTGGGGCCCAGTCCAGCTCGCGACGGCGGCGCTTCAGGGGGGGGTGGCGGCCTGTACGGTGGACGAGAGCGGGTGCAACTGGTCGGAGCTTGAAGGTCTCTGTCTCCTCTTCGAAACGGTGTAAAGTTTGCTAAGAATCGTTGAGGAACGAGAGAGAAAATGGATCTCAAAGTTTTGATACTCAATGGGTTTCGGCGGCTTTACTATGCGGAGGAAGAAGGAGAAGTACTGTTCCAATATACGGGTATTTATACGGTGGTATTTTCTAGGGTTTTCTAATTATTAATTAATTAATTAATTAATTTATTTATCCGAGAAATTACAATTCTCTCATATGATCTCCGATTCGCGCTCAACGACTGTCGATCTTAACATTTTCACGCCTTCTGAACGCGATGGTGCTATCCCCATAGTCCAATTCTGAAGTTACAGACAGGTTTTATTTTATTTTCAAATTAAATTCTTAAATTTAAATTCGAACGTACATTTTAATTTCCTGAGGCCACATACTGACTGGGAAAAATCCAGAAAAATTATTTTTGGCATCGTGATGACGATACGGTTCTAACAAAGCCAGTTTCATCGAATTCTGGGACTGTTCGAAAAATGGCTATTTTCAAGCTGTTCAAATTCAACCGCTTTTGACCAAACACAGTTTCTTACGCCACGGTCACATATTAAATCGAAAAATTCTAAAAATTGGAAACTAGCCATATGATGACATTCCGGATCCAATGAAAGTGGTTTCGTCGGATTCCGAGGTCGTTTGCAAAATGGTCATTTTTAACTGCTTCAAAGTTATTAAAATTGGGAATTTTAAATTTGGACTCAAAATTCAACAAAACTTCTTAAAATAAAATTTTCAAACTGGTTCAGATTTTCGGGTCATTACAATCTCCCCTCCTTAAGAACTTTTCGTCCTCGAAAAGGAAAAAGAAAACAGAAGAGTAGGAACCAACACAGAAAATACCGAAATTATTAAGCGTACCTCAACACAAAATCTAATCTGAGATATCCACTCTGCATTTGGGATAGGCCTTTTTGAAACTCTCTTCAGTCTCCTAAGTGCAGTCCCTAGGATCGCCACTCCACTGCACTTTGACTAGGTTGATCCTTTTATTCCTCAGAGCTCGGGTTTCTTTGCCAATAATCTTTATCGGCTCTTTCCTCACCGTTAGACTTGGAGGAATATCCATGACTTGCTGATTTAGTTCATCTTCAATCAAATCTGGGTCATGCACATGCTGGCGGAGTTGGGACACATGAAATACATCATGCACCCCTGGCAGCCAGTCGGGTAACTGCACTCGATAAGCCAGGGTACCAATCCTTTCGAGAATAGGGAATGGACCAATGAATCTTGGCGCCAATTTCCCAAACATCCCAAATTGAATCACACCCCTTAGTGGAGAAACCTTCAAGTATACATGGTCGCCAACAGAGAATTGCAAATCTCTTCTACGCTTGTCTGCATAGCTTTTCTGTCGGCTTTGAGCAGCCAGCAACCGCTTCTTAATTTTATCAACTTTGTCTGAAGCTTCTCGGATCATGTCTGGACCTAAAACAAGGAGATCTCCTTTTTCAATCCAACAGGCTGGCGATCTACATGGCTTATCATATAAGGCTTCGAATGGAGCCTTCTTCAAACTTGCCTGATAGCTATTGTTATATGAGAATTCAACTAAATGCAAGTGATCCTCCCAAGAACCTCCATAATCGAGTATGCAAGCTCGCAACAAATCTTCAAGAATGCGATTCACCCTCTCAGTTTGGCCGTCTGTCTGAGGGTGGTATGCGGTGCTGAGATTTAATTTTGTTCCCAATTCATTTTGGAATGCCTCCCAAAACTTGCTAGTGAAGATAGGGTCACGGTCACTAACAATGCTGCTAGGAACACTATTTAAAACAAAAGATTTTCTTTGATTAGACATGAGAATTTTCATTTAGAAAAAGATGAAAAAGGAAAGATTTAGTCTTATTACCCATATAGCCTGACTATTTCTTTGAGATAAATTTGTGCCAGGCTTTGAGCAGTTCTGGAGGACTTGACAGGTATGAAATGAGCGACCTTGGTGAAGTGGTCCACGATCACCCAAATGCTGTCATTCCCTTTCTTAGTACGGGGTAAACCATCTATAAAATCCATGGAGACTTGGTCCCACTTCCCTTCGGGTACCGGCAATGGCTGCAACAATCCTGCAGGCTTTTGTTGATCGCTCTTTACTCGCTGACATGTAGGACATCTACTCACATAAATGGATATGTCCCTCTTCATATCTTTCCACCAAAACGTGTGCTTTAGATCATGATACATCTTGCTAACGCCTGGGTGGATGGAAAGCTTTGATTTGTGCCCTTCATTTAAAACTTCCCTGATGAGCTCTGGGATTTTTGGAACACAGATCCTCCCTTGCAACCTAAGGGCTCCCTTTTGATCTATTTGAAAGCTCGTGCTCTCTCCTTCTTGAATACTCTTAATCATTCTTTGAATAAACTTATCTTCCTTTTGAAGGGTAGAAATTTTATCAATCAAAGAAGGGGTAACTATAAAGTTTGCGACCATGGCAGCTTTTCTACTGAGTGCGTCTGCCACAACATTGGCTTTCCCTGGCGTATACAAGATGTCGAGATCATACGCCGCAAGAAATTCTAGCCACCTCAGCTGCCTTAAATTCAAGTCCTTTTGATTGAAGAGATATTTCAAAGATTGATGGTCTGTGAATAATTCGAATTTTTCGCCCAAGAGGTAATGCCTCCAAATTTTTAAAGCAAAAACTATGGCTAAAAGCTCTAGGTCATGGACACGATAATTTTTCTCATGCGGCTTTAGTTGACGGCTTGCATACGCAACAACTTTGCCCCTTTGCATCAATACTGCGCCAAGACCCCCACTTTGAGAAGCATCGGTATAGACAGCTAAATCTTGGTTGCCATCGATGATGGTTAACACGGGAGCAGTGGTCAAACTCACCTTTAGCTTTTGGAAGGACTCCTCACACTCTGCTGTCCAAATGAACTTGGTGTTTTTCTTTGTGAGTTGTGTTAAAGGGCCAGATAGCTTGGCAAAGTTTTGGACGAACTTCCTGTAATATCCAGCCAACCCTAGGAAACTTCTTACTTCAGTGGGTGTAGTGGGCTGCTTCCAATCTTGAATGGCGGAAATTTTGCTTGGGTCCACAGCAATTCCTTCTTTTGACACAACATGGCCCAAGAATTTTACCTCCTCTTGCCAAAATGTGCATTTTGAAAATTTTGCTTTTAGAACATTTCTTTGCAGAATCTCTAGCACTTCTCTTAGATGCCCTTCATGCTCCTCCTTGGTTTTAGAAAAGATCAAGATATCATCAATGAAGACTAGGACGAATTTATTCAAGACCTCTCTGAAGACCCTATTCATCAAGTCAACAAAATAGGCTGGAGCATTGCACAGACCGAACGGCATAACCAACCATTCGTAGAATAAGTCAGGCCCTCTGAAAGCGGTCAAAGGGATGCATTCTTCGGCTATGCGAAGTTGGTGGAAACCTGTGGCTAGGTCCATCTTCGAAAACACCTTGGCTCCATTTAAATTGTCCATCAGATCATCTATACGAGGCAAGGGATATTTGTTCTTTAAGATTTGCTTATTGAGATCGCGGTAATCCACACTGAGCCTCAGAGTGCCGTCAGATTTGGGGACAAACACCACAGCTGCACCCCAATTGGAAAAGCTAGGCCGTATTAATCCCTTCTTTAAGAGCTGTTTGTTTTGGGTACTCAACTCGTCTTTTTCTTTAGGAGTCATTCTTCGAACAACATGAACTACAGGCCTTGCATTAGGGACAAGATCAATTCTGAAATCGATTTCCCTTCGCGGTGGTAAACTATCTACTTCTTCAAATACGTCCGCATAATTCTTGACAATGGGAATATTCTCTGAAGAGATGGGCGCGACTTCTAAAGAAGACCAAAAAGCTTTCCTGTCTGGCTTTGAGCCATGGCAAGGTATAAAAATGACATCACCGAACTTCGTTTTGATTTCAACCATCCTGTCCGCACATCTAACCTCGGCTTTAAATTTTGTGAGCCAATCCAGTCCGAGGATAATATCAAACTCAGAGAAATCCATGACGATCAAGTCAAAAGGAAATTGAAAATAAGAGTAGGAAATAGGCACCCTACAGTACAAATCAAGGATGATAGAACCTCCTACCGGATTATGAACATTAATTGGCTTCTTAAGATTTCTTTGCTTTAATTTCAACTTCTTAATCGCGTTGCTAGAAATAAAGCTCCTTGACGCACCCGTGTCAAATAAAGCAGTAACAGGAATATTTTTAATAGAAACAGTACCATCCAAAACATCAGACTTACCTCCCTCAGTAGGTGCAGAGGAAGATGGTGTACCTGCTCCCTCATAGACATGTGCAATTTGAGCTCCTTTCAACAGTGGGCAATTGGCCTTGATATGGCCCTTTTTATGGCAGTTGTAGCAATCTTTGCTATCATCACCTCTGGCCCTCTTCGGACCCCTGCAGTCTTTGCTATAATGCCCGAACTTCTGACAGTTGTAACACTGGACCTTGGATTTGTCAAATGTCTTAGCAGCTCCAGAATTACTGCCTTCAGCTTTCTTCTCTGGTTGTTTCCTTTTGTTGTTGTTGTTGTTGGCTAAGCTCCTCTCCCTGTCCTGCTGAGAAACCTTCTTGTCATTCTCTTCATAACGGCAAGCGAACTCCACCATCTTATTGAAGGAAAGGTCGATGTGGGCAGTGACTCTGTCAATATATTTCCTTGCAAGGCCATTTATGAATCTCTTATTCTTCTGAAAGTCATCTCGAATCAGTTCAGGTGCATAACGGGAAAGGTCCTCGAACCTACAAACATACTCTGAAATGGACTTGTCACCTTGCCTCAGATTGGCGAATTCGTCGTGTAGCCTTTCTACCTCCTGCCTCGGAATGTATTTGTCGTTGAAAAGCTCTTTAAATCTATCCCAAGACATATTATCTTCGTCACCTCCAATGTTGACTACCTCCCACCAGTTTTGCGCTTCACCTTGAAGATGCCATGCTGCAGTGAATCTTTTTCTCTGATCATCAAGTCCCAGTCCTCCAAATATCTTTTCACAATTTTTCAGCCACGCCTGAGCTTGTACCACGGTCTCAGAACCGGTGAATGGAACTCCACCCAAATTCTTGAACTTCTTTGCCACCTTGTCCAAGTCAAAGGGTGGCGGTGGTGGTGGTGGTTGTTGTTGGACAGTGGGCTCCTCAGTTTCAGTGGTATTTTTCCTTCTCCTAGCGGCTCTAGCAGCTCTTGCAGCAGCGGTACTCATTTTAAGTTAGTTCTATACAATCAAAGGAAGAGTCAGAACAACCTTAATGACGATGATTTTTAAGAAGTGATAAGGAAAAAGGATAGATAAAAGATGATGATAAAGTGACCGACTATTATGTATTCTTATGAAATGTTCGCCGTAGAATAATGTGATTCTACGTAAACGAGTTACTATAAATATGTTATATTCCGCTTTGTAAACCTGGCTCTGATACCAACTGTGATAACCCCAAACTTCCACAAGTGAAAGCAAGGAGAAATCATATGGAATACAACATAAATATAATATAACAAGTCACAGAAAACAACATAGCACAGGAGATCCATATAATAACAACATTATAGAAGCGGATATATAATGTCATCAGCAATAGAAAATCCACAGTCACAGAATCTAAGTTATTACAGCAAGTTTTTCAGAGAATTGCATAAGTTCCAACTCCAAATAAAAGAACGTGAAATGGAAATAAGTCTGAAATAAAAAGGAAAAAAAATGCGATAAGCAAAAAGATAGGTCTTCAAAGCTCCATCACCTTATCTTCACCAAAAGCAACTCCAAGCGAAAAGATAAAAGTAGCTCCAAAGAAACTCCAAGCAGAAAAAGAACCTGTCTACTTGGCTGCCCGTGTAGAAGAGAGGGCACCCAAGTTTGCAAAAAGGTGAAACAAACAATGGGTCAGTCGTGGGACTGGTGTGAGAATTCTTAACTAAATTTACTCGTACTAATAAGGCAAATCCAAAGACCACGCCGCTAGCGCGGAACGGGTTGTATCAATGGATTGTCGTGCATAACTACAGTGTCAGTACACATAAATAAAACGTAACACAGCGCAATGCCTTTTGAAAAATGGAACCAACATAAGACTCAGGTCCCATCACATAATGCAACGCACACCAAGAGGATAGAGTTTTACCTTATGGTGGTTAAACATGCTAAATACGCCAAATACGAAACTAATACTATTATTAGGGTGTATATGTTTTTAAACAATTCAAAGCAATGTATTAATCCTAGGAAGCATAGGTACCATATATTATGCCTCCAATACTAGTAATACAAATCAAATCCGTCGGGGTCGTATTGGAAATTTGGGTTTCCATCATGAGTCCAGGCTAGGGAGGACTCCTTACCGATTCGAGACGCTCTAGTTAACGTCTCAGGATTACCCGCAGTTAACCCTTGGATCCTGCAGGGCCGGTCCTCACATACAACTTAGAGGATTGGCAATTCCTAAGCACACGTTCCCCGGTCCTATAGGACCTATCCGAGGCGCCTCATTTCATCATCCTCCAAAAAGTAAAATGACTACTAACTAGAAAGAAACGTGCTACTTTCCCTGCGTTCCCTTCCCCCTTTTTAGACTCTACCGGTTTGTGAGGCTCGTGAGGTCATGTATACCATACCACAGGGTTCTGCTTTTCAACAAGAAACCCTGATCATTTCATCTTAGCATGCCACACCGTCATTCCATACCGTACCATCGACCATCAGTCAATATATAAACGGGTGTTAAGTAGAGAATGAATTCTCTACCACCAACATTTTTACATTAGCAGAAAATCGACAACATGATATTTAATGGGATACGGTGTCAGACATACCATCCATTTACACCCATGCTCTAGGTCTGAACTAGGGTCAAATCCGTGAAATCAACGCGTACGTTTGGGCAATTACCCCGACTCGTGAATTGGGAGCTACCCAATTCAGAGTCTTGGTCGTTGTCCATTCGAGGGAAGATTTACGGTCTTCATACGCCGTCTTCATTTTTAGATTCTTGAAATCGTAAAATCATTTGGAATGGGATGAACCCGGACTTCCCAAACAATCTCGCGTCCATAATTTTGAGAAAAACACATTCCACGTCGTTATGTTGTCTTATAACGATAAATCCTTGCCTTAATTATTTAATATAATCAATTTCTTTATTTAACGACGCTTCAGGTCAAGGGCGACTCTGGCGCTGTTTTCCATCAATTTTTATTTTCACTCTTCTCAAAGTCTAACCGTTGGATTTTAACGAAGCTTATATCATTGGGAAGATTTTTCCAAGACGGTCCTAGCGGTTTCAGTTTTGGGAAAATCCGACGGTCGGATCCTCCGGTATAATCGTTTAAGAGTTCGGTTTCAAAATGCGAACTACCGCGCTCGATTCGTTATATTTTAATTATATATATATAATATATATATAAATAATTCGTTTAATTTATCGTCCTTACGTACAGCTTACATTTCTCTTATCCTTCACTTTTCTACTTACATGATAATGTAGTTTAGGATTAGACGATAATTCTTCTTTTTATTTCATTATTGTTTATTTTTATATTTTATAATTTACATTTGAAAAGTATAAATTATAACATACCATTCCATTCATCTCTTTATATATTTCTTCAAGAACAATTTCATTATGAATAATGAACACTTTCCTATGGAGTAAATTCCCTTTTATCTACATTATAAATAATGTTAATGTTTCAAAACGGTTCCTTACTTTTTATTCAACATGATAAATAATGTCATTCTTACATACGTTTCATTTCTTATATTTAACATCGTAAATATATTATCAGAAAATATAGATCTCCCAATATCATTAGGAAATATAGATTTCCCAATATTATTACCTTATCTTTTTCATTAAAAATAATGTTAATTCTTTTCATACAGTTTCATTTTCTTTTGCTTAACATTAAAAATAATGTTAATTCTTCCTACGGGGTGAATTCTCCTTTTATTAACATTAAAAATAATGTATATGATCTTGCAATGCACATTTTCTTTTTAATTAACATTATAAATACTGTTTAATAACTTACACTGCAAATTCTTTTTTTTTTTTTTTTTTTTTTTTTACAACGCATCTTAACATGACAAGATGCTTTTTAACATACAATGCATTTTATTCTTATTCTATTCATGAATACATAAAAATGTTATTTATCCTCCAATGCACTTTTGTTTCAATATAACAAAGATATTATTTTTACCATACGATGAAAATTCCAATTCTAACATTTAATAAAAATGTTATTTTTACCATATGATGTTCATTTTCTTATTTTAATATTGACAAAAATATCAATTTACATATGGTGTTCATTTTCTAATTTTAATATTGACAAAAATGTCAATTTACATACGGTGTTCATTTTCCAATTTTAATATTGACAAAAATGTCAATTTACATACGGTGTTCATTTTCCTATTTTAATATTACAAAAATGTCAATTTACATACGGTATTGACAAAAATGTCAATTTACATACGGTGTTCATTTTCCTATTTTAATATTGACAAAAATGTCAATTTACATACGGTGTTCATTTTCCTATTTTAATATTGACAAAAATGTCAATTTACATACGGTGTTCATTTTCCTATTTTAATATTGACAAAAATGTCAATTTACATACGGTGTTCATTTTCCTATTTTAATATTGACAAAAATGTCAATTTACATACGGTGTTCATTTTCTAATTTTAATATTGACAAAAATGTCAATTTACATACGGTGTTCATTTTCCAATTTTAATATTGACAAAAATGTCAATTTACATACGGTGTTCATTTTCCTATTTTAATATTGACAAAAATGTCAATTTACATACGGTGTTCATTTTCCTATTTTAATATTGACAAAAATGTCAATTTACATATGGTGTTCATTTTCTAATTCTAATATTGACAAAAGTTGTTTTTATTCGCTTAATTTCAATTCAACAAAGCTAATGTTGAATTCTAACTTTTTATTTTATATACATTTAAAAATGTGAACAAAATTCCCACCGCTAATTTGACTATTTTATTTTCATATAAAAATGTCAATAAAATTACATTGCCAATTTGTTCCCAAAACTTACTGTCAAAACACTACGCTACGTACAACGTCAATTTTTACATGTCATAACATCGCACAATATATAGTATCAATTTCTTGTGTCATAACATCCAACAATTTATGGTGACAATTCTTATCATGTCATAACATCAAACAATTAATGGTGACAATTTTTATCATGTCATAACATCGCAAATTAAACGGTGTAAATTTCATCGTTATGGCATCACAAATATAATGGTGTCAAATTCATCGTCATAGCATAGCATATAATTGTGATGCCCAATTATTAACCACATAAACACTTAACAATTTATTTAATTAAAAATAAATAAATTTGCGGTTTGAAACTCTCACCTTGATTGGATAATAAATATAATAAATCCAATTAAATTTTCAGAATGCTCCAATTGATTTCAGCAGCATCCACTCGTTGTCACGGTCCTATTGGTTCTGAATTTTTCAGAATCCGAATTCATACGAATAAGTTATCAATGTTTTAATCAAACTGGGTTTTAACAACTGACTCAGCGACACTCAGAAGCGTCGCAAAATCTGAACGAAAATATACCTTAAATTTCCAGTTTTGGTTCGAATCTTTGGATCAAGATTTCGGAGGCTACAGGCGATGGTTTCACGAACCGTTTTCGCGACGATGTCCGGCTACGAGAGACGCAGTTGCACCGGCAAGGGGGTGGGGTGCGGCGGACCGTGTGGGGCCCAGTCCAGCTCGCGACGGCGGCGCTTCAGGGGGAGGTGGCGGCCTGTACGGTGGACGAGAGCGGGTGCAACTGGTCGGAGCTTGAAGGTCTCTGTCTCCTCTTCGAAACGGTGTAAAGTTTGCTAAGAATCGTTGAGGAACGAGAGAGAAAATGGATCTCAAAGTTTTGATACTCAATGGGTTTCGGCGGCTTTACTATGCGGAGGAAGAAGGAGAAGTACTGTTCCAATATACGGGTATTTATACGGTGGTATTTTCTAGGGTTTTCTAATTATTAATTAATTTATTTATTTATTTATCCGAGAAATTACAATTCTCTCATATAATCTCCGATTCGCGCTCAACGACTGTCGATCTTAACATTTTCACGCCTTCTGAACGCGATGGTGCTATCCCCATAGTCCAATTCTGAAGTTACAGACAGGTTTTATTTTATTTTCAAATTAAATTCTTAAATTTAAATTCGAACGTACATTTTAATTTCCTGAGGCCACATACTGACTGGGAAAAATCCAGAAAAATTATTTTTGGCATCGTGATGACGATACGGTTCTAACAAAGCCAGTTTCATCGAATTCTGGGACTGTTCGAAAAATGGCTATTTTCAAGCTGTTCAAATTCAACCGCTTTTGACCAAACACAGTTTCTTACGCCACGCTCACATATTAAATCGAAAAATTCTAAAAATTGGAACCTAGCCATATGATGACATTCCGGATCCAATGAAAGTGGTTTCGTCGGATTCCGAGGTCGTTTGCAAAATGGTCATTTTTAACTGCTTCAAAGTTATTAAAATTGGGAATTTTAAATTTGGACTCAAAATTCAACAAAACTTCTTAAAAAAAAAATTTCAAACTGGTTCAGATTTTCGGGTCATTACATATGGTGTTTGATTATATGCAAGTAACATGTGCAAGTTTACACCTTTGTATGATATGCATACATATGCAAGTTAACCCCTTTGTATGTCATACATACATATGCAAGTTTACCCCTTTGTATGACATAAATAACTTATGCAAGTTAACCTCCTTATGACATATGTGATTCATGCAAGTTTGGGTTGATTATTTATGCTAGTTGGGTTTGATGCTATATACATGTTGACACCTTTAAACCCATGTTGATGCTAATGTTATGCAAGTTGAACCCATTATATTTGTGATGAATCTTCCCTTTTATGTCATGTTAGCGAATTACGTGGGGAACGATGGGGTTAATATACATGTTAATGAAATGGTGTGAAGTTGGTATGATTATGCATACCATAAAGTGGATGGACATAATTGAGTCAATTATGTACATCGTTAAAATTGGAATTAATTAGGGAAAATTAATTCGGGGGTGATTAATTAGGTGTAATTAATCGACTAAGATACGAGGTTGGACCCTTTTGTAGCATAAGACTGCCCGGAACCGACCGGCAAATCCAGCGGCTACAAATGATTGGCCCAATGTGAGAGGTCTTAGGCACAAACTACATACGTGACAAGTGTAAAGACACGACGTTAGACTCGGTTATGGCGTAAGGCTGCTCGGACCCAACCGGTAAATCCAGCTGCCATAAAAGATAGTCTAATATGAGAGGTCTTTACAACGGTTACGTTCTTAATCAATTAAGAAACACTTAACCAGATAAGCATGTAGTGGGCATGAGGGGTTAAGTGGGTGCCTTGGGTGGCATGTGGAAATCAAATAAGTGCCTTGGGTGGCATGAGGAAATCTAGTGGGTTGCCTTGGTGGCAATAGAAAATACGATTAGAATACTTAACCAAGTGGAAACATGTAATTAAACATGATTAAAGGGTTAAGTGGGATGCACTAGATAAATTGACAAGCTTAGGTGGTAGCTTGTGGGGGGGCCATTTCAACCAGTAACCCATATGTATCTTATTGGGCTCGACCCATGTCAAGGACGGGACACGCGTACTGGGCTTGATTATAAGAGGCCAAAACGGGTTAGCGGTGGCAAGGCAAGTCCAACGGGTTTCATATGCGTGTGTGGACCCGGGCTGGTAGGTAAGACGTTGTTGCATCGTGTAGGTATAAGTCGTGCACCATTTGTTGTATCGGGTTGCCACTTTGGGGAGTGATACACCCCATTGTGGGGCCAACACGGGTATCTACGGTAGGGAGCCGATCGCTTGGGAGTAGTGGGTACACCTAGTGGAGATAGGGGCAGACGGCACATATGTAGTCAGCTAGGGGTACACGAAACTACTGGGTAAACTTTCTAAGTCCTTGGGTGGGATCAACCTTTAAGTAGGAGTGACTGGTGTGGTGTAGTTAGTAATTATCCTTGGGTGGGTAGATACGTCTTTACCGTTATCTTAGTTCATCCTATGTCTAGTTGGCTACTTAGTGTAGTCATTTATCCCCAGTCATCCCGTGCCAAGTTTATATCATACCCTAATTACTTTAATGATTATGTTGTTAAAGTTATAGGGCTCACTCAGACTTATGTCTGACCCTGTTGTTATTTTTTCCCTCAGGTCCTCAGGTTGGGCCTAGCACTAGTGGGCTTTGATCAGATTTCTTTATCTATCTTCTGGAGCTTGGACCGTGATGTAAAACCCAGCTTATCTTTTCTTTTATGGCTATTGTTTATGTAGTGGGATTATGTACTTATGCTTTTATCAGGATGGATATTTAGTACTTGACTCTTTATGGTGTTGTAACTAAACATGTTTACCTTCTGCTGCTATGAAATGATGTTTTAGATTTTCAAGTATTTATATCTGTCTTGTTGTAATTTTTCTGTTCTATACTCACTTAAAATGCTCCACCGAAGTTAAGGCATTCCCTTAGTGAGTGACCTTAGCGGGTGTGGGGTGTTACAAGGACCCTAACGGAGGAAGTGGATACCATATTTACTTTTATTTTGTGCAGGTACCACTAAGTTTATATTCGTAACTAGCTCAATCAAAAAGGATTGTTCAAACACTTATTCTTTTCTGTAAGTAATTTATTTTAGCTCTATTTTTAAATAAAATAAGTATACTATAATTTTTGCATAAATATAGAAGTTCATGAATTTTCTTTTGTAAGTATTTTCATTTTTGTTTTATATATTGGTTGTTAAAAATTAGTGCTAATATAGATATGCTATAATTAAGCATTTTTGTTTTCTATCGAACAAATTTTTTGGTTAAGTTTCACATAGCCATTCATCTTGTATACTATGTTTAGCATATATGTTAATATAAATTCCAAAGAAAAATAGTTCTTATTCTCAAATCAAATAATAATACAATAACCGGAAACTATATAGTATCATGTCAAAACAAGAAAAAACCTTCTCTACTCCAACAACATCATCCGACAAAACGTCATCTGATTCTATTAACATCCTTACATCTCCAACTCCAAATGAAGAACCAGTTCTCTGCTGGCAAGAGTATCACACTGGATATACTCCGGAAGGAAAGAAAAGAAGAGAGAGTTATGGATCTCCATCAGTAAAGGATAAAATTAACGACATAAGACACTTCCAAAATGAGCAATTAAAGCTACAAAGAGAGTTATATTTTGAACAAAAGCAAACATCAGATAGACTTATGTTTCTCGAAACAGTAGCACTACGAATATGTGGTCGATCAGCGATTTTAGAACCATGACATTATCCTTATTCTACAACTCCAGAATCATTTAAGAGGCCTTCTACACTATGGAGTGCATGGAAGAAAACTAACAAAAGTAAGAAGGATAGTCCTAATTCTTGGGAGAAGAATTATCAACAAAATGAAGGAGCTAGAACACCAAGAAATTCGACCTCCTCAAATGAGTAATTATCGCAAAATAGGATTTCTTCTTTTTGTAAAATAATACTTGCATTGATCGTTAATGCAAATATTTTTATGGTTTGTCTGACTCAAAAGAGTCATTTGGTTCATCATTTTTGCATATATAAAAAACATTTTTCTATATAAAGTTTATTATTGAGTTTCATATAAAAAGAAGGTTACCGGGCATTTCTCGAGTAACCAGTCGACTGATAACTTATCAACCAGTCGACTGGTTAGCTGAAAACCCGAAAACTGGGTTTCAACTTTTAACGTGGGTTATATACCCCTATACCTCCCTTTTACTCATTACCAAGCCTTCTAAAAACTTTCAAAACCCTAAAAAAATTCGAAATCCTCTCATGGCTCCCAAAAGACAATTAGATACAGGATCCTCTTCAAGGACTAGATCAAAGAAGGCAGAAGAATCCTCAATAAATCAGTGGCTTTGGAATGATGTGTGTAACGACCCTTTTTTTTTTTTGATTTAATAATTAATTAATTTAATATGGTGTTTGGTAATATAATGGTTTGAATTTAAATAATATTGATTATTTAAATTAGTGGGATAATAATAGATTAATTCCGAAATGGTCGAAAATTGTTAATTTGGCGATATTTTGTGAATTGGATAATTTAATGAATTTAATTCAGTTTAGAATTGAATTATTATATTGAATATATTATTTAAATGACAATTGAACGTATTAATTATAATATAATTATAATCGAGTCCATAACGTCGCGTCAGTTCGTAATATTACAATTTGAATTTCAACTGAGTGTATAGGATCCGTTATTAATCGGGTTTCTTCGAAACAAGAAATATTGGAGTCTATTAAACTGTATTTTTCTAATGGAAGTGAAAAACCAAAATTTCGTGTTGTAGGTTGTGAGTTATGTCCAAGTCAAATTTTCAAATAGTCGCCATGGAATCGTTTATAAACCATAACGATATATTTAATTATAATTAAATATTGGTTTCGAATTTGGACAAGATATTTGAGGCGTAGTTATAATTTAATTTTTAGAATTTTACTGTTATTTTGAAAAATAAGCACTTTTTATTTTGAAGTATTTTACACCCTATACCAGCACCTTTTGGGTTTCAAAAAATATGTTAACTTGTCTATATTATTATTGTTTTGGGATCGTGCCACATTGCTGGTCACAAATGTATTTTTATTTTAGTCCATAGCGGTTCGTACATGAACGGACGGTAACCTTTTATGTTAGTTTCTTTTCGAATAAAAAAATGCAATTCCATAATGCCATGTCATTCCCGTACCCTTTTTAAATAATAGGCATGTGAGTTCTCTTCTGGCCTTATATTTCTTGGAGTTAAAGCACCGTAAATAACTTACCTTAGAAGATTTCGCTTACACACAAAACGATGGACATATTTATTTTCTTTTCACATGACAAAACAAGTGAAGCTATTGTCTGTACGTGAAAATGTATCCCGTGCACCCAACGGGGATCAATTCTTTTGTACCCAACTCGGGTGTTCCTGTATGCCCGACAAATCACAACCACAAATCAACCACACGTATTATTAATAATCTAATGAAGGGGCCCTACAATCCACTCAAAACCATAGATTTTGTGTAAATGAGTGGATAAGATTGATACGACACATGGGAACACCCAACTTGGGTATAGAACAATTCATCCCCAACGCTAGCATTAGATAATAGGTTCTGTAGGTTATTAATAAATATACTTAACTTATATACTTCATTTCTTAGGCTATAAGCTTCTCACATATATACATATTAAACAATCTACTGTTTCCTTAGCACTTAAGTTAAAATATATATATATATTAAACAATATATTGTTTCCTTAGCACTTAAGTTAAAGGCTAAAGCACCATATATATCATGTAAATAGGCGGCTTCGGTTTCTTTTACAGCCGAGACCATGGCTTATAAAAATCAAAATAAACACTCCTTTAAAAATCTTCAGGAGCGGTTCACCAAAGTTATACAGTAAATCAGGTTTGCGGAATTTCGTAGTTGGAAGCATGATCTCGGGTATTGAAGAAGATGCGAGTGAAGTTTTTAAAGTGGGAACAGTGGAAGGAGTTGAAAGTGAAACATGACCATGAGCAATGCTGGAAAATACATGAGCAGCAGTGTATGAACGCTATTAATAAAAAGTTCGGTGCCTCTCTTAGTAGCTCACGCAAGGATCTGAAACCGCAAGGGCATTAGACGATAAAACAGTGACATACGGATGGTGGGATGCTGAAGCATGAAAAGAGTGGAATCAAATGTCGAAGTGATGACTATATCAGTGCGTTACTGTTGTTCTCGGCGACCGCATGGAGAAGCAGGTTCATGGAAGCAACTAACTGAAATGGAAAGAGGGAGGCTGTAGGGAAAACGTGAAGGGTGGGTTAACAAGGAAGAAGGGGACATCGGTACTTATGGAGGAGGAAATGGCATGCCGATTAGTTTTTGCTAAGGAGTGTTTAGTGGGAAGCAGGTGGCTGCTGAGTAGGAATTCGAGTGGATCAAGGAGTGCGCTCCAGTATTGGGAAGGGCGGTGATAAAATCAAGAAGCAAGTGGGTTTGTCGAGGGTAAGTTTGTGCTCATATGGGGAGAAGGGATGTGAAGCATGCATAAGGTTTTAAGTTTCTATTGGTTTCAGGTTTCTGCCAGGCTTTGGGCAAATATATAAAGGGAAGTTCGATCTACCGGTGGTGGAAATGTTTGTGTGGTGCTCACGAAAGGAAGGACGGTGGTGTAAATGTCTGTGTGGTGCTCACTAAAGGAAGGACGATGATGTGAATAATGAAGAACGCGTGAGGAAGCAGGGACTGAAAGTTGAAATGGCGCTGGAAATATTTCATAGGAATAGGGCGTTGTAAATTAGAGAAGAAAGGAACTGTTTGTTTGGGTCTAGTTCTAAGACCATAACCAATAATATGTTTTGTTCACTTCTTCTCTTTCATTCAAACCAAGCACAACACACCCAGCAATACAAAACCAACCACAACCAGCTTCAAACCACTTTAAAAATATATTATATAACACAAACAGTACAAAACAGCAAACACCTCTTCCATCCAATGTTACCACTTTTCACCGAAGCAAACAGCGTTTGCATGCTTTTTTATTATTAAAAGTTTATAACGACAAAGTCTTTGCTGTTATAAATTTATAACGACAAAGACTTTGCCGTTATAAATTTATAACGACAAACACTTCGCCGTTATAACACCAACCTCTGTTCACTCAACCAGCCACGAACCACATTCAAACTAGCCACGTGTGGCTGAACAAACCATACCTGATTGCTCCGTGGCTTGTTTAGTAACTGAACAAGCCATTGTTGGTTGTGCTCTAACAGTTCGATGGTGGGTCGATTTTAGTATGGGTCATGAAAATAAAATTTAGTAGCGGGATGGATTAGAGAAGGTGAATACTGTTCTTGGCGGGTTCCGTGCACGTGGATTTTAATGGGTGAGGTAAGGCACAAATATAATATATTTTATTCGTTCCGCTGTGGGATTCGTGTTACTCTGATGTTGTGGTAGTTTTGTTCTTCTTCTTCTATTCTAATTTTCAATTTTATCTATTCTCACCCTCTAACTTCTTTCTATTGACGTTCCGGTATTTTCGATTCTTGGATAGTCGACATGGTGTTATATGTCGATTACCGAGGTTGCAAATTCCCCGGGTCGTTACAGTGGTATCAAAGCACAAGGTTAAGTGGTTACCTTGGCTCTGTGGCGTGACTCGGTAGAGATGGGGTTAGTAATGCCCTAGATTGAGTTGAGTCTATATATAAGAGAGAGCGTATTTATAAATTTGTATAAAAATAATTTTATATTATGGAGATTCATTGATTGAGTTGTTTATGAGTTCTGGCCGATCAGTTTGATCCACTGTATCGGTAGGGATTTATAAACACTCGAATACGATGAACCGACATTGTATGTTTTGAAAATGGGTAAATGAAATAATATTACCCAAATTATATTTTGATATAAAGGATTTATATTAGAATTATTATAATATATTGGATATATTGGTTGTTATTATAATCAGATAAGATTATAATTGAAACGGTTATGTAAATAACTAATCAAAATTCGTATAAGTGTTATGAAATGAATTAAATCTGAATTTAAATCAGAATTGAAATTAAAACCCTAGAAATTTGGAAAGGTGTTTGTATATGGATTTGGAATTAATATCTGAGAATTTTAAAATCTTGGGAGATTTTAAATTGTTTACAAGCAATGTGAATAATATTTTGAATGTATTTCAAAACGGAAATGGTTAGAAATGGTTTTGAAAGTGATATAGTATTGAACTCACTTCGGTCGCTGGGAAATAATTTCGATGATGATCCGGACATCATCGGTATTCATTTTCGAGTTTCTAAGTGACGGATTACTACCAAAGATATTCAATTTGAATTGTTTTGAGAAAAGCAAGTTGTTTTGAATCCTGAAAAGGGAAGTTTGATTTTTTGAGAAAAGCAAAGTTGTTTAAAACTCCCAGGAAGAGACTGTTTGAATTAAAAGCAAATTAAATAGAAATTTGTGGAAACAAATTGAATTTGAGTTAAACCCCGTTAAATGGAAATTGAATTGAAATAGAAAATATCGAGTAAAATTGGATGTTGAAATATAATTGGACTTAGGTGAGTAAATGGTTTGATTCTTGAAATGATAATCGGATTAAAGTTCTGAGATGAAGATAACTAATTAGAGGAATTGATTAGTTAGTAAATATTGTGGAATGTAACTTAACTTGGTTAAGTAATTGAATTGGGAGATATATACGAATTTGAAATGGAACCAGATTAGCGAATTATGAGTTTGGAATCAAGAATGAAACTTGAATTTGAAATTGAATTTTCTTGGATAAGCGAATGGTTGTGTTAGAGATAAAAGTTATTAGAGTTTGATTGGGATAACATTTGTATATGTTGAATTAGTAGCAGATATGAAAGATGGAATGATATGCCCGACAAAAAGGTGTTTATATTTTATTTGGGTATGAGATTTTTATGAGCATGTTTGGCAAGCCGCTTGGCTGTTTGGTTTTCTTTTGGGTTGAAGAAGGCCCCGAGAGGCGAGTTGTAGTTGTACCGATTGAGCCATACAAAGGAGACGCTAGCTTTTTTTTTCTTTTTTTCTTTTTGAAAATTTAAGGTGTTAGAAAATTTTCGTTAATAAGAATAAATTCATATTTTTAGTTGAAATTATTTGGTTTGGGTGAATTGAAATTAATAAGTAAAACAAATGATTTATAACCTAGTTAATAGAGTTCGTAGGGTTTGAATTTAAATAATATTGATTATTTAAATTAATGGGATAATAATAGATTAATTTCGAAATGGTCGGAAATAGTTAATTTGGCGATATTGTGTGAATTGGATAATTTAATGAATTTAATTCAGTCTAGAATTGAATTATTATATTGAATATATTATTTAAACGACAGTTGAACGTATTAATTATAATCGAGCCCATAACGTCGCGTCAGTTCGTAATATTATGATTTGAATTTCAACTGAGTGTATAGGATCCGTTATTAGCCAGATTTCTTTGAAACAAGAAATATTGGAATCTATTAAACTGTATTTTTCTAATGGAAGTGAAAAATCGAAATTTCATGTTGTAGGTTGTGAGTTATTTCCAAATCAAATTTTCAAATAGTCGTTATGGAATCGTTTATAAACGATATATTTAATTATAATTAAATATTAGTTTCGAATTTGAACAAGATATTTGAGGCATAGCTATAATTTAATTTTTAGAATTTTATTGTAATTTTTATTTTGAAAAATAAGAACTTTTTATTTTGAAGTATTTTACACCCTATAACAGCACTTTTTGGGTTTCACAAAATACGTTAACTTGTCTATATTATTATTGTTTTGGGATCGTGCCACATTGCTGGTCACAAAGGTATTTTTATTTTAGTTCGTAGTGGTTCGTACATGAACGGATGGTACCCTTTTATGTTAGTTTGTTTTCGAATAAGAAAATGCGTTTCCACAATGCCATATCATTCCCGTACCCTTTTTAAATAATAAGCATGTGAGTTCTCTTCTGGCCTTATATTTCTTGGAGTTAAAGCACCTTAAATAACTTAGCTTACAAGTTTTCACTTGCAAACATAACGATGGACATATTTGTTTTCTTTTCACATGACACAACGAGTAAAGCTAGTGTCTGTACGTGAAAATGTATCCCGTGCACCCCTAGCATTAGATAATAACCTATATATTTCATTTCTTAGGCTATAAGCTTCTCACATATATACATATTAAACATTCTACTGTTTCCTTAGCACTTAAGTTAAAATATATATATTAAACAATATATTATTTCCTTAGCACTTAAGTTAAAGGCTAAAGCACCATATATATCATGTAAATAGGCGGCTTCGGTTTCTTTTACAGCCGAGACCATGGCTTATAAAAATCAAAATAAACACACCTTTAAAAATCTTAAGGCGCGGTGCACCAAAGTTGTACAGTAAATTTGGTTTGCAGAATTTTGCAGTTGGAAGCATGATCTCGGCCGGGTATTGAAGTAGATGCAAGTGAAGTTTTAACAGTGGGAACAGTGGAAAGTGAAACGCGACCATGAGCAATGGTGAAAAATACATGAGCAGCAGCCAGCAGTGTATGAACGCCATTAACAAAAAGGTCGGTGCCTCTCTCAGTAGCTCCGCAAGGATCCAAAACCGCTAGGGCATTAGACGATAAAAAAGAAGCATATGGATGGTGGTGTGCTGAAGCATGAAAAGAGTGGAATCAAATGTCGAAGTGATGACTATATGTCTATATCAGTGCGTTACTGTTGTTCTTGGCGACCGCATGGAGAAGCAGGTTCATGGAAGCAACTAACTGAAATGGAAAGAGGGAGGCTGTAGGGAAAACGTGAAGGGTGGCCCGGGTTGGTTAACAAGGAAGAAGGGGACATCGGTACTTATGGAGGAGGAAATGGCATGCCAGTTAGTTTTTGCTAGAGAGTGTTTAGTGGGAAGCAGGTGGCTGCTGAGTAGGAATTCGAGTGGATCTAGGAGTGCGCTCCAGTATTGGGAAGGGCGGTGACAAATTCAAGAGGCAAGTGGGTTTGTCGAGGGTAAGTTTGTGCTCATATGGGGAGAAGGGATGCGAAGCATGCATAAGGTTTTAAGTTTCTACTGGTTTCAGGTTTCTGCCAGCCTTTGAGCAAATATAAAAAGGGAAGTTCGATCTTCCGGTGGTGGAAATGTCTGTGTGGTGCTCACCAAAGGAAGGACGGTGGTGGACATGTCTGTGTGGTGCTCACTAAAGGAAGGACGGTGGTGTGAATAATGAAGAATGCGTGAGGGAGCAGGGATTGAAAGTTGAAATGGCGCTGGAAATATTTCACTGGAACAGGGCGTTGTAAATTAGAGAAGAAAGGAACTATTTGTTTGGCTCTAGTTCTAACAGTTGGATGGTGGGTCGATTTGATGGATTTTAATGGGTGAGGTAAGGCACTGATATAATATATTGTTGTAATATATATGTTTTTAACGGTGAATACGCTTAATGCAAGGGACACTATTATAATTGATGAGACATGTAAAGCCTATAAATAGAGAGCTTATGTATGTTGTAAACTGAACTTAATGAATAAAAATGTCGGTTCTCTCTTATTTTCTTGTGTTCTTCTTTTATTTTGTAACACGTTATCAGCACGACCTTTATTATTATTATTATTATTTGTTACTTCATATTTTGTTGATTTCTTTGCTGTTGATTAGCATACTACCTATTTGTTTTAATGGATGTTCCACTGTGTTTAAAGATAAGATAGTTTAATATATATATATATATATATATATATATATACATATATATACATATATATATATATATATATATATATATACATATATATATATACAACGTCAGTCAGTTTGCAGGCTATTCTTGGGTATGATATTTCTTTTTCCCTGTTTTTACTCAATCCACCTACTTTTACTCATTCCCCATATGAAAGTCGGTTTGTAAACTACGGTATTTATATATACTTCTACTTTCACAATTCTATCTTATCTTCCCAACAGCAAGTACTCCCGTCATCTTTTGTCCACACGGATAAGCTACCACTTCTTTCCAACAACAAATATTTTCTAGCATTCACTTCTTTCCTCATACTTCTGTTTTCACAAGGTAATGACAATATATATATATATTTGCTTTTCGGCTGTACATATTATTATCTATTTCTTGTCATTCACTGTATATATTTGCGCATGTTAAATTCCATGATCTGTGGCACACTATTTCCGTTTTATACAGTGCTTCTATTTGATCTATGAAATGCTTTTGTTGTCTGATGTAGTATGATGTATCCAATTATGTAAATCTTCTCTGTTTTTGTAAAGCAAGGTGCCTGCTCTTATTCATGAATACATCATATCATGAATTGAAGACATGCTTGTCCAGTAATGTCAAGCTTTATTAAATATAATTAATCAATCCCTAGTAGGCATGCTTACCAACGTTTTTCTATTATGTTGTACTTTATTATGTGCCATATTTTAAATCCCTGACATGCATGAGCCATGTTTCTCCATTTTGTTCTCTTAAAAAAAAACAGACAAGTATGCTATAACAGCATATGTTGGTTTTTGATATCTAAGTGGAGCTTCATGTTATATTATTTATATTTCATAATGTTACAGATCCGTACTTTTACCTTTACTTTATTCTCGTACCTATGTCATCATGACGTACAAGCCATTCAGGCTATGATGCTTACAGTGCTCATTCATGTGATATTATTGATATTATGCTGCTACTACGCTTACAGTAAATGTCATCCATGATATTATATACGGTTATTTTGCACTTTAGAACATGTATGTTCATTTGTGAATATATGTTGATCTGTGTATATGGAAGAATTATCTCTTTTATGTTAGTTAATTATATTTGTACATCAGGAAGGAAGTGTTAAAAATACGAATTGTTTTATTTTATTTATTTTTGATTTCTTCTGAATTTTGTTTAATTGAGTATCTGCAATTGTTTATGTGTAGTCAACAAAATGTCGAACATTGCTAAGCTTGAATTCAAAGCATTGGACATTTCTAGAGACAATTATTTGTCATGGATCCTGAACGCCGAGATCCATTTGCAATCTCAGTGCTTAGAAAATGCCATTAAAAATGGCAATAATATGTCCCAGCAGGATAAAGCAAAGGCTCTGATATTTTTAAGACGCCACATCCACGATGATTTAAAATCAGAATACTTAACTGAAAAAGACCCTCTCCACTTATGGAACTCCCTGAAGGAGCGTTATGACCACCAGAAGACGGTCATACTACCAAATACAAGGCAAGAATGTTTAAACTTGAGGTTTCAAGATTTTAAAACTGTAAGGGAATATAATTCCGCTATGTTTAGAATTACTTCTAAACTAAAATTATGTGGAGAAAAGGTAGATGATGCGCAAATGTTGGAAAAGACCTTCTCAACATTTCATGCCTCGAATGTGCTCATAGAATGTCTATTGATTGCTGAACAAAACAATGAACTACTTCTTAAACCACTCCTCAAGACCAACTGGTTCAGCTGCATTAACTGAAGTTAATGCTAACTTTGCCCACTCCGGAAGAGGTCGTGGCAGAGGAAGAGGAAGAGGGCGTGGTCGTGGATGTGGACGTGGACGTGGATACAACCCCAGCAGAGGTGGTTATAGTGGTTTTGGAGTCAACAAAACTACTGATTTTAAGCAGCAAATGAAAAATGAGCTTGGAAATAGCAATAATTCAGCTGCTGAAAATAAGAAGCATTATGAGGAAATTTGCTACAGATGTGGGCGCACTGGTCACTGGTCACACACTTGTAGATCATCAAAGAAAACAATCGAAGAATACCATAAATCGAAGAATATCGAGACAAATAACACTGAGGGATTGTCCGATAACACTGACCTGAAGTTAGATGATTTCTTTGAAGACTATGATGAGAATTTGTTCAGCGATGAAAATTTGAATGCAATATTCGAAGAGATGACCGAACCAACCAACAAGTAGCCCGAAGCTTATTATGTGATTTTTTTTTTATTTCATTTCTCTTCAGCATGTATTAGTTTGAAACTTTTATTTGTTTTTCTTTTAATTTATTCTTATGGAATTCCAGGAATAATGTGTAATGTTGGACTTTGATTAGTAGTTTATTCGCATTGACATTTATTTTTATTTATGAGTTACTTTTGTTATTGACTGGCTGTATTTATTTCTTAAGGTATGGATCGACAGTGTTTAAGTGATGATATATGTCTGGTTGATAGTGGAACTACTCATACGATTTTGAAAAACCCGAAGTTTTTCTCTGAATTATTTGAAAATATTTCATATAAAGTTTCAACTATAGTTGGTTCAGCCAATATAATTGAAGGGTCCGGAAGAGCCCATATAGTGTTACCAAATGGTACACATATATTCATTCAAAATGCACTATATTCAAGCAATTCTAAAAGAAATCTGCTTAGCTTCAAAGATATAAGAATGAATGGATATCATATTGAAACTATAAATGAAAACAACAAAGAATATCTTTGTGTTATTTATAAAATTGAAAGCCAGAAGCTTATTTTAGAAAAATTTGGTACAATTTCAACTGGATTATACTTTACCAAAATTGGCATAGTTGAATCTCATTTTATAAACATGAGCCAGAAGCTCACAGGTACAAAGAAATTGATTCTTTGGCATGATCGTTTAGGTCATCCTGGATCAACTATGATGCGTAAAATTGCTAAGAACTCAAATGGGCATGATTTACCAAATCAGTTGAACTTACCAAATGATTACATGAGTACATCATGTGCACAAGGAAAATTAATTACTCGACCTTCATACAGTAAGATCACCTCTGAATCTCCAGCATTTTTGCAAAGAATTCAAGGTGATATATGTGGTCCAATTCATCCCGCTTGCGGGCCATTTAGATACTTTATGGTCTTAATTGATGCATCAACTCGTTGGTCACATGTATGTTTGCTCTCTACTAGAAACATGGCATTTGCCAAATTACTTGCTCAAATAATTAAATTAAGAGCACACTTCCCCGATCATCAAATTAAATCAATACGATTAGATAATGCTGGAGAATTTATTTCTCAAGTTTTTGATGATTATTGTTTATCACTGGGAATTGAAGTTGAACATCCAGTAGCTCATGTTCATACTCAAAATGGTCTGGCAGAATCATTAATTAAGCGTTTGCAACTTATTGCAAGACCTTTACTTATGCAAACAAAGTTGCCTGTTACAGCTTGGGGACATGCAATTCTGCATGCATCCAAATTGATTAAAATTAGACCAACGGCTTATCATCAGTTCTCACCATCACAGCTTTTAACTGGATCCCAACCAAATATTTCACATCTACGAAAATTTGGTTGCGCTGTGCATGTACCCATTAGTCCCCCACTTCGTACTAAAATGGGTCCTCAAAGAAGGTTGGGAATTTATGTGGGATTTGACTCACCTTCAATAATTCGTTATCTTGGACCTCTTACGAGTGATGTCTTTACAACAAGATTTGCAGATTGCAAATTTGATGAGTCAAATTTCCCGCCGTTAGGGGGAGAAAAGACCATTCCAGTAGAACGACGTGAAATTTCATGGAATAATCCCTCTATGTTTCATTTGGATCCACGTACCAAACAATGTTAATACGAGGTACAAAGAATTTTGCATATTCAAAATATTGCAAATCAAATGCCAGATGCATTTAATGATGCTGCAAAAATAACTAAATCTCACATTCCAGCAGCAAATACACCAGCTAGAATTGAAATCCCCGAAGGACCAATAGCAGCAAATGAATCTAAAGCTAGACAAAAATGTGGAAGACCGATAGGTTCAAACGACTTGGCGCCTAGAAAAAGAAAGTCTAATGAAAAATCATCAATTAGCAAACCTCCCGAAGAGGTTATAAATGATCCAAAGGATAACTCAAAAGAAAATTCCAATTCTCCAAAAATCAGTGAAGGAACTATTATCCCAGAAGAAATAATAGAAGCTTCCGAAAACTAAATGGTACCTAATAATAATGAGATCTCAATATTCTATACGAATTATGGAGAAATGTGGGATCGAAGTAAAATAACAATTGATGATGTATTCTCATTCACAGTAGCTACTGAAATAACTGAAAGTCATGACTATAATGAGAATAATGATAATGAACCAACTAGCATAAATGAATGTCGAAAAAGACAAGATTGGCCAAAGTGGAAAGATGCTATTCAGGTTGAGTTAGATTCGCTTCAAAAACATGGTGTATTTGGACCAATAGAGAAAACACCAGAAGATGTTAAACCAGTCGGTTACAAATGGGTATTCGTTAGAAAACGAAATGATAAAAATGAAGTTGTGAGATACAAAGCAAGGCTTGTTGCACAAGGTTTCCTGCAGAGACCGGGTTTTGACTTCAAAGAAACATACTCTCCTGTTATGGATGTCATAACATTTCGATATTTAATAAGCCTTGTAGTTTCTGAGAAGCTTGACATAAGATTGACTGATGTTGTGACAGCTTATCTATACGGTGAATTAGATACTCATATTTACATGAAAATCCCAGACGGATATGAATTGCCTGAAGCAAAATCAAAGTCAATGTATTCACTAAAATTGAGACGATCACTGTATGGTTTGAAACAATCTGGAAGAATGTGGTATAACCGTCTTAGTGAATATTTAGTAAAAGCTGGATACAAAAACAACCTCATTTGTCCATGTGTCTTTATAGAGAAATCGGTAAAGGGATTTGCTATCTTAGCGGTATATGTTGATGATATAAATCTGATTGGAACTCCAGAAAAGATCAATGAAACAATAGATTACCTGAAACAGGAATTTGAAATGAAAGATCTTGGAAAAACCAAATACTGTCTTGGTCTACAGATTGAGCACAGTAAAAATGGCATATTAATCCATCAATCAAATTACATTGAGAAAATCCTGAAGCGTTTTCAAATGGATAAAGCATATCCACTTAGTACACCTATGGTTGTCAGATCACTAGATATTAAAAAGGACCCTTACCGACCAAAAGAAGATGATGAAAATATACTTGGTCCAGAAGTACCATATCTCAGTGCAATTGGTGCATTATTATATTTAGCCCAATGCACAAGACCAGATATTACATTTTCAGTCAATCTTCTAGCAAGATATAGTTCTGCACCAACTAAAAGACACTGGAATGGCATAAAACATATCATGAGATATCTGCGAGGAACCACAGATTTGGGTTTATTTTATTCTAACACAGGCAATAATCCGATTCTAGTTCGTTATGCTGATGCAGGTTACCTTTCTGATCCACATAAAGCAAGATCACAAACTGGATATGTGTTTACTAACAGCAATGCAGCTATTTCATGGCGATCTACAAAGCAAACGTTGGTAGCAACATCATCTAATCATTCTGAAATATTAGCACTACATGAAGCAAGCTGAGAATGTATTTGGTTAAGATCATTAATCGAACATATTCGAAACACATGTCAACTTCCCTCAACTACAGACAGATCAACCATTATTTATGAAGACAATGCCGCATGCGTAGCTCAGATTCAAGCAGGATACATCAAGGGTGATAGGACGAAGCACATTTCTCCGAAATTCTACTTCACACATGAACTTCAAAAAGACAATAAGATAGAAGTGAAGCAAATTCAGTCTCAAGAAAATCCAGCAGATTTATTCACCAAAGCACTTCCAAAGTCAACATTTTAGAAAATGGTTTATAAAATTGGTATGCGTCGTTTGCATCACTAAACTATTTGAATAATGCGTTACGAATCAGGGGGAGCATGTATAATGCTATAGTGTACTCTTTTCCTTCACTAATATTTTTTCCCACTGGGTTTTTGTTAGTAAGGTTTTTAACGAGGCATTATTTTGATCCAGAAGTATCAACCCTCATTGGAACATTGTCAATATGTTACCTAGAGATGAAAATTGTACTCTTTTCCTTGTTTATGATTTTTCCCATAGGGTTTTTCATAAAAAGGTTTTTAATGAGGCAATCAATCTTATCACCTTTGCATACGCATATTCAAGGGGGAGTGTTGTAATATATATGTTTTTAAGGGTGAATACGTTTAATGCAAGGGACACTATTGTAATTGATGAGACATGTAAAGCCTATAAATAGAGAGCTTGTGTATGTTGTAAACTGAACTTAATGAATAAAAATGTATGTTCTCTCTTATTTTCTTGTGTTCTTCTTTTATTTTGTAACATATATTTTATTTTTTGCACTGTGAGATTCATGTTACTCTGACATTGAGGTAGTTTTGTTCTTCTTCTTCTTCTTCTATTCTAATTTTCTATCTTATCTATTCTCACCCTCTAACTTCTTTCTATTGACGTTCCGGTATTTTCGATTCTTGGATAGTCGACATGGTATTGTATGTCGATTACCAAGGTCGCAAATTCCCCGGGTCGTTACAATTTGGCTAGAAAGAGGTGGAAGGTTCTATCTCAAGTAAAATTCATGGCTAGTCCTTTTGCAAAGTTTGAAGATTTTAACACCTATGGTCTACAAAAATTAGCAAACCAAGGTAGACTTGAAACTCTCTTGGATTACAATCAAAAAAATGTTAAAATTAATGTCTCTATGATCAAACTATTCCTAGCCACCACAAATCTAGACCACCAAAAACCAAGTAATTCACGTAATTGTTTATGGAGTCTTGTGTGCAAACAACCTATTTTCATAACCATTGATAGACTTGGAGAAGTGTTGAATTCACCAACGGATGGAATTGCATTATCCGTATTAACTTGTGAATATGGAGTACGGAATGAAATTAGTCGTCTCTTTATGGATGATGACTCGGATGGAATGAAAACTAAGGGATTACGACCTGATGCGATGGTACTCCATCATGTCCTTACTCGGACAATACTTCCTAGGTCTGGAACTCAAGATCTTGTATACTCGGACACTTTCAGGGCCTTATACGCAACATTTGGAAATATTAGGACTAATTAGATGCAAACTATTATGGATCATCTTCTCCTCTATACACAAGGAATCACCACATATTTTTATTATGGAGAATATTTGATGAGAATTTTTGAGAGTGCAAAGATTCCAAAACCGGACTCGGAAATGATTGAAATAAAATTTCTAAACAAAAAGAAATTAAAGCAAATGCACATGCCTCCTCCACAAGTCCGCATTATGAGTTTAGAAGAATGGAAAAATAGGAATTTGGATCAACCATCATCGAGTACCATTCAAGCTAATCCGGAAGATGTTCGTCTCACATAACCAAATCAAACAACAAAGCAAGCTATTGATATAATTGCACACAATCAACTCCTCCTAGAAGCAAAGCTCAAAAGGATGGATAAGAAGAATGACAAAAAGTTTGATATGATAAAAGATCTTCTAGGAAGGATGTGGAAATCTATCTCATATTCTCTTGTGGCAACTGGTCACATAACAGATTCGGAAAAGCGACCAATTTCACCTCTTAACTGGACCTCTTATGAAGAAACTGAATCCGATGAAGCTTAAATATGATGTTGGGATATTTATTCGCTTTTGTATCATTCTAAAACACTTATTTTGGTTGTGTAATAATGTTCTTATTTTGTTTATGACACTCTTAGCTTAGTTATGTTTACTTTTCTGATGACCTTCTTAGTTTGGATTATGTAATGACTCTATTTTGGTTGTGTAATGGGATTTCTATGTTCATTTTGCAATCTATCATTTTTAGCTTAAGTTTCTCTTCGATTATCATGTGCTTGAAATATCTTATCTCTTTTTAATCGATGATAGAGGGGGAGAAAAATATCTCTTGTGTTATCTATTTTATATACCATTGTTATGTTACCATGCTATTATACTATTGCATTTTCGTATTATTGGAAAATTGTCCTAACACTTGTGAATGCAGGATTCAAATGGTAAGTATATAAAATATATGAACTAACAAATTTATGCAGAAATTCAGGGGGAGCTATACATTTAGGGGGAGAAAAATCAAAGTGTTTTTATCAATCAAAAAGGGGGGAATGTTGAATAACGAGATTTTGATCGATGTCAACGAACAAAGCTACTATGGGAATTGAATTATAAAGATAAGGTTATATATATACATTGAGTTGTGTTAGAATTATGTTAAAATCTATCCTCAAGTATACACGAATGTGCTAATCAAAATTATATATAAATATATATATTTATAAAGCCATCAAAAAGCCAAAAATATACCAAAACTGGCCTACCAGTCGACTGGTAGGAAATGGACCAATCGACTGGTCGAACTATTTTGGTATATAACGACTAGTTTTAAAAAATTTATATATACGTTTTATTTCTACCAGTCAACTGATGATTTTTAACCAGTCGACTGATTCGACCTAGATTTTACTTTCTGAAGAGTTGCTTCCATTCATGAAGAGATTCCTCTTTATTAACCAAAGGAAATGGACATATCTTTTTATGGAAACTATTCATGAATGTTTGCTACTCTTAGGCTATTATATAAACAACTTCAATCATGTTTTACAATAATCTAATCTTTCCGAATTTCACTGATTTTTCTGATCATCATTCTAATCTTTCCATTTACATTCTTCGCAATTAAAAGCTCTCCAATTTCAATAGTTGCTGAATCCATGAATCATATTAATATCATTTGATTCAACAAGTAAATTTTACTTTCTTAAATCTTCGCATTCAAGGCATATACTCGAGGATCAGATTATAGGAAGGTTGTACGTACTTAAAATATTGGCTATCCGTGTTGATTCGAGAACACAAATCAGAAGTCAAACTCTTGTAATTGTTGAAGACCTATGTAGTTGCTCAGGCGAGAGGCATCCTTGTTGGGGTTCCGGTGTACTGACCTATTCCTCTGGGTTAAGCGAGGGCGTTGTTAGTGAATTCCGAAGAGGAGCTTCAGGACTGGACGTAAGGTGGGAAGTCCGAACCAGTATAAAAATTCCTGGTGTCTTTTTAACTTACTTTACTGCATTTTATTATTTGTGATATATCATATTAAGATCTATTTATTTGCATAACTATTGTAGAATCAACTAGTTAGTATCACGTTTATTTTCCGCAATATCCATATAGGAAGATCCTTAAGTCGTATTCACACTGACATTTTCACACCTAACCACCCTCTTTATTGATTCACCAAAAACAAATTTTGTTTACACTTAATGGATCAAAATCAAAAATAAACAAAATACAATTGAATCAATAACCTTATTAACAAAAGGGAAAGAATATCTAGATGACTACAAATATTGTTTGAGCAGAACAACAATGAAGAACGACAAAAAACCCTTGAATCTACCTGAAAGCACCAACTACGTCTTTCAGTAATAAATAAGAACAGCTACTTTCAGCCCAAATTCCTACAACTTCCTCTACATGGCGCAAGCTCCTAGAGGTAGATAGCCTCTTCAAATATCTCACATAGTTTCTTGTTATTCTGATCTAACCAAGAAGACTGCATATATAAGAGAACAGAAGACCTAGGAAAATATTCAAATTGCCCCTTCAAAATATCTCCAAAATATAAACTTTTATTTCTTCCCTTCTATGATAAAACCAGTCAATCAATCAACCAATCAAATCAACTTGTCAATTAATTAATCAATTAGTTTCACCAATTAATTGATCGATCAATCAAATCAATTAACTACCCATTATAAACACAGTAAGCACTTACATTTTATATATTGCATCGTTTCAAAAGATTCAACAAAATTTTGACAGCATTTCCCTTTTGTTTCCTGCATTGTACACAAATGTATGTATGCATGAAACAAAAGAAAAGTTAAACCGAAATTTTGTGAATTGTTTGAAACGATGTAGTGCACAAAACGTAAATGTTAACCGACCTTTTGGTCCGGTCACCAAAAGTACTCAAGACACGCTCGACTCAACATATCGCGTGATATTACAGCCCGGAGGTGTCGCCAGTATCTTCTAGGGGGCCAGTATCAGAAGACTCGAGTCTGGCCACTAGCAGGACGTCGCATCCCTCAGACACAACCCCCATCAGTATCCGTCCGCATCTGAGCCGAAGGCGAGCCATGCTCCGAGCCAAAGGCAACCCGTCAAGCGGGTCCGGGCGCAGCGCCGGCTAGGTTGAAACTGTGGGCACCGCCCGATTCATCCTATTTTCTCCATGCCAGAAGCTCAGATTCCTTCAATTCGGACCAGCAAAACGGTGGATTCCTTCATTTCGTGTTGAGGAGCTTCGACGCCTCAAAAGAACCAACCAGCCTCGACAACGCCTCCCACCGAAATCCACTTCGCACCCAGTCGGGTGCGAAATTTCGCACCTACCAGGTGCGAAATTTCGTACTTGGCAGGTGCGAAATTTCGCACCGAAATTTCGCATATACTAGGTGTGAAATTTCGCACCTCACCCCAGGTGCGAATTTCCGAGGCCCGACAACAAGAGGTGCGAATTTCTGGAAGATGGTCCCCATTTCTACCTACTCCTACCTAACCACTTCCTATAAATACCCCATGGCCTCACACTTCAAAAGGGTTGGATTCTTGAGCTTTGAGACCTCCATAAAGCTTCATTAATGGCATCTCCTCTTTGAGCAAGAAGAAGGACAAAATTGTCTTTTTCCTTATTATTCAACATATGATAATTATGACATCATATATCATGAAAAGTGAATGTAATGAGATGTCATGAGATAGTCTCAACCTTGTAATTCTTCCAAGTGATTAACAATATTCCAACCGACTCTTCAAAGTGGACGTAGGCCCTCACTGAGGCCGAACCACTATAAATCTCGTGTTATTTACTGCTTATGTTCTATTTAATGTTCTTGTCTATGCGACCATATTTATAATTCCTAGTAATTGGGAATCTTTGGTGTTTACGACATTTTTTGCCATCAAAATTTGGTGCTTTCAATGAGAAATAGAAGGTCTCGACTCACTCGGCCTCGACTCCGCCTCCCGCGGACCTCGTGGCTCGACTCCGCCTACCGCGGACCTCGTGGCTTGACTCCGCCTAACGCGAACCTCGAGGCTCGACTCCGCCTCCCGCGGACCTCAACCTCGACTCCGCCTCGCGCAGAGCTCGGCCTCGATTCCTGCACACTCGGCCTCGACTCCGCCTTGCGCGGACCTCGGCCCCGATTCCGCCTCACTCGGCCTCGACTCCGCCTCACTCGGCCTCGACTCTGTCACCTGCGGACATCATGGCTCGACTCCGCCTATTGTGGACCTTGTGGCTCGACTCCGCCTACCGTGGACCTGGAGGCTCGACCCCGCCTCCCGCGGACCTCGCCCTTGACTCCGCCTTGCACAGACCTCGACCCCGATTCCACCTCACTTGGCCTCGACTCCGCCTCCCGCGGACCTCGACTCCGCCTCATTCAGCCTCGACTCCACCTCCCGCGGACAAAGAAGGAGGTTTAGTCTCATCAACAACGTCGCCGTTTGCACCAACACTCTCGACAATGGCTATGCCAATGGCAATGGGAGAGGCTACGGCGACCGAACTACAGTCACATATAGCGAGGGGGCACAATAATGAGACCGCTCTCGCTTGATTATCAATGACGGACCAGATCCTACGAACCAACCTCTTCCTCGACACAACTCAATGATCGCTAATCAGGATGATGGGCCCGCTATACCAATGGCCCGCGCTCTTCCAGAACAGGATCCGCATCAATCTGCTCTTCATCAAGATCCGATTATAGATGTCGAGGACATGGAGGAAGACAATCCGGACATCCATCATAGGAAACGCCCTCGCAATAGGACCCAGGAACCTCGCCAAAACCCATGGGTCCCGATGGTGGATCCCCATCCAACATACCTTACCGACATGGTCTGAAGGATCATGAGAGAGAGGCGAGGAAACATGCATGATTCATGGGAAGCGCACATTTGGCGCAACCCCTTCACCAGGAGGGTAAATGAAGCTGAATTGCCACGCCGCTTCAGCATGCCACAGATGCTGCTCTATGATGGCACAATCGACCCCTGTACCTGCTTAAATCAATATAAATGGCAAATGGACTCGAGCCAGGGCAATGGTCCGGTCAAATGCAAGTGCTTCCCAGTCTTCTTATCAGGAACCGCTTTGTTATGGTTCTCTCGCCTCCCACTCGATTCCATTAACAACTTTGGCCAATCAGCAGCAGAATTGGTCAAGCAATTCAGAGTGCACATCCCGACTTCGAAGAATGCCCTCACCTTGTCTAACCAATGCCAAGGACCCGCCGAGTCGCTCAAAAGTTACCTCTCCTGGTTCAATGTCGCGCTCGCCGAGGTCAAGTATCCAGATCCTTGCGCCGTACTCTGTCAACTAGCCAAAGGTGTCCTCCCTACTTCCGAATTCGGGGCATGGATCGATCGGAAGCAGCCAAAAAGCCTCGACGCTTTCCATGAAAAGGCTAGGAAATACTTATGTCAAGAAGAGGCGAGACAAATCCAACTTCCCCGGGCCGGTCTTCCCAACAATCCACATGCGAATACCATAAATGACAGCATCAAAGGGAAACAGATAGCGAAGCTCTTTGAAAAGGACAAGGGGGCATGTCCCCACAAACAAAGGCCGAATAACAGTAGGCAAGGCTGCTGCAACAACGACCAAGTTCCTACAGAACCCAAGAAGTCTGGCTCTCATAGGACGTACGAGATCTACACCCCGCTGAATGAAGACTTGGAAACAATCTACCGGGAAATGTGAAATGCACTCCAATACAAGATGCCGTACAACAGGGAATCCACTAATCATGAGAGGAAGACCGGCAAGTACTGTCGATACCACGACATGTACGGGGACAATACCAATAATTGCCGTCAATTCAAAGACGTAATCGAAAAGCTTATCCGCGAGAAGCGCCTTGAGCAGTACGTCCGAAGAGCATTATGACTCTCGCCAACGTTGAGCAGAATTCCGGCAAAACCTAACGCTCGTCCCCATTGGCCACAATTGACACTGGTACCTCTCACCCGCCCCGAGCGACGGAGGACCCGCTTCGAAATGGATCTTCTTTCACTTGCGGACCCCGAAGCTCCTGCGGCTCAAGCACAGATTCACACGCTTAATAATAAATATGAGAATGAAACTCTCGCGCTAGGCATTGAAGATCAACATCAATCTTATGTGCCAAAAAAAAGGGTCGATGCATCGTCATTCTACTTCAGCTTGCCCAGAACCGCGCCCGCTCACGGTGCACCGCATCGGAAATTTCTCCTTTCGAAGCTAAGGGCCCACGTCAAGGAAGAAAGTTCAGTCTCGTTAAAAACATCGCCATCCGCTCCAACATTCGTATAGCGACAACAACAACGACAGAAAAGAGATGATGATCGAACCATCATCACTTACGACCAAGGAACACGGTGACAAACTGGGACCGTGTAACCTACCATCAACTCAGAAGAGCCCAACTATCGTCACTCGCAACCAGAGTCCCGCTCTTACAGCAGCTCGTCGGACCAAAGTGCTTCTGAATCCGGGTGCACACCAGCTCGCCCAAACTCGACAGCTATACCAAAACCAGACCTCCATCGAATTACGTCACTTGGGGAGGCGTCAAAAGAACAATCAATAATCCTACCACCGATTTGAAAGCTTCACTCGAGCGGTAGGAAGAAGCTTTCAATACCTTCCTCGCTAGAATTGAAGACATGATAAGAAGCACTTCTGATCCGACTGGCCAAGCATGCATTACGGAGGCAAGTACCGATGCTGCTCCACCATCGACCCGGGACTTGGGGGCAACCCCACGAACTAACCGACTAGCCGATGCCACTCCTCGGAATGGTGTCGGTCCTGCTACACTCGGGGGCACCCCTAATCCTGACATCGCTCCAGCTCGATGTGCATCGATTGGTCAGACATTGCAGTTGGAAATGTTACTCAAGCACCAACGCGCGTAGCTTTGGATGGTACTCCTCCCATTGTTTCATGAGTCAGAATTACGCTCGATGTGGCCCCTCCAGTTGGAATCCAATAGGACCTTCCTCTCAATCATCCGACTCCCAACTTGGACGTTAGCACTAGGGGCACCAGTGCCACTATGGGCAATCGAAATCAACTGCTTGCTTTCGAAAATGGGTCAGAGATCGCAGGTGTCATCTATCGGTACACGCCAGGAATTAACCATTCACTAAGATCACATGCAAATCTGAGTGGCCCTGACACTCCAACATGCCACATATGGCATTCCATGAAGGCACGACTGACCTCTAATCTCTGCAATATCCGGGTCACCACTAGAAGCGGAACGCGTCATCCCGGCCGTCCCCGGCTTTGACGCTCAAGCCTCCGCTGGGCGGACTCAAACTGCTATGAGTCCGTACTTATCGCCTACGCTTCTAGCATCCAATTGGGCCCAAGTTCAATTCAGCTGACTTCCACAACATCATGCTGTTGAGACAAGATTTTGATCAATGCCAACATATAAAGGTGCAATGAAGATCATTTCATAGTGATAAGGTTTTTTACTTTGAGTCGTGTTAGAAATATGTTAAAATCTATCCTCAAAGTATAACATGAATGCACAAAACAATATCATATCTTCATTGCTGAAATCTGTATATTTGAGGAATTGAAAAGTCACAGAAAAAGCCCAAACGGTCCAGGCTCCGACTGGGAAAGAGTGCAGAGTGATATAGACTGTGGACCGAGGTTCTCTGGTCCACAGCCATAAAACGGTCGACCGCCCAAAAAACCACCAGTCGATCGGTTATGTTTCTGTTTGGAAACAAAAACATTTCTCAGATCAACCAGTCGACCGGTTGAAAATCACCAATCGACCGGTTTATGTGTTTTTGCACATAACGGCTATTTTTCTGGAATTTTCAATTTTAAATAAATTCAACCAGTCGACATGTGATTTTTGACCTGTCGACCGTTTTCGAACAGAGGCAACTTTCGAATAGTCACTTCCATTTCTCCAAGAGTTGCTTCTCTTTCTCTTCACCAACGAAAATGACTATTGTTTGTAACTTTTCACAAATGGTTACAACTGTTTATTTCTTATATAAACATCATGATTTCATCATTTTATGATTAACCGAAATTATTCTATATTCTCTCTAATTTCTGAATTGCATTTTCATATTCTTTGCAAAACAAAAGCTCTCCAAATTTCAAATACTTGTTGAATCCTTGAATCAATTTAATATCATTTGATTCAACAAGCATTCTACATCCTTAAATCTACACATTCAAAGTATATACTCAAGGATAAGATTATAGGAAGGGTGTACTACAAGTGACTAGCCCGTGTATTGAAGACACAATATATAGTCAGTCATCAACTACTTTGTATTGAAATTCCGGTAAGCCTGTAGCCGTTCAAATCAGGTGGGTAAGCTTGTGGCCCATGAAATCAAGTGGGTAAGCTTGTAGCCCGTGAAATCAAGTGGTGTATTGTGAACCTGTTCCTCCGGGTGAAGTGAGGTAGTTGTTTAGTGAAAATCCAGAGAGAGGTCTGGGACTGGATGTAGGACGGTGCTCCGAACCAGTATAAAAAGCCCTGGTGTTATTACTTTACTTTACTGCTTTTTATTTGTGATATATTTCACTATCTCATATTTATTTTCATAACTATTGTAAATATACAAGTTAGTTTATCACATACATTTCGCATATCCATAATACTGATCATGCTTAAGTCGTATACCGACTTTCCAATTGGTATCAGAGCCTGGCGTTCTAGAGATCGTAACAACATCCTAGAACAAATGGCTATAAAGAAATCTAGTCAGGGAATTAGAAAATGGAAGAGCAACAAAGCAGAATCAGGAGAGCAAGGAAACAAGTGTCTCATGGCTAAAGTCAGATCACAATCGGTATGTACAGATTCATTATATAAAGATCTTTTGTTAGACCATGAAATTTTTTTGAAACTCAATACAGTCATTTTAGCTATGTCAAAAAATTACGAGCAGGAAAAATCCAAATTAAAAGAAGAAAACAATCGTTTGGTAAAACAAGCCAAATGTTTTGAAAATACCTTAGAAGAGCTTGTTTCTCAAAAAGATTTCCTTCAAAAAGAAAATGAGCGATTAGAAGATAAAAACAATATTCTTTTAAAGGAAATTGATCTTTTGCAAAATAGAAATAAATCATTAGAAGATTCTTTAAATAATTCTATTTCTTTAATTTCGTCTCTTGAAAAAGAGAATGGAGCTCTAACGGAAAAGAATTTATAATTATCTAAAGAATGTGAGTTTTTTAAGGTGAATAATAATATTTTGCAAAATAAAATTTCTGATTCAAAAGAAAATTTTGGAAAATTACAATCTCCTTTAATTAATTCAGGATCTCAAATTTGTGGTCTTAAAACTGAGAATGCTTTAAAAAGGAAGAACTCTGAATTAAATAAGGAAATTGATAATTTTCAAAATAACAAAATTTCTTTTGTCACTCGTGATTTTGCAATTAAATTTGATAAATGTACAAATAAATTCGCGAAATTTTATAAAAGTCAAAATGATTTAAACATGATTTTATCTAGATCTCGACCTTTACATGACAAAAGTGGTATAGGATATAATAAAAACAATCATAGAAATAGTACTAGATATGCTTTTATGTACAATAAGAATATCACTGCTAGTACTAATGCTCATCCAAGACCCAATTATTATAGAATTTCGAATACTTCTATGACTAGCGGTATTTATAATAAATATAGAAGTACGAAAAGGAATATCACTAGAGATTACTTAAGTATTTGGGTTCTTGTAAGTTGGAAAAACAGAGAAAAATATATCGATGATTATTTTGATTCAGTAGTTAATAATAAAAAATTTATCTTTAAAGGTTCCATTAAACCCTCTTGGGTATGGTTACCTTCCATATAACCCATGGACCCAAAACAAAGCAAGTGGGTACCAAACTATATATGTTATATTTTTTGTAGGTACACCACAGCAAAGAGAAGGTTATTCTGTATCTCCTAAAGGTGCTATAATTATTTGTATTCTCTACTACTCTCGATTACTGTGCTTATTATGGTATTTATTCCTTTTAATCGATGACAAAGGGGGAGAAATATTTTCTCTTATGATTATACATATCATTCATGTTACACATACTATCATTTAAAATTATGTGCTTAACATGGTAATAGTATATGTGTGCTAACATTTGTTAATGCAGGAATCAAAAGGTAAGATTATTTATATTATGAACTAACAAATGTTGCAGAAATTCAGGGGGAGCTTTATATTTAGAGGGAGAAAATCCAAGGTGTTGTCATCAATCAAAAAGGGGGAGAATGTTGAGACAAGATTTTGATCGATGCCAACATATAAAGGTGCAATGAAGATCATTTCATAGAGATAAGGTTTTTTACTTTGAGTCGTGTTAGAAATATGTTAAAATCTATCCTCAAAGTATAACATGAATGCACAAAACAATATCATATCTTCGTTGCTGAAATCTGTATATTTGAGGAATTGAAAAGTCACAGAAAAATCCCAAACGGTCCAGGCTCCGACCGGGAAAGAGTGCAGAATGATATAGAATGTGGACCGAAGCCCTATGGTCCACAGCCATAAAACGGTCGACCGCCCAAAAAACCACCAGTCGATCAGTTATGTTTCTGTTTGGAAACAAAAACATTTCTCAGATCAACCAGTCGACCGGTTGAAAATCACCAGTCGACCGGTTTATGTGTTTTTGCACATAACGGCTATTTTTCTGGAATTTTCAATTTTAAATAAATTCAACCAGTCGACATGTGATTTTTGACCTATCGACCGTTTTCGAACAGAGGCAACTTTTCGAATAGTCACTTCCATTTCTCCAAGAGTTGCTTCTCTTTCTCTTCACCAACGATCATGACTATTGTTTGTAACTTTTCACAAATGGTTACAACTGTTTATTTCTTTTATAAACATCATGATTTCATCATTTTATGATTAACCGAAATCATTCTATATTCTATCTAATTTCTGAATTGCATTTTCATATTCTTTGCAAAACAAAAGCTCTCCAAATTTCAAATACTTGTTGAATCCTTGAATCAATTTAATATTATTTGATTCAACAAGCATTTTACTTCCGTAAATCTACGCATTCAAAGTATATACTCGACGATAAGATTATAGGAAGGGTGTACTACAAGTGACTAGCCCGTGTATTGAAGACACAATATATAGTCAATCATCAACTACTTTGTATTGAAATTCCGGTAAGCCTGTAGCCGTTCTAATCAGGTGGGTAAGCTTGTGGCCCGTGAAATCAAGTGGGTAAGCTTGTAGCCCATGAAATCAAGTGGTGTATTGTGAACCTGTTCCTCCGAGTGAAGTGAGGTAGTTGTTTAGTGAAAATCCAGAGAGAGGTCTGGGACTGGACGTAGGACGGTGCTCCGAACCAGTATAAAAAGCCCTGGTGTTATTACTTTACTTTACTGCTTTTTATTTGTGATATATTTCACTATCTCATATTTATTTTCATAACTATTGTAAATATACAAGTTAGTTTATCACATACATTCCGCATATCCATATTACTGATCCTGCTTAAGTCGTATACCGACTTTTCACATGCAACCGAAGTTGGAGAGACTCCCGGATTGCCAAAGGCCTTCCGCCAAGAAGGTGCGTTATGCTCCAAAGTCCAGGACTAGATCATGACCTCTATAATGCGGCGGGAGCCCAACTTCCGATTGCCGCCGACACGATCCATGGATCATAAGGGAATCGCGGGGGAATTCCCACGACGTCTGCGAAAGCGGTACGAGGCGTAACTCATTCACTTCGGCTAGCCATAATACCAAATGGCGCCAATGGCGCCAGCACTCCGACGTGCTAAGGCTCGCCTCATACTTAAAGAAGCCATGATTCTCGAAGCTTCGATAGCTACCACAAATGGCACATGGGCTCATTACACATCGCCGACGCCATAAAGTGCAAGTGCTTCCCAGTCCTTATCTAAGACGGCTCTATCCGGGTTCTCCCGATTTCCTAACTCACCAAAAGACTGGTCGCGCAATCGAAGATGCACGTCGTGATACCCAGAGACATCCTCTTAGTCTCGAACAGTTACCAAGGCACCTGTGAACTCGCAAAGGCCATCTCGCAAAATCCAACACCGCCTTTGCCGAAGTCAAGGAACCCACTCCTCGAGTCACGCTCATCCAGCTTACAAAGGGCATGCCACCTGATTTCAAAATTAGAGCATGGACCAGTCAAAGATAATCGAGGACTCAGAGGATCTTCATCATAAGTGCCGACTACTTCCTATGCCGAAATCTAGCGTAAAGGAATCAAGTTCCTACCCTCAACATCCTGCCTCATGATAACGCCCAGAGCTCCAACAACTCTGATCCCACCGCTTTTCACAATCTTGCTCACGCAGGCAACGTCAAAGGTAGTCGCAATAGCAAGAGGAAGAATCTTTGACCTCCGTCCTTCCATATATATACTACTCTCAACAACACCCACGAGAAAATCTATCTCGCAACCTACAACTCCCAACCGTGCAAAAGACCCAGACCTAAATGTGCGACGAACGCGCCAAGGGACTCTACAGGATATTATCGGTTCTACACCGTCCGCAAATACAACACGAACATGTTTTGCCACTTGCAGAACAACATTGAGGAACTCATCCGCATGGAAACTCCGAGTCACTCAACGCTCATCAAAGATTCCCATTGCATTGGATCTCCGAGCCACTTGACCCTCATCAGGGGTTCCCACTACGCGGGACCTTCGAGCCACTCGATGCTACACGGAGATCCGCACTGCATAGGGTCTCCGAGCCACTCAACCCTCATCAGAGATTACCACTAAACAAAAACTTGACCGACAATTAATCCCTCAAGATCATCCCCCCGGCTCGTAAGGACTGTGGCAACAATGAGCATCCATGCCTAATAACTCACCTCGAGCGGGTCGCCCTTTGCACCGATCTAGTTGTTATCAGGCCTCAAGTACTGTAAGCCCTCCAAATGGCTTCTGTCCGACATATAGTCAACCGTTATGGCTAATTCGTATACATGAGCGCGCTACACTGGATCAACATCTCCGACCCGGGAACCGGTCCCCTGGATCAAGCTTTAATCAGCAACGAGTAGCCCGATACTTCAACTCCAGTGTCCTCCATAAGGGCCTCAACATCGGCAACCTTGTCTTACAATGGGTCTTTCCTCTACCAGCAAGCCTCGCCCCTTGTTAGGAAGGCCCACACTCATACAATGGAAGCTCAGCGATGGAACTTTCAAACCCTCAACCGTGGACGGAGCCGAATTCCCAAGGGCATGGAGCAACGAACATCTTCGCCTCTACTCTACATAACCTTGTAAACAATCAATTCAGGCCTCCCAACGATGTCTTACTTTCCTACAATTCGAGGCATTGCCAAGGCTACTACTACCTGAGATATCCGTAGGAGTGATGTTCAGTTTCCTGTACCCCTACCAAGTTTGCTCCGTGCATGATGTTTCTGATTAATCCTGACAAGCAGCTTGCGTTCAAACTTTCGATCGCCGCATCCGTTCCGCGGCCACGGGAGCCGATGCCGCCATCCGTACCTCAATCCAACATCGAGGTCAAACAACATTGGCAATGACCGGCGCCCCGAGCATGGGAGCCGGCCATGCCACTCGAGTCATCGGCCCACGGCTCGACCGAGTATAAATAACTTCTAACTCGAACCTCGACCCAAGGCCGAGGCTGAGGATAAATCGTTCGCCCAAGTCCAACGCGACTTGGGGCCGCCCAACATACAACCGGGAGCGATGTACGTTTCCCCCTGGCTACGGGTACCTGTCGAATCTCGACGCAGCACAGAGACCGACATTAAATCGTTTCCCCGAAGCCCTAAAGGCTTAGGTGCAGCTTATGGCCACGATCGGACCCTACGCGCTGATGATAAGAGCTTTTCTCCGGCGAATAAACGGCGTCGTCCCTCGTTCCAGCCCAATGAACGACGGGAGAGCCACACACCGGACGGACCGCATAACGCGACGTCATAGGCCTTCGCTACACTTGGGATTTCCCCGGGCGACCCAAGAAAAAACAGCAGGCGCTCAAGCCTGGCTTCGCAAACTACGGGTTTCCTGAGCTGAGGGAAACTTACTAGAAGCCTGCGCTCTATCTCACCCCTCTGGAACAACAACCCAGAGCGCGGTACTCTGTCTTACCCCTCTGGAACAACGACCCAGGGCACGACACACAATCACACCCCTTTGGAACAATCAACCCAGAGCGCGGTCTTCGATCGCATTCCTATTGGTGTAACAACAAGTAAGCTTGTGCAAGTATGGGACGCCGGAAAACATGAGAAGAACGTTCGAACACGTAACACGAAATGCGATCTTTACTAATTCATATTCCATTTCACACACACGTAAGACAAACTACATGTCTAACATCTCTTCTCTCTGATGACAGGGTATTCATGAATACTAAACCATGTCTTTAAGGACCAAAAGCGAGGACCGCACTCGCATATACTATTGGTTCACCTAACCCAAAGTATTTTTATTTCCTTTAACAACTACTGATGCTACTCATCCTTTTCTTTTGTCTATACAAGTTCTATACAGGCTGGTCACCTCCAATGATAGGCCCTTTCCTTCAAGAACTGCTTCCTCCTCCTCTACTCTACACAAGAGTAATGGATTCATGAGGCATCGATGCGCGCCTTCCGCTATCATCCTCGCCGCTTGTAATCATCATAGCCTCTCCGAGAGCAACACATGGCAACGGCTTAAGGACGATGTAAGAAGCAAGGATCAATCCAGCATAGGTGTCTCCCCAAGCCTTCTTGGCGTCTAACTCTGCTCTCTTCTTAGCATCTTCGACAGTCTTCTGATCAGCTAATTGCTTGGCCCGGAGCCACATAATGGCATCCGCTACAAGTGTGCTAAGGGTCCTCTCGCCCTCTTCTAGCGGGCGTCACCGGCGGCTCTCCTTATTCCTAGCCTACTCAGGGGCCCTCTCCTTCTCCGCCTCAGCATCAGCCTACCTCCTCGCCACCATGGCAGCAGATTTCTCATGGGCACCCTGACTAGACATTGCCTGGGCATCTTGTATGGCAGCCTCATCCTGTCCGTCTTCCCCTCCGACTTTACCACCAGCCGGGCTTCCTGATTCTCCACCCCAGCTTGCATTGCTTGCCCGCTTACATCAGCTACGCCCGGTCAACCATAACTTCTCCTCCTCCAAAGAGGCTCACATGAATGTGGTATCCCGAAGTCCACGGTTCCTCCTACTTCTCCAGAGTGTTCCCGCTGTGACTTTAACCGGGACCCGAATGCTTAAGGAGGCGTGGGGGCAAAGCCCGGTGTCACCTCCGCTCCAAAGGGGGGCAGTCCAGCAAAAGAAGCATCTATTTGACTGTTAAGGGTTCATCGCTCGCAACCTCTTCAATTGACAAGTACTCGAGCTCGGGGGTGATCCCCCACCTATCTCTGCGTCAGCTTACTCATCGCAGGACCTAGGGAGGATCCCTACTAGCCCCCGCGCTGGCCTTTCCATCGCCTCAACCTTCGGGGCAACCATTCTAAAGAGGAAAATACACCTCGCCATGAGGATGATCCAGTCCCAAAATCTCGGGTCTTGGAAACTTCTAACCTCTCGCCAATACTAGGTAGACTGGGCGTAGAAGCCCGAGGATAGATGGACCAATACAATCACCAGTTCCCCGAGGAGTTGGAGAATTTAGACAAGTTCCCGAGTTACCATGGCCGGTTCATTGGGTTCGCAAAGTCTTAGCGTCCTGCCAGCAAACTCATACTTAAATGCAACATGAAGCTAACTCATTCCCCTCGATGCATACCTACAAGCGCATCGAAATGCGGCGACGACACCTAGTTTGGATAACTATGGCAGTAGTTACCGGCAAACGTCAACGCCATTTTTCAAAGCGGATAATGACACTGACATAATTGGGTTGAAGACTAACAACTTGACCATATTCTCGCATCTTTCACGCATATCCAAGCGGTCAGTCCGCATAAGTTCATTTCCAGAGTCATTCGCCAACCTATTGTGTTATGTTCAACTCCAATCACTGACCAGACATGAAACATTGAGCAACGATCCGAGCTTGCTAGCTCATCCCTGACGTCGAGCAAAATTTAGCAGGTACCCGGGCCTGGGGCAACCCTGTACAGATTGTCACACCGGCCTGGCAATCTCAAGACCCGATCAGATCCCCTTAAGTCTCTGCACTGGGATCATCTTCACAGTATCCTACGGAGCCGCCGAGTTTAGAGCACCTTCACCTCGCAACGGAAGAAATCCGGAGCCAAAGTTCAGGCCATGGAGGCTTCTCGGCTTCCAACAGTACCCAGACTCCATAAAAAACTGATACTCCAGAACATGGTGGCAGCCTTTAGCTTCAATAACTAATGCCACGACCATCACCAACCGCCAGCGCAACACCTAAGTCAAGATGCAGCCGCATCGTGGTTAGGTTACTGATTAGATCCCAAGACTAACAGCTCGACTACGTGTCGATATCTTATATAATCCTTCAAGCCAACAGTCCAAGCAAGTCCGTTTCTTGAGGACCGCGTCGCGAGACCAAAAATCACTAATCACAACCCGCTCATATGGCGCCATGACAAGGATCAAGTTTACAAACTTATGATCGAAGACAAGGATCGACAAAGTCATGGGAGTGCTAAGTTTCGTCTCGTGCTCGCGTGCGTCGGCTTAGTTGTCATCTCCTCAACCAAGATTCGAACTCCCGAAGAGCGTGAAAGATTTAATAAGCATTTGGGACACAAAGCCCGATCCCGTATTCACACATGCTTGGCAACCTTTATCCAAATTCCTAATCCCATTTCCCAAGATCCGCCGCTCCACGTTCTTAGGTACCAAATCTGAAAGCCCTCTTACTTTCCACCTCTCTCTTCCCTTCTCCCGAAAACCTAACAACACCTCGAACATCCAAAATAAAAAAAGAAGTAGTTTGGCATCCTTCATGCCTTTCGGTGATTTTCTATCCGGAGAAGAGGAGAAAGGAAGTAACTACAATCGGGGGATCGGTATGCCCCAAACGAACGTTCCAAGATCAGAATTCGAGATCGTACATGGAAATACGGCTACATCTACTTATCTTCGAAGCCCTAGATACCAAGTCAATCATGACTCAACGACCACTTGCATACTCACCAAATGCTCAATCATCAAAGCGCCCGCGTACGCACATCCCCGGCAAGTGTCAAATCGCCTAAAACGCGCAACGACGGCACTATGCAGATACTAAGCAACGTGAGTGCGACACCAAACCAACAACGGCTCGCTCACGATTCCCCAACGAGCGTGCCCGCTAACTAACATGTTTTTCCTATAACTTGCAGGATAAATCTGCAACCCAACTATCATCTCAACTTTCATTCCAAAGCACATCATGTCAAGACAAGACGTACTTTGGGGGGCAAATGTTAACCGGCCTTTTGGTCCGGTCACAAAAAGTACTCAACACACGCTCGACTCAACATATCGCGTCATATTACAGCCCGGAGGTGTCGCCAATATCTTCTGGGGGGGCAGTATCAAAAGACTCGAGTCTGGCCACTTGCAGGACGTCACATCCCTCAAACGCAACCCCCATCAGTATCCGTCCGCATCCAAGCCAAAGGCGAGCCGTGCTTTGAGCCGAAGGTGAGTCGTCAAGCGGGTCCGGGCGTAGTGCCGGTTAGGTCGAAATTGTAGGCACCGCCCGATTCATCCGATTTTCTCCATGCCGGAAGCTCAGATTCCTTTACTTCGGACCAGCAAAATGGTGGATTCCTTCATTTCGTGTTGAGGAGCTTCGACGCCTCAAAAGAACCAACCAGCCTCGACAACGCCTCCTGCCGAAATCCAGTTCGCACCCAGCCGGGTGCGAAATTTCGCACCTACCAGGTGCGAAATTTCATACTTGGCAGGTGTGAAATTTCGCACCTCACCCCAAGTGCGAATTTCTTAGGCCCGACAGCAAGAGGTGCGAATTTCTGGAAGATGGTCCCCATTTCTACCTACTCCTACCTAACCCCTACCTAACCCCTACCTAACCACTTCCTATAAATACCCCATGGCCTCACACTTCAAAAGGGTTGGATTCTTGAGCTTTGAGACCTCCATAAAGCTTCATTAATGGCATCTCCTCTTTGAGGAAGAAGAAGAAGGAAAAAATCGCCTTTTTCCTTATTATTCAATATATGATAATTATGACATCATATATCATGAAAAGTGAATGTAATGAGATTTCATGAGATAGTCTCAACCTTGTAATTCTTCCAAGTGATTAATAATGTTCCAACTGACTCTTCAAAGTAGACGTAGGCCCTCACTGAGGCCAAACCACTATAAATCTCGTGTTATTTACTGCTTATGTTTTATTTAATATTCTTGTCTATGCGACCATATTTATAATTCCTAGTAATTGGGAATCTTTAGTGTTTACGACATTTTTTGCCGTTAACAGTAAATTCTTACTGTGTTTATAGCTTGTCCAATACATGGAAGAATCCAATAAGCATTGTACCAGATGAATATAAACGATCGTTACTTTTGACAAAAACGACTATTTATATAACGATCATGTACAACGGTCGTCAGATGGGGACGAAAACACTCTAGGGGATATTAGCCAATTAGAGGTGCGCGATTTACTAGAAAATTACAGTTTTGCTACAACATAAAAATATTTTAATTTATCATGTTTGTTCGACGTATCACATCAACTTAAAGCTAATTTACCATTATTGTCATTTCAATAGACTCATTTAGAATTTAGACTAATGTTTTTTTTGTGCATAAGTCAAAACGTGCACAATATACTATTCCTAGCTCGTGCATTCAGTTTTTCCTATATTAACTAACACAATACAACAATCACACATACACAATGGTACACATATATGCAAATAACCATAATTATACAATGCCCAAAACCACGCTAGGTGGGACATATGTATAAATAACCAAACATTGCACATGAAATTTCCCAATTTCACTATATCAGATGAAATATGCACATAATAGGATGATATAACCCACTACAACACTATTGGAATCAATTGCAGTCAATATAAAACCCTAATTTCCTAATTTAAACAAATATAGCTTTAGGTAAAAATTTATTTTTTATGCAAAAATAGAGACTGTACCTCAAATTACTCGCTCTAGACGTTTGAATTGAAGCTGGGGAAGTTCCTATGCAAAGAAATGGGCGTTTGGAGGTAAAAAACTCGGATTTGGGGGTGATAAGGTTTAAAACCCGTATTCTGTTGAAATAAGGAGAAAGAAAGATTTGGGGAAGAAAGAGTTTGGTTGTTTCTATATCTCGATAATTTCCAACGGCCGCCTACAACTCATCGAAAGCCGTCGGAAATTACCTATAGTGAATCATCCCCCCCCCCCCCCCGTCGGAACAAGTAATGTTTCTATTAGTGATAGAACAAAATTTATTCATAATAATTTGCGTCCTTATACCAATAATTTGAAGGTTGATGATGAAACTGTAGAATTGACGTCTAATCATTCTATTTCTTTTTCTTTAGATCATTTATCTGAAAAACAGAGGATGACACATGATATTATATATAACAAACTGCAAGAGGGAAAATCAATCAAAATGATCATATGTGGAGGAGCGGGCACTAGAAAATAAACTCTTATCAGAGCTATTGTTCAAACAGTTGTTGCTCATTTTGGATCCAAGAAAGTCATTTGTATTATGGCTCCAACAAGTGTGGTCGCCTTTAACATTGGTGGTAGTACTATCCACCATGAGTTTTCAATTGCCATTGAAAGAAAAACGACTTATAAGAAAGTTTCAGACGAACAATGTCATCGTATGCAAGTTGATTTTAAAGACATAAAGTTAATCATAATTGATGAATATAGGATGCTTGGTAGAAATGATTGCTAACGTTGATTTACGATGTCATGAAATATTTTCAACAAATGATTTTTCTTGGTGGTGTTTCAGTTGTTTTGGTCGGTGATATGAAGCCATTACCTCCTGTATGTGATAGTCCTTTATACCTAAAGGATGAGAACCGTTTACAACAGTAGGGAGGAATCACTTATGCAAGCTTCGAGTGTGTATGATTATCACACATATTTCATCAAGTAGGAAATATGCAAGCACCTTTACGAGAAGATTCATAAAGATTAAGTGAGTTGTGTCTATTTTAGATGATTGGAAATTATTCAAGACCAGAGATTGGCCGATATTGTCAAATGAAACTAAGATCAATTTTTAATGTGCAATGCACCATTTTCCAACAAGAATGTAAGCTGAAGAACATAATCGCGATCGTTTAATTCAACTTGGGAATCCCATTGCATACTTTCCTTCTTTCAATAATTGTGAAACAACATCTAATGCTTCTTCTGATGATGCAAAAGGTTTAGAAAAATGTATTTATCTTTCTGTGGGTGCTTGAGTGATGTTGCGATCAAATCTTGCCATTCAAAATGGACTGGTTAATGGAGCAATGGGTATTATTATGGATATTGTATACTCACAGTCATTAATCTATTTTTAACGACTTACCATTAACAGTAATGGTAAATTTTGATAATTATCATGCTCCAAGATTTCATCATAGTACAAACATTATCTCGGTTACACCACAAACATTAAGTTGGAAAACATCTTCTGGTACTTTATGTACTAGAATTCAGTTACCTTTAGTTCTTTCTTGGGCAATAGCAAGTCAAGGGAAAATATTTGATCAGACAATCATCAATATTGATGATAGGGAAAGCCTTGGATTAAAATTTGTCGCATTATCAAGAAACGGAAAATTAGAGGACCTTGCTTTCAATCCCATGTTTTCTTTTGAAAGTCTTATACAAATTAGAAAATGTAAAGGTCTCCCTTCAAGACTAAAAAAGGAAGATCGGCTGACTGCATTGTCTATTGGATAAGTGGTAAATAAATAAAATTATATATCTTTTAAGAAGGTTATTTCATTTTTGGCTTAAAATTTACTATGAATGAACTAAAATTACTATGAATATGAACAATCATCCTTTTCCCTTCTTAATAATTTGGTTAACTTTTGATACATTTACAAAACTCCTGCGTTATTCTGCTTAACATTCAGGATACCATGGAACTTCACATGTACCTGTTACAGATGGAATTCAAAAGAGAATGCAATATTTTATGGATAATTATGTTATTACTAAGATATGAAAGTTCTGCAATATTTAAATCACTATATCAAACTGTTTTTGGACATTTTTCATGAATATTTATTTGTGTATTAAATCTTTGCGCTTGCATGATTGCCTAAAATAATTATTTTTAGTTTTTAATAATATATGTAATTTTTCTTTCATATAATGTCATTCATGTATAGTTTCAAATAATTAAAAAACTAAAACGAAATAAATTCTTTTATCTTATAGATTACAAAGTTGGTTTTTCCACTGTTATGCAGTTATACTAGTGTAGAATTAAAACAACTAATCGAGTTTTTATAATGCAAATATTTAAACAAAACTCGTTAGAAATCACCTATTTCAGTGAAGAAATGATCGGTGCTATAAAAGTGGAACCACAGAAAGTGTGCAATTGCCAGCTCGACTTTTCAGGTTCGGTCGTATCCAGCATGGATTTAACTATGATGAATACAACTGGTTCTTGTTCTTGTGTGTGTGGAAACATCAACCCTCTCGAGCGCTCCTTCCTCCCTCCAACCAAAACAGCCCCTCGTTATCGCACAATATTTGCCATGCACGTGATTTGTCTGTTTATTTTCAAGTTTTTAATCCTAGTGCAGTTGGTGCGTGCGATCGAACATGGTGGGTTTTTCATTAATATCCGGATGATTGCTATACTAACTGACATATTAAAATAACCTAAGCACACTATCTAAATTGTAGGCAAACATGACTGATTCACAACCCGCAACTTCGTTTAGAAGCATCCGTCGGGACATGCGTTTTGGAATCTTTAAGGGTTCTTGTAGAGATCTTATTTTTTATTCTACAACAATAGCTCCATACTTGATATACCAAGTTGTGGTACACACACACGGTGTTTCTGATACAATGGTGTTTCACTGTAACATAGATTATATAATTGGAAATGCACTCATTTAATATTACCTATATTTAAATAAAATCAAATCATAAAAATATCGTGGAGGACAAAATGAATAAAAAATTGTTCCATAAGGACAAGGGGCAAAATTTTGTCCATAATGATAAGTGTTAGTGTAAAAGGGGGAATTATAATGGGCACCTGAATTCCTCCCTTTACACTAAATTTTGTCCTTGAGGATAAAATTTTGCCCCCTTGTCTTTACGGAACAATTATTTGTTCCTTTTGTCCTTGAGGGCAAAACCCTTGTTTAAATTAGGCATAGTTTGGTTAAAATCGCTACTAAATTTCAGAATGATCAAAATATCTTTCAACAAAAAATTATGAAAATATCTATGATTTTTCACCAAAAAATTTAAGAAAATTTTGCACTTTTTTTTTCATAAAATTGCTGAAATTTCCACAGTTATTTATCAAAAAAGTTACAGAAATATCGTTAATTTTTCATAGAAATAGGATTATTTTTGAAATTATTGCATCAATGTCTGCAGTTTTTCATTGAATAATTGCATAATGTTGTGCAATTTTCAATAATTACATTTTAAGAATCTAATTTACAATATTTTTTGAAAGGAAAGTTTTGTGCATTAAGTTGACTTTAAGGAACTGAGCATAATATTCATTTATATTAATGGCTAAAATAAATATTTTTAAGCTATAAGAGCACTTATGGCAGAATGGTGGATTTCGTAGGGAGGAACAGAAAAACTTGAACAATCTCCATTAATCCAGCAATAAGTAGGGGAAAAAAATAAAAAATATACTAAACAGGAATCAGTTTCTCGTTTAGCCTTTTTTTCTTTTTCTTTTACCATAAAGGGTAAACTGAATACCATTTAGCCCCTAAACAGTTTTCAGTTTATCGTTTAGGAATACACACTCAAAAACAATCTAAGGAATTCTCACTTCTCTTCCTCCCCACGCTCAAATTTACATTGCTACAGTGCGAGAGAATCATTTTTCACTGAACTCAACTGGTGTAAGTGCTCGAACACTAGCCAGTGATAGAAAAGAGGCCCACCTCTATTCTTGGTTTAAGAGAAAAAATGGTTAATGTAACACCCCGTAATTTTAAAGCGAGACATAAGAGATAATTAAAGAATAATTAATTATTAAAAGAAGAATTAGAAAAAATGGGTTACGCCATTGCGTTCATCTCGGAATTCTGTTGGAGATAGAGTCCGAGTTTGCGTAAAACGGATACTGTATGAAGGAGATATGAACAAACAAAGTTAGGTAGAAAAACCGGAAACAGGCCAGAATACACAGGCGCACTTGTGAAGTGCGCCAGTAAAAAAATGCACTGGTGCACCTGCCAAGTGCGCCCATACCGAGGGCCATTCAGTACAGCATTCTAGAGTGTTCTGTGATGACGTGTCTTGTTCTGATTTGCTGGATGACCTGTCTTCAAGTTGTGTGACTCTGATGACTCCTAGGTTAATCTAAAGGCTAGAATTAATCCTAGACATCTATATATACATAGCCAAACCTAAACCATAACATCATAACCCTAAAACTATGGTGCCGTCATGCTGTTCGTTTACAAGCTAGCCTAGCCTCTTTCATCTCTCCAAACTAAAAAATCAAATCCAAACTAGTAATCGATTAGAAGAACTTCAAATCAAACGTCTACATCAAAGGATAGCTTAACAAATTCAGAAATCAGATCCCAGAATACAAGATCCGTCCTTTTTCTGTAAGTTCAGTTATTATTTAGATTTAAACATCTAGTAGAAATCATGACTGTAATAATCGAATCTAGAACAATGCCTAATTCTGATTCATGCCTATCCTTTTGTCAAATCTGAATTGCTTATGCCTATGAGATTATCGTGATTGATGTAACGACACCCATCATGCCTATGAGATTGTTGGACTAACATAGTAAAACCTATCATGCCTATGAGATTGTTGGACTGACATAATAGAACTTATCATGCCTATGAGACTGTTGTGACTGACATAATAAAATCTATCATGCCTATGAGACTGTTTTATTGACATAATGGAACCTATCATGCATATGAGACTGTTGTGATTTATATGATGGAACCTATCATATTGTACATCCTATGCCTATGAAACTATTGTGATTGATATAGTGGGGCTTATCATGTTGTACATAAAAATTAGTGAGTCTCTTAAGTCCAATTCTATCAAATCTTTATACCTATGGTGCAAATTGCTTTGCTTGTCTACACATATTGTTAATGTACAACATTGAAACATGATTCTTGAATTGGGTACATTTTTACATGCCTATTTTTCCCTTATGTCAATTCTTATATTCCTTCTCTATTTTTCCATTTTTTACTTGCTTTTGTGAATATTAAGTTCACTCGGAACTTAGATTGAATCTCATTGTACGTGCGATTATAACGCGGGGAAAATTGGATATAATTTAATTGAGTAAATTTTGTGCATAGCATGGGAATGTGGCATAAACTAGTATTGACTAGACTTGTGGAAAAATTTGATACATAGGTTTGGACACATATGACAAATATGTAAAATTGGCTAAATATGAACATGCCTAACCCGAGGTTAGATTGAGTTGCGGTGTAAGACTGCCCGGAACTGCCCGGAACCGCCCGGCACATCCAGCGACCGCAATAATATAGATCTAATGTGAGAGGTTAGCGCATTTAAGCCCAAAAACCCGAGGTTAGATTGAGTTGCGGTGTAAGGTTGCCCGGAACCGCCCGGCACATCCAACGACCGCAACAATATAGATCTAATGTGAGAGGTTGGTGCTTTAATGAATAAATTAAAGCTAAGAAACAGACAGGCTAAGAATGGTAGGGTTAAGTTAATCAAAGCAACACTTAACCAATATAACATGATGTGTGATAGGGTTAAGTAACACAAGATGGCAACACTTGACCAATGTAACATGACAAGTGGTAGTGTTAAGTAACACAAGAGGGCAACACTTAACCAATATAACATGATGTGTGATAGGGTTAAGTAATACAAGGGGGCAACACTTAACCAATGTAACATGACAAGTGGTAGGGTTAAGTAATACAAGAGGGAAACACTTAACAAATGTAACATGACCCGTGGTAGGGTTAAGTTAACACTTAACCAATGAATGAGTGGGGTTAAGTTAATGGGAAACACTTAACTAATATAACATGATGGGGTTAAGCTAAATGGGAAACACTTAATCAATATAACGTGATGAATGAACATGGTTAAGTTAATAGAAAACACTTAACTAATTACAACATGATGAATGAGAAGGATTAAGTTAATAAGAAACACTTAACCAACATGACATGACGTGTGGATGGGTTCAGTTAACTTAAATAGATGGATAACACTTAGCCAATTTGGGGGGGTATACGAACAGACCCTAGGAAACCCTAGTAACGAGGACCTATTTCAGTAGTAACCCACATGGATGTATCACGGTACCCTGAGCTAGGAAGGGTGGGGCACGATTACTGGGCTGATTATAAGCAGTCAGAATAGCGGCAGGGGGTGCAGTAGTGTAGTTCCGACGGAGTATGGGCGTGCACGTGCTCCGGAGTGGAAAAGCAGGCACTGGGCATCAGTAATATACACTTTTCGCTATCATAGGGATTGATACACCTTATGGTGGGACCAGCATAGGGTATCTACACGCAAGAGAGGGCCGACTGACACAGACACAAGGAAAGTTAATACAAGTAGGGAGCCGATCGATTGGGTAGTAAGGGTACATCTAACATCTTTATGGCAATTAGGCTGATTGAGGTAAGATCCTCATAATAGATGTACACCTGAAGGCTACCACGATTGCGGGGTTGGGATCACCTTACTATATAACACAGGATTCTAGTTGGGACACTAGTAGGGGATACGGATCCTTTTTCACAGGATACTAGTTGAGACACTAGTAGGGAATACGAATCGTTCATTAAAAGACACTAGTTAGGATGCTAGTTGGGTGGTGTTGGAAATCAGAGAAAGAACCGAAGAGCATTTAGTGTATCTTACCTTGTCATATCTAACGATAATCATTTGTTGTCTTGCTATGCTTATTATCATGGTTATGTATGGTATTCAGTTTATTCATGTCATGATCCTTTTACCTGTTTACATGCTGAATAATCACCGGACTTACCAGACTTACCAGACTTATGTCTGACCCGTTTTCTTTTGCCTTCTTTTCTTCCGTCCCCCCCCCCCCCAGGTTCACAGGGAGGGAATACTACAACTTAGCTCAGTTTTCTTCCCAAGCTCGAAGATAGACGATGTATTGCTTTGGACTCTCTTTTCCACTGCTATGGCTGGCTCATGCTTTATTGGGGAATATCATTGTCATTTTATGCTTCTTTATTTTGTTAAACAAGACAGATGCTTTGTTGTAATGGGTATTGGAAGACAATCTTTGTACAAGCTAATGTTTATCAATAAAGTAGAGTTTTATTTATTTTCCTCTATTTAAATTTTGTCTGTTTTGTAATTTATCTGTTCTATACACTCATGATGCTCCATTGAAGTTAATGCATTCCCTTTGTGAGTGACCCTAACGGAGGTGGAGTGTTACAGTTAAACTATTGTAAATGTATAAAAGGATTAAACCTAAGTCAATTTACAACACAGCGAAACATCATATCATTAAATACACAATATTTGTTTATTTTGTTGCCCTCCTAGTTTTACAAGTACCATTATTTTTAAAGAATCGACTATCTAGTGCTCATCCCTCCATTACCTCGGACGATGTTGCCTTAGACATATATCTGGATTATCTTGTCCTTGGGACGGGCCTGACCATTGGTCTTGTAAGCACATCACTACAAAAAACATACGGATTTCCGACGGTTGTCAGAAACAGACGACAGCCGTCGGAAATCCCCGTCGCAGATTAAGGCGTCAGGAAACAGGGTTTCTGACGGCTATCGACAAAGCCCGTCGTTCACTTTCCCTATGGCTTGAATCCGCTGGAGTCAGTTTCCAACGGCTGTCAAAAGCCGTCGAAAACCATTACTATCATTAACCAATAAGTCGTCCCAAGCAGACGAAAAACTTTGTAAATTCGTGTATTTGAAAGCCATCGGAAGCCATCGGAAAACCTGCATATTTTTTTATATTTCTACTACTATTTAGCCTTCCAGCACACATTCGTCTCAAACCATCAGTCTGTAACCCCAGCACTTAAAAATTCATGCAAACCACAAGATATCAACCAAAAAATCATGAAAAACAAATAAACAACATAAATACGTACGAAATACATCAACTTTACCATCGCATCAGCAAAACATACAGCAAATCTGCAATATGAACCGTACCAAAACATGTCTACTATAATAATACATACAAAATGTCAAACCAAAGTCATACCCATACCATATAGTCATAGCAACCCAGTCATATACCTACATATGCCCCCAACAACAAAGAACATAGTTATCCAACCATTACTGATCGCCATCTTCTTCATCGTCATCTTCAGCAGAATCGACTGATGAGGGGAAGCGCCCATACTGTTGCGCAAATCCGCTAAGCGCCAATCTAGAAGACGAGTCGTCTCAATGACTTGATGAAGATTCTGCTCCTCAAGTTGTGCCACCCTAGCTCTCAGCTCCTCGATCTCTGCGATGGCAGATCTACTCTGTCTACTCCATGCCTGTTGACTAGTAGACTGTAACAATTATTTAAAAATCTTTTAATCATGTACTATGGTGGCTTGTTGATTAACATATCATGGTCATGAATTGTGTATGTCGTTAACATGCACTCCAAATTGTTGACGTGAAGAGGAGAATTGTGTATGTCGTTAACATGCAGTCCAAATTGTTGACGTTTAAAAGCTTTTTGGTATCATTGTCATGAAGATTTGATTACAAGGTACAATGTAGTTATATTAACATGGAGAGGAGAATGATGTTTGATGGAACAATGCACTAATTTGAATTTTATTTTTAAACTGAAAATTAAACTAAGGTAAAAAGCCTTTACCATTTGATTTCCGAATCCATAACATCTGTTTCGCGTCGCTGAATCCATCACTGACTGGAAGATGATGTCCTCCTCGTCGGTAGTGAGCTGCTCATGTCCAGTCTCAGCTAGACGCTTCTGATGTTGCTCCCATAAACTTCTCCTTCAAGACCAAATAAGAATGTATCTAAAATTATTATCATGATATATTATATTATTATAATTTAACAATTACTACAAATACTTCTTCATATAATGAAATCTTATTTTACTCTTCCTCGACTTGTCGTCATGTCATGTGTATGTGATGTTCCCTTCTGAATCGACAAGCTCAATGGCATGCATACGGGTGAACACATCCATATATGAGACTGGACCAAGCCCCTCAGCCTCCTGAATTTAATTAATACACGCAATTGTTACATTTTCAAAATTATATAGCATATTAATTTTTATATAAGTCGCATTTGAAAAATTTTACCAATTCCTACTGATACTGTTGAAAGGACTTCGATCATCCTCGATGCATGACTGGATTTTTATACCTATTTGCATTGTTTCTTTCTGACTCCGTCTGTTCATTCAAAATTTAATACATTACTTATCAAGTAAATATTTTTTATATTTTAAAAAAATTTAGTACACTAACCTTCGCTTCATCACTTTCTCGATACTTTAGAAATCCTTCCCAAACGGCTGCTCCCATCCATGGAGGTTTTTTCATGCTTTTCTTCATTGTTGATATGCCATCTTTATAAATTTTTCTCATTTTATACATCCAGTACGTCCGAACCAGCTGTAAATCATGCGTTTGTATATCCACCTCAGCCTGCATTTCACATTAAACAAACATTAATTACTATTAAATATGTACATTATATCAGCGATTAAAAGAAATTAAAATGCAAAAAATATATAAGAAAATACTTACTAGCATATTCTGCCAAATGACCTCCTGTATGTGAGGTGGGATCAGATCCCTCTTACGCCAACATCCCGACATCCGAGCCCTATAGGCAGCTCTCGAAACATCCAAAATAACTTTCGAAGGTTGCAAATCGAAAACCCTGCGTTGAATATGATATACATAAGTTATAGTAAAAAATAATTAACATTCTAAATAAAGTTTAATTTTTACCCTGTACTCGTAGGGACCAAGGAGATGACTGGACGCTTAAAAGGTTGCGATCCAGAACCCTCTCCTGAAGAATTCCCTTTAGATGACATACCTGTCAAATACAAATCATTTTAAAAGATAACAATAACATCATATTTAAATTTATTTTACATATAACTTACACAAATGATATAAGTTGCTAAATAAATGACATAAAACATAATGAAATTGTTTATACCTATATTTCATTGGGTCTCATATTCCAAGGAGTAACAAATTACATTACAGATTTATGATAAATAGGAAAAACAGAGTAACATGAATTGCATATGACAAAAAAGATGTAAAAAATAATCATAACATTCGAAAATTAAACAGAGTTACATGAATTGAAGAATATACGTTATATACTCCATATTTACATTACAACTAGAAAGATAGTACTCATCATGATCCACATCAGTCATCATCTTTTTCTGATTCAGATTCGGCCTCAGATTCTGCATTATCTTCCTCCGCACTCTCAAACGCTTCTACTAAAACATTTGTCTCATTGACCAGAGGTCCAAAATCTGTATGATCGTCTTCAATTAGTATTTCATTGTTCTGTTCGAGTTCTGCCTGATAGGCTCCTTCGTTTGGAATATTCTTCCCGCCGAACGTGAATCTAGCCTTCGTTTCAAAAACTGCCGACCAATCTACTTTATCTCTTTTAGCGAAGATTAAGGAGCGTAATAAACTTGAAATGCTTGTTTTGGTAGTATAAAAGGATCATACTTGTAATAGTGCGATGTATGCTTTATTTCAATCATATTATTATCCTTATGCACATTAATCCCAGATCCTAGAACACTGCTAAACTAATCACATTTACATAGAAACACCTCCTCCACGGGTCGTGAGAAATATGTCAGTTGCAAATTTTGTGTTAAAATGCCATAAAGACAATTAATGTGATTTTCAGGATCGTCAATGCCTTTTACGAATACACCTATATTGTTTGTTAATTTTTCATCACCGTATTCTTTGGTGTTAAATTTATATCCGTTAAAAAAAATATTGGATATGTCTTGACCAATATTTTTGGTCCTATTGCAAGATGTTTCAACCCTTCATCAACAACACAATTTTTGGATTCATAAACATAATTTAGTAAACCAAGCAGACAATTCTTTACCGATGTCTTCGTTTGGATGTTCACGTTCATAAACGCTGTAAACAGAAATAAAATTTTACATTAATCATGCATATGCAAAAATGTAGAATGAATAAAGCACTAATTGATATTTCAGATTACCTAACAAACGGTGCAACTTCGGCACAATTTAGAAGAATATAAGTGTGTGCTGCACAAAGATCTTTATCGTCTAGCCATATGTCTACACATTTCCCAGAAGGTTGACTATGCTGTCTAAAAATAGACAATACTGTTTGAGATGATTCTTGTTCGTCTCCTTCATCGTTTCTAGGAACACTTTCAAATGATATATTCACATGATCACTGAAATAATGAGAGAAAAAGAACGAAGCTTCTTCTTCGATGTAAGATTTACATATTGAGCCTTCAACTCATGCTTTTTGTCTCACTTTTTTCTTCAAATGATTCAGATATCTATGCAAAATTAGTTTACATTATTTCATATTTTTAAGTGCAATTAAATTAATGGGTCACATGTTTATATTTACTCTTAAATGGATACATCCATCCATATTGGACGGGACCTCGAAGTCGTGCTTCAGTTGGAAGGTGAACAGGTAAATGCTCCATTACATTAAATAACCCTGACGGAAATATCTTCTCCAATTTGCAAAGCAATATTGGAATATCTACTTCAAATTTACGTAAACGTTCCACTTTTAAAGTAGTCGAACAAAGATTTTTGTAAAACAAACTAAGCTCCGTTATTCCAAACTTTTAACGGCAGTAGTTCTTTGAACATAACGGGAAATAAATGCTCCATAATTATGTGACAATCGTGACTTTTCGTTCGGCTCAATTCACCATTTTTGAAGTCAACACATCTACGAAGGTTTGATGAAATCCCATCAGGAAATCTTAACCCTTCAACCCATTTTAACACAACTTTAACCTAATTATTATCTAATTCATAACATGCTTTGGGTTTTTTTACTGTCATTTGGTTTCATATGAAGCTCGGGACGTTTGCATAATTCTTCTATATTGCGCCTTGATTTCAAATCATCTTTAGTTTTCCCTTTAACATTCAAAGCTGTGTTAAATACATTATCAAATACATTTTTCTCATTGTGCATCACATCAATATTATGACGAAGCAGAAGATGTTTCCAATACGCCAACTCCCAAAAAATAGAATGTTTGCACCAATTGTGATAAATCGATTTTCCTTCAATTTCTGTTTGAACTACATTTTCATATATCTTTGGTTGATTTTCAACCTTTTCATATATTTCTTCGCTAAACCATAGTGTTGGAGGTTGTCTGGTTTCTACTCTATTAGCTAAAAAGTTTTTCTTGTCTACTCTAAAAGGATGATTTACATGGAGAAAACATCGATGGAAGTCAAACCATTGAATTTTCTTGCCATGCGGTAAGGAAAACGCTCGTGTCTCTTCCATGTAATATGGACATGATAGACGACCAATAGTACTCCGTCCTGAAAGCATTGCATAGGCAAGAAAATCACTTATAATCCACAACAAAGAAGCAAACATACGAAAAAAATTCTTCTTCGAAACATCATATGTTTCTACTCCTTCGTTCCATAATGTTTTTAATTCTTCAATTAACAGTTGTAAATAAACATCAATTCCTTGTATCGGATCGTCAGGGCCAGGAACAACAACTGTAAGAAACATATATTACGTTTTTATACACATCCATGGAGGTAAATAATAAGGAGTGATGATAATGAGCCATGATGAGTATTTAGAACCAAATTGAGAAAATGGTGAAAAACCATCCATACATAATCCTAGTCTGACATTACGACTTTCCGCTGCAAAATTCGGATAAGTTTTATCGGAATGCTTCCGTGCTTTCCCATCTGCCGGATGGGTCAACTTACCTTCTTCTTCAGATCTCACCTTATGCCATCTCATATGAGATGTAGTTACAGAAGATGCATACAATCTTTGAAGCCTTGGAATAATGGGTATGTAATGCATATTTTGAATGGAACTTCCATTCCCTTCTTCTTTCTTGGTTTATATCTTTCTTGATTACATATTCTACAATTTCTAAGGTTTACATCATCTTTTCAAAACAACAAGCATCCTTTTAAACATGTATATATTTTATAATAAGGTAAACCAAATGTCGACACAAGTTTTTTAACTTCTTAGTAATTTTCACACATTAAATTATCCAGCGGCATGTGCCTTTTGCAGCTTGTACAATAGCTGTAAACCCAGCTTCAGTGATGTTTTGTTTTGACTTCATCGCAATGTATTCTGCGATTACCGATAGCTGAGTGCCGCTTTTACAACCATCCCAAATAGGTTTCTTAGCATTATCCAACAAATCATAAATTTTCTTAGCTTCAATATTTGGTTCTTCATCATTTCCATCATCGTCGTCAACTGCATTCATAGGAAATATCGATCGTGCTACGTCTTCGACTATATTTTCAATACTATCGTACTAATATTTTCATCAACAGCACTTTCGACTTCAGTCTCTATAGGAGTATTTGATACAACTTCTCCATGATGATCCCAAAAATAATGCTCGGGTACGAATCCGTTTTTGCATAAATGGTCTTTCACAACATCGGGTAACAAATATTTCAAATGTCTACACTTGCTACATGGACAACGAATTTCAGTATCGCTTCCGTTATTACTTAAAGAGAATTCAATAAAGACATTTATACCATTATAAAAATCTTCTTTTATTGAACCTCTCTGTCCTCTTCTTTGGTACATCTAACTCCTCCGATCAACAAAATAATCAATCATTTTTCCTATTTGAGAAATTTAGTCACAAGTTCAAAAATTAATATTTATTTTCAAGAATTAAAATTCGAAAAAAACTTGTTTTTAATTATGGTCATAAAACGCACATATATATATAACGATTGAAAGCAAATAACATTTTCACTAAGTTAAAACAAATTCTAATTTGTCACTTTTTTTATTTCAACTCTTTTACATGGTCATACATCCTACTTCCCATTATAAACAGAGTATACATTTACAATTGTATACTACTTCGTCTCAAACGATTCAACAAAATTCTAACAGCATTTCCCTTTTGTTTCCTACATTGTACACATGTACGGAGGAAATCAAAAAAAAAAATTGAACTGAAATTTTGTGAATCTTTTGAAACGAAATAGTATACAAAATGTACATGCTTACTGCATTTATAACTTGTCCAATACGAGGACAAATCCAACAAATATTGTACCAGATGAATATAAATGGTCATTTTTTAATTTGACAAAAACGACTATTTATATAATGATCATGTACAACATCCGTCGGACGGGGCCGAAAATACTGTATGGGATATTAGTCAATTAGATGCGCACATTTTACTATAAGAATACATTTTACTGCAACACAAAAATATTTTATCTTATCACATCTGCTTGACATTTCAATCAACTTAAAACCAATTTACTATTATCATCGTTTCAATAGGCACAACCAGAATTTAGACTCATGTTTTTTTGTGCAAAAGTCAAAATTTGCACGATGTACTATTCCTAATTAATCCATTCATTTTTTCATATGTCAACTAACACATACAAGAATGACAAGCGCACAACGACGCACATGTACACAAATACCCTAAATTATACAACGGCAAAAACTAAGCTAAATTGAAACATATACAAACACGCACATACATACACACGCACATACATTTTAGTTTGACCCGTGAATACACTAAAATCATCACTTCGGTATCTAAACATTATATTTCTAAAAGTTGACACATGGTTTGCTTCGTGTTTTCTATTTTGCTATAAGCATTGTATTTAGTTGGTCTTTTACAACAACTTTGAAAAAAGAAATCTTATCAAACCAATTTGTAATTGCTCGACCTTTTTACCATTGTTATGACCACCTACAACAACCTATCGAAAACATGCCTAATTTTCAATGTAACATATACAAAGAACCAAATATCGGACATAAATTTTCCAATTTCAGTGTAACACATGAAATACACATATAATATGATGATATAACCTACTACAACACCATAGGAACCAACTGGAATCAACAATTAACCCTAATTTGCTAATTTTAACAAATTTATGTTTAGGTAAAAATTGAACTTTTAAGCAAAAAATGAAATTATACCTCAAATTCCTCTTGCTGGAGACTTGAATGGAAGACAAGGACAATCGAACGTGAAAATTTTGGTGTTTGGAGGCCAGAAATCATGGATTGGGTGTAGGGTTTTAAAATTCGTGCTGGAAAATGGGTTTTGGGGATGGAGGAATGAAGCGTGAAAACACGTTTATAATCGACGATTTCTGACGGCCGCCGACGGCATGTCGAAAGCCGTAAGAAGTCGTCGCTACATGCTGTCGAAAATAACAATGTTTCTTATAGTGCATGCATACCTAACACAATTATATCATTTTTGTGCTGATGAATATCTTGGTTTTATCAAGGCTATCAAACCATTTTCCTTTGTGTTGTTTTGATGTTTTGACTTTGATCAAATGCATAATATACTGTTGAATTTTTTTTTAAAGATGAATTATTAAAAATGTTGGAATAAGTGTATGAATGGCTCCTATATGTGAATAGTCCCACATCATGGGACTATGGAAGAAGCAAGTATTTATACTTGTTTCTAAGAAGTCGTGTTGGGGCCTTGGGGCTCCTAATACATGCTTTGTTGTGAGGAGGGAGATCATGCATCATGACCACCACACGCACGCGCGACCGACCGACTCGACTCGACCCGGTCCGGGCCGGTCAGGTTCGGTTCGAGCTCGGGCTCGATCTCGGGCTTAGGCCTTGGCTTTGTTGTGTAAACACTTATATTTTTTGACCAGAAAAAAATTGCATTTTTTCGAACCGTGTTTTAAATATGGAAAATATTTCTGAGCCGACTTTTACATGAAGCGGTAAACTCTTGACCCGTTATTTCAGTAGATCCGATTTTCTCTCACTGCCCAATATTTTTATTCAGCCCTAATCCCCGTCTATATATTATCTTCAGTTGTAGACGAGAACATATATCTGAACAATGTTTTCTTACCTCTGCCATTAAAAAAAGAGCAGTTTTTAATATTCAAAAGTGCAACGGCATTGATTTGTTGTGCAAGCAAATCAGTTATTCTTTTCAGAGGCTGTTTTATCCTAGAGGCAGTGGCAAAGGTATGAACTGGTTTGCACCACCGACCAGATCACCGAATCGTCTTCAAGAAAGCAACCAAGTACTTGACTCAGCCAATGTTTCCCAACAATTTGAAGACGATCTAAAATAATGGCTTCGACATCAACCCTAGATGATGTTGCTCCTCCTTCTGCCTTCCAAATCCCACTCATGACTGGTTCTCCAATCAGATTCAAAGGCTTGCATTTCAAGCGATGGCGTCAGAAGATGGAGTTCTACTTGACAATGAGAAAGGTGGCTGCTGCTCTGACCACCGACAAACCGCAGTTGCCAGGAAAACCTGACGGAACTGATGAAGTGCAGATGGCTTCCTGGACTGAACAATCAAAGCAACTACAAATCTGGACCAAACAGGATTACTTGTGCAAAAATTTCATACACAATGGCCTCATTGATAATCTGTATGACTACTACAACTCGGAGGACAAGACAGCGAAGGAGATCTGGGAAGCACTGAAGAAGAAGTATAATACAGAGGAGGTAGGGGCAAAGAAGTATGTTATGAGCCACTATCTTAAGTACCAGATGACAGACGATAGGTCAGTAGCGATGCAGTCTCATGAGCTTCAGAAAATGGCTCATGAGATCATCTCCGAAGGTATGGCATTGGACGAACAGTTTCAAGTTGCTGTTATTATTGACAAATTGTCTCCAGGTTGGAAAGATTTTAAGAATGTCTTACGACAAAAGACTAAGGAATTTTGCTTAGATAGCTTGATCACTCGCCTCTGTATTGAGGAGGAGGCACGCAAACTGGACGAGAAAGAGGAAGTGCTGGTTGTCGCAAACAACAGCACTAAAAAGACCAAACCTGCAGTTCTGAAACCAAATCAGAAGTCCTTTAAGAATCAGAACTACGCAACAAACAGAATGGAAATCCATAAAGAAATCCAAAAGGACAGCAGAAACTAGCCCAAAAGAATGATTCTGGACAGTTATTTCTATGTTACAACTGTGGAAACCAGGTCATATGGCACGAAAGTGTAGGAACAGGCCAAGCTCTGCATCGTAGGCTAACCTGGTTGAGGAGCCTCTTACGGTTATGATTAATGAGATTCACCTTGTTGGTGGATCAGAGGGTTGGTGGGTAGACACTGGTGCTTCTTGTCATGTCTGCTATGATAGTGATATGTTCACCACATACACAGTTGCTGATGATAAGAAAGTGTTGTTGGGAGATTCTCACACCACTAAAGTTGCAGGGGTTGGAAATGTGGAAATCAAGTTTACCTATGGAAAGACTGTAATTCTCAAAGATGTTATGCATACTCCAGAGATGAGGAAGAATCTAGTTTCTGGCTTTCTCCTTAATAAGGCAGGCTTTACTCAAGTTATTGGGGCTGATTTGTGTAACCTAACTTATAAGGGAACTTTTGTGGGAAAGGGTTAAGCTTGTATGGGAATGTTTAAATTAAATGTTGAATCTAATAAAGTGACTATTTCTGCTTACATGTTGTGTGATTTTAATATTTGACACTCTAAATTATGTCATGTTAATAAACGAATAATTCATAACATGAGCACCCTAGATATGATTCCTAAAATGTCAGAATCTAAACCTGATAAATGTGAATTCTATACGCAAGCTAAAGTCATAGAGAAATCTCATAAATCTGTTGGTAGAGTTTCTGAACCCTTAGACTTGATTCATTTCTGATATATGTGAGCTTGATGGCAATTTGACTAGACATGGACATCGTTATTTTATCACTTTTATAGATGACTGCTCTGATTTCACCAATGTATGTCTTATGAAAAATAAAAGTGATGCATTTGACATGTTTAAAACATTCAAAACTGAAACTGAGAATCAAGCAAATAGGAAAATTAAGAGACTTCGTAGTGATAGAGGAACATAATATGAATCTAGTTCAATTCTGGACTTCTATAAATTACATGGTATTGTACATGAAAGAATTACACCCTATTCACCTGAAATGAACGGTAAAGCTAAAAGAAAAAATAGAACTTTTACCGAATTAGTTGTTGCCATCCTACTAAATTCTGATGCAACAAAACATTGGTGGGGGATATTTTATTGACTGTATGCTGTGTTCTGAATAGAGTCCCCAAATCTAAGAATAAAATTTCACCTTATGAAATTTTAAAGAATTATAAACCCATTGTCTCATACTTTAGAACTTGGGGTTGTTTAGCATATGTTCACATTCCATACCCTAAGAGAATAAAATTGGCAAGTAGAGCATGTGAATGTGTATTTATAGGCTATGCTATCAATAGCAAAACATACCGATTTTATGACCTAAATACACATAATATAATTGAATCAGATGATGCCAATTTTTATGAAACAAAATTTCCCTTTAAATTAAGGAATAGTGGGGGCGCTTCAAGCACACCTATTAGAACAGAACTTAATAAAAGTTCTAAGCTGAACCTAGAAGAAGTAAAAGAGCAAGAACCGTAAAAGATTTTGGTTTGGATTTTTGTGCTTTTGCTATAGAGGATGATCCCTTAAACCTCCAAAAGGCCTTATCCTCTTTAGATGCCGAGTTTTGGAAAGAGGCCATAAATGATAAGATGGATTCTTTGGAATCCAATAAGACTTGGCATTTGGTAGATTTACCCCCTGGTTGTAAATCTATAAGCTGTAAATAGGGGCTTAATAAGAAATTAAAACCTGATGGCACTATTGATAAATATAAAGCACGACTAGTAGCTAAAGGTTTTAGACAAAAAGAAAATGCAGATTTCTTAGACACTTTTTCACCTGTAACTAGAATAACATCCTTTCGGGTATTAGTTTCACTTGCTTCCATTCATAATTTACTAATACACTGAATGAATGTTAAAACCGCCTTTTTAAATGGTGAATTAGACGAAGAAATTTATGTGGACCAGCCTGAAGGATTTGTAGTACATGGTCAAGAACATAAAGTATGCAAATTAGATAAATCATTATATGGTTTAAAACAAGCACCTAAACAATGGCATTAAGAATTTGATAACTTAATCATTTCGCATGGTTTTAAAGTTAATGAAAGTGACAAATGCATTTATTACAAATCTGAGAATGACATTTCCACTGTTATATGCCTTTATGTAGATGACCTACTCATCTTTGGGTCAAACATTCATGCCATAAACTAAGTCAAATCCTTATTAAGTGCCAATTTTGATATGAAATATCTAGATGAGGCGAGTGTAATTCTTGGTATTAAAATTACTAGGTCAAAAAAGGGGATTTCTTTGGATCAATCTCATTACATTGAGAAAATATTGAAGAAATACAATTACTTTGACTGTAAATCTGCATGTACACCATATGATCCAAGTGTAAAGTTATTTAAGAACAATGGTGAAGGTGTTAGACAGTCTGATTATGCAAGCATCATTGCCAGCCTTCGGTATGCCACTGACCTGACATTGCCTATGTCGTAGGATTATTGTGCAGTTTTGCCAGTAGACCTTGTATAGAGCACTGGCATGCTATTAAAAGGGTTATGAGATACCTTAAACGAACTATGAACCTTGGATTACATTATGAAAGGTTTCCAGCTGTACTTGAAGGGTATTCTGATGCAGACTGGAATACCTTATTTGATGATTCTAAAGCGACCAGTGGTTATATATTTAGCATCGCTGGAGGAGCTGTTTCTTGGAAATCCAAGATTCAGGCTATTTTGGCTCAGTCCACTATGGAGTCTGAGATGATAGCACTAGTCACAGCTAGTGAAGAAGCAGAGTATTTGAGAAATCTGCTAGCTGAGATTCCCTTATGGGAAGAACCGATACCAACTGTGTTGATACTTTACGATAGTACCGCGGCTATTGCAAAAGTTCAGAACCGTTATTATAACGGTAAGAGATGACAAATACGTCATAAGCACAACACTGTTAGAGAATTACTTTCTCCAGGTACCCTTAGAGTGGATTACGTACTTAGTGATGAAAATTTGACAGATCCTTTGACGAAAGGACTGTCCAGTGAGAAAGTCCTTAATTCTTCTAAAAGAATGGGACTATTGCCCTTAGATTGTTGAGTCACGCACAATGGTAACCCAACCTAAATGACTAGAGATCCCAAGAACTAGGTTCAATGGGAAAAAACAAGTTGTGTAGTGATAGGAGTTGAACATGCTATTCAATAAACCAAGAAGCATGTATTCTTGAAGTGATTAGAGGATGAATTAATATAAACTCTTAATGAGATCTATAATCTATTTGGAGTGGAGTACCTACCTTCAGGAGTACAATTGGTAGACTCGTCTATGTGAATGTGGAAATGTGGCCGTTTCCTATAGAGTTTTGGGTAAAACTTCTAGAGCGTTCACTAAACTGGAATAGACGTACATGACCATAAAAGCACGGGTTTATTTGATTGCACTATAGAAAAGGTTGTGTGTGGTTTGATGTCAGGGATAGAGTTCAGGACTACGTGTCACTCTAGTAAAAACTGAATCTTATTCACTATGCAAAGGTTCAAGTCAGATGACACCTTTGTTTATGCACAATCTTATGTGCTTTTTAGAAACTACTCGAAAATATTTCTTAAAATTTAAGTGGGGGACTGTTATAAAAAATGTTTTTTAAAGGTGAATTATTAAAAATGTTGGAATAAGTGTATGAATGGCTCCTATATGTGAATAGTCCCACATCATGGGACTATATGGAAGAAGAAAGTATTTATACTTGTTTCTAAGAAGTCATATTGGGGCCTTGGGGATTCCAATACATGCTTTGTTGTGAGGAGGGAGATCATGCATCATGACCACCACACGCGACCGAACGACCCAGCCCGGCCTGGTCCGGTTCGGGCTCGGGACTTAGCTTTGTGGTGTAAACACTTATATTTTTGGACCAGAAAAAAAAATGCATTCTTTCGAACCGTGTTTTAAATACGAAAAATATTTCTGAGCTGATTTTACATGAAGCGGTAACTCTTAACCCCTTATTTCAATAGATCCGATTTTCTCTCACTGTCCAGTATTTTCGTTCAGCCCTAATCCCCGTCTATACATTATCTTCAGTTCTAGACGAGAACATATATCTGAACAACGTTTTCTTACCTCCGCCATTAAAAAAAGAGCAGATTTTAATATACGAAAGTGCAAATCTGCACTGATTTGTTGTTCAAGCAAATCAGTTATTCTTTTCAGAGGCTGTTTTATCCTAAAGGCGGCGGCGAAGGTACGAACTGGTTTGCACCACCGACCAAGTCGCCGAATCGTCTTCAAGAAAGCGACCAAGTACTTAACTCAACCATTGTTTCCCAACACATACAAGTAGTATAATAATCATAGTAAACATTCGAAAGTAGTTCCTCAATCAAAAATAACTTAACATGATCTTTTCCGACATTCATGAATCTCCAGCTATCAAAAAAGGTCCGGGCAGATTAGATACTCAAAGAAAAAATACTCCTAGTACCAAATAATGTGTAATAAATGCAAAACTAAAATCATTGAACGATATAGTTCCAAATCCCGTAGACGTAAGGCTGGCATATTATACTTGAATTGCTTATTTTATTTCTTTACCGTTGCATACTTAAGGTTTAAGAAGTTTTACATTTGCACTGTTAAAATGCCTTTTAACAATAACAATTCGGTAATGGTTTCTAAATGATTGTGGGTCTTCTTTCCTTGCCGTTGTAAGAATAGATATGCCTTGAGGCAGTTCTTCCATTACAGATGCATACAGTCGAGATTTCCTAATATGCTATCTTATGATCGCAAGGATTTCTCTACTCCGGATAATGCTAGCATCATTCAGAGCCATAAGGCAATTAGTCTCGAGACAACTACCACGACTAACGGAATTTTTCTAAAGTTCCAAGTGCAGTGCTCTCTAAAATCCAGTATGCATTGTCCAATGCATATGCGAGAGTGTTTCATAAGCTAGCATTCTAATTGTCGTAGTAATTTTCTGTTCACCGTTAAGGCCTTGCATATTTGAATCATTTGGCTTGTACTTAAAACATTTATTATTATTTTGAATACACGTCAAAATTATCAAGTACATTGTTCTATTCTCATTCTATATCTTATTCTAAACATATCAAATCCATAAATGCAATCGATATTAATCTTGTATCAAGGTTTACTGAAATGGGCTTGATTTATATATTTTCAACCCTTACTGATCCACCTTGTTTTGTAGATGTAGAACCATAAGCTTTATGACATAGATCTATTAATTACTTAATTCATTCCTCAGCTTTGTCCTATAGAATCTCTTCCTCTTCGGAATCACCATCAAAAGCTTTCATGCACTTAAGACAAGATGATGTGTTCATTTTATTGTTTAATATATTGCTAAAATGAGGTATTCGAGAAAAGCTCAAGTCCTTATACATGGAAAGGAGTAAAAAAAAATGCTGAAGTATGAATGTTGTATAAATGAATATGTTGGTGCTAATGAAATCCCATGACATGCTTTAATAAACATGTTAAACTAAACATATTCACATGTTTATTCATCTTCATTTTCACATGCTTATGGTTATGGATGCATGCAGACTTCTCGTGAATGGGTTTCTATGCATGTGAATTAACAATGCGACTATGTCATGTTATCGACAAATATTGTAACCACGATGCATGCATGCATTTTCTCATGCTTTGGCAACATGTGAACTGAAGACAACGCTTCTATAGTGTCATGTCATGCTCAGACACTATAGTCTGGTTGCACATTTTTTCTTGTGCATGGGGCACTTAGGTCGAAGTCAACATGGCCACAGTGTCATGTCTCGGGTCAGACGCTATAACCATATTGCATACTTTTTCTCATGCTTGGCATCACAGACCGAAGATAGCGCAACCCACAGTGTCATGTCATGTAGACACCGTGGCCACGTTCCATATTGTTTTCCCTTGCTTGGCACCATGCCGATTAATGTGTCATTATTGGAAAACAATGGTTGAGTCGCGTACGTTATCGCTTTCTTGAAGACGATTCGGCGATCTAGTCAGTGGTGCAAACCAGTTTGTACTTGTCGCCGCCCCCTGTGGGATAAAACAGCCTTCGAGTATGAAATAACTGATCTGCTTGCACAACAAATCAGTTTAGATTTGAACTTTCTAAAATTAATGAACTGCTCGTTCTGCTTTTTATAAATGGTGGAAGAAGAAGAAGAAGAGAGGTTGCGAGAGAGAAAAACTATCATATTTTTTTTGAGCCGAACGTGGTAATAATCCGGTTGAGGAGGTCGGTTCAGATCTATAAAAAAGGATCTCAGTTTTACCAAGTCAAATAAAAATTGTTTGAAAAATACAAGGCACTTTTTGTCTAAAAAGATAAGTGTCTACACCGCCAAAGCCCAGGCCCAGGGCCAAGCCCATTCATACAGGTATTCAATTTTTTTTAAATAATTCACCTCATAAAACAACCATTTTTCTAACAATCCCCCACTTGAATATTTAAAAATATTTTCGAGCAGTTTCTAAAAACATAAGATTGTGCATAAACAAAGGTGTCTTCCGACTTGAACCTTTGCATAGTGGATAAGATTCAGTTTTTTACTAGAGTGACATGTAGTCTTGAACTCAATTCCTGACATCAGACCACACACAACCTTTTCTATAGTGCAATCAAATAAACTCGTGCATTTATGGCCATGCGCGTTTATCCCAATTTAGTGAACGCTCTAGAAGTTTTGCCCAAAACTTCATAGGAAACGACCACATTTCCATATTCACATAGGTGAGTCTATCAAGAGTACTCTGAAGGTAGGTCTTCCACTCCAATTAGAGTATAGATCTCATTAAGAGTTTCTATCAACTCATCCTCCAATCACTTTAGAAATACATACTTCTTAATATATTAAATAGCATGTTCAACTGCTATCACTACACAACTTGTTTTTACCCAGTAAACCTAGTTCTTGGGTTCTCCAGTCATTTAGGTCGGGTTACCATTGTATGTAATTCCACAATCTCAGGGCAAGAGTCTCATTCTTTTAGACTCATTAAGGACTTTCTTTCTTGTCAGTCCTTTCGTCAAAGGATCTGCCTAATTGTCATCATAAGTGATGTTCTCTATTAATACTGTGCGTACGACTGCCATTTCTTACCGTTATAATATCGGTTATGTCCTTCTTTTAATAGTCGTCAAATTTTCATCATTATATATGTGATGTTCTCTTACAGTATTGTGCTTACGACTGTCGTCTTTTACCATTGTAATAACGGTTTTACACTTTTTGCAATAGCCGCAGAACTATGGCAATAGATTACACCACTGGTGTCGATTTTTCCCATATGGGGATCTCAAATAGCAGATTTCTTTAGTTCTCTGCTTCTTCACTAGTTGTGGCTAGTGCCATTATCTCAGTCTCTATAGTAGACTGAGTCAAAATAGTCTATTTCTTGGGTTTCCAAGAGACAGCTTCTCCAGCGATGCTAAATATATAGCCATTGGTCGCTTTAGAATCATTAGATAAAGTATTTCAGTCTGTATCAGAATATCCTTCAAGTACAACTGAAAACTTTTCATAATGTAATCCAAGGTTCATTGTTTATTTTAGGTATCTTATGACCCTCTCAATAGCATGTTAATGCTCTATACTAGGCCTACTGGTAAACTAGCACAATAATCCTATAACATAGGCGATGTCGGGTCTAGTACAATCAGTGGCATCCCGAAGGCTGCCAATGATGCTCGAATAATTAGACTGTCTTACACCCTCATCAGTGTTCTTAAATAACTTTACATCGGAATCATATGGTGTACATGCAGGTTTACAGTCAAAGTAATCGTGTTTCTTTAGAGTCTTCTCAATTTAATGAGATTGATCCAAAGAAAATCCCCCCTTTTTACCTAGTAATCTTAATATCAAGGATTACAATTGCCTTACCTAGAGCTTTCATATCAAAATTTTCACTTAATAAGGATTTGACTGAGTTTATGGCATGGATGTTTGACCCAAAAATGAGTAGGTCATCTACATAAACGCATATAATAGTGAAAATGTCATTATCAAATTTGTAATAAATGCATTTGTCACTTCCATTATCTTAAAACCATGTGAAATGATTAAGTTATCAAAAAAATTCATACCATTGTTTACGTGTTTGTTTTAAACCATATAATGATTTATCTAATTTGCAAACTTTATGTTCTTGATCATGTACTACAAATCCTTCAGGCTAGTCCATATAGATTTCTTCTTCTAATTCACCATTCAAAAAACCAGTTTTAACATCCATGGGTGTATTAATAGATTATAAATAAAAACAAGTGAGATTGATACCCGAATGGATGTAATTCTAGTTACAGGTGAAAAAGTGTTGAAGAAATCTATATTTTCTTTTTGTTTAAAACCTTTAGTTACTAGACGCGCTTTATATTTATCGACAGTGCCATCAGTTTTTAATTTCTTTTTAAGTACCCATTTACAGCCTATAGATTTACAAGCCGAGGTAAATCTACCAAGTGCCAAGTCTTATTGGATTCCAAATAATCCATCTCATCATTTATAGCATCTTGCCAAAAGTCAGCATGTAACGACCCGCATTCTACGTATCGAAGGATTGTAGAATATTTATTTCTTTTTCATATGAGGTCGTATAATCGTGTAACTTTGGGGAATGACTATTGGGGTCATTTCCATTAGATTTGGATGATGGTTTACCTTTCCATAGAGTGGTCACATTGATCAAACGGACTTACCGTTTGGGAGATATGGCTGAATTTGGAAGGTGAAAAAAAAACCTAACCGGGCCTAATTAGAGTGATTAGCAGCTAGGCCCATATAGTATATACCCTACCCACGATTTGGAATTGGCAGCGATTGTGTTCGCATTGAAGATGTAGAGACATTATCTCTTGGGAGAAAGATTCGAGTTGTTTACCGATCATAAATCGTTAAAGTATCTCTTCTCTCAGAAGGATTTAAATCTCCGACAGCAAAGATGGTTAGAATTCTTGGCTTTCTATGATTTCGATATCACATATACACCAGGAAAGAGCAATGCGGTAGTTGATGCATTGAGTAGGAGACATGCCAGTTTAGGGGCTTTGTTTCTTGAATGGAAGCAACTAGTATATCGCAGGGTACGATTTCAGACCAAAGTGCGAATTGGATCCAGAAATGTTAGCAAGTTTGATGATCAGACCCACTTTGATTGAGTGGATTGGTTCCAGTCAGAAGGACGATCCTAACCTATTGGAAATCATCTCCAAGTTAGAGATGGGTATTGACGAGGAGATGAACAAGTATGGGCTTGATCGAGATGGATGGCTTAGAAAGAATGGGAGACTAGTTGTACCCAATGTCAATGGATTAAGAGATGAAGTTCTTAGAGAATGTCATCACTCGAAACTGACTATACATCCCAGTGGTAACAAAATGTATCGAGACATGAAGCAGACCTACTACTGAGAAGGGATGAAAAGAGACGTTGGGAAGTTTATATCCAAATGCATGAATTGCCAGCTAGTTAAAGCCGAGCAAAAGAAGCCTAGTGGTTTGTTGCAACCATTAGAAATTCCAGAATGAAAATGGGAACAAGTCTCAATGGATTTCATTGATGGGTTACCAAGGACTAGATCGGGCCATGATAGCATTTGGGTGATTGTGGACCGATTGACCAAGAGTGCAAGGTTTAAAACCCGTCAAGTCAAATAGAACAGCAGCTAAATTAGCAGAACTTTATATGAAGTAGGTAGTGAGATTTCATGGAGTACCCAAAGGCATTGTAAGTGACCGAGATCCGTTGTTCACTTGTGGATTTTGGAAGAGCTTACAAGAGGCTTTAGGATCAGAATTACATCTTAGTACCGCGTACCATCCTCAAACCGATGGTCAGACAGAGAGGGTGAATCGAGTATTAGAAGATCTCTTAAGAGCTTGCATATTAGATTTTGGTGGACCATGGGATGACCATTTGCATCTAGTGGAGTTCGCATATAATAATAGTTATCAGTCCAGTATTGGTATGACTCCATATGAAGCTTTGTACGGAAGACCGTGCAACTCACCATCATGTTGGCTGGATACCGGTGAGAAATTTGTGCTTGGGCCTGATGCAATAAGAGAAACTTCAGACAAGATCAAGGTTATCCAACAGCGAATGAAGGCTGCCCAAGATAGGCAGAAAAGTTATGTTAATAAGAGGAGAAGAGAATTAAAATTCTCTGTTGGTGACTTGGTGTTTGTCAAGATTTCTCTGTTAAAGAGCGTGATTCGATTTGGCGAGAGAGGCAAGTTAGCACCAAAATTTGTTGGCCCATTCCCAGTTCTCGAACCAAGGTTGGAATTTGGCATACAAAGTTGATTTACCAGACAAGATGGCGGGAGTTCATAACGTGTTTCATGTTTCCCAGTTAAGGAAATTCGTACACGACCCTGATGTGGCTATTTCACCTGATCAGTTGGATGACATCGAAGTAGAACCTGAGGCGATTGGGAACCGCAAGCCGATCCGTATTGTCGAGAGTGATACGAAGCAACTTCGAAGGAAGGCAGTGAAATTGGTCAAGGTTCAGTGGGGGCGAGAATGAGAGTGACTGTACTTGGAAAACAGAGGAGAGCATAAGGGAATCACATCCAGAACTCTTTGTCTGGTAAGATTTTAATAGTGATAGTTTCTTCCCCTGTTCGTAAACTGCATGCTAAGGTAGGCTTGTTTTGTATGTTTGGTTGATTGTGAATGACTGATAGGCATGCGGAACACCTTTGTGTGTTTTTGGTTAAGGAATTTTGGGGGCGAAATTTCTTAAGGGGGGAAGAGTGTAACGACCCACATTCTACGTATCGAAGGATCGTAGAATATTTATTTCTTTTTCATATGAGGTCGTATAGTCGTGTAACTTTGGGGAACGACTATTGGGGTCATTTACAATGTTCACGATTTTTGCCGATTTTTAAATGACCATTTTGCCCCTGGCGAATCTTGTTTCACCTATAACTTTTGATTGGTAAGGAGATTTTACCTGAAACTACTTCCATTAGATCCGGATGATGGTTTACCTTCCCGTAGAGTGGCCACATTGATCAAACAGACTTACCGTTTGGGAGATATGGCTGAATTAAGGTTTAGGAGGTGGAAAAAACAGCCTAACCGGACCTAATTAGAGTGATTAGCAGCTAGGCCCATAACCCATTTCGAGATTAGGGTTAGGGAATTCAGTTTTTATCATTTTTCAGCCGCCACTTTCCATCTCTTCAACCCTAACAATGGCCTCCACCTTCTAATTTCATCCCCAAATCGCTCTCTAATCAAGGATTAAGCTAATCTATGTCAAATCAAGGAGAAATAGCACCAAATTAGAGTTGGAGCTACTGCTAGGCATTAGAATTCGACCCAAACAGTGGAGTCTTTAGATTTGATATTTTATTTGCGGCTAAGGTGAGTGATGTGCATTGTTTTTCCATAATTACGGCTAATTAGGGGTGATTAGTGATAATTAGCGAATTCATACATTATTAAATCCTGGAAAAATGTTTAGAAATTCTTAAATATTATTTTAAGCCTCTGTTAGAAATTTGGGTTAATTTGGACATGTTTTGCTAATCGTATGGTTAAACATGATTAAGGGGAAAATATGGGTTTAGGGTATGTTTGATCCATATTGACAAGTTAAATTGTTGTTTTGGTATTTATGGTCGTTTCTACATGTTGCTATGACTATTTGGAATGATTTGCGATTGCATAGAAAAGTTAGATTGGTCGAAAACGCCGTCGTATGCCGTAAATTGCTTGCTGGAAAAGTTGCAGAATTTGGTCAGGACCCCTGTTCGTGAGGCACCTATGCGACCCGACCCGATCGTGACACCCCTCACCACGAGCCGCCTGTATCATCACGAACCAATCCACTTCGAGAATCACGAGTTGACCTGGAGCTTGGAGCCACGAACCACCTTTCACGAGCTATCATGTCCTCCACAAATCGGGCCACTATATCACGACCCAAATGGAGTCCATGAGCCGGTCACGAGCTGGAGAGGACAGGACCATGAGCCAATGCAGGGAAGGAGGATCATGACCTGGAGTTGGAACCACGATCCGATGCCAGGGGAGAGCCACGAACCGATGACCAGGGTGAATCACGAACCAATCTCCAAGTCTAGACAGCGAATGAACTGAATGGAAACTGAAGTGCGAATGGGATAATGACCAAAACCCGAGATGCAAAGGTAGTCCAAATGAGGAGTTGTTACTCAGGATCCAGATGGGAGCTAACGAGTTAACTTCATGAATTGGACTTTGCTGCGGGACGTGTGCTAAGGGGTTATCGACATCCATAACTTTAATTCACCACCAAGACAGATGTTAGGCTACGGATCAGTACAGTGGGGTAGTTATTACTCCATGGGGCAGAGTGATCGTAGCATGGCTATGAGTCAGTGCATTGGAGTCGTCATGACTTCATGGGGCAGAGTGGACATAGCCAAGGATTAGTGGTTATGGATCAGTGTAGTGGAGCTGTCATGACTCCATGGGGCAGAGTGATCATAACAAAGAAATTGGGTGGTCAAAGCGGTGGATATCGTATGCTTTACGCACTGAGTAAGAGATGTGAGGATGGTTGCTATGCTTGATTGTTTGCCATCATTATGACATGCACACCCCCACCCCCGTATCTTTACACAATATGTTAGTGTCACCTTAGAGTATTGTACATCTTGTGTGCTAACTCTTTGGTTGCAGGTCCAGGTTCAGATATGGTTTAGTATACCTGTTATTGTTCTATTTTGCTGCTTATCGCTCACACCAGACTTTTATCTGACCCAGAGTTTTATGTATCTTCTTATTACTCTGGGTGCTCTTAAATGGGCAGACTAGAGACATGTTAGGTGGTATGCACGAGTAGTTGTACCGGAGACGAGCAGGAGACTTCCACGTATGATATATACATATATTCTCCCTGTGTCGCTTCTGGTCACTACTTTGGGCATTAGTAGTGTACCTTTCTTATTTTGCTTTAGAGACAGTTTTAAAAGTTGTAATAACGATGATATGGAACATAAGTTGTATTTTGGATTTTCCGCTGCTATGATGGTTTAGTTTGTACCGGAGATGAGCAGGAGACTTCCACGTATGATATAAACATATATTCTCCCTTCGTCGCTTCTGGTCACTACTTTGGGCATTAGTAGTGTACCTTTCTTATTTTTCTTTAGAGACAGTTTTAAAAGTTGTAATAATGATGATGTGGAACATAAGCTATATTTTGGATTTTCCGCTGCTATGATGGTTTAGTTTTCAGCTTATGCACTGTCTCACCTATTATATGTCAAAGTTATGTTATTATTATATTTTATCCCATGCGCTGTGAGACATTCTACAGGTTCCTTGTTAGTTCAAAATTCCTTTCTTTTCCTTTCTTTGGCGACCGTCCCGTGCTAGTTAGACACTGGCACAACGCACTTTCATTGGAAATGTCGGCTGGTGCGGGGCGGGCCGTCACACGACATCTAAAGAAGATAAGACCTCTTGGAGGTTTAAGGGATTGTCCTCTATAGTAAAAGCACAAAAATACGAACCAAAATCTTTTATAGTTCTTTTGTCTTTTACTTCGTCTACGTTCAGTTTCAGAATTTTCATTAAGTTCTATTCGAATAGGCATACTTGAAGTGCCCCCACTATTCCTTAATTTAAAAGGAAATTTTGTTTCATAAAAATCAGCATCATCTGATTCAATTATATTATGTGTATTTTGGTCATAAAATTTGTATGCTTTGCTATTAATAGCATAGCCTATAAATGCATATTCATATGCTCTACTTGCCAATTTTATTCTCTTTGGGACTGTAATGCGAACATATGCTAAATAACCCCAAGTTATAAAGTATGACAAATTGGGTTTATAATTCTTTAAAATTTCATAAGGTGAAATTTTATTCTTAGATCTAGGGATTCTAATCAAAACATAGCAAACGGTTAATAATATATCCCCCTACCAATGTTTTGCTGCGTCGGAATTTAATAAAATGGCAAATACTAATTCGGTAAAGGTCCTATTTTTTTCCAGCTTTACTGTTCATTTCAGGTGAATAGGGTGCAGTTCTCTCATGTACTATATCATGTAATTTATAAAAATCTAGAATAGAACTACATGCATATTTTGTTCCTCTATCACTACGAAGTCTCTTAATTTTCTTATTTGCTTGATTCTCAATTTCAGTCTTGAATTTGAACATGTCAAATGCATCACATCTTTCAAAATCACTGTTTTTTCAATTGTAACATTTAGTGGTGTAAGAATCTCCCAACAACACTTCTGATCATCGACAGTCGTGTTTGTGCTGAACATATCACGATCATAGCAGACATGGCAAGAAGCATCAGTGTCTACCCACCAACCCTCTGTTCCACCAACAAGGTGAATCTCAGTAATCATTGCCGTAAGAGTCTTCCTCAGTCAGGTTAGCCTACGGTGCAGGGTCTGGCCTGTTCCGACACTCTCGTGCCATATGACCTGGTTTTCCATAGTTGTAATACAGAAGCAACTGTCCAGAATCATTCTTTTAGGTTGGTTATTGTTGTCCTTTATGGTCTGCTTACAGATTCTCATTCTGTTCTCTACTAACCAGCTGTGTTGGCATACTTTGTTTAGGGCGTTAATATGTTTGAGAATTTATATTTTTGTAATAACCCGGAAATTCTGAGTCAATTTAAAATTTTTATTTTGGCAATTTTAGTGAATTTAGAATAGTTAAAATGGATTATTTTAAATAATATCAGCGAAAAATTTCTTTTGAATAGAATTCGAACGTATATATTTATATACGTCGTCGTTAGAATATAAATATTTATTTATATATATAAATGGAACTGAAAATGGCGTGGTAGTTCGATAATTCGATTTCAAAATTCAAATAAATGTACCGGGTGCAAAATAAACCGGATTTTAGCGAAACCAAAAACATTAGAATCTGTTTGAGGATATCTTTCCAACGAATCCGAAAAATCGAAATTTCATAGCAGGGATAAAAAATTATGCCCAGATGAAAATTCAGAATAGTCGCTATGGAATTCTAGCCCTTAAAATGGAAATGTTGCAAACGACCTCGGATTTCGACGAAACCACTTTTGTTGGATCCATGATGTCAAGTTATTGCTAGATTCCAATTTTCATAATTTTTCGAATCAATATGTGAGCGGGGCAAAGGAAAACGCGTTTGACCAGTTTCAGTTGATTTTAATCGACTGGAAATTGGCCATTTTTCAAACGGTCTCAGAATTCGATGAAACTAGCTTTGTTAGGACCGTATCGTCAATACGAAGCTAGAAAATATTTTTCGAGGATTTTTCGAGTTAGTATGTGGCCCCGGTAAATTGAAATGTACGCTTAAAATTGAATAAACAGATTTATATTTTGATTTGAACAGAAACTAATCGTAACAGCCGAACTGGCTCACGATACATATCCCATTGGGTTCAGAATGTGGGTAATACGCTAGGGACGACAGTCGGTGGGTTCTAATCTGAGTTCGAAAATAAAAAGTTACTTTTAGGAAGAATAAAATATTAATTAAATAAAATTATATAAACCTACCCTTACCCCTCTCTCAGTCAACGCTCTCCCTCTCTCTCCTCTTCTTCGTTCACGATAACAGAGAAAAAAAAAACCCAATCGTTGTCGCCCCCCCCCCCCCAATCAGAACCCTGCCTCCCCGAGCAAGCCACCGCCACCGACGCAAGGACCGCGCCCCTTTCCAAAGCCGCCAGCCCGACGGCGCTCAAACCCCCCATCCTCCTGCGATGTGCTGAAACCCCCCCATGCGTGCCTTCTTCTCTGACACCCACCCTCCTCCAACGATGGTACACCAGCAACCTCCTCTGTAAAGATCAAATAAAAGTGAGTCTTTATTTTATTTTATTTTATTTAACTTCATTTATTTATGTAAAGAAAGGGCTGATCTTTATATGAACAACCACCTTATAAAGCTGAGATTTTTTATTTTAAAACTGAAGTTTACATGATTTTAAAAACTGAAATTAGGATTGTTTTTGAAAATATATATACATCATGTTAAAAGGTTTGGTTTTTAATTTATAAAAGCTATGATTTTTATGTGGCGAAAGATATGGTTTTTAATAACGTGGAGATAGGGTTTTTAATTATATAAAAATACGATTTTTATATATGGGGCATATTAAAAATATAATTTTTATAAGATAGAGAATATAAAAATTCGATTTTTATATATATGAAGTAACGATAAAAATTCGATTTTTATATATGAAGTAACGATAAAAATTCGATTTTTAAAATGAATATCATATTAAAAATATGATTTTTACTATGAACAGCGTGAAAAGAAGTGAGATGGAACAGATTAAAATCAAAAAGGAATTCAGACGGTTCAGAAATTCAGAAATGAAATGGAGGAGTGGAACCCAAAGGTGAGAACTCCTCACTTTTAATTTATTTTCTAGTTGAAATATATACTAGGATGCAGACGGTGTTTAGTAGCACCCGTGTAACAACCCGTATTTTGAATAACATGTTATAACATTAATCAAGGCAGAATTAAATGTTAAAATCTGAATCAAGGGAAACGGGCTGTGCCATTGCGTTCGTCTCGGAAAAATACGCGAAATAGAGTCCGAGTTTTCGAAAATCGGAGTCCGTATGACCCAGTTATGGCCCGTCGAAGTTTTCAGAAAATCTAGAGTTTAAAAACAGTTCGAAAATAAAATCTGGAGCCAAACAGACTGGGCGGGAAAATTTCCCGCCCAGCCCCAAGACGACTGGGGAGTCGACTTGCCCCAGTTGGTGTCGACTGCCCAGTCGACACCCCTGTCGACCTGGGTGGTCGGGCCAGTTTGGCCTGGTGCGCCTGTTTTGGCTCCTGGGTCTTGTTTTGTTGGCTTGTGACGTGATTTAATGGCTCAGATCTGAATTAGGGTTAATCCTATGGCCTAAACTAACCTAAACTTCTATATAAGCACCCTTAGACCTACCCTAAACCCTCATTAATCATTCCTACAACTAAATTCTGCCAAAATGCTCCCTAATCATGGCCTCCATCTTCTTCAACTTGAGAGCTTGAGAGCCTAAGCTTGATCTAAAGCAAAGGAGCCATCTTTCTTCATCAAAACAAGGATCTTTCTTCTTATTTCTCAAGGCTTGGAGTGTATCTTATTTTTATTTGGGGATTTCTAGTGTGGATTCGTCTCAATCTTGTTCTATTTTATTCTAGATCTCATAGCCGCGATTTGTAAGCCCCACTCTACTCTTAGATTTAAACTATGAAGTTAATATGATCATGTAGCAAGTTGAAATGAGACTTTTGGGTATAATACTTGTCTTGGGGGCTATATTTGTATGCATAGATCCATTTATGACTCTTTTGATCTATGAATGTGGCACTATCATGAACCTAGTATCATTTACCTTGATTTTTGGGTAGAAAGCTATGAGCTTTATTTGATGGTTATGCATAATGCAACATAGAACTTGGTAGTTATGCGTAAATGCAACATAGAACCATCTTATAACCTTGATGTTAACTCGCATATGATGTTGAACTACATGTTACCCACAAGTTTATCACCCTATGACAACAATTATCATGTTTCACCTTTGCCTATGATGTTGAACTACATGCTAGTTTAATTGCTAAGTTTGATGTCATGCATGTTTTGAGGCCAATAACCTTATATGCTAGTTGTGATGAACACCTTTGCCTCATATATCACCATGTTAAACTTGTGATAGACTTTGCCACTTTATGCCCAACTTATCATATCATTATGTTCCCCCTTTTGATCTATTTGTGTTGATGCGAACTTACGTGCGATGGGGTTACGTTATGGGTAAACTTAAATGACATGAAACATGACTTGAAAATATGACATGTGATTATGCTTGAAAACATGAACATGGACATGACATGTAGAAAACATGAAAGTGGCCAACTCGAGGTTGGGTTGAGTTTGTAGCATAAATCTACCCGGAACCGACCGGCTTAACTAGTGGTTACAAACAATAGGACCCAATATGAGTAGTTGGTCATATCGCACTTAAAACCCGAGGTTAGACTAGGTTGTGGTGTAAAGCTACCCGGACCCGCCCGGCTTAACTAGTAACCACAACAAAGTCTAATGTGAGAGGTTGGGGTGCATTAAGTAATTAATGCCACATGGTAGGGTTAAGTCATGGACCACTTGAATACTTAACCAATTGAACACGATGGATTGTTGGGGTTAAGTCATGAACCACTTGGGTATACTTAACCAACTTGATACATGGTTTGGATAGGGTTAACCACACTTAACCCATTAGAAACCCTAGTTTGTGGGGCCCTTTTCAGCAGTAACCCACCGGGGAGTATCGGGATACCCTAGGGACTAGGCTAGGGGTGGGGCACGATTACTGGGCTGATTGTAAGTGACCAAAAGGGACGGCTAGGTAGGTGCGCCATTGTAGATTCCGGTGGACTATGGTCGTGCACATAGTCCGGGGATGAAAGACAGACATGGGCACCAGTAGGCTTGGACTGTGCGTGCTTGTTTTGTGTCAGTGGTTGGCACCCTAGGGCCCGGATACACCCTAGGGTGGACCTTGCACAGTCGACTACATCTCGCGGTTGGACCGTATGACACCGACACTTGACGAGTTAGGCTTATAGGGAGCCGATCGACTAGACCGTGTAGTTGGACCTTGATTTAGGTCATCTCATGATGTTGGGCCAATTTTGGGCCAAGGGATCATTTCTTGTTTATACTTGACATGGATTAGAATACTAGTACACTTGGTGCAACTTAACCTTGTATATGCAATGCTACACTTGATCTACCTTGTTAACTTTTCACCATGCCAGTTATCATCCTATGTTTCATCTCTGTTTTACATGTCCAGTTAACTTTATTAGTTTTTATACTAATAGTAAGTAGGACTTACCAGTATTTTTGACTGACCCATTTTCTTTCGCCTCTTTTCTTCCGTTCCCCCCCCCCCCCAGGTTCTCAGGGTGGGAACAATAGCACCTAGCTTGGATCTTTAGCTTGCTTTCTGGATAGCTCATGTACGGTTTGGACTTGAGCTCGCTAGGGCTTTACCACGTCTACTTTGGGGATAGTTTACTTTATGTTATTAACAGTTTTCAGTTTATGTTTCTAGACTTGTAGTAGTTGGAAAATAATGACTTAGTACTCTTGATGTAAGTTGACTATGGTTTTGAAATAGTAGTTTTATCCGCTGCTTTACTTACTCTGTTTTTCTTATATGTTCTGTCTTGTGATATCTTTATGCATGTTTATCTTGACCAACACCCCTCCAAAGCCAGTGTACTTGCTTAGAGTGACCCTGGCGGAGGTGGGGTGTTACATTTGGTATCAGAGCATAAGGTTTTACTAGACCGGACAAAAGTTTTAAAAAACCCTTTTTGAAAAACTATTTTCAAAACCAATTAAGTATTTTTCCAAGAAAAGTCTAGTTTATTTTAAAAGGCTATTCCCCAAAAGCCATTAGCACTTTCCTTTGTTTCCTCGTTCTGAATCTATCTTTTCCTTTTCGTTTCTAGCATGGCCGATCTTAACCTTCCCGAGGGAATACCCATACCCGGATGGTTCCGAAGGTTCTTGGAAGCTAGGGCCAACGGCGCGGGCCCTGCAGACTTTCCTCCTCCTCCTCAGCATCCGCAAGCGGATTTCGCGAAGATTTACAAGGACTTTAAGGCAATGGGTGGCAAGAATTTTGTTGGGACGGAGACTTTTGTTGAGGCAAGAAACTGGTTGAAGGAAACTGAAGACCTTTTTGCTATCTTTGGTATAGAAGACCGTAGGAAAGTTCTGTTGGCGGTATGGCTATTGAAAGAGGAAGCTGCTTATTGGTGGGTAGTCACCACCACTACTAGGCCAATTGAGACTTGGGATGAGTTTAGGGGAAGGTTTGGACTGAGGTTTCTATCATCAGCAGAAGAGAACCTTCTAATGGAGAGGTTCCTATTACTGAAGCAAGGGGACATGACCGTGAGAGAATACGTGAATAAGTTTATTCAACTTGCTCGGTTCGGTTTAGACTTGGTTAACACAGCTCAGAAGAAGGCCCTACACTTTGCTCGAGGATTGAATGAGCCATTGCACGGTTTGGCCATGTCTCATATACCCATGGGGGCGACCTTCGAGAGTTTGGTAAATATGGCCCTTCTACATGAAGAAGATAAGAGTGGCAAGAAGGAGATCAAGGCAAATGAGTCTCGAGGCAAGAAGGTAGATTCCGGGAAAGGAGGCAAGAACAACAACAACAAGGACAACAAGTCAAGAGAAAGGAGGAAGTGCAACTTCTGTAGGATCACTGGACACATAGCTAAAGACTGTAGGAAGAAGAAGAGGAAGTTGGGCGAGTGCTTTCTCTGTGGAGAATCTGGACATCTCAGCAAGGATTTCCCCAAGAAGCAAGGGCAAACTCAGCGAGCAGGACCCTCTGGAGGGCAGTTGCAGGCTCTCCTCGCTCTTCCAACTCTTGATCAAGGTAGTGTTTCTATAGAAAGTCTTGTTTACATTTCTGATTTTCCTGTTCGTACCTTATTCGATTCTGGCACACCGCATAGTTTTATTCCTTCTGATCTTGTTAAAAGTTTGCACCTAAGTACTAGTCTAGTTGAGGATACCGTTAGTGTTTCAAATCCAATTGGGGGTTCCGCCCATTTATCCATGATCAGTGTGGATTTGTAGATTTCTATCTTGAGTGTAGAATTCGCGTGTAATGCATATGTTCTCGGTCTTATGGGATACAGGTTGATTTTGAGCATAGGGTTGTGAGGCTCATGACTCGCCTTGGTAATACCCTAGAGATTTCTTGTAACCCTATGGGCCCCGTCATGTTGTGTTATCTAGAATCCCTCGACTCATCCATCGATAGTTTGCAATCTGTGAGGGTGTTCAGAGAATATCCTGATGTCTTTGATGAGTAAGATGTTTATCGTGTACACCGATGCGTGTGGCACGGGATTAGGCGCTGTCCTAATGCAAGAAGGGAAGGTGATATGTTTTGGGGGTAGACAACTTAAAGTGCATGAGGAGAACTATCCCACTCATGATTTGGAGTTGGCGGCGATTGTCTTTGCACTTAAATCGTGGCGCCATTATCTTCTAGGCGAAAGGTTTGAGTTATATACTGATCACAAGTCGCTCAAGTACCTCTTCTCGCAGAAAGATTTGAATCTAAGACAGCAGAGGTGGATGTAATTCTTGGCATCATATGACTTCGATATAGCTTATACCCCCGGCAAGGGTAATGTTGTGGCGGATGCGCTAAGCAGAAGAAGGTTGACTTTGAGTCCCTTGTTTGTTGAGATGAAGAGCCTAGAGTTCTTGGCAACCTTTGATTTTGCACCTGCTGTTGGGTCGATGACTGGTTCGTTAGCATCCCTCGAGCTTAGACCTACACTTCTTGATCAAGTTGGGGCTTCATAGAGGGAAGACCCGCAGATAGTCGAGATCATGGACAAGTTGATTCGGGGTGAGACGTCAAGTCACCTCGCTAGATATACAATTGATGACAAAGGATGGCTAAGGCGTGATGGAAGACTATGTGTCCCACGAGTGGGAGACTTAGTAAATAAAGTTCTGGAGGAGGCGCATCACTCGAGGATGACCATACATCCCGGAGGGGATAAGATGTAGCGGGATATGAAGCGCATTTTCTTTTGGGATGGGATGAAAAAGGATGTGGCAGAGTTTGTTTCTAGATGCATTGTTTGCCAACAAGTAAAGGCCGAGTCGAAGAAGCGCGGTGGGCTACTGCATCCATTGGAGGTCCCGCTATGGAAGTGGGGAAGTATCTCTATGGATTTTGTGGATGGATTGCCGAGATCAAGGAAGGGGAATACTAGCATATGGGTCATAGTGGATAGACTCACGAAGAGCGCCCATTTTATTCCGGTGAAGAGCAAGAGGACCGCATCATGGCTAGCATCTGTTTATCTTCGAGAGATAGTGCGATTGCATGGAGTTCCTTCTAGCATAGTTAGCGATCGTGAACCAATCTTCACTAGCCAATTTTGGAGTAGTTTGCAAGAAGCGATGGGTACGCGATTGAATCTAAGTACAGCCTATCACCCACAGACGGATGGCCAGACCGAAATGGTGAATAGGGTACTAGAAGATCTGTTGAGGCTATGCATTCTTGACTTTGGTGGCACTTGGGAAGACCACCTTCCTCTCGTAGAGTTTGCTTATAATAACAGCTACCAAGCAAGCATAGGGATGGCACCATTCGAAGCTTTGTATGGGAGGCCGTGCAAGTCACCAACATGTTGGTGGGAGACGACGAATAAGCTTATACTTGGGCCCGACATGATAAGGGACACATCCGAGAAGGTTGAGTTGATTCGAAGGCGGATGAAAACGGCCCAAGACAGACAGAAATCCTATGCAGACAAGCGAAGAACAGACTTAGAGTTTGAAGTTGGAGATATGGTCTTTGTGAAGGTTTCTCCTTTGCGAAATGTGGTTCGTTTTGGAGCAGTTGGGAAGCTGGCACCAAGGTTCGTAGGATCCTTCCCTATCATAGAGAGGATTGGGAAGATGGCTTATAAGGTGGAATTGCCCGAGAAGCTGGCCGGAGTGCACAATGTTTTTCATGTCTCGCATCTCCGAAAGTGCCTACATGAGTCAGCCGAGGTAGTTGAGCCTAGCATTCTTGAAGACGTGGAGGTAGAGAAAGAGGCAACCATGAGGCGATCTCCGATTCGTATCTTGGGAACGGAGATCAAGAATTTAAGGAATCGAGAAGTCAAGTTAGTAAAGGTTCAGTGGAGTGAAGCCGAAGAGGACGCAACTTGGGAAACCGAGGAGAAGATGCGCGCGCTTCACCCATTTCTTTTTGAGGGTACATTCTCAATCTCTTTTCTTATAAGCTAGCATATCTACCTTTTGCTATCCATGTTTATCTGGTTACTTCGTTAATCCTGTCATCAGAACCTTAGGTAGAAACCCTTTGGATGAAACATGTATTTGAAACATGTTATGCTTGATGTTTGCAAGTGGTTGCAAGTGTTTGCAAGTGGATACTCGTGGATGCATGATACACATTAGGCACTAAGATCGGCTCACACACTTTCATATTGCATATGCATGAGTGCTTATACTTATTCATGGCTGAAACTTGTTATGCTATCATGTGGATGTTGCATATGGATGAATGTTATGTGCACTCATGTAGAGATTATGAATTATGTTAGGAATTTGCATACATATGGACTTATTTCACTAACATACTTTGCATTAAGGAGGTTTACTGAATCAGTAACCGCCTGATTTTCGCATTAGATAAGTACATATACACACACCTTTCGCATATGATCATACATCATTTAGAATCTTTTAAGGACAATGACTGCTCGTGAATGATGTTTTGAGTAGATGGATGATGGATGGTAGGATACGTTCTTCCTTACTTGAAGATTTCGGGGACGAAATCCTTTAAGGTGGGGAGAATGTAACAACCCGTATTTTGAATAACATGTTATAACATTAATCAAGGAAGAATTAAATGTTAAAATCTGAATCAAGGGAAACGGGCTGTGCCATTGCGTTCGTCTCGGAAAAATACGCGAAATAGAGTCCGAGTTTTCGAAAATCAGAGTCCGTATGACCCAGTTATGGCCCGTCGAAGTTTTCAGAAAATCCAGAGTTTAAAAACAGTTCGAAAATCAAATCTGGAGCCAAACAGACTGGGCGGGAAAATTTCCCGCCCAGCCCCAAGTCGACTGGGGAGTCGACTGCCCAGTCGACACCCCTATCGACCTGGGTGGTCGGGCCAGTTTGGCCTGGTGCACCTGTTTTGGCTCCTAGGTCTTGTTTTGTTGGCTTGTGATGTGATTTAATGGCTCAGATCTGAATTAGGGTTAATCCTATGGCCTAAACTAACCTAAACTTCTATATAAGCATCTTTAGACCTATCATAAACCCTCATTAATCATTCCTACAACTAAATTCTACCAAAATGCTCCCTAATCATGGCCTCCATCTTCTTCAACTTGAGAGATTGAGAGCCTAACCTTGATCTAAAGCAAAGGAGCCATCTTTCTTCATCAAAACAAGGATCTTTCTTCTTATTTCTCAAGGCTTGGAGTGGATCTTATCTTTATTTGGGGATTTCTAGTGTGGCTTCGTCTCAATCTTGTTCTATTTTATTCTAGATCTCATAGCCGCGATTTGTAAGCCCCACTCTACTCTTAGATTTAAACTATGAAGTTAATATGATCATGTAGCAAGTTGAAATGAGACTTTTGTGTATAATACTTGTCTTGGGGGCTATATTTGTATGCATAGATCCATTTATGACTCTTTTGATCTATGATTGTGGCACTATCATGAACCTAGTATCATTTACCTTGATTTTTGGGTAGAAAGCTATGAGCTTTATTTGGTGGTTATGCATAATGCAACATAAAACTTGGTAGTTATGCATAAATGCAACATAGAACCATCTTATAACCTTGATGTTAACTCGCATATGATGTTGAACTACATGCTACCCACAAGTTTATCACCCTATGACAACTATTATCATGTTTCACCTTTGCCTATGATGTTGAACTACATGCTAGTTTAATTGCTAAGTTTGATGTCATGCATGTTTTGAGGCCAATAACCTTATATGCTAGTTGTGATGAACACCTTTGCCTCATATATCACCATGTTAAACTTGTGATAGACTTTGCCACTTTATGCCCAACTTATCATATCATTATGTTCCCCCTTTTGATCTATTTGTGTTGATGCGAACTTACGTGCGATGGGGTTACGTTATGGGTAAACTTAAATGACATGAAACATGACTTGAAAATATGACATGTGATTATGCTTGAAAACATGAACGTGGACATGACATGTAGAAAACATGAAAGTGGCCAACTCGAGGTTGGGTTGAGTTTGTAGCATAAATATACCCGGAACCGACCGGCTTAACTAGTGGCTACAAACAATAGGACCCAATGTGAGTAGTTGGTCATATCGCACTTAAAACCCGAGGTTAGACTAGGTTGTGGTGTAAAGCTACCCGGACCCGCCCGGCTTAACTAGTAACCACAACAAAGTCTAATGTGAGAGGTTGGGGTGTATTAAGTAATTAATGCCACATGGTAGGGTTAAGTCATGGACCACTTGAATACTTAACCAATTGAACACGATGGATTGTTGGGGTTAAGTCATGAACCACTTGGGTACTTAACCAACTTGATACATGGTTTGGATAGGGTTAACCACACTTAACCCATTAGAAACCCTAGTTTGCGGGGCCCTTTTCAGCAGTAACCCACCAGGGAGTATCGGGATACCCTAGGGACTAGGCTAGGGGTGGGGAACGATTACTGGGCTAATTGTAAGTGACCAAAAGGGACGGCTAGGTAGGTGCGCCATTGTAGATTCCGGCGGACTATGGTCGTGCACATAGTCCGGGGATGAAAGACAGACATGGGCACCAGTAGGCTTGGACTGTGCGTGCTTGTTTTGTTTCAGTGGCTGGCACCCTAGGGCCCGGATACACCCTAGGGTGGACCTTGCACAGTCGACTACATCTCGCGGTTGGGCCGTATGACACCGACACTTGACGAGTTAGGCTTATAGGGAGCCGATCGACTAGACCGTGTAGTTGGACCTTGATTTAGGTCATCTCATGATGTTGGGCCAATTTTGGGCCAAGGGATCATTTCTTGTTTATACTTGACATGGATTAGAATACTAGTACACTTGGTGCAACTTAACCTTGTATATGCAATGCCACACTTGATCTACCTTGTTAACTTTTCACCATGCCAGTTATCATCCTATGTTTCATCTCTGTTTTACATGTCCAGTTAACTTTATTAGTTTTTATACTAATAGTAGGTAGGACTTACCAGTCTTTTTGACTGACCAGTTTTCTTTCGCCTCTTTTCTTCCGTTCCCTACCCCCCCCCCCCCCAAGGTTCTCAGGGTGGGAACACTAGCACCTAGCTTGGATCTTTAGCTTGCTTTCTGGATAGCTCATGTACTGTTTGGACTTGAGCTCGCTATGGCTTTACCACGTCTACTTTGGGGATAGTTTACTTTATGTTATTTCCAGTTTTCAGTTTATGTTTCTAGACTTGTAGTAGTTGGAAAATAATGACTTAGTACTCTTGATGTAAGTTGACTATGGTTTTGAAATAGTAGTTTTATCCGCTGCTTTACTTACTCTGTTTTACTTATATGTTCTGTCTTGTGATATCTTTATGCATGTTTACCTTGACCAACACCACTCCAAATCCAATGTACTTGCTTAGAGTGACCCTGGCGGAGGTGGGGTGTTACAACCCGACACCCGTCGTCCACAGACCATGGACGGCTTGTATGCTTGTTTGTTTGATTTTGATGTGTAGTTGATTGTGTGATGTGATGTGAAATGAAATAAAATATTTTATAGTTGAAAATAGAATTTTTAACGTGTATTTAAAATGAAATGAAATGAATATAAACAAATCGAAGGATTTGTTTATATACACACATTTGACTGATATTGATTGGGACGATAAATTTTACACATCGCCCAACTACACAAATAAAATCTGTGTTTGATTGATTGAAACCCCACACGGGTATTAAGATGATATATGACATACACTAATCCCAATGATTAGTTGTATGTCGATCGATTGATTGACGGGCTGTTATAAGCGTTAAATATTTATATCTAATGCTTATGCAGTTGTGCGGTGCACTCTGGATGATGGTTGATTATTTATCGTTGTTATTTTATACATGTGTTGTAGAAAATCCATATAATTAACATTATATGGTAATTGATTGGGCCTCATTCCAGTTTTGAAATTGAAATGATTTGAAATTCGAGTTAAATTGAAATGATTTGAAATTCGAATTAAATTGAAATGATTTGAAATTCGAGTTAAATTGAATAGATTTGAAATTCGAATTAAATTGAAATAAATTGAAATTCGAATTAAATTGAAAAGAATTGAAATTCGAATTAGATTGAAATAGAATTGAAATCGTTTTTGAATTGAATTTAAAACGTTTTGAAATTGAACTGAAATCGATTTAAATTGAAACCGATTTGAATTGAAATCGTTTTTGAATTGAATTTAAAACGTTTTGAAATTGAACTAAAATCAATTTAAATTGAAACCGATTTGAATTGAAATGGATTTGAATTGAAATCGAGTTGAAATGAATTTAAAACGAATTTATATTGGAAAGATTCAATTTTGATTTGAATTTGAGATGGAAGTTGAAATCGTTTTGAAAACGAATTTTAAAAGATTTATAGAATACGTTTTAAAAGGAAATCGACGAAGTATATATTATATATATTATATATATAATATAATGGCCTGAATAGAACGCGCCGCGCCGCGGCAGTTCGCGAATTTCGACCATTGACTTCGAATGGACATTGCGGGATATCCGACCGTCGGATTCTCCTAAAACCAGAACCATTGGGCTCATATTGAAAAGAGCTTTCTAACGAATATTAGAGATTTGAAATCTAACGGTTGGATTTGGAATTATGTCCAAATCAAATTTGGAAAAGGTCGCTGTAAGTGCAGTTCGATGGCCGTTGATGGAAATCGACTGTACGGGCCTTGATAAAATTATTAAAAATATCAATAATTTGTGTAAAATCATAAGAAATGATTTGTGAAGAATTGGGATGAAATACTCCATATTTGAAAAGATAAAAATAGATTTTTATCGAAATGAACTAGTTTTGAACTAGAATAATAATTTATTTATTTTAAAATAAATAAATTGAATTTGAAATGGTTTTGAAAATAACCAGAATTTCCAATAATTGAATTGGAATGGATTTGAATCGAAATCATCATCGGAATAGTTCGATGTTGGATTTCGTGATTATACAGATGTTGTTATGGAAATTTGAAAGATATATATATATATATATATATATATATCGTTATTTCCAATAAGATATTTGTTGGTCGTAGAATTTGATATTGAATATAAGCCGATATATTTTCTATTCAGAGCCTTGTATTTAATATCAAATGTGATTTGGGTTTGTCGTGAATGGTGTCTTCATTAACACCGTTCTTAAGCCCAGTTGAGAAAAAGATTAAATCTTTTTATTTAGATTTAATGAAGTGTACCAATTAAATGATACTTAATTGGAATTGAATTGGTATTGATTTTTGGGTTTATCGTGAACAGTGTTTTAAATAACACTTGTTCTTTAACCCGAAAATTGATGGAATATGATTTTGGGTTGTCGTGAACGGTATCTTCAATAATACTGTTCTTAGACCTAAAAGAGTTAAGAAAATCAGAAACTAACTGGAGATTAGTTAAGTTGAATGGTTTCTGGGGTATTGATCTGATGTTGGTTTCGGCCTTCGGGGTTAATACTTAGGGAATTGCTCACTTGCTAATTTATGGTTAGGGACTGATTGAAATGGAATGTGATTTTGGGTTTATCGTGAACCGTGTTTTAAATGACATTGATTCTTTAACCCAGTTAAAGATTAAAACTAAGTGAAGTTTTAATGAATCTTTAATTAGATTGAAAAGATCGAGAATGGAGTATCACCAGTTTTGCTCCAGGCGATAGTTAAATCTTTAATTAGATTTAAACGTGAAATGGTAATTGAATTTACCGATAACACCGTGGTGTTAGATATGAAGTATTACCAGTTTTACTTCATGGGATGAATAGGTTGGGATTGGGAAATAAAATAAATGATCACTTCGGTGTGGATCGCTAATCCCGACTAGTTTGAATTGATATTCAAAAGTAGATTAAAGAATAAATTTAAAGGAATTTATCTTTGATAAAATTAATGGGAACCTCTCCCTAAGAATGTAAAATTTAGAAACTAACTGTAGGTTATCTAAGCAGAACGGTTTCCTGGGTATTGATCTGATGTTGGTTTCGGCCTTCGGGGTTAATATTTGGGGAATTATTCTCTTGTTGATTTACGGTTAGTGACTGATGAATTGGAATGAGGCGTATGTTGTGTTTGTGTAACACTTGTTTATTATATACGCGAGTTATTTGGAAAGACCGGGTTTATCCCATTTTGAATAACTGATACGACGATAAGTCGAAGATGAAGACGGTGGTTGAAGACCGGATGTCTTCACGTCGTATGGGTGGTTACTGATGATCTTGATTGGGTCGTACACCCAAGAGGAGGGAATCAGTTGGTGATCGTCCAGACGTACTTGGAGATCAATGGATATGCGGGGTACTTGGTGCCTCCGGTTTCGTTCAGACCCAGAACGAACTTGTAAATGGACTGTGTGTCTGACATTGGATTTTAATCTGTGTGATTGATTTCTATTAAATATATATCTGTTTGGCGGCGGAGAATTTATTCTCTTGCTTAACGCTCTTCTCTGAGACGTACGAGCTCAGAGGTTATATGCTGATGGATATCAAACGCATGGAGTGAATTGCCTGTGTGGCATGCCTATGTGGAAAATGATCAAGGCTTCTGTTGAAAAGCAAAGTCTTGTGGTTGATGATCAAAGCATGACCTGTGTGGCATAGCTTTGTGTAGCGTTGATTCGCGAGCCTCACACCCCGGTTGTGAACCAGAAACGGGAGAGGACCTCAGGGAGGACATGCGTCTCTTTCTAGTTAGAAGTGGCGTCAGTGGTTTTACACGCCTTGACGAGTTTGACTTATGTGGTTGTTGGTTTGCGAGGCGCCTCGGATATATCGGTGACTATGTGAAGCCGATGGAGTCATTCGTTGGCTCATTTACACCCCATAGGGCGGGGAGACGTATTGTTCAGGCACTATAATCCACTCCGTGTGGACCGGCCCTGACGATCCATGGTGCAGTTGCGGCTGTTCCTAAGGCTCGGGCTAGAGAGTCTCGAATTAGCACAGGACGATCCCTTTGCCTTGGTTCACAGATGGAAATCCAACTTCCGATACGTGACTTTGCGGTTTTGATTGTAATCCTATATATGGCGACATAGTGGGATGGGGCGCTCATGCCGCCTTTGATTGATATTTATGATTGTATATAAAATCAGAAACTAACTGGAAACGAGCTAAGATGGGTGGTTTCCTGGGTATTAGTCTTATGTTGGTTTCGGCCTTCGGGGTTAATACTTAGGGAATCGTTCTCTTACTAATTTACGGTTGGAGTCTGATTAAGAATTAAAAACATGAAATTTAGCGTATCAAGCATTCTTTGGCTATTATAAGGTAAAAACACTATCCTCCGGTTGCGTTGCATTGTGTGATGGGACCTGGGTCTTATAATAGCTTCATTTTTCTTTATTTAGCATTGCGTTGTTTGTTTATGCACTGGTATTCTTGGGAGGAAACCCGTTCCGTGTTATACGGCGTGGTCCCTTGATTTACCTAACTTTAAAATAAAGATTAATAACTGTTATAGTTCTCACACCAGTCCCATGACTGACCTGGAGTTTATTGTTTTAACCTAAACTCTGGGTGCCCTTATTTTGACACGGAAAGCTAGTAGTTTTGGTTTTGCAGATTTATATTCACAGGATCCTGGTTTACAGCTGGAACGATATCCGGAAGGCTTTGTATCCGTATATCTCCTTCAGTTGTATTTTGTATTATTTTCTGCTGCTATGTAATGTATTGTAATCTCTAATATTTTCTGTGTAATATTTGTTCATACTCTGTATATTCTTGTAATCTGATGAAATTGTTGTAATATACAATGAAATGTTCTTCTGTCTGCTTTCCGATGTGTTTTGTCCTCAATTCAATCCGGGCTTTCCTTACCGGGGAAGTTCAGGTCGTTTCAGCTGGTATCAGAGCTTTGGTTTACAAAGCTCAGAGAACAAGACACATTAGAACCATTCGGAAGAATTCATCAGAATTGGATTAGTAATATCCAATAAGAATGACTCATTAGAGATGGGAGCAGTAGTATCCTAGAACGAGTGTGAAGAGTATATTTTAAAAATGAAATTTTGTTTTGAAAATTTAAATCAATTATTCGTATTTGATTATTTATTTAATATTGATTTGGACAATCCAGTATATAAAGATTTTGCGTATACGTCTGATCCGCGTGTATTTGAAGTTTTAATATACTGGATAGATATAGAATCACACTCTAGTCGCCCGAAGACGACTCTGATGATAGTCTAGACATCATCAGAATTGGTATTCGAGTTTCGAAGGTATGATATCTATATATTTCCATTAGACTAGTGTGAGAACCAAAATTATATAGGGCTTATTGTTGTGATTTTGCATCAAAAATCTGATTTTTAGACCATATATCAAAGTTATAAATTTGAAATGATAACCAACAAATTGATTGCTGGTTGAGTTATTTGATTATTGTTTGAATAATTAAATTTGGACCATTTAGCCAAATTGTACCAAATATTGAGTTGTATTGGAAATTAGTCGCATTTGCATGCATATACATGTACTTACATTGAACAGGTCATAGCAAGAAGGCTAGAGCAGAAGAATAAAATTGTTTGCCCTACAAATAGGTATATGTTTACCATAATTTACTGTTTTATTTGGGTGATGATGATTTTATGAGCTGATTGGCTTTTTCTTTTTCTTTTGGATTGAAGAAGGCCATGGGAGGCTATATGAAATATCCCGAAGTCCTCGGTGCAGGGGAGGTTATGGCGAAATTTTTCAAAAATTTAGGGTGTTAGCCAAATTTTTGAAAAATTTGAAAAGTTCTTAGAAACTGAAAATATGAAGAACTTAAGCCGTAGTGAAAATATTGAAAGTTGAGTTGATTTATTAAACAACTTTCGGCTTCGTTCCTTTTCGGGGACGAAAAGTTTTAAGTGGGGGAGATTGTAATAATCCGGAAATTCTGAGCCAATTTAAAATTTTTATTTTGGCAATTTTAGTGAATTTAGAATAGTTAAAATGGATTATTTTAAATAATATCGACGAAAAATTTCTTTTGAATAGAATTCGAACATATATATTTATATACGTCGTCGTTAGAATATAAATATTTATTTATATATATAAAAGGAATTGAAAATGGCGCGGTAGTTCGATAATTCGATTTCAAAATTCAAATGAATGTACCGGGTGCAAAATAAACCGGATTTTAGCGAAACCAAAAACATTAGAATCTGTTTGAGGATATCTTTCCAACGAATCCGAAAAATCAAAATTTCATAGCGGGGATAAAAAGTTATGCCCAGATGAAAATTCAGAATAGGCGCTATGGAATTCTGGCCCTTAAAAATGGAAATGTTGCAAACGACCTCAAATTTCGACGAAACCAGTTTTGTTGGATCCGTGATGTCAATTTATTGCTAGATTCCAATTTTCATAATTTTTCGAATCAATATGTGAGCGGGGCAAAGGAAAACGCATTTGACCAGTTTTAGTTGATTTTAATCGACTGGAAATTGGCCATTTTTCAAACGGTCTCAGAATTCGATGAAACTGGCTTTGTTAGGACCATATCGCCAATACGAAGCTAGAAAATATTTTTCGAGGATTTTTCGAGTTAGTATGTGGCCCCGGTAAATTGAAATGTACCTTTAAAATTGAATATACAGATTTATATTTTGATTTGAACGGAAACTGATCGTAACAGCCGAACTGGCTCACGATACATATCCCATTGGGTTCGGAATGTGGGTAATACGCTAGGGACGACAGTCGGTGGGTTCAAATCCGAGTTCGAAAATAAAAAGTTACTTTTAGAAAGAATAAAATATTAATTAAATAAAATTATATAAACCTACCCTTACCCCTCTCTCAGTCAACGCTCTCCCTCTCTCTCCTCTTCTTCGTTCACGATAACAGAGAAAAAAATAAAAATAAAACCCAATCGGAACCCTGCCTCCTCGAGCAAGCCACCACCACTGACGCAGGGACCGCGCCCCTCCCCAAAGCCGCCAGCGCGACGGCACTCAAACCCCCCATCCTCCTGCGATGTGCTGAAACCCCCCCAAGGCGTGCCTTCTTCTCCGACACCCACCCTCCTCCAACGATGGTACACCAGCAACCTCCTCTGTAAAGATCAAATAAAAGTGAGTCTTTATTTTATTTTATTTTATTTTAACTTCATTTATTTATGTAAAGAAAGGGCTGATCTTTATATGAACAACCACCCTATAAAGCTGAGATTTTTTATTTTAAAACTGAAGTTTACATGATTTTAAAAACTGAAATTAGGAATGTTTTTGAAAATATATATACATCATGTTAAAAGGTTTGGTTTTTAATTTATAAAAGCTATGATTTTTATGTGGCGAAAGATATGGTTTTTAATAAAGTGAAGATAGGGTTTTTAATTATATAAAAATACGATTTTTATATAAGGGGCATATTAAAAATATAATTTTTATAAGATAGAGAATATAAAAATTCAATTTTTATATATATGAAGTAACGATAAAAATTCGATTTTTATATATATGAAGTAACGATAAAAATTCGATTTTTAAAATGAACATCATATTAAAAATATGATTTTTACTATGAACAACGTGAAAAGAAGTGAGATGGAACAGATTGAAATCAAAAAGGAATTCAGACGGTTCAGAAATTCAGAAATGAAATGGAGGAGTGGAACCCAAAGGTGAGAACTCCTCACTTTTAATTTATTTTCTAGTTGAAATATATACTAGGATGCAGACAGTGTTTAGTAGCACCCGACACCCGTCGTCCACAGACCATGGACGGCTTGTATGCTTGTTTGTTTGATTTTGATGTGTAGTTGATTGTGTGATGTGATGTGAAATGAAATAAAATATTTTATAGTTGAAAATAGAATTTTTAACGTGTATTTAAAATGAAATGAATATAAACAAATCGAAGGATTTGTTTATATACACACATTTGACTGATATTGATTGGGACGATAAATTTTACACATCGCCCAACTACACAAATAAAATTTGTGTTTGATTGATTGAAACCCCACATGGGTATTGGGATGATATATGACATACACTAATCCCAATAATTAGTTGTATGTTGATCGATTGATTGACAGGCTGTTATAAGCGTTAAATATTTATATCTAATGCTTATGCAGTTGTGCGGTGCACTCTGGATGATGATTGATTATTTATCATTGTTATTTTATACATGTGCTGTAGAAAATCCATATAATTAACATTATATGGTAATTGATTGGGCCTCATTCCAGTTTTGAAATTGAAATGATTTGAAATTCGAATTAAATTGAAATGATTTGAAATTCGAATTTCAATTGAAATGATTTGAAATTCGAGTTAAATTGAATAGATTTGAAGTTCGAATTAAATTGAAATAAATTGAAATTCGAATTAAATTGAAAAGAATTGAAATTCGAATTAGATTGAAATAGAATTGAAATCGTTTTTGAATTGAATTTAAAACGTTTTGAAATTGAACTGAAATCGATTTAAATTGAAACTGATTTGAATTGAAATCGTTTTTGAATTGAATTTAAAACGTTTTGAAATTGAACTGAAATCGATCTAAATTGAAACCGATTTGAATTGAAATGGATTTGAATTGAAATCAAGTTGAAATGAATTTAAAACGAATTTATATTGGAAAGATTCAATTTTGATTTGAATTTGAGATGGAAGTTGAAATCGTTTTGAAAACGAATTTTAAAAGATTTATAGAATACGTTTTAAAAGGAAATCGACGAAGTATATATTATATATATAATATAATGGCCTGAATAGAACGCGCCGCGCCGCGGCAGTTCGCGAATTTCGACCATTGACTTCGAATGGACATTGCGGGATATCCGACCGTCGGATTCTCCTAAAACCAGAACCATTGGGTTCATATTGAAAAGAGCTTTCTAACGAATATTAGAGATTTGAAATCTAACGGTTGGATTTGGAATTATGTCCAAATCAAATTTGGAAAAGGTCGTTGTAAGTGCAGTTCGATGGCCGTTGATGGAAATCGACTGTACGGGCCTTGATAAAATTATAAAAAATATCAATAATTTGTGTAAAATCATAAGAAATGATTTGTGAAGAATTGGGATGAAAAACTCCATATTTGAAAAGATAAAAATAGATTTTTATCGAAATGAACAAGTTTTGAACTAGAATAATAATTTATTTATTTTTAAAATAAATAAATTGAATTTGAAATGGTTTTGAAAATAACCAGGATTTCCAATAATTGAATTGAAATGGATTTGAATCGAAATCATCTTTGGAATAGTTCGATGTTGGATTTCGTGATTATACAGATGTTGTTATGGAAATTTGAAAGATATATATATATATATATATATATATATATATATCGTTTTTTCCAATACGATATTTGTTGGTCGTATATTTGATATTGAATATAAGCCGATATATTTTCTATTCAGAGCCTTGTATTTAGTATCAAATGTGATTTGGGTTTGTCATGAATGGTGTCTTCATTAACACTGTTCTTAAGCCCAGTTGAGAAAAAAATTAAATCTTTTTATTTAGATTTAATGAAGTGTACCAATTAAATGATACTTAATTGGAATTGAATTGGTATTGATTTTTGGGTTTATCGTGAACAGTGTTTTAAATAACACTTGTTCTTTAACCCGAAAATTGATGGAATATGATTTTGGGTTGTCGTAAACGGTATCTTCAATAATACTGTTCTTAGACCCAAAGGAGTTAAGAAAATCAGAAACTAACTGGAGATTAGTTAAGTTGAGTGGTTTCTGGGGTATTGATCTGATGTTGGTTTCGGCCTTCGGGGTTAATACTTAGGGAATTGCTCACTTGCTAATTTATGGTTAGGGACTGATTGAAATGGAATGTGATTTTGGGTTTATCGTGAACCGTGTTTTATATGACATTGATTCTTTAACCCAGTCAAAGAATAAAACTAAGTGGAGTTTTAATGAATCTTTAATTAGATTGAAAAGATCGAGAATGGAGTATCACCATTTTTGCTCCAGGCGATAGTTAAATCTTTAATTAGATTTAAACGTGAAATTGTAATTGAATTTACCGATAACACCGTGGTGTTAGATATGAAGTATTACTAGTTTTACTTCATGGGATGAATAGGTTGGGATTGAGAAATAAAATAAATGATCACTTCGGTGTGGATCGCTAATCCCGACTAGTTTGAATTGATATTCAAAAGTAGATTAAAGAATAAATTTAAAGGAATTTATCTTTGATAAAATTAATGGGAACCTCTCCCTAAGAATGTGAAATTTAGAAACTAACTGTAGGTTAGCTAAGCAGAACGGTTTCCGGGGTATTGATCTGATGTTGGTTTCGGCCTTCGGGGTTAATATTTGGGGAATTATTCTCTTGTTGATTTACGGTTAGTGACTGATGAATTGGAATGAGACGTATGTTGTGTTTGTGTAACACTTGTTTATTATATACGCGAGTTATTCGGAAAGACCGGGTTTATCCCATTCTGAATAACTGATACGACGATAAGTCGAAGTTGAAGATGGTGGTTGAAGACCGGATGTCTTCACGTCGTTTGGGTGGTTACTGATGATCTTCATCGGGCCGTACACCTAAGAGGAGGGAATCAGTTGGTGATCGTCCAGACGTACTTGGAGATCGATGGATATGCAGGGTACTAGGTGCCTCCGGTTTCGTTCAGACCCAGAATGAACTTGTAAATAGACTGTGTGTCTGACATTGGATTTTAGTCTGTGTGATTGATTTCGATTAAATATATATCTGTTTGGTGGTGGAGAATTTATTCTCTTTCTTAACGCCCTTCTCTGAGACGTACGAGCTCAGAGGTTATATATTGATGGATATCAAATGCATGGAGTGAATTGCCTGTGTGGCATGCCTATGTGGCAAATGATCAAGGCTTCTGTTGAAAATCAAAGTCTTGTGGTTGATGATCAAAGCACGGCTTGTGTGGCATAGCTTTGTGTAGCGTTGATTCGCGAGCCTCACACCCCGGTTGTGAACCAGAAACGGGAGAGGACCTCAGGGAGGACATGCGTCTCTTTCTAGTTAGAAGTGGCGTCAGTGGTTTTACACGCCCTGACGAGTTTGACTTATGTGGTTGTTGGTTTGCGAGGCGCCTCGGATATATCGGTGACTATGTGAAGCCGATGGAGTCATTCGTTGGCTCATTTACACCCCATAGGGCGGGGAGACGTATTGTTCAGGCACTATAATCCACTCCGTGTGGACCGGCCCTGACGATCCATGGTGCAGTTGCGGCTGTTCGTGAGGCTCGGGCTAGAGAGTCTCGAATTAGCATAGGACGATCCCTTAGTCTTGGTTCACAGATGGAAATCCAACTTCCGATACGTAACTTTGCGGTTTTGATTGTAATCCTATATATGGCGATATAGTGGGATGGGGCGCTCACGCCGCCTATGATTGATATTTATGATTGTATATAAAATCAGAAACTAACTGGAAACGAGCTAAGATGGGTGGTTTCCTGGGTATTAGTCTGATGTTGGTTTCGGCCTTCGGGGTTAATACTTAGGGAATCGTTCTCTTACTAATTTACGGTTGGAGTCCGATTAAGAATTAAAAACATGAAATTTAGCGTATCAAGCATTCTTTGGCTATTATTGGGTAAAAACCCTATCCTCCGGCTTGCGTTGCATTGTGTGATGGGACCTGGGTCTTATAATAGCTTCATTTTTCTTTATTTAGCATTGCGCTGTTTGTTTATGCACTGGTATTCATGGGAGGAAACCCGTTCCGTGTTATACGGCGTGGTCCCTTGATTTACTTAACTTTAAAATAAAGATTAATAACTGTTTAGTTCTCACACCAGTCCCATGACTGACCTGGAGTTTATTGTTTTAACCTAAACTCTGGGTGCCATTATTTTGACACGGGCAGCTAGTAGTTTTGGTTTTGCAGATTTATATTCATAGGATCCTGGTTTACAGCTGGAACGATATCCGGAAGGCTTTGTATCCATATATCTCCTTCAGTTGTATTTTGTATTATTTTCCGCTGCTATGTAATGTATTGTAATCTCTGATATTTTCTGTGTAATATTTGTTCATACTCTGTATATTCTTGTAATCTGATGAAATTGTTGTAATATACAATGAAATGTTCTTCTGTCTGCATTCCGATGTGTTTTGTCCTCAATTCAATCCGGGCTTTCCTTACCGGGGAAGTTCGGGTCGTTTCAATTTTCTTGTAAGAAAATATGCCTAAACTCAGAGAGTAACGTAAGTTAATCGCATAAAATATTATTTCCTGTATTTTCGAAAATTCAGCATAGATGCATATTCCAATGAATCATGCAACACACACATAGATGCATATTCCGAAAAATATACGTGATAAAATGTGCAACAATTTCTGTTGGTAACCAACTTTAGTTGCATGTTCATTTTTTTGTTATAAAATTAGGTAAACATTTTGTCATCCTACAAATGACAACAACCATAATTAATGGACAACTGAAAATAGAATTGATTTCAAGTTACCCTACTATGAAAATGATAAAATTTTGGTGCATAATAATGTAGACTCGTATCAGAATTTGAGTTTGTAGAGTCGAGCATATGGACATACATGTAGTTTAAACAAATCAATCAATACCACACACATGATAATGAGTTATACACTTCAGATGCAAATACAGACCAATGCCCAAACCAAACTCACTTATTGGCTAGGATTCTTACCCTCTTTGAAAGGCAACTTATACAATGTCAACATATCCAAGATTCAATTCCTAATCACCACTTGATAATAACCAACTAGAACGAGGTTCCATGCTACTTATAAAATTCAAAGGACCATCTATCTTGATCTTGTCAGTCAATTTCGTTACTTCATGCATGAAAGATCTCGCATATGATGAAATAAACTGTAAACGTCTGAATTCCATGCTTAAGAGATTTATGAACTTGGAAAATAATTTAAATTATGAAATCACCGATGGTTCATAATAGAAAATACATTATAAGAGCATTTCCAAAGGTTTTGTTTCAAAAGATGCAGTTACCAGTATACTGATCATATCCAGTATCTATCATAGAACAGAGGAACTAATGTACAGATCTTAAGATTCAAGTATCTACTAAATTTACTGTATTTTACTACTACTGATGATGTTCACGCATTCACAACCGGTACTGGTTTACTAGAGTCGGTCAATTTTTAGTTGCTAAAAAGAAAATAAAGGCCCAACTGGAATACACAAGCAGATGTACTAAAACAAACTGCTCTTAAACTAAAACAAATCCCAATGAAGCATCTGGTCGCATAATGGAATCAAATTAAATAAAAAGGCTAAGGCTCAGCATACCCGTTTAGCTTTCCTTTCGTACTAAAAATGACAAGACTGACTTCAACATCGCAAAGCATGGCAAGCTCGTTCGCCTTTTTCAACACTTTGTTCCTCCTCTTGGAAAAGCTCACTTGTCTGCTCGTCTTCTCTTCTATTCGCCTTAATGGCACTCACCCCCTTCCCATTATCAGTTTCGCTTTATCAAGTTAATTTCGAAATTACAAATATGATTAAGGCCTAATATTTGATCGACACATCTTGCTTTTGTGGAGGAATGTCGGAGGCTGACGACGAACTTAGAGTTTTAGCAGCATAACCCATTTGTTATCAATCGGTAATGGTGGTAGATAAAGCCATTGTTTCAAAAAAGGATCATCTTCAAATTGTAACACCCCGAAAATTCTATAACTATGAAATTCATGAATTAAAGTATAATTAATTTCAAATCAAAGAACTAAGGGAAACGGGATACGCCATTGCGTTCGTCTCGGAAAAATACGCGAAATAGAGTCCGAGTTTTCGAAAAACGGATATCGTATGAAGAAGTTATGGACGAACGAAGTTGGGCGAAAAACCGAAAAAGGGCCAGAATGCACTGGCGCACTTCGGAAGTGCGCCAGAACAAAAATGAACTGGCGCACCTGTGAAGTGCGCCAGTGCATTTTTGACCTGGCGCACCTGCCAAGTGCGCCCAGGTCAAAAATGACCTGCTGGCTAGGTCTGGTCTAGCCCTGGCTGGCCAGGTCGGTGTGTGGTCGAATTTCTGTGGTCTGCTTTGTCATTAGGGCTAGGTGGCGGGTTTTTATTGGTCTCTCTTCCTAATGAATGGCTATGATCTAACCTGGCAACATCAATGGTCCTAATCAATTCCTAACCTCTATATAAACAACCCTAGACTAAACCCTAATCTATTCATTCAAAATAAGATTATAGCCGCCATGTTGCTGAGGAACGACAAAGAGTAGCCGCCGACTAGAGAGAGAGTTAGGAAGAAAGTTCTAAAGCCTAAAGCAATTCAAGCAACCTAAAGCTAATCAATTCAACAAAGGAATCGTGTCTCTTAATTAGAGAATTCGCCGCAACCATTGTAAGTAGAGTATTACTTTGGTATAATAAACAACTGTGTTGATGTGTATGCTTGAATTGTGGCAATGAAAGTAATTCATATTTATGCGTTCTTATCAATTTATATACGTTTGGATATTATGAATTATGCTATAAAGAACTACATGCGGTAGTTCTATACAAGTTTACGTTTGGAATATTGCGCAAATTATGTTATCTATGTTGAAGCTACATGTATGTAGTTGATTGAAATTTATGCGAATTTGGGCTTTGTTATTATGCTATCACGATGTATATTTGTGCATAAACCATTTTGCAAGTAATTGAACAAGTTTGGTTGTTATAGTTCATATGAAACTATGTTGGAATTTTGACACCATAATCCATGTATTTGCAAAACTTATGAATATGGCTAGGCTATAAATGATATTTGGCATAATTGAAACCTATGATTAAGTCTATCTTGTTTAAAAGAATTATATGATGACATATGTGAGACATGGCTAGGTTAGACTCAAAAATCCCTTTTTGCAAGTTTTAAAGCAAACACCATGTTTAGGAATATTTATGTATAAGTATGTTTATACCATCGTTATGTGATTAGACTTAAACCATGATTAAGTTGAACAATGCTTTTGTGTTGGTAACAAAGTATTCCCTTTGTAAACATGAAGAAACCTTATGAACATGACATGTTTATGCCATGAACAAAATTTAACTTTACATATGCCATGTTTATGCCAAAAGTATTTATGCCATGTTTATGTTTGACATTATGCTATGCTTATGCTAGAAATATTTACGACATGCTCATGTTTGACATTATGCCTAAATAAAAATGTAGGTTAATGTTGTAGTTAAACCTATGCAAGTTCACATGCTTTGATTCATGTCACCTATGTTACCATTATGAAAGTACACCAGTTTCTATTATGTATTCCCAACGTCTTATGCAAGTTCATGCGCTCACCTTCCCCTCTTTGTGTATACGCCAAAAGCCTCCCCTTTCGCATGGCTAAATTGGGCTTTAAAAGGCTAAGCCCAATATATATGAACGGACGTGTAAAACGGGGGAAAATAACGTTGGGTTAAAGATTAATTAATGAATGAAAATATAAAATAGAAGGGCCCAAATTCAAGTATGGGTTGGGCCCATGATTGGTGTAACCTTTACACCATTTACTTAATAATGGGCCGCAAATATTTACATATAAATAAAGAAGAATGACAAGATATGTAAATGTAGAAAATACGATGTGTTTAACCCGAGGTTGGATTGAGTTGTGATGTAAACCTGCCCGGAACCGCCCGGCTGTCCAGTAGTCACAACAATACCTATCCAATGTGAGAGGTTAAACATGGAGCCCAGCAAGGACCCGAGGTTAGACTGAGTTGTGGCGTAAGACTGCCCGGAACCAACCGGCAACAGGCAGCCACAACAATACCTGTCTAATGTGAGAGGTCCGGGCCTTAATAAGACAATTAAGGCTGAGTCGGGATTGTTAGGATTAAGTGGACTAAAGACTTAATCAAAATGGAACATGCTAAACTAAACGGACTGGTGGGGTTAGGTTAGGAAACACTTAACCAACTTAGCATGTTGGCTAGAGATAGAAAACCTAGTAACGGGGGACCCTTTTCAGCAGTAACCCTAAAAGGTGTATCAGGATACCCTGAAACTAGGCAGGGTGGGGCACGATTACTGGGCTGATTGTAAGAGGTCAAAATCGACGGCGGTGGTGTAGCAGTGTAGGTTCTAACGGTGTGCGGGCGTGCACGCACTCCGGCGCAGAAAAATAAAGCACTGGACACCAGTAGCATACCTTTGCACTCTAAGGTTGTGTCGGGTTGCCACTATGGGACTTGATACACCCCATGGTGGGACCAGCATAGGTAACTACAGACATCGGGGGCCGTAAGACACATGTAACTATGCGAGTAGGAGCCGATCATCGTAGAATGGATCACATCACCCTGATTTTGGGGTGCAAATTGGAAACTAGTTTATATGGGTTCAGAGGTTAACATGGGGTACGATAGTATATTCGACCCTAGATAACTTAACCAAGTTTATAATGTTGCCCACTTCCTGTTTTACTTATCATACCCAGTTCTTTATTCATAGACAAAGTAGTACTAGACTTACTCAGGCTTTATGTCTGACTCTATTTTTCTTTCGTCTTCTTTCTTCCGTTTCCCCCCCCCCCCCCAGGCCCTCAGGGAGGGAACACAGCAGCTTGACCTACCTCAACATCCAGCTTGAAGAAGAGAAATGTATTGCTTGGACTTTCCTGTTTTGAACTATGGCTTTGGACAATCCACTATGGGGCTTTGGCAGTTTGTCTATGTTTTATTTATGCTTCTTTAAAAATAATGTACTCAAGACAGATTATGAAGTGTTATGTTATGTTTTTGGAAAGGATGTTGTTGTAACACGTATTTGACTTGATGAAATAAAGTTTGTTGTTCTTCCGCTGTTTACAAATATGTGTTCTTATATCTGTCTTGTATATCTGTGACTTGTACTTATAAACCTCCACCAAAATTAGGGCATTCCCTTTGAGAGTGACCCTAACGGAGGTGGGGTGTTTCACTTGGTATCAGAGCATAGGTTTACCAGATAAGATAAAAAGTTCTAAAAATTTATTTTCAAAAAGGAAATTTAAAGTAGCATTTTTAAAAGAAAAATATTATTTTATTTTAAAAAGGCAAAAGTCCACTCCCCAAAGCCATAGGAACTATCTCTTATCCTTCGTTTTGAATCTATCCTTTCTGTTTCAGCATGTCTGGAGACCTTGCTCCCCAGCTGCTGACGCTTTCACTTCTCCTCCTCCACGTGAACCAGCAAGCGGAAGAGTCCCAGAGTAGGAAGACGAATAATAGTCAAACAAGAAAGGATCGTAACAGTAATAATAAGAAACGGGAAAAAAGGAAATGCAATTTTTGTGGTACGGAAGGGCACATAGCCAAGGATTGTAGAAAGAGGAAAAGAAAGCAAGGAGAATGTTTTCATTGTGGGGAGACTGGACACATCAGCAAAGACTGCCCTGAGAAGACAGACTTTGAGAAGGGCGGGAGAGGCAACAAAGAGAAGAGGAAGTGCAATTTCTATGGCAAAGTGGGGCACTTAGTAAAGGACTACCGGAAAAAGAAGGCCAAGGAGAATGGTGGGTGCTTTTCATGCGGTCAGACAAGCCATAGGGCTAAGGACTGCCCAAAGAAACGAGGACAGGGGCAGGGCGCTGGATCCACCCCAGGGGCACAGGTTCATGTGCTAGAAGCGCCACCATTGCAACAGCGAGGTATAAATATTTCTGTAGAAAGTGTAGTTTATCTTTATGATCACCCCGTTCGCACTTTGTTTGATTCTGGCGCATCACACTCCTTTATCTCGTCTGCTTTAGTAGAATCTCTGCACCTAAAAACTAGTATGGTAGAGGACCCCTTAATTGTTTCAAACCCAATTGGGGGCCCAGCTCATTTGTCTATGATCTGTTTGGATTTGAAAATTTCTATCCTAAGTGTAGAATTTCAATGTAGTGCCTTTGTTTTGGGCTTTTCGGGGTATGGTTTGATTTTGGGTATGGATTGGCTATCCCGTAATGGGGCCATCCTTGATTGTGAGAAAAGGGTTGTTAGGCTCCTAACCCAGCTCGGTAATACTTTGGAAATTTCTTGTAATCCCTCGTATGCAGTTATGCTTAGTTATCTTGAATCGCTAGATGCCTCTGTTGAAAACTTGTAATCAGTTAGAGTGGTCCGGGAATATCCGGATGTCTTTGAAGAGGTGAAGGGCTTGCCTCCGAAGCGGGAAATAGACTTCCGCATATATCTTGTAGATAATGCAAAGCCCGTTGCGTTGCCCGTGAGACATATGGCTCCACAAGAAAGGAAAGAGCTCAGTAAACAGATTAAAGAGCTTCTAGAAAAGGGGTTCATTAGGAGGAGCATTTCAGAATGGGGCGCTCCAGTGGTGTTCGCTACAAAGGCGGATGGTTCACTCCGTCTATGCGTTGACTATAGGGAGCTCAACAAGCTAACGAAAAAGAATAGGCATCCTCTCCCTAGAATTGACGATTTATTTGACCAGCTTGTAGGAGCGTCTGTTTACTCCCAACTCGATTTAGCAACCGGTTTTCATCAGCTAAGGGTGGCTGAAGATAGCATCGATAAAACGGCGTTCAGAACCCCAGACGGTTTCTTTGAATGGCTTGTCATGCCTTTCGGTTTGACAAATGCACCTTCTTACTTCGTGGACCTAATGAGTAGGGTATTTAGAGATTTCCTCAACAAATTCGTAGTGGTCTTCGTAGATGATATCCTTATCTTCTCAAAGAGTGAAGAGGAACATGCTCAGCACTTAAGGGCAATCATGGAAACTTTGCGAGTCCATCAACTAAAAGCCAAGTTCTCCAAATGCCACTTTTGGAGAGAAGAGGTGAGGTTCCTTGGGCACATAGTATCCAAACAAGGGTTAGCGGTGGACCCTGCTAAGGTAGTGGCGGTACAAGATTGGAAGACACCAAGGAATGCAACTGAGGTCCGAAGCTTTCTAGGACTAGCAGGTTTCTATCGAAAATTCATAAGGGATTTTGCGAAAATCTCAGCTCCGCTCACGAAATTGACTAAGAAGAATCTAGTGTTCAATTGGGATTTGGATTGCGAGTTTGCTTTCCAACGACTAAAAAGGGCTCTCACAACAGCCCCAGTTTTGACGCTGCCAGATGGGAGCAAGATGTTCACTGTTTATACGGGTGCATGTGGGACAGGGCTAGGCGCCGTCTTAATGCAAGAAGGAAGGGTAGTAGCATATGGCGGGAGGCAGTTGAAGGTGCACGAAAAGAACTACCCAACCCACGATCTCGAGTTAGCCGCCATCGTCTTTGCACTCAAGTCTTGGCGACACTATCTCCTAGGTGAGAAGTTCGAACTTTACACTGACCATAAATCGTTGAAATATCTTTTCTCGCAGAAGGATCTTAACTTGAGGCAACAAAGATGGATGGAGTTTCTTGCCTCGTACGATTTCGAAATCTCCTACACTCCGGGCAAAGGCAACGTAGTGGCAGACGCGTTGAGCCGAAAGAAATTGACCCTAAGCCCGTTGTTTGTTGAAAGACAAAGCCTAGAGTTTATAGCCAGCTTCGACTTTAGGCCCTCCTCCGATTTCGTACCGGGCTTGCTTGCATCTCTCGAAGTGCGCCCAACTTTAGTGGATTCAGTAGGGACAGCACAACGCGAAGACCCTCAGCTTGTGGAAATAATTGATAGGCTAATTAGGGGAGAGACTTCAAGTCACCTCAACAGATACTCCATTGACGATAAGGGTGTACTAAGGCGAGATGGAAGACTATGCGTCCCACAGACAAACGATTTAATAAAGAAGGTTCTCGAGGAAGCACATCACTCCAAGATGACGATACACCCAGGCGGAGATAAAATGTACAAAGACATAAAAAGGACTTTCTTCTGGAACGGCATGAAAAAGGACGTGGCAGAGTTCGTTTCTAAGTGTATGGTGTGCCAACAGGTTAAGGCGGAACAGAAAAAGCCTGGCGGGCTGCTACATCCTTTGGAGGTCCCGCAGTGGAAGTGGGATAGCATCTCAATGGACTTCATCGATGGGCTGCCTAGGTCTAGGAGAGGCAACACTAGTATTTGGGTAATAGTGGATAGGCTTACTAAAAGCGCCCACTTTTTACCTGTCAAAAGTAAGAGAACTGCCTCATCCCTAGCATCACTTTACCTCAAGGAAATCGTGCGACTCCATGGAATACCATCTAGCATTGTTAGTGACCGAGACCCCATCTTCACCAGCGAATTTTGGCGGAGTCTGCAAGAAGCAGTAGGAACGCAGTTATGCTTGAGCACAGCCTATCATCCCCAAACCGACGGCCAAACAGAGAGAGTGAACAGAGTTTTGGAAGACCTTTTAAGGCTATGCGTCCTCGACTTCGGAGGGACATGGGAAGACCACCTTCCTTTGGTGGAATTTGCCTACAACAACAGCTATCAAGCAACCATAGGAATGGCGCCCTTCGAAGCTTTATATGGAAGACCGTGTCGATCACCCACTTGTTGGTGGGAATCCACGGATAAGCTCATACTTGGACCAGACATGATCCGAGAGACTTCAGAGAAAGTGGACTTAATACGAAGAAGGATGAAGACGGCCCAAGACAGACAAAAGTCCTATGCCGACAAGAGGAGGACCGACCTTGAATTCGAAGTTGGAGACAGAGTTTTTCTCAAGGTATCACCACTAAGAAACGTTGTTCGTTTTGGAACCACAGGAAAGCTAGCGCCAAGATTCGTAGGGCCATTCCCTATTATCGAGAAGATTGGGAAAATGGCCTATAGATTAGAGCTACCCGAGAAGTTGGCTGGAGTCCACAACGTCTTTCACGTTTCACATCTCCGAAGATGTCTACATGAGTCTGCTGAAGTGGTAGAGCCGAATATCCTCGAACAGGCCGAAGTGGAACGCGAAGCAACCATAAGGAAAGTTCCAACCCGCATCTTAGGAACGGAAGTGAAGAAGCTACGCAACCGTGAAGTCAAGCTCGTCAAAGTTCAGTGGAGCGACGCCGAGGGAGACGCGACTTGGGAAACTGAAGCTAGAATACGTACTGCCTACCCTTTCCTGTTCGAGGGTACATCCTTGATCTTTCATTTTCCTTAAGTTGCGCTTTTATCTATCTTTTTAGGTATATTTCCTCGACATTATCTTTTAGGTAGAATCTTTTTGGATGGAAACATGTAATTGAAACATGTTATGTATGATGGTTGCAAGTGATTGCTAGTGGTTGCTCGTGGTTGCATATACACACACAATCTAGGGTTAGATCGGCTCAGTCACTTCATATTGCATATGCATATATATGTTTGCATTCGTATGTGGTTGAACTTTAATGTGTTGTCATGTGGATGTTGCATTTGTATTGAATGATTGTGCACTCATGTAGAATCATGAATAGGAAAATTTGCATACATAATGGATTCATGGCACTTACATAATTCGCATTAAGGAGGTCAACTGAATCAGTAGACCGCCTGATTTTGCATTAGATAAGTTCATGTACACACACACTTCGCATATGATCATGAAGCATTAGAAGTCTTTTAAGGACAATGGATGCTCGTGTTTGATGGATGAGTAGATGGATGATTGGATGTTAGGATATACATTCCTCCTAGCTTGAAGATTTCGGGGACGAAATCCTTTTAAGTGGGGGAGAATGTAACACCCCGAAAATTCTATAACTATGAAATTCATGAATTAAAGTATAATTAATTTCAAATCAAAGAACTAAGGGAAACGGGATACGCCATTGCGTTCGTCTCGGAAAAATACGCGAAATAGAGTCCGAGTTTTCGAAAAACGGATATCGTATGAAGAAGTTATGGACGAACGAAGTTGGGCGAAAAACCGAAAAAGGGCCAGAATGCACTGGCGCACTTCGGAAGTGCGCCAGAACAAAAATGAACTGGCGCACCTGTGAAGTGCGCCAGTGCATTTTTGACCTGGCGCACCTGCCAAGTGCGCCCAGGTCAAAAATGACCTGCTGGCTAGGTCTGGTCTAGCCCTGGCTGGCCAGGTCGGTGTGTGGTCGAATTTCTGTGGTCTGCTTTGTCATTAGGGCTAGGTGGCGGGTTTTTATTGGTCTCTCTTCCTAATGAATGGCTATGATCTAACCTGGCAACATCAATGGTCCTAATCAATTCCTAACCTCTATATAAACAACCCTAGACTAAACCCTAATCTATTCATTCAAAATAAGATTATAGCCGCCATGTTGCTGAGGAACGACAAAGAGTAGCCGCCGACTAGAGAGAGAGTTAGGAAGAAAGTTCTAAAGCCTAAAGCAATTCAAGCAACCTAAAGCTAATCAATTCAACAAAGGAATCGTGTCTCTTAATTAGAGAATTCGCCGCAACCATTGTAAGTAGAGTATTACTTTGGTATAATAAACAACTGTGTTGATGTGTATGCTTGAATTGTGGCAATGAAAGTAATTCATATTTATGCGTTCTTATCAATTTATATACGTTTGGATATTTATGAATTATGCTATAAAGAACTACATGCGGTAGTTCTATACAAGTTTACGTTTGGAATATTGCGCAAATTATGTTATCTATGTTGAAGCTACATGTATGTAGTTGATTGAAATTTATGCGAATTTGGGCTTTGTTATTATGCTATCACGATGTATATTTGTGCATAAACCATTTTGCAAGTAATTGAACAAGTTTGGTTGTTATAGTTCATATGAAACTATGTTGGAATTTTGACACCATAATCCATGTATTTGCAAAACTTATGAATATGGCTAGGCTATAAATGATATTTGGCATAATTGAAACCTATGATTAAGTCTATCTTGTTTAAAAGAATTATATGATGACATATGTGAGACATGGCTAGGTTAGACTCAAAAATCCCTTTTTGCAAGTTTTAAAGCAAACACCATGTTTAGGAATATTTATGTATAAGTATGTTTATACCATCGTTATGTGATTAGACTTAAACCATGATTAAGTTGAACAATGCTTTTGTGTTGGTAACAAAGTATTCCCTTTGTAAACATGAAGAAACCTTATGAACATGACATGTTTATGCCATGAACAAAATTTAACTTTACATATGCCATGTTTATGCCAAAAGTATTTATGCCATGTTTATGTTTGACATTATGCTATGCTTATGCTAGAAATATTTACGACATGCTCATGTTTGACATTATGCCTAAATAAAAATATAGGTTCATGTTGTAGTTAAACCTATGCAAGTTCACATGCTTTGATTCATGTCACCTATGTTACCATTATGAAAGTACACCAGTTTCTATTATGTATTCCCAACGTCTTATGCAAGTTCATGCGCTCACCTTCCCCTCTTTGTGTATACGCCAAAAGCCTCCCCTTTCGCATGGCTAAATTGGGCTTTAAAAGGCTAAGCCCAATATATATGAACGGACGTGTAAAACGGGGGAAAATAACGTTGGGTTAAAGATTAATTAATGAATGAAAATATAAAATAGAAGGGCCCAAATTCAAGTATGGGTTGGGCCCATGATTGGTGTAACCTTTACACCATTTACTTAATAATGGGCCGCAAATATTTACATATAAATAAAGAAGAATGACAAGATATGTAAATGTAGAAAATACGATGTGTTTAACCCGAGGTTGGATTGAGTTGTGATGTAAACCTGCCCGGAACCGCCCGGCTGTCCAGTAGTCACAACAATACCTATCCAATGTGAGAGGTTAAACATGGAGCCCAGCAAGGACCCGAGGTTAGACTGAGTTGTGGCGTAAGACTGCCCGGAACCAACCGGCAACAGGCAGCCACAACAATACCTGTCTAATGTGAGAGGTCCGGGCCTTAATAAGACAATTAAGGCTGAGTCAGGATTGTTAGGATTAAGTGGACTAAAGACTTAATCAAAATGGAACATGCTAAACTAAACGGACTGGTGGGGTTAGGTTAGGAAACACTTAACCAACTTAGCATGTTGGCTAGAGATAGAAAACCTAGTAACGGGGGACCCTTTTCAGCAGTAACCCTAAAAGGTGTATCAGGATACCCTGAAACTAGGCAGGGTGGGGCACGATTACTGGGCTGATTGTAAGAGGTCAAAATCGACGGCGGTGGTGTAGCAGTGTAGGTTCTAACGGTGTGCGGGCGTGCACGCACTCCGGCGCAGAAAAATAAAGCACTGGACACCAGTAGCATACCTTTGCACTCTAAGGTTGTGTCGGGTTGCCACTATGGGACTTGATACACCCCATGGTGGGACCAGCATAGGTAACTACAGACATCGGGGGCCGTAAGACACATGTAACTATGCGAGTAGGAGCCGATCATCGTAGAATGGATCACATCACCCTGATTTTGGGGTGCAAATTGGAAACTAGTTTATATGGGTTCAGAGGTTAACATGGGGTACGATAGTATATTCGACCCTAGATAACTTAACCAAGTTTATAATGTTGCCCACTTCCTGTTTTACTTATCATACCCAGTTCTTTATTCATAGACAAAGTAGTACTAGACTTACTCAGGCTTTATGTCTGACTCTATTTTTCTTTCGTCTTCTTTCTTCCGTTCCCCCCCCCCCCCCAGGTCCTCAGGGAGGGAACACAGCAGCTTGACCTACCTCAACATCCAGCTTGAAGAAGAGAAATGTATTGCTTGGACTTTCCTGTTTTGAACTATGGCTTTGGACAATCCACTATGGGGCTTTGGCAGTTTGTCTATGTTTTAATTATGCTTCTTTAAAAATAATGTACTCAAGACAGATTATGAAGTGTTATGTTATGTTTTTGGAAAGGATGTTGTTGTAACACGTATTTGACTTGATGAAATAAAGTTTGTTGTTCTTCCGCTGTTTACAAATATGTGTTCTTATATCTGTCTTGTATATCTGTGACTTGTACTTATAAACCTCCACCAAAATTAGGGCATTCCCTTTGAGAGTGACCCTAACGGAGGTGGGGTGTTTCACAAATTGTTGGAAAACAATGGCTGAGTCGCGTACGTTGTCGCTTTCTTGAAAACAATTCAGTGATCTGGTCGGTGGTGCAAACCAATCGTACTTGTCGTCGCCGCCTTTGAGATAAAACAGCCTTCGAGTATGAAATAACTGATTTGCTTGCATAACAAATCAATTCATATTTGCACTTTCTAAAATTAATGAACTACTCGTCCTGCTTTTTATTTTTGGAGAAAAATAAATGGTGGAGGAAGAAGAAGAGAGGTTGAGAGAGAGAAAAATTGTCGTTTTTTTTTTCCTGAGCCGAACGTGGTAACAATCTGGTTGAGGAAGTTGGTTCAGATCTATAAAAAAGGATCTCAGTTTTACCAAGTCAAATAAAAATTGTTTGAAAAATACAAGGCATTTTTTGTCTAAAAAGATAAGTGTCTACACCACCAAAGCCCAGGCCCTGTCGAATTTGAAGAACTAGGAAGCTCCGATACCAATTTGATAAATTTAATTTAGAAGAGGAGAATACTTAACTTTAATGGAGGAAGAGCTTCTTTATTTCTCACTTTTTTTATCCTCTCTCTAAAATACAAACAAATTGACTACCGATATTTATATAGTGGTCTACATGACCTTACAATTCCAATAGACATATTTTTATCTCAATAGACACACCTTTTACCAATAGACACACCTTTTCACAAATAGACACGACTTATTAAGTAGACACACATGTTCACCAATGGACACGACCTTTCATGAAATAATACGACTCTTGACAAATGGACATGACACTTAACGAACATACATGACTCTTCACGAACGGACACGTCTTTTCACTTTTTTTTAATCATTTCCCAATATTTCATTTAAAGTTTATTCAACAAAACTCCCCCATAAACTTTAAATGCTTCTACCATCTGTCATGTCAGTGATTTTGAATCTTACCCAATCTTTATACTTCACATGTTTTGGCAAAAAGAATAATAATATGACTACTGCAAGTTTGGCATGGGGCACGATGAGGTACCAGACCTTGCCTCTGCTTTTAACCACTGAATTTGTACTCGATAACCCTCTGGAACATCAACCTTGCAAAATTTTGAAACCAACTCCTTCTTTTGATACTTCAGAGGTCTGCCTCTTTTTTTCTCTAACTTAGCACTTGATTGATCCTTAATTTTGCTGGCATTCCTTTTGTGCTCTTTTCCCTTTTCACTAAAAGCTTCTTCCTCATCGTCGGAATCCTCCTCCTCCTCGTCGCTATCATCGTCATTGTCTCCATCGCTATCATCACCACCATCATCCTCAGCATGGTTCTCCACTTCATCGTCCACCTCTACCTCGTCATCATCAAGGTCAACGACTTCGTTTTTCTCTTCTTTTACATCATCTTTTTCTTCTTCTTTGCATACCTCTTCCTCAGGTTCTTCTTCTTTATACTCATCAACTTCTTCCTCTTCTTTCTCTTCTTCGACCTCTTCAAAATTTTCTTCCACTTTTTCTTTTACCATCTCTTTCTCTACTTCTTCTTCCTTCTCTTCCCCCTCTTCTACTTCAGGTTCTTCGACCTCCTCTTCATCTTCTTCTTCTTTTATTTTTGTTTCATCCTTTCCATACACCTGTTTCAATAATTCCCATGAATCTTTCGCGGTTTTCTCTCCATTAATATGATATCATGCTTCTTTATCAACGTTCTCACCCAGCACCATAAAAGCTTGAAGATCTTTCCTTCTCAAGCTTATGAATGCCTCACTCTCTTTCTTCGTCATGTTTTTAACATATTTTGGTCATTCATAGCCACACTCAACAATCTCCCATAACCCTTTGGAGATTAACTCTTATTTCTTTCTATTACTCCACTTTTCGAAGTTTTCATTTGTGAGAACGAACAATGAGAAAAATAAAAATGCCATAGTTTCAACCAGGCTCTGATACCAATTTGAAAAAACAGAAGCTTTGATACCAATTTGATAAATTTAATTTAGAAGAGGAGAATACTTAACTTCAATGGAGGAAGAGCTTCTTTATTTCTCACTTTTTTTTATCCTCTCTCTAAAATACAACCAAATTGACCACCGATATTTATACAGTGGTCTACATGACCTTACAATTCCAATGGACATCTTTTTATCAATAGACATGACCTTTTACCAATAGACACAACTTTTCACAAATAGACACGACTTATTAAATAGACACACATGTTCACCAATGGACACGACTTTTCATGAACAAACACGACTCTTGACAAATGGACATGACACTTAACGAACAAACATGACTCTTCACGAACGGACACGTCTTTTCACCTTTTTCATCATTTCCCAATATTTCATTTAAAGTTTATTCAACAGGCCCAGGGCCAAGCCCATTCATACACTTATTCAATTTTTTTTTAAATAATTCACCTTATAAAACAACCATTTTTCCAACATTCATAGACATAGTATGGACGAGAAAGTATCCACACGTGTATCATAACATTAATCATACGAACCATAGCTGTGAAGACCGAACCGTACGTCAAACCGTGGTAGTATAAGCTCCAAAGTTTTCGTGGTTCAACCGGTGAGATCCGTGAGAACTGCGCTGATATTTTATTTCTATTTTTCTGATTTAAACATAAAATTATTTTAAATATAGATAAATTTTAACTAATTATGACTAACACCCATGTTCAAACTACCTAATTGAAATAATTATATAACATCTTATTATAGCAAAATTGTAAATTTACTAATTTTTTATAGTGAAAGAGGATTAATTCAATAATAGTTCGTAAAATGTACATATATATGAATTATATTATCTAAAATTTAATGATAACTACTATGGAATTATTTGTTAAATTTATTATGATAAATAATAAAGAGTGAAACAATTATTTTTTCGTAAATTTGAAAAACCGTGAGCTTCAAAGAGGTTGGACCAGAGATTTTATAGGGTTTTGAGGTTAAACCGTGGGTCTGTGCACACGTAGGGTTATTTCATTTTTAGAGCTGCGATACTCCAAGGTCGAAGGTTATCCGTAGTCGGATCGAGGTTGGATTGAGTTTTTAAAACACTGATACGAACAGTATGTTCGCCACTATGGCCGATTGCAGTTATACTTCCTTGTCATATTCATATTCATTGGAAGGACCACGTCCACTATAACATCTTGTTCTATCGAATGGGTCTTCTCCTCAACCACCAACTGAGTAGTATACAGTGCCATGTTGTTGTCAAACATTGTAACCACATTGCATACGTTTTCTCATGCTTTGGCAGCATGCGAACTGAAGACAACGCTTTCATAGCGTCATGTCATGCTTAAACGCTATAGTCACATTGCACACTTCTTTTTGTGCATAGAGCACTTAGATCGAAGTCAACGTAGCTATAGAGTGTCATGTCGCGGTCAGACGCTGTAGCCATGTTGCACACTTTTTCTCTTGCTTAGCAGTACACAGACCGGAGACAATGCAGTCACAGTGTCTTGTCGCAGTAGACATCGTAGCCACATTGCATATTTTTTTTCTCCCTTATTTAGCACCATGAAGTGCAGACTAATTTATCATAGATACCGTATGGACGAAAAACGTATCTGCATTCGTATCATAACATTAATCATACAAAACTATATATGGTCAACTGCAGCGATACTTCCTTGTTATTGTCATACTCATACTCATACAAAACGTATCTGCATTCGTATCATAACATTAACCATTTTAAACAACGATATAATTGATGCAAATACATTATAATATCATTAAGCATTAACAGTCTATAACGAAAAAAAATTAAACAAAATGACATTAAACATTAACAAATAGTCTACAGTATGCGTTAAGCATTAATAAACGGTGTACAACAAAACTTTAGAAAAAGTAGATGAAGGTGAGGATTGAACTCTAGTCACTCTCCAACAATCCATATGCACTTACCAACCACACTATTCATACTTTCATTAATAAATAGAATATGGTCAATTAATGGTCATGCGTCCGACGACGCGTCGAATACCAATGGAACAATTTCCAACGAGCAAGCATCCCTTTTGAACGGGCAAAATTGTGTTGGCATCCGATGCGTCGGATGCAAGCACTTTCACCAACGTGGCATTTTTTGGCTGCGAACTTACCCATATATCAATCAATTAAAGATTTGTAACTGAACTGGCCAGTGATTTTGCAAAGGGGAAGAACACAAAATAATTACATCTGTTATATATCAACAAGAAAAATAAGTAAATAATTTGATGTCTGTATGGCTAGAGGGTTTAGTGTTAGATGGACTAACTGGATAATGCTTTTACTTAGGTCCAGTAGTTCTAACATCGTTGTCAATGGGGTTATGGGTAAGAAGATCCAATCTAAGAGGGGTCTTAGACAAGGTGATCCCCTGTCACCTTTATTATTTAATTTAGCTGCGGATGTCTTTACTAGAATTATTAAGAGAGCTGGAAGATTAGGTGTGTTGGGCAACGTTGGTAATGAGGAATTTAATAATGAATTATCTATTCTTCAATTCGCGGATGATACTTTGTTATTTTCTTCTCACCTGCCTAAGCACATTATCGCTCTCAAGTTCATTCTCTATTGTTTTGAAATGTTATCAGGCCTTAGGATTAATTTTGAGAAGAGTTCTGTTATGGTCATTAATGACTTTTGTAACGTAGAGGCTATGGTTGCTAGCACATTGAACTGTTCTGTAATGAGTTTCCCTTTTGATTATTTGGGTTTTAGGATTAGGCCTTCAAAACTAAAGAAGGAGGATTGGATAGTCATAATAGATAAGATCAATAGTAGGCTATCAAATTGGAACAATAAATTTTTGTCTAGAGCGGGTAGATTAGTTATGGTTAATTCGGTACTATCTGCTATCCCTGCTTATTGGATGTCTGTACATAGATTTCCTCAATGGGTTATTGAAAGGATTGATAGAATAAGACGCAATTATCTATGGAGTGGGGGGAGCGATCAAATTTGTAGAGGTTTCAAATGTTTAGTAAACTGGGAGGTGTGTTGTAAGGCTAAGAAAGATGGGGGATTAGGGATTATTAATTTAGCTAATTTTAACTCTTCCTTATTGGCCAAGTGGTTGTGGAAATTTAGGTGTCCTTTAGTGTTGTCCACATGGAAGACTATTGTTTATAAATTTTACTATTCAAGTGGTGATTTTATTGTGGGGTCTAGGACTGGTTGGTATTATAAATTATCTTACTTTTGGAAGTCAGTATTAAAGACTTTTGATATTTTTAACTTAGGTTATAAGGTGATTGTTCATTCGGGGGATGTGACGTATTTTTGGCATGATAAGTGGATTTCTCGTCTGCCTCTTAAACTTGAATTCAAGGAACTCTTTAATATTTGTAGTTTTAAAAATGTTTTGATTAAAGATGTCTTTAGAAGAAATTTGGATCCACCATGGGAGTTTTCTTTTGATAATATCTTAGATGGAGAAATGTTAAGACAATTAGCCTTACTATATGCTAAACTATCGTTATATCACATTGATGAGTATAGGGACTCTATCAGTTGGGAGATGAGTAAGAGTCATGTTTTTTCGGTTAATTCTTTGTATAACTTTATAAATTTTTCCAGAATTTCATTTCGTTCTTTTAAGTTTATTTGGAAAGCTAATTCTCCTCCTAAAGCTAAATTTCTAATGTGGTTAATTATTCATAAGAAACTTAATACGATTGAGCATCTAAAGAATAAGAATATTATTAATGATGTTAAATGTTACTTTTGTAATCTTGGTGACGAGGATGTTGATCATTTATTTTTCTCTTGCAATATCACAAATTTCATATTTAATATGGTTTTAAGGATATTTGTTTTTGATTGTCCTAATTCTTATAATAGTTGTGTTGATTATTGGGATTTTTATAGATTTGCTTTTAATGGTAGTAAAAGATACATTCTAGATTCTTTAGTCACTATAATAAGTTGGTTTATTTGGTTCGAAAGAAATCAAAGATGTTTTCAGACTATTTCTGTCTCTACTGATGTTTTAGTAATTAAAATAGCTTATTTTTGTTTGGAATGGATGTCTAGTTCACGTTACAAGTTATGCCGGAAATTGGGATTTCAGAGGTTTTTGTTTAAGGTTAGACGTAATTTGTATCTATTCATTAGAATCAGTAGTCTTTTTCGTAATATATTTCGCATTGAATGTTAACTGCTTTTATTAGTCTCTTTTTGTATTCTTTTTCTTCACATATATGTATGAGAGATAAGTATGTATTATATATATATATATATATATATATATATATATATATATATTAACATATACATATTTCCATATATATATGTGAGTGTCATTTTACTGATAAGTTTGTTGAGTTTTCTGCAGATTCAGGGTGTTGACTATCAGGTTGTTTATTAGTAGTTAGCTGGATGGATTTGTGCTCAGCAAGAGTGATTTTATTGGGGAGCTTTGAAGATTGCTGTATGGATTGATGATTCGTAAATCATTCGGATTTATGTTAGAGAGTTTCTATGTGATATTATTTTTCATTTCTTTTATTATTATTTAGTGGTTATGGGTTATTGTATTGGAATAGACATACTTCAATATCGGGTGGTGGCCTTGCCGGAATTCGATATTGGAGTAGATGGGCGGTGGTTTATCCGGAGCTCATCTATCTATGTCCCTTACAATCCTAGACCAGTGTTAGGTTTCATCTTGTAATCTTATGTGCTATTTGTTGGACTCTGTAGACATGTTTTTTATTATTATATATACTTTTACATGTGTGCTCTCTTCTTCTCAGAAGACCACACATTTTTGTTTCAAAAAAAAAAAAAAAAGTAAATAATTTGATGTACCAACTGTATTAGCAACTGGATACATAAATAATTGGGACGAAAGGAACTAAAACGAAAAAATTTATACAAAAAACAATAATTTATCCAGAAATATTTACCCAATTTTTTTTTAAAATCAAAATCTCAAGCCTTTGGGCTTTATTCCATTCATCTAGGAAAACAGAAAGCTCCCAATCTTTAAGAGCTACCTCAAGAAATAAACAACTTAGATTTATTTGATTGATTTTCATAGGACGTTAAATGTTTTCGTAATGTAAAGCTTTTGTAGATACATATTACAAAAAATTCATTAGTATGACTTAATAATTTCATCCATGCTTATCTCCAAAAAATATGGCATGATAGAACGTGCCTTTATAACAATAACTAGACTATAAACACAACCCAAAATAATCATTGAAATAGAAAATTTTATATCATCTTACCAATAATGGCATATTTGAAGCATTGGACATTAACTACAGTTATAACTGCATATATGAACTAATTACACAAAATACATTATATAAGAAAAGAAAGGCAAAATTTGTCCGTAGCATTAACCCAGTGGATAAGAACTTGTGTCGAAACCCAGAATGGCATGCTAAGAGTTTATCGTATACATATGCTAAGATTAGTCATTTGTGTGGTACCCGCGGACCAGACAAGGTGCAATAGGGTGGTTTTACGGCTCCGGGCGGTTTTCCCTCTAAACAAATTCAAAAAAAAAACATTATTATTGGCACTCCATTTTCTGTTAAGGAAGGGCCAAATTTTAAGGACACTCCACTTTTTTTAAATTGTTAAGGGGGATCAATGTAAATGATAATTTTTTTTTACTTCTTATGCTTTTACCCTTACTTCTACGAATTACCCACCGTAAATTCATCAGTCTCCTAAATCATAAAAACACTAAATCGTTTCAACACAAACTTACATCAGGGCAAAATCGAAGAAAAAATGGTCAGAACGAAGAAAACATCACTATTCTCTTTGTGAATTTATAATATATCTTGGATTGCTAGAATTCGACTTTGGTTGAATTAGTTTAACAAGAGAACAAACGTTGTTATAATATCTTTGGGATCAGATATAAAAAAAATTGCCATGACTCCCAGTTTAACACGTGGTTTAGGGATTATTAAACCGCAACCAGCCACTCCAATTTTATCACTGATTTACTAGAATTTTTGTGAGAACGATTTGAGTAACAGTTGTAGAATAAGAAAACTTTCATTTACATCTAGCAACTACGTAGATGCAAATCGTTGTACCCAGAAACCGTTTCCATAATCGGTATAAACAATGAAAATGAATTCGCTGTTAAAATCATACAAGCCCATAGATTATCCTCGATACTCTATGGAATATATATATATATATATATATATATATATATATATATATATATATATATATATATATATATATATATATATATATAAATAGTCATTGTTGGAATTTATAACTCAATAGTAAAATTATATCTAATTAAATTTAAGGTGTATATAAAATTTTAGTATGTATTTTTATTGCAATTTGAAATTATATTGAAATAATAATAAAACAATCAAACATTGTGTATGTATGTATAATAAACATATGTATTATTAATACGTATGTGTAGGGGTGTTAAACGGACAAGACAGTCCGATGTACGACTCAGTCCGAAAGGGTAAAGTGTCTGTTCCGTGTCCGTACGATTCTCATTTAGGACAAGAAAAAGTATACGAAAATATGTCCGTTCGAAAATGTTCGATGTTTTTCTATTGTCCGAACCTTGTCCGTCCGTTGTCCGGCTCGTACGAACAATGTCCGAGCCAACTTCTCGTCCGGTCCGTGTACGTCCGAAAGTCTTATAGGACATGACACAAACACCCCTCTGTCCGGTCCGGTCCGCCCGATTAACACCCCTACGTATGTATGTGTTTATGTTTTTATGTGTCTGCGTATATATAAAGAAAATCTACTTAGACATAAAAATTTGACATAAAATCACAGTTTTTGGATTTTCCTTTGATTTCTACTCTTTATGTGAGGACAAACGATCCAATTATCGATGATTGGTCATAAACCCCACAATAACGCTCACTCTCCTGTATCAATATCATATTGTCTATTTCCTTCATGCTTTTTTGGTTAGTGTTTGATTTCTCCACGGCTAATGGTGTTGATTAACCATTAAAAAATAAATTAATGAACATAAAAGTGAAATTAAGTTTAAATGAGTAATAAGGTAAAATTACATTTATTTGTTATGTGCTACTTTCCTCATTGGTACTCCCCTTAACAAATTTTTTTAAAATAAAAAAATGGCCTCCACTTAACAAAATTTGGAGTGTCAATAACAATGCCCAAAAAAAAATCTAGGATTTGCAAGTAATCGCTAGTTTCTTCTCTTTTTTTTCCCTAATGACGAGTTATTTGAAGAAGATAATCAAGAACCTTATGGTCTACCCACCTATTATACTTCGATGGTCCATCCACAGTTAACAAGTATTTGACACCAAAATAATTCAATGATTGGTTTGGAATTGAAAAAAGTGCATATTATTATAGGTTTAAAAAGAAAGGGAAAATTATCTTAACTTCATTCAGTTTTATTATATGTAAAGTAAAAGCATAAAGATAAACGAGCTTAATTCACATAATGCACTAAGTATAAGGTTGACTTCATTATAGTTATCATAGATAGTTTCATAACCTATATTTAAAGTACACAGTTTTCATGGATAGCAAACTACAAGGTTATAAAAGGATCCCAAAATTTTCAATGATCTTTTATCCATTTATTTGATTATAAATTACAACAATCTTGGGTCCTCTTCTCAAGAGTTATCCTCTTCCAACCCTTCAATTCTAAGATCACTCATCACCAATAAAGAAATATTAGTATAATTCAAATTTTAACTTGTATATAAGAAGATATGCAAGTCTTCTTTTGCTTAAGTCAGAGTTAAATTAAATAACAAAGAAATTAGATTACTTAGAAATAATTAATCATTACACAGCATAAACAAGATTGAACTAACTTGTTTTCCTTATTAAATCATTCTCTTAAAGTAAGTAACTTAATAATATTCATATTATTAAGTAATATAGGATACTAACAATTTGAGCTAAACCAGATTTATCTCAAATCTATTTAGGTTCGTTCTAATGCATATATAATTTATATAATGCCAATTTGCTTTGGTAGTTTTCTTTTAGATATAATATACAGTTAGGCATCTCACATAATATAAGTATAAGATTATATCGAATTTCTCTATTTCTCAATCTTCTTCCCAAACTGGCTTGCTTGAATATTTAAACAAAGCAAAAGCATCTTTGACGCCTATATTTTAATGTTGTTGTCCCTGCTAGAAAACAAGGTTTTAAGCCTCTGTTTTCACCTAAATATGTACATTCTATAACTGGTCATGTAGGCATTATCTACACTCACATTAGCTCCCAGTTTTATTCTGTTTACAGGGTGGAACTCTGCCTTAGTTAAACATGCCTATGTTTGGCATAATGGTGCAACACAGATATAAATTAATTCAAGGTTTCACCCTAACTATTACTCAACAGATCTTCAGGTACTTATTCAACTATGACCCAGATGTCAATACATATACGTTTTTTCCTAGGACTTAAATTTAAGCACTATAGAATTTTGCTTGTACCTGCTACTTCAGCTTTTAGTTCTTTTACAAGGACATTGCAAAACATACAAGTACTTTTCAAATATATATAAGTGTGTTCTCGGCCACACCCATACAGCATCATGTCACTATTTCATATAAATACTTATCAATGCTATGCAATTCTGCCACTCAGTTTCCATCTTCTTGTGAATATAAAACATATGCTTCCTTTTCCAACTACCTTAGCTAATCCTTTTTATGTTTTTATTCAAGTTATCTAAACTTTGCATTTAGACACTTAGTGATCACCGATTCTCAACTAGGACTTATCACAACACATAAATTCATCAGGGTTCCAGGTTTTATTAGAATAAACATGTGTTTGAGCATTTTCTTACTTATGTTCTCTGATCAATAGAAAAACAACAAGTCTTATAGGGATGCATTTCTCCTTACATATACTAGCATGGTTTTGTCTTTAAAACTATAGTAAATCAAATATCAGCTTATAGTTTATAACAAACAGTGGGCTTCCCCACTTTTCAAAAAGAACACAATATAGCTGTATTCTTTAAATAAGCTGAACGTTTAAAGATGTAATTTATTTATATCTTTTCCAAGTTACTGAAGTATCACATACTTGTATAGGTTCCAGATATGGTCATATCAATATGAATCTGTTTTATATATTGCCAAAAATACTTTATACTACTTGGTTTGTGCCCAGGGATGCAACCATGCAAATGTAAGCCTCAAAACATACTTATTCTCTTTGTAAATATAGTATACAGGATTATACCTACATGGCCATTTTATTTTGTAAATCCATGTATATAATTTGGCAAATATCTTCATCAAACCTTTTCATAAAGTAACCAACTTTGACCAATATATATTACTACGACTACCAGGTAGTTTTAATTCAAAGCTAAGGTTTTCGCATAATTCATACTTAATAAGTTCCAGATCCATCCAATTATTAAGGCATTCCAGCATTCTATAAACATCACATTCCAAATCAAACAGCAAATAAACATTCCATTTGATCCAGTACATAATTGATCGGTACATCAAACATTTTACATAATTAAGCAACATTTTACTGTCCATTTAACTATGCATTTATAATGTCTTTTACAAGAAAGCCTTCATGCTTCTCCTAGCATTCTTACTGCTTGCAAAACTATTGGAGTCTGCCTCATTATAAAATGAGACACCCTAATACATTAAAGTAAACAGGGTCATACTTATTGCCTGATGTGAGAATTCACTTAAAACAATACATCATGCTTATTGAGTTGGCCAGATTCATACTCTTTTATTCAAGTAGGCTAGCAGTCAGGATCATCATTATTAAACAAAGTTTGTGCCTATGTACATATAGAGGTTATGTAAACCATACTGGCAACATTCTTAACTATATAATCATAACAAACCATTGGTTAAGTCCATCACAAGTGATAATCAAATATTATTACTTACATAATTCAACTGACTTAAATTAGCATATTCCAGGGATTCTTTTTCCATTCAACCAAGCATGACCATGAATGACTCAACATATTAATCAACACAAGCATTCATTTATATCAGGTGAATAAAACATCAATCAATATAACAAATTAATCCCCACATATCCTACCCTATTCAGCAATTTTCCGTGCTATTTAATGGGACTATGTCTATCATGCATTTATTTATGAGCTTATCTTTTCATTCCTAACCAGATCATACTACACTCGACTCATAAGGTGCACATTGCTTGGTCCATCAGTTACACCAGCACACTTGGAACCTTGGAATTAAAAATCCATGTACAAGCTCGCATTGTGGTCCATGGAAAGCTACTCAAGGTAGTCTTTCCTTGATCTAGTCAACCCTTAGTTCATTACTAAGTTTTCCCTTGTTTTTCCTTTATTTAACTCATTCTATTCCCCTGATTACCCAGTTCCCTCAGAAATGAATTAAATACATTAAGCAATCTCAGCCATACACTCACACCAGTCATATGTAAACAACCATGCACTCATGCAAAGCAAGGCAACCAATACACATGTTAAACATCCAGCATTGATACAACATAATAACTTATTTTTATATATTCGTATTGCTATTGTCTTGTGGCCATGGATGCTTAGAAAAGGGCACATCCTAAAGCCTAATATTTGCACATCATCTATGCTTTAGGTTGTCTCACATATTTTAGGAGAATTTTAAATCATAGCATGTTTTATTCAGGCATAATTTCTAAAGCCTAAGAGCTCAGCACATGGAAATCCATTGCACCCCTAGCTCTTTCTTTTATCTGGGTATAGAACATAAGCGAAGTACCCCACCTTGCTGCCCTACACCCTTCTTTGCACACACCAATTTTAATAGCAATCATATCAAATAATTTATACCATTTCATTAAGCAAATTAGTCAGTGGTGAGGTTTCAAAATGAGGTTCCAGGGTTTTATAATCATCAATATATATAAGGATTCTAGCACAAAGAAGTTTACAACTATGGCATGCATATCATCAAGTATATTCAACTTAATATCACTGCCCAGTATCTAAATATACTGATTATGCATAGAACCCATCATTACATAATGTTGCTTACATTTTAAGCCTGAATTTCATTTGACAGAAAATCAGCAAGTATTCAATTCAGTCATCAGAGCCAAACACAATCATCATATTTAAATATATATATGTAGGTTATTAAAAATGAATTTAAGGCTGCCTTAAAATATGACTTAATACATATTGAGTGAGGTTTCTCACCTAAGTATCTCTCCCTTTTATCCCTTTTAATCCTCTTTTCTACTGATTTGATTCAGCATTATGTTCCATCCTAGAAGCTGCTACCATCATCTTATCCCATTTCTTATCTTAATAGAGATAAAATAGATTGGCAGCCTAGTATGCCATCTATTTGTACAACCTGTGGTTTTAGGTTAAATAATACCTATATTACCCTACATTACCTTGGTTTCATATAACACTTACATCACCTGGTTGCATACCCAAGTTCCTTTTTGAGTGTTGAGTAAAAGAGAGGGAGAGTAGGTTGCAAAAATGTAGGCTTTTGCTTTATTTCTCAAACGCCCCTTCCTATTTGTCCAATTTTACCCCCTTTGAATGATGCTTCTTGCATGTTTGTTTCATTACTTCACGTTTCAGAGATTATGTGGTTATATATAAAAAAAATCATTAGTGTATGCAAGGTATATATACATCTTAATATAATCAGCTTATCCCCTTTTTTGCGGCTTACTAATTTATCTCTCTCAATTATACTAACAAATGCATTTAATTTTCATGTGTCATAAAACCTATGTACAATGTTAATCCTTATTTTATATATACTTGTTACCCTTTATTCAAACTAATGTATGTGTTTAAATCCTGTTTCTCAAATTTATTTTATTAAAATTACCTGAGTCTATTTTTAGGAAGCATATCCTAGAACCATTAACCTTATTTAGCAGACATTAGTTGTTGTTGTTGTTGTTGTTGTTGTTGTGTGTGTGTGTGTGTGTGTGTGTGTGTGTGTGTGTGTGTGTGTGTGTGTGTGTGTGTGTGTGTGTATTCATAGTTAAGGTATTATGCCAATCTTTCCTTGTATATAATTTATAAAAACAATTTTCACTTGTACACTATTTTCCTCAATCCTGGGCTTTCACATTTTATCGCCAACACCCTATGTGTATATATCTTATTTCCAGAATTTTATATAATACTAATGTGCACAACGTGCACATGCATACCCAAATATTTGATGTAATCACATACATTTTATTTTTAAAAGGGTTTAGTAACTTTAAGGTGCATATTTAATCTATGTTTGTGTTTAGGGTTCTTACATATACCCCTCCTTTTAGAAATTGTGTCCCCCTATTTAGCCATACTTAACTCAAATACCCTTCAAAATAAATTGTTATCACCGTTGATTTAAATCTCTTTCCCAAGCCACCACCCTGGTTTGTATACATATATATATTTCGTATATATAAAAAGATAACATACATTATCATGCATGTTCTTTTAAACAGCAATCAGACTTTGCAATCAACTTAAGCATTCAATCTTAATGCGAACAATTTCATATAGAAAATAAATTTTGGATAATTATAAACCCAGCGCATACTAATACAAACATTAGTCAAAGCATACCTATTCATGTATTTAAATTTGTAAAAAATACCCTTATAACTACTTAAATCCAGAAAAGTTCTTTGAGCAAAAAAAAAATTCTTTCAAACTGGGTTACAATAGTGCAACTTGTCTATTCCCACATGTGCTAAATCTCTTTTTAATTTAAGGATCAACCTGAAGCTTAGGCAAACTAAATGTTGAAAGTCAAATAAGTATGAACAACTCTATTTCTATTTCTCTCTCTCTCTCTCTCTCTATATATATATATATATATATATATATATATATATATATATATATATATATATATATATATATAGAGAGAGAGAGAGAGAGAGGTTAAACTTTAATATATTACACTGAATATTAATAATGAGCAACCATCCATTGATTCCAAAGAAACAAAAAGTTTTCTTTCATCCATCACACAGGCAAGTCCTTTTATTCATTTGGTGAGATTTACTTCAGCCTTTTTTCAATGAATTCAAACATTTCCTTTGAATCATTTAATGAAAATCCGTGGCATATTTATATTTTTATAAGCACCAAACTATAGCTTATACTCTACATTAGTGATTAGATACACAAAATCATGCCATCAATTTTTTTTCTTACTTCAAAAAAACATCATACACTAAAACTCAGGTGAATAAATTTTTCCTTATTTCAATATAACTCCTAATTTAAGTTTGTTTTACTCCAAAGTTGGTAATAAAAATATTTTGCTTTTCCAAACACTGTATTCTAGTGTTGATGGTCAAAAACATATTACTACTATTTTTTTTTCTAGCATCATATCCAGGTGCTGATAATTCAACAATTATATCCTAGTTTAAACAACTTAATTAGAATAACATAGTTGGTTTTAATTAATATCTTGTCTTCAAACTTCCCAATTATTCTGGTAGTTCCCTTCTTTTCTTTCAAACAATTTTTCCAATACCCTCTTTCTGATTATGCTTGGATTATAATACACCTTTTATTTTAAGTATGTTTTCACTAGAAAATTAATACAACATCCTTGCCCTTTAATAAAAAAAATTCATGCTTTCTAGTAAGGGAAGTATAGCTTGTCCCTTTTTGATTTTTGTACAAGCGAACATTCCACTTTACCCTTCTATATATATATACTTTACAAACCAGGGCCAAGCATGTATTCATTTGATTTTCTAGTGTTCACATCTCAGATTTACTTTTACATATATCTGATAAATTTTAGGATTGTCTGATATTTACCGTGCATTTAAACACAAGTGGATTTTAGCATTTTATATTCGAGGTATTCAGAATTTCCAATCTTTACTTCATGAGATTAACTTTCAAGCACCCTACATACTAAACTATTCAGTAGATTTATATTTGCATAATCAATTTGCTGGTTTTAAAACTTTATAGTGTTTTATTTACTAAGATATGCTATTCTGGAAATATCTTATGCAAGCACTTTCAAATCATTCTTTTGCATAAAATTCAACACCTTATTAAAAATTACACCTGAATCCGAAAACAAAAAGACTTTTGTTCTACATTGCAATATCATATTAAACAAATTAATTTTCACTCATCAAAACATAGCTTATTTGTTTACATTATTTTCCCCATAAAACATCAAGTTAACAAAGGCATTTTTCATGGATTTATATATTCTCAAAATACATAACCTGTAACCTATATAATAACATATACTTTATTCACTTAGTCACACTATCTCAAAAGTATTATTTGCACAAGATTTTAAAGCATAATTTTAGCCATGCTCTTTATTACAAGTGTCATCCAATCACGTTAATGCATACATGCATAAAACCACGACATTTTATTACTTGCTTTAAGAAACCTTTACTTTAAACTTAAATTTATTTTTACTTACAAGTGTCCTGACATTATTTTCAAGTTTTTTTTAAAGCATTATATTTCCTTTCATATCAACAGCCGGGGTACTTCACACTAAATTTAAGCAAACACTCATATAAATAAATTATATAGTGCTTCTACAATTCTAGAAATTCATATTTATACATAATTTTCTCGAATATCCCCATAAGTTAATTAATTATATCCCACTATGTAACAACCTAGAATTTTGACAATAAATAAATTAGTTATTTAATTTGATTTCCAAAAATAGGAATTTCTACAAATGATGGAATTTGACCAGGAAACTTGCACTGTTGCGTTCGTCATGGAATTCTTGTCAATTTTTTTGTTTGGCGTATCACAAACGGAGTCCGTATGAAAATTTACGGACAAAATACGAAAAATGGATGGAAATAAGTAAAACAGATTATTAAATATATAGTAACTACTGATTACCCTGCCACCTCACTGCCAAGTCGACCCAAGCGGTCGATCGGGGTAGTCGATCGTGGGTCGACCGCTGGCTGCTTGGTCGAGTCAGGCAGTGGTAACTAGGGTTTTGTTATATATATATACATACATTAGAGGACAGATTTTTCTGAAATTAAATCTAACGGTTCGGGGCCACTTCAACTTCTATAAATAAAGGGTTAGGCCCCCATTCTTTTCCATATATTTCTGAAAGCAGCGGCGAAGCTCTGCCATTTCCTTTCCTCCTTAAACAAATTCGAAAACAAAATATATATGTATACAAACATAATCAAACATAAACAATATAAATTTGACAAGATTAATCAGATTCAAGTTGAAAAGGATATGGATAGGCGTTAAAGTTCTTCTTCATCAGATTTCTTCCCTCTTTTCTTATTTTCTTGCAAATCTACAAATCTGAAGTATCCCCTTTTCAGAATAACTGTAGATCTGTAAGAATTTAGGAATTGTTGACATAAAAGACTATTCAGATCCAGATTTGGATGCTTTCAGGTGAGTGGAAAATCTATATACATAGTTTATAATAATATGATTATTTTGTTGTATTAAATCTGAAATATGTGCCTAAATATTTATCAATTTTGTTTATAGTTTTGTCAAACCTGAAATAATGCATATCAGATATGTTTATGAGTATTGTTAAATTTGAAAGAATAAAATTATGATTTGAATATTATTATCTTGTGGGCTTATTGGAATTGTTCATATTATTACCTACAATTATGTTTAAAATATTGTGGTTTTTGTAAACACCATAGATCTGGAAATCAGTCCCATAAATCCTTGTTAAAAGTGTAGTTTGTTCTAGATTTGTAGTATTGGTGTTGATTGTGATCCATATAAATTTTGTTAAAATAATAATAAGCCTATTTGTGTTCGATTTTGCTTGGGTTTTAACTTGGTTATTGTAAATATGCCTTTTTGTTCCTTTTCAATAAAAGGACACCATTTGAAATCAGTAAGAAATATGTACAAAACTCATAAAAAGAAAGGGGTATGTAAATTCATGGACAAACATAGATTTATGTATGTTTGTACATAGTTTACATCAACCATTCCAAAAAACATATACTATATATTTCTTATGATTTGAAATATGTTGTTCCATTTACAATAATGTCAGTTTTGACCTTTTTATGAGATTTGGAGTCTTAATGCAAAATTGAACATAAATGGATTGTTTTGGTCTTTAGCTTAGACCAAAGAATTTGAATTTAATAATAATAATAAGATAAAAATATATTAATTATGTTAACCGCACAAAAATATAAATATATAAAAATGAACGACCACCCAAAAACAACGGCGGACCGTCCATCTTGGAAGGTGTAGGGCAACTCATACTGCACCATAACCTTGTACAGGTTAACGTAGTCTCCTTGGACCACCATTCCACTAGTTAAATTTTACTTGGGGACAGGTGCTCAGGGAAAGCCGCGAGCCCCTGACCTTTTATCAGACAGGGGAACACCTTTCTACTGAACCACTAACGTGGATTAAGATATATATATATATATATATATATATATATATATATATATATATATATATGTTATCCATCCAAATCTATGTAAACAACGAAATATATATTATAATTAATGTTTGTCGTATATGTGTGTTTGAATGATTTCCATTTTATGGAATTACATATGGAACTATAATGCATATCAAATGGAAATATATATTATGACCGTTGTAGCAATAAATGTCATTTATTTACTATAAATAAGGTCATAAAGGAATAATAACTATTGTAACCATCGTTGACTTGGGGTAAATTAAATTAGGTAGTTATGCCTAAATGGTTACAATTTAAAAACAATGACTAGGAATAGGAATTGTTACTCCAATTAAGTAAATAAATAATTCTTATAAACATATGAATATATATATGTACAACAAGAATGAGTCAGGTTAAAATAAAATAGAAAGATTTAAGGAGTTACAATAATTATATTAGAATAATAAAGATTTGATATAATTAGGATATTTAATTGTTAATTAATGCCTTAGGAAATTATGACCGTTAGGTTTATAAATGACATTAATTATAATTAATGGTAATAAATGGAATTTAAGGTGTCAATTAGTGCCTTAGGAAGAATATGATCGTTATGGTCATAAATGGCAATAACCCTAATAAATAGCAATAAATGGAATAAAAAGGGATTTATTGGGTATTGGTTGTCGTTTAAATACTAAGTCTAATAAGGAAACAATTAATTAAACATCCTAGGATGGGAAATGCATAGGTTTTCCTTAGTATATTCTAGTAAGTTTAGATTAATATAATTAGAAATTTGAATTGGTCTTAGTAAGTTAGTAATGCGAGTTCAGTTGCCTTAATCGACCGAAGTCTGCACTTTCTAGCAGTCGAATATATGTTCAACTGATGTGAAATGTCATTGACCATAGGAACCTGTGACGATAGTTAGGTTGCGTATATGGACCATTTCCCAACTTATGGTTTGCTTCATGAGTGAGGTCTTAAGTGGATGTAGGGCCCCCTCCTGTCCGAAAGAATAAGCCAAAAAGGAAATAATTTAATAATTTTGCCTGCTTTGGGATTAAGGTCTTAAATGGTCAGATCCACCTTTAAAAGGTACTGAGTGATCGCGTATCCCATATCCCATAAATGAAGCCTTAAAGGCAGGTTGGGTACGAGTTCGATAATCTCCACGACTAGCCCGCTTCCTTGGGACTTAAGTGACTTGGATCGAGGGGTCCACCTGGGAATGGGTTTTAAAATGACTGATATGGTATTGCCATAGGTCTACTTGTCCTACGGGAAGTATTATGTGGTTATGAGATTATCCAATAAGGTCATCTTGATAGTAACGAGGGGGTCCAGCAGAGGGAGGTCTTAATTAGCGTGCAACGTTTACCTAACAGATTGGTCTTAAGTGACCGCTTACTATCTCTCTTCTTATGCGGGGGGCATGGGTATATGCGTGAATAATAGAAGCCTTAAATTAGTAGGACTTGTAGCTAGTATCCTCTAATTTATATTAGTGTACAATTGACACGACCCAAACTCACCCTTATGGGAAAGCCCGGATTGAGTTGAGAACACGACAAACCAGAACGTAAACAGAAGAACATTTCATTCTGTTTATTACAACAATTTACATCAGAGTACAAGAATACACAGAGTATGAATAAATATTATATGCAACATCCACATGAGTAAAATGTTTGGCCTCCATACCATGACACCACTCCTACCTAGAAAGAAACGCATGTCCTCCTTGCCCGTTTCTGGTTCATACCGGGGTGTGAGGCTTGCGAATTAACGCTATACACAAAGCTATGCTATATTAATGTCGTACTTTGATCATCAACCACAAGACTTTGCTTTTCAATAGAAGCCTTAATCATTTGCATCTTAGCATGCCACATAGGCAATTCCCGCCATGCGACTGATGTCTATCGATATATAACCTCTGAGCTCGTACGTCTTAGAGAAGGGTGTTAAGCAAGAGAATAAATTCTCCGCCACCGAACAGATATATATTTAATAGAGACCAATCAACACAGAATAAAATCCAATGTCAGACACACATCCATTTACAAATTTGTTCTGGGTCAGAACGAAACCGGAGGCACTTTATTCCTTATCCCATATGTCCAATCTAGGAGAGAGGTCCTCGCATATCCGGTCGATCTCCAAGTACGTCTGGATGATCACCACTTACTACCTCGTCTTGGGTGTACAGCCCAATCAAGACATCAATAATCATCCAAACGATGTGAGGACTTCCGGTCTTCAACCACCGTCTTCATTGTCGACATATCATTGAATCAGTTATTTAGAATGGGATAAACCCGGTCTTTCTGAATAACTCGCGTATCTTATAAACAAGAGCTATAAAAACACACCATACGCCTCATTCCAATTCTAAATATTCTTTTATTTAAATATTCATATCCTTTGGGAAAGGTTCCCTTTAATTTTATCAAAGATAAATTCTTTAAATTTATTCTTTAATCCTCCATTGGATATCCATTCAAACCAAATTAAGGTTTATCCAAACTAATCGGGATTAGCCAACCTTGCCGAAGTAATCATTTATTATATTTCTCAATCCCAACCTATTCATCCCATGAAGCAAAACTAGTAATACTTCATATCTAACACCATGGTGTTATCAATAAAATTAATTACCATTTCACATTCAAATCTAATTAAAGATTTAACTATCACTTGGAGCAAAATTGGTGATACTCCATTCTCGATTATTTCATGAATTCAATAAATTTAATTATCTCATGCACCTTCTAATCTTATTAAAGATTCATTAAAACTTTAATTCAGTTTTAATCTCCAAAAATCATCACTTAATGATTATTCAAAGTTAAGAAATTAATCTTATCTTTAACTGGGTTAAAAAAATAATGTCATTTGAAACACAGTTCACGATAAACCCAAATCACATTCCATTAATTATGGAATCTTTAAAGAAAATAGATAAATATATAATCGATATCAATTTCCATATCCAACTAATAATATAAATGGAATAACGACAAAGCCTTTTAAATTCCATATATATTAACAGACTTCCTCCACAGAAGCTCTTTTTGATTATTATCCAATCGAATTCAATTCCAATTTATTGTATTAAATTGGAAAACTTTACTTTGGAAAATTTCCTTTAAATCTTAGTTAAAAGATTTATAAATTCCAAATCACATTTCACTGTAAATCGGGTTAAAGAATGAATGTCGTAAAAAAAACACAGTTCATGATAAACCCAATTCACATTCCATTTTATTCCAATTACCAAATGTAACTGGAAACTCTAATAATCTTAATTAAAAGATTTGTTCTTTTCAAACGGCGAACAGTGTTACTGAAGAAACCGTTCACGACAACCCAAAATCCCATTCTTTTATTCAATTCCAATTAAATATTAATTAGTTGGAAAACTTCACTTAAGGTGATTTCGATTGTAAATAACGATATTGTAAATATCGTATTGTAAATAACGATATAAATATATCTTTAAAATTCCCATAACATATCTGTATAACCATGAAATCCAACATCGAAATATTCCGAAGATGATTTCGATTCAAAGCAATTCCTGGTCCCATTTTTGAGCCTGGTATGAAGTAAAAGTTGCATAAGAGGACAAGGGTGACATAGCTATAATAATAAGGCTCTTGAATGCCAATTAAAGCTTGTCCGTACATTCATTTAAGGTCGCTCACACACAAAAGAACATTGGTCGCTTGCACATGAATCCTGGGCTCAATCATACAGCTGGCTACAGTTAGCTTCAGCTGGCCGATGGCAATTACGTAAATATTTGTGTGTGCAATCCATACCCTGTATTTCATAATTACAGCTTTGCCACTCGGGTCCAAACTTCTCCTATAAATACCCCACTTCACCACACTTAAAGGGAGGGATTCCTCTACCCCGAAGGGCTTCCCAAATCACCTCTCCACCATTCTTAAGCACTGCAAGCTCTATCCAATCTCCATTAATGGCCACCAAAGCTCACTTCATCTTCCTCCATCGCCAAGTGGATCAAGTTTCCTCCTTCCTCCATTAGAGATCAATCCAAGCACTCTCCATCATCTCCAAATCGAGATCCATCATTTCCATCATCTTGAGCTCCGTTCGAAGTCTCTCCTACCGCAATTATTCATCCTCAAAGCTTCGATTCACATCTCAACCGCCATGGACTCTTCATTGATCCTCAAAGTGCCTAAACTATGAAGCATACACTCTCACGTTCTCCGCATTCAACGGATCCAACCACTTCCATAACGGATTAGAGAGAATCAAATCATTAAAGAGAGGAAAATCATTATAAAAGAGAGAATGGGGAAAAAATGAGATGTATGAGATGATAAATTTTGTAAATCTCTCACATGATAATGAAATGGCTTCCAAAGTGGACGTTGGTCTCCTATAGATCGAACCACTATAAAAATCCCGTGTCTCTTACTTGCTTTTTCCTGCTTTTTACTTGCCTTTGCATTTGTGACCCCATTTTCATTTTGCATACCATTTGGTGAAGTGTGATTTCACACCTTTGGTGTCTGAACCATTTTTTGATTCAAACGTTTGGCGCCCACATTGGGGCCGCGTTCGCATTCCTCTCCAATTCAAGAGCTTTGCATTGAAGTTCTAAGCCTACTTCTACCACAAATTCTACATGTCCAAGATCTAGCCTAATAGACGAGCTCTCTTCTAAATTCAAATCCATGTCCGGGATAATGGCTAAGTCAAAAAATACTGCAAGTAAAACCATTGGAGCACCCAACAACGTTGCTAACAACGAAGGCACACCAATAACTAACTGTTTCAAAATTGGCGAAAGCTCAATAAGTGGAGCCGGAGTGACTAGAGCCGAATTAGATGTCGTCGTTGCTAACTTGAGACAATGAATAGAAGCCTATAACAAAGTTTTAATTGATGCTAATAAAATGTTAATGGATGCTAATCAAGCTTTAATGGATAAAATGAGTGCTCTCCTAAACGCTCAATCTTATCCCGCTCCTCCTCTGAAGTTACATGTCAACCTTGAAGAGAATGCAAATTCATCTACCTCTAATCATCATCACAATGACAACATGGAAGGGCTCATTAACAAAAGCAATGTCAAAGACTCAAGGTTGAAGGCCAAAAACCATTCCGATCAAAATAACCAACGAGTTGCAAGTCCCATTACGGGAGCACCTTTCTATGGTGGAAGTAAAGGGCCTAGATATTCAAATCACGATCGCTACGACAAGCATCCGGAAAAGAGATCGAAGTCCGCTCTTCGAAGCGATACAAATCGAAGGAATATATTACGAATATGGTAAAGCAAATCATGGAAGATAATATGGCTCATAAGGATAGTGAAAGGGAATGGGACTTCTCCCTCAGCAAAAATCTATTCACAAAGAGGATCCGCAAAGCAGAATTCCCCAAAAAGTTCACTCATCCTACTTTACCTCCATACAACTAAACTTCTGATCCGAATCACTTCCTATACAAATACTAGTGGCATATGAATGCAGCCAGAGCGATGGACGAAATCAAATGCTTGTGCTTCCCTCGTTATCTTGAAGGCATCACATCGTTATGGCTCATGAGATTGCCACCAAAATCCATTGACCAATTCGATGGTTTGACTTTGAAATTCAAAGAGCAATTCAGGCTGCAAGCTACGAAGGCTAAGGACGTAATTTCTATTCATCGATGAAACAGATTTCGGGACAGTCTATTAAAGCTTTCCTCAAAAGATTCAATGCTGCTGCATCAGAAGTAGGGAATCCCGAGCCTCGCATGATCTTTATGTCACTAATCGGCGCTATAGATGAGAAGAGCGAATTTGGTAGATGGATCAAAATGAAAGAGCCGAACACACTTGAGAAATTCCATAAAAATCAGAGGAGTATATGAGAGTGGACAATAATCCTATGCCTCTTCATATTATTGATGCTAAACCGCTTCTTGAGGCTCCCAAAAGTACTGCTACCCAATATAATCAGAAGGATAATCAGGGGCAGAAGCGAGCCAACGATGGGAAAGACAACAAGGCTAACAAGAAGCTTCACTTTCATAACCCATCAGAGCTCACTCCTCTAAATGATACTCCAGAAAATATTTTCTCTCCCACAAATGATATAGAACACATCCAAAACCACTGACGCTGAAGGTCTCACAGAAGGCTGTAAACTCTGGATAATTCTGTTGATTCCACAATCAAGCAGGTCATTATACAAATGAATGTAGACATCTCAAAAGCTTGATTGAGTAGCTAATTTAGAATAACAGACTACAACAGTATGTTAAGAATCCACAATCCTCAAACACTACTCCAACTCTCCATGGGCAAGGATAATCAAATGGCTGATCCAGTCCAAGTAATGAAACTCCAGCCCGAGCTAATACAAGGCCGATCATTAACTAACGACCATTAATTGGCACTCCAATTTCAACCGCCCAAGAATAAGTGATCATCTTCGCCACTGCTCTGCTTTCTGCTTTATTTCCTATTTCTACTTCATGCTTTACTTACTGCTATTTTCAGAATTCTTGTAACTGAGTCTGTAATATTTTACAAACATTGTTCTGAACATTAGCTTAACAGCATACCTTCTTGAATGAATCTCTTACTTACAAAAATTGTGTCAAATTAAAAATGTGCTTATGAGTTACTCCATATTGTAGGTCCTCCGCAGCGCTTGACCCATTGAAATTTGGCATTACTTCACGACCCCAACAACATCCATCCAAGCGCTAAGTGCTTTAATGAGTGGGAGTCAGGAAGACTCAAACAATGAACAAACGTCGCGACACTAAATAAAAGTCCTCCCCAAGTGGGGGCACTAAATATAAGTCCTCCCCAAGCGAGGGCACTAAATATAAGACCTCCCCAAGCGGGGCCATTAAATCCCATGTCCTCCCCAAGCGAGGGCACAAAACCCAAAGTCCTCCCCAAGCGGGGGCACCAAACATAAGACCTTCCCGAGCGGGGACACAATGATATGAAAACTTCTCCAAGTAGAAGTCCCAAACCAGTCGGCTTTAGTTAATAAGTTGATCTTAAGCATTATTGAATCAGAATAATGTGTTTGTGCGAATATTATTCGACGACTTATAAATTGTTTAGTGAAACAAATCCGATGCAAACACTTTATTTAACTCAAAGTATAATTAGTTATAAGTCATTTTTAATGATTAACTAATCCACTATCGATATGGACAATCGATGGTGAGTATAAGTCCAAAATTGTGCATTCTCTTGTTTTAATTGCAGAACAGGTGTCATGAAGTATACAAATTCAAAGCATGACTTGCCATGTCAAACAAGAAAGCTACAGCTGGATCTCAAAGAAAATAGTGTTCATTTCGAAGCTCGCATTTCTCGCAAGCGAAAAATACGAGCTTTGAGGGGAAAATGTTAACAACCAGAAATCTTTTCAGGCATTCTGTCGAACATTATAAGTGTGCACCGTAGTCGAACATTATAAGTATAAGTCTCCATCGGGTCGGCCGCACACTGTAGTCGACAGTAGGGTTGACTAGCAACCTTGCAAAGTGGTAAAGCGGGAAAAAGCATCATGGACTGAGCACTTTCGAAATGGTAGGATGAGCACCATGCTCGAGCACCCAAGGTCGAGCAGTACTTTACAGCCTGGACCGCTCGTTCACCTCCAATACATGTGGCTCGTTCATCCCAGAAGCAAGGCTCGCTCGTTCCTCTCCAAATCTCAAGTGGGTCGAGCGTCGTCAGTTGGGAAGTGGTCGAACAGCTCTTGATCGAGCAGTGCCATTGAATAAGAGGTCGAGTAGAACCTGACAAGGAGGGACGAGCAGGATTATATCCATGATGGCATTTCAAAAATTCCTGGTCCCATTTTTGAGCCTGGTATGAAGTAAAAGTTGCATAAGAGGACAAGGGTGACACAACTGTAAAAATAAGGCTCGTTAATGCCAATTAAAGCTCACCCGTACATTCATTTAAGGCCGCTCACACAACATTGGTCGCTTGCACATGAATCCTGGGCTCAATCATACAGCTGGCTATTGTTGGCCCCAACTGGCCGATGGCAATTTTGTAAATATTTTTGTGTGCGATTTGTACCCTGTATTTCATAATAACAGCTTTGCCACTCGGATCCAAACTTCTACTATAAATACCCCCAATTCATTAAACTTAAAGGGAGGGATTCCGCTACCCCAAAGGGCTACCCAAATCACCTCTCCACCATTCTTAAGCACTCCAAGCTCTATCCAAACCCCATTAATGGCCACCAAAGCTCACTTCATCTTCCTCCATCACCAAGTGGATCAAGTCTCCTCCTTCCTCCATTAGAGATCGATCCAAGCTCTCTCCATCATCTCCAAACCGAGATACATCATTTCCATCATCTCGAGCTCCGTTCAAAGTCTCTCCTACCATAATTAATCATCCTCAAAGCTTCGATTCACATCTCAACCGCCATGGACTCTTCATTGATCCTCAAAGTGCCTAAACCGTGAAGCATACACTGTTACGTTCTCCGCGTTTAAAGGATCCAACCACTTCCACAATGGATTAGAGAGAATCAAATCATTAAAGAGAGGAAAATCGTTGTAAAAGAGAGAATGGGCAAAAATGAGATGTATGAGATGATGAATTTTGTAAGTCTCTCACATGTTAATGAAATGGATTCCAAAATGGACGTAGATCTCCTCTAGAGCGAACCGCGATAAAAATTCCATGTCTCTTACTTGTTTTTCCCGCTTTTTAGTTGCCATTGCATTTGTGGCCACATTTTCATTTTGCATACCATTTGGTGAAGTGTGATTTCACACCTTTGGTGTTTGAACCATTTTTTGATTCAAACAAGTGGTGGTTTAGATGGATCCATAATTATGCTTCCACCTGAGTATGGTAGTCAGTTGTCATGCGTAAGAGTTTACAAGGTTAGATTAGAATTACTAGCCTTGTTAGACATGTGTCTCTGGTTGAACCAAATGGAATACATTTATACCTTATAAACTGTGTTATACTCTTTCCACTCACCAAAACTTATTGTTCTGACCCCCTCTTCATTCCAATTCTCATATTATCTCGAGAAGGTCAGGTTCCATAGGTGTTTAAGTTTGGTCTCCAGTTCTCGTTCTCTCTCATGCTCGGTATTGACGTAGTGACTTACTCTTATAAGGTAGTTGCTTGAGTTAATACTAGTCTATCCTATTTTGTTTTCGCTGTGAGTTATTTTATCGTACTCTAATAATGCTCATGCTCATTTATTTGTAATTGCTAGATTTATAAGCTCCATGCTCGGATGAGTTTGAGTTTCGATTTTTTTCAAAATTTAGGCTCAGAAGAGTGTGGGGTGTTACATTTGCTATTAGAGCTTAGGTTAGGCGATCAGAGGAATTAGCTAAATTAGGACTCGTGAGAGAGTGTATTCTATCTTATTTTCTATTTTCTTCATCTTTCTTACTTGAATTAAAATTACTTCGATGATGAAATGGTCATGGGCCTATTTATTTCAGATGGGCCTTAAGCGACTAAGAGTCTGAAATATGACGAGTTTGAGTTTCTAGACAATTCTGTCTTACCCCACAGTCCATTGGCGATTTCATTGTGGAAAGCTTGAGAATGACATACGGTGAATACTATGGATCTGAGTTTGGATACTAGACGAAAATTTAGCTACAAGTGGGATAGTCGCGATTTCTGGTTTTTGATTTCGTTGGTGGTTCCAGTCAAAGACCTTCCCTTGGTCTTAAAATGGGAAATTCATGTTAATATGTCATATCCATTCAAAAATAAAATTATGAGGTATATCTATTCAATACTTCATTAAAATTTCAGATATTCTTTTGTTGGAAGTATTCATTTGAGTTCTTGGTCTTATATTCGAAGGAATTTCCATTTTTTTTAAAAACTATTTGGAAAAATAAAATGGATTTTGAAGGTTGAAAAACTATGGTTTTGGAAAATAGTACTACTAAAAATATAATTTTAAGAATCTAAATCCAATTGTGTTTGAGAATTGTTCGAGTTTTGTGTGATTTTAATAAATAATTCAGTTGGTAAAAAAAGGGAATTGTAAATGACAAGGAATGTGCGTCAAGACTTAAAAATAATTAACACCCATTCCTTATGATTTTTAGTGTTCCTCTTTTTATATAATTTGGATGATTTATTGAAATTATCACAACTGATCTTTCAAGATTTAAAATCCTGACGCTCTGGAATGCGAAAGCCTTTCCAGTTAGTAATATAAACTAAAAATAAATAATAATAATAATAAAATGGATTTATAATATGAAACCTTTAGTTTATAATAAGTAAATCAATTTCGGGAAAAGTTTTAAATTTTCTTTTGAAAAGACTAAGGAAAATCATTCGTTCTTATTTTAGGGTATTTGATTCGCAAATTGTTTATTTATTTGTCAGCTAGGTAAAGGGAAAATCCATTTTAACTTTTATTTTAGATTTCTTACTCCCCACCTCTATTTTTCAGCAAACCCAAGCCCTCCTCCGTCCTAAACTCCAATCCAAGCATCCCCCCACTCCATTTCACTTCTAATTTCCACTAAAATCATCCTAGCATAGATCTCAACCCCATTATACTATAGAAATGCCATTTCTTTTGTCTGATTCGTCGTTTCCTCTATGTCCCCTCCTCGAAACGTCGTTGCTCAAAACCCCGACCTCACATCTCAGGAGGTTGTGTGGCTAGATCGCAGTGAGGAGAAGATTCAGCGCTATTTGGTTACAACCAATTATGATTTTTACAATGGTCGACCGGTGAAATTTGTTGATTTTGCCACTTTTAATTTGGAGGATCTATTCATCACTGTAGGCCTGGTACCAATCCTGCGCTTCGATACCTTTGAACGTGAATATTATCTGCGCTGCATCTGCCTCTTTGATGCTCAGATGGATGCTAACATCGATGATGAGGCTTGTGTCATCATGTCCGAGGCCATGGGCACCCACATTGAGTTATCTAATGATGATTTTTTTGTGTGGATATTTTGGGTGTCTCGACAGTCGGAGTTGAGTTGGATGATCCACAGATCCTTGAGCGCATCTTCCTTGAAGCCCCTAGAGTTTGGATCACCGCCAATCTGCAACATATTGCTCATTTATTCGTGCGCATCATTTAGCACAACATCATCCCCGAGACAGGAAGCTTGGTGCAAATTTATCCTTTAGTACATCGTGCTATGTATGTCATCCCGGGCGAAATAGCCTTCAATTGGGCGAGCATACTTATGATTCACCTTTATAAGCCTTTCATTGGCACCTCGAGGAGCCACTTCCCTTATAGCCATCTTCTCTCCCGTGTCTTCTGACACTTTCTGGTGAGGCTTACTGGAGAGACCGTGGTGAAGAAGGCGCCAACCGTCATCGGTTGCGCCACTCTTCGCAAGATGGGCATTCAACTGCCCGCAGCTCCTATTCCTGCACCTCCCGGCCCAGTCTAGTAACAACAACCTGGCCAAGTGAGCCTAAAGCTTATCGTCCTACGCGATATTCAGATCGAGCCTCATGAGGTCCATAGGGAGCAGCGTCGGCATGCGCACGTGATTGGTTGCATTTCCTCCATAATACGTTCTTGGTGTGGATGTGGTAATGGATCGAGTTCCATCCGTGGAGCTTGGCCATCGCATAGTCTGTAGGCATGTTAGTTTGTATCTTTTGGATCATATGTTTCTCATTCCAGCATTTTATCTTTGTTGCAGTAGTTGTGGTGTAATTGTTAGTATTGTTTGTAATCGAACGACTTTTGAATGAGATTTCTATATTTGGAATTTTTTTTGTCATTCACGCATATCTAATTGAAATCTCATTTTTCTTATCTAACTAACAGTTATCTTAGAGCTGGAAATAAAAGAATTATGTGTTAAATAAATTTTAGCGAAGGACAGGTTTTGCGTTGTTTTCATCACGAGTATATTTATCACATGTTCCTTGTTAAGCTAATTTTTTTTTTTGTGTGTGGTTTTGATTTTCGCATTTTTCGCGTGACCGATTTCCTCTTTCTCCCACATGTGACTTGAATCATTTAAGTTTCCATAAAATACATTTTTGAAATTTTTGCATACATTGTCTGAAAATAATATCCTTTTAAATTTTATATTTTTACTAATTCACTTTCTTTTATTTCGGTTTGCGCGAAAACGTGGATTTGGGTACGGTAGTTTGCGCATGTTTAAACAATTGTTTTGTACTAAAATAGATGGTTTAAAACACCCAAAGTGCACATTACCAAAATTTTGCTTCTTGTCCAAATATAATATGGAAAGTGAATAAGTATTTAAAGGAAAGTTTAAACATTTATAAAATAAGTTTTAAAGCGGAAATTTTTTTTTGTGATTTTTTTTTATTTTTGGTCACATAAACAGCGTGAGAAGATTTTTGGATGGTTTGTGCGCGCGTTTTAGCGGTACAGCGATGCGATAAAAACATTAACGACAATAAGTAAAAGGATGTTTAAAATTTGGAAACATTGTTTCCGTACCTTATCAACAATGCGCGCGAGTTGTTATTTAACTTGTATTACGTATAAGAGCTTGTTTTAAGCCTCTTTTACAGTCTACAGTTGGGAATTTTTGGAATATTTTGGAAACTGAGGTAAAATTCCACTGTATGACGGGAATTGGAATATTTATAAGCGAACGGAATGTTAAATCGGAAACGATTAAATGCGTTGACATGTTAGATAGTAGAGTTTAATGCGATATTGGTTGCTTCACACTACTATTCATAGTCGTGTGAGTGTTATGGATGAAAATTGGTTTTCAAAATTTGCATTCATATAGAACTGCCAGAATATTTAGGATGTTTTGCATTATGTTTTCGAATGTGTTTTAAAAATTTAATGTAGGCATACATGACAATCTGATTTAGGTTCGTTGTGCATACATTTTTTATGGTTGTAATGTATTATGTACACTGTGCACATGCGCACTTGGTTGCAAGATGGATGTACCCAAATTGTTTGAGTATGATAGGAAGGGTAGGTATCAGAATTTCGGGACGAAAATCATTTTAAGGGGGAAGAATGTAACAACCCGAAATTTGACAATAAATAAATTAGTAATTTAATTAGTTCTGCAAAAATAGGGATTTCTACAAAAAATGAAATTTTACCATGAAACTTGCACCATTGCGTTCGTCACAGAATTCTGGTCAACTTTCATGTTTGGAGTTTCGCTAACGGAGTCCGTATGAAAAAGTTGCGGATGAAATACGAAAAACGAGCGAAAATAATTAAAAATGAACAATAAATGTATAGTAACTACTGATTTCCCTACCACCTCACTACTAAGTCGACCCAAGCGGTCGACCGAGGAAGTCGGCTGACAGTTGGCCGCTGGCTGTAACCTCTTGGACAAGCCAAGTAGAGGCGGCTATGGTATTGTTATATAAAAGATTTATATATCAGCAGATTTTTTTTTTCTAAAATTAAATCAAACAGTTCAGGGCCACTTCAACTCCTGTAAATAAAGGGTTAAACCCTATTCTTTTCCACATATTTCTAAGTGCAACAGCGAAGCTCTTCTATTTCTTTTTCTCCTTGAAAAAATTCTAAAACAAAATATATTCATGTACAAACATAATCAAACATAAACATTATAGATTTGAGGAGATTAATCAAATTCAAGTGGAAAAGGTTGTGGATTAACATTTAGGTTCTTCTTCATTAGGTTTCTTTCCTCTTTTCTTATTTTCTTGCAAATCCACAAATTTGAAGTATCCCCTTTTCAGAATAACTGTAGATCTGTAAGAATTTAGGAATTGTTGACCTAAAAGACTATTCAGATTTAGATTTGGATGCTTCCAGGTGAGTGGAAAGTCTATATACATAGTTTACAATAATCTGATTACTTCGTTTGTATTAGATCTGAAATGTATGCCTAAATATTTATGTAACAGCCTGCATTTTACGTATCGGAGGATCGTAAAATATTTTTATTTTATTCCCTGAGGATTGGATCATTCTCATATTTTAATATGTTACTTATGGGGATGTGAGACATGTCCATAATTTTTACCAATTTTGTTTGTGACCATTTTTCGCCTTTCAGTCTTGTACATGGCTTAACTTTTGACTCAGGTCGAATCAGGTGGTGAGACCTATGCCATTGGAAAGGAAATGATGGTTGCCTTTCCATAGAATGGTTACATTAAAGATTTAGCTCAACGGTTTGGGAGGAATCGCTGTTTTAAGTTTTTGCAGTTGGCTGTTTAGGTTTTCGGATCCTTAGTAGGCTGATATATGGAGGCCCAATAGTGGGCTGGTGGAAATTATAAATAAGGGGGTGAGAGATATGGGAAACAGTTCAGTTTCTCGATTCTCTCATTTGGTGGCCTATGTTCCTCTTTCCTCTAACACCTTTCCACCATTAAAAATCAAAATATAAGGAAGGAAATCGAAGATCTGCATCATTTAAGGCTAGATCTACATTGTTCCAAGTGGGAATTCATCGGATCAAGGGGTTTGGTTCGAATAGCTTGCTATCCGGAATCTTAATTCATTGTTTTTTCTTTGATTTGGAGAATTGGTGAGTGATATGCATCTCTCACATGGATTCAATCAAGTATATGAATGTTTGGTTATACTTTTCATCAAATTCATGTGTTTTCTCATATATCTATACTTCGATAAGTCCATTTTCATATGAATCACCCTAGGATCTAATTTAGCGTATTTGAACAGGTAATTCTTGTACTATTTCATATGTTTATGCAAGTTAGATCTACAATTTAGATCATATGTTCATTTATTATGATTTTGGTGAAATTGTATAATTTTAGTGATGATTGTCATATTCATGTTATTAGTGATCTCATAACATGTCTATGGTTGCATTGGATGGATTAGATGAGTATGTTTAGTCAAATTTGTCGTTTGGCGAAGTTTTGGTCGAATTTGGAGGTGAATGGGGTTTGTGCAGGTTACGTGTCGAGCGTACAGGCCACGGGTCGAGCGCAGTACAAGTGTAGTACAACTTGTGGACGGGTCAAGCAGAAATACACGGGGTCGATCACACACAGAGGGGGTCGGTCGGTCTATTGCAAAGAGGGGTGAGCCTTATGTTGGAATAAGCAGTGTTCGGTCGAGCACAGTATGGGTTCGAGCAAGCCTGGTCGGTCGTTTACCAGAAGATGGGGTCGGTCGCTCCGTGGATTGGCCACCTTATGCAAAGAGGTCTTCAGATCGGTCAAGCCAAGGGGTCGGTTGAGCAGGGTAATCAGTCGCACCAGGGGGTGGTCGCGCAGGGTCGTTGGTCGCACTCGGGGTGTGGTTGAGTAGGGTCATTAGGTCATGATGTTGAGTGGTTGGTTGGTCGTGCAAGTTGGTCGGTCGCACAGGGTTATTTCTGAAAAATTAAAATTTTCGGGTACGATCCAGATTTAAACAAAAGAGCTCGGTGATGTAATTTGGCTCGGTGATGGTGTGACTTCGAAGAAAACTCAAGCAGGAAGGTTCGAAGTGTTGAAAGGTGTTCGTTGATCGGTGTAGAACAGTGAATGAGGTAACAACTCAAAGGTCGTGAGTTGGTGGATAATGGTTGCTCGAGAAGGTTGCTTGAGTTAAGAAAAGTTGTCGGGTTGGATGACTAGAGATATGAAGGCCAAGAGATTATCGTTATCGTAAGTTCAAGCAGGCTCGAAGCAGGAGTACAATAGAGACGACTAAAAGGCCGGTTGTAGGTAGAGTACCCTGGGCATCATTAAGGCCTACTTGTCAAGGTTGGACAAACATACATATTGTTGAAAGGCGTATGGTGTTTATGCTAGAACTGGGGTTACAATTAGCCCTTGACATATGGCAAGGTTGGCTGTCATACAATTAACGATGGTTTCGAAGCAGGATTGGCAGTGATAGCCAGAGTCTGTTATAGTTGATTAGTTTCCTTATTTGAACTGTCTTATGTAGATTGTCCAACATCGAAGGAGATGTTCCTGGGTGCTTGTCTGATATTGGTTTAGGCCTCTGGGGCTTGTGCTTGAGGGATGTTGAGTTCAATTAGGATGGTTTACATAAGATATATAATTTGGATGTCATGAGTGTTTGCCATAATTGAATCGGTGTTATGGTTTCCATGGATGTATGGTTGACATGTAGTTGTAAAGGCTATCATTGTCCGATGTGGGGAAGAGAGGGTTGAGTTCTTCTCTGGTGATATGGGTAGATTAGTAAGTTTATCTATCTATTCTCATATACTTTATTATTGATGTTTGTTAGCTGTTTTATCACTCAATAAGACTGTTGTCGGACTCAAGTTTTTATGTTTCCCTCTTATTACCTTGGGTTGTTCATCCAGTTGTGGATGGGCAGATTAGGTGGCAGGTGACAGGTGATTAGTGAGGACGATGTTGCAGTTCGGAGGCGAGCTGGAGGCTTACATACTAGTTTTATTACTATCTACTATGTTTGTTTCCGCTGTTTGAGTTGCTCTATGAGTGTTGTAGTGAAGCTTTATGTACAAATTTTGATATTTCCTATGATGTTTTGATAATCTTTCAAGATGTTGTGAAAGTTTCAAAGGTTTGTTATATGATGCTTCACTATTACTACATGTTGTATATTATCTACTATATTTTATCCTTGCGTTGTGAGTTCTACGATAGGTATCGATTGTGTTTACCTACCTACGATGATCATCCACAACTGCCTGACAAACCTTTCAGCGAATTATTTCTCTTGTTTAGTGCAGGGGTTGTGGGCGTTCGTCACAATTTATTAGTTTTGTTTATAGTTTTGTCAAATCTAAAATAATGTCTATCAGAACTATTTACGAGTATTGTTAAATCTAAAAGAATAAAATTGTGGTTTGAATATTATTGTCTTATAGGCTTATTTGAATTGTTCATATTATTACCTACAATTGTATTTAAAATATTGTGGTTATTGTAAACACCATAAATCTGGAAATCGGTCCTAAAATCAATGTTAAAAGTGTAGTTTATTCCAAATCTGTAGTATTGGTGTTGATTGTGATTCATGTAAATTTTGTTAAAAGAATAATAAGCCTGTTTGTGTTCAGTTTTGCTTGGCTTTTAACTTGGTTATTGTAAATATGTCTTTTTTCTCTTTGTCAACAAAAAGACATTATTTGAAACTAGTAAGAAATATGTATAAAAAGCCTAAAAAGAAAAGGTTTGTGTAAATTCATGGACAAACATAAACTTATGCATGTTTGTCTATAGTTTACATCAACCATTCCAAAAAACATATATTACATATTTCTTATGATTTGAAATATTTTGTTCCTCTTCAAAATATTTTATGGCATAATTTACAATAATTTCAGTTTTGATCTTTTTATGAGATTTGGAATCTTAATGCAAGATTGAACATTAAAGGATTGTTTTGGTTGTTAGCTTAGACCAAAGCATTTGAATTTAATAATAATAAGATAAAAACATATTAACTACGTTTACTGCACGAATATATATATATATATATATATATATATATATATATATATATATATATATATGTCATTCGTCCAAATCTATGTAAATAACGATATATACATTATAATTAATGTTTGTTGTATATGTATGTTTGAATGGCTTCTGTTTTATGGAATTACATATGGAAGTATAATGCATATTAAATGGAAATAAATATATTATGATCATTGTAGCAATAATTGTGATAGATTTGCTTTTAATAAGGTCATAAAGGAATAATAACTATTGTAACCACCATTGATTTTGGGAAAATAAATTAAATTAGGTAGTTATGCTTAAATGGTTATGATTTAAGAACAATGACTAGGTATAGGATTTGTAACTCCAGTTAAGTAGATAAATAATTCTTATAACCATATGAATATATATATATACAACAAGAAGGAATAGAGTCAAAATAAAATAGAAAGATTTAACGAGCTACAATAATTAGATTAGAATAATAAAGGACTGATATAATTAGGATATTTAATTTTTATTTAATGTCTTAGGAAATTATGATCATTAGGTTCATAAATGATATTAATTATAATTAACGGTAATAAATGGCATTTAAGGGGTTAATTAATGACTTAGGAAAAATATGTCTGTTATGGTCATAAATGGCAATAACCCTAATAAATAACAGTAAATGGAATAAAAAGGTGATTTATGGGTATTGGTTGTCGTTCAGATACTAATCCCAATAAGGAAACAATTAATTAAACATCCTAAGACAGGAAATGGATAGGTTTTCCTTAGTATATTCTAGTAAGTTCAGAATTATTATAATTAGAAATTTGAATTGGTCTTAGTAGGTTAGTAATGCGAGTTCAGTTGCCTTAATCGACCGAAGTCTGCACTTTCCAACAGTCGAATATATGTCCAACTGATGTGAGACGTCATTGATCACAGGAACCTGTGATGATAGTTAGTTTGCGTATGTGGATTATTTCTAAATTTATTATTTGCTTTGTGAGTAAGGTCTTAAGTGGCTATAGGGCCCCCCTCTCGTCCGAAATAAGAAGCCAAAAAGGAAATCTATATAATAAAATTCCTTTGTAGGACAAACCAAGAGACAAAGAGAGGCTGAGATTTATTCTTGACCTACATATCAAGAAGCTCAGGTTTGTTCACTCAAATTCAAATTCAATTACACGATCCACGATGCTCTCCTCACAGTTATCTGCCACGATCCATCTTTCTTCCTACTTCCTTCCTTCCCACCTCTTTCTCTTCAGAAATTGAGTTCCAAATTTGTTTACTTCCCCTAATTGCAATTACATCACATCTCGACGATTGTTTAATCTCTTTGCTGACATAAAATCTTTTGATGATATAATCATAAAATCACGCAGAATCCTCAACTTTGACACTGCTAGATCTGAAATCGAGTTCAGATTTATGGTGCTGCTGCTTTAATTTCAACGTCAAAGTTAACCAGAACATCGATCCTCTCATTTATGATTTAATCTTCCCTATTCTAATTTAGTTTATACAATTTTGCTTTTAGATATTTACTCATTTGTTTGTTCTTACTTGATGTTCATCTTCGTTTCCATGGAAAAATGGCTTGTTCTTTTCAAATATTCATTTGTATTGCAATTAAAATCCATGGCTTAGGTCTTCTGAGGCTTTAGATGCCGAAACAGTGAACTGCATGCCTAAATTTGCATTTTAATTGAAAATGCAATCTCTGCATATCTGGCTAAAGATAGTTGCATTGCTAGCATACAATCGAAGATGAATTTTCACCTTCTTTTCACACCAGGTTGATTTGGGACTGTTTTCTATCAAGATAGTTATTCTAGCTTTGATTTTCAGAAATTATAATCCTCGCCTGAGATGCTTTGAGTTGACTAATTATTTGACATGAGCAGATGTCTTCAAAATATGTTTATATGCTTGCAACCGCAGGATAATTTGATATTTGATTAAAGTTAGAATATGAAATTGTTTTTTTTTCCTTACTTTGATAATGAATTCCTGATATCAATGAATAAGTGGTGGCAACAATTGCAACAAAAACACGAATTACTAGATGTATAAGAAATTCAAGTTCATACAGCCCCTTTTTTGGCACTTTTCTAACATAAGTAACATTTTTGGTGTTCTTAAGATTTTTTCGGTTAAATTTATCTTCTTGCGAAGTGGTCAACCATAAACATGTCCGGTTCCTTTATCCTAAGCTACCAAACCTTCTCTTTATTTCTCTTGGATACTTATTACCCTTTGTTTCAGTTTGAACCATTTCATTGCCTTATTTATGTTACACCAAACCACAACCTTGCATATCATTAGCTACATGAAGCATCTTAATTAGGTTATTGATATTTTTGGCTACGTATTCTGTCAACAGATAATGTTTCATAATATGTAGAAACTTTGATAGCTGCATTGCTAGCATACAATCGAAGATGAATTTTCACCTTCTTTTCACACCAGGTTGATTTTGGATTGTTTTCTTTCTTGATAGTTATTCTAGCTTTGATTTTCAGAAATTATAATCCTCGCCTAAGATGCTTTCAGTTGACTGATTATTTAACATGAGAAGATGTCTTCAAAATATGTTTATATGGTTGCAACCGCAGGATAATTTGATATTTGATTAAAATAAGAATATGAATTTTTTTTCTTACTTTGGTAATGAATTCCTGATGTTAATGAATAAGTGGCAGCAACAATTGCAACTGAAACACGAATTACTAGATGTATAAAAAATTCAAGTTCATACAGGCTTTCAATGAAGTATTGTATTTTGCAACGCATGGACTTCTATCCATTTTGTTCAATAATTTATTCACACATGACTTGTATCGTTTTTGTTCAATAATTTATTCATACATGCATTTCTTTTTTTTATTAGTAATAGCTGTGATACTGTTAAATAGTCTTAAATAGCCTATTAATGTACATTTGTGTTAATTGCATAATTTTTGTGTCTACATAGTCTTTTGTCTTCCTATGGACAAAGTTAAAGAGATTCTTCTTTTTGTTTACTATAATTAAGTACAAGACTATGTTTTCATTATTGTAATATAAGATAGCTGCTATAGAATAAAGTCTTTTATATTTTTCTTAATTGTTCGTTACTATAGTCATTGTATAAGAAAAGACAATTTTGTTGTGTTAACTTTTTACCATCCTTTCACTTTTTCATTATTATTCCCAAATGCGTGGATTTAGTACTCCATTAACGTACTCTATTTGTACAGATGCTGTACGAATATGGAAAATAAGAATCTTAGGTGTATGTTGTACACTAAATTTTTTTGCTCATCATTCCGTCAATAAATTGTCCTAATCTGAAGTGCGCTAGCCGTCTCATAATTATCTAAAACCTATTTCAGATTGATGGAGGCTTTAACTATTCACAGACAATATTTGAGTTCCATCACTGAATATAGGACAATGCCTACATGACTGCAAAAGGTTTGCGGAACAGAAGACCTGTTGCACACGGTATAAATAACTGTCAATGTAAACAGTGCCCCAAAAAAGGCTGATATTAATTTTATCAATTTTTACAAACCTAGATCACCTATGGAATAAGCATGTGAAACTAATTAGCAACATCTTTTATTCCATATTTCTATTAGATACGTGTTGTTCTTCTTTTGTTTACACTTTACCGGTGTTGAAGATATTACTGTTTAACCACATCTTATTTCCCTTACAACAACATTGTTCTATATAAAGATATCTGCATTTTTTCCCATATCTACATGGCAAATTAACATCAACTACTCCATTTTCTATAATATGCCCGGGTGCGAAGCACGGGTCTTATATGCATTGCTAATTATTTATTCTTTTGAAACTACAATTGTTGACATCGATTGTGTAAGTGTTGATTCATTGTGTTTTAATCCATTGCTCTTTGTTTCACAACCGACTGTGTCAGAATTTATAATTCATGATATGTGATAAATATTACAATGCACAATCCATTAGGAAGAAACGATGCAATATTCGTACGAACATATACCTAACAAAAACAAATATCAGTCTTAAAGACCCGTGCAACACACGGGCTGTGTACTAGTAATTTAATAAAGTTGCCTGCTTTGTGATTAAGGTTTTAAGTGGTTAGATCCACCTTTAAGAAGGTATTAAGTGATTGCATAGCCCACCTCCCATAATTGAAGCATTAAAGGCAGGCTGGGTACGAGTTCGATAATCTCCACGAATAGTCTGTTTCCTCGGGTCTTAAGTGACTTGGGTCAAAGGGTCCACCAGGGAATGAGTTTTAAAATAACCAGTATGATATTGTCACTGGTATACCTTTCCTACAGGAAGTATTAAGTGGCTAGGAGATTATCCGATAAGGTCAGCTAGATACTAACGAAGGGAATCCATCATAGGGAGGCCTTCAATGGCATGCAACGTCTACCTAACCGATTGGTCTTAAGTGACTGCTTACTATCTCTCGCCTTTTGCGGGGAATGAGTATACGCGTGAATGACAGAAACTTGTAGCTAGCGTCCTCTAATTCATATTAGTGTAGAATAAACCATCGGGAAAGGCCTTAAATGATCGATGGATCCTCCTTGGGTCTTAATTGATCAGTAGGATCCACCCTTACACCATATTGGTAGGGAGGCTATTAAAAGGCTATATATATTTATCATAATATGCCTTCTTATATAGTGTTGGTAGTTGGAAAGCCCGCCTCTTTGTTTTAATTTTAGTTTTAGTTGAGTGGTAGTTTAGAAGGCTAAATAATTATGCGTAAAGGTTCTATCTGAGTATCGTTATCATTGGGAATGCTACCCTAGGTATGGTAGTCAGTTGTCATGCGTAAGAGTTTACAAGGTTAGGTTGGAATTACTAGTCTTGTTAGACATATGTCTCTGGTTGAACCAAACGGGATACATCTGTGTATTGTAGACTGTGTTATACTCTTTCTACTCACCAGGACTTGTTGTTCTGACCCACCCATTACAACTCCTAGGTTATCTCGAGAAGGTCAGGTTTCCATAGGTGTTTAAGTTTGGTTTTCGGTTCTCGTTCTCTCTCATTCTTGGTATTGACGTGGTGACTTGCTCTTATAAGGTAGTTACTTGAGTTGATACTAGTCTATCCTATTTCGTTTTCGCTGTGAGTTATTTTATCGTGCTCTGATTATGTACATGCTCGTTTATTTGCAGGTAATAGATTTATAGGCTCCATGCTTGGATAGGTTTGAGTTACGATTTTTGTTGAAATTTTGGCTCAGAAAAGTGTGAGGTGTTACACACTGCCCAGGGATTACCCTATAACACTTTATAGCAAGCTTTTACATAATTTTATTATTTTATTTAATTTTATTTCAGAAGCTAGACACTTCCCCATTTTTACTTTATATATGCCTTTACTTTAGCAAATTTGATTCAAACAAATAATTATTCAGGGATTATCAAGAACTTGATCCATGCATCCAAAATAATCCAAGGTGTACATCACTAATTACATATATACCTAGGTTAATAAATGTATACCTTCAAACTGGAAGTTACTTTATCATTCAGAAGCAAGATACTTCTTTATATTTTTTATAGAGTGTGTCTTTCCATGAGAAAATTAAATGCAAGCACACAATTATTTAGAAATCGTCAAAAACTCAATCCATGCATCCAACAATTCGAACATATTGTAGCATTCAATTTGGTTGACCAAAGGAAAGTTTACACCTTCTAGTTATTAACTTATGTTGAAACAAAATTTTCTAACATATTTCAAACTACTGCTTTCAACCAAACAAACACAATTTTAGTCAAACATTCAATAATACATGCAGTTTTAAATCAATAGTCTCCCAATTACTATTTAAATTTAGTTATTTTTAAGTTGTGTATTTTACTCACACAACTCTGATACCACTTGAGAGGACCCTAAAATTTTGAATAATTTCTTCCCATTTATTTGATTATAAATTACAATAATCCAGGGTCCTCTTCTCAAGGGTTATCCTCTTTCAACTCTTCAATTCCAGGATCACTCATCACCAATATAAAAATATTAGCATAACCCAAATTTTAACTTGTATATAAGAAGATATACAAGTCTTCTTTTGCTTAAATCAGAGTTAAATTAAATAGCAAAAGACATTAGATTAATTAAAAATAATTAATCAATACACAACATAAACAATATTGAATTAACTTGTTTTCCTTATTAATCATTCTCTTAAAATAGGTAACTTAATAATACTCAAATTATTAAGTAATATAGGATAGTGAAAATTTGCCTTAAACCAAATTTATTTCAAATCACTTTAAGTTCATTCTAATGCATATACAATTTATATAATGCTATTTTGCTTTAGTAGTTTGCTTTTAGATATAATATACAGTTAGGCATCCCTCATAATGTAAGTATAAGATTATAACACATTTCTCTATTTCTCAATCTTGTTCCCAAACTGGCTTGCCCGAATATTTAAACAAAGCAAAAGCGTCTTTGACTCCTATATTTTAATTTTTTATCCCAGCTAGAAAATAGGATTTTAAGCCTCTTTTTTCACCCCACGTCCGTTAATGTCACTCACAAAGGGAATGCATTAAGTTTCGTGAAGCGTTATAGGTAAACAGACACAGAATTTTACAAGACAGACATAAATAAGATAGCAACGGGAATTTAAATCTTTATTTCAAAAACAAATCATACAGCGTGTTTCAAAATACCGTGATTCTCAAAAACCATTACAACAACATAACTTCTGTCTTTTAACATCAGAGTACATAAATACTTAAAAAAACATAATTCCCCAAATAAAAGAGACAAAGCCATAGTAGAAATAAAAACTTGAGCCACACTTCGAAAGCTGCTCTAGCAAGATGATATCTGAGTCCTGACTAAGCCTGAGTGTTTCCTCCCTGAAAACCTAAGGGGGGAGGGGGGAACGGAAGAAAGAAGAGGAAACAAAAGGGTCAGACATAAAGTCTGGCGAGTCTAGTGACTTTTAGCAAGTAAATAAATAAAAGTAGCATAACAGGCATATATAGTGGATACGAGAGATCATTACATTAATGGAAGTGTGACAAGGTAGATAGGATAAGGTGTATGTGCTTCTAATGATTACTTTGCACTATTACTAATATAACCAGAATGAGATGATCCCTTCCACTATAAGGTGGTAGACTTAGGGCATTCGTCCAAATGTACCCTAACCACTACCCTAATCGATCGACTCCCTATTCCGTAGACACTCTATTCCGGCCCCACGGTAGGATGTATCACATCCTAAAGTGGCAACCCCTCACTAATGTGCACAGCCCCATATCTACAGATGTCACGGTCGTCTTATCTCCCTCTGCCCGGCTCATGCACGCACATGGCCCGGTCGGTTTGCGCCGCCTACACCGTCCTTCACATTTGGATCTCTTACAATCAGTCAGTAAGTGTGCCCCCTCTCCTCCTAGTACGGAGTACTTTGTTTGATACCTACACCGGGTTACTAACTGAAATGGGCCCTACACAATATGATACAAGCTCCCCCCTTTGTCTTGTATCCCCACTAGGTTTTCTTCGGCTATGTATACCACTAGGTTTCCTTAATTACATAACCCTATTATTTTTACAAGTTATGCTTACCCTAAAAGGTGTTTTTAATTACATAACTTTGTTATTTCCTCCGGTTATTTATACCACTAGGTGTCTTTAATTACATAACCTTATCGGGTTAAGTTTGTGGGCCTATATATAAATATTACCCACCCCCTCCAGATTTGCTTAACCCATCCACTATCCAACCAATTTTACTTAACCCTAACTTTAGTTCACAATCATATAATCCCTATGGATTAGATTTGGTTAAGTAGTCCAATTTATTACCATCTCCATTTATGATTTATAATGGGATAGACCTCCCATATTAGACCTACAACTTGTGGATGTTGGATATGCCGGTCGGGTCCGAGCAGTCTTATTCCACAGTTGGGCCTAACCTCATGTCTTAGCCCGATTCGTATTTGCGCACTTAGAGCTCTCACATTAATTTTAAATATTGGTGGTTGCTGGATATGTCGGTCAGGTCCGGGCAGACTTCCACCACTAATGCAACATAACCTCATGTCATAAGTGCAATTACAATTTCTAATTGTAATTACTAGACATTCCATTTTTATCCAATTCTTACCTATGTCTTAATAGATGATTATGTCACCACTTTCCCCCTTTTGAATTATATGTCCAACTCATGTTTATATTCAAATTATGCCAATATTAACCTTTTTCCTTCCTCGTTCCCTAACTAGCGTGTTCACACAATTTACGACATGTATAGGCTAAATAATAGCCTAATCATAAACGATAAAAAAGGGAAGGTAATGGAAATATGACAAAGGTGAATGTTCTAACATAACTAGCATAAGCATATACTAACATGGTGAACATATAAACATAGATCTAACAAACTTGTGGCAGTTAATTAGTTGTAACATAGCAAAGGTGATAAGATAAACATGACAAGATCTAAATTTGATTTAGATGTCCAACAAGTTCAGATCTAATATGAGAAGCACAAAGGGATCCAAATAATAAACTAGATCCGATTAATAATTTAGGTGTCCACATAATACAGATCTAATAGGTAAAAGTAGATCTAACAAAATAGGGTTTAAGATCTACATCATAGAATGTCCACATAATTCAGATCTAATAGTTTATAAGTAGATCTACACAATTAAGTCTTAAGGTTGACATCATGGCATGTGATAGGAGTTATAACAGATCTAACAAGATAGATATTTAGATCAATAGCTAAAATGGATCTAGCACAAATCATAGAATTCCACAAGGGTTACAACAGATCCAACAAGATAGAGATTTAGATCCAAATCCTAACCAATTCAGAATGTCATATGTTCATGATTTACAATGGATCTGATTTAACTTAGGCATATGTACAAATCCAAGTCATAGTCGTGTCATGTTTACTTTTAATTATTCAAATCTAAAAGTAACTAGAAACTCATAGTGTTAGGATTAGAAAATATAAGAAGAATGGATCTTGAATCCCTAAACTTGATTTGCAAAACTGATAGTTGAAGAAGATAACGGGTTCAGTTCAGACACCGGTATAGTTTGGCCACCATGAATTCCCAATGAAGAAAATTTGAAGAATGGCTACGTATATATAGCTACAAAACCCTCTGAAACCAGCTGTCACTTCAGCCCTAGGGGTGTCGACACCCCTGTGGGTGGGTCGACCCATGGGTTGACACCCCTTAAGGGGTGTCGACCCCAGTGTCGACACCCCTCTAGGGGGGTCGACCCCCTAGAGCGGGAATCTGTCGCCACTTTTCATTTTTCGAATTTGAAATGTTCTAGATAAAATTATTACTCATCTCTGACTCATGTATGTATGTATATATATATATATATATTCTTTCTGCACGTATACAAACTTAAAACTCTCATAACTTCTTCATATAATGTACGTTTTACGCAAACCAAATGTCTATCTTGACCAGAATTTCGATACGGACGCAATGGTGCAATCCTTTCCCTTAATTATGATTATTTAATATATCCTCCTTTTGTGTTGTTAAAATTTCGGGGTGTTACATTCTCCCCTGCTCAAAGGATTTCGTCCTGAAATCTCTAAGTTGAGAAGAATTCATATCCTACCATCCACCATCCATCTACTCATCCAACAATCACTGGCATCCATTGTCCTTAAAGACTTCTAATGCTTATGTGAATATATGCAACGGTGTGTGTATATGTCTCAACATAAATGTAAAAGATCAGGCGATCTACTGATTCAGTTGACCTCCTTAATGCAATGTATATTAGTGTTATGAATCCAATATGTATGCAAATAAACCTATTATATCATGTAAGTTCTATATGTGTGCACACTCATTAGTCCAAATGCAACATCCATATGGTAGTACATCCATTTCCATCCATAAAAGAAAAATAGAATGCATACATATCCATATGCAGTATGAGAGTGATTGAGCCGATCTAGTGCCTAGTGTGTGTGTGTGTGTATATGCGTCCACAGGCAACCACTAGCAAACACTTGCATCCTTCAAACATAACATATTTCGAACACATGTTTACACCCATAGGATTCCTATCTAAAGGTCGAAAAATACTATGGATAAGATATACTCAAATGATAGAAACAAGCACTCATAAAATTTTGAAAAAGGAGTTAAGAACATACCCTTGAAAAGGAAAGGGTACAAAGCACGAATCTTGTCTTTGGTCTCCCAAGTCGCATCCTTTGGGTTATCTCCCCATTGAACCTTTAGCAACTTGATCTCTTTATTGCGCAGCTTCTTAACTTCTGATCCAAGAATACGTGTAGGGACTTGCCTGACTATCGCCTCCCATTCCACTTCGACTTCTTTTAACACACTCGGCTCAACAATTACTGCGGTGTCATGGAGGCACTTACGCAGATGGGAAACTTGGAAAACATCATGCACATCGGATAGATTTTCTGGGAGATTTACTCTATATGCCATTTGGCCAATCCTCTCGGTTATGGGAAATGGTCCCACATACCTAGGTGCCAACTCTCTACTGATCCAAAGCGAATCACATTCCTCAAAGGTGATACTTTGATAAAAACTAAGTCTCCCACTTCAAATTCGATGTCAGTCCTTCTCTTGTCTGCATAGGACTTCGCCTATCTTGAGTTGTCTTCATCCGCCATCGAATAAGGTCAATCTTTTAGGATGTTTCTCTAACCATATCTGGTCCATGTAATAATCTTTCTGTAGATTCCCACCAACAAGTTGGTGATTTACAGGGTCGTCCGTATAATGCTTCGAAGGGTGCCATGCCGATGTTGGACTGATAGCTGTTGTTATAGGCAAACTATACTAAAGGAAGATGCTCTTCCCAAGTCCCTCCGAAGTCTAGGATACACAGCCTCAAAAGATCTTCAAGAATCATGTTCACCCTCTCCATCTGTCCATCGGTCTGAGGATGATAAGTGGTGCTCAAACACAACTGTGTACCTAATGCTTCTTGCAAGCTCCTCCAAAATTCGCTGGTAAAGATGGGGTCACGATCGCTTATAATACTGGAAGGTATTCCATGAAGACGAACTATCTCATGAACATAAATTGCTGCCAACCATGATGCCGTCCTCTTACTCTTAACTGGAATAAAGTGAGCACTCTTAGTGAGTCTATCTAGCACAACCAAGATACTGGTGTTTCCCTTCTTCGATCTAGGCAAACCATCTATGTAATCGATAGAGACGCTCTCCCACTTCCACTGAGGAACCTCCAACGGATGAAGTAATCCACCGGGCTTCTTTTGCTCAGCTTTAACTTGCTGGCAAACTAAACATTGGGAAACAAATTCGGCCACATCTTTCTTCATCCCAGCCCAAAAGAAAACCCTCTTCATGTCTCTGTACATATTATCACCGCCTGGATGAATGGTCATCTTAGAATGGTCGGCTTCTTGTATGACTGCCTTTATCAAGCTTCCAGTTTGAGGAACACAAAGCCTTCCATCTTGTCGCAACCACCCCTTTTCATCTATTGCATATCTGCTGAGGTGAGTAGAAGTCTCCACTCTTCTGAGCTTTTCCATGATGTCTAAAATCTATGGGTCACCTTGTTCCAAACCTCCTATCTGGTCCATAAGATTTGGTCGTATCTCCAAGGATGCAAAAAAATCAGGCAAAATCTTGATGGAGGGTCCAAAATCAAAAGCTGATATGAACTCGAAGTTCTTTCTTTCCACAAACAGAGGACTCGGGGCCATCCTCTGCCTACTTAGTACATCTTCCACCACATTACCCTTGCCAGGGGTATAAGCAATCTCAAAATCATAAGAAGCTAGAAACTCCATCCACTATTGTTGCCTTAAATTGAGGTCTTTCTGCGAGAACAGATACTTGAGAGATTTATGATCGGTGTATAACTCGAACTTCTCTCCAAGTAAATAATGATGCCACGTCTTTAATGCGAATACTATGGCAACTAGCTCTAGATCATGGGTGGGGTAGTTCTTTTCATGAACTCTCAACTGTCTACCCCTGTAACACACTACTTCCCCTTCTTGCATTAGAACCGCACCAAGTCCTGTACCACATGCATCAGTGTAAATGGTAAACACCTTACTTCGATCAGGCAAGGTCAAGACTGGGGCTGTTGTCAGAGCCCTCTTCAGTTGTTGGAAAGCAACGTCACAGTCTATATCACATGAAAATGCCAAGTTTCTTCTTCGTCAGCCTGGTGAGTGGGGTTGATATCTTTGCGAAGTCCTTAATGAACTTCCTATAGTAACCTGCCAACCCAAGAAAGCTTCTCACCTCGGTTGCATTTTTAGGAATCTGGCAATCTTGCACCACAACCACCTTGGCGAGATCTACAGCTTTCCCTTCTTTGGAGACCACATGCCCTAAAAATCTCACCTCTTTTCTCTAAAATTGGCATTTGGAGAATTTTGCCTTGAGCTAATGGTCACAGAGAGTTTTCAAAACTTCTTTCAAATGTTGGGCATGCTCTTCTTCGCTATTGGAGAAGATCAAAATATCATCAACAAAGACTACAACAAATTTATTTAGGAACTCCCAAAACACCCTACTCATCAGATTGACAAAATAGGCGGGTGCATTCGTCAGCCCAAAAGGCATCACTAGCCATTCAAAGAAACCGTCCGGAGTACTAAAAGTAGTATTATCTATGTTGCGCTCAGCCACCCTCAACTGATGGAACCCCGTGGCCAAGTCTAACTGAGAAAATACCGAGGCACCAACAAGATGATCAAATAAATCATCAATCCTTGGAAGTGGGTGCCTGTTCTTCGTAGTGAGTTTATTCATGTCTTTATAGTCTACAAACAAACAAAGCGAACCATCTGCCTTAGTCGCGAATACTACTGGAGCTCCCCATTCAGATATGCTTCGTTTGATAAACCATTTCTCAAGTAGCTCCCCTACTTGCTTACTCAGCTCCCTCCTTTACCTCGGAGCCATGTGGCGCACTGGCAATGCGACTGGCTTTGCATTGTCCACCAAATATATACAAAAGTCGATCTCGCACCTCGAAGGTAAACCCGAACCTCATCAGAAACATCGGAATAATCTCGGACTATTGGAACAGATTGCAAGTCATCGATAGATGCATCAAGAGACTCTAGGAAACTAAGCATAACCGACCCATGTAGGCCATAAGAAATCTCGAGATTCCTCCCATGACAAGTCAGAAGCCTAACAACCCTCCTCTCACAATCCAGAATGACACCATACGTGGTAAGCCAAACATTCCTAGAATCAACCCATAGCCCATAAACCAGAGAACATATGCGCCGCATTCAAACTCGACGCCTAACACAGATATTTTCAAACCCCGACAAATCATAGATAAATGAGCCGAACCACTAATGGGGTTTGAAACAACTATGGGATCCACTACCATACTAGTAATTAAGTGCAGTGATTCAACTACAGAACTTGATATAAATGAGTGTGAAGTGCCAGAATCAAAAAGTGTTCTAATAGGATGGTTTGAAAGAGAAATTAAACCTTCCACAGAAATTTTTCTACCTCTATCAGGAGCACTGATCGCGAGAGCATGCACTTTCCCTCTAGAAGTCCCTGTCCCTGTGATCCTTGTTTCTTCGATCACTCTCTAGCAAAGTGTCCGACCTCTCCACAGTGGTAGCAAGAGTTCTTCCTTCTCTTAAAGTCTTTAATCAGGTGACCTTCCTTCCCACAATTGTGACATTTTATCTTATCCTTGCCTTTATCATTTTTTCCTCCTTTCTTCTGTTGTTGTTGCTGCTGCCCCTTCTTGGGCCACAACTTCCTATTTCGCGATGTCTCCTCAGCCTTTGCTTCCTTCTTTTCTCCCTTGTCTTCCTCATGCATTAGGGCCATATTGACAAGCTTTTCAAAGGTAGCCCCCATTGGAATATGGGACATGGCTAACCCATGCAGAGGTTCATTCAGCCCGTTAGCAAATCGCAAAGCCCTTTTGTGTAGCGTATCCACCAGCTCAACCCGAACCTTGCTAGCTGGTTGAATTTATTAACATACTCTTTCACCATCAAGTTTCCTTATTTGAGTGCTATGAATCTCTCCATCTGCATGCTTCTCTCATCTTGGGAAAGAAATTTCATTTCGAACCTCTGTCTAAAATCTTCCCAAGTTTCCACCGGACGTCCAGTTTGGGTGACTTCCCACCAAAATGAGGCTTCGTCTATCAGTAGCCAGGCTGCTAACTGAACCTTCCTTCTATCCTCTACTTTAAAGATTATGAACAAGTCCTCGGTCTCCTTGAGCCAATTCCGCGCTTCCACGAATGTCTTGTTCCCATGGAATGACTTCCATCCCATAGCACGAAAGTCTTTGCAGATCCTGGCAAAGTTATATGCTCTTAGAGGGGGAGGAGGAATGACTGGTGCAGCTGGTGGAGGAACATTTCCTTGGCCTTCGGCAGGCATCGTGGCCTCCAAATACCTACGCAACCATCTGGGTATCGTGACGCCCTCTGGGATATTAGGAATGTTTTGTTCCGCAAACATGCTGAAAAAGGAAAAAGGAAGAGATTTAGACAAAGGACCAAAGGATATTACATATGGCTTTTTGGAGAATGTTTTTCAAAACAGATTTTTCTTTTTAAAAATGCTTTCTTTTAAAATCTTTTTGAAAATAATTTTCAGAAACTTTATCCAATCTGGTAACCTTCAGCTCTGATACTAAGTGTGACACCCCACGTCCATTAATGTCGCTCACAAAGAGAATGCATTAAGTTTCGTGAGGTGTTATAGGTAAACAGACACAGAATTTTATAAGACATACATAAATAAGATAGCAACGAAAATTTAAATTTTTATTTCAAACACAAATCATACAGCGTGGTTCAAAATACCTTGAGTCTCAAAAACCATTACAACAACATAACTTTTGTCTTTTAACATCAGAGTACATAAATACTTAAAAGAAAACATAATTCCCGAAATAAAAGAGGCAAAGCCATAGTAGAAATAAAAACTTGAGCCATACTTCGAAAGCAGCTCTAGCAAGATGATATCTGAGTCCTGACTAAGCCTGAGTGTTTCCTCCCTGAAAACCTGGAGGGAACGGAAGAAAGAAGGGGAAACAAGAGGGTCAGACATAAAGTCTGGCGAGTCTAGTGACTTTTAGCAAGTAAATAAATAAAAGTAGCATAACCGACATATAAAGTGGATAAGAGAGATCATTACGTAAATGGCAGGTGTGACAAGGTAGACAGGACAAGATGTATATGATTCTAATGATTACTCTGCACTATTACTAGTATAACCAGAATGAGATGATCCCTTCCACTATAAGGTGGTAGACTTAGGGCATTTGTCCAAATGTACCCTAACCACTACCCTAATCGATTGGCTCCCTATTCCGTAGATACTCTGTGTTGTCCCCACGTTAGGATGTATCATGTCCTAAAGTGGCAACCCCTTACTGATATGCACAGCCCCATATCTACAGGTGTCATGGTCATCTTATCCCCCTCTTCCTGGCTCATGCACGCACATGGCCCGGTCGGTTTGCGCCGCCTACACCGTCCTTCACATTTGGATCTGTTACAATCAGTCAGTAAGCGTGCCCCCTCTCCGCCTAATACGAAGTACATTGTTTGATACCTACTCCGGGTTACTGACTGAAATGGGTTCCACACAATATGATACAAGCTCTCCCCTTTGTCTTGTATCCCCACTAGGTTTTCTTCGGCTATGTATACCACTAGGTGTCCTTAATTACATAACCCTATTATTTTTACAAGTTATGCTTACCTAAAGGTGTTTTTAATTACATAACTTTGTTATTTCCTCCGGTTATGTATACCACTAGGTGTCTTTAATTACATAACCTTATCGGGTTAAGTTTTTGGGCCTATATAATAATTACCCACCCCCTCTAGATTTGCTTAACCCATCCACCATCTAGCCAAATTTACTTAACCCTAACTTTAGCTCACAATCATACAATCCCTATGGATTAGATTTGGTTAAGTAGTCCACTTTATTACCATGTCCATTTATGGTTTATAATGGGCTAGACCTCCCACATCAGGCCTACAAATTGTGGATGCTGGATATGTCGGTCGAGTCCAGGCAGTCTTATTCCATAGTTGGGCCTAACCTCGTGTCTTAGCCCGATTCGTATTTGCGCACTTAGAGCTCTCACATTAGGTTCAACATTAGTAGTTGCTGGATATGTCGGTCGGGTCCGGGCAGACTTCCACCACTAATGCAACCTAACCTCGTGTCATAAGTGCAATTACAATTCCTTATTATAATTACTGGACATTCCAGTTTTATCCAATTCTTACCTATGTCTTAATAGGTGATTATGTCCCCACTTTCCCCCTTTTGAAATATATGTCCAACTCATGTTTATATTCAAATTATGCCAATATTGACCTTTTTCCCTCCCTGTTCACTAACTAGCGTGTTCACACAATTTACGGCATGTATAGGCTAAATAAAGCCTAATCATAAACGATAAAAAGGGAAGGTAATGGAAATATGACAAAGGTGAATGTTCTAACATGACTAGCATAAACATATACTAACATGGTGAACATATAAACATAGATCTAACAAACTTTTGGCAGTTAACTAATTTTAACATAGCAAAGGTGATAAGATAAACATGATAAGATCTAAATTTAATTTAGATGTCCAACAAGTTCAGATCTAATATGAGAAGCACAAAGGGATCCAAATAATAAACTAGATCCGATTAATAATTTAGGTGTCCACATAATACAGATCTAATAGGTAAAAGTAGATCTAACAAAATAAGGATTAAGATCTACATCATAGAACATCCACATAATTTAGATCTAAATAGTTTATAAGTAGTTCTACACAATTAAGGCATAAGGTTCACATCATGTCATGTGATAGGAGTTATAACAGATCTAACAAGATAGGGATTTAGATCAATAGTTAAAATGGATCTAGCATAAATCATAGAATGCCACAAGGGTTATAACAGATCCAACAAGATAGAGATTTAGATCCAATCCCTAACCAATTTAGAATGTCATATGTTCAAGATTTACAATGGATCTGATTTAACTTAGGCATATGAACAAATCCAAGTCATAGTCCTGTCATATTTACTTTCAAATATTCAAATCTAAAAGTAACTAGAAACTCACAGTGTTAGGATAAGAAAATATATGAAGAACGGATCTTAAATCTCTAGATTTGATTTGCAAAACTGATAGTTGAAGAAGATAACGTTTCAGTTCAGACACCGGCAGAGTTTGGCCACCATGAATTCCCAATGAAGAAAATATGAGGAATGGCCACGTATATATAGCTGCAAAACCCTCTGAAATCGGCCACCACCTCAGCCTAGGGGTATTGACACCCCTGTGGGTGGGTTGACCCATGGGTCGACACCCCTTAAGGGGGGTTGACCCCGGTGTCGACACCCCTCTAGGGGGTCAACCACCTAGAGCGGGAAATCTGCTGCAACTTTTCATTTTTCGATTTTGAATTGTTCTGGATAAAATTATGACTCATCTCTGACTCATGTGTGTATGTGTGTATATATATATTCTTTCTACGCGTATACAAACTTAAAACTCTCATAACTTCTTCATACAATGCACATTTTACACAAATCAATTGTCTATCTTGACCAGAATTTCGATACAGATGCAATGGTGTAGTCCGTTTCCCTTAATTCTAAATATTAAATTAATTATTATTTAATATATCCTCTTTTAATGTTGTTAAAATTTTGGGGTGTTATATCATTGATGCATTATCTACACTCGCATTAGCTCCCGGTTTTATTAACTTTATAAGGGGAATTCTGCCTTAGTTAAATATGACTATGTTTGGCATAATGGTGCAATACAAATATACATTAATTCAAGTTTTTACCCTAAATATTACTTAACAAATCTTCAGGTTTTTTTTTTTGAATTTGTTTAGGGGGAAACCATCCGAAGCAGTAAAACCCCTCTAGTTCACCTAGCTCTGTACGCAGATATCACATAAGTGGCTAATAGTACCGTATGCACATGCTAAACCCTTTCAGCATGCCATTCTGGGTTTCAAAATCGCATCATTGTTTCCTCGACACAAGTCCTTATCCGCTAGGCTGATGATGCGGACTTTAGGACTTATATTTAAGTATGACCCAGATATGTTTTCTCCTAGGATTTATATTTAAGCATTATAGAATTTGCTTGTCAATGCTACTTTAGCTTTTAGTTCTTTTACAAAGACATTACAAAACATATAAGTACTTTTCAAATATACATAAGTGTGTCTCGACCACACCCATACAACATCATGCTATTGTTTATATATAGATACTTATTATCAATGCTATGCAATTCTGCCATTTAGTTTCCATCTTCTTATGAATATAAAACATATGCCTCCTTTTCCAACTACCTCAGCTAACCCTTTTTTATGTGTTTATTTAAATTATCTAAACTTAGTATTTAAACACTTAGTGATCACCGATTCTCAACTAGGATTTATCACTGTTAGACCAAATTTTGGTACTAACACTCAAATGCAGATCATAGAATGTAGAAAGTAGTAAATCAGAGGGAACACATGAGGTTTTTATAGTGGTTCGGCTGTGGATGTAGTCTACGTCCACTTTGTAATCTTATTGTTATACTGACAGATTACAAGACTCAGTTACATGCAAACACACAATCCGTGTGTTAATTAAGATTACAAGGGGATAATTTAGATGTAGAAAGGTGCAAAATCCTTTCACTCGGTAATGGTAGAGACTGTGAAGATGCAGGAGAAAGTCCCAGTCCCAAAGTCCATTTCATTTGCCATGTAGTGGTGTATTTATAGCTGTAGGAGAGCCAATAGGGAGGCCGGGTCGTGATGAGGCACGTGGCATCCGATCCGGGAAAGTAGGAGTGTAAATATCCTTGAGAATAGGTCAAGATCTACGCGTGTATCAACAAGTCCAGGGGTCGGTTCGTGGTCATGGGGTCGTGGTCCCTGTGTTCTCCACGAGCCAAGAGGGTCGTGACCACCATGTGCACAACGAGCGAGTCGTGGCCACTATGACCACCACGAGTCGGGTGAGGGGGCGATCCAGGTTGCATCACGAGCCGAGGAAGGTGCTTCATGAGCCAAGAAGGGTGCACGAGCTGGGGGGTGCGACCCGACCGAGGGTGTTACCAATTCCAAAAATCCCAATTCTGCGCGCATTTACGGAAATGGGCATAATTTCCAAACCGTAAGTCCGATTGGGCCAAATGAAAGCTCTAACTAAAGTTAATTCAGAGGGTTACAAGTTTTATGGTGCAAAGCACCATAATTGCTGTTTTCGGGACCAAAAGAGGTCATATGATAGGAGTTTCGGGCCTTTCTTTATTCGCGATGCGACTTCGACCAAATCGCTTCATGTTTTATTGACGATGTTCTCAGTGCCTTAGCACGTTTCTATCTAGAGATTCCATGTGTGACAACTTTTACCAAAAAGTGTGTCAATAAGTTTTCCCCCCAGAACATATCTTGCTGTTTGAAGGAAGATGTGCTCTGGATAATGCGAGAAGTCTATAATCCATAGAAATCCACAATGCGACGATCACGCCAGATCGTATTAAGGCCAGAAAACCGACGATCGCGTAGGATCGTATTAAGGCCGGAGAAATCCAAAATGACCACAAGACCATACCTGCAAGAAGATAAGGTATACGATGCGAGAATAATTCCTAGATGGCCTTACTGGAGTATACCCCCCGAGGAAATGTTAGAGGGGTTCCAAGACGACCTTACCGGATTAAGACGACCGAGGAAAAGAAATGCAGGTTCCAAGATGAACTTACCGGAGTAAGACAACCAAGGAAAAACTAATGATGTTCCAAGACGGCCTTACCGGAGTAAGAAGACCGAGGAAAAGCTAATGAGGTTCCAAGATGGCCTTACCGAAGTAAGACGACCAAGGAAAAGCAAGGAAGGTTCCAGGACGGCCTTATCAAAGTAAAACGACTGAGGTAAATAATAAAAGTTTGTTTATACTAGACGGATATAGTTCGGAGCTGGAGCTCATGTTTGTTTATACTGGACGGATCCAATTCGGAGTCGGAGCTCATGTTTGTTTATACTGGACAGATCCAGTTGAGAGCCGGAGCTCAATGCTTATTACTAATTCATGAAAACGCAGCGGTCATTTGCTGGACACGACTGGAGACCACAAGATAGTTCCGTGCATGTAGGCTAATGTGACCGCTTTTATTTCATGTAGAGAAAACAAAGAGGGGCGAGAAGTCGCCTAAAAGCCTAAAAACATAAACTACGGACCAGAATCCGGCAAACTGAAGAGATCCGCTGAGCGGAATTAGTTAATGATAATCCCGCGATTACTCGATCCAGGATTGTTCCCTCTCCGGGGAATAGGTGGTGGCAATGCAGTTATAAGTGATGTTGGTTGAGTTACATACTCGGGTAGTTCTCCTCGTCTGACCCGGTCCTCAATAAGGTCTCGCAAATGTCTACAGTCATCAATGTTGTGACCGTCTATGTCATGAAATATGCAATGCCTTCCGGAGTTGTGCAGTGCTAGCTTTGGCTCCCTCTTAGGAGGCCTTGGATATGAGGTGGCACCTCCTGTGTCCATGTAGATGTCACTTAGCGATGAATTTAGTTTAGTGTACTTCTCATATCGGAGCCCTCTCGGGGATGAGCGTTGCGATCATTCTTTGCAGAGGCTATTCCTTTGCCCTTGTCATTGCCCTATCCAGGATCAGACGGTGCTCTGCCTTTATGCATGTTGACATCAAGAGTGGCCTTCTCGGATTTTGCATCTTCCTCACGCAGAAATCTATCTACTTCAAAGTAGAATTCGCCGAGATATCGCAGTGGGTCTCGATATAAAGAGGTTTTGAACTCCGATGTATCCATAACATCGGATACTGCCGCCATTAGTACAATAGATGGTTCAGGTCCATCCATAGATGCTACTGCAGCGTTGAATCTCTCAAGGAACGAACACAAAGTTTCGCCAGACCTCTGCTTGATTGAAGTCAGTGATATGACGTTCTTGGGTCGAGCAATGTGGACCCGAAACTATTTAATGAAACAAGCAACTAATGTATTCTAGTTGTTGATTGATTCCAGAGCCAGCTGCTGAATCCACATAGTAGTTATATCAGTTAGAAAGAGGGGAAAACATTTAGCAATGATGTTTTCTGACGCCGATTGAACTTCCATACGCCATTTCTAGCACATTAGGTGCACGATAGGATCTGTACTGTCGTTGTAGGTCTCTAGTTGCGGAAGTTTGAAATCCAGGGGATTGCGGGAATTCGTGATTTCCTGAGTGAAAGGAGTGTGGTTGAATTCATCCACGTCATTTTGAGAAGTACAACCTCTCGATAGGTGCTGAATGAGATCTGCTAGCCGCCTGCCTTCGAAAAGTTATTGCAAGTTGCCAAGGTCAGAGCTGGTGCCCCCAGCGTTGAATGCAAGGGAAGAAGGGAGTTGCCGGTGAGCCGCTGGGAACAGTTCATAGACCATGGGGGTCACTGCTCGTGGTTCGAGGGGGCGACCCGACCCACTTGTGGGTCCCCATCACAAGCCGGTTGCTGTTGAGGAGCGGGATCTTGCGATCCAGTGTTCGTCTGAACTGGAGCTAAAGTCGGTTGAGCCTAACCATTTACAAGAGCGAGGGAGTTGCCTCCGAGTCCATGTGATGCACGAGCCGCTTCTATGGCCTCATTTCCAACTACTTGATCGTTACTTGTCCTTCCATCCATCCGCGCGTAGAATCCATCCATCATCTCCTGTTGATTCCTGAGGAGGTCATCTTTCCTTGCCATCTGGGTTCCCAATTCAGCAAGAACGTCGTCCATCTCTTCTATGGCCAAGTATGCTAATCGGTTTTCGTGAGAGGAAGCCTCCTGACTTACCTCGTTTTTCATGCCTTCGGCCTCAGTACCTTCAGTACGGGAGAAAGTTCCGTCCTTCTTTCTTTTAACCATTGATCCAATAGTCAAGCAAATCGATTCCTTTAGAGCTAGAAATTGAAATAGTATCGTGTTTCCCCCTTCCTGGCACGCCAAAATGTTAGATCAAATTTTGGCACTAACACCCAAATGCAGATCACATAATGTAGAAAACAGTAAATCAGAGGGAACACACGAGGTTTTTATAGTGGTTCGGCTGTAGATGTAGCCTACGTCCACTTTGTAATCTTATTGTTATACTGATAGATTACAAGACTCAATTACATGCAAACACACAATCCATTATGTTAATTTAGATTACAAGGGGAAATTTAGGTGTAGAAAGGTGCAAAATCCTTGCACTTAGTAATGGCAGAGACTGTGAAGATGTAGGAGAAAGTCCTAGTCCCAAAGTCCATTTCATTTGCCATGTAATGGTGTATTTATAGCCGTAGAAGAGCCAATAGGGAGGCCAGGTCGTGATGAGGCACGTGACACATGATTCGGGAAAGTAGGAGTGTAAATAACCTTAAGAATAGGTCAAGGTCTACATGTGTATCAATAGGTCCAGGGGTCGGTTCGTGGTCATGGGGTCGTGGTCCATGTGTTCTCCATGAGCTGGGAGGGTCGTGACCACCATGTGCACCACGAGCGAGTCGTGACCACTATGACCACCACGAGTTGGGTGAGGGGACGAGCTAGGTTGCATCACGAGCCAAGGAAGGTTCTTCACGAGCCAAGGAGGGTGCACGAGCTGGGGGGTGCGACCCGACCGAGGGTGTTACCAATTCCAAAAATCCCAGTTCAACGCGCATTTACGGAAATAGGTGTAATTTCTAAACCGTAAGTCCGATTGGGCCAAACGAAAGCTCTACCTGAAGCTAATTCAGAGGGCTACAAGTTTTATTGTGCAAAGCAATGTAATTGCTGTTTTTGGGCCCAAAAGGGGTCGTCTAATAGGAGTTTCAGGCCATTCTATGTTCACGATGCGACTTCTACCAAATCGCTTCATGTTTGTTGACGATGTTCTCGGTGACTGAGCACGTTTCTACCCAGAGATTCCATGTATGACAGCTTTTACCAAAAAGTGTGTCAACAATCACAACACGTAAATTTCTTCAGGGTTCTAGGTTTCATTAGAATAAACATGTGTTTCATAATTTTACTTACTTATGTTCTCTGATCAATTGAAAAACAACAAGTCTTATATGGATGCATTTCTCCTTACATATACTAGCATGGTTTTATCTTTAAAATTATAGTAAATCAAATATTTGGTTATAGTTTATATTAAATAGTGGGCTTCCCTACTTTTCAAAAAGAACATAATATAGCTGTATTCTTTAAATAAGCTGAACATTAAAGATGTAATTTGTTTATATCTTTTCCAAGTTACAGAAGTATCACATACTTGTGTAGGTACCAGATACGAGGCATATAAATATGCATATTTTATATTGCAAAAAATACTTTATACTACTTGGTTTGTGCGCAGGCATGCTACCATGAAAATGTAAGCCTCAAACCATACTTATTCTCTTTGTAAATAAAGTATACCAGATTATACCTAAATGCCCATTTTATTTTGTAAATCTACGTATATAATTTTACAAATATCTTCATCAAACCTTTCAATAAAATAACCAACTTTGACCAATATATAATACTATGGCTACCAAATAGTATTAATTCAAAGCTAAGGTTTTCACATAATATTCATACTTAATAGTTCCTGATTTTTAGTACATCCAATTATTAATTTATTTAAGTATTCTATAAACATCACATTCCAAATCAAACCGCAAATAAACATTCCCTTTGATCCAGTACATAATTGATCAAAACATCAAACATTTTACATAATTAAGCAACATTTTACTATCCATTTAACTATGCATTTATAATATCTTTTACAAGCAAACCTTCATACTTCTCCTAGATCTCTTTCTTCCTACAAAAATATTGGAGTCTGCCTCATTATAAAATGGGACACCCCAAAAGTAGATAGCGTTAGACATATTGTCTGGTGTGAGAATTCACTTAAAACAAGACATAATACCTATTAAGGTGACCAAATTCATACTCTTTTATTCAAGTAGGCTAGCAGTTTATCCATATATGTCTAAGAATCATCATTATTATATGTGGTTTGTGCCTATATACATATCAAGGTTCTGTAAACATACAAGCAACATTCAAAACTATATATTCATAACAAACCATTGGGCATGCCCATCACAAGTGATAATCAAATATATTTACTTACATAATTCAACTGACTTAAAGTAGCATATTCCATGGATTCTTTTCCATTCAACCAAACACGACCATGAATGACTCAACATATCAATTAATACAAGCATTCATTTATATCTGGTGAACAAAACATCCATCTATATAACAAATTAATCCCTACATATCCTACCCTATTCAGCAATATCCCTATGCAATCTAGTGGGCCAATGTCTATCATGCATTTATTTATGAGCTCATCTTTTCATTCCTAACCAGATCATACTGCACTCGAATCATAAGTGCACATTACCGGGTCAATTAGTTACACCGGCACACTCGGATCCTTAGGCTTAAACAAGCCATGTACAAGCTTGCATTGTGGTCCATTCCAAGCTTCTCAAGGTAGTCATTCTACGATTTGGTCAGCCACTAGTTCATTACTAAGTGTTTCCCTTGCATTTTTCCTTCATTTAACTCATTATATTCCCCAACGTACCTACTGCCCTCAGAAATGAATTAAATACATTAAGCAATCTCAACCATACATTCACATCAATCATATGTAAACAGCCATGCATTCATTCCAAGCATAACAACAGGTACACATGTTAAACATCCAACATTGATACAAAAGAATAACTGAGTTTTAAATATTCAAATTGCTATAGTCTTGTGGCCTCTAATGTTTAGAAAAGGGCATATCCTAAAGCTTATTATTTCCCCATTGTCTATGCTTTAGGCTGTCTCACATATTTAAGGAGAAGTTTAAATCATAGCATGTTTTATTTAGGAATAATTTCTGAAGCCTAGGAGCTCAGCACATGGAAATCCATTACACCCCTATCTCCTTCTTTTATCTGGGTATAGGACATAAGCAAAGTACCCAACCTTGTTGCCTTACACCTTTCTTTGCACAGACCACTTTCAATAACATTCATCAAATAATTTATACCATTTGACTAAGCAAATCAGTTAGAGGTGAGGTTTCAAAATGGGGTTTCCAAGGTTTTATAATCATTAATATATAAGGATTCTAACACAAAGAAGTTTATAACCATGTAATGCATGCCACCAAGGATATTTAACTTAATATAGTTGCCCAGTATCTATATATACTGATTATTCATAGCATCCATCATTACACTATGTTGCTTACATTTAAAGTCTGATTTTCATTTGATAGAAAATAAGCAAGTATTCAATTTATCCATCAAAGTCGAGCACAATCATCATATTTAAATAAATATATTGGTTATTATTAGACCAAAAAGTGGTTCTAACACCCGAATTGACTAAAATCGAAATAAAATAAGATCAAAAATAAAATGGAGACACATAATTTATAGTGGTTCGGCGTCGAAAAGCCTAAGTCCACTTTATAATCACTTTCCTCGATGATATAGATGTAAATACAATGAGATATTCACACAATTTCACTCACTTTTCACATACATTCACTCAATTATCTCAAAAAATACTTTGAATGGCGATTTGGATTGTTTGGGAATGTTGAGGTTCGGTTCTCAAAGGTGTTTGAACTCTCAGAATGCTCAAAAAGATCCTTTCAAATATCTCTTGACGGGGTATTTATAGGTGGAAAATCCCCCTGGAGTGGGATCGGTTCGGATCCACGTGGCATCAATCCCGCCACAATCGGGTTCAGATGGAGTCTGATGATGACAGCGCAACAGGTTAGTGGACATCATGGGCAGGAAATGGTCATAACTACTTCGAACATCCAGGAGGTCGTGGGGTGAAGTGATATGATATGTTGGGTTCGGTTCGGAAGAGTGAACAGAAGGAGTTCGGATCGGGGCATCCGATCCGACCCGACCTGAGCTGAATCTGAGTCCTTGTCCATTTTGCTCTTCTCCGTCCCGAACTGGTAGTAGCCCTCCGACCTGATTGCGTAGTAGCCCTCTGATCCGATTGCGTAGTAGCCCTCCGATCCGATTGGGTAGTATCCCTCTGATCCGACCTAATACTTTCTAAGAAGAAATGTTCTCCAACGCTTGACATCTCGACTTTGTGTTGCCTAGTTAACAAAGTAGGCTAACATTTTGCCCCCTCAAAGGATGCTTCTGTTGGATACGGAGCATGCTTTGATTGTCATTGCACAGTGCCTTCCTGAAGTTGAATCATTGAAAAGTCATTCCTATTGACATATAGAGACACGTTACTTCAAGGAGTTGCATCTTTTGGTGTTTATATATGTACTCCGCATAGTACGTAAATCCCTTTCTTTATTTTCAAATAGCTTGGAGAACTCTTGTTAACATTCGATTATCCTTCCAGGTAATTTTCCTTTTGATTTTCCTTGTGCTTTTATTTCCTCTTCGAATTTTAATTTAATTTAAATGCCAAGTTGACATATGAAATTCTGTTCGGTTCGGGCTTCGACCCGCATGGCTCCTTCACTTTTTCTTTTTCATATTGGGCTAGCAAGCCAAACTGTGTTGTTGGGCTCTTGATCCGGTCCGAGCGGGAAGATAGGGCAGGAATACGAGGGGTCAGTGCTATTATATATATAAATCCGTCACTCTTCTTCTTTCTTTCTTTTCTATTATTCTCGTTTCCTAATTCACATACCGAAACCCTAATCCTCAAAAAATCTCAAAATTCTTGCTTCGATTTTTGAAATTAACATACAGGTAGTCTCGAAACCCTGAATCTTATCGTTGTAACTGCCTTTAATTAAGATTTTGCGGTTAATTTGAACAAATTGGGCATATTCATGGCATGGCTTCGATGCCGTGGTTACCTCCTTCCTCGCCGTCGTCGCTGGTGGCTCCGCCACCACCTCGAGGCGCTGGGAGGTTGGAGAGGATATATGCTCATCCCTGTATGGAGTTTTCGAAATCGAATTGGGTCCAATGTGGTTGAGGATGAAGAAGAAGATACAGAACGTGGAGGATCGGTTCGGGTGGAAAAGCATGGGGGACGTAGGAGAAGAAAAGGATACGAGATTTTCAGTACCGGATCGGGTCGGAGTTAAATTTGAAAGAGGGAAGGCGAAGTCTACCTAGCCGGATCAGGTCGTAATGTGGATCACGGAAGAAGGGGTGTTGGAACTCAAGTCCATCCGATCCGCTCCGAACACACAATCCCGAACCGGTCCGATTAGATACCCACTTCTAACCAAAACAAAGCCTTACCTTCGATCCGAACCAATCATTTATACCTGAACCGATCCGAAGCAGCCCCAGCTTAATACATAAGAGTTTATCTAATTGGCCAAATCAATACTTGACATAACTTCCAACTTCATGAACAGTTAGGATAGTGCCCTGCGAACATAAATGAACATCAAGAACTGCCCCGAACATTATTACTTTGCCAAGATTTTGCGTTGCACTTTCGAGCGTTAACTCTACATTTTCTGCATACACTGCTCACACTTTAGTTCATACACATGCACGGGGGGATACGGGCTAATTTACTCTAACTTGTGCTATTGCTTCTTCAATAGTTTCGTGACCATGACATCCAGACGTTCCTCTAGATTAGCAGAAAAGAAGGAGATCCCAGAGACATCCAACAAAATTACTCTTGAAGACATATCTTCTTCCTCAGATCCAGAATGGGATGATGGGGGCTCAGACTACGAGGTTGAAACTCACGAAAGCGATAATGTGTCTTCTGAGGGTGGAGTTTCCCTGGGTTGTGAAGAGGAAGGAGGGATTGGAGATGATCGAGCTCCTGATGAATTTGAGTCTGCCATCATACTGGAATCACCTTAAGATTCTATTGAATCGACGATCGACAATGACAGACTTATCCGAATACGACTAAAATATGGGATACCCAAAGGGGATACCTTGTTGCCATCAAAAGCTGATCATCCTCACAACCCTCCGGAGGGGTATATGGCAATCACTCGATTGATGTGCATGGTCGGGGCTATCCCTCCATTTTCTCCTTTCGTCGTCGATTTTCTAAGACAAATGCGGATTTCCCCATGCAGCTGCATCCCAATTCCTATACTTACTTGTACACCCTATATGTAGCGTACCGTGAGATCTTAGGCATAGAGCTCACTTTTGATGACGTTCACTTCTTTTATAACTTCAAGCACCAGACTCGAGAAACTCCTTCTTTCTGTTACTTCGAGTCTGTCCCTAAGAGAAAAATAATTCCAGCACCGTTCAGTAGTAAAGCGGGTGACTCCAGGCTGGAATGGTTTTATGTAAAGCAGCAGCCAGGGTGTGCTAGGAGATGGACGAAATCAAGTAAAGCACTGGTTTTCTAAATCTTGACTCTGTACATCCAAACCATCACATTAACCCGTTTTCTTTTTGTTTGCAGTTGATAACCCAAAACAAATATCGGATTAAGCGTTCTTTGATCGGATGCACCGGCTCCTTAATGGTGATCAGAAGTTTTTAACTATTGATGAAGTCCTTAAGGACGAATATCTTCATCTTCATGGGTTGCTATCCATTACCCGGAGCATTGGTCACGGGACGGGTCCATATGTATATATTCCCCCAGTGGACGTAATCCCAGAAACGGGCGAAGGTTTGAGAGCTCCTACAGTGCCTCTTCAGACTTCACCCTCTCCATCTTCTACTCAAGATGACGAATTGGCTAACATGGCCGAAAAGCACCGAGAGGGGTATATTGTTCCCGAGGATGCCATTTCTCCGGAAAGGTCAACGTTTTCCAAAGAGCTGCCGATTGATGCTTCTGAGGGAGATGTCCCTAGTACCGATGACCCACTATTTCAGGGTTTGGGGGATCTCCCCTTACCTGAAACTATTTACACTTCAGAGGATTTTGGGAAGAATCCTTTAGTTTTCACTTCTTCCGAAGAGACCACTCTTGCTAAGGCCAAAGAGCCCGCTCGTACTAGTCTGGCTTCGGACTCGGGTTTGTCGGGGGGAAAACACCACTTAGGACGCACTTAACACAATAGCACCACAATTCACAGCATTTTTCTTTTTGTGAAACTACTGATCCTGAATTTCATTTGTCTTGTTGTGTAGGTACGATGTCCCGATCCTATTATGATATCAGGAAACTCCGTCGCAGCATGTCTAATCCGCCCCACGATACTGAGTATGATCGTCGCGAAGATCACAGTAGGGAGGATAGAAGGCCCTATGATTCTTATCGTTCGCAGTCCTCGCGCTCTCGCTCTCCTGTCCGGACAGATCCAGAGCGATATAAAGGTTACCAAGGTCGTCGGGAAGAGGACATGCCGCAATCAAAAGACTCAACCTCTTCTCAAGAAAAGCGCAGTAGGGAGAGGAGCCCGCCAAGAGATACTGAATCACGAAGCAAGCTTAAGGTTCCTGCTAAACAGTCTAGAAAGGATGAAGAGGCCATTGAGCCCTCCACGCATAAGGATACCGAGCTGACATTCCCCGCACCTCCACCGCTAGATGCTGAAACTACAATTAAGCGGGCGTATCTGGAGGAGCAATTTCCTGAACATTACTTCGAAAACTTGACTTTTTTACCTGCTCTTGAGCCTATTTCTTCGAGTTGGGCAGATGAGGCCAAAGCAAAAATAGATGCGGTCGAGAAACAGTATTCAGAGATGTTCAAGTATTCGCGCAGCCTTTCCAGAATCATCCGCACTTTAATCACGAATGCTGACTCGATGCAAAAAACCGCAGAAGACGATGCAAGGGCCTTAAAAATTTTAGGAAAAGACTTGGAGGATACACAGGCTCAACTCGTTGTTGCTCAACGGGATGCTACTAGCTTCAAGCAACAATTTGAAGATCTACAAAAACGCTACCATGATTTGCTTGAGTCCCATACCCAAGAGCGTTCGGAATTGAAAAAACAAGCCGAAGATGCCAAGTCAGATGCTGCCAAAACGCGACTTGCTTACGCTGACCTTGAGAGGGAGAAGGCCGAGTTAGCGAGGAAGAATGCTGAATTGGAAAAGAAAAACGCTGACTTGGGTTCTAAGCTGGTGGAGGCGGAGAACAGGGCTGCCCTAGCGGAGGGTAACGTCGAATGTGCTATCAAGTCCGCCGAAGAGGCCCGCATACAACTGTCAGAGGCTGAGGGAGAGGTGCATGGTTTCGGTGAATTAATGATTGAATTCTTTGCGCATATCATTCGCCGCCGGAACATCTCTTGGATTGAAGATTATCCATCTACCTTAGTCCAAGTATGGAGTCAAATCGTTGAATGGGAGAAAGAGGAGCTCAAGTTGATTCCATTGACGACGACAAGCTTATGGAGAAATATCTACGAGATGATGAACCAGAACGCCTAGCCGAAGGACGCCGCCTTATTGCTGCTGTTATGGACGAAGAGAGGCGGAAGGCTAAGCAAAAGAACATCCCTGAGGCTGGTTCTTCCTCTACTGCCTCTGAGACTTCTGAAGTAGAGGGATATGATCCTGAAAACCCGGGGATCCCTCGGGCATCTCTTTTATCCCCCATACCCGAAACGGCATCGGAGACAGCGGTCACTCCAGCCGAGAAGTCATCGGAAGGTATCTCAACCTTTTCACCTCAATTCGTCAAAGTTATCTCTACCTTTCATCACGTAATTGAGCAATCGATGAGGAAACCATTATTTTCTCCTGAGTTGATAACTGTTGCTTCTCACTCTGTAGGTATTGAACCGTCCGAAAAGATAGATGTGTCCCAGGGAACCGCCTCTGGAGCAGAGCCTACGGAGAAGGCTAAAGGGGGAAAAGACAAGGCTGCCCCCATAGATTCGGGAGAAGGAACTGAACCGTCTAAGGCTGATACTCCTCATGATGACGAAATAATAGATGCCTTAAAGGATGATGGCGGCAACGGGGAACATGAGGAAGACCCTGAGGTGGCTATAGTTGGGGAGTCGAAAAGCGCCGATGATGTTACTTTAGCTGCACTGAAGGTCGAACAAGATAAATGCATGCAGCTTAAAGTTGAAGACTTAGACCCCGAAAGCCTTAAGCCCCTCACAGTAGTGGATGCTGGATCAAGGTTAGTGGTTAAGGTTTTGACTAGATCTATTACAGAAGAACTTACTAAAAATTCTTCCCTTGATTCCAGCGTTCCACCTTCCAGGAAAAAGCCAACTGATTCCAGCGCTTCAGCTTCAGGGAATAAAAAGTTAAAGCGCATCATGACTGAGGCTGAAAAAGAGGCGAGGGATGCGGGGAAGGCTGCTAAGAAGTCCAAGCCCGCTTCGAAGTCTAAATGATGGAGTGTCTTGCGTTATTTTAGCATTTGATTGGTCCACAATTGTTGCTGCAAGGGTGTTCCTCGCACCTTCTTTTTGCCTGTTTTTCTGTACAAATTCGTTCATTTGTAAATAAAAATAATTCGTTTTCTGCAATGTCGGTTAGTTATTAGTTCTGTACTTATGTAAAAATTCATGTCCTACTATAGTTGTGTAATGAAGTTATGGTGGGGTGAAATATGTGTGTACATATATGCCCCCAGTCAATCTTGAAAAACTATTCAAGATTTAGTCAAACAGTCTGAAAGTCCCCGATTCTCCGACGGGGTCACATTCTTTTGTGTCGCTGATGCCTGTCGTTTTTTCTGGCATTTTTTATACTCTCCTGTCTTATACTCAGGTTAGAGTTCTTACTGAGGCGGTCTCTTGTCTGGGTGCACCTTCACGCCTCAGAGGACGTCGTCTTCCCGTCCTTTATACTCTCTCTCAACTCTTGAGAGTTAGAGTTAAGAATGTCGTCTTCCCATTCTTTCATGTCTTATCGCACAAACAGTCGTTGTGCTTGTCCCTGCATATAAGTTGTTTTCAACCTTTCAGGTTTTAAATCATCTTATATTCCATAATCATAACGGAATAGTAGTTGAAGGTATAAATAATGCAGGAAAGTAGATGACACACGATATTTTTATAGTGGTTCGGCTAAGTCGTAACCTACATCCACTTTATAGTTCTTTGTTCATATCAACAGACTTTTCTAAGGCAAGTCGTGCCTTTTTACAGAGTTCATAAGGAAAACAGCAAAGAGTACAGGATTCCTAATTCAAATATCGCATCAAGTGTTGGGCATTCCAAGCCCTAGGTACCTCTTCGCCATCTACGGTCGTTAACTTGAAGGCTCCTGTTTCAAGTTTCCGTTGGATGACAAAGGGTCCTTCCCACTTTGGACCGAGGTGAGGAAGGGATGGAAAAACTCGCTTTAGCACCAAATCTCCCGGTTTGAAAGTCCTAAAATGAACTTTTTTGTCATAATAGCGTGCCATCTGACGTCGATGTCTTGACGCACGCAAGTCTGCCTCGTCCCTTTTTTCTTCGATTTCATCAAGAGACTCGAGTAAGAGTGCCTGATTCGTCATCGGGTCATAATATGTTACCCTGTGAGAGGGAACTTCAAGCTCTACTGGAATTACTACTTCTGAACCAAATGAGAGAGAGAAAGGAGTATGACCGGTAGCTGTCTTAAACGTTGTCCGATATGCCCACAAAGCTAAGGGCAATTCATCCACCCATTTTGCCTTTGCACGTTCTAATCGCTTCTTGAGGATGGACTTTATGACTTTGTTTATTGCTTCTACTTGCCCGTTTGACTGTGGATGAGCGACTGTAGTGTACCGTTTGTCGATCTTATATTTCTGGCAGAAATTTCTGAATTCGGCACCATCGAACTGGGTTCCGTTATCAGTTATAATGGTCCTTGGGATCCCAAATCGGCATATAATATTTCTAGCCACGAAACTTATCACCTTTTTCACCGCCGTGATTTTGGTTAAGGGCTCAGCTTCCACCCACTTCGTAAAATAGTCCACGGCGACTATTGCATATTTCGCTCCTCCTTTAGCAATTGGTAGAACTCTGATGATGTCAATTCCCCACATGGCAAACGGCCAAGGACTCACCATCGATCTGAGTTGGGTCGGTGGTGCTCTGGGGATCTTGGCGAATCTCTGGCACTTGTCGCAGCGTCGTGAATAATCAGCTGCATCTTTATTAATTGTGGGCCAGAAGTATCCATACCGCAATATCTTCTTTGCTAAGGTCTGACCTCCTGTATGATCTCCACACTCACCTTCGTGTACTTCTCTTAGTACACGTTTGATGTCGTTGTGTGCTATACATCGTAACAAGGGCATAGAAAATCCTTGTCTATAAAGAGTATCATCTTGAAGGATGTATCTGGTGGCCTTGCGAACTATGGCCCGCCTCTCACTCTTCTTTGACGGGAGTATCCCATTCTTAAGGAAACTATTAATTGGGGTCATCCACGACTCCTTCTCCGGTTCTGCTTCGAAAGCAAATTCAATTTCCATCGACTCAAAGCTTGGCGATCCCAACGTTTCAATTGGAATCATTTCGGTTTCTTCCGGGTTGTCGGAACTAGCTAGCTTTGCTAGCCTGTCTGCCTTCTGGTTTTCGGCTCTTGGGATATGCGTTACGTTATACCGTTCCAAGTTGCTCAACAACTCTTCCACTTTTCCGAGATAGGCGATAAGTCGAGGTCCCCAAGCCACAAACTCCTTTCGCACTTGGCAAACAACTATTTTGGAGTCGCAGAATATATCCAATGTCTTTACTCTGAGTTCTTTAGCAAGTTTCAGCCCGGCAATCAGGGCTTCATATTCAGAGTCATTATTAGTCGCTGAAAATTCTAATCGTAGAGCGTAATATAACGATCGTCCCTCAGGAGTAACTAAGACGACTCCAGCTTCGGACCTTCGGTCGTTCTTGGCTCCGTCTGTGTACAGCTTCCATGGATCTAATTTTAACTCGTCCTCTGACTTGACCACCTTGTCATTGATTATTTCCTCCTCTAGAATTGTGAACTCTGCTATAAAGTCAGCCAGAGCTTGCCCCCTGATCGACCTCCGCGGCTGGAAATTTAAATCAAACTGACTTAATTCAATATTCCATTTGATCAAACGCCCCGATGCTTCGGGTCTCTGCAACATCTGCCTCAGAGGCTGGTCAGTGTATATGGTTATTGGGTGAGCTTGGAAATAGTGGTGAAGTTTTCGGGAGGCGATCAGGAGGCTGTAAGCAAGCTTCTCAATCCTTGGGTAGTTGCGTTCTGCAGCTGCCAATTTCTTGCTTACATAATATACCAGCCTTTGCACTTTGTCTTCTTCTCGGACCAAGGCTGTGCTAACAGCGTGAGCCGAAACCGCTAGGTAAACAAATAACTCTTCATGATCCACTGGCTTTGACAAAATCGGTGGTTTCTCTAGTAATTCCAATTAATTTCGAAAGGCCTCAACACAGTCCGGAGTCCATTCGAAATTCTTCTTTCCCCTTTTAATCAAGTCAAAAAATGGGACGCATTTGTCCGTTGCTTTGGAGATAAATCTGCTCAACGCGGCTACTTTCCCTGCAAGACTTTGGACATCTTTGATTCTCCTCGGTTCTTCAATGTTTCTTATCGCTGCTATTTGGCTGGGATTGATTTCAATCCCTCGAGAGCTCACAATGAAGCCTAGAAACTTTCCTGATGCCACTCCAAATGAGCATTTCAAAGGATTTAACTTCATCCGATACTTTCGCAGGATACCAAACATCTCTGCCAAGTCTTGTGTATGGCTGGAGCATTGTTTCGATTTGACAAGCATATCATCCACATAAACTTCCATAGTCTTCCCTATTTGGTTATAAAACATCCTGTTCACCAAGCGTTGATAGGTGGCTCCAGCGTTTTTCAATCCGAACGGCATGACCACATAACAATACAACCCCAAATTTGTAATGAAGCTCGTGTGTTCTTGATCTGGCACGTGCATAGGAATCTGGTTGTAACCGGAATATGCATCCATGAAAGAAAGAAGTTCGTGTCCCGCTGTCGAATCTACAAGCTGGTCGATTCTGGGGAGTGGGAAGCTATCTTTCGGGCAAGCTTTGTTCAAGTCTGAAAAATCAATGCTTGTCCGCCACTTTCCGTTTGGATTCTTTACTAAAACAGGATTCGATATCCAGTCGGGATATGTCGAATCTCTAATAAATCCGTTCTCTTTCAGCTTCTCCACTTCTTCTTTCAGAGCTGCCGACCTCTCTGGGCCCAGCACACGTCTCTTTTGCTTTACAGATGGGTGTTTTGGGTTTATATTTAGTGAATGACTCATGGCGGATGGCGATATCCCACACATGTCGGCGTGGGTCCAGGCAAACACATCCATGTTTGCCTTCAGGAAGTCAGTTAGTTCTTGGGCTCGATGTGGATCCAACTGGGATCCAATCTTCAAAACTCTTGTCGGATCAGCTTCGTCAATGGGTATGTCCATTGTCGCTTCGTTAGGAGTCGCATTTCTAGCCTCTAGTTCCTCATCTTTTCCGGGATCCAAGTCTTCAGGCGTTCCTTTGGGCAACTCCTTTGGGGCCGATCCCTCTAATTGCTACGCCGAACCCTCCTTTGGAGGAGGCGAGGCGCCTTTACTCTCGATGTTGAGTCCCTTCATCAACATCTTTAATTCGGCAACATAGCAAGCCCGTCCGGAGACTTGATCTCCTCTCATTACTCCTGTTCCGGCTTCAGTTGGAAACTTAAGCAATAAACACCAAGGGGCGATTCAAGCCCTGAACTCTGCAAGGGCAGGCCTTCCCAAAAATGCGTTGTAGGGCGAATCTACATCCAATACTATGAACTGAAGCATTCGTACTATTCGGCGTTCCCCTTGCCCCAATGTTACGGGCAATTCTATATACCCCATCGGAGCTGTCGACGCTCCGTTGAATCCTCGGATCCACCCTTCGCATGGCTTCAAATCTTCAGACTCGAGTTTCATCTGATCGAATGACTTTTTAAACAAAATATTAACAGAGCTTCCATTGTCTACTAGCACCTTATGAACCAATGTCGGTCCAATGGTAGTGGTGATGACCAACGGATCTTTGGTGGGTGACTGGATTCCGGTATTGTCTCTGCTACGGAACACCACGTCATCAAACATTGTCCTCTGCTGTTTCACAGGGGCGATATCTTCCAAATCATCACATTCATCCACATCTACGTGCTTAGCTGCATTAACGTATTGGTCCATTGCTCTAAAACTGTGGATAGCTGGGTGGGGTCCACCTACTATGGTGTTAATAACAATTCCCTTGCCTTTCTGCTGCGCTGTAGGCTTGGGAGCAGATTGGTTCTGGTTTGGAGCATGTTCTCCTTACCCCTGTCTCTTGGGGCAGCCTTATATTCATCCAATTTTCCTTCGCGCAACAGCTTCTCAATCACATCTCTCAAATGTCGACATTCATTTGTTGAATGCCCATGAGTTCCATGAAATAAACAAAATTTTCCAGTTGCAATTTCTTTCTCCGTTGAGTCTCGAGGCGGCGGTCTTTTGTATTGCAAAACATTGTATGTATCCAAGTAAATGTTCTCCAAAGTGTCGTTCAACGGTGAATAATTTTCATAGGTCTGGAACCGGGGTCTTTTGTTAGAATTACTTCCTCGGTTCCTGTTTCTCCTGTTACCATTCACGTTACGGTTGTTGTTGCCCCCGTTTCCATTATTATCGTTTCCACTCTTGTTTCCCACATTTACTTCGACTTTCCCGGAACTTTCTCCAGACTGCTTCACGACGACATTACTCTGAACGGTTTCTTTTGAAGCCGCTCCGGACTTTCTCTTTCTGTTTGCCCTTGCCTCCTCTCGTCTTAAGTGAATATCGGCCTTTTCATAAAATAACTCTCTTGTGGGAGGTGGCTTTCCAGAAAGATAATCTCCAAACTCGGAACCAGGATCGACTCCTTCCATCAAAGCCATCAAGATGGTGGGCTCGTGCGGGTCACTGACTTCTGTCACAGTTAAGTTGAAACGGTCGAGATATGACTTCAAAGACTCACCCGGCGCTTGCTTAATTCTTGATAATTCAATAACTTTCTTAGACTTTCGGGCATGAAGTCGGAACTGATTCATAAAACGTTCGCTTAATTCCCTAAAATTCGATATCGACCGAGGAGGAAGTCGGGTAAACCATAGCAACGCCACGTCTTCTAAGTAGATCGGGAAAGCTTTACACTTCACTGTGTCAGGGGCAGCAGCAGCATTCATGAGCCATGCATATCGCATCAAATGTTGTCCCGGGTCGGTCCTCCCGTTGTACCTATCCATCTGCGGCAGGTTAAAACGTCGAGGGAACTGAAAGTTAAGGATGTCATCAGTAAAGGGAGTATGGCTTCGCTCAATGCCATAATCTTCATTAGTGTAGTTCCGACTCTCAGACATGATCTGGCGTACCATAGTCCATACGTCAGCATTAGTCAAAGGCCGTTCAGGCTCCCTGGCTCCGATGTTCGGGTTTCCTCTAGGCTCCTGATCAGGGGACGCCCTCCTTCTGATGTTCGGGTTTCCTCTGGGCTCTTGATCAGGGGACGCCCTCCTTCTTCTAGCCGCTTCTGCTCTGCTTTGTTCCCTACATTCCCGGTCGATCTCGGGAGGAAGGGGCTGGAGCATTTGTCCCTGAGTGAGATTGGTAAGGTTAGGGTCTCTAGGCAATACATGGGATCCCCGCATTGGTAATAGCATAGGCTCTCTCAAGCTTGGATCATTGGGTCCTAGTACCCGTGCAGCGTCCTCGCGGGACCCCAAAGATCCAAACGTCATTTGCTCCAAATTCTGAGGTCGTTCGAGCGGCCTTCTTTCACGGGGCCGTTCTTCCTCAGAAGAAGAAGACTGACCCATTTCAGTGTGATGAACCGGGGATAGAGTTCTTTGTCTGCGGAGCTTGCCGATTTCCCTGCTCATGATTCTCATATTCTCTTGCATCATGAGATTGGTGTGCTCGTGGATTTTCATAGCCTCCCTAGTGCTCTCAAGCATGTCAAGAAAGCGCGAAAAATCTCCTTGGGTAATAGGCGCAGATGGATTGATCTGATCATTGATCCTGGTGGCTGGAGTCGGAGCATTTGGAGGAGCTCGAGTAGAGGTTCCAGCATCACCTAGTGACGGGTCGGATCGGAGCTGAGCAATCTGTTCGGGTCGGAGCTGGGAAACTTGTTCGGATCGGAGCAGAGCAACCTGTTCGGATCGATTAGGGTTAGGGGAATGCACTTCTTCAAATTCTCCTGCACGGATCGGATCGGAGCTATCTCCTTGAGTTCGGTTCGGATTTCCTGAACCTGTCTGATCCGCTGCCGAGCTCTGCCCACGAGACCTTGTCACAACCTGGTTTTGCTGATTTTCACCAACTCCGTTCCCTCGACTGGTTTGAACTTCCTTGCCTTTTCCTTTGGCCATAGTTCTTCAACAATCAACCAACAAATATTCAAAGCGTCGAAACTTGAGGATTAACTTCTTTGAACTCAGCGGTCCAAAAAGTAGAACGATAATCCAGAAAAACAGAGAATTCAAATGGTTCTCAGTGAAAGCACCAAAATGTAAGACCAAAAAGTGGTTCTAACACCCGAATTGACTAAAATCGAAATAAAATAAGATCAAAAATAAAATGGAGACACAAAATTTATAGTGGTTCGGCGCCGAAAAGTCTACGTCCACTTTATAATCACTTTCCTCGATGATATAGATGTAAATACAATGAGATATTCACACAATTTCACTCACTTTTCACATACATTCACTCAATTATCTCAAAAAATACTTTGAATGGCGATTTGGATTGTTTGGGAATGTTGAGGTTCGGTTCTCAAAGGTGTTTGAACTCTCAGAATGCTCGAAAAGATCCTTTCAATTGTCTCTTAACGGGGTATTTATAGGTGGAAAATTCCCCTGGAGTGGGATCGGTTCGGATCCACGTGGCATCAATCCTGCCACAATCGGGTTCGGATGGAGTCTGATGGTGACAGCGCAACAGGTTAGTGGACATCATGGGCAGGAAATGGTCATAACTACTCCGAACATCCAGGAGGTCGTGGGGTGAAGTGATATGATATGTTGGGTTCGGTTCGGAAGAGTCAACAGAAGGGGTTCGGATTGGGGCATCCGATCCGACCTGAGCTGAATCTGAGTCCTTGTCCATTTTGCTCTGCTCCGTCCCGAACTGGTAGTAGCCCTCTGACCCGATTGCGTAATAGCCCTCTGATCCGATTGCATAGTAGCCCTCCGATCCGATTGGGTAGTATCCCTCTGATCCGACCTGATACTTTCTAAGAAGAAATGTTCTCCAACGCTTGACATCTCGACTTTGTGTTTCCTAGTTCACAAAGCAGGCTAACAGTTATTAAAACTAAATTTAAGGTTGCCTTAAAATAGGACTTAATGCCAAATATTTAGTGAGGTTTCTCACCTAATTATCTTTTGCTTTTATCCCTTATAACCCTCTTCTTTATGGATTTGATTCAACTTTATGTTCCATCCTAGAAGTTGCTACCATCATCTTATCTCATTTCTTATTTTTACTAGAGAGAAAAACAGATTGGCAACCTAATATGCAATCTATTTATACAACTATTAGTTAAGGTTTTAGGTTAAATAATACATATATTACCTTACATTGCTTTGGTTTCGTAGTACACTTACATCACCCGGTTACATGCCTAAGTTCCTTTTTCATTATTGAGTAAAAGAGAGGGAGAGTAGGTTACAAAAATGCAGGCTATTGCTTTATTTCAAAAAAGCCCCCTTTTATTTTGCTGATTTTACCCCCTTAGAACCATGCTTCTTGCATGTTTGTTTGATTACTTCATGTGCCAAAGCTTATGCGATTATATATAAAAAAAATATTGGCATATGCAAAGTATATATACATCTTAATATAATCAGCTTATTCCCTTTTTATTAAATCTACAGTTTACTAATTTATCTCTCAATTATTCTAGCAAATGCATTTTATTTTCATGTGTTATAAAATATGTGTAGCCATTTAATCCTAATTTTATATGTATTTGTTACCCTTTATTAAAACTAATATATGTGTTTTAAAGCCTGGGTTCTCAAGTTTATTTTATTAATATTTCTTGAGTATATTTTTAGGAAGTATATCCTTGCACCAATACACTTTTTTAGTAGACATTGGTTGCTACATATATATCAATATATATATTCTTTCATATTTAAGGTATCCTGCCAATCTTTCCTAATTTATTGTGTACAAAAAAAATTTTCACTTGTACACTATTTTCCTTAATCCTAGGCTTTCACATTTTATCACCAACACCCTGCGTATATATCTTTTTTCCAGAATTTATATAATACTGATGTGCACAACATGCACAAGCACACCAAAGTATTTTATGTAATCGCATACATTGTATTTTCAAAAGGGTTTAATCACTTTAAGGTGCATATTTAATTTATGTGTGTGTTTAGGGTTATTACGGATTTGTACTTCAAAACTGACCGAGTTCAAAAGTGTAATGACATACAAAAATACTATAAAAAATTAAAAACAAATCTCAAATATAATTTTAGATAGTAACTCATGATTCTTCTTAATTTACCATGTGTATATTTATAACAAATGATAGATATAGTTGTTAAATTTGGTGATACAAAATCACGAATAGGTGGAAACAAATATGCGAAATGGAAAGTAAATATTTTAAAATGGATATTCATAAATTATTGATTGTATTTGCATGAGATGGCAAAGAAATAAATGTAGGTATTATTTTCTTTCATATATGCAAAGAAAAGGAATTGATGATTTACTTGCTATGTTTGCAACGTTTATTACCTCAGTAATTATCTCCATTATTTATTACCATATCTTTGTAATTTGAATGATGATTCACTTATATTTCACTTGCTATATATCGTGGTTAGACTTATTGTAAACCCATCCTGGCATTCGGCCAGCGATCCCCGAATAGAGTGACTCTTCTTGTTAATCCTAATCCAGGGTTTTGGTTATGTAAACACTTATCTCGTAATCTCTTGTATCTCTTTCTTATGTGGAATAAAATATCTCTCAATTGAACTGGACGCACACTATCTTCTTGATGATAGTGAAACCAGTATACTTATTGTGTATCTCTTTTCTTCTTTGTTGTTATTTACTATTTATTTAGAGTAATAAAATAATTAATGTTAGATTTATTGATGTTCAATTGGCTAATCTAGATCATGTTTATTTTTTTCCGCATCTATGCGATACTTATTCACAACAGATTAGTATCAGAGCAAGGCGATTTTTTTAGATTACGCATCAATAGCTTTAAGAAAGAGAGGCAAATTTGTTGGTAATTATTCTACTACTATTTTGGGGGAAAAGGAATATTTTGGCGGAGGAGATTTTGTTGAAAATGAAGAGAGTTCCAGTCTTGGAACTTTGACGTGATAAAAAGTTTAGTGTGTTGAAGGGACCACTGGATTTGAGAACTATTGATCATATTTCTGACAGGGAATTCATGTTGATGATGCTCTAGGGATCCAAGATGATTAGGATAGGAGCTTAGGTCAAGTGATAGAAAGGTGTCGAGATGGAAAATTCACAAAGATAAGACAGAGATCTTTGTGGTATTACAAAAGTTTTTAGACTGTTAATTTTTGCGTGGTGCATATCATGTTGTACGTATAGAGATTTGGATTAGCCTTTTTTGTTGTCAATTGGCTTTAGTTTCCGGTCCTGTATTTAAATTGGCAATTGAGAGGATTTGTTGACCTTAGTTATATTGAGATTACTTTGGATGTACCTTATTTGGAATTTCAATATTCACAACATTTTATTTGTCGGCGGGGAGATTGTTTGAGCTTGTTGATAAGGTGTGATGGAGAGTAGCTTTGCTGGAACCCATTAGGTAAATATTCAGTTTTTCTCATTATGAGATTTTGGCTTACGGTGGAGTTCTTTTTGAAGAGTTTTATGTTATGAAAAGAATTTGACTCGAGATGGGGTGTTGGAGATATGTGATTTTGCATCAAGGTGGAATGTTAAATTTGGTGATACAAAATAAAAAATAGATGGAAATAAATATGCAAAATGGAAAGTAATTTTTTTTAATATGAATATGCATAAATTATTGATTGTCTTTGCATGAGGTGGTAAAAAAATAAATGTAGGCATTATTTTCTTCCATCTATGCTAAGGAAAGGAATTGATGATTTACTTGCTATGTTTGCACCATTTGGTACCTTAGTAATTTACCTCTATTATTTATTATCATATCTTGGTAATTTGATTGATGGTTCACACATATTTCACTGGCTATATATTAAGGGTAAACTTCATTTTAAACGCATCCTTGGCATTCGACTAGTGATCCCCAAATAGAGCGTCTCTTCTTGTTAATCCTAATTTAGGGTTTTGTTTATGTAAACTTTTATCTTGTAATCTCTTGTATCTCTCTCTTATATGGAATAAAATTTCTCTGCATTAGACTAGACGTACACTATCTTCTTGATGATAGTGGAACTAGTATAAATATCGTCTTCCCCTTTTCTTCTTTATATTTATTTACTATTTGTGTAAAGTAATAGAATAATTGATGTTAGATTCATTGATGTTCATTTTGAAAATCTAGATCCTGTTTATTATTTTTCTGCATCTGTGCAATATTTTATCATAACAGTAGTGTATAAAATGATTTACTCATTAATAGTAGATTCATTCTTCTCAATACCTTGATTTAGCAAAGAACTAATTTTTTTACCGCTAGCACAAATCAATCCAAATTAAATTTGGAACAATAAACAAATTGTGAATGGCGGTTGGTTTGAAAATAAGGTAGATTTCCATTTCTGGCTTGCTCTTTAAAACGCAGTGCTCTAAAGAAGTGTATCGAGAAGATCCATTTGGAAAATGGTTTTAATATATAAAATTGAAAATGATATTTTCATGTACTTTGCTTTTCAAAAGTCATTTAAAATCATTGCCCTTCTTCTTCTCCCTTTATTGAAGTGACTGTGATTGTCTAACCTTTTCTTTTTGCTCATGTCATCTGACCAATATGTTGAAAAACGCAAAACTTATTTTTAAGCCAAAACATTTCCCATTTTTATTGAAAATGATTGATAGTACTTCCTACCTCCATTCAACTGTCAAAGTAAATTTCAAACTGCATATCGAATACTCGTTGAAAAATGACATGATAATGATGGAACCACTAATTTAGATTTTGGATATATCCCCTTGATATTTTGTTTGAGATCTCATCTTGGTCTCCTTCCTAAATGAAACAATAAATCTTGCTATAAATCTTATTTCAAATATACCATCCGAGGTATGGCAATATCAGGCAATATATCGATCGAGATACGATATTGAAATATCGTTATATATTTTTTTTTCTAGGCCAAAATTTAAATCATGTATAATCAAAATGATAGTGAAAAACTCAAATCTAACATTTGTTGTCATTTGCTATTTTAATAGTGAATCCCTCCTCTTTTAATTGCAAAATATAACCTAGAAAAAAATTTATGTACCTTATGTAAGACATTTAAGTCGCATTTCGAGTCACTTGAAGGATAGTTTTAAGATATATTAATGACTTTTTGCTGGTTAGTTTGTTAAAAGTTAGGTTTTACTTTAACTTACCAAGATGTTTTTTTTCAACTTTTAAATAGGAAATCTGAAGTAGAATCCATTTAATACTTAATATTTTATATATATTTTTCATTTTATATGACCATATCGTTATATTCATATAAGTTCTACAATGTTTATTGTATTTCATGCATCATTTCTTGTATATGTACGTTACTAATGAAAGTATGTTTATTATGTTCTACTTATGCAGAGTGTTTAATATTTTGTGTTATTTTTTTAGGTTTTAAACATATTATGTTTAATGAACATGAATGTTATCTCATAGACTAATAACAATGGAGTGATTTTGGCATTCAATTTTAAATTATTATCTTTATAGTACCATTTATAAAATTATTGTGTAAGAATATCAATTTTAACATATTATATACCTCGATATGGTTCATATGAGTTTTAATATCCAACATAGAGATTCGAGCAAACACCCGATTTAGACCCATCTCATCGTAGATCTCCACCAAATACAAGATCAAGTTTCCAAATTTTCCAAGACGTAACGTGAGCGATGTCTGAGGTTTAAAACCCAGATTAGAACAATCATAAATAATTAAACTAATAAATCTACTAGTAGAATGGTGAAAATTTTGATATGCATGAAATGTCTCAATGTATCATAAGTAATAATTAGTTAATAAATAAATTTTGATTTAGTTTTCTCCAACGGACCTTATCCATTAGTTAATTTCACGATGAAAATTTGATACTGTTATTTCCTACATAACTAAATACTTACTACATAAGCTTAGCAACCATTCTACATTATAAACTAAAAATAATTTTTTTCCACATATTTATAAGCAAAATGTAAGATAATCGGGTACAAAGAAATCAATAATTGAAGTTGATTAATTGGATATCTATATTTAACCATAAATCTATTCATAGAGAAAAACTATACATTCAACCTATCTTTGTGTGAATAATAACTTTATGGATGAAAAAAAACTAAAATAATTATGCTTAAGATGTCTATTTATAGAAAATGATCAATATATAACTTGTAAGTTGGTTGACTTGGTTTTTTATTCAAGTTAAGAGTAAACTCAAGTGTCAATCATCTTGTAAAAAACTTTGTACCATCTAACACTAGAAAGTGATCACATGTAATTTAATAATAAAAATATGAAAATTATATTATTATGTGCAGTAATAAAGAAGAATTATACTTTCAACAATGTTGAAAATTGACATAAAGAAATTTACAAGGCATATTGATTTTGGCTAAGAAAAATAATATAAAAGAAAGTGAGAAATCAATGAAGCAAAGAGGTTTGGATAATAGTTTATATATTTCTTAGCTTTTATAACTCCAAACCAATAAATATATTTATGACTAACTTTTGGTGTTCAATTTGAGTAATTTGAGCTTAGGAAATTTAGAAGTATAATGGGAAAAGATCAAACTGGTATTGGATCTTGTGTACTTTACCGAAATAGGGAAATACCCAATCTACATCACATACATGGTTGTTTTCCTACTCTAGCAATTGATCCTAATCCAAGCTAACCGTAAGTGATATTTATGGCATAAGTACGACATTTAGCTTTTATGATTCCATATCAAATAGCACAGACATATTTAAATCTATTGTTTGATGTGAAGTTTGGTCAAGATAGTCAAAACAATTAATATGAGAGCTATAATTCTATCAACGACACCTCCTTTTTTAATGTATACTAGCATGATTACAATACTATTATCATTAAAACTAACACCAACAACCCAAACTCATGAAAATATTATCATAATCGCAAACTAAATCATAATATGCAGAAAGTGTGAAAAGGAACTCTCGATTTTACATTGGCTCGGTAAACTCTAACATACGTCCACTTGGTGTAGTCTTTTATTTGTACTGCTTGATTATAAGTACAATTGGTAGATTGATTAAGAATATAGAGAAGTAGAAGATAATGTTGATCTAGAAAGGCAACAAATTTTCCGCATGTTTTCCAAAGAAGAAGATACCCTTTTTTAAGTATCATACGTAGCCTATTTACAACTACTTTTTAAGTCGGATCAGGCTGAAAACTCGCTGAGGACTCCGGAAGAGGAGGATGACCAAGCCCATGAAGCCTAGGTTGAATCACCCAAAAGTAGCCTAGGATTGGTTGATTCAGATGTTACATGACCTTGATTATTGGGATTAGGCATCCTTTGTCCCAATCCTACAGGGCCTTTCCATACTACTCTAATATCTGTTTACAAATCAACTTCTTGATCCGTCTCTCAAATGATAGCAATCGTTAGTAGTATGGCCATACATTTCATGAAATAACCAATACTAACTAAATTACTTCTGTTTCTCCCTCAATTCCCTAAGAGAGGTATTTCTATACTGCATGGTATTACATGTGTCCAAATAGATGTTCTCCAATTAGTCATTAAGTGAAGTGTAATTGTAACAACCCGGAAAATCAGAACCAATTTAAAAAATTTATTTTGACAATTTTAATGAATTTTGAATATTTAAAATGATTTATTTTAAATAATAATGACTAGAAATTTATTTTGAATAGAATTAGAATGTATATATTTATTTGAATCGAAGTTAGAATATAAATATTTATTTTAATTATAAAAGGAATTGGAAATGGTGCGGTAGTTTGAAAATTCAATTTCAAACTTCAAATGAATGTTCAGGACTCAAAATAAACCGGCTTTTAGTGAAACCAGAAATATTCGAATCTGTTTGAAAATATCTTTCCAAGAATCCGAAAACTTGAAATTTCATAGCGAGAATAAAAAGTTATGTCCTGTTGAAAATTCAGAATAGTCGCTATGGAAATATAGCCCTTAAAAATAGCAATTTTGAAAAATACCACCATTTTCGATGAGACCACTTTTGTTGAATCCAGAATATCAAATTATTGCTAGATTCCAATTTTCATAATTTTTGGAATTAATATGTGGGCGTGGCGGATTTAAACGTGTTAGGTCAATTTAGTTTGAATTTAATCGACTGGAAAATGACCGTTTTTCAAACGGTCTCCAAATTCGACGAAATTATTTTTATTAGGGTCGTATCGTCAAAACATAGCTAGATTTATTTTTCTGGAATTTTTGGAGTCTGTATATGGCTCCAGTAAATTAAAACGTGTGTTCAAATTAAATATATATATTGATTTATATTTTAATTTTGACAAAAACTGGTTGAAACATTAGAATTGGCTTATGAAACATATCTCATTGTGTTCGGAATGGGGGTAATTAGCTAGGGGTGATATTCGGTGGGTGCGGTTTGGGGTCCGAACTGAAAAGTAACTTTTTAGAGTTTAAATTATATAATATATATCTTTATATTACCCCCTCCCTCTTCATATTTTCAGTCAACAAAAAAATAAAATAAAAATAAATCAATCGAACCCGCTTCCCCCTCCACAGTATCCAGTCGCCGCCGCCCTCTGCCAGACCGTCGCCGCCACCGCCCCCTCTGACGTCGTCGCCTCCTCCCGTTCTCTCCCTCCCCTCTTCTAAAGCATGGCTCCTTCTACGTCACCCAAAGCTGACGTAGCCACCACCTGACCTCCCTAGCCCAGCCGCCATCACCTCCGGCCCTGCCCCCCTCCTCCACTAGGTCAGACCGACGTGGACCCTCCAATAACAGCTTCGATTTTTACAGTGGGGTGAGTTTTAATTTCAGATTTAAATTTATATGAAAGCGTTGATTCATATGGAAAAATTAGATCTTTTATGTAATGTAATTAGGTTATTTAAATTAGTAAATATTTAAAAAGGTTAGATTTTTAATTTCAAAAAGATTGGATTTTTAACTTTAAAAAGATTGGATTTTTAACTTTAAAAAGATTGGATTTTTAACTTTAAAAAATTTGATTTTTAATTTTAAAAAGGTTAGATTTTTAATTTTAAAAAGGTTAGGTTTTTAATTATATATGAAGAGAAATAAAAATACGATATATATATATATATAATGATGGTATAAAAATACGATTTTTTTATACATGTAGTGGCGTTGTAAAATTATGATTTTTATGATAAGTAAGGGCATGATTTTTATATATATGAAGTAGCGATAAAAATATGATTTTTATTATATTTGACAGCGAAATAAAAATGAAATCTTTATATATTTGTTAGCGAAATAAAAGTGAAATCTTTATATATTTGTTAGCGAAATAAAAATGAAATCTTTATATATTATAACAAAGGGTAAAGATTTGATTTTTATTATATGTATAGCGAGATAAAGATTCGATTTTTATTATATGTATAGCGAGATAAAGATTCAATTTTTTATTATATGTATAGCGAGATAAAAATTCGATTTTTATTATAGGTATAGCGAAATAAAAATAAAATTTTTATTATCTAGAAAGAGAAGTAAAAATGCGATGTTATTATCTAGAAAGCGAAATGATAATATGGTTTTTATTGTTTGAATGACAATAAAAAAAATATGATTTTTATATATGTAATAGTGGTATAAAAATGTGATTTTTAAAAATAAATATCATGGATTAAAAATATGATTTTTAGTGTATAAACATCATATTAAAAATGTGTTTTTTACTATGAACAGCGTGGAAAAGGATTGCGTTGGAATTTTGGGAAAATCCAAACCGTTCAGAAATAAAGAATGGAGGAGTGGAAACCCAAGGTGAGAACTTCTCACTTTAATTTTATTTTCAAGTTAAAATATATACTAGGATGCAGACGGTGCTTAGCAGCACCTGACACCCGTCGTCCACAGACCATGGACGACATGTTTGATTTTACAATGTGTTGTGAAAATTGATTGTGGTTGTGATGTGCAATGGAAAATATTCAGGTGTTGGAATAAATGTTTTCTAGTTAAAAATATAATTTTTAACGTGTATACGAACAAAATAAATATTCATTTACAAATCGAACGATTTGTTTATGTACACACATTTGGCTGATATTGATTAGGACGATATATTTTACACATCGCCCAACTGCACAAATAATAATCAGTGGTTGTTGTTTGAAAACCCCACACAGGTATTGGGATGATATTGGGCATACACTAATCCCAATATTTAGTTGTATGTCAATCGATGGGTTGACAGACTGTTGTAATCGTTAATTTTTATATTTAACGCTTATGTAGTTGTGTAATGCACTTTGGATGAAGGTTGGCTGTGTTTAATTATTGTTGTGTACATGTGTGTATGAAATCCATATAAATAAAATTATATGGTAATTTACTATGTCTGATTCCAATTCCGAAAGAACGAATATTTTAAAATGGTGAATAATGAATATTTTAAAATAACTAATATTTTAAAATAATATTCAGTAATGGATCAAAATATGATTTTGATGTCCGATTTGGGATGGACACGAAAATATTTAAATATATAAAGAAGTGTTGATTAGATTAACGCCATTTTGACGTGAACGATATTTATATCGATTTTATTCATTTTTATAATGAATATCGAAAAGGAAGAGATTTCAAAATCTAATGTTTTGAAAATATTGTCATTTATATATTAATGATATGAATATTCTATTTTGATTTAAAATTGAATATGAAGTTGAAATCGTTTTGAAAACGAATTTAAAACGATTTATAAAATACGTTTTAAATGGAATTGACGAAATATATATTATATATATTTAATGGCCTGAATAGAAAGCGCCGCGCCGCGGCAGTTTGCGAATTTCGACCATTGACTTCGAATTGACATTATGGGAGATCCGACCATCAGATTCTCCTAAAACCGGAACCTTGAGTTCGTATCGAAAAGAGCTTTCCAATAGATATAAGAGATTTGAAATCTAACGGTTGGATTTGGAATTATGTCAAAATCAAATTTGGAAAAGGTCGTTGTAATTGCAGTTCGATGACCGTTTATGGAAATCGACTGTACGAGCCTTGATAAAATTATTAAAAATATCAATAATTTATGTAAAATCATAATAAATAATATGGAAAGAATTAGGATGAAAAATTCCATATTTGAAAAGATAAAAATATATTTTTATCAAAATGAACCAGTTATGAACTAGAATTATAAATCCAATATTTTTAAATAAATAAATTGGATTTGAAATGGTTTTAAAAATAACCAGTATTTCCAATATATGAATTGGAATGGATTTGAATAGAAATTATCTTCGGAATATTTCGATATTGGATTCCGTGATTATACGGATATTGTGGAGGAATTTGGAAGATATATATATCGTTTTTCCCAATACGATACTTGTTGATTTCAGAATTTGATAGTGAATATAAGCTGATATAATTTCTATTCAGAGCCTTGTATGTAATATTGAATTGGATTTCGGGTTTGTCGTGAACTGTGTTTTAAATGACACTGTCCTTTAACTCAGGAGAGAAAAGATTAAATCTTTTAAATAAGATCTAGAAGAATTACCAATTAATTAATATTTAATTTGAATGGAATAGAATTGGATTTTGGGTTTGTCGTGAATGGTGTCTTCGTTAACACCGTTCTTAAACCAAGTGTGAAAAGAATAAATATTTTAATTAAGATTTAAAGAAGAATTACCGATTAATTAATATTTAATTGGAATTGAAAATGCAATGTGAATTGGGTTTATTGTGAACTGTGTTTTTAGCGACATTCGTTCTTTAACCCGATTTACAATGAAATGTGATTTGAAATTTATAAATCTTTTTATTAAGATTTAACGGGAATTTTCCAAAGTAAAGTTTTCCAATTTAATATATTAAATTGGAATTGAATGGAATTCGATTTGATAAATAATCGAAATGAGCTTCTGTGGAGGAAGACTGTTAATTTATTTGGAATTTAAAAGGCTTTGCCGTTATTCCATTTATATTATTAGTCAGATACGGAAATTGATATCGATTATATATTGATCTGTTTTCCGTGAAGATTCCATTTTTATGGAAGAGGATTTGGGTTTATTGTGAAACGTGTTTTGAATGACATTGGTTCTTTAACCCAGTTAAAGACAGGATTACATGTCTAGCATGGTATTTCGAACTGTATGGTTGATCTTTGCTAAATATATGCCTGTTTGGTGGCGGAGAATTTGTTCTTTTGCTTAACACCCTTCTCTAAAACGTACGAGCTTAGAGGTCATATATCGGTAGAAATCAATAGTACGGTGTAGATTGTCGATGCGACATGTTTGTGTTTCCAAAGTTAAATAATCGTTAATATTGATTTTTGGGAAGATTAAAACTAAGTGGAGTTTTAATGAATCTTTAATTATATTGAAATGAGAATTGATAATTTAAATTATCAAATTTGGGAAATGATCGAGGATGGAGTATCACTAGTTTTGCTCCAAGCGATAGTTAAATCTTTAATTAGATTTGAATGTGAAATGGTAATTAAATTTACCGATAACACTGTGGTGTTAGATATGGAGTATTTTCAGTTTTGCTCCATGGGATGAATAGGTTGGGATTGGGAAACTAAACAAATGATTACTTCGGTAAGGTGGTTTAATCCCGACTAGTTTGGAAAACCTTAGTATGCTTTGAATGATATCCAAAGGAAGATTAAAGAATAAAATTTAAAGAATTATCTTTGATAAAATTAATGGGAACATGTCCCTAAGGATGTGAATATTTGAATAAAAGAATATTCTGAATTGGAATGAGGCGTATGTTATGTTTTTATAGCACTTGTTTATTATATACACGAGTTATTCGGAAAGGTCGGGTTTATACCCATTCTGAATAACTGATTTGACGATAGGTCGACGATGAAGATGGTGATTGAAGACCGTAGATCTTCACATCGTTTGGATGATTACTGATGTCTTGATTGGGCTGTACACCCAAGACAAGGTAATAAGTGGTGATCGTCCAGACGTACTTGGAGATCGACCGGATATGCGAGGGCCTCTCTCCTATATTGGACATATGGGACGAGGAATAAGGTGCATCCGGTTTCGTTCAGACCCAGAACGAACTTATAAATGGACTGTGTGTCTGACATTGTATTTTACTCTGTGTTGATTGATCTCTATTAAATTTATATCTATTTGGCGGTGGAGAATTTATTCTCTTGCTTAACGCCCTTCTCTAAGACATACGAGCTCAGAGGTTATATATCGATAGACATAAGTCGCATGGCGTGAATTGCCTGTGTGGCATGCCTAAGTGGCAAATGATCAAGGCTTCTGTTGAAAAGCAGAGTCTTGTGGTTGATGATCAAAGCACGGCCTTGAATGGCATAGCTTTGTGTATAGCGTTAATTCGCGAGCCTCACACCTCAGTATGAGTTAAAAACAGGATAAGGGACACAAAGAGGACATGACATTTCTTTCTAGCTAAGGGTGGTGTCGGGGTTTTGCAAGTCCAGACATTTATATTATTTTTACCTTTGTGGTTGTTGGAATGTGAGGCACCTCGGATATATCGATCTCTACGAAGCCGATGGATATAGGTCATATAGGACCGGGAAACATGTGTTCAGGAATACTAATCCACTAACATAAGTGTAGACCTGCCTTGGAGGTTCCTAGGGTCTACTGCGGGAGATCCTGAGGCATTTTCTAGAGTGTCTCAAAGCCGGAGAGGAGTACACCCCTTGCCTCGACTCATGACGGAAATCCAATTTCTAATACGTGACATTTCGATTTTGATTGAAGAGCCTAGTATTGGCGACATAGTAGCATGTGATACTATGCCGTCTATGATTGATACATTTATATTTGAAGTTTTTTTCATACACTTTACACTATAATAGTATCAAAATGATTTGTTTTAAACGTACCAAGCATGTTTGGCTATTATAAGGTAAAACTCTATCCTCCGGCTTGCGTTGCACTGTGTGATGGGACCTAAGTCTTATAATAGCTTCATTTTTCTAAAAAGCATTGCGCTATTTGTTTTATGCACTAGTATTTTTGGGAGAAAACCCGTTCCGTGTTATACGGAGTGGTCCCTTGATTTACTCCATTTTAAAGTAAAGTTTTAAATAACTGTTTTAGTTCTTACACCAGTCACATGACTGACTTGGAGTTTATTGTTTTAACGTAAACTCTGGTGCCCCTATTTTCCATACGGGTAGCTAGTAGTTCTGGTTTTGCAGATTTATATTCACAGGATCCTGGTTTACAGCTGGAATGATATTTGGAAAGCTCTGTATCCGTTTATCTCTTTCAGTTGTGTTTTGTATTATTTTCCGCTGCATTGTAATTTGTAAATCTCTGATATTTATCAAATGTATAATATTTATTCATACTCTGTATATTCTTGTACTCTGATGTAATTTGTTGTAATAAGAAATGAAATGTTCTTCTGTTTGTGTTCTGATTTGTCGTGTTCTCATTGCTATTCGGGCATTCCTTTACGGGGAAGTTTGGGTCGTAACACGTGGTATCGTAGCTTTGGTTTTACAGAGCCTGAGAACAAGGCACATTAGAACCAAACGAAAGAATTCATCAGAGATTGGATTAGCAATATCTAATAAGAATGACTCGTTAGAGATAGGATCAGTAGTATCCTAGAACAAATGTGAAGAGTAGTGTTTTCAAAATAAAAATGAAAACGAATTTTGTTATGAAAATTTAAACCATATTATACGTATTTGAATATTTATTTTATATTGAATTTGGGCAATCGAGTATATAAAGATTTTGGATTTACGCCTTGCAAACGTATATTCGATGTTTTAATATACTGGATAGATATAGAATAACACTCTAGTCAGTCGGAGATGATTCTGTTGATGACTAGGTAACATCAACAGTTTATGTTCGAGTTTCGAAAATGGGATATCTATATGATTCCAATTGACTGGTGTGAGGAACAAAACTAGATAGGGTTATTTATTGTGATTTGGCATCAAAAATGGATTTTTATATATATAAAAATTATGAATTTGAAAAGATAATCAACTAATTGATTGCTAGTTGTAACACCCCACACCCGCTACGATCACTCACTAAGGGAATGCCATAACATCGGTGGAGTATTTTAAGTGAATATAGAACAGAAAATTTACAACAAGACAGATATAAGTAATACTTGAGAATTTAAAACATCATTTCATTGCAGGGGAAAGTAAAACATGTTTGGTTACACCAAAACCATAAACAAGAGTCAAGTACATAATATCCATCCTGATAAAACAAAAGTACATAATCCCACTACATAACTTAATAGCCATAATAGAAAAGATAAACTGAGCTTTACATCCACGGTCCAAGCTCCAAAAGATAGATAAAGCAGTCTGATCAAAGCCCACTAGTGCTAGGCCCACTCTAATAACCTGAGGGTTGGGAAAAAGATAAAAACAACGGGGTCAGACATAAGTCTGAGCGAGTCCTATAACTTTAACAATACAATCATTAAAGTAACCAGAGTAAGACATGAGCTTGATATACGGTAACGACTGGGGATAAATGGCTACACTAAGCAGCCAACTAGACTTAGGATGAACTAAGAAAACCGTAAAGACGCATTTACCCACCCAAGGATAATTACTACACTGCACCACCCCAGATCTACCCACCCAAGGGTAATTCCTACACTGCACCACACCAGTTCTACCCACCCAAGGGTAATTCCTACTTAAGGTTGATCCCACTAAGTGTACTTAGTAATTTTTAATAGTAGTTTCGTGTACCCCTAGCTGACTACATAGGTGCCGTCTGCCCCTATCTCCACTAGGTGTACCCACTACTCCCCAAGCGATCGGCTCCCTAACGTAGATACCCGTGTTGGCCCCACAGTGGGGTGTATCACTCCCCAAAGTGGCAACCCGATAATCAATGGTGCACGGCTTATACTTACACGATGCAACAACGTCTTACCTACCAGCCCGGGTCCACACACGCATATGAAACCCGTTGGACTCGCGTTGCCACCGCTACCCCGTTTTGGCCTCTTATAGTCAAGCCCAATATGCGTGTCCCGTCCTCGACTTGGGTCGAGCCCATAAAGATACGTTTGGGATATTGGTTGAAATGGGCCCCCACAAGCTACCCACCTAAGCTTGTCATTTCTAGTGAATCCCACTTAACCCTTTAACCATGTCCACTTACATGTTATAAATTTTGGTTAAGTCTTTTAATCATATTTTAATTGCCACTCAAGGCCCCCACAAGCTACTACTTAAGCTTGTCATTTAATCATATTTCAATTGCCACTTAAGGCCCCCACAAGCTACTACTTAAGCTTGTCATTTAATCATATTTCAATTTCCACTTAAGGCACCCACAAGCTACTACTTAAGCTTGTCATTTAATCATATTTCAATTTCCACTTAAGGCACCCACAAGCTACTACTTAAGCTTGTCATTTAATCATATTTCAATTGCCACTTAAGGCCCCCACAAGCTACTACTTAAGCTTGTCATTTAATTATATTTAAATTGCCACTTAAGGCACCCACTAGATTTCCACATGCCACCCAAGGCACTTACTTGATTCCCCCATGCCACCCCAGGCACTTACTTAACCCTTTAATCATGTTTAATTACATGTTCCACTTTGGTTAAGTATTCTAATCATATTTTCTATTGCCACCCGAGGCGACCCACTAGTTTCCTCATGCCACCCAAGGCACCCCCACTAGTTACTACATGCCACCCAAGGCACCCACTTAACCCCTCATGCCTCACTACATGCTAATTTGGTTAAGTGTTTCTTAATTAAATAAGATCGTAACCTTTGTAAAGACCTCTCACATTAGACTGTCTTTTATGGCAGCTGGATATGCCGGTTGGTTCCGGGCAGCCTTACACCATAACAGAGTCTAACCTCGTGTCTTTACACTTGTCACGTATTTAGTTTATGACTAAGACCTCTCACATTGGGCCAATCATTTGTAGCCGCTGGATTTGCCGGTCTGTTCCAGGCAGTCTTATGCTACAAAAGGGTCCAACCTCGTGTCTTAGTCGATTAATTACACCTAATTAATCACCCCCATAATTTGTATTAATTGTCCCTAATTAACTACAAATATTTAAGAATATGGGTAGACCTAACTCAATAGGTAAATTCCCAATTCCATAATATGGGTAGACCTAACTTAATAGGTAAATTCCCAATTATGTCCATCCACTTTATGGTATGTTTAATCATACCCACTTCACACAATTTTATGTGTTCATTAATTTTTACCCCATCGTCCCCACGTAAATACGTTAACATGACATACTTCAAAAGAGAAGATTCATCATACACACAATGGGTTCAACTTAGCATATCATTAGCATTATCATGGGTTTAAAAGGTGTCAACTTGCATATATGACCATAAACCCAACTTGCATAAATAACCAACCCAAACTTGCATGAATTACATATGTCATAAAGATGGTAACTTGCTTAAATGTTCATGTCATAGACCTATCATAAAAGTGTCAACTTGCATATATGTCATAGGTCAAAAACGGATGAACTTGCACATGTACTTATGTCATACATAGAGGCAAACTTGCATATATTATGCATATCATAAAAAGAGACAAACTTGCATATGAACTTGCATCATAACTTGCATATGAACTTGCATCATAACTTGCATATGAACTTGCATGACATGCCATACTTAGAGGCAAACTTGCATATATCATGCATATCATAAAAAGAGACAAACTTGCATATGAACTTGCATCATAACTTGCACATGAACTTGCATCATAACTTGCATATGAACTTGCATCATAACTTGCATATGAACTTGCACCATAACTTGCATATGAACTTGCATCATAACTTGCATATGAACTTGCATCATAACTTGCATAAAACCAAACACTTAGCATGCATAAAACCAAATATTTAGCATGCATAAAACCCACCACTTAACATGCATAAACCCAAACACTTAACTTGCATAAACATAGTGTCATCATCAATAAGTGTTAAACATAGTGATTAGCAAACTAGCATCATAACATATGACCTAAAACCCATTGATCCGCAAGCAAAACCATATGATCTCATCATATCTCATCTACTTAGTTTAGCAATTGATTATTAAAGTGATAGAAACTCACACTAAACTCCTATAAGCAAACCCTTGCCAAAAATCACCCAAAAACTCTAGCCTTGAAAATAAAGCTTGCAAATTGATGATGAATGCAAGCTAATGATCACTCATACAACTTAAAAATGCTTGTATGAACATGAAAGCCTTCATAGAAATAGTTTAGAAACAGGATGGAGGCTAGGGTTTTGTGTGGAGGCCATGATCATAGAAAATTTTGGCATAGTTTAATTAGAGGATAGGATTATGATCATTTAGGGCTAGCTTAGGGTCTTATTTATAGGATTAGGATGTGTTTTAGACCCTTAGATTAACCCTAGGTTAGTTTAGGTCCGTCAGATTTCGTCCCAAGCCCTCCAACCCAGCCCAAAACTCAACCAGGTGCACCCAGGCCAGAATCAGCCGACAGGGCAAGTCGACAGCCCTGTCGACTGCCAAGTCGGCAGCCCTGTCGACTGCCAAGTCGACAGGCATGTCGACAGGCAAGTCGACAGCCCTGTCGACAGCCAAGTCGACTTGGCTGGGCGGGAATTTTCCCGCCTGGCCCCATTTTCGCATGTTTCGAAATTCAAATTTCCCGAAAACTTCTTTGGGCCTTAACCGGGTCATATGGACTCTGATTTACAAAATTTCAGACTCTATTTCGGGTATTTTTTCGAGACGAACGCAAAGACGCAGCCCGTTTCCCCCAATTCTCACATCTGAGATTATTTATTCTGCAATTGGTGAATTTTAGCATTAACCGAAATTCGGGGTGTTACATTCTCCCCTCCTTAAAGGATTTCGTCCCCGAAATCTCATAGCTAAGGAGAATGCATATCCTACCATCCAAACAACCATCTACTCAATCCATCAAACACGGGCATCCATTGTCCTTAAAACAATTTCTAATGATGTATGAGCATATGTAAAAAGTGTGTGTATATGTTCCCTATCTAATGTATGAACATATGCAAACCATGATAGTGCCATGCATCCATTATGTATGCGAGAGAACCCTATCGACACATACAATATCTACATGAGTGCACAATCATTCACCAAAATGCATCATCCATATGATAACACAATCATTAAACATCCATAAATATAGCTATCTACACACAATTATATGCAATATGCAATATGAAGTGACTGAGCCGATCTAGTGTCTAGAGTGTGTGTATATGCGTCCACGAGCAACCACTAGCAAACACTTGCATCCACATGCATCCATCAATCATAACATGTCTCAAACACATGTTTCAACCATAGGTTTACCCTATCTAAAGGTCAAAAGTACCAACGAGAGGACATACTAAAGATAAGATAAGTACTAGACAAATGATAGAGGAGAAGTTAAAAGACATACCCTAAAAAAGGAATGGGTACAATGAACGCATCTTCGCTTCCGTCTCCAAAGTAGCATTGCTCTCATCTTCTCCCCATTGCACTTTGACTAGTTGAACCTCCCTGTTTCTCAACCTCTTAATCTCTGACCCAAGGATGCGTGTAGGAGCTCGTCGAATAGTCGCATCACGCTCTATCTCTACTTCTCTAAGCAAGCTCGGCTCTACCACCTCTGCGGTCTCATGTAGGCACTTCCTCAAATGTGACACCTGGAATACATCATGTACACTACTAAGTCTGTCGGGCAACTCCACTCTATAGGCCATCTGTCCAACCCTTTCCTTAATAGGAAACAGTCCAACAAACCTTGGTGCTAACTTCCTAACAGATCCAAAGCGAACCACATTCCGTAACGGAGATACTTTGACAAAGACCATGTCCCCAACATCAAACTCACTATGCTGGAAGGTACACCATGCAATCTAACAATCTCTCGAATGTAGATTGAAACTTGCCATTGAGCAGTCCTCTTACTCTTCACGGGTATAAAATGGGCACTCTTAGTAAGTTTGTCTACCCCAACCCAAATTCCCGTATTACCCTTCCTCGATCTTGGTAATCCATTGACGAAATCCATCGAGACACTATCCCACTTCCATAGCGGAACCTCCAATGGGTGAAGCAACCCACCGGGTTTCTTTTGCTCTGCTTTTACTTGTTGGCACACCAAGCATCTAGCGACATACTCGGCCGCGTCTTTCTTCATACCGGCCCAAATGAAAACTCGCTTCATGTCTTGGTTCATCTTGTCCCCACCGGGATGAATGGTCATCTTCGACCGATGTGCATCATCAAGTATAGCCTTCCTCAAACCCTCGTCTTGCGGTACACAAAGTCTACCGTCTCTACGCAACCACCCCTTACCATCTAGGGTGTACCTACTCAAATGGCTGGACGACTCCCCCTCCTCATGAGCTTCTCTACTAACTCAACCAACTGTGGGTCGTCCCGCTGTGCTCCGCCAATACGCCCCAAAAGAGTAGGCCTAACCTCCAAGGAGGCTAGCAAACCGGGTACAAAGTCAACGGAAGGTCTAAAGTCAAACATAGAAATAAACTCTAAGCTCCGTCGTTCAACGAACAATGAAGTCAAGGACAACCTTTTTCTACTTAAGGCGTCCGCTACCACGTTACCCTTGCCATGGGTATACGCTATCTCAAACTCATAGGATGCTAAGAATCCCATCCAAAATCATCACAACTGTCCATCTCTCATGCAGACCACCCTAATCGAACTCGACATCCCCCAAATGCAAGCCCCAAAGGCCTAAACCAATATCAGACAAACACCCAAGGGATACCTCCTTCGAATTCAGACGACCTACGTGAGATGATACTAGTAAAAGCGGCTTAATAATTAAGCCCTTGTCCACTCTGGATGCCCTTGCCAGTCTCGCTCCAAAACCAACGTTTATCCCATAACTGGCTTTGCTCAACCTATTGAGCACATACGAAAACTTATTTCGCTCCTAGAAAAGACCAAGATGTCATTTACAAAGACCATCACGAACTTATTTAGGTACTCCCTAAACACCCTTCTCATCAAATCAATAAAGTATGCGGGGGCGTTCGTCAAACCAAATGGCATCACCAGCCACTCATAAAAAAAACCATCCGGAGTCCTAAAGGCAGTCTTCTCTATACTATCCTCAGCCACTCTCAACTGACGAAACCCCGTGGCTAAGTCCAACTGCGAAAATACTGAGGCGCCAACTAACTGATCAAAGAGATCATCAATCCTCGGCAATGGGTGTCTATTCTTCTTTGTGAGTTTATTTAGTTCTCTTTAGCCTACACAAAGTCTGAGGGACCCATCCGCCTTCGTGGCAAAAACTACTGGAGCACCCCACTCCGATATACTTCGTCTTATGAACCCCTTCTCAAGCAAATCGCCTACTTGCTTATGGAGTTCCCTCCTCTCACGAGGAGCCATGTGGCACACTGGCCAAGATACTGGTTTGGCATTGTCTACCAGATATATTCGGAAGTCAATCTCCCGCTTCGGAGGTAAGCCCTTCACCTCCTCAAACACATCCGAGTATTCCCGGACCACTCTAACAGATCGCAAACTCTAGACCGACGTGTCAAGCGATTCTAGATAACTTAGCATAACAGATTCCATGGGATTACAAGAGATCTCGAGAGTGTTACCCAAGCGGGTCGTAAGCCTAACAACTCTCCTTCCACAAACAAGAATGGCACCATTACTGGATAACCAGTCCATGCCCAAAAACTAACCCATAGCTCGTGAAGCCCAAAAAGCATCACATCTAAACTCAACGCTAAGTATAGAAACTTTCAAACCCAAACACATCATGGAGCCCCCAATTGGGTTTGAAACAACCAAGGGATCATCAACTAAACTGGTGTCTAAGTGCAGTGACTCAACTAACACGATGAGATAAACGAACTCGATGCGTCAGAATCAAATAAAGTTCGAACCGGATAATAAAGAAATCCAAATTCCAACCTAAACGGTCCTATCCCCATCTGGTACACTAGCAGTGAGGGAATACAACTACCCTCCAGGAGATTTCATACCTTGCCCATGCCCCTTTGGACAATCCTAATAAGGTGTCCTATTCCTCCAAAAGGATAACTACTAGCCCTCTTCTTCCCATTCTCCACTCGTAACCTCCAATCAAAATGAGGTTTCGTCCTTCATTAAACAACAACTATTTGAGCCTTCCTCCCATCGTCTATCCAATAGGTACCTTCCAGTCCTCCTCCTTCTTGAACCAACTTCTAATCCGACTAACGACTAAGCCCCTTGAAGTGGTTTTCCATTCTTATCTATCTTAGAAAGATCATCTATACACGGAGGGGAAACTCAAAACGAGAGAGGAAGAGATTCAAAACGGAGAATTCGAAAGATAAAGATATGGCTATCGGGGATTATGCTTTTCTTTCAAAAACTTTTCTCTTAAAAGACATGTTTTTGAAAATACTCCTTTCAAAAATATTCTTAGAAAATAGTTTTTCTAAAAATTTTATCTGTTCTGGTAACCTTAAGCTCTGATACCACGTGTAACACCCCACACCCGCTACGATCACTCACTAAGGGAATGCCATAACATTGGTGGAGTATTTTAAGTGAATATAGAACAGAAAAATTACAACAAGACAGATATAAGTAATACTTGAGAATTTAAAACATCATTTCATTGCAGCGGAAAGTAAAACATGTTTGGTTACACCAAAACCATAAACAAGAGTCAAGTACATAATATCCATCCTGATAAAACAAAAGTACATAATCCCACTACATAACTTAATAGCCATAATAGAAAAGATAAACTGAGCTTTACATCCACGGTCCAAGCTCCAAAAGATAGATAAAGCAGTCTGATCAAAGCCCACTAGTGCTAGGCCTACTCTAATAACCTGAGGGTTGGGAAAAAGATAAAAACAACGGGGTCAGACATAAGTCTGAGCGAGTCCTATAACTTTAACAATACAATCATTAAAGTAACCAGAGTAAGACATGAGCTTGATATACGGTAACGACTGGGGATAAATGGCTACACTAAGCAGCCAACTAGACTTAGGATGAACTAAGATAACCGTAAAGACGCATTTACCCACCCAAGGATAATTACTACACTGCACCACCCCAGATCTACCCACCCAAGGGTAATTCCTACACTGCACCACACCAGTTCTACCCACCCAAGGGTAATTCCTACTTAAGGTTGATCCCACTAAGTATATTTAGTAATTTTTAATAGTAGTTTCGTGTACCCCTAGCTGACTACATAGGTGTCGTCTGCCCCTATCTCCACTAGGTGTACCCACTACTCCCCAAGCGATCGGCTCCCTAACGTAGATACCCGTGCTGGCCCCACAGTGGGGTGTATCACTCCCCAAAGTGGCAACCCGATAATCAATGGTGCACGGCTTATACCTACACGATGCAACAACGTCTTACCTACCAGCCCGGGTCCACACACGCATATGAAACCCGTTGGACTCGCGTTGCCACCGCTACCCCGTTTTGGCCTCTTATAGTCAAGCCCAATATGCGTGTCCCGTCCTCGACTTGGGTCGAGCCCACAAAGATACGTTTGGGATATTGGTTGAAATGGGCCCCCACAAGCTACCCACCTAAGCTTGTCATTTCTAGTGAATCCCACTTAACCCTTTAACCATGTCCACTTACATGTTATAAATTTTGGTTAAGTCTTTTAATCATATTTTAATTGCCACTCAAGGCCCCCACAAGCTACTACTTAAGCTTGTCATTTAATCATATTTCAATTGCCACTTAAGGCCCCCACAAGCTACTACTTAAGCTTGTCATTTAATCATATTTCAATTTCCACTTAAGGCACCCACAAGCTACTACTTAAGCTTGTCATTTAATCATATTTCAATTTCCACTTAAGGCACCCACAAGCTACTACTTAAGCTTGTCATTTAATCATATTTCAATTGCCACTTAAGGCCCCCACAAGCTACTACTAAAGCTTGTCATTTAATTATATTTAAATTGCCACTTAAGGCACCCACTAGATTTCCACATGCCACCCAAGGCACTTACTTGATTCCCCCATGCCACCCCAGGCACTTACTTAACTCTTTAATCATGTTTAATTACATGTTCCACTTTGGTTAAGTATTCTAATCATATTTTCTATTGCCACCCGAGGCGACCCACTAGTTTCCTCATGCCACCCAAGGCACCCCCACTAGTTACTACTTGCCACCCAAGGCACCCACTTAACCCCTCATGCCTCACTACATGCTAATTTGGTTAAGTGTTTCTTAATTAAATAAGATCGTAACCTTTGTAAAGACCTCTCACATTAGACTGTCTTTTATGGCAGCTGGATATGCCGGTTGGTTCCGGGCAGCCTTACACCATAACAGAGTCTAACCTCGTGTCTTTACACTTATCACGTATTTAGTTTATGACTAAGACCTCTCACATTGGGCCAATCATTTGTAGCCGCTGGATTTGCCGGTCGGTTCCGGGCAGTCTTATGCTGCAAAAGGGTCCAACCTCGTATCTTAGTCGATTAATTACACCAAATTAATCACCCCCATAATTTGTATTAATTGTCCCTAATTAACTACAAATATTTAAGAATATGGGTAGACCTAACTCAATAGGTAAATTCCCAATTCCATAATATGGGTAGACCTAACTTAATAGGTAAATTCCCAATTATGTCCATCCACTTTATGGTATGTTTAATCATACCCACTTCACACAATTTTATGTGTTCATTAATTTTTACCCCATCGTCCCCACGTAAATACGTTAACATGACATACTTCAAAAGAGAAGATTCATCATACACACAATGGGTTTAACTTAGCATATCATTAGCATTATCATGGGTTTAAAAGGTGTCAACTTGCATATATGACCATAAACCCAACTTGCATAAATAACCAACCCAAACTTGCATGAATCACATATGTCATAAAGATGGTAACTTGCTTAAATGTTCATGTCATAGACCTATCATAAAAGTGTCAACTTGCATATATGTCATAGGTCAAAAAGGGCTGAACTTTCACATGTACTTATGTTATACATAGAGGCAAACTTGCATATATTATGCATATCATAAAAAGAGACAAACTTGCATATGAACTTGCATCATAACTTGCATATGAACTTGCATCATAACTTGCATATGAACTTGCATGACATGCCATACTTAGAGGCAAACTTGCATATATCATGCATATCATAAAAAGAGACAAACTTGCATATGAACTTGCATCATAACTTGCACATGAACTTGCATCATAACTTGCATATGAACTTGCATCATAACTTGCATATGAACTTGCATCATAACTTGCATATGAACTTGCATAAAACCAAACACTTAGCATGCATAAAACCAAATATTTAGCATGCATAAAACCCACCACTTAACATGCATAAACCCAAACACTTAACTTGCATAAACATAGTGTCATCATCAATAAGTGTTAAACATAGTGATTAGCAAACTAGCATCATAACATATGACCTAAAACCCATTGATCCGCAAGCAAAACCATATGATCTCATCATATCTCATCTACTTAGTTTAGCAATTGATTATTAAAGTGATAGAAACTCACACTAAACTCCTATAAGCAAATCCTTGCCAAAAATCACCCAAAAACTCTAGCCTTGAAAATAAAGCTTGCAACTTGATGATGAATGCAAGTTAATGATCAGTAATACATCTTTAAAATGCTTGTATGAACATGAAAGCCTTCATAGAAATAGTTTAGAAAGAGGATGGAGGCTAGGGTTTTGTGTGGAGGCCATGATCATAGAAAATTTTGGCATAGTTTAGTTAGAGGATAGGATTATGATCATTTAGGGATAGCTTAGGGTCTTATTTATAGGATTAGGATGTGTTTTAGACCCTTAGATTAACCCTAGGTTAGTTTAGGTCCGTCAGATTTCGTCCCAAGCCCTCCAACCCAGCCCAAAACTCAACCAGGTGCACCCAGGCCAGAATCAACCGACAGGGCAAGTCGACAGCCCTGTCGACTGCCAAGTCGACAGGCATGTCGACAGGCAAGTCGACAGCCCTGTCGACAGCCAAGTCGACTTGGCTGGGCGGGAATTTTCCCGCCTGGCCCCATTTCCGCATGTTTCGAAATTCAAATTTCCCGAAAACTTCTTTGGGCCTTAACCGGGTCATACGGACTCCGATTTACAAAATTTCGGACTCTATTTCGCGTATTTTTCCGAGACGAACGCAATGACGCAGCCCGTTTCCCCCAATTCTCACATCTGAGATTATTTATTCTGCAATTAGTGAATTTTAGCATTAACCGAAATTCGAGGTGTTACACTAGTTGTGTTGTTTGATTATTGGTTTGATTAATTAAAATTTTGTACCATTAAGCCTAACTGAATCAAATATTGTACTGAGTTAGAAATTGTTAAGAAATGCATACATGTCTATATACACATTGTTGAGCAGGTTATGGATAAACTACTAAGAAGAGAAATAAAATTTTTGCCCGACAAATAGGTACGTGTTTACTAATTTTCTTTTTCTTTTAAAAAGTTTATGAGACTAAGGCTGGCCGCTTGGCAGTTTTCTTTTTCTTTTAAAATGTTTATGAGCCTAAGGTTGGCCGCTTGGCAATTTTCTTTTTCTTTTAAAATGTTTATGAGCCTAAGGCTGGCCTCTTGGTAATTTTCTTTTTCTCTTAAAAGGTTTATGAGCCTAAGGCTGGCCGCTTGGCGTTCTCTTTTTCTTTTGGATTGGTGAGGGCCCTCCATGGCGAGTTGCGGTTTTAAATGTCTCCCCGTACAAAGGAGGTTATGGCGAAATTTTTCAAAAATTTAAAGTGTTAGCCAAATTTTTGAAGAATTGGAAAATTCTTAGAAACTGAAAAGTGGAAGAATGAAAGATGAGTTGATTAGTTAAACAACTTTCAACTCCGTTCCTTTTCGAGGACGAAAAGATTTTAAGTGGGGGAGATTGTAACAACCCGGAAAATCAGACCCAATTTAAAATTTTTGTTTTGGCAATTTTAATGAATTTTGAATATTTAAAATGATTTATTTTAAATAATAACGACTAGAAATTTATTTTGAATAGAATTAGAACGTATATATTTATTTGAATCGAAGTTAGAATATAAATATTTATTTTAATTATAAAAGGAATTGGAAATGGCGCGGAAGTTTGAAAATTCGATTTCAAACTTCAAATGAATGTTCAGGATTCAAAATAAACCGGATATTAGTGAAACCAGAAATATTTGAATCTATTTGAAAATATCTTTCCAACGAATCCGAAAAATTGGAATTTCATAGTGGGAATAAAAATTTATGTCCGGTTGAAAATTCAGAATAGTCACTATGGAAATATAGCCCTTAAAAATAGCAATTTTGCAAACGACCTCAGTTTTCGACGAGACCACTTTTGTTAAATAAGGAATGTCAAATTATTGCTAGATTCCAATTTTCATAATTTTTGGAATTAATATGTGGGCGTGGCGGATTTAAACGTGTTAGGTCAATTCAGTTTGAATTTAATCGACTGGAAAATGACCGTTTTCAAACGGTCTCCAAATTCGACGAAATTAGTTTTGTTAGGGCTATATCGTCAAAACATAGCTAGATTTATTTTTGTGGAATATTTGAAATCCGTATGTGGCTCCAGTAAATTAAAATGTGCGTTCAAATTAAATATATATTGATTTACATTTTAATTTTGACGAAAACTGGTTGAAACATTAGAATTGGCTTATGAAACATATCCCATTGTGTTCGGAATGGGGGTAATTAACTAGCGGTGATAGTCGGTGGGTGCGATTTGGGGTCCGAATTGAAAAGTAACTTTTTGGAGTTTAAATTACATAATATATATGTATATATCTTTATATTACCCCCTCTCTCTTCATATTTTCATGTCAATGAAAAAAACAAAAAAAAACCAAATCGACCGAACCCGCTTCCCCCCAGTCTCCAGTCGTCGCCGCCCTTTGCCAGACCGTCGTTGCCACCGAGCCCAAGCCGCCACCGCCCCCTCTGACGCCGTTGCCTCCCCCTTCCCGTTCTCTCTCTCCTTTTCTAAACGCATGGCCCATTCTACTTCACCCAAACCCAATGCAGCCACCACCCGACCTCCCCAGCCCCGCCCCCATCACCTCCGGCCCTGCCGCGCCCTCCTCCACCAGGTCAGACCGATGTGGACCCCCCAACAACAACTTCGATTTTTACAGTGGGGTGAGTTTTAATTTCAGATTTAAATTTATATAAAAGCGTTGATTCATATGGAAAAATTAGATCTTTTATGTAATGTAATTAGGTTATTTAAATTAGTAAATATTTAAAAAGGTTAGATTTTTAATTTTAAAAAGATTGGATTTTTAACTTTAAAAAGATTGGATTTTTAACTTTAAAAAGATTGGATTTTTTAACTTTAAAATGATTGGATTTTTAATTTTAAAAAGATTAGATTTTAATTATATATAAAGAGAAATAAAAATACAATTTTTATATAATAATGACGGTATAAAAATACAATTTTTTTATACATGTAATGGCGTTGTAAAATTATGATTTTTGTTATAAGTAAGGGTATGATTTTTATATATATGAAGTGGCGATAAAAATATGATTTTTATTATATTTGATAGCGAAATAAAAATGAAATCTTTATATATTTGTTAGCGAAATAAAAATGAAATCTTTATATATCTGTTAACGAAATAAGAATGAAATCTGTATATATTATAACAAAGGGTAAAGATTCGATTTTTATTATATGTATAGCGAGATAAGATTCGATTTTTATTATATGTATAGTGAGATAAAGATTCGATTTTTTATTATATGCATAGCGAAATAAAAATTCGATTTTTATTATAGGTATAGCAAAATAAAAATATAATTCTTATTATCTAGAAAGAGAAGTAAAAATGCGATTTTATTATCTAGAAAGCGAAACGATAATATGGTTTTTATTGTTTGAATGACAATATAAAAATATGTTTTTTATATATGTAGTAGCGGTGTAAAAATGTGATTTTTAAAAATAAATATCATGGATTAAAAATATGTTTTTTAATGTATAAACCTCATATTAAAAATGTGTTTTTTACTATGAACAACGTGAAAAAGGATTGCGTTGGAATTTCGGGAAAATCCAAACCATTCAGAAATAAAGATTGGAGGAGTGGAAACCCAAGGTGAGAACTTCTCACTTTAATTTTATTTTCTAGTTAAAATATGTACTAGGATGCAGACGGTGCTTAGCAGCACCCGACACCCGTCGTCCACAGACCGTGGACAACTTGTTTGATTTTATAATGTGTTGTGAAAATTGATTATGATGTGTAATGGAAAATATTCAGGTGTTGGAATAAATGTTTTCTAGTTAAAAATATAATTTTTAACGTGTATACGAACAAAATAAATATTCATTTACAAATCGAACGATTTGTTTATGTACACACATTTGGCTGATATTGATTGGGACGATATATTTTACACATCGCCCAACTGCACAAATAATAATCAGTGGTTGTTGTTTGAAAACCCCACACAGGTATTGGGATGATATTGGGCATACACTAATCCCAATATTTAGTTGTATGTCAATCGATGGGTTGACAGACTGTTGTAATCGTTAATTTTTATATTTAATGCTTATGCAGTTGTGTAATGCACTTTGGATGATGGTTGACTGTGTTTAATTATTGTTGTGTACATGTGTGTATGAAATCCATATAAATAAAATTATATGGTAATTGACTGCGTCTGATTCCTATTCGGAAAGAACGAATATTTTAAAATAACGAATACTTTAAAAGGGCGAGTAATGAATATTTTAAAATAACTAATATTTTAAAATAATATTCAGTAATGGATCAAAATATGATTTTGATGTCCGATTTGGGATGGACACGAAAATATTTAAATATATAAAGCTGTGTTGATTAGATTAATGCCATTTTGACGTGAACGATATTTATATCGATTTTATTCATTTTTATAATGAATATCGAAAAGGAAGTGATTTCAAAATCTAATGTTTTGAAAATATTATCATTTATATATTAATGATATGGAATATTCAATTTTGATTTAAAATTGAATATGAAGTTGAAATCGTTTTGAAAACGAATTTAAAATGATTTATAAAATACGTTTTAAATGGAATCGACAAAATGTATATATTACATGTATTTAATGGCCTGAATAGATGGCGTCGCACCGCGGCAGTTGCCGAATTTCGACCATTGACTTCGAATTGACAGTACGGGAGATCAGACCATCGGATTCTACTAAAACCGGAACAATTGGGTTCGTATCGAAAAGAGATTTCCAATGGATATAAGAGATTTGAAATATAACGGTTGTATTTGGAATTATGTCCAAATCAAATATGGAAATGGTCGTTGTGTAACGACCCAAGATTTTCGGCCCCGAAAACCGACATGAATACCTTTACTGTATCTCATGCCGACCTTTCAAACACCGAGAACACCAGATTGTTAATGAAAGAAATTAGAGGGTGAGATAAGAAAGAAAGAAATATTATAATAGTAGAAGAAGAAGAACCAACACAACACAGAGTCTCACATCGCAGCGGAACAAAATATAATATAGAAATAAATCTTTATTGAGAGCTTTTGAAAACACTTACAATATCAGAGTACATCAACATCACTGGACAGTTATAATAATCTGTCCTTATATACAACACAGCGGAATAACACTAAATATGTATGGACTTCTCCAGCACGCCTTTCATAGTGTTCAATCACTTGAACCTGCAAACCCGGGCTAACCCGAGCATTACAAATACCGGGTCAGTCTGGTGAACCAAAGTGAGATAAACTCGCACAGTATTAAGGGTAAATCATCCAAATCATGATTTTAAAGTTCAAAATCTTTTTCAAAGAAAAGGATAATCGTAAGACCAAATCAACACATAAACACGAACGATTTTTCCCTTACGATAACCCACAACAGTTTTGAAACCAATATCTTCTTTGATATTATAATAATGTCTAAATACAAGTAAATAACAATCTAGTGGAACACTTGCATCTCACGGCCCACATATATAGTATAAAATCAAAACCGCAGGCGCTTATTGGAGATTGGATTCCAACTCTGACAAGGTACGGGACCACCTGCCGATCGTGTATCTCTAGAGACGAATACACTGGGTTTAACAAGAACGTCTTGCAACCCGACCCTCACATGACCGACCACTCATTTCGCTTGAGTGTTTCGAATGTATATCACCGACGGTTGGGATCAACAACCGTCTCCCGAAAAGGGACAACATCGAATACAGGTTAAAGAAACAAATGGAATTTCTCTAGATAGGTGATTATACACCCTAATGGGAGCAACCCACATAGCCATGCTGCCTGCCCGATTTTTGTCAACTTCCGGTTGATGAGGCTTGAAGCCAGAATTTACTTTGAACCTTTGGTCATCATTCACTTTGAATGCCACATCATCAGATCCATCAGATATCACTAATTGACGTCCACAAAAATACTCTAGTTGTTAAGCCAAGAGAACCGTCGTCCTCCGCCACCAACAATTTTACGTTTGAAGAAATCAACGTACGTAATCCCCTTTGGAAATACTCTGTCAGACACTCGTCCATACAAGTCATCCAGGAACATGATGAACCGAAGGCACCCTCCTACTGCATCCCAGGAATCACCCTATAGATCAGTAGAGAGTAGTCCTTGCAAACCGTAGATTCCAATCACGATAGAATCACTGTCGAAATATCTCCGGCCGTTAAACCGGAGAAATTCAAATCAGTAGTTCTTCCGCTCATGAAGATCAACGGTCTTCAATTTCTCCATCTTTAAAAATCTCCTTCCATGTATTCGCTGGTCGGAATGGTTTTCGAATATAAATTCGATCCCGGTCTTTCCGTGCCAACGATCGTATGGTCAGGTTTTGATAGTCGGTGATTTAACTATCAAATAAATAATTGTGTGAATAACATGAGTTTACCAGTTCAGTACCAGCACTACATGGCTTTTCTAATTAAAACGATTAACGATAGTTAATCTTAAATTCGTAAACATCTCAATATAGCTTTTCATTTCTTATTTCACGAAAGGTTATTTGAAACTATTTTGTTTCCATACATAGGAAAATATTCGCCAATCATATTCAATTTCCTTTTCTATCCTCGTTCAAAACATTCATTACATTATCACTCATTTCTTTATTTGGAAAACCAACTCATTTTAGCATTTATAAATTAACATTACAAACCCACCTTTCATTTCATTACTTAAATATGTTAATCCACTTTTATTCTTGTAAGGAATTTACTTTCAAAACTTAACTTTCCAATTTTCCTTTCATCTTGAAAGTACTCTTTTAGCTCCCCACCATTTCCTTTTGATTTTTATTACCTTGGACATTTATATATAAAAATGCCAAATCCTCCCACTTCCATTACTTGGGAAAGAATCTCATTATATATTCTTGGCCCCTTTTATCGATATTCCTTTATTATTTCTCGTATGGAAATAATAAATTATTTTTTTCCTCCTTCCCATTACAAACTAATATCATCCTTAGATAATCCCGAAGTCGTTCAAGTTGGGGTATTTATTTACCTCTCAGACCTTGACCAACCCCGTTCCTATCTTTAGGTAGACATCAGTTGTAATTCAAAACCCGATATTTATTCTAATTCCAAACACGCCTCATTTACTTTTTATAAATTTTGTTTATAAATCATGGTTTAATATAACCCTTTCATTATCAATTTCCTTTTTACTAAATTCAAACGTTAAGCAAACATTAATTTATGCCGTCACATTTGCTTAAATTTCCTTCTTCCCTTTGGTGATAAAGACTTGGGTTTTATATAAACCCGTTCATGAATTCCTTTCACAACGCAATCATATTTCATTTCAACTTTGATTAGCTTTTGGAAATAATCTCATTTAAGTGGAAAATAAATTAAATTAATCATTCACTTCACCATTAACTGATGAATAATTAATTAACTTATTTATTTGTTGAATAAATAATAAATCTCTTTTTTTAAAACTTATTAAAATTTAACCATTATTCGTTAACTCATCTCATCAAACAATTGATCTTATCCTCAACTCAGTTAAAAAGGTTGACTCTGTCAATCTAAGACACGGTTACTTCATTAACCAACTCCAGATGATCCTTTATTTAAATTAATTAATAATTAATTTAAATAAATTTCCTTTTGATTTATTTCTTGAAACGATTATTCAAATTTATCACATTACGTTAATACATATCAGAACTTTCCTTTATTAAATCCTTTGAAATCAATTGCAAACTTAATTAATAAATATTTATTTCCTTCTTACAACTTTAATTCAAAATCTATTTCAGTTATAAATTTTATAACTTTATCTCGTCAATTTACCTGACGGTAGATTGATATTTAAAAACGGTTAATTCGTAGGCCATGTACTGCCAGACACCCAACCAATAGTACCCATTGGTTTAAACCAAACAAATGGTGGTTTCAGGTAAATGTTCAATAACCAAATCAACCATATAATCAAACAATTCAATTCAAATCTCATAACAGTCTGTAGTGACTATTCAATATCAACCACAACAATTAATCAAACAATTTATCTATTGAAACACGTTTATTTTATAAACGTGACCAATAAGGTAAGTTACCTTAATTGGAACCAATCGTTAAAAATAACGATTCGGGTTTCACTGAAATTAAACGATGTTTAATTTCATCGGTTCAAACGATATATGAATATATATCAACAACCAGTCAAATCATTAGCAACCATAGCACACAAAAATAAAAACCCAACTTATAAAATATAAGCGGGGAGTAACTGAGTGAGTTTAACTCACCTTGATTCTCACTGTCTCCAGCTTTGTCCTGGTTTTGTTCTGCTTGTAGTCATGATCGTAACGCGAGTTGTTTTGCCCCATTTCTGTCCATGTATGAATGAGTTATAAATATTTTAATATCAATGCCTTAGTTAAATTTATTTCACCCTTAGTTATAAATTAAATAAACTAATCTTATTTAATTAAACTAATTACCTTGTTATACATACCCTAACTAATTTTCTTTAATCCCTATATTCTAATTAAATTAATTACGTTAATTAAAACGATAACCCTCATCACATTTGTTTAACAACTAATTTATATTAAACAAATAATTAATTACATTTTAAAATTGATTAACGTAAGTAACACGACCAATTAGACCCGCAAAGTAATGGTATGAAATGGTTTTAAATTTCGTCAATTTGATTAACTTACTTTTAATTAAAAATCCCTTAATTAATCAACTAATACTTTAAATTAAGCCTTCATTTAAATTTAAACTAACTAATATATTAAATTTCAAAACTGGGCCTTACCTTTACTGGTCCAGCCCATTAGTTCAAGCCCGCCCCCTCTCTACCATAAAACATCGAAACCCTTACTCATTCTAAACCATCGGATCCATTTTTTTTCCATTACATCGGCCGCCACCAAAACGAGAAAAAGGAAAACCCTACCACTGCCGAGACCATCTACATCCCTTCCATCGACGGACGCTGCGCCTTCCTCCTTCCACTCGATTCAGCCAGGCCGAGGCCTCCTCCCCAGAAAGCTTAGTTTTTTTTTGTGATAAAATTTCAGCTTATATATTTTTTCTGTTTTGTTTCCTTTGTGGGTTTAATTCGGTTTTGCTCCAACTGTGTTGATCTCATTTTAGAACCCATCGTGTATTTATACTAGAAAGGATTACTGTGATTTCAAATTGTTACATCCTAGTTAGAGACTTAGTTGTTCCTAGATCCTAGTTGATTTCCCCTGTTTATTTCAGGCATGTATAGTCGAACTGTTTGTGATATGTTGATGGATGTATGATATTTTAATAGTGGGAAATGGTGCGGATTTTGGTTGGTTTTTTTATGTACTGTTTGCTTAGATCCATGTACGAAGATTTGAACTGTTTATATATAGATTTGATGAACTGTGAATTGTCGATTCAGCTATTAAAATTACAGATTTTTTTCTATTTGAAATCTTGGTTCAGTTTTATAGTTTTGAGGCATAAGGCTATCTATACATAGCTGTATGGTTGTTCCTTAGCTGATTTTCTTAGCTGTATAGTTTAGATTTCCTTTAGTTGTTCATAAATATTAGATTTAGGTACGAATATATTTACACTCATCTATTTCATACAGCTCTGCCTTGTACTGTTTCGAGCTGTACATCACACCGTTTTGGTTCAGCTGTTTCAATGCTGTATAAATTTGGTCTAAAGATTTGATGATATAATTTCTGTTTCACCCTCCTGGGAACTGATGATGCACATGTATTGCATACATGGCTTTTTTTTTGATTTGATGCAGAATATATACATATATTAGTTCCTCTTGAATGGTCTGTGTACTGTCTTGTTTTATTGAGTTGATTGAAAAACTTTCAACTTTAAAATATATATCTATATATCTTTCTAGCTATTCATAGCTTTTTCTTTTTTCTCTTCTCAGGTTGATTAAGTGGTGGATAATGGTGCCTTGATGGGGATGGTGACGGCTGTGCCATGGCAGTGAAGATAGTGTGGGGTTCTAAGTACCATCACTACAAGAAAACTAACTTTTTACAGCTTTCATTCTCAACGTTTGAGCATCGAAAGTTGTACAAAATAAACTTGGCGGTAATATTTTCAAGCACAACGCTGACAAAAAATAAAAAAATTTGTTTGCCGCCTCTTAACCCATTATCCCTTTTCTCATCTCTTCCCAGTTCCCGCAGTATTCATTTTCCACTTTCCATTTTCCATAAGTTAAACTTTTATTTCAACTTCAATCCTCATCTCTACGTTAATTTTTCTGTCGCTAGCTAAACCCAGCGATTTCCTTTTCCAGTTCGATTTACATGCTTGCGGTTGCCCTTTAACTCGACGCTTTACCTTTTCACTTCTATTTCCCTACCTGAAGTTGACTTAAACTAGGTGGAGAACGAAAAATCTGGTGAGCAATTTCTTACCCTTGTTTTCGATTCAATTTCTAATCATTGCTTGTCATTAGCTCGGGTTCAAAGTTAACCCTATCTTTATGCAGATCTTGCTTATATAATATAATAATAATTTCTTAGAGCTGAATCCTAGTAGTAAAAGTAAGTGGCATAAAACCCACTTTGGTTTTTTAAGGTTGCCTTCAATCAAAGGCAGAGTTAGGGATCAACACTGGATATAAATAGGGAGAATTTTGTTTTTCATTGTGTTTTAGTGGATAAAATATAACTAATTAAGCGTACGGCAACTATGTGGAGGACAGGCATCAATAGTTTAAATGTGGATGATGCACAATTACATACGTTGAGATTTAAAGATTACAAAACCATAACATCCATAGTAGTGACAATAAGATGTAGGATCAAAAGCCATAGTGTCTACAGGTTATCCACAATCATAAGAAGCTGCGTTGGTCTTCTAGCAGCTAAAACTCTAACATTAGCATGAGTTTCAATCAATGTTTATTTCTATATCCCCACCCAGCATCAGTGCTAGGCATTCTTGCAACCACTGACCATACTCTGGTAAATTAATATGGCACCAAGTGTATTGTGGATATGAAGAACTTAGAAAATGGAGAGATTTTACAATTTCCATGTAGTTATTGATATAAGTATCAGATTTGTCATGAATCGTAGTATTTGCAAAAGAATTTCCAGCATCAGCTATAGTTTTCTTTTGCTGTTGAAGTGTTCTTTTCTAACTTGTAGAAATTATAGTTGATGTTCCAGATCTTTAATGTAATCAATAGCTCCTCTTAATATAGAGGCTTGGTCACCCGACAACAATTAATGAGCTAACACCTGTTAAAGAAAGTAAATTATAAAAAAGGTATGCATGCAATTCGCTAGCTAAATACGGTTTGATTCACTTCTTCCCATAGGCTTCATTTGTCTCTTTCAAACATAACCACTGAATAAAATAAATGAGAAGGCTGATAACAAATGAAAACGTATTGAATTCCTATATTTTGTGAAATTTGATTTTCTTGCCGCTATATTTTGACATATGCTGATCAATATACCACTATTTTGTTCATGCCATTCTGTACAAAAAACATAAAATTATGATAATTACTGTTCAAATATGTAAATACGGGACATCTAAAAGCGAGGGCCCTTGTTCTACCTTGTGCATCCGCTTGAACCTCATTCAAAGTGACTACTACATTTGAGTAGATTTGACCAAGTGACAGAGCTACTGATTTGTGTTTTTCCTTGGTTTCTTATGAGGTGAACATTGTCGTGTTTTTTGATTTAGATAGGTTGATTTTTGTATATTTGCATCAACTGCAAATGCTGTAATTTTGTTACTGATAAAGAACTTGGTAGACAACTATATGCTTACCTGACCATGCCAATGTTAATGCATTGTTGTACTTCTGTTATCTAATTCATTCATATAGCTTTTACAATTCTATACAGGGGAATACAAGTTAAAAACAATGATGAAATTAGAGAAACATGGACAGAGGATAGATCCCTTGATTACAATTGTAAACCAGCATGTAGAAATAGTTCCGATGGATGGATTTCAGCTTTTCTACTGTTAGGTAAAGAGCTATTTAATATTGTTATTTTAAAATTAATTATGAGCATATCACAACGACAATTAGTAAATTTAAAGTTTGGGTTTTGTTCACTGTGTTATTCCTATCATAAATCACAGTGTAACAGCTTTTTGGCATGTTAATTTAGTGACTATAATTTACATGGCATATGAAGTAAGGTGGATAACACAATATTTGCCAAATGCGACTTGAGACTGACTGGTGTTTTACATGTGTGGCAAAATGTCGTGCTATAGCTATGGATGCTCAGGGAAGGGCAGTGGATCTCAGGTTAGTTATACAAACTATTCTTAAGCACACCTCTTTTTATAAAACATAATCACATAGCATTTTCTTGGACTGTTTATGATACGTTCTCACCAAAACAACTGTATGGTTGACCGTTGGTACTGTGGACTCTAATGATGGCTAAACTTTGCACTTATTTCTGGGCATAGTTAAAGATTTCTCTAGATGTTGTAGTGGGAGTTCAAAGTTCAAACACCAATATGTTTCTTGACTGCATTTTGTTGTTGTGAACTAGTGCTAGTTTCTTTTTGTGCCTGCCTTAATGTTTCTTGTACATATTTCAGTATAGCTGCATTTTGCTGATGTTGCACTTTGATTTTGTTCTTGCTAGCCTCTAATGAACGAAATTATAAGTTATGTCTAATGAAAATATACAGCTTTGAATACATGAGCAATCCGCTACCACTAAAACTTTATTTTTTTAGAAAATATATTAGCATATTTTTATATCGTTGCCATCGTTACAGCCAAACAAAGTCAATTTTTTGATACACTTAAAATACTTCGCTGGATTTACGTTTACTAACTATGAAGTGTCTCAAGTTATCATGATATGTTACTTTATATTTTAATGTGTAAATTGTAATATATTAAATTTAATCTTCAATGTTCACATACTTTTATGTTTAAATTCTCAATTTAATGTCAGTTAACCGGGTAATTCCATTAACAAAAGAATTAATGTAGAATCGTTGTTGCATAAGTCACTGATTCATGTACCTGAGACCCAAGCTTTTTGCAATTAATTGTGATTTTTTCACCTAGTTTTTGTACTAACATTATTATGAACATAAAATTAAATTGGCATTCAGGAAGTTACCTCTTAGCATTTATGTAATATGTAACTTATCATGCCACTGTGTTATTATAGTTCACAAATGTGTATAACAGAAAATGGACATGTGTGGACTAAGATAGTCACACCCCACCTCGTTTAGCAACCATAATAGGCTGTCATGTATGGTTATATATGGACTTAGAATATGCTGTATTATTTATCAATCCACAGCAGCAAAAGTTGTTACCACTAATAAAAATATACATATCCCTGAATGGATTTACAAAATTATAGTCATTGTTTTGTAGTCTTTTCTAATGTGTAAATACACTTCTCTTTAGCATCCATAAGAAAATGTATATTACCTCTACCTCATACTGGATGAATAATACTTGTGGTTGCAAGTATGAATAAACTGAGCATGATTTATGCTTTTTTTGCCTCACACTTGTGCTACACTTGTATAATTTTTTCCCCTCTGTTTGAACTATAAAGAATGACTTTAATTTAACTGTTGGCCGATGAAAATGTGTAAAAGCATGACAGTTCCCAAAACACTGAGTGGATTTGTTTTCCTTACAGCCAAAAATAACAATGCAAATATGTACAAATTTGTATAGAACCCAATGAACTCAGGTTATTGAACACACAAAATCACTAGAAAAAACTAATTGGGGATGTTTCAGCTAAGTCATAGCACAAGTATAATCTACGGTCACTGCATGAGTGTGCATCTCATTCCATCAACTTTAATAACAGCGACTGAAGGACATAAAGTAGTTTTCACATATGGTCACTGCGAGCATTTTCCTCAATTTTTCAGTTTTAATTTTAATTTATTTTGAAATAAGGACATAAAGTAGTTTACACGTATGTGTGGACTAAGATGTTTTTTTTAATGAATATATAGTTGCTTAAGCATCATTGCTTTTAGAATTTCAATTTCAGCCCGGCTTACGTGAGAAATAGAAACATAACTGCTGCCGGTCTACTCTTACTGTTCCTATATATTGGGTACAGTTGAGTTAGCATTTAAATTTCTATTCATTGATCTCTATCTATATCATTAATAGGATTTTAAGAAGGAGATCACAGCAAAGCAAGCAGAGGTTGATTTGGTGAAAAATGAGTCGGATCCAAGGCTTTCTATGATTAGGGATCTGATGCATGATAGTGTGCCCGTGTTTTGTGATGAGGTACTACTGTACTTTCGTCTGTCAATTTATATGTTCCATGATGAAGTACACATTGAAGTGGATAAGGATTTACATGGTAACTGTGAATAGATGAGTTAAGGATGCACATATATGATATATGGATGCATAAATGAATAACATAATATGAAAATGTTTATTGTACTCTTGGCTCATTTTTAGCTAGATAAAAATTTAAGATAAAGATTGAAGTGTTTTTTGTTGTATTTATTTGTTATTTATACATTACATTTTGTTTTTCTTCATTGTAGATTCTCACTCACTTTCTAAGTGGAAGGATTCATTTCGTTTGTTAGCTGCAGAATGTGTGCTAGGTTTCACTTTCTCGCATTTCCTTTTATACTACAAAAGTTAACCTCAGAAACACAAGTTCATGCTATTTTGATTTAAAACCAGTTAGTTCAGTGAAACTTCAAATTAGTTATTGTTATAACAAGAGAAAACAAGATTAGTTGCAGTTCACTCTTATTTTAAACTTGGCATTCGTGTATCACTGCATGTTTTGAAACATCCATTTAAGTGATGCATTGTATTTTAACATTTAATATTACTATAATTAACTTTTATATGCTTTATGGATCAGGTGGATTCACCTGTTCCTTCTTCCAATAAAATCTGAATAAAGTCGGTACAAAGGGAGACAATGAAGATGGGATTAACTATGGATCAGGTGGACTCACAAATTCTCTTGAAAGCAATGAAGATGGCTTGGATTCCATGCATACCAATAGGAAGCAGGCGAGTATTATTGGTCTATTAGATTACTAGCATTATACAGTGTTTTCTTCCACTTTTTCCATGTGTAGACTTGGGAATCAGTGTGAATCTAGAATGCTAAAAATTTAAAATGACGTATCTATGGTCTGAAATTATAATTTGACAACCCTAGTATTTACAAACACTATTGTGTCTGTTTAGTATGTTTTGGGATACTATTGTAGACTTGGATATTTGAGTTGTACATGTCTGTTTAGTGTGTTTTGTTGCGTATCAGCCCTCTTAAGTATTGCACGGACATTTTGGTTTGCTGCTCTTACGCAGTTTCATTTCCCTCGTAAATTAGGAATTTTTTCCTTTTCATCTCTTTGCGGAAAGTATGCAGTGGTGCTAATGGTACACTGCACCACAGTAATGGTGCACCTGTAATTAAAAGAAATCATCATTGTTTCACTAATTGATAATTACTCTGGTGCAGTGCACCAATTTGGCAATGACAATGCCTTCTTTAATATATGCATGGTCCCAGATTTATGTGTGGTCTCCAATGCATCTACATTACCTTTTATAGTAATATATTTCCATGAATTCACAGTTTCGCTGTTCAAAAGAAATGAAGGACGTTAACTTATGAACTTACACATTCATTATATATGATAATTATTATTTCTAATTTATATTATATGTTTAGCCTTTTACTTGTGCGTTCAAATTATAGGCATATGGAGCAATCTACAGTGTTGAAGCTTAAGTGGACTTGAGGCATTAAAGAGATGAACAATGGAGCATATCTACAGTGTGGACTAAAAGGAAGCAATAAACGACATGCTTAAGCGGTATGTGCCAGGACCAAAAGTTGAAGGGATAAATATGTTTGTTTTTAACATGCATCATAAATAGGTTTGTTTTCATAAGTTTGTCTAATGTTGCATAACGTTTGTTTCTGAATTTGTGTAAATTTTGTCTATTGATATTGTATTCATATTAATTTATGAAAATGGTTAATAATTATATTTTCATACGGTAGTTTTTAGTTTGATACTATGTTATGTATATTGTTTAGTTGAAATACGATGAATTGAGTGTAGATTATTGATATAAATATTGCAATGGAACGTGACAGTTGTGGAGTGAAAATATCAGGAACTAACGACAGCGTTTATATAACGCTGTTAGTTCTATGAAAGACAAAGTATATTTACTATAACAACATAAGAAAAACGCTGTGAAATACTATTAACAACGTTTATAATCCGTTGTTGAAAAACTTTTCCACCAACTCTGAAAGCAAATGGTTAACGCTGTGAAAGCTTAGTAATATATTTACAGCAAGTTATAAACGTTGTATAATGTTGTTTTTAACAGCGTTTATTTTTTGTTGTCACTAATTTTTGTTCTGCGACAGCATGTCGTTATACAGCGTTCATTAAAACGCTGTTACATCCTATTACAGCGTTTTTGAAACGCTGTTAAAAGCTTATTTTGGTTTAGTGCATACATGTTCTGTTCGGATTTGATTTTGCATATTTTCTTTTCAAATTGTTTTGTATACTTACTTGAATAATTTGGACTGTATTGGCCGAAGGAAATATGTATATTAGCTATTCTGATTTCTGCTTTAATGATGTAAAGATTTTGTGTAAAAATTTGATTGTAAAGATGTATAAATTTTAATGTTTCAATATCTGTTCATTTTACATTAGGGTATTTCGAGGCTCTGTGGTATAATCAATATTTAAGAGCCATGGACCTCTTAAATTAATAAGAATTGATCAACGGGTGGTCATAGGTAAATCAATATTTATTCCTAATACCCATATGTATTAGACTACTGAATCTATATTCACAATGACTATGCTTGTTTATATAAATTTGATAACCCTAGGCACTAATAAATAGTATATAAATCTAATGGGAATGGAGCTGTTGTTATATAGGTATAATTGATAGTATAACGATGAAAAATGCTCCACACCAAACTTGTTCATTTGTATATAAATTATAACGGATAATAGTAGATAACCAATATTTGAAACAATATAGATTCAGTTTACTATATAACAAATAAAATAATATATATTTTATTTAATAAATTATTATCGTAAATACCCAAATAAAACAATATATACAAATCCATTAATATTCAAAATAATTATTTAAATAAATTAAATATGTGGCTACTGAAAATACGGGACATTACACGTTGTAAGTGCAGTCCGATGGCCGTTTATGGAAATCGACTGTATGGGCCTTGATAAAATTATTATAAATATCAATAATTTATGTAAAATCATAATAAATGATTTGGAAAGAATTGGGATGAAAAATTCCATATTTGAAAAGATAAAAATATATTTTTATCAAAATGAACCAGTTATGAACTAGAATTATAAATCCAATATTTTTAAATAAATAAATTGGATCTGAAATGGTTTTAAAAATAACCAGTATTTCCAATATATGAATTGGAATGGATTTGAATAGAAATTATCTTCGGAATATTTCGATATTGGATTCCGTGATTATACGGATATTGTGGAGGAATTTGGAAGATATATATATATATATATATATCGTTTTTCCCAATACGATACTTGTTGATTTCAGAATTTGATAGTGAATATAAGCCGATATAATTTCTATTCAGAGCCTTGTATTTAATATTGAATTGGATTTCGGGTTTGTCGTGAACTGTGTTCTAAATGACATTGTCCTTTAACCCAGTTAAGAAAAGATTAAATCTTTTAAATAAGATCTAGAAGAATTATCAATTAATTAATATTTAATTTGAATGGAATAGAATTGGATTTTGGGTTTGTCGTGAATGGTGTCTTCGTTAACACCGTTCTTAAACCAAGTGTGAAAAGAATAAATATTTTAATTAAGATTTAAAGAAGAATTACCGATTAATTAATATTTAATTGGAATTGAAAATGGAATGTGAATTGGGTTTATTGTAAACTGTGTTTTTAGTGACATTCGTTCTTTAACCTGATTTACAATGAAATGTGATTTGAAATTTATAAATCTTTTTATTAAGATTTAACGGGAATTTTCCAAAGTAAAGTTTTCCAATTTAATATATTAAATTGGAATTGAATGGAATTCGATTTGATAAATAATCGAAATGAGCTTCTGTGGAGGAAGACTGTTAATTTATTTGGAATTTAAAAGGCTTTGCCGTTATTCCATTTATATTATTAGTCAGATACGGAAATTGATATCGATTATATATTGATCTGTTTTCCGTGAAGATTCCATTTTTATGGAAGAGGATTTGGGTTTATTGTGAAACGTGTTTTGAATGACATTGGTTCTTTAACCCAGTTAAAGACAGGATTACATGTCTAGCATGGTATTTCGAACTGTATGGTTGATCTTTGCTAAATATATGTCTGTTTGGTGGCGGAGAATTTGTTCTCTTGCTTAACACCCTTCTCTAAGATGTACGAGCTTAGAGGTTATAATATTCAGTAATGGATCAAAATATGATTCTGATGTCCGATTTGGGATGGACACGAAAATATTTAAATATATAAAGATGTGTTGATTAGATTAACGCCATTTTGACGTGAACGATATTTATATCGATTTTATTCATTTTTATAATGAATATCGAAAAGGAAGAGATTTCAAAATCTAATGTTTTGAAAATATTGTCATTTATATATTAATGATATGAATATTCTATTTTGATTAAAAATTGAATATGAAGTTGAAATCGTTTTGAAAACGAATTTAAAACGATTTATAAAATATGTTTTAAATGGAATTGACGAAATATATATTATATATATTTAATGGCCTGAATAGAAAGCGCCGCGCCGCGGCAGTTTGCGAATTTCGACCATTGACTTCGAATTGACATTATGGGAGATCCGACCATCGGATTCTCCTAAAACCGGAACCTTGAGTTCGTATCGAAAAGAGCTTCCCAATAGATATAAGAGATTTGAAATCTAACGGTTGGATTTGGAATTATGTCCAAATCAAATTTGGAAAAGGTCGTTGTAATTGCAGTTCGATGACCGTTTATGGAAATCGACTGTACGGGCCTTGATAAAATTATTAAAAATATCAATAATTTATGTAAAATCATAATAAATAATATGGAAAGAATTAGGATGAAAAATTCCATATTTGAAAAGATAAAAATATATTTTTATCAAAATGAACTAGTTATGAACTAGAATTATAAATCCAATATTTTTAAATAAATAAATTGGATTTGGAGTGGTTTTAAAAATAACCAGAATTTCCAATATATGAATTGGAATGGATTTGAATCGAAATTATCTTCGGAATATTTCGATATTGGATTCCGTGATTATACAGATATTGTGGAGGAATTTGGAAGATATATATATCGTTTTTCCCAATACGATATTTGTTGATTTCAAAATTTGATATTGAATATAAGCCGATATAATTTCTATTCAGAGCCTGGTATTTAATATTGAATTGGATTTTGGGTTTGTCGTGAACTGTGTTTTAAATGACACTGTCCTTAAACCCAGTTGAGAAAAGATTAAATCTTTTAAATAAGATCTAGAAGAATTACCAATTAATTAATATTTAATTTGAATAGAATAGAATTGGATTTTGGGTTTGTCGTGAATGGTGTCTTTATTAACACCATTCTTAAACCCAGTGTGAAAAGAATAAATCTATTAATTAAGATTTAAAGAAGAATTACCAATTAATTAATATTTAGTTGGAATTGGAAATGGAATGTGAATTGGGTTTATTGTGAAGTGTGTTTTTAACGACATTCGTTCTTTAACCCGATTTACAGTGAAATGTGGTTTGAAATTTATAAATCTTTTTTATTAAGATTTAACGAGAATTTTCCAAAGTAAAGTTTTCCAATTTAATATATTAAATTGGAATTGAATAGAATCCGATTTGATAATAATCGAAATGAGCTTCTGTGGAGGAAGACTGTTAATATATATGGAATTTAAAAGGCTTTGCTGTTATTCCATTTATATTATTAGTCAGATACAGAAATTGATATCGATTATATATTGATATGTTTTCCGTGAAGATTCCATTTTTACAGAAGAGGATTTGGGTTTATTGTGAACCGTGTTTTAAATGACATTGGTTCTTTAACCCAGTTAAAGACAGGATTACATGTCTATCATGGTATTTCGAACTGTATGGTTGATCTCTGCTAAATATATGTCTATTTAGTGGAGGAGAATTTATTCTCTTGCTTAAAACCCTTCTCTAAGATGTACGAGCTTAGAGGTTATATATCGGCAGAAATCAATAGTACGGTGTAGATTGTTGATGCGGCATGTTTGTGTTTCCAAAGCTAAATAATCGTTAATATTGATTTTTGGGAAGATTAAAACTAAGTGGAGTTTTAATGGATCTTTAATTAGATTGAAATGGGAATTGATAATTTAAATTATCAAATTTGGGAAATGATCGAAGATGGAGTATCACCAGTTTTGCATCAACCGATAGTTAAATCTTTTATTAGATTTGAACGTGAAATGGTAATTAAATTTACCGATAACACCGTGGTGTTAGATATGGAGTATTATCAGTTTTTCTCCATGGGATGAATAGGTTGGGATTGGGAAATTAAACAAATGATTACTTCGGTAAGGTGCGTTAATCCCGACTAGTTTGGAAAACCTTAATATGGTTTGAATGATATCCAATGGATGATTAAAGAATAAATTTTAAATAATTTATCTTTGATAAAATTAATGGGAAAATCCCTAAGGATGTGAATATTTGAATAAAAGAATATTCTGAACTGGAATGAGGTGTATGTTGTGTTTTTATAGCACTTGTTTATTATATACGCGAGTTATTCGGAAAGGCCGGGTTTATACCCATTCTGAATAACTGATTCGACGATAGGTCGACGATGAAGACGGTGGTTGAAGACCGGAGGTTTTCACATCATTTGGATGATTACTGATGTCTTGATTGGGCTGTACACCCAATACAAGGTAATAAGTGGTGATCGTCCAGACGTACTTGGAGATCGACCGGATATGCGAGGACCTCTCTCCTATATTGGACATATGGGACGAGGAATAAGGTGCCTCCGGTTTCGTTTAGACCCAGAACGAACTTGTAAATGGACCGTGTGTCTGACATTGGATTTTACTCTGTGTTGATTTATCTCTATTAAATATATATCTGTTTGGCGGCGGAGAATTTATTCTCTTGCTTAACGCCCTTCTCTGAGACGTACGTGCTCAGAGGTTATATATCGATAGACATCAGTCTGATGACGTGAATTGCCTGTGTGGCATGCCTGAGTGGCAAATGATCAAGGCTTCTGTTGAAAAGTAGAGTCTTGTGGTTGATGATCAAAGCACGACCTTGAATGGCATAGCTTTGTGTATAGCATTAATTCGCGGGCCTCACACCTCGGTATGAGTTAAAAATGGGATAAGGGACCCAAGGAGGTCATGACGTTTCTTTCTACCTATGGGTGGTGTCGGGGTTTTGCAAGCCCAGACATTTATATTATTTTTACCTTTGTGGTTGTTGGAATGCGAGGCGCCTCGGATATATCGGTCTCTACGGAGCCGATGTATATAGGTCCTATAGGATCGGGAAACATGTGTTCAGGAATACTAACCTAACGTAAGTATGGACCGGCCTTGGAGGATCCAAGGGTCTACTACGGGAGATCCTGGGGCATTTACTAGAGTGTCTCGAAGTCGGCGAGGAGTACATCCCTTGCCTCGACTCATGATGGAAATCCAATTTCCAATACGTGAAACTTCGGTTTTGATTGTAGAGCCTAGTATTGGCGACATAGTAGCATGGCATACTATGCCGTCTATGATTGATACATTTATATTTGAAGTTGTTCTCATACACTTTACACTATAATAGTGTCAAAATGATTTGTTTTAAATGTACCAAGCATGTTTGGTTATTATAAGGTAAATCTCTATCCTCCGGCTTGCGTTGCATTGTGTGATGGTACCTGAGTCTTGTAATTGCTTCATTTTTCCAAAAAGCATTGCGCTGTTTGTTTTATGCACTAGTATTCTTGGGAGGAAACCCGTCCCGTGTTATACGGCGTGGTCCCTTAATTTACTCCATTTTAAAGTAAAGTTTTATTAATTGTTTTAGTTCTCACACCATTCACATGACTGACCTGGAGTTTATTGTTTTAACCTAAACTCTGGGTGCCCTTATTTTCCACACGGGCAGCTAGTAGTTTTTGTTTTGCAGATTTGTATTCACAGGATCCTGGTTTACATTTGGAACGATATTCAGAAAGTTCTGTATCCGTTTATCTCATTCAGTTGTGTTTTGTATTATTTTCCGCTGCATTATAATTTGTAAATCTCTAATATTTATCAAATGTATAATATTTATTCATACTCTGTATATTCTTGCACTCTGATGTAAATTGTTGTAATAAGCAATGAAATGTTCTTCTGTTTGTGTTTTTATTTGTCGTGTTCTCATTACAATTCGGGCTTTCCTTTACGGGGAAGTTTGGGTCATTACAGTAATTATTATAGGTAGGTTACCTCAGTCGCTTCCTCGAGCCCCATCTTGATTTTGACCTTCACCATCATTCTCCATTCTAGCTAGCATTCCATTTATTCTAGTTTTGAACATTTAGATTAACCTTCCGAGAGTCATCTCCGAATTGTATTACTTTCATATTTCTCTATAATACCTTTTTATGTAGTACAACGGTTTCTTTTTTCCATATCCTTTTTATCTTCTATTTTGTCAGAATTTGGGTCGCATTGTTGTGAAATTAGTCCAGTGTGGATGAAGCTTTTCTAGCTAACAAGTTGTTGAAATCAAAATCGAGGTCAATACCCCTGATAAGCCATCAAAATATCTTAAACATTTGGATTACTAACATCAATGACAACAACATCGAATCATTTTAAGAAGTCCTTGAGTGACTCCTTTGGTGCCTGATGCAAACTGGACAATGTCATAATTTGTTTGTAGTAAGTCGCACAGATATATTATTGGTTTATAATTTTCTTCCCTATTTCCTTAAATAAAGAGACTTATTTCAATGGTAGCTTGGTAAACCACATTATTTCCATAGCCTCTAAATAAATTGGAAAAGATTTGCAATGGACTACCTTAGTAGCTTAAGATGAGTCTATGTACTAATGGTACCTTACGAGGTGTTGCATGAGGTTAGCTATCCTCGAGTAATTGAGCGTTGTAGGTAGGTTGAATCTTCGCGGATGGACTGCATTCAATATGTTATCAGTGAATGGAGTGTATCTCCTTTCTTCTCACTAGTCTTTACTGGAATAGTCTTGGATGTCTCTCATGATCTGCCTGACCATAGCTATTAGGTCCATGTAACACCCCACATCCGTTAATGTCACTCATAAAGGGATTGCATTAAGTTTCGTGAAGCGTTATAGTAAACAGAACAGAAATACTGCAAGACAATCATACAAAATAACAACGGAATAAAAGCTTTATTTATTATAAGATATCGTGGTCCAAAAACATCACATGTCTGAAATACAAAATCCCATTACAACATAAAAGCTACTGTCTTGTACTTCAAAAATATCAGAGTACATAAAAGAACTAAAATTCACCAAAACAAAATATAGCCATAGCAACAAGGATAGGAGCTTGAGCCATACATCTCAGCAGCTCCAGCAAAAGTAAGCAAAATCACGGTCAATCCTGAGTGTTCCCGCCCTGGGAACCTTAGGGGGGGGACGGAAGAAAGAAGAGGCAAAAAAAAAGGGTCAGACTTAAAGTCTGGCGAGTCCAGTTACTTTTAATAAGTAAATAAATAAAAGTAGCATGACAGGCATATAAAGTGGATAAGAGAGAGATAACTACATAAAAGGCAAGTATGACAAGATGAACAGGATAAGGTGTATACGCTTCTAATGATTATTCTGCACTACTACTAGTATATCCAGAATGAGATGATCCCTAATATGTATGAAATGGTAGACTTAGGCGTACTTCTGGTGAGAGGTTTTAACCCCATACAATCCACAGGCAGCCCCAATAACGGACTCCTAAGCTTACCAGAGTCTAGATATACCCCAACTACTACCCTAATCAATCGGCTCCCTACTCCGTAGATACCTTGTGCTGGCCCCACAGTAGGATGTATCACTTCCTAAAGTGGCAACCCTTCATTTTCAAGATGTGCACAACCATATCTACTGATGTCACAGAGTCTTAATTCCCATGGCAAGACGGACCCATGCACGGACATGACTCTGTTGGTTTCCTGCACTATTGACACCACCCCTTCGTTTTGGATCTCTTAAAATCAACCCAGTAAGCGTGCCCTTACTCGGACCTAGTTCGGAGTACTCGTTTGATACCTAGATGGGTTATTGACTGAAACGGGTCCCACACACAAGATGATACAAGCTCCCCCTAGGCTTGGATCCCCACTACCAGGATTTCAACTGGTCATGCCTAACAGTCCAACATGTAAAACAGGTTAAGTTGTCGGGCCTATATGTAACACCCCACCTCTGCTAGGGTCACTCACAAAGGGAATGCACTAGGCTTGGTGAGGCATTATCGAGGTACACATGCACAGAAATATTACAAGACAGAACATATAAAACAGCGGAAGTAAAGCAAATTTCATTACCTTATAAAATAGTAAGGTCAAAAGCCTTTTTACATCAGAATACATCAAAACCTGTCTTGCAATAGTAAAGAAGCATAAACCATTTCATAAATTATTCCCCAAGTAAAACAGTAAGGTAGCCATAGCCAAGAAAAGTCCAAGCCATGCATGATGACCTTCAAGCAGAGGAAGTCCAAACTAAATAACAGTGTTTCCTCCCTGAAAACATGGGGGGAACGGAAGACAAAGAGGCGAAACAAAACGGGGTCAGTCATAAAGACTGGTAAGTCCTATCTACTTCCAGTATAAAAACATGTAACGGTAACATGACATGCATAAACTGAAAGTAAACATAAGGATGTCGACAAGATAGATAAGCTAAACCAAGATAACTGGATGAACTACTGTAGCAAGATAAACTAAGGCATCGTGATAAACTACGGTGTCGAGATAAATCAAGGTATCACATCGTCAGGTTTCTATCAAGTATACTATCCCAAGGTATCTATCATGTATAACATCCCACGGTATTTATCATGTATATTTGCTCTGCACCTCTCGTACTAGTATCCCAACCCGCGTCATGTGTTAACTATGAATGTCCCTTGCCCAATGTCATGTAATGGTCCATGTCAACCTAATATATAGCATATGTAGGTTTTCCCAACTCGTATGTTTCTTTCCAGGTATAAGTTCAGTCCTTTGCCGTAGGCCGTACGGGCTTTCCCGTGTAAATCTATACCACCTCAACGTAGTACCATTTTATCCTTGAAGTTGTTTTGGACTGCTACCCTTGGTCTGGTTATGTTTTCTTACCATGAACTATCGCGTGTTCACCTAGGGTTTATGCCACTTAGGACCGCTAGGGATTATGCTACCTAATGAACGTTTTCGTATCTCGGTTTGGGTTTTAGCCACCTAGGGCTACTAGGGATTATGCTACCCGTCAACCGCGCCCTTTTATCCCACGTATGAATCGTGAATCGTTTTCCATGTCTAGACGCACATGTATATCAATGTGCCATCCGAGTTCCGTGCCAGGGAAAATCAAGAAATACGGAACTCGGTCGGGAGTTTTAAGTCATCTGCCGATGCAGATATCAAGGTCTGTTTTAGTATCCGCGGCTATGGTCCCACGTGACCCCTCCCTCAACTACTGAAAGGCCAAACAAGAAAAGTCATGTATGAGAACTACACTAAGGCCATCGATGCCCCCTTCCCGGACGGCCAACCTCACCCATACCTAGATAGTAAATATGGTCTGTTGGGTGTTCTCTGCCTTTCCGTACGTCCACGATTGACTAAAGATGGTAGGTGGCCGACGATGTGCTATCTAGGGCTACCATAAAAATATCGCCGACCCCACGCTAATCCACCCCAGCCTTTAGGTTGCTCGCACAGCAACCAAGGCATACCCTTGGTTATTCTACCGCAGACCTTAACCTCTGTGAGCCCAGGTTTCGTGGACCATCCGCAACCTCACAGAGGGATACCAAGAGTACCCTCACGTCCCCCGAAGCTACTGCTTCGTCACCTAGTTCGTTGGAGCCTTTTCTAAGTCAGATAATTTGCTCCTCCTCGTGTGTTTAAGCGATGACCTACCGTATCGGGTTACTCATCTATCTGTGAACTGGTCCAAATTCCTTGACTAAGAATTATTACTTAGTTATCCTAAACTAAGGTTTATCACTTAGTTCCCTTTCCCGTTATCCTTGTTAACTACGATTTTCCACCTAGTCCCCTGAACTAGGGTTTTGTCAAATGGGTTAAGTGTTGTCATTCCAGTTCATGACTTAACCCGCCTACGAATCATGTCAAGATTGGATAAGTATTTAAGCTCATGACTTAGCCCTACAAGTTGGTTAAGTATACCAAGAAGCTCATGACTTAACCCTATTCAATTATCAAGTCAAATTGGTTAAGTATTAGTTTGTCTTGACCCTATCAGATTATCGTGTTAGATTGGTTAAGCATAGATTATCTTAACCCCATCAGATTATCGAGTCGGATTGGTTAAATGTGGGTTAGCTCAACCCCATCCACTAATCGTATTACAATGGTTAAGTATATTTAAACGGTCTTGTGACTTAACCCTATCAAGTTCTCATATTAGATTAGTTAAGTATAGGTTACTTAACCTCATCAAATCATCATGTATAATTGGTTAAGTATAAGTTACTTAACCCCATTAAATTATCACGTTTAGTTGGTTAAGTGTTGGTTACTTAACCTCATTGAATTATCAAGTTTGGATTGGTTAAGTGTTTAACTTAACCCCATCGTATTACCGTGTTTAGATTAGTTAAGTCTAGGTTAACTTAACTTCATCAAATTACCGTGTTTAGATTAGTTAAGTGAAGGTTACTTAACCCCATCTAATTACCGTGTTTAGATTAGTTAAGTGTAGGTTACTTAACCCCATCTAATTACCGTGTTTAGATTAGTTAAGTGTAGGTTTAGCTTAACCCCATCCCCTAACTGTATTTTACGGTTAAGTGTCATTTAAGAAATCAAGTCCGGTTTAACTTAACCTACCCATTCATGTGATATTGGTTAAGTGTCATTAGTCAAATTTACTTAACCTTATCATGTGGCATTAATTAAATTAATGCACTCTCAACCTCTCACATTAGACCTTGTTGTGGTTACTAGTTAAGCCGGGCGGGTCCGGGTAGTTTTACACCACAACCTAGTCTAACCTCGGGTCTTAAGCGCGACATGACCAACTTATCACATTGGGTCTTATTGTTTGCAACTACTAGTTAAGCCGGTCGGGTCCGGGTAGTTTTATGTTGCAAACTCAACCCAACCTCGAGTTGGTCACTTTCATGTTTAGTCTAGTGTCATATTACACTTACAACCCATACATGTCTAGTTTTCAAGTCCCATGTTTTCCTACGTGTCATGTCCACATTTTACTTTAACTTACATGTCATGTTTCATGTAACTTCAAGTCACGTTTCATGCCATATTCACGTTTTGTCTAAACCACCCAAAACGTATTTTCAAACGCAAGTGAAAGCGAGTCAACATGGTAGAAATACTATGATAACACATTGTCCTAAAACATGCATGATGTCCTAAAGGGATTGGCCACAAACATGCATAAATCATATGGGGTTTGGCCTCAAACTTGCATAATATCTTAAGGGGTTTGGCTCCTTTTACATGCATAAGCCCAAAGTCATGTTCATGCACATATTTCACAAGTCAAAGTGGTTCCAAGCGTTCATGCCAACATCCCACAAGTAAAGGTTCAATCTTTCATGATAAACTAAGTTAAACATAACATGAGTGGCATGATCTAGTCACTAAGTAATAGCCAAAGTCATAGGTTCAAGCAAAAGGGCTAAACTAGGTTCACATAGGCTAGCATACTTATGTTCATCGCATTTTATTCCATGTCACATTAGAACCACCGTTTAGATCTACAAGTAGCTAGAACTTACATAGCGTGGCAAGAGGGCTAGGAGCATGAATCGTTTTGACGAAGAAAGGTGGCTCCTTTGTTGAAGAATCGTCATGAAATTTGCGTAGCAACGTTGATCTACCCTCGATTTGATGTAGAAAGCTTGCACCTTTTGGTTTGAACCCGATTTGAATGCATAAGCCCTTGGAGTTGGAGATGGAGGCTATGATCAAGACAGATTTTGGCAGCACTTAGTTGCTAGAATGATTTTTAGCGATTTAGGTTAGGTCCTAGGGTGTTTTTATAGAGATTAGGAGTAGTTTAGGCCATTGGATAAACCCTAGGATAGATCTGAGCCCTCAAAATACGTTACAGGCCCATAAAACCGAGCCAAGACAGCAGCAGGTGCACCCAAGCCCAAGTGGTCGGACCACCCAGGTCGACACCCGTGTCGACTGGGCAATCGACCTGCCCCCTGGGCGTGTCGACTCCCCAGTCGACACCCCAGTCGACCTGGGGCTTGGGCGGGAATTTTCCCGCCCAGTTCGTTTGGCTCCAGATTTGAATTTCGAACTGTTTTTGAGCTTGAATTTTTCTGAAAACTTTGACGGGCCATATCTGGGTCATACGGACTCCGATTTTCGAAAACTCGGACTCTATTTCGCGTATTTTTCCGAGACGAACGTAATGGCGCATCCCGTTTCTCCTGATTCAGATGTTATAATTAAATTCTTCCTTGATTCTTGTCTTAGCATGTTGTAAAAATCCGGGTTGTTACATTCTCCCCAACTTAAAGGATTTCGTCCCCGAAATCTCCAAGTTAGGAAGAACGTATCCTACCATCCATCATTCATCTACTCAAAACATCATCCACAGGCAACCATGGTCCTTAAAAGACTCCTAATGCTTTATGAACACATGCAGAAAGTGTGTGTATATGTTTCTTAGCTAATGTTAATGATCAGGCATGAATGATCTTTCTAATGCAAAATATGTTTAGTGCCATGAGTCCAACATGTATGCAAATAGTCCTAGTCGTATAAACACTATATGTGTGCACAACCATTCATCCATATGCAACATCCACATGATAACATGTTCAATTTCATCCATAAACAAGTATAAATACTTGTGCATATGCAACATGAAATGTGACTGAGTCGATCTAGTATCTAGTGTGTATTCGCGCATCCACGAGCAACCACTTGCAACCATTTGCAACCATATCAATCATAACATGTTTCAAATACATGTTTACATCCATAGGGTTCTACCTAAGGTTCCCCAAGATAGGGTCGAGGAGATAAACAAGATAAACTCCTTACGGGGTTTGCAACGGAAACAGGATCGAGAGGATATCCACCAAGCGATAGCATGCAAGCAAGCTCTACAGGAGAACCAGGAATCAACGATATACTCTTAAAAAGGGATATGATGCGCGCGTTTAAGCTGCATTTCCTTGAGCTTAATTCCAGTGTGCCTTGACCACCTTTGACTTCATGATTTTCGTAGCTCCTTGATTCCTATTTCCAAGGTATGAGTTGGAACTCATTTCACTGTCGCCTCTCGTTTCACTTTCACTTATTCTTTCCCTAGTATGCTCGGCACAAACATATCTGCGTACTCATGCAAGCTCTCCAAAATTCACTAGTGAATTCTGGATCTCGTTTACCGATGCCAATCCATGTTACCACGTGCACTTACTAGGGTGATTCCTATAACCCATGCTTAAGCGGAATGAACCATCCGCCTTATTGGCGAACGTTACTCGATCGGATCAGAGATTTCCGATAAATGCATCAAGAGATTCTAGGTAACTAACCATGACAAAACCCAAAAGGTTATACGAGACTTCGAGGGTATTACCAAGGCAAGTTAAGAGTTTAACTACCCTCCTTTCAAAACCGTGAATGGCATCTCTTACTGAATAACCACTTCATCCCTAGAATCCATCCATAGCTCAACAATAGAAGCATTGCTTCTAATCTCAACACTTGGCATTTACACTCTCAATTCCAAAAAAGTCATGAATAAATGGACCGATCCTCCAATAGGATTTGAGACAAAAATGGGATCCTCTACCACGCTAGTACTAAGGTGCAGAGACTCAACTATCGAAGTAGACTTAAATGATGCGATGATCAAGACAAAGTCTAGACGGGATGATAGAAAAGAAAGGCTAAACCTTCAACAGAAACGGTACCATCCCTCTTAAGTACGCTAGAAATGAGAGCATACAATTGCCTTCTCGATGATCTTGTCCTCGTCCCATAACACTTAACTGTGCGTCCCGTTTTACCATGCCAAAGATACTCTCTCGTCATGGGTTTTATTGTTCTCCTTTTTCCCTCCTTTGTGGATTAAGCCATATCAATAAGTTGCTTATCTTTAAGCTCGTGTCCTCTATCCTTGCTCTTATTATCCTTCCTTATAGCACGGCAACTGGTCTCTCGAGGACTCCCACCATCGTACGAAAAACTCTTACTTAGCAAGACAAGGATTAGTCGCAGTTAGAACTACTGTGACTACGGATGGAGGAAGGAAAGGAAAAGAGACTCAATCAAGGAAACAAAGGATAGTGCGAATGGCTTTTGGGGAATAGCCTTTAAAAATAAAACCTTTCTTGAAAAATGCTTCTTTGTAAACGGTTTCTCAAATAGTTTTCAGAAGGTTTTAAAAACTTTTGCCCAGCCTGGTAACCTTCTGCTCTGATACCAAATGTAACACCCCACCTCCGCTAGGGTCACTCAAAAAGGGAATGCACTAGGCTTGGTGAGGCATTATCGAGGTACACATGCACAGAAATATTACAAGACAGAACATATAAAACAGCGGAAGTAAAGCAAATTTCATTACCTTATAAAATAGTAAGGTCAAAAGCCTTTTTACATCAGAATACATCAAAACCTGTCTTGCAATAGTAAAGAAGCATAAACCATTTCATAAATTATTCCCCAAGTAAAACAGTAAGGTAGCCATAGCCAAGAAAAGTCCAAGCCATGCATGATGACCTTCAAGCAGAGGAAGTCCGAACTAAATAACAGTGTTTCCTCCCTGAAAAATTGGGGGGAAAAGGAAGACAAAGAGGCGAAACAAAACGGGGTCAGTCATAAAGACTGGTAAGTCCTATCTACTTCCAGTATAAAAACAGGTAAAGGTAACATGACATGCATAAACTGAAAGTAAACATAAGGATGTCGACAAGATAGATAAGCTAAACCAAGATAACTGGATGAACTACTGTAGCAAGATAAACTAAGGTATCATGATAAACTACGGTGTCGAGATAAATCAAGGTATCACATCGTCAGGTTTCTATCAAGTATACTATCCCAAGGTATCTATCATGTATAACATCCCACGGTATTTATCATGTATATTTGCTCTGCACCTCTCGTACTAGTATCCCAACCCGCGTCATGTGTTAACTATGAATGTCCCTTGCCCAATGTCATGTAATGGTCCATGTCAACCTAATATATAGCATATGTAGGTTTTCCCAACTCGTATGTTTCTTTCCATGTATAATTTCAGTCCTTTGCCGTAGGCCGTACGGGCTTTCCCGTGTAAATCTATACCACCTCAACGTAGTACCATTTTATCCTTGAAGTTGTTTTGGACTGCTACCCTTGGTCTGGTTATGTTTTCTTACCATGAACTATCGCCTGTTCACCTAGGGTTTATGCCACTTAGGACCGCTAGGGATTATGCTACCTAATGAACGTTTTCGTATCTCGGTTTGGGTTTTAGCCACCAAGGGCTACTAGGGATTATGCTACCCGTCAACCGCAGCCCTTTTATCCCACGTATGAATCGTGAATCGTTTTCCATGTCTAGACGCACATGTATCTCAATGTGCCAACCGAGTTCCATGCCAGGGCAAATCAAGAAATACAGAACTCGGTCGGGAGTTTTAAGTCATCTGGCGATGCAGATATCAAGTTCTGTTTTTGTATCCGTGGCTATGGTCCCACATGACCCCTCCCTCAACTACTGAAAGGCAAAACAAGAAAAGTCATGTATGAGAACTACACTAAGGCCATCGATGCCCCCTTCCCGGACGGCCAACCTCACCCATACCTAGATAGCAAATATGGTCTGTTGGGTGTTCTCTGCCTTTCCGTACGTCCACGATTGACTAAAGATGGTAGGTGGCCGACGATGTGCTATCTAGGGCTACCATAAAAATATCGCCGACCCCACGCTAATCCACCCCAGCCTTTAGGTTGCTTGCACAGCAACCAAGGCATACCCTTGGTTCTTCTACCGCAGACCTTAACCTCTGTGAGCCCAGGTTTCGTGGACCATCCGCAACCTCACAGAGGGATACCAAGAGTACCCTCACGTCCCCCGAAGCTACTGCTTCGTCACCCAGTTCGTTGGAGCCTTTTCTAAGTCAGATAATTTGCTCCTCCTCGTGTGTTTAAGCGATGACCTACCGTATCGGGTTACTCATCTATCTGTGAACTGGTCCAAATTCCTTGACTAAGAATTATTACTTAGTTATCCTAAACTAAGGTTTATCACTTAGTTCCCTTTCCCGTTATCCTTGTTAACTACGATTTTCCACCTAGTCCCCTGAACTAGGGTTTTGTCAAATGGGTTAAGTGTTGTCATTCCAGTTCATGACTTAACCCGCCTACGAATCATGTCAAGATTGGATAAGTATTTAAGCTCATGACTTAGCCCTACAAGTTGGTTAAGTATACCAAGAAGCTCATGACTTAACCCTATTTAATTATCAAGTCAAATTGGTTAAGTATTAGTTTGTCTTGACCCTATCAGATTATCGTGTTAGATTGGTTAAGCATAGATTATCTTAACCCCATCAGATTATCGAGTTGGATTGGTTAAGTGTGGGTTAGCTCAACCCCATCCACTAATCGTATTACAATGGTTAAGTATATTTAAACGGTCTTGTGACTTAACCCTATCAAGTTCTCATATTATATTGGTTAAGTATAGGTTACTTAACCTCATCAAATCATTATGTATAATTGGTTAAGTATAAGTTACTTAACCCCATTAAATTATCACGTTTAGTTGGTTAAGTGTTGGTTACTTAACCTCATTGAATTATCAAGTTTAGATTGGTTAAGTGTTTAACTTAACCCCATCGTATTACCGTGTTTAGATTAGTTAAGTCTAGGTTAACTTAACTTCATCAAATTACTGTGTTTAGATTAGTTAAGTGTAGGTTACTTTTCCCCATCTAATTACCGTGTTTAGATTAGTTAAGTGTAGGTTACTTAACCCCATCTAATTACCGTGTTTAGATTAGTTAAGTGTAGGTTTAGCTTAACCCCATTCCCTAACTGTATTTTATGGTTAAGTGTCATTATGAAATCAAGTCTAGTTTAACATAACCTACCCATTCATGTCATATTGGTTAAGTGTCATTAGTCAAATTTACTTAACCTTATCATGTGGCATTAATTAAATTAATGCACTCTCAACCTCTCACATTAGACCTTGTTGTGGTTACTAGTTAAGCCGGGCGGGTCCGGGTAGTTTTACACCACAGCCTAGTCTAACCTCGGGTCTTAAGCGCGACATGACCAACTTCTCACATTGGGTCTTATTGTTTGCAACTACTAGTTAAGTCGATCGGGTCCGGGTAGTTTTATGTTGCAAACTCAACCCAACCTCGAGTTGGTCACTTTCATGTTTAGTCTAGTGTCATATTACACTTACAACCCATACATGTCTAGTTTTCAAGTCCCATGTTTTCCTACGTGTCATGTCCACATTTTAGTTTAACTTACATGTCATGTTTCATGTAACTTCAAGTCACGTTTCATGCCATATTCACGTTTTGTCTAAACCACCCAAAACGTATTTTCAAACGCAAGTGAAAGCGAGTCAACATGGTAGAAATACTATGATAACACATTGGCCTAAAACATGCACGATGTCCTAAAGGGATTGGCCACAAACATGCATAATATCATAAGGGTTTTGGCCTCAAACTTGCATAATATCTTAAGGGGTTTGGCTCCTTTTACATGCATAAGCCCCAAGTCATGTTCATGCACATATTTCACAAGTCAAAGTGGTTCCAAGCGTTCATGCCAACATCCCACAAGTAAAGGTTCAATCTTTCATGATAAACTAAGTTAAACATAACATGAGTGGCATGATCTAGTCACTAAGTAATAGCCAAAGTCATAGGTTCAAGCAAAAGGGCTAAACTAGGTTCACATCGGCTAGCATACTTATGTTCATCGCATTTTATTCCATATCACATTAGAACCACCGTTTAGATCTACAAGTAGCTAGAACTTACATAGCGTGGCAAGAGGGCTAGGAGCATGAATCGTCTTGACGAAGAAAGGTGGCTCCTTTGTTGAAGAATCGTCATGAAATTTGCATAGCAACGTTGATCTACCCTCGATTTGATGTAGAAAGCTTGCACCTTTTGGTTTGAACCCGATTTGAATGCATAAGCCCTTGGAGTTAGAGATGGAGGCCATGATCAAGATAGATTTTGGCAGCACTTAGTTGCTAGAATGATTTTTTAGTGATTTAGGTTAGGTCCTAGGGTGTTTTTATAGAGATTTGGAGTAGTTTAGGCCATAGGATAAACCCTAGGATAGATCTGAGCCTTCAAAATCCGTCACAGGCCCATGAAACCGAGCCAAGACAGCAGCAGGTGCACCCAGGCCCAAGTGGTCGGACCACCCAGGTCGACACCCGTGTTGACTGGGCGGTCGACCTGCCCCTTGGGCGTGTCGACTCCCCAGTTGACACCCCAGTCGACCTGGGGCTTGGGCGGGAATTTTCCCGCCCAGTTCGTTTGGCTCCAGATTTGAATGTCGAACTGTTTTTGAGCTTGAATTTTTCTGAAAACTTTGACGGGCCATATCTGGGTCATACGGACTCCGATTTTCAAAAACTCGGACTCTATTTCGCGTGTTTTTCCGAGACGAACGCAATGGCACAACCCGTTTCTCCTGATTCAGATGTTATAATTAAATTCTGCCTTGATTCTTGTCTTAGCATGTTGTAAAAATCCGGATTGTTACACTATATATGTAAATATTACCCCACCGCCACAATATTTACTTAACCCTCACTGATCCAAGCAAGTTTACGTAACAAAGTTGCATAACCCCAAAGTATAAAATAGGTTAAGTTTGTGGGCCTATATATATAAATATTACCCACCCTCACAAGATTTACTTAACCCACCCACTATTTCAACTAAGTTTACATAACCCCTATTCAAGTTAACATGTTCATACAATCCCTATGGATCCATCTAGGTTAAGTATTCCAATTTATTACCAAGTCCATTTATGGTTAAAATGCGCTAGACCTCCCACGTTAGGCCTACAACTTGTGGATGTTGGATATGCCGGTCGGGTCTGGGCAGACTTCTTCCACAAGTTGGGCCTAACCTCGTGTCTTATCCCGTCTCGTATTTTTCCACTTAGACCCCTCACATTAGATTCAACATTTGCGGTTGCTGGATATGCCGGTTGGGTCGCAGACTTCCACCACAAATGCAATCTAACCTCGTGTCATAAGTTCCATTACAGTTTTCTGATTACTGTAATCCTAGGCGTTTTAATTATTAACCAATTAATTATACCTATGTCTTTATAGGTGTTCATGCCCATTTACCCAATTATATTCATAATGGATTATATGTCCAAATTCATACTCGTCTTTCAAGTTATGCCAATTCTAATGTTTTCCCCCGTTCCCTAACTAACGCATTCGCATATATTTGGCGTCATGTCTAGGCTAGAAAGTACCCTAGCCATAAACAGTAAAAGGAAAAGATGACAATAGTGATATTTTAACAAAAGTGACATAAACATGTAACTGGCATAGTGATAAGGTGGACATATAAAAATAGATTTAGTGAGCATGTGATAATAAAACTAGATCTAACATACCAAGGATGTCATAATAGGCATGAATAAATACAGATTTATATTTCCAATTAATGATAGATCTAAATTAATCACCACATGATAGGTAAAGTTTAAGATCCACAAATGTGACACGATAAATTAACCACAAGCGAATTAGATTTATAGAGGTAGATCTAGTATGACATGATCAGTTAACCACAAACGAATTAGATCTATAAAGGTATATCTAACATGACATGATAAATTAACCACAAGCGAATTAGATCTAAAAAGATCTAGCATGACATGATAAATTAACCACAAGCGAGTTAGATCTACAAAGGTAGATCTAGTATGACATGATAAATTAACCACAAGCAAATTAGATCTAAAAAGGTAGATCTAGCATGATAATAATTTAAGATCCACAGTCGTGACATGACAAATTAACCACAAGCGAATTAGATCTAAAAAGGTAGATCTAGCATGACATGATAAATTAACCACAAGCGAATTAGATCTAAAAAGGGTAGATCTTGCAAGATAATAATTCAAGATCCACAATTGTGACATGACAAACTTACCACAAGCGAATTAGATCTAAAAAGATGTAGCATAGTAATATTTAAGATCCACATCATAGAATGTCATAGAAGTTACAATAGATTTGATAAGATATTGATTGGGATCCAAATCCTAACCAATTCAAAATGTCATATATTCACAATTTACAATGGATCTGGTATAATCTAGTCATCTGAACAAATCCAAACTATAGTCATATCACGTTTACTTTTAAATATATAAATCTAAAAGCAACTAGGAACTCGTAATGTTTGGATTAGAAAATAGAAAAAGAATGGATCTTGAATCTCTAGCTGATTAGCTTTAGTTGATCGTTGTTGAATAAAGGATCTGTCTCAGTTCATATACCGGCAGCATTTTGCCTCCATGATTTCCAATGAAGAAAACAAGAGAAATGGACCTCTATATATAGCTGCCAGCCCCTTTGAAACTGACTGCCACGTCAGCCCTAGGGGTGTTAACACCCCTGTAGGGGGGTCGACCCCGGTGTCGACACCCCTTAAGAGGGGTCGACCCCGGTGTCGACACCCCTCTAGGGGTGTCGACCCCCTAGAGCGGGAAAACTACTGCCACTTTTTTTCTAATTTTTGAACGATTTTGGATAAGGTTCTGACTCATATGTATATATATCTTTCTTCTGCGTGTATATAAAATTTAAACTCTTATATCTTCTTCATACGGTGTCCGTTTTACGCAAAACAAATGTCTATCTTGACCAGAATTTCGAGACGAACGCAAAGCGCAGTCCGTTTCCCTTAATTCCAAATATTAAATTAATTATTATTTAATTTATCCTCTTTTAGAGTTGTTAAAAATACAGTGTGTTACATTCTCCCTTACTCAATAGATTTCGTCCCCGAAATCTCCAAGTTAAGAAGAATGCATATCCTACCATCCATCATTCATCTTCTCATCCATCAACCACTGGCATCAATCATTGGCATCCATTGTCCTTAAAGACTTATAATGCTCATATGAATATATGCAAAGGTGTGTGTATATGTCCCAATACTAATGCGAAAGATCAGGCGGTCTACTGATTCAGTTGACCTCCTTAATGCAATCTATGTTAGTGTCATGTATCCAACATGTATGCAAATAATCCTATTATAACATGTGAGTTCTATATGTGTGCACACTCATTCGTCCAAATGCAACATCCATATGCTAATACATCCATTTCCATCTGCAAAAGAAAAGGAAATGCACACACATCCATATGCAGTATATGAGTGATTGAGCCGATCTAGTGCCTAATGTGTGTGTATATGCATCCACAAGCAACCACTAGAAAAAACTAGCATCCACTTGCATCCATCAAACATAACATGTCTCAAACACATGTTTACAACCATGGGTTCCATACCTAATGATCGAAAATTCGATCGATAGGATACAGACGAATGATAGAAACAAGTGCGAATAAAAGCTTTTGAAAAAAAAGAGTTAAGAACATATTCCCAAAAAGGAAAGGGTATGAAGAGGGATCTTCATCTTTAATCCTCGATGTCGCATCCTCACTGTCTTCTCCCCATTGCACTTTCATTAACCTAACCTCTCTGTTGCGCAGTTTCTTAACCTCTGATCCAAGTATACGGGTAGGAACTTTTCTAATTGTCGCCTCCCGTTCTACCTTTACTTCCTCACGCATGTTCGTCTCAACTACCTCTGTTGTATCATGTAGACACTTCAATAAATAAGAAATGAGGAAAAACATCTTGAGTATCCATATATATGTGAAGCGAGCTGTACGCCTTAGTTGTGAATACCACCAGAGCACCCTATTCAGATATGCTTCGCCTAATAAACCCTTTCTCAAGCAGCTCTCCTGCTTGCTTGCTAAGCTTCTTCCTTTCTCATGGAGCCATGTGGCGCACGGTTCATGCAACTAGCTTTGCATTGTATACCAAATATATACAAAAATTGATTTCATGTCTTGGAGATAAACCTCGAACCTCCTCAAAAACATACAGATACTCACGGACTACCACTACAGACCATAGATCATCGATAGATGCATCAAGAGGTTCTAGGAAACTAAGCATGACAGATACTTTTGGGTCACAAGAAATCTCGAGGGTCCTCCTATGGAAAGTCAAAAGTCTAACGACCCTCCCCTCACAATCAAGAATGGCACCGTACATGGCTAGCCAACCTATCCCTAGAATCGAATCATAGCCCATAAAACCGAGCACATACGCGTCACACTCGAACTCGGCGCCCAATATAGATATTCTCAAACCACGACAAATTATGGATAAATGAGTCGAACCACCAATGGGGTTTAAGACAACAACGGGATCCACTACGATACTAGTATAGAGTAAATGTGAAGACATTCAACCATAGAACTAGATATAAATGAATGTGAAGCGCTAGAATCAAAAATAGTTCTAGTAGGATGATTGGAAAGAGAAATCAAACCTTCCACAGAAACTTTCCTACCTCGATTTGGAGCACCGATCGCGAGAGCATGCACTTGCCCTCCAGAAGCTCCTTCCCTTTGACCTTGTCCTTGTTTTTTGGGGCAATCCTTAATAAGATGCCCGACCTCTCCACAATGGAAACAAGCGTTCTTCCTTCTTCTGCAATCTTTTCTTACATGACCCACATGTCCACAATTAAAACATTTCCTCTTGTCTCAAGCTTTGTCGTTCTTTCCTCCCTTCTTTTGTGTCTCCTCAACCTTAGCTTCTTTCTTTTCAGCTTTATCTTCCTCATGCATTAATTCCATATCAACGAGTCTTTCAAAAGTGGCTCCCATTGGAATATGGGACATAACTAACCCATAAAGGGGTTCATTTAGTCCTTTAACGAACCGCAAGGCCTTCTTATGCGAAGTGTCTACTAGTTCCCAACCGAAACTAGCTAGCTGGTTGAATTTGTTCACATATTATTTAACAGTCATGTCTCCTTGTTTGAGCGCCAAGAACCTCTCCATTTGCTTGCTTTTCTTAGCTCGAGAAAAAAAACTTCATTTCAAACCTCTGTCTAAAGTCATCCCAAGTTTACACCGGATACCCCGCTTGGGTTACTTCCCACCAGAACGAAGCTTCATACTTCAGTAGCTAGGCAGCCAATTGAATCTTCCTTCGATCTTCCACTTCAAAGATTATAAATAAGTCCTCAGTCTACTTGAGCCAATTCCTTACCTCTACGAATGTCTCGGTTCCATGGAATGGCTTTCCTCCCATAGCACGGAAATCTTTGTCGATCTTGGAAAAGTTGTCTGCATGCGGAGGAGGAGGAGGAACAACGAGTGCAGCTAAGGGAGGAACGTTTCCTTGGCCTTCGGCAGGCGCCATGGCCTCCAGATACGTACGGAACCATCCTGGTATCGTAACACCCTCTGGGATATTAGGTTCACCAGAATGCTGAAAAAGAAAAGGAAAGAGATTCAGATAAGGGATCGAAAGATATTACTTATGGCTTTTTGGGGAATGTTTTTCAAAACAGACTTTTCTTTTTGAAAATGCTTTCTTTTAAAACGTTTTTTTTAAAATAGCTTTTATAACTTTTATCCAATCTGGTAACCTTTAGCTCTGATACCAAGTGTAACACCCCACGTCCGTTAATATCACTCACAAAGGGAATGCATTAAGTTTCATGAAGCGTTATAGTAAACAGAATGGAAATATTGCAAGACAAACATATAAAATAACAGCAAAATAAAAGCTTTATTTATCATATGATACCGTGGTCCAAATACATCACATGTCTGAAATACAAAAGCCCATTACAACATAAAATCTATTGTCTTGTACTTCAAAAATATCAGAGTACATAAAAGAAATAAAATTCCCAAAAACATAATATAGCCATAGCAATAAGGATAGGAGATTGAGCCATACATCTCAGCAGCTCCAGCAAAAGTAAGAAGAATCACGGTCAAGCCTGAGCATTCCCATCCTGAGAACCTAAGGGGGAAACGGAAGAAAGAAGAGGAAACAAAAAGGGTCGGACATAAAGTCTGGCGAGTCCAGTTACTTTTAGCAAGTAATTAAATAAAAGTAGAATGATAGGCATATAAAGTGGATAAGAGAGAGATAACTACATAAAAGGCAAGTATGACAAGGTGAACAAGATAGAGTGTATACGCTTCTAATGATTACTCTGCACTACTACTAGTATATCCAAAATGAGATGATCCCTAACATGCATGAAATGGTAGACTTAGGCGTACTTCTGGTGAGTGGTTTTAACCTCATACAATCCACAGGCAACCCCAATAATGGACTCCTAAACCTACCAAAGTCTAGATGTACCCTAACTACCACCCTAATCAATCAGCTCCCTACTCCGTAGATACCTTGTCCTGGCTCCATAGTAGGATGTATCACTTCCTAAAGTGACAACCCTTCATTTTCAAGATGTGCACAACCATATCTACTGATGTCATAGTGTCTTAATTCCCATGGCAAGCCGGACCCATGCACGCACATGACTCCATTGGTTTCCTGTGCTGTTGACACCGCCCCTTCGTTTTGGATCTCTTGCAATCAGCCCAGTAAGCGTGCCCCTACTCTAACCTAGTTCAGAGTACTTGTTTGATACCTAGACGGGTTACTGACAGAAACGGGTCCTACACACAATATGATACAAGCTCCCCCTAGGCTTGCATCCCCACTACTAGGATTTTAATTGGTCATGCCTAACAGTCCAATATGTAAAACAGGTTAAGTTGTCGGGCCTATATATGTAAATATTACCCCACCACCACAAGATTTACTTAACCCTCACTGATCCAAGCAAGTTTACTTAACAAAGTTGCATAACCCCAAAGTATAAAATAGGTTAAGTTTGTGGGCATATATATATAAATATTACCCACCGCCACAAGATTTACTTAACCCACCCACAATTTTAACCAAGTTTACTTAAACCCTATTCAAGTTAACATGTTCATACAATCCCTATGGATTCATCTGTGTTAAGTATTCCAATTCGTTACCAAGTCCATTTATGGTTATAATGGGCTAGACCTCCCACATTAGGCCTACAACTTGTGGATGCTGGATATGCCGGTCGGGTTCGGGCAGACTTCTTCCACAAGTTGGGCCTAACCTCGTGTCTTAGCCCGTCTCGTATTTGTGCACTTAGACCCCTCACATTAGATTCAACATTTGCGGTTGCTGGATATGCCGGTAGGGTCCGGGCAGACTTCCACCACAAATGCAATCTAACCTCGTGTCATAAGTGCCATTATAATTTTCTAATTACTGTAATCCTAGGCATTTTAATTATTAACTAATTAATTATACCTATGTCTTTATAGGAGTTCATGCCCATTTTCCCAATTATATTCATAATGAATTATATGTCCAAATTCACACTTGTCATTCAAGTTATGCCAATTCTAATGTTTTCCCCCGTTCCCTAACTAACGCATTCACATATATTTGGCGTCATGTCTAGGCTAGAAAGTAGCCTAGCCATAAACAATAAAAGGGAAAGATGACAATAGTGATTATTTTAACAAAAGTGACATGAACATGTAATTGGCATAGTGATAAGGTGGACATATAAAAATAGATCTAGTGAGCATGTGATAATAAAACTAGATCTAACATACCAAGGATGTCATAATAGGCATGAATAAATAAGGATTCATATTTAAAATTAATGATATATCTAAATTAGTCACCACATGATAGGTAAAGTTTAAGTTCCACAAATTTGACATGATAAATTAACCACAAGCGAATTAAATCTATAAAGGTAGATCTAGCATGACATTGTAAATTAACCACAAACAAATTAGATCTATAAAGGTAGATCGAGCATGACATGATAAATTAACCACAAGCGAATTAGATCTAAAAAGATCTAACATGACATGGTAAATTAACCATAAGCGAATTAGATCTATAAAGGTAGATCTAGTATGACATGATAAATTAACCATAAGCGAATTAGATCTAGCATGATAATAATTTAAGATCCACAATTGTGACATGACAAATTAACCACAAGCGAATTAGATCTAAAAAGGTAGATCTAGCATGACATGATAAATTAACCACAAGAAAATTAGATCTTAAAAGATCTAGCATGATAATATTTAAGGTCCACATCGTAGAATGTCATAGAAGTTATAATAGATCTGATAAGATAAGGATTGGGATCCAAATCCTAACCAATTTTGAATGTCATATATTCACAATTTACAATGGATTTGGTATAATTTAGTCATATGAACGAATCCAAACTATAGTCTTATCACGTTTACTTTTAAATATTTAAATCTAAAAGAAACTAGGAACTCACAGTGTTTGGATTAAAAAATAGATAAAGAATGGATCTTGAATCTCTAACTGATTAGCTTTAGCTGATCGTTGTTGAAGAAAGGACCCGTCTCAATTCAAATACCGACAGCATTTGACTTCCATGATTTCCAATGAAGAAAACATGAGAAATGGACCTCTATGTGTAGCTTCCAACCCCTTTGAAACCGACTGCCACGTCAGCCCTAGGGGTGTCAACACCCCTGTAGCGGGGTCGACCCTAGTGTCGACACCTCTTAAGAGGGGTCGAGACCCCGGTGTCGACACCCCTCTAAGTGGGTCGACGCCCTCGAACAGGAAAACTGCCGCCCTTTTTTTTCAATTTCTGAATGATTTTGGATAAGGTTCCGACTAATATGTATATATATTTTTCTTCTGCGCGTATACAAACTTTAAGCTCTCATATCTTCTTCATACGGTGCCCGTTTTATGCAAACCAAATGTCTATCTTAACCAAAATTTTGAGACAGACGCAATGGCACAGTCCATTTCCCTTAATTCCGAATATTAAATTAATTATTATTTAATTTATCCTCTTTTAATGTTGTTAAAAATATGGGGTGTTATAGTCCACGGTCTGGATATTCATAACATGTTGATAGTCAAATTCTTCTATAGCTGTATGTATTCTCAGTTTTATCTTTTTGAACGAATCACTTGAGTAGCATTTGTTGTAGAATTCTCCTGGTTCCTACAACTTGGTTGGTAAGATAATGAGCGGGAAGTGAGAGTTTGTTCACTAACCTAAAGTTTTTGTTTTCCCCTTCTACTCTTGTGTACTCAATAGAGTAGGCTGAAGGTAAGGGTTTTCGGGTTTTGCTTCTTCGATTAAGCTTCGAAGACGTACCATAGGTTATAGTTGCTTTAGGAGTACCTTTCCGCTTTTTTTCCTTGATTTTGGTTGTATTTACTGGCATGAGTGATATTCCAATATACGTTAAACTTTGATCATCCGATGGGGAATCTTCATATGTTGCTCTCGAAGATTTTATTTTTGTAATAACTGTATGTTATCCAGTAGGTGTTTTGCATTGGAAATGTAATTAATATTTAACGTGAAAGAACAAGTTTAAAAAAACTATTTTCTATGTTTTCTGGTGATCTGTTAATCTAACAAGTTGTTTTATATTTCCAGGTGTCAGTACTATAGATGACTCCAGCATCTGAAAATGGGGTGTTACATATGTGATGTAGGTAGTAATTGGGTGATCTATTGCAGTGTAGTTCATACATGCTTAAGGAACGTGATGGTGATTTCATGATGTAACAAGATTGTTGAACCCACCGAGGTGGTGAAAGATACTAAGGGATGGTATCTCGGTCTATGAGATATATATATATATATATATATATATATATATAGTTATATAGTTATATATTAAAGGTAAACCTACTGGAAATTAGATGAGTGAGGTTCATACGGTAGTGTTGGTGACTAAACAACTTAAAATAAATCATAACATTACATAAACTAAAACACCACAAACCTATAACATTCCCCAAAGTAGGGTCATGCAAATAAATGTGAAGCGTTATAGGTATAAAGACATATTCAAAGAGACTAAGATTCACAAGACATAAAATACTAAATACAACGGAAACATTTTTAAAATGAAAACATAACATTTATTTCAAAAACACTTATTTATTTCAGTCTCAAGCCATATGTCTCTTGAAAATAACATCTCAGTTAGAAATCAGAGTTTGATAACATGAATATCCCTCATAATAATTAATAGTACCACTAACTCCATGAAATAAGATAAAACAGGAGATGAATACATTAGCAAGTAGAATAAGTCTCCAATAATGATCCTCCAAGCAATCTGAACTATTCACCTCCACTCTACAAGCCTAGTGGGGAAGGAAAAGGAAGAAAGAGGAGTGGGTCAGACATAAAGTATGGTGAATGACGTAATTACTAACATGATTAAGTAATAAGGAAGAATAGACTCGATAATAGTTCTTGTGTCAGGTAGGGTTAGTGTCCATGTACAAATATAAAAAATAAATATAATAGAATGATGTACAAGGAAATATATTTGAACAATACAAGTAAAGATTAGTTTGATTGTATACACTTTTCACGATTACTAAAACAGATAAACATGATTAGGATAAATTCCTAGTACTACCCATCGATCAACTTTAACTACAAGTCCATCATTTGGTATGGTAACTTATGTCAATATGGATCTTGGGCTTTATCAGAACCGATCCATCAGTAAAGACAACTAAATGTTGTTGGAGATTAGTGTCCTACCTTCCCTTATTGATGCACACTCGTTGCACCGCCAGAATGCATCCACGCATGACCTTGTCTCTCTTGATCCCTTATTTACCCAAATCAGCATAAGCATGTCTAGTCTCCACCACCATCGAGTGTGAGACCATCAATGAAAAACCTAAAAGGGAAAACTGGATATGGATCCTGGCAAACAAATATTCTAATTTTTGCCTTCGTCCAAACCCCCTTGATCTGGTCCTTACTCGTTTATCACTATTTTTCCCAAATCAACCCCGTGCTATTGGAATGGATCTCAACTAGTACATGCTTATTAACCTATGTCACTTATTTCCCTAAATTAGCCTTGTGCTATTGGAATGAACCACAACTAGTACATGCTTATTAAACTTAACCTCAGATTTAAGTTTATGTTAATAATAAGCTTTTTCATCATTTCTTTCAACTACAAGCCTCATGCTGTAGTTATATTTGCAAATAAACCCATGTTCGTTATAATTCCTTATGTGTCTTTACAATTTATCATAATATTATTCTTGCAAATATTCTCAGTCTTTTCTAATTACAACTCGCCATAATTCCAATTGCAAATTTTCATTAATTTTCCTATTTCAATCCAATCCCTCTTTAATTACAGATCTATATCTTATGCACACTTTTCTGTAAATTTGCCTCATATGCTTAATTTGCATTTGTGCAATTATTACTTTAATTTTATCTTTCCACATGCAAAATAAAAGGTTTAAATTAGTTATCAATATTCTAACATTTACATATTTAGGAATGTTTTAGGAATAAACCAAAATAGGTGCAAAAACTATAAAATAAATGACAGAAATAAATAGTGAAAGAGGGAAGAAGACTGAAAGAATATTTTATAGTACTTGAATATAATAAAACTATAAGAAAAAGACTAAAAAAGACTATAAAAATTAACTTATAGAAAAAAAACTTACAGAAAACAATAACTTACAGAGAGCTAATAAAATTGTAAGAAAAACTACATAAAAATCTACAACTATTGCATAATCCTATTTCCTCAAACTACCAAAAGTCTAAATAATTACATACTCATCCGTGATCCAAAGCCTTCCTCCGTGGCCTCTGTAAATCCCGTCTCCAAAAGGTGGGTGTGTGTGTGTATATATATTACTAATTCTTTTTCTAAGAAAAAAATTAAGTCAGGTTCGTCTCAAAGTGAGAGAACCCAAAGGGGAAGAAATTGTGTTGTGAAGAACTAACCAGGTCCATAGGTCTATTTGCAGGTTAGTCTAGGGATCTTAGACTACTGGACTCCTAGATTTAATCTAGGCCAACCACGTTACTCAACCAATAGGAATTCGGCACGTCAGCTAAATTTTAAAACCAACAAATAGAACTATGCCACATTAGTTTTTTTTTTTAATACAACGATTCATCATTTTCCTAGCCTGGGAGCGGTTTGCTCCCTAGCACGCAGGTAGGTCAACCCACCCCCACCTGGGTCGACTCATGCCATATATATATATATATATATATATATATATATATTCATCTAATTTTTTTTTGATATAACTTTGTCATTTTAACTCTGTTTCGTACAAACCTAATATGTAGGTTGAAACGAATATTACCACGAAACCAGTTATGCAGCTTCCATAGCCAAATTCTATAAATTTTACAAACTTATTATTTTATTAATTAAATCCTTAATTAATTACCATGTCTTAAAATTCAGGTTGTTACATTCTCCTCTCCTTAAAGGATTTCCTCTCGGAAATCTCCAAGGATTGAAGATTACGATAAACATCTTCATCTAAATTCCTATAACTATCGACTCAAACATCATCCATTAGCATTTATTTTCCTTAAGTTTTCTAGTGTGATTTATGTAGTTATGTAATAGTGTAGTGTGTATGTAACATCCTTGATTTTAGTAAGACCTTATTCAATAATTTAATTTTGTGATTAAATTAGAATAGTTTGGTAGATGAGATAATGATATTTGTGCTTAATAAAATAATTTGAAGGTTGGTCCTTATAAATAAATGAACTAATTAAAACATGCATATGGGTAAGAGACATGAGGAGGGAAAAATCAAAACTTTCATCCCATGTATATATGTGTCGTATTTTCCAACATTTCATTCACAATCCTCATTCTAAAACATAAACTAGAACTAAAGGGAACTAGAGAAAGATTGACCATTACAAGCTAGGATAAGGAAAAGAAGATAAAGTTAGAGAAATTTTGGGCATGGAATAATTCATCAACAAATCTCATTATCTTTACAAAATTAAGGTGAATAATATACTGACCCCTATGGTTTAGGCTATCTTGGTATAATCTAAAAGTATATTGATAATTTATGGTTAATTTCGTGTGTTCTTGATGTTACATGTTGTTAGGAATCACTCGTATTTAGCTTGTGATGATTTTTGATCTTGTATGTTATTGTTATACATAGAAAATGAATAACTATAGGGTGAAACCCTTGGGTAGGGATCTACAGATAGTATGAATCTTTTGTATGATGAGTGTTGATGATTATGGAGATAGTTCTTGGATGTTATGATGGTATGAATTTGTTATGAATTTCCTAAGGGTGCATGCTTTAGGGAAGAACATATGTTAATTCCAGTATTAACGTATGTGATGACGTGTTACTATATTTTATATTTTATGTAGTACAAAATATTGGGAAATATTGTATACCTTATTCTGAATACTTTTGTAAACAAATATAATTTCAACAAATACTGTGGAGTTGGTAAAATGGTATACTATACAGTAATAAAACTGTTTTGCCAACTATTACTATCAGTGTCATTCCCAAACTCGAAAGCATCTCCGACAATCATTGGAACCACCCTTCGATGGAGTCGGATGCTATAAATATCACAAGTATGGTATATGAAGCATTCGGGGCTTCCGCCTCTTACCTTTTGGTTTTGGGAACTGGTCCTGATACTTGTAATCATTCTAGTTTTGAAAGGTAGTCGCTCCACAAAAGGCTTATACCTCAGCTTTTTTGGTTAGGCCAAAAGGGGTATTTTCCTTAAAAGATATATTTTATAAAAACAAAGAATTTAAATTTGCGACTTCAAAAGGAACATAAGTTGTATGCCTCTGGGTCTTTCGTTGGAACCGAAATGAGAATCTCACCGATGCTAATGCTTCTGAAACCATGGAAATCCCTGAAGTCATTTCTTACGCAACCATGCTTTCTAAAACTGTTTTCTTAAACTACTTCCTTAGGCACTGAAGGGGCTATTGAAGAATTTTCATAAACCAAATGGTTTGAGGCTCCGCTCCTATGGCTGTTGGCATCAGTAGTGATGGCAAACGAACTTTTATCTAAATGTTTTCTAGATTAAGGAATAGAGGATCCGGCTCTACTGCTTTCCGTCATTGAGGGACCACCAGTGTCGTTAGTTGCAAGGCCGGAAAGGTTGGCCTCTTGGAGTAACTTGAATATGGGCTTCGATATTGTTGCGAGAGTCCAAGTGATTGGAAACGACACAGGTGTCGTATCCAATGCGTTGTACGTTGGACTTTGCCTGGAATTCCTTGAAATGTTATATGTAACGATCTAGAAATTTAACATTAAAATAAAAATATAAAAGAAATGAAATTAATAGATTTATATTGAAAACAAAATTTTAATTTTGAAATTCTAAAATTTAACGTTGAACAAGTTTCAATATTTTTCGTTATATAAATTTCAACGTTATGTGTTCGCAGTGCACGTTCATAAAAAGATTTGAAATTGTGCGCACAACGGTTCAGCATTCGTTACCGCGTCCGCCGCATTGTCCGTTTATGTTAAATAAATAAAAATTAATAAATAGAAAGAAAATTTTAATTTTAATTTCTTAGACCGCGTTAACAAATAGGGGAGAAAACAAGCGTTCAACGTAAATTTGAACGATGTAGTAATAGTAGAAATGTTCCGCCAATATTAACATTCATTACCGTTAAATAATGACCCTCTTTCCTTAAAAATAGCCTCATACGATACTTCTCAGATAAAATAAAATAAAATCTCCCTAATTTGTGGCAAACATCAGTATCTTACCGTGTCAGAGCAATTATTTCCAAACACTGTTCAAAGATTTGAAAACCTCATTCCTTGTGAAACAAATATTCAGCTGTCGTTAGAGGAGTTAGTTTGTTGACACTAGTGTCAAGTAATCTCACTTGGTTGATTGGAGGAAATCAGTGGAACGGTGATTGGGAAAAACAGGAGGTCTATATATGTTCCACTGATTTCCTCCGATCAACCAACCAAGTGAGGTTACTTTAACGCTAGTGTCAATAAAAGCAACTTTTTCCTTCTCGCGTGGACATTATTTTCGTCCGCTTCATTTTCTTCAATCCCACCTTCTTCACGCTCATTCTCTTCTACCTTTTCTCTCTGGTCTTCTACTTTTTAACAGTACTTAGCACCTAAACCATTCTTTTCCTATTTCCCATTTGCTACACCTCCTCACTTTAGCTTCCATCCCCTCTCCTCCTCTTCACACATCAAACCATCCTTCCTCCATCTTGTTCTCAGTACCCAACATTTGGGAAAACATGGACTGACACTTCTACTCCTCTATAAAGCAAATCGTACCACCCTTCACATAAACCGCACCTCGACACTCAGACAACCGCAAGCCGCCACTCTCCCTTAAGCTCCGACCTTTTCAAGCCTCTTCTTCCTTGCGTGAAAACTAAACACTCCACTAAGACGAACACCGAAACCGTTTCCTCTCGCACCGCAAAACCCAGAACTCGCGAAGGAAAAAAAAAAAAAAAAAACGAGAGCAGAAGCCTCTCCGCTCTAGCACCGGAGCACCACCAGCGTCCGACGTCACAGCTAGCATTTGGGCGAGTCCCAGCACCTCCTCCGACGAAGTAGATCAGGTGGTAAGTGGCGTGACCATCCTCTCTTACTTTTTTTCCTTTCCCTTGCTGTTGATGGTGAATGTCCATCTAAACTTTAAAAAAAAAAAAAAAAGATGTGTGTTACTGCTTCTGGGGTGCTTTAAAACAATGCATGCGGCAACATATATATATCTATGAATATTGGACCGCAGCTGCTCTACTGGAAGTGTACCCGCATATGTGTCCATATATTCTCGGATATACACACAGAGGTGAAGCTCCTGTTGGGGTGGAATTTGTCTAACCTTGTACTGAGTCCGCGTTCGCCTGGGTAGAAGTTTGAACTTGACTTGTTGCCTTAAGGCCAGATTAGCAATAGCAGAATTCTTGATTACATATGCACCATCCGTTGAGGTTTGTCCCTGTACATCGCATAACAGTGAAGTACATGTGCAGATCTCGACCAGCATGGTGGTGTGTTCCCTCTCAACTATTCTGCTAATGCATACAAGGTTATTCTTCTCTGTTGATTAACAAACGGTGTAGTATCTGGGTTGTTAGGTGTGTGATTGGGAACAAAGAGGTCCCTAGTTCAAAACCTGGCTATTATACCTTGGTTTTGATCAATTATTTTGATTGAGACCGTTTGCATGAACTTTACACTTAAATTTTGTTCGCTTCTCTAAATAAAAATTGCGCCTTTGTTCTTGGTAGCGAAAATTCCTCCTTGTAGCTGTTAGCATCGTTCGACGCATATCGTGCCTTCTCGCTTTGCCACGAAATGTGAGTTTTTCTCACTCACAGACAAGCTGATTATTAAATGAATTATACCATGAGATGTTGATTGAAATGTTAGGGTGCTCTAATTTTGGATGCTTCGTGATTGTGCACATGCTACACATACACCATTATTTCATATAACACAAAATGATGTATGTTTGATATGCCATGTTATTTTATCATCATGCAAGTACCCCCCTTAGATTAGAAAACATGACAGGTTGAAATGATACACACCCAAACCCCCTTGTGTATTCGAATCGATTTGGAATGCAGGTTGAAATGATACATACCCGGGATTCGAATATTTTAAAGAACGGATTAAAATGATAAATATCTGCATCACTTGACCATAGGGTAGAAAATTTTATACGGACACCGTGGTCAATAAAAATAAATTATTTTAAAATAATTATATTGACTTTCTAAAAGAAGCAATGTTTACGAAATTTCCGTATGACGTAAAGAAGTGTTTTTAAATTTAGAAGTAATCAAGCTTGCATATAAATTAGTTTTAAAGACAATTTTAAATGAAGAATTATTCCCAAATGAATTTCCCTTTTAAATTTGTGTTTCATATAATAAATCTAATAATACGAAGTTTTAAAAGTTAGGCGATTCAATATATAGGGTTTCAAACTTGATATCTGTTTTAGTACTTATGCATATATGTTATCGAAAGATTTCTTACCATTTTAATGAAAAGGAATTCTCAAAATATAAATTGTTAATTTCAAGTATAAGAGAATGCGCTTATCTAAGCTATAGTGGATTTGAGTTTTGTTAACGAATTTGGGTTTACAAATCATCTTTGAGCTATGTACTTAAGCTGAAATTGTTGGAATTATATTAAAAGGGAATTCAAATGATTATAAGGTTTAGGTTCGAAAAGGAATAGCGAGACATGGACTTAGGATTGTATTGGACTAATATTATAAATAAAACTTTAATTTCACGAATGTAATTTTCCGCATTACTTGATTTTGTAAACATTCTTTTATAAAATATTTTGATCACTTTAATTATACAAATTTTATAATAATTTTCAACTATATATATATATATATATATATATATATATATATGCACATACATTATTTTAATTTAATATACATACACTACTTTCAAAACTTACTTTTTCTAAATATATTTTATAAATTTAAATAAATTCTAATTTCTGATCCGATCTAGTGAACCCAAATGATGAAATAAAGAATCTCAAGCAATAACGACATTTCATTCCAATGACTGACAAAGGAATGGTAATTATTGGTTGAGTAATCAATTTTGGGGCAATATTTGAAATAAATTGATTTGCGATATTTGAAATATGATTTCAAATCTAACGGCCATGGTGTGGAAAATGTAAACGTTTGGTTGTTAAAGAGACCAGAGTCGGTAAATGGCATAGTCTCTGTCAGTACCGATACCACTTTAACAACTATGTACGCGGTGGAATTCCAGAACCGAAGTTGGATGGTATGGAGGCGATTACTGGATTTGAAGAAAGAGAACGCTGATGGATTAGCTTTGACCTTCGGGTCATAATTAAAATGACTAAAACAGGAGCCATTCCCGGGTTAATGTAGGTAGCACCTCTGATCGAACACGCTTCTTCGATACCATCTCTATTACTATGTGATTGATTTGGGGTATCCCTTTTTTGTTTTTGGGAGTGTTGTTCGAGGTGAGCGGTAGTGGCTGCTATGCGTTACCACTGACCTGGGAGCCGCAATTCGGTAGAATCCTATCGTGGGTATTCCTCGTGTGCCTTGTCATATTATCCTTATCGAGCCCCCTATGATTTTGATTTATACCGTACCTATGGAGTGCCCTCTGATGCCCTCCATGTTCGGCAGGATTCACGGTATTGTATAGACTATGGTATTATATATAAACGGCGTAAGGGTAATATGGTCGTCACACTTACGCTATTTTCATTATGTTTACTTTATTGAATAGACATTACAATAATAGCGTATTATTATATAGATATTAGTTTCACAGATCCTTAGAGGATGGGAATCCCAAACATCCTTTAAGTTGCTGTACATTTCAGTGAACACTTCATTTGAGTTAATTCAGTAATATGAGACTGTTAGTCCCGCCCCTTGTATATTGTTTCTTTGACTGTATGCCTGAGTCAGCTTGAGCACCATAGCCGTTCGTGTGACGGCCCGCTCCGCACCAGCCTGCATTTCCTCCGGAAGTGCGCTGTACACATGTCCCGACTAGCACGGAACGGTCGCCAAAGAAAGGAAAGAAGGGAATGAACTAATCAAGGAACCTGTAGAATATCTCACAGCGCATGGAATAAAATATAATAATAACATACTTGACATAAAACAGGTGAGATAGTGCATAAGCTGATAACTAAAAATCAACATCAATCATCAGAGCAGCGGAAATTCAAATACAGCTTATTACAATTTTCCAAATTTACTGTCTCTAAACAAAAGAAAGCTAAAGTAGAAGATGCACCACCAATGCCCAAGCAGTGATCTTCAACAACACAGGGAGAATATTATGTATATATTACGTGGAAGCCTCCTGCTCGTCTCCGGATCATCTACCCGTGCATGACCAACTAACCTGTCTCTGGTCTGCTCGTGTGAGCACCCAGAGTAATAAGAGGAGACATAAAACTCTGGGTCAGACATAAAGCCTGGTATGAGCGATAAGCATCTAAACAGAATGATAACAGGTATACTAAACCATACCTGAACATAGACCTGCAACCAAAGAGTTAGTACCACATACCGTACAATACTCTAAGGTGCCATAATAAATAGTGTAAGAATACGGGGGTGGGGTGTACATGTCACAATGATAGCAAACAAATCATCCATAGCAACCATCCTCACATCTCTCACTCAGTGCGTAAAGCATACGATATCTACCACTTTGGGACACTAGACGACTTGAGGTAACGACGAATCCCGACTTGTAGAAACCCTGCTATGACCAAGCTAAACACATGGAGTCATGACCAAACATTTCAATGACCCACTTCATTGGTCGTAGCCCTTGGTTCTACCGATGCCATAATGGCCCTGAATCCGCCTTCATACCTCCTACCATAGTGGTCCAAAGCTATAGACGTCGATAACCCCTTGGCACGCGTCCCGCAGCAAAGCCTAACCATGAAGCGAACTCGTTGATTCCCATCTAAATCTTGAGCTCTAACTTCTCATTTGGACTTCCTTTGCATCTCGGGTTTGGTCGAATTGGAGTGGGTCTTCAGAAGAGTTGTCGCGCATTAACAGTCCTAGAATTCGGTTCGGTTCGGTAGTCATCACCTTCGTCGGTTCGGTACGGTAGTCATCTTTCTACTCGGTTCGGTGCTCCTTCGGTTCGGGCTCTCCACTCGGTTCGGTTCGGAAGTGTAGTGCCTATTCTCTGCTTGGTTCGGTGGTTACTCCCTTCTAAGTTCCTGGATCCGATCCTGTCCTTCTCCATTTGCCCGATCCGCTCTCACTCGCTTGTTTGCTCCGATCCGATCCGCCCTCTAGCTTACTCCGATCCGATCCGCTCTCTAGCTTACTCCGATCTGATCCGCTCTCTAGTCTACTCCGATCCGATCCTGCTCCATGGCTCCGATCCGATCCTCTGCCCAACTCCAATTCTAAGTAAACGGCCTTCCTTCTCGCCAATCCTCCTCCAGTGACAAGTTCCAATCCAGTTTGAATTCCCTTGATCAGTTCACAAATCCGATCCGACCCCTACTCCGATCCGATCCGGTTCGGAACCTGCACATTTCTGCAACATTCCAGCGAGCTTTCTACGCCATTCGACGGCGTTTTCGACTAATCTAAATATTCTAATCAATCATAAAGCATACCATAGAGTCATATCAACATGTAAGAGCAACCAAAAACACCAAACAACAATTCAAATGAATCAAAATGGATCAAAAGTGGCCAAAACTCCTTATTTTCCCTTAAGCATGTTTAAGTAAAACTAATCATAGGGTTAACAAAACTTAATCAAATCAAACCAAATTTCTAACAGAAGCATAAAACATTATTTAAGAATTTCTAAACATTTTTCCAGAATTTATTAGCGTATAAATTCGCTAATCTTCACTAATTACCCTTAATTACCGTAATTAGTGCAAAAACTATGCAAATCACTCACCTTGGCCACAAATGAAACACCAAATCTGAAATACTCTCTGTTTGGGTCGAATTCCTATGTATAGCAGCAGCACCAACCTTGCTCTGATGCTATTTGGCCTTGTTTTGATGTGGTTTAGGCTTAATCTTCACTAAAATGTGTTTTGGAGAGGTTTTAGAGGATGAAAGCCATTACTAAGGTCTCAAGGTTTGTGGCAGCTCAAAACTGAAATGTGTTGGATCTAGAATAACCCTAGAGGGGGGGGGGGTGAATAGGGTTTTTCACAGTTTTTAACTGAATTAAAAACTTAACGAGATATATAATAATAAACTGATCACAGAAAATAGCAGAAACTGAAATGCAGAAAATAAATCACACACAGATATACCCAGCTTCGGCAAAACCCTGCCTACTGCTGCATTTCTAAGGTTTCTACTAGGTGATAGAACAGTTCCCGCATACAAGACCATGTACACTCGCAAACCCTGCTCCTCTTCTAACCCTACGCTCAAATCCCTAGACTGATCTAAACCTCTAGATCAGATTTCCCGAATTACAAACCCTGTAACTCGTAACTCAGATTTACAGACTCTGAAACTGACAGTCAACTTCTTGACTGATTCCCCCTAGAGATTACAGACTCTAGAACTGTTTCGGTTTGATTTACAAAACAAAATAAAAAAAATAAAAAAAAATCAAAATAAAACAAACTAAATAGAAACCCTAGGAAATAAAATTAAAAAGGTCATCCCCTTATCCATTTAAACATGGCCGGCCCATTTCTTTTCATTCTTGCCCGATCACTTTTGCTTTTGCTCTGGAGAAAGAAAATGGCGGCGGCGATTTGGCTAGGGTTTCTTCAATACACCCCAAATCGAATCGATCTCTTGATGAAATGAAGTTCTCTGATGCTCGACTTCTCTGTTGCTTTCTGCTACTTCGATCTGGAATTTGTTCGGTCGAAAACGATTGAAAAAATGTGAGTTTTCTCTGATTTGAAATTTTCTGCTCTCAAATTGATTGTAGTTCTTCGATCTGTATGCTTTGTTAGTTTTTCCCTTTTACTGCCGATGATGAATTTGGTGTTAATTTGTAGGGTAATTTGAAACCCTAAAAACTCTGATTTCTTGATAAATGATTCGATCTGATTTTTTTTGTGGGATTCGATCTATATCCTTGCCAGTGATGTATTGGTGTATACATAGGGATTACCAACCCGAAAAATTCTCTGATTTCAATTAACTGGCTTGACTGATTTTTCGAGTTTCCCCTTTTGACTTCCTTGATTGACTTTGTAAACTACGGCTTTGAGATGATTTTGTTGCTTTGCCCTTTTGGTTCTGTAATTCTCGAATGAAATTGCTTGCGTTGCCTTGTAATTCCTTTGTGATTCCGAAATTCTCTACTTGAATAACGAATTTGGTCCAAACGAACTTACCAAACTCGTCTGCCTTGATTTAATCATGCCTTGAACAAATTTCTGATCCCATATTTAATTTTCCCGAATTGAAAGCATATTGGCTCAAACTGGAAAGATATAATTTTGATTGCTTTCCTCTTTTAAAATATTGGTTGAATGAAATTTGTTGCCATATTATCCACTTGAGTGATTGATTCCCTTGAAATCTTGCTGAAAAAAATTGTTTGCTTGATTTGTTGCTGAAAACACTTCATCAAAATAAATCTGCATTGTAAAAAAAATTTCTTGCCAAAAAAAGTTTGTTGATTTCTGCTAATCACTTGCCAAATCTGATTTTGTGAGAACAAAAAAAAAAAAAAAAAACTTTCCAGTCCCTGATTTGTTGCCTGAATCATTTGATTTTCTTGCCATTCATGTCAAACGATCCTTGAAACATTGAATAGGCATTCATACTTATTTTACTCCATTAACCTGTTTGTATCATACATACTACATCTGCTGCCTTGAACGGTCTGTCCATTTGCTTGCTTAACCATGACAGTTTGACCCTTGCACTTTCATCACTGTGTGCAACACTCCTTGATCATGTTCAGATTAGATGCATCCTGCTTGTATATGTTTGTTTCAGTGTGTTATTTGAATTGACTGCCATATCTGGAATTAAATTCTTGGCAAAAACATTTCTTTGGCCTGATGAATAAATCTGCACACTCATGTCACTCCATAAAATTTTTTTTTGCGTGTATACTTGACAAAATACAATAAAAAAATGTGCAGATTTGTTTGGTCATTTTTGTAAAATCTAAACCTGATCATTGCTGTGTAGCATCACCATTTTTAAAACTGCTGATTTGCCATGTCTTTAACAAATTCACCACTGTGTTTGGCATTTGACCATTCATACTTGGATTTGGCTTGTCCCATATACATGTTGTATTGATTATGTATGTCACTTGAATGCTATTTCACTTGCCTCTGTATATGCTTGCTTACTGACCATCATGTTGTGTTGAAACTGCCCTATAGCTGATCTGCCATAATTGTTTGTCCACTAGTTTTATCTGAACTGATTTGAATGTGATCTGGGTAATGTCAACTTGAAAAAAAAATACTCCATGTACATGAAGTAAACATGCAGCTTTGTATTTGTGCATGTTTATCATGCTGTATTGAACCATGCAGACATTTTTGTGCACTGTTATGTTTCACCATGTATTTGTATATGCACATAATACACCTGTTTACTTCTTGCTGCTTTGATATGCATTGAAATGTAGTTTGGCATTGTTGCTTCGACATGTGTTCATACAGATTCTGAACTGAAATATTTTGTACTGTCTTGACTTGTGAGGCATGCTTATGCTCCATGCTGTTTTGTTGCCTTGACTATACCATCACTTTTTGCTGACTTCGACCACTTTGAAATTTGCTGCTTATATTTTGTTTAGCCATGCACCATTTTTGCTTGTTGTTTGCTGATCTAAAATTTTGCACTTCCATTTCTCTCTTGCTTTTTTTTTTTTGACCTGTCTTGTATACTGAAAAAAAAATCAGCAGACTGATTGTACTGTGTTGGGGCTGGTCAGAATCAGCTGAGTTTGATGCTGGTTCTGATCAGCAAACCAGTATAGTTATGTCGAGGTTGATCAGTGGGTACTGAAAATATATCAGATCAAGTCATGAAAGATGATGAGAAACACACCAGAAATCTGAGGCAAAAAATTTTTTAAAAATAAAATTTAAATTTGCATGTATTCTGTTTTATTTCTATTGCAGTGTACTGTGTGTGTGTTTCATGTGTGACAGGTAAGCTGGGATGACTGGACTGACTGTGATGACAGGACTGACAAGCTGAAGATAAAAAGACAGTGTGTGGTGTCAATGAATGTATGAGTCTGTATATACAAGTGAAAAAAGGATATATATGAAGTGTAAACTAAATGAATGTATGAGTGTTGCAGTGTATATATGAAATGTACTGATGTCTGTAATAAACAAGTTTGATTGAAATAAAATATCATTTTATTGTTGTCAAACGAACTTGTCTATTTTATTCTGTTTATATACAAGTACAAATATTCTGTGAATGCATAAATAGTGGAGTTACAAATAGTTGTACTGTTTGAATATTGAAATACAATGTTTTATTTAAATAAAATACTGGTTAATATTTGAATTTCTGTACAGACGTATTTTATTTAAATATAAATATTATATTCATTGTTGTGATGTATATATATATAACAGTACAATACCAAACACATTTATAATAGAAATATATTTGGTTGTTATCATCAAACAAAAATCATATAATTGTGTATACAACACCGTTATATACAACAATCTCCCCCTTTTGATGATGACAAACAAATAAAAGATTTTGAATATAATAAATGTGTTTGTTCGTGAATATTTGAACTCCCCCTATTTAAATGCTCCCCCTATAACTATGCATGAGTGAAATATATGAATAATTAAATTTTCAAAAATATTTATAAAATATTCACTCATAAATCAAAATCTAATCCATTCTCCCCCTTTTGTTATCATCAAAAGGATACAGAATTTAAAATACAGATGAAAATTGACTAAAAATATAATTTCAGCTTAAGAGGAAGAACGATCATCATAAAATTCAGTCAGTTAAACAAAAATCATAATAAACCGAGAACTAGTGGCATATTTCACATTGTAGAGAATGACGGATTTTCTATGGGTAAAAATGGAGAGAGTTTTATAAACAATTCATTTCCAATTATTTTCAAAGGATTTTTTTTTTTTTTTAAAAAAAATAATGATGGAGTTGGACTATAATTAATAATTCAATTTAAGCAACAAAAACAAATAATCTCAAATCCCAATAGCTATCAATCAACAAATCATAATACTTCATAAGATTTCAATACATTTCACAAAATAGATTATGGATTGATAGGCTAGTTTTTATATACACCAAGGAGAATTTCATATAAATCTTTATTTTATCCAAATTATTTTCTTTTCTTTTTCTTTTTAATTTAAGAGCACACTGACCACGCATAACCAGATCTTGGATTTTTAAATGAGATCAGTTGCAGCTTAAATATAAGTAATCTCATAACCATGCATAACCAGAGCTTGGATTTTTAAATGAGGTTAGAGAAATACTTATGAATATTATATTATTATTATTTTCAGTTTCAAAATGAAAAAACTCCTCAGCATACAAAATTAATATGTATGATAGAAATTTGGTAGGTACAGACATGGTTTGTGAAATAAATTTCTAAATTAATCATATTATGAAATATAATCAACTGTACCGAGATCATTGAAAATTTTCAATTATCACTAATTTTGAATAGTAACATAGTCCCATTTCTATCACAAATATTTTCACTGTTTTAAAACAAGATGATTTTTTTTTTTTTTTTTTAAATAAACTCTCCACATTAATAAAAAAATGATGGATGGCAGACGGGTGATATAAGAAGAAGATGATAGTGAAATAATTGCCAGTTCAAAGATATTATAATAAATATTTAACCATCATGAAAATCTAAATAAAATTCTCCTCTTGTTGTGAAATATATTGCAGTCACAATTCATCACAATTTCTAAATCTGGTTATAATTTTGATGAATTATAAATACAGTTTAATTTGGATATTGATTTCAATTTCTGAAAGAATAATCAATAAATAATTTTAAACTTGAAAATCAATTACAAGAGTAATATGCTGATCTATACATGACAAGAGGGAAAAAATATATATATACAGCAAAAAAAAATGCAGCACTTTTAAACTGATACCACATGGTGTCTCTACAAAGTGAAAAATCAGAACAGATGGATGAGACAAATATAAGGCGCTTCTGATACCAAATGTTCTCGCTTCTTCGAGGATTTTAATGACACCCTGGTGGCAAACAATGGTACCTCAGTTAACAGAAAATACTTAATTACAAAGCAAGCAACTCAAGCACACAAATTTCATTTATCAGAGTACGATAAATCTTTGATACCAAATCAAGCAATAAAAAATATATTTACAAATCAATTTCTTATAATCAGAGCAGCATGATTCCAAAAACAAACATTTTTCAAAAGCAGTATCAGAGCAGCACAGAGAAATCAGTATCACAACAGACTTGTCAAGATGTTGGTCACATAAGGTGGTTTATGATCCAAGATTTGCAAATATACACTATTTTAAATCATTTGAAGAAATGTAAAAGTATTAGGATTTAATGAATCAATCACACCAGGTTATATTTCAGATTCAAGATATGTGTGAGATCCAATAAATCAATAATTTCAAATGATTTTAAACAGACATATATTCAAATCAAATAATCATGAAATAGCAATGATTTTCAAGGACCATTTTTTTTTTAAAAAAAATTTCAAGAATTTCTCAAAACTATTTCTGACAAGTCCAAGAGAAATTTCAGGTCATTTACATCAAATTTGAAAATATTCATGATCGGGATAATTTATTTGAAATCACATGAATCTATGTCAAGTTTTGAAATATAATGAATCAGTCACACTAGGTTGATAATTTCAAATTTAGGAGGTGTGTGATTATTCAAAATATTAATAATTTCAGATGATTTCAAACAAACAAATTCTAACCATGATGGTCATGAATTACAATGATTTTCAAGATGTATCACTGAGATTCTAGACAATTTAAAATTTCCAAGCCAATCTGAAAAATAATAAAAATATCACTACTGATAAATAATAGAGTGCTGTAATGAGTATGTTATTTTAAGCTTTCCTAAACTGAATTAGTGAAAACTCAAAACAGCAGTGACGTGTGAAATTCCATCAAATTCTCAGATCTTCAAAACTTTAGAATTCTGATTAACAGTGTTCAGGATATGACAATTATACATCAACACTGTTATGAATTCAGAAAACAGAAAAAGAACTTCAAAACTATTGCAGAAATTTACAAGATTAAATTCAGGATATGGAAATGATTAACACACGATGATTTTATACAAATAAAGCATATTTCCAGAAAGATCATGAATTCTGCAACTGGAAGTTTAATAAGTACAGACAAAGAAAAGAATATGGCAGCGTCAAATCAAAAACTAAAAACAGAAGGAGATAGAGGAAGGAAAAAAAACAGACAATAAAAGAAAAAAGAATATACAAAGGTGAGTTTAGAGATCATACCAGAATCCAATGTAAAGCAGAATCTCTAACTCAACAAATGTTGGCCTAAGGAACTGTAAATGACACAGAATTATAGACAATCTTGATTTCAAATTTCTTTTCAGCACAGCAGTTCCTCAGCCTTCACTGGTACCTAGCAGTTGAGAGAATTAAGTGGTCTAACAAAATTTGTAAAACCACTCTGAAATACGTTTACCACTTTTGGTACCCAAACCTGTTTGTATAACAAACCATCAGAATTAACCTTTGTACCCTTTGGAACCCAAATCTGTTTGAATTTAGTTAAAGTCGTTTTATTTTTATTCGGGATCCAAGATTGTTTAAATGGTTTATTATAAAACGATTTCTCATCACAATTTCGATTAAAAGAACCTTTGAAATTTTCAGAGTTCAAATTTTTAACGTAGTTCTTTTCAAGGTTGTTTGAAGAATTTTTCAAATCATTCGAAATTCGTCTTTCAAAATCATTATTTTTCTCAAACCCAAGTCCACGTTTATTTTGAACAGAGAATTGGTTTTTCAACAACATATTCAAAGATTTTTCACCGTTTGAGAAATTAGACAAGATTGTTTCAAGTTGTTGAATTTCAGTTTTAAGATCACCATTTTCTTTCAATAAATTTGAACAACGATTTTTAGTGATCTCACATCTTTCAAAATCAGATTTCAAAACCAAATTTTCATCATTGAGTAACTTTATCTTGGTTTGGGATTCGGAAATTTCAAGTTCAAGTCGTTTTTGTTTTTCAGACTCAAAATTCTTGAATTTTTCAATCTCATTTTCAAGTTCTTCTAAAATCAAATTTGATTTCAACAAATTCTCCTTTTCAGCAATTTCAAATTTGGAATTTATATCTGTTTTAAAATTTTCAAATTCCTTTTGCAGAAGATTATTCAAATTTGACAGCTCAGTCTTGTTCTCATTTAAGATCAGAATTTCATCTTCAAACTTTTGGATACTTTTATTGAGATGAACAAGATTGGCTTTCAATTTCAAACAATTTTTGCAAACAGAATTTGAAGAATTTTTAACATATTCAAGTTGTGATTCCAAATCATCAATTTTGCTGATCAACTCAGAATTCCTAGATTTCAGAGATTTATTTTTAGATTGGAGTTTGTCAACAGATTTAGTTAAATCAAGACACATGTAAACCAGATCTTCATATGAGAAATTCTCGGTTTCAGCATTTGTTGATTCTCCACCATCTGATTCATCTGAAGTTTCATTTGTAAATCCTGTTAAACAGAACTCTGAATCTGAGTTGACTTTATCGGGTTTTGAGCTGTGGTTGTCAAGTCTTCCATACTTCGTATTGAGAGTGTCCCAGATTTCCTGTGCAGATAAACAATGACAGATAAGGTTAAACTGTTCGGTATTAAGATAATCAAATATGATTTTCATAGCACGAGTATTGAAATTAATATCTACACTATCAAATCCATTGATAATAACATCCCAACATTTGATATTAACAGATTTTAAATAAAATTCCATTTTGGATTTCCAGTTTAAAAAATCTGTTCCATCAAAAACATTTGGAGATGAACTGGACTGACTCTCTATCGGTTGACAACTAGGATGACCCATGACTCTAGAGTTAGTGAAATAACCTGCTCTGATACCACTTGTTGGATCTAGAATAACCCTAGAGGGGGGGGGGGTGAATAGGGTTTTTCACAGTTTTTAACTGAATTAAAAACTTAACGAGATATATAATAATAAACTGATCACAGAAAATAGCAGAAACTGAAATGCAGAAAATAAATCACACACAGATATACCCAGCTTCGGCAAAACCCTGCCTACTGCTGCATTTCTAAGGTTTCTACTAGGTGATAGAACAGTTCCCGCATACAAGACCATGTACACTCGCAAACCCTGCTCCTCTTCTAACCCTACGCTCAAATCCCTAGACTGATCTAAACCTCTAGATCAGATTTCCCGAATTACAAACCCTGTAACTCGTAACTCAGATTTACAGACTCTGAAACTGACAGTCAACTTCTTGACTGATTCCCCCTAGAGATTACAGACTCTAGAACTGTTTCGGTTTGATTTACAAAACAAAATAAAAAAAATAAAAAAAAATCAAAATAAAACAAACTAAATAGAAACCCTAGGAAATAAAATTAAAAAGGTCATCCCCTTATCCATTTAAACATGGCCGGCCCATTTCTTTTCATTCTTGCCCGATCACTTTTGCTTTTGCTCTGGAGAAAGAAAATGGCGGCGGCGATTTGGCTAGGGTTTCTTCAATACACCCCAAATCGAATCGATCTCTTGATGAAATGAAGTTCTCTGATGCTCGACTTCTCTGTTGCTTTCTGCTACTTCGATCTGGAATTTGTTCGGTCGAAAACGATTGAAAAAATGTGAGTTTTCTCTGATTTGAAATTTTCTGCTCTCAAATTGATTGTTGTTCTTCGATCTGTATGCTTTGTTAGTTTTTCCCTTTTACTGCCGATGATGAATTTGGTGTTAATTTGTAGGGTAATTTGAAACCCTAAAAACTCTGATTTCTTGATAAATGATTCGATCTGATTTTTTTTGTGGGATTCGATCTATATCCTTGCCAGTGATGTATTGGTGTATACATAGGGATTACCAACCCGAAAAATTCTCTGATTTCAATTAACTGGCTTGACTGATTTTTCGAGTTTCCCCTTTTGACTTCCTTGATTGACTTTGTAAACTACGGCTTTGAGATGATTTTGTTGCTTTGCCCTTTTGGTTCTGTAATTCTCGAATGAAATTGCTTGCGTTGCCTTGTAATTCCTTTGTGATTCCGAAATTCTCTACTTGAATAACGAATTTGGTCCAAACGAACTTACCAAACTCGTCTGCCTTGATTTAATCATGCCTTGAACAAATTTCTGATCCCATATTTAATTTTCCCGAATTGAAAGCATATTGGCTCAAATTGGAAAGATATAATTTTGATTGCTTTCCTCTTTTAAAATATTGGTTGAATGAAATTTGTTGCCATATTATCCACTTGAGTGATTGATTCCCTTGAAATCTTGCTGAAAAAAATTGTTTGCTTGATTTGTTGCTGAAAACACTTCATCAAAATAAATCTGCATTGTAAAAAAAATTTCTTGCCAAAAAAAGTTTGTTGATTTCTGCTAATCACTTGCCAAATCTGATTTTGTGAGAACAAAAAAAAAAAAAAAAAACTTTCCAGTCCCTGATTTGTTGCCTGAATCATTTGATTTTCTTGCCATTCATGTCAAACGATCCTTGAAACATTGAATAGGCATTCATACTTATTTTACTCCATTAACCTGTTTGTATCATACATACTACATCTGCTGCCTTGAACGGTCTGTCCATTTGCTTGCTTAACCATGACAGTTTGACCCTTGCACTTTCATCACTGTGTGCAACACTCCTTGATCATGTTCAGATTAGATGCATCCTGCTTGTATATGTTTGTTTCAGTGTGTTATTTGAATTGACTGCCATATCTGGAATTAAATTCTTGGCAAAAACATTTCTTTGGCCTGATGAATAAATCTGCACACTCATGTCACTCCATAAAATTTTTTTTTGCGTGTATACTTGACAAAATACAATAAAAAAATGTGCAGATTTGTTTGGTCATTTTTGTAAAATCTAAACCTGATCATTGCTGTGTAGCATCACCATTTTTAAAACTGCTGATTTGCCATGTCTTTAACAAATTCACCACTGTGTTTGGCATTTGACCATTCATACTTGGATTTGGCTTGTCCCATATACATGTTGTATTGATTATGTATGTCACTTGAATGCTATTTCACTTGCCTCTGTATATGCTTGCTTACTGACCATCATGTTGTGTTGAAACTGCCCTATAGCTGATCTGCCATAATTGTTTGTCCACTAGTTTTATCTGAACTGATTTGAATGTGATCTGGGTAATGTCAACTTGAAAAAAAAATACTCCATGTACATGAAGTAAACATGCAGCTTTGTATTTGTGCATGTTTATCATGCTGTATTGAACCATGCAGACATTTTTGTGCACTGTTATGTTTCACCATGTATTTGTATATGCACATAATACACCTGTTTACTTCTTGCTGCTTTGATATGCATTGAAATGTAGTTTGGCATTGTTGCTTCGACATGTGTTCATACAGATTCTGAACTGAAATATTTTGTACTGTCTTGACTTGTGAGGCATGCTTATGCTCCATGCTGTTTTGTTGCCTTGACTATACCATCACTTTTTGCTGACTTCGACCACTTTGAAATTTGCTGCTTATATTTTGTTTAGCCATGCACCATTTTTGCTTGTTGTTTGCTGATCTAAAATTTTGCACTTCCATTTCTCTCTTGCTTTTTTTTTTTTTGACCTGTCTTGTATACTGAAAAAAAAATCAGCAGACTGATTGTACTGTGTTGGGGCTGGTCAGAATCAGCTGAGTTTGATGCTGGTTCTGATCAGCAAACCAGTATAGTTATGTCGAGGTTGATCAGTGGGTACTGAAAATATATCAGATCAAGTCATGAAAGATGATGAGAAACACACCAGAAATCTGAGGCAAAAAATTTTTTAAAAATAAAATTTAAATTTGCATGTATTCTGTTTTATTTCTATTGCAGTGTACTGTGTGTGTGTTTCATGTGTGACAGGTAAGCTGGGATGACTGGACTGACTGTGATGACAGGACTGACAAGCTGAAGATAAAAAGACAGTGTGTGGTGTCAATGAATGTATGAGTCTGTATATACAAGTGAAAAAAGGATATATATGAAGTGTAAACTAAATGAATGTATGAGTGTTGCAGTGTATATATGAAATGTACTGATGTCTGTAATAAACAAGTTTGATTGAAATAAAATATCATTTTATTGTTGTCAAACGAACTTGTCTATTTTATTCTGTTTATATACAAGTACAAATATTCTGTGAATGCATAAATAGTGGAGTTACAAATAGTTGTACTGTTTGAATATTGAAATACAATGTTTTATTTAAATAAAATACTGGTTAATATTTGAATTTCTGTACAGACGTATTTTATTTAAATATAAATATTATATTCATTGTTGTGATGTATATATATATATAACAGTACAATACCAAACACATTTATAATAGAAATATATTTGGTTGTTATCATCAAACAAAAATCATATAATTGTGTATACAACACCGTTATATACAACAAAATGAAAGTGATTTCCTAACCCTAATCAGTCCTCCTATACCTCTAAATCCGAAATTTCCCTCTGGGCCTAGCTGCTAATCACCCGGTTAAGCCCAATTAAGCTGTTTTTCACCATCTGAAACTTGTTTCAGCCATATCTCCCAAACGGTGAGTCCGTTTGGCTAATGTGACCACTCTACGGAAAGAGAAACGATCGTCCGAAGCTAATGGAAGTGGTTTCAGGTCAAAATTCCTTTCTAGTCAGAAGTTATGGCCAAAGCAGTACCAACTAGGGGTAAAATGGTCATTTAAAAATCGGGAAAAATCATGAACATGGAAAATGACCCCAATAGTCGTCCCCCAAAGTTACATGACCATACGACTTCGTATGTGAAAGAAATAAATATCCTACGATCCTATGATGCGTAGAATACGGGTCGTTACACTCTCCCCCCTTAAGAAATTTCGTCCCCGAGATTCCTTAACCCTAAACACACAAAGGATCCCGCATGCCTAACAACCACATACAACAATCAAACATGCAAAACAAGCAAACAAGCCTATCCTAGCATGCGGAAAACTAAATCGAAGTCAAAATCTTACCAGGCAAAGAGTTCTGGGTGTGTCTTCCTAATGTCCTCCTCTGTCTCCCAAGTACAATCATTCTTGTCCTCGCTCCACTGTACCTTGACTAGCTTCACCGCCTTCCTTCGAAGTTGCTTCATGTCGTGCGCGACAATACGGGCCGGCTTGCGGTTCCCAACCGCCTCGGGTTCTACTTCGAAGTCCTCTAACTGATCAGGTGAAATAGTCATATCTGAGTCGTGAACGAACTTCCTTAGTTGGGAAACATGAAATACGTTGTGAACTCCCGCCATCTTCTCTGGTAAGTCAATTCTTTATGCCAAATTCCTGACTAGTTCAAGAACAGGGAATGGGCCAACGAATCTTGGTGCCAACTTGCCTCTCCTGCCAAATCGTATTATGCTCTTCAACGGAGAAATCTTGACAAACACCAAGTCACCAACGGAGAATTTTAAGTCTCTTCTTCTCTTATCAGCATAACTCTTCTGCCTATCTTGGGCTGCCTTCATTCGTTGTTGAATGATCTTGATCTTATCTGAAGTTTCCCTCACCACATCTGGTCCAAGCATAAACTTCTCGCCAGTCTCTATCCAACATGATGGTGAGTTACACGGTCTTCCGTACAAAGCTTCAAACGGAGCCATACCGATACTGGATTGGTAGCTATTATTATATGCAAACTCTACTAGATGCAAATGGTCATCCCATGATCCACCAAAATCCAATATACATGCTCTCAAGAGATCTTCCAAAATACGATTCACCCTCTCCGTCTGACCGTCGGTCTGAGGATGATATGCGGTACTGAGATGTAATTCTGACCCTAGAGCCTCTTGTAAGCTCTTCCAAAACCCACTTGTGAACAACGGGTCTCGGTCGCTCACAATGCCTTTAGGTACTCCATGAAATCTCACTACCCACTTCATATACAATTCTGCTAACTTAGCTGCCGTTCTGGTCGATTTGACTGATATAAACCTTGCACTTTTAGTTAGTCGATCCACAACTACCCAAATGCTATCGTGTCCCGATCTAGTCCTTGGTAAACCATCAATAAAATCCATCGAGACTTGCTCCCATTTCCATTCGGGAATTTCTAAGGGCTGTAACAAGCCACTAGGCTTCTTTTGCTCGGCTTTAACTAGTTGGCAATTCATGCACTTGGATATAAACTTCCCAATGTCTCTTTTCATCCCTTCCCAGTAGTAGGTTTGCTTCATGTCTCGATACATCTTATTACCACCGGGGTGTATAGTCAGTTTTGAGTGATGACATTCTCTAAGCACTTCATCTCTCAATCCATTGACATTGGGTACAACAAGCTTTCCATTCTTTCTAAGCCATCCATCTCGATCAAGCCCATACTTGTTCATCTCCTCATCGACACACATCTCTAACTTGGAGATGATTTCCAATAGGTTAGGATCGTCCCTCTAACTAGAGCCGATCCGCTCAATTAAAGTGGGTCTGATCGTCAAACTTGCTAACATTTCTGGATCCAATTCGCATTTTGGTCTGAAATCAAACCCCGCGATATACTCCAGTTGCCTCCATTCAAGGAACATAGCCCCTAAACTGGCCTGTCTTCTACTCAATGCATCAGCCACCGCATTGCCCTTTCCCGGTGTGTATGCGATGTCAAAATTATAGGAAGCTAAGAACTCTAACCATCTCTGCTGACGGAGATTCAGATCTTTCTGAGAGAAGAGATACTTTAACGACTTATGATCTGTAAACAGCTCAAATCTTTCTCCCAAGAGATAGTGTCTCCACATCTTTAACGCGAACACGATCGCTGCCAATTCTAAATCATGGGTAGGGTATCTTCTCTCGTGCGGTTTCAATTGCCGACTTGCGTAAGCTACAACCCTACCACCTTGCATCAATACAGCACCTAGTCCGGTACCACAGGCATCCGTGTATACCGTCATCTCTTCATCCCCCTTAGGAATGACTAACACTGGTGCGCTTGTCAACTTGTCCTTTAGACTTTTGAATGCATTCTCGCACCTTTCATCTCAGACAAAAGCTTGATTCTTCTTGGTCAACTGGGTCAATGGTGTTGCTATCTTGGAGAAACCTTGGATAAACTTACGATAATATCCGGCTAATCCCAAGAAACTTCTTACATCTGTTGCGTTCTTGGGCGTAGGCCAATCTTGTACCGTAGCCACCTTCGCCGGGTCCACGGCAATACCATTCTCTGATACAACATGGCCCAAGAACCTCACTTCCCTCTTCCAGAAGTGACACTTAGAAAACTTTGCTTTCAATCGGTGTTTTCTCAACACCTCCATCGCTACTCTTAAATGTTCCTTGTGTTCTTCCTCTGTCCTCGAATAGACCAAAATATCATCAACGAACACAAGGACAAACTTATTCAACTAATCTCTGAATACCCTATTCATAAGATCCACAAAATATGCTGGGGCATTGGTCAGCCCGAATGGCATGACCAACCACTCATAAAATCCGGACGGCGTTCGAAATGTCGTTTTAGCTATACTCTCAGCTTCCACTCTAAGCTGATGAAAACCTGTCGCGAGATCCAACTGAGAAAATATTCTCGCGCCACTCAACTGATCGAACAAATCATCTATCCGCGGTAGAGGATACTTATTCTTCCTCGTCACTTTATTCAACTCGCGGTAGTCTACACACAAACGAAGGGAACCATCCGCCTTGGTAGCAAACACAACTGGTGCTCCCCATTCAGAAACACTCCTTCTGATAAATCCCTTCTTCAAAAGATCGCTGACTTGCACCTCGAGCTCTCTTTGCTCCCTTGGTGCCATACGACGAAGTAGCATCACTATAGGTCTGGCATCTTTTACCAAATCAATACGAAACTCAATCTCTCGGTGTGGTGGAAGTCCGGTCACTTCTTCGAAAACATCCGGATACTGGCCAACCACGGGCAAACCTGACAACTCACTATGCGGAATGTCGAGGGAGTTTAGAAAACTAGCCAATACCCCCTTACTGGGTAGACCACCAAACACTATCCTCCGCCCATCATCCGCTCTAGCTGTCACCAAAAAGCCCTCATAGTCTACCACCACCCCATACCTTCGGAGCCAATCACCTCCCAAAATAATTCCAAACCCAGTAAAGCCCAAAATAAAGCAATCACAAACAAACATGCATCCATGACTCGATAAGACCACATTACGACAAATCATGCTAAGGCTAGTCGAACCACCAATCGGGTTCGTTACTACTAAAGGTCTATCGACAATCTCGGGCTCCAATCCCAACCTATCTACCAGGTCACTAGATATGAAAGAACTGGAAGCTCCGGTATCAAACAAAACTCTAATAGGAACATCATAAACAGAAAGCATACCTTGAATGGCGACATTCTTTCCCTTCTCCGCCGCAGTTGGGGCATTCGACGAAGAAGGAATAGCATTGAGAGCATATGCTTTCACCATTTGCTTTTCTTTAGGGGGTTGCGGACACTTGTCCTTGTGATGTCCCATTTGGCCACAGTTGAAGCACTTCCTATCCGCTGGCTTGGCCCGACAATTACTAGCATAATGACCCTTCTTACCACAGCTGAAGCACTCTACATCTTGCTTATTATTTTTCTTCTGGCCATCCTTAGTCTGATTCTGCTTTCTCTTATTCTGGGAACCACCCTTGCCTCCACCACTTGCTTGTGGCTTTGGCTCATCTGCGGATGCAACCTCAGTCTTCGGCTTAGGGTAGAGACTTTCTGATCTTAATGCTTTCCCCACAATCGATTCAAACGTCTCATCGATGTGGTTAATAAGTTTTTCCCCCAAGTACTGATCCAAACCAGTTATGAATTTCTCATTCTTTTTCTCGGCAGTATCAATAAGAGATAACCCATATTTTGACAAAGTGTCAAATTTAGCAATATACTCCGAGACAGCTCTGCCATTCTGCTTGAGCTCCAAGAACTTCTTAAACAACACTGACTTCTGAGCAGCTGGAATGAACTTCTCACTAAAGCGAGCCTTAAACTGCTCCCAAGTAATCTGATCTTCGGGAGTAGCTGCCTTTATAGCATTCCACCAATTCATTGCCCGCCCTTGCAACTGACGGGACGCTAGCTTTCTCTTCATTGCACCCTCGATACCCAAATCCTCGAAGATACGTTCGCAACTATCCAACCAATCCTGAACATCCGTAGCCGACTCTGTTCCGTGGAACGACTTCCCACCAAGACAAGTATAATCCTTATTCAGCTTGGCGAAGTCGACTCTTGGCGCCTGCACTATTGGACCACCACCATTTCCACCATTGGGAGCTGCCCTCTGTACATCTCTAAGCATCTCTCTCATGAGGTCAGTAAACATCGTCCTCATGTTAGCAGCATTCCCATTATTGGCCCCTCTACTGGTACCTCTAACATATCGGCTCATCGTCAATCTGAAAAAGGAAACGATTAACGACTCCATAGTGGTGCTAGTGCAGTACGACTTCATCCTTATACTAGTAGTAGTATATATATATATATATAGCTTTTAAAAACCAAAGTAATCACAAATACGCTCTCTCGTATACGTATATTATCTCTCCCTGATAACTTCCCTAGGTTAACTACGCAACCTAGAGCTCTGATACCAAATGTGATGACCCGCTCTACACCAGCCTGCATTTCCTCCGGAAGTGCGCTGTACACATGTCCCGACTAGCACGGAACGGTCGCCAAAGAAAGGAAAGAAGGGAATGAACTAATCAAGGAACCTGTAGGATATCTCACAGCGCATGGAATAAAATATAATAATAACATACTTGACATAAAACAGGTGAGACAGTGCATAAGCTGATAACTAAAAATCAACATCAATCACCAGAGCAGCGGAAATTCAAATACAGCTTATTACAATTTTCCAAATTTACTGTCTCTAAACAAAAGAAAGCTAAAGTAGAAGATGCACCACCAATGCCCAAGCAGTGATCTTCAACAACACAGAGAGAATATTATGTATATATTACGTGGAAGCCTCCTGCTCGTCTCCGGATCATCTACCCGTGCATCACCAACTAACATGTCTCTAGTCTGCTCGTGTGAGCACCCAGAGTAATAAGAGGAGACATAAAACTCTGGGTCAGACAAAAAGCCTGGTATGAGCGATAAGCATCTAAACAGAATGATAACAGGTATACTAAACCATACCTGAACCTGGACCTGCAACCAAAGAGTTAATACCACATACCGTACAATACTCTAAGGTGCCATAATAAATAGTGTAAGAATATGGGGTGGGGTGTACATGTCACAATGATAGCAAACAAATCATCCATAGCAACCATCCTCACATCTCTCACTCAGTGCGTAAAGCATACGATATCTACCACTTTGGGACACTAGACGACTTGAGGTAACGACGAATCCCGACTTGTAGAAACCCTGCTGTGACCAAGCTAAACACATGGAGTCATGACCAAACATTTCAATGACCCACTTCATTGGTCGTAGCCCTTGGTTCTACCGATGCCATAATGGCCCTGAATCCGCCTTCATACCTCCTACCATAGTGGTCCAAAGCTAAAGACGTCGATAACCCCTTGGCACGCGTCCCGCAGCAAAGCCTAACCATGAAGCGAACTCGTTGATTCCCATCTGAATCTTGAGCTCTAACTTCTCATTTGGACTTCCTTTGCATCTCGGGTTTGGTCGAATTGGAGTGGGTCTTCAGAAGAGTTGTCGCGCATTAACAGTCCTAGAATTCGGTTCGGTTCGGTAGTCATCACCTTCGTCGGTTCTGTTCGGTAGTCATCTTTCCATTCGGTTCGGTGCTCCTTCGGTTCGGGCTCTCCACTCGGTTCGGTTCGGAAGTGTAGTGCCTATTCTCTGCTTGGTTCGGTGGTTACTCCCTTCTAAGTTCCTGGATCCGATCCTGTCCTTCTCCATTTGCCCGATCCGCTCCCACTCGCTTGTTTTCTCCGATCCGATCCGCCCTCTAGCTTACTCCGATCCGCTCTCTAGCTTACTCCGATCTGATCCGCTCTCTAGTCTACTCCGATCCGATCCTGCTCCATGGCTCCGATCCGATCCTCTGCCCAACTCCAACTCTAAGTAAACGGCCTTCCTTCTCGCCAATCCTCCTCCAGTGACAAGTTCCAATCCAGTTCGAATTCCCTTGGTCAGTTCACAAATCCGATCCGACCCCTACTCCGATCCGATCCGGTTCGGAACCTGCACATTTCTGCAACTTTCCAACGAGCTTTCTACGCCATTCGACGGCGTTTTCGACTAATCTAACTATTCTAATCAATCATAAAGCATACCATAGAGTCATATCAACATGTAAGAGCAACCACAAACACCAAACAACAATTCAAATGAATCAAAACGGATCAAAAGTGGCCAAAACTCTTTATTTTCCCTTAAGCATGTTTAAGTAAAACTAATCATAGGGTTAACAAAACTTAATCAAATCGAACCAAATTTCTAACAGAAGCATAAAACATTATTTAAGAATTTCTAAACATTTTTCCAGAATTTATTAGTGTATAAATTCGCTAATCTTCACTAATTACCCTTAATTACCGTAATTAGTGCAAAAACTATGCAAATCACTCACCTTGGCCACAAATGAAACACCAAATCTGAAATACTCTCTGTTTGGGTCGAATTCCTATGTATAGCAGCAGCTCCAACCTTGCTCTGATGCTATTTGGCCTTGTTTTGATGTGGTTTAGGCTTAATCTTCACTAAAATGTGTTTTGGAGAGGTTTTAGAGGATGGAAGCCATTACTAAGGTCTCAAGAAGGTTTGTGGCGGCTCAAAACTGAAATGAAAGTGATTTCCTAACCCTAATCAGTCCTCCTATACCTCTAAACCCGAAATTTCCCTCTGGGCCTAGCTGCTAATCACCCGGTTAAGCCCAATTAAGCTGTTTTTCACCATCTGAAACTTGTTTCAGCCATATCTCCCAAACGGTGAGTCCGTTTGGCTAATGTGACCACTCTACGGAAAGAGAAACCATCGTCCGAAGCTAATGGAAGTAGGTTTAGGTCAAAATTCCTTTCCAGTCAGAAGTTATGGCCAAAGCAATACTAACTAGGGGTAAAATGGTCATTTAAAAATCGGGAAAAATCTTGAACATGGGAAATGACCCCAATAGTCGTCCCCCAAAGTTACATGACCATACGACTTCGTATGTGAAAGAAATAAATATCCTACGATCCTATGATGCGTAGAATACGGGTCGTTACAGTTCGTGACGCATTTTGGAGGTTGGCTTCTCACTTGGATCCTCCAGTTATCAGCTATCCAGTTATCTATTATCTAGTCTTATTATCAGTGTTTCTATGCACTCTGTCTATTATATGAGCTTATGACTCACTATGTATTATTATGTATCATGTATTATGTAAGAGCCTATGTACTATTATGTTTCCACTACAAGTTACTCTGCTTATGTATCTATGATTCTGTGTTCTGATTTGCATCTACCTCATTAGTTAACAATTCACTATTTTAAACAATTCAAGTCTGACATGTGTTGTTTATTGTCGATTTGAATGGTTTGAAATAGTGGGTCATTACATTATATGATTAGTTGTTGCCATTATTTGGACATTATATTTGTGCAAGGAACAACGGGAGGGTCCCATTGGTAGTTGACACTTACCAGTTAAAATATAAATAATGTTATTTGGATCTGTTGCTTCACGCAGTACAGAGGATATAGGAATGAGCCTTCGGTTTTGTGTTGGTGGTGAGGAACTCTCTGAAGCACTAAGGGACCGAAAGGGGTATTGGTTACGTGTATATAAAATATGACACCATGAAGCATTGGAAGGGAGCCAATAATAGAATGAGAATTTGATTGCGTTGCCTAGAAAACTTGTTATTTGTGAAAGCACAAAAAATGAGTAACATTGGGGGAGGGTATTCATTGTGCGTAACGTAATTAATATTATGAGTGTTGTTGATGTATATTTATATGTGTTGATAATAGAACTAACCATTATGATGTGGGGATGCAGGGTTATTATGGCTTCGTATAGAATACTAACAAGAGGGAAACCTGTTCCGCTATGTGGCGTGGTATTGTTAGATACCAATGGTGTTAGATTGTTAAGTTATTCATATCAGTCTTTTTGACTGACCCGTAGTTTTTGTCTTTCCCTTTAAACTCTCAGGTACTCAACTGAGTAGGCTGAGGGTTAGGGTATTTCAAGTATCATCAATGAATAAGCCTCCAGATGCGAGCAGAGGACAATAGTTATTTAGGTGTTTTGTAGTGTTATGTTTTACTCAGTCTATTGTATGATTGATGGATACATCAACATGATTTTCTAATACCATTATATATATACTTTGATCGTTCGGGGGGGCATCTTCATATGTTGCTCTTAGCGTTATCTTGTAATAACTTATATTTCTTTAAAAGGGTTAAATACAATAGGTTGTATGAATGAATTATTATTATCAATGAATGTTTTGCGAAATTTTTCCTACTTCCGTGTTATTTGATGTTGAGATTAAATAACATTTGGTTTTCTATCACCGAAAGTTGAAATTAGAGATGACTTCCACATCTGCAGCGTTTAGCTTTCGACCTTAGAGAATGAGGTGTTATAGTGTATGCCCCAAACTAATGAAAAATTTAGGCGGTCTACTGATCCTTTTAATGTCCTTTTTATTCAATTATGCTCAAATGTATGCAAAAATCCTAACGATAATAAATTGTTCCACATGCGTGCATCAAACATCATTCATATACAATAATCATATGTTAATCATCCATCATACCAACTATAGAAATAAATCAAAAATTCACACACATCCATAGGTACATGCTTAATGTCCTAATTTACCTATCACAAAAGTGCCATGTATGTGTATACGCGTCCAATGTATTTATTAGAAAATACTTGCAACCATTTGCGTACATCATACATAACATGTTCTACTAACATCTTTTTAACAATTCCTATCATTTATAGGTTATATCCTAAGATCTACCAATTCAAAGGATATGAAAGATAGAACCTATTCGAAGCTAAAGATGGGAAATTCAAAACGTACCATAAAAAAGAAACGGATAAGAAATGTGTATCTTCTATTTAGCTTCCCAAGTACCCTCACTCATCGTCTCCCCACTGAACTTTTACAAGATATACTTCTTTGTTTCTCAGCTTCTTTACTTCGTGGTCTAGAATTCGTGTAGGCGTGCAACAAACAGGCACTTCCCTTTCAATCTTTATGTCTACTAGTAGACTGGGCCCGATTACCATGGATAAATCATACAAGTATTTTTGTATGTGCAGAATATGAAATAGGCAGTGAACTCTAGAAAGTTTCTCATGTAGTCTAACTCTGTATGTCGTCCACCCTACTCTATCCACGATGAGGATGGTCCTAGGAGTCTAGGAGCTAATTTAACTATCGAACCAAACCTTACCACATTCCTAAGTGGCGAAATCTTCGCGAAAACTAAATCCCCAACCTTAGACTCCAAAGTTGTAGTCCTCCTATCAGCATAAGATTTTTGCCGGTCTTGGGCCGCCTTTATCATTTTCATTATCAAGTTAATCTTCTTAGAATTCTCTCTCATAATGTTTGTCCTAGGTAGCAATCTATCCGTCATCTCCCACCAACATAAGGGTAATCTACAAGGTCATCCATAAAGTGCCATTAAGGGAGTCATCCCTATGCTCGTCTAGAGGCTATCATTATATGTGAATCTACCAAAAGGCAAAATTTCTTCCCATGTCCCTCTGAATTCTAGGATACAAGCCTCAACAAATCCTTAAGAATCTTGTACACCCTCTTAGTATGTCCATCAGTCTGAAGATTACAAATTGTACTCATCCTAAGCTGTGTTTCTGATGGCTCTTGAGGACTCTTCCAAAACTCGCTAGTGAAGGTAGGATCTTTGTCGCTCAAAATTCATGTAGGAATACTATGGAGTCAAATGATCTCTCTAGTGTACATTAAAGCTAACTAAGATATCATCCTCTTGTTATCGATCAGAATGAAGTGGGCGCTCTTTGTTAATCGGTCTATCACCACCCAATACTGGTTTTTCCCTTCCGACATCCAGGAAACCCATCGATGAAGACAATCAATACGCTCTCCGACTTCCATAGTGGCACATCTAATGGCTAGAGCAATCATCTGGGTTTCCAATGCTCTGCCTTTTCTCTTTGGAAGATCATGCAATTAGCCAAAATATCGGCCATATAATTTTTCATGCTAGTCCAATAGAATACTCTCTGGATGTTCCTATACATTTTTATCACCATCGAGATGGATGACCATCCTTGAACGGTGTGCCTCGTCTAATACCACACTCACCAAATTACCAGTGCCAGGGACATAAAGTCTTCCATATCTACGCGATCAACCTCTAATATCCATATGATATAGTTGGAAATGCTTAAAGGCCACTACTTTCTTAGGCCTATCCTAAATATCCACTAGATCGAGATCCTCTCACTATATTGCTTCAGTCCGCTGAACCTCCAAAGATGACAATAATCCAAGGTATATTCCATGAAGAGATAAAATCAAAAGTAGAATATACTTCAAGCTCTCTGAATCTACGAAAAGAGGACTCAAAGATACCCTCTTTTATTCAAGGAATCCACGACTATATTCCTCTTATCAAAGGTATAAGCTATCACAAAATCATACGATGTCAAACATTCCATCCCACTTTATTGTCTAAGATTCAAATCCTCCAGCAAGAATAAATACTTCAGTGTCTTATGATCTGCGTAGAGCTCGAATCTCTCGCAATCTAGATAATGTCTCCACGACTTGAGTGTAAAAGCTATCATGACTAATTTCAAATCATGGGTAAGGTAATTCTTCTTATAAGTCTTAACCCGTCCACTCCCATAGCACACGAACATACCCTCGAGCATCAATATCGCATCCAAGTCGGTCCCATACGTATCGGTGTACATTGTGGACATCTTAGAACTATCAGGATGTGTCAACAATGGTGCAGTGGTAAGAGCCTATTTGAGTCTCATGAAGAAATCCTCACAATATATGTCCTACATGAATACCAAATTTTTATTAGTGAGATAGGTAAGCGATGTCGAAATCCAAACAAAGTACTTAATAAACTTTTTGTAATAAGCCACCAGACCTAGAAAGCTCCTCATCTTAGTTGCATTCTTAGGGACCTTCCAATCCTGTCCCACCACTTCAATGGTGGGACCTACAGCTAACCCATCATTATAAACCATGTTCTTTAAGAAACACAGTTCCTTTCACCAAAAATGGCACCTTGAAGATTTTCACATGAAGCTGAAGTGTTAGGAGAGTACGAAGAACCGCTCCCAAATGTAAGGCATGCTCATCCTTTCTCCTTGAGAATACCAAAATGTTATCCATAAAAATAACCACAGAACGTCCCGAAAGACTCTGCTCATCAGATCTACAAAATAGGTTAGTGCATTAGTTAACCAAAAAGAATAACCAACCACTCGAAAAATCCATCAAGTTTTCAAAAGGATGTCTTGTCGATGCTATCATCTGCCACACTAAGCTGATGGAAACCAGTGGCTAAATCTAATTAAGAGAACACTGATCCGCTAATCAACTGGTCAAACAAATTATATATTTGAGGAAATGGGTAGCGATTCTTCTTTATGAGCTTATTCATTTCTTTATAGAGAGCCATCCGACTTTGTAGAAAAGATAACTTGTGCTTCTCACTTGAAAGCACTCCGCCTGATGAATCCCTTCTCCAACAAGTCACCCACTACCTTGCTCAGCACTCTCTATTCCCTCAAAGTCTTAACCATAAAGGAAATGCTGGGGGCTTCGCATTTTTACTGAGATATATCATAAAAAAAATTGTCTCTCCTAGATGCTAGCCCTCTCACCTCCTCAAACACATCCGAAAACTCACGCACTACGAGTACAGAATTAATATTGCCGTTATATGAATCTAGGGAATAAAGAAAGCTTGGCATGACTGACCCATGCGGGTCGCAAGAAATCTCGAGGGTCCAACCACTACATGTTGCTAGTCGAATGATCCTCCTCCCACAATTCAAGATAGCACTATAGGTGGCTAGCCAATCCATCGCTAAGATCATCTCATAACCTAAGAGTCCCAATACGTAGGCATCATAGTAAAATTCAATGTCTAACATCAAAAATTTCGAACCTCTACAAACCATAAACAATGTACAAACCACCTATTGGGTTTGAAACAACTATGGGATTAATGACTAAAGAGATGTCCAAGTGAAAACAATAGACCAAAGAACTACAGATAAAAGAATGAGATGTTGAGTCAAAGGGAGTATGAATAGGAAAGTCCAAAATAGAAACAAACCTTCTGCCATAACTTTCATATCTCTGCCAGCTCGACTACTAGAAGAAGCTTCCTCTAAGACCTTTACCTGAGCAACTGATGCACTAGCGCCTACCCTATTCTCTGAGGACAAGTCCAATTTAGATGTCCAGGCTTCCCAAAACTATAGTACTTTCCTTTCATCATAGTATTCCTTCATTCCTTGACGTAATGACCTATTAGTCTACAACCATAACACTTGAAGGACCTCTAGTACTCTTCTTAATTCCTTTCTTTTCTTTCCAACATTTTTCTCTAAGATCGCAGACTCGAAAACTTCCTCTTTACCCTCTATAACCATTTCCTTTGTGTCCTCATGCATTAGAGTCATCTCCATTAATGACTCGAATGTCCCCCCCCATTGGTATGTATGTCGTCGCCAACTTTTATGGACATTAATTCAATCCTCTCGCGAGCCTGAATGCTTTCTTATGAGTTATATTAACCAAATACAATCCAAATCTTGATAGCTCATTGAAGTGATTGATATATTCCTTTATAGTAAGATCTCCTTGATTCAATCCGAGAAATCGCTCCAACTGTATCTCTTTCTCAGCCTATGATAAGAATCTTCTCTCGAATTGGTCTTTGAATCTGGCCCAATCAATACCTCTACCCTCTGCCTCCACTATCTCCAACCAACAAGATGCCTCCTCTTTCATTTGTTAAGAGGGCAACTGAATTCTCTGATGATCCTCGAGCTCTAATAGTCAAAATATCTACTTCGTACTCCTCATTCAAGTACAAGCCTTTATAAAAAGTTTTTGTGCCTGAGAAAGGTCTACCACTAAGATTTGAGAAATCCTTACAAAGCCTAGAGAAGTCGATAGTTATTGTGGGTTAGGAGAAATCATAGCAGCGGTGTTAGAGCTTGCGCGTTCTCTTATGCGCCAGTTGGTGTCGTAGTATCAAGGTATTTATGAAACCAACCGGGAACTGGGGCACACTTAGTAAGATTTGGAGCTCTCGACATACTCTACAAGAGAAAAGATAGAGATTTAAGATATCGAAGGAATTAAAAGAAGGTTGTACTTGACTTGAGGGAATAAAAAATTATTTCCAAAATTGATTTTGTTTTGAAAATCTAATTTATTTTGAATAAAATATTTTTTTTCTTTTAAAAACAACCTTTGAGGAATCATATAACCTTTGGCTCTAGTACTAAATGAAGCACCCTGCGCCCCTTAATATTCCCCAAAGTAAGGTCATGCTAAGAAACGTAAAGCTTTATAGGTATAAAGACATATATCATAAAGACTAAGATTTAAATACAGCGGAAAATTTTTTAAAACTGAAAACATAACATTTTTTTCAAAAGTCACTTATCTATTTTAGTCTCAAACCACATGTCTTATGAGAATAACATCTTAAACACAAATCAGAGTACAAAAACATGAATATCCCAAAAAATAGCTAACAGTACAACCAACTCCATGAAATAAGATAAAATAGAAGATTAATACATCAACAAGTATAATAAATCTCCAAAAATGATCCCCTAAGTAATCTAAACTAATCACCTCCACCCTATGTCTGGTGGGGAAGAAAAAGGAAGAAAGAGGAGTGGGTCAGACATAAAGTCTGGTGAATGATGTAATTACTAGAATGATTGAGTAATAAAGAAGAATAAATTCAATAATAGCTCTAGTGTAAGATATGGTAAGTGTCCATGCATAACTACAAAAGATAAACATATTGGAATGATGTACAAGGAAATATATTTGAACCGTACAAGTAAAGATTTGTCCGATTGTTTGCACTTTCATGATTACTGAACATGATAAACATGATTAGGATAATTTCCTAATACTAATGTTAGACCAAAAAATGGCACTAACACCCAAAAAGTCATGTTTGAGCATGAAATATGAAGAAATCATTGAAAAAAGCAAGACAACAACATTTTATAGTGGTTCGGCGTTAACGAGCCTACATCCACTTCATAATCACTTAATTATGTCAGAATATTGGAGTTACAATGAATGAGATTGTCAGAATCTCTCATACAACACTCTTTCTGTTGATTATTTTGAATTACAATAAAAAATATCACTTATGTTTCGAGATAGAAAAGGTTGACAACCATTGCGAAGTAGGGTAGAGCTTCTTATTGCCAAAAAGTCCTTTTTGTCTCTAAATGGTGTATTTTTAGGTTTATTAGGGTCTGGGTCGAACTGCCACGTGGTAGTTGAATATGGAATATCAGAGCATGGTGGGGAACATGGGTCGGTTCGTGTCTGCCAGGTGGAGCCCGAACCAGGTTTATAGGTGAGTGGAGCAAGTGGATAGCTGCGTGGGTAACTGTCTTGTGCGGGTCGAGATGGTGGCCGGGTTGAGTTCGAGCCGGGTTATTCGACCCTTGAGGCTCGACTCGAGCCATTCAACCCCAAAGGTTCGACCTGAGCTGTCCGACCCGGATTCTGAGACATGTTCGATCTGGGATGGAGCTTCATTCAAGCTAAGGTAAGTTGGAAGGATCTCCTTCGATTCGTGACTTCTTGTACCCTCTTCTTCGACCTTGGTATGCTTTTGATGTTGCTAGCTTTAGACAAGCCCAAAGGTGATCGAACCGGGGGGTGGGCCAGTGTTGTCCAAGCTTGTCCAGGCCCATGCTCGAGCCTTTGTCGACCCTCTCTATGGTTGCTCATAGGGTGACAGCCTTGCCAAAAGGTGGATCAACAATTTTCCCCCAAAGTACATCATGTAGCATATGGGATGTGCTTTGAATAAGCCGAGCTGCATTTCTATGGAACCTCATTCATCCTTGAGAACACAATGTTATGTTATTGTGTCTTCTTAAGTAATTTCGATACTTAGACTCTTTTCTGTGTAGACGACTTGTTATGTATCGCACTGCCTTCATGGGTGCTCATCGGGCCAAAGCCTATGACCCAATAGTCGAGATGATCAAGTAATCATTTAAACCTCATCGAATCGAGAGGTCAAATTCTTTCACCATAAGTCATGCTAGATTGTTGGCTCTCGAGTGTGATTTAATACACAGGTCGTTGCCAAACGATATCGTCTTCCTACGTAAGTCAAGCGCATGGTCGAGTCAAACTTTCTTTTACGTATAAGTCAATGTATGAAGTAGTTATCCAAGTCATGGGGTAGTACAAGAATCTACGGGCTCTGACCTAGCATCTGGAATGTTAGGATAGAATACATCAGAATTCGCATATGAATTTGACATTTACACTTGGCTTCTGAGTATCCTGACATTAGGATATTAATCTAGGAATCCAAGATCGCATTAAATCATAATAATAAGAAGTCAGGAAACCACGATCACTTCGGATTGTATTAATAGAAAACCAAGAATCCATTGTTGCATCAGACCATAATAAGAGAAATCCATGATTATTCCAGATCATTTTATAGTCCAATGATCACATATGAATCAGTACGAGAGGCTGTTGAAATCACGCGAACCAGTGTCTAGTATAATCATTGCAATCGTAAGGCAGTAGAGAAGTTTATCACACTTTCCATTCAATATAGTTGCGATTTAAGACTTTGAAGTAAAACTTGACCCATAAGCTGGCTCGCTTGAACGGGCGAGACGAATCATGTCATATTCTGAAGATATAGTGTATATGTTTTGAATCACATGCCAAGTCAGGGTCATCTTTCAAAGTCAGTATGTGAGTCGATGCTCATTCTCCTAGCATTGGTGGAGGATGATCGAAGTCAATGCTTATTCCCCTAGCATCGGTGGGGGTTGAGTTAAGTCAATCGGACATCCAATCCTTAAGCCTTTATGCTTTCCATCAATGTATCGGGTTAGAGCCATGGTTTTAGCAATCTTAGCTGAGCCAAGTCGTTTTATACCCTCTTTCGTGTCAGCGGAAGTTGGGGTTGAATATGCGAATGGTCAAACCTCATTCGCTTTGGCATGGCTCTTTTACTTTAGTCGGAAAGCGAGGATTGCCTCACCAAGCGTCATCGAACTTAGTTACTCTTATTCGATCAGTTAAGGAGTTAACTAAGCTTGTCAAAATGCAAGTGAATGGATGTCACTATGAAGTTAATCAAGCCGCTTCGTTCATGTTTTAGCATAGTCTGAAATAGTGATCACACTCTTGTTGAGTTTATTCCTCATGCTCGGTTCCATTAAGCTTAACAAGCAAGATTGTGGACTCGATCACTAAAAATGGGTTCACTTCGAAACCACACATTCCAATCACTCTTTTCCTGGGTTCTTTCCTTTCCCTTATTGTTTCCTGAGTTGGATGGTCCTCTGTCCTTTTTCATGAAAAGATCAAGATCATACATCCTGACGTTAGCATCCTTTTGTCGCACGAATCAGTCTTCCACAAAGCGGAATTCACTCAAATCTCTGGGCGAATCTCATTGTAGAAATATATTGAGGTTTGTTTTATCCCAAATGTTTTAAACAACTAACGATAAGTACCATAGACAATCCCAGTTGACCCATCAACGCTACCCCCGTATTAAGCCTTACCAAAAAAGAGCATAGGGTCTCCTCGGACCTCTGCTTGATAAAAGTGAGGTACATTACAATATTGGGCCGAGCTATGTGGACCCTTGACTGCTCAATGGACCGGGTGACCATTGCGCTCCAACGGTTGATCGATGCAAGTGCAAGCTGCAAAAACCGTATGATTGTAATGCAAGTCAAGAATAGAGGGAAGCACTTTGTCATGACGTTGTCTGATGCCGATAACACTTCCATATGGCATATCAGATGCATAGTAGGATCGATCATGCCATTGTAAGCCTCCAGAGATGGTAGTTGGAAGTCTAGGGGATTGCGGAAATTCCCAATGTCCCGTCTGAAAGGGCTATGATTGACGTTATTAACGTCGTCTTAAGATGTTCATGGAGTAATCGGGCAGTCGAATTATGCCACTTGAAGCCTGTATCCCGTGCCCTAGCCATGGGTTTTTTGCTGAGTAGCGAGAGTCAAATCCATGTCTTCTCTGGATTCACACTCTATTGCCACATTGCGAGTTCAAGTTGGATGTAGAATGATTTGTTAGTGTCCATCCCATATTAGTCTTGGGTCCCCCATCCAAGCACTAAGGATCGTAGTCGGGTGGTGAAATGTCTGATAGTAGCGCTACAGATGCTCCCATTTTCCCCTTGAGCCTTCCAGTCGGGAAGTAGGTTGGGACCAGTAAATAGTTGGTCACTTTGCATCCATTTCGTGGTCCTCAAGCGGCTCGAGTCATTGAATTTTCCATTCAATGTACTTGCAAGGTGATATGATTGTTGTACTTGAGCTATAGTCCATCACACATGGGTATGTATGTCAATTTGCGATATCACTCTTGAGGCCTCCTTTCGGTCATTGCCTTAAGTTGCGTGATATGTTATTGAACATCCCACTCTTAAAGCCTCCTTTTGGTCATTGCCTTAAGTCGTATGGAAATTTTAGCATTAGGCATCAACGCCGACCCTCTGAACATGGCCCTTCATTGTTATGCGCAAGTGCAACCCTCTGAACGTGGCCATTCGGTCATTGCCTTATATTTTCTTAAACTACTGTTCCTTTGCACATGTACATTAATCTACAAATTGAATAGGATAATTTTCTTAGTTTGCGAGTTACTAAGTCAACTTTTATGTAACAAGCAAGTCTGGCTTGAAATGAAAATGTGTTAAGTGTTAAGTTACCCACCTTAGAATGATTAATTGTCATAATTCCGCGTGTCTTGGCCATGGGAGATAAACTATATATCCCCCAATTAACTTTGAATCATGAGGCGCTTCCGAAACACATTCGAATTTAGCTTAGAAGTCTATAGCCAACCCCCGAACGTCCGTGGGAACCTGGCTAAATCATCTGTACATCCGGTCTGTAAGTCTTTTATACTCCTATTCTCGGACGGAGGGCGATGGAGTTTGTGTGAACGTCGTAGTATCATCCTTTATACTCTCTCCCAAGTCATGGGAGTTAGAGTTGTGGACGTCGTGGTCCGTCTTTTATACTCTCCCTTCGTCAATCTTGGCGCACCTATCACACTCGTCCTCGGTTTATACTCCTATCAAAGCTCTGAGGATTAGAGTTAGTCGTGCAAACAATCGGGTCATATTTGCCTTGGCGTCGTTCCCTATGCCTCCGCGTTAAGGAAAAGATCGCCATAAGGATGGTTTGGTCACATCCATGTTGAGTTTATACTCCTCCTGTCGCAAGCATGGGAAAGAGTTAAAGATGTCATTGGGAGAGTGGTCGATTCATGCTCATCTTCGTCTTAACGTTTCTCTTTTGCCCCCACGTCGAATGCAAAAATTGCGAAATGGATGGTCAAGTCGTGTCTGAACTGGATTCTGCCCATCATGTCAAGAGCACAGACGTTTTTCTAACGAATGGTCGGTTCACATTCATCCTAAGTGGTTCTCTTTCCCTACATCAAGGGAGAAAAGGTCATTGTGCAGTTCATAGGAATGCCCCTTGTCACCATTGTGCTCTTCCTATTGGATCAGGGGATGGAGTCGTCGATCTGTTGGGTGGTCATGTCACACCTGAATATATCTCTATGTCTTGCCTAGCGAATCGAAGGCTAGAGGCTGAGGAGGACTCATAAGTATGCCCATGTATAGATAACACATGTAGAACTCATGTGTGTTTATTCTATTTCCTATTATGTCAAGGGAAAAAAGTCAGTGAATGAATGGTCGAGCTTCATCTATGTCAGATTGTTGGCATCAGGCCAAGAGTAATCAAATGAGTGGCCGGATCACATTCTCCAAAGCTTCGTGCTCCTCCGACAAAATTATAGGAGGTCTGATTGGTACCGCACTCTAGGTACCTGCATGATTCATATAAAATTTTCATGAGTTAGTCATGTCAATAATTCAGGAAGCATATAAAGGTAAAATGCATGATTGGAAAGTAAGTATGTTTATGGGCGGTGCTGCCTCCTCTATTTGGATTTATGTAATCCGCTGGCATCGAGCTAGGATCTATCCAAATGACGGTCGAACCTTGTAACACCCCGCCTCCGCTAGGGTCACTCGCAAAGGAATGCACTAGCTTTAGAGGGGCATTATTGGTAAACATGCACAGAAATATCACAAGACAGAACATATAAAATAGCGGAAGTAAAATCGAACTTTCATAAACATTAATAATCAAGGTCTAAAGCCTTTTACATCAGAGTACATCAAAACCTGTCTTGCAATAGTAAAGAAGCATAAAGACTTTTTCATAAATTATTCCCCAAGTAAAAACAGTAAAGTAGCCATAGCCAAGAAAAGTCCAAGCCATCCATGATGACCTTCAAGCAGAAGAAGTCCGAACTAAACAACAGTATTTCCTCCCTGTAACCTGGGGGGAACGGAAGAAAAGAGGCGAAACAAAACGGGTCAGTCAAAAAGACTGAGTAAGCCCTATCTACTATCAGCATAAAAACTAGTAAAGTTAACTGACATGAGAACTGAGATGAACATAAGCATGATGACAAGATAGATAAGCTAAATCAAAATAACAGGATGAACTATCGAACTCAGATAAACTAAGGTGTCATGATAAATTACGGTGTCAAGATAAAACAAGGTATCACATCGTCAGGTTTCTATCAAGTATAATATCCCCAAGATATCTATCACGTATAACGTTCCATGGTATCTATCCTGTACATCTGCTCTGCACCTACCGTACTAGTGTCCCAACTGTATCATGTGTTATCCGTGAATGACCCTTACTCAAAAGTCGTATAATGGTCCGTGTCAACCTAATATGCCGCATATATAGGTTACTCAACTCATATGTTCCTTTCCATGTATAAGTTTAGTCCCTTGCCGTAGACCATACGGGCTTTCCCATGAGATTCTATATTACTTTAACATAGTTCCATGATCCTTAAGATCGGTTTGGACTGTTACCCTAAACCTAGCTAGGGTCTTTCAACATGAATTATCGTTTGTACAACTAGGACTTATGCTACCTAGGGCTACTAGGGATTATGCTTACCTATTGCACGTTTTCGTATTTCGGTTTGGGTTCAGCCACCTAGGGCCACTAGGAATTACACTAACCGTCAACCGCGCCCTTTTTCCCACGCATTCATCGTGAATCGTTATTCCATGACTGTATGCACATGTATCACATCGTGCCATCCGAGTCCTGTCACAGGGCAAATCAAGAAATACAGGACTCGGTCGGGAGCTTTCGATTTATCTACCGATGCAGATGCAAAGGTCTGTTTTTCTTATACGTGGCTATGGTCCCACGAGACCACTCCCTCAACTAGAGAAAGACAAGACAGGATAAATCATGTATGAGAACACAACACTGGCCAACCCACATCCAAGCCTTACCGCACCCATAATTAGATAGCAATTATGGTCTTTTGGGTGTTCTCTGCCTTTCCGTACGTACACGCTTGACCAAAGATGGTAGGTAGCCTGACGAAATGCTATCTAGGGTACGACCGTGTATCGTCGACTATCCCCTATCCATCCCCGTCTTTAGGTCGCTCGTATAGCAACCAAGGCATACTCTTGGTTCTTCTAACGCAGACCTTAACCTCTCATGAGCCTAGTATGATCACCTGGCAGCTCATAGAGGGATACCAAGAATACCCTCACATTCCCCGAAGCCGCTGCTTCGTTACCCAGTTCGCTGGAGCCTTTATCCAAATCAGATACTTGCTCCTACTCGTATACTTAAACGATGACCTACCGTATTAGGTTACTCATCTATCTATGAACTGGTCTAAACTTCCTTGACTAAGAATCATTACTTAGTTATTCTTCAACTAAGGTTTACCACTTAGCCTTATTCCCGCTATCCTTGTTAACTACGGTTATCCACCTAATCCTCAGAATTAGGGTTTACATAATGGATTAAGTGTCACTTAAGTTCATGACTTAACCCGTCTACAAATCATGTCAAAATTGGCTAAGTATCCAAGTTCAAGACTTAACCCTACAAACCATGCTCAAGTTGGTTAAGTATATTAAGCAATTCACGACTTAACCTCGTCCAATTATCATTCTAGATTGGTTAAGCATATATTAACTTGACCCTATCAATTTACTTAGTCAAATCGGTCAAGTGTATTCAAGCGATTCGTGACTTAGCCTTATCATGTTTTCACGTTATATTGGTTAACTATTGGTCAACTTAACCATAATAAATTAACGAGTTAGATTGGTTAAGTATAGGTCACTTAACCACATCAATTCATCATGTTTAGATTAGTTAAGTGTTTAACTTAACCCCATTAAACTACCAAGTGGGATTAATTAAGTCTAGGCTAACTTAACCCCATCCGATTTCCATGTTTAGACTAGTTGAGTCTAATCTTAACCCCATCCGTTAACCGTATTTTTCGGTTAAGCGTCATTAAGAAAACTTACTTAACCTTACCAAGTTATCGCGTTGGATTGATTAAGTGTTGGTTAACTTAACCCCGTCCACTAGTCATATAAAAATGGTTAAGTGTCATTAGGCAAATCAAGTTACTTAACCTACCCAACCTTGTCATGTTTTGTTAAGTATCATTAGCCTAATCAAATTACTTAACCCATTAGTCTATGTCATATTTGGTTAAGAGTCATTAATCAAATTAACTTAACCCTATCATGTGGCATTAATTACTTAATGCACCTCGACCTCTCACATTAGACTTTGTTGTGGTTACTAGTTAAGCCGGTCGGTTCCGGGTAGCTTTACACCACAACTTGGTCTAACCTCGGGTCCAAGCACAACATGACCAACTTCTCACATTGGGTCCTATTGTTTGCAACTACTAGTTAGGCCGGTCGGTTCCGGGTAGTTTTACGTTGCAAACTCAACCCAACATCGAGTTGGCCACACTTATATTATCTAAGCGTCATGTCCATCATGTTTCCAAAACATGTTACAAGTTTTCAAGCATTTGGGTAGACCTAACTTAATAGGTAAATTCCCAAAGGGTAGACCTAACTTAATAGGTAAATTCCCAAGCTTATGTTTTTATGCATACTTACATGTCAACTTCCATGTTATATTTCAAGTCATATTTTCAAGTTATATTTTCATGTCACTAGAAATTACCCATAACATAACCCAACGCTTTTAAACTCGCATATACGTTCGCAACAACGTAATGGATTAAAAGAAGAGACTTGGCAAAGGCATGACAAAAATGGATATTAAGCCACAAGTTAATCATGGTGGCAAATGAGGCACAAATGTGTTCATTAACTTGCATGTTACATTCTTAAGTCTCAAAAACATGCATAAACCCAAACTTGGCACATAAGCAAATCATGGTGATAAAAGACATGGAATGATGACTAGTAACTCGCATATATCATCATATAAGGGTTATGACTTCATATGCAAGTTGACATAAAGGTTATGAGGGTTCTCATGTTGCATAATGCAACATTTCAACATAAAGGTTGTAGCTTTTAGCTCACAAGATCAAGATAATGACTTCATAAACTTGCATGACATGATAGCATGTATCATACTCAATGATCAAACCCAAATTTGCAACATGAACATTTAACTTCATAGTTAATATCTAAGAGTAGGGAAAGGGCTTACATTGCTATGAAGGCACAAAAGATATGACAAAGCCCTTATGCAATCAAATAGACCCAAAATGCAAGCTCTAACATAAAAACCCTTGAGCCAAAATGATCAAAACCCTTGCTTTATGATGCCAATATAGAAACTTGACTTGAATGCAAGCTAATGAAACTCATACAAGCTTGAAAACACTTGTATGCATCGAAAATCTCTCATAGAAACAATTTAGAAATTTTATGAAGAGAGTGGAGGCCATGAGAGGTAAAATTTTGCCATAGTTTAGTTGTATGAATGAATAATGATGATTTAGGGTTAGGTTAGGGTCTTATTTATAGATTAGGCAAGTGTTTTAGGCCATAGGATTAAACCCTAGTTGCAATCTCAACCCTTAAAACCGAATCTGGCCCCCAAACTCAACACAAACCCAAAATGGTGCACCAGGCAGAACTGCCCGGCTGGACCAAGTCGACAGCCAAGTCGACAGGGCTGTCGACTTGGGTCCAACCAAGTCGACTCCCAAGTCGACAGGGCTGTCGACTTGGGTGCTCTGGCGGGAATTTTCCCGCCTGGCCCAAACTGGCCCAAATTTCCAAATTCAAACTAGAATTTGAAATCTGTTTTTACTTTGAAATTTTCTGAAAACTTCGTCGGATCATAACTTGGTCATACGGACTCCGATTCTCGAAAACTCAGACTCTATTTCGCATATTTTTCCGAGACGAACGCAATGGCATAGCCCGTTTTACTTGATTCAGAATTTAAAATTAAATTCTGCCTTGATTCTCGTCTTAACATGTTATCGAAATACGGGTTGTTACATTCTCCCCACCTTTTAGGATTTCGTCCCCGAAATCTCCAAGTTAGGAAGAACATATCCTACCATCCATCATTCATCTACTCAAAACATCATCCACAAGCAACCATTGTCCTTAGATGACTTCTAATGCTGTATGCATATATGCAAAACGTGTGTGTGCATGTTCCTTAGCTAATGCTAATGATCAGGCCTGAATAATCTTTCTAATGCAAAATATGTATAGTGCCATGAATCCAACATGTATGCAAATAATCCTAGTCATATAGATACTATATGAGTGCGCAATCATTCATTCATATGCAACAACCGCATGATAATACATTCGATTTCATCCATAAACAAGTATAAATACTCGTGCATATGCAATATGAAATGTGACCGAGTCGAGCTAGTATCTAATGTGTATTCACACATCCACGAGCAACCACTTGCAACCATATCAATCATAACATGTTTCAAATACATGTTTACATCCATAGGGTTCTACCTAGGATTCCCTGAAACAGGGTCGAGAAGATAAACAAGACAAAACTCCTTACGGGGTTTGTAACAGAAACTAGGACCGAGAGGATATTCACAAAAGATAGCCTACAAGCAAGCTCTACAGAAAACAGGGATCAAGGATATACTCCTAAAAGAGATAGCATGCGCGTATCAAAGTCGCATTTCCTTGAGCTTAATTCCATTGTGCCTCGACCGTCTTTTAACTTCGCGATTTCGTAGCTTCTTATTTCCTGTTTCCATAACATGAGCTGGAACTCATTTCTTCGTCGCCTCTCGTTCCACTTGCACTTATCCCTTTTTCCAGAATACTTGGCGCAAACATGACTGCGTACTCATGATCTCATGCAAGCTTTCCAAAATTCACTAGTGAGTCTTGGATCTCGTTTATATACTATAAGGTATTCCATGTAGAAGAACTTTCTCTTGAAAGTAAACAGATGTCAACCAGGTTATCATGCGCACTTACTAGGATGACCTCTATAACCCATGCATAAATGAAGTAAACCATCCGTCTTATTGGCGAACACCACTCGATCGGGCTTCAAATTTCCAATAAAGGCATCAAGGGATTCTAAGTAACTAGTCATGATAGAACCTCAAAAAGGTTACACGGTACTTCGAGGGCATTACCAAGGCTAGTCAAAAGGTCTAACTACCCTCCTATCAAAACCGAGAGTGGCACCCCCTACTGGATAACCACTTCATCCCTAGAATCCATCCATAGCTTATAAACATAAGCATTATTTCCAAACTCAATACTTGGGCATAGACATTCCCAAATCCAAACAAGCCATGAATAAATGGACCGATTCTCCAATAGGACTTTGAGACAAAAATGGGATCCTCTATTACACTAGTACTAAGGTGCAGAGACTCAACTACCGAAGCGGACTTAAATGATGCGTGGATCAAAACAAAGTCTTGGTGGGATGATAGAAAAGAATAACTAGATCTTCAACAAGGATGTTATCCCCCTACTCAGGTACTCTAGTGAGGGTATACAATTGTCTTCACGATGATCTTGTCCTTGTCCCACAATACTTAACTATCCGTCCTGTTTCACCATACCAAAGATACTTTTTCGTTATGGGTTGAGCCATACCAATAAGTTGCTCATCCTTAAGCTCGTATCCTATATCCTCTTTCCCACGATCCTTTCTTATAACGCGGCCACTGTCTCTCGAGAACCACCTCCATCGTATGGAAAACACTTTCGTAGATAGAAAAGACTAGTCGCAGTTAAAACCACTGTGACTACAGATGGAGGAAAGAAAGGAAAAGAGATTCAATCAAGGAAACAAGGATAGTGCTAATGGCCTTTGGGGAATAGTCTTTTTCTTTTAAAAGAAAATTTTCTTGAAAAATGCTTCTTTGTAAACGGTTTTCAAATAGTTATCAGAAGGTCTTTAAAAACTTTTGCCCAGTCTGGTAACCTTCTGCTCTGATACCAAAATGTAACACCCCGCCTCCGCTAGGGTCACTCGCAAAGGAATGCACTAGCTTTAGTGGGGCATTATTGGTAAACATGCACAGAAATATCACAAGACAGAACATATAAAATAGCGGAAGTAAAATCGAACTTTCATAAACATTAATAATTAAGGTCTAAAGCCTTTTACATCAGAGTACATCAAAACCTGTCTTGCAATAGTAAAGAAGCATAAAGACTTTTTCATAAATTATTCCCCAAGTAAAAACAGTAAAGTAGCCATAGCCAAGAAAAGTCCAAGCCATCCATGATGACCTTCAAGCAGAAGAAGTCCGAACTAAACAACAGTATTTCCTCCCTATAACCTGGGGGGGAACGGAAGAAAAGAGGCGAAACAAAACGGGTTAGTCAAAAAGACTGAGTAAGCCCTATCTACTATCAGCATAAAAACTAGTAAAGTTAACTGACATGAGAAACTGAGATGAACATAGGCATGATGACAAGATAGATAAGCTAAATCAAAATAACAGGATGAACTACTGAACTCAGATAAACTAAGGTGTCATGATAAATTACGGTGTCAAGATAAAACAAGGTATCACATCGTCAGATTTCTATCAAGTATAATATCCCCAAGATATCTATCACGTATAACGTCCCATGGTATCTATCCTGTACATCTTCTCTGCACCTACCGTACTAGTGTCCCAACTGTATCATGTGTTATCCGTGAATGACCTTTACTCAAAAGTCGTATAATGGTCCATGTCAACCTAATATGCCGCATATATAGGTTACTCAACTCATATGTTCCTTTCCATGTATAAGTTTAGTCCCTTGCCGTAGACCATACGGGCTTTCCCATGAGATTCTATATTACTTTAACATAGTTCCATGATCCTTAAGATCGGTTTGGACTGTTACCCTAAACCTAGCTAGGGTCTTTCAACATGAATTATCGTTTGTACAACTAGGACTTATGCTACCTAGGGCTACTAGGGATTATGCTTACCTATTGCACGTTTTCGTATTTCGGTTTGGGTTCAGCCACCTAGGGCCACTAGGAATTACACTAACCGTCAACCGCGCCCTTTTTCCCACGCATTCATCGTGAATCGTTATTCCATGACTGTATGCACATGTATCACATCGTGCCATCCGAGCCCTGTCACAGGGCAAATCAAGAAATACAGGACTCGGTCGGGAGCTTTCGATTTATCTGCCGATGCAGATGCTAAGGTCTGTTTTTCTTATACGTGGCTATGGTCCCACGAGACCACTCCCTCAACTAGTGAAAGACAAGACAGGATAAATCCTGTATTAGAACACAACACTGGCCAACCCACATCCAAGTCTTACCGCACCCATAATTAGATAGCAATTATGGTCTTTTGGGTGTTCTCTGCCTTTCCGTACGTACACGCTTGACCAAAGATGGTAGGTAGCCTGACGAAATGCTATCTAGGGTACGACCGTGTATCGTCAACTATCCCCTATCCATCCTCGTCGTTAGGTCGCTCGTATAGCAACCAAGGCATACTCTTGGTTCTTCTAACGCAGACCTTAACCTCTCATGAGCCTAGTATGATCACCTGGCAGCTCATAGAGGGATACCAAGAATACCCTCACGTTCCCCGAAGCCGCTGCTTCGTTACCCAGTTCGCTGGAGCCTTTATCCAAATCAGATACTTGCTCCTACTCGTATACTTAAACGATGACCTACCGTATTAGGTTACTCATCTATCTATGAACTGGTCTAAACTCCCTTGACTAAGAATCATTACTTAGTTATTCTTCAACTAAGGTTTACCACTTAGCCTTATTCCCGCTATCCTTGTTAACTACGGTTATCCACCTAATCCTCAGAACTAGGGTTTACATAATGGATTAAGTGTCACTTAAGTTCATGACTTAACCCGTCTACAAATCATGTCAAAATTGGCTAAGTATCCAAGTTCAAGACTTAACCCTACAAACCATGATCAAGTTGGTTAAGTATATTAAGCAATTCACGACTTAACCTCGTCCAATTATCATTCTAGATTGGTTAAGTATATATTAACTTGACCCTATCAATTTACTTAGTAAAATCGGTCAAGTGTATTCAAGCGATTCGTGACTTAGCCTTATCATGTTTTCACGTTATATTGGTTAAGTATTGGTTAACTTAACCATAATAAATTAACGAGTTAGATTGGTTAAGTATAGGTCACTTAACCACATCAATTCATCATGTTTAGATTAGTTAAGTGTTTAACTTAACCCCATTAAACTACCAAGAGGGATTAATTAAGTCTAGGCTAACTTAACCCCATCCGATTTCCATGTTTAGACTAGTTGAGTCTAATCTTAACCCCATCCATTAACCGTATTTTTCGGTTAAGCGTCATTAAGAAAACTTACTTAACCTTACCAAGTTATCGCGTTGGATTGATTAAGTGTTGGTTAACTTAACCCCGTCCACTAGTCATATAAAAATGGTTAAGTGTCATTAGGCAAATCAAGTTACTTAACCTACCCAACCTTGTCATGTTTTGTTAAGTATCATTAGCCTAATCAAATTACTTAACCCATTTGTCCATGTCATATTTGGTTAAGAGTCATTAATCAAATTAACTTAACCCTATCATGTGGCATTAATTACTTAATGCACCTCGTCCTCTCACATTAGACTTTGTTGTGGTTACTAGTTAAGCCGGTCGGTTCCGGGTAGCTTTACACCACAACTTGGTCTAACCTCGGGTCCAAGCACAACATGACCAACTTCTCACATTGGGTCCTATTGTTTGCAACTACTAGTTAGGCCGGTCGGTTCCGGGTAGTTTTACGTTGCAAACTCAACCCAACCTCGAGTTGGCCACACTTATATTATCTAAGCGTCGTGTCCATCATGTTTCCAAAACATGTTACAAGTTTTCAAGCATTTGGGTAGACCTAACTTAATAGGTAAATTCCCAAAGGGTATACCTAACTTAATAGGTAAATTCCCAAGCTTATGTTTTTATGCATACTTACATGTCAACTTCCATGTTATATTTCAAGTCATATTTTCAAGTTATATTTTCATGTCACTAGAAATTACCCATAACATAACCCAACGCTTTTAAACTCGCATATACGTTCGCAACAACGTAATGGATTAAAAGAAGAGACTTGGCAAAGGCATGACAAAAATGGATATTAAGCCACAAGTTAATCATGGTGGCAAATGAGGCACAAATGTGTTCATTAACTTGCATGTTACATTCTTAAGTCTCAAAAACATGCATAAACCCAAACTTGGCACATAAGCAAATCATGGTGACAAAAGACATGGAATGATGACTAGTAACTCGCATATATCATCATATAAGGGTTATGACTTCATATGCAAGTTGACATAAAGGTTATGAGGGTTCTCATGTTGCATAATGCAACATTTCAACATAAAGGTTGTAGCTTTTAGCTCACAAGATCAAGATAATGACTTCATAAACTTGCATGACATGATAGCATGTATCATACTCAGTGATCAAACCCAAACTTGCAACATGAACATTTAACTTCATAGTTAATATCTAAGAGTAGGGAAAGGGCTTACATTGCTATGAAGGCACAAAAGATATGACAAAGCCCTTATGCAATCAAATAGACCCAAAATGCAAGCTCTAACATAAAAACCCTTGAGCCAAAATGATCAAAACCCTTGCTTTATGATGCCAATATAGAAACTTGAATTGAATGCAAGCTAATGACACTCATACAAGCTTGAAAACACTTGTATGCATCGAAAATCTCTCATAGAAACAATTTAGAAATTTTATGAAGAGAGTGGAGGCCATGAGAGGTAAAATTTTGCCATAGTTTAGTTGTATGAATGAATAATAATGATTTAGGGTTAGGTTAGGGTCTTATTTATAGATTAGGCAAGTGTTTTAGGCCATAGGATTAAACCCTAGTTGCAATCTCAACCCTTAAAACCGAATCTGGCCCCCAAACTCAACACAAACCCAAAATGGTGCACCAGGCAGAACTGCCCGGTTGGACCAAGTCGACAGCCAAGTCGACAGGGCTGTCGACTTGGGTCCAACCAAGTCGACTCCCAAGTCGATAGGGCTGTCGACTTGGGTGCTCTGGCGGGAATTTTCCTGCCTGGCCCAAACTGGCCCAAATTTCCAAATTCAAACTTGAATTTGAAATCTGTTTTTACTTTGAAATTTTCTGAAAACTTCGTCGGATCATAACTTGGTCATACGGACTCCGATTCTCGAAAACTCAGACTCTATTTCGCGTATTTTTCTGAGACGAACGCAATGGTATAGCCCGTTTTACTTGATTCAGAATTTAAAATTAAATTCTGCCTTGATTCTCGTCTTAACATGTTATCGAAATACGGGTTGTTACAAACCTCATCTATTTGGAGTTGTATTCCAATTTTGAAATGCAATGATTGATGCACAATTGTCTTGAGGTCTACCACGCATGAGCCAAAGAGTGGATGGTCATATTAGATCCACCTTGAGCTATACAACTTCCTCAAATGGAGGGCATGGTTCTATAAATGAGTGGTTCTGTTGGGCTCGTTAGGGCAGTGCTCCGTAATTCTACATGCGGGTGTTAGAAGTTTGATCGGTACCAGACTCTGGGTACCTATACCATTAACGCATAAATTCATATGAGTTAGTCACATCGATAACTCATATAGCATGCAAAGATAAGAGACATGGTTAAAAAATAATCCTGTTAAAGGAATGAGTAATATTATGAGTGAAAATGGCATCACATATTCTTTTTCATTCCATTTTGCTTCATCTTGTCTCAGCTAGAAGATGCTTGCCAAAGTTTTTAGTTGACGAAGGATATCTTTTCAAATTATCATGGAGCGGCAGTCCTAAGAATGAATAGACCTTGATCGGGGTCCTAGAGTGACAAAGGCAGTTATGCGGACTCTAGTGGTGAAGGATGAGATTATGTTTCCTTTGAATTGCCTTATTGCCCCCATGTCAGGGCTAGGAACGAGGGTCATATAGTCAGATCAAGACCGTTAATGGTAGCATCTCACCTTGTTGGTGCTATGGTGGAAATCGGTAAGAAAGTAAGGACTCCATGCTTATAGAAACTTTGCACTTTCCATGCCAAGAAGTAGGATATTGATGCTAGGAAGATAGTCATGTCTCATCCATCCACAGATATGCCTTTGATCCCACGTTGGGAATAAGAGTTGATGCAGAGACAAACAATCAACATCCCGTCTTAAGTGTTTCAAACTTTTAACTTACCAAGATTCAGGCAATGTTAGCGTAGTTAACCATAATTCAGATACAAATACGGTCATGTAAGGTAATGATGCATCAACTTTGGATTAGATAATGAAATCATGAGCAATCTATGCTAAGATTTTTGATTTCCCCCTACGTTTGGGGATGAGTCAATCGATAGACGGTCTATGAAGGGTGTCGAACTGTGAATATCCACATTCTAATAGAAGAACGCTGACTGTTAGGACTCTCATTCATATACATCTTCCCTTAGATAGTCAGTTGACTACTGCTTTTGAAGCACTATTCGGTGTAGCGAACTTAGCTATGAGAATAGTCGATGTCTATCCCAGATGTTTATATCGGGATGACCTTCATAAGGGAATAAGTAATGTCGAATGATTCCACTTCGATGTTTCATTTAGATAGTCTTCCAAACGCCTCAGGTCGTTGTAAGACCCATCGTAGTAGCTGGTCAGTCTAGAATTTGATTAAGTAAGCATGAATACGGTAGCATGGCTTGCTAGGCTTTGAATGTTGTTCGTGGGTTTTGTCATAACAGCAACATGAAGTAGAGGGCAAATGACTACTCATCCATGTTTCCATCATCTTTTATAGGATCCATAGGCCCGATCATTGCTAATGGAGGTTTAATTGGTACTTGACTCTAGGCACCTAAGTATGTTGCTTTAACACATATCAGGTGGAAATCGATCGCCATCGGTGTAGTTGATAGCTAATGGTCATTGCAAAGGTTAGTTAAGTTCCTTGGGTAGTGAGTCGCAAGACGTATGTCCTTCATCATGTCACATGAGTGAAGGGTAGCTTTGTAATGCTGGGATCCTTGGTCATTTTCTAGTATCTCGTCATTGAAAATTATCGTCACTAAGATCATCTTCGAAATAGGGGTCGGACTACACCCCATCAGTGTCATTTGAGATTTGCCGGTTGGACAGGTTTGTGTCATGTAAACCAGGTGGTCACTACTCGTTCAGGAACAACATTTGTTGCATTGGTGAGGTTTATACACCATCGGAGCCCTTGAAAAGGAAACTATTAGGAAACCATCTTTCCCTCATATAGTGTCATGATTAGCACAATGAATCTGTTTAGGAACTCCTTACGTTGAACAATGTCAGTAAATGTGGGTCATGGCTCTAGGAAGAATCCCAATCGTTGCCATTGTGCTATTGATATTCTCGGACTAACCGCTGAATCTTTTTTTTTTTTTGAAGGAAAAGGTTGTGAATCAGCATGATTCACGCCTAATATATTAGCAACCAGAAAGTAGCAAGTCTAGTATGTACAACATATTTACAACCAAAACAGGCCATCGCAACAACCCTGCGATTACATAAAGCCTGACAAAAAGAGAACCATACAACATAATTTACGTTACAAAGCAACTAAACATAACATATCATAACACAGCAGATACTAAAGCCAAAGATCATCCACCTCAAGCATCCGGACCAGTGATGTTTCTCATCCTCTTGCGCACTCTGTCAGCAATGCTTTCAACCTGTCTTTTGCGCTCCATGCCTGCCCAGTCATAGACAAAATTAAGGATTGAGTAAACGATACTGTTAGGAGCTTTCAATTGGCTGTTAAATTTTCTGGAATTGCGTTCATTCCATAGCAGCCAAATGTAAGCAAAGTTCAACAACGCGAAAAGAAAACTGTTGTGAGAAGCATGCAAAGTCGGGTATATGTTGTGCCAAAAAACAAATTGATCAGCTATGAAGTCGCTCCAATGCAAGTCAAGGTAGAGCGAGACCAAACATTTCGTCCAAATGTAAAAAGCAAAGTCACAGGCCAAAAAAAGATGGTGATAGTCCTCGTCATCGTGACCACGAAACACACAGCCATCCACCACGTTCACGCCTCTCTGACGAATTCTTCTAACCGTGTTCAATCAACCATGTATCACAATCCACATATGGATTTTAACTTTATCAGAAACTTTGAATCGCCACATATGTTCGAACCCCAACCTCTGAACCCCAACGAAGTTGAAAAACTTGTAAATGCTACGAACACTAAACAGCTTTCTCTCTCCCTCCAACATCCAAATAAATTCATCCCTCTCGTTAGACAAACTCACCGTATCAAGTAAATCAAACATACTACATAACTGCGCCAGCGCAATACCAGCCACCAGCCTCGAGAAAGTCAATCTCCATTTGAAACTTGTTGCATCATTATCATACATCTCCCCAACTGTGAAGTTCTTATTACATGCAATTCCAAAAAGAACTGGAAACTCCACACACAATGGGACGTTGGTTAGCCAACAATCAAACCAAAATGAAGTGTTATGTCCATTCTTCACCACAATTTTAGTACCCAGTTTCATCCACTGCGCATGAACCATAACATTGCGCCAAAATACCGAGCACGATGAGGTATCAGTATGCCAACCAAAACTGCCATTGTAACATGTACTTATAATCCACTCTTTCCATAAAGCATGCTTGTCAGAGATCATTAACCACAACCACTTACATAGCAAAGCAGAATTCATCGTCTTCAAGTTAATAACACCAAGTCCCCCTTGCTCCTTAGACTTACAAACTTGATCCCAAGAAATCAAACAGCTAAGCTTTTTCGTCTCTTTAGTGCCAGTCCAGAAAAAGTTACGACGAATTGCATCGATCCTCTCCAGCACCCATCCAGGAAATTTGTAGAAGGACATCCAATACATTGGAATCGACGACAGAACAGAATTGACAAGAACAAGACGACCAGCCCTTGACAGTGAGTTTCCTTTCCACCTCGCCAGTCTAGTGTCCACCTTCTCTATTAAGTGTTGCCAGTCTTTCTTCATTAATTTCTTGGGGCGAATACACATACCCAGGTAATTCAAGGGAAAAACTTCAGCCTTGCAATTAAACATCTCAGCTCATGACCTGCGTAAATTATCACTACAACCCAACGTGTAAACACTGCTCTTGTGAAAGTTAATTTTTAAACCAGACAAGCTTTCAAAAGCATAGAGAATAAATTTGAGTGCAGCAAGATATTTACAATCTGGTTTACTAAAAATGATAGTGTCATCGGCATATTGTAATGAATTGATGCCCCCTACCAAATGATCACTGCCAAAGCTGCTAATAATCCCCTCTGCACATCCCAGCTTCAGAATTTTTGAAAATACATCTGCCGCCAAGTCGAAAAGGAGAGGGGAGAGTGGGTCGCCCTGTCGCAAACCACGCTTAGAGTGGATAGTAGAGCCAGCAACTCCATTAACACAAATGTTGGATCTACTCGATGAGAGAATCAGAGAAATCCATTCAATCCACTTGGTGGGAAAGCCTCTTGCCTTCAGCACATCAATCATAAATCGCCAGTCAACTGTGTCAAAAGCTTTGGCGAAGTCCAACTTAAGAATAGCACAAGGAACATCAAATCTATCACAATGGGAAATCACTTCTCCAACCAACACTGCACCATCAAGAATGTTTCTGCCTTTAATAAAAGCGGTTTGAGACTTGTCAATCAACATATCCATCTTAGTTTTCAGCCTGTTGGCAAGCACCTTCGTAATAAGTTTGAAACTAGTGTTAAGGAGGCTAATCGGTCTGAAATCAGCGGCAGTGACATTACCTTCCTTCTTGGGGATTAAAACCACATTAGTATAACTAATCAAGTCCAATCCTAGCAAGCCATTGTGAAATTCTTCAAACAAACGCAGCACATCATCTTTCAACATAGCCCAGTATCGCTTGAAGAAAAAGGTAGGGAATCCATCAGGTCCAGGTGCTTTGTCACCAGGCATTTCCTTCAGAGCATTCAAAATTTCCTCTTCAGAGAATTCATTTGCAATGTCCGAGAGGTCTAAATCATCAGGGTAAAGTTTGCGCCAATCAATAGAAATGCGGTTCTCAATTCGAGCACCAAAGATACCTTTGTAATATTCAGTGAAAGTATCACTCAAAAGTTGTTGATCACAAATTTCTACACCATCTTTCCAAATACTATGAATCAAATTGGTTCTTCGTCTACCATTGGCAACTTTATGAAAATATGCAGTGTTTCTATCCCCTTCCTTTAGCCACTGAGATCTGGATCTTTGTCTCCAAGAAATCTCTTCTTGATCCATGACTTTGTTGAGTTCTCTCTCTCTCTTTGGTGGAGCAATTCCCTTTCAACATCCTCTAGACCTCTCTCTTCGTCTAGAACATTAAGTTCAAGAATCTGTTTTTCAATCCTCTCCTTTTTAATTATGATATGTCCAAACACCTCAATGTTCCACTTTGTAAGAAGTTTCCTCAAAATTTTGAGTTTAGTACAGAGCGCTCTCGCTGCATCGCCACCCTCCTCAAATTCAGACCATTTGTTATACAGCAAATCATCAAAGTGATCCTCCAGGCACCACATCTTTTCAAATCTAAAGAAAGGTTTTTTCCTAGTGGCGTCACCAGAATCCAAAGCAACAGGACAATGATCAGAAATAATCGTAGATAAGCCTTTTTGGGCGGTTAAAGGATGAAGATCCTCAAAGTGGGCATTAATGAAAAAACGATCAAGTTTCACAAGCGTCGGTGGAGTTCTACCATCAGACCAAGTGAACTTTCTATTTGCCTGAGGGAGGTCAATCAACTCACACTCACCCACAAACTCACTAAAGTCAGCCATGTCCCCATAGTGGTTTGCACCTATGTTACTTCTTTCATAACCGAATCAAGTAACATTAAAGTCTCCTCCAATAACCCAAGGGCCGTACATCAAACTATGAAATTCCATCGCTTCTCTCCACAAAATTTTCCTTTCAGTTCTAGTATTTGGACCATATACATTTGAAAAAAAGTAAAGCTTCTTAGTCGCTACACATTCCAATGCAACATGCAGGCAATATGTTTGACAAATCTCTTGTTTAAACCTCCACAAATTACTATCCCATCCAGTGAACAAGCCTCCAGCACTACCAACAGCCGGTATGAATCTCCATTCATCAATAACCCCCCAACCCAGAGTTTTAAAGATTTGAAAATCAGGATTGTCAAGTTTAGTTTCATGAAGCAACACAGTGTGGGGTTTGACCGATTTAAGGTAATTTTTGACTCTAAGACGTTTGTCATAATTACCCAAACCTCTAACATTCCAAGTTAAGACAATCATTGGGGTGTATCAGCCCTATCTAACTCTTTACTTTTAATATCACTAATAACATTGTCATTTAACATAAAACTGGAACTACTAGCAATAACATGTATCTGATCCGAGGACAAAGAATTGAGGATAGCAGGGATAAAAACGCTACCTTCCAAAGGATAAGGAAGGCCACGAGCACTTCTCCTTAGCATAACCAAACCAGGGTCCGCTGGCTGCTTGCCTTTCCTTCTACTTGTTGCACATGAGCGTTCGTCTGAATCTGAAATGACCAAAGCATTGCCCCCTCCACCAAGATCGTAATCTTTATCATCCCCCCCAAGATCATAGTCCTCATCGAAGTCATTGTCCTCCCCAAACAAATGCCCCAAACCATCAAACCCACTATCCTCCCTACCAGCATCAACATCATCATTTCCACCTACATCACCAGGAGCCTCCACATTATCATTTAAAACATTTTGATCCCCAGCGTCCCCCTCTCCTTCGACTGAAATAGGAGCAAAAGAATTGCTACCCAGCCCCACATTAGCCATGGGGACACTACCACTTCTAGCTTTCAGAATTTTCAACCTACCATCGTCCCCTTTGGTAAAAACCGTTTTACGAAGTTCCTGCCTGTCCACCTCCTCAGAAGATTCACCATCGACCTTCAGAATTGAAACATTATGGAAAAAGCCTTCGATAGGGACTACAAAAGAAGGTGGGAGCTCCAGGTCCTCATCAATCCACATCAATGCCCTCAAAGAGGAAAAATCAGGTACATTCCACACACCATGCTGGAGTCTGATTACTTCGCCTAAATCCGCCAGCGCCGTCTTGAGGGAAGCCACGCTTCTACACACTAAAGGTATGTTCTTAAGGGAAACCCAAACTTCGATCCTCCTCTTAGTCATACTCCCAATTTGTGGACTCCATCGTTTCAAGTTAACTACTCCCTTCGGATCGAAGAGCGAGTAATAAAAGGTTTCCGTCAACAAAGAAGGGGGAAATTTCACTATAAATCATTGCCAAATCTACGCACTGTCCACAACCAAACAGGCGCACGCTTGCCAAAATGGGTTCCCAAAAGAGTCTCCATTTCATTGATCGAAAACGCACCACAGGAAATGGAGAGGACAACCATCGATCTAGCCTTTTTGAAATCATCAGGAAAAAACGCCGCTGAAAGGGGAGGAAGCGATTTAGGGTTCTCCATTTTTTCCGGATTTTTGATATGAGATTTGCTATTGAAACCCTTATGCCCAGTTTTGTTACAACGAAAACAAACAATAAGATTTCGACAGCTCCTTGCCCAGTGATTTTAAGAGCCGCATCTGAAGCAACCATTACCAGATTTGATGGTTTTTATTTTTTCAAAATAATTGTTCATATTACGAGGCGGCGGTTGAGGAATATTGCGAGATTTAAAATTATTATCTCGAGAAAACGCGTTGCGCTTTACACCTGGCTGTAGCAAGATCTCCTTGTACGATTTGTTATTAGCTTGTCTGTCGTCTAGTGGAGAAGAAACGTGATTGGAGAAAGAGGAAGTAAGATTGTTAATCACGTTTTTAGAATTCTCCATTAGGGTTTTGAAGGTCACCATTTTGTATTAATTTCTATTTTGGTAGTTCGACTAACCGCTAAATCTTGATTGTTAAGTTTTGACAATTAATTTTGGTCACTGCGTTACGGCATGGGTTCGGGTCAGGTCGAACATGGATTCTATATCAAGTCGAACGTGTCTTCGGGTTGGGTCAAACATGGACGTTGTCTCGAGTCGAACGTGCCTTCCGGTTTGGTTGAACATGGACCCTGTCTTGAGTCGAACGTGTCTTCGGGTCAGGTCGAAGATGGAACCTGTCTCGAGTCGAACGTGTCTTCAGGTCAGGTCTAACATGTACCCGGTCTCGGGTCGAACGTGTCTTTGGGTCGGGTTGAACAATTCAAACCGAGGACTTCAACTTGGATGCCATCAACCTAGTATTCTTCGAGCCGAGCACCTCATTTCTGGTCTTTGTTAATTGCATAACTGATGAAGTTGCTTGAAGATGTGGAGGTAGCTTCACGTCCTTTGATCTACACGATTGCAAAATCAATGGAAATAGAAAATTCACAGGATTTCCTCTTCGGACTTGGCAATCTGACAGGTAGAATGGAAAATCCTTAAACACTGAGAATCTTCATTTTTCAGTGAATGCACCAAAATATTAGACCAAAAAATGGCACTAACACCCAAAAAATCATGTTTAGAGCATAAAATAAGAAGAAATGACCGAAAAAGCAAGACAACAGCATTTTATAGTGGTTCAGCGTTAACGAGCCAAAATCTTGTCCATAATCTCTCTATAATGTCACAATATTAGACTTATAGTGAATGAGATTGTCAGAATCTCTCATACAACACTCTTTCTATTGATTATTTTGAGTTACAATCAAGAATATCACTCATATTTCGAGATAGAAAAGGTTGCCATCCATGGCTAAGTAGTGCAGAGCTTCTTATGGCCAAAAAGTCCTTTTTTCTCTAAAACGGTGTATTAATAGGCGTATTCATGTTTGGGTTGAACTGCCACATGGCAGTTGAACAGGGATTCTTGGAGCATAGTGGAGAACGTGGGTTGGTTCGCGTATGCTAGGTGGAGCCCGACCCGGGTTTACTGGTGAGTGGAGCAAGTGGACAGCCACGTGGGTAACTGTCTTGTGCTAGTCGAGATGGTGGTTGGGTCGAGTTCCACCTGGGCTATTCGACCTTGGAGGCTCGACCCGAGCTATTTGACCCCAAAGGCTCAACCCGAGCTATTCGACCCCAAAGGCTTGACCCAAGCTATTCGACCCGGATTCTGAGACATGTTCGATCCGGGATAGAGCTTCATTTAAGACAAGGTAACTAGGAAGGATCTCCTCGATTCGAGACTTCGTTGTACCGTCTTCTTCGACCTTATGCTCTTGATGTTGCTACGCTTAGACGAGCCCAAAGGTGATTGAACCGAAGGTTGGGCCAGTGGTGTCCAAGCTTATACAGGCCCATGCTCGAGCCAAGATTGGCCCTGTTTGTTATAGCTCATATGGTGACGCCTTGCCAAAAGGTGGGTCAACAACTACCGATCGCTATTGGCTTTAACCTACAAGTCTACTATCTCGCATGGTAACTTATGTCATTATAGATCTCGGGCTTTATCTGACCCGATCCATCAATAAAGATATAACTAGTTGCCACTGGATGTAGTAGCATCTTATCTCCCTTGTAAATACAAATGCACACTCGTTGCATCGTTGGAACACACCTACACACGACCTTGCCTCTGTTGATCCCTTATTTACCTTAATCAGCATAAGCGTTCCCAACCTACACTACCATCGATCGTGCGGCCATAAGTGATAAACCTAAAGTGGAATGCTGCTGGTAAAGATACTAGCAAACAAATATTCTAATTTGTGCCTCAGTTAATATCCTTCTTGACCTGGACCTTACTTTTTTGTTACTTACTTTTCAAAATCGTCCCCATGTAATTAGAACATACCACAACTAGTATATACTTACTAAATTGTGTCACTTATTTTTCCAAGTCAGCCATGTTCTAGAAGAATGGAACACAACTAGTACGTGCTTATTAAACTTAACCTCAAATTTAAGTTTATATTAATAACAAGCCTTTTCATCATTTCTTTCAACTATAAACCTTATATTATAGTTATAATTGCAAATAAGCTAATATGTACATTATGATTCCTTTATATGTCTGTACAATTTATCATAATATTATTATTACAAGTATGTTCATTCTTTTCCAATTATAACCCATGTCATAATTACAATTGCAAATTTACATTAATTTTCCTATTTCAGTCCAATCCCTTTTTAATTACAAATCCATATTTTATGCACACTTTTCTGTAAATTTAGTCTCATATGCTTAATCTGCCTTTGCTCAGTTATTACTTTAATTCTATTTTCTATGCGCAAAATAAAAGGTTCAAAGCAATCCTCAATATACTAACATTTACGGATCTATACATGTTTTAGGCATAACCAAAAATAGGTGAAAAAACTATAAAATAACTGACAGGCATAAAATAATAAAAGGGGGAAGAAGACGGAAAGAATACCTTACAATACTTGAAATAAAATAATAATGTAAGAAAAAACTACAAAAAAACTGTAGCAAATAACTTGCAGAAAAAGAACTTATAGAAAACACCAACTTATAGAAAACAAATAAAACTGTAGAAAAGTATGCAACTATTATAAAACCTATTTCACTAAATTACCAAAAGTCTAAATAATTACACACTCACCTATGATCCAAAGCATTCCTCTGTGGCCTCTGTAGAACCCGTATCCAAAAGGGGTGCGAGTGTGTGTGCGCATATATATGTATATATATATATATATATCTTTCCCTACAAAATTTAGGTCAAGTTTGTCTCAAAAAGAGAGAACTCATAGGGGAAAAGATTGTATTGTGAAGAATTTGCTATGTCTAGTTAGGCTAGGGATCTAGACCGTTAGATTCCTAGATTAAATCTAGGCCAACCGTATCGCTCAATCAATAGGAACTCATCACGTCAGCTAAAATTTTAAAATAGCAAATAGAAATACAGTACATCAGTTTTTAATACAATGATTCATCGTTCTCCTCGTTGGGGTGTGATTTGCGCCTAGGTAAGCGGGTGGTCAATCCACCCCCAGCCTGTATCGACCAATGGGCCGACCCACGTTGTGTGTATGTGTGCATATATATTTATAGTTTGTTTTCGCGATAAAATTTTCATTCTAACTCCTTTTCGTATAAATCGAATACGGAAATTAAACATAAAATTGCCACGGACCCAACGGTGCAGCTTCCATAACCAGAATTGTCAGTTTTACAAACTTATATTTTATTCTTTAATTAATTACCATGTCTTAAAATTCGGGTTGTTGCATAAATAGTTGGAAATTGGCATATGACAGTGTTATGTATAAGATGTATAATTTACTAGTCAACAGAACATTTAATATACCCTTTCCTCATAATAACCCATAGGCTAGATAAATGTAGGTATTAGTGTTTTAGGCAGAATTAGTGCTGATAGACATACTTGATTTAAATGTGTGACTTTTATGGTGCATGTCTATTTAATATTATATTTTAAATTATATTGATGCAAGTTATTTGCTGGGGCTCTGGTAAACACCTATGTTAATTTGCATGATACCAAACAAATGATCCATGTTGTAGTTCACCCAAGTTTTTGGTTTTGAGGAAATTCGGGCCTAATGGGGGTGCAAGCTATCACATTTGACATCCGAGGTTAGGTTCATAGATCCTAAAAATATACAGAGTGAATGCATTTGCATTTTGACCATAAATAACATAATATATATTAAGATCCTAGTAATCCCAATTATAAAATAGCCACATATGAAAAGTTTCTGTATATGGATCTATACATGATTTTTAGCTAGGTTAAAGTAGCCCGAAGGTGTTGGGTTCGCATTTGATTGTCGTGATGATGTACAATAAGTCCAGTTATTATAAAGGGCTATTATCCATATGTTATAGAAAGTGGGAAGTACGTGAATTTGTTAGAGGTAATGGAATATATGCTTTTATTTGGAAGGAAAAAAGGATTTTATTATAAATAATTTTTACAAGATTTAAGAATATAACATTTCTAAGGAGATATCCAAAATTCTACTTTGGGTCTAATCTAATAAAAATAAACTTCTAAAATTGAAAAGTTTGGAAAATATATGCATCTTATATGTTTTTGAAAAAGGAGGTTTATGATAGTGTAATTAAACTACAAGTGACTACTCTAATTTGTAACAAGATGGTATATTTGTGGAAACAATTGGAGTTAGAGCAGTGTAGGCTAAGGAATTAATAAATATAGATGACATTAAATTTTTTGTAAGTGGCTTGGGATTTGAAATATTTTAATTCATTGAAATGAATGGAATAGTAACATAAATTTTTATGAATCAAACCAAGTTATAAATAAAAATGTTATGTTAAAGGAATGCAAAGTAGTAAATGGGATGTAGAAAATATGGAAAACACTGAGATTTATACTGTCTATATCAATAAAGTAGTAAAATAGAAATTCTTTGTTCTTTTAGACAAAATATGAATCCTCCTTTAAAAGATTCATAGAATGTTTTAGCATGATTGGTTTCTATTGAGGAAAATAAGTTCCAATCCATTAAAGTAGAGGATCCTTAAGTGTAACAAAAAGGATAGTAGTTGGAAGAAATGTTGGTAAGTTGTAGTTGAGACAATATGAAAATCATAAAAATGAAAAGGCTGAACAAAGGAAAATACACATTTTCCATTGTTATGCATGCTTTTTACTTGCGTGTCTCTTAGAAAAGTTCGCCTTTTATAATAAACTAAGACTCTGCGAATGTTGGATGAGTGAATGAGCATGAAAGCTTAAGGAATTGATGGGAGGACAGTTGTTCTTATATACTCCAGTTTTTATAATTTGAAAATTATGAAGAAAAAAATTGAAATCATGCAAATGACATTTTTCAATGGAATGGTTTAGTGTAAATAAATATGTTTTCAGAAGAGAAAAAGTAAATAAAGAGACAATTTAAAAATCCTAATTTTTTTAAATAAACGTTAGAATGTCATTTTAAAAGAAAATTAATCTGATTTTAAACTTTAAAATTGTTGGTATTTCTATTAAAATTTTGCGAATAAATTAAATTCAGTACTTTTAAATGTATGTTGGAAAGAGTTAGAACACCAAGTATTTTTGAATTTATAAGAAATTTCAAAGTAATAATTTTAAAGATAAGACTTTTAGAATATTATATTTCAAAAGGTTTGAAGCTATAGTTTTCTAAAGGAACAAACAAAGCCCAAACCAAGTTTTTAAATATGGATCAAATAAGAATTAGTGCCTATGTAAAACGGAAAAATGGAATAAGACTATAAAGGCGATAACACTGATTACTTTTGCAAATAGTAATAAGAAATCCTCGCAGAATGCGAAGCACACTAGAAATATCCTCGAGATGTTTTGATATATGTGTAAGCCATAAAATGGATATTTAAGTACACCTATATAAGTTTGGGAATGTGCTTATTGGAGGCTTACAAATAAAAGAACTACCAAGGTCTGAAGATACTATCAAAAAAATGAGATTAAGAGGAGATAGTAGAAAATATTAAACACATATGAAGTATATATTAGTAAACTTAAGCTGAGAAAGGGAAAGTGGGAAAGATTGTTCTCTAAAATTAATCAACATTAAGATATGAGGATTAAAAGGATGACCATTTTTGAAGGTCCGTGATGCTAGCTAGAAATATTTTGTTTCCTTTCAATGTTGTTCTATTTGTGTGAGTTATATGTATTGGTTATCGCTGAAATCTATGTACATTAGTAAAATTTGCATTTTTATATATTTTCTCGGTAGACCATATATTTTATGAAAAAAAGTAAAATAATGAAATTTCATATTGGATTCATTCAACCAATATAGAAAAATTTAAATTAAAATTGGAAGGCTAATAATAAATTAAGGCGAATTTATCAAAAATAACTATCAAAATAAAAGAAACTTTAGTTGTTAAGTTCTATAAGTGTTAAGAGTTTTAGAAAAGTAAATTTCAGTAGGTGGATAATAGAAAGGTAATCGATAAGTAAAAGGGGTCTAAGTTCATAATTCTCAAGGACTGAAATTTAATACAACACGGTTGATAGTTATTAAAAAAGAAAGACAAGTTTTTGGAAAAGTTAAAATTTTACTATGTAATTATGTAAGATTCACATGGATAACAAATAAAAAGGGAACCTAACGTTATAAATGAAGATATTTATACAAAGTTAAGTGTGCATATTGTAACGACCCGCCTTTTTGCCCGATTTTTCGCTAGTAATTAAACCGACTTAAATCGTTCATAAAGACGAATTGTTATGGGTACTTACATGATTTCACAAAATAACATAACTTTTTATTTCATTACAAATAAATATTACATCAGAGTTACCAGAAATACATCAGAGTACATCGATTTCACAGCGGAAGAAAACTAAAATCAGTGGAAGAATACGAATGCTCCAATACATCATAGCTCCAGCTAAACCAGAATCCAGCTCTAACCAACCCCAAGGATAAATCTGTAAACTAAACCACTAGGCTGCCCGTGCCAAATTATGGGCACCCAGAGTTTAGGTGTGGAACAATAAACTCCAGGTCATTCGTGGGACTGGTGTGAGAACTCAAAACAGTTACTGTTAGGTTCATTTTAAAGTTAGGAATTTCACTGGACCACGTCGCTAACGCGGAACGGGTTTACTCCATGTGAATTCCAGTGCATCGAAATTCGTTATGACTTTGGAAAATGAAGCTATCATAAGCTCGTCCCACATCACACAATGCAAGCGCACACCAGATGGGCGAGTTTTATCTTATGATAACCAAAAATGCTTTCATACGTGAAAATCCTTTTTTAATACTATAATATAGTGTGGTAAACAATTTCGCAAATAAATGTATTAATTCTAGATGGCATAATACCCATAATATTATGTCGCTATATATATACAAACCAAAACCGTATGGCTTGTATTGGAGATTGGATTTCCAACTTGATGATTCCTGGCACGAAAGATCAATCAGGGATACAAAACGAAGTGCCTCACGACTTTTTCGTCCATCACGAACACCAACTACACATTGTCAGCGTAGGTAAACGGTTTTCGACCAGACATGGCCCCTCCGAACATACCCAACTTCCACAGGCTCATAAGTGGTTTCCCACTGCTGCACAGCTTCATCATCAATTCATATATAAGTAAAAAACCTAACCGCCAGTTTCTCATCAATCCGGGGTGTGAGGTTTGTCGATATCACGTCATACACAAAGCTATGCTTCGATAAGCCGTTCTTTGATCATCACTAGCTCGTTTCATAACTCGGGTATGCCACATTGACAATTCACGACATATCACTGATTTCAACCAATGCATACCCTCTAAGTTCAAATGACTTAGAGATGAGGATAAAATATTGCCACAAATCTGATATACATTAACGGAAATAAGTGCTATGCGGTCAATTTCAATGTCAGACACACCATCCAAACAAGTCCCTTCTGGGTCTGAACGGAACAACAACCCAAAAATATTCAAATATGTTCAAGTCTCATGCCACTCTAACCTCGTATCGGCTGGCCTACCCAACCAAGACATTAGCAATTCAATCTGAACAATTCAAATATTCCCGGTCTTCATTCGTCGTTTACCAAGTCTTAAATTGCTTCATAACATCGTATTATTACTTGGAATGGTTTTCGAACATATACTCAATCCCAGTCTTTCCAAGTAATAAGCATACTTTAAAACAGTAGCTATGGTTTACACCGGCTTTTCAATTCAAATCTCCTCCCAAATATTTATCAATTCATTTATGACTCAAGATTTGAATTACTATAAATTTCATACATCTCGTTATCACCTTAACTCTTCTTTGAAATCAAAGATTATACTTTCACTTCAATTCTTACTTTTAATTTCCTTAAATCAAAGATTTGACTTAATCCCAATTACGATATGAATTTCCACAACTCAATCTCATTGGGTTTCAAGAATGATATTATTGAAGATATGATTCACGAAAAAACCCAAATCAATCGATACTGAATCATAAGTTACACAGAAATTGTATCCACTTATATTCGATATAAATTCTCATAATCAACAAATACTATAAGTGGAATAACGATATAATAATATCTTCCGAATTCCTCAGATAGTATACGTTTACATCATGAAATATTATACCACATATCGAAGATTATTTCTATCTAACTTATTTCAATCAGGTTGAGAAACCCATATCTTAATTAAAAGATTTATTCAACTCTTTGACATTAGATCTGGATAGAAATATCATCAACTTATCTTCAATATTAATTTCCGTATCCAACTCATATTATAAGCAGAATAACGGTGAATTACCTTTTAAATTCCTCAAATAGTAAGAGTTTTCATCTACCGAATTAATATCAAATATCCTTAGATTTATCTCCAACCATATCCAAAATTTTAAAATTGGAAAACCCATTTCAATTCCATAACCTTCGAACTATTTTATAAATCATACTTATAGTCAAATAATAATTCACGCTTATAAATTTCAAACCAATAACAACATTTGGAAATGTTACCAAAAGTACTGCTAAAAATAGCCATTTAAATCAAATAGATTTAAAATTATTCGAAATCCAAATATTCCAATTTCTAATCACCTTTAAATTTATAAAATAGGAATTATCATAAATTTTTCCGATTTAATAAACTTGTTTTATTCGATTTTTCGTCATGATCGCCAACTGCAAGTATAGCGATCTTTTCCAAATTTGTTTAAATATAACTTGAAAATCATACGTTGAAATTTTGAAATTTCCTTTGCTATTCAAAACTGTTATCATTTGCAATTCAACGTTTCTTATTTCAAGTCAAATTAATTTCAAATAATCAAGTTAAAACCGTTCAAAACTTGAAATCGATATTTACGAATTGTCGCATCGTAGTGCGTTCTATTCAAACCATATAATGATTTAAATATAAATTATTCAAATCCTTTTCAAATTTAATTTATATTTCCAAATCATCTGGAAACAATTTCAAATTGTATTTCAAATTAGATTTCGAATTTACCATCCCGTTGTCGAATCAGTTAGGGATAGCCAGGGAGAGCAGGAAACTTAATCTCCAAACCAAAGCCTAGACACTATCCTCTCTGTCATCCTAGAACGTTCTGGTGTATATTATATTATTATTATTATTAAGAGACATCGTTAATATATATAAAACCATATTCCAATTTCAAAATCTCATTACGAATTTAAATTGAAAATAATATTTTTACCAAAACTAGCTTCAGATAAATATAAAGATCATTATACAAAATCAATACATAGTTCAAATCTTTTTCCGATCCTAATTCTATATTTAAAAGTTGATATTTAATTCAAAACTTAAATTTTAAATATTATTTAATAATTAAATGAAATCATATATAGGAAGGAGAATTTAAATCGATCACCCATATATTTCCACAACCACGGATGTGTGTGTGTGTAATATCATGCAATGCAATCATATTTATCCAAATGAACCATATAATCAGATGGACACGAATTCATTCATCACAAACAACATTTTAACTGTGCACAAGCGTTACGGTCAATAACGCTCACCAGTGTTCAGTGTATTATCTAATTACATGAACAACCATTTAAACATCAACTTCCATCACACAATTATCATTAACTAATTATAATTATTCTCAGCTAATTATAATTAACTAATTTAAATAAATAATTTAAATTAGAAGTTCTCACCATTCGAGCTCCAACATCTTCATTATCAAGACGAACAGACCAACGAACCCTACCACCTCTCCTCGTACTACTCTCAATCCACTTCTATTAGCAGTCGGTAATTTTTGCTAATTATTATATATTGAAATGGAATTATTAACGATGCTCGCTATATATAATTATATATATCAGGATATTCATTTTATATTTTATATAAATTTATACTTAACAAAAATTGTCAAAATTATACATCATGTGTTCTATTTTCCAATATGATTCTAATGCCTTGGACGGCGAGTCAATCCGATATAAAATGAGCGAGGTATTGTTTTCTAAAGTTTAAACTATTTTAAACAAAAATAACTTAAATCACACACAAATCAATGAAGGCCCTGCCCATTCTCCACGTTCTAAACCAGCCCAAACTCCCTCTTCTTCTTCTTCCCTCACACACATCTCCTTCTTGCCATTTCCTGTAACCATTTGCTGCCGCGCACCGTGCATGTGCACAAACTAAAAACTCCACCGTTCTTCGATTCGTGACCATCAACAAACTTCTCTTCGTATTCTCATTCATCCGCACCTAACCGCCCAAGCTCTGTCCACCCCATCAAATTCCGATCATTATGCCGAGACTTTTAAGTGTATAGGAAACCGCGTGAACACACATATCGCGCACCCCGAATAACGACCGATCTTCACCAAACTTTGTGACATCGAAGCCTTATCCATCCTCGTTGTCATGCCACACTTCGTTTCGCGAACCGTCCCTCGTTTATCCAACAATCCTCAACCCTAGTTTCGAACAATTCCAATCATCGATGCGGAATCGAACCAACTTCGCACCAAAAATACTTGGTTCTTCGCTGATCTCAACGGTGCTGACGCCATCAATCCATTCTTCTCGGATTGAGAGATTTTAGTTTCCGAACATCTCAACACAAATTTCCATTTCTCTGTAAATCAGAGATTTCTTCTCCATTTATTGGTGAAATTTAGCTCCGTCAGTTTCTAAAAATCGAAAACCATGATCCAGACAACTTCTACATTGATCATATCATCTAAAACTGAATAGATTGGAAGATGTGGATTTTTATTTGGATGGAAACATGAATTTCCATTTACTAGAAACGAATAGAGAACTAAAAAGGAAGAATCATCTTTGATCGTAGATGCAAATTGAAGTTGGGGATTGATGTGCTTATATAGGCAATCCTAAGGGTTTTTTTGTCATTTAATCAAGGGACACTTGGATGATATCATGAAGCTAATCTCATGCATGATGACAACACATAAGGACACCTAGCCTTATCCTCATTAAAAAATTAGTTTATCCGAGTCACACATTTGCAATACTTATAAATGTAGCCAACTAAATGTAACACCTTATCACTTAAGATTTATTAAAATATATATAACTTATTTATAATTCAAAATATTTATCTATATTGTTCAGCAAATATATTTATATATACTTTACCAAAATTTGTATTAAATGGTTTAAAAAAATGCTTAATAAATTTTATAAACATCATTACAAATTATCTTACTTATTGATATTCAAAATTAAAAATCATCCTTACGAAATCTTAAAATTACTCATCCTTTACCAAATTCATATATTACAAATCAATATTATCAAAATTAGAAAATATAATTACTTAAACATAAATCTTATAAATATAATTTTTAAAATAAGTTTTCTTATAAGAATCATATTAAATAAAACAAAAATACTTATACAAAGTTAAAAATTCAGATTCAAACCTAATAAAATCAATTTATATCCAGAAAATCCAAAATTATATAAAAAAAAATCCAAATCAAATTTAGTTAAAATTCTGGGATGTTACATTCACCCCCTCCCCCTTTAGAAACTTTTCGTCCTCGAAAAGGAAGTCGAGTAAATTTAAACTCCTTTACAAATTTCAAATTCGCATTTCTCTCCTAACTTATCGGGAATGTAATGGTCGGAACCAAGGCTCATATCATTCTCAGGATACTTTGTCTGATTCTCGTTAAAGGTAGAGTCTAAGGAAACTTCTATGATCTCATGATTACTAGGGTCATCACAGGTTTTGTTTATAATCGAATTCTCTGAGTTAGACTTGAAGCTTCTACCACTACCACTAAGGAGAAACTAGAATAGATATTTTCTAGTACTTATAGGTCTATAACCCTAAGAAAATTTTAAAGTTTGGAAATTATCTTTCTAACTTACTCTTACGAAACCCATGATTTTCTTATCAATTATAAGACTAAGTGCTTAAATTAGAAATTTAAATATAAATTCTCAAATAATCTTTCCCTAATCATTTAATTATCTTGCAAAATAACATCTTGGCTAAATTCAGTATTAGAAATTCTATTGCCCTTAATACATATTCAAGTTCAATTTAAGAGGTAATTCAAAATACTGGTTTCAAATCTAAATTAATTCACTTGTCCATGGCTTTATCAGAGCAGGGAAAAAGGAAGAATTCAGAAATAAAGTTGGACATTTAAATTTCAAGCATGACAATTCGGGTGATATTCAAAAGATGACAATGGGTCGAGCAAAACCCAACGAAAAGGAAAGAGATAGAATTATATTTCCGAAATACTTGTTCTATTTCAAATTTTTATTCCAATCGTTTCATATCCCATATTAACCAATTAATAAGTTAAATTTATACTCATTTAATATTCATATTTTACTTGTCATATTCACCTAATCGAATAACTTTTTTTTTCTAAATCCACTTTAAAATTCAAAATATATATAACTCATTTTCATTCTTATTTAAGTATCAAATCTTGTTTAGAAAATTTTTCTTACTCAACTAGCCGGAAAATTTCTTAAACAGTTTTATTTAAAATACCATCACGCTTCTTCTGCGCACTCTGATTATGTGTATACATGTTCAAGCTAGGGTTGTTTCAAATATTAATCTTAACATTTTCAGAACTCACTTCTTCAAATTTAATATTTCAAAGATCAAAATTTTTCTACTTCGATGTTTGTTACGATTTATAAACTCATTCCAAACTTAAGCCAAAATCATCTTCTTAGACAAATTCTTAACTTAAGTCTAAATCATCTTTAGATCCTTAAGGGGTGGTATTGATATAATCTCTTAATGAATTTCCACACTTACGTATTCTGTAACAACCCGTATTTTGATAACATGTTAAAACCATAAATCAAGGCAGAATTAATTTTTAAAACAAGAATCAAGGGAAACGGGTTACGCCATTGTGTTCGTCTCGAAATTCTGCTTGGAAACAAGTCTAAGTTTTCGAAAATCGGAGTCCGTATGAGGGAGATATGGTCCTCCGAAGTTTCAGGAATTTTCAGAATAAAAAACAGCTCGAAATTTGAATTCGAATTTCGAATTCAAACTCCAGAACTGGCAGGGCGGGAAATTTCCCACCCACGACCAGGTCGACCTGGGGATCGACCATAGTGTCGACCTCCCAGGGACCAGGTCGACCATAGTGTCGACCTGCCTCCCGAACCCATTTTCTGAACCTAATGCATTCTGATGTATTTTGACTTGTTTCGTGACCAGATTCATCTGCCTAATCGTATATAAACAGCCTCCTAGCCTCATTCTCTTTACACCATTCTTCTCTAACCTTATGCTGCTCAAACTCTTGATGATCATGGCTTCTTCTTCCTCCTCTAAATTAAATTAAGATAAATTAAAACGCGAAGATTATTTCTTGAAGACTATGGCTAGGAATTTCATATTTGGGGATTTGCTTCTACAATCAAATCAAGATTCAACGATTCAGTAATTCGACGACAAATTTCTAGACTTGACTTCTACATCTAAATTTCTAAGAACACGATCTGTAAGTTCAAGTTACTTTTAGATAAAAAAACTATAAACTTGATATGGACATGTTATAAATTGGAATTGGACCTATGTATGATAATTGATTCATATCTATTCTTGTTCATCTTGGATCTTGACTTTTGGGAATATTGCTCTGGTCCTATTCATGTTGTAAATCAAACTCTTTCACGTCTATAACATTATTATGTCTATGACGTTGAAACTATTGTTAATGACCAAGGACTATGACTGTGAACATAAGACTATGCCTATGACTGTGAACATAAGACTATGCCTATGCCTATGACTGTGAACGTAAGACTATGCCTATGCCTATGACTGTGAACATAAGACTATTGCCTATGACTATGACAAGGACAATTGTGGCTAATTACCTATGACTCATGACCATGAGAATTATTGCCTATGATTATGAACATAGACTATTGTCTATGAACATGACCTTGAAATTGTTACTGTTAATTGCCTATGACTATTGCCTAGAACTATTTTGGATAATTATCCATGACTATTGTGATTTAATCGCTTATGGTTCATAACTATGAGATTTCTACATATGACCATGACTATGATCATTGTGGTTAATTGCCTAAGACTATTTGATTGTTCATGCCCATAACACTATAACCATGTTGTACACCGAATTGGCATTTTGTTGGATCTCATACCTAGGGTGTGACTTGCTTAGTTTATTCGCTATTATGTACACCAAAACCATTGGATCCATTATCCTTGTATTTTGCTTGATTTTGCATGCCTATTCTTTTATGTCAACTTTTATCATGACTATCGCCTTATTTGGCTAGATTTGAAATCCTATTATTTTCTATATGCTAGTGATGTTGTAACCAATTATCTCAAGTTATACCATGCTAGTCTTGTAATCCCTTTTATCTCTTTATGCTCGTCACTTTTGCCTATCATAGTTTTGATGTTATTCCCTTTATTTCGGGATTTGGATTTACTTGTAATATAGATCGATTCACGTTTACATGCGATGCGAATACGATTTGGGTAGATTAGGCAAAACATGAATTGGTTATGAATATGAATTATGAACATGATAATAGGCAAAACTTGAAACATGAACATTGTTATAACTTGAATCTGGATGTGGACATGAAACTCGCCATGAAACTCGACACGAACTTGACATAAATCTTGAACATGGACATGACACTAGAATGAACTTGAAAATGGCCAACTCGAGGTTGGGTTGAGTTTGCAGTGTAATCCTGCCCGGAACCACCCAGAAAATCCAGTTACTGCAAACAATAGGATCCAATGTGGGTAGTTGGTCATATCGCACTTGAAAACCCGAGGTCAGACTGAGTTGTGGTGTAATTCTGCCCGGAACTGCCCGGCATATCCAGTGACCACAACAACAGGTCTGATGTGAGAGGTTGGGGTGCATTAATGAATTAATGCCACATGATAGGGTTAAGTCATGAACATGAAAGACAACATTTAACCAACTTGACACATGATTCGTAGGGCTAAGTGATGAACTTGAACGACAACACTTAGCCAAATTTGACATGACAAGTAGGCGGGTTAAGTCACAAACTTGAATGACAACACTTAACCAACTTGACATGCTAGACTGATAAGGGTTAAGTCACGAATTTAAATGACAACACTTAACCCATTGGACGGAAACCCTAGTTACGCGGTCCGTTTCAGCAGTAACCCACTAGATGTTTCATGGTACCCTGGAACTAGGCAGGGTGGGGCACGATTACTGGGCTGATTGTAAGCGACCAGAATGACTGCTGTGTTGGTGTGCCAGTGTAGGTTAAGGCGGGCTATGGTCGTGCACGTGGTCCGGAGTTGAAAAAGCAGGCATTGGGCATCAGTAGGTTTATCTGTGCATGCTTGATTCGTGTCGGTGGTTGGCACCATAGGGCTTGATACACCCTATGGTGGACCTAGCACAAGTGACTACATTCGTGATAGGACCGTATGACAAAGACACACGACGAGCTAGAACTTGTAGGGAGCCGATCGATTAGTGGATCGTTCCGTTGGACCTAGTAATGGGTCATTTCATGATATTGGGCCAAGGGATCATTTCATGATTAATATAAGACATGGGTTTGGGATTCTAGTACAGTTGATGCAGCAAACCTTGAATATGTGATGCTATACTTGATTTATACTTGAATTATCATGATATCTTAGTCTATCTTGCAAATCTTGACAGCATCCTTATGTTTACTTTCAATTTATACGTGTCATGTTACCTTTACTTGTTTTTATGCTGAAAGTAACTTGGAATTACCAGTCTTTATGACTGACCCGTTTTCTTTCGCCTCTTTTCCTTTCATTTCCCCCCAGGTTCTCAGGGAGGAAACTCTAGCACTTAGCTTGGATTTCGCTTGCTTTCGGTTCAGCTCATGTATGGTTTGATCTTGAGCTATGCTATGGCTGCATTTCTGCTACCTTTGGGGAATTAAGCTACTTTTGTTGTTTTAAGATTATGCTTCTTTGTTTATGCAAGACAGAATTTGTTGTAATGGAAAATAATGACCTTCGCTATTTGGTACTTTGGATGTAAAAGGTTTTGACTCTTTTTTTGAAAGTAATGAAATTTATCTTTTGATTCTTTTGCTGTTTTATCTATGTTCTGTCTTGTGATATTTTTGTGTTTGTTTACCTCGATAACGCTCCTACAAAACTAGGGCATTCCCTTTGTGAGTGACCCTAGCAGAGGTGGGGTGTTACATTTGGTATTAGAGTAGAAGGTTACCAGACTGGGAAAAAGTTTTTAAAAAACCTTCTGAAATTATTTTCAAAACCGTTTACAAAGAAGCATTTTTTCAAGAAAAGTCTTGTTTTATTTAAAGGCTATTCCCCAAAAGCCATTAGCACTATCCTTTGTTTCCTCGTTTGAATCTCTTCTTTTACATTTCAGCATGTCTGGGAATCTTTACTTTCTAGAGGGCGTGCCAATACCTGGCTGGTTCAGGAGGTACTTAGAGGCTAGGGCCAACGATGCAGGCCCAGCAGATATTCCTCCTCCAGCTGCAGCGATTCCTCCTCCTCCCCCTCCTCGTGCAATTACTTTCTCAAAGATCTATAAAGATTTTCGGGCCATGGGTGGAAAGGATTTCAAGGGAACTGAATCATTCGTAGAAGCGAGGAACTAGCTCAAAGAAACTGAGGATCTGTTCGTTATCTTCGAGGTGGACGATAGGCAGAAGGTACAGTTGGCGGTATGGTTGCTCAAAGACGAAGCTTCCTATTGGTGGGAAGTCATTAACGCCGAGAGGCCGGTTGAAACATGGGTGGATTTCAGAATAAGGTTTGAGATGAAATTCCTCTCGCAAGCTGAATGAAGTCTACAGCTAGAAAAATTCTTATCTCTTAAGCAAGGAAGTATGACGGTCAAGGAGTACGTCAATCAATTCAATCAGCTGGCTCGGTTTGGACTGGACTTAGTAAATACCCCTCATAAGAAGGCTCTCCGTTTTGTCAAAGGATTGAATGAGCCACTTCACAGCTTGGCCATGACCCACGTACCTATGGGGGATACTTACGAAAAGCTAGTAGACATGGCGCTCTTAAATGAAGAAGACAAGAATGGCAAGAAGGAGGTCAAGGCGAATGAGTCTCAAAACAAGAAGGTAAACTCCGAGAAAGGAGGCAAGAATAACAGCAACAATAATGATAACAAGACACGTGAGAAAAGAAAATGCTACTTCTATGGTATTGAGGGGCATATAGTCCAGGATTGTAGAAAGAAGAAGATGATGATGGGAGCATGCTTTCAGTGTGGTGATACTGGACATATCAGCAAGAATTGCCCTAAGAAGCAAGGGCAAGGCTCGCAGGTAGGACCTTCTGGGGGTACATCTTTAACTTCTTCTCCTAGATGCTTTGTTTTATCTTGCTTATCTTCTCAATCCTATCTTGAGAACCTTAGGTTGAAACCTTTTGGATGTAAACATGTGCTTGAAACATGTTATGGTTGAAGTTTGCAAATGGTTGCAAGTGGTTGCTCGTGGTTGTATAACACACATTAGGCACTAGATCGACTCAGACACATTTTCATATTGCATATGCATGAGTGTTTATACTTGTTTATGGATGAAATTGAATGTGTTATCATGTGAATGTTGCATATGGATGGATGTTTGTACACATATATAGTGTTTATGTGACTAGGACTATTTGCATACATGTTGGATTCATGGCACCAAACATATTTTGCATTAAGAAGATCAATCAGGCCTGATCATTTGCGTTAGATAAGGAACATATACACACACTTTCTACATATGTTCATACAGCATTAGAAATCTTTTAAGGACAATGGTTGCTTGTGGATGATGGTTGAGTAGATGGTTGATTGGATGACAGGATGCATTCTTCTTAACTTGAAGATTTCGGGGACGAAATCCTTTAAGGAGGGGAGAATGTAACAACCCATGTTTTGATAACATGTTAAAACCATAAATCAAGGCAGAATTAATTTTTAAAACAAGAATCAAGGGAAACGGGTGGCGCCATTGCGTTCGTCTCGAAATTCTGCTTGGAAACGAGTCCGAGTTTTCAAAAATCGGAGTCCGTATGAGGGAGATATGGTCCTCCGAAGTTTCAGGAATTTTCAGAATCAAAAACAGCTCCGAATTCAAACTCTAGAACTGGCTGGGCGGGAAATTCCCCGCCCAGGACCAGGTCGACCTAGGGGTCGACCTGGTGTCGACCTCCCAGGGACCAGGTCGACCATAGTGTCGACCTGGGGGTCGACCTGCCTCCCGAACCCATTTTCTGAACCTGATGCATTCTGATGTATTTAGACTCGTTTCGTGACCAGATTCATCTGCCTAATCCTATAAAAATAGCCTCCTAGCCTCATTCTCTTTACACCATTCTTCTCTAACCTTATGTTGCTCAAACTCTTGATGATCATGGCTTCTTCTTCTTCCTCTAAATTAAATTAAGATAAATTAAAATGCGAAGATTATTTCTTGAAGATTACGGCTAGGAATTTCATATTTGGGGATTTGCTTCTACAATCAAATCAAGATTCAACGATTAAGCAATTCAACGACAAATTTCTAGACTTGACTTCTGCATCTAAATTTCTTAGACCATGATCTGTAAGTTCAAGTTACTTTTAGATAAAAAACTATAAACTTGATATGGACATGTTATAAATTGGAATTGGACCTATGTATGATAATTGATTCATATCTATTCTTGTTCATCTTGGATCTTGACTTTTGGAAATATTGCTTTGGGCCTATTCATGTTGTAAATCAAACTCTTTCATGTCTATAACATTATTATGTCTATGACGTTGAAACTATTGTTAATGTCCAAGGACTATGACTGTGAACATAAGACGATGCCTATGCCTATGACTATGAACATAAGACTATGCCTATGCCTATGACTGTGAACGTATGACTATGCCTATGCCTATGACTGTGAACATAGGACTATTGCCTATGACTATGACAAGGACAATTGTGGCTAATCACCTATGACTCATGACCATGAGAATTATTGCCTATGCTTATGAACATAGACTATTGTCTATGACCATGACCTTGAAACTATTACTGTTAATTGCCTATGACTATTGTCTAGAACTATTTTGGATAATTATCTATGACTATTGTGATTTAATCGCTTATGGTTCATAACTATGAGATTTCTACCTATGACCATTACTATGATCATTGTGGTTAATTGCCTAAGACTATTTGATTGTTCATGCCCATAACACTATAACCATGTTGTACACCGAATTGGCATTTTGTTGGATCTCATACCTAGGGTGTGACTTGCTTAGTTTATTCGCTATTATATACACCAAAACCATTGGATCCATTATCCTTGTATTTTGCTTGATTTTGCATGCCTATTCTTTTATGTCAACTTTTATCATGACTATCGCCTTATTTGGCTAGATTTGAAATCCTATTATTTTCTATATGCTAGTGATGTTGTAACCAATTATCTCAAGTTATACCATGCTAGTCTTGTAATCCCTTTTATCGCTTTATGCTCGTCCCTTTTGCCTATCATAGTTTTGATGTTATTCCCTTTATTTCGGGATTTGGATTTACTTGTAATATAGATCGATTCACGTTTACATGCGATGGGAATACGATTTGGGTAGATTAGGCAAAACATGAATTGGTTAAGAATATGAATTATGAACTTGATAATAGGAAAAACTTGAAACATGAACACTGTTATAACTTGAATCTGGATGTGGACATGAAACTCGCCATGAAACTTGACATAAATCTTGAACATGGACATGACACTAGAATGAACTTGAAAATGGCCAACTCGAGGTTGGGTTGAGTTTGCAGTGTAATCCTGCCCGGAACCGCCCGGCAAATCCCGTTACTGCAAACAATAGGATCCAATGTGGGTAGTTGGTCATATCGCACTTGAAAACCCGAGGTCAGACTGAGTTGTGGTGTAATTCTGCCCGGAACCGCCCGACATATCCAGTGACCACAACAACAGGTCTGATTTGAGAGGTTGGGGTGCATTAATGAATTAATGCCACATGATAGGGTTAAGTCATGAACATGAAAGACAACATTTAACCAACTTGACACATGATTCGTAGGGCTAAGTCATGAACTTGAACGAAAACACTTAGCCAAATTTGACATGACACGTAGGCGGGTTAAGTCACGAACTTGAATGACAACACTTAACCAACTTGACATGCTAGACTGATAAGGGTTAAGTCACGAATTTAAATGACAACACTTAACCTATTGGACGGAAACCCTAGTTACGCGGTCCGTTTCAGCAGTAACCCACTAGATGTATCATGGTACCTTGGAACTAGGCAGGGTGGGGCACGATTACTGGGCTGATTGTAAGCGACCAGAACGACGGCTGTGTTGGTGCGCCAGTGTAGGTTCAGGCGGGCTATGGTCGTGCACGTGGTCCGGAGTTGAAAAAGCAGGCATTGGGCATCAATAGGTTTATCTGTGCATGCTTGATTCGTGTCGGTGGTTGGCACCATAGGGCTTGATACACCCTATGGTGGACCTAGCACAGGTGACTACATTCGTGATAGGGCCATATGACACAGACACACGACGAGCTAGAACTTGTAGGGAGCCGATCGATTAGTGGATCGTTCCGTTGGACCTAGTAATGGGTCATTTCATGATATTGGGCCAAGGGATCATTTCATGATTAATATAAGACATGGGTTTGGGATTCTAGTACAGTTGATGCAGCGAACCTTGAATATGTGATGCTATACTTGATTTATACTTGAATTATCATGCTATCTTAGTCTATCTTGCCAATCTTGACAGCATCCTTATGTTTACTTTCAGTTTATACATGTCATGTTACCTTTACTTGTTTTTATGCTGAAAGTCACTTGGACTTACAAGTCTTTATGACTGACCCGTTTTCTTTCGCCTCTTTTCCTTTCGTTTCCCCCCCAGGTTCTCAGGAAGGAAACTCTAGCACTTAGCTTGGATTTCGCTTGCTTTCGGTTCAGCTCATGTATGGTTTGATCTTGAGCTATGCTATGGCTGCATATCTGCTACCTTTGGGGAATTAAGATACTTTTGTTGTTTTAAGATTATGCTTCTTTGTTTATGCAAGACAGAATTTGTTGTAATGGAAAATAATGACCTTGGCTATTTGGTACTTTGGATGTAAAAGGTTTTGACTCTTTTTTTTTTAAGTAATGAAATTTATCTTTTGATTCTTCCGCTGTTTTATCTATGTTCTGTCTTGTGATATTTCTGTGTTTGTTTACCTCGATAACGCTCCTCCAAAACTAGGGCATTCCCTTTGTGAGTGACCCTAGCGAAGGTGGGGTGTTACATATTCTTTCTAATTCTTAAGTATAGTTTACTTCTACAATATCCCTTTTTGTTATTAACAAAATAGTTTGTTTTGCATTATAACATATTGTCCTTACACTATATTCCTTTAAAATTTCTAACATATCAAAATGGTTCAAGTATTCCTTGATGTCTTAATTGAAACCATATAGTCATCCCACTTTCGAAACTCGAAAATAACTACTGATGGTACCATGGTAATCTGTAAAATCATCCTCGAGCGACTAGAGTGTGACCCTATATCTACCTAGTATTTATTGGACTTCGTATATATGTTAGCTAGGCGTATATACAAAATCCCCATATACTCGATAGTCTAATCATGACATCGAATACAAATACTCGAATTTTTTTATTAAAAGTTATCTTTCAAAATGATACGTCCTTTAAAACAATTTACTTCTTGTTTCAAAATATTCCATTTTCAGAGTATGCTCTCTCGATCATAATATTCTGGAACCTCATTCTAGGGCATTTCTAACCCTATCTCTAATGAGATATTATAACTCTGATGAGTGCTATCTTTAGTTCAAAATATGTCGTACCCGATAGTTTTGTATAACCTAGCTCTAATACCAAAATGTAACGACCCGCCTTTTTGCCCGATTTTCCGCCGGTAATTAAACCGACTTAAATCGTTCATAAAGACGAATTGTTATGGGTACTTACATATTTTCACAAAATAACAGAACTTTTTATTTCATTACAAATAAAATTACATCAGAGTTACCAGGAATACATCAGAGTAATCGATTTCACAGCGGAAGAAAACAAAATTCAGTGGAAGAATACAAATGCTCCAATACATCATAGCTCCAGCTAAACCAGAATCCAGCTCTAACCAACCCCAAGGCTAAATCTGCAAACTAAACCACCAGGCTGCCCATGCAAAATTATGGGCACCTAGAGTTTAGGTGTGGAACAATAAACTCCAAGTCAGTCATGGGACTGGTGTGAGAACTCAAAACAATTATTGTTAGGTTCATCTTAAAGTTAGGAATTTCACTGGACCACGTCGCTAACGCGGAACTGGTTTACTCCATGTGAATTCCAGTGCAGCGAAATTCGTTATGACTTTGGAAAATGAAGCTATCATAAGCTCGTCCCACATCACACAATGCAAGCGCACACCAGATGGGCGAGTTTTATCTTATGATAACCAAAAATGCTTTCATACGTGAAAATCCTTTTTTAATACTATAATATAGTGTGGTAAACAATTTCGCAAATAAATGTATTAATTCTAGATGGCATAATACCCATAATATTATGTCGCTATATATATACAAACCAAAACCGTATGGCTTGTATTGGAGATTGGATTTCCAACTTGATGATTCTTGGCATGAAAGAACAATCAGGGATACAAAACGAAGTGCCTCACGACTTTTTCGCCCATCACGAACACCAACTACACATTGTCAGCGTAGGTAAACGGTTTTCGACCAGACACGACCCCCCGAACATACCCAACTTCTCCAGGTTCATAAGTGGTTTCCCAATGCTGCACAGCTTCATCATCAATTCATATATAAGTATAAAACCTAACCGCCAGTTTCTCATCAATCCAGGGTGTAAGGTTTGTCGATGTCACATCATACACAAAGTTATGCTTCGATAAGCTATTCTTTGATCATCACTAGCTCATTTCACAACTCGGATATGCCACATTGACAATTCACGACATATCACTGATTTCAAACAATGCATACCCTCTAAGTTCATATGACTTAGAGATGAGGATAAAATATTGCCACAAATCCGATATACATTAACGGAAATAAGTGTTATGCGGTCAATTTCAATGTCAGACACACCACCCATACAAGTCCCTTTTGGGTCTGAACGGAACAACAACCTGAAAATATTCAAATATGTTCAGGTCTCATGCCACTCATAACCTCGTATCGGGTGGCATACCCAACCGAGACATCAGCAATTCAATCAGAACAATTCAAATATTCCCGGTCTTCATTCGTCGTTTACCAAGTCTTGAATTGCTTCATAACGCCGTATTATTACTTGGAATGGTTTTCGAATATATACTCGATCCCGGTCTTTCCAACTAATAAGCGTACTTCAAAATAGTAGCTATGGTTTACACCGGCTTTTCAATTCAAATCTCCTCCCAAATATTTATCAATTCATTTATGACTCAAGATTTGAATTACTATAAATTTCATACATCTCGTTATCACCTTAACTCTTCTTTAAAATCAAATATTATACTTTCACTTCAATTCTTACTTTTAATTTCCTTAAATCAAAGATTTGACTTAATCCCAATTACGATATGAATTTCCACAACTCAATCTCATTGGGTTTCAAGAATGATATTATTGAAGATATGATTAACGACAAAACCCAAATCAATCGATATTGAATCATAAGTTACACAGAAATTGTATCCACTTATATTCGATATAAATTCTCATAATCAACGAATACTATAAGTGGAATAATGATATAATAATATCTTCCAAATTCCTCAGATAGTATACGTTTACATCATGATATTTTATACCACATATTGAAGATTATTTCTATCTAACTTATTTCAATCGGGTTGAGAAACCCGTATCTTAATTAAAAGATTTATTCAACTTTTTGACATTAGATCTGGATAGAAATACCACCAACTTAGCTTCAATATTAATTTCCGTGTCCAACTCATATTACAAGCAGAATAACGGTGAATTACCTTTTAAATTTCTCAAATAGTAAGAGTTTTCATCTACCGAATTAATATCAAATATCCGAAGATTTATCTCCAACCATATCCAAATTTTTAAAAGTGGAAAACCCATTTCAATCCCATAACCTTCGAACTATTTTATAAATCATACTTGTAGTCAAATAATAATTCACGCTTATAAATTTCAAACCAATAACAACATTTGGAAATGTTACCAAAAGTATTGCTAAAAATAGCCATTTAAATCAAATAGATTTAAAATTATTTGAAATCCAAGTATTCCAATTCTAATCACCTTTAAATTTATAAAATAGGAATTATCATAAATTTCTCCAATTTAATATACTTGTTTTATTCGATTTTTCGTCATGATCGCCAACTGCAAGTATAGCGATCTTTTCCAAATTTGTTTAAATATAACTTGAAAATCATACGTTGAAATTTTGAAATTTCCTTTGCTATTCAAAACTGTTATCATTTGCAATTCAACGTTTCTTATTTCAAGTCAAATAAATTTCAAATAATCAAGTTAAAACCATTCAAAACTTGAAATCGATATTTACGAATTGTCGCATCATAGTGCATTCTTTTCAAACCATATAATGATTTAAATATAAATTATTCAAATCCTTTTCAAATTTAATTTATATTTCCAAATCATTTGGAAACAATTTCGAATTATATTTCAAATTAGATTTCGAATTTACCATCCCGTTGTCGAATCAGTTAGGGATAGCCAGGGAGAGCAGGAAACTGAATCTCCAAACCCAAGCCTAGACACTATCCTTTATGTCATCCTAGAACGTTCTGGTGTATATTTTATTATTATTAAGAGACATCGTTAATATATATAAAACCATATTCCAATTTCAAAATCTCATTTCGAATTTAAATTGAAAATAATATTTTTACCAAAACCAGCTTCAGATAAATATAGAGATCATTATATAAAATCAATACATAGTTCAAATCGTTTTCCGATCCTAATTCTATATTTACAAATTGATATTTAATTCAAAACTAAAATTTTAAATATTATTTTATAATTGAATGAAATCGTATATAGGAAGGAGAAATTAAATCGATCTCCCATATATTTCCACAACCACGGATGTGTGTGTGTAATATCATGCAATGCAATCATATTTATCCAAATGAACCATATAATCAGATGGACACAAATTCATTCATCACAAACAATATTTTAACTGTGCACAAGCGTTACGGTTAATAACGCTTACCAGTGTTTAGTGTATTATCTAATTACATGAACAACCATTATAACATCAACATCCATCACACAATTATCATTAACTAATTATAATTATTCTCGGCTAATTATAATTAACTAATTTAAATAAATAATTTAAATTAGAAGTTCTCACAATTCGAGCTCCAACATCTTCATTATCACGACGAACAGACCAACGAACCCTACCACCGCTCCTCGTACTGCTCTCAATCCACTTCTATTAGCAGCTGGTAATTTCTGCTAATTATTATATATTGAAATGGAATTATTAACGATGCTCGCTATATATAATTATATATGTCATGATATTCATTTTATATAAATTTATACTTAACAAAAATTGTCAAAATTATACATCATCGTGTTCTATTTTCCGATATGATTCTAACGCCTTTGACGGCGAATCAATCCGATATAAAATGAGCGAGATATTGTTTTCTAAAGTTTAAACTAATTTAAACAAAAATAAATTAAATCATACCCAAATCAATGAAGGCCCGACCCATTCTCCACATTCAAAACCAGCCCAAACTCCCTCTTCTTCTTCTTCCCTCACGCACATCTCCTTCTTTCCATTTCCTGTAACCATTTTCTACCGCGCACCGTGCATGTGCACAAACCAAAAACTCCACCGTTCTTCGATTCGTGACCATCAACAAACTTCTCTTCATATTCTCGTTCATCTGCACCTAACCGCCCAAGCTCCGGTCACCCCCATCAAATTCCGATCATTATGCCGAGACTTTTAAGCGTACAGGAAACCGCGTGAACACACATATCGGGCACCCCGAATAACGACCGATCTTCACCAAACTTTGCGACATCGAAGCCCTATCCATCCTTGTTACCATGCCACACTTCGTTTCGCCAACCGTCCCTCGTTTCTCCAACAATCCTCAACCCTAGTTTCGAACAATTCCAATCATCGATGCGTAATCGAACCAACTTCGCACCAAAAATACTAGGTTCTTCGCTGACCTCAACGGTGTTGACGCCATCGATCCGTTCTTCTCGGATTGAGAGATTTTAGTTTCCGAACATCTCAACACAAATTTCCATTTCTCTGTAAATCAGAGATTTCTTCTCCGTTTATTGATGAAATTTCGCTCCGTCAGTTTCTAAAAATCGGAAACCATGATCTGGACAACTTCTACATTGATCATTTCATCTAAAACTGAATAGATTGGAAGATGCGGATTCTTATTTGGATGGAAACATGAATTTCCATTTACTGGAAATGAACAGAGAACTAAAAAGGAAGAATCAGCTTTGATCGTGAGATGCAAATTGAAGTTGGGGATTGACGTGCTTATATAGGCAATCTTAAGGGTGTTTTTGTCATTTATTCAAGGGACACTTGGATGATATCATGGAGCTAATCTCATGCATGATGATAACACATAAGGACACCTAGCCTTATCCTCATTATAAAATTAGTTTATCCTAGTCACACATTTGCAATACTTATAAATGTAGCCAACTAAATGTAACACCTTATCACTTAAGATTTATTAAAATATATATAACTTATTTATAATTCAAAATATTTATCTATATTATTCAGCAAATATATTTATATATACTTTAACAAAATTTGTACTAAATGGTTTAAAACAAATGCTTAATAAATTTTATAAACATCATTACAAATTATCTTACTTATTAATATTCAAAATTAAAAATCATCCTTACGAAATCTTAAAATAACTCATCCTTTACAAAATTCATATTTTACAAATCAATATTATCAAAACCAGAACATATCATTACTTAAACATAAATCTTATAGATATAATTTTTTAAAATAAGTTTTCTTATAAGAATCATATTAAATAGAACAAAAATACTTATACAAAGTTAAAAATTCATATTCAAACCTAATAAAATCAATTTATATCCAAAAAATCCAAAATTATATAAAAAAATCCAAATAAAACTTAGTTCTAGGATGTTACACATATATTTTGAAAAAAATTATGAAAATTATTTATGAAAGTTTTCTCATAAATATTATAGCTTTAAAATTTTTTATGTGGATGCACTTTGAAAGGATTTAAAATGGTTTTCAGGTACCACAACGTAGCACTAAAAAAGATAGATAAATGGATTGATCTAGATTTGGCTACATGATTGGATCTGTTGCGAACATATACTATGAGATTGACAAGGGACAAGTTGGTGAATGGAACGTTTTATAAAATGTCTTGTATATAAGTGAAAAGCTCTTTAAAAGATGAATTTTAAAATTAAAAAGTTTTTTATCTTTAAAAACAAAAACTAAACTTATACAAATTATATTTGGAAATATTAGAAATGAAACGGAGATATAAGAGATGGTTTTGTGGTATGAGGAAAAGGACACGTAAGAAAATAAGTAATTTTTCATCGAATCCTTTTTCTAGCGTAAGAAATTAGGTTAAAAAAATGATTTTTTTCTAAATCTAGAGGTTAGTGATAATATCCTAAGGTTATTGATGATAATGTTTGAATGCAAAATTGATCAAACTATACTTTTATTTGGTGGAGGCATAGAATAATATGAGTGAAAATCTGTTTTGAGTTTCCAAAAATGCATTCATATAGAATTGACGGTATATTTAAGAAGTTGGCATTCTGCTTTTGAAAAGATATTTAGAAAGAATTAATCATATTGGATGCACCAATTAGAAATTATTATTCATGCGGATTATATGTATGATGCACTATGCATTGATGCACAGATTATTGCAAATTTAATTGTACAATAAATGATTGCTAGTATAGAATAAATGCGCAAAAGTTTACATGATTGAGCACTTATCGAATTTCAAGGATGAAATTCTTTAACGAGGAGAATATAACAACCCACACTTTTACAGTAATTAACTAAGATAAATCTAAATAACAAATTTTGAAAATGGTAAAATTAGACATTTTACAAATGTTGAAATTTAGCCATGAAACATATATCATTGCGTTCGTGGTGATTTTCTAAAAAAATCATATATAATGTTTTCTGATCAAAACTCAATTGAATAAGTTATCTCCATTTAAAGTTTTAACATCGAAAATAATTACGCATATAAATTTTGAAATTTACTTAATTATGACTGATTGATTGCTAACAAGTATTAACTATTAAGTTAGTGTTATAAAACGAACACAGGACAGAAGAAACCAGGGAGAGAGGACATTTCTATTCATTCAGATGTGTATTTATTTCTGTTACATTAGCTCCTTTATATATAGGTTTTGGAGCGGATGTTTAACTTATTCCCATGATGTGGGACTAAGCAAAAAACTAATAAAAGCATATTCACTCTTATATATATTACAACAATTATATATATTACAACACTCCTCCTTGAATATGCGTCTTCAAAATCTTGCATGCTCTGCTAACTTGAAGTTGTCCCTTTTAAAACATGTATGATGATTTCTCCCCCTTATTATTACCTTGCTTGCATATATACATTCAGTCGATACAATTATTGTCTGTTGCCTTCAAAACTCTATCAGGAAAACCCAATGGGAAAAACCTTGAACGAGAAAAAGTATGAATATCAAATTAAAATGATATTCCTTAAAAGAGTTTGATGCTTCAGGATCAAAACAATGCCTCACTAAATATCTTTTTATGAAAAAACCTATGGGAAAAATGATAAACAAGGAAAAGAGTGCAAATTTATTTCATCTTTAGGTAACATATTTTACAATGTTACCGTAAGGGTTGATACATCAGGATCAAGATAATACCTTATTAAAAACCTTACTAACAAAAACCCAATGGGAAAAATATTAGTGAAGGAAAAGAGTACATTATAGCATACTTTTATATGCTCCCCCTTATTTATAACTCATTATTCAATTAGTCTATTGATGTAGTTGACGCATGCCAATTTTTTACATCATCTTCTGGAATGTTGATTTGGAAATTGCCTTTGAGAACATATCTACCCGCTTATACTGAACTAAATTTGTTTCTCCTCTTTCTTATTATCGTTTCATTCATGTGTGAAGAAAAATTTACAAGAAATGTGCTCCATCCTATCACCCTTGACATAATTTACTTGAATCTGAGCTATGCAAACTTCCTTGTCTTCTACATAAATAATAGTTTACTGCATCAAAAGATGTTTGATACTTGTAACACCCCACGTTCGTTAATGTCACTCACAAAGGGAATGCATTAAGTTTCATGGAGCGTTATAATTAAACAGAACGAATATTACAAGACGAATAAAGTAGTACTTCAAAAATTTATGACTTTATTGCAATGGAAACAGAAATAGGTTTGGTTACACCTTCAAAACAACAAAACCAAGTACATAATATCAGTCTTGTATAAAAGCCTTCAGAATACAAAACTTTAAAGCCATAATCCCCAACAGAAAATGCCATAAGCAGAATCAAAGCCAAGAAAAATATCTTTCAACTTCAAGCTGGAAGAAAGAGACATCTGAACTAAGCTTGAGTATTTCCTCCCTGAGAACCGGGGGGAGCGAAAGAAAAGAGGCAAAACAAACTAGGTCAGACATTAGTCTGGTGAGTCCAGTAACTTTAACGATATAATCATTAAAGTAACAGGATAAGAACTTAAACTGGAAAGTAAGAAATGACTGTATATAAGAATGCATGACAAGGTAGGCAAGATGAATAAGATAAACGTTGATTGCGCTTCTAATCACGATAGGGTAATTACTACACTGCACCAATGCTAAATATATCGCACCGTTACTAGTTCCATACTGAAAATTGATCCCAACCTCGCAATTGGTAGCCCTCAGGCGTAACATCTAGTAAGGGATATCTACCCCATACAATCCTTAACAACCTACTTGCCCATAATAGATATTAGATCTCCCCATACTACCCCTAATTGATCGACTCCCTAACTCGCATGTATTCATTACTTGTGTCATTCGGCCCTGCTTGTTTGTGGATACCTGTGCTGGTCCCACCATGGGGTGTATCAATCCCTATGATGGCAACTCGACACAATTCAAGATGCACAGTGTATGACTACTGATGCCGAGTGCCTGCTTTTTCCACTCCGGAGCACGTGCACGCCCGTATTCCGTCGGAACCTACACTGACGCACCACCCGCCGCTATTTTGACCGCTTATAATTAGCTCAGTAATCGTGCCCCACCCTGCCTAGTTCAAGGTACCGTGATACATCTATGTGGGTTACTGCTGAAATGGCTCCGCGTTATTAGGGTTTCCTAACCAACATCTTATAACGGTTAAGTGTTCTCAATATAACCTAACCCCATCCATCTGTTTTAATTAACATGTTGTATTGGTTAAGTGTCGCCTATCCATATGTCACTTAACCTTCCCACTGATTCATGCATGTTTATTTAACGGTTAAGTTTGTGGGCCTATATATACTAATATTACCCACCTACCCAAGATTTACTTAACCCCTTTACTTATCAAGTCCATATGTATTATTGGTTAAGCTTGCCTTAACCCTATCCACTTTGTTTATGTAATATTGGTTAAGTTGTCTTCTTACCCATGTTAACTTAACCCCACCCACCTAACTCGTTTAGGTATCATATTCAGCATTAATTAGTTATTAATGCATAGACCTCTCACATTAAGTCGATCACTTGTGGCCGCTGGATATGCCGGGCGGTTCCGGGCAGACTTCCACCACGAGCCAGACTTAACCTCGTGTCAAAGCATCTAATTTATGCCTTTGACCTCTCACATTAGACTGACGTTTGCATTTGCTGGATATGTCGGGCGGTTCCGGGCAGTCTTATACCGCAAACCAAGTCTAACCTCGTGTCTTAGGCGTTCATCTTTTAGCCAATTTACATATTTACTGTCCAAGTTTAGATTTATATGTAAATAATCCACAAGTGTTGTCAATTCAAGCTATGCCACATTTACTTGTTATGCCCAAAATTACTTAATTAAGTTATACCCAATTCCCCGCGTTTCAATCGCATGTACAACAAGGTCCAAAAATAAAACGGAGGGGGATAAAGGAGAAACACAAGAATTGACATAAGGAACAAAATATGCATGTAAAGGTGTACCCAACTGAAGAATCATGTTTCCAATAGACATGTTGTACATTAACAATAAGTATGGCTAAACTGAGCAAGTTACGTCATAGGCATAAAGATTCAATAGAATTGAACATAAAAGATCACCAATTTGGTGTACAACATGATAGGTTCCATCACAACAGTCTCATAGGCATAGGTAATTCAGTTTTGACAAAAAGGATAAGCATGAATCAGAATTGATTATCTTACAATTAGGCATAGTTCTAGATTCGATTCATTACAAGTCATGATTCCTATTACATGTTCCAAATCTGAGAAATAACTAAACTTACCAAATTATCACAAGTTTACACCCAAACCCATTTACGTCAAGTCTCATGTTTGCTTATTATATACAATTTTTCCCAAACCATAGCCATCATCAATTTATGCCTTCTTACAAATCACATGTTATTCAACATTTCCCAAACTTTTTCCCCATCATTGAAGCGTTATTCGTGCACGAATTTCGCATATGTTAGGCTCGAAGTTAGCCTAACTCATAAAAAGAAAAAGAAAGAAGGAAGAGGGAAGAGAATCATGGTATCAAAATAGACATAAATATACGAGCACAAACATGCATGAACTGATAGAATTGATCAGAAAAGCATAGGCTATGAATCAAAAAAAAGATGACAACTTGCAAATTTGATAAGATCCCTTATAGGCCTAATTATATGATCACAATTTACAACTTATCATAATAACTTTAGTTTAATTATCTTGTGAAAGCTACATGAACTCACAGAGATTAAGAAAGAAGAGAAGATCTGGAATCTGATTTCTAAAGTTGATAAGCTAACCGTTGATGTAGGCTTTGATCTTTCTCTTTAACCTTGAATTTGATTAGTTATGCTGGAGGCTAGGTTAGCTTAGAGGTGGACATCCAGATGACTTCATAGAATAGGGTTATGAGGTTTAGGGTTTAGGTTTGATGTGATTATATAGAAGTATAGAATTAATATGAGCCTTTAGATCAACCTAGGATCCATACAAACCATCCAATCTAAGAAAATGCGTCATCAGGCCAATCAAAAGTCGCCACGTAGCCCTACGACTCAGAAAATCGTCACTGTCCAGAACAGTCAGCAGGGGACGACACCTACAGGGGTGTCGACGCCTATGTCGATACCCCTATAGGGGGGTCGACTCCCATGTCGACACCCCCTAGGGGGTCGACACCCATGAGGAGTTTTCCCGCTCAACTGCTTTCCTGAATTTTGAATTTCGAATCTGTTTTGATTACTTAATTATTATTTTAATTTAATTTCCGCTTACACTTGAAATCTTCTAACCTCCATAAATTCTTCATACGTAATCTGATTCATGCAAACTCAGACTCTATCTTAAGCAGAATTCCAAGACGGACGCAATGGCGTAACCCGTTTCACCTAATTCTTCTAAAAATTAAGTGTTCTTAAATATGTTAATTTTAATATTCATAGAAAATACGGGGTGTAACATTCTCCCCTCCTTAAAGGATTTCGTCCCCGAAATCTCTAAGTTAAGAAGAACATATCTAACATCTAACTTCCATCTACTCAACCATCAATAACACGCATCCACTGTCCTTAAAAAGATTTCTAATGCTTTCATGATCATATGCATAGTGTGTGTATATGTCCTTATCTAATGCAAAATCAGGCGGTCTATTGATTCATTTGACCACCTTAATGCAAATTATGATAGTGCCATGCGTCCATTATGTATGCAAAAGAGTCCTAATTATACATATTATTTATATATGAGTGCACAACTATTCATTCAAATGCAACATCCATATGATAACACATTCAATGTACATCCATTTAATTAAATATGCACACATATTCATATGCAATATGAAAGTGATTGAGCCGATCTAGTGCCTAATGTGTATGTAAATGCATCCACGAGAAACCACTAGAAAACACTTGCATCCACCAAACATAATATGTCTCAAACACATGTTTACAACCATAGGATTTTCCTATCTAAAGATCGAGGATGTAAACGAGAGGACATACTAAACGGTAGAACAAGTATAAACAAAGCAGTAGAAAATGGAGAAGATAAGAACATATCCTCACCAAAAAGGAAAGGGTATGACGCACGTATCATGTCTTCCGTCTCCCAAGTCGCGTCTCCTTGATCATCTCCCCATTGGATATTAACCAACTTGACCTCTTTGTTGCGTAACTTCTTGATCTCCGATCCAAGGATGCATGTAGGAGTTCGTCTAATCGTGGAATCTCACTCCACTTCGACTTCTCTAAGCATGCTCAGCTCCACTACTTCCGCAGTATCATGTAAACACTTTCGCAAATACGACATGTGAAACACGTCATGAACATTACTAAGCTTCTCCAGCAACTTCACTCTGTACGCCATCTGTCCAATCCTCTCTGTAATGAGAAAGGGTCCTACAAACCTTGGTGCTAATTTCCCTGCAGCACCAAAGCAAACTACGTTCCTCAACGGGGACACCTTAATAAAAACCATGTCTCCAACATCGAACTCAAGATCGATTCGTCTCTTATCAGCATACGACTTTTGGCGGTCCTGTGTAATTTTCATTCGCCTTCGAATCAAGTCCATCTTCCCTAAAGTTTCTCTCTGATTAGCTCGGGTCCAAGCAAAATCTTATCCGTAGACTCCCACCAACAAGTTGGTGATCGGCACGGTCGTCCATAAAAACCCTAATACTAGCTTAATAACTGTTGATATAAGAGAACTCCACAAATGGAAGGTGCTCTTCTCATGTCCCTCCAAAATCTATGGTACATAACCTCAAAAAGATCTTTAAGGATTCTATTCACCCTTTCTGTCCGTCCATCCGTCAATGGACGATACACGATGCTCAAACATAACTACGTACCTACCGCCTTTTGCATGTCACCTTTTCCTCTTGCATCGAAAACTGCTCCAAGCCTTGTCCCGTAAGCACCAGTATATACTGTGAACGGTTTGCTCCCATCTAGCAAAGTCAAAATTGGGGCTAATATCTTCGCATAGTCCTTAACGAGCTTCCTATAGTAGCTCGCCAATCCTAGAAAACTTCTTACTTCCGTTGATTTTCTAGGAACCTTCCAATCTTGGATTGCCACCACCTTCGCAGGGTCCACTGCTATCCCTTCCTTAGAGACCACGTGTCCTAAGAACCTCACTTCTTTCCTCCAAAAATGACATTTGGAGAACTTAGCTTTGAGTTGATGCGCTCGTAGGGTCTCTAAGACTTCCCTAGATGAAGGGCATGCTCTTCCTCACTTCTAGAAAATCAAAATACCATTTACAAAGACTACCACAAACTTGTTTAGAAACTCCCTAAACACCCTACTCATCAAGTCTACGAAATATGCGGGTGCATTTTTTAAACGAAAAAGGCATGACGAGCCACTTGAAGAAACTGTCGGGAGTCCTAAATGCAGCCTTATCTATGCTATCCTCAGCCACCCTTAGCTGATGAAATCCTGTAGCTAAATCCAACTGTGAGAAAACCGAAGCAACAACCAACTGATCGAACCAATCATCTATCCTCGGCAATGGGTGTCTGTTCTTCTTCGTGGGCTTGTTCAGCTCCCTATAGTCCATGCACAATCTAAGTGAACCATCAGCCTTCGTAGCAAAAACAACTAGAGCACTCCATTCTGAAATACTTCTTCTTATGAACCCTTCCTCAGGTAGCTCCCCTACTTGCTTACTGAGTTCCCTCCTCTCTCTCGGAGGCATGTGGCCTACTAGTAATGCAACTGGCTTTGCATTATCTACTAAGCATATGCGGAGGTCTATCTCGCGCCTCGTGGTTAAACTCTGAACCTCATCAAAGACGTCACCATACTCACGGACTACTCGAACAGATTTCAAATCATCGATGGATGTGTCAAGTGATTCTAGGTAGCTAAGCATTACCGGACCTCTAGGGTCACAAGAAATATCAAGGGTCTTTCCACAACGAGTCAACTGTCTAACTACCCTCCTTTTGCAGTCTAGGATTGCACCATACCTGGCTAGCCAATCCTTTCCTAAAATCAAGTCATAGCCCGTGAAACCAAGAACATAGGCATTGCATTCAAACCCAACGCCCGAGATAGATACTCTCAAATCCCGACAAAGCATAGATAAATGAGCCGAACCACCAATAGGATTTGAGACTACAATGGGATCCACAACTAGACTAGTATTTAGGTGCAGTGTTTCAACTAACGAAGCAGATACAAACGAGTGCGAAGCGCCAGAATCAAACTAAGTTCAAATAGGATGATCAAAAAGGAAAAATCAAACTTTCAACAAAAGCGTTTCTGTCTCTCTCCTGTCCTGGTGCCATGAGAGCATGAACCTGTCCTCTGGAAGTTGGTCCTGTCCTCTGCCCTTGCCCTTGTCCTTACCTCCTCGGGCAGTCTTTAATCAGATGTCCTACCTCATCGCAATGAAAACAACTAGGCTTCTTCTTCCTATAGTCCTTAATTACATGGCCCGTTATACCTCAAATAAGACACCTTCTTTTGTCATGGGGTTAAGTATTCTTTCTACTTCCTCCTTTACCTTCTTCATGGATTAAAGTTATATCAACAAATTCCTCATCCTTGGGTTGTGCTCCTTAGCCTAAACTCCCTCATCGACCAAACAGCTAGATGAACCTTCCTTCCATCGTTTATCTCAAAGATACCAAACGAGTCCTCCACTTCCTTGAGCCAATTCTAGCTTCGACAAACATCTCAGTCGTATGAAACGAGTTTCCACCAATCGCACGTAAGTCCTTACATATCTTAGAAAAAGCATCTACACGCGGGGAAAGAGACTCAAGAAGGAAAAAGGAAGAGATTCGAAACAAAGAATCGAAAGAAAGATATATGGCTTTTTGGGGATTATGTTTTTCATAATAAACCTTTCTCTTGAAAACTCCTTCTTTAAAACATGTCTTTTTTTTTGAAATTACTTCTTTATAAAAATGCTTTTGAAAATGGTTTTCAAAATCTTTTATCTGTTCTGGTAACCTTCAGCTCTGATACCAAGTGTAACACCCCACGTCCGTTAATGTCACTCAGAAAGGGAATGCATTAAGTTTCGTAGAGCGTTCTAAGTAAAAAGAATCGAATATTACAAGACGGATAAAGTAGTACTTGAAAATTTTATGACTTTATTGCAGCGGAAACAGAAATAGGTTTGGTTACACCTTTAAAACAACAAAACCAATTACATAATATCAGTATTGTACAAAAGCTTTCAGAATGCAAAACTTTAAAGCCATAATCCCCAACAGAAAATGCCATAAGCAGAATCAAAGCCAAGCAATTCATCTTTCAACTTCAAGTTGGAAGAAAGAGACATCTGAACTAAGCTTGAGTATTTCCTCCCTAAGAACCTGGGGGGAAACGGAAGAAAAGAGGCGAAACAAACTAGGTCAGACATTAGTCTGGTGAGTCCAGTAACTTTAACAATATAATCATTAAAGTAACAGTATAAGAACATAAACTGGAAAGTAAGAAATGACTGTATATAAGCATGCATGACAAGGTAGGTAAGATGAATAAGATAAACGTTGATTGCGCTTCTAATCCCTATAGGGTAATTACTACACTGCAGCAATACTAAATATATCGCTCCATTACTAGTTCCATACTGAAAGTTGATCCCAACCCCGCAATTGGTAGCCCTCAGTTGTAACATCTAGTAAGAGGTATCTACCCCATATAATCCTTGACAGCCACCTTGCCCATAATAGATACTAGATGTCCCCATACTACCTCTAATCGATCGGCTCCATAACTCGCATGTATTCATTACTTGTGTCATTCGTCCCCGCTTGTTTGTAGATACCTGTGCTGGTCCCACCATGGGGTGTATCAGTCCCTATGATGGCAACCCGACACAATTCAAGATGCACAGTGTATGACTACTGATGCCCAGTGCCTGCTTTTTCTACTCCGGAGCACGTGCACGCCCGTATTCCGTCGGAACCTACACTGACGCACTACCCGCCACTATTTTGACCGCTTATAATCAACCCAGTAATCATGCCCCAGCCTGCCTAGTTCAGTGTACCGTGATACATCTATGTGGGTTAATGCTGAAATAGGTCCCCGTTATTAGGATTTCCTAACCAACATGTTATAACGGTTAAGTGTTCTCAATATAACCTAACCTCATCCATCTGTTTTAATTAACATGTTGTATTGGTTAAGTGTCGCCTATCCATATGTCACTTAACCTTCCCACTGATTCATGCATGTTTATTTAAAGGTTAAGTTTGTGGGCCTATATATACTAATATTACCCACCTACCTAAGATTTACTTAACCCCTTTACTTATCAAGTCGATATGTATTATTGGTTAAGCTTGCCTTAACCCTATCCACTTTGTTCATGTAATATTGGTTAAGTTGTCTTCTTACCCATGTTAACTTAACCCCACCCACCTAACTCGTTTAGGTATCATACTCAGCATTAATTAGTTATTAATGCACAGACCTCTCACATTAAGTCGATCACTTGTGGCCGCTGGATATGCCGGGCGGTTCCAGGTAGACTTCCACCACAAGCCAGACTTAACCTCCTATCTAAGCATCTAATTTATGTCTTTGACCTCTCACATTAGACTGTCGTTTGCAGTTGCTGGATATGCCGAGCAGTTCCGGGCAGTCTTATATCGCAAACTAAGTCTAACCTCGTGTCTTAGGCGTTCATCTTTTAGCCAATTTACATATTTACTATCCAAGTCTAGATTTATATGTAAATTATCCACAAGTGTGGTCAATTCAAGCTATGCCACATTTACTTGTTATGCCCAAAATTACTTAATTAAGTTATACCCAATTCCCCGTGTTTCAATCGTACGTACAACAAGGTCCAAAAATAAAACGAAGGGGGATAGAGGAGAAACACAAGAATTGACATAAGGAACAAAATAGGCATGTAAAGGTGTACTCAACTCAAGAATCATGTTTCCAATAGACATGTTGTACATTAACAATAAGTATGGTTAAACTAAGCAAGTTACATCATAGGTATAAAGATTCGATAGAATTGAACATAAAAGAATCACCAATTTTGTGTACGATATGATAGGTTTCATCACAACAGTCTCATAGGCGTAGGTAATTCAGTTTTGACAAAAAGGATAAGCATGAATCATAATTGATTATCTTACAATTAGGCATAGTTCTAGATTCGATTCATTACAAGTCATGATTCCTATTACATGTTCCAAATCTGAGAAATAACTGAACTTACCAAATTATCACAAGTTTACACCCAAACGCATTTACGTCAAGTCTCATGTTCGCTTATTATATACAATTTTTCCCAAACCATAGCCATCATCAATTTATGCCTTTTTACAAATCACATGTTATTCAACATTTCCAAAACTTTTTCCCCATCATTCAGGCGTTATACGTGCGCGAATTTTGCATAATATGTTAGGCTCGAAGTTAGCCTAACTCATAAAAAGAAAAATGAAAAAGAAAGAGGGAAGAGAATCATGGTATCAAAATAGACATAAATATACGAGCACGAACAGGCATGAACTAATAGAATTGATCACAAAAGCATAGGCTATGAATCAATAAAAGATGACAACTTGCAAATTTGATAAGATCCATTATACATATGATCACAATTTAGAACTTATCATAATTACTTTAGTTTAATTATCTTGTGAAAGCTACATGGACTCACAGAGATTAAGAAAGAAGAGAAGATCTGGAATCTGATTTCTGAAGTTGATAAGCTAATCCGTTGATGTAGGCTTTGATCTTTCTCTTTAACCTTGAATTTGATTAGTTATGGTGGAGGCTAGGTTAGCTAAGAGATGGACAACATAACGGCTTCATAGAATAGGGTTATGAGGTTTAGGGTTTAGGTTTGATGTGATTATGTAACGACCCGGGGAAATCGCGATCCTGAGTAACCGACATAAATTCAATGTCGATCATCCAAGCATCGGAAACACCATATAGTCCATGAAAGAAATTAGAGGTGAGAATAGATAAGATAGAAACTTAGAATATAAGAAGAAGAAGAACATACAACATCAGAGTAAACACGAAGCTCACAACGGAACGAACAATATATAATAGATACATAACTTTGAAATAAAATCAGTACATGTATACATTAACATTATCAGAGTATAACACTTATAACACAACGGAAATAAACAATAGCTATATATTCCTGAAGCCTCCTGCTCCAAGCTCTCCAAGTATATTTATAAAATCCTGACTACTTGACTGCCCGTACAAATTTGGGAACCCAAGAGTTTAGGGAAAACAAGACAAAATAAACTCCGGGTCAGTCATGGGACTGGTGCGAGTAAAACAATTTAAAATAGTTTGAGCAATTAAACGATATCTCATAAGACCACGCCGTATAGCGGAACAGGTTTTTCCCTTATGAGAGTCCAAATCAATTTGATTTAACTTTCAAATCATTTTGAAAGAAACGATAATCTTTATATCAAAACTCATTGATATTATAATAGTGTCTATCAACCACAATATAATAATCATCTAGCAGAAACGCTTTCATCTCACGTTCTACATATATCGTATACAATCAAAACCGCGAGCACTTATTGGATAATGGATTTCCAACTATGACAAGGTATGGAACCACCTTCCGATAATGTACCTCTAGAGAGGAATACACTGGGTTCAACAAGAACATCTTGCAACCCGGCCACACATGACCGACCACTCATTTCGCTTGAGTGTATCAAATGTATATCACCAACGGTTGGGATCAGCAACCGTTTTCGCGAATGGGACAGCATCGAATAGATTAAAGAATGAAATGAATATCTCTAGATAGGTGATAATACACCCTAATTGGCAGCCAAACACTTAGCCATGCTGCCTGCCCGATTTTTGTCATTTCCCGGTTGTGAGGCAAGAGGCCAGGCTTATCTCTGACAGATCACACAATTATTCATTTTGAATGTCACATTGTCATACCCGCCAAATCACAAATTGATTTCCCTAAAAACACAACGGGTATACAACTAAGAGAAACGAATTCCTCCGCCACCAAACGTATATACGTTTGAAGAGATCAACTTACGCGATCTATTAAATATACTCTGTCAGACATTCTTCCATACTGGTCATCCTGGGACTGGACAAACCGAAGGCACTATTCTGTAAACTAACAGCCCTTGCATAACTCCTCTTCAATTATCTTCATCATATTTGATTCGCAACGCTAATGCCATACGAAGTGGTTTTCAGATAATATATCTGATCCTGGTCTCTCCGTAATGACGACGGAAAAATGGTCAAAAACTTCGATAGTCTATGAGTTAACTATCAAAGAAAAACACGTGTGCAAACAACGATATTATTTCCAAATGGAAACTATATCGATTAATCATCATTTAACATTTATCTCTTTAGTTCAGTAATTTATTCATTTCCTGTTTCCATATATTCAACATTTCTTTTTTTCTAAATTTAGAAAATATACATGATTAACATTGGAAAACATTTCCATTTTTACTCTCATTTTTATTTTATAACAGAAATATTTCTGATTCTTATTTGGAAAACATTTCCAAAACTCCTTCATTGGATTTAAACAGATGTTTAAATAAAACATCGCTATGCCAACTCAAAACATTTCACTCATTAACTAAATTTACTTAATTAACCTTCACTATCGAACCTTAACCATTCCTTAGTTATAAACGAAGTCAATCAAGTTGGGGTATAACTACCTCTCAGACCTTAACTGAAAAACATTTCTAACTTCGAAATAGACAAAGTTCACCTTCTAAATATTTAAAAACTTCCTTATATAACTCTCGGATTCTATTTACAATCCACTTCTTTTATGAAAACATTGGTTATAACGATACGTTATAATCCCTACTCCCGAAATACCTAACTTCAAATATAACTTTTATTTATAAATTTGAATAAATAAACAAACAACTAACTTATAAATAAATAAATCTTGATTAAAAATGGAAAGTGAATAATACTTTCCCGAATTCGATATAATCGAATTTCTACGTATAACTCTCTTTCGAAGATTCTCTATTCGATCACTCCTTTTCGAATCAACTATATTCGATTAACTCCGTTCTTCGAATAAACTATATTCGATTTACCTCCTTTTGAATAAACTATATTCGATTAACTCCTTTCGAATAAACTATATTCGATTAACTCCTTTCGAATAAACTAATATTCGATTTAATCCTTTCGAATAAACTAATATTCGATTTACTCCTTTCAAATAAACTATATTCAATTAACTCCTTTCGAATAAACTAATATTCAATTTACTCCTTTCGAATAAACTAATATTCGATTTACTCCTTTCGAATAAACTATATTCGGTTAACTCGTTTCAAATAACTAATATTCGATTAACTCTATTTCGATTTAACTTTAATCGATAACTCTAATTGATTAACTTTATTCGATTAACTCTAATCGATTAACTCTATCTGATTAACTCTAATCGATAACTCTAATTGATTAACTATTCAATTAACTCTAATCGATTAACTCTATTCAATTAACTCCTTTCGATTAACTCCTTTTCGAATAAGTAATATTCGATTCACTCTTCGTTCGTATTCAGTTTCAAATATCGATGTTGAAATTGATTCTTACTTCTCTATATAAGTCCTGACTTATATATCCCATTTATCCAATGATAAATATTTCGCTTAATTTATAAAATATTATTTATAAAATTAATCTGCTCCATTTATCTGTTAAAACAAATTTCTATTTACAGTCTACTTTAAATCCATTTCATAGTTCTTTTATATCTCGTCAATTTCCCTTTTACAAATTCTATTTATTTTCTGAATAATTCCTTTTATAATTCTATTTATTTTCCAAATACTTATTTCTTAATTATATTTATTTAACAAACAAATATCCCTTTTCAGTTCTATTTATTTAACAAAGAAATATTTCCTTTTCAATTCTATTTGTAAATAGTTTACAAATATTTCCTTTTCAATTCTATTTGTAAATGGTTTACAAATATTTCCTTTTCAATTCTATTTGTAAATGGTTTACAAATATTTCCTTTTATATAAAATCCTTTGATTTTATAAATATTTTCTTTTCAATATATACTTTGAAAAATCCCTTTATACTTTCCAATACTTCTTATGATATTTAAAATACCATATAACCATGATCAATATCATCCAAACACACATGATCAACAACAAATTATATATCATAATATATGAAACAAAATAGTATTTTAAATATTGAGGAATCCAGTTGGATCCCTCCAACCTGTTTTCTTGCATCCACAGATGTTAAACAATACAAATAACATCAATTTCATTTCACTATGAAATATTCTACTAAACAGAATCAATTTTTATATATATATATATATATATAACCAGATCTATAATTTCAACCAATTACTTAGCAGTTCAACCAAACAGTCAATACACACCAATCAACATCATTAATCAGTTCTAAATATAGGTTATAAAAATATGAACTGGTAGAGTTGGTGAGTTTTACTCACATTGGACGATCATCGTTAAATAACGATGATTGTCACTTGATTTAGACGGATAATTTATTTTGCAATAAATTGTAACGAGCTCCAATTCACTCTCGGTCGGTTCCATTGTGTAGTGTCCGTCCATAAGATCCTAATGGATATGACCATTCGAAATTCTGATATAGTATGATGAGATATTTAATTTACAAGTTAACACCTTTATTTAATTAAATTGAACTAAATTTTCCTTTTTATTGAACTTGGGCTTTACCTCAAAATTCCGACCCACCCACACGTTTTAAAACCCAAACCGTCTTTTCCTTCTTCCTCGTTACTTCCAAAAATTCATCCTCCAGAATGCCATTGCCGTGATTTCATCCATCCACCGCACCATTTCTACTACATGATCTCAAAAACAAACTTCACTGTGATCTTCTCCTACAAATTCTCTACCCACTAACACCATCTTCTTAAAATCCTAAGTTCACCACAAAAATGCGAACTGCAGCATTTCTCGTTCATCACTGAAAGACTACCGTCATCCAACATCTTCAGATTTTACCACACTTAGCCAAAACGTGTCTCTCGCCACCACAAAACCCAAAAGGAACCTCAAATTCGTGAATCAAGCTTGGTATTTGCGCTTTACTTAACCCCGCATCAACATCCGCGAGTCTGTTCTCTAGAGTGTCGTTGTTCCTCCAATGCAAAGACCGATAGTTTTTATCATCGAAAAAGCCAATAGAAATCACAAACCCTTCGATTCTCCACCCTGAATCCCAATATAACAACCATACGTTGAATTGATGCTTGAAATCTTCAGATTTGTCGAACCCTAGACTGCGCTGCATCTATTTGCCGAGCTCGAGATCGAGGTTCGTGTTGCATAAAACTTACACGAAAAAGTAGCTGATGCTCTAATGAAACGACCCGAACTTCCCCGGTAAGGAAAGCACGGATTGAATTGAGGACAAGCCACAAAAGAACGCCTACAGAAGAACATTTCATTGTATATTACAACAATTCCATCAGATACAAGAATATACAGAGTATGAATAAATATTACACAGAAAATATCAGAGATTTAAATTACATTTAAATACATCGCAGCGGAAAATAATACAAAACACAACTAAGAGAGATATACGGATACAAAGCTTTCCGGATATCATTCCAGCTGTAAACCAGGATCCTGTGAATATAAATCTACAAAACCAAAACTACTAGCTGCCTGTGTCAAAATAAGGGCACCCAGAGTTTAGGTTAAAACAATAAACTACAGGTCAGTCATGGGACTGGTGTGAGAACTAAAACAATCATTAATCTTTATTTTAAAGTTAGGTAAATCAAGGGACCACGTCGTATAACACGGAACGGGTTTCCTCCCAAGAACACCAGTGCATAAAACAACAGCGCGATGCTAAATAAAGAACAATGAAGCTATTATAAGACCCAGGTCCCATCACACAATGCAATGCAAGTCGGAGGATAGAGTTTTACCTTATAATAGCCAAAGAATGATTGATACGCTAAATTTCATGTTTTAATTCTTAATCAGACTCCAACCGTAAATTAGTAAGAGAACGATTCCCTAAGTATTAACCCCGAAGGCCGAAACCAACATCAGACTAATACCTAGGAAACCACCCATCTTAGCTCGTTTCCAGCTAGTTTCTAATTTTATATACAATCATAAATATCAATCATAGACGGCATGGGTACCATATATCATTTCGCCAATACTAGGCTCTACAATCAAAACTGCAAATATCACGTATTGGAAGTTGGGTTTCCATCTGTGAACCGAGGCAAAAGATAGTCCTCACCGATTCGAGACGCTCTAGCCCGTGTCTCAGGACCCAGACTTAGGTGGGCCCTTCGATCGTCAGGGCCAGTCCACCGATGTGGATTAAACTTAAACCCTGAACATGCGTTTCCCCACCTTTTGGGGGTGTAAATGAGCCAACAAATGACTCCATCGGCTTCACAAAGTCACCGATATATCCGAGGCGCCTCGCAACAGCAACAACCACATAAGTCGAACTCGTCAGGGTGTGTAAAACCACTGACGCCACTTCTAGCTAGAAGGAAACGCATGCCCTCCCTGATGTCCTCTCCCGTTTCTGGTTCACAACCGGGGTGTGAGGCTCGCGAGTCAACGCTACACAAAGCTATGCCACATAGGCCGTGCTTTGATCATCAACCACAAGACTTTGCTTTTCAACAGAAGCCTTGATCAATTGCCACTTAGGCATGCCACACAGGCATTTCACTCCATGCGTTTGATATCCATCAATATATAACCTCTGAGCTCGTACGTCTCAGAGAAGGGCGTTAAGCAAGAGAATAAATTCTCTGCCGCCAAACAGATATATATTTAATAGAAATCAATCACACAGAATAAAATCCAATGTCAGACACACAGTCAATTTACAAGTCCGTTCTGGGTCTGAACGAAACCGGAGGCACCTAGTACCCCGCATATCCATCGATCTCCAAGTACGTCTGGACGATCACTAACTGATTCCCTCCTCTTGGGTGTATGGCCCAATCAAGATCATCAGTAATTATCCAAATGACGTGAAGATCTCCGGTCTTCAACCACCGTCTTCACCTTCGATTTATCGTCGTATCAGTTATTCAGAATGGGATAAACCCGGTCTTTCTGAATAACTCGCGTATATAATAAACAAGTGTTACACAAACACAACATACGCCTCATTCCAATTCATCAGTCACAAACCGCAAATTAGCAAGAGGATAATTTCCCAAATATTAACCCCAAAGGCCGAAACCAACATCAGATCAATACCCAGGAAACCATTCTTCTTAGCTAACCTATAGTTCGTTTCTAAATTTCACATTCTTAGGGAAAGGTTCCCATTAATTTTATCAAAGATAAATTATTTAAATTTATTCTTTAATCTCCTTTTGAATTTCAATTCAAATTAGTCGGGATTAGCGAACCAAATCGAAGTAATCATTTATTTTATTTCCCAATCCCAACCTATTCATCCCATGAAGTAAAATTGGTCATACTTCATATCTAACACCACGGTGTTACCGGTAAATTCAATTACCATTTCACGTTCAAATCTAATTAAAGATTTAACTATCGCCTGGAGCAAAACTGGTGATACTCCATTCTCGATCTTTTCAATCTAATTAAAGATTCATTTAAACTCCACTTAGTTTTAATCTTTAACTGGGTTAAAGAACCAATGTCATTTAAAACACGATTCGCGATAAACCCAAAATCACATTCCATTCTATCAGCCTTTAACCGTAAAATAGCAAGTGAGCAATTCCCTAAGTATTAACCCCGAAGGCCGAAACCAACATCAGATCAATACCCAAGAAACCATTCAACTTAACTAATCTCCAGTTAGTTTCTAATTTTCTTAACTCAGTTGGGTCTAAGAACAATATTATTGAAGATACCGTTCACGACAACCCAAAATCACATTCCATTAATAATCGGGTTAAAGAACAGGTGTTATTTAAAACACCGTTCACGATAAAACCAAAAATCAATTCAAATTCAATTCCAATTAAGTACCATTTAATTGGTACACTTCTTTAAATCTAAATAAAAAGATTTAATCTTTTTCTCAACTGGGTTTAAGAACAGTGTTAATGAAGACACCATTGACAACAAACCCAAATCACATTTGATATCAAATACAAGGCTCTGAATAGAAAATATATCGGCCTATATTCAATATCAAATTCTACGACCAACAAATATCGTATTGGAAATAACGATAAAAATATATCTTTCAAATTTACGTAACAACATCTGTATAATCACGAAATCCAACATCAAACTATTCCGAAGATGATTTCGATTCAAATCCATTCCAATTCAATTATTGGAAATTCTGGTTATTTTCAAAACCATTTCAAATCCAATTCATTTATTTAAAAATAAATAAATTATTATTCTAGTTCAAAACTAGTTCATTTCGATAAAAATCTATTTTTATCTTTTCAAATATGGAGTTTTCAATCCCAATTCTTCACAAATCATTTCTTATGATTTTACACAAATTTTTACTATTTTTAATAATTTTATCAAGGCCCGTACAGTCGATTTCCATCAATGGTCATCGAACTGCACTTACATCGACCTTTTCTAAATTTGATTTGGATATAATTCCAAATCCAACCGTTAGATTTCTAATTTCTGATATCCGTTGGAAAGCTCTTTTCGATACGAACCCAACGGTTCCGGTTTTAGGAGAATTCGACGGTCGGATCTCCCGTAATATCCGTTCGAAGTCAATGGTCGAAATTCGCGAACTGCCGCGGCGCGGCGCGTTCTATTCAGACCATTATATTATATATATAATATATACTTCGTCGATTTCCTTTTAAAACACATTTTATAAATCGTTTTAAATTCGTTTTCGAAACGATTTCAACTTCATTTCAAATTCAAATCAAAATTGAATTTTTCGTTATAAATTCGTTTTAAATTCATTTCAAATTGATTTCAATTCAAATCGATTTTTAATTCAATTTCAGTTCTTTTTCAATTCTATTCAATTTCAATTCGAATTCAATTCTATTCAATTTCAATTCAAATTCAATTCTATTCAATTTCAATTCGAATTCATTTCTAAATATTCGATTTTGAAATCACTTTCAATATTCATTATAAAATCGACAAAATTCCCGTTCGTGTTAAAATGGTGTGTAACTACTTAACACGACTTCACATTTCAATATTCAAATAATATTATTTTTAAATTATTCGATAATTCTGAACTGGAATCAGACACAGTCAATTACCATATAATTTCAGTTATATGGATTTCATCAAATTCGTATATACAATAATGACGATAAACACCCAACCATCATCCAAAGTGCGTTCTACACTGTATAAGCATCAATTATAAATATTCAACGCTTATAACAGCCTGTCAATCAATCGATCGACATACAGCTAATTATTGGGATTAGTGTATGTCATATATCATCCCAATACCCGTGTGGGGTTTCAAACAATCAAACACAAATTTTATTTGTGCAGTTGGGCGATGTGTAAAATTTATCGTCCCAATCAATATCAGTCAAATGTGTGTATATAAACAAATCGTCTGATTTGTTTATATTTATTTCATTTTAACTACACGTTAAAAATTCTATTTTCAACTATAAAATATTTTTAACTATATAAATATTTTATATCATTTCACATCACATCGCACAATCAACTACACACCAAAATCAAACAAACAAGCATACAAGTCGTCCATGGTCTGTGGACGATGGGTGTTGGGTGCTACTAAACACCGTCTGCATCCTAGTATATATTTTTAACTAGAAATTTAAATTAAAGGTGAGGAGTTCTCACCTTAGGGATTCCACTCTACCATGCTTTGGTAGTCAATTTTAGATTTTCCCAGAAATCCAGCACGCCTATTTTATAAATAACATATACATATGTTAAAAATCATAACTTTCCTCTATCATTAATTATTTCTTAGTATGATTATTTTATAAATAATATTTATAATCTAAAAATCATATTTTAGCTTTCTAAAAATAATTTCTTAATCTGACTATGTTTATCTTTTCAAAATCAAATTTTAGTTTGTATTCTGAAAAATTTAATTCTAGTTTGTATTCTGAACAACCTAATCTTTTGATAAAAAAAAGATAAAAAATCATATTCTTATAAAACTGTTCTATATGGTTTAAAAATCATATTTTTATAAAACTGTTCTATATGGTTTAAAAATCATATATATTTATAACATAGTCATATTTATAAAAACCATGTTTCTAAACTAAGTCTTATTTATAAAAATCATGTTTTTTTATATATTTTAAACAATGCTAATTTTATTTTAAAACAATGTCCTATATATATATATATATTAAATTTAATTACTAAATCAGTTAACTAATAAAAATGAAAAAAAAAGCTCACAATTGAATGTCTTCCCCTTTCTGTATAACTCCTTTCTGAGCCTTCACGTTTGAAGGACCCATATCCTTCAAACCTAGGGTTAGCTGCCACCGCCGAATGGAGTCGCTTGCCAATGATCAGGAAGTGCCACAACATCGGCCTAGGAGGGGGCTTCCACCGCCCAGACCGAGGCAGAGCTCGGTGGCCCCCACGGTCTGAAAACTATGCTCGACGGCGGCACTTTTGAGCGGAGAATACGAACAACGTGCTTCACGAGGAAGGGTCAAATGGGTATGGATGGGTAGATCTCTCCTTCCTCTTCGATTTGCTTCAAGAATTTCTGAATTTCATTGAATGGTTTGGAAGAAAATCGGATTTGAAATCTGGAGCAAAAACCGCCGTGTATTGAATGGAGGGAGGCGCGATTTGAACGAGTTTGACCGTGGGAATTCAAAACACTAGGGTTTGACCCCCTTTAAAGTATATATATAATATTATTTAATTTAATTCAATAATTACCTGTTTAACACCACAAACTCCAAACCAAACCCAACAACTGTCGCCCCTAAATACCCCCATTCTGAACACAATGGGATATGTCCCGTAAGCCAATTCGACTGTTACGACCAGTTTTCATTTAAATTAAAATATAGATCAATATAAATTTAATTTAAACGTACATTTTGATTTACCGGACCCACATACGGACTCTAAAAATTACCGAAAAATATTTTCTAGCTTCGTATTGATGATACGGTCCTAACAAAACTAATTTCGTTGAATTCTGAGACCGTTTGAAAAATGGCCATTTTCCAGTCGATTAAAATCAACTAAAACCGGTCAAACGCGTTTTCCATTTCCACGCTCACATATTGATTTGAAAAATTACGAATTTTGGAATCTAGCAATATCTTGACGTCACGGATCCAACAAAAGTGGTTTCGTCGAAATTCGAGGTCGTTTGCAAAATGGCCATTTTTAAGGGCCGAAATTCCATAGCGACTATTCTGAATTTTCAACTGGGCGTAACTTTTTATCACCGCTATGAAATTTCAATTTTTCGGATTCATTGGAAAGATATTCTCAAATAGATTCAAATACTTTTGGTTTCGTTAAAATCCGGTTTATTTTGAACCCTGTACATTCATTTGAATTTTGAAATTGAATTATCGAACTACCGCGCCATTTTCAATTCCTTTTATATATATAAATAAATATTTATATTTTAACGACGATCTATATAAATATATACGTTCGAATTCTATTCAAAATAAATTTCTCGTCGTTTTTATTTAAAATATTCATTTTAAATATTCAAAATTCATTAAAATTGCCAAAATAAAATTTTTAAATTGGCTCTGATTTTCGGGTTATTACATCTCGCGAATCCAAAGACATATGCTTTGTAATTTCTTGTAATTTATTTGAATTTATATGGATTAAAAACAAAAATTCCAAATAGGAATCATTTACTGGAGATGAGAAAAAGGTATGGCCGCTGAGCATTTGATCGTGGAAAAAGAAGTTAGAGTTAGGGTGGTTAATGATGTTATATAGGAGAATTATAATATTTTTATATTCAATATTATATTTATTTTTAAGCCACCGCTAAATGTATATGTTGTTAAAAATTCCTATGATCACACATGATACCCAAAAATCACGAAAATGGTCATAAACCTTCAGTTCGACATTACGGACCCACCGAAACTGGTTTTTTGTCGAATTCCGACTCCGTTTTCTCACACAGCGTATTTTTAAAGGTCAAATTATCGACTGTTTTTCACATTAAAAATCCGTACGGCCACATACTGATTCCAAAAATCATGAAAATTGGAATCTAACAATAATTTAATATTGCGAATCCAACAAAATTAGTTTCGTCGAAAACGGAGCTCGTTTGCAAAACTGGCTATTTCTAAAGCTCTAAATAAACCCATTTAAATATAAATTTATTTAAAAATAATTAAATGAAATATTTAAAAATAAATATTATCGTATACCTTCACAATAAAATACCATACAGCTCCAGAATATTCCTGTATGAATTTCTTACTCGATATTCCAAATCCCGATTAAATCGATATTCGATTTATAATGAAATTCCTTTTTATATATCGTTACAAATTATGTATGAATTCCATAGTGACTTTTCTAAAATTTGATTTGGACATAACTCAAAATCTACACGACGAAGTCCCGATTTTTCTCTTCCATTAGAAAAATATACTTCACCAGCTCCTAACGTTTCTTGTTTCATAGAAATCCGACTTAAAACGGATTCTGTATATTCGTTTAAAGTTCGAATAGCCAAATTACGAACTGCAGCGCTATTTCGAGCTCGATTATAATTATAATATAATTATACGTTCAATTGTCGTTCAAATAATATATTCGTTATTCTAATTCAAATTCTAAGCTGAATTAAATATTTTAAATTGTCCAGTTCACATTATATTGTCAACTCACTATCTCCGATTATTTCGGAATTAAATATATTATTCTATTATTTGAATTAATTAAATATTCAATATTGTTTAATCAAACAACCATCAAATTCTCTGAATCGCTATTTAAATAATTAAATTAATTAATTATTACCTCATAAAAATACGGGACAGTACAGATTATATAGAAGTATAGAATTAATATGGGCCTTTAGATCAACCTAGGATCCATCCAAACCATCCAGTCCAAGAAAATGCGTCATCAGGCCAATCAGAAGTCGCCACGTAGCCTTACGACTCTGAAAATCGTCACTGTCCAGAACAGTCAGCAAGGGTCGACCCCTACAGGGGGGTCGACACCTATGTCGACACCCCTATAGGGGGGTCGACTCCCATGTTGACACCCTCTAGGGGGTCGACACCCCTGAGCGGGAGTTTTCCCGCTCAGCTGCTTTCCTGAATTTTGAATTTTGAATTTTGAATTTTGAATCTGTTTTGATTATTTAATTATTAATTTAATTTAATTTCCCTTACACTTGAAATCTTCTAACCTCCATAAATTCTTCATACGGAATCCGATTCACGCAAACTCGGACTCTATCTCAAGCAGAATTCCGAGATGAACGCAATGGCGTAACCCGTTTCACCTAATTCTTCTTCTAAAAATTAAGTGTTCTTAAATATGTTAATTTTAATATTCATAGAAAATACGGGGTGTTACAATACTTCTGGATCAAAATGTTGCCTCGTCAAAGCCTTACTAAGAAAAACCCGATGGGAAAAATCTTAGTAAAGGAAAAAGATTACAATATACAATGTCATATTTACTACGTCAAAAGTAGTATGCTACTTCTAGATCAATGTAATGTCTCGTTAAAACCTTAATAAGAAAAACCCCAGTGGGAAAAATCTTAAATAAGGAAAAAGAGTGCATTATAACTTATTTTTGTATGTTACTTTTGGGTTGATACTTCTGGATCATGACAATGCCTCATTAAAACCTTACTACGAAAACCCAGTGGGGAAAAACTTAGTTAAGGAAAAAGAGTGCATTATAACATACTTATGGATGCTCCCCCTGATTTAGTACTTTCCTCTGAATTCGTATTCTTCTTTCAATAACTCAAATTGCTTATAAATACTTCTTAACGAAGTTTTTCTTTTAAAAACTCGATTTGCATTTTAATGCTTCAAAGATGTTTTCTTATTTAAATTGCCTTCCTTTCGTGTTTTGTATGTTACTAATATTCATTTATGAATACACTTCAGGTGCTTGTAATTTTCTGTTTCAATCGAACTTATATATTGCAATACATATTTGATGAATAAGACAACTTTCATTACTAAGCAGGAAGTAGTCTACTCATCTTGAAGTATATCAAGATTTTCATTACAACAATACTTAGAAGAATGTTGTAATCTAACATCCATGTTCTTGGTATTCTTTATAATAACAAATGTTATTTATGTGCTTCAGGAACTTATATATTATAATAAGTTTTGCATATCGCAACTACCACTTCAATGGATATTAAGAGTTTCATTACAACAATTCTTGAAAGCAGGAAGTGATCTACTCATCATGAAATATATCAAGATTTTCATCACAACAATACTTAAAAGAATGTTGTAATCTACATTTCTTGCTCTTTGCATTATTTATCACTAACAACGTAATTTAAATTCTTCCGGAATTTGTATACTTTCATCGTTTATATCTTCAGGGTATTGTAAGTGTTTTAAACACTTTCACCACTTTAATCAATTCAATTATCTCTGAAAAATACAATGCTCATGGCACTTGATACTCTATGGTGCTTCAGTAACTTCCATGTGCCTTTGTCATTATGTATATTTCTATTTTTATCTTATGAACTACAGGTTCATATCTTATGGACTACAGGTCCATACATCTTATTTTGGAGAATTTCATGATGGCCAATCATGTTTCTCTCTTATATGGGATTTTTAATCCATTTATAAATAAGCGCTTCATTATTTATTAATTTATCATTGATGATTATTTCTTATCAGTTCTATACATGGTTTATTGAGATCTCAAAAATTATCATGCTTTAGGTACCTAAATCACTTCTGGGGTTATTTTATGTTTCTTCAGGAACACTCACCTCCTTTATTTTGCATCTTTATGACTTGCTCCAAAAATATTTTGAGCTGACTTTTATACCACATTTTTAGCTGTGATTTACACCTTTTGATCCTTCAGGGATTCAAATCTATACTGGAGATAGTCTATTAGGGACATACTTGATAATTTATGCAAGTTACTTAATACTTTGCATCATTTTATATGTTAGCGTCAATGATCAACATGAACTTATATCATTTATCCTCCCCCTCAATATTGACAAACGTAGCCTCATTAAATAATATACCTTCTCTGGATTCTCATTTTTGGTCCATTATCACTTTATTTCTAGCAAATACATTATATGTATTTCAATTGTAGGAGGATAATGCTCTTATTAATTGATAAGATGCATTCATATTATATTGTTTATTCCTTTTCATTGATCTAGTAATTTAGAGGAATTTTCTAATTATATAAATCATTTGGATACGTATATGACTTCAAGTCATTTAATATTGACGACAATCGACTTTTTGAATTACTAAATAATATGAGCTCATAACAACTTCAGGTTTTTAATTAAATATTCGCATATATGTGTACATACTTGTGCCCACATATTACATATGTAACCGTTTTACATATTCTTTCCCATTCGAGTTATCGATTTTAGAACAAAATGTTTATAAAATTCCAATCATATCAAGCAATATCAATGCGAATCTTAAAGATTATATTATAATGTCCAAAACATCTGGTTTGGAACTATATCGAACTTCTGGTTCAAATAATGTAACACCCCGTAATTTTAAAGTAATAAAATTTAACATATTAAAGAATACTTAATTTTTAGAGGAAGAATTAAGGGAAACGGGCTGCGCCATTGCGTTCGTCTCGGAATTCTACTTGAGATAGAGTCTGGGTTTGCGTAAATCGAATATCGTATGGAGAAGTTATAAGCCTTAGAAGTTCGTATACGCATAAGGAAGAACACACACACACATATATAATAATAATAATAATAATAATAATTCCAGAACCTTCAAAACAGTTCAAAAATCAAAATCCAACCAAAGCGAGCTAGCGGGAAAAATTCCCGCTAGTGCGTGTCGACCCCCCCTGTGACGACCCCAAAACCCCGTACGACGGTGGCAAGGGTAATCTTTGGAATATAACACATAAACAGATAATAGCAGGACAGAAATAAATAAATACACCAGATAATGTACAAATAATACACTGGATAAACATAATCATCAGAGTTACACAGTATACAGGATCATACTTAGTTCAAAATACAGTTCAGCTATACATAAATGTCTACATCGGAAAACAAACATAATATGTACAATAGGAGCTGAACAACATAAAAAGAGATAAATGATAGAATCCATATTCAGCTCCAGCTATCCAGAAAGAGCCTGCTAAAACCTAAATACAAGGCTGCCCGTGTAGAAAGAGGGGCACCCGAGTTTGCAAGTGAAACAAACTACTAGTCAGTCATGGGACTGGTATGAGAAATATACTTAACACATTTTATAATATGGCTAATCTCAGGACCACGCCACTTTCATGGAACGGGTTCACTCCATTGGATTGCCAGTGCTTTACAACAAGTAAGTCTTTTAAACATCGCAATGCTTTTTATAAAAATGAAGCCATTATAAGACTCAGTTCCCATCACACAATGCAACGCAAACCAAAGGACAGAGTTTTACCTTATAATGACTAAAATATGCTTGATACGAATAAAACAAAAGCATTTGATATTATTACTAGTGTTTATATATTTCAAAAACGATTTCAAATCATAAGTATCAATCATAGACGACATTAATGCCCCATACCACTATGTCGCCATATATAGGTATACAATCAAAACCGCACAGTCACGTATTTGGAAATTGGATTTCCATCATGAACCAAGGCAAAAGATAGTCCTTACGGACTTCGAGACTCTCTAGCCCAAGCCTCAGGGTCAGAGCGCATCGACCCTTGGAGCGACAGGGCCGGTCCACCGATGTGGATTAAAATGCCTGAACACTGCGTTTCCTCGCCCTTTGGGGCGTAAATGAGTCCTATGACTCCATCGGCTCCACATAGTCACTGATGTATCTGAGGCGCCTCGCAACAGCAACAACCACACAGGTGAAAATAATATAAATGTCAGCCAGTATAAGCACTGACACCACCTCTAGCTAGAAAGAAACGCATGTCCTCCCAGAGGTCCTCTCCTGTTTCTGGTTCATACCGGGGTGTGAGGCTCGCGAATCAACGTTATACACAAAGCTATGCCACACAGGTCATGCTTTGATCATCAACCACAAGACTTTGCTTTTCAACAGAAGCCTTGATCATTTGCCACTTAGGCGTGCCACACAGGCAGCTCACTCCATGCGACTGATTTCTATCGATATATAACCTCTGAGCTCGTACGTCTCAGAGAAGGGCGTTAAGCAAGAGAATAAATTCTCTGCTGCCAAACAGATATATATTTAATAGAGATCAATCAGCACAGAACAAAATCCAATGTCAGACACACATTCCATTTACAAGTTCGTTTTGGGTCTGAATGAAACCGGAGGCACTATATACCTCGCATATCCATCGATCTCCATGTACGTCTGTACAATCACCACTCATTATCCATATTTCGGGATGCCTCCCAATCAGGACATCAGTTATCATCCAACCGAGGTGAAGATCTCCGGTATTCAACTACCATCTTCATCATCGACTTCTTATCGTCGATCAGTTATTTGAAATGAGATTTAACTCGGCCTTTTCAAATAATTCACGTATATTTAGAATTTAAATCAATTCATTTCAATGGTTAAATTATTCAACACCAACAATTCTGTTTTTAAATGTAATTTTCATGCCAAACACATTCAACCATCAAATATATAATAAACCGGGTAAATTCGGTTTATTTTCCATTCCATATCGTTTATAATATTTTATAACGATTTATCGCTATTTTTATTCATTCAAAAATAGCCAATTTCATTCAAACGACGCTTCAGGCCATAACGCAGCCGTGGCGCTGTTTTTCTTCAGATTTGATTTACACATATCTGAAAATCTAACCGTTGGATCTTCACAAATTTTATATCATTAGAAAGATCTTTTCAAAACGAATCCAACGGTTTCAGTTTCGGGAAAATCCAACGGTCGGATCTCCCGGTACACTCGTTTGAAGTTTCGATTTCAAAATACGAACTGCAACGTCGTTATTTGATTTATTTTAATTATATTTATATATATATAAATATAATCAATTCTGGCACTGTTTATCTTCAGATTTGAATTAAACATTCCAGACAATCCAACCGTTGGATCTTCACACAGTGGGTGTCGTTGGAAAGATATTTCCAAGGCGAACCCAACGGTTTCGGTTTCGGGAAAATCCGATGGTCGGATCTCCCGCACTAATCGTTTGAAATCACGGTTTCAAAACATGAACTACAGCTTCGTTATTCGATTTATTTTATTTATATATTTATTTATATATATATATATAAATATAGTTCATTCTTCGATTTCAAAACCATATTCATTTCATTCGTTTGATAAAAATGATATTTTTATCCCACTGATATTTATTTCAAGACATCACCGTTTATAACACTTCGTATTCATAATAAAAATGTAGATTTTATTGTTCGATCTATATATTCAACACATGAATGTTTTCGACTTCACACATACGATAAAAATTTGATTTTTATCGTTCTAGTCCTTTATTCAACACATGAATATTTTCTATAGTTCATATATATAATAAAAATGTTATTTTTATTGTAAAACAATCTATTTCAAAACACAATTATTTTATATAGTTTATATATAAGGTAAAAATGTTATTTTTGGTGTTAAAACGATTTATTTAAAAACTAATATTTTATATAATCTATATATATGATAAAAATGTTATTTTTATTTTTTTCAAAGAATTTAGTCAATACACGAACTCCATTCAACACAGGAATTTCTATTCAACACATGAATTTAATTTCAACATTCAACACATGAATTTATTTCAACACAGGAATTTCTATTCAACACATGAATTTAAATCAAACACAGAAATATTTCAGAAAATTTCGGCATCATAACGGTAGGGTAGTTAAAATCGGGGTCGTCCCTAGTACGGCTCCTCGCTCTACCTTAAAGCCTCACAGCTTTTGACAATGGGGATTTTCAATATCTAGTTCGTACGCAGACGAATTTTCCCATATACTAATCCTATTGGGATTTCAACCACAGTCAATTATTTCAAATCAACCATTCATGATATTCACCAAATTTTCACATCAACCAATAATCCAAACAATATCACAACTAATATATACATCGTCCATGGTCTGTGGACGAGGGGAGTATATATATATATATATATATATATATATATATACACACACACGCATATAACTATATTTCGATTTCATTTCAATATCACTTCACTTCATTTCAACGCACATATTATTTTTACAACGCATATATAACTTATACATCGAACATACAACTTATACAACGCTTATACATGTGGTGTACAACGCTTATATAACTCATACTTCGACTATATAATTTATAGATCGTTGATTTCAATATCGTTTATAATTCAGAAATTTCACATTGGGTTCCACTCCACCAAAAATAGCAGAAGGCTCAGAAAAATATCCGGTCTCTTCTAGAATGTAGAAGGCGTCCACACGTGTCCACTGTCTCTTATTTCACTGAATTTCGTCAAGAAATGAAAAAGATATGATTTTTATAGTGAAATCATAAACCGTAGCGCTTTAAAGTGCTATTGAATAGTTTAAAATAAAATAGGCCGTTACCTCCACGATATCTTCAAAACGAGGTTCCGAAATTACTTCCAATCCATAGCACGTGAGGCCGATCAGGTTGCACCACGTTCTCCAGCTCCGAGAGGCGCTCCGGCGGGTACCCACCTGGTTGAACTCGCACGCAGATCGAAGGCACGGCGGTGCATAGAAGGGCGCGACTTTCGAGGTTCTGATCTCGGGATTCTTGCCACGGTGGAGGGTAAATCGGGTATGGATTGGAAGCCTGAGGGGAGTTCTTCAAAAACGTCCAAAGGAGGGGTGGGTTTCGATGAGTGTGGGAGGAGAAAAAGAGGGGAGAAGGAAGAAGAAGCAGCCGCCGATCGTTTCAGGAGGTTTACGGGGAGAGAGAATTTGGTGGACCAATGGGATAATTTTATTTTATTTATATATTTTAAAAATCCAAAAATACCCCTTATCTCATACGAACACCAATCCAAACCCAACGACTATCGCCCTTAGCTAAATACCCCCATTCCGAACACATGGGATATGTTTCGTAAGCCCATTCGACTGTTTCAGTCAGTTTCTGTAACAACCCGTAAAATGCGAGCCAGTTTGAAAATTTTATTTTGGTAATTTTAGCGAATTTTGATTATTTAAAATGAAATATTTTAAATAATATCGACGAGAAATTTATTTTGAATTGAAATTCGACGTATATATTATATACGTCGTCGTTAGAATATATAATAATTATATATAATTGTAAAAGGAATTGAATTGAAAACGAATTCAAAATGAATTGAAAACGATTTCGAAATGAATTGAAAACGAATTCAAAATGAATTGAAAACGATTTCGAAATGAATTGAAAACGATTTCGAAATGAATTGAAAACGATTTCGAAATGAATTGAAAACGATTTGGAAATGAATTGAAAACGATTTCGAAATGAATTGAATTGAAAACGATTTCGAAATGAAATGAATTGAAAACGATTTCGAAATGAAATGAATTGAAAACGATTTCGAAATGAATTGAATTGAAAACGATTTCGAAATGAATTGAATTGAAAACGATTTCGAAATGAATTGAATTGAAAACGATTTCGAAATGAATTGAATTGAAAACGATTTCGAAATGAAATGAATTGAAAACGATTTCGAAATGAATTGAATTGAAAACGATTTCGAAATGAATTGAATTGAATATGAATTCAAATTGAATTGAAATTTGAATTGAACAGAAATGAACTTTGAAACGAATTTATAAAGAAGAATTCAATTTTGCTTTGAATTGAAATGGAAGTTGAAATAGATTTTGAAATGAATTTAAACTGTTTATATAATTCGTTTTTAAATAGAAATCGACGAAATATATTATATATATATTATATATAATATAATGGCCTGAATAGAACGCGCCGCGCCGCGGCAGCTCGCGAATTTCGACCATTTATTTCAAACGGACATTTCGGGAGATCCGACCGTCGGATTCTCCTAAAACCGGAACCGTTGGGTTCGTATCGAAAAGAGCTTTCTAACGAAGATTAGAAATTTGAAATCTAACGGTTGGATTTGGAATTATGTCCAAATCAAATTCGAAAAAGGTCGCTGTAAGTGCAGTTCGATGGCCATTGATGGAAATCGACTGTACGGGCCTTGATAAAATTATTAAAAATAGTAATAATTTGTGTAAAATCATAAGAAATGATTTGTGAAGAATTGGGATGAAAAACTCCATATTTGAAAGGATAAAAATAGATTTTTATCAAAATGAACTAGTTTTGAACTAGAATTATAATTCTATTTATTTTTAAATAAATAAATTGAATTTGAAAAGGGTTTTGAAAATAACCAAAATTTCCAATGATTGCATTGGAGTGGATTTGAATCGAAATTGTCTTCGGAATATTTCGATGTTGGAATTTGTGATTATACGGATGTTGTTACGGAAATTTGAAAGATATATATTTATATCGTTATTTCCAATACGACATTTGTTAATCGTAGAATTTGATATTGAATATAAGCCGATATATTTTCTATTCAGAGCCTTATATTGAATATCAAATGTGATTTGGGTTTGTCGTGAATGGTGTCTTCACTAACACTGTTCTTGAACCCAGTTGAGAAAGGATTAAATCTTTTTATTTAGATTTAATGAAGTGTACCAATTAAATAATATTTAATTGGAATTGAATTGATATTGATTTTTGGGTTTATCGTGAACAGTGTTTTAAATAACACTTGTTCTTTAACCCGATAATTAATGAATGTGATTTGGGTTTGTCGTGAATGGTGTCTTCACTAACACTGTTCTTGAACCCAGTTGAGAAATGATTAAATCTTTTTATTTAGATTTAATGAAGTGTACCAATTAAATAACATTTAATTGGAATTGAATCGATATTGATTTTTGGGTTTATCGTGAACAGTGTTTTAAATAACACTCGTTCTTTAACCCGATAATTAATGAATGTGATTTTGGGTTTATCGTGAACCGTGTTTTAAATGACACTGATTCTTTAACCCAGATAATGATTAAAACTAAGTGGAGTTTTAATGAATCTTTAATTAGATTGAAAAGATCGAGAATGGAGTATCACCAGTTTTGCTCCAGGCGATAGTTAAATCTTTAATTAGATTTGAACGTGAAATTTAGAAACTAACTGTCGGTTAGCCAAGCAGAAGGGTTTTCTGGATATTGATCTGATGTTGGTTTCGGCCTTCGGGGTTAATATTTGGGGAATTATTCTCTTGATTAATTTACGGTTAGTGACTAATGAATTGGAATGAGGCGTATGTTGTGTTTGTGTAACACTTATTTAAAATATACGCGAGTTATTCGGAAAGACCGGGTTTATCCCATTCTGGATAACTGATACGACGATAAGTCGAAGATGAAGACGATGGTCGAAGACCGGAGGTCTTCACGTCGTTTGGGTGATAACTGATGATCTTGATTGGGCTGTACACCCAAGAAGATGGAAACAGTTAGTGATCGTCCAGACGTACTTGGAGATCGATGGATATGCGGGGTACTAGGTGCCTCCGGTTTCGTTCAGACCCAGAACGGACTTGTAAATGGACTGTGTGTCTGACATCGGATTTCATTCTGTGTGACTGATATCGGTTGCATAGGATGGTTTGCCTGTGTGGCATGCTAAGATGCAAATGATCAAGGCTTCTGTTGAAAAGCAAAGTCTTGTGGTTGATGATCAAAGCACGGCCTTTGTGGCGTAGCTTTGTGTAACGTTTACCTCGCGTGTTTCACACCAGGTATGAACCAAAAACGGGAGACGGACCTCAGGGAGGACTTGCGTTTCTTTCTAGCTAGAAGTGGCGTCAGTGGTTTTACACGCCCTGACGAGTTTGACTTATGTGGTTGTTGCTGTTGCGAGGCGCCTCGGATTGATCGGTCGTTCTCGAACCGATGGAGTCATTCGTTGGCTCGTTTGCGCCCCAAAGGGCGGGGAGACGTATTGTTCAGGCATAATAATCCACATCGGTGGACCGGCCCTGACGATCCAGGGGGCAGTTGCGGCTGTTCCTGAGACATGGTAGGCTAGATTGTCTCGAATCGGTAGAGGACGATCCCTGGCCTCGGTTCATAGACGGAAATCCAATTTCCAAATACGTGACTTTGCGGTTTTATTTGTAAAACTATATATGGCGACATAGTGGCATGGGACGCTCATGTCGCCTATGATTGATACTTATGATTTGAAGTTGTTTTATACACTATGCACTTATTATAGTATCAAATGATTTGTTTTAAACGTATCAAGCATTCTTTGGCTGTTATAAGGGAAAACCCTATCCCCCGGCTTGCGTTTGCATTGTGTGATAGGACCTGGGTCTTATAACAGCTTCATTTTTCTTTATTTAGCATGGCGCTGTTTGTTTATGCACTGGTATTCTTGGGAGGAAACCCGTTCCGTGTTATACGGCGTGGTCCCTTGATTTACCTAATGATTTAAAATAAAGATTAACTGTTTTAGTTCTCACACCAGTCACATGACTGACCTGGAGTTTATTGTTTTAACCTAAACTCTGGGTGCCCTTATTTTGACACGGGCAGCTAGTAGTTTTGGTTTTGCAGATTTATATTCACAGGATCCTGGTTTACAGCTGGAACGATATCCGGAAAGCTTTGTATCCGTATATCTCATTCTAGTTGTGTATTGTATTATTTTTCCGCTGCTATGTATTTAAATGTAATTTAAATCTCTGATATTTCTGTGTGATATTCATTTATACTCTGTATATCCTTGTAATCTGATGCATTGTTGTTATATAGAGTGAAATGTTCTTCTGTATGAGTTCTGTTTTGTCCTGTTCTCAAACGATAGGGCGTTTCGAACGGCCTGGATCGGTTTAGCGACTGGTTCGGACCGAGCGAGATTCCTTGCCGTCACATTTGGTATCAGAGCTTTGGTTTACAAAGCTAGAGAACAAGGCACATTAGAACCATACGAAAGAATTCATCAGATATTGGATTAGTAATATCCAATTAGAATGACTCGTTAGAGATGGGATCAGTAGTATCCTAGAACGAGTGTGAAGAGTATATTTTTGAAAGTGAAAACAATTTTTGTTTTGAAGATTTAAATCAATTATTCGTATTTGATTATCTATTTATATCGATGTGGACAATCCAGTATATATAGATTTTGCGTATACGTCTGATCCGCGTGTATTCGAAATTTTAATATATTGGATAGATATAGCATCACACTCTAGTCGCCCGAAGATGGTACTGATGATTGTCATGACATCATCAGTATTTATGTTCGTGTTTCGAAGGTGTGATTTTCTATATATTTCCTATTGACTGGTGTGAGAACCAAAATTAGATAGGGCCTATTGTTGTGATTTGGCATCAAAAATCTGATTTTTGACTATGTATCAAAGTTATGAATTTGAAACTCTAATTCACTAATTGATTGATGTTTGTGTTGTTTGTTCATTTGTTTGCTAATTTTGAACCATTATGCCTAATTGAACCAAATATTGAATTATATTGAAAATTGGTTGCATTTGCTTGCATATACATATATATCTTTGAACAGGTCATAGCAAGGAGGCTAGAGCCAGAGAATAAAATTTGTTTGCCCGACAAATAGGTACATGTTTACTACATAATTTCCTGTTTTGTTTGGGTGATGATGATTTTGTGAGCCTATTGGCTAGCCGCTTGGCTTTTTCTTTTTCTTTTTGAGATCTGAAGGACCGGGGAAGCTATTTGAAATTCCCCGATGCTCCCGGTGCAGGGGAGGTTATGGCGAAATTTTTCGAAAATTTAGGGTGTTAGCCAAATTTTTGAAAATTTGAAAATTCTCAGAAACTGAAAAGTTGGAGAATGGAAGCCAGATCGAGCGTAGAGTTGAATTATCAAACCACTTTCGACTTTGTTCCTTTTCGGGGACGAAAAGTTTTAAGTGGGGGAGATTGTAACAACCCGTAAAATGCGAGCCAGTTTGAAAATTTTATTTTGGTAATTTTAGCGAATTTTGATTATTTAAAATGAAATATTTTAAATAATATCGACGAGAAATTTATTTTGAATTGAAATGGAAGTTGAAATAGATTTTGAAATGAATTTAAACTGTTTATATAATTCGTTTTTAAATAGAAATCGACGAAATATATTATATATATATTATATATAATATAATGGCCTGAATAGAACGCGCCGCGCCGCGGCAGCTCGCGAATTTCGACCATTTATTTCAAACGGACATTTCGGGAGATCCGACCGTCGGATTCTCCTAAAACCGGAACCGTTGGGTTCGTATCGAAAAGAGCTTTCTAACGAAGATTAGAAATTTGAAATCTAACGGTTGGATTTGGAATTATGTCCAAATCAAATTCGAAAAAGGTCGCTGTAAGTGCAGTTCGATGGCCATTGATGGAAATCGACTGTACGGGCCTTGATAAAATTATTAAAAATAGTAATAATTTGTGTAAAATCATAAGAAATGATTTGTGAAGAATTGGGATGAAAAACTCCATATTTGAAAGGATAAAAATAGATTTTTATCAAAATGAACTAGTTTTGAACTAGAATTATAATTCTATTTATTTTTAAATAAATAAATTGAATTTGAAAAGGGTTTTGAAAATAACCAAAATTTCCAATGATTGCATTGGAGTGGATTTGAATCGAAATTGTCTTCGGAATATTTCGATGTTGGAATTTGTGATTATACGGATGTTGTTACGGAAATTTGAAAGATATATATTTATATCGTTATTTCCAATACGACATTTGTTAATCGTAGAATTTGATATTGAATATAAGCCGATATATTTTCTATTCAGAGCCTTATATTGAATATCAAATGTGATTTGGGTTTGTCGTGAATGGTGTCTTCACTAACACTGTTCTTGAACCCAGTTGAGAAAGGATTAAATCTTTTTATTTAGATTTAATGAAGTGTACCAATTAAATAATATTTAATTGGAATTGAATTGATATTGATTTTTGGGTTTATCGTGAACAGTGTTTTAAATAACACTTGTTCTTTAACCCGATAATTAATGAATGTGATTTGGGTTTGTCGTGAATGGTGTCTTCACTAACACTGTTCTTGAACCCAGTTGAGAAATGATTAAATCTTTTTATTTAGATTTAATGAAGTGTACCAATTAAATAACATTTAATTGGAATTGAATCGATATTGATTTTTGGGTTTATCGTGAACAGTGTTTTAAATAACACTCGTTCTTTAACCCGATAATTAATGAATGTGATTTTGGGTTTATCGTGAACCGTGTTTTAAATGACACTGATTCTTTAACCCAGATAATGATTAAAACTAAGTGGAGTTTTAATGAATCTTTAATTAGATTGAAAAGATCGAGAATGGAGTATCACCAGTTTTGCTCCAGGCGATAGTTAAATCTTTAATTAGATTTGAACGTGAAATTTAGAAACTAACTGTCGGTTAGCCAAGCAGAAGGGTTTTCTGGATATTGATCTGATGTTGGTTTCGGCCTTCGGGGTTAATATTTGGGGAATTATTCTCTTGATTAATTTACAGTTAGTGACTAATGAATTGGAATGAGGCGTATGTTGTGTTTGTGTAACACTTATTTAAAATATACGCGAGTTATTCGGAAAGACCGGGTTTATCCCATTCTGGATAACTGATACGACGATAAGTCGAAGATGAAGACGATGGTCGAAGACCGGAGGTCTTCACGTCGTTTGGGTGATAACTGATGATCTTGATTGGGCTGTACACCCAAGAAGATGGAAACAGTTAGTGATCGTCCAGACGTACTTGGAGATCGATGGATATGCGGGGTACTAGGTGCCTCCGGTTTCGTTCAGACCCAGAACGGACTTGTAAATGGACTGTGTGTCTGACATCGGATTTCATTCTGTGTGACTGATATCGGTTGCATAGGATGGTTTGCCTGTGTGGCATGCTAAGATGCAAATGATCAAGGCTTCTGTTGAAAAGCAAAGTCTTGTGGTTGATGATCAAAGCACGGCCTTTGTGGCGTAGCTTTGTGTAACGTTTACCTCGCGTGTTTCACACCAGGTATGAACCAAAAACGGGAGACGGACCTCAGGGAGGACTTGCGTTTCTTTCTAGCTAGAAGTGGCATCAGTGGTTTTACACGCCCTGACGAGTTTGACTTATGTGGTTGTTGCTGTTGCGAGGCGCCTCGGATTGATCGGTCGTTCTCGAACAGATGGAGTCATTCGTTGGCTCGTTTGCGCCCCAAAGGGCGGGGAGACGTATTGTTCAGGCATAATAATCCACATCGGTGGACCGGCCCTGACGATCCAGGGGGCAGTTGCGGCTGTTCCTGAGACATGGTAGGCTAGATTGTCTCGAATCGGTAGAGGACGATCCCTGGCCTCGGTTCATAGACGGAAATCCAATTTCCAAATACGTGACTTTGCGGTTTTATTTGTAAAACTATATATGGCGACATAGTGGCATGGGACGCTCATGTCGCCTATGATTGATACTTATGATTTGAAGTTGTTTTATACACTATGCACTTATTATAGTATCAAATGATTTGTTTTAAACGTATCAAGCATTCTTTGGCTGTTATAAGGGAAAACCCTATCCCCCGGCTTGCGTTTGCATTGTGTGATAGGACCTGGGTCTTATAACAGCTTCATTTTTCTTTATTTAGCATGGCGCTGTTTGTTTATGCACTGGTATTCTTGGGAGGAAACCCGTTCCGTGTTATACGGCGTGGTCCCTTGATTTACCTAATGATTTAAAATAAAGATTAACTGTTTTAGTTCTCACACCAGTCACATGACTGACCTGGAGTTTATTGTTTTAACCTAAACTCTGGGTGCCCTTATTTTGACACGGGCAGCTAGTAGTTTTGGTTTTGCAGATTTATATTCACAGGATCCTGGTTTACAGCTGGAACGATATCCGGAAAGCTTTGTATCCGTATATCTCATTCTAGTTGTGTATTGTATTATTTTTCCGCTGCTATGTATTTAAATGTAATTTAAATCTCTGATATTTCTGTGTGATATTCATTTATACTCTGTATATCCTTGTAATCTGATGCATTGTTGTTATATAGAGTGAAATGTTCTTCTGTATGAGTTCTGTTTTGTCCTGTTCTCAAACGATAGGGCGTTTCGAACGGCCTGGATCGGTTTAGCGGCTGGTTCGGACCGAGCGAGATTCCTTGCCGTCACAGTTTCCCTTCAAGTTAAAATATAAAACATTCAATATTTAATTTGAACGTACATTTCAATTTGCCGGGGCCACATACTGATCCCAAAAATTCCAGAAAAATAAATCTAACTATGTTTTGACGATACAGTCCCAACAAAACTAGTTTTATTGAATTCTGAGAACGTTTGAAAAATGGCCCTTTTCTGGTCGATCCAATTTAATAGAAATCGACCAAACACATTTTCCTTTGCCACACTCACATACTAGCTTCAAAAATTATGAAATTTGAAACCTAGCAATAATTTGACATCCCGGATCCAACAAAAGTGGTTTCGTCGAATTCTAAGGTGACCTTTCTGAAAATTTGACATCACGGGCTATATAAACTCTATAATGACCTTTCTGAAAATTCGTTTGGCCATAACTTTTGATTCCTGCTATGAAACTTCAATTTTTCAGATTCGTTAGAAAGATATTCACTAACAGATTTAAATATTTTTGGTTTCACTAATATCCGTTTTGTTTTGCGCCCGGTACAGTCAGTCAAAGTTTGATTTGAAATTTTGAAACTACCGCGCCATTTCAGGCCTTGTTTATAATTAAAAATAATTATATTCATTTTCAAATATCGACTCAAACACACTTTTCATCATTATTATTTAAAATATTTATTTTAAATAATTAAAATCCACCAAAATAGCCAATTTAAATTTTTTAAATTGGTTCAGATTTTCCGGGTTGTTACAATCTCCCCCACTTAAAACTTTTCGTCCCCGAAAAGGAACAAAGTCGAAAGTGGATTAATTAACCAACTCTACTTTCAATCTGGCTTCCATTCTTTAACTTTTCAGTTTCTAAGAATTTTCAAATTCTTCAAAAATTTGGCTAACACCCTAAATTTTCGAAAAATTTCGCCATAACCTCCTTTGTACGGGGGACTTCGGGATATTTCAAATAGCCTCCCATGGCCCTCACCAATCCAAAAGAAAAAGGAAAAGCCAAGCGGTTGGCCAATCGGCTCATAAAATCATCAAATCCCAAGAAATACAATAAACGTGTACCTATTTGTCGGGCAAACAATTTTATTCCTTTGCTTAGCTGTTCATCCATAACTTGTTCACACATATATAATGCACATGTATATATTTCTATCTATTTTCAATTCAGTTCAATATTTATTCAATTTCGCTAAATGGTTCAAAATTCTAAGTAATCAATCAAAAATCAAACAACACAACCAGCAATCAATTTGTTTTTATCTTTCACAAACATACTAATTAATTCATATACTCTTATAAAATCATTCAGACTATATGATTAAAATTTTACACCCATGAAAAGAAAACAACGACAAAGTAGAGAGCATAATGGAAATTTCAAAATATGGTAAATGTACCTTGCACCAGAGTCAATCAGATATATCCACCCTGCACTTAGGATAGGCTTTCATAATACTCTCCTCAGTTTCCCAAATACAATATTGCGGATCTCCACTCCATTGCACTTTGACTAAGTGAACTTTCATGTTCCTCAGTTCTTTGGTTTCTTTGCCGATAATCTTTAGCGGTTCTCTTCTAACAGCCAATTCTGGAGTAATTTCTATATCCCACTGTGCTGCTTCTTCCACGATCAAGTCTGGATCATGAACATGCTTTCGAAGTTGAGATATGTGAAATACATCATGCACTCTAGGCTACCAATCAGGCAATTGAACTCTATAAGCGAGAGTTCCAATCCGTTCAAGTATAGGGAATGGACCAATAAATCTGGGCGCCAACTTCCCAGTTTTTCCAAACCTGACCACACCCCTCATCGGAGAAACCCGTAGATGCACATAATCACCAACATAAAAAGCCAAATCTCTTCTTCTCGAATCAGCATAGCTCTTCTGTCGGCTTTGAGCGGCGAGTAATCGTTTCTTAACGAAATCGACTTTATCTGCGGCTTCGCGAATCATATCTGGTCCCAATATAAGCCTATTACCAGGTTCAACCCAACAAGCAGGAGATCGGCACGGTCTACCATACAATGCTTCGAATGGTGACATTGTCAGGCTCGCTTGGTAGCTGTTGTTGTATGAAAACTCAGCCAAATGCAAATGGTCTTCCCATGATCCACCAAAATCAAGAACACAAGCCCGCAATAAATCTTCTAGAATACGATTCAGCCTCTCAGTTTGACCATCTGTTTGAGGATGATAGGCGGTGCTCAAGTTCATATTCGTTCCCAGTTCTACTTGAAATGCCTCCTTGAATTTGCTAGTAAATATTGGATCTCTATCACTAACTATACTGATCGGCACTCCATGTAGCCTCACAATTTCCTTGAAATATATTTGCGCCTGACTCTGAGCAGTCTATTGGATCTGACAGGTATAAAATGGGCGGTCTTCGTGAAGCGTTCTACGATCACCCAAATAATGTCATTTCCTTTCTTGGTTATGGGCAAACCATCTATGAAGTCCATGGAAATATGTTCCCACTTCCAACCTGGAATGTCCAGCGGTTGCAACAATCCAGCAAGTTTCTGTTGGTTGCTTTTAACTAGTTGGCAAGTAGGGAACTTGCTAACATATATAGAAACGTCCCTTTTCATAGCCTTCCACCAGAATGTTCGCTTGAGATCGTTATGCATTTTGGTCACACCTAGATGGATACTCAGCTTGGACTTGTGACATTCGTCTAACACTTCTCTTTTGAGCTCGGGGATGTCGGGAACACAAATCCTTCCTCCCAATCTCAGGATTCCATCATTATCTATTTGAAAACCCGAGGGTTCGCCTTTCTGAATCCTTCTGATCATATCCTTAATAAAATTATCATCCTTCTGAAGAATAGATATTTTGTCAATCAATGAAGTCGTAATAATAAAACTGGCGATTATTGCATTCTTTCGACTCAGCGCATCGGCCACAACATTGGCTTTTCCTGGAGTGTACAAAATCTCAAAATCGTATGCTGCAAGAAATTCTAGCCAACGTTGCTGCCTCAGATTCAAGTCTTTCTGGGTGAACAGATACTTTAGCGACTGATGATCTGTAAAAAGTTCGAATTTCTCACCAAAAAGATAATGCCTCCAGATTTTTAAAAGCAAATACAATGGCTAACAACTCAAGATCATGAGTAACGTAATTTTTCTCATGCGGTTTCAGCTGACGGCTAGCATAAGCAACCACTTGACCTCTTTGCATTAATACTGCACCAAGGCCTTCTCTAGAGGCATCTGTCCAGACTTTCAAGTCTTGATTGCCATCGATAATCGTTAACACTGGAGCAGTTGTTAATCTTAATTTTAGCTTCTGAAAAGCCTCCTCACATTCGGGAGTCCACTTGAATTTTGCATGCTTCTTGGTAAGCTTTGTTAAGGAACTAGATATCTTCGAAAAATCTTTAACGAACTTCCGATAATAGCTAGCTAATCCAAGAAAACTTCGAACTTCTGTGGGAGTACTAGGCTGCTTCCAATTTTGAATAGCGGTGATTTTACCAGGATCCACAGAAATTCCTTCTTTCGATACCACATGGCCAAGAAACTTGACTTCTTCTTGCCAGAATATACATTTGGAAAGTTTGGCCTTCAAGACATTCTTTCTGATAATTTCCAACACTTGTTCCAAATGTTTTGTGTGCTCGCTTTCTGACTTAGAGAAGATCAATATGTCATCGATGAAAACCAGCACAAATTTATTCAATACATCGCGGAATACTCGATTCATTAAATCCACAAAATAGGCAGGAGCGTTACATAAGCCGAACGGCATTACTAACCACTCATAGAATAAATCGGGACCTCTGAATGCTATCGTGGGAACACACTCTTCGGCAATACGAAGCTGATGGAAGCCTGTAGCTAGGTCCATCCTTGAAAATACTTGTGCACCATTCAATCGATCCAGCAAATCATCTAACCACGGCAATGGATATTTGTTCTTTAATGTCTGTTTATTCAAGTCACGATAATCAACACATAGTCGAAGAGTACCGTCTGACTTCGGGACAAATACCACTGCTGCTCCCCAATCAGAGAAACTAGGCCTGATCAGACCCTTCCATACAAGTTGTCGAGTCTGATTATCTAACTCTTCTTTCTCCTTCAGAGTCATTCTCCGAATAGCGTGCACTACTGGCCTTGCATTCAGAATTAAAGCGATCTTGAAATCAATCAATCTCTTCAGAGGTAAGCTAACAACTTCCTCGAATACATCTGCATAATTCTTAACGACTGGAATATCTTTTATGAGGTCTGGAATATTCTCTGTGACTGCAGGGATATTTTCTATTTGAGCAGGAGAAACATCAAGAGCTGACCAAAAGTCTTTTCTATCTGAATTTGGACCTTCGCATGGTATGGTGATATAATTCCCTAATTGGGCCTTTTCCTTAACAACTCTCTCGGCACACTTAACCTCAGCTTCATATTTGGTTAACCAATCCAATCCCAAAATAAGATCGAATTCAGTAAAATTCATGACGATAGAGATGGTAGGGAACTTATAACAAGAAAAAGAGACAGGCACTGCACAAATCCAGCTAAGATCGAGAGAACCCCCAACCGGATTATGGACAGTGATGGGTTCCTTGAGCTTTTTCAATTTCAAATCCAACTTCTTAACTGCATTCTTTGCAATAAAGCTTCGTGACGCGCCTGTATCAAATAGTACTTTAACTAGAATATTTTTAACATTAAGCGTGCCTTCTAAAACATCAGACCTTCCCTGACTAGCTGAAGGTGTTGAAGTTTCTGCCACTTCGTTTGCATGTATTATTCCAGGCTTCTTTAAGAGCTGGCAATCCTTTGCAAGATGACCAGTCTTATGGCATTGTTTGCACTCCCTAATCTCTTGAAACTCCTCATCAGGTCTAAATCTTTTCTTCTTTTGCTTTCGATTGGCTCTAAATCCATCCTTTATTTGTTTCTTTAGAAATCTGCAACTTATCGACAAATGTCCTTGCTTATTGCAGTTAGAGCATACAGCAGTTGTTACTGGTTCTTTCTCAGATTTAGCCCTTTTCCTTTTGGCTTCGGGCTTCTCACTAACCTTAGGCATCGTACTGGCCTCAGGACTATCAGTCTCAGACTCCTCTTTGTTACTAGGACGGACTTCCTCTTCGTCGACCAAAAGACCTTTCTTATGGAGAACTTCATACTGATAAGCCATGTATATCATTTCATTAAAAGGAAGCTTCACATGCCCCATCACACTATTCTGGTACTTCCTTTGAAGACCATTGAGAAATCTCAGATTCTTCCTCTTCGGATTTTGAATTAGATGAGGTGCAAAGTGAGAAAGTTCATTGAATTTCTTGTGATATTCTGGAATACTTATATCTCCTTGTATCAGATAGTAGAATTCATCACATAACCACTCAGTGGCTTCTAGAGGAGTAAATCTTTCACTGAAAATCTCTTTGAATCTATCCCAGGTGATATCACCTTCTGGATTATCTTTAATGATTGTTTCCCACCAGATTAAAGCTTCTTCTTTGAGCGCCCAAGATGCCACTAAACTTTTCTGATCGTCTCTCATCTGGAAACGCTCAAAAATTCTTTCAGCAGAACTCATCCAAGCTTGAGTTTGAATAATCGATTCATTGCCCGAAAATGGTACTCCACCCAGATTTCAATATCTCTTAAATAGAGCCTCTAGATCTGGTTCTGCATTCCTCCTTCTATTTCTGACACTCATTTTCTAGTACTTCTGCAAATAGAAGATCAAGTGTCAGGTCAACAGAAAAGATATTTTTAAAACATAGAAACATATACTTGAATGTAAATGTGTCTATGAGGTGTATTTCATTCTGCTATACTCATACTAGGATATTACTGACCCTATCTGTAATGAGTTACCCGTCCTAGAACTCTAGTGGTTCTATTTCTGACAAGTTCGTTAATATGTTATATTCCAGAACTAAGCTTAACCAAAGCTCTGATACCACGTTGTGATGACCCCAAAATCCCGTACGACGGTGGCAAGGGTAATCTTTGGAATATAACACATAAACAAATAATAGCAGGACAGAAATAAATAAATACATCAGATAATGTACAAACAATACAATGGATAAACATAATCATCAGAGTTACACATTATACAGGATCATACTTAGTTCAAAATACAGTTCAGCTATACATAAATGTCTACAGCGGAAAACAAACACAATATGTACAATAGGAGCTGAATAGCATAAAAAGTGATAAATGATAGAATCCATCTTCAGCTCCAGCTATCCAGAAAGAGCCTGCTAAAACCTGAATACATGGCTGCCCATGTAGAAAGAGGGGCACCCGAGTTTGCAAGTGAAACAAACTACGAGTCAGTCATGGGACTGGTATGAGAAATCTACTTAACACATTTTATAATATGGCTAATCTCAGGACCACGCCACTTTCGCGGAATGGGTTCACTCCATTGGATTGCCAGTGCTTTACAACAAGTAAGTCTTTTAAACATCGCAATGCTTTTTATAAAAATGAAGCCATTATAAGACTCAGTTCCCATCACACAATGCAATGCAAACCGGAGGATAGAGTTTTACCTTATAATGGCCAAAATATGCTTGATACGAATAAAACAAAAGCATTTAATATTATTACTAGTGTTTATATGTTTCATAAACGATTTCAAATCATAAGTATCAATCATAGATGGCATTAATGCCCCATACCACTATGTCGCCATATATAGGTATACAATCAAAACCGCACAGTCACGTATTTGGAAATTGAATTTCCGTCATGAACCAAGGCAAAAGATAGTCCTTACCGACTTCGAGACTCTCTAGCCTGAGCCTCAGGGTCAGAGCGCATCGACCCTTGGAGCGACAGGGTCGGTCCACCGATGTGGATTAAAATGCTTGAACATTGTGTTTCCCCGCCCTTTGGGGACGTAAATGAGTCCTATGACTCCATCGGCTTCACATAGTCACCGATATATCCGAGGCGCCTCGCAACAGCAACAACCACACAGGTGAAAATAATATAAATGTCAGCCAGTTTAAGCACTGGCACCACCTCGAGCTAGAAAGAAATGCATGTCCTCCCTGAGGTCCTCTCCCGTTTCTGGTTCATACCGGGGTGTGAGGCTCGCGAATCAACGTTATACACAAAGCAATGCCACACAGGCCGTGCTTTGATCATCAACCACAAGACTTTGCTTGTAACACCCCACACCCGCTATGGTCACTCACTAAGGGAATGCCATAACATCGGTGGAGTATTTTAAGTGAATATAGAACAGAAAAATTACAACAACAAGACAAATATAAGTAATACTTGAGAATTTAAAACATCATTTCATTCCAGCGGAAAGTAAAACATGTTTGGTTACACCAAAACCATAAATAAGAGTCAAGTACATAATATCCATCCTGATAAAAACAAAAGTACATAATCCCACTACATAACCTAATAGCCATAATAGAAAAGATAAACTGAGCTTTACATCCACGGTCCAAGCTCCAAAAGATAGATAAAGCAGTCTGATCAAAGCCCACTAGTGCTAGGCCCACTCTGAAAACCTGAGGGTTGGGAAAAAGATAAAGAAACAACGGGGTCAGACATAAGTCTGAGTGAGTCCTATAACCCTAACAATACAATCATTAAAGTAATTAGGGTATGATATAACAAGGTACGGTACCTCTGGGGATAATGACTACACTAAGTAGCCAACTAAACACAGGATGTACTAAGATAACCGAAAAGACGCATTTATCCACCCAAGGATAATTACTAGATTGCACCACCCCAGATCTACCCACCCAAGGGTAATTCCTACACTGCACCACACCAGTTCTACCCACCCAAGGGTAATTCCTACTTAAAGGTTGATCCCACTAAGTGTACTTAGTAATTTTTAATAGTAGTTTCGTGTACCCCTAGCTGACTACATAGGTGCCGTCTGCCCCTATCTCCATTAGGTGCACCCACTACTCCCCAAGCGATCGGCTCCCTACCGTAGATACCCGTGCTGACCCCACAGTGGGGTGTATCACTCCCCAAAGTGGCAACCCGATAATCAATGGTGCACGGCTTATACCTACACGATGCAACAACGTCTTACCTACCAGCCCGGGTCCACACACGCATATGAAACCCGTTGGACTCGCGTTGCCACCGCTACCCCCGTTTTGGCCTCTTATAGTCAAGCCCAATATGCGTGTCCCGTCCTCGCCTTGGGTTGAGCCCACAAAGATACGTTTGGGATATTGGTTGAAATGGGCCCCCACAAGCTACTACTTAAGCTTGTCATTTTATCTAGTGCATCCCACTTAACCCCTTTTATAATCATGCCCACTTACATGTTAAGGTTTGGTTAAGTCATCTAATTATATTTCAATTGCCACTTAAGGCCCCCACAAGCTACTACTTAAGCTTGTCATTTAGTTATATTTCAATTGCCACTTAAGGCCCCCACAAGCTACTACTTAAGCTTGTCATTTAATCATATTTCAATTGCCACTTAAGGCACCCACTAGATTTCTGCATGCCACCCAAGGCAGTTACTTGATTCCCACATGCCACCCAAGGCACTTACTTAACCCTTTAATCATGTTTAATTACATGTTCCACTTTGGTTAAGTATTCTAATCGTATTTTCTATTGCCACCCAAGGCAACCCACTAGTTTCCTCATGCCACCCAAGGCACCCCCACTAGTTACTACATGCCACCCAAGGCACCCACTTAACCCCTCATGCCCCTCTACATGCTAATGTGGTTAAGTGTTTCTTAATTAATTAAGATCGTAACCTTTGTAAAGACCTCTCACATTAGACTGTCTTTTATGGCAGCTGGATATGCCGGTTGGTTCCGGGCAGCCTTACACCATAACAAAGTCTAACCTCGTGTCTTTACACTTGTCACGTATTTAGTTTATGACTAAGACCTCTCACATTGGGCCAATCATTTGTAGCCGCTGGATTTGCCGGTCGGTTCCGGGCAGTCTTATGCTACAAAAGGGTCCAACCTCGTGTCTTAGTAGATTAATTACACCTAATTAATCACCCCCATAATTTGTATTAATTATCCCTAATTAATTAAAAATATTTAAGAATATGGGTAGACCTAACTCAATAGGTAAATTCCCAATTCCATAATATGGGTAGACCTAACTCAATAGGTAAATTCCCAATTATGTCCATCCACTTTACGGTATGTTTAATCATACCCACTTCACACAATTTTATGTGTTCATTAATTTTTACCCCATCGTCCCCACGTAAATACGTTAACATTACATACTTCAAAAGAGAAGATTCATCATACACACAATGGGTTCAACTTAGCATATCATTAGCATTATCATGGGTTTAAAAAGGTGTCAACTTGTATATATGACCATAAACCCAACTTGCATAAATAACCAACCCAAACTTGCATGAATCACATATGTCATAAAGATGGTAACTTGCTCAAATGTTCATGTCATAGACCTATCATAAAGGTGTCAACTTGCATACATGTCATAGGTCTAAAAGGGATGAACTTGCACATGTACTTATGTCATACATAGAGGCAAACTTGCATATGAACTTGCATCATAACTTGCACATGAACTTGCATCATAACTTGCATATGAACTTGCATCATAACTTGCATATGAACTTGCATCATAACTTGCATATGAACTTGCATCATAACTTGCATATGAACTTGCATCATAACTTGCATATGAACTTGCATCATAACTTGCATAAAACCAAACACTTAGCATGCATAAAACCAAATACTTAGCATGCACAAAACCAAATACTTAGCATGCACAAAACCAAATACTTAGCATGCATAAAACCAAATACATAACTTGCATAACATGTTACATATAAACTTGCATATAATCTCACATATAGCTTGCATAACATGTTACATATGCATCAATGTTCAACATAGTGTTTGCATAGTGAGCATCATAAAACATAGCATTAAACTTGCATATAGCATAAAACTTGCAAAACACACAACATACACTATACTAAACTTGCATAAGCACATTTATCCACAAACATAGCCATATCTTATCATATCCTATCATAATCAATTTAACAATTGATTATTAAGGCTATAGAAACTCACCACTAAACTCCCATAAGCAAACCCTTGCCAAAAATCACCCAAAAACTCTAGCCTTGAACATAAAGCTTGCAACTTGATGATGAATGCAAGCTAATGATCACTCATACAACTCAAAGATGCTTGTATGAACATGAAAGCCTTCATAGAAATAGTTTTATAAGAGGATGGAGGCTGGGGCTTTGAGTGGAGGCCATGATCATAGAAAATTTTGGCATAATTTAGTTAGAATATAGGATTATGATCATTTAGGGCTAGCTTAGGGTCTTATTTATAGGATTAGGCAAGTGTTTTAGGCCATTAGATTAACCCTAAATTAGATTAGGACCATCAGATCTCGGAAGCTTCCAGAAACCAGCCCCAAAACACAGCCCAAACCCTGAAATGGTGCACCAGGCCAGAATCAGCCGACAGGGCAAGTCGACAGCCCTGTCGACTGCCAAGTCGACAGGCATGTCGACAGGCAAGTCGACAGCCCTGTCGACAGCCAAGTCGACTAGGCTGGGCGGGAGTTTTCCCGCCTGGCCCCCATTTCTGCATGCTTCGAAATTCAAATTTCCCGAAAACTTCTTTGGGCCTTAACCGGGTCATACGTACTCCGATTTACAAAATTTCGGGCTCTATTTCGCGTATTTTTCCGAGGCGAACACAATGACGTAACCCGTTTCCCCTGATTCTCACATCTGAGATTATTAATTCTGTAATTAGTGAATTTTAGCATTAACCGAAATTCGGGGTGTTACATTGCTTTTCAACAGAAGCCTTGATCATTTGCCACTTAGGCATGCCATACAGGCAGCTCACTCCATGCGACTGATTTCTATCGATATATAACCTCTGAGCTCGTACGTCTCAGAGAAGGGCGTTAAGCAAGAGAATAAACTCTCCACCGCCAAACAGATATATATTTAATAGAGATCAATCAGCACAGAACAAAATCCAATGTCAGACACACAGTCCATTTACAAGTTCGTTCTGGGTCTGAACGAAACCGGAGGCACTATATACCTCGCATATCCATCGATCTCCACGTACGTCTGGACGATCACCACTCATTATCCATATTTCAGGATGCCTCCCAATCAGGACATCAGTTATCATCCAACCGAGGTGAAGATCTCCGGTCTTCAACTACCATCTTCATCATCGACTTCTTATCGCCGATCAATTATTTGAAATGAGAATTAATTCGGCCTTTTCAAATAATTCACGTATTTTTAGAATTTAAATCAATTCATTTCAATGGTTAAATTATTCAACACCAACAATTCTGTTTTTAAATGTAATTTTCACGCCAAACACATTCAACCATCAAATATATAATAAACCGGGTAAATTCGGTTTATTTTCCATTCCATATCGTTTATAATATTTTATAACGATTTATCGCTATTTTTATTCATTCAAAAATAGCCAATTTCATTCAAACGCGCTTCAGGCCATAACGCGGCCGTGGCGCTGTTTTTCTTCAAATTTGATTTACACATATCTGAAAATCTAACCGTTGGATCTTCACAAATTTTATATCATTAGAAAGATCTTTTCAAAATGAATCCAACGGTTTCAGTTTCGGGAAAATCCGACGGTCGGATCTCCCGGTACACTCGTTTGAAGTTTCGATTTCAAAATACGAACTACAGCGTCGTTATTCGATTTATTTTAATTATATATATATATATATAATCGATTCTGGCGCTGTTTTTCTTCAGATTTGAATTAAACATTCCAGACAATCCAACCGTTGGATCTTCACACAGTGGGTGTCGTTGGAAAGATATTTCCAAGGCGAACCCAACGGTTTCGGTTTCGGAAAAATCCGATGGTCTGATCTCCCGCACTAATCGTTTGAAATCACGGTTTCAAAACACGAACTGCAGCTTCGTTATTCGATTTATTATATATATATATATATGTATATATATAGTTCATTCTTCGATTTCAAAACCATATTCATTTCATTCATTTGATAAAAATGATATTTTTATCCCACTGATATTTATTTCAACACATCACCATTTATAACACTTTGTATTCACAATAAAAATGTAGATTTAATTGTTCGATCTATATATTCAACACATGAATGTTTTCGACTTCACACATACGATAAAAATTTGATTTTTATCGTTCTAGTCCTTTATTCAACACATGAATATTTTCTATAGTTCATATATATAATAAAATTGTTATTTTTATTGTAAAACAATTTATTTCAAAACACGAATATTTTATATAGTTTATATATAAGGTAAAAATGTTATTTTTGGTGTTAAAACGATTTATTTAAAACACTAGTATTTTATATAATCTATATATATGATAAAAATGTTATTTTTATTTTTTTCAAAGAATTTATTCAATACACGAAGTTCATTCAACACATGAATTTATTTCAACACAGGAATTTCTATTCAACACATGAATTTAATTTCAACATTCAACACATGAATTTATTTCAACACAGGAATTTTTATTCAACACATGAATTTAAATCAAACATAAAAATATTTCAGAAAATTTCGGCAGCATAACGGAAGGGTAGTTAAAATCGGGGCCGTCCCTAGTACGGCTCCTCGCTCTACCTTAAAGCCTCGCAGCTTTTGACAATGGGGATTTTCAATATCTGGTTCGTACGCAGACGAATTTTCCCATATACTAATCCTATTGGGATTTCAATCACAGTCAATTATTTCAAATCAACCATTCATGATATTCACCAAATTTTCACATCAACCAATAATCCAAACAATAACACAACCAATATATATATCGTCCATGGTATGTGGACGAGGGGAGTATATATATATAGATATACGCGTATAACTATATTTCGATTTCATTTCAATATCACTTCACTTCATTTCAAGCACATATTATTTTTAAAACGCATATATAACTTAGACATCGAACATACAACTTATACAACGCTTATACATGTGGTGTACAACGCTTATATAACTCATGTAACGACCTGCCATTTTGATTGTGCCGAATCAACAAAACATGTTAACTCGGAATGTCCAAAACAACAGATTGTTATTAGCTTCTGAGGTAAATAGAATAAATCACAAAATCACATATCTCAGACAAAGATACAGAGCAGTATAATAACTCACAGCGGAAAAATACAAATACAACAGTAGTTCACGAAGCTACTAAATAAATTTTTCATTAGAGTTTACATAAATAATACAGCGGAAATCTAATACAATAAATAAATGATAACAGTTTGGAACAGAAACAACATAAACAGCTGGATGACTGGAACAACTGATCAACAGGTAGATATAGATGAGGAAAAATCCAATATAAGCTCCAGACTATAAAGTAAATCTCGAAACTATGATAATCGATCTGACCCGAGCAATAATGCAAAACAAAACAACTCGGATCAGGACTAACATTCTCATGGAAGTAAATCAATTCAAATGAAATGTTCGATGAAATGCAATCGGCAACTTAAAGGATGTTTGGGATCACCATCCTCTAAGGATCCGTCAAACTAATACTATATAGTATAATACGCTATATACAATAGTGTCTATCAATAAAGTAAAAATATCAAAATAGCGTAAGCGGGATTACCATGATTACCCTTACACCGTTTATAAATTCCCATAGTATATACAGTACCGTAATTCCTCCGTAAACTGGAGGTTGATCAGAGGGCACTCCATATAAAACAGAACAAAATAAAGTCGTAGTGGGGTCCTATAAGGCATGTGACAAGGCACGCAAGGAATGCCAGGGTGGATTCACCGTTTGCAGAGCCGGACTGGTGGTAACGCATAGTAGCTACTACCGCCCACCTCGCTACACACTCCCATAATCAAAAGGGCCCAAATCGAATCTCAAAAGTAATAGAATAATATCGAAGAAGTGTGCTCGATAAGAGGTATGACCTCACTTGGTCCGTGCATAGCTCCTGTTTTAGCCACATCAAGCTGACTCAAGGTAGTCAGGGTCTCGTAATTAATATGAAATATAAAATAGAGTCGTTCGCCAAATCATCCCCTTCATTCTGGAACTCCACCGCGTACACAGTTGTTAAAGTGGTTTTCGATATTGACAGAGAGTATGACAATAGCCGATCCCGGTCTCTTTAACAACCAATCGTTTACATTTTTCACACCGAGGTCATTATTTTATAAAATAGTTTATACGAGATCTCATATTCGAATTTTGAAATCAAATTTAAATATCTAACTCCAATTATATTTAAATTTGGAAACATCTCACAAGAATCGCTCAAATCAAATCGGTTTAGGAAACAATATCGTAAAGATAGCAAATATAGTATAAATTAGTACTATAACATATAACTTCGATTATAATTTATGAAAGTATTCGCATAACGAATCCTAAATTCAAAAATCGACTTATATTCAAGTTATACCTTAAATATCTCCATTTCCATTTAAATCGATACCAAACCATTTAACTACGATAATTATTTGGTTTGGTTTATATTCGCAAAATTTCAAGTTTAAAACAATTCAAATTCTACCTTTATAAGAAAACGTTTCAAATCGATTCACATGGATTCAACATTTTGGTTCGAATTCAAAATGTATAATTCAAGTCAAAAACTTATATTTCAATTTTCAAACAAAACATATCGTGGTTTGCAATTCAAGTCATGAAATTCGAAACCTTTTCTTTTATAAATTCAAATAATTCAAATAATTTAGTTTAAGTCGATTCCAAATCCAATACTTAAGTTCAAGCTCAGTTAATATAATTCGAATCAAATCTTACATTTTCAATTTTAACGAGTCATGTCAAAATTATAACTTAAGTCAAAAAAAAAAAAATTCAAATTCATTACTATAAAGTCAAGTCAAAACCATATATTTCAATTCAAACAGTTCACACACATTTTAAACCACTCTTATAAGTTCGATTTCAAAAAATATTCCAATTCAAACTATACGATTATAAACATATACAGGATTAAATAAATATAGAAATAATTAATTATATAAAAAGAAAAAAAATATTACTTATATAATTAAATTATATAGTTTTAAAATAATAAATTATAAGTAAAACTTAAATAAGCATTAAATCTATATTTTCCTATAAAAATCATTTTTTAAACATATAATTCAAAATTATAAAAAATTTAAGTTTAAAATATTTAAAATATAAATATATAAAAATAAAATAAAATAATTCTTAAGTTATTATTTAAAAATCAAATTCCCAAATCAAAATACTTCAAAAATATGACCAACGGTGTCCGTATATAGTTTTCTACCCTATGGTCAAGTGATACAGATATTTATCATTTCAACCCGTAATTTATAAAATTTCTACGGGTCTATCATTTCAACCCGTGATCCCAAATTCAGAAGAAAAAAAATCATTTAGGTCTATCATTTCGACCCATAACGATTTTTCCTTATTCTACTGTCCGTTCGGGTATGTATCATTTCAACCCTTAGTGATTTTCCTAAGCTAGGGGTATCAACAATCACAAACAACAATCACATGATATTTATCATCAGTGCAACTACATATCATGAATATATCTTGTTACATATGAAATGTGCATATATATATCAAATCAAATAATTTCTATCAGCAATCCTACACATTTCATATAACAGTTCATTATTGATCTAACATCCATGAAATAATGTGAGTCAAGTGTGAGATAAACTCACCTTCCGTGGCACAGAATGGAGACAACAAACTGATCGAAACAGAATTGGAACGAGATATCCAGGAACAATTCGAAATAGATCCAACTCGATGTTCTCTCAATATTATTATAATTTGATAGGAAAGGTTAGGGGACTTCACAATGGATCGGTACGGCATTGGGTTTTCGAACGGTTCGGTTATAGGGTTTGGACCGGTTTCAGAACTCAACACCGAACTCGACACAAAAATAAACACTACACATTTCTATAAAAATAATGTGTGTGTATATATATACACTCACAGAAATTTTAAAAAATATATATGTTAAAAATTCGTTGCACACCGAAATCAGTTATATAATTATATGTATAAACATTTAAACGAAAATATAGGTATACACAGAGTAAAATCATAATGTACATATAATTTATAATTCAATGCACATAATTTTTATATTATAAACCCACAATAAGTACCGTTAAAATATATATACATATATTAACATTTATAGAAAATATATTTCTAAGTAACTCAGACAAACATAAACTCACACACACATTCACAACCAAACAAATGGAAAAATATGTATACATATATTTAGATATAATTAATATATAATGCACGAAAGACAACAGAAAGAAAAAAACACACTAGAGACACAACACAAAATATACTCACTCACACTACACACACAGTACTATACACACCACAAGTATATAATTCAAACACCAGATACCATACCACACACATATAAATATGGTATAAAATAAACACAACCTCATACACGTTCACACTCACGCAAAGGCAAAAGAATATAAACATATACATTACTCACCGAAATTACACAAATACACACGCAGGCCATTGATCGGATCCGGCAGAGCGTGTCATGGGAGGTCGGTGGACTGAATAACCTGCGGGTGAATCGGAAGCCAATCTCGGTTTAGCTTGGTTCAGGGAGTGGGTGGAGGGGTCTTCAGGCGGAGCTCAGCACTGGGTGTCGAAGTTGTTGGTGCTGGATGGAATGGCGTCGCTAAGTCAGTGGTCAGGCTTCACGGTCGACAGTAGGGTTCAGGCGGAGCTTGGCTTCGTAGGGCTTAGTGAGGAAGCTGAGCGGGTGGCTCAAGGGGAAGGCTCGGCGCTGGTGAAGTGGGGCCGGCATGGGTTTCAGTTGGAGCAGTTTCAGGTGCTGGCGAGTGGAATAATGGAGCAGGGTCACGATGGTAATGCGAGGGGGTCTCGGATTTTTGGCCAAGGTCTGAGATCAGCCGAGGCACTGAAGGCAGGGCGGAGGTTGGTTCTGGGCAACATCGGCTTCGGCATCGGGCTCGGTAGGGCTGTTGGATGCCGCGGATTCAGTTGGTGGGAGGCTCGACAAGTTGATGTGGGTGAGATGAGGATGGACGCGGTTTAGGTGGGGCGAAGTTGGCAAAGGGCGGAGTGGATGGAACAACAAAACTCGACTATGGAAAGGTGACGGATAGACAAATGGCGTGACTACTGTTGAAGGACGACTTCAATGGCTGAGCTCGATTTAAAAGAGAGCTGTTGTAGCCTCCATTCTTTTCACATAAAAAATAAGGGATGAGAGTATCATGTGATGAGAAAGAAAACAAGGGTAGCAGCTGTTTATTTAATAATCCCTAACAGTTTAGATTCGGAAACCATGGCTTTGGAACAGTTCTTTGGAAATTTGAACAAGTCTCGGAATGGAACATGACTTTTGGAATTGAACCAAGAGTATGGTTGTTGAGAACAATGTAAGGAAGGTGCCTTAGGAAACAAAAAGTGGCAGTTGCTTTTGAAATGAAAAAAAAAAAAGAAAAAGAAAAAAACGCAATGCTAGGGTAGCTTAAAATGGAACCAGGACGTTACTTACAACATACAAGTGTGAATGTATGTAAATAAAAAGTCCATGACGTTATGTGCATTGAAAATGAGGTGCATGTCTTGGAACAATGTAATGCATGCATGCTTTGATATATATACATTTATAAAGTTCATTAAAGTACATAATATTCAATGTGCATGAAACAATATAACGTTCCCATGATAATGAAAAGAATGTCTACACTTCTAAGCCTTTGAAAAAAAACGGATGATTTAGTAAAATAAAAAGACAGCTTTTGCGGACCCAAAATGACTAAAAAAGTATGTAAGATCAGAAAAGGGACACATCGAACTCAGATGGCTATGTTTCAAAAATGAACTGTGCAAGAATTTTCACAATTTTAGCGCGAACCGAACACCGAAACTGACAAATTGATATATTGCGGAAATCAGCACGACGAGATGGACACAACGGTATAAAATTTGCAGTGCCAGGATGTTCCGTTCAAAAACGCATTACGGACCCCTTAAACTAAAAATGCGGATGGAAAACGATGTCAAAACGTCCGTTTTTCGCGAAACGAATTCCACCGTTGGATTACTGACAACGAATAGAATATTATTCAAGTTTGTTTGAACTGAATTCGGAGAGATTTTAAAATCAATAAAATTTGTACGGTTATGCGCAGCATTGCACTGAAAATTGCACGATCGAAAAACATTCAAATTTTTCGATGAAAATTTCACTACTGCTACATCTCACTGTACGTATTTCAAATATCAAATTTCCATTACGAGAAATAAAAAAAATATTTTCAAAATAAAAAATCGATATAAATCGGAATTTAAATCGTTAAAAATAATGGGTTATTACATTCTTCCCCACTTAAAACTTTTCGTCCCCGAAAAGGAACGAGGCAGGGAAATATTTATTAAATAATATATTATATATAAATCAAATGGTTCATACCTATCATTATACCTATATATATTCTGAAATATATCTATAAACCAAAAATTAAAATATTTTCAAACATTTCAAAATAGTTTTAAGTATTCACTTGACGTCTCAATTAGAAATATATAGTTATCCCACTTTCGAAACCTGCAAATAGATATCGATGATGCCGCGGTCATCACCAGAATCATTTTCAAGCGACTAGAGTGTGACTCTATATCTATCTAACACACATACGATTTAAGATATACGTTGATCAGACGTATACCCAAATCACTAAGTATTCGATAGGCCAACTTTAACACCAAGTAAGTACTCAAAACATCTTTCTATATATATTTTTAAACAGAATATGTACCAAATTTCTAATCATATATTATAAATAATATATTTCAAATGATTAAAATTTTAAGTAGGGAAAATTATATTTCTCCCCTACTCATTTGTTTATTAAAATTTGAACTCAATCCGTAATAAATATATAAATAATATTATTATATCAAATACATAACAAAATTATTCAATCAAGATAAAATTAATTTCTTACAAAGTATACATCTTTGAAACTTATCCAAAGTATATATATGTACAAACTTAAAGCATGAACATAAAATCTTTCGAAATATTGGTTTTACCAAAACATAATGTTATTCACAAATATACATATCAAATTTCAATATTGCACCAAGAAAACTTAAAGTATAATATCTTTAAAATAATAATTTCAAGCCAACATTTTATAAGGAAGGATCTCTAGAAGATTTATACTCTCGTTCTACTTCTTACCTTGTTAAGGACAAGGATAAGCTATAGAATTCAAGTTAAAAGCTGAACGAATGAAAGAACCTAACCAAAGAGGATCTACGAAGGAAAATTGATTCAATTGGAAAGGAGACTTTATAAAAAGGATTTTAAATATAAAGCAAAATTTTATATTTGAAAATATTTGTTGAAAAACAATTTAAAACCATTTTAAAGACTATTTATACTTTAAAAATATGCTCTCTCTAAAGAAGGATTCTGCAACTGATTCCACTCATTCTAGGGTATCACTACCCTATCTCTAATGAGCTTTTACCCCATAAGCTAAAGCATTGATAAACCAAAGCTCTGATACCAACTGTAACGACCTGCCATTTTGATCGTGCCGAATCGACAAAACATGTTAACTCGGAATGTCCAAAACAACAGATTGTTATTAGCTTCTGAGGTAAATAGAATAAATCACAAAATCATAGATCTCAGACACAGATACAGAGCAGGATAATAACTCACAGCGGAAAAATACAAATACAACAGTAGTTCATGAAGCTACTAAATAAATTTTACATTTGAGTTTACCTAAATAATACAGCGGAAGTCTAATACAATAAATAAATGATAACAGTTTGGAACAGAAACAACATAAATAGCTGGATGACTGGAACAACTGATCAACAGGTAGATATAGATGAGGAAAAATCCAATATAAGCTCCAGACTATAAAGTAAATCTCGAAACTATGATAATCGATCTGACCCGAGCAATAATGCAAAACAAAACAACTCGGATCAGGACTAACATTCTCATGGAAGTAAATCAATTCAAATGAAATGTTCGATGAAATGCAATCAACAACTTAAAGGATGTTTGGGATCACCATCCTCTAAGGATCCGTCAAACTAATACTATATAGTATAATACACTATATACAATAGTGTCTATCAATAAAGTAAAAATATCAAAATAGCGTAAGGGGGATTATCATGATTACCCTTACACCGCTTATATATTCCCATAGTATATACAGTACCGTAATTCTTCCGTAAACTGGAGGTTGATCAGAGGGCACTCCATGTAAAACAGTACAAAACAAAGTCGTAGTGGGGTCGTATAAGGCATGTGACAAGGCACGCAAGGAATGCCAGGGTGGATTCACCGTTTGCAGAGCCGGACTGGTGGTAACGCATAGTAGCTACTACCGCCCACCTCGATACACACTCCCATAATCAAAAGGGCCCAAATCGAATCTCAAAAGTAATAGAATAATATCGAAGAAGTGTACTCGATAAGAGGTATGACCTCACTTGGTCCGTGCATAGCTCCTGTTTTAGCCACATCAAGCTGACTCAAGGTAGTCAGGGTCTCGTAATTAATATGAAATACAAAATAGAGTCGTTCGCCAAATCATCCCCTTCATTCTGGAAATCCACCGCGTACACAGTTGTTAAAGTGGTTTTCGATATTGACAGAGAGTATGACAATAGCCGATCCCGGTCTCTTTAACAACCAATCGTTTACATTTTTCACACCGTGGTCATTATTTTATAAAATAGTTTATACGAGATCTCATATTCGAATTTTGAAATCAAATTTAAGTATCTAACTTCAATTATATTTAAATTTGGAAACATCTCACAAGAATCGCTCAAATAAAATCGGTTTAGGAAACAATATCGTAAAGATAGCAAATATAGTATAAATTAGTACTATAACATATAACTTCGATTATAATTTATGAAAGTATTCGCATAACGAATCCCAAATTCAAAAATCAACTTATATTCAAGTTATACCTTAAATATCTCCATTTCCATTTAAATCGATACCAAACCATTTAACTACGATAATTATTTGGTTTGGTTTATATTCGCAAAATTTCAAGTTTAAAACAATTTAAATTCTACCTTTATAAGAAAACATTTCAAATCGATTCACATGGATTCAACATTTTGGTTCGAATTCAAAATGTATAATTCAAGTCAAAAACTTATATTTCAATTTTTTAAACAAAACACATCGTGGTTTGCAATTCAAGTCATGAAATTTGAAACCTTTTCTTTTATAAATTCAAATAATTCAAATAATTTAGTTTAAGTCGATTCCAAATCCAATACTTAAGTTCAAGCTCAGTTAATATAATTTGAATCAAATCTTACATTTTCAATTTTAACGAATCATGTCAAAATTATAACTTAAGTCAAAAAAAAAGTTCAAATTCATTACTATAAAGTCAAGTCAAAACCATATATTTCAATTCAAACAGTTCACACACATTTTAAACCACTCTTATAAGTTCGATTTCAAAAAATATTCCAATTCAAACTATACGATTATAAACATATACAAGATTAAATTAATATAGAAATAATTATTTATATAAAAAGAAAAAAATATTACTTATATAATTAAATTATATAGTTTTAAAATAATAAACTATAAGTAAAACTTAAATAAGCATTAAATCTATATTTACCTATAAAAAAATCATTTTTTAAACATATAATTCAAAATTATAAAAAATTTAAGTTTAAAATATTTAAATTATAAATATATAAAAATAAAATAAAATAATTCTTAAGATATTATTTAAAAATCAAATTCCCAAATCAAAATACTTCAAAAATACGACCAACGGTGTCCGTATATAGTTTTCTACCCTATGGTCAAGTGATACAAATATTTATCATTTCAACCCGTAATTTATAAAATTTCTACGGGTCTATCATTTCAACCCGTGATCCCAAATTCAGAAGAAGAAAAAAATCATTTAGGTCTATCATTTCGACCCATAACGATTTTTCCTTATTCTACTGTCCGTTTGGGTATGTATCATTTCAACCCTTAGTGATTTTCCTAAGCTAGGGGTATCAACAATCACAAACAACAATCACATGATATTTATCATCAGTGCAACTACATATCATGAATATATCTTGTTACATATGAAATGTGCATATATATATATATCAAATCAAATAATTTCTATCAGCAATCCTACACATTTCATATAACAGTTCATTATTGATCTAACATCCATGAAATAATGTGAGTCAAGTGTGAGATAAACTCACCTTCCGTGGCACAGAATGGAGACAACAAACTGATCGAAACAGAATTGGAACGAGATATCCAGGAACAATTCGAAATAGATCCAACTCGATGTTCTCTCAATATTATTATAATTTGATAGGAAAGGTTAGGGGACTTCACAATGGATCGGTACGGCATTGGGTTTTGGAACGGTTCGGTTATAGGGTTTGGACCGGTTTCAGAACTCAACACCGAACTCGACACAAAAATAAACACTACACATTTCTATAAAAATAATGTGTGTGTGTATATATATATACACTCACAGAAATTTTAAAAAATATATATGTTAAAAATTCGTTGCACACCGAAATCAGTTATATAATTATATGTATAAACATTTAAACGAAAATATAGGTATACACAGAGTAAAATCATAATGTACATATAATTTATAATTCAATGCACATAATTTTTATATTATAAACCCACAATAAGTACCGTTAAAATATATATACATATATTAACATTTATAGAAAATATATTTCTAAGTAACTCAGACAAACATAAACTCACACACACATTCACAACCAAACAAATGGAAAAATATGTATACATATATTTAGATATAATTAATATATAACGCACGAAAGACAAAAGAAAAAAAAACACTAGAGACACAACACAAAATATACTCACACACACTACACACACAGTACTATACACACCACAAGTATATGATTCAAACACCAGATACCATACCACTCACATATAAATATGGTATAAAATAAACACAACCTCAAACACGTTCACACTCACGCAAAAGCAAAAGAATATAAACATATACATTACTCACCGAAATCACACAAATACACACGCAGGCCATTGATCGGATCCGGCAGAGGGTGTCACGGGAGGTCGGTGGACTGAATAACCTGCAGGTGAATGGGAAGCCAATCTCGGTTCAGCTTGGTTCAGGGAGTGGGTGGAGTGGTCTTCAGGCGGAGCTCAGCACTGGGTGTCGAAGTTGTTGGTGCTGGATGGAATGGCGTCGCTAAGTTAGTGGTCAGGCTTCACGGTCGACAGCAGGGTTCAGGCGGAGCTTAGCTTCGTAGGGCTTAGTGAGGAAGCTGAGCGGGTGGCTCAAAGGGAAGGCTCGGCGCTGGCGAAGTGGGGTCGGCATGGGTTTCAGTTTGAGCGGTTTCAGGTGCTGGCGAGTGGAACAATGGAGCAGGGTCACGATGGTAACGCGAGGGTGTCTCGGATTTTTGGCCAAGGTCTGAGATCAGCCGAGGCACTGAAGGCGGGACGGAGGTTGGTTCTGGGCAACATCGGCTTCGGGCTCGGTAGGGCTATTGGATGCCGCGGATTCAGTTGGTGGGAGGCTCGACAAGTTGATGTGGGTGAGATGAGGATGGACGCGGTTTAGGTGGGGCGAAGTTGGCAAAGGGCGGAGTGGATAGAACAACAAAACTCGACTATGGAAAGGTAACGGATAGACAAATGGTGAGACTACTGTTGAAGGACGACTTCAATGGCTGAGCTCGATTTAAAAGAGAGCTGTTGTAGCCTCCATTCTTTTCACATATAAAAATAAGGGATGAGAGTATCATGTGATGAGAAAGAAAACAAGGGTAGCAGCTGTTTATTTAATAATCCCGAACAGTTTAGATTCGGAAACCATGGCTTTGGAACAGTTCTTTGGAAATTTGAACAAGTCTCGGAATGGAACGGGACTTTTGGAATTGAACCAAGAGTATGGTTGTTGAGAACAATGTAAGGAAGGTGCCTTAGGAAACAAAAAGTGGCAATTGCTTTTGAAATGAAAAAATAAAGAGAAAAGAAAGAAAAAAACGCAATGCTAGGGTAGCTTAAAATGGAACCAGGACGTTACTTACAACATGCAAGTGTGAATGTATGTAAATAAAAAGTCCATGACGTTATGTGCATTGAAAATGAGGTGCATGTCTTGGAACAATGTAATGCATGCATGCTTTGATATATATACATTTATAAAGTTCATTAAAGTACATAATATTCAATGTGCATGAAACAATATAACGTTCCCATGATAATGAAAAGAATGTCTACACTTCTAAGCCTTTGAAAAAAAAACGGATGATTTAGTAAAATAAAAAGACAGCTTTTGCAGATCCAAAATGACTAAAAAAGTATGTAAGATCAGAAAAGGGACACATCGAACTCAGATGGCTATGTTTCAAAAATGAACTGTGCAAGAATTTTCAAAATTTTAGCGTGAATCGAACACCGAAACTGACAAATGAATATATTGCGGAAATCAGCACGACGAGACGAACACAATGGTATAAAATTTGCAGTGCCATGATGTTCCGTTCAAAAACGCATTACGGACCCCTTAAACTAAAAATGCGGATGGAAAACGGATGTCAAAACGTCCGTTTTTCGCGAAACGAATTCCACCGTTGGATTACTGACAACGAATAGAATATTATTCAAGTTTGTCCGAACTGAATTCGGAGAGATTTTAAAATCGATAAAATTTGTACGGTTATGCGCAGCATTGCACTGAAAATTGCACGATCGAAAAACATTCAAATTTTTCGATGAAAATTTCACTACTGCTACATCTCACTGTACGTATTTCAAATATCAAATTTCCATTACGAGAAATAAAAAAAAATATTTTCAAAATAAAAAAATCGATATAAATCGGAATTTAAATCGTTAAAAATAACGGGTTATTACAACTCATACTTCGACTATATAATTTATACATCGTTGATTTCCAAATCGTTTATAATTCAAAAATCTCACATTGGGTTCCACTCCACCAAAAATAGCAGAAGGCTCAGAAAAATATTCGGTCTCTTCTAGAATGTAGAAGACGTCGACACGAGTCCACTGTCTCTTGTTTCACTGAATTTCGTCAAGAAACGAAAAAGATATGATTTTTATAGTGAAATCATAAACCGTAGCACTTTAAAGTGCTATAGAATAGTTTAAAATAAAATAGGTCGTTACCTCCACGATATCTTCAAAACTAGGTTTCAAAATTTCTTCCGATCCGTAGCACGTGAGGCCGATTAGGTTGCACCACGTTCTCCTGCTCCGAGAGGCGCTCCGGCGGGTACCCACCTGGTCGAACTCGCGCGCAGATCGAAGGCACGGCGGCGCTTAGAAGGGCGCAACTTTCGAGGTTCTGATCTCGGGATTCTTACCACGGGGGAGGGTAAATCGGGTATGGATTGGAAGCCTGAGGGGAGTTCTTCAAAAACGTCCAAAGGAGGGGTGGGTTTCGATGAGTGTGGGAGGAGAAAAAGAGGAGAGAAGGAAGAAGAAGCAGCCGCCGATCGTTTCAGGAGGTTTATGGGGAGAGAGAATTTGGTGGACCAATGGGATATTTTTATTTTATTTATATATTTTAAAAATCCAAAAATACCCCTTATCTCATACGAACACCAATCCAAACCCAACGACTGTCCCCCCCCCCCCAGCTAAATACCCTCATTCCGAACACAATGGGATATGTTTTGTAATGACCCGGATATTTGACGGTGTAATAATTAACTTATTTAATTATTTAAATAACGAATATATTATTTAATCGTCGACGTTAGAACGTGGAATTATAATATAATTATAATCGAGCTCGAAATGGCGCTGCAGTTCGTAAATTGGCGATTCGAACTTCCACTGAATGTACATGATTCGTTTTAAATCGGATTTCTGTGAAACAAGAAACGTGTGGAGCTGTTGGATTATATCTTTCTAGTGAAAGAGAAAAATCAGGATTTTGTCATGTCAATTTTGAGAAATGTCCAAATCAAATTTTAAAATAATCGCTATAGAATCGTTTATCGACCGTAACAGATTTTTCGATATAACTAGAGATTGGGTTTGAATTTAGACAAGGTTCTTTTGGGAAGTAGTGATAATTTAATTTTTAGAATTTTATTGTAATTTTTAATTAATTAAATAAACAACTTTTTATTTGGGGTTTTTTGCACCTTGTAATCAATATTTTGGGGTTTCACAATATGAGTTAAACTACCGGTATTATTATATTTTTGGAATCCTGGCACATCGCTGATCACAACGGTATTTTCATATCAGTCCGCGGACAAACAGAGTTTCGTATAATGGTGTACTCTAAAGTGTAAAAACAAATATTATATATATGGATTCCTTCTCAGTTAAGTATTCAATCCTACGCTGGTCTAATCTACATTCATGTAGGACTCTGTACATTGTTACTTGGCACTTAAGGCTAACACAAGTGATGAACTAATCCACCTAAACCGATGTAAAGAATAAAGCCTTGTTATTGAACCCGGTATTTGTTATTGAACCACGTCCTCAACTTATACCCCTATATTATACTTGATATAGATGTTGTTACTATCCAAGATTCACTTCAACGCTAAGCTTCGTTTAAATATAATATTATATTTTCTTCCCTATATATATAACACTACCAACGTTAAAACCTAATCTCGAAGTCAACTAAATAACAGCCGCCACAAAATTGTTTTCATGGCTGAAAAACTTCACCGTTCTCTCTTCTGATTCCTCTAACCTTCTTACATTAAAATCAAATGATTAAATACCGAAATATAGAACAAGTCAAGATCTTTAAACGGTGCCATCGAGATCTGTTCTTATCCGTTCTGCTAACCGGAAACTGGATGAAGGCCATCGACTTCGAAGTCGATTTCAGAGCAGGCGGTGGCGTAGACTTCATCCACACTGGCGGCGAAGAACTGGGAGCTGGTGGCGCTTCTTCCGGTGATTCATGATGATTGCTGAATGAGGAGCAAAGTAGTATGGAGGATGAAGTCAGCAAGGTTTGCATGGTGAAGGAATTAAAGAGTAGCAGGCAACTTCAACTGATGAGGACAAAACATACAGGCATTCAAATATGAAGGGGAGGTCGGCAAGTGGTATTCGCGAGAGTATGGAAGGGCACAAAGCAGTGCGTGGTGCTTCCAACGACAACAAGAAGGATCCGAGCAGTGTGAAAGTTTTAAAGTCAGGGGAAAACGAAAACAATACAATGGAAAGGAAGGGCATAGCATTTTAACGAATAACAGTATGATGGAGTGTGTTTGTGTAGTTGAGAAGGGGTGTAGCATTATGGTGAAGATTTATAGAGGAGCGAAGCAATGAAGTAATAAAAAAAAATACAAAGCAAAGTATAACCAATATTAGGCTTTGCTTGATGAGTATACAAAACGAAGTGATGAAGTCAGTAGGGAATTAAACTAAGGTATGGGAACAATATATTGAATGTGAAGCAGTATTTGTGAATGGGGAGTGTATTTCGTTGAGGTGAAGGCTTGGTAACAGGAGTTGTTTTCAGTTCTAAGTTTCCTTGTGTACAGGAGTTGTTTGTTTTCTTGTTGAGGATAGGAGAGGTATTCGTTAATGGCATGAGGTAGTTAAATGGTTCGGGGTAAGGTTGTGCTGAATGGTGAGACCGTAAGAGTAGGATGATGATTACAAGAGTGGATGGTGGTTGAGAACGTAAATTTAGTGAGGGGTTTCATGTTTCAAAGTATTGTTAAATGAAGTGGGAAGTTGATGGCAAAACGAAGTGGTGTGAGGGCTATAACAATTAGCAGTATGGTGAATAACGTCAGAACTGGGAAACAAAAGGGGTCTGGGTTTTTTTAAAGCTTGATTGGGCCGTGAGATATAAAAGGGGATCATGGGCTATTTCAAATCAAGAAATGTACAAAAAAATCAGATCCGACAGGATCGTATAAACAGCAGCTACAAATGGAACCGACTAGGAATGAACAGTAGCTCGTCACAATTTATATCGAAATAAATTTCCTGATCAGAACCGACTACCGTAAATCGTTAGTTAACAATTACGGACAATGTGAGTAAAACTCACCAACTCTGAACAGTTATATTTTTATAACGTACTTTTAGAACTGTTAGATATTGATTGACTGTTGTGTGTAGATTGGTTGATTGAACTGCTAGTCAGTTAGTTGAAATTATATATATATATATATATATATATATTGATGTTGCTTATCAGAACATTTCATATCGAAATGAAGATGTTAATTATATGGTTTAACATCTGTGATGCAGGGGAACAGGTTGGAGGGACCCAACTAGGTTCCTCAATATATTTTTCTATTTTCATATATTTTGATATATGTTGTGCTATAAAATCTGTTGTTGATTTGGTATGTTTGAATGATATTGATCATTGTTATACGACACGTTAAAACACCATAAGGGATACTAGAATGGAAAAGGGGAATTTTCAAAGAGTTATTGAAAATGAATTTATTTATAAAATCGAAGGTTTTTATAAAGGAAATATTTGTTAGAAAACAAATAGGATTGAAAAGGAATATTTATTTAGGGAAATAAATAGAATTACAAAAAGGAAATTATTTATAGCGGAATAGGATGTTATAAATAAATAAACGCTGTAAAAAGTAAATCTTTATAAATGAATAAACGTTGTTAAAAAGGAAATCTTTTTAAATGGATAAACGTTGTAAAAAGGGAAAATCTTTGTAAATCAATAAAGAAATCGAATATTAGTAATCGAAAGGAGTTAATCAAAAAGGAGTTGAATCATATAAGTTATTCAATTAGAGTTAACCAGTTAGAGTTAATCAGTTAGAGTAAATCGATTAGATTCAAATCGAACTAGAGTTATTCAAATATAGTTAATCGAATATTAGTTATTCGAATAAGAGTTAATCAAATAGAGTTAAAACAATATTAGAAACTGACTAGAGATTAGTTAAGTCGAATGGTTTTCTGGGTGTTGATCTGATGTTGGTTTCGGCCTTCGGGGTTTATACTTAGAGAATTGTTCTCTTACTAGTTTATAGTTGGGGACTGATAGTTGTTGAAGTTAGTGGAACGTGAATGAGGATTGGAAATGTTTTCCCATGTTAATAACGTATATTTTCTATTCATAGAAAATAAGGAAATATGAATATATATATATATGTATATATGTTTTGATGATTGGATAGATAATTCCATTTGGAATTTAGATCGTTGTTTGTACACCGACATGTTTTCATTGATAGTTAAATCACAGACTATCAAAGTTTGACCATTTTAACGTTGTTAATATGGAGAGACCGGTTGGATTCTTATCCAAAGAACCACTCTGTATTGGCACAAGCATTGCGAATATGCCAAAGAAAATTGAAGACGGAGTAAAGTGCAAGGGCTATTGTATAAATCTTAGATAACAATGGACTAAGATGGACGTACTGAACAGTGCCTTCGGTTTCGTTCAGTCCCAGAACGAACGTATATTGACGAGTGTCTGACAGAGTATTTCCAATGATCGAATATGGTTGGTCTATACAAATATATATGGTGGCAACAGATTTATTCCCTTAGCATAACATCCAGAATATTTGTGCAAATCAATTAGTGATTAACGGATTTGATAATGTGGCATTCAAAGTGATCGTGTTATCAATGAATGGAAAGTAATCGTAACCTCTGGCCTCAACAACCGGTAAATGACAGAAATCGGGCAGGCAGCATGGCTAAGTCGGTCGCACCGAAGTAGGGTGTATAATCACCTATCTAGAGAATATTCATTTGCTTCTTTAATCTATCAATGTTGTCCCATATATAAATATACGGGAACGGTTGCTGATCCCAACCGTTGGTGATATACATTCGATACACTCAAGCGAAATGAGTGGTCGGTCATGTGTGGCTGAGTTGCAAGATGTTCTTGTTGAACTCCAGTGTATCGTTCCTAGAGTACACTGATCGGAAGGTGGTTCCATACCTTGTCATAATTGGAAATCCATTACCCAATACGTGCTTGCAGTTTGATTGTATACTATATATGTAGAACATGAGATGAAAGCGTTTCTGCTAGATGATTATTATACTGTGGTTGATAGACATTATTATAATATCAAAAGGTTTTTGATATAAAGATATTTTGGATTCTCATAAGGGAAAAAACCCGTTCCGTTATACGGCGTGGTCTTATGAGATATCGTTTACTTGTTCAAATTGTTTTAAACTGTTTTACTCACACCAGTCCCATGACTGACCCGGAGTTTATTTTGTTTTGTTTTCCCTAAACTCTTGGGTGCCTAATTTGTACGGGCAGTCAAGTAGTCAGGATTTTACAGATACACTTGGAGAGCTTGGAGCAGGAGGCTTCAAGATTCTATAGCTATTATTATTTCCGCTGTTGTTGTAAGTGTTGTACTCTGCAATGCTATTGTATACATATACTGTTTGTATTTCAAAAGTTATGTTATATTTTATTCGTTCCACTGTGAGATTCGTGTTACTCTGATGATGATGTTCTTCTTCTTCTTCTATTCTACTAGTTCTATCTTATCTATCCTCACCCTCTATCTTCTTTCTATTAATTTCTTGAATTTTCAGTGCAATTTGGGGTTGGACTTGTGTTATTTAGTCAGCTCAAATTGGACCGGATTTTCGGGTCATTACATGTTTCGTAAGCCCATTCGACTGTTTCAGTCAGTTTCCCTTCAAGTTAAAATATAAAACATTCAATATTTAATTTGAACATACATTTCAATTTGCCGGGGCCACATACTGATTCCAAAAATTCCAGAAAAATAAAGATGTTTTGACGATACGGTCCCAACAAAACTAGTTTCGTTGAATTCTGAGACCGTTTGAAAAATGACCCTTTTCTTGTCGATCCAATTTAATAGAAATCGACCAAACACATTTTCCTTTGCCACGCTCACATACTAGCTTCAAAAATTATGAAATTTGAAACCTAGCAATAAGTTGACATCCCGGATCCAACAAAGGTGGTTTTGTCGAATTCTGAGGTCGTTTGCAAAATGGCCATTTTCACGGGCTATATAAACTCTATAACGACCTTTCTGAAAATTCGTTTGGCCATAACTTTTGATTCCTGCTATGAAACTTCAATTTTTCAGATTCGTTAGAAAGATATTCACTAACAGATTTAAATATTTTTGGTTTCACTAAAATCCATTTTGTTTTGCGCCCAGTATAGTCAGTCAAAGTTTGAATTGAAATTTTGAAACTACCGCGCCATTTCAGGTCTTGTTTATAATTAAAAATAATTATATTCATTTTCAAATATCGATTCAAACACACTTTTCGTCGTTATTATTTAAAATATTTATTTTAAATAACTAAAATCCACCAAAATAGCCAATTTAAAATTTTTTAATTGGTTCATATTTTCCGGGTTGTTACACCCCCTCCCTCCAGGGGGTGTCGACATGGGTATCTACCCCCCCCCCCCTTAGGGTGTGACGGCCCGCCCCGCACCAACCGACATTCTCTCCAAAGGTGCGCTGTACACATGTCCAGTTAGCACGGAACGGGTCGTCAGAAGGAAAAAGGAAGAAGGAAATGAACTAACAAAGAACCTGTAGAATGTCTCACAGCGCATAGGACAAAATATAATAATAACATACTTGACATAAAACAGGAGAGATAGTGCATAAGCTGAAACAACCAACATAGCAGCGGAAAATGGAAGTACAGCTTATGATTCAAAGTTAAACATTATTACAACATTTCAAACTGTCTCAAAGTAAAAGCAAGATAAAGGAGGTACACTACTAATGCTCAAGTAGCGACCACCAACGACACAGGGAGAATATATATATAATATGTGGAAGCCTCCTACCCGCCTCCGAATCAGCTACTCGCGCATCACCAGCTAACCTGTCTCTAGTTTGCTCGTGTGAGCACCCAGAGTAATAAGAGGAGACATAAAACTCTGGGTCAGACATAAAGCCTGGTATGAGCGATAAACATCTAAAGTGAACAGTAACAGGTAGACAAGAAACATACCTGAACCTGGACCTGCAACCAAAGAGTTAGCACTACATACTGTACAACACTCTAAGGTGCCATATCAAATGGTGTAAAGATACGGAGGTGGGGGTGTGCATGTCATAGTGATGGCAAACAATCAAACATAGCATCCATCCTCACATCTCTCACTCAGTGCGTAAAGCATACGATATTCACCACTTCGATCACCCCACATACCTTGTTACGATCACTTTGCCCCCATGAAGTCATAAATGGCTTCACTGCACTGATAACGTAGCCACTAATCCTTTGCTATGTCCACTTGCCCCATGGAGTTATTCACCCCATCTGCGCTGGCTCATAGCCTTACCAATCCTTTACTATGTCCACTTGCCACATGGAGTTATTCACCCCATCTGCGCTGGCTCATAGTTACTATGTCCACTTGCCCCATGGAGTTATTCACCCCATCTGCGCTGGCTCATAGTCTTACCAATCCTTTACTATGTCCACTTGCCCCATGGATTTATTCACCCCATCTGCGCTGGTTCATAGTCTTGCTACCATCACCTTGCCCCTCGAGTCATAATGACTCTACTGCACTGATAAGTAGCCCATCATCCGCTTTTAGTGGTGAATCGAAGTTATGAACGTCGACAACTCCTTAGCACACGTCCCGCAGCAAAGTCCAACCATGAAGTGAACTCACCTTAGCCAAAACAGTACCAACTAGGGGCAAAATGGTCATTTAAAAATCGGGAAAAATCATGAACATGGGAAATGACTCTAATAGATGCTTCCCAAAGTTACATGACCATACGACTTCATAGGTGAAAGAAATAAATATTCTACGATCCTCCGATGCGTAGAATACGGGTTGTTACATAGGGGGTGTCGACCCCCCGGGCAAATCTGGGCAGAATTCGTTTTACGTACCTGGAATTGATTCTGGGTCTGATTCATTGGTTCTAGGTTATAAATATGGTCCCCTATTCTCCTATTTTCTTCATTGGAGATCATGAGAGCCATATGCTGTCGGGTTGCAAACTAAAACAGAATCAAGTCCTACAACAACTGTTTAGCTAATCAAATTCAGAATTCAGAATTTAGATCTATTCTCTCTCAATTCTCTAACGTTGTGAGTTTCTAGTCACTTTTAGGTTTAAATAGATAAATGTGAATTATGAAAGACTGTGAATTGGGTATATGTTGTAAATCATGAACCTATGCAAGTATATTATGTCACTTTCTCTAGATCTAATATGATTATGGACATTCTACTATGTTGCCTATGTGGATCTTGACTTGCAAGTATATTGTGGTAAATGTGAACTTGTTAATTTAGATCTAATCCTTTATGTAAACCACCTTTCACCTGTCATGTTGTAGTTAATTATGATATGTTATAAACTTGACATAAGTCACCTTTAAATCTAAATATGCTACCCAGTCATGATAGATCTATTTCTTTAGATCCAATTCAGTTGTGATTGTTCTGCTATTTTATTATTTGGGATCTTAATTTGTACTATGCTAGATTTGAATTGCTGGACATCTAAAAGATTAGTTTAGATCTCATTTTTTTGTTCACTTTAACATCATAGAAATTGTCACAAGTTCATATGACAACCTTATGACTATGTTAATCTATGTTATGCCAAATCATATTCAATGATCACTTGTGTTACATCCCTACTTTCCTTTTCATCGCTTATGGCTAGGCTAATTATTTAGCCTAGGCGCCATCAGTTTTGTAAGGACGTTAGTTAGAAACGGGGGAAAAAGTAAATATTGGCATGATTGAGAAATAAACATTTTTGAACTAGTAATTCAAATTGTTTATAGAATGGTCAATAACACCCAAAAAGGTAAGATTAATTAATTGGTAAAATAATTAATAAATGGAATGTTTAGCAACTATAATTAGGAATTATATTGACACTTATGACATGAGGTCAGGTTACATTAGTGGCGGAAGTCTGCCCGGACCCGACCGGCAATCCAACAGCCACTAATGTTGAACCTAATGTGAGAGGTCTAAGTGTGTAAATACGACTCGGGCTAAGACATGAGGTTAGTCCCAACTATGGAATAAGACTTCCCGGACCCGACTCGCATATCCAGCATCCACATGTTGTAGGCCTAATGTGGGAGTCTAGCCCAATATAGCCATAATTGGACATGGTAATGAGAAAGGACTACTTAACCTAATTTGATCCATAAGAACTGTATGATTATGAACATAAGTTAGGGTTAAGGAAAATGGATTGGATAGTAGGGGGATTAAGTATAACTGAAGGGGGTGGGTAGTATTTATATATATAGGTCCACAAACTTAACTGGTAAAACTATGTAATTAAAGATCACCCTTTAAGGGATACATAGTCAGTGGAAAACCTAGTAACCCGGTAAAGTTATGTAATTGAAGATCACCCTTTTAGGGTAAGCATAACTGATATAGGGCTATGTAATTAAAGATCACCCTTTAAGGGTATACATAGTCAGTGGAAAACCTAGTGGGGATACAAGACAAAAGGGAAGGACTTGTATCATATTGTGTGGGACCCATTTCAGTCAGTAACCCATATTCAGTATCAGAGTAGTGAACTCCGTAATAGGCGAAGAAGGGGCACGCTTAGTGATTGATTGTAAGAGATCCAAAACGTGACGGGTGGTGTAGACGGCGCAAACCGACCGGGGACATGTGCATGCAAGGGCCGGGCAAAAGGGGACAAGACGACCGTGACACCAGTAGATATGACTGTGCACCTCTTGGGTTGCCACTTTAGGGAAGTGATACCCCTACTGTGGGACCAACACATGGTATCTACATAGATCGGTGCATATCAATTAGGGTAGTGGGGAGGGTACACTCGGACGTATGCCCTAAGTCTACCAACTTATAATGGAAGGGATCATCTCATTTTAGATTATACTAGTAATAGTGCAGAGTAGTTATTAGTGAAGCATGTATACACCTTACCTTATTTGCCTTGTCACACCTGTCATTTGTATAGTGATCTCTCTTATCTATTTTATGCCTGTTATGATTACCTTTATTTATTTACTGGCTAAAAGTTACTAGACTCGCCAGAATTTATGTCTGACCCCTTTTGTTTTTCCTTCTCTTTTCCGTCCCCTCCCCCCTAAGGTTCTCAGGGAGGAAACACTCAGACTTGACCGTGATTTTGCTTGATTGCTGGAGCTGCTGATATGTATGAATCAAGCTCCTATTCTCGTTGCAATGGCTATTTTTTGTTATTGGGGACTTTTCTTTCTTTTGTGTACTTTGATATTTCTAAAGTACAAGATGATGGTTTTCATGTTGTAATGGGTTTTTATATTTCAGACAAATAATGCTTTGGACCACGGTATTTTGATGATTAATAAAGTTGTTTATTTCCGCTGTAAATTTTTTTATAACTGTCTTGTAATATTCTGTGTCTGTTTACCTAAACGCTTCACGAAACTTAATGCATTCCCTTTGTGAGTGACATTAACGGACGTGGGGTGTCACAAATAATATATATAAACAACTTCAAGTTGTTAAACTGTATTGAACTTCTGGTTCAAATAAAATATATAAACAACTTCAAGTTGCTAAAATGTATTGAACTTCTGGTTCGAATAAAATATATAAACAAGTTCAAGTTGTTAAAATTTATTTCTCTATTATACCTAAAATGTTACTATTGAACAGTAATTATAATAACATTAATTATATATCTTTTCAAGAAGATATTTAAAACTTCCACAAAAATATGATATGTCATATTCATGATCTCTTCGGGAGAACGTCTAAGATATTTCTTCGAGAAATAGTTGTGCATTTGATATGCAGTTGACAGAATATTTTCAAAATAATAATAATAACAACAACAACAACAACAATACAACAACATAGTATAATCAAATTGTTGATCTGCTAAAGCCAACTTAAAATTTGATGAAAGCCAAGTATATGTGAATAAATTAGATGCTCCAATAGAATCATTTTCAGCTTCAGTAAGCAGTTTATTACTTAAAAGTATTTCATGATTTGCTATCCATCAATCCTAATATAGGAGCATTTTACATAAACTTGAGAATAAGCTCATTTGACATATACTGAGTTATATAAAATGACCATAGCTCAAGTTTTATATAAATGAGCATACACAGTTAAGCTAGGTCCATATATGCTCAGCATAACTCAGCTATAAATTTTATGTTAAATAAAACCAAGCATGTTATCATCAATCTATACTATGCAGATCATACAGAAGTCACATGGTACCCCATACTCAAAATAATTGTTGTAATCTAAGTAACTAATGTCAATATCGGTGCATATTGATAAGTACCAATGTGCAATATTTGAAAATATTAAAACTATATCATATTGGGAAATATTAAACAATTATCAACCAAACCAAGATATGGATATTTATTATGCAAATGCTACCAAGAACTGATTGCATAACAGCTAGTTTATAGACTACAGCCTTCCATACTTAAATATTCTGCTAAACAACATACTACATAACAACTAGTTTACAAACCACTGAAAATAATCTATGACTTCAGTACTTCTCCACCTTTTCGACTATTTTTTTTCTCTCTATAGAAATAAGATATGGATCTGCAAGTCTACGAAAGTGATTCCAGACAATGTATAAATGTAACTGTCCTTACAAAAAGGAAAAATAAGATATGGAGCTGCATGTTTTAGTTGTCTAATTTAATATGGGATCCTGTGAACATAGCAAATTGTGTTCATATAGGAACCACGTAATATGATGTTATCATATAACAACATTTAATATTTATTCACATAATGAGACGACCCGAACTTCCCCTTGAAGGAAAGCACAGATTGAGTTGAGGACAAGCCACATCACGACACAAACAGAGGAACATTTCATTGCTTATTACAACAATTCCATCAGTATACAAGAATATACAGAGTATGGATAAATATTATACATCACTAAATATCAGAGATTACAATACATTTCATAGCAGCGGAAAAATAATACAAAACACAACTGAAGGAGATATACGGATACAGAGCTTTCCGAATATCGTTCCAGCTGTAAATCAGGATCCTATGAATATAAATCTGCAAAACCAAAACTACTAGCTGCCCGTGCGGAAAATAAGGGCACCCAGAGTTTTGGTTAAAACAATAAAGTCCAGGTCAGTCATGTGACTGGTGTGAGAACTAAAACAGTTATTTAAAACTTTACTTTAAATCAGATATATCAAGGGACCACGCCGTATAACACGGAACGGGTTTCCTACCAAGAATACCATTGCATATAACAAAACAACGCAATGCTTTTGGAAAAATGAAGCTATTATAAGACCCAGGTCCTATCACACAATGCAACGCAAGCCGGGGGATAGGATTATCGCTTATAATAGCCAAACATGCTTGGTACGTTTAAAACAAATCATTTGATACTATTATAAGTGCATAGTGTATAAAACAATTTCAATCATAAGTATCAATCATATACGGCATAAGTGCCCCATACCACTAGGTAGCCATATATAGGTTCTACAATCAAAACCGCAAAGTTACGTATTGGAAGTTGGATTTCCATCTGTGAACCGAGGCCAGGGATCGTCATCACCGCTTCGAGACAATCTAGCCTACCATGTCTCAGGATCAGAGCTCGAGTGACCCTTGGATCGTCAAGGCCGGTCCACTCGATGTGGATTAAACTTAAACCCTGAGCACTACGTTTCCCCACCCTATGGGGCGTAAATGAACCAGACTCCATCGGTCCCGGATCGACCGATATAACCGAGGCGCCTCGCTATCCATCATCCACATAAGTAAAATGTCCGGGCGTGTAAAACCCAAAACACCACTCCTAGCTAGAAAGAAACGCATGCCCTCCCTGAGGTCCTTCTTCCGTTTCTGGTTCACACCGGGGTGTGAGGTTCGCGAATTAACGCTACACAAAGCTACGCGGTATTAAAGCCATGCTTTGATCATCAACCACAAGACTCTGTTTTTCAACAGAAGCCTTGATCATTTGCATCTCAGCATGCCACATAGGAAATTCATGCCATGCGACTGATATCTATCGATATATAACCTCTGAGCTCGTACGTCTCAGAGAAGGGCGTTAAGCAAGAGAATAAATTCTTCGCTGCCAAACAGATATATATTTAATAGAAATCAATCAACACAAAATAAAATCCAATGTCAGACACACAATCCACTTACAAGTCCGTTCTGGGTCTGAACAAAACCGGAGGAACCTTATTCCTCGCATATCCATCGATCTCCAAGTACGTCTGGACGATCACCAACTGATTCCCTCCTCTTGGGTGTACAACGCAATCAAGATCATCAGCAATTATCCAAACGACGTGAAGACCTCCGGTCTTCAACCACCGTCTTCATCGTCGACTTATCGTCGATTCAGTTATTCAGAATGGGATAAACCCGGTCTTTCTGAATAACTCGCGTATATAATAAACAAGTGTTATAAAAACACAACATACGCCTTATTCCAATCCAGAATATTCCTTTATTCAAATATTCTTATTCTTTGGGAAAGGTTCCCATTAATTTTATCAAAGATAAATTCTTTAAATTTATTCTTTAATCTTCCTTTGAATATCAATTCAAACCATATTATGGTTTATCCAAACTAGTTGGAATTAACGAACCTTACCGAAGTAATCATTTGTTATAATTTCTCAATCCCAACTTATTCATCCCTTGAAGTAAAACTGGTAATACTTCATATCTAACACCACGGTGTTATCGGTAAATTCAATTACCATTTCACGTTCAAATCTAATTAAAGATTTAACTATCGCCTGGAGCAAAACTGGTGATACTCCATTCTCGATCATTTCTTGAATTTGATAATTTTAGTTATCAAATTCACCTTTCAATCTATTTAAAGATTCCTTAAAACTCTAATTCAGTTTTAATTTCCAAAAATCATTACTTAATGATTATTCAAATCCAGGAAATAAATCCTGTCTTTAACTGGGTTAAAGAACCAATGTCATTTAAAACACGGTCCACGATAAATCCACAATCACATTCCATTAACAATGAAATTTTCACAGAAAACAGATCAATATATATAATCGATATAAACTTCCATATCCGACTAATAATATAAATGGAATAACGACAAAGCCTTTTAAATTCCATATATATTAGCAGTCTTCCTCCACAGAAATTCACTTCGATTATTACCCAGTCGAATTCCATTCCAATTTATTTTATTAAATCAGAAAACTTTACTTTGGAAAATTTCCTTTAAATCTTAACAAAAGATTTATAAATTCCAAATCACATTTCACTGTGAATCGGGTTAAAGAACGAATGTCTTTAAAATACAGTTCACAACAAACCCAATCCACATTCCATAAATTATTGGGTTAAAGAACAAATGTTATTTAAAACACCATTCACGATAAACCCACAAATCAATTCCAATTCGATTCCAATTAAATATTATTTAATTGGTATACTTCATTAATACCAAATAAAAAGATTTAATCTTTTTCCTCAATTGGGTTTAAGAACAGTGTTAATGAAGACACCATTCACGACAAACCCAAATCCCATTTGTTATTAAATACAAGGCTCTAAATAGAAAATATATCGGCTTATATTCAATATCAAATACTACAACCAACAAATATCGTATTGGAAATAGCGATATAAATATATCTTTCAAATTTCCATAACAATATCTGTATAATCACGAAATCCAACATCGAAATATTCCGAAGACAATTTCGATTCAAATCCATTTCCAATTTATATATTGGAAATTCTGGTTATTTTTTAAAACCATTTCAAATCCAATTTATTTATTTTAAAAATAAATGGATTATAATTCTAGTTCAAAACTAGTTCATTTCGATGAAAATATATTTTTATCTTTTCAAATATGGGATTTTTCATCCCAACTCTTTCCAAATCATTTCTTATGATTTTACACTAATTATTGATATTTTTAATAATTTTATCAAGGCCCGTACAGTCGATTTCCATCAACGGCCATCGAACTACACTTACATCGACCTTTTCCAAATTTGATTTGGACATAATTCCAAATCCAACCGTTAGATTTCTAATTTCTGACATTCGTTAGAAAACTCTTTTCAATACGAACCCAACGGTTCCAGTTTTAGGAGAATCCGACGGTCGGATCTCCCGTAATGTCCATTCGAAGTCAATGGTCGAAATTCGCGAACAGCCGCAGCGCGGCCTGTTCTATTCAGGCCATTATATATGTAATATATATAATATATATATTTCGTCGATTTCCTTTCAAAACGTATTTTATAAATCGTTTTAAATTTGTTTTCAAAACGATTTCAACTTCATATTCAATTTCTAATCAAAATTGAATATTCCATATCATCGATATATAAATGATAATATTTTCAAAACATTAGATTTTGAAATCAATTCCTCTTCGATATTCATTATAAAAATGAATAAAATTGATATAAATATCGTTCACGTCAAAATGGCGTCAATCTAATCAACATGGCTTTATATATTTAAATATATTCGTGTCCATCCCAAATCGGACATCAAAATCATATTTTGATTCTTTTCTGAATATTGTTTGAAAATATTCGTTATTTTAAAATAATCGTTATTTCAAAATCTTCATTCTTTCTTAACTGGAATCAGACACAGTCAATTACCATATAATGTTGATTATATGGATTTCACACAACCAATGTGTATAACAACAATGAAAACAACAATCCATTATCCAGACTTGCATTCTACACTGTATAAGCGTTAAATATAAATATTTAATGCTTACAATAGCCTGTCGATCAATCGATCGACATACCACTAATTATTGGGATTAGTGTATGCCCAATATCATCCCAATACCCGTGTGGGGTTTCAATCAACAAACACTGAATATTATTTGTGCAGTTGGGCGATGTGTAAAATTTATCTTCCCAATCAATATCAGTCAAATCAGTGTACATAAACAAATCGTCTGATTTGTAAATGAATATTTATTTTATTCACATACACGTTAAAAATTATATTTTTAACGATAAAATATTTATTCGGTTCATTTACACAATAAAATTGATATTTTTATTTTTCTAACATATTTTAGAAAATTTCGGCGGCACAACGGCGCGATACTAGAAATGGGATAAGGCCTAGCCTTATCCCCAGTCTAATAGTGGCCCACGCCATACACATACAAATCTAATCAATTCAAATCACGCATCAAACCAAATTCAACCAAATCAATCCAATCAACCAAACATACAAGTCGTCCATGGTCTGTGGACGACGGGGAACAGTTCATATATGCAGTTATAAAATAAATAATTGTATAAGAAATTTTAGTGAGGAGTTCTCACCTTGGGTTTCCACTTCGTCAGTTTTATTTCTGTATTTCAGAACAGTCGGAGTTTGCATGACATTCCACCTCAGTCTTCTCAACGCTGTTCATATTAAAAATCACATTTTTAATATGATGTTTATATATTTTAAAATCGCTATTTTTATACCCCTACTCGTATAAAAACTATACTTTTATGTCTCTACTTTCTATATAAAAATTATATTTTTACTTTGCCACTTCATATATAAAAATCGAATTTTTATTTCGATACATATATAAAAATTATATTTATAAAAATTATATTTTTATATCTCTACTTCTTATATAAAGATCGAATTTTTATCTCGCTTCATATATAATAAAAATCGAATTTTTATTTCGCTACAACATATATAAAAATTGCATTTTTATATTGTTATCCCTATAATAAAATCCACATTTTTATAATGCTAAAAATCATATTTTTATATTCTCTATTATATAAAAATCCTATTTTTAATTTGCTACCTTTATAAAAATAATGTTTTTATTTCGCTACTTCTTTATAAAAGATCAAATCTTTCTATATTCAAAAATCCTATTTTTCTTCTAACTAAAAATTATATTTTTCCTTCATAAAAATCATAGCTTTTCCTAGTTAAAAATCTTACCTTTCCATTACATAAAAATCAAATCTTTATACTCTAAAAATAATAATCAATTCTTATTACATATAAAAATCAGAACTTTATAACTTATAAACATATTTTTAAACAAACAAGGAACTATTTCATCACGAGAAATAAATAAAGGAAAAACAAAACAAAAAACTCACTTCTTTTTCGGTTTTCTGAGGGGCTCGAGGTTTACCGTTCGCGATAGGGGTTGGGGTTCGCTGGCCTCGAACTAGAGGGGGGGGCTTGAGCAGGAGGTGCGGTGGGTCTGAGGGGAGCGGTGAAGGCATGGTGCAAGGTAGAGCGCGCGACGAAGGGGGCGTTCGGGGTTTTCTTTCTCGCGAATGAGGCAGTGTAGGGAGAGGCGAACGGAGGAGATGGAGGAGTGGGAATAAGGGGGAGGCGGCGGTCAGAGAAGGGTGGGCGATGGGGTGGCGGAGCGGAGGTATCGCGACTATGGCTGATGAGGGAGGCGGATTTTTTCCGATTTTGACTTGGTAGGCTAAGTTTGACCGAGGGTTTGAAGAGAGAGGGTTATTTATATAAATAATATTTTATTGTATTTAATTTATTTAATTCTCTAATTAATTCGTTCTGCGTCCGAACTCCAATCGAACTCCAACGACTGTCGCCCCTAGCTAAATACCTCCATTCCGGACACAATGGGACATGTTTCGAAAGCTAATTCAGCCATTAAGATTATTTTTACTTTAAACTACAATATAAATCTATATATGTTTAATTTAAATGTACATTTCAATTTACTGGGGCCACATATCGACTCTAAAAATTTCCAAAAAATATTTTCTAGCTTCGTATTGACGATACGATCCTAATAAAACTAATTTCGTCAAATTCTGAGACCATTTGAAAAATGGCCATTTTCTGGTCGATCCAAATTGACTGAAATTGTCAAAACACGTTTTCTTTTGCCACGCTCACATATTGGTTTAGAAAATTATGAATTTAGGAATCTAGCAATAACTTGACATCCCGGATCCAACAAAACTGGTTTCGTAAAAAATAGAGGTCGTTTGCAAAACAGCTATTTTTAAGGGCCTTTATATGTATATTAAAAAAAATATAAATTCCACAACGACTATTCTGAATTTTAAACTGGACGTAACTTTTGATTCCCGCTATGAAATTTCAATTTTATGGATTTGTTGGAATGATATTCTCAAATAGATTTAAATATTTTTGGTTTCGCAAAAATCCGGTTTATTTTGAATCCTGTACATTCATTTGAAATTTGAAATCGAATTTTCAAACTACCACGCCATTTTTAATTCCTTTTATAATTATAAATAAATATTTATATTCCAACGTCGATCTATATAAATATATATGTTGACACATTTTTTGGTAAAAGCTGTCACACATGGAATTCCTGAATGATAACATGCTCAAGCGATGGAAACAACATCAGAAGACAGGAAACGATTTGGTCAAAGTCGCATCATGAACAAAGAAAGGCCCGAAACCGGTTTGAAAGTTATGCCCATTTCCGTGAATGGGTGTAATCTAGCATCGAAGACTCAGAACCATCGCACCGGATCGCTCCCATCAGCTCGCCCACGATTGGATCGCCCCCTCGGATCGCACTCCTGCATCACGATCCGATCTGTACTGCGTCACCTTCAGCACTCGAGTACCACGACCGGATCGGCTCGCCCTGTCTCACCATGATCTGATCCCCGCACCTGCTCCTGCGCAGCTTGTTCTGACCGATTCTCAAGGCTATTTTCACTCCAACTTGCATGGATCTTATTGCACATGTCATATGACGATTTGGAGATGATTTTTGGATGTTTTCCACCTCTTTTCGAGATTTTGGGATGCGTGCCACGTGTCCCGCGATCCGCCTGCTGTAAACGGCTATAAATACACCATTTGAAGGCATTTTCAAGGATCTTTTGGCCATTCTTCTTCACTACTTCCACCATTACTGAAGTGCAAGGACTCTGCACTTTACAACAGCCAAATTCTTCTCTTTTCTCCACAATTAACACGTGAATTACGTGTATAATCACTTGCAACCTCAATTAACACACGGATTGTGTGCTTGCATGTAACTGATTCTTATAATCCGTCAGTATAACAATAAGATTATAAAGTGGACGTAGGCTACATCTACAGCCGAACCACTATAAAAACTTTGTGTGTCTCCTCTTTATTTATTGTTTTCTACATTATGTGATCTGCATTTGGGTGTTAGTGCCAATTTTTGGTCTAACATTTTGGCGTGCCAGGTAGGGGGGCACACGACAACTTCAACTTCTTCTTGGATTATTTGGCTATTGGATCAATGGCTAAGCGAAAGATTTCCCGTGTTGAAGGCGAAAGCACGAGAAACGAAGCAAGCCATGAAGCTTCCTCACATGAAAACCCGTCAGCATATTTGACGCGAGAAGAGATGGATGGCGTTCTCGCTAAATTGAGAACCCAGATGGCAAGGCAAGATGATCTCCTCCAGAAACAACAGGAAATGATCAACCAATTCTTCGCTCGGATGGATGGAAGGTCGGGCAACGCTCAAGCCATTGGAGACGGAGCCACTGAAGCGGCTCGCACAGGCCACCACGATCAGATCGGGTCGGGCCCAGCAATCCGCGACCCGCCAGCACCAGTTCTCGGGGGCAACCCACTCCCTATTGCAAATGCACAACAACCTACTTCAGCTCAGGTTCATATAGACACCGGATTGCGAGCTCCTGCTCCTCAACAGCATCAAACGGTTCGTGATCTACCTCAAGGATCCAGTCGGATCGCCCCCCTGCTTCACGATCCGGCCTCACGAGCTGGACTTCACGAACCTACCTCACGAACCGTCCCCCTCGAACTGGGTCGGGTCGCCCCCCTCGATCCACGATCCGCGAGCCGCGATCCCCAGGCGACAGCTCACCAGCTTCCGTTTTCTCCTGCACTCAACGCTAGGGGCACCATCTCTGATCTTGGCAGTTTGCAACAGCTTTTTGAAGGCAATCGACTCGCTGATCTAATTCAACGCCTCACGAGAGGCCGCATTTACAAGAACGACGTGGATGACGTCAATCACAACCCGTTCACTCAGGAAATCAGGAATTTCCGCAATCCCCCGGATTTCAAACTTCCACAACTGGAGCCTTACAACAGCAGGACAGATCCTATCGTGCATCTCATGCGTTACAAACGGCATATGGAAGTTCAAATGGCATCGGAAAACGTCATGGCTAAATGTTTTCCCCTCTTTCTGACTGATATAGCAGCCATGTGGATTCGGCAGCTGGAAACAGAATCGATCAGCAGTTGGAACATGTTGGTCGCACGCTTCATTGAACAATTTCGTGTCCACATCGCACGACCCAAGAACGTCATGTCACTCACCACAATCAAGCAGAGGCCCAGAGAAACTCTGCGTTCCTTTCTGGAAAGATTCAACGTTGCAGCAGCATCAGTTGATCGCCCTGAACTGTCGATGGTACTGATGGCAGCAGTATCCGGCGTTCTAGATAACTCGAAGTTCAAAAAGTCTTTGTACAGAGATCCACCGCGAAACCTCAGCGAATTCTACCTTGAAGCAGATAGGTTCCTGCGGGAAGAAGATGCAACTTCTGAGAAACGCACTCTCGACGTCAACATGCTCGGAGATAGAGAACCGCCCAATCCTTGAAAAGGCAATGACAAGGGTGAAGGAAAGACCCCTGCTACAAATGATCCTAATGCTCCACCCCGGAGAGGGTCCAGATACGACAAATACACTGAACTGAATGACACTCTGAGTAGCATATACGTTGATACAAGGGATATTGCCTCATATCCAAGGCCTCCCAAGAGGGAACCAACACTAGCACAACGCAATTCTGGAAGGCACTGCATATTTCATGACATGGATGGTCATAACACTGATGACTGCAGACATTTGCGAGACCTTATTGAGGTTCGTGTCAGGCTAGGAGAACTACCCGAGTATGTCATTCAACCAACAACGCTCACACCTGCGCTTCCACCACCGACTCCCTGGAGAGGGAATGATCCTGGATCGAGCAATCGCGGGATTATTATCAACTGATCCCACTCAGCAGATCCCTTCAGTTTACCGGACTCCGGTTCGTAGTTCATGTTTTTAGGCTTTTAGGCGACTTCTCGCCCCTCTTTGTTTCCAACGCATGTAATAAGTGCGGCAACATCGGCCCACACGCACAAAACCGACCTGCAATCTCCAGTCGTGTTCGGGGTTAGAATAACTGCCGCTTAGCTTTCATGAATCAATAATGATCACTCTTGAGCTTCGGCTCCTAATTGGATCCGTCCAGTATAAACATTGAGCTCCGGCTCCTAACTAGATCCGTCCAGTACAAACATGAGCTCCGGCTCCCAACTGGATCCGTCTAGTATAAACAAAACCTCATGTGCTTTTCCTTGGTCGTCTTACTCCGGTAAGGCCGTCTTGGAACCTCATGTGCTTTTCCTTGGTCGTCTTACTCCGGTAAGGCCGTCTTGGAACTTTCATTGCTTTTCCTCGGTCATCTTACTCCGGTAAGGCCATCTTGGAACCTTTATTGCTTTTCCTCGGTCGTCTTACTCCGGTAAGGCCGTCTCGGAACCCCTCTAACATCTCCTCGGATGGTTTACTCCGGTAAGGCCATCTAGGAAATATTCTTGCATTGTTTGTTTATCTTATTGCAGGTACAAACTCCCGGTCTTCTCGGTTTTCTGGCCTTAATACGATCCCGTGTGATCGTCAGTTTTCTGGCCTTAAAACGATTCGGCATGATCGTCGCATTCTGGACTTAGATTTCTCAGATTATCCAGAACACATCTTCCTTCAACCAGCAAGATATGTTCTGGGGGGCAAACGTGTTGACACATTTTTTGGTAAAAGCTGTCACACATGGAATTCCTGAATGATAACATGCTCAAGCGATGGAAACAACATCAGAAGACAGGCAGTGATTTAGTCAAAGTCGCATCACGAACAAAGAAAGGCCCGAAACCGGTTTGAAAGTTATGCCCATTTCCGTGAATGGGTGTAATCTAGCATCGAAGAATCAGAACCATCGCACCAGATCGCTCCCATCAGCTTGCCCACGATTGGATCGCCCCCTCGGATCACACTCCTGCATCACGATCCGATCCGTACTTCGTCACCTTCAGCACTCGAGTACTACGACCGGATCGGCTCGCCCTGTCTCACCACGATCCGATCCCCGCACCTGCTCCTGCGCAGCTTGTTCTGACCTATTCTCAAGGCTATTTTCACTCCAACTTGCATGGATCTTATTACACATGTCATATGACGATTTGGAGATGATTTTTGGACGTTTTCCACCTCTTTTCGAGATTTTTGGGATGCATGCCACATGTCCCGCGATCCGCCTGCTATAAACGGCTATAAATACACCATTTGAAGGTATTTTCAAGGATCTTTTGGCCATTCTTCTTCACTACTTCCACCATTACTGAAGTGCAAGGACTCTGCACTTTACAACAGCCTAATTCTTCTCTTTTCTCCACAATTAACACATGAATTACATGTATAATCACTTGCAACCTCAATTAACACACGGATTGTGTGCTTGCATGTAACTGATTCTTGTAATCTATCAGTATAACAATAAGATTATAAAGTGGACGTAGGCTACATCTACAGCCGAACCACTATAAAAACTTTGTGAGTCTCCTCTTTATTTATAGTTTTCTGCATTCTGTGATCTGTGATCTGCATTTGGGTGTTAGTGCCAATTTTTGGTCTAACAATATACGTTCTAATTCTATCGAAAATAAATTTCTCGTCATTATTATTTAAAATAATTCATTAAAAATATTCAAAATTCACTAAAATTGCCAAAATAAAATTTTTAAATTGGTTCGGATTTTCCGGGTTATTACACATAACCAGATGTGAGGTAAGTGGCTTATTAAGCAAGCATTATAATTCAATTTGACTAAATATGTTGACAATGTCTTCTGTGGCCTTAAACTATGCATTACCTATATATAAAATTTTGAACAAATCAAAAAATTGACCAAATCAACAAACTTGCTAGACGGCTTTGCAAAAGTTTCGCCATCACTAGATCCTTTTATAATCATCAAATTATTTCTTTGAATGACTAAATAAATGAATAAAAACATGAATGACCAACTAGCTGAGTACAACATGAATGACGGGTTCGAAATGTAATCAATAATGAGGTAATTTTCTTAAATCTAAAACAATAGGTAGAGCAACATTATTTGTTTCATGCCATACCATTAAAAACATGCTGTTAAATTTCAAATCTCAAATCACATGCAAACTTCAGAACAGTCGGATTAAATTTAAATATTTGCAACAACCAAAATATTATAAAAAAAATTGGAAAGGGACGACATACAAGCTGAGCGAGTATAATTAGCCGAATGCATATTTATGGAAAATATTTACGAAAGATAGATGTTATCACAAACTAAACGTTTTCTCAATAAGACCAACCATGGTTTCATGGCTACAATAGTTCATAGCTTTCAATCTCAGTAATAAGCGAAAGAAAAACCAAACTTTCAGCAAAGATTATATTCACAATTTATAGATTTGTGGAGTTTGAAGCCTACATCTAATGCACTACCAACTGAACTAATGAACAGACATGCTATGCATTGCAAATTGAAGATATATGTGTAGCTTTCTCCATATGAATTGTTAGTCATATTCATAATAATATTACGATTATTTTCAATGCATTCTCACATCTTATATTAAATGTTTGGCGTGCCATTTACCTTCTTTAACTCTTCAGGTTATGGGTTAGACAAAGTTTTCTGCTTAGATAATGTCAGCTAGATGTTGGTTTATGATGAAGACAAGGTGCATGTTTATTGTAGTTATGTTCAGCATTAAAAAAATTTACTCAAATGAAATCTTGGCTTTCTGCAAAAGCCGTGGAATTTCTAAAATAAAATAAAAGGTTAAACGCATGGATATAAATGAATCTGTGCAAGTAATATAGTAACTACGATATGCAGTTCAAAAACAAAATTATAAATCTAAAACTACGTCAATATAGGATCTGCTCGCCTATTAAAGTGGCCTCACTAAATACATGCTACTTATCTTAGCATCGGTAAGTAATAATAATATCTAGAATCAAACTTAATACATAAAAGTATGCGGATCTGAAAAGAAATGTTAAAAGTTATGAGCGTATTGAAGACGGTTTCAGTGGGCTCTCTCTCACCTGTATTTCTAATTTTAACCAAAGTTTCATGGAAAAGAAAAATAATAACCAGAGCACAAGATAGAGGCTGAATCCGTAGTTGTACTTTAAAGTTAATTGAAATATAATATCATATATAGCATGCTAACAAACTAGAGACATGTAGATCAAACAAATCTTTAGATTTAATCTAGAACGAAGTAGGAAATTTTCAACAATATCAAAGGTAGCATACCTGAATTTATAATGAAGAAGAAAAAAATCAACTTGATCTTCCAAATTAACACAAACCTTAGATTTGATCTGTATCTAGAGCTTCGTGCCGATAACATGTTATAAAACGAACACAGAACAAAAGAAACAAGGGAAAGAGGAAATTTCTATTCATTCAGATGTGTATTTATTTCTATTACATTGTCTCCTTTATATATATGGGCTTTGAAGCTGATGTTTAACTTATTCCCATGATGTGGGACTAAACAGAAAAATAATAAAAGCATATTCACTCTTATATATATTACAACATTTATATTGTAACAACCCGGAAAATCTGGGCCAGTTTAAAATTTTTATTTTGGCAATTTTAGCGAGTTTTGATTATTTAAAATGAATTATTTTAAATAATATCGACGTGAAATTTATTTTGAATAGAATTAGAACGTATATATTATATACGTCGTCGTTAGAATGTATAAATAATTATATATAATTATAAAAGGAATTGAAAATGGCGCGGTAGTTCGAAAATTCGATTTCTAATTTCAAATGAATATACAGAATTCAATATAAGTCAGAATTGAACGAAACAAGAAATATTTGAATATGTATAACTATATCTTTGTAACGAAGTTGACAAACTGAGATTTCATCTTAGAAATGATAAGATATGTCCAGTTTAAAATTAGAAATAGTCGCTGTGGAATTTATATATATTTTTATATATATAAGGCCCTTAAAAATGGACATTTTGCAAATGACCTCGGATTTCGACGAAACCAGTTTTGTTGGGTCCGTGATGTTAAGTTATTGCTAGATTCCAAATTTCATAATTTTTCGAATCAATATGTGAGTGTGGCAAGAGAAAACGCGTTTGACCAGTTTCAGTTGATTTTAATCGACTGGAAATTGGCCATTTTTCTAACGGTCTCAGAATTCGACGAAACTAGTTTTGTTAGGACCGTATCGTCAATACGAAGCTAGAAAATATTTTTCTGCAATTTATAGAGTTAGTATGTGGCCCCGGTAATTTGAAATGTACGTTTAAAATTCGATATAGTGATTTAAATGTAAATTTAACGGAAACTGATTCAAACGATCGAATCAACATGCGAAACATGTCCCATTGTGTTCGGAATGGGGGTAAAACGCTATGGACGACAGGCGGTGGGCCTCGTTTCGAGGTCGTATGTAAAAGTCAACCGTTTTGCAAAATTAAATAATTAAATAATAATAAAAATAAAATTTTTAATCCCCCCCCTTTTTGTCTTCGTTTTGCCCCCCCCCCCCCCCCGGTTTACTTTTATTTCAGATAAAAAAAAAAAAAAAAAGAAAGAAAAGAAAAGACGGACGGAGGAACCCCGAGCGCCACCGCCTCCAGACATCGCCGCCGCACCTCGAAGCCGCTCCCCCCTCGCGCCCATCCTCTGATGAACCCCGCTCGAGCCTCGCGATCCCTGGACCCGAACCCCAAATCGCCACCGCCCAGCAAACCCTAGCCCCTCGTTGACCGCCCCCTCGCCTGGCCTCCACCGTGCCGCCACCAGCCTCCGCGCCTCCCCTTCCTCCCTCACGAGCCGCGACAGAAATAAGCGCCCCTCCCCCTGTAAGTTTTTCAATTTGTTTAATTTATTTATTTTATTTAAAACAGAAAAAGAAACTGCTTTTGTTTTAAAAATGTAAAAAAAAAAACTGTTTTTTTATTTTACTTGAAACCTTTTTTTTTATTTATTTTGAAAACTGTTTTCTGTTTTATTTAAAGTTAAAAACTGATATTTGTTAAAGTTTTAAAAACTGATTTAAAAATTTAAAAAAAAAAACTGCATTTTTAAAAGAGTTAAAACTGCATTTTGAAAAAACTGCATTTTTAAAAGAATAAAAAAGGAAAAAACTGCATTTTTATAAAAGAATTTTAAAAACTGTTTTGAAAAACTGTTTTGAAAAGAAAATAAAAACTGGTTTGAAAAGGAAAAGGAAATGATTTTTATTTTTAACTTTGAAATAAGAAAAAGGTTTGATCTTTTAATAGAAAAATTTTGAACTTGAAAATAAAGATCATATTTTAAAAAAAAAAACAGAAAAGATGGAATTTTTGTTAAGTAGAAATAGTAAGGTATGATTCTTGTATTTTTAAAGCAATAAAAATATAATAGTTGCATCATAAGAATAAGAAAAATATAATCTTTATAATGTAGAGAAAGTAAAAATGTGATTTTTATATTCATAACAACGAAATAAAAATTCGATTTTTATATATTGAACTTCGAAATAAAAATTCGATTTTTATATATTGAACTTCGAAATAAAAATTCGATTTTTATATATTGAACTTTGAACTAAAAATTCGATTTTTATATATTGAACTTTGAACTAAAAATTCGATTTTTATATATTGAACTTTGAAGTAAAAATTCGATTTTTATATATTGAATAGCGAACTAAAAATTCGATTTTTATATATTGGATAGCGAACTAAAAATTCGATTTTTATATATTGAATAGCGAAGTGAAAATTCGATTTTTACATAGGTAGTGAAAGCGGGCAACGAAGATGAAAAAAAATGCGATGACGATGAAGATTTCTATCAATGAAGAGCCGTGGAGCTTGGATAGCTTTCTGTGAGAATTTCTCACCTTTCTATTTCTTTTCTAGTTATATATTTATACTAGGATGCAGACGGTGCTTAGTAGCACCCGACACAACCGTCCACAGACCATGGACTTGTTTGTTTGACTGTTTGGTGATTGATTGCGATATTGGTTTGAATGTGGTTTGTGGTGTGAAAAATCGAATCGATAAATTGGTTAGGATTAGACGTGCGCCGTTATAAGGCGTAGGAGTAAGGCTAGGTTAGACCCTTACTCCAAATTTTGTGGTTTGCAAAATGAAATTGATTTGATTGATGAGTGAATGGCGTGGGCCTTCACTAGACCGGGGATAAGGCTAGGCCTCGTCCCGTTTCTAGTATCGTGCCGTTATGCCGCCGAAATTTTCTAAAATAAGTTAGAAAAATAAAGATATCATTTTATTGGATAAATGAATTGAATAGAAATTCATAGGTTGAAATAAAATGTTTTATCGTTAAAAATATAATTTTTAACGTGAAGTGAATAAAATAAAATATTCATTTATAAACCGGACGGTTTGTTTATGTACACCTATTTGAATGACATTGATTGGGACGATAAATTTTACACATCGCCCAACTGCACAAATAAAATATGTGCTTGATTGTTTGAAACCCCACACGGGTGTTAGGATGAAATTTGAAGTTCACTCATCCTGATTGATTAAATATGTCGATCGATTGATTGACAGGCTGTTATAAGCGTTGAATATCTATATTTGATGCTTATACAGTGTAGTGCACTTTGGTTGATGGTTGATTATTTTTCAATGCTATTATATACATGTGTTGTATGAAAATCCATATAATTAATTTTATATGGTAATCGATTGGGCCTCATTCCAGTTTAGAAATAGAAATATTTGAAATAGAAATATTTGAAATAGAATATTTGAAAATAGAAATTTATGAAGCCGTATTGATTAGATTGACGCCATTTTGACGTGAACGATATTTATATCGATTTTAAGCGATTTCGAAATGAATTGAATTGAAAACGAATTCAAAATGAATTGAAAACGATTTCGAAATGAATTGAATTGAAAACGATTTCGAAATGAATTGAATTGAAAACGAATTCAAAATGAATTGAAAACGATTTCGAAATGAATTGAATTGAAAACGATTTCGAAATGAATTGAATTGAAAACGATTTCGAAATGAATTGAATTGAAAACGATTTCGAAATGAATTGAATTGAAAACGATTTCGAATTGAAATGAATTGAATTGAAAACGATTTCGAAATGAATTGAATTGAAAACGATTTCGAAATGAATTGAATTGAAAACGATTTCGAAATGAATTGAATTGAAAACGATTTCGAATTGAATTGAATTGAAAACGATTTCGAAATGAATTGAATTGAAAACGATTTCGAAATGAATTGAATTGAAATAGAAGTTGAAATAGAATTTGAAACGAATTTAAAACTATTTATATAATTCGTTTTAAATAGAAATCGACGAAATATATATTATATATATTATATATATAATATAATGGCCTGAATAGAACGCGCCGCGCCGCGGCAGTTCGCGAATTTCGACCATTTATTTCAAACGGACATTACGGGAGATCCGACCGTCGGATTCTCCTAAAACCGGAACCGTTGGGTTCGTATCGAAAAGAGCTTTCTAACGAATATTAGAAATTTGAAATCTAACGGTTGGATTTGGAATTATGTCCAAATCAAATTCGAAAAAGGTCGCTGTAAGTGCAGTTCGATGGCCGTTGATGGAAATCGACTGTACGGGCCTTGATAAAATTATTAAAAATAGCAATAATTTGTGTAAAATCATAAGAAATGATTTGTGAAGATTTGGGATGAAAAACTCCATATTTGAAAAGATAAAAATGGATTTTTATCGAAATGAACTAGTTTTGAACTAGAAATATAATTCTATTTATTTTTAAATAAATAAATTGAATTTAAAAAGGGTTTTAAAAATAACCAAAATTTCCAATGATTGCATTGGAGTGGATTTGAATCGAAATTGTCTTCGGAATATTTCGATGTTGGAATTTGTGATTATACGGATGTTGTTACGGAAATTTGAAAGATATATATTTATATCGTTACTTCCAATACGACATTTGTTAATCGTAGAATTTGATATTGAATATAAGCCGATATATTTTCTATTCAGAGCCTTATATTGAATATCGAATGTGATTTGGGTTTGTCGTGAATGGTGTCTTCACTAACACTGTTCTTGAACCCAGTTGAGAAAAGATTAAATCTTTTTATTTAGATTTAATGAAGTGTACCAATTAAATGATATTTAATTGGAATTGAATTGGTATTGATTTTTGGGTTTATCGTGAACAGTGTTTTAAATAACACTTGTTCTTTAACCCGATAATTAATGGAATATGATTTTGGGTTTATCGTGAATCGTGTTTTAAATGACACTGATTCTTTAACCCAGATAATGATTAAAACTAAGTGGAGTTTTAATGAATCTTTAATTAGATTGAAAAGATCGAGAATGGAGTATCACCAGTTTTGCTCCAGGCGATAGTTAAATCTTTAATTAGATTTGAACGTGAAATTTAGAAACTAACTGTCGGTTAGCCAAGCAGAATGGTTTTCTGGATATTGATCTGATGTTGGTTTCGGCCTTCAGGGTTAATATTTGGGAAATTATTCTCTTGATTAATTTACGGTTAGTGACTAATGAATTGGAATGAGGCGTATGTTGTGTTTGTGTAACACTTATTTAAAATATACGCGAGTTATTCGGAAAGACCGGGTTTATCCCATTCTGAATAACTGATACGACGATAAGTCGAAGATGAAGACGATGGTCGAAGACCGGAGGTCTTCACGTCGTTTGGGTGATAACTGATGATCTTGATTGGGCTGTACACCCAAGAAGATGGAAACAGTTAGTGATCGTCCAGACGTACTTGGAGATCGATGGATATGCGGGGTACTAGGTGCCTCCGGTTTCGTTCAGACCCAGGACGGACCTGTAAATGGACTGTGTGTCTGACATCGGATTTCATTCTGTGTGACTGATATCGGTTGCATAGGATGGTTTGCCTGTGTGGCATGCTAAGATGCAAATGATCAAGGCTTCTGTTGAAAAGCAAAGTCTTGTGGTGATGATCAAAGCACGGCCTTTGTGGCGTAGCTTTGTGTAACGTTTACCTCGCGTGTTTCACACCCGGTATGAACCAAAAACGGGAGACGGACCTCAGGGAGGACTTGCGTTTCTTTCTAGCTAGAAGTGGCGTCAGTGGTTTTACACGCCCTGACGAGTTTGACTTATGTGGTTGTTGCTGTTGCGAGGCGCCTCAGATTTATCGGTCGTTCTCGAACCGATGGAGCCATTCGTTGGTTCGTTTGCGCCCCAAAGGGCGGGGAAACGTAGTGTTCAGGCATTTTAATCCACATCGGTGGACCGGCCCTGTCGCTCCTAGGGTCACTCGAGCTCTGATCCTGAGACATGGTAGGCTAGATTGTCTCGAATCGGTTGAGGACTATCTTTTGCCTCGGTTCATAGATGGAAATCCAATTTCCAAATACGTGACATTTGCGGTTTTAGTTGTAATCCTATATATGGCGACATAGTGGGATGGGGCGCTTATGCCGCCTATGATTGATACTTATGATTTGAAGTTGTTTTATACACTATGCACTTATTATAGTATCAAATGATTTGTTTTAAACGTATCAAGCATTCTTTGGCTGTTATAAGGGAAAACCCTATCCTCGACTGCGTTGCATTGTGTGATGGGACCTGGGTCTTATAACAGCTTCATTTTTCTTTACTTAGCATTGCGCTGTTTGTTTTATGCACTGGTATTCTTGGGAGGAAACCCGTTCCGTGTTATACGGCGTGGTCCCTTGATTTACCTAACTTTAAAATAAAGATTAATAACTGTTTTTAGTTCTCACACCAGTCCCATGACTGACCTGGAGTTTATTGTTTTAACCTAAACTCTGGGTGCCCTTATTTTGACATGGGCAGCTAGTAGTTTTGGTTTTGCAGATTTATATTCACAGGATCCTGGTTTACAGCTGGAACGATATCCGGAAAGCTTTGTATCCGTATATCTCTTTCTAGTTGTGTATTGTATTATTTTTCCGCTGCTATGTATTTAAATGTAATTTAAATCTCTGATATTTCTGTATAATATTCTTTTATACTCTGTATATTCTTGTAATCTGATTCATTGTTGTAATATACAATGAAATGTTCTTTTATATGCGTTCTGTTTTGTCGTGTTCTCAAACGATAGGGCGTTTCGAACGGTCTGGGTCGGTTTAGCGACTGGTTCGGACCGAGCGAAATTCCTTGCCGTCACAGTTGGTATCAGAGCTTTGGTTTACAAAGCAGAGAACAAGGCACATTAGAACCATACGAAAGAATTCATCAGATATTGGATTAGTAATATCCAATTAGAATGACTCGTTAGAGATAGGATCAGTAGTATTCTAGAACGAGTGTGAAGAGTACATTTTTAAAGTGAAAACAAATTTTTGTTTTGAAAATTTAAATCAATTATTCGTATTTGATTATCTATTTATATTGAGTTGGACAGTCCAGTATATATGGATTTTGCGTATACGTCTGATCCGCGTGTATTCGAAGTTTTAATATACTGGATAGATATAGAATCATACTCTAGTGGCCCGAAGATGATTCTGATGATTGACTAGTCGTCATTAGTATTCATGTTCGAGCAACGAAGGTGTGATATCTATATATTTCCTATTGACTGGTGTGAGAACCAAAATTAGATAAGGCCTATTGTTGTGATTTGGCATCAAAAAAAATCTGATTTTTGTATATGTATCAAAATTATGAATTTGAAACTCTAATTCACTAAATGATTGATGTTTGTGTTGTTTGTTTATTTGTTTGCTAATTTTGAATCATTTAGCCTAATTGAATCAAATATTGAACTGTATTGAAAATTGGTCGCATTTGCTTGCATATACATGTATATCATTGAACAGGTCATAGCAAGGAGGCTAGAGCAGAGAATAAAATTTGTTTGCCCGACAAATAGGTACATGTTTACTACATAATTTCCTGTTTTGTTTGGGTGATGATGATTTTGTGAGCCTATTGGCTAGCCGCTTGGCTTTTTCTTTTTCTTTTTGAGATCTGAAGGACCGGGGAAGCTATTTGAAATTCCCCGACGCTCCCGGTGCAGGGGAGGTTATGGCGAAATTTTTCAAAAATTTAGGGTGTTAGCCAAATTTTTGAAATTTTAGAAATTCTCAGAAACTGAAAAGTTGGAGGATGGAAGCCAGATCGATCGTAGCGTTGATTAATCAAACCACTTTCGACTTTGTTCCTTTTCGGGGACGAAAAGTTTTAAGTGGGGGAGATTGTAACAACCCGGAAAATCTGGGCCAGTTTAAAATTTTTATTTTGGCAATTTTAGCGAGTTTTGATTATTTAAAATGAATTATTTTAAATAATATCGACGTGAAATTTATTTTGAATAGAATTAGAACGTATATATTATATACGTCGTCGTTAGAATGTATAAATAATTATATATAATTATAAAAGGAATTGAAAATGGCGCGGTAGTTCGAAAATTCGATTTCTAATTTCAAATGAATATACAGAATTCAATATAAGTCAGAATTGAACGAAACAAGAAATATTTGAATATGTATAACTATATCTTTGTAACGAAGTTGACAAACTGAGATTTCATCTTAGAAATGATAAGATATGTCCAGTTTAAAATTAGAAATAGTCGCTGTGGAATTTATATATATTTTTATATATATAAGGCCCTTAAAAATGGACATTTTGCAAATGACCTCGGATTTCGACGAAACCAGTTTTGTTGGGTCCGTGATGTTAAGTTATTGCTAGATTCCAAATTTCATAATTTTTCGAATCAATATGTGAGCGTGGCAAGAGAAAACGCGTTTGACCAGTTTCAGTTGATTTTAATCGACTGGAAATTGGCCATTTTTCTAACGGTCTCAGAATTCGACGAAACTAGTTTTGTTAGGACCGTATCGTCAATACGAAGCTAGAAAATATTTTTCTGCAATTTATAGAGTTAGTATGTGGCCCCGGTAATTTGAAATGTACGTTTAAAATTCGATATAGTGATTTAAATGTAAATTTAACGGAAACTGATTCAAACGATCGAATCAACATGCGAAACATGTCCCATTGTGTTCGGAATGGGGGTAAAACGCTATGGACGACAGGCGGTGGGCCTCGTTTCGAGGTCGTATGTAAAAGTCAACCGTTTTGCAAAATTAAATAATTAAATAATAATAAAAATAAAATTTTTAATCCCCCCCCCCTTTTTGTCTTCGTTTTGGCCCCCCCCCCCCGTTTACTTTTATTTCAGATAAAAAAAAAAAAAAAGAAGAAAGAAAAGAAAAGACGGACGGAGGAACCCCGAGCGCCACCGCCTCCAGACATCGCCGCCGCACCTCGAAGCCGCTCCCCCCTCGCGCCCATCCTCTGATGAACCCCGCTCGAGCCTCGCGATCCCTGGACCCGAACCCCAAATCGCCACCGCCCAGCAAACCCTATAGCCCCTCGTTGACCGCTCCCTCGCCTGGCCTCCACCGTGCCGCCACCAGCCTCCGCGCCTCCCCTTCCTCCCTCACGAGCCGCGACAGAAATAAGCGCCCCCCCTGTAAGTTTTTCTATTTGTTTAATTTATTTATTTTATTTAAAACAGAAAAAGAAACTGCTTTTGTTTTAAAAATGTAAAAAAAAAAAACTGTTTTTTTATTTTACTTGAAACCTTTTTTTTTATTTATTTTGAAAACTGTTTTCTGTTTTATTTAAAGTTAAAAACTGATATTTGTTAAAGTTTTAAAAACTGATTTAAAAATTTAAAAATTTAAAAAAAAAAACTGCATTTTTAAAAGAGTTAAAACTGCATTTTGAAAAAACTGCATTTTTAAAAGAATAAAAAAGGAAAAAACTGCATTTTTATAAAAGAATTTTAAAAACTGTTTTGAAAAGAAAATAAAAACTGGTTTGAAAAGGAAAAGGAAATGATTTTTATTTTTAACTTTGAAATAAGAAAAAGGTTTGATCTTTTAATAGAAAAATTTTGAACTTGAAAATAAAGATCATATTTTAAAAAAAAACAGAAAAGATGGAATTTTTGTTAAGTAGAAATAGTAAGGTATGATTCTTGTATTTTTAAAGCAATAAAAATATAATAGTTGCATCATAAGAATAAGAAAAATATAATCTTTATAATGTAGAGAAAGTAAAAATGTGATTTTTATATTCATAGCAACGAAATAAAAATTCGATTTTTATATATTGAACTTCGAAATAAAAATTCGATTTTTATATATTGAACTTCGAAATAAAAATTCGATTTTTATATATTGAACTTTGAACTAAAAATTCGATTTTTATATATTGAACTTTGAACTAAAAATTCGATTTTTATATATTGAACTTTGAAGTAAAAATTCGATTTTTATATATTGAATAGCGAACTAAAAATTCGATTTTTATATATTGGATAGCGAACTAAAAATTCGATTTTTATATATTGAATAGCGAAGTGAAAATTCGATTTTTACATAGGTAGTGAAAGCGGGCAACGAAGATGAAAAAAAATGCGATGACGATGAAGATTTCTATCAATGAAGAGCCGTGGAGCTTGGATAGCTTTCTGTGAGAATTTCTCACCTTTCTATTTCTTTTCTAGTTATATATTTATACTAGGATGCAGACGGTGCTTAGTAGCACCCGACACAACCGTCCACAGACCATGGACTTGTTTGTTTGACTGTTTGGTGATTGATTGCGATATTGGTTTGAATGTGGTTTGTGGTGTGAAAAATCGAATCGATAAATTGGTTAGGATTAGACGTGCGCCGTTATAAGGCGTAGGAGTAAGGCTAGGTTAGACCCTTACTCCAAATTTTGTGGTTTGCAAAATGAAATTGATTTGATTGATGAGTGAATGGCGTGGGCCTTCACTAGACCGGGGATAAGGCTAGGCCTCGTCCCGTTTCTAGTATCGTGCCGTTATGCCGCCGAAATTTTCTAAAATAAGTTAGAAAAATAAAGATATCATTTTATTGGATAAATGAATTGAATAGAAATTCATAGGTTGAAATAAAATGTTTTATCGTTAAAAATATAATTTTTAACGTGAAGTGAATAAAATAAAATATTCATTTATAAACCGGACGGTTTGTTTATGTACACCTATTTGAATGACATTGATTGGGACGATAAATTTTACACATCGCCCAACTGCACAAATAAAATATGTGCTTGATTGTTTGAAACCCCACACGGGTGTTAGGATGAAATTTGAAGTTCACTCATCCTGATTGATTAAATATGTCGATTGATTGACAGGCTGTTATAAGCGTTGAATATCTATATTTGATGCTTATACAGTGTAGTGCACTTTGGTTGATGGTTGATTATTTTTCAATGCTATTATATACATGTGTTGTATGAAAATCCATATAATTAATTTTATATGGTAATCGATTGGGCCTCATTCCAGTTTAGAAATAGAAATATTTGAAATAGAAATATTTGAAATAGAATATTTGAAAATAGAAATTTATGAAGCCGTATTGATTAGATTGACGCCATTTTGACGTGAACGATATTTATATCGATTTTAAGCGATTTCGAAATGAATTGAATTGAAAACGAATTCAAAATGAATTGAAAACGATTTCGAAATGAATTGAATTGAAAACGATTTCGAAATGAATTGAATTGAAAACGAATTCAAAATGAATTGAAAACGATTTCGAAATGAATTGAATTGAAAACGATTTCGAAATGAATTGAATTGAAAACGATTTCGAAATGAATTGAATTGAAAACGATTTCGAATTGAAATGAATTGAATTGAAAACGATTTCGAAATGAATTGAATTGAAAACGATTTCGAAATGAATTGAATTGAAAACGATTTCGAAATGAATTGAATTGAAAACGATTTCGAATTGAATTGAATTGAATTGAAAACGATTTCGAAATGAATTGAATTGAAAACGATTTCGAAATGAATTGAATTGAAATAGAAGTTGAAATAGAATTTGAAACGAATTTAAAACTATTTATATAATTCGTTTTAAATAGAAATCGACGAAATATATATTATATATATTATATATATAATATAATGGCCTGAATAGAACGCGCCGCGCCGCGGCAGTTCGCGAATTTCGACCATTTATTTCAAACGGACATTACGGGAGATCCGACCGTCGGATTCTCCTAAAACCGGAACCGTTGGGTTCGTATCGAAAAGAGCTTTCTAACGAATATTAGAAATTTGAAATCTAACGGTTGGATTTGGAATTATGTCCAAATCAAATTCGAAAAAGGTCGCTGTAAGTGCAGTTCGATGGCCGTTGATGGAAATCGACTGTACGGGCCTTGATAAAATTATTAAAAATAGCAATAATTTGTGTAAAATCATAAGAAATGATTTGTGAAGATTTGGGATGAAAAACTCCATATTTGAAAAGATAAAAATGGATTTTTATCGAAATGAACTAGTTTTGAACTAGAAATATAATTCTATTTATTTTTAAATAAATAAATTGAATTTAAAAAGGGTTTTAAAAATAACCAAAATTTCCAATGATTGCATTGGAGTGGATTTGAATCGAAATTGTCTTCGGAATATTTCGATGTTGGAATTTGTGATTATACGGATGTTGTTACGGAAATTTGAAAGATATATATTTATATCGTTACTTCCAATACGACATTTGTTAATCGTAGAATTTGATATTTAATATAAGCCGATATATTTTCTATTCAGAGCCTTATATTGAATATCGAATGTGATTTGGGTTTGTCGTGAATGGTGTCTTCACTAACACTGTTCTTGAACCCAGTTGAGAAAAGATTAAATCTTTTTATTTAGATTTAATGAAGTGTACCAATTAAATGATATTTAATTGGAATTGAATTGGTATTGATTTTTGGGTTTATCGTGAACAGTGTTTTAAATAACACTTGTTCTTTAACCCGATAATTAATGGAATATGATTTTGGGTTTATCGTGAATCGTGTTTTAAATGACACTGATTCTTTAACCCAGATAATGATTAAAACTAAGTGGAGTTTTAATGAATCTTTAATTAGATTGAAAAGATCGAGAATGGAGTATCACCAGTTTTGCTCCAGGCGATAGTTAAATCTTTAATTAGATTTGAACGTGAAATTTAGAAACTAACTGTCGGTTAGCCAAGCAGAATGGTTTTCTGGATATTGATCTGATGTTGGTTTCGGCCTTCGGGGTTAATATTTGGGAAATTATTCTCTTGATTAATTTACGGTTAGTGACTAATGAATTGGAATGAGGCGTATGTTGTGTTTGTGTAACACTTATTTAAAATATACGCGAGTTATTCGGAAAGACCGGGTTTATCCCATTCTGAATAACTGATACGACGATAAGTCGAAGATGAAGACGATGGTCGAAGACCGGAGGTCTTCACGTCGTTTGGGTGATAACTGATGATCTTGATTGGGCTGTACACCCAAGAAGATGGAAACAGTTAGTGATCGTCCAGACGTACTTGGAGATCGATGGATATGCGGGGTACTAGGTGCCTCCGGTTTCGTTCAGACCCAGGACGGACCTGTAAATGGACTGTGTGTCTGACATCGGATTTCATTCTGTGTGACTGATATCGGTTGCATAGGATGGTTTGCCTGTGTGGCATGCTAAGATGCAAATGATCAAGGCTTCTGTTGAAAAGCAAAGTCTTGTGGTGATGATCAAAGCACGGCCTTTGTGGCGTAGCTTTGTGTAACGTTTACCTCGCGTGTTTCACACCCGGTATGAACCAAAAACGGGAGACGGACCTCAGGGAGGACTTGCGTTTCTTTCTAGCTAGAAGTGGCGTCAGTGGTTTTACACGCCCTGACGAGTTTGACTTATGTGGTTGTTGCTGTTGCGAGACGCCTTGGATTGATCGGTCGTTCTCGAACCGATGGAGCCATTCGTTGGTTCGTTTGCGCCCCAAAGGGCGGGGAAACGTAGTGTTCAGGCATTTTAATCCACATCGGTGGACCGGCCCTGTCGCTCCTAGGGTCACTCGAGCTCTGATCCTGAGACATGGTAGGCTAGATTGTCTCGAATCGGTTGAGGACTATCTTTTGCCTCGGTTCATAGATGGAAATCCAATTTCCAAATACGTGACATTTGCGGTTTTAGTTGTAATCCTATATATGGCGACATAGTGGGATGGGGCGCTTATGCCGCCTATGATTGATACTTATGATTTGAAGTTGTTTTATACACTATGCACTTATTATAGTATCAAATGATTTGTTTTAAACGTATCAAGCATTCTTTGGCTGTTATAAGGGAAAACCCTATCCTCGACTGCGTTGCATTGTGTGATGGGACCTGGGTCTTATAACAGCTTCATTTTTCTTTACTTAGCATTGCGCTGTTTGTTTTATGCACTGGTATTCTTGGGAGGAAACCCGTTCCGTGTTATACGGCGTGGTCCCTTGATTTACCTAACTTTAAAATAAAGATTAATAACTGTTTTTAGTTCTCACACCAGTCCCATGACTGACCTGGAGTTTATTGTTTTAACCTAAACTCTGGGTGCCCTTATTTTGACACGGGCAGCTAGTAGTTTTGGTTTTGCAGATTTATATTCACAGGATCCTGGTTTACAGCTGGAACGATATCCGGAAAGCTTTGTATCCGTATATCTCTTTCTAGTTGTGTATTGTATTATTTTTCCGCTGCTATGTATTTAAATGTAATTTAAATCTCTGATATTTCTGTATAATATTCTTTTATACTCTGTATATTCTTGTAATCTGATTCATTGTTGTAATATACAATGAAATGTTCTTTTATATGCGTTCTGTTTTGTCGTGTTCTCAAACGATAGGGCGTTTCGAACGGTCTGGGTCGGTTTAGCGACTGGTTCGGACCGAGCGAAATTCCTTGCCGTCACATATATATATTACAACAGTTAATGATTTAATAAAATTCATAAAAAGGGAAACGATTGATGAGGTCAATTAAGAGAGGGAATATAATCTCCAAATCACTTAAGAAGTGTTATGTATAATTACAAGCAACGAAAAATAAAAATTTAGCAATGTAATCAATTATTGAAGGTAATTAATCAATGTAACTAATTGGAAAAGAAAATTAATGTATGATGTATGAATTAACTAAGAAAATTGGCAAAGAAATGTTGATATGTTAAATAATTAAAAAAAATGTTACAAGGAAAATTAAAAGAAAGAAAGATATTTATTTATTTATACATACATACACAAGAGGTCGACCATGCCAGCTAACAGTCGTTGGTAAGAGTGATAAACCCTCACATGTGAGAAGCGATGATTTATTTTAAGGCCTTGTGTGGCTTGGATCTGATTTAATTTAATCTCACAATTAGCACTTATTAGAACCTCTATAAATAAACATATAGATTTTCACTTCCAACTCATTATTTTTCTAATGAGCGTGGAAGCTCTATTATTGTTCTTTCTCCTCCAAAACTTTTCAATTCAAAATTTTAGATCTAGATTGCTTGGAATCCAATTGGAGGAGGATAGAATAATAAAAGATTGGGGATTAGGATTTGATTCAGATTATAAAGCTACATCAGAAAGTTAAATCCTTATATCTAATTTGTAACGATCCAAGGTTTTCAACGTTTGAATATATGAAATTTATTTGGATTTTCCGAATATAAATTCAATTTAAGTATGGTATAAATAAAAATATTGCTTTTATAATCTTTTATATATATTAGTTTAAATAAATATTTTGTTCTATATTATAACTATTAATTTTGTAATTGAAAACTTAATTTAAGGATATGTTTAGTTTATAAGAACTTTATAAGTAATAATATATTGATGAACATATATATATTAATATATATAAGTACGTATTGTTTTAGGATAAATACAAATTTTATGTAATGTTATTTTGTTAAGAAATAATGTTTATACATTTTATAAGGATTTATTTTGAGTAAATTACATGTATAGATTTCTATTTGTAGTATGTGTGTTGTAACATTAGTTTACATGGTAATTGTAAACATAATTACTAAAAATTGACTACATATACATTTGTTGTAAAGTTATTACAATGAATTGTATTGTTGTAAGTAAATAAATAATTATTATTTGCCATTCATGCAAAATAAAAGGGTTATTTGACAAGCCAAGTGTTTACTTAGGTGGCTATATGCGTATAGATAAGTATAGATGAGAGCCATATGTCCCCAATTGAATTGACAAAAGTGTCCTTGGATTGCTTTACCCACTATCTCGTTCTATCCTTACAGAGCGTCCTCGTTTGTTTACGAAGAAAAAAAAATCTTGAGGCAAAGATATTATTTATCTGAAACAATATCTGTTTGGCAAAATAGTTGTCCTTGGTTAAATTATCAAAATGGTTTGCAATATAATTGCTAAAACAATCAGTGTATGAATATAAATTATAATTAAATGTCCGCTTCAAATAATCGTTTGGAGTTTGTACGCACAGTATTAAATTATCTTATAAATTTTTCTATAATGTTATATTTGGAAAATAAGCACAATACTACCATACGCGGTGGATTTGGTCAAATAAACAAGAGTAGTCTAGAAGAATGCTTCTCACTTAGTTGACAAATATTTCGTTAGTAGAAGGTAGTATGCACTATAGACTCGGATGATCTTTCTATACATAGACACATGTAGTGCAATTTTACATATCATTTCACACAATCTGATCAGTAGCTTTAATCACATTATATACAAGTGTTTGGCCCGTGCTACGCATGCGGGCATTGTGTAACTACAGAATCGTTGATGGTGTAATTGTCGATGTTGAAGGTAATGAGAGTAATTAATTTGCCAGAAAATACAACTTAGTGTGGGGTTGTGTCAAATATTTGTAATATGATATAGCTGGCGTGTGAAGTTTATAGTTTTTAATAATATGTTGTGCAGGTTAAAATGGTATCAAAGGGGTTGGATTATCCAATTAGTGCATGTAAATTTGTAGCGAACATGTTCAAGCAAAAAGGGAAGCAGCAGACGTATTTAAATGCATATTTTTTTTAAATGGCCTTATCTCAAACATGCATCAATATTTATGTAATGCATGAACGGCCGATATCAAAGGTGTGTTAAGCACGTTGCACGTATGCAAGTGCATGAATCAGTAGATCATTATTTCTATTGGATCAGTGCAGGCAGGACATAAGTTTCAAAAAAATGGAGAACAGTCTTATTAAAGAATGATTTCATATAGCGGAAATTACAGTCATACAAATAAAAGAAACGGAACAGATTCATCATGAGAAGTTTTATATACATTAAAATTGATTAATGGACACCCCAGTTTCATACATAGATAATCACTGGGTAAAAAACAGGCCAAAGGTAGGCTATGCAGCGGAAATAGGAAGAGATGGAATACAAATGAGCGTGGAAACATATTGGCAACGTACTGTAAGTAGATAAACTTCTACTTTTTCTTTCTCTTCTGCAATGACTGACGACACATCTTTGTTTTACCTTGATTCTGAGTCAGCTCAACCTGAAAAGTAAAGTATATTCATTTAAAGATCAAAAGAGAAAGATGATTTGGCAAGACCATTGACCATTGATAAACATTTCTCGTCCATGTTAAAAGGAAAATTTAAAAGGGCAAGTAAATATAAATATTCTAATATAATAATGACCATAAATATCTTACTATTAGAAGGAAATTGTGTAACAAAGGCAATAATGAAGATACAGTTCGCTACTAATTTCAAGTCTTATTGAAGTAAATACACCACTTTGGTCTGATTCAATTTTTGAAATTTAATTATAAAATAGAAACAACAGATTATATAGTGGCAACTTCCAATGTAAGCCCCCATGCCATTTAATAGGCAAACTACATTTGCAGAACTACATTGTTTAACACATCTATGGCGTAGTCAGTTTTGGTAATACTTGAACTTTGTGTACTGTTGAACATAACACCGGTTTGGAGCGTGCACTATTCCTATGAAATTATTTTTTACTTTACCGGTAACATAACTTATATGTTAATGCTTTATTATTTTGTTATCTATAGATCAAAAAGCATATTGTTCTTTCTTTTACTTATCTGTTATCATTTTGTTATCATCATTCCGTCAAGAAAAATGTGCAGTCCTCATCACTCATGTGATTAGTTGAGTTTAAGTATGTCCATGTTGCTTTCTATGGCATTACAATAGAATGTTCTTAACCATAGGGCCATCAACATAAATTCAGCCTATAGCCCCCCAACTCATCCTGAACCCAAAGAATTAGCATACCCCAATACGGAGAAAAATGCAAGTCATTAACCTAAGTAAGCTAAAGACACACCCATGTACTGGCACATTTACATGCAGTAATTCATCAAACAGTAACAATGTGGTATTAACAAAAAAAATACATTCACCGTGACAAACGCTTCAAATTGAAATAAAATATACAGCTCTTTTAATGACTATTTTCGTAATAAACATAACCACTGTATAGCCCTACTTGTACTACTAATTACTGGCACAGATAAATTATGGGTCCAATAACTCTTTGTAACTAAAATTACGTCAAAAAATGCACAAAAATACTATGATCGAGTTCATTGTTTATTTTAGATTCCATCTCTTATGCCTTCAACCAAGTAATTTCATCATATTCACCATAACACATAGCTTTTATTTAGCATTATCCAATTTATTTTCTCATGTATGATAACCAGTACATGGAATCAAATAGAAAAGCTAACACATATACAAAGACCAAGCAAGACTAACCAACTCTTCACATATTATGCAATAAATATATTAAAGAATGATAACAAAAATTAACAAAGCATATAGCAAAATTATACCAGATAATGTTTTTGATGCAGCAACCTCCATGCTCATCCTAAAATCCTGCAACAGACAGCTTTATTTTACTTAATTTCAATGCTTCAATGCTACTGTAAATCCTTGCTGGACATATAAAGTGAAATGAAATCCATCGTATTTCATGTAAAAAAGGTTCAATAATACGTAATGCGAAATTCAATTGGTCAGACATCATATAAACAAAAAAAAACTAATAAATTGTTCATTATATTTGATGCATAATGTAACTAAATTTTACATTTTAAGAAAAATAATCAAAAAGTAAATCTCAGCTGGTGTTATTGCATAAAACAGTATATAAAATTTCTGTGACATGCATTTACCAGGACACATTTGGTTACATAAAGTGTTCACTTCTTTTCTATGAACTAGAAAAGCGCAAATTATGAAATAATACTGCAAGCGCACAGATCGTGTCACAAGGAAGTAAATTAAATTAAATTATTTATGTAATTTCTTGGGCAAGCTAGACGAAATTTGGTAGTTGGGTTGAAAAACAATAAAACTATTATTGAATTGAATCAGATCTAAATCTAATCAAATCTATATTCAATCCAAAATGACCTAGGAAAGCAATAAAAAGAACAGAAATTAAAATTGCAGAAATTTAAATAACAAACAGGAAATAAAATTAGGATTACCACTGAATCTAATCAAACTGTCAATCGCTAATAAAAATAAGTGCAAAATGAAAATAGTGTTCTACCAAATCTAATTGTGTAGACAACACTAATTGCTAAGAAAAATAAAAAATGCAGAAAAGAGAAAAAGAAGAAAACTTTATTAATTCCAGGATGATGTTTACAATGAGAATACAAGGGTATTTATATGATAAATAGCCAACCCTAACCCTAATACAATGACAAATGGGCCTTAGGGAAATCACAGAAGAGTTTACAATGAGAATTACAAATGGGCCTTAGTGAAATCTAGTAAATTTAGGTCTTTCCTCTTTTCCTCTTGCTTCCTTGACAATTTTTCATTGATTTGTGATATACATAGACCTTCTTCCAATTATTTTCTTGTCCAAAGAGCAATTTGATGTAAGAACTTCATCTGCAACTCTTCAAATATATATACACAGCAATTTGACCTCTAATTTCCATTTTTCTGACTGTAAGTGGCTTAATTGGTATATCTGTAAAAAGTGGCAAAACAATACCCAAGTAATATTTATTTATATACAAAAGATAAGATATAAGAGCATAAAATAAACACATTTCTATGTTAATCAAATACCCCCACACTTATCTTTTACTCGTACTCGAGCAAAACAAAAAATAAAAACTAACTAAATTGGTCACACTTTCGTAGGAAACACGATTGCATTGAGCATATGCAACAAGCCGTTAAACCTCTAGGTGTCCCTAGTAGGACGAGTGGTGTCTCGTGGGGGTTTTTAGAGGATACTACCCACAAAATCCAAATGCAGTATGATATGGTTCTGATGCAACTACATGAATGCAATGGACATACGCAAATAAAAACGAAAATTGAAAATACGACTTATTTCAGGAAATTGGTACAACAAATTAAGTTAACAATTTATAATCAATTGATTTTATTTTAGATACCTCAACTTTTCACAAATTAATTCAAGTTTTTAAATGTTAAATTCCAGTTTGGCCAGTGCTCGGTCGATAACATAGTGCGGCCATGAAATAAATTCTTAATTTGCTTGTCATAGTTTGTGAAGTGGTATTCTATTTTCCTTATGTATGGCTAGTCAAATCAGTAAGGTCAAGAAATGTTTGGTCATCATCGCTTATTCTCTATCTCTATAAAAGTTAAAATTTATGATAAATTACACATACCTAACTTAAAAACCAAGGTATACCACCCATACACTGCCTTGCGGACTGACGGAGAGTTAGGACAGAGCTTGGCAGATTGTGCAGACCGACGCTGACTTTGTCAACAATATGTCGGTAATCCTTAGGTGTCCAACTCATAAAATGAGACCAAGATATTCCAACGCTGACTTTGTCAACAACATGTCGGATAGAGCTTGGTGGGTTTGCACACCAACGCTAGATATACAAGCAATGTTGGATACCCTTGAATTGCTATTATTATTATTATTATTATTGAAAATATAAGAATAAGAGAGAGTTACACGAATTCAACTTAACACAACTTAGTTTTAAAGATTCGAAAAGCCAATATAAGTATTTTAAGTCCTCCACTTATATAAACAAAAACTACAATATAGAATAGATTTCATGGCCATCACCTAAGAATCTCAATATGTACCGGTTAACTATTATCCATCAAAATTCAACTTTTCATCATATTTCTTATTTGATCTTAGTTGAGAGAAAAAAATACTATCAACTGATTAACAATCGTTAACTTATTTTGTTGTATCAATCTAAAATGTGTCGTATTTTCAAAAATAATGGCATGTTCCTACGATTAGAATGCATGATGGTCCTAAATGAAATGAAAGAAAAGAAAAAAAATAAAGAAAAATGAAAAGAATGCAATGCAGACTCCCCCCACACTAGAACTAAACAGTGTCCACACTGTAAAAAAAAATTCTAAATTTAAAAGATCGTACCCAAAGGTGAATGAGTTGCAGAATTATTTGTAACATGAAATGAAGTTTAGCAACTATATACGAATGTCAATCGTATGCAAAATGAAATCTAGGATGACAATGAGTGTTATGTGAAAAATGTGATTTCCTTTTCCCCTTATACTTGCCTCTATCGAAAATGATGTATGATGATTTCGTATATGATTTTTGAGGTACAAGAGGCATGTCGATATTTTCTGAAATACAAATCTTTCCTATGAAAATTGTGTCGTGCCAATGATTTGTACAATTCAGGTACAGATTATCCCATAAAATTTTCAAAGGTTTTTCTTCTTGGTCCTCGATAAAGTCAGAGGCCAATATTATGGGAAAATTTTCTGTAGAGTCCAAGTAAACATACTCAAGGTCTTGTGGCACGGGTTTGAGGTCTAACTTAGGAAGTTATTGTGTTCTAACATTGGTCAACATTCCTTGGTTAGATTCAAATGACGAAGGTTTCGAGTCAAGAAGTTCATTTAGCTCAGAAATGTATTCGAGCTCATCGAAATCGGAGTTGAAATGGTCAAAACATATCTTTAAGGCTTTAGAAGTGTCATTAGAGGTTTCATCAATTGTTGTTTGAATCGTGTCAATCTCAAAATCCCTAGGAGAATTATGGTGGCATAAACTCTTTTCACTCATCGTTGTCGAGTATAGAAAATTCAAAACTTATCGTTGACACAAGTATCTTTTATTACAAAATAAATAACGTAATCAAGTATATCTAATTAGTTGATAATCTCGATTTGAAGGGGGGAGAGGGTCTTATGGCCGTTCACGTATAGTATGAATACTAAGAGATACGACCAATGTTTTACGGGTAGTATGCAACCTCTTTTGCTAGAAGTTCAATAAACTGAACTAATATATATCCGCGATCAAACCCTTGAGATAATCAATTTCATAAAATACACTCTTGTAGTTAAATATTTGTAAATCAAATCAAGTTTTATAATTGAAAATCGACGAGAGCTATAAGTCACGGATTCGTTCCTCACCAAATTAATTCAGAAATTTCAACAACACAACAATCAAATAAGATTAACTGCGGAAATTAAAAAAAAATTGTACAAGCAAGCCGCTGCCTCTGTAGAAAATTTTACAAGCAATTTCTATATTTTTTTTCTTTGTAGCAGAACACCTGTAGAGTTTAGAAAATTTTACAGTAGGGTATAGCTGTCCGTCCAGAGCAATCGAGAAATTTGAACTCTAAATCCTTATTTGCTTTTCTTGAAATGTTTCTTTCATTGGTCTTTGAATTGATTTGACTCTTTTTTTCTTTTTCTTTTTTGAAAAATACAAAAAAAATAAAAATAAAGTAAACGTTGAATGAAGAAAAAAATACAAAACAAGACAAAGAAGAACAATTAAGAAAAATCTAAAACTAAAAACAAACCCAAACACTAAAAAGTTGCAAAGAGAAGGGAAAACAAAAGGTTGAAGAGACTAAAATAAAAAAAACTAAAAAAAATGAATCAAGACTAAGTCAACACGCAGGAACTACAGTGCTATCTAAACCACGCCCCTTTGGGTTTTTTTCGTTTCTTTCAAAGCAGCTCGTGTCAAAAAATGGAAACAAATCTATAGGCAACCAATCTAAGTACCAATCTAAACCACACCACTTTTTTGGGTGTGAACAAACTCGTACTGGGCTCCCAACTCTACAAATTCTCAACATTAAGAGCATGCCCCTTTTACAGCAACAATGTTCAGAAAAAAATTCTACGCCTCCTATTTTCTTTTTGGGAAAACGCAGCACTTAATTCCTCTAAAACGAAAATTTTGATGATCCAAAAATCTCGCATACCCTTGTTCTTCTTTTGATCGAACAACGCTGTGGATTTTTTTCGAATTGGGTGTTAGGTGAATTGGGTATGCGAGTTCGAGTTATGGGATCGATTAGCGGTTTGTGTGGAGGGTTCGATTTGGGGTGTTAAATCGCGATCTGGTGTTGTGGTTTGGCTGTACAGGGTTTTAGATGTGGTGTATGGCGTGAGTTGGGGTTTTGTGGAATTCGGATTGGCCGAGGGAAGGGGCGCAGAGCAGTTTTTGGATTTTTGTTTGTGGTGAGAAGAATGAATGCGTGAGTTTGAATTATTCAAAAGGGGGTGATGTGGGAGTTTGATGGTTTGGGGATTTCGGATTTGTCTAAACTGATGAGGTGATTGAACTGGGAAGATGGATGTGTGTAGTTGCGACAGATTTGAAGAACAAAGGTGGATGTTGCTATTCGTGATTTGTGGTATACGAGTAGTGGTGATGTAAGGAAGATGATATGGTTTGTGGGTTTCTGAGAAATGAAAGTTGTGGACTGTGGTTGATGGTATGTGGTATGTTGGATTGTGATGATGGTGGCTGTTGATTGTGGAAAGGCAGTGGGTGAAGAAGATTCAGGTGTGATGGAAAATTTATGGAGAAAGAAAGTGTTGAGGGTGGAGTTCGGTGCTAAACTAATGGTGTGAGGCATGGAGGCAGTGGGGAATGATGATATGGAATGGTTTTGTGGTTGTGAAGGATGGACTATGGAGGGGTTGAAGTGATTAGAAAGGAAACGTAGAAGGAATTAAGGAAAGAAATAAAAGTAGACAAAAACAAGAAAAAAATCAAAGTAGACAGAGAAGAAATTGTGAAAGTTTTTTTTTCTTTTTTAGAAAGTTGTGGACAAAAGATGGAAACAAATAAAAAGAAATGGAAAGGGAAAAGAAATTTGTGAAAATCAGCGAGGTGGTAAAAGATGGAAAGAAACTAAAGAAAAATTAGCAAGTTTCTTTTTTGTATATATTTTTTTCTTTTTGAAGAAGGAATTAGATTGGAAAGAATGCAAACAAAAAAAGGAAAGAAATAAATGAAAAAAAAGAAGGTAAATTAAAATAAAAAGTGGCAAGATTTTTTTTCCTTGTCTTAGAGATTATAGTATCAATATGTGATACATAATCAACTAATCAAGATTTTTATCTATATATATGTACAAGAAAACAATTGGAAAATAAAAAAAAATTGGCAAGATTTTTTTTAAAACAAAATCAAACAAAAAGAAAAAAAAAAACTAACACGAATCAAGAATTAAATAAGTAGTAAAATTCAATTATTGCCTCCCCGGCAACAGTGCCAAGAACCTGTTCACTTCTTTTCTATGAATTAGAAAAGCGTGAATTATGAAATAGTACTGCAAGCGCACAGATCAAGTAATATGCAGGTCGAATCAGAAGGAGGTAAATTAAATTAAATTATTTATATAATTTCTTGGGCGAGCTAGACGAAATTTGGTGGTTAGGTTGAAAAACAATAAAACTATTATTGAATTGAATCAGATCTGAATCTAATCAAATCTATATTCAATCCAAAATGACCTAGGAAAGCAATAAAAAGAACAGAAATTAAAATTGCAGAAATTTAAATAACAAACAGGAAATAAAATTAGGATTACCGCTGAATCTAATGAGATGGTCAATCGCTAATAAAAAGAAGTGCAAAATACAAATAGTGTTCTACCAAATCTAATTGTGTAGACAACACTAATTGCTAAGAAAAATAAAAAATGCAGAAAGGAGAAAAAGAAGAAAACTTTATTAATTTCAGGATGACGTTAACAATGAGAATACAAGGGTATTTATAGGATAGATAGCCAACCCTAACCCTAACCCTAATACAATGACAAATGGGCCTTAGGGAAATCACAGAAGAGTTTACAATGAGAATTACAAATGGGCCTTAGTGAAATCTAGTAAATTTGGGTCTTTCCTCTTTTCCTCTTGCTTCCTTGACAATTCTTTATTGATTTGTTATATGCATAGCCCTTCTTCTAATTATTTTCTTGTCCAAAAAGAAATTTGACGTAAGAACTTCATCTGCAACTCTTCAAATATATATACACAACAATTTGACCTCTAATTTCTATTTTTCTGACTGTAAGTGGCTTAATTGGTATATCTGTAAAAAGTGACAAAACAATACCCCAAGTAATATTTATTTATATACAAAAGATAAGATATAAGAGCATAAAATAAAAACATTTCTATGTTAATCATAAAGAAGCAATAACCATAAGTATTCTGAGAATTAACACTAAATGTCTTTTTTTTTATAAGGCCATTTTTTGTTCAGTCCATAAAATCTAACCTAATTTTTCTTTAACTAAAATGAGATGATATAAACATTATATGCAGTCCTTTTAATTTAAATGCAACAATATGGAAAAAAACACTATTAAAAAAAATGAAGATGGTGCAGAAATAGAAAACATTATAAGGCTACACCTTAAATTTATTCCTTTCGATAAAAGCAGGCCAAAGTTCAAATGCTTGTCTAAACAAATAACCGTTCAACTTGATATTTCCTATGCTAAAGCATTTAAAGATCATGATCGCAATTTTTTGTTGTTTTCGTAGAATTAAAAAAGGAGTAAAATACATAATTGAAATAGGATGATGCCCTAGAAATGACAGTTTAGATTTTGTTTGCAGTTTTGATACTGCACTAAAATAAGTGTTGTTATTTCTATTTGGAGGAACATGGCAATAAATCATGAATATGAACGGGGTAATAACATAAATGTCCTCCATGTAATTATTTTTCCTTCGACATGTAAATATTATTTTTATAACAATGATATTATATTTTTTTAATATAATAATGATATTATATGCATCCCTGATCACCCGTAACAAACTGCTTGGCTAGCATGTGTAAGTAGTTAGTATTACCATATGTATAGTGTGATATAGATCCTCAAGAAAATAAAGTAACTGTAGAAGTTGTGCAATCTACATTTGCAGTATGCCTCTTAGTTAATTACATTGAAACCTACATCTAGGAATATATGTATTGTTCATAAGTTATTGAAATTGATTGGTTTAATATTTGATGATGAATCATATACCCATTCATGTAGTAACTGTACCTTACCTTTACTCTAGAAAAATGTTTTTCCATTCTTCTAGAGTCATATATATTTACATGGCCTAGCAAAGTATTTGAAATGTACCTATACAAAATTCTACAATATGCAATGCTTTATTTCAAAAACAGCTGAATAAATCCTTTATTATTATTTTTCATATCCCGAAGATAAAAAGGATGCAAAGCATATTTTTATATATGATGATAGCACAATTAACTAACACAACGGAATTAACTATTATCATGGTAAATAAACCAAACAGCATATGTATTTCTTATTAAAACTTGTTTGGTTTTTCATTCAATAATGATACGAACAATTTTAGCATCAAAGAACTAATGAATATGACATGAATATTATGTATAACAATGTATTCATTGCATTCTTACTCTATTCTCAGATGATTGAGTCGACATAATGAAAAAAGAAAAATATCAAAATTAAGTGCATTGAACGCAAATAAAGGTGGCATGAAAAAGATGTGCCTTTCTTCTACATATCTGCAAGTTTCACATCTGTCTCTTCACAAACCTTCGGTCCGTATATTTTACATCAACGTGTTATTTGTTTCTCAACTATTACTATAAATGTAGGCATTTTAGCTAAATCAGGAGTATAATGACGTACCTAAAATTTACTATCTTAGACTTTTTTTAGCTTTAATGAGCATAAATATGAAATCACAACTAACTTTAAGATAAATGTAATCATCAAAGTAGCTAAAGAAGCAACTGATGATTATATTTGATAACTAATCTCCATAAAATCAATTGTAAAGATGAATCAGTATTTAATCTTCAAACTAAGAGAACAACCCTCTGGAAAAATGAACTCTTTGATTTTGATAAACAACTTTGAGACCCTCAATTGCTTTTCCAATCACTATTGTGGTCTTCACTGACATAACCGTGCAATTTTTATTCCTTTGGAATCTGTTCACCAATTGCAGAGATTGATATAATACTTCATCGGGCCATGAAATCTATTGGAATATTAGACTATTTTCACAGTGTTAATAAGCCTGAATATGAAATAAAAATGATAGTTAAAAATAACATAATCATTGAGCAGCTAAACAAACATAATTGATAATTATCTGCAACAACCTATGTAAAAACAATTATACAAATAATGTTGAATTGAAAGACAAATCAATATTCGGTGTTCAAATTAAGAGAAAAAAAATTAAGAATACAAACATTTGGAAAAATGAATAATAACTTTGAGATCCTCAGATGCCAACCGCTTTTGTGTTCTCCCGTAATATATCCTTTATGCTTTTCCTAGCTGTGGAAGCGTGGTTGATCACACATATGAATAATTAATCTAATGCTCAATATGTCAGTCGTTTAACAATTTTGATTCTGAGAAAAAGTTCAGCTGTTATCGATCATGCATTTTGTAACACCCCACACCCGCTAAGGTCACTCACTAAGGGAATGCCTTAACTTCGGTGGAGCATTTTAAGTGAATATAGAACAGAAAAATTACTACCAGACAGATATAAATAATACTTGAAAAATCTAAAACATCATTTCATTGCAGCAGAAGGTAAACATGTTTAGTTACAACACCATAAAAAGAGTCAAGTACCAAATATCCATCCTGATAAAGCATAAGTACATAATCCCACTACATAAACTAATAGCCATAATAGAAAAGATAAGCTGGGCTTTACATCACGGTCAAAGCTCCAAAAATAGATAAAGAAATCTGATCAAAGCCCACTAGTGTTAGGCCCAACCTGAGGACCTGAGGGGGAAAAAGATAAAAACAACGGGGTCAGACATAAGTCTAAGTGAGCCCTATAACTTTAACAACACAATCATTAAAGTAATTAGGATATGATATAAACTTGGTACGGTGATGACTGGGGATAAATGACTACACTAAGTAGCCAACTAGACATAGGATGAACTAAGATAACGGTAAAGACACATCTACCCACCCAAGGGTAATTACTAACTGCACTACACCAGTCATTCCTACTTAAAGGTTGATCCCACCCAAGGACTTAGAAAATTTACCCAGTAGTTTCCTGTACCCCTAGCTGACTACATAGGTGCCGTCTGCCCCTATCTCCACTAGGTGTACACACTACTCCCCAAGCGATCGGCTCCCTACCGTAGATACTCGTGCTGGCCCCACAGTAGGGTGTATCACTCCCCAAAGTGGCAACCCGATACAACCAATGGTGCACGGCTTATACCTACACGATGCAACAACGTCTTACCTACCAGCCCGGGTCCACACACGCATATGAAACCGTTGGACTTGCGTTGCCACCGCTAACCCGTTTTGGCCTCTTATAGTCAAGCCCAGTACGCGTGTCCCGTCCTCGACATGGGTCGAGCCCAATAAGATACATATGGGTTACTGGTTGAAATGGGCCCCCACAAGCTACCCACCTAAGCTTGTCCCTTTTTCTAGTGCATCCCACTTAACCCTTTAATCATGTTTAATTACATGTTTCCACTTGGTTAAGTATTCTAATCGTATTTTCTATTGCCACCCAAGGCAACCCCCTAGATTTCCACATGCCACCCAAGGCACTTACTTAATCTCCACATGCCACCCAAGGCACCCACTTAACCCCTCATGCCCCACTACATGCTTATTTGGTTAAGTGTTTCTTAATTGATTAAGAACGTAACCGTTGTAAAGACCTCTCACATTAGACTATCTTTTATGGCAGCTGGATTTGCCGGTCGGGTCCGGGCAGCCTTACGCCATAACCGAGTCTAACCTCGTGTCTTTACACTTGTCACGTATTTAGTTTGTGCCTAAGACCTCTCACATTGGGCCAATCATTTGTAGCCGCTGGATTTGTCGGTCGGTTCCGGGCAGTCTTATGCTACAAAAGGGTCCAACCTCGTGTCTTAGTCGATTAATTACACCTAATTAATCACCCCCATAATTTGTATTAATTATCCCTAATTAATTACAAATTTAACGATGTACATAATTGACTCAATTATGTCCATCCACTTTATGGTATGCATAATCATACCAACTTCACACCATTTCATTAACATGAATATTAACCCCATCGTTCCCCACGTAATTCGCTAACATGACATAAAAGGGAAGATTCATCACAAATACAATGGGTTCAACTTGCATAACATTAGCATCAACATGGGTTTTAAAGGTGTCAACATGCATATAGCATCAAACCCAACTAGCATAAATAATCAACCCAAACTTGCATGAATCACATATGTCATAAAGAGGTTAACTTGCATAAGTTACTTATGTCATACAAAGGGGTAAACTTGCATATGTATGTATGACATACAAAGGGGTTAACTTGCATATGTATGCATCTCATACAAAGGTGTAAACTTGCACATGTTACTTGCATATAATCAAACACCAAACTTGCATAACATATCATATATGAACTTGCATATAATCATACACCAAACTTGCATAATCATGGTGTCATAATGGATCAATGTTTATCATAGTGATTTGCATAACTAGTATCATGAACACATAGCCTAAAACTTGCATAACTTGCATAACATCATGATCACATAGCATATGACTTGCATAACTTGCATAACATCATGATCACATAGCATATGACTTGCATAACTTCCATAACATCATGAACACATAGCATATGACTTGCATAACTTGCATAACATCATGAACACATAGCATATGACTTGCATAACTTGCATAACATCATGAACACATAGCATATAACTTGCATAACATCATTAACACATAACATATGATAACATAACTTGCATTGATCCACATTCATAGCCATAACCTCATTATATCCTATCATAATCATTTCAACAATTGGTCATTAAGGCTATAGAAACTCACAATTTGTTGATTAGCACTCTTAAGAAGAAGATTAAGTTGCTAGAGTTGATTAGAAGTTGATTTGAGAAGCTATCTTCCTCTTTAATTTGATGAAGGCTCCTTCAAGTTGCATTTTGACGGCATGACGATGTTGTTTCTATTTTTAGTATGAATTAGGGTAGTCTTAGGGTGTATTTATAGATTAGTTAGGTGTTTTAGGCCATTAGATTAACCCTAAATCAGATTAGAGCCGTCAGATCTCGTCACTAGCCCTAAAACATAGTCCAAACCCCATCAGGTTGCACCCAGGTCACACAGACCGACAGGGGGGGTCGACCCCTGGGTCGACCCTTGGGTCGACCCCTAGGGGGGGTCGACACCCTCTGTCTGGCGGGAATTTTCCCGCCTCTTATGAAATGTGAAATCTGAATATTTAAATCTGTTTTGAATTTTCTGAAAACTTCTTCGGGCCTTAACTAGGTCATACGGACTCCGATTTTCGAAAACTCGGACTCTATTTCGCGTATTTTTCCGAGACGAATGCAATGGCATAGCCCGTTTCCCTTGATTCAGATTTTAAAATTTAATTCTGCCCTGTTTTATATTATAACAAGTTATTCAACATATGGGGTGTTACATTCTCCCCTACTTAAAGGATTTCGTCCCCGAAATCTCTAAGTCAAGAAGAACGTATCCTACCAACCAAACAACCATCTACTCAACCATCAAACACTGGCATCCATTGTCCTTAAAGTTTCTAATGCTGTATGAACATATGCAAAGAGTGTGTGTATATGTTCCCTGTCTAATGCAAAATCGGGCGATCTACTGATTCAGTTGACCTCCTTAATGCAAACCATGATAGTGCCATGCATCCAATATGTATGCGAAAGAACCCTATCTACACATACTATTTCTACATGTGTGCACAACCACACACCAAAATGCATCATCCATATGATAACACAACCATTATACATCCATTAATATAGCTACCTACACACAATTATATGCAATATGCAATTATGAAGTGACTGAGCCGATCTAGTGCCTAAAGTGTGTGTATATGCATCCACGAGCAACCACTAGCAAACACTTGCATCCACATGCATCCATCAATCATAACATGTCTCAAACACATGTTTCAACCATAGGTTTACCCTATCTAAAGGTCAAAGGTACTAATGAGAGAACATACTAAAGATAAGATAAGTACTAGACAAACGATAAAGGAGAAGTTAAAAGACATACCCTCAAAAAGGAATGGGTACAGTGAACGCATCTTCGCTTCTGTCTCCCAAGTAGCATTGCTCTCATCCTCTCTCCATTGCACTTTGACTAGTCGCACCTCTCTGTTCCTCAACTTCCTAATCTCTAACCCAAGGATGCGGGTAGGAGCTCGTCGAATAGTTGCATCACGCTCTACCTCCACTTCTCTAAGTAAGCTCGGCTCTACCACCTCTGCGGTCTCATGTAGGCACTTCCTCAAATGTGAGACATGGAATACGTCATGTACCCCACTAAGTCTCTCGGGTAAATCCACTCTATATGCCATCCGTCCAATCCTTTCCTTAATAGGAAACGGTCCTACAAATCTTGGTGCTAACTTCCCAACGGACCCAAAGCGAACAACATTCCGTAATGAAGATACTTTGACAAAGACCATGTCCCCAACATCAAACTCCAGATCCGTCCTCCTCTTATCCGCGTAAGATTTCTGTCTGTCTTGCGTTGCTTTCATCCTTCTTCGAATCAAGTCAATCTTCTCCGAAGTCTCTCTAACCATATCGGGCCCAAGCAAGATCTTATCCGCAGATTCCCACCAACATGTAGGTGATCGACAAGGCCTTCCATAAAGAGCTTCGAAAGGAGCCATACCAATACTGGACTGAAAGCTGTTATTATACGCGAACTCCACCAATGGAAGATGCTCTTCCCATGTACCTCCAAAATCTAAGATACATAGCCTCAAAAGGTCTTCCAGAACACGATTCACCCTCTCGGTCTGGCCGTCCGTCTGAGGATGATATGCGGTGCTCAGACACAACTGAGTCCCCACTGCTTCTTGCAAACTCTTTCAAAACTCGCTAGTGAAGATAGGATCTCGATCACTCACTATGCTAGAGGGTACCCCATGCAATCGAACTATCTCTCGAAGATAAACTGAAGCAAGCCATGGAGCAGTCCTCTTGCTCTTCACGGGTATGAAATGGGCGCTCTTAGTAAGTCTGTCTACCACAACCCAAATTCCCGTATTACCCTTCCTCGATCTCGGTAACCCATCAATAAAATCCATCGAGACGCTATCCCACTTCCATTGCGGAACTTCCAATGGGTGAAGCAACCCACCAGGTTTCTTTTGCTCCGCTTTCACTTGTTGGCACACCAAGCATCTAGCGACATACTCGACCACATCTTTCTTCATACCGGTCCAAAAGAAAACTCGCTTCATGTCTTGGTACATCTTGTCCCCACTGGGATGAATGGTCATCTTTGAACGATGTGCATCATCAAGTATAGCCTTCCTCAAACCCTCGTCTTGCGGTACACAAAGTCTACCGTCTCTACGCAAGCACCCCTATCGTCTAGGGTGTACCTACTCAAATGGCTGGACGACTCCCCCCTTATGAGCCTCTCTACCAACTCAACCAACTGTGGGTCGTCCCGCTGTGCCTCGCCAATCCGTCCCAAAAGAGCAGGTCTGACCTCTAAAGATGCTAGCAAACCGGGTATAAAGTCAACGGAAGGTATGAAATCAAACATCGAGATAAATTCCAAGCTTCGTCATTCCACGAACAATGGACTCAAGGACAACCTTTTTCTACTCAAGGCGTCTGCCACCACGTTACCCTTGCCAGGGGTATACGCTATCTCGAAATCATAGGATGCTAAGAACTCCATCCACCTTTGCTGTCTCAAGTTCAAATCCTTCTGAGAAAACAAGTACTTCAATGATTTGTGGTCCGTGAACAATTCGAACCTCTCTCCAAGAAGATAGTGGCGCCAAATCTTAAGCGCAAAAACAATAGCGACCAACTCTAAATCATGGGTAGGGTAGTTTTTCTCATGCGCCCTCAACTGCCTTCCACCGTAGGCTATTACCCTTCCCTCTTGCATTAAGACTGCGCCCAGTCCTATCCCACAAGCATTGGTATAGACAACAAATGGCTTACTCCCATCTGGCAACACTAAGACTGGAGCTGTGGTTAAAGCTCTCTTTAACCGTCAGAACGCATCATCACAATCTACATCCCATGCGAAGACTAGATTCTTCTTCGTCAAGCGAGTTAATGGGGCTGATATCTTCGCGAAGTCCTTGATAAACTTCCTATAGTAGCCAGCCAACCCCAAGAAACTCCTCACCTCGGTAGCATTCTTCGGAACCTTCCAATCTTGGACGGATACTACCTTCGCGGGATCCACAGCTATCCCTTCCTTGGAGACCACGTGCCCCAAGAACCGCACTTCCTTCCTCCAAAAGTGACATTTAGAGAATTTAGCCTTAAGGCTATGCGCTCGAAGAGTCTCTAACACTTCCCTCAGATGTAGGGCATGCTCTTCTTCACTCTTAGAAAAGACTAAGATGTCATGCACAAAGACCACCACAAACTTATTAAGGTACTCCCTGAACACCCTACTCATCAAATCAACAAAGTATGCTGGGGTGTTCGTCAAACCAAATGGCATCACCAGCCACTCATAGAAACCATCCGGAGTCCTAAAGGCAGTCTTGTCTATGCTATCCTCAGCCACTCTCAATTGATGAAACCCCATGGCCAAGTCCAACTGCGAAAACACTGAGGCGCCAACCAACTGATCAAAGAGATCATCAATCCTCGGCAATGGGTGTCTATTCTTCTTTGTGAGCTTGTTGAGTTCTCTATAGTCTACACAAAGTCTGAGGGACCCATCCGCCTTCGTGGCAAAAACTACTGGAGCACCCCACTCCGATATACTTCGTCTTATGAATCCCTTCTCAAGCAACTCCCCTACTTGCTTATGGAGTTCCCTCCTCTCACGAGGAGCCATGTGGCGCACTGGCAAAGATACTGGTTTAGCATTGTCCACCAGATATATTCGGAAGTCCATCTCCCGCCTTGGAGGTAAGCCCTTCACCTCCTCAAACACATCCGAGTACTCTCGGACCACTCTAACAGATCGCAAACTCTCGACCGAAGTGTCAAGAGATTCAAGATAACTTAGCATAACAGAATCCATGGGATTACAAGACATCTCGAGAGTGTTACCCAAGCAGGTCATGAGCCTAACAACTCTCCTTTCACAATCAAGAACGGCACCATTACTGGATAACCAGTCCATGCCCAAATTCAACCCATAGCCCGTGAAGCCCAAAACAAAAGCATCACATCTAAACTCAACGCTAAGTGTAGAAATCTTCAAACCCAAACATATCATGGACAAATAAGTGGAGCCCCCAATTGGGTTTGAAACAACCAAGGGATCATCTACTAGACTGGTGTCTAAGTGCAGTGACTCAACTAATGATGATGAGATAAACGAATGTGATGCGCCAGAGTCAAACAAAGTACGGAAAGGATGATCAAACATAAAAACCAGACTTTCAACGGAAATAGTTCTACCTCTTTCCTGAATCGGTGGAACCGCAAGAGCCTGAACTTGCCCCCTTGCCTGACCTGGTGTCATAAGAGCTTGCACCTGTCCTCCTGAGGTAGATCCCGTCCTCTGCCCCTTCTTAGGGCAATCCTTCACTAGATGCCCTGCTTCGCCACAGTGGAAGCAGCCAGTCTTCTTCTTCTTCCGACAATCTTTGCTTAGGTGGCCTGCGGTCCCGCAATTGAAGCACTTCTTCTTTCCCTTGCCACCGTTGCCTTTCCCACCCTTGTTTTGCTGTTGCTGTTGAGGTCTCTTCTGATCTCCTTTCTTCTCGGGTGCCTTATTAGCATTGGGACCCTTCTCTTCCTCATGCATGAGTGCCATGTCTACTAGCTTCTCAAAGGTGGCCCCCATAGGGATGTGAGTCATAGCCAATCCATGCATCAGTTCATTCAAGCCCTTAATGAACCTCAAAGCCTTCTTCTCCGGTGTATTCACCATGTCTATGCCAAACCTTGCCAATTGATTAAACTTGTTGACATACTCCTTCACAGATAGATTTCCTTGCTTTAGAGTCAAGAACCTTTCCATATACAAGTTTTCCTCCGCCCTTGAGGGAAACTTTGCCACAAACCTTTGCCTGAAATCCGCCCAAGTGTCAACAAGGCGCTCTCCATTAGTGACCTCCCACCAGAATGAGGCCTCTCCCTTCATTAACCAAGCAGCTAACTTGACTTTCTTTCCTTCTTCCATCTCAAAGATATCTATCAACTCTTCCACCTCCTTAAGCCAATCTCTAGCCTCCACAAAAGTTTCTGATCCTTGAAAAGGTTTCCCTCCCATAGCCTTAAATTCCTTGCAAGTCTTAGCAAAAGCATCCGCGCGATGAGGAGGAGGGGGAGGAGGAAGATCGGGTGCTACAGTTGGTGGAGGAACATTTGTTGGACCCGCAGTGGCGGCCCTAGCCTCCATCAATCTCCTATACCATACTGGTATCGCTACACCCTCCGGAAAGTTAAGATCTTCAGCCATGCTGAAACGAAAAAGGAAAGATTCAAAACGGAGAATTCGAAAGATAAAGATATGGCTATTGGGGATTATGCTTTTCTTTCAAAAACTTTTCTCTTAAAAGACATGTCTTTGAAAATACTTCTTCCAAAAATGTTTTTAGAAAAATAGTTTTCTAAAAATTTTATCTGTTCTGGTAACCTCCAGCTCTGATACCACGTGTAACACCCCACACCCGCTAAGGTCACTCACTAAGGGAATGCCTTAACTTCGGTGGAGCATTTTAAGTGAATATAGAACAGAAAATTACTACAAGACAGATATAAATAATACTTGAAAAATCTAAAACATCATTTCATTGCAGTAGAAGGTAAACATGTTTAGTTACAACACCATAAAAAGAGTCAAGTACCAAATATCCATCCTGATAAAACATAAGTACATAATCCCACTACATAAACTAATAGCCATAATAGAAAAGATAAGCTGGGCTTTACATCACGGTCCAAGCTCCAAAAGATAGATAAAGAAATCTGATCAAAGCCCACTAGTGCTAGGCCCAACCTGAGGACCTGAGGGGGAAAAAGATAAAAACAACGGGGTCAGACATAAGTCTGAGTGAGCCCTATAACTTTAACAACACAATCATTAAAGTAATTAGGGTATGATATAAAATTGGTACGGTGATGACTGAGGATAAATGACTACACTAAGTAGCCAATTAGACATAGGATGAACTAAGATAACGGTAAAGACGCATCTACCCACCCAAGGGTAATTACTAACTGCACCACACCAGTCATTCCTACTTAAAGGTTGATCCCACCCAAGGACTTAGAAAATTTACCCAGTAGTTTCCTGTACCCCTAGCTGACTACATAGGTGTCGTCTGCCCCTATCTCCACTAGGTGTACACACTACTCCCCAAGCAATCGGCTCCCTACCGTAGATACCTGTGCTGGCCCCACAGTGGGGTGTATCACTCCCCAAAGTGGCAACCCGATACAACCAATGGTGCACGGCTTATACCTACACGATGCAACAACGTCTTACCTACCAGCCCGGGTCCACACACGCATATGAAACCCGTTGGACTTGCGTTGCCACCGCTAACCCGTTTTGGCCTCTTATAGTCAAGCCCAGTACGCGTGTCCCGTCCTCGACATGGGTCGAGCCCAATAAGATACATATGGGTTACTGGTTGAAATGGGCCCCCACAAGCTACACACCTAAGCTTGTCCCTTTTTCTAGTGCATCCCACTTAACCCTTTAATCATGTTTAATTACATGTTTCCACTTGGTTAAGTATTCTAATCGTATTTTCTATTGCCACCCAAGGCAACCCCCTAGATTTCCACATGCCACCCAAGGCACTTACTTAATCTCCACATGCCACCCAAGGCACCCACTTAACCCCTCATGCCCCACTACATGCTTATCTGGTTAAGTGTTTCTTAATTGATTAAGAACGTAACCGTTGTAAAGACCTCTCACATTAGACTATCTTTTATGGCAGCTGGATTTGCCGGTCGGGTCCGGGCAGCCTTACGCCATAACCGAGTCTAACCTCGTGTCTTTACACTTGTCACGTATTTAGTTTGTGCCTAAGACCTCTCACATTGGGCCAATCATTTGTAGCCGCTGGATTTGCCGGTCGGTTCCGGGCAGTCTTATGCTACAAAAGGGTCCAACCTCGTGTCTTAGTCGATTAATTACACCTAATTAATCACCCCCATAATTTGTATTAATTATCCCTAATTAATTACAAATTTAACGATGTACATAATTGACTCAATTATGTCCATCCACTTTATGGTATGCATAATCATACCAACTTCACACCATTTCATTAACATGAATATTAACCCCATCGTTCCCCACGTAATTCGCTAACATGACATAAAAGGGAAGATTCATCACAAATACAATGGGTTCAACTTGCATAACATTAGCATCAACATGGGTTTTAAAGGTGTCAACATGCATATAGCATCAAACCCAACTAGCATAAATAATCAACCCAAACTTGCATGAATCACATATGTCATAAAGAGGTTAACTTGCATAAGTTACTTATGTCATACAAAGGGGTAAACTTGCATATGTATGTATGACATACAAAGGGGTTAACTTGCATATGTATGCATCTCATACAAAGGTGTAAACTTGCACATGTTACTTGCATATAATCAAACACCAAACTTGCATAACATATCATATATGAACTTGCATATAATCATACACCAAACTTGCATAATCATGGTGTCATAATGGATCAATGTTTATCATAGTGATTTGCATAACTAGTATCATGAACACATAGCCTAAAACTTGCATAACTTGCATAACATCATGATCACATAGCATATGACTTGCATAACTTGCATAACATCATGATCACATAGCATATGACTTGCATAACTTGCATAACATCATGAACACATAGCATATGACTTGCATAACTTGCATAACATCATGAACACATAGCATATAACTTGCATAACTTGCATAACATCATTAACACATAGCATATGATAACATAACTTGCATTGATCCACATTCATAGCCATAACCTCATTATATCCTATCATAATCATTTCAACAATTGGTCATTAAGGCTATAGAAACTCACAATTTGTTGATTAGCACTCTTAAGAAGAAGATTAAGTTGCTAGAGTTGATTAGAAGTTGATTTGAGAAGCTATCTTCCTCTTTAATTTGATGAAGGCTCCTTCAAGTTGCATTTTGACGGCATGACGACGTTGTTTCTATTTTTAGTATGAATTAGGGTAGTCTTAGGGTGTATTTATAGATTAGTTAGGTGTTTTAGGCCATTAGATTAACCCTAAATCATATTAGAGCCGTCAGATCTCGTCACTAGCCCTAAAACATAGCCCAAACCCCATCAGGTTGCACCCAGGTCACACAGACCGACAGGGGGGGTCGACACCCATGTTGACCCTAGGGTCGACACCCTCTGTCTGGCGGGAATTTTCCCGTCTCTTATGAAATGTGAAATCTGAATATTTAAATCTGTTTTGAATTTTCTGAAAACTTCTTCGGGCCTTAACTGGGTCATACGGACTCCGATTTTCGAAAACTCGGACTCTATTTCGCGTATTTTTCCGAGACGAACGCAATGGCATAGCCCATTTCCCTTGATTCAGATTTTAAAATTTAATTCTGCCCTGTTTTATATTATAACAAGTTATTCAACATACGGGATGTTACACATTTGGAATAAAGGATGTCATAAAACATGTAATAAAACTATGAAATTAAGCGACTACTATAATTTAATAGATCATAATTATGTAGAAAATGAATACATAAGGTTATAGGTAGGCAGGCTGGCTTTTGAAAAAAAATATGGCATTTTTATAATGTAAGGAAATTAGAATTATAGGATAGGTATCCTCCTTCCATTACCAATAGGAGGAGTTACCGCTAAACCTTGGCCAAACCATCGACCTAAAGGAAGAAGTACTTGGATATATAAATACATGCTTATGAATCTTCAATGCGGCTAGGCTGAAATGTCTTATCTGTGAGAGCACACTCCTAGGTAAGCTAATTACTTATGTAAGTGAATAATGCCTTTATAAATTACAACCCTATGTATACTTCGAAAAGACACCAAAATTTAATTTGTAAATGGTAGTTTGACCAAGATAACAAATTCAATAAGAGTCAAAAAATTCAAATGATGAATGCAAAAGGAATGCAGCTCATATCCATTTCAATTGAACTTTTTTTTTATTATTTTCTACTGCTTTGATCCAAATTGAAATTAAAAAATGTTTTCTAGAGTATAATAAGTTCAATAATTGACCTAAAATAAAAGAATCTATGCGCAGTTTTAGTTCAAATCAATGAAACGGTTAAACATTATTAATACATACTTCAGCATAGTTGAAATTGAAATGTAAATATAAGACAGAATTTGTCAGTACAATACTGCCAACCCAGAATGTGCAGATCAATCTTTTGTGTAGAATTAAATATAGGTTGGTGATGAACCATATGAGTCGATAATGAATCAACACAAACAGGAAACATGGGCACCAGGTAAGCGTACAAAATAACACTTTGGATTTATCATATGAGTTTGTTATTTTTCCCCTCTTTTCCATGCCTTTTCTACCAATTGAGGAAAAAATAAAAATATAAATCCTTCATAAAAAATTAAATTACGCCTTATTTTAGTTACCATGTCACATAGTCCGTTCATAAGAATCATAACTAATGAGCGGGTTCTCCGTTGCCTAAACCAGTAGAAAATAATCAAACTCAATAAACATGTTAATATATCTAAAAAATAACCGATGAATTTGTCTACAAATACATTTACAAATACCAAATGAAGGGAAAAGAAGTTTACTTAGAACCAGTCAAACCCATTTTACAATTTAAAGTGTACCTTTATGGGTAAGACTGCAGTATAAAAGCATGAGCATGGTCAATTCTGCTAATTGTAAAACTACAATGAGAACTTACAATCATTTCTTCTGACTATGAAACGCAATAGAGTTCAATACATAGCAATAAATTTGTCCACCAGGATGACCTGTTTACCAAAATATATGTAGTAATCATGTTTTATGTTGAATATAACTGAATAACGAATGTTCCAAAATAAGTTTCATGTCAAATAGGAACAGGAACTTACTGTTTACGTATAATTATGTCTTCGGTGCCACAAATCCATAGTATTCATCCGTAACAAATATTTTCATTTATAGCCAAAATTGGACTAAGCCCAAAGTTATGGTTGAATCCATCATCTAGAACATACATCTAATTCAGAATCAAAAAGATTTGTATTAGCTAAAAATTTCGATTGGAAAGGTTAAAAAGTGATTGAAAGGAATGAGAAGAAGATAAATTACCATTTGATGACGACGATGGCGGATATCGATTATCCACCGGCAGAAATTTCAAAAGAGTAGAAGATGATTAACAAAGATTAGAGTCGATTCGACATATTTGGGAGAAAAGAGTTGGATTTTTGGTGGGGAGGAGAATTAAAATTCTGGAAGATGCATAGTAAATATTGCGGCCAAAACGAAAATGGAATACTAAATAAGTAGACACGTATAATTCAAAGAAAGGCATGGATTCTCCTTTCCAGTATAATTGAATGATTTTTTCAAAGCTTTGAGCTTCAATAACTCGGTTATTTTTCTTCGTTTCATATTAACATATGTTACGACTAATTTGAACCAAACTTATAGAAAGAACCTTTTCCATAGCTACATTCGTGCTTATGATTTGGCAAATGGAAATGTAAGTGATTAAATATACTGAATTCGGATAGGGTGAATATTATGTTTAAAGGAACTAAAAAGCTGAAATAATATTATAGTCATCATACCTACTTTAATCACTGACATTAAAATATAATCTAGTTAAATGTAAGGTCCCCTTAGTAACCTTTTACAATAGTCTTTACCAACTAATATTTTCAATAAAAATGTTACATATAATATTTTATGCCCAACTAAAGTCATATGTATTGTCATCATTCCGCCCTTTTCAAGGTAAACCGCGGTAACTATTTATACATAGTATAATTCACTTAAGTTTCGAGATATCAAGACCCTTAATTTTCATTAACTGTACATTCCAATTCAATGCTCTTCTTCTCAATACAAAAGGTAATACAATTTTAATAAGCAAAAAATATTTGACTTGATATTATCGTAGTTTAATGGCAAATGATTATAAGTTTTCTTACTTGTGAGTTATAAATAAAAAAAAAAGAGTGATTTTTTGTACTTTATAATCGCTTTCATTTTCATATAAATAGGAAACCATTTCAAAACATCATCTTAATTGCCTCATTTCATCAGTACACACCAAATGTTTCAGAAATAGTTTATTCATAACCAAATCTATAAGAAAATAGGAAAACAATCAGTAGCACTGCAAGCTGAATTCAACGCATGTTAGCTCTTAGTAATAAATCACAAAGGAATATTAGTAAAATTAGCTTAAGCATGCATTCCGCCTTTATTGTTAGCATTATAATAGTATATTGATAAAGCTGCATTATAGAGAATACAATGGCATCATATATATTCAAAGGATCTCTTAAATAAAGAATGCATGTAAATATCAGTAAAACTGGATATATTTCACACTCTTATTAATATTATGTCAATAAGCATAAGGAAGAATTCGTAAAACAAAGGTGTATTCATCAGTAAAGTAAATAAGATTGTAGATAAATTTAAGAAAGAACAATTAGTAATGAATGTTATTTGATCAATTTTTTGAATGCACAATGTAATAATAAATTTTGACATAGTTAGTAAAAACAAAAGTAGACACTAAATTTTGCAACGAAATCAAATTAGCATAGGAAAGAGACGTTTTGAAAGTTGTAAAATAGAGATAGTGACGATATCAATGTTGTGTTTAATAGGTATTTCTCAATCAAAGATGACTAGAGGAAAAAATTAACCCTGACAAAACAAAAATATATGTGAAGTAATTCAAAACATTTATGGAATTCATACATATTAAATTTAAATTCATTGGAATGTACATAGTATGAATTAGCGAGGTTACTGGGTCATTGTCGATAGCATAGGTGCAGTATAAAAGTAAAAAAAGAAAGAAAGATGTAATTAGGAACTGAAAAGACTACCCGTAGCTATACAATTAAATTGAAGCAATCCACAGACAGCTTCAAAAATTGGAATCTGTTCCACAAAGCAAGAGCAGTTTGGAAAAGGACAGTTCATCAAAATCTACAAACTATGAATTAGCGAGGTTATTGGATCACTGTCAATAGCATACATGCAGTTAAAAAAAGTTAAAAAAGATGTAATTAGGAATTGAAAAGATTACAATTAACTTTACAACTAAATTAAAGTAATCCGCAAGCAGGTTCAAAAAATGGATTCTGTTTCACAAAGCAGGGGCAGTTTAGAATAGGAGAGTTGAGAGAAATGAGAGGGTGCAATAATTGTCGCCCCATAGTTTACAGAACGCGAAGTAATAGGAAAAGGCATAAGAAGGAAAAGGGAGTTCATAAGAAAAGGAATAAAGAGTAGAAGTTTTGAATAAGAACCGAGTACGGTTAGGGAATTGGGAATGGGAGAAACGAACGATTTCGGATGGAATATATTTGTACAAAACAAAGTTGATAGTAAACTGGGTTAATTGGAAATGACAACGGTAATACAGTGTTGGAGAAGAAAAGGGCGAGATATTGGTTACGGAGGAAAGTACAGCCAAGAGAGGAATGAGAAGCGGTTGAAAAGTGAATTGTAAAGATGAAACAATGCGTGAAAAGGGAACCGCGTGACGCCAAGGAGGACAGATGTCGCAACCAAATTAATTTGGTTTCTGCTTTCCAGTATAAGTTATAGATTGAAACAAAACGAGGGCAATGATGTGAATCTTGGGCATGCATGTGTAAATATGTGGGTTCATGCATGCGGAAAAAGGAAGAGGAAACGTCTACACTAAAGAGTTAAGTGGGTGACATCTGTACACTTAGTCCCCACGTGGTGTTCCTTTTTCCTTATATAAACAATTAGTATTGCCTTTCTCCTTTCCATGATTTAGCACCGATAGGCACGCGGGCTCTTTTCCTCTTCCCACGCAACGGTTCACCCTCTCCCCTCTTCTCTTCTCTCTCCTCCCCCTTTGCGATCTTCTTCCCTACCACGCCAAATCCCAAGTATCTTCTTTCATTTGCTAACCCAAAAGCAGCATCACCTTCTTCCACCGAAATTCTCCCCACCATTTTTCCTTTTACCCATTTGTCTCGTGTAGCAGCTCTCGATTTCACTACACCATCTTCTAAGAACCGCATGCAAGCCTTTTTTCCTATAATGCGTCCTGTCCTCCTCCGGCCTTTCTCCCCGCATCCGCGCTCATCGCCACCATCTCCACTCTATTAGCAACCGCCTCCTTCGCCTTTGCTTTTCTTGCTCCCCTCTTGAAACTGCGGATGTCCCTTAGCAGCTCCCCGTCCTCTTCATTAAACTGTCTTCCTCCTTAGAAAAAAAAGCGAAAGGAAAGGAAGAAAGTATTTGTGCCACAATTTGCCTGAAGATGACTGCATGCGAAAGCATGTATTGCTTGGTTCCCTTATATTGTATTTGTCCCAAAACACTTCCATGCTTCTTTTCTTAAAAAAAAAGTCATGAAAGCTTTCGGCTGTAAGGATGCATAATGAGCTTGTGAAGAGAAGCCTGCTGTAAGGATGCATAATAAGTTTGTGAAGAGAAGCATGCTTTTGGTTGTGGTTTGATTAGCTCGAACATTTGGTTGATTCAGCACAGTCTGCTTACTTGTTGAAATTGTGAAGGCTGATCCGGTTCAATTTGGTTAAGCGAATATATATATGCACGTGAGGTGGGAGAAGAGAGTGGCACGATAACGGTAGCGGCGTCCGCAAGGATTTATGCGCGGTCATCCAGAATTGTTGGCGATTATACGGGTCTTGATCGTAAAGAAATACTGGAGGCATGAAGGCGAGAGTTCTAAATTAATTTATTTTAAATTAGTTATAACGGTAAATATAATTAGTTGTTAATTATAATTAATAATCCGTCAATGATCATGGAATGATAGGAATGATTGTTATTGTTTGTTAATGGATGCTTATGTATTTATAATACACTATACACCAAGCGATATTATCCGTAACGCTTTGTGCACCGTTAGTTGGTTATTTTAATTGCTATGATGATAATGGATGAATACATGTTTGTTTATTGGTTGATTCTGGTTGCATGAAATCACGTACACCGTAGCGGTGGAATCGTACGGGTAATTGATTTAAATCCCCTTTCCTGTAAATAAAGATTTTTATCGAAATAAAAATGGGAATGCAGTTTTAAACTTAAAATTTGAACAGTTTAGAAATCGAATTGAGTAAACAACGTTCGTATGAGAAAAAATGGTTCTGAAAACATTTTCCGAACGCTAATTGGTTATTTAAATGTTGAACTGGGTTTGAAATTTAGATCGAAAAATAATTTATTCAACCTTATTTTTATCAGACAATTTTAACGATTTAACCGAGTTTGGATATTTATTATTTTTAATTTAAAGTGAAATGGAAGTTGGAATTTAAATAATGATCTTTGGAATAGTTCTTAGGGAAATAATTGAACTAGTTTTAAGAAATATTGTCATTAAATATTCAATTAATGTAATTGGAAATCGGAATAATGAATTGTATGTGAATAATTGATTGAATGAGTTTTTAATTAAATATTATTTTTATTCAATTCAATTTGAAATGAAAAAAAAAATTGGAATTTAAAATGTTTTGAATTAAAGTTGGAACATAAAAGCATTATTTCGAGAAAAAAGATTTGGAATACGGTTTTATTCTAAATTATGAATATACTTTATTTTGTAAAAAGGAATTTGGCGATTTATTGTTAAAACGTTATATAGCGTAAATCGAACGCGTCGCGTAACGGTAGTTCGTTAATATCGACTTTAAATTTCAAATGATCATAACTTGAATATTTTGAATGGGATTGAATTAAAATGAAAACGACTGATTTGTATTAATGATGGGTTTTGAATAGAAAAGGAATTTTCAAATTCTAGCGTATGGTTTTCGAGTTATGTTTAAATTAAGATTTGAAAGGTCGCTATAAGTGCAGTTCAGTGACCGTAATGGATAATCGAATAAATGGACGTATAAAAATTATTTAAAAATCCAAAAAAATATGATAAATCATATTTTATTATTTTAAAGTGATTTGAATTAAAATATGTGAATTTGGAATGATTTTGGATCTATTTGGTTAAATAACCATTTCTCGGCGCTTTTCGTAACGTTGTTATACCATTTCTTTGGAAATAATTGAAATTTGAAGATTTTAAAACATGAACTATATTTACGGAAAGTTTTTGTTTTATAAAAATGGTATGAAATTTATTTAAATTATAAATAAATATTTGAATTGAAAAGGGAATGATTTTTGGATAGAGTTAGTCTTCGGGTATTCGATATGGAATTTCAAAAGCGGACGAATACGATCAGAAATATTAAAACCTATCCATATCAAGATTTTGATGGTGTTTGCCCGATTTTGTGAATCAATATCAAATATAAGTCAATTAAATTCTATTTAAACTTATATTTGAAAATGTGAATCATTTGAATTGTCATAAATGGAAATTCAAATCCGAGTAAAGATTTGGTATTTTGGGATAACGACGAATACATGGATTTTGGTTTTGAAACATAAGGTTGGAAACGAATATTGAATTTCGAGAAAAGGGTTAAGATGATAACGGGGTTTCGGGAATTGAATCCAACCTTAATTCGAAGTAAAGTGACAACATTTGGAAAGGATATTTGAATCGAGAAACTTGTATAGTCCATAGCTACCATTTTTAAAGTACGCTTATTATTTGGAAAGTCCGGGATCGGATATAGATCCGAAAACCATTCCAAGTAATAATACAACATTATAAAGAATCTGAAGACTTGGAATCGATAAATGAAGATCGAGTATATTCGAATTGTTTAGGTTGATTGCTGATGTCTCGGATCGGGCCGTACACCTAATACGAGGTTATAAGTGGCATGAGATCTGAATATATTTGAATATTTCCGAATTGTTGTATCATTCAGACCCAGAACTGACTTGTATGTATTGTGTGTCTGATATTGAAATTGATCGCATAACACTGATTTTGGTTAGTATATATCGGATTTGTGGAAATATATTATCCTCGTCTCTAAGTCATATGAACTTAGAGGGTATGCATTGATCAAAATCAGTGATATGTCATGAATTGTCAATGTGGCATAATCGAGTTATGAAACGAGCTAGTGATGATCAAAGCACAGCTTATTGAAGCGTAGCTTTGTGTATATCATGACATCAATGAACCTCACACCCCGAATTGATGGTAAACTGGCGATTAGGTCGTATCCGTAATCTCTAGTGAAAATCGAAAGTTGCAGCGGTAGATCTACCTTGAAACCTGAGGGAATAAAGTATATATGGTGTCTGATGTCTGGATGTTATCCGAGATATATACTTTTGCGTTATGTATTCAGCGTATGTTGTCTAGATGTTAACCGGGAGATACTTAGCTTCGTGTCCTCCAATGATCTTTCGTGTCTGGAATAATCATGATGGAAATCCAATCTCCAATACGAGCCCATGCGATTTTGATTATATACCTATATGTCAATATAACTAATTGGGGTAATGGGGGCTATGATTCTATATTTATTTGCGAAATGATTTTTCGATACTATGTACTAGTGATAATATACGTTTATTTGGTGATTAGTAGGGGTGAAGAGTAAAACATGGGGTGGCAATAGACACACCCTGAAACGACCCGAACTTCCCCGTGAAGGAAAGCACGGATTGCTTTGAGAACACGACCGATCAGAACACAAACGAAAGAACATTTCATTGCTTATTACAACAATTCCATCAGAATACAAGAATATACAAAGTATGAATAAATATTATACATCAGAAAAATATCAGAGATTAAAATACATTACATAGAAGAGGTAAAATAATACATCACACAACCGAAACAAATATACGGATACAGAGCTTTCCAAATATCATTCCAGCATGATCCTGTGAATATAAATCTGCAAAACCAAAACTACTAGCTGCCCGTATGGAAAATAGGGGCACCTAGAGTTTAGGTTAAAACAATAAACTCCCTGTCAGTCATGTGACTGGTGTGAGAACTAAAATAGTTATTTAAAAATTTTACTTTAAAAGAGAGTAATTCAAGAGACCACGCCGTTTAACACGGAATGGGTTTCCTCCCAAGAATACTAGTGCATAGGATAAACAACGCAATGCTTTTTGGAAAAATGAAGCTATTATAAGACCCAGGTCCCATCACACAATGCACGCAAGCCGGAGGATAGGGTTTTACCTTATAATAGCCGAACATGCTTGGTACGTTAAAACAAATCATTTTAATACTATTATAGTGTAAAGTGTATGAAAACAACTTCAAATATAAATGTATCGATCCTAGATGGCATGGGTACCATATATCATGTCGCCATACTAGGCTCTACAAACAAAATCGCGAAATGTCATATTGGAAGTTGGATTCCATCTGTGAACTAAGGCAAAGGGATCATCCTGTGCTAACTCAAGACACTCTAGCCTGTGCCTCAGGTCTCAGTCGCAACTGCACCTAGATCGCCAGGGTCGGTCATTCGTCGATGATTAGTAATACCGCAAACGTTATGCTAGCCGGCTCTATCAAATCTCTTGGTGATCTGGGGCCCGTAAGCCATTGCAACCACCATATCCATTAGCTCCCGCAGTAGCCGATATATCCGAGGTGCCTCTTTTCCATTAAGTAATAATAAGCAACATCCACATGAGTAAAATGCCAGGGCTTGCAAAACGCTGACACCACTCCTAGCTAGCAACTAGCATATGTCCATTTCCCGGAGGTTCTTCCCGTTTCTGGTTCACACTGGGGTGTGAGGCTCGCGAATTAACACTATACACAAAGCTATGCTGTATTAAAGTCGTGCTTTGATCATCTACCACAAGACTCTGCTTTTCAACAGAAGCCTTGATCATTTGCATCTCAGCATGCCACACAGGCAATTCATGCCATGCGACTGATATCTATCGATATATAACTTCTGAGCTCGTACGTCTCAGAGAAGGGCATTAAGCAAGAGAATAAATTCTACGCCGCCAAACAGATATATATTTAATAGAAATCAATCAACACAGAATAAAATCCAATGTCAGACACACAATCCATTTGCAAGTTCGTTCTGGGTCTGAACGAAACCGGAGGCACCTTATTCCTCGTCCCGTATGTTCAATACAGGAGAGAAGCCCTCGCATATCCATCGATCTCCAAGTACGTCTGGACGATCACCACTTATTACGTCGTCTTGGGTGAACTCCATAACTCACGTATATTCATGTCTTCAACCACTGTCTCTCTCATCGACTTATCGTCGAATCAGTTATTCAGAATGGGTATAAACCCGGCCTTTGCAAATAACTCACGTATATAATAAACCAGTGTTATAGAAACACAACATAAGCCTCATTCCAATTCTGAATATTCTTTTATTTAAATATTCACATCTTTAGGGATTAGTTCCCATTAATTTTATCAAAGATAAATTCTTTAAAATTTATTCTTTAATCTTCCTTTGGATATCAATCCAAACTACATTAAGGTTTTCCAAACTAGTCGGTATTAACGCACCTTACCGAAGTAACCATTTATTTAATTTCCCAATCCCAACCTATTCATCCCACGGAGCAAAACTGGTCATACTCCATAACTAACACCACGGTGTTATTGGTAAATTTAATTACCATTTCCCGTTCAAATCTAATTAAAGATTTAATTATCGCTAGGAGCAAAACTGGCGATACTCCATTTTCGTTCATTTCCCAAATTTGATAATTTAAATTATCACATTCCCTTTTTCAATCTATTTAAAGATTCATTAAAACTCCACTTAGTCTTAATCTTCCCAAAAATCAATGTTAATGATTATTTAACTTTGGAAAATCAAACATGCCGCATCGACAATCCACACCGTATTATTGATTTCTGCCGATATGTAACCTCTGAGCTCGTACGTCTCAGAGAAGGGTGTTATGCAAAAGAGTAAATTCTCCGCCACCAAACAGATATATATTTAGCAGAGATCAACCATACAGTTCGAAATACAATGACAGACATGTAATCCTGCCTTTAACTGGGTTAAAGAACTAATGTCATTTAAAACACAGTTCACGATAATCCCAAATCACATTCCATTAATTATGGAATTTTCACGGAAAAACAAATTAATATATAATCGATATCAATTTCCATATCCGACTAATAATATAAATGGAATAATGGCAAAGCCTTTTAAATTCCATATATATTAACAATCTTCCTCCACCGAAGTTCACTTCGATTATTATCAGTCGAATTCCATTCAGTTAGAATTTAATATATTAAATTGGAAAACTTTACTTTGGAAAATTCCCGTTAAATCTTAATAAAAAGATTTATAAATTCCAAATCATATTTCACCGTAAATCAGGTTAAAGAACGAATGTCATTAAAAACACCGTTCACAATAAATCCAATTCACATTCCATTTTCAATCGGTTTAAAGAACAAGTGTTATTTAAAATACCGTTCACAATAAACCAAAAAATCAATTCCAATTCAATTCCAATTAAATATTAATTAATTGGTATACTTCATTAAATCTAAATAAAAAGATTTAATGTTTTCTCAACTGGGTTTAAGAACAGTGTTAATGAAGACACCATTCACGACAAACCCAAATCCCATTTGATATTAAATACATGGCGCTGAATAGAAATTATATTGGCTTATATTCAATATCAAATTCCGAAACCGACAAATATCGTTTTGGAAATAACGACATATATATATATCTTCCAAATTCCTCCACAATATCCGTATAATCACGGAATTTAATATCGAAATATTCTAAAGATAATTTCGATTCAAATCCATTCCAATTCATATATTGGAAATTCCGGTTATTTTTAAAACCATTTCCAATCCAATTTATTTATTTTGAAAATATTGGATTTATTATTCTAGTTCATAACTAGTACATTTCGATAAAAATATATTTTTATTTTTTCAAATATGGAATTTTTCAGCTCAATTCTTTCTAAATCATTTGTTATGATTTTACACAAATTATTGATATTTTTAATAATTTTATCAAGGCCCGTACAGTCGATTTCCCTAAACGGCCATTGAACTGCACTTACAGCGACCTTTTCCAAGTTTGATTTGGACATCATTCCAAATCCAACCATTAGATTTCAAATCCCTCATATTCATTAGAAATCTCTTTTCGATACGAACCCAACGGTTCCAGTTTTAGGAGAATCCGACGGTCGGATCTCCTGTAATCTCCGTTCGAAGTCAATGGTCGAAATTCACGAACTACCGCGGCACGACGCGTTCTATTCAGGCCATTATATATATATTATATAATATATATTTCGTCAGTTTCCATTTAAAACGTATTTTATAAATTATTTTAAATTCGTTTTCAAAACGATTTCAACTTCATATTCAATTTCAAATCAAAATTGAATATCCCATATCGTTGATATATAAATGATAGTATTTTCAAAACATTATATTTCAAAATCATTACCTTTTCGATATTCATTATAAAAATGAATAAAATCGACATAAATATCGTTCATGTCCAAATGGCGTTAATCTAATCCACATGGCTTTATATATTCAAATATATTCGTGTCCATCCCAAATCGGACATCAAAATCAAATTTTGATCTTTTACCGAATATTATTTTAAAATATTCGTTATTTTAAAATATTCATTCTTTCTAAACTGGAATCAGACACAGTCAACTACCATATAATTTTATTTATATGGATTTCATACAACACATGTACACAACAACAAACAAACATAGTCAACCATCATCCAGAGTGCATTCTACACTGCATAAGCATCAAATAAAAATATTCAACGCTTACAACATCCTGTTAATCAATCGATCGACATATAGCTAATTATTAGGACTAGTGTATGTCATATATCATCCCAATACCCGTGTGGGGTTTCAATCAATCAAACACAGATTTATTTGTGTAGTTGGGCGATGTGTAAACTTTATCATCCCAATCAATATCAGTCAAATGTGTGTACATAAACAAATCGTCCTATTTGTTTTTGAATATTTATTTTATTCATATACACGTTAAAAATTATATTTTTAACTATAAATATTTATTCCATTCCACATCACACAATCAACTTTCACAACACAATCAAACAAACAAACAAGTCGTCCATGATCTGTGGACGACGGGTGTCGGGTGCTGCTAAGCACCGTCTGCATCCTAGCATATATTTTAACTAGAAATAAAATTAAAGTGAGAAGTTCTCACCTTTAGGTCTCACTCCTCCATTCTTTAACGGATGATGGTTTGGATTCTGTTCAAAATTCCAACGCAATCTTCTTTACGCTGTTCATAATAAAAATCATATTTTTATTTCAATTCTACAAATTATATTTTTACTTCGAAACCATATGTGTAAAAATCACATCTTTAACACGATATTCACATCATAAAGATAATATTTTTATTTCGATGTTCATACAGTAAAATTCATATTTTTATTTCATATCTCTTCATATAAAAATCATATTTTTATCATCTCTATAATATAAAAATCATATTTTTACGATCTCTATAATATAAAAATCATATTTTTATTATTTCTATAATATAAAAATCAAATTTTTATTATCTCTATAATATAAAAATCATATTTTTATTGCTACTTCAAATATATAAAACTCGAATTTTTATTCTAAGAAATTCTAACTTTTCCCTATTTAAAAATCAAATCTTTTTATTTTTTAAAATCTAACCTTTTCATGAATTAAAAATCATTGCTTTCATATATTTAAAAGTCATAGCTTTATAAACTAAAAATTGTATATATATATTTTTTTATCGGCAAAAAATTCTATAATTCCATTGTTAAAAATCTAAATCGAAGACTTACATTGATCGGAAAAAGGAGGGAGCGCCGTGGCGGAGCTACTGCGAAGACGAAGGTATCATCGGCGTCGGTGCGGTGCTCTAGCAGCAGATCTGAGCAGTTTTTGGTGGTGGAGGGTTCCCTTTTTTTAAAAAAAGAGGGGCGAGAGGGAGGATCAGGGAAGAAGGGGGAGCCGCGGCGGCAGGCGCTGGTCGGAGGGAGGGGCGTGACGCGGCGGCAGGTGCTGGATTGGGGAGGTAGGGTTCGGGGTTGTCGCGGTTTACAGCGGAGGAGAGAGGAAGGAGGCTGGAGGAGCATCGGAGGAAGGGGCGGAGAAGATCGACAGCGCGGTGACAGGGGGCGACGGAGGCTTGATGGGCGGTGGGTCCCCCCCCCCCCCCCGTCGATCTCCCTTTTTTTATAAAAATCGATTTCTGAAGAAAGAGGAGAGAGAAGAGGGAATAAAGGGGGCTATATAAAATTATTTTATTATTTAATTCTTTTAAATTCTATAAAGTGCATTTCACATTCGAACTCTGAATAGATCCCACTGACTGTCGCCCCAAGCTAATTACCCCTATTCTAAACACAATGGGATATGTACCGTAAGCCGATTCGATTGTTTCAGTCATTTATTCTTCAAATCAAAATATAAATCTATATATTCTATTTTAAACGTACTTTTCAATTTACCGGGGCCACATGCTGACTCTAAAAATTCCAAAAAATATATTTCTAGCTTCGTATTGACGATATGGTCCTAACAAAGCTAATTTCGTAAAATTTTAAGACTGTTTTAAAAGTGGTCATTTTCTGATCGATCCAAATTGACTGAAACTGTCAAAACACGTTTTCTTTTGCCACGCTCACATATTAATCCCAAAAATTATGAAATTTGGAATCTAGCAATAGTTTTACATCTCGAATCAAACAAAAGTAGTTTTGTCGAAAACGGAGGTCGTTTGCAAAATCGCTATTTTTAAGGGCTAAAATTCCATAGCGAGTATTCTGAATTTTCAACCGGGAAATATTTTTTTATTCCCGCTATGAAATTTTGATTTTTCGGATTCATTGTAAAGATATTTTTAAATAGATTCTAATATTTTTGGTTTCGCTAAAATCCAATTTATTTGAATCATGTACATTCATTTGAAATTTGAAATCAAATTTTCAAACTACCGCGCCATTTTCAATTCCTTTTATAATTAAAATAAATATTTATATCCTAACGACAATTCAAATAAATATATACGCTCTAATTCTATTCAAAATAAATTTCTTGTCGTTATTATTTAAAATAATTCATTTTAAATATTCAAAATTCATTAAAATTGTCAAAATAATTTTTTTTAATTTAGTTATGTTTTTCCGGGTTGTTACAATCTCCCCCACTTAAAAACTTTTCGTCCTTGAAAAGGAACGGAGCTGAAAGTTGTTTTACTAATCAACTCAACTTTCAGTTTGGCTTTCATTCTTCAACTTTTCAGTTTCTAAGAATTTTCAAATTCTTCAAAAATTTGGCTAACACCCTAAACTTTTGAAAAATTTCGCCACAACCTCCTTTGTACGAGAGCATCGGGAAAATCCCCAAACCGCCATACAGGCCCTCTCATCTCAAAAAGAAAAATAAAAAGCAAAGCGGCTAGCCAGTCGGCTCATAAAATCATCCAAACCCAATAAATTAGTAAACATGTACCTATTTGTCGGGTATACAATTTTATTCCTCTTCTTTAGCCTCCTTGCCATGACCTGTTCAATATATATGCATGTATATGCATGCAATCCCAAACAATTTTCAATACAGTCCAATATTTAGTTCAGTTTGGCCTAAATTCACCTTTCTTTGACATGTTGATTTAAATAAATAATCACACAACACAATCATCAATCAATTAGTTGATTAGCTTTTCAAATTCATAACTTTGATATATAGTCGAAAATCACTTTTTTGTGCCAAATCACAACAATAAGCCCTATCTAGTTTTGGTTCTCACACCAGTCAATTGGAAATATATAGATATCCCACTTTCGAAACTCGAACACAGATTCTGATGATGCCATGGCGATCATCAGAATCATATCCGGGCGACTAGAGCGTGATTCCATATTTGTCCAGTATATTAAAACTTCGAATACATGTTTGCAAGGCGTATATGCAAAATCTTTATATATTGGATTGTCCAAATTCAATACATATAAAATATTCAAATACGTATAATATGGTTTAAATTTTCAAAACAAAGTTTGTTTTCATTTTGATTTTAAAACTAACACTCTTTCGACTCGTTCTAGGATACTACTAATCTTATCTCTAATGAGTAATTCTCATTGGATACTGCTAATCCAATCTCTGATGAATTCTTTCATTTGGTTCTAATGTGCCTTGTTCTCGAGCTCTGTAAACCAAAGCTCTGATACCACCTGAAACGACCCGAACTTCCCCGTGAAGGAAAGCACGGATTGCTTTGAGAACACGACAGATCAGAACACAAACAGAAGAACATTTCATTGCTTATTACAACAATTCCATCAGAATACAAGAATATAGAGAGTATGAATAAATATTATACATCAGAAAAATATCAGAGATTAAAATACATTACATAGCAGCGGTAAAATAATACATCACACAACTGAAACAAATATACGAATACGGAGCTTTCTGAATATCATTCCAGCTGTAAACCAGGATCCTGTGAATATAAATCTGCAAAACCAAAACTACTAGCTGCCCGTGTGGAAAATAGGGGCACCCAGAGTTTAGGTTAAAACAATAAACTCCAGGTCAGTCATGTGACTGGTGTGAGAACTACAGTTATTTAAAACTTTACTTTAAAAGAGAGTAATTCAAGGGACCACGCCGTTTATCACAGAACGGGTTTCATCCCAAGAATACTATTGCATAGGATAAACAGCGCAATGCTTTTTGGAAAAATAAAGCTATTATAAGACCCAGGTCCTATCACACAATGCAACGCAAGCCGGAGGATAGGGTTTTACCTTATAATAGCCAAACATGCTTGGTATGTTTAAAACAAATCATTTTGATACTATTATAGTGTAAAGTGTATGAAAAAAACTTCAAATATAAATGTATCAATCCTAGACGGCATGAGTACCATATGTCATGTCGTCATACTTGGATCTACAATCAAAACCGCAAAATGTCGTATTGGAAGTTGGATTCCATCTATGAACCAAGGCAAAGGGATCATCCTGTGCTAATTCGAGACACTCTAGACCGTGCCTCAGGTCTCAGTCGCAACTGTACCCGGATCGTCGGGGTCGGTCATCCTTCGATGATTAGTAATACCGTAAACGATATGCTAGTCAGTTCTATCTAACCTCTTGGTGATCTGGGGCCCATTGTAACACCCCGTATTTTCTGTGAATGTTAAAGTAACAAATTAAAGAATAATTAATCTTTAAAAGAAGAATTAAGGGAAACGGGTTGCGCCATTGCGTCTCGCAATTCTACTTGAGATATAGCCCGAGTTTGCATAAAACGGATACAGTATGAAGAAGTTATGGAGGTTAGAAGATTTCAGTTTAAACCAGAATTAAAATAAAATATTCAAAACAGCGAAGGAGGGAGGAGGAAACGCGGAACCGACCACGTTTTGGGTGTCGACCCAAGCCCCGCTGGGTCGACACTTATGTCAACTCAGGCTCTTTGGGGTCGACACCGGGGTCGACATAGGTGTCGACCCCCTATAGGGGTCGACCCCATCAGCCAGATCTGGGCAGTGACGAATTTTGACAACCCTGTGCTGATGTGGCCTTCTCTGATTGGCCAATGACTGATTTCTAAGGTATTAGGGCATATGTGTCATGCTATGGTTGGCTGGATGACACATCTCTTTGGTTTGATGGCTCTAATTACTCCTAGACTGATCTAAAGGCTAGAATTAATCCTAGACGTCTATATAATAAACTCAAACCCTAAACCTAAAACACATAAACACATTCTATGAAGCCATCATGCTGTCTCTCTCTGAACTAGCGTAGCCTCCATCTTCTTAAAACTAGAATATCTTCTTCAACTAGAAATCAATTAGAAGAACATCAATAGTCTACATCAAAGGAATAGCTTAACAAATTCAGAAATCAGATTCCAGAATACAAGAACTGTTCTTTTTTTGTAAGTTCAGTTATATTTCAGATTTAAATATATAGAAGTCATGACTTGAAATAAATCGAATCTAGAACTGTGCCTAATTGTGATTCTGATTCATGTTTATCCTTATGACAAATCTGAAATTAACCACGCCTATGAGACTATTGTGATTTGTACAATTGAACCTATCATATTGTATATTAATTTGGTGATGCTTTTATGTTATGTTATGTACATGTTCATAAACTAAGTCATGTTCTTATATGCTTATATGTTTAGATCTACATGCTTGCTTTTATGTTATGTTATGTACATGTTCATATATGCTTACATGTTTAGATCTACATGCTTGCTTTTATGTTATGTTATGTACATGTTCATAAACAAAGTCATGTTCATATATGCTTACATGTTTAGATCCAAGTTAGTACATATGTTTAAGATCTATGTAAATTCCTGTTCATATGCTTAAGATCTATGTTAATTGGATCTAACTCAAGTACAAGTTCACATTGATATGCTTGATTAAGTTTGTATCGTTGATGAAAAATTTGTATTACACATGCTTAGTAAGATTCATGTTATTTTGTGCTGTATGTTCCTTTCTTTTCCCTTTTGTTTATGAGTTAGGCTAATTTGCGAGCCTAATGTTCTATGTAAATAATGCAAACGAATAACGGGGTGAAACGTTGGGGTAAAACATTAAATTTACATGGTAATGGCATAGATTGGCTCATAATCATGTAAATGATTGATAGCATGAAATGGTATAATTTGTATACCATTAATTATGAACATAATTTAAATAGTAATCGTGACATGAAAACACTTGTGGATAATTTACATATAAACTTGACATAAATGACGAATATGTAAAATAAATAAAGGATGAACATGCCTAACCTGAGGTTAGATTGAGTTGTGGTGAAAAACTGCCCGGAACCGCTCGGCACATCCAGTAACCACAACAACACCTATCTAATGTGAGAGGTTAGTGCATCATTGTAACGACACGTACTTTTACGGGTAATAATTAATTTATTTAATTATTAAATATCGATTTGGCGATATCGATAACTTGAATTAAATAATATTTATATTTAATTAATATAAATAATAGAATAATATATATAATTCAGAAATAATCAAAAATGGTGGAATTCACAATATCGTGAGAATTAGATTGGTTATAATATTTAATTCAGTTAAGAGTTGAAATATATTCACGAATATATTATTTAAACGAAGTTTGAATGCATAATTATATTATAAATATAATCGAGCTCGAAATGGCGCTGCAGTTCGTAAATTAGTGATTCGAACTTCAAAAGAATATACATAAGCCATTTTAAATCGGATTTCTGTGAAGCAAGAAACGTTAGGAGCTGGTGAAGTATATTTTTCTAGTGGAAGAGAAAAATTGGGATTTCGTCGTGTAGATTTTGATTTATGTCCAAATCAAATTTTAGAAAAGTCGCTGTGGAAGTCCTTTATAATTTATAACGATTTATTTATATTATAAAAGGATTTTTAATATAAATCGAATATCGATATAACTGGGAACTTTGAAATATTGAGTTAGAAATTCATATAGGAATATTGTGGAGCTGTATGGTATTCTATTTTGAATATATACGATAATATTTATTTATAAATATTTAATTTAATTGTTTTTAAATATATTTATATATTTAAAAGGGTTATTTAGAGCTTTAAAAATAGCCAGTTTTGCAAACGACCTCAGAATTCGATGAAACCAATTTTGTTAGATTCGTAATGTCAAATTATTGTTAGATTTCAATTTCCGTGATTTTTGAAGTCAGTATGTGGCCGTACCGTTTTTAATGTGAAAAACAGTCAGTATTCTGACGGTTAAAAATACGCTGTGTGAGCAAACGGAGTCGGAATTCGACGAAACCAGTTTCGTTGGGACCGTAATGTCAAACTATAGTTGCATGTCCATTTTCGTGATTTTTGAGTATTATATGTGGTCATACAAATTTTTAAAGACTGATACACATAACAATGGCTTAAATTTTAATATAATAATAAATATAAAAATAATTTAACTTATCTACAAATACCCTTAACTTCCCTTAAACCCTAAACAAATTTCTCTTCTAGTCAAAAAGTGCGCCGCTACCTATATTTTCTCCAGAAACCCAAATGTGAGCTTTTGGAAAATCAAACAAATCAAAAAGAAATTTCTAAAAATCCCAATACTTATACATTTGAATTTCATGAGTGATTCTCTTCGATCTGGAGTCTCATTTAAGTGGTGCGATGCGGTTTTTGAGTTGCTCGAGTTTGAAGCAGGAAGCTAGGGTTCATGTTGGTTGATTTTTGGGGTATTGATTTGAAAATGTGAGGTTGTATTCGAGTTTGTGGTAGTGTATAGTTTGGGTTTTGGATTTTTGGTAGAATTGCGAGTGAAAAATGTCGATCGAAATTTCTAGGAAGCTTGAAAAGCCCTGTTCGACGCGAGTTGGAAAGTGGGTTCGAGATTTGCAAAACTGGCATGAGATGGAAGAGTATTGGAAGAGGAGAGTTTTGAAGGTGGTTTCGTGATGATCGGTTGAGAGGAAAGGGAGTGCTTGCGGTTTGAACTCCTGGAAATGGCGTTGGAGGTAGGAGCAGGCTACGACATTTTTTGAGTTTGAGGAAGAAGTATCGTAAGTGGGCTTGAGTTAGTGGGCCGGGAAGTTAAGTTAAGCCCAAAAGTAATTAATTCATGTTTTATTTGTTTTAAATCATGTACTAACTTGTAAACTCAATAACTTGTCCGTCCGTTATCAGAATTCAGCAAAACAAGATCCGATAGGATCGTATTGACGGACACTACCTAATAGAACTGATTGGAAGTGGATTGGAGCTCGTTTGAATTTATGGCGAAATAAATTGTTTGATTCAAATCAAACAAACAGTTTATCGTTCTTTAATGATGAACTGCCAAGGTGAGTAAAACTCACCAACTCTGAATAGTTGTATTTATATAACGTATTCTTAGAACTGATATTTATCTATTGATTGATGTGTGTTAACTGTTTGGTTGAACTGCTTATGTATTGGTTGAAATTATAGATAACGATATATATAGAAATCGTTAATCAAATATTGATTCTGTTTGGCAGAATATTTCATATTGAAATGAAGTCGATGTTAATTATATTGTTTAACATCTGTGATGCAGGGAAACAGGTTGGAGGGGTCCAACTGGACTCCTCAATATTTATAATACTGTTCTGTTCATATATTGTAATATATGATGTGATATAAAATCTGTTGTGGATTCTGTGTGTTGAATGATATCGATCACGGTTAATTGGTATTTTAAATACCCTAAGAAATACTGGGATGTAGAAAAGGGGATTTTCAAAGTATATTTTAAAAATAAATTATTATATAAAATCAATGGATTTTATATATAAAAGGAAAATGATTTTTTAAAAGGAAAATGATTTTTTTTAAAAGGAGATAATTAAAAAATCAAAGAGTTGAAAAAGAGAAGAGATTTGTAAAAAAAATATAAAGGAAATTATTTGTAAAACAAAGATAAGGGAATATTTATTTGTTAAACTAATAAAATAGAAAGATGAATATTTGTAAAACATTTACAAATAAAATGGAAAGAGAAATATTTGTAAACCATTTACAAATAGAATCGAAAAGGAATTTATTTATTTGGTAAATAAATAAAGTGAAAAAGGAAATATTTATTTGTAAAATAAATATGATATTGGAAAAAAAGAACTATTTATTTAGAAAATAAATAGAATAATTATAAAAGGAAATAAAGGGAAAAGAATTATTTGTTTAGAAAATATATAAAGATAAAAGGGGAATTTATTTGAGAAAATAAATAGAATTATATAAAGGAAATCTTTATATGAAATAAATATAGACAAATAGGAAAGGAAGTATTTGTAATCGAATAGAGTTAGTCGATTAGAGTTAACCAGTTAGAATTAGTCAGTTAGGGTTAGTCAGTTAGAGTTAACCAGTTAGAGTTAAATCGATAGAGTTAATTAAATAGAGTTAATCAAATTTGAGTTATCGAATATTAGTTATTCGAATAAAGTTAAAAGGAGTTAATCGAATATTAGTTATTCGAATAAAGTTAAAAGGAGTTATCGAATATTAGTTATTCGAATAGAGTTAAATAGAGTTATCAAATATTAGTTATTCGAATAGAGTTAAATAGAGTTATCGAATATTAGTTATCCGAATAAAGTTAAATAAAGTTATCGAATATTAGTTATTCGAATAGAGTTAAATGGAGTTATCGAATATTAGTTATTTGAATAGAGTTAAATGGAGTTATCGAATATTAGTTATTCGAATAGAGTTAAATAGAGTTATTGAATATTAGTTATTCGAACAGAGTTAAAAAGAGTAAAAGAATATAGTTTATTCGAAGAAGAGTAATCGAATATAGTTTATTCGAGAAGAGTAATCGAATATAGTTTATCCGAGAAGAGTAATCGAATATAGTTCATTCGAGAAGAGTTATCGAATATAATTCATTCGAAAAGGAGTTATCGAATATTGGTTATTCGAAGTGAGTTAATCGAATATTGGTTATTCGAAAGGAGTAATCAAATCTAGTTATTCGAAAGGAGTTATAGAATCTAGTTATTCGAAAGGAGTTATCGAATCTAGTTATTTGAAAGGAGTTAATCAAATATAGTTTATTCGAATAGAATTAAAGGAGTAAATCGAATATAGTTTATTCGAATAGAATTAAAGGAGTTATCGAATATAGTTTATTCGAAAGGAGTTAAGTGAAAAGAGTTAATCAAAAAGAGTTAACCAAATAGAGTTAATCAATTAGAGTTAATCCAATAGAGTTAATTGATAAGAGTTAATTGAATAGAGTTAATCGAATATAGTTTATTCGAAGAAAGGTTGTCGAATCTAGTTATTCATAAGAGAGATTATCGAATATAGTTATTCGAAGGGAGGAGTTATCGAATAGAGATTATTCGAAAGAGAGTTACGTAAGGAAGTTTGTTAAAGGTTTAAAAGATAAACTTTGTCTATTACGAAGTTAAAACGTTGTTCAGTTAAGGTCTGAGAGGTAATTATACCCCAACTTGATTGACTTCTTTCTTAACTAAGGAAAGGGCTAAGGTTTGATAGTAAATGATGGTTAAGTAAATTTAGTTAATAAGTGTAATGGTTTGAGTTGGCATAGCGATGGTTTGTTTAAACATCTGTCTAAGTCCAATGTAAGAGTTTTGGAAATGTTTTCCAAATAAGAATCAGAAATGTTTTCTAATATAGAAAACAAGAAATGGAAATGTTTTCCAGTGTTAATAACGTATATTTTCTAAATTTAGAAAATAAGAAATATTGAATATATGGAAACAAGAAATGACAAATGAAATAAATTTATGATAAATTAATTTAAAGGATAAAAGTTGATTGGTGATTGATCGATGTAATTTCCATCTGGAAATAAGATCGTTGTTTGCACACGTGTTTTTCTTTGATAGTTAACTCACCGACTATCGAAGTTTTGACCATTTTAACGTTGTTAATTTGGAGGGACCGGTTGGATTATTATCCGAAGAACCACTCCGTATTGGCATAAGCGTTGCGAATCATATATGTCAAAGATAATTGAAGACGGAGTAAAGTGCAAGGGCTTTTGTATAAATCTTAGGTAAAGTTGCCTAAGATGGTTGTACAGAATAGTGCTTTCGGTTTTTCCAGTCCCAGGACAACTTGAATGGACGAATGTCTGACAGAGTATATCTGGTAGATCGCGTAATTTGATCGTTTCAAACATATTTACATTGGTGGCGGAGGAATTCGTTTCTCTTAGCTTATACCCGTGGTATTTTTGGGGAAATCAATTTGTGATTTGACGGGTATGACGATGCGGCATTCAAAGTGAATGAATGAGTAATCTGTTGAAAGATACGTTATAACCTCCAGCCTCATCAACTGGGAAATGACGAAAATCGGGCAGGCAGTATGGCTATGTAGGTCGCACCTATTAGAGTGTATACTCACCTGATCTAGAGTTTCATTTACTTCTAAAAATCTATTGTCGATGCTGTCCCATTCGGGAAACGGTTGCTGATCCCAACCGTTGGTGATATACATTCGATACACTCAAGCGAAATGAGTGGTCGGTCATGTGTGGCCGGGTTGCAAGATGTTCTTGTTGAACCCAGTGTATTCCTCTCTAGGGATACACTAGCGAAAGGTGGTTCCATACCTTGTCATAGTTGGAAATCCATTACCCAATACGTGCTTGCAGTTTTGATTGTGTACTATATATGTAGAACGTGAGATGAAAGCGTTTCTGCTAGATGATTATTATATTGTGGTTGATAGACACTATTATAATATTAATGAGTTTCGATATAAAGTTTATTTTGGATTCTCATAAGGGAAAACCCGTTCCATTATACGGCATGGTCTTATGAGATATCGTTTTATTGCTCAAACTGTTATAAATTGTTTTACTCATACCAGTCCCATGACTGACCCGGAGTTTATTTTATTTTGTTTTCCCTAAACTCTTGGGTGCCCAATTTTGTACGGGCAGTCAAGTAGTCGGGATTTACAGACACTCGAAGAGCTGGAGTAGGAGGCTTCAGGATCATATAGCTATTGTTTATTTCCGCTGTGTTGTAAGTGTTGTACTTTGAAAATGATATGTATATTCAAGTACAAGTTTATATTTCAAAGTTATGATATATATTATATGTTATTCGTTCCGCTGTGAGGTTCGTGTTACTCTGATGTTGTGTTCTTTTTCTTCTATTCTAAGTTTCTATCTTATCTATCCTCACCCTCTAACTTATTTCATGGACTATCCAGTATTTTCGATGCTTGATTAGTCGACGTCGTGTTTGGTGTCGATAACCAGGATCGCAAAAACCCCGGGTCGTTACAATCATGCCCAAGAAAAACCCGAGGTTAGATTGAGTTGTGGTGTAAAACTGCCCGGAACCGCCCGGCACATCCAGTAATCGCAACAACACAGATCTAATGTGAGAGGTTCGTGCATTAATAAATCAATTAATGCTAATGAACAGGACATGTTAAGAATGGTAGGGTTAAGTTAACTAAGGCAACACTTAACCAGTACAACATGTTAATTAAGCAAATGGTAGGGTTAAGTTAACTAAGGCAACACTTAACCGATATAACATGATGTATGGTAGGGTTAAGTAACACAAGAAGGCAACACTTAACCAATATATAACATGATGTATGGTAGGGTTAAGTAACACAAGAAGGCAACACTTAACCAATAGATATAACATGATGTGTATGGTAGGGTTAAGTAACACAAGAAGGCAACACTTAACCAATATATATAACATGATGATAGGGTTAAGTAACACAAGAGGGCAACACTTAACCAATATAACATGATGAACGAGTGGGATTAAGTTAATAGAAAACACTTAACCAATACAACATGATGTGTGGGTGGGTTAAGTTAACATGAATGGACAACACTTAACCAATATTACATGAACAAAGCAGATAGGGTTAAGACAAGCTTAACCAATAATACGTATTGACTTGATCAGTGGGAGGGATAAGTACATCTCGTGTAGGTGGGTAATACTAGTATATATAGGCCCACAAACTTAACCGTTAAATAAACATACTTGAATCGGTGGGAGGGTTAAGTACATCTCGTGTAGGTGTAGGTTCCGACGGTTACTGGGCTGATTTCAGCAGTAACCGGTAGGAAACCCTAGTAACGGGGACCCATTTCAGCAGTAACCCACATAGATTTATCATGGTACCCTGAACTAGACAGGGTGGGGCACGATTACTGGGCTGATTATAAGCGATCAAAATAGCGGCAGGGGTTACGTTAGTGTAGGTTCCGACGGTTTACGAGCGTGCACATACTCCGGAGTGGGAATATGTAACAACCCGCATTCTACGTATCGGAGGATCGTAGAATATTTATTTCTTTTACATACGAAGTCGTATGGTCATGTAACTTTGGGAAACAACCATTAGAGCCATTTCCCATGTTCATGATTTTTGTTGATTTTTAAATGACCGTTTTGCCCCTAGTTGATCTTGTCTCGGCCATAACTTTTGATTGGAAAGGAATTTTGACCTGAAACCACTTCCATTAGATTCGTTTGATGGTTTACCTTTCCGTAGAGTGGTGACACGTGAGAAACGGACTTACCGTTTGAGAGATATGGCTGAAATAAGGTTTGGAAGGTGAAAAACTGCTTAACCGGGCCAAATAGGGTGATTAGTGAATAGGCCCATAACCCATTTCAGGATTAGGGTTATGGGGAGGCTGAAAAGAGTTAGAGATTCATTCCATTTCAGTTTTCTAGCCTCCACTTATCTCTTAGAAACCCTAAAAATGGCCTCCAATCTTTAAATCACCTCCAAATCATCTTCTAATCAAGGATTAAGCTTAGCAACATCAAACCAAGGGAGATCTACACCAAATCAACATTAGAGTTGTTGTTTTGCATTGGGATCTTCACCAACTCAGAGATTTATTTCAGATCTAAGGTTTATTTGTGGCTAAGGTGAGTGATATGCATAGTTCCTCACTAATTATGGCTAATTAAGGGTAATTAGTGTTAGTTAGCGAATTTAAACATGATAAAATCCTGGAAAAATATTTATAAAATTCGAAATGATGTTTTAGACCTCTGATATGAATTTGGGTTAATTTGGTTAAGTTTTGCTAATCATATCATTATGCTTAAGGGAAAATATGGGGTTTTTGCTATGTTTGATCCATTTTAACCTATCATATTGTTGTTTTGGTGTTTGTGGTTGATTATACATGTTGATATGACTGTATGGTATGCTTTGTGATTGATTATAATAGTTTGAATGGTCAAAAACACCGTCGAGTGGCGTAAACTGCTTGTTGGAAATAGTGCAGGAATCTGGCCGATCCAGATCGGAACGGAGAAAAAGACCCGATCCGAACCCCCCACTCGAATTCAGAAGCTCCGATTCGCTCTTGCGCTCCACACCCCGATCCGAACAGAGGAGGACAACAAGAACTGGGGAAGCTTCGATCCACTTGCACTTCTCGTGGCATGCATCATCCAATCCGACCTGCAAAGTCACCTCCGAACCGAACCGACGCGTGGTGAATGGAATTGAAAAACCCGACCAGGTCTGCTAGGGGCGACGTTTTACGATCCAAACCGACGTACTGTGAGGAGCTTGAGATATCCGACCCGATCCAGTGAAGGAGAGCACTCCGATCCGAACTGAACCGATGATTATGGGGAGACCCGAACCGATCCGGTGATGACCAATAACCCGAGATGCAAAGGTAGTCCAAATGGAAGTTAGAGCTCAGGATCCAGTTGGGAACCAATGAGTTCACTTCATGGTTGGGATTTGCTGTGGGACGTGTGCTAAGGAGTTGTCGACGTTCATAACTTCGATTCACCACTGAAAATAGATGATGGGCCACTTATCAGCGCCGTAGAGTCACTATGACTCGAGGGTCAAAGTGATGGTGGCAAGACTACGTTATCAGTGCAGTAGAGTCATTATGACTCGAGGGGCAAAGTGATGCGTAGTAAGACTATGAGCCAGTGCAGTGGGGTCCTTGTGACTCCATGGGGCAGAGTGGACATAGTAAAGGATTGGTAAGGCTATGGACCAGTGCAGTGGGGTCATTGCGACTCCATGGGGGTAAAGTGGACATAGCAAAGGATTGGTGGCTATGTATCAGTGCAGTGAAGCCATTTATGACTTCATGGGGCAAAGTGATCATAGAAAGTTATGTTGGGTGATCGAAGTGATGAATATCGTATGCTTTACGCACTGAGTGAGAGATGTGAGGATGGTTGTTATGCTTGATTGTTTGCCATCACTCTGACATACACACCCCCATCCCCGTTATCTTTACACCATTTAAATGGCACCTTAGAGTGTTGTACAGTATGTAGTGCTAACTCTTTTGTTGCAGGTCCAGGTTCAGGTATGGTTTAGTCTACCTGTTATTGTTCTGTTTAGATGCTTATCGCTCATACCAGGCTTTATGTCTGACCCAGAGTTTTATGTCTCTTCTTATTACTCTGGGTGCTCACACGAGCAGACTAGAGACAGGTTAGCTGGTAATGCGCGAGTAGCTGATTCGGAGGCGAGCAAGAGGCTTCCACGTATGATATATAGATATTCTCCCTGTGTCATTGGTGGTCACTACTTGGGAATTAGTAGTGTACCTCCTTTATCTTGCTTTTGTTTTTGAGACAGTTTGAAAAGTTGTAATAATGTTGGCTTTGGATCATAAGCTATATTTGGATTTTCCGCTGCTATGTTAGTTTATTTTCAGCTTATGCACTGTCTCACCTGTTTTATGTCAAGTATTTTGTTATTATATTTTATCCTATGCGCTGTGAGACATATTACAGGTTCCTTGTTAGTTCATTCTCTTCTTTCCTTCCCTTCTTTGGCGACCGTCCCGTGCTAACTGGACATGTGTACAGCGCACTTTTGGAGTATATGTCGGTTGGTGCGGGGCGGGCCGTCACATTTGGTATCAGAGCTCTAGGTTGCATAGTTAACCTAGGGAAAGACACTAGGGAGAGATAGTACGTATATGAGAGCGCGTATTTGTGATTACTTTGGTTTTCAAAGCTATATATATATATATATATACTATTAGTAGTATAAGAATGAAGTCGTACTGCACTAGCACCACTATGGGGTCGTTAATCGTTTCTTTTTACAGATTGAACGATGAGTAGAGACACCAGGGGTGCTGGTAGAGGGACCAACCATGGGAATGCTCCTGACATGAGGACAATGTTCACCAACTTCATGAGGGAGATGCTTAGGGATGTTCAGGGAGCAGTTCCCAATCCCAGAAATGGTGGTGGTCCAGTAGTGCAGGCGCCTAGGGTCGATTTCGCCAAGTTGTGCAAGGATTACACTAACCTTGGTGGGAAGCTGTTCCACGGAACGGAGTCGGCCACAGATGTTCAGGATTGGTTGGATAGCTGTGATCGTATCTTCGACGACTTGGGTATTGAGAATGCGATGAAGAGAAGGCTAGCGTCTCGTCAGCTGCAAGGGCGAGCGATGAATTGGTGGAATGCCATTAGAACAGCTACTCTAGAAGATCAAGTTACTTGGGATCAGTTCAAGGCTCGCTTTAGCGAGAAGTTCATTCCAGCTTCCCAGAAGTCAGTGTTATTTAAGAGATTCTTGGAACTCAAGCAGAATGGTAGGGCAGTCTCTGACTATATTGCTGAGTTCGACACTTTGTCGAAGTATGGACTGTCTCTTATCGATACTCTTGAGAAGAAGAATGAGAAGTTCATTACTGGGTTGGATGGATACTTGGGGGAAAGGCTTATCAACCACATTGATGAGACTTTTGAAACGATTGTGGGGAAAGCTTTGAGATCAGAGAGTCTTTACCCTAAACCAAAGACTGAGGCTGCATCTGCAGAAGGGCCAAAACCGCAAGCGGGCGGTGGAGGCAAGAATAACTCTCAGAATAAGAGGAAACAGAACCAAGCTAAGGATGGCCAGAAAAAGAGTAAGAAAGATGTTGAGTGCTTCATCTGTGGTAAGAAGGGCCATTGTGCTAAAGAATGTCGGGCCAAGCCAGCGGAAAGGAAGTGCTACAACTGTGGCCAAGTGGGACATCATAAGGATAGGTGTCCACAACCTCTTAAGGAGAAGCAGATTGTGAAAGCATATGTTATCGATGCTGTTCCTTCTTCGTCGAACGCCCCAACTGCGGCGGAGAAAGGAAAGAATGTCGTCATTCAAGGTATGCTTTCTATTTATGATGTACCAGTTCGAGTTTTGTTTGATACTGGGGCTTCCCGCTCCTTCATATCTAGTGACCTGGTAGATAGGTTGGGACTGGAACCCGAGGTAGTCGATAGACCGTTGGTTGTGACGTACCCGATTGGTGATTCGACTAACCTTAGTATGATTTGCCGAAATTTGGTCTTATCAAGTCATGGATGTATGTTTGTTTATGATTGCTTTGTTTTTGGCTTTACTGGGTATGGCATTATATTGGGAGTCGATTGGCTCCAAAGATACGGGGTGGTGGTAGACTGTGAGGGATTTTTAGTGACAATTAGAGCGGATGATGGGCGGAGGGTAGTGTTTGGTAGTCTACCTAGTGATGGGGTAATGGCTAGTTTTATAAATTCCCTCGACATCCCGCATGATGAGTTGTCAGATGTGCCCGTGGTTGGCCAGTATCCAGACGTCTTCGAGGAGGTGACCGGGCTTCCACCACACCGAGAGATTGAGTTCCGTATTGATCTAGTGAAAGATGCCAGACCTATAGTGATGCCACTTCGTCGTATGGCACCAAAGGAGCAGCGAGAGCTCGGGGTGCAAGTCAGCAATCTTTTGAAGAAGGGGTTTATTAGAAGAAGTGTCTCCAAGTGGGGAGCACCAGTTGTGTTTGCCACTAAGCCAGATGGTTCCCTTCGTTTGTGTGTGGACTATCGCGAGTTGAATAAGGTAACGAGGAAGAATAAGTATCCCCTGCCACGGATAGATGATTTGTTTGATCAACTGGAAGGAGCAAGAGTGTTCTCCCAGTTGGACCTCGCGACAGGATTTCATCAGCTCCGAGTAGCGGATGAGAGTGTTTCGAAAATGGCATTTAGGACGTCGTCTGGATTTTATGAGTGGTTGGTTATGCCATTTGGGTTGACCAATGCACCAGCATACTTTGTGGATCTTATGAATCGAGTATTCATAGATCAGTTGAATAAGTTTTTTCTTGTGTTCGTAGACGATATCCTTGTTTACTAGAGGACAGAGGAGGAACACGAGGGACACTTGAGGATAGTGATGGAGGTGTTGAGGAAACACCAATTGAAAGCAAAATTCTCTAAGTGTCACTTCTGGAGGAGGGAAGTGAGATTCTTGGGCCATGTTGTTTCAGCGAATGGTATTGCCGTGGACCCTGCGAAGGTGGCTATGGTACAGGATTGGCCTACGCCCAAGAATGTAACAGATGTAAGAAGTTTCTTTGGGTTAGCTGGGTATTATCGTAAGTTTATACAGGACTTCTCCAAGATAGCGGCACCGTTGACTCAGTTGACTAAGAAGAATCAGGCCTTCGTCTGGGACGGAGTGTGTGAGAATGCATTCAAGAGTCTAAAAGAAAAGTTGATGTGGGCGCCAGTGCTAGTCATTCCTAAAGGGAATGAAGAAATGACGGTATACACGGATGCTTGTGGTACCGGACTAGGTGTTGTATTAATGCAAGGAGGTAGGGTTGTGGCTTATGCTAGTCGGCAACTAAAGCCACATGAGAAAAGGTATCCTACCCATGATTTGGAACTAGCAGCGATCGTGTTTGCGCTGAAGATGTGGAGACATTATCTCTTAGGAGAGAGATTTGAGTTGTTTACCGATCATAAATCGTTAAAGTATCTCTTCTCTCAGAAGGATCTGAATCTCCATCAGCAGAGATGGTTAGAGTTCTTGGCTTCGTATGATTTTGATATCGCATAAACACCCGGAAAAGGTAATGCGGTAGCCGATGCCTTGAGTAGGAGACATGCCAGTTTAGGGGCTATGTTTCTTGAATGGAAGCAACTGGAGTGTATTGCAGGGTTTGATTTCAGACCAAAGTGCGAATTGGATCCAGAAATGCTAGCTAGTTTGGCGATCAGACCCACTTTGAGAGAGCGGATCGGCTCTAGTCAGAGGGACGATCCTAACCTATTGGAAATCATCTCCAAGTTAGAGATGGGCATCGATGAGGAGATGAATTTGTATGGGCTTGATCGAGATGGATGGCTTAGAAAGAATGGAAGACTAGTTGTACCCAACGTGAATGGTTTGAGAGATGAAGTGCTTAGAGAATGTCATCACTCAAAACTGACTATACACCCCGGTGGTGATAAGATGTATCGAGACATGAGACAGACTTACTACTGGGAAGGGATGAAAAGAGACGTTGGGAAGTTTATATCCAAGTGCATGAATTGCCAGCTAGTTAAAGCCGAGCAAAAGAAGCCTAGTGGTTTGTTGCAACCATTAGAAATTCCCGAATGGAAATGGGAGCAAGTCTCGATGGATTTCATCGATGGTTTACCAAGGACTAGATCAGGACATGGCAGCATTTGGGTAATTGTGGATCGATTGACTAAGAGTGCAACATTTATACCAGTCAAATCGACCAGAACGGCAGTTAAGTTAGCAGAATTGTATATGAAGTGGGTAGTGAGATTTCATGGAGTGCCTAAAAGCATTGTGAGTGACCGAGACCCATTGTTTAATAGTGGGTTTTGGAAGAGCTTACAAGAGGCTCTGGGGTCAGAATTACATCTCAGTACCGCATATCATCCTCAGACCGACGGTCAGACGGAGAGGGTGAATCGTATATTGGAAGATCTTTTGAGAGCTTATATATTGAATTTTGGTGGATCATGGGATGACCATTTACATCTAATAGAGTTTGCATATAATAATAGCTACCAATCCAGTATCGCTATGGCTCCATATGAAGCTTTGTACGGAAGACCGTGCAACTCACCATCATGTTGGATAGAGACCGGTGAGAAGTTTATACTTGGACCAGATGTGGTAAGAGAAACCTCGGACAAGATTAAGGTCATTCAGCAACGAATGAAGGCTGCCCAAGATAGGCAGAAGAGTTATGCTGATAAGAGGAGAAGAGATTTAAAATTCTCCGTTGGTGACTTGGTGTTTGTCAAAATTTCTCCGCCGAAGAACGTGATACGATTTGGCAGGAGAGGCAAATTGGCACCAAGATTTGTTGGCCCATTCCCAGTTCTTGAACTAGTTGGGAATTTGGCGTATAGAGTTGACTTACCAGAAAAGATGGCGGGAGTTCACAACGTATTTCATGTTTCCCAACTAAGGAAGTTCGTACACGACCAAGATATGACTATTTCACCTGATCAGTTAGATGACTTCGAAGTGGAACCCGAGGCGATTGGGAACCGCAAGCCGATTCGTATTGTTGAGCACGATACGAAGCAACTTCGAAGGAAGGCGGTGAAGCTAGTCAAGGCTCAGTGGGGCGAGAACGAGAATGATTGTACTTCGGAGACAGAGGAGAGCAATAGGAAGACGTATCTAGAACTCTTCGCCTGGTAAGATTTACTTTGTGATTTAGTCATTCCGCATGCTAGGATAGACTTGTTTTGCATGTTTGATTGTTGTTTCATGACTGGTAGGCATGCGGGACTCTTATGTATGTTTTGGTTAGGGAATTTCAGGGGCGAAATTTCTTAAGGGGGGGAGAATGTAACAACCCGCGTTCTACGTATCGGAGGATCGTAGAATATTTATTTCTTTTACATACGAAGTCGTATGGTCATGTAACTTTGGGAAACAACCATTAGAGCCATTTCCCATGTTCATGATTTTTGTTGACTTTTAAATGACCGTTTTGCCCCTAGTTGATCTTGTCTCGGCCATAACTTTTGATTGGAAAGGAATTTTGACCTGAAACCACTTCCATTAGATTCTTTTGATGGTTTACCTTTCCGTAGAGTGGTGACACGTGAGAAACGGACTTACCGTTTGAGAGATATGGCTGAAATAAGGTTTGGAAGGTGAAAAACTGCTTAACCGGGCCAAATAGGGTGATTAGTGAATAGGCCCATAACCCATTTCGGGATTAGGGTTATGGGGAGGCTGAAAAGAGTTAGAGATTCATTCCATTTCAGTTTTCTAGCCTCCACTTATCTCTTAGAAACCCTAAAAATGGCCTCCAATCTTTAAATCACCTCCAAATCATCTTCTAATCAAGGATTAAGCTTAGCAACATCAAACCAAGGGAGATCTACACCAAATCAACATTAGAGTTGTTGTTTTGCATTGGGATCTTCACCAACTCAGAGATTTATTTCAGATCTAAGGTTTATTTGTGGCTAAGGTGAGTGATATGCATAGTTCCTCACTAATTATGGCTAATTAAGGGTAATTAGTGTTAGTTAGCGAATTTAAACATGATAAAATCCTGGAAAAATATTTATAAAATTCGAAATGATGTTTTAGACCTTTGATATGAATTTGGGTTAATTTGGTTAAGTTTTGCTAATCATATCATTATGCTTAAGGGAAAATATGGGGTTTTTGCTATGTTTGATCCATTTTAACCTATCATATTGTTGTTTTGGTGTTTGTGGATGATTATACATGTTGCTATGACTGTATGGTATGATTATTTATTGATTAGAATAGTTGGAATGGTCGAAAACACCGTCGAGTGGCGTAAACTGCTTGCTGGAAATAGTGCAGGAATCTGGCCGATCCGGATCGGAACAGAGAAAAAGACCCGATCCGAACCCCCCACTCGAATTCAGAAGCTCCGATTCGCTCTTGCGCTCCACACCCCGATCCGAACAGAGGAGGACAACAAGAACTGAGGAAGCTTCGATCCACTTGCACTTCTCGTGGCATGCATCATCCGATCCGACCTGCATAGTCAACTCCGAACCGAACCGACGCGTGGTGAATGGAATTGAAGAACTCGACCCGGTCCGCTAGGGGCGACGTTTTGCGATCCGAACCGACGTACTGTGAGGGAGCTTGAGATATCCGACCCGATCCAGTGAAGGGGAGCACTCCAATCCGAACCGAACCAATGATTAGGGGGAGACCCGAACCGATCCGGTGATGACCAATAACCCGAGATGCAAAGGTAGTCCAAATGGAAGTTAGAGCTCAGGATCCAGTTGGGAACCAATGAGTTCACTTCATGGTTGGGCTTTGCTGCGGGTCGTGTGCTAAGGAGTTGTCGACGTTCATAACTTTGATTCACCACTGAAAATAGATGATGGGCTACTTATCAGCGCAGTAGAGTCACTATGACTCGAGGGACAAAGTGATGGTGGCAAGACTACGTTATCAGTGCAGTAGAGTCATTATGACTCGAGGGGCAAAGTGATGCGTAGTAAGACTATGAGCCAGTGCAGTGGGGTCCTTGTGACTCCATGGAGGCAGAGTGGACATAGTAAAGGATTGGTAAGGCTATGAGCCAGTGCAGTGGGGTCATTGCGACTCCATGGGGCAAAGTGGACATAGCAAAGGATTGGTGGCTATGTATCAGTGCAGTGAAGCCATTTATGACTTCATGGGGCAAAGTGATCATAGCAAGGTATGTTGGGTGATCGAAATGGTGAATATCGTATGCTTTACGCACTAAGTGAGAGATGTGAGGATGGTTGTTATGCTTGATTGTTTGCCATAACTCTGACATACACACCCCCACCCCCGTTATCTTTACACCATTTAAATGGCACCTTAGAGTGTTGTACAGTATGTAGTGCTAACTCTTTGGTTGCAGGTCCAGGTTCAGGTATGGTTTAGTCTACCTGTTATTGTTCTGTTTAGATGCTTATCGCTCATACCAGGCTTTATGTCTGACCCAGAGTTTTATGTCTCTTCTTATTACTCTGGGTGCTCACACGAGCAGACTAGAGACAGGTTAGCTGGTAATGCGCGAGTAGCTGATTCGGAGGCGAGCAGGAGGCTTCCACGTATGATATATAGATATTCTCCCTGTGTCATTGGTGGTCGCTACTTGGGCATTAGTAGTGTACCTCCTTTATCTTGCTTTTGTTTTTGAGACAGTTTGAAAAGTTGTAATAATGTTGGCTTTGGATCATAAGCTGTATTTGGATTTTCCGCTGCTATGTTAGTTTATTTTCAGCTTATGCACTGTCTCACCTATTTTATGTCAAGTATGTTGTTATTACATTTTATTCTATGCGTTGTGAGACATATTACAGGTTCTTTGTTTGTTCATTCTCTTCTTTCCTTCCCTTCTTTGGCGACCGTCCCGTGCTAACTGGGCATGTGTACAACGCACTTTTGGAGTATATGTCGGTTGGTGCGGGGCAGGCCGTCACAGAATAAGCAGGCACTGGGTACCAGTAGTTACACACTGTGCATCTTGAATCGTGTCAGGTTGCTATAATAATGATTGATACACCTTATGGTGGGTCCAACACAGAGTATCTACACGCAAGAGAGGGCCGATTGACATAGACACATGGAACATTAAAACAAGTAGGGAGCCGATCGATAGGGTAGTAAGGGTACATCTAACATCTTCGTGGCAATTAGGCTGATTGAGGTAAGATCCTCCTACTAGATGTACACCTGAAGGATACCACAATTGCGGGGATTGAGATCACGTTGTAATATTATCATTTTATATAGATTACTAGTTGGGACACTAGTTAGGCGGTGCAGAGATATAGAAATCAGAATTACAGGGTAGTAGCGAAGCAGAGAAAGAGTAGAAGCGCATTCAGTTTACCTTGCCTTATCTTGTCTTAAGTTATCTTGTTTTATGGTATTGTCCTATTTTCAGTTTATTCATGTCATGATCCTTTATCTTGTTTACATGCTGAAAAATCACTGGACTTACCAGACTTATGTCTGACCTATTTTCTTTCATATTCTTTTCTTCCGTCCTCCCCCCGGTAGTCAGGGAGGGAATAGCTCAGCTTAGTTTGGACTGTTTCTCTTTCCAAGCTCGGAGATTCTGTGATGTATGGCTTGGAACCTCTTATCTTTGGCTATGGCTGAGATTGCACTTTAATTTGGGGACTTATGCTACTTTGCTATGTTTTATGCTTCTTATATACTTGGAAGTTGTCAAATCAAGACAGAAGTTTTATGTAATACTTTTTAGTGGATATTTGTTTCAAGGACACATTTTAGAAAAAAATTAGATCAAAGGACAAACGACTTTTGCTATGTAAATTAAGGACCACTTTCATGTTATATTTGGAAAAAGTCCAAATATTTTAAACTAAGGACATATGTTGGCATTTCACAAATAATAAAAATTAATATAAAAATATTTTTCTGTGATTATAAGATTAAAAAAGAATAAAAATTAATTATGAAATGGTTTTTTGTTGTAAATATGGTAGTACAAGCAATATCAGAAAATTCTGGACGGAAAGCTAAATGCATATAGCTTCGTTATTTACGGTATAGCTTTTTTATGGTGTAAATGAGATTAGCTTTAAAATGACATAATTCTGTATTTGGATGATACAGTATAAAGCTATAATTTTAAGTTATAAAGCTATATTCATTTAGCTTTCCGAACTGGTTATTTTTATATGTTTAAAATAACATAAATTGACTAAAATAATTTCAAAATCGTATTTTTTCTTCCATTTTTTAGGGTTGTTTTTTATTTCATAAAATAATTCGTTAATAATGAGAGTTAAAGTGAAATTCATGTTGCATAATAAAATTTGGTCTTTGTCCTTAATTTAATTATGAAACTTAGTTGTCCTTTGATCTATTTTTTTTGAAACTTGCCCTTCAAACTAAATACCCCTACTTTTTAAGTATGATTGAGTCAATTGTTGTAAAAGCTTGACTGAACTACATTTCTTATAAAATGACTTTATTTTCCGCTGCTTTATTTGTCTATCTTGTAATTTATCTGCCCCTCTTACCTATAACGCTTCACTGAAGTTAATGCATTCCCTTTGTGAGTGGCATTAATGAACGTGGGGTGTTCACTTGGTATCAAAGCTAAAGGTTACTAGATCAGATAAAAGAATTGAAAAATTATTTTCAAAACAGTTTTAAAAGAAGCATTTTCTAAAGAAAAGTTTTGTTTTAAAGGCATATTCCCCAAAGCCATATGCATTATCTTTTGATCCTCTGGTTGAATCCTTGTTTTCCTTCTTTACTGAGTCCCCGGGGCTCCTGGCTTTCTGGGAGGTAACCTCATCGCGGCATGATTCCGTAGGCTTGATGAGACTACGACACCTGTCAAAGGGCGAAGAAGTGCCCAACTTACATATAGCCGCAGTAATTTCACCTTCGGCTAATTTTCTTTCAAGCTTTGTAGGGTTTTCCGTGCGATGGAGGCAGTTTTCAAGAGACTTGTCAACAAGCCACCCAAGGATGGCAAAGATGAGAATGAGGGAGTTTGGCTAAGGAGCACAACCCAAGGATGAGAAACTTATGGATATGGAATTGGTTCACAAAGGAGGAAAGAATAGAAAAATCTAAGACAAGAGGAAGTGTCGTTATTATGGTATAACGGGTCATATAATTAAGGACAAGGGCAAGAACAAAGGACAGGATTTTCAGGAGGGCAAGTGCATGCTCTCACCGCCAGCGTACCTGAGAGAGAGGTAGTAAAGTTTTTGTTGAAAAAATCTAGTTTTTCTTTTTGATCAACCTATTAGTACTCTTTTTGATTTTAGCGCTTCACATTCGTTTATATCTTCTTCCATAGTTGAGTCTCTACACCTTAGTGCTTGTATAGCCGAAGATCCTATTATTTTCTGAAATCCAATTGGTGGTTCGGCTCATTTATCTTTGGTTTGTAAGGATTTGAGAATAGCTATATTAAGTATTGAGTCTAAGTGTAATGCTTATGTTTTTGGTTTCATAGGCTATGGGTTGATTCTAGGCTCGGATTGGTTAGCTAGTAATTATGAAAGGAGGGTAGTTAGACTTTCGACTTGCCTTCGGAATACCCTCGAGATTTCATGCGATCCTAAGGGATCAGTTTATCTTAGGTACCTAGAATCACTTGATGCATCTATCGATGATTTGCGATCCATTGGAGTAGTCCATGACTACGCGGATGTTTTTAATTAGGTTAGGGGTTTGTCCCCTAAAACGCAAGATAGACTTCCGCATATATCTAGTTGGCAATGCAAAGCCAGTTGCATTACCTGTACGACACATGAATCCAAGGGAAAGGAAGGGCTCAGTAAACTAGTAAAAGAGTTACTTGAAAAAGGGTTCATAAGGCGAAGTATTTCTGAATGGGGTGCTCCAGTCGTTTTCGTTACAAAGGCGGATGGTTCACTTTGCTTGTGCATAGATGATATTTTGGAATGAGGAAGGACATGCTCTACATCTAAGGGAAGTCTCGGATACCCTCCAAGCGCATCAACTTAAGGCGAAGTTCTCCAAGAATGCCATTTTTGGAGAGAAGAAGTAAGGTTTCTTGGACATGTGGTGTCCAAAGAAGGGATATCAGTAGATCCCGCAAAAGTAGTTGCGGTGCAAGACTGGAAGGTCCCAAGGAATGAAACAGAAGTAAGAAGCTTTCTTGGACTAGCGGGCTAATATAGGAAGTTCATTAAGGACTTTGTGAACGTATTAGCCACACTTACAAGATTGATGAAGAAGAATCTAACCTTTTCTCGAGATATTGGTTGTGATATCGCTTTCCAACAATCGAAGAGGGCCCTTACAACGGCCCCAGTTTTGACTTTTACCTTACGGTAGTAAAAGGCTTACAGTATACACGGATGCATGTGGCACGGGACTAGGCGCCATTTTGATGTAAGGGTAAGGTCGTAGAGGATGCCTTAAGAAGAAAAAGGTTGACTTCAAGTCCTCTTTATGTGAAAAGGAAAAGTTCAGAATACATATCAAACCTTGATTTTAAAACCTTCCGTTAAGTTAGTAGTCGACATCGCTAGGAGTAAGACCTACGCTTTTGAATTAATAGGGACTTCACAAAGAAAAGACTCTCAGATAGCTGACGCAATGGATAAATTAAGTAGAGAAGAGACCTCTAGTCACCTTAATAAATAAGCTTGCATTAAGCCATGACTACGCAGTTATGTTTGAGCACCGCTTATCATCCTCTGACAGAAAGGGTGAATAGGATTTTGGAAGACCATTTGAGGAAATGTTAGCATGACATGGCAGAAGTTGTAGTGCCAAGTATACTAGAAGAAGAAAAGGTGGAACGAGAGGCGACAGTGAAATGAGTTCCAACACATATTCTGGAAACAGAAATTAAGAAGCTACGCAATTGTGAAGTTAAGACAGTCAGAGTAATATGGAGTGAAGCTCAAGAAGATGTGACTTAGAAGACTGAAGACTAGATACGCGCATCATACCCTTTTTGAGGGTATATCCTTGATCTCTCTTTTTTTGTAAAGTTTATTTGCTGGTCTTTATCTTTTAAGTATATCCTCTCGGTCCAATCCTCGATCCTTAGGTAGAAACCAATGGATGTAAACATGTATTTGAAACATGTTATGATTGATGGTTGCAAGTGGTTCCTCGTGGATGCATATACACACACACACTAGGTACTAGATCGGCTCAGTCACTTTCATATTGCGTATGCATATATGCGTATATATATGGATTGAAACTTGATGTGTTATCATATGGATGTTGCATTTGTATGAATGATTGATCACTCATGTAGAAGTTATAAAGTACGATTGGGAATAATTGCATACATGATGGACTCGTAGCACTGACATAATTTGCATTAAGGAGGTCAACCGAATCAGTAGACCGCTTGATTTTGCATTAGATAAGGGCATGTACACACACTATGCATATGATCATGAAAGCATTAGAAATATTTTTAAGGATAATGGATGCCTGTGATTGATGGTTGAGTAGATGGATGTTGAATGTTAGGATATATTCTTCTTAACTTAGAGATTTCGGGGACGAAATCCTTTAAAGGAGGGGAGAATGTAACACCCCATATTTTCTGTGAATGTTAAAGTAACAAATTAAAGAATAATTAATCTTTAAAAGAAGAATTAAGGGAAACGGGTTGCGCCATTGCGTTCGTCTCGGAATTCTACTTGTGATAGAGCCCGAGTTTGCGTAAAACGAATACAGTATGAAGAAGTTATAGATGTTAGAAGATTCCAGTTTAAACCAGAATTAAAATAAAATATTTAAAACAGCGAAGGCGGGAGGTGGAAACGTGGAACCGACTACGTTTTGGGTGTCGACCCAAGACCCGCTGGGTCGACACCTATGTCGACTCAGGCTCTTTGGGGTCGACATAGGTGTCGACCCCCCTCCCCACTGTAGGGGTCAACCCCATCAGCCAGATATGGGCAGTGACGAATTTTGACAATCCTGTGCTGATGTGGCCTTCTTTGATTGGCCAATGACTGATTTTTGAGGTATTTGGGCATATGTGTCATGCTATGGTTGGTTGGATGATACATCTCTTTGGTTTGATGGCTCTGATTACTCCTAGACTGATCTAAAGGCTAGAATTAATCCTAGACTTCTATATAATCAACTCAAACCCTAAACCTAAAACACATAAACACATTCTATGAAGCCGTCATGCTGTCTCTCTCTGAACTAGCGTAGCCTCCATCTTCTTAAAACTAGAATATCTTCTTCAACTAGAAATCAATTAGAAGAAAATCAGTAGTCTACATCAAAGGAATAGCTTAACAAATTCAGAAATCAGATTCCAGAATACAAGAACTATTCTTTTTCTGTAAGTTCAGCTATATTTCAGATTTAAATATATAAAAGTCATGACTTGAAATAAATCGAATCTAGAACTGTGCCTAATTGTGATTCTGATTCATGTTTATCCTTATGACAAATCTGAAATTAACTACGCCTATGAGACTATTTTGATTTGTACAATTGAACATATCATATTGTATATTAATTTGGTGATGCTTTTATGTTATGTTATGTACATGTTCATAAACTAAGTCATGTTCATATATGCTTATATGTTTAGATCTACGTGCTTGCTTTTATGTTATGTTATGTACATGTTCATAAACTAAGTCATGTTCATATATGCTTACATGTTTAGATCTACATGCTTGCTTTTATGTTATGTTATGTACATGTTCATAAACTAAGTCATGTTCATATATGCTTACATGTTTAAATCCAAGTTAATACATATGTTTAAGATCTATGTAAATTCTTGTTCATATGCTTAAGATCTATGTTAATTGAATCTAACTCAAGTACAAGTTCACATTGATATGCTTGATTAAGTTTGTATTGTTGATGAAAAATTTGTATTACACATGCTTAGTTAGATTCATGTTATTTTGTGTTGTTGGAATACTGCATGTTCCTTTCTTTTCCATTTTGTTTATGAGTTAGGCTAATTTGTGAGCCTAATGTTCTATGTAAATAATGAAAACGAATAACGAGGGGATAACGTTGGGGTAAAACATTAAATTTACATGGTAATGGCATAGATTGGCTCATAATCATGTAAATGATTAATAGCATGAAATGGTATAATTTGTATACCATAAATTATGAACATAATTTAAATAGTAAGTGTGACATGACAACACTTGTGGATAATTTACATATAAACTTGACATAAATGACGAATATGTAAATTAAATAAAGGATGAACATGCCTAACCCGAGGTAGATTGAGTTGTGGTGTAAAACTGCCCGGAACCGCCCGGCACATCCAGTCACCGCAACAACACCTATCAAATGTGATAGGTTAGTGCATCATGCCCAAGAAAAACCCGGGGTTAGATTGAGTTGTGGTGTAAAACTGCCCGGAACCGCCCGGCACATCCAGTAACCGCAACAACACAGATCTAATGTGAGAGGTTGGTGCATTGATAAATCAATTAATGCTAATGAACATGACATGTTAAGAATGGTAGGGTTAAGTTAACTAAGGCAACACTTAACCAGTACAACATGTTAATTAAACAATTGGTTGGGTTAAGTTAACTAAGGCAACACTTTACCGATATGACATGATGTATGGTAGGGTTAAGTAACACAAGAAGGCAACACTTAACCAATATATAACATGATGTATTGTAGGGTTAAGTAACACAAGAAAACAACACTTAACTAATAGATCTAACATGATGTATGGTACGGTTAAGTAACACAAGAAGGCAACACTTAACCAATATATATAACATGATGTATGATAGGGTTAAGTAACACAAGAGGGCAACACTTAACCAATATAACATAATGAACGAGTGGGGTTAAGTTAATAGAAAACACTTAACCAATACAACATGATGTATGGGTGGGTTAAGTTAACATGAATGGACAAAACTTAACCAATATTACATGAACGAAGCGGATAGGGTTAAGGCAAGCCTAACTAATAATACGTATTGACTTGACCAGTGGGAGGGTTAAGTACATCCCGTGTCGGTGGGTAATATAAGTACATATAGGCCTACAAACTTAACCGTTAAATAAACATGCTTGAATCGATGGGAGGGTTAAGTACATCTCGTGTAGGTGGGTAATATTTGTATATATAGGCCCACAAACTTAACGAGTAGGAAACCCAAGTAACGGGGACCCATTTCAGCAGTAACCCACATAGATGTATCATGGTACCCTGAACTAGGCAGGGTGGGGCACGATTATTGGGCTAATTATAAGCAGTCAAAATAGCGGCAGGGGGTAAGTCAGTGTAGGTTCCGATGGTTTACGGGCGTGCACGTACTCCGGAGTGGGAAAAAGAAGGCACTGGGTACCAGTAGTTACACACTGTGCATCTTGAATCGTGTCGGGTTGCTATCATAAGGATTGATACACCTTATGGTGGGACCAACACAGAGTATCTACACGCAAGGGAGGGCCGATTGACACAAACACATGGAACATTACTACAGGTAGGGAGCCGATCGATTGGGTAGTAAGGGTACATCTAACATCTTCGTGGCAATTAGGCTGATTGAGGTAAGATCCTCCTACTAGATGTACACCTGAAGGCTACCACAATTGCAGGGATTGGGATCACGTTGTAATATTATCATTTTATACAGATTACTAGTTGGGACACTAGTTAGGCGGTGCAGAGATATAGAAATCAGAATAACAGGGTAGTAGCGAAGCAGAGAAAGAGTAGAAGCGCATTCAGTTTACCTTACCTTATCTTGTCTTAAGTTATCTTGTTTTATGGTATTGTCCTATTTTCAGTTTATTCATGTCATGATCCTTTATCTTGTATACAAGCTGAAAAAACACTGGACTTACCAGACTTATGTCTGACCTGTTTTTTTTTGTCTTCTTTTCTTCCGTCCCCTCCCCTCAGGTAGTCAGGGAGGGAATAGCTCAGCTTAGTTTGGACCGTTTCTCTTTCCAAGCTCGGAGATTCTGTGATGTATGGCTTGGAACCTCTTATCTTTGGCTATGCTGGGATTGCACTTTAATTTGGGGACTTATGCTACTTTGCTACGTTTTATGCTTCTTATATACTTGGAAGTTTTCGAATCAAGACAGAAGTTTTAATACTTTTTAAGTTTGATTGAGTTAATTGTTGTAAAATCTTGACTGAACTACGTTGCTTATAAAATGACTTTATTTTCCGCTGCTTTATTTTTCTGTCTTGTAATTTATTTGCACCTCTTACCTATAACGCTTCACTGAAGTTAATGCATTCCCTTTGTGAGTGACAATAATGAACGTGGGGTGTTTCAACCGTAAGCCATTGCAACCACCATATCCATCAGCTCCCGCGGTAGCTGATATATCTGAGGCGCCTCTCTATCCATCAAGTAATAATAAGCAACATCCAGATGAGTAAAATGCTAGGGCTTGCAAAATGCTGAAACCACTCCTAGCTAGAAACCAGCATATGTCCATTTCCCGGAGGTCCTTCCCGTTTATGGTTCAAACGGGGTGTGAGGATCGTGAATTAACGCTATACACAAAGCTACGCTGTATTAAAGTCGTGCTTTAATCATCTACCACAAGACTCTGCTTTTCAACAGAAGCCTTGATCATTTGCATCTCAGCATGTCACACAGGCAATTCATGCCATGCGACTGATATCTATCGATATATAACCTCTGGCCTCCTACGTCTCAGAGAAGGGCGTTAAGCAAGAGAATAAATTCTAAGCCGCCAAACAGATATATATTTAATAGAAATCAATCAACACAGAATAAAATCCAATGTCAGACACAAAATCCATTTTAAAGTTCGTTCTGGGTCTGAACGAAACCGGAGGCACCTTATTCCTCGTCCCGTATGTCCAATACAGGAGAGAGGCCCTCACATATCCATCAATCTCCAAGTACGTCTGGACGATCACCACTTATTACCTCATCTTGGGTGTACAACCCAATCAAGACATCAGTAATCATCCAAACGATGTGAAGACCTCCGGTCTTCAACCACCATCTTCCTCATCGACTTATCGTCAAATCAGTTATTCAGAATGGGTATAAACCCGGCCTTTGCGAATAACTCACGTATATAATGAACCAGTGTTATAGAAACACAACATACGCCTCATTCCAATTCCGAATATTCTTTTATTTAAATATTCACATCTTTAGGGATTTGTTCCCATTAATTTTATCATAGATAAATTCTTTAAAATTTATTCTTTAATCTTCCTTTGGATATCAATCCAAACCATATTAAGGTTTTCCAAACTAGTCGGGATTAACGCACCTTCCCGAAGTAACCATTTATTTAATTTCCCAATCCCTACCTATTCATCCCATGGAGCAAAACTGGTCATACTCCATAACTAACACCATGGTGTTATTGATAAATTTAATTACCATTTCCCATTCAAATCTAATTAAAGATTTTACTATCGCTAGGACCAAAACTGGCGATACTCCATTCTCGATCATTTCCCAAATTTGATAATTTAAATTATCACATTCCCTTTTTCAATCTATTCAAAGATTCGTTAAAACTCCACTTAGTTTTAATCTTCCCAAAAATCAATGTTAATGATTATTTAACTTCGAAAAATCAAACATGTCGCATCGACAATCCACACCATACTATTGATTTCTGCCGATATGTAACCTCTGAGCTCGTACGTCTCAGAGAAGGGTGTTAAGCAAAAGAATAAATTCTCCGCCACTAAACATATATATATATATTTATTTAGCAGAAATCAACCATACAGTTCGAAATACAATGACAGACATGTAATCCTGCCTTTAACTGGGTTAAAGAACTAATGTCATTTAAAACACAGTTCATGATAAACCCAAATCACATTCCATTAATTATGGAATCTTCACGGAAAAACAAATCAATATATAATCGTTATCAATTTCCATATCCAACAAATAATAGAAATGGAATAACGACAAAGTCTTTTAAATTCCATATATATTAACAATCTTCCTCCATAGAAGTTCACTTCGATTATTATCAATCGAATTCCATTCAATTCCAATTTAATATATTAAATTGGAAAACTTTACTTTGGAAAATTCCCGTTAAATCTTAATAAAAAGATTTATGAATTCCAAATCACATTTCACTGTAAATCGGGTAAAGAATGAATGTCGTTAAAAACACCGTTCACAATAAATCCAATTCACATTCCATTTTTAATCGCGTTAAAGAACAAGCGTTATTTAAAACACCGTTCACAATAAACCCAAAAATCTATTCCAATTCAATTCCAATTAAATATTAATTAATTGGTATACTTCATTAAATCTAAATAAAAAGATTTAATCTTTTCTCAACTGGGTTTAAGAACAGTGTTGATGAAGACACCATTGACGACAAACCCAAATCCCATTTGATATTAAGTACAAGGCTCTGAATAGAAATTATATCGGCTTATATTCAATATCAAATTCCGAAACCAACAAATGTCGTTTTGGAAATAACAATATATATATCTTCCAAATTCCTCCACAATATCCATATAATCACGGAATCTAATATCGAAATATTCCGAAGATAATTTCAATTCAAATCCATTTCAATTCATATATTGGAAATTTCGTTTATTTTTAAAACCATTTCAAATCCAATTTATTTATTTTAAAAATATTGGATTTATTATTCTAGTTCATAACTAGTTCATTTCGATAAAAATATATTTTTATCTTTTCAAATATGGAATTTTTCAGCTCAATTCTTTCCAAATCATTTATTATGATTTTACACAAATTATTGATATTTTTAATAATTTTATCAAGGCCCGTACAGTCGATTTCCATAAACGGCCATCGAACTCCACTTACAACGACCTTTTCCAAATTTGATTTGGACATAATTGCAAATCCAACCGTTAGATTTCAAATCCCTTTATATTCGTTAGAAAGCTCTTTTCGATACGAACCCAATGGTTCCGATTTTAGAAGAATCCGACGGGCGGATCTCCCGTAATGTCCGTTCGAAGTAAATGTTCGAAATTCACGAACTGCCGCGGCGCGACGCGTTCTATTCAGGCCATTATATATATATATATATATATAATATATTATATATATTTTGTCGATTTCCATTTAAAACGTATTTTATAAATTGTTTTAAATTCATTTTCAAAACGATTTCAACTTCATATTCAATTTCAAATCAAAATTGAATATTCCATATCATCGATATATAAATGATAGTATTTTCAAAACATTATATTTCGAAATCATTTCCTTTTCGATATTCATTATAAAAATGAATAAAATCGATATAACTATCGTTCACGTCCAAATGGCGTTAATCTAATCCACATGGCTTTATATATTCAAATATATTCGTGTCCATCCCAAATCGGACATCAAAATCAAATTTTTGATCTTTTACCGAAATTATTTTAAAATATTCGTTATTTTGAAATATTCATTCTTTCTGAACTGGAATCAGACACAATCAATTACCATATAATTTTATTTATATGGATTTCATACAACACATGTACACAACTGTAACAACCCGCAAATCCATACTATCTGAGCTGACTAATACAACACACGTCTAACTCAAATAATACAGAAATACGTGTCATTAGGGTTAAAGAAAATAGAAAAGGTAGAAGAAGAACAGAAATAACAATACAGAACCTCACAGCGGAACAAATAAAATATATTATATAACATAAGCTTTGAAGTACAAAATTTTATATTATCTATACATACCATCATCCGAGTACAATACAACATTTGGTACAGCGGTAAAAAACTCTAAGTAACTAACGGTGAAACCTCCTGCTTCCAGCTCCTCTAAGTGTATCTGTAAAAGACTAAAACCCTTGACTACCCGTACAAATTTGGGCACCCAAGAGTTTAGGAAAATCAAAACAAAACAAAGTCTGGGTCAGTCATGGGACCGTTGTGAGTAAACTCCAACCATATGGTTTAACTTCAAAAATCTTTTGAAAGAAAGAGATAATAGTAAGACCAGCCCACACATAAACACAGACGCTTTTTACCTTACTATAATCCAAACATTTTTGATATCAAAATCCAGTGATATTATAATAATGTCTAATCAAATAAATAACCAAATAGTAGAACGCTTGCATCTCACGCTCTACATACATAATATAAAATCAAAAACCGCAGGGCGCTTATTAGAGATTGAATTCCAACTATGGCAAGGTATGGGACCACCTGCCGATAGTGTATCTCTAGAGGGGAATACACTGGGTTCAACAAGAACGTCTTGCAACCCGGCCCACACATGACCGACCACTCATTTCGCTTGAGTGTATCGAATGTATATCACCAACGGTTGGGCTCAAACCACCGTTTCCCAAAAAGGGACAGCATCGAAATAGATTATAGAAGTAAAAGGAATTTCTCTAGATAGGTGATTATACACCCTAATGGGAGCGCCCCACATAGCCATGTTGCCTGCCCGATTTTTGTCATTTCCCGGTTGTGAGGTTTGAGGCTACGTCTATCTGGCCACCATACACTTTGAATGCCATATCGTCAAACCCGTCAAATCACTAGTTGATCTTCTCAAAAACATTACGGGTTTAAAAGCTAAGAGAAATGAATTTCTCCGCCACCAGACATAATACTTTGAAAAGATCGTCTTATGTGACCGTTAGGAATACTCTGTCAGACATTCGTCCATACAAGTTGTCCTGGGACTGGACAAACATAACAGCTCTTTGAATTTCACTCCGTCTTCGATTATCTTCAGCATAATCTAATTCACCACGCCTATGCCTATACAGAGTGGTTTTTGGATATTAAATCCAACCGGTCTCTCCGTATCGACAACGATGGTAAAAATCTTTGATAGCCGGTGTTTTAACTACCAAAGGAAAAATAAACATCCATCAAACAAATTTCACAATCATTGGCCCTTTCTAATATTTTATATTAAATTCATTTTCTTATTGAATTCTATATATATCGTTATATTGATTTCTATTATCAAAATTTCTTAAAAATATTCTAACTCCTTAAATTTCCGGAAAAATTCGCTATAACCTCCTTTGTACCGGCAAATAGTTCAAACCTCAACTCGCCTCTCTAGGCCCTTTCCATTTAAAAAGAAAATCAAAAAGCCAAGCGGTTTGCCGATTCGGCGCATAAAACATCATATGGAAATTTAAACATGTTCCTTCTTGTCGAGCACTTAATATATAATCTTCAAATTCTCTTCCTTCTCTTCATATCATACCTGTTAACATATGCATATTTCCATTCCCAATCTGTCTTGCATTGCCCAATCATTTTTAACTCAAATCTTGCTAATTTAATTTCAAATTAGCTTATTCGCTTATTTCACTCTTAAAATAATTAATCGTGTTCAAACACATTAATAGTTTATAACAAATTTAATACCAATTCCATGTTCGATTCCGAACTATAACCCAAGTTCATAATGAATTCCAATTAACAAATCACATTTACTTAAACCAAATTAAGTTCGACTCAAGATTTCTATAAACTAATTTCTTTTGAGATTAGTTAACCTCCTTTGATAATGGAAAATCTGATTTTTTGTTTTTTTTTGTTTTCAAAAATCAATCCATTTATTCGACTTGAGTTCATATTTATTTTATAGCTCAAGTTCGGATTTTACTAATGGAGATTCAGAATTTTATTCACTAAAACACTTTTTATTATATTAAATAAACTATTCGGTTTTAAAACGATTATGGCGTTGTTTTTCTGAAAATTTGATTTTTGACATAACTCAAAATCTATACGATGAAATCAAGATATTTCTCTTCCATTAGAAAACTATCATTCAATAGGTCCGAGCGTTTCTTGTTTCATCGAATTTTGATTTATATTGAGTTTTATATACTCAATTGAAGTTCGAATCGTCAAATTTCGAACTACCGCGCTGCGGCGAGTTCGTTTAATTATAATTTATATAAATGTTAACTTCGTTTATAAATTTCAACTTCAATTCCAATATTTTAAAATAAACCTAATATCCAAATCGATTTCTCAAACTCGTCGATTATTTTATTCAATATCCACAACTCTGTTTAAAACTCATATTTCTATATTCAGTTCTCATTCTTATGAAATTATCTTATTTACAACATATCGATATAATCGAAATCCAATTATAAATCTCTTTTATGGGCATGATCAATTTTCAACATCGTTTACCATTACAAGACAATATCATCTCTTGATAATAGTGAAGTCGTTCAAGTTGGGGTATTTTATTTACCTCTCAGACCTTGGCCGATAATGTTCTTATCTTGAGACAGATAAAAGCTTGTAAATCACAAACTTGATTTAAGTCTCGCCTTCTACCCCATTTCTTTCATTTAAAAATCCCTTTTAAGTTCATACCTGGATTTAAATAAATTATCCAATAAAATTCCCTTCTTTTATTTATAAAAATCATTTATAAATAACACTTCTTGTTTTAAATATTAAAACAAGTTTCCGATTTCAAATCCCATTTCTATTTTCGGAAAATAAATTCCCTTTTCCAAATTAACACTTGAATTTGCATTTCAAAATTATCCAATGATAATTTTTCTACTCAATTATAAACATCGTTCATAAATTCAACTACTTGTTTTTATTTCTAAAAAACAAGTTAATATTTTCCTAGCCAAATCTGAAATTCAATTTCTATTCGGAAAAATATATTTTTCCTTTTTAAATCTAAAAATCCCTTTTATGATATCTTTAAATATCAATCCCTAGGGCCAGTGATATTTAAATCCCCAAATAAGCAAACCAACAATCCAATTCACACATCACACACATATAAATATGTAAACAATAATAAATAAATTTGAGGAATCCAGTTGGATCCCTCCAACCTGTTTTTTCTGCATCCACAGATGTTAGTCACATAAATAATACCAATCCTGCTTCAAGGCAGGATATCGCTGTATAAAAGGGGATCCACTTATATACGTGGGCGCTAGGGGCATCCGCTAATGATATTGCGGGCATCCGCTAATGGTATTGCGGGAAAATCCAATATATATATATATATAATAGCGACAACCACCAAGCCTAAATAACTAATATATATGACCACAATAATTCAATAATTCATGCAAGCATCCAATAAACCAAGAATTTATTTTTAACGATAAAAATAAAACTTTGAGTGAGATTTACTCACCTTAATTCTCATTCGTCGAATACCCAGTTAAGCTCTAAATCGTCTGCTATGACTTAACCCGAGTTATTTTCAAACAAATCAATGTTGTACCTATGATTATTTAATTTCATTTAACGATTATTATTTATTTATTTTAACTACTAAAATAATTAAATGATTTATTTTATGAATTTTAAATTATGTAAAAATGAAAACCTTACGGTCTTTTTTCCCTTTGCTTAAACAAAGACTGACAGCGCCATGCTCTTCGACTAACTGACATCAATCATCACTTTAACCTATATTTGATCCTTTACTGACCATCTCCGATGAACCCCCTCCTCTATGATGATCTCAAACCCTAACACCTAAAACACTCACTATTTTCGCTGGAAACCGAAACCAGCAAAGATTTTCCATCTTTCCATCTTCTACAATTCTGCAGCATACCACTGTCTACCATGTCGTGTTCTCTCTCACCCATGTCATTGGCAAATCTCCTTTCATTAACTCGAAGTCCTCACAGTTCACCATCCCAGATCAGAGAAACTCATCTCTACAATGTCGCTGCATCATCTCACTTTACTGTCGAACCCCCAAATTTACCTTCAACTATCAGTTCACTCAAAACCCCTGTCATCACCAATTTGAAGCGCCAACAAACCCTCATTGACCATTACCTTCTCGTCGCACAACCAGAAATTAGGGCGTCATTAACAGGATCGAACTCCCCCATTATCAATACGTTCGAACCTTACCAAATTTCAACCAACAACCGCGTCGTCCTCCCACACAACAGTCGGCGCCTCCGATACCTGAACTCGCGACTGGCCAATACCCAAAAAAATGAACACGACTTCGAACTGGACACTGACCCGAAACTCGATTAAAAATCCCCCAAAATAGCCTTTTACGATAAATCCCAAACACAGTTCGAGTTTCATACCTTCGAACCCCAATCCTCCACCGGTCCTCCGACATCTCAAGCGTCTTGTCGGAGACCTTGAATCACGGCCCTTGAATGTCCACACATCTGCTCAAATCCCCATCACAATGCAACTTCGAGTCTTGCCTCGGATCTGAACTCGAAATTGAATTCGATTCCCTTTCCTCTTTTGATTTTTACTGAGGAATGGGTGAAAGAAAATGTGAAGAAAAAGGAAAAGAGGGTCGCGGATTTATAGAAGAATAAGGGGACATGATTAAATTTCCTGGTCGGCCAAGTACAGAGCAATATATTTTAAAGGATTTAAAAAGATTTCGATTTCGATTTTAAATATAATTTAATTTGATTTGACTTAAAGAGATTTTTATCCTTTTTAAAACGATATCGATTTGATTTAAAGAGTTTTTCACTTTATTTTAAACAAATATAGATTTGATCTCGTGCTTATCCACTAAAATAATATCGGGGTCTATTACTTGAAATTAAGAACCCTTATTTTTTTGCATATCGACTGGCATTATAACGTTTTAACGCTATTCTAAATTCAACGAAATAGATTATACAATTTAATTTTGAACATATATAAAATAACCATATTAAATAAATATAATTTAAATTCAAACCAATTTATTCCTTGATAATAAATTATTATTATCTTCTATACTCAAATATGATTTATATTGATTATTTGAACTGTTTCAATTCAGTTTTAAATTTGAATTCAATTATTACCGTTTTCGTATTATGATAATTCGTTATATTCGATATTAAATCGGAATTGATTTTTAAATCGATAACTTAATATAAAAATTCATTTATATTATCAACTCAATATTTAAAACGATATAAAATATTTAAAATTAATCGACCAAAAATACGGGTCGTTATAACAACAACAATTAAACATAGTCAACCATCATCTAGAGTGCATTCTACACTGCATAAGCATCAAATACAAATATTCAATGCTTACAACAGCCTGTCAATCGATCGATCAACATACAGCTAATTATTGGGACTAGTGTATGTCCTATATCATCCCAATACCCGTGTGGGGTTTCAATCAATCAAACACAGATTTATTTTATCGTCCTAATCAAAATCAATCAAATGTGTGTACATAAACAAATCGTCCGATTTGTTTATGAATATTTATTTTATTCATATACACATTAAAAATTATATTTTTAACTATAAAATATTTATTCCATTCCACATCACACAATCAACTTTCACAACACAATCAAACAAACAAACAAGTCGTCCATGGTCTGTGGACGACGGGTGTCGGGTACTGCTAAGCACCGTCTGCATCCTAGTATATATTTTAACTAGAAATAAAATTAAAGTGAGAAGTTCTCACCTTTGGGTCCCACTCCTCCATTCTTTAACGGACGATGGTTTGGATTCTGTTCAAAATTCAAACGCAATCTTCTTCACGCTGTTTATAGTAAAAATCACATTTTTATTTCAATTCGACAAATTATATTTTTACTTCGAAACCATATGTGTAAAAATCATATCTTTAATACGATGTTTACATCATTAAGATAATATTTTTATTTCGATGTTCATACAATAGAAATCATATTTTTATTTCATATCTCTTCATATAGAAATCATATTTTTATCATCTCTATAATATAAAAATCATATTTTTATTATCTTTATAATATAAAAATCATATTTTTATTATCTCTATTATATAAAAAACATATTTTTATTGCTACTTCAAATATATAAAAAGCGAATTTTTATTCTAAGAAATTCTAATTTTTCCCTATTTAAAAATAAAATCTTTTTATTTTTAAAAATCTAACCTTCTCATGAAGTAAAAATCATTGCTTTCATATATTTAAAAATCATAGCTTTATAAACTAAAAATCGTATATATTTTTTTTCATTGGCAAAATAATCTTTAATTCCATTGTTACTTATCTAAATCGAAGACTTACATCGATCAGAAAAAGGAGGGGAGCTGTGGCGGTGCTACTGCGAAGGCGACGGTATCATCGGCATCGGGGCGGTGCTCTAGCGGCACATCTGGGCGGTTTTTGGTGGTGGCGGGTTCCCTTTTTTTTAGAAGAGGGGCGAGAGGGAGGATCAGGGAAGAAGGGGGAGTCGCGTTGGTAGGTGTTGGATTGGGGAGGTAGGGTTCGGGGTTGTCGCGGTTTACAGCGGAGGAGAGAGGAAGGAGGCTGGAGGAGCATCAGAGGAAGGGGGCGGAGAAGAACGGCGGCGGAGGCTTGATGGGCGACGGCTTCCTCCCCCCCCCTCGATCTCCCTTTTTTTTATAAAAATCGATTTCTGAAGAAAGAGGAGAGAGAAGAGGGAAAAGGGGGGCTATATAAAATTATTTTATTATTTAATTCTTTTAAATTCTATAAAGTGCATTTCACATTCGAACTCTGAATCGATCCCACTGACTGTCGCTCCTAGCTAATTACCCCTATTCCGAACACAATGGGATATGTACCGTAAGCCGATTCGATTGTTTCAGTCACTTATTCTTCAAATCAAGATATAAATTTGTATATTCTATTTTAAACGTACTTTTCAATTTACCGGGGCCACATACTGACTAAAAAATTCCAGAAAAAATATCTCTAGCTTCGTATTGACGATACGGTCCTAAAAAACTAATTTCAACCAATTTTAAGACCGTTTGAAATATGGCCATTTTCTGGTCGATCCAAATTGACTGAAACTGTCAAAACACGTTTTCTTTTGCCACGCTCACATATTAATCCCAAAAATTATGAATTTTTGAATCTAGCAATAATTTGACATCCCGGATCCAACAAAAGTGGTTTCGTCGAAAACGAAGGTCGTTTGCAAAATCGCTATTTTAAGGGCTAAAATTCCATAGCGACTATTCTGAATTTTCAACCGGGCATAACTTTTTATTCCCGCTATGAAATTTTGATTTTTCGGATTCGTTGGAAAGTTATTTTCAAATAAATTCTAATATTTTTAGTTCCGCTAAAATCCGGTTTATTTTGAATCCTGTACATTCATTTGAATTTTGAAATCGAATTTTCAAACTACCACGCCATTTTCAATTCCTTTTATAATTAAAATAAATATTTATATTCTAACGACAATTCAAATAAATATATACATTCTAATTCTATTCAAAATAAATTTCTTGTCGTTATTATTTAAAATAATTCATTTTAAATATTCAAAATTCATTAAAATAAAAATTTTAATTTGGTTCTGATTTTCCGGGTTGTTACACACTCTATACACACACACACACACTCTTTCTTGTTGATCTTCTTCATCGTTGTTTGTGCTCTGTTCAAAATTCTTAGTTTAGGTGGAACCCCAAACTTTGATACATATTTATCTTTTAGGAAACTAATAGCATAATTAAGTATAAATATATAAATAAAGTTGGAAATAGATTAGGAATTCCATTTAAAACAACATTTGTATTTTTCTAATATATTTTTCATATAAAAATGCTTTAATATTTTGAAAGACAACTTACTTAACTTATTAGTATGTTATTTATTTATTAACTCACCTCTTATACTTATTTAGTATAATAATTTTGTTGTTCGGTAGTCATAATAGTCATCCGTTTTCGTATATGACTAATGTGTAATCCAATTAGATATTCTAGACATTGTATTATTAGAACGTAACACTCAGACCAACTGCCCTATGCCTATATTATTGGATTCGTTCTACTTCAGAATTTGAATTTTCTGTATATTATTATGTTATGTTTTTTTTCCTAAATTTTTTAGTAGCTAATATATTTTACACATATGTCATTATTAAGTATTTAAAGTAGTGTTTTGGCAGTAATCTAGGTAATAAATTGAAGTTCTCATGTCTCATCTTCAATCTTAGTGCTATGGAAATGAACTGTCTTTATTTGCTTCCTATTACCTATTTGTTTATACTGTAATTGGATGTAGCATATTTATTACAAGTTGAAAAAAAATCATTTTACCTATTTGCACAGAATTAAAACTTGAGATTGGACAAAAAAATAAATCCTTCTATTTTGAGAAGCATAGAAGTACAAGTTTGAAAAACTATGATGTAAAAAGTAGCAAGTAGGAATGAGTATGAATTTACATAATCTATAAATTAGGATAAAATAATATATACGTGTTTATTATGCTAAATTACACATAATACAAAACCTTGTCTTCAGATCTATACACATTTTGCTAACAGACTATGCCTATGTTATCTTACTTAAATGACATTGGACGTATCTAATATTTATTGTTGTTATGCTTCATTATCTTTTGCATTTTCGGGAGTACACAAACATCATCTTATATGCTCTACTAATAAACCTTTAGTTGGAGTGGATGCATAATAGTTATCGATAAATTTGCAGTTCACTGCTCATTGTTGAAATAAGTTAGGCATTTAACAAGTGAATTTTTATTCATTTCATATATGGAATTTTTTAAATCTGAACCAGGTTTTGTATTCTTCACTGCAAATTAGTTACTTGTAGTACTTGACACATGATGTTTACAGAAGATTCTAAACTATGAGCAACATGATGCGTGTATGGTTATGGTTGTGTTTACAGAAGATCAAGATTAGTTTATTATTCCAGCAATCACTCATGGATCCTATCTTAAGGCTAGTTATTAATTTTGTATATTTTGCATATGACGTTCTGATAGTAATTTTTTTTCTCAATGAATCTAGCTCCCCTCCCCCCATAATTCCCCCTTCAGCACCTCAATTTTTGAACTAAAAATTGCTATTGTGATTAATAGTGCTTGAATCAATGCATTAAATCCTCCTTTTCAACTTCGTATGGTCCATCGGTTTTCCAAACAATTTATAGCTTAGATTATCTACCATTTCCATTTTCATCTTAAAAGGATATTATTTTCTACATTTTCATTCCATATATCATTTCTTTCCCTACAATTTTCATTTTGTAAATTTACTCCATAAGCGCATTCAGCAGCTTCTTTTATTTCTTTGTTTTTTTCCTGTTAATTCATTGTAATAACCCGGAAAATCTGGGCCAGTTTAAAATTTTTATTTTGGCAATTTTAGCGAATTTTGATTATTTAAAATGAATTATTTTAAATAATATCGACGAGAAATTTATTTTGAATGTAAATCGAACATATATATTATATACGCGTCGTCGTTAGAATATAAATATTTATATATAATTATAAAAGGAATTGAAAATGGCGCGGTAGTTCGATAATTCGATATCAAACTTCAATTGAATGTACCGGGTGCAAAACAAACCGGATTTTAGTGAAACCAAAAACATTAGGATTTAATCGAGAATATCTTTCCAACGAATTCGAAAAATCGGGATTTCATAGCGGAAATCAAAAGATATGTCCAGTTGAAAATTCTGAATAGTCGCTATGGAATTCAGGCCCTTAAAAATGGGCATTTTGCAAACGACCTCGGATTTCGACGAAACCAGTTTTGTTGGGTCCGGGAGGTGAAGTTATTGCTAGGTTTCAAATTTCATAATTTTTCGAATCAATATGTAAGCGTGGCAAAGGAAAACGCTTTTGACCAGTTTCAGTTGATTTTAATCGACTGGAAATTGGCCATTTTTCCAACGGTCTCGGAATTCGACGAACTAGTTTTGTTAGGACCGTATCGTCAATACGAAGCTAGAAAATATTTTTCGAGAATTTTTAGAGTTAGTATGTGACCCCGGTAATTTGAAATGTACGTTTAAAATTCAGTATAATGATTTAAATGTAAATTCAAATGAAAACTGATCGAAACGATCAAATCAGCTTGCGATACATATCCCATTGTGTTCGGAATGGGGGTAATTAGCTAAGGACGACAGTCGGTAGGTTCGATTTCGAGGTCGAATGAAAAGGTTACTATTTTTGGAAAAAAAAAATATGTATATAAATATAAAATAAAATCCTAGAATCTCATTCATTGGTCAACGTCCTAAGCCATCGTTCCAGGCCGATATACGGCGGAAATGGCTTGAAATTTCAAGCTTGAAATTCGTCCAATCCACTTTGTAAAAATCCAAACTTCTTTAGAGAAAATCGAAGTGTAGAGAGAGGGCTTCCAATCCATGCGAGATTCGTAAATTATCATGGAGAGTTTAGTTCGATCTCGGCCTTCAAACGTCCTCCGTTCGCCGCCGATTCCCCGTCAGTGGGGACCAACGAGATTGACGCGAGGGGGACCATTTGGAGCGGCTTCCAGAGCTCTTCGCCATGGAGAGGCCTGATCATCGCGTAGTGGAGCGTCTTGACTGGAAACTCAAACCCTAGTTGCGAAGGTAGGTTCGAAGTTCTCTGGTGCGAGGTCGATGAAGAAGAACAGTGTCCAGAGCAGGAAAATATCAGTGAGCTCCTCTTCTTTTATTTTATTTTATTTTAAATTCGGTTTTAATTTAAATACATTGTGTTAAAATCTGAATATGAAATATATACTATAGTTTAAAATATGATCTATCTATATTTAGTTTGAAAATTAAAAATATGGTTTTAAAAAGAATATATATATAGATAGCAATATATAAAAATAGCAATATGTTTTGGAAATATAAAAATAGCATTGTTTAAGATAAAAATAAAAATTGACTTTGTTAAAATATATATATATATATATTGGTTTATAAAATAAAAATAGCAAGTGTTTTAAAATAAAATTGGCATTGGTTTTAGAATAGGATTAGTATTGTTTTATTTTATTTTCAGTTTTGAAATATAAATTTTCTTTGCTTTGAAATATAAATTTGCTTTGCTTTGAAATATAAATTTGCTTTGCTTTGAAATATAAATTTTCTTTGCTTTGAAATATAAATTTGCTTTGCTTTGAAATATAAATTTTCTTTTCTTTGAAATATAAATTTCCTTTGCTTTGAAATGTAAATTTCCCTTGATTGGAAGATATACAAAAATTCGATTTTTATATATTGAATAGCGAAGTAAAAATTCGATTTTTATATATGGAATAGAGAAATAAAAATGTGATTTTTATATATATAGTGACTACGGGCAACGAAGATGGCGAAGATGCGATAACGATGAAGATTTCTATCAAAGAAGAGTCAAGATGATTGGATAGCTTTTTGTGAGAATTTCTCACCTCTCAATTTCATTTCTATTTATATATATATACTAGGATGCAGACGGTGCTTAGTAGCACCCGACACAATCGTCCACAGACCATGGACTTGTTTGTTTGGTTGCATAGATTAGTTATATGATTTGATTTGAATTTGGTTGTTTGGTGATTTTGATTGATGTGTGAATGGCGTGGGCCTTCGCTAGACCGGGGATAAGGCTAGGCCTTGTCCCGTTTCTAGTATCGTGCCGTTATGCCGCCGAAATTTTCTAAAATAAGTTAGAAAAATAAAAATATCATTTTATTTAAAGAATGAACTGAATAGAAATTCATATGTTGGAATAAAATGTTTTGTCGTTAAAAATATAATTTTTTTTTCGTGAATGTGAATAAATAAATATTCATTTACAAACCAGACGGTTTGTTTATGTACACCTATTTGAAGGACATTGATTGGGTCGATAAATTTTACACATCGCCCAACTGCACAAATAAAATCTGTGTTTGATTGTTTGAAACCCTACACGGGTGTTAGGATGAAATATGAATTTCACTCATCCTGATTGATTAGATATGTCGATCGATGGATTGACAGGCTGTTATAAGCGTTAGATATCTATATTTGATGCTTATACAGTGTAGTGCACTTTGGTTGATGGTTGATTATTTTTCAATGCTATTATATACATGTGTTGTATGAAAATCCATATAATTAATTTTATATGGTGATTGATTGGGCCTCATTCCAATTTAGAAAGTAAAGAACAACATAAAATAAAAGTTCATGTGTTGACAGTACTCATCCATTGAGATTGGTCATGTGTTGAACGAAATATTTTGATAATAAGAAATATTTGAAAAAGAAATATTTGAAATAGAATATTTGAAAATAAAGGAAATTTATGAAGCCGTGTTGATTAGATTGACGCCATTTTGACGTGAACGATATTTATATCGATTTTATTCGATTTCGAAATGAATTGGATTGAAAACGATTTCAAAATGAATTGAATTGAAAACGATTTCGAAATGAATTGAATTGAAAACGATTTCGAAATGAATTGAATTGAAAACGATTTCGAAATGAATTGAATTGAAAACGAATTCAAATTGAATTGAAAGTGAATTGAAATGAATTCAAATTGAATTGAAATTTGAATTGAATAAAAATGAATTTTAAAACGAATTTATAAAGAAGAATTCAATTTTGATTTGAATTGAAATGGAAGTTGAAAATGTTTTTGAAACGAATTCAAAACTATTTATATAATTCGTTTTAAATAGAAATCGACAAAATATATATTATATATATAATATAATGGCCTGAATAGAACGCGCCGCGCCGCGGCAGTTCGTGAATTTCGACCATTTATTTCAAACGGACATTACGGGAGATCCGATCGTCGGATTCTCCTAAAACCGGAACCGTTGGGTTCGTATCGAAAAGAGCTTTCTAACGAAAGTTAGAAATTTGAAATCTAACGGTTGGATTTGGAGACACGTCCAAATCAAATTCGAAAAAGGTCGCTGTAAGTGCAGTTCGATGGCCATTGATGGAAATCGACTGTACGGGCCTTGATAAAATTATTAAAAATAGTAATAATTTGTGTAAAATCATAAGAAATGATTTAGAAAGAATTGGGATGAAAAACTCCATATTTGAAAAGATAAAAATAGATTTTTATCGAAATGAACTAGTTTTGAACTAGAATTATAATTCTATTTATTTTTAAATAAATAAATTGAATTTGAAAAGGGTTTTAAAAATAACCCGAATTTCCAATGATTGCATTGGAATGGATTTGAATCGAAATTGTCTTCGGAATATTTCGATGTTGGATTTCGTGATTATGCAGATGTTGTTATGGAAATTTGAAAGATATAGATATATATATCGTTATTTCCAATACGATATCTGTTTGTCGTAGAATTTGATATTGAATATAAGCCGATATATTTTCTATTCAGAGCCTTGTATTTAATATCAAATGTGATTTGGGTTTGTCGTGAATGGTGTCTTCATTAACACTGTTCTTGAACCCAGTTGAGAAGAGATTAACTCTTTTTATTTAGATTTAATGAAGTGTACCAATTAAATGATATTTAATTGGAATTGAATCGATATTGATTTTTGGGTTTATCGTGAACAGTGTTTTAAATAACACTCGTTCTTTAACCCGATAATTAATGAATGAGATTTTGGGTTTATCGTGAACCGTGTTTTAAATGACACTGATTCTTTAACCCAGTCGAAGATTAAAACTAAGTGGAGTTTTAATGAATCTTTAATTAGATTGAAATGATCGAAAATGGAGTGTCACCAGTTTTTCTCCAGGCGATAGTTAAATCTTTAATTAGATTTGAACGTGAAATGGTAATTGAATTTACCGATAACACTGTGGTGTTAGATATGAAGTATTACCAGTTTTACTTCATGGGATGAATAGGTTGGGATGGGGAAATTGTAACACCCCACCTCCACTAGGATCACTCCTTAGAATGTACTAGCTTTGGAGGGGCGTTATTGTGAAGGTAAACATGCACAGAGATATCGCAATACAGAATATATAAAAATAAATATAAGTAAAGCAGCGGTAGCAGATAAAAACCCATCATCATCATCTCAGAAAAACCGACATAGTCAAGTACATAATATCAAAATGTCATGATCCAAAATACAACATCAGTCTAGATACGTGATAACAAAATACATGGTAAAACATCAGTACTAATCCCCAGAAATAAAAGGTAAGCCACAGCTAGCTCAGATCCATACATGAGCTATCCAACAAGCAAGCCAAAGATCCACTAAGCAGATGTAGCCCCTCCCTGAGAACCTGTGGGGGGGGGGGGAACGGAAGAGAAGAAGCGAAAGAAAACAGGTCAGTCAAAAAGACTGGTAAGCCCTACTACGATCAATCTATAAACTAATAAAGTTAACAGCATGATGGAAACTGAGATGAACATACTGGCAATAGATAAAGGTGACCTCACATAAGAAGATTAAGTTTTTGCACCACAGTGTACTAGCAAACCCACATAACAGAGGTTGATCCCTTAGCCCAAACTTTGGCCCAATAACATGAAGTGACCTTAATATAAGGTCCAGCCCAACGGTCTAGTCGATCGGCTCCCTATAAACCTAACACGTCAAGTGTTGGTGTCCATACGGCCCACATGGATGTAGTCAGACTGTGCTGGGTCCACCTTCGGGTGTATCAAGCCCTCGGGTGTCACCCCAGACACCTAAGCAATAATGCACAGTCTAAGCCTACTGGTACCCGTGCCTCGAGTTTGTCCAACATCGGACTACGTGCACGTCCGTAGCCCGCCGGACCCGCACCGCTGTACCACTCAGCCGTCGCTTTGGTCGCTTACATCAGTCCAGTAATCGTGCCCCGCCCTAACCTAGCTGTAGGGTTGTAGTGATACCAAACTGGGATTACTGCTGGAACAGACCACGTTGCTAGGGTTTCTAAGAGGGTTAAGTGTGGTTTTAACCCCTCACTAATCATGGATTAAATTAGTTAAGTGTAACCACTTAACCCCATCTAATCCTCGCATCCCCATTTTTGGTTAAGTATTAGTGGGCCATGACTTAACCCTAATCATGAGGCATTAATTACTTAACGCACCCAACCTCTCACATTAGACATCCGTGGTTACCTGGGAAGATTTACACCACGTCTAGGTCTAACCTCGGGTCTTATGGTGCAACATGACCAACTACCCACATTAGACCCCACGTTGTGGTTACCTGGGAAGATTTACACCACAACTAGGTCTAACCTCGAGTTGGCCATATCATGTTATCTAATGTCATGTCCACTTTAAAACATATTTACAAGTTAACATATACTTGGGTAGACCTAACTTAATAGGTAAATTCCCAAGGGGTAGACCTAACTTAATAGGTAAATTCCCAATCTTTTAGTTTCATGTATTTTTAAGTTTACCCAAACCCTCCCAACGTCATTATCTCGCTTACATATTCGTCATAACGCATAAGGGTATAAAAGGTAACTTTGGCATAACATACATGATGAACTTCACATATCATAATAAACATGCATACATGTTAAACTTGCAAATCATGTCATAGTGAACTCTCATAAACATGCATAGCTTATTAAATATGCATAACATGGTAAGGTGAACTTGCATAGTCATGCATAACCCACTAAACTTGCATAACATGGTAAGGTGAACTTGCATAAACATGCATAACCCATAAAACATGTACAACATGGTAAGGTGAACTTGCATAGTCATGCATAACCCATTAAACATGTAGAACATGGTATAGTAAACTCGCATATGCATGCATAACTTGTGAAACATGTAAAACATGGCATAGTGAGTTCGCATAAGCATGCATAACTTATGAAACATATAAAACATGGCATAGTAAGTTCACATAAGCATGCATAACTTATGAAACATATAAAACATAGCATAGTGAGTTCGCATAAGCATGCATAATCAACTATACTCACATAAATCTCAACTTTCACCACATATTAACTTTAGAGTTTGTAAAGTGAGGGTAAGAGGGCTTACAAATATAAACAAGTCCCAAATCCACCAAATAAGATGAAGAAGCCCTTTAAAAACCCAAAACAAAGCTTTAAATAAGAAAACCCTTTTGCAAAATCCCAAAACACAAACTTTAGCAAATCAAACTTGCAACTTAATGAAGTATGCAAGTTTTTAAGCATTCATACAACATAGAAAAGGTTGTATGATCATCATATCTTCATAGGATTTAACTTTGAGGAAGGTGGAGGCTAGGGATTTTAGGTGGAGGCCATTTGAGGATTCAAATTGACATAGTTTAGTTGCTAGATTGATTAATGAGGCTTTAGGGTAGGATTAGGGGTATATTTATAGAAGATTAGAGTGTTTTTAGCCCTAGGATTAACCCTAGATTAGTTTTGGCCCGTCAGATCTCGGAATCCTCTAGAACCAAGCCACAAGACCAAGCCCAAATCAGAAATGGTGCACCAGGCTAACTGCCTGGGCACCCCCTGTCGATAGGGCTGTCGACAGGGCTGTCGACACCCTGGGGGCCCTGTCGACATGCCTGTCGACATGGGGCCCCTGGCGGGAATTTTCCCGCCTGACCCTGATTAGCCCTAATCCTTGTTTTTAATTTGAAATTTAAATCTGTTTTTAGCATAGAAATTTCTGAAAACTTCAATGGGCCTTAACTGGGTCATACGGACTCCGATTTTCGAAAACTCGGACTCTATTTCGCGTATTTTTCCGAGACGAACGCAATGGCATAGCCCGTTTCCCCTGATTCTGATTTTTGAATTAAATTCTGCCTCGATTTATGTTATAACAATTTATTGAAAATACGGGTTGTTACATTCTCCCCTCCTTAAAGGATTTCGTCCCCGAAATCTTCAAGTTAGGAAGAACATATCCTACCATCCAATCATCCATCTACTCAAACCATCATCCACGAGCAACCATTGTCCTTAAAAGATTCTAAATGTTGTATGAACATATGCAAAAGTGTGTGTATATGTACTTATCTAATGCAATGATCAATGTAAAATATGTTAGTGAAATGTATCCATATGTATGCAAATCCCTAACATAATGTATAATATCTACATGCGTGCTCAATCATACATCCATATGCAACATCCATGTGATTGCATTCAAATGTCATCCAAGAATAAGCATAAACACCCATGCACATGCAATATGAGGAGTGTGTGAGCCGATCTAGTGCCTAATGTGTATCATGCATCCACGAGTAACCACTTGCAAACACTTGCAACCACTTGCAACCATCAAACATAACATGTCTCAAGCACATGTTTCATCCAAAGGGTTTCTACCTAAGGTTCTCATGACAAGCTTAGCACGATAACTAGAAAGATATACTAACAAAGGAAAGAGATTGAGAGTGTACCCCCAAAAAGGAATGGATAAAGCCCACGCATCTTCTCCTCGGTTTCCCAAGTTGCGTCTTCTTCGGCTTCACCCCATTGAACTTTCACCAATCTGACCTCACGATTCCTTAGCTTCTTGGTCTCTGTCCCCAAGATACGAATCGGAGCTCTCCTTAAAGTTGCTTCTTTCTCTACTTCCACGTCTTCAAGAATGCTAGGTTCAACCACCTCAGCGGACTCATGCAAGCACTTTCGGAGATGCGAGACATGAAAGACATTATGCACTCCGGACAACTTCTCGGGCAATTGCACTTTATAAGCCATCTTCCCAATTATCTCAATGATGGGGAAGGGTCCAACGAATCTCGGTGCTAACTTCCCAACAGCCCCAAACCGGACCACATTCCGTAAAGGAGAAACCTTTACGAAAACCTTGTCCCCAACCTCAAACTCCAATTCGGACCTTCGCCTGTCAGCATAGGATTTCTGCCGGTCTTGGGCCGCTTTCATCCGTCTTCTAATCAACTCGACCTTCTCGGATGTATCCCTAATCATGTCGGGTCCAAGTATAAGTTTATCCGTGGACTCCCACCAACATGTAGGTGACTTGCACGGCCTCCCATATAAAGCCTCAAATGGTGCCATCCCTATGCTCGTCTGATAATTGTTGTTATATGCAAACTCAACAAGAGGAAGATGGTCTTCCCAAGCACCACCAAAATCCAGAATGCAAAGCCTCAACAAGTCCTTAAGTACCCTATTCACCCTTTCTGTTTGGCCGTCTGTTTGTGGGTGATAGGCCATACTCAGGTTCAACCTCGTGCCCATAGCTTCCTGTAAACTGTTCCAGAACTGACTAGTAAAGATGGGGTCTCGGTCACTGACTATGCTGGAAGGGACTCCATGTAGTCGCACTATCTCACGAAGATATACTGATGCTAGTCCAGATGCGGTCCTTTTGCTCTTCACTGGGATGAAATGAGCACTTTTCGTAAGTCTATCTACAATGACCCATATGCTCGTATTCCCTCTCCTTGATCTTGGAAGCCCATCTATAAAGTCCATAGAAATGCTCTCCCACTTCCATAGCAGGACCTCTAGCGGATGTAATAGCCCACCGGGCTTCTTTGACTCAGCTTTTACTCTCTGACAAATAACACACCTCGATACAAACTCCGCCACATCCTTTTTCATTCCAGGCCAGAAGAAAACGCGCTTCATGTCCTTATACATCTTATCACCACCTGGATGTATAGTCATCTTGGAGCGATGTGCTTCCTCAAGAACTTTCCTCACCAAGTCTTCTACCATCGGAACACAAAGCCTTCCGTCTCTCCTCAGCCAACCCTTATCGTCTATAGAATATCGAGCAAGGTGGCTAGATGTCTCCCCTCGAACCAGCTTGTCCATGATCTCAATTATCTGAGGGTCTTCCTTCTGTGAAGCCCCGACTTGATCCAGAAGGGTAGGCCTGAGCTCTAGAGATGCCAAAGAACCGGTCATCGTCTCAACTGTCAAAGAAAAATCAAAGGTTGCCAAGAACTCTAAATTCTTCATCTCAACAAATAGAGGACTTAGTGTCAACCTTTTCCTACTCAACGCATCCGCTACAACATTCCCCTTGCCAGGGGTATAGGATATCTCAAAATCATAGGAAGCCAAGAATTCCATCCATCTCTGCTGCCTTAAGTTCAGATCCTTCTGCGAAAAGAGATACTTCAAAGACTTATGATCAGTATATAGCTCAAATCTCTCTCCCAGAAGATAATGACGCCAAGCCTTGAGTGCATATACAATCGCTGCCAGCTCTAGATCATGAGTGGGATAATTCCTCTCATGCACCTTAAGTTGCCTCCCACCAAAACATATAACTCTGCCCTCTTGCATCAGAACGGCGCCCAATCCCGTGCCACAAGCATCTGTGTACACGGTAAATATCTTGCCACCATCGGGTAAGGCTAGAACTGGTGCTGAGGTGAGGGCTCTCTTGAGCCTTTGAAAAGCAAGCTCACAATCCATATCCTAAGCAAAGACTAAGTTCTTCTTCGTCAACTTAGTAAGAGGAGCGGATATCTTCGCGAAGTCCTTGATGAACTTCTGGTAAAAACCTGCAAGACCCAGAAAGCTTCTCACCTCGGTTGCATTCCTTGGAGTCTTCCAATCCTGAACTGCAACCACCTTAGCGGGATCCACCGCCAAGCCTTGCTTGGGTACGATATGCCCAAGAAATCTGACTTCCCTTCTCCAAAAGTGGCACTTGGAGAACTTGGCTTTTAACTGGTGTGCTCTGAGTGTATCCATCACCTCTACTAGGTGCCTCGCATGCTCTTCCTCATCCTTGGAGAAGACCAGAATATCATCCACAAAGACCATGACAAACTTATTCAAGAACTCCCGAAACACCCTACTCATCAAATCCACAAAATACGCGGGTGCATTCGTCAAACCGAACGGCATAACAAGCCATTCAAAGAATCCGTCTGGAGTTCTGAATGCGGTCTTGTCTATGCTATCTTCAGCCACTCTGAGCTGATGAAAACCCGTAGCAAGGTCAAGCTGAGAGAAAACAGAAGCACCAACAAGTTGGTCAAAGAGATCATCAATCCTTGGTAACGGGTGTCTGTTTTTCTTAGTCAGCTTATTCAATTCTCTATAATCCACACAGAGTCGAAGAGAGCCATCTGCCTTAGTTGCGAACACCACAGGCGCTCCCCATTCGGATATACTTCTTCTGATGAAGTTCTTCTCAAGCAATTCTTTCACTTGCTTGCTCAGCTCCCGTCTCTCACGCGGAGCCATATGCCGAACGGGCAAAGAAATAGGCTTAGCATTATCTACCAGATAGATGCGAAAATCGATCTCTCGTTTAGGGGGCAACCCCTTAACTTCTTCAAAAACGTCTGGATAATCTCAGACCACCCTTACAGACTGAAGGGCCTCCTCTGATGAGTCGAGAGATTCTAGATAGCATAACATGACGGGATTCTTCGGATTGCATGAAATCTCTAAGGTGTTGCCCAGGCGAGTCACAAGCCTTACAACCCTATGCTCACAATCCAGAATGGCTCCATATCTAGACAGCCAATCCATGCCCAAGATCAATCCGTATCCCCTGAAACCAAGAACATACGCACTACACAAGAACTCTACGCTGAGTATAGAGATCCTCAGATCCTCACATATCATAGATAGATGAGCAGAACCCCCAATGGGATTCGAAACACAAACGGGATCATCCACTAAGCTAGTACTAAGGTGCAAGCTATCAACAAGATCAGATGAAATAAAGCTATGTGAAGCACCAGAATCAAACAAGGTACGCACTGGAAGATCAGAGATATAAACAAGGTTCTCAACAGAAACACTACCTCGCTCGGGAACTGAAGCGGCATTGAGAGCATGAACTTGCCCTCCTGAAGGTCCAGCCTGTCCTTTCTTCTTTGGGCATTCTTTGCTGAAGTGCCCAGTCTCTCCACAAGAAAACCATCCACCACTAAGCTTCCTTTTCTTCTTCCTGCAATCCTTAGCAAAGTGCCCAGCTATGCCACAGTAATTGCACTTTCCCTTGCCTTTGTTGTTGCCCTTCTTGTTCTTGTTCTGATTTCCTTGACTGCTTTGACCACCTTGGTTGCCTTTGCCTTGAGAATCAGCCTTCTTTGCTTGAGTAGCACTCGACTTGACTTCTTTCTTTCCATCTCCTTGAAGCAGAGCCATATTGACCAAACTTTCGAAAGTAGCTCCATGTGGAATATGTGACATCGCCAAGCCCTGTAGCGGCTCATTCAACCCTCTAGCAAATCGAAGAGCCTTCTTCTCCGGAGTGTTCACCATATCCAGACCAAAATGGGCCAGCTGATTAAACTTGTTCACATACTCCTTGACGGACATATCACCTTGCTTTAATGCAATGAACCTCTCCATTTGTAAATTCGCCTCAGCTGAAGATAGAAACTTGGTCACAAATCTAGCCCTCAAATCGGCCCAAGTCTCAACGGGCCTCGTCCCATTGGTGACCTCCCACCAATAGGCCGCCTCATCCTTCAAAAGCCATACTGTCAATAGGATTTTCCTCTCGTCATCAATCCCAAAGATAGCAAACAAGTCCTCCGTGTCTTTCAGCCAATTCCTAGCTTCAACAAAAGATTCCGTGCCTAGGAAATTCTTGCCTCCCATTGCCTTGAAGTCTTTACAAACCTTCGTAAACTCAATCTGAGGATGCTGAGGGGGAGGAGGAGGAAGAGGAGCCTCAGCAACGGGAGGGGGTGGAACATTAGCCACGGGAGGAGGAATATTAACTGCTGGTGGAGGGGGAGCAGGAACCACCGGAGGAGGGATATTAGGGATAGGATTCTCAACTACAGGAGGAGGAGTGGGAGTAGGGTTGGCGGGACCAGCTGCCGCCCTAGCTTCTAGAAGTCTCCTATACCAGAGTGGTACGTTCACTCCATCTGGGATGTCAAGATTCTCAGCCATACTGAAACGAAAGATAAGATAAGATCAGGTCAAGGGAATGAAGGATAACGCTAATGGCTTTTGGGGATTAGCCTTAAAATAATCTAGACTTTATTTTGGAAAATACTTAGTAGGTTTTTGAAAATAGTTTTTCAAAAAGGGTTTTTTTTTTTCAAAAGTTTTGTTCAATCTTGTTAACCTCGTGCTCTGATACCAAATGTAACACCCCACCTCCACTAGGATCACTCCTTAGAATGTACTAGCTTTGGAGGGGCGTTATTGTGAAGGTAAACATGCACAGAGATATCGCAAGACATACTATATAAAAATAAATATAAGTAAAGCAGCGGTAGCAGATAAAAACCCATCATCATCATCTCAGAAAAACCGACATAGTCAAGTACATAATATCAAAATGTCATGATCCAAAATACAACATCAGTCTAGATACGTGATAACAAAATACATGGTAAAACATCAGTACTAATCCCCAGAAATAAAAGGTAAGCCACAGCTAGCTCAGATCCATACATGAGCTATCCAACAAGCAAGCCAAAGATCCACTAAGCAGATGTAGCCCCTCCCTGAGAACCTGTGGGGGGGGGGGGAACGGAAGAGAAGAAGCGAAAGAAAACAAGTCAGTCAAAAAGACTGGTAAGCCCTACTACGATCAATCTATAAACTAATAAAGTTAACAGCATGATGGAAACTGAGATGAACATACTGGCAATAGATAAAGGTGACCTCACATAAGAAGATTAAGTTTTTGCACCACAGTGTACTAGCAAACCCACATAACAGAGGTTGATCCCTTAGCCCAAACTTTAGCCCAATAACATGAAGTGACCTTAATATAAGGTCCAGCCCAACGGTCTAGTCGATCGACTCCCTATAAACCTAACACGTCAAGTGTTGGTGTCCATACGGCCCACATGGATGTAGTCAGACTGTGCTGGGTCCACCTTCGGGTGTATCAAGCCCTCGGGTGTCACCCCAGACACCTAAACAATAATGCACAGTCTAAGCCTACTGGTACCTGTGCCTCGAGTTTGTCCAACATCGGACTACGTGCACGTCCATAGCCCGCCGGACCCGCACCGCTGTACCACTCAGCCGTCGCTTTGGTCGCTTACATCAGTCCAGTAATCGTGCCCCGCCCTAACCTAGCTGTAGGGTTGTAGTGATACCAAACTGGGATTACTGCTGGAACAGACCACGTTGCTAGGGTTTCTAAGAGGGTTAAGTGTGGTTTTAACCCCTCACTAATCATGGATTAAATTAGTTAAGTGTAACCACTTAACCCCATCTAATCCTCGCATCCCCATTTTTGGTTAAGTATTAGTGGGCCATGACTTAACCCTAATCATGAGGCATTAATTACTTAACGCACCCAACCTCTCACATTAGACATCCGTGGTTACCTGGGAAGATTTACACCACGTCTAGGTCTAACCTCGGGTCTTATGGTGCAACATGACCAACTACCCACATTAGACCCCACGTTGTGGTTACCTGGGAAGATTTACACCACAACTAGGTCTAACCTCGAGTTGGCCATATCATGTTATCTAATGTCATGTCCACTTTAAAACATATTTACAAGTTAACATATACTTGGGTAGACCTAACTTAATAGGTAAATTCCCAAGGGGTAGACCTAACTTAATAGGTAAATTCCCAATCTTTTAGTTTCATGTATTTTTAAGTTTACCCAAACCCTCCCAACGTCATTATCTCGCTTATATATTCGTCATAACGCATAAGGGTATAAAAGGTAACTTTGGCATAACATACATGATGAACTTCACATATCATAATAAACATGCATACATGTTAAACTTGCAAATCATGTCATAGTGAACTCTCATAAACATGCATAGCTTATTAAATATGCATAACATGGTAAAGTGAACTTGCATAGTCATGCATAACCCACTAAACTTGCATAACATGGTAAGGTGAACTTGCATAAACATGCATAACCCATAAAACATGTACAACATGGTAAGGTGAACTTGCATAGTCATGCATAACCCATTAAACATGTAGAACATGGTATAGTAAACTCGCATATGCATGCATAACTTGTGAAACATGTAAAACATGGCATAGTGAGTTCGCATAAGCATGCATAACTTATGAAACATATAAAACATGGCATAGTAAGTTCGCATAAGCATGCATAACTTATGAAACATATAAAACATAGCATAGTGAGTTCGCATAAGCATGCATAATCAACTATACTCACATAAATCTCAACTTTCACCACATATTAACTTTAGAGTTTGTAAAGTGAGGGTAAGAGGGCTTACAAATATAAACAAGTCCCAAATCCACCAAATAAGATGAAGAAGCCCTTTAAAAACCCAAAACAAAGCTTCAAATAAGAAAACCCTTTTGCAAAATCCCAAAACACAAACTTTAGCAAATCAAACTTGCAACTTAATGAAGTATGCAAGTTATTAAGCATTCATACAACATAGAAAAGGTTGTATGATCATCATATCTTCATAGGATTTAACTTTGAGGAAGGTGGAGGCTAGGGATTTTAGGTGGAGGCCATTTGAGGATTCAAATTGACATAGTTTAGTTGCTAGATTGATTAATGAGGCTTTAGGGTAGGATTAGGGGTATATTTATAGAAGATTAGAGTGTTTTTAGCCCGAGGATTAACCCTAGATTAGCTTTGGCCCGTCAGATCTCGGAATCCTCTAGAACCAAGCCACAAGACCAAGCCCAAATCAGAAATGGTGCACCAGGCTAACTGCCTGGGCACCCCCTGTCGACAGGGCTGTCGACAGGGCTGTCGACACCCTGGGGGCCCTTTCGACATGCCTGTCGACATGGGGCCCCTGGCGGGAATTTTCCCGCCTGACCCTGATTAGCCCTAATCCTTGTTTTTAATTTGAAATTTAAATCTGTTTTTAGCATAGAAATTTCTGAAAACTTCAATGGGCCTTAACTGGGTCATACGGACTCCGATTTTCGAAAACTCGGACTCTATTTCGCGTATTTTTCCGAGACGAACGCAATGGCATAGCCCGTTTCCCCTGATTCTGATTTTTGAATTAAATTCTGCCTCGATTTATGTTATAACAATTTATTGAAAATACGGGTTGTTACAGAAATTAAAATAAATAATTACTTCGGTAAGGTTCGCTAATCCCGACTAGTTTGAATTGAGATTCAAAAATAGAATAAAGAATAAATTCAAGGAATTTATCTTGGATAAAATTAATGGGAACCTTTCCCTATGAATGTGAAATTTAGAAACTAACTGTCGGTTAGCCAAGCGAATGGTTTTCTGAATACTGATCTGATGTTGGTTTCGGCCTTCGGGGTTAATATTTGGGGAATTATTCTCTTGATTAATTTGCGGTTAGTGACTGATGAATTGGAATGAGGCGTATGTTGTGTTTGTGTAACACTTATTTAAAATATATGCGAGTTATTCGGAAAGACCGGGTTTATCCCATTCTGAGTAACTGATACGACGATAAGTCGAAGATGAAGACGATGGTCGAAGACCGGAAGTCTTCACGTCATTTGGGTGATTACTGATGATCTTGATTGGGCTGTACACCCAAGAAGATGGAAACAGTTGGTGATCGTCCAGACGTACTTGGAGATCGATGGATATGCGGGGTACTAGGTGCCTCCGGTTTCGTTCGGACCCAGAACGGACTTGTAAATGGACTGTGTGTCTGACATTGGATTTTAGTCCGTGTGGTTGATCTCTATTAAATATATATCTGTTTGGCGGCGGAGAATTTATTCTCTTGCTTAACGCCCTTCTCTGAGACGTACGAGCTCAGGGGTTATATATTGATGGATATCAAACGCATGGAGTGAATTGCCTGTGTGGCATGCCTAAGTGGCAATTGATCGAGGCTTCTGTTGAAAAGCAAAGTCTTGTGGTGATGATCAAAGCACGGACTTTGTGGCGTAGCTTTGTGTAACGTTTACTTCGCGAGTTTCACACCCGGTATGAACCAAAAACGGGAGACGGACCTCAGGGAGGGCATGCGTTTCCTTCTAGCTAAAAAGTGGCGTCAGTGGTTTTACACGCCCTGACGAGTTTGACTTATGTGGTTGTTGCTGTTGCGAGGCGCCTCGGATATATCGGTCGTTCTCGAACCGATGGAGTCATTTGTTGGCTCATTGACACCCCAAAGGGTGGGGAAACGCAGTGTTTAGGCATTTTAATCCATATCGGTGGACCGGCCCTGTCGCTCCAAGGGTCACTCGAGCTCTGATCCTGAGACACGGGCTAGAGCGTCTCGAATCGGTTGAGGACTATCTTTTGCCTCGGTTCATAGACGGAAATCCAATTTCCAAATACGTGACATTAGCGGTTTTAATTGTAGAACTAGTATGGCGACATGATATATGGTACCCATGCCGCCTATGATTGATACTTATGATTTGAAGTTGTTTTATACACTATGCACTTATTATAGTATCAAATGATTTGTTTCAAACGTATCAAGCATCCTTTGGCAGTTATAAGGGAAAACCCTATCCCCCGGCTTGCGTTGCATTGTGTGATAGGACCTGGGTCTTATAACAGCTTCATTTTTCTTTATTTAGCATTGCGCTGTTTGTTTTATGCATTGGTATTCTTGGGAGGAAACCCGTTCCGTGTTATACGGCGTGGTCCCTTGATTTACCTAATGATTTAAAATAAAGATTAACAACTGTTTTAGTTCTCACACCAGTCACATGACTGACCTGGAGTTTATTGTTTAAACCTAAACTCTAGGTGCCCCTATTTTGACACGGGCAGCTAGTAGTTTTGGTTTTGCAGATTTATATTCACAGGATCCTGGTTTACAGCTGGAACGATATCCGGAAAGCTTTGTATCCGTATATCTCATTCTAGTTGTGTATTGTATTATTTTTCCGCTGCGATGTATTTAAATGTAATTTAAATCTCTGATATTTCTGTGTAATATTCATTTATACTCTGTATATTCTTGTAATCTGATGCATTGTTGTAATATACAATGAAATGTTCTTCTGTATGCGTTCTGTTTTGTCGTGTTCTCGAACGATAGGGCGTTTCGAACGATCTGGGTCGGTTTAGCGACTGGTTCGGACCGAGCGAAATTCCTTCTCGTCACAGTTGGTATCAGAGCTTTGGTTTACAAAGCTCAGAGAACAAGACACATTAGAACCATATGAAAGAATTCATCAGATATTGGATTAGTAATATCCAACGAGAATGACTCGTTAGAGATGGGATCAGTAGCATCCTAGAACGAGTGTGAAGGGTATATTTTTCAAATGAAACCAATTTTGTTTTGAAAATTTAAATCAACTATTCATATTTGATTATTTATTTATATTGATTTTGGACAATTCAGTATATAAAGAAATTGCATATACGCCTTGCAAACGTATATTCAAAATTTTAATATACTGAATAGATATAGATTCACACTCTAGTCGCCCGAAGGTGATTCTGATGATTGTAGCTACATCATCAGAATTAGTGTTCGAGAGTCGAAGGTGTGACATTTATATATTTCCAATTGACTGGTGTGAGAACCAAAATTAGATAGGGCCTATTGTTGTGATTTGGCATCAAAAATCTGATTTTTGACTATATATCAAAAGTATGAATTTGAAACGTTAAATTCACTAAGTGATTGATGTTTGAGTTGGTTGTTTATTTGTTTGATAATTTTTAGCCATTTAGCATAATTGAAACAAATATTGAGTTGTATCGAAATTTGGTCGCATTTGCTTGCATATACATAAACTTACATTGAACAGGTCATAGCAAGGAGGCTAGAGCAGAGAATAAAATTTGTTTGCCCGACCAATAGGTACATGTTTACTACATAATTTACTGTTTTGTTTGGGTGATGATGATTTTGTGAGCCTATTGGCTAGCCGCTTGGCTTTTTCTTTTTCTTTTTGAGATCTGAAGGACCGGGGAAGCTATTTGAAATTCCCCGATGCTCCCGGTGCAGGGGAGGTTATGGCGAAATTTTTCGAAAATTTAGGGTGTTAGCCAAATTTTTGAATATTTGAAAATTCTCAGAAACTGAAAAGTTGGAGAATGGAAGCCAGATCGAACGTAGAGTTGATTAATCAAACCACTTTCGACTTTGTTCCTTTTCGGGGACGAAAAGTTTTAAGTGGGGGAGATTGTAATAACCCGGAAAATCTGGGCCAGTTTAAAAATTTTATTTTGGCAATTTTGGCGAATTTTGATTATTTAAAATGAATTATTTTAAATAATATCGACGAGAAATTTATTTTGAATGTAAATCGAACATATATATTATATACGCGTCGTCGTTGGAATATAAATATTTATATATAATTATAAAAGGAATTGAAAATGGCGCGGTAGTTCGATAATTCGATTCCAAACTTCAATTGAATGTACCGGGTGCAAAACAAACCGGATTTTAGTGAAACCAAAAACATTAGGATCTAATCGAGAATATCTTTCCAACGAATTCGAAAAATCGGGATTTCATAGCGGAAATCAAAAGATATGTCCAGTTGAAAATTCTGAATAGTCGCTATGGAATTCAGGCCCTTAAAAATGGGCATTTTGCAAACGACCTCGGATTTCGACGAAACCAGTTTTGTTGGGTCCGGGAGGTGAAGTTATTGCTAGGTTTCAAATTTCATAATTTTTCGAATCAATATGTAAGCGTGGCAAAGGAAAACGCGTTTGACCAGTTTCAGTTGATTTTAATCGACTGGAAATTGGCCATTTTTCCAACGGTCTCGGAATTCGACGAAACTAGTTTTGTTAGAACCGTATCGTCAATACGAAGCTAGAAAATATTTTTCGAGAATTTTTAGAGTTAGTATGTGACCCCGGTAATTTGAAATGTACGTTTAAAATTCAGTATAATGATTAAATGTAAATTCAAATGAAAACTGATCGAAACGATCAAATCAGCTTGCGATACATATCCCATTGTGTTCGGAATGGGGGTAATTAGCTAAGGACGACAGTCGGTAGGTTCGATTTCGAGGTCGAATGAAAAGGTTACTATTTTTGGAAAAAAAAAATATGTATATAAATATAAAATAAAATCCTAGAATCTCATTCATTGGTCAACGCCCTAAGCCATCGTTCCAGGCCGATATACGGCGGAAATGGCTTGAAATTTCAAGCTTGAAATTCGTCCAATCCACTTTGTAAAAATCCAAACTTCTTTAGAGAAAATCGAAGTGTAGAGAGAGGGCTTCCAATCCATGCAAGATTCGTAAATTATCATGGAGAGTTTAGTTCGATCTCGGCCTTCAAACGTCCTCCGTTCGCCGCCGATTCCCCGTCAGTGGGGACCACCGAGATTGACGCGAGGGGGACCATTTGGAGCGGCTTCCAGAGCTCTTCGCCGTGGAGAGGACTGATCATCGCGTAGTGGAGCGTCTTGACTGGAAACTCAAACCCTAGTTGCGAAGGTGGGTTCGAAGTTCTCTGGTGCGAGGTCGATGAAGAAGAACAGTGTCCAGAGCAGGAAAATAGCAGTGAGCTCCTCTTCTTTTATTTTATTTTAAATTCGGTTTTAATTTAAATACATTGTGTTAAAATCTGAATATGAAATATATACTATAGTTTAAAATATGATCTATCTATATTTAGTTTGAAAATTAAAAATATGGTTTTAAAAAGAATATATATATAGATAGCAATATATAAAAATAGCAATATGTTTTGGAAATATAAAAATAGCATTGTTTAAGATAAAAATAAAAATTGACTTTGTTAAAAAAAATATATATATATATATATTGGTTTATAAAATAAAAATAGCAAGTGTTTTAAAATAAAATTGGCATTGGTTTTAGAATAGGATTAGTATTGTTTTATTTTATTTTCAGTTTTGAAATATAAATTTTCTTTGCTTTGAAATATAAATTTGCTTTGCTTTGAAATATAAATTTGCTTTGCTTTGAAATATAAATTTTCTTTGCTTTGAAATATAAATTTGCTTTGCTTTGAAATATAAATTTTCTTTGCTTTGAAATATAAATTTCCTTTGCTTTGAAATGTAAATTTCCCTTGATTGGAAGATATACAAAAATTCGATTTTTATATATTGAATAGCGAAGTAAAAATTCGATTTTTATATATGGAATAGAGAAATAAAAATGTGATTTTTATATATATAGTGACTACGGGCAACGAAGATGGCGAAGATGCGATAACGATGAAGATTTCTATCAAAGAAGAGTCAAGATGATTGGATAGCTTTTTGTGAGAATTTCTCACCTCTCAATTTCATTTCTATTTATATATATATACTAGGATGCAGACGGTGCTTAGTAGCACCCGACACAATCGTCCACAGACCATGGACTTGTTTGTTTGGTTGCATAGATTAGTTATATGATTTGATTTGAATTTGGTTGTTTGGTGATTTTGATTGATGTGTGAATGGCGTGGGCCTTCGCTAGACCGGGGATAAGGCTAGGCCTTGTCCCGTTTCTAGTATCGTGCCGTTATGCCGCCGAAATTTTCTAAAATAAGTTAGAAAAATAAAAATATCATTTTATTTAAAGAATGAACTGAATAGAAATTCATATGTTGGAATAAAATGTTTTGTCGTTAAAAATATAATTTTTTTTTGTGAATGTGAATAAATAAATATTCATTTACAAACCAGACGGTTTGTTTATGTACACCTATTTGAAGGACATTGATTGGGTCGATAAATTTTACACATCGCCCAACTGCACAAATAAAATCTGTGTTTGATTGTTTGAAACCCTACACGGGTGTTAGGATGAAATATGAATTTCACTCATTCTGATTGATTAGATATGTCGATCGATGGATTGACAGGCTGTTATAAGCGTTAGATATCTATATTTGATGCTTATACAGTGTAGTGCACTTTGGTTGATGGTTGATTATTTTTCAATGCTATTATATACATGTGTTGTATGAAAATCCATATAATTAATTTTATATGGTGATTGATTGGGCCTCATTCCAATTTAGAAAGTAAAGAACAACATAAAATAAAAGTTCATGTGTTGACAGTACTCATCCATTGAGATTGGTCATGTGTTGAACGAAATATTTTGATAATAAGAAATATTTGAAAAAGAAATATTTGAAATAGAATATTTGAAAATAAAGGAAATTTATGAAGCCGTGTTGATTAGATTGACGCCATTTTGACGTGAATGATATTTATATCGATTTTATTCGATTTCGAAATGAATTGGATTGAAAACGATTTCGAAATGAATTGAATTGAAAACGATTTCGAAATGAATTGAATTGAAAACGATTTCGAAATGAATTGAATTGAAAACAATTTCGAAATGAATTGAATTGAAAATGAATTCAAATTGAATTGAAAGTGAATTGAAATGAATTCAAATTGAATTGAAATTTGAATTGAATAGAAATGAATTTTAAAACGAATTTATAAAGAAGAATTCAATTTTGATTTGAATTGAAATGGAAGTTGAAAATGTTTTTGAAACGAATTCAAAACTATTTATATAATTTGTTTTAAATAGAAATCGACGAAATATATATTATATATATTATATATATAATATAATGGCCTGAATAGAACGCGCCGCGCCGCGGCAGTTCGTGAATTTCGACCATTTATTTCAAACGGACATTACGGGAGATCCGACCGTCGGATTCTCCTAAAACTGGAACCGTTGGGTTCGCATCGAAAAGAGCTTTCTAACGAAAGTTAGAAATTTGAAATCTAACAGTTGGATTTGGAGATACGTCCAAATCAAATTCGAAAAAGGTCACTGTAAGTGCAGTTCGATGGCCATTGATGGAAATCGACTGTACGGGCCTTGATAAAATTATTAAAAATAGTAATAATTTGTGTAAAATCATAAGAAATGATTTAGAAAGAATTGGGATGAAAAACTCCATATTTGAAAAGATAAAAATAGATTTTTATCGAAATGAACTAGTTTTGAACTAGAATTATAATTCTATTTATTTTTAAATAAATAAATTGAATTTGAAAAGGGTTTTAAAAATAACCCGAATTTCCAATGATTGCATTGGAATGGATTTGAATCGAAATTGTCTTCGGAATATTTCGATGTTGGATTTCGTGATTATACAGATGTTGTTATGGAAATTTGAAAGATATAGATATATATATATCGTTATTTCCAATACGATATCTGTTTGTCGTAGAATTTGATATTGAATATAAGCCGATATATTTTCTATTCAGAGCCTTGTATTTAATATCAAATGTGATTTGGGTTTGTCGTGAATGGTGTCTTCATTAACAATGTTCTTGAACCCAGTTGAGAAGAGATTAACTCTTTTTATTTAGATTTAATGAAGTGTACCAATTAAATGATATTTAATTGGAATTGAATCGATATTGATTTTTGGGTTTATCGTGAACAGTGTTTTAAATAACACTCGTTCTTTAACCCGATAATTAATGAATGAGATTTTGGGTTTATCGTGAACTGTGTTTTAAATGACACTGATTCTTTAACCCAGTCGAAGATTAAAACTAAGTGGAGTTTTAATGAATCTTTAATTAGATTGAAATGATCGAAAATGGAGTGTCACCAGTTTTGCTCCAGGCGATAGTTAAATCTTTAATTAGATTTGAACGTGAAATGGTAATTGAATTTACCGATAACACTGTGGTGTTAGATATGAAGTATTACCAGTTTTACTTCATGGGATGAATAGGTTGGGATGGGGAAATTAAAATAAATAATTACTTCGGTAAGGTTCGCTAATCCCGACTAGTTTGAATTGAGATTCAAAAATAGAATAAAGAATAAATTCATGGAATTTATCTTGGATAAAATTAATGGGAACCTTTCCCTATGAATGTGAAATTTAGAAACTAACTGTCGGTTAGCCAAGCGAATGGTTTTCTGAATACTGATCTGATGTTGGTTTCGGCCTTCGGGGTTAATATTTGGGGAATTATTCTCTTGATTAATTTGCGGTTAGTGACTGATGAATTGGAATGAGGCGTATGTTGTGTTTGTGTAACACTTATTTAAAATATACGCAAGTTATTCGGAAAGACCGGGTTTATCCCATTCTGAATAACTGATACGACGATAAGTCGAAGATGAAGACGATGGTCGAAGACCGGAAGTCTTCACGTCGTTTGGGTGATTACTGATGATCTTGATTGGGCTGTACACCCAAGAAGATGGAAACAGTTGGTGATCGTCCAGACGTACTTGGAGATCGATGGATATGCGGGGTACTAGGTGCCTCCGGTTTCGTTCAGACCCAGAACGGACTTGTAAATGGACTGTGTGTCTGACATTGGATTTTAGTCCGTGTGGTTGATCTCTATTAAATATATATCTGTTTGGCGGCGGAGAATTTATTCTCTTGCTTAACGCCCTTCTCTGAGACGTACGAGCTCAGGGGTTATATATTGATGGATATCAAACGCATGGAGTGAATTGCCTGTGTGGCATGCCTAAGTGGCAATTGATCGAGGCTTCTGTTGAAAAGCAAAGTCTTGTGGTGATGATCAAAGCACGGCCTTTGTGGCATAGCTTTGTGTAACGTTTACTTCGCGAGTTTCACACCCGGTATGAACCAAAAACGGGAGACGGACCTCAGGGAGGGCATGCGTTTCCTTCTAGCTAAAAAGTGGCGTCAGTGGTTTTACACGCCCTGACGAGTTTAACTTATGTGGTTGTTGCTGTTGCGAGGCGCCTCGGATATATCGGTCGTTCTCGAACCGATGGAGTCATTTGTTGGCTCATTGACACCCCAAAGGGTGGGGAAACGCAGTGTTCAGGCATTTTAATCCACATCGGTGGACCGGCCCTGTCGCTCCAAGGGTCACTCGAGCTCTGATCCTGAGACACGGGCTAGAGCGTCTCGAATCGGTTGAGGACTATCTTTTGCCTCGGTTCATAGACGGAAATCCAATTTCCAAATACGTGACATTTGCGGTTTTAATTTTAGAACTAGTATGGCGACATGATATATGGTACCCATGCCGCCTATGATTGATACTTATGATTTGAAGTTGTTTTATACACTATGCACTTATTATAGTATCAAATGATTTGTTTCAAACGTATCAAGCATCCTTTGGCAGTTATAAGGGAAAACCCTATCCCCCGGCTTGCGTTGCATTGTGTGATAGGACCTGGGTCTTATAACAGCTTCATTTTTCTTTATTTAGCATTGCGCTGTTTGTTTTATGCACTGGTATTCTTGGGAGGAAACCCGTTCCGTGTTATACGGCGTGGTCCCTTGATTTACCTAATGATTTAAAATAAAGATTAATAACTGTTTTAGTTCTCACACCAATCACATGACTGACCTGGAGTTTATTGTTTTAACCTAAACTCTGGGTGCCCCTATTTTGACACGGGCAGCTAGTAGTTTTGGTTTTGCAGATTTATATTCACAGGATCCTGGTTTACAGCTGGAACGATATCCGGAAAGCTTTGTATCCGTATATCTCATTCTAGTTGTGTATTGTATTATTTTTCCGCTGCGATGTATTTAAATGTAATTTAAATCTCTGATATTTCTGTGTAATATTCATTTATACTCTGTATATTCTTGTAATCTGATGCATTGTTGTAATATACAATGAAATGTTCTTCTGTATGCGTTCTGTTTTGTCGTGTTCTCGAACGATAGGGCGTTTCGAACGATCTGGGTCGGTTTAGCGACTGGTTCGGACCGAGCGAAATTCCTTCTCGTCACATTCATAATTTCTTTTATAAACAACAATTGTTGTATTATCAAATTTGCCATTTGTTAACCTGTCCTTAATCCTTTTTTTCCTCCCGGCAGTTACTAAAGAGGAAATTAAGCCCAAAAATGCTTCTCATTATACATCAGATGGAAGACTGATTGAAAGTGATAACTTGGGGCATATTCATATCAGATGAATTTCGATTCTTACAGCTTGAAATTTGAGTTTACGAGTTTAAATTTGTATCTTATATATTTAATATTTTAGAAATACTGACTGAAATTGGCAGTACAACAAACATGAATCCCATATCAGTTCATCATAGATGGTAAATTAAATAACATGTATTTCCATCACATTGACATCTAATTATATTCTTTTCTGGATATAGAGGCTGTTTGCAGTTTGGATGTCAACTTAAAATGGATATTGAACTTAATGATCAGTTTTATTAAATGTCCAACTTCTTTCATATCTCTATTTTTTCCAAGTTATTCCCTACTTTTAAAAACACTTTACTTTCTTAATATCCTTATGAATGTTCATTAAGCAATCAACACTAAACGTGCCCATCAGATTCTTTAAGAATGCTACGGCATATATATATATATATATATATATATATATATATATATATATATATATATATATATGCATATACATTGTGCTATTAAATCGTTCATTTTCCTTCACATGTGTACGAGGGCTAAAAGTGTTTTATAAAGGATTATAGGTTTGTTTGAAGCATTTTATCTATTTGGAATTTCTTGAATAGCATGGTTCATCTTCGTTTATTTATTCTGGGCATAAGCTATTTATATTCTTTCGAATTTTTTTCTCAATTCATTCTGTTTATTTTATTGTCCTTAAGTTCAAAATTTTGACTTAGTGACGTAGGTATGTTTGTAGATCAGAAATAATCTCCTTCTGAATTGCTTTGGTGCCATTGATTCATATATTATATGTTGGAATATAAACTTTTTTCTTCTACTATTACCTTTTAAACATTATGAATAAATGCCTTAACGGAAAGTAATGTCATCTTAGTATACAAAATATAAGTGTGTTTATTCAATGCTTACAACATTTTGGATTTATTTTTTTTAAACTATAACATCGGTTGTAATACTATTTTTCCCATAGTTTATTTACGTAGAGAATTTCAATTATACAAAATGTACGATCAAATTGTACATTTCCAACTTAGTACACTATAGCTTATATTAAGCACAACCTGAACCCATGTCATCGACACGGGGTACATACTATATATATAAATTACATAATATTTGCAGTAAACCAGTCCATGCGCGAAGCGCGTGCCTTGATCACGTGCGAAGCGCATGCCATCATCACGCGTGAAGCGCGTGCCATTACGCTCGCATATAATAAGGTCACATTTGGTCTAAATTTAGGGATTTAGAAAGCTTTTAATGAGTGGACAAAATATATTTTAATATAATAGTTGAATATATTGTTGTAAACCTATTCCATTTTGAATAATTAAAGAATTACAATTTTATTTGGTAAATTCTGTAGATGAGAATAGGATATGGATTAGAATTGCAATTATGAAAAATTGCCTATGAAAGAATAAATGTAAGGTTATTTACATTGTTTATTTACGTCTAGATTATTTAAGCTTAAATTTAAATAAATGGGAAAAGGTTATTTTCTAAATTTATATGTATGAAATAAGTTTTAGGACAAATTTTCAAAATAGGCTTATTTTTAAAACTTATAGCATCTTTAGTTTAGATTTGAAACTATTAGAAGAAATAGACTTGTTTTGACCACCTTAGCACTGAGGTGGCCATTATTTTAAAAAAAATACGTCAGGGCGCACTTGTGAAGTGCGCCTCTTAAAATATATAATGGCGCACTTGTGAAGTGCGCTTGTTAACAGCTCCTATTTCACCCTTACTCTCACTGTACCACTTACTATCACTGTTTTATTCCCAAATTTTTAGCTTATAATTCTGTAGAAATGTTTGTGTTTAATTTACTAAAGGAGCATGCATACCTGCATCACAACGTAACAACAAACAAGTCAAATCCTTTTTGTCTACCTATCCAAATTCCATCCATCCACACTTCCTTCCTCCTCAAACAGTTGGTGTAGATCTTCAAGTGCGATCAATCTAAACTGGCCACCTCTAAACCAACTCCAAAATCGATATAGATAAGTGCCTCTTCTCTCAAAATAGAATGGCCGAGGCTTGAAATCAAGACTAACGCCGCTGCCGTAGTGAATGAGCATCATCGAGAAACTAAAAGATGCCTTTTTTTTTTGAAATTATACGGTCTGCAATGATGGAAGGGCACTATACATGTGGTTACGTGGCCCTAGTTACTTTTGTTTCTACAAAAAAGGCTTTGTGTAAAGGAGGATTAGGCATTGGTAACATAATTTAGTTGAACAAGGCTGCTTTCGTTCAACACAATTGTCAAGTAGCTCTCTTTGTTGCCAAAAGATTTATAAGACAGGTGCGGCATGGGACAAATATCATCATTTTTAACCTGGGAAAAGGAAAAGTTTAAGTTAGTTCTCTTGGTTTTTCAGTCATAGAAAGGGATTGAAATACACGAGATTTAAATTGAGCCCTGGTAAAATAGGAGCTACTGTTAAAGCTCATAGCAGACGCACCTTGCAGATGCACTTGTAAAAAATTAATGGGCGCACTTGAGAAGTGCGCCCATGTATTTTGCGCCCTTAAATATTTTAAGGGACGCACTTCACAAGTACACCCGATGTTTTTTTTTAAAACGCTGGCCACCTCAGTGTTGAGGTGGCTAAAACAAGCCTATATTTGCTAATAGTTTCAAAATTAGCCTAAATCTGGTATTAGTTTTAAAATAAAGGCTATTTTGAAAATTTGTCCTAAGTTTTATTCATCTTTTGGAAATAGGTTGATGTTTTGATCTATTGGGATGGATATTAAGGCAATTAGACTTCTATAGTTCATTTAGGTCAAATCCTTATAAATTATAATGTGTGGAATTATAAGGATTAAATATGTGATTTTACTAAAAGAAAGAGACATATAAAATAAGGGTAGTTACCATATTTATATTGTCTATTCCAATTAATAAAAAAGAATTTCTCATAATTAAAAACATCACACAAAGTTTCTTTTTTGGTTAAAATATTGAAATGGACTTTGTATCCATTAAGGGTAAAACAAAGTTCTAATTTATTAAAATATGGTAGGTTCCAAGAATGAAATAATAAGAAAATGAATATATAAATGGTTAATGGGTTCGAGAATGAGCGTAAATGTTACAAGCCAAGTTTTAGCGGGCATAATTTTTTCGTAAAATGCTAAAATCCAAGTTGAGAAGGTTTGTATGGTATTCTACAGAAAGGCAAAGATAACATATACTAGAACTGACAATAAAATATCTCACAGAGGAATGAATAAAATATAATAGTATGTAAATACTTATCATAATAATTATACTGTAATGACCCACCTTCCCAACCATCGAAAGTCGACACTAAATACAACCATTGTATTTTAATGTCGAGCATCCAATCATCGAAAACATAGATTGTTAGGATAAAAAGAAAAAAGAAAAGAACAGAAGAAACAGAGAATCTCACAGCGAAAACGACAACATATAATAATAACTAGTATTTTTTGCCCGCTTTGCTGGGCATTAAAATTTATTTTATTAAAAAAAATACTGTAATGATTAAATATCAAAAATAAAAGAAAATTAAAGTATTGTAATTAATATTAGATAGTTATATATATATGGCATTATAAACAATGTATGAGTAGTTGTTGCTCAATGTATGATTTGTTATTAAGTTTTAAATAGATTTTTTATGTATAAGAGGCATTCTAACTTAAAAAAATATCAAATTACAACATAAAAATAAACATCCATACTAGAAAAATACATTAACCAATAGCAGTTTTCAGAGCAAAATAAATATAAGATCATGAATATATTAAAATACAATTCTTTTAGTATAAATTACCTCCCATCTAAGTATGTTTTAATCTCATTTGCTGTTTTCTTCTCCCCAGATTGTTGATCTAAAATATCCCTATTATAATATCGAACCAAAAGATCCCTATTATAAGGAACCACCCACTGGTTATCTAAATCTGTATTTCTAACTCTGACAGTATGTTTGGTCTTTCTTCTCCTGTAAATTGGAAATCCGCACTCATCAAACATTGTACTTGAAGAATACCAGAAAAAGAAAAATTAGAGTTAAATACAAAAAATAATAATTTATATTTTAGAGTTGAATAAAGTTTTTGATCATACTTTTTTGGGAATTTACTTGTACATTTAGAAACCTTCATGCAAGGTGATTGAAATCCAGGCCTGCAAGGACCATGTATCATAAATTGTTTAACAACCGCATATCCATATGGATCTTTCTCTTCATCAGGGATCTCTGCACATACATACTTATCAATATTACTCTTCAAATCCTTCTTACCACTTTCTTCTAACCATATTAACATATGCGCATGGGGGAGTCCTCTTTTTTGATACTCAACAACATACATAACTAAAAATTAATTTTTTTCCAAAACATTATTAATATGAATTGAAAGAAAATAATAGCCAGCATGATAAATAATTTTAAATTATGAAATATGTGATATTATATTTAGGAGAGAAAACAAACTTGTTGCACATGGTCCAAATTAGCATTTGAAATATTTGAAGGTTTTGATGAACATTGTGGGCAATACAAAACCATTTAGGAATACAAAATCACACAATGTTCACATGTAAACCTTTTCAGATAATATAGCTTAGCAATACAAAAGATCACACATGACAACCATTTAGGAATTAAAGGCTAAAATCAACAGCACTCTTTATCACAACAATTTGGAGTTGGCACAGTAACACATTCGAAAAAACAGTGAAAGGAACTACAGCTCTTGCGACAACCCTCGTTGCACTTTCCAAAGTCTGCAATGCTCCCACCAACCAAACAAGAGAGCAGTATAGCAAATAACATGATAAAGTTCAATTTTCCTTTGCTAGTCGCCATGTATTTTGATATTCTTACGGATCGTTTCCTTCTCTTGATGTTTTGATGTTTGCTACACTCATTTATAGGGCAGAGGAATACAGTGCAAGGCCTTTAGAAGGAAGGAAATAAATCCTTTTTATATAAATCTCATGTAAACAAAAATAATTAGTTTCTAATTAATGTCTATATGATATGCTTTCATTGTAATAAATGTCATTAACTTTCTATCCTTTCATATTTTTTCATTTATAATTTTTCATTCATGTTTTCTATTTTATGTTTTCCTAGGTTGTGTCTCCACTGTATGGTAATATTTAAATATAGGCACAAAGACTAATTTTGGGAAAAAATAATTCTGGAAATTTTTTCGAATCAAAACTTCTTTACCATATATACAAAATTAATTGATTGTATCATGTAAAGATGAAATAATTTGAATACTTTTGTATTTTCTCCTAAAACATGAATTTTTATTAGTTACGAAATTAATGATGACTTATTGTATTCCTTTTTTATTACTTGTTATCCCGGTGAACATTGACTGACCAAATAAATAAATTTATGTTGAATAAGGATTTAGAACATAAATGCTGGCTAACAATTTTAGGAAAATGTTAAGATGACTAAATTACATGAGTCCTGCTACATGGCCCCGAAAATAGGGCGTCAATATGTGCGAATGCCCCGACAATTGTAACGACCCAGAAAATCTGAACCAATTTAAAATTTTTAAATTGGCTAAAATAATGGATTTTAAATATTTAAAATAAATATTTTAAATAATGGCGATGAAAACTGAGTTGAAATCGACATTTGAAAACCAATATAATTAATTATAATTATATATAGAATTGAAAATGGCGCGGTAGTTCGATAATTCGATTTCAAACTTCAATTGAATGTACCGGATGCAAAACAATCCGGATTTTAGTGAAACCAAAAATAATGGAATCTAATTGATAATATCTTTCCAACGAATCTGACAAATCGAAATTTGATAGCGAGAATCAAAAGATATGTCCAGTGGAAAATTCTGAATAGTAGTTATGGAATTCAGGCCCTTAAAAATGGACATTTTGCAAACGACCTCGGATTTCGATGAAACCACTTTTGTTAGATCCGCAGTGTCAAGTTATTGTTAGATTCCAAATTTCATAATTTTTCGAATCAATATGTGAGCGTGGAAAAGGAAAACGCGTTTGACCAGTTTCTGTTGAATTTAATCGACTGGAAATTGGCCATTTTGCAAACGGTCTCAGAATTCGACGAAACTAGTTTTGTTAGGACCGTATCGTCAATACAAAGCTAGAAAATATTTTTCGAGAATTTTTCTAGTTAGTATGTGACCCCGGTAAATTGAAATGTACGTTTAAAATTCAATATAGTGATTTAAATGTAAATTCAACGGAAACTGATTGTAACGATCAAATCAGCTTGCGATACATATCCCATTGTGTTCGGAATGGGGGTATAACGCTATGGACGGCAGGTGGTGGGCCTCGTTTAGAGGTCGTATGTAAAAGTCAACTTTTTGCATAATTAAATAATAATAATAATAAAAAATAAAAAAAATATAATTTCCCTCCCCCCTTTATCTTCGTTCTGCCCCCCCCCCCCCCCCCCCCCGTTCACTTTTATTTCAAAACGAGAAAAGAAAAAAAAACCATAAAGACGATCGACAGACCGCCACCCCACGAGCGAAGTCGCCGACGAAGATCCCGCACCTCCCTGAAGCCTCGGCGCCCCCCCTCGAAGCTCGCGAAGACGTCGCGCCACCCCCCCCTCGAAGCAACTCCTCCTGCCACATCGTTAGAAACCCTAGCGTCGCCGCACCTCATCGAGCAAACCAGCGAACGCCACCCTCGAAGCTTGCCACCGACGAACTACAGAAACCCCCCCTCCCCCCCCCCCCCCGTAAGTTTTTGTTGTTTTATTATTTTATTTTTAAGGGTTTAAAAACTGTTTTGTTTAAATATGAAAAACCGATTTTTTTTAAGTGTTTAAAACTGATTTTAAAAGATTTAAAAACTGTTTTGAAAAGCATTTTTAAAACTGATTTTAAAAGATTTAAAAACTGTTTTGAAAAGCATTTTTAAAACTGATTTTAAAAGATTTAAAAACTGTTTTAAAACAGATTTTAAAACTGATTTTATAAAAGAAATAAAAACTGATTTTTTAAAAAAAGAATAAAAACTGATTTTGTTTTAAAAGTAAAAACTGATTTTAATTTTAAGTCAAAAGAAAGGGGTTTGAACTTTAAAACAGATTTTAGTTTTAAGTTAAAAGCAAAAGGTTTAAACTTTAAAAAGATCAGATTTGTGGAAAAGTAAAAATCATATTTTTATATATCGAAAGTCGAAGTAAAAATCATATTTTTATATATCGAAAGTCGAAGTAAAAATCATATTTTTATATATTGAAAGTCGAAGTAAAAATCATATTTTTATATATCGAAAGTCGAAGTAGAAATCATATTTTTATATATTGAAAGTCGAAGTAAAAATCATATTTTTATATATTGAATAACATCTTAAAAATTCGATTTTTACATATGTAGAGAATACGGGCGAAAGCGAAAAAAGGCGAAGATTTCTCTAAAGGAAGAATCATAGTTGGATAGCTATTGGTGAGATTTTTGATTTAAAATTTATATATATATATGTGTGAAGTAAAAGTGAATTGCTATATATAAATATATATATATATATATATATATACGCCCCTCGTCCACAAACCATGGACGATATTTATTGGTTGAAATTGTGGTGAAAATTGATTGATAGCGATTGATTGTTTGGGATTGTTTGTGATTGATATTGGTTGATTGAGGTTGAAAAATACTCATTGTGGTTGAAAAATATTTGGTTGAAACCACATAGGATTAGTTTGTGGAAATGAAATAAATATATACATGCCGCCTGCGTGCGAACTAGATGCATGATCCCCATTGTCAAAAACCGCGAGGTTTTAAGGTAGAGCGAGGAGCCGTACTAGGGACGGTCCCGGTTTAACTACCCTGCCGTTATGCTGCCGAAATTTTGAATAATATTTGTGTGTTTGAATTATTTTCATATGCTTAAACTATTGAAAACATTCATGTGTTGAATTGATATTCATTCGTTGTTTAGAAATTCATGTGTTGAATGGTATTCATATTTTGAAATAAATTGTTGGATAATAAAAATCACATTTTTATCTATATATAGAAACCATTGAAAACATTCATGTGTTGAATTGATATTCATTCGTTGTTTAGAAATTCATGTGTTGAATGGTATTCTTATTTTGAAATAAATTGTTGGATAATAAAAATCACATTTTTATCTATATATAGAAACCATAGAAAACATTCATGTGTTGAATTGATATTCATTCGTTGTTTAGAAATTCATGTGTTGAATGGTATTCATATTTTGAAATAAATTATTGGATAATAAAAATCACATTTTTATCTATATATAGAAACCATAGAAAACATTCATGTGTTGAATTGATATTCATTCGTTGTTTAGAAATTCATGTGTTGAATGGTATTCATATTTTGAAATAAATTGTTTGATAATAAAAATCACCTTTTATCGACTATATGAACTATATAGAAAAATAGTGTTTTGAAATGAATCGTTTTACAATAAAAATCACATTTTTTTATTGTATGCATAAATCGTTGAAATGTGAAGTGTTAAAAATAGCCACTTGTTCAAAATAAACATATATGAGATGAAATATTCATTAATTAGCTAATGAAATGATTTGCACCTATGTATGTAACATTAGAATAAATGGTGTCTTTAAACCAAACAGAAATCAAATATGAAGTTGAATAGAAAAGGATAAATGATAAGAACTGTATATATATGTATATGCATATTCATTGAACAGGTTATAGCAAAGGGGCTAGAGAAGAGGAATAAAATTTTGTGCCCGACAAATAGGTACACATTTACTGATTTGTTTGGGTGATGATTTTGAGCCTGTTGGCTAGCCGCTTGGCTTTTTCTTTTTCTTTTTGAGATTAGAAGGACCGGGAACGCTATTTGCGATTTCCCGATGCTCCCGGTGCAGGGGAGGTTATGGCGAAATTTTTCCAAAATTTAAGGTGTTAGAAAAATATTTGAAGTGAAAACAATATTGAAATTGTTGAATGAACTATATTTATATAAATATATAAATATAAATAAAATTAAAACGAAACGAAGCCGTGCAGTTCGTGTTTTGAAACCGTGTTTTCAAACGACTAGTGCGGGAAATCCGACCATTGGATTTTCCCAAAACCTCAACCGTCGGGTTCGCCTTGGAATAATCTTTCCAACGGCACCAACCTTGTGAAAATCCAACGGTGGGATTGTCTGGAATGTTTAATTCAAATTTGAAGAAAAACAGCGCCAGAATCGATTTTATTTATATATAAATATAAATAGAATTATATTTAATCGAATAACGACGCTGCAGTTCGTATTTTGAAATCGAAATTTCAAACGATTGTACCGGGAGATCCGACCATCGGATTTTCCCGAATCTGGAACCATTGGATTCGTTTTGAAAAGACCTTTCTAATGATGTAAATTTTGTGAAGATCCAACGGTTAGATTTTCAGATATGTGTAAATCAAATCTGAAGAAAAACAGCGCCACGGCCACGTTATGGCCCGAAGCGTCGTTTCGAATAAATTAGCTATTTTAAAATAAATAAAAATAGCGATAAATAGTTATAAAATATCATAAGCGATATGGAATGGAAATAAACTGAATTTGCTTGATTTATGTGATATTTGATGGTTGAAGGTGTTTGGTGTGAAAATTACATTAAAGAACAAACGTGATGTTGTCAAATAATTTAACCATTGAAATAAATCGATTTGAAATTCTAAATATACGTGAATTATTTGAAAAGGCCGAGTTAATTCTCATTTCGAATAATTGACCGACGATTGAAAGTCGAAGATGAAGACGATGGTCGAAGACCGGAGATCTTCACCTCGTTTGGATGGTAACCGAGGTCCTGATTGGGAGGCATCCCGAAATATGGATAATGAGTGGTGATCGTCCAGACATACGTGTTGGTCGATGGGTTTGCGAGGTATTTAGTGCCTCCGGTTTCGTTCAGACCCAGAACGGACTTGTAAATGGACTGTGTGTCCGACATGGGAATTTGTTCTGTGTGATTGATAGCCATCAGTTGCACGGTGTGAATTGCCTATGTGGCATGCTAAGATGCAGTGATCAGGGCTTCTGTTGAAAAGCAAAGTCTTGTGGTGATGATCAAAGCACCGCCTGTGTGGCGTAGCTTTGTGTATAACGTGAATTCGCGAGCCTCACACCCCGGTATGAACCTAAAACGGGAGAGGACATCAGGGAGGGCATGCGTTTCTTCCTAGCTAGGGTGGTGTCAGTGACCTACCAGCCCTGACATTTATATACTTTTCACCTATGTGGTTGTTGCTGTTGCGAGGCGCCTCGGTTTGATCGGACGATCCGGGTCCGATGGAGTCATTCGTTGGCTCGTTTACGCCCCAAAGGGCGGGGAAACGTATTGTTCAGGCATAATAATCCACATCGGTGGACCGGCCCTGACGATCCAAGGGGCAGTTGCGGCTGTTCCTGAGGCTCGGGCTAGGCAGTCTCGAATTCGGTAAGGACTATCTTTTGCCTTGGTTCATGACGGAAATCCAATTTCCAAATACGTGATCGTGCGGTTTTGATTGTATACCTATATATGGCGACATAGTGGTATGGGGCATTAATGCCGTCTATGATTGATAGTTATGATTTGAAATTGCTTTCAAAACATATAAACACTAGAAATAATATCAAATGCCTTTGTTTTATTCGTATCAAGCATATTTTGACCGTTATAAGGTAAAAACTCTATCCTCCGGTTTGCGTTGCATTGTGTGATGGGAACTGAGTCTTATAACGGCTTCATTTTTATAAAGAGCATAGCGATGTTTAAAAGAAAGATTTGTTTTAAAGCACTGGCGATCCAATGGAGTAAACCCGTTCCACGAAAGTGGCGTGGTCCTGTGATTAGCCAATTATATATGTGTTGAGTGGATTTCTCATACCAGTCCCATGACTGACTCGTAGTTTGTTCACTTTCAAACTCGGGTGCCCCTTTTTCTACACGGGCAGCCTTGTATTCAGGTTTAGCTGGTTCTCTTCTGGATAGCTGGAGCTGAAGATGGATTCTATCATTTATTTCTTTTTATGCTGTTCAGCTCCTATTGTACATATTTTGCTTATTTCCGCTGTAGACATTTATGTATAGCTGAACTGTATTTGTACTAAGTAAGATCCTGTATACTGTGTAACTCTGATGATTACTTTTATCCAGTATATTTTGTTGTTCATTCTGGTGTATTTATTTAATTCTGTTCTGCTATTATCTGTTTCTGTGTTATATTCCAAAGATAACCTTGTTTCCGTGAGAACGGGAAATCGGGTCGTCTCAACAATTAAGGGGAGCCGTGTGATTCATGGGGTGGAAAGGGGGAAAACTTTACAACAGCCGTCTGATTAGTTTTCCGCGCATTTTGACAAAATCGGCTTCGGGCCTTCTAGCATTAGTGAAAGTACATACATATATCTTCTCCGTTGTAATTGTATATGGATAATTTAGGTATTTAAAATAAATTTCCTTATCTTTTAATAATTATTTATTTGTATCATGTAAAGATGAAATATTTTGAATACTGTTGCATTTTCTCCTAAAACTTGAATTTTTATTAGTTACGAAATTAGCTCTTTTAATAATTATTTATTTAACCTTAACATATGCCATTAGGCATACATTAACAAAACTTATAACTTTGATTGATTAAACATTGATCTTATCATTAAATGTTAATTGATTTTCACATTACTTTCTTTGGATTCAGATGTTAATCTCAATACCTCATCTAACATTTTATTTAAATCTATATATTACAGTATCTTTTTGTAGAAGCATCTTGTTGACAAACTCTTTTTTATGTTCATTAATAATTTTATTTTCTTTTTCTTTCAATGACATTTACAATACATATATTGCAACAATCAAGACTAATAAACTAATATAAATAACTCGGATAAGGATTTAAAACATAATTGATGACTTATTTTATTCCTTTTTTATTACTTGTTATCCCGGTGAACGTTGACTGACAAAATAAATAAATTTATGTTGATTAAAAATTTAAAACATAAATGCTGGCTAACAATTTTAGGAAAATGTTAAGATGGCTAAATTACATACATATATCTTCTCCCTTTTAATTGTATATGGATAATTTAGGTATTTAAAATAAATTTCCTTATCTTTTAGTAATTATTTATTTAACCTTAACATATGCCATTAGGCATACATTAACAAAACCCATAACTTTGATTGATTAAACATTGATATTATCTTTTAGTAATTGGTATACATGTTGTTCAGAAAGCAGGTTGGATTTTTCCAAATACAGCGTATATATTATGTAACCATCATTTATGTCATTTTTACTTTACAGATGAGATTTAATTATATATATTATGTAACCATTTATTGTATATATTATATAACCATTTATTGTATATATTATATAATCATTTATTGTATATATTATATAACCATTATTCTTGTCATTTCTATACAATATGGTATATACTTGATTGTTGGAATCAAAATTAATTTGTTCCATACCTGATTCAATTTATTAGTGCAAAAATAGAATGAATAATTAAAAGTTTCACATGATTCAATTCAGCTGTAAAGTAATTGCAAAAGAACTCCTTTTATAACTTATCTCAATTGATTGTTGTTTCCTTAAATGTCAAATCATTTAAAGGTTTAATAAACAGTAAAAAAACCCAATGTAAAGTAAAATTAAAAAATAATAAAGAAAAAAAGAAAGAGTTTCATATATTAAAAATATGAGAAGTGAATATTTGGTAAGAACATAAAACTAAAGGTTGATTAACAAATTGGAATATGGCAGTCAATTAAGTGCAAATTGGTATACATGTTTTTCAGAAAGCAGTCAGTTAAATGCAAATTTGTATATACTTGATTGTTGAACTCAAAATTAAGTTGTTTCATACCTGATTTAATTTATTAGTGTAAAAATAGAATGAAATAATTAAAAGTTTCACATGATTCAATTCAAATAAACCCGGAAGCAATTTCTGGAAAAAGGAAACAAAATTAGCATGAGAAGAAACAAAAGTAAAGTCAGTCATACATGCAACGTGGCAACAACAGAATATAATATAATCATAAAGCTAATGAGCGCATTAAAATCAGAGCAGCTCTTATATGAAAATAAAGGTTTTATACACCGTAAATTCAACCAAAAATCATCATCAACAAATGGAAGTGATTTGTATTCGAGCCAAAACTCAAGAACAAATTCAAATAAACCCTAAATCAAATTTCAACTCAAACCATCAAAGTTGAGCTCAAAGCGTAAAGTCAGAAACATAAATCGGAGAACACATACCATTGACCAAGTTGATATCCTTAATCCAAATAAAAAATTATTGAAAATCAAAATGGTTTTAAACAGTCTAAAAATTGAAATGGGAAAAACTTATATGCTCCTTCAAATAATCAACCAAAACAGATGTATATATATCTACACAGAGAGAGATCATAAATTCATGCGCTAGAAAATCAACAAACAAAAAGTAACATTAAAACCCAAAAATATACGAAGTACATAGAATTAGAAGGAATTGACCGACACAAAATCTAAGTCATTATCAGCATATTAAATGTAAAGTTTAAAGTAATAAAGTGAACTCGAATAAGAAAATTCATACCAAATTTGATATCAAAGAATCCTCAATTATCAAAGCCATCAAACTTGCAAAGCATCACTCCGTGGAATGGGAAACCTGTAGTAAACGTAAAAGGAAGAGGAGAAAAATTAAGAGGAAATGAAAAATGAGTAAAAAAATTATGCGTAGAACCAAATTAAGAAGAAGAGATCGTGGGAGATTGTGGAAAGGAATGGCATATGGTTAAGAAATGTTGAAATATTCTATTTAAACTATAGAATTCCAATTAATTTAAAAGCATTAATTTCAACATTAAATTCTAAAATAAATTTTAATTTCTGAAAGGTAAAAAATAGTTGTATTCTAATTATACTAATTGAAACATATTAATAACTTTACAAAATTCAAGAGGTTATTTGGTACTAACCATTGAATAGAAAGGAAAGAAATCAAAGAAGATAACTGTAGGTATACACATATATGTATATGTTGATAGATTTTACACATTTAAACAATTAAAATTAAATACACAGAGGTAGTTATATCCGAATTTTATGAAACTAATTATGACATATGCATTAGAAATGTTCTGGTATTTAAAAAGGGAAATATTTAAATTTAAAAATATTTTATTTTCAAAGAATTTATGGATTCTAATTAAAATCTCGCAAATGAATGAAAGTTGCATATTTTACTATGATAAGCATATATATGCAAATGGTTAAGAAATATTAAAATGTTGAAATATTCGATTTAAACTATAGAATTCCAATTAAAATTGTGCTCCTTTATTAGTTAATATGTTTCATATAATTAGTTTTTCATTCCTTAAATAAAATTGTGCTCCTTTATTAGTTAAATAAGTTAAGAGAATGGAAAGGAAAGGTTTCCTTCTGTGAATAAATTTAATAAGTAATCACCTTGCACAAATATGTATATAAGGGTATATTTGATACAATCTAATTTATATACACATTAAATTATAATAAAAATTTATTTGTGAAACCAAATGCAATATTGCTTTTATTTAAACGAAACTTAGAAAAGTTCTAAATGAATCTAGATTAATTAATAATTATATCGATATATGTTATGTTATTTTAATCTGTATAGGATAACGTAAGTAACGTATATAAGATAAAATTTGAAACTAATGAGATTTAATTAAATAAAAGATTAACGGACATTTCATGTCTCATATAAATCGATCGTTAATCAATTAGTCAATTTAATTAAAGGGAAGGAAATGTAAAGTTTTCTATCTCCAATTAATATCATTTGCAATCCTTGTCAGTTTGAAATAAGTTAAGTGAAGAAATCGAAAATTTTCATTCCTTAAATAAAATTGTGCTCCTTTATTAGTTAAATAAGTTAAGAGAAAGAAAGGAAAGGTTTCCTTCTCTGAATAAATTTAATAATTAATCACCTTGCACAAATATGTATATAAGAGTATATTTGATATAATCTAATTTATATACTGTGACGACCCCAAACCCCGATAAGACGGTGGCGAGGGTAATCTTTGGGATATAACACATAAACAGATAATAACAGAACAGAAATAAATAAATACACCAGATAATGTACAATAGAATACACTGGATAAACATAATCATCAGAGTTACACAGTATACAGGATTATACTTAGTACAAATACAGTTCAGCTATACATAAATGTCTACAGCGGAAAACAAACATAATATGTACAATAGGAGCTGAACAGCATAAAAAGAGATAAATGATAGAATCCATCTTCAGCTCCAGCTATCCAGAAAGAGCCTGCTAAAACCTGAATACAAGGCTGCCCATGTAGAAATAGGGGCACCCGAGTTTGCAAGTGAAACAAACTACGAGTCGGTCATGAGACTGGTATGAGAAATCTACTTAACACATTTTACAATATGGCTAATCACAGGACCACGCCACTTTCGCGGAACGGGTTTACTCCATTGGATCGCAAGTGCTTTAAAACAAATAAATCTTTTAAACATCGCAATGCTTTTTATAATAATGAAGCCATTATAAGACTCAGTTCCCATCACACAATGCAACACAAACCGGAGGATAGAGTTTTACCTTATAATGGCCAAAATATGCTTGATACGAGCAAAACAAGTCATTTGATATTATTGCTAGTGTTTATATGTTTCAAAAACAATTTCAATCATAATTATCAATCATAGACGGCATTAATGCCCCATACCACTATGTCGCCATATATAGGTATACAATCAAAACCGCACGGTATCGTATTTGGAAATTGGATTTCCATCATGAACCAAGGCAAAAGATAGTCCTTACCGATTCGAGACTGTCTAGCCCGAGTCTTAGGATCAGAACGCATCGACCCTTTGGAGCCACAGGGCCAGTCCACCGATGTGGATTAAAATTCCTGAACACTGCGTTTCCCCGCCCTTTGGGGCGTAAATGAGCACAATGACTCCATCGGTCCCGGATCGACCGATATATCCGAGGCGCCTCGCAACAGCAACAACCACACAGGTGAAAATAATATAAATGTCAGGGCTGGTAGGTCACTGACACCACCCTAGCTAGAAAGAAACGCATGTCCTCCCTGGATCCTTCTCCGTTTCTGGTCCATACCGGGGTTCGAGGCTTGCGAATTCACGTTATACACAAAGCTACGCCACAAAGGCCGTGCTTTGATCATCAACCACAAGACTTTGCTTTTCAACATAAGCCTTGATCATCTGCCACTTAGGCATGCCACACAGGCAATTCACTCCATGCGATTGATTCCTATCGATATATAACCTCTGAGCTCGTATGTCTCAGAGAATGGCGTTAAGCAAGAGAATAAATTCTCCGCCGCCAAACAGATATATATTTAATAGAGATCAATCAGCACAGAACAAAATCCAATGCCAGACACATAGTCCATTTACACGTTCATTCTGGCTCTGAACGAAACCGGAGGCACTCAATACCTCGCACATCCGTACAATCCACAAGTACGTCCGGACGGCTACTACTTCAACCCCTTCTAGGTAGCTACTCCTATCATGAGCATCAGTAGCACCCCTCCATTCGACGTGAAGATCATCGGTCTTGCACCGTCTTCATATCTTCGACTTTCACTCGTCGATCAATTATTTGAAATGAGAATTAACTCGGCCTTTTCAAATAATTCACGTATATTTAGAATTTCAAATCAATTCATTTCAATGGTTAAATTATTCGATATCACTAATTCTGTTCTTTAATGTAATTTTCATGCCAAACACATTCAACCATCAAATATCACATAAATCGAGCAAACTCAGTTTATTTCCATTCCATATCGTTTATAATATTTTATCACGATTTATCGCTATTTTTATTTATTTAAAAATAGCCAATTTATTCAAACGACGCTTCAGGCCGTGGCGCTGTTTTTCTTCAGATTTGATTTACATATATCTGAAAATCTAACCGTTGGATCTTCACAAATTTTATATCATTAGAAAGATCTTTTCAAAACGAATCCAATGGTTTCAGTTTTGGGAAAATCCGACGGTCGGATCTCCCGGTACAATCGATTGAAGTTTCGATTTCAAAATTCGAACTCCAGCGTCGTTATTCGATTTAATTTAATTATATATATATATATATATATATATATAATTGATTCTGGCGCTGTTTTCCTTCAGATTTTAATTAAATATTCCAGACAATCCAACCGTTGGAACTTTACAAAGTGGGTGTCGTTGGAAAGATATTTCCAAGGCGAACCCAACGGTTTCGGTTTCGGGAAAATCCGATGGTCGTATCTCCCGTAATCATCATATGAAATCACGGTTTCAAAACACGAACTGCAGCTTCGTTATTCGATTTATTTTATTTATATTTATATATATATAAATAAAATTCTTTCTTCGATTTCAAAATTATATTCACTTCTTATATTTGATAAAAATGATATTTTTATCAAACAGATATTTATTTCAACACATCACTATTTTTAACAACACATATATAATAAAAATGTGAATTTTATTATAAAACAATTTATTTCAAAACACGATTATTTTATATAGTTCAAACAGGTGATAAAAATGTGATTTTTATTATAAAACAACTTATTTCAAAACACGATTATTTTATATAGTTCAAACAGGTGATAAAAATGTGATTTTTATTATAAAACAATTTATTTCAAAACACGATTATTTTATATAGTTCAAACAGGTGATAAAAATGTGATTTTTATTATAAAACAATTTATTTCAAAACATGATTGTCACTCAACACATGAATTTCTGTTCAACACATGAATTTCTATTCAACACATGAAAATAAATCAAACACAGAATTATTTCAGAAAATTTCGGCAGCATAACGGCAGGGTAGTTAAAACTGGCACCGTCCCTAGTACGGCTCCTCGCTCTACCTTAAAACCTCGCGATTTTTGACAATGGAGATTTTCAATATCTAGTTCGCACGTAGGCGAATTTTCCCATATACTAATCCTATTGGGATTTCAATCACAATCAATCATTTCAATTCAACCATTCATGATATTCACCAAATTTCACATCAACCAATAATCCAAACAATATCACAACCAATAAATATCGTCCATGGTCTGTGGACGAGGGGAGTATATATATATAGATATACGTATATAACTATATTTCGATTTCACTTCAATATCATTTCAATTTATTTCAACACATATATAATTTTTACAACGCATATGTAACTTATACATCGAACATACAACTTATACAACGCTTATACATGAGGTGTACAACGCTTATATTACTCATACATCGACTATATAATTTATACATCGTCGTTTTCCATATTGTTTTTAAATTAGAAATCTCACATTGGGTTCCACTCCACCAAAAATTGTAGAAGGCTCAGAAAAATATGCGGTCTCTTCTAAAATGTAGAAGATGTCCTCACGGTCCCGGCGTCTCCTGTTTCACAGAATTTCGACCACAAACGAAAAAGATATGATTTTTATAGTGAAATCAAAATTCGTAGCGTTTAGAAGTGCTATAGAACGGTTAAAAATAAAACAGCCATTACCTCTCTGATTTGTTCAAAACTAGTTTTGATTCTTGATTCCAATCCGCTACGCGATACGAAGATCGGGTTGTACCACGTCGAAGAGGGGCGAGAGGCGCTCAGGCGCGTGGTGGTCCCCCTCAGATCGACGGCGTACAGAGGGCACGGCGGCGCAAAGAACAGAAAAAACCAATCCTTACATGGATTTGAAGAACTCGGGAAGATCTACAAAAAGCTTAACTGGAGCAAGCGATTTCGTGGAGAGATTGGAGAGAAAAAGAGGAGGGAAGGTTAGAAGTTTTTCCGTCGTTCGAACAGTAGGGGGATCGCGTTTTTTCTAGCCAACGCGGAAGTGGAAGGAGGAATCTGATTGGGCAGGGGTTTTTATTTTAAATTTTAATTTAATTAAATCCGAAAATACCCTTTTCTCATACGAACTCCAATCCAACCCCAACGACTGTCATCCCTAGCTAAATACCCCCATTCCGAACACAATGGGATATGTTTCATAGGCCCATTCGACTGTTTCAGTCAGTTTCTCTTCAAATTAAAATATAAAACATTCAATATTTGATTTGAACGTACATTTCAATTTTCCAGGGCCACATACTGATTCTAAAAATTCCCGAAAAATAAATCTAGCTATGTTTTGACGATACGGTCCCAACAAAACTAGTTTCGTCGAATTCTAAGACCGTTTGAAAAATGGCCATCTTCTGGTCGATCCAATTTAATAGAAATTCACCAAACACATTTTCCTTTGCCACACTCACATATTAACTTCAAAAATTATGAAATTTGAAACCTAGCAATAATTTGACAACCCGGATCCAACAAAAGTGGTTTCATCGAATTCCGAGGCCGTTTGCAAAATGTCTATTTTCAAGGGCGATATATTCTCTATAGCGACCTTTCTGAAAATTCATTTAGCCATAACTTTTGACTCCCGCCATGAAACTTCGATTTTTCAGATTCGTTAGAAAGATATTCACTAACAAATTTAAATACTTTTGGTTTCACTAAAATCTGTTTTATTTTGCACCAGGTATAGTCAGTTAAAGTTTGAATTCAAAATTTGAAACTACAACGCCATTTCAGGCCTTGTTTAATTTTTAACATAATTATATTTATTTTCAAACATCGATTCAAACGTACTTTTCATCATTATTATTTAAAATATTTATTTTAAATATTTGAAATTCACCAAAATAGCCAATTTAAAAATTTTAAACTGGTTCAGATTTTCCGGGTTGTTACATATACACATTAAACTATATTAAAAATTTATTTGTGAAACCAAATGGAATATTGCTTTTATTTAAACGAAACTTAGAAAAGTTCAAAATGAATCTAGATTAATTATTAATTATATCGATATATGTTATGTTATTTAAATCTGTTTAGGATAACATAAGTAACGTATATAAGATAAAATTTGAAACTAATATGATTTAATTAAATAAATAGATTAACAGTTAAATAATTTGAATCATTATATCAAACCTTTTAGACTTTTTTGTTGAATATTTATTTATGTATTTAATATTTGCATGTGCTTGATAAGTTAGAATAATTATTCCTAATTTGTAACAATACATGTAATTTTTTTAATATATTGTCATCCATATGTAGTTTCAAATAATTTAAAAAACTACAATAAAATAATAATTTTAATCAATTTTATAGCATTACATAGTTGGAATAATTTAATATTAGTGGGAATAATTCAAGGTCGGACCAAAGGTTAGAATAATTAAATGACCTTGATAAATATAGGCAATTTGGGTATTTTACGGTCAAACCAATTAGTAATCATTAAAGATTAGTGGGAATTATAATATAAATAGATAATGACAAATGAACTGTCACTCCAAGATACCATGTGTATCAAAGTTAAATACAAATCATATCATGTGGACAGTTATAAAATTATAACCTTACAGATGCTGATAGGTAAAATAAAATACAATGGAAATAAAATAATGCCTCAAGCAAACTTCTAACTCTACTCCATGAGCTCCACATCCAACAAAAGACAACCTAGAAACAAGCTCGGTCTGACCAGATCATTTTAATGAAATAATACATGGATCGGTCTGGAATACCAACACGAGAATACTCATGTAGTAGGAAACCTGCAATAACTCTGTGATACCACGCCCCAAATCGCATAACGGATTTTTTACCTTACAAGAATAACAGATATGAATAAGCATCAACACAAATCAACATCATCGGAACAACAAGGAATGGGTGTCATATATAAAATTTTCCAACATAAAAGTAATAACAGAACAACACCCCCATTGAGAAGAGTGCATGGAACTTCTCGATGGAAACAAATAAACTAACCCAACAATTTGGACCGAACAAGGAAAAAGTTAGTTTTCCCAAAATAATTGGACCGCACTGCTTACTGCAGAGTAGGTCACTTACAACGACATCCAATCTCACTACGGATACAAATAATTAAACATCACGAAGGTTTTATCCTCCCAATGCAATTAAAATAGGAAAACTCATAAATTCGGAATTAAAGGAATAAAATAAGAATTTTTCTAACAAATGACTAGGAGGGTGCGCCCACCTTACCAAATAGTATGCCTCTAGATACGTAAGAACTACACTGTTCTCGGATATATACTAGCTGGACCCCGCCAACTTTACCGAGTATCTAAGTATTTCACATCTTATGTGCAACCAACCAAACCAACCCTAGAGTAGATGTCAAATTACCCTAATGGGAGAAACCCCACATAGCTAGATGTCCATCACTTTTTGGATTTAGTCATTTAACAACAAAGGGTAAAAACACTCAAAGAGCAACAATCGTTTTGATTTGACGATACAACTCAAGAAAGTTGAACCAACAGTTGTTAAATCAACTATCAGGAAAACTCAAAATGATCGTATATGGAAGCTAAATCGCATTTTCTTACCATTATTTATCGATCCCAAACTTATACCATCTCTCGGTTAAAAATAAAGTCGGATAAGTTGAGGTAGTGTTACCTCTAGGCATCGTCCGGACAATGTTTTCAACTTCGAGATAGAGGAAAGTCTCTATACCTTGAAATCTAGTGACAAGAGTATAACTAAATATTTTTAGTATAAGCAATATCATTTATGGAAATTTCTTTCCATATTCGTATCGAAAATATTTAAACTTGAAATCTCGAAACTGTGCTTGGTTTTCACATTTTAGATATTTGAATGGAAATATCTTTTTAGAAATAATCTTTAAAATATTAATTTTAAAGAGATTATTATTATTCTAAGTGTATTTAAAGGAAAAGTTGAAACCAATGTTAAAGTAAAACATCAATTTCTATAAAACCCAACACACCTTACACTTAGACAATTTCATAACCATTTCATTTTAAAAAGGGCATTCTTATTTAAAACTATCGTTTAAAAGATCTAAACAATATCACTAATCCCAAAAGGGTAATTTATTAGATTTAATTACTTTAATATACTTAAAGTAACTATTGAGCATCAAGTGGGACATTTTATACAATTCCCTTTTATAACTTAAACCCCTCTCTTAATATTCTCAAGGGAAAATAAGCCAACTATAAAATTTGTTCATTATTCCTTAAACAACATTAATTATTCCGTAAAATAATTAATCCTATTTATGATCTTTTATAATCAATAAGTTGCTTATTTACAAACCATGAATAAATCGATTCACTAAGTTTAAAACAATTTATAAACACTACACCAGAAATGCCAATTAGGCAGTGCTTATGGCCGTATCTAAATCGATTTGGCAGTGCTCTGGGCCGTATCAAAAAATGGCGTCTCTGTTACTTTGATACGGTCTTAAGCCGTATTAATTTACAAATTTGATACGGCTTAAAACCGTATCAAATTCATAATTTAATACGGTTTTAAGCCGTATCAATATATAAATTTGACACGCCTTAAAACCGTATCAAATTCCTGTATTGATACGGCTTAAAACCGTATCAAATTCCCATCACTACACTGTAAATGTCAATTAGGCAGTGCTTTGGACCGTATCAAATTCCTGTATTGATACGGCCTTAAACACTGCCTGATTCTTAAATAGATACGGCTTTAAGCATTGCCTGATTCTTAAATAGATACGGCCTTAAGCCGTAGCAAATTTAAAATAAAAAAATACAATTAGCTTTATATAAAAAAAACTTATTTGATGTTACAATGCCATCATAATAAACTAACTGGACAACAATTACATTTGTTTTCAATGACAAAATAGAGTACAATATTAGCTATCGTATAAATAGAATTTGCTTACATGAGAGCTCTACAATATTAGTATAACTTAGTGAAACAAAATCGACGACAAATGAATATTACAATATCATATATCGTCAATACACAAAACAAACTTATCTTATTGTTGAAAAGGAAAAAGAGAAAAAGAGTTAAATTTACAAATTATGTCATACATGGATGGATACGGATGATGACGATGATCAAAGCTACTACATCCCGAAGCTGCAGCTAACATGTTCTTGTGTGATGAACTGAAGGCGATCTCGCATCATGGTGAAGGTTGGGTATTTTGGAAGACATACGATGGAAACAAGTATGTAATGTTGGCCTCTTCTTTCATAGTCTCTTCTGCCATTTAATATTAAAGACTGAATTGAAGTACACAATAAAATACAGATAAATATCCAAGTCAAATATAACTACTGTTATTATTATTATTCAGAAGTAACTCCAACTTATACAGCAACAAGTCTGCAAACTGAAGAAGTTGGTGGTTGAAAAAGTGGTGCTCTTTCATCTAGAAAATTCTGTACCTTATGTGTCGCTACAGGACTACAAAGTAACATTTGTTGGATCTTGGCTGTAAATAACTGCAAATTGCATTGCTCAATAACTACTTAAATGTTGGCCTTACTCAAAAGCTGGCAAAAGAAGTTTGAGGTCAATTGAGAAAAAAGCAAGGGTAGAAAATTAAATTAAGTTCACCAGAAAACTATTTAACATTTAAACCCTCCAACCGTAAAGACAATAAAATACATACAGTAGGCCAAAAATGTTTTCCTTCCGTAGGGAGAGGGATTTTTGGTATTCAACCGTAAAGCAACAGCAATCCGACTCCCAATCAACGAAAAGAAATTTTTATTTAATAATAAAATAAGGCATCTAAATTTACCAAATTTATTATGAATGATGATATATATATATAACACATGACGAATAAGAGACTAAACGGTTTATCTTTATACATATTGCTCAACGGTATTTAACATTGTGCACCCATGTAAAGCAAATATAGTTGGAGGATATATACATCCATAAAACAGATGCATTACAAGAGTTCTTGCTCTCCATTCTAGTTACGATCCTTTCTTAATTTAGTTTCCATAATTGGTATAAATAAGATAAACGAAAAATGCTGCAGCTCATAGTTATATAAGACCTCTTGAAGATTGAAAATGAAGAATACCTTGAATTGTCTAGAAAGCTCATTGGCATGCAATATGTTTGCAAGCTTGGACTGCCCATAAGCACGGATATGGTAAATCCTTTTCTTTTTTATTTTATGATGTCATCATATTTGAATATTCCAGTGAAGAGAATAAAAATAAAGATGTATACTTGTTAGAAAACCTACCTTCCGATAAAAAGCGCAACATAAGATAAAGAAGCAGCAAGTGTAGCAAAGCTCAAATCGTACACGAAAACAAACAGGATGCTCAAGTTGACTTCTCCTACTTGATCATACCCTTCACTGCTAAACTGGAAAGTTCCACTATCCTGAACAACATCAGCATCATAGGTAGAACCGGATGAGTAGATTGGATACCTTTTCGCTTCATATATATTGCTCCAATATCAAAAAGGAACCATAACACACATTACCAAGCAGCTTACTATGAATCAAAGCAATACAAAAATCATTATCATTTCCACATAACCAGCACAACCATTAGGTGGCTGTGAATGAGAAAACTGAATCAAAACGGTTTAAAAAAGTTATAGGAAAATTACTGAAAGGCTTTAGCTACTGACACATATTTTTATACTCGTTTAGCATTCACAGCTCATAAGACTTTCTTAATATTGAGAAGACATATTTATATTTATTAAGCCGCCCACAGTCCTCCACATTAAGTCAGTACAATATTGGTTTCAATCTTGTTTCGATGCATAAGTTTCATGCACACATGAATACACATATACACACATAAATAGTTTGAGTATTTACATATAATTATGTGTTCATTATCATTTTAAATAATCATTAGTATAAACATATAGTATGCATACGCATGGGTATAAACAAACATAGCAATACATGTTTGCATAATCTTAACATTGAATCATTATTTAAGTAATTTAAAAGCAAAAGTAGAGGAACACATGTTACAGGGAAAAACAGCGTAAAACCACAGCAAAAAACACTCATTCTGTATTGAAATACTCACCAACAGGACATGTTTAGGTAGTGATAAAATGTTACATAATTACCTGTTAGTTCTTTTCCAGTTACTAGTTTTGAGTGATGCCTAAACTTGCATAAAGTTTTTGAGGTCCTTTCTGAAAATTTATCCAATAATTTATTTTGCTCTGTCTTTGTATTAATGGATTGTTGAAATAGTTTGAAGACGAAGCATTGACAAACTCTTATAATATACATCTTGTCCACTTATTGTAGCTTTCCTATTGTTTCATGTTTGATTTGAGTTACTTTGCAAACTCTGCTTTCTATTTCATGGCATAGTCAAACAATAAACAACAAAAAATAAAGGAAGAATTCTCTGTTGTGAAAAATGAATTAGCTTAATTCATGTACTAATGTCTATACACAACAACTACTACTACAATGCTTCTTCTCACTGAGCAAAGTATTATCATGGTGTGATGGATATTATAATGGAGATATAAAAACAAGGAAAATCACAAATTAAATGCCAACTGGATTTGAGGAAGAAGTACCTGGTTTACAATGAAACGAACAACTTAGCGAGCTTTATGAATATCTATCTGCAGAAAATAATGATAACACTCGGCAAATAAGCCGGCCTTCTACCTCATTATCTCCTAAAGACTTAACTTCAACTGGGTGGTACTACTTGATTTGCATGGCCTTCACATTTGGCCAAAGAGAAGGATTGCCAGGAAGAGCATTAGAAAGCAGTCGGTATGCCTGGGTGATTGGTGTCCAATTTGTAGACAAGAAAACCTTCTCACGTTCGATTTTAGCAAAGAGTGCATCAATTCAGACAGTTGTATGTATTCCTGTTCTGGATGGCGTTCTTGAACTTGGAACTAAAAAATTTGTATCGGAGGATTCGAACCTTGTACAGCAAATCATGGAAATGTTTTGGGGACAGCCACGACCAGTATGCTCCGAGCATTCAGCATCAAATTCCTGGATAGTAGAAAAGGATGAAAAGCAAAACATGGGCAACATTTTCAATGATGCGCTGTAAAATCCATTAACTATAGACAAAGATGGCTTCAACAACGATAACATGACACCGTTTTCTTTTGATTTACCTTTTAGGCCTAACGAAAATAACGAACAAATTCAGGAGATACTAATTGCTTCTTCGATGTCTAGTTCCTTGAATGATTCTTTTAAGCTCAGCACAATGAATGATTACATCCAACATGAAAATCTAGAAAATCTCATGGACAATATTTGCTATAAGAAGACACTTTCAGCTATTCTGAAGAGCTCGAAAGGTTTAAACTCTTCTTCGGTCTTTCCAATTGGTTCTCATGCATCAAGTTTTACGAAATGGGGAAGGAATTTGAGTGTGAATAATAAGGTAGATGGGGTGTCTCAGAAAATGTTAAAGAGGATTCTGATATATTCTTCTTGGTTTACAGAAGAATGTGGCAATAGAAATAAAGCTTCGAAACAAGAAAAAGACAATGTGGAAACAAGCCATGTATTGTCAGAAAGGTGAAGAAGAGAGAAGTTGAATGAAAATTTTCTTGTTCTTCAGTCGCGTCTTCCTTATGTGAGCAAGATGGACAAAGCATCGATCCTCGGCTATGCGATAGAATATCTAAAAGAGCTTGAAAAACGAGTAACAAAGCTCGAATCCTGCAAAAATAAAGTTGAAATACAAGCAAGAGAAAAACAGAATAAAACTGAAAGAAGTAGAGCAAAGAAGCGAAAAGCTTGTGATATGGTTCGATTGGAAGGTGCCCACCTATATGTTAGTGTGATTGAAAAAGAAGCAAATATAGAGTTGAAATGCACTTGGAGAGATACTTTACTACTAGAGATTTTCAGTTTGATAGATGAACTTGAGTTGGAAACTCAGTCAGTGCTATCTTCCAATGTGAATGGAATTCTTTCACTTACATTAAAAGAAAAGTGTAGAAACTCAACAATGGTATAACCAGGAACTGTCAAGATAGCACTTCGCAAAATTACTGGAAAATGTAAGTGCAAAATAAATCTTCTCATAAAAACAAGAACATATTGTACAAGGCTCTTATATTTGTTAAGAGATATTTATTATATGTTAAGAATTTATTTTTTAATGTTTAGAAATAAATAAATTTCAGTATTTATGATTTCCCTCATTACAACAATTTATTTTATTGTACAATTACTTGAGCTCTAAGCAACTGTTACTAAAAAAAAGCATGCATGTCATAGTAAGTAACTTGCTAATAAACTGATGTGCAGATACATTTATGTTTATAATTTATATTTATTGTTTGTAGGAAACTGAAGAACAGTACAATGATATTAACCAACTTAAAGTTAGGTACAACTGCTTTTTAAATTACACCGCAAATAATATTTACTGATCTATGTTATGTTTTAACCATAAACACTAAGGAACTGAACCTGACTTCTAAAACCTTTAGGGGAGATTGCTTCCTTATTGCACCAATTCTTTCCAAGCTCTAGAGTTCCATAATGAAGAGGTTCAACATGATACTTTTGTGGATTGCTGATGCTTCTACGTTCACTGCTGACCATAAAATCATTAAGGTCAATAGCAAACAACTTTGTACTAGACTGAGAAACAAGCTATCTTTAGAACATAGATCACCACTATACAATCGGATCCATAACTCCTCGTGCGATATAGGAGCCATTCTCAGCAATGACTGTGACAGCTCTTGTGGAAGCTCATTACCTAGTTAAAGTAATTAAGCACGATACAAGTCAGTATTGGATCCATAAAAATGGCTTAATTATACTACAAACTAAGGAACTTCAACAAATAACATTGCCTACTATCTCTTTTCAGGCTACTAAAATTTAAAGGTGGAAACCATAAGCACATACCCTGGAGAATGAAGAATTTTGGGGATCAGGTTGTACTTCCATTATCACATACCCTGGAGAATGAAGAATTTTTGGAAATTATTAAACTGGAAAACATAACTCACATTCAAGATGTCATTGTACCTCGGGATCTTTTTCACTTGCAGTCCTGCAGTGGTGTGAATGAGAATGCAGTTGGTAGCTGTGCAGAGCTAATCTTTGCTCCAATCGATGCATCTTTTGCTGATGATGCCCCTTTATTGCCTTCAGGCTTCCGCATGATGCCCTTTGACTCTTTGAATGAAAACTCAAGTCCAAATCGAACCCTTGATCTAGCATCTTCTCACGAAGTTGGATCGGTAAAAGGTAGAGTTGGTGGCGATTTGAACAAAAATTACGGAAGCATAAAATCTGTGATGATAATAGCATTCCATTAACGTAGCGAAGAATTGAAATTTTAGGGATTGGAAAATTTGGTAATTTATTTTGTTTTCGGCCGAAATGGAAAAGTGGAGAGAGAGAAAAGAGAAAAGAATGACACGGAATGGAAAAATTATCATTCCAATTTGATACGGGCTCAAGCACAATCAAAAGGAACCAATCCGAACCCTTGAAGATCTAGGGTGAGATTTCAATTGTTGAAGGTGACGCGGATTGCAAAAGAAAATTTGATACGGCTTATCAAATTTGCTACGGGTATAAGCCCTGTCAAATTTGATACGGCTTAAAGCCGTATCAGATTTCCACATCCTGGTGTGTCAAATTGGCTGTTTTGGTGTAGTGAAACCAGTTAAGTATTCTTAAATCCTTTATTTTAAACCAATTAAAGTTGTTCTGTTCATTTCATATGATCAATTCAATATTATTTAACAAACAAGCTTATGAAAACAGTCATATCAACCAAATCTCGTTACTTAAGATAAGATGTAGGAGATAAGGAGTCACTAATTTAAAAATATTATCAAACTTCAATTGATCATTAGTTAAAATCATTAATTAAAATAAAGTTTATAGCTAAATTTAATTATCATTGATTACAATGGATAATCAAATGTCGGTTCATTACTTATGTGCAAAATCAGATTCAGTTGTTATTTGTTAAAATAGATAATTGAATTTCATTATTCTTAACCCGAGTATTAAGTAAATTTATAAATATCATTAATTAAAATGATAATTTTATTCAAACATCGATTTCATGAAAACCCAAGCTTAAATTAAATAAAATGTTTATTTACTTCAATCACCAACAATATAATCAATTTGAGAACAAACATAAGTAAATTTAGGCTGTTAATGAACATAACAAACAGATTCCAGAAAATACAAATATAGACGAATGGAGGAATGAGAATAAATATGAGTAATCAAAGGAATTATTAATTCCATAACAACTACACATAGATGTGTACATTTCGGAGTGTTCCGTCGTGACCTAATTCGCTTCGTGTAACGAACTGGGATTTTCGACTACGAAAATCAACACAAAACTACCATGTTGACAATTCAGACATCAGAAATACCTGATCATTAATAGAAAGAAGTTAGAGAGTGAGAATAGATAAGATAGAAAATTAGAATAGAAGAAGAAGAAGAAGAAGAACACAATCAGAGTAAACACGAATCTCACAGCGGAACGAATAAAATATAATATATAACATAACTTTGCAATAAAACAGTATATATATATATAGAATAACATTATCAGAGTACAACACTTACACACAGCGGAAATAACAATAGCTATATAATCCTAAAGCCTCCTGCTTCAAGCTCCTCCAAGTATATCTGTAAAGACCATAACTACTTGATTGCCCGTACAAATTTGGGCACCTAAGAGTTTAGGGAAAACAAACAAAATAAACTGGGTCAGTCATGGGATTGGTGTGAGTAAACTCAAATCATTTGGTTTAACTTTTCAAAATCCTTTTCACAAGAAAATGTAATCGTACGACCGATCCACTCATAAACACGGACGGTTTTTACCTTACGATAACCCAAAACACTTTCAAAATCAATACTTTTCTTGATATTATAATAATGTCTAATCACAAGTAATTAACAATCTAGCAGAACGCTTGCATCTCACGTTCCACATATATAGTTTACAAACAAAACCGCGGGCGCTTATTGGAGATTGGATTCCGACTATGACAAGGTATGGGACCACTTGTCGATAGTGTATCTCTAGAGACGAATACACTGGGTTCAACAAGAACGTCTTGCAACCCGGCCCACACATGACCGACCACTCATTTCGCTTGAGTGTATCGAATGTATATCACCAACGGTTGGGAGCTACCCACCATTTCCCGAAAAGGGACAGCATCGAAAATAGATAAAAGAATGAAATAGATTTTCTCTAGATAGGTGATATACACCCTAATGGGAGCGACCCACTTAGCCATGATGCCTGCCCGATTTCTGTCATTTCCCGGTTGATGAGGCTTGAGGTCATAACGTATCTTTTGTAACATCTGACCACCCTTCGCTTTGAATGCCACATCGTCATACCCGCCAAATCACAAATTGATTTCCCCAAAAATACCATGGGTATAAAGCTAAGAGAAACGAGTTCCTCCGCCACCAAACGTAAGTACGTTTGAAGAGATCGACTTACGCGATCCGTTAGATATACTTTGTAAGACATTCGTCAATTCACGTTGTCCTGGGACTGGACAAACCGAAGGCACTATTCTGTAAACAGGATAGCCCTTGCATAACTCCGTCTTCACTTATTTTCACCATATTTGATCATAAAGCTAACGTCCATACAGAGTGGTTTTCAGATAATGAATCTGATCCCGGTCTCTCCGTATTGATGACGGAAAAATGGTCAAAAACTTCGATAGTCAGTGATTTAACTATCAAAGAAAAATAGGTGTACAACCAATGATATTATTTCCAGATGGAAATTCTATCGATCAATCATCATTCAACATTGATCTCCTTTAATTTAATTTATCATTAATTTATTTATTTCCTGTTTCTATATATTTGTAAATTCTTATTTTCTAAAATTAGAAAATATACTTTATTGATCATTTGAAAACATCTCCATATTTACTTCCATTTCTTGTTTTCTATATTAGAAACATTTCTGATTCTTTTATTTGGAAACATTTCCAAAACTCCGTTATTTGATTTAAACAGATGCTTAAATCAAACATCACTAAGCCAATTCAAACCATTATACTCATTAACTAAATTCATTTAACCAACCTTCACTATCGAATCTTACCCATTTCTTAGTTAAATCTGAAGCCAATCAAGTTGGGGTATAATTACCTCTCAGACCTTAACTGAACAACATTTCTAACCTCGAAATAGACAAAGTTCATCCTTCAAATCTTTAACAAACTTCCTTACATAACTTTCGTATTTTATTTACGAATTCACTTCTTTTATACAAATCATTTGATTATAACAATAGTGTTCAAATCCCTATTTCTGAAATATCTAACTTCAAAATATAACTTTTATTCCTTAATTTAACTAAATAACTAAATAGACAATTTATAAAGAAATCATTAAATCTTGATTAAAAAAGGAAAGTGTACTTTCCCGAATTCGATATAATCGAATTCCAACGTATAACTCTCTTTCGAAAAATCTCTATTCGATAACTCCTTTTCGAATAAACTATATTCGATAACTCTTTCTTCGAATAACTATATTCGATAACTCTCTTCAAATAACTATATTCGATTAACTCTCTTCGAATGTTTTACATTCGATTAACTCTCTTTGAATGATTTACATTCGATTAATCTCCTTTCGAATAAACTATATTCGATTAACTCCCTTTTAACTCTATTCGAATAACTAATATTCGATAATTCCTTTCGAATAACTAATATTCGATAATTCTTTTCGAATAACTAATATTTGATAATTCCTTTCAAATAACTAGTACTCGATAATTCTTTTCGACTAATTCTATTCAATTAACTCTATTTGTACAACTCTAATTCGATTTAACTCTAATCGATTAACTCTAATCGATCAACTCTAACTGGTTAACTCTAATTGATTAACTCTAAGTCAAATCGATTAACTCCATCAATTAACTATATTTGATTTACTCTATCTAATTTCCAAATATCCCTTTTTATAAAACCCTATTTGTTTTATAAATATTTCTATTTATTTTCCAAATAATTCCTTTTATAAAATCTTATTTATTTTATAAATAATTACTTTTATTACTCTATTTATTTCCATTTATAATCTATTTGTAAATGTTTTACAAATATTTCCTTTCCAATTCTATTTGTAAATGGTTTACAAATATTTCCTTTTCAATTCTATTTGTAAATGGTTTACAAATATTTCATTTTCAATTCTATTTGTAAATGGTTTACCAATATTTCATTTTCAATTCTATTTGTAAATGGTTTACAAATATTTCCTTTCAAATCTATTCTATTTGCTTAACAAATAAATATTCCTTTTTAATCTATTTATTTTCTAAATAAATATTTTTTTTATAAAATCTTTTGATTTTATAAATATTTCTTTTTCAATATAACATTGAAAATTTACTTTTTAACATTCTAGTATTCCTTATGGTATTTAACGTACCATATAACAATGATCGGTATTATTCCAACATACAAAATCAACAACGGATTTCATATCATATCATATAACACAATATATGTAATAACCCGCAAAATCATGGCCAGTTTAAAATTTTTATTTCGGCAATTTTGACGAATTTTGAATATTTAAAATAGATTATTTTAAATAACATCGACGAGAAAATTTATTTTGAATATAGAATTCGACGTATATATTATATACGTCGTCGTTAGAATATAAATATTTATATATAATTATAAATAGAATTGAAAATGGCGCGGTAGTTCGATAATTCGATTTCAAACTTCAATTGAATGTACCGGGTGCAAAACAATCCGGATTTTAGTGAAACCAAAAATCATAGGATCTAATTGATAATATCTTTCCAACGAATCCGAAAAATCGAGATTTCGTAGCGAGAATCAAAAGATATGTCCAGTTGAAAATTCTGAATAGTCGCTATGGAATTCAGGCCCTTAAAAATGGACATTTTGCAAATGACCTCGGATTTCGACGAAACCACTTTTGTTGGGTCCGTGATGTCGAATTATTGTTAGATTCCAAATTTCATAATTTTTAGAATCAATATGTGAGCGTGGCAAATGAAAACGCGTTTGACCAGTTTTAGTTGATTTTAATCGACTGGAAATTGGCCATTTTTCCAACGGTCTCAGAATTCGACGAAACTAGTTTTGTTAGGACCGTATCGTCAATACGAAGCTAGAAAATATTTTTCTGGAATTTTTCTAGTTAGTATGTGGCCCCGGTAAATTGAAATGTACGTTTAAAATTCAATATAGTGATTTAAATGTAAATTCAATGGAAACTAATTCAAACGATCATATCAGCTTGCGATACATATCCCATTGGGTTCGGAATAGGGTTAAAACGCTAGGGACGACAGTCGGTGGGTTCGATTTCGGGTTCAAAATAAAAGGTTGCTTTCTGGAATTTAAAATTGAATAAAATATAATTATATTAATATAACCCTTACCCCTCCCCTTCTCTCTTCAGTCAAAGTCAAAAAGAAATTAAAAAAAAACCGCTCAGCTAAAAAAACCCGTCGACCCTCCCCTTAACCCTAGCGCCGCCGCCATCAGGCGCTCCGCCAGCCGCCCCATCGGCCTCCAAGGGCGCCGCCTTCCTCTCCTCTTCTTCCTTCTCTCCTCGTTCAATTCCCCCCAAATCATCATCCGCCAAGCCACGCCACCAGTCGCTCATAGGCCCACCTCAGGCGTCGCCGGCCAGAGCCCGACCTCCCTCACCCCATCGACGACATCACGCGCCGCCATCACCCCCTGCGCCACCTCGCGACTGCCCAACAGCCACCATCCCTCTCTCCACTTCCATTTCGAACCCTCCCTAGCCCCAAACCGCCTACCACCACCGCAGCAACCACCCGACGCCCTACCTCCGCCTCTGCATGAGCACCAACGCCCCTTCTCTGAGCCTACCTCTTCCGTAACGCTGTAAGTTTTTCTTTTTTTTATCAAATTTTGTTTACTTTTAAAACTGAAAAGAATTTATTTTGTTCATATAAAAAGAGTAGATTTTTATGAAAGTAAAGTCGAATTTATTTAAGTGAAAATAGGTATGGTTTTTAATTTATAAAAACATGACCATTATGTATGTAAAGGTCGGATTTCTTAATCGTATAAAGGTCGAATTTTTATTCGTATAAAGGAGTAATCTTTTATATAGTGGAAGTTAAAATATGATTTTTATATTTTTAAAGTATTAAAATATGATTTTTATATTTTTAAAGTATTAAAAATATAGTCTTTACTATATAGGTGATGTCAAAATATGATTTTTGTTTATGTAAAGAGTTAAAAATATAATTTTTACATGATAAGAATATTAAAAATATCACCTTTATATGTGTAGAAAAATAAAAATGAGATTTTTATAAAGATGAAATCTTTAAATTTGAAAAGGCGAAATCTTTATTTTTATAAAGGCGAAAACTTTATTTTTATAAAGGCGAGATCTTTATAAAGAAAATAGAGAAATAAAAATTCGATTTTTATATATTGAATAACGGAATAAAAATTCGATTTTTAAATATATGAAGTGATTATAAAAATATGATTTTAAATTGAAAACGAACAAATAAAAATGTGATTTTTATTTTAAAGACATCAAAATATAAAAATGTGATTTTTGTGTATATAGTGACTACGGGCAACGAAGATGACGAAGATGCGATAGCGATGAAGATTTCTATCAGTGAAGAGCTGTGAAGTTAGGATAGCTTTCGGTGAGAACTTCTCACCTTTCAATTTCTTTTTCTAGTTATATATATACTAGGATGCAGACGGTGCTTAGTAGCACCCGACACAATCGTCCACAGACCATGGACTTGTTTGTTTGGTTGCATAGCTAGTAGTTTTGGTTTTGCAGATTTATATTCACAGGGTCCTGGTTTACGGCTGGAATGATATCCGGAAAGCTCTGTATCCGTATATCACCTTCAGTTGTGCTTTATATTATTTTTCTGCTGCTATGTATTTAAATGTAATTTAAATCTCTGATATTTCTGTGTAATATTTATTCATTTATACTCTGTATATTCTTGTATCTGATGGAATTGTTGTAATATACAATGAAATGTTCTTCTGTTTGTGTTCTGATTTGTCCTGTTCTCAACGTTCAGGGGTTTCGAACGGTCTAGATCGGTTTAACGACTGATTCGGATCGAGCAAAATTCCCGGCCGTCACATTTGGTATCAGAGCTTTGGTTTACAGAGCTCGAGAACAATGCACATTAGAACCATACGAAAGAATTCATCAGATATTGGATTGGTAATATCCAATTAGAATGACTCGTTAGAGATAGGATCAGTAGTATCCTAGAACGAGTGTGAAGGGTATATTTTTTTCAAATGAAAACAATTTTGTTTTGAAAATTTAAACCATTTTATACGTATTTGAATATTTATTTTGAATATGGACAATCGAGTATATAAAGATTTTTCATATACGCATCATGAACGTATATTCGAAGTTTTAATATACTGGATAGATATAGAATCACACTCTAGTCGCTCGGACCTGATTCTGATGATTGACGCGTCATCCTTAGTAATTAGTTTTGTGTTTCGAAGGTGTGATACCTGTATATTTCCATTAGACTGGTGTGAGAACCAAAACTTATATAGTTAGAACACATTGTTGTGAATTGGCATCAAAAACATGATTTTTTGTATATGTATCGAATTATGAATTTGAAACTCTAATTCACTAATTGATTGATGTTTGTGTTGTTTGCCTATTTGTTTGCTAATTTTTGAACCATTTAGCCTAATTGGATCACATATTGATTTGTATTGAAAATTGGTCGCATTTGCTTGCATATACATATATATCATTGAACAGGTCATAGCAAGGAGGCTAGAGCCAGAGAATAAAATTTCTTTGTCCGACAAATAGGTACATGTTTACTACATAATTTACTGTTTTGTTTGGGTGATGATGATTTTATGAGCCTATTGGCTAGCCGCTTGGCTTTTTCTTTTTCTTTTTGAGATTAGAAGGACCGGGGAAGCTATTTGAAATTCCCCGATGCTCCCATTGCAGGGGAGGTTATGGCGAAATTTTTCAAAAATTTAGGGTGTTAGCCAAATTTTTGAAATTTTGAAAATTCTCAGAAACTAAAAAGTTGGAGAATGAAAGCCAAATCGAATATAGAGTTAATTGATCAAACCACTTTTGACTTTGTTCCTTTTCGGGGACGAAAAGTTTTAAGTGGGAGAGATTGTAATAACCCGCAAAATCTGGGCCAGTTTAAAATTTTTATTTCGGCAATTTTGACGAATTTTGAATATTTAAAATAGATTATTTTAAATAATATCGACGAGAAAATTTATTTTAAATATAGAATTCGACGTATATATTATATACGTCGTCGTTAGAATATAAATATTTATATATAATTATAAATAGAATTGAAAATGGCGCGGTAGTTCGATAATTCGATTTCAAACTTCAATTGAATGTACCGGGTGCAAAACAATCCGGATTTTAGTGAAACCAAAAATCATAGGATCTAATTGATAATATCTTTCCAACGAATCCGAAAAATCGAGATTTCGTAGCGAGAATCAAAAGATATGTCCAGTTGAAAATTCTGAATAGTCGCTATGGAATTCAGGCCCTTAAAAATGGACATTTTGCAAATGACCTCGGATTTCGACGAAACCACTTTTGTTGGGTCCGTGATGTCGAATTATTGTTAGATTCCAAATTTCATAATTTTTAGAATCAATATGTGAGCGTGGCAAATGAAAACGCGTTTGACCAGTTTTAGTTGATTTTAATCGACTGGAAATTGGCCATTTTTCCAACGGTCTCAGAATTCGACGAAACTAGTTTTGTTAGGACCGTATCGTCAATACGAAGCTAGAAAATATTTTTCTGGAATTTTTCTAGTTAGTATGTGGCCCCGGTAATTTGAAATGTACGTTTAAAATTCAATATAGTGATTTAAATGTAAATTCAATGGAAACTAATTCAAACGATCATATCAGCTTGCGATACATATCCCATTGGGTTCGGAATAGGGTTAAAACGCTAGGGACGACAGTCGGTGGGTTCGATTTCGGGTTCAAAATAAAAGGTTGCTTTCTGGAATTTAAAATTGAATAAAATATAATTATATTAATATAACCCTTACCCCTCCCCTTCTCTCTTCAGTCAAAGTCAAAAAGAAATTAAAAAAAAAAACCGCTCAGCTAAAAAAACCCGTCGACCCTCCCCTTAACCCTAGCGCCGCCGCCATTAGGCGCTCCGCCAGCCGCCCCATCGGCCTCCAAGGGCGCCGCCTTCCTCTCCTCTTCTTCCTTCTCTCCTCGTTCAATTCCCCCCAAATCCTCATCCGCCAAGCCACGCCACCAGTCGCTCATAGGCCCACCTCAGGCGTCGCCGGCCAGAGCCCGACCTCCCTCACCCCATCGACGACATCACGCGCCGCCATCACCCTCTGCGCCACCTCGCGACTGCCCAACAGCCACCATCCCTCTCTCCACTTCCATTTCGAACCCTCCCTAGCCCCAAACCGCCTACCACCACCGCAGCAACCACCCGATGCCCTACCTCCGCCTCTGCATGAGCACCAACGCCCCTTCTCTGAGCCTCCCTCTTCCATAACGCTGTAAGTTTTCCTTTTTTTTTATCAAATTTTGTTTACTTTTAAAACTGAAAAGAATTTATTTTGTTCATATAAAAAGAGTAGATTTTTATGAAAGTAAAGTCGAATTTATTTAAGTGAAAATAGGTATGGTTTTTAATTTATAAAAACATGACCTTTATGTATGTAAAGGTCGGATTTCTTAATCGTATAAAGGTCGAATTTTTATTCGTATAAAGGAGTAATCTTTTATATAGTGGAAGTTAAAATATGATTTTTATATTTTTAAAGTATTAAAATATGATTTTTATATTTTTAAAGTATTAAAAATATAGTCTTTACTATATAGGTGATGTCAAAATATGATTTTTGTTTATGTAAAGAGTTAAAAATATAATTTTTACATGATAAGAATATTAAAAATATCACCTTTATATGTGTAGAAAAATAAAAATGAGATTTTTATAAAGATGAAATCTTTAAATTTGAAAAGGCGAAATCTTTATTTTTATAAAGGCGAAAACTTTATTTTTATAAAGGCGAGATCTTTATAAAGAAAATAGAGAAATAAAAATTCGATTTTTATATATTGAATAACGGAATAAAAATTCGATTTTTAAATATATGAAGTGATTATAAAAATATGATTTTAAATTGAAAACGAACAAATAAAAATGTGATTTTTATTTTAAAGACATCAAAATATAAAAATGTGATTTTTGTGTATATAGTGACTACGGGCAACGAAGATGACGAAGATGCGATAGCGATGAAGATTTCTATCAGTGAAGAGCCATGAAGTTAGGATAGCTTTCGGTGAGAACTTCTCACCTTTCAATTTCTTTTTCAAGTTATATATATACTAGGATGCAGACGGTGCTTAGTAGCACCCGACACAATCGTCCACAGACCATGGACTTGTTTGTTTGGTTGCATAGCTAGTAGTTTTGGTTTTGCAGATTTATATTCACAGGGTCCTGGTTTACGGCTAGAATGATATCCGGAAAGCTCTGTATCCGTATATCACCTTCAGTTGTGCTTTATATTATTTTTCCGCTGCTATGTATTTAAATGTAATTTAAATCTCTGATATTTCTGTGTAATATTTATTCATTTATACTCTGTATATTCTTGTATCTGATGGAATTGTTGTAATATACAATGAAATGTTCTTCTGTTTGTGTTCTGATTTGTCCTGTTCTCAACGTTCAGGGGTTTCGAACGGTCTAGATCGGTTTAACGACTGATTCGGATCGAGCGAAATTCCCGGCCGTCACAATATATGAAAAACAGTAAAATAAATGTTGAGGAACCCAGTTGGGTCCCTCCGACCTGTTTCCTTGCATCCATAGATGTTAAACAATAAAATTAACATCAATTTCATTTCACTATGAAATATTCTGCTAAACATAATCAATATTTGATTAACGATTTATATCTATATCATTATCTATATTTTCAACCAATTAATTAGCAGTTCAACCAAACAGCCAACACACAGCAAACAACCATCATTTATAAATTCTAAAAATATTTTATCAAAATATAAATTGAATAGAGTTAGTGAGATTTACTCACATTAGTCGGTTATCGTTAAATAACGATAACTGTCTTTGATTTGATTCAAATCCGACAATTTATTTCGCTATAAATTGTAATACGCTCGAATTCACTCCCAGTCAGTTTCAATGCGTAGCCACCGTCCATACGATCCTGTAATGACCCGGATATTTGACAGTGTAATAATTAACTTATTTTAATTATTTTAATAACGAATATATTATTTAATCGACGACGTTAGAATGTATAATTATATTATAATAAAAACCGAGCTCGAAATGGCGCGACAGTTCGCTATTTAGCGATTCGAACTTCAACTGAATATACAGAAGCCGTTTTAAATCGGATTTCTGTGAAACAAGGAACGTTAGGAGCTGGTGAAGTATATTTTTCTAGTGGAAGAGAAAAATCGAGATTTCATCGTGTAGATTTTGAGTTATGTCCAAATTAAATATTCAGAAAAAAACAGCGGTATATTCGTTCGTGGCCATAACGGTTATTCAAATATATTTGAATATCGGTTGTGAATTTAGACAAGGTTCTTTTGAGACATAATGATAATTTAATTTTTAGAATTTTACTGTAATTTTTAATTAATTAAATAAGCAACTTTTTATTTGAAGTATTTTGCACCCTGTATCGACATTTTGGGGTTTCACAATATGAGTTCACCTACCGGTATTATTACATTTTTGGGATCGTGGCAATTTGCTCGTCAAAATGGTATTTTTAATTATGTTGTTAGCAGTCCATAAAGTATAAAATAAAATTATAACATACAATAAGAAACAACAAGGATATTTCATTCCTTGCATTTACCCTATCATAGAGCGAAAATTCTTGCTTCTTCTCATACAACAAAGAAAGATGATAAGGAAGGAACTGTTGAATATCCATATATGAGAATGTCAAATGGGTATTGGATGTCAAATATTCATCAGCGGTTGATAGGCCCAAAACAAACAAGAAAAATTGATTCAACATATTGACAGATAAATATAATGTTCAACAGTAGAAGACAATAATATAATGTCCAACAACGTGCGTTGAAACATAATAAACTAGTAATCTCAACTGTTTATCACAATAATAATAATATCATATTGAGTAGCATACTTCATCTGTAAGCTATTTGGTTCCTTCGTACCTAAGAAAAACATAAGTCCAACTTATTAAATGCGTGTGCCAGAGGGTCAGACTGTGCTTTCACTTTCAACACAAACAGACGATGGAAAACTCAGCCTACATACATTTATAAAGCAAAACCTAAGGCAACCACATCTCCACGTCTTCGGTAAGTCTCAGCCACAAAAAACAAAATAGATCAAAAGCAAAACAGAAAATCCTATAAATAAACTAAAATTCGCATTTGCTTAAAACCTAATCTCAGCAAACATAAAAGAGGAGTCGCCACTCATTCTTGTTCTCAAACCATTCTCGTTCTCAAACCATTCTCGTTCTCAACCCATTTCTCGCTCTCAGCTAAAACGCAGAATAGGAAAATCAAAAGTGGAGCCTCAATAAAAGTGCAAAGTCCATTTGAGTTCGGCCGTGGACATTTGTAAGGAGAGGGAGTAGCATTTATGGTGGAGCTACTGTTCCGAAACAATTCTTGGTGGGATACAGGAAGAACTGGAGTCGGCAGTTGATGGAGGGAGTGCTGGAGAGTGGAAACCGTAGCCATGGTGTGTGTTGCTGAAGCAAGAGTCGGGGAAGAAGGGAAGTTAAGATGGGGAGTTGTGGAAGTGGCTGAATACTAAGTACATCAGTGTCCGTTGCGTGGGTGAATACAGGCGGGAGTTCATGAAGTCGAACTGAATTTCTGACGTGGTGAGGAGTTGTGTATGGGGATGGACGTGAAGGATGTGTTCGTATTAGTGAAGGCAGCAGATCATGATACGTGTAGTAGTCGAGACTCTGGAGAAATGGAGATCCGTTGGGTTTCTTGAAGGGAACGACGCTGTGAATAAAGGTCGGGCATGATTCATTTTGTTGAGGCAGACAAATTGGTTTTTTTTTGGGCTACTGAAATGTTGGGTACAACATGAAAATGGGGGTACAAGTGATGGTTGTTCAAGGCGTGTGACATTGTGGTGGGTACACAGGAGTAGACAGAAGAAGATTTACAGCTGAGTTAACGAATCCGGCATAACAAGCTGTACTGGAAGCGAGGTAACGAGCAGAACATTCTAGAACGGCTTGAGCGTGAATTGGAGATAGTTAAAATTTATAGTGAAATAAATTGTCCGTCAGAATCAAGCGACAATTATCGTTAATTAACGATGATAGTCCAATGTGAGTAAAACTCACTAACTCTCCTCAATTTATATTTTAATATAAATTGTACTTTATTTATTGACTGCTGTATATTGATTGTTAAACTGGATTGTTAAATAGATTTGATTGAAAACGTAGTTATAGTTAATCTATGTACTGTTAATCAAATATGGTTCCATACAATAGGATATTTCATTTCAAAATGAAATATGATATATATTATACTGTGTAACATCTGTGGATGCAGGGAGACAGGTTGGAGGAATCCGACTGGATTCCTCAACAATTATTTTTACTGTTTTCATATATTGTGGTATATGATGTGTTATATAATCTGTTCTGGATTATGTGTGTTAGAATGATATTAATCATTGTTATTCAATATTTTACATATCATAAGAAACCCAGAGTTGTGAAATGGAATATTTCAATGTATATTGAAATAAAGGAATTTTATAAAATCACAGGATTTTATAAAAGGAAATTATTTATAAATTGAACACGGTTTTATAAAAGGAAAGTATTTATAAAATAAATAGAGTTGGAAAGGGAAATATTTATTTAGAAAATAAATAGAATAAAGGAATATTTATTTAGAAGGTAAATAGAAGGTTATAAATCTGAAATATTTGTAACGATAAATACAAGTTATAAATAGGAAATATTTGTAACGGTAAATAGAAGTTATAAATAGGAAATATTTGTAACGGTAAATAGAAGTTATAAATAGGAAATATTTGTAACGGTAAATAGAAGTTATAAATAGGAAATATTTGCAACGGTAAATAGAAGTTATAAATAGGAAATATTTGTAACGGTAATTAGAAGTTATAAAAAAGGGAATAGTTGTAACGGAAAATAAACGTTATAAAAAGGAAATTTGACGAGATAAAAAAAGATAATCGAATAGAGTTAAATCGAATTTAGTATTCGAAGGAGCCAATCGAATTAGTTATTTGAAAGAGTTTATTGAATATTAGTTATTCAATTAGAGATAATCAAATAAAGTTAATCGATTAAAGATAATCAAATAAAAGTTAATCGAATTAGTCGAAGTATGTTAATCGACTATTAGTTAGTCGAATTTTGGTTAAGCAAATAAGTGTAAATCGACTATTAGTTAGTCGAAGATTAGTTAATCGAATATGAGTTAAACAAATAGGATTAATCGAATTAGAGTTAATCGAATCAGGGTATTGAATATTAGTTATTCAATTAGAGTCGATCGAATATAGTTATTAGAGATACAGATAAAACAGACATAGTTAATTAGGGTAAGTACCATTTAGCACGACTGCTAGCGTAATTCGCAGGGTTGCAGATAGCCTAAGGCGGTCGGATGTTTCCTGAGGGAATCAGGCGTAACCATTGTGATCGCTGCGATCTAGAGTCAAGCGAATGGAGTTAATCGAATATTAGTTATTTGATAGGAGTTAAGATAATCGAGTTAAGATAATGGAGTTAAGATAATCGAGTTAAGTTATCGAGTTAAGATAATGGAGTTAAGATAATCGAATTAAGTTATCGAGTTGAGTTAATTAAGTTAAGTTAGTCAAGATGAGTTAATCCAATAGAGTTATCGAATATTAGTTATTCGAATAGGGTTAAACGGAGTTAAATAGAGTTAGTCGAATATAGTTTATTCGAATAGAGCCAAAAGAAAGGAATTATCGATTATAGTTTAATCAAAAGGAGTTATCGATTATAGTTTAATCAAAAGGAGTTATCGATTAGTTAATCGAAGGAGATTATCGAATATAGCATATTTGAAAGAAAGAGATCGAATATAGTTTATTCGAAAGAAAGAGATTTCGAATATAAGTTATTCGAAGAGAGAGATAATCGAATATAGGTTATTCGAAGAAGAGTTAATCAAATAGAGATTACTCGAAAGAGAATTTTACGTCGAATTCAATTATATCGAATTCGGGAAAGTAATATTTACTTTTCGGTTTTTAAATCAAGAGTATACACTAATAAATTAGGGGTAGGTTTAATTATTCGAATTAAAGAATAAAGGTTATAATTGAAGTTAGATATTGCGAAAGCAGGGATTATAACGTTATCGTTATAATCAATGTTTTCAATAAAGAAGTGGATTCGTAAATTGAATCCGAGAGTTACGTAAAGAAGTTGTTAAAGGTTTAAAAGATAAACTGTTACTATTTCGAAGTTATAACGTTGTTCAGTTAAGGTCTGAGAGGTAATTATACCCCAACTTGATTGACTTCCTTCTTAACTAAGGAATGGTAATGTTTGATAGTGAATGATGGTTATGTGAATTCAGTAAATGGTTTGAGTTGGCATAGCGATGTATATTTAAACATCAATTTAAATCCAATGAAGGAACTTTGGAAATGTTTTCCAAATAAGAAATCAGAAATGTTTTCTAATATAGAAAACAAGGAAATGGAAATGTTTTCCATTGTTAATAAAGTATATTTTCTAAAATTAGAAAATAAGAAATTTAGAATATAGGGAAACAGGAGATAAGTAAATTAATGGACTAAAGAGATAAATGTTAAATGATGATTGGTTGATATAATTTCCATCTGGAAATAATATCGTTGTTTGCACACGAGTTTTTCTTTGATAGTTAAATCACAGACTATCAATGTTTTGACCATTTTAACGTTGTTAATATGGAGAGACTGGTTGGATTATTATCCAAAGAACCACTCTGTATTGGCATAAGCGTTGCGAATCATATATGCTGAATATATTGAAGACGGAGTAAAGTGCAAGGGCTGTTGTATAAATCTTAGATAACAATGAACTAAGATGGATGTACTGAATAGTGCCTTCGGTTTCGTTCAGTCCCAGAACGAACGTAAATGGACGAATGTCTGACAAAGTATTTCCAATGATCGAATGGGTTGGTCTGTATAAATATATGTGGTTGCAACGGATTTATCCCTTAGCATAACATCCAGGATATTTGTATAAACCACCTAATGATATACGGATTTGATAATGTGGCATTCAAAGTGATCATGTATAAATGAATGGAAAGTAAGCGTAGCTTCTAGCCTCACATCCGGTAAATGACAAAAATCGGGCAGGCAGCATGGCTAAGTTGGTCGCACCGAAGTAGGGTGTATAATCACCTATCTAGAGAATATCCATTTGCTTCTTTTAATCTATCAATGCTGTCCCATATATATACGGGAAACGGTTGCTGATCCCAACCGTTGGTGATGTACATTCGATACACTCAAGCGAAATGAGTGGTCGGTCATGTGTGGCTGAGTTACAAGATGTTCTTGTTGAACTCCAGTGTATCGTTCCTAGAGTACACTGATCGGAAGGTGGTTCCATACCTTGTCATAGTTGGAAATCCAATCATCCAATACGCACCCGCGGTTTTGATTGTATACTATATATGTAGAACGTGAGATGAAAGCGTTTCTGCTAGATTGATAACTAATTGTATTTAGACATTATTATAATATCAGTGATACTGCTTTTCAAAGATGTTGGATTCTCATAAGGGAAAAACCCATTCCGTATTTACGGCGTGGTCTTATGACATATCATATACCTGTTAAAATGATTTGAGTTTACTCACACCAGTCCATGACTGACCCGGAGTTTATTTGTTTTGTTTCCCTAAACTCTTGGGTGCCTAAATTTGTATGGGCAGTCAAGTAGTCGGGATTTACAGATATACTGGAAGAGCTTGGAGCAGGAGGCTTCAGGATCATATAGCTATAGTTATTTCCGCTGTGTTGTAAGTGTTGTATTCTGCAATGTTATTGTATACATATACTGTTTGTATTTCAAAAGTATGTTATATTTTATTCGTTCCGCTGTGAGATTCGTGTTTACTCTGATGATGATGTTCTTCTTCTTCTTCTATTCTATAAGTTCTACCTTATCTATCCTCACCCTCTATCTTCTTTCTATTAGTTTTCTTGAATTTCTAGTTCAAATTGGGGTTGGACTTGTGTTTTTGGTCAGCTCAAATTAGACCGGATTTTCGGGTCACTACAGTTGGTATCAGAGCTTAAGTTAAGTATTACCTTGGCTCTGTGGCGTGACTCAGTAGAGATGGGGTTAGTAATACCCTAGACTGAGATTGAGTGTATATATACGAGCGCGTATTTGTTATTTGATATAAAAATTTGTTTTATATTGTGGAGATTTATTGGTCGAGTAGTTTATGAATTCTGGTCGATACAGTAATGCAAACTGTGTTGATAGGAGTTACTAAACACTTGAATACGATGAACCGACATGGTATGTTTTGAAAAAGAGGGTGAAGGTAATAATTTTACCCAAGTATATATATTGGAAATATTATAATGTGTTGGTTGTTATTATAATCGAATAAGATTATAAAAGTGGAATGGTTATAAATAACCAATCAGAATTCGTATAAGTGTTACGAATGAATTAAATCTGAAATTAAAGTTAGGATTGAAATTTAAAACTGGAAATTCAGACCAGTGTTTGTAATTGAATCTGGATTAAGTATATGTGAATTTTATAATCCTGGGAGGTTTTAAATTTGTTTTGATAAGGATATCTGGGATTGATTTCAAAATGGGAAGTGTTTAAAAGTGGTTTTGAAAGGAATATAGTATTGAACTCACTTTGATCGCTGGGAAATAATTCCGATGATGGATCGATACATCATCGGTGTAATTTTCGAGTTGCTAAGTGACGGATTACTGCCAAAGATTTTGTTTTGAAATTGTTTTGCAAAAACAAGTCATTCAGGAATTCAAAGGATTTTGAATTGTTATTATGATTTCAGGTGATTTGAATAAACCCAGGAATTTAAATTCGAAAATTAAATTAACTTATGAGTTAAATAGGTGAACTGGTAAAAGTGATTTATAAATTGGGATTTAACTTGAAATAAGTGAATATGAAATTGAATTGGTAAGTCGAGAGTTTGAAATTTGAGATTGGAGTTTGAATGGAATTTGGTTCAGGTATGACCGAATGGTTGGATTTGAGGATCAATCGATTTGAATTGATTGAGATGACATTAATATATGTTAAGTTGATAGCAGATGGAAAGGATATAGTGATATGTCCGACAAAAAGGTACAAGTTTAAAATTGATATGAGTTTGGAATTTATGAGCCGAATCGACAAGCCGCTTGGCTGTTTGATTTTCTTTTGGGTTGGAGAAGGCCTAGAGAGGCGAGTTGTGATTTGACGTATCGGCCAGTACAAAGGAGGTTATGGCGAAATTTTCCGAAAATTAAAGGCGTTAGAAAATTTTCAGAATTTTTGAAAATTTTAGTTAGTCGGAATAAATTAATATTTTAGTCGATATTAATTGGTTCAATTGAAACTGAAGTTAAGGGGTAAACTGATAAATATTTACCCAGTAGATAGGGTCGTCTTCTAGCTTAGCAATTTCGAGGACGAAATTATTTTAAGTGGGGAAGAATGTAATGACCCGGATATTTGACGGTGTAATAATTAACTTATTTTAATTATTTAAATAACGAATATATTATTTAATCGACGACGTTAGAATGTATAATTATATTATAACAAAAACCGAGCTCGAAATGGCGCGACAGTTCGCTATTTAGCGATTCGAACTTCAACTGAATATACAGAAGCCGTTTTAAATCGGATTTCTGTGAAACAAGGAACGTTAGGAGCTGGTGAAGTATATTTTTCTAGTGGAAGAGAAAAATCGAGATTTCATCGTGTAGATTTTGAGTTATGTCCAAATTAAATATTCAGAAAAAAACAGCAGTATATTCGTTCGTGGCCATAACGGTTATTCAAATATATTTGAATATCGGTTGTGAATTTAGACAAGGTTCTTTTGAGATATAATGATAATTTAATTTTTAGAATTTTACTGTAATTTTTAATTAATTAAATAAGCAACTTTTTATTTGAAGTATTTTGCACCCTGTATCGACATTTTGGGGTTTCACAATATGAGTTCACCTACCGGTATTATTACATTTTTGGGATCGTGGCAATTTGCTCGTCAAAATGGTATTTTTAATTATGTTGTTAGCAGTCCATAAAGTATAAAATAAAATTATAACATACAATAAGAAACAACAAGGATATTTCATTCCTTGCATTTACCCTATCATAGAGCGAAAATTCTTGCTTCTTCTCATACAACAAAGAAAGATGATAAGGAAGGAACTGTTGAATATCCATATATGAGAATGTCAAATGGGTATTGGATGTCAAATATTCATCAGCGGTTGATAGGCCCAAAACAAACAAGAAAAATTGATTCAACATATTGACAGATAAATATAATGTTCAACAGTAGAAGACAATAATATAATGTCCAACAACGTGCGTTGAAACATAATAAACTAGTAATCTCAACTGTTTATCACAATAATAATAATATCATATTGAGTAGCATACTTCATCTGTAAGCTATTTGGTTCCTTCGTACCTAAGAAAAACATAAGTCCAACTTATTAAATGCGTGTGCCAGAGGGTCAGACTGTGCTTTCACTTTCAACACAGACAGACGATGGAAAACTCAGCCTACATACATTTATAAAGCAAAACCTAAGGCAACCACATCTCCACGTCTTCGGTAAGTCTCAGCCACGAAAAACAAAACGGATCAAAAGCAAAACAGAAAACCATATAAATAAACTAAAATTCGCATTTGCTTAAAACCTAATCTCAGCAAACATAAAAGAGGAGCCGCCACTCATTCTTGTTCTCAAACCATTCTCGTTCTCAAACCATTCTCGTTCTCAACCCATTTCTCGCTCTCAGCTAAAACACAGAATAGGAAAATCAAAAGTGGAGCCTCAATAAAAGTGCAAAGTCCATTTAAGTTCGGCCGTGGACATTTGTAAGGAGAGGGAGTAGCATTTATGGTGGAGCTACTGTTCCGAAACAATTCTTGGTGGGATACAGGAAGAACTGGAGTCGGCAATTGATGGAGGGAGTGCTGGAGAGTGGAAACCGCAGCCATGGTGTGTGTTGTTGAAGCAAGAGTTGGGGAAGAAGGGAAGTTAAGATGGGGAGTTGTGGAAGTGGCTGAATACTAAGTACATCAGTGTCCGTTGCGTGGGTGAATACAGGCGGGAGTTCATGAAGTCAAACTGAATTTCTGACGTGGTGAGGAGTTGTGTATGGGGATGGACGTGAAGGATGTGTTCGTATTAGTGAAGGCAGCAGATCATGATACGTGTAGTAGTCGAGACTCTGGAGAAATGGAGATCCGTTGGGTTTCTTGAAGGGAACGACGCTGTGAATAAAGGTCGGGCATGATTCATTTTGTTGAGGCAGACAAATTGGTTTTTTTTTGGGCTACTGAAATGTTGGGTACAACATGAAAATGGGGGTACAAGTGATGGTTGTTCAAGGCGTGTGACATTGTGGTGGGTACACAGGAGCAGACAGAAGAAGATTTACAGCTGAGTTAACGAATCCGGCATAACAAGCTGTACTGGAAGCGAGGTAACGAGCAGAACATTCTAGAACGGCTTGAGCGTGAATTGGAGATAATTAAAATTTATAGTGAAATAAATTGTCCGTCAGAATCAAGCGACAATTATCGTTAATTAACGATGATAGTCCAATGTGAGTAAAACTCACTAACTCTCCTCAATTTATATTTTAATATAAATTGTACTTTATTTATTGACTGTTGTATATTGATTGTTAAACTGGACTGTTAAATAGATTTGATTGAAAACGTAGTTATAGTTAATCTATGTACTGTTAATCAAATATGGTTCCATACAACAGGATATTTCATTTCAAAATGAAATATGATATATATTATACTGTGTAACATCTGTGGATGCAGGGAGACAGGTTGGAGGAATCCGACTGGATTCCTCAACAATTATTTTTACTGTTTTCATATATTGTGGTATATGATGTGTTATATAATCTGTTCTGGATTATGTGTGTTAGAATGATATTAATCATTGTTATTCAATATTTTACATATCATAAGAAACCCAGAGTTGTGAAATGGAATATTTCAATGTATATTGAAATAAAGGAATTTTATAAAATCACAGGATTTTATAAAAGGAAATTATTTATAAATTGAACACGGTTTTATAAAAGGAAAGTATTTATAAAATAAATAGAGTTGGAAAGGGAAATATTTATTTAGAAAATAAATAGAATAAAGGAATATTTATTTAGAAGGTAAATAGAAGGTTATAAATCGGAAATATTTGTAACGGTAAATACAAGTTATAAATAGGAAATATTTGTAACGGTAAATAGAAGTTATAAATAGGAAATATTTGTAACGGTAAATAGAAGTTATAAATAGGAAATATTTGTAACGGTAAATAGAAGTTATAAATAGGAAATATTTGCAACGGTAAATAGAAGTTATAATTAGGAAATATTTGTAACGGTAATTAGAAGTTATAAAAAAAGGGAATAGTTGTAACGGAAAATAAACGTTATAAAAAGGAAATTTGACGAGATAAAAAAAGATAATCGAATAGAGTTAAATCGAATTTAGTATTCGAAGGAGCTAATCGAATTAGTTATTTGAAAGAGTTTATTGAATATTAGTTATTCAATTAGAGATAATCAAATAAAGTTAATCGATTAAAGATAATCAAATAAAAGTTAATCGAATTAGTCGAAGTAAGTTAATCGACTATTAGTTAGTCGAATTTTGGTTAAGCAAATAAGTGTAAATAGACTATTAGTTAGTCGAAGATTAGTTAATCGAATATGAGTTAAACAAATAGGATTAATCGAATTAGAGTTAATCGAATCAGGGTATTGAATATTAGTTAATCAATTAGAGTCGATCGAATATAGTTATTAGAGATACAGATAAAACAGACATAGTTAATTAGGGTAAGTACCATTTAGCACGACTGCTAGCGTAATTCGCAGGGCTGCAGATAGCCTAAGGCGGTCGGATGTTTCCTGAGGGAATCAGGCGTAACCATTGTGATCGCTGCGATCTAGAGTCAAGCGAATGGAGTTAATCGAATATTAGTTATTTGATAGGAGTTAAGATAATCGAGTTAAGATAATGGAGTTAAGATAATCGAGTTAAGTTATCGAGTTAAGATAATGGAGTTAAGATAATCGAATTAAGTTATCGAGTTGAGTTAATTAAGTTAAGTTAGTCAAGATGAGTTAATCCAATAGAGTTATCGAATATTAGTTATTCGAATAGGGTTAAACGGAGTTAAATAGAGTTAGTCGAATATAGTTTATTCGAATAGAGCCAAAAGAAAGGAATTATCGATTATAGTTTAATCAAATGGAGTTATCGATTATAGTTTAATCAAAAGGAGTTATCGATTAGTTAATCGAAGGAGATTATCGAATATAGCATATTTGAAAGAAAGAGATCGAATATAGTTTATTCGAAAGAAAGAGATTTCGAATATAAGTTATTCGAAGAGAGAGATAATCGAATATAGGTTATTCGAAGAAGAGTTAATCAAATAGAGATTACTCGAAAGAGAATTTTACGTCGAATTCAATTATATCGAATTCGGGAAAGTAATATTTACTTTCCGGTTTTTAAATCAAGAGTATACACTAATAAATTAGGGGTAGGTTTAATTATTCGAATTAAAGAATAAAGGTTATAATTGAAGTTAGATATTGCGAAAGCAGGGATTATAACGTTATCGTTATAATCAATGTTTTCAATAAAGAAGTGGATTCGTAAATTGAATCCGAGAGTTACATAAAGAAGTTGTTAAAGGTTTAAAAGATAAACTGTTACTATTTCGAAGTTATAACGTTGTTCAGTTAAGGTCTGAGAGGTAATTATACCCCAACTTGATTGACTTCCTTCTTAACTAAGGAATGGTAATGTTTGATAGTGAATGATGGTTATGTGAATTCAGTAAATGGTTTGAGTTGGCATAGCGATGTATATTTAAACATCAATTTAAATCCAATGAAGGAACTTTGGAAATGTTTTCCAAATAAGAAATCAGAAATGTTTTCTAATATAGAAAACAAGGAAATGGAAATGTTTTCCATTGTTAATAAAGTATATTTTCTAAAATTAGAAAATAAGAAATTTAGAATATAGGGAAACAGGAGATACGTAAATTAATGGACTAAAGAGATAAATGTTAAATGATGATTGGTTGATATAATTTCCATCTGGAAATAATATCGTTGTTTGCACACGAGTTTTTCTTTGATAGTTAAATCACAGACTATCAATGTTTTGACCATTTTAACGTTGTTAATATGGAGAGACCGGTTGGATTATTATCCAAAGAACCACTCTGTATTGGCATAAGCGTTGCGAATCATATATGCTGAATATATTGAAGACGGAGTAAAGTGCAAGGGCTGTTGTATAAATCTTAGATAACAATGAACTAAGATGGATGTACTGAATAGTGCCTTCGGTTTCGTTCAGTCCCAGAACGAACGTAAATGGACGAATGTCTGACAAAGTATTTCCAATGATCGAATGGGTTGGTCTGTATAAATATATGTGGTTGCAACGGATTTATCCCTTAGCATAACATCCAGGATATTTGTATAAACCACCTAATGATATACGGATCTGATAATGTGGCGTTCAAAGTGATCGTGTATAAATGAATGGAAAGTAAGCGTAGCTTCTAGCCTCACATCCGGTAAATGACAAAAATCGGGCAGGCAGCATGGCTAAGTCGGTCGCACCGAAGTAGGGTGTATAATCACCTATCTAGAGAATATCCATTTGCTTCTTTTAATCTATCAATGTTGTCCCATATATATACGGGAAACGGTTGCTGATCCCAACCGTTGGTGATGTACATTCGATACACTCAAGCGAAATGAGTGGTCGGTCATGTGTGGCTGAGTTACAAGATGTTCTTGTTGAACTCCAGTGTATCGTTCCTAGAGTACACTGATCGGAAGGTGGTTCCATACCTTGTCATAGTTGGAAATCCAATCATCCAATACGCACCCGCGGTTTTGATTGTATACTATATATGTAGAACGTGAGATGAAAGCGTTTCTGCTAGATTGATAACTAATTGTATTTAGACATTATTATAATATCAGTGATACTGCTTTTCAAAGATGTTGGATTCTCATAAGGGAAAAACCCATTCCGTATTTACGGCGTGGTCTTATGACATATCATATACCTTTTAAAATGATTTGAGTTTACTCACACCAGTCCATGACTGACCCGGAGTTTATTTGTTTTGTTTCCCTAAACTCTTGGGTGCCTAAATTTGTACGGGCAGTCAAGTAGTCGGGATTTACAGATATACTGGAAGAGCTTGGAGCAGGAGGCTTCAGGATCATATAGCTATAGTTATTTCCGCTGTGTTGTAAGTGTTGTATTCTGCAATGTTATTGTATACATATACTGTTTGTATTTCAAAAGTATGTTATATTTTATTCGTTCCGCTGTGAGATTCGTGTTTACTCTGATGATGATGTTCTTCTTCTTCTTCTATTCTATAAGTTCTACCTTATCTATCCTCACCCTCTATCTTCTTTCTATTAGTTTTCTTGAATTTCTAGTTCAAATTGGGGTTGGACTTGTGTTTTTGGTCAGCTCAAATTAGACCGGATTTTCGGGTCACTACAGATCCCGTCGGATTCAATTTTACTGAATTCTGATCACGTATGATAAAGACATACACTTTTTAAGTTAATACACATTTTAATTTATATAAAACTTGAATTTATTATACCGGGCCTTACCATTATACATTCGGCCCATCTCCCTCCATAAAACCCAACCGCATTATCTTATTCCCCAAATCAAAATACTGGAGCCGCTCCTTTCACCATCATCGTTTACTTTCATGCCTCCTTCCCAACTCAATACTTCATGAAACCATAAACCGATTTCACCATTACTTCTCCCTTCGAACTCTCTTTCCACTCCTGCTCCCGATACCCAGCTCGCACCCCCATACCAGAAACCGACGACAGACCCTTCTTGCGTACCTACAATATTCCACCTAACCAAATGTTAACCGAGTATCACCAAACTCCTCCACTAGATGCTACAGACCACCACAAACTCAATATCGTATTCGAAAACCACTATCGCCTCCTAAATCAACAGAAATCGTGAACCCTAGTATCTCGCGACAACCTCGAACTGACGTCGAACCTAGAAGTTTTTGTATGGAAATGAAACTGCTTTCATAACGAGAATCATGCTGTTGGATTTGCGGTTTATAGAATTTGTTTGGATTTGTTCTTGATTTTTGTTGGTTTTCCAAAGGGAAGGTTTTACTGTAAAAGAAAGATGACGGCGCGTTTGAAGTGATTTGACCAGAGGAATATTTTTCTTAGGGCTAGAAGGATGTTAGGCTATTTATAGGTAGGTTATATTATTTTTTAATTCGATTATTCTATTTTATTTTAAGCAATCACTATTTGTATTCGTCCTCTAAAATTCCTGTGATCACATACGATACCCAAAAAGCACGAAACTGGAAATGCAGCTACAGTTCGACATTGCGGACCCAACGAAACTGGTTTCGTCGAATTCCGAATTCGTTTGCTCACACAGCGTATTTTTAACTGTCAAAATACTGGCTGTTTTTCACATTAAAATTCCGCACGGCCACATATTGACTTCAAAAATCACAAAACTTGACATCTAACAATAATTTGATATTGCGGATCCAAAAAAATTGGTTTCGTCGAATTTGGAGGTCATTTGCAAAATTGGCTATTTTTAGAGCTCTAAATAACCCATTTAAATATATATAAAAACAATTAAATTTAATACTTAAAAATAAATATTATCGTATATATTCACAGTGGAATACCATACAACTCCCATTGGATTTATAACTCGATATTTCAAAATTCCCAGTTATATCGATATTCGATTTATATTTAAAATCCATTTAAAATATAAATAAATCGCTATAAGTTATAAAGGAATTCCATAGCGACTTTTCTAAAATTTGATTTGGACATAACTAAAAATCTACACGACGAAATCCAGATTTTTCTCTTCCATCAGAAAAATATACTTCACCAGCTCCTAACGTTTCTTGTTTCACAGAAATCCGATTTAAAACAGACCCTGTATATTCAGTTGAAGTTCAAATCGCCAAATAGCGAACTGCCGCGCCATTTCAAGCTCGATTTTAATTGTAGTATAATTATACGTTCAACTGTCGTTTATATAATATATTCATTATTCAAATTCAATTCCAAACTGAATTATATATATTTTAAATTGTCCAGTTCACACCATATCGTCAATTCACTATTTCCGACTATTTCAGAAATAAATATATTATTTATATTAATTAAATATTCGCTATTATTTAATTCTGGTCATCTTTAAATAACCAAACCATTATTTAAATAATTAAATAAATTATTTATATACCGTAAAAATACGGGTCGTTACATTCTTCCCCTCTTAAAATAATTTCGTCCTCGAAATTGCTAAGGTAGAGAAAATACCCTATTGACTAGTACAAATTTATTTGTTTGCTTACCAAATTTAATTTCAACTAAACCAATTTAATTTCAATTAAAATATTAATTAATTCTTATCAACGATACATTTCTAAAATCCCGAAAATTTTCTAACACCCGAAATTTTCGAAAAATTTCGCTAGCACCTCCTTTGTACCGGTCAATAGTTCAAACCCCAACTAGCCTCTCTAGGCCCTTTCCTTTCAAAAACAAAAACAAAAAGCCAAGCGATTTGCTAATTCGGCACATAAAACCTCATATGGAAACTTAAACATGTACCTTTTGTCGGGCATACCATTATATCCATTCCACCTGCTACCCTGTCAGCATACACAAATGCCTTTCCAAACAAAATTCCATTTTTTTCCTCAAAACCAAATCATTCACATATCCAAGCCGAATTACATTTCAAACCAAAGTTCCATTCTTGCTTCCAACTCCTGCCTCATCAATCCAATACCATTTCAGATTCCCTATCTCATAATTCAAAAATCTGGTTTTACTTGATATGTCATATTCCAATTCAATTTCCAATTAATTGGTTTCAATTCAATTCCATCTTGTTTTTACAAATTTCTGTTTAAATTTGTTTTTGTTCAAATAATCCCTCCTGGGAGCTTTAAACGGTTTAGCTCTTTCAAAAATCAAATATTCCTTTTCAGAATTCAAAACAACTTGTTTTCTCAAAACAATTCAACACAAAATCTTTGGTAGTAATCCGTCACTTACAATTCGAAAATGAACACTGATGATGTGGCCAGCATCATCAGAGTTATTTCCCAGTGATCGAAGTGAGTTCAATACTATATCACTTTAAAATCCATTTTTAAACACCTCCATTTTGAAATCTATTTCAAAATATCATTCACGATGCTTGTAAACCAATTTAAAATCTCCCAGGATTTTTAAATTATCATATATTTAATCCAAACCCATTTACAGATACTTTTCCAATTTTTAGGAATTTTAATTCCAATTCTTATTTAATTCATTTCATAACACTTATATGAATTTTATTTGGTTATATATATACATAACCAAATCAACTTTAAACTTTATTCGCTTTATATAACAACCAACACATCCAATATACTATAATACTTCAAATATTAATATTTTGTTTATATCAAAATATAATTTGGGTAAAATTATTTCATTTACCCTTTTTCAAAACATACTATGTCGGTTTATCGTATTCAAGCGTTTAGAAACTCCTACCGATACAGTGGATCAAACTGATCAGTCAGAATTCATAAGCAACTCAACCGATAAATCTCCACAATATAAAACAATTTTATATTGAAATCTACAAATACGTTCTCTCGTATATATACACTCAACTCAATCTAGGGCATTACTAACCCTATCTCTACTGAGTCACGCCATAGAGCCAAGGTAATCCTTAACCTTCTACTCTGATACCACTGTAACGAACTGGCGATTTCGGTAGGCTTTTCAACCATTCCTCAACCCCCAAGCCAGCGGGCTAACATCCCACTGTGGCTTACACTGGTACCCCACCAACTCATTTTACGGCCAGCCTTTTGACTTCACAACCAACCCTCCCTTACTTTCGAGGGACATGTAGAGGTAAGAGTCTCCTGTCCGCCACCTAACGCGAAGCGAGAACCCTCTATCATGTGTACCCAGCTCACACAGCCTGCAACGAGTTGGGGTATAATTACCTCCTAGACCTTAACTGAACAACATTTCTAACCTCGAAATAGACAAAGTTCACCCTTCAAATCTTTAACAAACTTCCTTACATAACTTTCGTATTTTATTTACGAATTCACTTCTTTTATACAAATCATTTGATTATAACAATAGTGTTCAAATCCCTATTTCTGAAATATCTAACTTCAAAATATAACTTTTATTCCTTAATTTAACTAAATAACTAAATAGACAATTTATAAAGAAATCATTAAATCTTGATTAAAAATGGAAAGTGTACTTTCCCGAATTCGATATAATCGAATTCCAACGTATAACTCTCTTTCGAAAAATCTCTATTCGATAACTCCTTTTCGAATAAACTATATTCGATAATTCTTTCGTCAAATAACTATATTCGATAACCCTCTTCGAATAACTATATTCGATTAACTCTCTTCGAATGTTTTACATTCGATTAACTCTCTTCTAATGATTTACATTCGATTAATCTCCTTTCGAATAAGCTATATTCGATTAACTCCCTTTTAACTCTATTCGAATAACTAATATTCGATAATTCCTTTCGAATAACTAATATTCGATAATTCTTTTTGAACAAATAATATTCGATAATTCCTTTCGAATAACTAATATTCGATAATTCTTTTCGAATAATTCTATTCAATTAACTCTATTCGATTAACTCTATTTGAACAACTCTAATTCGATTTAACTCTAATCGATCAACTCTAACTAGTTAACTCTAATTGATTAACTCTAACTCAAATTGATTAACTCCATCAATTAACTTTATTTGATTTACTCTATCTAATTTCCAAATATCCCTTTTTATAAAACCCTGTTTGTTTTATAAATATTTCTATTTATTTTCCAAATAATTCCTTTTATAAAATCTTCTTTATTTGATAAATAATTACTTTTATTACTCTATTTATTTCCATTGATAATATATTTGTAAATGTTTTACAAATATTTCCTTTCCAATTCTATTTGTAAATGGTTTACAAATATTTCCTTTTCAATTCTATTTGTAAATGGTTTACAAATATTTCATTTTCAATTCTATTTGTAAATGGTTTACCAATATTTCATTTTCAATTCTATTTGTAAATGGTTTACAAATATTTCCTTTCAATTCTATTCTATTTGCTTAACAAATAAATATTCCTTTTTAATCTATTTATTTTCTAAATAAATATTTTCTTTTTATAAAATATTTTGATTTTATAAATATTTCTTTTTCAATATAACATTGAAAATTTACTTTTTAACATTCCAGTATTCCTTATGGTATTTAAAGTACCATATAACAATGATCGGTATCATTCCAACATACAAAATCAACAACATATTTCATATCATATAACAGAATATATGAAAAACAGTAAAATAAATGTTGAGGAACCCAGTTGGGTACCTCCGACCTGTTTCCCAGCATCCACAGATGTTAAACAATAATTAACATCAATTTCATTTCACTATGAAATATTCTGCTAAACAGAATCAGTATTTGATTAATGATTTATTTCTATATCGTTATCTATATTTTCAACCAATTAACTAGCAGTTCTACCAAATAGCCAACACACAGAAAACAACAATCATTGATAAATTCTAAAAATATTTTATAAAAATATAAATTGAGTAGAGTTAGTGAGATTTACTCACATTGGTCAGTTATCGTTAAATAACGATAACTGTCTTTGATTTAATTCAGATCCGACAATTTATTTCGCTATAAATTGTAACGAGCTCGAATTCACTCCCAGTCAGTTTCATTGCGTAGCCACCATCCATACGATCCTATCGGATCCAGTTTTATAGAATTCTGATCATGTATGATAAAGATATGCACTTTCTAAGTTAATACACATTTTAATTTATATAAAACTTGAACTTATTATACCGGGCCTTACCATTATCCATTTGGCCCATCTCCCTCCATAAAACCCAACTGCATTATCATCTTCCCCAAATCAAAATACTGGAGCCGCTCCTTTCACCATCATCGTTTACTTTCATGCCTCCTTCCCAACTCAATACTTCATGAAACCATAAACTGATTTCACCATTACTTCTCCCTTCGAACTCTCTTTCCACTCCTCCTCCCAATACCCAGCTCGCACCCCCATACCGGAAACCGACGACAGACCCTTCTTGCGTACCTACAGTATTCCACCGAACCAAATGTTAACCGAATATCACCAAACTCCTCCACGAGATGCTACAAACCACCACAAACACAATATCGTATTCGAAAACCACTATTGCCTCCTAAATCAACAGAAATCGCGAACACTAGTATCTCGCGACAACCTCAAACTGACGACGAACCCAGAAGTTTTTGTATGGAAATGAAACTGCTTTCATAACAAGAATCATGTTGTTGGATTTGCGGTTTATAGAATTTGTTTGGATTTGTTCTTGATTTTTGTTTGATTTTCCAAAGGGAAGGTTTTACTGTAAAAGAAAGATGACGGCGCGTTTGAGGTGTTTTGACCAGAGGAAGATTTTTCTTAGAGTTAGAAGGATGTTAGGCTATTTATAGGTAGGTTATATTATTTTTTAATTCGATTATTCTATTTTATTTTAAGCAATCGTTGTTTGTATTCGTCTTCTAAAATTCCTGTGATCACATACGATACCCAAAAATCACGAAACTGGACATACAGCTACAGTTCGACATTGCGGACCCAATGAAACTGGTTTCGTCGAATTCCGAATTCGTTTGCTCACATAGCGTATTTTTAACTGTCAAAATACTGACGGTTTTTCACATTAAAATTCCGCACGGCCACATACTGACTTCAAAAATCACGAAACTTGATATCTAACAATAATTTGATATTGCGAATCCAACAAAGTTGGTTTCGTCGAATTTGGAGGTCGTTTGCAAAACTAGCTATTTTTAGAGCTCTAAATAACCCATTTAAATATATAAATATATTTAAAAACAATTAAATTTAATATTTAAAAATAAATATTATCGTATATATTCACAGTGGAATACCATACAGCTCCCATTGGATTTATAACTCGATATTTCAAAATACCCAGTTATATCGATATTCGATTTATATTTAAAATCCATTTAAAATATAAACAAATCAATATAAATTATAAAGGAATTCCATAACGACTTTTCTAAAATTTGATTTGGACATAACTAAAAATCTACACGACAAAATCCTGATTTTTCTCTTCCATCAGAAAAATATACTTCACCAGCCCCTAACGTTTCTTGTTTCACAGAAATCCGATTTAAAACGGACCTTGTATATTCAGTTGAAGTTCAAATCGCCAAATAGCGAACTGCCGCGTCATTTCAAACTCGATTTTAATTATGTTATAATTATACGTTCAACTGTCATTTATATAATATATTCATTATTCAAATTCAATTCCAAACTGAATTATTTATATTTTAAATTGTCCAGTTCACACCATATCGTCAATTCACTATTTCCGACTATTTCAGAAATAAATATATTATTTATATTAATTAAATATTCACTATTATTTAATTCTGTCATTTTTAAATAACCAAACCATTATTTAAATAATTAAATAAATTATTTATATCCCGTAAAAATATGGGTCGTTACACTTCGTACACTTCACTTTTCTTTTTATATTGTCCCCTGCAACAAAGTGGTTATTTATGTGCATATAGAACATATAATCTAATCTAATTCATTTAAGATGAATCTTCCGATTAAAAGCAGGTAATGTCAAAGGTCATCCGTTCATAGACGGGAATATATATCGACAACCATCAACAAAGCAATAAACCATCCAAACAATCAAACATATCACACAAATAAATGTCGATTCAATAATAGATATTTATATTATACGATACGATAATATAATACCCCAGAAATTGTGAGAGTTAACTCATCATCCATGCCAATTAAAAATCAATAATTTTGGTTGTTCAATCTACTTTCAAATATGTATCTGAAATTATGTAAAATTTTACTTGGCTCCAATTCATTCCTACACAACTCGTACATGTAAATATCGACAATACGAGTTTAATGAAACTGACGATGTTCAATTTTGACCTTGTATGAAAAAGATATTAAGATTTAAATTATCAACTTAAATAAACTACAATTAAAAACACTAATTATATAATTAAGTTAACAGGAAAATAATGTGAAGGGCAAATTATTTGAAAATTTTAACCATAAGGACAAGAGACTAAAAATTTATTCAAAAAGACAAAACATAGCCCAAATTTATTCGAAAGGACAATACACATAAAAAAAAGTTCAATTTTTTTTGTAGATTTTAGGTATTAGTATTATATGTCTATAGGTATCAGTTTGCTCTCTGCAGCTAATAGGCTAAAAACTAATACCTTCAGACACACAAAACTACTACCTATTAGCTGTAGAGAGCAAACTGATACCTACAAACATACAAAACTGGTATTTAAAAAAAATGTCTTTTGTTTTGTCCTTTTGAATAAACTATGTATTTTCCTTTTGAATAAATTTTTAGTCTCTTGTCCTTGTAAATTAATTTCCCCCTTTCTTCTTAAAACCATAATCCTGGTCCAGCACAAACCCACCTCCAACGTGATATTCCTCCATCCTTTTCTCCCTCAACACTTTGCTAAACCCCAAACGGACAACACCTACGATCTCATATATTCAAGAGAATCCTTACCGATACCATTAGAATTAACTCGATGACCTCCCAAAATTGTGACATGTAGACCTCCTTACAAGCTACAAGAAAAAGTGGCATGCCACAAAACCCATTCCCAACCCTTCAAACTAGGCTTGGAGATGCATCTTGCTGCCACAAATTCAAAAACCACCCTTGAATGAGCTCTCACAAACTATTTAGCTGAAACGACAACCCTAATTCATGCATCAAGTTCCAAACTATCGGTCGATTTTTCCTGAGGCCGAGTCGTACCAAAGTGGTATAAAAATGAAGAGCAACCCAATACAAATTTGAAGATACAACATTTATAATTTTTCATGGAGTATTTGATTTATGCTTGAATTTTGAAGTTTTCTTTTTCTGCGTATTTACTGGACATGGAACAGGAGAGAACAAAATAAAGAAAGAGGAAAGAAAAGTAGGAGGAAAGGTAGTGGCCTTTCTTAGTTCATAAACAAAGTGTTATTTAGATTTTACAACAAGTTAACCAAGTTTTAAAACCAATTTAAGAATTTCAAGTTAGACCAACATTACACACAAGCCACTACATGACCAACAAGTTACCTATAATGATAGTTGACAAATTTGAATTGTGATTTGAAAATATTTTTAAAATCAAACTATAAATTCAAAATGTTTATCGGTATGCGTTTATATCGTGCATGATCACATAACAACTTTGATTGATACGAAGTTCAAAATTTTACAATTATTTACTATTTCGGATTTGATGAAACTGGTTTCGTCGAATTCGAAGATCTTTGAAAAATGACTATTTTCCATATTAAAATATTATTTTAAAATAAGATCTAAATATCGATTTAAATCCAAACTATTTATTATTATCGATTAATTTACAAAATGGATTTATAATGAATGTTGATTAACTAAACGATGATAAATGAAATTATTGAATTCGTTTTAGTTAATACTTAACATCAATTCAAATGTTGTATAACCACAAATTTTGAATTCAAGTTAGTAAGTTCCAAAAATTCAATTGTTTAAATATTTAATATCCAATAACTAAAATTTTGGGTTGTTACAGACACTGTCTAACAAGTGTATTTAAGCTGTATAATCTCCGCTACTAGTCTAACCTGCGGGCTTGTTATGAGGAGGGTCCAGAACAAAAGTTCTGGTGAATGGACAAATTATAACTTTCTATAAATAACAATACATATACCATTTTATCACTAGACTACTTTTATTAAGCTTTTGGGTTTATCGCACATTACACTTTCGATTTTCATGCATAAATCGTACTCATCTACTCCCAAGTAGATTAAACTAATGAATCATATATATGTAGTTATATGTCCCTCATCTCAAGGTACTGGCCATAGTGCCCTTCTCGAGTGGTCTTCATCGCCATACTATGAAAATGTACTAAATCTTCATTGTCACGCTACAAAAGCGTACTAGACCAAGCTATGAAGGAGTACCGAGTCTCCATCACCATGCTACGAAAGCGTACTAGGCCATGCTACGAAAGTGAACCAAGCCTTCATTGTCGCACTACGAAAGCGTACTAGGACATGCTATGAAACCATACTAATCCCCCATTGTTGCGCTACGAAAGCACCCTAATCCTGAGTTCCCCTACAGAACTCGGTTGGGGAATTTCTATATCTATAAGGGCAATTTCGTTAGGCCTGCAAAACAGATATCCACAAGTTGGTCTGTCTCTTTTCTCGGTGGCTATGGACCCACTCGGGCTCCCTAACTAATAAAAGACCATTCAAAGTGCTAAGTGACCATGGCCCTACCAATCAATCTAAACATCTAATTGGTGTTGTCCCTCATCCAATGTCTCAATAGTGAAAGATCATTAGCCTATTGGTTTAGTTCCACTCTTTCTTGTACTCGCTCTGACTAATGATGATAGGTGTTTGATAACTTACTATCCTTATTGGGTCTTGACCATGAAGCCTGCTCTTCCGAGTCAAGGCAGCCGTTGAATCCTAAAAATCATCCCATCAGTATTTTGGCTTCCCTCATCATAAATGCACCAAGGCATACTATATGGATGGAACAGTACAGACCTTCTCTGGGGGTACAGCTTCGTTGGGCCTACTTCAAAGGGCTATCTCAGAGTATCCTCATGTCCTATAGAAGTCCCACACTTTCTTCTAGTCCCGTCGAATAATAAGTTGGACGTTTTCCCACCGTTTCTTCAGACACCAACGATGATGTGTCCTGTTGGGCTTTTTATCCCTTCAGACTAGACTAAATGCATATCGCTATTTTATTAAACCCTATGTATAATTTACCATTATGTGTTTTACATACTTTCCTTTTGTCTGATTTAGATTATTCTTTAATCCATTTAATCTGAATATTGTTTATTTGTTACTCCACTTTATTGGTTACTACATAACCATAAAATTGCCTAGTCGTAAGGCCGCCATTGAATATTACCTAATCACAAGACCACCGTAGAATATTTTTAAGCTTAACATAAGCTTTACTTCTCTTCTTTCACTTTTCAAATCATAACTTTTTTGTTATAACCTTTATTGTAACATAGATTTACACACCCTAACCCTAAAACCATGTTTTCCGATATAACTACTTTATTCTTTAGGACGTTAAGCATATTCCTGATAGATTGGTTACTAAAACTGTATAAAATTTATTCCTATGGTTTAGGTAATCACTGCAACAGAAACCCATAACTACAATCTATTCCTTTTCACAAATTTTTTGGTTATTGAATTAGTGCGCAGTACGGCTAAATCCTTATTTCGTACTAATCCCTATCTTTGCGTCTTTTCGTGCTTAAAATTATGCTTCCTATTTTTCCTACTGACTAACTATGTAAATATATTACATTTTTCTCAACCAATCAATCTAGTTTATTCCTAACCTTCCATTTTATAGATATATGTGAAATCATGTTTTCCACTTTCTAAGTTCAAACCATATTCCCTTTTATTACAGTTTTGGCACATATGTTCATTTAACCTCAAATCATCAAATCCTCTCTTATTTACAATTTCAAATGGGTGATATTTTTCCAACGCATACAAACAAAATCTAATAATCGGTCGCATAATTTAGGCGCACAATTCAGTTGTATATATATGCCAACATTACAGATTTATACATAATTTGCATATAACCAAAATACAACATAAAACTGTAGAATCCGACACATAAAGCGGGAAAAGCGGAAGGAGCGAACATATTATAAATTTTGTAGGATTAAGCGGTATCATATACCATTATGTATAAAAATAACTAGATCCACTCACTAGCAGCATATTCTAAAGTCTGAATCTAATTTGGATTTATTCTTTATGTTTTCTTCTCCAGTTCGGGTTTACGAATCTATTTGGATAGGAAAATTGGGAATCTACACGTTGAATCCACTATATTTACCTCCAATTCTCGATTCATACAACCAAATTCTAATATATTTTATTTCTGAAGATTTTGGGGAAGAAAAGGAATGGCAGGGCTTTGGCATCCTATCAGAATGTATAAGTTTGACCTAGTCCTAAGGTTTATTTATAGTTGTCCAGCTAAAACACGTCCGTCAGATTTGTATTAATATAAATCACACCGTTTAAATTAAATAAGTTCGAAAACAACATTTCGAAAAAATGTTTATGGATGACATGGGTCGACCCATGGCCATGCCTAGATCGACGCAGACCCCATATGGGTCAACCCAACCACTAATTGGGTCAACCCATACGATTTGTTTTAAATCATTTGTCATTTTTTTCATGTGTGATTTCGTTACTTGCCTGCTTCATTCGATTACGTATTTATTTCTTGATCATTATTTGTTTATTTCTAAATTTTATTTTATTATCTTCCGCTTTATTACGTGCGTTTATATTTCAAATTCAAATGCGATGTTATTGCACTCATATTTCGCATACATTTACACTAGATTTCAGACATTAATAATTTTCCCATACGAATTCTATTTGGGACATATTATATATAAAAATTAATCAGAAAATTGCTATGAACGCAGTGGTTTACATTTCAAAGCCAAATTCTGACAATCTAAATATGTCTATTTTTCGTTAATAATTATTTATGCAATTATTTCGATTCCTGACTTTCTATTTAAAAATACAGGGTGTTACATTTTCCCACGCTTTAAGAAATTTCATCCTTGAAATTCGACAAGGGATTATATATTCCTCGTATAATTTACAACTATCATGTGTACGTGCAATTTTGCAACCATCATGTGTACGTGCAATTTTGCAACCATCTGTGTACTTGTGCAAAGTGTAACACATCATAATAAATTCATGAATGCAATGAATGCTCGCGAGGATCCTCCTATATGAATGCACTTTTTTCCAAAAATATTTTGGAAACATGATGCACACAACCTAAATATACTGGCAGTTTCTACATGAATGCAATAATTTTAAAATGAAAATATCTTTTCAACCATTTTTTCGCACACTCTTACAAAATAAGAGCGTAGTTAATCCAATTTTTATACCCACCTCCACCAACCAACTTAAAATTTCAAATTTCAGAGAAATCTAATCTTCCGAGTTCGATTTCTTATGTTAGAGAAAGGTAGAAAATGGAAAACTCCATATTTTCAATTCCACTTTTATGCACCTTTTTCCCCACACTTTGAATTTTTCCAAACAATTCTATATAAATTTCTTTATTTTCCAAGCACGTTATACAAAAGAAGGATTTTTCTTTTCTTAATACATTTTTAAAAGTAAATTTCCAAGAGAAATTTAGTTTCTCCCGTTGTTTCCGTTTACTGTAATTTTATGCTTTGTTATTTTTATGTAAAATTTGTTCACTTTCTTTTTAATTATTCACTTTTACTTCCATATCTATTTTACTTACGTTATTTTATATTCTTATACTTTTCTAACAAAGAAAAGATTGCAAAAAGCTTTGAATATTGCATAAAAGTACAATTCGACGTTAGGATACTAATTTCAGACACACACACTAAAAAACACCTAAACGCCAACACAAAGAGCCCTAAGCATAAAATTATAATAATGCTCATTCGCTTTTAGAAGGAAGGAGGCCTAGGGGTCCTTATCAACCATGACCAAAAATATCTTTGATAAAGGTATCCAATCCGCCCAGACGCTCCACCTGTCTTCTAGCGCTTTCCAAGGCATCCCTTTGCGCCTGATCAAAACCGCCGATGCGCTAGAAATAACACATGTTGTGTCTCAAGTGACTATTGCTGGGTATGCGCAAGATCATGTTGAGTGCGGCTAACTCTTGTTGTCCAAGCAAGACGTCATGATGCTCGCTTGATAACTTCTCCTGCCTATTTTCCATAGTCATAATCATACCCCTCAGATCCCATGGTTGCCATGAAGGTGTCTCCTCACTAGAACCCCACTGAGGTGGCTGGAGGGTCCAACACCTCCTCAATACGGTGGCTAACAGTGCTACGGATGCTACTCTGACTTGGGATAGGGCTCGAAATACTACTGATGCATCTGCTCTAGACCAGGCTGGAAATACTGATGATGTTGCTGCTCAAGGTTAGGCTCAGCCTCACGCTCATCCTCAGCCTCATGCTCGTCCTTATCTTTATGCTCAACCTCCTTCTGCATGGGCTGAGCCTCCTGTAGTTGTGCTAACTCGAGATGCATCATAGCCAAAGAGGAAGAATTAATCATGGGATACATCTGCTCAATAAAGTTCTCATTCTCCAACATCACCCCACCATGCCTAAATACAACTTTCTGAAGGTGGCGAAAAGGAGTCGATGGACGTCGTCTACTAGATGCAATCGCATGCTAAGACATAATCTCCTTAGTCCAGTTTACCTGAATGCCTTCAAAAATGTCATAGAAACATGCCTAATCGTACTAGTAACCTGATCATAACTGTTAGTCCTAGCAATCAGGTTATATTGCATAATACATATAACGAATCTAGCCACAATTGCTCAGTATCCCATACCCGGTGCTAAAGATTCAGAAAAATCTGACCTAAGACAGCCTCGTCTATCATCTGTATCTCACCCAAATCTAGGCCCTGAGCCGTAATGCCTAGTATGGCCCCTAACTAGATCTCAGTAAAAACCACACTTAATCCCTTAACCTCTGACCCAAAGGCTATCTCATTTCCAATATCCCTAGTTTGTAAATTGGCATCAAATAGGTGGACTAACTTGGGATATGCGACATGTCCCATTATCATGTGGCTCAAAATCTAATATAATCCTACATTCTGAAAAAGCTTCCCTAACAGGGTATTTGGGAAATCCGAAAACTTTACGGACCTTCCTAGAAAAATTTGATACCCGGTTGAATCCACATAGGCCTGCCAGTTAAAGCGCTTAGCAGTTCTATAGCGGTAGAGCTATAAAAAGCTGTAGTGGGACAAAGCGGGGAAATAGCGGAGGTGCAAAAATGTTAAGCAGATGTAAAACTATAAAATTAAAATTAATTAATTATCATTCTCGCATCATTTGTATAGAGGAAACAAATATTAATTAATATTATGTAACAAAATCAAAGAATATCATGGTTATGCACATTAGATTCGAGGATTACTACAGATTTCTATCTTATATAAGACACTTATAACTTAAAATTAGCTTTTTACATTAACTTTTTTGATTTATTTTAAAAGATAATTGGTCAAGTCATCCTTTGTATATTAATATTGCTAAAGTGGGTGCTAAATAGCGTTGATTTAGCGGATAAAGCGGAAAACAACGGGGCTTTAAGTGGAGCTATTGTTCATCAGTGCTAAATTGAAGTAGCGTCGGCCGGAGAGCGCTACGGGCTATAGCGGGGATTTTGCGGGGCTTTAACTGCATAGGCCTGCACTACCTTCTGGTTGTTCTAGTGCCAAGCGATCTCCTGTGGTGTCAACTGCGAAAAAATGGTTGACAAAGACTGTCTTGGCGGCATGGCGAACAATCTTCTGATCTACGGAAAAGAGGTATGGATTTGGATGGGGCTCTTGACAAGTTTCGATTTGAAACCAATTTCAGAAGAAACATATGATTTTTGGAGGAGTGGAGGAGCTTGGAAGTGGCGGCTCAAAATAGGTTTAATGGTGCTGACTCTTGGATTGTGGAAAATGAAACAATAAGCTACGCTTCATTGCTTCATACACCCAGCAATTTATATCGGGTGGGTCGACTAAGGCAGTGTTGATTTTTTTCCAGTATTATTGATTTCTATTCCTACTGCGCATCATCTCCTCTTCTCATCTAACCGCCATTTCCAATCGCTATTGTTATCTAAATCCGAGGTCGATTGAGATGTTGTCACAAATGATTAACTCTTCCAATAAAATTCCTATGTTATAACAGATTTTTAACCCTTTGCTTTTCTTCAGTTTACTGTCATGCCCTTGAAATTTTGCTTCTTTTAGTCCGATTCACCAATAAATTACAAATAAAGATGGGATCTCATTCTTGTGTTTCCCTAGTAGATTATATATATACCCACTTAATCCATTTATTTTCCATATCCAACGTCTCATCACTTACCTATAAATCTAAATCCATGGTCGACTTCTAAATATCTACACATGAATTTCTTTTATACCAAATCCATGGTACACCCCATGCCATAGCCAACAAAAACTCATTTTTTTAAGATTTTACCTAATCTTAACCTTCATGTGCACACTTATCATTTCAAACTTCCATGTGTAGTTTACTCGAAAGTGGGTTTTCCTTACGGACATATACATATATATATAGTATATTTATATTTTAAAAATACAAGTATGCTCACTCATAATCTATATAGGAATCCTAAACTTGAGCTCTGATACCAGATATAACGATCCAAATTTCAATAGGCCCGAATTATTCGCAAAATGATAAAATCGAAATCCATTGAAACTCGAGTTGGTTAATCTGGTATCCTTCAGGAAGGCAAAGATAAAATATATCAGAGCTCAAAATAAAACATTTCACAGCAGAACGAATAAAATATAATAGTAAGTAAATAATTACCATAATAATGACATTGTCTAATAAGTGTCTCTAAGGTGTATAATCTCCGCCACTTGTCTGACCTGCAGGTTTGTTATGAGGAGGAGGTTAGAAAAAAGTTCAGCTGAATGGACAAATTATACTTTCTATAAATAACACTACATATACCGCTCTATCACTGGACTACTTTTATTAAGTTAGTTGAGTTTATTGCACATTACATTTCTGATCTTCACGCATAAACATACCCATCTACTCCCAAGTAGATTATTCTAATAAATCATATATATATGTTGTTATATTCCTCTCATCTTATGGTACGCCCCATAGTACTGTTCTCGAGTGGTCTCTATCGCCGCACTGCGAAAGCATACTGAATCTCCATTGCCACACTGTGAAAGCATATTAGACCACGCTACAAAGGCATACTGAGTCTCCATCTCCCCGCTACGAAAGCGTTCTAGGCCACGCTACGAAAGCATACTACGCATCCATCGACGCCATTCTGCGAAAACGTACTAAGCCTCCATAGTCGCGCTACGAAAGCGCCCTAATCCTGAGTTCCTCTACATAACTTAATTGAGAGATTTCTATATCTGTAAAGGACAGATTTGTTTGTCCTACAATACAGATATTCATATTTTGGTTTGTCTCTTTTCTCGGTGGTTATGGCCCTACTTGGCCCTCCATAAACAATGAAAGATAATTCCAAGAGCTAAGTGACCATGCCTCTACCAAACAATCTAAACATCCAATTGTCGTTATCCCTCATCCAATGCCTCGATAGTGATGAGGACAGGTGTCCACGACTTACTATCCTTATTAGGTCCTGACCACAAAGCCTACTCTCCTGAGCCGAGGCAGCTGCCGAATCCTAAAAATTATGCCATCAGTCTTCTGGCTGCCCTCATCATAAATGCAGCCAAGGCATAATTAATGGACGGAACCATACAGACCGACCTCCAGGGGTACAACTTCATTAAACCTACCCCAGAAGTCCATATTAGAGTATCATCATGTCCCATAGAAGTCCCTCACTTTCTTCTAGTCCCATCTAATAATAAGTTGGACGTTCACCGTTTTGGATAAGCAAACCTCAAAATTTGGAAAAACACTTCAAATGAAAATTTTAGATCAGGTCTTAGGATTTCTAAAACATCAAAAATTATTGAATTCAAACTTATGTTTCAAAAGTTATGTTGAAAATAGTATTTACATTTAGATTTACTAATCCTATCTTTCATTCTTAGGATAGCGGCAAACAACCACTATTTCGACCAAGCAAACTTCAAATTTTTCGAATACTCAAAACATGAAACTTATAGCACTCAGTTTATGCTTGTAAACCGTGTTAGAAATGGATAAAAATGAAGTTATTACATGTTAGATGTTGAATTGGTATATGTCAATTATGTCTCTTTCATTTGAGATACATTTGAATTGAAGTTGAGGCTATGATATCCATCCATGGGTTAGCTGATTTTATGGAAATTCAAGGTTTATATTTTGAGTGTTTTTAAATTGAAATAAAATATCAATTTCTTGATATCTTTGATGTTTTGATAACATTTTGAGCATGATTTTCTACAAATTAACTTTGGAAATGATTTTGAATGAAATGGGTTTTAGAATTATTAAAACATAGTATTTTCAATTAAATCTTTTTAATAATTAAATTCTATGAAGAAATTTATAATATTGGTTTTGAATAATGTTTTGGAAAATTGTTTTGAAAACAAGTTTTCATTGATAAAATATTTTTGTAAAGTACACGCATTGAAGCACCATTCGAGTGTATGAGAAAGAGAATTAGACGATTTAGTAAATGTGTCTTCGGACACCTACGATGATTGCCTCATTGGGCTCTTCATCCCTTTGGACTGGACCAAATGCATATCGCTATTTTATTAGATCCATTATCTAATTTACCATTATGTGTCTTACTTACTTTCCTTTTCATTAATTTACAATATTATTTAATCCATCTAATCTAAATATTGTTTATTTGTTAATCAACTTTATTGGTTACCACATATCTATAAAATTGCCTAGTCGCAAGGCTACCATAGAATATTGCCTAATCACCAGGCCACCATATAATATTTCTAGGCATATTAAACTTAATTCCCAATTCCATTTTTTTAATAATAAGCTTTACTTACCTTGTTTCGCTTTTTAAATCATGATTTTTATGTTACAACCTTCTTATACCATAGAATTACACACCCTTATCATAGAATCATGCTTATTAAATTACAGCTAAAACTTCATAGTAAACCTCTCGTATTCATTTCCTTGTTATAACTTCTTTCAGTTATATTGCCGTTTCTCTTTCTGTTTTAGCTACTTAATTTTTTTAGGAAGTTAAGCATATTCCAAATTGATTGGCCGCTAAAGTTGTATAAAATTTATTTCTATAGTTTAGGTGATCACTGTAATAAAAACCCATGACTGCAAGCCCTTCCTTTTCACAAATTTGTAGTTTACTGTATTAGTGAATAACACGAATATATCTCTATTTCATCCTAATTCGTATTATTACGATCCAGAATTTTTAACCAATTAAAAATTGGAATTTCAAATATCAAATTTGAATTTTTGAATGTAAAATGAATTTAATTTGATTTAAATATGAAGTTTATATAAATATATATATGATTAAGCAATAATAATGAATATTTGATTTTCTCATAATATAATAGTATAATTTTGATAAGAATTTATCAAACTTTTATTATAAAAAATTTGTCAGTTTGTTATAATAAATTTGTCAAATATGTATTGATAAACTATTTTGGTAACATAATAAAAATAAATACGAATTTGGTTTAATATAAAAATAATTTAAATAATAAAAATAGTAATTGGTTTTGTCGGATAACTAGAAGTTGAAATATTTAGCATTTATCAAACGTTACACATAACTTTCCATAGCATTTGGTAGGAAATGCTACCAAAAGTACACTTTCTCCTTATATGACAAGTGTAAGGACACTTGTATTTTTGCATGTGAACTTTCATGCATGTCTTCCACTTGGCCCCTTAGGTGTCATTACCTCCGTAGCCCTCCATACTTATAATAGCAGACCATTTCTCCACTTTTTCATCATTCCATTCCATTTCCTCCTTTTCACCTTCTTCTTAAAGCTTATGGCCTTGGTTTCTATAGTGTAAATCTCCTTTCTCTTATTTTTCTCCTCCTACCTCCTTTAGAACTCGACCTCCATCACCACCACCATCTTGCCAAAGTTCTCCCTCAACCTCTTATAAAAATGGAAGATTAGTATTATATATATATATATATATATATATATATTGGCAAACAAGATGGTGTGTCGAAATATTGTCCGACGATTCGTTTGCAATCATCTTGGATCGCCTACTGTGAAGAATTTGGAAGTTATTTGGTGAGAACTCTTTAAATTATTACACTAGTTTAATGTACACTAATCAACGAAGATAATTTTGGATAATTAATTAGTCTTGTTAACCAGCTATGGATGTTTAATGGTTGTTGTGTGTTTGTGATGGATGATAGATGCGTAGATTAGAATACACACACTATTTAAGCATTAGTGTTATAACGCATGTGCACAGTTATTATTTATTTAATAATGTTGATGATGATTGCTATGGTTGTTTATAATGGTTGTTAATGTTGTGTGACACACTACGATAATGCAGTTATAGTATTGCATCGGTGATCGGTTAAATCTCCTCCATAGTCGAAATTGCAAATAATGTTTTAATATGGAAAATTGGTTTAAAATTTTATTTTTAAATTTGAAATTTGAAATGGTTTGAAAATATAAAGGAAACATATACGATCAACCTTTGTAAAACGGAAACATTTTGTTTAACGAGTTTTTGATGTTTTGTTTTAAAACAATGAAAACGGGTTTTGTTTTGAAAAAGTGAAGTTTGAAAATATTTTTAAATGGTATATATAAGTATATAATGGTTTTCTAAAGTATTTTGAAGCAGTTCGTAATAGTTTTTATATGAATTTACATTACGATCAAAATAGATCTTGTCACACAGTGGTAGTTCGCGTATTTTTGTTGCAAACTTTAAACTCTTATAACTTATGCAATTTAAATCATATTTCCACGAAATGAAAATCGTTAGCTTTCTATTAACAAGGGATTTCAAATAAGAAAAAGTATATTTCAATTTTGACTTGTTGTTTTCAAGTCATGTTTAAAACGATTTTCGAAAAGGCCGTTGTAAGTGCAGTTCGTTGACTATAATGATAAATGGTTGTTATAAATTATTTAAAAATATAGGGAAAAATTGTAAAATCATAATTAATTATTTAAAAGTGATTTATGTTCAAATAATGAAGTTTTGGGTAATATAAAGGTCATTTTATATAAAGTAGCCAATATCGGTATTTTGAAACACTTTTGCAACACTTTTGAAATGTTGTTGTAACACTTCTTTTGGAAACAAATTGTTTTGAAAGATTTAACCCGCAAACTATTTTCTGAACTTTAGGTAATCATTTTTAAAATGATTTAAGAAATATATTGTTGGATTAAATTTATTTAAATATTTATTTATAATTTGAATTGATTATTTAACATAAAAGGGTTTCCAATTTTAAATAATTGGATATGGTTGGAGATAAATCTTCGGATGTTTGATATTAATTCGATAGATGATGACTCTTATTATTCGGGAATTTAGAAGGTAGGTTACCGTTATTTCGCTTAAAGTATGAGTTCGATACAGAGATTAATATTGAGGATAAGTTGATGGTATTTCTATCCAAATCCAATATCAAGGGGTTTGATAAATTTTCAAACTTAGATAAGGATTTCCCGATTTGTTTGAGATAAGTTGGATAGAAATAATCTTCGGATATTTGATGAGAAATTCTGTAGTGTAAAAGTATACTATTTGAGAAATTCGGAAGATATCATTATCGTTCCACTTATAGTATTCGTTGAATATGAGAATTGATATCGAATATAAGTAGATACAATTTCTGTGTAACTTATGTTCAATATCGATTGATTTGGATTTTGTTGTGGATGGTATATTCAGTAATATCATTCTTGAAATCCGATGAGATTGAGTTGTGGAAATTCATGTCGTAATTGGGGATTTAATCAAATCTTTGATTTAAGAAAGTTAAGAATAATTAGGATTTTGGAAAGTACGGTAATCTTTTAATTAAGATTAAAGAACTAAATGTTGGAAAACATTTTAAATACAAACTATGTTTGAAGTTACGAAATATGGATTAAATATTTTTTAGAAGAAATTGAAGTTGGATGACGAGTTGTAAATTGGGAAAGTTAATCAAAATTTTTTAGGCTAAATTATCTTTGATTGAAAGATGTGTTTTAAAAGAGAAAATTTAAAATATGCGTTTTGTTAAAGATAACTTGAGAACGGGTGTAAAGAAGTTTTTAATTAACAAATTCCAAGATGAACGGAGATTTGGTTAAAAGCGTATGTGATCTATAATTGTGTTTTTTTTAAATTCCGCTTATTATTTAGAAAGAACAGGATCAAATTTATATCTAAAAACCATTCCAAATAATAATATGATCTTATGGAGCAATTGAAGACTTGGAAGACGGCGATTGAAGACCGGGACCCTTCATACTGGAAGGACTGTTTGCTGAATGTCTCGAATGGGTAGCTCTCATTCGCCTATGGATTTCATATCAGTTATGTGGCAAGTAGTCTGGTTGAATTTGGAGAAATTTTGGATTTTGGTTTCATTCAGACCTAGAACGGACTTGTATAGATTGTGTGTCTGACATTGTAACTGCCTGCATAGCACTGATATTTGTTAATATATAACTGCCTGGTGGCGGAGAATTTATTCTCTTAGCTTAACACCCTTCTCTGAGACGTATGACCTTAGCGTTATATATTGATAGACATTAGTGATATATGGTGAATGGACAATGTGGGATACTTAAGTTATTAAGCTAGTGATGATCAAAGCATGGCTTATTGAAGCGTAGCTTTGTGTATAATGTGTCCTCGACAAACCTCACACCCCGGTAATAACTTAAAACAGGATGAATGCAGTAAGGCTAAGTGGGTCGCACCAATTATGGTATGGTCATTCCCTTCTAGATAAACGGTGCACCATGGTATGGAGCCCAGGTATTAACCTATGCGGAAAACTACTTTTGTGGTTGTGTTGGTTTGGGATCCTAGTTTAAAGGTTGGTAACGATAAGGAAATGTCATACTTCGGCCCATCTAGCGGAGTCAGTACATAGAGATGGCCCGGTCTTGCGTTAACAGGAGATTTACCGGTTGTTTCAACAGAGAAAGTCCCTCTAGAGGCATTTCCACGATTCAGTAAGGAAGATACTTTGCTTTGGTCATTGTTGGCATCCAATTCTCCGTTACGAGCCCGTACGGTTTTGATTGTGTACTTATATGTCAACATAATGGGATAGAGGATTATGCTGGCTAAAACTGATACATTTATTTATGAAATGATTTTCGACACTATGCACTAATAATAATATGGAAGAGGATTTTCACATATGAAAGCATTTTTTATTATCGTAAGGCAAAACTAGCCCATTTGGTGTGTGTTTTCATTGTGTGATGTGGGATGAGCTTATGATAGCTTCATTTTTCAAAAAGTCATTGCGAATTTCTTTGTGCTGGTATTCACATGGAGTAAACTCGTCCCGCATTAGCGGCGTGGTCCGATGAATTACCTAACTTTAAAATAAACCCTAAAAAAACTGTTTTTGAGTTCTCACACCAGACCCATGACTGACATAGAGTTTATTGCTCCCACACCTAAACTTTGGGTGCCCATAGTTTTCCTCATGGGCAGCTAGTAGTTTGGTTTGCATATTTAGTCCTCAGAAATGGATTCCGTTTTGGAGAAAGAGTTATGCTTTGGATCATTTTTTCCCGTTGAGAGTATATTGTATTTATTTCCGTTGTGTATCTATTATACTCTGATATTCCCTTTAACTATGATGTAATATTATTATAATGATAATGGAAAAGTTCTTTTGTTTTGTGAAAATGTGCAAGTAGACCTAACAATCTGTCTCTATGAATGGTTTAAGTTGGTTTAATTACCGGCGAAAATCTTGCAAAAAGGTCAGTCGTTACAGTTGGTATCAAAGCTTTAGTTTACATAAAGCTTTGGGGTACGACTCATTTGAACAAAGGAGAAAGGACTCATCGGAGTTGGGACTAGTAATATCCCATGAGAATGAACTTATTAGAGATAAGGTTTGTAATGCCCTAGAATGAGCTTTTGGAATACTATATTTGAGAGAACGCCTTTTTATGTAATATGGATTATGTTTTGGATTAAAATACAGCAGAATTCACACTAAGATATAAACTAGGGTTAAAGTTGTAAGGGTAATAGTAATTTTGAAATTAAAAGGGATAAGTGAGTAGGAAGTAATCTAAATTTTCCATCAAATATTTCCTTATTGTTAGGAAAGGTTTGAAAAATAATATAGTCAGATCAAAGATTGAATAACCGGAGGATTTAGAACTAAAGAATCATTAGAAATAATAGTTGTAAATTTCCTTAAATATTTGGTTAAGGATCGGAATTTTAATGATTTTGAACAGTCAATCATTTTGAAGGAAGCAAAGAAAATATTTTAAATAAGTCCATAACCCACAAGTCCCAAGATCGAAACCTATTAAGTAAGAAAATAAAATGTTTAAGTAATCACGAATACTTGTGAAACAAATTTCACAATTTGATTGAAGGATATTTGGTAAGCAAGGAGAAAGAAGACATTATCTAAACTAAAGCATTTAGACAAGATGAGTTATGAGATGATCGAGTTTTTCGTGTAAAGATTAATAGTATTTTGGAAACTAAAAAAGGAAAAAGTTTCATAACCTTTGTATTCGGAATGATTAGCAAGATAAGACCTAAGAAAATGATTTATACCTCTGAATTTTCTTGTTTATTAGAGGGCAATAAATCGTTGAGTATTAAGAAATTGGCCATGTTAATAATGAGTTGGATATAAGGGTAATTGGAGATCATCGTTTGGAAAACATTATAGATATGGTTGTCTGGACCTATGTATTCTACCCGGCATTTCCATTGTAAAGATGGAAGTTTGGTATATAAAGAATTAATCTTGAGTTTGAGAGCTCATAAAGGAGAGAAAATCTTTTCTGACCCCGTTTCCTTTTCGAGGACAAAAAGTTTTACGGGGGGTGAATGTAATGATCCAGAATTTTTAACTAATTTAAAATTGGAATTTGGAATATCAAATTTGAATTTGAATTTATGAATGTAAAATGAATTTAATTTGATTTAAATACAAATTTGGTATAAATATATATGATTAAGCAATAATAAATATTCAGTTGTCTCATAATATAATAGTATAATTTTGATAAGAATTTATCAAGCTTTTGTTACGACAAATTTGCCAGTTTGTTATAATAAATTTGTCAAATATGCATTGATAAATTATTTTGGCAACGTAATAAAAATAAATGTAAATTAGGTTTAATATAAAAATAATTTAAATAATAAAAATAGTAATTGGTTTTGTGGAATAACCAGAAGTTGAAATGTTGTAGCATTTGTTAGATGTTACACATAACTTTCCATAGCATTTGGTAGGAAATGCTACAAAAGGTACACTCTCTCCTTATTACACTTATATTTTTGCATGTGAACTTTCATGCATGCCTTCCACTTGCCCCCTTAGGTTTCATTACCTCCTAAGACCTCAATTCTTATAAAAGGAGGCCATTTCTTCAATTTGTCATCATTTCATTCCATTTCCTCTTTTTCACCTTTTTCTTAAAGCTTATGGTCATGGTTGCCATAGTGTAAATCTCCTTTCACTTATTTTTCTCCTCCTCCCTCCTTTAGAACTCGGCCTCCATCACCACCACCACCTTGCCAAAGTTCACCCTCCTCCTCCTCATATAAAAAAAGAGAGATTAATATTATGTATATTAGCAAAGAAGATGGTGCGTCGAAATACTGTTCGACGGTTCGCTTGCAGTCTGCTACGCTCGCCTATCGTAAAGAACTTGGAACCTATTTGGTGAGAACTCTTTAAATTTATACACTAGTTTAATGTGCACTAATTAGCGAATATAAATTTGGATAATTAACTAGTGTTGTTAATCGGCTATGGATGTTTAATGGTTGTTGTTTGTTTGTGATGGATGATGGTTGTGTAGATTAGAACACACACAATATTTAATTGTTAGTATTATAATGCTTGTGCACAGTTATTATTTATTTAATAATGTTGATGATGGTTCCTATGGATGTTTATAATGGTTGTTAATGTTGTGTGACACACTATGACATTGCAGTTATGATATTGCATCGGTGTTCGGTTAAATCTCCTCTATAGTCGAAAACGTAAATAATGTTTTAATATAGAAAATTGGTTTAAAAATTATTTTTCAAATCTGAAATGGTTTGAAAATATAAAGAAAATATATATAAACAACCTTCGTAAAAATGGAACGTTTTGTTAAACGGATTTTTGACGTTATGTTTTAAAACGATGAAAATGGGTTTTATTCTGAAAAAGTGAAGTTTGAAAATATTTTAAAATGGTTTATATAAGTATATAATGGTTTCCTAAATTATTTTTAAGCAGTTCAAAATAATTTTTATATGAATTTATATTACGGTCAAAATAGAGCTTGTCGCAAAGCGACAGTTCGTGTATTTTAGTAGCAAACTTTAAACACCTATAACTTTTACAATTTAAATCAGATTTCCACGAAACAAAAAACCTTTGCTTTCTATTAATAAGGGATTTCAAAAAGAAAAAGTATTTTTCAATTTTGACTTATAGTTATCAAGTTATGTTTAAAAAGATTTTTGAAAAGGTCGATGTAAGTGCAATTTATTGACTATAATGATAAATAGCTGTTATAAATTATTAAAAAATATGGAAAAAAATTATAAATCGTAATTAATTATTTAAAAGTGAATTATGTTAAAATCATGAAGTTTTGGGTAATATAATGGTCATTTTACTTAAACTAGCCAATATCGGTGTTTTGAAACACTTTTTGTAACGCTTATGCAACACTTTTGAAACGCTATTGTAACACTTCTTACGGAAATAATCCGTTTTGAAAATTTTAACCCGCAAACTGTTTTTTGAACTTTAGGTAATCCTTTTTAAAATGATTTAAGAAATATTTTAAAGGTTTAAAATTATTTGAATATTTATTTAGAATTTAAATTAATTATTTAATATAAAAAGGGTTTTCCAATTTTAAATAATTAGATATGATTGGAGACAGATCTTCAGATGTTTGATATTAATTTGGTAGATGATGACTCTTACTATTCGAGGAATGTAAAAGGTTGTCTACCATTATTCTGCTTATAGTATGAGTTGGATACGAAGATTAATAATGAGGATAAGATGATGGTATTTCTATGCAGATCCAATATCAAGGGGTTTGATAAATTTTCGAACCAAGATAAGGATTTCCCGATTTGTTTGTGGTAAGTTAGATAGAAATAATCTACGGATATTTGATATGAAATTTCATAATGTAAACGTTTACTATTTGAGATATTTGGAAGATATTATTATCGTTATTCCACTTATAGTATTCGTTGAATATGAGAATTGATATCGAATATAAGTAGATACAATTTCAGTGTAACTCATGTTTAATATCGATTGATTTGGATTTTATTGTGAATGGTATCTTCAATAATATCATTCTTGAAATCTGATTAAATTGAGTCGTGGAAATTCATGTCGTAATTGTAGATTTAATCAAATCTTTATTTAAGAAAGTCAAGAGTAAGGATTTGGAAAGTACGTAATCTTTTAATTAGGATTAAAGAATTGAATCTTGGTAAATCATTTTAAATAGAAACTATGTTTGAAGTTACGAAATATGTATTAAGGATTTTTATAAGAAATTGAATTTGGATAACAAGTTATAAGATCGGAAAGTTAATCGAGATTTTTGAGGCTAAATTATCTTTGATTGAAAGATGTGTTTTAAAAGAGAAAAGTTAAAATATGGGTTTTGTTAAAGATAACTTGAGAACAGGTTTAAATAAATTTTTAATTAACAAAATCCAAGATGGAAGGAGATTTGGTTAAAAGCCTATTTGATAACGATTGTGTTTTTTTTAAGTTCCGCTTATTATTTGGAAAGACCGAGATCAAATTTATGTCCGGAAATCATTCCAAATAAAGATACGACCTTATGGAGCAATTGAAGACCTAGAAGATGACAATTGAAGAATGGGACCCTTCATATCGGAAGGACTATTTGCTAAGTGTCTCGAATGGGTAGCTCCCATTCACATATGGATTTCATATCAGTTAAGTGGCAAGCAGTCCAGTTGTATTTGAAGAAATTCCAGATTTTGGTTTCGTTCAGACCCAGAATGTAACGCCCTGCCTTTTCGATCGCTCCAAGTCGGTAATTAAACCAACTTAAACCGCTCGAAACGACAGATTGTTATTTAACTTACGGGGTTTAAATAGAATCATACACAGAATCACAGAGTACAAACATTTGCAGCGAAATAAAATTTTATACATATCAGAGTTTTACAAATTTTCCATACAGCAGAAGAATAGATTATATACAAAAAATTTAAAAGAATAAAAGTTTTACGATTTCGCTATCGGCTTTGCATGCGCATACGCGTCTTCATGTTCCTCTCCAGTTTGCGAGCTGAAATCTTTAAATATGGAACACTTAGGACCTGACCCAAGCGTTCCATGCAAAACACAAAACACCCGAGTCAGGATTATACTTATTTCAAGTAAGTCACTTTGTAGTAAACATATAAATATAATTGTTTAATCCCAACCATTTATTTAAATAATACAAGCACAATAACCCATGAGAAATGCCAAACAATAGGCTAACAAAGATGACAATAGTGAGTAAGTAAGGTAGTAACAGTGTGAACATTTCAGTGTGGCATGTATGCATTAACTGGGAGTAGCATGCATAATAAGGCAGCCTCTAATTATATGTATATTGTTATGTAACTAAAAGAGCAAAAAGGCTCAGTCAATTTATGCTACAAGCACATGGAATGTGCAAACAAAATGAAATAAAATGTTGCTCTTAAGCCCAAATCATGAATCATATTACCAACAGGATGTCAGGGAATAGAATACATGTAATATCCAGTACCAAGATGAGTAACAAAATTTTATGACAACAGTTTAAAGCATACTAACAGGGTATTTCTAGTTTAAGGCAGGATAACATAAATGTCCAACTTATTTGTAGTGATAATATGGCAACCCCTTTCTCTAATACAATGACATAAGTTTTCCTAACAATGCTTAAATGGAAAAAAATCAAAGCATGGTTCCACAGTCAAGGTTTCGGTGTAATACATAACAACAGCATACAGGAAAGAGATCGAAGCATACAGACAGTAACACAACTAAAACAAATGTAAATACCTATACCTAAAGGTAGAAACGCCATTTTAAAAATGTGTGGATAACAGAACATACTATCCCTTCATGTGAATGTTCACTATGTCTAAATTCCCCTTTCTACATGGACAAACTGAAAATCCCCAAGTATGGCAAAGGTGGTCAAAACTTCTCCAGTTTACAAGAAAAAGGCCATATGAAAATCAGTAAGAGCTACGACAAACACAAAGTGGTGTTTAAGGGTGCAGCTAACGGTGCCTTGTACTTCTGGCATTAAGGCAGTAAGGGATGGGATCCTATATCTACGTAATGTGACCCTAAAATGTATAAAATCCTTTCATGTTTAAATTAACAGAGGATATATATGAGTTGCATTCAAACCAACACGATCAATGAATATGATAGCAAACACAAGCGTAAACAAGGAGAGCAAACATGCAATATAATGTCAGCCTTCCAATTATACTCTGTGAAAGGACAAACTAGCAAACCGGAAATACGTATAATCGTAAGTTAAACTTACATTCGGTCGATGAAGCGAGAGGATAAACAGCGAGAAAGGCGCTCGGTCGGAGCTGTAGCGCTGATGTCAGGATTGATATAGATGGTGGACGCGTTAGGGCTTTCGGCGGGGAGCAGCAACTTGTGGCACGACATCTTGGTTAGGGGGAAAGCCTTGTGATGGTGAACGATAGCGTTGGGTCTCGATCCGTGTATAAGGAGGCGAGGGAAGCGACGGTAGCGGGCTGATGTGGTAGATAAGGTGAGAGATCGGTAGCTTTCAGGAGCTGTCTTTCTCTCTTTTTCTTCTTTTCTTTCATTTTTTTATTTTTATTTTTATTTTTTAAGAGGAATGGTTTGCATTGAATAGAAAGAAGGGAGGAGCGAAGCGTGAGCAGATCTGAGGAGAAGTGGCAAGAGTTAAATAAAGAAGGGGAGAGAGAAGAGGTCAAAAGGGTAAATAAACCAAAATGATGCAACTTCCTTTTATTTGTTTATTTAAAATGACCGAACGTAGTCAGATTCACAAGAAGGAACATCACAAATTTTGAAGAGACGGTAGACTTTAAATATGTATTTAAACGAGGTCCTACGTTTCCCAATCCTAATGTTTACCATTTTAATTGCTATATTAAATTCAATTTATTGGTAACGGTCTAATTTATTTAATATTTTCTCTATATTACAAATGAAACGAACTTTTGTACATTACTACGAAAATTCCTTCATTGCTATATTAAATTCAATTTATTGGTAACGGTCTAACTTATTTAAAATTTTCTCTATATTACAAAAGAAACGAACTTTTGTACATTACTACGAAAATTCCTTCATTGCTATATTAAATTACACGTATTCCTAATATCAAATTTTCGTAATTAAATTTTACTGCAAATATTTACATAATATTTCGAGTAACTGTACCATTTAAATCGTACATTATTAAAATCGTTGAAACTTCCATTATTAGTGTTTAATTTAAATTTACTTAAATTAAACAAACATATGTATTTTCATGTACGGAATTAAAGTTTGAATTTAAATCTAACGCCAACCATTTCAATATTATTACGGTTATTATTTCACAATTGACAACTATCTTTCCTTTTATAAATAATACTTCAAAGTTAATAATTCCACAAATTTAATAATTGTTTCCATTGTAATAAATCATCATTCATTAATCATAAATTGTTGTTTATTAGAAATAAATTTGAAATCGTTTATTAATAATATCCTAAAATTTATTTTCAAACCATTTCAAATTCAAAGATTAAATTCAATTAATTCAATAATGAAATGATCTAAATTTGCGAGATGTTACATTCTCCCTCACTCAGAATTTTTCGTCCTAAAAAAGGAACGTAGTAAAGAACTAGTAATTTAACGATATATAATTTGCTCTCTTATCAACCTTAATTGCTTGTTTAAATACAAAATTATGCTTCCTATTAGTATTGATAACCCGATCACTCTAGTGCGAACTTCAGATTCGACTTCTTGACAAGAAACTTCTATTCTCCTTACATAGTAATAAGTTATGATAGAGAGTTTTAGATTCATATCAAAATTCTTTATAGAAATTCATCGTTGAAAATTGAGCAAACAATTCTATTTAGAATCAACATTTTATACTCAAACTAAATCAAAATTGTTATGCGAATAGAATGATTTATGTTTAACTACATATTCATTCCATTAGTTCTTTTCCTTTCTGGAAACGAAAATTAGTATTTTGATTTATTTCAAAGCTGTGAACTTGCAAAACATTTAAAATATCTTTCTTATTTTACTATGTTGAGGGGATACAATGTTAAATCTTTATGTCATTAATTTATTAGTTAACGTCCAAATACTTTATAACTCGAAGACTTAACAAGTTTATTTTTGTTCTTAAAGGATTTAGACATACGTTGATCAGACGCACGACTAAAATCTTCAAGTGCTCAATATACTTGTTCTAACTTCTAGTGAAAATACTTAAAAACTTTTAAAAATAGATATGGAAAATACATTCCCCCATGGATCGCGGACACGCGGCGGTTGCACTACTATCCCAGTAGAATCGCTTGTGTCCGTAGGTATCACACCCCATCGAATTTCGCCATGGTTGTTGCCATAGATCGCAGTTAAGCGGCGGTTGCACCACTATCCCAGTGGAATTGCTTGTAACTGTAGGCATCTCGCCCTTCGAATTTCGCTATGGTTATAGATTGCAGTTACGCAGCGGTTACGCCACTATCCCTGTAATAACTCGAAAATCTGAGCCAATTTAAAATTTTTATTTTGGCAATTTTAGTGAATTTTGATTATTTAAAATGAATTATTTTAAATAATAATGACGAGAGTTTATTTTGAATAGAATTAGAACGTATATATTTATTTGAAACGTCATTAGAATATAAATATTTTATTTTAATTATATAACGAGCCTGAAATGGCGCGGTAGTTCGAAAATTCGATTTCAAAATTCAAATGAATGTACAGGATTCAAAATAAACCAGATTTTAGTGAAACCAAAAATATTAGAATCTATTTGAGAATATCTTTCCAATGAATCCGGGAAATTGAAATTTCATATCGGGAATCAAAAGATGTGCCCAGTTAAAAATTCAGAATAGTCGCTGTGGAATTTTGGCCCTTAGAAATGGAAATTTTGCAAACGACCTCGGTTTTCGATGAAACCACTTTTGTTGGATCCGTGATGTCAAGTTATTGCTAGATTCCAAAATTCGTAATTTTTCGAATCAATATGTGAGAGTGGCAAAGGAAAACGCGTTTGACCAGTTTCAGTTGATTTTAATCGACTAAAAAATTGCCATTTTTCGAACGGTCTCAGTATTCGATGAAATTAGTTTTGTTAGGACCGTATCGTCAATACAAAGCTAGAAAATATTTTTTGGGAATTTTTAGAATTCGTATGTGACCCCGGTAAATTGAAATGTGCGTTCAAATTCAATATATAGAGTTATATATTGATTTTGACGAAAACTGATCGAAACGAGCGAATCAGCCTACGATACATATCCCATTGTGTTCGAAATGGGGGTAATTAGCTATGGTCGACAGTCGATGGGTTCAATTTCCAGTCCGAAATAAAAAAGTTACTTTTTGGAATTTTAAAATAATATAAATTTTCATAACCCCCCCTCTCTATTTTCTCTCCATCTCCTTTACACCCCCCTACCCCCCCCCCCCCCATTAAAATCGAATTAGGTCAGAAAAAAAGGAGGGCACGATAGCAGCCGGCGCCGCCTGGGTGGGCCACCGCGCCACCTCCGCCCGCTCCGACAGCCCCTCATCGACTCTGCCCTTCCCCCTCTTCCTCAGCGCAGCGTCGCTCTCCCCCCTTCCTCAATTGGAGACGACGACGCAAGAGCCCCCCCTCCCCCCGGCCACCTAGCTCCGCCATCCCGTGACCCAACTCCAATGATCTCGAGCTCCCGGCGACCTTCCCCCCCCCCCCCCCCTTCCCGATTCCGACGATGAACTCCTCCCTCCCCCTCGCTGAAAATCGGTAAATCTTTTATTTTATTTACCTTTCTTTATTTAATGTTTTACCTTATAAAAATATATAATATGATTTTCAGTCTATGAGAAAATTGATTTTCAGTTTTATAGAAATACATATGATTTTTAATTTATGAAGCCGTGGTCGGATTTTTAATGTTTGAAAGGTCGGATTTTTAATGTTTGAAAGGTTGGATTTTTAATGTTTGAAAGATTGTATTTTTAATAAGGAAAAGCTATGATTTTCAAGATTATAAAATATGATTTTTTTTATTTAGAAATATGAAGTCGAGATTTTTAATATTATAAAGAAAAGATTTGATTTTTAGAATGGGAAAAGGTTGGATTTTTAATATGTTAAGGAGGTGATTTTTACCATAGGAAAGTTATGATTTTTAGTCGTATAAAAATATGATTTGATCCATATAACTTTGAAATAAAAATAAGATTTTTATATAAGAAGTGAATCAGAAATATAATTTTTACATAGTAGAGTTAATAAAAATATGATTTTTATATTATATAGATAATAAAAATTTGATCTTTATTATGTAGGTGATATAAAAATATAAATTTTATTATATTACTAGCAAGATAAAAATATAATTTTTATCATGGAAGTAGCGTTGTAAAGGAGTGATATTTACGTAGGTGGAAGCGATAGAAAAATATAATTTTTATTATGAAGTTAGCGTGATAAAAATAGAATTTTTATCTATATAGTAGCGGTATAAAAATAGAATTTTTATCTATATAGTAGCGGTATAAAAATAGAATTTTTATCCATATAGCGTAGTTATAAAAATGTTATTTTTATATACAGAGCAACCATATAAAAATGTGATTTTTTATATGTAGTGGCTACGGGCAACGAAAATGACAAAAGGAGAGCACGACGAAGATTTCTACATAAGAAGAGTCGTGGCGTTTGGTTTAGCTAGTCGGTGAGAACTCCTCACTTTTATTTTTATTTCTAGTTTGAAATATATACTAGGATGCAGATGGTGCTTAGTAGCACCCGACACCCATCGTCCACAGACCATGGATGACTTGTTTGTTTGATTGTTGTGTAGTGAAATTTGATTGTGTGATGGTGAATGAAATAAAATATTTTATAGTGGAAAATATTTTATATAGTTAAAAATATGATTTTTAACGTATATATAAAATAAATATTTATAAACAAATCGGACGATTTGTTTATATACACTGATTTGACTGATATTGATTGGGACGATAAATTTTACACATCGCCCAACCGCACAAATAAAATATGTGTTTGTTGATTTGAAACCCCACACGGGTATTGGGATGATATTTGACGTACATTAATCCCGATTGTTTAGTTGTATGTCAATCGATGGGTTGACAGACTGGGTAAGCGTTAATTATTTATATTTAATGCTTATGCAGTTGTGTGGTGCACTCTGGATGATGGTTGATTATTTATCGTTGCTATTATATACATGTATTGTAGAAAATCCATATAATTAACATTATATGGTAATTGATTGGGCCTCATTCCAATATAGAAAATAAATTCATGTGTTGAATTGAAAATAAATTCATGTGTTGAATTGAAAAATATTCATGTGTTGAATAGAATAAACATTCGTGTATTGAATTGAAAATAAATTCATGTGTTGAATAAAATAAACATTCGTGTGTTGAATTGAAAATAAATTCATGTGTTGAATAGAATAAATATTCATGTGTTGAATAGAAATATATATTCATGTGTTGAATAGAATAAAAGCCGTGTTGGTTAGATATGCGCCATTTTGACGTGAATGATATTTATATCGATTTTATTCATTTTTATAACGAATATAGAAAAGAATGTGATTTCAAAATATAACGTTTTGAAAATATTATCATTTGTATATCGATGATGTGGAATATTCAATTTTGATTAGAAATTGAATATGAAGTTGAAATCGTTTTGAAAACGATTTTAAAACGATTTATAAAATACGTTTTGAAAGGAAATCGACGAAATATATATAATATATTATATATATAATGGCCTGAATAGAACGCGCCGCACCGCGGCAGTTCGCGAATTTCGACCATTGACTTCGAATGGATATTACGGGAGATCCGACCGTCGGATTCTCCTAAAACCGGAACCGTTGGGTTCGTATTGAAAAGAGCTTTCTAATGAATATTAGAGATTTGAAATCTAACGGTTGGATTTGGAATTATGTCCAAATCAAATTTGGAAAAGGTCGTTGTAAGTGCAGTTCGATGGCCGTTTGTGGAAATCGACTATACGGGCCTTGATAAAATTATTAAAAATAGTAATAATTTGTGTAAAATCATAAGAAATGATTTGTGAAGAATTGGGATGAAAAACTCCAAATTTGAAAAGATAAAAGTAGATTTTTATCGAAATGAACTAGTTTTTGTAACGACCCGGAAAATCTGAACCAATTTAAAAATTTTAAATTGGCTATTTTAGTGGATTTTAAATATTTAAAATAAATATTTTGAATAATAATGATGAAAAACCCAAACCCTAGTTCGAACCACTGTGAAAGGTGCGACCTTTATTATATTTAAACTGAAATTAACACTTTTAAGTGTTACAAAACTTTGAAAAATCATATCTTTATCGTGTATTGATAAAATTCGATGAAACAGGAAACATCGTGACCGTGAGGACGTCTTCTACATTCTAGAAGAGACTGCATATTTTTCTGAGCCTTCTGCTATTTTTGGTGGAGTGGAACCCAATGTGAGATTTCTATATTATAAACGATATGTAAAACGACGACGTATAAATTATATAGTCGATGTATGAGTTATATAAGCGTTGTACACCTCATGTATAAGCGTTGTATAAGTTGTACGTTCGATATATAAGTTATATATGCGTTGTAAAAATTATATATGTGTTGAAATAGAAGTGAAATGTTTATATAATATATATATATATATATACACACACGCCCCTCGTCCACAAACCATGGACGATATTTATTGGTTGTGATTGATATGAAAATTGGTTGATAGCGAATGGTTGATTAGAATTGTTTATGGTTGAAATTGATTGATAGGGGTTGAAAAATACCCGTTTGTGGTTGAGAATTATTTGGTTGAAACCACATAGGATTAGTTTGTGGAAATGAAAAAAAATATACATGCCGCCTGCGTGCGAACTAGATGCATGAAATCCCCATTGTCAAAAGCTGCGAGGCTTTAAGGTAGAGCGAGGAGCCGTACTAGGGACGGCCCCGGTTTTAACTACCCTGCCGTTATGCTGCCGAAATTTTGAATAATATTCATGTGTTAGAATTATTTTCATGTGTTGAAACTATATTCGTGTGTTGAATAGAAATTCATCTATTGAACGACATTCATGTTTTGAAATAAACTGTTTTGCAATAAAAATCACCTTTTTATCTATATATATAAACTATAGAAAACCTTCATGTGTTGAATAGAAATTCATTCGTTGAATGGAAATTCATGTGTTGAATGGTATTCGTGTTTTAAATATAAAAATCACCTTTTTACCTATATATATAAACTATAGAAAACCTTCATGTGTTGAATTGAAATTCATTCGTTGAATAGAATTCATGTGTTGAATGGTATTCGTGTTTTAAATATAAAAATCACCCTTTTATCTATATATATAAACTATAGAAAACCTTCATGTGTTGAATTGAAATTCATTCGTTGAATAGAAATTCATGTGTTGAATGGTATTCGTGTTTTAAATATAAAAATCACCTTTTTATCTATATATATAAACTATAGAAAACCTTCATGTGTTGAATTGAAATTCATTCGTTGAATAGAAATTCATGTGTTGAATGGTATTCGTGTTTTAAATATAAAAATCACCTTTATATATATATATATATATAAAAACTATAGAAAACCTTCACGTGTTGAATAGAAATTCATTCGTTGAATGGAAATTCATGTGTTGAATGATATTCGTGTTTTAAAATAAATTGTTTTATAATAAAATTCATATTTTTATCATCTATATGAACTGTATAAAATAGTCGTGTTTTGAAATAAATCGTTTTACAATAAAAATCACATTTTTACTATATACATGAGTTGTTAAAAATAGTGAGGTGTCGAAGTGAATGTCTGTTGGATAAAAATATCATTTTTATCAAATGTATGAAAAGCATATAGTTTTGAAATAGAAGAATCGATTATATTTATATACATATATAAATATAATTAAAATATATCGAATAACGAAGCTGCAGTTCGTGTTTTGAAACCGTGATTTCAAACGATTAGTGCGGGAGATCTGACCATCGGATTTTCCCGAAACCGAAACCGTTGGGTTCGCTTTGGAAATATCTTTCCAACGACCCCAACTTTGTAAAGATCCAACAGTTGGATTGTCTGGAATGTTTAATTCAAATTTGAAGAAAAACAGCGCCAGAATCGATTATATATATATATAATTAAATTAAATCGAATAACGATGCTGCAGTTCGTATTTTGAAATCAAAACTTCAAACGATTGTACTGGGAGATCCGACCGTCGGATTTTCCCAAAACTGGAACCACTGGATTTGTTTTGAAAAGATCTTTCTAATGATATAAATTTTCTGAAGATCCAACGGTTAGATTTTCAGATATGTGTAAATCAAATCTGAAGAAAAACATCGCCACGGTCGCGTTATGGCCCGAAGCGTCGTTTGAATAAATTGGCTATTTTAAAATAAATAAAAATAACGATAAATCGTTATAAAATATTATAAACGATATGGAATGTGAAATTTAGAAACTAACTGAAGGTTGGCTAAGTCGAATGGTTTCCTGCGTTTTGATCAGATGTTGGTTTCGGCCTTCGGGGTTAATATTTGGGAAATCGTTTTCTTACGGATTTACGGTTAGTGACTAATGAATTGAAATGATGCATATATTGTGTTTGTGTAGCACTTGTTTATTATATACGCGAGTTGCTCAAAAAGACCGGGTTTATCCCATTCTGAATAACTAAATTGACGATAAGAAATAAAAGATGAAGACGGTGGTTGAAGACCGGAAATCTTCACCTTGTTTGGATGGTAACTGATGTCCTGATTGGGAGGCATCCCGAAATATGGATAATGAGTGGTGATCGTCCAGACGTACGTGGAGATCGATGGGTATGCGAGGTATATAGTGCCTCCGGTTTCGTTCAGACCCAGAACGGACTTGTAAAAGGATGGTGTGTCCGACATTGGAATTCATTCTGTGTAATTGATAGCCATCAGTTGCACGGTGTGAATTGCCTGTGTGGCATGCTAAGATGCAGTGATCAAGGCTTCTGTTGAAAAGAAAATCTTGTGGTTGATGATCAAAGCACCGCCTGTGTGGCGTAGCTTTGTGTATAACGTGAATTCGCGAGCCTCACACCCCGGTATGAACTAGAAACGGGAGAAGGACCTCAGGGAGGGCATGCGTTTCCTTCTAGCTAGAGGTGGTGTCGGTGCTTAAACTGGCTGACATTTATATTATTTTCACCTGTGTGGTTGTTGCTGTTGCGAGGCGCCTCGGTTATATCGGTCGATCCGGGACCGATAGAGTCATTTGTTGGCTCATTGACGCCCCATAGGGCAGGGAAATGCATTGTTCTGGCATTTTAATCCACATCGGTGGACCGGCCCTGATGATCCAAAGGCTTGACTGAGTACTTGCCTGAGACATGGGCTAGAGCATCTCGAAGTCGGTAAGGACTATCTTTTGCCTTGGTTCATGACGGAAATTCAATTTCCAAATACGTGATCGTGCGGTTTTGATTGTATACCTATATATGGCGACATAGTGGTATGGGGCATTAATGCCGTCTATGATTGATATTCATGATTGTTTTGTAAAATTAGAAACTAACTGGAAACGAGCTAAGATGGGTGGTTTCCTGGGTATTGGTCTGATGTTGGTTTCGGCCTTCAGAGTTAATACCTATGGGATTGTTCTCTTACTATTTTACAGTTGGAGTCTGATTATCAAATGCTTTTGTTTTATTCGTATCAAGCATATTTTGGCCATTATAAGGTAAAACTCTATCCTCCGGTTTGTGTTGCATTGTGTGATGGGAACTGAGTCTTATAATGACTTCATTTTTATAAAAAGCATTGGGATGTTTAAAAGATTTAATTGTTTTAAAGCACTGGCAATCCAATGGAGTAAACCCGTTCCGCAAAAGTGGCGTGGTCCTGTGATTAGCCAAATTATATAATGTGTTAAGTAGATTTCTCGTACCAGTCCCATGACTGACTCGGAGTTTGTTTCACTTTCAAACTCGGGTGCCCCTTTTTCTACACGGGCAGCCTTCTGTTCAGGTTTAGCAGGCTTTTTCTGGATAGCTGGAGCTGAAGATGGATTCTATCATTTATCTCTTTTTATGCTATTCAGCTCCTATTGTACATTATGTTTTGTTTTCCGCTGTAGACATTTATGTATAAATGAACTGTATTTGTACTAAGTATGATCCTGTATACTGTGTAACTCTGATGATTACGTTTATCCAGTGTATAATTTGTTCATTATCTGGTGTATTTATTTGTTTCTGTTCTGCTATTATCTGTTTCTGTGTTATATCCCAAAGATTACCCTTAACACCGTCAGTACGGGTTTTGGGGTCGTCACAGTTTTGAACTAGAATAATAATTTATTTATTTTTAAATAAATAAATTGGATTTGAAATGGTTTCAAAAGTAACCAGAATTTCCAGTAAGTGAATTGGAATGGATTTGAATCGAAATTGTCTTTGGAATATTTCGATGTTGAATTTCGTGATTATACAGATATTGTTATGGAAATTTGAAAGATATATTTATATCATTATTTCCAATACGATATTTGTTGGTCGTAGAATTTGATATTGAATATAAGCCGATATATTTTCTATTCAGAGCCTTGTATTTAATATCAAATGGGATTTGGGTTTGTCGTGAATGGTGTCTTCATTAACACTGTTCTTAAACCCAGTTGAGAAAAAAGTTTAAATCTTTCTATTTAGATTTAATGAAGTGTACCAATTAAATAATATTTAATTGGAATTGAATTGGTATTGATTTTTGGGTTTATCATGAACAGTGTTTTAAATAACACTTGTTCTTTAACCCGATAATTAATGGAATGTGATTTTGGGTTTATAGTGAACCGTGTTTTAAATGACATTGGTTCTTTAACCCAGTTAAAGACAGGATATTGATTTCTGTGAAGATTAAAACTAAGTGGGGTTTTAATGAATCTTTAATTAGTTTGGAATGGTCGAGAATGGAGTATCACCAGTTTTGCTCCAGGCGATAGTTAAATCTTTAATTAGATTTGAACGTGAAATGGTAATTGAATTTACCGATAACATCGTGGTGTTAGATATGAAGTATGACCAGTTTTACTTCATGGGATGAATAGGTTGGGGTTGGGAAATAAAATAAATGATTACTTCGGTGTGGTTCGCTAATCCCGACTAGTTTGAATTGATATTCAAAAGAAGATTAAAGAATAAATTTAAAGAATTTATCTTTGATAAAATTAATGGGACTTTTCCCAAAGTATAAGAATATTTGAATAAAAGAATATTCTGAATTGGAATGAGGCATATGTTGTGTTTGTGTAACACTTGTTTATTATATACGCGAGTTATTCAGAAAGATCGGGTTTATCCCATTCTGAATAACTAGTTCGACGTGGTGTCGAGGATGAAGATGGTGGTCGAAGACCGGAGGTCTTCACGTCGTTTGGGTGATTACTGATGATCTTGATTGGGCCGTACACCCAAGAGGAGGGAATCAGTTAGTGATCGTCCAGACGTACTTGGAGATCGATGGATTTGCGGGGTACTAGGTGCCTCCGGTTTCGTTCAGACCTAGAACGAACTTGTAAATGGACTGTGTGTCTGACATTGGATTTTATTCTATGTGATTGATTTATATTAAATATATATCTGTTTGGCGGCGGAGAATTTATTCTCTTGCTTAACTCCCTTCTCTGAGACGTACGAGCTCAGGGGTTATATATTGATGGATATCAAACGCATGGAGTGAATTGCATGTGTGGCATGCCTAAGTGGAAAATGAACAAGGCTTCTGTTGAAAAGCAGAGTCTTGTGGTTGATGATCAAAGCACAACCTGTATGGCACAGCTTTGTGTAGCGTTGATTCGCGAGCCACACACCCCGGTAGTGAACCAGAAACGGGAGAGGACATCAGGGAGGGCATGCATTTCCTTCTAGCTAGAAGTGGCGTTAGTGGTTTTACACGCCCTGACGAGTTTGACTTATGTGGTTGTTGCTGTTGCGAGGCGCCTCGGATATATCAGTGACTATGTGGAGCCAATGGAGTCATTGGACTCATTGACACCCCAAAGGGTGGGGAAACTCAGTGTTCAGGCATTTTAATCCACATCGGTGGACCGGCCCTGAAGATCCAAGGGCCCACCTGAGTCTGGGTCCTGAGACACGGGCTAGAGCGTCTCGAATCGGTAGAGGACTATCTTTTGCCTCGGTTCACAGATGGAAATCCAACTTCCAATACGTGACTTTGCGGTTTTGATTGTAGAACCTAGTATTGGCGACATGATATATGGTACCCATGCCGTCTATGATTAATACTTATGATTGAAATTGTTTTGACACTATACACTTATAGTAATAATAAAAGATGAAATTTAGCGTATCAAGCATTCTTTGGCTATTATAAGGTAAAACCCTATCCTCCGGCTTGTGTTGCATTGTGTGATGGGACCTGGGTCTTATAATAGCTTCATTGTTCTTTATTTAGCATTGCGCTGTTGTTTTATGCACTGGTATTCTTGGGAGGAAACCCGTTCCGTGTTATACGGCGTGGTCCCTTGACTTACCGAACTTTAAAATAAAGATTAATAACTGTTTTAGTTCTCACACCAGTCACATGACTGACCTGGAGTTTATTGTTTTAACCTAAACTCTGGGTGCCCTTATTTTGAAACGGGCAGCTAGTAGTTTTGGTTTTACAGATTTATATTCACAGGAACCTGGTTTACAACTGGAATGATATCCGGAAAGCTCTGTATCCGTATATCTCTTTCAGTTGTGTTTTGTATTATTTTTCCGCTGCGATGTATTTAAATGTAATTTAAATCTCTGATATTTTGTGATGTATATTATTTATTCATACTCTGTATATTATTGCATTCTGATGTAATTGTTGTAATAAACAATGAAATGTTCTTCTGTTTGTGTTCCGATGTGGCTTGTCCTCAACTCAATCCGGGCTTTCCTTACCGGGGAAGTTTTGGTCGTTTCAGCTTAGTATCAAAGCTTTGGTTTACAAAGCTCGAGAACAAGACACGTTAGAACCAAACGAAAGAATTCATCAGAGATTGGATTAGTAATATCCAACGAGAATGACTTGTTAGAGATAGGATCAGTAGTATCCTAGAACGAGTGTGAAGAGTAGTGTTTTTGAAATAAAAATGAAAACAAGTTTTGTTTTGAAAATTTAATTCAATTATTCATATTTGAATATTTATTTGTATTGATTTGGACAATCCAGTATATAAAGATTTTGCGTATACGTCTGATCCACGTGTATTTGAAATTTTAATATACTGGATAGATATAAAATCACACTCTAGTCGCCCGGTGACGATTCTGATGATAGTCTAGACATCATCAGAATTGGTATTCGAGTTTCGAAGGTGTGATATTTATATATTTCCAATTGACTGGTGTGAGAACCAAAACTAGATAGGGCTTATTGTTGTGATTTGGCATCAAAAATGTGATTTTTGACTATATATCAAAGTTATGAATTTGAAAAGATAATCAACTAAATTGATTGCTGGTTGTGTTGTTTGATTATTGGTTGATTAATTAAAATGTTGAACCTTTAGCCAAATTGTATCAAATAGTGAATTGTATTGAAAATTTATCGCATATGCATGCATGTACATGTACTTACATTGAACAGGTCATAGCAAGGAGGCTAGAGAAGAGGAATAAAATTGTTTACTCGACAAATAGGTACCTGTTTATTGTATTTCTTTGGGTTTGGATGATTTTATGAGCCGATTGGCTAGTCGCTTGGCATTTTCTTTTTCTTTTGGATTGAAGAAGGCCATGGGAGGCTATTTGAAATATCCCGAAGTCCCCGGTGCAGGGGAGGTTATGGCGAAATTTTTCGAAAATTTAGGGTGTTAGCCAAATTTTTGAAAAATTTGAAAAGTTCTTAGAAACTGAAAAGTTGAAGAACTTAAGCCGTAATGAAAATAATGAAAGTTGAGTTGATTTGTTAAACAACTTTCGTCTTCGTTCCTTTTCGGGGACGAAAAGTTTTAAGTGGGGGAGATTGTAATAACCCGGAAATCTGAGCCAATTTAAAAATTTTATTTTGGCAATTTTAGTGAATTTTGATTATTTAAAATGAATTATTTTAAATAATAATGACGAGAAATTTATTTTGAATAGAATTAGAACGTATATATTTATTTGAAACGTCGTTAGAATATAAATATTTTATTTTAATTATATAACGAGCCTGAAATGGTGCGGTAGTTCGAAAATTCGATTTCAAAATTCAAATGAATGTACAGAATTCAAAATAAACCGGATTTTAGTGAAACCAAAAATATTAGAATCTATTTGAGATTATCTTTCCAACGAATCCGGGAAATTGAAATTTCATAGCGGGGATCAAAAGATTTTACAAAAGTACTTTCCATATCTCCGACTTCAAAACAGATAATACTATATATAGTATTTTTCATTTCGTACATCGTGTATATCGTGCTTATATAAAATTCCATTTACAAAAGTTTTTCTTCCTTTCCAATTGGGATTCGTTCAAATTAGTAATATCAAATTCACCACATACTTATATAACTTCCAATTTTATATAAGAATCAAATTGTTCAATATCGAATCTTTGCCAAATTCAAAATTTTTAATAGTCATAGCTTTCAAAACTATTTCATTTCCACACTTATATAAATATAAGATTATCAATTTTCAAATTCTAACATTTTGGAATTAACCGTTTGGATTTTCTCTCATGTTCGAATAACATTCGTTCTTGATATTTTCAAATATCTCTCTTAAATCAATTTCCATATAACTCAACAGGTAAATTTCAACATAACTCATATGAATTCCGTTTTATCAAGTCGCAATTTCGAGTTCAATGTACTTACATAGTTATCTGTAAGATTTCTCAATTCCATGAAGTAAGTTTCATTTATAAGTGATATTTCCATATCTTCATTTCAATCATACATACTATATATATAATACTTCATTTCATGTTTCGCATATATCGCACTTACATAAATATCAATTTTCATAAGATTTTCTGTCCAAATCACATTTCAACATATCATTCTTATATTAATTCCATTATATAAGATTTCACAAATTTCCATTTCAATACCAGTTTAGTTTTGATTTCACAACGTATATTCAATTACTTCGAACTAAATTTCTCGGATCGGGAATAAATAATTTATCTCAAATTAGTTTTAAAATAGTAAGCTTGAAATAAAATAAGTTCGAATAAATAAGTCTTTAGAAAAATAGAATTTGAATAAATTAGATAAGTTATGATATAAAATAGTTTAAGTAAATTAAACAGGTTTGACAAATAGGTTTGAATAAATTAAATATATTTTAATATAAAATAGTTTACAGAATAGTTAATAAATCAAAATAGATTTGGTAGAGAATAATTAAATAAGATAGATAAAAGTTATACTTTAGTTCACATAAAACAATAATAAAACATATAATAGTTATAAAATAAATACTATTTTTAGGAAATATTCCAATTTGAACTAAATTTCTCAAACTTTACAAAATTTAGCTAACATCGATTTCAATGTCGTAATCAAACTCATATTTAACTAAAAGTTCAATTGGAAACCTTTCAGTTTGAACTAAGTGTTCAAGTTAGATCACAACCCAAATTTCTTATTTTAAATTTTCATTTGAAGTTTGAATTTTTCATTCATTCCATGTTCTTTGTTTTAAACCAATTTTCAAATTTCAACTTGTCCATAGATTTTGTTAAAGCAATTCAAAGGATCAGGATAAGATTTGGACAGTTTTAAAATTTTAAGCACGAATGGTTCGAGCGATAGGCGAACGATAACGGCAGGTCAAGGCCAACAAACACAACAAATGAAACGGTAAAATTATATTTTTAAACATTCATTTCTATTTGAATCTTTATTCAAATTATTCCCAATTTCATCGCAATTCATTTGCAATTTCAATTTATACTTTACAAAATATTTAATATGTCGCTTGTTTAAATTTCGCTCATTTATTTCAATTTATATTAATTTATCAAAAAAAATATTAAATTTTATCCAAACATGCTTATCTAATCGGTTTCAAGTATTTTTCGCCGTTTAAATCAGAACCATACAGTCATCCCATTTTCGAAACTCGAAAAAGAATACTAGTGATGTCGCGATCATCCCCAGAGTTATTTCCAAGCGACTAGAATGTGATTCTATATCAGTCTCGTATATATTGGACTTTGTATATACGTTAGCTAGGCGTATATTCAAAATCCGTACATACTCGACAGTCCAATCTCGACGTCGAATAAAATACTCAAAACTCTTCTCACAAATTATATTTCAAAATAATTTTGCTTTTCAAAACTATTTATTTAATTTCAAAATAATTCATATTTTCAAAATACGCTCTCTCAACAGTGATTCTTGTGATAATTCTACTCATTCTAAAGTATTTCCACTCTATCTCTAATGAGTTTTTAAACCCGATAAGCTAAGCTTTGTCAAACCAAAGCTCTGATACCACATGTAACATCCAGCCTTTTCGACCGCTCCAAGTTGATAATTAAACCAACTTAAACCGCTCGAAATGACAGATTGTTATTTAACTTACGGGGTTTAAATAGAATCATACACAGAATCACAGAGTACAAATATTTGCAGCGGAATAAATTTTTATACATATAAGAGTTTTACAAATTTTCCATACAGCAGAAGAATAGATTATATATAAGAAATTTAAAAGAATAAAAGTTTTACGGTTTCGCTATCGGCTTTGCGTGCGCATAAGTGTCTTCACGTTCCTCTCCAGTTTGCGAGATGAAATCTTTAAATCTGGAACACTTAGGACCTGGCCCAAGCGTTCCATGCAAAACACAAAACACCTGAGTCAGGATTATACTTATTTCAAGTAAGTCACTTTGTAATAAACATATAAATATAATTGTTTAATCCCAACCATTTATTTAAATAATACAAGCACAATAACCTATGAGAAATGCCAAACAATAGGTTAACAAAGACGACAATAGTGAGTAAGTACGGTAGTAACAGTGTGAACATCTCAGTGCGGCATGTATGCATTAACTGGGAGTAGCATGCATAACATGGTGGCCTCTAATTATATGTATACTGTTATGTAACTAAAAGAGCAAAAAGGCCCAGTCAATTTATGCTACAAGCACATGGAATGCGCAAACAAAATGAAATAAAATGTTGCACTTAAGCCCAACTCAAGAATCATATTACCAGCAGGATGTCATGGAATAGAATACATGTAAATATCCAGTACCAAGATGATTAACAAAATTTTATGACAACAGTTTAAAGCATACTAAAATGGTATTTCTAGTTTGAGGCAGGGTAACATAAATGACCAACTTATTTGTAGTGATAATATTGCAATCCCTTTCTCTAATACAATGACAAAAGTTTTCCAAACAATGCTTAAATGGAAAAAAAAACAAAGCATGGTTCCACAGTCAAGGTTTCAGTGTAATACATAACAGCAGCATACAGGAAAGAGATCGAAGCATACAAACAGTAACACAACTAAAACAAATGTAAATACCTATACCTTAAGGTAGAAAGGCCATTTTAAAAATGTGCGGATAACAGAACATACTATCCCTTCATGTGAATGGTCACTATGTCTAAATTCCCCTTTTTACATGGACAAACTGAAAATCCCCAAGTATGGCAAAGGTGGTCAAAACTTCTCCAGTTTACAAGAAAAAGGCCATATGAAAATCAGTAAGAGATACGGCAAACACAAAGTGGTGTTTAAGGGTGCAGCTAACAGTGCCTTGTACTTCTGGCATTAAGGCAGTAAAGGATGGGAGCCTATACGTATGTAATGTGACCCCAAAAATGTATACAATCCTTTCATGTTTAAATTAACAGAGGATATATATGAGTTGCATTCAAACCAACGCGATCAATGAATATGATAGCAAACACAAATGTAAACAAGGATAACAAACATGCAATATAATGGAATTTCTAGCCTTCCAATTATACTCAGTGAAAGGATGAACTAGCAAACCAGAAATACGTATAATCGTAAGTTAAACTTACATTCGGTCGATGAATCGAGAGGAGAAACAACAAGAAAGTCACTCGGTCGGAGTTGTAGCGCTGATGTTAGGATTGATATAGATGGTGGACGCGTTAGGGCTTTCGGTGGGGAGCAGCAACTTGTGGCGCGACATCTTGGTTAGGGGGGAAAGCCTTGCGATGGTGAACGATAGCATCGGGTCTCGATCCATGTATAAGGAGGCGAGGGAAGCGACTGTGGTAGGCTGATGTGGTAGATAAGGTGAGAGATCGGTAGCTTTCAGGAGCTGTCTTTCTTTATTTTTCTTCTTTTGTTTTATTTTTTTATTTTTTAAGAGGAATGGTTTGCATTGAATAGAAAGAAGGGAGGAGCGAAGCGTGAGCAGATCTGAGGAGAAGTGGCAAGAGTTAAATAAAGAAGGGGAGAGAGAAGAGGTCAAAAGGGTAAATAAACCAAAATGATGCAACTTCCTTTTATTTGTTTATTTAAAATGACCGAACGTAGTCAGATTCACAAGAAGGAACATCACAAATTTTGAAGAAACGGTAGACTTTAAATATGTATTTAAACAAGGTCCCACGTTTCCAAATCCTAATGTTTACCATTTCAATTGCTATATTAAATTCAATTTATTGGTAATGGTCTAATTTATTTAAAATTTTCTCCACATTACAAACGAAACGAACTTTTGTACATTACTACGAAAAATCCTTCATTGCTATATTAAATTCAATTTATTGGTAATGGTCTAACTTATTTAAAATTTTCTCTATATTACAAACGAAACGAACTTTTGTACATTACTACGAAAATTCCTTCATTGCTATATTAAATTACACGTATTCCTAATATCAAATTTTCGTAATTAAATTTGACTGCAAAATTTTACGTAATATTTCGAGTAACTGCACCATTTAAATCGTACATTATTAAAATCGCTGAAACTTCCATTACCAATGTTTAATTCAAAATTTACTTAAATTAAACAAACATATATATGTATTTTCATGTACGGAATTAAAGTTTGAATTTAAATTCTAACGCCAACCATTTCAATATTACTATGGTTATTATTTCACGATTGACAACTATCTTTCCTTTTATAAATAATACTTCAAAGTTAATAATTCCACAAAATTTAATAATTGTTTCCATTGTAATAAATCATCATTCATTAATCATAAATTGTTGTTTATTAGAAATAAATTTGAAATCGTTTATTAATAATATCCTAAAATTTATTTTCAAACCATTTTAAATTCAAGGATTAAATTCAAATAATTCAATAATTAAACGATCTAAATTTGCGAGATGTTACACAGAACGGATTTGTATGGATTGTGTCTGACATTGTAATTGACTGCGTAGCACCGATCTTTGTTAATATATATATTTGTCTGGTGGTGGAGAATTTATTCTCTTAGCTTAACACCCTTCTCTAAGATGTATGAGCTTATAGGTTATATATTGATAGACATCAGTGATATGTGGTGAGTGGACAATGTGGCATACTTAGGTGATTGAGCTAGTGATGATCAAAGCATGGCTTATTGAAGCACAGCTTTGTGTATAACGTGACCTTCACAAACCACACACCCCGGTAATAACTTAAAAAAAAGGATGAATGCAGTAAGGCTAAGTGGGTCGCACCAATTAGGGTATGGTCATTCCCTTCTTGATAAACGATGTACCATGGTATGAAGCCCAGGTATTAACCTATGTGGAAAACTACTTTTGTGGTTGTGTTGGTTCGGGTTCCCGGTTTAAATTCTGGTAATGATCGAGAAATGACATACTCAGGCCCATATAGCGGAGTGGATATATAGAGATGGCCCATTCTTGTGTTAACAGGAGATTCATCATTTGTTTCTCTCGAGAATGCCCTTCTAGAGGTGTTCCCACGGTTCGGTAGGGAAGATCCTTTTCCTTGGTCATTATTGTCATCCACTTCTCCACTTGTAACACCCCGTATGTTGAATAACTTTCTATAATATAAAACAGGGAAGAATTAAATTTTAAAATCTGAATCAGGGGAAACGGGATATGCCATTGCGTTCGTCTTGGAAAAATACGCGAAATAGAGTCCGAGTTTTCGAAAATCGGAGTCCGTATGACCCAGATATGGCCCGAAGAAGTTTCAGAAAATTAAAAAAAAAACAGATTTAAAAACAGAAATTTCAAATTTCAGAAGTGGCGGGAAAATTCCCGCCAGACCCAGGGGGTCGACCTGGGGGTCGACAGGGGAGTCGACCTGCCCACCAGGTCGACTGGGGAGTCGACCCTAGTGTCGACCTGGGGGTCGACCTCCCTGGTCGAGCCCAGGTGACCTGGGTGCATCAGTATGGCTTTTAGGCTGTGTTTTGGTGGCTAGGACGTGATCTGACGGCTCTAATCTAATTTAGGGTTAATCTAATGGCCTAAAACACCTAACTACTCTATAAATACACCCTAAGACTACCCTAATTCATACTAAAAATAGCTACAACACCGTTATGCCGTCAAAATGCAACTTGAAGGAGCCTCCATCAAATTGTAGAAGAAGATAGTCTCTCAAATCAACTACTAATCAACTCTAGCAACTTAATCTTCTTCTTAGGAGTGCTAATCAACAAGTTGTGAGTTTTCTATAGCCTTAATAACCGATTGTTGAAATGATTATGATAGGATATAATGAGGTTATGGCTATGAATGTGGATCAATGCAAGATTATGTTATCATATGCTATGTGTTTGTGATGTTATGCAAGTTATGCAAGTTATGTGCTATATGTTCATGAAGTTATGCAAGTTATGCAAGTCATATGATACATGTTCATGATGTTATGCAAGTTATGCAAGTCATATGCTATGTGATCATGATGTTATGCAAGTTATGCAAGTCATATGCTATGTGTTTGTGGTGTTATGCAAGTTATGCAAGTCATATGCTATGTGATCATGATGTTATGCAAGTTATGCAAGTCATATGCTATGTGTTTGTGGTGTTATGCAAGTTATGCAAGTCATATGCTATGTGTTTATGATGTTATTCAAGTTATGCAAGTCATATGCTATGTATTTATGATGTTATGCAAGATATGCAAGACATATGAGAAACATTGATCCATTATGACACCATGATATGCATGTTTGGTGTATGATTATATGCTAGTTCATACATGATATGTTATGCAAGTTTGGTGTATGATTATATGCAAGTTCATATATGACATGTTATGCAAGTTGGGTGTTTGATTATATGCAAGTAACATGTGCAAGTTTACACTATGATATGCATACATATGGAAGTTAACCCCTTTGTATGTCATACATACATATGCAAGTTTACCCCTTTATATGACATGAATAACGTATGCAAGTTAACCTCCTTATGACATATGTGATTCATGCAAGTTTGGGTTGATTATTTATGCTAGTTGGGTTTGATGCTATATGCATGTTGACACCTTTAAACCCATGTTGATGCTAATGTTATGCAAGTTGAACCCATTATATTTGTGATGAATCTTCCCTTTTATGTCACGTTGGCGAATTACGTGGGGAACGATGGGGTTAATATACATGTTAATGAAATGGTGTGAAGTTGGTATGATTATACATACCATAAAGTGGATGGACATAATTGAGTCAATTATGTACATCGTTAAAATTGGAATTAATTAGGGAAAATTAATTCAAAATATGGGGGTGATTAATTAGGTGTAATTAACCGACTAAGACACGAGGTTGGACCCTTTTGTAGCGTAAGACTGCCCGGAACCGACCGGCAAATCCAGCGGCTACAAATGATTGGCCCAATGTGAGGGGTCTTAGGCACAAACTTAATACGTGACAAGTGTAAAGACACGAGGTTAGACTCGGTTATGGCGTAAGGCTGCCCGGACCCGACCGGCAAATCCAGCTGCCATAAGAGATAGTCTAATGTGAGAGGTCTTTACAACGGTTACGTTCTTAATCAATTAAGAAACACTTAACCATATTAGCATGTAGAGGACATGAGGGGTTAAGTGGGTGCCTTGGGTGGCATGTGGAAAAATCTAGTGGTTGCCTTGGGTGGCAATAGAAAATACGATTAGAATACTTAACCGAAGTGGAACATGTAATTAAACATGATTAAAGGGTTAAGTAAGTGCCTTGGGTGGCATGGGGAAAATCTAGTGGTTGCCTTGGGTGGCAATGGAAGATAAGATTAAAATACTTAACCAAAGTGGAACATGTAATTAAACATGATTAAAGGGTTAAGTAAGTGCCTTGGGTGGCATGGGGAATATCTAGTGGTTGCCTTGGGTGGCAATGGAAGATAAGATTAAAATACTTAACCAAAGTGGAACATGTAATTAAACATGATTAAAGGGTTAAGTAAGTGCCTTGGGTGGCATGTGGAAATCAAGTAAGTGCCTTGGGTGGCATGGGGAAATCTAGTGGGTGCCTTGAGTGGCAATTGATATATGATTAGATGACTTAACCAAACTTTAAACATGTAAGTGGACATGATTATTAAAAAGGGTTAAGTGGGATGCACACTAGAAACAAATGACAAGCTTAGGTGGTAGCTTGTGGGGGCCCATTTCAACCAGTAACCCATATGTATCTTATTGGGCTCGACCCATGTCGAGGACGGGACACGCGTACTGGGCTTGACTATAAGAGGCCAAAACGGGTTAGCGGTGGCAACGCAAGTCCAACGGGTTTCATATGCGTGTGTGGACCCGGGCTGGTAGGTAAGACGTTGTTGCATCGTGTAGGTATAAGCCGTGCTCCATTGATTATTGGGTTGCCACTTTGGGGAGTGATACACCCCACTGTGGGGCCAACACGGGTATCTACGTTAGGGAGCCGATCGAATTGGAGTAGTGGGTACACCTAGTGGAGATAGGGGCAGACGGCACCTATGTAGTCAGCTAGGGGTACACGAGACTACTATTAAAATTACTAAGTTGTGGGTACACCTAGTGGAGATAGGGGCAGACGGCACCTATGTAGTCAGCTAGGGGTACACGAAACTATTATTAAAAATTACTAAGTACACTTAGTGGGATCAACCTTTAAGTAGGAATTACCCTTGGGCGGGTAGATCTGGTGTGGTGCAGTGTAGGAATTACCCTTGGGTGGGTAGATCTAGTGTGGTGCAGTGTAGTATTTATCCTTGGGTGGATAGGCGCGTCTTTACCGTTATCTTAGTTTATCCTAAGTCTAGTTGGCTACTTAGTGTAGTCATTTATCCCCAGTCGTACCGTACCAGGTTTATATCATACCCTAATTACTTTAATGATTGTATTGTTAAGGTTATAGGGCTCACTCAGACTTATGTCTGACCCCGTTGTTTTATCTTTTTCCCCAACCCTCGGGTTCTCAGAGTGGGCCTAGCACTAGTGGGCTTTGATCAGATTGCTTTATCTATCTTTTGGAGCTTGGACTCTTGAAGAAAAGCTCGGTTATCTTTTCTATTATGGCTATTAGTATGTAGTGTAATGTACTTATGTTTTAACGAGATGGATATTTTGTACTTGACTCTTGTTGGTTTTTTGAGATGTAACCAAACATGTTTACCTTCTGCTGCAATGAAATGATGTTTTAAATTTCAAGTATTACTTATATCTGTCTTGTTGTAATTTTTCAGTTCTATATTCACATAAATACTCCACCGAAGCTAAGGCATTCCCTTTGTGAGTGACCTTAGCGGGTGTGGGGTCTTACACGTGGTATCAGAGCTTAAGGTTACCAGAACAGATAAAACTTTTAGAAAACTATTTTTCTAAAAACATTTTCAGAAGAAGTATTTTCAAAAACATGTCTTTTAAGAGAAAAGTTTTTGAAAGAAAAGCATAATCCCCAAATAGCCATATCTTTATCCTTCGGATTCTCCGTTTTGAATCTCTTCCTCTTTCTCTTTTTGAATTTCCCCTCCGCGTGTAGATGTCTTTTTATGATAAATAAGGACTTCTGCATGAAGGACGGAAGAACCACTTCAAGGGACTAAGACGTTTGCCAGGCTAAGAAGTTAGTCCAAGGAGGTGGAGGGCTTATAGGTACCTTTAAGATGGACGAGAGAGGAAGGTTCAAATAGCTATTAGGTAAATAAAAGACGAAACCTCATCGTGGTAAGAAGGCCACGAAAGGAGAATGTGAAGGGGAAGGCTAGTTGTTTTGGAGAATAGGACACCTTTGGGTTGTCCAAAGAGGTAAGGACGAAGTACAGGATCTTCTGGAGGGTAGATGTATTCCCTCACGATGGGTATACCTGATGGGGGTAGGACCGTCTAAGTTGAAATTTGGTTCTCTCGATCATCCTGTTCGAACTTTATTCGACTCTAGTGCACCACATTCGTTTATCTCATCATCATTAGTTGAGTCACTGCACCTAGACACCAGTTTAGTAGATGATCCCGTGGTTGTTTCAAACCCAATTGGGGGCTCCACTTATTTGTCCATGATATGTTTGGGTTTGAAGATCCTCATACTTAGCGTTGAGTTTAGGGGTGATGCTTTTGTTTGGGCTTCACGGGCTATGGGTTGATTTTGGGCATGGACTGGTTATCCAGTAATGGTGCCGTTCTTGATTGCGAAAAGAGAGTTGTTGGGCTCATAACCCGCTTGGGTAACACTCTCGAGATCTCTTGTAATCCCATAGATTTTGTTATGCTAAGTTATCTTGAATCTCTTGACGCTTCGGTCAAGAGTTTGCGATCTGTTAGAGTGGTCCGGGAGTACTCGGATAAGTTTGAGGAGATGAAGGGCTTACCTCCGAAGCGAGAGATAGACTTCCGAATATATCTGGTGGAAAATGCTAAGCAAGTATCTTTGTCAGTGCGCCACATGGCTCCTCGTGAGAGAAGGGAACTCCATAAGCAAGTAGGGGAGCTGCTTGGGAAGGGGTTCATAAGACGAAGTATATCGGAGTGGGGTGCTCCAGTAGTTTTTGCCACGAAGGCGAATGGGTCCCTCAGACTTTGTGTAGACTATAAGAGGACTCAACAAGCTCACAAAGAAGAATAGACACCCATTGCCAAGGATTGATGATCTTTTTGATCAGTTGGTTGGTGCCTCAGTGTTTCACAGTTGGACTTAGCCACGGGGTTTCATCAGTTGGGAGTGACTGAGGATAGTATAGAGAAGACCGCCTTTAGGACTCCGGATGGTTTCTATGAGTGGCTTGTGATGCCATTTGGTTTGACGAACGCCCCCGCATATTTTGTTGGTTTGATGAGTAGGGTGTTCAGGGAGTACCTAGATAACTTTGTAGTGGTCTTTGTGGATGACATCTTGGTCTTCTCTAAAAGCTAAATAAGTTTTCGTGTGTGCTTAATAAGTTAAGCAAAGCCAGTTATTTGATCAACGGTGGTTTTGGAGCGAGACTGGCAAGGACATCTAGAGTTGGACAAGGGCTTAATCATTTAGCCGTTTTACTAGTATCATCTCACGTAGGTTGTCTGAATTCGAAGGAGGTATCCTTTGGGTGTTTGTCTGATATTGGTTTAGGCCTTTGGGGCTTGCACTTGGGCGATGTCGAGTTCGACTAGGATGGTCTGCGTGAGAGATGGATAGTTGTGACGATTTTGTATGGGAGAATATCCTGGTTTTCTCCAGAATTGGATAAAAGCATACCCTACATCTTAGGGAAGTGTTGGAGACTCTTCGAGCGCATAGTCTTGAGACAGCAAAGGTGGATGGAGTTCTTAGCATCCTATGATTTCGAGATAGTGTACACCCCAGTAAGGGTAACGTGGTGGCGGACACCTTGAGCAGAAAAAGGTTGTCCTTGAGTCCATTGTTCGTGGAACATCGAAGCTTGGAATTTATCTCGATGTTTGATTTTAGATCTTCCGTTGACTTTATACCCGGTTTGCTAACATCCTTGGAGGTCAGACCTACTCTTTTGAGACGGATTGGCGAGGCACAGCGGGACGACCCACAGTTGGTTGAGTTGGTAGAGAGGCTCATAAGGGGGGAGTCGTCCAGCCATTTGAGTAGGTACACCCTAGACGATAGGGGGTGGTTGCGTAGAGACGATAGACTTTGTGTACCGCAAGACGAGGGTTTGAGGAAGGCTATACTTGATGATGCGCATCGTTCGAAGATGACCATCCATCCCGGTGGGGACAAGATGTACCAAAACATGAAGCGGGTTTTCTTTTGGGCCGGTATGAAGAAATATGTGGCCGAGTATGTCGCTAGATGCTTGGTGTGCCAACAGGTGAAAGGCGGAGCAAAAGAAACCCGGTGGGTTGCTTCACCCATTGGAAGTTCCGCAATGGAAGTGGGATAGCGTCTCGATGGATTTTATTGATGGATTACCGAGATCGAGGAAGGGTTGTAGTAGACAGACTTACTAAGAGCGCCCATTTCATACCCGTAAAGAGCAAGAGGACTGCTCCATGGCTAGCTTCAGTTTACCTTCGAGAGATAGCTCGGTTATATGGTGTACCTTCTAGCATAGTGAGCGATTGAGATCCTATCTTCACTAGCGAGTTTTGGAAGAGTTTGCAAGAAGCAGTGGGGTACAGGACGTATTCCATGTATCACAGTTGAGGAAGTGCCTACATGGGACCGCAGAGGTGGTAGAGCCGACCTTGCTTAAAGAAGTGGAGGTAGAGCGTGATGCGACTATTCGACGAGCTCCTACCCGCATCCTTGGGTCAGAGATTAGGAAGTTGTGAAACAGAGAGGTTCGACTAGTCAAAGTGCCAAGGGGAGAAGATGAGAGCAATGCTACTTGGGAGACAGAAGCGAAGATGCGTTCATTGTACCCATTTCTTTTTGAGGGTATGTCTTTTAACTTCTCCTTTATCGTTTGTCTAGTGCTTATCTTATCTTTAGTATGTCCTCTCATTAGTACCTTTGACCTTTAGATAGGGAAAACCTATGGTTGAAACATGTGTTTGAGACATGTTATGATTGATGGATGCGTGTGGATGCAAGTGGTTGCTAGTGGTTGCTCGTGGATGCATATACACACACTTTAGGCACTAGATCGGCTCAATCACTTCATATTGCATATTGCATAAAATTGTGTGTAGGTAGCTATATTAATGGATGTATAATGGTTGTGTTATCACATGGATGATGCATTTTGGTGAATGATTGTGCACTCATGTAGAGATAGTATGTGTCGATAAGGTTCTTTCGCATACATATTGGATGCATGGCACTATCATGGTTTGCATTAAGGAGGTCAACTAAATCAGTAGACCGCCTAATTTTGCATTAGACAGGGAACATATACAAACACTTTTTGCATATGTTCATACAGCATTAGAAACTTTAAGGACAATGGATGCCAGTGTTTGATGGTTTGAGTAAATGGTTGTTTGGATGGTAGGATACGTTCTTCTTGACTTAGAGATTTCGGGGACGAAATCCTTTAAGTAGGGGAGAATGTAACACCCCGTATGTTGAATAACTTGCTATAATATAAAACAGGGCAGAATTAAATTTTAAAATCTGAATCAGGGGAAACGGGCTATGCCATTGCGTTCGTCTCGGAAAAATACGCGAAATAGAGTCCGAGTTTTCAAAAATCGGAGTCCGTATGACCCAGATATGGCCCGAAGAAGTTTCAGAAAATAAAAAAAAACAGATTTAAAAACAGAAATTTCAAATTTCAGAAGTGGCGGGAAAATTCCCGCCAGACCCAGGGGGTCGACCTGGGGGTCGACTGGGGAGTCGACCTGCCCACCAGGTCGACTGGGGAGTCGACCCTAGTGTCGACCTGGGGGTCGACCTCCCTGGTCGAGCCCAGGTGACCTGGGTGCATCAGTATGGCTTTTGGGCTGTGTTTTGGTGGCTAGGAAGTGATCTAACGGCTCTAATCTAATTTAGGGTTAATCTAATGGCCTAAAACACCTAACTACTCTATAAATACACCCTAAGACTACCCTAATTCATACTAAAAATAGCTACAACACCGTTATGCCGTCAAAATGCAACTTGAAGGAGCCTCCATCAAATTGTAGAAGAAGATAGTCTCTCAAATCAACTACTAATCAACTCTAGCAACTTAATCTTCTTCTTAGGAGTGCTAATCAACAAGTTGTGAGTTTTCTATAGCCTTAATAACCAATTGTTGAAATGATTATGATAGGATATAATGAGGTTATGGCTATGAATGTGGATCAATGCACGATTATGTTAGCATATGCTATGTGTTTGTGATGTTATGCAAGTTATGCAAGTTATGTGCTATATGTTCATGAAGTTATGCAAGTTATGCAAGTCATATGATACATGTTCATGATGTTATGCAAGTTATGCAAGTCATATGCTATGTGATCATGATGTTATGCAAGTTATGCAAGTCATATGCTATGTGTTTGTGGTGTTATGCAAGTTATGCAAATCATATGCTATGTGATCATGATGTTATGCAAGTTATGCAAGTCATATGCTATGTGTTTGTGGTGTTATGCAAGTTATGCAAGTCATATGCTATGTGTTTATGATGTTATGCAAGTTATGCAAGTCATATGCTATGTGTTTATGATGTTATGCAAGATATGCAAGACATTTGAGAAACATTGATCCATTATGACACCATGATATGCAAGTTTGGTGTATGATTATATGCTAGTTCATACATGATATGTTATGCAAGTTTGGTGTATGATTATATGCAAGTTCATATATGACATGTTATGCAAGTTGGGTGTTTGATTATATGCAAGTAACATGTGCAAGTTTACACCTTAGTATGATATGCATACATATGCAAGTTAACCCCTTTGTATGTCATACATACATATGCAAGTTTACCCCTTTGTATGACATGAATAACTTATGCAAGTTAACCTCCTTATGACATATGTGATTCATGCAAGTTTGGGTTGGTTATTTATGTTAGTTGGGTTTGATGCTATATGCATGTTGACACCTTTAAACCCATGTTGATGCTAATGTTATGCAAGTTGAACCCATTATATTTGTGATGAATCTTCCCTTTTATGTCACGTTGGCGAATTACGTGGGGAACGATGGGGTTAATATACATGTTAATGAAATGGTGTGAAGTTGGTATGATTATACATACCATAAAGTGGATGGACATAATTGAGTCAATTATGTACATCGTTAAAATTGGAATTAATTAGGGAAAATTAATTCAAAATATGGGGGTGATTAATTAGGTGTAATTAATCGACTAAGACACGAGGTTGGACCCTTTTGTAGCGTAAGACTGCCCGGAACCGACCGGCAAATCCAGCGGCTACAAATGATTGGCCCAATGTGAGGGGTCTTAGGCACAAACTTAATACGTGACAAGTGTAAAGACACGAGGTTAGACTCGGTTATGGCGTAAGGCTGTCCGGACCCGACCGGCAAATCCAGCTGCCATAAGAGATAGTCTAATGTGAGAGGTCTTTACAACGGTTACGTTCTTAATCAATTAAGAAACACTTAACCATATTAGCATGTAGAGGACATGAGGGGTTAAGTGGGTGCCTTGGGTGGCATGTGGAAAAATCTAGTGGTTGCCTTGGGTGGCAATAGAAAATACGATTAGAATACTTAACCGAAGTGGAACATGTAATTAAACATGATTAAAGGGTTAAGTAAGTGCCTTGGGTGGCATGGGGAAAATCTAGTGGTTGCCTTGGGTGGCAATGGAAGATAAGATTAAAATACTTAACCAAAGTGGAACATGTAATTAAACATGATTAAAGGGTTAAGTAAGTGCCTTGGGTGGCATGGGGAATATCTAGTGGTTGCCTTGAGTGGCAATGGAAGATAAGATTAAAATACTTAACCAAAGTGGAACATGTAATTAAACATGATTAAAGGGTTAAGTAAGTGCCTTGGGTGGCATGTGGAAATCAAGTAAGTGCCTTGGGTGGCATGGGGAAATCTAGTGGGTGCCTTGAGTGGCAATTGATATATGATTAGATGACTTAACCAAACTTTAAACATGTAAGTGGACATGATTATTAAAAAGGGTTAAGTGGGATGCACTAGAAACAAATGACAAGCTTAGGTGGTAGCTTGTGGGGGCCCATTTCTACCAGTAACCCATATGTATCTTATTGGGCTCGACCCATGTCGAGGACGGGACACGCGTACTGGGCTTGACTATAAGAGGCCAAAACGGGTTAGCGGTGGCAACGCAAGTCCAACGGGTTTCATATGCGTGTGTGGACCCGGGCTGGTAGGTAAGACGGTGTTGCATCGTGTAGGTATAAGCCGTGCACCATTGATTATCGGGTTGCCACTTTGGGGAGTGATACACCCCACTGTGGGGCCAGCACGGGTATCTACGTTAGGGAGCCGATCGAATGGGAGTAGTGGGTACACCTAGTGGAGATAGGGGCAGACGGCGCCTATGTAATCAGCTAGGGGTACACGAGACTACTATTAAAATTACTAAGTTGTGGGTACACCTAGTGGAGATAGGGGCAGACGGCACCTATGTAGTCAGCTAGGGGTACACGAAACTATTATTAAAAATTACTAAGTACACTTAGTGGGATCAACCTTTAAGTAGGAATTACCCTTGGGCGGGTAGATCTGGTGTGGTGCAGTGTAGGAATTACCCTTGGGTGGGTAGATCTAGTGTGGTGCAGTGTAGTATTTATCCTTGGGTGGATAGGCGCGTCTTTACCGTTATCTTAGTTTATCCTAAGTCTAGTTGGCTACTTAGTGTAGTCATTTATCCCCAGTCGTACCGTACCAGGTTTATATCATACCCTAATTACTTTAATGATTGTATTGTTAAGGTTATAGGGCTCACTCAGACTTATGTCTGACCCCATTGTTTTATCTTTTTCCCCAACCCTCGGGTTCTCAGAGTGGGCCTAGCACTAGTGGGCTTTGATCAGATTGCTTTATCTATCTTTTGGAGCTTGGACTCTTGAAGAAAAGCTCGGTTATCTTTTCTATTATGGCTATTAGTATGTAGTGGGATTATGTACTTATGTTTTAACGAGATGGATATTTTGTACTTGACTCTTGTTGGTTTTTTGAGATGTAACCAAACATGTTTACCTTCTGCTGCAATGAAATGATGTTTTAAATTTCAAGTATTACTTATATCTGTCTTGTTGTAATTTTTCAGTTCTATATTCACATAAATACTCCACCGAAGCTAAGGCATTCCCTTTGTGAGTGGCCTTAGCGGGTGTGGGGTCTTACACCACTACAAGCTCGTACGGTTTTGATTATATACATATATGTCAACATAATGGGATGGGGTATTATGCTGGCTAAGATTGATAACTCCCCTATTTTGTGTGTGTTTACATTGTGTGATATGGGACGAGCTTATGATAGCTTCATTTTTCAAAAAGTCATTGCGAATTTCTATGCATTGGTATTCACAAGGAGTAAACCCGTTCCACGTTAGCGGCGTGGTCCGGTGAATTACCTAACTTTAAAGTAAACCCTAAAAACAACTGTTTTTGAGTTCTCACAACAGTCCCATGACTGACCTAGAGTTTATTGTTCCCATACCTTAACTATAGGTTCCCATAATTTTCCATATGGGAAGTTAGTAGTTTGGTTTGCAGATTTATTCCTCAGAGCTGGGTTTCATTTTGGAGCAAAAGTTATTCTTTGGATCATTCTTCTTCCACTGAGAGTATATTGTATTTCTTTCCGTTGTGTGTTTATTATACTCTGGTATTTCTTGTAACTCTGATGTTATATTATTATAATGATAATGGAAGTTATCTTAATTTTTGCAAACGTATAAGTACCCCAACAATCCGTCTTTATGAACTATTTAAGTTGGTTCAATTATCGGCGAAAATCAGGTAAAATGGCAGGTTGTTACACCTATCTTTGATTCTTTTCATGCTTACAATTATGCTTCCTATTTTTCTCACTAACCAACTATGCAAATATACTCCCTTTTTTTAATAAATCAATCTAGGTTATTTCTAACCTTCCATTTTATAGATATATGTAAACTCCTATTTCCCTCATTCTAATTTCAACCCATATTCCCTTTTAATTAAAGTTTTGGCAGATATGTTCACTTAACCTCAAATCATCAAATCCTCTCGTATTCATAATTCCAATTGGATTATATTTTTCCAATGTGGACAAACAAAATGTTTATAATTAATCACATAATTTAGGCGCACAATGGCAACATTACAGATTTATACATAATTTGCGTATAACTAAAATGCAACATAAAACTATAAAATCTGGCATAGAAAAGGGGTAAGATGATGGAGAGAACATATTATAAATTTTATAGGAATAAAACAATATCATATACTGTTATATTGAAAATATAATTTAGATCCACTCACCAGCAGCACATTCTAAAGTCTGAATCTAATTTGGATTTATGCTTATTTTATGTTTTCTTCTTCAGTTCGACTTTATGAATCTATTTGAATAGGAAATTTAGGCATCTACACTTTGAATCCACTATATTTGCCTCCGATTCTCGATCGTACAACCTAATTCTAATATGTTTTATTTCTAAAAAGTTTAAAGGAGAAAAGTAATGGTAGAGCTTCAGCGTCCTCTCGAAAAGAATGAGTCTGACCTAGGCCCTACAAGTTTATTTATAGTTGTCTAGATAAACCACATCCGTCAAATTTATATTAATATAAATCCCATTGTTCAAATTAAACAAGTTCAAAAACCACATTTTAAACAAAAATCATGTATGGATGACATAGGTCAACCCATGGCCATGCCTGGGTCGACACTTGGGTCGACTCAAAACCCATATGGGTCGACCCATGGATTAACCCAACCATTAATTGGGTCGACCCATGGATTGACCCAACCATTAATTGGGTCGACCCATACAATTTGTTTAAATCATGGGTCATTGTTTTCGTACGTGATTTCATTACTTGCTTGCTTCGTTCGACTACGTATTTATTTCTTGGTCGTTATCTATTTTTTTTTCAATTTTATTTTATTCTTTTTATGTCATTGACGTGCATTCAGATTTCAAATTTAATGCGTAATTTATTGCGTGTATATATTTGCGTATGTCTACACTAGATTTCAGACGTTAATAATTTCCCGTACAAACTCCATTTGGGAAATATATATATAAAAATTAATCAAAAAATCTACGAATGCAAAGGAATATATTTTAAAGCCAATTTCTGACAATATATAATTGTCTATTTTTCATTCATAATTATTTCTGCAATTATTTCGATTCTTTTTATTCTTTTTGAAAATATAGGGTGTTATAATTAAGGTAAAAATGGAAAACATATGCAAAGTAATAAAGTGAAACCAAAAAAATAAGATGGAATAAAAAAGTAAAATGACAATGATATGGATAACCAATGAATATGAAATAATTGATAAAATTGGTTAAAATGTATAACTAAGGTATATTGGTAGGAATGTAGACTAAGGGTCCAAATAAAATGTAAAGAGGCAAAGTAGAAAAGGTTAAGGAAAAGAAGTAAATACATAGATTGCATATATATAGCCTTGCATATGTGTTTAAACTGGTCTTCGGAAAATTTATAACGTAGGCATCGACAGACCGTTACATATATTATGGATAAAACTCAATATGTCATGACGTAGGCAATTATGTGATCCGCCCTAAAGATGTGTGGTAAAAATCGTTAGTGCAGGAAATAAGTGGCTAAATACAAGACTATGAGAAGTCTGGTCCTGGCTATATACAACTAGTATCATCAGGGTAAGAGATAAAAGGCTTAGTGCTTGTGGTGATGATGGTTATCTTATGGTAAAGTCTGTAATTTAGGCATGGGTGGTCCATGAGCAGCTGAGTCTATTTTAGTTTAGCAAGGGGATATTGAATTGATTGCACTGGGCAATCTAAATGGACTAGGATTGATTAGATAAATTATGCAACTGAAATAGGCATGGGTACCAACCTACTACAGTTAGCTATTTCATATTTATTGGTCATCATCCATCCCAGCAGCCATCGGAAGGATACAGTTACACCTTAACTGAATGAGTTTGCTATCAAACCATTCAAGTAGGTTATGCAATGCCAAAGTTCTTAATTTAGATTAGTTTTTAGGGAATGCTAATTACGTCTTATAGAGATTCCTTTAAAATTGGATGGTTAATAGAGTCGTTCAGCGAAAATAGGAGTAGAAAAAAATAAAAATATTCAAGCTAATTCCACGACATAGGCAACTAAATGGTCCATCGCGAATGACTAGACTCTGCAGCGTGGGCAATTGGGTAGTCTGTTTGGAGAATTCACGGTGTAGGCATTTGGTGGTTCAAGATTCGTTCACCATAGAATCTCGATAGAACTTTGAATGATTTACACTAAGTAAAGTTTCAATTCCAAAAGATACCTTTTATTTATATGTTGTTACCACGATGATGCAAAACTTGATCTTAGAGCTACATAGGCTTGATCCCACTTGGGTATATAGGAAGTCACATTAGTGACTCAGCCGTCCATTTTATTTTTTCTTTATTTTGAAAATTGGGGGAGATTGTTAGAAAATTTTCAGAACTTTGATTTTGCTCTTGGGATTGTTTTTGAAGAGAGAAGCAAGAAGGAATGGAAAATTGATTTGTCCCACATTGTAGAATGTGTAAGGGTATGCCTCTATATATACAAAAGCTTAATGTATTATATCAAAAGAAAGAAGAGAAGGGAGGTATAAGGCATTGCATGAACATGACATGGATATTATATTTAAAAGGTCAAAAGATGGGCCTTGGGGCTCTTGGCGTCTCGTGATCAGCTGGGCCGCGGAATGCCGATAGGCTTGGACCGTTGTATTTTAGAATCAGGCACGCGCGCATTTGAAATTCGCAACACTTTGAAACGTTGTGAATGAAAAGATGCGATGTTTCAAAACCGAACAGATGCAGTGTTTCGGCCAACGGTCGTGACGATTCATGAATGGGCGCACCCTCCCGCTCTTGTAAATACCAATGCAGAAAAGTGTTTCAAATCACTTATTCTTCTTCTTCCTCCCGAGTCTGCTACATCCAGAAAGTGTTTTCAAACGCTCAAAATTTGTAATGCCTGAAAGGTGTTGCAAAATCCAGAATTGTTGCAGATTTCAAGTTCTTCTTCTTCTCTTCATTCTAATCACATTCTTTCATCATCAGAATCAAAATTGTAGAGTATTCTTGATCGGATCAAAGCCATACAAACTTTTAATCCTATTTCGCTGTTCCAAGGCTTTATTGAATCCTAAAAGTCGATAGTTCGATAAACCCGTTTGTACCTGATGGGTTGAACTATTGTCTGAAAGAATCTATTTCATAGATCCTTAAAATCTAAAGTACGACATTCATACGACGATCATCATCATCCAACAGCCTCAAACCGCAAAATTCCCAACAGTTCATCGATGTGATGGTTGGTTATTTATTGGTGAGTTTTGGTGTGTGGTTTGACTTAGTGTTTTGTGGTGCTAGTTGGATTTTTTTCAGCTTCTTACTGTGTCTGGGCATTGGATCTTGATTTGGGAGTATTTTGACTTGAGTAAAGTTTGCTAGTTGTATTGTTTTTGCTATGGTGTTCTCTGATTGCACAATCGGTTTTGGTTGCAAAGTGTATCTTAGTTGTATCGCCTTTTGGTTTTAGATCTACTGGAGTTGGGGATTTCTTCGCAGTGATATTTCGTTTCATGCCTGATTGGTAGTCTTGGCAGTTGTGCTTGTAACTTGGCTTTGGTTGATGTCTTCATCTCATGCAATTATTTCTTTGGATCGAAACTAGTCTGATTTGTTGGGATTGCTTTTGCAGCCTTTGTATGTAATTTTGTGTTGTAATGTGCTGTAACAACCTGTAATTTTGGAACCAATTTAAAATTTTATTTTTAATTGATTTAATGAATTTTAAGAAATTAAAATGATTTATTTTGAGAATTAACAATTTAAAATTTATTTAAATCGAAGTTAGAACGTATAAATTTAAAATTTAATTAAAATGAACTGACAATGGCGCGGTAGTTTGAAAATTCGATTTTAAACTTCAAATGAATATACAGAATTCAGTATATATCAAAATTTAATGTAACAAGAAACGTTGGAATATTTTGAATTGTAATTTTCTAACAAATGTAAGAAATTTAGATTTCACTTTATGAATTGTAAGTTATGTCCAGATTAAAATTTAAAATAGTCTCTATAGAATTTATATATATAGCCCTTAAAAATAGCCATTTTGCAAACGACCTCCGTTTTCGAAAAAACCACTTTTGTTAGATCCGGAACGTCAAATTATTTTCAGGTTTAAAATTTCATAATTTTTGAAATTAATACGTGAGCGTAGTAAATTTAAACGCGATTTCAATTTCACTTTAAATTTAATAGACCAATTAAAATGCCAATTTTCAAACGGTCTCCAAATTCGACGAAAATAATTTTGTTAGGACCGTATCGTCAAAAAATAGCGAGATTTCAATTTTTATAATTTTTGAAGTCGGTATGTGGCCCGGTAAATTAAATTGTATGTTACAATTCAATATTGAATGTTACATTTTAATTTTGATAAAAAACTGATCAAAACAGTAGAATTGGCTTACGAAACATATCCAATTGTGCTCAAAATGGGGGTATTTATCTAGGGGCGACAGTCGTTGGGATTCATTTGGAGTTTGAAGCAATAACCAAGTAATTTGTGAATTAAATTAAATTAAATATGGTATATATACAAATTCACAAAGTCAAAACCCTATTTCTCGTTTCCCTATGGTCAACCGTTCTTGAAGCCGACTTTTACAAATTAAGCGGCGGAAATTCTTCAAACCTTTCTCCCGTTTGATCTCCCAATCTCTTCAGTAATTCGAAAATATTCTAATGAGAAAAATGCTAAGCTCGTCGAGGTCAACGTTCTCAACGGTTGTGATCATCTATGGGTAAATCGGCCTGAATTTCATCTTGAAGTTGCTATGTTTGGGTTCAAATTCCAAGGGCCTGGGGGTCTTAAGCGCGCCGGCGCTCCTGGTGTGGGGGATGGACGTCGAGGCGAGCTGGGTGGCGAACCGGAATGGAGCTCCGGTGATCAAAGTTGACAACGGCGGCGGTTCTTTTTCTGACGAGAATGGGTTTTCTTACCTAGAGACAATAACGAAGTGTTTAGGGGTGGATAATTAAAGGTTAATTAAGTTAATTAATCTAACTAATTATCGTATTAATTATTCAACCGTTTAAAATATCGTATCTTATTCAAACAGTGTCAGAATCAAGCAAATTCAGAAGCGTTGGAGTCATGGTGAAAAACACTACAACATGAAACTGACTAGAACGGAAACGGAGCAAGTTGAATTTTTGAACTAAATTAAATGTCTGTTTAATTTAGCTTAAAAATATAATCTTCAAATAAAGACTGACGGAGTGGAAACCAATGTGAGAATTCTCTCACTCAAAATTTTGTACAGTTATTTATTTTTATAATGAATATATGTTGACTGTCTGTGAATGAAATATTTGTTTGGTGGATGATGGATGTGTACAGTTTTAATGTCATTATTATTAAACTGTATATTAATTCACATGGATTGTGATGTAAACCCCACACGGGTATTGGAATGAAATTTTACACATCGCCCAATTATTTGTTGATGGTAATTGATTGAGTCTAATTCCAATTCAGAAATAACGAATATTTTAAAATAATATTCAGTGAAGAACCAAAATATGATTTTGATGTCCGATTTTGGATGGGCAAGAAAATATTGAAATATGTGAAACCGAGTTAAGTAAATATACGCCTTTTTAACTCAAACGGAATTTTCTGTTGATTTTATTCATTTTATAATGAATATCGAAAAGGCTTGATTTCAAAATTTGATATTTTGAAAATATTATCATTTTAATATTATAATGATATGGATTATTCAGTTTTGAATTAAAATTGAAATGGAAGTTGGAATCGTTTTTAAAACGAATTTATAAACGAATTATAGAATATGTTTTAAAAATAAATCGACGAAATATATTATATATATTATAATGGTTTGAATAGAACGTTTCATGCAGCGACTATTCATGAATTTCGACCATTGACTTTGAATTGATATAGTGGGAGATCCGACCGTCGGATTCTCCTAAAACCAGAACCGTTGGGTTCGTATCGAAAAGAGCTTTCAAATAATGATAAGAGGTTTGAAATCTAACAGTTAGATTTTAAAATATGTCCAAAACATTTTTGGAAACGGTTGCTATGGATGTAGTCCGGTGACCGATATTGGAAACCGACTGTAAGGGCCTTAATAAAATTATTAAAAATTTGAATAAATTATGTAAATCATAATAAATGATTTGGAAAGATTTTGGATGAAATATTCCATGTTCGTAAAGATAAAAGATATGTTTATCAGAATAAGTTGTTTATCAACTTAAGTAAAGAACTGAAATGAATTGAAACGGTTTCGATATAACCAGAATTTTTCAGTATAAAAATTGGAATGGAAATAATCTTAGAAATAATTCAATATTGGATTCCATGATTATACGGATATTGTTGAGGAATTTGGAAGATATAGATATCGTTATTCCAATACGATATCTGTTGTTTTCAGAATTTGATGTTGAATATAAGACGATATAATTTCTATTCAGAGCCTTGTATTTAATATCAAATTGGATTTTGGGTTTGTTGTGAATGGTGTCTTAAATAACACTATTCTTAAACCCAGTTGAGAAAAGAATAAATCTTTTATTTAAGATTTAGAGAAGTTTGCCAATTAATTAATTTAACTAGAATTGAATTGAAATTGGATTTTAGGTTTATCGTGAACTGTGTTTTAAATAACATTTTGTTCCTTAACCCAATTAACAATGAAGCTATGATTTGGAATTTATAAATCTTTTAATCAAGATTTAATGGAAATTTTCCAAAGTAAATTTTTCCAATTTAATACATTAAATTGGAATTGAATGGAATTCGATTTGGTAATTATCGAGATAAGCTTCTGTAAAGGAAGACTATGACTATATATGGAATTTAAAAAGCTTTGTCGTTATTCCATTTATATTATTAGTCTGATATGGAAATTTATATCGATTATATACTGTTATGATTTCCTTGTAGATTCCATTTTGATGGAAGATAATTTCGGGTTTATCGTGAACGATGTTTTAAATGACATTCATTCTTTAACCCAGTTAAAGACATGATTTATTTCCTAAATTTGAATAATCATCAAATAATGATTTTTGGAGATTAAAACTAAGTGGAGTTTTAATGAATCTTTAATTAGATTGAAATGTGAATGTGGCAATTAAATTTACCGAATTCAAGCAATGTTCAAAATGGAGTACCACCAGTTTTTCTCCATGCGAAGTTGAATCTTTAATTAGATTTGAAAGTTAAATAGTAATTAATATTACCGATAACACAATGGGTGTTAGATATGGAGTACTACCATTTTTGCTCCATGGGATGAATAGTTTGGGATTGGGATAATAAAAAGAATGATTACTTCGGTAAGGCTCGTTAATCTCGACTAGTTTGATAAACCTTAATTTGGTTTAAATTGTGAAAAGAACATTTGAATAAGACAATATTCTGGATTGGAATGAGGCATATGATGTGTTTTTATAGCACTTGATTATACGATACGTGAGTTGTTCGAAAAGACCGGGTTTAACCCATTCTGAATAACTGATACGACGATCAAAAGTCGAAGATATTGAAGACGGTGCAAAACCGATGATCTTCACATAGAATGGATTACTACTGATGCGCTAGATTGGTTAGCTCCCAGGAAGGGGTTATAGTGGTAGTTGTCCAGATGTACTTATTGGTTGTCCGGATATGCGAGGGCATGTCTCCTGTATTGGACATATGGGATGAGGAATAAGGTGCCTCTGGTTTCGTTCAAACCCAGAACGGACTTGCAAATGGATGGTATGTCTACATTGTATTCATTTATGTTGTATTTGTTGATCTCTACTAAATATATATCTGTTTGGTGGTGGAGAATTTACTCTCTTGCTTAATACCATTCTCTGAGATGTACGAGCTTAGAGGTTATACATTGGTAGATGATCAATGATATGGTATGGGTTGATAGTGTGACATGCTGAGATGCATAGATCCAAGCTTTTGTTGAAAAGCAGAGCTTAGTGGATGATGATCAAAGCACAGCTTTAAGTAGTGCAATTTTGTGTAGCGTTAATTCGCGAGCCTCACACACCGGTATGATGGTAAACTGATGGTTAGATCGGTATAATTTCGAGATAAGGATAGACGACAACTTTTAGGGTTGTCATGGATTCGGTCAACCGAGATATGTTGGGTGTGGTCGCTCCACCCTAGGAGGGATAGGGATTATACCTTATTCCCAGATGGATAGAGTAAGTGGTGTTTTCCAAAGCCCTGGACGTAAGCCACGAGATACTCAATATCCTGGATATAGTGCGGACGTGCATTACAGTGTTTTCCAAATCCCTGGACATAAGTCGTGGAGTATTGCACTACGTGATCGATCTTTCGAATCAGTAGCCGTCATGATGGAAATCCAACTTTCCAATACGAGCTTTGCGGTTTTAGTTGTATACCTATATGACAACATAATATGATGGGGTATTATGTCGTCTAGAATTGATATATTTACTTTCGAAATTAATTTCTATACTATGCACTTATAGTAACAAAAGTTAAATTTCGCGTATCAAGCATATTTGGCTATGATAAGGTAAAACTATATCCTTCGGCTTGTGTTGCATTGTGTGATGGGACATGAGTCTTATAATAGCTTCATTTTTCTTTTATTTAGCATTGCGAGTTTTGTTTTATGGTATTCATGGGAGAAAACCCGTTCCGTGTTATACGGCGTGGTCTCTCGATTTACCCAACATAAAAATAAAGTTAATAACTGTTTTAGTTCTCACACCAGTCTCATGACTGACTCAGAGTTTTTTTTTTTACCTAAACTCTGGGTGCCCATATTTTCCACACGGGAAATCAGTAGTTTTGGTTTTCGCACGTATTTCTTTTCATAGGATCCTGGATTACGGCTGGAGCTATACTCGGAATGCTTTGTATCCGTGAATTTCTTTCAGTTGTGGTAGTTGATGTATTTCCGCTGTGCACTGTATTTATACATTTTTATTTCCGCTGTATATTATTCATTTGAATTCCGATATCTTGTACTCTGATGTAAATTATTGTAATAGCAATGAAATGTTATCATTTTGTGTTCTGATGCGTCGTGTTCTCAAAGCAGTTCGCCTTCTTATTTGGTTTAGGCCGACCGGGGAGTATGGGTCGCTACAGGTGCACTATGTTGCATTGTTCTTTTAACCTGCTTTCTTTTGATGTTATGTGCCGATTAACTCCCTGTGTGGTGTTTTAAATCAATCTGCATTTTTATTATCTTGGACTAGGATAATGTCTGTAGCAAGTAGGCGATACGCCTATCTCTTGTATTAGTATATACCCATTATTCGTTTTAGTGAAAATAATGTTACGGATCACTACAAAAACCTGCTAGCTTTGCCAAAAAAGAAAAAGAAAAAAGATAACTATAAATGAATAATAAATAAATATTCATGGATTTTCATGAAATAAAATCAAACTTTACCTTACTATTTACAAAGAATAATTAGTTTCTCCACCATTAATTAATTAATTAATATTTATATACTCACTAGTAGCATTAGAAACCCCCTTTTTTGCTGGAAACTCTAAATCCTTTAAAATTGAATTTTACACATAAGAATTACTTCGTAATTTCTATATGAAAATGATATTGAGATAAATTTATAGGTTTTCCTATTCAGTTAAATACACTATCGATACTTGAATCATATATTAGAATTTCACGTAGATATACTTGGAAAACTATAAAATGTCAAAGTTCATATTACACTCAAATAACATTGTTAAACGGATTTAGTACGTTTTAAATGATATTTACATTCATAAATAATATCAAAGTATGGAAAACATATATGTATTTGAGTTTAAATTATATATATGATAAACACACGCATACATACTTAACTACAATTCTTTAAAGATTGCAAATACTAGAGTTTGCTCCACACACAGTTGTATATACATACATGACAATGCACGCATGCATATATTATTTCATACATACATAGCCTGGGTTGTACTTAATGCCCACCACCGGCAGTGGAGTACGCAGAAATCAAAATCAGTGGGGGCGGAACTTCATGAAAAGGAGGAAAAAAAGATAACAATCAAAATCAGTGGGAGCAGGTGACTTGGAGTCCAGTGCTTATTTGTTTTTCCTCGGCTCTTATGCCAGATCTCTTTGGAATAACATCAGGAATTTGGTTGTTCTTCGAGGTAATGCCACTTTCCTTGTAGATTTACTACGACACTGGTGACCCGGCATCTTAAACAAATTTATCTGATCTATCCTTTTTCGTCTGGTTCCCTGTCTTATCTACTAGCATAGTTGGTGCTCGTGGAATAAGGCAATTTTCGACGAGTCTCCTATGGACCCTCCCACCATCACTCAGAGGTAAGGAATGATGTTTTCCTTGCCTTTCGTGGTAGGCCTTTAAGAGATCTATTGGATCTCGCTCACGTCGGTTGGCTTGTGCCTTTGATATTTCATCTAGTGCGCCAATTCCGCGAGCGGGGATTGGTTTAGTCTTTTATTTGCTTGTCCATGCTTCCCTCAACCCCCTCCCACTCTTTAGTTCTTATGTTTTTTTTCTAGTCGTTCAGGTCCCGGATTTACAGGTTTCTTTCTAGTCTATTGATCGAAGGTTCCCTTGCTTCTTGGCGGATTGGTCCATAGTCGGAGCTGGAGCATATGTTTGGGAAGGACTGGCATTGGCAGTTTTATTTTCAGGTTGCCTCCTTTAGGATTTGGGCCCTTTCTGCTTCTTCGGGTTGAGAAGGTGGTATCTTTGGATCGTCGGAGCTTTTTCAGCTGATTGTTTGGGTGCAGCTCTGCTAGCTTATGCACCTGTCTTGGAGCATTAGTTATTTTTTGGTGGTATTCGTTGGAGGTTCTCGGCTTTTCCCTCCCATTCTGACGTGGTGGTCTTTTATGTTCTGAGTGGTCTTATTCGTGTGTTTTGTTGAGTTGATGGTGTGAGTGGCGACTGATTGTATCCTATTATTTCGGCGGGTTTTGTATTCGCTTTTCTTTTCTTTTTACGGTTTTGGTTCTTTGCTAAAAAAAGAATAATATATCTAGTATATTTCCCTCTAATAATTTGAATTACTAATAAATTTTTCTTAGGACTTCTGGTGCTTTATTACAAAGAAAGTTAAATTAATTATTTATGGAAACTCGCTTTTAGCATTATAGGAACTGCAAGTTCTCAACTTCTAATTCAAATGAAAGGAATTAAGTTTATAATGTATTTCCATTCACTTCAGGAGTGTCGAATCAATATCAATATTGAATTTAAACTTAATACAATTTTCTAGATTAGTGTTGTTCTTATATGTGTTTCTTAAAGAAACATAGAAAATTTCTTCTAAAATTGTAAATCGGAATAAAAAATGAAATCGGCAATGAAACGAGATCTAAAATATAAGAATAAAAAAAATTAGATATACAAAAGGAATCAGATATGAATAAGTAATACAATGAGATGTAAAATAAATAAAAATTAACAAAATAAGATCTGAAAGATTTGATCAATCAGATCAAGAAAATAACATACTGTTTTGAAGATCTATTATTAGATCTGAAATCTACATTGGAGAGAAGAAATAAACATGGATATACATGAAAGATTTGATCAATCTGTTATCAAGTTGATACTATGTTATAAGATAAATAAATTAGAATACACTGGAGAGAATAAAGGAAAGAGACTTTTATTCATTCAAGATATTCGTTCTCTATTTATATTACATTGGCTCCTTTATATATAAGTCATGAAGATAGTGATTAAGCTTATCTCATGATGTGGTATTAAATAGAAAAATACAAGAGCATGTTCACTCATATATACATATATTATATATATATATCACAACATTAATTTAAATAACTCCAAATTTAAATTTTACCGAACTAAATCACTATCATTAATTTCAATTATAGTTTTTTGAGAATTAGTGTAAAAATAGTTATCTCTAAAAAAAGCAAAATATTATTTTGATGGAACAATTGATGCGGTGAACACTCTTGTAACACCATGTATTTCTATGTTTATTAAAGTAACGAATTATAGAACACTAAATTGTAAAATTGAGAATTAAGGGAAATGGGTTACGCCATTGCGTTCGTCTCGGAATTCTGGTTGAGATAGAGTCCGAGTTTGCGTGAATCGGACTCCGTATGAAGAAGTTATGGAGTTCAGAAGATTTCATGTTTAAACAGAAAATTATATAATTAAATAATTAATAAAACAAAATTGTTCGAATTTCAAAAATCACGTAGATCAGCTGGGCAGGAAAAATCCCGCCCATAGGGGTCGACTCCCCCAAGGGGGGTCGACATAGGTGTCGACCCCCCAAGAGGGGTGTCGACCCCCCTGTAGAGGTCGACCCCCTCTCCCAGATCCAAACAGTGACGATTTCTGAGTTGTTGCTGAGTCACTAGGGCAGAGGTGGCAATTTCGGGATAACTCTATCTTGTCTGGAGGGTTGTGATTACTCCTAGGTTGATCTAACGGTTCACATAAGTCTAAACCTCTATAAAAGCAACCCTAATCCTCAACCCTAAATCACACAATTTCATTCCAAGGAGCCACCATGTTGTCCATGGTCGACCTAGCCTAGCCACCATTTCTTCTTCAACTAGGAAGCAAACTAGAAAGTAAGTTAGAAGCTACGAATCAAATCAAAATTAGACGGTCTACGTCAAGGGATTGCTTTTCAGTTTCAGAAAACAAGACATTCTTTTGTTTGTAAGTCCTGTTATTACTTAGATGTGAACAATTAAAAGTTATGATTTGTAATAAAATGAAACTAGAGTTGTGTCTAGTTGTAAAATAATGGTGATGCTGATTCATGTCTATTCTTGTAACCATTCTATCATATATGCCTATGAGACTATTGTGGTTTATTGGACTTATTATGTTGATGTTAAACCAATCGTGTATTATGTAAATTTAGTGACTTTTTCATGTTATGTTACATGCCTAGTTGGATTTGTGTAATTCTATATGCTTAAGATTCATGTTTATTGGATCCAAAATAAAAGTTCACATTCACATGCCTAGTTGGATTTGTGTAATTCTATATGCTTAAGATTCATGTTTATTGGATCCAAAAATAAAAGTTTACATTTACATGCCTAGTTGGATTTGTGTAATTCTATACGCTTAAGATTCATGTTAATTGGATCCAAAAATGCAAGTTCAATGTTTATGCCAAATTTATATGACACATGTTTAGTTAGATCCTTATTATGTTGTATGATTGGTACATGCTCCTTTCTTTCCCCTTTTGTATATAAGTTAGGCTAAGTTGCGAGCCTAACATTCTATGTGAATTTTGCGAACGTATAACGGGGTTAACGTTGGGAAAACCTTAAATTTCATATTATTGGCATAATTTGGCCCATAAATATATGAATGATTAGTGGCATAAAAATGGTATAATTTATATACCTAAAAATTTTGAATATGATTTAGAGGGTAAATGGGGCATGACTTGAATGGCAATAATTGTGGATAATTTACATATAAATATGAATGGTAAATATGTAAATTACGTAAAAGACGAATATGCCTAACCCGAGGTTAGATTGAGTTACGGTGTAAGACTGCCCGGAACCGCCCGGCACATCTAGCAACCGTAACAATATAGATCTAGTGTGAGAGGTTAGTGCATCAAGCCCAAAAGAACCCAAGGTTAGATTGAGTTGCGGTGTAAGACTGCCCGGAACCGACCGGCACATCCAGCAACCGCAACAATACATATCTAATGTGAGTGGTTGGTGCTTTAATGAATGAATTAAAGCTAATACAGGAATGGTAGGGTTAAGTTAATTAAGGCAACACTTAACCAATACAACATGTTAACTAAACTGATGGGTGGGGTTAGGTTAATTTGAGAACACTTAACCATTTTAACATGTTGATTAGAAAACCCAAGTAACGGGGACCCATTTCAACAGTAATCCACATAGATGTATCATGGTACCCTGAACTAGGCAGGGTGGGGCACGATTACTGGGCTGATTATAAGCGGTCAAAACAACGGCGGGTGGTGCATCAGTGTAGGTTCTGATGGAGTGCGGTCGTGCACGTACTTCGGAGTGGAAAAAGCAGGCACTGAGCATCAGTAGTTATACACCGTGCATCTTGAATTGTGTCGGGTTGCCACCATAGGATTTGATACACCCCATAGTGGGACCAACACAGGTATCTACAATCATGAGGGGCCGATTGACACAAGTGGTAAACGTATACGAGTAGGAGCCGATCGGTAAAGGGAATCATTTATCTTGAACACATGGTGCTAGTTGAAACACTTATAAGTGGGTGCAGAGAAATAGTAATGAGTGCGATAGCATATTCAGTTTTATTATCTTATTTTTAGGATGCTGTCCTAGGTTCAATTTATTCATATCATGATCCTTTTTCTTGTTTACATGCTAAATAATCACTGGACTTAGCAGACTCATGTCTGACCCATTTTTCTTTCGTCTTTTTTCTTCCGTTCCCCCCTGGTCCGCAAGGAGGGAATACTTCAGCTTAGTTCGGACCATTTCCAGCTTGAAGAGAGTAGATGTATTGCTTGGATTCTCTTTCCTTGGTCTATGGCTTTGGATACACTCTTATTGGGGATTTATGCTACCTTATTGTTATTTTATGCTTCTTTATGTTTTAATCAAGACAGTGATTTTGTTGTAATAATTTGGAAGTTGGTTTGAGACAGTTGTTGTAATGTTTTAACTAAACCACGTACTTATGAAATAAATTTAGTTTTTCCGCTGTTCATATGTTTGTCTTGTAAATTATCTGTATCTTTTACCTATAATGCTCCACCGAAGTTAAGGCATTCTCTTTGTGAGTGACCTTAACGGAGGTGGGGTGTTTCACTTGGTATCAGAGCCGATGGTTGCCAGATCAGATAAAAAAATTTGGAAATTAATTTTGAAAAAGAAGTTTAAAGAAGCATTTTCAAGAAAAAGTGTTGTTTTTATTTTAAAAAGGCATAATCCCCCAAAGCCATATGCACTACCTTTCTATCCTTTGTTTTGAATCTTTTCTTTTTCGTTTCAGCATGTCTGGGGATCTTAACCTTCCAGAGGGAGTACCGGTACTTGGCTGGTTCAGAAGGTACCTAGAGGCTAAGGCTAATGATGCAGGCCCGGCAGACATTCCTCCTCCCCCAGTTGCAGTTATTCCTCCTCCTCCTCCTCGTGCAAATGCTTTCTCGAAGATATGTAGATATTTTCGAGCCATGGGTGGAAAGAACTTTAATGGGACTGAGTCATTTGTAGAAGCAAGAAACTGGCTCAAAGAAACCGAGGATTTGTTTGTTATCTTCGAAGTGGACGATAGGCAGAAGATACAGTTGGTCGTATGGTTACTTAAAGACGAAGCCTCTTATTGGTGGGAAGTTACTAATGCTGAGAGACCAGTTGAAACTTGGGAGGATTTCAGAATGAGGTTTGAAATGAAATTCCTCTCACAAGCTGAACGTATCCTACAGATGGAGAAGTTCTTAGCTCTCAAACAGGGAAGTATGTCGGTCATGGAATACGTCAACCAATTCAACCAGCTGGCTAGATTCAGACTGGAGTTAGTAAACACTCCTCATAAGAAGGCTCTCCATTTTGTTAAAGGGTTGAATGAGCCACTGCACAGCCTAGCTATGTCCCATATACCTATGGATGCGACTTATGAGAGACTGGTGGACATGGAACTTTTACAGGAGGAAGACAAGGATGACAAGAAAGAGGCAAAGGCGGAAGTACCTCAAGATAAGAAAGTGGAGGGATCGCAGAATAAGAAGACAGACTCAAAGAAGGGTGGGAAGAACAACAAACCCCGTGACAAGAGGAAGTGTAATTTTTGTGGCATTCCTGGACATCTGATTAAGGACTGCAGAAAGAAAAAGAGGAAGATGGGTAGTTGTTTTCACTGCGGCGAGATAGGACACATGGCCAAGGACTGCCCAAGAAAGCAAGGGCATGGGCAGAGGACTGGATCACTTCTGGAGGGCAGGTTCACGCTCTCATAGCACCTCCTCAAGAACGAGGTAGAAATATTTCTGTTGAGAGTTTAGTTTATCTTTTTGATCATCCAGTTCGTACACTCTTTGATTCTGGCGCATCGCACTCTTTTATATCTACTGCTTTAGTTGAATCTCTGCACCTAGACACCAGTATAGTAGAGGATCGCTTGGTTGTTTCAAATCCAATTAGGGGCTCGGCTTATTTGTCAATGATTTGTTTGGATTTGGAAATTTCTATACTAAGCGTTGGGTTTAGATGTAATGCCTATGTTTTGGGCTTCACGGGCTATGGGTTGATTCTAGGCATGGATTGGTTATCCAGTAATGGTGCCATCCTCGATTGTGAAAAGAGAGTGGTTAGACTTATGACTCGCCTCGGTAACACTCTCGAAATTTCTTGTAATCCCATGCATTCTGTTATGCTTAGCTACCTAGAATCTATTGATGCGTCTGTTGAAAACTTGCAGTCTATTAGAGTAGTCCGTGAATACTTAGATGTATTTGAAGAGGTGAAGGGCTTACCTCCGAAGCGGGAGATAGACTTCCGCATATACCTAGTTGATAATGCAAAACCCGTAGCTCTACCCGTTAGACACATGGCTCCAAGGGAGAGGAAAGAGCTCAACAAGCAAGTTAAAGAGCTGCTCAAGAAAGGGTTCATAAGGCGGAGTATTTCTGAATGGGGTGCTCCAGCAGTATTCGCAACCAAAGCGGATGGTTCACTTCGCCTATGCGTTGACTATAGGGAGCTAAACAAGCTGACCAAGAAGAATAGGCACCCACTTCCAAGAATAGACGACTTGTTTGATCAGCATGTAGGTGCATCGGTTTTCTCCCAACTAGATCTGGCTATCGGGTTTCATCAGCTAAGAGTGGATGAGGACAGCATTGATAACACCGCGTTCAGAACCCCGGATGGTTTCTTCGAATGGCTTGTCATGCCTTTCGGCTTAACAAACGCACCCGCTTATTTCGTTGACTTGATGAGCAGGGTGTTCATGTAGTTCCTTAATAAGTTTGTGGTGATCTTCGTAGACGACATTTTGATTTTCTCGAAGAATGAAGAAGAGCATGCTTTGCATCTAAGGGAAGTCATGGATACTCTTCATGCACATCAGCTGGAAGCCAAATTCTCCAAATGTCATTTCTGGAGAGAAGAAGTAATGTTTCTTGGACATGTGGTATCCAAAGAGGGGATAGCTGTGGACCCCGCAAAAGTAGTTGCGGTGCAAGATTGGAAGGTTCCACGGAATGCAACCGAAGTCCGAAGTTTTCTCGGGCTAGCGGGCTTTTACCGAAAGTTCATTAAAGACTTTGCGAAAATCTCAGCCCCACTCACAAGATTGACAAAGAAGAACCTAACTTTCGTTTGGGATTTGGATTGCGATATTGCTTTCCAACGTTTCAAAAGGGCTCTAACAACAGCCCCGGTTCTGACATTGCCTGATGGGAGCAAAATGTTTACCGTATACACAGACGCATGCGGTACAGGATTAGGCGCTGTGTTGATGCAAGAAGGCAAGGTAGTTTGTTATGGGGGAAGGCAATTAAAGGTACATGAGAAGAACTACCCAACTCATGATTTGGAGCTATCTGCCATTGTTTTCGCTCTTAAGTCATGGCGTCATTACCTGCTAGGAGAAAGGTTTGAATTGTTTACTAACCATAAATCGTTAAAGTACCTTTTCTCATAGAAAGATCTTAACTTAAGACAACAAAGGTGGATGGAATTTCTGGCCTCATATGATTTTTTTATTTTCTATACCCTTGGCGAGGGCAATGTAGTAGCAGACGCCTTGAGTAGAAAGAAGCTGACCTTAAGTCCTCTCTTTGTAGAAAGTCAAAGCTTGGAGTACATAGCAAACTTTGACTTTAGACCCTCCTCTGAATTTGTACTTGGTTTGTTAGCATCGCTAGAGGTGCGGCCTACTCTTTTGGACTCAATAGGAACCGCGCAACGTGAAGACCCTCAGCTAGTTGATATGATGGGTAAGCTAATTAGGGGTGAGACTTCTAGTCACCTCAATAGATACTCCATCGATGATAAGGGTTGGTTGAGACGGGATGGGAGGCTATGCGTCCCACAAGCAAGGGATTTAGTGAAGACGGTTCTCGAAGAAGCACACCATTCTAAGCTGACCATACACCCAGGTGGAGACAAGATGTATAAAGACATAAAAAGGGTTTTCTTTTGGAATGGCATGAAGAGGGATGTAGCTGAGTTCGTCGCTAAGTGCTTAATATGCCAGCAAGTCAAAGCGGAGCAGAAGAAGCCTGGTGGTCTGCTTCATCCTCTAGAGGTTCCATAGTGGAAATGGGATAACATTTCGATGGACTTTGTTGATGGGTTGCCAAGGTCAAGAAGGGGAAATACCAGTATTTGGGTAATAGTGGACAGGCTCACTAAAAGCGCCCACTTTATACCTGTTAAGAGTAGAAGAACTGCCTCGTCTTTAGCATCCATTTATCTTAAGGAGATAGTTCGACTCCATGGGATACCCTCCAGCATAGTGAGTGATCAAGATCCTATCTTTACGAGTGAGTTTTGGAAGAGTTTGTAAGAGGCTGTAGGCACACAACTACTATGCTTAAGCACGGCCTATCACTCCCAAACCGATGGTCAGATGGAAAGGGTGAACAGAGTATTGGAAGACCTCTTGAGATTGTGCATTCTTGACTTTGGAGGAACATGGGAGGATCATCTTCCTTTGGTAGAATTCTCTTACAACAATAGCTACCAAGCCACCATAGGCATGGCACCCTTCGAGGCTTTATATGGAAGACCATGCCGATCACAAACTTGTTGGTGGGAGTCTACAGACAAGCTCGTACTTGGGCCAGACATGATTAGAGAAACCTCAGAGAAGGTGGACTTGATAAGAAGACGGATGAAGACTGCACAAGATAGACAGAAATCCTACGCAGACAAAAGAAGGACCGACCTTGAGTTTGAGGTTGGAGATAGGATGTTCCTTAAAGTATCTCCTTTGAGGAATGTCATTCGCTTTGGGTCCGTACGAAAGTTGGCACCAAGATTTGTAGGACCATTTCCTATCATTGAAAGGATTGGGACGATGGCTTACAGAGTAGAGCTACCCGAAAGACTGGCTGGAGTTCATAATGTTTTTCATGTTTCTCAACTACGAAAGTGCTTACATGAGTCTGCGGAAGTTGTGGAGCCAAGTATACTAGAGGAAGTAGAAGTGGAACGAGAAGCGACTGTGAGAAGAGTTCCAACTCGTATCTTGGGTATGAAAGTCAAAAAGCTACGCAACCGTGAATTCAAGCTTGTTAAAGTCCAATGGAGTGACACTGAGGAAGACAGGACTTTGGAAACTGAGAGAAAGATACGCGCCGCCTACCCTTTTCTTTTTTAGGGTACATCCTTGATCGCTTTTCCATAAGTTTATGCATGCTTATATCTATCTTTTGAGTATATCTCCTCGGTCCTATTCTTTATCCTTAGGTAGAAACCAATGGATGTAAACATGTATTTGAAACATGTTATGATTAATGGTTGCAAGTGGTTGCTAGTGGTTGCTCGTGGATGCATATACACACATTAGGTGTTAGATCGGCTCAATCACTTTCATATTGCATATGCATATATGTGTTTGTATATGGATTGAAACTTGGAATGTTATCATATGGACGTTGCATTTGTATGGATGATTGTGCACTCATGTAGAAAGTATGATTAGGAATAATTGCATGCATAATGGACTCTTGGCACTAACATAATTTGCATTAAGGAGGTCAACTGAATCAGTAGACCTCCTGGTTTTGCATTAGATAAGGACATATATATACACACACTATGCATACAATCATGAAAGCATTAGAAATCTTTTAAGGACAATGGATGCCGGTGTTTGATGGTTGAGTAGATGGACGATTGGATGGTAGGATATACATTCTTCGTGACTTGAAGATTTCGGGGACGAAATCCTTTGAGGGGAGAATGTAACACCCTGTATTTCTATGTTTATTAAAGTAACGAATTATAGAACACTAAATTGTAAAAGTGAGAATTAAGGGAAACGGGTTACTCCATTGCGTTCGACTCGGAATTCTGCTTGAGATAGAGTCTGAGTTTGCGTGAATCGGACTCCGTATGAAGAAGTTATGGAGTTCAGAAGATTTCATGTTTAAACAAAAAATATTATAATTAAATAATTAATAAAACAAAACTGTTCGAATTTCAAAAATCACGTAGATCAGCTGGGCGGGAAAAATCCCACCCATAGGGGTCGACTCCCCCCGGGGGGGTCGACATAAGAGGGGTGTCGACCCCCCTATAGGGGTCGACCCCCTCGCCCAGATCCAAACAGTGACGATTTCTGAGTTGTTGTTGAGTCACTAGGGCAGATGTGGCAATTTCTGGATAGCTCTATCTTGTCTGGAGGGTTGTGATTGCTCCTAGGTTGATCTAACGGTTCACATAAGTCTAAACCTCTATAAAAGCAACCCTAATTCTCAACCCTAAATCACACAATTTCATTCCAAGGAGCCACCATGCTGTCCATGGTCGACCTAGCCTAGCCACCATTTCTTCTTCAACTAGGAAGCAAACTAGAAAGCAAGTTAGAAGCTACGAATCAAATCAAAATTAGATAGTCTACGTCAAGGGATTGCTTTTCAGTTTCAGAAAACAGATCCCAGAAAACAAGACTTTATTTTGTTTGTAAGTCCTGTTATTATTTAGATATGAACAATTAAAAGTTATGATTTGTAATAAAATGAAACTAGAGCTGTGTCTAGTTGTAAAATAATGGTGATGCTGATTCATGTCTATTCTTGTAACGATTCTATCATGTATGCCTATGAGACTATTGTGGTTTATTGGACTTATTATGTTGATGTTAAACCAATCGTGTATTATGTAAATTTGGTGACTTTTCATGTTATGTTACATGCCTAGTTGGATTTGTGTAATTCTATATGCTTAAGATTCATGTTTATTGGATCCAAAATAAAAGTTCACATTCACATGCCTAGTTGGATTTGTGTAATTCTATATACTTAAGATTCATGTTTATTGGATCCAAAAATAAAGTTTACATTTACATGCCTAATTGGATTTGTGTAATTCTATATGCTTAAGATTCATGTTAATTGGATCCAAAAATGTAAGTTCATTGTTTGTGCCAAATTTATATGACACATGTTTAGTTAGATCCTTATTATGTTGTATGGATGGTACATGCTCCTTTCTTTCCCCTTTTGTATATAAGTTAGGCTAAGTTGCAAGCCTAACATTCTATGTGAATTTTGCGAACGTATAACGGGGGTAACATTGGGAAAACCTTAAATTTCATATTATTGGCATAATTTGGCCTATAAATATATGAATGATTAGTGGCATAAAAATGGTATAATTTATATACCTAAAAAATTTGAATATAATTTAGAGGGTAAATGGGGCATGACTTGAATGACAATAACTGTAGATAATTTACGTATAAATATGAAAGGTAAATATGTAAATTAAGTAAAAGATGAATAAGCCTAAACCGAGGTTAGATTGAGTTACGGTGTAAGACTGTCCGGAACCGCCTGGCACATCCAACAACCGTAACGATATAGATCTAATGTGAGAGGTTAATGCATCAAGCCCAAAAGAACCCGAGGTTAGATTGAGTTGCGGTGTAAGACTGTCCGGAACCGACCGGCACATCGAGCAACCGCAACAATACATATCTAATGTGAGTGGTTGGTGCTTTAATGAATGAATTAAAGCTAAGACAGGAATGGTACGGTTAAGTTAATTAAGGCAACACTTAACCAATACAACATGTTAACTAAACTGATGGGTGGGGTTAGGTTAATTTGAGAACACTTAACCATTTTAACATGTTGATTAGGAAACCCAAGTAACGGGGACCCATTTCAACAGTAATCCACATAGATGTATCATGGTACCCTGAACTAGGCAGGGTGGGGCACGATTACTGGGCTGATTATAAGCGGTCAAAACAACGGCGGGTGGTGCGTCAGTGTAGGTTCTGACGGAGTGCGGTCGTGCACGTACTCCGGAGTGGAAAAAGCAGGCACTGAGCATCAGTAGTTATACACCGTGCATCTTGAATTGTGTCGGGTTGCCACCATAGTTTGATACACCCCATAGTGGGAACCAACACAGGTATCTACAATCATGAGGGGTTGAATGACACAAGTGGTAAACGTATACGAGTAGGAGCCGATCGGTAAAGGGAATCATTTATCTTGAACACATGGTGCTAGTTGAAACACTTATAAGTGGGTGCAGAGAAATAGTAATGAGTGTGATAGCATATTCAGTTTTATTATCTTATTTCTAGGGTGCTGTCCTAGGTTCAGTTTATTCATGTCATGATCCTTTTTCTTGTTTACATGCTAAATAATCACTGGACTTACCAGACTCATGTCTGACCCATTTTTCTTTCGTCTTCTTTCTTCTGTCCCCCCCCCCCCCCTCCGGTCCGCAGGGAGGGAATACTTCAGCTTAGTTCGGACCATTTCCAGCTTGAAGAGAGTAGATGTATTGCTTGGATTCTCTTTTCTTGGGCTATGGCTTTGGATACACTCTTGTTGGGGATTTATGCTACCTTATTGTTATTTTATGCTTCTTTATGTTTTAATCAAGAAGTGATTTTGTTGTAATAATTTGGAAGTTGGTTTGAGACAGTTGTTGTAATATTTTAACTGAACTACATACTTATGAAATAAATTTAGTTTTTCCGTTGTTCATATGTTTGTCTTGTAAATTATCTGTATCTTTTACCTATAATGCTCCACCGAAGTTAAGGAATTCACTTTGTGAGTGACCTTAACGGAGGTGGGGTGTTTCACCTCTTAAGCTCTGTGTACAATGTGAATACCAGTAGAATATGATTTGATATTATGCTAGTTTTAAAATTTAAGTTGTGTTTTATGAAATGTTTCAAAAACAAATTAGTAGAAATAAAACTTATATTAGAAGAAGAAAAAAAAGTCAATCTACGTCCAATGGAAGTAAAAGGATTCCAAACAATTTGGTATACTCAAATCGTTTTTCGATTTTTTCCATTTTCAACGACCTTATGCCGAATTCAAGAATGAAAGTTAGCTACATCTCCAGCGAATTCCATGAATAAATACGACAGACCCTTATCGAATTTCACATATGTCCCCCCTTTTATATTCAAAACCGGTGTATCATAACAATCCTCTGTATTAATCTACGAATCTATTAATTAAATAATATTAAAGTAAAAAGTTTTAAAGCTCTCTTCTTAATTTTAGAAGTTTTTTCTCTTCTCCTTAATTCTCTTTAGATATTTTATTTTTAAATTCGTTTATCATTTTACACTTATTTACTATTTATCTCATTATTTTACTTCTTTTGTCATTTTACATTTTGTTATGGACATTTCAAAGTTTACACAATTATTTATTAACAGTTAGCTCCAAAGATTTTATATTTAAGTCTACATATTTAAATTAATTACAAAACCTAAAATTTAAGTAATTTAAATAAATTTAATTAACTACTATTTCTTTTATATGCTAAAAATGGCAAAATTATATATATACATATATATATATATATATATATATATATATATATATATATATATATTGCTTTAAATACCTACACTTCAAATTTTTTATAATCATTTAAGTCTCTCTCGATTCTTTTCTAACATTTTGCACTTAGTACCATATTTTACAATTAATTACATAATATTAAAAGTATTTAATTAACTTTACAAACTATTATTCATTGGTTCGCCATGTAAATCACGTCAAGGTTAAACATATTCATATTAACAATAGTGAGAAAATAAAATATACAAACACGTTAATCACATAACGTAAATTATGCATGTAAAGAACTATCACAAGTTCAAAATTGAACTCTTTTATGTAAATATATTTATCGTGTATTGCATTGTAATATCAATGTCAAATGCCTACATTAAAAAATTATTTAGTTATTTACAAAACCCTGCACAATATCACTTAATATTTTACATTTATGTCAATATGTTTAGATTAATTATCTGATTTTGAATTTAACAAACGAATTCAATTAATATTTTTTTGTTAATTCATCTAATTAACGCTAAGTGTGATGTTTTAAAATGTACATTATGTTCCTATTGACAAAAATGACAAAATTAGTTTTTCTTTCAAATATAAAGTTTAATAAGTCATGCGGTTTAAATAATATATGTAAAAAATAAAAATAAAAATAAAACATACATTATACACTTATCTCAATAAATTTATCATAAATTGAAGAAAACGATTTCTGCTTTAAATACCTACATTTTAACATTTCTACAATTATTTACTGAATTTCCTCGACTCCTTCGTGATATTTTATATTTCAATCCATATGTTTAAACTACTAATGAAATCTTAAATTTTAATTGTTTAAATAGTCTTAAAGAGTATTTAGTTAATTTTTTTTAGTAGCTGTTAAAAATATACACCAATTGTGTATATTCATATTAAAAAAAGACAACTTTCCATGCAACTATAAAGATGTATAAAACACGTACATATATCAACAACGATGACAAAGTTAATTTGTAAATTAGTTATAACTCATTTATGTCAAGAATTTACCATATATTATATCATAAAATTTCAATAACTCTAAACAAATTTGTATATTTTTTGCAACTTTCTTTTCAATTCTACCTATTATGCTATACATTTAAACTATATATCTATATTAACAAAAATGATTAAAAAAATCTCAAATACACACATACATGTTATTTGTTTAAGTTATAGAACATAAATAACACACAAACAATAATAATAATTGTAATTAATAATTTATGTATTTCGAATCAAAATTTATCATACGTTATATAATAAAATTCTCAATTTGACATTAAAATGATAAATACTATTTTTAATAAGTAATTGGTTATCAATTTGTTTTAGTAGAGTAAATTATTAATCCAAGAGTGCACTAGCTCATTACATTACAGTTCTTATCTTTTGCGTAAGCATACGATAAACGATATGTCTGCAAACTTTGTAATAATAAAATAAAACTAAAGATTGATAACAAAAATCAACCGTCTACCGGTATTTTTCTCAATTTCTCTGCTTCAGCTCATTCTATTATTGTCTCAGTACTAAACTAAGGATTGGCTTCAGTTTATCTAGATCATTAATTTTATTCCGTACTTTGCACTGGCATCCATCCATGAACACAATCTTCTTCAAAAGGGTAAGTACGTATAGGCAAAAAAGCAAAAATATCATTAGAACATGATAGTTTACAGCAAGTCATAAACCTGAACAGCTGAAAAGATAGAACACTTGAGCATAAGAGCTCCAAATCACACACCTTAACATAATGAAAAATAAGTTTATATTCGCAATAGAAACACAGAACGAGAGAGACGGAGACAACGAGGTGATGGCTCATGTAATCTCTTCGAAGTAGCCCATGTTTCCCACACACTAACTAGCTTATTTTCAAGCTCACAGCTTTGAAATAGCAGTGTCCATTACATCAACCAGATAATCTGCAAAAAAAAAAAAAAAAAAAAAAAAAAAAAAAAAATGAAAAACACGTCTTCAATATAAACGGATGTATAGATGTGTGTTCTGCAATAGAGGCAATCGATAATCTCTGGTAATAGCGATAATCAAAGGTACCATCAATACATTTAATTCTTATGCATGTACCACAGCAAATTGAAAAAAGAAATATAAAAGAACTATAAAAGAAGAATATAGAAAATAAAACAAAATGAGAAAATTAGACACATACCGGCATCCTCCTTTGTGAAGCAGAGAGGAGGAGTTATCCTGAAAACATTGGCGAAACGACCTCCTTTCCCAATCAATACTCCCATTTCTATCAATGCATAATGTTTTTAGATAACAATCATAAATAAGTTCAATAAAGCGAAAAAGAGAAAGCAACTACTAAATAAGAGCTCAGGACTGCATCATAATAATTGCATCCTGGTACATTTTGTTCTACTGTATGCTTAATTTTCATGGACAGCCATTTAGATTTTTGGGTTACCTTTCATCTGCTCCATGACATGCACTACTTCCGAGCTAGCTGGAGTTTTTTTAAGACGGTCTGTAACTAGCTCAACTCCAAGTAATAGACCTCTTCCTCTCACATCGCCTATAACTGAAAACACAAAAGATGAAACACACTTAAGATAATTCATTTTCACATTGTAGGTTAATATTCGCTGGCTGATTAGTTTAAATAAAAAGGACACATTTCATTTTAGGCCTTTAAAGACAAAATTATTTCAAATTTAGACCGTGGTCGAAACTTATTATGAAAATATGTCACTTTTACCCCTATGTATGATTATGTGTACATGCGTGTTCTCACATGTACAATCTTTTTTCTAAAATATTCTTGCACATGTAGTACAAATCTGTTCTCGTGCTTTTTTAGAATGTACAAATGCTAAATGACCAAATAGTGAAAAAACAAGAATATTTTCAGAATAAAGCTTGGATGAGGTATAAACTTAAAACAAGGGTTTTCTTAGCCCTAGAATGAAAATTTGTCCTTGGAGATAACTAGTTGTATTTCTAACAATAAGTCAATAATGATGAACTGGACGGACTTATTTTTTATACTGAGTATGCGAATTTTGCGAACAAACGAATGCAAGACAATAAAATGGTTTATGAAAAGGAAAAGAATGAAAGAAAAGATAAACACACTTTCATGTTTTTCTTGGAGAGACTTAAAGCGATTCTTCAAATAAGAGCCAACAACAAAAGCATTCTCTTGAAGTTTTTCTTTCTCAATTACTTTAAGTACGGCATGCCCTGTGGCGGTAGCAACAGGATTCCCACCAAAAGTGTTGAAGTAACTTCTTCGAGTCAAAACCTGACCAACTTCTGTAGTAGTAATCACTGCTCCCAGAGGCATTCCATTGCCAATACCCTAACATCGTTAGTAATTGATCAAAATTAGAATGCTCAAGCCAATGATCACTGGTAATAATGATAAAACATACGTTGTAATGTAGAATAGAGAATAGAATTTCTGATCAGTTTAGATTTTAGATATAGAAGGGAAAACTATAAGTATATGGTTGATCTTTTACAGCTTTGAATATTCCAGTGTAAAAAACTATAAATAACATCATTACTAATTAAGATCTTAACAGAGTGATGGCATAACTACAATACAAGGTTCAAATTTACCTTTGCCATTGTCACGATATCAGGAGTCACACCATGCGCCTCAAAACCCCAAAAATTCCCAGTGCGTGCAAACCCTGACTGTACTTCATCAGCTATGCATAAGCCACCAGCTTTCTTTATGCTTTTATACACTGCAGGCAAGTAACCTGGAGCTAGTTCTAATATTCCACCCACTCCCTAAAACAGACGATTTGAAACAGATACGAAGTAAGAAATAAAATTAGCAAATTTAAACATATCAGAGATTAAAAATACTGTACCTGTATAGCTTCGGCAATGAAACCAGCTACTTTTCCCGAAGTCCCATAGTCAATGATTTCCTGAACATCTTTTGCATATTTTTCCCCATTAGAACCAAAATCACCTCTATATGGGTCTGGGTTAAGCGCGTGATGCACTCCACTCTGATAGAATCAATTTTCAATGTCAAACATTGATCATCATCGTCATTTAAAAATATTATGTAGAATATTGCTTAAATAATAATTAGGTTCAATTAATAATAATATATATTTGCTAGTATGAACTATATAATTAGTGTTTAGAGTTCAGACTATATGATTATTTGCATTGAGAGCTTGGTCCTAACGTATTTGCCACTGATTACCGGATTTTAGAATATGCGTTCAAATACAACTCAAATATTGACCTGAATGACATTAAATTTCCAGTTGCTTTGAGCCGTAGTCCCCATAGTTCCAGCAGCATTCCCGTGATAAGAATTTCTTACTGAAATAATATCATGGCAACCAGTATAGAGCCTGGCTATCATAAGTGCCAACTCATTTGCTTCTGTTCCAGAATTAGTGAAGAAAACCGTCTGCCAGTAACATACAAAATTAACGGCCACAAAAGTTGCCAGTACTCTGAAATTGTGGTAAATACTGTTTTTTGTTCTAACAATATAAGATGTAAATGTAAAACGAAAGTTAAATGACCTTGAGATTGCCAGGCATCTTTGCAGCTAATGCCTCAGCAAAATCTGCAATTGCATGATTTAAATACAAAACAGTAGAATGTTGCAATCGTTCAAGTTGTTTGATCGTAGCTTTTGTAACTTCAGGATGGCAATGCCCACAGCTTACAGTTGCGATACCACCAAAAGCATCAAGATATCGATTTCCATCCTCATCAAATAAGTATTGCATCTTTCCGTCTACCAGATTTAACTGAGAATATTCGGAAATATTAGTTGAGCGTCAATTTAAAGTTCTTGATTACTAACATCAAAATGCATCAGTAGTTATCACAAAGATATAACTGCTAGGATGACAATGATATTACAAAAAAGAGAACCAAATATTTCATATAATATACTGTAGTTTTTTTTTTTTTTTTTTTTTTTTTTTTTTTTTTTTTTTTCTACCATTCAGTTTATGAGCCCTACTACTGAGATATTGATATACAATATTTTCCTTACACCATAATTTTCAAGAACTACCATATCAATTCAAGGCTTATACTGGCAGTTAACCTATAAATCCAGGACTTGTCCTTAGACATATTTGTCCTTCTGTTCAGGTGGTGTTCAGCACAACATCCCATCACACGACAATTAATGCAAAACCCAGTATTTAACGCACAGTCATGTGGACTTCAATGTGAATGCATAACTCAATATTTAATGGCGAGTCATGTGGACTCCAATGTACATGCATAACACAATATCCCCTTCAAGAAAGAAAGGAGGTAAGATGTCATCAAAATTATTCTGCATACTCCAACAATTTTATCATTTAAAAGAATGTAAATCTATTTTACTCTTCTTCTTTTTCATAGACACGGCTTTTTAGTTACCAATATATGGTATGCTCATATTCATTTCTCAAAATGAAGCTCTTGAAGTTGATGAATTAGATATATTTTACTAGTTTTTCTAGTGTGAAAATTGCTTTTTAGATTTTCATCATTTGCTGGCAAATTATAGGAAAACACAACACAAAATGTATTATTGCTTATTTACCGATGTAAATGGTAGGATCATATTCATTTCTGAGACCTAATAAATCTTCTTCTGTTAAATATTTCAAAAGAAAATTTATCAAATTGAGAATGTATTATATTAAAAATTCATTAAATTGAACATTACTTTGTAATATTCATTAATCAACAAAGCCTTTATATAGGCACTTACACACAAATAAAAGTAACCACTGCACAAACCACTAAATCCTAAATAAATGCAATATATGCTCAACTATCCTAAAATAGGACAGCACAGAGTAAGTATCAATTTCTAGCACTCTCTTTTAAACTGAATGTGTTCCTAATTATCTCATCATGCATTAATGATTCCAATCACGACTTTGATCTTCTACCTAACAAGTCAAGCCCAGTTGTTAAATGTTGATTGACTCCATAATTTTTTATTCAATTTTTAGAAAGTATTTCCAGCATTTTCTTTAACGCACCCAAAAAATGTTTCGTGATACATATCAAACAATACACCGTATCTCGACAAATCAATGGGACAGTTTGCCCTTTAGTGAAGTGATGGAAATATGAGTGATAAATGTATTTGTTTTTTTAACCATCCATGCTAATTACACTATTTTTTTTAATAAATTTACATATCTTTAGAAGTGTGAAAACAGAGTGGAGATGATAAGTTATACATATCTGTTAGTCTCAAAAGAAATTAATCAGCTTTCCATTTTATTTTATTTCTCAAATGTTCAACTTCATTTCTTTATTTAATTTTCAGTATTTTTGAAAAGGATATGCTACTCTGACCGACACAATATTCGGTCACTTTACGCGAACAGGGCAAAATGGTGGAGTTCAGGAGCCAGATGGGTGATATTGCGTGGGACCCATCAGAAATTGTAGACTTTAGCGGAGTTCAGAGGCAGTTGGTTCAAATCTTTTGAACTGCTGCTTTTCAAAATGTAAGACAGATTTCTGTTTTAGTTTTTTTTAATGGTTTTTGGTCTTTTTAATCTGTTTACATATATTTAAACGGTTTTGATTCTTTCAAATTTGTTTCCACATAGTTTGAGCGGTTTTTTTTAGTGTTTTAAATTTTTCATTCAAATCATGATACAAGTTCATTTTAAATGCGTTGAATAACTTAAAAAAAAGGCCCTTAGCAACTAAAATTTTCTCCTGTTGCTCTAAAGATTTGCTTGAAGTTCAGATGTGCACGATTATGCCGAATACCTACACAATTTAACAAAAGAAAAAACGATGGATCTAGTATTGGATATGATACTGGAACCAATCCCAGACTTAGCTGTGATCAGATCCTCAGAGCTTCTCTAAAAAGTGTTCAAAATCACATTTTGTGACCCATAATCCATAATAATTGTCCACCAGAGTGCAAAAATTGTAACCATATACAAATTCAGTGAAAATGATTATATCTGTAACCTTTTTGGATGCTAATCAAACAAGCGCTCAATTAGCCGGCTCTTGTTGAACAAACACCTAAAACCATAAGCTTGGACGCTCGTTCAGCAAGTATCTAACTGTTAGACGCTTATTGAACAAGAGCCTGAATACCAGGCGGTTGTCGCCAGGTTCTATTTGTATTGGAAGATTATGGGTTAACATTTTGTAACACTATAAAATCGAATCTTAACCACCAAATGGTTGGAGATGCTCTAAAGACTTGAAAAGGACATAAAAGTATAAACATCATTTAGTGTTTCACTTGAATAAAATGCTTCTGACAATGACATATTGACTAAACAAATCACATAATTCAGTAAGTTTTCAAGTATTCCTCAGTTGATATTACCTAATGCTGGAAATTATTAATTACACATATAATTATAACCAACATAGTAGAATCTAAACTAGCTGATGTTCTGAAGACTTGAAAAAGACATAAGATTATTAACATCATTTAGAGTTTCACTAGAAAAAAAAACTACTGACAATGACATGTTAACCAAACATTCACATAGTTCATTAAGATTATAAGTATTTCTCAGTTGATATTAGCGCTGGAAGTTATTAGATACATATATATAATTATAACCAACACAGTAGAACCCAACTAGCTGAATCAATAAGTAAGGTTCTGCTTGAACCACATGAACTATGAAACTAAACTGCGATCAAAATCCAACCCATATTCGATCCATTTCTTGCTCGAAACTGATGTGATCTGATCCGAAGGACTTAACACAGCAAGCCCTTTCCCAAAAAAAGAGAGTGAAAATGCATGTATTTTTGTCAGCAGTCAGAAACTCAACTTATTTTGTAAGTTCTACCCCTTTTTTTTCATGACAAGAGTGTTACTTGATCGAAGCAAAGCACTCATTTTTCAGGTCTCATGGTTAGAACTAGGATGTCACATTACAGTGAAATGTCACTTGTCATTTAAGCCAGCCGTACTTAAGGTAAGTTCTAAGTAGTTTCAAAAGATAATTACAAAGGATGTTTGGGTAATAAGTAGATATTGCTTATGTCATGAGCAAGTATTCATTGAAACTTCAAATCTTTAGGAAATTGTAAAAATTAAATAATTCACTACAAACAATTTCGCTTTCGTATGGATTATAAACATACATACAAAATGGCATGAGCAAATTATAGCTCTTTTGACCGGTAGGTGGCAAACATGCTCTTCTTGCTCAGTAAAAACAAACTTTTGATCAGTTGTGTTATCAAATATATTTTTTGGATACAAATAAAATGAGATCCAAAGAACAGGGAGACCTCATCTAGGATTCCTTCTTCATCTAGTTTGGACCGCAGCATGTGTGTATCGTCACTCCTAGTTTTTTTAAGGAATATACCAAGCTGGTATTAACACAAGGACAAAAAATAAAAATAAAACTTGCTTTTTTTCGTATATAAGATGGGACACATGATGTAAAGATTCCAACAATGTAAAAAAAAAAAAAAAAAAAAACATACTGGGTCCATTTTGAAATACTTACAGGTTTCTTGTAGAAACAAAAGATAGAAGGGTTCAAATACTTCGACCTCTTTTTCAGGATCTCATCAGCCCTTGGGCCGTCATACAATGGCGGAGAATAGTCAAAAGAGGGCATTTTGGGAAGAGAAGGGCCATTTTGGGAAATCTCTGCCTGGGCTAGCTGCGATAGGCATCGATTTCCAGAGAAAGATGATGAAGAGATTTTTCGAATGAAAAATCTCTGCATTTTTAAAGTTGGCCCCTTTCTGAGAATAATGAGAAGGAAAAGCCTCCTTTTTTTTTTACACTTTTGATTAGTTCTAATTTTTATGGAGGAGGAAGAAAATGGATGGCTTATATAGAAAGAGAAGGAGGCGAGTAGTGGACTTTCGAATAACTCTTATCAATCTTGATAACCATTGATTCAGCTTAGATTTAAAATTTCAAAATGAGTAAACGTTAAATGATGGATCTTAACCGGCGTACTCATAATTTCGCTGTTATTTATCGGCTTTCACAGCTTACTTGGTCAGTTTTTCCCCTTGTAACGTATGGGCATTTCAATTACCAAATTGCCCTACTCGGACAGCTAATAGTGTTCTGATTTGTTAGAACAACAATCAGTGGATGAGAGGAAAAAATAGAACCGGCAGTCAGATAATCATTGAACTTGGCCAAAAGCCAAAAAAACAAAAAAAAACAAAACAGTTTGTTTACATTATTTTTGGAAGTGTGAACAAAACACTACCATTTGATTAGTGAAAATCAGTGGATTTCGTACATAACCCCTGATTTTCACCAATCAGATGGTAGTGATTTGTTTATACTAACAAAAATAATGTGAACAAACTCGAACTCCAAAAAAAGGAAACAAATGCAAATACGAAGGCATAAGTAATCAACTCCATTTGATATATTTTTTTAAATTTTATTTTTGATGTATTTTAGCAAAGTTATATATGTGTGTGTGTGTGTGTGTGTGTGTGTGTATATATATATATATATATATATATATATATATATATATATATATATATATGCACCCACACATATGAGCATTACGGCACGCGCTTCACGCGTGATTACAACGTGTTTCTAATGTGTGAGTTGCTTATATATAAATTGTTTATATAACATACTCAAAAGAATTATTAATAAAAAAAATTATCTGAAATTTTGCATTAGAATTATTTGTAGTTAGTCTGAATTGTAATTTCTATTTTGTAGCATTCAATTTCCATTTCATTTGAATTTTTGCTTCTTCTGCTAACTAATATAAAATGAATTTGTAAAGAAATTTATATGTTAGAATCTATTTTTAAGTTATATTAAGATTTCGCTTTCATAAAAAAAAAAAAAAAATGTTAAAATTTGAAAATATCCGTAGAGACGTGAAGTTTGAATTTGTATAAATATTCTAGCATTAGATCGTATATTAATATTTAAAAATATTTGAAAGAGAAAAGTATTTGTAGAATGACTTTTAATCTGTAAACAGTGCTTGATATTTGATCTTATTCTTAAGTGATAATAAGATTTAAAATTATTTATAGAGTGAGGCTTTGAATTATTGAATGAAACTTATTTGTAAGTTGTCACGTTTACACCAAGAAAATGTGATCAAGAGTATTAAAACTATTAATAAAGATACAGATGTATATAAACTTAATAATATAAATATTTTCGATTGAAAGATATGTACATTGATATTTGTCAAAACTATTTAATATATAATCAATGAAGGGAAAAATTATGTTGAATAATTTTATTTGTATCAACCATTAGTGAATAGGATAGATATTTGAAATTCCCTTGTATTAATAGATATGAATAGATGCGAATATGATATTGTGTGTGTGTGTGTGTCCGAAAGTATATGCCGACGAATCTATGAAAACAAATAAAAACGGAGGAAAAAAAACTCAGCCTTAACTAAAGACAACACGTTGTAAAGTTTGCATCAACTTACCCAAAAATTATTTTAATGAGATTATAAAATGCATATTATTGAATGGACTTTCGTTTCAACTAAAGTATGAAAGACTGTAAAATAATTAAACTAATTGTAATGTCCCGTATTTTCCATAGTCAGATATTTAATATATTTTATTATTTTAAATATCAATTTGGAATTATAAATGGATTTATAATATTTAATTTATTATAAAGCGAGTTTGAACGTTTAATTTACATATAATTATAAAACGAACTCGAAACGTCGCGGTAGCTCGTAATTTACGATTTGAAATTCAACTGAATATACAAAATCCATTTTAAGTCAGAATTCTATGAAACAAGAATCATCCGGATTAATTTAATTATAATTTTCTTATGTAAGAGAAAAATGGAGATTTCGTGTTATAGATTGTGAGTTATATCCAATTCAAATTTTAAAATAGTCGTTATGGAATTATTTATAAATTATAACGATTTATTTAATAAATTTAAACTCATTTTTAAAGGAATTGGAGCGTAACTCGAGACAACGATCGAATTAAACTACGAAACGAATTCCGTTGAATTCATATTGACGTTTAGAGTCAGAATATATATATAGTTTGTTATTTTTGGAGACTGAGTATTTTTTGTGTACAAAATAGCGTTGTTCTACGCGTAAAATATCATAACTGGTTGCCAAACGAACTTTGTTTTCAACGAAACTAATTTTATTGAATCTGTAATGGTTAAGTGTTGAGTTTCAAGTTATTTGGATTTATTTAGTGATCGTGAGAAATTTAAACGCGTGAATTTTCATGTGTGAATTATAAAGGGATTTTTACAAACGACATCGGAATTCGACGAAACTTGTTCCATTGTGTCCAGAATATTATTTTATGCTAGGATTAGGTGTCTCATCTTGATTGGAAATCATATGTGATGATTTTTACATAATACTTCACGACGAAGTTTCGTTAAATTATTATTTTATTTTAACCCTACCCATACATATACCCCAAAGATTGTCCAACCCTAATTCTTATATCTGTGTGGTCAATAATTTTATGCCACCACTACAAAGAACGAACGACCAGAATCATTTGTTTTCTTCCCCTATTTTCGCCAAATCTGTTCAACTTTTCAAAAACTTCACAACCACAAATTTTCTCAGCGTGTTGAGACCTTTAAGATGAACGTAGTGATCTGATATAGGCGGTCGTGGTGGTCAGAAAGTAGCTCGAAGGGTGTGGCAGTTTCAGAGCAACTGCAGGCGGAAGGCAGGTCCAGGCGAGGTAAGGCTCACGGCGAAGCAGGACGGCGCTACAGTGCTCCTATCGGTGGTGTCTGATGGGTCGACGATGGACTGGTGGTTGAGGTTGCGGTCGTTTTTGGACAGTAGAGTATACCGATGCGTGAAGGATGTCTAAAAGAGTAACAGAAGTAGGATGGCATGTGACACAGTATGTCTAGTGAACAGTGATGCAACGTGTGTAGTTAAATGGAACCTGGCACCATTTTTATACAAGCAGCGTGTGGATAATTTGAATGTGACAACGGCGTTGTTAATGTGGTGTTGTTTTTTTGTGGGGACTGGGAGCAAATAAGGTGCGATTTTGGGCATAATTTCGTTGAAGCTGGGAAAACAAAGAAGGAGTACTAAAAATATATAAAATAAAAGGCGGCACAATATCAATGAGAAGGCAGCATTGTGTGAAGCTCAGGAATGAAGGACGTTAGGTAGCGCTTGTTTTAACGGTGAAGAAGTGTAAGAACCTGAAACTTCCCCGTGGAGGAAAACCCGGATTGCTTTGAAAACAAGACGAATCAGACCACAAACAGAAGAACTTTTGATTGCTTATTACAACAATTTCATCAGAATACAAGAATATATAGAGTATGAATAAATATTACACATTTACTAAATACCAGAGGTTTACAAATTACAATGCAGCGGAAAAATAATACAAAACACAACTGAAAAGAATATACGGATACAGAGCTTTCCGAATATTATTCCACCTATCGACCAGGATCCTGTGAATATTAATCTGCAAAACTAAAACTACTAGCTGGCCGTGCGGAAAATAGGGGCACCCAGAGTTTAGGTTAAAACAATAAACTCCAGGTCAGTCATGTGACTGGTGTGAGAACTAAAAAAACAGTTATTAATCTTTATTTTAAATTTAGGTAAATCAAGGGACCACGCCGTATAACATGGAACGAGTTTCCTCCCGAGAATACAGTGCATAAAAACAGCAGTGCAATGCTGAATAAAGAACAATGAAGCTATTATAAGACTCAGGTCCCATCACATAATGCAACGCAAGCCGGAGGATAGAGTTTTTACCTTATAATAGCCAAGAATGCTTGGTACGTAAAATTTCATGTTTTATTATTACTATAAGTGTATAGTGTCAAAACAATTTCAATCATAAGTATAAATCATAGACGGCATAAGTGCCCCATACCACTATGTCGCCATATATAGGTTTACAGCTAAAACCGCAAAATGTCGTATTGGAAGTTGGATTTCCATCTATGAACCAAGGCAAGGGATCGTCCTTACCGCTTCGAGACTGTCTAGCCCTAGCCTCCGGAATAGAACGCATCGTCCCTTGGATAGTCAGGGCCGGTCCACTCGATGTGGATTAAAATCCTGAACACTGCGTTTCCCCTCCCTATGGGGCGTAAACTGGTCATATCCCGACCAAACTATCGGCCCCAGAACGACCAATATAACCGAGGCGCCTCGCTATCCATCATCCACAGAAGTAAAATGTCAGGGCTAGTAAAACGCTGACACCACTCCTAGCTAGAAAGAAACGCATGCCCTCCCTGATGTCCTCTCTCGTTTCTGGTTCACACCGGGGTGTGAGGCTCGTGAATTAACGCTACACAAAGCTACGCCACAAAGGTCGTGCTTTAATCATCAACCACAAGACTCTGCTTTTCAACAGAAGCCTTGATCATTTGCATCTCAGCATGCCACACAGAAAATTCACGCTATGCGACCGATGTATATCAATCACACAGAATGAAATCCGATGTCAGACACGCATCCATTTACAAGTTCGTTTTGGGTCTAAACGAAACCAGAGGCACCTTATTCCTCCTCCATGTGTCCAATACAGGGGAGAGGCCCTCACATATCAATCGATCTCCAAGTATGTCTCGACGATCACCACTTATTACCTTGTCTCGGGTATACAGCCCAATCAAGACATCAGTAATCATCCAAACGATGTGAAGACCTCCGGTCTTTAACCACCGTCTTCATCCTCGACACATCGTCGAATCAGTTATTCAGAATGGGATTAACCCGGTCTTTCTGAATAACTCACGTATATAATAAACAAGTGCTATAAAAACACAACATACGCCTCATTCCAATCCAGAATATTCCTTTATTCAAATATTCTTATACTTTGGGAAAGGTTCCCATTAATTTTATCAAAGATAAATTCTTTAAATTTATTCTTTAATCTTCCTTTGGATATCATTTCAATCTAATTAAAGATGCATTAAAACTCCACTTGGTTTTAATCTTCCCAAAAATCAATATTAACGATTGTTTAACTTGGGAAATCATATCCTGTCTTTAGCTGGGTTAAAGAACCAATGTCCTTTAAAACACCGTTCACGATAAACTCAAAATCACATTCCATTCCATCAGCCTTTAACCGTAAATTAGCCAGCGAACAAATTCCCTAAGTATTAACCTCGAAGGCCGAAACCAACATCAGATCAATACCCAGGAAACCATTCAACTTAACTAATCTCCAGTTAGTTTCTGGTTTTCTTAACTCCATTGGGTCTAAGAACAATATTATTAAAGATACCATTCACTACAACCCAAAATCTTATTCCTGTCTTTAACTGGGTTAAAGAACCAATGTCCTTTAAAACACGGTTCACGATAAACCCAAAATCTTATTCCATTCCATCAGCCTTTAACCGTAAATTAGCAAGTGAACAATTCCCTAAGTATTAACCCCGAAGGCCGAAACCAACAACAGATCAATACCCCGGAAACCATTCAACTTAACCAATCTCCCGTTAGTTTCTGATTTTCTGAACTCCATTGGGCCTAAGAACAGTATTATTAAAGATACCATTCACAACAACCCAAAATCTTATTCCATTGTGAATCGGGTTAAAGAACAAGTGTTATTTAAAACACCGTTCACGATAAACCCAAAGATCAATTTTAATTCCATTCCAATTAAATATCAATTAATTGGTATACTTCAATAAATCTAAATAAAAAGATTTAATCTTTTCTCAACTGGGTTCAAGAACAGTGTTAATGAAGATACCATTCACGACAAACCCAAAATCACATTTAATATTAAATACAAGGCTCTAAATAGAAAATATATCGGCTTATATTCAATATCAAATTCTGGAATCAACAAATACCGTATTGGAATAACGATATATATATCTTCCAAATTCCTCCACAATATCCGTACAATCACGGAATCCAGTATCGAAATATTCCGAAGATAATTTCGATCCAAATCCATTCCAATTCATATATTGGAAATTCTGGTTATTTTTTTAAAAACCATTTTAATTCCAATTTATTTATTTAAAAATATTGGATTTCATAATTCTAGTTCATAACTAGTTCATTTCGCTAAAAGTACATTTTTATCTTTTCAAATATGGAATTTTTCATCCCAATTCTTTCCAAATCATTTGTTATGATTTTACACAAATTATAGATATTTTTAATAATTTTATCAAGGCCCGTACAGTCGATTTCCATAAACGGTCATCGAACTGCACTTACAGCGACCTTTTCCAAATTTGATTTGTACATAATTCCAAATCCAACCGTTAGATTTCAAATCTCTTATATTTGTTAGAACGCTCTTTTCGATACGAACCCAAGGGTTCCGGTTTTAGGAGAATCCGATCGTCGGATCTCTCGTAATGTCCATTCGAAGTCAATGGCCGAAATTCGCGAACTGCCGCTGCGCGACGCATTCTATTCAGGCCATTATATTATATATAATATATATTTCGTCGATTTCCATTTAAAGCGTATTTTATAAATCATTTTAAATTCGTTTTCAAAACAGTTTCAACTTCATATTCAATTTCAAATCGAAATTGAATATTCCATATCATTAATATTTAAATGATAATATTTTCAAAATATTATTTTTTGAAATCATTTCCTTTTTTATATTCATTATAAAAACGAATAAAATCGATATAAATATCGTTCACGTCAAAATGGCGTTAATCTAATCAACACGGCTTTATATATTTAAATATTTTCGTGTCCATCCCAAATCGGACATCAAAACCATATTTTGATTCTTTTCTGAATATTATTTGAAAATATTCATTATTTTAAAATATTCATTCTTTCTGAACTAGAATCAGATACAGTCAATTACCATATAATGTGATTTATATGGATTTCATACACACAAGTGCACAACAACAACCAAACACAGTCAAACATCATCCAGAGTGCATTCTACACTGCATAAGCATCAAATATAAATATCTAACACTTACAACAACCTGTCAATCAATCGATCGACATATAGCTAAATATTGGGATCAGTGTATGTCCAATTTCATCCCAATACCCGTGTGGGGTTTCAATCAACAAATAATGAATTTTATTTGTGTAGTTGGGCGATGTGTAAAATTTATCGTCCCAATCAATATCAGTCAAACCAGTGTACATGAACAAATCGTCCGATTTGTTTATGAATATTTATTTTATATACACGTTAAAAATTATATTTTTAACTATAAAATATTTATTCCATTCCACATCACACAATCAATTTTCACAACACAAACCAACAAACAAACAAACAACAAGTCATCCATGGTCTATGGACGAGGGATGTCGGGTGCTGCTAAGCACCGTCTGCATCCTAGTATATATTTATAATTAGAAAGTAAATTTAAAGTGAGAAGTTCTCACCTTTGGGTTCCACTCCTCCATTCTTTATTTCTGAACAGTTCGGATTTGTCCAAAATTCCAATGCGATCTTTTCCCGATGTTCATAGTAAAAATCACATTTTTATTTCAATGCTAAAAATTATATTTTTACTTCGCTAAAAATTATATTTTTACTTCAAAACCATACGTGTAAAAATTGCATCTTTAACACGATGTTTACATTATAATGATAATATTTTTATTTCGATGTTCATACAATAAAAATTATATTTTTATTATCTATATAATATAAAAATCATATTTTTATTATCTCTATAATATAAAAATATATTTTAAATATCTCTATTATATAAAAATTATATTTTTAATTTGCTACTCATATAAAAATTATATTCTCACTATGTTAATATATATAAAGATGTCACTTTAATCATACCACTATTTATATAAAAATCATATTTTTATACTATAACTATATAAATAAAAATCATATTTTTATTCGCTAGAAATAAAAATAAAAATCCTATCTTTTCATACATATATAAAAATCGAATTTTTTCTTCGCTACATGAATATATAAAAATCAAAACTTTAAACAAATAAAGATCTCGCCTTTAAACAAATAAAAATCGTATATTTTCAGTTTTAAAAATCAAATATTTTATCACATAAAAATCCTCTCTTTTTATTATTAAAAATTATTTTAATGTTATAAAAATCGAAATTACTTAAAAGGAAATTAAAATAAATATAAACAATAAAACTTACAGTAGAAATCGAGAAGGGGGGGCTTGCGCGCTGGATGGGGAGGATGGCCGGAGTGGAGGCGGTCATGGGGGTTCACAGCCAGGGCAGGCGCAGCGGATCTCATCGAGGTGGGGGTTGCGTTTCTCGTTTGAGAGGAGAAGTGATGGAGGAAGGAGAGGCGGAGGGGGTCTTGGGCCGAGGCGGGGTGGTGGCGCTGCTGGCCGGAGGGAGGGGCGCGGTGTCGACGAAGGCGACGGTTAGGGCTAGCTCGGTTTCTTTTTCTTCTTTATTTTGAAACTGACGGGAACGATAGAAGAGAGAGAGTGAGAGAGAATATGGAGTGAGTTATATAATTTATATATATATATTATTTTATTCCATTTAAGTTACAAAAAGGTGATTTTTCATTCGAACCCCGAATCGAACCCACCGACTGTCGTCCGTAGCTAATTACCCCTATGCCGAACACAATGGGATATCTATCGTAAGCCAGTTTGGCTGTTTCGGTCGGTTTTCATCAAAATCAAAATATAAATCTATATATTGAATTTGAACGCATGTTTCTATTTACCGGGGCCACATACGGACTCTAAAAATTCCAGAAAATTTATTTCTAGTTTCTATTGACGATACGGTCCTAACAAAACCAATTTCGTCAAATTTGGAGACCGTTTGAAAAATGGTCATTTTCTGGTCGATCGAAATTGACTAAAGCTGTTAAAACACGTTTTCCTTCGCCACACCCCACATTAACCCCAAAAATTATGAATTTTGTAATCTAGCAATAACTTGACATCCCGAATCCAACAAAAGCGGTTTCGTCGAAAACGGAGGTCGTTTGCAAAATTTCCATTTTTAAGTGTTATATTCCCATAGTGACTATTCTGAAATTTCAACTGGGCATAACTTTTTATTCTCGCTATGAAATTTCAATTTTTCGGATTCGTTGGAAAGATATTTTCAATTAGATTCAAATATTTTTGGTTTCACTAAAATCCGGTTTATTTTGAATCTTGTACATTCATTTGAAATTTGAAATCAAATTTTCAAACTACCACGCCATTTCCAATGCCTTTTATAAATAAAAGTAAATATTTATATTCTAACATCGATTCAAATAAATATATGCATTCTAATTCTATTCAAAATAAATTTCTCATCGTTATTATCTAAAATAATTCATTTTATATATTCAAAATTCATTAAAATTGCTAAAATAAAAATTTTAAATTGGCTCGAATTTTCCGGGTTGTTGCAATCTCCCCCACTTAAAATCTTTTCGTCCTCGAAAAGGAACGGAGCTGAAAGTTGTTTAACTAACCAACTCAGCTTTCATTATTATCATTATGGCTTAAGTTCTTCAACTTTTCAGTTTCTAAGAATTTTCTAATTCTTCAAAAATTTGGCTAACACCCTAAATTTTTGAAAAATTTCGCTATAATCTCCCTTGTACGGGAGCACCGGGAAAATCCCGAAATCGACATACAGGCCTCTTCAATCCAAAAAGAAAAAGAAACAGCCAAGGGGTTAGCCAATCGGCTCATAAAATCATCAAAAACCCCAAGAAATACAATAAACATGTACATATTGGTCGGGCAAACAATTTTATTCCTCTGCTCTAGCCTCTTTGCAATGACTTGTTCAATGGATATACATGTATATGCATGCAATTTCAAATAATTTTCAATACATTTCAATATTTGGTGCAATTTGGTTATATGTACCGTTCTTTCACATAATGGTTTTATTAGATAACAAATAATCATATAACACAACCATCAATCAATTAATGAATTAACGTTTAAAATTCATAATTTTGATACATAGTCCAAAAATCAGATTTTTGATGCCAAATCCCAATAATAAGCCATATCTAGTTTTGGTTCTCACAGCAGTCAATTGGAATCATATAGAAATCCCACTTTCGAACCTCAAACACAATTATTGATGATGGGTACCCATCATCAAAATCATTCCCGGACGACTAGAGTGTGATTCTATATCTATCCAATATATTAAAACTTCGAATATACGTTTGCAAGGCGTATATGCAAAATCTTTATATACTCGATTGTCAAAATTCAATACAAATAAAATATTCAAATACGTTGAATAAGGTTTATATTTTCAAAACAAAATTTGTTTTCATTTTAAAAATATATTCTTCACACTCATTCTAGGATACTGCTGATCCTATCTCTAACGAGTCATTCTCATTGGATATTACAAATCCAATCTCTGATAAATTCTTTCGTTCAGTTCTAATGTGTCTTGTTCTCGATCTCTGTAAACCAAAGCTCCGATACCAACTGTAAGAACCCGAAACTTCCCCGTGAAGGAAAGCCCGGATTGCTTTAAGAACAAGACGAATCAGAACACAAACATAAGAACTTTTCATTGCTTATTACAACAATTTCATCAGAATAAAAGAATATACAGAGAATGAATAAATATTACACATTTACTAAATATTAGAGTTTACAAATTACAATGTAGTGGAAAAATAATACAAAACACAACTGAAAATAATATACGGATACAGAGCCTTCCGAATATTATTCCAGCTGTCGACGAGGATCCTGTGAATATAAATCTGCAAAACCAAAACTACTAGCTGCCCGTACGGAAAATAGGGGCACCCAGAGTTTAGGTTAAAACAATAAACTCCAGGTCAGTCATGTGACTGGTGTGAGAACTAAAAAAACAGTTATTAATCTTTATTTTAAAGTTAAGTAAATCAAGGGACCACGCCGTATAACATGGAACGGGTTTCCTCTCGAGAATACAATGCATAAAAACAGCAGTGCAATGCTAAATAAAGAACAATGAAGCTATTATAAGACTCAGGTCCCATCACATAATGCAACGCAAGCTGGAGGATAGAGTTTTTACCTTATAATAGCCAAGAATGCTTGGTACGTAAAATTTCATGTTTTATTATTATTATAAGTGTATAGTGTCAAAACAATATCAATCATAAGTATCAATCATAGACGGCATAAGTGCCCCATAACACTATGTCGCCATATATAGGTTTACAGCTAAAACCGCAAAATGTCGTATTGCAAGTTGGATTTCCATCTATGAACCAAGGCAAGGGATCGTCCTTACCGCTTCGAGACTGTCTAGCCCTAGCCTTCGGAACAGAACGCATCGTCCCTTGGATAGTCAGGGCTGGTCCACTCGATGTAGATTAAAATGCCTGAACACTGCGTTTTCCCGCCCTATGAGGCGTAAACTGGTCATATCCCGACCAAACTATCGGCCCTGGAACGACCGATATAACCGAGGCGCCTCGCTATCCATCATCCACATAAGTAAAATGCTAGGGCTAGTAAAACGCTGACACCACTCCTAGCTAACGCATGCCCTCCCTGATGTCCTCTCTCGTTTCTGGTTCACACCGGGGTGTGAGGCTCGCGAATTAACGCTACACAAAGCTATGCCATTAAGGTCATGCTTTGATCATCAACCACAAGACTCTATTTTTCAACAGAAGCCTTGATCATTTGCATATCAGCATGCCACACAGGCAATTCACGCTATGCGACCGATGTATATCAATCACACAGAATGAAATCCGATGTCAGACACACATCCATTTACAAGTTCGTTCTGGGTCTGAACGAAACCGGAGGCACCTTATTCCTCCCCCATATGTCCAATACAGGGGAGAGGCCCTCGCATATCCATCGATCTCCAAGTATGTCTGGACGATCACCACTTATTACCTTGTCTCGGGTGTACAGCCCAATCAAGACATCAGTAATCATACAAATGATGTAAAGACCTCCGATCTTCAACCACCGTCTTCATCATCGACACATCGTCGAATCAGTTATTCAGAATGGGATTAACCCGGTCTTTCTGAATAACTCGCACATATAATAAACAAGTGCTATAAAAACACAACATACGCCTCATTCCAATCCAGAATATTCCTTTATTCAAATATTCTTATACTTTGGGAAAGGTTCCCATTAATTTTATCAAAGATAAATTCTTTAAATTTATTCTTTAATCTTCCTTTGGATATCATTTCAATCTAATTAAAGATGCATTAAAACTCCACTTGGTTTTAATCTTCCCAAAAATCAATATTAACGATTGTTTAACTTGGGAAATCATATCCTGTCTTTAACTGGTTTAAAGAACCAATGTCCTTTAGAACACCGTTCACGATATACCCAAAATCACATTCCATTCCATCGGCCTTTAACCGTAAATTAGCAAGTGAACAAATTCCCTAAGTATTAACCCCGAAGGCCGAAACCAACATCAGATCAATACCCAGGAAACCATTCAACTTAACTAATCTCCACTTAGTTTCTGATTTTCTTAACTCCATTGGGTCTAAGAATAGTATTATTAAAGATATCATTCACTACAACCCAAAATCTTATTCATGTCTTTAACTGGGTTAAAGAACCAATGTCCTTAAAAACACGGTTCACGATAAACCCAAAATCCTATTCCATTCCATCAGCTTTTAACCGTAAACTAGCAAGTGAACAATTCCCTAATTATTAACCCCGAAGGCCGAAACCAACATCAGATCAATACCCCGAAAACCATTCAACTTAACTAATCTCCAGCTAGTTTCTGATTTTATGAACTCCATTGGGTCTAAGAACAGTATTATTAAAGATACCATTCACGACAACCCAAAATCTTATTCCATTGTTAATCGGATTAAAGAACAAGTATTATTTAAAACATCGTTCACGATAAACCCAAAGACCAATTTTAATTCCATTCCAATTAAATATCAATTAATTGGTATACTTCATTAAATCTAAATAAAAAGATTTAATCTTTTCTCAACTGGGTTCAAGAACAGTGTTAATGAAGACACTATTCACAACAAACCCAAAATCACATTTAATATTAAATACAAGGCTCTGAATAGAAAATATATCGGCTTATATTCAATATCAAATTCTGGAATCAACAAATATCGTATTGGAATAACGATAAATATATCTTCCAAATTCCTCCACAATATCTGTATAATCACTGAAACACCCCACCCTCTATTAAGGTCACTCACAAAGGGACTGCCTTAACTTTGGTGGAGGTTTGTAAGTAAAAGTCACAAATAAAACACTAGACAGATATAAACACATATATATAAGCAGCGGAAAACCAACAGACTTTTTATTTCATAAATACGTGTTCATACAAAACATTTCTATAACTGTCACATAATAACTTCCAAAACATTACATCATCATTTCTGTCTTGGTTATTAAATAAAGAAGCATAAAACATAATTAAAACTGCATAAATCCCCATGATTTGTGTCCAACAGCCATAGCCAAGGAGAGAGAGTCCAAACCATACATCTACTATCTTGAAGCTTGCAAAGAGTCTGACTAAGCTGAGTTGTTTCCTCCCTGTGGACCTGGGGGGGGGGGGGGGGGTAAACGGAAGAAAAGTAGACGAAAGAATATAGGGTCAGATATAAAGCCTGGTAAGTCTAGTGACTCTTCAGTTTGAGAATAAGAGTAAGGGCATGATAAGTATAAACTGGAAATAGGGAAGTATCATAGACCGAGATAAAGCAGTTTGAATCGAATATACTATCGCACCCCATACTATATCTCTGCACCTACTTGTATTGTCTTAACTGGCACCCCATGCAGGAGATAAAGTGATCCCCTTTTTCTAAAGATCGGCTCCTACTCGCATAATCGTCTGTGTATTGCGGCCCCCAAAGATTGTAGATACCTATGCTGGTCCCAACATGGGGTGTATCAAGTCCCATGGTGGCGGCCCGACACAAAACTAGAAATGCATAGGTTATACTACTGGTGCCCCCAGTGCCCTGTTTGTCTGCTCCGAAGTGTGTGCACGCCCGCACTCTGTTAGAGCCCACACTGTTGCACCCACCGCCGTCGCTTTGACCGCTTACAATCAGCCCAGTAATCGTGCCCCACCCTGCCTAGTTCCAGGGTACCATGATACCTAATTGGGTTACTGCTGAAATGGGTCCCCGTTACTAGGTTTTTCTAGTCAAACATGTTAAGTGGTTAAGTGTCTATATTTACCTAACCCCATCCATTAGTTTAATTAACAAGTTGAATTGGTTAAGTGTTTTAGTTAACTTAACCCTACCATCCTGACAGTTTGTCCTTAGCTTTTTAAAGCACCGACCACTCACATTAGACAGGTATTGTTACGGTTACTGGATGTGTCGGTCGGTTTTGGGCAGATTTACTCCGTAACTCAGTCTAACCTCGGGTCCTTATTGGGCTTCATGCTTAACCACCCACATTGGATAGGTATTGTTGTGACTACTGGACAGCTGGGCGGGTCCGGGCAGGTTTACATCACAACTCAATCCAACCTCGTGTTAAGCATACTCGTATTTTCTAAATTTACATATTTGTCTTTATTACTTGTTATATGTAAATTAAATGTCATGGCCCACTTTCCAAGTTTAACATTTTTGGTATAAGAATTTATACCATTTAAATGCCAACAATTTTGGCATGTGACAAACATGCCAATTCCATATATTTTTATGTCAATTTTTCCTATAATTACCAATTTTCCCAATGTTACCCCGTCTAAGTATTAGGCTACCAATCTTAGCTTAATTTTGCGCTCGCATGATTTAAACATATAATACTAGGCTAAAAACATAGCCTAATTTAGCGTACACAACATTGGCATAAGAGATTCATAAACATAAGCATGACATAGGTGTAAACTTGGCATTTTTGGCATAGTCAATATGAACATCATGGGTGTGAGCTTGCAAAATAGTCAACATGAATGTCATAGGTGTGAACTTGCAACATAGACTAAATCAAAATATATGTGAACTTGCATTGAAATAGGGGTCTAACCAAATAGGTGTCACATAAATTAGCATATGATTTAGATAACATAAGCCTAAACTTGTTTTGGATTTAGGCATAACATCGAGCATAAGTAGCATATGACAAGAATATGACAATTTCATAAAGTATGTATAATTTTATGAAAAGGGTGTGAACTAGATCCAATCATATGTCTAATTACAACATGAAACATGTACTAAAGTGGATCTTGACATGGATCCAATTAGGAACTTGCAACATAGCCTAAATCATCATATATGTGAACTTGCATTGAAATAGGGATCTAACCAAATAGGTGTCACATAAATTAGCATATGATTTAGATAACATAAGCCTAAACTTGTTTTGGATCTAGGCATAACATCGAGCATAACTAGCATATGACAAGAATATGACAATTTCATAAAGTATGTATAATTTTATGACAAGGGTGTGAACTAGATCCAATCATATGTCTAATTATGACATGAAACATGTACTAAAGTGGATCTTGACATGGATCCAATTAGGAACTTGCAACTTTTGTATAAACATAGAAGCATGTATATGAACATAACCATTTAGGCATAAAGGTTCTAGCATAAAGTATATACATGAGGTTCTAATCACAAACAACCTATATAATCACATAAACATGAACTATACAACTTGCTTGTGATGTTGTTTTCATTCTAAAAGTACGATAGGATCAACATCAATCTTAATTATACCACAAACATCCCAATTCCATTCACAACACAATCATTTCAATACATAGATATTAATTAACATCGTTGTTACATAATAACACAATTCCATTTCCATTTTACATCGAATCAAATCCTAACTTTTATTCACATCGGAAAAATTACTATACTTACAACAAATGATGGTCTTGTTTTCTGATTTCTGAGTTCTGAATTTGAATTGCTTTCCTTTGGGTAGACTAACGTTGACTTGATTATTGTTTTAACTTTAATTTGGCTTGTCTCTAAGCTTTTCTACAAGTGGAGGCTCCTCTCAGTATTCTCCCGATAGCATGGCTGCTCCATCTCTAATTTCATATGTGAGTTTAGGTTGGAGTCTTAAGTTGTTATGTAGAATTTTAAATTGATTTGAGCCGTCAGATGATCATAGATGAATCTAGAACATTCACTTCGAGAGGAGCCAACCAAAATGCGACAAGTCAGCACTAGTGACACAGCCAAGCCTCAGAAATCGACCAGAACCCGACCAGGCCAGCCAAGGCCAAACCAAGTCGACCCTATGGTCGACCTGGTCACCCAGGTGGTGTCTGGGCGGGAATTTTCCCGCCTAGCCCAGTTTGGGTCTGATTTTAGAAATTTGAACTTTGTTTTGAACCGTTTGAATTTTAATTTGAATTCTGAAACTTCCGGAGGTCATAACTACTTCATACGGAGTCCGATTCACGCAAGCTCGGACTCTATCTCAGGCAGAATTCCGAGACGAGCTCAATGGCGTAACCCGTTTCCCTGAATTCTTTCATTAATAATTAATTATACTATAGTTTGTTAATATACCGTTAACAGAAAAAATTCGGGGTGTTACATTCTCCCCTCCTTAAAGGATTTCGTCCCCGAAATCTTCAAGTCTAGGAGAACGTAAGTCCTAACACCCAATCGTCCATCTACTCAACCATCAAACACAGGCGTCCATTGTCCTTAAAAGACTTCTAATGCTTCATGATCATATGCATAGTGTGTGTACATGCCCTTATCTAATGCAAAATCAGGCGGTCTACTGATTCAGTTGACCTCCTTAATGCAAATCATGTAAGTGCCATGAATCCATTATGTATGCAAATTTTTCCCTACTCATAATTCTACATGAGTGCACAACCATTCATACAAATGCGACATCCATATGACAACATATCAATTTTCAACCACATACAAATATGAATACACATATGCATATGCAATATAAAGTGACTGAGCCGATCTAAAACCTAGGTTGTGTGTGTATATGCATCCACGAGCAACCACTTGCAACCACTTGCAGCCATTAATCATAACATGTTTCAAATACATGTTTACATCCATTAGTTTCTACCTGAGGATAAAAGGGTAAGACCGAGGAGATATACCTAAAAAGATAGATACAAGCATAACTTAAGGTAAAAGAGAGAGGCCAAAGATGTACCCTAAAAAAGAAAAGGGTAAGCCGTGCGTATTCTGTCCTCGGTTTCCCAAGTCGCGTCTTCCTCGGCATCGCTCCACTGAACTTTGACGAGCTTGACTTCGTGGTTGCGTAGCTTTTTCACTTTAGTTTCAACGATTCGAGTTGGAACTCTCCTTACAGTTGCTTCGCGTTCTACTTCGGCTTCTTCTAGAATGCTTGGCTCCACCACTTTCGCAGATTCATGTAGACATTTTCGGAGATGAGAAACGTGAAAGATGTTGTGAATTCCAGCCAACCTTTCAGGCAGCTCTACTCTATAAGCCATTTTCCCAATCTTCTCGATGATAGGGAATGGTCCTACAAATCTTGGTGCTAGCTTTCCTGTGGATCCAAAGCGAACAACGTTCCTTAAAGGGGATACCTTAAGGAAAACCCTGTCCCCAACCTCAAACTCAAGGTCGGTCCTTCTTTTGTCGGCGTAGGATTTATGTCTGTCTTGGGCAGTCTTCATTCTCCTCCGTATCAATTCCACTTTTTCTGAAGTCTCTCTAATCATGTCTGGCCCAAGTATAACCTTGTCAGTAGACTCCCACCAACAAGTTGGTGATCGGCATGGTCTTCCATATAGAGCTTCGAAGGGCGCCATACCGATGGTGGCTTGGTAGCTGTTGTTGTAGGCGAATTCCACTAAAGGAAGATGATCCTCCCAAGTCCCTTCGAAGTCAAGAACGGATAGTCTCAGAAGATCTTATAATACTCTATTCACTCTTTCTGTCTGACCATCAGTTTGGGGGTGATAGGTCGTGCTCAAGCATAATTGTGTGCCTACAGCTTCTTGCAGACTCCGCCAAAATTCGCTCATAAAGATGGGATCTCTGTCACTCACTATGCTGGAGGGTATTCCATGAAGTTGAACTATTTCCTTGAGATAAAGAGAAGCTAGAGACGAGGCAGTCCTTCTACTCTTGATAGGTATAAAGTGGGCGCTTTTAGTAAGCCTGTCCACTATTACCCAAATGCTAGTATTGCCTCTTCTTGACCTAGGCAACCCATCAATGAAGTCCATTGAAATGCTATCCCACTTCCATTGCGGGACTTCCAGAGGATGAAGCAGTCCTCCAGGTTTCTTTTGTTCCGCCTTGACTTGTTGGCATGTCACGCACTTAGAAACGAAATCTGCCACGTCCTTCTTCATGCCGCTCCAATAGAAAACTCTCTTTACGTCCTTGTACATCTTGTCCCCACCTAGGTGTATTATAATCTTGGAATGATGTGCTTCCTCGAGAACCATCTTTACTAAATCCCTTGCTTGTGGGATGCATAGTCTTCCATCTCGCCTTAGCCAACCCTTATCATCGATGGAGTACCTATTGAGGTGACTAGAAGTTTCACCCCTAATTAGCTTATCAATCACATCCACAAGCTGAGGGTCTTCCCGTTGTGCGGCCCCTATTGAGTCTAAAAGAGTAGGTCGTACTTCTAGGGATGCCAATAAACCAGGTATAAAATCTGAGGAGGGCCTAAAGTCAAAATTGGCTATATACTCCAAGCTTTGCCTTTCTACAAAGAGAGGGCTTAGGGTCAGTTTGCTCAACGCGTCTGCTACTACGTTGCCTTTGCCGGGAGTATAGGAAATTTCAAAGTCATATGAGGCAAGGAACTCCATCCATCTTTGCTGCCTTAAGTTAAGATCTTTCTGTGAGAAGAGATATTTCAACGATTTATGGTCAGTATATAATTCGAACTTCTCACCTAAGAGATAATGGCGCCAAGACTTAAGCGCAAAGACGATGGCGGCCAACTCAAGATCGTGAGTTGGGTAGTTCTTTTCATGAACTTTCAATTGTCTTCCACCATAAGCAACTACCCTCCCTTCTTGCATCAGAACAGCGCCTAGCCCCGTACCACAAGCATCCGTATATACTATGAACATCTTGCTTCCATCAGGCAAAGTCAGAACTAGGGCTGTTGTAAGAGCCCTTTTTAAGCGTTGGAAAGCAATATCACAGTCTAAATCCCAAGCGAATGCTAGATTCTTCTTTGTTAGCCTTGTGAGTGGAGCTGAGATTTTCGCGAAATCCCTAATGAAATTTCGGTAAAAACCTGCTAGCCCGAGAAAGCTTCGGACTTCGGTTGCATTTCTTGGTGTCTTCCAATCTTGCACTGCCACCACTTTCGCGGGGTCTACAGCTAACCCCTCTTTGGACACTATATGTCCAAGAAATCTGACCTCTTCCCTCCAAAAGTGGCATTTGGAGAATTTGGCTTTAAGCTGATGTGCACGGAGAGTATCCATGATTTCTTTCAGATGTCGAGCATGTTCTTCCTCATTCTTTGAGAAGATCAAAATATCGTCTACGAAAACCACCACGAATTTATTGAGGAATTCTCTGAACACCCTGCTCATTAGGTCTACGAAATAAGCGGGTGTGTTTGTCAAGCCGAAAGGCATGACAAGCCACTCGAAGAAACCATCTGGGGTTCTGAATGTCGTTTTATCAATGCTATCTTCAGCTACCCTTAGCTGATGGAACCCAGTAGCTAGATCAAGTTGGGAGAAGACTGACGCCCCTACAAGCTGATCAAACAAATCATCTATTCTGGGAAGCGGGTGTCTATTCTTTTTAGTTAGCTTGTTTAGCTCCCTATAGTCAACACAAAGACGTAGTGAACCATCTGCTTTGGTGGCGAACACCACTGGAGCACCCCATTCCGAGATACTCTGCCTTATAAACCCCTTCTCGAGAAGCTCCTTAACTTGCTTACTGAGCTTCTTTCTCTCCTTTGGAGCCATGTGTCTAATAGGCAAAGCTACAGGCTTTGCATTATCAACAAGATATATGTGGAAGTCTATTTCCCGTTTCGGAGGTAAGCCTTCCACCTCTTCAAAGACATCCGGATATTCCCGGACCACTCTAACCGACTGCAAATTCTCAACAGAAGCGTCAAGGGACTCTAGATAACTAAGCATAACAGCATTCAAGGGATTACAAGAAATTTCTAGAGTGTTACCGAGCCGAGTCAAGAGCCTAACCACTCTTTTCTCACAATCAAGAATGGCACCATTACTGGATAACCAGTCCATGCCTAAGATCAATCCATATCCTGAGAAGCCCAAAACAAAGGCACTACATCTAAATTCAACACTTAGAATAGAGATTTTCAAATCCAAGCAAACCATCGACAAATAAGCCAAGCCCCCAATTGGATTTGAAACAACCAAGGGATCTTCTACCATACTAGTGTCTAGTTGCAGAGATTCAACTAAAGCAGATGAAATAAAGGAGTGTGATGCACCGGAATCAAAGAGAGTGCGAACTGGATGATCATACAGATAAACTAAGCTTTCTACAGAAATATTTCTACCTCGTTCCTATGGAGGTGCCACCAGCGCGTGAACCTGTCCTCCTGAGGTGGATCCAGTCCTTTGTCCCTGCCCTCGCTTCTTCGGGCAGTCCTTAGCTAAGTGTCCAGTCTCGACGCAACTGAAGCAACCACCATTCATCTTTGCCTTCTTCTTTCTGCAGTCTTTTACTGTATATCAAACAATGCCACAGAAATTGCACTTTCTCTTTTCACGGGATTTGTTGTTCTTCCCGCCTTTCTTGAAGTATGTTTTCTTAGCCTGTGAACCCTCTTTCTTTTCTTGAGGCACTTCCGCCTTTGCCTCTTTCTTGCCTTTATCTTCCTCATGTAGCAGTGCCATGTCCACCAAGCTTTCATAGGTCGCCCCCATGGGTATATGGGTCATAGCAAGGCTGTGTAGAGGCTCATTCAGACCTTTAACGAAGCGAAGGGCCTTCTTGTGTTGGGTGTTTACTAAATCCAGCCCAAATCTGGCCAGCTGATTAAACTGATTGACGTACTCCTTGATTGTCATACTTCCTTGTTTAAGAGTTAGGAACTTCTCCATTTGCAAGCTTCTTTCAGCTTGGGAGAGGAATTTCATCTCAAACCTCGTACTGAAATCTTCCCAAGTTTCCACTGGCCTCTCAGCATGGGTAACTTCCCACCAATAGGAAGCTTCGTCTTTAAGTAACCACACTGCTAGTTGTATCTTTTGCCTATCATCAACTTCGAAGATAACGAATAAATCTTCAGTCTCCTTCAGCCAGTTCCTTGCTACCAAAAATGATTCAGTTCCATAAAAGTCCTTTCCTCCCATAGCCTTGAAGTCTCTACACGTCTTAGCGAAAGTATTCCCCTGAGCAGGAGGAGGAGGAGGAACCGCTGCCACTGTGGGAGGAGGAATGTCTGCTGGGCCCGCATCAATGGCCCTAGCCTCTAGGTACCTTCGGTACCAGCCTGGGATCGGTACTCCTTCTGGAAGGTTAAGATCTCCAGACATGCCGGAACAAAAAGGAAAGTATTCAAGATAAAGAGATAGAGAGATGGTGCATATGGCTTTGGGGAATTATGTCTTTTAAAAACAATGCTTTTTCTTGAAAAAGAATGCTTCTTTAAACTTCTTTTTGAAAATGGTTTCAAAAACTTTTATCTAGTACTGTAAATCTATGCTCTGATACCAAGTGAAACACCCCACCCTCCATTAAGGTTACTCACAGAGGGACTGCCTTAACTTTGGTGGAGGTTTGTAAGTAAAAGTCACAGATAAAACACAAGACAGATATAAACACACACACACACACACACACACACACACACACATATATATATATATATATATATATATATATATATATATATATATATATAAGCAGCGGAAAACCAACAGACTTTTTATTTCATAAATACGTGTTCATACAAAACATTTCCATAACTGTCACATAATAACTTCCAAAACATTACATCATCATTTCTGTCTTGGTTATTAAATAAAGAAGCATAAAACATAATTAAAACTGCATAAATCCCCATGATTTGTGTCCAACAGCCATAGCCAAGGAGAGAGAGTCCAAACCATACATCTACTATCTTGAAGCTTGCAAAGAGTCTGACTAAGCTGAGTTGTTTCCTCCCTGTGGACCTGGGGGGGGGGGGGGGGACGAAAGAAAATAGGGTCAGACATAAAGCCTGGTAAGTCTAGTGACTCTTCAGTATGAGAATAAGAGTAAGGGCATGATAAGTATAAACTGGAAATAAGGAAGTATCATAGACCAAGATAAAGTAGTTTGAATCGAATATACTATCGCACCCCATACTATATCTCTGCAACTACTTGTATTGTCTTAACTGGCACCCCATGCAGGAGGTAAAGTGATCCCCTTTTTCTAAAGATCGGCTCCTATTCGCATAATCGTCTGTGTCTTACGGCCCCCAAAGATTGTAGATACCTATGATGGTCCCACCATGGGGTGTATCAAGTCCCATGGTGGCGGCCCGACACAAAACTAGAAATGCATAGGTCATACTACTGGTTCCCCCAGTGCCCTGTTTGTCTGCTCCGAAGTGTGTAAACTTGGCATTTTTGGCATAGTCAATATGAACATCATGGGTGTGAGCTTGCAAAATAGTCAACATGAATGTCATAGGTGTGAACTTGCAACATAGCCTAAATTAACATATATGTGAACTTGCATTGGAATAGGGGTCTAACCAAATAGGTGTCACATAAATTAGCATATGATTTAGATAACATAAGCCTAAACTTGTTTTGGATCTAGGCATAACATCGAGCATAACTAGCATATGACAAGAATATGACAATTTCATAAAGTATGTATAATTTTATGACAAGGGTGTGAACTAGATCCAATAATACGTCTAATTACAACATGAAACATGTACTAAAGTGGATCTTGACATGGATCCAATTAGGAACTTGCAACTTTTGTATAAACATAGGAGCATGTATATGAACATAACCATTTAGGCATAAAGGTTCTAGCATAAAGTATATACATGAGGTTCTAATCACAAACAACCTATATAATCGCATAAACATGAACTATACAACTTGCTTGTGACGTTGTTTTCATTATAAAAGTACGATAGGATCAACATCAATCTTAATTATACCACAAACATCCCAATTCCATTCACAACACAATCATTTCAATACATAGATATGAATTAACATCGTTGTTACATAATAACACAATTCCATTTCCATTTTACATCGAATCAAATCCTAACTTTTATTCACATCGGAAAAATAACTATACTTACAACAAACGACGGTCTTGTTTTCTGATTTCTGAGTTATGAATTTGAATTGCTTTCCTTTGGGTAGACTAAGGTTGACTTGATTATTGTTTTAACTTTAATTTGGCTCATCTCTAAGCTTTTCTACAAGTGGAGGCTCCTCTCAGTATTCTCCCGACAGCATGGCGGCTCCTTCTCTAATTTCTTATGTGAATTTAGGTTGGAGTCTTAAGTTGTTTATATAGAATTTTAGATTTATTTGAGCCGTCAGATGATCATAGATGAATCTAGACCATTCACTTCGAGAGGAGCCAACCAAAATGCGACAAATCAGCCCTAGTGACACAGCCAAGCCTCAGAAATCGACCAGAACCCGACCAGGCCAGCCAGGGCCAAACCAGGTCGACTGGGCAAGTCGACCCCCAGGTCGACCTGGTGCCTGGGAGGGAATTTTCCCGCCCAGCCCAGTTTGGGTCTGATTTTCGAAATTTGAACTTCGTTTTGAACCGTTTAAATTTTAATTTGAATTCTGAAACTTCCGGAGGTCATAACTCCTTCATACGGAGTCTGATTCACGCAAGCTCGGACTCTATCTCAGGCAGAATTCCGAGACGAGCGCAATGGCGTAACCCGTTTCCCTTAATTCTTTAATTAAGAATTAATTATACTATAGTTTGTTAATATACTGTTAACAGAAAAAGTTCGGGGTGTTACAATCACAGAATCCAATATCGAAATATTCTGAAGATAAATTTGATCCAAATCCATTCCAATTCATATATTGGAAATTCTGGTTATTTTTTTAAAACCATTTCAAATCCAATTTATTTATTTAAAAATATTGGGTTTCATAATTCTAGTTCATAATTAGTTCATTTCGATAAAAGTATATTTTTATTTTTTCAAATATGGAATTTTTCATCCCAATTCTTTTCAAATCACTTGTTATGATTTTACACAAATTATTGATAATTTTAATAATTTTATCAAGGCCCGTACAGTCGATTTCAATAAACGGCCATCGAACTGCCCTTACAACGACCGTTTCCAAATTTGATTTGGACAAAATTCCAAATCCAACCGTTAGATTTCAAATCTCTAATATTCGTTAGAAACCTCTTTTCGATACGAACCCAACGGTTCCGGTTTTAGGAGAATCCGACCGTCGGATCTCCCGTAATGTCCATTCGAAGTCAATGGTCAAAATTCGCGAACTGCCACTGCGTGGCGCGTTCTATTCAGGCCATTATATTCTATATAATATACATATAATATATATTACGTCGATTTCCATTTAAAATGTTTTTATAAATCGTTTTAAATTCGTTTTCAAAACAGTTTCAACTTGATATTCAATTTCAAATCGAAATTGAATATTCCATATCATTAATATATAAATGATAATATTTTCAAAATATTATTTTTTGAAATCATTTCCTTTTTTATATTCATTATAAAAACGAATAAAATCGATGTAAATATCGTTCACGTCAAAATGGCATTAATCTAATCAACACGGCTTTATATATTTAAATATTTTCGTGTCTATCCCAAATCGGACATCAAAACCATATTTTGATTCTTTTCTGAATATTATTTGAAAATATTTGTTATTTTAAACTATTCATTATTTTAAAATATTCATTCTTTCTGAACTGGAATCAGACACAGTCAATTACCTTGTAATGTGATTTAGATAGATTTCATACACATAGGTATACAACAACAATCAAACACAGTCAACCATCATTCAGAGTGCATTCTACACTGCATAAGCATCAAATATAAATATCTAATGCTTCCAACAGCTTGTCAATCAATCGATCGACATACGGCTAAATATTGGGATTAGTATATATCCAATTTCATCCCAATACCCGTATGGGGTTTCAATCAACAAATAATGAATTTTATTTGTGCAGTTGGGCGATGTGTAAAACTTATCGTTCTAGTCAATATCAGTCAAATCAGTGTACATAAACAAATCGTCTGATTTGTTTATGAATATTTATTTTATATACACGTTAAAAATTATAACTATAAAATATTTATTCCATTCCACATCACACAAAACAAGTCGTCCATGGTCTGTGGACGACGGGTGTCGGGTGCTGCTAAGCACCGTCTGCATCATAGTATATATTTATAACTAGGAAGCAAATTTAAAGTGAGAAGTTCTCACCTTAGGGTTCCACTCCTCCATTCTTTATTTCTGAATGGTTCGGATTTGTCCAAAATTCCAATGCGATATTTTCCCGCTGTTCATAATAAAAATCACATTTTTATTTCAGTGCTAAAAATTATATTTTTACTTCGCTAAAAAATATATTTTTACTTCAAAACCATACGTGTAAAAATCGCATCTTTAACACGATGTTTACACTATAAAGATAACATTTTTATTTCGATGTTCATACAATAAAAATCATATTTTTATTATCTCTGTAATAAAAAAAATCATATTTTTATTATCTTTTTAATATAAAAATCATATTTTTAATATCTCTATAATATAAAAATCATATTTTTAATTTGCTACTCATATAAAAATTATATTTTCACTATGTTAATATATATATATAAAGATGTCACTTTAATCATACCACTATTTATATAAAAATCAAATTTTTATACTATAACTATATAAATAAAATCATATTTTTATTCGCTAGAAATATAAATAAAAATCCTATCTTTACATACATATATAAAAAACGAATTTTTTTCTTCACTACATGAATATATAAAAATCAAAACTTTAAACAAATAAAGATCTCGCCTTTAAACAAATAAAAATCATATATTTTCAGTTTTAAAAATCATATATTTTATCACATAAAAATCCTCTCTTTTTATTATTAAAAATCATTTTAATGTTATAAAAATTGAAATTACTTAAAAGGAAATTAAAATAAATATAAACAAGAAAACTTACAGTAGAAATCGAGAGGGGGGCCTTGCGCGTTGGATGGGGAGGATGGCCGGAGTGGAGGCGGTCATGGGGTTTCGCAGCCAGGGCAGGCGTAGCGGATCTCATCGAGGTGGGGGCTGTGTTTCTCATTCGAGAGGAGGGGTGATGGAGGAAGGAGAGGCGGAGGGGGTCTTGGGCCGAGGCGGGGTGGTGGCGCTGCTCGCCGGAGGGAGGGGCGCGATGTCGACGAAGGCGGCGGCTAGGGCTAGCGCGGTTTCATTTTTTTCTTCTTTATTTTGAAACTGACGGGAACGATAGAAGAGAGAGAGGGAGAGAGAATATGGAGTGAGTTATATAATTTATATATATATTATTTTATTCCATTTAAGTTACAAAAAGGTGATTTTTCATTTGAACCCCGAATCGAACCCATCGACTGTCGTACATAGATAATTACCCTCATTCCAAACACAATGGGATATCTATCGTAAGCCACTTTGGCTGTTTCGATCGGTTTTCATCAAAATCTATATATTGAATTTGAGCGTATTTTTCTATTTACCAGGGCCACATACAGACTCTAAAAATTCCAGAAAAATTATTTCTAGCTTCATATTGACGATACGGTCCTAAAAAACCAATTTCATCAAATTTGGAAACCATTTAAAAAATGGTCATTTTCTGGTCGATCGAAATTGACTAAAGCTGTTAAAACACGTTTTCCTTCGCCCCACCCACACATTAACCCCAAAAATTATGAAATTTGGAATCTAGAAATAACTTGATATCCGGGATCCAACAAAAGTGGTTTCATCGAAAACGGAGGTCGTTTGCAAAATTTCCATTTTTAAGGGTTATATTCCCATAGCGACTATTCTGAAATTTCAACTGGACATAACTTTTTATTCCCGCTATGAAATTTCAATTTTTCGGATTCGTTGGAAATTTATTTACAATTAGATTCCAATATTTTTTGTTTTGCTAAAATTCGGTTTATTTTGAATCCTGTACATTCATTTGAAATTTGAAATCAAATTTTCAAACTAACGCGCCATTTCCAATACCTTTTATAAATAAAAATAAATATTTGTATTCTAATGTCGATTCAAATAAATATATATGTTCTAATTCTATTCAAAATAAATTTCTCGTCGTTATTATTTCAAATAATTCATTTTAAATATTTAAAATTCATTAAAATTGCTAAAATAAAAATTTTAAATTGGTTCAGATTTTCCGGGTTGTTACAAGAAGGACAATGTGATATGGAAGGGGAGTGGTTACCTAGGTAAATTTTTGGAAGAGCAGTATGGGATGAAGAGTGAGCAGTGGAACGTGAAGAAGTTTCGGACAAATTATTTTAAACGGAAGGCAACAGTAGTGAAGTGGCCAGAACTGAAACCAAACAAAGTTGGGAAGAATAAAAAATAGTAGGACCCCATGCCATTTTCTTTTCAAAATGAAGTTGTGACAGATTGTTTAAGTAAACATGAAGCCTTGAAACCGTGTTTGCATTTCTAAGGATCTGGGCCTGTGTAAACATGAGGATCAAATGATAGGTATGTAACGAATTGAAAAAGGAAACAAGCAGGAAGGAATTTTCGATGTTCTAGTTTTGGCAAATCAATTGGTGGGCAAAAGACGTGAACAACAAAGAGGAATAAAGAGTCGGGTAGATTCTTTTACTAAGGTAATGGCACAAAAATAAATTTCAGGTTCGTTATTTCAAATCAATCTAACAATTGTTAGGTATATAATTGGCTGATGGCATAAGATTTAGCTAATAGTATTATTTAGTAATTAAAGAAAATAATGTTTTTAATTAAAATCGTTAAACTAAAATATTAATAACTTCTTGTGACGTTACCAGAATTGAACCAGATAAAAGACACTTGGACCATAACAGCGGGATCTATGTTATGGAACTGATCTAGACAGTGCGGGGGACGACTGGAATTTTACAGTTAAATTAATCGACAGTTTAATTTAACTTTAACTGTACCACCTCAACGAATGAAATCAAAGTCAGTATAACTCACTCAGTTTTTACCCACTTATATTTATATAAGTCAGGATTTAATTTGTGTGCTATGGTTGATAATTGGTTGTTGTTTGCTGAATATTATTTATGTTGGATGAATTTGTAGATTTAAACATTCGTTTATTTTAAACGAAATTTAATTGTTATTCTAACGATTATTTCCAACAGAGGTAACTTACCATGTTGGTTACGTTTGTAATAATGTAAATGTAGTAAATAAAAATATGGATTCTTGGATTACTGTTATTTATTTATATTACATTTTTTATTGAATTGGATAATATTATTTGAGGTAACGTATTTAGATGTAGGAAAAACAGATTGGGAGGATCCAAGTGGATTCCTCAAATTTATTGCTTATTTTCATATTGCAATTATATAAACGGTTTACCCAACATGGGTTGGGAAAATTGATTTAATTGTTGATTGGAATTCAACGTTTGTGTGGTTTTAACCAATTGGCGGTATTGGTTGAGTAATTGGCATCGGATGGCTCGAGAATCAATCGTTTTATAAGTATGGATTTACAGTCAGGTAAATCGGTTGGAATGAAATTATAAAATTTATTTTATAACCGAAGATAGATTTTAAAATCTATTAATGTGAATTGAAGTTTATTAAAGGGAAATAAATATTTAATATTTATATTTAAATTTATAAATAATTATTAAAGTGTTCTATAATGCAAATTCTTACGTTAATAAGAATCATAAGCAAATGAACAGAAATTAACCTAAGGGTTAATGGTTGGATAAATTGTTTTGAAGAAATAATTAAATGAAATCATTTAATTAATAATAATATAATATTATAAATTAATTTAAAAGGAGAATTAATTGGAATTGGTTAATAAGATAACCGTGTTTTGGGTTAAGTAAGTCAACCTCTTTTTTTGGGATTGATTATTAAATTATATTAGTTTATTTTCAATTAATCTATTGAAATTGTTTATCGAACATTTGTTTTAATTTAATAAAAATTAGAGAGAAATTTATTATTTATTTTAGTTAATTAAAAATTTAACTACTTTTACAGTAGTTAGTGATGAAGTAAATTATTAATTTAATTAATAATAATTTAAGAGATTTCTTTTTAAGTGAAATTCATTTAAGTAAGAAATCAGAGTTGAAATGAAATCGAGTTGAATTGTGAAAGGAGTTCTGAACGGGTTTTATATTAAAATCGAGTTTTATAACTAAGTTATAAAGAGATTTAAGCGAATACTATAGCTTAAATGAAATGTTTGCTTAACATTTGGATTGGATAAAAAGAAATCAAGATATAAAAGGGATTTATATTAAACCCGAGTTTATAAATAAAATTTATAAAAGAGACGTGAAGTTAAAACGTCGATTTTGAATTAGCGATACTTAATAATGAAATTAAGTGAGTTAAGTGGAATTGAAATGAGATTTTTAGAAAGGAAAATGGATTGGTAAAAGGGATTTGCAATTGGGTTTGGTAAAAGGAGTTGGTAATAGGATTTGTGATAAAAATCCAGTTTAGGAAACAAATTATTTAAATAAGTTAAAAGTTAAAAAGGTGATGTTTAGTAAGAAATTATTAAATCGATGAATTAAGTAATGTTAGTTATATTTTAAAATGGAGACTTCAAAAAAAAAGATAAGAAGGGTTAAAACTATATTTTTAATAAAATAGTCAAATGGGATGCGTTTTGATATTTCGATGAATATCAGTTTTTGAATTACCACTCGTATTTATCTTAAGATAAGAACGTTGTTGATCATGGTCTGAGAGGTAATTAAAATACCCCAACTTGAATGACTTCAGGATTATCCAAGGATGATATTAGTTGATAATGGTAAGAACATTAGAACTAATTTATTATTTCCATAAGAGGAATAATAATGCAACGTTAGTTGAAAGATTTCAGAATGTATCATAAAATTTCCAAAGTAAAGGAAATAAAAAGGATTTGAGAATATATATATATATATAGATATTTCCAAAGTAATAGAAATAATAAGGGTTTGAGAATATGAGATGATGTTTCTTAAGTAAAAGAAATAAAAGGAGATTATGTGAAAACATAATGATATTTTCGAAGTAAAGAAATGAGATATAGAATGATTTTATTCTTAAAGGAAAGTGTGGGCTATTGTTTTCAAGTATTGGAACAAAAGAGATTTTCGTAACAATTATTTTTACAAATAATAAGTTAAACTGATTTCCTAGTTTAGATAATGAATAGTGTTGTGTTAATGATAATTAAATGGAATATTGGATATTGTTATAATAATTTTTCTAAGTATTAGAATGAAATGGTTTTGCGAATATTAATAAGAAGTGAAATGTTGTTATCCTAATTAGGAATATTTAAATTAACCGTTTATTTAATTATTTTTTATTAAAGAAGCCAAACGATGTTGAGTACTAAACCAGTAAATATATTTTTATTTTTATGGTTGAATGGTTGTTTATTTGATAGTTAAATAACCGACTATCAAATCTAACCCATACGATTATTGGTACGGAATGACCGGGACCGAATTTATATTCGAAAACCATTACGAACAGCAAATACAAAAACAAATAAGATATCAGATGTTGGCCGATACAAAGCAATTGAAGAGTGTTGATCTTCATAAGTGGAAGAACCACTTAAAATCACTGAGTCGACGCGTAGATGTATCGGGGTTCTGTCATGGTTGAAATCTACGGATTTGCAAGGACTACTCGCTACTAATCTATAGGGTGATACCCAGGATGTGGTAGGAGGGTACCCTCGGTTCATCCTGTTCCTGGTTGACTTATATGGACAGATGTCTGACAGAATATTTCTTAAGAGTCACGTACATTGTAACACCCCGCATTTTTAATGAAGTTAAAAATGTGGAAATATGTATATATATTATATACATAGATATATTTAAGAGAAAAATTAAATAATGACAATAAAATTGCATGTAATAAGTTCATGCAGTGAAATGAAGGAAAAAGATAAATAAAAGAATTTAAATGCAATACATGAAATGCGAAGAAATGCACGCGAACAATTAAATAGAAATAAAAAGGAAAATTTGAAGAGCTTCAAGAATTTGGTCACGAAATTAGCATCATTGCGTTCGTGCCGATTTTCTAGTCAATTTAAACCTATGGTTTGCAAAAAACCGATTTAGGATGAAAAAGATATCTTTGAATTAAATATTGTAACAAAATATGAAAAAGCGGAATGAGGAAAGAATAATGTTTAGCATTGTTCATTTGGTTAGCTCGTTTGGTTAGAACATGTGACTTGCATATAAAGGTACATAGTTCGATCCTTGCCAGCACCATATTTTTGTTTTACGGGAATGGCTAAAAAGTGGCTTAGTGTGAATGCAGTTCAATTAAAAAACGGTTTAGTATGAAAATGGTTAATTGGAGGATTAATTGTAAAGATGGTTAAAAAAAATACATATATGTGTGTGTGTGTGTGACGTGTGGGTGCCAACACCCGTGCTGCTACGCATCATGTTGCACACATGGCGCGTTTTTATTGGTTAAAGATTTTTTTTGGCAACATGGTTATTTTCTATTGGTCGGATGACGCGGACGATTCCTATGGTTCCTGATCTAATCCGATGGTCTTGGTTTCTCCGCTACTCCTATAAAAAGAACCCTAAATCTAGGTTTTGTTCATAGAAAAATAATGGTGACGGCGAAGCTTTGCTGCGATGAAAATTAAAATGGTTCTTCTTCTTCTTCTTCTAAATCAATTCAAAAAAAAAAAGGATTAAACATATTCAAAGATTTCTACAACAAAATCAGCAGTGGCTACAACAACTTAGTCAACATGTTCTGTGCAGCAAATTCACCGTAAGTTCATGTTATTTTTAGATCTGAATATCTAATTGGTAATCGTGATATGTATATAAAAATTGGATCTTTAATCAGTGCCTAATCAGTTCTATTATGACATATTCCTCTGATCTATTCTTATATGTTTATATCGTTACCAAATCTAAACTTGTCATAATATGTTCATTCAGTTTTATGCCTATTTCTACTATTATGTTATTGAATCGTTATTATGCCTACTCTGATTCTTTTCTTTCTATCCTTTTTCTTTTTATTTTCATATAGTCAGGCTACCTTCAAGCCTAGGCCTAATGCTGAAAAATGCAAACGCGCGAAATTGAGAATAATAGGAAAAGACATAATTTGGGGCATAATGATATTGGAAAATATGAATATAAATCGGGCATAAAATGGAGAAAATATACAAATATGGATTTGGGGGCATGTTTCATATTGGATAATATGAATGCGAATTTTAGGCACAAATTGGAAAACATGAATTTGAGTTAATTTGTATTGGAACGTGTAAATATTAATTTGGCATATAAATTGGTACATATATGAATATGAATTTTAGGCATACATTAGAAATATGCAAATATGGGTTTGGTTACAACTTGTATTGGAATATATGTAAATATGGAATGGGGTATAGAATGGGACATGTCTAAATATTAATTTGGGACATAAATTAGAACGTATGTGAATAAGAATTTTAGGTATAAATTGGAAAATATGTGGGTTTAGGTATAAATTGATTAATTAATTAATAATGGAATGTTTAGTAATTACAATTAGGAATTGTAATTGTACTCATGACACGAGGTTAGGTTACATTAGTGGTTGAAGTCTGCCCAGACCCGACCGGCATATCTAGCAGCCACTAATGTCGAACCTAATGTAGGAGGTCTAAGTACGTAAATACGAATCAGGCTAAGACACGAGGTTAGACCCAACTGTGGAATAAGACTGCCCAGACCTTATCAGCATATCCAGCATCCACACGTTGTAGGCCTAATGTGGGAGGTCTAGCCCATTATAACAATAATTGGACATGGTAATAAATTGGACTACTTAACCTAATTTAATCCATTAGGATTGTGTGATTATGAACTTGAGTTAGGTTTAAGTAAAATTGGATGGGTAATTCGTGGGTTAAGTAAATTAGATGGGGTGGGTAATATTTACATATAGGCCCACGAACTTAACTTAATAAGGTTATGTAATTAAAACATCTAGTGGTATACATAACCAGTAGAAATAATAAAGTTATGTAATTGGAAGATACCTTGTAGGGTAAGCATAACTTGTAGAAACAAATATGTGTAATAATCTACTAAGTAGACAACGATACGCTGTAGTGATGATGTAAATTGAATTTATGATTAAACGAGAAAGAATGAGGAAAACTTGTAAAATGAAATAAGTTATATTTAATCATAAATGGTAAGTAACATGTTAATTAGTAAACATGTAAATTGGATATACTTAATTACATATTAAGTAAAACATGTTATTGAAATGATATAACTAAGCAAGAATATAAAATAGATTGTGGATTTCGGACCTTAGACCACAATCTAGAGAATAACATGTTGTGGCCTTATTAATAAACTTAAATGGATTAAGTTATATGATTGAAATTAATAAGCAAGAGAAACTTGGTAATTTGAAAAAGAATTCAATATGAATGGTAATAACCAAGTTAGATGAAAACCCGGTGAGGTAAGGCAAGCGCGTAATAGAATGTTTAGACATAGGGTCTAATAACATATTAAAATGAGGCGCTTGGACCAGTCCGTATGTTTGAGGGTGAATAACCCAACGGGGTAGATCATCGAGGTCGTTATAAGGCCCGAGGGGAGCGCACATTCATCTGATTGTTATGACGGCTCTGAAGGACTGGAAGGGGAAGCACGCGGCTTCCTGAGACATTGAAGGTGCTCCTGGTAGTCCTCTATGGTGGTGTAGTTTCGGACTGTGCTCACAGAGGTTGGGTCTGCACGTAACTACCAGGTGGGAGGGCCTTGACTGCAAATGTAGCTATGTAGTTAGAATGCTGTGACGAGAAGACATCATGGTGATTCGACGGTTGCCTCACGAGGAGGTGGAAGGTCAGGACCGACAAGGATAGTAGATCATCGGATACCCGTCATCGGCAGCCAGCGGGATGCGAAAAGACTAGAGCTAACCCCATGATATCATTTCACCTTTCACTGTCGAGGTAGGGGTTGAGGGGAGACGTCATATGGATGTTTATATTGGTTGTTTTAGGGGCGGTCGCTTAGCTCTGTAGTCTTTACTAATTGAGGAAGCGGCCGAGGTATGTCCATAGCCACCATGGAAAATATACCCGAGGATTATCTGTATTCGAAGGCTCTTAAAGACAGGTCTGTACAGATATGGAAAAGCTCCCAACCGAGTTCTGTGTTTAGCCCTGTCACGGAACTCGGTGCACATTAGAGGACGTGCATGGGATAATCTACATACATGCACATCAGCTCTGGGTGATGTATCGTAGACTGGAGGGCATTACTTCGATCTAGAGTCCGGTTCGATCGATGGTGGCAGTCCGTACGCTTACATAGCATAGTAACGGCAGATCATGCGAAACGTAACATTGATATATAGGGATCCGTACGTCACTCCGGCATAGGATGAGGGGCTGCGTTCATTTCGGTGGAGACCGTGCGAGTGGAGTATCATGGGGTATATCTCAATATTGAGAGATAGATACACATATTGTATTAGGTGAATTCATGGGAAAATAAATGGGTACGATGCGCATATAAGTCTTGAGTGCTATTAACCCAAGTAACCTAATAATCAAGAAAGTGTAAGGGAACGATATTAGTAGGGATCATTCTACTTCTGATATACTATTATATGCGCGGTGCAGAGAAATGTATTCAAGAAGTGTAATATATCATGTTCATCTTATCTTGCTCTGTTCACACCTGTTATTGTTATCTTGTTCTACCAGTTTTTTTATATACCTACCATGATACTTTTATTTATTTACATTTAAAAGTAACTGGACTCGCCAGACTTTATGTCTGACCCTTTTTGTTTTCTCCTCTCTCTCTTCCATCCCCCTCTCCCCCAAGGTTCTCAGGGTGGAAGTCCTTAGAGTTGATTTGGATTCTTTCGGCTTAGCTTATATTTTGGATATTGATGTACAACTTTGACTTATTGCCAACTCTCTCATGGCTCTACTTGGGAAATATGGTTTATGCTTTTGTACTCTGATATTTTTGTCAAGACAGATTATTAAACATGTTACTGGTTATTTCAAACTTATGATGTAAACTCAGTATTTGGGACCATGATGTTATGATTTAAATAAAGTTTTAATTCCGCTGCTATTTTACATGTCTGTCTTGTGATATTATGTTCTTATTTACCTATAACGCTTCACGAAAGTTAATGCATTCCCTTAGTGAGTGATATTAATGGACGTGGGGTGTCACATTTGGTATCAGAGCATATGGTTATAAGATCGGATAAAATATATTGAAAATGGTTTTCAAAAAGGTCTTAAAACAAAGTATTTTAAAATAAAAAGTTTGTTTTTGAAAAGCATATTTCCCAAAGCCATAAATATCTTCTCGATTCTCCGTTCGCTTCCTTTTCCTTTTGTTCGGGGAACCGTTTCTTCCCGAAAGGGTATCCCTATTTCGACATGGTTCCGTAGGCATGTTAAAACTACGGTACATATCGAAGGGCAAAGAAGTGCCCAACCTCCATCTTTAGCCGCAGTGGTTTCACATGCGTCTTATTTTCTTTCAAGCCTCATAAGGATTTCCGTGCGATGGAGGCATCTTTCAAGAGATTGGTTAGCATGTTGCACAATAATGGTAAAAAGGAGAATAAGGGAATTGGGGCTAAGGAGCACAACCCAAAGATGAAAGAAAATGGTGGCTTAAGAAGGGAATATAGATGAAGGAAGAAAAGAGGAAATACCATAATTTCGGAACGAGGGGTCATCTGGAAAATGGTTGCAGAAAGAGAAAAGGGCAAACAAATGTTCTCATAGCTATTGGACCGGATAGGGGTAGGAAAGTTTCCATCGAAGGATTGATTTCTATTTCTGATCATCCTGTTAGGATTTTTTTCTAGCGCCTCGCATTCTTTTATATCTGTTCCTTTAGTTGAGTCTCTGCACCTAGATACTAGTATGGTTTTGGATCCCGTCATTGTCTCAAACCCCATTGGAGGTGCGACTTATTTATCGAGGATTGGTCGGGGTTTGAGAATCTCTGTGTCAGGCGTCGAGTTTGGTTGCGATGCGTATGTTCTTGATTCCATGAGGTATGGTTTGATTCTAGGGATGGATTAGTTTCCTAGAACCTCTTGATGTATCTATCGATGGTTTGCGACCTGTACCAATAGTTGTGAGTATCCTTATGTTTTTGATGAGGTTCGGGGTTTCCCCTGGGGCACGAGATTGGTTTCCGCACAAACTTGGTAGACAATGCAAAACCAGTTGCATTTCCTATGCGACATGTGACTCCTAAAAGAAAAGAGGAACTTTGTAAGCAAGTAGGAGAGCTACTTGAGAAGAGACGATAAAAGGTATAGAGTTCAAGATATTGGAGCCAAATTTGCGGGAGGAAGTGAATGTAGAGAAGGAAGCAATGATTGGACGAGTTCCGTCTTGCATACTTGGATCGGAGGTTAAGAAATCATGTAACAAAGAAGTGAAGCTAGTAAAAGTGTAATGGGGAGATGACTGCGAGGATGCTACTTGGGGGGCAGAAGACAAGATTCGCGCTTCATATCCTTTCCTTTTCAAGAGTATGTTCTTAACTTCTTTATCCAAGCTTCGAATTAATACTTGTATCTATCGTTTGAATATCTCCTATTGATCGAGTCTTTAGGTAGAAAACTAATGTATGTAAACATGTATTTGAGACATGTTATGTTTGATGGATGCAAGTGTTTGCTAGTGATTGCTCGTGGATGCATATACACACAATAAGCACTAGATCGGCTCAATCACTTACATATTGCATATTGATGTGTGTACATTTTAAATTTTATGGATGAAGATAGGATTATTGTTACATTGATGCCGCATTTGGATGAATGATTGTGCACACATATAGAACTTACATGTAATAGGATGATTTGCATACATTTTTGGTTGCATGGCACAAACACACATTGCATTAAGAAGGTCAGCTGAATTAGTAGACCGTCTGATCTTTCACATTAGTTTACGGACATATACACACACTATTGCGTATGTTCATGAAAAGCATTAGAAATTCCTTAAGGACAAAGGACGTCTGTGATTGCTAGATGGATGTATGATTGTTGGATGTTAGAATATACGTTCTTCTTAACTTAGAGATTTCGAGGACAAAATCCCTTGAGTAGGGGAGAATGTAACACCCCACATTTTTAATGAAATTAAAAATGTGGAAATATGTATATATATTATATACATAGATATATTTAAGAGAAAAATTAAACAATGACAATAAAATTGCATGTAATAAGCTCATGCAGTGAAATGAAGGAAAAAGATTAATAAAAGAAATTAAATGCAATACATGAAATGCGAAGAAATGCATGCGAACAATTAAGTAGAAATAAAAAGGAAAATTTGAAGAGCTTAAGGAATATGGTCATGAAATTAGCGTTATTGCGTTCGTGGCGATTTTCTAGTCAATTTAGACCTATGGTTTGTAGAAAACCGATTTAGGATGAAAAAGATATCTTTAAATTAAATATTGCAACAAAACATGAAAAAGAGGAATGAGGAAAGAATAATGTTTAGCATTGTTCTAAGGTTTGTAAACAAAAGACTAAGTAGCTCATTTGGTTAGACCATGTGACTAGCATACAAAAGGCATAGAGTTCGATCCTCGCTAGCGCCATATTTTTGTTTTAGGGGAATGGCTAAAAAGTGGCTTAGTGTGAACGCAGTTCAATTAAAAAGCAGTTTAGTGTAAAAAGGGTTAATTGGAGGATTAATTGAAAAGATGGTTAAAAAGAAAAATAAATACATAGTATATATATATATATATATATATATATATGTATATATGACGTGCGGGTGTCAACACCCCTGCTGCTGCTTATCATGTTGCACACATGGCGCGTTTTTATGCTTTAAAGATTGTTTTTTCGCAACATGGTTGTTTTCTATTGGTCGGATGACGTGGACGATTCCTATGGTTTCTGATCTAGTCCCATGGTCTTGGTTGCTCCGCTACTCCTATAAAAAGAACCCGAAATCTAGGTTTTGTTCACAGAAAAATAATGGTGACGACGAAGCTTTGCTGCGATGAAAATTAAAATGGTTCTTTTTTTCTTCTTCTTCTTCTTCTTCTAAATCTACTAAAAAAAGGATTATACGTATTCAAAGATTTCTATAACAAAATCAGCAGTGGCTACAACAACTTATTCAACATGTTCTTCGCAGCAAATTCACTGTGAATTCATGTTATTTTTAGATCTGAATATCTAATTAGTAATCGTGATATGTATATAAAAATTGGATCTTGAATCAGTGCCTAATCAGTTCTATTATGACATATTTCTCTGATCTATTCTTATATGTTTATATCGTCACCAAATCTAAATTTGTCATAATATGTCCATTCAGTTTTATGCCTATTTCTACTGTTGTGTTATTGATTCGTTATTATGCCTGCTCTAATTCTTTTCTTTCTCTTCTTTTTCTTTTTATTTTCATATAGCCAGGCTACCTTCGAGCCTATGCCTAACGCTAAAAAATGCGAACATGCGAAATTGAGAATAATAGGAAAAGACATAATTTGGGGCATAATTGATATTGGAAAATATGAATATAAATTGGGCATAAAATGGGGAAAATATACGAATATGGATTTGGGGGCATGTTTCACATTGGATAATATGAATGCGGATTTTAGGCACAAATTGGAAAACATGAATTTGGGTTAATTTGTATTGGAACGTGTAAATATTAATTTGGCATATAAATTGGTACATGTATGAATATGAATTTTAGGCATACATTAGAAATATGCAAATATGGGTTTGGGTACAACTCGTATTGGAATATATGTAAATATGGAATGGGGTATAGAATGGGACATGTCTAAATATTAATTCGGGACATAAATTAGAACGCATGTGAATAAGAAATTTAGGTATAAATTGGAAAATATGTGGGTTTGGGTTTATGAAATATGTATGTGTATATATATATATATATATACATACATACATACATACATACATATGTATATGCCTTAATTTATGATAAGGGGCATATGGTGCATAATTAAAAGGTGAAATAAAAAGAGGCATAAAAGTCTATAATTTGAATAGTGAATTAGACATAATTCAAATCGGGAAAGGTTTAATTGATTAATTAATTGATTAATTAATTAATAATGGAATGTTTAGTAATTACAATTAGGAATTGTAATTGTACTTATGACACGAGGTTAGGTTCATTAGTGGTGGAAGTCTGCCCGGACCCGACCGTCATTTCCAGCAGCCACTAATGTTGAATCTAGTGTGGGAGGTCTAAGTACATAAATACGAATTGGGCTAAGACACGAGGTTAGACCCAACTGCGAAATAAAACTTCCCGGACCCGTCCGGCATATCCAGCAACCACACGTTGTAGGCCTAATGTGGGAGGTCTAGCCCATTATAACCATAATTGGACATGGTAATGAATTGGACTACTTAACCTAAGTTAATCCATTAGGATTGTATGATTATGAACTTGAGTTAGGGTTAAGTAAAATTGGATGGGTAATGGGTGGGTTAAGTAAACTAGAGGGGGTGGGTTAAGTAAATTAGAGGGGGTGGGTAATATTTACATATAGGCCCACGAACTTAGCCCAATAAGGTTATGTAATTAAAGACACCTAGTGGTATACATAACCAGTAGAAATAATAAAGTTATGTAATTGGAAGACACCTTGTAGGGTAAGCATAACATGTAGAAATAGATATGTGTAATAATCTGCTTAGTAGACAATGATACGTTGTAGTGACGATGTAAATTGAATTTATGATTAAATGAGAAAGAATGAGGAAAACTTGTAAAATGAAATAAGTTATATTTAATCATAAATGGTAAGTAACATGTTAATTAAAAAACATGTGAATTAGATATACTTAAATACATATTAAGTAAAACATGTTATTGTAATGATATAACTAAGCAAGAATATAAAATAGATTGTGGATTTCGGACCTTAGGCCGCAATCTAAAGAATAACATGTTGTGGGCTTATTAATAAACTTAAATGGATTAAGTTATATGATTGAAATTAATAAGCAAGAGAAACTTGGTGATTTGAATAAGAATTCAATATGAATGGTAATAAACAAGTTAAATGAAAACCCGGTGAGGTAAGGCAAGCACGTAATATAACGTTTAGACATAGTGTCTAATAACATATTAAAATGAGGCGCTTGGACCAGTCCATACGTTTGAGGGTGAATAACCCAAAGAGGTAGATCATCGAGGTATTATAAGGCACGAGGGGAGCGCACATTCATCTGATTGTTATGACGGCTCTGAAGGATTGGAAGGGGAAGCACGCGGCTTCCTGAGACATTGAAGGTGCTCCTGGTAGTCATCTGTGGTGGTGTAGTTTCGGACTGTGCTCACAGAGCTTAGGTCTGCGCGTAACTACCAGGTGGGTGGGTCTTGACTGCAGAGGTAGCTATGTAGTCAGAATGCTTTGACGAGGTGACATCAGGGTGATTCGACGGTTGCCTCACGAGGAGGTGGAAGGTCAGGACCAACAAGGATAGTAGATCATCGAATACCCGTCATCGGCAGCCTGCGGGATGCGAAAAGACTAGAGCTAACCCCAAGATATCATTTCACCTTTCACTATCGTGGTACAGGGTTGAGGGGAGACGCCACATGGATGTTTAGATTGGTTGTTTTAGGGGTTGTCACTTAGCTCTGTGGTCTTTACTAGTTGAGGGAGGGGCCGAGGTGGGGCCATAGCCACCATGGAAAACAGACCCGAGGATTATCTGTATTTGAAGGCTCTTAAAGACGGGCATGTACAGATATGGAAAAGCTCCCGACCGAGTTCCGTGTTTAGCCCTGTCACGGAGCTCAGTGCACATTAGAGGACGTGCGATTGAGGCATCGAGCGACAATTATAGTACATACATGGGACAGTCTAGATACATGCACATCAGCTCTGGGTGATGTATCGTAGACTAGAGGGCATTACTCCGATCTGGAGTCTGATTCGATCGATGGTGGCAGTTGTACGCTTATATAGCATAGTAACGGTAGATCTATACAGAATGTAACATCGATATATAGGGATCCATACATCACTCCGGCGTAGGACGAGGGACTGCATTCATTTAGGTGGGGACCGTGCGAGTGGAGTACCATGGGATATATCTCAATATTGAGAGATAGCTACACATATTGTATTAGGTGAATTCATGGGAAAGTAAATGGGTACGATGCGTGTATAAGTCTTCAGTGCTATTAACCCAAGTAACCTAATAATCAAGAAAGTGTAAGGGAACGATATTAGTAGGGATCATTCTACTTCTGATATACTAGTATCTGCACGGTGCAGAGAAATGTATTCAAGAAGTGTAATATATCATGTTCATCTTATCTTGCTATGTTCACACTTGTTATTGTTATCTTATTCTTCCAGTTTTTTTATATACCTGCCATTATACTTTTATTTATTTACATTTAAAAGTAACCGCACTCGCCAGACTTTATGTCTGACCCTTTTGTTTTCTCCTCTCTCTCTCTTCCATTCCCCCCCCCCCCAAGGTTCTCAGGGTGGAAGTGCTTAGAGTTGATTTGGATTCTTTCGGCTTAGCTTGGATTTTGGATATTGATGTATAACTTTGACTTATTGCCAACTCTCTCATGGCTCTGCTTGGGAAATATGGTTTATGCTTTTGTGCTCTGATATTTTTTGCAAGACAGATTATTAAACATGTAACTGGTTATTTCAAACCTATGATGTAAACTCAGTATTTGGGACCATGATGTTATGATTTAAATAAAGTTTTAATTCCGCTGCTATTTTACATGTCTGTCTTGTGATATTATGTTATTATTTACCTATAACACTTCACGAAAGTTAATGCGTTCCCTTAGTGAGTGACATTAATGGACGTGGGGTGTCACATACGTTAATTTCTACAAACGTATCTTTGTAGGTTGCGGAGAAGAATCTTCTCTTAGCATAATTCCCAAAGTATTTTGTGGACGTCAATTGGTGATTTGATGGATCTGACAATGTGACATTCAAAGTGAATGCTGATGTGATGTTCTAAAGGTAGTCTTAAAACCTCGAGCCTCATCAACCGGGAAATGGCATAAAATGGGGTAGGTCACATGACTATGTGGGTCGCACCCTTATAAAGGGTATGTCATTACCTGATATGGAGAAATCAAATACCTTCGGTTGTTCGTTTCATTTTTGTATGCTTTTGGCGGTTGGCTGGCCCCCAACTGTGGTAATGATATATTATGTACTCTCAAGCGAAGTAAGAGGCCGGTCATGTTTAGCCGGGGTTGCAAGATGTTCTTATTGAACCCAATGTATTCATCTCCGGAGGTACATTGTCGGAACGGTGGTTGCGCATACCTTACCATGGAATTTCATTCTCCAATAAGATCCTGCGGTTTTGATTATATACTATGCATATGGAACGTGAGATGCAAGTGTTCCGCTAGTTTGATATTTACTTGTATTTAGACACTATTATAACATCAGAAAAAGATATGATTTAAAAAAAATGTTTTGGGTTATCTTAAGATAAAAATCATCTTTATTTATGTGTGGACTTGGTCTTATGATTTTCCATTTCCTTTAGAAAATAATTTTTAACTTTTATATCAAGTTGGATGATGCTTATAAATTTTGCGAGTTTTCTCATTCTGGTTCACCGGACTGATTCAGCTTTTGTAATGCTCGGGTTAGACCGTACAGGTTCAGGTTAAGATGCTATGGATTTCAAAACACGTGTTGGAGGAACTCAAATATATGTTATATTTATTCCGATGTGTGTTGTATATGAGGACAGATTATTATAACTGTTCAGATATATTGATGTACTCTGGTAATTGTAAGTATTTATCTCAAGCTCTCAATAAATTTTTATTTCTATATTATGTTTTATTCCGTTGCGATGTCAGACTCTGTGTTGGTTCTTCTTCTTCTTCTTCTATTCTAATATTTCTTTCTGTCTTATCTCACCCTCTAATTTCTTTCATTAACTATCTGATGTTTTTGATACTTGATTTCTGAAAAGTTATATGGGAATATGTATTATTGTTGGAATTCGGGCGTCAAATTCACTAGGTCGTTACAGTGGTATCAGAGCATAAGGTTTAGTTATAACCTTAGCTCTGTGGCGTAACTCAATAGAGATGGGGTTATGAATAAGACAAATGTTTTGTAGATTTTATACAAATGTTTTATATTGTGTTATTTGATCAGTTCGATTTTGAACTACCTATTGACACGATATTGTTTTGTAAAGAGGGTAAAGGAAATAATTTTTCCCAAACTATATTTTTATTGTAAAAGAAAATTATTTAGATATTGATTTGTTTGGTTGATTTGAATGGAATTCAAATTAGTTAAAAAAATTGAATGGTTTGATATAACCCGAAGAGATTTTATGTATGGAAGTTATGAATAAGAATTTTAATTTGGGATTAAAATGAATTAGAATGCAACTTAAATAAGTTAAATAAAATTTGAAGAGGAATTGGATGATATTGGAATTAAAATCAGAATTTGGAATTTTAATTGTCAGTAAACTAATTTGGAAAATAAATTAGTCAACTGAATATGAATTGGAACTCAACTTGGTTAAGTAAAGATAAATTGGACATTGATTTAATTATAATGAAATGGGAATAAATCTGATATAAATCAATTGATATTAAACTCAAGTGAATACAAGTAAATATTAATCTTGAATATAAATTCACTTGAAATGGAATCCATATGAATTCGGTATAATTAAATCCATTTTAAGTCGGAATCCATTTTAAGTCGGAATCCATTTTAAGTCGGAATACATTTAACCTAACATTCCATTTTATATCGAATCCATTTTAAGTCGGAATTTTGTGAAACAAGAATCATCCGGATCGATTTAATTATAATTTTCTTGTATAAGAGAAAAATGGAGATTTCGTGTTATAGATTGTGAGTTATATCCAATTCAAAATTTAAAATAGTCGCTATGGAATTATTTATAAATTATAACGATTTATTTAGTAAATTTAAACTCATTTTAAAAAGGATTTGAGCATAACTCGAGACAATGATCGAATTAAGCTACAAAACGAATTCCACTGAATTCATATTGATGTTTAGAGTCAGAATAGATATATAGTTTGTTATTTTTGGAGACTGGGTATTTTTGGTGTCCAAAATAGCATTGTTCTACGCGTATAACATCATAATTGATTGTCAAACGAACTTCGTTTTCAATGAAACTAATTTTATTATATCCGTAATGGTTGAGTGTTGTAGTGTTTCAAGTTATTTGGATTTATTTTGTGATTGTGGGCAATTTAAACACATGATTTTTCACATGTGAATTGTAATTGGATTTTTACAAACGACCTCGGAATTCGACGAAACCTGTTCAATTGTGTCCGGAATATTATTTTATGCTAGAATTAGGTGTTTTATCTTGATTAGAAATCATATGTGATGATTTTTACACAATACTTCACGACGAAGTTTTGTTAAATTATTATTTTATTTTAACCCTACTCATATATATACCCCAAAGATCGTCCAATGCTTACTATTCTATGTGAGTTAATAATTTTTATGCCGCAACTACGAAGAACGGAAATTCATTTGTTTTCTTCCCCTATTTTCACCAAATCTGTTCAACTTTTCAAAAACTTCACAACCACAAACTTTTTCAGTGTGTTGAGACCATTAAGATGAACGGAGGTGATCTGATATGGGCGGTCGTGGTGGTCGAAAAGGAGCTCGAAGGGTGTGGCGTTTTCGCAGCAACTGCCGGCGTAAGGCAGGCTCGGGCGAGGTGAGGCTCACGATGAAGGAGTACAATGCTACGGTGCTCCTGTCGATGGTGTCAGATGGGTCGACGATGGATTGGTGGTTGAGATGGCGGTCATTTTTGGATGGCAGATTATACCGATGCGTGAAGGATGTCTAAAAGGGTAACAGAAGCGAGATGACACATGAAACAGTATGGCCAGTGAACAATGATGCAACGTGTGTAGTTAAATAGTACCGGGCACCATTTTTATACAAAGCAGCGTAGAGATAATTTGAACTTGATGACAACATTTTTAATGTGGTGCAGTTTTTTTTGGGGACTGGGAGAAAATAAGGCGGGATGTAACGACCCGCATTCTATGCATCAGAGGATCGTAGAATATTTATTTATTTCTCATGCGAAGTCGTATGGTCATGTAACTTTGGGAGACGACTATTGGGGTCATTTCCCATGTTCTTGATTTTTGCCGATTTTTAAATGACCATTTTGCCCCTAGCTGATCTTGTTTCGGCCATAACTTTTGATTGGTAAGGAGTTTTGACCTGAAACCACTTCCATTGGATTTAGATGATGGTTTACAATTCCCCAGAGTGGTCACATTAGCCAAACGGACTCACCGTTTGGGAGATATGGCTGAAACAATGTTTAGAAGGTGAAAAACTGCTTAACCGGGTTTAATTGGGTAGTTAATAGCTAGGCCCAATGGGGAATTTCGGAATTAATGGTATATAGGGTCTGATTAGGGTTAGAAAACATTTCTTTAGACGCTTTTTCAGCCGCCACTTTCATTCTTGGAACCCTAGTAATGGCCACCAACATCTAGAATCACCTCTAATCACTTTCTAATCAAGTATTAACCTAATCTTCACCAAATTAAGGAGAAATAGCACCAAATCAAGGTCGGAACTTCTGTATAGCCTTGGGAACAATGCCAAACAGAGGATAATTTCAGATTTGGTATTTTATTTGTGGCTAAAGTGAGTAATTTGCATAGTTCCTCACTAATTATGGTTAATTAAGGGTATTTAGTGTTAATTAGCGAATTTAAACATGATTACATTCTGGAAAAATATTTATAAATTTCAAAATATTGTTTTAGGACTTTATTAGAAAATTTGGTTAAGTTTTGCTAATCATATCATTAGTTATGCTTAAACATGATTAAGGGAAATATGGTTTTTTTTAGGTATGTTTGATCCATTTTGACATGTTAATTCATTGTTTTGGTGTTTATGGTTAGTTCTTTTTGTTGCTATGACTGTATGGTATGCTTTGTGATTGATTAAAAGAGTTAGAAAGATCGAAAACGTCGTCGTATGGCGTAAAACAGTCGTTGGAAAAATTGCAGGAAATGTGCAGAGTTTCGGACCGGATCGGATCGGGTATGGGGCTCGAATCGGATAAGGGAACTAGGCAAAGGGATTTGATTCGGATCGGAACTTGTCACCTGAGAAGACTTGGCAAGAAGGAAGGCCATTTGCATTGAGTTGTGGTTGGGATCGGATCAAAGCTTGGCATGGGGATCGGATCAGACTAGAGCTAGGGAGCGGGATCGGATCGGAGGACCAAGGAGACCAGGAACGCCCAACCGAATCGATTTGACGTGGAGAACCCCATATATCGAACCGAACTGGATTGATGACCAAGGAGTGGAGCAAGCCGAATCGAACCGAAGGTGGAGTGCCACAACCGAACCGACCTGGGGGGTGTTGACCGAACCGAATGGATGACCAGGAGTTGAGGCATGTCGAACCGAACCAAGAGAAAACCACCAAACCGAACTAGATGTATGCTAATACTTCTACGTGATGACTCTTCTGAAGACTAACTCCAATTCGACCAAAACCCGAGATGCAAAGTATGTCCAAATAGGAAATTTGCACTCGGGATCCAGTTGGGAACCAACGAGTTGACTTCATGATTGGACTTTGCTGTGGGACGTGTGCTAAGGGGTTATCGACGTCCATAAATTTGATTCACCACAAAGACGAATGTTAGACTACAGATCAGTGCAGCGGGGTAGATGTTACTCCATGGGGCAGAGTGATCGTAGCATGGCTATGAGCCAGTGCAGTGAAGTCGTCATGACTTCATGGGGTAGAGTGGACATAGCAAGGACTAGTAGCTATGGATCAGTGCAGTGGAGTCGCCATGACTCCATGGGGCAGAGTGATCATAGCAAGGATTTGGGTGATCAAAGCGGTGGATATCATATGCTTTACGCACTGAGTGAGAGATGTGAGGATGTTTGATATGCTTGATTGTTTGACATCACTATGACATGCACACCCCCTCCCCCGTATCTTTATACCTTATGTTTAGTGGCACCTTAGAGTATTGAGCGGTATGTTGTGCTAACTCTTTGGTACCAGGTCCAAGTTCAGGTATGGTTTAGTATACCTGTTATTATTCTGTTTTGCTGCTTATCGCTCATACCAGACTTTTGTCTGACCTAGAGTTTTATGTCTCTTCTTATTACTCTGGGTGCTCTTAAACGAGCAGACTAGAGACAGGTTAGATGGTATGCATGAGTAGCTGTACTGGAGATGAGCAGGAGGCTCCCACGTATGATATATATAGATATTCTCCCTGTGTTGCTGTTGGTCACTACTTTGGGCATTAGTAGTGTACCTTATTTATTTTCTTTAGAGGCAATTTTCAAAAGTTGTAATAATGATGATGTGGATCATAAGCTGTATTTTGGATTTCCGCTGCTATGATGATTTTGGTTTAGTTTTCAGCTTATGCACTGCCTCGCCTGTTTTATGTCAAGTATGTTATTATTATATTTTATTCCATGCGCTGTGAGACGTTCTACAGGTTCCTTATTAGTTCAAATCCCTTTCTTTGGCAACCGTCCCGTGCTGGTTAGACATCGGCACAGCGCACTGTCATTGGAAATGTCGGCTGGTGTAAAGACCCGCAACTTCCCCGTAAAGGAAAGCGTCGGATAGTTCGAGAACAAACCACAACAGAACACATATCAAAGAACACTTCATTATATATTACAACAATGCATCAGATTACAAGAATATTCAGGGTATAAACGAATATTACACAGAAATATCAGAGATTTAAATTACATCTAAATACATAGCAGCGGAAAATAATACAATACACAACTAGAATGAGATATACGGATACAAAGCTTTCCGGATATCGTTCCAGCTGTAAACCAGGATCCTGTGAATATAAATCTGCAAAAACCAAAACTACTAGCTGCCCGTGTCAAAATAAGGGCACCCAGAGTTTAGGTTAAAACAATAAACTCCAGGTCAGTCATGGGACTGGTGTGAGAACTAAAACAGTTATAATTCTTTATTTTAAAGTTCGGTAAATCAAGGGACCACGCCGTATAACACGGAACGGGTTTCCTCCCAAGAATACCAGTGCATAAAACAAACAGCGCAATGCTAAATAAAGAAAAGTGAAGCTGTTATAAGACCCAGGTCCCATCACACAATGCAACGCAGCCGAGATAGGGTTTTTCCTTATAACAGCCAAAGAATGGTTGATACGGTTAAAACAAATCGTTTGATACTATTATAAGTGCATAGTGCATAAAACAACTTCAAATCATAAGTATCAATCATAGGCGGCATGAGCGTCCCATGCCACTATGTCGCCATATATAGGTTTACAAATAAAACCGCAAAGTCACGTATTTGGAAATTGGATTTCCGTCTATGAAGTGAGGCAAAAGATAGTCCTCAACCGATTCGAGACTGCCTAGCCCGAGTCTCAGGATCAGAGCTCGAGTGACCCTTGGATCGTCAGGGTCGGTCCACCGATGTGGATTAAAATGCCTGAACACTACGTTTCCCCACCCTTTGGGGCGTAAATGAGCCAACAAATGACTCCATCGGACCCGGATCGTCCGATCAAACCGAGGCGCCTCGCAACAGCAACAACCACATAAGTCAAACTCGTCAGGGCGTGTAAAACCACTGACGCCACTTCTAGCTAGGAGGAAACGCAGGCCCTCCCTGAGGTCCGTCTCCCGTTTTTGGTTCATACCGGGTGTGAAACTCGCGAATTCACTTTACACAAAGCTGTGCCACACAGGCTGTGCTTTGATCATCACCACAAGACTTTGCTTTTCAACAGAAGCCTCGATCTATTGCCACTTAGGCATGCCACACAGGCAATTCACTCCATGCGTTTGATATCCATCAATATATAACCCCTGAGCTCGTACGTCTCAGAGAAGGGCGTTAAGCAAGAGAATAAATTCTCCGCCGCCAAGCAGATATATATTTAATAGAAATCAATCGCACGGACTAAAATCCAATGTCAGACACACAGTCCATTTACAAGTCCGTTCTGGGTCTGAACGAAACCGGGGGCACCTAGTACCCCGCATATCCATCGATCTCCAAGTACGTCTGGACGATCCCTAACTGTTTCCATCTTCTTGGGTGTACAGCCCAATCAAGATCATCAGTAATCACCCAAACGACATGAAGACTTCCGGTCTTCGACCATCGTCTTCATCTTCGACACCACGTCGAATCAGTTATTCAGAATGGGATAAACCTGGTCTTTCTGAATAACTCGCGTATAAATTATAAAAGTGTTACACAAACACAACATACGCCTCATTCCAATTCAGAATATTCTTTTATTCAAATATTCCTATACTTTGGAAAAAGTTCCCATTAATTTTATCCAAGATAAATTCTTTAAATTTATTCTTTAATCTCCTTTGAATATCAATTCAAACTAGTCGGGATTAGCGAACCACACCGAAGTAATTATTTATTTTATTTCCCAATCCCAACCTATTCATCCCATGAAGTAAAACTGGTAATACTTCATATCTAACACCACAGTGTTATCGGTAAATTCAATTACCATTTCACGTTCAAATCTAATTAAAGATTTAACCATCGCCTAGAGCAAAACTGGTGATACTCCATTTTCGATCATCTCAATCTAATTAAAGATTCATTAAAACTCCACTTAGTTTTAATCTTTAACTGGGTTAAAGAATCAGTGTCATTTAAAACACGGTTCACGATAAACCCAAAATCACATTCCATTAATTATCGGGTTAAAGAACAAGTGTTATTTAAAACGCTGTTCACGATAAACCCAAAAATCAATACCAATTCAATTCCAATTAAATATCGTTTAATTGGTACACTTCATTAAATCTAAATAAAAAGATTTAATCTTTTCACAACTAGGTTCAAGAACAGTGTTAGTGAAGACACCATTCGCGACAAACCCAAATCACATTTGATATTCAATACAAGGCTCTGAATAGAAAATATATCGGCTTATATTCAATATCAAATTCTACGACTAACAAATGTCGTATTGGAAATAACGATATAAATATATATCTTTCAAATTTCCATAACAACATCTGTATAATCACGAATTCCAACATCGAAATATTCCGAAGACAATTTCGATTCAAATCCACTCCAATGCAATCATTGGAAATTTTGGTTATTTTCAAAACCCTTTTCAAATTCAATTTATTTATTTAAAAATAAATAGAATTATAATTCTAGTTCAAAACTAGTTCATTTCGATAAAAATTTATTTTTATCTTTTCAAATATGGAGTTTTTCATCCCAAATCTTCACAAATCATTTCTTATGATTTTACACAAATTATTACTATTTTTAATAATTTTATCAAGGCCCGTACAGTCGATTTCCATCAATGGCCATCGAACTGCACTTATAGCGACCTTTTTCAAATTTGATTTGGACATAATTCCAAATCCAACCGTTAGATTTCTAATTTCTAATATTCGTTAGAAAGCTCTTTTCGATACGAACCCAACGGTTCCGGTTTTAGGAGAATCCGACGGTCGGATCTCCCGTGATGTCCGTTTGAAATAAATGGTCGAAATTCACGAACTGCCGCGGCGCGGCGCGTTCTATTCAGGCCATTATATTATATATATAATATATACTTCGTCGATTTCTATTTAAAACGAATTATATAAATAGTTTTGAATTCGTTTCAAAAACAATTTCAACTTCCTTTTCAATTCAAATCAAAATTGAATTCTTCTTTATAAATTCGTTTTAAAATTCATTTCTATTCAATTCAATTTGAATTCAATTCAATTCACTTTCAATTCAATTCGAATTCGTTTTCAATTCAATTCATTTCGAAATCGTTTTCAATTCAATTCATTTCGAAATCGTTTTCAATTCATTTCATTTCGAAATCGTTTTCAATTCATTTCATTTCGAAATCGTTTTCAATTCATTTCATTTCGAAATCGTTTTCAATTCATTTCATTTCGAAATCGTTTTCAATTCAATTCATTTCGAAATCGTTTTCAATTCATTTCATTTCGAAATCGTTTTCAATTCAATTCATTTCGAAATCGTTTTCAATTCATTTCATTTCGAAATCGTTTTCAATTCAATTCATTTAGAAATCGTTTTCAATTCATTTCATTTCGAAATCGTTTTCAATTCATTTCATTTCGAAATCGTTTTCAATTCATTTCATTTCGAAATCGCTTTCAATATTCATTTTAAAATGAATAAAATCGATATAAATATCGTTCACGTCAAAATGGCGTCAATCTAATCAACACGGCTTCATATATTGATATTTTCAAATATTCCATTTCGAATATTTCTATTTCAAATATTTCTATTTTAAAACTGGAATGAGGCCCAATCAATTACCATATAAAGTTATTATATGGATTTTCATACAACACATGTATAATAGCATTGAAAAATAATCAACCATCAACCAAAGTGCACTACACTGTATAAGCATCAAATATAGATATCTAACGCTTATAACAGCCTGTCAATCAATCGATCGACATATTTAATCAATCAGGATGAGTGAACTTCAAATTTCATCCCAACACCCGTGTGGGGTTTCAAACAATCAAACACAGATTTTATTTGTGCAGTTGGGCGATGTGTGAAATTTATCGACCCAATCAATATCAGTCAAATCAGTGTATATACAAACAAATCGGCCGATTTGTTTATAACTATTCATTTATTCCCATTCACGTTAAAAATTATATTTTTAACGATAAAACATTTTATTTCAACCTATGAATTTCTATTCAATTCATTTACACAATAAAATGATATTTTTATTTTCTAACATATTTTAGAAAATTTCGGCGGCATAACGGCACGATACTAGAACGGGACAAGGCCTAGCCTTATCCCCGGTCTAGTGAAGGCCCACGCCATTCACATATCAATCAAATCAATTTCATTATGCAAACCACAAAATTTGGAGTAAGAGTCTAACCTAGCCTTACTCCTTCGCCTTATAACGGTGCACGTCTAATCCTAACCAATTTATCGATTCGATTTTTTTCACACCACAAACCACATTCAAACCAATATCGCAATCAATCACCAAACAGTCAAACAAACAAGTCCATGGTCTGTGGACGATTGTGTCGGGTGCTATTAAGCACCGTCTGCATCCTAGTATACATATATAACTAGAAAAATAAATTGAAAGGTGAGAAATTCTCACCTATAGCTATCCTAGCTCCCCGGCACTTCATTTGCAGAAGTCTTCGTCGTTTCGCCTTTTTGTCACCTTCGTTGCTGCTTTCACTACATACGTAAAAATCACATTTTTACTTCGCTATTCAATATATAAAAATCGAATTTTTACTTCGAAGTTCAATATATAAAAATGCTATTATTCTATCGAAGTTCAATATATAAAAATTCTATTTTTCTATCGAAGTTCAATATATAAAAATTCTATTTTTCTATCGAAGTTCAATATATAAAAATTCTATTTTTCTATCGAAGTTCAATATATAAAAATTCTATTTTTCTACATCGTTATTCCATATATAAAGATTATATTTTTAAACCTCTACTTTGAATATAAAGATTATATTTTTAAGCCGCTAAGATCTAATTTTTATCTCGTCAAAAATCTTATTTTTCCTACAACAAAATTCTAAACTTTTTCTACCTCCTACGAATTCAAAATTCCTTCGAATAAAAATCATATTTTCATGATTAAAAATCAAAGCTTTAAGAGAAAAAGAAAAATCTAATCTTTTTAACCAATAAAAATCAAACCTTTTTATTAATAAAAACTTAACTTTAAAACGATAAAAATCTATAATTTCTACTTATAAAAATCAGTTTTATATACTTTAAAAAAAAATCAGTTTTATATACTTAAAAAAATCAGTTTCTTTTTAAAGTTAAAATAAAAAAAAAAAAATTCAGTTTCTTTATCCCTAAAATCGAAATTAGGTTTTAAAGTAAATAAAAAAAAAATCGGTTAACTTACAGGGGGGGCTGCGTCGGTCGTCGGCTGGGGAGGGGAGGTGCGCCATCGCTCAGGCGAAGGAGGGGGGGATGCGGTTGTCGGGGTGTGGCTGCGTGGGGGGGGGGGGGGGGGGGGCTTGCTCGCCTGATCGGAGGTGCGGCTTCCGATTGGAAGGGGGGTTTTACGGGGAAAAGGAGGAGGCGGTTAAATCGGAGGAGGGAGAGAAGGTGGGGGGGAGGGGTGGCGCGATCGCCTACCTCCGGCGGTGCAGCGCCAGGGGCGGCGGCTCCCTCCGCGTTCTTCTTTTTTTTTTCATTTTTTTTCCTCTGATTTATGTTCTAACGGGGGGGCCTGATATAAGGGAAGAAGAATATTTTTTATTTATTTATTTAAATATTTATTTAATTATTTTATTTTCAAAGAGGTTGACTTTTACATACAACCTCTAAACGAGGCCCACCGCCTGTCGTCCATAGTGTTTTACCCCCATTCCGACCACAATGGGATATGTCTCGCAAGCTGATTCGATCGTCTCGATAAGTTTCCGTTGAATTTACATTTAAATCGCTATATTGAATTTTAAACGTACATTTCAAATTACCGGGGTCACATTTTAACTCTAAAAATTCTCGAAAAATATTTTCTAGCTTCGTATTGACGATTCGGTCCTAACAAAACTAGTTTCGTCGAATTCTGAGACTGTTAGAAAAATGGCCAATTTCCAGTCTATTAAAATCAACTGAAATGGTCAAAACACGTTTTCCTCTGCCACGCTCACATACTGATTCAGAAAATTATAAAATTTAAAACCTAGCAATAACTCGACATCACGGACCCAACAAAAGTGGTTTCGTCGAAATCCGAGGTCATTTGCAAAATGTCCATTTTTAAGGGCCTGAATTCCATAGCGACTATTCAGAATTTTCAACTGGACATATCTTATCATTCCCGCTACGAAATTTTGATTTGTCGGATTCGTTGGAAAGATATTATCAATTAGATCCTAATGTTTTTGGTTTCACTAAAATCCGGATTGTTTTGCACCCGGTACATTCAGTTGAAGTTTGAAATCGAATTATCGAACTACCGCGCCATTTTCAATTATATTTATAATTATATATAATTATTTATATTCTAACGACGACGCGTATAATATATACGTTCGAATTATATTCAAAATAAATTTCTCGTCGATATTATTTAAAATAATTCATTTTAAATAATCAAAATTCGCTAAAATTGCCAAAATAAAAAATTTAAACTGGCCCAGATTTTACGGGTTGTTACAATCTCCCCCACTTAAAACTTTTCGTCCCCGAAAAGGAACAAAGTCGAAAGTGGTTTGATTAATCAACTCTACGTTCGATCAGGCTCCCATTCTCCAACTCTTTAGTTTCTGAGAATTTTCAAAATTTCAAAAATTTGGCTAACACCCTAAATTTTCGAAAAATTTCGCCATAACCTCCCCTGCACCGGGAGCATCGGGGAATTTCAAATAGCTTCCCCGGTCCTTCAGATCTCAAAAAGAAAAAGAAAAAGCCAAGCGGCTAGCCAATAGGCTCACAAAATCATCATCACCCAAACAAAACAGTAAATTATGTAGTAAACATGTACCTATTTGTCGGGCAAACAAATTTTATTCTCTGGCTCTAGCCTCCTTGCTATGACCTGTTCAATGTAAGTATATGTATATGCAAACAAATGCGACCAAATTTCAATACAATTCAATATTCGATTCAATTAGGCTACATGGCTAAAAATTAGCAAAAAAATAAACAAACAACACAAACATCAATCAATTAGTGGATTAACGTTTTCAAATTCATAATTTTGATACATATACTGAAAATCTTGTTTTTGATGCCAATTCACAACAAGGTGTTCTAACTATATAAGTTTTGGTTCTCACACCAGTCTAATGGAAATATATAGATATCACACTTTCGTTACTCGAAAATAAATGCTGGTGATGGTATACTTCATCATCAGGACCATGTCCGGGCGACTAGAGTGTGAATCTATATCTATCCAATATATTAAAATTTCGAATATACGTTCATGACGCGTATATGCAAAACCTTTATATACTAGATTGTCCATATCCAAAATAAATAAATAATCAAATACGTATAAAACGATTTAAATTTTCAAAACAAAATTGTTTTCATTTGAAAAATATACTCTTCACACTCGTTCTAGGATACTACTGATCCTATCTCTAACGAGTCATTCTAATCGGATATTACTAATCCAATATCTGATGAATTCTTTCGTATGGTTCTAATGTGTCTTGTTCTCGAGCTTTGTAAACCAAAGCTCTGATACCACGTGTAAAGACCCGCAACTTCCCCGTAAAGGAAAGCGTCGGATAGTTCGAGAACAAACCACAACAGAACACATATCAAAGAACACTTCATTATATATTACAACAATGCATCAGATTACAAGAATATTCGGGGTATAAACGAATATTACATAGAAATATCAGAGATTTAAATTACATCTAAATACATAGCAGCAGAAAATAATACAATACACAACTAGAATGAGATATACGGATACAAAGCTTTCCGGATATCGTTCCAGCTGTAAACCAGGATCCTGTGAATATAAATCTGCAAAAACCAAAACTACTAGCTGCCCGTGTCAAAATAAGGGCACCCAGAGTTTAGGTTAAAACAATAAACTCCAGGTCAGTCATGGGACTGGTGTGAGAACTAAAACAGTTATAATTCTTTATTTTAAAGTTCGGTAAATCAAGGGACCACGCCGTATAACACGGAATGGGTTTCCTCCCAAGAATACCAGTGCATAAAACAAACAGCGCAATGCTAAATAAAGAAAAGTGAAGCTGTTATAAGACCCAGGTCCCATCACACAATGCAACGCAGCCGAGGATAGGGTTTTTCCTTATAACAGCCAAAGAATGCTTGATACGGTTAAAACAAATCGTTTGATACTATTATAAGTGCATAGTGCATAAAACAACTTCAAATCATAAGTATCAATCATAGGCGGCATGAGCGTCCCATGCCACTATGTCGCCATATATAGGTTTACAAATAAAACCGCAAAGTCACGTATTTGGAAACTGGATTTCCGTCTATGAACCGAGGCAAAAGATAGTCCTCAACCGATTCGAGACTGCCTAGCCCGAGTCTCAGGATCAGAGCTCGAGTGACCCTTGGATCGTCAGGGCCGGTCCACCGATGTGGATTAAAATGCCTGAACACTACGTTTCCCCACCCTTTGGGGCGTAAATGAGCCAACAAATGACTCCATCGGACCCGGATCGTCCGATCAAACCGAGGCGCCTCGCAACAGCAACAACTACATAAGTCAAACTCGTCAGGGCGTGTAAAACCACTGACGCCACTTCTAGCTAGGAGGAAACGCAGGCCCTCCCTGAGGTCCGTCTCCCGTTTTTGGTTCATACCGGGTGTGAAACTCGCGAATTCACTTTACACAAAGCTGTGCCACACAGGCTGTGCTTTGATCATCACCACAAGACTTTGCTTTTCAACAGAAGCCTCGATCTATTGCCACTTAGGCATGCCACACAGGCAATTCACTCCATGCGTTTGATATCCATCAATATATAATCCCTGAGCTCGTACGTCTCAGAGAAGGGCGTTAAGCAAGAGAATAAATTCTCCGCCGCCAAGCAGATATATATTTAATAGAAATCAATCGCACGGACTAAAATCCAATGTCAGACACACAGTCCATTTACAAGTCCATTCTGGGTCTGAACGAAACCGGGGGCACCTAGTACCCCGCATATCCATCGATCTCCAAGTACGTCTGGACGATCCCTAACTGTTTCCATCTTCTTGGGTGTACAGCCCAATCAAGATCATCAGTAATCACCCAAACGACATGAAGACTTCCGGTCTTCGACCATCGTCTTCATCTTCGACACCACGTCGAATCAGTTATTCAGAATGGGATAAACCCGGTCTTTCTGAATAACTCGCGTATAAATTATAAAAGTGTTACACAAACACAACATACGCCTCATTCCAATTCAGAATATTCTTTTATTCAAATATTCCTATACTTTGGAAAAAGTTCCCATTAATTTTATCCAAGAAAAATTCTTTAAATTTATTCTTTAATCTCCTTTGAATATCAATTCAAACTAGTCGGGATTAGCGAACCACACCGAAGTAATTATTTATTTTATTTCCCAATCCCAACCTATTCATCCCATGAAGTAAAACTGGTAATACTTCATATCTAACACCACAGTGTTATCGGTAAATTCAATTACCATTTCACGTTCAAATCTAATTAAAGATTTAACCATCGCCTGGAGCAAAACTGGTGATACTCCATTTTCGATCATCTCAATCTAATTAAAGATTCATTAAAACTCCACTTAATTTTAATCTTTAACTGGGTTAAAGAATCAGTGTCATTTAAAACACGGTTCACGATAAACCCAAAATCACATTCCATTAATTATCGGGTTAAAGAACAAGTGTTATTTAAAACGCTGTTCACGATAAACCCAAAAATCAATACCAATTCAATTCCAATTAAATATCGTTTAATTGGTACACTTCATTAAATCTAAATAAAAAGATTTAATCTTTTCACAACTAGGTTCAAGAACAGTGTTAGTGAAGACACCATTCGCGACAAACCCAAATCACATTTGATATTCAATACAAGGCTCTGAATAGAAAATATATCGGCTTATATTCAATATCAAATTCTACGACTAACAAATGTCGTATTGGAAATAACGATATAAATATATATCTTTCAAATTTCCATAACAACATCTGTATAATCACGAATTCCAACATCGAAATATTCCGAAGACAATTTCGATTCAAATCCACTCCAATGCAATCATTGGAAATTTTGGTTATTTTCAAAACCCTTTTCAAATTCAATTTATTTATTTAAAAATAAATAGAATTATAATTCTAGTTCAAAACTAGTTCATTTCGATAAAAATTTATTTTTATCTTTTTAAATATGGAGTTTTTCATCCCAAATCTTCACAAATCATTTCTTATGATTTTACACAAATTATTACTATTTTTAATAATTTTATCAAGGCCCGTACAGTCGATTTCCATCAATGGCCATCGAACTGCACTTATAGCGACCTTTTTCAAATTTGATTTGGACATAATTCCAAATCCAACCGTTAGATTTCTAATTTCTAATATTCGTTAGAAAGCTCTTTTCGATACGAACCCAACGGTTCTGGTTTTAGGAGAATCCGACGGTCGGATCTCCCGTAATGTCCGTTTGAAATAAATGGTCGAAATTCACGAACTGCCGCGGCGCGTTCTATTCAGGCCATTATATTATATATATAATATATACTTCGTCGATTTCTATTTAAAACGAATTATATAAATAGTTTTGAATTCATTTCAAAAACAATTTCAACTTCCTTTTCAATTCAAATCAAAATTGAATTCTTCTTTATAAATTCGTTTTAAAATTCATTTCTATTCAATTCAATTTGAATTCAATTCAATTCACTTTCAATTCAATTCGAATTCGTTTTCAATTCAATTCATTTCGAAATCGTTTTCAATTCAATTCATTTCGAAATCGTTTTCAATTCATTTCATTTCGAAATCGTTTTCAATTCATTTCATTTCGAAATCGTTTTCAATTCATTTCATTTCGAAATCGTTTTCAATTCATTTCATTTCGAAATCGTTTTCAATTCATTTCATTTCGAAATCGTTTTCAATTCAATTCATTTCGAAATCGTTTTCAATTCATTTCATTTCGAAATCGTTTTCAATTCAATTCATTTCGAAATCGTTTTCAATTCATTTCATTTCGAAATCGTTTTCAATTCAATTCATTTCGAAATCGTTTTCAATTCATTTCATTTCGAAATCGTTTTCAATTCATTTCATTTCGAAATCGTTTTCAATTCATTTCATTTCGAAATCGCTTTCAATATTCATTTTAAAATGAATAAAATCGATATAAATATCGTTCACGTCAAAATGGCGTCAATCTAATCAACACGGCTTCATATATTGATATTTTCAAATATTCCATTTCGAATATTTCTATTTCAAATATTTCTATTTTAAAACTGGAATGAGGCCCAATCAATTACCATATAAAGTTATTATATGGATTTTTATACAACACATGTATAATAGCATTGAAAAATAATCAACCATCAACCAAAGTGCACTACACTGTATAAGCATCAAATATAGATATCTAACGCTTATAACAGCCTGTCAATCAATCGATCGACATATTTAATCAATCAGGATGAGTGAACTTCAAATTTCATCCCAACACCCGTGTGGGGTTTCAAACAATCAAACACAGATTTTATTTGTGCAGTTGGGCGATGTGTGAAATTTATCGACCCAATCAATATCAGTCAAATCAGTGTATATACAAACAAATCGGCCGATTTGTTTATAACTATTCATTTATTCCCATTCACGTTAAAAATTATATTTTTAACGATAAAACATTTTATTTCAACCTATGAATTTCTATTCAATTCATTTACACAATAAAATGATATTTTTATTTTCTAACATATTTTAGAAAATTTCGGCGGCATAACGGCACGATACTAGAAACGGGACAAGGCCTAGCCTTATCCCCGGTCTAGTGAAGGCCCACGCCATTCACACATCAATCAAATCAATTTCATTATGCAAACCACAAAATTTGGAGTAAGAGTCTAACCTAGCCTTACTCCTTCGCCTTATAACGGCGCACGTCTAATCCTAACCAATTTATCGATTCGATTTTTTTCACACCACAAACCACATTCAAACCAATATCGCAATCAATCACCAAACAGTCAAACAAACAAGTCCATGGTCTGTGGACGATTGTGTCGGGTGCTACTAAGCACCGTCTGCATCCTAGTATACATATATAACTAGAAAAATAAATTGAAAGGTGAGAAATTCTCACCTATAGCTATCCTAGCTCCCCGGCACTTCATTTGCAGAAGTCTTCGTCGTTTCGCCTTTTTGTCACCTTCGTTGCTGCTTTCACTACATACGTAAAAATCACATTTTTACTTCGCTATTCAATATATAAAAATCGAATTTTTACTTCGAAGTTCAATATATAAAAATGCTATTATTCTATCGAAGTTCAATATATAAAAATTCTATTTTTCTATCGAAGTTCAATATATAAAAATTCTATTTTTCTATCGAAGTTCAATATATAAAAATTCTATTTTTCTATCGAAGTTCAATATATAAAAATTCTATTTTTCTACATCGTTATTCCATATATAAAGATTATATTTTTAAACCTCTACTTTGAATATAAAGATTATATTTTTAAGCCGCTAAGATCTAATTTTTATCTCGTCAAAAATCTTATTTTTCCTACAACAAAATTCTAAACTTTTTCTACCTCCTACGAATTCAAAATTCCTTCGAATAAAAATCATATTTTCATGATTAAAAATCAAAGCTTTAAGAGAAAAAGAAAAATCTAATCTTTTTAACCAATAAAAATCAAACCTTTTTATTAATAAAAACTTAACTTTAAAATGATAAAAATCTATAATTTCTACTTATAAAAATCAGTTTTATATACTTTAAAAAAAATCAGTTTTATATACTTAAAAAAAATCAGTTTCTTTTTAAAGTTAAAAAAAAAAAAAAAAATTCAGTTTCTTTATCCCTAAAATCGAAATTAGGTTTTAAAGTAAATAAAAAAAATCGGTTAACTTACAGGGGGGCTGCGTCGGTCGTCGGCTGGGGAGGGGAGGTGCGCCATCGCTCAGGTGAAGGAGGGGGGATGCGGTTGTCGGGGTGTGGCTGCGTGGGGGGGGGGGGGCTTGCTCGCCTGATCGGAGGTGCGGCTTCCGATTGGAAGGGGGGTTTTACGGGGAAAAGGAGGAGGCGGTTAAATCGGAGGAGGGAGAGAAGGTGGGGGGGAGGGGTGGCGCGATCGCCTACCTCCGACGGTGCAGCGCCAAGGGCGGCGGCTCCCTCCGCGTTCTTCTTTTTTTTTTCATTTTTTTTTCCTCTGATTTATGTTCTAACGGGGGGGGGGCCTGATATAAGTGAAGAAGAATTTTTTTTTTATTTATTTAAATATTTATTTAATTATTTTATTTTCAAAGAGGTTGACTTTTACATACGACCTCTAAACGAGGTCCACCGCCTGTCGTCCATAGTGTTTTACCCCCATTCCGAACACAATGGGATATGTCTCGCAAGCTGATTCGATCGTCTCGATAAGTTTCCGTTGAATTTACATTTAAATCGCTATATTGAATTTTAAACGTACATTTCAAATTACCGGGGTCACATATTAACTCTAAAAATTCTCGAAAAATATTTTCTAGCTTCGTATTGACGATTCGGTCCTAACAAAACTAGTTTCGTCGAATTCTGAGACCGTTAGAAAAATGGCCAATTTCCAGTCGATTAAAATCAACTGAAATGGTCAAAACACGTTTTCCTCTGCCACGCTCACATACTGATTCAGAAAATTATAAAATTTAAAACCTAGCAATAACTCGACATCACGGACCCAACAAAAGTGGTTTCGTCGAAATCCGAGGTCATTTGCAAAATGTCCATTTTTAAGGGCCTGAATTCCATAGCGACTATTCAGAATTTTCAACTGGACATATCTTATCATTCCCGCTACGAAATTTTGATTTGTCGGATTCGTTGGAAAGATATTATCAATTAGATCCTAATGTTTTTGGTTTCACTAAAATCCGGATTGTTTTGCACCCGGTACATTCAGTTGAAGTTTGAAATCGAATTATCGAACTACCGCGCCATTTTCAATTCTATTTATAATTATATATAATTATTTATATTCTAACGACGACGCGTATAATATATACGTTCGAATTATATTCAAAATAAATTTCTCGTCGATATTATTTAAAATAATTCATTTTAAATAATCAAAATTCCCTAAAATTGTCAAAATAAAAATTTTAAACTGGCCCAGATTTTACGGGTTGTTACAGCTGGTGCAGGGCGGGCCGTCACATTTGGTATCAGAGCTCTAGGTTGCGTAGTTAACCTAGGGAAAGACACCAGAGAGAGATAATACGTATATGAGAGCGCGTATTTGTGATTATTTTGGTTTTCAAAAGCTATATATATACTATTAGTATAGCTAAGGATGAAGTCGCACTGCACTGACACCACAAAGAGGATGGTTAATCGTTTCTCTTTACAGATTGAACGATGAGCTGATATACGAGGGGTGCTGGTAGAGGAGCCAGTAATGGGAATGCTCCTGACATGAGGACTATGTTCACTGACTTCATGAGAGAGATGCTTAGGGACATTCATAGGGCAGTTCCTAATGCTGCTAATGGTGGTGGTGCAGCGGTGCAGGCGCCTAGGGCTGATTTCGCCAAGCTATGCAATGATTACACTAGTCTTGGTGGAAAGTCGTTCCACAGAACGGAATCGGCCATGGATGTTCAAGATTCGTTGGATAGCTGTGAGCGTATCTTCGAAGACTTGGGTATCGAGGATGCGATGAAGAGAAAGCTAACGTCCCATCAATTGCAAGGATGGGCAATGAATTGGTGGAATGTTATTAAGGCAGCTACTCCAGAGGATCAAGTTACATGGGATCAGTTTAAGGCCCGATTCAGTGATAAGTTCATCCCAGTTTCCCAGAAGTCAGAGTTGTTTAGGAAATTTCTGGAGCTTAAGCAGAATGGTAGGGCAGTCTCGGAGTACATTGCAGAGTTCGATACTTTATCGAAGTATGGATTATCTCTTACCGACACTCCCGAGAAGAAGAACGAGAAGTTCATAACTGGTTTGGATGGATACTTGGGGGAAAGGCTTATTAACCACATCGATGAGACGTTTGAATCGATTGTGGGGAAAGCATTGAGGTCAGAGAGTCTTTACCCTAAGACGAAAACTGAGGTTGCATCTGCAGAGGAGCCAAAGACACAAGCAAGCGGTAGAGGCAAGAACGGTTCTCGGAATAAGAGAAAGCAGAATCAGACCAAGGATGGCCAGAAGAAAAGGAATAAGAAAGATGTTGAGTGCTTCAGCTGTGGTAAGAAGGGCCACTATGCCAAAGAATGTCGGGCCAAGCCAGCGGATAGGAAGTGCTTCAACGGTGGCCAAGTTGGACATCATAAGGATAAGTGTCCGCAACCCCCTAAAGAAAAGCAGATTGTGAAAGCATATGCTATCAATGTTGTTCCTTCTTCGCCGAATGCCCTAACTGCGGCGGAGAAAGGAAATAATGTTGTCATTCAAGGTATGCTTTCTATTTATGATGTTCCTGTTCGAGTATTGTTTGATACCGGAGCTTCCTGTTCCTTCATATCTAGTGACCTGGTAGATAGGTTAGGATTGGAACCTGAGATAGTCGATAGACCTTTATCAGTGACGAACCCGATTGGTGGTTCGACTAGCCTTTGTATGATTTATCGTAATGTGGTCTTATCGAGTCATGGATGCATGTTTGTTTGTGATTGCTTTTTTTTGGGCTTTACTGGGTTTGGCATTATTTTGGGAGTCGATTGGCTCCAAAGACACGAGGTGGTGGTAGACTGTGAGGGCTTTTTGGTGACAGTTAGAGCGGATGATGGCGGAGGGTAGTGTTTGGTAGTCTACCTAGTGATGGGGTAATAGCTAGTTTTCTAAATTCCCTCGACATCTCGCATGATGAGTTGTCAGATGTGCCCGTGGCTGGCTAGTATCCGGACGTCTTCGAGGAAGTGACCGGACTTCCACCACATCGAGAGATTGAGTTCCATATTAATGTAGTCAAGATGCCAAACCTATAGTGATGCCACTTCGTCGTATGGCGCCAAGGGAGCAGCGAGAGCTCGGGGTGCAAGTAAGCGATCTTTTAAAGAAGGGATTTATCAAAAGAAGTGTTTCTAAGTAGGGAGCACCAGTTGTGTTTGCTACCAAGGCAGATGGTTCCCTTCGTTTGTGTGTGGACTACCGCGAGTTAAATAAGGTGACGAGGAAGAATAAGTATCCTCTACCGCGGATAGATGATTTGTTTGATCAGTTGAGTGGCGCGAGAGTGTTCTCCCAGTTGGATCTCGCGACAGGTTTTCATCATCTTAGAGTGGAAGCTGAGAGTATGGCTAAAACGACCTTCCGGACGCCGTCTGGATTTTATGAGTGGTTGGTCATGCCATTCGGGTTAACCAATGCACCAGCATATTTTGTGGATCTTATGAATAGGGTATTCAGGGATCAATTGAATAAGTTTGTTCTTGTGTTCGTAGACGATATCTTGGTTTATTCAAGGACAGAGGAAGAACACAAGGAACATTTGAGGATAATGATGGAGGTGTTGAGAAAACACCAATTGAAAGCAAAGTTTTCTAAGTGTCACTTCTGGAGGAGGGAAGTGAGATTCTTTGGCCATGTTGTTTCTGAGAATGGTATTGCCATGGACCCTGCGAAGGTGGCTACGGTACAGGATTGGTCTACGCCCAAGAATGCAATAGACGTAAGAAGTTTCTTGGGATTAGCTGAATATTATCGTAAGTTTATCCAAGACTTCTCCAAGATAGCAGCACCGTTGACTCTGTTGACCAAGAAGAATCAAGATTTCGTCTGGGACGAAAAGTGTGAAAATGCATTCAAGAGTCTAAAGGAAAAGTTGACATGTGCACCAGTGTTAGTCATTCCTAAGGGGAATGAAGAGATGACAGTATATACAGATGCATGTGGTACCGGACTAGGTGCTGTACTGATGCAAGGAGGTAGGGTTGTAGCTTATGCAAGGAGGCAATTGAAACCGCACGAGAGAAGATACCCTACCCATGATTTGGAATTAGCAGCGATCGTATTCGCGTTGAAGATGTGGAGACATTATCTCTTGGGAGAAAGATTCGAGTTGTTTACCGATCATAAATCGTTAAGGTATCTTTTCTCTCAGAAGGATCTAAATCTCCGACAGCAAAGGTGGTTAGAATTCTTGGCTTCCTACGATTTCGATATCGCATATACACCAGGAAAGGGCAATGCGGTAGCTGATGCATTGAGTAGTAGACATGCCAGTTTAGGGGCTTTGTTTCTTGAGTTGAAGCAAATGGAGTACATCGCTGGGTATGATTTCAGACCAAAGTGCGAATTGGATCCAGAGGTATTAGCAAGTTTGACAGTCAGACCCACTTTGATTGAGCGGATTGGTTCCAGTTAGAGGGACGATCCTAACTTATTGAAAATCATCTCCAAGTTAGAGATTGGCATCGATGAGGAGATGAACGAGTACGGGCTTGATCGAGATGGATAGCTAAGAAAGAATGGAAGACTAGTTGTACCCAATGTCAATGGATTGAGAGATGAAGTGCTTAGAGAATTTCATCACTCAAAACTGACTATACACCCCGGTGGTAACAAGATGTATTGAGACATGAAGCAGACCTACTACTGGGAAGGGATGAAAAGAGACGTTGGGAAGTTTATATCCAAATGCATGAATTGCCAACTAGTTAAAGCTGATCAAAAGAAGCCTAGTGGTTTGTTGCAGCCATTAGAAGTTCCAGAATGGAAATGGGAACAAGTCTCAATGGATTTCATTGATGGGTTACCAAGGACTAGGTCGGGCTATGATAGCATTTGGGAAATTGTGGATCGATTGACCAAAAGTGCAAGATTTATACCCATCAAGTCGAACAGAACGGCAGCTAAGTTAGCTGAGCTATATATGAAATGGGTAGTGAGATTTCATGGAATACCCAAAGGCATTGTGCGTGACCGAGATTCGTTGTTCACTAGTGGATTTTGGAAGAGCTTACAAGAGGCGTTAGGATCAGAATTACATCTCAGTACCGCGTATCATTCTCAAACCGACGGTCAAACAAAGAGGGTGAATCGTATATTAGAAGATCTCTTGAGAGCTTGCATATTGGATTTTGGTGGATCATGGGATGACCATTTGCATCTAGTGGAGTTCGCATATAATAATAGTTATCAATCTAGTATTGGTATGGCTCCATTTGAAGCTTTGTACGGAAGACCATGCAACTCACCGTCATGTTGGCTAGAAACTGGTGAGAAGTTTGTGCTTGGACCAGATGTGATAAGAGAAACTTTAGATAGGGTTAAGATCATTCAACAGTGAATGAAGGCTGCCCAAGATAGGCAAAAGAGTTATGCTGATAAGAGGAGAAGAGATTTAAAGTTCTCCATTGGCGACTTGGTGTTTGTCAAGATTTCTCCGTTAAAGAGCGAGATACGATTTGGCAAGAGAGGCATGTTAATACCAAGATTTGTTGGACCATTCCCAGTTCTCGAGCAAATTGGGAATTTGGCATATAAAGTTGAATTACCAGAGAAGATGGCAGGAGTTCATAATGTATTTCATGTTTCCAAGTTAAGGAAATTCGTGCACGACCCTAGTGTGACTATTTCACCGGATCAGTTGGACGATATCGAGATTGAACCCGATGCGGTTGGGAACCGCAGGCCTATGCGTATTGTTGGGAACGATACGAAGCAGCTTCGAAGGAAGGCGGTGAAACTAGTCAAAGTTCAGTGGGGTGATGATGAGGAAGACTGTACTTGGGAAACAGAGGAGGACATAAGGAGGAAGTATCCAGAACTCTTTACCTGGTAAGATTTTAATTGCGACTTAGTTTTCCGCATGCTAGGATAGATTTGTTTGTTTGTTTTTGTATGTTTGATTATTGTGAATGGTCGATAGGCATGATGGATCCTTTGCTTGTTCTTAGTTAAGAAATTTCGGGGGCGAAATTTCTTAAGGGGGGAGAATGTAACGACCCGCATTCTACGCATCAGAGGATCGTAGAATATTTATTTCTTTCTCATGCGAAGTCGTATGGTCAGGTAAATTTGGGAAACGACTATTGGGGTCATTTCCCATGTTCATGATTTTTGCTGATTTTTAAATGACCATTTTGCCCCTAGATGATCTTGTTTCGACCATAACTTTTGATTGGTAAGGATTTTTAACCTGAAACCACTTCCATTGGATTCGGATGATGGTTTACAATTCCGTAGAGTGGTCACAATAGCTAAACGGACTCACCGTTTGGGAGATATGGCTGAAAAAATGTTTAGAAGGTGAAAAACTGCTTAACCGGGCTTAATTGGGTAGTTAATAGCTAGGCCCCATGGGGGATTTCGGGATTATGGGTATATAAGGGCTGATTAGGGTTAGAAAACATTTCTTTAGACACTTTTTCAGCTGCTACTTTCATTCTTGGAACCCTAGTAATGGCCTTCAACATCTAGAATCACCTTTAATCACTTTCTAATCAAGTATTAGCCTAATCTTCACCAAATTAAGGAGAAATAACACCAAATCAAGGTCGGAACTTCTGTATAGCCTTGGGAACAGCGCCAAACAGAGGATAATTTTAGATTTGGTATTTTGTTTGTGGCTAAAGTGAGTGATTTGCATAGTTCCTCACTAATTATGGTTAATTAAGGGTATTTAGTGTTAATTAGCAAATTTAAACATGATTAAATTCTGGAAAAATATTTATAAATTTCAAAATATTGTTTTAGGCCTCTGTTAGAAAATTTGGTTAATTTGGTTATGTTTTGCTAACCATGTCATCAGTTATGCTTAAACATGATTAAGGGAAATATGGTTTTTTTTTTGTATGTTTGATCCGTTTTGACATGTTAATTCATTGTTTTGGTATTTATGATTAGTTCTTTGTGTTGCTATGACTGTATGGTATGCTTTGTGATTGATTAGAAGAATTAGAAAGGTCGAAAACGTCGTCGTATGGCGTAAAACAGTCGCTGGAAAAGTTGCAGGAAATGTGCAGAGTTTCGGACCGGATCGGATCGGGTATGGGGCTCGGATCGGATAAGGGAACTGGGCAAAGGGATTTGATTCGGATTAGAACTTGTCACCTGAGAAGACTTGGCAAGAAGGAAGGCCATTTGCGTTGAGTTGGGGTTGGGATCGGATCAAAGCTTGGCATGGGGATCGGATCGGACTAGAGCTAGGGAGCGAGATCGGATCGGAGGACCAAGGTGACCAGGAATGCCGAACCGAACCAATTTGACGTGGAGAACCCCATATATCGAAACGAACTGGATTGATGGCCAAGGAGTGGGGCAAGTCGAATCGAACCGAAGGTGAAGTGCCAAAACCGAACCGACCTGGGGGAGGGGGGTTGACCGAACCGAACCAAATGGATGACCATGAGTTGAGGCATGTCGAACCAAACCAAGAGAAAACCACCAAACCGAACCAGATGTATGCTAATACTTCTACGCGATGACTCTGTTGGATCTCGCTATATGGCGTTTTGATTATGACAACAATACACGTACATATATATTATTATCGACTAAACTTTGTCTTGCAGGAAGATACTCAACAACAGATTCAAGAGCTATAATTGAAGATTAAATATGTTATAAAGGTCTGTTAGTCTTAGATATTAATGTTAAAGTCTCCCTTGATGATCACACACACACATTTTATATGTATATAGCTTCTCTTATATAAATTAAGCAAGGAATAGTCTGATAACAGAAAACAGACGTCTGGTCTGAAATTTTCAGACGTCTGTTTGCTGAAACAGAATGTTTTTAAATACAATATTCAGACGTCTGGTTGATATATTTCAGACGTCTGAAATGCCCCCGAAATACACTATTTCCTTGCTGATTTGATTTTTAAAATAAACAGACATCTGAATTTTATTTTCAGACGTCTGATTCTGAAAGGCTGCGACTTCTACAAAAAGATACATCCATTTACTTTATAACTCCTGAGCAAAACTTTTCATGATCAGATGCATCTTTCTACATACTATAAATAGAGGGAAGATTAACTATTCCAACAACCGAATTTTATTCTAATTCTCTCTATCTTATTCAAAAGCTCTCTAAATTCTAAAGTGATCTATTTTCATACTCGAGACTTTTAAACTTCCATAATCCTTCACATACTTCACGATTATCATCAAGGAAAGGCTATAGGAAGGGTGTACTTAACATTCGACAATCCGTGTTATCAAGAACACAAAAGAGTCAACAATTATTCTGTATTAGTGAAGACCTCTTCAGTGGTTGAGGCAAGAAATCCCGTTTGGCTGTTCGGGTAATTGTGAACCTATTCCTCCGGGTGAAGTGAGGGTTTTAGTGTTAGTGAAATTCTAGAAGTGAGTCTGGGACTGGACGTAGGACAGTGGTCTGAACCAGTATAAATCGAATGTGTGATTTATTGCTTACTATTCTATTATATACTCTACATCATATTCTCCATACTACACGATCCTATACCGTTGCATAGCCTCTTTCAATTGGTATCAGAGCTTGGTATTCTAGAGATCGTAACAACATCCTAGAATAAATGGCAATAAAGAAATCTAGTAAAGGCATTAAAAAGTGGAAGAACAACAAAGCAGAAGCAACGGAGCAAGAGAGCAAATGTTTAATGGCTAAAGTGAGATCACAATCGGTATGTGAGGATTCATTATATAAAGATCTTTTATTAGACCACGAAAAATTATTAAAAGATTTTAAAAGTTTGGGTAAACTTAATGCAATTATTTTAGCCAAGTCTAAAAATTGTGAGCAAGAAAATTCCAAATTAAAAGAAGAAAACAATTTTTTAGTCAAACGAGCCAAATGTTTTGAAAATACCTTAGAAGAGCTTGTTTTTCAAAAAGATTTCCTTCAAAAAGAAAATGAGCGACTAGAAGATAAAAACAATGATCTTTTAAAGGAAATCGATATCTTGAAAAATAGAAATGAATCATTAGAAGAATCTTTAAATAATTCTAATTCTTTAGTTTCGTCTCTTGAAATAGAGAATGGAGCTTTAACTGAAAAGAATTTAGAATTGTCTAAAGAATATGAATTTTTAAAGGTTAATAATAATACTTTGCAAAATGAAACGTCTGATTCGAAAGAAAATTTTGAAAAATTACACTCTTCTTTAATTAATTCAGGATCTCAAATTTGTCGTCTCGAAAATGAGAATAGTACTTTAAAAAGGGAGAATTCTGAATTAAATAAGAAAATTGGTTTAAAAGATTGCAAGACTTCTTTTGAAAATTTCAATCACGACTTTAGAATCAAATTTGAAAAATGTACAAATAATTTCACAAAATTTAATAAAGGTCAAAATGATTTAAATGATATTTTATCTTGCTCTAGACCTTTACACGATAAAAGTGGCTTAGGGTATAATAAAACTAATCATAGAACTAGTACTAGATATGCTTTCATGTATAAAAAAAGTTTAACTGCTAGTACTAAAGCATGTGTAACTCGAAGATCAAATTTCTATAGAAATTCAATTGCTTCTATGACTAGAAACATTTATAATAGAAGTACAAAAAGAAATATTAATAGAAATTATCTAAGTATTTGGGTTCCTGTAAATTGGAAAAATCGAGAAAAATACATTGATGATTATTTTGATTCAGTAGTTAAAAATAAAAACTTTATTTTCAAAGGTACCATTAAACCCTTGTGGGTATGGTTACCTCCTCTCTAACCCCTGGACCCTAACAGAGAAAGTGGGTACCAAAGTATATATATAATATTTGTTGCAGGCACATCACAACACAAAAAAAGGAGGGTATTTCAGTATCTCTAATATCTTTAAAAACTGAGCTTAAAGTTAAATCAGGGAATCTAGAAATATAATAATCACATACTCAGGGGGAGAAATTTTCATATATCACACATTCAGGGGAAGAAAATAAAGAGAAGACAACGATATTTATTACATTCCCTCATTCTTTTTGATAATGACAAAGGGGGAGAAATTCAGGTGTATATTGATAGAGGAAGATATTATAAGAGGAAGATGTTATAGAAAGAATATATTTTTAAATTGTATAGTTGTCATCATCAAAAAGGGGGAGAATGTTAGAAACTCTATTGTTGGATTTTGATGACAACAACTACACAATTATACCAAAAAAACCTCTAAGCTAACCTGTAGGTACATGGATATCAAAAAGAGAAATATATGATAATATATGCATATTGACATATTGACAGGGGGAGTTACATATACAGTTGTCATTATCAAAAAGGGGGAGAATGTTGGATCTCGCTATATGGCGTTTTGATTATGACAACTATACATGTACATATATATTATTATCGACTAAACTTTGTCTTGCAGGAAGATACTCAACAACAGATTCAAGAGCTATAATTGAAGATTAAATATGTTATAAAGGTCTGTTAGTCTTAGATATTAATGTTAAAGTCTCCCTTGATGATCACACACACACATTTTATATGTATATAGCTTCTCTTATATAAATTAAGCAAGGAATAGTCTGATAACAGAAAACAGACGTCTGGTCTGAAATTTTCAGACGTCTGTTTGCTGGAACAGAATGTTTTTAAATACAATATTCAAACGTCTGGTTGATATATTTCAGACGTCTGAAATGCCCCCGAAATACACTATTTCCTTGCTGATTTGATTTTTAAAATAAACAGACATCTGAATTTTATTTTCAGACATCTGATTCTGAAAGGCTGCAACTTCTACAAAAAGATACATCCATTTACTTTATAACTCTTGAGCAAAACTTTTCATGATTAGATGCATCTTTCTACATACTATAAATAGAGGGAAGATTAACTATTCCAACAACCGAATTTTATTCTAATTCTCTCTATCTTATTCAAAAGCTCTCTAAATTCTAAAGTGATTTATTTTCATACTCGAGACTTTTAAACTTCCATAATCCTTCACATACTTCACGATTATCATCAAGGAAAGGCTATAGGAAGGGTGTACTTAACATTCGACAATCCGTGTTATCAAGAACACAAAAGAGTCAACAATTATTCTGTATTAGTGAAGACCTCTTCAGTGGTTGAGGCAAGAAATCCCGTTCGGCTGTTCGGGTAATTGTGAACCTATTCCTCCGGGTGAAGTGAGGGTTTTAGTGTTAGTGAAATTCCAGAAGTGAGTCTGGGACTGGACGTAGGACAGTGGTCTGAACCAGTATAAATCGACTGTGTGATTTATTGCTTACTATTCTATTATATACTCTACATCATATTCTCCATACTACACGATCCTATACCGCTGCATAGCCTCTTTCAGACTCTTCTGAAGACCAACTCTAATTCGACCAAAACCCGAGATGCAAAGTATGTCCAAATAGGAAGTTTGCGCTCAGGATCCAGTTGGGAGCCAACGAGTTGACTTCATGATTGGACTTTGCCGCGGGACGTGTGCTAACGGGTTATCGACGTCCATAACTTTGATTCACCACCAAGACGGATGTTAGACTACGGATCAGTGCAGTGGGGTAGATATTACTCCATGGGGCAGAGTGATCGTAGCATGGCTATGAGCCAGTGCATTTAAGTCGTCATGACTTCATGGGGCAGAGTGGACATAGCAAGGACTAGTGGCTATGAATCAGTGTAGTGGAGTCTCCATGACTCCATGGGGCAGAGTGATCATAGCAAGGATTTGGGTGATCAAAACGGTGGATATCGTATGCTTTACACACTGAATGAGAGATGTGATGATGGTTGATATGCTTGATTGTTTGACATCACTATGACATGCACACCCCCTCCCCTGTATCTTTATACCTTATGTTTAGTGGCACCTTAGAGTATTGAGTGGTATGTTGTGCTAACTCTTTGGTTGCAGGTTCAGGTATGGTTTAGTATACCTGTTATCATTCTGTTTTGCTGCTTATCGCTCATACCAGACTTTTGTATGACCCATGGTTTTATGTCTCTTCTTATTACTCTGGTTGCTCTTAAACTAGAAGACTAGAGACTGGTTAGGTGGTATGCACGAGTAGCTGTACCGGAGACGAGCAGGAGGCTCCCACGTATGATATATATAGATATTCTCCCTGTGTCGCTGCTGGTCACTACTTTGGACATTAGTAGTGTACCTTATTTATTTGCTTTAGAGACAGTTTTCAAAAGTTGTAATAATGATGATGTGGATCATAAGATGTATTTTGGATTTCCGCTGCTATGATGATTATGGCTTAGTTTTCAGCTTATGCACTGCCTCGCCTGTTTTAAGTCAAGTACGTTATTATTATATTTTATTCTATGCGCTGTGAGACATTCTACAGGTTCCTTGTTAGTCCCAATTCCTTTCTTTAGCGACCGTTCCGTGCTGGTTAGACATCGGCACAGCGCACTGTCATTGGAAATGTCGGCTGGTGCGGGGCGGGCCGTCACATGGGATTTCGGGCATAATTTCATTGAAGCTGGGAAAACAAAGAAGGAGTACAGAACAAAAATATAAAACAAAAGGCGGCGCAATATCAATGAGAGGGCAACATTGTGTGAAGCTCAGGAATGAATGACGATTGGTAGTGCTTGTTTTAACGGTGAAGAAGGACAGTGCGATGTGGGAGGGGAGTGGTTACCTGAGTTTATTTTTAGAAGAGCAGTATGGGATGAAGAGTGAGTAGTGGAACGTGAAGAAGTTTCGGGCAAATTATTTTAAACGAAAGGCAACAGTAGTGAAGTGGGCAGAATTGAAACCAAACAAAGTTAGGAAGAATAAGAAATAGTGGGGGCTCGTGCCATTCTCTTTTAAAAATGAAGTTATTGCAGATTGTTTAAGTAAACGTGAAGCCTTGAAACTGTGTTTGCATTTCTCATGATCTGGGCATGTGTAAACGTGAGGATCAAATGATGGGCATGGAACGAATTGAAAACAGAAACAAGCAGGAAGGAATTTTCGATGGTCCAGTTTTGGCAAATAAATTGGTGGGCAGAAGGATGGGAACAACAAAGAGGAATAAAGAGTTAGGTAGATTCTTTTACCAAGCTAATGACACAAAAATAAATTTTGGGTTCGTTATTTGAAATCAATCAAACAATTGTTAGGTATATAATCAGCCGATGGCATAAGATTTAGCTAGTAGTATTATTTAGTAATTAAAGAAATTGATGTTTTTAATTAAAATCGTTAAACTAAAATATTAATAACTTCTTCTGACGTTATCAAAATTGAACCAGATAAGAGACACTTGGACCGTAACAACGGGATCTACATTATGGAACTGATCTAGATAGTGCAGGGGACGACTGGAATTTTACAGTTAATTAAACGACATTTTAATTTAACTGTAACCATACCATTTCAACGAATGGAATCAAAGTGAGTATAACTCACTCAGTTTTTACCCACTTATATTTGTATAAGTCGAGATTTAATTTGTGTGCTATGGTTGATAATTGATTGTTATGTGTTGAATATTATTTATGTTGGATGAATTTGTTGATTTAAACGTTCATTTATTCTAAACGAAATTCAATCGTTATTCTAAGGGTTATTTCCAACAAAGGTAACTTACCTTGTTGGTTACGTTTATAATAAAATAAACGTAGTAAATAAAAATATGGATGCATGGATTACTGTTATTTATTTATATTACATCTATTTATTGAATTAGATAATATTATTTAAGGTAACGTATTTGCATGTTGGGAAAACAGATTGGAGGGATCCAACTGGATTCCTCAAATTTATTGCTTATTTTCATATTGCAATTATATAAACAGTTTACCCAATATGGATTGGGAAAATTGATTTAGTTGTTGATTGGAATTCAACATTTGTGTGGTTTTAACCAATGGGTAGTATTGGTTGAGTAATTGGCATTAGATGGTTTGAAAATCCATCGTTTTAAAAATATGGATTTACAGTCAGGTAAATCGACTGGAATGAAATTATAAAATTTATTTTATAACTGAAGATAGATATTGAAATTTATTAATGTGAATTGAATTTTATTAAAGGAAATAAATATTTATTATTTAATATTTAAATTTATAAATAATTATTAGAGGGTTTTATATGCAAATTCTTATGTTAATAGGAATCATAAGCAAATGAGTAGAAATTAACCTAAGGGTTAATGCTTGGATAAATTGTTTTGAAGAAACAATTAAATGAAATTATTTAATTAATTATATTATAAATTAATTTAAAAGAAGAATTAATTGGAATTGGTTAATGAAATAACCGTGTTTTGGGTTAACTAAGTCAACCGCTTTTATTGGGATTGATTATTAAATTATATTAGTTTGTTTTCAATTAATCTATTGAAATAGTTTATCGAACATTTGTTTTAATTTAATAAGACTTAGAGAGAAATTTATTGCTTATTTTAGTTAATTAAGAATTTAACATCTTTTACAGTAGTTAGTGATGAAGTAAATTATTAATTTAATTAATAATAATTTAAGAGATTTCTTTTTAAGTGAAATTCAATTAAGTAAGAAATCAGAGTTGAAATGAAATCGAGTTGAATTGTGAAAGGAGTTCTGAACGGGTTTTATATTAAAACTGAGTTTTATAACTAATTTATAAAGAGATTTAAGCGAATACGACAGCTGAAATGAAATGTTTACTTAACATTTGGATTGGATAAAAATAAATCAAGATATAAAAAGGATTTATATTAAACCCGAGTTTATAAATAAAATTTATAAAAAAGACGTGAAGTTAAAACATCGCTTTTGAATTTGCGATACTTAATAACGAAATTAAACGAGTTAAGTGGAATTGAAATGAGATTTTTAAAAAGGAAAATGGATTGGTAAAAGGAATTTGCAATTGGGTTTGGTAAAAGGAGTTGGTAATGGGATTTGTGATAAAAATCCGGTTTAGGAAACAAATTATTTGAATAAGTTAAAAGTTTAAAAGGTGATGTTCAGTAAGCAATTATTAAATGACAAATTAAGTAATATTAGTTATATGTGAAAAAGGAGACTTCCAAAAAAAGATAAGAAGGGTTAAAACTATATTTTAAATAAAATAGTCAAATGGGATGTGTTTTGATATTTGGATGAATATCGGTTTTTGAATTACCACTCGTATTTATCTTAAGATAAGAACGTTGTTGATCAAGGTCAGAGAGGTAATTAAAATACCCCAACTTGAACGACTTCAGGATTATCCAGGGATGATATTAGTTTGTAATGGTAAGAATATTAGAACTAATTTATTATTTCCATAAGAGGAATAATAATGCAACGTTAGTTGAAAGATTTGAGAATGTATCATAAGATTTCCAAAGTAAAGGAAATAAAATGGATTTGAGAATACACACACACACACACACACACACACACACACACATATATATATATATATATATATATTGATATTTCCTAAGTAAGGAAATAATAAGGGTTTAAGAATACGAGATGATGTTTCTTAAGTAAAAGGAGATTGTGTGGAAACATAATGATATTTTCGAAGTAAAGGAATGAGATAATGGTTTTATTCTAAAAGGAAAGTGTGGGCTATTGTTTTCAAGTATTGGAACAAAAGAGATTTTCATGACGATTAAGAATAATAAGTTAAACTGATTTCCTAGATTAGATTAGATAACGAATATTGTTGTGTAAATGATAATTAAATGGAATGTTGGATATTATTGTAATAATTTTTCTAAGTATTAGAATGAAATGGTTTTGAGAATATTAATAAGAAGTGAAATGTTGTTTTCCTAATTTTGGAATATTTAAATTAACCGTCTATTTAATTATTTTTAATTAAAGAAGCCAAATGATGTTGAGTACTAAACTAGTAAATCTATTTTTATTTTTATGGTTGAATGGTTGTTTATTTGATAGTTAAATAACCGACTATCAAATCTGACCCATATGATTGTTGGTACGGAAAGACCGGGATCAAATTTATATTCGAAAACCATTCCGACCAGCAAATACAAAAACATATAAGACATCAGATGCTGACCGAGACGAAGCAATTGAAGACTGTTGATCTTCATAAATGGAAGAACCACTTAAAAACTCTAAGTCGACGCGCAGATATACCGGGGTTCTGTCATGGTTGAAATCTACGGATTTGCAAGGACTACTCGCTACTAATCTATAGGGTGATAACTAGGATGTGGTAGGAGGGTACCTTCGGTTCATCCTGTTACTAGATGACTTATATGGACATATGTCTAACAGAGTATTTATTAAGAGTCATGTACGTTGATTTCTACAAATGTATCTCTGTAGGTTGCGGAGAAGACTCTTCTCTTAGCTTAATTCCCAGAATATTTTGTGGACGTCAATTAGTGATTTGATGGATCTGACAATGTGACATTCAAAGTGAATGGCGATGTGATGTTCTAAAGATAGTGTTAAAACCTCAAGCCTCATCAACCGGGAAACAACATAAAATCGGGTAGGTCATTTGGCTACTGTGCAGTTTACGCCCCGCTATTACCCCATCATATCCCCGCTATATCATACAGCAGATTTCTACCGCTACGCTGTTTACAAATTGGCCTTTCGCTTTAAGCCCCGCTGTATTCCGATATTCCCGATATATCCCATTATTTCAGCTATATTCCGCTATATCTTTTATAAAAGAAACGAACTGAGAATGGACATTTACATATTATAAATCCATAAAGTTAGTATTATAATAGAATTTTTTGACATATAATTTTCAAAATAGAAAATACTATAATATTCTATTAAATTTAATCAAAGTAAATAAGAGTTTAAATTTCTTTACATATATTTGTTCATGCTTTTATTTAAAATTAAGAATTTACTACTTATAATAAAATAGAATGTTATTTTTTTAATCATTTGTATCTTTGTAAAAGCATTAAATATGAGTTTTATATGCTATTTTAGATTAATCCGATATGTCCCGTTATTTCTTTGCTTTATCCCCACTACAACTTTTTGCACCTCCACCGCATTGGATCCGCTGAGCGCTTTAACTGCACAATAGGGCTATGTGGGTCGGACCCATAAAAAGGGTATATCATTATCTGATCTGGAGAAATCAAATGCCCTCGGTTGTCCCTTTCATTTTTGTATGCTTTCGGCGGTTGGTTGGCCCCCAAACGTGGTAATGATATATTCGGTACTCTCAAGCGAAGTGAGGGGCCGATCATGTTTAGCCCGGGTTGCAAACTGTTCTTGTTGAACCCCAATGTATTCATCTCTGGAGGTACATTGTTGGAAAGGTAGTTGCCCATACCTTGCCATGGAAATCCATTCTCCAATAAGAGCCCGCGGTTTTGATTGTATACTATGTATGTGGAGCATGAGATGTAAGCGTTCCGCTAGTTTGATATTTATTTGTATTTAGACGTTATTATAATATCAGAAAAAGATATTCAAAAAATGTTTTGGGTTATTGCAAGGTAAAAACCGTCCGTATTTATGTGTGGACTTGGTCTTATGATTATCCTTTTCTTTCAGAAAAGATTTGTTAACTTTAATATCAAGTTAGACGATGCCTATAAACTTAGCGAGTTTTCTCACTCTGGTTCACCAGACTGATCCGACGTTTGTAATGCTCAGGTTAGACCGAGTTTTACAGGTTGAGGTTAAGATGCTATGGATTTCAGAAGACGTGTTGAAGGAGCTCAAACGTATGATATATTTATTCCGTTGTGTGTTGTATATGAGGAAAGATTATTATAACTGTTCAGATATATTGATGTACTTTGGTAATTGTTAGTATTTATCTCAAGTTCTCAATAAAGTTTTATTTCTATATTATATTTTATTCCGCTGCGATGTGAGACTCTGTGTTGTGTTGGTTCTTCTTCTTCTTCTTCTATTCTAATATTTCTTTCTTTCTTATCTCACCTTCTAATTTCTTTCCATTAACTATCTGGTGTTTTCGATACTTGAGTTCTGACAAGTAACACGAGCATATGTATTATTGTTGGAATTTGGGCATCGAATTCTCTGGGTCGTTACACTAATAATGATGCAGAAAAGTGGAAACAACTGATTTTGTTGCGTTTACAACATACTCACCATCAGAGATCTAGAAATGATGTAATCTTTTTGAGAATTCTACAATATTATTTTTAAAACAAAATTGATCTTAGAAATAATTTTGGATATTTGAAAACTTTGTTTTTTAAGCTCATACTCTAGATCTAGAATTGGACAAGAAAAATAAGAAAAAAATAAAAAGAGGGGAATTTAACTTTGGCCTTCCTCTAGTTAAAACTACCATGTCTCTTTACTTTATTCTTCTTAGTTGCCCATGCTTCATGACCATGAGCTTTTGTCTCCCTTCTTGGTAGAACATTAGTTTGTCTAGAGTATATTAATCAAACAAACACTAAAAGGTGCAGCTCAAAATGCGATGAGTGGGAGCAACGGCTCCCCCGAGAAATAAACTACTTACCACATATGATGCCAGGTGGACAAGTTACCGTTGCAAGCAGTTGCAAATTAAGCGACGGAACCGTCGCTTTTCCTTTTGGCGACAACTTAAATTGCGACGGCTAGCGACGGGCGACGACATTTTTTTACCGTTGCAAATCACTGTGTTCTTTGTACTGAAAGCAACGATACTCCAAGTCTAACACCCCGTAAAATGTACTAAATAGACTAAGAGATTTAATGAATTATATAATAATATATTAATGTGTTGAAAAATGGAATTTTACAAAATTAGGAATTTAGCCACAAAAATATCATAGTTGTATTCATGGCGAGATTTTGATCCATTTTCATATATAATATGTCAAAAACAGAGTTCGTATGAAGAATTAACATTTAAAAATGTTGTACATACATATAAATACACACACACGAACGTTTAAAATTTGTATTGAAAAGCATAAATATATGGAATAAAAACAACTAATTAATGGTTGATTAGAATATTCCATTAAATTCAAAATTGTGTGTATATATATACATATAAGATGGGACAAGAATATTTATTAAATGGAAAGGAATTAACAAAAACAAGTAATGTGTAATAATAAATATTCCTAGCAATCAACGTAGGCCACTGGTCGTTTTGGAGGCCAGGGGGTCGACTGCCCCCCAAAAGGGGTGTCAACCGCCCTTCTAAGGAGTATGTCGACCGCCTGGTGCGGCCAGGGCCCAATGAGGCTAGTTTGGATGGTGTTTAAGTTGGTTTTATAAAAAAAATGAATAACATAGATGTAATCTATGTTAATCTAACAGTTACTATTCATTTACACACCTATAAATGCCACCTAACTCACCTCACAATTCTCTACATCCTCTCATTCTCTATGCCCCATGCTGATATTCCATAAATTAGGTTGAAATAGGTTTCTTCTTCTACCCCTAATCTATTTCATTACTAATTTATTTCTATTTAGTTTATATTCTGGAATTTCTATTATTTATATATGCGATTCAAATCTTTATTGTTCTCTTATATATGTATCTATAGTAGAATCGAAGAACGACGATTTGAGCATTCAAATCAATATTTCTCCTTGCCCAAATTCTCTCTGAGTGGAAATAATACCTTTTTAGGCTAAATTCTACATTGTTTAGATTTCATATTGATTTGTATGCCTAAGGAGATTTGGATTTATGATAACATCATAATGCAAAACCCCAAAATCTCATGTTTTGTATATATCGCAAAGTTGTCAATCAATATTTTAGGTTTGTGAATTGTTTGGGTTATGTTTGAGGAATAGTTTGGTGATTTTACTCTTGTTCAATTGTATTTCTCTTTTTATTTAAAAAGTGTTCGTGATGTAAGAATATTAAAATTTGGTTTGGTTTGATTATTTGAATAAGTTTACATTTTCATTCTAAAATGGATGATTTGAACGTATTCGGATTTGAAATAATCAAATGTTAATGTTTTTTTGTGCAACATAGAAAAAAGGTAAATTTGATTTAAATAAAGATTTATTTGTATATTTTTATATATGTATGTGTGTATATATATAGGTATATATTTAACACCTTGTTTCTCTTTCATTACCTAAATTATTCTAACAAGCCTAGGATACAAGTTTGAATAATTATGTTGTTATTTTCCTGTTTGCTGCTTGTGATTGATTATGCCATGAATTAAGTAGTTTAGTATGGGAATTGGACCTGTATACCTTTTATGTGAACATGATTGACAATTTACACCGTTAAAACGTTTCTTAATTCGAACGGAAATTAGCTTTTATAGTATGTTTTTAATTATATATTTATATAGCTTAATCAACGTAATCAAACGTAATAATGGCATAATAAGTATGTTAGAATAAGGTTATAAATTTTAAATGTCCGATATGAATTGTTGCTTGTGTGTGTATAAATGGCTTATTTATATATATCAAATAATGACACATAGACACGAGGTTAGTCGTCATTTGTGGTGGAAGTATGCCCTGAACTAACCGGAAAATCCAGCAACCACAAGTGAGTTTGGCTAATGTGAGAGATCTGAGCGCCATGGGTCATTAAACTTAGTACACAATGACATGAGGTTAAGCCCGTTTGCAGTAGAAGACTGCCCAAAACCGCCCGGCATATCCATCATCTACAAGTGAACGGTTTAATGTGAGAGGTCTAGTGTGTGTATATATATATATACCTATTATGTATGTAAATAGGTCGGCTTACTGCTGCCTTGACAAGGTCTTAAGTAGCTGACTTCCTTCTTATCTAGTTTGGGTCTTAAGTGGTTAGGACTAGGTCCATTCTGAAGGTTTATTCCTTGGATTTGGACCAAAATCCTAGGACCCCCCTTATTAGAATTGAAGTGGTCTATGTGTCCTTCTTCTCTAAAAAGTTGTTTAGTCATGGCAATAACAAAGTAGGTAGTTTACTGGAATGTTCAGTTCCTGTAGGAGCTTTGTGAGGGCCAACCTAGGGACAGGTTTGGTATACATGGGACGTAGTATACAATTTAATTAACCAAGCGTCTAAGGGAAGCCGTAAGCAGCATAAGTCTACTACTGTAATATCAGTTAAGTAGTAACATGAGACGTCCACCGGACGGGTCTTAAATGGCTATATGTGGGTCTACCCTAAACCGGTACTAAGCGGCAAGGTACTACTTTATGACGACCCATTCTCCCGATGCCGGAAGAAAGGATAGTCATTAGATATAACACATTAACATAAAAGCAGAAGATAAAACATTGCATTACACCATATAATAATGTACATCAATTACATCAGAGGTTGTCATCAAAGTTTACACAACACATAGGATCAGAATTATACGTAACAATTTCAACAAGCGAATAGGTACACAATAGAATAAAAGATAATCAACATGATAGAGTCTTGGGGAGTCCAAAAGAAACATCCAAATGCTGCTCCAGCTCTAAGTCCAAAACCAATTCCATACACAAATCCAAAAGAATTAAGCGAACGACCTGTATACAAGGCTACCCATGTGAAAATATAGGCATCTGAGTTTGTAAGGGAAAAATAAACTACGAGTCAGTCATGGGACTGGTATGAGAAATCCTGCAGTTATCTTAACATATTTAAAGTTAGGCATATCACGGGACCACGCCGTAAAACACGGAATGAGTTTACTCCACACGAGTGCCAGTGCATAAAACCACGCAATTCTTTTTGAAAACTGAAACCATTATAAGACTCAAGTCCCATCACAAAATGCAACGTAAACTAGAGGATAGAGTTTTACCTTATAATAGCCTAACATGCTTGATACGAGAAAATCATTTGATATTATTATTAGTGACTAAGTGTTGAAAACAATTTCAAAAATAAATGTATCGATCTTAGAAAGCATAATACCCTATCCTGTTATGTCGCCATATAGGTTTACAACTGAAAACGCAAAACTCGTATTGGAAGTTGGATTCCATCAATGAACCAAGACAAAGGATCTTCCTTATCCGATTCGGAACCATCTCGAGCAAGATGTCCAGGACTCACACGCATGTATACCTTAAAGTGGCAGAGTTGGCCCACTAATTCCCGGTGGATTAGGGTTACTCCTGAACATAACGTTCCCTAGTCGTATCTGATATTTGACCCTCATCCGAGGTGCCTCGATTCTAACATCCACATAAGTAAATTGTCTGGACTCCATACTATGGCAGAAGGAAACGTATGTCCTTACTCCGCGGTCTTTCATCCTTTTTTTGGCTCATTCTGAGGTGTGAGGCCTGTGAGTCAACGTATTACAAAGCTCTGCTTTTCAACAAAAGCTTTGATCTATCTGCCTGCAACACTTGGTATGCCACATTATCAATTAACACATACGATTAGTTTTTATTAATAATATAACATTTGAGTTCATACGCCTCAAAGAAGGGTGTTAGGCTAAGAGAATAAATTGTCCACCACCACAGATATATCTTCAACAGCAACTAATCTGTTATGTTATGAAATACAACGTTAGACACACATCCATTTATTAGTTCGTTATGGGTCTGAACGAAATCGTAGGCACCTTATTCCTCGTCTAGTTAAGGGAAGAGGCCCTTGCATATCTGGACAATCAACAAGTACTTCCGGACCATTGCCGCTATAACCCCTTAACGGGAGCGACCCCATATCCAGGGCACCAGCAAGCAGTCCATTCGATGCGAAGATTCCCAGTCTTCCACCATCTTCAATGTCTTCGACTTCAATTCATCGTATAATTATTCGAAATGAGTTGAACCCAATCTTTTCGAATGATTAGCGTCAAAACAAAAACCCTTATAGGATTATCAATCCACCAATTAAGTCTCCTTTGATTGGTAATCATCTAATAAAATTTAAATCTTATTCTCAAACTTTGTTAAGTTATCTGACTTCCCAAAAATCATCTTTAACCTTGTAAAAAGGTATACTTAAGGAGTAGATTCGATTTACGAAATAAAAATCCTTACTTCAAAACATTACCCGAAAATTGTTATAAAAGCCTTTATAGAAAATAACTAAATTCCACTTACTAGTTTTATCATTTAAAACCATTTGGTTTAAACCCTTTTCAAATAATTTATAATGATTTTTCTCTATTTTTATTTATATAAAATAGTTTATATTCACAATTCTTAATTACAGGTCATTATTGGTCATGGCACTTTTTTTATTCAAATTTGATTTGAAACAGTTAGATTTCAAAATTCTTCTTATCATTTGAAAACTCTTTTTATTATGAACCCATCGGTTCTATTCCGAGAAAATCCGACGGTCGGATCTTCCATTACATTAGTTTAAAGTTACAGGTCGAAGTTCTTGAACTATCATTGCGCGACGAGTTCTATTCTGACCATGATTTGGCGTATAATATTAAATACATCGAATAGCTTCAAAAATATTTTATTTCTTATATAAAATAAATATAAAAAAAATTCAGAAGCTATATTTTAAATTGTAACTTTAAATTCCAATTATTATAATACTAAGTATTATAATAATATTTAAATCAATAAAATAATACTATTTTTCAAACTTTGTTATTTTGAAACCAAATTCTCCTGACATTTTTTATAAAAATAAATAAGAAAGTTTGTAAAGAAAATTCTTTTAAAACTCGTCCTAGATATCCTAACAAAACTTCACTTTTACCTATTACTATTAATTTTAAAATAAAACTTGAACAAGCCATAACTACATGAAAATTAATTCAAACTATTCCTCTTAGTTACGAATATTCATCGTAATTTTATAAACTTTGTGTCGATCCAAGATCGAACATCGAATTCAAACTTTTATTTTTAGCCTATTATTACATTAATAAAATATTCATTAAAAATATCCATTAAATTGTTTTATTCGATGGAGACTTAACCAATGGAACAATAATCACATCTTATTGGTCATATTCAATCAGTGTATCACATAACACTACATCAACCATCAAATAACATCCAATCCACATACACTGTGGAATACACCGTATAAGCCTTAAACCCTTAACGCTTATAAGAGTTTGTCAATCAACAAATTAACCGCAATAGCAACCAATGTTTTTTCAATCATTATTCAATATCTAAATAAGGTTCTAATCAATATCCATTAACCAGTATTTGGTGAATTACTTTCTCATGGCCATTTAAGGTTCAAATAGTTTCCAAGTCAATACAATCGGTTCTTAAGTGTCACATACCCAAGAAACTACACGTATATCACTTAAAAATGATACTTTTATCATGCTAAACATCATTTAACATCATAATAAACTTGTATTATCAACCAATAATCATCATATAACTTAAAAATAATTAACTAACTATAGTTAATTATAAACTAGCCCTTTACGAGTTTCAGTTTCTCACCGTGGGTTCCAGTCCATTAAATTTTAAGCGGAAGGTATGCAGACACTCTCGTATGACTCTAGCAGCCTCCCAGCATTTTTAAAGATTTCAAGGGACAAATCGAATAGAGTTTTGGTGCTAAGGGGTTTTAATCCTGATGGATGAACAAACGATCAGGGATCCGGGTATTCGGGGTAAACGGGAGAGGGTATAGGGGGTCTATGGGTTCTGCCTTGGGGAGTGGAGATCGGGGTGGCTGATGTGGGGCTGTACGGGTGCTGTGGGGCCCAGGCATGGCTTTTTTGGGGTTGGAGAAGGGTGAAATGGGGTTAACTTAGGGTTTATTTGCAACTTAGGAATTTTAGAGGAGTTTTTAGGGGTTTGGAAGGAGGAGGAGGTCACGGAAAGGGGAAGAGAGATGGTGGGGGATGTCGCAGGTAGGGAGAAGGGTTGGAAGTGGTCAGGTATGGAGGCGGGGGGGGGGGGGGGGTGGCGGCCATGGTTGCAAGGTAGGAAGAGGAAGAAAGGTTTAAAGGAGAAAATGGAAAATGAAAGTGAAAAGAAGAAGAAGGAAGCTTTAGTTTTATAAGGGAAAGGAAGTGGTGGATCTATGAGGTGTCATTGCAAGATTAAAGAGGAGAAAACACACCATAGAGTTGTCATGGCTTGACAACTCAATTGTGCTTTTTGCACTTGTTAAAGATGAAGTGCGTTTTAGTTATATCCTGCGTTTATCGCTCGTATGATCAAACAGTAAATTCGACTGATACAAAATTTTGAATTCTAACATATTTCATAATTCTAGATCCAATGAAACAGGTCTCGTCGAATTTGGAATTCGTTTGACTATCCGTTTTATTTTTTATTGCGTTTTCGCTTAATTTTGATCGGTTGAACCCGCATGCGTTTATTTTTTCGTGCGCTCATATACTAACTCGGAAAATTAAGAAATTTTAAACCTTACCATTTTTCAATGTTACGGATCCAATAAAATTGGTTTCTTTGAATTCCGAGATCGTTTGAAAAATGTTTCTTTTTAAGCTATGGAAATAGTATCGAATCATCGTTTTTTTTTAAATTAACTATAAATTCTTGTAAAATTAATTAAAAATAAAACTTAAATTGGTTTCAAAATTTCAGATCATTACATACTTCTCATATTACTTGTGAGAATATTTATCTATGAGGACGTTGACATGCTTGGACAGGGTCATAAGTGGCTAGGGTCCGCCTTAGGATCATAAGAGATTATGAGAATCCACCCTTAATAAATATACTAGAAGTGTAGAATAGGCCTTAAGTGACCAAGAATGTTCACCTCGTTGGGTCCTATGTGATCGCTAATCCACCCTAAATGCATTAATGAAGGCCTTAAGCGATTGACTCAGATATCCAATTTATTAATTAAAATATTCCTTTGTATGTGTGTACCTGTGTGTTTCATAGACATACTTTGACATATATAAGCTGCCAAATCTAGAGTATAGTCTATAAACACATATTATTTTCAGTCACCGGAACTTTGTGTTCTGACCCCTCTCCATAACATATCCAACAGGTTAGTAGGTGGGGTGGCGACTTGATGGACGAGACGATGGCGGAGGTTAAAGAAGGCAACGAGACTGTTATATTGCTATTAGCTATTATTACCCTTTTATTGTTGGAAACTCTGGATAATGAATAATATTGATGTACCGTTATAAACAAATGTATTTGTATTTTGTATTTGAATCAGTGGCTTTGAATAAATGGTACATCTTACTTTATTATTGTAATAACCCAAAATTTTGGAAATATAATCTAATTATTAGAATTTCAAAAATAGGAGTTTCTGCAAATGATGGAGTTTGGCCATGAAACTTTAACCGATGTGTTCGTCTTGGAATTTTGGTCAACTTTCATTTTTGGAGTTTCGCGAAGGAGTCCGTATGAAAAAAGTTACGGACGAAATACGAAAACAGACGGAAAATAAATTAACCAAAATTTATGTTTATAATTTACCTAATTTGACTAAGCCGACTTGGGCAATCTGATGCCCAGGCGGTCGACCGTGGGGGTCAACCGACGGTCGACCACCACGGTCGACCTACTGGGCGTCAGGCTACCCAGTGGCGGCTAGGTTTTGAGAGGTTAGGTTAAAATATTTATATAACAAATGGACAGATATAACTTAAAACTAATCTGACGGTTCTAGTCCATTTCCACGCCTATAAATAAAAGGGTAAGGCCTCATTCTTTTACCACATAAACCCGCAGAGGCAGTAGAGCTCTGCCATTTTCCTCCCTCTCTAAACCTAATTTCTAAAATAAAAATATATACATGCATAAAAAATCAAATCCAATTCATACGGAATTGAGAGGATAAGCAGATCTAATGGAAAAGAATGCAAATTGACGCTCCAAATCAGATTCTTCCCTTTCTTCTTGTTTTCTTACATTTCTACAGATCTGAAAATTTCCCCTTTCCAAATAAATTGTAGATTTATAAGAATTTGGGAATTGTAGGCCTAAAGGGTTCAAACTTTGAATTTGGAGGCTATAAGGTGAGTGAGAATTATACGAATACAGTTATAATGACTTATCTGTTTTGTTTGAATTAAATCTATGCTTTTATGCCTATCAGATTAGTTCATTTAAATATTGTGAATTTATTGGCAACCATCAGATCTGATTATAAATATGGTTAAAACTTATGAATTATAAGTTGTGGTTATGTATAACATAAATTGTAGGATTCCAAAACTTGTTCATATATGTTCCTACAGTTATGTCATGAAATATGTTGTACATATTGCATAACACTGTGGATCTAGAAATTAGTCCCATTAAACACAAATTAGATGTAGTTACATTCTGGATCTTTAGTTCAGTGTAGAATAAAAAAGACATTATTTTGAAATCACAAGAGGTATGATAAAAAAGATCAAAAATGGAAAAAGTGATGCAAATGTATGTATAAATATAAATACATATTTGTATGTAATTTACATCGACTATTCCAAAATATATATGTACATATATTTCTTGTGAATTGCAAATTAGTCAATTGCACAAATCAGGATTTGTTTACAATGATTTCAGATAACAATCTTCTATGAGATTTGAAACCTTTTTGGCAAGATTGAATATAAAAAGGAAATGTTTGGTTAATTGATTAGACCAAATCATTAATTTAAAAATAACAATATTAAATAAAAATAACAACTACGTTGACCGCACGAAAATATAAATAAATATATACATGTTATCTATCCATATAAGCGTAAAATGGTGAAATATACATTGTATGAAATGTTTGAATGTTTGGATAATGTTCAATTAAGGAATTATATGTAAATTTAATCCATATCGAATTAATATATTTGTGGTGACCATTTGTAGCAATCAATATAATCAATTGCCATAAATAGGACCGCAAATCAATTAGTAACAATTGTAACCAATATTGATTGGGGAAAATAAATGTTGTAGGAAAATGGTTACAATCATAATTTAATTAGGATAATTGTTGTACACCCCAATTAGGAAATTTGAATCATAACCACATTTAGACACGACGTTTATCTCAACTTGTGGTATAAGCTTGCCCGAAATCGACCGGCAAATTCGGCAACCACAGGTAGTCAACTTAAGGTGAGGTTCTAATGCATAAATGTAATCGTATTAAGGCATGAGGTTAAGTTTAACTTGTGGTAGAAGTCTGCTCAGAACCGACCGGCAAATCCAACATTCACAGGTTGTCAACTTAATGTGAGAGGCCCGATACATACATACATACATACATATATATATATATATACACACACACACACATAACAGTCAACCAATAAATATATAAGAATAGTAATTGGTTGTTGGGGTACAACAAATGGATAATTTGGGACTCATAAATAGTTGCCTTAGAAAAATATGGCCATTATGGTCATAAAGGGAAATAAAAGGAAATAGGTGTCATAAGGGAATTTAAGATTGTCATTTAAACACTAAGTCCAAATTAGGGAAGGTATCAAATAAATATCCTAAGGAAAAGGGGATATAACCTTCCTTATTTATATTAATGGAAATAGAAAATACAGTTGGAATTAGTAGGTTAATAGTGTAAAATATTATTAAATATATAAACCCGTGACGAAAATGAATGTGTAAGTATAGTATTTTCGTGTAGAGGGACAAAATGGGAATGACTAAATAACGTAGCCCACCTTATCCCAAATAGGGAAAGGTATAGTAGGCTAATGGTGTATGAACCAATAACCTTCGCGTATAGTCCGCTTCTTGGGTCTTAAGCGGCTAGGGTTGAAAAGTCCACATGGGAATAGGTCTTTCAGTTTAGGGGTCTTAAATGGTAGGTATGTGTGGGCCTACCCAAACCTGGAAATTAAAATGTCAGATATGGCTACCTATCCTACGAGAAGTAATAAGTGACTAAGAGGGTTATTTAATAATGTCAGCTACAAGGTATAGCGAACGATAAAATACCATCTCTCACCTTATGCGGGGCAAGGGTATATGCATGAATGATGGAAGCCTTAACTAGTAGGGCCCGTAGCTTGTGCCCTCTAGTTCATGTTAACTTTAAGTAAGTTATAGAGAAATAATAAGTGACCAATCAGTCCGTCTAGGGTCTTAAGCGATCGGGAAGAATCCACCCTATCTATCATTGATAGTTAGGCAAAAAATGATGAGGGATAAGCGAATGAAAATATATGGATATAGAAACTCCGTAATTAGGGGTCAAATCTCAATATAGTAACCAGTGAAGCTCTGGTATAAAGGCTTCACAAAAATATGTGTAAATGTCATATCTCGGTATTATGATTTGGGAAAACTACTTTGGGAAGAGTAGTAAGGCCGTGCGTAAACATTAACAAGGTTAGGCTAGAATCGCTAACCTTGCTAGGCATACAGCTTGGGTTGAACCAAGCGGGATACATCCGTGTATTATAGTCTGTGTTGTACATTTCTTAGTCACCACAACTGGTTGTTCTGACCTCCTCCCTATTACAACCTCCCAGGTTCCCTAGAATAGGTCGGGTTCTCGCAGATGATTAAGTTTGACTTTCGGTTCTCGTTCTCTCTCATGCTCGGTATTGGCAACGCGACTTACTTTGAAAAAGGTAGTTACTTGAGTTAATACTAATTTATCCTATTTTGTTTCCATTATGAGTTATTTTATCGTGCTCTAATATTGCTCATGCTCATTTATTGCAGGTACCAGATTTACGCGCTCCATGCTTTGATGTGTTTGAGTTTCGATTTTTGTCGAAATTTGGACACAGAAAAGTGTAGGGTGTTACAATTATTATAGTTTCTCATTCCGCTGTGTGTGATTTCATCTCGTCATATTATTCCATCATTCTGTGCAAATGTGATTCCTTATAGGAACCGCCGACCCGTTTAGCATGGATTTAAGTTTCGATGGGTCGTTTCTAGATCTAAATTTAGGCCCACTTCGGGCGGGTTGTTACATTTGGTATCAGAGCCTAGGTTACCCGATCATATGGAAAATATACGTATAAGAGAAAGATTTGTATTTTGAAAAAGATTTTCAAACTATGTATATATACCACGATAAGCATACGCAACTATACTAGGCAACTTTGTCATTTTCCTTCCTTTCGGCTTAAATGTTATCCCAGATAAAGGATTCTTCCTTTTTTTCAGGTAGTAGAATGGTTGATAATCCTTCCGGTCAGGGAAACCAGGCAAGACCACGGTTTTTGCCAAAATGGTTCCAATAGTATCTCCATACTGTGGAGCAAGTCCATGTCGATAATCCCGCCCCAGCAGAACCTGCAACTCATGCTGCTGAGGTAGCTTTCGATTTTCCTCGACTTTGTAACAACATCGCAACCTTGGTGGAAAACCATTCTTTGGGACAAAGGGTTTTATTGAAGCCCAATCTTGGATAATGGACTACGAAAGGATTTTTGAGGTCTTGGGATGGTCAGATAGGTTAAGAGTAAGGTTGCGGCCTGACACTTAAAAGGAGAAGCCCTTAAATGTTGGAACCTGGTATCTGAAGAGAATATGGACCAAGTATTCACGTGAGCTAAATCCAAGACCCGCTTTGAAGCAAAGTTTCTACTCAATGCTAAAATGACAATCTAATTAGAGATGTTTATCCATCTCAAACAAGAAAATATGAGTCTGCAGGAGTATGTGGCTAAATTCACCGAGTTATGTAAATTTGGAAGGGGCTTGGTGAATGCCCTAATGAACAAGGCTTTAAGATTTGTTAAGTGATTGAACTCTCCATTAAAAGACACTTTGATGGCCCAAGTAACATTTGGAGCAACCTTTGAGATATTAGTGGAGACGGTCATCTTGTGCACGGCTGAAGGATCTAAAGGGAATAAGAATAGTAAGAAGTAAGAAGTTAGTTTTAGTTCTAATAAGAATAAGAAGAAAGAATGGTGGAAGAACAAGAAAAAAGGGGGTAAGATTAAGAAAGAAGCTAAAACTTATACAAGGTGCAATCGTAAGAGCCATGAGACCGAGGACTGGAGGACTGCTTTAGCAAAGAAGGAGTTTGAGGGAAAGTGCTTCAATTTCCACGAGGAAGGACACTTGTCTAGGGATTGCCCAAAGCCTAGAGTTTTTCAAAACGGTCAGAATTACGCATTGGAAGTAGCACTAATACAAAGCTGACCCCCGAAAGATCAAGGTCAACCCGCACTTGAAGGTATAACTTTTATTTTAAGAATTTTCGTATATACCTTGTTTGACTCTAGAGCGACCCATTCTTTTATTTCTAAGAGACTAGTTGATTTGTTGAACCTTTCCTTATCCATCCCTACTAATCCGATAAAGGTGGTCAACCCTATCGGAGGAGCTAAGTATCTTGAGCTGAATTGTAAAGACCTAGTATTGGATATCGAAGATGTCGAGTTCCTATGCAAAGCGTATGCATTGGATTTTATAAGGTATGACCTTATCCTAAGTATGTATTGGTTATCATTTTATGGAGCCATCCTAGATTATGACAAAAGAATTGTTCAACTCAGGAGCCCAGGAGGGCGTAGTCTGAGAATCCCTTATGATATTAGAAACAAGGATAAAGCCCTATTGTGTACCTTGTCTCCTAGTTTGGAAGGACCATCTTCGGTCCCTATAGTACGAGAGTTCTTGGACGTCTTTAAGGAAGTAACGTGACTTCCACCCCATAGGGAGATCTCTTTTCGTGTTGACCTAGAGAGGGTGCTAGACTAGTAGCTTTACCCTTAAGGCATATAGTGCCAAAAGAAAAGAGAGAGTTGGATAAATAAATTTCAGAATTGCTACAGAAAGGCTTCATTTGACGAAGTAAATCTGAATGGGGTGCACCTGTTGTATTTTCCACCAGAGCGGATGGATCCTTAAGACTTTGAGTTAACTATAGAGAGCTAAATAAACTAACCAAGAAGAATAGATACCCCTTACCCAGAATTGATGATCTATTTGACCACTTAGGAGGAGCTCGAGTATTTTCCCGATTAGACTTTACAACTGGATTTCACCAATTGATAATTTCAAAGGATAGTAAGGATAAAACTGCATTTAGGGCGCCAGATGGATTGTTCCAATGAAAAGTTATGACCTTTGGACTAACGAATGCACCTACCTTCTTTGTTGACCTCATGAGCAGAGTGTTTAAAGGCATTCTTAATAAAATCGTAGTGGTTTTCGTAGATGGTATCCTTATATTTTCTAAGGACCATAAAGAGCATGAAAGTCATGTAAGAAAGGTCCTAGGGATACTAAGAGAGAATCAGTTGAAAGCCAAGTTTTCAAAGTGTCATTTCTGGAGAGAAGAAGTTAGATTTTTGGAGCATATCGTGTCAAGCAAAGGTTTGGCAGTAGACCCTACGAAGATCGAGGCAAGTAAGCAATGGAGAGTACCTCGAAACACTATGGAGGTAAGAAGCTTCCTTGGATTAGCGGGATATTACCAAAAGTTTATTAAGGACTTTGCAAAGATTGCTACCCCCTTTAACTCAATTAACGAAGAAGAACTTTGTATTTTCTTAGAGTAGTAAGTGTGATGTAGCTTTTAAGGAATTAAAGGAAGCATTGACTAGAGCACCGATTCTTATTATACCCGATGGCTCATGGATGTTCACAGTTTACTCTAACGCTTGCGGAACCGGTTTAGGAGCAGTTCTCATGCAAGTAGTAAGAGTTGTTGCTTATGCTAGTAGAAAACTCAAGGACCCTGAGAAAAGATATTCAGTTCATGATCTAGAGCTAGCAGTGGTAGTGCTCGCCCGAAAATGTGGAGGCACTATCTTTTGGGAGAGAAGTTCAAGCTTTTCATTGACCATAAATCCCTAGAGTATTTATTCTCAACATGACCTGAATTTAAGACAACAACGATGGATGCAGTACATGGCCTCTTTTGATTTCATGATCCAGTATACCCCAGGGAAAGGGAACGTCGTAGAGGATGCGTTGAGTAAAAGGCATGCATCTTTGAATGCAATTTTGGAATGGAAACAGCAGGAGTTTTTCTCTAACTTTAACTTGCAACCCTGCCAATAGCTTCTAGTTGTTTTCTCGGAGTTATGCTTGTTAGTCCCGCTCTGAGGGAAAGGATTCAGAGTATGCAAGATCTTGACGAAGGGATAAGAAGCCTGAAGGATAAAACGGGGAAGAAGGCGACCTTTCCTCATTCAGTTAGATATTCATTGAGCGACGACGGAAGTTTGCTTAGGGATGGATGACTTTGTGTCCCTAAAGATGAGGAGTTAAGAAAGAAATTTTGAGGATGATCATACACCCCTGTGGAGATTAAATATATAAGGATATGAAGAGAAATCTCCATCGGGAAATGATGAAAAGAGAGATAGCTGAGTTTGTAGGCAAGTGTTTAACATGCCAAAAAATAAAAGCGGAGCAAGGAAGGCACAGAGGATTACTGTTAACTTTAGAAATTCCCATGTGGAAGTGGGAGCATATTTCCATGGATTACTGTTACACATTCAGTTTGAGTACAACGTATCACTCGTAGACAGATGGACAGACAGTGATAGCCAACAGAATTCTTGAGGAATTACTTATAGCTTGCATTATCGATTTTAAAGGAGCTTGGGAGCATCATTTTCCATTAGTAGAGTTTTCGTACAGTAACAGTTATCAAGCAATGATTTATATAGCCTTTTTTGCGGCACTGCATGGGCGGCCATGAAAATCGCCTAATTGTTGGTGGGAAACTACTGACAAGATTCTACTTGGACCAGACCTTATCCGTATTTCCATGGAGAAAATCGCATTGATAAGGAAGAGGATGAAGGCAGCCTAAGACCGTCGGAAATCGTATGCGGATAGAAGGAGAAGGGAATTAGAGTCCTATATGGATCCTCTTCGAAAAACTGTTCAGTTTGGTAAGATTGGGAAATTGGCTCCCGGATTCATTGGGCCTATCAAGATCGTCGAAAGGGTTGGGAAGATGGCTTATCATGTGGATCTTCCCGAACACCTATCGGAGGTCCATAACGTTTTCCATGTTCCTCATTTGAGAAAATGCCTTCATAATTCTGTTGTTAGACTCGAGGTTGACGAGATTAGGGACATAAGAAGGCACGAGATGGAGTCTAAGGTGCCCCATGACACCGCAAGGGTAGTGGAGCATGGAATCAGGAGACTCCACAATATGACAATTCTCAGGTAATTGTTTTCTCTAAACATTTCATTTATGGTTGTATTATGGTTGCTAGATTGGATGGTAGGAAATGATTGCAACACAATTTCACATCGCACTCGTATAGAAAGTATGCATATTAAGATGTTTGCATACATACTGCATTACTTATTACACATACACGCTAGGAATGGGCTCACTTTAGCAAGTCTAGTACATAATCACTATGAGTTATGGTTGTTTTAAATAACTTGGATGTATAACATGACTGTTTAAAGAGAGTTGTGTTTTCGCCCCTTTCAAGTAGATTTCAGGACGAAATCTATTTTAAGGGGTGGAGAATGTAACACCCCATGAAAATAAATAAATTAGACAAGATAATAAATAAATAATAATAATTTAAATTAAACATTAAAATATTGTCAAGCTTAAATATGGAATTTTGTAAAATTAGGAATTTGGCTACGAAAATATCGTAGTTATATTTGTGGCGAGATTCTGATCCGTTTTCATATATAATATGTCGAAAACGGAGTCTGTATGAAGAATTCACCTTTAATTGTGTTGTGCGTAAATAATATTTACAAAACGTTTGAAATTTGAATTAAAATTACAAACATATGGAATATAAACGTATAATTAATGGCTAATTGGAATATTCCATCAAACTCAAATTTGTGTGTATATATATGCATATAAGAGGGGACAAGAATATGTGATAAAAGGAAAGGAATTAATATAAATAGAAATGTTTTAATTAATTAAACAATTTCAGCCACCAGATAAATTCAATGGTTGTTTCCAGTACTAAGGGATCGACCATCGGTTGATCGCCCTCCATGGGTGGGGGTTGAACGCTTGGCTCGGCCAGGACGTGGTGAGCTTGGTTTGTGCTAGGTTTTGGAGTGTTTATTATACAATCAACATCCGAGATTAAATCTAATTAATCCTACGACTCTTATTCGCACACAAACCTATAAATAACACTCCATTCCACCTTCCCTAAACCTAATCTTCTTCATCCCATAGCCTCCATTCTGCCATTGAATTCGAAAAAAATTATACTAGGTTTTCTTGTATAAACCTTCTATCTATATTCTTTCTAATCTTTTCTCTTTTAGGATTTAGTATAGATTTGAATCTGGAATTCTGGATTTATATATAAGAATTCTAATCGTTTAATTCTTATATATAGATTAATACAGAATTGGGGTTCGTGTTCGTGTGAGGTTTCAGATCTAAAAGGCAAACATTATCAGATTTGTATCATTTCCCTCTAGTTAAATCACTATGAGTGGAAGTTACCTATGTTTGCTATTCTTTTATTTAGTAGTATAGATTTGGATCTATATGCCTATGAGGAGTTGGGATTTCTACGAAAACATTAAAAATAACAAATCATTGAAATTCCTTTCTTTTATGTTTATTGGCGGAAATGTACATTCTGTGTAAATTTGTGGTTTATGATTGTTAAAGCAATGAGGAATATGATAGAGTTGTGTTGTAAAATTATTATTTGGTAAAATTCATATTTCATATGTTGTGATTTTCATATACTGTTACTGTCAAACATTAAGGATTTGGATTTTTGTATGAATCAAAATAGGTTTAAATTTATATTTTTATAAATAGATTATTTGAACATATTTATTCATACAATATTCAAATATTATTGTTTTACACATAAACATATTCAAAAATGGATTTGAACCATAAAATTATTATTATATATATACGTTTGCATGCATTTCACAATTGTTATCTTTTGTTGTTGTAGCAATCAGTCAAGCCTAGGATACAAGTTTTATATGTTATAATTGTTTGTTTCCCATTTAGATACATGTTTATATACATATTTGCACTTGATTGGTGAAATGTGGGAATTTGACTTGTATGCCTTTCTTTGGTTAGAGATTGACATTTCAACGGTTTAGAAACGTGATATTCAAACGTTAGTATATGTAACGACCCGGGGAATTTGCAATCCTGGATATCGGCATACAACACTATGTCGACTATTCAAGCATCGGAAACACCGGATAGTCTATGAAAGAAATTAGAGGGTGAGAATAGATAAGATAGAAACTTAAAATAGAAGAAGAAGAAGAAGAAGAAGAACATACAACATCAGAGTAACATGAATCTCACAGCGGAACGAAAAACATATAATAGATAACATATCCTTGAAATAAAATCGGTATATGTATACAGTAATATTATCAGAGTACAATACTTACAACACAGCTGAATAAACAATAGCTATATAATCCTGAAGCCTCCTGCTCCAAGCTCTCCAAGTATATCTATAAAATCCTGACTACTTGACTGCCCGTACAAAATTGGGCACCCAAGAGTTTAGGATTTTACAGATATACTTGGAGAGCTTGGAGCAGGAGGCTTCAGGATTATATAGATATTGTTTATTCCGCTGTGTTGTAAGTATTGTACTCTGATAATGTTACTGTATACATATACTGATTTTATTTCAAGGATATGTTATCTATTATATGTTTTTCGTTTCGCTGTGAGATTCGTGTTACTCTGATGTTGTATGTTCTTCTTCTTCTTCTATTCTAAGTTTCTATCTTATCTATTCCCACCCTCTAATTTCTTTCATAGACTATCCGGTGTTTCCGATGCTTGAATAGTCGACATAGTGTTGTATGCCGGTATCCAGGATCGCAAATTCCCCGAGGTGTTACAGTATATGTTTCATTTAGGATATTTATTATTTCCATATACATTAAATAACGTAATTAACTTATAATAAATGCGTAGTAAATACGATTAATTTAGGAAAGTGGTAATTTGAATTTCAAATGTCCCCTAAGGAATTTGTCTGTATATGTGTGAGCTAATGACTTCATAAATAATAATTAATGACACAAAGACACAAGGTTGACCATTACTTATAGTAGAAGCCTGCCCGGAACCGACCGACATATCCAACATCTACAAGTAAGCCTGGTTAATGTGAGAGGTATAGAAGTCATGGGCCGTTATAATTATTACACTAAGGCACGAGGTTATGCACACTTGTAGTAGAATCCTGACTAGAACCACCCGACAAATCCAACATCTACAAGTAGACAGTTTAATGTGTGAGGCATAGTGTATATTATATATGTATGCATGTATGTATGTATGTATGTATGAGTAAGAATGTCTGCCTTAAGAAGGTATGAAATGGCCGACCTACCTAATTTGGGTCTTAAGTAGTTAGGACTAGGCCTGTTTCTAAGGTTCACTCCTTGGTTTGGGCTACAGTCATGGGACCCTCCCTTGTTAGGTTCTAAGTGGTCTTTGGGTCCTCCTTCTCTATAATGTACTAAATATAACGGTAACATTGAGTGGGATAGTTCTCCGGAAGTTGTCCACTTCCTCTAGGAGCTATGTGAGGGCTAATTTAGGGACAGGATATGTAGCCTACGCTGCATGCAACTATAATTAATCGTCTGTCTATGGGAGGTCTCAAGTGGCATAGGAGTTCACCCGTGATATCAGTTAAGTAATAACATAGGAGTCCGCAGAAGGGGTCATAAATGGTAAACTAGGTCTATTGTAAACCGGTATTAAGTGGCGAGTTACTACTTTCGGTATTACAAATTAGAGTATATATTGATGATTGACGGTTTAGGACGAGGTCATAAGTGGCTATGGTCTGCCATAGGTTCTTAAGTGATTATAGGGATCCACCCTAAATTTAATATAGTAGTATGGCCTTAAGTAACCGAGAATGTCCACCTTGTTAGGTCTTAAGTGATCGAGGATCCGCCCTATAGTGTTAATGAAGGTCTTAAGTGACCGTATGAATGTTCACCTTATTAATTAGTTTTATTGCCTTCTGTATATGCTTGTTCATGTATACATATGGTGAAATATCAATCCTGCCAAATATAAGAATAGTTATCCTTCAAACATATGTGATTTCCATTCACCAGGATTTTATGTTCTGACCTCCCCCTCTTAACATAATTACAAGACAGTAGTTTGGATTTTATGCTAAGAGATGAAGTGGTGGAGCCTGACGATGGAGGAACTTATCTATTTATTATTGGCAGTATTAATTTAGGATATTAATTGATGTACCTGATGTAACTGTCTGAATAATGGTTGTAAGCTACATTATTGGTTTTTAATTAATGGTACATCTATTTTCTCATTATTATATTTTATCTCTTCCGCTGTTTGAGATTCCATCTCGTTATACTGCTCTGTTATTCTGTGCACATGTATTTCCATATAGGAACCAACGACCTGTTTAGAGTAGCTATAAGTTTCAATGGGTCTTTTTTGGATTGAAATTTAGGCCCACTCCAGGAGAGTTGTTACAAAACCCTTAGGAGGACTATATGCAGTATCACTTGGGGTAGGAACCCGGACTCGTTCAAAGGATATCCTATGCGTGGCGCAGAGCCACCATAATTTTGGCTCATTCATGCTGAAGCGATGAGAGTCTGCCGGGTTCTATAAGAAGACGACGTTAGCAAAGGTATCAGGAGCGCCTTTCTCCATAATTTCGTCTCCTGAAGACGATTCTTCCCCTGACGAAGAAGACCTCGCTTCGAGATCAAGTGCTTGGACTTTATAAGATGAATCTTCATTTGTTTCTGTGTCCAAATTGAATTCTATATTGCGGTCTTGGGGGAGTGTCTTCCCTCTCCCAGCTTCAGAACCTCTTGTTTCGTACCTTCTTGTCATCTTCTATATGCTATCTAATGAAACTATGCACGGTTAGAGCAAGTAACACAAATTTCGCTGTGTGTGCATGTGTGTCCTCTAGTGCAATGTGTGCAGTGGTCGGATACATGCATAATTGAAAGAAAAAATACCAGGAATATGCAGATAATTTGAAGACATGAGCGGTCAAGGCCGTGTGCAAGTCCAAATATTGTGATGGGCTCTATCCTAACTTCCCATGTATTGGATGAAATCCGTTCATTTGTTCGATATTACTTGGATTGGATGGGAGTTGAGCATCGCTTCGGATCGGTCAACCTCGGGTCCGTGAATCCATCTCGGGGTGCTTCAGATCGGCAGTACCGATCTGAGTCGGTAAAAACTTAGGAAATGGAACTGAGGGTTTCAGATCGGGCCGACCTAAACCCATCTTTAACCTTCCCTTCATAGAACCGAGCGCTTCAGCATCTTTCTTTTATCTCCTATTGTGGGTCCCACGCTGCCTATATTGCTGCTCCTTCTTCCCCATTGAATCGCACTGACCCGAACATATAAAGCAAGGATTTTTCTCTTTGCATCTGTATCCCTTCCACTCCGCCCATCTCGCCAATTCTTATGGGATCGCTACGTCGACGCCTCCTCTCGAAGACCCTCAACCGCAGCGCCGCCATCGCCAACGATGATGGTGTTCACGATCTTCAAATCGAATAGAATTAATCCAAAAACCCGCAAAAAATGAAAATATCGAACAATCTCAGATCTATGAAGGGATTCAAGATGGAATCGTGTGGGTTACGTGGATAAATCGATCGAAATCCACCTAAAATAGTTTAATCTCGAGATTGGATGGGTTCGAGGCCGAGTTGAGCAGCAAGAACTCAGATTTTTAATATCTTTTTTGATCGGATCGGTATGAGCAAAATAAAAGAATAAAAAAGTGAAGTGGGACCAGTGCTTATAGTAACAGAAGCGAGGCTTTTCGTTACCTCCCGATGTGACTTCTTTGTAAAGGTTCGGATCGACATACCGTACCGAACGCTTTGGGGATGCCGGTCTGAGCCGGATCTCCTAAAAAAAAGGAAAGAGTTAGAGAGGGAAATGAACAAAGATTATATTCTATTTTAAGAACTTATGATCACATGCGCCAACTCACATGCGATCAAGAACTCAATTTATTCTGTGCTCGACTTACGCAACAAAACGATGTTGTTTGGTAATGACTCATGTGTGGACCTTTGCACGTGGGAGCTAGCAACTCCACATGACTCGACCATATAACCAATGACTTTAATCCCTTGACTCAATGAGGTTTAAGTATTTACCAGTGCCTCTCGATTCCTTTCATCGACGACTTCGACCTGACAAACATTATCGGGAACAGTGTGTAGAATAACTGGCTATTTATACAGGTGAAATTATCCAAGTATCGTGACTTCTCCAACTGTTTGATGACATTTCTCTTCAAAAGACTGATGATTCCTTAGAGAATGCGAGTCAATAGGTTCAAAGCACATCCCGTCAATGACGCAATGTACCTTTGGGGGGGGGGGGTGTTGACACGCCTTTTTGGAAAGGCCGTAAAGATGCATAGGTCGAACAATCGAGATTCGAACCATTTTTTCAACTAGGATGTCAATCCTCTGTGATCGGCCTTACCAGGCTCGGCTTGCTTGGGATCGGCCCATCCGAGCTCGGCCTTCCCTAACTGAAGCATAAGAAATAGAAACAGAAGGTATGGAAGGGTTCCTATCGGTGTGCCGACCCGGATCATACCGCTTGAGGCATACTGACCCCGAGCCTGCAACTTCCTTGGACCTATTCTATCGTGACAAACGCTCGATATTTCTCCTACATAACCAGATGTTACTACATGTGTCATACATCTAACGAAATAGAAAGCTTTACGTGGATTAAAGACCAACTCCTCCGCTTCCCTACCAAACCAGGATGGACGCCGCGTGGCATACCGAGCCAGATTTGACATCACCTATAAATAACCCTCTGAAGCTTCAGAAATGACTTTTAGTCGAGTGCTTGATAGAAAAAACTCTATTGTACTCATTATATTTAATAAAGTGGACTTAGACTCGTTAACGACGAACTACTATAAATCTATGTGCGTAATCATATTTCCTTCCTTTTTCATTTATATTTCTTCATTTATTTATCTACGTTATATCATTTTGGGTATTGTTCCACTTTTTAGTGTCAACATATATTTTTATTACATTGACTCCTTCACACTCCTTCATATATAGATCTTGAAGTTAGTGATTAAACTTATTTCGTATGTAGGATTAAACAGAAAAATACAAAATCATACTCATATTTTACAACAAACTGTAATACCATCACCTGGAACACATCTTGCTTGCGCATGTTCCATGTGAACGTATTTTTTAAGTCCAACTCCAATCAGAAACCGGAAATAGAATCAGCAAACGAAGCTTTCTCCATGAACTACATAACACTATACATAAAAATCAGCATTTATCCTCAAACCGAACATACAAGATACAACGTTTTACTTTACTCGACCAATAAAAATCAGCACTATCAACATTTCTTAATAAAAGACGAAATTACCGAGTTCTTACACCTTCGCTGGGATGTTCCTATCGCAAATGCAATATCTGCGAAACGAGATAAACACGATGACGTGTAGCCACCAGCCACGGATCATTCAATTGGATACATACAGACTCAACGTTGCGCCCACAGTTCAGTTACATCCGAACACAATAAAGTTCATTTAAATAAATTAACATAGTCTGAGAGAAAGAGACCCCACACTGTCACCATCCTAAATATTGCCCCGTCAACAACATAGAGCTTCGTTTTTTTTGCCACCAACCAAAACAGGTAAAGGACACAAGTATATGTAATCAAAATCAAAATCAAACAGGGAAGGACACAAGGACGTGTAATCAAAATCAAACCCACTTTTTCTTCCTTTTTTTTAAAAAAAATAACTATGCTCAACATTACTTGATCAACGCAAACACTACCTAAACGACAATAAAAAATGCTAAGCCAACACGAGTTTACCCATGGTACATTACCTAACCAGTACAGATACAGAAATAGTGCGCCACTGATTTATACCACATGCAAAAAAGTGAAGTTACCCGTGATACAATACACATTTTTTAGGCAAATGTCAAATTTAGTCCGAGTTAGTTTCGTAAGTTCCATCTCCAGTCATCTTCATTTTCGTCATCTGAATCTTTCACTTCTTCCTCTTCGATCTCAGAATCATACTCGTCCTCTTTACTGAAAAAGGGGTCTATTTCTTCTTCTTCTTCAGATGTAATTTCATCAGGGTAATCATTCATAGGGTTGTTTTCAGCTGCATGTAGGAACGTTAAAAAATAATAACGTTTGGAAGTTTACACATCATCATGGGGATGTTTGAGAACAACTTATTTTGAAACTGCTTTGAAAAAAAAAAATTGAACAGTAACTTAAGTAGCTTTAACCAGTTAGTTTTTTTTTTTTTGGGGGGGGGGGGGGGGGGGCTTATAAGGAGTCGTAGAACACCTGAGATACAATTAGTGACTTGCAAGTAGTTACCAATCGCGCTAGGTGTTCTTGCATGTTTCTGTAATGGTTTAAATATTTCGACTGAGGTAAAACCATGCAAGGGTTATGTCGTACCATTTGAATCATCGGTTTCATAATCTGTATCGGAAGGACCATCATAATAATCATCTTCGCGGTCAACTTGCACCCTAAAGTAAAAAAAGAAAACAAAAATTTCAGTATGGAATATCAACTACACGTTGTCAATCTATAATTAAAATATGTGGTAGGATGATTATGTGATGTATACAAAGGGTAGGCTGCAGAGGTAGCCTCATCTTCCATGTCAGCATCACCGTTTATTGTATATAAATCATACACATAACCAGCACTGGAAGTCTCGCCGTCGGTTCTTTTCTTCACGTTTTCTGTTTAAGGGCGATTACAAGTAAATCCTCTACAAAAAGCATATTTGGTGAACACTAAAAATCTACTACGATGATTAGTTGAAAGACAGCTGTGACATAGTCAACAGCTGTGACATAGTCATTGGGTACAATTACGACTTGTACAAAAAACAAAACTAAACAAGATATACACACGTGCTACATAAACATCATATCATTAGGGGATTATGTGCAGTTCTATAAAATTATTGTCACTTAGTGTCAAGGTTGTAAGAATCGCAAGCAACGAGTATGAACTAGGAATGGGTTGTCCACAAGACGATTAACTAAGGATTGATCTATAATTAGTATTTTTTTTATAGAAGTTAAGATTGTGTTTGGTTTACTTTATGTTTTGAGTTTTCAACATTAAATACAAAAAATGAGACGACCGAGCAGATGAAAGGAAGATGGACAACAAGAGGTTGGAGGAACGACAAAATGATGAATTATCTCGTTTTCAGTTATTTCACTAAATACAAAAAATAAAAATAAAAAGTTGTGTTCCGTTTTGTATTTTAACTTTGTTTTTTAAAATGGTCGTTTTTCACGATATAGATATGCCGTTACGCAGTTCTGTATGGGGAAGGACCCAAAACTAAAATAGGTAAAACTGAAGGAATCCTTATTTGGTTACTACTAAGTATTTTTATCCATTCAAAGTGCCTGACATGTTAAAAAGGAAAATATTTTTCAACCCTCACAACCAGCTTTGTGATCTTTTTTTGCTTTTCTGACATGCTTACTATGAACTAAACTATGAATATGAATAAAACAAAGGGTTATATGGCATATCATGAGGTAATTGAACTGAAAGCACTTCTAAAAGATTTTCACAACTTTTAAAATAATGACGACCTCAAAATTCTTGCTTGCATAGAGTATTCACGTGTCATTATACAATAATTCCCATTTAAGATGGTTAAAAGCAACACAGGGAATTCATGGCATGATGATGTAAAAGTAGGTCAGTCAACAGATACTTTCAGATGCGGATATTGTCATATTCTCATACGCATCATACTCATTTTTTGATATCGGATATTCACACCCACGAATAAATGGATATTAGATATATGTTTGTGTATACAAACGAATATTACCGAATATCTGCATCCGCAGATACGAACGAATATCGGACAAATATCATATCCGCTAAAAATTGATAAATCAAGAAACATAAATAGAAAATTTTGATTTAACAAATTTTTTTCCCCAATTAATTGGTTATAAAAGCGTGCAAAATCAACAAATATGGTGATAATAATCAATTTTGAGCAGTTAATTAATATATATAATTTAAGCTATTAACTTGATGTTATATGTGTGTGTGTATTAGGAAAACTCTATTTAAGCACAAAATGGTGACACAAAATTATATATAATAAATCTGAACCACTAGATTTCCCTTGAATTTCACCTTCCACATAATGACAAACAAATCCAACGGTTCAGACTTTGTCTCTAACTTCCTGTTTAGTTTTGTGTCTCCGTAGCCTCTCCCTATATATTATTGTTCTAAGATATACATAAAGTAAATTATAATCTTGAAAAAAAATTGAATGGATAATTTTCGAATGTGAATGTTTCTATATCCGCATCCGTATTTGGTTTTTAGGATATCAAATTTTATCCAATTTTCGGATTTGAATGCGCGTAGATTCCCGATTTTTTGGGTATCCGTTGATAGCCTTAGGCATAAGTAGCATCTATCTTTGTATACTAAGTTTGTCAAAACCTTGAACTACCTATATCATTCTGCCAATATGAGGTAAACCATTTTCAGTTAACATCAGAATACAACACACAACTATCATAACAATTTAATATGCAATGAACAAGTGACCTTTGCTATTTTAGTTATCTAAATAAAATAAAAACAAATCAGAAGTACCTTCTCCAAAAACGTATGAATTAATCTCGGACTCAATCTCCTTTGCATCTAAAGGTAGATACTCCCTGATTAACGGAAGATAGTTGCACAGAATTTCTTTTTCGCCCACAGAATAAGGACTGCAAAAGAGTAATTACCATGAGTTCAATAGAATGATGTTAAATTAATCATAAATGCGACAGAATGATGTAAAATTAATCATAATGTGTTAGCAAATATTAAATGAAATGTACTTCTGTTTTTTGGCCTCTTCAGGCCTCTTGTCATCTGCATCAACTTGAACCACATCATATAGATGACATATTTCAAGCAGAGAATCATCACCATCTTTGATCTTCTCTCTTCTACTTTTCCATATTTGCTCAAAGCGAGCATTTCTTACAATATCCTATAAGAACAGAAAAAAATTGACCGGGCTTTCTTGAATAGAAACTATTTGTAATAATATCTTTTTTCGTGACCTTATTCACAAAACAAAATATAGGTGATTATGGAGTATTATTCATGTCCCTGGATAACAATAGCACTAACTAGTATTCGTCGGTTCAATTTTGTGAGACATGATATTAATAGGAGGAAATTACTATAGCGCAGTTTAGCCAGTGGGTGAAAATCAATTAAATTTAGTGGAGGAAAAAAAGGAGTGCTAAAAGCTTTTATGAAAATAAAATTAAATACAGAACTGCATGTGCATTTGGAAGAAAATGTATGATTTTAATTCATAATAAGAAAGCTCCCAGCAGTGACTACTGGGAACAATTAAGAGTACTCACCTCATGCTTTTGTCTAAGCGCAGATCTTATGTCTTCCTGCTTTGGCTGTCAAAGGTGTAAAAATACCCATCAAATAAGTAACAATAAATCAAAATCAACAGCCAAAATTGCAGTAGGTATAACATTAAATTAGGAGCTTGGCCGTGTTGAAACCAAGGTTCAAGAACTCGGTTTCGGTCTCGGTTTCGGCCGTTTGAAAATTTGTTAGTTTCGGCGGATTTCGTAAATTTCGGTAGTTTCGGTTTCAGTTCAGATTTCTGTTTTCAGTATTTTGGTAATGAACTTGTTATCGATTATAATTTTTGGATTCTTTTAATATGAATATTAATGCATGCTTAGGGTACCAAAAATTATGCAGTAGATGAATTTGTCAAACTTAAACAGAAAAAGCAGCCCAGCCCAAAATAGAACACAGCAAAAATAGAACAACCTAAATAACCAACACTTCTTTAATTATAAGTCCAAGCGCAGCCCAAATTCCCTCAAACGCCCTAAAATAAGTTTCGTTTCCCTCGAGTACTGCTCGTCTCCTCCAGAACCGAAGATTAAAAAAGGAAAAAAAAAAAAAAAGTGATGCGAGCACGAAACACAACAATAATTCGATCAAAGCTGAGAAAGAAGGCAATCGAACGAGAAAGAAAGCTAAGAAGAGCGAAACTATTCAATTACTGTAAATACGATTCGATTTCTTTTGCTCGAATGATGCGATTAGTCTTTTTTTTTATTTTGTCCTAGATTTGTTCGTCTTTCCTTCTTACAGAAAAATACGGGTTTGATTTTGATTTTTTTTTGCCCTAATCCGAAACCGATTTTCTTTGTCGATTCCGGACCGTTGAGTGCCGATACCGGTTCGGTAACCCCGAAATTTCGGGGTGCCGGCCGAGTTCTTGAACCATGGTTGAAACCTATATCGAATATGAACAAGTTAACAAGGTATGTACTTTAAAGCATGATATGGTTTAAATTGAACCCAACTAATATTTAAGACCACATCTTTGCACTCAAGCGAAAGTAATAATACATTGATATTCTTCATACAGTCCACAGATTCTAAGAGGATCAAGGTTATCACGTCGACGACTAGTCGTCGACAAGTCGAGCAGTCGCCTGGAAATATTCCACGGCTGTCGACTTGTTGAATTCCACGGTGGTGGGCCAAAATCGAGCCCAGAACATAATTCGAGCCCAAAAACCCTAATTTACCTGAAGTCGACTTCGATTTTCTTCAGTTGAAAGTTGAAACCAGCGTCGATTGAAAAAAAAAACCCTAGCTGAAGTCGACTTCGACTTCGACCTTCCTTCCCTCTTCGATATTCAACGCTGCTGCTTCCTTTGTTCGCCGCCAGCCAGGTAGCTTACTCGATTTTGTGTTTTTTTTTTCTTCTATCGAAGAAAACTGTGAGCAGCAGCAGCTGTTTCTTTTTTTTGAACTGTTTTTAAAGAGCTGTTTTTAAAACTGAACTGTTTTTTTTTTTTTTTTTACTGAATTGTATTTAATAACTGAATTATTTCAACAGCAGTTTTTTTTTTTTTTTTACTAAACTGTTTTTTTTTTACTGATTTGTTATTAACTTCTAATTATATTCGCAGCGGTTGAAATGGAGAATAACACGGAAAATAGTTGGCATGAGATGGCTAAAGATCCTAAGAGGAAAGCTAAATCAAATGATCCCGGTTGGAAGTATGCATTTTGGCCGAACTTGAGCAATAAAGATGTGGTTAAATGCATTCTTTGCGGAAATGAAAATCATGCCGGCATTAACAGATTCAAGCAACATTTGATTGGCGGTTTTCCGGATATTCATAAATGTCCAAAGACAACTAGAGAGATTGCTAGAGAAATGAGTGATTTTATGGAAAGTAAAAAGAAGAATAAACGGGTGCAACTTGATGATGACGATGATGATGAGGTTCAAGAAATCGAATCCACTGCGGCCTCCAATACTATTCCAAAAAAGAAAAAGAAGACATTTGAATTTCAGAAAGTCCAACCTAAACCTTCTAAATCAGTTGGCTCGATGCTTATGAGGACACCGGAACAAATTATTGAAGATAGACATTCCAAAGGTACGAGTCAAACAACCTTGGAAAGTCGCATCAGAACGCAAGAAGAGAAAGAAAGAGTTCATATGCACATTGGCAACTTTTTCTACGAGTGTGGAATACCTTTTAATGCTGCCAACTCTAGGAGTTATGAAGTCATGGTTGAGTCCATAGGCCAATATGGACCGGGTTTGAAGCCCCCCACATTTCATGAATTAAGGGTTCCTCTACTTAAAAAAGCAAAAGAAGAGACAGAAAAGCAGAAGGAGAAGCATGAAAAATCTTGGAAAATATACGGATGCACGCTTATGTCGGATGGGTGGACGGATAGACGAGGAAGGCACCTTATAAACTTTCTTGCCAACAGTCCCGAAGGTACTTTCTTCTTGGGTTCGGTTAATGCTTCTAGTGAATCACACGATGCATCAATGTTGGCTGACTTACTTGGTAGCAAGATCAAGGAAATAGGTGAGAAAAATGTTGTACAAGTTGTGACAGATAATGGTGCAAATTATAAGGCAGCAGGTGAGCTCTTAGAGGCTAGATTTCCTACTTTATTTTGGACTCCATGTGCTGCCCATTGTCTTGATTTGATGTTGGAGGACATAGGCAAGTTGCCGGGCTTTAAAAAAACAATTAATCAAGCAAGAAGATGTACTACATTTATTTATAGGCATGGGCGTATACTTGATGCATTGAGGGACAAGACTAATGGGAGGGATTTAGTGAGGGCTGGAGCTACGAGGTTTGCCACTGCTTTTCTCACATTGCAAAGTTTGTACAAGAATCGGGAATCGTTGCGTTTTTTGTTTTGTGCCGAGGATTGGAATAGATCTAAGTTGGCAAAAACAGAAAACGGCAAGAAAGTTTGTGACACTGTGTTTTCATCACTTTTTTGGAATAGTGTTGAAGAGTGCATTCAAGCATCACAACCTCTTCTTGTGGTGTTACGGATTGTTGATGGGGATGAGAGACCCGCTTTGGCAGAGATTGCATATGCTATGGACTTTGCAAAAAATAAGATCAAAGCGTCATTCGAGAAGAAACGAGCATTGTTGAGCAAATTGATTAAAATCATTGATGATCGTTGGAAGAACCAAATGGGAAAACCAATATATGGGGCTGCTTTATTTCTTAATCCGGGTGAATACTTTGATGTTCTAGAAAATGATCATGCTTATGCCTCTCGGTTAAGAGACGACTTTAATGATGTGCTTGAGAAGATGATCATAGATCGGGGTACGCGGAACAAGATAAGTAATCATGCCGATGACTATAAAAATTCAAGGGAAGCATTTGCAAGAGAGATGGCACTTGACCAAAGAAAGCAAAAAAATCCTCGTAAGTTTCGTATATTTTTAAGTTTGATGCATAGTATTAATGGCACAATTATACCCTCGCAAGTAGTACTAAAACACAATTTATATTTATTAATTTATGTTAGTTGATTGGTGGGATGCTTATGGAGGTCGTGCACTTGAGCTTCAATCATTTGCGAAGCGTATTGTTGGTCTTTGTTGTTCATCTTCCGGTTGTGAACGCAATTGGAGTACATTTGAGTTTGTAAGTTCCCATATATTTTAAGATATTTGTTTTCAAATTTACACTATTTATACTTTAGGTCTAATTGCATTTTATATTTTTTTAGATTCATACAAAAAAGAGGAATAGATTGGAACATCAACGTTTAAATGACTTGGTTTATGTCCAATACAACCGAAAAATAGATTCAAGATTCAAAAAAAGGCGTGAACTTGGAAGGAATTTTGATCCACTTGTACTTGATGACTTCGAATGGAATAATGAGTGGATTAGCAATGAAGAGGATACTTTTTGGAGTGCTGTGGATGAAGCTCAAGGTGCATCACATGCGCTTGAGGGACGCAATCTTCCAAGGAGATCTCATGTTGGTTCTAGTAGTGATATGTTGGTCTACACTCGTCGTAACACTAGTTCAACATTTGGATTAGTTGATGAAGAATCCAATGAAGAAGTCATTCCTCTTGATGATGAAGAAGTGGAGGATGATTATGGTGTACCAAGACCCGATCCAAGCAATGTCAACGTTGAAGGAGATGGAGATGATATTGAGATGGATGATTTTGCTTGAGTTCATACTCATTTTATGATCTATTATGGGTTTTATTTTGTTGTGACTAGGATCTATCATGTTATGTTTGTTGAATTTGAACCTATTATTATGTTATCTTTGTTGAATTTGAACCTATTATTATGTTATCTTTATATCTAATTATATTATATATTTAAGTCTAATAAATATATGCATATAAAAGACTTGTCGACTAGTCACGACTAGTCGGACGACTTGTCGACTAGTCTTCTAGACGGTAGTGGCTCGACTTGGCTCGACTTGGCGTCGTAATAACCTTGAAGAGGATAGAACATGAACATTAAGAAAATTCAAATTTTTGACAAATGAAATAGAGGTGCAAACTCTTTTACCTAGGATAACCATTGAGAATGCAACAAGGAAAAATAAGTGCCAATAAAGAGATGTAACACAATACTAAGGAACGAATACCCTGTGCTAAAAATCTATTCTTTTAAGTTTCAGCTTATGGTTGATTTACACATACTTTGTCTTGTTTATGCATCATCTTTCGCCCTTCAACCCTTGTCTTGAGATCCTTGGATGCACCCAGGTTAGGCTGAAATAAAAATTAAAGAAAACATTAGTTGAACTTCAAAGTAGTTATTTGTAATAGAAAATGAAAAACAAAAGCATAATATAGTTTGATGTACTCATCTAAAAATGGCATAAAACGTTTTGTAAACAATAATCATTAGAATGATCAAAAATTAAAGACATTTCAATTTACAATGTATTTATCATAAGGTCATAATTAAATGTGTTCTTCCTAATCAATAACAAAGCCCACAAATATATGAACTCATTCTACTCTCAAGTTACTTTCAACAGTCTTAATACACTTCATGTTTCGTTGAATAAAAACAGAGGGGTTGTGTGTGCGCCCGCGTGCGCGTGTTATTTTTTCCAACAGTCAGAAGGGAATTATGCATGAAATATATTAAAAATAAGAAACAACATGAAAGTATGTGGGCTGACGAAACTAACCAAATACAACTGCAAAACGTCTTTAGTGGCATCAGAAATGTCCACAGTCTCAACATGCTGCACCAGCAGCTTTTCTGATTTGGCTTCATTAATCGCTGTGCTTAGATAAAACAAAAACAAAACCGCGACCATTAGAATAGGCTTACTAACATCAAGATACGTTTATTTGATTCTATTTATCACATATCCGTGACCATTTCAGGTTGTGCAAGATCAATAGTTAGAAATATAGGTAAAAAAAGCAAATTAAACTGCCAACAATCACATGAAGATTTATAAATTTTGTAAGCAGAAAGATGTTCAAATTTGTGCTAGCACGACAGCAAAGCACAATTTTTGTACTCAAGCTAAAGGATATTAGGTTTGTCCCAGATCGGTTCTCGAATTTGTTGCAACTAAATATGTTTGGGCTCAAATAAAACGAGTACACTTTTGCTTGTATGCTTGACTTGTTTGCTTTGCTGCTCATGGATTTTTTTTCCTCCCTTTTTGATGAATTTGCTGCTGCAGAAATTGTTTACTAAACCATTGGGATATTTGAATCGTATTGGTGCCTAACGCTTTTGGATCTATTGCTCAGTTTAATGTTTAATAAGCTTGAGATGATCGTCTTGAGTCTATCGTTTTTTTAGATATTGTGAATGCTCCTTTTAGGCTCAAAATATGCAGGACAAACCTTTGATCTCAAAAAGAACATTACACTAACAGTTTTAAAAGAAAATAGCAATAAACAAATTGACATCATCCTACAGTATACGCTTTTCCAAAGTGGGTTGCTACTCGAGTCGCTGCAAGTCCAGCAACCAGACCACATTGGATGTTTAGTTCTCAAAACTTTTACCCGGTTTTTGTCTTGATCAATAGAATTCAAACACGGCCTAATTCTCTGCTTGATGCATAACTTCTGCTGAAAATAAAACCTAAATGATGCTGAATAAAAGCTTAATCATCAAACGATTGCCTTGCTAAATCTTGAAACAACGGTCAATTTATTGCTCAATTTTTAAAATTCTTGCCCTGTGAAATGCTTAAAGTACTTGATGCCTAATGCTGTTAGAAATTTACGTACAAGACGGATTCAGTAATAATCCAGAAATGATTCATATATTATTTAACAGAAACGTGACATCAAAGTGCAAATTAAAGCATCTTAAAACGTTTACCATACACATAGATTAATTATTTTTGTAAGGATTGATCTCAGTTGATTTAAATTGAATGTTGCAAGGTTAGGTGTTCCTTATACGTGAAATAAGAACCTTATAGTTGAGGGGAAAAAAGAGGGAAAAAGCTGATGCTGACTATCATTTGGGAGTGTAGGTGTCCAAACACATTTCACGGACAATGTAGCTGGCAAGAGTCATTATGATGTTAACTATTACCACTAAAGAGGTCGTAAGGAAAAGCAAGTACAAAAAATTAACCCATGAAGAGAAGAATAGATGTAACCACTTTTGACATTAAGGCGGTAAACTCATCCTTTTACACTTATCACAAGAATGTGTTGTATACAAGTAAGCACATGGTATGGGCATATTTTCAACATTCAGGAATAAAAAATTTGAGTGTTTCAAAACAGTCCTTCGGGAAGATGATGAACACCAACCGAAGTCGCATATAGATCCAACATAAATGAAGAAATTATGAATATTTCAAATACTGGCTTATGTTACTGTCTTACTGAGCAGACAACGCTGGATAACATGTTGCCATAGAACACGATTAAACTTGGAACGTTGAAAGCTAATCACACTTGGAGTGCAACAGAGTAAATTTTGTTGCACTCCAGACAAGTAAGGACATATTGTCATTTAAAGAGTGACTAGGTAAAATTGAACTATTGTTGAAGTCAAGTGATGAGCCAGTAGAGATCAAGCAGATGACTGAAAAGGTTACATTAGAAGTATCCGCGAAAAATGCAAATGAGAAGGGTGAATCAGAGACAAACAGAGAAGATATAGGAATCGAATATGGCTAGGCAGCTTAGGGCTGTCAGCTTAGCTGGTTCGACCAGGGGTGCACCAACTAACCGACTAACAAATGAGTAGGCCTAGTTTAAGTCCTACCAAGCCAGCAAAGGGTATAACCGAGCCTCACAAGTAGTCGACCAGGGGTGCACCAACTAGCCGACTAACAAATGAGTAGGCCTAGTTTAAGTCCTACCAAGCCAGCAAAGGGTATAACCGAGCCTCACAAGTAGTCGACTCTAGAGATTGCCGACCACTCGCTTAGGGTACAACCCAAAGTTTTAAATCTCAAATATCGATCGCATTTCGTCTTGCATATTATAGAGACCCGATCTCTTACCGGGGAAGATCTCAGACAAAATAAGTCCAACTCGGGCGTTTGTCTCGGAGTTCCATCTCGGATCTTAAAGCTCATATTGAACCATATCGGGGTTATGTAATATGTTAAAAATTGATATTCTTACCCAATTTTTTTTTATATAAATGGTACTATAAAAATAATAACTTAAACTTGAATTGCAAAATCACTCCACTGTTATTACTTCATGAAAGAACATTCATATTCATAAGTCATAGCATACTTAAATTAGAAAAATAACAAAATACAAATAAATTATAACTTACAATTTATGATTCATAGACATGAATTATTGTTAGACATAAAACATGAAAATGTTGTCAAATATTAAACGGTTACACATGAATAGAACATAAACCATATACTTTCATAAGTAACATGCATGTAAAAAAGATAAAAAAAAGAAAAATGTTAAAATTGTAGAACATATATTAATATACGATATAATCACGCAAAATATATATAAAAAAATAAATACTAAACATGAACCTTTTCAAGCTTACATACAAACAAAAAGTGCATCATGATAAACCAAAATATAATTCGGCCTTTAATAAGCTCACTAGCAAAAAGAATCATTAATATATCTTAAAAGACTATTCTCTAGGTATCTCGAGATGTGACTCAAATTTCTAACATGATTTAGGAAAATAATTTAGAATTAATTTTAGCAATCAAAAGCGAGGGGTTCACTATCAAAATAACAAGCGATTATAGGGGTTAAAATTTGAGTTCGTTTAATCATTGTTTTGGGTCAGACACATATCTAAATTTTAGCCCACAATATATATATATATATATATATATATATATATCGGTATTTCAATATCTCATCTCGACCAATATATCGTCCGCTATTGCCATATCTCGGACGATATATTCAAAATGACATTTACAACTAAACTGGTTGTTTCGTTTCGAAAAGAGATCAAAACGAGACTTTGAATGAAATATCGGGTGATATCAACAAGATCTGAAACAGTGGTATAACCAACCAACCCATGCTTGCACAACCCACTCGATTCCCTAGCTTCTACACACTTTCCTAGCCTCTTCCATTAAACTTGTATTTACTTTAGTAGCCTAGTCGAATTGAATGCCAATAATTTAAGACCGGAGTTGTTATTTTATGGATTGAATGCTTTGGAATGTTATATCCTACATCGTTTTGAAACCTTGAAATGCGTCGTTATTTTGTGAAAATTCTCATGATGTGCGGCATTATGGATCTTTGATAAAGGTGTAAATGGGTCGATGTGTCCTCTTTTCCTATAGGAATTTTGAACGGACACGGACCATTAAGCACTAAGTTCTAGCATGTTCGTACGAGCCGGATAACGGACAGACAATGTTTGAATAATAGAAAAACATCAAACTTTTTGGATTGAACTGGACGGTGGTGTGTCCTAATCTTGTCCTATAAGAGAATCGTACAGACACGGACGGTGGTGTGTCATGTTCTTGTCATATAAGAGAATAGTACGGACACGGACCGAACACCTAATAGCCTCGGACCGAGCCGAACAACGGATTGTCTTGTCCGATATACAACCCTAATCTTTGATGATAAATTTTCAAAAAATTTAGGATTTGGGAGTAGTTTTTGTTTTGTAGTCTTAGTGAATTTCGTTGCATTACCCTAGAAGGATTTGAGTGAAATTTCAAAAAAAATTGGCAAAAAACCAATTTGCTTTCATGCACTGAAGGTCAACCACAAAGGCCATTTTTGTTGGTAAGGCAACTTATGGAGAGAATTAAAGAGCAAAAGCAGTGTTATTAAAAGCGCGCATACGCGCAACGATGCGCACCTGAAGCGCATCGCTTAAGGTATGCGATGCGACTTGAACTATGTGCGCGCTTTTCTTGCTTATGTGCTATGCGCAATAATGCGCAAAGTATGCGCGCTCAGTTGAAGATATGCGACAATATGGGAAAAAAAAGAGTAAATGTAATTGACAAGCTTTAATCAGGTTTGATTCTCTAAAATAATTATGTTTTCACTAATTATGACTTTAACTCATACCCGTTTCAATTATCAGTCGCTTCAAATGAGATCTTCTTCTTACAACGGCTTCAACTTGTACAACAACCAAATAAACTTCTCTTCTTCTTTAATCTTTCTTTTCTTTTTGATATATTTCATCTGTAACTTCTATCTTCTTCTGCTTTCTTTTTTATTATTTTAATTTGTCTTCTATGTGCTTATCAATTGGTCTCAGTGGATCTCTTCAGTACTAAAATGCGTTCTTTAGCAGCGTATGTAGTCTGTTATGTTCTTGTCAATTTGTCTCATTGAGTTTCTTCGGTATTGACATGAGTTCTTTAGTATTGTATGTATACGTTTGTATTCATAATATATATGCATGTGTGTGTATATATATATATATATATATATATATATATGTGTGTGTGTGTGTGTATGTGTTTATATATATATATATATATATATATATATATATATATATATATATTACATGTGCACGTATAAACAAGTTATATTTGGTACTTCGTTTTACTTTTTTTAATGGGGTTCCTCATTACTACTATTTATCTTGTGTGTATACTATATACACATGTATATACAAGTTATGTACAAGTTTTCTTTCTGTCTATATAAGGACATAGCTATTGTTTTTTGCAGCATAACTCCTCGAGTTTCTTTAATTTTGTTCGCTTGTATAAACATAACAACAGCCATGCATTTCTTTCTAATATCACATTTAATGTTCTTTAATGTTTACAGTCTCTTTGTTTGATGTAGTGAAAATTTGACTTGCATATGAATGTGTTATTTTCTATTAGTTCATAATATTTACATTGTTTACATGTGCAATGTGTGTGTATCTAAAATTTTATATATTATGCGCTTTGCTTTAATGAAGCGCGCGCTACGCGTTTGCGCGTTGCGCTTATGCTCCAAAGGGCATTGGCGCTTCGGTGCGCGTTTCGCGTTTAATAACACTGAGCAAAAGAAAGATTTTCACATGGTATTTATCAATTGGAGAAAACTTATGATAGAGTATCGAGATAGATTATGTGGTGGACGCTAGAAAAGAAACGGGTCTCAACAAAGTACATTACCCTTATCAAGGATATGTATGATCAGGTTGTGACTAGTGTCGGAGCATGCGATAGTGAAACCAGTAATTTTTCCATTAACATAGTAACACATCTAAGAATTGGTTTTAAGCACTTATACCTTTGTCTTAGTAACGGATGAAGTCATGATAGTTATACAAGATGAGATTCTTTGGTGTGTGCTCTTTACTGATAATGTTGTGTTGATTGATGAATATAGGATAATGACTAATAAACAACTTAAGTTGTGGAAGAAGACTTTAGAATCAAATGGTTTCAGATTTAACAGAACTGAAACATAGTATATGAAATCCGAATATAGTGGTGTTAGGTCAGATGACGGTGAAGTCACCCTGAGAAGACAAGTAGTACCCAAAAAGGAATCATTTTGATATTTAACATCTATGTTACAGTTAGATGGTGAGACTGATTAAGATGTTAGTTTTGCAATTCGGGCGGGATAAACAAAATGACAACTAGCATATGGCATTCTCTGTAATGGGAAAATCCAACAAAAGCTTAAAGAAAAGTTCCACAGAACAACAATCATGTCTGCGATGTTATATGATGCAGAATGTTGGCTTATTAAAAGTCATCACGTCTAGAAGATAAGTACAGCAGAGATGTGTATGTTGCGATGAAGTTGTGGGCATACCATACAAGATCGAGTTAGATGGTGAGATTGATTAAGATGTTGGTTTTGCAATTTGAGCGGGATAGACAAAATGACAACTAGTATATTCTGTAATAGGAAAATTCCACAAAAGCTTAAAGGAAAGTTCCACAGAAAAACAATCATGTCTACGATGTTATATGATGCAGAATGTTGGCTTATTAAAAGCCATCACATCTAGAAGATAAGTACAGCAGAGATATGTATGTTGCGATGAAGCTGTGGGCATACCATACAAGATCGAATTAGAAATGATGATATTCGAGACAATTTGAAGTTGCATCAATTAAAGAAAAGCTGGTCCAACACCGCTTGAGATGATTTAGACATCTCTAATAGAGACATCACAATGCACATGTGCATGATGGAATTGTAGACCGCGTTGAATGCTCAAAGAAAAATAGAGGTCGATCGAGGATGACATTGAAGGAAGTAATAAAAAAAGAACTTGAGAAATTTGAATACATCTGAAAAGCTGATGTGGAACATGCGCGCATGAAAGTTAGCACTACATGTTCTAGGAACCTGAGTTTAGGGTAAGTCCAAGGAGAGTTATCATAAGTTTTAAATTTTAGAACTAGTAAACAAAGACATAAGGTGTAGTGTTGGTATTCGGTATCCATTACTAGTAGTACCATTATCATCATCATCACCTCCATGTATTTTTATTCGTTACTATTACTATTATTATCTGTTTAATTAATTTACTTTATTTTATTTTATCTTTATTTATGTTTTTACTTTTAAATATATTGCTATTGTTATTACTGTGACTTTGTTATTTGGTTTTAAGTTCCATCTTTAGCCAATCTCAACTGGTTTGGTATTACCGACTTAGTTGTTATAGTACTGCTACAGTGAACTAATAAGACCTGTAGGATAGGTCATAGGTGATATAGCTTCCATGGTTGGATTAATTACTTCTGTTACAATGCGCTGATAAGATTAGTATTGTTTTCAGACTCCATTCTACATGTTCAAGGATCATTTTTTATCAAGAACAGAGTAGAATATATCTTTATGAAGTCCCAATAGATTCCTGATGGCAATTTACCTAACCGAACCGAACCACTCCAACTTACCTAACCGAACCACCATTTAAACAAGCATAATCAGTCAACAGAGACATTTTCTCACTCGCCGTTTGTGGATCTGATCAGCTCGAGCATCTATGATAAAGGAAAGGCTTTTACCTCGAAAATTAAGCTCCTAGGTATCTCAACTGTGGCAATAATTATCATGCTAACACCAGTGGAAAACATATTGATTCAGTCATTAATGGAACTCTGTCAAACTTGAAACACAACTGATTCATTGTATATGAGAATATGCATCGTAGTCAATCCAAATATAGTGAACTCAACAATAAAAACATAAAGTGGACATAGATCAAATTAACAATCAAACCTCATTTACTACTCTGTTTTGTTCAATCTCTACTTTATATCAACTATATAGATATTGCTTGCTGTCCTGATTCTTAAGCTTACACCAACGGATATCCAAGTCCACGATCATCTACTGGATGCTGGGCTCAACAAGTATTTATTCTTCGGGTATTTGCCCCATTTTGAGGCAAACTGAAGCCACTATTTATGTTGTTAAGGGAGGAGTGGAATACAATGTTTTAAACGGTAAAATACATCACAAGCAGTACTATCAAAGATAAAAAGTAGCGCTACTATAACACCATTCATTGGTTGGTCATCGTGCTGGAAAACAGAAATTGGGACAGCTTAGCAAAACCATAGCAGACCCTTCTAGGTTCAAAATTGAAGAGGTTAAGAGAAATGGGAAAACAAATGAAGAAAGTTAATGGTTTACAAAAATAGTATAAAGAATTTTTTTAAGGCTTTGAACAGAGTGGACTACTGGCATGGAAGCGGCCCAGGTATTGAAGTCCGCTGAAGATTGGGAGAACAATGTATGGGAGTATTCAAGAAAAGGTGGAACATAAGGTACAATTAGACATTGACCACCAGGACAAAAGGTAAAGCATAGGCGGACCATGAATTTTTTAGGTAGAGCCTCTGAAATAGAAGTGGAGTCTTAGTTCGAATTTTGCATGCCTGTGTGAACCTCATAAGCCATCAAAAAGGAAGCAATTTTGGTACACTTTGACCATGAGTTATAAATATTAACAATTGTATGTGATCCCTGTAGACAATCTGAAGGCCAGATATCATGAAATTAAGGAAATAGTTTTTAAACCCTTCTTTTTTGGGGCTACCTTGACATTTGCAACAAAAATCTCTAGAATTTTACTTACAATTAAATAAAGTTAAATAAATCCAATTTCAAAATGACCCATGATATAAACAACCCAATACAACAGAAAAATAATATATTACAATCATGTTACACACCTTTTTCTTTGGAACCAGAAATGGAAAGCCCCTCAATATCCAAAGTTTGCTTTTTTGCAGGTCTATCATTAATCTCCAACCCTGATAAACATTAAATTTAATAATAAAAACACTATTTAAAAATTGAAAGAAAGTAAAGATTACTAACAGAAAGCTTCAAGTCGCTCTTGGTCGGCTTTTCTTTTAACTCTAACAACGACAGGTTTTGTCTTCACTGGATTAGGACATGTGGCAGATGTTTCACACTGTGTTCCCGCCATTAGAAAATATGTACTGGGAATCTAGGGATTTGGAGGGCTGGTTCTGAGTTTCGAGTTGCTCAAACCAAGTACAGATTTTGTTGCCCTAAACAAAGAACAATTTGAAAAGAATATTATATTTATTTTACCATTAAATTCATATGCTTAACTGGTACAACCACACAACAGTGGAAAAACCGACCATTTGAATTTATCATTCGAAATAATATTTATATGTGTTGGACTTTTAAATTGATTACGATAAAATGTTCGGAAAAAAGCTTATTTGAATTATAGCCTAAAAAAATAAAAGAATGAGAATAAATGTATAGTAAAGATTTTTTTTTTTTCCATCTAAAATTCAATGCTGGGAATGAGATATCAATGAATCGCTTGCGAGATTAAATCTCCGACTTGCATATTCAACGAATACGTGGGGAAATGATTCTTACACCAATTATCACGTTGAACACAATTAAAATAACATATTAACAGACTATACGGGACAATTTGAGTAGTCAATATAAGGTATGTGACTTTAAATTCACCAACTAGTCATAACATAATAACAATGAAAGGAAAAAAATTCAATTTAAAAGAAACAGAATACTCAACGAATGAAGCCATAGTAAATGGCCGGAAGAATGACAATAATGTACATCACTTACACTGACTCTGCATCACAGGTCGATGTTTCAGTTTTCAGGGTTTCAACTTGTTTTAAGAAAAAAATGATAGTTATATGACCGCCTTTTCCAATGATTTTATATATGTTTATATAAGCACATGCTTTATAGTGCTTGATATATTTCCAATTTATTGCTGATAAACGTACATAAAGCAAAAGATTTTTTTTATATAGAAGATTCTTGTTTCATAAGAAAATTACATGTAGTGATATGCAATGTCTCTCATGAAACATATAGAAAGTGTACTTGATCTTTGTTGTTCTTTGGTTAACAAATGCATATAGCACAACATCAAAACGACTTTTCATTGGCATAATGTACATCACTACATTGTAATATCGAAGTTGCAATTGTTATGTAACGAAGGTCAGACCAAATTCTACCCTACTCCAACAAATGGCGCACGCATATGAGTTAACACACACATTATTGTAACAAACAGAATCTCTGATGTTATGTGTCTACCAACTCATATTTATGCACCAATTCTCCAAGATATTAAACGATGTTGAACTTTCTGAATCCAAACTGTTGTTCCTTCTTAACATGTGAAACAATCCTAACAGTCTTCTTCTTGACTCGCATCCCCTTTGAGTATGTGGGACTTTCTATGCATCATTTCTTCAAGATATTATGCGATGTGGGACTTTCCGAATCTAAATCATTGTTCCTCCTTAACAGCATGAGAGACAATTTTTGATACCATTATTATTAAACGACGGTAGAATTGAAATCTCCCAACTCCATCATACGGTGCACACATATGAGTTAACACATGCATCGTTGTAATAAAAGGAATCTCTGACGTCACGCGTCTACCAATTTATATTTATGCACCATTTCTCTAAAAGATATTAAGCGATGTAAGACTTTCCGAATCCAAGATGTTGTTCCTCCTTAACAGCATGCGAGACAATTTTAATTCTGCAACCTCTTTTGCACTTAAATGGACTGCTTGTGCGATTGCAGCAATTACATCTCATGTTTATAACTTTATGTTGCCTAATAAAGATCGTGAATGCAATGCAATTCAGTAATTCACATTTAAGTATATTTCTCCAATGGTGTCTTCTTCGTATTTTTTCTAGAGTATAACGTGATTGTTTTAAGAGTCTGGTCCATCTACAGGTTTATACTATTTTAAGGCACACGTTATTTTTCAGATCACTTCAAGGCATCTGAATCATACAAACTGCAGCAGGTGGAGGAACATTGATGCTGGTCAATTTTATGCCTTTGGAAAAGATTCATTTCGAGAAGCAACACACAGCCCAAGGACCAAAAGCTCATAGCCACTGTTTAAAATCTCGCAAACATCGCCCGAGATCTCCTCCGAGATCTCGTTTTGGGCTCCTTCCGAAACGAAACAGCAAATATCACTCTAAATCTCCTTTCGAATATATCGCCCGAGATATTGCAATATCGAACGATATATCGACCGAGACGAAATACTAGAATATCTTCCGAGATCTTAGTTTTTTTGGTTAAAATTTGATTTTTTGTCTAAGCTAGAACTATAATTAAAAAGATCAAATCTAGCCATATCAATCTTCTCTTATTTTACATTTTGCATGTTAAATGACTATATTGTATGTTCGTATATGTGTTGCAATGCTTATGATTTTCATATTCGTCTTTTTACATACATGTTATTTATGAAATTATGTATTTCATGGTTTATGCTGGATTTTTTAATATTTTGGATCCTTTTAATGTTTCATGTCTAACAATATTCCTATTTCAAGCATATTACGATTTAGTATGAATAATCTTTTGCAAAATAAAGAATAATAAAGTTATTTTGCATTTTAAGTTTAAGTTACTATGTTTTTGATAGCATTCACAAAAATCATTTTGTTAAAATATCATTTTTAACATATCATGTACCCCGAGATTGTTCTGATATGAGCTTTCAGACCCGAGATGAAAATCCGAGACGAACTCCCGAGTTAGACTCATCTCGTCCGAGATCTCCCCCGATACGAGAGCGAGTCTATAAAATCCCCGAGACGAAACGCGACCAATATCCGAGATTTAAAACCTTGCTCATAGCTACACCTCAACCAGCCAAATTACTAAAAGACATCTATATCATTCAAGCTGCAACTGTAATTTCTTCACAGCTGTGCTATCTAGAGAAAGAAGGGTTTATATTTGTATTGCATACTAAATTCTTACACCCAGTCAAAAAAAAGTGATAAAAATATCAGTTTTACTCATTGTATATCAGTATATCACTTACAGAAATGTAACAGTTAAATATACATTTCTAAATGTTAAAATATAGCCACAACCAAAACAGAACAAAAAATATTTATAATAAATAACAAAATATATTGAAATGTACATCAAGGAATAATTAATACTTACGTGCTCAAAAACGCATCTTGTATGGTATGTACAACAATAAAAGTCTATTAACAATGCATACTTAACATGCTGATTTGCTAAACACATAAGTAATGTTGGAATGATTTGATAATTTTAAAATTAATTATTATTTTACGCTGAGATCATGAGGCCGAGAGAAAAAGACATGCCCACGATTGAACAAATATATTTTTGAGTGACAAATTCATTGTTGTTGCTACTATTATTATTTTAAAAGGAGTGAATAAGATGACCAAAATTAGCAACTGTTAACAGCATAAATTCACACTAAACAAAAAAAGAAGAAATAAAACAATTACTCATGATTATTTAGTTAAAAGAAATTCAACGATGTAAACGAGATGATAATACAAATTTATCCCTTTATATTTGACTCGTACAAAAACCTGTTTCATATAAACACAATTATTTAACTAATTCAGTGACAATCCAACAATACTCCATAAAATATTGCCCTGTGAAATTGGGAGGCCCCGCTTGCCTTGCATACAGCAAGGGTCAACTCTTACCCAATACTGGAACCGTCGCCCAATGAGAATCCATAAGTCAGAACCAGTATCAAAAGCCTTGGTTTATGATGTTAATGTTGCAGGATTCAAGTTTGAGAATGAAACCCAACTTGAAGTAAAACTAATTAAATACCAGGAGTGCGTAATGTAAAGGGCTTAATATAGGACCAAACAGTTAACCATAACATCATTTATGATTCCATTTAAGCAATGAATCAGCTTATGCTCCAACGAAAATCCATAATACATAAATTAACCAAACTACTAACAGAAGAACTTTTGTATAATGTTTACTTTGTACCTTACCTGTGTTGCAATTTACATTGTGTAAGAATTAATTTCATATGGATGCCAACTATCAAGTACTAGGTCTGTAATACTTTTCAGGTAAGTTAATGTTGTAAACTCTGTAAGCAACCAAGTTAAGGAAAAATATACCATCCAGAAAACATAGCAGTAAAATGTCATGAACAAAAATGAAAATGAAACATGCAAGCATTTCAAGCTATATAAGTATATATCTTTCACCAAAAAGTCAGAACAGAAACAATCAATTACATTTAGCGATGTGATGTCAAGACATTTCAAAGTATTTACAATCCAAAGCACCACGGTACATAATAATAATTTGTGATCATGGTAAGATCTTCTATTACAAATAAATTTGATGTGAAATGCTTATCAGACACCATTAGCATACACAAAGCATACCGTTTAGCTTAAAATATATACAATTAGAGTGTTGCTAGAAGAACCCAAATTTTTTCTTCCTAATACCATGAGGGGTATTAGGAAGTGCGAAACCGGATGATTTTAATTCCAAACGATGGTGTAGGAAGAAAAAAATTGGGTGCTTTTGGCAACACATTAGGATTATGACAGCCATAAAATAGAAGAAATGGAAACATCCAAATAAAAGAGTATACCAAACAGCAGGTACTTGATACTGATAACATAAACATCAAAAAATTGAGCATAAATTATTTGGTTCAAAGCTTTGGTCTTTCCTAACAATCCTTTAACATCTTCCTAAAATTGAGATGCACCGTTCAAACAGCTGGATGCGCTCGCAAGAATAAATTCAATGAACCTACGTACATACTCAGTTCCAACCTAAAAACTATGCAAAGATACTTTCCCATTTTTACTGTAAAAGGATCAAAACAGACAAAAAGTAATAATATGGCGTTAATTTTCCATCAACACTTGCAGATTTTTGTGAAATACTCTATAAATTATGCAAAAATAGCAAAGCGTGCCATATATCGGGTACTGGTTTCCATATTAAACTAATTTTACGTATACAATTGGGTATCCCGATCCCATAAGCAATACAAAGCAGAAATCAAAGTGTTCTTGGGAATTTGTTTGATGATTGATTTGTGAGTAAACGTTGGCGCATTTCCGAGCAACTGAGAAAAAGAAGGAACAACAACGAAATACTCTTACTTTAGAAAAAAGAATTATACAAAAATTCAGTACCTAGAGATGCGGCAGAGCAAAGGCAAGAAGGTGGGGCAGAGCAGAGAAACGGGAGTGCAATAAAGGGTTTGGGAGAAGCAACGGGTGAAGGACGCTGCAAATAGGTGAAGGCGATGCAGCTTGGCGGTTTGTGATAGCAGATCAGGAAGGTGCGCGAAGGGGTAATGACGTTCGGAATTAGGGTTTGAACTTGAGCCTGCTGCTATATGTAACAGGAGCGTCACGCTACGCACTTCACGCGTTGTTGTCACGGCATGCGCTTGGATTTGATTTTGTATGGTCCAATTTCTTCATTTAAGGAAGCAAAAATTTAATTTTGTGTCTCGGTCAAAACATAATAAAAGCTATAATATAATATATTACTTTAAGTTTTAAACGTTTTTCTGGTTTGACCTACATGCATTATTTTAATTTTTTGTTTTATATGTTATCACCACAAATTACCTAATGTACATGGAAATACTATTACTAATATAATCATACATGGAAAATGTGCTTTGCGCGTGAAATGTTATTTCTCAAATATCATTTATTTTAATGTAAAACTAAAAAAACGCAGAAAAGAGTTAACAATATCAAAAAATTCGAAAGCATTTCTACATAAAATGTTATTCGAAAGTATTTGCTTTCTACAACTTCTTGTCGAATATTCATACTAACATAACAGAAGGTGGTTTGAAGCTTTCTCTCTTTCACCAAGCTTTTTCCACTCTGATGCTCTGTGCCTCTGGTACCTGTGAACATATGAATTTTTGGAGTAAAAATATCACCACTCAAATATGAATTTTTCTCTATTTGATTTTTCTTTTTTTGGCTGTCATATTGGTTGCAACTCCCATACTTTACATGTGTACGTCTTGAATGCAACTCTCATGCTTTACATATGTCGTATAACACAGTAAATCATATATAATCCACTATAAATAGCCAACACGGTTAAAACCAAAACATTAACACAGTAAATGTCACTTGTAACACGTTAAAAAAAACATACCATTAAATCTTATTTGTTAGGCTGAGTTATCTATCATTTAACAAAATCGTGTGAATCAGTCACATGCATAAACATCATCTTACTTAATATCTTATTAACATTACTTTCAACTTCAATGCTCATATGAAAAACATATATATATATATATATATATATATATATATATACACACACACACACACACACACACACACACACATATATATATATATATATGGGATAGGATTAAGGAGTCCCCCAAAAATGTAGCACCCCAAATGCCCCCTAATTTCCTCCTCTAATTTATATTAAAGAAAGTGAGTGGGATGTAAGAGAATGAGTGGAAGGAGAGGGGGAGGAGAGAGAGAGGAAATGTGTGGTGGAAAAGTGGTAGGCTAAAGGGGTGCTCACTATTTAGGGTGCCCTGGAACCCTCCTATATATATATATATATATATAAGGACGGTTATGTTACACCTCTTATATTGCATATGAACTCTCCTCCTTGATCTCCACCACTCATTCTCTCTCTTTCCACTAAGAAATAATATTGAAATGAGAAAAAAAAGAATGAGTGGGGAAATGGTTGGTGAAGATTAAGGGGGAGAGTTCACGTGCAATATAAGAGGTGTAGCGGAACCATCCTATATATATATTGTGTGTGTGTGTATATATATGTATATATATGTATGTATAGTATATAAATAAACACACACACACACACACACATATATATATATACATATATATAATATATATGTGTGTGTGTATAAGAGGTGTAGCGGAACCCTCCTATATATATATATATATATATATATATATATATATACACACACGCATATATATATACATATATATATATATAAAGTAGAAAATACCTAAATTGATCGTACATATAGCATCTAAACTTGAATGAGAAAATATTAGTAAATAAAATAGTACATATGTTTATATACAACCACATGCTGGAAAAAAGACAATCTGAACAATTTAATCTCGTTTGAATCAAACTAACGAACATGTATTAAAAATAAAATCCAACCTGGAGCTTGAAACTTTTGCAGCAGTGAATAGTGGCGGAGAAAAGTTAACAGCAGTAAAGGAAAAAACGAAGAGAGAAGTGGGGATGATAACCAGTATTTAAAGGGGTGATCGGGTAATTCTAGAGTGTTAGGTTTGTGGGGATGAGCTTGCTTTGAGTTTGGAGAAGCAGTCAAAAAACGAAATTTATGCTTACTTAAATAATAAAACTTAATTCCTATAGTAAAAGCAAGAAAGTAGAGGAATAAAGCTTAATTTATTTTGTGTCATCCAATTTATTCATTTAAGAAAGCAAAGATTTGATTTTGTGTCTCCATTAAGACATAATAAAAGGTATAATATATTATATTATTTTGAGTTTTAAACGTTTTCTCTGCTTTGACCTACATGCCTTTTTTGAATTTTTTGTTTTATATGTTACCACCACAAATTACCTAATGTACATGGAAAGACCATTACTAATTACTAATATAATTATACAAGGAAAATGTGCCGACATTTAGGGGATAATAAAAGGTATAATATAATATATTATTTTGAGTTTTAAATATATTTTTTGGTTTGATCTACACGCATTTTTTGAATTTTTTTTGTTTTATATGTTACCAACACAAATTACCTAATGTACATGGAAAGACCATTATTAATATAATTATACATGGAAAATGTGCTGGCATTTAGTAATAATAATAATTTAGTAATAATAATAAAATGTATAATAGAAGTACAAACGTAGTTGTATATGGAAAGGACATCAATATTTGTAATAATAAATGGTATAATATAATGTATTATTTTGACTTTTAAAAGCTTTTCTGGTTTGACTTACACACAATTTTTGAATTTTTTTTGTTTTATATGTTACCATCGCAAATTACTTAATGTACATGGAAAGACTATTACCAATATAATTATACATGGAAAATATGCTGGCATTTAATAATAATAAAATGTATAATAGAAGTACATACATTGTTGTATATGGAAAGGACATCAATATTTGTAACAATAAAAGGTATAATATAATATTTTTTCTGAAAATAAGTATAATATAAATTTTGATTTCATGTAAATGACGTGATGGTATTTAATAAGTATGCACCAACGCTAATTTTTTGGATCTTATATCTTGAGCGCCGAAAGATTCCATTTATATTCGAATTGGCCTTTGATGCGTAGATGAAATTTGTGGTGCATCTATTAAGATTTGATTGAATTGATTAAAGGGCATTAAATGAATAAATTTATGCTGAATATGGGTTTTGAACAAATGTGACAGTTCTAGGAAATGTTAAGGTAGTTAAATATAACGACCCGAAACTTCCCCGTTAAGGAAAGTCCGGATTGAGTTGAGAACACGACCAATCAGAACATAAACAGAAGAACATTTCATTGCTTATTACAACAATTTCATCAGAATACAAGAATATACAGAGTATGAATAAATATTACACATTTACTAAATATCAGAGATTTACAAGTTACAATACATCGGAAAATAATACAAAACACAACTGAAAAGAATATACGGATACAGAGCTTTCCGAATATCATTCCAGTTGTAAACCAGGATCCTGTGAATATAAATCTGCAAAACCAAAACTATTAGCTGCCCATGTGGAAAATAGGGGCACCCAGACTTTAAGTTATAACAATAAACTTCAGGTCAGTCATGTGAATGGTGTGAGAACTAAAACAGTTATTTAAAATTTTGCTTTAAAATTTGGTAAATCAAGGGACCATGCCATATAACACGGAACGGGTTTCCTCCCAAGAATATCAGTGCATAGAATAAACAGCGCAACGCTAAATAAAGAACTCTGAAGCTATTATAAGACTCATGTCCCATCACACAATGCAACGCAAGCCGGAGGATAAAGTTTTACTTTATAATAGCCAAACATGCTTGGTACATTTAAAACAAATCATTTTGATACTATTATAGTGTAAAGTGTATGAAAACAACTTCAAATGTAAATGTATCAATCATAGACAGCATAGTACTTCATCCCACTATGTCGCCATACTAGGATGTACAATCAAAACTGAAATGTCACGTATTGGAAGTTGGATTTCCATCTGTGAACCAAGGCAAGGGATTGTCCTTACCACTTCGAAACAATCCAGCCCATGTCTCAGGATCAGAGCTCGAGTGACCCTTGGGTCATCAGCGTCGGTCCACCCGATGTGGATTAAAATGCATGAACACTACGTTTCCCCGCCCTATGGGGCGTAAAATTGGTCTGTATAAAGACCATACCATCCATCGGCTCCGTAGAGACCGATATAACCGAGGCGCCTCGCTATCTATCATCCACATAAGCAAAACATCTGGGCATGCAAAACCCAGACACCACTCCTAGCTAGAAGGAAACGCCTGCCCTCCCTAAGGTCCTCTCCTGTTTCTGGTTCACACCAGGTTGCGAGGCTCGCGAATTAACGCTACAAAAAGCTATGCTATATTAAAGTCGTGCTTTGATCATATACCATAAGACTCTGCTTTTCAACAGAAGCGTTGATCATTTGCATCTCAACTTGCCACACAGGCAATTCACGCTATGCAACCGATGTCTATCAATCACACAGAATGAAATCCGATGTCAGACACACAGTCCATTTACAAGTTCGTTCTGGGTCGGAACGAAATCGGAGGCACCTTATTCCTCGTCCCGTATGTCCAATACAGGAGAGAGGCCCTCGCATATCCGGTCGATCTCCAAGTACGTCTAGAACGATCACCGCTTATTACCTCGTCTTGGGTGTACAGCCCAATCAAGACATCGGTAATCATCCAAACGATGTGAAGACATCCGGTCTTCAACCACCGTCTTCATCCTCGATACATCATCGAATCAGTTAATTAGAATGGGATAAACCCGGTTTTTCTGAATAACTCGCGTATATAATAAACAAGTGCTATAAAACACATCATACGCCTCATTCCAATTCTGAATATTCTTTTATTTAAATATTCAAATCCTTTGGGAAATGTTCCCATTAATTTTATCAAAGATAAATTCTTTAAATTTATTCTTTAATCTTCCTTTGGATATCAATCCAAACCAAATTATAGTTTATCCAAACTAGTCGGGATTAGCGCTCCTTACCGAAGTAATCATTTGTTTAATTTTCCAATCCCAACCTATTCATCCCATGAAGCAAAACTGGTAATACTTCATATCTAACACCACGATGTTATCGGTAAATTAAATTACCATTTCATGTTCGAATCTAATTAAAGATTTAACTATCGCCTGGAGTAAAACTGGTGGTACTCCATTCTCGATCATTTCTTGGATTTGATAATTTTAGTTAACAAATTCACCTTTCAATCTATTTAAAGATTCATTAAAACTCCAATTCAGTTTTAATTTCCAACAATCATTACTTAATGATTTTTCCAATACTGGAAATAAATCATGTCTTTAACTGGGTTAAAGAACTAATGTCATTTAAAACACAGTTCACGATAAACCCAAAATCACATTCCATTAGTTATGGAATTTTCACGGAAAAACAAACCAATATATAATCGATATCAATCTCCGTATCCGACTAAACTTATAAATGGAATAATGGCAAAGCCTTTTAAATTCCATATATATTATCAGTCTTCCTCCACAGAAGTTCATTTCGATTAGTATCAAATCGAATCCCATTCCATTCCAATTTAATTTATTAAACTGGAAAACTTTACTTTGGAAATTCCATTAAATCTTAGAATAAAGATTTATAAATTCCATATCACATTTCACTACAAATCGGGTTAAAGAACAAATGTCGTTAAAACACAGTTCACAATAAACCCGATTTGCATTCCATTTCAATTCCAATTAAATGTTCATTAATTGGTAATTCTTCTTCAAATCTTAGTTAAAAGACTTATTCTTTTCACATGGGGTTTCAGAACAATGTTAATCAAGATACCATTCCATCAGTCTCTAACCGTAAATTAGTAGGAGAACAATTCCCTAAGTATCAATCCCGAAGGCCGAAACCAACATCAGATCGATACCTAGGAAACCATTCAACTTAGCTAACCTCCAGTTAGTTTTTAATTTCCTTAACTCCATTGGGTTTAAGAACAGTGTTAGTGAAGACACCGTTCATGACAAACCCAAAATCTCATTTGATATTAAATACAAGGTTCTGAATAGAAAATATATCAGCTTATATTCAATCTCAAATTCTAAACTCAACAAACATCGTATTGAAATAACGATGTATATATCTTCCAAATTCCTCCACAATGCCTGTATAATCACGGAATCCAATATCGAAATATTCCGAAGATAATTTCGATTCATATCCCTTCCAATTCATATATTGGAAATTCTGGTTATTTTTAAAACCATTTCAAATCCAATTTATTTATTTAAAAATAATTGGATTATAATTCTAGTTCATAACTAGTTCATTTCGATAAAAATCTATTTTTATCTTTTCAAATATGAAATTTTTCATCCTAATTCTTTTCAAATCATTTCTTATGATTTTACACTAATTATTGATATTTTTAATAATTTTATCAAGGCTCGTACAGTCAATTTCCATAAACGGTCATCGAACTGCAATTACAGCGACCTTTTCCAAATTTTATTGGGACATAATTCCAAATCCAACCGTTAGATTTCAAATCTCTAATATTCGTTAGAAAGCTCTTTTCGATACGAACCCAACGGTCCTAGTTTTAGGAGAATCCGACTGTCGGATTTTCCGTAATATCCATTCGAAGTCAATGGTCGAAATTCGCGAACTACCGCAGCACGGCGCGTTCTATTCAGGCCGTTATATAATATATATTTCGTTGATTTAAATTTAAAACGTATTTTTATAAATCGTTTTAAATTCGTTTTCAAAACGATTTCAACTTCATATTCAATTTCAAATCAAAATTGAATATTCCATACCATTAATATATAAATGATAATATTTTCAAAACATTAGATTTTGAAAACACTTCATTTTCGATATTCATTATAAAAATGAATAAAGTCGATATAAATATCGTTCACGTCAAAATGACGTTAATCTAATCAACACGACTTTATATATTTAAATATTTTCGTGTCCATCCCAAGTCGAACATCAAAAATCATATTTTGATCTTTTACTGAATATTATTTTAAAATATTCCTTATTTTAAAATATTCCTTATTTTAAAATATTCATTCTTTCTGAACTGGAATCAGACACAGTCAATTACCATATAATGTGATTTATATGGATTTCATACAACACAGGTATACAACAGCCACGATAAACCATCAACTATCATCCAAAGTGCATTCTAGACTGTATAAGCATTAAATATAAATATTTAATGCTTACAACAGTCTGTCAACCTAATGATTGACATACCACTAAACAATTGGGATTGGTATACGTCAAATATCATCCCAACACCCATGTGGTATTTCAATCCACAAACACAGAATATTATTTGTGCAGTTGGGCGACGTGTAAAATTTATCGTCCCAATCCATATCCGTCAAATAAGTGTACATAAACAAATCGTCTGATTTGTAAATGAATATTTATTTTATTCATATACACGTTAAAATTTATATTTTTAACGATAAAATATTTATTCAACACACGAATTTTTAATTCAGTTCACTTCACATCACAATCAATTTAGGCACATCAATCAACCAAACCAAACAATCGAACAAACAATTTGTCCAAGGTATGTGGACGACGGGGAGCAATTTATTTAAGTAGTTATTAGATAAATAACTGTAAAAGAAATCACTACAACAAAAAACGCTTTTCGCAACAGGCGATATCTGTTGCAGTAGACCTATTGCAACAGGCCTACGCCTGTTGGTATAGCCGAAGTTGCAAAAAGTCTGCAACATTTTCTGCTTGCTGCAATAAGATGTTGCGATATACTTTTTTGCAACAGGCTTTTGCTGTTGCAACAAATCATTTTGCAACAGTATATGCCCGTTGCAATAGATTCATAAATCTGAAGAAAAAAAGAATTACAGCTTATAGATATTACATATTATTTGTTTTAGTAATAGTTTATATCACAGACTGAAATAAACAAGTAAAAAATTTATTTTAACATAATTTTAATAGTACAAACAATTACAACAAAAATTTCAATAATTTTCATACATCATTCATGTACAACAATTTTCTCTCTCACACAACACTTTTTTTTCGAATAGAGTATTTTCTAATCACATTTCTATTCTATCATACATATATTATAACAAAGGAATAAATATCATCTGTTCACTAGAACAAATCTGCAGTTCATACACAATTAGCCTTCACTGAAACTGGAAGTTGAGCTTGCATCTTCAACTGATTTTGCAATAAAGGTCCTTGTCGGCTTGTTCAATCTTTGCTTATATTTTTGTACATCCTGTGAGCAAACTATAACAATCTATCACAAGCTTACATGATTATTGCATAGACATCACATTGGAACTCACACCACACTAGGCAATAGCTCACACACTTAGAACAAATGCACTTAACACACCCCACACTCATATGCATTATCATGTGAAAAGAAACTAACACAAACATGCCCTTGTTTGATAACATGTCATTAAGAATCAAAAAGTAAAGTCTGGTTGATCGTGATTGAAAAAGTGTAAAAGAATAAGGAAAAAATGCAATTTTTTGACTATTTAAACAGGAACAAGGCAACGGCCAAATGAGTTTATTCAAAAAGAAGTAGGCAACATCAGTATGCATATAAAGAACAAAGCAAGTATGCATATAAGGAAGTATTCAAAAAGAAGTAGGCAACATCAGTATGCATATAAGGAAGCAACAAATCAAGACTGACGACAATGAAATAGGAGGGCAAAGTATCAAAGAAAACAAGTGCACATGGTCAATAAATAATGTATGCTCCCATTTTATTAGTACTTCAGTATTGTATATTAATGAAAAATGTATCTGCATTTTTGAATTTTTGTATTTGATGACCATCTGTGCGCCATAGAATTGCAATTGCCACCTAGTTGCAGTGGAAATATGTTATACAACCCAATATGCATGGTGAATTTCTAACTTTATACCCTTTTTTTATATGGCCATTCATTTATTGCCGCTATTTCCTTGTATATAAGTTAATAATCGTTTCTCTCTTATTTTATTAGTGTTGCATGTTACAGGAAATCCTACCTTTTGTTAAGAATTTTTGTTTCGGTAGGTTCAGTTTCAATTTGTCTGAGAAAAAATGGAAGTTTGCAAAGTATGTTGGTAGAACCGTACCATCCCATGTAATTTTCTGACGTAATTCGGTCATAAATTTAAAGGTGAAATCAAGGTCATATCCTTAAGTTATATATCAGTAAGGAAACTTCAATGTTATTTTTTTTTTCAAGTTCTTTATTTGGATCTACGGCTGTGATTTGTGCATATGCGAAGTATTCTGAAACATTGTGGTTCTGGACAAATAATCCACTAGATAAAACTTTTATCTTACAAGTTATTAAATTTCAATTTCATGTATTCGTTATTGTCCTCCTTACATGCAAGATTTAATGATAAAATACAAGGGATTCTGTAACACCCCACCTCCGCCAGGGTAACTCTTGCAAGCACACTGGCTTTGGAGGGGCGTTAAACAAGGTAAACATGCATGCAGATATCACAAGATAGAACATATAAGTAAAACAGAGTAGTAAAACAGCGGATAAAACTAGCATTTCAAAACCATAGTTAAGTTACAACAAAGTACTTGGTCATTATTTTCCAACAGACAAAGTCTAGATAAAAGCATAAACTGAAAAACTGAAATACATAAAGTACTATCCCCAAAGTGAAGTGATAAACCATAGCTAGCTCAATGTCCAAAACCGTACATGAGCAAATCCAGAAAGCAAGCTGTAAAGATCCAAGCTAAGCTCCAATGTTCCCATCCTGAGGACCTGAGGGGGTGGGGAGGGAACGGAAGAAAAGAGGCGAAAGAAAACAGGTCAGTCAAAAAGACTGGTAAGCCCTACTACTATCTGTCTATGAACTAGTAAAGTTAACTGACATGAGAAGCTGAGATGAACATAAGGATAACAACATACTGGCATGATGATTACTAACAAGATAGATAAAGAAGTCATCGCATAATCAAGGTTAACTTTTGCACCACGGTTGTACTAGCATTCTAACATGTCAAGTAAAAACAAGAATTGATCCCTTGGCCCAAGCTTGGCCCAACATCATGAGGTGACCTAAATCAAGGTCCAACTACACGGTCTAGTCGATCGGCTCCCTATAAGCCTAACTCGTCAAGTGTCGGTGTCATACGGCCCAAACATGCAATGTAGCTAACTGCGCTAGGTCCACCCCAGGGTGTATCAAGTCCTAGGGTGTAGACCTCGGACACCAATCAAGTATGCACAGTCTAGATCTACTGGTACCCGTGCCTGATTCCCCAACTCCGGACTATGTGCACGACCATAGTCCGCCTGGACCTACACCGGCGTACCTACCCAGCCGTCGTTTTGGTCGCTTACATGTCAGCCCAGTAATCGTGCCCCACCCTAGCCTAGTCCCTAGGGTCTTATGATACTATCAAGAGGGTTACTGCTGCAAAGGACCACGCCACTAGGGTTTCTTAACGGGTTAAATGTGGTTAACCCGATCCAAACGTGGATTAAATTGGTTAAGTGTACCCAAGGTTCATGACTTAACCCCGATTAACCCATCAAGCCCAAATTGGTTAAGTATTAAGTGGACCATGACTTAACCCTAATCAGGAGGCATTCGTTAACTTAATGTGATTTAACCTCTCACATTAGACCCTGTTGTGGTTACTAGTTAAGCCGGGCGGGTCCGGGTAGCTTTACACCACAACTTGGTCTAACCTCGGGTTCGAGCACAACATGACCAACTTCTCACATTGGGTCTTATTGTTTGTAGCCACTAGTTAAGCCGGGCGGGTCCGGGTAGATTTATGCTATAAACTCAACCCAACCTCGAGTTGGCCACACTCATCTTTTCTAAGTGTCATGTCCATTATGTTTCCAAAACATAATTACATATCACGTCATGTTATAAAAACCATGTTCTTGTCATAATGTTGCCCAACCCCAACGTAATCCCATCGTTTACATAATTGCAACAACGCATAAAGGATAAAATAGGGAACTTGGCATAATCATGACAAAAAGGTGTTAAAGCCACAAGTTTAACATGGTGGCATATGAAATGTACATATGTTCATATACTTGCATATTGCATTATTAGGCTTCAAAAGTATGCATAAAACCAAACTTAGCATATGAGTGATACATGGTGATAAATGACATGTAGAAGTTGCTAGAAGTTCGCATTTACCCTCACATGCAAGTTATCATAAGGGATATGATAACTTTCATGTTGCCAAAATGCAACCTTTAATATAAAGCTTGGAGCTTTATGCTCACAACATCAAGTTTAACTTGCATAACATGATATCATGTGTATAATGATCAACCCAAACTTGCATAACATAGCAACATGTGTCATATATAATGATTAAACCAACTTGCATAGCATAATGATCAACCAAACTTGCATATCATAATGATCAACCAAACTTGCATATCATAATGATCAACCCCAAACTTGCATCATTCATTTAACTTTAGAGTTCAATAAAAAGAAAGTAGAAAAGGGCTTACAATGCTATGAAGACACAAATGAATATTTATTGTAAAGATTGAGACGAAGCCCTTATGCAATCACCAAAAAGACCCAAATATGAATGCTCCAAATGAAAAACCCTTGAGCCAAATCAATAAAAATCCTTGCTTTGAAATAGAAATGTTGCAACTTGACTTGAATGCAAACTAAGAACACTCATACAAGCTTGAAAACACTTGTATGCACTCAAAATCTCTCATATAAATAACTTAGAAATTTTAGCATGAGAGTGGAGGCCATGAGAGGAACAAATTTGACATAGTTTAGTTGTAGGATTGAATAATAGTGATTTAGGCTAGGCTTAGGGGCCTTTTTATAGAAGATTAGGATAGTATTAGCCATAGGATTAACCCTAGATTCAATCCAAGCCATCAAATCCCGTCACAAGCCTCCAAAACAGGTCAAAACAGCCAAAATGGGTGCACCAGGTTGCCTGGGCCGACCAGGCAGGTCGACTCCCAGGTCGACTCTGGGGTCGACTCCCCAGTCGACCTGGGGGGAGGTCGACTCCACAGTCGACCCCCAGGTCGACCCCCCTGGGTCTGGCGGGAATTTTCCCGCCACTTCTGATTTTCTGAAATTTGAATCTGTTTTGAATTTGAATTTTTCGTGAAACTTCGCGAGGCCATATCTTGGTCATACGGACTCCGATTTTCGAAAACTCGGACTCTATTTCGCGTATTTTTCCGAGACGAACGCAATGGCACAGCCCGTTTCCCTTGATTCAGATTTTACAGTTTAATTCTGCCTTGATTTATGTTATAACATGTTATTCAAAAATACGGGTTGTTACATTCTCCCCTCCTTAAAGGATTTCGTCCCCGAAATCTCCAAGTTAGGAAGAACGTATCCTACCATCCATCATCCATCTACTCAAAACATCATCCACGTGCAGTCATTGTCCTTAAAGGATTCTAAATGCTGTATGATCATATGCAAAGGTGTGTGTATATGTACTTATCTAATGCGAAAATCAGGCGGTTACTGATTCAGTAAACCTCCTTAATGCAAAATATGTTAGTGAAATGAGTCCATATGTATGCAAATTCCTAACATAATTCATAATCTCTACATGAGTGCACATAACATTCATCCATATGCAACATCCACGTGATAGCATAACAAGTTTCATCCATGAATAAGTATAAGCACTCATGCATATGCAACATGAAAGTGTGTGAGCCGATCTTAATGCCTAATGTGTATCATGCATCCACGAGTATCCACGTGCAAACACTTGCAACCACTTGCAACCATCAAGCATAACATGTTTCAAATACATGTTTCATCCAAAGGGTTTCTACCTAAGGTCCTCATGACAAGTTTAACGAGATAATAAGATAAACAGGATAAACGCGGATAAAAAGAAAGATATGCTAATTAGGAAAAGAGATCGAGAATGTACCCTCAAAAATAAATGGATAAAGCCCACGCATCTTCTCCTCGGTTTCCCAAGTTGCATCTTCGTCGGCTTCACCCCACTGAACTTTCACCAATTTGACTTCTCGATTCCTTAGTTTCTTGATCTCTGTTCCCAAGATACGAATCGGAGTTCTTCTCAAGGTTGCCTCTTTCTCTACCTCAATGTCTTCAAGAATGCTTGGTTCAACCACCTCAGCGGACTCATGAAGGCACTTTCGGAGATGCGAGACATGAAAGACATTATGCACTCCGGCTAGCTTCTCGGGCAATTCCACCTTGTAGGCCATCTTTCCAATTCTCTATATGATAGGGAAGGGTACTACGAACCTTAGTGCCAGCTTCCCAATTGCTCCAAAACGTACCACATTTCGCAAAGGAGAAACCTTCACGAAAACCATGTCTCCCACTTCGAATTCCAAATCTGCCCTTCATCTGTCAGCATAGGATTTCTGTCTGTCTTGGGCCGCTTTCATCCGTCTTCTCACTAATTCAACTTTCTCGGATGTGTCCCGTATCATATCGGGCCCAAGTATAAGTCTATCTGTTGTCTCCCACCAACAAGATGGTGACCTACACGGCCTCCCATACAAAGCTTCAAATGGTGTCATCCCTATGCTGGCTTGATAGCTATTATTATAAGCAAACTCTACAAGAGGAAGGTGGTCTTCCCAAGTACCACCGAAGTCGAGAACACAAAGCCTCAAGAGATCTTCTAGCACTCTATTCACCCTTTCGGTTTGGCCATCCGTCTGGGGGAGATAGGCCATACTCAAATTCAATCGCGTGCCCATCGCTTCTTGCAAACTGTTCCACAACTGGCTAGTGAAAATTGGGTCACGATCGCTAACTATGCTAGAAGGAACTCCATGCAACCGCACTATTTCTCGAAGATAAATAGATGCTAGCCCTGATGCGGTCCTCTTGCTCTTTACTGGGATGAAGTGAGCACTCTTCGTAAGTCTGTCAACTATGACCCATATGCTTGTGTTCCCTCTCCTTGACCTAGGCAATCCATCCATAAAATCCATAGAAATACTCTCCCACTTCCATTGCGGGACCTCCAATGGATGTAATAGCCCACCTGGTTTCTTTGACTCGGCTTTCACTTGTTGGCACACCATGCACCTTGAAACATACTCTACTACATCCTTCTTCATTCCATCCCAAAAGAAAATGCGCTTCATATCCCTATACATCTTGTCTCCTCCCGGATGTATAGTCATCTTCGAGTGATGCGCTTCTTCAAGAACTCTATGGACTAAATCTCCTACTCGAGGAACACATAATCTCCCATCACGCCTTAGCCAACCTTTATCATCAATAGTATATCTGGCAAGGTGACTAGACGTCTCACCACGAACCAACTTGTCCATGACCTCGACTATTCGCGGATCTTCCTTCTGTGAAGCCCCAACTTGATCAAGAAGTGTGGGTCTAAGCTCAAGGGATGCTAAAGAACCCGTCATCGTCTCAACAGTCGTCGTGAAATCAAAGGTTGCCAAGAATTCTAGGTTCTTCATCTCAATGAACAAGGGGCTCAAAGTCAATCTCCTTCTGCTTAGTGCATCCGCCACAACATTACCCTTGCCAGGGGTATAAGCTATCTCGAAGTCATAAGAGGCCAAGAATTCCATCCACCTTTGCTGCCTTAGATTAAGATCTTTTTGCGAGAAGAGGTATTTGAGTGACTTGTGATCAGTATACAACTCAAACCTTTCGCCTAGAAGATAGTGGCGCCAGGATTTGAGTGCAAAGACGATCGCCGCTAACTCTAAATCATGGGTGGGATAGTTTCTCTCATGAACTTTAAGTTGCCTACCCCCATAACATATCACTCTTCCCTCTTGCATTATAACAGCTCCTAACCCCGTGCCACATGCATCTGTGTACACGGTAAACATCTTACCACTATCGGGTAATGCCAAAACTGGAGCTGAGGTAAGGGCTCTCTTGAGCCTTTGAAAAGCAAGCTCACACTCCAAGTCCCATGCAAAGACTAAGTTCTTCTTCGTCAACTTAGTAAGAGGGGCCGAAATCTTAGCGAAGTCCCTGATGAACTTCCTATAGTAGCCCGCAGACCGAGAAAGCTTCTTACTTCGGTTGCATTCCTAGGAGTCTTCCAGTCTTGAACCACAACCACTTTCGCGGGATCCACCGCTATGCCTTGTTTAGAAACTATATGTCCAAGAAACCGAACTTCCCTTCTCCAAAAATGACATTTGGAGAACTTGGCTTTCAACTGATGCGCTCTAAGCGTATCCATCACTTCCTTGAGGTGTCTGGCATGTTCTTCCTCATCCTTTGAAAAGATCAGAATATCATCCACGAAGACGACCACGAACTTGTTAAGGAACTCCCTGAACACCCTACTCATAAAGTCTACGAAGTAGGCGGGCGCATTAGTCAAACCGAATGGCATGACAAGCCATTCAAAGAATCCATCCGGAGTCCTAAATGCAGTCTTATCGATGCTATCCTCAGCTACTCTAAGCTGATGGAATCCGGTGGCTAGATCGAGTTGAGAGAAAACAGAAGCACCTACAAGCTGGTCAAAGAGATCATCAATCCTCGGTAACGGGTGCCTATTCTTCTTTGTCAGCTTGTTCAACTCTCGATAATCAACACATAGACGAAGCGAACCATCCGCCTTCGTAGCGAATACCACCGGAGCACCCCATTCAGAAATGCTTCGTCTAATAAAACCCTTCTCAAGCAGCTCCTTGATTTGCTTACTGAGCTCCCTTCTTTCTCGTGGGGCCATGTGCCTAACGGGCAATGATACTGGCTTGGCATTATCGACTAGATAAATGCGGAAATCTATCTCTCGTTTAGGGGGTAACCCCTTAACTTCTTCAAAGACATCGGGATAGTCTCGGACCACCCTTACAGATTGCAGATCATTGATGGACGAGTCGAGATATTCAAGATAACATAACATGACGGGACCTCTAGGGTTACAAGAAATTTCTAGGGTATTACCGAGGCGAGTCATGAGCCTCACCACCCTACGTTTACAATCGAGAATGGCTCCATAACTGGACAACCAATCCATGCCCAAGATCAACCCATATCCCGTGAACCCGAGAACATAAGCATTACACGTGAATTCTACAGTCAAGATAGAAATCTTCAAATCCACACAAATCATAGATAGATGGGCGGAACCCCCAATTGGATTTGAAACACAAACGGGATCCTCAACTAGGCTAGTACTTAGGTGCAAACTTTCAACAATGTCAGGAGAAATAAAACTATGCGATGCGCCAGAATCAAATAAGGTGCGAACAGGATAATCAGAAATATAAATAAGACTTTCTACAGAAATACTACCTCGGTCCTGAACTGGAGCAGCAGTGACAGCATGCACTTGCCTTCCAGAGGGTCCTGCACGCTGATTCTGCCCTTACTTCTTGGGGCAATCCTTGCTAAAATGTCCGGTCTCTCCACAGTGAAAGCATTCGCCAGACTTCATCTTCTTCTTCCTACAGTCTTTAGCTATGTGCCCAACAATCCCAGAGTAGTGGCATTTTCTTGGATCCTTTGCCTTGGCCTTGTTGCCCTTATTGTTCTTGTTGTTTTTGTTGTTCTGATTGCTCTGATTTCCTCCCCACTTGGAGTCTGTCTTCTTGGCTTGAGTCTCATTAGCCTTGACTTCCTTCTTGGCATTCTTATCGTCTCCTTGAAGCAATGCCATGTCTACTAGTCCCTCAAAAGTGGCCCCCATGGGTATATGAGATAGGGCTAACCCTTGCAATGGCTCGTTCAACCCTCGTGCAAAGCGTAAAGCCTTCTTCTGGGGAGTATTAATCATGTCCAAACCGAATCGGGCGAGCTTGTTAAACTCATTCACGTACTCCCTCACTGTCATGTCCCCTTGCTTCAAAGATATAAACTTTTCCAATTGCAGATTCGCCTCAGCTGATGATAGAAACTTAAGCCCAAATCTTGTCCTAAAGTCGGCCCAAGTCTCTATAGGCCTCGTAGCATTAGTGACCTCCCACCAATAAGCAGCTTCTTCTTTTAATAGCCATGCTGCCAATAAAACCTTTCTATGGTCTTCCACATCAAAGATAGCGAAAAGACCTTCGGTTTCTTTCAACCAATTTCGTGCCTCCACAAAAGTCTCCGTCCCTATGAAGTTCTTGCCACCCATCGCCTTAAAGTCCTTGCAAACTTTAGCGAAATCCGCTTGTGGATTCTGAGGAGGGGGAGGAGGAGGAGGAACCTCAGTTATATTGGGGGTATTTGCTGGGCCCACATCGTTGGCCCTAGCTTCCAAGTACCTCCGGAACCATCCGGGAATGGTCACTCCCTCGGGAAGGTTAAGATCGGCCATACTGAGAAAGAAAAAGATAGATTCAGAACGAAGAAACGAAGGATAGTGCTATGGCTTTTGGGGAATAGCCTTTTTAAAATAACTAGACTTTTCTTGGAATATACTTAGTTGGTTTTGAAAATAGTTTTACAAAAGGTAAGTTTTAAAAACACTTTTGCTCAAATCTTGTAAACCTTATGCTCTAATACCAAATGTAACACCCCACCTCCGCCAGGGTAACTCTTGCAAGCACACTGGCTTTGGAGGGGCGTTAAACAAGGTAAACATGCATGCAGATATCACAAGACAGAACATATAAGTAAAACAGAGTAGTAAAGCAGCGGATAAAACTAGCATTTCAAAACCATAGTTAAGTTACAACAAAGTACTTGGTCATTATTTTCCAACAGACAAAGTCTAGATAAAAGCATAAACTGAAAAACTGAAATACATAAAGTACTATCCCCAAAGTGAAGTGATAAACCATAGCTAGCTCAATGTCCAAAACCGTACATGAGCAAATCCAGAAAGCAAGCTGTAAAGATCCAAGCTAAGCTCCAATGTTCCCACCCTGAGGACCTGAGGGGGGGGGGGGGAACGGAAGAAAAGAGGCAAAAGAAAACAGGTCAGTCAAAAAGACTGGTAAGCCCTACTACTATCTGTCTATGAACTAGTAAAGTTAACTGACATGAGAAGCTGAGATGAACATAAGGATAACAACATACTGGCATGATGATTACTAACAAGATAGATAAAGATGTCATCGCATAATCAAGGTTAACTTTTGCACCACGGTTGTACTAGCATTCTAACATGTCAAGTAAAAACAAGAATTGATCCCTTGGCCCAAGCTTGGCCCAACATCATGAGGTGACCTAAATCAATGTCCAACTACACGGTCTAGTCGATCGGCTTCCTATAAGCCTAACTCGTCAAGTGTCGGTGTCATACGGCCCAAACATGCAATGTAGCTAACTGCGCTAGGTCCACCCCAGGGTGTATCAAGTCCTAGTGTAGACCTCGGACACCAATCAAGTATGCACAGTCTAGATCTACTGGTACCCGTGCCTGATTCCCCAACTCCGGACTATGTGCACGACCATAGTCCGCCTGGACCTACACCGGCGTACCTACCCAGCCGTCGTTTTGGTCGCTTACATGTCAGCCTAGTAATCGTGCCCCACCCTAGCCTAGTCCCTAGGGTCTTATGATACTATCAAGAGGGTTACTGCTGCAAAGGACCACGCCACTAGGGTTTCTTAACGGGTTAAATGTGGTTAACCCGATCCAAACGTGGATTAAATTGGTTAAGTGTACCCAAGGTTCATGACTTAACCCCGATTAACCCATCAAGCCCAAATTGGTTAAGTATTAAGTGGACCATGACTTAACCCTAATCAGGAGGCATTCATTAACTTAATGTGCTTTAACCTCTCACATTAGACCCTGTTGTGGTTACTAGTTAAGCCGGGCGGGTCCGGGTAGCTTTACACCACAACTTGGTCTAACCTCGGGTTCGAGCACAACATGACCAACTTCTCACATTGGGTCTTATTATTTGTAGCCACTAGTTAAGCCGGGAGGGTCCGGGTAGATTTATGCTACAAACTCAACCCAACCTCGAGTTGGCCACACTCATCTTTTCTAAGTGTCATGTCCATTATGTTTCCAAAACATAATTACATATCACGTCATGTTATAAAAACCATGTTCTTGTCATAATGTTGCCCAACCCCAACGTAATCCCATCGTTTACATAATCGCAACAACGCATAAAGGATAAAATAAGGAACTTGGCATAATCATGACAAAAAGGTGTTGAAGCCACAAGTTTAACATGGTGGCATATGAAATGTACATATGTTCATATACTTGCATATTGCATTATTAGGCTTCAAAAGTATGCATAAAACCAAACTTAGCATATGAGTGATACATGGTGATAAATGACATGTAGAAGTTGCTAGAAGTTCGCATTTAGCCTCACATGCAAGTTATCATAAGGGATATGATAACTTTCATGTTGCCAAAATGCAACCTTTAATATAAAGCTTGGAGCTTTATGCTCACAACATCAAGTTTAACTTGCAAAACATGATATCATGTGTATAATGATCAACCCAAACTTGCATAACATAGCAACATGTGTCATATATAATGATTAAACCAACTTGCATAGCATAATGATCAACCAAACTTGCATATCATAATGATCAACCAAACTTGCATATCATAGTGATCAACCCCAAACTTGCATCATTCATTTAACTTTAGAGTTCAATAAAAAGAAAGTAGAAAAGGGCTTACAATGCTATGAAGACACAAATGAATATTTATTATAAAGATTGAGACGAAGCCCTTATGCAATCACCAAAAAGACCCAAATATGAATGCTCCAAATGAAAAACCCTTGAGCCAAATCAATAAAAATCCTTGCTTTGAAATAGAAATGTTGCAACTTGACTTGAATGCAAACTAAGAACACTCATACAAGCTTGAAAACACTTGTATGCACTCAAAATCTCTCATATAAATAACTTAGAAATTTTAGCATGAGAGTGGAGGCCATGAGAGGAACAAATTTGACATAGTTTAGTTGTAGGATTGAATAATAGTGATTTAGGCTAGGCTTAGGGGTCTTTTTATAGAAGATTAGGATAGTATTAGCCATAGGATTAACCCTAGATTCAATCCAAGCCATCAAATCCCGTCACAAGCCTCCAAAACAGGTTAAAACAGCCAAAATGGGTGCACCAGGTTGCCTGGGCCGACCAGGCAGGTCGACCCCCAGGTCGACTCCCCTGGGTCTGGCGGGAATTTTCCCGCCACTTCTGATTTTCTGAAATTTGAATCTGTTTTGAATTTGAATTTTTCGTGAAACTTCGCGAGGCCATATCTTGGTCATACGGACTCCGATTTTTGAAAAATCGGACTCTATTTTGCGTATTTTTCCGAGACGAACGCAATGGCACAGCCCGTTTCCCTTGATTCAGATTTTACAGTTTAATTCTGCCTTGATTTATGTTATAACATGTTATTCAAAAATACGGGTTGTTACAGATTCGCTATAAATATCGTATGAACACAAGATTCTAATTTATTGCCATATTCTAAGAACAGACTTCTTTTTAACAAAAAAGACAGCAAATTGAAAAATAAATAGAATCTATGAACAAACGTTAAAAACCGAAAGGGATGCTCAGATTAGGCGATTGTTATCATCAGTGAAGCTGAAGCCTCAGATGGTTCGGACAACGCTAACCCTTCACCGCGACCCAGCATTGGCAATTTCAGATTCCAAGAAGATGAAAATTAAAATGAGGAAATGCTGGAAGCTGCCGAAAATAAAATCCCAAAACCGAACAAATACAATTACCCGAACGCCTGAATCAGACAAGCCCGAACTTGAATTCGCCGGAGCTCTTTGAGTTCGCCGGAACTTGAATTCGCCGGTTCCCAAATTCAGCTTCCTTTTAAGGGGATTAGCATTTGAATTCGCCGGAGCTTGAGGTGGCAACAGGCTCTTGCTTTTGAATCCTAAAAACTTTGATCGAACGAACTTGAGTTCGGCTCAACAGTCATTGAGTTCGGATCCACTTTCTCCTTGGCTGATCGAGGCGTCCTCTGCTTCTGAGAAGATTATGGAGTTAGAGAGTGGGGATCTTTGCGTAATATGGATTTCATATCTTGAACCCTAGAGGAGAGCGAGAATGAAGATTGAGTTCTGTTTGAATTATAGAATATGTGGTTGGATCTAGGGTTTTTTGATTCGGGAAAGTGCGGTGTTTGTTTGCTGTAGGTGACTTTTAGGCGGAACTTTGAAAATTTAGTTAGTGGAAAGGGCGGGTGGACGAAAAATGAAAGCGGGAAGATTGAAAATTTTCTGCTTTTATTTCAACGGACCTTACAGTAGATGTTAAAAACTCTTTATTGCATCTGTTAAAAAATACAAGTTGTTAAAAATCCTTTATTGTTAAATTTCAAAATTATAAAAATAAGTTAAAGGACGGGGTTTGGTGCTTATAAATAACCTATAATATTTTGTCATACAAAATTATAAAATTCGCTACTAGTTGAGAACGCAATTATAAATCTGTAAAAGTATAAAAATACTTATATTATTTATTATTTAGTAATTATAATTTTAAATATTAAGTATGCTATATAATTATCAACTATTACAATTAAATAGTAAATATTAAATATAATTATAAAATATTAAATAGTAGTTGTTGCTTCTTAATTATTAATATTGCTTATTAATTATAAATTATTAAATATATTTCTTAATATTAGTTCTTAATTTTTTAATGGTCAATATTAATTAACCATTACTTATAGTTAATTAGTACATAGAAAATATTACTTTATAATTACTTAATATTATTATCAATTATTAAGTATAAAATCTGATTAGATAGCTTATATCTACGTGTGTGTATATACGTGTATTGTAACGACCCGGAAATTCTGAACCAAATTAAAATTTTTATTTTGGCAATTTTAGTGAATTTTGATTATTCAAAATGAATTATTTTAAATAATAATAATGATAAATTTATTTTGAAAAAAATCAGAACGTATATATTTATATACGTCGTCGTTAGAATATAAATATTTATTTATATATATAAAAGGAATTGAAAATGGCACGGTAGTTCGATAATTCGATTTCAAAATTCAAATGAATGTACCAGGTGCAAATTAAACCGGATTTTAGTGAAACCAAAAATATTAGAATCTAATTGAGAATATCTTTCCAACGAATCCGAAAAATCAAAATTTCATAGCGGGGATCAAAAGATACGTCCATTTGAAAATTCAGAATAGTCGCTATGGAATTCTGGCCCTTAAAAATAGCCATTTTGCAAACGACCTCGGATTTCGACGAAACCTATTTTGTTGGATCCGTGATGTCAAGTTATTGCTAGGTTTCAAATTTCATAATTTTCTGAATCAATATGTGAGCGTGGCAAAGGAAAACGCGTTTGACCAGTTTCAGTTGATTTTAGTCGACTGGAAAATGGCCATTTTTTAAACGGCCTCAGAATTCGACGAAACTAGTTCTGTTAAGACCATATCATCAATACGAAGCTAGAAAATATTTTTCGGGAATTTTTCGAGCTAGTATGTGGCCCCGGTAAATTGAAATGCACGTTCAAATTCAATATATATAGTTATATGTTGATTTTGATGAAAACTGATCGAAACGATCGAATCAGCTTACGATACATATCCCATTGTGTTCAGAATGGGGCTAATTAGCTAGGGGCGACAGTCGGTGGGTTCGATTTCGAGTTCGAAATAGAAAGTTGCTTTTTGAAATTAAATATAATAAAATATATAAAATATTATATAAACCTATCTCTCTCTCTCCCTCTCTCTTCTATTCACTCCTGAGATAAAAACAAAAAAAAACAAAATGAATCGCATCGCTGCCCTGGACCTCGCGCCGCCGGAGCCGCCCTCCGCTCAACCGCGCCTCCACCGTAGACCCCCTTCTCCTCCACCTCTCTCTCTCCAGCGTCCCTCCTCTTCGATTTCCCCCAAACTCCGCCTGAAACCTCGCCACGACCCCTCCAGCACCCAAGGACCCCCGCGCCTCTTCCCCTACCTCTTCCTCTACCGCCGCATTCCCCCCCATCTTCCTCGATCCACAAACAGGGAGCGCCCCCTCCTTCTGCTGCTGCGGCCTCTACTTCTTCTTCTTCCTCCCTTGCCACCAGCGACGGTGAAAACCCCCCATTACGCAGAAACCCGAAATCGAAGTGAGTTTTATAGTTTTTTTATTTGTTTTTATTTATTTATTATAAAAAGACTGATTTTTAATTAGGTTATAATTCTGAAATCATATATGTTTTTGTTTAAAGAAAATGTAATTTTTTATATATGTATTAACATAGAAAAAAAATGTTTTTATCATATATGTAGCTTAATAAAGGTTTGATTTTTTTTTTATATGTATAAAAGATTTGGTTTTTATGAATATATGAAGTCGAGATTTATATTCATGATAGATGAGAACTCTATGCATGAACGATTCGATTTTTAAAGTGATAAAGATTCAATTTTTAAAGTGATAGAGATTTTATTTTTGTAAGGCGAAAATATAAATTTTATATGAGGAAAGATTCGACCTTTATAACAATATGAAAAGAGATTATTTTTAATCATTAAGATGTGATTTTTCATTATATAAAAATATGATTTTTATATAATGTATAGAGTAAAAATATGATTTTTATATAATGTATAGAGTAAAAATATGATTTTTATTGTAAACAGCGTGAAATGGTTGAGGGGGAATGTCGAGCAAATCCAAGCCATTCAGCTGTTCAACAGCAAAGCACGGCGGAGTGGAACCCTCTGTGAGAACTCCTCACCTTTAATTCATTTCTAGTTAAAAATATATACTAGGATGCAGACGGTGTTTAGTAACACCCGACACCCGTCGTCCACAGACCATGGACGGCTTGTATGCTTGTTTGTTTGATTTTGTTGTGTAGTTGATTGTGTGATGTGATGTGAAATGAAATAAAATATTTTATAGTGGAAAATATTCTATAGTTAAAAATAGAATTTTTTACGTGTATATAAAATAAATATTTATAAACAAATCGGAGATTTGTTTATATACACTGATTTGATTGATATTGAATGGGACGATAAATTTTACACATCGCCCAACTGCACAAATAAAATCTGTGTTTGATTGTTTGAAACCCCACACGGGTATTGGGATGATATATGACATACACTAATCCTAATAGTTAGTTGTATGTCGATCGATTGATTGACAAACTGTTATAAGCGTTAAATATTTATATTTGATGCTTCTACAGTGTAGAATGCACTTTGAATGATGGCTGATTATTTGTCATAGTTGATATATACATGTGTTGTAGAAAACCCATATAATTATATGGTAATTGATTGGGCCTCATTCCAGTTTTGAAATAGAAATATTTGAAAAAGAAATATTTGAAATAGAATATTTGAAAATAGAAATATATGAAGCCGTGTTGATTAGATTGGCGCCATTTTGACGTGAACGATATTTATATCGATTTTATTCAATTTTCAATGTAGATTGAAAGTGATTTCGAAATTTGAATTATATTGAAAATAATCGAAATTCGAATTGAACTTGAATAGAACTGAATTCAAATTGAAATTGAAAAGAATTGAATTTAAATTGAAATTGAATTGAAATCGATTTGAAATGAAATTAAAACGAATTAATATTGAAAATTTCAATTTTGATTTGAATTTGAATGTGATGTTGAAATCGTTTCGAAAACGAATTTAAAACGGTTTTTAAAATACGTGTTGAATTGAAATCGACGAAGTATATATTATATATATTATATATATAATATAGTGGCCTGAATAGAACGCGCCGCGCCGCGGTAGTTCGTGAATTTCGACCATTGACTTCGAATGGATATTGCGGTAGATCCGACCGTCGGATTCTCCTAAAACCGGAACCATTGGGTTTGTATCGAAAAGAGCTTTCTAATGAATATTAGAAATTTGAAATCTAAAGGTTGGATTTGGAATTATGTCCAAATCAAATTTGAAAAAGGTCGCTGTAAGTGCAGTTCGATGGCCGTTGATGGAAATCGACTGTACGAGCCTTGATAAAATTATTAAAAATAGTAATAATTTGTGTAAAATCATAAGAAATGATTTGTGAAGAATTGGGATGAAAAAATCCATATTTGAAAAGATAAAAATAGATTTTTATCGAAATGAACTAGTTTTGAACTAGAATAGTAATTTATTTATTTTTAAAATAAATAAATTGAATTTGAAATGGTTTTGAAAATAACCAGAATTTCCAATGATTGCATTGGAATGGATTTGAATCAAAATTGTCTTCGGAATATTTCGATGTTGGATTTCGTGATTATACAGATGTTTTTATGGAAATTTGAAAGATATATATATATATATATCGTTATTTCCAATACGGTATTTGTTGGTCGTAAAATTTGATATTGAATATAAGCCGATGTATTTTCTATTCATAGCCTTGTATTTAATATCAAATGTGATTTGGGTTTGTCGTGAATGGTGTCTTCATTAACACTGTTCTTAAGCCCAGCTGAGGATAAGATTAAATCTTTTATTTAGACTTAATGAAGTGTACCAATTAAATAATATTTAATTGGAATTGAATTGGATTGATTTTTGGGTTTATCGTGAACAGTGTTTTAAATAACACTTGTTCTTTAACCCGATAATTAATGGAATGTGATTTTGGGTTTATCGTGAACAGTGTTTTAAATAACACTTGTTCTTTAACCCGATAATTAATGGAATGTGATTTTGGGTTTATCGTGAACCGTGTTTTAAATGACACTGATTCTTTAACCCAGTTAAAGATTAAAACTAAGTGGAGTTTTAATGAATCTTTAATTAGATTGAAAAGATCGAGAATGGAGTATCACCAGTTTTGCTCCAGGCGATTGTTAAATCTTTAATTAGATTTGAACGTGAAATGGTAATTTAATTTACCGATAACACTGTGATGTTAGATATGAAGTATGACCAGTTTTACTTCATGGGATGAATAGGTTGGGATTGGGAAATAAAATAAATGATTACTTCGGTGTGGTTCGCTAATCCCGACTAGTTTGAATTGATATTCAAAAAGGTGATTAAAGAATAAATTTAAAGGATTTATCTTTGATAAAATTAATGGGAACCTTTCCCAAAGTATAAGAATATTCTGAATCGGAATGAAGCGTATGTTGTGTTTGTATAACACTTGTTTATTATATACGCGAGTTATTCAGAAAGACCGGGTTTATCCCATTCTGAATAGCTGATTCGACGTGGTGTCGAAGATGAAGACAGTGGTTGAAGACCCGAGGTCTTCACGTCGTTTGGATAATTACTGATGATCTTGATTGGGCTGTACACCCAAGAGGAGAGAATCCGTTGGTGATCGTCCAGACGTACTTGGAGATCGATGGATATGCGGGGTACTAGGTGCCTCCGGTTTCGTTCAGACCTAGAACGAACTTGTAAATGGACTGTGTGTCTGACATCGGATTTCATTCTGTGTGATTGATATCGATTGCATAGCGTGAATTGCCTGTGTGGCATGCCAAGATGCAAATGATCAAGGCTTTTGTTGAAAAGCAAAGTCTTGTGGTTGATGATCAAAGCACGACCTTTGTGGCGTAGCTTTGTGTAGCGTTGATTCACGAGCCTCACACCCCGGTTGTGAACCAAAAACGGGAGAAGGACCTTAGGGAGGACATGCGTTTCTTCTAGCTAGAAGTGGCGTTAGTGGTTTTACACGCCCTGACGAGTTTGACTTATGTGTTTGTTGCTGTTGTGAGGCGCCTCGGTTATATCGGTCGATCCGGGACCGATGGAGTCATTCGTTGGCTCATTGACACCCCATTGGGTGGGGTAACGCAGTGTTCAAGCATTTTAATCCACATCGGTGGACCAGCCCTGACGATCTAAAGGATTGACTGAGTACTTGCCTGAGACACGGGCTAGAGCGTCTCGAATTCGGTGGAGGACGATCCATTGCCTCAGTTCACAGATGGAAATCCAATTTCCAAATACGCGACTTTGCAGTTTTATTTGTAGAGCCTAGTATGACGACATAGTGGGATGGGGCGCTTATGCCGTCTATGATTGATACTTATGATTTGAAATTGTTTTGACACTATACACTTATAGTAATAATAAAACATGAAATTTCACGTACCAAGCATTCTTTGGCTATTATAAGGTAAAAACCCTATCCCCCGGCTTGCGTTGCATTGTGTGATGGGACCTGGGTCTTATAATAGCTTCATTGTTCTTTATTTAGCATTGCGCTGTTGTTTTATGCACTGGTATTCTTGGGAGGAAACCCGTTCCGTGTTATACGGCGTGGTCCCTTGATTTACTTAACTTTAAAATAAAGATTAATAACTGTTTTGTTCTCACACCAGTCACATGACTGACCTGGAGTTTATTGTTTTAACCTAAACTCTGGGTGCCCTTATTTTGACACGGGCAGCTAGTAGTTTTGGTTTTGCAGATTTATATTCACAGGATCCTGATGTACAGCTGGAACGATATCCGGAATGCTTTGTATCCGTATATCTTCTTCAGTTGTATTTTGTATTATTTTCCGCTGCTATGTAATTTATTGTAATCTCTGATATTTTGTAATGTATAATGTTCATTTATACTCTGTATATTCTTGTATTCTGATGAATTGTTGTAATAAACAATGAAAAGTTCTTCTGTCTGCGTTCTAATTTGTCGTGTTCTCAAAACAATCAGGCGTTTCGAACGGTCTTGATCGGTTTAGCGACTGATTCGGATCGAGCGAAATTCCCGGTCGTTACATCGTGGTATTAGAGCTTTGGTTTACAAAGTTCAGAGAACAAGACACATTAGAACCAAACGAAAGAATTCATCAGAGATTGGATTAGTAATATCCAGTGAGAATGACTCGTTAGAGATGGGATCAGTAGTATCCTAGAACGAGTGTGAAGAGTATATTTTTAAAAGTGAAAACAATTTTTGTTTTGAAAATTTAAATCAATTATTCGTATTTGATTATTTATTTATATTGAATTTGGACAGTCCAGTATATAAAGATTTTGCATATACGTCTGATCCACGTGTATTTGAAGTTTTAATATACTGGATAGATATAGAGTCACACTCTAGTCGCCCGGACATGGTCCTGATGATGAAGTATACCATCACCAGTATTTATTTTCGAGTGACGAAAGTGAGATGTCTATATATTTCCATTAGACTGGTGTGAGAACCAAAATTAGATAGGGCTTATTGTGATGATTTGTCACCAAAAATGTGATTTTTGACTATATATCAAAATTATGGATTTGAAACGTTAATCAACTAAATGATTGTTGGATGTGTTATTTGATAATTGTTTTGATTAATTAGAATTTTGAATCATTTAGCCAAATTGATCAAATAGTGATTTGTATTGAAAATTAGTCGCATTTGCATGCATGTACATGTACTTACATTGAACAGGTCATAGCAAGGAGGCTAGAGCAGAAGAATAAAATTTGTTTGCCCGACAAATAGGTACATGTTTACCATAATTTACTGTTTTGTTTGGGTGATGATGATTTTGTGAGCCGCTTGGCTTTTTCTTTTTCTTTTGGATTGAAGAAGGCCATGGGAGGCTATATGAAATATCCCGAAGTCCCCGGTGCAGGGGAGGTTATGGTGAATTTTTTCAAAAATTTAGGGTGTTAGCCAAATTTTTGAAAAATTTGAAAAGTTCTTAGGGACTGAAAAGTTGAAGAACTTAAGCCGTGATGAAAATAATGAAAGTTGAGTTGATTAGTTAAACAACTTTCGGCTTCGTTCCTTTTCGGGGACGAAAAGTTTTAAGTGGGGGAAATTGTAACGACCCGGAAATTCTGAACCAAATTAAAATTTTTATTTTGGCAATTTTAGTGAATTTTGATTATTCAAAATGAATTATTTTAAATAATAATGACAAAAAATTTATTTTGAATAAAATTAGAACGTATATATTTATATACGTCGTCGTTAGAATATAAATATTTATTTATATATATAAAAGGAATTGAAAATGGCGCGATAGTTTGATAATTCGATTTCAAAATTCAAATGAATGTACCAGGTGCAAATTAAACCAGATTTTAGTGAAACCAAAAATATTAGAATCTAATTGAGAATATCTTTCCAACGAATCCGAGAAATCAAAATTTCATAGCGGGGATCAAAAGATACGTCCAGTTGAAAATTCAGAATAGTCGCTATGGAATTCTGGCCCTTAGAAATAGCCATTTTGCAAACGACCTCGGATTTCGACGAAACCACTTTTGTTGGATCCGTGATGTTAAGTTATTGCTAGATTTCAAATTTCATAATTTTCCGAATCAATATGTGAGCGTGGCAAAGGAAAACGCGCTTGACCAGTTTCAGTTGATTTTAATCGACTGGAAAATGGCCATTTTTCAAACGGCCTCAGAATTCGACGAAACTAGTTTTGTTAGGACCGTATCGTCAATACGAAGCTAGAAAATATTTTTCGGGAATTTTTCGAGCTAGTATGTGGCCCCGGTAAATTGAAATGCGCGTTCAAATTCAATATATAAAGTTATATGTTGATTTTGACGAAAACTGATCGAAACGATCGAATCAGCTTACGGTACATATCCCATTGTGTTCAGAATGGGGGTAATTAGCTAAGGGCGACAGTCGGTGGGTTCAATTTAGAGTTCGAAATAGAAAGTTGCTTTTTGAAATTAAATATAATAAAATATATAAAATATTATATAAACCTATCTCTCTCTCTCTCCCTCTCTCTTCTATTCACTCCTGAGATAAAAAAAAATGAATCGCATCGCTGCCCTGGACCTCGCGCCGCCGGAGCCGCCCTCTGCTCAACCGCGCCTCCACCGTAGACCCCCCTTCTCCTCCAGCGTCCCTCCTCTTCGATTTGCCCCAAACCCCGCCTGAAACCTCGCCACGACCCCTCCAGCACCCAAGGACCCCCGCGTCTCTTCCCCTACCTCTTCCTATACCGCCGCATTCCCTCCCCCATCTTCCTCGATCTGCGAACAGGGAGCGCCCCCTCCTCCTGCTGCTGCGGCCTCTACTTCTTCTTCTTCCTCCCTTGCCACCAGCGACGGTGAAAACCCCCCATTACGCAGAAAACCGAAATCGAAGTGAGTTTTATTGTTTTTTTATTTGTTTTTATTTATTTAATATAAAAAGACTGATTTTTAATTAGGTTATAATTCTGAAATCATATATGTTTTTGTTTAAAGAAAATGTAACTTTTTATATATGTATTAACATAGAAAAAAATGTTTTTATCATATATGTAGCTTAATAAAGGTTTGATTTGTTTTATATGTATAAAAGATTTGGTTTTTATGAATATATGAAGTCGAGATTTATATTCATGATAGATGAGAACTCTATGCATGAACGATTCAATTTTAAAGTGATAAAGATTCGATTTTTAAAGTGATAGAGATTTGATTTTTGTAAGGCGAAAATATAAATTTTATATGAGGAAAGATTCGACCTTTATAACAATATGAAAAGAGATTATTTTTAATCATAAAGATGTGATTTTTCATTATATAAAAATATGATTTTTATATAATGTATAGAGTAAAAATATGATTTTTATATAATGTACAGAGTAAAAATATGATTTTTATATAATGTATAGGGTAAAAATATGATTTTTATATAATGTATAGAATAAAAATGTGATTTTTATTGTAAACAGCATGAAATGGTTGAGGGGGAATGTCGAGCAAATCCAAGCCATTCAGCTGTTCAACAGCAAAGCACGACGGAGTGGAACACTCTGTGAGAACTCCTCACCTTTAATTTATCTCTAGTTAAAATTATATACTAGGATGTAGACGGTGTTTAGTAGCACCCGACACCCATCGTCCACAGACCATGGACGGCTTGTATGCTTGTTTGTTTGATTTTGTTGTGTAGTTGATTGTGTGATGTGAAATGAAATAAAATATTTTATAGTGGAAAATATTCTATAGTTAAAAATAGAATTTTTAGCGTGTATATAAAATAATTATTTAAAAACAAATCGTAGATTTTTTTATATACACTGATTTGATTGATATTGATTGGGACGATAAATTTTACACATCGCCTAACTGCATAAATAAAATCTGTGTTTGATTGTTTGAAACCCCACACGGGTATTGGGATGATATATGACATACACTAATCCCAATAGTTAGTTGTATGTCGATCGATTGATTAACAAACTGTTATAAGCGTGAAATATTTTTATTTGATGCTTCTACAGTGTAGAATGCACTTTGGATGATGGCTGATTATTTGTCATAGTTGATATATACATGTGTTGTAGAAAACCCATATAATTAACATTATTTGGTAATTGATTGGGCCTCATTCCAGTTTTGAAATAGAAATATTTGAAATAGAAATATTTGAAAAAGAAATATTTGAAATAGAATATTTGAAAATAGAAATATATGAAGCCGTGTTGATTAGATTGGCGCCATTTTGACGTGAACGATATTTATATCGATTTTATTCAATTTTCAATGTATATTGAAAGTGATTTCGAAATTTGAATTATATTGAAAATAATCAAAATTCGAATTGAAATTGAATAGAATTGAATTCAAATTGAAATTGAAAAGAATTGAATTTAAATTGAAATTGAATTGAAATCGATTTGAAATGAAATTAAAACGAATTTATATTGAAAATTTCAATTTTGATTTGAATTTGAATGTGATGTTGAAATCGTTTTGAAAACGAATTTAAAACGGTTTTTAAAATACGTGTTGAATTGAAATCGACGAAGTATATATTATATATATTATATATATAATATAATGGCCTGAATAGAACGCGCCGCGCCGCGGCAGTTCATGAATTTCGACCATTGACTTTGAATGGATATTGCGGGAGATCCGACCGTCGGATTCTCCTAAAACTGGAACAGTTGGGTTCGTATCGAAAAGAGCCTTCTAATGAATATTAGAAATTTGAAATCTAACGGTTGGATTTGGAATTATGTCCAAATCAAATTTGAAAAAGGTCGCTGTAAGTGCAGTTCGATGGCCGTTGATGGAAATCGACTGTACGGGCCTTGATAAAATTATTAAAAATAGTAATAATTTGTGTAAAATCATAAGAAATGAGTTGTGAAGAATTGGGATGAAAAACTCCATATTTGAAAAGATAAAAATAGATTTTTATCGAAATGAACTAGTTTTGAACTAGAATAGTAATTTATTTATTTTTAAAATAAATAAATTGGATTTGAAATGGTTTTGAAAATAACCAGAATTTCCAATGATTGCATTGGAATGGATTTGAATCAAAATTATCTTCGGAATATTTCGATGTTGGATTTCGTGATTATACAGATGTTGTTATGGAAATTTGAAAGATATATATATATATATATCGTTATTTCCAATACGATATTTGTTGGTCGTAGAATTTGATATTGAATATAAGCCAATATATTTTCTATTCAGAGCCTTGTATTTAATATCAAATGTGATTTGGGTTTGTCGTGAATGGTGTCTTCATTAACACTGTTCTTAAGCCCAGCTGAGGGAAAGATTAAATCTTTTATTTAGACTTAATGAAGTGTACCAATTAAATAATATTTAATTGGAATTGAATTGGTATTGATTTTGGGGTTTATTGTGAACAGTGTTTTAAATAACACTTGTTCTTTAACCCGATAATTAATGGAATGTGATTTTGGGTTTATCGTGAACAGTGTTTTAAATAACACTTGTTCTTTAACCCGATAATTAATGGAATGTGATTTTGGGTTTATCGTGAACCGTGTTTTAAATGACTCTGATTCTTTAACCCAGTTAAAGATTAAAACTAAGTGGAGTTTTAATGAATCTTTAATTAGATTGAAAAAATCGAGAATGGAGTATCACCAGTTTTGCTCTAGGCGATAGTTAAATCTTTAATTAGATTTGAACGTGAAATGGTAATTGAATTTACCGATAACACTGTGGTGTTAGATATGAAGTATGACCAGTTTTACTTCATGGGATGAATAGGTTGGGATTGGGAAATAAAATAAATGATTACTTCGGTGTGGTTCGCTAATCCCGACTAGTTTGAATTGATATTCAAAAAGGTGATTAAAGAATAAATTTAAAGGATTTATCTTTGATAAAATTAATGGGAACCTTTCCCAAAGTATAAGAATATTTGAATAAAAGAATATTCTGAATTGGAATGAAGCGTATGTTGTGTTTGTATAGCACTTGTTTATTATATACGCGAGTTATTCAGAAAGACCGGGTTTATCCCATTCTGAATAACTGATTCGACTTGGTGTCAAAGATGAAGACGGTGGTTAAAGACCGGAGGTCTTCACGTCGTTTGGATAATTACTGATGATCTTGATTGGGCTGTACACCCAAGAGGAGAGAATCCGTTGGTGATCGTCCAGACGTACTTGGAGATCGATGGATATGCGGGGTACTAGGTGCCTCCGGTTTCGTTCAGACCCAGAACGAACTTGTAAATGGACTGTATGTCTGACATCGGATTTCATTCTGTGTGATTGATATCGACTGCATAGCGTGAATTGCCTGTGTGGCATGCCAAGATGCAAATAATCAAGGCTTTTGTTGAAAAGTAAAGTCTTATGGTTGATTATCAAAGCATGGCCTTTGTGGCGTAGCTTTGTGTAGCGTTGATTCGCGAGCCTCACACCCCGGTTGTGAACCAGAAACAGGAGAAGGAACTCAGGGAGGACATGCGTTTCTTTCTATCTTGAAGTGGCGTCAGTGGTTTTACACGCTCTAACAAGTTTGACTTATGTGGTTGTTGCTGTTGCGAGGCGCCTCGGTTATATCGGTCGATCCGGGACCGATGGAGTCATTCGTTGGCTCATTGACACCCCATAGGGTGGGGAACGCAGTGTTCAGGCATTTTAATCCACATCGGTGGACCGACACCGACGATCTAAGGACTTGACTGAGTACTTGCCTGAGACACGGGCTAGAGCGTCTCGAATTCGGTGGAGGACGATCCCTTGCCTCAGTTCACAGATGGTAATCCAATTTCCATATACGCGACTTTGCGGTTTTATTTGTAGAGCCTAGTATGGCGACATAGTGGGATGGAGCGCTTATGCTGTTTATGATTGATACTTATGATTTGAAATTGTTTTGACACTATACACTTATAGTAATAATAAAACATGAAATTTCACGTACCAAGCATTCTTTGGCTATTATAAGGTAAAAACCCTATCCTCCGGTTTGCGTTGCATTGTGTAATGGGACCTGGGTCTTATAATAGCTTCATTGTTCTTTATTTAGCATTGCGTTGTTGTTTTATGCACTGGTATTCTTGGGAGGAAACCATTCCATGTTATACGGCGTGGTCCCTTGATTTACCTAACTTTAAAATAAAGATTAATAACTGTTTTAGTTCTCACACCAGTCACATGACTGACCTGGAGTTTATTGTTTTAACCTAAACTCTGGGTGCCCTTATTTTGACACGGGCAGCTAGTAGTTTTGGTTTTGCAGATTTATATTCACAGGATCCTGATGTACAGCTGGAACGATATCCGGAAAGCTTTGTATCCGTATATCTTCTTCAGTTGTATTTTGTATTATTTTCCGCTGCTATGTAATTTATTGTAATCTCTGATATTTTGTAATGTATAATATTCATTTATACTCTGTATATTCTTATATTCTGATGAATTGTTGTAATAAACAATGAAAAGTTCTTTTGTCTGCGTTCTAATTTGTCGTGTTCTCAAAACAATCAGGCGTTTCAAACGGTCTTGATCGGTTTAGCGACTGATTCGGATCGAGCGAAATTCCCAGTCGTTACATGTATATATATATATATATATTAATTATGAAAAATGAAACAAATTTTAATATATATATATATATCATACACGCATCATACATAGCATGGTGATATATGGTATATGATATAAATAATATTAAATAATTATTATCAAATTAGATAAACATGTAATCCGCTTAATCTAATTACATGATAGTAATCCTTTATATGTATATATATATATATATATGTATGTGTGTGTGTATGTATATATATATTAACTATTATGCTTGGGGAAAAATAATTTTTAAAAGTACATTTTTCGCAAGTGGCTTTACCTGTTGCAAAAAATTTACAGTTATCACAACTGGTGAAAACAGTTGCTAAATATATAATTTTTGCAACTGGTTTGAACGTGTAGTTGCAAATAATATGTCTATTGCAACAGGAATGAAAGAGCAGTTGCTAAAAGTATGTTTTCGCAACAGGCATGAAAGCGCTGTTGCGAAAAATATGCTTTTCGCAACAGGAAGGAATAGCCTGTTGTTAAATCTTATCTATTGCAACAGCTACGAGTGGTCTGTTGCTAAATATCATTTACTGCAACTGACATTTGAGGCCTGTTGCAAATAGCTAGTTGCAATAGGGTGTTTTTCTTGTAGTGAATTATAGTGAGGAGTTCTCACCTTTGAGTTCCACTCCGCCGTTTCAATTTTGAATTTCTGAATGGCTTGGATTTGCCCGAAATTCCAATGCGATCTTTCCCCGCTGTTCATAGTAAAAATCGCATTTTTAATATGATGTTTATTTTAAAAAAAATCACATTTTTATAATGGCACTTCATATATCAAAATCATATATTTTTACAATGCCTCTTTCTATATAAAAATTATATTTTTATATCTCTACTTCTTATATAAAGATCAAATTTTTATTTCGCTACAACATTATAAAAATCGCATTTTTATATTGTTATCCTATAATAAAAACCATATTTTTATAATGCTAGAAATCATATTTTTATATCAAATTTTTAAACAAACAAAAAATATCATCTTTAAACAATTAAAATTCTAATCTTTCATGAATTAAAAATCGTATCTTCCCTTTGTTAAAAATCTAATCATTCATTCGCTATATGAATAAATAAAAATCCTATTATTTGTATATAGAAAATTCATACCTTTTCATTGTAAAAATCGATTCTTTGATGAAGGGGAGGCTTTGCTGCGATCCGGGAGGAGGAGGGGGTGTTAATTGCAAACAAAAAACATTAAAAATTTAGGGCTTTCGGATATTGGGGACCCACGGTGGCTGTGGGTGGTTGGTGGAGGGCGTTGGGCCGAGGGGAGGTCGGAGGGGAGTGGCGTCGGTCTCGTGGTGGCGGGGATGTGGCCGTGGCAACGGATTTCAGGCGGGGTTGGGGTTTGGGTTCATTTGAAGAAGGAGAGGGCAACGCGGGCCAGGCGGAGGTGAAGGGGGAAAGTGGGGGTAAGCCGGAGGCGGGCGGCGCAGGTGGGTGGACGTCGCATGTGGCGGCGTGGGCGGAGGGTGGCTGGACAATGAGATTTGTGGGGGGGGCGGGGGTTTTCTCGTGGTTGACCACGAGATTTTAATTTGGGGGTTTGACCCTGGTCAAACCCCTATATATATATTATTATTTTTATTTTTAAAAAAAACAACTTTTTCATTCAGTCTCCAAATCAAACCCATCACTTGACCTCCCTAGCTAAATACCCTCATTCCGAACACAATGGGATATGTCCGGTAAGCCAATTCGGTTAAAAATTCCAAAAAAATTATTTCTATCTTCGTATTGACGATACGGTCCTAACAAAACTAATTTCGTCAAATTTGAAGACCGTTTGAAAAATGGCCATTTTCTGGTCGATCCAAATTGACTGAAATTGTCAAAATACGTTTTCCTTTGCTACGCTCACATATTAATTCCAAAAATTATGAAAATTGGAATCTAGCAATAACTTGAAATCCCGATTCCAACAAAAGTGGTTTCGTTGAAAACGGAGGTCGTTTGCAAAATTTCCATTTTTAAGGGCTAAAATTCCATAGCGACTATTCTGAATTTTCAACTGGGCATAACTTTTTATTCCCGCTATGAAATTTCAATTTTTCGGATTCATTGGAAAGATATTTTCAAATAGATTCTAATATTTTTGGTTTCACTAAAATCCGGTTTATTTTGAATCCTGTACACTCAATTGAAATTTGAAATCAAATTTTCAAACTACCGCGCCATTTTCAATTCTTTTTATAATTAAAATAAATATTTATATTCTAACTTCGATCCAAATAAATTTATACGTTCTAATTCTATTCAAAATAAATTTCTAGTCATTATTATTTAAAATAAATCATTTTAAATATTCAAAATTCATTAAAATCGCTAAAATAAAAATTTTAAATTGGTTCTGATTTTCCTGGTTTTTACAATCTCCCCCACTTAAAATCTTTTCGTCCCCGAAAAGGAACAGAGCTGAAAGTTGTTTAACCAACCAACTCAACTTTCATTCTGGCGTCCATTCTTCAACTTTTCAGTTTCTAAGAATTTTCAGATTTTCCAAAAATTTGGCTAACACCCTAAATTTTCGAAAAATTTCGCCATAACCTCCTTTGTACGGGGAGCACCGAGAAAATCCCCAAACCGCCGCACAGGCCCTCTCATCTCAAAAAGAAAAAGAAAAAGCCAATCGTCTCATAAAATCATCCAAACCCAAGAAATATAGTAAACATGTACCTATTTGTCGGGCATACAATTTTATTCCTCTGCTTAGCTTCCCTGCTATGACCTGTTCAATGTATATACATGTATATGCATGCAATTGCAATTATTTTCAATTTAGTTCAACATTTGATACAATTTGGCTAAATTTACCTTACATTCACATAATGGTTTAAATGAATAATCACATAACACAACCATCAATCAATTAGTGGATTAGGATTTCAAATGCATAACTTTAATATATATTCAAAAATCATATTTTTGATGCCAAGTCACAATAATGAAATCCTATCTAATTTTGGTTCTCACACCAGTCAATTGGAAATACATAGATATCCCACTTTCGAAACTCGAACATAAATTCTGATGATGTACGTACTATAGCGATCATCAGAACCATCTCCGGGCGACTAGAGTGTGATTCTATATCTACTCAGTATATTTGAGACTTCGAATACACGCTAGCTAGGCGTATATGCAAAATCTTCATATACTCGATTGCTCAAATTCAATATAAAATAAATATTCAACTACATATAAATGGTTTAACATTTCAAAACAAAATTTGTTTTCATTTTAAAAAAATATACCTTTCATACTCGTTCTAGGATACTACTGATCCCATCTCTAACGAGTCATTCTTATTGGATATTTCTAATCTAATCTCTGATGAGTTCTTTCGTTCGGTTTTAATATGCCTTGTTCTCGAGCTCCGTAAACCAAAGCTCTGATACCACCTATAATGATCCGAAACTTCCCCGTTAAGGAAAGCCCGGATTGAGTTGAGAACATGACGAATCAGAACACAAACAGAAGAACATTTCATTGCTTATTACAACAATTTCATCAGAATACAAGAATATACAGAGTATGAATAAATATTACACATTTACTAAATATCATAGATTTACAAGTTATAATACAGCGAAAAATAATACAAAACACAACTGAAAAGAATATACGGATACAGAGCTTTCCGAATATCATTCCAGCTGTAAACCAGGATCCTATGAATATAAATCTGCAAAACCAAAACAACTAGCTGCCCGTGTGGAAAATAGGGGCACCCAGAATTTAGGTTAAAACAATAAGTTCCAGGTCAGTCATGTGACTGGTACGAGAACTAAAACAGTTATTTAAAACTTTACTTTAAAATTTGGTAAATTAAGGGACCACGCCGTATAACACGGAACCAGTTTCCTCCCAAGAATACCAGTGCATAGAATAGACAACGCAATGCTAAATAAAGAACAATGAAGCTATTATAAGGCTCAGGTCCTGTCACACAATGTAACTTAAGCCGAAGGATACAGTTTTACCTTATAACAGCCAAACATGCCGGGTACATTTAAAACAAATTATTTTAATACTATTATAGTGTAAAGTGTATGAAAACAACTTCAAATGTAAATGTATCAATCATAGACGGCATAGTGCCCCATCCCACTATGTCGCCATACTAGGCTCTACAATCAAAACCGAAATGTCACGTATTAGAAGTTGGATTTCCATCTGTGAACCAAGGCAAGGGATCGTCCTTACCGCTTTGAGACAATCTAGCCCATGTCTCAGGATCAGAGCTCGAGTGACACTTAGATCGTCAGGCCGGTCCACCCGATGTGGATTAAAATGGCTGAACACTACGTTTCCCCGCCCTATGGGGCGTAAAATTGGTCTGTATAAAGAACATACCATCCATCGGCTCCGTAGAGACCGATATAATCGAGGCGCCTCGCTATCCATCATCCACATAAGTAAAACATATGGGCTTGCAAAACCCAGACATCACTCCTAGCTATAAGGAAACGCATGCCCTCCCTGAGGTCCTCTCTCGTTTCTGGTTCACACCGGGTTGCGAGGCTCGCGAATTAACGCTACACAAAGCTATGCTATATTAAAGCCATGCTTTGACCATCTACCGCAAGACTTTGCTTTTCAACAGAAGCCTTGATCATTTGCATCTCAGCATGCCACACAGGCAATTCACGCTATGCAACTGATGTCTATCAATCACATAGAATGAAATCCGATGTCAAACACACAGTCCATTTACAAGTTCATTCTGGGTCGGAACGAAACCGGAGGCACCTTATTCCTCGTCCCGTATGTCCAATACAGGAGAGTGGCCCTCGCATATCCGGTCGATCTCTAAATACATCCGGAACGATCACCACTTATTACCTCGTCTTGGATGTGCAGCCCAATCAAGACATCAGTAATCATCCAAACGATGTGAAGACCTCCGGTCTTCAACAACCGTCTTCATCCTCGACATATCGTCGAATAAGTTATTCAGAATGGGATAAACCCGATCTTTCTGAATAACTCGCGTATATAATAAACAAGTGCTATAAAAACACATCATACGTCTCATTCCAATTCTGAATATTCTTTTATTTAAATATTCATATCCTTTGGGAAAGGTTCCCATTGATTTTATCAAAGATAAATTCTTTAAATTTATTCTTTAATCTTCCTTTGGATATCAATCCAAACCAAACTATAGTTTTTCCAAACTAGTCGGGATTAGCGCTCCTTACCGAAGTAATCATTTGTTTAATTTCCCGATCCCAACCTATTCATCCATGAAGCAAAACTGGTAATACTTCGTATCTAACACCATGATGTTATCGGTAAATTAAATTACCATTTCACGTTCAAATCTAATTAAAGATATAACTATCGTCTGGAGTAAAACTGGTGGTACTCCATTCTCGATCATTTCTTGGATTTGATAATTTTAGTTATCAATTTCACCTTTCAATCTATTTAAAGATTCATTAAAACTCTAATTCATTTTTAATTTCCAACAATCATTACTTAATGATTTTTCCAATTCAGGAAATAAATCCTGTCTTTAACTAGGTTAAAGAACTAATGTCATTTAAAACACAGTTTACGATAAACCCAGAATCACATTCCATTAATTATGGAATTTTCATGGAAAAACAAACCAATATATAATCGATATCAATCTCCGTATCTGACTAAAATGATAAGGCAAAGCCTTTTAAATTCCATATATATTATCAGTCTTCCTCTACAGAAGTTCATTTCAATTATTATCAAATTGAATCCCATTCCATTCCAATTTAATTTATTAAACTGGAAAACTTTACTTTGGAAATTCCATTAAATCGTAGAATAAAGATTTATAAATTCCAAATCACATTTCACTGCAAATCGTGTTAAAGAACGAATGTCGTTAAAACACAGTTCACAATAATCCCGATTTACATTCCATTTCAATTACAATTAAATGTTCATTAATTGGTAATTCTTCTTTAAATCTTAGTTAAAAGACTTATTCTTTTCATACGATGTTTCATAACAGTGTTAATGAAGACACCATTCCAACAGTCTCTAACCATAAATTAGTAAGAGAACAATTCCCTAAGTATCAATCCCGAAGGCCGAAACCAACATCAGATCAATACCCAGGAAACCATTCAACTTAGCTAACCTCCAGTTAGTTTCTAATTTCCTTAACTCCATTGGGCTTAAGAATAGTGTTAGTGAAGACACCGTTCACGACAAACCAAAAATCTCATTTGATATTAAATACAAGGTTCTGAATAGAAAATATATCAGCTTATATTCAATATCAAATTCTGAACTCAACAAACATCGTATTAGAATAACGATATATATGTATATATATATATATATATATATATATATATATATATATATCTTCCAAATTCTGCCACAATGGCCGTATAATCACGGAATCCAATATCGAAATATTCCGAAGATAATTTCGATTCAAATCCCTTCCAATTTATATATTGGAAATTCTGTTTATTTTTAAAACCATTTCAAATCCAATTTATTTATTTAAAAATGATTGGATTATAATTCTAGTTAATAACTAGTTCATTTCAATAAAAATATATTTTTGTCTTTTTAAATATGGAATTTTTCATCCCAATTCTTTTCAAATCATTTCTTATGATTTTACACTAATTATTGATATTTTTAATAATTTTATCAAGGCCCGTACAGTCGATTTCCATAAATGGCCATCGAACTGCACTTACAGCGACCTTTTCCAATTTTGTTTTGGACATAATTCCAAATCTAACCATTAGATTTCAAATCTTTAATATTCGTTAGAAAGCTCTTTTCGATACGAACCTAAAGGTTTCGGTTTTAGGAGAATCCGACGGCCGGATCTCCCGTAATGTCCATTCGAAGTCAATGGTCAAAATTCGCGAACTGCTGCAGCGCGGCGCGTTCTATTCAGGCCGTTATATTATATATATAATATATATTTCGTCGATTTCCATTTAAAACGTATTTTATAAATCGTTTTAAATTCGTTTTCAAAACTATTTCAACTTCATATTCAATTTCAAATCAAAATGGAATATTCCATATCATTAATATATAAATGATAATAGTTTCAAAACATTAGATTTTGAAATCACTTCATTTTCGATATTCATTATAAAAATGAATAAAATCGATATAAATATCGTTCATGTCAAAATGGAGTTAATTTAATCAACACGGCTTTATATATTTAAATATTTCGTGTCCATCCCAAATCGGACATCAAAAATCATATTTTGATCTTTTACTGAATATTATTTTAAATTATTCCTTATTTTAAAATATTTGTTATTTTAAAATATTCATTCTTTATGAACTTGAATCAGACACAGTCAATTACCGTATAATGTGATTTATATGGATTTCATACAACACAGGTATACAACAGCCACGATAAACAATCAACCATCATCCAAAGTGCATTCTACACTGTATAAGCATTAAATATAAATATTTAACGCTTACAACAGCCTGTCAACCTAACGATTGACATACCACTAAATTATTGGGATTAGTGTACGTCAAATATCATCCCAACACCCGTGTGGGGTTTCAATCCACGGACACAGAATATTATTTGTGCAGTTGGGCGATGTGTAAAATTTATTGTCCCAATCCATATCCGTCAAATAAGCGTACATAAACAAATCGTCTAATTTGTAAATGAATATTTATTTTATTCATATACACGTTAAAAATTATATTTTTAACGATAAAATATTTATTCAACACATGAATTTTTAATTCAGTTCACTTCACATCACAATCAATTCAAACACATCAATCAACCAAACCAAATAATCAAACAAACAAGTCCTCCATGGTCTGTGGACGATGGGGAGAAATTTATATAAGCAGTTATTAGATAAATAACTGTAAAAGAAATTATAGTGAGGAGTTCTCACCTTTGGGTTCCACTCCGCCGTTTCATTTCTGAATGGCTTGGATTTTCCCGAAATTCCAATGCGATCCTTTCCCGCTGTTCATAGTAAAAATCGCATTTTTAATATGATGTTTATTTTTAAAAAAAAATCACATTTTCATAATGGCACTTTATATATCAAAATCATATATTTTTACAACGCTTCTTTCTATATAAAAATTATATTTTTATATCTCTACTTCTTATATATAGATCAAATTTTTATTTCGCTACAACATTATAAAAATCGCATTTTTACATTGTTATCCCTATAATAAAAACCATATTTTTATAATGCTAAAAATCATATTTTTATATCAAATTTTAAATAAACAAAAAATCTTCATCTTTGAACAATCAAAAATCTAATCTTTCATGAATTAAAAATCATATCTTCCCTTTGTTAAAAATCTAATCTTTCATTCGCTATGTGAATAAATAAAAATCCTATTATTTATATATAGAAAAATCATACCTTTTCATTGTAAAAATCAATTCTTTGATGAAGGGGAGGCTTCGCTGCGATCCGGGACGAGGAGGGGGTGTTAATTGCAAACAAGAAATATTAAAAATTTGGGGCTTTCGGACATTGGGGGGCCCACGGTGGCTGTGGGTGGTCCGTGGAGGGCGCTGGGCCGAGGGGAGGTCGAAGGGGGGTGTCGCCGATCTGGTGGTCTCGGGGATGTGGCCGTGGTGGCGGATTTCAGGCGGGGTTTGGGTTCATCTGAAGAAGGAGGGGGAAACGCGGGCCAGGCAGAGGTTAAGGGGGTCGGTGGGGGTAGGCCGGAGGCGGGCGGCGCAGGTGGGTGGCCGTCGCAGGTGGCGGAGGGTGGCTGGACGACGAGATTTGTGGGGGGCGGGGGTTTTCTCGTGGTTGACCACGAGATTTTATTTTGGGGGTTTGACCCCGGTCAAACCCCTATATATATATATATATCTTTTCTTTTAAAAACAACTTTTCCATTCAATCTCCAAATCAAACCCACCGCATGATGTCCCTAGTTAAATACCCTCATTCCGAACACAATGGGATATTTTTGATAAGCCAATTCGGCTGTTACAATCAGTTTTCATCAAAATCAAAATATAAAACAGTTTATTTTGAATTTGAACGCACATTCTAATTTACTGAGGCCATATACAGATTCTAAAAATTCCAGAAAAATTATTTCTAGCTTCATATTAACGATACGCTCCTAAAAAACTAATTTCGTCAAATTTGAAGACCGTTTGAAAAATGGCCATTTTCTGGTCTATCCAAATTGACTAAAATTGTCAAAATACGTTTTCCTTTGCCACGCTCACATATTAATTCCAAAAATTATGAAAATTGGAATCTAGCAATAACTTGACATCCCGGATCCAACAAAAATGGTTTCGTCAAAAACGGAGGTTGTTTGCAAAATTTCCATTTTTAAGGGCTAAAATTCCATAGCGACTATTCTGAATTTTCAAATGGGCATAACTTTTTATTCCCGCTATGAAATTTCAATTTTTCGGATTCGTTGGAAAGATATTTTCAAATAGATGCTAATATTTTTGGTTTCACTAAAATCTAGTTTATTTTGAATCTTTTACATTCAATTGGATTTTGAAATCGAATTTTCAAACTACCGCGCCATTTTCAATTCCTTTTTTAATTAAAATAAATATTATATTCTAACTTCGATTCAAATAAATTTATACGTTCAAATTCTATTCAAAATAAATTTCTAGTTGTTATTATTTAAAATAAATCATTTTAAATATTTAAAATTCATTAAAATCTCTATAAAAAAAATGGTTCTGATTTTCTGGGTTGTTACATGAAATGATATTCATTGCCCCTTCCTTTTAATTGTGGAAGAATAATTAAGTAAAGCGCATTTTCGTCAGTTTAGGAGCACACCAAAAAAGTGTGACACCAAACCTATTCCGAGTAAAGATATATAAAGTACATTCTCAAGTTTGGACTTGACTTCACACATGTAATGCATCCCAACTTCATATCGATAATTTAAGTTTATATCGTCAATAATCCAAATTAACTTACCAGCTTATAATAGCAATTTCACTTTATATCGTCTATAATCTGAACATCCAAAATAAAAAAATACATGATATTGGTATGAAATTCAAATGGAGAAATGTGATTTATGAGAATAAATGAATAGGAATTTTATTTGCCAATACTATAGGTAGTCAGTGTGCAAGATTCAAATTTGGGTTTGTAAAAATAAATGACCCATATGCAGCAACTTGAATTTGTTCAGGACTAAGTACAACATTCACTTCATAACTTTTTTTTGTTTTATTATTTATTTATTTTTATTGTTACTTCAGTTTAATTTGCTTAAGTTAATGATGAAATTACTATTGTATATAAGAAGTAATAAAATTGACCTGGAACCTCCTCGCCTCCTTGATCGTTTTTTAAATTATGCTTATTGTAACATCACAAAATTCCTTTAACACTCATATTTTTAGTAGTAAGTCCTAAAATAGATCAGTAGAAAAATATTCAACGATAACATAAAGTAAGGCAACAAATTTAACATTCTTCAACCAAGGAAGGTCATAAATAATTTGCGTATTGTGCATGAAAACTATCAGACTAATTATCACAGAGAGTGAAATTCTTTTAAACCAAATAAGTTGTGCTGTATAATGAAAATAAAATGGGTAAAAACACATTACGTCAACCCTAAATTCTGGATACACATTAAGTACTGTACAAATTATAAACATGAATTATTTTGTAATGTAAAATAGAGCAACTCATATTCATATTCTAATTCAAAACAAAACAAAACTTTGAAAGCCTCCTTAAGCAGAGTGGAAACAACAGGATGCGAAAATGAGAAGCTTCCCGAGTAGTGAGAATAAGAGATCGTGACAGGATGGGATCGTCTCCGACCAATGAAAGCGGTAGAAAAGGAACTGGAACCCTATGTTAAATTTAGGTGATACAAAATCACAAATAGATGGAAAGTAAATATTTGTTTAATATGGAAATGCATGAATTAATTGATTGCATTTGCATGAGATGGAAAGAAATAAATGCATGCATTAATTCCATCCGCATATATGCTAAAGAAACAGATTGATTTACTTCTTATGTTTGCACATTTGTTGTTATGGTAGTTTGCCTCCATTATATTATTACCATATGTTGGTAACTTAATTGATGACTCACATAGATTTGCAATGACTATATAATAAGGGGTAGACTTTAGTGTAAACCCATCCTGGCATTGAGCCAGTGATCCCCAATGATGTCTCTACTTGTTAAGCCTATTTGAGGTTTGGATATGTAAACTCTTACTTTGTAATCTCTTGTAATACTCTCATGTGGAATAAAATCTCTCTCTTTTGGACTGAATGTACACTATCTCGATGATAGTGGAAGCAGTATAAATATTGTGTGTCTCTTTGTTTCTTCATTATAGTTATTTACTATTTGTTTGATGTAATAGTATAATTGCTATAAGATTAGATTGATGTTCAATTGGCAAATCTAGATCATGTTTTACTGTCTTCTGCATTTGTGCAACCTTTTCACATAACAGATTGGTATCAGAGCTAGTTTTCTTGTTCTAGATTAGTTACCAATGGCTAATTCTTTTAGTAGTGGTATGAAAAATTATGGCGTCACCAAATTTGTTAGAAGAGATTTTTAGGGACATGGAAGGTTAAGTGAAAACTAATGACGATGTTCTTCAGCAACAACTTCATTCACCTGGAGGAAGAGATAAAATGCATAAGCGCCTTGGAGGAGATATGCATAGGACCCACTTCATGTGTTTTAGAAGAGGTGTTTGCTATTATTGTAAGAAGAAGAGACATTTCATATGAAATTGTTCAGCTCTCAGAAATAAGAGAGAGAAGAAGAAAGCTTTAATTTTGGCAGCAGTTAGATCAGATGCAGATAAATGTGATAGTGATACACTCATACACACTACTACAAAACAGGTCATTTGCATCAGTTGTTAAACCACTGTTGCATCAGTTGTTGAACTGATACAAGTGAAGATGATGCAACAGACAAATTTCTGTTGCATCAGTTAAAGAACTGATACAAATGACGATCACTTGCATCAGTTGTTTAATTAAAATGATGCTATAAAGCAAATGCAAATGTCTACATTCTCTTTTGAAGCCTTAGTCTATTGCATCAAAGTTTTAAAACAACTGATGCTAATGAACAGATGCAAAAAACAACATTTGTAATAATCACAATGTATTGCATCAGTTGCTTACCCAATTACAGCCGATGCAAGAAAAATATATTCATTTTCTCTAGATTTTTAAAATTAAAACAATATAAGATGAAATTTAAAATTCTGTACATGCATTTTTACCATGATTCTGATCAAATAAAAAATACAATTGTATTATTAATCAAACATAGTTCATGTGTACAAACAAAAAAAACAACATAAATACACTCCAACACAAAACAAAAGTCAATATACATAACAAAAAACTAACTTATACATAATAAAAAATCAACTACATCTGATTATACATGATATGCTTGGCTAAGTTATCCCAAACCTCGTCTATCTCTTGATCGTATACACATTAGCCTATATCTGAGATGTTCAATAATTACATGTGAAGGAACAAATGGAACCCTGTAAGAAACCAACATCCAGTAGTTAAAATCCAACATATCCAAATTACTCTGTAAAAATATTGAAATTTCATGCATTCTAAAAATTTGACTATAAATGCATTGTTGTTTTTACAGGATGACTTACATAAACAGTCCATGGTGCCAGTGAAGCAACAATACAACTGCACCAAAACAATTCTATTAATAATTTGTATATATAGTTATATTCACATATATAGCAGCTAAGAATGACTGGAATACCTGCAGCTATAGTGGCCGTTGCAAGGCAAAGAGACACAGTGCCTAGTGTGACGTAACATATAGTATAAATGAATAAAATAATTACTGCAAATCAGAAGAATTTAAGCAAACGAACAAAAACAGGGTTAAATGAATTAGTAAATACGTACATGAGTTGAAGTGCAGCATCAAACAAGTGAGTAGCGGCTGCATGAAAGCTCCTATGTCCATCAATTTCATTCTTGATGAGCTTACACGTTGGCAAATGGATTCATTGTATGGGCACAAACTTAATGCATCTCATCCATTACATTTATAACTCTTCTAATTACATGACAAGTTGCTCCACCAGCAAATTATCTTCAATGACACGGTTGAAAAGACTGTCAAATTAAAGTTGGTTGGATTAACATTCCACTTCTGTAGCACTGACTGGTAGATGTTTGAAAACATGTACTTTAATCAAAGCAATAAATACATCATATAAACACACATGGATGATACATTGAAGTGTTTGCAAAGATGAGTAATTTGTAGCAACTCCCTAAATTTAAAATATATTTAAACAACAAATTATTTTCCTAAAAATTAACGAATTCATTTCGGCCTCAGTTTGTATTGTTTACACACACGAGGTAAAGACATAGTAAAATTGGTACCATCTAAACATGGCATATATTTCTGTACATCAAGCATCATGTACATAAGGACCAACCTGTTGTGTTGATATGGTGCTTACAACGCCACAAGACAAAGAGACCAAGAATTTATTGGTGTGCTCTACAGCTCAACTCATATTAAGCTGCTATAGCTTCTGTCTTCCTTACCATCTATTTGCTCATATATGTGCTCACACAGCTTGCATCTCTTACCATTTTTGTTGCCATCTAGAAATTCAGATTTATTGTTTCTATCCCAATGTGTTTTCTTCCCGTTTCACGGATCTCATGCAAGCCCTTATGAATATCACACCAATAACACATATGAGCAAACTGTTTTGTATTTCAAGGGAAACTGTATATACTCTTCGTTTTTGCTATGACCATGATAATGGTGATGTTTGCTAAATGTTTTATTCATAAGTTTACTATCACACAATCATACACATATCTAAGAAGTCATTCTACTGGCATGCTCACTACTACAAAAGTATGCATATTCGACACTATTTTACTGTGGCCGTAGATCAAAAAAGCATTGTCGTAGGCCATTTTTTCAAATAGGAAACACTAGGGGGGCATGGCATCCGCGGCCGTTGCATTAGCCATCTAAGGCAACGCTTTTGCCCATCTACGGCAACAGAAAGAATGTGTTGCATTATAACCCTATTGCAACAATACTAGCAAGTAATGCAACAAAACATAGCGTTGCCTCAAGCATAAGTTACAGCCTGGCTTTCGGATCATGATAGTGAGGGCCACGTCAGCTTCCACGTAAGACGCTTACGTGTCACACGCCACGTCAGCTCTCCACGTTAACTGCTCGCATTTCACATGCCACATCAGCTGTAGGGCCCACATGCCATGTGGAATTAATAATATTTTATTTAATGCAGCACCATTGTATTATGTAATGCAACATCGGAAAAAAAGCAAATGCAACAGTAGAAGACAAATGCTACATTAGAAGAAAGCAAATACAATGGTTTAATTAAAAAAAATGCAATACCAGATTTGTACATAGAACAAACACATCCAAAATATTCATCATCACGTTCAAACCATCCAAAATATTCTACATATCATACCAATTCTTTAAATATACCACAAATGCCAACATATACGATCAAATACATAATTTAAATACAACATGTAATATGTGATAACCTCAGCAACTCGGTATCCAGACCAAGAATCCTCGCTAATTGCATGGTGTACTAAAAGCTTCCGCAGATATTGTGAAAGATGCTCATCACTGGCACGAGCACCCGATACACCAAACAATAATAATGGAAGGACACACATCATAGCAAGCTTCTTCGCAGCAGCAGTTTTAGGCCGCAAACCTACAATAGGTAGCAAGGTCAAAATGTAAAAGCAACAGTTTACAGGTTGCTTCGAACATTATGCAATATCACGTTCTTATGTAGGGTCTGCATGAAATTCCATAAAAGTGTGCATTCAGTATAAAATCTCACACAAAAGTGACATACTGCAAGTGAATTCATATTTAGGCCATCATAAAGGTGCAAGAAAGAAATTACCAAAGATGGTATGCTTTTTCACATGTTAATTCACTGTAAAGATTACCAGATCCATTTAAATCCAACATAAAAGTAAAACATATATTAACAGTCAATAAAATATCTAATAATAGATAAGTATATAAGGACAACAATAAATTGGTTTTAACACATAACTAAATGATTTCGAACTACACTTAACTTAGCTAGTGTGAATGTGCAATTAAATGGAACAAGCACAGAGGGTAGGAAACACATTACTTAAAAATAGAATACAATGAAAGACGTTGAAAATGATCTAACAAGTGTAAACGGAAAGTGGATAGTGCACAGCGGTAGGTTATAGATATCAAAGTCTGGAAATTATTAAGCTTTATGGGAGAATAGAGGGTTTGCTTATGCACTACCCTTTAGCTAGGTTGAAAATGGCCTGGTATTCATGTGTGGATGGATATTACAATATATAGGGATTTTGTGAAATAACCATTGCAGTCTACACACGATAACAGTTTGGGATGGAATTCTACTTGTATATTATTCCAAATAACATACTTTCTTATTATAAATACTTAATGGCACAGCGGAACCATGATGGATCCATAACCGCAGGTTAAAAAACCCAGCTCTGTACCTTAAGCAATTAAAATTTTGCATCAAGGAATAATTCCAGATGCATTCTTAATCATAATTTGCAAGCAATAAAATCATGTCACTCCTATTTTGCTATGTACCTAAGTTGTGTCAAAATATATAATGGTTGGGAAATAATTTTGCATAAGCAATTCAAATTTATGCTTTCTTTTCTTCATTAGTTGCATGTTATAAGAAACGATCGAAAAAGTTGAATTCCATGCTTCACAAAAATCTACAGTGCAGTCAAAGAATTTCATAAAGCCATTTGCTTGAGTCTAAGGAAAACGAATGCAAAAGAATTTTTGTAATGACAGTTTAATATGGTTATAACGTTTCGAGAAGCGACTGGCTGTTAATCAACAATGCAGTCCAACGATCTGAAAATAGCTTTACTCTAAATCTATGGTCAACAAAGCACTTAGATTTCATAAGTCGTGGCTTTTAGTCATCACATGTTGCTTAATAAATAAAATTCACATGTTTGCATAACTAAAAAGTTATAGTAATACCATAGTTTCTTTACTCTAATCTATATGACCTGCATGACTAAAGATTCGCGCTTACAAAAAAAAAATCTAGAATATATAGCAAGTGCCAATGAACTCAAATCAAAGTATACAATTTCTAGTTTTCTACTGTAAAATGGAGCCTACAAACATTAGACAGACATACTAATTTAGAAATGCTAATTCACATGTTTACCCAGACAAATTCACATGTTTACCCAGACAAATTGAAGACGATAAGATACAAATTCTCTCCCCCTCAATGACACACATCACACTTATACACACAGATACACACTCATAGACACTTTAATTCGTTGTTATCTGTCCTTACCTTGCTGAATTTATTGAAATCACTTGCTTTGGAAAGCCAATGCCATGTTGATAATGGTTGATTAGTCTTGGATTCTTGTAATTTTGTCGAATTTACATTATCTGAATGAATTTTTGAGTTGCGCTAGGGCTAGGACTAAATTAATGGGGGATACACTCGATGTATTAATAGGAACAACAAGTGGACTTTGCATAAAATCTTATGGCATTGTGGAACTAAATTACTTCTTTCCTTATGATTACTCAGCCAACCTGTGCAATGTGATTGATTGTTTTGATAGGAAAGGTGCATTTTCCATATGACACATGGGTTCAGTTGTATTATACTACAAGACATCCTTATCTACCTGAAATTCTGCATAAGCAAAGAGAAAAAAAATTGAAGTTTATGTCTTAAGATGTAATGGTTACCTGATGAGTCCAGCTTCCTTTCGTTCTGTCTTCACTGCGGAATGATAGGGAAGATTGATTATACTTTTATTTAATGCAGAAATATTGGCATTGTATCTTCACTGCAATGAAAAAATAACATTTAATTTATAATATCCAACCAGTTACACACCAAAACAAACCGATTATATCAGATCCAGTCCTTGGCTAGCATTTTTGCATCATCGAATGCTAGCAACAAACAAAAAATGGAAAGAAAAACAAACTCTATAGATAATCAAAAGCATGACCAATTGATTAACTCGAAAATATGAGCCTAAATAAACTGTTTGCTTGTTGTTACCTAGTAAAATATAGTTAACTGCACGGTGGACATAAATAGACCAATAGGGTCAACGGAAACAAATTGTCCAGCAAGTTTTGCTGTTAAAAATGGGGTCATCACCTACATCATACGAACCAGCCAATTATTATGTCAACTATATAAAATGACCGAGAATTAGATACAAATATGACACACTGAACATGTGAAAGTTTTGTTTAAGTACCGCAGCAGAAATTGTGCTAGCAGCTGTCATAACCACAAAAAGAGCTACGTTTCCTCTAACATACAACAAGCATTAAATGAACATGATTTGGTATATTCAAAGAGCAATAACAATCCTGCATTGAGTAAAATATCTTACTTTGCAAGATAAGTGACAAGGTTACTAGCTGTGCCTCCAGGACAGCAGCCAATAAAGTATTACACCAGCAGCATAATACGAAGGTAAATTAAAAAGCCTGCTCACAAAATAACTCGAGAGTGGCATAATCTGCAATCAACAAAACATTTTATTCAAAATTAGTATTTCAAAGTTGTAACAATATATTGTTTACATTACTGAGAAGGGTTTGACTTAGCAAGTTCATTATTGAGTTCTCTCGTGCTGGATAACAATAAATTGTGAACATTCTCAAGAATTACATCCCATCAAACTCTGCATTGAAGAGAAACGTATTCTCCAAGTAAAAACAATTATTACACCCATTCTTATTCAACTAAGTACATTGATACCATTACAAGCCTAGCAATGCCTGTAATTCAGTCAATCTCATTAGAAAATTATAAGATAATAAACTGTATTATGCATGAAGTTTCTAGGTTTTAGGACCAAAATATTCAGAAATATACATTCCAACATCAATTTTCATTAGACCTGACTAGTTTCATAAGCTTGACTCGGATTCATACTATAAAACATGTAAACGAAGTTACACAACTCATAAATGTCCTAATTATTAGAAACATAGCTTCAATTTCAAAAACCCTCTCTTCATAAACACAAACTGCGCAAGAAACATAATTTTAAAAACAGATAAAAGATAATTGAAGTACCTATCTCAAAGCGGCATGCTTGCAATCAACCAAGCAGACTTCTCGTTAGAGGAAAAAACTGTTAATCTTTGGTTCCAGATCCAGCTCTGGCCATGGACAAGATACTAGGTCCGGTATGCTTTTTAACAAAGATCTCGTCCTTGAACTTTGCACCGTCAATCAACTTACTTCCGACACTATTTCCGTTCTCATCTCAGTGAAGCCCTGGGAAATATTTCGTGATTCGCCAATTTGGGATTTCCATTCTCTCCTCATTGAAGCCCTAGAAATATTTCGTGATTCGCCAATTTGGGGATCGTGATTTTTTTTTTGTGAGGAAGAAGGAGTGAGAGTGTTAGGTTTGAGACATATCAAAAATTTGGAATTTGGTGGGAACCAAATGAAAAGAAGTATATCGGGGTGAAAATCTTAGCGGGAATTAGAGGAAGGGTAACATGGATTGATCAATGTGGATTGACGGTTGTGATTTTTCATTTATGAAGGCGTGGATTGATGAGGTGTACTTTTAATTGGTGTAATGTAACGCTTTTAACTGGTGTTGCATGTCAATACACTAGAATTCCCACCGCAACAGTGCATTCACGTCTAATGCAACAACATATGAATATTGTTGCAGAAGATCAAAGAAAGCATAGCTTTCGCCACACATTTCATGCAACACACACAAATTAGTGTCGAATATGCCCACTTTTGTAGTAGTATAATGTCACAACTTATATCATTTTCTGTAGATTCGGTATATATACAAGTTTTCTGTAGATCTATTATATAAAAAATACTCATACAAACAACAGATCAGCATAAATAGATAATAGCATCGGACAACTTCACTTTTTTGTAGTTATTTTAACATTCTCAAGCTTTTACGTTTAAAATATATTTAAACATGTTTTTGATAAAGTTTGCCTTCAACTGTAAATAATGAGCATTGATTGCATTTTTCCTCAAAAATATTTACTGCTTTAGAAATAATATCTTATATTTCTTTGTAATATTAACATCACGTGAAATATTATCTTCTATAAATGGAATGAGGAACAAACTAACAATGATGAGAAATGGACGAGATTAGGAAAACAACTACAAGTAATGATTACTTATATTCAAGTACGATCAATGCAAGCTTTATAGATAAAATAAAAAAAAGACTTAAATTATTCAGAGAACTTACATCATAAACAAAGTGAATCCAAAGATCACTACAATCATCGCAATGCCACAAAGTTTCGATTTTAAATATGTGAAACTTCTGATTCTTTTCGTGAAATCCAAACAGAAAACCAGGACAAAAAACACTCCAACTATCCATAGTCCAACCAAAGCGAGCAAATAGAATCCTTTAAATGATGCATACTAAGAGAAATTAAGAAATTTATTTCATTCACAAACAAAACATGTCAAAGAGTCAGTTATAAATCATACCGTGTGATGATGCTGGTTTGTAATAACAGAACTATCAGCCACCAGCACTTCGAACGCACTGAAACTCGCAACAACCCCAAATCACCACTCGAAATGAATTCAGCGGCATCTACTATAAATCAATTCGCATAATAATGATTCACAACTGCTCTCCTCAATCCAAAAATCCGAACAAACCAAATCAAAAACCGCTTTTATTAACAACCCCAACTCGCTATCGAACCCACTACCTTCGACCAATTCCCCAACCAACCCAATCACTTGAACCCAGACTGCAAATTTCAAGCTGCGACCAATCTTCCATGTTATGAACCGCAATTGAATCCCCAAATTCTAACCCAAATTCACCATTGCATCAATCGTTGATAGCTCCTCCTCTCAAATGAAAATCACACAATTATCTTTCCCGTAGTTTCTTCCGTGTTTAATAACAAAATGAAATCAAAGGAGTTAGACAATGATGCCTTTTCAGATTCGAGAGTACGATAGGAGACGCGATAAAAAGAAAGTAGAGAACGAAAGGGAGATGTGGAGATTGAAAATTTAGAGGGAAATGAAAAGGGAAATGAAATAGTTACGCGGGAAACGAAAATGAGGGGGAGGGAAGAGAGCATACAGTATACGAAAAGAAAAATGTTGGGACTGGAATTAGCGATTGAAAAGGTGCTGCATTAATGGACCTCTTTTAAGCATTAATTAATAATAAATGAATTTGTAAATTATCAAATAATAGTAACAATTGTTTTTAATTTATAAATTATCAAATAATAATAATTAATAAATATGTTAAAAAAATATTATTAAATATGTAACATTACTTCTTAAGAATTAAATACTAATTATTAATTAAATATTAATTAAATATTAATTGTTAAACAAATTTTTTATATTGATTATTAAGTGTTTATTAATTAATATTATTCATTGAGTTATTTATACATTCTTAAATCTAATTAGTAAGCTATAACAATAATTTACAAATGATTAGGAAGTAACTATAATGAATTACAAACATACAAAATAATTATTGATTATTTGTAATAATTAGAAATATAGTTTAATACCTATAAAGTGATAATAATTTATTATTAGCAAATAATAGTTAGTAAACTAGAAATAAATAATATTTTATTTATAATAATTCTTTATCATTACTACTTAAAATTTATAATATGCTTGAACTGTAAAATGGACTCTTTTCCAATAACTTACCTTGGCATCCCTCTCCGCCCTTCCAAACTACACAAACTTGATTGGCTTCCTCTAATAGCTAAGATTGAAAACAGACTTGCTAGTTGGAAAACAAACTCCCTATCCTCAGCTAGTTGCCACATTATGGTCAAACATGTCCTCTTTTCCTTGCCAACATATTGGATGTCCTTCCACAAACTCCCTATTTGGGTCATTAAAAAAATTGATTCAACTCGCAGCTCCTTTCTATGAAATGGAGGAAAGGCTGGTTAATTGGCAAACAGTCTGCCTCCCTAAAGAACACGGTGGCCTTGGATTACATGAGCTTACCACCTTTAACCTTGCACTGTTAACAAAATGGCTATGGCGATCCCTAACTCCGGGACGTTTCATCTGAAAAGATTAGATCTTGCTGAGACACTATAACTCGAATCCTTTCCTCATTCTACACTTCCGACCTTCAGGTAGACCATCCCCATTTTGGAAGGGCGTAATTTCCTCTCTGACCAGAGTCAAAACCCTTTTCCATGTGAAAGTGAATAATGGTGAATCGTGCTGATTTTGGATGGACATTTGGAACGAACAGATCCCCCTTTTCAGCTTTTTTTCCTAACCTTGGTCCTTTGAATTGATTTAGCCCTTTATCTGTCGCAGAAGCCCTCTAGCTTGGCCCAATGGGCTTTTTCCCTCCATCTTTTGTTAGGCTTGAAACACTGAATGAAATAACTTTTCTCGGCCAGTTAATGAACTCTCTTCTTTTATCAAATGAGCCTGATACTTTTTGTTGAGCTTTGGGCTCATTCTCGGTTCAGGCTTGTTACAAATACATGATTCATCATGGCCGTAACTTTACTTTCTCCCGCATTTTGAAATGTCATCTTCCTCCTCGAGTTCTTTTCTTACAATGGCTTCTCATCCACAATCGCACCAACACCAAAGACAAACTACGTCGTTTCAGTATCAATGTCAATCCTCTCTGCGCACTTTGCAACCAACAAAATGAATCCCTCTCTCATCTGTTCTTTGAATGTGATTTCTCCTTCGCGTTTTGGGCTGCTGCCAGCTCATTTCTGCTCGGTTACATTCCCCCTCTTCGCTCATTCTTCGAATACTAGCAGCACAACCCCCTGACCCTATGCTCGATTCTCTGTTGGCTATCTTTGCTTGGTGTGTTTGGCTAGAGCGCAACGCCCATGTCTTCGGCAGACCCAGGAAGCTCATGATGGGAACATGTTATCATATTATCCATCTTTTCGAATTATGGACAGGCATGATGCGGCACGCTCGTTTCAAACTTCCTCTCCCTGCGCTGCAGTCCCCTGGATCGCAAGGTAGTACCTCCCTCTTTCCGTACGAGTATGGGACTTTAGTTTCCCAGCATGTTCCTACTTTATATTTTGGTTATGTAACTATGTGATGTAACTGCAGTTGTCTTATGCATATATTATGTGTTGTGCTTGGGTAAGCATTTTGGTCGTATAGGGCCTAGACTGTATGCCACTGGTTAGGCCTGTCAACCAGATTATATTCTGCTTATATACATATATACTTAATCGGTTGTGTAGCTGCATGCTACACACCTGTCCTCCTAAAAAATAATGAGTATTAAAAAACTAATAAATAATCAATAATTACGAAAAATACTTAATAATTCATAATTAAAATATTAATTATCAAGAAGTAAAATTTAATATTTTATAATTATTTTTGAAATTAATAAATAATTATATTTATTTAGTAATCAGTAGTTAATTATTAGTCATTTTAAAATTTTAATGACTTGCAGTTAGAAAATTGCAAATAAATATCAACTAATTATTATTTATATAAATCATTATTATTTTTACATTTAAAATCAATGCTTAATGAATAATTTATACTAAACCATTATTGTTTTACATTTAAAATTTATTTATATATTTATTGTAGTTTAATATTTAATATTTAATGATAATATCTATTAACTATTCAATACTATACTTAATAGTTAATAATTATTATCGGTTATTAATATTTTTTAGTATACCATCATAATTAATATTTAATTATAACTAAGAAGCAAAAGGGTAATAATTAATGATTAATACTTTATAGATAAAAAAAAATTTTAATAATTTATTTTATTTTGTAAATAATTACCGCTCTAAATTTTCATTTATAAATGATTAAATTAAGTACCAACTAAATATTAGTTATGAAATACTAGTCATAATTATTAATTATTCAATAATTATTTAATTTTAGATTATAATTATCTAAAGTAGTTACTTAATAATAATTATTATTATTAAAAAATAAATATTCAATAGTAAATATTAATTAGTAATTATTAATCACTAGCGCCTATTTATTATTAATTAATTATTAATTGTTAAACAATTTTCATTTAATATTGATTATTAAGTATTTATTATTTAATATTAATCATTGAGTTATTTATAAATTCTTAAATCTAATTTGTAAGCATTAACAATAATTTACTAATTATTAGGAAGTAACCATAATGAATTATCAAACATAAAAAATAATTACTGGTTATTTATAATAATTAGTAATTATAAATTATTTGATGATAATCATTCATTATCATAAATTATAAATGTGCCAACCCCAAACCCCGTTCCACGGTGGCAAGGGTAATCTTTGGAATATAACATATAAACAGATAACAGCAGAACAAAAATAAATAAATACACCAGATAATGTACAATAGAATACACTAGATAAACATAATCATCAGAGTTACACAGTATACAGGATCATACTTAGTACAAAATACAGTTCAGCTTTACATAGCATGTCTACAGCGGAAAACAAAACATAATATGTACAATAGGAGCTGAACAACATAAAAAGAGATAAATGATAGATTCCATCTTCAGCTCCAGCTATCCAGAAAGAGCCTGCTAAAACCTGAATACAAGGCTGCCCGTGTAGAAAAAGGGGCACTCGAGTTTGCAAGTGAAACAAACTACGAGTCAGTTATAACAACCCGCATTCTACGCATCGGAGGATCGTAGAATATTTATTTATTTCTTATATGAAGTCGTATGGTCATGTGGCTTTGGGAAACGACCACTGGGGTCATTTCCCATGTTCATGATTTTTATCGATTTTTAAATGACCGTTTTGCCCCTAGTTGATCTTGTTTCGGCCATAACTTTTGATTGGAAAGGAATTTTGACCTGAAACCACTTCCATTGGTTTTGGATGATGGTTTACCTTTCTGTAGAGTGGTCACAAGTGAGAAACAGACTTACCGTTTGGGAGATATGGCTGAAATAAGGTTTAGAAGGTGAAAAACTGCTTAACCGGGCCAAATAGGGTGATTAGTGAATGGGCCCATAACTCATTTCGGGATTAGGGTTATGGGGAGGCTGAAAAGAGTTAGGGTTTCATTCCATTTCAGTTTTCTAGCCTCCACTTACCTTTTAGAAACCCTAAAAATGACCTCCAACCTCTAAATCACCTCCAAATCACTTTCTAACCAAGGATTAAGCTTAGCAACATCAAATCAAGGGAGATCTTCACCAAATCAAGATTAGAGCTGCTGTTTAGCCTTTTTATTCGCGCCATATCAGAGATTTATTTCAGATCTAAGGTTTATTTATGGCTGAGGTGAGTGATTTGCATAGTTCCTCACTAATTATGGTTAATTAAGGGTAATTAGTGTTGATTAGCGAATTTATACACTAATAAATTCTGGAAAAATATTTATAAATTCTTAAATGATGTTTTAGACCTAAGTTAGAAATTTGGCTTAATTTGATTAAGTTTTGCTAATCATATCATTAGTTTTGCCTAAACATGCTTAACGGAAAATATGGGATTTTGGCTATGTTTGATCCATTTTAATCTATCATATTGATGTTTTGGTGTTTGAGGTCGCTTCTACTTGTTGCTATGACTGTATGGTATGCTTTGTGTTTGTTTAGAATAGTTAAAATGGTCGAAAATGCCGTCGAGGGGCGTAAACAACTCGCTGGAAAAGTTGTAGGAAAATGGTGCAGTTTTTCGGATCGGATGGATGGGCTCGGACCGGAAAGTGGGCCGGGCAAGGATCACTGAACCGAACCAGAGATTGGCACAAGATGAAGTATGGGAAAAAGGAAGGCCACTATGGTTGAACTGGGATCGGATCGGGCTAAGGAAGGGGGAACCAGATCGGGCTGAAGGGAAGAGAGGGGGAACCGGATCGTGATCAGGAATCCGAACCGAACCAAGATGCATCTACCCGACTTGACCCGCCAGAGGGCACCCGAACCGAACCGATGTACTACGAAGAGACTTGGAGGCCACGACCCGACCCAGAGCACTTGGAAGGAGGCCAATCTGAACCGACAGAGAAGAAGGGCTGAGGAACCGAACCAATCCGGTGATGACCAAAAACCCGAGATGCAAAGGTAGTCCAAATGGAAGTTAGAGCTCAGGATCCAGTTGGGAACCAATGAGTTCACTTCATGGTTGGGCTTTGCTGCGGGACGTGTGCTAAGGAGTTGTCGACGTTCATAACTTCGATTCACCACTGAAAAGGAATGATGGGCTACATATCAGTGCAGTAGAGTCATCATGACTCAAGGGGCAAAGTGATCGTAGTAAGACTATGATCCAGTGCAGTGGAGCCATTGTGACTCCATGGGGCAGAGTGGACATAGTAAAGGATTAGTAAGGCTATGAGCCAGTGCAGTGGGGTGTGTACGACCCCATGGGGCAAAGTGGACATAGCGAAGGATTAGTGGCTATGGATCAGTGCAATGAAGCCGTTGTGACTTCATGGGGTAGAGTGATCATAGCAACGTATTGGGTGATCGAAGTGGTGGATATCGTATGCTTTACGCACTGATTGAGATGTGAGGATGGTTGCTATGCTTGATTGTTTGCCATCACTATGACATGCACACCCCCACCCCCGTATGCTTGTACACCATATGTTAGTGGCACCTTAGAGTGTTGTACAGTATGTAGTGCTAACTCTTTGGTTGCAGGTCCAGGTTCAAGTATGGTTTAGTATACCTGTTATTATTCTATTTAGCAGCTTATCTCTCATACCAGACTTTTGTCTGACCCAGAGTTTTATGTCTCTTCTTATTACTCTGGGTGCTCTCACGAGCAGACTAGAGACAGGTTAGCTGGTGATGCACGAGTAGCTGATCCGGAGGCGAGCAGGAGGCTTCCACGTATGATATATATATATATATATATATATATAGATATTCTCCCTGTGTCGTTGGTGGTCACTACTTGGGCATTAGTAGTGCACCCTTCCTTTCTTTTGTTTAGAGACAGTAATTTGAAAAGTTGTAATAAGCTGTATTTAAACTTCCGCTGCTCTGATGTTGATGTTGGTTTTATTTATCAGCTTATGCACTGTCTCGCCTGTTTTATGTCAAGATTATGTTATTATTATATTTTATTCCATGCGTTGTGAGACATTCTACAAGTTCCTTGTTAGTTCATTCTCTTCTTTCCTTTCTTTGGCGACCGTTCCGGGCTAGTCAGGCATGTGTACAGCACACCTTCAGAGGAAATGTAGACTAGTGCGGGGCGGGCCGTCACATTTGGTATCAGAGCTCTAGGTTGCGTAGTTAACCTAGGGAAAGACATTAGGGAGAGATAGTACGAATATGAGAGTGCGTATTTGTGATTATTTTGGTTTTCAAAAGCTATATATATATATACTATTAGTAGTATAAGGATGAAGTCATACTGCACTAGCACCACTATGGGGATAGTTAATCGTTTTCTCTTTACAGATTGAACGATGAGTCGAGACACGAGGGGTGCTGGTAGAGGGGCCAATAATGGGAATGCTCCTGACATAAGGACGATGTTCACTGACTTCATGAGAGAGATGCTTAGGGATGTTCAGGGAGCAGTTCCCAATGCCGGCAATGGTGGTGGTCCAGTAGTGCAGGCGCCTAGGGCCGATTTTGCCAAGCTGTGCAAGGATTACACTAACCTTGGTGGGAAGCCGTTCCACGGAACGAAGTCGGCCACGGATGTTCAGGATTGGTTGGATAGCTGTGATCGTATCTTCGACGACTTGGGTATCGAGGATGCGATGAAGAGAAGGCTAGCGACTCGTCAGCTGCAAGGGCGAGCGATGAATTGGTGGAATGCTATTAGGACAGCCACTCCAGAGGATCGGGTTACTTTGGATCAGTTTAAGGCTCGCTTTAGCGACAAGTTTATCCCAGCTGCTCAGAAGTCAGAATTGTTTAGGAATTTCTTGGAGCTTAAGCAGAATGGTAAGGCGGTCTTGGACTATATTGCTGAGTTCGACACTTTGTCGATGTAACGACCCGCATTCTACGCATCGCAGGATCGTAGAATATTTATTTCTTTCACGTACGAAGTCGTATGGTCATGTAACTTTGGGAGACGACTAATGGGGCCATTTCCCATGTTCATGATTTTTCCCGATTTTTAAATGACCATTTTTCCCCTAGTTGGTACTGTTTTGACCATAACTTTTGACTGGAAAGGAATTTTGACCTGAAATCACTTCCATTAGATTTGTTTGATTGTTTACGATTCCGTAGAGTGGTCACATTAGCCAAACGGACTCACCGTTTGGGAGATATAGCTGAAACAAGTTTCAGATAGTGAAAAACAGCTTAATTGGGCTTAACCGGGTGATTAACAGCTAGGCCCAATGGGGAATTTCGGGATTAGGGTTATGAGGAGGCTGAAATCAGTTAGAGAACGATCTTATTTTCATTTTTCAGCCGCCACTTTCATTCTTGAAACCCTAACAATGGCCTCCAACACCCAAATCAACTTCTAATCACTTTAATCAAGTTTTGGCTTAATCTACATCAAATTAAGGAGAGAAAACACCAAAGCAAGGTTGGAGCTGCTGAGTTGCATTGGGAACAGTGCCCAAACAGTAGAGTTTCAGTTCCAAAGGTTTTATTTGTGGCTAAGGTGAGTGATTAGCATTGTTTTGACACTAATTACAGTTAATTAAGGGTAATTAGTGAAGATTAGCGAATTTATACACTAATAAATTCTGGAAAAATATCTATATATTCGAAAATAATGTTTTAGACCTTTGTTAGAAATTTAGTTTGATTTGATTAAGTTTTACTAATCATACCATTAGTTTTGCCTAAACATGCTTATGGGAAAATATGGGATTTTGGCTATGTTTGATCTATTTTAACCTATCAAATTATTGTTTTGATGTTTGTGGTTGATGTTACATATTGCTATGACTGTATGGCATGATTTGTGATTGTCTAGAAGTATTAGATTAGTCAAAAACGCCGTCGAGTGGCGTAAACAGTCGCTGGAAGAAGTTGCAGGAAGTTGGCCGATCCGGATCGGATTGGAGGAAGGAGCCCCGAACCGAACCGCCCTCCAAGCAGTGTATCCACGAGACGATCTGAAAATTGGGAAGCATCTTCTCCGACTCGACCCGCATGGCCACCTCCGAACCGAACCGATGCATGGCAATTGGACTTGATGATGACCGACCAGATCCGCCAGGAGGTGATGATGACCGACCCGATCCGCTAGGAGGTGATGATGACCGACCCGAACCGCCACAAGATGAGGACCCTGACCCGATCCGATGGGGGTAGCTCAACCGATCCGAACCGAGATGCTTGGACTTGAGACGTGAATCACGATCCGACTTTGAAGTATAGACTGAATTGAAGCACCGATCCGGAGAAGACCAATAACCCGAGATGCAAAGGTAGCCCAAATGGAAGTTAGAGCTCAGGATCCAATTGGGAACCACTGAGTTGGCTTCATGAGTTGGGCTTTGCTGCGGGACGTGTGTTAAGGAGTTGTCGATGTCAGTAACTTTGAATCACTATGTGTAGGGAGTACGTGAACGGATTCAGGGCCATAGTGGCCTAGGTACGACTAAAGAGCTATAGACTAATGAAGTGGGGGTCATTTGTAAAGATTTGGTCATGACTCCAAGTGGTAAGCTTGGTAGTAGCAGTAGTTGTACAAGTTGAACTCCGTCACTACTTCGATGGGTCTAGTGATTGACAGTGGTGGACATCGTATACTTTATGCACTGAGTGAGAGATGTGAGGATGGTTGCTATGTTTGATTTGTTTGCCATCATTATGACGTGCACACCCCCACCCCCATTATCTTTACACCATCTGTTCAGTGGCACCTTAGAGTATTGTACGGTATGTAGTGCTAACTCTTTGGTTGCAGGTCCAGGTTCAGGTATGGTTTAGTATACCTGTTATTGTTCTGTTTAGCTGCTTATCGCTCATACCAGACTTTTTGTCTGACCCAGAGTTTTATGTCTCTTCTTATTACTCTGGGTGCTCTCACGAGCAGACTAGAGACAGGTTAGCTGGGTATGCACGGGTAGCTGATCCGGAGACGAGCAGGAGGTTCCACGTATGATATATAGTATTCTCCCTGTGTTGTTGAAGATCACTGCTTGGGCATTAGTAGTGCATCTTCTACTTTAGCTTTCTTTTGTTTTAGAGACAGTAAATTTGAAAAGTTGTAATAAGCTGTATTTGGATTTCCGCTGCTATGTTGGTTTAGTTTTCAGCTTATGCACTATCTCGCCTGTTTTATGTCAAGATTATGTTATTATTATATTTTGTTCCATGCGCTGTGAGACATTCTATAGGTTCCTTGTTAGTTCATTCTCTTCTTTACTTTCTTTGGCGACCGTTCCGTGCTAGTCGGGCATGTGTACAACGCACCTTCGGAGGAAATGCAGGCTAGTGCGGGGCTGGTCGTCACAGTTGAAGTATGGATTATCCCTTATCGATACTCCTGAGAAGAAGATTGAGAAGTTCATTACTGGTTTGGATGGATACTTGGGGGAAAGGCTTATCAACCACATCGATGAGACTTTTGAATCGATTGTGGGGAAAGCTTTGAGATCAGAGAGTCTTTACCCTAAGTCAAAGACTGAGGTTGCATCTGTAGAAGGGCTAAAGCCGCAAGCAGGCGGTGGAGGCAAGAATAACACTCAGAACAAGAGGAAGCAGAACCAAACTAAGGATGGCCAGAAAAAGAGCAAGAAAGATGTTGAGTGCTTCAGCTGTGGTAAGAAGGGCCATTATGCCAAAGAATGTCGGGCCAAGCCAGCGGATAGGAAGCGCTACAACTGTGGCCAAGTGGGACATCATAAGGATAAATGTCCACAACCTCTTAAGGAGAAGCAGATTGTGAAAGCATATGCTATTAATGCTGTTCCTTCTTCGTCAAATGCCCCAACTGCGGCAGAGAAAGGAAAGAATGTCGTCATTCATGGTATGCTTTCTATTTTTATGTACCTGTTCGAGTTTTGTTTGATACTGGGGCTTCCCGTTCCTTCATATCTAGTGACCTGGTAGATAGGTTGGGACCGGAACCCGAGATAGTCGATAGATCGTTGGTTGTGACGAACCCGATTGGTGGTTCGACTAATCTTAGTATGATTTGCCGAAATTTGGTCTTATCAAGTCATGGATGTATGTTTGTGATTGCTTTGTTTTGGGCTTTACTGGGTATGACATTATATTGGGGGTCGATTGGCTCCAAAGATATGGGGTGATGGTAGACTGTGAGGGATTTTTGGTGACAGTTAGGGCGGATGATGGGCGGAGGGTAGTATTTGGTAGTCTACCTAGTGATGGGGTAATGACTAGTTTTATAAATTCCCTCAACATCCCGCATGATGAGTTGTCAGATGTTCCCGTGGTTGGCCAGTATCAGGACGTCTTCGAGGAAGTGAGCGGACTTCCACCACACCGAGAGATTGAGTTCCGTATTGATTTAGTGAAAGATGCCAGACCTATAGTGATGCCACTTCGTCGTATGGCACCAAGGGAGCATTGAGAGCTTGGGGTGCAAGTAAGTGATCTTTTGAAGAAGGGGTTTATTAGAAAAAGTGTCTCCGAGTGGGGAGCACCAGTTGTGTTTGCCACTAAGGAAGATGGTTCCCTTCGTTTGTGTGTGGACTATCGCGAGTTGAATAAGGCGACGAGGAAGAATAAGTATCCTCTACCGCGGATAGATGATTTGTTTGATCAACTGGAAGGAGCAAGAGTGTTCTCCCAGTTGGACCTCGCGACGGGATTTCATCAGCTCCGAGTAGCGGCTGAGAGTGTTCCGAAAATGGCATTTAGGACACCGTCTGGATTTTATGAGTGGTTGGTCATGCCATTTGGGTTGACCAATGCACCAGCATACTTCGTGGATCTTATGAATCGAGTATTCAGAGATCAATTGAATAAGTTTGTTCTTGTGTTCGTAGACGACATCCTTGTTTACTCGAGGACAGAGGAAGAACACAAGGGACATTTGAGGATAGTGATGGAGGTGTTGAGAAAACACCAATTGAAAGCGAAATTTTCTTAAGTGTCACTTCTGGAGGAGGGAAGTGAGATTCTTGGGCCATGTCGTTTCAGAGAATGGTATTGTCGTGGACCCTGCGAAGGTGGCTACGGTACAGGATTGGTCTACGCCCAAGAATGCAACAGACGTAAGAAGCTTCTTGGGGTTAGCTGGATATTATCATAAGTTTATCCAGGACTTCTCCAAGATAGCAGCACCGTTGACTCAGTTGACTAAGAAGAATCAAGCCTTCGTCTGGGACGGAGTGTGTGAAAATGCATTCAAGAGTCTAAAATAAAAGTTGACGCGTGCGCCAGTGTTAGTCATTCCTAAAGGGAATGAAGAGATGACGGTATACACAGATGCTTGTGGTACCGGACTAGGCGCTGTATTGATGCAAGGAGGTAAGGTTGTAGCTTATGCTAGTCGGCAACTAAAGCCGCATGAGAAAAGATATCCTACCCATGATTTGGAACTGGCAGCGATCGTGTTCGCATTGAAGATGTGGAGACATTATCTCTTAGGAGAAAGATTCGAGTTGTTTACCGATCATAAATCGTTAAAGTATCTCTTCTCTCAGAAGGATCTGAATCTCTGTCAGCAGAGATGGTTAGAGTTCTTGGCTTCGTATGATTTTGATATCGCATATACACCTGAGAAAGGCAATGCGGTAGCCGATGCCTTGAGTAGGAGACATGCCAGTTTAGGGGCTATGTTTCTTGAATGGAAGCAACTGGAGTATATCGCAGGGTATGATTTCAGACCAAAGTGCGAATTGGATCCAGAAATGTTGGCTAGTTTGACGATCAGACCCACTTTGATTGAGAGGATTGGATCCAGTCAGAGGGATGATCCTAACCTATTGGAAATCATCTCCAAGTTGGAGACGGGAATCGATGAGGAGATGAACAAGTATGGGCTTGATTGAGGAGGATGGCTTCGAAAGAATGGAAGACTAGTTGTACCCAACGTGAATTGTTTGAGAGATGAAGTGCTTAGGGAATGTCATCACTCAAAACTGACTATACACCCCGGTGGTGATAAGATGTATAGAGACATGAAGCAGACTTACTACTGGGAAGGGATGAAAAGAGACGTTGGGAAGTTTATATCCAAGTGTATGAATTGCCAGCTAGTTAAAGCCGAGCAAAAGAAGCCTAGTGGATTGTTGCAACCATTGGAAATTCCCGAATGGAAATGGGAGCAAGTCTCGATGGATTTCATAGATGGTTTACCAAGGACTAAATCGGGACATGATAGCATTTGGGTAATTGCGGATCGATTGATCAAGAGTGCAAGATTTATACCAGTCAAATCGACCAGAACGGCAACTAAGTTAGCAGAACTGTATATGAAGTGGGTAGTGAGATTTCATGGAGTACCTAAAAGCATTGTGAGCGACCGAGACCCATTGTTTACTAGTGGGTTTTGGAAGAGCTTGCAAGAGGCTCTAGGGTCGGAATTATATCTCAGTACCGCGTATCATCCTCAAACCGACGGTTAGACAGAGAGGGTGAATCGTATATTGGAAGATCTCTTGAGAGCTTGTATATTGGATTTTGGTGGATCATGGGATGACCATTTGCATATAGTAGAGTTTGCATATAATAATAGCCACCAATCCAGTATCGGTATGGCTCCATATGAAGCTTTGTATGGAAGACCGTGCAACTCACCATCATGTTGGATAGAGACCGGTGAGAAGTTTGTGCTTGGACCAGATGTGGTAAGGGAAACTTCAGATAAGATTAAGATCATCTAACAACGGATGAAGGCTGCCCAGGATAGGCAGAAGAGTTATGCTGATAGGAGGAGAAGATACTTAAAATTCTCTATTGGTGATTTGGTATTTGTCAAGATTTCTCCGTTGAAGAGCGTGATACGATTTGGCACGAGAGGCAAGTTGGCACCAAGATTTGTTGGCCCATTCCCAGTTCTCGAACAAGTTGGGAATTTGGCGTATAGAGTTGACTTACCCGAGAAGACGGCGGAAGTTCACAGCGTATTTCATGTTTCCCAGCTAAAGAAGTTCGTGCACGACCCAGATATGACTATTTCACATGATCAGTTAGAGGACCTCGAAGTGGAACCCGAGGCGGTTGGGAACCGCAAGCCGATTCGTATTGTCGAGCATGATACGAAGCAACTTTGAAGGAAGGTGGTGAAGCTAGTCAAGGTTCAGTGGGGCGAGAACGAGAACGACTGTACTTGGGAGACAGAGGAGAGCATTAGGAAGACGCATCCAGAACTCTTTGCCTGGTAAGATTTACTTTGCAATTTAGTTATACCGCATGCTAGGATAGACTTGTTTTGCATGTTTGATTGTTGTTTTATGGCTGATAGGCATGCAGGACCATTTGTCAGTTTTGGTTAGGGAATTTCGGGGGCGAAATTTCTTAAGGAGGGGAGAATGTAACAACCTGCATTCTACGCATCGGAGGATCGTAGAATATTTATTTCTTTCTTATATGAAGTCGTATGGTCATGTGGCTTTGGGAAACGACCATTGGGATCATTTCCCATGTTCTTGATTTTTGCCGATTTTTAAATGACCGTTTTGCCCCTAGTTGATCTTTTTTCAGCCATAACTTTTGATTGGAAATGAATTTTGACCTGAAACCACTTCCATTGGCCTTGGATGATGGTTTACCTTTCCGTAGAGTGGTCACATGTGAGAAACGGACTTACCGTTTGAGAGATATGGCTGAAATAAGGCTTGGAAGGTGAAAAACTGCTTAATCGGGCCAAATAGGGTGATTAGTGAATGGGCCCATAACCCATTTCAGGATTAGGGTTATGGGGAGGCTGAAACGAGTTAGGGTTTCATTGCATTTCAGTTTTCTAGCCTCCACTTACCTCTTAGAAACCCTAAAAATGGCCTCCAACCTCTAAATCACCTCCAAATCACTTTCTAATCAAGGATTAAGCTTAATAACATCAAATCAAGGGAGATCTTCACCAAATCAAGATTAGAGCTGCTGTTTAGCATTGGTATTTGCACCATATCAGAGATTTATTTCAGATCTAAGGTTTATTTGTGGCTAAGGTGAGTGGTTTGCATAGTTCCTCACTAATTATGGTTAATTAAGGGTAATTAGTGTTGATTAGCGAATTTATACACTAATAAATTATGGAAAAATATTTATAAATTCTTAAATGATGTTTTAGACCTCTGTTAGAAATTTGGATTAATTTGATTAAGTTTTTCTAATCATATCATTAGTTTTGCCTAAACATGCTTAAGGGAAAATATGAGATTTTGGCTATGTTTGATCCATTTTAACCTATCATATTGATGTTTTGGTGTTTGAGGTCGCTTCTACTTGTTGCTATGACTGTATGGTATGCTTTGTGTTTGTTTAGAATAGTTAAAATGGTCGAAAACGCCGTCGAGGGGCGTAAACAACTCGCTGGAAAAGTTGTAGGAAAATGGTGCAGGTTTTCGGATCGGATCGGATGGATGGGCTCGGACCGGAAAGTGGGCTGGGCAAGGATCACCGAACCGAACCGGAGATTGGCACAAGATGAAGTATGGGAAAAAGGAAGGCCACTATGGTTGAACTGAGGTCGAATCGGGCTAAGGAAGGGGGAATCGGATCGAACTGAAGGGAAGAGAAGGGGATCGGACCGTGACCAGGAATCCGAACCGAACCAAGATGCATCTACCCGACCCGACCCGCCAGAGGGCACCAGAACCGAACCGATGTACTACAAGGAGACTTGGAGGCCATGACCCGACTCGGAGCACTTGGAAGGAGGCCGATCTGAACCGACAGAGAAGAAGGGCTGAGGAACCGAACCGATCCGGAGATGACCAAAAACCCGAGATGCAAAGGTAGTCCAAATGGAAGTTAGAGCTCAGGATCCAGTTGGGAACCAATGAGTTCACTTCATGGTTGGGCTTTGCTGCGGGACGTGTTCTAAGGAGTTGTTGACGTTCATAATGTCAATTCACCACTGAAAAGGAACGATGGGCTACGTATCAGTGCAGTAGAGTCATCATGACTCGAGGGGCAAAGTGATCGTAGTAAGACTATGAGCCAGTGCAGTGGAGCCATTGTGGCTCCATGGGGCAAAGTGGACATAGTAAAGGATTAGTAAGGCTATGAGCCAGTGCAGTGGGGTGTGTACGACTCCATGGGGCAAAGTGGACATAGTGAAGGATTAGTGGCTATGGATCAGTGCAATGAAGCCGTTGCGACTTCATGGGGCAGAGTGATCATAGCAAAGTATTGGGTGATCGAAGTGGTGGATATCGTATGCTTTACGCACTGAGTGAGAGACGTGAGGATGATTGCTATGCTTGATTGTTTGCCATCACTATGACATGCACACCCCCACCCCCGTATGCTTGTACACCATATGTTAGTGGCACCTTAGAGTGTTGTACAGTATGTAGTGCTAACTCTTTGGTTGCAGGTCCAGGTTCAGGTATGGTTTAGTATACCTGTTATTATTCTGTTTAGCAGCTTATCGCTCATACCAGACTTTTGTCTGACCCAGAGTTTTATGTCTCTTCTTATTACTCTGGGTTCTCTCACGAGCAGACTAGAGACAGGTTAGCTGGTGATGCACGAGTAGTTGATCCGGAGGCGAGTAGGAGGCTTCCACGTATGATATATATAGATATTCTCCCTGTGTCGTTGGTGGTCACTACTTGGGCATTAGTAGTGCACCCTTCCTTTCTTTTGTTTAGGGACAGTAATTTGAAAAGTTGTAATAAGCTGTATTTAGATTTCCGCTACTCTGATGTTGATGTTGGTTTTATTTATAAGCTTACGCACTGTCTCGCCTGTTTTATGTCAAGATTATGTTATTATTATATTTTATTCCATGCGCTGTGAGACATTCTACAGGTTATTTGTTAGTTCATTCTCTTCTTTCCTTTCTTTGGTGACCGTTCGGGGCTAGTCGGGCATGTGTACAGCGCACCTTCGGAGGAAATGTAGACTAGTGCGGGGCGGGCCGTCACATCAGTCATGGGACTGGTATGAGAAATCAACTCTACTTACTTTATAATATGGCCAATCACAGGACCACGCCGCTAACGCGGAACGGGTTTACTCCATTGGATTGCCAGTGCTTTAAATCAAGTAAATCTTTTAAAAATCACAATGCTTTTTATAAAAATGAAGCCATTATAAGACTCTGTTCCCATCACACAATGCAACACAAACCGGAGGATAGAGTTTTACCTTATAATGGCCAAAATATGCTTGATACGAATAAAACAAAAGCATTTGATATTATTACTAGTGTTTATATGTTTCAAAAACAATTTCAATCATAAATATCAATCATAGACGGCATGGGTACCATATATCATGTCGCCATATATAGGTATACAATCAAAACCGCACGATGTCGTATTTGGAAATTGGATTTCCGTCATGAACCAAGGCAAGGGATTGTCCTTACCGCTTCGGGACAATCTAGCCTACCATGTCTCAGGCAAGCGCGCAGGCAAGCCTTAGAGCAACAGGGTCGGTCCACTCGATGTGGATTAAACTTAAACCCTGGACAATACGCCTCCCCACCCTATGGGGCGTAAATGAGCCAAATGACTCCATTTTCGAGGTATCTCGCATTCCAACAACCGCATAGGTGAAAATAATATAAATGTCAGGGCTGGTAGGTCACTGACACCACCTCTAGCTAGAATGAGACGCATGTCCTCCCTGTCGTCCTCTCCCGTTTCTGGTTCATACCGGGGTGTGAGGCTCGCGAATTAACGCTATACACAAAGCTATGCCACACAGGCCGTGCTTTGATCATCAACCACAAGACTTTGCTTTTCAACAGAAGCCTTGATCATCTGCCACTTAGGCATGCCACACAGGCAATTCACTCCATGCGACTGATTTCTATCGATATATAGCCTCTGAGCTCGTACGTCTCAGAGAAGAGCGTTAAGCAAGAGAATAAATTATCCGCCGCCAAACAGATATATATTTAATAGAGATCACTCAGCACAGAACAAAATCCAATGTTAGTCACACATCCATTTACAAGTTCGTTCTGGGTCTGAACGAAACCGGAGGCACCTTATACCTCGCACATCCGTAAAATCAACAAGTACGTCCGGATGGCTACCACTTCAGCCCCTTCAAGTTAGCTACTCCTATCATGAGCATCAGTAGCACCCCTCCATTCGACGTGAAGATCATTGGTCTTGCACCGTCTTCATATCTTCGACTTTTAATCGTCGATCAATTATTTGAAATGAGAATCAACTCAGTCTTTTCAAATAATTCACGTATATTTAGAATTTCAAATCAATTCATTTCAGTGGTTAAATTATTCGATATCAATAATTCAATTCATTAATGTAATTTTCACATCAAACACATTCAACCATCAAATATCCAATAAATCGAGCAAATTAAGTTTATTTCCATTCCATATCGTTTATAATATTTTATCACGATTTATCGCTATTTTATTTATTTAAAAATAGCCAATTCATTCAAACGACGCTTCAGGCCATAACGCGGCCGTGGCGCTGTTTTTCTTCAGATTTGATTTACACATATCTGAAAATCCAACCGTTGGATCTTTACAATTTTTATATCATTCGAAAGATCTTTTCAAAACGAATACAATGGTTCCAGTTTTTGGAAAAAATCCGATGGTCGGATCTCCCGGTACAATTGTTTGAAGTTACGATTTCAAAATATGAACTACAACGTCGTTATTCGATTTATTTTAATTATATATATATAATCGATTCTAGCGCTGTTTTTCTTCAGATTTGATTTAAACATTCCAGACAATCCAACCGTTGGATCTTTACAAAGTTAGTGTCGTTGGAAAGATATTTCCAAAGCGAACCCAATGGTTACGGTTTTGGGAAAATCCGATGGTCGGATCCCCCGCAATAATCGTTTGAAATCACGGTTTCAAAATACGAACTACAGCGTCGTTATTCGATTTATTTTAATTATATATATATATAATCGATTCTGGCATTGTTTTTCTTCAGATTTGATTTAAACATTCCAGACAATTCAACCGTTGGATCTTTACAAAGTTGGTGTCGTTGGAAAGATATTTCCAAAGCGAACCCAACGATTACGGTTTTGGGAAAATCCGATGGTCGGATCTCCCACAATAATCGGTTGAAATTACGGTTTCAAAATACGAACTACAGCTTCATTATTCGATTTATTTAAATTATATATATATATATATATATATATATATATATATATATATATATATATAATCCATTCTTCAATTTCAAAACCATATTCACTTCATATATTTGATAAAAATGATATTTTTATCCAGCAGATATTTATTTCAACACATCACTATTTTAAACAATTCATATATATAATAAAATTGTGATTTTTATTATAAAACAATTTATTTCAAAACACAATTATTTTATATAGTTCATACATAAGGTAAAAATGTTATTTTTGTTGTAAAACAATTTATTTAAAACACTAATATTTTATATAGTCTATATATATGAAAAATGTTATTTTTATCTTTCAAGGAATTTATTCAATACATGAATGTCATTCAACACATGAATTTTATTCAACACATGAATTTCTATTCAACACATGAATATAGTTTCAACACAGAAATATAATTTCAACACATGAATATTATTGAAAATTTCGGCAGTATAATGGCAGGGTAGTTAAAACCGGCACCGTCCCGAGTACGGCTCCTCGCTCTACCTTAAAGCCTCGCAGCTTTTGACAATGGGGATTTCAATATCTAGTTCATACGCAGATTTTCTCATATACTAATCCTATTGGGATTTCAACCACAATCAATCATTTCCAATCAACCATTCATGATATTCACCAATTTTCACATCAACCAATAATCCAAACAATATCACAACCAATATATATCGTCCATGGTCTGTGGACGATGGGAGTATATATATATATAGATATACGTTTATAACTATATTTATATTTCATTTCAATATCATTTCAATTCTTTTCAACGCATATATCATTTTTACAACACAAATATAACTTTTACATCGAACATACAACTTATACAATGCTTATACATGAGGTGTACAACACTTATATAACTCATACATCGATTATATAATTTATACATCGTTGTTTCCATATCGTTTATAAATCAGAAATCTCACATTGGGTTCTACCCCTCCAAAAATTGTAGAGGGCTCAGAAAAATATCCGGTCTCTTCTAGAATGTAGAAGACGTCCACACGAGTCCACTGTCTCTTGTTTCACTGGATTTTGACAACATACGAAAAGATATGATTTTTCATTAGTAAATCATATTTCGTAACGCTTTTATATGTTGAAATTTATTTAAATAATCACGTGCGTATAACAGGCCGTCGCTTCCTTCACTGTTCAAAACAAGGGTTTCGATTTTCACTCAAACCTCTCTGCTTCACCACAATCGGACTTCGCCACATGGAAGAGCTTCGAGAGGGCTTCCCGAGGCTACCCAACATGTCGAGTTTGAAGTTGATCAGAGGGAGAAAATCCGGCGCGAGCGATGAGACTTCAGGAGGTTGATTCTCAAAGGATACTCAACGATAAATTGCAGAGATCATATGGATTTAAAGAGGACGTTTAAATCTATGAAAACTTCCAAAGAACCATGGTATTTCGTTGAGAGATTGGAGCAAGATCGAGGAGAGAAGGTGAAAGGCTGTTTCCACCGTGCGTGATTGGAGCTGTCGGGTTTGAACAAGGAACGAGAAAGTGACGGATTAATTTGATTGGCCCACTATTTTTATATTTATTTTTAATTCTTTTATTTTCAAAAATACCTTTTTCTCCATACGAACACCAATTCAAAACCAACGACTGTCGCCCCTAGCTAAATACCCCATTCCGAACACAATGGAATATGTTTCGTAGGCCAATTCGACTATTTCAGTCAATTTTTCTTCAAATTAAAATATAAAACATTCAATATTTGATTTGAACGTACATTTCAATTTGCTGGGGCTACATACTGATCCCGAAAAATCCAAAAAAATAAATCTAGCTATGTTTTGACGATTCGGTCCCAACAACACTAGTTTCGACGAATTATGAGACCGTTTGAAAAATGACCCTTTTCTGGTCGATCCAATTGCTTATGTGGTATATGATGAAGTATGCCTATCTTCAACCTCGTCACACAAGCTCCAAATGCTTATGTGGTATATGATGAAGTATGCCTATCTTCAAGAAGTATACCATGTAGTGTAGTTCAAAATTAATTGTTACTATCCTATGGCGACATTTATTATTACACACAGAACAACCAGCACTCCGCATCCAATGGCATTCACAGAAGTTGATATAATAATAAAATTGTGCATCCAACTCATTAAGGTTTACCTATTTGTCGGGCACACAAATAAATTCTTTACTCAATAGCTAATCCATTTACATGTTCAAACATATATAATGCACATGTATATATTTCTATCTATTTTTAAATCAGTTCAATGTGTGATTTAATCAAATAAATTTACCATCATTATCTTATTGATTAAATTAACTATCATTCTAATAATTTAATTAATCAAATCCACAATCACACAACACAAACAACAATCAATTTGTTTTTATCTTTAAAAAACATACTAATTAACTCATATACTCTTTTAAAACCATTCATACTATTTAATTAAAAAGTTTACATCCATGCAAAGAAACAATAACAAAGTAGAGAACAAAATGGTAATGCAAAGTATGGTAAATGTACCTTGCACCAGAGTCATTCAGAGATATCCACCCTGCACTTGGGATAGGGTTTCTTAATACTCTCCTCAGTTTCCCAAGTACAATCTCGCGGATCTCCACACCATTGCACTTTGACTAAGTGAACCTTCTTGTTCCTCAGCTCTTTAGTTTCTTTGCCAATGATCTTTATCGGCTCTCTTCTTACAGCCAATTCTGGAGTAATTTCTGTATCCCATTGCGCTGCTTCTTCCACGATCAAGTCTGGATCATGAACATGCTTTCGAAGTTGAGATACGTGAAATACATTATGTACTCCAGGCAACCAATCTGGTAATTGAACCCTATAAGCGAGAGTTCCAATCCGTTCTAGAATAGGAAACAGACAAATAAATTTAGGCGCCAATTTCCCTGTTTTACCGAACCAGATTACTCCTTTCATCGGAGATACCTTCAAATACATGTGGTCGCCAACAGCGAATGATAAATATCTTCTTCTCTTATCTGCATAGCTCTTCTATAGGCTTTGAGCGGCTAGTAATCGTTTCTTAACGAAATTGACTTTGTCCGCAGCTTCGCGAATCATATCGGGTCCCAATACGAGTCTATTACTAGGTTCTACCCAACAAGCAGGAGATCGGCACGGTCTACCATACAATGCCACGAATGGTGACGTTGTCAGACTCGCTTGGTAGTTGTTGTTGTATGAGAACTCGTCCAAATGCAAATGGTCTTCCCATGATCTGCAAAAATCAATAACACAAGCCTGCAATAAATCTTCTAGAATACGAATCACCCTCTCAGTTTGACCATCTGTTTGAGGATGATATGCGGTGCTCAAGTTTAGTTTCATTCCCAATTCTTCTTGGAATGCTTCCTAGAATTTACTAGCAAAAATTGAGTCACGATCGCTAACGATACTCATGGGAACTCCATGAAGTCTAACTATTTCCTTGAAATAAATCTGCGCCAGGCTCTGAGCAGTTCTATTCGATCTGACAGGTATGAAATGGGCGGTCTTCGTGAGACGATCTATGATCACCCAAATACTATCATTTCCCTTCCTGGTTCTGGGCAAACCATCAATGAAGTCCATAGAAATATGTTCCCACTTCCCACCTGGAATTTCCAGCGGTTGCAATAGTCCGGCGAGTTTCTGCTGATCGCTTTTGACTTGCTGACAAGTAGCAAACCGGCTAACGTATAAAGAAATGTCTCGTTTCATAGATCTCCACTAGAAAGTGCGTTTGATATCGTTATACATTTTTCTCACTCCTGGATGGATACTAAGCTTGGCTTTGTGACATTCGTCTAATACTTCTCTTCGGAGTTCAAGAATGTTTGGAACACAAATCTGACCCTTTAACCTCAGAATCCCATTGCTATCGATCTGAAAACTTGAGGGCTCGCCTTTCTGAATTCTCTCTCTAATCTTCTGAATGAAGTGATCATCCTTTTGAAGAGCAGATATGTTATCAATCAATGAAGGCGTGATGATAAGACTGGCGATAATTACATTCTTTCTGCTGAGCGCATCGGCCACAACATTAGCTTTCCCAGGAGTATATAAGATATCTAGATCATATGCCGTGAGTAATGCTAACCAACGTTTTTGTCTCATGTTCAAATCCTTCTGGGTGAATAAATACTTCAATGATTGATGATCAGTATATAATTCGAACTTCTCACCCAATAAGTAATGTCTCCAGATTTTCATAGCAAACTCGATGGCTAGAAATTCAAGACCGTGAGTTGCATAATTCTTCTCATGTGGCTTCAATTGATGGCTAGCATAAGCGACTACCTGGGCTCTTTGCATTAGCACTGCGACAAGGCCCTCTTTAGAAGCATCGGCCTAGACTTTTAAGTCTTGGTTGCCATCAATAATTGTGAGCACTGGAGCAGTCGTCAATTTTAACTTCAGCTCTTGGAAAGCTGCCTCACATTCGGGAGTCCAGTTGAATCTCGAATGTTTCTTAATAAGCTTTGTTAAGGGACTGGATGTCTTCGCAAAATCCTTAATGAATTTCCAATAATAACTGGCCAATCCGAGAAAACTTCGGACTTCTGTGGGTGTACGAAGCTGTTTCCAATTCTGAATAGCAGTGATTTTACTGGGATCCACAGAAATTCCTTCCTTTGACATGACGTGGCCAAGGAATTTGACTTCTTCTTGCCAGAATATACATTAGGAAAATTTTTCTTTTAAAACATTCTTTCTTAGAATTTCTAACACTTGTTCCAAATGTTTTTCATGCTCGCTTTCTGACTTAGAGAAGATTAGGATATCATCAATGAAAACCAGAACAAATTTATTCAATACTTCTCTGAATACCCGGTTCATTAGATCGACAAAATATGCTGGAGCGTTACATAAGCCGAACGACATTACTAACCACTCATAGAATAAGTCTGGACCCCAGAATGCTGTCAACGGAACACACTCTTCGGCAATATGAAGCTGATGGAAACCTGTAGCTAGGTCCATTCGCGAAAATACTTGTGCGCCATTCAATCGATCCAATAAATCATCAATTCGCGGCAATGGATATTTATTTTTCAATGTCTGCTTATTCAAGTCACGATAATCTACACATAGTCTGAGAGTACCGTCTAACTTTGGGACAAATACCACTGCTGCTCCCCAATCAGAGAAACTAGGCCTGATTAGACCCTTCCATACAAGCTGTCGAGTTTGACTGTCTAACTCTTTTTTTTCCTTCAAGGTCATTTTTCAAATAGCGTGAACTACTGGCCTTGCATTTGGAACTAAAGAGATTTTGAAATCAATTTCTCTATGCGGAGGTAAGCTAACAACTTCTTCGAACACATCCGCATAGTTCTTCACAACAGGAATATTTTCAATGTAAACTGGAATATTCTCCGGAACGACAGGAACAGGTTCTAATTGAGCAGAAGAAACATCTAAAGCTGCGCAGAAGTCTTTTCTATCAGAATTCGGGCCTTCACATGGAATGGTTATACAATTCCCTGATTTTGCCTTTGCCTTTACAACTCTCTCAGCGCATTTAACCTCGGCTTCGTATTTGGTTAACCAATCCAATCCTCGAATAAGATCAAATTCGTTAAAATTCATGACGATTGAGATGGTAGGGAACCGATAACAGAAAAAAGAAATAGGCACCCCACAAATCCCACTAAGATCGAGGGAACCCCCAACCGGATTATGGACAGTCATAGGTGTTTTGAGCTTTCTCAGATTCAGATCCAGTTTCTTAACCGCATTCTTTGCGATAAAGCTTCGTGACGCGCCTGTATCAAACAGTACTTTAACTGGAATGTTTTTGACAGTAAGTGTGCCTTCCAAAACAACAGGCCTTCCCTGACTAGCTGAGGGTCCTGGAGTTCCGCCACTTCATTGAAGTGTACTATTTCAGACTTCTTTGAGAGCTGGCAATCCCTTGCAATATGTCCTGCTTGGAGGCACTTATGGCATTTTCTATCCTCCTGAAACTTCTTACTGGATTTAGACCCATCACCTCTCCATCTGTTCGAAGATTCACAGTTCCTCATCGAATTCCCTTGTTGATTACACTTTAGACATACAACTGTCTTTACCTTTTTCCGACTGGCATTTGGACTCTTACTGACCTCAGATTTCGTACTTGCCTCTGGGCTATCTGTTTCAAATTTTCTTTTGTTGCTAGAACTGCCTTCCTCTTCGTCGTCAATAAGGCCTCGCTTATCTAGATCTTCATACTGATAATCCATGTATATCATTTCAGAAAAAAGGAAGCTTCACATGCTCCATTACACTACTTTGGTACTTTCTTTGGAGCCCGTTAATAAACCTCAGATTCTTCCTCTTCGGATTTTGAATTAGATGAGGGGCAAAATGAGAAAGTTCATTGAATTTCTTATGATATTCCAGAATGGTCATATCTCCTTGTATTAGATAATAAAATTCATCACATAACCGCTCAGTTGCTTCTGGAGGAGTAAATCTTTCTATGAAAATCTCTTTAAATTTACCCAGGTAATATTACCTTCTGGATTATCCTTAATAACCGTTTCCCACCCGATTAAAGCTTCATATTTGAGTGTCCATGATGCCACTAATCTTTTCTGATCATCCCTCAGCTGGAAACATTCAAAAATTCTTTCAGCATAACTCATCCAAGCTTGAGTTTGAATAATGGATTCATTGCCCGAGAATTGTACTCCACCCAGATTTCGATATCTCTTTAATAGAGCTTCTATATCTGATCCTGGCTGTGGGAGCACGATTGGCTCATTAGATTGTTGAACCATATAATTGCTTCTTCCGTTTCTGCCACTCATTTTTCTATGTCTTCAAATGGCAGACAAAGTGTCAGGTCAACATAAAAGATAGTATAAAAAATAGAGAAATATACTTGAATGTAAATGTGTCTATTGGGGTGTACTTCATTCTGCTATACTCATACTAGGATATTACTGATCCTATCTGTAATGAGTTATTCGTCCTAGAACACTACTGGTTCTATTTCTGACGAGTTCGTTAGTATGTTATATTCCATAACTAAGCTTAACCAAAGCTCTGATACCACGTTGTGACAACCCCAAACTCCGTTCCACGGTGGCAAGGGTAATCTTTGGAATATAACACATAAACAGATAACAGCAGAACAGAAATAAATAAATACACCAGATAATGTACAATAGAATACACTGGATAAACATAATCATCAGAGTTACACAGTATACAAGATCATACTTAGTAAAAAATACAGTTCAGCTTTACATAGAATGTCTACAGCGGAAAACAAAACATAATATGTACAATAGGAGCTGAACAACATAAAAAGAGATAAATGATAAAATCCATCTTCAGCTCCATCTATCCAGAAAGAGCCTGCTAAAACCTGAATACAAGGATGCCCGTGTAGAAAAAGGGGCACCCGAGTTTGCAAGTGAAACAAACTACGAGTCAGTCATAGGACTGGTATGAGAAATCTACTCTACTTACTTTATAATATGGCCAATCACAGGACCACGCCGCTAACGCGGAACGGGTTTACTCCATTGGATTGCCAGTGCTTTAAAACAAGTAAATCTTTTAAACATCGCAATGCTTTTTATAAAAATGAAGCCATTATAAGACTCAGTTCCCATCATACAATGCAACACAAACCGGGGGATAGAGTTTTACCTTATAATGGCCAAAATATGCTTGATACGAATAAAACAAAAGCATTTGATATTATTACTAGTGTTGATATGTTTCAAAAACAATTTCAATCATAAATATCAATCATAGACGACATGGGTACCATATATCATGTCGCCATATATAGGTATACAATCAAAACCGCACGATGTCGTATACGGAAGTTGGATTTCCATCATGAACCAAGGCAAGGGATCGTCCTTACCGCTTCGAGACAATCTAGCCTACCATGTCTTAGCCAAGCGCGCAGGCAAGCCTTGGAGCAACAGGGCCGGTCCAGTTGATGTGGATTAAACTTAAACCCTGGACAATACGTCTCCCCACCCTATGGGGCGTAAATGAGCCAAATGACTCCATTTCCGAGGTACCTCGCATTCCAACAACCACACAGGTGAAAATAATATAAATGTCAGGGCTGGTAGGTCACTGACACCACCTCTAGCTAGAAAGAGACGCATGTCCTCTTTGTTGTCCTCTCCCGTTTCTGGTTCATACCGGGGTGTGAGGCTTGCGAATTAACGCTATACACAAAGCTATGCCACACAGGCCGTGCTTTGATCATCAACCACAAGACTTTGCTTTTCAACAGAAGCCTGATCATCTACCACTTAGGCATGCCACACAGGCAATTCACGCCATGCGACTTATTTCTATCGATATATAGCCTCTGAGCTCGTACGTCTCAGAGAAGGGCGTTAAGCAAGAGAATAAATTTTCCACTGCCAAACAGATATATATTTAATGGAGATCACTCAGCACAGAACAAAATCAAATGTCAGACACGCATCCATTTACAAGTTCGTTCTGGGTCTGAACGAAACCGAAGGCACCTTATACCTCGCACATCCGTACACTCAACAAGTACGTCCGGACGGCTACCACTTCAGCCCCTTCAAGGTAGCTACTCCTATCATGAGCATCAGTAGCACCCCTCCATTCGACGTGAAGATCATCGGTCTTGCACCATCTTCATATCTTCGACTTTTAATCGTCGATCAATTATTTGAAATGAGAATCAACTCGGCCTTTTCAAATAATTCACGTATATTTAGAATTTCAAATAAATTCATTTCAATGGTTAAATTATTCGATATCAATAATTCAATTCATTAATGTAATTTTCACGTCAAACACATTCAACCATCAAATATCCAATAAATCGAGCAAATTCAGTTTATTTCCATTTCATATCGTTTATAATATTTTATCACAATTTATCGCTATTTTATTCATTTAAAAATAGCCAATTCATTCAAACGACGCTTCAGGCCATAACGCAGTCGTGGCGCTGTTTTTCTTTAGATTTGATTTACACATATCTGAAAATCCAACCATTGGATCTTCAAAAATTTTATATCATTAGAAAGATCTTTTCAAAACGAATCCAACGGTTCCAGTTTTGGGAAAATCCGACGGTCGGATCTTCCGGTACAATCGTTTGAAGTTACGATTTCAAAATACGAACTGCAGCGTCGTTATTCGATTTATTTTAATTATATCTATATATATATATATAAATATAATCGATTCTGGCGCTGTTTTTCTTCAAATTTGATTTAAACATTCCAGACAATCCAACCGTTGGATCTTTACAAAGTTGGTGTCGTTGGAAAGACATTTCCAAAGCGAACCCAATGGTTACAGTTTTGGGAAAATCCGATGGTCGGATCTCCCGCAATAATCGTTTGAAATCACGGTTTTAAAATACGAACCGCAGCGTTGTTATTCGATTTATTTGAATTATATATATATATAATCAATTCTGGCGCTGTTTTTCTTCAGATTTGATTTAAACATTCTAGACAATCCTACCATTGGATCTTTACAAAGTTGGTGTCGTTGGAAATATATTTCCAAAGCGAACCCAACGGTTGTGGGTTTGGGAAAATCTGATGGTCGGATCTCCCGCAATAATCGTTTGAAATCACGGTTTGAAAATACGAACTGCAGCTTCGTTATTCGATTTATTTAAATTGTATTTATATATATATAATCCATTCTTCAATTTCAAAACCATATTCACTTCATATATTTGATAAAATTGGTATTTTTATCCAATAGATATTTATTTCAACACATCACTATTTTTAACAATTCATATATATAATAAAAATGTGATTTTTATTGTAAAACAATTTATTTCAAAACACGATTATTTTATATAGTTCATACATAAGGTAAAAATGTTATTTTTGTTGTAAAACAATTTATTTAAAACACTAATATTTTATATAGTCTATATATATGAAAAATGTTATTTTTATCTTTCAAGGAATTTATTCAATACATGAATGTCATTCAACACATGAATTTTATTCAACACATGAATTTCTATTCAACACATGAATTTCTATTCAACACATGAATATAGTTTCAACACAGGAATATAATTTCAACACATGAATATTATTGAAAATTACGGCAGCATAACGGCAGGGTAGTTAAAACCGGCACCGTCCTGAGTACGGCTCCTCGCTCTAGCTTAAAGCCTCGCAGCTTTTGACAATGGGGATTTCAATATCGAGTTCATACGTAAACGAATTTTCCCATATACTAACCCTATTGGGATTTCAACCACAATCAATCATTTCCAATCAACCATTCATGATATTCACCGAATTTCACATCAACCAATAATCCAAACAATATCACAACCAATATATATCGTCCATGGTCTGTGGACAAGGGGAGTATATATATATATATATAGATAGATATATATATAACTGTATTTCGATTTCATTTCAATATCATTTCAATTCTTTTCAACGCATATATCATTTTCACAATGCATATATAACTTATACATCGAACATACAACTTATACAACGCTTATACATGAGGTGTACAACGCTTATATAACTCATACATCGACTATATAATTTATACGTCGTTGTTTCCATATCGTTTATAAATCAGAAATCTCACATTGGGTTCCACTCCTCCAAAAATTGTAGAAGGCTCAGAAAAATATCCGGTCTCTTCTGGAATGTAGAAGACGTCCACACGAGTCCACTGTCTCTTGTTTCACTGGATTTCGACAACATACGAAAAATATACGATTTTTTATTAGTAAATCATATTTCGTAATGCTTTTATATGTTGAAATTTATTTAAATAATCACCTGCGTATAACAGGCCGTCACTCCCTTCACTGTTCAAAACAAGGGTTTCAATTTCACTCAAACCTCTCCGCTTCACCACGATCAGACTTCGCCACATGGAAGAGCTTCGAGAGGGCTTCCCGAGGCTTCCCAACACGTTGAGTTCGAAGTTGATCAGAGGGAGAAAATTCAGCGCGAGCGACGAGACTTCAGGAGGTTGATTCTCAAAGGATACTCAACGATAAATCGCAAAGATCATATGGATTTAAAGAGGAGATTTAGATCTATGAATACTTCCAAAGAACCATGGTATTTCGTTGAGAGATTGGAGAAAGATCGAGGAGAGAAGGTGAAAGGCTGTTTCCGCCATGCGTGATTGGAGTTGTCGGGTTTGAACGAGGAACGATAAGGTGACGGATTAATTTGATTGGCCCACTATTTTTATATTTATTTTTAATTCTTTTATTTTCAAAAATACCTTTTTTCTCCATACGAACACCAATTCAAACCCAACGACTGTCGCCCCTAGCTAAATACCCCTATTCCGAACACAATGGAATATGTTTCGTAGGCCAATTCGACTGTTTCAGTCAGTTTTTCTTCAAAATAAAATATAAAACATTCAATATTTGATTTGAACGTACATTTCAATTTGCTAGGGCCACATACTGATCCCGAAAAATCCAGAAAAATAAATCTAGCTATGTTTTGACGATTCGGTCCAAACAACACAAGTTTCGACGAATTCTGAGACCGTTTGAAAAATGGCCCTTTTCTGGTCGATCCAATTTAACAAAAATCAACCAAACACGTTTTCCTTTGCCACGCTCACATATTAACTTCAAAAATTATGGAATTTGAAACCTAGCAATAATTTGACATCCCAAATCCAACAAAAGTGGTTTTGTCGAATTCTGAGGTCGTTTGCAAAATGGCTATTTTCACGGGCTATATAAATTCTATAGCGACCTTTCTGAAAATTCATTTGGCCATAACTTTTGATTCCCGCTATGAAACTTCGATTTTTCAGATTTGTTAGAAAGATATTCATAAACAGGTTTAAATATTTTTGGTTTCACTAAAATCCGTTTTATTTTGCACCCGGTATAGTCAGTCAAAGTTTGAATTCCAATTTTGAAACTGCCGCGCTATTTTAGGTCTTGTTTATAATTAAAAATAATTATATTTATTTTCAAACATCGATTCAAACATACTTTTCATTGTTATTATTTAAAATTATTTATTTTAAATATTTAAAATCCACTAAAATAGCCAAATTAAAAATTTTTAAACTGGTTCAGATTTTCCGGGTTGTTACAATAAATAATTCCATATATCTATTATTGTTGATTATAGATATGTGTGTTTGCTCTAATTAAGATAATTTTTAATTGCTTCGGTGCATTTGCTTCAGTTCCTAAGGGTTTGATGCAAATAAAACTTTTTGCTTCGCAGCAATTGCATCGGTTGCTAAAGAACTGATGCAAATAACATATTTTCTTCGGTTGTAAGGGGAACTAAAGAAAATAAAATGATTTGCTTCCATGCATTTGCATCAGTTATTAACCCAACTGAAGCAAATAAAACTATTTGCATCACTTGTGAGCACAACTGAAGCTACTGTACCGAAGCAACTACAAGTAGCGCTTTTTGCTTCTGTGCATTTGCTTCATTATTAGCATAACCAAAGAAAATGATACTTATTTGCTTCAGTTATTACCACAACTGATGCAAATGAGGCAAAGCAACTGGCCTGTTTTGTACTAGTGACATCATTATTTTCAGCCAGTATTTCACCATTAGAACTACAAGTTGGGTGATTGATTCTGGAGCCTCTTGTCATACGACGCCAGATAGGAGCTGTTTTGTCAGTTATGAGAAGACTGACGGCGGAGCAGTTCATTTGGATAATGGCACATCTTGTCATACTGTGGGCGTTGGAAGTGCGAGGTTTAAGATGCACGATGGTATTATTAGGACTATCACGGATGATAGACATGTTACGATGCTGCAAAAGAGTTTGTTATCAGTTGGAGCTTTGAGTAGACTTGGTATAAGGATAATAATAGATAGAGAGAATTTAAGAGTGGCGAAGGGTTGCTTGGTAGTGATGAAAGGGGTGCGAGTCAATGATATTTATATTCATGGAGAGATAGTATTGGAAGATTCAGTAGTTTCTACTAAATCTAACGTTCCAGATTCTACTCAGTTATGTCACCTTCTTTTAGGTCATGTTGATGAGAAGAGCCTGGAAGTATTGAAGAAGCGTAGGTTAATTGCTGTTGATTCTCAATTAAAGCCTAGCTCGTGTGGAGATTGTTCGTTTGGAAAGAAGAAGCATGCCACATTTGATGTTGGAAGACCTAGAACTACAGAGTTTCAACAGTATGTTCATTCTTATGTGCGGGAACCCACCCCAATTGCATCTTTAGGTGAAGCCAGTTTCTTCATCTTATTTGTGGATGATTTCTCGTGTATGATTTGGGTCTATTTCATGAAGACTAGATCCGAAATATTTGCCCAATTTCGGAAGTGGAAGACTTTAGTTGAAAGGAAGTCAGGAAAGCAGTTGAGAGTTCTTTGAGTTTGCAATAGTAGTGAATTTGTCACAAGAATTCACTAAATATTGTGAATCCGAGCTTGTATTTAGAGATTTTTCTACGAAGTCGTATTCTTTTGGAGTGGCAGAGAGCAAGCATCGGATATTATGGGAAAGAGCTATGAACTTGAGACTGACTGCTGGTCTAAAAGAGGGATTTTGGGCAGAAGCAATATCTATGGAAATATTTCTCATCAACCGTACGCCTTCTATTATCACAGATATGAAGATCCCAGAAGAAGTATGGAAAAGAAAGCCTGTTGATTATTTATTCCTTAAAGTGTTCAACTGTTCATCTTATTTAGAAGATGAGAGACATGATTAGTCGAAGCCTAGAGGAAGCAAGCACAATTTGTTAGGTTATGGAGAAGGAATGAAGAAGTATAAGTTGTGGTGCAAAACAACTAAGAGTGACTAGCAGGCATGTAATATTTGATGAGAGGTCTTTATTGAAGGTGGAGCCTCTATCAAGTGATGATGTTAGGAGGACACAATCCAAACACATTTGGAGTCATCAGATTGTTTCCATATTCAGAGAGAAAGTGGTATTTCCAATGGTATCAAGGTTGATGAGAAAATTTCATGTATTCAGACTCTAGGTGGAGCTCAGTCATAGTTAAGGCCTTTTGCTTCTATTGGTCTTGTTTGTGAGCATAGTAGAGGTGATAATTTAACTTCTTATGTTATTTGTTATGCAGAGTTTCGTGTTGAGTTTGATAAGGTATACTTGGTGAAGTATAGTAAAATTCTTCAGAAGGAGGTTGAAGTAGATAATATTGAGCATGTCCTCACTCAATATAAGTTAGAGAAGGTGAAGCACACTATGATGTCTCCATTAGTCTCTCAGATTTATGTTTCTATAGTTTTGTCTCCTTCATTAGATTTTTTGAAGAATTTTTTTTATTTTCTATCTTTCTTATGCTTGGGAAAGATTTGGAAGCTCTGTTTGGGCAATATTGCCCAAAGTAGTTCACATTGAGCTTTTATGGTGTAGACCCAACAATTCGTTGAGACATGGTGATAAAGAGAGTCTGTTATATTTGAATCAAGGTGGAGTGTTGATTTTACGTGATTCAGATATTTGTTTAAGAGGGCAAGAAATTAGCTAATTGATTCAATCATCAATTAATTGTGTTATATGTGGAAATATATTAGAGGATATTGTGATAGGGAACTAATTGATTACATAATCAATTCATCAATCAATGAATATGTAAATAGGGAAATATGTATATTCATTGATTTTGTAATATGAAGAGATAAGTGATTGGCTTAGAGAATCATGCAAGGAAGGAAACATATAGAAATCAAGATCTTCTCTTTCCATTTCCATTACAATCACATCATGGAGATTTGGAAAGATTCCAAGGTAATGAGAAAATTGTTTTTCTTCATTTCTAAGCAACCTTTCATCTTGAAGCCTATTTATATCTTCATATTTGTGGATTATGAATGTGTGAGAACATCCACCATTATCCTCTTCTTCAGTATACCCTAATTTCTGTTGTCAATCAATTAGCGGTTTTGAGTGCATACAAGTCTTTGTTGAAATTGATTATTCAATTTGCAATTATAGGTTAGTCTCTCCATCTACTACCTATAATTTGTAATTTCTCTCTTGTGTTCTCTTTTGTACTCTCTTCAGTGAAATAAAGAATAGTTGTTGGATCTGTGGACGTAGGCATAGCCGAACCACGTTAAATCTTTGTCTCTTCTATTCTTCTTTTATTTTGTTTTATTTGGTTGTTATTTTCATTGAGTTGGCGGTTGATAATTAATTGGCAAGCTAGATCCTCTTTTTCTGAATTTGTGCAATTTTTGCACAATAGATTGGTATCAGAGCAAGGCGATTTGTTTTAAATTATGCATCAATTATTTCTACAAAGGTTGGTAGATTCAGTGGTGATTATGCTATTACTATTTTGGGAGAAAAAGAGACTTTGGTGGAGAAGATTATGTTGAGAGAGAAGAGTGTTCCAGGCTTGGAACTTTGATGTAGCTTGAGCTTTGGATTCTCATTAAGGTGGAGTTATATGTTTGTTTAAGAATGCGACTTCGTAGAAAACAACTTGGAGAAATTGCTTAGAGGTGGTAGCGACCAAAGATGAACAACTGGAGGTGTTAGTGATCTTTCCAAGTGTTTGAAGACTCTGTATAACTTCAAGTTCTGCCGAGAAATGCTTGCATTGTATGAGAATAAAGAGTTTAATGTGTTGAAGGGACCACTGGGTTTAGAAACTGTATCTGATGTAGCTGATTTTGGTGACATATTTGATTCCACTCAAACTTATCGACTTGTGATGCCGTCTTGGAGTGTTCAGTAAATATAGCTGATTTTGGTGGATTTGATGCCATTATGGTATATCGTCGATTTTTTGATGCTGTCCTAAAGAAGTGTTGCTACATGCAGGTATGTGGAAGAAGAGAGATTTATCTTGCCTAAAGAGATTTGGATTTTGACTCTGTATTAGAATTGGTGATTGAGAGAATTATTTTTTAGCCATGGTGTTGTTGAGATTATTTTGGAACCTGCCTTTTGTTTTATTTGGATATTTGCAACATTTTGTTGGCGAGTGGGGACGTAGTCTGAGCTCGTTAACATGGTGTGATGGGGGGTAGCTTTGCTGGAACCCATTAGGTAAATATTCATTTTTGGTTTCTATCTCATTGTGAGATTTTGATTTAATAAGGTGGAGTTCTGTTGAAGAGTTTTATGTGAAAAGAGAATTTTATTCGAGATGGGGTATTGAAGATATGTGATTTTGCATCAAGGTGGAGTGTTAAATTTAGGTGATACAAAATCACAAGTAGATGGAAAGTATATATTTGTTTAATATGTAAATGCATGATTTAATTGATTGCATTTGCATGAGATGGAAAGAAATAAATGCATGCATTAATTTCTTCCATCTATGCTAAAGAAACGGATTGATTTACTTCTTATGTTTGCACATTTGTTGTTATGGTAGTTTGCCTCCATTATATTATTACCATATGTTGGTAACTTAATTGATGACTCACATAGATTTGCACTGGCTATATATTGAGGGGTGGACTTTAGTGTAAACCCATCCTGGCATTGAGCCAGTGATCCCCAATGGTGTCTCTTCTGGTTAAGCCTATTTGAGGTTTGGAAATGTAAACTCTTATTTTGTAATCTCTTGTAATTCTCTCATGTGGAGTAAAATCTCTCTCTTTTGGACTGGACATATACTATCTCGATGATAGTGGAAGCAGTATAAATATTGTGTGTCTCTTTGTTTCTTCGTTATAGTTACTTACTATTTGTTTGATGTAATAGTATAATTGCTACCATATTTGATTAATGTTCAATTGGCAAATCTAGATCAAGTTTTACTGTCTTCCGCATTTGTGCAACCTTTTCGCACAACACCCTAATTACTCGGTTCACAAAAACCCTAATTCACAAAAATAAATCAAAGGGGAATCAAATTATTTCACGCACAATCTAATTCTGAATTAACCAAGAAAAATAAGAAACACACATTGGAATTAACTGGTTTTTAGTTAGAATTAGAGGAAAAGGGATGCCATAAAATATAATAGGGCTTTGAACGCGTTTGGAAATGCATTGAGTTTTGGGTTTTCACGGTGTTTACAATGCGCCGGAAAACAAGGAAAAAAATTAGTTTCAATTCGGTGATTGGATGTCAGCACGGCAGAGGACAAGAATCTCTACTACTGTTGGACTCACTTCCATCCATGGCAACGATTAAGCAAAATTGTTTTTTGGGGGTAAGTGAAGGAAGCTTACAATGTGAAATTTATTATGTATTAATTAAATTGTAAAGCAGGAAAATGACCCTACTGATGTGAAAATTCGTTCTTACAGCATTTCAAAATATTGGTTCCTCCATACTCCCTTTGTTTTTTTAACTCCTTCCCTCCGCTAAACTCGCACGATCTTCGAAACCGCTTACACGCAAAACCGAGAAAAAATTACACACTACTCACCTTCTTTCTTCTTCCCAGATTCACTACTTCAACAACGACCAATGCGGGTCTGAAGATTACACCTTTCCCTCAACCAGCCTACTTTACCAGAACCACCCGGTGGTCTGCGTAATTTGTCCCGGACGCGTCCTCCACCACTGTCGTCACTTACTACCATAATGTAGAATCTACACCATAACCTGATTGGTTCATTCCTCCAATTTCCTCTTATTTTCCTCCATCTGTACTGATTTCCCACAAAACTGATTTCTGTCCCAATTTTGGAGTTGCGAATTTCATTGATTTTATTACACGTCAACTATTCTGCCACCAATTTTTATCAATCTGTCCCTATTAACCACTCAGATGTTAAACAACACAGTTGGTATCCTCTCCTTCATTTTGTTCTCATAATTGCATTTGCGACTACTTGCAGATTCTGAGGAAGGCGTGTTAATCATAAACTTGTGCTTTCGAATTTCAACTTTCATCAAACATGAAATAATGATATGCTAAATGTTAGGGATTGAAGAACACAATAGCTCATGTCCAATTGTTTCAAGGTTAGATATTTCAACATTGATTTTTTTTCCTAATTTACCGCCATACAGTTTGAGAACCTGTGAATGTTTGATTTCATATTATCGTTGCTTTTCTATTTTTGTTCACAGAACGGTTTACTCATACCGAAGTCGGCGATGTATGATATCCAGTTATCCATGCAAATTAAGCACAACTTTGCTTCCTTATAGATTATCTTCCATAACTACTTTTTATTTCCCTTATTTGGTAACAATTGTGTTGGAAGGAATAAAATATTGAAAAAAATTGTTCAACGTCGACACTCTGCAAAACTGGCAACTGACCAAAATAACGACGCCTGGTTTGTGGTCAGTGAGTCACTGATTTGTTGCATGATGTCGATTGCTGTAAGAAACCGACAGATTCCCGATCTTGAATATCGACATAAATACCATATCGACTAACCAAGGACCAGGAATACTGGATCATTAATAGAAAGAAGTTAGAGGGTGAGAAATAGAAAGAAAGAAAGAAAGTTAGAATAGAAGAAGAAGAACATAAATACAACGGCATCAGAGTAAACATGAATCTCATAACGGAATAACATAACTTTGAAATAGAATTATGTACTTGTATATACACACCATTATCAGAGTACAACCTTTACAATACAACGGAAATAAATAATAGCTATCAAGTGTTGAAGCCTCCTGCTCTAAGCTCTTCCAAGTATATATGTAAAATCACGACTACTTGACTGCCCGTACAAATTTGGGCACCCAAGAGTTTGGATAAAATAAAACAAAATAAACTCTGGGTTAGTCATGGGACTGGTGTGAGTAAACTCCAACCACTTGGTTTAACTTATAAAATCCTTTTTAAAGAAAGGATAATCGTAAGACCGATCCACACATAAACACAGATGGGTTTTACCTTATGATAACCAAAATATTCTTTATATCAAAACCCTTCTGATATTATAATAGTGTCTAAATCAAATAAATAACCATTTAGCAGAATGCTTGCAACTCACGGTCTACATACATAGTATAAAATCAAAAACCGCAGGGCGCTTATTGGAGAATGATTTTCCATCAATGACAAGGTATGGAACCACCTTCAGATAGTGTATCTCTAGACGGAATACACTGGGTTTAACAAGAAAATTGCAACCCGGCCACACATGACTGACCACTCATTCTGCTTGGGTGTATAGAATGTATATCACCCACGATTGGGATCACCAACCATTTCCCAAAAGGGGCAACATCGATATATTAAAGAAGGAAATGAATTTTCTCTAGATAGGTGATATACACCCTAATTGGGAGCGACCCACTTAGCCATGTTGCCTGCCCGATTTTTGTCATTTCCCGGTTGTGAGGCTTGACATTACTATTACCTTTTTAAGAACATCACATCTTTATTCACTTTGAATGCCACATCGCCAAACCTACCAAACCGTTTATCGATTTCTCCAAAAATATCATGGGTATAAAGCTAAGAGAAACGAATTCCTCCATCACCAGATGTAATACATTTGAAGAGATCAATGTATATGATTTGTTAGGCGTACTCTATCAGACATTCATCCATACAAGTTGTCCTAGGACTGGACAAACCGAAGGCACCATTCCGTCAATCCATCTTAGGCAATTTCTACCTAGGATTGCCAGAAAATCCCTTGCATAAACTCTATCTTCAATTTTCTTCAGCATATTTGATTCGCAGTCCTTATGCCCATACGGAGTAGTTTTCAGATAACAAACTTGATCTCAGTCTCTCCATATTAACAACGGGAAAATGGCCAAAATTTTTGATAACTGGTTACTTAACTATCAAAGGAAAACATCCATACAGACAACGATCTTATTTCCAAATGGAAATTTCCACCGAACAACCATTAAAACAACACTGAGCCCCTTTAAATTAATTTATCATTAAATTATTCAATTCCCGATTTCTCTTCAATATCTTTACCCAAATATTTCTCCAACTCATTTAGCTTCTCACGGTTCTCAGAAGACGTTTCTATATATTCACAAATTCTTACTTTCTAAATTTAGAAAATATACGTTATCAACATTGGAAAATAATTCCATTTCTTATTTATGCATCACTAACCTTTCACAATCATCAGTCCCTAACTGTAAACTAGTAAGAGAACAATTCCCTAAGTATCAACCCCGAAGGCCGAAACCAACATCAGATCGACACTCAGAAAGCTGTTCAACTCGACCAGTCTCCATTCAGTTTCTAATTTCCTTAATCCCATTTTTAATTTTTTATCAAATCATCTCTTATGCAACTCTCTGATTCGATTTACGAATCCACTTCTTTTTCGGAAAATATTGATTATAACGACTATGTTATAATCTCTGCTTCCTAAAATATTTAACTTCAAAATATATCCTTGATTCGTTACTTTGAATACATAAATAATATTTAATTAATTAAATAAATAATCTTCATTCAAAAACGGAAAGTAAATATTACTTTCCTAAATTCAACATCTAACTCTCCTTCGAATAAATCCTATTCGATTAACATTCCGAACTTCGAATAATATTCCGATTCAGGTCAACTCAATTTCTAAATTCATTTTTGAATTTATCACCTTCAAAACATCACTAATTTCCATTATAACAAATTCCAATTTGCAAAACGTTTACTTTTAAATCATTATTCACTTTAAAAAAGTGACTATTATTTCTTTACAGAAATTTGGACTCATTATATCCAATAAATCTTGATTTAAATAGTAAATGCCAATTATAGGTTAAAATTGCATCCATCGGGTTATTTTATAAATTCGTACTCATATTTCACTTCATAAACTCTGTTTACAAGTAAACTCCTTGTTAATTATAAATCAAGTTTATAATTAAATATCGACTTCATATATTGTAAATTATTGGTTTCAAACCGAATCTTAATTATCTTGTTAAATTCCAATTTACATAACACATAATTTCTAAAAAATAGATTATTTTAATAACATTCTACATCGCCGAATTATAATTACAAATATTTATGGTTTTAATTTAGTTCTATCAATTTTTCCAAATATTTCCTTTTATATAATCCATTGATTTTAGAAAATTATTAAATTCAATACATACTTCAAAATTTCTTTTTTATACTCCAATATTACTTATGGTATTTAAAATACCAAATAAAAAGGGCCAGTGTCATCCAAACATGCATAATCAATCACAGATAATATATCACAATATATGAAAATAAACAGTAATAGTTGTAGAATTGAGAAGAGGAATTATTATGGAGGAGGAGGAGAATACACACAACTAATTTTGTTTACTTTTATAATTCAACTTTCATTACAACACTCTTTCTTTTTTTCTCAGACCTATCCCCTATCTCACTTTCTCTTACTCACTTTCTCTAACAACCACACAAATTGACCACCCATATTTATATAGTGGTCTACATGACCTTACAACTCAATAGACACCATTTCATTAATTGACATGACCCTTTACCAATTACATATTAAATAGACACAACACTTAACGAACAAACATGACTCTTAACTCTAAAGACACATCACTTTACAAACTGCCACTTGTCCCTTCATTTTATTATTCTCCATTAATAAAGTATGTAAAGTTTACCCAACAAAACTCCCCCATAAACTTAAATGCTTTATTACTTTAAGGGGGTTTGTATACATCACCGACCAAAATAGCATACGGAGGCATCTCCTCCTTAGCAGCATCCTTTTCAACATACTCCCTGTTCTCTTCCAATGTGGTTGCACCAATTCACCTCAGCCGCCCTCTAGTCAACATTGGTTTCAACAAATTGACAGAATCCATACTATCATTTACTCCCTTCATTATTTGTTCCATAGTCACTCGGTAAAAATAGTCACAACATTTCTCTAAAATGATATTAATTTTCTTTTCATCTAATATGAATGTCATAACTTCATCTTCTTTGACTGGTGGTTCATCCGGAATTAGCAAAGATTCCCTCATTTTCATGTCCCACGAATCCTCACGGATCGGAACTTTCATTTCCATCTCAGGTGTGAATCCAGCATTGTAACCCTTCTTTCTAAAAAGTTTCCTCATGGCCGGAAACCACTTACTACTTTCTTTTCCACTCTCTTGTCTTATCTCTTCTTGTCGTCCTAGTCCAGTATTTACTTCTTCCGACCAAGGGTCGATATAATCATCAAGTTTCTTTGGACTTCTCACACTACCACTCTTATCCTGCAAAACCAAGACTTCATCATTCCCATCAATTTTTGCAGTGCAATCTCTCTCTTCTTTTTTCCTTTTCCGCTTCCTCTTTTTCACTCTTCCCTTCGTGCTTGTCCTTGTCTTTCGCTCTATTCTTCTCTTTCTTCTCCTTAACATTGCCTTCTTCATTTTCATCTTTCTCGTTTTCATCTATTTCACTTTTACCCTTCTTTTCTTTCACATCCTTTACTTCTTCATATTCATCTTTTTTGTGCTTGTCCTCAAGCTCTAACCTTTCTTCTGGTTCTTCTTCTTTAGAAGCTTTCTTTCTCGTCAGCTCCGCTTTGAATCTTTCAACCTTTTCTTCATCAACTTCCTCTTCATCTTCTCCTTTGTAATCCTTTGCATACACATCTTTCAGTAAATTCCACGAATCTTTTGCTGTTTTTTCACCAATACCGTGTTTACATGCTACTCCGTCGACGTTCTCACTCATCACAACACGAGCATTGTGATCTTTCCATCTCAAGCTTGTAAAAACTTTTCTTTCTTTCTTCGTTATGTTTTTAACATCTTTTGGCCATTCGTAGCCACTCTCAACAATCTCCCATAGCCCTTTGGAGATTAACTCTTCTTTCTTTCTACTACTTCATCTTTCATAACTTTCATTTGTGAGAACGAACGACATAAACAGTAGAAATCCCATGATTTCGACCAGGCTCCAATACCAATTTGTAGAATTGAGAAGCTCTGATACCAAGTTGTAAAAAACTAATAAGAAGAGAAATTATTATGGAGAAGGAGGAGGATACACAATAAAATTTGTTTACTTTTATAATTCAACTTTCATTACAACACTCTTTCTTTTTTTCTCAGACTTATCCCCTCTCTTACTCTCTCTTACTCACTTTCTATTACAACCACACAAAATGACCACCCATATTTATATAGTGGTCTACATGACCTTACAACTCAATAGACACCATTTCACTAATTGACACGACCCTTTACCAATTACATATTAAATAGACACAACACTTAACGAACAAATATGATTCTTAACTCTAAAGACACATCACTTTACAAACTGCCACTTATCCCTTCATTTTATTATTCTCCATTAATAAAGTATTTAAAGTTTACCAACAATAATGTTTAAGGAATCCAGTTGGATCCCTCCAACCTATTTCCCTGCATTCATAGATGTTAATCAATGTAAATAACATCAATTTCATTTCAATATGAGATATCAAAATAAATAGAATGAATATTTAACCAACGATTTATATATATTTATATATATATGATTTCAACCAATAAATTAGCAACTCATCCAAACAACCATCACACACCATTCAATCATCATATATCAATTTTAAAATATGTTTATAAAATTAGAAAACTGGACAGAGTTAGTGAGTTTACTCACATTGGTCGTTAATTGTTAAATAACGATTTACGGTTGTTGATTCAGATCAGACGTTTTATTTCATCTTGAATTCAAATGAGCTCCAAATCGCTCCAAACTAGTTCCATTGTGTAGCCTGCGTCCATACGATCCCAACGAATCTTATTTTGCTTGATTCTGATCACCTAAGCAAAAGTTATTAACACTATAAGGTTTGACGAATTTAATATAGTTTTAAATTACTAATTACTCTTATTAACTCTAATTACCATTATTTAAACTAATCGCAGGTTTAGCCCACTTAAGTATTTCTTCCCCAGGCAAACAAATTTGAAGCTACTTCTTTCTCAACCCATTTCCGACTTTTGCCTCCACCGAACTCCCGCTCTGCTTCACCATTTCTCAAACTGAGATCACTGTTGCACTTCCCTTATGAATCTCCATCATCATATGTCCATCTTCCTCCACTCGAACATCTCCACAAGTATCCGACTTCTCCCATCCTCATCGTTGTCTAGTGACAGTGCGCCGCCAATACCCTTCACTACTTCATGCTTTAAACTCAAACAACTTTCATAGAGTTGCTCATCAAAATCTCTATCATCTCATCCTAGTTTAAGGCAACTCGCACCATCCATGTGGTTCGCGACTTCTACAGCAACACGCTGTTTACAGAATAATGATCGAACCTTTTTCACCACAAAAATCCCAAAATCATGCACGCAAACTCCATTCGAACTCGTGGATCCAGATATCAACTTGTTATTTCACATAGATGCTCCTAATCCCCAAATCATCCAACCCTAGTTGCACGAACACCCGCTGGAAAATAACCCAGCGGAAAAAAAATTGTGTCGAGCCCTTTAAAATTCATATAGATAGGGAGAGTACCATCTCAGCAATCCAAATGTATAAGATTTGTGGATTATAAATTTCTATACGAATTTCTGTTGATTTAATCTCTCTAGTTTTGTTTGTTATTGGAGAAATGTGGCGGCTGAAGCTTGGTTGACTATGAAAAGTATAAGATTAGGGTTAGGGAAGGGTAAGTGGTATATATATTAGTTAGGTTGGCTTCTAGAGTAAGATTCGTAATCTAATATAATAATTTGTATTGTATCATTGTTTATATTTATGGTTTAAAAATTCGAATGATCACATACTATACCCAATTTCGATGAAAAAGGACACATAACTATAGTTTGACATTACGAACCGAACGAAACTTGTTTCGTCGAATTCCGATTCCATTTGCTCACACAACATTATTTTAAAGTCAAATTATTGCTCGATTCACAATTAAATTGCCCACTGTCACAAAACAACTCCGATTGGCGTGAAATTTGAAATCCAGCAATAATTAGTCATTACAGATTTAATAAAATTCGTTTCATCGAAAACGGAAATCGTTTGCAAAATTGGCTATTTTTAAGGTTTGAATAAACCAATATAATATTAATATATTTGAAAACAAATAAATTTGAAAACAATAAATTGTTATTATTGTATATATCCAAATAGAATATCATATAGCTACAAAATAAACATACTTGGATTTATAACTCAATATTTCGAAAACCGAGTTAATCGATATTCAATTTATATAAAAACCCATTTATATTATTAAATAAATCGTTATAATTTGTAAATGAATCCATAGCGACTTTTTGGAAATTTGATTTGAACAAAACTTACAATCTATACTTCCATTATAAAAATACAGTTAAATAGATTAGAACGTTTCTTGTTTTAAAGAAATCCGACTTATAACGAATCTTGTTTAGTCATTTAATGTTCAAAACGTATTATCACGAACTACCGCGACATTACGAGCTCGATTATAATTATATTATAATTAATACATTCAAACGCCGTTTATATATAGAAATCCATTATTATAATTAAATTATAAACTGAATTAAATCAGTTAAATAATCCAATTCACACAATACTGTGAATTCTACTATTTTCGACCATTTCGGAATTTATAATATATCCCACTATTTATATTAGCTAAATAATCAAAATTATTTAACTCAAGTTATCGATATCGCCAAACTGATATTTAAATAATTAAATGAATTAATTATTCAACCGTTAAAAATACGGGACTACAATTGCTATATGTTGATTTCTATTTAAGTTCAGTTTAGTTGTTCATTGATGCAGGTTATTTACTTTATAACTGGGTTGAACGCATATAGATGAATCGTAGATGATGCATTTTATAAACCGATGTTTGATGCACTCATTCCAAAAACAATTCCCATTCAAAATTTTATTTATCAACGTTATCACACGTGTTGCTGCTCTGAATTGCTAATACATACAAATTTTGTTGGTCCCTTCTCTTTCGAGTAACAACGGGTTTAATTTTGGTTATATATTATATCCACCTTACTATGCTCACTTTCCGTTTGTTATATAGTGACTTGCTTCCTTTTAATAACCTTATAATTTGCTTCTTACAGTCATACAAAGTATTGATTCTTACGGTCAGATGTCAAGTTGCTTTAATGCATGCTTATTCTTTAATTGTTTTATCCACTTAAATGTGCAATTTGAGAGAAATTTCTAATCTATACGACCACTTACGGGTGTGACTTCCAAATGAGTTACGGACATACATACATTCTTCTCTTAAATCTCAGATAGATTATTCAATAATATTGCTAATTTTACTTCGATAGGATGCACATATCTTAATCAGAAATTTAAAATCATACAAAATTACTTTTTCCTAATTGAGTCCTAATATGATTAGACCTTTTTACAACCAACATATACTTTATCATCTAACTCTACATACTTGAAATGAGTGGTTTTTTTAATGATCCAGCAAGTGTTATGCCCGATTTACCTAATTTCTCATTTTTTTACATAATGATAATGAGAACTTGTTTTATTTATTCATCTTCAACTAAGCAGTTACAACACCTGAATAAGAACATTTACCAAATTACCTAACGGCCGTAGAATCATTTCCTGTAGGTGTCTTTGTTAACATTGTATAAACCAACAAAATTTATATTTTAACCAAATTTATGCTAGAGGTAATAAGGGAGAATGACAAACTTTGCCGAAAAATTAGGCTGAAGGACACCAAGTTTTATTTTTAGTCCGAAGGACAAATTTTGAACCAAAATTAAGATGAAGGAAAATGCTAAATGTAATTAGCATTATATTCAATTTTTTACACTACACGAAAATGCTAGTTTTAACTAGCATATTCAGTTTTACACTGCAGAAAATGCTAATTATATTTAGCATTGTCCTTCAGCCTAACTTTTTCAAAGTTTGTCCTTCGGCCTAAAAATAAAACTTGACGTCCTTTAAACTAATTTTTTTCCAAAGGTTGTCCTTATGCCTATTTTCCACTTTATGCTATCCAAAAATATGTTCTTATGTAGGATAAAATAAATCTGGGAATACCTTGACAACTATTATCACAAAAATTCGAAAAATTGACCTTTACATATGGATCATTTGTAAAGTTATAGTAAATACATGTAAGCGGAACGTGTAGTTCCTAACTCATATGTTTCAAGTCAATGCTTATAAGTTATCAAGTAAAGTGATAAGTTATTCTGCTATTATAAAATATATCTTGAAAACCGAATTACATACATGTTTTCTATTGGTAAATAGAATGGGAATGAAAAATATAGAAAAGATCTTTTACTCATTAACATATTAAGTGCAAGGATGAACATAGAAAATGTATGAGGAATTTTAAATGGTAATAGCTGAACCTGCACTCAATAGCTCTTTATGTATATTTCCTAACAGAAACTTAAATTACAAGTTCATTTAAAATAAACATACAGCAATGCATGAAATATGATGACCAAATAGTAAATAATATGAGTAATACTATCAAAAACATTTACAATGAATGATAAATGAAAATAGTTAAAGATCAAAGCTGGGCCAAAATTCTGTTGTATGTTGTAATGCTACAGTTTTTATGGCAATTTGCAAATTTTAACAGGGCAGAGCATCTGATTAATAAGAAAAATTGAATCAGTTCAATGCACATATGAATTATTATGTATGCTTCTTCGTGTAAGTGCAGCATGTTATAATTTCTTCAACACCTGTTAAGTTCAAATGTAATAAGAGCGGTAATAGTTTACATAATCTATCAACCAAAAATGTTGATTATGTTCATAATGCAACTTAATCTTTTAAAGTGTTGACAGGTCAGGTGGGAGGCGGTTGCATATAAAATAATTGGATTTCTAGCCGAAAACAGAAATATTATATACTCAAAAGTGTTATGATTTTTGTGCATATGCGGAAGCGCAATAAATAGGATCTAGATTTGCAGATTGAACACCAATCTAATCTAATAGCAATTATTCTATTACATCAACAAAATAGTAAATAACTATAGCAGTAAAACAAAGAGACACAATATTTATACTGGTTCCACTATCCTCGAGATAGTGTACGTCTAGTCCAATAGAGAGAGATTTTATTCCACATGAGAGAATTACAAGAGATTACAAAATAAGAGTTTACATATCCAAACCTCAATCAGGTTTAACAGGAAGAGACACCATTGGGGATCACTGACTCCAGGCCAGGATCGGTTTACATTAAAGTCTACCCCTCAATATATAGTCAGTGCAAATCTATGTGAGTCATCAATTAAATTACCAATATAGGGTAATAATATAATGGAGGCAAATTACCATAACAACAAATGTGCAAACAAACGAAGTAAATCAATCCATTTCTTTAGCATAGATGGAAGAAATTAATCCCTTCATTTATTTCTCTACCACCTCATCAAATGCAATCAATGCATTCCCATTATAAAAAAAATTTACTTTTCATTCTTTGCAAATTTGTTCCAATCAATTTGTAATTTTGTATCACCAAATTTAACACTCCACCTTGATGCAAAATCACATATCTCCAGCACTCCACCTTGAGTCAAATTCTCTTCTCATCATAAAACTCTTCAACAGAACTCCAGCTTCAATCAAAATCTCACAACGAGATACACCAAAAAATGAATATTTACCAAATGGGTTCTAGCAAAGCCACCCCCCATCACACAATTGTTAACGATCTCAGACTACGTCCCCGCCCGCCAACAAAATGTTGCAAATATCCAAAATGAAAAAAGGCAGATTCCAAAGTAATCTCAACACCACCAAGACCAAAAAAATTATTCTCTCAATTAAAACCAACCTCGATTTCAAGGCAACGAGATACACCCAGTCGATTTGAAAGGACTATGACCACACCTCAATTACAAACACAACCCACCGCCTGCAAAAGATGCATCTACCACCTGAGCTGCACCGTGCATCAACCAACGCTCTAAAAGTTCTTGCAATACCACAAGATCTCCATCGTCTTTGTGGATTTCAAAACTCGACATCCGTCTTTTGTTTGACATGATCTCTTCATCTCCGGGATCCCTCGAGCATCATCAACATCTAGACCCTTGTCGATACCATGATCCTCCACCTTAGGACCATAAATAGTGACCATATTAACCTCTCCACCTTGTTGTGGACTAGGTTCTTCAACCGTCACCCGCCTTCTTCTTCGTCTTCTTCTATCTTCCCTCATCCATATCAGAGGGCTTCTTCACAATAAACTCCATATCACGTCAAAGTTCCCAGATTGGAATGCTCTTCACTCTCGACATAATCTCCTCCCCCAAAGTCTCCTTTTCTCCAAAATAGTAATAGCATAATCACCACTGAATCTACCAACCTTTGTAGAAATAATTGATGCTCAATTTAAAACAAATAACCTGGCTCTGATACCAATCTGTTATGAAAATTGAGCATATGCGGAAGCGCAATAAATAGAATCTAGATTTGCCAATTGAACACCAATCTAATCTGATAGCAATTATTCTATTACATCAACAAAATAGTAAATAACTATAGCAGAGAAAAAAAGAGACACAATATTTACAATGGTTCCACTATCCTCGAGATAGTGTAAGTCCAGTCCAATAGAGAGAGATTTTATTCCACATGAGAGAATTACAAGAGATTACAAAATAAGAGTTTACATATCCAAACCTCAATCAGGTTTAACAGGAAGAGACACCATTGGGGATCACTGGCTCCAGGCCAGGATGGGTTTACATTAAAGTCTACCCCTCAATATATAGCCAGTGCAAATCTATGTGAGTCATCAATTAAATTACCAATATATGGTAATAATATACTGGAGGCAAATTACCATAACAACAAATGTGCAAACAAAGGAAGTAAATCAATCCGTTTCTTTAGCATAAATGGAAGAAATTAATCCCTTCATTTATTTCTCCACCACCTCATCAAATGCAATCAATGCATTCCCATTATAAAAATATTTACTTTTCATTCTTTGCAAATTTGTTCCAATCAGTTTGTGATTTTATATCACCAAATTAAAAAAAAGTGTTGACAACTTATGTTTTTTTAAAACATAATCAACTAATCTACACCAGAAAAAACTCTTCGTCATTTCCATCCCACTCGTGATAGTTCCAATTGACGCACAACAAAATTTCTAATTTTTCCCCATATCTTTTTTCGCCTCTGCCAAAAGGATGGTTACATTAGTTATCAGTTTCATCTCCACAACAACATAGCTGAATCAAATGTAACATAGATTTCAAGATGCGTCTCGGTGATACTACATGAATTCACAAGTTGGAGTGGATCAAATCTAAATAGAAGGTGATTTTCTTTTTGGATGTTTAAAGTCAGAGTTCACAAACCATCTGCCGTAGGTGTCAGGAACAAGGTTGCCATGGCCATGGCTCTCAAATAGAAAGTGTATGCATCTTAATTTCTTTTCAAGTTTTTTGTTACGTGCATATAGTTGTCTATAACTTTTAAATATAAAATATTGAAGTTATATGTTTATAAGTCTTCTCTGGATGCTGGATATTTGATTCTTTGCATCATTGACAATTAATAAATAAAGAATTTAATCCATGCATTAGTAACAATAATGAACCTGTTTTGATTAAGAATAAGTTTAACAAAACTGTATTTACTGTGGATCATAAAAAAATTGCAATTGCTTGTACCTCTAAAACGAGGGTGAAATTTTATCAATATAATTGTGATGATGTGTTGTAACTGGATTGACTTCACCACATATTACTTCCTGTCAACCTCAGCAAGTGATTTACATAAAGTACTTGCATATGCCTATATTTATTTTTGTAAATACATGCGCACACAAAGGATAACGAATTCGTATTCCAGTGCATGCATGCATTACTATATATATACATCCTTATTGTAGATCTATTAGAAATTTCAGTTATATTAGTTTTTTACAAAGTTTATACCTACTTTAACCCTTTTAGATCATAATAACTTCAATGGTGCAATAATGGTACTTTCGTTCACCATTTAGTTCTCAGTATTGAATTTGCAGCCTTTTTGAATATCAGTATTTAGTTTCCACTATTATATATATATATATGCGTACATAACCATAGGTATATATATAACTAACTCACCTTTCTACATATACATCAACGAATATAGTTAATTACATATGTGCACATGCACATATATGTTATGAATAGATAGATAAAAGGGTACTAAAAAAATGATATCTACCTTTTTTAAAACCATCTACCTATCCATGTCTTCATTCCGTCTGTTATTACTTTATTCTTTAAGTTTGTACTCGAACTTCATCTTTCATCATCTGTTTGTGACTTTTTATCAATTTGTATTTATCCATATACCGATTCAATGCGTCTGTTATTCGTTTATTTGTAACAAAACTTCCTTTTAATCATCTGTTATTTGTTTGTTTGTTTGTAGCAAAAATTCCTTTAATCATTTGTTATTTGTTTGTTTGTAGCAAACCTTTTCATATTTCCATTTTCATAAAATTATACTTAGATATATACACGTCCAATTTAGTATAGGAAGAAATGGGTATAACACTAGGACAAAATAGAAAAGAGAGATTATACTTTACACCACCACTTCTAATAGACATAATTTTTTCTTTTGCTTTTAATCTCAGTATACTCTGATGCAATAATGCATGTTCATTTTCCAACAGTGAACTTATCATTGTTGTTAAGCATATTACATATTTGTAGTTCTTTTTCAATGTTTTTTTATACGTGACATAGTGTTATGTTATGATATATTAATATATGTATGCGGCTGAAAAACTACGAGGGAGAGTGCAGGCGTGAGGGAACTAGCTCGATAAATTTGAATAAAGTTGAAACTTGATTTAGATGTGATATGAAGAAAGCATAATAAAATAGTTGTAGTTTAGCGTGATTCTGTTCGAGGATCAGGTCAGCTAGGCAACTGCCTTCCCCTGGTGAGGCCAAAGATTACTATTTTATATTTTACGTTGCATTCATTATTTGCAAAAACATGCTAATGTGCCATTGGTGGAAAATCCCCCTACCATCGGTGTCATGATTTCAATTCCTTCTTCATCATTTTTTTTTCATAACTTTCCGCACTTGAGTTTTGAGTTGCCTAGCAAAACCCAACCATTTGACCCAGCCTTGGTTCTTGGCTAATAAAATTCTAAAACCACAATGAAATAGTTTAAAGTATTGTACACTAATACTTGCAATATGTATCCCTTGATAATTTTTTGAAATGGTTATGGACTTTATGTGATAGTGTACTAAGGTTCTGTATGCGAAATAGCTCCGTTGACCATTTTATATCTAATATGTATATTAATTATGTAAGTTTCTCTTTATTTTATACGATTTCTGGTAAATAAAGAACTCCCATTTGCATTAGCAACTGGAGGTTCACTGATTCCACATCTACAAGAGTTAGAGACCGTGCTAGGGTTGAGATGCTTGATAAGCTTAATATGCAGATGTTGACTGGATTTTGGCTATTGTTCTAACTGGGTGGATGTTGGTTTCTCTTTTTTTGCTATGTAAATGTTTATGTATATGCTAGGTTGGAACCTTTTTTGTACTTTGCTGTCTCTTTTTTGCATGCTGGGTGTATTTTAGTTTGTTCTTTGAAAATGTTTGCATGCATGCTATTACTCTGTTATCTAGACTATTTCGTTCGAACCTTTTGTATGTTGTATGTATATTTTCAGTTGCAATAAAATGAAGGCGTGAATTAGTTAATTCACTACTTTTTTCATCAAAAAAAAAAAAAGAACTCCCATTTATATATGCTTCACTTTAATTTTATCTTTTAGTAGAAAGGATACATATGTTTTACAAGATTGCGTATATTAATAAGGATTGACATATTCTAAGTCGATCCCTGCATATGATATGCCATAATATGAGGAAATAATATAAATATCATTAATGATATTTATATTATTCCCTCATATTATGGCATACCATTTATACGTACTGCTACAGTTACGGAATAATAATGCTTTCCATTCAGCAATCACAAATATATAAAGTTACAAGATGCATGCAGTCATACGTACTGCTAGAATTCTGGAATAATATCATTAATGGTATTTATACTATTTCCTCATATTATGGCATACCATTTATACGTACTGTTACGGTTATGGAATAATATCATCAATGATATTTATATTATTCTCTCATATTATGACATACCATTTATACGTACTGCTACAATTACGGAATAATGTCATTAATGATATTTATACCATTTGCTCGTATTATGGCATACCGTATGCAGAGATTGACCAAAACGGTCGGCCAAGATGAAAGACTGATTTTGCTAACCAATGTTGTGAAGGAGGTACGTGGTAGTGGCTTGGTGAGAGCATCCTCAAGATGGTCATTAGTGGAGAATTAAGAGACCCTTAATTTTCCACCTTGCACATTCTATCTGATAAAATGTTAATCCAATCCCCGATGCTTCATTTTAGAATGAAAAACCGGATTAGCACTCACATATGTAGCTCCAACATTATCACTATAGATGATTGGCGCGAGAGCGAGGTTATGACCAAGATCCCTGAATAAATTTCCTACCCAAAGAATTTCGACAGTAGCATTTGCCACTGCCCTATACTCGGCCTCGGTAGTTGATCTAGCTCTTGTACGCTGCTTCTTTGATGTCCAAGAGATAGGATTCTTGCCCAAATAGACTATATATGTTGTTGTAGAAATGTAGTCGTCTTTGTCATGAGCCCAGTTCGCATCAGAGTAAGCATGGAGAGTGAGAGGTGAATCTTTGTGTATAATTAAACCCATATTAGATGTACCACTTCGATATCGAAGAAGACGATGTAGAGATTGCATGTGTTCCTCGTTGGACGATACATGTATTAAGCTAATTTGTTCACTGCGAATGCCACATCAGGCCTTGTTAGACATAAATATTGTAAACTATCTATCAGAGTACAATACTCGGTAGGATCGTTGAGAAGATTTCCATGTATAGTTAACGGAGGATAAGTTGCTAATGGTGTTGCAACTGGTTTTGCATCGTCCATATTAGCTTTGCACAAAATATCAGCAATATACCTCTTTTGACTCAAGAAAATACCTTTTGGATGAGGCACTACTTCCACTCCCAGGAAGTAAGACAATTTTCCAAGGTCTTTGAGTGAGAAACGTGCTGCCATTTTTTTTATAAAATCTTCCAGAGCATGAGTTGCATTACTTGTAACAATAATTTCATCCACATAACCCAACAGATAAATTTATGTGGATGATATTATTCTTACAAGTAATGCAACTCATGCTCTGGAAGGTTTTATAAAAAAATTGGCAGCACGTTTCTCACTCAAAGACCATGGAGAATTTTGTTACTTCCTGGGAGTGGAAGTAGTGCCTCATCCAAAAGGTATTTTCTTGAGTCAAAAGAGGTACATTGCTGATATTTTGTGCAAAAGCTAATATGGACGATGCAAAACCAGCTGCAACATCATTAAAAACCCATCCTTCGTTAACTATACATGGAAATCTTCTCAACGATCCTACTGAGTATTGTACTCTGATAGGTTGTTTACAATATTTAAGTCTCTCACAAGGCCTGATGTGCATATATCAAGGTTTGGCTGAGATGAAGTAGAGGAAAGCTCAGCAGTGTTATTAGGAGGTTGAGATTAGTTTGTAGCGGATATAGGAGATGAAAGGGGTGAAGTGGGGAATAAGGTAGGAAATGTGCTGGAAGGTGAGTTAGGTTGCAATAAGTGAGAAGAGGAAGATTGAGCATTTGATAATATAGATAATGTGAGAGGTGCACATTGTTCCACTAGGTCAGACAAGGTGGTAGTTGAATTATTAAGTTTAGAAAAAGGAAAAATGTTCTCTTTGAAGTGAACATGACCAGAAACATAGACACAATTAGTGTTTTATTTGAGATAATAGTATGCACTTTGAGTAGGTGAATAACCAACAAAAATACATAGTTGAGATTTGAGTTAAAGTTTGTGAGAATTGTAGGGTTTAAGCCATGGGTAGCAAAGACACCCAAAACTTCGAAGCTTGGAATAATTAGGATATTGGCCGAATAATTTAAAGTTGGGTGACACATTGTTTAGAGTTGGCGTGAGAAGTCACTTAATCAAGTAAACAACTATTGAGCAAGCATTTGTCCGATATTCAAGGGGAATTTTAGCATGAATTAAGAGTGATAGAAATGTCTTAACAATGCGTCGATGTCATCGCTCCAAATAGCCATTGTGTTGAAGGATGTGGGGTGGAGTTGTGAGATGCAAAATTCCATCGATGGGCAGGTAGTTATGTAGGCTTTCATACTCACCATCATTGTCCGAGTAGAGAGTTTTGAGAGGCAGTTGAAGTATTTTTCAATTAGAGCTTTATAGCGAATGAATGCGTGTTTTGCATCTAATTTTCATTTCAAATTATACAATCAAATGTATTTAGAAAAATGATCAACAAAATAAGATAATATTTAAAGCCATCATGAAAGTACATTGGTGTTGTCCAAAGATCGGAATAAACATACTCAAGTGGGGCAGTAGACACAATAGAGGAAGTAGAAAAAGGAAGTTTATGATTTTTGTAACGGGCACATGAATTACAATCTAAAGTGGAGATACTAGGAACATGAAGTTTATTTTTGGAAACAATTTGCCTAAAAGCATTATGAGATGGGTGCCCTAAAAGATGATGCCAATCAAGTGAACTAGTTATGCTTGCGTAGACTGCAGGGGTTGTGTAACGACCCGGATTTTTGGTCTGTTAGTTTCAAATATTTAATATTTGTTTAGTTGATAATATAAATTAATTTTTATATTGATTTATAGATTTAATAATCGAAAATATAATTTAATTTAGAATATATCGAATTATTTTAATTCAAAATATAATTGAAGATCGAAGTTAAAAACTGAATCAAAATGATACAAATGATATTAGATCCAAAATTGGCTCTAACACCCAAACTAGTAAAGATTCTAATGAAATGAAAACTAAAACGAAGAAAACACACAATTTATAGTGGTTCAGCGTTAAATAGCCTACGTCCACTTTTGTTTTCTTTTTTGATTAATGTCTTGAATGCTAGTACAATAATGATTTTCACTCAATTCTCACTCATTTCATACATTGATTCACTCAATTTCCTTCACAATATGATTTGAAAGATGATTGTAGGCTGAATAAGTCGATAAAATTCGGGTTGCAAAGGAGTTTCAATCCTGAAAGTGCCAAAAGATCCTTCCAAATTCCTCTTGATGGTGTATTTATAGGTGGAAAATGTTCCTGGAGAGGGATCGGTCCGGATCCACGTGGCACCAATCCCGTTGCTATCGGGTTCGGATGGATTATGGAGGTGACAACACACCAAGTTAGTGTTGAATCAAGGAATTCATGGCATTTTGACTAATGATAAGGAGAAGTTCAAGATCGTCAAAAAGAAGAGATTCAATGGTATTGAAAGATAGAGGTTGATTATTTAGTGATTTAGTTGTGTTAAAATTGTTAAAATCTATCCTCAAATAATCATATACCTCAGTAGTTTGAATATATATATATATATATATATATATATATATATATGAATGCACATTCATTGTGCATAATGTCAGAAACCGGTCGACCGGTTTCAAATTATACGGTCGACCGTTTCTGGGCAGAAATGCACAATGAACGTGCATACATGTATATAACGTATATATATTCAAATACCAGTCTACTGGTTATTTTTTACCTGTCGACTGGTCTATGAACTGAAAGCAACTCTTCGTACAGACATCTTCATTCATCAATGGTTGCTTCCTTTTCTTTTCATCAAAAATCATTTCTATTCAATACTTCTCTTCACCAATGATTGCAACTCCTTATCCTCTATAAATACAACATGAAATCTTCAATTTAATTTAAACTAATTCTTTCTATCTATTCTATCTATTGCTGATTTCATTTTTGATCATTCAAAGCACTCAAAAGCTCATAATCTTCTTATATCGCTGTTGAATCCTAGAATCTACATATTATTCTTTTGATTCAAACACGATATCATCTTCCATATCTTCACGAATTCAAATTCTATTTGAGGATAAGATTATAGGAAGGTTGTACAAGAATTGACAAATTCGTGTTATTAAGAACACACATTGTCAAATTACAAGTATACTCATCTTGTGTGAAGTCCTCGTTGTTGTGAGAGGCAAAGTTGTGCAGTGCTCGTGTGTAAGAGGCGTGAAATCCCGTTCGGCTGCTCGGGTGTTGTGAACCTGTTCCTCCGGGTGAAGCGAGGTAGTTGTTTAGTGAAAATCCAGAGAGAGGTCTGGGACTGGACATAGGACGGTGCTCCGAATCAGTATAAAAATCCCTGGGGATTAGCTATTACTTTATACTTGAATATTGTTTGTCATATTACACGATCCTTGTGAGTGTATTATACTTGACAAGTACGCACACACAATTTTCAATTGGTATCAGAGCATTGGTTCATGAACGCCTTGTTTATCCGTGCTACAGAAAAATGACGCCATGCGTTCTAAGAGAGTCAACCAGTCGGACATAAGTTTTTGTTTTAAGTTTTATTTTTGTCTTCGATTTCTTGTAACTTAGTTTAAATCCTTGTTGTTTTGAAATAAATTCAATTCGTACGTTGATATAGAGCTTCGTATAAATTCAGAGAACCAGAAAAACAAATCTTAGTAAAAACGGTCGACCGCTATATATTCACCAGTCGACCAGAAATGTCTCTGGAAAACTTGATTTTCATGCTCCGGTCGACCGATAAAACGTTACCAGTCGACCGTTTAAGTCACTGAAAAAATTTCTGCTTTTCCATGAACCAGTCGACCGGTGGTATTTCGACCAGTCGACCGGAAAACTCTCTGGAAATCAACTTTTCACTTACCATTCGACCGATTGAAATCCAACGGTCGACCGGTAACATATTTTTCTGTTTTTAAAAACCCTCAATCATCACGTCGGTTCCCTATAACTCACCCATTCGTATTCCTTTTATTCCTCAAACTATCAAACCCTTTGAACACCATCAAAAATTCCAAATTTTCAATCACTCAAACTATCATGGCTCCTCCTCAAAAGCGATTAAAGTAATCAAGTTCTACTCAACTCCAGCCTATTGATTCCAATATCAAACAATGGCTTATGGATCCAATTGCAGTAAAATGTTGGAATGCTATGAAGGATTACAACATTCACGAAGGTTCTTTCATAAATCTCTCTGATTTTATTCTTTACGATGTCGAAGAATTATCGGTCAAGGCTCGTATAAAATCACTCCTTACCTTTGATAAGAACAACATAGAAATAAATCATATTATGATTAAGTTGTTCTATGCCAATCTTAACCCGGAGAAATTCATTCTGTCTTTGGTCTGTAGTATGTGGTCAGCATGTTTTTATTTCAAAGGAAAGAATGGCCATGGTTCTCGGTTCTCCTAATAGTGGAAGGGAATTTTCTTCATATTTTTGTACTGTTCACACTCGTGATAAAGTTAGTCACCTTTTTATTGAGGATCACAAAACCAGTACAAAAGCGATTAATCTACGGCCTCCTGCTCGAGTTTTACACCATGCTATCACACACTCCTTACTGCCAAGGATTGGTAATTTTGATGCCATATATAAAGAGAATTTCAAGGCATTATATGCGATATAGAGATTAACTGGATAAGCATGATTTTTGACGAAATTTTTCTTGTGAATGATCGCACAAGACCACATATTTTTTACAATGAATATGTCATGAGGTTATTACTCAATTGTGGTCTCAAGTCTTACGAGTCTAAAATCTCCAAGCCAAAGTGCATCGATAAAGCAACTAGAAAAAGAATGAAGCTTCCTGAACCTTGTGTGAATATCATTCCTTTCGAACAATATCAACACCAAGTTTCCCATGAAACCACTTCTTCTAAGGCCCCAAAACCTAAACCGGAAGAGGTCAAACTCCTTCAACCATCATCGTCTACAAAAGATTCACTAGCACAAATTGCAAGGAACCAATTCCTTCTCGAAGCGAGACTTAAACGTACCGACACCAAACTCGAACGTTTGGATACAAAGCTCGATAAACGCTTCTCGAAACTTAAGACTTTCTTTGGTATTCTTTGGGATGCAATTTCATGTGCATCGTCCTCCTCCTCTACCCAAATACGAGACCCTGGAAAACGTCCCATGCCTTCTACATTTACATGGTCATCATCCGAGGAAGGCACAAGTTCTGAAGTAACCGTTGGACGTGGTCGTAGGGCATCTGAGACCGAGGAGGAAGACGAAGGAAACAACGAAGACGAAGGAGACAAGGAAGAAGGAGGAAACAAAGAGATTGATTGGGATACTATGGAATCCGACTCTCCATCTCAGTAGTTTGTTTTCATTCTCGCTTTATGATACTATGTTTTTTATTTTTATACAAGACTTAAATCAACACTTGTACATAAATAGTGCTGTATTTATTTTGGTTTTTTACGTATTAACTATTAGGTACATGACTTGATTATGGTATGTCTGGTGTGTATTGTATGCTACAATCTTTATGTTTTTTTTTCATGCTTTGGTTATGATATTTGTGTGATCACTACTCCTTTTTGTCGATGACAAAGGGGGAGAAAAATGTTACTAACAATATGTTTTGCAGATTCTTTTAAATATGTATTTCAGGGGGATTATATATTCAGAGGGAGCTATAAATACTTTTATAGCTATGTTTTCATCAATCAAAAAGGGGGAGAATGTTGAATCAAGGAATTCATGGCATTTTGATTAATGACAAGGAGAAGTTCAAGATCGACAAAAAGAAGAGATTCAATGGTATTGAAAGATAGAGGTTGATTATTTAGTTATTTTGTTGTGTTAAAATTATTAGAATCTATCCTCAAATAATCATATACCTCAATAGTTTGAATATATATATATGAATGCACATTCATTGTGCATAATGTCAGAAACCGGTCGACCGGTTTCAAATTATACGGTCGATTGTTTCTGGGCAAAAATGCACAATGAACGTGTATACATGTATATAACGTATATATATATTCAAATACCAGTCTACTGGTTATTTTTTACATGTCGACTGGTCTACGAACTGAAAGCAACTCTTCGTATAGACATCTTCATTCATCAATGGTTGCTTCCTTTTCTTTTCATCAAAAATCATTTCTATTCAATACTTCTCTTCACCAATGATTGCAACTCCTTATCCTCTATAAATACAACATGAAATCTTCAATTTAATTTAAACTAATTCTTTCTATCTATTCTATCTATTGCTGATTTCATTTTTGATCATACAAAGCACTCAAAAGCTCATAATCTTCTTATATCGCTGTTGAATCCTAGAATCTACATATTATTCTTTTGATTCAAACACGATATCATCTTCCATATCTTCACGAATTCAAATTCTATTTGAGGATAAGATTAAAGGAAGGTTGTACAAGAATTGACAAGTTCATGTTATTAAGAACACACATTGTCAAATTACAAGTATACTCATCTTGTGTGAAGTCCTCGTTGTTGTGAGAGGCAAAGTTGTGAAGTCCTCATGTGTAAGAGGCGTGAAATCCCGTTCGGCTGCCCGGGTGTTGTGAACCTGATCCTCCGGGTGAAGCGAGGTAGTTGTTTAGTGAAAATTCAGAGAGAGGTCTGAGAGTGGACGTAGGATGGTGCTCTGAACCAGTATAAAAATCCCTGGAGTGATTTTTCCTTTTTACTGCATTTACTATTATATTGTTCTGTGATTAGCTATTACTTTATACTTAAATATTGTTTGTCATATTACACGATCCTTGTGAGTGTATCATACTTGACAAGTACGCACACACAATTTTTAGTTAGTGGCAAACGTGGGTAGATCGTGGGCATAACCGTTCCGAGTATTAAGGGAACGTGGGAGTGAGTATTTTGATTCTGGATTTGGGTCGGAGAGGAATGGTGTGGGGTTCGGATCGGCCTTATTTTTTTTGATCCAGTCAGGCTTGTGCATTATCTTCCTCTACTTTGGATCACTTTGCCTTGGCTAATGGACCTCCGATCCGAACCGACTTTATTGAGTGAGTATCTTCAATATTTGATCTTTTAATCTTTGTGTAGCCTAGTTCACAAAGTAGGCTAACATTTTGCCTCCTCAAAGGACGTTTCTGTTGAAGACGAAGCGTGCTTTGACATTATTTGCGTATTGGTCTTTGAATTGGAACTGTTGAATAGTCGTTTCCATTTGCGTGTAGGGATGCGTTGCTTCATAAAGTCGGTTCTCTTGCTGCTTATATATATACACCATGAAATATGCGAATTATTTTCTTCATTTCATGTAATTCAGAGATTTTTCCTTGATGTATAGTGACTCTTCCAAGTAAGCTCCTCGTTTATTTTTTCTTTGAATTCAATTTGCACGCCAAGTCAACGTGTATAATTCCTTTCGGGTTCGGAATCCAACCCAAATCGTCTTTCCTTTTCACTTTGTTTAATATTGGATCAACAACATAACATACGTCCATGGGCTTGTACTACGGTCCGAATGGGATGACAAGTCGAGAATACGAAGGGCCAATGTAAATATATATATAAACCCATCGCCTATCTTTTTCTTCCTTCTTCTTTCATTGCTCTCGCCTAGCGGATTTTGCACCGAAACCCTAACTTTCAAAAACCCCAAAATCCTTTCGTTAATCTTCAAATTAAACACTTTGGTAGGTTTAAAAATCTAATTATTTTCGTAATAACTGATTTCAGTTATAATTTGCGGTCAATTTGAACAATTTGGGCATGGTGTTTGCTCGGCTTCGACGCCGTGGCCTCGTCTTCCCTTGCCGTCATCGTTGGTGACTCCGCCATCACCTCGAGGCATTGGGAGATGGGATTAGGATCTATTGTTGGATATTTGAGCACATAAGTGCTCTGTCTTAATTAGGGTTTTTGACATGGAGTTGGGTTTGGTGTTGGTTGAGTGAGATGGAAGATGGAGAAGAAGAGGAGGAGGAGAGGAGCTGGGATCGGTTCAGATGGAGAAACGTAAGAGTGAAGGGAAAGAAGGGAGAGAGGTTCATATGACCGGATCGGGTCGGAGTAAAAAGCAAAGAGGGGAAACAAAGCTCACTTGACTGGGTTGGGTCGGAGTGAGAAACAAGAAGGAAGAGAGGCATGGATACTCAAGTCACTCCGGACCGCTCTGAATCCCTACTTCCGAACCGATCCGGTTTTGCTTGCTGGGTGTGAATGTTTGCTTCAGGCTAAAACATGGCTTTGACTCCCGATCCGATCCCAACACATACACCCGAACTGAACCGAAGCAATCCGTCTTAATGCACAAGAATTTGTCCAATTTGCTAAATCAATGTTTGACATAACCTTCAACTTAAAGAACAGTTAGGATAGCGCCTTACGAACATAAACGAACATCGAGGACTATTCTGGACATTACTGCTTTATCGAACCTTTGCATCATGCTCTCATGTGTTTACTTTGCATCTTTTGCACACATAGCACACACTTTAGTTCACACACACACACGGGGGGATACGGGCTATCTTACTCTAACTTATGTTATTGCTTCTTCAGTAGTTTAGTGATCATGGCAGAGAGACATTCATTTAGGTTAGCAGAGAAGATAGAAGTTGCAGAAACTTCCAAGAAATTTACTCTTAATGACATATCCTCTCCCTCAAACCCTGAATGGGACAATGAGGGCCCAGATTATGAAGTAGAAGCACACAATAGTGAAATACCTTCTGATAGTGAAGTTTCTCTTGGCGATGAAAAGGAAGGAGGGATAGGATATAATCGAGCTCCTGATGTGTTTGAGTCTGCCTTTATATTGGAGTTACCCAAAGATTCTGTTTAATCGACAATTGATGACGACAGACTTGTTCGAATATGTTTAAAGCATGGGATACTGAAAAGAGATACCCTGGTGCCATCGAAAGCAGATCGTCCCCACAGTCCTCCGGAAGGATTTATGGCAGTTACCCGATTGATGTGTATGGTTGGGGCTATTCCACCATTTCCGCCTTTTATTGTCGACTTTCTGAGACAGATGCGGATTGCCCCCATGCAATTACATCCCAACTCTTATGCTTATTTATACACCTTATATATAGCATACAAAGAGGTTTTAGGTATAGAGCCTACCTTCGATGATGTCCACTTTTTTTATAATTTTAAGCATCAGACTCAAGAGACTCCTTCCTTCTCATATTTTGAATCAGTCCCAAAAAGGAAAATTATTACATCTCCATTTAGCAGCAAGGCTGGCGATTCTAAGCTCGAATGGTTTTATATCAGGCAGCAGCCGGAGTGCGCTAGAAGATAGACCAAATCAAGTAAAGCACCGATTTTCTAGATCTCAATTTTAAATGTTCATGCCAACACATTAACCTGCTTTCTTTTTTATTCGCAGTTGATAATCCAAAGCAAATATCAGATCAATTGTACTTTGATCGTTTGCATCGGCTTCTCAATAATAAAAAATTTCTAACCATCGACGAAGTTCTTAAGGATGAGTATCTCCATCATCACGGGTTACTATCCATTACCCATAGCATAGGTCATGGGATGAGTCCATATGTGTACATACCCCCGGTAGACATTATTCCTGAGATAGGCGAGGGCTCGAAAGGTCCAACAATACCTCTTCGGACTTCACCTTCTCCATCTTCAACTCAGGACGACAAGTTAGCCAACATAGCCGAAAAGCACAGAGAAGGGTATACCGTCCCTGATGACGCTATTTCTCCTGAGAAGTCAACATCTCCTAAAGAGCTGCCAACATATGCTTCTTAAGGAGATGCTCCTACTACCGACAATTCCACATTTAAGGGTTTAGGAAACCTTCCCCTACCTGAAACAATCTATACATCAGAATACTTTGGCACGAACCCTTTGACTTTCGCCTCTTCAGAGGAGACTACTCCCGTGAAGACCAAAGAGCCCGCTCGTGCTAGTCTGGCTTCAGACTCGGGTTTGTTGGGGGGAACACCACTTAGGATGCACTCAACACATTAGCACCACACATCATAGCACTCACTTCTTATGTGAACACTGATTGTGAATTCCACTTACATTGTTGTGCAGGTACAATGTCTCACTCTTACTACGATGTCAGAAAAATGTGCCGTAGCATGTCTAGGCCTCCTTCTGATATCGAGTACGATCACCATGAGAGCCGGGGCAGAGATGAAAGAAGGCCTCATGATTCTTATCGACCACACACCTCACGCTCTCGTTCCCCCTTCCGGTCGGATCCAGACAGATATAAGAGCTACCAGAGTCGTTGAGGAGAAGATACGTCACAACTTAAAGATTGAACTTCTCCTCAAGACAAACACAGTCGGGAAAAAAGTCCACCAAAACATACCGATTCACGAGACAAACACAAAGTTTCTGAGAAGCGATCTGGAAAGGGTGATATAGCCATCGTCCCGACTAAACGAAAACACGTTGAACTATCATACTGCAAACCTCCACCACTGGATGCTGATTCTAAAGTTAAGCTAGCATATCTGGAGAAGCAGTTCCCAGATCATTACTTTGAGAATCTGACTTTTTTACCTGCACTTGAGCCTATTTCCTCAAAGTGGGCAGATGAGGCTAAAGCAAAGATTGACGCAGTTGAGAAGCAATACTCGGAGATGTTCAAATATTCACGCAATCTCTCTAGAATTATCCAGACTTCAATTACAGACGTTGATTCGATGAAAAAGGCAGTGGATTCCGATGAGAAGGCCTTGAAAAATTTGGAGAAGGACCTAGAAGGCACACAGGCTCAACTCGTCATCGCTCGACTAGACGCCAACAACTTCAAACAGCAATTTGAGGAGTTACAGAAGCGTTATCATGACTTGCTGGAATCTCATAGTCAAGAGCATTTGCAGTTGAAGAAACAAGAGGAAGACGCTAAGTCGGTCAATGTCAAAATGCAACTGGCTTATAATACTCTTGAGCAAGAAAAAGCCGAGTTAGCGAGAAAAAATGTTGAACTGGAGAAACGAAACGTTGACTTGGAGTCCAAGTTAATGGAAGCCGAGAATAGGGCTGCCCTAGCTGAGGGGAATGTGGAGAACGTCATTAAGTCTGCTGAAGAGACCCGTAGACAGCTATCAGAGGCTCAGGAAGAAGTGCATGGTTTTGGCGAATTACTGATTGAATTCTTTGCGCACATAATTCGTCGCCGAAACATCTCTTGGATTGAAGACTATCCAACTACCTTAGTTCACGTATGGAGTCAAATCATCGAATGGGAGAAAGAGGAACTTAAGGTGGACTTCGTTGATGAAGATAAACTTATGGATAAGTATCTGAGAGATGATGAACCGGCACGCCTGGCCGAGGGGCGTCGCCTCATTGCCGCTGCTATGGAGGAGGAGAAGCGCCTGGCCAAACAAAAGAATATCCCTGAGGCTGGTTCTTCTTCCTCTACCGCTGAAACTACTAAAGTCGAGGGATATGATCCCGAGAACCCGGGAATTCCTAAGGCATCTCTTTTATCTCCTATACCCGAATCAGCGTCAGAGACGGTAGTCACCCCAATTGAGAAACCATCGGAAGGTATTTCTACCTTTTCACCTCAATTTGTCAAGGCCGTCTCCACCTTTCATCACATAATTGGGCAATCAATGGAGGATCCTTTATTTTTTCCTGAGTTGATACCTTTTGCTTCTCATTCTGTAGGTGCTGGACCAACCGAGAAGATCGATGAGCCTCAGGGATCCTCTATTAGAGAGGAATCCGTGAAAAAGGCTCAGGGAGGACAGGATAAGCCTACCACTGCCGAATCCGGAGGAGGCACTGAACTGTCTAAGGCCGACACTTCTCATGATGACGAGATGATAGATGCCTTAAAAGATGACAGTGGTAATGAGGGCATGAAGAAGAACCTGATGTGGCTATAATTGGGGATTCAAAAAGTACCAATGACATTACTTTGGCTGAAATGAAAGTCGATCAAGACAAATGGATGGAGCTAAAAACTGAAGACTTGAACCCCAAAAGCCTTAAGCCCCTTACAGTGGTGGATCCTGGATCAAGGTTAGTCGTTAAGCTTTCAACTAGGTCTATTACAGAAGAGCTTGCTAAAAAATCTTCTCTTGATTCCAGTGTTCCGACTCTTGGGAAGAAATCCACCGATTCTTGTACTTCAACTACAGAGAAGAAGAGGCCAAAGCGTCTTATGACTGATGCTGAAAAAGAGGCTAGGGCTACTCATAAGGCTGCCAAAAAATCCAAGTCTGCTCCAAAGCCCAAGCGATGATGTGCTTTGTTTTATTTTGATATTCAATTGGTCCGCAATTGTTGCAGCGAGTGCGGCCCTCGCATCTTTTGCTTGATTTCCCTGTACAAACTCACGTGTTTGAAAATAAAAATAGTTTATTACCTACAATGTCTGATAGTTGTTAGTTTAGTACTTAAGTAAAAATGCAAATAGACAACATGTCATATTACAGTTATATAATAAAGTCATTGTTGAGGGGAATATGTGTACACATATATGCCCCCAATCAATCTTGGATAACTGCGCAAGAATTATTCAAGATTGATTAAATTCAAAATCCAATTGCCCCCGATTCTCCGACGGGGCCATATTCCTTTTGTCATTGATGCCTATTCTTTCTAGCATCTTTATACTCTCCTGTCCCATAACCAGGTTAGAGTATTGTTGAGGCGGTCTCTCATCCGGGTGCACCTTCATGCCCCAAGGAACGTCGTCTTCCCGTCCTTTATACTCTCTCTTGATTCATGAGAGTTAGAGTTAAGAATGTCATCTTCCCATTCTTTTGCATTCTATCATGCAAGCGGTTATTTTGTTCGCTCCTACACATAGGTTATCTCCAATTTTCCAGATTTAATTTAATGTTTTGTATTTCAGGGTCATGATAGAATGATTGTCAAATATATAGATAATGCAGGAAAGTAAATGACAGACGATATTTTTATAGTGGTTCAGCTAAGTCATAGCCTACATCCACTTCATAATACTTTGTTCATATAAACAGACTTTTTAAGGCAAGTCGTGCCTTTTTACACAGCTTATAAAAACAAAAAGGAAGACATTTCATATTTAGCTCAGATATTGTCATAAGTGCTGAGCATTCCAAGCTCTGGGAATCTCTTCACCGTCCACGGTCGTTAGCTTGAATGCTCCTGTATCAAGCTTACGTTGGATGGTGTATGGCCCTTCCCATTTTGGACCCAGTTGAGTCGAAGGTGGGAAGACTCATTTCAGTACTAGATCTCCTAGTTCAAAGGTTTTGAAGTGAACTTTCCGGTCATAATAACGTGCTACTTGATGTCGATGTCTCGAGGCACGTAAGTCTGCTTCGTCTTTTTTTCTTCAATCATATCAAGGGACTCTAGGAGGAGTGGCCTATTTGTCATTGGGTCATAATACGCGACTCGATGAGAAGGGACTTCCAATTCTACCAGAATCACTGCTTCTAACCCAAAGGAAAGTGAATAAGGAGTATGGCCGGTAGCCATCTTAAAGGTTGTCCTGTAGGCCCATAAAGCTAGTGGCAACTCGTCTACCCATTTGGCTTTGGCCCACTCCAACCGCTTCTTCAGAATAGATTTAATGACCTTGTTTATGGCTTCGACCTGGCCATTTGACTGCAGGTGAGCTACTACAGTGTATCGTTTATCAATCTTGTACTTCTGGCAGAAGTTCCTGAATTCGATGCTATCAAACTGTGTCCCATTATCGGTTATGATGGTCTTTGGTATCCCAAATCGACAAATAATGTTTCTGACCACAAAACTGATTACCTTTCTCGCCGTGATGGTTGTTAAAGGTTCAGCTTCCACCCATTTTGTGAAATAGTCCACGACGACGATCGCGTACTTAGATCCTCCTCTGGCAATAGGTAACAATCAAATAATGTCAATTCCCCACATGGCAAACGACCATGGGCTTACCATCGACTTGAGCTGAGTTGAAGGCGCTCTGGGAACTTTGGCAAATCTTTGATATCTGTCGCAACGTCGTGAATAATCAGCCGCGTCTTTATTCACGGTAGGCTAGAAATATCCATACCATAATACTTTCTTTGCTAGGGTTTGGCCCCCAGTATGGTCTCCACACTCACCTTCATGTACTTCTTGCAGTACACGTTTAATGTCGTCGTGTGCGATACACCGTAATAGGGGCATTGAAAACCCTTGGCGATAAAGGACGTCATCCTGTAAAACGTATCTTGCAGCCTTGCGTCTTACAGCTCGTCTTTCGCTCTTTTTCAATGGGAGGGTTCCATTCTTGAGAAAATTCTTGATCGATGTCATCCAGGATTCTCTCTCCGGGTCGACTTCCAAGGCTAGTTCCGTTTCTATTAGGTCGAAACTCGGTGATTCCAAAACCTCTATCGGAACCATTTCAGTTTCTTTATGATTATCAGAACTTGCCAGCTTCGCCAGTCGATATGCTTTCTGGTTTTCCGTTCTTGGAATATGCGTTATGCTGTAATGCTCCAAACTTCCCAACAACTCCTTTACCTTTTTGAGATAAGTGATGAGTCGAGGTCCTTTAGTAGTAAATTCTTCCCGAACCTGGCATACAACTATCTTGGAATCACAATATATATCTAGTGTCCTCACTCCCAATTCTTTGGCGAGTTTCAGCCTGGCAATCAGGGCTTCATACTCGGAATCGTTGTTAGTAGCAGCAAACTCTAATCGTAATGCATAGTAAACAGATCGTCCTTCAGGAGTTATTAAAACAACTCCGGCGCCGGACTTTTGATCATTTTTGGCTCCGTCCGTATATAGCTTCCACGGACTAAGCTCTAACTCTTGGTCCAAAGTAACTACCTTGTCACCCACCGTTTCCTCTTCGGGAATTGTAAATTTAGCTATAAAGTCAGCCAATGCCTGCCCCCTTATTGATCTTCGTGGCTGAAAATCCAAATCAAATTGACTTAGCTCGATGTTCCATTTAAGTAACCGCCCTGATGCTTTGGGTTTTTGCAACACTTGTCTCAAAGGTTGATCGGTATATACAACTATTGGGTGAGCCTGAAAATAATGGCGAAGTTTGCGGGAAGCAATCAGGAGGCTACAAGCAAGCTTTTCTATCTTCGGATAATTACGTTCCGCAGCAGCTAGCTTTTTGCTCACGTAATATACAGGCTTCTGGACTTTATCTGTAATGACCCAGATTTTCGTAACATCGGAGTTGACTATATACATCATACGTCCAACCCAATTATCACGAAAATACGGAACATTTTTTTATAGAAGAAAGAGATAGAAGAAGAACATAAATAACAACACAGAATTTCACATCGCAGCGGAACAAAATATAATATATCATATCTTTGAAATACAAAATCTTCACTGTATAACATACACTTATCAGAGTACAACACAACGGAACAACTATAACAGGATAACGCTGAAGCCTCCTGCTCCAAGCTCCTTTAGATATATCTGAAAAATTCTGAACTACTTGACTGCCCGTACAAATTTAGGCACCCAAGAGTTTAGGTAGAACAAAACAAAATAAACTCCGGGTCAGTCATGGGACTGGTATGAGTAAACAGTTTAAAACAGTTTCAGAAACTAAATGATATCTCATAAGACCACGCCGTATAACACGGAACGGGTTTTTCCCTTATGAGAATCCAACACTTGACTTATCTTTATATCAAAACTCTTTTGATATTATAATAATGTCTAAATCAAGTAGATAACAATCTAGTGGAACGTTTGCATCTCACGTTCCACATATGTAATATACAATTATAAACCGCAAGCACGTATTGGGTATTTGATTTCCAACTATGACAAGGTATGGAACCACCTTCCGCTGGTATATCTCTAGAGGAGAATACACCGAGTTCAATAAGAACAACTTGCAACTCAGCCACACATGACCGACCACTCATTTCGCTTGAGTGTATCGAATGTATATCACCAACGATTGGGATCAGCAACCGTTTCCCGAATGGGACAACATCGACAATAGATTTTTAGAAGTAAATGAAACTCTAGATCAGGTGATTATACACCCTAATAGGTGCGACCTACATAGCCATGCTGCCTGCCCGATTTCTGTCATTTACCGGTTGATGAGGCTAGAAGCTACGCTTTATCATCACACCAGATTCACTTCGAATGTCACATCGTCAGATCCATCAAAAATTACTAATTGATGTCTATAACAGTACATTACGTGTTAGCTAAAAGAAGTTTCCTTCTCCGCTTCCACTCTTGGTACGGTTGAAGGAATCAATGTACGTGACCTTTCTGGAAATACTCTGTCAGACATCCATCCATACAAGTCACCCAGGAACAGGATGAACCGAAGGCACAATTTCTATTAATAGAAAAAGTCCTTGCACTCTACTCCATCTTCGATTATCTTTATATAATCTGATTCGCACGCTACTGCCGATATGGAGTGGTTCTTCGGATAATAATCCAACCGGTCTCTCCATATTGACAACGATGGTCAAAACTCCGATAGTCTGTGATTTAACTATCGAAAAAAAACAAGTGTTTCGATAGTCGATGATTTAACTATCGAATAAAACAAGTGTTCATCCAAACATCCAACAATCACTAAGCCTTTAATTAATATTCCATTAATTAAATCACTTCTCTATTTCTTATCAATATTTGTTAAACAAATATTTTCAATAACCATATTAGCCTTTTACGTTAATTGGAAAACATTTCCATATATCGCATTCCTTTATTTTCTATACTAGGAAATATTTATTATTCCATTTCCAAGCTTACATTTATTTGGGTTAAAACGGATGTTGGGTAAAACATCGTTACGACAACCCAAATACTATATTCAACTAACTCTCATTCAACATTGATCTTCGAGCCTGAAATCTTACTGTTTATTTGTTAATAATGAAATCAATCAAGTTGGGGTATAACTACCTCTCAGACCTTGACTGAATAACATTTATAACGTCAAAACAGATGTGACTACTTACTCGAATAATCAATACCATACAACTACTGATTCACTTTTAACCACGTATACTCTTCCTCTTTCTATCCTTACTAGATTTTATCCCTAGTCTTCCTTTTTGATTATACTATTCTATTTCTAAGTTCGTTTCCTTATCGACTTCTATATATTTTGATATGTTAATTTCTAACTATCAAATTATCTTAAAAATATTCTATCTCCTTAAATTCCCAGAAAAATTCGCCATAACCTCCTTTGTACCGGGAGCAACGGGAAATTTCAAATAGCTTTCCCGGTCCTTCTCATCTCAAAAAGAAAAAGAAAAAGCCAAGCGGCTTGCCGATACGGCGCATAAAATCTCATATATGAATTAAATACGTACCTTTTTGTCGGGCATTCTATTTATTTCACTTCTATACTTTATTCCATACCTGTCTCCTGTATATTTATGCCTGTCCAATCTATTTTAACTATACCAATCGTTTTAACTCAATTTGTTAATTAAATCTGTTACTTAACTTTTCAGTCTATTTCACCTTCATATTTGAACATGACATGTTCAAATATATTTTAACTGCATATTAACAAATTCTAATTATACTCATACTCTCGTTTCCTTATCGACTTCTCTATTCAAATTCCAATTCAATTCTATTTGAATTCTCTTTATTTAAACTTCATTTGAATTCTATTTTCAAATTCTATAGTTTAAAGTCCATTTGAATTTCTATTTTCAAACTCTATAGTTAAACTCCATTTGAAATTCTATTTTCAAACTCTATAGTTAAAAAGTCCATTTGAATTTCTATATTCAAATCTATAGTTAAAAAGTCCATTTGAATTTCTATATTCAGATCTATAGTTTAAAGTCCATTTGAATTTCTATATTCAAATCTGTAGTTTAAAGTCCATTTGAATTTCTATATTCAAATCTATATTCAAAGTCTATTTGAATTCTCCGCATTATTTATAAACAACGTTTATAACTTCAATTCAAATCCCACCTTTCCATTTATAAACAACGTTTATAAATTCAATTCAAATCCCATATTTTCATTTATAAACAAAGTTTATAAATTCGATTCAAATCCCATCTTCCATTTATAAACAAAGTTTATAAATTCGATTACTTGTTTTATATACCTTCAAACAAGTTAATATTTTCTATAGTTTTATTTAAAATTCAAATTCTATTCTATGAAAATAGAATTCCCTTTTTAAGTCTCAAATACCCTTTTCGATATTTTTATAAATCAATATTCAAGCCTCAGGGATATTTTAACCAATCAAATCAACCAATTTTCGATCATTTGATTTTTAACACATCATATATGAATATATGTGAAATCAAACAAACAACAACAGATAATATATTTTTGAGGAATCCAGTTGGATTCCTCCAACCTGTTTTCCTGCATCCAAAGACGTTAGTCAACATAGTAATACCCATCCTGCTTCGAGGCAGGATATCGCGGTATAGAAGGTCATCCACTAATCATAGCGTGGGGCGTATAGGGTAATCATCCGCTATGAAACTGCGGGCATCCGCTAATGAGACTGCGTGAATCCAACCAATCATCAATCCAATATATATATATATCCTAAATAACTAATATATATTTTAAAACAATCAGACAACATTCAAACAAGCACAGACAATTATTTTTAACTATATAAAAATAATTCTAAATAAATGGCGAGTGAGGTTTACTCACCGTTATTTGTTTGCCAAATATCCGATTAGCTGATGAACTGTGGCAGCTACGAATAACTCGAATTTATTTGTTTAGCACCTACAATTAATTAATTATTTTATTAATCGATTACGGTATTATCAAATTTAACTAAAATAAATAATTAAGTTATTCTTCCTGTTTAAATTTTGAATTTTAAATAAATGAATAAATACCTTAATTACTTTTCCGAACAACTCCAACTAAAATCAGTCCCAAAACTGCTCTTATCCTAGTTTGGCAATTCATCGAACATCTCGCAGTCACCTGCCAATCCATTTCCTTTCTTCCTGCGTTGCTCCTCCATTTTCCACTGTAAGACTTCCCCTTCCACCTTGACATACTCGCTCTTCTCCTGACACTACCTCGTCGAACCAGAAACAACAACAACAAAAACGTTCACTGACCCTCACTTACGATGACCCATTTGATCAAAATCGAGCCCAACCCTAGGTTGCGACGGATCCAGCGTCGAGTTCCAGGAGTAAATGCGATCTCGAATCGCGGTTTAAATCTGATGCCAAGCCTCGTGAACATGAAGACAACCCGCGCCCTAACTCGCGCTGCTCGAGTTCCACTACCCCAGAACGCTTCGCAGTAAAAGCCTTCGATCGATTTCGCTGTTAAAGAGGAGCGTGGCCATTTTTCATTTCAATTTGAAGCTGTCGGATTTGATTTTTGAAGAAGGAAAAGCAAATGAAAGGTGGGAGTGCGATTATATAAGGAAGGATGGGGTTTTAAAATCAAACCACAATGCCGAATGAAATGAGGAGGAGAGAAGACCACCATTCAGCTTTGGTTCGTGGAGATAAAGAACCCACCGTTGTTTTGTTTTGGTCCATACAACACAAGGATGTATTTTAATTTAAATTTGTTTAAAAACTGTATCCTTTTATTTAAATTAGCACCTGATTTCGAACTCCTTTTTAAACACAGTAACTGGCCTTTCTAGGGTAACACCCATATTTCGAACACACTGGGATATGTCACGAAGTCCAATTCGATCATCTGTTAAAGATATTAATTTAAATTGATATAATTTAAATTTCAAACTATTTATGCTCCTTGATAATATTCAAATATTATTACCGTTAAAATTTCATATAAATTATTTGAACTGTTTTCAATTCAAATTAAATTTTGAATTCAACTAAATCCACTTTCTTATTTTGATAATTTAATATTTTCAATATTAAATTGAAATTGATTTTTAAATCGATAACTCCCTATAAAAATTGATTTATTTACTTAACTCAATTTTTAAATCCATATAAAATATTTTAAAATTAACCCATAAGGATCCGGGTCATTACAATCTTCCCCACTTAAAATAATTTCGTCCTCAAAATTGCTAAGATAGAAAAAGTGCTACAACCCCATTTATCTTTTCAAAACTTATTTATGTTGATACTCAACATTTCAAACTTACTTACGTAACTCTCTTTCGAATAAATCCCTATTCGATAACTCCTCCCTTCGAATAACTATATTCGATAATTTCTCTTTCGAATAAATATATTCGATAATTTCTCTTTCGAATAACTATATTTGATTAACTCTATTCAATTTACTCTTATTAATTAACTCTATTGGATTTAACTCTTATCGATTAACTCCATCGAATAACTAAATTCGATAACTCCTTCAATTAACCAATATTCAATAACTCTTTTCGATTAAACTAATCGATAACTCTTTTCGATTAAACTATAATCGATAACTCATTTCGATTAACAAATAATCGATAACTCCTTCGATTTACTAATAATCAATAACTCCTTTAATTCTATCCGAATAACCAATATTCGATTTAACTCCATTCGCTTGACTCTAGATCGCAGCGATCAAAATGGTTACGCCTGATTCCCCCAGGAAACATCCGACCGTCCTAGGCTATCTGCAGCCCTGCGGATTACGCTAGCAGTCGTACGAAATGTCAACTTATCCTGAGTAACTATGTTTGACTAATTCTATCTCAATACTATATTCGATCAACTTTAATTGAATAACTAACATTCAATTAAATTCTAATTCGATTAGTTATGTTCAATTAACTTTATCTGGTTAACTCTTTATTTGAATAACAAATATTCGATAAATTCTAATTGAATAACTAATATTCAATTAACCTACAGATTAACCCTAACTGATTAACTCTAACTGGTTAATTCTTACTCTAATCGATTTATTCTAACTCTAATCGATTATTTCTAACTCTAGTCGACTTCTCCTATTCGAATAAAACCTATTGGATAACGTTTATTCATTTATAAAGATTTACTTTTAGTAACGGTTGTTCACTTTATAAATGTTCTCTTTAATAACGTTACTTTACTTATACAAGTGTTGTGTACCCCTTCTATTTAAAACTATCGGTGTTAAAAACCAATATCTCTTCTCTATATAAGTTCAGACTTATATATTCCATTTATCGAATGATAAATACTTAATTTAATTTATAAACTGTTATTTATAAATTAATCTTTTCTATTCATCTGTTAAAAACAGATTTCCATTTTCTATTCATCTTCTAAATATTCCTTTGATTAAATTCTATTTATTTAACAAATAAATATCTCATTTATAACATTCTATTTATTTTCTATAAATAAATATTTCCATTTAATCTATTTGTAAATGTTTTACAAATATTTCCTTTTAAATTCTATTTGTAAATGTTTTTACAAATATTTCTCCTTCTATTTGTTTGCACATAACTCCCTTTGTATTAAAAATACATTTTTTTTTTCATTCCCAATTCATATTTCATTCACACTAATTTTACTCAATTTATTCATTTTGATCCATTTAACTTACTTAAGTTAAATTTAATTTCAATCATTCAAATTCCCATTAACTAGTTGCTAATTAACCGTTTTGCCTATTTCACCCTTTTTATTTGAATATAACTTGTTCAAATAAATGTCAACTTAATTATAAACTAATCTAATTATATTTTCAACTTGAGTTATATATTCGATTTCGAATATAAATTCTCAATCTCTTTCACTTATCCAAAAACCTAATTTTGATTCAAATTTCCTTTAACTAATTATTTTCCAATCTAGTTAATTCTATTTAACCATTTAAAATATGATTTTTGTCTTAAAAATCATTTCACTTACTTCACTGGAGTTCATATTTATTTTATATATCCAATCTGGATTTTTTCCTAATGCCAATTCGGACTTTATTTCCTAAAAATCCTTTTATTTATTTAATTAAACCGTTATGGTTTTATAATGGTTCTGGCGCTGCTTTTCTAAAAATTTGATTTTGACATAACTCAAAATCTATACGACGAAATCCTGATTTTCCTCTTTCATTAGAAAACTATTGTTCAACCAGTCCCGACGATTCTTGTTTCAAAGAATTCTGACTTCAATTGAGTTCTGTATACTAAATTGAAGTTCGAATCGCCAATTTACGAACTGCCGCGCTATGGCAAACTCGTTTTAATTATATTTATAAATATAAACGTTTTAACTTTGTTTATAATAAATTCAACTCCATTCTGATATATTTTTAATATATATCCAATCCATTCCAACATAATATTCCCGATCTATTTCTCTTCAAATATTTAAGTCCTCTACATTTACAATATTCAAATTTCATTTGAATTTCTTTATTCAAACTCTATATTATTTCCTTCTATTCAATTTCTATTTGAATTTTCTTCTATTCAAATTCTATTTGAAATCCTTTATTCAATTTCTATTTAAATTCCTTTTATTTAAAATTCTATTTCAAACTTTATATTTTCTTGAATTCTAATATTCAACCTCCACTTTATATTCTCTTTGAAATTCTATTTAACCAGATTCCATTTGAATTCTAATATTCAAATCTCTATTTGACTTTTCTTTATTCAAATCCATTTGAATTCCTTTGAATTCAAATTCCATTTCAATTTTTCTTATACAATTTCTATTTGAATTTTCTTTATTCAAATCCTATTTAAATTTCTATGTTCAAATTCTATATTTGAATTCCCTTATATTTTACTTCTATTTGAAATCTATATTCCAATTCCCATTTCACTTCTATTTGAAATCTATTTTCCCATTCCCATTTCAAAATTCCTTTGAAGTAATATAAATACATACATATATTTATATCTATCTCAAATTCAAAACATTTGAATTTTCAAACAACTTGTTTCTTCCAAACAAATTTCCATCAAAACTTTTCTAAGGCAGCAATTCATTACTAAGAAACTCGAAAATGAACACTGATGATGTTGCGACCATCATCAGAATTATTTCCCAGCTACTGAATGAGTTCAGTACTATATTTCTTTCAAACTCCATTTAGAAAAATATTTTCCAAACTCCCAGGATTTTAAATTCTGAATTCTGGTTGGAATTCAATTTCAATTTATCTCATTCGTATTTGATTTCATATACAAATTCCATTGGTTATATATATATATATATATATATATATAACTATTTCTGTTATTTAATCTAATTCGATTATAATCCTAACAATCAACTCAACTATTTAAAAACAATATCGTGTCCAATCTTCTGTTCATGTGTTTATAAACTCCTATCGACATCGTGGCGTCCCATGATTCGACCAAAATTTATAATCCACTCAACAGACTAGTCAGCACAATATAAAACAGTTTTTATATCAAATAACAAATACGCTCTCTCGTATATATATACACTCAACTCATTCTAGGATACTACTGATCCTATCTCTAATGAGCACATTCCAACAAGCCTAGGCATTCGCTCAACCTAAGCTCTGATACCAACTGTAATAATCCGACGAATTCCGGTAGGCTTTGCAACCATCCCTTCATCCCCCAAGATAGCAGGGTAATACCCCACCGTGACTTACAATGGTACCCCAGCACCACATTTTACGGCCAGCCTTTCGACTTCACAAAAACCCTCATTTTCGGGACATGTAGGGGTAAGAGTCTCCCGTTCGCCACCTAACGAAAAGCGAGAACCCCCTATCATGCGACACATGCCCCAAGCACGCAACATGGACTGGTATGAGTAAACAGTTTAAAACAGTTTCAGAAACTAAATGATATCTCCAAAGACCACGCCGTATAACACGTAACGGGTTTTTCCCTTATGAGAATCCAACACTTGACTTTTCTTTATATCAAAACTCTTTTGATATTATAATAATGTCTAAATCAAGTAGATAACAATCTAGTGGAACGTTTGCATCTCACGTTCCACATATGTAATATACAATTATAAACCGCAAGCACGTATTGGGTATTTGATTTCCAACTATGACAAGGTATGGAACCACCTTCCGCTGGTATATCTCTAGAGGAGAATACACCGAGTTCAACAAGAACATCTTGCAACTCAGCCACACATGACCGACCACTCATTTCGCTTGAGTGTATCGAATGTATATCACCAACGATTGGGATCAGCAACCGTTTCCCGAATGGGACAGCATCGACAATAGATTTTTAGAAGTAAATGAAACTCTAGATCAGTTGATTATACACCCTAATAGGTGCGACCTACATAGCCATGCTGCCTGCCCGATTTCTGTCATTTACCGGTTGATGAGGCTAGAAGCTACGCTTTATCATCACACCAGATTCACTTCAAATGTCACATCGTCAGATCCATCGAAAATCACTAATTGATGTCTACAACAGTACATTACGTGTTAGCTAAAAGAAGTTTCCTTCTCCGCTTCCACTCTTGGTACGGTTGAAGGAATCAATGTACGTGACCTTTCTGGAAATACTCTGTCAGACATCCATCCATACAAGTCACCCAGGAACATGATGAACCGAAGGAACAATTTCTATTAATAGAAAAAGTCTTTGCACTCTACTCCGTCTTCGATTATCTTTATATAATCTGATTCGCACGCTACTGCCGATATGGAGTGGTTCTTCGGATAATAATCCAACCAGTCTCTCCATATTGAAAACGATGGTCAAAACTCCGATAGTCTATGATTTAACTATCGAAAAAAAACAACTGTTTCGATAGTCGATGATTTAACTATCGAATAAAACAAGTGTTCATCCAAACATCCAACAATCACTAAGCCTTTAATTAATATTCCATTAATTAAATCACTTCTCTATTTCTTATCAATATTTGTTAACCAAATATTTTCAATAACCATATTGGCCTTTTACGTTAATTGGAAAACATTTCCATATATCGCCTTCCTTTATTTTCTATACTACGAAATATTTATTATTCCATTTCCAAGCTTACATTTATTTGGGTTAAAACGGATGTTGTGTAAAACATCGTTACGACAACCCAAATACTATATTCAACTAACTCTCATTCAACATTGATCTTCGAGCCTGAAATCTTACTGTTTATTTGTTAATAATGAAATCAATCAAGTTGGGGTATAACTACCTCTCAGACCTTGACTGAATAACATTTATAACGTCAAAACAGATGTGACTACTTACTCGAATAATCAATACCATACAACTACTGATTCACTTTTAAACACGTATACTCTTCCTCTTTCTATCCTTACTAGATTTTATCCCTAGTCTTCCTATTTGATTATACTATTCTATTTCTAAGTTCGTTTCCTTATCGACTTCTATATATTTTGATATGTTAATTTATAACTATCAAATTATCTTAAAAATATTCTATCTCCTTAAATTCCAGGAAAAATTCGCCATAACCTCCTTTGTACCGTGAGCATCTTGAAATTTCAAATAGCTTTCTCGGTCCTTCTCATCTCAAAAAGAAAAAGAAAAAGCCAAGCGGCTTGCCGATACGGCGCATAAAATCTCATATATGAATTAAATACGTACCTTTTTGTCAGGCATTCTATTTATTTCACTTCTATACTTTATTCCATACCTGTCTCCTGTATATTTATGCCTGTCCAATCTATTTTAACTATACCAATCGTTTTAACTCAATTTGTTAATTAAATCTGTTACTTAACTTTTCAGTCTATTTGACCTTCATATTTGAACATGACATGTTCAAATATATTTTAACTGCATATTAACAAATTCTAATTATACTCATACTCTCGTTTCCTTATCGACTTCTCTATTCAAATTCCAATTCAATTCTATTTGAATTCTCTTTATTTAAACTTCATTTGAATTCTATTTTCAAATTCTATAGTTTAAAGTCCATTTGAATTTCTATTTTCAAACTCTATAGTTAAACTCCATTTGAAATTCTATTTTCAAACTCTATAGTTAAAAAGTCCATTTGAATTTCTATATTCAAATCTATAGTTAAAAAGTCCATTTGAATTTCTATATTCAAATCTACAATTTAAAGTCCATTTGAATTTCTATATTCAAATCTCTAGTTTAAAGTCCATTTGAATTTCTATATTCAAATCTATATTCAAAGTCTATTTGAATTCTCTGCATTATTTATAAACAATGTTTATAACTTCAATTCAAATCCCACCTTTCCATTTATAAACAACGTTTATAAATTCAATTCAAATCCCATATTTTCATTTATAAACAAAGTTTATAAATTCGATTCAAATCCCATCTTCCATTTATAAACAAAGTTTATAAAATCGATTACTTGTTTTATATACCTTCAGACAAGTTAATATTTTCTATAGTTTTATTTAAAATTCAAATTCTATTCTATGAAAATAGAATTCCCTTTTTAAGTCTCAAATACCCTTTTCGATATTTTTATAAATCAATATTCAAGCCTCAGGGATATTTTAACCAATCAAATCAACCAATTTTCGATCATTTGATTTTTAACACATCATATATGAATATATATGAAATTAAACAAACAACAACAGATAATATATTTTTGAGGAATCCAGTTGGATTCCTCCAACCTGTTTTCCTGCATCCAAAGATCTTAGCCAACATAGTAATACCCATCCTGCTTCGAGGCAGGATATCGCGGTATAGAAGATCATCCACTAATCATAGCGTGGGGGCGTATAGGGTAATCATCCGCTATGAAACTGCGGGCATCCGCTAATGAGACTGCGGGAATCCAAACAATCATCAACCCAATATATATATATATATCCTAATTAACTAATATATATTTTAAAACAATCAGACAACATTCAAACAAGCACAGAAAATTATTTTTAACTATATAAAAATAATTCTAAATAAATGGTGAGTGAGGTTTACTCACCGTTATTTGTTTGCCAAATATCCGATTAGTTGATGAACTGTGGCAGCTACGGATAACTCGAATTTATTTGTTTAGCACCTACAATTATTTATTTATTTTATTAATCGATTACGGTATTATCAAATTTAACTAAAATAAATAATTAAGTTATTCTTCCTATTTAAATTTTGAATTTTAAATAAATGAATAAATACCTTAATTCCATTTCCGAACAACTCCAACTAAAATCACTCCCAAAACTGCTCTTATCCTAGTATAGTAAAATTCTTCAGAAGGAGGTTGAAGTAGATAATATTGAGCATGTCCTCACTCAATATAAGTTAGAGAAGGTGAAGCACACTATGATGTCTCCATTAGTCTCTCAGATTTATGTTTCTATAGTTTTGTCTCCTTCATTAGATTTTTTGAAGAATTTTTTTTATTTTCTATCTTTCTTATGCTTGGGAAAGATTTGGAAGCTCTGTTTGGGCAATATTGCCCAAAGTAGTTCACATTGATCTTTTATGGTGTAGACCCAACAATTCGTTGGGACATGGTGACAAAGAGAGTCTGTTATATTTGAATCAAGGTGGAGTGTTGATTTTACGTGATTCAGATATTTGTTTAAGAGGGCAAGAAATTAGCTAATTGATTCAATCATCAATTAATTGTGTTATATGTGGAAATATATTAGAGGATATTGTGATAGGGAACTAATTGATTACATAATCAATTCATCAATCAATGAATATGTAAATAGGGAAATATGTATATTCATTGATTTTGTAATATGAAGAGATAAGTGATTGGCTTAGAGAATCATGCAAGGAAGGAAACATATAGAAATCAAGATCTTCTCTTTCCATTTCCATTACAATCACATCATGGAGATTTGGAAAGATTCCAAGGTAATGAGAAAATTGTTTTTCTTCATTTCTAAGCAACCTTTCATCTTGAAGCCTATTTATATCTTCATATTTGTGGATTATGAATGTGTGAGAACATCCACCATTATCCTCTTCTTCAGTATACCCTAATTTCTGTTGTTAATCAATTAGCGGTTTTGAGTGCATACAAGTCTTTGTTGAAATTGATTATTCAATTTGCAATTATAGGTTAGTCTCTCCATCTACTACCTATAATTTGTAATTTCTCTCTTGTGTTCTCTTTTGTACTCTCTTCAGTGAAATAAAGAATAGTTGTTGGATCTGTGGACGTAGGCATAGCCGAACCACGTTAAATCTTTGTCTCTTCTATTCTTCTTTTATTTTGTTTTATTTGGTTGTTATTTTCATTGAGTTGGCAGTTGATAATTAATTGGCAAGCTAGATCCTCTTTTTCTGAATTTGTGCAATTTTTGCACAATAGATTGGTATCAGAGCAAGGCGATTTGTTTTAAATTATGCATCAATTATTTCTACAAAGGTTGGTAGATTCAGTGGTGATTATGCTATTACTATTTTGGGAGAAAAAGAGACTTTGGTGGAGAAGATTATGTTGAGAGAGAAGAGTGTTCCAGGCTTGGAACTTTGATGTAGCTTGAGCTTTGGATTCTCATTAAGGTGGAGTTATATGTTTGTTTAAGAATGCGACTTCGTAGAAAACAACTTGGAGAAATTGCTTAGAGGTGGTAGCGACCAAAGATGAACAACTGGAGGTGTTAGTGATCTTTCCAAGTGTTTGAGGACTCTGTATAACTTCAAGTTCTGCCGAGAAATGCTTGCATTGTATGAGAATAAAGAGTTTAATGTGTTGAAGGGACCACTGGGTTTAGAAACTGTATCTGATGTAGCTGATTTTGGTGACATATTTGACTCCACTCAAACTTATCGACTTGTGATGCCGTCTTGGAGTGTTCAGTAAATATAGCTGATTTTGGTGGATTTGATGCCATTGTGGTATATCGTCGATTTTTTGATGCTGTCCTAAAGAAGTGTTGCTACATGCAGGTATGTGGAAGAAGAGAGATTTATCTTGCCTAAAGAGATTTGGATTTTGACTCTGTATTAGAATTGGTGATTGAGAGAATTATTTTTTAGCCATGGTGTTGTTGAGATTATTTTGGAACCTGCCTTTTGTTTTATTTGGATATTTGCAACATTTTGTTGGCGAGTGGGGACGTAGTCTGAGCTCGTTAACATGGTGTGATGGGGGGTAGCTTTGCTGGAACCCATTAGGTAAATATTCATTTTTGGTTTCTATCTCATTGTGAGATTTTGATTTAATAAGGTGGAGTTCTGTTGAAGAGTTTTATGTGAAAAGAGAATTTTATTCGAGATGGGGTATTGAAGATATGTGATTTTGCATCAAGGTGGAGTGTTAAATTTAGGTGATACAAAATCACAAGTAGATGGAAAGTATATATTTGTTTAATATGTAAATGCATGATTTAATTGATTGCATTTGCATAAGATGGAAAGAAATAAATGCATGCATTAATTTCTTCCATCTATGCTAAAGAAACGGATTGATTTACTTCTTATGTTTGCACATTTGTTGTTATGGTAGTTTGCCTCCATTATATTATTACCATATGTTGGTAACTTAATTGATGACTCACATAGATTTGCACTGGCTATATATTGAGGGGTGGACTTTAGTGTAAACCCATCCTGGCATTGAGCCAGTGATCCCCAATGGTGTCTCTTCTGGTTAAGCCTATTTGAGGTTTGGAAATGTAAACTCTTATTTTGTAATCTCTTGTAATTCTCTCATGTGGAGTAAAATCTCTCTCTTTTGGATTGGACATATACTATCTCGATGATAGTGGAACCAGTATAAATATTGTGTGTCTCTTTGTTTCTTCGTTATAGTTACTTACTATTTGTTTGATGTAATAGTATAATTGCTACCATATTTGATTGATGTTCAATTGGCAAATCTAGATCAAGTTTTACTGTCTTCCGCATTTGTGCAACCTTTTCGCACAACACCCTAATTACTCGGTTCACATAAACCCTAATTCACAAAAATAAATCAAAGGGGAATCAAATTATTTCACGCACAATCTAATTCTGAATTAACCAAGAAAAATAAGAAACACACATTGGAATTAACTGGTTTTTAGTTAGAATTAGAGGAAAAGGGATGCCATAAAATATAATAGGGCTTTGAACGCGTTTGGAAATGCGTTGAGTTTTGGGTTTTCACGGTGTTTACAATGCGCCGGAAAACAAGGGAAAAAATTAGTTTCAATTCGGTGATTGGATGTCAGCACGGCAGAGGACAAGAATCTCTACTACTGTTGGACTCACTTCCATCCATGGCAACGATTAAGCAAAATCGTTTTTTGGGGGTAAGTGAAGGAAGCTTACAATGTGAAATCTATTATGTATTAATTAAATTGTAAAGCAGGAAAATGACCCTACTGATGTGAAAATTCGTTCTTACAGCATTTCAAAATATTGGTTCCTCCGTACTCCCTTTGTTTTTTTAACTCCTTCCCTCCGCTAAACTCGCACGATCTTCGAAACCGCTTACACGCAAAACCGAGAAAAAATTACACACTACTCACCTTATTTCTTCTTCCCAGATTCACTACTTCAACAACGACCAATGCGGGTCTGAAGATTACACCTTTCCCTCAACCAGCCTACTTTACCAGAACCACCCGGTGGTCTGCGTAATTTGTCCCGGACGCGTCCTCCACCACTGTCGTCACTTACTACCATAATGTAGAATCTACACCATAACCTGATTGGTTCATTCCTCCAATTTCCTCTTATTTTCCTCCATCTGTACTGATTTCCCACAAAACTGATTTCTGTCCCAATTTTGGAGTTGCGAATTTCATTGATTTTATTACACGTCAACTATTCTGCCACCAATTTTTATCAATCTGTCCCTATTAATCACTCAGATGTTAAACAACACAGTTGGTATCCTCTCCTTCATTTTGTTCTCATAATTGCATTTGCGACTACTTGCAGATTCTGAGGAAGGCGTGTTAATCATAAACTTGTGCTTTCGAATTTCAACTTTCATCAAACATGAAATAATGATATGCTAAATGTTAGGGATTGAAGAACACAATAGCTCATGTCCAATTGTTTCAAGGTTAGATATTTTAACATTGATTTTTTCCTAATTTACCGCCATACAGTTTGAGAACCTGTGAATGTTTGATTTCATATTATCGTTGCTTTTCTATTTTTGTTCACAGAACGGTTTACTCATACCGAAGTCGGCGATGTATGATATCCAGTTATCCATGCGAATTAAGCACAACTTTGCTTCCTTATAGATTATCTTCCATAACTACTTTTTATTTCCCTTATTTGGTAACAATTTTGTTGGAAGGAATAAAATATTGAAAAAAATTGTTCAACGTCGACACTCTGCAAAACTGGCAACTGACCAAAATAACGACGCCTGGTTTGTGGTCAGTGAGTCACTGATTTGTTGCATGATGTCGATTGCTGTAAGAAACCGACAGATTCCCGATCTTGATTATCGACATAAATACCATATCGACTAACCAAGGACCAGGAATACTGGATCATTAATAGAAAGAAGTTAGAGGGTGAGAAATAGAAAGAAAGAAAGTTAGAATAGAAGAAGAAGAACATAAATACAACGGCATCAGAGTAAACATGAATCTCATAACGGAATAACATAACTTTGAAATAGAATTATGTACTTGTATATACACACCATTATCAGAGTACAACCTTTACAATACAACGGAAATAAATAATAGCTATCAAGTGTTGAAGCCTCCTGCTCTAAGCTCTTCCAAGTATATATGTAAAATCACGACTACTTGACTGCCCGTTCAAATTTGGGCACCCAAGAGTTTGGATAAAATAAAACAAAATAAACTCTGGGTTAGTCATGGGACTGGTGTGAGTAAACTCCAACCACTTGGTTTAACTTATAAAATCCTTTTTAAAGAAAGGATAATCGTAAGACCGATCCACACATAAACACAGATGGGTTTTACCTTATGATAACCAAAATATTCTTTATATCAAAACCCTTCTGATATTATAATAGTGTCTAAATCAAATAAATAACCATTTAGCAGAATGCTTGCAACTCACGGTCTACATACATAGTATAAAATCAAAAACCGCAGGGCGCTTATTGGAGAATGATTTTCCATCAATGACAAGGTATGGAACCACCTTCAGATAGTGTATCTCTAGACGGAATACACTGGGTTTAACTAGAAAATTGCAACCCGGCCACACATGACTGACCACTCATTCTTCTTGGGTGTATAGAATGTATATCACCCACGATTGGGATCACCAACCATTTCCCAAAAGGGGCAACATCGATATATTAAAGAAGGAAATGAATTTTCTCTTGATAGGTGATATGCACCCTAATTGGGAGCGACCCACTTAGCCATGTTGCCTGCCCGATTTTTGTCATTTCCCGGTTGTGAGGCTTGACATTACTATTACCTTTTTAAGAACATCACATCTTTATTCACTTTGAATGCCACATCGCCAAACCTACCAAACCGTTTATCGATTTCTCCAAAAATATCATGGGTATAAAGCTAAGAGAAACGAATTCCTCCATCACCAGATGTAATACATTTGAAGAGATCAATGTATATGATTTGTTAGGCGTACTCTATCAGACATTCATCCATACAAGTTGTCCTAGGACTGGACAAACCGAAGGCACCATTCCGTCAATCCATCTTAGGCAATTTCTACCTAGGATTGCCAGAAAATCCCTTGCATAAACTCTATCTTCAATTTTCTTCAGCATATTTGATTCGCAGTCCTTATGCCCATACGGAGTAGTTTTCAGATAACAAACTTGATCTCAGTCTCTCCATATTAACAACGGGAAAATGGCCAAAAATTTTGATAACTGGTTACTTAACTATCAAAGGAAAACATCCATACAGACAACGATCTTATTTCCAAATGGAAATTTCCACCGAACAACCATTAAAACAACACTGAGCCCCTTTAAATTAATTTATCATTAAATTATTCAATTCCCGATTTCTCTTCAATATCTTTACCCAAATATTTCTCCAACTCATTTATCTTCTCACGGTTCTCAGAAGACGTTTCTATATATTCACAAATTCTTACTTTCTAAATTTAGAAAATATACGTTATCAACATTGGAAAATAATTCCATTTCTTATTTATGCATCACTAACCTTTCACAATCATCAGTCCCTAACTGTAAACTAGTAAGAGAACAATTCCCTAAGTATCAACCCCGAAAGCCGAAACCAACATCAGATCGACACTCAGAAAGCTGTTCAACTCGACCAGTCTCCATTCAGTTTCTAATTTCCTTAATCTCATTTTTAACTTTTTATCAAATCATCTCTTATGCAACTCTCTGATTCGATTTACGAATCCACTTCTTTTTCGGAAAATATTGATTATAACGACTATGTTATAATCTCTGCTTCCTAAAATATTTAACTTCAAAATATATCCTTGATTCGTTACTTTGAATACATAAATAATATTTAATTAAATAAATAAATAATCTTCATTCAAAAACGGAAAGTAAATATTACTTTCCTAAATTCAACATCTTACTCTCCTTCGAATAAATCCTATTCGATTAACATTCCGAACTTCGAATAATATTCCGATTCAGGTCAACTCAATTTCTAAATTCATTTTTGAATTTATCACCTTCAAAACATCACTAATTTCCATTATAACAAATTCCAATTTGCAAAACGTTTACTTTTAAATCATTATTCACTTTAAAAAAGTGACTATTATTTCTTTACAGAAATTTGGACTCATTATATCCAATAAATCTTGATTTAAATAGTAAATGCCAATTATAGGTTAAAATTGCATCCATCGGGTTATTTTATAAATTCGTACTCATATTTCACTTCATAAACTCTGTTTACAAGTAAACTCCTTGTTAATTATAAATCAAGTTTATAATTAAATATCGACTTCATATATTGTAAATTATTGGTTTCAAACCGAATCTTAATTATCTTGTTAAATTCCAATTTACATAACACATAATTTCTAAAAAATAGATTATTTTAATAACATTCTACATCGCCGAATTATAATTACAAATATTTATGGTTTTAATTTAGTTCTATCAATTTTTCCAAATATTTCCTTTTATATAATCCATTGATTTTAGAAAATTATTAAATTCAATACATACTTCAAAATTTCCTTTTTATACTCCAATATTACTTATGGTATTTAAAATACCAAATAAAAAGGGCCAGTGTCATCCAAACATGCATAATCAATCACAGATAATATATCACAATATATGAAAATAAACAGTAATAGTTGTAGAATTGAGAAGAGGAATTATTATGGAGGAGGAGGAGAATACACACAACTAATTTTGTTTACTTTTATAATTCAACTTTCATTACAACACTCTTTCTTTTTTTCTCAGACCTATCCCCTATCTCACTTTCTCTTACTCACTTTCTCTAACAACCACACAAATTGACCACCCATATTTATATAGTGGTCTACATGACCTTACTACTCAATAGACACCATTTCATTAATTGATATGACCCTTTACCAATTACATATTAAATAGACACAACACTTAACGAACAAACATGACTCTTAACTCTAAAGACACATCACTTTACAAACTGCCACTTGTCCCTTCATTTTATTATTCTCCATTAATAAAGTATGTAAAGTTTACCCAACAAAACTCCCCCATAAACTTAAATGCTTTATTACTTTAAGGGGGTTTGTATACATCACCGACCAAAATAGCATACGGAGGCATCTCCTCCTTAGCAGCATCCTTTTCAACATACTCCCTGTTCTCTTCCAATGTGGTTGCACCAATTCACCTCAGCCGCCCTCTAGTCAACATTGGTTTCAACAAATTGACAGAATCCATACTATCATTTACTCCCTTCATTATTTGTTCCATAGTCACTCGGTAAAAATAGTCACAACATTTCTCTAAAATGATATTAATTTTCTTTTCATCTAATATGAATGTCATAACTTCATCTTCTTTGACTGGTGGTTCATCCGGAATTAGCAAAGATTCCCTCATTTTCATGTCCCACGAATCCTCACAGATCGGAACTTTCCTTTCCATCTCAGGTGTGAATCCAGCATTGTAACCCTTCTTTCTAAAAAGTTTCCTCATGGCCGGAAACCACTTACTACTTTCTTTTCCACTCTCTTGTCTTATCTCTTCTTGTCGTCCTAGTCCAGTATTTACTTCTTCCGACCAAGGGTCGATATAATCATCAAGTTTCTTTGGACTTCTCACACTACCACTCTTATCCTGCAAAACCAAGACTTCATCATTCCCATCAATTTTTGCAGTGCAATCTCTCTCTTCTTTTTTCCTTTTCCGCTTCCTCTTTTTCACTCTTCCCTTCGTGCTTGTCCTTGTCTTTCGCTTTATTCTTCTCTTTCTTCTCCTTAACATTGCCTTCTTCATTTTCATCTTTCTCGTTTTCATCTATTTCACTTTTACCCTTCTTTTCTTTCACATCCTTTACTTCTTCATATTCATCTTTTTTGTGCTTGTCCTCAAGCTCTAACCTTTCTTCTGGTTCTTCTTCTTTAGAAGCTTTCTTTCTCGTCAGCTCCGCTTTGAATCTTTCAACCTTTTCTTCATCAACTTCCTCTTCATCTTCTCCTTTGTAATCCTTTGCATACACATCTTTCAGTAAATTCCACGAATCTTTTGCTGTTTTTTCACCAATACCGTGTTTACATGCTACTCCGTCGACGTTCTCACTCATCACAACACGAGCATTGTGATCTTTCCATCTCAAGCTTGTAAAAACTTTTTTTTCTTTCTTCGTTATGTTTTTAACATCTTTTGGCCATTCGTTGCCACTCTCAACAATCTCCCATAGCCCTTTGGAGATTAACTCTTCTTTCTTTCTACTACTTCATCTTTCATAACTTTCATTTGTGAGAACGAACGACATAAACAGTAGAAATCCCATGATTTCGACCAGGCTCCAATACCAATTTGTAGAATTGAGAAGCTCTGATACCAAGTTGTAAAAAACTAATAAGAAGAGAAATTATTATGGAGAAGGAGGAGGATACACAATAAAATTTGTTTACTTTTATAATTCAACTTTCATTACAACACTCTTTCTTTTTTTCTCAGACTTATCCCCTCTCTCACTCTCTCTTACTCACTTTCTATTACAACCACACAAAATGACCACCCATATTTATATAGTGGTCTACATGACCTTACAACTCAATAGACACCATTTCACTAATTGACACGACCCTTTACCAATTACATATTAAATAGACACAACACTTAACGAACAAATATGATTCTTAACTCTAAAGACACATCACTTTACAAACTGCCACTTATCCCTTCATTTTATTATTCTCCATTAATAAAGTATTTAAAGTTTACCAACAATAATGTTTAAGGAATCCAGTTGGATCCCTCCAACCTATTTCCCTGCATTCATAGATGTTAATCAATGTAAATAACATCAATTTCATTTCAATATGAGATATCAAAATAAATAGAATGAATATTTAACCAACGATTTATATATATTTATATATATATGATTTCAACCAATAAATTAGCAACTCATCCAAACAACCATCACACACCATTCAATCATCATATATCAATTTTAAAATATGTTTATAAAATTAGAAAACTGGACAGAGTTAGTGAGTTTACTCACATTGGTCGTTAATTGTTAAATAACGATTAACGGTTGTTGATTCAGATCAGACGTTTTATTTCATCTTGAATTCAAATGAGCTCCAAATCGCTCCAAACTAGTTCCATTGTGTAGCCTGCGTCCATACGATCCCAACGAATCTTATTTTGCTTGATTCTGATCACCTAAGCAAAAGTTATTAACACTATAAGGTTTGACGAATTTAATATAGTTTTAAATTACTAATTACTCTTATTAACTCTAATTACCATTATTTAAACTAATCGCAGGTTTAGCCCACTTAAGTATTTCTTCCCCAGGCAAACAAATTTGAAGCTACTTCTTTCTCAACCCATTTCCGACTTTTGCCTCCACCGAACTCCCGCTCTGCTTCACCATTTCTCAAACTGAGATCACCGTTGCACTTCCCTTATGAATCTCCATCATCATATGTCCATCTTCCTCCACTCGAACATCTCCACAAGTATCCGACTTCTCCCATCCTCATCGTTGTCTAGTGACAGTGCGCCGCCAATACCCTTCACTACTTCATGCTTTAAACTCAAACAACTTCCATAGAGTTGCTCATCAAAATCTCTATCATCTCATCCTAGTTTAAGGCAACTCGCACCATCCATGTGGTTCGCGACTTCTACAGCAACACGCTGTTTACAGAATAATGATCGAACCTTTTTCACCACAAAAATCCCAAAATCATGCACGCAAACTCCATTCGAACTCGTGGATCCAGATATCAACTTGTTATTTCACATAGATGCTCCTAATCCCCAAATCATCCAACCCTAGTTGCACGAACACCCGCTGGAAAATAACCCAGCGGAAAAAAAATTGTGTCGAGCCCTTTAAAATTCATATAGATGGGGAGAGTACCATCTCAGCAATCCAAATGTATAAGATTTGTGGATTATTAATTTCTATACGAATTTCTGTTGATTTAATCTCTCTAGTTTTGTTTGTTATTGGAGAAATGTGGCGGCTGAAGTTTGGTTGACTATGAAAAGTATAAGATTAGGGTTAGGGAAGGGTAAGTGGTATATATATTAGTTAGGTTGGCTTCTAGAGTAAGATTCGTAATCTAATATAATAATTTGTATTGTATCATTGTTTATATTTATGGTTTAAAAATTCGAATGATCACATACTATACCCAATTTCGATGAAAAAGGACACATAACTATAGTTTGACATTACGAACCGAACGAAACTTGTTTCGTCGAATTCCGATTCCATTTGCTCACACAACATTATTTTAAAGTCAAATTATTGCTCGATTCACGATTAAATTGCCCACTGTCACAAAACAACTCCGATTGGCGTGAAATTTGAAATCCAGCAATAATTAGTCATTACAGATTTAATAAAATTCGTTTCATCGAAAACGGAAATCGTTTACAAAATTGGCTATTTTTAAGGTTTGAATAAACCAGTATAATATTAATATATTTGAAAACAAGTAAATTTGAAAACAATAAATTGTTATTATTGTATATATCCAAATAGAATATCATATAGCTACAAAATAAACATACTTGGATTTATAACTCAATATTTCGAAAACCGAGTTAATCGATATTCAATTTATATAAAAACCCATTTATATTATTAAATAAATCGTTATAATTTGTAAATGAATCCATAGCGACTTTTTGGAAATTTGATTTGAACAAAACTTACAATCTATACTTCCATTATAAAAATACAGTTAAATAGATTAGAACGTTTCTTGTTTTAAAGAAATCCGACTTATAACGAATCTTGTTTAGTCATTTAATGTTCAAAACGTATTATCACGAACTACCGCGACATTACGAGCTCGATTATAATTATATTATAATTAATACATTCAAACGCCGTTTATATATAGAAATCCATTATTATAATTAAATTATAAACTGAATTAAATCAGTTAAATAATCCAATTCACACAATACTGTGAATTCTACTATTTTCGACCATTTCGGAATTTATAATATATCCCACTATTTATATTAGCTAAATAATCAAAATTATTTAACTCAAGTTATCGATATCGCCAAACTGATACTTAAATAATTAAATGAATTAATTATTCAACCGTTAAAAATACGGGACTACAATTGCTATATGTTGATTTCTATTTAAGTTCAGTTTAGTTGTTCATTGATGCAGGTTATTTACTTTATAACTGGGTTGAACGCATACAGATGAATCGTAGATGATGCATTTTATAAACCGATGTTTGATGCACTCATTCCAAAAACAATTCCCATTCAAAATTTTATTTATCAACGTTATCACACGTGTTGCTGCTCTGAATTGCTAATACATACAAATTTTGTTGGTCCCTTCTCTTTCGAGTAACAACGGGTTTAATTTTGGTTATATATTATATCCACCTTACTATGCTCACTTTCCGTTTGTTATATAGTGACTTGCTTCCTTTTAATAACCTTATAATTTGCTTCTTACAGTCATACAAAGTATTGATTCTTACGGTCAGATGTCAAGTTGCTTTAATGCATGCTTATTCTTTAATTGTTTTATCCACTTAAATGTGCAATTTGAGAGAAATTTCTAATCTATACGACCACTTACGGGTGTGACTTCCAAATGAGTTACGGACATACATACATTCTTCTCTTAAATCTCAGATAGATTATTCAATAATATTGCTAATTTTACTTCGATAGGATGCACATATCTTAATCAGAAATTTAAAATCATACAAAATTACTTTTCCTAATTGAGTCCTAATATGATTAGACCTTTTTACAACCAACATATACTTTATCATCTAACTCTACATACTTGAAATGAGTGGTTTTTTTAATGATCCAGCAAGTTTTATGCCCGATTTACCTAATTTCTCATTTTTTTACATAATGATAATGAGAACTTGTTTTATTTATTCATCTTCAACTAAGCAGTTACAACACCTGAATAAGAACATTTACCAAATTACCTAACGGCCGTAGAATCATTTCCTGTAGGTGTCTTTGTTAACATTGTATAAACCAACAAAATTTATATTTTAACCAAATTTATGCTAGAGGTAATAAGGGAGAATGACAAACTTTGCCGAAAAATTAGGCTGAAGGACACCAAGTTTTATTTTTAGTCCGAAGGACAAATTTTGAACCAAAATTAAGATGAAGGAAAATGCTAAATGTAATTAGCATTATATTCAATTTTTTACACTACACGAAAATGCTAGTTTTAACTAGCATATTCAGTTTTACACTGCAGAAAATGCTAATTATATTCAGCATTGTCCTTCAGCCTAACTTTTTCAAAGTTTGTCCTTCGGCCTAAAAATAAAACTTGACGTCCTTTAAACTAATTTTTTTCCAAAGGTTGTCCTTATGCCTATTTTCCACTTTATGCTATCCAAAAATATGTTCTTATGTAGGATAAAATAAATCTGGGAATACCTTGACAACTGTTATCACAAAAATTCGAAAAATTGACCTTTACATATGGATCATTTGTAAAGTTATAGTAAATACATGTAAGCGGAACGTGTAGTTCCTAACTCATATGTTTCAAGTCAATGCTTATAAGTTATCAAGTAAAGTGATAAGTTATTCTGCTATTATAAAATATATCTTGAAAACCGAATTACATACATGTTTTCTATTGGTAAATAGAATGGGAATGAAAAATATAGAAAAGATCTTTTACTCATTAACATATTAAGTGCAAGGATGAACATAGAAAATGTATGAGGAATTTTAAATGGTAATAGCTGAACCTGCACTCAATAGCTCTTTATGTATATTTCCTAACAGAAACTTAAATTACAAGTTCATTTAAAATAAACATATAGCAATGCATGAAATATGATGACCAAATAGTAAATAATATGAGTAATACTATCAAAAACATTTACAATGAATGATAAATGAAAACAGTTAAAGATCAAAGCTGGGCCAAAATTCTGTTGTATGTTGTAATGCTACAGTTTTTATGGCAATTTGCAAATTTTAACAGGGCAGAGCATCTGATTAATAAGAAAAATTGAATCAGTTCAATGCACATATGAATTATTATGTATGCTTCTTTGTGTAAGTGCAGCATGTTATAATTTCTTCAACACCTGTTAAGTTCAAATGTAATAAGAGCGGTAATAGTTTACATAATCTATCAACCAAAAATGTTGATTATGTTCATAATGCAACTTAATCTTTTAAAGTGTTGACAGGTCAGGTGGGAGGCGGTTGCATATAAAATAATTGGATTTCTAGCCGAAAACAGAAATATTATATACTCAAAAGTGTTATGATTTTTGTGCATATGCGGAAGCGCAATAAATAGGATCTAGATTTGCAGATTGAACACCAATCTAATCTAATAGCAATTATTCTATTACATCAACAAAATAGTAAATAACTATAGCAGTAAAACAAAGAGACACAATATTTATACTGGTTCCACTATCCTCGAGATAGTGTACGTCTAGTCCAATAGAGAGAGATTTTATTCCACATGAGAGAATTATAAGAGATTACAAAATAAGAGTTTACATATCCAAACCTCAATCAGGTTTAACAGGAAGAGACACCATTGGGGATCACTGACTCCAGGCCAGGATCGGTTTACATTAAAGTCTACCCCTCAATATATAGTCAGTGCAAATCTATGTGAGTCATCAATTAAATTACCAATATAGGGTAATAATATAATGGAGGCAAATTACCATAACAACAAATGTGCAAACAAACGAAGTAAATCAATCCATTTCTTTAGCATAGATGGAAGAAATTAATCCCTTCATTTATTTCTCTACCACCTCATCAAATGCAATCAATGCATTCCCATTATAAAAAAAATTTACTTTTCATTCTTTGCAAATTTGTTCCAATCAATTTGTAATTTTGTATCACCAAATTTAACACTCCACCTTGATGCAAAATCACATATCTCCAGCACTCCACCTTGAGTCAAATTCTCTTCTCATCATAAAACTCTTCAACAGAACTCCAGCTTCAATCAAAATCTCACAACGAGATACACCAAAAAATGAATATTTACCAAATGGGTTCCAGCAAAGCCACCCCCCATCACACAATCGTTAACGATCTCAGACTACGTCCCCGCCCGCCAACAAAATGTTGCAAATATCCAAAATGAAAAAAGGCAGATTCCAAAGTAATCTCAACACCACCAAGACCAAAAAAATTATTCTCTCAATTAAAACCAACCTCAATTTCAAGGCAACGAGATACACCCAGTCGATTTGAAAGGACTATGACCACACCTCAATTACAAACACAACCCACCGCCTGCAAAAGATGCATCTACCACCTGAGCTGCACCGTGCATCAACCAACGCTCTAAAAGTTCTTGCAATACCACAAGATCTCCATCGTCTTTGTGGATTTCAAAACTCGACATCCGTCTTTTGTTTGACATGATCTCTTCATCTCCGGGATCCTTCGAGCATCATCAACATCTAGACCCTTGTCGATACCATGATCCTCCACCTTAGGACCATAAGTAGTGACCATATTAACCTCTCCACCTTGTTGTGGACTAGGTTCTTCAACCGTCACCCGCCTTCTTCTTCGTCTTCTTCTATCTTCCCTCATCCATATCAGAGGGCTTCTTCATAATAAACTCCATATCACGTCAAAGTTCCCAGATTGGAATGCTCTTCACTCTCGACATAATCTCCTCCACCAAAGTCTCCTTTTCTCCAAAATAGTAATAGCATAATCACCACTGAATCTACCAACCTTTGTAGAAATAATTGATGCTCAATTTAAAACAAATAACCTGGCTCTGATACCAATCTGTTATGAAAATTGAGCATATGCGGAAGCGCAATAAATAGAATCTAGATTTGCCAATTGAACACCAATCTAATCTGATAGCAATTATTCTATTACATCAACAAAATAGTAAATAACTATAGCAGAGAAAAAAAGAGACACAATATTTACACTGGTTCCACTATCCTCGAGATAGTGTAAGTCCAGTCCAATAGAGAGAGATTTTATTCCACATGAGAGAATTACAAGAGATTACAAAATAAGAGTTTACATATCCAAACCTCAATCAGGTTTAACAGGAAGAGACACCATTGGGGATCACTGGCTCCAGGCCAGGATGGGTTTACATTAAAGTCTACCCCTCAATATATAGCCAGTGCAAATCTATGTGAGTCATCAATTAAATTACCAATATATGGTAATAATATACTGGAGGCAAATTACCATAACAACAAATGTGCAAACAAAGGAAGTAAATCAATCTGTTTCTTTAGCATAAATGGAAGAAATTAATCCCTTCATTTATTTCTCTACCACCTCATCAAATGCAATCAATGCATTCCCATTATAAAAATATTTACTTTTCATTCTTTGCAAATTTGTTCCAATCAGTTTGTGATTTTATATCACCAAATTAAAAAAAAGTGTTGACAACTTATGTTTTTTTAAAACATAATCAACTAATCTACACCAGAAAAAACTCTTCGTCATTTCCATCCCACTCGTGATAGTTCCAATTGACGCACAACAAAATTTCTAATTTTTCCCTATATCTTTTTTCGCCTCTGCCAAAAGGATGGTTACATTAGTTATCAATTTCATCTCCACAACAACATAGCTGAATCAAATGTAACATAGATTTCAAGATGCGTCTTGGTGATACTACATGAATTCACAAGTTGGAGTGGATCAAATCTAAATAGAAGGTGATTTTCTTTTTGGATGTTTAAAGTCAGAGTTAACAAACCATCTGCCGTAGGTGTCAGGAACAAGGTTGCCATGGCCATGGCTCTCAAATAGAAAGTGTATGCATCTTAATTTCTTTTCAAGTTTTTTGTTACGTGCATATAGTTGTCTATAACTTTTAAATATAAAATATCGAAGTTATATGTTTATAAGTCTTCTCTGGATGCTGGATATTTGATTCTTTGCATCATTGACAATTAATAAATAAAGAATTTAATCCATGCATTAGTAACAATAATGAACCTGTTTTGATTAAGAATAAGTTTAACAAAACTGTATTTACTGTGGATCATATTATATAATTCTGAGGTCATAGAAAAATAAAGAAAAAAATTGCAATTGCTTGTACCTCTAAAACGAGGGTGAAATTTTATCAATATAATTGTGATGATGTGTTGTAACTGGATTGACTTCACCACATATTACTTCCTGTCAACCTCAGCAAGTGATTTACATAAAGTACTTGCATATGCCTATATTTATTTTTGTAAATACATGCGCACACAAAGGATAACGAATTCGTATTCCAGTGCATGCATGCATTACTATATATATACATCCTTATTGTAGATCTATTAGAAATTTCAGTTATATTAGTTTTTTACAAAGTTTATACCTACTTTAACCCTTTTAGATCATAATAACTTCAATGGTGCAATAATGGTACTTTCGTTCACCATTTAGTTCTCAGTATTGAATTTGCAGCCTTTTTGAATATCAGTATTTAGTTTCCACTATTATATATATATATATATATGCGTACATAACCATAGGTATATATATAACTAACTCACCTTTCTACATATACATCAACGAATATAGTTAATTACATATGTGCACATGCACATATATGTTATGAATAGATAGATAAAAGGGTACTAAAAAAATGATATCTACCTTTTTTAAAACCATCTACCTATCCATGTCTTCATTCCGTCTGTTATTACTTTATTCTTTAAGTTTGTACTCGAACTTCATCTTTCATCATCTGTTTGTGACTTTTTATCAATTTGTATTTATCCATATACCGATTCAATGCGTCTGTTATTCGTTTATTTGTAACAAAACTTCCTTTTAATCATCTGTTATTTGTTTGTTTGTTTGTAGCAAAAATTCCTTTAATCATTTGTTATTTGTTTGTTTGTAGCAAACCTTTTCATATTTCCATTTTCATAAAATTATACTTAGATATATACACGTCCAATTTAGTATAGGAAGAAATGGGTATAACACTAGGACAAAATAGAAAAGAGAGATTATACTTTACACCACCACTTCTAATAGACATAATTTTTTCTTTTGCTTTTAATCTCAGTATACTCTGATGCAATAATGCATGTTCATTTTCCAACAGTGAACTTATCATTGTTGTTAAGCATATTACATATTTGTAGTTCTTTTTCAATGTTTTTTTATACGTGACATAGTGTTATGTTATGATATATTAATATATGTATGCGGATGAAAAACTACGAGGGAGAGTGCAGGCGTGAGGGAACTAGCTCGATAAATTTGAATAAAGTTGAAACTTGATTTAGATGTGATATGAAGAAAGCATAATAAAATAGTTGTAGTTTAGCGTGATTCTGTTCGAGGATCAGGTCAGCTAGGCAACTGCCTTCCCCGGGTGAGGCCAAAGATTACTATTTTATATTTTACGTTGCATTCATTATTTGCAAAAACATGCTAATGTGCCATTGGTGGAAAATCCCCCTACCATCGGTGTCATGATTTCAATTCCTTCTTCATCATTTTTTTTTCATAACTTTCCGCACTTGAATTTTGAGTTGCCTAGCAAAACCCAACCATTTGACCCAGCCTTGGTTCTTGGCTAATAAAATTCTAAAACCACAATGAAATAGTTTAAAGTATTGTACACTAATACTTGCAATATGTATCCCTTGATAATTTTTTGAAATGGTTATGGACTTTATGTGATAGTGTACTAAGGTTCTGTATGTGAAATAGCTCCGTTGACCATTTTATTTCTAATATGTATATTAATTATGTAAGTTTCTCTTTATTTTATACGATTTTTGGTAAATAAAGAACTCCCATTTGCATTAGCAACTGGAGGTTCACTGATTCCACATCTACAAGAGTTAGAGACTGTGCTAGGGTTGAGATGCTTGATAAGCTTAATATGCAGATGTTGACTGGATTTTGGCTATTGTTCTAACTGGGTGGATGTTGGTTTCTCTTTTTTTGCTATGTAAATGTTTATGTATATGCTAGGTTGGAACCTTTTTTGTACTTTGCTGTCTCTTTTTTGCATGCTGGGTGTATTTTAGTTTGTTCTTTGAAAATGTTTGCATGCATGCTATTACTCTGTTATCTAGACTATTTCGTTCGAACCTTTTGTATGTTGTATGTATATTTTCAGTTGCAATAAAATGAAGGCGTGAATTAGTTAATTCACTACTTTTTTCATCAAAAAAAAAAAAAAAAAAACAAAGAACTCCCATTTATATATGCTTCACTTTAATTTTATCTTTTAGTAGAAAGGATACATATGTTTTACAAGATTGCGTATATTAATAAGGATTGACATATTCTAAGTCGATCCCTGCATATGATATGCCATAATATGAGGAAATAATATAAATATCATTAATGATATTTATATTATTCCCTCATATTATGGCATACCATTTATACGTACTGCTACAGTTACGGAATAATAATGCTTTCCATTCAGCAATCACAAATATATAAAGTTACAAGATGCATGCAGTCATACGTACTGCTAGAATTCTGGAATAATATCATTAATGGTATTTATACTATTTCCTCATATTATGGCATACCATTTATACGTACTGTTACGGTTATGGAATAATATCATCAATGATATTTATATTATTCTCTCATATTATGACATACCATTTATACGTACTGCTACAATTACGGAATAATGTCATTAATGATATTTATACCATTTGCTCGTATTATGGCATACCATATGCAGAGATTGACCAAAACGGTCGGCCAAGATGAAAGACTGATTTTGCTAACCAATGTTGTGAAGGAGGTACGTGGTAGTGGCTTGGTGAGGGCATCCTCAAGATGGTCATTAGTGGAGAATTAAGAGACCCGTAATTTTCCACTTTGCACATTCTATCTGATAAAATGTTAATCCAATCCCCGATGCTTCATTTTAGAATGAAAAACCGGATTAGCACTCACATATGTAGCTCCAACATTATCACTATAGATGATTGGCGCGAGAGCGAGGTTATGACCAAGATCCCTGAATAAATTTCCTACCCAAAGAATTTCGGCAGTAGCATTTGCCACTGCCCTATACTCGGCCTCGGTAGTTGATCTAGGTCTTGTACGCTGCTTCTTTGACGTCCAAGAGATAGGATTCTTGCCCAAATAGACTATATATGTTGTTGTAGAAATGTAGTCGTCTTTGTCATGAGCCCAGTTCGCATCAGAGTAAGCATGGAGAGTGAGAGGTGAATCTTTGTGTATAATTAAACCCATATTAGATGTACCACTTCGATATCGAAGAAGACGATGTAGAGATTGCATGTGTTCCTCGTTGGACGATACATGTATTAAGCTAATTTGTTCACTGCGAATGCCACATCAGGCCTTGTTAGACATAAATATTGTAAACTATCTATCAGAGTACAATACTCGGTAGGATCGTTGAGAAGATTTCCATGTATAGTTAACGGAGGATAAGTTGCTAATCGTGTTGCAACTGGTTTTGCATCGTCCATATTAGCTTTGCACAAAATATCAGCAATATACCTCTTTTGACTCAAGAAAATACCTTTTGGATGAGGCACTACTTCCACTCCCAGGAAGTAAGACAATTTTCCAAGGTCTTTGAGTGAGAAACGTGCTGCCATTTTTTTTATAAAATCTTCCAGAGCATGAGTTGCATTACTTGTAACAATAATTTCATCCACATAACCCAACAGATAAATTTATGTGGATGATATTATTCTTACAAGTAATGCAACTCATGCTCTGGAAGGTTTTATAAAAAAATTGGCAGCACGTTTCTCACTCAAAGACCATGGAGAATTTTGTTACTTCCTGGGAGTGGAAGTAGTGCCTCATCCAAAAGGTATTTTCTTGAGTCAAAAGAGGTATATTGCTGATATTTTGTGCAAAAGCTAATATGGACGATGCAAAACCAGCTGCAACATCATTAAAAACCCATCCTTCGTTAACTATACATGGAAATCTTCTCAACGATCCTACTGAGTATCGTACTCTGATAGGTTGTTTACAATATTTAAGTCTCTCACAAGGCCTGATGTGCATATATCAAGGTTTGGCTGAGATGAAGTAGAGGAAAGCTCAGCAGTGTTATTAGGAGGTTGAGATTAGTTTGTAGCGGATATAGGAGATGAAAGGGGTGAAGTGGGGAATAAGGTAGGAAATGTGCTGGAAGGTGAGTTAGGTTGCAATAAGTGAAAAGAGGAAGATTGAGCATTTGATAATATAGATAATGTGAGAGGTGCACATTGTTCCACTAGGTCAGACAAGGTGGTAGTTGAATTATTAAGTTTAGAAAAAGGAAAAATGTTCTCTTTGAAGTGAACATGACCAGAAACATAGACACAATTAGTGTTTTATTTGAGATAATAGTATGCACTTTGAGTAGGTGAATAACCAACAAAAATACATAGTTAAGATTTGAGTTAAAGTTTGTGAGAATTGTAGGGTTTAAGCCATGGGTAGCAAAGACACCCAAAACTTCGAAGCTTGGAATAATTAGGATATTGGCCGAATAATTTAAAGTTGGGTGACACATTGTTTAGAGTTGGCGTGAGAAGTCACTTAATCAAGTAAACAACTATTGAGCAAGCATTTGTCCGATATTCAAGGGGAATTTTAGCATGAATTAAGAGTGATAGAAATGTCTTAACAATGCGTCGATGTCATCGCTCCAAATAGCCATTGTGTTGAAGGATGTGGGGTGGAGTTGTGAGATGCAAAATTCCATCGATGGGCAGGTAGTTATGTAGGCTTTCATACTCACCATCATTGTCCGAGTAGAGAGTTTTGAGAGGCAGTTGAAAGTATTTTTCAATTAGAGCTTTATAGCGAATGAATGCGTGTTTTGCATCTAATTTTCATTTCAAATTATACAATCAAATGTATTTAGAAAAATGATCAACAAAATAAGATAATATTTAAAGCCATCATGAAAGTACATTGGTGTTGTCCAAAGATCGGAATAAACATACTCAAGTGGGGCAGTAGACACAATAGAGGAAGTAGAAAAAGGAAGTTTATGACTTTTGTAACGGGCACATGAATTACAATCTAAAGTGGAGATACTAGGAACATGAAGTTTATTTTTGGAAACAATTTGCCTAAAAGCATTATGAGATGGGTGCCCTAAAAGATGATGCCAATCAAGTGAACTAGTTATGCTTGCGTAGACTGCAGGGGTTGTGTAACGACCCGGATTTTTGGTCTGTTAGTTTCAAATATTTAATATTTGTTTAGTTGATAATATAAATTAATTTTTATATTGATTTATAGATTTAATAATCGAAAATATAATTTAATTTAGAATATATCGAATTATTTTAATTCAAAATATAATTGAAGATCGAAGTTAAAAACTGAATCAAAATGATACAAATGATATTAGATCCAAAATTGGCTCTAACACCCAAACTAGTAAAGATTCTAATGAAATGAAAACTAAAACGAAGAAAACACACAATTTATTGTGGTTCAGCGTTAAATAGCCTACGTCCACTTTTGTTTTCTTTTTTGATTAATGTCTTGAATGCTAGTACAATAATGATTTTCACTCAATTCTCACTCATTTCATACATTGATTCACTCAATTTCCTTCACAATATGATTTGAAAGATGATTGTAGGCTGAATAAGTCGATAAAATTCGGGTTGCAAAGGAGTTTCAATCCTGAAAGTGCCAAAAGATCCTTCCAAATTCCTCTTGATGGTGTATTTATAGGTGGAAAATGTTCCTGGAGAGGGATCGGTCCGGATCCACGTGGCACCAATCCCGTTGCTATCGGGTTCGGATGGATTGTGGAGGTGACAACACACCAGGTTAGTGTTGAATCAAGGAATTCATGGCATTTTGACTAATGATAAGGAGAAGTTCAAGATCGTCAAAAAGAAGAGATTCAATGGTATTGAAAGATAGAGGTTGATTATTTAGTGATTTAATTGTGTTAAAATTGTTAAAATCTATCCTCAAATAATCATATACCTCAGTAGTTTGAATATATATATATATATGAATGCACATTCATTGTGCATAATGTCAGAAACCGGTCGACCGGTTTCAAATTATACGGTCGACCGTTTCTGGGCAGAAATGCACAATGAACGTGCATACATGTATATAACGTATATATATTCAAATACCGGTCTACTGGTTATTTTTTACCTGTCGACTGGTCTATGAACTGAAAGCAACTCTTCGTACAGACATCTTCATTCATCAATGGTTGCTTCCTTTTCTTTTCATCAAAAATCATTTCTATTCAATACTTCTCTTCACCAATGATTGCAACTCCTTATCCTCTATAAATACAACATGAAATCTTCAATTTAATTTAAACTAATTCTTTCTATCTATTCTATCTATTGCTGATTTCATTTTTGATCATTCAAAGCACTCAAAAGCTCATAATCTTCTTATATCGCTGTTGAATCCTAGAATCTACATATTATTCTTTTGATTCAAACACGATATCATCTTCCATATCTTCACGAATTCAAATTCTATTTGAGGATAAGATTATAGGAAGGTTGTACAAGAATTGACAAATTCGTGTTATTAAGAACACACATTGTCAAATTACAAGTATACTCATCTTGTGTGAAGTCCTCGTTGTTGTGAGAGGCAAAGTTGTGCAGTCCTCGTGTGTAAGAGGCGTGAAATCCCGTTCGGCTGCTTGGGTGTTGTGAACCTGTTCCTCCGGGTGAAGCGAGGTAGTTGTTTAGTGAAAATCCAGAGAGAGGTCTGGGACTGGACATAGGACGGTGCTCCGAATCAGTATAAAAATCCCTGGGGATTAGCTATTACTTTATACTTGAATATTGTTTGTCATATTACACGATCCTTGTGAGTGTATTATACTTGACAAGTACGCACACACAATTTTCAATTGGTATCAGAGCATTGGTTCATGAACGCCTTGTTTATCCGTGCTACAGAAAAATGACGCCATGCGTTCTAAGAGAGTCAACCAGTCGGACGTAAGTTTTTGTTTTAAGTTTTATTTTTGTCTTCGATTTCTTGTAACTTAGTTTAAATCCTTGTTGTTTTGAAATAAATTCAATTCGTACGTTGATATAGAGCTTCGTATAAATTCAGAGAACCAGAAAAACAAATCTTAGTAAAAACGGTCGACCGCTATATATTCACCAGTCGACCAGAAATGTCTCTGGAAAACTTGATTTTCATGCTCCGGTCGACCGATAAAACGTTACCAGTCGACCGTTTAAGTCACTGAAAAAATTTCTGCTTTTCCATGAACCAGTCGACCGGTGGTATTTCGACCAGTCGACCGGAAAACTCTCTGGAAATCAACTTTTCACTTACCATTCGACCGATTGAAATCCAACGGTCGACCGGTAACATATTTTTCTGTTTTTAAAAACCCTCAATCATCACGTCGGTTCCCTATAACTCACCCATTCGTATTCCTTTTATTCCTCAAACTATCAAACCCTTTGAACACCATCAAAAATTCCAAATTTTCAATCACTCAAACTATCATGGCTCCTCCTCAAAAGCGATTAAAGTAATCAAGTTCTACTCAACTCCAGCCTATTGATTCCAATATCAAACAATGGCTTATGGATCCAATTGCAGTAAAATGTTGGAATGCTATGAAGGATTACACCATTCACAAAGGTTCTTTCATAAATCTCTCTGATTTTATTCTTTACGATGTCGAAGAATTATCGGTCAAGGCTTGTATAAAATCACTCCTTACCTTTGATAAGAACAACATAGAAATAAATCATATTATGATTAAGTTGTTCTATGCCAATCTTAACCCGGAGAAATTCATTCTGTCTTTGGTCTGTAGTATGTGGTCAGCATGTTTTTATTTCAAAGGAAAGAATGGCCATGGTTCTCGGTTCTCCTAATAGTGGAAGGGAATTTTCTTCATATTTTTGTACTGTTCACACTCGTGATAAAGTTAGTCACCTTTTTATTGAGGATCACAAAACCAGTACAAAAGCGATTAATCTACGGCCTCCTGCTCGAGTTTTACACCATGCTATCACACACTCCTTACTGCCAAGGATTGGTAATTTTGATGCCATATATAAAGAGAATTTCAAGGCATTATATGCGATATAGAGATTAACTGGATAAGCATGATTTTTGACGAAATTTTTCTTGTGAATGATCGCACAAGACCACATATTTTTTACAATGAATATGTCATGAGGTTATTACTCAATTGTGGTCTCAAGTCTTACGAGTCTAAAATCTCCAAGCCAAAGTGCATCGATAAAGCAACTAGAAAAAGAATGAAGCTTCCTGAACCTTGTGTGAATATCATTCCTTTCGAACAATATCAACACCAAGTTTCCCATGAAACCACTTCTTCTAAGGCCCCAAAACCTAAACCGGAAGAGGTCAAACTCCTTCAACCATCATCGTCTACAAAAGATTCACTAGCACAAATTGCAAGGAACCAATTCCTTCTCGAAGCGAGACTTAAACGTACCGACACCAAACTCGAACGTTTGGATACAAAGCTCGATAAACGCTTCTCGAAACTTAAGACTTTCTTTGGTATTCTTTGGGATGCAATTTCATGTGCATCGTCCTCCTCCTCTACCCAAATACGAGACCCTGGAAAACGTCCCATGCCTCCTACATTTACATGGTCATCATCTGAGGAAGGCACAAGTTCTGAAGTAACTGTTGGACGTGGTCGTAGGGCATCTGAGACCGAGGAGGAAGACGAAGGAAACAACGAAGACGAAGGAGACAAGGAAGAAGGAGGAAACAAAGAGATTGATTGGGATACTACGGAATCCGACTCTCCATCTCAGTAGTTTGTTTTCATTCTCGCTTTATGATACTATGTTTTTTATTTTTATACAAGATTTAAATCAACACTTGTACATAAATAGTGTTGTATTTATTTTGGTTTTTTACGTATTAACTATTAGGTACATGACTTGATTATGGTATGTCTGGTGTGTATTGTATGCTACAATCTTTATGTTTTTTTTCATGCTTTGGTTATGATATTTGTGTGATCACTACTCCTTTTTGTCGATGACAAAGGGGGAGAAAAATGTTACTAACAATATGTTTTGCAGATTCTTTTAAATATGTATTTCAGGGGGATTATATATTCAGAGGGAGCTATAAATACTTTTATAGCTATGTTGTCATCAATCAAAAAGGGGGAGAATGTTGAATCAAGGAATTCATGGCATTTTGATTAATGACAAGGAGAAGTTCAAGATCGACAAAAAGAAGAGATTCAATGGTATTGAAAGATAGAGGTTGATTATTTAGTTATTTTGTTGTGTTAAAATTATTAGAATCTATCCTCAAATAATCATATACCTCAATAGTTTGAATATATATATATATATATGAATGCACATTCATTGTGCATAATGTCAGAAACCGGTCGACCGGTTTCAAATTATACGGTCGATCGTTTCTGGGCAAAAATGCACAATGAACGTGTATACATGTATATAACGTATATATATATATTCAAATACCAGTCTATTGGTTATTTTTTACATGTCGACTGGTCTACGAACTGAAAGCAACTCTTCGTATAGACATCTTCATTCATCAATGGTTGCTTCCTTTTCTTTTCATCAAAAATCATTTCTATTCAATACTTCTCTTCACCAATGATTGCAACTCCTTATCCTCTATAAATACAACATGAAATCTTCAATTTAATTTAAACTAATTCTTTCTATCTATTCTATCTATTGCTGATTTCATTTTTGATCATTCAAAGCACTCAAAAGCTCATAATCTTCTTATATCGCTGTTGAATCCTAGAATCTACATATTATTCTTTTGATTCAAACACGATATCATCTTCCATATCTTCACGAATTCAAATTCTATTTGAGGATAAGATTAAAGGAAGGTTGTACAAGAATTGACAAGTTCATGTTATTAAGAACACACATTGTCATATTACAAGTATACTCATCTTGTGTGAAGTCCTCGTTGTTGTGAGAGGCAAAGTTGTGAAGTCCTCGTGTGTAAGAGGCGTGAAATCCCGTTCGGCTGCCCGGGTGTTGTGAACCTGATCCTCCGGGTGAAGCGAGGTAGTTGTTTAGTGAAAATTCAGAGAGAGGTCTGAGAGTGGACGTAGGATGGTGCTCTGAACCTGTATAAAAATCCCTGGAGTGATTTTTCCTTTTTACTGCATTTACTATTATATTGTTCTGTGATTAGCTATTACTTTATACTTAAATATTGTTTGTCATATTACACGATCCTTGTGAGTGTATCATACTTGACAAGCATGCACACACAATTTTTAGTTAGTGGCAAACGTGGGTAGATCGTGGGCATAACCGTTCCGAGTATTAAGGGAACGTGGGAGTGAGTATTTTGATTCTGGATTTGGGTCGGAGAGGAATGGTGTGGGGTTCGGATCGGCCTTATTTTTTTGATCCAGTCAGGCTTGTGCATTATCTTCCTCTACTTTGGATCACTTTGCCTTGGCTAATGGACCTCCGATCCGAACCGACTTTATTGAGTGAGTATCTTCAATATTTGATCTTTTAATCTTTGTGTAGCCTAGTTCACAAAATAGGCTAACATTTTGCCTCCTCAAAGGACGTTTCTGTTGAAGACGAAGCGTGCTTTGACATTATTTGCGTATTGGTCTTTGAATTGGAACTGTTGAATAGTCGTTTCCATTTGCGTGTAGGGATGCGTTGCTTCATAAAGTCGGTTCTCTTGCTGCTTATATATATACACCATGAAATATGCGAATTATTTTCTTCATTTCATGTAATTCAGAGATTTCTCCTTGATGTATAGTGACTCTTCCAGGTAAGCTCCTCGTTTATTTTTTCTTTGAATTCAATTTGCACGCCAAGTCAACGTGTATAATTCCTTTCGGGTTCGGAATCCAACCCAAATCGTCTTTCCTTTTCACTTTGTTTAATATTGGATCAACAACATAACATACGTCCATGGGCTTGTACTACAGTCCGAATGGGATGACAAGTCGAGAATACGAAGGGCCAATGTAAATATATATATAAACCCATCACCTATCTTTTTCTTCCTTCTTCTTTCATTGCTCTCGCCTAGCGGATTTTGCACCGAAACCCTAACTTTCAAAAACCCCAAAATCCTTTCGTTAATCTTCAAATTAAACACTTTGGTAGGTTTAAAAATCTAATTATTTTCATAATAACTGATTTCAGTTATAATTTGCGGTCAATTTGAACAATTTGGGCATGGTGTTTGCTCGGCTTCGACGCCGTGGCCTCGTCTTCCCTTGCCGTCATCGTTGGTGACTCCGCCATCACCTCGAGGCATTGGGAGATGGGATTAGGATCTATTGTTGGATATTTGAGCACATAAGTGCTCTGTCTTAATTAGGGTTTTTGACATGGAGTTGGGTTTGGTGTTGGTTGAGTGAGATGGAAGATGGAGAAGAAGAGGAGGAGGAGAGGAGCTGGGATCGGTTCAGATGGAGAAACGTAAGAGTGAAGGGAAAGAAGGGAGAGAGGTTCATATGACCGGATCGGGTCGGAGTAAAAAGCAAAGAGGGGAAACAAAGCTCACTTGACTGGGTTGGGTCGGAGTGAGAAACAAGAAGGAAGAGAGGCATGGATACTCAAGTCACTCCGGACCGCTCTGAATCCCTACTTCCGAACCGATCCGGTTTTGCTTGCTGGGTGTGAATGTTTGCTTCAGGCTAAAACATGGCTTTGCCTCCCGATCCGATCCCAACACATACACCCGAACTGAACCGAAGCAATCCGTCTTAATGCACAAGAATTTGTCCAATTTGCTAAATCAATGTTTGACATAACCTTCAACTTAAAGAACAGTTAGGATAGCGCCTTACGAACATAAACGAACATCAAGCATTCTGGACATTACTGCTTTATCGAACCTTTGCATCATGCTCTCATGTGTTTACTTTGCATCTTTTGCACACATAGCACACACTTTAGTTCACACACACACACGGGGGGATACGGGCTATCTTACTCTAACTTATGTTATTGCTTCTTCAGTAGTTTAGTGATCATGGCAGAGAGACATTCATTTAGGTTAGCAGAGAAGATAGAAGTTGCAGAAACTTCCGAGAAATTTACTCTTAATGACATATCCTCTCCCTCAAACCCTGAATGGGACAATGAGGGCCCAGATTATGAAGTAGAAGCACACAATAGTGAAATACCTTCTGATAGTGAAGTTTCTCTTGGCGATGAAAAGGAAGGAGGGATAGGATATAATCGAGCTCCTGATGTGTTTGAGTCTGCCTTTATATTGGAGTTACCCAAAGATTCTGTTTAATCGACAATTGATGACGACAGACTTGTTCGAATATGTTTAAAGCATGGGATACTGAAAAGAGATACCCTGGTGCCATCGAAAGCAGATCGTCCCCACAGTCCTCCGGAAGGATTTATGGCAGTTACCCGATTGATGTGTATGGTTGGGGCTATTCCACCATTTCCGCCTTTTATTGTCGACTTTCTGAGACAGATGCGGATTGCCCCCATGCAATTACATCCCAACTCTTATGCTTATTTATACACCTTATATATAGCATACAAAGAGGTTTTAGGTATAGAGCCTACCTTCGATGATGTCCACTTTTTTTATAATTTTAAGCATCGGACTCAAGAGACTCCTTCCTTCTCATATTTTGAATCAGTCCCAAAAAGGAAAATTATTACATCTCCATTTAGCAGCAAGGCTGGCGATTCTAAGCTCGAATGGTTTTATATCAGGCAGCAGCCGGAGTGCGCTAGAAGATAGACCAAATCAAGTAAAACACCGATTTTCTAGATCTCAATTTTAAATGTTCATGCCAACACATTAACCTGCTTTCTTTTTTATTCGCAGTTGATAATCCAAAGCAAATATCAGATCAATTGTACTTTGATCGTTTGCATCGGCTTCTCAATAATAAAAAATTTCTAACCATCGACGAAGTTCTTAAGGATGAGTATCTCCATCATCACTGGTTACTATCCATTACCCATAGCATAGGTCATGGGATGAGTCCATATGTGTACATACCCCCGGTAGACATTATTCCTGAGATAGGCGAGGGCTCGAAAGGTCCAACAATACCTCTTCGGACTTCAGCTTCTCCATCTTCAACTCAGGACGACAAGTTAGCCAACATAGCTGAAAAGCACAGAGAAGGGTACACCGTCCCTGATGACGCTATTTCTCTTGAGAAGTCAACATCTCCTAAAGAGCTGCCAACATATGCTTCTTAAGGAGATGCTCCTACTACCGACAATTCCACATTTAAGGGTTTAGGAAACCTTCCCCTACCTGAAACAATCTATACATCAGAATACTTTGGCACGAACCCTTTGACTTTCGCCTCTTCAGAGGAGACTACTCCCGTGAAGACCAAAGAGCCCGCTCGTGCTAGTCTGGCTTCAGACTCGGGTTTGTTGGGGGGAACACCACTTAGGATGCACTCAGCACATTAGCACCACACATCATAGCACTCACTTCTTATGTGAACACTGATTCTGAATTCCACTTACATTGTTGCGCAGGTACAATGTCTCACTCTTACTACGATGTCAGAAAAATGTGCCGTAGCATTTCTAGGCCTCCTTCCGATATCGAGTATGATCACCATGAGAGCCGGGGCAGAGACGAAAGAAGGCCTCATGATTCTTATCGACCACACACCTCACGCTCTCGTTCCCCCTTCCGGTCGGATCCAGACAGATATAAGAGCTACCAGAGTCGTTGAGGAGAAGATACGTCACAACTTAAAGATTGAACTTCTCCTCAAGACAAACACAGTCGGGAAAAAAGTCCACCAAAACATACCGATTCACGAGACAAACACAAAGTTTCTGAGAAGCGATCTGGAAAGGGTGATATAGCCATCGTCCCGACTAAACGAAAACACGTTGAACTATCATACTGCAAACCTCCACCACTGGATGCTGATTCTAAAGTTAAGCTAGCATATCTGGAGAAGCAGTTCCCAGATCATTACTTTGAGAATCTGACTTTTTTACCTGCACTTGAGCCTATTTCCTCAAAGTGGGCAGATGAGGCTAAAGCAAAGATTGACGCAGTTGAGAAGCAATACTCGGAGATGTTCAAATATTCACGCAATCTCTCCAGAATTATCCAGACTTCAATTACAGACGTTGATTCGATGAAAAAGGCAGTGGATTCCGATGAGAAGGCCTTGAAAAATTTGGAGAAGGACCTAGAAGGCACACAGGCTCAACTCGTCATCGCTCGACTAGACGCCAACAACTTCAAACAGCAATTTGAGGAGTTACAGAAGCGTTATCATGACTTGCTGGAATCTCATAGTCAAGAGCATTTGCAGTTGAAGAAACAAGAGGAAGACGCTAAGTCGGTCAATGTCAAAATGCAACTGGCTTATAATACTCTTGAGCAAGAAAAAGCCGAGTTAGCGAGAAAAAATGTTGAACTGGAGAAACGAAACGTTGACTTGGAGTCCAAGTTAATGGAAGCCGAGAATAGGGCTGCCCTAGCTGAGGGGAATGTGGAGAACATCATTAAGTCTGCTGAAGAGACCCGTAGACAGCTATCAGAGGCTCAGGAAGAAGTGCATGGTTTTGGCGAATTACTGATTGAATTCTTTGCGCACATAATTCGTCGCTGAAACATCTCTTGGATTGAAGACTATCCAACTACCTTAGTTCATGTATGGAGTCAAATCATCGAATGGGAGAAAGAGGAACTTAAGGTGGACTTCGTTGATGAAGATAAACTTATGGAGAAGTATCTGAGAGATGATGAACCGGCACGCCTGGCCGAGGGGCGTCGCCTCATTGCCGCTGCTATGGAGGAGGAGAAGCGCCTGGCCAAACAAAAGAATATCCCTGAGGCTGGTTCTTCTTCCTCTACCGCTGAAACTACTAAAGTCGAGGGATATGATCCCAAGAACCCGGGTATTCCTAAGGCATCTCTTTTATCTCCTATACCTGAATCAGCGTCAGAGACGGTAGTCACCCCAATTGAGAAACCATCGGAAGGTATTTCTACCTTTTCACCTCAATTTGTCAAGGCCGTCTCCACCTTTCATCACATAATTGGGCAATCAATGGAGGATCCTTTATTTTCTCCTGAGTTGATACCTTTTGCTTCTCATTCTGTAGGTGCTGGACCAACCGAGAAGATCGATGAGCCTCAGGGATCCTCTATTAGAGAGGAATCCGTGAAAAAGGCTCAGGGAGGACAGGATAAGCCTACCACTGCCGAATCCGGAGGAGGCACTGAACTGTCTAAGGCCGACACTTCTCATGATGACGAGATGATAGATGCCTTAAAAGATGACAGTGGTAATGAGGGGCATGAAGAAGAACCTGATGTGGCTATAATTGGGGATTCAAAAAGTACCAATGACATTACTTTGGCTGAAATGAAAGTCGATCAAGACAAATGGATGGAGCTAAAAACTGAAGACTTGAACCCCAAAAGCCTTAAGCCCCTTACAGTGGTGGATCCTGGATCAAGGTTAGTCGTTAAGCTTTCAACTAGGTCTATTACAGAAGAGCTTGCTAAAAAATCTTCTCTTGATTCCAGTGTTCCGACTCTTGGGAAGAAATCCACCGATTCTTGTACTTCAACTACAGAGAAGAAGAGGCCAAAGCGTCTTATGACTGATGCTGAAAAAGAGGCTAGGGCTACTCATAAGGCTGCCAAAAAATCCAAGTCTGCTCCAAAGCCCAAGCGATGATGTGCTTTGTTTTATTTTGATATTCAATTGGTCCGCAATTGTTGCAGCGAGTGCAGCCCTCGCATCTTTTGCTTGATTTCCCTGTACAAACTCACGTGTTTGAAAATAAAAATAGTTTATTACCTACAATGTCTGATAGTTGTTAGTTTAGTACTTAAGTAAAAATGCAAATAGACAGCATGTCATATTACAGTTATATAATAAAGTCATTGTTGAGGGGAATATGTGTACACATATATGCCCCCAATCAATCTTGGATAACTGCACAAGAATTATTCAAGATTGATTAAATTCAAAATCCAATTGCCCCCGATTCTCCGACGGGGCCATATTCCTTTTGTCATTGATGCCTATTCTTTCTAGCATCTTTATACTCTCCTGTCCCATAACCAGGTTAGAGTATTGTTGAGGCGGTCTCTCATCCGGGTGCACCTTCATGCCCCAAGGAACGTCGTCTTCCCGTCCTTTATACTCTCTCTTGATTCATGAGAGTTAGAGTTAAGAATGTCATCTTCCCATTCTTTTGCATTCTATCATGCAAGCGGTTATTTTGTTCGCTCCTACACATAGGTTATCTCCAATTTTCCAGATTTAATTTAATGTTTTGTATTTCAGGGTCATGATAGAATGATTGTCAAATATATAGATAATGCAAGAAAGTAAATGACAGACGATATTTTTATAGTGGTTCAGCTAAGTCATAGCCTACATCCACTTCATAATACTTTGTTCATATAAACAGACTTTTTAAGGCAAGTCGTGCCTTTTTACACAGCTTATAAAAACAAAAAGGAAGACATTTCATATTTAGCTCAGATATTGTCATAAGTGCTGAGCATTCCAAGCTCTGGGAATTTCTTCACCGTCCACGGTCGTTAGCTTGAATGCTCCTGTATCAAGCTTACGTTGGATGGTGTATGGCCCTTCCCATTTTGGACCCAGTTGAGTCGAAGGTGGGAAGACTCATTTCAGTACTAGATCTCCTAGTTCAAAGGTTTTGAAGTGAACTTTCCGGTCATAATAACGTGCTACTTGATGTCGATGTCTCGAGGCACGTAAGTCTGCTTCGTCTTTTTTTCTTCAATCATATCAAGGGACTCTAGGAGGAGTGGCCTATTTGTCATTGGGTCATAATACGCGACTCGATGAGAAGGGACTTCCAATTCTACCAGAATCACTGCTTCTAACCCAAAGGAAAGTGAATAAGGAGTATGGCCGGTAGCCATCTTAAAGGTTGTCCTGTAGGCCCATAAAGCTAGTGGCAACTCGTCTACCCATTTGGCTTTGGCCCACTCCAACCGCTTCTTCAGAATAGATTTAATGACCTTGTTTATGGCTTCGACCTGGCCATTTGACTGCGGGTGAGCTACTACAGTGTATCGTTTATCAATCTTGTACTTCTGGCAGAAGTTCCTGAATTCGATGCTATCAAACTGTGTCCCATTATCGGTTATGATGGTCTTTGGTATCCCAAATCGACAAATAATGTTTCTGACCACAAAACTGATTACCTTTCTCGCCGTGATGGTTGTTAAAGGTTCAGCTTCCACCCATTTTGTGAAATAGTCCACGACGACGATCGCGTACTTAGATCCTCCTCTGGCAATAGGTAACAATCAAATAATGTCAATTCCCCACATGGCAAACGGCCATGGGCTTACCATCGACTTGAGCTGAGTTGAAGGCGCTCTGGGAACTTTGGCAAATCTTTGATATCTGTCGCAACGTCGTGAATAATCAGCCGCGTCTTTATTCACGGTAGGCTAGAAATATCCATACCATAATACTTTCTTTGCTAGGGTTTGGCCCCCAGTATGGTCTCCACACTCACCTTCATGTACTTCTTGCAGTACACGTTTAATGTCGTCGTGTGCGATACACCGTAATAGGGGCATTGAAAACCCTTGGCGATAAAGGACGTCATCCTGTAAAACGTATCTTGCAGCCTTGCGTCTTACAGCTCGTCTTTCGCTCTTTTTCAATGGGAGGGTTCCATTCTTGAGAAAATTCTTGATCGATGTCATCCAGGATTCTCTCTCCGGGTCGACTTCCAAGGCTAGTTCCGTTTCTATTAGGTCGAAACTCGGTGATTCCAAAACCTCTATCGGAACCATTTCAGTTTCTTTATGATTATCAGAACTTGCCAGCTTCGCCAGTCGATATGCTTTCTGGTTTTCCGTTCTTGGAATATGCGTTATGCTGTAATGCTCCAAACTTCCCAACAACTCCTTTACCTTTTTGAGATAAGTGATGAGTCGAGGTCCTTTAGTAGTAAATTCTTCCCGAACCTGGCATACAACTATCTTGGAATCACAATATATATCTAGTGTCCTCACTCCCAATTCTTTGGCGAGTTTCAGCCTGGCAATCAGGGCTTCATACTCGGAATCGTTGTTAGTAGCAGCAAACTCTAATCGTAATGCATAGTAAACAGATCGTCCTTCAGGAGTTATTAAAACAACTCCGGCGCCGGACTTTTGATCATTTTTGGCTCCGTCCGTATATAGCTTCCACGGACTAAGCTCTAACTCTTGGTCCAAAGTAACTACCTTGTCACCCACCGTTTCCTCTTCGGGAATTGTAAATTTAGCTATAAAGTCAGCCAATGCCTGCCCCCTTATTGATCTTCGTGGCTGAAAATCCAAATCAAATTGACTTAGCTCGATGTTCCATTTAAGTAACCGCCCTGATGCTTTGGGTTTTTGCAACACTTGTCTCAAAGGTTGATCGGTATATACAACTATTGGGTGAGCCTGAAAATAATGGCGAAGTTTGCGGGAAGCAATCAGGAGGCTACAAGCAAGCTTTTCTATCTTCGGATAATTACGTTCCGCAGCAGCTAACTTTTTGCTCACGTAATATACAGGCTTCTGGACTTTATCTGTAATGACCCAGATTTTCGTAACATCGGAGTTGACTATATACATCATACGTCCAACCCAATTATCACGAAAATACGGAACATTTTTTTATAGAAGAAAGAGATAGAAGAAGAACATAAATAACAACACAGAATCTCACATCGCAGCGGAACAAAATATAATATATCATATCTTTGAAATACAAAATCTTCACTGTATAACATACACTTATCAGAGTACAACACAACGGAACAACTATAACAGGATAACGCTGAAGCCTCCTGCTCCAAGCTCCTTTAGATATATCTGAAAAATTCTGAACTACTTGACTGCCCGTACAAATTTAGGCACCCAAGAGTTTAGGTAGAACAAAACAAAATAAACTCCGGGTCAGTCATGGGACTGGTATGAGTAAACGGTTTAAAACAGTTTCAGAAACTAAATAATATCTCATAAGACCACGCCGTATAACACGGAACGGGTTTTTCCCTTATGAGAATCCAACACTTGACTTATCTTTATATCAAAACTCTTTTGATATTATAATAATGTCTAAATCAAGTAGATAACAATCTAGTGGAACGTTTGCATCTCACGTTCCACATATGTAATATACAATTATAAACCGCAAGCACGTATTGGGTATTTGATTTCCAACTATGACAAGGTATGGAACCACCTTCCGCTGGTATATCTCTAGAGGAGAATACACCGAGTTCAACAAGAACAACTTGCAACTCAGCTACACATGACCGACCACTCATTTCGCTTGAGTGTATCGAATGTATATCACCAACGATTGGGATCAGCAACCGTTTCCCGAATGGGGCAACATCGACAATAGATTTTTAGAAGTAAATGAAACTCTAGATCAGGTGATTATACACCCTAATAGGTGCGACCTACATAGCCATGCTGCCTGCCCGATTTCTGTCATTTACCGGTTGATGAGGCTAGAAGCTACGCTTTATCATCACACCAGATTCACTTCGAATGTCACATCGTCAGATCCATCAAAAATTACTAATTGATGTCTATAACAGTACGTTACGTGTTAGCTAAAAGAAGTTTCCTTCTCCGCTTCCATTCTTGGTATGGTTGAAGGAATCAATGTACGTGACCTTTCTGGAAATACTCAGTCAGACATCCATCCATACAAGTCACCCAAGAACAGGATGAACCGAAGGCACAATTTCTATTAATAGAAAAAGTCCTTGCACTCTACTCCATCTTCGATTATCTTTATATAATCTGATTCGCACGCTACTGCCGATATGGAGTGGTTCTTCGGATAATAATCCAACCGGTCTCTCCATATTGACAACGATGGTCAAAACTCCGATAGTCTGTGATTTAACTATCGAAAAAAAACAAGTGTTTCGATAGTCGATGATTTAACTATCGAATAAAACAAGTGTTCATCCAAACATCCAACAATCACTAAGCCTTTAATTAATATTCCATTAATTAAATCACTTCTCTATTTCTTATCAATATTTGTTAACCAAATATTTTCAATAACCATATTAGCCTTTTACGTTAATTGGAAAACATTTCCATATATCGCCTTCCTTTATTTTCTATACTAGGAAATATTTATTATTCCATTTCCAAGCTTACATTTATTTGGGTTAAAACGGATGTTGGGTAAAACATCGTTACGACAACCCAAATACTATATTCAACTAACTCTCATTCAACATTGATCTTCGAGCCTGAAATCTTACTGTTTATTTGTTAATAATGAAATCAATCAAGTTGGGGTATAACTACCTCTCAGACCTTGACTGAATAACATTTATAACGTCAAAACAGATGTGACTACTTACTCGAATAATCAATACCATACAACTACTGATTCACTTTTAAACACGTATACTCTTCCTCTTTCTATCCTTACTAGATTTTATCCCTAGTCTTCCTTTTTGATTATACTATTCTATTTCTAAGTCCGTTTCCTTATCGACTTCTATATATTTTGATATGTTAATTTCTAACTATCAAATTATCTTAAAAATATTCTATCTCCTTAAATTCCCAGAAAAATTCGCCATAACCTCCTTTGTACCGAGAGCAACGGGAAATTTCAAATAGCTTTCCCGGTCCTTCTCATCTCAAAAAGAAAAAGAAAAAGCCAAGCGGCTTGCCGATACGGCGCATAAAATCTCATATATGAATTAAATACGTACCTTTTTGTCGGGCATTCTATTTATTTCACTTCTATACTTTATTCCATACCTGTCTCCTGTATATTTATGCCTGTCCAATCTATTTTAACTATACCAATCATTTTAACTCAATTTGTTAATTAAATCTGTTACTTAACTTTTCAGTCTATTTCACCTTCATATTTGAACATGACATGTTCAAATATATTTTAACTGCATATTAACAAATTCTAATTATACTCATACTCTCGTTTCCTTATCGACTTCTCTATTCAAATTCCAATTCAATTCTATTTGAATTCTCTTTATTTAAACTTCATTTGAATTCTATTTTCAAATTCTATAGTTTAAAGTCCATTTGAATTTCTATTTTCAAACTCTATAGTTAAACTCCATTTGAAATTCTATTTTCAAACTCTATAGTTAAAAAGTCCATTTGAATTTCTATATTCAAATCTATAGTTAAAAAGTCCATTTGAATTTCTATATTCAGATCTATAGTTTAAAGTCCATTTGAATTTCTATATTCAAATCTGTAGTTTAAAGTCCATTTGAATTTCTATATTCAAATCTATATTCAAAGTCTATTTGAATTCTCCGCATTATTTATAAACAACGTTTATAACTTCAATTCAAATCCCACCTTTCCATTTATAAACAACGTTTATAAATTCAATTCAAATCCCATATTTTCATTTATAAACAAAGTTTATAAATTCGATTCAAATCCCATCTTCCATTTATAAACAAAGTTTATAAATTCGATTACTTGTTTTATATACCTTCAAACAAGTTAATATTTTCTATAGTTTTATTTAAAATTCAAATTCTATTCTATGAAAATAGAATTCCCTTTTTAAGTCTCAAATACCCTTTTCGATATTTTTATAAATCAATATTCAAGCCTCAGGGATATTTTAACCAATCAAATCAACCAATTTTCGATCATTTGATTTTTAACACATCATATATGAATATATGTGAAATCAAACAAACAACAACAGATAATATATTTTTAAGGAATCCAGTTGGATTCCTCCAACCTGTTTTCCTGCATCCAAAGACGTTAGTCAACATAGTAATACCCATCCTGCTTCGAGGCAGGATATCGCGGTATAGAAGGTCATCCACTAATCATAGCGTGGGGCGTATAGGGTAATCATCCGCTATGAAACTGCGGGCATCCGCTAATGAGACTGCGTGAATCCAACCAATCATCAATCCAATATATATATATATATCCTAAATAACTAATATATATTTTAAAACAATCAGACAACATTCAAACAAGCACAGACAATTATTTTTAACTATATAAAAATAATTCTAAATAAATGGTGAGTGAGGTTTACTCACCGTTATTTGTTTGCCAAATATCCGATTAGCTGATGAACTGTGGCAGCTACGAATAACTCGAATTTATTTGTTTAGCACCTACAATTAATTAATTATTTTATTAATCGATTACGGTATTATCAAATTTAACTAAAATAAATAATTAAGTTATTCTTCCTGTTTAAATTTTGAATTTTAAATAAATGAATAAATACCTTAATTACTTTTCCGAACAACTCCAACTAAAATCAGTCCCAAAACTGCTCTTATCCTAGTTTGGCAATTCATCGAACATCTCGCAGTCACCTGCCAATCCATTTCCTTTCTTCCTGCGTTGCTCCTCCATTTTCCACTGTCAGACTTCCCCTTCCACCTTGACATACTCGCTCTTCTCCTGACACTACCTCGTCGAACCAGAGAACAACAACAACAAAAACGTTCACTGACCCTCACTTACGATGACCCATTTGTTCAAAATCGAGCCCAACCCTAGGTTGCGACGGATCCAGCGTCGAGTTCCAGGAGTAAATGCGATCTCGAATCGCGGTTTAAATCTGATGCCAAGCCTCGTGAACATGAAGACATCCCGCGCCCTAACTCGCGGTGCTCGAGTTCCACTACCCCAGAACGCTTCGCAGTAAAAGCCTTCGATCGATTTCGCTGTTAAAGAGGAGCGTGGCCATTTTTCATTTCAATTTGAAGCTGTCGGATTTGATTTTTGAAGAAGGAAAAGCAAATGAAAGGTGGGAGTGCGATTATATAAGGAAGGATGGGGTTTTAGAATCAAACCACAATGCCGAATGAAATGAGGAGGAGAGAAGACCACCATTCAGCTTTGGTTCGTGGAGATAAAGAACCCACCGTTGTTTTGTTTTGGTCCATACAACACAAGGATGTATTTTAATTTAAATTTGTTTAAAAACTGTATCCTTTTATTTAAATTAGCACCTGATTTCGAACTCCTTCTTAAACACAGTAACTGGCATTTCTAGGGTAACACCCATATTTCGAACACACTGGGATATGTCACGAAGTCCAATTCGATCATCTGTTAAAGATATTAATTTAAATTGATATAATTTAAATTTCAAACTATTTATGCTCCTTGATAATATTCAAATGTTATTACCGTTAAAATTTCATATAAATTATTTGAACTGTTTTCAATTCAAATTAAATTTTGAATTCAACTAAATCCACTTTCTTATTCTGATAATTTAATATTTTCAATATTAAATTGAAATTGATTTTTAAATCGATAACTCCCTATAAAAATTGATTTATTTACTTAACTCAATTTTTAAATCCATATAAAATATTTTAAAATTAACCCATAAGGATCCGGGTAATTACAATCTTCCCCACTTAAAATAATTTCGTCCTCAAAATTGCTAAGATAGAAAAAGTGCTACAACCCCATTTATCTTTTCAAAACTTATTTATGTTGATACTCAACATTTCAAACTTACTTACGTAACTCTCTTTCGAATAAATCCCTATTCGATAACTCCTCCCTTCGAATAACTATATTCGATAATTTCTCTTTCGAATAACTATATTCGATAATTTCTCTTTCGAATAACTATATTTGATTAACTCTATTCAATTTACTCTTATTAATTAACTCTATTGGATTTAACTCTTATCGATTAACTCCATCGAATAACTAAATTCGACAACTCCTTCAATTAACCAATATTCAATAACTCTTTTCGATTAAACTAATCGATAACTCTTTTCGATTAAACTATAATCGATAACTCATTTCGATTAACAAATAATCGATAACTCCTTCGATTTACTAATAATCAATAACTCCTTTAATTCTATCCGAATAACCAATATTCGATTTAACTCCATTCGCTTGACTCTAGATCGCAGCGATCAAAATGGTTACGCCTGATTCCCCCAGGAAACATCCGACCGTCCTAGGCTATCTACAGCCCTGCGGATTACGCTAGCAGTCGTACGAAATGTCAACTTATCCTGAGTAACTATGTTTGACTAATTCTATCTCAATACTATATTCGATCAACTTTAATTGAATAACTAACATTCAATTAAATTCTAATTCGATTAGTTATGTTCAATTAACTTTATCTGGTTAACTCTTTATTTGAATAACAAATATTCGATAAATTCTAATTGAATAACTAATATTCAATTAACCTACAGATTAACCCTAACTGATTAACTCTAACTGGTTAATTCTTACTCTAATCGATTTATTCTAACTCTAATCGATTATTTCTAACTCTAGTCGACTTCTCCTATTCGAATAAAACCTATTGGATAACGTTTATTCATTTATAAAGATTTACTTTTAGTAACGGTTGTTCACTTTATAAATGTTCTCTTTAATAACGTTACTTTACTTATACAAGTGTTGTGTACCCCTTCTATTTAAAACTATCGGTGTTAAAAACCAATATCTCTTCTCTATATAAGTTCAGACTTATATATTCCATTTATCGAATGATAAATACTTAATTTAATTTATAAACTGTTATTTATAAATTAATCTTTTCTATTCATCTGTTAAAAACAGATTTCCATTTTCTATTCATCTTCTAAATATTCCTTTGATTAAATTCTATTTATTTAACAAATAAATATCTCATTTATAACATTCTATTTATTTTCTATAAATAAATATTTCCATTTAATCTATTTGTAAATGTTTTACAAATATTTCCTTTTAAATTCTATTTGTAAATGTTTTTACAAATATTTCTCCTTCTATTTGTTTGCACATAACTCCCTTTGTATTAAAAATACATTTCTTTTTTTCATTCCCAATTCATATTTCATTCACACTGATTTTACTCAATTTATTCATTTTGATCCATTTAACTTACTTAAGTTAAATTTAATTTCAATCATTCAAATTCCCATTAACTAGTTGCTAATTAACCGTTTTGCCTATTTCACCCTTTTTATTTGAATATAACTTGTTCAAATAAATGTCAACTTAATTATAAACTAATCTAATTATATTTTCAACTTGAGTTATATATTCGATTTCGAATATAAATTCTCAATCTCTTTCACTTATCCAAAAACCTAATTTTGATTCAAATTTCCTTTAACTAATTATTTTCCAATCTAGTTAATTCTAATTAACCATTTAAAATATGATTTTTGTCTTAAAAATCATTTCACTTACTTCACTGGAGTTCATATTTATTTTATATCTCCAATCTGGATTTTTTCCTAATGCCAATTCGGACTTTATTTCCTAAAAATCCTTTTATTTATTTAATTAAACCGTTATGGTTTTATAATGGTTCTGGCGCTGCTTTTCTAAAAATTTGATTTTGACATAACTCAAAATCTATACGACGAAATCCTGATTTTCCTCTTTCATTAGAAAACTATTGTTCAACCAGTCCCGACGATTCTTGTTTCAAAGAATTCTGACTTCAATTGAGTTCTGTATACTAAATGGAAGTTCAAATCGCCAATTTACGAACTGCCGCGCTATGGCAAACTCGTTTTAATTATATTTATAAATATAAACGTTTTAACTTTGTTTATAATAAATTCAACTCCATTCTGATATATTTTTAATATATATCCAATCCATTCCAACATAATATTCCCGATCTATTTCTCTTCAAATATTTAAGTCCTCTACATTTACAATATTCAAATTTCATTTGAATTTCTTTATTCAAACTCTATATTATTTCCTTCTATTCAATTTCTATTTGAATTTTCTTCTATTCAAATTCTATTTGAAATCCTTTATTCAATTTCTATTTAAATTCCTTTTATTTAAAATTCTATTTCAAACTTTATATTTTCTTGATTTCTAATATTCAGCCTCCACTTTATATTCTCTTTGAAATTCTATTTGACCAGATTCCATTTGAATTCTAATATTCAAATCTCTATTTGACTTTTCTTTATTCAAATCCATTTGAATTCCTTTGAATTCAAATTCCATTTCAATTTTTCTTATACAATTTCTATTTGAATTTTCTTTATTCAAATCCTATTTAAATTTCTATGTTCAAATTCTATATTTGAATTCCCTTATATTTTACTTCTATTTGAAATCTATATTCCAATTCCCATTTCACTTCTATTTGAAATCTATTTTCCCATTCCCATTTCAAAATTCCTTTGAAGTAATATAAATACATACATATATTTATATCTATATCAAATTCAAAACATTTGAATTTTCAAACAACTTGTTTCTTCCAAACAAATTTCCATCAAAACTTTTCTAAGGCAGCAATTCATTACTTAGAAACTCGAAAATGAACACTGATGATGTTGCGACCATCATCAGAATTATTTCCCAGCTACTGAATGAGTTCAGTACTATATTTCTTTCAAACTCCATTTAGAAAAATATTTTCCAAACTCCCAGGATTTTAAATTCTGAATTCTGGTTGGAATTCAATTTCAATTTATCTCATTTGTATTTGATTTCATATACAAATTCCATTGGTTATATATATATAACTATTTCTGTTATTTAATCTAATTCGATTATAATCCTAACAATCAACTCAACTATTTAAAAACAATATCGTGTCCAATCTTCTGTTCAAGTGTTTATAAACTCCTATCGACATCGTGGCGTCCCACGATTCGACCAAAATTTATAATCCACTCAACAGACTAGTCAGCACAATATAAAACAGTTTTTATATCAAATAACAAATACGCTCTCTCGTATATATATACACTCAACTCATTCTAGGATACTACTGATCCTATCTCTAATGAGCACATTCCAACAAGCCTAGGCATTCGCTCAACCTAAACTCTGATACCAACTGTAATAATCCGATGAATTCCGGTAGGCTTTGCAACCATCCCTTCATCCCCCAAGATAGCAGGGTAATACCCCACCGTGACTTACAATGGTACCCCAGCACCACATTTTACGGCCAGCCTTTCGACTTCACAACCAACCCTCATTTTCGGGACATGTAGGGGTAAGAGTCTCCCGTTCACCACCTAACGAAAAGCGAGAACCCCCTATCATGCGACACATGCCCCAAGCACGCAACATGGACTGGTATGAGTAAACAGTTTAAAACAGTTTCAGAAACTAAATGATATCTCAAAAGACCACGCCGTATAACACGTAACGGGTTTTTCCCTTATGAGAATCCAACACTTGACTTTTCTTTATATCAAAACTCTTTTGATATTATAATAATGTCTAAATCAAGTAGATAACAATCTAGTGGAACGTTTGCATCTCACGTTCCATATATGTAATATACAATTATAAACCGCAAGCACGTATTGGGTATTTGATTTCCAACTATGACAAGGTATGGAACCACCTTCCGCTGGTATATCTCTAGAGGAGAATACACCGAGTTCAACAAGAACATCTTGCAACTCAGCCACACATGACCGACCACTCATTTCGCTTGAGTGTATCGAATGTATATCACCAACGATTGGGATCAGCAACCGTTTCCCGAATGGGACAGCATCGACAATAGATTTTTAGAAGTAAATGAAACTCTAGATCAGGTGATTATACACCCTAATAGGTGCGACCTACATAGCCATGCTGCCTGCCCGATTTCTGTCATTTACCGGTTGATGAGGCTAGAAGCTACGCTTTATCATCACACCAGATTCACTTCGAATGTCACATCGTCAGATCCATCGAAAATCACTAATTGATGTCTACAACAGTACATTACGTGTTAGCTAAAAGAAGTTTCCTTCTCCGCTTCCACTCTTGGTACGGTTGAAGGAATCAATGTACGTGACCTTTCTAGAAATACACTGTCAGACATCCATCCATACAAGTCACCCAGGAACATGATGAACCGAAGGAACAATTTCTATTAATAGAAAATGTCCTTGCACTCTACTCCGTCTTCGATTATCTTTATATAATCTGATTCGCACGCTACTGCCGATATGGAGTGGTTCTTCGGATAATAATCCAACCGGTCTCTCCATATTGAAAACGATGGTCAAAACTCCGATAGTCTATGATTTAACTATCGAAAAAAAACAACTGTTTCGATAGTCGATGATTTAACTATCGAATAAAACAAGTGTTCATCCAAACATCCAACAATCACTAAGCCTTTAATTAATATTCCATTAATTAAATCACTTCTCTATTTCTTATCAATATTTGTTAACCAAATATTTTCAATAACCATATTGGCCTTTTACGTTAATTGGAAAACATTTCCATATATCGCCTTCCTTTATTTTCTATACTACGAAATATTTATTATTCCATTTCCAAGCTTACATTTATTTGGGTTAAAACGGATGTTGTGTAAAACATCGTTACGACAACCCAAATACTATATTCAACTAACTCTCATTCAACATTGATCTTCGAGCCTGAAATCTTACTGTTTATTTGTTAATAATGAAATCAATCAAGTTGGGGTATAACTACCTCTCAGACCTTGACTGAATAACATTTATAACGTCAAAACAGATGTGACTACTTACTCGAATAATCAATACCATACAACTACTGATTCACTTTTAAACACGTATACTCTTCCTCTTTCTATCCTTACTAGATTTTATCCCTAGTCTTCCTATTTGATTATACTATTCTATTTCTAAGTTCGTTTCCTTATCGACTTCTATATATTTTGATATGTTAATTTCTAACTATCAAATTATCTTAAAAATATTCTATCTCCTTAAATTCCAGGAAAAATTCGCCATAACCTCCTTTGTACCGTGAGCATCTTGAAATTTCAAATAGCTTTCTCGGTCCTTCTCATCTCAAAAAGAAAAAGAAAAAGCCAAGCGGCTTGCCGATACGGCGCATAAAATCTCATATATGAATTAAATACGTACCTTTTTGTCAGGCATTCTATTTATTTCACTTCTATACTTTATTCCATACCTGTCTCCTGTATATTTATGCCTGTCCAATCTATTTTAACTATACCAATCGTTTTAACTCAATTTGTTAATTAAATCTGTTACTTAACTTTTCAGTCTATTTCACCTTCATATTTGAACATGACATGTTCGAATATATTTTAACTGCATATTAACAAATTCTAATTATACTCATACTCTCGTTTCCTTATCGACTTCTCTATTCAAATTCCAATTCAATTCTATTTGAATTCTCTTTATTTAAACTTCATTTGAATTCTATTTTCAAATTCTATAGTTTAAAGTCCATTTGAATTTCTATTTTCAAACTCTATAGTTAAACTCCATTTGAAATTCTATTTTCAAACTCTATAGTTAAAAAGTCCATTTGAATTTCTATATTCAAATCTATAGTTAAAAAGTCCATTTGAATTTCTATATTCAAATCTACAGTTTAAAGTCCATTTGAATTTCTATATTCAAATCTATAGTTTAAAGTCCATTTGAATTTCTATATTCAAATCTATATTCAAAGTCTATTTGAATTCTCTGCATTATTTATAAACAACGTTTATAACTTCAATTCAAATCCCACCTTTCCATTTATAAACAACGTTTATAAATTCAATTCAAATCCCATATTTTCATTTATAAACAAAGTTTATAAATTCGATTCAAATCCCATCTTCCATTTATAAACAAAGTTTATAAAATCGATTACTTGTTTTATATACCTTCAGACAAGTTAATATTTTCTATAGTTTTATTTAAAATTCAAATTCTATTCTATGAAAATAGAATTCCCTTTTTAAGTCTCAAATACCCTTTTCGATATTTTTATAAATCAATATTCAAGCCTCAGGGATATTTTAACCAATCAAATCAACCAATTTTCGATCATTTGATTTTTAACACATCATATATGAATATATATGAAATTAAACAAACAACAACAGATAATATATTTTTGAGGAATCCAGTTGGATTCCTCCAACCTGTTTTCCTGCATCCAAAGATCTTAGTCAACATAGTAATACCCATCCTGCTTCGAGGCAGGATATCGCGGTATAGAAGATCATCCACTAATCATAGCGTGGAGGCGTATAGGATAATCATCCGCTATGAAACTGCGGGCATCCGCTAATGAGACTACGGGAATCCAACCAATCATCAACCCAATACATATATCCTAAATAACTAATATATATTTTAAAACAATCAGACAACATTCAAACAAGCACAGACAATTATTTTTAACTATATAAAAATAATTCTAAATAAATGGTGAGTGAGGTTTACTCACCGTTATTTGTTTGCCAAATATCCGATTAGTTGATGAACTGTGGCAGCTACGAATAACTCGAATTTATTTGTTTAGCACCTACAATTATTTATTTATTTTATTAATCGATTACGGTATTATCAAATTTAACTAAAATAAATAATTAAGTTATTCTTCCTATTTAAATTTTGAATTTTAAATAAATGAATAAATACCTTAATTCCATTTCCGAACAACTCCAACTAAAATCAGTCCCAAAACTGCTCTTATCCTAGTTTGGCAATTCATCGAACATCTCGCAGTCACCTGCCAATCCATTTCCTTTCTTCCTGCGTTGCTCCTCCATTTGCTACTGTCGGACTTCCCCTTCCACCTTGACATTCTCGCTCTTCTCCTGACACTACCTCGTCGAACCAGAGAACAACAACAACAAAAACGTTCACTGACCCTCACTTACGATGACCCATTTGTTCAAAATCGAGCCCAACCCTAGGTTGCGACGGATCCAGCGTCGAGTTCCAGGAGTAAATGCGATCTCGAATCGCGGTTTCAATCTGATGCCAGGCCTCGTGAACATGAAGACAACCCGCGCCCTAACTCGCGGTGCTCGAGTTCCACTACCCCAGAACGCTTCGCAGTAAAAGCCTTCGATCGATTTCGCTGTTAAAGAGGAGTGTGGCCATTTTTCATTTCAATTTGAAGCTGTCGGATTTGATTTTTGAAGAAGGAAAAGCAAATGAAAGGTGGGAGTGCGATTATATAAGGAAGGATGGGGTTTTAGAATCAAACAGCAATGCCGAATGAAATGAGGAGGAGAGAAGACCACCATTTTGCTTTGGTTCGTGGAGATAAAGAACCCACCGTTGTTTTGTTTTGGTCCATACAACACGAGGATGTATTTTAATTTAAATTTGTTTATTTAAATTAGCACCTGATTTCAAACTCCTTTTTAAACACAGTAACTGGCATTTCTAGGGTAACACCCATATTTCGAACACACTGGGATATGTCACGAAGTCCAATTCGATCATCTGTTAAAGAAATTAATTTAAATTGATATAATTTAAATTTCAAACTATTTATGCTCCTTGATAATATTCAAATATTATTACCGTTAAAATTTCATATAAATTATTTGAACTGTTTTCAATTCAAATTAAATTTTGAATTCAACTAAATCCACTTTCTTATTCTGATAATTTAATATTTTCAATATTAAATTGAAATTGATTTTTAAATCGATAACTCCCTATAAAAATTGATTTATTTACTTAACTCAATTCTTAAATCCATATAAAATATTTTAAAATTAACCCATAAGGATCCGGGTCATTACATTATCCTCTTCACGTACTAATGCCGTACTGAAGGCGTGAGATGATGCCGCTAAGTAGACAAACAAATCCTCATGTTCCACGGGTTTTGACAATATTGGAGGCTTTTCTAATAAGTCTAATAGATTCTGGAACGCCTCCACTCAATCGGGGGTCCACTCAAAATTTCGCTTTCCTCGTTTTATGAGATCGAAGAAAGGTACACACCTATCTATAGCTTTGGAGATAAACCTACTTAATGCAGCAACTTTTCCGGCCAAGCTTTGAATGTCTTTAATCTTTCGTGGTTCTTCAATATCCCTTATTGCTGCTATTTGGCTAGGATTTATCTCAATTCCTCGAGAACTCACAATAAACCCAAGGAATTTTCCAGACGCGACCCCAAACTAGCATTTTAGGGGGTTTAACTTCATCCCATACCTTCGAAGAATATCAAACATTTCAGCTAAGTCCCTTGTATGGTCGGAAAATTGTTTAGACTTTACAAGCATGTCATCCATGTAAACCTCCATGGTTTTCCCGATTTGATTATAAAACATGCGGTTGACCAGGCGCTGATACGTGTCTCCTGCATTCTTTAACCAAATGGCATTACCACGTAACAATATAACCCCAAGTCCGTGATGAAGCTTGTATGCTCTTGATCTGGTATGTGCATGGGAATTTGATTGTACCCAGAATAGGTGTTCATAAAGGATAAAAGCTCATGCCCGGCCGTCGAATCTACTAGCTGATCAATTCTGGGGAGAGGAAAGCTATCCTTCCGGCAGGCCTTGTTCAAATCAGAAAGTCGATACATGTACGTTGTTTCCCGTTTGACTTTTCGACCGGGACAGGATTCGATATCCAGTCGGGATATTTCAAATCCTTAATGAATCCATTATCTTTTAATTTCTCTATATCTTCTTTCAAAGCTGCTGAATGCTCTAGGCCTAACATCCGTCTCTTCTGTTTGACTGGTGGGTGCTTTGGATTAATACACAAAGAGTGGCTCATGATGGCAGGCAAAATCCCACACATGTCAGCGCGAGTCCAGGCAAACACATCCAGATTTGCTTTTAAAAAATCAGCCAACTCTTTCGCTCGAACTGGATCTAGTTGCGAGCCGATCTTTAGTACTTTTATCGAATCTATCTCATCAATAGGTATATCTACTGTTATTTCGTTGCGAGTCGCCTTCCTATCCTTAGGTTCTCTATCCTCTCTAGGATCTATATCCTCGAGCACATCTGAGGGCGACTCTCTTGGGGCAGGACCCCTTAATTGCTATGCTGAGTTCTCCTTTGGAGGGGCAGAATCGTCCTTAGTTTCTATATTCAACCCCTTCATTAGCATCTTCAGCTCCGTCATATAACAAGCTCGTCCCGTAGCTTGGTTGCCCCTCATCACCCCAATTCCTGAGTCAGTCAGGAATTTAAGCAGCAAGCACCAAGGTGCAATACATGCCCTAAACTCGGCAAGGGCTCGTCGCCTAGGAAGGCATTGTAAGGCAACTCCACATCCAAAACTACAAACGGCAGGATCCTCACTCTCTGGCGATCTCCCTGCCCTAATGTCACTGTTAATTCTACGTAGCCCATCGGAGCCGTCGACGCTCCGTTGAAGCCACGCATCCATCCTTCACATGGCTTTAGATCTTTTGCTTCAAGTCTCATTTGTTCGAAGGCTTTCTTGAAGAGGATATTGACCGAGCTCCCGTTGTCCACTAACACTTTATAGACTAAAGCAGGGCCAATTGTCGTGGTAATTACTAGTGGATCGTCAGTTGGGGATTGAACTCCGGAATCATCTCTACTGCGGAATACGACGTTGTTTGACATCGTCTTTTGTTGTTTTACTGGAGTAATGTCTTCGAGGCTACTGCATTCTCCTACCTCAAAATGCTTGGCGGCGTTGACGTACTGATCCATTGCTTTGAAATTACGACCAACTAGGTGGGGTTCACCTATAATGGTATTAATAACGATCCCCTTACCTTTCTGCTGGGCTGTGGGTTTTGAAGTAGGTTGGTTTTGGTCCGGGGCTTGTCCCCCTTGTCCCCTGTCCCTTGGGGCAACCTTGTACTCGTCTAACTTCCCTTCCCGCAGCAATCTTTCGACTATATCTCTCAAATGACGGCATTCGTTGGTGGAATGACCGTGGGTTCCATGGAATAAATAAAACTTTCCCGTTGCGATCTCTTTCTCAGTGGAGTCTCTGGGTGGTAGTTTTTTGTACTGCCATATGCTATATGTATCCAAGTAAATATTACGGCGTATAGTTTTCAAAAGTCTAGAATCTGGGTCTTTTACTAGAGCTATTCCCTCGATTTCTGTTCGTTCTGTTGTCGTTCCCATTCTTGTTGCTATTACTCCCACTCTGGTTGCCAACGTTTACTTCAACCTTCCCTGAACTGTCACCAGATTGTTTCACAACAACATTACTTTGGACACCTTCCCTCGAGGCCCCTTCGGGCTTTCTCTTCCTATTTGCATGAACTTCTTCTCACCTTAAGCAGATATTAGCTTTTTCATAGAACAATTCTCTAGTAGGAGGCAGTTTCCCAGACAAGTAATCCCCGAATTCTGTGTCAGGATCTACCCCTTCTATCAAGGCCATCAGGATAGTGGGCTCATGAGGATCACTAACTTCGGTGACGGCCAGGTTGAAGCGATCTAAATATGACTTCAAGGATTCTCCTGGGGCCTGTTTAATCCATGACAACTCTATGACGCTCTTGGACTTTCGGGCATGAAGTCGAAACTGATTCATGAAGCGCTCACTCAATTCTGTGAAATTTGATATCGACCAAGGGGGGAGTCGGGTGAACCACATTAACACCACGTCTTCAAGATAAATTGGAAAGGCTTTGCATTTTACAGCATCTGGAGTTGTTGCAACATTCATGAACCATGCATACCTCATCAGATGCTGCTCTGGATCCGTTCCTCCTGAATATCGATCCATCTGAGGCAAGTTGAATCGCCGAGGGAACTGGAAGTCCAATATATCATATGTGAAGGGGGTATGACTTCGCTCAATGCCCCAATCTTCATTAGTGTACCGTCGGCTCTCGGACATAATCTGGCGCACCATTGCCCATACATCGGCATTTGTTAATGTCTGCACAGGTTCTCTAGGTCTGATGTTCGGATTACCCCTGGGTTCCTGATTAGGGGATAACCTCCTGTTTCTAGCGGTAGCTGCTCTACGCTGCTCTCTGCGCTTCTGGTCGATCTCAGTAGGTAGAGGTTGAAGAAGCTGCTGTTGCATAGGGTTGGTAATATTATGATCCCTGGGTAGGACGTGGGATCCACGCATGGGTAGCAACATAGGCTGTTGTAGGCTTGGGTCATCAGGCCCTAATACACGAGTGGCGTCTTCTCGGGATCCTAAAGATCCAAAAGTTAACTGATTGAGGTTCTGAGGTTGTTCAAGCGGCCTTCTCTCACGAGGGCGTCCCTCATCTAAAGTAGACGAATCATTTGTAGCAAGACGGCGTGTTGGGGAAGGAGTCTTCTGCCTCCGGAGCTCTTGGAGTTCTCTACCCATAGTGATCATGCTTTCCTGCATGCGAAGGCTGTCACGCCTTTGGGCTTCCAATGCCTCCTTAGTACTCTGGAGCATGTCAAGAAAGCGTGAAAAATCTCCCTGTGTGACGGGTGCAGATGGATCAGGCTGAACATTAGTCATCGTGGCTGGAATCGGAGCATTGGTGGGAGCTTGAGTAGGAGTTCCAGCTTTATTCTGGTTCGGATCGGATCAGAGTGCAGTGGCCTGGCCGGAGCGGTTCAGATAGGGAGAATGAGTGCCCTCAACTTCATTGGACCGGCTCGGGTCGGGGTCTTCCATCCGGTTTGGACCTTCTTGGCCGGAGCGGCCTGCTCCAAAGTCTTGAGCACGTGACCTCGTTAGCACGATGGCTTGTTGATTTTCTCTAGCATCGTTTCCCCTAGCGCCTCACACTTCTTTTCCTTTTATCTTGGCCATAATATTCAATTCTTCAACCGTTAATCAACAAGTACTTAAAGATGTCAGAAACAGAGGATTAACTTCTTTGAACTTGAGGGTCCAAGTAGTAGAATGATAATCCAAAAAAGCTGAGAATTCGAAGATTTCTCAGTGAAAGCACCAAAATGTTAGATCCAAAATTGGCTCTAACACCCAAACTAGTAAAGATTCTAATGAAATAAAAACTAAAACGAAGAAAACACACAATTTATAGTGGTTCAGCGTTAAATAGCCTACATCCACTTTTTCTTTTCTTTTTTGATTGATGTATTGAATGCGAGTACAATAATGATTTTCACTCAATTCTCACTCATTTCATACATTGATTCACTCAATTTCCTTCACAATATGATTTGAAAGATGATTGTAGGCTGAATAAGTTGATAAAATTATGGTTGCAAAGGAGTTTCAATCCTGAAAGTGCCAAAAGATTCTTCCAAATGCCTCTTTATGGTGTATTTATAGGTGGAAAATGTTCCTGTAGAGGGATCGGTTTGGATCCACGTGGCATCAATCCCATTGCTATCGGGTTCGGATGGATTGTGGAGGTGACAACACACCAGGTTAGTGGCAAACGTGGGTAGATCATGGGCATAACCGTTTCGAGTATTAAGGGAACGTGGGAGTGAGTGAGTATTTTGATTCTGGATTCGGGTCGGAGTGGAATGGTGTGGGGTTCAGATCGGCCTTATTTTTTCCGATCTGGTCCGGCTTGTGCACTGTCTTCCTTTGCTTTGGATCACTTTGCCTTGGCTAGTGGACCTCTGATCCGAACCGACTTTATTGAGTGAGTATCTTCAATATTTGATCTTTTAATCTTTGTGTAGCCTAGTTCACAAAGTAGGCTAACAGATGATAAGTAGGAATTTTATTTGATATATACGATAATAAATAATAATTTATTATTAAAGAATTTGTGGTTTTCGAATTTAAATTATATTATATTAATTTAATATGGTATATATGTTGAAATTAAAATTCAAAATATTTACTGTTGAGTTTAGAATAGGGTTATTATATTTAAATGTCGGTCTATACGCTAAAATAGCGGTTCATGGTTTAAATTAATGGACCCCGAGATATTTGATTGTGGATAAGTTCGAAATCAAATCAGAATCTGTTTTAAAATAATAAAGATCTCTTTAATCAAATCAATATCTATTTAAAAAGAAATAAAAAACTCTGAAAATCAAATCAAATTTAATTCGTTTGTACTTCATTGTACCTGAGCTAACCTAATTCCTTAATGACCAATATTGTTTGTGTATAAATTCGCACTCTTTCTTCCTATTCTCATTAGCAGATCCGAACACTTCAAAGAAGAAAATAATGGCCTCGCTGTTCAAAAAAATGTCGCACCTCTTCTTTACAAAATGCGACTGATTTCTTTTATTTCCCATTTCTTTCAATTCAATCAAAATAAAAGGGCATTCCCTCTTTCGCTACTGAATCATACAAATCAAAAGTACTCAGAACAAATGAAAAGGAGGGGATCGAATTCGGATTAGTCTCTGAGACAAGGGATGCGCGAGCGATGGAGAAAGATGCTTGCGAGATGAAGTTCGACCAAGCCAGACGCTCGCGAATTAGGGTTGAAGCTTTGGCTTTGGAGTCGCATTCGATTTAGGGTATCGCGCTTTGCTGGAGTTCGATTTGTGTACAGATGAACTAGGGTTCATCGTGATTTGATCTGGAGGTCATAAGGGTTCGTTCAAAGATTGTTATGCGGACTCAACGTTGAATAGAGTAGTGCGATGGAGTTAGGTAGGTGAGGACTGAAAGATCACGACGTACTGTCACACTAGTTGAAGTCGAATTTCAGAAGGGAGGTCCGAGATGGACAAAACGAGGATAGAGAGGAAGGTTTGAAGAAGAAGAAGGCGGTGATGGTGCCCTTGCTCTTGGATCCGTAAAGTTTGGGAGGAAAATGTAGTGGAATTGAAGTACGATTAAAGGATGGTTTGCATTTAGATCTGATGAGGACACGAGCCAGGAAACCAGACTTACTTGGTGACACTCCTTAGTCGAAGTCACGACTTGGCATGAAATGCCGTGGTGAATTGAGGTAGTGAAAAGGGAGTCGAGGATGTGGTCTTGGGTTTGGAAATTCTGCCTGGAACAAACAGGTGTATCGTAGAAGAAATGCATTAGCAGCATTAAAACATGATTAAGGTAATTTTTTTTAAAATTCAGTAATTAGAATTTTAAATTATATTTAGTTTGTTCGATTACTTATAAAACAATTCAATAAAATAGTTAACTTATAGAATATTTAATCTTCATATCATTTCCAGAGTCAAATGAAATCAATTATGTTGGATTCAAATTGACAAAAATTTGCAATGGAATCAGGTTTGGGATTTGTTGGAGTTAAAAAGAATTTTCAAATTTAATCAAACATTGTTCGATTTAAATTTGAAAATAAACTGGAATGGATTTCAAATAAAATCACGGTGAGTAATTCTCACTCAAGAATTTTACTTAAATTATTTTTATCGTTAAAAATAATATGATTGTTGATTGCATGCAAATATTATTGTGTGGCTATTATTAAATATATATTAGTTATTTAGGATTGGTGTTTGTGGCTATTATATATATATATATATATATATATATATATATATATTGGTGTTGGATTCCCGCAGTACCATTAGCGGATACCCGCAGTATCACTAGCAGATGATTTCCCTATGCGCCCCACAATATATATAGTGGATGACCTTCATACCGCGATATCCTTCCTCGAAGCAGCATGGGTATTATTTATGTTGACTAACGTCTGTGGATGCAGGAAAACAGGTTGGAGGGATCCAAATGGATTCCTCAAAAATATTATTATTTGTTTGTTTCCACATATATTATCATATATGATATGTTGATTGATAATTGGGTGGTTTGATTGTTTAAATTATCACAGGGGCCTGAATGTTGATCTATAAAAATATTGTAAAAGAGATTTTGAGATTTTAACGGGGAATTCTATTTTTCTAAAAATAGAATTTGAAATTCGAATGGATTAAAAATATTGACTTGTTTCGAATAAATAAAACAAGTACTGAAATTTATAAACGATGTTTATAAATTAAAATATACAGGAAATTGAAGTGATGAATTTATAAACGGTGTTTATAAATGAAATGGAATGATTTTCATTGGATAATCAGGGAATTGAATTGAACTGAATTTATAAACGGGGTTTATGAATGTATTGGGAAAAATTATCATTGGATAATTTGAATATTTCAATTCAAATGTGAATTTAAAAATAGAAATGGGGAAATCGTTTTAAAGAAATAAACGATGGAGTTTATTCTGATGTTCAGAATATAAATTGAACTAAAATAAAACCGTAAGGATTTACGATTTGAAGTCGATTAATTCAGATTTATTTAAATAGAAGTTAAATTGAATGTGAAAATAAATTGGGTGTTATATGTATAAGTTATTATAAATAGAAATTTCTAAAATAAGATTTTGGTTTTAAATAGATTTCGAAATAGACTTATTTAAATATAAAACAAGGAAATTTATAAAATGGTGCTTATAAATATAATGAATTAATTATCAAGAGATAATCTAAATATTTAAATTCAAATATGAATTTAAAAATAGAATTTGAAATCATTCGAAAGGGAACAACGGTTTTTATGTCGCAATTTGGAATATCAATGGGATGGAATTTCAAATAGAAATTTGAAAAGGGAACTTGTTTAAATATATGAAACAAGGAAGTTGAATTTATAAATAGTGTTATAAATTTGGTGAAATAAATTATCATTTGGATAATTTAAACCATTTAAATTCAAATAGGAATTTAAAAGTAAATTGGGAAGTGTTTTGAAACAAAACAATTGATTATATTTCGGAATTCGGAATATAAGCTGAATTGAGAAAAATTCAATGGGTTTATAATTGAAATTCGATTATATCGAATTTTATAAATAATTTATTTATAAAAGGAATTGGAATTAAATATAGAAGATCGAAGTATAAATAAATATATTACCGAGTAAGGACATATCGACAATTATAGATAATTGAAAATATTATGTTGAATTCGGAAACTGATTTGATATATATTAAAAATATATATTAGAATGGAGTTAGAATTTATATATAGACGAAGTTTAAAACGTTTATATATTAAATATAATTAAAACGAACTCGCCGCAGCGCGGTAGTTCGTAAATTGGCGTTTCGAACTTTAATTGAGTATATGGAACTCAGTTTAAGTCGGAATTCTTTGAAATAAGAATCATCAATCCGGTTGAATAATAGTTTTCTAATGGAAGAGAAAAATCTGGATTTCGTCTGATAGATTTTGAGTTATGTCAAAATCAAATTATCAGAAAAGCAGTGCCAAAATCGTTTAAAAACCATAATGGTTTATATAAATAAATATAAGGATTTTTAAGCAAATAAAATATGAATTTCCATTTGAAAAATCTGGACTTGAGTTATAAAATAAATATGAACTCGAGTGGAGTAAATGGATTGATTTTTGAAACAAAATCAATTATTTATTTTTGAATAGAATTAACTAAGTAGAAGAATAATTTGTTAATCGAATTTTAGATCGAGATATTTCTTTTGATAAGTAAATGAGACTTGTGAATTTCATATTCGAAATCGAATATGAAACCTGAAATGAAAATGGGATTCAATTGATTTATAAGCAAACTAAAATACATACGAACATGATATGTTCAAATAACAAGTGAAATTGACTAAGAAGCTAATTAAAGAATAAATGGGCGAAACTGAATTCAAATGATTGGATTGAGTTGAATTGAATAGAAAACAGGTGAACATGTGTTAAATAGGTATGGAATGAAGAGAATGAGGTTAATAAATTTAGTGCCCGATAATAAGGTACATGTTTAAATTTCATATGAGGTTTTATGCGCCGAATCGGCAATCCACTTGGCTTTTTTATTTTCTTTTTGAATGGAAAGGGTCTAGAGAGGCGAGTTGAGGTTTGAACTATTTGCCGGTACAAAGGAGGTTATGGCGAAATTTTCTGGAAATTTAGGGAGTTAGAATATTTTTAAGAAAATTTGATAGTTAGAAATCAATGTATCGATATATATAGAATTCGATAAGGAAACGAACTACAAATAGAATATTATAAACAAAAAGAAAATCTGTGAATTTAAATCGAGTAAGAATAGAAAGAGGAAAGTATATATGTTTTAGAAATGGAAAATTGGTTTAATATGGTGTTGATTATTCGAGTTAGCGGACTTGTCTGTTTTGAAGTTAATAATATTTTCAGTCAAGGTCCGAGTGGTAATTATACCCCAACTCGATTGATTTCATTATTAGCTGATAAATAGCAAGATTTAGTCTCAAAGAGAAATGTTTAAAGAAATTTAGTCGAATGCAGTATTTTGGGTTGTTGTAGTGATGTTTTACATAGCATTCGTTTTAACCCAAGTAAGTGGAATTTTAGAAATATAAAAATAATTATTTCCTAAGTATAGAAATGAGTGGTCGTGAAACGGAGAAGTAATTGGAATATTTTCCAATTATTAATAGAAGATATTTTCTAAGTATAGAAAATAAAAGAAGGCGAAATATGGAAATGTTTTCCAAACAGCGTAAGAGACCAAGATGATTATTGAAAATATTTGGTTAACAAATATTGACAAGGAAATGGAGAAATGATATAATTAATGAAATATTAATTAAATGGCTCAGTGATTTGTTTGATGCTTTGATTGAATGTTTATTTTTCTTCGATAGTTAAATAACCGACTATCGAAGTGTTTGCTAATATCGTTGTCAATATGGAGAGACCGGTTGGATTATTATCCGAAAACCACTCCGTATTGGCAGTAGCATTGCAAATCAGATTATATAAAAATAATCGAAGACGGAGTAAAGTGCAAGGACTTTTTCTATCAATGGAAGTTGTGCCTTCGGTTTCGTTCAATCCCGGAACAAACGTATATGGACGAATGACTGACAAAGTATTTCCAATGATCGCATATGTTGGTCTGTATAGATATATATGGTGGCGGAGAATTTATTCTCTTAGCATAATATCCATAATATATTTGTGCAAATCAATTAGTGATTAACGGATCTGACAATGTGGCATTCACCGTGATTGTGCTATCAATGAATGATAAGTAATCGTAGCCTCCGGCCTCAACAACCGGGGAATGACAAAAATCGGCCAGGCAACATGGCTATGTGGGTCGCTCCCATTAGGGTGTATAATTACCTATCTAGAGAAATTCCTTTTACTTATTTAATCTATCGATGTTGTCCCTTTTCGGGAAACAGTTGCTGATCCCAACCGTTGGTGATATAAATTCGATACACTCAAGCGAAATGAGTGGTCGGTCATGTGTGGGCTGGGTTGCAAGATGTTCTTGTTGAACCCAGTGTATTACCCTCTATAGATACACTATCGGAAGGTGGTTCTGTACCTTGTCATGTTGGAAATCCAATCTCCAATAAGCGCCCTGCGGTTTTAAATTTTATATTATATATGGAGCGTGAGATGCAAGCGTTCCGCTAGATTCTATTTATTTGATGCAGACATTATTATAATATCACTGGATTTGATATCCAAAATATTTTGTGTTATCGTAAGGTAAAAACCATCCGTGTTTATGTGTGGATCAGTCTTACGATTATCATTTCTTTCGAAAGGATTTTTAAAGTTAAACAAATGATTGGAGTTTACTCACACCAGTCCCATGACTGACCTAGAGTTTATTTTGTTTTTGTTTTCCCTAAACTCTTGGTCGCCTAAATTTGTATGGGTAGTCAAGTAGTCGGGATTTTATAGATTTACTTGGAGGAGCTTGAAGTATGAGGCTTCACCTGTTAGCTATAGACTATCATATTTCCGCTGTGTACTATGTGGTATCTGGAAACATGTGTTTATAACTGTTCTAGGAATAACTGTTGTGCTCTGATGTTGGTATGTATATAAAGTTACTGATTTTTATTTCAAAAAGTTATGTTATATAATATATTTTATTCGTTCCGCTGTGAGATTTGTCTTCTTTGTTTTCTTCTATTCTAACATTTCTTTCTTTCTATGTCTCATCCTCTAACTTCTTTCTAATAGTGATTCGTATTTCTGTGCAATTTGGGTTGGACGTGTGGTGTTATTAGTCGACTCAAATAGTATGGATTTACGGGCCGTAATAGGTTGTGGATTTGAGCTGATAAATGTCTGCTGCAACCAGCCCCTGGAATAGAGATTCCCTCGTTTAATAGAATATGTCAATCCCTGCATATGGTATGCCATAACATGAGGAAATAGTATAAATATCATTAATGATATTATTCCATAAATGATATGCTATAATATTGGAAAATAGTATAAATATCATTAATGATATTATTCCATAACTGTAACAGTACGTATAAATGGTATGCCATAATATGAGGGAATAATACATTAATAATATTATTCCATAACTATAGCAGTACATATAAATGGTATGTTATAATATGAGGAAATAGAATAAATATCATTAATGATATTTATACTATTTCCTCATATTATGGCATATCATACGTAGGGATAGACTTAGAATATGTCAATCCTTGTCGGTCTTCACCTCCGTTCGCTCTCACTCCTATGTACTTATTTTCTTCTTAGTTTGAGAACTAAAAAAGAAATATGAAAAAAAAGCAGCAAACGCCACTCGAGACCGGCGTCACCGGCCTCCACTTCAACGCCCCCGAATGTTGCCTCCATCGCAGTCACCAACGGAGCCGGTGATCTCCAACCCAAACTATTTCAGCATCATTCGCTGTCACCACCGCGTCAATCAACCCTGCATCACTTCGTTCACTCTGTCGTCTCCATCACCACCGCAACCCTCTTGCAATGCATACACTAGGCGCAACCAATTCCACTGCACCGCCTCGGTCTCTTTCGCTATCGGCACCGTTTGCCTCCTCTGATCACTGTACAGGTGAGTTTTAACTCATGATTTACTGGTTTCAAGAATCTTAACCTCAGTGTTAATCTAAAAATATAATAGTTGTTGTGACACCCCACGTCCGTTAATGTCACTCACTAAGGGAATGCATTAAGTTTCTTGAAGCATTATAGGTAAACAGAAACATAAATATTATAAGACAGATATAAAAGCAACAATGGAATTTAAATTTTTATTTCAAACATAAATCATAATATCATGGCCCAAAACATCACAAGTCTGAAACTACATAAAAGCCATTACAAAAATATGAAACTTTCTGTCTTGTTCCATCAAAGTACAAAAAAAGCATAATTCCCTAAAAAGAGACAAAGCCATAGTGGAGATAAGAACTTGAGCCATACTTCGAAAGCAGCTCCTAGCAAGATGATAACCAAGTCGTGACTAAGCCTGAGTATTCCTACCCTGAGAACCTAGGGGGGAACGGAAGAAAGAAGGTGAAACAGAAAGGTTCAGAAAAAATCTGTCGAGTCTAGTTACTTTTAGCAAGTAAATAAGTAAAAGTAGCATGACAGGCATATAAGATGGATAAGAAAGACAACATCATATAAGGCAGGTATGACAAGGTAAATAGGACAGATTGTATACGCTTCCTTAATGATTACTCTGCACTACTACTAGTATATCCAAAATGAGATGATCCCTAACATGTATGAAATGTAGACTTAGGCGTACTTCTAGTGAGAGGTTTTAACCCCATACAATCCACAGGCAGCCCCAATAACGGACTCCTAAACTTACCAGAGTCAAGATGTACCCCAACTACTACCCTAATCGATCGGCTCCCTACTTCGTAGATACCATGTGCTGGCCCCACAGTAGGATGTATCACTTCCAAAAGTGGCAACCTTTCATTTTCAAGATGTGCACAACCATATCTACTGATGTCACAGCGTCTTAATTCCCATAGCAAGCCGGACCCATGCACGCGCGTGACTACATTGGTTTCCTGCGCTGTTGACGCTGCCCCTTCGTTTTGGATCTCTTACAATTAGCCCAGTAAGCGTGCCCCTACTCCAACCTAGTTCGGAGTACTCGTTTGATACCTAGATGGGTTACTGACTGAAACATGTCCCACACACAAGATGATACAAGCTCCCCCAAGGCTTGCATCCCCACTACTAGTATTCCAACTGGTTGTGTCTAACAGTCCAACATGTAAAACATGTTAAGTTGTCGGGCCTTTATATGTAAATATTACCCCACCGCCACAAGATTTACTTAATCCCCACTGATTCAAGCAAGTTTACTTAACAAAGTTAACCCCAAAGTATGAAATAGGTTAAGTTTGTGGGCCTATATATATAAACATTACCGACCGCCATAAGATTTACTTAACCCACCCACTGTTTCAACCAAGTTTACTTAATCCCTATTCAAGTTAACATGTTCATACAATCTCTATGGATTCAACTAGGTTAAGTATTCCAATTCGTTACCATGTCCATTTATGGTAATAATGGGCTAGACCTCCCACATTAGGCCTACAACTAGTGGATGCTGGATATGCCGGTCAGGTCCGGGCAGACTTCTTCCACATGTTGGGGGCAAACCTCGTGTCTTAGCCCACCTCGTATTTGTGCACTTAGACCCCTCACATTAGGTTCAACATTTACGGTTGTTGGATATGCCGGTCGGGTCCGGGCAGACTTCCACCACAAATGCAATCTAACCTCGTGTCATAAGTGCAGTTACAGTTTTCTAATTATTGTAATCCTAAGCATTTTAATTATTAACCAATCAATTATACTTATGTCTTTATAGGTGTTCATGACCATTTACCCAATTATATTCATAATGGATTATATGTCCAAATTCATATTCATCATTCAAGTTATGCCAATTCTAATGTTTTCCCCCGTTCCCTAACTAACGCATTTGCATATATTTGGCGTCATGTCTAGGCTAGAAAGTAGCCTAGCAATAAACAATAAAAGGGAAAGATGACAATAGTGATTATTTTAACAAAAGTGACATAAACATGTATTTGGCATAGTGATAAGGTGGACATATAAAAGTAGATCTAGTGAGCATGTGATAACAAAACTAGATTTAACATGCTAAGGATGTCATAATAGGCATGAATGAATAAGGATTCATATGTCCACTTAATGACAGGTCTAAATTAGCCACAACATGATAAGTACCAAATGATCTAACAAGAATTAGATACATAAGTATATGTGACATGGTAAATTAACCACAAGCGAATTAGATCTATAAATGTAGATCTAGCATGATAATATTTAAGATCCACAATTGTGACATGATAAATTAACCACTAGCGAATTAGATCTATAAAGGTTGATCTAGCATGATAATATTTAGGATCCTCAATTGTGATATGATAAATTAACCCCAAGCGAATTAGATCTATAAAGGTAGATCTAGCATGATAATATTTAAGATCCACAATTGTGACATGATAAATTATCCACAAGAGAATTAGATCTATAAAGGTGGATCCAGCATGATAATATTTAAGATCCGCAATTGTCACATGATAAATTAACCACAAGCGAATTAGATCTATAAAGGTAGATCTAGCATGATAATATTTAAGATCCAAGAATGTCACAGATTCAAAAAGTCCCAATAGATCTGATATGATAAAGATTTAGATCCAGGTCATAGAATATTATAGATTCAAAAATTACGATAGATCCAAAATGATTCAATCACAGGCATATATCCAAATCACAGTTATATCATGTTTACTTTTGATCGTTTAAATCTAAAAGTAACTAACTCACAGTGTTTAGATTTTAGAAGATAGAAAAGAAATTATTGGTGTTGAATCTAAGATCTATTCTTGAAATACTTGAATCTTTAAACTTGATTTGTATAAGAAGAAAATATTAGATTCAGTTCAGGAACTGACAACATTTGGCCTCCATTATTTTGAGAAAACAAGAGATATGAGGGTATATTTATAGCTGCCAGCCTCCAGAATTCGAATGCCACCTCATCCTTAGGGGGAATCGGGCTATGGGTCAACACCCACTTGGGTCCGGAAGCCCAAAAACTACTATGGGCGCACTTGGCAGGTGCGACATTGTAAAAATGACTTGACGCACTTGTCAAGTGCGCCTGTTATCCCTGTTTTAATTGTCCAACTTCTACCATTCATAACTTCTTCATACGTTATCCGTTTTACGCAAATCAAGTGTCTATCTTGACCAGAATTTCGAGACGGACGCAATGACGTAGTCCATTTCCCTTAATTCTTAATATCAAATTAATTATTCTTTAATTTATCCTCTTTAGTGTAGTTGAAATACGTGGTGTTACATCCTCCCCTACTCAAAGGATTTCGTCCCCAAAATCTCCAAGTTAGGAATAATGTATCCTACCATCCATCATCCATCTACTCATCAACCAACCACAGGCATCCATTGTCCTTAAAATTTTCTAATGCATATATGAACATATTCAAAGGTGTGTGTGTATATGTCCCAACACTAATGCGAAAGATCAGGCAGTCCACTGATTCAGTTGACCTCCTTAATGCAATGTATGTATGTGTCATGAGTCCAACATGTATGCAACAATCCTAGTATAACATGTAAGTTCTATATAGGTGCACAATCATCCATCCAAATGCAACATCCATATGATGATGCATTCAATTTCATCCATTAAAAGAAGAAAAATGCACACACATCCATATGCAGTATGAGAGTGATTGAGTCGATCTAGTGCCTAATGTGTGTGTATATGCATCCACGAGGAACCATTAGCAAACACTTGCATCCATCAAACATAACATGTTTCAAACACATGTTTACAATCATGGGACTCCTACCTAAAGGTCGAAGATTCGATTGATAGGAAATACTCAGATGATAGAAGCAAGTGCGAATAAAAGCTTTGGAAAAAGAAGTTAAGAACTTAGTCCCAAAAAGGAAAGGGTCTGTAGCGTGATTTTAGTCTTCAGTCTCCAAAGTCGTATCCTCGCTGTCTTCTCCCTATGGCACTATCATTAACCTAACCTCTCTGTTGCGCAATTTCCTAACCTCTGATCCAAGTATACGGGTAGGAACTTGTCTAATTGTCGCCTCCCGTTCTACCTCTACTTCCTCACGCATGTTTGGCTCAACTACCTCTTTGTATCACGTAGACACTTCAATAAATAAGAAATGAGGAAAACCATCATGAATATCCACACATATGCGAAGCGAGCTGTACGCCTTAGTTGCGAATACCACCAGAGCACCCCATTCAGATATGCTTCGCCTAATAAATCTTTTCTCAAGTAGCTCCCCTACTTGTTTACTGGGCTCCCTCCTTCCTCTTAGAGGCATATGACGCACGGGCAATGCAACTGGCATTGCATTGTCTGCAAAATATATACGAAAATCGATCTCGCATCTTGGTGATAAACCCCGAACCTCCTCAAAAACACATGGATACCCACAGGCTACCACTACATACCATAGATCATCGATAAATGCATCAAGAGATTCTAGGAAACTAAGCATGACAGACCCTTTTGGGTCACAAGAAATCTCAAGGGTCCTCCTATGGCAAGTCAAAAGTCTAACGACCCTCCCTTAACAATCGAGAATGGCACCGTACATGGTTAGCCATTCGATCCCTAGAATCAACCCATAGCCCATGAACCCGAGCACATACGCGTCGCACTCAAACTCGATGCCCAATATAGATATTCTCAAACCCCGACAAACCATGGATAAATGAGCCAAGCCACCAATAAGGTTTGAGACAACAATGGGATCCACTACCATAGTAGTATTTAAGTGCAGAGATTCAACCATAGAACTAGATATAAACGAATGCGAAGCGCTAGAATCAAAAAGAGTTTTTATAGGGTGATTGGAAAGAGAAATCAAACCTTTCACAGAAACTTTCCTACCTCGATCTGGAGCACCGATCGCGAGAGCATGCACTTTCCATTCGGAAGCTCCTGCCCTTTGCCCTTGTCCTTGTTTCTTTGGGCAATCCTTAATAAGATGCCCGACCTCTCCATAATGGAAACAAGCGTTCTTCCTTCTTCTGCAATCTTGGCTTACATGACCCACGTGTCCACAATTAAAACATTTCCTCTTGTCTCGAGATTTGTCGTTCTTTCCTCCCTTCTTTTGTGTTTCCTCAACCTTAGCTTCTTTCTTTTCAGCTTTATCTTCCTTATGCATTAATGCCATATCAACGAGTATTTCAAAAGTAGCTCCCATAGGAATATGGGACATAGCTAACCCATGAAGGGGTTCATTTAGTCCTTTAACTAACCGCAAGGCCTTCTTATGTGGAGTGTCTACTAGTTCCAAACCGAATCTAGCTAACTGGTTGAATTTGTTCACATATTCTTTAACAGTCATATCTCCTTGTTTGAGCGCCAAGAATCTCTCCATTTGCATTCTTTTCTTAGCTTGAGAAAGAAATTTCATTTCAAACCTCTATCTAAAGTCATCCCAAGTTTCCACCGAACGCCCCGCTTGGGTTACTTCCCACCAGAACGAAGCTTCATCCTTTAGTAGCCAGGCAGCCAACTGAATCTTCCTTCGACCTTCCACTTCAAAGATTACAAACAAGTCCTTGGTCTCATTGAGCCAATTCCTTGCCTCTATGAATGTCTTAGTTCCATGGAATGGCTTTCCTCTCATAGCACGGAAATCTTTGCAGATCTTGGAAAAGTTGTCTGCACGAGGATTAGAAGGAACAACGGGTGCAGCAGGGGGAGGAACGTTTCCTTGGCCTTCGGTAGGCCCTATGGCCTCCAGATACCTACGGAACCAGCCTGGTATCGTAACTCCCTCTGGGATATTAGGTTCCCTAGACATGATAAAAAGAAAAGGAAAGAGATTTAGACAAAGTATCGAAGGATATTACATATGGCTTTGGGGAATATGTTTTTCAAAATAGACTTTTCTTTTTGAAAAATGCTTTCTTTTAAAACCTTTTTGAAAATAATTTTCAAAAACTTTTACCCAATCTGGTAACCTTCAACTCTGATACCAAGTGTGACACCCCACGTCTGTTAATATCACTCACTAAGGGAATGCATTAAGTTTCGTGAAGCGTTATAGGTAAACAGAAACAGAAATATTACAAGACAGATATAAAAGCAACAAAAGAATTTAATTTTTTATTTCAAACATAAATCATAACATCGTGGTCCAAAATATCACAAGCCTAAAACTACATAAAAACCATTACAAAAATACGAAACTTTTGGTCTTGTTCCATCAGAGTACATAAAAAGAATAATTCTCCAAAAAGAGACAAAGCCATAGTGGAGATAAGAACTTGAGCCATACTTCGAAAGCAGCTCCTAGCAAGATGGTAACCGAGTCCTGACTAAGCCTGAGTATTCCTACCCTGAGAACCCGGGGGAGGGGGGAATGGAAGAAAGAAGAGGAAACAAAATAGGGTCAGACATAAAGTCTGGCGAGCCTAGTTACTTTTAGCAAGTAAATAAGTAAAAGTAGCATGACAGGCATATAAGATGGACAAGAAAGACAACATTATATAAGGCAGGTATGGCAAGGTAAACAGGATAAAATGTATACGCTTCCTTATTGATTACTCTGCACTACTACTAGTATATCCAGAATGAGATGATCCCCAACAAGTATGAAATGGTAAACTTAGGCGTACTTTTGGTGAGAGATTTTAACCCCATACAATCCATAGGCAGCCCCAATAACGGACTCCTAAACTTACCAGAGTCTAGATGTACCCCAACTACTACCCTACTCATCGGCTCTCTACTTCGTAGATACCCTGTGTTGCCCCCACAGTAGGATGTATCACTTCCTAAAGTGGCAACCCTTCATTTTCAAGATGTGCACAACTATATCTACTAATGTCATAGTGTCTTAATTTCTATAGCAAGTCGGACTCATGCACGCACATGACTCCGTTGGTTTCTTGCGCTATTAACACCGCCCCTTCGTCTTGGATCTCTTACAATCAGCCCAATAAGCGTGCCCCTACTCCGACCTAGTTCGAAGTACTCGTTTGATACCTAAATGGGTTACTGACTGAAACAGGTCCCACACACATGATGATACAAACTCCCCCTAGACTTGCATCCACACTACTAGGATTTCAACTGATTCTGCCTAACAGTCCAACATGTAAAACAGGTAAAGTTGTCGGGCATATATATGTAAATATTACCCTACCACCATAAGATTTACTTAACCCTCACTGATCCAAGAAAGTTTACTTAACAAAGTTGCATAACCCCAAAGTATAAAATAGGTTAAGTTTATGGGCCTATATATATAAATATTACCTACTGCCTTAAGATTTACTTTACCCACCCACTGTTTCAACCAAGTTTACTTAACCCCTATTTAAGTTAACATGTTCATACAATCCCTATGAATTCAACTAGGTTAAGTATTCCAATTCGTTACCATGTCCATTTATGGTTATAGTGGGCTAGACCTCCCACATTAGGCCTATAACTTGTGGGTGTTGGATATGACGGTCGGGTCCGGGCATAATTCTTCCACAAGTTGGGGCTAACCTCGTGTCTTAGCCCGTCTCGTATTTGTGCACTTAGACCCCTCACGTTAGGTTCAACATTTGCGGTTGTTGGATATGCCAGTTGGGTCCGGGCAGACTTCCACCATAAATGCATTCTAACCTCGTGTCATAAGTGTCGTTACAGTTTTCTAATTATTATAATCCTAAGCATTTTAATTATTAACCAATCAATTATACCTATGTCTTTATAGGTTTTCATGACTATTTACCCCAATTATATTCATAATGGATTATATGTCCAAATTCATATTCGTCATTCAAGTTATGCCAATTCTAGTGTTTTCCCCCGATCCCTAACTAACGCATTCACATATATTTGGCATCATGTCTAGGCTAGAAAGTAGCCTAGCCATAAACAATAAAAGGGAAAGATGACAATAGTGATTATTTTAACAAAAGTGACATAAACATGTAATTGGCATAGTGATAAGGTGGACATATAAAAATAGATCTAGTGAGCATGTGATAATAAAACTAGATCTAACATACTAAGGATGTCACAATAGGCATGAATAAATAAGGATTCATATGTTCAATTAATGATAGATCTAAATTAGCCATGACATGATAAGTACCAAATGATCTAACAAGAATTAGATCCATAAGTAGACGTGACATGATAAATTAACCACAAGCGAATTAGATCTATAAAGGTAGATCTAGCATGATAATATTTAAGATCCACAATTGTGACATGATAAATTAACCACAAGTGAATTAGATGTATAAAGGTAGATCTAGCGTGATAATATTTCAGTTCCTCAATTATGACATGATAAATTAACCATAAGCGAATTAGATCTATAAAGGTAGATCTAGCATGATAATATTTAAGATCCACAATTGTGACATGATAAATTAACCACAAGCGAATTAGATCTATAAAGGTAGATCTAGCATGATAATATTTAAGATCCGCAATTGTGACATGATAAATTAACCACAAGAGAATTAGATCTATAAACGTAGATCTAGCATGATAATATTTAAGATCCAAGAATGTCATAAATTCAAAAAGTCCCAATAGATCTGATATGATAAAGATTTAGATCCATGTCATAGAATATTATAGATTCACAAATTATGATAGAACTAATATGATTCAATCACTGGCATATATCCAAATCACAGTCATATCACGTTTACTTTTGATCATTTAAACCTAAAAGTAACTAACTCACAGTGTTTGGATTTTAGAAGATAGAAAAGAAATTGTTTGTGTTGAATCTCAGATCTATTCTTAAAATACTTGAATCTTTAAACTTGATTTGTAGAAGAAGAAAAATTAGATTCAGTTCAGGCACTGACAACATTTGGCCTCCATTGTTTGGAGGAAACAAAAGATATGAGGGTATATTTATAGCTGTCAGCCTCCAGAATTCGAATGCCACCTCAGCCCTGGGGGGAATCGGGCTATGGGTCAACTGCCACTTGGGTTCGGAAGCCCAAAAATTACTATTGGTGCACTTGGCAGGTGCGCCAGTGTAAAAATGCCTTGGCGCACTTGTCAAGTGCACCAGTTATCCCTGTTTTAATGTCAAACTTCTACCGTTCATAACTTCTTCATACGTTATCCGTTTTACGCAAACCAAGTGTTTATCTTGACCAGAATTTCAAGATGGACGCAATGATGTAGTATGTTTCCCATAATTCTTAATATTAAATTAATTATTCTTTAATTTATCCTCTTTAGTGTAGTTGAAATATGGGGTGTTACAGTTGTAGTCGTTGATTTTCCTATTACGTGAATTTGCTGTCCTATCTTGGCTGCCTTTGTTGCTTCATACTTCTGTCTCTTATTTGCTGCCAGTAACTGAACCCATATAACCTTGATGATTTGTGCCATACTGTTGCATGCATACCGACGTATGCTCTGGAAATTGGAATATATATCACATATTTGTACATTACAAAATGCCTGTGTGCTTATGACTTTGAATTCACATATACGTTCATAAATGTCACTTTCATTCATGCTGTAGCTTGATCCATGCAAAACTTGCTGTCTTAGTATTAGTTGCGGAAAAAATATGACTTATAGTATGCTCATGAGATCAACCATGGTAATATATATAGATTAACTATTATATTGCCAAGATTACATTACAGTTGTTCATGTGTTCATTATATTTTTATTAAACCATATATATATATGTGTTCATGCGCCAACAAAAATTTGAGTATACGTTAATATCTTAGTGACTTGCTTGGAGAAGCGAACCCTTGCTCTTACATAAACCTGAACTGAAACCTAAAAATTTAAGCTATACTGCCTGTTCGCACATATGAATAGTATGTTCTTTTATTGTCATGTAATTGTTACCTACCACATTAAAACTGTAGATACATTAGTGCTAATGGAATTTGAAATAAATATGCCTTGTTGCTTTAATGTTTTGTTGTGCCTTGTTTACTCATTCAAGAATTATTAACTCACGATTAATTCGATTCTTTTTATCAAAATCGGTAATTCAGTAATTTCTTGCAAGAGTAAATATGCTCTACTGCTTTAATATTTTGTTATGCCTTAGTTCCTTATTTGCACAAGAACTAAGAAATCAATTAATGATACTTTAATCCATATTTAAATTAAGTCTCTCTCTTAAAGTAGCTTCTTTTTATGCACATCTATTTGTTGAAACATGAATAAATGCATAAAAAGTTACATTATTTGTTATGAATAACAGATAAAGAGGGCAATAAAACCTTAAACATCTTATATTTTGAAGCCCGTCAAACTTCTTAAAACATATTATATTTAGAATCGGAGGTATTGCAAGTAGTCACACATCTTGACTTTAAATTTATTGGTCTGGCTCACTTTCATTTTGTAACCGCGAGCAAGTTAAAAAGGAATAAATAAACTTGGCTGTGTCTCTTGAAAACTGAAATTCCTGATTTTATTGGCCTGACCATATCAGTATGCCATGTCGCACTATATATTTTGACTAGCCAGACTTGATTAAATCCTAGAATACCTTATTAACCGTATGTATTAGGCGTTTGACATACGACCTGAAATATAGTATATTTTAGGTTAGGATTAACTATTATATTTTGGAATTTTACTGAAGTTAATTTTCTTGAACAAAGAGTAATCCTGACTCGAGTGTTTTATGTTTTCGCATGGAGCGCTCGAGTCAGATGATTTCTAGATTTCAGCTATCGAAGTTAGAGACACGCGAAGACTCCCGCTTTTGGTCCACTTAAAATTCGCAAATTTTTATTAAATATATTATTGTATATTTTTCTTTTGTTGTGTATATAAAATTCTATATAAATTCTGATATTTGTATAAATTTTTATTCTGCTGCAAGTGATTGTATTTTGTGATTCTGTATATGATTCTTTTTAAACCCTGTAAGCTAAAACTATCTGTCATTTTGAACGTTTCGAGTTGGTTTAATTACTGACTTGAAGCAGTCGAAAGGCAGGTCATTACAATTCGGTTCTTCGAATTGGTTCTCAAAATTTACTCTGTTTTCGTTTTCAATCAAAAGGTTAAGGGTTCCGAAAATTTTTATGGACAAAGGCACGCTATGTGGATTATGGACAGTGGAGAATGAGGACCAATAGTATACTGGTATGGCAATGGATTCAACTGCTTTGTAAATTGTACGTGAAATGATAATGGATGAGTGGGGTTATTCAAAAGAAACAAACATTTTAACGAAGTTTTACATATCTCATCTTTGTAGATGTGGAGAAATTGTAGCCTTCTGTTGTCTTTTAATATGTCAATCAGAGCCATCCTTTGTCTTATGTTTGTCCACCAAGGAATTTTATTATATGGATGTTTGTTATCATCAAATAAAAACCTATTGTTATATACAACATGATCCTTCATCATTAGGCTCCATCTCCAAGGTATCACTAATCCAACCATTCCCAACTATTGTCGTGTTTATATGTTAAGAGGAGGGTGGTCAGAACATAAAGTTCTGATGAATGAAAAGAACATGTGTTTAAAGGTCATACTCTTAATTTGGTAGGTTAAATACTTCAAAGTATGTCTATGTAAAGACACAAGCATAAACAAACAAAGGTATATTTTAATTGATGAGGTGAACATCAGAATCAGTCGTTTAAAACTTTCATTAATGCATTTAGGGTGGATCAGCGATCACTTAAGACCCAACAAAGTGAACATTCTTGGTCACTTAAGGCCCATATTATTATATTTATTAAGGGTGGATTCCTATGGTCTCTTAAGACCCTTAGGCGAACCCTAGCCACATAAGTCCCCGTCGTATCACGTCAAGTTATAAATACATATATTCTCACAAGTAGCACGAGAAGTAGTATCTTGCCACTTAGTGCCGGTTTAGTGTAGACCCGGATATAGCCATTTAAGACCCCTCTAGCGGACGCCTCATATTACTACTTAACTGATATTACAGTAGTAGACCTATGTCACTTAAGACTTCCTTAGACGATGGTTAATAATTGCATGCAACATCCCACGTATACCTAACCTGTACCTAGGTTGGCCCTTACAAAGCTCTTAGAGGAAGTGGACATTCCAATAAACTACCCTACTCTACTGTCGCCATGACTAGACCACTTTAGAGAACACTACAAGGAAAGCTGTATATAGCGACAGATTTTTAGCAGAGGAAAATTCCGTTGCAAATTAGTGACGGATTTTCGTGGACTTTGTAAGGGATAATATTTTGGATTTTATATGTCAACTTATTTTAAATTATTACCGTCGAATCTTATTTCTGTCGCTAAATCATTGGAAATTGCAGCACTTTACCGTCATAAAAAATTTAATGCTAAATTCCGTTGCAGATAGAGGCTGTTTTACATCGTCAAAATTCTGACGCTATTTTTGCAGCAATTTTTCAAGAGATTTGAAAAGGACTTTAATATTTAGTATTTATAAAATGTTTTACATTCATGTTTTTACCTAGTAATTAATAAGTAAATATAAGTTTTAAATAATTAATGTTAATATTATATTAATAATAAATAGTTACTATTAAAAGTAAATAATATTCAATAGTTAGTATTAATTAATTATTAGTTACTATAAAATATAAATAAGAGGTAATAATAGTTAATAAGATATATTAATATTCACTGTTTAATTAATTTATTTTGATAATCAATGACTAATAAGTAATCTTTACTATAACTAAATAAATTACTATCGAAAAATTATTAATAAATATTTACTTTTAAGAAATTATCTAGTATGTATTAATTAATATATAATTAGTAGTTAAGAAAAACAAAATGTTCAAAGTTTGAAAATAAGATATTGAATAAATATTAAAGAATTTATAAATTCAAAAAATTCAAACATTACCATATTAGTTTTGAAATTTTCAAAATATATTTTAAACTATTCATAAATTTTAAATATAAAATTTTTAAGTTTTCGTAAGATTCGAAAATATTTTTTTAAATAAGTAGTACTTTTTAATAATTAATTTTAAGTAATTACTATTAAATAATAAAGATTAATATTTAATAATTATTAAATAAATTTTAATTATTATAAAGTTATATTTATAGTTAATAATTCAATATATAATTAATAATTATTGTTTAACAATTAAGATATATTAACAATTAATAATAAATTAATCTAATATATTAATAATTAATATTTAAAAATTTATTATAGTTTAAAAACTAATATCTAATAATAATCACTACAACATAAACAACGTATTACAACTCTGAATTTACAACTGTCATAAAATGCTAGCTGTAGTAAAGGTCTTACAACTGTCATTTCTTGAAAGTTGTTATAGATATATTTAAACAAATATTTTAATTTAGTAGTTGGTTGTAATAGATTTAATATTGTATTTTACTTCCTAGATTTTAAGAAATTTCGGTTATGACATGTGAAAAACCGGCGGTCTATGTTAATGCGAGAGGATAAAATTCGAGGGCAAAACTGAAAATTTGGCTCCAAACTAACACGTGCTTCTATTTCTGCTCCCTCATGCGAACACCTTTTTTAGCTCTAACCTAAATTAACATCGATCCCTAGTTCTTCCTTCCTTAGGAAAACTTGTGCTTCAACCAACTCTAATTGGTACTGCCGAATACGGATAGATCCATAGATTAAAGATCCGATGACTTCGATTAACTTTCACCTGCCTCTAGTCGCCTATCGCCAGACTGGTTTTGTTTGAGAGCGAAGCAGACTTCCTGAAGCGCCTCTTCTTTCTTTCCTCTTGGGATAAAGTGAAAAAGTGGAGCCCAAATCAAAACCTAATCTCCAGTTCAAGAAAATAACGAAAAATCAGAAAAGCTTCCACATTCTTCAGTTCCCTAGATCGCTGCTCGTGCATCAACCTTAGCACAATCAACATCGACGACGTTGATCTCTAATAGGAGGCAAATAATCATCTGATTATGCTCACCAAGCCGATAAACCACTTTCCAGCATAGAAAAAGAGGGCTCACCTTCCAGCAAGCTCAAATCCGTCTGGTTCCTCATAATCCCTCTTATTAACTTCTCGTTTTTGTTTGTCGGATTTTTCCATTTTTCCGTGCAATTTCCCTTTTTTGATTTAACTTTGTGGTTATGGAATGATAGGTTGATTTTGGTTATGAATGTTTGGAAAAAAATGCAGACTTCCTCCGACAAAAAAAAAGCATCAGAAGTTGGTAATTAGCACAATACTTATTAATTAGCAAAGCAGTTGAATACTTGGAAGAGTATTTCTATGTGAGATTCATTATCCAAAATTTACGCATTTAAACAATTCGCTATTGTATTATCTCACATATTAAATAAGGTTTATAAACCAGTACTATTTATTCATTACTATATTCTTGTGGTTTTAAATTAAATAGAAAGAGATTGAAATGCTTATTTTGGTTTTTTGTTGCCGCATAGAGAATGATTGTTCCGCTTAAAACCATTTATGTATTAAATATGGAGCCCACGATAGACTTTACTATCCATATATACATGGATAACCCTTGTGTTGTTATTGGTATTTCACTGGTGAATATTTATAGGATTGCAAAATACCCGATAGAAAAAGTGATAGCAGCAAATAGAGATGTGCAGGATTCCAAAATATGCTATATTTCACTTGGACACAAGGCCTCAAATCTCAGGTTTCTATTTTATTTTTATTTTATATTTTTTAAAGCAATGACAACAAATAGAGATGGACAAAATAGGCTATTTTTATATATCGTAAGCTATATATGAAAATGAGGCATAGACAAAGAAAACTGACTTTGCTAGTATGTGTTGAAAATTTGGTTATTGCAGTATATTATTTTTGATGTCAGAAAGAATGATGATATAGTTTTCAATGTTTCTGTACTCTATTCCCAGAGTTTATTGTGTGTATCCATTAGGGATGAGCGTTTGGTTGGTTTGGTTTATTCGATGATGAAATTTTTTAAACCAAACTAAAACCAATAAAAATGAAAACCAAACCGAACCAACCAAATTTAGTTTGGTTGGTTCGGTTGGTTATCTGATTAAACCGAATTAAAAATGTTTTACATTTTTTGTTTAGAATATTCACTATAATTTGAAATAAATTATAAATATATTACTAGAGTATTATTATTTATGATTTTTATGCTTTCTAATATTAATTTTGACACGTAGGTGATGATTAAACATTACTTAAATAACTAAACGAACCTAAAATTTTCACTATAATATCGATAATTTTGAAAATATAGTAAAAGTTCGGTTAATTTGGTTAAACCGATAACCGAACTTAATATTATTCCAGACCGATTACAAACCGATTTAATTTCAAAACCAAATCAAACCGACCAAAATAAATTGGTTTGGTTGGTTTATTTGGTTTAACCGAATAATGCTCACCCCTAGTATCCATGTTGCCCAGTCTATAAAACTGTGTTACTTACATTTGCATGATAGTACTCCTGTTGAGAAGACTGAATCATAGAATTAACTACAGAGGAGAGCCAGAAGAATTCGAAAGAAAGAGAAGTCACCAAGATAATTTTCATGATAGTACTCCTGTTGAGAAGAGGTACTGAATTAAAATAGATTCTTGTGTGCATGATAGTACTCCTGTTTTTGTTCTATTTCTAACCAGAACTTTTTTAATATGTGTGCTGATAAAATCCTGAATTTCTCATGCCTTGTTATGGGATATTGAAATTGATTTTTTAGTCCAGTTTCTCTTATGATGTTGGAAAAAAAATCTAACAGCTAGATTGGAAATCTTAACTTATAGCAAAGGTGATGGCAATGCTTAAAGTCCATGATAGAGTTTCGCGTTCGCCTTCGGGTTCGCGTTTGCTTGCGACTTCGTCGTTGTCATTTTCGTAAGCTGGTGGGGTATGTTAGACTTATTTTGGTGTAAATATGGTGTTATGTGGTTTTAGTATGGTTATGGATGATATGTGTTTGTATTTGGGATAATGTTAGTATCAGTTTTGATGTTCATAATTCAGCTTGGTGTATGAATTGTGAAGGATTATGGATGTTGTGGTTTTTTTGTATGTGATTATGAATATTCTTTTTAGTTTTAAATTAATATTGTTGGCAAATTTATCTTTGTTTTCTCAATATGTTATTTATTTTAGTGTTCACAGTAGAATGATGTTTGTTGCATGTGTTATACATATACATATACATACACACACATATATATATATACACACACACACACACATGCAGATCAGAAGAAGAATTGCGGTAGATTTCCAACAAAAAAGGTGAGGTTAAGCTTACCCCAATTTAATTATGTCGCTAATCCCTTGGTAATTAGTAAGAGTTTACCAACTCCTTTTGTAAATAATATTTTATTATAAATTAATTATCCATTGGTAAATAGTCGGTATATAAATTAAAATTAAATTAATAAATAAAATTTTATTTTATTATATAATTAGTAAAATGACAGAAAAACGTCGGAAAACTCATGCTAAATTCCGTCCATAATCAGACACAGATACCGTCATGGTTTTTACCGACCACCGCATTATGTAGGAAATCCATTGCTAAGGCCTTTTTAGCGATGGAGTAGAAGCAGATTTTGCCATTGCTATTTGCGGTTTTTCTTGTAGTGAAAGGAGGACTCATAGACCACTTCGAATCTAACAAGGGAGGGTCCTATGATTTTGACCCAACCCAAGGAATAAACCTTTGGAACGGACCTAGTACTAACCACTTAAGACCCAAACTAGATAAGAAGAAAGTCAGCCAATTAAGATCTTCTCAAGGAGGGTAGTAAGCCTACCTATTCACACACATATAATAGGTACACACACACACACACACACACACACACACTAGACCTCTCATATTAAACCGACTACTCGTAGATGCTGGATTTGTCGGGAGGTTCTGGGCAAACTTCTACTACGAGCGGCTTAACCTCATATCATAGTGTACTAAACTTAATGGCTCATGACACCTAGACCTCTCATGTTAGCCAGACTCACTTGTGGTTGCTAGATTTGTCGGTCGGTTCCGAGCAGACTTCTACCACAAATGACGACTAACTTTGTGTCTATCTGTCACTATTTAATATATATATATATATATATATATATTTGAAAGTTAGTTAATTTTGTATTGATGCATTGGACCAGAAATTAGCCCAAGCCCACGAACGAAATACAAGATACAACGGTGAACAATAGTATACTATATATATATGTATGTATATATATGGGAGCGGCTATAGGAACACAAAATAATGTACACAAAGTCTGGACCATAAGTTTTGTTTGTCTTTATGTGTGAGGTGGAATTCAGGGGTAGATCTAATGACTCATATTTTGTGTGTTTAATTTTGTGTCAACGTCTTGTGTCCATTTAGACTTTCCCTGTATATATGTGTATATATATATATCCATTTATACACACACAAAAAACGGTTCCTATGGGAACATTTAAAATTCGAATCATATCCTAATGCATTTACTACGCAATTATTACATTTATTTACATTGATTATAATAATCGTTATAAACGCTAATTGTTGTTCGAATTATGAACGTCATAATGGTGAATTTTATCAATCCTATTCACATATAATACAAGTCCAATTTTCATAATAAACTACTCAAATCATGGAATATTTAATAACAAGCAGCAAATGGGAAAATATCAACAATAATCATTCAAACTTGTATAATAGGCTTAGAATTATTTAAATAACGAAAGAGAAACAAGGTGTTACATACATATATACATATTCGCAACATATATATATATATATATATAAACCTCTATTTGGATCAAACTTTTCCTTTAATCCATTTGCACATAAAAACGTTAATATTTAATTATTACAGATCTTGAATACTTTCAGATGCTCCATTAGAATAAAGATCTAAACCTATTCCAATTCTGCAATCAAATCGAACCTTAACCTTTTTATACTATAAACAAATTATTTTTAATTTACATTGAAATGGACAAATCCGACCAATCAAGAGAATAAGCACCAAATTATTTCTCAAACATTACTAAATAATTACAAACCCAAAATATTTATTGACAAGTTTTATGACAAAATAAAGGTAGGATATTTTTGGGGGCGGGGGGGGGGGGGGGTTGTGATATTATTGTGAAAACCCAAATCCCCCAGGCATACAAATTTATATAAAATCTACAAAATATAGGGAATAGTCTAAACAAATTTTATTTCCACTCACAGTGATTAACTGTATGGCATTGACACAAATCTGTTGATGTTTGCCTTTTAGATCTGAAACCTCGTACGAACACAAATACGAACTCCAATTCTATATTAATCTATATATAAGAATTAAACAATTATAATTCTTATATATAAAACTAGAATTCTAGATACCCATACTAAATCCTAAAAGAGAAAAGAACATAGATTAGAAGGTTCATAGAAGAAAGCTAATATAATTCTTCTGGAATTCAATGGTAGAATGGAGGTTATGGGATGGAGAAGATTAGATTTAGGAGAGGCAGAATGGAGTGATATTTATAGGTGTGTGTGCAAATAATAGTCGTAGTATTAATTTGATTTAATCTCAGTTGTTAATTATATAATAAACACCCCCAAAACCTAGCCCAAACTCACCCTTACCACGCTCTGGTTGCGCCAAGCGGTTGACGGCTCTAAGGAAGCGGTTGACCCCTTAGGGCCCGAAACGGGCAGTGAATTTGTTTAATTGATGGATAGATTGATTTAATTAAATGTTCCTTATTACATTGATTACCTTAATTGATTTCTTTCCTAGTTTTCAAATCTTTGTCCCTTCTTATATATAAATGTATGCATACAAATTCAAATTTCATGGAATATTCTTTTTAGCTAATTGATATATATTCATATTCCACATATTTATTCATTCTATTTGAATTTCATCCTTTGTGCGCATACTATTTTGCATACAACTTAATTAACATTTCTTCGTTTATTTATTTCTTGTCCTCTACTACTTATCCAGCCGTTTGAATTTCAAATTCCCTAAGGGAATGTTCTTTCATTCCAATTCATTTGTTATTATCCCCTAAATATTTATTTGTTTTATTTATTCAAACATTTAGATGTATATGTTTACCGTACGTTTTGATTAAATTAAAATTTCTTCATATAGGCACCATTTTCAACATATTACACATGAAAATGTATCAAAATTTCGTCATGAATACATATATAATATTTTCATGGCTAAATTCTTATTTGTCTCAAATTCCGTTTTTCTAATGTTTTACATTTATCATTTGTTTAACTTATTATTATTACTTAATTATCTAGTCTACTATATGTATATTTTTTTGGGGTGGTACAAATCCAAACTACAATATGAGCCATGCGGTTGTAGATGTAAACCAACTATGTCAAAAAGTGAGATGCAAGCTTGTTGACTATATTCTTATTATATTTATGGATTGTAAACACTAATATAATGTCATTGGATTTATAATAAAAGTGATTTGGTTATAGCAAGGGAAAAACACGTGACGTGTTTGTGTGTAGTTGTGTCTTATGTGAGTTCCATTCTTTCAAAGGATTTCTAAAAATGAAGCAAGTTGTTTGTAATGTGAGCTTTATCACTAAAAGTACTCTAGACTAATCATCCGGGTGATTTTGTTTTTTTAAATGTGCTCGGTAAAACCGAGTATATTTTCCAAGTTGCATTGGGCTTTTCTTGGTGTTTTAGGAGAGGAGCCGGAGTCTAGACGTATTCTTGTATGTTGTCTTATAATTTATTTCCGCTATACGTGTTATATTTATCAGCATTGTATAGTTAGATTGTATAAGCTACTCTAGTTGTGTACTCTGATTTTTTGATCATGTATATACAATTTTCTTTTTGTGTAAAGAGTTTTGATATATTATATTTTATTCATTCCGCTGTGAGATTCTATTCTTCTCGGATTTCTGTTGTGTTCATATTATTTTTCTTCTTCTATTCTAACATTCCTTTCTTTCTTCTTCTTATCACCCTCTAACTTCTTTCTTTGAACTATTTAGACTTTTGATACTTGACGTTTGGCAAGTGAATACAAGTAATGTATTAGTGTCAAAATTCAAGCATCGAAAATTTGGGTCGTTGCTTTTTGGTATCAGAGATGAAGGTTAAGTGATAACCTTGGCTCTGTGACGTAACTCAATAGAGATGGGGTTAGTAATACCCTAAATTGCATTTGAGTGTGTGTGTGTGTGTGTGTGTGTGTGTATATATATATAAGAGCATACTTGTTGGTGTTATAACATGTTTTATATTATTATTTTTTACCGGTTGGGTGGTATATGAATTACAAATTGACGCATTTGGCCGACTTTATTGATAGTGATTTTTAAACACTTAAGCGAGGAAAATCAACATAGTATTATTTAAAAGAGTTGGTAAATGAAATAATTTTACCAAGTTTTTATATATAAAAGAATTTTCATACTAAATATAGTTTATGATGATTAGTTCTATTGGAAATGATAATATTTTATTATTATCATTTATTGTTAATTCATGTTCACTTTTGAGCATTGACTATTATTGATTGATTGGTAGTGTGCCCGACTTATTTGTGAGTATTAGCTACTTGATTGGATAAGAGAAATCTTGTCACGCTTTTTGCATTGGTTAGGTATATTTACAATTAGGGAAACATTGGAAACATAGTCGTGTGAATTCAGTTTCAAGACTTAATTATATTGCATTTGATGATGATGTTGTTAAGAATTTTAGCTAAGTAAAGTGTTTAAAATGTAATTAAACAAGGATGGACTTATGTGAAGCAGTTTTATATATAACTAGAGGTATATAAGTGAAATTTATAAACGAGATTTATAAATAGGAATGGATTAGAGTTCAGAATGGAAGTATCTGAATTTCCGGTAAATTTTGAAAATGATTTCTTAAAAAAGAAATTGTATGATTATTTGAAAGTGTTTATGAATATAAATGTATTTTAAAGATTTTTAGAAAGCATGGATCTTGCTTGTGTCGTTGGAAAATAATTTCGACGATGATCGCAACATCCTCGGTGTTCATTTTTGAGTTTCTAAGTAAGACTTGCTACATAGATAAATTTTTGGATTAAAACGAAAGTTAACTTTGATTCAGAACTTATGATTTTGAAATTTGGAGTTCGATCCTGAAATTTTCAACTAAAATATAATATGGATGTGTAACGAACTGGGGTTTTCGACTTCGAAAATCAACACCAAACTACTATGTTGACTATCCAGACATCGAACATTCCAGATCATTAATAGAAAGAAATTAGAGGGTGAGAATAGATAAGATAGAAAATTAGAATAGAAGAAGAAGAACACAATCAGAGTAAACACGAATCTCACAGCGGAACGAATAAAATATATTATAGCATAACTTTGAAACAAATAGTATATGTATACAATAACATTATCATAGTATAACACTTACACACAGCGGAAATAACAATAGCTATATAGTCCTGAAGCCTCCTGCCTCAAGCTCCTCCAAGTATATCTGTAAAGACCTGAACTACTTGACTGCCCGTACAAATTTGGGCACCCAAGAGTTTAGGGAGAAAACAAAACAAAATAAACTCTGGGTCAGTCATGGGACTGGTGTGAGTAAACTCAAATCATCGGTTTAACTTTTCAAAATCCTTTTCAAAAGAAAAGATAATCGTAAGACCGATCCACACATAAACACGGATGGTTTTTACCTTACGATAACCCAAAATAGTTTTGGAAATCGATACTTTTCTGATATTATGATAATGTCTAATCACAAGTAATTAGAATCTAGCAGAACGCTTGCATCGCACGTTCCACATGTATAGTATACAAACAAAAATCGCAGGCTCTTATTGGAGATTGGATTCCAACTATGACAAGATATGGGACCACCTGCCGATAGTGTATCTCTAGAGGCAAATACACTGGGTTCAACAAGAACATCTTGAAATCCGGCCCTCACATGACCGACCACTCATTTTGCTTGAGTGTATCGAATGTATACCACAAACGGTTGGGAGCTACCCACCGTATTCCCGAAAAGGGACAGCATCGAATAGACAAAGAATGAATTGGATTTTCTCTAGATAGGTGATATACACCCTAATGGGAGCGACCCACTTAGCCATGCTGCCTTCCCGATTTCTGTCATTTCCCGGTTGATGAGGCTTGAGGTCAAAACGTATCTTTGAAACACTTGACCACCATTCACTTTGAATGCCACATCGTCATACCCGTCAAATCACAAATTGATTTCCTTAAAAATACCACGGGTATAAAGCTAAGAGAAACGAATTCCTCCGCCACCAAACGTAAGTACATTTGAAGAGATCAACTTACGCGATCCGTTAGATATACTCTGTCAGACATTCGCCCATTTACGTTTGTCCTGGGACTAAACAAACCGAAGGCACTATTCTGTAAATAGGATAGCCCTTGCATAACTCCGCCTTCATTATTTGATCGCAACGCTGACGTCTATACAGAGTGGTTTTCAGATAATGAATATGATCCGGGTCTCTCCGTATTGACGACGGAAAAATGGTCAAAAACTTCGATAGTCGGTGATTAAACTATTAAAGAAAAACAGGTGTGCAACCAACGATATTATTTCCAGATGGAAATTCTATCAACCAATCATCATTCAAAGTTTCATTCTTTTAATTAAATTATCATTAATTTATCCATTTTTCCTTTCTATATATTCGTAAATTCTAAATTTCTAAATTTAGAAAATATACATCATCAATCATTGGAAAACATTTCCATCTCTGTTTCACGTATTACTGACATTCCAGTATTCTTTCTCATCAACTTTTCATTTTCTATGGTTAGAAAATATCTCTGATTATATTTGGAAAATGTTTCCAAAATTTATTCATTTGATTTAAACAGATGTTTAAATAAAACATCACTAAGCCAATTTAAACCATTACACTCATCAACTAAATTCACTTAATCAATCCTCACTATCGAACCTTACCCATTCCTTAGTTAAAAACGAAGTCAATCAAGTTGGGGTATAATTACCTCTCAGAACTTAACTGAACAACATTCCTAACCTCGAAATAGACAAAGTTCAACTTTCAAATCTTTAACACTTCCTTACTTAACTCGGATTCTATTTACGAACCCCCTTCTTTACCAAATTCATTTGATTATAACCATAGTGATATAATCCCATACTTTCAAAATATAATAACTTAAAAGTAACTTTTCTTTATGAATTTGGGTAATTAACAAACAACTAATTTATTAACAAATAAGTAAAAACCTGTTTTGAAACCGAAAGTAAATATCACTTTCCTTAATTCGATATAATCGAATTCCAATGTACAATTCACTCTCGAATAATCACTATTCGATAACTCTCTTTCAAATAAACTATATTTGATAACCCTTTCTTTGAATAACTATATTCAATAACCTCCCTTCGAAAGATTTACATTCGATTAATTCTCTTTGAATGATTCACATTCGATTAATTCTCTTTGAATGACTTCCATTCGATTAATCTCCTTTCAAATAAACTATATTCAATTAACCCCCTTAATTCTATTCGAATAAACTATTTCGAATAACTCTTTTAATTCTATTCGAATAAACTATTTCGAATAACTTTTTTGGATTACCCCATTTGGATTATCTCGGTTTGGTTAACTCATCTTGGCTAACACAACTCGATTAACTCAACTTGATTAACTTACTTGATTAACTCAACTTATCTAACTCTACTTATTTAACTCCTATCTAATCACTAATATTCAACTAATTTATGTTCGAATAACTATGTCTGTTTTAACTTTATTTCGAATGGCTAATATTCAATTTAACACCATTCGCTTGACTCTAGATTGCAGCAATCACAATGGTTTCGCCTGAGTCCCTCAGGAAACATCCGACCGCCGTAGGCTATTTGCAGCCCTGCGAATTTCGCTAGTAGTCGTACGAAATGGAAACACATCCAAAATAACTATGTTTGACTATCTCTATCTCAAATAACTATATTCGATCAACTCTAGTTGAATATCTAATATTCAATTAATTCAAATTCAATTGACTCTATCTAATTAACTCTAACTGATTTACTCTAACTGATTAACTCTACTTTTATTCAGTTTCAAAAATCGATGTTGAAATCGAATTCTTACTTCTCTATATAAGTCCTGACTTATATATATATTCTATTTATCCAATGATAAACCTTATATTTGATTTATAAGATATTATTTATAAATCTATCTTCTCCATCTTCTATTGGAATAGATTCTATTTAAAATCTTTACTTTAAATCTATATCATGTTGTACCCGTGTGCGAAGCACGGGTCTAAACCTTTCAAATATAAAATTCTCCTTTTCTACCATTCTAGTCGCTTTTTCAAGTATTTCCTTTTAAAATCAATTTATTTACCAAATAATTCCATTTTTGATAATTCTATTTATTCTATAAAATATTTTCTATTTATAAAATCTATCGATTTTATAAGTAATTCCTTTGATAATCTAACTATTTCCTTTTCAGTTTGTTTTACACATAATTCCCCTTTCTATTCTATTTATTTTTCAAATAAATATCCCTTTTCAATTTTATTTGCAAATAGTTTACAAATATTTCTCTTCAATTCCACTTGTAAATAGTTTTTACAAATATTCCTTTTCAATTCTATCTATTTGATTTACAATAAATATCCCTTTTTAATCTATTTATTTCTGAATAAATAGTTTATTTTCATAAAATCTTTGATTTTATAAATATTCCTTTTTCAATATGACATTGAAAATTTCCTTTTTAACATTCCAGTATTCCCTATGGTATTTAACGTACCATACAACAATGATCAGCATCATTCAACCATACAAAATCAACAACAGATTTCATATCACATCATATAACACAATATATGAAAAAACAGAATTTTTTTATTGAGGAACCCAGTTGGGTCCCTCCAACCTGTTTCCCTGCATCCACAGATGTCAGTAAACATAAATAACACAAATGTAAAATATTCTGATAGACAGAATCAATATTCGATTAAAGATTTATATATATCGTTATCGATAGTTTCAATCAATTTAACTAACAGTTCAACCAACCAACCAACACACAGCAAATCAACCAATATTTATCAGCTTAAAAATGCGTATAAAAATATAGGTTGAGCAGAGTCAGTGAGAGTTACTCACATTGGACGGTTATCGTTAAATAACGATAATTGGTCGTTGATTTGATTCAGGCGTTAAATTCCACCATAAATCCAAACGAGCTCTACTTCACTCCCGCTCAGTTCCATGGTGGAGCTCTCGTCCATACGATCCCATCGGATCTTGTTTCGTCAGATTCTGGTATCGTATCAGACAATTATTGCTTTTACAAGTTATACAATTATTTAATTAAATTAAACAGATATTATTAACTATATTGGGCCTTAACCTTTGGTTTGGTTGGCCCATTGTCTTTAGTTAAAACCCATACTGATGCCTTCTCTTCACCATGAGTACATACGCCCGGAACCTGCTTATCCTTTTCTTCTTCATACCCGTGTGTTTCAATCCTCACTACCATACAACGCTTGCTCCAAACAATATCACGTCTACTACTCTACTGTCATCTTCCTACACCACAAACTTCACACCAAACTTCCCCATACCATCCCTCATTTTCTCCAACTACCAGGCTGAACGAACTCGCACAGTAACCCACCATTACCAAACATTTGGACCTCAAAATCTCTTTCCTCTCCTTCTTTAAATTCAAATGAAAATAACTACAATTCATCCCTTCAAAAACCCTTCAACTTCATATCATTCAACCCCAACTCGGTGGTCTTCCTGGATTGCGTCGACAGCTCGTTCACGCCCAGGTTCAGAAAACCATCGAACAGAGACTCCACCGTTTCACCTCAAACTACACCCGCAACAGCTAAATAACATGCTGAGACCAAAAATCGAACTCCATTTTGTGAATTAAACCCAAAGTCCCCAATTTTGTTGAACCCTAATACTGGTGCGGTATTAGACAGCGACACAGAAAGATGTCGAACTTGGTGAAATGTACTTCCGTATGAAGTGGATGTGATGAGGAACACAAGTATATACATATAAAGATTTATAGAATTTCATACATTTTGTTTTTGATTTTATTTTGATTTTTCCTTGGAGGAAATTTTTACTGGAAGAACCAAAAAGGGATGCGGCGCAAATTTGACTACTGAGAAATGTCAATTAGGGTTAGGAGGATAGGATGATATTTATAGGTAAGTTAAAATATTTTTATATTCAATTTAAATATTTTATTTTAAGCCATCGCTAATTTTATTTGTCCTCTAAAATTCCTGTGATCACACATGACCCCAAAAATCACGAAAATGGACATGCAGCTACTGTTTGACATTACAGTCCCAACGAAATTGGTTTCGTCGAATTCCGACTTCGTATGCTCACACAGGGTATTTTTAACCGTCGAAATAATGACTATTTTTCACTTTAAAAATTCGTACGGCCACATACTGACTTCAAAAATCACGAAAATTGAAATCTAGCAATAATTTAATATTGCGGATCCAACAAAATTAGTTTCAACGAATTCTGAGGTCGTTTGCAAAACTTGCTATTTTTAAAGCCCTAAATAGGCCATTTAAATATATAAATATATTTAAAAACATTTAAATTTAATATATAAAAATAAATATTATCATATATATCCACACTAGAATATCATACAGCTCCAATGGGATTTATAACTTGATATTTCAAATCCAGTGTTACATCGATATTCTATTTATATTTAAAAATCCATTTTAAAATATAAATAAATCGATATAAATTATAAAGGAATTCCATAGCGACTTTTCTGAAATTTGATTTGGACATAAATAAAAATCTACACGATGAAATCCCAATTTTTCTCTTTCACTAGAAAAATATACTTCACCAGCCCCCAACGTTTCTTGTTTCACAGAAATCCGGCTTAAAACGAATGCTATACATTCAGTTGAAGTTCAAATCGCCAAATAGCGAACTACAGCGCCATTTCAAGCTCAATTATAATTAATTTATAATTATACGTTCAAATTACCATTCAAGTAATATATTCGTTATTCTAATTCAATTCTAAACTGAATTAAATATCACAGTTGATCCGATTCACATTATATTGTGAATTCCACTATTTATGACTATTTCAGAAATTAAATATATTATTATATTATTTATTTTAATTAAATATTCAATATTATTCAATTCTGGTTATTTTAAATAACCAAACCAAAATTTAAATAATTAAATAAATTAATTATAATGCTGAAAAATGCGGGTCATTACATTCTTTCCCCCTTAAAATAATTTCGTCCTCGAAATTGCTAAGGTAGAAAACAGACCCTATTAACAGTGTTAAAAATATTCGTTCACTTTTAACTTCAGTTTCAACTGAACCAATTTAATTTCAATTAAAACATTAATTAATCCTTATCAACGATAATTTTCTAAAATCCTGAAAATTTTCTAACACCCGAAATTTTCGAAAAATTTCGCCAGCACCTCCTTTGTACCGGTCAATAGTTCAAACCCCATCTCGCCTCTCTAGGCCTTCTCCAATCCAAAAGAAAATCAAAAAGCCAAGCTGCTTGCCGATTCGGCACATAAAACCCATATGGAAATTTAAACATGTACCTTTTTGTCGGGCATATCATTATATCCTTTCCATCTGCTATCCTGTCAGCATATACACATGCCTTCCCAAACAAAATTCCAATTTTTATCTTCAAAACCAAATCATTCACGTATCCAAGCAAAATTTCATTTCAAACCAAAGTTCCATTACCAATCTCACTCTTACCTTACCAGTCCAATACCATTTCAGATTTCCTATCTCACAATTCAAAAACTGATTCCACTTAATATATTATATTCCAATTCAATTTTTAGTTAAATGATTTAAATTCAATTCATACTTGCTTTCACAAATTTCTTTAAATTTGTTCTTAATTCAAATAATCTGTTTCTGGGAGTTTTTAAACAGTTTAGCTCTTTTAAAAAAATCAAATATTTCTTTTTAGGATTCAAAACAACTTGTTTATCTTAAAACAATCTCTTTTGGTAGTAATCCGTCACTTAGAACTCGGAAACGAACACTGATGATGTGGCCAACATCATTAGAGTTATTTCCTAGCGATCGAAGTGAGTTCAATACTATATCATTTCAAAACTCAAATCTTAAACAATTTCATTTTGAAATCTAGTTCAAAATATCCTTCGTGATGCTTGTAAACCAATTTAAAATCTCCCTGGATTTTAAAATTTCTTATACTTAACACAATTCCACTTACAACACTTCTCCCAGTTTTCAGAATTTTAATTCCAATTCTAATTTAATTCATATTTAATTAAATCTGCTTTTATATTATACGAACTCAGATTGGTTATTTATATAACCATTTCAATTATAATCAACCAACACATCCAATATATGATAATATATCCAAGATATACCCTTTCTTTTATACCAAAATATATTTTGTGTAAAATTATTTCATTTACCCTCTTTCAAAACATACTGTGTCGGTTTATCGTACTTTAGTGTTTAGAAACTCCTATCGATATAGTGGATCAAACTGATTGATCAAAATTCACAAACTACTCAACCAATAAATCTCCACAGTATAAAACAATTTTTTTAATCAATCTGCAAATACGTTCACTCATACATATACACTCAACTCAATCTAGGGTATTGCTAACCCTATCTCTACTGAGTCACGCCACAGAGCCAAGGTAATCACTTAACCTTCAGCTCTGATACCACTGTAACGAACTGGGGTTTCGACTCCGAAAATCAACACCAAACTACTATGTTGACTATCCAGACATCGAACATTCTAGATCATTAATAGAAAGAAATTAGAGGGTGAGGATAGGTAAGATAGAAAATTAGAATAGAAGAAGAAGAACACAATCAGAGTAAACATGAATCTCACAGCGGAACGAATAAAATATATTATAGCATAACTTTGAAACAAATAGTATATGTATACAATAACATTATTATAGTATAACACTTACACACAGCGGAAATAACAATAGCTATATAGTCCTGAAGCCTCCTGCCTCAAGCTCCTCCAAGTATATCTGTAAAGACCTGAACTACTTGACTACCCGTACAAATTTGGGCACCCAAGAGTTTAGGGAGAAAACAAAACAAAATAAACTCTGGGTCAGTCATGGGACTGGTGTGAGTAAACTCAAATCATCGGTTTAACTTTTCAAAATCCTTTTCAAAAGAAAAGATAATCGTAAGACCGATCCACACATAAACATGGATGGTTTTTACCTTACGATAACCCAAATCAGTTTTGGAAATCGATATTTTTCTGATATTATGATAATGTCTAATCACAAGTAATTAGAATCTAGCAGAATGCTTGCATCTCACGTTCCACATATATAGTATACAAACAAAAACCGCGGGCTCTTATTGGAGATTGGATTCCAACTATGACAAGGTATGGGACCACCTGCCGATAGTGTATCTCTAGAGGCAAATAAACTGGGTTCAACAAGAACATCTTGCAACCCGGCCCTCACATGACCGACCACTCATTTCGCTTGAGTGTATCGAATGTATACCACCAACGATTGGGAGCTACCCACCGTCTTCCTGAAAAGGGACATCATCGAATAGACAAAGAATGAATTGGATTTTCTCTAGGTAGGTGATATACACCCTAATGGGAGCGACCCACTTAGCCATGCTGCCTGCCCGATTTCTGTCATTTCCTGGTTGATGAGGCTTGAGGTCAAAACGTATCTTTGAAACACTTGACCACCATTCACTTTGAATGCCACATCGTCATACCTGTCAAATCACAAATTGATTTCCTCAAAAATACCATGGATATAAAGGTAAGAGAAACGAATTCCTCCGCCACCAAACGTATGTACGTTTGAAAAGATCAACTTACGCGATCCGTTAGATATACTCTGTCAGACATTCGTCCATTTACGTTTGTCCTGGGACTGAACAAACCGAAGGCACTATTCTGTAAATAGGATAGCCCTTGCATAACTCCGTCTTCATTATTTTATCGCAACGCTAACGTCCATACAGAGTGGTTTTCAGATAATGAATCTGATCCCGGTCTCTCCATATTGACGACGGAAAAATGGTCAAAAACTTCGATAGTCGGTGATTTAACTATCAAAGAAAAATAGGTGTGCAACCAACGATATTATTTCCAGATGGAAATTCTATCGACCAATCATCATCCACAGTTTCATTCTTTTAATTAAATTATCATTAATTTATCGATTTTTCCTTTCTACATATTCGTAAATTCTAAATTTCTAAATTTAGAAAATATACATCATCAATCATTGGAAAACATTTCCATCTCTGTTTCACGTATTACTGACATTCCAGTATTCTTTCTCATCAACATTTCATTTTCTATGGTTAGAAAATATCTCTGATTATATTTGGAAAATGTTTCCAAAATTTATTCATTTGATTTAAACAGATGTTTAAATAAAACATCACTAAGCCAATTTAAACCATTACACTCATCAACTAAATTCACTTAATCAATCCTCACTATCGAACCTTACCCATTCCTTAGTTAAAAACGAAGTCAATCAAGTTGGGGTATAATTACCTCTCAGACCTTAACTGAACAACATTCCTAACCTCGAAATAGACAAAGTTCAACTTTCAAATCTTTAACACTTCCTTACTTAACTCGGATTCTATTTACGAACCCCCTTCTTTACCAAATTCATTTGATTATAACCATAGTGATATAATCCCATACTTTCGAAATATAATAACTTAAAAGTAACTTTTCTTTATGAATTTGGGTAATTAACAAACAACTAATTTATTAACAAATAAGTGAAAACCTGATTTGAAACCGAAAGTAAATATCACTTTCCTTAATTCGATATAATCAAATTCCAATGTATAATTCACTCTCGAATAATCACTATTCGATAACTCTCTTTCAAATAAACTATATTTGATAACTCTTTCTTTGAATAACTATATTCAATAACCTCCCTTCGAATGATTTACACTCGATTAATTCTCTTCGACTGATTCACATTTGATTAATTCTCTTCGAATGACTTCCATTCGATTAATCTCCTTTCAAATAAACTATATCGATTAACTCCCTTAATTCTATCCGAATAAACTATTTCGAATAACACTTTTAATTCTATTCGAATAAACTATTTCGAATAACTCTTTTGGATTACCCCATTTGGATTATCTCGGTTTTGTTAACTCATCTTGGCTAACTCAACTCGATTAACTCAACATGATTAACTTACTTGATTAACTCAACTTATCTAACTCTACTTATTTAACTCCTATCTAATCACTAATATTCAACTAATTTATATTCGAATAACTATGTCTGTTTTAACTTTATTTCGAATGGCTAATATTCAATTTAACACCATTCGCTTGACTCTAGATTCCAGCGATCACAATGGTTACGCCTGAATCCCTCAGGAAACATCCGACCGCCGTAGGCTACTTGCAGCCCTGCGAATTTCGCTAGTAGTCGTACGAAATGGAAACACATCCTAAATAACTATGTTTGACTATCTCTATCTCAAATAATTATATTCGATCAACTCTAATTGGATATCTAATATTCAATTAATTCTAATTCTAGTCGCTTTTTCAAGTATTTCCTTTTAAAATCAATTTATTTACCAAATAATTCCATTTTTGATAATTATATTTATTCTATATAATATTTTCTATTTATAAAATCTATTGATTTTATAAGTAATTCCTTTGATAATCTAACTATTTCCTTTTCAATTTGTTTTACACGTAATTACCCTTTTTATTCTATTTATTTTTCAAATAAATAACCCTTTTCAATTCTATTTGCAAATAGTTTACAAATATTTCTCTTTAATTCCATTTGTAAATTGTTTTTGCAAATATTCCTTTTCAATTCTATCTATTTGATTTACAATAAATATCCCCTTTTTAATCTATTTATTTCTAAATAAATAGTTTCTTTTCATAAAATCTTTGATTTTATAAATATTCCTTTTTCAATATGACATTGAAAATTTCCTTTTAAACATTCCAGTATTCCTTATGGTATTTAACGTACCATACAACAATGATCAACATCATTCAACCATACAAAATCAACAATAGATTTCATATCACATCATATAACACAATATATGGAAAAACAGAAAAAAATTATTGAGGAACCCAGTTGGGTCCCTCCAGCCTGTTTCCTTGCATCCACAGATGTCAGTCAACATAAATAACACAAATGTAAAATATTCTGATAGACAGAATCAATATTCGATTAACGATTTATATATACCGTTATTGATAGTTTCAACCAATTTAACTAACAGTTCAACCAACCAACCAACACACAGCAAATCAACCAATATTTATCAGCTTTAAAAATGCGTATAAAAATATAGGTTGAGCAGAGTTAGTGAGAGTTACTCACATTGGACGGTTATCGTTAAATAACGATAATTGGTCGTTGATTTGATTCAGGCGTTAAATTCCACCATAAATCCAAACGAGCTCTACTTCACTCCCGGTCAGTTCCATGGTGGAGCTCTCGTCCACACGATCCCAACGGATCTTGTCTCGTCAGATTCTGGTATCGTATCAGACAATTATTGCTTTTACAAGTTATACAATTATTTAATTAAATTAAACAGATATTATTAACTATATTGGGCCTTAACCTTTGGTTTGGTTGGCCCATTGTCTTTAGTTAAAACCCATACTGATGCCTTCTCTTCCCCATGAGTACATACGCCCGGAACCTGCTTATCCTTTTCTTCTTCATACCCGCGTGTTTCAATCCTCACTACCATACAACGCTTGCTCCAAACAATATCACGTCTACTACTCTACTGTCATCTTCCTACACCACAAACTTCACACCAAACTTCCCCATACCATCCCTCATTTTCTCCAACTACCAGGCTGAACGAACCCGCACAGTAACCCACCATTACCAAACATTTGGACCTCAAAATCTCTTTCCTCTCCTTCTTTAAATTCAAATGAAAATAACTACAATTCATCCCTTCAAAAACCCTTCAACTTCATATCATTCAACCCTAACTCGGTGGTCTTCCTGGATTGCGTCGACAGCTCGTTCACGCCCAGGTTCAGAAAACCATCGAACAAAGACTCCACCGTTTCACCTCAAACTACACCCGCAATAGCTAAATAACATGCTGAGACCAAAAATCGAACTCCATTTCGTGAATTAAACCCAAAATCCCCAATTTTGTTGAACCTTAATACTAGTGCGGTATTAGACAGCGACACAGAAAGATGTCGAACTTGGTGAAATGTACCTCCGTATGAAGTGGATGTGATGAGAAACAAAAGTATATACATATAAAGATTTGTAGAATTTCATACATTTTGTTTTTGATTTTATTTTGATTTTTCCTTGGAGGAAATTTTTACTGGAAGAACCAAAAAGGGATGTGGCTCAAATTTGACTACTGAGAAATGTCAATTAGGGTTAGGAGGATAGGATGATATTTATAGGTAAGTTAAAATATTTTTATATTCAATTTAAATATTTTATTTTAAGCCATCGCTAATTTTATTTGTCCTCTAGAATTCCTGTGATCATACATGACCCCCAAAAATCATGAAAATGGACACGTAGCTACTGTTTTACATTACGGTCCCAATGAAATTGGTTTTGTCGAATTCCGACTTCGTACGCTCACACAGGGTATTTTTAACCGTCGAAATAGTGACAGTTTTTCACTTTAAAAATTCGTATGGCGACATACTGACTTCAAAAATCACGGAAATTGAAATCTAGCAATAATTTAATATTGCGGATCCAACAAAATTAGTTTCATCGAATTCTGAGGTCGTTTGCAAAACTGGCTATTTTTAAAGCCCTAAATAGGCCATTTAAATATATAAATATATTTAAAAACATTTAAATTTAATATATAAAAATAAATATTATCGTATATATCCACACTAGAATATCGTACAGCTCTAATGGGATTTATAACTTGATATTTCAAATCCAGTGTTACATCGATATTCTATTTATATTTAAAAATCCATTTTAAAATATAAATAAATCGATATAAATTATAAAGGAATTCCATAGCGACTTTTCTGAAATTTGATTTGGACAAAAATAAATATCTACACGACGAAATCCCAATTTTTCTCTTTCACTAGAAAAATATACTTCACCAGCCCCCAACGTTTCTTGTTTCATAGAAATCCGGCTTAAAACGAATCCTGTACATTCAGTTGAAGTTCAAATCGCCAAATAGCGAACTACAGCTCCATTTCGAGCTCGATTATAATTAATTTATAATTATACGTTCGAATTGCCGTTCAAATAATATATTCGTTATTCTAATTCAATTCTAAACTGAATTAAATATCACAGTTGATCCGATTCACAATATATTGTGAATTCCACTATTTTTGACTATTTCAGAAATTAAATATATTATTATATTATTTATTTTAATTAAATATTCAATATTATTCAATTCTGGTCATTTTAAATAACCAAACCAATATTTAAATAATCAAATAAATAAATTATAACGCTGAAAAATGCGGGTCGTTACATTCTTTCCCCCATAAAATAATTTCGTCCTCGAAATTGCTAAGGTAGAAAACAGACCCTATTAACTGTGTTAAAAATTATTCGTTCACTTTTAACTTCAGTTTCAACTGAACCAATTTAATTTCAATTAAAACATTAATTAATCCTTATCAACGATAATTTTCTAAAATCCTGAAAATTTTCTAACACCCGAAATTTTCGAAAAATTTCGCCAGCACCTCCTTTGTACCGGTCAATAGTTCAAACCCCATCTCGCCTCTCTAGGCCTTCTCCAATCCAAAAGAAAATCATAAAGCCTAGCGGCTTGCCGATTCGGCTCATAAAACCCATATGGAAATTTAAACATGTACCTTTTTGTCGGGCATATCATTATATCCTTTCCATCTTCTACCCTGTCAGCATATACACATGCCTTCCCAAACAAAATTCCAATTTTTATCTTCAAAACCAAATCATTCACGTATCCAAGCCAAATTTCATTTCAAACCAAAGTTCCATTACCAATCTCACTCTTAACTTACCAGTCCAATACCATTTCAGATTTCCTATCTCACAATTCAAAATCTGATTCCACTTAATATATTATATTCCAATTCAACTTTTAGTTAAATGTTTTCAATTCAATTCATACTTGCTTTCACAAATTTCTTTAAATTTGTTCTTAATTCAAACAATCTATTTCTGGGAGTTTTTAAACAGTTTAGCTCTTTTAAAAAAAATCAAATATTTCTTTTTAGGATTAAAAAAAACTTGTTTTTCTCAAAACAATCTCTTTTGGTAGTAATCCGTCACTTAGAACTCGGAAACGAACACTGATGATGTGGCCAGCATCACCAGAGTTATCAGAGTTTTTTCCCAGCGATCGAAGTGAGTTCAATACTATATCATTTCAAAACTCAAATCTTAAACAATTTCATTTTGAAATCTAGTTCAAAATATCCTTCGCGATGCTTGTAAACCAATTTAAAATCTCCCAGGATTTTAAAATTTTCTTATACTTAACACAATTCCACTTACAACACTTCTCCCAGTTTTCAGAATTTTAATTCCAATTCTAATTTAATTCAGATTTAATTAATCTGCTTTTATATTATACGAACTCAGATTGGTTATTAATATAACTATTACAATTATAATCAACCAACACATCCAATATATGATAATAATTCCAAGATATACCCTTTCTTTTATACCAAAATATATTTTGGGTAAAATTATTTCATTTACCCTTTTTCAAAACATACTGTGTCGGTTTATCGTACTTGAGTGTTTAGAAACTCCTATCGATACAGTGGATCAAACTGATCGATCAAAATTCACAAACTACTCAACCAATAAATCTCCACAGTATAAAACAATTTTTTAATCAATCTGCAAATACGTTCACTCATACATATACACTTAACTCAATCTAGGGTATTGCTAACCCTATCTCTACTGAGTCACGCCACAGAGCCAAGGTAATCACTTAACCTTCAGCTCTGATACCACTGCAACGAACTGGGGTTTTCGACTTCGAAAATCAACACCAAACTACTGTGTTGACTATCCAGACATCGAACATTCCAGATCATTAATAGAAAGAAATTAGAGGGTGAGAATAAATAAGATAGAAAATTAGAATAGAAGAAGAAGAACACAATCAGAGTAAACACGAATCTCACAGCGGAACGAATAAAATATATTATAGCATAACTTTGAAACAAATAGTATATGTGTACAATAACATTATCATAGTATAACACTTACACACAGCGGAAATAACAATGGATATATAGTCCTGAAGCCTCCTGCCTCAAGCTCCTCCAAGTATATCTGTAAAGACCTGAACTACTTGACTGCCCGTACAAATTTGGGCACCCAAGAGTTTAGGGAGAAAACAAAACAAAATAAACTCTGGGTCAGTCATGGGACTGGTGTGAGTAAACTCAAATCATCGGTTTAACTTTTCAAAATCCTTTTCAAAAGAAAAGATAATCGTAAGACCGATCCACACATAAACACGGATGGTTTTTACCTTACGATAACCCAAAACAGTTTTGGAAATCGATACTTTTCTGATATTATGATAATGTCTAATCACAAGTAATTAGAATCTAGCAGAACATTTGCATCTCACGTTCCATATATATAGTATACAAACAAAAACCGCGGGCTCTTATTGGAGATTGGATTCCAACTATGACAAGGTATGGGACCACCTGCCGATAGTGTATCTCTAGAGGCAAATACACTGGGTTCAACAAGAACATCTTGCAACCCAACCCTCACATGACCGACCACTCATTTCGCTTGAGTGTATCGAATGTATACCACCAACGGTTGGGAGCTACCCACCGTCTTCCCGAAAAGGGACAACATCGAATAGACAAAGAATGAATTGGATTTACTCTAGATAGGTGATATACACCCTAATGGGAGCGACCCACTTAGCCATACTGCCTGCCCGATTTCTGTCATTTCCCGGTTGATGAGGCTTGAGGTCAAAATGTATCTTTGAAACACTTGACTACCATTCACTTTGAATGCCACATCGTCATACCCATCAAATCCCAAATTGATTTCCTCAAAAATACCACGGGTATAAAGCTAAGAGAAACGAATTCCTCCGCCACCAAACGTAAGTGCGTTTGAAGAGATCAACTTACGCGATCCGTTAGATATACTCTGTTAGACATTCGTCCATTTACGTTTGTCCTGGGACTGAACAAACCGAAGGCACTATTCTGTAAATAGGATAACCCTTGCATAACTCCGTCTTCATTATTTGATCGCAACGCTAACGTCCATACAGAGTGGTTTTCAGATAATGAATCTGATCCCGGTCTCTCCGTATTGACGACGGAAAAATGGTCAAAAACTTCGATAGTCGGTGATTTAACTATCAAAGAAAAACAGGTGTGCAACCAACGATATTATTTCCAGATGGAAATTCTATCGACCAATCATCATCCAAAGTTTCATTCTTTTAATTAAATTATCATTAATTTATCCATTTTTCCTTTCTATATATTCGTAAATTCTAAATTTCTAAATTTAGAAAATATACATCATCAATCATTGGAAAACATTTCCATCTCTGTTTCACGTATTACTGACATTCCAGTATTCTTTCTCATTAACATTTCATTTTCTATGGTTAGAAAATATCTCTGATTATATTTGGAAAATGTTTCCAAAATTTATTCATTTGATTTAAACAGATGTTTAAATAAAACATCACTAAGCCAATATAAACAATTACACTCATCAACTAAATTCACTTAATCAATCCTCACTATCGAACCTTACCCATCCCTTAGTTAAAAACGAAGTCAATCAAGTTGGGGTATAATTACCTCTCAGACCTTAACTGAACAACATTCCTAACCTCGAAATAGACAAAGTTCACCTTTCAAATCTTTAACACTTCCTTACTTAACTCGGATTTTATTTACGAACCTCCTTCTTTCCCAAAATCATTTGATTATAACCATAGTGATATAATCCCATACTTTCGAAATATAATAACTTAAAAGTGAACGTTAAATTCACTTAAGATTGAAATATTGAGTTTAAATTCCAATTTAATTTATTTTAAAGCTATATAAAATTCTACTTGAATATATACGATAACAAGAAATTATTATCAATGAATTTAATGGTCTGAAATAGATTTATATTTTATGATTTAACTTAATACACGAAAATAGTTATTTTTCAAATGACCTTGGATTTTAACGAAACTAATTTTTTGAAATTCGTAATGGCTAATTATTGTACGGTTTCAAGTTTCGAGTCAATCGGAATTGTTGTGTGATCGTGCACGACATAAATGCATATCGATTAACAGTTTGAAATCAAAATAGCGTTGTTTTTGCAAACGGTCTCGGAATTCGAAGAAATCAGTTTCATCGAGTCCATAATATTGTATTATAGCAGATTGTCAAGTTTCATGGCGATTAGATGTAGTATGTGTTCGTGCGAGCTATAAACGTCGAAGGATGACAACTCGTAAGTATTATATAATAAATTCCTTACATATACAATATCCTTTAACTCCCTAAACCTAAACACCTTTCTTCATTATTTCTTGTGTGAGCGAAAATAAAGGCCTCAACTTTATGATATCTTCAATCAAAAATATGTTGCTAAAATCTTAACGAAATCTGTAACGACCCGTGTTTTTGGCACTCGAATATGTAATTTAATTTATTTAATTTAAATATTATATTTGGAATATCGATGGAATTATTATCTAACTCATTATTTAAAATGAAGTTGAACGTTATATATAATATAAAACGAGCTCAAAATGGCGTGCAGTTCGTAATATTTGGTTTTGAACTTCAACTGAGAATACATGATTCGATATAAGTCGGATTTCTGTGAAACAGGACACGTTGGAACCGTATTGACGATAATTTTCATATGAAAGAGAAAAATCCAGATTTCGTGTTATAGTTTGATAGTTATGGCCAAATCAAATTTTGAAATAGTCGCTATGGAAAATCGTTATATAAATATACGCGTTAAAATGGTCGTTTTGCAAACGGACTCAGATTTCGACGAAATCAGTTTCATTAGAACCGTATCGCTAAATTATTGTACGGTGGTAAATTGCGTGGAAAACCGATATCGTATGTGACCACGGTAGCTATAAACGCTCGTTCATTTTCTATAGCGTGTATTTAAATAAATAAAGGGACATTTGAGTGTAACTTGAGAAGACGATCGAATTAGGCTGCGAAACCAGTCCCGTTGAGTTCGTATCGTCGATTAGAGTCAGGATAGGTATATAGTTTGTTATTTTTAGAGATCGAGAAATTTGGCGTTAAAAAGGGTATTGCGGTTCAGGGTAAAAACAGCCTATCGGGCAAACAGTCTCAGAATGCGACGAAACTAGTGCCGTTGGGTTCGTATCGAAAAGTTATTGTCGATGTTCGCAGTTTCAAGTGGATTTGATTTATCTGGTGACCGTGGAAAAATTAAACGCGTGCTCATTTCTGGTTTTATAAAGGAAAATTTTCCAAACGATGTCGGAATTCGGCGAAACTTGTCCCATTGGATTCGGAATATCTTTTTACACCGAGATTAGCTTTTTCATCAGAAAACAGGGATCGATTGTGATTAGCTTTATGTTATACTTCACCGTTAAGCTTCATGAGAATAAAAATAATATATAAAATACATTCAGGTCGGCCTACCCAAGTTGTTCTTACCCCGAGTATTGCCGCTGCCTTGCTTTCTTATCAGCAAATCCCTACTTTGATCTGAAAACCCATTGTGTTGTCATCACGCACATGCAAAAGTAACACAGCGTACATTTTCACATGCAACCATCCATCAAACTTAATAACTCTGCAATCCTACCACATGCCTACGGTATGCGATTTCTTTTCTTCTCCTCTAAGTACACGTCCTTTGTATGCAATTGAAAACGACTTGTCAGTGCCTTGCTACCAAGCTAACAGTAAACATCACTGTCTCCTGCATCACAAACCAAAGTTTCAGACAACCAGTGTCTTGTTTCTTCAAGAGAAAGGAAGTTACTGCAATCCTATGAAAAGCTAAGGACAGGGCTACCGCATATAGGATTTGGCGTCGAGCATATCCACTTATGTCATCCCTATATATAGTGCCTCTTCACCATTTTCTTGTCCCTGGAAAACTCGACATCAACTATGCAGCTACTCCCTACTGATATGAAGTTGTTTCTATCCCATGCTTTTCTTTCTTCTATAAATAGGATGCTCCATCCATTGATCGAAAAACCTGAACGAAGCGCCACCTCTTTCTGTAACCATCACGTGAAAAAAAGAGAGCATATATCGCATGAGGCTGAGGGTGGATCGAAGGGCTTGGTGTTTGGAGCAGAAACAGGGGAGGCTCAGGCTGGGTTTTCGCCAGGGTCTGATGATCCTCTGGTGGCTTAAATCTCGGTGCAGTGAGGGGTTTTAGTTCAGTGCGTGGCTTTCAAGGGGCAGGTACAGTGGAGCGAAGGAACAAATGAAAGTCTGGGCTTGATCATTTCGGCCAGAAGGGATTTGAAACGAGCAAAGTGCAACAGGATTTGTCAACATGATTCTCCGTGATCTAAGAAGGTGAATAATGAATTCAGTACATGTGAAATGAAATCGAGTCTGTGTTTCAAATCAAGATGGATTGACCGGTTACATTTAAAAAAAAAAATATTTATAACAATAGGGTACTGACATAATTTACGAACAGGAAATTAGTAGTGTCTGATGATCAAAATGCATCCTTCCTCCGTTATGATTTTTTTTGGATTCCAGTAGGTGCTTCTTCGTGTGTATCACTACAGTTAGCATGTGAAGTCATCATGACTATATTAACATTTAAATTTTGGTTTAATAAGCCTTAGAACTTTTAATGTTATATTAAACAATGATAGTAGGTGAAAACATACGGTACGCTGTTAGTATTCAAAGATCAGTTTCAGATGTTTAAAAGATTTAATCATAGATATTCACAGTACTGTTAGACTTTAATGAACATGTGAATGAATATCAATATGTATATTTATGTTCTATTATTGGTTAGCAACCATGTGCCTAATAATGCCTAGTTATATTCATGACTATATATGTGACCAACCATTTTTACTCTAACGTGTTAACATTCTAAAGGGTTTATCTGTGTTTTAATGTGCCTAGATACTGAATTAACATGCATAACCCATATTCCATACGTAACGATAATAAAAGGTTTACGTTAATAATTATAATTAAGGAATTTAGAATATTTATGTAATAGGAAAATAACGCATGAAATGGATAATTGTGTCATACAGCAACGAGATCGAACAGACCAAGTGGCAATGGAAAAATGTCGACGAGCACAACACGATAGAGCTGGACTGATCAGAGTGGGGAACAGCTGCAAGTTACTAAAATGAATTTTTTCAACATCGAATAAGATCAAGGTGAGTTAAACTCACTCAGTTACCCTTTTTATATTTTATATAAATTGGGTGTTTTTATTTTGTGTGCTCTGCTTGCCAATGGTTGACTATTTTGCTAGTTATACATTGATCTGTTGATTTAACCGATGAAATTAAACCGTGTTTAATTTCAATGAAATACCAAATCGTTATGTTAACGATTGGTTCCAATAAAGGTAACTCACCTTGGTTGGTCACGTTTATTTATAAACGTGTTTAAATGGTTGAATCGTTTGAATTGCTTGTGGTTGATGTTGAATGGTTGCTATTTAGTGTTATCAGTTAAACAAAACTGAACAGTCTGATTTGAGAAAACCATTTGAATACAGGGAAGGACAGGTTGGAGGGATCCAACCGGATTCCTCAAATGTATTATTTATTTTCATATTATTATATATGAACTGATCTGTTTGTGTGATTGATTTGATGGTTGATTATTAATTGATATTCAACATCTGTTTGGTTTAAACCAATGGGCGATATTGGTTAAGTGTTTGGCGGAGTATGGCCTTTAAAACCAATCGAGTTATAGATATTGATTCACCGACAGGTGAATCGATAGAATTGAGGTTATAAAAATTTATTTTATAACCAGAGTTAGATTTGAATTATATTATTTGAATAAAAGTTATTTAAGAGAAATAAATAAATATTTTATTTGTTTAAGACTTTGATTTGTTATGAATTAATTTTGCAAAGCAAATGTTGATGTTAATCAGATTTACCAGTTGAAGAATAAGAAATGAATTAAATGGTAAAACCTTGGAAAATTGTTTTGTAAAGAAAACAAATAATTAGAATCTATCTAAATTAATTATATTTTTAATTAATTTAAAGCGAGGATTGTTGAAATCGGTTAATGAGATAATCAAGTTTTTGAGTTAATTAAATCGACCGTTTGGAATTAGAATTGTTTATCAAGTTAATGTGTTTTGACTAAAATAGTTAAACGAATATTGTTTGAATTTAAATAAGGATTTAAAAGGGATTTAATATTTAATTTAGTTAATAAAGGGATTAACTACTAAAGTAGTTAATGTTTGAAATAAGTTATTATTTTAATTAATGATGAATTTAGGAATATATTTTTAAATGGGAATTCATTTAAAAAGTTACCGAATGTGAGATGCAAGCCAATTGAATGGTGAAAGGAAATAAACGTACTCAATTATATGAATTAAGTGAAAGGAGATTACGATAAAAAGGGTTTATTATAAACCAGAGGCTTTAAGTGAGATTTAAAGTGAAAAGCGTTAACTTTACATTAACGTTATTTGAAAACGAGATCTAGTAAAAAGGAGAATTTCAAATGAGATTTCAAATGGGAAATTGAATATAGTTATTCGAGATAGAATTAGCCAAACATAATTATTCGGCTAAGTTGCCATTGCTTACGACTGCTAGCGTAATTCGCAGGGCTGCAGATAGCCTACGGCGGTCGGATGTTTCCTGAGGGAATCAGGTGTAACCATTGTGATCGCTGTGATCTAGAGTCAAGCGAATGGAGTTAAGACGAATGTTAATTAATCAATTAGAGTTATTCAAATATCGTAATGTTGAATATTAAAAGAACTGGAAGTTTCAATTTAACAAAAAGAAAAATCAGTTTGTTAAAGGCCATGTGATGTTGAATACTGAACCAGTGAACTCATTGGAGTGTCATGATTGAAACACTGTATATTTTGATAGTTAAAACACCGACTATCAAATCTGTCCAATACGATTGTTGGTATGGAAAGACCGGGATCGAATTTATGTTCGAAAACCATTCCAACCAACAAATACGTGAAGATCTCAGAAGATGATCGTGATGGAGCATTGAAGACCGTGGATTTTCATAAACGGAAGAACTACTAATATTCTCTGCCTGGCAAACAGAGATAAGCTGTGATTCTGTCGTGATTGGAATCGACGGGTTGCAAGGACTTCTCGCTACTGATCCATGGGGTGATTCCTATATGGATGCAGTAGGAGAGTGCCTTCGGTTCATCCTGTTCCTGGATGACGTATATGGACGAATGTCTGACAGAGTATTTCCAAAGGGTCACGTACGTTGATTTCTTCAAACGTGCGATAGTTGTTGGCGGGGAATCGCCGTTCTCTTAGCTTCCAGCTAGAGTATTTTTTGTGGATATCAATTAGTGATATCTGATGGATTTGACGATGTGGCATTCAAAGTGAATGACGACCAGATGTTCAAGAGTTAATTCTGGCCTCAAGCCTCATCAACCGGGAAATGACAAAAATCGGGCAGGCAACATGGCTATGTGGGTCGCTCCCATTAGGGTGTATAATCACCTATCTAGAGGAAATCCTATTTGTTTCTTAATCTATGTTTTGATGCTGTCCCTTGTCGGGAGACGGTTGCTGATCCCAACCGTCGGTGATATACATTCGATACTCTCAAGCGAAATGAGGGGTCGGTCATGTGAGGGCCGGGTTGCAAGAAGTTCTTGTTGAACCCAGTGTATTCGTCTCTAGAGGTACACTATCGGAAGGTGGACCCATACCTTGTCAAGTTGGAATCCAATCTCAAATAGGCGCCTACGGGTTTTGATTGTATACTATATATGTGAAGCGTGAGATGCAAGCGTTCCACTAGATTGCTATTTACTTGTATTTAGACATTATTATAATATCAGACAAGATATTGGTTTCAAAACTGTTTTGGGTTATCGTAAGGTAAAAACCGTCCGTATTTATGTGTGGATTTGGTCTTACGATTATCCTTTTCTTTTTGAAAAGATTTTGAACTTTAAAATCATGAATTTGATGGTTCACCCTTATTACTGTGCGAGTTTATCTCACTCTGGTTCACCAGACTGACCCGGTGTTTTGTAAATGCTCGGGTTAGACCGGGTTGTACAGGTTCAGGTTATCGACTACTGTGAAGAGACGAGCTGGAAGAGTCCAGACGTATGATATTACTAGTATTCCGCTGTGTGTTGTATGAGGACAGATTATCACTGTCCAGATGTTGATGTACTCTGATATTGTAAGTATTTTCAAAGTTCTCAATAAAGATTTACTTCTGTATTATATTTTGTTCCGCTGCGATGTGAGACTCTGGGTTGTGTTGTTTCTCCTTCTTCTATTCTAATATTTCTTTCTTTCTTATCTCACCCTCTAACTTCTTTCTATTAATGATCTGGAATGTTCGATGTCTGAATGGTCAACATGATAGTTTGATGTTGATTTTCGGAGTCGAAAATCCCGGTTCGTTACAGTGGTATCAGAGCTAAAGGTTAAGTGATTACCTTGGCTCTGTGGTGTGACTCAGTAGAGATGGGGTTAGCAATACCCTAGATTGAGTTGAGTGTATATATACGAGTGAACGTATTTGTAGATTTTATAAAAGTTGTTTTATATTGTGGAGGTTTATTGGTTGAGTTGTATATGAGTTCTGATCGATCAGTTTGATCCACTGTATCGATAGGGGTTTATAAACACTCGAATACGATGGGTCGTCACGATATGTTTTGAAAAGAGGATAAATGAAATAATTTTACCCAAAGTATATTTTGATATAGAGGAAATATATATATTGTAATTATAATATATTGGATGTGTTGGTTGTGATTATAATCCAATAAAATTTTAAAATGTGAAATGGTTATATATATAACCAATCAGAATTCATATAAGTGAAATATATGAAAATCAGAGGAGTTAAATCTGAATTTAAATCAGAATTAAAATTAAAACTTGGGAAATTTGGACAAGTGGTTGAAAATGGAATTGGACTTAATATATGAGAATTTTAAAATCCTGGGAGGTTTTTAAATTGTTTTACAAGCCTTGCAAAGGATATTTTGAATTGATTTCAAAATGGAAGTGTTTAGAAATGGTTTTGAAAGTGATATAGTATTGAACTCACTTCGACAACTGGAAAATAGATTCCGATGATGTGCGCGCCATTATCGGTGTTCATTTTCGAGTTCTAAGTGACGGATTACTACCAAAAATCTTGTTTTGAATTTCTTTGAGAAAAACAAGTTGTTTTGAATCCTGAAAGGGGATATTTGATTTTCAAAAGAGCTGAACTGTTTAAAAACTCCCAGAGAAATTATTTGAACAAGAACAAAATTAAATAGAATTTGGAAAAGTAAATACGAATGGAACTGAAACAAATTAACTGGCAATTGAATCGAGATATAATATATCAAGTGAAATCAGATTTGGAATTGGGAAACAGGAATATGAAATGGTATTGGAATGGTAAGCTAAGAGTTGAAATTGATGATGGATGGAAATTGAGTCAAGAGTGGAATTTGGCTTGGACACGTGAAGAATTTAGTTCGAAGGATAAATTGGAATTTTGTTCGGGAATGCATTTGTAAATGGTGACAAGGTAGCAGACGGAGTGGATATAATGTTATGCCCGACAAAAAGGTACACGTTTATTTTTACATGATTTTGGTGATTTATGAGCCTATTTGGCAAGCCGCTTGGCTGTTTATTTTCTTTTGGATTGGAGAAGGCCTAGAAAGGCGAGTTGGAGTTGTACTGATTGAGCCGTACAGAGGAGGTGCTGGCGAAATTTTTCGAAAATTTAAGGTGTTAGAAAATTTTCGATATTTTGAAAATATTTATTCACAGTATTGAATAGGTTCTAAGTTAGTATAAAATTTGATTTGAAATTAATGAGCTTATAACGTTCTTTCTTACCTTAGCAATTTCGAGGACGAATTTATTTTAAGGGGAGAAGAATGTAATGACCCGTGTTTTTGGCACTCGAATATGTAATTTAATTTATTTAATTTAAATATTATATTTGGAATATCGATGGAATTATTATCTAACTCGTTATTTAAAACGAAGTTGAACGTTATATATAATATAAAACGAGCTCAAAATGGCGTGCAGTTCGTAATATTTGGTTTTGAACTTCAACTGAGAATACAGGATTCGATATAAGTCGGATTTCTGTGAAACAGGACACGTTGGAACCGTATTGACGATAATTTTCATATGAAAGAGAAAAATCCAGATTTCGTGTTATAGTTTGATAGTTATGGCCAAATCAAATTTTGAAATAGTCGCTATGGAAAATCGTTATATAAATATACGCGTTAAAATGGTCGTTTTGCAAACGGACTCAGATTTCGACGAAATCAGTTTCATTAGAACCGTATCGCTAAATTATTGTACGGTGGTAAATTGCGTGGAAAACCGATATCGTATGTGACCACGGTAGCTATAAACGCTCGTTCATTTTCTATAGCGTGTATTTAAATAAATAAAGGGACATTTGAGTGTAACTTGAGAAGACGATCGAATTAGGCTGCGAAACCAGTCCCGTTGAGTTCGTATCGTCGATTAGAGTCAGGATAGGTATATAGTTTGTTATTTTTAGAGATCGAGAAATTTGGCGTTTTAAAGGGTATTGCGGTTCGGGGTAAAAACAGCCTATCGGGCAAACAGTCTCAGAATGCGACGAAACTAGTGCCGTTGGGTTCGTATCGAAAAGTTATTGTCGATGTTCGCAGTTTCAAGTGGATTTGATTTATCTGGTGACCGTGGAAAAATTAAACGCGTGCTCATTTCTGGTTTTATAAAGGAAAATTTTCCAAACGATGTCGGAATTCGACGAAACTTGTCCCATTGGATTCGGAATATCTTTTTACACCGAGATTAGCTTTTTCATCAGAAAACAGGGATCGATTGTGATTAGCTTTATGTTATACTTCACCGTTAAGCTTCATGAGAATAAAAATAATATATAAAATACATTCAGGTCGGCCTACCCAAGTTGTTCTTACCCCGAGTATTGCCGCTGCCTTGCTTTCTTATCAGCAAATCCCTACTTTGATCTGAAAACCCATTGTGTTGTCATCACGCACATGCAAAAGTAACACAGCGTACATTTTCACATGCAACCATCCATCAAACTTAATAACTCTGCAATCCTACCACATGCCTACGGTATGCGATTTCTTTTCTTCTCCTCTAAGTACACGTCCTTTTTATGCAATTGAAAACGACTTGTCAGTGCCTTGCTACCAAGCTAACAGTAAACATCACTGTCTCCTGCATCACAAACCAAAGTTTCAGACAACCAGTGTCTTGTTTCTTCAAGATAAAGGAAGTTACTGCAATCCTATGAAAAGCTAAGGACAGGGCTACCGCATATAGGATTTGGCGTCGAGCATATCCACTTATGTCATCCCTATATATAGTGCCTCTTCACCATTTTCTTGTCCCTGGAAAATTCGACATCAACTATGCAGCTACTCCCTACTGATATGAAGTTGTTTCTATCCCATGCTTTTCTTTCTTCTATAAATAGGATGCTCCATCCATTGATCGAAAAACCTGAACGAAGCGCCACCTCTTTCTGTAACCATCACGTGAAAAAAAAAGAGCATATATCGCATGAGGCTGAGGGTGGATCGAAGGGCTTGGTGTTTGGAGCAGAAACAGGGGAGGCTCAGGCTGGGTTTTCGCCAGGGTCTGATGATCCTCTGGTGGCTTAAATCTCGGTGCAGTGAGGGGTTTTAGTTCAGTACGTGGCTTTCAAGGGGCAGGTACAGTGGAGCGAAGGAACAAATGAAAGTCTGGGCTTGATAATTTCGGCCAGAAGGGATTTGAAACGAGCAAAGTGCAACAGGATTTGTCAACATGATTCTCCGTGATCTAAGAAGGTGAATAATGAATTCAGTACATGTGAAATGAAATCGAGCCTGTGTTTCAAATCAAGAAGGGTTGACCGGTTACATTTAAAAAAAAAATATTTATAACAATAGGGTACTGACATAATTTACGAACAGGAAATTAGTAGTGTCTGATGATCAAAATGCATCCTTCCTCCGTTATGATTTTTTTTTGGATTCCAGTAGGTGCTTCTTCGTGTGTATCACTACAGTTAGCATGTGAAGTCATCATGACTATATTAACATTTAAATTTTGGTTTAATAAGTCTTAGAACTTTTAATGTTATATTAAACAATGATAGTAGGTGAAAACATACGGTACACTGTTAGTATTCAAAGATCAGTTTCAGATGTTTAAAAGATTTAATCATAGATATTCACAGTACTATTAGACTTTAATGAACATGTGAATGAATATCAATATGTATATTTATGTTCTATTATTGGTTAGCAACCATGTGCCTAATAATGCCTAGTTATATTCATGACTATATATGTGACCAACCATTTTTACTCTAACGTGTTAACATTCTAAAGGGTTTATCTGTGTTTTAATGTGCCTAGATACTGAATTAACATGCATAACCCATATTCCATACGTAATGATAATAAAAGGTTTACGTTAATAATTATAATTAAGGAATTTAGAATATTTATGTAATAGGAAAATAACGCATGAAATGGATAATTGTGTCATACAGCAACGAGATCGAACAGACCAAGTGACAATGGAAAAATGTCGACGAGCACAACACGATAGAGCTGGACTGATCAGAGTGGGGAACAGCTGCAAGTTACTAAAATGAATTTTTTCAACATCGAATAAGATCAAGGTGAGTTAAACTCACTCAGTTACCCTTTTTATATTTTATATAAATTGGGTGTTTTTATTTTGTGTGCTCTGCTTGCCAATGGTTGACTATTTTGCTAGTTATACATTGATCTGTTGATTTAACCGATGAAATTAAACCGTGTTTAATTTCAATGAAATACCAAATCGTTATGTTAACGATTGGTTCCAATAAAGGTAACTCACCTTGGTTGGTCACGTTTATTTATAAACGTGTTTAAATGGTTGAATCGTTTGAATTGCTTGTGGTTGATGTTGAATGGTTGCTATTTAGTGTTATCAGTTAAACAAAACTGAACAGTCTGATTTGAGAAAACCATTTGAATACAGGGAAGGACAGGTTGGAGGGATCCAACCGGATTCCTCAAATGTATTATTTATTTTCATATTATCATATATGAACTGATCTGTTTGTGTGATTGATTTGATGGTTGATTATTAATTGATATTCAACATCTGTTTGGTTTAAACCAATGGGCGATATTGGTTAAGTGTTTGGCGGAGTATGGCCTTTAAAACCAATCGAGTTATAGATATTGATTCACCGACAGGTGAATCGATAGAATTGAGGTTATAAAAATTTATTTTATAACCAGAGATAGATTTGAATTATATTATTTGAATAAAAGTTATTTAAGAGAAATAAATAAATATTTTATTTGTTTAAGACTTTGATTTGTTATGAATTTATTTTGCAAAGCAAATGTTGATGTTAATCAGATTTACCAGTTGAAGAATAAGAAATGAATTAAATGGTAAAACCTTGGAAAATTGTTTTGTAAAGAAAACAAATAATTAGAATCTATCTAAATTAATTATATTTTTAATTAATTTAAAGCGAGGATTGTTGAAATCGGTTAATGAGATAATCAAGTTTTTGAGTTAATTAAATCGAACGTTTGGAATTAGAATTGTTTATCAAGTTAATGTGTTTTGACTAAAATAGTTAAACGAATATTGTTTGAATTTAAATAAGGATTTAAAAGGGATTTAATATTTAATTTAGTTAATAAAGGGATTAACTACTAAAGTAGTTAATGTTTGAAATAAGTTATTATTTTAATTAATGATGAATTTAGGAATATATTTTTAAATGGGAATTCATTTAAAAAGTTACCGAATGTGAGATGCAAGCCAATTGAATGGTGAAAGGAAATAAACGTACTCAATTATATGAATTAAGTGAAAGGAGATTACGATAAAAAAGGTTTATTATAAACCAGAGGCTTTAAGTGAGATTTAAAGTGAAAAGCGTTAACTTTACATTAACGTTATTTGAAAACGAGATCTAGTAAAAAGGAGAATTTTAAATGAGATTTCAAATGGGAAATTGAATATAGTTATTCGAGATAGAATTAGCCAAACATAATTATTCGGCTAAGTTGCCATTGCTTACGACTGCTAGCGTAATTCGCAGGGCTGCAGATAGCCTACGGCGGTCGGATGTTTCCTGAGGGAATCAGGTGTAACCATTGTGATCGCTGTGATCTAGAGTCAAGCGAATGGAGTTAAGACGAATGTTAATTAATCAATTAGAGTTATTCAAATATCGTAATGTTGAATATTAAAAGAACTGGAAGTTTCAATTTAACAAAAAGAAAAATCAGTTTGTTAAAGGCCATGTGATGTTGAATACTGAACCAGTGAACTCATTGGAGTGTCATGATTGAAACACTGTATATTTTGATAGTTAAAACACCGACTATCAAATCTGTCCAATACGATTGTTGGTATGGAAAGACCGGGATCGAATTTATGTTCGAAAACCATTCCAACCAACAAATACGTGAAGATCTCAGAAGTTGATCGTGATGGAGCATTGAAGACCGTGGATTTTCATAAACGGAAGAACTACTAATATTCTCTGCCTGGAAAACAGAGATAAGCTGTGATTCTGTCGTGATTGGAATCGACGGGTTGCAAGGACTTCTCGCTACTGATCCATGGGGTGATTCCTTTATGGATGCAGTAGGAGAGTGCCTTCGGTTCATCCTGTTCCTGGATGACGTATATGGACGAATGTCTGACAGAGTATTTCCAAAGGGTCACGTACGTTGATTTCTTCAAACGTGCGATAGTTGTTGGTGGGGAATCGTCGTTCTCTTAGCTTCCAGCTAGAGTATTTTTTGTGGATATCAATTAGTGATATCTGATGGATTTGACGATGTGGCATTCAAAGTGAATGACGACCAGATGTTCAAGAGTTAATTCTGGCCTCAAGCCTCATCAACCGGGAAATGACAAAAATCGGGCAGGCAGCATGGCTATGTGGGTCGCTCCCATTAGGGTGTATAATCACCTATCTAGAGGAAATCCTATTTGTTTCTTAATCTATGTTTCGATGCTGTCCCTTGTCGGGAGACGGTTGCTGATCCCAAGCGTCGGTGATATACATTCGATACTCTCAAGCGAAATGAGGGGTCGGTCATGTGAGGGCCGGGTTGCAAGAAGTTCTTGTTGAACCCAGTGTATTCGTCTCTAGGGGTACACTATCGGAAGGTGGACCCATACCTTGTCAAGTTGGAATCCAATCTCAAATAGGCGCCTACGGGTTTTGATTGTGTACTATATATGTGAAGCGTGAGATGCAAGCGTTCCACTAGATTGCTATTTACTTGTATTTAGACATTATTATAATATCAGACAAGATATTGGTTTCAAAACTGTTTTGGGTTATCGTAAGGTAAAAACCGTCCGTATTTATGTGTGGATTTGGTCTTACGATTATCCTTTTCTTTTTGAAAAGATTTTGAACTTTAAAATCATGAATTTGATGGTTCACCCTTATTACTGTGCGAGTTTATCTCACTCTGGTTCACCAGACTGACCCGGTGTTTTGTAAATGCTCGGGTTAGACCGGGTTGTACAGGTTCAGGTTATCGACTACTGTGAAGAGACGAGCTGGAAGAGTCCAGACGTATGATATTACTAGTATTTCGCTGTGTGTTGTATGAGGACAGATTATCACTGTCCAGATGTTGATGTACTCTGATATTGTAAGTATTTTCAAAGTTCTCAATAAAGATTTACTTCTGTATTATATTTTGTTCCGCTGCGATGTGAGACTCTGGGTTGTGTTGTTTCTCCTTCTTCGATTCTAATATTTCTTTCTTTCTTATCTCACCCTCTAACTTCTTTCTATTAATGATCTGGAATGTTCGATGTCTGAATGGTCAACATGATAGTTTGATGTTGATTTTCGGAGTCGAAAATCCCGGTTCGTTACAAAATCATTCTATGTTAGATTATTCAAGTGATCGCTGGCTTTGCCGCGGTGCACCCAGAATTTTGTACGACGCAGTTATGGACAACTCAGAATTTCTATAGCTAACCTAGGCTTCGGATTTTACGGAAAAATGTTGGGTAAGATGGATATTTGGGTTTGCATTTTTGTTAAAGGTAGTTTGTCATCTTGTGTTGGAGTTTCGTGGAATTTGGGGTATAAAGTTATCCCACGTTGTAGGGCTTTGCTAGACCAAAGTTGCTTTTTTTGGAGTCGAGCAGGAGTGATTTTAGGGTGATGTTTCGATGTAGCTCGCAAAGAGGAGTTGTGCAACAACCCAGATTTTTAGACTAATTTAATTTAAATTAATTCAAAAGATTTTGAATTTTTGGTATGATTTCAAAGATATGATAAGCTAAATTCAATATTAAGATTAAGTTTTGTCAAATTTATAGTGGTTAACAATTTTGTCAGAAGAAGGATTTTTGTCAAAATAGGAATTTTGTAATTTGTCAAAATTCATTTGATTTAATCATTTGGGAATCTAGACTTAATTGATTTTAAATTGAATTTTAAATGAGTTATGAATGATAAAATAACTTGCTTAAAAAGATGAAATTCAATGGTAAAATACGTTCCAATATTAAAAGTTTGTCAAAATGAGGTTTTATAACTTGACATATTTAAGTTGATTTAAACATTTGAGAATTTTAATTTAATAATGTTAAGTTGGATTTTGAATTCAGTTAAATAAATAGTTTTCAAGACTATAAAATATAGCGGTGAAATATGTCAACAACAATTTATCGGCTTTTGTCAAAATGAATTATCTAAATTCGTACTGACAAAACCATTTTAAGTATGATCCTTTTTTAGATTATTGAATAAAAATTATATTTTTTGAGTACCTAAGTAAAATAAAATCATCGGATTTTGTTAAGAAATGTCATCAAATTTAATCGGTTTTATCCTCGGTTATTGAAACGGGTAAACAAGGACTTGAGTTTTGATTTGCAGTGATAAATATTAGTGTTACAAACTTGAAACACTCGAGAAATATGAAAAAAGTGTCACAAAAGCTTAGGAAAAAAATCATACATTCCTAAGGCACATGGTTTCCTTTACCAGTTATGCTCTTTTGCAAAACCATGTGCTGAAGCCCATGGTTTTCATTTGTCATTTTGCACTTAGCCCCCTCCTTTCACCTATGAGAGGAGGACTTACCCTCTCATTTCTTCATTCTTCTTTTTCATTTTCCTACGCTTCTTCTCCTTTCTCTAATGACTTCCAAGCCATTTTCTTCCTACTCCTTCTCCTCCCTCCCCTTCCTCCTCTTTGGCCGCAAGCCCCCACCCTCCTACCCCTCCTCTTCCATGCGCCTCCACCTCAAGAAAAAAGAAGAGAAAATAGAAGAAAAATAAAGGATATGTATATACATATATGTTATATACATATGTGTATATATATATTTAGATAGAGAGAGAAAATAATGCGAGACGCGATTATGCTGCCCGACGGTTCAGTCAAAGTATGATGGAGTGGAACCCAAAGGTGAGAAACACTATATATATTGGTTGTAATATATATATATATATTGGTTGTAATATATATATATATATATATGGTTATAAAGTATGCTTGTGATTGGTTGATGGATGTGAAAATATGGTTAATTAGTTAATTAACGAAATATAAGCGTTAATTATCTAACACTTGTATCTTATATTCATATGTTGTATATATACATTATGTGTAAATGGTTGGTATAATTGTAGAAAATATTATTTTAATGATAAAAAGTGATAATGTGTTAACTACACATTCATATGTGGAAGGATACGAGTATTGGTTAAGTCACGGTTCATTTCGATAATTTAATTGAATATTATATTCAATTAAATAAAAGGGTAAAAATAAAAGTTGAAATTTTGTACCCGAAATGGGTTGGGAATGAAATTGAAGTAATTATGAATAGCTTTCATAAAGGTGGAAATTTATTTGAAAAATATTTCAAGTATATACGGCATGTTTAAATTTGAAATTAAATTGTGAATAGTAATTTTAAAAAGTGAAGTTGAGTTTGATCTATAAATGATGTTGAAAATTCAAATTTATTGTTCCAACTATTTTGTATTATTTTTAAATGGATTTCAGAAAAGTTTGGGTTAATTAATTTTGAAAATAATAATAATATAATATTTTTTTAAAATAAATACTATAACAAAAAGGAGAAAAAAGCCTTTCTCCAACGGCTCACAAAAATGGTTTCGAAAAACAGAACCGTGCATACACAAAAGAGAAGTAAAAACAAATACAAAAAGGCCTAAAACAACGATGCACTAAGAAATGGACAAGGAACTAGCAACCTCCACAAACAAAGGTGCCTTGAATCAAACCAGATCCAACAAATAATAATATAATATTCATTTCATATGAATATTTGAATTTTAAGGCTAAATTATGAAATGTTATTTTCTAATAAGTTTAAATATGTTTTATAAAGATTATAATCATATTTGAAGTAAATTGGTTGATTTTTGAATTCAAATTTAAAATATGGTCTAAATAGGACTAGTCGCGCTACGGTAGTTAGCGAATTTTGACTACAAACTTCGAACACTTATAACATGAGCAATTTAAATTGGATTTCTTTGAAACGAAAAACATTTTCTTCCTAAATATAATAGTTTTCAAATGGAAAAGGAATTTAAAAATTCAATATGTAGATTTCAAGTTATGTGAAAAACTATTTTTGAAAAGGACGCTATAAGTGCATTTCGTTGATCGTAACTGTAAACGACTATTCTTAAATAGGTAAAAATATGGAAAAATTTTGAAAAATCATTATAAGTCATTTAAAAGTGATTTAAATTAATAATATGAAGTTTTGTATAATATAAAAGTCATTTTGTTCAAACTAGCTAATATGAGCCTATTGTAATGCTTTTTGTAACGTTGTCACAACATTTTCCGATAATGGTTTATTTAAGAGTTTTAAACTCATTTACTTTCATCTACGAGTTAATTAATCATTTTTAAATAATTAATAAAATGTTGTAGGAATATTTAAGCATTTAGATGAAAACTAGCTTAAGTAATTTTAATTTACTTAAGGATTAAAGGTTTTTTTCCAAAATTATCAATTGGGCTTGGATAGGAATAATCTTTGTATATTTGATACTAAATTCCCTAAATGAAACCTATACTATTCATGGAATTTGGAAAGTAATTATACCGTTATTCTATCTATAATATGTGTTGAATACGGAAATTTATATTGAATATAAGCTGATACAATTTCTATTTAATTCTTATACTCAATATAAATTAGTTTTGGATATGAAAATTAAATGGAAATAATTTTCAGATATTCTATGTTTGAACTCGTATTCCAAAATTTTCTATTCGAGGAATTCAAAGGGTATTTATACCGTTATTTCACTTATAGTACTAATTGATTGTGAGGATTGGTATTGAATATAAGTTGATATAAATTTTATTTAAGCCTTATATTTAATATCAATTGGTGTTTGGGTTTGTTCTGAATGATGTTTTAAATGACATCATTCTTTAACCCAAGATCGAGTATGATTTGGAATTTAAAAATGGATTAAGATCTTTTAAAAGGCCGTTTAAGATAATTGTAACGACCCAGATTTTATTCAGAAATATTCAATGGATATTAAATATTTAAAATGACTTAGAATTTAATTAATTTAAGGTTTGAACGTATGTTTATAATATAATTAAAAATGAGCTCGCAGCAGTGTGGTAGTTCGTAATATTACGTTTTCAACTTTATATGAATGTATAGGATCCAATATAAGTCAGAATTCGCTGAAAAAAGAAATGTTAGAATCTATTGAACTATAATTTTCTAATGAAAGTGAAAATTTGAGTTTTCATCTTATAGATTGTGAGTAATGTCCAAATCAAATTTTAAAAAATTCGTTATGGAATCGTTTATAAAGCATAACGATTTATTAAGTAAAATGAAAGGATTTTATTATAAAATGAATATCGATTTAGCTTGAAAATGAGATATCGAGTTAAAATCCAGTATATTCTGAAGCTATATGAAGTTTTATTTGGATATATACGATAATTATAATTTGTTTTTCAAAGAATTTGGACGTTTTGAATTTAAATTGTATTTTATCGATTTAATTGAATATGGAATAATAGTCAATTTGCAAATGACCTCGGATTTCGACAAAACCGATCGGGTCCATAATGATAAATTATTGTAAGATTCCAGATTTTAGGCCACTCGGAGTTAGTATGTGGCCGTGCGAGCTATAAACGCTCAATGTAAATACGTATGTATAATAAATCAATAATTTAGGCTTGAACGAGCGTTGCTTGAGCAAACAGACTTGGATTTTGATGAAAAAAGTTTTATTAGGACTGTAATGACAAACCATAGTTGCATGTCTATTTTCACCCCGAGCGGAGTTCGTATGTGCGCGTCTGAATTTTTAAACGACGAACGAAGGTAGTGATAGGCACGTAGCAATATAAAATAATATATGAAGCTTCACTTATAAGCTAAAGCCAACCCAATAAATATACCCCCTCCTCTACTCTAAACCCACACAAATTTTCAGCCTTCAATTTTGCACTTTAGTCCCTCTTCAATCTCTAATTTTTATCTTCTAAACGATAGAGAATTGGAGAAAACTCCAAACATAAAATTGTAGAGGGTGAGGAAGGGAACTCACACCTAAAATTTGGTGGTGATTAAAGGTCAAAGGGGCTGAAATCTCGACACGACCGTGAATGTATGGGTTCCGGATTTTGGGGTTTTGTGTGCAAATGAAGAAGAATTAGCCAAAGTGGCCAATTGGAAAGTTGGAGAGGGGGGAGAGGGCTACAACTTTGTAGTAGGGGGTTCGGCCAGAAAATGGCCGTGGTAGCCGTGACGTCGACATAAACACTAATGAATTGTTTTTGTGGTAGCGAACGGATTTTTGCATTTTTTGGCGAATGGAGAAGAATTGGACGATGACTCCAACTAGAAAGTTGTTTGTGGTGGTGCCACCGAGGTGTTGGCCAAATTTGTTGTTGAATGGGGGTGTGTAGCGGTCGAAAATAGGCTCGACGTGGGTGTCATTCATGGGTGATTTGATGGCTAGCGGTGGCGAATTAGGGACCGAGGTTGGTGGAACAGCGACGCTGAGGAAGGGGGTGAGGCGCGGTGGTCGAGTCGGTGGTAAGCGATCTCCAGCGGCGGCGGCGATGATGGGCTGAGGGTGAACGTGGGTTGAACGGTTTGGGGAAGAATGGTTATAATTTAATTATTTAATTTAATGATCGTTAAATGTTCGAACAATTATATCTCGTTCGTATGAACCCAGAATTGGACGAATTGGATCCATTGGAATCAAGGAGTCGAGAGCTTCATAACAAAACTATTTGGACGAGATTGGAGCTAGTTGCAGTTTCGGGTTAAATTAAACCCACGTTTAATTTAATTCAAAAGGTGGTTGTTATTATAATGATCAAAAATCAATGTGAGAACTCCCTGAACTAATTTAAAAGTTATTCTAATCTTATCTGATTATATATTGATTGCTTGTGGTTTCTATGGTTGCTTCATGGATGATGAAAGTTTATTACAGTTATTTATTTACTATTTATGTACATTCAAGCGTTAACGACTATATCACTTATCTTATGGAGGTTGTATGATGGATGATAAACTGTTGTGGTTGCTATTATAATTGTTCACACAATTCACACTACGAATATGAAATTATTTGGGAATTGAGTGAGTCGAGTTCCATTGGAATTTTAAATGAAAATATATTCATTTGACTGAAGTAAGATGTAAAATTGAAAATTGGATTTTTATATCCAAAACAATCTGGAAATGAAGTTAAAATGATTTTAAACAACTATTGAATATATTGAAATGGATTTTAAAGAGTTTTGAACTAGAATTGACTTGTTCTAGTTTAATATTGATTTTGAATAGTAAATTAAAAAGTGAATTCGAGTTAGATATATAAACGATGTTTTAAACTCAAAATGATTGTTCCAGTGATCTATTTATTTTTATAATGGATTTTAGGAAAATTTGGATTTCAAAATATTTTTTATTATTATAATATAGAATATTCAATTTTGATTTAAAATTGAATTTATCAAAATTGAATTTGAGATAAAATCGTTTTTAAATAATTTTATAAGCATTTAATAATATATGTTTGAGTTAAATTGGGCGAGTTTTATTTTAAATAATAATACGCTTTGAATAGGACGTGTCCCGCAGCAACAATTCATGAATTTCAACCATGAACTTTAAACGAGCATAACTAATGAAATTTAAATCGGATTTTCCCAAAACTAGAAACATTTGTTTGTGTTAGTGATAGCTTTCAAATTAAAGAAGAAATTTTGGATTTCAACTTATAGATTTCAAATTATGTTTAAATCTATTTTTGAAAAGGTCGTTGTTAACGTAGTTCGATGACCGTAATTGGAAATCGATCGAAATGGTCATATAAAACTATTAAAAATATGAAAAACTATGATAAATCATAATAATGATTTTAAAGAGATTTGGAAAAGAAATACGAAGTTTTGAACTATATTCCAAAAAAAATATTTCCAGCCTAACTTGCTGAATACAATAAAATGGCGTTTTGTGAATTTAAGTTAAATGAACCGAAGACTCCCAAATATTAGTTTATTGGATTTGAAAGATGAGTTTTGAACAATCTTTTAATTAAGATTAATTGGAATATGGATTAGACAGAAATGATCTTCGGATATTTGGTATTGATAACCGTTGTGTAGACGTTTACTATTTGAGGAATTTGGAAGATGGTTATATTGTTTTTCCACTAATAATATTCGTTGATTACGAGAATTAGTGTTGAATATAAGTGAACGTACATTCTGTTTAAATCTTGTATTTGATATCAATTGGTTTGGGGTTTGTCATGAATGGTCTCTTCAACAACATCGTTCCTTAACCCAGTTAAAGGTGAAGTTTATGGAACAAATCTTTTAATTAAAATTAATGGAGTTTTCCAAAGTGAAGTTTTCCAATTAATGAATTAAATTGGAATTTAGTGGAAATCGATTTAGTGATAATCGAGATGGGTCTCCATGGATGAAGACGTATACTATTTATGAAATTTAAAAGTTTTTGCCATTATTCCGCTTATAGTATTAGTCCGATACGAGAATTTATATCGACTCTGAACTGATATGATTTCGATGAAGATTCCATTTCTAATGGAAGTATGATTTGGGTTTATCGTGAACGATGTTTTAAATAACATTTGTTCTTTAACCCAGTTGAACGAAAAGATAATTTTCCAAGATGAGTTCAAATGAAATCTTTATTTAATTCGAATATAAAAATTTAGTGAAAGAATTTTCCTTAACGAACGATAATGGGAACAATTTTGAGAAACTGATATCAAATATATTAACAGACACTGATTATATGTTGTGAATTAACAGCGTGGCATGCTAAGTGCTGAGTCGATCAAAGATTTTTGTTGTAAAGCAGAGTTTTGTGGATGATGATCAAAGCATGGCTAATATAGCGTAGCTTTATGTTGAAACATAACTTTAGAGCCCCATAACCCGTGAATGGCCAAAAAAGGATGATGGACAGTAGAGATAGGGGCATACGTTCCCTTCTAGCTAAAAGGTGACGCCATGGTATGGATCCCAGGAAATTTATTTTTGTGGATGATAGCTCGAGGCGCCTCAGATAAAGGTCAAATACGATCGGGGGACGTTATGTTCAAGAGTAACCCTAACTATGCCTGTTAGCACTGGCCGGCTTTGCCGATCCAAAGGACCATTTGTTGACTTGATCCTGGGACATCCCGCTAGAGGTGTTCTGAACGGTTAAGGAAGATCCTTTGCCATGGTCATTGTTGAAATCCAACTTCCAATACGAGCTTTGCGTTTTCAGGTGTAACCTAATTGCCAACATAATGGGATGGGGCGTTATGCAAGCTAAGATTTATGCATTTACTTTTGAAAATGATTTCCACATTACGCACTAGTAATATTAAAAGAGACTTTCATGTATCAAGCGTATTTGGTTATTATAAGGAAAAACTCTCTCCTCCAGTATGCATTGCATTATGCGATGGGACTTGAGTCTTATAATAGCTTTATTTTCAAAAGCGTTGTGAGTAGTTTATGATTGGTATTCATGTGGAGAAAACCCGTTCCGTGTTATATGGCATGGTCCTATGATTTACCATACTTTAAAATAAAGTAAATAACTGTTTTAGTTCTCACACCAGTCCCAGGACTGATCCAAAGTTTATTGTTCTTTCCCTAAACTCTGGGTGCTCATATTTTCCACACGGGCAGCTAATAGTTTTGGTTTGCAGATATGTTATAGAGCAGGTGTTGGATTGAAGCTAAAGATGTGTCCAGAGCATTTTATTTCTTCTACTGAGAGTTTATGTTTTTCGTTGTATACATGTTATACTCTGGAATAGTTATTTCCGTTCTGTATGTGTTTGTTATTATTCTCTGATAATGTTTCTGTACTCTGATGTAAAAATTATTGTCAATAATAATCAAATGTTGTTTTGTTCAATTATTATTAGTCGCAAGCCCAAACGATACGCCTTGTTGATCTTTTTAATTCGGTCTAACGATCGGTTTGAATGGGCGGTTGGTCGTCACAATAATGCTTAATGGTCTTGATTTAAGAAATGAGTTTTTAAAAAAGGAAAGTAAAGGGATAAAGAAATAATGAATCTTAATTAAGAATGATTATTAAGATTTTAGGATTTGACCATCTTTTATTTAAAAGGATAGGTTTTGAAGATAAATTATGAAATGAATTTTTGAATATGAATATTTAAAGAAACCTTGGGGAAGACTAGTTGTTACTACCAAAATTATCTTAGCATAAGATGGGTGAAAGGGTGTCGGATGATCGAAAGCTCACCAAAGGCTCAATGGGAAGTGAGGCCAAGTACCAGGAAGGGCCGAGAGTAGGTATAAATAACCCTAAAAGCTGCATCAACTGAAACGCTCCTAGGGGTAAGGGTCGTAAAAGCAACGGGGCATAACCGACAAGATCTATCCGTCAAGGTCAATCCGATAAAGTCCTCCCGACAACATCAGCCCGACAGAAAGATTTTGCGGCAAAGAGTTATCCCAACCCAAAACCAAGAAAGTCAAAAGCAGTAAATCCATCAAGGGAAGCTCAAAGATATCTTTCGTAATGACCTGCCCAATAACCGATACACCTGAAAGCGAGGGAAACGAAGGCACTAAACCGAGATTACGCAAGGATTACCCAGAACCAACTTCCGGAGCATCTACTACACGAATATCGAAAGCCGCATTCACAAATAATAGAAATAACACCAGAAGCCACCCTCCGGGGATCCAGGCTACCGCAAAAGCCCCGCCAAAAGGGTAACCGAGACCCAAGCAGAGATACAGGCTGCCCGTACTAATTTACTTAGTACTGAAACCCACATCGGCTTCGAACCTGCAATTTATCAACATACATCATGAGAGCAGGCCCCTTTAAGTATTCACGATAAAGCCAGAGGCCTATATCCGAAAGCTTACGTCCGAGAGCCTACATTCAGGAGCTGTCACCAAAGGCTCAAATACCATCCGAAGACCATAACTAATACTCTGAAAACGGCTGGAAGTCAAGCGCCCGAAACTAAGAAGAAAAAGCAACCGACAAAGACCCCCACAGGCCCAATAGCCCATCAGCGGAAGGGGCCCTAAACCACTATAAATAAGACCTAAGAGGTCACATTTAAAGGGGGAGATTTATCTTTAGCGCTTGTATTATTAATAAATAAGCTTGGCATTGAGATTGACTATGGGATTCACCCGGTTACATCTATGTACTCCCAATGAAAATTCAATGAAAAGCGATCTTCTCATAAGAAAATTGATCTGTAAGTGCACATCATTATTTTCTAATCATCACTGTGGCAGTTTATTGTTCATTCTTTGGATAAGCGTGGATTTCCATCCCTATATATCCTTGAATAGTAGAATGAAATTCGTTTTCTGAGTTTGGATCCAATCTGACAATCCTTAGCAATTCCACGCCTCCGATCTTTGACATCTATAGTGGAGATCCGATTTAACTTGAAAAATAGGACGAACCACCCATTTATCCCTTAGACCTGTTCCTTTTGACCCATCTTCGACATTGACAAAAAATATCGTTAACATTTTGGCGCTAGAAGGAGGGCTTAAACCTCCGATCTTGTGGTTAACAGCCACACATATCTAACTGGGATGTTCTGTCCCGGATTGGACTAGCTTTAAAGAAGTAAAAATATGACTGAAGGGCTCAGGCAAAAATTTTCAGGATCTTAAGCGGATAGGTCGAAAGCCACCAACCATAGGGTGAGGAGGAGAAAAAGTTAAGAGTTGAAGCCTTGCGGGTGATAAAATGGAAGAGAAAAATGGAATAACGTGCTTATGATACCGAGGATAACAACTTTTCCTATATAGGACAAATCTTAGCGCTCCTGCCCTGTGAATCTACATCAAAGGTCACTAGTGTTTTCTCTCACCTAAAGGACACTCTCTACGGGAAAGTTAAGGAAATGGCACTCGAGCGAGAGATAATGGACGATTTCAACCAATTCGCCAACAAATGGTTTAAGATGATGTCGTCTCAATATCAATGTATTCCAGGAGGAATGAACGAAAGTATGAGCACAGCAGTTAGGCTAACCCACAGGAGGGTTAGGCCCCAGCAGCAAAGAGTAGGACATACGTCGGGGATACCTAAAGAATACTACCTCACTACTTCAATGGAAAACGTTTACTTCCTAACCAAACACAAACTCAACTATTGGACATCCACGAAGAAGAAGCCTAAATACGATAGAAAAACAGAAGGACCTTACTGCCATTACCCCATGATGAATGGACATGAGACTAATCACTTCAAAACCCTCAGGGAAACCATCGTTAAATTTGTTAACCAAGGCCAATTACGGGAATTTATGGAAAGGTTAGGGTAAATTCGGTAAGAATCCTTGGAAAAAAAGATTATCAAACATGATTCAAGGGTATGTAAAGCCCTCTTCCTGGAAGTCACAAGGAAACCCGAAAGGGGTCGGACTATAAATGGATTAAATCCCTCGTAATCGCCAAATTGGTCAGGATGAGGCACCCTCGGGAGGGGGGTGACGTGTTATTCTTTCTCCATGCCCAAATCAGAGGGGGTAGGGTTAAAGCATCAAAATCATAAGCCGCCGTTTCACACCAGAGATGGTAGTGGCGGTGCATCTAAAATTAGCACGCCCTTCCTCTGCTCGTAGAAGAGTATGCCCTGCCTCTGCTAGAACTAAGCACGTCCTACCTCTGCTCGCAGAAGAGCACGTCCTACCTCTGCTTATGTTCTGCGTTACCCGTAGAAGGGAATGCAAAAGAGCGTCAAAAGAGGAAACCTTAGTTCTGTGTCTACAATGGCCTCATCTAAGTTTCTAAGACCTTATCATCACCTAAAATGGTCAGGATAAGGCGCCTCCTGGAGGGATTTCGGGTAACTCCTTGGACCATTCTTGTGGATAAGCTAGCCAAGCGCTTCGGACGCACAGGTCCAGAGAGTGGCCAACAAAGCACGTATATCCTCTGCTTTGACATCAAAAGCCCAAGGAGAGGGTCTAGAAGCATGTACAATCTCTGTTTCATCAATCGAATCCAAAAGAGGATACCAAAACGACAAATCCCTGAAGAGTTCCCAACCTTCAATCTTTAAATACCCGAATATGGGTGATTTTGGCTCTTCACAAATACCGGAAGGGGTTTCGGTCATCTACATATTAATACCTAAATATGGGTCCATTCAGCTCTTCACAAAAACCAGAAGGGGTTTTGGTCATCTACAGATTAATACCCAAATATTGGTTCATTCAGCTCTTCACAAATACCGGAAGGGGTTCCGGTCCTCTATATACCCATGCCCAAATCTGGGTTGAATCGATTTCTCAACGAAGTCCTAAAGCAAACTGGCGGTCTTACATACCGATACCAAAACCAAGGACAATCCTAAAATTCACCATCGGATATGGGATTTCCAAACCTAAGAAGGACCCAATTCCTTATCCAAACAAAAAGGAATCGCTTGCCCCTCTCAGAAATACAAGTGGGGGCTCAAGGTTTGCCACCAAGGGTGGGCTCATAAACCTCTCAGGGAAGTGCCTTTAACTTATACGTCCGTTAGTTGGTTTTCTTGTCAACATATCATTCCTTTGCGTAATTCTGAAAATGACATCATATCATAACACCGGTTCAAGGAACAATTGGGAAGAAGATTATAAATGTTTCCAATAGCATCATGTGACCGACTATCCCTTTATTTGTTCTAAACGATCTTTCATTAGGAATGTTTCAAGGATAATTGTTTCATAAAGAATTTTTTTACGGGCACTTAGCACAGGTAGGTTTCCACTCATTACAACACCCTTGGGACACAATAATATTGTTTTTAACAAAAGAGATACATCATAAAAATCGCATGACACACTGATAGTTCCACCGGAGGTCGTGATGCAAACCATTACATAGACACAGTCATTGTTTTAAGAAATGAAATTTCTACATCCCAAACATAAAATAAAAATCTCTCATTCCGAATCAGGGTTTCGTAAACCAAATTCGAAAGAAGGGCAGTTCTCTTTAGCTTTCTTCAACTCATCCTCTAACTTGTCGATTTGTTGGTATAATCTACCAACTACCGCATCTGAGCTCTCGGAGGATCTTGTTGCTAACTTACGTTGTAAATTACGAATAGCCTCGTCTTTTTCTTTAAGTTGCTTTTCCAAATAGGACACTTGTTCCTTGAAGTTTGTGATTGTCACCTTCTGGAGGTAAAACATCCTTTTATAATAAGACAGGGGAGCATCATCAAGGATACCTTGACAATCAACGACGTTTGGACTTTCCTCCCTAAGTTGTGAAGAGGGGGTCTGGAATGAGTCCTCCTAACCACATACAAGACAAAAATATCGTAATATGTAAATTACCAAGATCAAGTATATGCCAATTACGTCACATGTCCCAAGGAAAGAAAAACAATCACATAACTTTTATCAAGTCACATACACTTAGATGCCACATCCACACTAGCATTTGACCACAACACCACAAACCACCAAATGTCAAAATCAACACAATCCATAGAACCAAAGAAAACGTATGCTTAATACAGTAACATTCAAAGTCCTGTATTAAAATTGTTTGCGCTACGCCAAGCTTTTTGAGCTTTTTTTTCTTCCTAATTTCTAAGCACGAGATCTAAAAACATAACTACAACTCAAGTCTTCGGAGAAGCGGAGAATTGTTGTAGTATGAGAATCCTACTTGTTAATGAAATTCAAGGGAAAGGAAAACAAATTAAGAGCGAAAACCATACTTGTACGACATCAACATCGTACCGACGGAGCCCTCATCTTCTCGGAATCTAAAGAACCTCCGTCCTTAGGGGGCAACTCCTGTGATGCAAGAGTAGATTCTCCAGCGCCTTTTCAGGACCTATTTGGCTGATCCATATGACCTTCTACCTCTTCGTCTGCTGTGTTGCCCTCCTCCCCTTCTTCCTCATAATCTTCATCAAATTCATCAATAAACAACAATGATGCAGTATCTATCTTGTTCTCCAGGGGAACCTTATGCTCCCGTCTAACTTGCTCGATCTTCTCTAGGACTCTGTCTCGAATATATGGATCAATTGAAGTAAAGTTAAATTCTGAAAGTCCTTCATAATTGTCTGAAAAGGCAAGGATGAGGGCATCTTCGTAATACTCCGTGGCAATATTGTTGAGGTGGACGTTCAAAATTTTGAAATTCTATCATCGACCTCGTAAATAATTCTCTTCGCAGTGGAAAGCTAAGTATTCATCTTATCCATCTCGGTAGTATAGTCGGTCTCTAGTTCCGCTTTCTATGCCTTAAGGTCCTCTACCTGCTTCGTCAACTCCTCGTTAGCCTTCCTCATTTCCTCCAATGAGGCCGCCAATTCCTCGCGTTCATTATCCCCCTCCGTCTTCTCCCACTACAAAGCATTCACTTTATCTGACAACAACTTATTCTCTTCCTTTAAAGTATTGACCTCAACCGCTGAAGTGGAAGCTAATCCCCTGGAGACATACCAAGTTTTCATCATCTAAATAGGAGAAATAGGTTAAAGATAAAATAAAAAGAAGGAAGAGAAAGGGAGAGGGGTGAATGTGTGTATAATACGAAGGGGAAATCCTTGATTTGTTGTCAGTAGAAATTTACCGAGTTCAAGGTGGCAGAAGTTGAGGCAATATCCGCTACTTCAGGGGAAAAAAGAGCCAGTTCCACAAGCTTATCAAAATCCAAGGCCGGTGAAGGGGTTACGGAACGAGAAATAGGTTGGGAGGAAGAGGTGCCGAAAAATCGAGCCTTTCCTCGTCTACTTCACCAACAGCATCGAAAGGGGTAGGGTCATTCGTGGATTTACCTTTCGGGGAGACTTCTGGGGAAGCATCAATATCCACCACCTGATCGACAACTATAGAAGAAGGATCAAAAGTCCGCCTTGTTCTCGGAGTAGTGACAGTATCTCTTAAGAAGCTAACCAACTCGTCACACTTGGGCTTCTTCGATGGGGGGTCAACGACAGGTTGAGCAAGCCTCTTCATAGCCTAGACACTAGCCCGACTATAAGCAGCAATGATAGTTGCATCCTGAGAAGCTGAAGGTCCTAAACAAAGGAAAAGATGAATAAGAAAATACAACAACCAGAAAACAAGAGAAAGAATGATAACATTGCCCAAAAAAATGAATGAATCCCATCTAAAACACCTGGACGGATATGAGAGCTTGCATTAAACGAGTCGTAACCCGACAACAATCCCTTAGGGTTAGAAAGTTGGATAGAAGGTTGTCCCAATACCTTTTTCCCAGGAGGGAGCAAACCATACTCATGAAGATTATTGATGGTCAGGAGGAATTACCTGCACATGTGCTCTACTGGTGCGTTGAAAACAGCGTCAACCACTAAAGCCTCCTCTGGAGTTAAGATCACATCTTTGGAGGGGGGTTCTACGATAAGGGGAAGTTTTTTTTAATCACAACTAGAAGATAGTTACTTTCTAAAAGAAAGAGACCTACCATCGTCACTAAATTGTCCTGATATGCCGGGTGGACATTGAACAATAAAGTATTAGTCCTCCCATGACCTAGTTTTACTAAAGCTGGTAATCAGCCTCTTTACAGGGTTAGCCCTATAGATCGGCGATTCTAAAGTCTTGGAGAATCGGATCATGTGACAGATAAGCTTGCGGGTCAAAGAACCCTGACCCGAAGCAAGCGCCAAAGCCTCTAAGCACAAAAGGATCGTGTATGTGTTAGGCGAGAGCGGAATAGGAGCGACTATCAAGTCAACCAAAAGCCTGCGTAGAAAGGACGGGAAAGGTAGAAATCCTCCATGCCAGATATGGATAGCCAAATACGCAAAGAACCCTTTTGGAGGATTCTTGAGGAAATTTGGAGTAGCAGCTATCATAGTGTCCGTACCCACTATGCCAAAGTTGTCTAATATGGCATCCACATATTGTTGAGATACAATTAGGGATGGCTTAGAAGTGAATTCCTTCTTGGGACAGGAGGCCTTGGAATCTTTGACTTTCTGCTTAGTAGGGCTTTTGTGAGACATGATTCTACCAGGTAACATCTTTCCATAACAATGCGATTAGTATGCATATCTCTTACACAAATGCACATACTACTAGCATTATCAAACATTATTGGGTATGTACCATTATTCCTCGATTAACAAAGTTCAGATAGGCAGGAACCTAAGTCAGACTCAAGTAAGGGATACGAGGAAAATTATATCTTTTATACCTTAGCTAACATACGACTAAGCCGAATTTAATCGCCCTAGTAACCTAAGCAAACCAACACAATTACTGAAGGAAAACCGACCGTAACGAGATTAGAATCATTTTCAGCGACAATAGTAAGGTTAACATCTGAGCCTATTCTATGAACAGCAGAATCCTAACCAACTGTCGTGTCAATTTGGACGCGTAATTTGGATAATGATTCATATAGGAAGTAAAAACACTCACCAATAATCAAGCTTGTATCTTCAAAAGAGGAAGGATTCGAGTGTCTTTTTAGGAAAGCAGTAATCTGGTTCAAAGATTTAGTTTGCGGGTAAAAGATAGGAATGAGAAGAACTTAGCATAAGATGGCGGTGAAGGGGTATCGGATGACCGAGCTCACCAAAGGCTTAATGGGAAGCGAGGCCAAGTACCAGGAAGGACCGAGAGAAGGTAGAAATAACCCTAAAAGCTGCATCTACCGAAACCTCCTAGGGGAAAGGGTCGTAAAAGCAACAGGGCATAAGATCTATCTGTCAGGGTCAATCCAACAAAGTCCTCCCGACAACATCAGCCCAACAGAAAGATCTTGCGGTAGAGAGTTATCCCAACCCGAAACCAAGAAAGTCAAAAGCAGTAAATCCATCAAGGGAAGCTCAAAGATTTCTTCTGTAATGACCTGCCCAAGAACTAATAACTTGAAAGCGAGGTCATCGAAGGCACTAAACTGAGATAACGCAAGGATTACCCAGAACCAACTTCCGGAGCATCTGCTGCACGAATACCGAAAGGACGCATTCATAAATAATAGAAACAACACCGGAAGCTACCCTCCGGGGATCTAGCCGACCGCAAAAGCTCTGCTAAAAGGCTAACCGAGACCCAAGTAGAGATACAGGCTACACGTACTGATTTACTTAGTACCGAATCCCACAGCGGCTTCTAACCGACAGTTATTAACATACATCATGAGGCAAGCCCGTCTAAGTATTGATGATAAAGCCGGAGGCCTACATCCAAAAGCTTACGTCCGAGAGCCTACATTCAGGAGCTGCTACTAAAGGCTCAAATACCATCCGAAGACCATAACTAATACTCCGATAATGACCGAAAGTCAAGCGCCCAAAACTAAGAAGAAAAAGCAACCGACAAAGACCCCCACAGGCCCAATAGTCCATCAGCGGAAGGGGCCCTGAACCACTATAAATAAGACCTCAAAGGTCACATTTGAAGGGGGAGATTTTTCTTTAGCACTTGTACTACTAATAAATAAGCTTGGCACTGAGATTGACTGTGGGATTCACCTTATTAGATCTATGTACTCCCAATGAAAATTCAATGAAAAGGGATCTTCTCATAAGAAAATTGCTCTGTAAGTGTATATCATTATTTTCTAATCATCACAGTTGCAGTTCATTGTTCATTCTCCAGATAAGCATGGATTTCCATCCCTACATATCCTCGAATAGTAGAATGTACTTTGTTTTCTGAGTTTGGATCCAATCTAACAGTCCTTAGCGATTCCACGCCTCCGAGCTTCAACATCTTGGGTGGAGATCCGATTTAACCTGAAAAATAGGTCGAACTACCCAGTCCCTTAGACTCGTTCATGCTGACCCATTTCGATTAACACTAATCTTTGTTTAAAGCTATAATTTTTGAATGGAAAATAATAATAAATCTTTTAATTAAGATTTAATAAAGTTTCCCGTAGCTAAGTTAAATAATAAATCTTTGATCAAGATTTAAGTAAGTCTTTGTTTAAGATAAGAAAATGAATATGGAATTGATTTCTGATAATCAATAAAAAGAGGTCTTTTTGGTTAAGTTTATAAACTTTGATTTGAAAAATCAAATGAAGCGATTTTACGGAGTTTATCTCAAGTTTCCACAGTAAGGTTTTAATTGACCAATCAAAATAGAAGAGAAACTTGGTGAATCATGTATTTCCATATAGTTTTAAAATAGCGTTTGTTATTTGAAAAGACAGGAATTCAGAATTTGGGTCCAACAAAATCATTTCAAATAATAATAATACGACGTTATGGAACCAATCTAAGATATTAAAGTTGGCATTGAAGACCAAAAATCTTCACATCGAAAGGACTGCCTGTTGACTTTTTCTTTGCGGGGTTGCTCCCATATTGAGATTTTTATTTAGCGGTATGTCCGAGCGTATTTGTAGAACTTTTGGATCTGGAAGGGCCTCTTTCCTTCATTGGATGAGGAATAAGTTGACTTCGGTTTTGTTCAAACCTAGAATGGACTTGTATAGATGTGTGTCTGACAATTTTTTTTGTGACATGCTGATTAGTCATTACTAAACATATTTCTATTAGTGGCGGAGGAGTTACCTCTTAGCTTAACACCCTTCTTTGAGATGTACGAGCTCAAACATGATATGGTTAGTATCGTATATCATGAAACGACAGTGTGGCATACTGAGTGATGTGCTATTGATGATCAAATCATGTCTTAGTTAAGCGTAGCTTTATTTAACGAGACTTCGATAAGCCTCACACCTAGGAAAATGGCTAACAGGAAGGATGCAGCAAGGTTATGGGTTATCATTTCCTATATAGATAAAAAGTGTACCATGGTATGAAGCTCAGGTATTACTATGAGGCGGCTTCTACTTTGTATGGTTGTTGATGTTGTGGGAACTAGGTGTATGGTTGGTAACGACCGGGAGGTGATATATCCAGGTGTGATCAAGGTAGGGGGATGCCGGCCTTGTGTTTGTAGAGAAAGAGTTGTTCTTGGGACATTCCTCTGGAGATGTACCCATCGATAAGGACGTTCCTTAGCCCAGTCATTTTTTGGAAATCCATTCTTCACAACGAGTTTGTACGGTTTTAGTTGTAAACCTATGTCGACATAATGGTATAGGACATTCTGCTAGCTAGGATTGATATAATTATTTGCAAAAGTGGTTTCCACATTTTGACACTAATAATAATATTAAATGATTTTCGCGTATCAACCATGCTAAGCTACCATAAGGAGAAACCTATCCCAAGTTTGCGTTTGCGTGGTATATGTGCCGAGAGACCTTATGGTAGCTTCAATGGTAGCTTCGTATTCAAATAGCATTTTTATGCACTGGGATTCACAAGGGAAAACCCGTTCCATGTTTATATGGCATGGTCTCATGAATTACTCTACTTTTTAAGGTATAACTGTTTTAGTTTCTCACACCAGTCCCATGACTGACCTGGAGTTTATTTTTCTATCACCTAAACTCTAAGTGCCCATATTTTCCATACGAGGAGCTTGGTAGTTTAGGTTTTGCTGATTTAGTCTTGGAGTCATTTTAGAGCATGATTCTGGATTACGGCTGGAGCTGTGTCCAGATCATTTTATTTCTTCCGTTGAGCTTAGTTGTTTCCGCTATGTATGTATTTTCCATTATACTTTTATATATGTTGTACTCTAATGTAACAATTAATTTTATGATAATGAAAAAGTTCTTTTGTTCCATTCCAATGTGTAAGTACCCCAAACCATCCATCTTTGAGAACGTCTCGAGTCAGTTTAATTACTGGTTAGAGCCGGGCTGAAAGGCGGCTCGTTACAAGCTGAATACCTTCGGTTGTTATAATCATGGCATATTGGTTAGTTTAGGGGAGTGGACATTGGCGACATGGCTACATGGTTGTTAGGGAGGGAATGGAGAATTTAAAAGGAAGGAAGAAGGACTTAGGAGTGGATTAAGGGGGATGAGTGATTAATTAATATAGTTAATGACGTGTAATTTTATATAAGTGTATGCAAACTTGTAATATTTGTAACTATTTCATACATGTTCAGATTTTGATGAAACAAATTACATTAGGTTCGTATTGTCGAACACTACGCGTATGGGTTGGATTAGAGGGTTTTCGAGGTAGTTGAATTTTCATATAATTATTTTAAACGCTCGTTTAAAATTAGATAAAACAACGTGAAATCGTCGATCGGAAATGGATAGTAAGTTAACTCTCACACTTTCCGATATACTTCTGAATATTGTTATTTCATATAGTAATATTCATTGTTGCTAATATAAATTGTGTGTTTGGATGTTTTGGATGATTTATTGCTTTGTTGGTGCTTGTCAATATTTATATTTCAGTCTGTGAACGGACAATCTTTGACACTACCTGCTACTAAGTAGAAGATTCGTCTTAAATGAATTTATACTAAAATATCTATTTCATACACATATATAAAATGATATTTTGAGCTGCGAAGCTGGAAGAACAGGCTGAAGGGATTCAATAGAATTTCTCAATGTTTTGGATGTTACATACTTTCATATTATTCAAATATGAATAGTTCACGTACGGAACGGTAAATCTGGTTTGGATGTTGATTGTTGAATTAAATTCAACACTGATGAGTTATTAATCAATAAAAAATATTGATTAAGTAATTGGCAGCAGATGGCTTAAAATCCATCTTTTAAAGATATTTCGCTGTCACACGAATTGACTAAGTTAAAGTTATAAAGATTTTTTTTATACCCGAAGTAAGGTTTTAAATTTTATTTTATATAAGTTACATAAATTTTTATAAATAAATCAATATTTTTAATTGGCTTTTGTAAGGAAATTATATAATGATTTATATAACAAATTCCTGTGTTTAAATAAGTTTTACAAACAAGTTAGTCAGAAATTAACTTAAGGGTTAATAGTTTGAAATAATTGTTTTTAAGAAACAATTAAATGAGACGATGTTAAATTAACTGTGTTATTAATTAATTTAAAGGGAAGGATTCATTGAAATTAGTTAACAAGTTAATTATGTTTTCTAAGTTGACTAAGTCAACTGTTTTAATTGAAATTGGTTATTAAATTAATTTGTTTCCAATTAATTTAATAGAAATAGTTTTTAACTAATAGTTGTTTAAACTTAATGATTGTACATAAAAGTTAATTATTCTTTTAATTAACTGTGTATAAAGAAATTATCAAATTGATAGTTACTAAAAAAGTTAGTTATTACTGTAATAACTTTTTAAAAGAGTTTAACTATTTTATTTTTAGTTAATAACAAAGTAAACTACTTTTACTTCAGTTAATGTTGAAGTTAATCATTATTTTAAATAATAATTAAAGTGATTACCTTTTAATTGGAATTCATTTAAGGGAATTATCAAATTTGTAGTAAGTTTTAATGGATTTGTGCAAAGGATTTGGAAAATAAATTTTGTAAAAAAAATGCAAGTTAAGTTTTACAATAAGATGCTAATGGATTTGTGTAAACGATTTGGTAAACAAGCTTTTGTAACAAATCCAGATTGTAAATGAATTGTATTAAAGAGGTTTAGAGCTAAAGGTTTGTGTTATTTGTAAGGGTTTACTTAATAAATGAATTAAGTAAAATTGGTTATAATTGAAAGGAGATTTTTCTAATGCAAGTTTTGGTTGATAAGATCATATTTAAATTGAATAGTAATCAGGACTTGTGATATGTTGTTGAAATCAGGTTTTGGTTTACAGACTTTGTTCTACCTTAAAAATAAGAACGTCGTCGAGTCAAGGTCTGAGAGTTAAATAAAGATATCCCAACTATTATCCGAGGGATGGTACTTGTTTGGAATGGGGAGAAATTAATTTATTATCACCACAAGTGATATTATAAACTTTAATTTATAAAGTGTCTAAGTTAAATAAAAATGTTTGAGTTTTATAACAAACAATGTATCACATGACATTGTTTGGGACAGATATGAATTATGACTATACTTATAGCATTTGGTTAACTATATAGCGTTATTTTCTAAGTAGTGAAAATAATAGGATTTTGTAAATACACTTATTCCAAACAGATAAGTGTATGGCTATGGATTATTAAAGTAATGAAAATAATATGGTTTTGTGAATATACTTATTCCATTGGGATAAGGATATGGAATCGATTTTTAAGAATTGATGAAATGATTTTTATAAATGGTTAAAATTAAAAGGGCATGTGTTGCTGATGTACTCGAACTGTACTGTTTGATTTGATAGTTAAAGAACCGACTATCCATCGATTCCCTTTTAACTTATAACATTTTTTCAAGGAATTAGGATAGGAACGGACACAAAACCACTTTGAACCGACTTTACGTTCGAAGGCTGAATTTGCAGGTATGCTTGTGCATATTAAGAAGATATGAAGGTGTAGACCTTCGAAATGAAAAAGGGTGCTCGCTGATGTCTCTGGTTAACTACCAAGATTATACTTGTATTAGTAGTCCCTATTTTTTAGGTTCTGCAGATGCGAGTACATCTATTACCAATCGTAGGGATTATCCCTACAGGATGTAGTAAAAGAGTACCTTCGGGTTGCCTTGATCCTCGACAACTTGTATGGACGGATGTATGACAGTGTATTTATTAGACCACATATGTTGATTTTTACAAATGTATATCTATTTGGTGGCGGAGAAGGAAAATACTATTATCTTAACACCCAGAGTATCTTTATGCAAATCAATTAGTGATTTGATGGGTCTGAAAATGTAGCATTCAAAGTTGAATGTGATATTTCCAAAAGGTAATCGTAACCTCAAGCCTCATTGACTGAGAAATGACTGAAATCGGGCTGGCAACAGAGCTATGTGAGTCATACCCATTAGGTTATATCATCATATGATCTAGAGAAATCGGTTATCCCTTTTGTATGCTTCGTAGTGAATACGGTGATTGGCCTCAAACTGTGGTGGAGATATATTTGGTACACTCAAGTGGAACGAGTGGTCGGTTCTGTGTAGCTGGGTTGCAAGACGTTCTTGTTCAACCTCAGTGTTTTTATCTATAGGGGAACACTGTTAGGGAGGTAGTTGCTTACCTAGTCATGTATGGAAATCAAAAATCCAATATGAGCAGTACGGTTGTATACGTAAAGCAACTATGTCGAAAAGTGAGATGCAAGCTTTTCGGCTATATTCCTATTTTATATATCGATTTTAGACATTTTTATAATATCATTGGAATTATATTAAAAGTAATTTGGTTATCGTAAGGGAAAAACACGTGCTGTGTTTATGTGTGGTCTATCTTACGAGAGTTCCATTATTTCAAAAGATTTCTAAAAATTAGGCAAGTTGTTTAATTTGAGCTTTCTCACTAAAAGTACTCCAGAATGGTTATCTGTATGATTTTGTTTTTTTTAAATATGCTCGGTCAGACCAAGTATACTTTCCAGTTTGCATTGGGATTTGCTTGGAGCTTCAGGAGAGGAGCTGGAGTCAAGACATATTTTCGTATGTTGTCTTAGAATTTATTTCCATTATGTGTGTTGCATTTATCAACATTATACATACAAATTGTATAGGCTGATCTAGTTGTGTACTCTGCTTTTGTGATCATGTATATGTAGTTTTCTCTTTGTAGAGTATTGATATATTATATTTTATTCATTCCGCTGTGGGATTCTATTCTGCTTTGATTTCTTTAGTGTTGGCATTCTCTTCTTCTTCTTCTATTCTAACATTTCTTTCTTTTAGCTATCTGCACTTTTGATACTTGAGTTTTGGCAAGTGAATATAAGTAATGTATTAGTTTCGAAATTCGAGCATCGAAAACTTGAGTCATTACATGGTACATCCCTTATCTCCTTGTTCTCAGATCTCCTCCATGTCACTGGGCCTTTATCTCTAGATGAGGCCAGAGGATCCTCTTTTATTGGAGAAGACTAGCCATGTCTCATCGTAGTCTTGGTACTTTTGCCAAGCTCCTGTTCATTTTTAAAATTCTTTTTTAGTGTTCTAGCACTTCAAAACAGAGTCCAGTTGTTAGACATACTGTAATGACCCGGGTTTTTGTCGACTTTGGTTATCGCCATAAACTCAATGATGACTAACCAAACATCGAAAAATACCGGATGATTAATGAAAGAAATTAGAGGGTGAGGATAGATAAGATAGAAACTTAGAACAGAAGAAGAAGAACACAACATCAGAGTAACACGAATCTCACAACGGAACGAATAACATATAATATATATAACATAACTTGAAATATACATCTGTACTTGAATATACATCATTTTCAAAGTACAACACTTACAACAACGGAAATAACTATAGCTATATGATCCTGAAGCCTCATGCTCCAGCTCTTCAAGTATCTGTAAATCCCAACTACTTGACTGCCCGTACAAAATTGAGCACCCAAGAGTTTAGGGAAAACAAAACAAAATAAACTCCGGGTCAGTCATGGGATTGGTATGAGTAAAACAGTTTAAAACAGTTGAACAAGTAAACGATATCTCATAAGACCACGCCGTATAACGGAACGGGTTTTTCCCTTATGAGATTCCAAAATATCTTTATATCAAAAACCTTTTGATATTATAATAATGTCTATCAAGCACAATATAATAATCATCTAGCAAAAACGCTTTCATCTCACGTTCTACATATATAGTACAATCAAAACCGCAAGCACGTATTGGGTAATGGATTTCCAACTATGACAAGGTATGGAACCACCTTTCGCTAGTGTACCTCTAGAGAGGAATACACTGGGTTCAACAAGAACATCTTGCAACCCGGCCACACATGACCGACCACTCATTTCGCTTGAGTGTATCGAATGTATATCACCAATGGTTGGGATCAGAAACCGTTTCCTGAATGGGACAGTATCGACAATAGATTTTTAGAAATAAATGAAACTCTAGATCAGGTGATTATACACCCTACTTCGGAGCGACCGACTTAGCCATGTTGCCTGCCCGATTTCTATCATTTACCGGTTGATGGGGCTTGAGGTTACGCTTCATCATCACATCAGATTCACTTTGAATGCTACATTGTCAGATCCATCAAATCATCGATTGACGTCTACAACCATACATTACGTGTCAGCTAAAAGAAGTTTTCTTCTCCGCTTCCACTCTTGGTACGGTTGAAGAAATCAATGTACGTGACCTTTCTGGAAATACTCTGTCAAACATTCATCCATACAAGTCATCCAGGAACAGGATGAACCGAAGGTACTATTCAGTATATCCATCTTAGACACTGTTATCTAAGATTTATACAACAACCCTTGCACTTTACTCCATCTTCAATTATCTTTGGCATATATGATTCGCAACGCTTATGCCAATACAGAGTGGTTCTTTGGATAATAATCCAACCGGTCTCTCCATATTAACAACGTTAAAATGGTCAAAACTTCGATAGTCTGTGATTTAACTATCGAAGAAAAACACGTGTGCAAACAACGATATTATTTCCAGATGGAAATTCTATCAATCAATCATTAATCATATATATATATATATATATATATTCATATTTTCCTTATTTCATTAATTTACTTATCTCCTGTTTCCCTATATTCAGCATTTCTTATTTTCTAAATTTAGAAAATATATGTTACTACCAGTGGAAAACATTTCCATTTCTTGTTTTCTATATCAGGAAACATTTCTGGTTCTTAGTTGGAAACATTTCCAAAACTCTTTCATTGGACTTAGACAGATGTTTTAAACAAACCATCGCGATGCCAACTCAAACCATTACGCTTATTAACTAAATTCCTTTAACCCACCTTCACTATCGAACCTTAAACATTCCTTAGTTAAAAATGAAGTCAATCAAGTTGGGGTAATACTTCCTCTCAGACCTTAACTGAACAACGTTTCTAACCTTGAAATAGACAAAGTTCACCTTTTAATTCTTTAACAAACTTCCTTACGTAACTCTCTTTCGAATCATCTCTATTCGATAATTCTTTCCTTCGAATAAGGTATATTCGATAACTCTATTCAATTTACTCTATTCGATTAACCCTTATCAATTAACTCTATTGGACTAATGCTATTGGATTAACTCTATTTGATTTAACTCTAGTTGATAACCCCTTTAACTCTATTCGAATAAACCAAATTCGATTAACTCCTTTACTTCCATTCGAATAAACTATATTCGTTTTATTCCTTTAACTCCATTTAACTCTATTCGAATAACTAATATTCGATAACTCTATTTAACTCTTATTCGAATAACTAATATTCGATAACTCCTTTTACTTTATTCGAATCACTAATATTCAATTAACTCAATTGATTCTATTCGAATAAACTATATTCGATTAACTCCTTTATTTTAACTCTAATCGATTAACTCCATCGAATAACTAAATTTGATAACTCCTTCGAATAACCAATATTCTATAACTCACTTCGATTAAACAAATCGATAACTCTTTTCGATTAAACTATAATCGATAACTCCTTCGATTAACTAATAATCGATAACTCCTTTCGATTAACTAATAATCGATAATTCATTTCCTTTAACTCTATTCGAATAACTAATATTCGAATAACTAATATTCGATTAACTCCTTTTCGAATAAACTATTCATTTACAAAGATTTACTTTTAGTAACAGTTCTTCACTTTACAAATGATTTCCCTTTTAGTAACGTTTTCCTTTTTATAACATCCTATTCGGTTATAAACAAATTTCCTTTTTCTAACTCTATTTATTTTCTAAATATTTCCTTTTTATAAAATCTCCTTTGATTGTTATAAATATTATCTCTTTTATAAAATCCTTTGATTTTATAAATAATCTATTTTCAATATTCATTTTGAAAATTCCCTTTTCACCATTCCGGTATGTTATGGTATTTAACACATCAAATCACGATGACCAATATCGTTCAAACACATATAATCGACAACAAATTATATATCGCATCATATATCACAATATATGAAAAACAGTAAAATAAATGTTGAAGAATCCAGTCAGATTCCTCCAACTGGTTTCCCTGCATCCACAGATGTTACACAATAAAATCAATATCACTTTCAGTTTCATATGATATATTCTGTTAAACAGAATCAATATAGAAATTCAACTAACTGACTAGCAGTTCAATCAAACAATCAACACACAGTCAATCAGCCAATATTTAACAGTTCTAAAAATACAACATGAATTGATAAACTATTCAGAGTTAGTGAGATTTACTCACTTTGGCAGTTCATCGTCAAAGAACGATAAACTGATGTTTGATTTGAATCAAACAATTTATTCCGCCATAAATTCAAATGAGCTCCACTCCACTCCCAGTCAGTTCCAGTGCGTAGCCACCGTACATACGATCCCGACGGATCTTGTTTCGCAGAATTTCGTTCACGTATGACCCAGTTATGACTTACACAAGTTAATACATTTAATTAAAAATAAAAACATGGATTTAAAATAAAAAATGGGCCTTAACCTCTCAATCATCACTGGCCCATTACCCCTTTCTCGAGCCCAACCGTTAATTACTTTCTTCCCCACTTTCAACCGATGATTCCCAGTAACCATCCAAACCATTTCCAATCTTCACGACTTCGTTCTTCCTCCACCGATCAACAAAACTCCAAACAAAACCCACGGTTCCACTCTTCTCCACCTTCTCTTCCATCCCAACACCATAAACCCCAACTCGTCATCATTTGCTGGTTTCCATCGAAACCCACAAGTATCGAACACAGCAAACCTCCGAACAAATTTACAACCGAAACCCACCATACTTTGCTACTAGATAGTGTTTGCCTCGCTGAACTCAACACCAACACCGAAAAATGAATCACTGCTTCGACAAATCCCAAAAACTGAACCCTAGAATTTCTGTGAAGAAAACTGCAACTCGGAAATATCCATCGCAACCAGTGAAATTACCACCGAATTGAAGAGGAACCAAAACCGAATTCGAATATATATATTTTGATTTATAACTTTTATTTGAATTTCCTTTGGTTTTTAAAAGGGATCGAACATTTGCTGAGAGGAAAAGCAACGGCGGAAATGCCTCGTTGACCAAGGGAAATGTAAATTTAGGTTTAGGGGAAAGGGGGTGGTACTTATAGGAGATATTTTTTTATATTTTTATATTTGTTTTTAAGTCATCGTTGTTTGTATATACCTTCTAAAAATCTGTATGATCCTATACGATACCCAAAAATCACGAAAATTGACATGCACCTACAACCCGACATTTCGGCCCCAACGAAACTGGTTTCGTCGAATTCCGACTCCGTTTGCTCACACAGCGTATTTTTAACTGTCAAAATACTGACTGTTTCTCACATTAAAAATCCGTACGGCCACACACTGACTCTAAAAATCACGGAAATTGGAATCTAACCGTAATTTAACACTGCGGATCCAACAAAATTAGTTTCGTCGAATTCTGAGGTCGTTTGCAAAAGTGGCTATTTTTAAAGCTCTAAATAGCCCATTTAAATATATAAATATATTTAAATAAAATTAAATTAAATATAAATAAATATATATTATCATATATATTTACAGTAGAATACCATACGGCTCCATTGGGATTTATAACTCAATATTTCAAGGTTCTCAGTTATATCGATATTCAATTTATATTGAAATTCCTTTTATAACGTAAATAAAGCATTGCAAATTATAAAGGAATTTCACAACGACTTTTCTGAAATTTGATTTGGATGTAAATCAAAATCTACACGATGAAATCTCGATTTTTCTCTTCCACTAGAAAATTATACTTCACCAGCTCCATACGTTTCTTGTTTCACAGAAATCCAGCTTAAAACAAATTCTGTATATTCGGTTGGAGTTCGAATCGCCAATTTACGAACTGTAGCGCCATTTCGAGCTTGATTATAATTATATTATAATCTATACGTTCAAACTGTCGTTTATATAATATATTCGTTATTCAAATTAAATTCCAAGCTGAATTAAATATCACAGATGATCCGGTTCACACCATATCGTCATTTTAGCCAATTCTGATTACTTCAGAATTAAATATATATTATTTAATTTATTATTTTAATTAAATATTCACCATTATTTAATTCCACGACCATTAAATTCTCTAAACCACCATTTCAATAATTAAATAAATTAATTATAATACCTCTGCCAATGCGGGTCATTACACATACTATATACACCATGTACTCAAGATTGTTATTACTTGTAAATTGTAATAAAAAGTGGATGGTCCACTTTAAAAACTGGTCGGCCTTGCCAAAAAAAAGTTTGCATAAATAATAGTTGAAAAATAAAATAATTGGTAAAGTGAAATAGTTATTTAGTAAAATAGTTTATATAATGGTTTGAAATAAAATAGTTTGAATTAGAATTGTTTCTTCTTGATTTTTAATAAACTTGAAGTCACATTCCAATTTTAAATCAAATCGATTCAATTTTAATATTTCAATATAAATCAACTTCCATTTAAATTTAATTCAATTCAAACAATTCAATTGAAATGTTTAAAGTTTCCAATTAGAATTCTCATTTTGAATTATTTCAATTTATAATAATCTTGAGTTCACAATTCAAATATCACTTTAAATCAGGTTAATTTAAAGTAAATTTGAAAGATGGGTAGTTATTTAAATTTTAAAGCAATTCAAATTCAATAGATTCAATTCATATTAAATTTCAAATTTTAACTTCAGTTTACAACATTAAATAATATCCTTTAACTTTTAAATTTCAAAATTCAAAGTTCAAATTCAAAGGAAATCAATTTATAGAATATCATTTATATTGCTTTTCAAACAATACTTCAAAACTCAAAGTTTAAAATAAAATTATTTTAACAAACCGGTGTCCGTATATAATTTTCTATCCTATGGCCAAATGATACTTAGATTAATTTTTTGTATTTCAGGGATGGATATATATCATTTCAATCAAAATCAGGGGTCATAGGTATTTATCATTTCAACCTATGTTCTTAATTCATTTTAAATGAATAATACTAGGTTTAATTGATGCCCATAACACCTAGGTTGAAAGGCAGAGATTAGTCAACACAAATAACAGTAATACATAAATAAGGTGAATAACAGGGTGAATCATACCGTTAAACATCAATATATCAAACATACCAATATAAGTCATCCATCAAAATCAATCCACCCAAACAGTTCAGTGCAATCCATTTACTAGTTATCAGGTATTGGATTTTAAACTTGTGATTAAATTTCAGTTTTAACCTAACAATGAAATTTAAATTTAACTAATAATCAAATATTTTATTTTTGCGTGAGTGGGTTTATACACTCACATTTGATTTTTAACCCATTGGAACTTCAAATAAAGGAATAAAATTTTACAATCTCAGAATTCATCCAAGCTAGCTTTATGTCGTTCGAAATTTCTATGTGAATCCAATGGAACAAACCGTGTGCAAATATGAGTTTGTATCCAAAAGTTATACACATTAACGCATTTGAGATTTAAATTAAGTTAAAATAAACAAAGCACTCCCTCTCACCTATCGTGAACTGCCATGTCATTAACTCTCCTTCTTCCCCTCTTTCAAATTTTTGAAACATTCTGTAGCATTCTAACACCATGGTCGATATTTCTTTCCTTCCACTGTCCTCCTTCGATCAACATTTCACCCAAGTCCTTCACCAAAACATTCTCCTCGACGAAAGATACCTCTTCGACCCCACCAAATTCCAATCGAACAACCCTAAGTCATCGTGACTTGTAGCCAACCTCTACGACAAAGTATACGTCGCACCACCCAAATCAATGTCGAGTTCAATTCGAAAATAAATATCTATGTTTACCACAAATGGAAACCTTAGTTTGCTTTACAAAAACTCAAGCCTAGAAAATTCCAACCCCACCATTCATTAAGAATACCAACGTGAACCTTATGCTCACACAAGTTTAACGAATCAAATATGGTTTGATTTCATGGAGCATATTTATCGAATTAATTTCTTGAAGAAATAATGGTGGCGGCTTGTTTATTTTGTTACAGAAGATTAGGAAAAGGTTTAAGGTTTTAAGAGTTGAGAAGGTATATTTATACGAAAAAGTGTTTTTTAATATTTTATTATTATATTCAATTATATTCTCGTGGAGTTTTATAAACTCGCACGACCACGTAATAATTCCAATTGCACCGGAATTTGAAATCTTATATTAGTTCAATATTCTGGACCTGATGAAATCAGTTTCGTCGATTTCCCAGATCGTTTGGAAAATGGCTATTTTAACAGGTTAATTAATATATATTATTTTCCAATTTTCCATTTATTCACTTTTAAATTCAATTTCTAAGTTCATTAACTTCATTCAAGTACAAATTGAGTTTAAAATAACCTTAGAAATCAGTTTCACTTATTTTATCTTCCAGTTGTGATTATTTACCAAATTCAATTTGAATTTCAAGTATAAATTAATTAAATCAATTTAATTCAAATATTTTAATATTAAATATTCAGCTTCAAATATTTATCACTACAAACCAAATCATATTTTATAATAAATACAAGTTATTATTACTATAATTGGTTGAAATCCATTACTCTATTAATTTAATTAAATACACATCATATAATTTATATAGTTAAATCACTAAATTTTATTTTTAATCATAACAATAATAAAAAATCATATTAACTTCTAAATTTTAAATGGTAATATGATTCTTACAATATAATAATCATGTTCACGTTGAGGATACCAATAGGAGGGTAATATTGAGGTTACCATTATACTTAAATATTATTATAATATTGTATGACATATATTTAAGAGGTTCGTAGTCGTCCCACTGGTAGAACTATGACATGTGTGTGATGGTAAATCCAAACATGAAGATAGCTTCATAGTCATCCTATAGACAAAACCATGGTGCATGAGTAGATAACCCATGTCAAATAAAGGGTTACTCCATAAACTTTTATTTTAAATAACCAAGACGGTTGCTAACCTGTAACACCCCACCTCCGCCAGGGTGTCTCTTGCAAGAACTTTGACTTTGGAGGGGCGTTTGAATCGGGTAAACATGCATAATGATATATCAAGGCAGAACAAGTACATATGTATATATGTAAACAGAGTAAATAACATAGATAAAACAGCGGAAGATTTCAAACCATTTCAAAACAAGTCTGGTACAGCATAATGTCAACTTTCCAAATAAACAAGTCTAGATAAAAACAACATCAACTGAAAAAAACTGAAATACATAAGTACTATCCCCAAAACAAGTGATAACCATAGCTAGCTTCATGTCAAACCGTACATGAGCTAAACCCACAAGCAAGCGATCAGAAATCCAAGCTAAGCTCCAATATTCCCACCCTGAGAACCTGGGGGGGGGGGGGGGGAACGGAAGAAAAGAGGCGAAAGAAAACAGGTCAGTCAAAAAGACTGAGTAAGCCCTACTACAATCAATGTAAACTTATAAAGTTAACTGACATGAGAAGCAGGGATGAACATAAGGATAACAACATACTAGCACGATGATTAACTAACAAGGTAGATAAAGGTGTCATCGCATAATCAGGTTTAAGGTTTTGCACCACAGGTGTACTAGCAAACTAACATGACTTGAATAAACACGTATTGATCCCTTGGCCCAAGCTTTGACCCAGTAACATGAAATGACCCTAATACGAGGTCCAATAACATGAAGTGACCCTAATACGAGGTCCAATAACATGAAGTGACCCTAATACGAGGTCCAATAACATGAAGTGACCCTAATACGAGGTCCAACCAAACGGTCTAATCGATCGGCTCCCTAAGCCTAACTCGTCACGTGTTGGTGTCAATACGGTCCAAACATAATTGTAGTCGGACTGTGCCGGGTCCACCCTTCGGGTGTATCAAGCCCTAGGGTGTAAACCCCTGGACACCATAAACATAAGTGCACAGTCTCGATCTACTAGTACCCGTGCATGTTTTCTTCGGCTACGGACTATGTGCACGACCATAGTCCGTCCGGAACTACACCAGCGTACCACTCTGCCGTCGTTTTTGGTCACTTACCTCAAGTCCAGTAATCGTGCCCCACCCTAGCCTAGTCCCTAGGGTCATAATGATACAAACTTGGGATTACTGCTGGAGTGGACTCCCATTGCTAGGATTTTCTAGTGGGTTAAGTACGGTTTAACCCTCTTGCTAATCATGGATTAACTTGGTTAAGTGTAACGATGAGTTCACGACTTAACCCTGATTAATCTACCAAGCCCAAATTGGTTAAGTATTAAGTGGACCATGACTTAACCCTAATCATGAGGCATTAATTAATTAATGTGCCTTAACCTCTCACATTAGACTTTGTTGCGGTTACTAGTTAAGCCGGTCGGTTCCGGGTAGCTTTACACCACAACTTGGTCTAACCTCGGGTTCAAGGTACAACATGACCAACTTCTCACATTGGGTCCTATTGTTTGTAGCAACTAGTTAAGCCGGTCGGTTCCGGGTAGGTTTACGCTACAAACTCAACCCAACCTCGAGTTGGTCACACTTATATTTTCTAAGTGTCATGTCCATTATGTTTCCAAAACATATTACAAGTTTTCAAGCATTTGGGTAGACCTAACTTAATAGGTAAATTCCCAATGGGTAGACCTAACTTAATAGGTAAATTCCCAATCTTATGTTTTTATGTCTTTTAAGTTTACCCAACCCCAAACGCAATCCCATCGCTTACATATCGCAATAGCGCATAAAGGATAGAAAGAGGGAACTTGGCATAATCATGACATAAAGGTGTTGAAGCCACAAGTTTAACATGGTGGCATATGAAATGTACATATGTTCATATACTTGCATATTACATTTTTAGGCCTCGAAAGCATGCATAAAACCAAACTTAGCATATAAGTGATACATGGTGATAAATGACATGTAGAAGTTGCCATAAGTTCGCATTTAGCCTCACATGCAAGTTATCATAAGGGATATGATAACTTACATGTTGCCAAAATGCAACCTTTAGCATAAAGCTTGAAGCTTTAAGCTCATAAACCCAAGATAAGCTTGCATAACGTGATAACATGAGCAAAATGATCAACCCAAACTTGCATAACATAACTTGCATATCATATGGAAAACTTGCATATCATAACATAGCAAACTTGCATAACATAACATGATAAACTTGCATATCATAACATGGCAAACTTGCATAACATAACATGATAAACTTGCATATCATAACATGGCAAACTTGCATAGCATAACATATCAAACTTGCATACCATGACATAGTAAACTTGCATATCATGGCAAACTTGCATATCATAATGATCAACCAAACTTGCATCATTCATTTAACTTTAGAGTTTAAATATGAAAGTAGAAAAGGGCTTACAATGCTTATGAAGACACAAAAATATATATAGATTGAGACAAAGCCCTTATGCAATCAAATAAACCCAAAATGCAAGCTCCAATAGAAAAACCCTTGAGCCAAAATGATCAAAACCCTTGCTTTATGATGTAAATATGGAAACTTGACTTGAATGCAAGCTAATGACACTCATACAAGCTTGAAAACACTTGTATGCATGGAAAATATCTCATAGAAATAACTTAGGAATTTTATGAAGAGAGTGGAGGCCATGAGAGGAATGATTTTGCCATAGTTTAGTTACTTGAATGAATAATGACGATTTAAGGTTAGGTTAGGGGCTTATTTATAGAGATTAGGATTAGTTTCAACCTTAGGATTAAACCCTAATTCCAATCTCAGCCCTTAAAACCGAATCTGGCCCCAAAACCTAACCAAAACCCCAAAATGGTGCACCAGGCAAAACTGCCCGGCTGAGCCAAGTCGACACCCAAGTCGACAGGGCTGTCGACTTGGGCCTAACCATGTCGACTGCCCAGTCGACATGGGTGGTCTGGCGGGAAATTTCCCGCCTGCGCCCAACTGCCCTAATTTCCAAATTCAAACTTGAATTTGAAATCTGTTTTTACTTTGAATTTTTCTGAAAATTTCGTTGGGCCTTAAACGGGTCATACGGACTCCGATTTTCGAAAACTCGGACTCTATTTCGCGTATTTTTCCGAGACGAACGCAATGGCATAGCCCGTTTCCCTTGATTCAGATTTATAAATTAAATTCTGCCTCGATTTACGTTATAACAGGTTATTGAAAATACGAGTTGTTACATAACCTAAATGGTCAAAGAGGGATAATCCTATTATGTATTTTAGATGGGTAATCTCAGATTTATAAAAAAAAGAGGGTAACTTGCAGACAAGTAGGTAACTTGTAAATATAATGGTTAATCATAAAATTATTACGATAGTTAATCAGAAAAACGATGATGGACAATCCACTATATGTTGTAAAATTGCATATTTCTATTAATTTACTATTTTAACCATTGTGAGTGTAAAAGCATAGGATTGGTTATTATATTGCTTGATACTAGTGAGAGGAAAATAGGTTCCACTATATAGCGTGATCTCCCTAGATATCTATTGGTTTTGGGATAGTAGTTATTATCCACACCATTTTGTTGACTGATCTGAAGTATTTGTTTCCCCCTAAAATCTCGGGTATTCATTTGTGTATATTGAAAGTTAAACATTTTATGTTCTTCTTCAATAAATAAGCTTCCAGATTTGTGCATAAGGCAGTTAGTTATTGTAGGAGTTTCCTTTCGTTGGTGTTTTCATTTTTTGGGATGTATGTAAGGTAAAGTTGTGCATTGCCTATATTTGACTCTGATCAACCAAGTGAGCACCTTCACATATTACCCATGGATTATTATTCTATAAAAAATTATATCTTGATCTGTACATGGGTTTTACGATGGGAAAGGTAATAAATTATTATTCAACAATGTGTTTTGAAAATAATTCACATTCTTGTGTTCTTCGATGTTATGATTCCTTAACGTATCCACTTTCTATCACTGAAACTTAATACTATAGATGACTGCAACGTCCCTAGCGCTTAGCTTTGTGTCTTAAGTAATTGATCATTACAAGGATGAAGGTTTGGAAAGGATAAAGGAAAAAGGAAAATGGAAGTCAAAGGATGGATTTGGCTAATCGAATAGGCAGCGGGGAGAACTGAAGTTCTATTCATTTATGGATTTGAACAAAAACTTGGAAAGAATTTAATGGGAGACTCAGGATTGCCTTTCATTTAAAAGATCGTCCAACAACGAATCCACATAATTAGAGGGCTTTAGGACAACATTGTTTATTTCATGATATAGATGGTCATGGTACGAATGAGTATCAGCACTTAAGCGAAATGATAGAAGTATGCATCAAAAGTAGACAGTCTCCGTAGTATGTTCACAGTAGGTTAGCGACAATAGAAAAGGAGGAGTTGTCATCTGCATGGAATAGAAGTAGTTCTGTCCATGCAGAATTGGAGCAAGCCAGAACCTAGCTTATGTGCGATCATCACTAATTAAGGATTTGGAATTAGATCTTGAATGGTTAAATCATCTAACCCATGTACAGGATAAGGATTTGATCCCTAGGCATGCCTTTAGCTGATGATGAGCCATCTAACAATTTGTCCTATTAAACTTGTAATTTAAATGGCTAAGCCACTTATATGTGTAGGGATCGGGATTTGGTTCCTAGGCATGCTCTAGGATGGTGGTAAACCATTAGTTTTCTTTTCTAAATTTGTATTAAAGTTGGTTTTTTGAATTTTTAATAAAATCACTTTGCATGTATGGATTATTTCTGTGAAGTGTGGAATTCGAAATCGAATTTTAACTTTAATTAATCACTACTGGCCGACTATGGATTGTGCTTGGTGAGGTTTGGGATACTTTTCTAGGACTTAGCAAAGCTGTCTGGCCAATCATCAAGTTCGAATTATGGTCAGAAAGGGTTGGCTATCTTGATGTGGGATCGCTCGATCGGATTTTACAGATATAGATTACACCCACTCAGGATTTGCTCAAAAAGGATGTGGTTTGACTTTGGATTATGGATTTCAGGCTTTAAACTTCAGATTTATCACAAAGCATATCTTCCACAGTAAGATATGTTTTGGGAGTTAAGTGTTAACCCGCCTTTTAATAAGACTATGCTTTGGATTTGGATATTGTGGTCACTCAACCATCAAGGCGAATAACAGAAAAGATGGTCAGATAGCTCGAGAATCGAGTATGAATGATATCTTGAAGTTTTGGATACTCAAATTTGCTTGGAATAGGCATTGGAATTGAATAAAATTGGTTTATAGAACCAGAATGATTTAATTCTTCAACTCAAATTGGTTCAGCCTACCTAATATATAGGGGGTCAATATGACTTCGAGGCATAAGTTTGGCAGTTAATATTTTAAAGTGGCAACCCGTCATATTGTGTGGGTTTAAGGTTTTGACTTAAGACAACATAAATGAAATGATTATGCATATGCACAATTAGTGTCAGATCGGCCCATCTCTCATGGACTCTGCTCGATACCAATCCGAAGTAGAATTGTGGGTGATTCGGCCCATATTTTGCTGACTTGGTCACACGCACTACCCTAGTTCTTCTTTGAATTTTTTGGTCGACTGAGCCAAAATACATGTAGAACTAGAAGCTATGGCATTCAAAATGGCTCATTTCGCTTCCCTATATAGGGACTCTACCAAACTAAAAACTCATCCCGCTTCCTCTACATTCTTGTACTTATACGTGAATTGTAATCTATTAGTATAAATAAAAAATTATCTCACAATGAACGTTGTTACATCGTCAGACCACTATAAATTTGTTGTGATCTTTATTACTTTTGGTTGTTTCTCCGAATTGTTTTGTTTTATCTATGATTTAGAATATCTGAAGTGTTAGTGACCAGTTTTGCTGCTAGTGTGCACACTGGCCAAAATTGAATATAATTTGAGCTACAAACAGAAGGATACAGTAATATTAAAACTAGTCCAATAATTAACATATTTGAACCTAATATTGAAGAGTTACTATCTACTTTATCCAAATGGATCATCTAAAGACACTATAGTGTTTAAATCGACGATATAAAGCTCTTTTCTAGCATTTCACTCAATTCCAACTTAAAATACAGTAATTACAACACAATGAGCAGTAGTCTGGAAGGAATATTAGAAGCATATTGGTTAACCGTACTCTAAAACACAAAAAAGCGTTGGCTTATCAAATAACCTACCAAACTATGAAAAATATTTAGCAAGTGTCAAATACAAAAAATGGTTTGGTAATATATTTGCTAAACCATTTTCTTATGAACTATTTCCTATTCATTTAAAACCTAATGCATCGAATTGGTAATATACTGAAAAGTGCATACTTTGTAGGAAACCTACCTCTATAGATATCACAAGGATTAAAAGTAATGATGGAAAAGTTTTGAGCCAAATTTCTTTAGCACTTTTGAATAACAAGGAATTATTTCAATCTTGTCTAATCTTCCAATCCACCATCCAAATTGTAGCAAATGTTACCAAGATCTATAATAGCAAAGCTTTGGTAGTCATTATCTAGTGACTCAATCATAGATTATGTAATTCACAATTGTTCTAACCAATCCAAGGAATTCTAGCAAATGTTGTAGCGAGTAACAAAAGATGAAAAGTGGATGTAGACTAGATATTTCCTGCAAAATATGCACATTACTTACTTTTTATAAATTACGCTTTGGCATTCTAGTACAGTAATCTACGATTTTTGATCCAAATCAGGGTGAACTTAAAACATGTATCATAGGTCCTACCTCCTAAAACAAGCACTAGAATGACGCTTAGATCCTATAATATACTAAAAAAATCTACAATGTTTGATCATTTTTAACACAAACAATCTATCATGCAATTTTCCATTTTGTTTTTCCCATCTTATTCTTCATATTTCTTTCTAGACCTAATCTTAAAGACTTTACAACAATAATTATTGATATGACAATTACATATCCAAATTTAATTCAAACTGTAAATAAACCTAATGAAACCTACCCATTTCAGTAAATAAGATGTTTGGGTTTTAAAGAGTATTCAGGAATCTTGATTTGTTATCTAAATATAAAACCTTATTTAATTTCGTATGTACAATCATTGGTTAATAGACTCATTTTTACACTTGGATGACTAGCTTCCAAGTTCTATTTAACATGAAAAATATAGGAAAACACTAAAGAAATATCTTTAACAATACTATTATTGAAGTATTATTCCTCATTTTCTCTTCTTTGTTCAAATCTTAGTGAGTTATTTTATGTATATTGTAAGTATTCTAATTAAATCAATCACTCTATTTTGCGTGATTATATTGAAATTTTTTGGATGGTATAATCAAAAGGCTTAAAATAAACAAGAATCAATTGATTCTAAATAATAAATGAAATTTTTGTGACTTAATCATAAAATGAAAATGAATATAACAAATGGGACATTTGGGAAGTGAGGTAACAAACATGTTAGTTTTTTCTGATACGAAGCTAAAGTGGTACCCCAACATAAAGAAAATAAACTATGACAATCCGCCCCGCACCAGCCGACATTTCCAATGAAAGTGCACTGTGCCAATGCCCGACTAGTACGGGACGATCGCTAAAGAAAGGAATTTGAACTAACAAGGAACCTATAGAATGTCTCACAGTGCATGGGATAAAATATAATAATAACATAACTTTGACATAAAACAGGCGAGACAGTGCATAAGCATAAAACTAAACCATCATAGAAGCGGAAATCCAAAACATAGCTTATCATCCAAACCAACAATATTACAACTTTGAAATACTGTCTCTAAAGCAAAAGAAAGAGGTACAATACTAATGCCCAAAGTAGTGACCAACAACAACACATGGAGAATATATATATATATATCATACGTGGAAGCCTCCTGCTACTCGTGCATAATCAACTGACCTGTATCTAGTCTACCCGTTTAAGAACACCCAGAGTAATAAGAAGAGACATAAAACTCTAGGTCAGACAAAAGTCTGGTATGAGCGATAAGCAGCAAAACATAACAATAATAGGTATACATAACCATACCTGAACCTTGACGATATCTACCACTTTGATCACCCAATTCTTTGTTATGTCCACTCTGCCCCATGGAGTCATGACGGCTCCACTGCACTGATCCGTAACCACCAATACATTGCTATGTCCACTCTGCCCCATGGAGTCATAACAACTCCATTGCACTGGCTCATAGCCCTGCTACGATCACTTTGCCTTATGGAGTCATAACAACCCCACTGCACTGATCCATAGCCACTAATCCGTCTCTCAATGGTGAGTCAAACTATAGACATCGATAACCCCTTTGTACACGTCCCGCAGCAAAGTCCAACTCATGAAGTTAACTCGTTAATCCCATTTGGATCCTGAGTAATAACCTCCCATCTGGACTTCCTTTGCATTTCGGGTTTTGGTCGAATTGGAGTTGGTCTTCAGAAGAGTCATCGCGTATAAATAGAAGTACACATCCCGTTCGGTTCGGCTTGCCACCGTGGTTCTGTTCGGCTTGTCACCCTAGTTCAGTTCTAGTCAGCATTGGTGTAACGACCCGCGTTCTACGCATCATAGGATCGTAGGATATTTATTTCTTTCACATACGAAGTCGTATGGTCATGTAACTTTGGGGGACGACTATTGGGGTCATTTCCCATGTTCATGATTTTTCCCGATTTTTAAATGACCATTTTACCCCTAGTTATCACTGTTTTGGCCATAACTTTTGACTGGAAAGGAACTTTGACCTGAAACCACTTCCATTGGCTCCGGATGATGGTTTCTCTTTCCGTAGAGTGGTCACATTAGCCAAACGGACTCACCGTTTGGGAGATATGGCTGAAACAAGTTTCAGATGGTGAAAAACAGCTTAATTGGGCTTAAACGGGTGATTAGCAGCTAGGCCCAAGGGGGATTTTGGGTTTAGGGGTATATAGGTGCTGATTAGGGTTAGAAAACATTTCTTTAGACATTTTCCAGCCGCCACTTTCATTTCCCTTAACCTAGCCATGGCCTCCACTCTCTAAATCTCTCTAAATCACCCAAAAATCACTTCCTAATCAAGGGTTAAGGCTTAGAGGCATCAAATCAAGGGGGATTAGCACAAGGACTGAGGTAGGGCTGCTGTTACATATTGGAATTCATGCAAATCAGAGGTTCACTTCAGATTTGGAAGTTTTATTGTGGCAAAGGTGAGTGATAGCACCATTTTGACACTAATTACAGTTAATTAAGGGTAATTAGTGAAGATTAGCGAATTTATACACTAATAAATTCTGGAAAAATGTTTAGAAATTCTTAAATAAGGTTTTATGCCTCTGGTTGAAATTTGGTTCGATTTGATTAAGTTTTGCTAACCCTATGATCAGTTTTACTTAAACATGCTTAAGGGAAAATAAGGAGCTTTGGCCACTTTTGATCTATTTTTGATTCATTCGAGTGATTGTTTGCTGTTAGGGTTGCTATTACATGTTGCTATGACTCTATGGTGTGTTTTGTGATTGCTTAGAAATGTTAGTTTGGTCAAAAACGCCGTCGAATGGCGAGAAACTGTCGCTGGAACGAAGTGCAGGAATTTATCCGGATCGGATCGCCCCCATGCCCACGAACCGACCCGCCTTCTCGAACCGCGCCACGTGCCAGAGCTCGAAGCCACGAACGGAAGACCACGATCCAACGTGGAGACGAGGCGCCACGATCCAGATGGGTAGCTCGACCCGAACCAGTGGATTTCCACGAACTTATAAGCCCGAACCGACTCGACAAGGCGCCACGAGCTGACGAGGTGCGATCCGATGGCGCGACCCGATCCGCTGGTGGTTGAAGACCCCGATCCGATCCGTCTCTCGTGAGCATGAGCTACTCCGACCCGAACCGATCCACTTAAGAAACTCACGATCCGAACCAGGAAGGCCTCCACGATCCGACCCGAGCGTGAAGGATGATCCAAACCGATCCGAGGTTGATGGCTACGAGCTGGTGACTGCGAACCGAACCGGGAAGCTACGAACAGGATGAAGACCGATCCGGATGAAGATGATGACCAAAACCCGAGATGCAAAGGTAGTCCAAATGAGAGGCTAGAGCTCAAGATCTAGATGGGAATCAATGAGTTCGCTTCATGGTTGGGCTTTGCTGCGGGACGTGTGCCAAGGGGTTATCGACGTCTATAGCTTCGGACCACTATGGTAGGAGGTACGAAGGCGGATTCAGGGCCACTATGGCATTGGTAGAACCAAGGGCTACGACCAATGAAGTGGGTCATTGAAATGTTTGGTCATGACTCCAAGTGTTTGGCTTGGTCACAGCAGGGTTTCTACAAGTCGGGATTCGTCGTTGCCTCAGTTTGTCTAGTGTTCCAAAGTGGTAGATGTCGTATGCTTTACGCACTGAGTGAGAGATGTGAGGATGGTTGCTATGGATGATTTGTTTGCTATCATTGTGACATGCACACCCCACCCCCGTATCCTCACACTATTTATTATGGCACCTTAGAGAATTGTACGGTATGTGGTACTAACTCTTTGGTTGCAGGTCCAGGTTCAGGTATGGTTTAGTATACTTGTTATTGTTCTGTTTAGATGCTTATCGCTCATACCAGGCTTTATGTCTGACCCAGAGTTTTATGTCTCCTCTTATTACTCTGGGTGCTCACACGAGCAGACTAGAGACAGGTTGGCTGGTGATGCGCGGGTAGATGATCCGGAGACGAGCAGGAGGCTTCCACGTAATATATATGTAGTATTCTCCCTGTGTTGTTGAAGATCACTGCTTGGGCATTGGTGGTGCATCTTCTACTTCAGTTTTCTTTTGATTAGAGACAGTAAATTTGGAAAGTTGTAATAAGCTGTATTTGGATTTCCGCTGCTCTGATGTTGACATTGACTATTAGTTATCAGCTTATGCACTGTCTCGCCTATTTTATGTCAAGTATGTTATTATTATATTTTTTTATCCCATGCGCTGTGAGACATTCTACAGGTTCCTTGATTAGTTCATTCTCTTCTTTCCTTTCTTTGACGACCGTTCTGTGTTAGCTGGGCATGTGTACAGCGCACTTTCGGAGGAAATGCAGGCTGGTGCGGGACGGGCCGTCACACTTGGTATCAGAGCTCTAGGTTGCGTAGTTAACCTAGGGAAGTTATTAGGGAGAGATAATATACGTATACGAGAGAGCGTATTTGTGATTACTTTGGTTTTTAAAAGCTATATATATATACTATTACTAGTATAAGGATGAAGTTGTACTGCACTAGCACCACTATGGAGTCGTTAATCGTTTCCTTTTTCAGATTGACGATGAGCCGATATACTAGAGGTGCTGGTAGAGGAGCCAATAATGGGAATGCTGCTGACATGAGGACGATGTTTACTGACCTCATGAGAGAGATGCTTAGAGATGTGCAGAGGGCAGCTCCCAATGGTGGGAATGGTGGTGGTCCAATAGTGCAGGCGCCAAGAGTCGACTTCGCCAAGCTGAATAAGGATTATACTAGCCTTGGTGGGAAGCCGTTCCACGGAACGGAGTCGGCCACGGATGTTCAGGATTGGTTGGATAGTTGCGAACGTATCTTCGAGGATTTGGGTATCGAGGATGCAATGAAGAGAAAGCTAGCGTCCCGTCAGCTGCAAGGGCGGGCAATGAATTGGTGGATCATGGGATGACCATTTGCATCTAGTAGAGTTTGCATATAATAATAGCTACCAATCCAGTATCGGTATGGCTCCGTTTGAAGCTTTGTACGGAAGACCATGCAACTCACCATCATGTTGGATAGAGACTGGCGAGAAGTTTATGCTTGGACCAGATGCGGTGAGGGAAACTTCAGATAAAATCAAGACTATTCAACAACGAATGAAGGCTGCCCAAGATAGGCAGAAGAGTTATGCCGATAAAAGGAGAAGAGACTTAAAATTCTCCGTTGGCGACTTGGTGTTTGTCAAGATTTCTCCGTTGAAGAGCGTAATACGATTTGGCAGGAAAGGCAAGTTGGCACCAAGATTTGTTGGCCCATTCCCTGTTCTTGAGCTAGTCGGGAATTTGGCATATAGAATTGACTTACCGGAGAAGATGGCGGGAGTTCACAACGTATTTCATGTTTCCCAACTAAGGAAGTTCGTCCACGACTCAGATATGACTATTTCACCTGATCAGTTAGAGGACTTCGAAGTACAGCCCGAGGCGGTTGGGAACCGCAAGCCGGCCCGTATTATCGAGCGCGACATGAAGCAACTTCGAAGGAAGGCGGTAAAGCTAGTCAAGGTACAGTGGAGCAAGGACGAGAAAGATTGTACTTGGGAGACAGAGGAGAACATTAGGAAGTCACACCCAGAACTCTTTGCCTGGTAAGATTTTGACTTCGATTTAGTTTTCCGCATGCTAGGATAGGCTTGTTCGCTTGTTTTGCATGATTGATTGTTGTATGTGGTTGTTAGGCATGCGGGATCTTTTGTATGTTTTGGGTTAAGGAATTTCGGGGGGAAGAGTGTAACGACCCGCGTTCTATGCATCATAGGATCGTAGGATATTTATTTCTTTCACATACGAAGTCGTATGGTCATGTAACTTTGGGGGACGACTATTGGGGTCATTTCCCATGTTCATGATTTTTCCCGATTTTTAAATGACCATTTTACCCCTAGTTATCACTGTTTTGGCCATAACTTTTGACTGGAAAGGAACTTTGACCTGAAACCACTTCCGTTGGCTCCGGATGATGGTTTCTCTTTCCGTAGAGTGGTCACATTAGCCAAACGGACTCACCGTTTGGGAGATATGGCTGAAACAAGTTTCAGATGGTGAAAAACAGCTTAATTGGGCTTAAACGGGTGATTAGCAGCTAGGCCCAAGGGGGATTTCGGGTTTAGGGGTATATAGGTGCTGATTAGGGTTAGAAAACATTTCTTTAGACATTTTCCAGCCGCCACTTTCATTTCCCTTAACCTAGCCATGGCCTCCACTCTCTAAATCTCTCTAAATCACCCAAAAATCACTTCCTAATCAAGGGTTAAGGCTTAGAGGCATCAAATCAAGGGGGATTAGCACAAGGACTGAGGTAGGGCTGCTGTTACATATTGGAATTCGTGCAAATCAGAGGTTCACTTCAGATTTGGAAGTTTTATTGTGGCAAAGGTGAGTGATAGCACCATTTTGACACTAATTACAGTTAATTAAGGGTAATTAGTGAAGATTAGCGAATTTATACACTAATAAATTCTGGAAAAATGTTTAGAAATTCTTAAATAAGGTTTTATGCCTCTGGTTGAAATTTGGTTCGATTTGATTAAGTTTTGCTAACCCTATGATCAGTTTTACTTAAACATGCTTAAGGGAAAATAAGGAGCTTTGGCCACTTTTGATCTATTTTTGATTCATTCGAGTGATTGTTTGCTGTTGTGGTTGCTATTACATGTTGCTATGACTCTATGGTGTGTTTTGTGATTGCTTAGAAATGTTAGTTTGGTCAAAAACGCCGTCGAATGGCGAGAAACTGTCGCTGGAACGAAGTGCAGGAATTTATCCGGATCGGATCGCCCCCATGCCCACGAACCGACCCGCCTTCTCGAACCGCGCCACGTGCCAGAGCTCGAAGCCACGAACGGAAGACCACGATCCAACGTGGAGACGAGGCGCCACGATCCAGATGGGTAGCTCGACCCGAACCAGTGGATTTCCACGAACTTATAAGCCCGAACCGACTCGACAAGGCGCCACGAGCTGACGAGGTGCGATCCGATGGCGCGACCCGATCCGCTGGTGGTTGAAGACCCCGATCCGATCCGTCTCTCGTGAGCATGAGCTACTCCGACCCGAACCGATCCACTTAAGAAACTCACGATCCGAACCAGGAAGGCCTCCACGATCCGACCCGAGCGTGAAGGATGATCCGAACCGATCCGAGGTTGATGGCTACGAGCTGATGACTGCGAACCGAACCGGGAAGCTACGAACAGGATGAAGACCGATCCGGATGAAGATGATGACCAAAACCCGAGATGCAAAGGTAGTCCAAATGAGAGGCTAGAGCTCAAGATCCAGATGGGAATCAATGAGTTCGCTTCATGGTTGGGCTTTGCTGCGGGACGTGTGCCAAGGGGTTATCGACGTCTATAGCTTCGGACCACTATGGTAGGAGGTACGAAGGCGGATTCAGGGCCACTATGGCGTTGGTAGAACCAAGGGCTACGACCAATGAAGTGGGTCATTGAAATGTTTGGTCATGACTCCAAGTGTTTGGCTTGGTCACAGCAGGGTTTCTACAAGTCGGGATTCGTCGTTGCCTCAGTTTGTCTAGTGTTCCAAAGTGGTAGATGTCGTATGCTTTACGCACTGAGTGAGAGATGTGAGGATGGTTGCTATGGATGATTTGTTTGCTATCATTGTGACATGCACACCCCACCCCTGTATCCTCACACTATTTATTATGGCACCTTAGAGAATTGTACGGTATGTGGTACTAACTCTTTGGTTGCAGGTCCAGGTTCAGGTATGGTTTAGTATACCTGTTATTGTTCTGTTTAGATGCTTATCGCTCATACCAGGCTTTATGTCTGACCCAGAGTTTTATGTCTCCTCTTATTACTCTGGGTGCTCACACGAGCAGACTAGAGACAGGTTGGCTGGTGATGCGCGGGTAGATGATCCGGAGACGAGCAGGAGGCTTCCACGTAATATATATGTAGTATTCTCCCTGTGTTGTTGAAGATCACTGCTTGGGCATTGGTGGTGCATCTTCTACTTCAGTTTTCTTTTGATTAGAGACAGTAAATTTGGAAAGTTGTAATAAGCTGTATTTGGATTTCCGCTGCTCTGATGTTGACATTGACTATTAGTTATCAACTTATGCACTGTCTCGCCTGTTTTATGTCAAGTATGTTATTATTATATTTTTTTATCCCATGCGCTGTGAGACATTCTACAGGTTCCTTGATTAGTTCATTCTCTTCTTTCCTTTCTTTGACGACCGTTCTGTGTTAGCTGGGCATGTGTACAGCGCACTTTCGGAGGAAATGCAGGCTGGTGCGGGACGGGCCGTCACAATTGGTTCACCTCCTCGGTTCGCTTCGGGTCCTTAGTTGGGTTCGTGGTCATCACACTAGTTCGGGTCGGGTCTCTCATCCAGTTCGGTTTGGTCATCTCCTTCCGGTTCGGTTTGGTTACGACGAACCGTCCCATCTGTTGCTCCAGCTCCTCTTTTCCGATCCGATCCCCCCCATGCTAGGCTCTGGTCTGATCCAGTCCCTTCTCCAACTCCAACCCTATACAAGTGGTCTTCCTTCTTGCCAAGCCCCCTCTAGTGCCAAGTTCCTATCCGAATCGAATTCCCTTGCCCAGTTCTCTTATCTGATCCGAGCCCCATATTCGATCCGATCCGAAACCCTGCACATTTCCTACAACTTTTCCAATGGCTGTTTTACACCATACGACGACATTTTCGACTATTCTAACTTTTCTAATCAATCACAAAGCATACCATACAGTCATAACAACATAGAGAATCAACAATTAATACCAAAACAACAACTTAATATGCCAATATGGATCAAACATACCCAAAAAGCTATGTTTTCCCTTAATCCCCCTTAATCATGTTTAATCATACAATAAGCAAAACTTATCCAAATTAACCCAAATTTCTATCAGAGCCCTAAAATAATATATTTTAGAATTTACAAAATTTTCCAGATTTTATAAAGCATAATTTCGCTAATTATCAATAATCACCCCTAATTAGCCGTAATTAGTGAAAAACAATGCAAATCACTCACCTTAGCCACAAATAATTAATAGATCTGAAAGTGTCTCTGATGTGGGTTGAATCTCTATGTGTTCCAGCAGCTCTATCCCAAATTGTAATAACCCGTATTTTAATAACAAGATATAACACAAAACAAGGCAGAATTAAATAATAAAATCTGAATCAAGGGAAACGGGCTATGCCATTGCGTTCGTCTCGGAAAAACATGCGAAATAGAGTCCGAGTTTTCGAAAATCGGAGTCCGTATGACCCGATTAAGGCCCAACAAAGTTTTCAGAAAATTTCTAAATAAAAACAGATTTTCAAATTCAAATCTAAGCTTGGAAATTGGGCCAGTTGGGCCAAGGCGGGAAAATTCCCGCCACAGTACCCAAGTCGACAGCCCTGTCGACTTGGGAGTCGACTGGGTCTGACCAGGTCGACAGCCCTGTCGACTTGGCTGTCGACTTGGCTCAAACGCCCAGTCCTGCCTGGTGCACCATCTTGAGAATGTGTTGAGCTAGAGGGCCAGATTCGATTTGGAGGGCTGAAATGAGAACTAGGGTTTAATCCTATGGTCTAAATCACTAGCCTAATCTATAAATAAGACCCTAACCTACCCTAAATCCTCATTAATCTATCCTACAACTAAACTATGGCAAAATCAATCCCCTCATGGCCTCCACTCTCTTCATAAATTCCTAAATCAATTTTCAAGAGATTCCCATGCATACAAGTGTATTTAGGCTTGTATGATCCTCTTTAGCTTGCATTAAAGTCTTTTTTCTCTGTTGGCATCATAAAGGAGGAGTCTTGATCAAGTTTGCTTGCATTTTGGGGTTTTAATTAGTTGCATAAGGGATTTCTTACATTTGCTATACTCATTTGAGTCTTCATAGCATAGTAAGCCTATTTCTACTCTTGTATTTTAACTATGAAGTTAATATGTTATGTTTCAAGTTTGAGTTTGGGGTTAATCATGATATGTGCTTTGATCTTATGATTTTATGCATAAGATTACTCTATGCATGTTAGTAAAGTCATTACCTTGGCTTTATGCATAGAAAGATATGATCTTTGGTTGGAAATGTTGCATAATGCAACTTTGAAACTCTCATAATCCTTGCATTAACATGCATATAATGTTATATGCATGTTACTAGTCCTTATCTCATGCTATCTATGGCCATGTTCCACCTATTTGCCAAGTTTGAGGTTATGCATGCATATGAACCTTATGCAAGTTGAAACCATGTTATGCATGCATATGAACCTTATGCAAGTTAAAATGATGTTATGCATGCTTATGAATATTTTGCAAGTTGATAACATGATATGCAAGTTTATGATCACATCTTTGTCTCATGCCACCATGTTTAACTTGTGGCTCCAACCCCTCTATGTCATGATTATGCCAAGTTCCTTCTTTCTATCCTTTATGCGCTATTGCGATATGTAAGCGATGGGATTGCGTTTGGGATTGGGTAAACTTAAAAGGCATAAAAACATAAGCTTGGGAATTTACCTATTAAGTTAGGTCTACCCATTGGGAATTTACCTATTAAGTTAGGTCTACCCAATTGCTTGAAAACTTGTAATGTGATGGACATGACACTTAGAAAACTTGAGAATGGCCAACTCGAGGTTGGGTTGATCTTGTAGCATAAACCTACCCGGAACCGACCGGGTTAACTAGTGGCTACAAGCAATAGGACCCAATGTGAGTAGTTGGTCATGTCGCACGTAAGACCCGAGGTTAGACTAAGTTGTGGTGTAAACCTACCCGGACCCGCCCGGCCTAACTAGTAACCACAACAAGGTCTAATGTGAGAGGTTGGGTGCATTAAATTAATTAATGCCACATGGTAGGGTTAAGTCATGGACCGCTTGAATACTTAACCAATTAAACACGATGGGTTGGTAGGGTTAAGTCATGAACCTTGGGTACACTTAATCAACTTGGTACTTAGATGAGTTGGGTTAACCACGTTTAACCCATTAAGGAAACCCTAGTTACGTGGTCCTTTGCACCAGTAACCCTCTTGGATGTATCATGATACCCTAGGGACTAGGCTAGGGTGGGGCACGATTATTGGGATGACATGTAAGCGACTAAAACGACGGCTGTGTAGGTGCGCCAGTGTAGGTTCAGGCGGGCCATGGTCGTGCACATGGTCCGGAGTTGAAAAAGCAGGCACGGGCACCAGTAGGTTTAAACTGTGCGTGCTTGGTTTGTGTCAGGGGTTGACACCCTAGGACTTGATACACCCTAGGGTGGACCTAGCACAGTTTAGCTACACTTCGTAGTTGGGCCGTATGACACCGACACTTGACGAGTTAGGCTGTAGGGAGCCGATCGACTAGACCGTGCTAGTTGGGCCTTGATTTAGGTCATTCATGATGGTGGGCCAAACTTGGGCCTGGGGATCACCTGTTACTGACCCGTTTTCTTTCGCCTCTTTTCTTTCGTCCCCCCCCCCCCCCAGGTTTACAGGGCGGGAATACCAGCACTTAGCTTGGATCTTAGCTGCTTTTCTTGGATAGCTCATGTATGCTTCGGACTTGAGCTTGCTATGGTTTTCTACTTGGGGATAGCTACTTCATGTTTTCCTTTTCAGTTACAAGTTTTATGTTTCTAGACTTTGTTTATGAAAAATAATTAAGTACTGTGTTGTAACTTAACCTATGGATTTGATATGCTAGCTTTTATCCACTGCTATACTTACTCTGTTTTTACTTATATGTTCTGTCTTGTGATATCTGCATGCATGATTACCTGATTTAAACGCCCCTCCAAAGTCAGTGTCCTTGCAAGAGTGGCACTGACGGAGGTGGGGTGTTACATAAATTCTATGCTAATTTGCCTTGGTTTGATGTAGATTAGGCTAAAACTTCATTAAACGGTGATTATAAGGTGATTTGGGTGTTGGAGGCCATTGTTAGGGTTGAAGAGAGGTAAGTGGAGGCTGGAAAATGACAAAGAAAAAGTTTCTCTAACCCTAATCATCCCTTATATGGCCCTAATCCCGAAATCCCCAATGGGCCTAGCTGTTAATTACCCTATTAAGCCCATTTAAGCTGTTTTTCACCTTCTAAACCTTATTTCAGCCATATCTCCCAAATGATAAGTATGTTTGATCAAGGTGACCACTCTAAGGAGAGGTAAACCATCATCCAGATCTAATGGAAGTGGCTTTAGGTCAAAATTCCTTACCAATCAAAAGTTATAAGTGAAACAAGATTCGCCAAGGGCAAAATGGTCATTTAAAAATTGGCAAAAATCATGAACATGGGAAGTGACCCCAATAGTTGTCTCCTAAAGTTACACGACCATACGACTTCATAAATGGAAGAAATAAATATTCTATGATCCTTCAGTACGCAGAATACAGGTCGTTACACTCTCCCCCTTAAGAAAGTTCTTCCCCGAAATTCCCTAATTAAAGCATACAACGGGTCCCGCATGCCTAACAGCCATTTACAAACAATCAAACATACATTACAAACACATCAAGTCTATCCTAGCATGCGGAATAACTAAATCGCAATTTAAAATCTTACTAGGCAAAGAGTTCTGGATGCGATTCCCTTATGCTCTTCTATGTTTCCCAAGTACAGTCACTCCCATTCTCGCCCCAATGAACCTTGACTAGTTTCATCGCCTTCCTTTGAAGTTGCTTCGTATCACTCTCGACAATACGGATTGGCTTGCGGTTCCCAACCGCCTCGGGTTCTACTTCGATGTCATCCAACTGATCTGGTGAAATAGTCATATTGGGGTCGTGCACGAACTTCCTTAACTGGGAAAAATGAAATACATTATGAACTCCTGCCATCTTGTCAGGTAATTCAATTTTATATGCCAAATTCCCAACTTGCTCAAGAACTGGGAATGGACCAACAAATCTTGGTGCTAACCTGCCTCTCCTGCCAAATCGAATCACGCTCTTTAACGGAGAAATCTTGACAAACACCAAGTCGCCAATGGAGAATTTTAAATCTCTTCGCCTCTTATCAGCATAACTCTTCTGCCTATCTTGGGCAACCATCATTCACTATTGGATAACCTTGATCTTTCCTGAAGTTTCTCTTATCATATCTGGCCCAAGCACAAATTTCTCACCAGTTTCTAACTAACATGATGGTGAGTTGCACGGTCTTCCGTATAAAGCTTCAAATGGAGCCATACCAATACTAGACTGATATCTATTATTATATGAAAATTCAACCAGATGTAAATGGTCATCCCATGACCCTCCAAAATCTAATATGCAAGCTCTCAAGAGATCTTCTAATACTCGATTCATCCTCTTTGTCTGACCATCGGTTTGAGGATGGTACGCGGTACTGAGATGTAATTCTGATCCTAAAGCCTCTTGTAACCTCTTCCAAAATCCACTAGTAAACAATGGATCTCGGTCGCTCACAATGCCTTTGGGTATTCCATGAAATCTCACTACCCACTTCATATACAGTTCCGCTAACTTAGCTGCCGTTCTGTTCGACTTGACGGGTATAAACCTTGCACTCTTGGTCAATCGGTCCACAATCACCCAAATGCTATCTTGGCCCAATCTAGTCCTTGGTAACCCATCAATGAAATCCATTGAGACTTGTTCCCATTTCCATTTTGGAATTTCTAATGGTTGCAACAAGCCACTAGGCTTCTTTTGCTCAGATTTAACTAGCTGGCAGTTCATGCATTTGGATATAAAGTTCCCAACGTCTCTTTTCATCCCTTCCCAGTAGTAAGTCTGCTTCATGTCTCGATACATTTTAATACCACCAGGATGTATAGTCAGTTTTGAGTGATGACATTCTCTAAGCACTTCATCTCTCAATCCATTGATATTGGGTACAACTATTCTCCCATTCTTTCTAATCCATCCATCTCGATCAAGCCCATACTTGTTCATCTCCTCACCGTCAATACCCATTTTCTTTGGAGATGACTTCCAATAGATTAGAATCGTCCCTCTGACTAGAACCGATCCACTAAATCAAAGTTGACTTGATCGTCAAACTTGCTAACATCTCTTGATCCAATCCACACTTAGGTCTGAAATCATATCCCGCGATATACTCTAGTTGCTTCCATCCTAGTAACATAGCCCTTGGACTGGCATGTCTCCTACTCAATGTACCTGTTACCGCACCTAGTCCGGTACTATAGGCACCCGTATATACCATCATCTCTTTGTTTCCCATCGCTAGAACCTTACAGGTGATAGCCTACTCAAGGGAATAAAAATAGGAACAAACATAGCAACCATAACATCCATCAAACATGTCCTATCTATCACCTGCTAAAGACATGAATTCGTCGATACCTATATGACTGGTCCAACCAATCCCAAGGGCTAATGGGAGCCCTGGTTCCAAACAGACTACCGCACGTCCAACGTACGTTTATCCTCCAAGGATAACTAGATCACGTCCAACGGATCCAAGGTAATGGGCGTCCCCAGATACCCCTGCTTCGAGTCCACCTAGAACACTCCAACTATCGACGATTCCTTGGTACTCTCATCAGGAGAGCTACCCACAAACTCAGACCCAATCTTGAGTATCCATTACCGACAAACTCAAGTCCAACATGAGTCGTCTCCTTATTCGTTGCATCTCCAAGATCAACGAATTACCATTTTCCCTCTACGAGTTCAAGCCCAATTTGAATCATCTTAACTTTCGTTGCATCTTCCACAATCAATGAACACATCCTATCCCTTCAAAGTTCTACCATTCTTGAACCAAAGAGAACATCAACATAGGGTCCTAAACAATCCCTTACTTTGCAGCTTTCTCGAGTCCCACTCGAGTCATCTCATTGCCCTATCGAATCCAACTCGGGGCAGTCCATACCATTGAACAGTCTTATAATGTCACGGCTTCACATCACTCCTCGAGTAAGCTGAGATATCATTCAACAGAAATCACAACAACTATTTATATCTCACGCAAACCATCCTAGTCGAACTCGACATTCCCCAAGCACAAGCCCCAAAGGCCTAAACCAATATCAGACAAGCACTCAAGGAACATCTACTCCGAATTCAGACAATCTACGTGAGATGATACTAGAAAAACAACTAAGAAATCACAAGCAACATACGTCCATGACTCGATAAGACCACATTACCACAAATCATGCAAAGGCTAGTCGAACCACCGATCGGGTTCGTGACAACTAAAGGTTTATCGACAATCTCAAGTCCCAATTTCAACCTGTCTACGAAGTCACTAGGTATGAAGGAATGGGGTGTCTCGGTATCAAACAAAACTCGAACAGAAACATCATAAATAGAAAGCATACCTCGAATAACGACACCTTTTTCCTTCTATGCCACAGTTGGGGCATTCGACGAAGAAGGAACAGCGTTGATAGCATATGCTTTCACAATCTACTTCTCTTTAGGAGGTTGCAGACAATTATCCTTATGATGTCCCACTTAGCCACAATCATAGCACTTCCTTTCCCCAGGCTTTTCCCGACAATCTCTGGCATAGTGGCCCTTCTTGCCAAAACTAAAGCACTTGCCATCTTTCTTATTCTTCTTTTTCTGACCATCCATGGTCTGATCCTGTTTCCTCTTATTCTGAGAATTATTCTTGCCTCCACCGCTTGCTTGCGGCTTTGGCTCCTCTGTAGATGCAACAACGACTTCAGCTTTGGGCTTAGGATAAATGCTCTCTGATATCAGTGCTTTACCAATAATCGATTCAAAAGTCTCATCAATATGGTTTATAAGCCTTTCCCCCAAGTACTGTTCTAAGCCTATTATGAACTTCTCATTCTTCTTCTCGGGAGTGTCAATAAGGGATAATCCATACTTTGATAAAGTATCGAACTCAACAATATATTCCGAGACTGCCCTACCATTCTGTTTAAGCTCCAAGAACTTCCTAAACAATTCTGATTTCTGAGCAGCTGGGATATACTTATCACTGAATCGGGCTTTGAACTGATTCCAGGTAACTTGATCCTCAGGGGTAGCTGCCTTAATAGCATTCCACTAATTCATAGCCCGTCCTTGCAGCTGACAGGATGCTAGCTTGCTCTTCATCGCATCTTCGATTCCCAGATCCTCGAAGACACGCTCAAAACTATCAAGCCAATCCTGGACTTCTATAGATGATTCCGTTCCGTGGAACGGCTTCCCACCAAGACTAGTGTAGTCCTTACAGAGCTTGGCGAAATCGGCCCTAGGCATCTGCGCCACCACCATTTGCAGCGTTAGGAGCTGCCCTCTGAACAGCCCTAAGCATCTCTCTCATGAAGTCAGTGAACATCGTCCTCATATCAGGAGCATTCCCATTATTGGCTCCTGAACCAGTATTCCTTGTATATCGGCTCATCGTTCAATCTGAAAGGAGAAACGATTAACCATCTCTTCAGTGGTGCCAGTGCAGTGCGACTCCATCCTTAGATATACTAATAGTATATATATAGCTTTTGAAAACCAAAATATCACAAATACGCGCTCTCATATACGTATACTATCTCTCCCTGGTGTCTTTCCCTAGGTTAACTATGCAACCTAGAGCTCTGATACCAAGTGTGACGGCCCGCACCGCACCAGCCGACATTTCCAATGAAAGCACGCTGTGCCAATGCCCGACTAGTACGGGACGGTCGCCAAAGAAAGGAATTTGAACTAACAGGGAACCTATAGAATGTCTCACAGCGCATGGGATAAAATATATTATAACATAATTTTGACATAAAACAGGAGAGACAGTGCATAAGCTGAAAAATAAACCATCATAGCAGCGGAAATCCAAAATACAGCTTATCATCCAAACCAACATTATTACAACTTTGAAATACTGTCTCTAAAGCAAAAGAAAGAGGTACACTACTAATGCCCAAAGTAGTGACCAGCAACAACAAAGTGAGAATATATATATATATATATATCATATGTGGAAGCCTCCTGCTCGTCTCCGGTACAGCTACTCATGCATAATCAGCTGACCTGTCTCTAGTCTGCCCATTTAAGAGCACCTAGAGTAATAAGAAGAGACATAAAACTCTAGGTCAGACAAAAGTCTGGTATGAGCGATAAGCAGCAAAACAAAACAATAACAGGTATACATAACTATACCTGAACCTGGACCTGCAACCAAAGAGTTAGCACAAAAAGATGTACAATACTCTAAGGTGACACTAACATATGGTGTAAAGATACGGGGAGAGGGGTGTGTATGTCATAGTGATGTTAAACAATCAAGCATAACAATCATCCTCACATCTCTCACTCAATGCATAAAGCATACGATATCTACCACTTTGATCACCCAATTCTTTGTTACGATCACTCTGCCCCATGGAGTCATGACGGCTCCACTGCACTGATCCGTAACCACTAATACTTTGTTATGTCCACTCTGCCCCATGGAGTCATAACAACTCCACTACACTGGCTCATAGCCCTGCTATGATCACTTTTCCCCATGGAGTCATAACAACCCCACTGCACTAATCCATAGTCACTAATCCGTCTCTCAGTGGTGAGTCAAAGCTATAGACATCGATAACCCCTTTGCACACGTCCTGCAGCAAAGTCCAACTCATGAAGTTAACTCATTAATCCCATTTGGATCCTGAGTAATACCCTCACATCTAGACTTCCTTTGCATCTCAGGTTTTGGTCGAATTGGAGTTGGTCTTCAGAAGAGTCATCGTGTATAAATAGAAGAACACATCCGGTTCGGTTCGGCTTGTCACCTTGGTTCGGTTCGAGTCATCGTTGGATCACCTCCTCGGTTCGGTTCGGGTCCTTAGTTGGATTCGTGGTCATCACACCGGTTTGGGTCGGGTCTCTCATCCGGTTTGGTTTGGTCATCTCCATCCGGTTCGGTTCGGTTACGACGAACTGATCCCATCCGTTGCTCCAGCTCCTCTTCTCCGATCCGATCCCCCATGCTAGTCTCTGGTCCGATCCAGTCCCTTCTCCAACACCAACCCTATACAAATGGCCTTCCTTCTTGCCAAACCCCCTCTAGTGCAAAGTTCTGATCCGAATCGAATTCCGTTGCCCAGTTCTCTTATCCGATCCGAGCCCCATATCCGATCCGATCCGAAACCCTACACATTTCCTACAACTTTTCCAGCGACTGTTTTACGCCATACGACAGCGTTTTCGACCATTCTAACTTTTCTAATCAATCACAAAGCATACCATATAGTCATAGAAACATAGAGAATCAACAATAAAAAGCAAAACAACAACTTAATATGCCAATATGGATCAAACATACCCAAAAACCTATGTTTTCCCCTTAATCATGTTTAATCATACAATTAGCAAAACTTATCCAAATTAACCCAAATTTCTATCAGAGCCGTAAAATAATATTTTAGAATTTAACAAATTTTTCCAGATTTTTATAAAGCATAATTTCGCTAATTATTACTAATCACCCCTAATTAGCCGTAATTAGTGAAAAACAATGCAAATCACTCGCCTTAGCCACAAATTATTAATAGATCTGAAAGTATCTATGATTTGGGTTGAATCTCTATGTGTTCCAGCAGCTCTATCCCAAATTCTATGCTAGTTTTCCTTGGTTTTATGTAGATTAGGCTAAAAATTCATTAAACGGTTATTAGAAGGTGATTTGGGTGTTGGAGGCTATTGTTAGGGTTGAAGAGAGGTAAGTTGCGGTTGGAAAATGACAAAGAAAAGTTTCTCTAACCCTAATCAGCCCTTATATGGCCCTAATCCCAAAATACCTAATGGGCCTAGCTGCTAATTACCCTATTAAGCTCATTTAAGCTGTTTTCACCTTCTAAACGTTATTTTAGCCATATCTCCCAAACGGTAAGTCCGTTTGAACAATGTGACCACTCTACGGAAAGGTAAACCATCATCTGAATCTAATGGAAGTGATTTCGGGTCAAAACTTCTTACCAATCAAAAGTTATAGGTGAAACAAGATTCGCCAGGGGCAAAATGGTCATTTAAAAATCGGCAAAAATCGTGAACATGGGAAATGACCCCAATAGTCGTCTCCCAAAGTTACACGACCATACGACTTCTTATGTGGAACAAATAAGTATTCTACGATCCTTCAGTACGTAGAATGCAGGTCATTACATAAATCGAGTTTATATGTCAAAGTGAGTGAATTTCCAAAGTTTTAATGAATTTTAGAGATAACCAGTAATGTGTAAGCCAATACCGCGCTATGCGCTGTATGATAAAACATTGACAAAGGTTTAAAGTCAAAAGGCGTAGATGAGAACTGCATCGAAAGCCAAAGGGTACTGCATTGAAAGTAATTTGGAACTTAAACCTAATTAGATAATTAGGAAAGCCAGGGAGCTTAAGACGACTAAATAGAAGAAGAACTCATACAAGGATGCAGGTATAGAAGGACTACTAACACAGAGTGGAGACGCTCACTCGAATGGAAACCTAAGGAAGGTATGAAGATACATTCAACTTCTAAAGGGATGTGGGAAATTTGGATGAATTGTATGCTAACTGTCCATGGCCAAGTTTTTACAATACATACTAAATAATTCACTAAATTACATATGGTTGATTCATTTATAATATAAAATAAATCAAACTGCATATGGATGGTTTTTTACAATATTGACTAAATATAACCAAACTGCACTGATTCTTTTCCACGTAAAGTAAACAAGATCAAAACTTCAAGCCGTTTAATCTTTACAATATAAATTAAAAGACAAAAAAACTACATATGGTTGATTGCTTATGGTGTGAACTTAATATAACCAAAACTACATGTGGTTGATTCTGTAGGATTTATATGATCTAATCAAAACCCTAATTGCATAGTTTAACGAGTTAAACTAATGGATCTATCTAAGAAAATAAATTAAAACTTGTTTAAACTAGGTTTTAGGGTTCATACCTTCTGTATTGCTTCCACGAGAGACCATGTTGAATTCGAATCGAAAAAGGAAAGATGATGCATCAAATCAGAAAAGAACAGCATGTCACCGCCCCACTATAAGTATCCACTTTAAACGGCCCCATGAAATCGTCATCACGAAATCGAGAAGAAAGGGAGGTATTAGCCTCTTTCACCAAAATTCTCATATCCCTAATTTAATTAGGTCAATTTTATTTTTTGCGTCCACCAGAAAAAGGCAAATGTATTACCTTGTAAAGTGATGCATGATAAAATTCCGGATGTAAGAATAATAGGCCAGTCAGACCATTTCAACTAATATATAATATTAACTATTTAATATTAAATATAAGTTATGGTCCTTTTCCTTTCAACGTTCTTGTTGTGTGACCCCATAGGTTATTATAATGTTGGCAATGATTTTAAATCATATTTAAAATCATAAACAGTTATAGGCATCTAGTAATACGTCGTTGCTACCCAAGTTATAATAAGATCAATGATTCGATACAACCTTTCCGTGACAAGTGTTTCAATGCAATATAATCCTTTTAACAAATATATCCAGGATTAAACTCGAGGCATGGATCATATCATCCTCTTTATAATTTAATCCATTTTCCTTGATCGATGAGTAGACTGTTTAAAGCAAATCAATATTTGAGTACGACCATGCATTTCACAGTCTCACTTAGTCAAGAGGCCCATGGATATCACTACAAATATATATATATATATATATCAATCATAGGGTTAAATTCCATCTAGATCATTCATAATTTTCATTCGATTTGAGATGTATCCAATAATCACCGTTATCATTCCTCTGTTACGAGTAACTTTAGATGATATCAAAACACAAATATCCTCGAATAAAATTATAATGATTTTAGGTCTGAGGACCATTACATCACTGCACTATGAGAATAACTTATAATGCTATTAATTATATTCAATGTAGTTTTCTCACGTTAGGTCAGCCCAATATGCTATTCTCCAATACGTATTTATGTCTTGACATTAATATCACGTATATTAATGATCAATGAGATGTGATCATCTGTTAATCAATATACTAGTCTCAATGTTTTATTATGGTCCTCTATAAACAATAACACTTGACTAGGGACATTAAAAATTATAATACATAATATATTATATAATCTCAAATTCAAGTCACTTACTTGAACTATATAATTCTATATTATAATTCTAAGGACTTCTGTTATGTTAATATTTATATTACGCAGTAAATATAAGATAACAGAATACTTCATTCCAAATAAAATAATAACATTAACAGTGTTATCAATCTCATCAAACGGATTGCCTCTAGGGCATAAACTCTAACAATCTCCCACTTGCACTAGAGGCAATCATTCGTGTATCGTATATTCATTAAACTAGTGTGACTATAAAATTTCTGCTGCGACAGAGTTTAATTCAGTAGGTCTGCAACATTACAACTTTTACAACTTTGCAGATATGTTTATTTCTTGTGTGAACAACTTCACATAAGAATTATATTTCTTAAATATATGTTTGGATCAATAGTGAGTTTAAGGTTTTAGGCCTGAGCATTAAATACATTGTTTTCGCAATGTAAATCATTGGATCAACAATGAATTAAGTTCAATTATGAACTTCTTAATCCAAACATTTTCTTTCTTAGAATCAATATTTATTTCTTGTTTTAAAACTAACATTATTTACAATAATTAATGTGTTATCAAATAACATTACAATTATTGTGTCACTCCCGCTCAATTTCTTGTCTATACAAGATTCAATGGTATTTTGTGGTTTCCAAGACATTTCAAAATCTATTTTGTTCCCATCGGTATCATAGAGACTGGCTCTCCTTTAAAAGGATACCAAATCGAGCAATAAACATTTTATTCGCAGAGAATTTATTTCCAAAAAAAAGTTATCTGATTTAGGCCCGATCTTATCAGAGGAAGGACATTTAATAAACGTCTTTACATCCCAAATCATCATATTAGATACATTAGTACATTTCCTAGTCCATATCTTATATGGCGTCTTCAAAATCATTTTAGTAGGGCTAAATGCAATTTTTCTAAATTTAATTTATTGGAGGATCTATATAACTTATCATTAATCGTACTATATCTTATAAGGTGCTATTTCTCCTTTCAGACACACCATTCCAATATGGTGTTCTAGATGGAGTGAGTTGTGAAACAATTTCAAACTCGTCTGGATAGTCATTAATTAATTGGCTTAAATATTCTCTTTCGATCTATTCAAAAAATATTTATTTCTCTATTAGAATTGTTTATTGATTTCATTTTGAATTCTTTGAACTTTTCAAAGGATACAGATATGTGTTTCATAAGATACACATATCTGTATCTATTGATATCATCAGTAAATATAATGAAGTAATAAAACTGCCTCTAGTTTATGTATTCATTGCTCCATATACGTTATTATGTATGAGACCCAATACTTATCATTCATTCATTGTGTCAAGTGAAAGATGATTCAGTTATTTTGCCTAATAAACAAGATCTGCATTCTTCATATGATTCAAAATCAAATGATCTCAAAATTCCATCATTATGAAGTTTTGATACATTTTCTTGTTTATATGGGCTAACTGGCAATGCTAAAGGTATGTTGGATTTAATCCACTCATTATTTATGTCAAGTACATTATAGTTAACAATTTATAAATTTCATTAACTATTTGTGAAATTCCATAGATATTTCATTTAAATAAATTGAATAACAATTATTCCTTTTATTACAAATGAGATTTAAACTTGTTTGAACAAGATTTATTATAACATTTATTTTAAATGGAATTTCATAATAACAGTTATTTTATCAATTTAGTTAAGCTTGCATATAGAACAAGAATCAACTTCCTATGGATAATCTAGCGACATTTGCTTTATTTCCAATCGTAAGTCCACTTGTCCTTTTTTTTAGATTTCTAATTATTTTGCAATTTCTGTAAATTTACATACTTTTATGTGATTCATATAAAGTATCTAATTTTAGAGATGTATTAGTAGATTTTGTAACATTTATATGCTATTCGGTTGAAGTCATACTTCAACTTTTATTTTAGATCCTCTATATATTAAAAACAATTATTTTAATTTGTTTAAGGACAATCCTCAAATTTCAATGTTAGTTGAGAAATTTAATTTAATTCAATTTATCCTTCTCAAGAATCAATTTAAATTATCAGAGCTATTTGTTATTTAATATCTACAGTAGATAATAAATAATAGCTGATTCTATAATATTTATTTAATACAAATTTTGGCAATCAAAATTTATATTAACATAAATGTATATATTTTAAACTAAAAATACACTCCCGCTCAAATTAACAACCCTCTATTTATATCTATATGCACACATATTAGTATATATATACAATGGTGTTCCAAGATCCATATCTAGTCATGCCTTGACCTGGCTTTGGCTAATCCCTAAAACACAATCTTTTAGGTAGACATTTTATGTCAATTATATCGTCTATATAATTTTTGGATCGCATGATGAACATTTTGTTCAGTATTATTCGTTTGCTCAAAATATAGAATAATTCATGCTATTGTCTCTAAGCCATAATCTTATTATGTAGCTTAGTTAAGTCAGACCCAATAATACAATTCAAGTATCACTTTTACTCCATCGCATATAACCAAAACAAAAGGAAGCACAATGCTTTGGTATTACCTACACCCAATGAGAATGGACATTGATGAGTGTATTATTGGAAGACCTCAACATGACTCAATATAACAGAATTTGCTTTTAAAGGGAATTTTATAATTCGTAGCAGGAAACAATATTATAGTTATTTACATATATCAAGTATATGTATTTCATATTCGTAATATTAAATGGATTTAAATAACACATAAATGAACCATATGCATACGTATTTAAATTCAGCGATATATATATAAGAATCATACATATATATTTCTTTTGAACATCTCAAAACAATTGGTTATTACAACTTTTTTATCGAATGCGATATATAAATCTTAAATGGATCTTATATTAACCAATTTCATTTTATTTTTACATTATATGACATTCAGCCCATTATAGACCAATACATGTTCACATGTTTCAACGCTTCTATCTCTTGGATATACTTTGTTCAAAACAGTATACACACACATACACACACACACACACACACACACACACACACACACACACATATATATATATATATATATGTCAAACTATTCTGGAATAGATACAAGATATACATAGTTTTCGAAATAATGGAACATGCATTTTTGTATCTAATAAGATACTATACCTTCAAAACAAAACACATTACACATGCATTTTGAATACAGTAAATTAAGTAATACATACCAAATTGATATTAAGAAATGACCCGAATTTTCGGTTATTTGAATTCGAATATTTAAATCTATTTTTAAATATTATATTAGAATATTAATGGACTTATATATTGAATTCGTTATAAAATGATGATTAAACATTTATATTTAAATAAAAAACGAACTCGAAATGGCAAGGTAGTTCATAATATTGAATTTTGAACTTCAATTGAATATACAGAATCTGTTATAAGTCGGAATTCTGTGAAACAAAAACGTTAGGATCTTATTGATTAAAATTTTCTAATGAAAGAGAAAAATCAAGATTTCAGTTTATTTATTATAAGTTATGTCCAATCCAAATTTTTAAATAGTCGCGATGGATTCGTTAATAAAGAATAACGTTTATTTAATGAAATATAAAAGGATTTATGTGGAATTCAAATATCATTTAACTTGAAATTGTTAATATGGAGTTATAATTTCATATTGGTTTATATTTGAAGTTATGTATTATTTTATTTGGATATATATGACAATAATAGTTTATTATTTTATTTGATTTTTTTGGTATTAATTTATATTTTATCGATATTTTATAAGCCTTTTAAATTGTTTTTTTAAATGATCTCCGTTTTCGACGAAATGAATTTTATTGGAATACGTATAGCTAATTATTATTATATTTCCAATTTGGAGCCAATCGGAGTTGTTTTGTCGGTGCGTACAATTTAAATGGGAACTGATAAATATAGTAAAATTAAAATAATGTTGATATGCAAACGGAGTCTGAATTCAACGAAATTAGTTTCATTGGATCCGGAAAGTCAACGTATAGCAGTACTTCCAATTTCTTTGCATTTGGAATTCGTGAATATCTGTACGAGTGTTGAAAGGTCAACGATAATCCGTGGTAGAATTTAATAACCATGCCAAACCAAAGATAAAATATGTAAATAGGTTACTTCCAAGCCAAGTGAATAATTACTAAGAACTGAACTAGCCTACTCATTGGTGCAAAACGCACAACTATATGTACATACTAATAAGTGGCATGTGCTACGCACATGGTCAGTTATAACATTAAATGACGGTGGAATTAAATTAACCGTAATAATATAAATATTTCCATCCTAAGATAAGAATAAGAATTTAATAAAAATATATATACTCATATTTAAGTCATGTAATCTACCTAAACATAGATACCCATTTCCATCAACACAGCTATATACCCATTTCTCTTCCATGAAGCATGCTTTACATTGGCACCAAACTTGAAACGGCCCAAACTTCCCAGTAAAGGAAAGGCTGGATTGCTTTGAGAACAACACACATCAGAACACAAACTGAGGAACATTTTATTGCTGATTACAATTGTTACATCAGAGTGCAAGAATGTAACAGAGTACGAATACTTATTACAAAAATAGAAATACAATAATATCAGAGTTTTAAATTACATTTAAATAGCAGCGGAAAATAACACAAATATACAACCGAAAGGAATACACGGATATAGAGCTTTCCGAATACCGCTTCGGTTGTAAACCAGGATCCTGTAAATATATCTGCAAAAAAAAACTACTCGACTGCCCGTATGGAAAATATGGGCACCCGAGTTTGCCAGTGCAACAAACTACAGGTCAGTCATGGGACTGGTATGAGAAATCTTAACTTAACTATCTAATAATAAGGCTAATCACAGGACCACGCCGCTAACGCGGAACGGGTTTACTCCATTGGATTGCCATTGCATTAAATAAAGTAAAACGTTAGACAACGCAATGCTTTTTAGGAAAATGAAACCATTATAAGACCCAAGTCCCATCACACAATGCAACGCAAACCGGAGGATAGGGTTTTACCTTATAATGGTCAAAAGATGCTTGATACGATAAAACGGATTTAGTATTAGTGTGTATATCTATGGGTATATATATATTTCAAAAACAATTTCAATCATAATGTATTAATCATAGACGGCATAGTACCCCATCCTACTATGATGCCATACTAGTTCTACAATCAAAACCGCAAGGTCGTATTGGAAATTGGATTTCCATCATGAGTCGAGGCTAGGGACAAGCTCCTCTCCGATTCGAGACACTCTAGCAAATGCCTCAGGATCCCCCGCAGTGAAACCTTGCAGCGGTAGGGCCGGTCCCCGCCTATTGGCAGTGGATTGGTTATGCCTGAACACACGTTTCCCGGTTCCTTTGAACCTATAGTATGACCACTAACGGCCTATAAAAATCCGAGGCGCCTCAAAATCCATCATCCACATAAGTAAAATGCCAGCCAGTGTAAGCACTGACACTACCAATAGCTAGAAAGAAACGTGTGCACTCCCTACAGTCCATATCTCGTTTTTGACTCATACCGGGGTGTGAGGTTCGCGAAGTCACGATATACACAAAGCTATGCCGTAATAGGCTATACTTTGATCATCCCACAAGGCCTTGCTTTTCAACAAAAGCCTTTATCATTTGCATCTTGGCGTGCCATATTGACAATCCACGCCATGCGATCAATCACTATTAATATATACCAGGGTACTAAGTAGAGAATAAATCCTCTACCACCAAACAGACATACATTAACAGAAATCGATTTAATTCACATGGAACGAAATCCAATGTCAGACATGCATCCATTTACTAGCTTATGCTCTGGGTCTGAGCGAAAACCAAATCCGAACAATCAACAATAGTCCGGACGGCCACCACTGAAGCCCCTTCAAGGTAGCTACTCTCATCAAGGGTCTCAATAGCAACACATCCATTCGATGTGAAGATCACCGGTCTTCAACCACCGTCTTCATCTTCGACTCTTCACCGTCGTAGTAATTATTCGGAATGGGTTAAACCCGGTCTTCCCGAATAATTCACGTATTTTATAATTAAAAATCAAGTACTATAAAAACACATCCAATGCCACATTCCAATTCAGAATATTCTTTTAATAAAATATTCGCATTATTTTATCAAAGATAAACTCTTTAAGTTTATTCTTAAATCTTTCTTTTAAAGATTCATCAAAATTCCAATTTGATTTAAATACCAAAAATCACTATTCAATGGTTATTTAAATTTAAGAAATTAATCTTATCTTTAATTGGGTTAAAGAACTAATGTCATTTAAAACATAGTTCACGGTAAACCCAAAATCATCTTCCATAAATATGGAATCTTCCCAGGAATCAAATCAATGTATAATCGTTATAAATTTATGTATCCGACCAACAATATAAATGGAATAACGGCAAAGCCTTTTAAATTCCATATGTAGTATCGGTCTTCTTTTACAGAAGCTTATCTCGGTTATAATCAATTCGAATTCTATTCAATTCCAATCTAATATATTTAATGGGAAAACTTTACTTTTGGAAAATTCCCATTTAAATCTTAATAAAAGATTTATAAATTCCAAATCATAATCTTCACTGTCAGTTGAGTTAAAGAACACATGTCACTTAAAAACACGGTTCACAATAAACCCAACTCACATTTCATTTTATTCCAATTACTAAATATAAATTGAAACTTTTAGTAATCTTAATTAAAAGATTTATTCATTTCTCAACTGGGTTTAAGAAAAGTGTTATTGAAGACACCATTCACGACAAACCCAAAATCCAATTTATTTAATTTAATTTCAATTAAATATTCACTAATTGGAAAACTTCATTAAATCTTAGTTTAGTGATTTATTCTAGTTAACAACTAGTCCATATCAAATAAATATATTTTTCTACAATATATTCTTTTTCTAAGAGATATATATATATATATATTATTTTCTAAAATATTCCTTTTCAAGAATATTCTTTATTGGAATGTGACTTACTCAAAACCATATATTGCATGAAATCAACAAACATGATAAATAATTATCAAACATCCAAATGACGACCAGAGTGGAATTTATAACTGTGTGAGCATTAAAGTAAATAACTAATGCTCATCATAGACTGTTAATCCATCGATTAATAGATAACTAAATATTGGGACTAGTGTGTACCCACTATCATCCCAACACCCGTGTGGGGTTTTCACACAACAACAATTTACATACACAAATCATTGGTTAATAAATTTAACCGATTATAATTTGGTTCAAATTATCTATGATTAACATGTAAATGACCTTATTTCTCAGTCTAACAAAGCATATTAACAAATGGTCATTTTTATATTAACATCGATCAAATGTAAATATCATGATTTTAATGAATCGATACCTACTTTACAAATGAACATTTTTCTAATTCACTATATAAATGATAATGTTTGAATAAACAAAACATATAATGATTACTTTCCTACTACAAGTAAATGGTAATGTTTTGAATAAACAAAACATATAATGACAAAGGATTATTTTTCTACTAACAGGTAAATGATAATGTTTTGATTAATCAAAACATAAAACGATTTTTTTTCTAAGTTCCTAATATTAACATTGAAAATGTGTTTTTAATGTGAAAAATATTTCATAATGAAATATGTAAATTTTTCTACCCTTTATAATATTAACATTAAAAATGGGTTTTTAATGTAAAACATATTTCATAATGAAATATGTAAATTTTTCATTACATGATTTATTTCCAACAAGGGAATGTAAATAAAAACATAACTTTTTATTTCATGCTTTATTTGCAACAAGGAATGCAGATAAAGATTTAACTTTTTACTTCTAGTTTTATTTACATCAAGGAATGTAAATAAAAGTAAAATGTAACTTTTTAATTTCAATGTATATTTGAGTGAATGTAAAGAGGTACAAACTTATTTTCAATGAATATTTACATTAGTGAATACAAATAAAAGAATAAAACTTATTTTCAATGAATATTTACATTAGTGAATAAAAATAAAAGAATAAAACTTATTTTCAATGAATATTTACATTAGTGAATACAAATAAAAGAATAAAACTTATTTTCAATGAATATTTACATTAGTAAATACAAATAAAAGAATAAAACTTATATTCAATGAATATTTACATTAGTGAATACAAATAAAAGAATAAAACTTATTTTCAATGAATATTTACATTAGTGAATACAAATAAAAGAAACAAATTTTACTTTCAATGTATATTTGCAATTATGAATGCAAATACAAGAACAAATTTATTTCCAATGTATATTTGCATTTATGAATGCAAATAAAAGAACAAACTTTATTTTGAATATATATTTGCATTTGTGAATGCAAATAAAAGAACAAATTTTATTTTGAATATATATTTGCACCTCTAATCAAGTTTGACCAAAAATGTATATTTATTTCACTAATTCAAGTTTTGATAAAAATGTGAATTTTCTATTCACTAATCAAGGTTTGATAAAAGTGATATTTTCAATTCAAAAATCAAGTTTTGATAAAAGTGATATTTTCAATTCAATAATCAAGTTTTGATAAAAGTGATATTTTCAATTCAAAAATCAAGTTTTGATAAAAATGATATTTTCAATTCAAAAATCAAGTTTTGATAAAAATGTGATTTTTATTTCATAAATCAAATTCTGACAAAAGTGTTATTTTTGTTTCATAAATCATGTTCGAACCAAAATGTTATTTTTACTCAATAATCACAATTTGACCAAAAATGTTATTATTTTATCCAATGTATAAAAATGTATATTTTTAACAAATTCAATTCAATGTATAAAAATGGGTATTTTCAACAAATGCTATTCAATGTATAAAATGTGTATTTTAACAAATTCTCTTCAATGTAAACAAATATGAGAATTTTGATTTAATTCTTTAATGTAAACAAATATGCAAAATTTTGATTCTTTCTTTTATGTAAACAAAATGTTAATTTTGATTGGTTCTTTTATGTAAACAAAATGTTGATTTTGATTGGTTCTTTTATGTAAACAAAATGTTAATTTTGATTGGTTCTTTTATGTAAACAAAATGTTAATTTTGATTGGGATTAAAATGACCGTTTAATATTTGATTTAAAGCGACAATTCTAATTTTTGACAAAAATTGACATTTCTAATATTTGACTAAAAGTAGCAATCCTGTTATGTGATTTAAAATGGCATTTCTAATACGTGATTAAAATGGCATTTCCAACATGACACTAAAATGTAATTTATAATATGTGATTAAAATGGCATTTATAATCTAACATGACCTTTTACTTAACATATTATTATTCTAAATAAAAGACAATTTTACTTTAACGATTCTAATTTTAACAAAATGACAATTTTATTTTGTCCATGCTAATGTCAATAAAAAGGACATATTTATATTGTTGATTCTGATTTCAACCAAAATGATTCATTCAATCTACAACTTAACATAACAGCATATCATTCAACACATTTAAATTCCAGAAATCACAACATCACAACACCACAGAACTAATTTATTTTCGTAATTTTCAAGAATTCAGGGCAGTGAAAAATAACTAAATTATCCATTATATATAAAAAGAATTCTAACATTGGTTATTCTCCTTATGAATTTTCCCAAAATTCTGATTCTCTCTGTGTTGATTCTAGTCAATTCTGAAATGTAGTGCTTTTCGATACGATTCCACTGCAATTGAGTTCGTCGAATTCTGAAATCGTATGACAAAGTTACGGGGGTTTATACATTAATCACTAAAATAATATAATTATATAATTAACTTAACCTAATTCCTCTAATCCTCTCTTCTTCTTGGAATACATCCGTAACAGTTCAACCCATAGTCGAATCCTTTCCTTCACGTTGCACCGCCCTGGAGCTCACCAGAATCCAATCGCACCTCACCTTGTCGGAGCCGCCACCGTGTGCCACCGTCGCCCTGAACCCCATCGAGCTCGCACCACTCCTCGCGCCAGGAAACCCGACGAACCGCAGCAGTTTTGGGTTGGAAATTCTCCCCATACGCTACGCCTTATACGATCTCGACCGTTCATGATGGAGAGCTCACAAGGATGTTCAATTTTGGTTCAGAAAATTTTGAATTCCATTAGGAATCGAAGGAGAAAAGGAGGAAGGAAGATTCGAATGCTCGTGGCCTTCGAAAATAGGATGGCGGCTGTTGCTTTAGAAAATAGGGTTACGCTATATGTACCGTATATATACTAGTATTTCCTATAATATTTAATTATTTAATTCCTTAAATTTGAAAAATAATTGTTTGTTGCTATCGACTCCAAATCGAACCCAAAGAGTGTCGCCCCTAGCTAATAACCCCCATCCCGGATCCAACGGACTAGGTCTCGTCTGCCAGTTTGATCGTCTGAGCCCACTTTTATTTGTTTTTAAATATAAATCATTTAATTATTTAATTAAATCTTACATTTAAATTCACCGGGACCACATACGACCTCTAAAAATTACAAAAAAATTATTTCTAGTTATGTTTTGATGATACGGTTCTAACAAGACTAATTTCGTCGAATTCTGTGACTGTTTGAAAAATGGCTATTTTCTAGTCGATTAAATTTGACTGAAACTGACAAAACACGTTTTCTTTTGCCACGCTCACATATTAACTCGAAAAATTCTGGAAAATTAAACTTAACAATAATTTGACATTCTGTTTCCAACAAAAGTGGTTTCATCGAAAACCGAGGTCGTTTGAAAATGACTATTTTTAAGGCTAATATATTATATTAAAATATATATAAATTCTACAACAACTTTTCTAAATTTTAAACTGGACATAACTTCTGATTTATAAAGTGAAATTTCAGTTTTTCAGATTCGTTAGAAAGATATGATTAAACAGATTAAAATATTTCTGGTTTCGCTCAATTCTGATTTTAAAATGAATCATGTACATTCAGTCAAAGTTCAAATTCAAAATTTCAAACTGCAGCACCGTTTTAAACTCCTTTTATAATTAAATTGAATTTATTCATTTTAAAATAAATTTTTCATCATTATTATTTAAAATAAGTTGTTTTAAACATCCTAAATTCATTAAAATTTCTAAATTAAAAATTTTAAATTGGCCCCAAAATTCTGGGTCGTTACAATCGCCCCAACTTAAAATCTTTTCGTCCTCGAAAAGGAATGTAGCTAAAAGTTGTTAAATTAACTAACTTAAATAAATTTTTATTTATTGGTTCCATTAATTATTATTCTAATATTTTAATTAGTGAAACTAATTATCAAACATCACAACCAGCAATCAATTAGGTGATTAATTTTCCAAATATACATAACTTTTATATATAGTCAAAAAATCACATTTTAGTTGCAAACCACAACAATGTATACTAACTAAATTTTGGTTCTCATACCAGTCAATGGAAATATATAGAAATCCCACTTTCGCTACTTGAACATAAGTACTGATGATGGAGCTCCATCATCAGAATCATCTCCGGGCGACTAGAGTGTGATTCTATATCTATCCAGTATATTAAAACTTCGAATATCCGTTAATTACTCGTATATTCGAAATCTTTATATACTCGATTGTCCACATTAAAATATAATAATATACTCAAATACGTATTTTAAGATAAAATTTTCAAAACTAAATTGGTTTTCATTTTTTATTTTAAAGAAAATAATACTCTTCACACTCGTTCTAGGATACTACTGATCCCATCTCTAACGAATTATCCTCATTGGATATTACTAATCCAATCTATGATGAATTCTTTCGTTCAGTTCTAATGTGTCTTGTTCTCGAGCTCTGTAAACCAAAGCTCTGATACCAAATGAAACGACCCAAACTTCCCAGTAAAGGAAAGGCTGGATTGCTTTGAGAACAACACACATCAGAACACAAACTGAAGAACATTTTATTGCTGATTACAACAGTTACATCAGAGTACAAGAATGTAACAGAGTACGAATACTTATTACAAAAATAGAAATACAATAATATCAGAGTTTTAAATTACATTTAAATAGCAGTGAAAATAATACAAATATACAACCGAAAGGAATACACAGATACAGAGCTTTCCGAATACCGGTTCAGCTGTAAACCAGGATCCTGTAAATATATCTGCAAAAAAAAACTACTTGACTGCCCATGTGGAAAATATGGGCACCCGAGTTTGCCAGTGCAATAAACTACAGGTCAGTCATGGGACTGGTATGAGAAATCTTAACTTAACTATCTAATAATAAGGCTAATCACAGGACCACGCCGCTAACGCGGAACAGGTTTACTCCATTGGATTGCCAGTGCATTAAATAAAGTAAAACGTTAGACAACGCAATGCTTTTTACGAAAATGAAACCATTATAAGACCCAAGTCCCATCACACAATGCAACGCAAACCGGAGGAAAGGGTTTTACCATATAATGGTCAAAAGATGCTTGATACGATAAAACGGATTTAGTATTAGTGTGTATATCTATGGGTATATATATATTTCAAAAAAAAATTCAGTCATAATGTATTAATCATAGACGGCATAGTACCCCATCCTACTATGTTGCCATACTAGTTCTACAATCAAAACCGCAAGGTCGTATTGGAAATTGGATTTCCATCATGAGTCAAGGCTAGGGGCAAGCTCCTCTCTGATTCGAGACACTCTAGCAAATGCCTCAGGATCCCCCGCAGTGAACCCTTGGAGCGGTAGGGCCGGTCCCCGCCTATCGGCAGTGGACTGGTTATGCCTGAACACACGTTTCCCGGTTCCTTTGAACCTATAGTATGACCACTAACGGCCTATAAAAATCCGAGGCGCCTCAAAATCCATCATCCACATAAGTAAAATGCTAGCCAGTTTAAGCACTAACACTACCAATAGCTAGAAAGAAACATGTGCACTCCCTACGGTCCATATCCCGTTTTTGACTCATACCGAGGTGTGAGGCTCGCGAAGTCATGATATACACAAAATTATGCCGTAATAGGCTATACTTTGATCATCCCACAAGGCCTTGCTTTTCAACAAAAGCCTTGATCATTTGCATCTTGGCGTGCCACATTGACAATCCAGGCCATGCGATCAATCACTATTAACATATACCAGGGTATTAAGTAGAGAATAAATCCTCTACCACCAAACAGACATACATTAACAGAAATCGATTCAATTCACATGAAACGAAATCCAATGTCAGACACGCATCCATTTACTAGCTTATGCTCTGGGTCTGAGCGAAAACCAAATCCGAACAATCAAAAATAGTCCGGACGGCCACCACTGAAGCCCCTTCAAGGTAGCTACTCCCATCAAGGGTCTCTGTAGCAACACATCCATTCGATGTGAAGATCGTCGGTCTTCAACCACCGTCTTCATCTTCGACTCTTCACCGTCGTAGTAATTATTCGGAATGGGTTAAACCTGGTCTTCCCTAATAATTCACGTATTTTATAATTAAAAATCAAGTACTATAAAAACACATCCAACGCCTCATTCCAATTCAGAATATTCTTTTAATAAAATATTCGCATTATTTTATCAAAGATAAACTCTTTAAGTTTATTCTTAAATCTTTCTTTTAAAGATTCATCAACATTCCAATTTGGTTTTAAATACCAAAAATCACTATTCAATGATTATTTAAATTTAAGAAATTAATCTTATCTTTAACTGGGTTAAAGAAATAATGTCATTTAAAACATAGTTCACGGTAAACCCAAAATCATCTTCCATAAATATGGAAGCTTCACAGGAATCAAATCAATGTATAATCATTATAAATTTATGTATCCGACCAACAATATAAATGGAATAACGGCAAACCCTTTTAAATTCCATATGTAGTATCGGTCTTCTTTTACAGAAGCTTATATCGGTTATAATCAATTCGAATTCTATTCAATTCCAATCTAATATATTTAATGGGAAAACTTTACTTTTGGAAAATTCCCATTTAAATCTTAATAAAAGATTTATAAATTCCAAATCATAATCTTCACTGTCAGTTGAGTTAAAGAACACATGTCACTTAAAAACACGGTTCATAATAAACTCAACTCACATTTCATCTTATTCCAATAACTAAATATAAATTGAAACTTTTTGTAATCTTAATTAAAAGATTTATTCATTTCTCAACTGGGTTTAAGAAAAGTGTTATTGAAGACACCATTCACGACAAACCCAAAATCCAATTTATTTAATTTAATTTCAATTAAATATTCACTAATTGGAAAACTTCATTAAATCTTAGTTTAGTGATTTATTATAGTTAACAACTAGTCCATGTCAAATAAATATATTTTTCTAAAATATATTCTTTTTCTAAGATATATATATATATTCTAAAATATTCTTTTTCTAGAATATTCTTTATTGGAATGTGACTTACTCAACAACCATATATTGCATGAAATCAACAAGCATGATAAATAATTATCAAACATCCAAATGACGACCAGAGTGGAATTTATAACTGTGTGAGCATTAAGGTAAATAACTAACGCTCATCACAGAATGTCAATCCATCGATTGACAGATAACTAAATATTGGGACTAGTGTGTATCCAATATCATCCCAACACCCGTGTGGGGTTTTCACACAACAACAATTTACATACACAAATCATTGGTTAATAAAATTAACCGATTATAATTTGGTTCGAATTATCTATGACTAACATGTAAATGACCTTATTTCTCAGTCTAACAAAGCATATTAACAAATGGTCATTTTTATATTAACATCGATCAAATGTAAATATCATGATTTTAATGAATCGATACCAACTTTACAAATGAACATTTTTCTAATTCACTATATAAATGATAATGTTTTGAATAAACAAAACATAAAATGATTACTTTCCTACTACAAGTAAATGGTAATGTTTTGAATAAACAAAACATATAATGACAAAGGATTATTTTTCTACTAACAGGTAAATGATAATGTTTTGATTAATCAAAACATAAAATGATTTTTTTTCTAAGTTCCTAATATTAACATTAAAAATGTGTTTTTAATGTGAAACATATTTCATAATGAAATATGTAAAATTTTCTACCCTTTATAATATTAACATTAAAAATGGGTTTTTAATGTGAAACATATTTCATAATGAAATATGTAAATTTTTCATTACAGGATTTATTTCCAACAAGGGAATACAAATAAAAACATAACTTTTTATTTCATGCTTTATTTGCAACAAGGAATGCAGATAAAGATTTAACTTTTTCTTCTAGTTTTATTTACATCAAGGAATGTAAATAAAAGAAAAATGTAACTTTTTAATTTCAATGTATATTTGAGTGAATGTAAATAGGAACAAACTTATTTTCAATGAATATTTACATTAGTGAATACAAATAAAAGAATAAAACTTATTTTCAATGAATATTTACATTAGTGAATACAAATAAAAGAATAAAACTTATTTTCAATGAATATTTACATTAGTGAATACAAATAAAAGAAACAAATATTACTTTCAATGTATATTTGCATTTATGAATGCAAATACAAGAACAAATTTATTTTCAATGTATATTTGCATTTATGAATGCAAATAAAAGAACAAACTTTATTTTGAATATATATTTGCATTTGTGAATGCAAATAAAAGAACAAATTTTATTTTGAATATATATTTGCACCTCTAATCAAGTTTGACCAAAAATGTATAATTATTTCACTAATTCAAGTTTTGATAAAAATGTGAATTTTCTATTCACTAATCAAGGTTTGATAAAAGTGATATTTTCAATTCAAAAATCAAGTTTTGATAAAAATGATATTTTCAATTCAATAATCAAGTTTTGATAAAAGAGATATTTTCAATTCAAAAATCAAGTTTTGAAAAAAGTGATATTTTCAATTCAAAAATCAAGTTTTGATAAAAGTGTGATTTTTATTTCATAAATCAAATTCTAACAAAAGTGTTATTTTTGTTTCATAAATCATGTTCTAACCAAAATGTTATTTTTACTCACTAATCACAATTTGACCAAAAATGTTATTATTTTATCCAATGTATAAAAATGTATATTTTTAACAAATTCAATTCAATGTATAAAAATGGATATTTTCAACAAATGCTATTCAATGTATAAAATGTGTATTTTAACAAATTCTCTTCAATGTAAACAAATATGAGAATTTTGATTTAATTCTTTAATGTAAACAAATATGCAAATTTTTGATTCTTTCTTTTATGTAAACAAAATGTTAATTTTGATTGATTCTTTTATGTAAACAAAATGCTGATTTTGATTGGTTCTTTTATGTAAACAAAATGTTAATTTTGATTGGTTCTTTTATGTAAACAAAATGTTAATTTTGATTGGGATTAAAATGACCGTTTAATATTTGATTTAAAGTGACAATTCTAATTTTTGACAAAAATTGACATTTCTAATATTTGACTAAAAGTGGCAATCCTGTTATGTGATTTAAAATGGCATTTCTAATACGTGATTAAAATGGCATTTCCAACATGACATTAAAATGTCATTTATAATATGTGATTAAAATGGCATTTATAATCTAACATGACCTTTTACTTAACATATTATTATTCTAAATAAAAGACAATTTTACTTTAACGATTCTAATTTTAACAAAATGACAATTTTATTTTGTCCATGCTAATGTCAATAAAAAGGACAAATTTATATTGTTGATTCTGATTTCAAACAAAATGATTCATTCAATCTACAACTCAACATAACAGCATATCATTCAACACATTTAAATTCCAAACATCACAACACCACAGAACTAATTTATTATCGTAATTTTCAAGAATTCAGGGCAGTGAAAAATAACTAAATTATACATTATATATAAAAAGAATTCTCACATTGGTTATTCTCCTTCTGAATTTTCCCAAAATTCTGATTCTCTCTGTTTTGATTCTAGTCAATTCTGAAATGTAGTGCTTTTCGATACGATTCCACTGCAATTGAGTTCGTCGAATTCTGAAATCGTATGACAAAGTTACGTGGGTTTATACATTAATCACTAAAATAATATAATTATATAATTAACTTAACTTAATTCCTCTAATCCTCTCTTCTTCCTGGAATACATCCGTAACAGTTCAACCCATAGTCGAATCCTTCCCTTCACGTCGCACCGCCCTGGAGCTCACCAGAATCCAATCGCACCTCACCATGTCGGAGCCGCCACCGTGTGCCACCGTCGCCCTGAACCCCATCGAGCTCGCACCCCTTCTCGCGCCAGGAAACCCGACGAACCGCCGCGGTTTTGGGTTGGAAATTCTCCCCATACGCTACGCCTTATACGATCTCGACCGTTCATGATGGAGAGCTCACAAGGATGTTCAATTTTGGTTCAGAAAATTTTGAATTCCATTAGGAATCGAAGGAGAAAAGGAGGAAGGAAGATTCGAATGCTCGTGGCCTTCGAAAATAGGATGGCGGCTGTTGCTTTAGAAAATAGGGTTACGGTATATGTACCGTATATATACTAGTATTTCCTATAATATTTAATTATTTAATTCCTTAAATTTGAAAAATAATTGTTCGTTGCTATCGACTCCAAATCGAACCCAAAGAGTGTCGCCCCTAGCTAATAACCCCCATCCCGGCTTCAATGGACTAGGTCCCATCTGCCAGTTTGATCGTCTGAGCCCACTTTTATTTGTTTTTAAATATAAATCATTTAATTATTTAATTAAATCTTACATTTAAATTCACCGGGACCACATACGACCTCTAAAAATTACAGAAAAATTATTTCTAGTTATGTTTTGACGATACGGTTCTAACAAGACTAATTTCGTCGAATTCTGTGATTGTTTGAAAAATGGCTATTTTCTAGTCGATTAAATTTGACTGAAACTGACAAAACACGTTTTCTTTCGCCACGCTCACGTATTAACTCGAAAAATTCTGGAAAATTAAACTTAACAATAATTTGACATTCTGGTTCCAACAAAAGTGGTTTCGTCGAAAACCGAGGTCTTTGAAAAATGACTATTTTTAAGGCCAATATATTATATTAAAATATATATAAATTCTACAACGACTTTTCTAAATTTTAAACTGGACATAACTTCTGATTTATAAAGTGAAATTTCAGTTTTTCAGATTCGTTAGAAAGATATGATTAAACAGATTAAAATATTTCTGGTTTCGCTCAATTCTGATTTTAAAATGAATCCTGTACATTCAGTCAAAGTTCAAATTCAAATTTTCAAACTGCAGCGCTTTTTTAAACTCCTTTTATAATCAAATTGAATTTATTCGTTTTAAAATAATTTTTTCATCGTTATTATTTAAAATAAGTTGTTTTAAACACCCTAAATTCATTAAAATTTCTAAATTAAAATTTTTAAATTGGCCCCAAAATTCCGGGTCGTTACAAAACTGATAGAACCCATATTCATTTTACGTTGGGGGTGTTAGCTCACCTTTTAAGTTTTTAACTGTTAGATATAATTCAGATTTAATGTTGATATAAATTTTGCAGTACTTCTTTGCTTATTGAAGCGACTGTATCGCTCCAGATTTAATATAAATTTCATTTTCGAAAGGAGTTTACTGTTGGCAGTCTTTACTATAAATCAAACTAGAAAGAACAATATCACTTGGATCGTACAGACAAAAACCATACATGATGTCTAGTAAACAAACACTATCCATCCAATACTTCTGTACGCACATGCTTATGTTCTTATAGTACGATACATCCTTTTTTTCCTCAGCTACTTAGATTTCTACCCCTATTTTCTTTTCTTTGAACAAGTCTAAAAGGCCTATGACAACACTTATCACTAAAATCACAAAGCCTACCCCAAATATAAGATACGCTTCATGCTTAAGAAATACAAATACAGCCTGTATACCCTCCTACTCCAATTCTGCCTGCTCCAAGTACATAAGAAAGTCAGCTAACCTAACTGAAGAGGCATGCCAAGCTTGTACAAGAGTGCCCAGCTATCCTACTTTTACTCAACCCTGTCAAAATCCAACATACTACTGAAGTGATGAAACACAACAGCTATTTCCCCTACATACACCAGCCTACCTCACCTCTTCCTTGCTTGCTAAGGACCCTTGCACTATATATATCAATGTCTTCCCATAGTAGAGAGCAACGAAACCAATAGAAAAAAAAGTGTATCCTCCACTTTATTGAACCAACTCCACACGTTATAAACAAACTGTAAACCATGAAAATAATAATAATAAAACACCACTCCAAAATATCTTTTCCCCAGCGTTCTTCATTTTTCTTGGGGGGTTCGAAACATAGGTACATGGTGGAATGAAGTAGCATGTGGGTGGAATGTAGTTCGAATAAAAAGAGAGTGAGGCCGCGCGTACAAATAAGGAGGGGAGCACTGCGGCCTGCAGCGGTTACTAGGCCGGCATGGGGAGCTATAACTGACGATCACGGTGGTAGGGGTTTTGTGGTGGCCGGTGCGGACGGAAGGAGGTGGCGGCAGTTGCAAGAGAACAACATGGATGAAGTCAGGTTAGTGAAGAAAGAAAGATAGTGGAAGAGAAGAAAATACGTTACGGGTAGGAAAGGAATGTGGAAAAGTAATATGCAGCGCATGGAAGAAGACAGTTGGAAGCAAGTTTGGGAAGTTTGAAAACAAAACGTAGTAAACAAAAGAGAATGTGAGGGGAACGAATGGGAGAGAAGCAATTTGAGAAGAGTTGCGTGGGAGGGTGTGTGAAGCTGCTTGAAATAAGGAAGTATGGCCGGAGTTCTGGAAGCTTGGGGTGCCGGTCGGTGAACGGTGACGGAGCAGGGGACGTAGGGCGATGGTCAGAGTCGACGTCCGGTGATCGTACAACGTGCAGTGGAGCTTCTTTGATGGGGCTGAGTTGGGTTGAAGGCAGATAGAAGAACGAGAGGTAAGTTGATCGAGGTGCAGATGTCCAGAAAAGGAAACCGCATTAACCAGCTGCTGACGTGCAATGATATTTAATGTGATTAAATATAAATAGATTAATTAATATATTATTAAGGTTAATATTATTTAAATGATAAGAAATGAATGGAAGGTGGTTAAGTTTTGGTGACCGGTTTTATGCGTGAGAAGATGTCTTGGTATCGAAGGGAAAGGAGAATCGGGTTCAAGAATTTGGTACAAGGAGAAAACGCGTTTTACACGAACGATGATGACGTAGCAAGAATCAACATTTATTAAGGTAAAATTAATTTAATTAATAATTATAATATGATTTATAAAACATACGTTCAATCTTGTATTGGTGATATCTTGTTCATACGTTGTCAGGATCCCGTGAAATTGGATCTGTTGGGAGCGTGGCGACGGAGACTACGCATACAAGCTGGTTTGGTCAGAAACGGAGACAGTTGGAATTTCACGTAATTTTAAACGCTATTCAAAATTATACGAACCGACGCTGAAATCATCGACCGAAAATACGACGTTGAAATCATCGACTGAAAACAAAAGTGAGTTAATTCTCACACATTTCTAAAATGCTATGATGTGCTAAATTCATATAATTAACTTTAATTGTTTATAGTAGGTTGACTGGATGTCGTGGATGCCTATGGTTGATTTAATGGTTGACGTGGTTTATGTTATCATTGTTTAATATAAAATTTTGTGCTGTTATGAAATATTATAATGATCTGTGATGCAGGGAAGAACGGGTGGGAGGAATCAAACCGGATTCCACAAATATTTAGTATGCTATTTATTTCATATTATATATGAACCGATTAAACCCCGCTGAGTTTAAAACCTGTTGGTTGTTGAATGTTGTTGAGTTTTGAATCAATATATAGTATTGGTTGAGGAATTTACAACAGATGGCCAAAATACAAACTGGTTTATAAAGATTGATTTACCATAGGGTGAATCGATAGGAATGAAGTTATGGAATTTATTTTATAACTAAATATAGATTTTTTTAAATATATTATTTTAAATGAAGTTTATTAAAAGGAAATAAACCAGCCACATATATATATATATATTATTTGTTAACATATCACCATTTTTATACCAAAATCTGCCGTATGCGAAGCACTCGCCTCATCTTAATTATTAATTGAATTACAAAGTAAATTTTTATATTAATAAAATAGATAAGCAAGTAAGCAAGAATTAATGTGACGATTAATGACTGAGATAAATTGTTTAAGCAACAATTAAAAGGAGATTATATTGAATTTATTATTATTTTAATAATCAAATGGAATTATTTAAATTAATTAAATTTAAATAAGAAGATGAATCATGATTTGATTAACGAGTTAATCATGTTTAGAGTTGACCAAGTCAACTATGTTAACAAAAATGGTTTATAAAATTTATTTTTTTGTTTAATGGAAATATTTATTGGTTAAGTAACATTTTTAAATGTTGATATTTGATTATCATTTATTTAATAATAATTAAAGTGGAAATCTTAAAAGAAATGATGGAGGTTTATGAAACGATCAGGTCTATTTATAATAAAAATGATATTTTAAAGCGAATTATAATATTAATGATAAAATAAGTAAGTTTACATTTTGGTTTAAAACGAATTCTTATTTAAGATTCTATTTAATTGGATTTACAAAAATCCAGGATTTTGACTAAGTTATAAGAACCCAAGTTCATTGAATAGATTATTGAAGCGGGTTATCAAAAATAGGTTTTAAATGGAAATAAAAGTCCAAGTTATGAAATTAAAGAATTAGAACTTAACTAGAGATCGGTTGAGATAAATGATTTTCTGAATATTGATCTGATGTTGGTTTCGGCCTTCGAAATTGATATTTAGGGAATTATTTTCTTACTGATTCACGGTTAGGAATTGATGAAGTTATGAAATGGAAATTGGAACAGAAACCAAGTTTGAATTAAATAGGTTAAGCGAGTTGAGTTATAAAGATGCGGTCTAAATTCGCTATATTAAATAAGAGGTGAGGTTTATTGAGATATATTTGGAAATGGGTTTTGGTATAAGTTTCTCAGAAGTTTATATAAAAAATCTATTTATAATGGAATGAAGGCTGGTATATAATGTATTCGAGATTTTTCTTAGGTTCATAGAAGAGAGTTAAATAATAAATTATTAAATTAAGTAAGCGTTGTTATGATTATAATAAGGTTTTCAAAGAGAGTATCATATTATAAATATAATCCGAAAAGTCTTATAAGTTAAATAGGAGCGTTTGTTTATAATGTTTAAAAAATTTAAAGGGATTTGATTAACGAATGAAAATTTACAATGGCCAAGTGATGCTATGTAATAAACCAATGGAATCATTTTATTTTTATGGTTGTTTATTTTGATAGTTAAATAACCGACTAACAAAATCTAGCCCAACGTTGTTAGTATGGAAAGATCGGGATCGAATTCATATTCGAAACCCATTCCGACTAACAAATACGTAAACGAAGAAGATATCAGATGTTGATCGAGATGGAGAAATTGAAGACCGTAAATCTTCATGAGCGGGGGAACTACTGTTGAATTTCTCTAGCTGATCCCTAGAGATATCTTGACTGCGATTCTGTCGTGATCGAAATCTATGGATTTGCAAGGATCACTCGCTACTGATCTATAGGGTGATGCCTAGGATGTAGTAGGAGGGTGCCTTCGGTTCATCCTGTTCCTGGATGACTTGTATGGACGATGTGACCAGTGGCTAGATGTTCCAAAAGTCGATTATAACCTCAAGCCTCATCAATCGGGAAATGACAAAAATTGGGCACGCAACATGGCTATGTGGGTCGCCCCCATTAGGGTGTATTGTCACCATCTAGAAAATATTCATATTTGTTACTTCTTTTCATTATGTATCTCCCGGGAACGATTATGTTGCTAGCAACCGTATGTGACAGTATACTCGATACACTTAAGAGAAATGTGTGGTCGGTCATGTGTGGGTCGGGTTGCAAGAAGTTCATGTTGAACCCGGTGTATTCCTCCCTAGAGATACACTATCGGCAGGTAGTTCCATACCTTGTCATAGTTGGAATCCAATCTCCAATAAGCTCCCGCAGTTTTGATTGTGTATTATATATATGTGGAGCGTGAGATGTAAGCGTTCCGCTAGATTGTTATTTATTTGTATTTAGACACTATTATAATATCAGAATAAGATATTGATTTCAAAATGTTTTGGGTTATAGTAAGGTAAAAACCGCCCATGTTTATGTGTGGACGGGTCTTACTATTATGCTTTTATTTCAAAATGATTTTTTTAAAGTTAAGCAAGTTGTTTGTGTTATGAATTTATCATTGAAAGTATTCCAGACTGATCCGGGTGAATTCTATTTTGCTTCAAATGTGCTCGAGTCAGACCGAGTATATTCCAGGTTATTTTTGCTTGGAGTCCCAAAGAAGGAGTTGAAATCGAGACGTATCTCATATATTTACTGGTACTAGTTTATTTCCGCTGTGTGTTGTATTGCAGTGAATGTATACTCTGAAGTTGTATTGTTATACAGTTCTTTTTATAAAGTATTATTGATTATTATATTTTGTCCATTCCGCTGTGAGACTCTGATCTTCTTATTCTTCTATTCTAATATTTCTTTCTTTCTTCTCTCACCCACTAACTTCTTTCTATTAGTTTTCTGGGTTTTTGATACTTGAGTTTAGACGTGGGATGTATTAGTGTCTGAATTCGAGCATCGAAAATTTTCGGGACGCTACAACTTGTAGTGTCAGATCATATGTCATACAATTATCTTGTCATAGGTATCCATATCAATTCTTGTTAAACATCATACACTTAGACTCAATGATAATATTTAAAAACATATATATACAAAACAATGTATTCAGTCGAATTTCCTATGCATCTTTATACACAGTGCTACATATCAAGTTTATGTAAACCTGCCAAGTATCACTTGGTTTTTGAAGTTCGACTGTTCTTACATAAACATGCCCACTCTTATGCTAACTGGTTCAGTCATACTGCACCAATTTTCAAGGAAAAATATGCAAACATTTACAAATAAATGTATGATAGCAGTTTTCCATTTCATCTGAAAATAAACAACGCAATATTTATGCATTATATACATATCAATCATACATACATACATATATATATATATACTACTATTCAAATTCAAACATATATATTAACAAGCAATACAAACAAATTTGTATGCTAGTAAATGAATGCATGTTGCCTATGTGGTGTTTATCTTCGCAAGAATCAACATTCCTTTCTCACAGTATCCAAAGTGCATTAACCATTCGAGTGTGAATGGGAAATAAACACCATCAAGTTTTCAATGTGAAACAACAGATTGAATCAATACAGTTCCAAATTATAGTATCAAACCAAACGTAGTACTCAGATATGAAATATATATACATATATATCTCAGACTACGATCATAATCGTGCACGAATTTCTTACGCATTTATTTGGATAACTATAACTCATACGATATAATATATATATATATATATATATATATATATATATATATATATATATATATATATATGAATATTACAAGTTTTAAACCCATTAATATTATAAGATGCATTATGGAACAAGTAATCACTATCAAACAATATATTGATAAACATTTAGGTTTAATGGACTGTGTATTTATCCAACGCAGTGTATGTTAAACCTTTAAATTTTGAACCATTAAATCTATCTTTAATTATATATCTATATACTGATAGACACAAAGATTTGATTTTGTGTCAAGTATAACATTTACACCCTCATTTTCTTCATAAACATCATTCAAAGCTTATGTTTCCCATATCAGCATATGTGTAAGTTTTTCTTCAAACTTATAACTGCATAATTTTGAAACACACACATATATAACACATAATTCATATTTGCTTAATGTACACTTATAATTGTGAACAAAAACCAATAGTAGACAAAACATGTTCCAACTACTTTTCATACAATTGTCATGTTCATTATGGCCATTTAAATCAAACAATTAGAGCATTAAACAATCAAATCTAAGATAATTAACAAGTCAATATACTTGTTATAAATTTATATGATAATGAGTGATATTAGAGAGCAATACATGTAACTTGTTTATAGTATCATGAAACCAGCTTACACAATATAAGATAACTTTTACCTTATTGGAGATTCAAAATCTTTAAAACAAATGGTATGAATACGTATATTTATCAGATATACGTATTTCAGGAAAATTTTAACTCCAGGCTTAATCTATATTCAACAGGATAAAGATATACATTATATATATATAATGTATTTAGGCATCATTAATTGAATGACAAATCATTCCAACGTTTTAAATCTCCTATTTAGATAAATAATATGTAATAAATTATCAATTTATATTTACTAGAATGATCAAATCATATATGTATTAAACATATATCATTGCACTTTCTCTATGTATATAAGTGATACATTAATATTGATATGAACAATTCATATCAAATTAAAATGATGCAAATACTCATATCAATTATACAATGCTGAACTATTCGTATATGGACTGTTACAAAATCCAATAAACATGAGTTTTGTAAAACAACCAAGTTCATCAATACTTAAATATTTTAAGATAAATCAAAAGAATTTTAACTCCTGTGGATATATATATACACACACAAATGTATATATATCTCAAATTAAATTCAACATAGCATTTAAACATTTATGCAACCTATATTTCTAAGCTTGATTAAATATATTTAGATGTTAAGTTCTTGCATATGTTTTTGATATGCATCCATTGATCAAATTCAGGATTAAAAAAATATATCATGATATATGTATTTTGACCTGAATGTCATCAGATATACATAATCGATATTATGAAGATGCAAAAAAAAAAACTCAATTATGAATCTAATATTCATTTGTTTGATCAACAGTCATAATTGTTTCTTTTATCAAAAGCATTACAAGTTTAATTTTACAATTGTAATACATCCAATTAAATCAACAAGTTTAGAATGTGTGCATTAGGAGTTCCTTCTGATAAATCAAATTTATCATTCAGAGATAAAAGATATATTTCAACTGATTTTAGACATATATATATATATTAACAATATTAATATTGTTTATATGCTAATATTCAGATAATTTCAAATATTAATCTAAATCTTATTTAAGAAAAAGGCCATTGTGACTGTTTTCAGGATTAACAATTATCTTGAACAACCGATTCACTTCATTATGTAATATAATGACATAGATTCAAGTACTAAATGTCTCTACTGTGCAGTTAAAGCGCTTAGCGGTTCTGTAGCGGTAGAGGTGTAAAAAGTTGTAGCGGGGATAAAGCGGGGAAATAGCGGGGCTATAGCGGAGGTAAAAAAAGGTTAATTAGATGTAAAACTATACAATTAAAATTAATTAATTATCATTTCCGCATCATTTGTGTAGAAGAAACAAATACTAATTAATATTATATAACTAAATCAAAGAATATAACGGTTATGAACACTAAATTCAAGGATTACTATAGATTCCTATCTTATGTAAGGCACTTATGACCTAAAATTAGCTTTTTACATTAACTTTTTTGTTTTATTTGGAAAGAGAATTGGTCAAATCATCCTTTGTATATTAATATTGCTAAAGCGGGTGCTAAATAGCGTTGATTTAGCGGGTGCAGCGGAAAATATCGGGGCTTTATGCGGAGCTACTGTTCATCTGCGCTAAATTGAAATAGCGCAGCAGCCGGAGAGCGCTATGGGCCATAGCGGGGATTTTGCAGGGCTTTAGCGGGGCTTTAACTGCATAGTGTCTCTATCAACAACTAATAGCACTTATACTTATAATAAGCAATCAATTTACGTATGTGTGTAATGTAATTCAAAACAGATTCTAATATGTTAAACAAAGCACACAAAAGCAAGTATTAATCAAATATGCAGATATCACGCCATTATATATGATAAATTGATGTTTGACACAATATAGCATGCATGTTCATAACATTGATCATACTGTACATCATGATTCCAATGATTCAAAATCATCTAAATATGATTTTGAATATCAGTTATCAGATACATATATTTTAACAATTTTTTTTTGATTCAACCAACATCATAGGAATGTATATGTTTAAACAATCAAACATTTTGATTGTAATGGTATAACTGAGTTCATGATTTTAACAGATTTAAATATCATGAATACATACACATTTGACAATTAATAAGCATGTATCCATAAATTAACAAGCTAGATGAATACGGTATATAACATAGTTAATATCCTGAATCAAGTAGCATCTTACTGGGAATCTTTATATCAAATATGAATTTTATTTATATCAAAGTAATTTTATATTTTGTATCTAATACAGATTTATTAATAGTGAAAAAATTTCACTACTGAAATAACTTTACCTTGATCCTTGTAATCACTGAAATTATTCAAAGTCAGATACTTATAAGACAAATTTACAAACCAAAATCAAGGTTCAATTCAATATTTATCACAAAACCATGCTCTGATACAATTATAGGATTTATAAGTTCTAATTGAAACCCTAATTGCATAGTTTGATCGATTAAACTAATGGATCTATGAAGAAAATAAATTAAAAATTGTTTAGGGTTCAGACCTACTGTATTGCTTCCACGAGAAGGCTTGTTGAATTCGAATTGAAAAAGGAAAGATGATGCATCGATGTAATAACCCGGAAATTCGAGCCAATCTAAAATTTTTATTTTGGCAAATTTGGTGAATTTTGAATATTTAAAATGAATTATTTTAAATAATAACGACGAGAAATTTAATTTGAATAGAATTCGAACGTATATATTTATTCGAATCGTCGTTAGAATATAAATATTTTATTTTAATTATAAAAGGAATTGAAAATGGCGCGGTAGTTCGAAAATTCGATTTCAAACTTCAAATGAATATACCGGGTGCAAAATAAACCAGATTTTAGTGAAACCAAAAATATTTGAATCTATTCGAGAATATCTTTCCAACGAATCCGAAAAATCGAAATTTCATAGCAGGGATAAAAAGTTATGTCCAGTTTAAATTTCAGAATAGTCGCTATGGAATTCTGGCCATTGAAAATAGCCATTTTGCAAACGACCTCGGTTTTCGACGAAACAACTTTTGTTGGATCCGCGATGCCAAATTATTGCTAGGTTTCAAATTTCATAATTTTTCGAATCAATATGTGAGCGTGGCAAAGGAAAACGCGTTTGGCCAATTTTAGTTGATTTTAATCGATTGGAAAATGACCATTTTTCAAAAGTTCTCAGAATTTGACGAAACTAGTTTTGTTAGGACCGTATAGTCAATACGAAGTTAGAAAATATTTTTCAGGAATTTTTAGAGTCCGTATGTGATCCCATTGAATTGAATTGCGCGTTCAAATTCAATATATAGAGTTATATGTTGATTATGATGGAAACTGGTCGAAACTATCGAATCAGTGTTCGGAATGGGGGTAATTAGCTATGGACGATAGGCGGTGGGCCTCGTTTAGAGGTCGAATAAAAAAAGTCAACTTTTTGAAATAATAAATTATAATATATATATATTCCTTTTTAAACCCTCACCTCCCTCTCTCTATTCACAAATCGAAAACCAAATAAAAAAAGAAAGAAAAGAAAAGGGGATCGACGATGGCCATGCGCCTCCAGACGGACCCGTGCCACCGCCGCCGGAGGGCTTCCCCACCCGCGCCACCCTTCAGTACACCCCCCCTCTCGCTCCCTTCCCTTTCCCCTGTGCTTCTCCCTCCATTTCTTCAATCTCCTAAATCGAACGAGACCCGAACCCTAGCGCCGCCCTCTGGCCATCACGCCACCGAACATCGGCCCCCCTCCTCCTCCAGTCGCATCTCCTTCCCCCCATTCTCCAATCGATGCGAGCCAAGCCCAACCCGCGACGCAGACCCCCACGCGACTCAGCCCCCCCTCAACCCCTGCCTGTCACCGCCTTCCACAGCCACCTGCGCGAGTAAACCTCCCTCCCCCTCTTCAAAAATCGATGTAAGTCTTCTTTTAAATTATTTAAAGTAATTAAATTTTTATGGTTAATAAATATTAGATTTATAAAACATGAAGAGTGGATTTTAATATGACATTGTTTATAAAAGTTTGGATTTTTAATACATTGAAGTTTCGATTTTTATAACATAAAGGATTGAGTTTTTTTTAAAGTTAAAAGATTATATTTTTAATTATGAAAGGTCGGATCTTTAATTTAGAAAAGATGAGATTTTTACTAATATAAAGTTTAGATTTTTATTTATAAGAAGTTTAGACTTTTAAAGAAATATAATTTTTATATTATAGAAAGGTTAAAAATATAATTTTTATATGGGTAGTGAAGTAAAAATATAGTTTTTAATTAAGTAGCGAAGTAAAAATATGATTTTTACTTCGATAAAAATAGGATCTTTATATGTGTTGTAGCGGATTAACAATATAAAGAAGTGATTTTGTTTAAAATATAAGTTGAGATTTTTATATAGATAAAAATTTGATTTTTATATATGGAGTAGAAATATATAAAAGTATAATTTTTATATAGAAATAAGCGTTGTAAAAATATATGAAGTAAAATAAAAATATGATTTTTATTTATTGAAATGAAGTGATAAAAATATAATTTTTATTGTGAACAGCGTGAAAAGAACCGCATTGGAATTTCGAACAGATCCAGACAGTTCAGTAGTTCAAAAGCAAAGCACGGCGGAGTGGAATCCTCTATGAGAACTCCTCACTTTTAATTTAAATTTCTAGTTAAAAATATATACTAGGATCCAGACGGTGTTTAGTAGCACCCGACACCCATCGTCCACAGACCATGGACGGCTTGTATGCTTGTTTGTTTGATTTTGATGTGTAGTTGATTGTGTAATGTGATGTGAAATGAAATAAAATATTTATATAGTTAAAAATATTTTATAGTTAAAAATAGAATTTTTAACGTATATATGAAATGAAATAAATTAATATAAACAAATCGAACGATTTGTTTATATACACACATTTGACTGATATTGATTGGGACGATAAATTTTACACATCGCCCAACTGCACAAATAAAATCTATGTTTGATTGTTTGAAACCCCACACGGGTATTGGGATGATATTTGACGTACACTAATCCCGATTGTTTAGTTGTATGTCGATCGATTGGTCGACAGACTGTGTAAGCGTTAATTATTTAAATTTAATGCTTATTGAGACGACCCGAATTCCCGTTCAGACGGAAACAAGGTTATCTTTGGAATATAACACAGAAACAGATAATAGCAGAACAGAATTAAATAAATACACCAGAATGAACAACAAAATATACTGGATAAAAGTAATCATCAGAGTTACACAGTATACAGGATCTTACTTAGTACAAATACAGTTCAGCTATACATAAATGTCTACAGCGGAAATAAACAAAATATGTACAGTAGGAGCTGAACAGCATAAAAAGAAATAAATGATAGAATCCATCTTCAGCTCCAGCTATCCAGAAAGAACCAGCTAAACCTGAATACAAGGCTGCCCGTGTAGAAAAAGGGGCACCCGAGTTTGAAAGTGAAACAAACTACGAGTCAGTGGGACTGGTATGAGAAATCCACTCAACACATATATAATTGGCTAATCACAGGACCACGCCACTTTCGTGGAACGGGTTTACTCCATTGGATCGCCAGTGCTTTAAAACAAATCTTTCTTTTTAACATCGATATGCTTTTTATAAAAATGAAACCGTTATAAGACTCAGTTCCCATCACACAATGCAACGCAAGCCGGAGGATAGAGTTTTACCTTATAACGGTCAAAATATGATTGATACGAATAAAACAAAGGCATTTGATATTATTACTAGTGTTTATATGTTTTGAAACCAATTTCAAATCATAACTATCAATCATAGACGGCATGGGTACCATATATCATGTCGCCATATATAGGTATACAATCAAAACCGCACGATGTCGTATTTGGAAATTGGATTTCCGTCATGAACCGAGGCAAAAGATAGTCCTCACCGAATTCGTGACTCTCTAGCCCGAGCCACAGGATCAGAGCTCGAGTGACCCTAGGAGCGACAGGGCCGGTCCACCGATGTGGGTTAAAATGCCTGAACACTGCGTTTCCCCGCCCTTTGTGGCGTAAACGAGCCAACGAATGACTCCATCGGACCCGGATCGTCCGATCAAACCGAGGCGCCTCGCAACAGCAACAACCACATAGGTGAAAAGTATATAAATGTCAGGGCTGGTAGGTCACTGACACCACCCTAGCTAGAAAGAAACGCATGTCCTCCCTGAGGTCCTTCCTCCCGTTTCTGGTTCATACCGGGGTGTGAGGCTCGCGAATTCACGTTATACACAAAGCTACGTCACACAGACTATGCTTTGATCATCAACCACAAGGCTTTGCTTTGCAACAGAAGCCTTGATCATATGCCACTTAGGCGTGCCACACAGGCAATCCACTCCATGCGACTGATTTCTGTCAATACATAACCTCTAAGCTCGTACGTCTCAGAGAAGGGCGTTAAGCAAGAGAATAAATTCTCCGCCGCCAAACAGATATATATTTAACAGAGATCAATCAACACAGAACAAAATCCAATGTCAGACACACAGTCCATTTACAAGTCCGTTCTGGGTCTGAACGAAACCGGAGGCACCAATTCCTCGCATATCCGTACAATCAACACTATGTTTGGATGGCTACTACTTCAATTCCTTCATGGTAGCTACTCCAATCACAAGCATCAGTAGCGCCCATCCATCCAACGTGGAGATCGTCGGTCTTCAGTCGTCTTCGACTCTTCGACTTCTCAACGTCGATCGATTATTTGAAATGAGATAAACTCGGCCTTTTCAAATAACCCACGTATATTTAGATTTTCAAACCAATTAATCACAGGTTTGAACTATTCAACATTCACATTTCAGTTGTTTAGTTATAATTTTCACGTCAAATACATTCAACCATCACATATCAAGCAAACACAACAAAATTGGTTTATTTTCACTCTATATCGTCTATAGCACTTAATAACGATATATCGCCATTTTTATTTAATTTAAAACGGCCATATTTAATTAAACGACGTTTCAGGTCGTGTCGATGCACTGGCGCTGCTTTCCACTAATTTTGTTTTACACATATAGGAAAATCTAACCGTTGGATCTTCACAAATTTTTCACCATTAGGAAGGTCTTTTCAAAACGAACCCAACGGTTCCAGTTTTAGGAAAATCCGACGGTCGGATCTTCCACACTAACCATTTGAAGTTACGATTTCAATTTACGAACTGCAGCGTCGTTATTCGATTTAATTTAATTATATTTATATATATATAAATATAATCGTTTCTGGCGCTGTTTTTCACTAATTTTGAATTAAACATTCCAGACAATCCAACCGTCGGATCTTCACAAAGTTGGTGCCGTTGGAAAGATATTTCCAAGGCGAACCCAACGGTTGAGGTTTCGGGAAAATCCAATGGTCGGATCTTCCGCACTAGTCGTTTGAAATCACGGTTTCAAAATATGAACTGCACGGCCACGTTTCGTTTTAATTATATTTATATTTATATAAATATAGTTCATTCAATAATTTCTATATCGTTTTCACTTCAAATATTTTTCTAACACCCTAAAATTTTGGAAAATTTCGCCATAACCTCCCCTGTACCGGGGGCATCGGGAAATCGCAAATAGCGTTCCCGGTCCTTCTAATCTCAAAAAGAAAAAGAAAAAGCCAAGCGGCTAGCCAATAGGCTCATAAAATCATCACCCAAACAAACAGTAAACGTGTACCTATTTGTCGGGCACAAAATTTTATTCCTCTTCTCTAGCCCCTTTTTGCTTTAACCTGTTCAATAGATATGCATGCACATATATACAATTTCTGACATTTATCATTTTCTATTCAACTTCATATTTGATTTGCTTTGGTCTAAAAACACCACTCATTCTAATATCGCATGCATAGGCTAAAATCATATCATTAGCTAGTTAATGTATATTTCAACTCATGCACGTTTATTTGAACAAGTGGCTATTTTTAACACTTCACATTTCAAAGATGATAATTTTGGCGAACTAAAATAGATTTCAACACATGACTATTTTATTTAGTTCCTATGCATGTTAAAAATAATATTTCTATCACAAATATTTGTTTCAACGTCTGCATATCTTTAGCATATCACACATATGATAAAAATGATATTTTTATCATTTAAAATATTTATTCAACCAACGTATGGTTACAACACTTCATAGTTTCAATAAAAATGTAATTTTTATTGTTCAATCTTTTTATTCAACACATGAACTTTTCCACTACACACATTTCTCAACAAATGAGTATTCCCACACATGGACAATTTATTTATGTTGTTCATATTAGAAAGATGAAATTTTTATGATTGAAATTATTTATATAAGGCGAATATTTTTCATACTTCATATATATATAAAAATGTGATTTTTATTGTTTATACACTTCATTCATTCACAAATGAATTTTATTTTCACACAACACTTTTCAACACATGAACATTTCCACACATGGATATAGTTTCAACATATGACTTTAATTTCTATGCATGCAAATAATTTCAACATATGAAAATAATTCTAACATACAAAGATTATTCAAAATTTCGGCAGCATAACGGCAGGATAGTTAAACCGGCACCGTCCCTAGTACGGCTCCTCGCTCTACCTTAAAACCTCGCGGTTTTTGACAATGGGGATCATGCATCTAATTCGCACGCAGGCGGCATGTTTATATTTATTTCATTACCACAAACTAATCCTATGTGGTTTCAACCAAATATTTTCCAATCACAAACGGGTATTTTTCAACCTCAATCAATTCAATACCAACCACAAACAATCCCAAACAACAATTTGCCGTCAACCAATTTTCACAACAATTTCAACCAATAAATATCGTCCATGGTTTGTGGACGAGGGGGCGTATATATATATATAAATATTTATATATAGCAATTCACTTTTATTTCCACACATATATATATATAAATGAAATTGAAGAGTGAGAATTTCTCACCAGTAGCTATCCAATAACACAACTCTTCCTTTATGGAAATCTTCGTCTATTTCGTCTTCTTGTCGCTTTCGTTTCCCATATTCTCTACATAGGTAAAAATCGAATTTTTACTATGTTATTCAATATATAAAGATCATATTCTAAAAACAAAGATTATATTTTTAATATTCCTATGATGTAAAAATTATATTTTTATTGCTTTAAAAATATAAGAATCATATCTTACTTCTTCTACTTAACAAAAATTCCGTCTTTTCTCTTTTTAAAAATATGATCTTTATTTTTGCAAGTTCGAATCTTTTTCTAATAAAAGATTAAACCTTTTTCTATTTCAAAGTTTAAACCCTTTTTTTTTCTATTTTAAACCTTAAAATAAAATCAGTTTTTATTCTCCTTATCAAATCAGTTTTTCTTTTAAAATTCTGTTTTTACATCCTAAAAAAAACAGTTTTAAAACTTTATAAAAAAAAACAGTTTTCATTCTTTATAAAAAAAACAGTTTTCATTCTTTATAAAAATTCAGTTTTATTCTTTCTTTAAAAAATCCAGTTTTTATAACTTTAAAAATTCTTGTTTTTAAATCTTTTAAAAAAAATCTGTTTTTATAACTTTCTTTAAAAAATCCAGTTTTTATAACTTTAAAAATTCTTGTTTTTAAATCTTTTTAAAAAATCTGTTTTTACATTCTAAAAAAAACAGTTTATATTTTCTTTAAAAATTCTGTTTTCAAATCTTTTAAAAATTCTGAAATTAGTTTTTAAATCGTTTTATAAATCAGTTTTTATCAATCAGAAATTATAAAACAAAAATAAAAATAAATATGAAAATAAAATTACCTAAATCACTCACCGATAGCTGGCGAAGGGGAGGAGGCGTCGTCGGCGGCTCTGAGGCGGCGTTCGGAGGTTCGCGGCAGGGTGCGTCGTCTTCGGGGTGTCGAGGGTTGCTCGATGGTTCCGGGAGGTGTCGCGATGTCTGGAGGGAGGAGGTCTGGCGGTGGGGGCTTCGGCGAGGTCTTCGTCGGTGGGTTCGTGGGTCAGGAGGGCGGCGGCGATTTAGAATTAGGTTTTCTCTTTTTTTTTTTTCTCTTTCTGGTAATGATCGGGGGGAGGGGGCAGTAAAGAAGAAAAAGGGGGGGAAAGTATGTTTTTTTTATTATTTTATTTTATTATTTAATTATTTATATTTGCATAAGGGTTGACTTTTATATCCGACCTCGAAACGAGGCCCACCGCCTGTCGTCCATAGCGTTTTACCCCCATTCCGAACACAATGGGATATGTATCGTAAGCTGGTTTGATCGTTACAATCAGTTTCCGTTGAAATTACATTTAAATCCTTATATTGAATTTTAAACGTACATTTCAAATTACCGGGGTTACATACTAACTAGAAAAATTCCAGAAAAATATTTTCTAGTTTCGTATTGACGATACGGTCCTAACAAAACTAGTCTCGTCGAATTCTGAGACCGTTTAAAAATGGCCAATTTCCAGTCGATTAAATTCAACAGAAACTGGTCAAACGCGTTTTCTTTTGCCACGCTCACATATTGATTCGAAAAATTATGAAATTTGAAACCTAGCAATAGTTTGACATCCCGGACCTGACAAAAGTGGTTTCGTCGAATTCCGAGGCCGTTTGCAAAATATCAATTTTCCACCCTGCATAGTCGGTCAAAGTTCGAATTCAAATTTTCAAACTGACTTACTATTTCTAATTCACTAATTTATTGAAATATTCTATTTCAATGATTCAAATTGCTTTGAAATAATCAATTTAAAAATTTTAAATTGGCTCGTATTTTCCGGGTTATTGCACTTATGCAGTTGTGTGGTGCACTCTGGATGATGGTTGATTATTTATCGTTGTTATTTTATACATGTGTTGTAGAAAATCCATATAATTAACATTATATGGTAATTGATTGGGCTTCATTCCAGTTTTGAAAAAGAAATATTTGAAATAGAAATATTTGAAAAGGAAATATTTGAAATAGAATATTTGAAAATAGAAATATATGAAGCCGTGTTGATTAGATTGACGCCATTTTGACGCGAACGATATTTATATCGATTTTATTCATTTTTCAATGAATATTGAAAGTGATTTCGAAATTCGAATTATATTGAAAAGAATTGAAATTCGAATTATATTGAAAAGAATTGAAATTCGAATTATATTGAAAAGAATTGAAATTCGAATATATTGAAAAGAATTGAAATTCAAATTATATTGAAAAGAATTGAAATTCGAATTATATTGAAAAGAATTGAAATTCGAATATATTGAAAAGAATTGAAATTCGAAATATATTGAAAAGAATTGAAATTCGAATTAAACTGAATAGAATTAAAATTCGAATTAGATTGAAATAGAATTGAAATCGTTTTGAATTGAATTTAAAACGGATTGAAATTGAATTGAAATCGATTTAAATTGAAATCGATTTGAAATGAAATTAAAACGAATTTATATTGAAAAATTCAATCTTGATTTGAATTTGAAAGGGAAGTTGAAATCGTTTCGAAATCGAATTTAAAATGATTTATAAAATACATTTTAAAAAGGAAATCGACGAAATATATATAATATATATATTATATATATAATGGCCTGAATAGAACGCGCCGCGCCGCGGCAGTTCGCGAATTTCGACCATTAACTTCGAATGGATAGTACGGGAGATCCGACCGTCGGATTCTCCTGAAACCGGAACCGTTGGGTTCGTATCGAAAAGAGCTTTCTAACGAATATTGGAAATTTGAAATATAATGGTTGGATTTGGAATTATGTCCAAATCAAATTTGGAAAATGTCGTTATAAGTGCAGTTCGATGGCCGTTGATGGAAATCGACTGTACGGGCCTTGATAAAATTATTAAAAATAGTAATAATTTGTGTAAAATCATAAGAAATGATTTGGGAAGAATCGGGATGAAAAACTCCATATTTGAAAAGATAAAAATAGATTTTTATCGAAATGAAATAGTTTTGAACTAGAATAATAATTTATTTATTTTTAAAATAAATAAATTGATTTGAAATGGTTTTAAAAGTAACCAGAATTTCCAATATTGAATTGGAATGGATTTGAATCGAAATTGTCTTTGGAATATTTCGATGTTGGATTTCGTGATGATACAGATATTGTTATGGGAATTTGAAAGATATATTAATATCGTTGTTTCCAATACGATATTTTGTTGGTCGTAGAATTTGATATTGAATATAAGCCGGTATATTTTCTATTCAGAGCCTTGTATTTAATATCAAATGGGATTTGGGTTTGTCGTGAATGGTGTCTTCATTAACACTGTTCTTAAACCCAATTGAGAAAAAGATTAAATCTTTTTATTTAGATTTAATGAAGTGTACCAATTAAATGGTATTTAATTGGATTTGAATTTGAATTGATTTTTGGGTTTATCGTGAACGGTGTTTTAAATAACACTTGTTCTTTAACCCGATAGTTAATAGAATGTGATTTTGGGTTGTCGTGAACGGTATCTTCAATAATACTGTTCTTAGACCCAAAGGAGTTAAGAAAATCAGAAACTAACTGGAGATTAGTTAAGTAGAATGGTTTCTGGGGTATCGATCTGATGTTGGCTTCGGCCTTCGGGGTTAATACTTAGGGAATTGCTCACTTGCTAATTTACGGTTAGGGACTGATTGAAATGTGATGTGATTTTGGGTTTATCGTGAACCATGTTTTAAATGACACTAATTCTTTAACCCATTTAAAGATTAAAACTAAGCGGAGTTTTAATGAATCTTTAATTAGATTGAAAAGATCGAGAATGGAGTATCACCAGTTTTACTCTAGGCGATAGTTAAATCTTTAATTAGATTTGAACGTGAAATGGTAGTTGAATTTACCGATAACACCGTGGTGTTAGATATGAAGTATTACCAGTTTTACTTCATGGGATGAATTGGTTGGGATTGGGAAATAAAATAAATGATTACTTCGGTGTGGTTCGCTAATCCCGACTAATTTGAATTGATATTCAAAAGGAGATTAAAGAATAAATTTAAAGAATTTATCTTTGATAAAATTAATGGGAACCTTTCCCTAAGAATGTGAAATTTAGAAACTAACTGTAGGTTAGCTAAGAAGAATGGTTTCCTGGGTATTGATCTGATGTTGGTTTCGGCCTTCGGGGTTAATATTTAGGGAATTGTTCTCTTGGTGATTTACGGTTAGTGACTGATGAATTGGAATGAGGCGTATGTTGTGTTTGTGTAACACTTGTTTATTATATACGCGAGTTATTTAGAAAGACCGGGTTTATCCCATTCTGAATAACTGATTCGACGTGATGTAGAGGATGAAGACGGTGGTCGAAGACCGGAGGTCTTCACGTCGTTTGGGTGATTACTGGTGATCTTGATTGGGCCGTACACCCAAGAGGAGGGAATCAGTTAGTGGTCGTCCAGATGTACTTGGAGATCGATGGATATGCGGGGTACTAGGTGCCTCCGGTTTCGTTCAGACCCAGAACGAACTTGTAAATGGACTGTGTGTCAGACATCGGATTTCATTCTATGTGATTGATATCGATTGCATAGCGTGAATTTCCTGTGTGGCATGCTATGATGCAAATGATCAAGGCTTCTGTTGAAAAGCAGAGTCTTGTGGTTGATGATCAAAGCACGCCCTTTGCGGCGTAGCTTTGTGTAGCGTTAATTCGCGAGCCTCACACCCTGGTGTGAACCAAAAATGGGAGAAGGACCTCAGGGAGGGCATGCGTTTCCTTCTAGTTAGAAGTGGCGTCAGTGGTTTTACACGCCCTGACGAGTTTGACTTATGTGGTTGTTGCTGTTGCGAGGCACCTCGGATATATCGGTGACTATGTGAAGCCGATGGAGTCATTCATTGGCTCATTTACGCCCCAAAGGGCGGGAAAACGTAGTGTTCAGGCATTTTAATCCACATCGGTGGACCGGCCCTGATGATCCAAAGGTCACTCGAGCTCTGACCTGAGACATGGGCTAGATTGTCTTGAATCGGTAGAGGACTATCTTTTGCCTCGGTTCACAGACGGAAATCCAATTTCCAAATACGTGACTTTGCGGTTTTGATTGTAGAGCCTAGTATGGCGACATGGAATATGGTACCCATGCCGCCTATGATTGATATTTATGATTGTATGTAAAATCAGAAACTAACTGAAAACGAGCCAAGATGGGTAGTTTCCTGGGTATTAGTCTGATGTTGGTTTCGGCCTTCGGGGTTAATACTTAGGGAATCGTTCTCTTACTAATTTACGGTTGGAGTCTGATTAAGAATCAAACATGAAATTTAGCGTATCAAGCATTCTTTGGCCATTATAAGGTAAAACCCTATCCTCCGGCTTGCGTTGCATTGTGTGATGGGACCTGGGTCTTATAATAGCTTCATTATTCTTTATTTAGCATTGCGCTGTTGTTTTATGCACTGGTGTTCTTGGGAGGAAACCCGTTCCGTGTTATACGGCGTGGTCCCTTGATTCACCGAACTTTAAAATAAAGATTAATAACTGTTTTAGTTCTCACACCAGTCACATGACTGACCTGGAGTTTATTGTTTTAACCTAAACTCTGGGTGCCCTTATTTTCAACACGGGCAGCTAGTAGTTTTGGTTTGCAGATTTAGATTTGCAGGAACCTGGTTTACAGCTGGAACGATATCCGGAAAGCTTTGTATCCGTGTATCTTCTTCAGTTGTAATTTGTATTATTTTCCGCTGCTATGTAATATATTGTAATCTCTGATATTTATCGAATGTATTTTATTTGTTTATACTCTGTTTATTCTTGTATTCTGATGGAATTGTTGTAATAAGCAATGAAATGTTCTTATGTCTGCGTCCCGATGTGGCTTGTTCTCAACTCAATCCGTGATTTCCCGTAAGGGGAAGTTCGGGTCTTTTCAATCGAATAAGAAAAGAACAGCATGTCACTTCCCTACTATAAGTATCCACTTTGAACGCCCCCATGAAATCGTCATCACGAAATTGATAAGAAAGGGAGGTACTAGCCTTTTTCACCATGATTCTCAGATCCCCAATTTAATTAGGTCAATTTTGTTTTTTGCGTCCACCAGAAAAAGGAAAATGTATTACCTTTTAAAGTGACACGTGATAAAATTCCGGATCTAAGAATAATAGGTCAGTCGGACCATTTCAACTAATATATAATATTAACTATTTAATATTTAATATAAATTATGGTCCTTTTCCTTTCAACGCTCTTGTGGTGTGACCCCATAGACTATTATAACATTGGCAATGATTTTAAATCATATATAAAATCATAAACAATGATTGGCATCTAGTAATACATCACTGCTACCCAAGTTATAATAAGATCAATGATTCTATACAAACTCTCCGTGACCAATGTATCAATGCAATATAATCCTTTAACCAAAATATCCAGGATTAAACACAAGGCATGGATCGTATCGTCCTCTTTATAATTTAATCCATTTTTCTTGATCAATGAGTAGACTGTTTAAAACAATTCAATATTTGAGCACGGCCATGCATTTCACAGTCCCACTCAATCAAGAGACCCATGGATAACACTATATATATATATATATATATATATATATATATATATTATAGGGGTAAATTCCATCTAGATCATTCATAATTTTCATTTGATTCGAGATGTATCAAATAATCACCATTATCGTTACTCTGTTATGGGTAACTTTAGATGACATCAAAACACAAATGTAACGATACGGATTTCGCTCGGACCTAATCGATCGCTAAATTGACAAAGACCGTTCGAACCCCGCATACGCTAACTCTGGGCATACAACACATCAGAACAAATAACAGACGACTTTTATAAACATCATAATAATGTTACATCAGAGTAAAAATATTAGAGTATATCGAAATATAATCAATACAGCGGAAGATGATTTTACAATAAATGTATTACAATGCACATCGGAAATATAAACTAATACAGTGGAAGACTATCAATGCTCTGGACACAGCTTTAAGCTTCGATCCAGAATCCTGCTTATTTATCTGCAAAATGAACTACTCGACTGCCCGTGCGGAAAATAAGGGCACCCGAGTTTGCAAGGGAAAAGAAAACTACAGGTCAGTCATGGGACTGGTGTGAGAAACTCTAAACAGTTATAGACTTATATAAATGATAAGGCAAATTACAGGACCACGCCGCTAACACGGAACGGGTTTACCCCCATGAATGCCAGTGTATAAACAACAATCAATATAGATATATGGATCTACTATGCATCAATCAGCATGCAATATCCCAATCTACCCATTTAGATTAATCACCACACTTAGATTTTCCAAATACAATTCAATTTACAGAAATTATTCCTTTGGACTTTATTTTCCGATTTCTATTTCAAATCATTTGAAATACATATCTAACTTTATATCAAAGTAGATTTCACTTCGGGATCTCAAATCAAATCATTTGGAAATATGAATTCCAAATCATAACAATGCATACAAACAAGTATGCAACCAAATATCGGGCTCCCCTCAGACAAGGCAAAGGGCATGTACCTAAGCAACTCGATATATATATATATATATATATATATATATATATGCACCTCCCACACATGGAGCAGGCTACATACTGACCACTCACCCTAAGGCACTGGATCCCACCCATACTTTTAATAGACTGGGTTACCAAATCTTTAGCCACATACCAAATCATTTCATATCCCGAAGTAGGGAAAATCATTCCACAACATAATAATCACAAGTACTTTCATAATATTGTACTTCACATCAGCAATTCACGCATATGATTAGTCACTATTAATCACATAACCTTTGAGCTCGTACGTTTCAATGAAGGGTGTTAAGCAAGAGAATAAATTCTCCGCCACCAAACAGATACATCATCAATAACAACTAATCGGATACGCGATGAACCACCATGTAAAACCATAATACATTTCTAAATCATTTTAGAAATCATCAGGTTTTAGGCCACGAAATCCTTTCTGTTTTATAAAACATTTTTATAAAACATTCTCTATCCAAAATCGGGAATATATTTCTTTTCACTTTAGAAAAACATCATTTCAAAATCATTTATTAAATTTGAAACGAACACATCGCTAAACACCTTATCGTCAAATCGTGAGGTGTTTGACAAGGCGTTAGCACACAGATATTTCTACCCAACCCAATGCTAAATGTAAAAGCATATTTTGCTCATAAACTGGTCGAGCACAATCCAAACAATCAATCAATCCAATTTGACATTAAATATAAGGTTTTGAATGGAGATAGTATCGATTTATATTCAACATCAAATCCTGAAACCAACAGATATCATATCGGGAATAACGATATCGATATCTTCCAAATTCCCATCACGATATTCGTATAATAACGGAATCCAATATCGAAATATTTCGAAGATTATTTCCATTCCAAACCACTCCAATTTATTCGTTGGAAAATTCTAGTTATTTAAAACCATTTCTCAATCCAATTTATTTATTTAAAAATAGTTCATTTCGATAAAAATATATTTTTATCTTTTCAAATATGGAATTTTTCATCCTAATTCTTTTCAAATCATTTCTTTTGATTTTACACAAATTATTAATATTTTTAATAATTTTATCAAGGCCCGTACAGTCGATTTCCATAAACGGTCATCGAACTGCACTTACATCGACCTTTTCCAAATTTGATTTGGACATAATTCCAAATCCAACTGTTAGATTTCAAATATCTAATATTCGTTAGAAATCTCTTTTCGATACGAACCCAATGGTTCCAGTTTTAGGAGAATCCGACGGCCGGATCTCCCGTAACGTCAATTCGAAGTCTATGGTCGAAATTCACGAACTGTCGCTGCGCGGCGCATTCTATTCAGGCCATATAATACATAATATATATATATATATTAAATATATTTCATCGATTTCCATTTAAAATGTATTTTATAAGTTCGTTTGAAAACGATGTCAATTTCTATTTTGGCTCAAGTTATTCAACTTTTCAGTTTCTAAGAACTTTCTAATTTTTCAAAACTTTGGCTAACACCCTAAATTTTCGAAAAATTTCGCCATAACCTCCCGTGTACGGGAGCACCGAGCAAATCCCGAAATCGCCATATAGATCTCTCCAATCCAAAAAGAAAAAGAAACAGCCAAGTGGCAAGCCAATCGGCTCATAAAATCATCATACCCAAGCAAAACAGTGAATATGTACATATTTGTCGGGCATACAATTTTATTCCTCTTCTCTAGCCTCCTTGCTATGACCTGTTCAATATATCGTATATGTATATTTTCATATAACGCCTATATATACATTTTCTTATAATGTATATATATTATATAACGTTTATATATTTTAAACCACGCATACATATATTTTCATACATCGTATATTTATATTTTCCTACAACGCCCATATATATATTTTCATACAACTCTTTTATATATTCATTCAACGCATATATAATTTCACACAACGCATGTATAAGCCAAAAATAATATTATTAGCGAACTAATATATTTCCATCGTATGACAATTATATATATTCCATATATACGCTAAAAATGATAATTTTAGCGAACTAGTATTTATTTCAAGGTATGACTATTTTATATACTCATATATGTGTTAAAAATGTTATTTTTAACAAACTACAATTCATTTCAACGTATGACTATTTTTAATACTTTACATACATGATAAAAATGTTATTTTTATCGTTCAAGGAATTTATTTCAAACATGAATATTTCATATACTTCATACGTACAATAAAAATGTTATTTTTATTGTTCAAACAATTTATTCAACATATGAATGTTTCATTTACTTCATACGTACAATAAAAATGTTATTTTTATTGTTCAAACAATTTATTCAACATATGAATGTTTCATTTACTTCATATATACGATAAAATGTGAATTTTATCGTTCAAACAATTTATTCAACATATGAATATTTTATTTACTTCATATATACGATAAAATGTGAATTTTATTGTTCAAACAATTTATTCAACATATGAATATTTTATTTACTTCATATATACGATAAAAATGTGAATTTTATCATTCAAACAATTTATTCAACATATGAATATTTTATTTACTTCATATATATGATAAAAATGTGAATTTTATCGTTTAAACAATTTATTCAACATATGAATATTTTATTTTTCATATACACAATTGTAATGGCGCGTTTTGTTAGCTGTCGAATAATTAATTTATTTAATTATTAAATATCGATTGGGCGATATCGATGACTTGAATTAAATAATATTGAATATTTAATTAAAATAAATAATATAATAATATATTATAATGTCAAAATAATCGAAAATCACCGAATTCACAATACTGTGTGAATTGGATCAGCTAAAATATTTAATTCAGTTTAGAATTGAATTTGAATAACGAATCGATTTAATAATCGACGTTAAAACGTATTAATTATATTATAATTAAAATAGAGCGCGTAACGACGCGACAGTTCGTTATTTGGCGATTTAGACTTCAAGTGGGTGTACAGGGTTCGTTTTAAATCGGATTGCTGTGAAATAAGAAACGTGTGGAGCTGGTGGAGTATATCTTTCTAGTGGAAGAGAGAGATCGGGATTTCGTTGTGTGGATTTTGAGTTACGTCCAAATCAAAATATCAGAAATGCAGCGCCCTGACCATAACGATTTAATTATATTTTAAATAGGGATTTAAATAGGAATCGAGCGTCGATATAACTCTGACAAGGCAATATCGAGTTGTAAATATTTACAGGAATAGTCTAGAGCTGTACGGCATTACACTGTGAATACAGACGATAATAATTAATTTTAAATATTTAATTTAATTATATTTGAATATATTTATATATTTAAATAGGCTATTTAGAGCGTTAAAAATAGCCACTTTTGCATGCGGAGTCGGAATTCGACGAAACCAGTTTCGTTGGGACCGTAATGTCGAGTTCTAACTACATGTCCAGTTTGGTGATTTTTAGGTATCGTATATAGTCGCTCGGATTTTTAGAAGTCAGATACAAGAAGAGATTGGCGAAAATAAAATATAAAATAAATTCAAAAATATCTCCCCTCATTTTCTATGGTCACAAACAAGCCACACATCATCAGTTCACAACCACAAGTGCTACCAACCCAACGCAGTGTATATTATCAGCATACAGAAAGAAAATCCTCATACAAGAAAACAAAATAAATTCAAAATAAATACAATCAAATTCCTAAAATACCAAAACTCATATCACTTCACTCCTCAGAGCTGCCTCTTCGATTCTGTGTTACTCTTGTGGGTTGCGATTCAGTTTCGGGGTGGTTGGGTTTGTCGACAGTGAACTAGGGATGTACCTAGTGAGAGATTTAGGTTGTAATTCGAGAGATGAACGATGGATTCGAGTTCATGGATGAGAGGCGCATCGGGTGGGGTCGGAAAGGGGATGCTCGGTGGTACTTAGGGCGGCGCGACGCTGTTGAGCCCACCTGGAACGGGGAAGTCGAGTTCGACGAGAGGGTGTGGGGTAGGTGCGGATGTTGATGAGTAACTCGATGGTGGAGGCGGCGATGTTGGCGGTGGTCAGAATGACGAGAGGAGGTCGGTCAAAAGGGGCGGTCAACGGTGGATTTTTGGGATCGAAGTATACTGTAGGAGGAAGTTTGATTTGGGGAGGAAAGAAAAGTGGTTCGGGTCCGATTTAAATGAAGGGTAAGTGGGCCGATGTGGGATCATAGGGGTTAAGGCCCATCTAAGAAATACCAAGTTTTATTTTATATATTCAATTGTATACAAAACTGCAGAATGCGATATCTTGGTCATACAAGATCGGATTGACGAACCGCAAGTTGCGTTGGGATCGTATGGACGGACACTACACGATGGAACTGACTGGAAGTCCATCGGAGCTCGTTACAATTTATGGAGAAATAAATTGTCCGTCCGAATCAAATCAAGCGATGGTTATCGTCATTGACGATGATCGTTCAATGTGAGTAAAACTCACCAACTCTATATAGTTCTATTTTTACAACGTGTTCTTAGAACTGTTAATTATCTGTTGTTTGACTGTGTGTTGACTGTTTGATTGAACTGCTAGTCAGTTAGTGGAAATTTTATATATATGTATATATATATTTATAAACCGTTAATTATTTATATGTGATTCTGTTTATCAGAATATTATACTGGTGTTGTTTAACATCTGTGGATGCAGGGAAACAGGTTGGAGGAATCCAACAGGATTTCTCAACAGTATTTTACTGTGATTTTTATAGTGTGATATATAATGTGAAGTATATAATCTGTATGACTATGTGTGGTGGGACGATATTTATTGTTGTTATATGGTGTGTTGAAGACCATGAGAAATACCAGACTGTAGGAGAGGGGTTTTCAAAGTATATTTTGAAAATAGTTTATTTATATAAAATCAAGGGATTATATATATATATATATATAAGAAAAAGGATTTTCGAATATTAAGGAATATAGTTGGTAAAACAAATATAAAAGAGTTTTATTTGTAAATCAATATAAGGGAATATATATGTTAATCGAATATAAAAGGATATATTTGTTAGTCAAAATATAAAGGAATTATATTCGTTAGAACAAATATAAAGGATATTTATTTAGAGATTAAATAAATAGAATATTATAAAGGGTATTTATTTAGAGATTAAATAAATAGAATTAAACTAAAGAAGATATTTATTTGTTAAATAAATAGGAGTTAACCAAGTGAATTGGTCGAGTTAACCAAGTGAATTGGTTGAGTTAAACGAAGTGAATTAGTTAAGTTAAACTAAGTGGTTAATCAAAGTGAATTAGTTAAGTTAAACTAAGTGGTTAACCAAAGTAAATTAGTTAAGTTAAACTAAGCGGTGAATCAAAGTGAATTTTTTAAGTTAAACTAAAGGATTAATCGATGTGAATTAGTTAAGTTAAACTAAAGGATTAATCGATGTGAATTAGTTAAGTTAAACTAAAGGATTAATCGATGTGAATTAGTTAAGTTAACTAAGCGGTTAATCGAAGTAAATTAGTTGAGTTAAACTAAGTGAACCGGCTAGAGTTAATCAATGTGAATTAACTAAGTTAAACTAAGTGGATTAGTTCAGTTAATCGAGACAAGTAAATCAAGTTAGGGTAAACCATTTGAGTTAACCAGTTAGAGTTAACCATTTGAGTTAACCAGTTTGAGTTGATCAGTTAGAGTTGATCAGTTAAAGTTGACCAGTTAGAGTTGACCAGTTAAAGTTGACCAGTCAGAGTGGATCAGTTAGAGTTATCCAAGTAGAGTTAATCGAGTAGAGTTATCGAATATCACATATCCGAAGTAGAGATCGAATATAGGGTATTCGAGAGAAGAGTAATCGAATATAGTTTATTCGAGTGGAGAAATCAAATGTTATTCATTTGAGAAGAGTTATCGAATATAGTTTATTCGAGTGGAGAAAATCAAATGTTATTCATTTGAGAAGAGTAATCGAATATTGTTCATTCGAAGAGTTAATCCGAAGGAGTTATTCGAAGTTAGTTAATCCAAAGGAGTTATTCGAAGTTAGCTAATCCAAAGGAGTTATTCGAAGTTAGTTAATCCAAAGGAGTTAGTCGAAGAGTTAATCGAATATAGTTATTCAAAAGAAGGTGTAAATCGAATATAGTCATTCGAGTAAAGTTAAAAGAGTTAATCGAATTTAGTTATTCGAAATGAGTTGTTCGAATTTGATATTTGAATAGAGTTAAACACATTAGAGTGATTCGAATTACTTATTCAAATAGAGTTAAACACGTAAGAGTTAATTGAATATTAGTTATTCAATTAGAGTTAAATCGAATTTAGTTATTCGAAAGGAGTTAATCAATTTGAGTTAAGTTAATCGATTTGAATTAAGTTGAATCGAAATGGAGTAAATCGATTAGAATTAAGTTAATCGAGTTAGAGTAAATCGAATATTGGTTATTCGAAGGTAAGTTATTCGAAGGAGTTAATCAAATGAGTCGATCCAAAGGAGTTAGTCGAATATTAGTTATTCGAATAGAGTTAAAGGAGTTATCGATTTTAGTTTGATCGAAAGGAGTTATCGATTAGTAAATCGAAAGGAGATTTTCGAATATAGCATATTCGAAAGAAAGAGATCGAATATTGTTTATTCGAAAGAGAGAGATTTCGAATATGAGTTATTCGAAGAGAGATAATCGAATATAGGTTATTCGAAGAAGAGTTAATCAAATAGAGATTACTCGAAAGAGAGTTATACGTCAAATTCAATTATAGCGAATTCGGGAAAGTACTATTTACTTTCCAGGGTTTAAATCAAGATTTAGTTATTGATTTAGAAATTAGGTGTCTGTTAAATTATTCGAGTTAGGAGATAAAGTTATAATTTAGGATTAGATATTGCAGAAGTAGGAATTATAACGTTATAGTTATAATCAAACGTTTTCATATAAGAAGTAGATTCGTAACCTGAATCCGGGAATTTGCGTAAACAGATGATTGGAAAAAGTGAGTGACGAGCTTCATCTATTTCACAGTAAAGGACGTTGTTCAATTAAGGTCTGAGAGGTAATTATACCCCAACTTGATTGACTTCAGAATTGACAAAGGAATAGTTGTGGTTCGGTAGAAAAGGTTGATTTGAAATATAGTTAAGTAATAAGCGATTAATGGATTAAGCGTAACGATGTTTTATACAATGTTCATTGGAAATCCATAAATGAGTTTTGGAAACGTTTTCCAAATATAGTCAGATATGTTTTCTAAACATAGAAAATGAAATGTTTTCATGATAAGAATTTAAGAAATAGAGTTAAGCAAATTCAGAAACTAACTGGAGAGGGTAAGTTGAACGGTTTTCTAAGTAACGGTCTGATGTTGGTTTCGACCTTCCGGATTGATACTTAGAGAATTGTTCTCATACTAGTTACAGTTAGGGACTGATAGTTGCGAAATAATAGTGATGTGAAAATAAGCTATGGAAATGTTTTCCAATGATTAATAACATATATTTTCTAAATATATGAAATAAGGAAATATGAACATATGATGATTGATCGATCGAATTTCCATTTGGAAATAAGATCGTTGTTTGTACACCGACATGTTTTCATTTGATAGTTGAATCACAGACTATCAAAGTTTTTACCATTTTAACGTTGTTAATATGGAGAGACCGGTTGGATTATTATCCAAAGAACCACTCTGTATCGGCATAAGCGTTGCGAGCAATTTATGCCAAAGATAAATTGAAGACAGAGTAAAGTGCAAGGGCTGTTGTATAAGTCTTAAATAACAGTGACTAAGATGGATATACTGAATAGTGCCTTCGGTTTGTCCAGTCCCAGGACAACGTATATGGAAGAAGGTCTGACAGAGTATATCCAATGGATCGCGTAAGTTGATCTATTCAAACGTATTCACGTTTGGTGGCGGAGGAATTCATTTCTCTTAGCTATATACCCGTGTTATTTTTGGATAAGTCAATTTGTGATTTGGCGGGTATGACGATGTGGCATTCAAAGTGAATGGTGATCAGATGTTCTGAAGATAGACGTAGCTTCTAGCCTCACACCGGGAAGTAACAAAAGTTGGGCTAGGCAGCATGGCTAGTTGCGTCATCCCCAAGCAGGGTGTATTGTCACCGATCTAGGGAATATTCATATTTATACTTCTTTTTGATTCTGTATCTTCGGATGACGGTTTGATGGCCTATAACCGTGGTGGCAATATATTCGCGACACTCAAGCTAAATGAGTGAGCGGTCATGTGTGGCCGGGTTGCAAGACGTTCTTGTTGAACCCTGAGTGTATCACCTCTAGAGTACACTATTCAGAAGGTGCACCCATACCTTGTCTGTTGGAATCCATTCTCCGTTAAGCGCCCTGCGGTTTATGATTTTATACTATGTATGTAGAACGTGAGATGCAAGCGTTTCTGCTAGATTGATACCTATTTGTACTTAGACATTATTATAATATCACAATGATATTGCTTGTCAAAGTTGTTTAGATACTCATAAGGAAAAACCCGTTCCGTATTCACGGCGTGGTCTTATGAGATATCCTATACCTGTTTTTAAACTATTTTACTCATACCAGTCCCATGACTGACCCGGAGTTTACTTTGTTGTTTTCCCTAAACTCTTGGGTGCCTAAATTTGTACGGGCAGTCAAGTAGTCGGGATTTACAGATATACTTGGAGTGCTTGGAGCAGGAGGCTGCAGGATTTTATAGCTATAGTTATTTCCGCTGTGTTGTAAGTGTTGTACTCTGATAAGGGCTATTGTATATATATAACTGTTTACTTCAAAGCTATGTTATATATTATATGTTATTCGTTCCGCTGTGAGATTCGTGTTACTCTGAAGATTCTGATGTTCTTCTTCTTCTTCTATTCTATTAGTTCTATCTTTTCTTTCTCACCTTCTAAATTCTTTCACTAACGTCTCGGAATTTTCGACTCTCGAGGAGTCGAAAATTTCCACCCGTTACAGTTGGTATCAGAGCTTAAGTTAAGAATTACTTGGCTCTGTGGCGTGACTCGGTAGAGATAGGGTTAGTAATACCCTAGACTGAGATTGAGTGTATATATACGAGTGCGTATTTGTATTTGATATAAAAGTGGTTTTATATTGTGGAGATTCATTGGTTGAGTTGTTTATAAGTTCTGGTCGATCAGTTTGATCCACTGTATCGGTAGGAGTTAATAAACACTCAAATACGATGGGTCGTCACGATATGTTTTGAAAGAGGGTAAGTGAATTTAACTTTACCCAAAGTATATTTTGATATAGAGATATATATATATCAAAATTATAATATATTAGATATATGGGTTGTTATTATAATCAAGTAAGATTATAAAGTGAAATGGTTATAAATAACCAATCAGATTCATATAAGTAAAGTATATAAAATCAGATGAGTAAATCTGAAATTAAATCAGAATTGGAATTAAAATAAGGAAATTTTAAGTTCCTGGGAGAATTTGAAAATGTTTTTCAATTCAAAATAAATATTGTATTGAACTCACCTGGATGATTGGAAAATAATTCCGAGGATGGATCGATACATCGTCGGTGTAATTTTCGAGTTTCTAAGTGGCGGATTACTACCAATGGTTTTGTTTTCAAATGATGTTTAGGAAAACAAGTTGTTTAGAAATTCAAAAGTTTTGAATTGGTGTTATGGTTTGAAATTGATTTGAAATAAACCCAGGAATTTTGAATGCTGGAGTTAAAAATTTAACTAATAAAGTTAAATGGATTGAGAAGACATAAGTGAATAAATACCTTGGAATTTAAACTTGAACCAAGTTAAATAAATCAGGATTTGGTTAGAGAATAATCTGGATTGGAATTAAGTTGATGGGTTAAGAGTTTGAAATCTGATATTGGAGTTTGAATAGAATAACTTGGATAGAACCAAGTGTTTGAGTTGAAGGTTGGATTGAGATGACATTGGTATATGTTGGGTTGATAACAGGTGAAAGTGATAAGAGTTGATATGCCCGATAAAAAGGTACAGGTTTATTTTTGATATAAGCATGAGATTTGTGAGCCGAATTGGCAAGCCGCTTGGCTGTTTGATTTTCTTTCGGGTTGGAGAAGGCCTAGAGAGGCGAGTTGTGGTTTTACCGATAGGGCTGTACAAAGGAGATTATGGCGAAATTTTCCGAAAATGTAAAGTGTCAGAAAATTTTCAGAATTTTTGAAAATTTTAGTTAGTCGGAAGAATAAATATTTTAGTCGATATTAAGTGGTTCGGTTGAAATCAGAAATAAGGGGTAAACCAATCTTAGGAGTCCCAATATATAGGGTCAACCTCTAACTTAGCAATTTCGAGGACGAAATTATTTTAAGGGGGGAAGTCTGTAATGGCGCGTTTTGTTAGCTGTCGAATAATTAATTTATTTAATTATTAAATATCGATTGGGCGATATCGATGACTTGAATTAAATAATATTGAATATTTAATTAAAATAAATAATGTAATAATATATTATAATGTCGAAATAATCGGAAATCACCGAATTCACAATACTGTGTGAATTGGATCAGCTAAAATATTTAATTCAGTTTAGAATTGAATTTGAATAACGAATCGATTTAATAATCGACGTTAAAACGTATTAATTATATTATAATTAAAATAGAGCGCGTAACGACGCGACAGTTCGTTATTTGGCGATTTAGACTTCAAGTGGGTGTACAGGGTTCGTTTTAAATCGGATTGCTGTGAAACAAGAAACGTGTGGAGCTGGTGGAGTATATCTTTCTAGTGGAAGAGAGAGATCGGGATTTCGTTGTGTGGATTTTGAGTTACGTCCAAATCAAAATATCAGAAATGCAGCGCCCTAACCATAACGATTTAATTATATTTTAAATAGGGATTTAAATAGGAATCGAGCGTCGATATAACTCTGACAAGGCAATATCAAGTTGTAAATATTTACAGGAATAGTCTAGAGCTGTACGGCATTACACTATGAATACAGACGATAATAATTAATTTTAAATATTTAATTTAATTATATTTAAATATATTTATATATTTAAATAGGCTATTTAGAGCGTTAAAAATAGCCACTTTTGCATACGAAGTCGGAATTCGACGAAATCAGTTTTGTTGGATCCGCAATGTCAAATAGTTGTTAGATTCCAAGTTTCGTGATTTTTAGAGTCACTGTGTGACCGTAGGGATTTTTAGAGTGGAAAATAGACAGTATTTCGACAGTTAAAAATACGCTGTGTGAGCATGCGGAGTCAGAATTCGACGAAACCAGTTTCGTTGGGACCGTAATGTCGAGTTCTAACTACATGTCCAGTTTGGTGATTTTTAGGTATCGTATATAGTCGCTTGGATTTTTAGAAGTCAGATACAAGAAGAGATTGGCGAAAATAAAATATAAAATAAATTCAAAAATATCTCCCCTCATTTTCTATGGTCACAAACAAGCCACACATCATCAGTTCACAACCACAAGTGCTACCAACCCAACGCAGTGTATATTATCAGCATACAGAAAGAAAATCCTCATACAAGAAAACAAAAGAAATTCAAAATAAATACAATCAAATTCCTAAAATACCAAAACTCATATCACTTCACTCCTCAGAGCTGCCTCTTCGATTCTGTGTTACTCTTGTGGGTTGCGATTCAGTTTCGGGGTGGTTGGGTTTGTCGACAGTGAACTAGGGATGTACCTAGTGTGAGATTTAGGTTGTAATTCGAGAGATGAACGATGGATTCGAGTTCATGGATGAGAGGCGCATCGGGTGGGGTCGGAAAGGGGATGCTCGGTGGTACTTAGGGCGGCGCGACGCTGTTGAGCCCACCTGGAACGGGGAAGTTGAGTTCGACGAGAGGGTGTGGGGTAGGTGCGGATGTTGATGAGGAACTCGATGGTGGAGGCGGCGATGTTGGCGGTGGTCAGAATGACGAGAGGAGGTCGGTCAAAAGGGGCGGTCAACGGTGGATTTTTGGGATCGAAGTATACTGTAGGAGGAAGTTTGATTTGGGGAGGAAAGAAAAGTGGTTCGGGTCCGATTTAAATGAAGGGTAAGTGGGCCGATGTGGGATCATAGGGGTTAAGGCCCATCTAAGAAATACCAAGTTTTATTTTATATATTCAATTGTATACAAAACTGCAGAATGCGATATCTTGGTCATACAAGATCGGATTGACGAACCGCAAGTTGCGTTGGGATCGTATGGACGGACACTACACGATGGTACTGACTGGAAGTCCATCGGAGCTTGTTACAATTTATGGAGAAATAAATTGTCCGTCCGAATCAAATCAAGCGATGGTTATCGTCATTGACGATGATCGTTCAATGTGAGTAAAACTCACCAACTCTATACAGTTCTATTTTTACAACGTGTTCTTAAAACTGTTAATTATCTGTTGTTTGACTGTGTGTTGACTGTTTGATTGAACTGCTAGTCAGTTAGTGGAAATTTTATATATATGTATATATATATTTATAAACCGTTAATTATTTATATGTGATTCTGTTTATCAGAATATTATACTGGTGTTGTTTAACATCTGTGGATGCAGGGAAACAGGTTGGAGGAATCCAACAGCATTCCTCAACAGTATTTTACTGTGATTTTTATAGTGTGATATATAATGTGAAGTATATAATCTGTATGACTATGTGTGGTGGGACGATATTTATCGTTGTTATATGGTGTGTTGAAGACCATGAGAAATACCAGACTGTAGGAGAGGGGTTTTCAAAGTATATTTTGAAAATAGTTTATTTATATAAAATCAAGGGATTTTATATATATATATATATATATATATATATATATAAGAAAAAGGATTTTCGAATATTAAGGAATATAGTTGGTAAGACAAATATAAAAGAGTTTTATTTGTAAATCAATATAAGGGAATATATATGTTAATCGAATATAAGAGGATATATTTGTTAGTCAAAATATAAAGGAATTATATTCGTTAGAACAAATATAAAGGATATTTATTTAGAGATTAAATAAATAGAATATTATAAAGGGTATTTATTTAGAGATTAAATAAATAGAATTAAACTAAAGAAGATATTTATTTGTTAAATAAATAGGAGTTAACCAAGTGAATTGGTCGAGTTAACCAAGTGAATTGGTTGAGTTAAACGAAGTGAATTAGTTAAGTTAAACTAAGTGGTTAATCAAAGTGAATTAGTTAAGTTAAACTAAGTGGTTAACCAAAGTAAATTAGTTAAGTTAAACTAAGCGGTGAATCAAAGTGAATTTGTTAAGTTAAACTAAATGATTAATCGATGTGAATTAGTTAAGTTAAACTAAAGGATTAATCGATGTGAATTAGTTAAGTTAAACTAAAGGATTAATCGATGTGAATTAGTTAAGTTAACTAAGTGGTTAATCGAAGTAAATTAGTTGAGTTAAACTAAGTGAGCCGGCTAGAGTTAATCAACGTGAATTAACTAAGTTAAACTAAGTGGATTAGTTCAGTTAATCGAGACAAGTAAATCAAGTTAGGGTAAACCATTTGAGTTAACCAGTTAGAGTTAACCATTTGAGTTAACCAGTTTGAGTTGATCAGTTAGAGTTGATCAGTTAAAGTTGACCAGTTAGAGTTGACCAGTTAAAGTTGACCAGTCAGAGTGGATCAATTAGAGTTTTCCAAGTAGAGTTAATCGAGTAGAGTTGTCGAATATCACATATCCGAAGTAGAGATCGAATATAGGGTATTCGAGAGAAGAGTAATCGAATATAGTTTATTCGAGTGGAGAAATCAAATGTTATTCATTTGAGAAGAGTTATCGAATATAGTTTATTCGAGTGGAGAAAATCAAATGTTATTCATTTGAGAAGAGTTATCGAATATTATTCATTCGAAGAGTTAATCCGAAGGAGTTATTCGAAGTTAGTTAATCCAAAGGAGTTATTCGAAGTTAGCTAATCCAAAGGAGTTATTCGAAGTTAGTTAATCCAAAGGAGTTAGTCGAAGAGTTAATCGAATATAGTTATTCGAAAGAAGGTGTAAATCGAATATAGTCATTCGAGTAAAGTTAAAAGAGTTAATCGAATTTAGTTATTCGAAATGAGTTATTCGAATTTGATATTTGAATAGAGTTAAACACATTAGAGTGATTCGAATTACTTATTCAAATAGAGTTAAACACGTAAGAGTTAATTGAATATTAGTTATTCAATTAGAGTTAAATCGAATTTAGTTATTCGAAAGGAGTTAATCAATTTGAGTTAAGTTAATCGATTTGAATTAAGTTGAATCGAAATGGAGTAAATCGATTAGAATTAAGTTAATCGAGTTAGAGTAAATCGAATATTGGTTATTCGAAGGTAAGTTATTCGAATTAGTTATTTGAAGGAGTTAATCAAATGAGTCGATCCAAAGGAGTTAGTCGAATATTAGTTATTCGAATAGAGTTAAAGGAGTTATCGATTTTAGTTTGATCGAAAGGAGTTGTCGATTAGTAAATCGAAAGGAGATTTTCGAATATAGCATATTCGAAAGAAAGAGATCGAATATTGTTTATTCGAAAGAGAGAGATTTCGAATATGAGTTATTCGAAGAGAGATAATCGAATATAGGTTATTCGAAGAAGAGTTAATCAAATAGAGATTACTCGAAAGAGAGTTATACGTCGAATTCAATTATAGCGAATTCGGGAAAGTACTATTTACTTTCCAGGGTTTAAATCAATATTTAGTTATTGATTTAGAAATTAGGTGTCTGTTAAATTATTCGAGTTAGGAGATAAAGTTATAATTTAGGATTAGATATTGCAGAAGTAGGAATTATAACGTTATAGTTATAATCAAACGTTTTCATATAAGAAGTAGATTCGTAACCTGAATCCGAGAATTTGCGTAAACAGATGATTGGAAAAAGTGAGTGACGAGCTTCATCTATTTCACAGTAAAGGACGTTGTTCAATTAAGGTCTGAGAGGTAATTATACCCCAACTTGATTGACTTCAGAATTGACAAAGGAATAGTTGTGGTTCGGTAGAAAAGGTTGATTTGAAATATAGTTAAGTAATAAGCGATTAATGGATTAAGCGTAACGATGTTTTATACAACGTTCATTGGAAATCCATAAATGAGTTTTGGAAACGTTTTCCAAATATAGTCAGATATGTTTTCTAAACATAGAAAATGAAATGTTTTCATGATAAGAATTTAAGAAATAGAGTTAAGCAAATTCAGAAACTAACTGGAGAGGGTAAGTTGAACGGTTTTCTAAGTAACGATCTGATGTTGGTTTCGACCTTCCGGATTGATACTTAGAGAATTGTTCTCATACTAGTTACAGTTAGGGACTGATAGTTGCGAAATAATAGTGATGTGAAAATAAGCTATGGAAATGTTTTCCAATGATTAATAACATATATTTTCTAAATATTTGAAATAAGGAAATATGAACATATGATGATTGATCGATCGAATTTCCATTTGGAAATAAGATCGTTGTTTGTACACCGACATGTTTTCATTTGATAGTTGAATCACAGACTATCAAAGTTTTTACCATTTTAACGTTGTTAATATGGAGAGACCGGTTGGATTATTATCCAAAGAACCACTCTGTATCGGCATAAGCGTTGCGAGCAATTTATGCCAAAGATAAATTGAAGACAGAGTAAAGTGCAAGGGCTGTTGTATAAGTCTTAGATAACAGTGACTAAGATGGATATACTGAATAGTGCCTTCGGTTTGTCCAGTCCCAGGACAACGTATATGGAAGAAGGTCTGACAGAGTATATCCAATGGATCGCGTAAGTTGATCTGTTCAAACGTATTCACGTTTGGTGGCGGAGGAATTCGTTTCTCTTAGCTATATACCCGTGTTATTTTTGGATAAGTCAATTTGTGATTTGGCGGGTATGACGATGTGGCATTCAAAGTGAATGGTGATCAGATGTTCTAAAGATAGACGTAGCTTCTAGCCTCACACCGGGAAGTAACAAAAGTTGGGCTAGGCAGCATGGCTAGTTGGGTCATCCCCAAGCAGGGTGTATTGTCACCGATCTAGGGAATATTCATATTTATACTTCTTTTTGATTCTGTATCTTCGGATGACGGTTTGATGGCCTATAACCGTGGTGGCAATATATTCGCGACACTCAAGCTAAATGAGTGAGCGGTCATGTGTGGCCGGGTTGCAAGACGTTCTTGTTGAACCCTGAGTGTATCACCTCTAGAGTACACTATTCAGAAGGTGCTCCCATACCTTGTCTGTTGGAATCCATTCTCCGTTAAGCGCCCTGCGGTTTATGATTTTATACTATGTATGTAGAACGTGAGATGCAAGCGTTTCTGCTAGATTGATACCTATTTGTACTTAGACATTATTATAATATCACAATGATATTGCTTGTCAAAGTTGTTTAGATACTCATAAGGAAAAACCCGTTCCGTATTCACGGCGTGGTCTTATGAGATATCCTATACCTGTTTTTAAACTATTTTACTCATACCAGTACCATGACTGACCCGGAGTTTACTTTGTTGTTTTCCCTAAACTCTTGGGTGCCTAAATTTGTACAGGCAGTCAAGTAGTCGGGATTTACAGATATACTTGGAGAGCTTGGAGCAGGAGGCTGCAAGATTTTATAGCTATAGTTATTTCCGCTGTGTTGTAAGTGTTGTATTCTGATAAGGGCTATTGTATATATATAACTGTTTACTTCAAAGCTATGTTATATATTATATGTTATTCGTTCCGCTGTGAGATTCGTGTTACTCTGATGATTCTGATGTTCTTCTTCTTCTTCTATTCTATTAGTTCTATCTTTTCTTTCTCACCTTCTAAATTCTTTCACTAACGTCTCGGAATTTTTGACTCTCGAGGAGTCGAAAATTTCCAGCCGTTACAACAATCACAATCAATTTGCACAACACAATCAAACAAACAAGTCGTCCATGGTCTGTGGACGACGGGGAACAGTTCATATATGCAGTTATATAATAAATAACTGTATAAAGAAAATTAAAGTGAGGAGTTCTCACCTTTGGGGATCCACTCCACCATTTTTTATTTCTGAACGGTTCGGATTTACCCAAAATTCCAATGCGATCTTTTCCCGCTGTTCATAGTAAAAATCGCATTTTTAATATGATGTTTATTATATAAAAAATCATATTTTTATATCGCCCTACTTCTAATAAAGATTATATTTTTATATCAAAGATATTTATATTTTAAAATCAAATAGGTTTATATTTTTCAATTTAAAGAGATTTATATTTTTCAATTCAAAGATATTTATATTTTCAAATCAAAGAGGTTTATATTTTCAATTCAAAGAGATTTATATTTTCAAATCAAAGAGTTATATATTTTTCAATTCAAAGAGATTTATATTTTTCAATTCAAAGAGATTTATATTTTTCAAATCAAAGAGGTTTATATTTTTCAATTCAAAGATATTTATATTTTTCAAATCAAAGTGGTTTATATTTTCCAATTCAAAGAGATTTATATTTTTCTACAACAATGCTATTTTTATTTTCAAACTAATTCTATTTTATTTTTCAAAAAGATGTTATTTTTATTTTTAAAACAATTACATTTTTATATGTTAAAGATCAGATTTTTTTAACAAGGTTAACCACCTTTTTAACTTAATTAACAAGGGTAATTTATTAACAAACTTAGTTAAGAATTTCTTAACCTCTATTGAAGAAAATCTGGCGCGTCCCTTACTTAATGTCTTCTTCTTCCTTAATCGCTCACGCTGGAAAATGCTTCGCCCCCTTTATCCAATTTCTGCCACAACTACCTAAAGCCGGATCTCGATCCGATACAACCACGCCCACCGCCCACACGAGCGCCACCATCTCCCGCTGCTTGGTCAAACTCGAGGCCTCCTCCTGCCGTGAAACCCACTTCGATGCGGCGCTCTTTGAGCATGGATTTCGAACGCCACGAGTAACAAGAGATCATCTTCCTCATATGAAATTCAAGACTAAAACGAGCGCTACAGATTTTGTTTTATAGATTTTGAAATTAGTTTGAGGATTGGAGACAGTTAATGGAATAAATTGGGAGAAACACGGTCGTTCAAAGATGGTGAAGGCGGCTCTTTGAGCGTTGACCTTGCGTGGTGTATTTATGAGGGTTTGACCCCTTTATAAAGGATCCATTTATTTTAAATATTATTATATAATCCTTATTTTACGCGTTTAACATTCCAAACTCCAAACAAACTCCAACGACCATCACCCCTAGCTAAACACCCCCATTCCGAACACAATGGGATATGTATCATGGGCCCGTTCGACTGTTACAGTTAGTTATTCTTTAAATTAAAATATAAAACATTCAATTTTAGATTTGAACGTACATTTCAATTTACTACGGCCACATACGGACTCAAAAAATTCCCGAAAAATATTTTCTAGCTTCGTATTGACGATACGGTTCTAACAAAACTAATTTCGTCAAATTCTGAGATCGTTTGAAAAATGTCCATTTACTGGTCGATCAAAATTTATAGAAATTATCAAAACAAGTTTTCTTTCGCCACGCTCACATATTGCTTTCAAAAATTATGAATTTTGGAATCTAGCAATAACTTGACATCCCGGATCCAACAAAAGTGGTTTCATCGAAAACAAAGGTCGTTTGCAAAATTTCCATTTTTAAAGGCCATATTTTCCATAGCGACTATTCTGAATTTTCAACTGGGCATAACTTTTTATTCCCGCTATGAAATTTCAATTTTTCGGATTCACTGGAAAGATATTCTCAAATAGATTCAAATATTTTTAGTTTCGTTAAAATCCAGTTTATTTTGAATCCTGTACATTCATTTGAAATTTGAAATCGAATTTTCAAACTACTACGCCATTTTCAATTCCTTTTATAATTAAAAATAAATATTTATATTCTAACGACGACTCAAATAAATATATACGTTCCAATTCTATTCAAAATTAAATTTCTCGCCGTTATTATTTAAAATAAATCATTTTAAATATTCAAAATTCATCAAAATTGCCAAAATAAAAAATTTAAATTAGTTCAGATTTTCCGGGTTATTACAACAAATATCCTCGAATAAAATTATAATGATTTCTGGTCTGAGAGCCCTTACATCACTACCACTATGAGAATAGCTTATGATACTGTTAATTATATTCCATGTAGTTTTCTCACATTGGGTAAACCCAATACGCTATTCTCCAATACGTATTTATGTCATGACATTGATATCATGTATATTAATGATCAATGAGATGTGATCATCTGTCAATCAACATACTAGTCTCAATGTTTTATTGCTATCCTCTATAAACAATAAAACTTGACTATGGACATTTAAGAATTATAATACTTAATATATTATATAATCTCAAATTCAAGTCACTTACATGAGCTATATAATTCTGTATTATAATTCTAAGGACTTCTATTATGTTAATATTTATACTATATAGTAAATATAATATAACATAATACTTTATTCCAAATAAAATAGTAACATCAATAGTGTTATCAATCTCATTAAATGGATAGCCTCTAGGGCATAAACTCTAATAGATTCTTAGTAGAGTAATTAAATCGTATTGAGACGACATGTAGCTGATTCTTTGTAGAATAAATTAAAAGTGAAATTGCATTTGGCAAGTCGTTATAGTATAACTTAAGAGGAAACCAAACAGCTTAGAGTTATGCTTCATAATAAAAAGTGAGGGAAGTCAAAGTGCATTGGGATTGTAATATGGTGGAGAGGAACACAAAGGGTGTGCTTGGCAATCAGATTGTAAGGGATGTATCTTTGGTAGCTCAGTTTCCATGTTCAATTTTAGAAGGAATGGTTTAACACGTATTGGCCGGGGATATATTAACAAAGAGGCTTTTAAGATAACTTAAGTTTACTTATGTAATGCTAAAGTTTAGTGTTTAAACTAGTCAGGGAAAACCTATTCCAGTTATGATGGCATGCTCTCACTAGATGTCATATCCTGGTTGAGGTACTACTCACAGTGGGTGCTTGTTTGAGTATGTTACATCATCAGTCTAGGTTGCATATGTTAGGGGTTGAACAAATAAGATCAAAGACAAAGTAGGAGACTTGGTTATCTAATAAAGTAAATTTATTTTCCACTATTCTAAGACTTCGGGCCGACATCACCATATGTTAGCCTAACTTTCTAATGTATTTTTTCAATTGTAATTTGATCCTTGAATGGATATGACATTGGAGTTAACTTAAAAAATGAGTGTGATAAATATTAAGGAAAATTATTATGTAAATTGTCATGTAAATAATTTATCTACGCTACTTATTTAGATGGTTACTTATATATTGAACTCGCTTATGTATCTTTAAAATTAATCTGATAATGATGATGACTGCAGCATCATCAACATTCATTTTTGTTCTCAAATTCATAAATGTTACAATAATTTGTAATAGTACTAGAGATAGGATCTAACACTCTAGAAAATTTGGAATGTAACTTCTACAAAAATCCTAAAAGATAAACCAACTTCATACGAATATGAAGTATGATGCCCCAGAGACTGAACACCCAAATTGATTATAGGGACTGCAACACAGAGGTATTACTTATTTTTATGAGTAAATTTTCATATATTTTTAATATACATATTAGATGTCATAATGGCACATTGTTGCTCGAATATGTCAAAAGCCATAAGATTGGGAGAAAAGGCTTAACTAGTCAACTCAACTGAACAAATTAACTCGATATAAAACATTTTTATAACATAACAAATATGTACCCTCGTAGATATATATATATATATATATATATATATGTATGTATGTATGTATGTATATGTATACACACACACCCCCTCACCATCATAACAGAGCATTCTGTTAGCTTATTTCTTAGTGAGTTAACTTCAACAGGCTTTAGTAGAATGAATATTCTCCACTATTATTTAGACCTCTCTATTTATATGATTGAAGAGAAATTACACCATAGCACTATCGAATTCAGGCTCGATCGCACCATTCCCTCAATTTGATTGATTCTTGAGAAAATCACTTTCCATGCAATAAGCATACTTTTGGAGGAAGCAAGGTGTTAGAGAGAACAATCTCAGGATAGAACAATCTCAAGACATACCCAAACTAGTTGAGAAATATGCTTATGGTCGTGATACTCATCTTGTTCAAAACCACATCTCAATCTAATCTACAAAATAAAACATATGTTCATTTTAACATCAATCCACTACTTGATCAATTTGGCACCATCTATGATGGCTACTAACCAATTTACCATGTAGAACATCCAAAGGAATTACAGTATTCTAAGCGGTACAAAATTGATATTGTTTTATGTTGCACTCAGTTCCAACTTAAAACAAAGAAGTTATGATACAAAGAAAAATAGTTTGACAACACAATCTGATAGGAGTAAGCATCAAATTGAAAAATGGTCTGATATTATGTTCGCCGAATTGTGTTCATATAACCTTTTTGGTATGAAGTGTTTACTACCAAAATATATTGATCATACATAAAAAGTACATACTTTTTATGTACCTTAGACATGAAAATAACTCATGGATGAACAATTATGAAATGCACGTTTGGAGCATTAAAAACCATCGAACCGAATCAGTTGAATCAAATTTCTAGAGTACTTCGGATAGCAAGGAATCATCTTAATATAGTTCAATCATCTAATTAATCATCCAAAATTGAGTTGTGGCAGACAACCACCAAGGTTTATAACTACTAATCATATTTCTATTAACTCACATTATTGTAACCAATCCATAGCGATCTGTCAAACGTTATAGCAAACATAAATCAGAGGAATCATAAGATTACAATAAATATTGAATTAAGGACTACAAATTAAAGAACATAATTTACTCTCATTGATTTAAATCAAGTTAAAGCCCAAATATTTTGTTCTTCAGTCGTACTAGAGATTGAAACCCGAGTTTTCCTTTGTTTGTGAATTTTAAGATCATCTAAAATCCGAGTTTCAGTCTTTAATTCGATTATATATATTGTTTTTGATGTGTTTCCTTTTTGAATCAAATGATCAATTTTAATAATCTATGTGCTTGTTGTGTAAACAAAATAAAATAAATTTGGATCTACAATCAATTTAAAATTAAATCAAACACAACGCATTACGCATAGTGCCTTCCTCATGATAATGCGTTCATTCATTCTCACATAGAAGAAGCACAATCTTGGGTCTTTATTCCATGTATAAATAAAAGTGAAGAGTGTTGATTTCTTTTAGTTGTAGACAATAGGCAGAAGGACAAATTTTGAAAAAAATAGGTTGATGAACATCAAGTTTCGTTTTTAGGCTGAAATACAAACTATGACAACACGCCTGGCTACCCAGTTGAAATCGATGATTAAACCGACTTAAACCGATCAGGAAAACATATCGCTTGAGGTTACAACTAATAAGAACTGAACAAAACAACTTTTTCATTATCACTGCAATAAATTTTACATCGGAGTACAAATTATATCAAAGTACAATAATAAATACATGCACAGCGGAAAAAACAATATCAGGGTGTATCATGTACACAACGGAAAAACATAAACCCTCAGCGGAAGAATTAAAATTCTCTGGACATAGCTCTAGCATCAATCTAACACCTGCTCTGTAAATTATATGTAAGCCAAAACTACTAGGCCGCCCGTGTGAAAAATATGGGCATCCAGAGTTTAGCGAAAGAACAATAAACTATGGATCAGTCATGTGACTAGTGTGAGAACTAAAAACAATTATTTACTTTATTTTAAAGTTGGGTAAATCATAAGACCACGCCTTATAACATGGAACGGGTTTCCCCTCATGAATACCAATCATAATATACTCGCGATGCTTTTTGAAAATGATGTTACCATATGACTCGCATCCGATCACACAATGCAACACATACCAAAGGAGCAAGTTTTGCCTTATGATAACCAAACATGCTTAGCACACAAAAGTCTCTTTTATTATCACTAGTGCATAGTGTGGAAATCAATTTCAAAAGTAAATTTATCAATCTTAGAAGACGTAGGTACCATATATTACGTCTATATAGAAAGATTACAACTAAAGACGTAAAGGTTCGTGCTGGAAATTGGGTTCCATCGATGACCAAGGAAAAGGATCTTCACTAACCGTGATTCGGAACACCTCTAGCAGGATGTCCCAGGATCAACAAATGCTCCTTCAATATCAGTAAAGCTGGCCGAACTATACCAACTGATGTTTGGGTTTCTCCTGAACGTAACGTCCTTTGGTCGTTACCGACCATCATCTGAGGCGCCTCGATCTATGATCCACATAAGTAAATTGCCTGGACTCCACACCATGGCATCACTTCTTAAATATAAGCCAACATTTGTCCTTAACTCTGCGATACTTTATCCCGTTTCGACTCGTTACCGATTGTGAGGTCCTGAAGTCACGTTTTACACAAATAACTACTTTCCAACAAAAAGCTTTGATCATCAATAACTCATCACTTAGCATGCCATATTGTCAATTCACAACATATAATCAGTGTCTGTTAATATATAACCCTTTGAGTACAAAAGTCTCAGAGGAGAGTGTTAAGCTAAAAGGATAAATCCTCCACCACCAGCTGATATATCATTATTAGAAACCAATTGGTTATGCCATAAAATACAATGTCAGACACACATCCATTTACAAGTTCGTTCTGGGTTGTGAATGAAACCAAAGGTACCTTATTCCTCGTCCAATAAAGGAGAGAGGCCTTTGCAAATCCAAACAATCAACATGTGTGTCCCGACCATTGCCACTTATAATGTCGTCCTGGGTGTACACCGGTCTTCAACCATCGTCTTCAAGTATCTTCAATATTCATCATATAGTTATTCAGAATGGGTTGAAACCTGGTCTTTCTGAATAACTAGCGCATCTTTACAAACCATAATTGATATAAAAAAATATCAGGAGTCTCATTCCATCTCAGAATATTCTTTTACTCAAATCATTCATTAATTTGGGCATACCTATTTAAATCTTATCAAAGATTTACATTCTTTAGACTCTTGTTTAAATCTTTCCCTTGGAAATCATTTCAAAAGATTATAAAATCATATTTCACAAACTTAAATCAAATCAAGTTTTCTACTCTTTATCAGGTTATTAAATCTTGCAAAAAAGGTAATTTCTCAAATCATTATCCCATGCCTATCCTATTCGTCCCATGGAGCAAAACTGGCAGTACTCCATATCTAGTTGCCCTCGTATTTTAGTAGTTTGATTACCTTCTATCATTTCAAATCCGGTTGAAGATTTCAATTATCTTTACGGGAAAACATATTTATCCCAAACTGTAACAGCCCGCATTTTACATATCAGAGGATCGTAAAAATATTTTTATTTAGTTCCCTGAGGGTTGGATCATTCTCATGTTTTGATATGTTGGTCATGGGGATGTGAGACATGTCTATAATTTTTACTAATTTTATTTATGACCATTTTTCCCCTATCAGTTTCGTATAGGGGATAACTTTTGACTGGGATTAATTCAGGTGTTGAGATCAATTTCATTGGAAAGGAAATGGCATTGCCAACTCCGTAGAGTGGTTACATTAAAGATTTGGTTCAACGGTTCAGGAGGAACCGCTGTTTTAAGGTTTAACAATTCTTGTTCATGTTTTGTAGACCATTGATGGGCTAATTTGGAGTGGCCCATTAATGGGCTGGTGGGAGGCTATAAATAGGGGATTGGAGGCATGGAGAATAGTTTACTTTTTTCATTCTCTCATTTGGTTGAGCTCATGATCCTCCTTGCTCAATCAAATACACCTTTCCATCATTAAAATCTAGATCTAGGGAAGAAGGTTGAAGATCTACATCAATCGAAACTAGATCTATATCAAGTGAAGGGAGATTTCATCAAATCAAATTGTTTGAGGATCATTCTTTGCTGTTCGGATTGAGCATTTGGTGGTTTTGTGTTGTTTTGAAGATTTGGTGAGTGATAGACATCTCTCACACGGATTCAATCAAGTATATGGATTGTTTGAACTTGTTTTCATCATTTACATGTTTTCACCAAGATCTACATCATGGTAAGTATAATTTCATTTGAATCACCATAGGATCTAATCTACCAACTTAAAACCGGTAATTTCTACGTTAACTCATAAGTTTATGCAAGTTTGATCCATCATTTTAGTGTATTCATTGATTTATCATGATTTAGTGAATTTTATATTAATAATGATGATTAAGTGTTGTTATTGATTTCATGAAGTGTTTATGGTTGAATTAGATGATTTGGATGAGTTGATTTCATCGAAGTTGTCGTTTGGTGGTGATTTGGTAAAGATTGGTGCTATTTTGGTCAAATCTGGAGTCGGGTCGTTTTTGATAGGTTAGGTCATTTTTCTTGTCCTCCAAGAAATGATTCAGGTCGTCGTTCGCATAAGAGTAGCTCAGGACGTTGGGGAAAGGCTTTTGGATTGTTGGAACGAGCTAAGGAAGGGTCGTTGAGGCTTGGATCGCATGGAGGAGGCAGGTGTGAAACAAAGTCAAGTTGTTGTCTCTGGCCATTGAAGTTAGATCGTGTTATGTTAAAGAAAGGCGGATCTGAGTTGAACTTTAGGTCGTTGAAGCCTTAGATCGTTGGGATAAACGAGAAATGACGTGGCAGTAGATGATTGGTCAGACCGGTGGGAGCATTGAAGCTCAGGTTGTTCATATGGGTTGGTTCGATCCACAAAGAAGCAAGGCGGGTCAGACACAGTAGGTCATTGGAGATTTTAAGGTAGTCAGGTCGTGGGCTTCTGAAGGAGGTTAGGTCGCATGCACTTAGATCGGTTGAGGAGTTGGGTTGGCTATAGTGTGGGATGATGGTTGGAATTGGGAGGGCTCTATGGTAGGGACGTGAAACGACCTGGTGAAGCTTTAGGTCGCAGAATGACCTGAGGTAAGTTACAGCATTTGTAAACGCTGTGAATGAAGATAGAAAGGCTGTGATTTGTTTTTCGTAGCTTAAAGTACGGAAATGCTATGAAACGGAATATCGATCAAATGGGGTATATTTTGGGTCGACGATGATTGTGACTTTGAAGTCGGTTCAAGTAGGAATGTTTGCAGTGTTGTGATGCGTTCGTTGATCGTTGAAATGTAATGAATGTGATGATGACTCAAAGTGATGAGTTGATGGATAATGGTTGCTCGAGAGGGTCGCTTGAGCTATGAATGGTGATCGGGTTGGATGACTAAAGATGTTGAAGGTTGAGAGATTATTGTTGTCTTAGGTTCTAGCAGGCTCAAAGCAGGGGTATAATTGGAGCACCTAAAAGACTGGATGGTTGCTAGTCGAGTACTCTGGGTATCGTTAAAAGGCCTAGATACGTATCATTGAAAGGCGTATGGAGTTTTTGTTAGATCCGGGGTTACCATTAGCCCTTGACATTTGACAGGGTTGGCTGTCATACGATTAACGTTGGTTTCGAAGCAAGATAGGCAGTGATAGCCAGAGTCGTGAATATTGGTTGTTTTTCTTGTACCATCTCACATAAGTTGTTTGACGTCGAAGGAGATGTTTCTTGGGTGCTTGTCGGATGTTGGTTTAGGCCTTCGGGGCTTGTGCTTGGGGGATGTTGATCTCGATTATGATTGTTTACGTGGGATATGACTAGTTGCTATCATTGTTGTTGCCTATTACACTTGATTGCCATGGATGTATTGTTGTTGGTTACCTCTGATTGCCATGGATGTATGGTTGATTCTAAATGCTTGTTGTAAAGGCTATCACTGTTAGATGTGGGGAAGGCGAGGTTGGGTTCTTCTCTAGTGTTTTGGTAGATTGGTTGGTTAATCTGCCTATTGTCATATACTTTATTGAAGATGTTAGAAATATTTTTTATCGCTTACTAAGGTTGTTTTCTGACTCAAGGCTTTAAGTTTCCTCATATTACCTTGGGCTGTTCATCCGACTTTGGATGGGCGGACTGAGTAGCAGGTTACATATGATAGATCTTTATGAAGACGATGATGTTGTGCAGTGGCGAGCTGGAGGATGATGTATTACTTTCCTACTATCTAATATCTGTTAATTCCGTTGTTTGATGTTTGATTGTGAGTGTTGTACTGAGGCGAATTTTTACAGACACTTATGTTGTAATCGAAGGATGTATGGATATACATTCTAGTTGTTATGAAAGTTCAAGTTTCTACTAAAAAATGCTTCACTATTATTGCATATTGTATATATTCTATTATATATTATCCTTGCCCTGTGAGTTATACGACAGGTTCCATTTGTGTTTACTTGCCCGATGATCGTCCACATCTGCTTGTCACGTCCTTAAGTGCATTATTTCCCTTGATAAGTGCAGGAGTTGTGGGCGGTCGTCTTATTTGGTATCAGAGCTCTGGTTAAACGATTTTAGTCAAAGTTCAAAGATGTAATAACTATGAGAGTCGAATTTGTAGATTTCTGATGGACGTATACTATATGTATTAGTGTACAGTATAATAGCGTTTGAACTCCATTTGCAGTTTTCTCAGGTGTGGACTAATTATTCTATTTTTAGATTTAGAATGTGTTTTCGATCTTAAGGTATATTGCTAGGGAGGAGTCTTATCCTGGAGGGGGAGATAGAGGTATTCCATATTACCCAGCTATGTTCGAAGCTGTGATGGCAGTGAACATGAGGAGAGTACCCGCTCCAGGAGCAGCCGCGGTAGATGTCGGGGTTCAAGTGCCTAGAGTGGTGGACTTCGTGAAGCTATGAAAAGACTTCACTACTCTAAGAGAGAGCCTTTTAAGGGGATGAATTTGATTGTAGAGATTCAAGGGTGGCCTGATACTTGCATTCATATCTTTGGAGACTTGTGTATAGATGATGCAATGAAGAGGAAGCTTGCATCAAGACAATTGCAAGGCAGAGCCATGGATTGGTGGAACTCTGTTACTTTGGAGACTCCGGAAGATGAGATCACATGGGATCAGTTCCGACTCAATTTTGAGATGAAGTATATCTATACTGCTCAAAAGTCAGTTCTGTTCAGGAAGTTTGTGGAGATGAAACAAAATGGTCGACCATTGTTAGAGTATGTTTCAGAATTTGAACCTTTGTCCAAGTATAATCGTTCATATGTCGAGACTCCATACCAGAAGAAGGAGAAGTTCATCATGAGATTGCGTTCCACTTGGGTTTGGAACATGAGATTTATGATAGACCTTTGGTTGTGACTAATCTAGTTGGGGGTTCATCCAGTATTTGTATGCTTTGTCATGGTCTTGTGTTATCGAGTCATGGTTGCTCTTTTGTGTATGATTTCTTTGTTTCAAACTTCGTTGGGTTTGGGTTCATCTTGGGCATGGATTGGCTCAAGAGGTACGCAGCAAGAGTGAATTGCGAGAAGCTTGAGGTGAGAGTCAAGGATGTGGAATGGCGAAATGTTTTGATTAAATGTAAGCCCAAAGATGGTGTCTTCTTGACCTTTTTGTATTCGCTTGTGATTCCATAGGAAGACTTATCATCTATGTTGATCACTAATGAGTTTGAGGATGTCTTTGAAGAGGTCAAAGGTTTGCCGCCGCATCATAAGATTGAGTTCAGAATCAATTTGGTCGAGGGTGTTAGACCTATCGTTATGCCTCTTTGATGGATGACGCCTAAGGAACAGGGAGAGTTAGAGGTGCAAGTACGTGACCTTTTGGGAAAAGGATTTATGTGGAGAAGTGTTTCCAAATAGGGTGCACCAATTGTGTTTGCAACCAAGGATGATGGCTCGCTGGGATTGTGTGTGGATTATCGTGATCTGGACAAGGTGACCAAGAAGAACAAGTATCAGTGGCCAAGGATTGATGAATTGTTTGATCAGCTTCACGAAGCCAAAGTGTTTTCTCAGATGTATTTGGCAATGGGATTCCCCCAATTGAGGGTGGAAAAGGATAGTGTGCCGAAGATTGCTTTTAGAACACCATCCAGTTTCTTCGAATGGTTGGTGATGCCATTTTGGTTGACTAACGCGCCAGTGTATTTTGTGGATCTTATAAATAGAGTTTTCAGAGATCAGTTGAACAAGTTCCTTCTTGTGTTCGTGGATGATATTCTGGTTTATTCCTCAAATGAGGAAGAGCATAAGACGTACTTGTGAGTTGTTTTGGAAATCTTGTGAAAACATCAGCTGAGAGCTAACTTTTCGAATTATAGAAGAGCGAAGTGAGGTTCTTAGGCCATGTAGTTTCTGGAAATGGAATAGCGGCCGACCCCGCTAAAGTGGCAGCAATCCAGCACTGGGATAAACTTGAAAATTCAATAAAGGTGAGAAGTTTGCTTGGGTTAGTGGGATATTATCGTCGTTTTATAAAGGATTTTTCCAAGATAGTTGCACCATTAACAGGATTGACGAAGAAGAACCAAGTATTAATATGGGATGCAAAGTGTGAGCAAACTTTGGAACCCTAAAAGTGAGACTGACGAATGCTCTTGTTTTGATGATTCCAAGTGGGAATGAAAAGATAGTGGTATATACCGATGCTTGTGGTACTGGGCTTGGAGCAGTGCCGATGCAAAAAGATAGAGTTATGGCCTGCGCGAGTCGACGACCGAAGCTGCATGAAAGGAAATACCCAACTCATGATTTAGAGTCGGCGGCAATCGTTTTTGCTCTGAAGATGTGGAGAAATTAGTTATTGGGAGTTCGATTCGAGTTTTTTACGGATCACAAGTCATTGAAGTATCTTTTCTCCCAAAAGGATTTGAATCTTCGGCAGCAACGATGGTTAGAGTTTCTGGCATCGTATGATTTTAGTATAACCTATACTCCTGGTAAAGGTAACGCAGTGGAAAATGTGTTGAGTCGAAGACATGCAAGTTTTGTAGCAACGTTTTCAGAATGGAAAAGCCTCGAGTACTTGGCAGGATTCGATTTCAGACCAAATTGGAACCTGAAGTATTGGCAAGCATATCGATAAGACCTACTCTCATCGAAAGGATTGGTGAGGGCCAAAAGCGTGATGCAAAGCTTGTCGAGATTATCCAGAAGTTGGAACCGGAGGATAAAGAGTTCTAGGTCAATCGAGAAGGTTGGCTTCGAAAGCAAGGACGACTGGTTGTTCCTGATATCGACGGATTGAGAGACGAGGTTCTGAGGGAATGTCATCACTCAAAGTTGATGATTCATCCTGGTGGTAATAAGATGTATCAGGACATGAAGCAAGCCTACTACTGGAAAGGTATGAAGAGGGATGTTGGAAAGTTTATTTCCAAGTGCATGAACTGCCAATTGGTGAAAGATGAAAAGAAGAAGCCGAGCAGATTGCTTTAGCCATTGGAAATTCCTACATGAAAGTGGGAGCAGATATCGATGGATTTTATTGATGGACTACCTAGAACCAGGGCAAGGGATGAATAAATTTGGGTCATCATAGATCGTTTGGCCAAGAGCACAAGGTTTATTCCTGTCAGATCGACTAGGACAACACTGAAGTTGTCTGAGCTTTATATTAAATGGACAGTTCGATTCCATGGTATCCTGGAAAGAATAGTGAGTGATCGAGATCCATTGTTCATATGTGGACTTTGGAAAAGTTTGCAAGAGACTATGGGAACCGAGTTGTATTTAAGTACGGCTTATCATCCCCAAACCGATGGTCAAACCGAGAGAGTTAACTCAGTATTGGAAGATCTCCTAAGAGCTTGTGTATTGGACTTCGGAGGAATATGGGAAGACCATCCACATCTAGTTGAGTTTGTGTATAATAATAGTTACCAGTCGAGCATTGGGATGGCACCATACGAGGCGTTGTATGGAAGACCGTGTAATTCTTCAGCATGTTGGTTAGTGACTGGAGATAAGTTGATACTTGGGCCAAAGATGATTAGAGAAACCTTGGATTGTATCGAGCTTGTTCGACAACAAATGAAGGCAGCTCAAGATCAACAGAAGAGCTACGCCGATAAGCGTTGAAAAGATTTGGAATTCGAGATTGGCGATATGGTTTTCGTGAAGATTTCAATGTTAAAGCATGTTGTTCGGTTTGGAAGCAAAAGAAAGCTGGCTTCAAGGTTTGTTCGACCATTTCCGATAATCGAGCGGATTGGAAAGCTCGCACATAGGATGGAGTTACCCGAGAAGATGTCGAGTGTGCATAATGTTTTCCATGTGCCATTTCCACGGAAGTGTGTGCATGGTTCGAATGTGGTGGTATCTCCGGAGAAGTACGAAGACCTAGAAGTCGAGACCGTAGTTATGAAACCTCGTAAGGCACTTCGCGTTGTGGGGAATGACATAAAACAGCTTATGAGGAAGACGGTTAAGTTAGTCAAGGTACAATGGAGTGAGGATGATGACGATTGTACGTAGGAAACGAAAAAGAAGATGAAGGCGACCCATCCAGAAATGTTCGTTGGTATAACCCATAATGTAGTGTCACTCTTAGCCCGTTATAACTTGTACTATTGTTGTTGCTGTGGTTGATTAGAGTTCCGCGTGCTAGGATAAGGATATGGATGCATGGTTGATGGCTTCTAGTTTGGATGATAGAATTGGTTGCTCGTGGATGTTAGGCATGCAGAATTGTTTTAGTTGCTTGAGTTTGTCAGGATTTTGGGGGCGGAATTCCTAAATGGGGGGAGAATGTAACAACTCACATTTTACATATCAGAGGATCGTAAAATATTTTTATTTAATTCCCTGAGGGTTGGATCATTATCATATTTTGATATGTTGGTTAGGAAGATGCGAGACATGTCCATAATTTTTACCAATTTTATTTTTAACCATTTTGCCCTCGTTAGTTTTTTACAGGGAATAACTTTTGACTGGGATTGAATCAGGTGCCGAGATCGATTTCATTGGAAAGGAAATGGCGTTGCCAATTCCGTAGAGTGGTTACAATAAAGATTTGGTTCAGCGGTTTGGGAGGAATCGCTGTTTTAGTGTTTAACAGTTTCTGTTCAGGATTTGCAGACCATTGATGGGCTGATTTAGAGTGGTCCATTAGTGGGCTGGTGGAAGGCTATAAATAAGGGGTTTGATTCTCTCATTTGGTTGAGCTTGTGGTCCTCCTTGCTCAATAAAATACACCTTTCCACCATTAAAATATAATTCTAAGGAAGAAGATTGAAGATCTACATCAATCGAAGCTAGATCTACATCAAATGAAGAGAGATTTCATCAAATCGAAGTATTCGAGATCATTCTTCACTGTTCAGATTGAGAATTTGTTGATCATGTGTTGTTTTGAATATTTGGTGAGTGCTAGGTATCTCTCACACGGATTCAGTCAAGTATATGGGTTGTTTGAACTTGTTTTCATCATTTACATGTTGTTTTCACCTAAATCTACATCATGGTAAGTATAATTTCATTTGAATCCCCATAGGATCTAATCTAGCAACTTAAAACTGGTAAGTTCTATGTTAATTCATAAGTTTATGCAAGTTAGATCCATCATTTTAGTTTATTCATTGATTTATCATGGTCATCGCTCTTCTTTGTAAAGCCGAAGAATGTTGGATTGTTTGCTTGCCTTCGATTAATCTCGAATTCAAAGACAACATGTTGATTCCTTCTCCTGAAATTCTGAAAGCCGTGGATCAGTCGCTAAACTACTATGCAGTCACCAATCATCTGTAGTGTCTCTGGAAACCGCAGGGTAGTTTTGAGGTAAAGTTTAATAGCATTGTTTACTTCTTCTTGCTTTTGAATTCCGAGGAAAGGAACCAAATTGTTCAGGCAGAACATGCGGTTATCCAAAATAAATTGTTTATAATAAAACCTTGGGATTTGAACATTGGAAGTGATGCTATTTTGATTAAGAGCGTGCCAGTGTGGATTAAAATGAGAAACATACCGCTGTATGCTTGGACTAAGGTTGGCATTAGCTGGCTAGCAATGTGAGTTGGTAAATTTTTGTGCATGGATAAATCAACTGAATGCTTGGAGAGACTCGAGTACACCAAATGCATGGTGGAAGTCACCCTCAAAGAATTTCTTGTCGCTTTGCCTGATGGTGGTGAGCAAATGGTCTATGTGCACTATCTGTGGAAGCCTGAAACTTGCATTTTGTGTAATTATTTTGGCCATTCAATAGTAGATTGTAAGAGAAAAAAAGTTGTAGTAGGTCAGGAAGATGGAAATGTGAAACATATGACCCCCATAACTGAACCGATCATGAGTCCAGAAATGAGAACTACAGGTGATGGTAAAATGCTCAATGGTAAAGCTGAGAGCAGGAGCTGGATACACATCAAATGAAATGAAGTGTGGAGGAGGGTAACACATAGGAGAAATGGGAATTCGAATCCCCTAATATCGAAAAACAGTCAAGGCAAAGGAGCTAATATGGGTGGCACGAGCAATGGACAAAATGATAAAAGCATAAATGTTGTAAACACCTTTGATATTCTAGAAAACACAGAGGAGGATAGTGGTGAAAGAGCAGACGAGCAGTTTAAGGGTAGAGAAGCAAGTCTGGAAGAGGGAGAGATTGAAATGGTTGATGCTATGCTGACAACAGCATTTGGAAGTAATAACATTAGTAAAATTGAGGTGCAGGCACTTGTTTTCACTAATGAACTAGAGAGTGAAATAAGAAAATCTCAATGCTAGTCAAATACTAGTAAGGATGGAGGAGTTAGCATTCCAGTTGAAGATTGTGTAACTGGAAATAATGAAAGCTATGATGACAATAGTGCCAGAAGTGGTAAGAATGTCGAAGCAATGGAAGGAACTAGCAATTTTGAGGGTGAATTAATGCAACATCCAACTAACAGTGAGGTAGTAAGGGAGAACTCTATAGACAGGTATGTTACTACCAACGACAAATAGGAAAAACTAGGAGACCAGCAGGTTAGTAACACGCAGATTGGAGATGGAAGTGGCACAAGCTATTCGGCTATGAGAAACTCAATTGCAGGTGATATGTAATATATAGCAGACAACCTGCAGGCCGAACTGGATACAAGAGTTTTGAACTCCAAACAATATCAGGCCACATGAAGACAGTGAACAATTTTAACAATTCCAAATTGAGGAATTCACTTGACTCGATGGATAAGACGAGACTTGAAGGCGTTGCCAACTTGGTAAAGCAAATGATATTAAGTGTCAACAATAGAGATAAAGCTTCACCAACCGGCAAAGGCAAAAACCCATACGCTCACATAGCTGCTCCAGGTGCATATACAGTACGTCCGCCAGATAAAGAAAAGATATGGTGGCAACAAATTCAAATGAAAAGGCTAGATCACATACTCCGATTACAAGAAGTAAGAAGAAAGAGATGCTTAGGAATCTGCAAGAAAACGGCTGACTGAATTGTCAGCCAGCAACTATGCAAAGCAGTGTCAAAACTAGTGTCAAAGGGTGTGTAATTTCTTAAATGGCAAGTTATATGGTAATTGTAAAGTCTTCCCTGCACGGAAGATTTAGCTAATATATCTCCTGTATATCACCTTATTAATTTGTACCTTTTTCTTTCTTTTAATAAAAAGTGTTATGAAACACTATAAAAACGGGACGAACTTGCCCAAAAAAATTGTTGTTTAAGTGTTGTTGTTGATTTCATGAAATGTTTATGGTTGAATTGGATGAGTTGATTTCATCGAAGTTGTCATTTGCTGGTGATTTGGTCAAGATTGAAGCTATTTTGGTCAGATCTAGAGTTGGGTCATTTTTCATAGGTCGGGTCATTTTTCTTTTCCTCCAAGAAATGATTCAGGTCGTTGTTCGTATAGGAGTAGCTCAGGATGTTGGAGAAAGGCTTTCAGATCGTTGGAACGAGCTAAGGAAGGGTCGTTGAGGCTTGGATCGCGTGGAGCAGGCAGGTGTGAAACAGAGTCAAGTCGTTGTCTCTAGGCTGTTGAAGTTAGATCATGTTGTATTAAAGAAAGGCGGATCTGAGTTGGACGTTAGGTCGTTGAAGCCTTAGATCATTGGGATAGAACAAGAATGACATGGCAGCAGATGATTGGTCAGACCGGTGGGAGCGTTGAAGCTCAGGTCGTTCGTATGGGTCGGTTCGGTCCATAAAGAAGCAAGGCGGGTCGGCCACAACAGGTCATTGGAGATTTTAAGGTAGTCAGGTCGTGGGCTTCCGAAGGAGGTTAGGTCACATGCACTTAGGTCGATTCAGGAGTTGGGTCGGCTATAGGGCGGGATGATGGTTGGAATTGGGTCATTGGGAGGGATCGATGGGACAGGTCGTGAAACGACCTGGTGAAGCTTTAGGTCACAGAATGACCTGAGGGAAGTCACAACGTTTGTAAACACTGTGAATGAATATAGAAATGCTCTGATTTTTTTATAGAGATATGTCCGGAAATGCTATGAAATGGAATATCAACCAAATGAGGTATATTTTGGGTCGACGATGATTGTGACTTATAAATGGGTTCAAGTAGGAATGTTCGGAGTGTTGTGATGCGTTTGTTGATCGTTGAAATACAACGAATGTGATGATGACTCAAAGTGATGAGTTGATGGATAATGGTTACTTAAGAGAGTCGCTTGAGCTATGAATAGTCATCGGGTTGGATGACTAGAGATGTTGAAGGATGAGAGATTATCATTGTCGTAGGTTCTAGCGGGCTCAAAGCAGGGGTATAATAGGGGCACCTAAAAGACTGGAAGGTTGCTAGTCGAGTACCCTGGGTATCGTTGAAAGATCTAGATACGTATCACTGAAAGGCGTATGGTGTTTCTGCTAGAACCGGGGTAACCATTTTCCCTTGACATATGGCAGGATTGGCATCATACGATTAACGTTGGTTTTGAAACAAGATAGGCAGTGATAGTCAAAGTCGTGAATGTTGGTTGTTTTGCTTGTACCATCTCACGTAAGATGTATGACGTCCAAGGAGATGTTTCTTGGGTGCTCGTCGGATGTTGGTTTAAGCCTTTGGGGCTTGTGCTTGGGGGATGTTGACCTTGATTAGAATGGTTTATGTGTGATGTACCTACTTCCTAAGATTTCTATTGTCTGGTTACACCTGTTTCCATGGATGTATTGTTGTTGATTACCTCTGATTGCCATGGATTTATGGTTGTTTCTAAATGCTTGTTTTAAAGGCTATCATTGTCAGATATAGGGAAGGCGAAGTTGGGTTCTTCTCTAGTGTTTTGATAAATTGGTTGGTTAATCTGCCTATTCTCATATACTTTATTGATGATGTTAGATATTTGTTTTATCGCTCACTAAGACTGTTGTCTGACTCAATGTGACACCCCACATCCGTTAATGCCACTCATTAAGAGAATGCATTAAGTTTCGTGAAGCTTTATAGGTAAACATAAACATAAACATTAAAAGACAGATATAAAAGCAACAATCGAATTCAAATTTTTATTTCAAACATAAATCATAACATCGTGGTCCAAAATATCACAAGTCAGAAACTACATAAAAGCCATTGCAAAAATATAAAACTTTTCTATCTTGTTCCATCAGAGTACATAAAAAGCATAATTCCCCAAAAAGAGACAAAGCCATAGTAGAGATAAGAACTTGAGCAATACTTCAAGAGCAACTCCTAGCAAGATAAAAGCAGAATCACGGTCAAGCCTGAGTGTTCCCACCCTGAGAACCTTAAGGGGGGAACGGAAGAAAGAAGAGGAAACAAAAAGGGTCAGACATAAAGTCTGGTGAGTCCAGTTACTTTTAGCAAGTAAATAAATAAAAGTAGCATGACAGGCATATAAAGTGGATAAGAAAGATGACATCACAAAAGGTAAGTATGACAAGGTAAACATGATAGAGTGTATACGCTTCCCCAAATATTACTCTGCACTATTACTAGTATAACCAAAATGAGATGATCCCTTCCACTATAAGGTGGTAGACTTAGGCATACGTCCAAATGTACCCTACCTACTACCTTAATCAATCGGCTCCCTAATCCAAGTAGATACTCTATGCCGGCCCCACCGTAGGATGTATCACGTCCTAAAGTGGCAACCCTTCGCTGATATGCATAGCCTCATATCTACAAGTGTCACGGTCGTCTTATCCCCCTCGGCCCGGCCCATGCACGCACATGACCCGGTCGATTTGTGCCGCCCACACCGTCCTCCACGTTTGGATCTCTTAGATTCAGTTCAATAAGCATGCCCCTTCTCCGACCTAGTTTGAAGTACTTTGTTTGATACCTACTCTGAGTTACTAACTGAAACGTGTCCCACACAATATGATACAAGCTCTCTCCTTTGTCTTGTATACCCCACTAGGTTTTCCACAGGTTATATTTACCCAGAAAGGTGTCTTTAATTACATAACCCCAATCTTTCTACCGGTTATGCTTACCTATAGGTGTCTTTAATACATAACCCCCAATTGGTTAAATTTTGTGGGCCTTCATTTAGATATTACCCACCCCTCTCAGATATACTTAACTTAACCCTCCCCACAATCCATATGGATTCAACTAGGTTAAGAATTCCAATTCGTTACCATGTCCATTTATGGTTATAATGGGCTAGACCTCCCACATTAGGCCTACAACTTGTGGATGCTGGATATGCCGGTCGGGTCCGGGCAGACTTCTTCCACATGTTGGGCCTAACCTCGTATCTTAGCCCGTCTCGTATTTATGCACTTAGGCCCTCACATTAGATTCATCATTTGTGGTTGCTGGATATGTCGGTCGGGTCCGGGCAGACTTCCACCACAAATGCAATCTAACCTCATGCCATAAGTGCTGCTACAGTTTTTAATTACTATAATCCTATGCATTTTAATTATTAACCAATTAACTATACCTATTTCTTTATAGGTGTTCATGCCCATTTACCCAATTATATTCATAGTGAATTATATGTCCAAATTCATATTCATTACTCATGGTATGCCAATTTCAATGTTTTCCCCCATTCCCTAACTAATGCATTCACATATATTTGGCGGCATGCCTAGGCTAGAAAGTAGCCTGGCCATAAATAATAAAAGGGAAAGGTGATAGGAAGATGACAATGGTGATTATTCTAACATAACTGGCATAAGTATATATTCTGACATAGACATGTAATTGACATAGTGATAAGGTGGACATAAAAACAGATCTAGTGAACATAATAAAACTAGATCTAACATACTAAGAATGTCATAATAGGCATGAATAGATCTAAATAAGGATTCACATGTCCAATTAATGACATATCTAAATTAACCACAACATGATTGGTACAAGATGATCTAGATAGATAATTAGATCTAAACAAGGATTTAATTTAACTGCCCAAATAATGACAGATCCAAATTAACCACAGACATAGATGAAGGTCAAGATCCACAAATGTGACATGATAAATTAACCACAAGTGAATTGGATCTATAAAGGTAGATCTATCATGATAAAGTTTTAAGATCCAAGAGTATCATAGATTCACAATTTATACCAGATCCAAATCACAATCATATCACGTTTTCCTTTTAAACATTTAAATCTAAAAGTAACTAAACTCACAGTGTTTGGATTTTAGAAGATAGAAGAGAAATGGTTGATGTTGAATCTCAGATCTATATGTGAATCTCTAACTGATTAGCTCTTAATTGATTGCTGTTGAAGAAAAGGATTCGTTTCAGTTCAGGCACCAACATCATTTGGCTTTTATTAATTTCCAGTAAATAAAACAAGAGAAATGAACCTTTATTTATAGGTGCCAGCCCCCCAGAAATTGACTGCCACCTCAGTCCCAGGGGGGTCGACCCCGGGGTCGACACCCCTGGGGCGGGAATTTTACTGCCTACGGTATTTTCGAAATTTGAACTGAAATTTTGAATTCCTGGTCCCTATATATATATACACACACACACACACACACACACACACATATATATATATATATATAATCTTGCTCGTATACAAATTTTAAACCTTCATAACTTCTTCATACGTTGTCTGTTTTACTCAAACCAAATGTTTATCTTGACCAAAATTTTGAGACGGATGCAATGGCGCAGTCCATTTCCCTTAATTCTAATTAATAAAATAATTATTATTTAATTTATCCTCTTTAATTTTGTTGAATTTACGGAGTGTTATATTCCCCTCCACTTAAAGGATTTCGTCCCCGAAATCTCTAAGTTGAGAAGAATGTATATCCTACCATCCATCATCCATCTACTCATTCATCAATCACAAGCATCCATTGTCCTTAAAGACTTTTAATGCTTATATGAACATATGCAAAGGTGTGTGTATATGTCCCAATGTATATGTCCTAATACTAATGCGAAGATTAGGCAGCCTACTGATTTAGTCGACCTCCTCAATGCAATGTATGTTAGTGCCATGAATCCAATATGTATGCAAATAATCCTATTATAACATGTAAGTTCTATATGTGTGCACGCTCATTAGTCCAAATGCAACATCCGTATGCTAATACATCCATTTTCACCCACTAAAAGAAAAGAAAAATGCACACACATCCATATGCATTATGAGAGTGATTGAGCCGATCTGGTACCTAATGTGTGTGTATATGCATCCACAGGCAACCACTAGCAAACACTTACATCCACTTGCATCCATCAAACATAACATGTCTCAAACACAAGTTTACATCCATAGGATTCCTATCTAAAGGTCAAAAATACTATTGATAGGACATACTCAAATGATAGAAACAAGCATAGATAAAACTTTGGAAAAGGAGTTAAGGACATACCCTCGAAAAATAAAGGGTACGAAGCACGAATCTTGTCTTCGGTCTCCCAAGTCGCATCCTCTAGGTTATTTCCCCATTAAACCTTTATCAGCTTGATTTCTTTATTGCGTAGCTTCTTAACTTCTGATCTAAGAATACGGGTAGGGACTCGTCTGATCCGCGCCTCCCGCTCTCCAATATACTTGGCTCAACAACTTCCACGGTATCATGCAAGCACTTCCGTAGATGAGAAACATGGAAAACATCGTGAACGTTGGATAGATTTTCTGGTAGCCTTACTCTATTGGCCATTTGGTCGATCCTTTCGGTTATGGGAAATGGTCCCACAAATCTGGGTGCTAACTTCCCTACAGATCCAAAGCGAACCACATTCCTTAGAGGTAATACTTTAATAAAAACTAAGTCTCCTACTTCAAATTCGATGTCAGTCCTTCTCTTGTCCGCATAAGATTTATGCCTATCTTGAGCTATCTTCATTTGTCGTCGAATAAGGCCAATCTTCTCAGATGTTTCTCTAATTGTAGCAACCGGGAAAATCAGAACCAATTTAAAATTTTTATTTTGGCAATTTTAATGAATTTTGAATATTTAAAATGATTTATTTTAAATAATAACGACTAGAAATTTATTTTGAATAGAATTAGAACGTATATATTTATTTAAATCGAAGTTAGAAAATAAACATTTATTTTAATTTTAAAAGGAATTGAAAATGGCGCTGTAGTTTGAAAATTCGATTTCGAATTTCAAATGAATGTACAAGATTCAAAATAAACCGGATTTTAGTGAAACCAGAAATATTTGAATCTGTTTGAAAATATCTTTCCAACGAATGTGAAAATTCCAGATTTCATAACGGAAATAAAAAGTTATGTCCAGTGGAAAATTCAGAATAATCGCTGTGGATTTTATATAATATATAGCCCTTAAAAATAGCGATTTTGCAAATGACGTCCGTTTTCGATGAGACCACTTTTGTTGGATCCGGAATGTCAAGTTATTGCTGGATTCCAATTTTCATAATTTTTGGAATCAATATGTGAGCATGGTGAATTTAAACGTGTTAGGTCAATTTAGTTTGAATTTAATAAATTAGAAAAAGATGATTTTTAAAACGGTCTCCAAATTCGACGAAATTAGTTTTGTTAGGACTGTATCATCAAAACATAGCTAGATTTATTTTTGTGGAATTTTCGGAGTCAGTATGTGGCCCCGGTAAGTTAAAATGTGCATTGAAATCAATTTTGAATGTTATATTAATTTATATTTTAATTTTGATGAAAACTGATCATAACAGTCGAATTAGCTTACCGGACATATCCCATTATGTTCGGAATGAGGGTATTTAGCTAGGGGCGACAATCGTTGGGTCTCGTTTGGAGATCGAATAAAAAAGTCAAACTTTTGAGGGGAATTAAATATAATATAAATTAATATATAAAACTCTATTTCCTGCTTTATCTCCCCTAAATCACTCCATCGTTTAAAATCGAGATTAATAAAAAAAAACCGCTTAGCCCGTCGCTCCTTTGCCTCGACCGCCGCGTCTGGTCCAGACCGTCGTCGCCGATCGTCGGCCATCTCCCCCCTTCCTTCGATTCTCTCTCCTCTCTCTCCTCTTTAACTCGCGAGCCTCCTTCCTCTCCCCAAATCAAAACCCTGGCCAAATCAGATGACACGCCGCCGATGCTCCACGTCAGCACCGCCTTCTCCTCCTTCCGCTGTATAAATCCGCCTCCACCTCCAATCGATGTAAGCTTAAATGCAGTTTTTTTAAACATAAAACGCAGTTTTTTTATATATAAATTGCAGTTTTATTTTATATATAAAATGCAATTTTTATTTAAATAACAATTCTATAAAAATATGATTTTTATTTAAGTAGTAGCAAAATAAAATTAGGATTTTTATATATAAAAATGGGATTTTTATACATAAAGATTGGATATTTATAATAGAAAAGAATTTATTTTTATAATAGAAAATATTATATTTTTATGATAGAAAAGATTTGATTTTTAATTATACAAAGATTTGATTTTTAATTATTCAAAAATTTGATTTTTAATTATACAAAATTTGATTTTTAATTATACAAAAACTTGATTTTTAAAATAGAAAGCATAGTATAAAAAATTAGATTTTTTAAAATAGAAAAGATAAGATTTTTAAAATATAAAATTTCAATTTTTATTATTTGAATAGCGATATAAAAATTCGATTTTTATTTATATAATAACGATATAAAAATATGGTTTTTAACGATATAAAAATATGATTCTTATATATAATGATGATGTAAAGACATGTTTTTTTATATATAATAACATTATAAAGAAGTGATTTTTACATACATAACAACGATATAAATATGTGATTTTTATATATATAATAACGAGATAAAATTAGGATTTTTATCATATGTATAGCTATATAAAAATATGACTTTTATACTATAAACATCGTTATAAAAATATGATTTTTATATATGTAGCGTTGAAATAAAAAATGTGATTTTAATATAAAAATCGTGTGAAACAGATTGCGATGGAACAAACGGGAATCAAATCCAAATCCGAACCGTTCAGAAATAAGGAATGGAGGAGTGGATCCCAAAGGTGAGAAACTTCTCACTTTAATATACTTTCTAGTTAAAAATTTATACTAGGATGTAGACGGTACTTAGTAGCACCAAACACCTTTGTTTGAAACCATGTTTGTTTGGTTGTTTGGTTGATTAGATTATTTGGTTGAACTTGGTTTGGGAAATGAAATGAATTGATTAGAACTGGTATTTACATGGCGCGAGCCATTAGTAGGCAAGGGATAAGGCTAGACCTTATTCCGGTTCTAGTATCGCGCCGTTATGCTGTCGAAATTTTCTAAAAATATTAGAACAATAAAAAATAACATTTTATTGTATAAATGACCTGTATAAAATATTCATGTATTGAAATAAATATTTTATAGTTAAAATATAATTTTTAACGAGTATATGAATAAAATAAATATTCATTTACAAATTGGACGATTTGTTTATGTACACGCATTTGGCTGATATTAATTGGGACGATATATTTTACACATCACCCAACTGCACAAATAATAATCAGTGTTTGTTGTTTGAAAGCCCCACATGGGTATTGGGATGATATTGGACATACACTAATCCCAACATTTAGTTGTATGTCAATCGATTGGTAGACAGGCTATTGTAAGCGTTAATTATTTATATTTAACGCTTATGCAGTTGTGTAATGCACTCTGGATGATGGTTGGCTGTGTTTGATTATTGCTGTGTACATGTGTGTATGAAATCCATATAAATAAAATTATATGGTAATTGACTGTGTCTGATTCCAATTCGGAAAGAACGAATATTTTAAAATAATGAATATTTTAAAATGATGAATAATGAATATTTTAAAATAACTAATATTTTAAAATAATATTCAGTAATGGATCAAAATCTAATGTTTTGAAAATATTATCATTTATATATTAGTGATATGGAATATTCAATTTTGATTTGAAATTGAATATGAAGTTGAAATCGTTTTGAAAACGAATTTAAAATGATATATAATATATGTTTTAAATGGAAATCGACGAAATATATATTATATATATTTAATGGTCTGAATAGAACGCGCCGCGGCAATTCACGAATTTCGACCATTGACTTCAAATTGACATTACGGGAGATCCGACCGTTGGATTCTCCTAAAACCAGAACCGTTGGGTTCGTATCGAAAATGGATTTCCAAAGAATATAAGGAATTTGAAATCTAACGGTTGGATTTGGAGTTATGTCCAAATCAAATTTGGAAAAGATCGTTGTAAGTGTAGTTCGATGACCGTTTGTGGAAATCGACTGAAAGAGCCTTAATAAAATTATTAAAAATGTCGATAATTTGTGTAAAATCATAATAAATGATTTGGAAAGAATTGGGATGAAAAATTCCATATTTGAAAAGATAGAAATATATTTTTATCAAAATGAACTAGTAATGAACTAGAATTATAATCCAATATTTTTAAATAAATAAATTGGATTTGAAATTGTTTTAAAAATAACCAGAATTTCCAATATATGAATTGGAATGGATTTGAATCGAAATCTTCTTCGGAATATTTCGATATTGGATTCCGTGATTATACGGATATTGTGGAGGAATTTGGAAGATATAAATATCGTTATTCCCAATACGATATTTGTTGATTTCAAAATTTGATATTGAATATAAGACGATATAATTTCTATTCAGAGCCTTGTTTTTAATATTGAATTGGATTTTGGGTTTGTCATGAATGGTGTCTTCATTAACACTGTTCTTAAACCCAGTTGAGAAAAGAATAAATCTTTTAATTAAGATTAGTAGAGTTTCCCGTTACATTTGGTAATTGGAATAAAACGAAATGTGAATCGGGTTTATCATGAACTGTGTTTTCAACGACATTCATTCTTTAACTCGATTACAGTGAAATGTTATTTGGAATTTATAAATCTTTTATCAAGATTTAAAGGAAAATTTCCAAAGTATTGTTTTCCAATTTAATACAATAAATTGGAATGGAATGGAATTCGATTGGATAATAATCGAAGTGAGCTTCTATGGAGGAAGACTGTTAATATATATGGAATTTAAAAGGCTTTATCGTTATTCCATTTATATTATTAGTCCAACACAGAAATTGATGTTGATTATGTATTGATCTATTTTCCGCGAAGATTCCATAATTAATGTAATGTGATTTGGGTTTATCATGAACTGTGTTTTAAATGACATTAGTTCTTTAACCCAGTTAAAGATAAGATTAATTTCTAAACTTTGAATAATCATTAAGTAATAATTTTTGAGACTAAAACTGAATTAGAGTTTTAATGAATCTTTAGTTAGATTGGAATGTGAATGAGATAATTAAATTTATCGAATTCATGAAATGATCGAGAATGGAGTATCACCAGTTTTGCTCCAAGCGATAGTTAAATATTTAATTAGATTTGAATGTGAAATGGTAATTAATTTTTACCGATAACATTGTGGTATTAGATATGAAGTATTACCAGTTTTGCTTCATGGGATGAATAGGTTGGGATTGGGAAATTAAACAATTGATTACTTCGGTAAGGTGCATTAATCCCGACTAGTTCGGATAAACCTTAATTTGGTTTGAATTGATATCCAAAGGAAGATTAAAGAATAAATTTAAAGAATTTATCTTTGATAAAATTAATGGGAACCTTTCCAAAAGTATAAGAATATTTGAATAAAGGAATATTCTTGATTGGAATGAGGCGTATGTTGTGTTTTTATAGCACTTGTTTATTATATACGCGAGTTATTCAGAAAGACCGAGTTTATCCCATTCTGAATAACTGATTCGACGATATGTTGAGGATGAAGACTGTGGTTGAAGACCGGAGGTCTTCACATTGTTTGGATGATTACCGATGTCTTGATTGGGCTGTACACCCAAGACGAGGTAATAAGTGGTGATCATCCAGACGTACTTGGAGATCGACCGGATATGCGAGGACCTCTCTCCTATATTGGACATATGGGACGAGGAATAAGGTGCCTCCAGTTTCGTTCAGACCCAGAATGAACTAGTAAATGGATGTGTGTCTGACATTGGATTTTATTCTGTGTTGATTGATTTCTTTTAAATATATATTTATTTGGCGGCGGAGAATTTATTCTCTTTCTTAACGCCCTTCTCTGAGATGTACGAGCTCATAGGTTATATATCGATAGACATCAGTCGCATGGGGTGAATTGCCTGTGTGGCATGCTGAGATGCAAGTGATCAAGGCTTCTGTTGAAAAGCAGAGTCTTGTGGTTGATGATCAAAGCACGGCTTTAATATAGCATAACTTTGTGTATAGCGTTAATTCGCGAGCCTCACACCCCGGTGTGAACCAGAAACGAGAGAGGACCTCAGGGAGGACATGTGTTTCCTTCTAGCTAGGAGTGGTGTCAGGGTTTTGCAAGCCCAGACGTTTTACTTATGTGGATGATGGATAGCGAGGCGCCTCGGATATATCGGTTACTACAGAGCCGATGAATATTGAGTCATCTGGCTCATTTACGCCCCATAGGGCGGGGAAACGTACTGTTCAGGCATTTTAATCCACTTCGTGTGGACCGATCCTGACGATCCGAGGGTCACTCGAGCTCTGATCCTGAGGCTCAGGCTAGAGAGTCTCGAAGCGGTAAGGACAATCCCTTGCCTTGGTTCATAGACGGAAATCCAACTTCCAATACGTGACATTTCGGTTTTGATTGTAGAGCCTAGTATTGGCGACATGGTATATGGTACCCATGCCATCTATGATTGATACATTTATATTTGAAGTTGTTTTATACACTATGCACTTATAATCGTATCAAATGATTTATTTTAACTTACCAAGCATGTTTGGCTATTATAAGGGAAAACCCTATCCTCCGGCTTGCGATGCATTGTATGATGGCACATGGGTCTTATAATAGCTTCATTTTTCCAAAAAGCATTGCGCTATTTGTTATATGCACTAGTATTCCTGGGAGGAAACCCGTTCCATGTTATACGGCGTGGTCCCTTGATTTACCAAATTTTAAAATGAAGTTTTAAATAACTGTTTTAGTTTTCATACCAGTCACATGACTGACCTGGAGTTTATTGTTTTAACCTAAACTCTGGGTGCCCCTATTTACCACATGGGCAGCTAGTAGTTTTGGTTTTGCAGATATTATATTCATAGGAACCTGGTTTACAACTGGAGCTATATTCGGAAAGCTCTGTATCCGTATATTCCTTTCAATTGTGTTTTGTATTATTTTCCGCTGCAATGTAATTTGTAAATCTATGATATTTTTCAAATGTATATTATTTGTTCATACTCTGTATATTCTTGTACTCTGATGTTAATTGTTGTAATAACAATGAAATGTGTGTTCTGATTTGTCGTGTTCTCAACTCAATCCGGGCTTTCCTGTAAGGGCGAGTTCGGGTTGTTTCATTTTGGTATCAGAGCTTTGGTTTTACAGAGCTTGAGAACAAAGCATATTATAACCAAACGAAAGAATTCTTCAGAGTTTGGATTAGCAATATCCAATAAGAATGACCCATTAGAGACGGGATCAGTAGTATCCTAGAATGGGTCCGAATGGTGATATTTTTTTTTAAATAAAAATGAAAACAAATTTTGTTTTGAAAATTTAAACCATATTATACGTATTTGAATATTTATTTTATATTGAATTTTGACAATCGAGTATATAAAGATTTTGCATATACGCCTTGCAAACGTACATTCGAAGTTTTAATATAATGGATAGATATATAATCACACTCTAGTCACCCGGAGATGATTCTGATGATTGCTCGAGCATCATCATCATTTATTTTTGAGTTTCGAAAGTGGGATATCTATATGATTCTGATTGACTAGTGTGAGAACCAAAACTAGATAGGGTTATTTGTTGTTATTTGGCATCAAAAATGGATTTTTATATATATAAAAATTATGTGTTTGAAATGATAATCAACTAATTAATTGCTGATTGTGTTGTTTGATTATTGGTTTGATTAATTAAAATTTTGAACCATTAAGCCAAATCGAGTCAAATATTGAACTGAATTGAAATTGGTTGAAATTGCAATTGCATACATATACATGCATATACATTGAATAGGTTATAGCAAGGAGGCTAGAGAAGAGGAATAAAATTGTATGCCCGACAAATAGGTACATGTTTACAAATTTATTGGGTTTGGATGATTTTATAAGCTGATTAGCTAGCCGCTTGGCTTTTTCTTTTTCTTTTTGGATGATGAGGGCCCTGCATGGTTAGTTGAGGTTTTAAATGTCTCCCCGTACAAAGAAGGTTACGGTGAATTTTTTCAAAAATTTAGGGTGTTAGCCAAATTTTTGAAGAATTGGAAATTTCTTAAAAACTGAAAAGTTGAAGAATGAAATCCAAACTTAAAGTTGAGTTGTTTAGTAAAACAACTTTCAGCTCTATTCCTTTTCGAGGACGAAAAGATTTAAATGGGGGAGATTATAACAACACGAAAAATCAGAACCAAATTAAAATTTTTATTTTGGCAATTTTAATGAATTTTGAATATTTAAAATGATTAATGACTAGAAATTTATTTTGAAGAGAGTTAGAATGTATATATTTATTTAAATCGAAGTTGGAAAATAAATATTTATTTTAATTATAAAAGGAATTGAAAATGGCGCGGTAGTTTGAAAATTCGATTTCAAATGAATGTACAAGATTCAAAATAAACCGGATTTTAGTGAAACTAGAAATATTTGAATCTGTTTGAAAATATCTTTCCAATGAATATGAAAATCCCGATTTCATAACGGGAATAAAAAGTTATGTCCAGTTGAAAATTCAGAATAGTCGCTATGGATTTTATATAATATATAGCCCTTAAAAATTGCGATTTTGCAAACGACGTCCGTTTTCGATGAGACCACTTTTGTTTGATCCGGAATGTCAATTTATTACTGGATTCCAATTTTCATAATTTTTGGAATCAATATGTGAGCATGGTGAATTTAAACGTATTTGGTCAATTTAGTTTGAATTTAATTGACTGGAGAAAGACCATTTTACAAACGGTCTCCAAATTCGATGAAACTAGTTTTGTTAGGACCGTATCATCAAAACAAAGCTAGATTTATTTTTCTGGAATTTTCGGAGTCAGTATGTGGCCGCGGTAAATTAAAATATGCGTTGAAATCAATTTTGAACGTTATATTGATTTATATTTTAAATTTGATGAAAACTGATCTTAACAGTCGAACTGGCTTACCAGACATATCATATTGTGTTCGGAATGGGGGTATTTATCTAGGGGCGACAGTCGTTGGGTCTCGTTTGGAGATCGAATAAAAAAGTCAACTTTTGGGGGGAATTAAATATAATATAAATTAATATATAAAACTCTGTTTCCTCCTTTATCTCCCCCAAATCACTCCATCATTTAAAATCGAGATTAATAAAAAACGGAGAAAACCCGCTCAGCCCGTCGCTCCCTTGCCTCGACTGTCGCGCCTGGCCCAGACCGTCGCCGCCGATCGTCGTCCATCTCCCCCCTTCCTTCGATTCTCTCTACTCCTTCTCCTCTTTAACTCGCGAGCCTCCTTCCTCTTCCCAAATCAAAACCCTGGCCAAATCAGATGATACGACGCCAATCCTCCACGTCGGCACCGCCTGCTCCTCCTTCCACTGTATAAAGCCGCCTCCACCTCTAATCGATGTAAGCTTAAATGCAGTTTTTTTATATAAAACGCAGTTTTTTTATATATATAAAATGCAGTTTTTTATATATAAAATGCAATTTTTACTTAAATAACATTTCTATAAAAATATGATTTTTATTTAAATAGTAGCAAAATAAAAATTGGATTTTTATACATAAAAATGGGATTTTTATATATAAAGATCGGATTTTTATAATAGAAAAAATTATATTTTTATAATAGAAAAGATTATATTTTTATAATTGAAAAGATTATATTTTTATGATAGAAAAGATTTTATTTTTAATTATACAAAGATTTGATTTTTAATTATACAAAAATTTGATTTTTAATTATACAAAAATTTGATTTTTAATTATACAAAAATTTGATTTTTAAAATAGAAAGCGTAGTATAAAAAAAATTAGATTTTTTAAAATAGAAAAGATATGATTTTTAAAATACAAAAATTCGATTTTTATTATTTGAATAGCGATATAAAAATTCGATTTTTATTTATATAATAACGATATAAAAATATGGTTTTTAATGATATAAAAATATGATTTTTATATATAATGATGATGTAAAGACTTGATTTTTATATATAATAATATTATAAAGAAGTGATTTTTACATACATAACAACGATATAAAGATGTGATTTTTATATATATAATAACGAATTAAAATGATTTTTATTGTATGTACAACAATATAAAAATATGATTTTTATACTATGAACATAATTATAAAAACATGATTTTTTATATATGTAACGTTGAAATAAAAAATGTGATTTTAATATAAAAATCATGTGAAACAGATTGCGATGGAGCCGACGGGAATCAAATCCAAATCTGAACCGTTCAGAAATAAGGAATGGAGGAGTGGATCCCAAAGGTGAGAACTTCTCACTTTAATTTATTTTCTAGTTAAAAATATATACTAGGATGCAGAAGGTACTTAGTAGCACCCGACACCTTTTGTATGAAACCATGTTTGTTTGGTTGATTAGATTATTTGGTTGAATTTGGTTTGGGAAATGAAATGAATTGATTAGAATTGGTATGTACATGGCGCGAGCCATTAGTAGGCGAGGGATAAGGCTAGACCTTATTTCGGTTCTAGTATTGCACCATTATGCTACCAAAATTTTCTAAAAATATTAGAACAATAAAAAATATCATTTTATTGTATAAATGAACTATATAAAACATTCATGTGTTGAAATAAATATTTTATAGTTAAAAATATAATTTTTAACGAGTATATGAATAAAATAAATATTCATTTACAAATCGGACGATTTGTTTATATACACGCATTTGACTGATATTGATTGGGACGATGTATTTTACACATCGCACAACTGCACAAATAATAATCAGTGTTTGTTGTTTGAAAACCCCACACGGGTATTGGGATGATATTGGACATACACTAATCCCAATATTTAGTTGTATGTCAATCGATTGGTTGACAGGCTGTTGTAAGCGTTAATTATTTATATTTAACGCTTATGCAGTTGTGTAATGCACTCTGGATGATGGTTGACTGTGTTTGATTATTGTTGTGTACATGTGTGTATGAAATCCATATAAATAAAATTATATGGTAATTGACTGTGTCTGATTCCAATTCGAAAATAACGAATATTTTAAAATAACGAATATTTTAAAATGGCGAATAGTGAATATTTTAAAATAACTAATATTATAAATAATATTCAGTAATGGATCAAAATATGATTTTGATGTCCGATTTGGGATGGACACGGAAATATTAAAATTTATGAAGCCGTGTTGATTAGAGATGCGCCATTTTGACGCGAACGATATTTATATCGATTTTATTCATTTTTATAATGAATATCGAAAAGGAAGTGATTTCAATGTTTTGAAAATATTATCATTTATATATTAATGTTATGGAATATTCAATTTTGATTTGAAATTGAATATGAAGTTGAAATCGTTTTGAAAATGAATTTAAAACGATTTATAAAATACGTTTTAAATGGAAATCGACGAAATATATATAATATATATATTTAATGGCCTGAATAAAACACGCCGCGCCACGGCAATTCGCGAATTTCGACCATTGACTTCAAATTGACATTACGGGAGATCCGACCATCGGATTCTCCTAAAACCAGAACCATTGGGTTTGTATCGAAAAGGGATTTCCAACGAATATAAGGAGTTTGAAATCTAACGGTTGGATTTGGAGTCTAACCATATCAGGTTTAAGTAATAACCTTTCTGTAGATTCCCACCAATAAGTTGGTGATCTACAGGGTCGTCCGTACAATGCTTCAAAGGGTGTCATGCCAATGCTAGCTTGATAACTATTGTTGTAGGCAAGTTCTACTAGAGAAAGATGCTCTTCCCAAGTCCCTCCGAAGTCTAGGATACACAGCCTTGAAAGATCCTCAAGAATTCTGTTCACCCTTTCCGTGTGCCCATCGGTCTGTAGGTGATAAGCAATGCTCAAACACAACTGTGTACCTAATGCTTTTTGCAAGCTCCTCCAAAATTCGCTAGTGAAGATGGGGTCATAATCTCTCACGATGTTGGAAGGTACTCCATGAAGACGGACTATCTCATAAATGTAAATTGCTGCCAACCATGATGTTGTCCTCTTACTCTTAACTGGAATGAAATTAGCGCTCTTAGTGAGTCTGTCCACCACAACCCAGATATTGGTGTTGCCTTTCTTCGATCTAGGGAAACCATCTATGAAATCCATAAAGACGCTTCCCACTTCCACTGTGGAACCTCCAAAGGATAAAGTAAACCATCGGGCTTCTTTTGCTCAGCTTGGGAAAGAAACTTCATTTCAAACCTCTATCTAAAATCATCCCATGTCTCCACTGGACGTCCAACTTGGGTAACTTCCCACCAAAAAGAAGCTCCATCTTTCAATAGCCAAGCAGCTAACTAAATCTTCCTTTGATCTTCTACTTCAAAGATTACAAACAAGTCCTCAGTCTCCTTGAGCCAATTCCTTGCCTCTACGAATGTCTCAGTTCCTTGGAATGGCTTTCCTCCCATAGTATGGAAATCTTTGCAGATCTTGGAAAAGTTGTTTGCATGCGGAGGAGGGGGAGGAGGAGGAGGAGGAACAACGGGTGCATCTGGGGGAGGAAAGTTTCCTTGGCCTTCAGCAGGCGCCGTGGCTTCCAGATACCCGCCGTGGCTTCCAGATACCTACGGAACCAGCCTGGTATCGTAACACCCTATGGAATATTAGGTTCCCCAGACATGCTGAAAAAGAAAAGGAAAGAGATTCAGACAAGGGACCGAAAGATATTACTTATGGATTTTTAGGGAATGTTTTTCATAACAGAATTTTCTTTTTGAAAATGTTTTCTTTTAAACCCATTTTGAAAATAATTTTTTCAAAAACTTTTATCTAATCTGGTAACCTTCAGCTCGGATACCAAGTGTGACACCCCATGTCCGTTAATGTCACTCATTAACAGAATGCAATAAGTTTCGTGAAGCGTTATAGGTAAAAAGAAACATTACAAGACATATATTAAAAGCAATAGCGGAATTCAAATTTTTATTTCAAACATAAATCATAACATTGTGGTCCTAAGTATCACAAGTCTGAAACTACATAAAAACCATTACATAAATATAAAACTTTTCTGTCTTGTTCCATCAGAGTACATAAAAAGCATAATTCCCAAAAAGAGACAAAGCCATAGTAGAGATAAGAACTTGAGCAATACTTCAAGAGTAACTCCTAGAAAGATTAAAGCAGAATCACGATCAAGCCTAAGTGTTCCCGCCCTGAGAACCTAGGGGGAACAGAAGAAAGAAGAGGAAACAAAAAGGGTCAGACATAAAGTCTGACGAGTCCAGTTACTTTTAGCAAGTAAATAAATAAAAGTAGCATGACAAGCATATAAAGTGGACACGAAAGATGACATCACAAAAGGTAAGTATGGCAAGGTAAACATGATAGAGTGTATACGCTTCCCTAAAGATTACTCTGCACTATTACTAGTATAACCATAATGAGATGATCCCTTCCACTATGAGGTGGTAGACTTAGGCATACGTCCAAATGTACCCTAACTACTACTCCAATCGATCGGATCCCTAATCTGCGTAGATACTATGTGCCGGCCCTACCGTAGTATGTATCACGTCCTAAAGTGGCAACCCTTCGCTGATATGTACAGCCCCATATCTACAGGTGTCACGGTCATCTTATCCCCCTTTGCCCGGCCCATGTACGCACATGACCCGGTCGGTTTGTCGTCCACCACGTTTGGATCTCTTACAATTAGTTCAGTAAGCGTGCCCCTTCTCCGACCAAGTTCGGAGTACTTTGTTTGATATCTACTCCATGTTACTGACTGAAACGGGTCCCACACAATATGATACAAGCTCTCCCCTTTGTCTTGTATCCCCACTAGGTTTTCCATTGGTTATATTTACCCAAACAGGTGTTTATAATTATATAACCCCAATCTTTCCGTCGGTTATGCTTACCTATAGGTGTCTTTAATACATAACCCCCAATTGGTTAAGTTTTGTGGGCCTTCATTTAAATATTACCCACCCATCTTAGATGTACTTAACTTAACCCTCTCATTGTTCAACCAAGTTTACTTAACTCCTATAACAACCCGGAATTTCAGAACTAATTAAAAAAAATTATTTTAGCAAATTTAATGGATTTTGAATATTTAAAATGATTTATGTTAAATAATAACGAGTAAAATTTTATTTTAATCAAATTTAGATTGTATAATTTTTTTTAAAATATAAAACGAGCCTGAAATGGCGCGGTATTTTGAAAATTCGATTTTAAATTTCAATTGAATATACAAAATTCAAAATAAATCGGCTTTCAGTAAAACCAAAAATATTTTAACTTATTTAATTATATCTTTCTAATGAATGTGAAAAATTCAGATTTCATAATATAAACTGAAAGTTATGTCTAGTTCAAAATTCAGAATAGTCGCTATGGAATTTAATATATTTTTAATATAATATATAGCCCTTGCCATTTTGCAAACGACCTCCGTTTTCGACGAAACAACTTTTGTTGGATCCGGAATGTCAAATTATTGCTATATTCCAATTTTCATAATTTATGGAATTGATATGTGAGCGTGGTGAATTTAAATTTGCAATTTCAATTTGAATTTAATCGACTAGAAAATGACCATTTTTCAAACAGTCTCCAAATTCGCCGAAATATTTTTGTTAGGACCGTATCGTCAAAACATAGCTAGATTTATTTTTTTGGAATTTTTGGAGTTAGTATGTGGCCCGAGTAAATTCAAATGTACGTTGAAATCAATTTTGAACGTTATATTAATTTATATTTTAATTTTAATGAAAACTGATCGAAACAGTCGAATCGGCTTGCGGGACATATCCCATTATGTCCGGAGTGGGGGTATTTGGCTACGGACGACATTCATTTGGTTCGAACTGGAGTTCGAATAAAAAAACTAACTTTTTGTAATTAAAAATAATAAATTAAATATAAAGTCAACCCTTCCCTTTATCTCTCCCGTTCGTTTCAGAAAGAAAGAAAAAAGACGCCAGACCCGTCGTTCAGCCACCCCCCGTGGCGCCGCCGCCGTCCACCCTCCTCCTCTTCTTCTTCCTCCTCTCTCTCTCCCTTGCCCTTTTCACAAACCCTAAGCCCCAAATCCGCCAACTACCGCCACTTCCGGCCACCATCCCGCCGTCGCCTCTGACCGCCCAGCTCTGGTCGTAGGGCCCCCATCACCCAAAAACTCATTTTGAACAATAATCCCATATTTGCAAAAACACCCCTGACCTTGTTTAGCTAATAACTCCCAAACCGCGCACTTATGGCCAAAACTCCACAGTACCAAAGTTGAAGATCTCGTTTTTCTCTTCGATTTGAGTATATGGAAGTCATATTTTGGACTGCGGAGTTGTTCAGTAAGCGCGCCCAGAGTCTGTTGTCCAAATACTGTCTCTTCGCGATTTCCAGCGAAATAGAGCATTTTCGGGAAAAAGTTCATTAGGTGAAAGTTGTCCGGAATGACGTGTTTAAGCTAGAAAGAAAGACCGTGTGAACATTGGAGCTCGTTTGCAAATTCTGGACCAAAACAGCAAATCAAAACTTCAGAAAACAACGGCGGAGTGGATCCCAATGTGAGAAATCTTTCTCACTCAAATTATTTTACAGTTAAATATATTTTAGGTTGCAGACGGGTCTTAGTAGCCCTCGACACTATTTATTTGTACAAACCATGGTTGTTTGTTTGGATTGTATTGTGGTTATTGATTGTATTGTGGTTTTATTGATTGGATTGGTTATTCTGTATGGCGCGAGCTAGTATCAGGAGAGGGGTAATGCTAGACATTATTCCGGTTCTAATATCGCGTCGTTATAATGCCGAAATTTTCTGAAATAAATGTGTATTCATTAAAAATGTCATTTTTAATGTATAAGTGAACTATATAATATATTCATCTATTGGATAAAATGTTTGAACAATAAAAATATGATTTTTATTGTATAAATGAACTATATAAATAGACAAGTGTGGAAATAAATATTTAATCATTAAAAATATAATTTTTAACGTATATGTGAACGACATAAAATTCTCCTGGAATGAAAATAAATATTCATTTACAAATCAGACGATTTGTTTATGTAAAGTCATTTAACTGACATTGATTGGGACGATAAACTTTACACATCGCCCAACTACACAAATAATATTCAGTATTTGTTAGTTGAAACCCCACACGGATATTGGGATGATATTTGACGTACACTAATCCCAATTGTTTAGTTGTATGTTAACTGATTGTTTGACAGACTGTTGTAAGCGTTAATTATTTATATTTAATGCTTAAAAAGTTGTGTAATGCACTCTGGATGATGGTTGATTGAGTATCATTATTGTTGTGTACATGTGATGTATGAAATCCATATAAATAAATTGTATGGTAATTGATTGGGTCTGATTCCAATTCAGAAAGAACGAATATTTTAAAATAAAAATCAGTAAAGGATTAAAATGTGAATTTGCACTACAACAAAAAAGGCTTTTAACAGCGGTTCAACAACGCTGTTAAAAGTTATAACAACGTTAGTATAAACGCTATATAATGACATGCTGTCGTAGACTCCTTTTCTTCAACAGCGGAAAATAAACGCTGTTAAAAATTGAGTTTCACAGCGTTTTTTATGAGTTATTAATACTTTATACACAGCATTTTTTCTGAGCTGTTAATACTATATGCACAGCGTTTATAATGAGTTGTTAATAGTTTTCAATTGTGTGCTGCTTCCATCAGCGGATTATAAACGTTGTTACTAATATTTCACAACATTTTTCTTATGTTGTTATAGTGAATATACTTTGTCTTTTCATAGAACTAACAACATTATATAAACGTTGTCGTTAGTTCCTGATATTTCTACTCCACCATTGTTATGTTTTATTGCAATATTTATATCAATAATCTACACTCATTTCATCATATTTCAACTAAACAATATGCATAACATCGTATCAAATTAGAAACTAACATATAAAAATATAATTGTTAATCATCATTTTCATAATGTAATATGACTACAATATCCGTAGACAAAATTTACATAAATTCATAAACAAACATCATACAACATTAGAAAAACTTATGAAAACAAACCTATTTATGATGCATGTTAAATACATACATATTTATCCCTTCAACCTTTGGTACTGGCACATACCGCCTAAGCATGTCGTTTATTACCTCCTTTTAGTCTACATTGCAGATTGCTCCATTGTTCGCCTCTTTAATGCTTCAAGTCCACTTAAGCTTCAACACTGCATGATTGAGCAGTCTTAATATAATGAAAGAGACATGGATAGAAGCAAGCTGGTATAGTATAAGCTCAATCAATTCTCATTATTAACTATCTATTAGCGAAACAATGATGATTTCTTTTAATTATCGTTGTCATCATCGGACGTTATACAATGGTGCTAATGGTGCACTGCACCAAAGTAATGGTGCACAGGTGCACCAAAAGTAATGGTGCACAGGTGCACCACTCTTGTGGTGCAAATGCACCACAGCGGTGAACTGCACCACACGGTGGTACATCTGCACCACTGTGTGGTGCAGATGCACCACTGTGTGGTGCAGTTCACCGCTGTGGTGCATTTGCACCACTACAGTGGTGCACAAATGCATCATTACTATGGTGCAGTGCACCGTTAGCACCACTGCATAAATGTCCGGAAAGAGACGAAAAGAAAAAAATCCTAACTTATGAGGGAAATGAAACTGCGTAAGAGCGGCAAACCAAAATATCCGTGCAATGCTTAAGGGCACTGATACACAACCATACACACTAAACAGACATGTACAACTCAAATATCCAAGTCTACATAAACACACCAAACACACTAAACAGACATATATGTGCACACACGTACATCATTTGATCATCTTACAATAACTTTACAATGTACATGAACACATGATGTGGAGCAAGTTGCAATTCCACACAAAAAACTATAAGTAATTGATGATTTGTACTATTCGAACTAAAGCCTCCCTGTAAATTTTAAACATTGATATATTTAGCTACCTAAATAACATACTCTTCCCATATGATGTTACAATATAGATGCATTTTTAAACTTAACTTCATTGATATTGTTAACAAATTTATATCGAGTGCATTTTTCGGAGAAATAAGTAGACTACAAATTCATGAATAATTTAGCAGTTTATAGTAATAAATTTATCGAATTGATTCATTTCATACTTTTTATTGCACGGGTTCTCTACAACCATGATTTTTGACATTTGGGGGTGCCACAACACTGAGTGCTTTCCCCTGAACTCAAATCGAATTTGTGAATCAATAATCAAACTCATATTCTGAATTATTCAAAGTAATGAAAACAACACATGAATGTTAGAAGAATTAGAAAAAAGGAACCTGGTCTGCAAATATCGAACCGTTAATGTCAAGCAAGTTAATGCATTCCATGCCTGGGCCTCCGATAAGAAGGGCCTATTCTGCATCCTGAAATAATTCATATGGATCAATGCCTATGCTCACTTTCCTTAGTAAAGGGAACAAGGAGTCCGCCATCTCCATAGCCACTCCTATTGATCATGCTCCATATGGTATGAATTATGATGTGGTAACGATTTAAGGCTGAATATAAATCAAATAAACTCTCAAATGTAGTGAAAATAATAATAGAAAAGATAGGACAAACAGAAAAAAGAAAAATACCTTCAAAAGCTTGAAAGGACCTTTCAGAACCTAGTAATATAAGGGTAATAGGTTGGTTCTACCCAGATACTTCACCTGATGCAAGCTGCATTCTCAGATTACAACAGTCAGCGCTTAATGTAATTAAGTAACCGGTATAAGGATAACAGTTGATCATTAAGTAACCGTCAATTTCTAGTCGAATCTTTTTCGGCATGAGCAATTCCAAACTAAAAAAAATTATAAATAAAATGTTAAGTATTAAGTTTACTATTTCTAATCATGAAAATAGAAGTTGCCTAAAGATGGTTGAAAAAGCATATTAATTCAGTATTTCTGATTTATTTTTGTAAAGGAAGAACCATTGATTTGATTCTGTTTTTACTAAATTATTTAATTTAAAGTACCTTTTTTCCATAATATTTATCCAAAAAGCATTTCAGGTTTAGCAATTTCATTTTCGTTTTGATCAATCATTTATGGAGAATGGTTTAAAATAGAAACATGTCTATGGTTGCAGGCAAAACTAAAAATAACTATGACCTGTCTGTTTTTGAGTTTTGTACATTAAACACAGTGTTTTTATATGGTTTTGAAATGGCATAAATACTTGAAGATACAACCGCATCATAACATTTTGGGATAGGGATAACGGTGTACAACTTTCGGTATTATTGTCTTGGACTGGATTTCAAGATAAATAAGCATTACCACAAAAAGAGCTTACCGGCTGAGCAGGGAGGCCTCCACCGAGCAGCGCAGGGGAAGAGATCGGAGAAATTGAAGCAATATCAGCAGCTTCATCGCGAGGCGCAGCAGCACAACAGCTGGCAAGGTGGAGAGGAATAGAACAAGCTTGACCGTTAGCAGTGATAGGTGCAGAGCCCAAAACCATACAAAAAACTGAATATAACTTAGATTGAGATCTGCTTACCCATACAAAAAATGAATATAACTTAGATTGGCATAAGAAGAAGAAAAGGGATCAAAATAATCATCTAGTAGGAAATATCTGAACCTCTAGAAGTTCCAACAGCATGGCATACTCAACCTGTTGTATGCTCTTGGAAGGCAGCATGTTGTTTTGCATACCTTTAATCAAAAATTGACTAGAGGTTTCTGTTAATGGATTTGTCAATGATGGATACTGCAGCATTGCGCCATGTCAAGCAAATAGCACAAGAGATGAGCAGCGAAGTGGTGTATGCACTTGGAAGCCAGCCTGCTGTTTTGCGTACCTTTAATCAAAAAAAGAATATGACAACTGTGTCATCTACATAAATTAAAATTAAAAGGTATTATAAGAAAGAGAGGAAGAAAGGTCATACAACTTTCTCACACTCAACATTATGCTCTAATTATTTTTCCAATGGTATGAAAAATCATGCGGTGACAAGAATCATGATTCTTGTTTTATATTCTGCATTTAAACTCAATACAATGCCAATAGCAAGCATACTTTTTATTAATCATAGATTCATCAAATATAATGCTCATGCAAAACTAACAAAACCATAGAGATATTATAGATCACATGATCTGCAAAACATTGGTATAGAAAAAACTTAGTATTGGACAACCTGAGATTGATAATATAATCTAATATTCATAGTAAATAATTGCTATTAAATTCATCTATAACCTTCATGTTATCTCAGATATTTCTCTGAACAGTCCAAAACATCATATTTAGCAGCATTGACTAACCAAATATCAGCGAAGCCCTAAATCACTGTAGATCCTTAGTATCTTCTTCGTTAAAAGTAAAAAAATTCCTTACCAAACTGAATTCAAGCACTTGATTTATCAACTTCATATCATTCTCCCTACAAACAGGCCTGCATCAGTAATATAAAAAATTCAAATGGATATTTACACAACCGCAAATAGTTAAAAACCATTTTAACGCACAAATGTTTTGCTTAGAAAACACCAGTGCATGCAGGTTAAACTAAATTCACTAGAGAAATATAGATGTGCATGCATGTGCAAATTCAAATTGGCCAGTAACAAGAAGATTCCAAGCATCAACCAACTTTTAAATTTTGTATCATATGAATATGTCAACTCTTGTAAAATTAATGTTTTTCTAAATCATAAAAACCTTAGAAAAAAATCATGTTGACCAAATCATAAAAACTGGAAAAGTTTACATGCCAAAATAATTCAATGTTCTGTTACTCCACAACGCCATCCAATAAAGAGCATCACTGAATTTATGATCACTCTAAGACTCACAACTGGATGATAATGGAAAGGTAAGACTCACATAAGATGCTCTACACCAAACATTAACAAAAAAGAGAATCATAACACTAGGAGAGAAAGAGAAAGTTTATGTTCGCTGGACAAAATTTACCGTCTTTAAGCAACCATTTAATGCACGTACAATCACCATTAAACTATCAAGTTTAACCGCAAATGCATTTCCTAGAAGCCCTTCTTTTAGTGACCGGAAAGAAAAGGATAACATTATTGTATCAAAGTTCAAAATGTGCAAACTATTGGTTATCGTGTATAGTACATTACCTTTGTGTCACAAGTATTTTCATCACCATCTTTTGTTTTGAACTCAAATATATCTTCCTTAGGAATATCTTCCAACTGCATATTAACCTGAAAAGTCGATAAAAATTTAACACTAGAGGATTGCTATTTTCAAAAGACATCAACCTTATTCTACCACCTTACATCTATGTCTACAAGCAGTTCTACCACCTTACTAGGCAGTGTGCTTCCAATAATTTCTCTAACTTTTTGATTTTCCAACTCAAGCATACACTTAACAAAGAATTGACATTGACCCCGATTCTGTGCAGATTGATGTTAACAATATAATACTTGATCCAGTAGTAAATAGTACTCAACCCACTGTTTCCGCACCATTAAATCATGCCTCTATCCCTTTGCATAATCCATAGCCTAGTCAGCATACACAAAAAAAGAGAGTTAAAAGTGAATTCTAAGTCTTACAGTGCTTAGAAGCATGCAATGCATGGCCGAACCTTGTTTTGAATACCCCTGATACAGTGTCACCTGGCTCTAAATCTGTTAAAGGTAACGTGGTCCCTGTAGTGGCACGTGATAAAGCTGACAAAGTTGAGAACCCTGCATGTCAAATGTCCTAAGTTATAATTTCAAACGTCTGTTATGCCCAACCCTGCATGTCAAAACATGAACTCAACTCATTTTCCAGGGTGGAAGAACCCTTATAGTCCAATCTGAAAATTATATAATCATAACTTGTAACCTATACAAAAAAGATTTCAAATTATAGGAAAATTCCATTACATTTAGCCTTTTTTTGGTGATAATCAATATTTTAATTTCTTATCAGTAATGCACCTTAATTTGGCCATTAATTGATTTATGCAATATCCCCGGCGAAATGCATACCATCACAAGAGTTCACCATTCAAAAGTACGGACAGTGTTATGGTAAACTTGTTATCATGACATGCACTGTGGATTTTTCATCATCAATAGTTCATATAATACAATGAATTTTTTTAATTTGTTATTTTGTTGCCATTGATAACTGCGATTTATTATAACATATAAGATAAATAAGAAGAGAGGGGAGGAATTGAACTCATTTAACTAACAACACAGTCACTATATTTATGGAAAATAACATTCCAAGTAAGGACTACTTTACGATAGGTAACCATACAAATGCAAAGTCACTACAGCCAAGTATAAATTTGTCTCAAATAGAATACATATGCATGTACATGCAATGAGTGGTTAGATTAACACCCGCAAAGTTTTAAATAATGCATAAGTGGAACCCACTCTTATAGTTAGATATAGGAAATTTATATGAAATATGGGTAACAAATAACCATACCTTAGACATCTCATATGTGAGAAATATTACCTAAAAATATAATAGCAAAAAATTGCAGGTGATGCATATAAGGCTAAATCTCATATGATTGTTCATTTTCAGTTCACGGCTATATGCATATAAGTACATAAATTGTTAGTAATAGAAAATTGTATCAGAACCTCAATTTTTAAACAACCTTACGGGAAAATTTTAATCTGGTTTATTGAAGCATAACGGCAACCGAACTATGTCTTAGATAGCTTTTTTTTATAACTAGTCCATCTTTGTTGGTATAAAACTATAAATGTGTATTGCTAATAGTGAGTTATGTCTACATGGTCTTAGATTTGATCCTTTCTTGATTCAAATTAATGATAGAAATATCCGCAATGCATTAGTTTTCACTAACGACTAACAATTATTTAGCTAAACATTGTAACTGGTATAATAACTCAATTATTTATTTATTTATTTTATGTATATAAAATTTCTATTCTAATATTGGTAGGATGTGAGAACTCTTTTACAATCCATTATATACTGGATTTCGGAACAGAGACGCAAATAAGCTTACTACCCAAAGATTGGATACCAAAAGTGAAAGTACTCATTATCAGTCCAACCGTGAATTTCCTAGCTTGGACACACAAAGGTTAGTTTACTTGTCACTTTTTTAGTTATAAAAGGGTATAGTTCTAAATTCTGGTTGTGCTGCATGTGATCCAGGATGAGGTATCCCTTAATAAATGCAGTAATAAAAAATTATATACATCATTGAATACTATGTTGCAAATGCATGCTAACAAGATTTGAGTCCACGTTATATACTACATGTAAATGAAGACTTATGTATTAAATTCAACTGTATCAGTTTTCTAGAATTTATTACAATTTTTATGTTCAAGAAGGCATGTGTTTGAGGTTACAGAACATTCATATTGATCCTAAGTTAGTGGGTTAAGGTATGTAAGGATCCTAGTTGATTTTTCATTTTGTAATTTGACGTAGGGAAACATATGTTGCAATAAAACCTTATACGTCATACCACAAACTAAAAATTTCAATGGTGGACTATTCCCCTGTAACTGCCATAACAAGCATAATTAGAACTGCAATAGAACTTTATATGTCATACCACGAACTAAGATTTGCACAAATTAACCGAAAGCATTGCCAGCAAATCTCTCCTCACTTGATTCCTCTACAAAAACTGTAACCCACAAAATGATAGCAATTTACATAAATTATCTAGCAATCGTAAAACTTGTAAACAGTTATAGACACAAACTTACGATGCCATTATAGTTCGCGAAATCTGAAGTCAAGTTCTGAAACTGACGATATCCAAGCCTGTAGAGCAGATTTTGCAGCCTCCTTCATCGTTAGAGTCTTGCTACGACACCCAACTCTTGATTATTGATTGAACTCAGAATTAGATCCATAGTGGTTAGGGCTTGAGCGAACAGGATGTTATTGGTGGAATTTATAACGACCCGAAATCCCCTTTACGGGAAATCACGGATTGAACTGAGGACAAGACGAATCAGAACACAAACAGAAGAACATTTCATTATATATTACAACAATTCCATCAGATTACAAGAATATACAGAGTATGAATAAATATTACACATCATAAATATCAGAGATTACAATACATTACATAGCAGCGGAAAATAATACAATACACAACTGAAAGTAATACACGGATACAGAGCTTTCCGAATATCGCCTTAGCTGTAAATCAGGATCCTATGGATATAAATCTGCAAATCCAAAAATACTAGCTGCCCGTGTCAAAATAAGGGCACCCAGAGTTTAGGTTAAAACAATAAACTCCAGGTCAGTCATGTGACTGGTGTGAGAACTAAAACAGTTATTAATCTTTATTTTAAAGTTAGGTAAATCAAGGGACCACGCCGTATAACACATAACGGGTTTCCTCCCAAGAGTACCAGTGCATAAAACTACAGCACAATGCTAAATAAAGAACAATGAAGCTATTATAAGACCCAGGTCCCATCACACAATGCAACACAAGCCGGAGGATAGGGTTTTACCTTATAATAGCCAAAGAATGCTTGATACGCTAAATTTCATCTTTTTATTATTACTATAAGTGCATAGTGTCAAAACAATTTCAATCATAAGTATCAATCATAGACAGCATGGGTACCATATATCATGTCGCCAATACTAGGCTCTACAATCAAAACCGCAAAGTCGCGTATTGGAAGTTGGATTTCCATCTGTGAACCGAGGCAAGGGATCATCCTCTACCGAATTCGAGACGCTCTAGCCCGCCCCTCAGGAACAGCCGCAACTGCCCCTTGGATCGTCAGGGCCGGTCCACCGATGTGGATTATAATGCCTGAACACTGCGTTTCCCCGCCCTTTGGGGCGTCAATGAGCCAAATGACTCCATCGGCTCCACATAGTCACCGATATATCCGAGGCGCCTCGCAGTCCAACAACCACACAGGTGAAAATAATATAAATGTCAGGGCTGGTAGGTCACTGACACCACCCTAGCTAGAAGGAAACGCAAGCCCTCCCCGATGTCATCTCCCGTTTCTGGTTCACAACCGGGGTGTGAGGCTCGCAAATCAACGCTACACAAAGCTATGCCACACAAGTCGTGCTTTGATCATCAACCACAAGACTCTGCTTTTCAACAGAAGCCTTGATCATTTGCATCTTAGCATGCCACACAGGCAAACCACTCCATGCAACCGATATACATCAATCACACAGAATGACATCCAATGTCAGACACACAGTCCATTTACAAGTCCGTTCTGGGTCTGAACGAAACCGGAGGCACCTCGTACCCCGCATATCCATCGATCTCCAAGTACGTCTGGATGATCACCAACTGATTCCCTCCTCTTGGGTGTACAGCCCAATCAAGATCATCAGTAATTATCCAAACGATGTGAAGACCTCCGGTCTTCGACCATCGTCTTCATCCTCGACACATCGTCGAATCAGTTATTCAGAATGGGATAAACCCGGTCTTTCTGAATAACTCGCGTATATAATAAACAAGTGTTACACAAACACAACATACGCCTCATTCCAATTCAGAATATTCTTTTATTCAAATATTCTTATACTTTGGCAAAGGTTCCCATTAATTTTATCAAATATAAATTCTTTAAATTTATTCTTTAATCTTCCTTTGAATATCAATTCAAACCAAATTATGGTTTATCCAAACTAGTCGGGATTAACGAACCTTACCAAAGTAATCATTTGTTTTAATTTCCCAATCCCAACCTATTTATCCCATGAATTAAAACTGGTAATACTTCATATCTAACACCACGGTGTTATCGGTAAATTCAATTACCATTTCACGTTCAAATCTAATTAAAGATTTAACTATCGCTTGGAGCAAAACTGGTGATACTCCACTCTCGGTCATTTCAATCTAATTAAAGATTCATTAAAACTCCACTCGGTTTTAATCTTCCCAAAAATCAATATTAATGATTGTTTAACTTGGGAAATCATATCCAGTCTTTAACTGGGTTAAAGAACCAATGTCATTTAAAACACGTTCACGATAAACCCAAAATCACATTCCATTCTATTAGTCTCTAAACGTAAATTAGTAAGAGAACAATTCCCCAAATATTAACCCCGAAGGCCGAAACCAACATCAGATCAATACCCAGGAAACCATTCAACTTAACTAATCTCCAGTTAGTTTCAGATTTTCTTAACTCCGTTTGGTCTAAGAACAGTATTATTAAAGATACCATTCACGACAACCCAAAATCACATTCCATTAACAATGGAATCTTCATGGAAAACAAATCGATATATATAATCGATATAAACTTCCATATCCGACTAATAATATAAATGGAATAACGGCAAAGCCTTTTAAATTCCATACATATTAGCAGTTCTCATCCACATAAATTCACTTCAATTATTACCAAATCGAATTCCACTCCATTCCAATTTATTTCATTAAATTGGAAAACTTTACTTTGGAAAATCTCCTTTAAATCTTAACAAAAGATTTATAAATTCCAAATCACATTTCACCGTAAATCCGGTTAAAGAACGAATGTCGTTAAAGCACAGTTCACAACAAACCCAATTCACATTCCATTAATTATCGGGTTAAAGAACAAGTGTTATTTAAAACACCGTTCACGATAAACCCAAAAATCAATTCCAATTCAATTCCAATTAAATATTATTTAATTGGTATACTTCATTAAATCTAATTAGAAAGATTTAATATTTTTCTCAACTGGGTTTAAGAACAGTGTTAATGAAGACACCATTCACGACGAACCCAAATCCCATTTGATATTAAATACAAGGCTCTGAATAGAAAATATATCGGCTTATATTCAATATCAAATTCTACGACCAACAAATATTGTATTGGAAATAACGATATAAATATATCTTTCAAATTTCCATAACAATATCTGTATAATCACGAAATCCAACATCAAAATATTCCAAAAACAATTTCTATTCAAATCCATTCCAATTCAATTATTGGAAATTCTGGTTACTTTTAAAACCCTTTCAAATCCAATTTATTTATTTCAAAAATAAATGGATTATAATTCTAGTTCAAAACTAGTTCTTTTCGATAAAAATCTATTTTTATCTTTTCAAATATGGAGTTTTTCATCCTAATTCTTTCCAAATCATTTCTTATGATTTTACACAAATTATTGCTATTTCTAATAATTTTATCATGGCTCGTACAGTCGATTTCCACAAATGGCCATCAAACTGCACTTACAACGACCTTTTCCAAATTTGATTTGGACATAACTCCAAATCCAACAGTTAGATTTCAAATCTCTAATATTCGTTAGAAAGCTCTTTCCGATACGAACCCAACGGTTCTGGTTTTAGGAGAATCCGACAATCGGATCTCCCGTAATGTCCATTCGAAGTCAATGGTCGAAATTCGCGAACTGCCGCTGCGCGGCATGTTCTATTCAGGCTATTATGTATACAATATATATATATATATATATATATATTATATATATTTCATCGATTTCCTTTCAAAACGTATTTTATTAATCGTTTTAAATTTGTTTTCTAAACCATTTCAACTTCATATTCAATTTTAAATCAAATTTGAATATTCTATATCATTAATATATAAATGATATTTTGAAATCACTTCCTTTTCTATATTCATTATAAAAATGAATAAAATCGATATAAATATCGTTCGCGTCAAAAAGACGCATATCTAATCAACATGGCTTTATATATTTCAATAACTTCGTTATTCTATTCAACAAATGAATATTTTCTTCAACACATGAATTTTCTTTTATTCAACACATGAATATATTTTATTCAACACATGAATTTTCTTTTATTCAACACATGAATATATATTTACTTTCCAACTTGGAATGAGGCCCAATCAATTACCATATAATGTTAATTATATGGATTCCCTACAACACATGTATATAATAGCAACGATAAATAATCAACCATCATCCAGAGTGCATTTTACACTGCATAAGCATCAAATATAAATATTTAACGCTTATAACAGCCTGTCAATCAATTGATCGACATACAGCTAATTATTTGGGATTAGTGTACGCCAAATATCATCCCAACACCCGTGTGGGGTTTCAAACAATCAAACACAGGTTTTATTTGTGCAGTTGGGCGATGTGTAAAATTTATCGTCCCAATCAATATCAGTCAAATGTGTGTATTTAAAAAAATCGTCCGATTTGTTTATAAATATTTATTTTATATACACGTTAAAAATTATATTTTTAACTATAAAATATTTTCTTCCATTCCACATTACACAATCAATATTCACACCACAAACAACAAACAAACAAGTCGTCCATGGTCTGTGGACAACGGGTGTCGGGTGCTACTAAGCACCGTCTGCATCCTAGTATATATTTCAAACTAGAAATTAAAATAAAAGTGAGGAGTTCTCACCTTTGGGTTCCACTCCGCCTGTCCTTATCTCTGAACGGTTTGAATTCAGATTTGTTTTCTGACAGTACCATCGCAATATGTATCACGCAGTTTATTATTAAAAATTACATTTTTATACTGCTACTTCATACATAAAAATCATATTTTTATGTTGTTGTTTATATTATAAAGATCATATTTTTACTTCGCTACACATATACAAAAATTATTTTTATATCTCTACATATATAAAAATCATATTTTTAATACTCTACTAATATAAAGATCATATTTTTATTGTCGCTACATGTACATAAAAATCATATTTTTATAACACTACTATATAGGTAAAAATCATATTTTTAACACGATGTTTACATTATAAAAATCACATTTTTATATCGCTACTACATATATAAAAATCGCATTTTTATATTCTCTACTTATATAAAAATCATATTTTTATTTTCTCTACATATATAAAAATCATATTTTTATGTGTCATTCAAATAAATAAAAATCCAATTTTTTCTATACTTCATTCACATAAGGAAAAATCAAAATTTTTCTATACTTCACTCACACAAGGAAAAATCAATTTTTTTTTTCTATACTTCATTCACATAAGGAAAAATCAAAATTTTCCTATACTTCATTCACATAAGGAAAAATCAATTTTTTTCCTATACTTCATTCACATAAGGAAAAATCAATTTTTTTTCTATACTTCATTCACATAAGGAAAAATCAAAATTTTTCCTATACTTCATTCACATATGGAAAAATCAAATTTTTTCCTATACTTCATTGACATAAGGAAAAATTAATTTTTTTTTCTATACTTCATTCACATAAGGAAAATCAAATTTTTTCTTCGCTATACACATACGAAAAATCTAATTTTTTCCTATGATTAAAAATCATACTTTTATATAAAAATTATAACTTTATATTACTAAAAAAAATTCACCTTTCCCTTGGTAAAAAACGTATCTTTATATGTATAAAAATCTCCTTCTATATTGTTTTTCATATATATAAAAAAACTGATTTTTAAATTGCTATTCATATAAAAAAAACTAATTTTTTTATATTGCTATTTAATTAAATTAAACTAATCATAAAAAAAAACTTACAGGTGGTGCAAAGGGGAGGGGCGGCGCCGAGGTCAGCAGGTGGCGGGGAGGCGGCGGTCAAGCGCGGCGGTGGGCCACAGTGGGATGAGGCGCGATTTGGGGGCTAGGGTTTCGGTTTGGGCGGTTTTCAGGAGGAGAGAGGGAAATTGAGGAGGAAGGAGGCGTTGGGTAGGGGAAGAAGAGGAGAAGGGCTAGAGGGAGTCAGCGTGGTGAAGGGGAGGAGTCGGCGGTGAACTCCGGTGGCGTGGTGGCGGGCTGAAGGAGGAGCGCGATTGATTTCTCTCTTCTTTTTTTTTACTTCGTTATGTTCTGAACGATGGGGAAGATTGACTGAGTAAGGAGAGAGAACGTAGGGTATAAAGGAGTATATAATTATGTTATTTCATTAATTTTTTTCTTAAAAGTTGACTTTTCGCCTGAATCCCAAATCGAGCCCAATGACTGTCGTCCCTATCTAAGTACCCCCATTCCGAACACAATGGGATATGTATCATAAGACAGTTTGGCTGTTTCGATCGGTTTCCGTCAAAATCAAAATATAAATCTATTTATTGAATTTAAACGCGCATTTTGATTTACTGGGGCCACATACGGACTCTAAAAATTCCCGAAAAATATTTTCTAGCCTCGTATTGATGATATGGTCCTAACAAAACTTATTTCGTCAAATTCTGAGACCATTTGAAAAATGGCCATTTTCTGGTCGATCAAAATTGACAGAAACTGTTAAAACACGTTTTGCTTCACCATGCTCACATATTGATTCAGAAAATTACGAATTTTGGAATCTAGAAATAACTAGACATCACGGATCCAACAAAAGTGGTTTCGTCAAAAACAGAGGTCGTTTGCAAAATTTCCATTTTTAAGGGCCAAAATTCCATGGCGACTATTCTGACTTTCAACTGGGCATAACTTTTTATTCCCGCTATGAAATTTCAATTTTTCGGGTTCTTGGAAAGATATTTTTAAATAGATTCTAATATTTTTGGTTTCGCTAAAATCCGGTTTATTTTGAATCCTGTACATTCATTTGAACTTTGAAATCGAATTTTCAAACTACCGCGCCATTTTCAATTCCTTTTAAAATTAAAAATAATTATTTATATTCTAACGTCGATTCAAATAAAAATATACATTCTAATTCTATTCAAAATAGATTTCTCGTCGTCATTATTTAAAATAATTCATTTAAGTCTTCAAAGTTCACTAAAATTGCCAAAATAAAAATTTTAAATTGGCTCGGATTTCTGGGTTATTACAGAATTAGGAGACGAATAAAGTTTCATCAGAGATTCGTGTATATTTAGACTTTTAGTTAGGTTTCAAAAGAATTTTGGGGGAAGATAATCGTTTAATTTGTCTAAAAAGGATAAATGAAAGAAAAAGCGGCAGCCAGATAACCGCGAAATGAAAACAATCTCAAAATAAAGTGGGTTAACGTACACAGCGTTTAAATTTTCAATTTTTGGTGTATAAAATATTTTCATCAGCATTCACGATAAAAACGCTGTCCATTTTTGCTGTAGAAAGTACATTTTCTTGTTGATGTCCGATTTTGGATGGACAAGAAAACATTGAAATATGTGAAGTCGTGTTGATTAGATATGCGCCATTTTAACTCGAACGATATTTATATCGATTTTATTCATTTTTATAATGAATATCGAAAAGGAAATGATTTCAAAATCTGATATTCTGAAAATATTATAATGATAAGGAGTATTCAATTTTGACTTAAAATTGAAATGAAAGTGGGAATCATTTTTAAAACGAATTTATAAAATACGTTTTGAACGAAATATATATATATATATATATATATATATATATTAATGGCTTGAACAGAACGCGTTGTGCCGCTATAATTCTCGAATTTCAACCTTTGTCTTTGAATTGACATTATGGGAGATCCGACTGTCGGATTCTCCTAAAACCGAAACCTTGGGATCGTATCGAAAAGAGCTTTCCAATGAATATAAGATATTTGAAATATAACAGTTGGATTTGGAATTAGTTCTAAATCAAATTTGAAAAAGGTTGTTATGGATGCAGTTCGGTGGCCGTTATTGGAAACCAACTGTACGGGCCTTGATAAGATTATTAAAAATATTAATAATTTGTATAAAATCGTAATAAATGATTTAGAAAGAATTAGGACGAAAAATTCCATATTTATAAAGATAAAAATATATTTTTATCAAAATGAACTAGCTATTAACTAGAAAGATAATCCAACATTTTTAAATAAATAAATTGGATTTGAGAATGGTTTTAATCTAACCAGAATTTTCCAATGTATGAATTGGAATGGATTTGGATAGAAATCATCTTCGGGATATTTCGATACCGGATTCCGTGACTATACGGGTATTGTGGAGGAATTTGGAAGATAGATATATATCGTTATTCCCCATACGATATGTGTTGGTTTCAGAATTTGGTATTGAATTTAAGCCGATATAATTTCTGTTTAGAGCCTTATATTTAATATCAAATTGGATTTTGGGTTTGTCGTGAATGGTGTCTTCAATAACACTGTTCTTAAAGCCCGAGTGGAAAGAATAAATCTTTTAATTAAGATTATTAGAGTTTTCGATTATATTTAGTAATTGGAATAAAATGGAATGTGAATTGGGTATATTGTGAACTGTGTTTTTAATGACATTCGTTCTTTAACCCGATTAACAGTGAAATATGATTTGGAATTTATAAATCTTTTATTAAGATTTAATGGAAATTTTCCAAAGTAAAATTTTCCAATTTAATATATTAAATTGGAATTGAATTGAATTCGGTTTGGTAATAATCGAACTGAGCTTCTGTGGAGGAAGACTGTTAATGAATATGGAATTTAAAAGGCTTTGTCATTACTACATTTATATTATTAGTCAGATACGGAAATTGATATCGATTATATATATTGATCTATTTTCCGTGAAGATTCTATAATTAATGGAATATGATTTTAGGTTTATCGTGAACTATGTTTTAAATGATATTGGTTCTTTAACCCAGTTAAAGACCGGATTACATGTCTAACATTGTATTTCGAACTGTATTGTTGATCTCGGCTAAATGTATATCTGTTTGGTGGCGGAGAATTTATTCTCTTGCTTAACACCCTTCTCTAAGACGTATGAGCTTAGAGGTTATATATTGGCAGAAATCAATGGTACGGTGTAGATTGTCAATGTGGCATGTGTGATTTCCCAAAGTTAAATAATCATTAAATAATGATTGTTGGAAGATTAAAACTAAGTGGAGTTTTCATGAATCTTAAACTAGATTGAAATGTGAATGTGATAATTTAAATTATCAAGTTTGGGAAATGATCGAGAATGGAGTACTACCAGTTTAGCTCCAAGCGATAGTTAAATCTTTAATTAGTTTTGAATGTGAAATGGTAATTAATTTTACCGATAACACCATGGTGTTAGATACGAAGTATTACCAATTTTTCTCCATGGGATGAATAGGTTGGGATTGGGAAATAAAATAAATAATTACTTCAGTAAGGTTCGTTAATGTCGACTAGTTTGGAAAACCTTAATTTGGTTTTAATTCTGGATCGGAATGAGGCATACGATGTGTTTTTATAGCATTTGTTTATAAGATACGCGAGTTATTCGAAAAGAGCGGGTTTATCCCATTCTGAATAATTGATATGACGATAAGTCGACGATGAAGACGGTTATTGAAGACCGGAGATCTTCACATCGTTTGGATGATTACTGATGTCTTGATTAGACTATACACCCAAGACAAGGTAATAAGTGGTGATTGTCCAGATGTACTTGGAGATCGCCGTGATATGCGAGGACCTCTCTCCTATATTAGACATATGGGATGAGGAATAAGGTGTCTTTGGTTTCGTTCAGACCCAGAACGGACTTGTAAATGGATGTTATATCTGACATTGTATTCCTTTATACTGTATTCGTTGATCTCTACTAAATATATATCTGTTCAGTGGTGGAGAATTTATTCTCTTTCTTAACTCTCTTCTCTGAGACGTATGAGCTTAGAGGTTATATATTAGCATAAATCAGTGGTACTGTATGGATTGATAATGTGGCATGCTGAGTGGCATGTGATCAAGGCTTTTGTTGAAAAGCAGAGCCTTGTGGTTGACGATTAAAGAACGACTTTAAATAGCATAGCTTTGTGCATAGCGTTAACTCGCGAGCCTCACACCCGGTATGAGTCAAAAACGGGATCGTGATTGCAGGGAGCGCACGACATTTCTTTCTAGCAAGGAGTGGTGTCATGGTATGAAGCCCAGACATTTTTACTTATGTGGATGATGGAATGAGGCGCCTCGGATATTGAGTCCCTAGTGGCTCAGAGATAGGTCCGATAGGACCGGGAAACGTGTGTTCAGGAATAACTAATCCTCCAAAGTAAGAGAGGACCGACCTTGAAGATCCAAGGGTTGCTAAGGGTGCGATCCTGAGGCATTTGCTAGAGTATCTCGAATCAGTGAGGAGTCATCCCTTGCCTCAACTCATAGATGGAATCCAATTTCCAATACATGACATTTCAGTTTTAGTTGGAGAACTAGTATGGCAACATAGTATATGGTAGCTATGTTGTTTATGATTGATATATTTATATTTGAAGTTGTTTTATACACTATACACTTATAGTAATATCAAAATGATTTTTGTTTTAAACGTACCAAGCATGTTTGGCTATTATAAGGTAAAAGTCTATCCTCCGGCTTGCATTGCATTGTTTGATGGGATCTAAGTCTTATAATAGCTTCATTTTTCTGAAAAGCATTGCACTGTTTTTTTTATGCACTGGTATTCTTGGAAGAAAACCCATTTCATGTTATACAGCGTGGTGCCTTGATTTACTCTATTTTAAAGTAAAGTTTTAGATAACTGTTTTAGTTCTCACACCAGTCCCATGACTTACTCGGAGTTTATTGTTTATACCTAAACTCTGGGTGCTTATATTTTCCACATCGGCAGCCGGTAGTTTTGGTTTTATAGATATTATTTTCCCAGGATCCTGGATCTACAGCTAGAGCTATATTTGGAAAGTTTTGTATCCGTGTATCTCTTTCAGTTGTGTTATGTATTATTTTCCAATGCTTTGTAATTTAAATCTCTGATATTGTTCCGCCGTATATTATTATTTATACTCTGATATCTTGTACTCTGATGTAAATTGTTGTAATAGCAATGAAATGTTCTGTCGTTTGCGTTCCGATTCGTCGTGTTCTCATTACAATCCGTGTTTTCCCGTCTCCTCGGAGGCAAGCGAATTCGGGTCGTAACATTTGTGGTATCAAAGCTTTGGTTTTACAAAGCTCGAGAACAAGACACGTTAGTACCAAACGAAAGAATTCATCAGAGATTGGATTAGTAATATCCAAAGAGAATGACTCGTTAGAGATGGGATCAGTAGTATCCTAGAAAGAGTTTCAAAGAGTGTTATTTTTAAAATAAAAATGAAGACAAATTTAGTTTTGGGAATTTAAATTTTATTATACATATTTGAGTAATTTATTTTAAATTGATCTGGACTATTGAGTATAAGGAGATTTTAATATGCGTCTGATCCACGTGTATTCGAAGCCTCAAATAAACTAGATGGATATAGAATCACATTCTAGTCGCCCTGGGATGATTCTGATAATGCTGAAGTATTATCAGTATTTATTTCGAGTACCGAAAGTGGGATATCTGTATATCTCCAACTGACTAGTGTGAGAACCAAAACTAGATAGGGTTTATTGTTTGTGATTTGACACTAAAAATATGATTTTTGAATATATATATATATATATATATATATACAAAATTTATATGTTTTGGAAATTTAATTCACAAACTGATTGCTGGTTGTGATGTTTGATTACTAGTTTAACTAATTAAAATATTGGAACAATAAAACCAATAAGAGAATGAAAGGTAAATTTTAGAAAAATCAAGTCAAATATTGAATTGAATTGAAAATGATTGAAATTGCATACACGTACATATAAATATGAACAGGTCATAGCATGAAAGCTAAGAAGAGGGATAAAATTGTATGCCCGACAAATAGTTACATGTTTACTGTGTTTCTTGGGTTTTGATGATTTTATGAGCCGATTGGCTTTTTATTTTTATTTTTGGATGATGATCGCCCTATGAGGCAAGTTGCGGTTTTAAAGGTCTCCCTGTACAAAAGAGGTTATGGCGAAAATTTAGGGTGTCAGCCAAATTTTTGAGAAATCTGAAAATTCTTAGAAACTGGAAAGTTGAAGAATGAAAGTTGAGTTGGTTAGTTAAATAATTTTCAGCTTCGTTCCTTTTCGAGGAGGAAAAGATTTTAAGTAGGGGAGAATGTAACAACCCGAAATTTTAGAACTAATTTAAAATTTTATTTTAGCTATTTTAATGGATTTTGAATATTTAAAATGATTTATTTTAAATAATAACCACTAAAAATTTATTTTAAATGAAGTTAGAACGTATAAATTTATTTTAAATATAAAAACGAGCCTGAAATGGCGCGGTAGTTTGAAAATTCGATTTTAAATTTCAATTGAATATACAGAATTCAAAATAAATCGGATTTCAGTAAAACCAGAAATATTTGAATCTGTTTAATTATATCTTTCTAATGAATGTGAAAAATTCAGATTTCATAATATAAATTGAAAGTTATGTCCAATTCAAAATTCAGAATAGTCGCTATGGAATTTAATATATTTTTAATATAATATAGCCCTTAAAAATAGCCATTTTGCAAACGACCTCCGTTTTCGACAAAAAAAACTTTTGTTGGATCCGGAATGTCAAATTATTGCTATATTCCAATTTTCATAATTTTTGGAATTGATAGATGAGCATGGTGAATTTAAACGAGTTTGCAATTTCAGTTTGAATTTAATCGACTAGAAAATGACCATTTTTCAAACGGTCTCCAAATTCAACGAAATTAGTTTTGTTAGGACCATATCGTCAAAACATAGCTAGATTTATTTTTATGGAATTTTTGAAGTCAGTATGTGTCCCCGGTAAATTCAAATGTGCGTTGAAATCAATTTTGAACGTAATATTAATTTATATTTTAATTTTAACGAAAACTGATCGAAACAGTCATTCGGCTTGCATGACATATCACATTTGTCCGGAATGGGGGTATTTGGCTAGGGGCGGCAGTCGTTGGGTTCGATTTGGAGTTTGAATAAAAAAACTAACTTTTTGAAATTAAAAATAATAAATTAAATATAAAGTCAACCCTCCCCATTATCTCTCCCGTTCATTTCAGAAAGAAAAAAAAAGACGTCGGACCCGTCGCTCAACTGCCGAGAACCACCGTCCTCCTCCTCTTCTTCCTCCTCTCTCTCTCCCTTCCCCTTTTCACAAACCCTAATCCCCAAATCCGCCAACCACTGCCACCTCCGGCCACGATCCCCCCCCCCCCCCAGCCGCCTCTGACCGCCCAGCTCCGACCGTGGGGGCCCCATCACTTAAAAACTCATTTTCAACAAAAATCCTATATTTGCAAAAACGTCCCTGACCTTGTTTAGCCAATAACTCCCAAAACGTGCACTTCTTGCCAAAACTCCACAGTACCAAAGTCGAAGATCTTGTTTTTCTCTTCGATTTGAGTATATGAGAGTCATATTTTGGATTGTGGAGTTGTTCAGAAAACGCGTCCAAAATCTACTGTCCAAATACTGTCTTTTTGCGATTTCCGGCGAAATGGAGCATTTTCTGGAAAAAGTCCATTAGGCGAAAGTTGTCCGGAATGGCGCATTTAAGCTAGAAAAAAAGACCGTGTGAAGATTGGAGCTCGTTTGCAAATTCAGAAACTAGAACAGCAAATTAGAACATCAGAAAACAACGTCGGAGTGGATCCCAATGTGAGAACTCTTTCTCACTCAAATTATTTTATAGTTAAATATATTTTAGGTTGCAGACGGGGCTTAGTAGCCCCCGACACTATTTATTTGTATAAATCATGGTTGTTTGTTTGAATTGTATTATGGCAAAATTGACTGTATTGTGGTTATTGATTGTATTGTGGTTTTGTTGATTGGATTGGTTATTCTGTATAGTGCGAGCCAGTATCAGGAGAGGGGTAATGCTGGACATTATTCCGGTTCTAATATCGCACCGTTATAATGCCGAAATTTTCTGAAATAAATGTGTATTCATTAAAAATGTCGTTTTAATGTATAAGTGAACTATATAAAATATTCATCTGTTAAATAAAATGTTTGAACAATAAAAATATTATTTTTATTGTATAAATGAACTATATAAATAGACAAGTGTGGGAATAAATATTTAATCGTTAAAAATATAATTTTTAACGTATATGTGAATGGCATAAAATTCTCCTGAAATGAAAAAAATATTCATTTACAAATCGGACGATTTGTTTATGTACACCTATTTAACTGACATTGATTGGGACGGTAAATTTTACACATCGCCCAACTGCACAAATAATATTCAGTATTTGTTGGTTGAAACCCCATACGGGTATTGGGATGATATTTGACGTACACTAATCCCAATTGTTTAGTTGTATGTCAATCGACTGGTTGACAGACTGTTGTAAGCGTTAATTATTTACATTTAATGCTTATGCAGTTGTGTAATGCACTCTAGATGATGGTTGATTGAGTATCATTATTGTTGTGTACATGTGATGTATGAAATCCGTACAAATAAATTATATGGTAATTGATTCGGTCTGATTCCAATTCAGAAAGAACGAATATTTTAAAATAACGAATATTTTAAAATAATATTCAGTAAAGGATTAAAATGTGAATTTGATGTCCGATTTTGAAACGAAATATTGAAATATGTGAAGCCGTGTTGATTAGATATGCGCCATTTTAATGCGAACGATATTTATATCGATTTTCATTTTTAATGAATATCGAAAAGGAAATTATTTCAAAATCTGATATTTTGAAAATATTATCATTTAAATATTATAATGATAAGGAGTGTTCAATTTTGACTTAAAATTGAAATGAAAGTGGGAATCATTTTTAAAACGAATTTATAAAATATGTTTTGAACAAAATATATATTATATTATATATATATATATATTAATGGCTTGAATAGAACGAGCCATGCAGCGACCATTTGCGAATTTCGACCATTGACTTCGAATTGACATTACGGGAGATCCAACCAGCCGGATTCTCCTAAAACCGAAACCGTTGGGTTCGTATCGAAAAGAGCGTTCCAATGAATATAAGAGATTTGGTATCTAACGGTTGGATTTGTAATTATGTCCAAATCAAATTTGGAAAAGGTCGCCATGGATGCAGTTCGGTGGCCGATATTGGAAACCGACTGTACGGGCCTTGATAAAATTATTAAAAATATTAATAATTTGAGCAAAATCGTAATAAATGATTTGGAAAGAGCTAGGATGAAAAATTCCATGTTTATAAAGATAAAAATATATTTTTATCAAAATGAACTAGTTATTAACCAGAAAGATAATCTATCGTTTTTAAATAAATAAATTAGATTTGAGAATGGTTTTAATCTAACCAGAATTTTCCAATGTATGAACTGGAATGGATTTGGATAGAAGTCATCTTCGGGATATTTCAATATCAGATTCCATGACTATACGGATATTGTGGAGGAATTTGTAAGATAGATATATATCGTTACTCCCCATTCGATATGTGTTGGTTTCAGAATTTGATATTGAATTTAAGCCGATATAATTTCTGTTTAGAGCCTTATATTTAATATCAAATATGGATTTTGGGTTTGTCGTGAATGGTGTCTTCAATAACATTGTTCTTAAACCCCGAGTGGAAAGAATAAATCTTTCAATAAAGATTATTAGAGTTTCCAATTATATTTAGTAATTGGAATAAAATGGAATGTGAATTGGGTTTATTGTGAACTGTGTTTTTAACGACATTTGTTCTTTAACCCGATTAACAGTGAAATGTGATTTGGAATATATAAATCTTTTATTAAGATTTAATGGAAATTTTCCGAAGTAAAGTTTTCCTACTTAATATATTAAATTGGAATTGAATGGAATTCGATTTGGTAATAATCGAAGTGAGCTTCTGTGGAGGAAAACTGTTTATATATATGGAATTTAAAAGGCTTTGTCGTTATTCCATTTATATTATTAGTCGGATACGGAAATTGATATTAATTATATATATTGATCTGTTTTCCGTGAAGATTCCATAGTTAATGGAATATGATTTTTGGTTTATCATGAACTATGTTTTAAATGACATTGGTTCTTTAACCCAATTAAAGACGGATTACATGTCTAACATTGTATTTCGAACTGTATTATTGATCTCTGCTAAATATATATCTGTTTGGTGGTGGAGAATTTATTCTCTTGCTTAACAACCTTCTCTGAGATGTATGAGCTTAAAGGTTATATATTAGCAGAAATCAATGGTATGGTGTAGATTGTCAATGTGGCATGTGTGATTTCCTAAAGTTAATTAATCATTAAATAATGATTATTGGAAGATTAAAACTAAGTGGAGTTTTGATGAATCTTTAATTAGATTGAAATGTGAATGTGATAATTTAAATTATCAAGTTTGGAAAATGATCGAGAATGGAGTACTACCAGTTTTGCTCCAAGCAAAAGTTAAATCTTTGATTAGATTTGAACATGAAATGGTAATTAATTTTACCGATAACACCATGGTGTTAGATATGGAGTATTACCAGTTTTGCTCCATGGGATGAATAGGTTGGGATTGGGAGATAAAATAAATGATTACTTCGGTAAGGTTCGTTAATCCCTACTTGTTTGGAAAACTTTAATTTGGTTTAAATTGTGAAAAGAATATTTGAATAAAAGAATATTCTGGATTGAAATGAGGCGGACGATGTGTTTTTATAACACTTGTTTATAAGATACGCAAGTTATTCGGAAAGACCAGGTTTATCTCATTCTGAATAATTGATACGATGATAAGTCGACGATGAAGACGGTGATTGAAGACCAGAGATATTCACATCGTTTGGATGATTACTGATGTCTTGATTGGGCTGTACACCCGAGACAAGGTCCTAAGTGGTGATCGTCCAGACGTACTTGGAGATCAACATGATATGCGAGGACCTCTCTCCTGTATTGGATATATGGCACGAGGAATAGGGTGCCTCAGGTTTCGTTTAGACCCAAAACGGACTTGTAAATGGATGGTATGTCTGACATTGTATTCCTTTATACTGTATTCGTTGATCTCCGCTAAATATGTACCTGTTTGGTGGCGGAGAATTTGTTCTCTTGCTTAACACCCTTCTCTGAGACGTATGAGCTTAGAGGTTATATATTGGCAGAAATCAGTGGTACGGAATGGATTAACAGTGTGGCATGCTAAGTGGCATGTGATCAATGCTTCTGTTGAAAAGCAGAGCCTTGTGGTTGATGATCAAAGCACGACTAGCTTTGTGTATAGCGTTAATTCGCGAGCCTCACACCCGATATGAGTCAAAAACGGGATTGTGACTGTAGGGAGTGCACGACTATTCTTTCTCGCTAGGAGTTGTGTCATGATATGGAGCCCAGACATTTTTACTTATGTGGATGATGGAACGAGGCGCCTCGGATATTGAGTCCCTAGTGGCTCAGAGAAAGGTTCGAAAGGATCGGGAAACGTGTGTTAAGGAATAACTAATCCTCAAAAGTAAGAGAGGTCCGACCCTGAAGATCCAAGGGTTGCTAAGGGTGCGATCCTGAGGCATTTGCTAGAGTGTCTCGAATCGGTGAGGGGCTATCCCTTGTCTCGACTCATAGATGGAATCCAATTTCCAATACGTTTCATTTCGGTTTTTGTTGTAGAACTAGTATGGCGACATAGTATATAGTAGTTATGCCGTCTATGATTGATACATTTATATTTGAAGTTGTTTTATGCACTATACACTTACAGTAATATCATAATGATTATTTTTTAAACGTACCAAGCATGTTTAGCTATTATAAGGTAAAAGTCTATCCTCCGGCTTGCGTTGCATTGTGTGATGGGACCTGAGTCTTATAATAGCTTCATTTTTCCAAAAAGCATTGCGCTATTTGTTTTATGCACTGGTGTTCTTGGGAGAAAACCCGTTCTGTGTTATATGGCGTGTCCTGTGATTTACTCTTTTTTAAAGTAAAGTTTTAGATTACTGTTTTAGTTCTCACACCAGTCCCATGACTGACTCGAAATTTATTGTTTCTACCTAAACTCTAGGTGCCCATATTTTCCACAAGGGCAGTCGGTAGTTTTGGTTTTCCAGATATTATTTTCCCAGGATCCTAGATCTACAGCTGGAGCTATATTCGGAAAGCTTTGTATCCATGTACCTCTTTCAGTTGTGTTATGTATTATTTTCCGCTGCTTTGTAATTTAAATATCTGATATTAATCTGTTGTATATTATTTATTTATACTCTGATATCTTGTACTCTTATGTAAATTGTTGTAATAGCAATGAAATGTTCTATCGTTTGCGTTCCGATTCGTCGTGTTCTTATTACAATCCGTGTTTTCTGGTCTCCTTGGAGGCTAGCGAATTCGGGTCGTAACAACTCCTATTTGTGTTCATGTTCACATATTCCCTATGGATTCAACTAGGTTAAGTATTCCAATTCATTACCATGTCCATTTATGGTTATGATGGGCTAGACCTCCCACATTAGGCCTACAACTTGTGGATGTTGGATATGCCAGTTGGGTCTGGGCAGACTTCTTCCACAAGTTACGCCTAACCTCATGTCTTACCCCTTCTCGTATTTGTGCACTTAGACCCCTCACATTAGATTCAACATTTGCGGTTGTTAGATATGTCGGTCGGGTCCGGGCAGACTTCCACCACAAATGTAATCTAACCTCGTATCATAAGTGCAGTTATAGTTTCTAATTACTATAATCCTAGGCATTTTAATTATTAACCAATTAACTATACCTATGTCTTTATAGGTGTTCATGCCCATTTACCCAATTATATTCATAGTGAATTATATGTCCAAATTCATATTCATTACTCAAGTTATGCCAATTTCAATGTTTTCTCCTGTTCCCTAACTAACGCATTTGCATATATTTGGCAGGATGCCTAGGCTAGAAAGTAGGCTGGCCTTAAACAATATAAGGGAAAGGTGATGGGAAGATGACAATTGTGATTATTCTAACATAATTGGCATAAGTATATATACTGACATAGTAGTGATAAGGTGGACATAAAAATAGATCTAGTGAACATAATTAAACTAGATCTAACATGCTAAGGATGTTATAATAGGCATGAATAGATCGAAATAAGGATTCACATGTTCAATTAATGACAAATCTAAATTAGCCACAAAATGATAGGTACAAGATGATCTAGATAGATAATTAGATCTAAACAAGGATTTAACTGCCCAAATAATGATAGATCCAAATTAACCACAGACATAAATAAAGGTCAAGATCCACAAATGTGACATAATAAATTAACCACAAGTGAATTAGATCTATAAAGGTATATCTAGCATGATAAAGTTTTAAGATCCAAGAGTATCATAGATTCACAATTTATACCAGATCCAAAATCGCAGTCATATCACGTTTTACTTTTAATCATTTAAATCTAAAAGTAACTAAACTCACAATGTTTGGATTTTAGAAGATAGAAGAGAAATTGTTGGCGTTGAATCTCGGATCTATATGTGAATCTCTAATTGATTAGCTCTTAGTTGATTGCTGTTGAAGAAAAGGATTCGTTTCAGTTCAGGCACCGACAAAATTTGGCTTCCATTGATTTCCAGTGAAGAAAACAAGAGAAATGGACCTTTATTTATAGCAGCCAGCCCCCCAGAAATCGACTGCCACGTCAGCCCTTGGGGGTTGACCCCACTTTATGGCGTCGACCCCGGGGTTGACCCCCCCTTATGGGGTCGACACCCCTAGGGCGGGAATTTTATCGCCTACGGGATTTTCAACATTTGAACTGAAATTATGAATTCCTGGTCCCTATATATATAATTATCTTGCAAGTATACAAACTTCAAACCTTCATAACTTCTTCATACGTTGTCCATTTTACGAAAACCAAATGTTTACCTTGACCAGAATTTCGAGACGGACGCAATGGCGCAGTCCGTTTCCCTTAATTCTGATTATTAAACTAATTATTATTTAATTTATCCTCTTTAATGTTGCTGAATTTACGGGGTGTTACACTCAAGATTTTATGTTTCCTCTTATTACCTTGGGTTGTTCATTCGGCTTTGGATGGGCAGACTAAGTAGCAGGTTACAGATGATAGAGCTTTATGAGGACGATGATGTTGTGCGGTGGCGAGCTGGAGGCTAGCGTATTACTTCCCTACTATCTAATATATGTTAATTCCGTTGATTGATGTTTGACTCTGAGTGTTGTGGTGAGGCGAATTTGTATAGACACTTATGTTGTAATCCAAGGATGTATAGATATTCTTTCTAGTTGTTATGAAAGTTCAAGTTTCTGCTAAAAAATGTTTCACTATTTTGCCTTTTGTATATGTTCTATTATATATTATCCTTGCGTAGTGAGTTATACAACATATTCTGTTTGTGTTATCTTACCCCGTTGATCGTCCATAGCTTCCTGGCACATCCTTCAGCGCATTATTTCCCTTGATAAGTGCAGGAGTTGTAGGCGGTCGTCTCACAAACCCAACCCATTCATTGATCATTGATTAGCGTAAGTTACTTTATCTTTGGTCGATCATATCTCTTACTAAAAATCGTACTTATGATTCCTTAATCATATCGTTATGGGAAAAACTCATTTATCCTTTAAACGATCTTTAAACTTCATCTCCATTATCATTTGCTAAGAAAAACTCTTTCATTAAATCTTTATATTCAAATGAGATAAAGATTTCACTTCAACTTAACTTGGAAAATCATTTAACTGGGTTAAAGAGCGAATGCTATTTAAAACATCGTGCACAATAAACCCAAAACCATACTTCCATTCTAAATGAAATTTTCACGAAAATCATATATACTCAATATCGATATGGATTACCGTATCAGACAAATACTATAAGCATAATAATGGCAAACCCTTTTGAATTCCTTGAATAGTAAAGGTCTTCATCCACAGGGACCCATCTTGATTATCACTAAATCAATTTCCATTTAATTCCAATTTAATTCGTTAATTGGAAAACTTCACTTTGGTTTCATACCTTTCAAATCTCTATTCCAATTAAATATTAGTTAAAAGATTAATTCAATTAACTACCTCTTTAACTGGGTTAAAGAACGATGATATTGAAGATACCATTCACGACAAACCTCAAACAATTTAATATCAAATATAAGATTTAAACAAAATTTACATTCACTTATATTCAACACCAATTCTCATAATCAATGAACACTATAAGTGGAATAACGATGTAAACATATTCCAAATTCCTCAAATAGTAAACGTCTACACAATGGTAATCAATACCAAATATCTGAAGATCATTTCTTTCGAAATCCATATTCCAATTTATCTTAATTAAAATATTTCTCAAAACTCATCTTTCAAATCCAATATACTAATATTTGAAAATCTTCTAGTTCATTTAACTTGAATTCCCAAAACGTCGTTTTAACGTATTCAACAAATTAGGCTGAAAAAAAAATCCAAATATAGGTCAAAACTTCATATTTCTTTCTCAAATCACTTTAAAATCTTTTATTATGATTTATCATAATTTTTCCATATTTTTAATATATTTTATATGGCTATTTCGAATGATTCCAATTACGGTCATCGAACTGCGTTTACAACGACCGTTTCAAAAATAGATTTAAACATAACTTGAAATTTATAAGTTGAAATCCAAAATTTCTTCTTTCATATGAAAGTTATTATCAATAGAAAACAAATGTTTCTCGTTTCGAGGAAATCCGATTTAAATTGCCTTAGTTATGCTCGTTTGAACCTTATGGTGAAAATTCGCGAACTATCGCTGCACGACCCATCCTATTCAGTCCACATTATTATTTAAAATAAACTTGTTCGATTCAGCTGAAATATATTTTATAAGACGTTTATAAAATCGTTTAAGAGCAATTCCAACTTCAAACTCAATTATAAATCAAAATTGTATATTCTACTATTATAATACTAAAATAATAATATTTTTCAAAATTAAATCCTTTTAAATTTAAACTTTCTTGAAATCCATTATAAAAATAAATAAGATCATTGGAACAATCATTTCAAGTTAAAAACGTCGTTTATATATCTAACTCGAATTCACTTTTGAATTTACTGTTCAAAATCTATTTTTAATTAGAACAAGCCATTTCTAATTCAAAACTCTTTCAAATCCATTTCAAACTTTTCATAGTTGTTTGAAATCATTTCAATTTCATTTCTAAATGGTTTCGGAAATAAAAATCCAATTTCCATTTTCACGCCTTATTTCATTTAAATGAATATATTGTTCATATAGTATTCCAATGAAACGAGGCTCAATCAACGTCCAAATTATTCCATATTCATGGTGTCAATTTGTGCAAACAATTATAATAGCAACAACAATAGTTGTCATTAATCAAACAGTCAGTTATAATATAAGCGTTATAGCTGTTAATGCTTATATGTACATAAACAGTAATATAAACTGTAATAAACATCCAACATCCACGAAGCAACCATACCAACTACAAGTAATCAATATATAATCAGTTGACGATTATAACAACTTTTCTGGTTAAAAAGAGTTCTCATAGATATTTTTGATCGTTATAATAACGATCGCTTTGAATTAGATTAAACAGGAGTTTGATTTAAGTCAAAGTTCCAACTAGCTCCTAACTCGCCTAAATCAATTTGTACACGTAGCATTCTTCTGCATGATCCCAACGGATCTTGTTTCGTCAGATTCTGAGTTCATACGAACAAGATATAATTGTTCGAACATTAAAAACATTAATTAATTAAAATATAACTAAATAACCTTTACCATGTTCTTCTCCATTTCGACGTTAACCCGCTCCACCCAAAAGCAACCACGCCTCCGCCACTTGAGACCACCGGACGCTGCCGAGACCCCACCGTCGTGTCCCCTGTAACAACCTGAATTCCGAATGATCGATTTTTTTTAAGAATCCTAATCTATTGAAACTCGAGTTGGATTGTTTGTTATCCTACATAAAAGACAAAGATATAAAATATATCAAAGCGTAGAAAACATCTCACATCGGAATGGAATAAAGTATAATACCATCAGATATAGCCTTACAAAGATAATAATATTGCCTAACCAGTATCCAAAGCTATCATATCTCTGCCATAAACCTAACCAGCGAGTGTGTTATGAGGAGGGGGTTAGAACACAAGTTTTGGTGACTGGACTAAATTACACAATCTGAAATAACCCTGCATATACCATTCAGTTATGTTACTTTTTCTTGTTTATTAGGTTACTTTGGGTTAATAGCACTCAAGGCTTTACACACACGTCGTACCCATCTACCTCTCAGTAGATTAACCTAATATAGTATATGTAGCTACCCCCAATATCAAGGTACACCCCATGGTACCCTCTTCGCACGGTCTCCACTGTCATGCCACAGAAGCATTTGCAACTCTCATCCTAAGCCAGAGCGACGTACGGATCTTTAAAAAACTACGCTACGTTCCACACGGAACTACCATCGCCACGCTATGCATAAGTCACCCAGCTCTTCTTGGGTTGACCCAGGCAGCACGTGGGTCGACCTATCTGGGTCCACGTGTGTTTTTTGGGATGCTGTTTCTGAATCTGACGTTTTTAATTAACAACGTTTAATTACTTCCCCTTTTTACTTCTTTGATTTGTTTTCTGCCCTTTATACACATCACTAAGTCTGAATTTCACTTATGTATGTGTATATATACACACGCATACACAACTTTTACTTTATTTAATTTGTTGTTATCTTTTGAATACATGCTCCGTTTTGGTCATGCCATGTACCAAAATGAATCAGAAAATCACCACGAATGCATTGGTAAATGTTTCGGGGTCAAATTCTGAAAAATATAATGTTTCATATTTTCCTTTTTATTATTGACATAAAAATACAGGGTGTTACATTCTCCCACCCTTAGGAAATTTCGTCCCCGAAATTTGATAAGGGTAAAATTAAGTAATCCCTTACAATTTACAACCATCATGTGTGCATCCAATTTTTCAACCATTTGTGCACTTGTGCAAAGTGTAATTCAACATAATAATACATGAATGAAATAAATGCCTGGGCGGTACCTCATATATGAATGCAAACTTTTCTTGAAAATCTTTCAAAAACATGATGCACACATCCTAAATATACTGGCAAGTTCTATATGAATGCAATATTTTGAGAATTAAAACAGTTTTTCATTCAATTTTTCCTACACTCTTACACAGAAAGAATGTATTTCATCCAATTATTGCATCCAAACCTTACCAAACAACTTTAAATTTGCAACTTACAGAAAAATCTGATTTTCTAATTTCGATTTCTTACGTTACAAAAAGGTGGAAAATGGAAAACTTGACATCTCGCATTTTTCTTTTATGTACCTTTTCTGTCTGTACTTGAATTTTATGTAACTATTATATAAAGACTCCATATCTTCCTATCCAAGCACAACCCACATAAGAAAATTTTCTTTGTTATTGATTTTCTTTTTCAACTTATCTTGGAACAATCCATTCTTATTCTCATATCTCAAATTTTCCATTTTTCTCAACTGTCATGTTTGTTGCTTTACTGGATTTATTGTTTTATTTTTACTTATGTCATTACTCTTTTCTTAGCTTATTTAACTTGATCCACTGTTCTAATTTTAATTTTCAAATAAGCCTTTAATACTTCGACAAAAACAGGAAAACAAGCATTCTACATAGCTGCTATCAAGGGATACGTGTACTAGGGCCATGTCCCCTTTGACAAAGATAAGTCCAAACCAGAGGATCTAAACACCTACTTACCCTTTACCATCTAGTAGTCACCACTAGTCCTTGCTGTGTACCAACAGTCTTTTCCATACAACAATCTAGATTCTATGATGCTTATGCATTCTATGGGAACCTACCATTATTTTCAAAATAGTCCTTGTTATTTACTTCATAGCCTTAAAATATTTCCCACCTTCCCTAGGTACTAATCCATTGACTACTCCATGATTTTAAAAACGTGGTTTGGCTTTCTCATTCATTTTTCTTCCAAAAATGTTTTTTGAAGCCACATTTTTCTTCCAAAAATTGAAAGTATCAAAACTTTATTTTTCCATGTTAAAACTATCCTTTGCTAAACCATAAAAAAAATGTCATCCCAAAAATGCAAATCATTTTTTTTTTCAAATCACAAAAACTGGGGTAGACAAGGACAACTACTTCTCTATCAGTTTCACTACCGTTCATGTTTATAATGTCAGTTTAATAACTTACAACAAGGTGAAAACACCTACTCTATTCTTAATTCCTACAACTTATTTCATCCCCCAAACAATATTTTATGTCAAAACAATTATCAAAAATTATTGTCAAAAGAATAGAGAGCTACAAAATTTTCTTTACCGGAAATTTTAGTTTTTAACAAAAATGCAGTCTTTTCTATGCTTTGCTTCTTAATCCTTTCATACTTGAAAACTTGAAAACTAGTGAGCTACACATGCCCTATAATGTGCACCTTTATCTGAAAGAATTCATTTTGGACAAAAAAATTACAAAAAATCACCGTTTTTTAAAATATACCCCATTTTATTTCAAAAATTGTTTCTACAGAATTTATCTAGTACATATTTCAAAATTGTAACTTTTTAACGTCAAAACTTGGAAAACACCATAAACTATTACCCAAAAGTTTTCATAATTTCAAGTTCTCAAAAGCTAAAAATGGGGCTAGACTCAAAGTGGGTTTCCAACTTACCTAGACTTTCTTAGATATTCCCAAAAAGTCATTTTTTTTCTAAAATTTATATCTCTAATCCATTTTCTTTCCCAATTTATAAGGCTCTACTGCCAAAACCTACTAATCTGAAACGCTACCATTTCAGGAACCAGCCATGGGATCCATCCTTTTTCCTTTATAAAACACATTGTACACTTTCCACCCAAACTATCTAAGGGTCTCTTATTTTCAGATTTCTATAACCATTCCTTTAGTGTACATAACAGATATCCCAACTCTTTGCATAAACCATTCTTTCTATTTACTGGGTTCCTTTATGGATCTAGGTGTATATATATAATACGTTTATATTTTAAAAAATACAAATACGTTCACTCACTATATATACAGGAATCCTAAACCTAGGCTCTGATACTAGATGTAACGACCCAAATTCCGACATACTGATTTTTTTCTCTAGAATCCCAATCTATCAAAACTCGAGTTGGTTTGTTTGATATCCTGCAGAAAAGACAGAGATATAAAATATATCAGATCTCAGAAAACATCTCACGGAGGAATGGAATATAATATAATATAATAAAATATAGCCTTAACAAGGTAATAATATTGCCTAACCATTATCCAAAGCTATTGTATCTTTGCCACAAATCTAACCTGCGAGTGTGTTATGAGGAGGGGGTCAGAACACAAGTTCTGGTGACTGGACTAAATTACACAACCTGAAATAACCCTATATATTTCGTTCAGTTATGTTACTTTTTCTTGTTTATTAAGTTACATTGGGTTAATAGCACTCGAGGCATTATACACATGTCGTACCCATTTACTCCCAGTAGATTAACCTAATATAGTATATGTGGCTACCCCCAATATCAAGGTACTCCCCATGGTACCCTTCTGGCACGGTCTCCACCGTCATGTCACGGAAGCATTTTTAACTCTCATACAATGCCAGAGCGACGTACAGATCTCTATAAAACTACGCCACGTTCCACACGGAACTACCATCGCCATGCTACGCAAGCATACGGACTCCTATATCCACATTTCTCGGCCAATCTCGGTCATAACACAGAGTAATGCCCTAGCATCTACGATACACCACCCGATGTGGCGTGCATGTATCCTCACATGTACGTACTATCTACTGTACCCCGAGTTCCATAATAAGGCTAAATCTGAATGCACGAAACTCGGTCGGGAGCTTTTCCATATCTGCATAGGTCTGCTAAAGAGGCCTAAAGTACAGATATCTAAACTACGGTCTGCATTTCTACGGTGGCTATGGTCCCACCTCGACCCGTCCCTCAAGCAGTGAAAGACTACATCAAGAGCTAAGTGATGTTGCCCTAGCAAACAATCTACATCCAAATTGGCTAGTCCCGTAACCAATGTCTTGATAGTGAAAGATCGATAGTTTGTAGGTTTAGCTCTAGTTTTTCTTCGTCACACTGACTGACAATGACAAGTACCCTACGATTACTGTCCTTTATTTGTTCTTGACCAGCCTCTCTGTAGGAAAAATCGTCAAATCACCCAATGCCACCCAACAGCCTTTCGACTGCCAAACTACCGTTGCAGTTAAGGTATACCCAGTGGATGGTTTCGTGCGGACCCACCCTCTGCAAGTACAACCTGAACGTTGCCACCGCACAGAGTACCACCATAGAGTACCCTACCACGTCCCTTGGAAGTTGCATGCTTCCTTCCATTTCCACAGAGTCAACAAGTAGAATATCATCCAAGTAATCAAATGGACGTGCTCCTTTCCTGCCTCAAGACACCACGATGATCTACCCCATTGGGTTCTTCACCTTCAGACGTGCAGACTGGTCTAAGCGCATCACGCTAATGTGTTATTAGACCCTATGTCTAAACGTTTAATTACACGCTTGCTCTGCCCTATCCGATTTCCAGTTAACTTTGTTATTTCCAACCATATTAACTTCTTATTCAAGTTACCAAGTTCTCTCTGATCCCCTTATATCACTAAGGAATGGACCCCTCTTGCTTATTAATTTTAGTTATATAACTTAACCAATTTAAGTTCACTAATAGCTTAACATGTTATTCTCTAGATTGTAATTCAAGGTCTATAATCTACAATCTTCTTATATAATTACCTGTCATTCATCGTCCAATTTTAGGTTACAATAATATGTTCTACTTAATGTGTTATTAAGTTAATCCTATCATAATCAGCAGGTTTCCATTTAACATATTACTTAATTTATAATTAAGTATAACTTATTTCATCCCATAAGTATTCTCACTTCATTCGGTCTTATGTTACTAGAGCAGGCTTCCGCTTATTATTAATTTCGACTTCATAATTTTCTTTTATAAGTCTACTAATAATAAGCCTACTTCATTCTTTTTCATTAACCATGACTTGGTTTAATACAACCTCTTGTTGTTATTTACTTATTTACTTAGTTCTCTTAACTAAGGTTTATTAATAAGTTTCTTTCCATTTATTATAACCTATGTTATAATTTTCACTTGTTCCTAGGACAAGTTTACCTATTATCTTCTACTCTTTCATTCATACTTAATCATAATAGGTTATTATCATTCCTTGTTCATTCCAATTCTTATATCGTCATCCCAACTAGTATTGTTTACTTATTAACTTAGTTATTCTTAACTATGGTTTATTAATAAGTTTTCCCTTTTTATTAATTATAACATATGTTATAATTCCACTTGTCCCTAGACAAGTGTACCTATTATAAAACATTCTCATTAATGTAATTAATTATAATAGGTCATATTCCCCATTCATTCATTTTCTTTGGTTCTTTACGTTAACTAATTTTTACTATTGTGACATTTATCTCTTTACTATCTTGTGTGTTTTCACACATATTCTATATATGTACATATATTTATTTTATGTTTAGGCATCAGACCCCTCACATTTAGTTGACTACTTGTGGATGCTGGATTTGTCGTGCGGTTCCGGGCAGGCTTCTACCACAAGTTGAACTTAACCTCGTGTCTTAGTGCAGTTACAATTTTCTAATTACTATAAATTTTCCATCCAATTTAGGAATATCTATTCTTTCAAATTTTACTGTAATTCTATTTACAATCTTTTTGGCATAATAATATTCTTAAGCAAATATTCAGGTTTATCATAAATTCCATAATTATAGCATTTACAGTAATTTCCCATTCAAACAGATGTTTAATGGAAACATGATTATGTGATAGAAATGTTCTCATCAGGTTTACCCCAATTGCCACAATTATTCGCAATTTCATTGTAACTTAATTTACAATATCCAATTAACAGGTTCTTAGGATGGTTCCATATACAACAGTAATTTTTTTAACATGTCCTAAACCGTTTTAATACCCAATTTCCACAATTATCAAATATTTAGAAGATTAAATATAGCGGGAAATACAAACAATAAATTTACCGTTATTTAAAATGGTATAATTTAGATCCACTCACCTAACAGCTTTCCAATCCAGATCTGTTATTCCATGGCCTTCCTAACGGAATCTATAATCCAAATAACCATGGATTCACAAATGTGATACTAATGAAGAGGGAAAAGAGAAGGAAACCTATAAAAACCAGATCGAAGGACTTACCTCATGCCGATCAGAACTCTGAACACCCATTTGTAGATATATATATATATATATATATATATATATGTATGTATGTATGTATGTATGTATGTATGTATATTCTTTTTCTCCAAATCTTGAATCAGAATTTCCTAAGACTAAGTATTCTATTTTCTGAAGAGATTTAAGGAGGAAGAAGAATGGCAGAGCCTAGGCAACATCTCATAAAATATGATATTTAGGCTAGGCTCTGCTAGTCTATTTATAGGCGTACAAGAAAGTCTGAACCATTGGATTTAATCCCTTAAAATCCTAACCACACACATCTTAAAATCCACGTCACAAAAACAGATTTGGACAGGCTCGGGTTGACCTTCCCCTATGTGGGTCGACCTATAGGCCAACCCAGCCCTTCTTGGGTCAACCCATAGGTCGACTATCTGGGTCCACGTGTGTTTTCTGGGACGTTGTTTCTGAATTTGACGTTTTAATTAACAACATTTAATTACTTACCCATTTTTACTTCTTTGATTTGTTTTATATCCTTTATGCAACATCACGAAGTCTGAATTTCTCATATATACATATATATAAACACACAACTTCCACTTTATTTAATTTATTGTTATCTTTTGAATACATGCTCCGTTTTGGTTATGGCATATACCAAAACGAATTGAAAAATCACCACATATGCATTAGTAAATATTTCAGGGTCAAGTTCTGAAAAATATAATCTTTTATATTTTCCTTTTTATTATAAACATAAAAATACGGGGTGTTACATTCCCCTACACGCGCCACCGCTAGATGACCGGGCCGACCCCTCTTGTGCCGTCGATGGCCTGTAAATCTCCCACGTATAGAACGACGTTCAAGCGCCACCATACACAACCATAAAGCGCCAAAACGTCAACTTCACCACCACCTTCCACTTCTTTGTTGACACCATCATCCCACTCTTCCTCCATTCGCCGGATAATGGCCAAACCCATTCGCAGCTCCTATGTATCGTTCATCTTCATTTAACTCATCGCTACAGCCACCACAGGCCGTTTTAGGCTGATCGACCAAAAGCAAAGTCGTAGACCATCCTTCTTTATGAAACTTCCTAGATGACACCTTTAGGCCAACTCTCCACTGTTTGCACACAAAACCACATAAACCAGAACTGTCCTCGTCACGGTTGTGGGTGACTTTCGGCCACCTTGAGTGTCCGTTGGCTACTAAATTTTGCAGTAGGTTCCCCGCAACACGATCTATAACTTTCATGTTAGACATTTCCCCTAATTCTCATTCGTTTGGGAATTAAAATTAAAATGTTTGTTTTTGCAAATATTGAATTGTTGGAGGGTGGTGGCTGAAAAATGTGGAGAAGAAGTGGTGGAGGGTTAGAAAGTTAGAGATATTATATAGGGGAGATATTTTGAGTTTATAATATTTTATTTGATCATATTATTTCTTGTCTATCGCTATCTCCAGTCGACGTTTATCAACTCGTCGATCACATATGGACTCTGTTGGCAATCAAAATTGACATACAACTATGGTTTGTCATTATGGTCCTAATGATACTTGTTTCGCTGAAATTCGAGTCTGTTTGCTCAAATAGCGTTAGTTTGAGCTCAAATTATCGATTAATCGTACATATGTATTTACATTGAACGTTTATAGCTCGCACGGCCACATACTAACTCCGATTGATCCGAAATTTGGAATCTTAAGATAATTAATTATTATGGATCCGAAAAAATTGATTTTGTCGAAATCCTGATCGTTTGCAAAATGGCTATTTTCCATATTCAATTAAATCGATATAATAAATTAATATTATCATGTATATCCAAATAGAATAAAATATAGCTCTAAAATAAACATACTTGGGTTATAACTCGATACTTCCATTTTTAAGCTAAATCGATATTTGGTTTATTTTAAAATCCCTTTATTATATTAAATAAATCGCTATGGTTTATGAATGATTCCATAGCGACTTTCGGAAAATTTGATTTGGACATAACTCACAATCTACAGGATGAAATCTTGAATTTTCTCTTTCATTAGAAAAATATAGTTCAATAGATTCGGATGTTTCTTGTTTCAACAAATTTTATCTTATATTGTGTCTTATACATTCATTTAAACTTCAAAACGTAATATTACGAACTACCGCGTCGTTGCGGGCTCATTTTTAATTATATTATAAATTTATATATTAAAACCTTAAAATAAATAAATTCTATGTCGTAAATTCTTAAAATAAATCATTTTAAATATTTAAATAAATCTAAATATTTCTTAGTAAATTTGGGTCGTTACACAAACTTTGGAAAATTAAACTGAAGAACGATGCTAAATATAACTACAATTTTGTATAGCGTAAAAGTGAATGTAATGCTAGTGATAACCATCATTTTTATATAGTGTAAGAACTTTTAAGTCATATCGCTAGTAATATTTAGCATTTCCCTTCATCCATTTTTTTTCAATGTTTGTCCTTCAGCCTAAAAATAAAACTTGGTGTCACTTAGTCTAATTTTTTTCTCAAACTTTGCCCTTCTCCCTACTTACATCTTTTTAATTCATACTCCTTATTTACATCTATGAAACCACTCAAAAATTGAAATACAAAGACATTTCGATGATTTAGGATGAAGGGTAACTTTTTAATATAGATTTCCATAAAGCTATCGATGTATTTTTCATGGCTTTCAATATTAATTACCTAATGATTATATTCGTTTATGTATAAAATTTTGTTTATATGTAGAAATAAGAAAGAATTATGGTCTGTTTGGCTTCTTCTACCTGTATAAAAAGAAGATTTACATTACAAATTTCTGCACATCCGGTTCAAATTAATTAAGATCTTTACTTCTCTTTCATCCACCTTACATCTTAACTTAGGTTATGTTTTCTATTCATCTTCGTGTTTTGTACCTGAAGGAGAGATATCAGTTGCTAAACGCATGCTTATCGAAGTAAATGTGCAAATTATTGTTACATAGGAGCAAAATTAGAGCGATCTAGTTGTATTCATGTAACATACCACATTTTACGTATTAGTGGATTGTAAAATATTTTTATTTAATTCCCTGTGGATTGGATCATTCTCATATTTTAGTATGTTGTTTAATGGGATGTGGGACATGTCCATAATTTTTACCAATTTTATTTGTGACCATTTTCCCCCTATCAGTCTTGTATAGGACATAACTTTTGACTGGGATCGAATCAGGTGCTGAGGTCGGTTTCATTGGAAAGGAATGGTGTTGCCGATTCCATAGAGTGGTCTAAAGTTTTGGTTCAGCAGTTCGGGAGGAATCGCTGTTTTTGTGTTTCACAATTTCTGTTCAGGTTTTTAGAGCCATTGATGGGATGATTTGAGGATGCCCATTAGTGGGCTGGTGGGAGGCTATAAATAGGGGTTAGAGGCATGGAAAATAATTTACTTTCTTCATTCTCTTATTTGGTTGAGCTCGTGATCCTCCTTGCTCAATCAAATACACATTTCCACCATTAAAATTCTAGATCTACATAAGGGAATCGAAGATCTACATCATTTGAAGCTAGATCTACGTCAAGTGAAGAGAGATCGCATCAAATCAAGAGGTTTGAAGAATATTCTTCACTATCCAGATTGAGAATTCTGCAATTTCAAGTTAATTCAAAGAACCGGTGAGTGATAAGCATCTCTCACACGGATTCGATCAAGTATACGGGTTGTTTGATCTTATTTTCATCATTTTAAGTTGTTTTCACCAAGATCTACGTCATGGTAAGTATATTTTATTTTGAATCACCATAGGTTATAATCCAGCAATTTAAAACCGGTAATTTCTTATGTAAATTCATATGCTTATGCAAGTTAGATCCATTGTTTTAGTTTATTCATTGATTTATCATGATTTTGGTGAATTTTATATGATTATTGATGAATAATTGTCATTTTGATGTTGTTAATGATTTCATAAAGTGTTTATTGTTGAATTGGATGATCTGGATGAATTGTTCGCATCGATGTTGTCGTTTGGTAATGATTTGGTCAAGACTGGAGCTATTTTTGGTCAGATCTGGAGTCGGGTCATTTTTCTTAGTTCTGGTTGTTTTTGGATAGGTCGTTGGCTTGTGCTCAAAGAAATGGGAGTTGGATCGTTGGTGATCCATAGATTCGGATCGTCGGTGATCCAGGGAGTTGGATCGTTGGTGATACATAGAGTCGGATCGTCGGTGATCGAGTTGGGTCATTGCTGATCCATAGAGTTGGATCGTCGGTGATCCAGGGAGTTGGTTCGCTGGTGATCCGTAGAGTCGGATCGTCGTTGATCCTGGGAGTTGGATCGTTGGAGATCCATAGAGTCGGATCGTCGGTGATCCATAGAGTCAGATCGTCGGTGATCCATAGAGTCTGGTCGTCGGTGATCCAGGGAGTTGGGTTGTTGGTGATCCATAGAGTCGGATCGTTGGTGATCCATGGAGTCGGGTCATTGGTGATCCATAGAGTTGGGTCGTTGGTGATCCAGGAAGTTGGATCATTGGTGATCCAGGTAGTTGGGTCGTTGGTGATCCATAGAGTCGGGTCGATGGTGATCCAGAGAGTTGGTCGTTGGTGATCCACAGAGCCAGGTCGTTGGTGATCCAGGGAGGTGGGTCATTGGTGATCCATAGAGTTGGATCATTGGCGATCCATAGAGTTGGGTCGTTCGTGATCCATAGAGTTGGGTCGTTGGTGATCCATAGAGTTGGGTCATTGTTGATCCAGGGAGTTGGGTCGTTGGTGATCCAGGGAGTCAGGTCATTGGTGATCCAGGAATTGGGTCGTTGGTGATCCATAGAGTCGGTTCGTTGGTGATCCAGGGAATTGGGTCGTTGGATACTATAGATTCAGGTCGTCGGGGACCTGATGAGTCAGGCTGAAACAGTATGAATCGAATATTGACCAAATGATGTATGTTTTTGGATCGATGGTAGTTGTGGCTTTGAAGTGAATTCAAGGAGGAATGTCGAAGCGCTGTGATGTGTTCGTTGATTGTGAAGATGCAACAAATGTGAAGACAATTCAAGTTGGGCTTGAACTCGTGGATAATGGTTGCTCTCTATGGTATCTGAGCTTGTGGATAGTCGTCGATGATGTTGACTAGAGTTATGAAGGTTGAGAGATTATCGTTGTCGTAAGTTCTGGCGGGCTCAAAGCAGGGGTATAATAGGAACGCCTACAAGGCTAGTTGGACTAGTCGAGTACCCTGGACCCATTGGATGGGCCTAGCTGTCTCTAGGGGAAAAAATACGTTGGACGTGTGGTAGTCTGGTTAGAACTGGGGTTACTATAATCCCTTGACGAAAGGCAAGGCGTTAAGCTAGTTATACGACTAACGATGGTTTCAAAGCAGGATTGGCGATGATAACCAAAGTCATGGATGTTGATTGTTTTGTTCGTGTTGTGTAGATTATTCGACATCGAAGGAGATATCTCTTGGGTGCTTGTCTGATGTTGGTTTAGGACTTTGGGGCTTGGGCTTGAGAGATGTCGATATCGATTAGGATAGCCTACGCTTGATAACTGATTGCCATGAATGTACTGTTATTTCAACATGGTTGTTTGTAAAGGCTACCACTATCGGATGAGGGTTTGGGTTCTTATCTGGTAGGTTAGTAGATTGGTTGGATTAATCTGCCTATTCTCATATACTTTATTGATAATGTTAGTTAGCTGTTTAATCGCTCACTAAGACTGTTATCTGACTCAAGGTTTTATGTCTCCCTTTTATTACCATGGGTTGTTCATCCGGTTTTGGATGGGCAGACTAAGTAGCAGGTGACAGGTGATCCGTAGGTGAGGACTATGTTGCTAAATGGAGACGAGCATGAGGATTATGTACTAGTTTCTTATTATACATATTATGATGTTTTTCCCTTGTCTGTTGTATCCTCTGAGTGTTGTAGTGAGGCCTCTTTGTATAGAAATTATTGATGTGGTCCAAAGATGTTATGGGTATTCTGTGATGATATGGAGGTTTAAATTTCTATGCAATTATGCTTCACTATTATTGCCTGTTGTATATGTTCTATTATATTTTATCCATGCACTGTGAGTTATACGAAAGGTTTCTCTTGTGTTATCCTACCTTGATGATCGTCCATAGCTGTTTGGCACGTCTTTCAGCACATTATTCCCCTTGTTAAGTGCAGGAATTATGGACGGTTGTCACAATTCTTTATGGAACTTGAGATTTGAAGTTTATTTAAACATAATAGCCGAAGATATATAGTTGTTGATTGTCGGTAAATAAATATTTTGTTCAGTTGCAGCGCTTTTCCTGAAGGCGATGTGCGTTCTTTGTAGTCTTTCGGTGTTTGGATGAAGGTGACATGTATGATATAGTATTTTTCATGATGTTTTAATGTTAGAAGAACCCATTATGTATATGAAAATTATGGAATATATCCTTATGATCATGAAGAATTGACATTAGGTGACACTCACAAATCGGTATTTGGATAATTTTATTATTTCTTTGCCAAGGCCGACCGGTTTTTAAAGCGACCGCAAGCACTTATTATTATAACAAATAATAATTACAATATTTCAGGAGATTGGTAGATTACCAATGTACTATACATCAATTTTTTAGGTGGACCATCCACCGCAGATGTTTTTATAGTGGATCACCCACTTCTACACAAGCTAGATAATAGCACAAGAGCCAATTACAACTACTACACTACTATCACATTCTCCATGCAAAGAGATAACAACAAAATAAGTAATAAACACCATACAATAGTACAACCTATAATAGATACAGTCAGAGCCGGCCCAAGGGGTAGGCGACCAAGGTCGTCGCCTAGGGCATCACGGCCGGAGGAGGCGGAAGGGGCAGCAAAACTTGGTTCAGTCCCTTCAGAAATGTTGTTCTATAAGTATTAGTAGGGCATATATATCTTGAAGTTGTATGTGGTCAGGTGGCAAAAGCTCTCCCAAATGGATGGACTGACGATGGTTCGAATCTGTGCTATCGCATGTTTTATTGTGACTTGCAATTCAGTTTTTTTCCCTACACTTCTTTTTACCTCACCTTCTGCTTTGCCTAGGGAAGCGAACCTTGTTGGGCCGGCCCTGGATGCAGTGCAGAACTTACAAATCAGAATAACCTGCTATCTAAACTTATACCTACGGCCAAAAGCAAGTAGGCACAAGCAAGGCAGTACAGTGTCCTAGAAGCACGTCACTTCAGGAGCTTTACCTTCCATCCCGTTACACATACCAACATCACTTCATGGTGTACCCTAGGCAACAACAATAACAAGGTGGCATAGACAAAGGACCGTACACCAACTAACTGGCCGTAGTCTAGGCACAAACAACAATCTTCCATACAAGGAATCTGAGTAGCATTAACTTGATAACACATTGCACCGTAAGAAGTGAACATGAAGCACATGGAAAATGAACCCTAAATCACACTGCATGACACTTACACTCTGACAAAAGAAAATCACCTAAGGCCAACAAAGAGGGAATATGGATCTAAAATTGCGTAAGAACACCCATCATCTACAATATGTCGAGAGCGAGCTTCACCTATATGTTAAGAATGAAGCCAGTCAAGCAAGAACAGATCCACACAACCCAGAAACCTGGACATACACCCCAATTATCCAAAGTAGACAAACCAAAAACACCACGTGCTACATACCAATTATCCAAAACACAACAGGCCAACAAATTAGGACCGCAAGATGAAAGTCAGAGACAACACATTGAATATCAGTCTCCAACCAGTACCATTACATCCTAAAAATAAACCAAAGTCACCAAGCCATTACAGTGTATCACTAAGCTAGATAAAAAGCAAAGAACTCAATAAAGGAGAACTTGGCAAACCGGATTTGTCGATAGGAGAAATGCGCCACACTAATCACGAGAGATAAGGTACTACGAGCTAAGAACACTCCATGTGGTGCCATCCTCCACGTGCCATACAAGTCAAAACTCGATCGCAGCATCAGAGACCAACGTCATTACCAACTCAAGCGACCCAACAAACACCAACCATCCCCATTCCTCCTAACACAGGTTAGAGTAACACCGGACATATAGACACCAAGTAATGTAAGGATCAGACTCGCTTGGGAACCTAGTGTAGCATATTATAACACATCGTAAAGTGGTGAAGTCGCAAAATCAATGAGCATAGGCAACAACAGAAGGCGAAAGAAACCACAATATGTCCCACCACGTAAAGGAGTATAAGTGATGACTGATGCGAGAAAGAGAATGGGTGATCAGATAAGGCACGGTTTGGAAATTATAAGGGAAATTGAGGTGAAGTAAGGGTTAGATTTGAAATGAAAACAGGGTTCGGATCTAAAGCCATATGAGCGAAAATAGGGCGAAAGAGGAAAAGGAGAGGAAGATTTGTGAATCGATTAGATGGGAGAGAAAAGAAAATAAGAGAGGAGACACAAACAGAAGTAAGAAAAGGAAAAAAATACCCTTGTCGCCATTGACGGCCTAAGATCGGAGCGGATGAGATTTTATATTTATATAGGCCAATTCTATTTCAACCCACTTTTTTAGTTAGCAGCCCCCCAAACCAAGAAAAAAACCATATACCCCTAAAATTAGTAAGTAGCCCCCCCTATGTTCCAAAGTTACCCTTCACTTCACATCTTTCTCTCTCGTGGAAAATCAGAAAACCGCGTTTCTCTTTCTCTCGCGCGCGTTCTCTCTTCTCTCTCGCGGTCTCTCCTCTCTCGCGCGGTCTCTCTTCTCTCCATCGTTTTCTTTCCATCATCCATCTCGAATTCAGCAACTACAAGGTACGGTACATGTAAAGTTTAATAATTTAGGGTTTAGTAATTAGGGTTTTGAGTTTATAGTTGTGGAGTAAGTGATAGGATTGAAGATTGACTCGTTTTTGTTGTTTTTTGTGGTATGTGTGAATGGAAATGGAATGATTTTGTTGATGTTTGTGGTGCATTTGAATCTGCAGAATTGGTATTTTTTTTTAATTGTTCCAGGCAACCACGCACTGTAAAAACGTGGAAATAGGGTAAACCACGTATAATACATACGAGGATTACAGATTTTCCACGTGAAGTGAAAACGAGGATTACAGATTTTCCACGTGAAGTGAAAACGAGGAATGGTTTCAAACCACGTAGTGGCTATACGTGGTTTGTTTACGTACCACGTACGACTATGGCGTGGGGACCTGTAATGTTGAAAAAAAATTAGACGATGACTTTAACTAACCCAATCTATTTGTAAATTTATAGATGCCTCCTCGTAAACCAATGACTGCTTCAGAAAGAAGAAGAAGAGCGGGCAAGGCAGCCGAAGACACAAGTGGAGACATGAATGTGGGGACCGATGAAGAGCGACACAGTGAAGCTGAGGATCAGTTCAGAATTGTATTAAGGGGAAGTAGCGTCCAACGGCCAGAAGCAGAAGAACAACACGATGAAGAAGAGGATGAAGAACAACAAAATGAAGAAGAGGGTGATGAAGAAGAAGGTGATGAAGAAGCTTTAAATGAGAAAGGAGGGCCAAGAAATAATGATGTGATTAGAGAGTTTGATACTCATGTAGCTTCTATGATATGGCTCGATCAGGTTCGTGGCTATTATTTATATTAAAGTGAATTATAATTATTTCATTTTTATAACTTTCCAATAAATTTATGTAGGACCGAGGACCACTTACATGTGTAAATCATGCTCAAAAGGTAACGGAGTGGAAGATACCGGATGATGCTACTAGATTTAAAGCCGTCGTTGAGATGTCAGGTTTATATCCTATTGTGAGCACTTGCTACAAGAGCGTCAACAAGAACTTGATATCGGCTTTCGTGGAGCGATGGTATCCAGAGACTAACACTTTTCATTTTCCATTCGGTGAGATGACAATAACTTTTGATGATGTCGCATCTCTATTACACATTCCAATTGAAGGCAAACCGATACAGAGCATGACATATGACAAGGAACAGGCGGTTAGCCTTGTTCACAAGTATCTTGGAATTTCAAAACAAGTAGCTAGGATGGAAATGAACGACCGGGTTGGTTATAAGCTAAGTTTGTCTGCGTTGCATGGTGTATTTGAAGTTGTAAGCGATGAGTGGACCGATCGAGCTATTAGACGTGCTGCTCGGGCGTATTTGTTGTTTTTGCTTGGCAACACGTTGTTTGCGGATAAAAGCAAGACTCATGTGCACATATGCCTTCTAGAACCACTTAAACATTTGGATTCTGTTAGCACATACTCTTGGGGTTCGGCAGCACTTGCTTTCTTGTACAGGCAGCTTGGATTAGCAACTCGTATGGGCGTGAAACAAATTGCCGGATTTCTTTGTTTACTTGAGTCGTGGATTTTTGAACATTTTCCTTGCTTCCACCCATCAACAAATCTTTACTATGAGAATTTACCACGTGCTGCTCGGTGGAATCCGTCGATAGATTGTGCCGCTTCACTAGTTGAACTTCGTATATTCCTTGATAACATTCAAGAAGATCAGGTAAATTTCTTCATTTCACAAATAACTAATAATTATTCATTACGTGTAGTAGTAATAATTTTTTTATATCTTTGAATAGGTTATCTATGATCCTTATATTTATGCACGACATTATCATCCGTTCCATCCTATATCTTGGTATAGTGGTTGCATTCTTTGTATGAATGTTGTAGAACCATATCATCCCGACAGAGTACTCAGGCAGTTTGGCAGAGTTCAGAACATTCCCGCGGCACCTATTCCTCCTGTGGCAACAAATGCACGCCGTGGTACTACATCTACGACATACACCTGAGTACGATATCAATTCTTGGAAAGTATATGGGAGAATTGGTACAATCATGTGATAGCAGAAGGGCGTAGATCAATACCACTACATCAATCCTCCTTGAGTTACACAGATGATTATATGGAGTGGTATAGAGAACACGGTGTCTTGCGTGTTCACAATCCGCTACACCTACCGGACGATGTTGCGCTTGGAGCTCCACATTTTCAGCCTACCTACAATCAGTTATACTCGGTATGTTTCAATTATTTATTTACTTTAGATTTGTTTTCCACGATAATATCCTTGTTTAATTTTTATGTTCTAGCTCCACACTATGTTATAATTTCAGTTTGATTTATTTTCTACAGACCATTCAAGACGTGCATGGGATGTTGAACGAACCAAACCCTCAAATTGATAATGCTCGGATTGCCGTTGGACGCTACTATAGGCCTCATGTTTAAGTGTTGTTCAGTTTAAGTTTGATGAACTTTTATTTTGGACATGATATGTAATGCAACTTTTATTTAAGTGTTGTTTAATTTTGGATGGACATGTTTGATCATGTGATGTATTTTGAAAATAGAATGCTAATGTAATGGATTTTGGATTGTTTAATTTGATCTATTGGTTTAATTGTGGTCGATTTTCATATTAATGGTTTTCAGTTGTTCTGTACACTGTTATGTAATTTTTCATGTTTGACAGTATTTTTTTTTTTTTGATTTCTGTTACAGCCACGCTCTGTAAAAACGTGGTCGGGAACAAAACCCCGTATAGAACATACGTGGTCAGGTGGTAATCCACGTTTAAGCACTACGTGGTTGGTGGATTACCACGTAGAGTTCTCCCGCGGTTTCCTAACCAACCGCGCAGAAAGGGTGGACACAATTTTTTTAAAGGGTTTCTGGAAGTCCTCTCGCTCTGTAAAAACGTGGTTTCTGCAGTAACCACGTGGTATCTACACGTGGTTCACTGTTTTACCCCGTATATATTTTACGTGGTTATTCTTCTAACCACGTAAGTTTTCTACGTGGAAGGCTTGCATACCACGTTTTGTCAGTCCGTGTGTGCCCAGAATTTCAAAAAAAATATGTCAACCAAACTGTATCAACAAATAACACATATTATATACACAGAACGAAAAATAATAATTAACAACACACTTTCCAATTGCCAAAACGTGGTTTAATACAATATCCAAAGAACAACCAATTTCCTAATACATTCTCATTTAATTAGACGAACAAAAGTACAACCAATCAAACGTATGCCAACCAAACTATTTCCATTCTGCATACGAATTTATTTCCTCCCAAGCTTGTCTCCTATCGTTGAAAACATGCTCCCAGTCGCTAGCATCCCGGTCTCGAGTCGTGAACCATTTTCTGTAAATAGGTGGCACGGGATGTTTGTCCTCAAGTTTAACCTGCAAGCCATGAACCGTGAGGCTTGAAAATATTCCTCATATTTTATAATCTTTGAATATAAACGTTACATACCTAAACAAAATGATCTTGGTTGACAAAAGCTATCGCAATTTCTTTGCGTAGTACTGGTGGAGGTATCTTTCCTCTCAATGGTGGTATTGTCATCGTAAGCCTTTCACTAATGCTGAATAGCACAACATTGTATCTAGTTGCAATAATATATCCAACATCAGGCATTGACATCCATTTTTCCATTGGTGCAAAATCTTCATTTTCGTGTAAAAGGCTTTTGAGAATAACTGAACTTCTACCATGTTCTACAAAAACTTTATCGTACATACTCTGGTGGTCATATAGCTCGTCGTACAATTGTGTTCTAATTTCGCTCCATCTAGATTCTCCCAATCCAAGCAAAGAAGCCACGCATCGGTATCCACAATTACCGTCCGATCGAACATCCACAATATCTATGACAAAAGCCCTCATCTCTAATGGAATTTGATGCAGATACATTCTCATGCCTTTAGTTTGTTCGTCCAGCTGCAAATTTAATAAATTAGGTTAGTATACAACTCATGTGCATTCAAATAAAATGATTATTACCTTTTTTGGTTTACGAATAGGAAGCTTATTCGTTCGAGCTTTTTTTGAAGTATAAGAACTTTGGGAATAAACACTATCAACAAGCTCAAATGACGAAGCCATCCGTTTAGTTGAAGTATTAGAACTTTTTTTGCTTTCTCTTCCACGTGTCTTTATTTTGCTTTTCGGAGATGCAAGAGACGTCGTTCGCGGTTCTACAATCTCCAACATTTTTTTATAAATTTGCATTTGATACGGAACATCCATTTTTTTCACATCGTTTATTAATTTTTCCATTTTCTCCGCTATCCCCGCATCTTTCTTTCCACTTATTTCAACAAGGTGAAGTCTCGTCCAATGAACATCTATCATATCAAGCGATATTGCCGTCGCAGGTCCAAGTTGAGCTAACTCATGCGCACAAGGCAATCCATGTGTTCTACGAAGAACACATCCACATAACATTTCTTCGTCACCAACATCTTTTACTCTCTGAAGTTCGGAATGCAACAAATCAAGTGCCTTAATAGAAACAAAACCTCGTAAATTTCTGAATTCTCGTATTTGAAATATGTGCTTTACTTTGGTTATACTTTGCTCAAATGATGCTTTAAGTTCGGTGAACGAGAGTTCCAATAATGAATGCATCTTCGTCCAGGCTTGTTCAAAATTGCATAAACTACTAGCTAAATGTTTCTTCAATTTTGAATGAGCAGACTCGGCCCTGCATTAACACATGTACATAAGTTAGAACTAATCACAACAATTATTCTTTCAGTAATTGTTACAACAACTAGTAAACAAAATTACCGATTAGACGTGTAATTTCCAAAATGCTTGTAGTCGTCAGTCCATGCTTGCACAAATCTATCTTTGTAAGTATCCAACCATATCTCGTGAATATATTTCAGAAGTGAAGTATGGTTTGCATACTTCTCGTGCAACACTTGTAAATTCGCATTATAGGCAACGATATTTTTTGAACACACTAATTCATTCCAATCAAATAAGAAAGACTTCTTCTCTTCAAGCTCCTACCTTTTACTTTTTTTGCATATAAGTGAGAACATTATTTTTAATATGCCATGTGCATAACATATGAGCAGACTCAGGAAACACAAATCCAATAGCATTAATTAGTGCCGTTTCTCTATCAGAAATAAAGACTGATGGCATTTCCACTTCAGAATCAACCAACACCGATTTCAACCTCTCTAATGCCCACATATAATTTTCCTCTTTTTCGGCAACTAAATAAGCAATGGCTATACAAAATGTAAGATCCGTGCTAGTAACTTCAACAATCTCAAGTAACGGCATTTTGTATCTATTGGTTTTATACGTACAATCTAATATGATAACCCTAGGAAATGTACGTAAAAAATCCAAACTAACAGGATGTGCCCAAAAGATATCTTTAATAATATCAGTACCATCTAATGTCTTACGATGCCATTCAAAGTAATCAAATTCTTTCAACTTACTAAGCAAGTATTGAACTTGTGATCGCCCTGCCCTTTCAATTGCTTTCTGTGCTTTTATCACATTGTAGATTGTTTTGATTGTGGTAGAATTTGAAGTATCATTTCGTTTAAGGGTGGCTAAAATTTCTTTTGGCTTTACCAAATTCTTATGCATCTCTATAACTAACCTGATCTCAGCTTCGGTTAGTCGACCAATATACGAGTGACCTTCTGTATTTTTCAATTCAGAATGATTGTGCACACCATTGACAACATGCAATCGCCATTCATCTAAAGTTCCAAGTTTCTCGCCTTTCAGTCTAAATGGGCAATTGCATTTTTTGGTACCCGTAAGTCGGAGATTTTTCGGTTGAAAATCCTTTCGCTTCTTGTAAACGCCACTTCGTTCACAAGCAAACGTGATTCTTGGTTTCTTGACTGAAGCACCGGTATCCGATTTCAAGATTATAATAACAAAACCAAGACGCTTTCCAGTATCACGAACCCAATCAACTAATTTTTTCCGTGAAGGATATATCTGCATTTAAAATGTTATATAAAATGTAAGCATTCACGATTTATTTCAGCATTATTCAAAGAAAACGTACATCATAAGTCGTGAACTCATTTGAATAATCCAATACTATCTCATCATCCTTTTCTTCATCACTAGATAATGCTACAATCTGCACAAAACATATACAACAAACTTTAAGTTCAAACCAGAAAAATATAACTTACTCAATTATGTGTGGTATATAAACAAACCACGTATAATGAATGCGAGGTCTATATGGAAACCTCGCAGTGTTCAATCGTGGTATTGTTTCTTTCCACGTTGATTGTCTACGTGGTTTATGTACTTTCCTAGTAGATTTCCTACGCGGTTTATTACTAATTCACTCATATCGCACTGCATCGGCTGTACTTGAAAAATGAAAAAAAAAAACTCAAATTCTAAATTTTTCTTCAATTACCTGCTGCGATTGGGATGAGTAATCATCTTCTCCTTCAAAATCCATTGTATTCTTGTTTGCAAATCAAATTTTTCTTGAGTGATTTGAAATCTAGGTTTTTTTGGAGCTTAGGTGTTTTTACTGAGAAGAAATTTACGATGTTCTGAGTTTACATGAGAAGATAAATCTTAAGGGCAATTTAGTCATTAAAATTTTAATTTTTTTAGGGGGGGCTACTAACTAAAAACAAGGGTTGAAATAGAATTTGCCATTTATATATATGATTTTTTTTTACTAACATTAACATGTGTTTTAAAGTACACCTCTATAACTCATAACTGTTTTAGCTCATGTAGAAGTGGTTCTTTTTATATTTTGAAAAGAAAGTAGAAAGAAACTAAAAAAATATAGATGTAGAAAGCAGGTCTTAAAAGAAAATGATAGAAACAAAAAAGTTTAAGAAAGAGGAATCTATCCAAAATTTCTTTATGTTATATAATGAAAATAGATTACCATTCTTAAATTATATATATATATATATATATATATATATATATATATATATATATATACCTATAGAGTTGTATGCAAACAAATTGTAATATAAGAATGAATTCATCAACGTTTGGTATATAATAAAAATCATAAGTAAAGGCTTGAGCCTAATAAAAATTGGATTTGGGTCTTTAAATTTTATTATCAAAATATTTTGGTACTGAACTTTTAATCTTTAAATTTAAAAATTTAAATTTTAGTTTTGAATTTTACTTAGAACTACAAGTTTAAAGACTAGATTGTCAAAATTTTAATCTTTTATTTGCATTTAAAATTGAATGTTAAGATTAGAAATCGATTATTTCACTATCAGAAATGGTGTGAATGGTGACCAACGTTAGCGACGGCTAAAAAAGGTGGCCGATGCTAACTGTCGTCTAATTTGAAGATAATCCATGAACCAGACAACTCAATTTTCATTACTCTTGAACTCTTGGGTGTAAAAGGAAAAAAAAATAAACCATAAAACGTAGCGCCATTGCCCGTCATCGACCAGGGCTGCTTGGGCTGCATAAAGTATGATTTGGGTTGCATTAGACCAAATACTTCACCATGAACCAGACAACTCAATTTTCATTACTCTTGAACTCTTGGGTGTAAAAGGAAAAAAAAATAAACCATAAAACGTAGCGCCATTGCCCGTCATCGACCAGGGCTGCTTGGGCTGCATAAAGTATGATTTGGGTTGCATTAGACCAAATACTTCACCTAACCTGCATAGGTATGGCTTTAAGATAATTCAACACATATTCGGCCCTATACGAGGTTGGATATGGGTTGTGTTGAATAAAAGTTGAGTCGGTTTTAGTAAGATTAGCTTCGATTATATGAATCGCATAAAAAATAAGAATATAAGAAAAAAATTAAAATATAATATAAAAGTATTCAACATAAATGATCAAATTTTAGCTAGCGTATTACATTTTGAAAATAACAGATTCATTAAAACCCATATATTATTAAAATTTCATTGTAATACACATAACACGAAATTGATTCACAACATATTAAAATAAGTGTTTCATTTAAAAATTTCTTTTAAATATCTTATTCAAATTCGACCTATTTTGGATTGACACAAAATATGCTTTTTTGTATATTTACTACAGAATATGTAAACAATGTTACAGAGTTTGACTATTCAAATTTTAAGTTGGTTGATATTAAATTTGTTTTTTAGTATAAGGTTATGATAAATTAGGTTAGTTGAACAAAATATCACACCAGACCCATATATATATATATATATATATATATATATATATATATATATATATATATTATGGGTTACAAATTATATTTCATATGCGGTCCAAACTAGTATGGGTTGGGTTTGGTTTGGTTTACGTGAGTTGGGTCGGCTTAGAGGGTTGGTCGGGTTTAGTATGGTTGTATGCAGTCCTAGCTGCTTCTCTATCGCATGGTTGTCGCTACTATCCTCTGCCCTTTGTTTTCTTTGATTTTGACGTTTAAGTGTAACTCTTTCCACCCTATTTCTAAATATTTACTAATTATGGATTTAAATATGTTGGCTAATTGGTATTGGATGATAATAATAGTTTATTAATGATTTGGGGATATAACTAAAACCCTGATGTAGAAAATTAGTTAATTATGGATTAAAAAATGATGATTATTGTCTCTTAGTGATGATATTAGCGTGCTAGTTGATTTTAGATGTTAATTAGTGGTTTGATTATTTATTTGTAACTAAAAATTTGGCTTGATTTAAAATTCAAAAATTAATATATGATTATTAACCGATACGCTTATTGATAAGTTTATGTAAATGTTTGGAAAAACAATCTTTGTTATAGACTGATGAAATCAAGTTTCTAGATAAAAGTTTAAAAATGAAGATGGCAAAAACAAATATTATATTAGAATCGATTTTCGAAAAATTAAGAAATTAATACAAAAGAACAAATATTCTACGGAAATCGTTTTTTAAATTAAACAATAAACATACAATAACAAATATTCTAGTAAAATCATTTTTCAAAAAAGTGAAGAAATGAACTCTAAAAAAAATGAATATTTTGCTCAAATCGAGATATAAGAACAACTACTCCACTAAAATTAATTTTCTTAACTTTTTGAAATGAATAGAACAACAACAATATTCTACTAAAATCGATTTTCTAAAACGTACAGAAATGAATATAACAACAAAAAATATTCTAATAAAACTAAGTATATTAAAAAATAAAAAAATGAATAAAACAACAATGAACTAAAAAGAACAAACATTCTACGCAAAGTGAAATCAAGAAATGAATATACAAGAACAAATATTCTACTAAAAATTGATTTTCTAAAGAAAATTGAAATGAATATAACCCTGATCTAAAAATAAGCGTAAAAGTTATTTTATTAAATACAAAAATCACCGATGAAAGCTTTTAGTCCTAAAATATTTTAGTTTATTTTAAAAAATACAATAACGAAAATACACCCCCTAAATGCAAAGTTATACGTAGAAGAGAATTGAATTAATCAAGTGTTGTTGAAATTAGACAGAAGTGTAGTGTGTGAAATCTTTAGTCCGAAGAGGCTTTACGATATTTTAGAAAATACAACAACAGTTTACACTTAGATGCAAAGTTATGCATAGAACAGAAGTAAAGTGAAATGCTAAAAGTGTGGTATGTGAGGTCTTTATTCCCAAAAGGCTTTAATGTATTTTAGACAAAAATTATATTCATGTTATCAAAACTAACAACATATATTTTTAAATTCAGAACAGTGTAAGATTATTTTGTCGATTGTAGTTGGATGCATGAATAAAAGATTTGGTAAAAGAACATTTGTAAAATAGTGCACTTATTAGACACATAATATCTAGTAATCGAAATAACGAAGAACTTTGTTTTCCTTATAGTAAGTGCCAACATTTGAAGCATTGGAAACAAGATATAGTTAACACACATTTGTATTTATGCGATCGTTGCGGAGAACTTGTTGTACCTATAACAAATCATGTAGTGTTAGAGGTCGGTTTTACGTCCGATGGCTGAATAACATGAGTTACCGTGTTGGATTAGCATTCGGTAGCAGAGCTAATTCTTACAATAGATCTTAGCCTTCTCCTTCTTTTGGTGTAGGTACCAATGGCAAACGCCAGATTTATATCCGGTGGCAGATCTAGTTCCTAAGAGTGTAGGATAAATATTAAATTTATTATTTAAAATTTATTTAGTATATGCAACATATTTTATGCAGGGGTATCGAGGCCCAACCTTTGCAATAAATTTTAGACATCTTGGAACTACAGGATGCTTTTGTCAATTATTGGAACTACAGGATGCGACAATACCGAATGCAAAGAGAGCAGAAAAGAAGACATCTTGGATGAACGTTCATGTATGGGCTAAGTTTCTCTAACTGTCAAATATTCCAGAAGCTAGAGTAAGTTATATAATATTATTTTATTGTTATATTTCATTTAAATTTTGTTTAACAATTGCATTAATTTAGTTAATTGTATATTTAAACTTATAGGATGTATTAGCGCGAAACCGTGCAGACAAAAATAAAAATTGCTGCTTCTTACCACGTGAGTCTAAATCCTTCAAACAACATCGAAGGGAATCGGTAAAGTCATAAATTATGTTTATAAATTATAGTAAATTTTTTTAAATCATATTAGTAACATAATTCATTTGTATATGTAATTTCAGAAGTTACACCATGCACCTCATGCACCTACATTGGCTGAGGTCCTCACCCACTTTAGAAGTTTATATTTTGCGCACTAAATACATGTTAATTGTTTAAAATTATTTGTTATTATCATATTTTATTTATTTTTGACACTTCAGTATACAATGAGATTGGAAATATTTATGTTAAACTAAAAGTTTACGTTTATATTTATTTATTCATAAATTGTTAGTGGATAATATCATAATATGGTATGGTATTCGCTCGTATTCGCTGATGCATATATTTGATATTTAAAAATGATTTTGAACGCGAATGAGAACATGAAAATATCATTATCCGAACGTATCATATTCTGCATTTGGAATGACATTAAATTCAACCAACAATGGTCTTACCAGAATTTTCAACGGATATATTTGAGAAAAAAGTCAAGAAATTAACATTTGGGCTTGATCAACTACTGAACAATTCAATGCACACAAAAATCAACTAAATTACCATGTTTATATTCTTGACAATCCACAGTAGCAATTTGGAAGCAACAATTAACTTAATCAAATAAAACCTTTGGAGCCATGGCAAAATTGAGTGCTCTTCATGTAGTCTTTACCATCTTTATGGTGTTAGTATTAATTCATTGTAGCAGTGGCAGGAGGCTTCCTGGCGATTGGCCTCCGACCCCCCTGCGTTCATCAACACATCAATGGAGAACTGTACCATCGCCACCTCCATCTTCACCCCTCTCCTCGTTTCAACGGAGTCCTACTTCTCCTGTGGCAACTGTTCATGTGCCTAAGAAGATACATAATTAGTGTGGTTTGTTATATAAGCGCTTACATATCATGAAGTTCCTAATCGTTCACCTTTATTATTATGTAAGATTGCATTCTTCCTGTGTTTATGTAAGATTATCTGTTATATTGAATGGTTTAGAATAAACTGGTTGATTGTTTATATTTAGTTTGGTAATTCATTACAAAACGAGAAACAGAAGAAGGTCCTTTGCAGTAGATATGCATGCACAATTTTTTGCTTTTCACTCTGCACCAGATTTATTTTATCCATCCATCCATCACCTAAAGAACAAAATTCTCGTGGTCGTTTGTTGTTGTTACTTATTAGTATATTATTAGTCTTGTTAATGGCACACGTACCATGAAGAATATTTAATATAATATTTTGTATACTTGCAAAACATTTAGTAGAAAGTACATTTGTAAATATCTGGATATATAAGCGAGAACACATGTTGTTGAGCAGATAAATAGCGGCGATAGTGTTTCATATATTTGGATGGACTTTAAGTCTCAGTTAGTAATGGTAAACATTCTTAATTTTTTCTTTACATTTGATAAGTTTTAAATTGTATGTTTATTATGTCGATTTAATGTTCTTAATCGCAGAATATTGACACACAATTAAGGGTAAAAGTTTGAGGCAAACAACTAGTTTATTTGCTACCTTATTAGATAGTCTAATAACATGAAAGATATATGTAATAGTATTTAGGAGGCTTTATTAGGTAGTCTAATAACAGGAAAGATATATAAATAACAGGAAAGATATATGCAAGATTGTAGGCTGTTTCTTTCCTATTGAAAGGATAGATCCTGCTTTACTACTTTCCTTTATTCAGTCTTTAGCTCTTTATTCAAGAAGGCTATGCACTGAGCAAAGATGTACAACTTTTTACACATTTTTCCTATCAATAAAATTAAGGGAGGGAGATTTTTTGGAGTGTGATGTTCTTTACTCTTGCTTTTTATCGTGGCATCAGAGCTTAGATTTCAATTTTGAGATTTTTTTTTTGTACTTGAATCAGATCTTATTTGCTCCCTATTTTTTTTATAAAAGAAGGAGATATCTGAGGAAGTAGAGAAATCTGAATTTGTTCTTCTCCTTGAGAGCTTGATGGCAACCTTGTCACAACTACCACAACAAAAACCAAACAACTCTAATTCAAATAGGATTATGTCAGCCATGACTATCAAATTAGATGAGAAGATCTTCAGTCTATGGTCGTTGATACTGAAGATGAAATTGTCAATGAAGGACAAATTCAACTATATTGACGGGTCAACTCTCAAACCATTGGCAATTGATAGCCAATATCGCAAGTGGCAGATGGAAGACTCTTCAGTTAAAGACTACATGATCGTATTCATGGCTCCCTCCTTAGTGGGTAATTTTCTCCCTTTCTCTACGGTTAAAGAGGTATGGGACTCCATAAGAATAACCTTTTTTGATGGAGATGACTTGACCCAATTTTTTGACCTAAAAAGGAGAGTTAAACCGCGTAAAACAAGGTGGTGGTTCTATTGAGGTTTATTACACCCAATTATAGGGGTTATGGAAAGAATTAGATGTATGTAAACCAAAACCTATGACCTCCCTGGTTGATATTGAGAAATACAATTACCTTGTTCAAAAAGATCGTATTTTGACCTTTCGAGACGGTCTTGATGACCACTTGGATTCTACTCGGTCAACTGTTCTTCAACTAAAACCATTTCCCACAATAGAACAATCTTTTTCTTTAGTACATAAGGAAGAAAATCACCAAACAGTGATGTTAAACAAAGGAGATGGTGCTGAAAATTCTATGGTTATGCATGTGAGAAACCAAACCCTTTCTATGAATAAACCTAATCCCAAACTAAAACCTGGTCCTTTTGAAGGTTGTACTTACTGTAATAATCCAAGACATACCAAGTATAAATGTTTCAAATTAATTGGTTTCCCACCAGGTTGGAAAGATAAAAAGAAGAAGAGGCAGGGAGATTGACAACAGTATAGGGGTGAGCCACAAATGGTTGCAGCCGATTCAGTTGCAGCCCTTATTGCGCAATGTACCTCTAATGGGGCAGGTACACTTACTTGGCAAATTGTTCCTACTGAGTCGAGCATAAATGGATTGAATCAAGCATTTGTTGCCTCTATTTCAGTGGGTAGATACTCTCTTTTGCTGCCAGTTGAGAACAAGGAACGCGTGGAAGGTAAAACTTGTCTTGTCTCTAATAATTATCAAACTAATGAGTTTGATTGGATAATAGATTCAGGGGCAACATATCACATGACCTACTCAGAAAGGATCTTATGAAGATATACAAACCAAGAAAAAAATGCAATAGTCAATGCTAATGGAGAATCGTATCCTACAAAGGGTGCTGGAGATGTTCTATGTTCATCTTCCCTTACTTTATCAAATATTTTACCTATACCTTCTTTAACAACCAAATTATTGTATGTTGGTCAGATTTGTGAAGAGTTGAATTGTGTTTTTCTCATGTATCCTCAGTTTTGTATCTTTAGGATCTTCTTACAAAGGAGATAATTGGCCATGGTACTAGAAGGGGGATACTGTATCATTTTGATGACATGGTGGTTGGAAAGGCTCATTTTTCTACAAGTTCAACAACGAATCGGATCTCTCACATTTGGATGTGGCATAAGAGATTAGAGCCATATTAGAGCTAAGAGTCATCATGTGTTTTTTTCTAATAGCTTGAATAAGAGTACTAAACCTTTTGACTTGGTTCATTCTGATGTTTGGGGCCCGTCTCCAGTTAATTCATCTACTAGAAATAGGTGGTTTGTACTATTTATTGATGATTGTACTAGAATGACGTGATTGTACAACTTGTATGTCCTTAAAACAAAAAATGAAGTGACACATGTTTTTTAAATCTTTTTTAACATGGTACAAAATTAGTTTAGTCCAAATTTCTAAGAAGTGACAATGGTGGTGAGTTTGTGAATAACATACTTTGGGATATTTTTCACTCTAAAGGGATTATCCATGAAATAAGTTATGTCGGGACTCCACAGTAGAATGGAGTGGCCGAACGAAAAACATACATGTTTTAGAAATAGCCCGGTCTATATTATTTGAGTATGAAGTACCACAAATCTATTGGAATCATGTAGTTACCACTGCCTTGTACCTAATTAACCGCATGCCATAAAGTGTGTTAAATTTCCGAACTCTGCTTGAAGTACTCTCATCATATGTACAAATCCCTTCGATTTTGAATCTCCCCCCAAAGGTTTTCGGGTGTGTGGCATTTGTCCATATACAAAAACATCAATGGTCAAAATTGGAACCTTGAGCAGAAAAGTGTGTTTTTATGGGGTATGGTCAAAAGACTCAAAACCAGAAAGGTTATAAATGCCTCAATCATATTCCTAAAAGGCTATTTGTTACCATGGATGTTGCCATTATTGAATCAGAAAGTTTTTTCAAAAGGATACAATTCATTCTCAAGGGAAGAGTTCATTTGAGAATGAAAATTAGTAACAATCGGGTATGTATGGTAGTATAAACACAGGAAGTGTTGCTGTTAACCCGACCCAAGCCGCTGTTACAGACTCAAACTCGACTGCTGATAGTGACCTGAACCTAGCTGCTGCTACTAACCCAAACCCGTCTCCCGCCTTTATTCTGAGTTCGGTCCAGACCGAGAGCTTTGTGCAGGAATTAAATCTAACACCTACAGTGGGCCTATCTTAAGCTGAGTTTGAAAGGAGCGTTGATTGTTGGGATGAACTCAGTATGGAACCAGAAAATGAGCAACGACAATTTATAAATTCCCCTCTACCACAACATGACCAATCTTTTGAGAATGAAGTATAAGTTTCTAATACAAGATACAAATTACTTGACAGGCATAACAGAGGGAAACCTCCTAAGAGGTTCAGACCCGATGAGGACAGTGAAGGAAATTATGTAATTAGTAAATTTGTGACAACTGATCATTTTCCTAGACCCCTGAAGGAGTTTGACACTACTCTCACTTCTGTTCGGGTTCTTGAACGACTTGAAGAAGCAATGAGCGATCCCAAGTGGTTGGAAGCAATGAGAGTAGAGATGGAGGCACTAGAGAAAAATCACACATGGCGATTGGTAAGCTTACCAAAAGGAAGGAAGACAGTAGGCTGTAAGTGGGTATTCACTATAAAATATGGTTCGACTGGTTTGGTTGACCGGTATAAGGCTAGATTAGTTTCCAACGGATTTACACAAACCCATGGTATTGATTTTCAGGAAACTTTCTCACCAGTTGCTAAGTTGAATACCATTAGAATTTTATTATCTCTTGTAGCTAATCCTGATTGGCCCCTGCATTAGTCGATGTGAAAGATGCTTTTCTTCATGGTGAACTCGAAGAAGAATTTTACGTGGAAATACCACCTGGGTATAGTCATTCAAGGTCTCAACAACAAGTCTGCAAGTTAGAAAAGACACTATATGGGCTAAAACAATCTCCTAGAGCATGGTTCGAGAGATTTTGTAATGCTACAAGTAAATATGGGTACACTCAAAGTAATTCTGACCATACTTTGTTTTATAGGAAAAGGCATGAAAAGATAGCTGTTTTGATTATCTATGTAGGCGATATGATAATCACAGGAGATGATCAAGAGGAAATTAAAAGATTGGAAAAGAAGTTCTTAGAGGGATTTGAAAGGAAGGACTTAGGTTGACTAAAATATTTTCTCGGAATCGAAGTGGCAAGATCCAAGGAAGGTATATCTTTGTCTCAAAGAAAGTATATGTTAGGCTTGTTAACTGAAACTGGAATGCTTGATTGTACACTGGCAAATACCCCTGCTGTACAAAACCTTAAGTTAAGTGTTTTTCAGACTCAAGTACCAGCCAACAAAGAAAGATACTGGCGTTTTGGTGGTAAGCTCATTTATTTGTCTCACACTAGACTGCATATTGCATATGTGGTAAGTTTGGTAAGCCAATTCATGCATGCTCCAAGTGAGTAGCACATGGAAGTTGTGTTTTGAATTCTCAAGTACCTAATAAGTGCTCCAGGTAGAGGAATTTACTTTAAGAGAAATGGACACCTAAAAGTGGAAGTGTACACGGATTCAGATGGGGAAGGAGACATTAATGATCGAAAATCCACTTCAGGATATTTCACTTTTGTTGGAGGTAATTTGGTGACAAGGATAAGTAAAAAAGAAAAAGGTGGTAGCTCTCTCCGGTGCCGAAACTGAATTTATGGGTATAGCTAAAGGACTGTAGGAGTTGATATGGTTGAAAAAAATCATGACCGAGCTCGGATTTGGTCCTAGTGACGAAATGAAACTCTATTATGACAACAAGGCGGAAATTGCCATATCTCTAAATCCTGTACAGCATGATCGTACAAAACACATAAACGTGAGCAGACACTTTATACGACAAAATTTAGAGGAGAATGTTATCTCACTTTCATTTGTGAGAACAAGTGATCAACTAGCTGACATTTTAACCAAGGGCGTAGCAAGTGCAATTTTTCATTACTCGCTTGGCAACTTGGGTACGATAGATATTTATGCACCAACTTGAGGAGGAGTATTGACAGCCAACTAAGGATAAAAGTTTAAGGCAGAAAACTAGTTTATTTGCTACCTTATTAGATAGTCTAATAACATGAAAGATATATGTAATAGTAGCAGGCTTTAGTAGGTAGTCTAATAACATGAAAGATATATGCAAGATTTTAAGCTATTTCTTTCCTATTGAAAGGATATATCCTAGTTTAGTACTTTCCTTTATTCAGTCTTTACCTCTTTATTTAAGAAGGTTATGCATTGAGCAAAGATGTACAACTTGTAACACATTTTTCCTACCAATAATATTAAGGGAGGGAGGTTTGTGGGAGTATAGTGCTCTTTATTCTTTCTTTTTATCACAGAAGAGATACGAGGCAGAGGTCGCTCAAGTAGATAAGATGATAAACGGATTACAACATATGCAGCAAAGCATATGAGGATGCCTATGGAGGATGGATCGGGGGATGATGATGATAATATGTAGGTACAAATGTTTCTTTAATTTTTTTTCAATGTTTTGTTCTGTAATTATTGATATGTTTTACTGGATCAGATACTTCATCGATGGCTGTGTATTGTAATGGATTTATAGACGTTTATTTGATAAACATGACTACTTGTAAATATGGTTGCATTGATTGATAGAAATTAGTGCTATTTGATGGAAAATTCAAATAACTATTGATATTTGTGTTATTTTTTGATTAATTGTGATATGTACGAGATTATATGATGAATGCAATGTTATTGGGTATGAAACTAAGTTTATATGTATTGTGGATAGAGATATGACGAATGTTATGTGGTTGGAAGATTTAAAAGAAGTTAGATGCCAAGACATAGATTTCATATTAGTGATAGATAACGACTCCCTAAAGGTTCCAAGAATGTGTCGGTTAGTGGTGGCGAGCGTTAGTTCCAACATAGCGTTGGGTAACGACGTCCTAAAGGTTCCAGATTTGTTTACTACAAGAGTAACAGTATATTCCAACGCCGTAGTTCCAACGGCCGCCATCGGCTAACCCAATGGCTTCCAACGGCTCATTGAATTTTAAACATGCCATTGAAAGTCATTGGAAACTAATAGAACAAAGACCATTTGCCGTCATTGGTAGCCGTTGGAAATTTTCCTGCATATTTTCCAGAAACCGCGACCTGCTGCTCATTTTCCATTTTCATCATTCCTAATTTGATTTCTCCCCCAATTCCACCATTACATCACCTTCAATTTCGCTGCCACCACCCCCAACAACCACCCTTAGCACCTCCGACGCCATTTGGAAGCTTCTCCAACCCATCTCCACCCTTCTTGCTCTGTGAATTAGGTAATTTTCCTAAACCTAATTTTAGGTTTTCATTGATTTCAAGTTTAATTAGAAGTTTTCTTAATTCCTAGTTGTTTGTATATGTATATTACATCATGTTACACCCTAATTACAATTATTATCACCATCATGATCAAATTATTAGGCATTTTACATTTCTTTAATCTGATATATTGTGTTTGTTTAGGTAGCTTTGGTTAGCGAACGATATGTGTGTAATAGAGTTTACTAATAATATATAATTTATGCAAACACGAAATTTATATTAAGTTGATTGGTCATAGTTTTGGATACTTTGTGCAAACATAGTTTTGTGCTTATGCGAAATGATTTGGTGTATAAATGATTTTAATAGTAATCATCGTAGTTTGAATTCAGTAAATTGTAAAATATATAATTTAGTACACATGTGATAAAACGGTAAAATATAAACAAATTGTATATTTAAATTTAATATAGACAAATATTTAAACATTAGATATTATTTGGCCCTGTGTGACAAGTGTTGTATATGATCGTTATATGGATATTCACTTTTTTCTACAAAACAGACATCTCTATTCATATGATATGTCATTTGTCGGATTTGACCCTGTATTGGACAAGTTACAAACACTATAATGTAATTATATTTCGTAGATCATACCGCCTTAAACGGTTGACAAAAATTCGACGGCATTTCCTTTACGTTCCTTGTGTACACGCATGTGTGTAGAGGAACATGGGGGAAATGCTGCCGAAATTTTGTAAAATCATTTAAAATGATATGATTTACGAAATATAATTACTATTGTGTTTGTAATGGGAAGTATGATGACCGACCATCAAAGAAGACACATAAGCGTCAATGAACCAATAGTTGTTTATTTAAAATAAATTTTGTAAAAAAATATATAATTAATTAGTACATGTTTACTAAATCGGTAAATAGAATTTAAACAACATATAAAATTAACGATTAATTTTTTACTTCATCATGGGTTTTAAAGTAGGAAAAATAGTCAATTACTTTATTGATCGAAGTTGAATGTATCAAAGAAGGAAAATTAGTAGTGCAATAAGTGAACATTTTCAAAATGGGGTAAACGTGTTCATTGAATTTATGATAAGTAATATTGGAAATAGTACATAAAATCGTTGTCCATGTAGTAGGAGCAACTTTTTGAACTATTTAATGCGGAATATAGTTAAGATTCATTTGCGCCAATATGATTTCCAACCCAATTATTTGTTGTGGAATCGTCTAGAGAAATTGTATCCCTTAATAATCAAGAACGGTTGATGGAGGTCAATAGTGATGAAGTTAGTACAAATTTCAAGGAAAATATGGTCGTAGATGTTGCATAATCAATGTTCCCTACCATTGAAGTTAGTAACGACGATATTAACATCGAAGAGGAACCAAATATTGAAGCTAAAAAATATATGATTTATTGAATAATGCTAAAAACCTTTGGAATGGATGTGAAAGCGGCACTCTATTATAGATAACTGCATAATCTATGCAATGAAATCAAAATACATGTTTAAAGAGTTGCATGTTGTATTGGAAAGAAGACATCAATCTTAGAAATTTTAAAATATGTAATCAAGAAAGATACAAACCAAGGGAAAAGAAGGGAAAAAAAAGTTACGTACAAGCGTATGCATTATTTACCCATCACCCCTAGACTTCAAAGATTATATGCATCATCTGCAATAGCTCATCATATGAGATGACACAATGTGAGAACACCTTAAGAAGGTATGTTGACACATCCATCGGATGGAGAAGCATGAAAATATTTTGACAAGAAATATTCCGATTTCGCAGCGGAGAGCCGCAACATTAGACTAGGTTTATGTACAGATGGTTTCTCACCGTTTTCTCAATTTGGTTCTAAATATTCGTCTTGGCCTATAATAATCACACCTTACAATCTACCCCTTAGATGTGCATGAAAACTCCATATATGTTTCTCACAATTGTCGTCCCTGACTCTGATGATCCAACATAGGGCATTTATGTTTACTTACAACCGTTAATCGAAGAGTTGAAAAAATTATGGTATGAAGGAGTTGAAACATACGATGTATCAAAAAAGATTTTTTTTTCCAGATATTCGCTTCTTTGTTATGGACCATTAGTGATTTTACAGCATATGCAATGCTTTTGGGTTGGAGTACGGCTAGTCGTTTTGCTTTTACATATTGCATGGAAGAAACACGGGCATTTTCGTTACCGCATGGAAAGAAAATTTCATGGTGTGATTGTCATTGATGTTTTCTTCATATTAATCATCCTTTTAGAAGAGGCAAAAAAAACTTCATGTCTAATAAACATGAGACTCTACGACCACCAACGTTTTGGTCAAACGAGAATATCTATGAACTTGTAAAAGATTATCCAAAGATATACGAAACCAGAAAACAAACTGAAATTCAAGGTAAATCGACGATTCATAATTGGTGGAAACAGAGTATATTCTGAGAATTACTTTATTGGAAAAATCTCTTAATCCGTCATAACGTTGACGTGATGCGTAACGAGAAAAACGTATTTTATAATGTGTTTAATACAGTTCTGAATGTGAAAGACAAGACTATGGACGATCTGAAATCTAGACGTGATATAAATGAAATATGTAATCGTCTTGAGCTTCATATGAATCCCAATATAGTAAAAAACCCAAAGCATGCTATGAACTGGACAACAACCAAGTTAAAGTATTATTAAAATGGGTGGAAGAATTACGTTTTTCCGATGGAATTTCCTCTAATCTTCGTAGAAGTGTCGACTCGACTATAAAAATGGAAGCCTGAGTGGAATGAAAAGCCATGATTGTCATGTAATGATGGAAAATTTGTTACCCATCACATTTAAAGAATTGTTAACTGTAAAAGTTTTGAAGATAATAACAGAACTTAACTTATTTTATAAGGAGCTTTGTTCAACTACGTTAAAAGTTGATCGTATCCTTAAACTTGAAGAATAAATCCCTGTACTGCTCTATAAACAGGAGAAAATATTTCCCTCGGGTTTCTTTAATGTAATGGAGCATACCTGTTCATGTTCCATATGAAGCACGTCTTCGAGGTCCTATGCAATATGGATGGATGTATCTATTCAAAAGGTATGTTATTATACTAGGTATTCAAATGTTAATTTAATTATAAATAGAAGTTAATATTGAACCGGACTATTTTTATTAGGTACTTAAATCATTTAAAGAAAAATTAGACAAAAAGCTCGAGTTGAAGGTTCTATTTGTAAATCATATATCGAAGATTCTTTTTTTTCTTATTATTTTAGTGATCATGTGAACTTATCATTTGAAAGCGTTCTGTATAATGATGAGGGCGTTGAACAAGATTCTTCTTCTAAAACAACATTATCTATTTTTAAATAACATGCACTACACCAGAAAAGCAATTTTGCCACGGCTTTGGGCCATGGCTAATTAGTTTTGCCACGGCTTCAGGCCGTGGCAAAATAGGGTGTGGCAAAATTTTTGCCACGGCTCAGAGCCGTGGCAAATTTATATTTTGCCATGGTCTAAAGCCGTGGCAGATTTATAATTTGCCACGGCTTTAGTCTGTGGCAAAATTATATTTTGCCACGGCTCTGAGCCGTGGCAATTTGAAATCGTATTTTTTTTATATAATTTAGCCATGGCCTTGGACCTTGGCTAAATTCAATTGAAAAAACTGCATATTAATCAAATCCCTTTACCTGAAGCATAAAGCTCTGATTTGGACAAAATATGAGCATGTTATACCCATCAATATAAATTTATAAGCAGATCATACCCATTAATATAAATTGTAATCTTCGTAGCTACAAATTTACAAAAGTTCAAATGAACAACTCATACTTAATTTGCACGACATTTAGTGATGTTTCAAAAATTGAAACACAAAAAACTATCAAATAAGGTTCTTAATTAAGATCCAAAAGTCGAAACACAAACAACTATCAAACAAAACTAAAACACAATCACATATAAAAATGTTGAATTGACAAACAAGGACTTACAATTTAATTTTACACGATCAAACTTTGTAGTGTTTTGAAAATCACAGAGCATCCATGGATCCATTCACCAAAGCTATTTATTTTCAAACACCCTAGATAACTGCATCATACCATTCATTTTCATTGCATTGGTCAGAAAGTGAAGGCCATCAGTGGAAGAGACAAGATGAAGTGGATAGGTTGAAAACCCCAATGTAGTATCAAATCTTTCCCATCGAGCCTTGCTTAACTTGACATAGGTTGATGACTCCCAATCCATTATCATTCTTTGACCTGTAGATTCGATCTAGCTATTAAACAACTTGCTGGAGATATAACAAATGAACCCTTCCATAGGAATACCCTTCACAAAGAGTATATATTCTTAATAACCTAGGTTAGAGCTATATGGAAAGAGAACCAGTATGTGCAAAGGGAGGTAAAAACTGAGTTTACTAGGTAAGTCTACCTGCTAAAGACAGGAAAGATCCTTTCCCACCAGCCTTCAAGTCATTTTTCTAATATAGCTGACCAGTCTTCATGGTTTGAACTGGAAGACCAAAAGGATAAACCAACTTAAGGAATTGGGAAGAAAAGGGTATAACAAATAATGATAGAAGCAACAAAAGTATAAACAATGTGAATTTGGCAGTTCATCTATTTTGTTAAGGAATATAGATCATCTTCCGAGTAGGCTCGTAAAATGTGCAAAAGATCGTGAAATTCATCCGTGTAAACTATGTGTAAAGCACAAAATCTATTTACCTGATAATACAAGAACCTGAGACAAAATTTGAAACAAACAACATATAACATATTTGTCATCAATTCAACATCATGGATAATTTTGATGGACATTTCTTGTTATCTTCAGCTACAAAAACAAATATATGAAACAAAGTTTGTTAATATGGGCAGCAACATAAGTTTCTTTGTTATATAAAAATATATTTCATAATGCATGTACCAAGTATAGTAACACAGAGACAATAATTTTGAACAAGAGTATTGTTTTTACTAGTATCATAATCATAATTATAGATCTATACATGAAATCATAATGTTAAACGACTACAAATTTGGATCGTTAAAAATTAAAAGGAGAATCTTTTTTTTATAAACACATTACGGATACAATTCTACCGCAGCATCAGTTAATTAAATGGTTATCTTATATAAGAATTCAAACATTTATTGTAAGCTTGTCTACATGCGTTTCATTTTACTATTAATATAAGGCATGCAGACGTTATCTTACCTCTTTATATATCCATATTAAATTATACATACAAAATGATTATGTTGTTGCGATGTGATGTGTTGACCTTAGATTCAAATAAGGAAGACAAGTTGAATTTCAGAATGGCTCACTTAAATCACCTAAGTATTTGCTTGAGCAACTCATGTGGAGATAGCATCAAGCTGCATGCATGATAATTATTATTATTATTTGTCACCTAACGTACATTATTTATACATAGACAGAGAGGGTTTTAATGAAGTTAATAGCTAACTATTACTTTAAAAAGTCCCAGTGTCCAAAGTTCATGAATAGTTGGTGTATATAAGATAAGAAGTGGAGAACACGGAGAAAATATTATGGGTCCATGTTCAAATTGATGGATTTTCAGCAAAACATAATTAATTGTGTTCATGCATGTAAGTGGGAACATCGAGCAAATATTATGGGTCCACTTCAAGTTAGCAGCTTATACTTTACACCCAATAACACGTACCCCGCATGAGATAAGTATTCAGAAAAATATTATTGGTTAACTGTGTCTAATTTGAGCTATCCGGAACGAATATTACCACATATTTGGATTAGATTTTTGGATTCAAACTATATTGGTGTGTCGCACGACTCGCACCAGCACCTCTTGCGTGTAATGGTTAAAGAGACATTTTTACCATGTTAATCTGTTCAATGGTAATCTGTAGAAGAAGCAGAAGGGAATTTAACAGCAGTTTTGGAAAGTGCGTTAAAACTGGTAGTATAATGTACTGACATATAAATGAACAATGTACCGCTGCCACAACTGTCAACATCTTACAGTGCAAAATTTGTTGTTGCAAATATTGGAGGCAGAGTAAATCATAAGAATTTATGAGAAAATAAATTTTTTAACTTGTAGGGATACGGAAAAAACAGGAAAAAAAATGCAAACCTGCTTGTTCAGTGAAAACCGCTGGTGAAGTTCTAAGTATAACCGGCAACCTGTTTATACAATGAAGGCAGAAGTAGAAGAGCTGCAAAAGATTGTAACATTGAAATGAGTTGAACATTATAGACTTTGGTATATTTAAGGAACGCACATACTTTTTTTTACTGGAAGCTGATGCGCTAAAATAGTCATATGTAAGGCACATGTAAGTTTATGAAAAATAGTGTTTTTACAGATAAAAGCAAGCATGGTCTGCTGCAACAAATACAAAATAACTCACACGTCAAATAAGCATAGTGCTTCAAAAGCAAAAACAGGAGGGAAAAAAAATTAAGCAAATCATGTCAGTATATTCCCAAATGAAGCTTAAAGACGTTTTGCGCTCTCGCCGCAACTAACCAAATCGTGTTTGCATGAATAAGAAAAGAGTAATATATATTACCACAAAACTAAGAAGTCGTATGTAACAATTGGCATTACAAATTTAAATATATGTGTGATTTCCTAACGTATAATTTGTATGTAAATATGTATAAATTATATAATACAATATATATAAATATATATATATATGTATGTATGTATGTGTGTGTGTGTGTGATACATGCATACACCTTCAAATTGCAATTGGGGGTAGATGGAATCTGTAAATTAGGTAGAGTAATAAGAATTTACTCGGAAATAAGTAGGAAAATATATTGGCGAAGTCTGAAAGCTCGCCTTTGTGCGAACTCCAAAAGCTCGCCTTCATAAAACGAAAACAGGTCTATTCCTGTAATTATTTCTAAAACATGGCTATTTGCGTTAATTAATACTTACACAAACCAGCCTAAATGAGTTAATTACCCTAAAGGAATTTGTGTATAGGTCCAGATCAGTTAGTATAGTTGCATAAACGAATATACAAGATAAGGCTGTAGGGCATAAACTAATCAAAGTTAAGGCAAGGTAGGCATATGGATGCGTGACACCTCTCATAGCACCAAGACAAAATGGGATATGTGCGCGTGAAGCACTCAATGAAAACATGGCCAACAAGCAAAGATATATAAAAATTTAAATCAATAACGAAGGTGCATGACAAAGCAAGGCCATAGGAAAAATTTATAAAAGCATGCATGATGACAGGGGAAACAAAGTAAAAAAGGGCAGCACGTGTATAAGTATCAACTTCGAGTTGATCAGATTCAGGATCATAGAAGAATCTCACTCAATTTATAAAAAAGACTATTGTATCAAAGTAATAAATAGTGTCTTACTGTAATCAGGCCAAGTATCAAATGGAAATGTAACCCTTTCGCCTTCAGTTTGTCCTTCAAATTAGTTCGATATCTAAGATTTTAAAATGCCAACAAGATCCATTTTCATTTTTCAGTAAGGTCCAGACCCTTGATTCTCTTCTATAAATTTCTGAATACATCAATGAAATATAACAATTACCTAATAACCCAACCACTCGATTACATATAGGAAAAGCAGCAGTTAAATAAAAAAAAAACATTGGCAAGTTGATCATCATCGGTTGGTCTTAAGATACACTCCTTCGCTGCATCTAACAAATATGGCTACAATATGATGCCAAACTGACTCAAATAGATAGAACATAAATATTAAATAAGCCAAAAAGGAGGAAGTTCTTACATTAAGGCAAATGCATATAAATGAACCAAAAGGAGAAAGTTCTTACATAAGTGTTATATTAAATGAACCAAAAATGGGAATGTCCATCTATTGGAAACATAGTTAATAGCCATTGTAGTAGACGTATTCCATATGCTACTTGGGACTATTCTTACATTAAGGCATCCTAGCTACAAGTAAGTATCCAATTCTTATCATGATGATTGAAGGTTTGATTTCAATTTTCACAACAACATCAACCAAAAAAAAAAATTTGAAACAACTATATTTTCAAAGTGAGGTAAAAAAATTGACTTTCAAAATAGTGTAACTTGGTGTTCAAATTGCAAGTTAAAAACCAAGACAGTAACGCCTACCTTCAGTACTGATAATATAGCTTGAAAAGTGGTTTATTATTTTCAGTAGCTTTAAAGAAATTCATATTCATTTAGAGAATTAAATTTAAGATTAGCGTCCACTTGTATAACAGGACAGACTGTTTGGACTAGTCTTACATGACATTTTACTACTAAACTGTCCTTTTGGGTGTGGTCCAAGTTTACTGTCAAGATTATGTGAATCTCGACAAAAGGTTATCCACATTAAATTATAAGATATAAAATGTGAATACTGACTAGTATACTATATGCTAGTTATGAGCTTGGAAAATCATGTTTTTGTTATTTGGTTTCGGAAAATAACTAGATACAAAAAAAGGCTTTATGGTCATTCAAGTATCTTAATTTACATTGTTGAGCATTTCAACATTTACAAACCTGAAATGGTTAATTAAAAACATGGCATAGGTATGCCGGAAGAACCAAACAGTACTGGGCTTACAACCTCCAAAATTTGTATTTTCCATGTAAACAAATCATAGAGCATAATCGTGCCAAATTACCCAAGTATTTGGTTGAAAGCCTAGATTAAACGAGCATTGTGAAGATAAAGGAATTGTGCTGCTTATACATAATAGGCTAATGAGCAAGAATATTTGGTAAACAGTAATCACTGGTTTCTTAAATATTTTGCACTTCTTAATATATATAAATGGATAACTTGGTTGTTGGCCTTTGTTGTTTCTTATGTTGTGAGTTACATTTTTAGTGGTGCAACCATCACTAATCACACTACTCGAATCCCAGTTCTAACAAGGTTCTTATAAACATGGAACACAAAATCTATAAAATCAACAATAAAGTAGAAAATGCATATCCATTAAATTGGTGAAGTCAGAGTAGAGTGCCCTCTCTAGGCTTATTGAAAATTTTATCAAAAGCGATGTCATGTAAACATGTTGTTTCTAACATATCAAGTCCAGATTATTTGGCAAATGTAAAACTGATTGCGCCTGATAATTCAATCATTTAGGAATGAAATTTGCTCTACATGTACTAACAACTATTTTGCATACCACCACCATGTTGCTTTTTATTTTCTATGTAATATTTGCATTGTTGTTGTTGCATTTCAAAATACAAATGTTCTTTAGTACAGTTCAACCTTCATCATAGCTACATTTTTTTTCCACTTTCCTATACAATTTATGTTAGAATATTTATGATCTAAAATGGGATAACGTAAATAACCACAACTAGATTATTTATAAATGACATCATTTGATAACATTAGATTTAACATTTATAATATTAAATATAATTGAGTATCATGTTAGATTTGAAGATAAAAAATAAATGTGAAAACAGAGACACATATTATACTATTTTAATGGAAGGATTGTAAAAATGTGAGCCATGTCATTTCTATTCACTTATAGAAAAAATTTCCAGTCATAGCCTAATTGAACAACACAAGATAGCGTCCTGATGATCTCTCAAAAATTTTAGCAATTGTTTTGCCACGTTATCAATTGATCTTAGCAAATCCAAACCCAAATGATAGCTGAGCAAACATGAATGGTACTGACTTATAGGTACATAACCAGGTACAGGAAAATAATAAAAACACTAGAAATTCACATACCTACAGCAGTGAAAAAATTAATCGAGCAAGAGTTGCAGCTTGAGGTGACCCAGAAAGCAATCTGACACCTGAGATACATACAGAAACTTTTTCACTGATTGTTATTGAAATAAAAGTACTTCCCAGAAGTACAAATTGAAAGAGCGAAATCCTATGAATTAGTGATTATTAATAAACTGTAATAAAATCAGTGCTTATTAATTAACAGAAAAACAAGGCCAATTTTATTGAAGCTATACAACTGAACAATCAAAATCTCCATACCATGTAATTATTTAGGGTCTCGATTTTATTTAGAATAATACCTGAAAAGAATTTAGAATGAGAGGAATGCGATTTCGATGTCAACGGCGGATTGTTTTGGGATGAAAGGCGAATTCGATTTGGATTTCGATCTGAGGAGCAATGGATTTCGATTTTGGAATGAAAGGAACGTGATTTAGGGTTTTTTTTTTTGGTTTTGGCCGGTAATGTGAATTGTTAAGGGGCTATTTGGGCGTGAAATACTTGGGACACAGGGGAACCGGTGCTGTGAAATTTTTTCTGTAATATTGGAACGGCTGTAGGCCATTCCAAAATTACCACAGCCATAAGCCATGCTAAATCATTTTGCCACGGCCAAAAACCGTTCCAAAGTTGCCACGGCTTCAGACCGTGGCAATTCGTCCGCATTCAGGCGTGGCAAAACTGGCAATATGGTGTTGTGATGGCCGACATGCTGGAAAATGTGTGGAAATATGGCTAGATGATTACGATTACCATGTAGCACACATAGATATTTTTCTTAAATATCTTGAAGTTGCTCCTTTTGTTAGATAATGATTTTTTTTTACAATTTTTGTTAAATTTAAGTTACACATGTTAATAATAATGTAACATATAATGTTCGTGTTGGCAGTATTTATGAATCACAAAATCCAAGCGGCGATTTAAGCAAAGATTTCAGTAGTTGGTTTAGGAACTACTTTTCTGATCCCACAAATCATGTGCTCGACGAAGGGCTGAAACATTTAGCCTTTGGATCGAAAAGAAAAGTTAAAACATATCTAATATTTTTTGTTAATAGGTATAAATTCAACACCAAAGAATACGGTGCTGAAAAATTAACAAACAATACTTATGTGTTTGTTAAAGGCGGTGAAGATCCTAATAATCATATAAATGATTTTTACGGCATGTTAACTCAGATTTTGCAATTGACATATTTTACAAGACCCATAGAGGATGTTTATTTGTTTAGTGCAACTGGTTCAACAATGTTCCAAGTTCTGGTATTAACGTGCATCCAAATAATAATCTTATAGAAATTAAATATACCTCACGTTATCAAAAGTATGACCTTTTTGTACTAGCCAAACAAGCCCTACAAGCTTATTATGCCCTTTATCCGTCTCTAAAAAGGGATAAAGCAGATTGGTCTGCGGTTTTTAAAACCAAGGCAAGATTTACGTTCGATCAAAAGAATATTCCCGATGAACAAGCCTATCAAGTAGGTCTGGAGGAAAATGTTGAAACAACAATTGCAAACGATCAAACTAATTTTAGACCTTTAAATGATGAGACAAATGTATTATTCGAAGCACTTGACAGTGTAGAGGAAAATGACATAGAACATGAAACTGAGTCTGAATCAGAAAACAACGAAGACTGATTAAAATCTGGTAATTTTCACAATTATTCACATTACATTTACCTATGTATAATCACACACACTACACATACACAACATGACACATGTGTAGCATGTATTACTTTTTTTAACAGTTCATCGCATCATAAGTATTATGAATTGTATATATATCTATGTGGCAGGTATATTATGTCTGGCTCTGGTTCTGGCTCTAGCTCTTGACGACATGGTGGTGAGAGTAGTGACTTGCCACTAGCACGTCCAGTTGTGTACTTGCAGCCTAAGGCTGACCATATGTAAGCATCAATTAAATTAGCATAACAATTTAATTATTTGTACATGATATATCTGTAATTGTCTAATGTTCTAATTTATATTTAACGCAAGGGTTTTGAGTTGGACTCATCTCAGACGGTGTTGAATATTTCTAAGGATGCTTACATGGCTAGAATGAGTGATTTTTGGCCTAAGTGGAGCAGGATACCCGACCGCGTCAGAGAGACCATCTGGCAAGATTTTCTAATAAGTTTATACCGCTTTACAAAATGATTAAATACAAATAAACAATTAGTAATATTTTTTCTTTCATTGTACGGGGGTAGTAGATGTGTAGGATGCCGACCTCGAGCAGGTTCAGCGATACTAGAACTCAAATGTCGCTAAGAATTACAAGGAAAAATTGAATGAGATTAAAAAAATGGGGAAGAAACGTAGGTGGATGAGCGATGAAGTATTAATAAGATGGTTGAGTGGTGGGACACGCAAATGAGTTCAAGATAAATTTATAACGAATCTCATTTATTTTTTGCCGTTTATTAAATAATTAGTCAATGTACATTTGCAAGCGGAGTCAACAAGAAACTCTGCAAATAGGAGCAGGAATCCAGTAACTCATCGTGCAGAATCCATTACCACGAGGACTTGGTAAATTTACCAATTATTACATTTGTATGTTCACCGGTTCAGTAATTAACTATGTGCACTACAAGAAAAATGCTGATTTCCGACGGCTTTTTGCTGTCGGCGGCCGTCGGAAGCCGTCGGAAATCGCCGTCGCAAATTAAGGCGTCGGTAAACAGAATTTTCGACGACTTCCGACACACATCGTCATTTAATCTTTCGACGGTTTGAATCGGTTAGTAACGGCTTCCTACGGCTTCCGACGGCCGTCGGAGGCCGTCGGAAGCCGTTACTATGTTTATCCCCTAGTCCGTCCGTAGCCGTAGGAACCCGTTGTGTTTTTTTAACCCAGCAGCCGTCGGAAGCCGTCGGAAATACTGTATATTTTTTTTTCTGCTGCTATTTAGCCTTCCAGCACACATTCATCTCAAATCATTGTACTAGACCATCGGTCTATAACCCAGCAATCACAAATTTATGCAAAACACTACATATTTACCAAAAAACATGAAAAAAGAACATAAAATACATACAAAATACGTAAGTTACCATCACATTAACAAAAGCCCCACCAAGTCTACAACATCAACCGTACCAAAACATGTCTAGCGTCATAATACATGCAAACCAAAGTCATACCCATACCATAGTCATATCAATACATTCATATACGTACATATGCTCCGAACAACTAAAAACATACCTATCTAACCATCACTACTCGTCATCTTCATCATTATCTTCAGTGGATCCGGTTGATGAGGGGAAGCGTCCATATTGTTGCGCAAACTCCGCTAAGCGCCGATCTAGAAGCTGAGTCGTCTCAATGGCTTGACGACGATTTTGCTCCTCAAGCTGTGCCACCCTAGCTCTCAGCTCCTCGATCTCTGCGGTGTCAGCTCTACTCTGTTTACCCCGTGCCTGCTTACTGGTGGACTGTAACAATCATTTAAAATAATTTTAATCATGTACTATATTGTGGCTTGATGATTAACATATACTGGTTTAACTAGAATAAAAATAGGATACTCATATTTGATCTACTTATTAAATACCAAGTGAAAATTAAACTACGGTAAAACCAAATGAACCCCACAAAATCTATAAAACAAAGAGCATCAACCATTACGTTTTGACAAGTATATACAATGTAGTTATATCAATGTGAAGAGGAGAATGGCGTTTGATGGAACATTGCACTAATCTGAATTTTATTTCTAAACTGAAAATTAAATTAAGGTAAAAAGCCTTTACCACTTGATTTCCGAATCCATAACGTCTATTCCGCGTCATCGGATCCATCACTGACTGGAAGATGATGTCCTCCTCGTCGGTAGTGAGCTGCTCCTGTCCAGTCTCAGCTAGACGCTGCTGACGTTGCTCCATAAACTTCTCCTGCATGCAAGACCAAATAAGAATGTATCTAAAATTAGTATCATGATATATTATATTACTATAATTTAACAATTACTACAAGTACTTCTACATATAATGAAATCTTACGTGACTCTTTCTAGACTTGTCGTCATGCCATGTGTATATGGTGTTCCCTTCTGAATCGAGACTCTCGATGGCATGCGTACGGGTGAACACATCCATATATGAGACTGGACCCTGTCCCTCAGCCTCCTAAGTTTGATTATTACAAGCAATTATTACATTTTCAAAATTATATAGTATATTAATTTTTATATAAGTCGCATTTAAATTTTTTTTACCAATTCCTGTCGATACTGCTGAAAGGACCTCGATCCTCCTCAATGCGTGACTGGATTTTTATTCCGATTTGCGCTGTTTCTTTCTGACTCCGTCTGTTCATTCAAAATTTGATACATTACTTATCGAGTAAATATTTTTTATATTTTAAAAAAAATTAGTACACTAACCTTCGCTTCATCACTGTCCCAATACTTTAGAAATCCTTCCCAAACGGCTGCTCCCATCCATGGAGGTTTTTTCATGTTTTTCTTCATTGTTGATATGCCATCTTTATAACATTTTCTCATTTTCTGCACCCAGTACGTCCGAGCCAGCTGTAAATCATCCGTCTCGAAATCCACCTCAGCCTGTATTTCACGTTAAAGAAACATTACTATTGAATATGTAAGAATTTGACTGGAATAAAACACACACAAGTAAGGACATAGTCATTTTTCTGATAAGTAAGCCAACACTTAAAAAGGGCAATCAGATTGACATTCTAAGTTTTATGTATGAAGTATTAACACTATTTGAAATGGTAAAAGAGATAGCTATTTTAAGCTGCACGTATTAAAGGAGATTTTTCAATTTAGTGCATATAATAACCAGTTTTGTAGACTTGTTCAACGGTCATGAATTGATCTTTCTACTCACAGTCATATTTGGGTGCACCGTTAGTCATTATTAGGTTTGATCTAAAATTATAAACATGGGATTTTATGGTAAGTGCCGCACATGTGCACCAAAAAACTATTTCAATGGATCAAATCTAAAATAACAATTTAATATTTAATATGTTATATACAAAGAGCATTTTGTGAAGTTCGCAATCAAAACAAAATTTGGTGCTTAATAAAGATGATACATGTACAGCATATCATTGATCAAGAAATTATAATGCAAAAAGTACATAAGAAAATACTTACTAGCACATCCTGCCAAATGACCTCCTGTATGTGAGGTGGGATTAGATCCCACTTAGGCCAACATCTTGACATCCGAGCCCTATATGCAGCTCTCGAACATTCCAAAATAACCCTTGAAGGTTGCAGATCGAAAGTCCTGCGTTAAATATAATATACATGAGTTATAGTAAAAATAATAATTAATATTCTAAATAAAGATTAATTTTTAACCTGTACTCGTAGGAACCAAGGAGATGACTGGACGTGTAGGGGTTTGCGATCCAGAACCCTCTCCCGAAGAATTCCCTCTAGATGACATACCTATCACATACAAACCATTTTAAAAGATAACAATAACATCATATTCTTAAATATTTTATGGCTAACTTACACAAACGATATAAGCATCTAAATAAGCAATATAAAACATAATGAAATCGTTTATACCTGTATTTCATTGGGTCTCATATTCCAAGGAGTAACATATTACATTGCAGATTTGATATAAATAGGAAAAACAGAGTTACATGAATTGCATATGACATAAACGATGTAAAAAATGATCATAATATTAGAAAATTAAACAGAGTTACATGAATTGCAGAATGTACGTTGTATACTCCATAATTACATTACAACTAGACAGATAATACTCATCATGATCCACATTAGTCATCATCTTCTTCTGATTCATATTCGGCCTCAGATTCTACATTATCTTCCTCCTCACTCTCAAACGCTTCTACTAAAACATTTGTCTCATCGACCAGAGGACCAAAATCAGCATGGTCGTCTTCAATTAGAATTTCATTGTTATGTTCGAGTTCTGCCTGAGAGGCTCCTTCGTCTGGAATATTCTTCCCGTCGAACGTAAATCTAGCCTTTGTTTTAAAAACTGCCGACCAATCTGCTTTATCTCTTTTTAGAGACGGGTAAGGAGCGTAATAAACTTTAAATGCTTGTTTGGCTAGTACAAAAGGATCATACTTGTAATAGTGCGATGTACGCTTAATTTCAATCAGATTATAATCTTTATGCACATTAATCCCAGATCCTGGAACAGTGCTAAACCAATCACATTTAAATAGAAACACCTCCTCTACAGGTCGTGAGAAATATGTCAGTTGCAATACTTGTGTTAAAATGCCATAAAAATCATTAATGTGATTTTCAGGATCGTCACTGCCTTTCACGAATACACCTGTATTGTTCGTTAATTTTTCAGCACCGTATTCTTCGGTGTTAAATTTATATCCATTAACAAAATATATTGGATATGTCTTGACCAATCTTTTTGGTTCCATTGCAAGATGTTTCAACCCTTCATCAACAACACAATTTTTGGGTTCATAAACATAATTTGTAAACCAAGCAGAAAATTCTTTACCGATATCTCCGTTTGGATGTTCACGTTCATAAAAGCTGTAAGTAGAAATAAAATTTTACATTAATTATCATACATAAGCAAAAATGTAGAAATGAATAAAGCACTAATTGGTATTTCATATTACCTAAGAAACGGTGCAACTTCAGCACAATTTAGAAGAATATAAGTGTGTGCTACATGGAGATCTTTATCGTCTAGCCATACGTCTACACATTTCCCAGAAGGTCGACCATGTTGTCTAAAAATAGAAAAAACTGTTTGGGACGATTCTTGTACGTCTCCTTCATCATTTCGAGGAACACTTTCAAATGATATATTCACATGATCACTGAAATAATGAGAGAAAAAGAACGAAGCTTCTTCTTCGATGTAAGATTTGCATATCGAGCCTTCAACTCGCGCTTTTTGTCTCACTTTTTTCTTCAAATGATTCAGATATCTATACAAAATTAATCTACATTATCTCATAATTTTAAGTGCAATTAAATTAATGAGTCACATGTTTATATTTACCTCTCAAACGGATACATCCATCCATATTGGACGGGACCTCTAAGTCGTGCTTCAGTTGGAAGGTGAACAGGTAAATGCTCCATTACATTAAAAAAACCTGGCGGGAATATTTTCTCCAATTTGCAAAGCAATATTGGAATATCTACTTCGAATTTACGTAAGCGTTCCACTTTTAAAGTAGTCGAACAAAGCTCTTTGTAAAACAAACTGAGCTCAGTTAATACCTTCCACACTTTTAACGGCAGTAGTTCTTTGAACATAACGGGAAATAAATGCTCCATCATTATGTGACAATCATGACTTTTCATTCCGCTCAATTTACCATTTTTGAAGTCCACACATCTACGAAGGTTTGATGAAATCCCATCAGGAAATCTTAACCCTTCAACCCATTTTAACACAACTTTAACCTGATTATTATCTAATTCATAACATGCTTTGGGTTTTTTACTCTCATTTGGTTTCATATGAAGCTCGGGACGTTTGCATAATTCTTCTATATCGCTCCTTGATTTTAAATCATCTTTAGTTTTCCCTTTAACATTCAAAACTATGTTAAAGACATTATCAAATACATTTTTCTCATTGTGCATCACATCAATATTATGACGAAGCAGAAGATGTTTCCAATACGGCAACTCCCAAAAAATAGACTGTTTACACCAATTGTGATAAATCGATTTGCCTTCAATTTCTGTTTGAACTCCAGTTTCATATATCTTTGGATGATTTTCAACCATTTCATATATTTCTTCACTAGACCATAGTGTTGGAGGTTGTCTGGTTTCTACTCTATTAGCCAAAAAGTTTTTCTTGTCTACTCTAAAAGGATGGTTTACATGGAGAAAACATCGATGGCAGTCAAACCATGAAATTTTCTTACCATGCGGTAAGGAAAACGCTCGTGTCTCTTCCATGCAATATGGACATGATAGACGACCAGCAGTACTCCATCCTGAAAGCATTGCATAGGCAGGAAAATCACTTATAGTCCACAACAAAGAAGCAAACATTCGAAAAATTTTCTTCTTTGAAACATCGTATGTTTCTACTCCTTCGTTCCACAATGTTTTTAATTCTTCAATTAACGGTTGTAAATAAACATCAATTCCTTGTGCCGGATCGTCGGGGCCAGGAACAACAACAGTAAGAAACATATATTGTGTTTTCATACACATCCATGGAGGTAAATTATAAGGTGTGATGATAATGGGCCATGATGAGTATTTAGAACCAAATTGAGAAAATGGTGAAAAACCATCCGTACATAATCCTAGTTTGACATTACGACTCTCCGCTGCAAAATTCGGATAAGTTTTATCGAGATGCTTCCATGCTTCCCCATCGGCCGGATGGGTCAACGTACCTTCTTCTTCGGATCTCACCTTATGCCATCTCATATGAGATGCAGTTACAGAAGACGCATACAATCTTTGAAGCCTTGGAGTAATGGGTAAGTAATGCATACGTTTGAATGGAACTTCCTTTCCCTTTTTCTTTCTTGGTTTATATCTTTCTTTATTACATATTTTACAATTTCTAAGGTTTACGTCATCTTTCCATAACAACATGCATCCTTTTACACATGTATCTATTTTCTGATAAGGTAAACCAAATGCCGACATAAGTTTTTTAACTTCGTAGTGATTTTCACACATTAAATTATCCGGCGGCATGTGCCTTTTTGCAGCTTGTACAATAGCTGTAAACCCAGCTTCAGTGATGTTGTACTTTGGCTTCATCGCAATGTATTCTGCGATTACCGATAGCTGAGTGCCACGTTTACAACCATCCCAAATAGGTTTCTTAGCATTATCCAACAAATCATACATTTTTTTAGCTTCAATATTCGGTTCTTCGTCATTTTCATCATCGTCATCAACTGCATTCATAGGAAACATTGATCGCGCTGCGTCTTCGACCATATTTTCAATACGGGGCATACTAATATTTTCATCAGCAACACTTTCTACCTCGGTCTCTATAGGAGTATTTGATACAACTTCTCCATGACGATCCCAAAAGTAATACTCGGGTACGAATCCGTTTTTGCACAAATGCACTTTCACAACATCGGGTAACAAATACTTCAAATGTCTACACTTGCTACACGGACAACGAATTTCAGGATCGCTTCCGTTATCACTTAAAGCGAATTCAACAAAGACATTTATACCATTATAAAAATCTTCTTTTATTGAACCTCTCTGTCCTCTCCTTTGATACATCCAACTCCTCCGATCAGCAAAATAATCAATCATTTTTCCTATTTGACAAATTTAGTCATGAGTTCAAAAATTAATAACGGTTGAAAGCAAATAACAATTTCACTAAGTTAAATTTTTTTAATAACGGTTGAAAGCAAAGAAGAAGGGTGATTTAGTAATATATATTTTTAGCAAAACAGTGGTGCACATAAAGTATTTTTTGGTGTATGAATAGAATTCGCTACATTCGCCTTTACAAAATTCATGACATTTTAACCATGTTTCTCAATATTTGATAGTCATTTGCAAATTTGATTAAAATTTCTTTGCTATGTGAAATACATAAATATATTTAAAGGATGACGAGCAAGATATTTATTTTTAATATGTTGAGTAAGTTATATGTGCATTATTTATTTTTTATATGTAAAGGAATCTCAGTTTGTATTTTTTATATGATGACATGAATATTTCTGGAATAAAAATGATCCATGAAAGTAATCTTCTTTTACTACAAACTATAGTTCTATTAAACGTGCCCAACACGAGTTTGGTTAATATTTACTTCATTTGTTCAATACTATGCTATTCTCGTTGACTTCTCGTTGTGCTTAAAAATGGATATTTAATATCCCTCTCAAACTATTTAACTTTCAAGGTGATACAATTTGATCCACATCTATTTTAAAATTTTAAGTTTGTCTTAATCATAATAAAAGTCATGGCAAAAAAACATTATTTCATTGTATGATTTTGAAGACGGTTAAATAGTATGGGCCCGTGTACTAGTATTAGAAGAAGTAAGAAAAGTGTGAATGTGATTTTCCACAAAGTTGAAGGGCCATAATGGTTTGACTTCCAGCTTTTCGATTTCTCCAAATGCTTAAACCCATTAACATATTTCAAACCGTAGCAATTTGGTTTGCAAAGTAAGATCCGAATTAAAGAAAACACGTTAATACGAAGGAAATTTATGTACACTAAGATTAAAAGTAATTGCTTCTATCTTAGATTTGGCAATTTCTTTGGAGCCTCTCGAATGTAGAAATTTTTATTTTCTGCAGCATTGAAACAAAGATAACAGCTCCCAATTTTGGGTAATACTGTATCTTTCCGCTTAAACTGTATGACAATTAAGACTCGTTTAACCAAAATATCATACATGCCTTTATCTCATATCACAATATCACAATAATGCTATGACAAATATTGTTTCTTAGGGTTTTCTGCTTTTCATATTATAGTGTCGTGCGCTTCATCGTAATCGAAAGTTAAGATGAAGCTTGATTTCTTTAGCACATATAAGGTTTTTAAGGCAATTTTTCATAGTAATCTTTTAAAATAATAATTAATGGCTAGATTTTACATGGTCAGGCATCCTACTTCCCATTATAAATAGAGTAAACATTTACAGTTGTATACTACTTCGTCTCAAACGATTCAATAAAATTTCGGCAGCATTTCCCTTTTGTTTTCTGCATTATACACATGTACACAGGAAACAAAAAGAAAAATTAAACCGAAATTTTGTGAATCTTTCGAAATGAAGTAGTATACAAAATGTACATGCTTACTGCGTTTATAACTTGTCCAATACAAGGACAAATCCAACAAATATTGTACTAGATGAATATAGATGGCCGTTTTTTAATTTGACAAAAACGACTATTTATATAACGATCATGTACAACATCCGTCGGACGGGGCCGATAACACTCTAGGGGATATTAGCCAATTAGATGTGCGCATTTTACTATAAAAATACGTTTTACTGCAACACAAAAATATTTTATCTTCTCACATCTGCTTGACATTTCAATCAACTTAAAGCCAATTTACCATTATCGTCGTTTCAATAGGCACAACTAGAATTTAGACTCATGATCTTTTTTGTGTATTTAGTCAAAATTTACACGATGTACTATTCCTATTTCGTCCATTCATTTTTTTTGTATGTCAACTAACACATGCAAGAATGACAAGCGCAAAACGGTGCACATGTACACAAATATCCTAAATTATACAACGGCAAAAACCAAGCTAAATGAGAACATATCCACAAATACCCAAAAATTGCACATAACTTTTCAATTTCACAATATAGCATGAAATATGCACATAAAGGATACGATTGCCCACTACTATGCTATAGGAATCAATTACCATCAATAATTAACCCTAATTTTCGATTTAGGACATAAATAGATTTAGAAAAAAATGGATTTTTAAGTAAATAAAGTGATTATACCTGAAATTGCTTGCTCAAGAGGTTAGAGATGAAGCCGGGGAGGATTATACGGGAAGAAATCAAAGATTGGGGTGAAAAATTCGATTTTTGGAGTGGATTTAGGGTATAATTCGGAGCTGGAACAATTTGGGGCAAACAAGGTTAAAGTGGAGGAAAGGTTCTCGGCTGGGAATAAAATCCCGATTATAGGCGACGGCTTCCGACGGCCGCCAACGGCCGTCGCAAGCCGTCGGAAAACGCCGTCGGAAGCCGTCGCGAACGTCCGTCGCTAATTCAAGTGTTTTTTGTAGTGGTGGAATTGAATTAACTAAATTATCAATTGCAGGAACGAGCTCGTGGGCATCTCGTGTCCTATATGAACGTATTTACTCACACCCACGCATTCAGGCATGTAGACGAGGCTGACAACGTCACATATTAGTGGGGTGATCAGGATAGAGCGACAACTGCATATGTATGCGTATTTTAAATTCTATTACTCACATCGGAAAGTTTATTAATTCCCAGCTAATGTAAAATAAAACAATATTCTATTGTTTTTCAACTGAAATTGTTTTTTGCATTATAGGCAAGGTTTTGGGAGGCGTGGGCACATGTGCTTGAGGAGTCTGTTTTGTGATGAGTTGACACCGGAGGAGAAAGACAACATATTTGACGCTGTTATGGTTCCGACGTAGCGGAGTAGATGTTATGGTTTCGGTAACCTAACGGTAATTAATTCTTTGCATACACACAATAAATTAACGTTTAAGTATATAATATTTTATATGCTGATATAACCTTTTTGCTATTCATTCTATTTGCAGGCTCGACAAGCTAAGAAGGCCCAAGACAAAGAAGAAATTAAAGAGCTTAGAATCATGATTGAGTAGCCGCACGAGCAGAATCATCTGCAGACCATGCAAATGGAGCAGCTAAATCAGAAGCTTGCAGAGTATGTGCACAATCACGGTACTTTTTCTTCATCGTTTGGTGGTTTTGTAGGCGGCAAAGATGATGCTTGAGGTATGTATTTTTTTATGACTTGGAGATGGCGGGGATTTTTTTGAATGTTGTATATGTTGGCACAGAGTGAGTGAGGATGATACTTTGGATATATTTTGATGGTTTGTGGACATGTAACGTTGGTGTATTAGGTTTATGGATATGTAATGTTAATGTGTTGGTTTTTGTGATATTTGGATGGTTTGTTTTGTATATATTGATGTTTCTTTAATTATTTTGGTTGTTTATATTGTTATTGGTATATATGTGTTGTATATATGTGGAATTGATTGGAATTGGATTGAAAATGGGGTGGCTGGAAGGTTATATGCTTGCTGTTATAAAAAAAATAACTCATATTTTCCAATGGCCACCAACAACATACAGGTCCTTGGTTTTAAATGGTTTCCAACGGCAATAGACCGTTTGAAGCCGTTGGAACTGCCGCTGGTTTGTTGGATCCGTTGAAAGCCGTTAGAAAGTGTTAACACTATTCCAATGGCTTCAAACGGCCGCCAACGACTATGAGCTGTTGGAATAGCCATGTATTCTTGTAGTGGTTTCAGTTGATGATGGTTGGCGAAACTAATTTGATTTCAGCATAGTGTCTGCTAGCGACAGCCTATTAATTTCTCATAATCAGCCACGTATGCAGATTTCTGGCACTAATCGTCACTAATATGACGATGGAGCCTTCGTTAAAGACATGCTACTTTTTTTAGTGACTAGCGTTTTAGTTGCTGAACTTAGCGGCGGCTACCGTCAATTGGCCACGGCCGTCAATCGTTAAAGACGGTCGCTAAAGACAGTTTTTATTGTAGTGAATTTTGGTATCTAAGCCTCTTTTGTTTTAGTAGCACATTAAGAGATATAAAATGACAGTCATCGCAAGAAACTAGCACCAGGATCCAACTTAGAACTTTAGGTTCTACCAAATCTCCAAATCCCAATGCTGGAGTGTTTGATCGTTTTTAATGCAAAGAAACAATATTACGCAATTGTTCCATGTTGCTCTTCTCCTCTTATTCTGCATATTTCTTCCTAAACATATTCTTAATGACTTCGCATTATTCAATCTAATAATGCATGTTAAGACAAGCATAGAACCAAATTCAACGCAAATTGCAAATAAACCTAACTAAACCCACCCATTCCAATGATTATAGAGATCATTTGGACGTTTATTAACGAATATTCAAGAATCCGGATTTAATGGCTAAATGTAATCGAATCTTGTTTGAATTCATATCCAATAAAACATATATTCACTAGTTGATAGACTCCTTTGACATTTGAGTGACTAGCTTCCAAGGTTTAGGTAAGTTGGTAACATGCAAACTGAATGGAAAGCACTAATAAATTAGCATCTTTATCAGTTAATCAAATACATGATAAGTGTATTATTCCTCATTGGCCCGTCTCTGTTCAAATCTGAATGGGTTGTTCGGTGTGCACAAGTCTTCTGAATCAACCACTCCAATAAACATAATTAAAAAAGAAGAAGAAAATGTACATATTTAGTTATTTACACATATCATATTGAAGCATGCTATTATCAAGACTTTGTAATATAATGATTGTGTTACAGTCAACACTTATACTAGTGCGCTCCATATCAGTACATTACCGATCTAATTAGCTTTAATATGCATGCATCTTCAGTTTGATCCGGGTCAAATTTGAAAACTTAATTACCATCTCAAGATATGTACTTCAACCCTACCTGCATGCCATGCATAAACTACTTTCTCAGCAATCACTTAGAATGAATATGGTAACACAGTAGAGACTAGATGAAAATTGTGAGTCAATATGTATCATCTTTTTAAATTATGTAGTGGAAAAATGCTTATTAGAGATTAAATGTAAGCTAATCGGTTGGAGCATCCCCAAATGGAGGGTCGGTTGCTTTCCAACCGACCCCCAACGGTGAGGGCCCGGTGTTGCCATGACAACATTGGAATGGTTACTCCAACAACCGGTTTAGCTTTAACCAGCTAAGGGCATTTGACTCCAACCCCGTTGGGGTGTTGCTCGGGTCAACCGGCTTCGATTTGGCTGTGAGCAACACCACACGTTGGGATGCTCTTATTGGACAATTTTGACGAATCATCCAAGACATGTAATCAGTTAATCGCGAAAAAAGCGAATCAAATGTCTCTTTAAGAACACGATGAGGTTTTTTTTTTTTTTTTTTCCAAGTTTATGACCACTAGAATCAGACAAAAATGCTTAGTTGTTTACGATGATGGGAAGAAAAAGACAAAAAACGAATGAAGGTTGTTTGAATTCAAAACAAGGAAGTGGAGTTTTCTACTTGAAAGAGACCTTATGGCTTATATATTGAATTTGCTGCTTTACAAGGGAGAAACCCTGAAATCAGTGGTTGTGAGATAAAAGGAACCGAGCCCCCAGAATTCCTTAAATTCCACCTAATTACCCGTCTCTACCCTTATTGGAAATGTTTTACAAACATTATGTGAATTATTAAAAATGATTGAATAAGTGTATGAATGGCTCCTATGTTTGAGTAGTCCCACATCATGGGATTATAGGGAAGAGGCAAGGATTTATACTTGTTTCTAAGAAGTCATGTTGGGGTCTTGGGCTCCCAATACATGCATTGTTGTGAGGAGGGAGACCATGCATCATGACCACCACACACGCGCGCGCGACCGACCGGTCCGGGTCGGGCTCGGGCTTTGTGGTGTAGGCACTTATGTTTTTGGACCATAAAACTTAGTTGTTTTCGAACCGTTTTTTTATGGAAAAATTATTTTGCGCACCGATTTTTATTCTGCAACGGAAAATTTTTTGCAACGGTAAAATAATTAATTCCCCCCGAAATTTTAGCAGACCCGATATTTTCTCCCAAAACCTAATTCTCGTTCTATATATACTATTTTATCTGAGACGGGAAAAACACCGAATTTTATATTCTCTTCTTCTCAGCCGCCATTAAAACTTCTAAGAAATTTCGAGCAGTGTTTTTCCCGAAAGTGCAGATCTGCACTGATTTGTTTGTGCAAGCAAATCAGTTACTATTTTAGAGGCTGTTTTATCCTAGAGGCGGCGGCGAAGGAACGAATTGGTTTGCACCTCTGACCAAATCGCCGAATCGTCTTCAAGAAAGCGACCTAGTCCGCGACTCAGCCATTGTTTTCCAACAATTTGAAGACGAACTGAGACAATGGCCTCGAACTCAACCATGGACGATTCTGCTCCTCCCTCTGCTTTTCACGGCCCTCTGGTGACTGCTGCTCCTTTCAAGTTCGAAGATCTGCATTTCAAGCGCTGGCGTCAGAAGATGGAGTTCTTCCTCACGATCAGGAAGGTGGTGGCTGCTCTGACTGCTGAAAAACCGCAGCTGCCAGAAAAGCCTGACGAGACTGATGCAGCAAAAATGACATCATGGACTGAACAGTCAAAGCAACTGCAGACCTGGACTGAACAGGATTACTTATGCAAGAATTTTATACTGAATGGACTGAGCGATGATCTGTATGATTATTATAACTCAGATGAAAAGACAGCAAAAGAAATCTGGGAAGCACTGAAAAAGAAATATGATACAAAGGAGGCAGGGGCAAAGAAATATGCTGTGAGCCGCTATTTAAAATACCAGATGACTGATGATAGATCGGTAGAGATGCAGTCTCATGAGCTGCAGAAAATAGCTCATGAGATCATCTCCGAAGGTATGGTCTTGGACGAACAATTTCAAATTGCTGTTATCATTGACAAATTACCCCCAGGCTGGAAAGATTTTAAGAATGTCTTGCGACATAAGACTAAGGAATTTTCCTTAGAAAGCTTGATTACACGCCTCCGTATTGAGGAGGAGGCACGCAAGCAGGACCAGAAAGAAGAGGTGCTGATTGTGAATAACAACAGTACTAAGAAGACCACTCCCGCTGTTCTGAAACCAAATCAGAAATCTTTTAAGAATCAGAACAGGCGCAACAAACAGAATGGGAATCCGCAAGGAAACCCAAAAGGACAGCAGAAACCAGCCCAAAAGAATGACTCTGGACAGTTGTTTCTTTGTTACAACTGTGGAAAACCAGGGCATATGGCACGAAAGTGCCGGAACAGGCCAAGCTCTGCACCGCAGGATAACCTGACTGAGGAGCCTCTTACGGCTATGGTTACTGAGATTCACCTTGTTGGTGGATCAGAGGGTTGGTGGGTAGACACTGGTGCTTCTCGCCATGTCTGCTATGATCGTGGCATGTTCTCTACATACACGGCTGCTGAAAATCAGAAAGTGCTGTTGGGAGACTCTCACGCCACTACAGTTGCGGGGATTGGAAACGTGGAACTTAAGTTCACCTCTGGAAAAACTGTAATTCTGAAAGATGTTATGCACACTCCAGAGATAAGAAAGAATCTGGTCTCTGGCTTCCTCCTTAATAAGGCTGGTTTCACTCAAGTTATTGGGGCTGATTTGTACACTCTTACTTATAAGGGAACTTTTGTGGGTAAGGGTTATGCTTGTGAGGGTATGTTTAAACTGAATGTTGAATCTAATAAAGTGACTACTTCTGCTTATATGTTGTGTGATTTTAATATCTGGCATTCTAGATTATGTCATGTTAATAATCGAATTATTCGTAATATGAGCACCCTAGATATGATACCTAAAATGACAGAATCTGAATCTGATAAATGTGAATTCTGTACACAAGCTAAAATCACAAAGAAACCTCACAAATCTGTTGATAGAGTTTCTGAACCATTAGACTTGATTCATTCTGACATATGTGAACTTGATGGCACTTTAACTAGACAGGGACATCGTTATTTTATCACTTTTATTGATGACTGCTCTGATTTCACATATGTATATCTTATGAAAAATAAAAGTGATGCTTTTGACATGTTTAAAACATTCAAAACTGAGATTGAGAATCAAGCAAATAGAAAAATTAAGAGACTTCGTAGTGATAGAGGAACAGAATATGAATCTAATTCTATTCTGGATTTCTATAAACAACATGGTATAGTACATGAGAGAACTGCACCCTACTCACCTGAAATGAACGGTAAAGCAGAAAGGAAAAATAGGACCTTTACCGAGCTAGTAGTTGCCATATTATTAAATTCTGGTGCAGCAAAACATTGGTGGGGGGATATTTTATTGACTGTATGCTACGTTCTGAATAGAATCCCTAAATCTAAGAATAAAATTTCACCTTATGAAATTTTAAAGAATCATAAACCCAATGTCTCATACTTTAGAACTTGTGGTTGTTTAGCATATGTTCGCATTCCAGACCCTAAGAGAATAAAATTGGCAAGTAGAGCATATGAATGTGCATTTATAGGCTATGCTATTAATAGCAAAGCATATAGATTTTATGACCTTAATGCACATAATATAATTGAATCAAATGATGCCGACTTTTATGAAACTAAATTTCCTTTCAAATTAAGGAATAGTGGGGGCACTTCAAATATGCCTATTAGAACAGAACTTAATGAAAATTCTGAAGCTGAACCTAGAAGAAGTAAAAGAGCAAGAACCATAAAAGACTTTGGTTCAGATTTTTGTGCTTTTACTATTGAGGAGGATCCTATAAACCTCCAAGAAGCCTTATCTTCTTTAGATGCCGATTTCTGGCAAGAGGCTATAAACGATGAGATGGATTCTTTAGAATCCAATAAGACTTGGCACTTGGTAGACTTACCCCCTGGTTGTAAGTCTATAGGCTGTAAATGGGTACTTAAAAAGAAATTAAAACCTGATGGCACTATAGATAAATATAAAGCACGACTAGTAGCTAAAGGTTTTAAACAAAAGGAAAATATAGACTTCTTTGACACTTTTTCACCTGTAACTAGAATAACATCCATTCGGGTATTAATCTCACTTGCTTCCATCCATAATTTACTTATACACCAAATGGATGTTAAAACTGCTTTTTTGAACGGTGAATTAGACGAAGAAATTTATATGGACCAGCCTGAAGGATTTGTAGTACATGGTCAAGAACATAAAGTATGTAAATTGGATAAATCATTAAATGGTTTAAAACAAGCACCTAAACAATGGCATGAAAAATTTGATAACTTAATCATTTCAAATGGTTTTAAAGTTAATGAAAGTGACAAATGCATTTATTACAAATCTGAGAATGACATTTGCACTATTATATGCCTTTATGTAGATGACCTATTCATTTTTGGGTCAAATATTCATGCCATAAACTCAGTCAAATCCTTATTAAGTGTCAATTTTGATATGAAAGATCTAGGTGAAGCGAGTGTAATCCTTGGTATTAAGATTACTAGGTCAGAAAAGGGAATTTCTTTGGATCAATCTCATTACATTGAGAAGATACTAAAGAAATATAATTACTTTGACTGTAAACCTGCAAGTACGCCATATGATCACAGTGTAAAGTTATTTAAGAACACTGGTGAAGGTGTAAGACAGTCTGATTATGCGAGCATCATTGGCAGTCTTCGGTATGCCACTGATTGTACTAGACCCGACATTGCCTATGTCGTGGGATTATTGTGCAGGTTTACCAGTAGACCTAGTATAGAGCACTGGCAAGCTATTGAAAGGGTAATGAGATACCTTAAACGAACCATGAACCTTGGATTACATTATGAAAGGTTTCCAGCTGTACTTGAAGGATATTCCGATGCAGACTGGAATACCTTATCTGATGATTCTAAAGCGACCAGTGGCTATATATTTAGCATCGCTGGAGGAGCTGTTTCTTGGAAATCCAAGAAACAGACTATTTTGGCTCAGTCAACTATGGAGTCTGAGATGATAGCACTAGCTACAGCTAGTGAAGAGGCAGAGTACTTGAGAAATCTGCTAGCTAAGATTCCCTTATGGGAAAAACCGATACCGGCTGTGTTGATACATTGCGATAGTACCGCGGCTATTGCAAAAGTTTAGAACCGATATTATAACGGTAAGAGACGACAAATACGTCGTAAGCACAGTACGGTTAGAGAACTACTTTTCACAGGTACCGTTATAGTGGATTACGTACGTAGTGAGGAAAATTTGGCGGATCCTTTGACGAAAGGACTGTCCAGAGAGAAAGTCCATAACTATTCTAAAAGAATGGGACTATTGCCCCTAGATTGTTGACTCACGCACAATGGTAACCCGACCTAAATGACTGGAGATCCCAAGAACTAGGTTCAATGGGTAATAACAAGTTGTGTAGTGATATGAGTTGAACATGCTATTTAATGAACCAAGAAGCATGTATTCCTGAAGTGATTAGAGGATGAGTTAATAGAAACTCTTAATGAGATCTATACTCTATTTGGAGTGGAGTACCTACCTTCAGGAGTGCTCTTGATAGACTCACCTTTGTGAATGTGGAAATGTGGTCGTTTCCTATGGAGTTTGGGCAAAACTTCTAGAGCATTCACTAAACTGGGATAGACGTGCAGGGCCATAAATGCACGAGCTTATCTGATTGCACTATAGAAAAGGTTGTGTGTGGTTTGATGTCAGGAATAGAGTTCAAGACTACGTGTCACTCTAGTAAAAACTGAATCTTACTCACTATGCAAAGGTTCAAGTCCTTGGACACCTTTGTTTATGCACAATCTTATGTTTTTTAAGAAACTGCTCGAAAATATTTTTAAAAATTCAAGTGGGGGATTGTTGGAAATGTTTTACAAACATTATGTGAATTATTAAAAATGATTGAATAAGTGTATGAATGGCTCCTATGTTTGAGTAGTCCCACATCATGGGATTATAGGGAAGAAGCAAGGATTTATACTTGTTTCTAAGAAGTCATGTTGGGGCCTTGGGCTCCCAATACATGCATTGTTGTGAGGAGGGAGACCATGCATCATGACCACCACACACACGCGCGCGACCGACCGACCCGGTCCGGTCCGGTCCGGTTCGGGCTTGGACTTTGTGGTGTAGGCACTTATATTTTTGGACCATAAAACTTAGTTGTTTTCGAACCGTTTTTTTATGGAAAAATTATTTTGCGCACCGATTTTTATTCTGCAACGGAAAAATTTTTGCAACGGTAAAATAATTAATTCCCCCCGAAATTTTAGCAGATCCGATATTTTCTCCCAAAACCTAATTCTCGTTCTATATATACTATTTTATCTGAGACGAGAAAAACACCGAATTTTATATTCTCTTCTTCTCAGCCGCCATTAAAACTTCTAAGAAATTTCGAGCAGTGTTTTTCCCGAAAGTGCAAATCTGCACTGATTTGTTTGTGCAAGCAAATCAGTTACTATTTTAGAGGCTGTTTTATCCTAGAGGCGGCGGCGAAGGAACGAATTGGTTTGCACCTCTGACCAAATCGCCGAATCGTCTTCAAGAAAGCGACCTAGTCCGCGACTCAGCCATTGTTTTCCAACACTACCCTGATGAAAAGTGAGGTAGTTCCCCAGTTGGTCTAGCATTACCCGTCTCATATTACTCCATGAATTCCTCCAGTCTCAAGGTTGTTTTTGTCATAACAGCAAAATTCTATTGGAGAACTAACGATGGTTTATAACGAATATGACTATCAAGAAATGAATAGTAATTAATCGGTTTGAACTTAGAGTTCCATTATATATTGTCATAGACTCACAACTCACAGCCCTCTGCGTCATATACTGTTTTTGAATCAAGGTTAAGCTGCTCCTAGATCATCTGAACCCCGCTATCTGACCGACCAAGGCGATGGTCATCAGTTGGGGCATTGACTTCTGTGGTGGACATTTTGGAAAAAAATTATGATGTTTAGCATCATGTTGAAGAATAATATAAGGCGCATGCTGTAAGCCTATCGGGATGATCAATAACCCATTCACTTTCTCAGAAAACAAAGACAACCACCGTCCAACTTTGACCCTAGTCTCTCACTCAGAAAAACATACCGCTTTAAATAATATTGCATAGAAGAATATTGTAGTGTAGTGAAAGTGATCGTAGAGGAGAAGTCATTAATCCGAGGTGTCTAAATGTGTAGAAATACGAACAAACAAATGTTAAAACTTAAACCAATTGATGATAGAAACAACAACCTTATAGTATATATATAGAAAACATGGCACAAACTGCTCGACGTGGGACAATTCTAACAGGATGTATGAATGTAATTTGATTCAAGGAACCGCACCAAATCGTATAATATGAACTTTACTAAATCATAATGTTAATGATCACATTTAAATCTTACATATACAATGGTGTTACTGTATTATTATTAAGAAGTATCACAAAAGAACTATAACCATAAGAATATATTATTCATGATGCCATATAGTAAAAGAGCAGCGCCATAAAAAAGCAATAACAATTATAATATTAATTACATCGGTTACAATTAAAACCAAGTAACAAAATTACTAAGTTAAGAAGATTGAAAACTTAGTACAAGTTTTTCCACGCTTATGGGTTGAATCTAGGTTGCTAATAAAGCATTTAGCAACCTATCCAATGAGCTCATACAATTTCAATTGCAATTGAGCAGCGTAGCGTTTGTTAAATGGAAAAATCATTTTGAGACCCTCAAAAATCAAGGGTTATATGCAATATTTGGTAACACAATGAATCTTTATCATTCGATTACTATGTTAATTCAACATTTCTACATAAACATGAAAAATATAATGGTTCATATCTTTTGTATTACTATTATGTTCAAATAGGGGGCTTCATGTACACATCCCACAAAATAAACAATAAAATGTAAGCAAAATATTTGGTGGGCATCACTTTCATCTCCTCATGCAACTCCTCTACTAATTAAGCCTATAAATAGTTGGATTGTACACAAGCTTACCACATTAACCAACCTCATCTACAATATGGTATCCAATAATAAAATTTTCTCAGTGTCAGCAATTTTCCTTTTCTTTTCTGTTCCCTTAGCTTCATCCCAACTCTCTCCCACATTTTATGAAAGAACATGCCCTGGTGCTCTGCACATAATTCAAGCAGTTGTCAGGGCAGCGGTGGCTAAAGAGCGCCGCATGGGTGCATCTTTGCTTCGTCTTCATTTCCATGATTGTTTTGTAAATGCAAGTATCAATAATTTTCATGACAAACATATATAACGACATAAAAATGAGAACACTCTTTGTATATGTATACACACAGGGTTGTGATGGTTCAATACTGTTGGATGATACTTCGAGCTTTACTGGAGAAAAATCAGCAGGTCCGAACAAAAACTCAGTGAGAGGCTTTGAAGTAATCGACAACATCAAAACTCAAGTAGAAGCCACTTGCAAGCAAGTCGTGTCATGCGCTGACATTCTTGCTGTCGCTGCCCGGGACTCAGTAGTAGCAGTAAGATTACTATGCAAATAAATTACACACGCATGAAGGATATATGCAATACAGCCTTCAAAAATATATAATGATGTACATATGAAATTATGAATATAGTTGGGAGGACCATCATGGGCCGTGCAACTAGGAAGAAGGGATGCAACAACTGCAAGCTTGAGCAGTGCAAACAGCGATATTCCTTCACCCACATCAGACCTTACAACTCTCATATCAGGTTTTGCCAACAAGGGCTTAACTGCTACAGACATGGTAGCTCTCTCAGGTATCAATTTCTAACCTATCAAGTTATGTATAACTATAATTAAATCCATATGATCGGTATAGATACTATATACTAAGAGAAGCAAATGCAACAACACAGGGGCACACACTATTGGTCAAGCAAGATGCACGACATTCCGCAGCAGAATCTACAACGGCACAGACATTGACACATCTCTGGCTACTTCTTTGAAGTCAAACTGTCCGAGCACAGGCGGCGATGACAACCTAAGTCCACTTGATGCCGCGTCGCCGAACTTATTTGATAACTTTTATTATAGGAATTTGGTTGGCAATAAGGGTCTTCTACAGTCTGATCAGGAATTGTACAGTGGAGGCTCACAAGATTCTTTGACAAATACGTACTCTACCAACATTGCTAAGTTCTACATGGATTTTGCCAACGCGATGGTAAATATGGGGAAGATAAGTCCACTTACTGGTAGCAGTGGGGAGATTAGGGCGGACTGTAGGAAGATTAATTGAGAAGAGATGTAATATGTATCTTTGGTGTTGAGTTATATTGTTGTGGTGGCAAAAGTATGCCATATGTACTTTCATTAAACTAAAGCTGTATGCTAAGGAATTCTGAATGGAATAAAAATGTGTACAATTATGTGTGTTGCTTGGAAAGACGGGGTGTTTGCGGAATTTTCAGAAGTTTCAGTTCAAAAGTGAGTTTTAAAGAGATTAGAACAAGTTCAGAGAAAAGACGAAGCATGCATAAAGAGAACTTTAAGAACAACTGCCTGAGCAAATGCTTTGAGCACTAGCGCTAGGAATTGAAAGTTGAAATGGTACTAAACCCACTAAGGCTCCGTTCTTTTTACAAAACGGAGGAGATCATTAACGGACGCGTCCAACGCGCGTCCAACGCGCGTCCAACGCGTCCGTTAATAACGGGGCAAAATGCCCCGTTTGCCCAACGGTTCAAAATTGAGCTGTTGAACCCCGATGCATCCGACGCGTCTGACGCGTCGGTGACCAAACAACCCAATTTAGAGCTGTTGGGTATAAATATTTATTTTTTATTTAATTAATTAATTAATTAAAGTTTTTATAAACTTTAAAAATTGATAACTTTTGCATACGAGATCCGTTTAAGACGCGGTTTTTTGCGTTGTGATCGTATCGAAATGCTCTACGTTATGAAGTTGGTTTGAACTGAATTGAAGCAACTTATAATTTTTTAATTTTTTAATTAAATTATTTATTTGTGTAAATTATTGATATATATTATTTACTAAAAACAAATGATAAATTAATTAACCATTAATTAATTAAATTACGAAATAAAAATAAAATGGTCCGCTTAAATGTTCCGCTTAAATACTCCGCTTAACGCGCCAAACGCATTCTCCGCTAACTACAATTCTCCGTTTAAATTCTCCGCTCAAATTCTCCGCTTCTGCTTGCAAAGAACACACCCTAAGTTTCCTTGCTTCACTTAGAATAAAAAAATGAACTTATTTTTTGTTTTAAAAAATCAAAAAACAACTTATTTTACTCAATCCAAATCCAAATGAGTCATTAGTCTCCATCATTCATTTTTAATTGATTAATTTAATTAATTAGCGAAATGAAAACTATTACTTATAATAGAAAACAAGAACACAACCTTGCTGATTTGGACACCACGAGATAACGCCATTTCAAAATACTTGCCTTCAGCGAATTCTTCCATTATCCTTCGTTTGCGTTCTAACCGTTCCCCCATACTCCACGTTTCAAGCCTTGCAAAATAGGCCATCGTTCCGTCTTTACCCTGCATACCATCCGTCATTTCATCCTTCTCTTCCATTAACCACTTAATCCTACAACGAAATACTCTTCTTTCGATTCACTTGCACTGACCATTCCACTCTAACCCTTATTTACCATTTGCCCTCAATTTATCCTCCCAACACCGACGGTAAACGTGCTCTGCTAAATTACTTCAACCGTACTCCAATCTGACATTTTTAACATCCATTTATGTTCACTCACCGCTTACCACTTTGCAATCTTAATCACTAATCTTATTAACATTTATATCCTAATTTTTACTACTGATCCTCTTATCTTCAAACTAAAAAAAAATCCCTACATGAAGCCGCTTCGGTGTTTACTTTCTTCGTTCGACAGTACATCAATCCGCGACTTACCACCGGATAGGGCATCATCATCGACTGCGGAGGTAAACAATTATTTCCCATTCTTTTAACTACATACGTGCTTTCAGTATCCAAATTTGATAATTGTGCTCAATTGATTAGACCATTCCACTCTAACCCTTATTTACCATTTGCCCTCAATTTATCCTTCCAACACCGACGGTAAACATGCTCTGCTAAATTTCTTCAACCGTACTTCAATCTGACATTTTTAACATCCATTTATGTTCATTCACCGCTTACCACTTTGCAATCTTAAACACTAATCTTATTAACATTTATATCCTAATTTTTACCACAGATCCTCTTATCTTCAAACTAAAAAAAATCCCTACATGAAGCCGCTTCAGTGTTTACTTTCTTCGTTCGACAGTACATCAATCCGCGACTTACCACCGGATAGGGCATCATCATCGACTGCGGAGGTAAACAATTATTTCCCATTCTTTTAACTACATACGTGCTTTCAGTATCCAAATTTGATAATTGTGCTCAATTGATTAGACCATTCCACTCTAACCCTTATTTACCATTTGCCCTCAATTTATCCTCCCAACACCGACGGTAAACGTGCTCTGCTAAATTTCTTCAACCGTACTCCAATCTGACATTTTTAACATCCATTTATGTTCATTCACCGCTTACCACTTTGCAATCTTAAACACTAATCTTATTAACATTTATATCCTAATTTTTACTACAGATCCTCTTATCTTCAAACTAAAAAAAAATCCCTACATGAAGCCGCTTCGGTGTTTACTTTCTTCGTTCGACAGTACATCAATCTGCGACTTACCACCGGATAGGGCATCATCATCGACTGCGGAGGTAAACAATTATTTCCCATTCTTTTAACTACATACGTGCTTTCAGTATCCAAATTTTATAATTGTGCTCAATTGATTAGAATTTCATCATCTCAGCCTGCATTATTTCACCGACCGGCTTTTATGTCTGTCTTTTCAAATTAGTGTTACTAAGTGAACCAAAGTTACGAATTTTTCGTAGTACCAACCCTAATTTAGCAGCTTCCTAAAGTGGTATACTACTGCCTACTGTTTGTTTAAATTCTTCTCATTACCTAACATGTTAATGAATTGTAATATCTAATATTTATTACAATTTGCAACTAACTGTTATTTCAACACCTATGGCTAAGTTTTTCATGTATGCATTTGTCACTGCCTTTGCATGTTTAATTACTCTACTAATCGGTTTCGATCAAACCTGTACGTTTATTGCATATAATACACATTAGTTAACATTCTTGAATCCTAATTTATATTTTGTATTGAAATGCAATGTTTTGATATCCTAACTCATTTCCAAATATGAGTTGTTAAGCAGTTGAGGAATACGTTTGCTGTCCAAAATTTACATTGTTGTTTTTGTTTCTATAAACTACAATTTCTTAATCCTTACATTGTTCTAGATTTTTGTATATTCATAGGATTGGTTATCTTACGGTACAACATTAGTACGACAGTGGACATATGACTTTTTTTCTTTTCTTTACAGTTGTTAACCTTTAATCTTACTCATTTTTGAAATTTTATGTTCTTTGCTGGAATCTTATTACATGTTAGTTTACCAACAATATCTTTGTACACCAAGAACAATTTCGATTAACTTTTTTTACATATGGTTTTTATATTTCTATGTATATTCAAGTTCTAAGCATGCCAAGCACTGACAATATAGAAATGTAACAAAGAAAAAGAGTAATATTTTTTTATTATATTTTACTGCCAATACAGAAAATCAGGCCCGGCCCTGGGCATAGGCGACCTAGGCGGTCGCCTAGGGCCTCGGGTCCGGCGGGAGGAGGAGGAGGAAGGCTGGGGGCCTCAAACTTTCGGATTTCTATGTTAGAAAAGATACCTGGTTATCATGTATTCTGTAAACCGCATGTAGCCAAGTGGTAATTGGACTTTCTTTGGATTCATGCATCCATAGTTCGATTCTTGCTAGATACATTGCTTGGATGTGCGCTTTTGCCTCTTCCATATATTTTGCCTTATAAATAACTATGGGCCTCAATTATTTTTTCGCCTAGGGCCTCCGTTGACTCAGGGCCGGCACTGCAGAAAATCAATTACATACCATCTGTCGTCTTCTTTTTATTTCAAAAAATAAACCTTTTAAGATGTTTACTCACACTATGCTTGCTCACAAAATTACATGCTTGCTCACAAAGTTACATTCTGCCAATATACCATGGTTGGAGGAAATTTCTCAATACATCTGTGTTACACTCATGTGCCTTTCATATATGTTTGTGAATAGCTTTTACGTATCAACTATTTTTCTTATTTTAATTTCTTCCATTTTGCCCTTACCACTAAACCGATTTGTCAGGTCAAATTTGAAATTTGCAGTTTGGACTGCACCTTATTACATACTAACCTTCATATATTAACAAAAATTCTGATTTATTATTTTTATTATTTCAACTCTTTAAATGAGGTTCATACATAAGGGTTAAGTTGATAAATAATGATAAAAAATGTAACTTCTAGCCATACCAAAACAAGAATGATATACAATTAACTGAGTTTGCTTGATGGATTTGATATCTATAAATCAATTATTACATCCCCATCTAAAATGCAATTCAACTCAACTCCATTTATTCCTCCTTAGAATCTCTCGGTGTCCACTTTTACAAACCAATTCGTTTCAGTTCGTATGTAATCATTTTCGAACTGATTTTGTTGATATTGTTTAATTTTCCCAAACCTCTATTTCGCACATACGGAGGTAAACATACTACATTAGCAACTATAGTAATGTAATTTAAGTGGAGTGTAGACTGTAGACAAACCGTTAAGTTGTTATATTAGATACCATTAGAATATATATCTTCAACTAAATAGAAAGGTTGCTATGATTATTGATCTTCACGTTCGAAATTTACTTTAGCCACCGTTAGCCGGACGGTAAGCGAACAAAAATGCCTTTCCCACCTGGAGCATTTTTTACTCCTTTAGCTATTTTTCTCCGTTCTCATATTTGATAGGTTTGTTTCCATCCTGAGTACTGTATTTTGATTTTGACAATATTTTGATGAATAGGATTCAGTTCCACAATCAATTTCATTTTAACTGTCATTTTGTGTACATGCACCAACATGGCACTTTTTACCTAATTTTTATTTCATACGGTGCTTAATTCCTACAGTCACAAGTAGCAAGCTTCTTCGACAGTTACATTTTGCAAACAACGATTTTCTCTGACTGTTTTGCTCAGATCCGAGGAAGGTTTTCTCCCAAACTGCATAGGTATGAATCCTTTATGTTATTCTTTGCATCAACTTTGTTATTTTAACTCACTCATTTACATGGCGTGTAAATTTTAATTATACATAACTTTTATTTTCAAGTTGCCGATCAACCTGTTTTGTTGATAATTCTAGCGCAACAATACATTGAATCTATTTCTACATATAACTTTTGATTTCTATAATTTCATTGTACATTGGCTCCTACTATTCCTTCCTCCATTATTGCAGTGCAAAGATTAGACAGTTAGGTGAAACCCACTCCAACTGGCTCCTACATATTTTTAAGCCACCATTGATATCTGTCTTTGTGTATAACCCTAAATATTACTAGCCATTCTGCCAATTTAATTTTTACCAAATCCTGGGTTTCAGATTACATATAACCTAAAAAATTCCGTTTGCATATTCTCTATTACTTGTACTTGTTGTTCTGTTTTACGATGGTTAGTTCGTTTTTACTTTGAAAGTTATACTTCTCTTGAATTGATTTATGTTTTTTTGCTGACATTGATATGTCTCCAACAATTACTTTGGATGATGCCTTTTGATTATTACATTCTTGCATTTGGAAAAGTTCGATTTATTCTTTTCTATTGATTTATAAGAAATTTTTTGTTAGACCACTCGATCCTATAAATATTTAGGTACCGGGGATAGGCTAAGGAACAATTGTGTTTAAAAGATAAAAATTCAAATTGTTCCATTTTATTGAATTGTTTGAAGTTCCTTAGCAATAAATTCAGAGTTGGAGATTCATTGGATCACATCGATTATGGTAAGTCAGGTATGATCTCTAAACTCGTATTTTTATTTCAATTCTTTTTTTTTCTTTTTAGTGTTTTTTTATTTCTTTTTTTTTACTTGGCTGGTTTTGAAATCATTCGTTATTGATTGTTGAATTTCCTAGATTATAAAAAAAATTGATTTTTTTAAGTGATCTCAAATAATTATCTTAGATTTAATCGTTGAATGTTTCTTGTGTTTGTCTAAAAATTCTCTGAGAATGTCACTTGTGATTCTTGCTTTGAAAATGATCTTGTGCTGCTCTGATAAGGAAATTGATTTGATTTGGCGATTGGACGATGAGTTGAAAAATCAGTAATTAAATATCTTTAAATTCCATAGACAATTTGAATTAAATATATAAGTTTTTTTTAAATTGTCTAGGAACAATCAGCATTAGAAATATTAGATAATTTCATATTTTATTGATTGATTTTTGAAACTGATTTTCAAACTTGCATTGATACTTTCAAAAACTCCTCTTGAAATTGATATTTTCAATTTTACAATTATTTTTGATTATTTATTCAAAAATTGAAATTATTGATTAATTTGAACCGTTTTGTGAGTCATCAAAATTATTAATAGATTTATGAATTTGTGATGGGTTGTGACTATGGTATAATTCATAGCTAGAGGAGATGTTATTTTAAATCTCATGATGATTGGACAGATTTTATAATATCTCTGAATTAGAGCTCATTTCACGACCATCTTCTATATCTACCATATTTCTGTCATTTATCATGGTTTTATTTAATTTGGGGAGTTCTAATTATTCTTGGAATTAAAAATAAAATATAAATAAATAAATAATTTATCCTTGGTATTCACTCCCATTTAAAAGTCCTCGCGGTTATGCGTGGGTGAATTACCTTAATTTCTATGTGCTTCCATTCTCACTTAAAAGACCTTTGGGCTGTGCATGGATGGAACTCATTAGAGAGTATAAAGTTAAGTTACTACTAACTCCATTTAAAAGACCTTTGGGCTATGCGTGGTTAGCAACTGCTTAACACATTTTAAGCTTATTTAAAATCTTCAATATTCATATTCAAATATTCAATTTTATTGAACTCTCCTCATTCTATAAAATCCATCGTAAATTCATTCATTCTGAAAGTGAAATTTGCTTCTGATTTAAAGATTATTATGATTTTTGTTTGATTAATTGGGATTTGCGATATATATTCCCTCTTTGATTTTGAATTTATATATATGGTCTAAATTTGTCACTATTTCGATCTCTATTATCCTTTTGATGATAACAAAAGGGGGAGAATGGTCAAGATTTTGATTGATGAGTATTTAATTCAAAAATATTTTAAGATTGGAAATTAAATATCTAGAGGCAGAATGGTTAATTGGATTTCATCATCCAATTTTTCCACATATATAGGGGGTGTTTAATTGTAGGGGGAGCTAATAAATAAGGGAAGTTCAATATTCACTGTCAAACACATTTATTGTGCTCAAAATCTTTTATTTGTTTGTCATCATCAAAAGGGGGAGATTGTTGTATATGACGTAGTTGTATACACAATTATATGATTTTTGTTTGATGATAACAACCAAATAAATATTATTTTAAATGTGTTTGTTACTGTATTGTTCTATATATACATCACAGACAGGAATATAATATTTATATTTAAATAGAATACGATTGTACAGAGATTCATATATTCATACAGTATTTTATTTAAATTAAATATTATATTTCAAACATTCAAACAATACAACTATTTGTAACTCCACTATTTATTCAATTCACAGGAATTTGTACTTGTATATAAACTGAATACAATAGAAAAATTTATTTAAACACAATAAAATATTATTTTATTTCAACCAAATCTGTTTATTACATAAAATCAGTACAATTCTCTCACAGCTCCTCACTACAGTTCATTCATCACTTATACAATCACTTTTAGACACTCACACTCAGTTATAATAACAAATTAATCACTTATACAATCACCATTTATACTTCGAATCAAACAACTATAGGAGAGTAAGCCAGTACTGTAAACATGTGGATCCATGAGTCAGGTTATTTTCATGTGTGTAGTCTTCTAGGGTCCTTCCTGCTAGAAGGGAGATATCAGTGACATTTGCGATTCCTAAAATCTGCAATATTATTGGTTTCTTAAAGGGAACCTAAGTGATTCCACTTGGAAGATGCCTGGTTCAGATGCGGTCATCTGCCTCTGGAACAAGAATACTGCTTTTTGGCTAAAAAATTAACAGATGGCTTGAAAATATGGAAACTGAACTAATATTCAAACACATGCACTATTAAATAATTTAGCTTAGTAGAGTGGCTTTGGAGTTCAAATATGAAATATGCCTCATGTAGCATCTAAATAGGTTATGGTAAATGCCTTGAATATTTTATTTGTCCTACTGATGAACATCTATCTAAAGGATTTTTTTTAACGGTTGTACTTTTTCTGTTTATATATCCGCATTCTTGGCCTTTTCTACTATACGTCCTGTAAGTTTTCTTAAACGTGTGATGTCTTTAAAAAAATCAATATAGGTCGCCGTAAACTCCATATTTTAGTTTATTGACCATGCCACCAAATCTCCAATCGTGTAATCCATCTTCCATTTGTAGTGCACAACACCTCTTTTCTTATGATTATGATACAATCCAATGAGTTCTTGGTTAACTGAACAATGTAGAGTTCGAATTATTTGGTGATGCAAGATAAAGTGCTTGAAGATGCTGAGCTTGCAGAGTAAACATGAGGCTTGTGGAAGAACAGGTGCAGACTATAGATGATTGATTTGGCATTTGATAATGAAGCAATGTGGCAGCAGATATAGTAGAAAATATGAAGTTTTAAGGATAGAGGAATTTAGCGATTGAATATCGTGAATCAACGGTGTATTTAATTCAAAAATCATGAAACTATTTGTCCAATCAATGGGACGCTTGGTAGTGACTAATATTAGAAACCTTCTTAGTATGAAAGTGACCAATAATTAAGAATTAAAGTTGCATTGGATTATTAATAGTCAATTAATTATTACTAAGTTGATTTTGAGAAATTTATAGCACTATAATATAAAGTGTCATAGCAATTAATGTGATGTATGTCCTATTGCAGACTATGATAAATAAGTTTGATTTTAGAAAAGAGATAGATATGAAAATAGAGAGGAAAAAGAACTTTTTTTGTTATAAGAAGGAAATATACTTTTATTTTTAAACTTTAATATGAAAACCCATATTTTTTTGTTCTTATAAGTTAAAATAAGTGAATTCACCTCTATTTATAAAGGTTTACATTTATAATAAATGGTGGAGTTTCACTTTATCTAATGGTTTTCGAGAAATATCTTCTAAATAAGTTCTCCCTTATTAAATTTTAAATATGTTTTCTCAATAAATACCTAACACATACTTAAATATTTCCTATATGCAAAATTCGGATTAAAAAAAATAAAAATTAAGTTTATTTTAAACATTCTTGTAAACTTGATTTTGTAATTCTAAGCAAAACATTGTATAATATATACGGCGAGCATTCAATGGCACCTGAAACAGTGCAGCACCCCAAAATGCCATCTGATTTCCACCACATATATCGTTTCTCTCTTCCTTCACTTATTCTCTCACCTCCCAATAACATAAACTAATATAAATGCTTGGTTTCTGTAAGAGGGCTTTTGGGGTGCTCACTATTTGGGGTGTCATTGAATGCTCCTATATATATATATATATATATATATATATATATATATATAGTTGCAATGCCAATTTACACAGGAAGGGAAAATGATATTTGGGCTTGGAACAACTCAACTGGGGACTTTGCAATCAAAACAGCCTGGAATTCTACATGATCATTTTACTCATGTTATCATGTTATGCAAGCTTATCTTGGGTTTATGAGCTTAAAGCTTCAAGCTTTATACTAAAGGTTGCATTTTGGCAACATGTAAGTTATCATATCTCTTATGATAACTTGCATGTGAGGCTAAATGCGAACTTATGGCCATTTCTACATGTCATTTATCACCATGTATCACCAATATGCTAAGTTTGGTTTTATGCATGCTTTTGAGGCCTAAAAATGTAATATGCAAGTATATGAACATATGTACATTTCATATGCCACCATGTTAAACTTGTGGCTTCAACACCTTTATGTCATGATTATGCCAAGTTCCCTCTTTCTATCCTTTATGCGCTATTGCGATATGTAAGCGATGGGATTGCGTTTGGGGTTGGGTAAATTTAAAAGACATAAAAACATAAGATTGGGAATTTACCTATTAAGTTAGGTCTACCCAAATTCTTGAAAACTTGTAATATGTTTTGGAAACATGATGGACATGACACTTAGAAAATATAAGTGTGACCAACTCGAGGTTGGGTTGAGTTTGTAGCGTAAAACTACCCGGAACCGACCGGCTTAACTAGTTGCTACAAACAATAGGACCCAATGTGAGAAGTTGGTCATGTTGTACCTTGAACCCGAGGTTAGACCAAGTTGGGGTGTAAAGCTACCCGGACCCGCCCGGCTTAACTAGTAACCACAACAAGGTCTAATGTGAGAGGTTAAGGCACATTAAATTAATTAATGCCTCGTGATTAGGATTAAGTCATGGTCCACTTAATACTTAACCAATTTGGGCTTGGTAGATTAATCAGGGTTAAGTCGTGAACTCATCGTTACACTTAACCAAGTTAATCCATGATTAGCAAGAGGGTTAAACCGTACTTAACCCACTAGAAAATCCTAGCAATGGGGGTCCACTCCAGCAGTAATCCCAAGTTCGTATCATTAAGACCCTAGGGACTAGGCTAGGGTGGGGGGCACAATTACTGGACTTGAGGTAAGTGACCAAAAACGACGGCAGAGTGGTACGCCGGTGTAGTTCCGGGCGAACTATGGTCGTGCACATAGTCCGAAGCCGGGGAAAACATGCACGGGTACCAGTAGATCGAGACTGTGCACTTATGTTTATGGTGTCCAGGGGTTGACACCCTAGGGCTTAATACACCCGACGGGAGACCCGGCACAGTCTGACTACAATTATGTTTGGGCCGTATTGACACCAACACGTGACGAGTTAGGCTTATAGGGAGCCGATCGACTAGACCGTTTGGTTGGACCACGTATTAGGGTCACTTCATGTTATTGGGCCAAAGCTTGGGCCAAGGGATCAATACTTGTTTATTCAAGTCATGTTAGTTTGCTAGTACACCTGTGGTGCAAAAACCTTAAACCTGATTATGCGATGACACCTTTATCTACCTTGTTAGTTAATAATTATGCTAGTATGTTGTTGTCCTTATGATCATCCCTGCTTCTCATGTCAGTTAACTTTATCAGTTTACATTGATTGTAGTAGGGCTTACTCAGTCTTTTTGACTGACCTGTTTTCTTTCGCCTCTTTTCTTCCGTCCCCCCCCCCCCCCCCCCCAGGTTCTCAGGGTGGGAATATTGGAGCTTAGCTTGGATTTCTGATCGCTTGCTTGTGGGATTTTAGCTCATGTACGGTCTTGACATGAAGCTAGCTATGGTTATCACTTATTTTGGGGATAGTACTTATGTATTTCAGTTTTTTAGTGATGTTGTTTTTATCTAGACTTGTTTATTTGGAAAATTGACATTATGTTGTACCAGACTTGTTTTGAAATGGTTTGAAATCTTCCGCTGTTTTATTTATCTTATTTACTCTGTTTACATATATACATATGTTCTTGTTCTGCCTTGATATATCATTATGCATGTTTACCCGGTACAAACGCCCCTCCAAAGTCAGAGTGCTTGCAAGAGACACCCTGGCGGAGGTGGGGTGTTACATCTGGACACCTAAAGAAGACCGTCGTCAAGGGTTCTCAAGCGAAGTGTACATCACGGTTTTCGTCCAGACACGGACCACCAAGCACAAAATCGCGGAGGACATATATCTCTCAGAAGGGATTACAATCTTATTTCTTTTAAAATCATTTAAACCATTCCTTTCGAAAATACCTATAATACGATATTATTTCAAAATTTGACAAACTTATTTCAAAAGTACCCCAGGATCAAGTTTCAAGTTCCTTTCTATTCCAATCACAAATCTTTCTCACCCAATTATACTTAATGGTATCATTTCATTTTCGAATATTACTTAGACCATTTAAAGTTTCCTTATTAAATTTATTATTGAATCAACCGTAATAGGTATTAACTTAATATTATTACCTACCAACGACCAATGCTTATACACTTAAAACCACTAATAGTATATATAATATATATAAAAATATAATCGAAAACCATATTATGTCGATCATTATGTTCGATTAATTAGAAATTCCTATCGATTCTATGGCGTCCCATATCTCGACTAGAATCCATAAATAGTCAACAGAACAAATCAACACAATGAAAAACCAATTTATCAAAAATACAAGTACGCACTCTTATATCACTCTAACCCATTCTAGGGCGTTTCTAACCCCATCTCTAATGAGTTAAGTAAACAACAGTAATTGGCTAATAAAAGTGATGACCCATGACTGCGTTGAACAACTCAGACCTACATTGCTTAGTGTAAGGGCTGAGGTGTTCGCCTTCACCAAAATAGTCATAACTTTTGAATGGATTTTCGAATTCGATGAATCCGAACAATTCGGGAAGCCTGAAATGATTAGAACAACTTTTGCCTAGTGTGCTATGGTCAAATTCCATCATTTATAGAATGATAATCGATGATTTGTTTGCTGGCCTGTCAAGAGTATGTTGGTTTTGTAGTTGAAATGTCGATGATATGTTGTGTAAGTTATATGCATTCGCTATTTAGTGTATATATGTTTGATTCTTATGTGTATGTGAGTATGTAGCAGGTGTAAGGAAGTCGCACTACGCTTCGGAGCTCGTTTCACGTAGTGGTGGACGGTCCACCTTAAAAACTGATAATAGTAGTTAAACACTTATTCTTTCTCCTGTAATAATATATTTATTATTTGTTATAATTAAAGTGTTATAGACCACTTTAAAAACTGGTCAGTCTTGCCAAAAAAAGATAATACTGTTGTTACACATGCGCTAGATACACACATTGTATATAAATTAAATGTATACCACAAAATATATAAATCTAAATTGAATGCATGATCCTATTTAAACAAAATTTAGAAATGTTCTAACTAATTTAGAATTCATAGTCTCAGTAAAGATCCAATATGATACACTTTTTGAAATTAACCATCACTTTTGTTGGTTCTAACATCGAATACATTGGAAATCACGGCATATGTATTTATTTTTTAAGTATATTAGGATTTCTTTAGTGTTCCATCTCTACTTTTTACATTCATATTATATAAATTATATTATTACATAATGTTTACATTTAATAATACTTCTATAAGTATAACATAAAATCAATTAAATCTTCTTTAATGAATTATTATTTTAATGTAACATTTATATTAAATGCTCATTTCATATCATAGCTTTATAGTATTACACGTATATCATATTTATGTTATCAAAGAGAAAATTGATTTCATATTAAATTTATTTTCAATTCATATATCCATATATATATATATATATATATATATATATACATGCATCACTTTTTGAATTTGTTCAAAAAGGAAACCGACCGGAGTCATAACATGATATATATATATATATGTGTGTGTGTGTGTGTGAAAGAGAGAGAGAGAGAGTGTGTGTGTGTGTGTGTGCGCGCGTGCGTGCCTGCATAACATGATATCCCATGCAAGGTATAACATGTCCATATATTAATATTGGGGTTTACACATAATAGACATGTTAGTTCATCTTATATGTATCGTATGTTGTCCAAATATATGTACATGTTTACAATTATTTTATGTATAAATATCCAAGTAATATATGTATAAATATTATGATAAAATATTATATATATACACACACACATACATGAATAACATTAAATATTAAATAAACACACAAGCACACACACAAAAGATATAAATTTAATTAATGTTTTAAACAGATATATATATATATATATATACATACGCATTATTTCTGGTCTATGGCTTTTGATGTTAATGCCTCAGGTACTTGGAAGTAGGGCTGTCAATGGGTCGGGTTGGGTCGGGTTCGGGTCGGGTCAAGTCGTGTTCGGGTTGAGTTCGGGTCGTGTCAGCTCAACGCGTTTATTAAACGGGTCGGTTTCGGGTTGACCCATTTATAATCATGTGGGTTTTGGGTTTGATTCGTGTAACCCATTAAGAAAAATATTTGTATAAAAAGATGAAAACATGAAAGAAGGTCGTCGTCGTCGTCATTCACTTGTTGCAAGCTAAGATGAGAATAAAAATGTAAAAAGTTGTTAATGTGGGAATAAACATGAAAGCGTGAAGGAGTGAATCAGTGAAGAGGTAGAACCGTAGAAATTAGAATGACTGAATAAGTGGCGACTTGGTAATTAGTGAATTAGGGTAAAGCGGAAAATGGGTAGTGGAATGGGCTAGGCCTATGTTTTGTAGATTGTAGAGTAATAAAAATATGTTTTATATTAAACGGGTAATGACGGGTCAGAAACGGGTTCACGGGTCGGGTCGGGTCAACCTGTTTATTAAACGGGTCAGAGCGAGTTGAGCCGAAATTGACCCGTTTATAAATGAGTCGGGTCGGGTCGGGGTTTTTTCGTGCGGGTTACGAGTCATGTTTCGGGTCGTGTTAGAAATTGACGGCCCTACTTGGAAGTCTATTTTAAGATTAAGATCAAATTCGAAGCAGTTTTTCAATAAAACCATTGTGAATGGAAAAGATACTTCTCTCTGGTTTGAACCTTGGATCAATTGTCAATGCATGGTTGATTTATTAAGCTACGATAGGTTGCATATGATTGGTCAAGCAAGTCAAAGAGTTGATTATATCATTAGAAATGAATCTTTGCAACCAAATGTCCATCCTGCAACTAGGGAGTTAATTGAAGAAATTAATTCTATTTCAGTTCAGCCTAATAGAGGTCAAGATGCGTATGAATGGTGTGAAGGAGGAAGTTTTTCTTTTCATAAAACTTGGGATTTTATTCGATCTCATGAAATTTATGATCCTGATTATTCTGTTATTTGGGACAGGAAAAACTGCAAATGAACGTATTTTATTTCATACTTTCCAATTATGGGGAGATTGAACACGAAGGACATAATTCAACACTTTGGTAACATCACAAATGTTTTATGTCCTTTATGTGAGAATCGTCCAGAATCAATTCAACACCTCTTCTTTCAATGTGACTATTCAACCTTCATCTGGTTAGCTCTGAAACAAAAGTTGTCTTTACCGCTTGATAATGGCTCAGATCTGAAAGTAGAAGCTAGATTAATTCACAATAATTTCAGCTCAAAGGACCAATTGAGGGATGTAGCCTGTGGAGCTTTCTCAACTGCAATCTATTTCATATGGAGGGAGAGGAATTTGAGGATCTTTCAAGGACGTAGCAATCATTCTCTATCTACTTTGATGAAAATTGAAAAGGAAATTGTCTTTTTATCCCAAAATAATGGAAGCAAATCAGTTAGAAGCTGGAGAAATGAACAATTTCTACAGAGATGGGGATTGAATTAAATGATACTGGTTAAGGAAGGCTGGAGGTTTTTTGAAATTTGAAGTGGCGTTTCGAATTGGGCTTTCTGATGGGCCGTGGGGCTGGACTGTTTTATAGTTTTATTTCTTTGTTGTATTAGTTTTGAGTTCTTTGTTTTGATCTGTATTTCAGACTTTTGTGTTTGTTTGGATCATGTATACCAAATTTATAAGTACTCTTTTTCCTTGTAAGGCACTCATTTAGGTTAGGGGGATTGCAGGTTTTTAAGGAGGCTTATAAATGTGGATTTTTATTTGGTTTTAGCAATAAAGTGAACCAATTTTCAATATATATATATATATATATACACACACGCATAAATACAAATACGTATTTAATTATAATATTTATTTTGATTTAGCATTTACTATTGGTTCATCGTATCTCACTATTTCCCTTTCCAAAAACCCTGCCAAATCTTTTATGCACATGATGATAGTACATTAAATGTGTTATTTTCCATCACGTCCTTTTGACTTACCTAATTGATTCAACTTTAAATAAAACTCTACTTCTTCCATTTTATCTCACAGTTCCACTGCAAAATTAAACTTTATTTCCAAATCTACCATCACTCCCACCCCAAATTCATTCCATTGCATCCACTGCTTGCACTGTGCCTAACTCAATCCACGAAAAATCTCCTTCTAGTAGAAGGAATATGATACCACACTTTCCTCCCAACCCTAATTATCTAATGTTATACAACATCGGTGCTTAGAATATTGGAGGTTCTCACTATTATATGAAACTTGCTCAAATGAAAAATCTATTTAAAACTCATAATTTACATCTCCTTGCCATTCCTCACACTAAACTTGTTGACACATAATTTACATATCCTAGCTATTTTTAAAATCTAATTAAAACTCATATACCATTCAAACATTTCATAATCATTTAAAAGTGTCTAATTTTGATGTAGTAATGGGAAAATGTATTTATTTTTCGAAGATCTTTCTGTGTTTAAAGAACTAAACCATTTGTGGTTTTATGACATTTGAGAATATTTGCTAATGAATATAATTCTAGTCCCGGTTAAGGACACATAACTCGAGGGTTCAAAGTGTGATACTTTAAACAAATGTTTTAAAGGTTATGCCTTCGATCTCTTGAGACATCACAAGGACTGCTCTAGTTGAATACACACACACACATAATTTTAGCATGACCCTTGTTTCGTAATATAGCCTTCCTCAATCCCTTTACTAGAGTCAATAAAGCTTTTGAGATATATGCAAAAATACCAAATTTAGTTAATATGATTAAGGAAGAAAAATTACGATTGTACTGGCTACAAGAAAGGATCTCATGATAGTGATATGAGTCCTCACCACCCATCAATGCATGTTGTTCTTCAACTAACTATTACTCTCGATGATGAAAATGTTATTGATTGCGAACCCTTATTTAGTTATTTACATGGAAGGATGGAATAAATAGTGGAAAATTGAATAATTATAGAAGCCTTATGTAACACGATGATATTATTAAACCACTATTTCAAAGAAGCAATAACAGTAAATGCAACAGAACGATTGGAAAGCATACAAGTCGTTTCCCGAAATTCCAATAGGTATTTCCAATAAGGGTTAGATTGTCCGTTAACATAGTCCAATACAACTAATAGAAGCATCTTCCACTATGAATGCGAAATTAATGCTTTTTCTAATTGATTTGCAACCATGATTTTTTACATTCCAGTTTAATTCGTTGATATAAAAACTAAATCTGTAACACACTGTAAATACCTTGCAAACATGCAACATATTTTACACTTTTAAATGTGGGTGGACGTGGAACAGTGTATATATTTTACGTTAGCTTGTCGATACTTTGAAATTGATTCTGGTAGTTCGTCAAATGTTAACAAGTGAAGATAAATAAATAAAATTAAATAATTATCCAATCATTGGAAGTTGACATAGCCGAGTTGGTTTAGTGCGCCGGATTAAGGTTCTAGTTCGTAGGGTGTGGGTTTGAATCCCACTGTCAACATCAAACGCCTAGCCTGAGACGTTTTAGGGTAAATGTGATGGTGCTATTTTTACCCCCAACATCAACTGTTAGGGCTCAAGGTATCAGCGCCGCCTTTTTTCGACATTGTGCAGCATTATGCTTTAAGCTTATCTACCTCCAGCTTCCGCTGTAAGCCATTACGGTTTCTTCTTGTCAACCCTTTGTTCAACTCGTTTCCACCTGATAAAGTAAGTAATATTTATTTTTCCCCCACCTTCTTCTGCTAGCTACTTAATTTACCACTTCTTGTAAGGCACCAAATCAATTTTTCTGTTTCACATATTCTGAACAGATATTTTGTAATTCTAATTTTGGTCCATTAAATATCCATATACAAATTCTAATTATGTTGTCTTTATCATAATGGTCGTGTGTAGAATTCTTGTTCACGCATGTGCAATTTACCTTGCTGCATTTTTTCTAGTTTGTTTTATTTTTGCTTTGTTACGAATTAACACCAGCACATTCAATATTTTTCTAAAATTAATTTAATTTTTGTTACACTAGGGCACTTGTGCAGAAAACTCGTTCTGATACTAAATCATTCCTCCAGGATGAGTAATGATAGAAAATTCGTTGTGATACCCATTCACTAAGGGACTAACCCGATAAGTTAACAAGAAGCCAATTGGATATGTTGGAATGAAATTCCATAAATTACTCCAAGTGTAAGTGGGGGACTGACAGAGTTAGAGATATGCCCACTGGGCAATCATATAATTTGTTACATATATTTAACTTACGAACCTTGTCCAACAAAAGGTATTTTTCTATAATATCCTTGATATATTACATTATATTAATTAACTACTTCAATTAAATTTATATTTAATATAAAATCCTTGAATGGTATACTTTGTGATAGTAGTCCCAAAGTGTTTTGACCATGAGTAATATGTCACAATGAATATAAGTATATCATTTTAAATGTTCTTAATCACTATACATTAAGATTGGATATCGATGTATCTTTTAAAACTAGAATACATAATGATCTTCAAATGTTGGGAAGTACATTACTCATAACTGCTGGTAGCACCCCAAGTTTACAGGCTGACATTTATTGGATATCTATAGAATGATTTACTCGATAGTTTTCTGTTGGTTAATATAACCAAGGTTAAATAGAAAATATCAATGCTATTAGTGTACATGGTTCTCTTGATTTAATAATACTACGGATTTTTAATATAAAATATCTGCTTTGATTATAGCTAAATCATAACATGTCGTCCATTGTATAACTAGTGTAGAGTCGAGTGAAAATATTGGAAGTGAAGAACTATTTAAGAGAGGATTCATCTCCTCAGTTATATGATATTATTTTTGCGATCAACACAAATCAAAGTCTCTAATCAGAGAATTTTAATTAATAGTAATAACGAAAATTTAACCATAGAATTTGTATTAGGACTATAAAGTGTATGTGGATGATAATGAAGTTTAGACCATTACCAAGTTTCGTAAGTACAAAGTGATACAGTTTATACAAAGAGAATTGTTGTGTATAAATATCACAAACTATTAGCACTTATTAAAGTAACATGAGATTTTATTGAGTTAGAATAATCAACAAAATATATCCATAATGTCACACCCTTACTACGTGACGTGTGAACGTTAACATTTGAATCGTTCGACATTAATTATTGATCGAATTTGCATCCAAGCGTTATACAACCAAAACAATAATTTCTCTTAAGATCAAGTGATTTAGTTAAATCTTGAACATGATTTGAGAAACAAATAATGTTACATATATACTTATAATAGTTATAATTACATCGATAGATATATGATACTGATGATCAATTAAATTCGATTTAATTGTGTAATACTTTGGTTTTGGCCTGAATGGGTTTAGAACCCATCATTACAGTTGAAAATTTTGGCTTTGGCAAAAACTAGAGGTGGCTAAAACATAAGTGATGGGTTTTGGAGATGAATATGAAGACAGAGTGAGAATGGGTAAATCTGATCTATCTATTTTTCTTTTTTATGCAACTATAAATAAGAATCTCTAAGCCTATTCTTCTCTAATGCTTTTGGTCGACATTTCTTCTCTTTTCTCTAGCCAAAATAGATCTACAAATCAGCTTCAAAATTCTCAAAGCAGTTCGAGTTCAATCAAATACTATTTGATAGTAGAAGGTCGCTAATTCAAGATCATTAACCTGATGAATCCGGAGTTGCTTAAAGAAGACGATTCATTGCTTCTAAATTGACTTAAGGACATCATTGATTGGTAACTTTCATTTCATATAACTGATATTATATCATCTTTTTACAATATATAAATTGTACATAGTTTAAACTATATATATAGTTAGGTGAGATTTTTGTAAGTACATGTAGTTGTCACAATTAGGTTGGTTATGTGCATGATAACTTATGTTTACAGATCAATTATTACTACATTTAACTTTCTATAAAAAATGATAATTGTTAATAAACACACACACACACACACATATATATATATATATGTGTTTGTATTGTGTGTATGTATATTTAAATAGTATATTATACATGAAATTGATTTGGTTTTTTATGTTTATCTGTACTTATTATGAATTATAAAACCCGAAAACAACTTATATATGAATATGTATATTTACATTAATTATTAATGATTATATGAATTTTTTATTTATATAAAAATAATTAATAATTCGATTATATATTTTTGAAAATTAATACGTCATATAAGAATAAAAAATTATCTCATAATTTTCCATAAATATTATATATTTTAAACATCAAGTCAAGATTTAGCTTAAATGTATTTTAATTATTTAAAATTATATTTTAAGTCAAAAAATATGAGACATTTCATGGCATGTGTATTGCAATTCTTGATTTTCATAAACTGTAAAAATTAATTTTTTTTCTCATTTGAATATTTTTTATTAATTAATTATAGTAGAAACTATTATTTTGATCATTAATGATATATGATAAAAAATAAATTTTCCTATAAGGTTATGTCAATTCTAAATTGGAATAAAAAATTTAAATCGTTTTATATATGTGTTTGTATACGTGTAAACTTACTTTGCATTTACGTAAACATACATTAACCATGAAATTGTTTATTTATAGCTCATTTAATTTTAAACAGCCGTTTAAAATTAGACGAAATTCCAGTTGCATCCGAATCTTTCCGAACCAGCTCAGCAATATAGGCTTCGTCGCCATGATCTCAACAGATCATGTTTTGCGTAATTCTGTGTACATATGCACGAGATATGGATATTATAAGATTGAATGTACACAACATAAACTAACTTGTTATTAATATAATTACCTAATTAAATTATAATTACCGTATTATTCTCTCATCCACATCATTAACGAACGCAATTACGTTTTCTTGCTCCTTGATTCCTTCGTACTCCGTAACCACCCTACTACCACTAGGCTCGACGCCTCCTGCCCTATCACCTCTAATCGGTCTCTCCCATTTTGGTTGCCTGTAGCCGTCGTATTCACCCAAAAGGCGAACTGATCCCAATTCCGTTCATGTCAACCATTCCGTCGCTTCAGGCAAAACCAATCCATCGCACTACCTCATTTCGAACCACCACCTCCCCAGCCTCATTCGACCTTCAGAGACCCAACCTCAACAATGCCTCCACCCATATGAAAAACTCCAAAACTACTACCAAGCCCCTTCGAAACCACATCTCAGATGAACTCATAAATCCGACCACCAGAGTCAATATTAGACGACCTGTCCAACATGTAAAATGTCACCCTCCTCTCTTCTAGAACTTTGCTTCAAGTCCCTTTACCTCAAATCAACCCAATCACACGCAATTCAAGGAATTTCGAAACCTCTTTCTTACAAGTTATGGCGATTTCCGGTCGCCACAACCCACTATCGGCCACCAAATTTTGGTTGTAGCTTCCCCTTATCACCCTCTCCAATTCTCCAATTGACGACTTCTATCAGTTCGAACGATTGAGAGGAATAAATTCATATGTGATTTCGGGTCTAATTGTAAATGTGTAATGACTGAGGTGATTAAGGCTTAGGGTTTGGAAAATTAGGGAGATATTTATAGTGTAGGTTTATATTATTTTATCCTGGCATGACTTACGATATTTTATTGAAAGCGACTAACGATATTTTATTTTGTGTCTATCACCATATCTGAATGACGTTTATTGATTCGTATGCTCACATACAAACTTCATTCACAATGAAAATGGACGTCATGGTATAATTTGACATTATAGACCCGATGAAACTTGTTTCATCAAAATGTAGACCTGTTTGCTCAAATAGCGCTTGTCTGAGTTCAAATGGTCAATTTATTTACATTTAATTTTCGTACACTCACAAAATAACTCTGATTGGCGCGAAACTTGAAATCTAGCAATTATTAGCTATTACCGATTTAATAAGTTTCGTTTTGTTGAAATCAGAGGTTGTTTGAATAATGCCACTTTTTAAGCGTCCAAATTAAAGTAAATCAATTTTAAAACACCTCAGTATAATAATAAATTATTATTATCGGACATATTCAAGTAGAATTTTATATAGTTCCAAAATAAATTATTCCATGTTGAATTCTAAGTTAAATCGATATTAAATATATTAAAGACACTTTTATTTTATATAATAAGTTGTTATGATTTATAAACGAATTCCATAGCGACTTTTTGAAATTTTGACTTGGACATAAAAAAATCTACAATATGAAACCTATGTTTTTCTCTTTCATTAGAAAGTTATGGTCCAATAGATTCGGACGATATTTGTTTCAAAGAATTCCGACATACATCGGATCCTGTACATCCATTTAAAGTTCAAAAACGTAGTATTACGAAATACCGCGACACTGCAGCTCGTTTTATAAATAAAATATAAATTATACGTTCAAGCGTCGTTTAATAAAAAATTCGTTATAATAATTCAACTATGAACTTAATTAAATCCTTTTAAATTGCCAATTCACATAAAACTGCAAATCTAACATATTCCCAAATATTTCAGAATAAATTTATCATTTTATCATTTAAATATTCAGAACCATTGAATTCAAGTTATTAACAAACCCTTCCTTCGTCCCTTTACTAGAGTCAATAAAGCTTTTGAGATATATGCGAAGATACCAAATTCAATGAATATGATTAAGGAAGGAAAATTACCATTGTACCAGCTATAAGAAAGGATCTCAAGATAATGATATGAGTCCTCACCACCCATCAACGCATATTGTTCTCCGACTAACTATTACTCTCGATGATGAAGATGTTATTGATTGTGAACCGTTATTGAGTTATTTACATGGCAGGATGGAATAAATAGTGGAAATTTGAATAATTATAGAATATTTGCCTTATATAATACGATGAGATTATTTAGCCATTGTATTCAAAGAAGAAATAACAGTAAATGCACTGGAATGATTAAAAAACATACAAATCATTTCCCGAAATTCCAAAAGGTCTTTCCAGTAAGGGTTAGATTGTCTGTTAACATAGTCCAATGCAACTAACAGAAGCAGCTTCCACTATGAATGTGAAATTAATGCTTTTTCTAATTGATTTGCAACCATGATTTTTTACATTTTAGTTTAATTCATTGATATAAAAACTAAATCTGTAACACACTGTAAATACCTTGCAAACACGCAACGTATTTTACACTTTTAGATGTAGGCAAACGTGGAACAGTGTATATATTTTCCGTCAGCTTGTTGATACTTTGAAATTGGTTCTAGTGGTTCATCAAATATTAATAAGTGAAGGTAAATAAATAAAATAAAAAAATTATGCAGTCTTCAAAAGTTGACATGGCCGAGTTGGTCTAAGGCGCCAGATTAAGGTTCTGGTCCGAAAGGGCGTGGGTTCAAATCCCACTGTCAACATCAAATGCCTAGCCTGAGCTGTTTTAGGGTAAATGTGATGGCGCTATTTTTTTATGCCAATGTCAACTGTTAGGGCTTAAGGTATCAGCGCCACCTTCTTTCCCAAGTATGCAACATTATGCTTTAAACTTATCTACCTCCAGCTTCCACTGTAAGCCATTACGGTTTCTGCTTGTCAACCCTATGTTCGACTCATTTCCACTTGATAAACTAGGTAATATTTATTTTCTCCTCACCTTCTTCTGCCAGCTGCTTAATTCACCACTTCTTGTAAGGCATAAAATCAATATTTTTGTTTTGCATATTTTGAACATGTATTCTGTAATTCTATTTTTTGTCCATTTCATATCCATATAAAATTTTAAATAATCTTGTCTTTATCATGATGGCCGTGTGCAGAATTCTTATTCGCGCATCTGCAATTTACCTTGCTGCATTTTGACTAGTTTGTTCTATTTTTGCTTTGTTACGACTTAACGCCATCACATTGAATGCTAAAATTAATTTGATTTTTGTCATAGGGCGCTTGGAACGCTTGTGCAGAATTAATTTAACTGTGGAATTTGTATTAGGACTATAAAGTTGTATGTGGATGATACTGAAATTTAGACCATTACCAAGTTTCGTAAGTCCAAAGTGATAAAGTTTGTACAAAGAGAATTATTGTATATAAATATCATAAACTGTTAGCACTTATTAAAATAAAATGAGATTTTATCGAGATAGAATAAGCGACAAAATATGTCCATAATCTCACACCACTTACTAAGTGACGTGTGAACATTAACATTTAAATCGTTCAACATTAATTATTGATCGAATTTGCATCCAAGCGTTATACAACCAAAACAATAATTTCTCTTAAGATCAAGCGATTTAGTTAGTTTATAATTATCATAAATTAATGAATTATTAACATGTATAAAGTACTAATTATAAATCTTGAACATGATTTGAGAAACTAATAATGTTACATATGCTTATAATAGTTATAACTACATCGATCAATATATGATACTGATAAGAAATTAAATTTGATTCTACTATGTAATATTTTGGTTTTGACTTGAATGGGTTTAGAACCCATCATTACGGTTGAAAACTTTGGTTTTGCCAAAACTAGAGATGGCTAAAACATAAGTGTTGGGTTTTGGAGATGAATGTGAAGACTAAGTGAGAATGGGTAAATCTGATCTATCTATTTTTCTCTCTTATGCGACTACAAATAAGAATCTCTAAGCCTATTCTTCTGTAATGCTTTTGGCCGACATTTCTTCTCTTTTCTCTGGCCAAAATAGATCTACAAATCAGCTTCAAAATTCTCAAAGCAGTTCGAGTTCAATCAAATACTATTTGATAGTAGAAGCTCGCTGACTCTACATCAGTAACCTGATGAATCGGGGGTCGCTTAAAGAAGACGATTCGTTGCTTCTACATTGACTTAAGGGCATCATTGATTGGTAACTTTCATTTCATATTACTGATATTATATCATCTTTTTACAATATATAAATTGTACATAGTTTAAACTATATATATAGTTAGGTGAGATTTTTGTAAGTACATGTAGATGTCACAATTAGGTTTGATATATGCATGTTAACTTATGTTTACAAATCAATTATTACTAAACTTAGCTTTCTATAAAAAAAATTGATAATTATTAACACACACACACACACACACACACACACACACACACACACATATATATATATATATATGTATGTATGTATATATATATATATATATATATATATATATAATTCAATTATATATTTTTGAAAATTAATACGTCATATAAGAATGAAAAATTATCTCATAATTTTTCCATAAATATTTTATATTTTAAACATCAAGTCAAGATTTTGGCTTAAATGTATTTTAATTATTTGAAATTATATTTTAAGTCAAAAAAATATGAGACTTTTCTTGACATGTGTATTGCTATTCTGTATTTTCATAAACTGTTTTTTTTTCTCGTTTGATTTTTTTATTAATTTTTTATAGTAGAAACTATAGTTTTGATCATTAATGATATATATATAAAAATTCCTATAAGTTTATGTCAGTACTAAATTGGAATAAATTTTTTAATTCATTTTATATATGTGTTTGAATATATATATTAACTTACTTTGCATTTACGTAAACATACATTTACCATGAAATTGCTTATTTATTATATTTATAAGCATATGCATATATATAATATGAAATTGTTAATTTGCATTGAAATTAACCAATTATATATATATACATACACATATGTAAACATACATGCATGAATTTGTTTTATAGCGTTATGAAATATATTTTATGATATATATAATTATATTTTATATTATTTATATATTATACATATGCACATATTTACAACACGTACAAAATGAGCTAATGTATACGTTGCATTGTAAATCTCATCATTAGTATACATGCAAATTGTACCCATCATGGATAATATGGTTACGCATACACATAGACAAACACATTGTATATAAATTAAATAAAATCAAATAAAATTTATATAACAAAATATAAAAATTTAAATTAAATGCATAGTTTTATTTAAGCAAAATTTAGAAGTGTTCTAAGTAATTTAGATTTCATAGGCTAAGTAAAGATCCAATATGATACACTTTTTGAAATTAACCATCACTTCTGCTGCATGACAACCCGGTTCTAACATTGAATGCATTGGAAATCACGGCATATGTACATTTTCATATGTATTTACTTTTTAAGTATATTAAGGTTTTTTTAGTGTTCCACCTTCAATTTTCATGTTTATACTATAAATTCGATTATTATATAATGTTTACATTTAATAATAATTATATAATAGTCTTAAGTATAACATCAAACTAATTAAATCTTCCTTAATTAGTTATTATTTTAAATAATTTCATATTATTTTAATGTAATATTTATATTAAATGTTCATTTCATAGCATAGCTTTATAGTACACGTATATCATATATATGTTGTTAAATCAAAATTTGGTTTTATATTAAATTCATTTTCAATTCATATATCTGCATATGTATGCATCACACACACACACGTGTGTGTGAGTTTGTATCCATGCGTGCGCGTGCGTAGCATGATATTCCATGCAAGGTATAACATGTTCATATATTAATGCTGGGATTTACAGATGATAGACATCCTAGCTCATCCTATATGTATCGTATGTTCTCCAAATATGAGTATATGTTTATAATTATTATATGCATAAACATCCAAGGAATATATGTATATATATATTATGAGAAAATATAACATGTATGTATGTATGTACATAAAATAGCATTAAATATTAAATAAACACACATATACACATGCATGATATAAATTTAATTAATTTTTAAAGATGCATACACACACACATAACTACAAATATATTTGTAATATTTATACAAATTCAGCATTTACTACTGGTTCATTGTATCTCATTGCTCCCCTTTTGAAAAACCGTGCCAAACCTTCTTATGCATAAAATGATAATGCTTAAAATGTGTTATCCCCTTCACTTCCTCTTGACTTTCCTGATTGATTCAATTTTAAAGCAGACTCTACTGTGTCCACTTCATCTCTCAGTTCGACTCCAAAATTCAACTCTCTTTCCAAATCCACCATCACTCCCATCCCAAATTCAATCCACTACTTCCACTGCTTGCATTGTCTTTAATTTAATCCATGGCAGATCTCCTTTTAGTAGAAGAAATAATACCATAGATTCCTACCAACCCTAATTATCCGATGTTACACAACATTAGTTTCTGGAATATTAGAGGTGCTCACTGTATTAAGAAACTTATCAATTGAAATATCTAATTAAAGCTCGTAATTTACATCTCTTCGCAATTCTTAAAACTAATATTGACACATAATTTACATATCCCTGCAATTTTTAAAATCTAATTAAAACTTGTATATTATTCGAACATTTCATAATCATTTAAAAAGTATCTAATTTTAATGTAGTTATGGGGAAAAAATTCAAAGATTTTTCTCCGTTTGAAGAACTAAGTCTATATAGCATATATTTACTTGCATATAATCACATGCAACGTCAACTACCACAAATACAACATATAAATTCAAACGCGAGCAATGAATTACTCACCGTTGTTTACCACTCCTTCTAACTTCAAAAAGATAGGATTTTTACATCTAAATGGTTCCGAACAAATTCGGCAGCCTCCCGGTATCATCGGTGTTTTCTGAAAATGAAACGGATAGGGGTTCTACGCTATTTGGGTTTATAAAATAATATAACGGGATGAAATTTTGGTTTGAGGAGCAAACGGGGAAGGGTTTTAAGGCAATGGAGCTTGGTTATAAGGAAAGCGGGGTTCAATAACCTAGGCTGCGCACGGAGGGGCTGGGAGGTTACGCAGGTGCGGTGGTGGGCAGTAGGGGTGGAGGAGGTGGTGGTGTTTTTGGGTGTAAAGAGATGGAGATGTGTTTTTAAGGGAAAATTAAGTGGTGTAGAAGCTTTTTCTACACCACTTAGGCGAGTTGGGTCTGACGTCGGCAGAGGTTGGGTGAAGGAGGAGGTGGCGGTGGTGCTGATGAGGAGGGTGAGGCTAGCGGTAGGAGGAGGGGAGAGAAGGAGCAGAAAAAGGAGAATGGAGTGAAAGGAGGAAAATGAGAGGGGTATGCTTCCTTTTATAGGAAAATGGGAAAGGGTTTGGATTAGTAGGGTGTCGGGGATCTATGAAGATGGGGTGACACCTCAAAACAAACACATTAGTTGCTTAGGTTGGTGACAACTCAAAAGAAATACAACTTGTATGTTAATGAAGTGTTTTAGCTTATATATATATATATATATATATATATACACACACAATGTTTCTAACAACTTGTTAACACAACAACTCATACAATATTCAATATAGTTTCTAGCCATGCTTACCAGATTTTCATGCTCTTCGATAATATGTATACATAATTTAAAATAGACTTAGTTTATTATTTCTATTAATTAAAATGAGCTCTAATCGACTATAAATCCTTATATAATTTATTACACTACTAAACATTGTATAATGATATATCAATGCTTATGGAAATAAATTAATATTCTAAAAACATTTACACAACATATGACAACTATATTTTATTTTTATTATATTTTTAAATATTAATTATTGGCTCAAAACTAATTAATTCCATCGTTTAAATCAAATTTCTTTGAAATTTACATATGTGTTTTCTACTCGCATGATCACATACTAATCCCAATGGCTATGAAATTTGAAATTCTACTATGTTTCTCCGGTACGGTTCTAATCATCCTAGTCTCGTCGAATTTGGAGACCGTTTGCAAAATGGCCTTTCAATGGGTTATTAATTAATTTTAGTGAAAATAATCGTCAGGTCCTTAAAAACTTTCAAAATAGAAATGGCCTCCCTCTCAACTTATTTTTGTAAAGCAGGTCCCTAAAGTGGATGTTATGTGCTTTTGGCACAAAAAAACGCGCTGCCATATAAAAATAAAAATCTAAAATCTGCAAATATTCCCAGAAGACCACGGAAAAAGAAAAAAAAACTTGCATACATGTGTGCAAGTATACACAATAGTTGCACACATGTATGCAAGTATTCCTGAAGAGGTTTACACTGAATTCCGCATGAAATCTTGCATACATGTGTGCAACTAATCTAAATACTTGCGTACATGTAGGCAAGTAAATAATGAGGGTTTCAGGTTGAAAAATATGCATGAATACTTGCATTCATGTATGCAAGTGTTCTCTTTTCCAGCATACATGTATACAAGTAAAAGTGAACTGATATTTTTGCCTATAGATTGTTGCATACATGTGTGCAAGTATTCTCTTTTACATGCATGCATGTATGCAAATAATCATGAAATGATTTTTGCATGCCTATGAATTATTGCACACTTGTATGTAAGAATCTGTATTACTTGCATACATGTATGCAAAAAAGCCAACGCAGATGCAACGCGGAAATAGTTGCACAGATGAATGCAACTATTTCAAATACGTGCATACTATGATGCAGTTAACTGCAGTTTCGCTGTTTTTCTGTATTTTTGGTTCTTGACGTGTTTTTTTATGGTTTTTTCATCTGAATTTTTTAACATTTACGTGTTTTATTTAAATACGAATTAACGTGATTTTTTTATTATTTTTTACGAATTTTCGAAAATTGGGGATCTAATTTATAATAAGATTAGGACCGGATGTGAGCCTAATTTTGAAAATTAATAGAGACCTATGTCAAACGCACCCTTAATTTTAACCAGGTTTCTCGACCTGCGTTTATATTACACACGCTTGCACACTACCTCCAATTAACTTGAAATTTGGAACCTTACCATTAATTATCATTACAAATCCAATAAAATTGGTTTTGTCGAATTGCAAGATCATTTGCAATGTCTATTTTTCTAGGTTTTTTAAAATAGCACTAAATTATCGATTTTCAAAATATTATTGTTAATTATTATTTTAAAATTTTAATAACCTTATTTAAACTATTATATATGATTCGTATTCAAATACTATTAGAAAATTTACAATTTCGGTGAATAGTGTCAAATTTTCATTTTTGACCAAATTTATTTGAACTGATAAGTTGATAAAACTGATTTAAATAACTTATCTGATTGTTATACTTTTTGAAATCATAATTAAAAATGAATGTATGTATCCAGAACCATGCGCGGTTATTTTAAATTCTTAAAATACTCGAATTTTTAAAATATCAGAAATTTTGGGTCGTTACAATTGAGTTAGTCAACTTAACCATCAATTACTTATTTAACTGATTTCAATTAATCCTTACCCTTAGATTAATAGAATTAATCTAATAATATCTCTTAATTGTTCTTTAAAAACAATTATTTCAAAATAATAACCTATAGGTTAAATTCAAGCTTCTACGCTTATAAAACTTATTAGAAACATCGAAATTACTGTACATAGTATTGTATAATTTATTTTTGTAAAACCTATTTATAAATATCGATTATTCATAAATCTTCAATTCTAATATAAAATATAATTTAAAACATTGCTTCAGTTATAAAAACAATTTTATAACTTCAAGTACGTTGACTTGCCTAATGTCGAATTAATGTCTTAAAAAATGATTTTAGACCATTTGTTGTCAACCACTTAATCAATATCGTCTATTGATTAAAACACAACAACATCAAATTTCAATTCAACGTTCAACATCCAAACAGGTTTCAATGTCATTGGGGTTAAACAATTCATAAATAAATAATATGGAAAGAAATATCACAAAAAATGTTAGGAAATCCAATTGGATCGCTCCAACCTATTCTTCCCTGCATCACATATCATAATATCATTGAGAATAACATATTAAATAATTATTTAAATTAAAAATATCCAATTCGACAAAATATATTGTTAAATAACCAATAAGAAACCAAGGCATCCAATCATCCAATTATTACTATCAAATGATGAATTATTTTTATACGAGTTTAACACATCATAGAATTCCAGGAAGCATTAGTGTTAACTCACATTTGCTTCGGTTGATGATTCTCACGTTGCCTCGTTTAATTTTAAATAGCTGTTTAAAATTAGGTAAATTCTAGTTGCATCCGAATCTTTCCGAACCAGCTCAGCAACGTAGACTTCATCGCCACGATCCCAACGGATCCTATTTTGTGTAATGTTGTATACGTATGCACGAGATGTGGATTTTATAAGATCGAATGTACACAACATAATCTAATTTATTATTAATATAATTAACTAATTAAATTATAGTTACCCTATTATCTCTAATCCACGTCATTAGCAAGCTCGATTACGTTTTTTTCTCCCCAATTCCTTCGTACCCCGTAACCGTGACGACTCGGAATTTCGACCTTCGAAAATCGACATTTAATACCTACTTGTATTCAAACGTCGCAATTTCAAATGTCGGATTCCTAGTTGTCTGGGGATATAACACATTAGAACAATTACAATGAAACAAAACAACTTCTCATTTATATAACATGAGATTATATTAGACTTTACAACAAATACAACATCAAGGTGCAAAACTATTTACAATAACAAGATAACACAGAAGCAGCAGAAACAACTAATCAAGGTGAATCCAAAACCAAACTTCATCTTCACCTGGATAGCTCCAAATCAATGATGCGCACAAAAACCAAACGCTCCACAGAAACAGCTAAAGATACTCCACTGTAATAGCAACTCCACCAAAGCAAAGACACACTAGAAAAAGGCTCCAAGATGTAGGCTCCAAACGCATCTACTTGACCTGACACTAGGCTGCCCGTATGGAAAATTATAGGCACCCAGAGTTTTGTGGGAAAACAAATAAACTTCAGGTCAGTCATGAGACTGGTGTGAGAACTCAATATATATTTGTTATGTGCAATAAAATTCGCAATGCTTTTTAGAAAATGAAACTAACATAAGGTCTTGCGGCTCTATATATGTTAGAAAATGAAACTAACATAATTTTTTTGAATCAATTTATATATGTGTATTTATATATGTTAACTTACTTTGTATTTACGTAAACATACATTAACTATGAAATTATTTATTTATAATAGTGGAAATTAGGCGCGAGTCCTTATTTTCAAATTTCACGTAAGTGGCATCCTCCCCTAAAGTTTATTATAAAGCGGGTCCCAATTTTTGAAGTTACGTGTTTTTTCACGTTTTTTTGGCGCTGATGTATAAAAAATATTCAAAAAATTGCAAATATTCAGGTTAGTAACCTGGAAAAAAAATCAAAATCAGCAATTATAGTGAATAATTGCAGATATATCAGTAGTAATGTTAAATATTGTTGCAATGTGAAATATTGCTAATATATCAGCAATAATTGTGTATTACTGCTGATATATCAGTAAGTATATAAAACTTGAATGGAAAACTTAAGTAATTAAAGGCAAAATGAAAATTTCTGCAAAATCTGCAATTATTACAAAATATTGCTGATAATTCTGCAATGTTTTTGCAGTTGATGCAAATAGTTGTAATTTAAGCAACAATTGTAAATTATTGCATTATTTGCTTCAATATACAGGAGCATGTAGGATTTTTTTTGTTTTTGATTCTTTTTTTTGTAGTTTTAATGTATGAATTCAATGATGATTATGTGTTGAATTTAATTTTGAATTTTGATGATTTTCGAAAAATAGGGACCTAATTTATAAAGTTTTAAGACAATGAGTTTTTGTGTATTTCAAAACCTAAACTGGACCTGAGCCAAACTTTATATTTATAAGCATATGCATGTATATAATGAAATTGTTAATTTGCATTAAAATCAACCAATTATATATATATACACACACACACACACACACATACATACACATATGTAAACATACATATATGAATTTGTTTTACAATGTTTTAAAACATATTTAATGACATATATAATTTGTTTTTTATAATATTTATATAATATACATATGCACATTTTTGGACAACATACAACACATACAAAATGAGCTAATGTATCGTTGAATTGTAAATCTCATCATTAATATACATGCACATTATACCCATCATGGATAATATGGTTACACATACACATAGACAAACACATTGTATATAAATAAAATAAAATCAAATTAAATTTATATAAATATATATATATAAATTAAATGCACAGCTTTATTTAAACAAAATTTAGAAACGTTCTAATTAATTTAGATTTCATAGGCCTAGTAAAGATCTAATGTGATACACTTTTTGAAATTAACCACCACTTCTGCTGCATGGTAACCAAGTTCTAACATCGAATACATTTGAAATCATGACATATGTACATTTTCATATTTATTTATTTTCTAAGTATATTAAGGTTTTTTTAGTGTTCCTCCTTCAATTTTTACATTTATACTATAAATTAGATTATTACATAATGTTTACATTTAAAATAATTATATAATAGTTTTAAGTATAACATTAAACTAATTAAATCTTCCTTAATTAATCATTGTTTTAATTAATTTTATATTATTTAATGTAATATTTATATTAAATGTTCATTTCATAGCATAGCTTTATAGTATTACACGCATATTATATGTATGTTGTTAAATCAAAAATTGATTTTATATTAAATTCATATATCCGCATATGTTTGCATCATACACACACACATACACATGTGTGTGTGAGTTTGTATCCATGCGTGCGCGTGTGTAGCATGATATTCCATGCAAGGTATAACATGTTCATATATTAATACTAGGATTTATAGATGATAGACATCCTAGCTCATCCTATATGTATCGTATGTTGTCCAAATATGTGTATATGTTTATAATTATTATATGCATAAATATTCAAGGAACATATGTGTATATATTATGAAAAAATATAACATATATATATTTGTTGTAGTCTTTGTTGACGATATCTTGATCTTCTCCAAGAGCAAAGAAGAGCATGCCTAACATTTGAGAGAAGTTTTGAAAACTCTACGAGTGAATCAACTTAAGGCAAAGTTCTCAAAATGCCATTTTTGAAGAAAAGAGGTGTGATTCTTAGGGCATGTGGTCTCCAAAGAAAGGATTGCTGTAGATCCCGCAAAGGTGGTGGCTATGCAAGATTGGCAGATTCCTAAAAATGCAACCGAGATGAGAAGCTTTCTTGGGTTGGCAGGTTATTATAGGAAGTTCATTAAGGACTACGTAAAAATATCAGCCCCACTCACCAGGCTGACGAAGAAGAACTTGGCATTTTCATGGGATATAGATTGTGATGTTGCTTTCCAACGACTGAAGAGGGCTCTGACAACGACCCCAGTCTTGACCTTGCCTGAGGGGAGTAAATTGTTTACCGTTTACACTGATGCATGTGGTACAGGGCTTGGTGCGGTTTTGATGCAAGAAGGGAAAGTAGTGTGTTATGGGGGTAGATAGTTGAGGGTTTATGAGAAGAACTACCCCACCCATGATCTAGAGCTAGCTGCCATAGTATTCACGCTTAAGATGTGGCGCCATTATTTACTTGGAGAGAAGTTCGAGTTATACACCGATCAAAAATCTCTCAAGTATCAGTTCTCGTAGAAGGATCTCAATTTAAGGCAACAATGGTGGATGGAGTTTCTATCATCTTATGATTTTGAGATTGCTTATACCCCTGGCAAGGGTAATGTGGTGGCCGGCGCACTAAGTTGGCAGAGGATGACCCTGAGTCCTCTGTTTGTGGAAAGAAAGAACTTGGAGTTCATATCAGCTTTTGATTTTAGACCCTCCATCGAGATTTTGCCTGATTTGTTTGCATCCTTGGAGATACGATTAATTCGTATAGAGCAGGTAGGAGCTTCGCAACAAGGTTACCCACAGATTTTAGACATCATGGATAATCTCAGAAAAGGGGAGACTTCTAGTCACCTCAGTCAATATACCATAGATGAAAAGGGGTGGTTGCGACGAGGTGGAAGGCTCTGTGTTCCTCAAACTGGAAGCTTGATAAATGCAGTCCTAGAAGAAGCCCACCATTTTAAAATGACTATTCATCCAGGCGGTGACAAGATGTACAGAGACATGAAAAGGATTTTCTTTTGGGCTGGAATAAAGAAAGATGTAGTAGAATTTGTTTCCTAATGTCTAGTTTGCCAGCAAGTTAAAGCCAAGCAAAAGAAGCCCGGTGGATTACTTCATCCTTTGGAGGTTCCTCAGTGGAAATGAGAGAGTGTCTCTATGGGTTTCATAGATGGTTTGCCTAGATTGAAGAAAGGCAACACCAGTATATGGGTTGTGGTAGATAGACTCACTAAGAGCACTCACTTTATTCCAGTTAAGAATAAGAGGACGACATCATGATTGGCAGCAATCTATGTTCGTGAGATAGTTCATCTTCATGGAGTACCTTCCAGCATCGTGAGCGATCGTGACCCCATCTTCACCAGTGAATTTTGGAGGAGCTTGCAAGAAGCATTAGGTACACAATTATGTTTGAGCACCCTTATCATCCTCAGACCGATGGACAAACGGAGAGGGTGAACAAGATTCTTAAAGATCTTTTGAGGCTGTGTATCCTAGACTTCGGAGGGACTTGGGAAGAGCACCTTCCTTTAGTAGAGTTTGCCTATAACAACAACTATCAATCCAACATCGGCATGGCACCCTTCGAAGCATTGTATTGACGACCCTGTAGATCACCAACTTGTTGGTGGGAATCTACATAAATATTATTACTTGGACCAGATATGGTTAGGGAAACATCCGAAAAGATTGACCTAATTTGACGGTGGATGAAGATAGCTCAAGATAGGCAGAAGTCCTATGCAGACAAGAAAAGGACTGACATCGATTTTGAGGTGGGAGACTTAGTTTTTATCAAAGTATCACCTCTGAGGAATGTGGTTCGCTTCGGATCAGTAGGGAAGTTGGCACCTAGGTTTGTGGGGCCATTTCCTATAACCGAGAGGATTGTCCAAATGGCTTATAGAGTAAAGCTCCCAGAAAACCTATCCGGCATTTATGATGTTTTCCACGTTTCTCATCTGCGGAAGTGCCTGCATGACACTGCAGAAGTTGTTGAGCCGAGTGTATTGGAAGAGGTAGAAGTGGAACGGGAGGTGACAGTCAGGAGATTTCCTTCCCATATTCTTGGATCAGAAATTTAAGAAGCTACGCAATAAAGAGATCAAGTTGTTAAAGGTTCAATGGGGAGATAACCCAGAGGATGAGACTTGGGAGACCGAAGACAAGATTCGTGCTACGTACCCTTTTCTTTTCGAGGGTATGTTCTTAACTCCTTTTCCTAAGTTTTATCTGTGCTTATTTCTATCATTTGAATGTATCCTATCCATAGTATTTTTTACCTTTAGATAAGACTCCTATGGATGTAAACATGTGTTTGAGACATGCTATGTTTGATGGATGCAAGTGGATGCAAGTGTTTGCTAGTGATTGCCTGTGGATGCATATACACACACATTAGGCACTAGAACGGCTCAATCACTCTCATACTGCATATGGATGTGTGTGCATTTGGTTTTATTTTATGGATGGAAATGGATGTATTACCACATGGATGTTGCATTTGGACGAATGAGTGTGCACACATATAGAACCTACATGTTATAATAGGTTTATTTGCATACATATTGGATTCATGGCACTAACATACATTGCATTAAGGAAGTCAACTGAATCAGTAGATCGCCTGATCTTTCGCATTATTGTTGGGACATATACATACACCGTTGCATATATTCATATAAGCATTAGAAGTCTTTAAGGACAATGGACGCCAGTGATTGATGGATGATGGATAGTAGGATATGCATTCTTCTCAACTTAGAGATTTCGGGGACGAAATCCTTTGAGTAGGGGAGAATGTAACACCCTGAATTTTTAACGACTCTAAAAAGAGGATACATTAAATAATAATTAATTAAATATTCAGAATTAAGGAAAATGGACTGTGCCATTGCGTCCATCTCGAAATTCTGGTCAAGATAGACATTTGGTTTGCGTAAAACGGACATTGTACGAAGAAGTTATGAGAGTTTTAAGTTTTTATATGCGCAGAAAGAATATATATATACACACATGAGTCAGAGATGAGTCAGAATTTTATCCTGAACAGCTCGAATTCGAAAAATTAAAAGTGGCGGCAGATTTCCTGCTCTAGGGGGTCATCCTCCTAGAGGGTGTCGACACCGGGGTCGACTCCCCTTAAGGTATGTCGACCCATGGGTCGAACCACCCATAGGGGTGTCGACACCCCTAGGGATGATGTGGCAGTCGGTTTCAGGGGGTCTGGCAGCTATATATACGTGGCCATTTCTCATATTTTCTTCATTGAGAATTCATGGTGGCCAAACTCTGCTTGTTCAGAACTGAATTGGATCTGTTAATCTCCTACAACTTTCAGCTTTGCAAATCAAATCTAGAGATTCAAGATCCATTCTTCTTATATTTTCTAATCCTAACACTGTGAGTTTCTAGTTGCTTTTAGATTTGAATATTTAAAAGTAAATATGACATGACTATGACTTGGATTTATTTATATGCCTAAATTATATCAAATCCATTGTAAATCATGAACATATGACATTCTGAATTGGTTAGGATTTGGATCTAAATCTCTATCTTGTTGGATCTGTTGTAACCCTTGTGGTATTCTATGATTTGTGCTAGATCTATTTTAACTATCGATCTAAATCTCTATCTTGTTAGATCTGTTATAACTCCTATCACATGCCATGATGCGAATCTTAAACCATAATTGTGTATATCTACTTATAAACTATTAGATCTGAATTATGTGGACATTCTATGATGTAGATATTAACCCCTATTTGTTAGATCTACTTTTACCATTTAGATCTATATTATGTGGACACCTAAATTATTAATCAGATCTAGTCTATTATTTGGATCCCCTTGTGCTTCTCATATTAGTTCTGAACTTGTTGGACATCTAAATTAAATTTAGATCTTGTCATATTCATCTTATCACCTTTGCTATGTTACAACTAGTTAACTGCTACAAGTTCATCAGATCTATGCTTATATGTTCACCATGTTAGTATATGTTTATGCTAGTTATGTTAGAACATTCACCTTTGTCATATTTCCATTACCTTCCCTTTTTATCATTTATGATTAGGCTATTATTTAGCCTATACATGTCGTAAATTGTGTGAACATGCTAGTTTGGGAATGGGGAGGGGAAAAGGTTAATATTGACATAATTTGAATATAAACATGAGTTGGACATATAATTCAAATGGGGGAAAGTGGGGACATGATCACCTATTAAGACATAGGTAAGAATTGGATAAAAATGGAATATCTAGTAATTACAATTAGAAATTGTAATTGCACTTATGACACGAGGTTAGGTTGCATTAGTGATGGAAGTCTGCCCGGACCCGACCGGCGTATCTAGCAGCCACTAATGTTTAACCTAATGTGAGATGTCTAAGTGCGCAAATACGAATCGTGCTAAGACACGAGGTTAGACCCAACTATGGAACAAGACTGCCTAGACCCGACCGACATATCCAGCATCCACAAGTTGTAGGCCTAATGTGGGAGGTCTAGCCCATTATAAACCATAAATGGACATGGTAATAATTGGACTACTTAACCAAATCTAATCCATAGAGATTGTATGATTATGAACTAAAGTTAGGATTAAGTAAAATTGGTTGGACAGTGGGTAGGTTAAGTAATTCTGAGAGGGTGTGTAATATTTACATATAGGCCCACGAACTTAGCCCGATAAGGTTATGTAATTAAAGACACCTAATGGTAAGCATAACCGATAGAAATATTGGGGTTATATGATTAAAGTCACCCTTAGGGTAAGTATAACCTGTGGAAAACCTAGTGGGGGATACAAGACAAAGGGGAGAGCTTGTATCATATTGTGTGGGACCCATTTCAGTCAGTCTCCTGGAGTATGTATCGAGTAGAGAACTCTGAGCTAGGTCGGAGGTGAGGCACGCTTACTGACTGATTATAAGAGATCCAAACGTGGAGGCGGTGTTGGCGGCGCAAACCGATCGGGCCATGCGCGTGCATGAGCCGGGCCGAAGGGATAAGACGACCGTGACACATATAGATATGGGGCTGTGCACATCAACGAGGGGTTACCACTTTAGGACGTGATACATCCTATTGTGGGGCCGACACAGAGTATCTACGGAGTAGGGAGCCGATCGATTAGGGTAGTTGTTAGGGTACATTTGGACGTATGCCTAAGTCGACCACCTTATAGTGGAAGGGATCATCTCATTCTGGTTATACTAGTAATAGTGCAGAGTAATCATTAGAAGAATATACACCTTATCCTGTCTACCTTGTCACACCTGCCATTTATGTAGTGATCTCTCTTATCCACTTTATATGCCTGTCATGGTACTTTTATTTATTTACTTGCTAAAAGTCACTAGACTCGCCAGAATTTATGTCTGACCCTTTTGTTTCTCCTTCTTTCTTCCGTTCCCCCCCCCCCCCAAGTTCTCAGGGAGGAAACACTCAGGCTTAGTCAGGATTCAGATATCATCTTGCTAGAGCTGCTTTCGAAGTATGGCTCAAGTTTTTATCTCTACTATGGCTTTGTCTCTTTTATTTGGAGAATTGTGTTTTCTTTTAAGTATTTATGTACTCTAATGGTAAAAGAAAGAAGTTATATTGTAATGGTTTTTGTGTATTTTGAACCACGTTGCATGAATTGTGTTTGAAATAAAAATCTGAATTTTTGCTGCTATCTTAATTATATCTGTCTTGTAATATTCTGTGTCTGTTTACCTATAAAGCTTCACGTAACTTAATGCATTCCCTTTGTGAGTGACATTAACGGACGTGGGGTGCCACAACTCCCATCCCAAATTCAATCCACTGCATCCACTACTTGAATTGTCTCTAATTCAATCCACGACAGATATCTTTTAGTAGAAGGAATAATACCATAGATTCGTCCCAATCCTGGTTATTCAATGTTACACAACATTAGTGTTTGGAATATTAAAGGTGCTCACTATAGTAAGAAACTTGATCAATCGGAAAATCTAATTAAAACTCGTAATTTACATCTCTTTTCCGTTCTTGAAACTAAACTTGACACATAATTTACATATCCCTGCAATTTTTAAAATCTAATTAAAACTCGTATATTATTCGAACATTTCATTATTATTAAAAATTATACAATTTAATGTAATTATAGGAAAAAAAATAAAGATCTTTCTGCATTTGAAGAACTAAGTCTGCATAGCATATATTTACTTGCATATAATCACATGCAACGTCAACTACCACAAATACAGCATATAAATTCAAATATGAGCAATGAATTACCCACCATTGTTTTCTACTCCGTCTAACTTTAAAAAAGGTAGGATTTTTACGTCTAAATAGTTCCAAACAAATTCGGCAGCCTCCCGGTGTCACCACTGTTTTCAGAAAATGAAACAGATAGGATTTCAACGTTATTTGGGTTTATAAAATAACGGCATATATAACGGGATGAAATTTTGGTTCGAGGAGAAAACGGGGAAGGGTTTTAAGGCAACGGAGCTTGGGTTTGAGGGAGTTGGGGTCCAATAACCTAGGCTGCGCACGGAGGGTCTGGGTGGGTTCCAAGGGTGCGATAGTGGGCGGTAGGGGTGGAGGAGGTGGTGTTTTTAGGTGTAAAAAGGTGGAGATGTGTTTTTAAGGGTAATTAAGTGGTACATAAGCTTTTTAGGATGATGTAGGGCCACGAGGAGGTGGGTCTGACATCTGCAGGGGCTGGTTGAGGGAGGAGGTGGCGGTGGTGCTGATGAGGATGGGGAGGCCAGCGGTAGGAGGAGGGGAGAGAAGGAGAAGGAGGAAGGAAAAGGAGAATGGAGTGAAAGGAGGAAAATGAGAGGGGTATGCTTCCTTTTATAGGAAAATGGGAAGGGGTTTGGATTGGTGAGGTGTCGGGGGTATGAAGATAGGGTGACACATCAAAAAAAAACACAATTGGTTGCTTAGGTTGGTGACAATTCAAAAGAAACACAACTTGTTGACACAACTCATACAATATTTCATACAACTTGTTGACACAACTCATACAATATTCAATATATTTGCCGGTCGTGTTTACCTGTTTCTCGAGCTCCTCGATAATATGTAAACAAAATTTAAAATGGACTTTGTTTATTATTTTTATTAATTAAAACAAGCTCTAATTGACTATAAATCCTTATATAATTTATTACACTACTAAATGTTCTATAATGATATATCAATTCTTATGGAAATAAATTAATGTTCTGAAACATTTACACAACATTTGGCAACTATATTTTATTTTTGTTATATTTTTAAATATTAATTATTGGCTTAAGGCTAATTAATTACATCGTTTAAATCAAATTTCTTTGAAATTTACATATGCGTTTTCTACTCGCATGATCACATACTAATCCTAATGGCTTTGAAATTTGAAATTCTACTATGTTTCACCAATATGATTCCAATGGTTTAGGTCTCGTCGAATTTGGACACCGTTTGCAAAATGGCCTTTCTATGTCTTATTATTTAATTTTAACCAGGTTCTCGACCTCCGTTTATATTACGCACACTCACAAACTAACTCCAATTAACTTAAAATTTGGAACCTTACCATCATTTATCATTACGGATCTGATCAAATTGGTTTTGTCGAATTACGTGATCATTTGCAAAAATGCCTATTTTCTAGTTTTCTTTAAATAACACTGAATTGTCGATTTTCAAAATTTTATTGTTAATTATTTTTTTAAAAATCAATAACCTTATTTTAACTATTTATATCAGTCGTATTCAAATACTATCAAAAAATCTCAAAATTTACCATTTCAGGGAATAGTGTCAAATTTCCATTTTTGACCAAAATTGTTTGAACTGATAAGTTGATAAAACTGATTTAAATAACTTATCTGATCGTTATACTTTTTGAAACCATATTTAAAAATGAGTGTATGTATCCAGAACCATGCGCAGTTATTTCAAATTCTTAAAAAACTTGAATTTTCAAAATATCTAAAATTTTGGGCATTATAGTTGACTTAGTCAACTTTACCATCAATTACTTGTTTAACTGATTTCAATTAATTCTTACCCTTAGACTAATATAATTAATCTAATAATATCTCTTAACTATTCACTTAATAAACAGTTATTTCAAAATAATAACCCGTAGGTTAAATTCAAGCTTTTACGCTTATAAAACTTATTAGAAACATTGAAATTACTATACATAATATTATATGATTTATTTTTAGATACCCATTTATAAATATTGATTTATACATAATATATGATTTAATATACAATATAATTTAAAACATCGCTTCAGCTGTAAAAATAATTTTATAACCTTAAATATGTCGACTCCCCTAACGGCGAATTAACGTCTTAAAAACATGGTATTTATACCATTTGTTGCCAACCACTTAATCAATATCGTCTATTGATTAAAACACAACAACGTTGAATTTCAATTCAACGTTCAACAACCAAACTGGTTTCAATGTTATTGGGGTTAAACAATTCATAAATAAATAATATGGAAAGACATATCACACATAATGTTGAGGAATCCAGTTGGATCCCTCCAACCATTTCTTCCCTGCATCACATATCATAATATCATTGAGAATAACTTATTAAATAATTATTTAAATCAAAATCATCCAATTCTACATAATATAAATGTCGATAATTGTTAAACAACCAGTAAGAAACCAAGGCATCCAATCATCCAATTATTACTATCAACGATGAATTATTTTTATATGAATTTAACACATCATAGAATTCCAAGAAGCGTGAGAGTTAACTCACATTTGTTTTGATTGATGATTCGCACATTATCTTATTTAATTTTAAACACCCGTTTAAAATTAGATGAAATTCCAGTTGCATCCGAATCTTTCCAAACCAGCTCTACAACATAGGCTTCGTCGCCATGATCCCAACGGATCCTGTTTCGCGTTATTATATGTAAGTATGCAAGAGATATGAATTTTATAAGATTGAATGTACATAACATAAACTAACTTAATATTAATATAGTTAACTAATTAAATTATAATTACTGTATTATTCTCTAATCCACATCATTAACGAACGCGATTACGTTTTCTCTCTCGTTGATTCCTTCGTACCCCATAACCACGAACGCCCCTCCTTGTATAACTTGTCATCGCTCTACCTAGGCGTCGCTGGAGCCAACCACCCTGCTACCACTAAACTCGCCGCCTCCTTCCCTATTACCTCTGGCCAATCTCTCCCATTCTGTTTTCATATAACCGCTGTATTCACCCAAAAGGCGAATTGATACCGATTTTGTTCATGTTAACCATTTCACTGCCTCAAGCAACACCAAGCCATCGCACTAGTCCAGTTCGAACAGCCACCTCCCCAGCCTCATTCGACCTTTAGAGACGCAACCTCAATAATGCCTCCATCCCCATGAAAAAGCTTAAAACTCTGATCAAGCCCCTTCGAAACCATACCTCAGATCAACTCATAAATCCGACCACCATAGTCAATATCAGACGATCTGTCCAACATGAAAAATGTCGCCCCTCCTCTCTTCTATAACTTTGCTTCTGGCCCCCTTACCTCAAATCAACCAAATCACACGCAATTCAAGAAAATTCGAAACCTCTTTCTTGCTGTTTACGGCAATTTCTGGTCGCTACAGCCCACCATCGACCACCAAATTTTGGTTGTAGCTTCCTCTCACCACCCTCTCCAATTCTCCAGTTGACGACTTTTATCGATTCGCGAACGATTGAGAAGAATAAATTAATATGTGATTTCGGGTCTAATTGTAAAAATATGTAATGGCTGAGGTGATTAGGGCTTAGGGTTTGGAAAATTAGGGTGATATTTATAGTGTAGGTTTATATTAATTTATCCTTATGTGACTAGCGATAGAGTATTGAAAGTGACTAACAATATTTTATTTCATTTCTATCATCATTTCCAAAGGTTGTTTATTGATTCATATGCTCACATACAAACTCCATTCATGACGAGAATGGACGTCATGGTATAATTCGACATTACGGACCCGATGAAACTTGTTTCGTGGAAATCTGAATCAGTTTGCTCAAATAGTGCTTGTTTAAGTTTAAATGGTCGGTTTATTTACATTTAATTTTCATACACTCACAAAATAACTCCAATTGGCACGAAACTTGAAATCTAGTGATAAATTAGCTATTATGAATTTAATAAATTTTGTTTCATTGAAATCGGAGGTCGTATGAATAATGCCCCTTTTGAAGGGTCCAAATTAAATTAAAATAAATCAATTTTAAAACACCTCAATATACTACTAATAATTTATTATTATCAGACATATTCGAGCAGAATTTCATATTGTTCCAAAATAAATTATTCTAGGTAGAATTCCAAGTTAAATCGATATTAAATATATTTAAAACCCTTTTATTTTATATAATAAGTTGTTATGGTCTATAAACAAGTTCCATGGCAACCTTTTGAAAATTTAATTTAGACATAAAAAAATCTACAATATGAAACCTGAATTTTTCTCTTTTATTAGAAAATTATGATCTAATAGATTCGGGGGATTCTTGTTTTAAAGAATTTTGACATATATTGGGTTAGGGCTGTCAATGGGTCGTATCGGGTTGGATCAAGTCGGGTTTGGGTTGATTTATAAATGGGTTGGGCCAACCCGTTTATTAAACGGGTCATTTCACCCCAACCCTAACCCGATCCGTTTATGAACGGGTTGACCCGACCCAACCCATATAACCCGTTTAAAAGGGTCGTGTCATCGTTTTTTGTCGTGTTTACCCGTCTGATCCATTAGCAAATATTTTCCACTAATATAAAGAGCAAAAGAACCAAATCACCAATATGGAGCATTATTACAAAATCACCAACAGCCAACAAGTTACAAATTCACCAACAGGCAGCACAACTATAAAGCATGAAATCGCCATGTACAAAAATCATTTTACATGCATGAGAATATATGAGTATACTACATACATAAAATACTAACAGTATGGAAGAGATATAGTTGTTATAAGTAAAATATAACTAAAAGCATACGAGAATAAATTAGTGAAATATAACAGCTTACATAAGAATATATGAACATGCTGATTATAATCGGGTTTGGCGGGTCAAAATTGGGTTAGCAGGTCAACCCTAAACCCATCCGTTCATAAATGTGTCAAATTCAGGTTGACCCGAAAATGACCCATCAACTAAACGGGTCGGTTAACCTGCTAATTTCCGTGCGAGTTTCGGGTCATGTAGCAAATTAACAGCCTTATATTGGATCCCGTACATCCATATAAAGTTCAAAATGTAATATTATGACCTAAAGCGACGCTGCAGCTCGTTTTATAATTAAATTATAAATTATACGTTCAAATGTTGTTTAATAAACAAATTTGTTACAATAGTTCAACTATGAACTGAATAAAATCATTTTAAATTACCAATTCATATAAAACTGCAAATCCAACATATTCCCAAATATTTCATAATAAATTTGTTATTTTATTATTTATATTATTAAAATGTTCAAAACCATTGAATTCAAGTTATTAACAAACCCTTGTTTCATAACAAACCAATCCTCCATCCCTTTACTAGAGTCAATAAAGCTTTTGAGATATATGAGAAGATACTAAATTTAATGAATATAATTAAGGAAGAAAAATTACGATTGTACCAGCTACAAGAAAGGATCTCATGATAGTGATATGAGTCCGCACCACCCATCAATGCATGTTGTTCTCCGACTAACTATTACTCTCGATGATGAAGAAGTTAATGATTGTGAACTCATATTCAGTTATTTACATGGAAGTATGGAATAAATAGTGGAAATTGAATAATTATAGAATATTTGCCTTATATAACATGATGTGATTATTTAACTACTGTATTCGAAGAACCAATAACAGTAAATGCACTGGAACGATTAGAAAGCATACAAGTCGTTTCCCGAAATTCAAAAAGGTCATTCCACTAAGGGTTAGTTTGTCTGTTAACATAGTCCAATACAACTAACAGAAGCAACTTTCACTATGAAAGCGAAATTAATGCTTTTTCTAATTGATTTGCAACCATGATTTTTTACATTTCAGTTTAATTCGTTAATATAAAAACTAAATCTTTAACACACTATAAATACCTGGCAAACAATCAACGTATTTTACACTTTTAGATTTGGGTGAACGTGGAACAATGTATATATTTTCCATTAGCTTGCTGGTGCTTTGAATTTGGTTTTGCTAGTTCGTCAAATGTTAACAAGTGAAGATAAATAAATAAAATAAAAAGTTTATCCAGTCATCGGAAGTTGACATGGTCGAGTTGGTCTAAGGCGCCAGATTAAGGTTCTGGTCCGAAAGGGCGTCGGTTCGAATCCCATTGTCAACATCAAATGCCTAGTCTGAGCCATTTTGGGGTAAATGTGATGGCGCTATTTTTTCCCCAACGTCAACTGTTAGGGCTCAAGGTATCAACGCCGCCTTTTTTCCCCAATGTGCAACATTATAATTAAAGCTTATCTACCTATAGCTTTCGCCGTAAGCCATTACGGTTTCTTCTTGTTAACCCTTTGTTCGGCTCATTTTCACACGATAAACTATGTAATATTTATTTTTCCCCGACCTTCTTCTGCCAGCCGCTTAATTCATCACTTCTTGTAAGGCACCAAATCAATATTTCTGTTTTGCATATTTTGAACACATGTTCTGTAATTCTAATTTTGGTCCATTAGATATCCATATAAAATTTTAAAATGTCTTGTCTCTATCATGATAGTCACATGCAGAATTTTTATTCGTGCATCTGTAATTTACCTTGCTGCATTTTGACTAGTTTGTTTTATTTTTTCTTTGTTATGACTTAAAGTCAGCACATTGAATATTCTACTAAAATTAATTTAATTTTTGTCACATTAGGGAACTCAGAACTCTTGTGCAAAAAAACTCATTCTGGTACTAAATAATTTTTCCAGGACGTGTAATGATAGAAAACTCGTTGTGATAACTATTCACTAAGGGACTGACCCGATAAGTTAACAAGAAGCCAATTAGAGATGTTGGAATAAAATTCCATAATTTACTCCAAGTGTAAGTGGGAGATTGACAGAGTTAGGGATATTTCCAATGGGCAATCATAGAATTTGTTAGGTATATTTAACTCGTTGACGAATCTTGTCCAACAAAAGATATTTTCTATAATATAATTGATAATTGCATTATATTAATTAACTACTTTAATTAAATTTATATTTAATATAAAATCCTTAAATGGTGTACTTTGTGATAGTAGTCACAAATTGTTATGACCATGAGTAATATGTCACAATGAATATAAATATGTCATTTTAAATGTTCCTAATCACGATACATTAAGATTGGATATTGATGTATCTATTAAACTAGATTACATTATGCTCTTCAAATGTTGGGAAATGCATTGCTCATAACTGCAGGTAGCACTCCAAGCTTGCATACTGATATTTATTGGATAGTTGTAGTTCAGTTGGTAAATATAACTAAGGTCAAATAGAAAATATCAATGCTATTGGTGTACACGGTTCTCTTGATTTAATAATACTATGGATTTTTAATATAAAATATCTTCTTTGATTATAGCTAAATCATGACATGTCGTCCATTGTATAACTAGTGTAAGGTCGAATGGAAATATTGGAAGTGAAGAATTATTTAAAAAAGGATTCACCTCCTCAGTTATATGAGATTTTTGTCATGATCAACACAAATCAAAGTCTCTAATCGGAGCATGTCAATTAATAAAAATAATAATTTAACCATGAAATTTGCGTTAGGACTATAAAGTTGTATGTGGATGATACTGAATTTAGACCATTACCAAGTTTCGTAAGTCCAAAGTGATACAATTTATACGAAGATAATTGTTTATATAAATATCACAAACCGCTAGCACTTATTAAAATAAAATGAGATTTTATCGAGAAAGAATAAACGAAAAAATATGTCCATAATGTCACATCACTTACTAAGTGACGTGTAAACGTTAAAATTTGAATCGTTAGACATTAATTACTGATCGAATTTGCTTCCAACCGTTAGGCAACCAAACAATAATTTCTCTTAAGATCAAGCGATTTAGTTAGTTTATAATTATCATAAATTAATGAATAATTAATATGTATAAAGTACTAATTATAAATCTTGAACATGATTTGAGAAACAAATAATGTTACATATACTTATAATAGTTATAACTACATCTATCGATATATGATACTAATAAGCAATTAAATTCGATTTAATTGTGTAATATTTTGGTTTTGGCTTGAATGGGTTTAGAACCCATCATCAAGGTTGAAAATTTTGGTTTTGGCAAAGACTAGAGGTGGCTAAAACATAAGTGATGGGTTTTGGAGATGTATGGTGAAGACTAAGTGAGAATGGGTAAATCTGATTTATATGTTTTTCTCTTATGCAACTATAAATAAGAATCTATAAGCCTATTCTTCTCTAATGCTTTTGGTCGATATTTCTTCTCTCTTCTCTAGCCAAAATAAATCTACAAATTAGCTTCAAAATTCTCAAAGAAGATCAAGTACAATCAAATATTATTTGATAGTAAAAGGTAGTTGATTTCAGATCAGTTATCTGATGGATCAGGAGTCGCTTAAAGAAGATGATTCGTTGCTTCTACATTAACTTAAGGGATCATTGATTGGTAACTTTCATTTCATGTTACTGATATTATATCATCTTTCTACAGTATATAAATTGTACATCGTTTAAACTATATATATATATATAGTTATGTGAGATTTTTTGTAAGTACATGTAGTTGTCACAATTAGGTTGGTTGTCTTCATGATAGCTTATGTTTACAGATCAATTATTACTAAACTTAACTTTCCATTAATAAAATTGATAATTATTAACATACACATTCACACACACACACACGCACGCACGCACGCACGCACACACACACACACACATATATATATGTGTGTGTGTGTGTGTGTGTTTTTATTGTGTGTATGTATATTTAAATAATTTATTATATATGAAATTGATTTTGTTTTTTTATGTTTATCTATACTTATTATGAATTATAAACCCCAAAAAAACTTATATATGTATATGTATATTTACATGAATTATTAATGATTATATGAATTGTTTATTTATATAAAATTAATTAATATTCAATTACAATTTATTTTTTGAAAATTAATACGTCATATAAGAATAAAAATTTATGTTATAATTTTTCCATAAATATTTTATATTTTAAACATTAAGTCAAGATTTTGGCTTAAATGTATTTTAATTATTTAAGATTATATTCAAGTCAAAAAATATGAGACTTTTCTTGACATGTGTATTTGTGAGTCTAAATTTTCGTAAACTATAAAAAATAATTTTATTTTCTCGTTTGAATATTTTATACTAATTAATGATAGTAGAAACTATTATTCTGATCATTAATGATGTTTGATAAAAGATTAAATTAAATTTTCTTATAAGTAGTCAATTCTAAATTGGAATAAATTTTTTAAGTGAAAATTAAGGTTAAAGGGCTTATTTGTTCAAGGAAATAAGTTTTAAGAACAACACTTCTGACAAATTAGTTTTAAGGACAATTCTGCATGAAAAAGATAAAAGCGGTTATCTTTTTAAGTTGTACAGGAAAAATATAAAAACCGTTATTTTTATTTCTGTATAACGTAAAAAGATAACCGCTTTTATCTTTTTCGTGCAGAATTGTCCTTAAAACTATTTTTTCAGAAGTGTTGTCCTTAAAACTTGTTACCCTGAACAAATAAGCCCTTTAAGTGAAAATCTCCTTTTTAAAATCATTTAATATATGTGTGTCTATATATATATATATATATATATATATATATATATATATATATATATATTAACTTACTTTGTATTTATGTAAACATACACTAACCATTAAATTGCTTACTTATTATATTTATATTTATAAGAATATGCATATATATATAATTGTTGACGGCGAAAAATGTCGTAAACACCAAAAATTCCAATTACTAGGAATAGTTAATTTGGTTGCATAGGCAAGAGTAAAAAGTAGTGAAATAACACAAGAGATTTATAGTGGTTCGGCCTCGTGAGGGGCCTACGTCCACTTTGAAGCATTGTTGGAATATTATTGATCACAAAAGTTTACAAGGTTGAGACCCTCTCATGACATCCCATTACATTCATTTCAAAGCCATATGATGTCATCTTTAAGGCTATATGATGTCATCTCTAAGACATGATGTCATCATTATCATATATGATGTCATAATTATCATATATTTAATATACTAAGAAAATGACACTTTTGCCCTTCTTCTTCCTCAAAGGGGAGATGCCATTAATGGAGCTCTCTAAAGGTCCCGAGATCTCAAATTCCAACCCCTTTCAAGAGTGAAGTCATGGGGTATTTATAGGAGAGGGAGTAGGTAGGAGTAGGTGGGAGTAGGTAGAAATAGGGGACCACACCCAGAGTTTCGCACCTGGAGGCTGCACACCCGTAAATTTCGCACATGGATCCTACGCACGCTGGAAATTCACACCCGGGTCTGGGGTGCTAAATTTCACACATCGTGGGTGCGAATTTTCGCACCTCGTGGGTGTGAAATTCGCGCCCCACGGAGGTGCGAATTTTGTACCTCCTGGGATGCGAAATTTGCACCCCAGGGTATGAATTTCGCACCCCTAGGGGGTGCGAAATTCGCACCTCCCAGGGGTACGAAGTTCGCTTTATGAGGCGCGCGAAGACTGCATGAATAGGTGGTTGGGGAGCCTGAGATCCAGGCTTATGAGTCTAAGGGATTCGAGGCCTTGGTGCAGAAACGTGTTTGGGGTGCTGTGAGGTCTCTGTTGGCGTGATCCCTCTTCATCCTGTTTCCTTCGCTCCTAAGCATCCCTTTCGGCTTTAGTTCCACGCGATGCGTTGAGTCGAGCGTGTCTTGTGTACTTTTGGGAACCGAACTAAAAAGCTAGTCAACATTTGCCCCCCAAAGTATGTCTTGTGTCTACATGATGTGCTTCGGATTGGTTGAGGTAGTAATTGAGTTGGTGGTTTATCCTATCGGTCGAAGGAAAACACATGTTAGTTGACAGGTTCGTTCGCTGAAGGATTGCGAGCGAGACGTCGCTGGTGTGGCGCCTGCTAACGTCGCTAAGTATTCGCAGTGCGTTGCTTCCGCGTGTTTGCAGGGATCAATATACGCATGGAATACGTGTACATGAGCGCGCAGCGTGAAGCTTCGAACCCGGGGGTTCCATTTTTCCTTCTCTCTCTTTTTTTATAGGGCATGAAATTTCGAACCATAGGGGTTTGAAATTTTAAACCGCAAAGGTTCAAAATTTTGAGAATCGGAGGTTCGAAATTTCGAACCCAGGAGGTTCGGAATTTCAAATTTTCGAAACCTAGAGGTTCGAAATTTCGAACTCGTGGGTTCGAAATTTCGAACCCGTAGGCTCGAGGTTCTAGGGAATGCCAAGGGACTTTTTCTTTTATTATAAATAGCCCCCCTTCACTTTTTCCCTTCCATTTATTTTCTGCCTTCACCGCCATTGTTGTAAAAGCTTCAGAACTATTATTTTGAACCAGATATAGTTAATGGCTGGGGCTGAAAATCGAGGAGGAAGTAGGTCGAAGGGCTGAGACTTGGAGGAATAGTTCGACGCGAGGGAGAGAGGTGGAGGCTTCGAGCCAGGTTGGAAGTTCGAACCCTCCTGGGGTTCGAATTTTCGACCCTTTGGGGGTTCAAAATTTCGAACGTCCGTGGGTTCGAGTTCATGAACCCTCAGGGCTCAGATTTTCGAGTCTGGAGGGTTTGGATTTTCAGACCTCTAGGGGATGGGTCTTTGCACCTCTAAGGCTCGAAATTCCAAACCTCGAGGATTCGAAATTTCGAACCCTAAGTGGTTCGAATTTCCAAACCTCTGGGGGGTCGGAGTTCGAACATCTAAGGCTCAAAACTCCAAACCTCAAATTTTCGAAATTTCGAACCCCGAGTGGTTCGAATTTTGAGATTTCCAGGGGTCGGAGTTTCGAACCTCTAAGGCTCGAAATTCCAAACCTCGAGGGTTCGAAATTTCGAACCTTGAGGAGTTCGATTCTTCGAGTCTAGGAGGTTTTGAATCTTTTGAATTCTGAAGTGGGCTAGAGCCTCTGTCGCCTATCGCGGTTTTTGGGTTTGCTGCTAGCCCAACTGCTCTGTGTCATGCCTTAACAGGGTGTTGTTCCCCTTGTACAGGACTTCAATCTCCCAACTGCCCACCTTTAGTGTAACACCCCTCTCGAAAAGCTAACACAAAGATCTTTTAGCACAGTGGTTAGTGCATGGTGTTGCTTTTCGAGAGGTCGGGGGTTCAAATCTCGTGGTTGTCACATTTGGTATCAGAGCCTATACCCAGCCGGAATTGTGTGTAATGCTGCGGATGTCGATCGATGCGGTACTGATGCGGGTTACATACACAATGCCTGGGTGATGAGTGATATGAGACAACGAGGACGTTGGGCTCTTTAAGGAGGGTAGTCTGTAACACCCCTCTCGAAAAGCTAACACAAAATCTTTTAGCACAGTGGTTAGTGCGTGGTGTTGCTTTTCGAGAGGTCAAGGGTTCGAATCCCGTGGTTGTCACATTTATATTTACATATTAATTGTATACTTGCGCGCTTGGCGCCCATGCGTATGATGATAGTCAGTAGACAGGGATTTGAGTTTTTCACATAGGATAGCGCATATATTTGAATTGTGACCGAACTTGTTGGACTGTTTTAATTTCCTCTGTACATCTTAATTTCGCATGACACCGCATGCACCTGTTAGTTTTAACCAACACGAGGGATACAGGTTATTCCAATACGATGTCTAATACTAGTGTGTTAAAGTATAACTAGCCACACAAACAAGATCAAAGGCTTGGAAAATCCTTGAAGCCGAGGCTTCCCTATCATCGTCACATACATCTGATTCTACCAATAGCGGTAGCTCGAGTGGCAACGAGCTTGAGACCACTGAAGGATCCGTTCCTTCTCAAACGGCTAGTTCACCCGAAGTATCCGATCATGGGAAAAAATTGAGAGGCTACATTCTTTGGTCGTAAATGAAGAGGTTGAGAATGTGAATATTATTAATGAAGATGCACCGGCGGGCCTAGTAGCCACGGATATGTTGCCCGATGCCGTTATCTTGGAAAATTCGACAGACTCGGTACCGTCACACATGGATGCTACAACAGTTAGGAAAATGGCGCTGCGATTCAATATACCGGAGGGCGATGTCCATGCACCAGGAGAGGGTGGCAGGGCTCATGCACCGCCCGAGGGTTTGACCGCTTGGAACAGGAAAGCTTGTTTTGCAGGATGCGTGCCCCGAGCCAATGACTTCATTTGGGACACGCTATCCTATTTCCACCTTGCACCATCGCAACTGCATCCAAATGCTTATTCATCGCTCTTAGGCAATTATGTTCTATACCGAGAACATTTGCACATGGAACCCAGTGGAGAGGACATTTGGTATTTTTTTCATTTTGAGGAGAACATCTAGCGGATCGCCTTCCCAGTGGTTCCTGGAGGCGACAGCCGCCACTAAATTCTTCATCAGGAAGTGGCCCAGGCTATCTGTGTTCAAACAGGAATGGTTCTTTGTGCGTTGCCTTTTGGATTTGCAAGGAGGTGGATAGAAGGAAGTAAGTACTTTCAAACTTTGCTTCCTATTGTAAAGTTCTTGTAGCCCGTCTCTCATCATTATTCTTTCTTGATTGCGGCAGGGAATCCAGAGGCACCCTCCGGTAATGTGTACAAGCAGTGTATTAACGCCTTGCGGGCAATTCCCGAAGAGTCTTGCAAAACCGATACTTTGACAAGTCAAGAACGCCTTCGCCATGCGGGGTTGCTTCCTGATGATCGGGTTATAATTATGCCTGCAGTGACGAGCAGTGTGACAAAAAAGTGGTGGTGAAAAGCTCGGTAACCCCTGGTCAGAAAAGATGCCCTCTGTAGGGCTTAGGCTGAAGAAGGTTGTTAAGTTCCAAGCGGAGTTGGTGGAGATGGGGATGGCGGTGAGGAGGCTGCAGCTGGAGATGATGGCCCATTGAATGCTCCCGTCCCGCCCTCGGCAGGAGAGGTGGGGGAGGGAGAGTCGATTAGGCCATTGTCTCCAGTGACTTCTCCTGGAGCTACCACTCCACTTGAGGACGAGCGCCAGATTAATGGCTTGAATAAACTTGACCTAGAAGTATCCCTACGGTTGACTCCGGCCATCATGGACGAATTAGCTCTTGCTGCGGAGGGGTTAACTCCTTCGAGCGGATCACAATCTGGTTTGTTGAGAGAACACTTAGGGCATATACTCATTACCACTGCATAACATAGCGGCTTATCTGAGCGTGCGACTTAACTGACTTTTCTTCATTTCTTTGACAGGTGATATGGTTTGAGGGCGTGGAGGACGAGGCTATGGTCATGGAGGTCGCCAACACCCTAGGAATCCTTTCTTTAAGGGTTTTAGAAGAGGGACCAACTTGTATGATACTCCATCCCCGCCAGGTCGCGGTAGTGAGTACTGAGGTGGGGATCGATCTCGACGATCTCCGACTCCTCCTCCGATTCGGGTGTCCGAAGGAGATTCTCGACTTAACTTGGAGAGGTTCCAGGCATCCGCCTTTGACCGCTACTTCAAGTACAGCAGCTCCTGCCCTATTCTAGTTACCCAAAGAAGGGAGACACCACTCGACCAACAAAGATCGGAGAGGGCGACTGTAATCGGGACGCGGGAACTAGCAACCTCTAAGCAACAAAGGCTTACTTTGGAGGAACGAAGGGCATGGTTGAAAACGACTTTCCCTCAACACTACTTTGATGAGCTGATGGTCCTTCCAGATCTCCGCCCGCCTCCCGCTAGGGACTCCGGAGAGATCTAGATGCATGTGAAGGAAGCATACCACCAGGCTGACGAGCTTACCGCCTATTCCTTTCATCAATCGGAGCTGATCAAGAGGAAGAACATGAAGAGCACGAATCAGAAGTTAACTATTGATGCAGAGCAGACCATCATCGTTCATCTAAATGCAGACATAGTTGAGTTTTCTTTTTTGTACCATGGGCACATTGTCGTTCATTCCTGTATCTTTAAATGCTAACTCGTGAATCTCGTTGATGTAGCTGAGATAAAGGAAGGGTATGAGGCACTCAAGAGGGAGGTAGATTACTCCCGCTCCGTTTTCACAGAAACTATAGCCGACCTAACAACCCAGAACATGACCCTAAAGAGGGACAAGGCCGAGGTAGATAAAGTATGCACCAATCTGGAAAGGGAAAACGCGAGAGTCTTCGACTTCCAAAATGACAACAATACTCTGAGAGCGAAGAATGACAGCCTGAAGAGGCAGTTTGAGGAAATGAAAAAGGCCAAAGAGGACGCGGAGGCAAGTAACCGGGATGTGTTGGGAACGATGGATGGATTGAGAGCAGCCCATCTGAGAGAGGTGGAACAACTGAGAGAGGAGTTGGAGGATATAGAATTCCGGGTACAATCATTTGTGGAGGAAGATATTCGGAACATGTATGTTAACGTTCGGAGATTTCATGGACTCTCGTGGGTTGACGATTATCCCCGGGAACTAGCTCGGACTTGGGAGAGGTTGGTTTCGTATGAAGCGTATTTGCGCCAAGTGGATGTCGGGTCCTTGGACGAATGACAGCTTATGATTGATCTCTTGACCGCTGAAGAGCGCGAGAAGCTGGAGGAGGGTAAGAGGTTATTGCTTGAGGATGCCAAGAGAGAGAGAGAGACTGCAGAGGCTCACTGCCGAGAAAGGGAAGGCTCCCAGCATGTTTGAGAGCCTTATGGAGGAAGAAGAGGTGGTTGACGGGCAGAGTGTGGCTATACGAGGCCCAGTGGAGGCTGATGTGCCTTCGATGGCTGCTATGGTAGAGGCCCAAAAAGCAAAAATAGTGGCTAAGAGTGAAGAGGTGGAGGAGAAGCAGAGGCATGATGAGGCTGCCAGGAAGGAGGTCCTAATAAAGACCAGGCAGGTTGTTGAGGCGAGCGCCGTTGAGACGGTTGCGAAGAGGAAGGCCGATGAAGAGGCCGAGAAGAAGAGGGCTGATGATGAGGCCCGGAAGAAAAGGGAGGATGAGGAAGCACAGCAGAGGGCTACTGAGTACATTGAGAAAACCAAGGCTGGTGATGTTACGCCGCATAAGTCCCAGAAGCTCATTGCGTGGCGGGCTGCCAAAGAGGCCAAGGAGAAAGCTAAGCGGGAAGTCAAGGCGGTCCCCAAGAAGAGTGACGCTATGGTCGGCCTCGCTGCTAGGAGTGCCCCCAAGCTTATGCTGCATGCTACCCTTATTGATATTACCGAGGTTTCTAGTGGCGATGGGGCAGACGAGAGACGCCTTTCATTTTCTCATGAATCGACTACTTCTCAGAAGGGTCGAGGAGGCAGGAGCAAGCCAGGGAAGAAGAGGCCTAGGTGCAAAGAATGAACCATCGAGCGCTGAATCTACAAAAAAGTCGAAGCACAAGAGGAAGAAACATGATTAGTGTTAGTAACCTAAGTAGGAGTTACTGTTCATTTTCGTAGTGTAGGCCGATAGTTTATGCGAGTATGGCCCTCGCTTTTGGTTTTTCAAGACATGGTTTGGTTTTCATGTACACCCTGTCATTAGAAAGAAAGATGATAGACACGTAGGTTGTCTTAATGTGTGTGTGTGTAGAAGTTAAATATGAATTAGTAAAGATCACAATTTGTGTTAAGTGTTTGGATGTTCTTCTCATGTTTTCCAGCGTCCTGTACTTGCATAAGCATACTTATCGTTATACTTAACAAAAAAACGATTGTATACCACGCTCTGGGTCAATTATTCCAGAGGGATGTGATTGAGCGCAGGCTTCTAGTAAGTTTCCCTCATCTCAGGAAACCCATAATTTGCGAAGCCAGGCTGAGTGCCTGCTGTTTTGGGTTGCCCGTGGTTAATACCAAGTGTAACGAAGACGTATGACGTCGCGTTGTGCGGTCCGTCTGGTGTATGGCTCTCCCGTCATTAATCGGGTTGAGGCGAGCCGCAGGCATCGTTTATTCGCCTAAGAAGAGAAGACCGGATCATCAGCCCATAGGGTCTGATCGTGGCCATGGGCTACCCCTTAGCCTTGAGAGCTTCAGAGAAGAAACGATTTAAGGGTCGGTCTCGCTGCTGCGCCAAGATTCAACCCGTACCCATAGCCAAAGGAGGGACTTACATCACTCCTGCCTGGCTGTTGGGTGGCCCCAAGTCGCTTAGGACTTGGGCATGGAATGATTTATCCTCGGTCTCGGGACGGGGCCGAGATTCGAGTTCATGTTTATTTATACTCAGTTGCGCCACAGGCTGGCAACTCGAGTAGTGTTGCCAGCTCCCGTGCTCGGGGTGTCGGTAATAGCCATTGTGTTTTGGCCTCGAGGTTGGTTCGAGACTTGGATGGCGGTACCAACTCCCATGCTCGGGAGCCGATACGGAAACCGACTGTTTGAACTTAAGCTAGTTCTCAAGATTATTCACACATAACACGCGTGGAGTAAACACAAATAAGAAGAGATGGGAAGTTGAACATCATTTCCACTAATAACTTTGGCAATAATAGCATTTACAATGCATCAAATTGCTAGGAAACAAAACATTGTTGGAAAGCATAAAATAGCTATGCACTAAGTTATGTAAAGTAGAGGCGGAGATGTTCACTGTTTCATGCCCTTGGGAGTTCAGCTCAGTCCACGGTCGCGAGTTTGAAATATCTGTTGCTGAGCTTCCATTTTATGGAGTACGGACCTTCCCAACGAGGAGCGAGGCATGTTGGTGGAGGAAAGATCCGCTTTAGGACGAGGTTGCCAACGTTGAGGTCCTTATGACAGATCCTGGAATTGAAGTATCGGGAGACTCGTTGCCGTTGGGCAGTAGCTCGGAGATCAGCTTCGTTCCTTTTTTCTTCCAGCAAGTCAAGTGACCCTAAAAGTAAATCTTGGTTTTTTTTGATCAAAATAGGTGACTAAATGAGATGGAAGCTTGAGATCAATGGGAATGACGGCTTCTGATCTGTAGGCAAGGGCGAAGGGAGTATGTCTGGTTGATGTCTTGTGGGTGGTTTGGTATGCCCATAGGGCTAGTGGAAGTTCATCTGCCCACATGCCCCCAGCCTTTTCTAGGCGCTTCTTAATGACGAACTTAATAACTTTGTTGACCCCTTCGACCTTCCCATTGGCTTGAGGATGACCCACTGCCGAGAATCTCTTTTCAATGTTGTGCCTTTGGCAGAAGGCTTTGAATTCGACTCTCTCGAATTGAGTGTCGTTATCAGAGATGATAGCTTGAGGGACCCCATATCGAGTAATGATGTTGCGTACAACGAAGTTGATCATCTTCTTGGTGGTGATTGTGGCGAGAGCCTTGGCCTCTGCCCATTTAGTAAAATAATCAACTGCGACGACGGCGTATCGTGCCCCGCCTCTGGCCATTGGGAGAGTTCCAATGATGTCGATTCCCCACATGGAGAATGACCATGGGCTGATCATTTTTGTTAACTCCATAGGCGGGGCTCTCGGGATCTTTGAGAAATGCTGACACTTCTTGCACTTGCGAGCATAGTCTGCGGCGTCTTGATCGAGCATGGGCCAATGATTACCATGTCTGAGTATTTTTCTGGCCAGGGTTTTCCCTCCCATATGGTCGCTGCACTCCCCTTCATGTACATCGGTTAAGACTTTGGGGGCATCATGATGGGCTACACATCTGAGCAATAGGACGGAGAAACCTCCGCGGTAGAGCACCCCATCCATAAGAAGACAGCGAGCCGATTAACAGATGAGCGCTCGTCTTTCCTTGTAGCTCCTCGGAAGGGTCCCGTGCTGTAGGTAATTCTTGATTGGAGTCATCCAAGATTCTGGTTTAGGTTTGGCATTCATAGCCACCTCGATCTGAATTTTCTTGATACTAGGGGAGTTGAGCACTTCGACGGGGGTGAATCCCAAGCAGATCCTTGTAGCTTGCTGGTTTGGATAGCGAATCTGGTTTTTCATTCTATTCTCGGGGTATGTGAGTGATGACGAAGTGATCGAGGTAAGTGAGTAATTCTTGAACCTTGGTTAAGTACAGGGCGAGTCGTTCCTCCTTAGCTTGACATTCCCTTTGTACTTGACGCACGATGAGTTGTGAATCGGAGAAGATTTGGATTGTCTTTAGTTTGAGCTCGATCGTGATTCTAAGTCTGGCAATCAAGGCCTCATATTCTGCATCATTGTTGGTAGCAGGGAAATTCAGCTTCAGCGCGTAGCATGTCAGGCATTCCTCGGGGGTGATGAATACGACTCCGGCCCTAGAGTATTTGTTGTCGGAGGACACGTCCACGAACAATTTCCATTGAATACCGGGAGTTTCCATGTTCTCTGCCGGAGTTTCCTCAGGGGCAGTACTATGAAGTCAGCGAGAGCTTGGCCGAGGATGGCTCGGCGGGGAATGAACGTTATCTCAAATTGGCTCAACTCCATACTCCACTTCAATAGTCGTCCAGACGCTTTGGGTTGTTGTAGGACCGGTCGTAGTGGCTGATCAGTGAAAACCGTTATTGGATGAGACTGGAAGTATGGTCGAAGTTTCCGAGAGGGAATGAGCAAGCAGAATGCCAGCTTTTCCAACTTCGAGTAATTCTTCTTTGCCTCTGTCAATCGTTTTCTTATGTAGTAGACGGGCCATTGGATGCAGTCCTCGAGGCGGATTAATGCTGAGTTGATTGCCTGCATAGAAACAACCAAATAAATGTATAAGTCCTCATGGTCTATGGGCTTAGATAGGAAAGGTGGTCGCTCTAAGTGATCCAGAAGTTCTTTGAATGCATAAATGCATTATAGGATCCACTCGAAATTGTGTTTCCCTTTTTGAAGTAAATCGAAGAAAGGAATGCACTTGTCGGTGGCCTTAGATATGAACCGACTTAAAGTGACGACCTTTCCATTTAAACTTTGGACATCCTTGATGTTCTTGGGGATTCGGATGTCCCGAATAGCTTGGATTTTTTTTCTGGATTGACTTCGATTCCCCGGGAGTTAACGATGAAACCTAAGAATTTTCCTGAAGAGACTCCGAAGGAGCATTTCAAGGGGTTGAGTTTCATGTCGTACCGGCGGAGGATATCGAACATTTTAGAAAGGTCGTGGGCATGGCCATTTGATTCTTTAGATTTTACCAACATGTCGTCCATGTACACCTCCATGGACTTTCCGATTTTGTTTTTAAAGAGTCAATTAACCATTCGCTGATAAGTAGCACCGGCATTCTTGAGGCCGAATGACATGACACGATAGCGGTAAAGTCCGAGGTATGTTATGAAGGAGGTATGATCCTGGTCGCGAAGGTTCATTGGGATTTGATTGTATCTTGAGTAGGCGTCCATGAAAGATAGTAATTGGTATTTGGCAGTTGAATCAACAAGTCGGTCGATCTTTCGGAGTGGGAGGCTGTCCTTTGGGCATGTTTTGGTTTAAATCAGAGAAGTCGACGCACATTCGCCATTTACCGTTGGCTTTTTTGACTAGGACCGGATTGGAGACCCATTCGGGGTAGTCGGCTTTGCGAATAAAGTTGTTATTCCTCGAGTGCTTTGGACCTTTTGGGTCCTAAGAAGCAGCGCTTCTTCTTGATCGAAGGCATCGTGGGATCGATGCTTAGACAATGGCATGCGATCGCAGGGTCGATGCCTCTCATATCGGTGTGAGTCCATGCGAACACATCCAAATTTGCCTTCAATAAATCTACAAGTTCTTCTTTGATTACGGGATGGAGTTGTGATCCTATCTTCAGCACCCTTGATGGATCATCGGGAATAACGGGAATATCTACTGTAGATTCGACCGGGGTAGCCCGCTCGTACTCGGGCTCTTTGTCCTTCCGTGGGTCGAGGTCTTTGGAAAGAAGGCAATGGCACCTGAGCCAAGGCCCAGACGCCGCTGATTGCTATGCTGAAATAGTCTTGGCGCAAGAAGGCATGGGCACTGCTATTCCTTTATCCTTATTGCGCGCATTCTTCCATTATATTGCATAACATTCACTAGTGTTTACTTGGTCGCTTTTGACTGCTCCAATCCCGTTTTCTATTGGAAATTTCATTAGGGGAGGCCATGGCGACATGTAGACCCGAAACTCTATGAGAAAAGGGCATCCAAGGAAAGCGCTGTAGGGGAATCAATGTCTATAACCACAAAAGTGAGATTTGGACACGGCTCCGATCCCCTCGCCTAGTTCCACAGGTAAGTCGATCATTCCCACTGGGGAGCTAGCAACCCCATTGAAGCCATGGATCGTGGCGCGGCATGGCTTTAAGTCATTTGGTTCTAACTTCATCTGGTCGTAAGCAGATTTGAAAATGATGTTGACTGAGCTTTCAGAATCGATCAATACCTTTCGGACAGAAGAGGCACCGATCTGAGTCGTGATAACTAGTGGATCGGTGGTTGGGATTTTCACCCCAGTAGAATCTCTTTCGCTGAAAATGATGTCATCCCGCATGATCTTTTGGAGCTTGGCTGGGACGGATTCGTTGGGTATGGAGCAAGTTTCATAAGTAGCATGCTTTATTGAACTAACATTCTCTTCCATTTTTCGGAAGCTGTCATGTATGGGATAAGGTCCACCACATATGGTGTCGATTACGATCCCACACCTTCGGTTAGATGGACCTAGAGCTGCCTTGGTGGATGCCTGAGGCTTTGAATTGGCCTCGAGAAGAAAAGGTTCTTGGACATATTGCTCCGGTTGCTTCTCACGGATGAGATTTTTGATCGCGTCCCTAAGTTGGTGACACTCATTGGTATTATGGTCGTATACGTCGTGGTATCGACAGTATCTTCCGGTATTTTTCTCGAGGTCAGTTGACTCCCTGGCGCGCGGCTTCTTGTACGACAAAGTGTTGCATGTCTCCAAGTAAATTGTTTCTATATCCTCGTTTAGTGGGGTGTATGTATTGAAGGCTCGGTAAGGCTGGGCTTTCTTGGCTTGGTCGAGGCATGATCGTTGTTTCGGCCACCTTGCCTACCATTGTTCAGTCTTTGCCTGTTGGGATTTGCCCCTTGTTCTGATCAAAGGATCTCCTACTTGTTTTCTTCTGAGGTTGTTATTTGCAGTGCCTGCTTGAGAGTCATTGAGACGACTGGTTGCGGTGAGTCGGTTCCGTCTCGCCTCTTCTTGGCATAAGTACTATCTCGCCTTCTCATAGAAAGCGTCGAGGCTTTTTGGCTACTTCCGGTCGATCCATGCCCAAAATTCGGAAGTAGGAAGGGCACCTTTTGCTAATTGAAAGAGTATGGTGCGAGGATCCGGATCTTCAACCTCGGCGAGGGCGACATTGAACCGGAAGAGGTAACTTTTGAGCGACTCAGCGGATCCTTGGTATAAGTTGGAAAGGGTGAGGGCATTTTTTGGAGTCGGTATATGCATCCTGAATTGTTTGACCAAATGTGTCACTAACTGACCGAAGTTGTTAATGGAATCAAGTGGGAGGCAAGAGAACCATAACAAAGCAGTCCCTGATAAGAAGACTGGGAAACGCTTGCATTTGACTGGATCGTTGCTCTGGCTCGAGTCCATTTGCCATTCATATCGATTAAGGAAGGCACAGGGGTCCGTGGTGCCGTCATAGAGTGGCATTTGCGACATGCTGAAGCGTCACGGCCATTCAGCTTCGTTTACCCTTCTTGTGAAGGGGTTACGCCTAATGTGCGCTTCCCATGAATCGTGCACATTTCCTCGCATTTCCCTCATAATTCTTCAGATCATGTCGGAAAGATAAATCGGATGGGGTCCGCCATTGGGACCCACGGCTTTTAACGAGGTTCCGGAGTACTGTTGCAAGGGCGTCTTCTATGATGGACGTCCGGATCGTCTTCCTCCATGTCTTCGACAACTATGATTGGGTCCTGGTGCGGACAGTAAGGTGGAGCAGGGTGATGCAGATTCTGTTCTGGAGGAACGCGGGACGTTGGAATAGCAGGCCCATCGCCCTGATTAGCGATCGTCGGGTTGTGTCGTGGAAGTGGTTGGTTAGTAGGACTTAGTCCGTCATTGATGATCAAGCGAGAGCGGTCTCGGTATTGTGCCCCCTCGCTATATGTGACTGTAGTTCGGTCTCCGTTGTCGTTCCCATTGTCGTTGGCGTAGCTATTGCCATTTCCGTTATCGAGGGCATTGGTATGGGCGACGATGTTGTTGATGAGGCTAAACCTCCTCCTTTGATGCGGGCCCCTCGACTCGGAAGATGAAGTTTTCGAGATAGTTGGTCGGGGTCGAGCGTTGTTCCGAGTTATTGGAAGTCGACCGACTATGCGCTGACTTTTTTGAAGTTGTCGTATAAGGTCGATATTATTCCTTAATACTTGATTAAGCTCGACCGTTGTGTTCTGATATTTTTCATTAAGAGTGCGGATTTGAGCTTGTTTTGCAGGTGCTTCGGGGTCCACAATCGGAGGGACGGTTTCATTAGTGGCCAGGATGTCCGCCGGTTGAGGTTGTTGGGATGTACCGGCCTCGACTGCGGCTGAAGAGCCGACCATTGCATTCTTTGGTCGCTTTGCCATCATGAGCGGACTCGATGGCAGGTTTAGCAAGGAACCTCAAGCTCGTCTTGGGTCGAGATGACAATGTGCGACAGAGGCGCAAAATCCGAATTTTCTCAGTGAAAGCATCAAATGTTGACGGCAAAAAATGTCGTAAACACCAAAGATTTCAATTACTAGGAATACTTAATTTGGTCGCACAGACAAGAGTAGAAAGCGGTAAAATAACACAAGAGATTTATAGTGGTTTGGCCTCATGAGGGGCCTATGTCCACTTTGGAGCATTGTTGGAATATTATTGATCACAAAAGTTTACAAGGTTGAGACCCTCTCATGACATCCCATTACATTCATTTCAAAGCCATATGATGTCATCCCTAAGCTATATGATGTCATCTTTAAGGCTACATGATGTCATCTCTAAGACATGATGTCATCATTATCATATATGATGTCATAATTATCATATATTTAATATACTAAGCAAATGACACTTTTGCCTTTCTTCTTCCTCAAAGGGGAGATGCCATTAATGGAGCTCTCTAGAGGTCCCAAGGTTTCAAATTCCAACCCCTTTCAAGTGTGAAGTCATGGGGTATTTATAGGAGAGGGAGTATGTAGGAGTAGGTGGGAGTAGGTAGAAATGGGGGACCACACCCAGAATTTCTCTCTTGGAGCCTGCACACCTGTAAATTTCGCACCTGGAGCCTGCGCACGCTGAAAATTCGCACCTAGGTCTGGGGTGCAAAATTATGCACCTCGTGGGTGCGAAATTTCGCACCTCGTGGGTGAGAAACTCGCGCCCCACGGAGATGCAAAATTCGTACCTCTTGGGGTGTGAAAGTCGCACCCCAGGGTACGAATTTCGCACCCCTGTTGGGTGCGAATTTTGCACCCTGCTGGGTACGTATTTCGCACCCTATTCGGCGCGAATTTTGCACCCCTAGCGGGTGCGAAATTCGCACTTCCTGGGGGTACGAAGTTCAGTTTATGAGGCGCGCGAAGGCTGCATGAATGGGGTGTTTGGGGAGCTCGAGATCCAGGCTTATGAGTCTTAGGGATTTGAGGCCTTGGTTCGGAAATGTGTTTGGGGTGCCGCGAGGTCTCTATTGGCACGATCCCTCTTTATCATGTTTCCTTCGCTCCTAAGCGTCCCTTTCGGCTTTAGTTCCACGCGATGCGTTGAGTCGAGCGTGTCTTGTGTACTTTTGGGAATCAGACAAAAAAGCCGGTTAACAATAATGAAATCGTTATTTTGCATTAAAATTAACCAATTTTATATATACATACACATATGTAAACATACATGTATGAATTTGTTTTACAATGTTTTGAAACATATTTTATGATATATATAATTTATATATTATAGTATTTATATATTATACATATGCACATATTTGGACAACATACAACACATACAAAATGAGCTAATGTATACGTTGCATTATAAATCTCATCATTAATATACATGCACATTATACCCATCATGGATAGTATGGTTACACATAGACAAACACATTGTATGTAAATTAAATAAAATCAAATTAAATGTATATAACAAAATATGTAAATTTAAATTAAATGCATAGTTTTATTTAAACAAAATTTAGAAATGCTCTAACTAATTTAGATTTCGTAGGCCCAATAAAGACTCAATATGATATACTTTTGAAATTAATCATCACTTCTACTGCATAATGACCTAGTTCTAACATCGAATACAGTGGAGATCACGGCATATGTACATTTTCATATATATTTATTATTTAAGTATATTAAGTTTATTTTAGTGTTCCTCCTTCAATTTTTACGTTTATACTATCAATTCGATTATTACATAATGTTAATGTTTACATTAATAATAATTATATAATAGTTTTAAGGATAACATTAAACTAATTAAATCTTTAATTAATTATTAATTTAATTAACATTATATATTATTTTAATGTAATATTTATATTAAATGTTCATTTCATAGCATAGCTTTATAGTATTACACGTATATCATATATATGTTGTTAAATCAAAAATTGATTTTATATTAAATTCATTTTCAATTCATATATCCGCATACGTATCCATCATATATATATATATATATATATATATATATTGCTAATTGGTACATCACATATATATATATATACACACTCACACACATGTGTGTGAGTTTGTATGCACACGTGCACGCGTAGCACGATATTCCATGCATGGTATAACATATTCATATATTAATATCGGGATTTATAGATGATAGACATCCTAGCTCAACCTATATGTATTGTATGTTTTCCAAATACGTGTATATGTTTATAACTATTATATGCTTAAATATCCAAGTAATATATGTATATATATTATGGGAAAATATAAAAAATATATATATGTATGTATGTACATAAAATAGCATTAAATATTAAATAAACACACATTTACGTATAAGATATAAATTTAATTAATTTTTAAACATACACACGCATAACTACAAATATATTTATAATATTTATACTGATTCAATGTTTGTTACTGGTTCATTGTATCTCATTGCTCCCTTTTCCAAAAACCATGCCAAACCTTCTTATGCATAAGATAATAGTGCTTTAAATGTGTTATCCCCTTCAATTCCTCTTGACTTTCCTGATTGATTCAATTTTAAATAAAACTCTACTGCGTCCACTTCATCTCTCAATTTGACTCCAAAATTCAACTCTCTTTCCAAATCTACCATCACTTCCATCCCAAATTCAATCCACTGCGTCCACTGCTTGCATTGTCTCTGATTCAATCCACAGCAGATCTCCTTTTAGTAGAAGGAATAATACAATAGATTCCTCCCAGCCCTGGTTATCCAATGTTACACAACATTAGTGCCTGGAATATTAGAGGTGCTCACTATAGTAAGAAACTTGAACAATTGAAAAATCTAATTAAAACTCGAAATTTACATCTCTTTGCCATTCTTGAAACTAAACTTAACGCATAATTTACATATCCCTGCCATTTTGAAAATCTAATTAAAACTCATATATTATTTGAACATTTCATAATCAATTAAAAAGTATCTAATTTTAATGTAGTTATAGGAAAAAATTCAAAGATCTTTCTGTATTTGAAGAACTAAGTCGTTTGTTGTTTTATGACGCATGAGAATAATGTTTGATGAATATAATTCTAGCTCTGATCGAGGACACATAGCTAGAATGGGGAAAATGTGATACTTTAAACAAATGTTTTAAAGGTTATAAGTTCGATCTCTTGAGACATCATAAAGACGCACGATGCCATTAGGTCGAGTGCACTTTTGTTTGAGTGTTATGTAAAAAAAGAAAAAGAAAAAAAGACATCACAAAGACTGCTATGCTTGAATAGGGAACCACTCATGTTTATATATATATATATATATATATATATATATATGTATGTGTGTGTATACGTGTGTGTGTGTGTGCATATGTATGTATGTGTGTATACATATATATATACACATACATACATACACACAGTTATATATATATATATATATATAAATTCTCTGTACTCTCTTTGTTCATCCATTACTAATTTGGGACATAAGAGTGATATATAAGGAAGTTGTCGCTTATAGGAATGCAATCTAATATTGTTGTTTTTCCCTTTTCATTTTATAAATTTATGGTTTAATTACATTTGATTATTGGATTTTTATCAGTTCTAATTTATGATAGATAATCATATCATCAAATAAAGTTTTTTATTCTGATTCATGAGTTATTGTGAATGTTTTCTCATAAAGATGATGGAGCAATGGGTAGTTCATGATAAGATTGAGCTGCTAACTGTGGTTGTGCTTAGCTAACAGCGTTTTCTCAAGCTAATAGCATGCGCAGAAGCCAAGTTATTACTGTGGTTATGTGAAGTACCAATTGCCTTGCTCTTTGAAAATATGATGAATTTTCTTTGCAAAGAAGTACTAAAGGTTTTAAGATATTAGTCGTTAGATTGCTTGTTGTGTTCTAAATTTTCTAAGTGTGACTTATTACTAGTATATATTGCTAAGTGGATGCTCACATATTCTAAAAGATATAGTAAGTAGAAGCCTTCAACATTGCAAATTAGCCTCAACTATCCCAAAAGTTTATCAATTCAAACTTAGAAATTTTATTCATGCTAGATAAAATATTGATTTATAATATGTGGATGATGACATAAAGTTTGATGTGGACATTATCCATTACTAACTATTATAGTTCAATCTAATATTATTATTTTAAATGAAGCGATTTTCATTATATAGTATGTACAACGTCCTGTACTATTTTTTTATTATTCAAAATGAATATAATGTTTGGGTTTAAGATTTTTCCCAACTTAACAGAAAATGAATTCATCAACGTACTGAGTGATGACAACATGCTTTTATACGAAATCACGTGTACCAATAGCATACAATTACAAAGTACAATAGAATACAAAATATTGTTTCATACGAAATACAAATATCTCTAACACTCTCCCTTAATTCAACATTTCTCTTCCTTCACTTGCCTGATTCCTTCTCCCAGCTTTTCTGTGCTCTATTGCCTGTGCGACACACCACGTCCGTTAATGTCACTCATTAATGCATTAAGTTTCGTGAAGCGTTAAAGGTAAACAGAAACATTACAAGACAAATATAAAAATAGCAGCGGAATAAAAACTAACTTTATTAAAGCATCGTGGTTCAGAACATCATATGTCTGCATTACATAAAAACTAGTACATCATAAAAACTTCTGTCTTGCTTTAAAACATCATAGTACAAAATAAAAGAAGCAAAATCCCAAAATAACAGCATAGCCATAGTAGCAAATATAGGAGCCTGAGCCATATATCAAAGCAGCTCCCACGAAATGATAGCAGAATCCTGGTCAAGCTTGAGTATTCCCACCTTGAGAACCTGGGGTGAAACGGAAGAAAGAAGAGGAAACAAAAAGGGTCAGACATAAAGTCTGGCGAGTCCAGTTACTTTTAGCGAGTAAATAAGTTAAAGTAGCTTGAGGCATATAAAGTGGATAAGGAAGATAACATCACAAAAGGCAGATATGACAAAGTAAACATGATAGAGTGTATACGCTTCTCTATTGATTGCACTTATTCTCTGCACTAATACTAGTATAACCAGCATGAGATGATCCCAACAACTATAAGATGGTAGACTTAGGCGTACTTCTGGTAAGAGGTTTTAACCCCATACAATCCACAGGCAGGCCAATCCTAACAGGCTCTTAAACTTTACCAGAGTCTACATGTACCCTAACCACTACCCTAATCGATCGGCTCCCTACTCTGTAGATACCCTGTGTTGGCCCATAATAGGAGGTATCACTTCCTAAAGTGGCAACCCTTGTGCACAACCATATCTACTAGTGTCACGGTCGTCTTATCCCCTTCTGCCCTGCCCATGCACGCACATGTCCCCGGTCGGTTTGCACCGCCCACACCGTCCTACTCGTTTGGATCTCTCATAATCAGCCCAGTAAACATGCCCCGACTCCGACCTAGGGCGGAGCCCTTGTTCGATACCTTATATGGGTTACTGACTGAAACGGGTCCCACACACAAGATGATACAAGCTCTCCTCTTGTCTTGTATCCCCGTTAGGATTTCTTCAGGTTATGTATACCTATTGGTGTCTTTAATTATATAACCCCCTCAGGTTAAGTTTGTGGGCCTATATATATAAATATTACCTACCCTCTCAGACTTAGTTAACCCACCCATTATTCAAACAAGTTGACATAACCCCTATCAAATTCATGTTCATACAATCCCTGTGGATTCAACTAGGATAAGTATTCCAATACATTACCATGTCCATTTATGGTTATAATGTGTTGGACCTCCCACATTAAACCTACAACTTGCGGATGTTGGTTATGCAATGCGGCTCCGAGCAGACTTCTTCCACAAGTTGGGTTTAACCTCGTGTCATAGCACGTCTCATATTTGTGCACCTAGACTCCTCACATTAGATTCTCCACTTGTGGTCGCTGGATATGCCAGGCGGTTCCGGGTAGGCTTCCACCACAAGTGTAATCTAACCTCGTGTCTAGGCTCAGTTACGGTTTCTAATTACTTTAATCCTAGGCATTTCATTATTAACCCATTCTTACCTATGTCGTTATAGGTTTCATGCCACTTTTTCCCCAATTATGTTCATAATGAATTATATGCCCTAAATTCATATACATCAACATTATTCAAGTTATGCAAGATTCCCTTATTACATGTTATGCCCAATTTCATTGTTTTCCCTCGTTCCCCATTTAACGCGTTCGCATATTTCAGTAGCATACCAAGCTCGAAAGTAACCTGGCTATATAAAATAAAAGGGAAAGATAAAGGGAAGATGACAGAGATGATTATACTAACAAAATTTTCATAAATATATAGTGTCATAGTGATAAGATAGGCATAGAGGAACAGATCTAGTGAACATAAGATAATAGAACTGTTTATAACATAGCAGGGATGTCATTATAGGAATGATAAAATCTAAATAATAATTTAGATGTCCAACTAATAACCGATCCAATTTAACCACAAACGTGATATGTACAAGATGATATAAATAGCAAATTAGATCTATAATCAAAGATAGGTCTGACATGATAAAGGTTAGGATCCAAGTCATAGATATGTTAGAATATCATACGTTCACAAATTATTACAGATCTGACATGATTCAAGCAGTTGCAGGCATAGATCCAAATTATAGTCATATCATATTATAATTTTAAATTATTTAAATCTAAAAGCAACTTGAAACTCACAGTGTTTGGATCTAGAAAGGTAGAAGAAGAATAACAGAGGTTGGATCACAGATCTACACTTGAATTTCTGAACTTGATTGCAGAAGAAGAAAAAGTTTTGATTCAGTCCAGGCACCGACAATATTTAGGCCTCCATTAATTTTAGTGTGAGAAAACTAGAGAAATGAAGCCATATATATAGCTGCCAGCCCCCAGAACCGACCTGCCACGTCAGCCCTAGGGGGGTCGACCCAGGGGTCGACACCCCCTTTAAGGGTCGACTACCCTTGGCGGAATTTTTCCTGCTCACCCGAATTTCTGCTATTTGAACAATTTTGAACTAAAATTTGATTTCTGGACCTTCTATATATATATATATATTCCTGCGCGTATACAAACTTCAAACCTTCATAACTTCTTCATACGGTGTCCGCTTTACGCAAACCAAATGTCTATCCTGACCAGAATTTCGAGATGGACGCAATGGCGCAGTCCATATCCCTTAATTCTGAATATTAAATTAATTATTCTTTAATTTATCCTCTTTAGTGTTGTTAAATTTACGGGGTGTTACATTAGGATTTCGTCCCCTAAATCTCCAAGTTAAGAAGAATGTATATCCTACCATCCACATCCATCTACTCATCCACCAATCACTGGCATCCATTGTCCTTAAAAAATTTCTAATGTTTATATGAACATATGCAAAGGTTTGTGTATATGTCCCAATACTAATGCGAAGATCAAGCGGTCTACTGATTCAGTCGACCTCCTTAATGCAATGTATGTTAGTGCCATGAATCCAATATGTATGCAACAATCCTATTATAGCATGTAAGTTCTATATGTGTGCACAATCATTCGTTCATATGCAACATCCAAATGATGATACACTCAATTTCATCCATAAAGAAAAAGAAAAATGCGCACACATCCATATGCAGTATAGAGTGATTGAGCCGATCTAGCTCCTAATGTGCGTGTATGCATCCACTGGAAACCACCAGGAAACATGTGCATCTGCTTGCATCCATCAAACATAACATGTTTCAAACACATGTTTCCATCCATGGGATTCCTACCTAAAGGTCAATGATTTGATTGATAGGACATACTTAAATGATAGAAACAAGCATAAATAAAAGTTTTGGAAAAGGAGTTAAGAACATACCCTCGAAAAGAAAAAGGTATAAAGCACGAATCTTGTCTTTAGTTTCCCAAGTCGCATCCTCTAGGTTATCTCCCCACCGAACCTTCATCAACTTGACTTCTCTATTGCGTAGCTTCTTAACTTCTGATCCAAGAATACGGGAAGGAACTCGTCTGACTGTCGCCTCCCGTTCCACCTCTATTTCCTCCAATATACTCGGCTCAACTACTTCTGTTGCATCATGCAAGTACTTTCGCAAATGAGAAACGTGGAAAACATCATGAATTCCGAATAGTCTCTCTGGTAGCTTCACTCTATAGGCCATTTAGCCAATCCTTTCTGTTAAGGGAAATGGCCCTATAAATCTTGGAGCCAATTTCCCTACAGATCCGAAGCGAACAACATTCCTCAAAGGTGACACTTTAATGAAAACCATATCTCCTACTTCAAATTCAATGTCAATCCTTCTCTTGTCAGTGTAGGATTTCTGCTTATCTTGAGTGGTCTTCATTCGTTGTTGGATAAGATCAATCTTCTCGGACGTTTCCCTAACCATATCTGGTCCACGTAATAACCTTTCCGTAGATTCCCACCAACAAGTTGGTGACATAAAGGGTCATCCGTTAATGCTTTGAAGGGTGTCATGCCAATGCTAGCTTGATAACTGTTGTTGTAGGCGAACTCTACTAAAGGAAGATGCTCTTCCCAAGTCCCTCCGAAGTCTAGGATACACAGTCTCAAAAGATCCTCTAGAACTCTGTTCACCCTCTCTGTCTGCCCATCGGTCTGAGGATGGTAAGCGATGCTCAAACATAACTGTGTACCTAATGCTTCTTGCAAGCTCCTCCAAAATTCACTGGTGAAGATGAGGTCACGATCTCTTACGATACTAGAAGGTACTCTATGAAGACGGACTATCTCTCGAACATAAACTGCTGCCAACCATGCTGTCGTCCTCTTACTCTTAACTGGAATGAAATGGGCACTCTTAGTAAGTCTATCTACCACAACCCAAATACTGGTGTTGCCTTTCTTTGATCTAGGCAAACCATCTATGAAATCCATAAAGACGCTCTCCCACTTCCACTTTGGAACCTCCAAAGGATGAAGTAAACCACCGGGCTTCTTTTGCTCGGCTTTGACTTGCTGACAAACCGAACATTGAGAAACAAACTCTGCCACATCTTTCTTCATCCCAGCCCAAAAGAAAACCCTCTCCATTTCCTTATACATCTTATCACCACCTGGATGAATAATCATCTTAGAATGATGGGCTTCTTCTAGGACTGTTTTTATCAAACTTCCAGTTTGAGGAACACAAAGCATTCCATCTCGTTGCAACCACCCTTTATCTTCTATGGAATATCTATTGAGGTGACTAGAAGTCTCCCCTTTACTGAGCCTATCCAAGATGTCTGAAATCTGTGGATCATCTCGCTGCGAAGCTCCTATCTTATCTATAAGAGTAGGTCGTATCTCGAGCGATGCAAACAAACCAGGCAATAACTCGGTGGAGGGTCTAAAGTCAAAAGTTGATATGAACTCCAAGCTTCTTGTAACAACCCGGAAATTCTGAGCCAATTTAAAATTTTTATTTTGGCTATTTTAATGAATTTTGAATATTTAAAATTAATATTTTAAATAAAAACGCCGAGAAATTTAATTTGAATGGAATTCGAATGTATATATTTATATAGCTCGTCATTAGAATATAAATAATTATATATAATTATAAAAGGAATTGAAAATGGCGCGGTAGTTCGATAATTCGATTTCAAAATTCAAATGAATGTACCGGGTTCAAAATAAACCAGATTTTAATGAAACCAAAAATATTAGAATCCATTTGACAATATCTTTCCAACGAATCCGAAAAATTGAAATTTCATAGCGGGAATAAAAAGATAGGCCCAGTTGAAAATTCAGAATAGTCGCTATGGAATTCTGGCCCTTAAAAATGGGAATTTTGCAAATGACCTCGGTTTTCGACGAAACCACTTTTGTTGGATCTTAGATGTCAAGTTATTGCTAGGTTTCAAATTTCGTAATTTTTCGAATCAATATGTGAGCGTGGCAAAGGAAAACACGTTTGACCAGTTTCAGTTGATTTTAATCGACTGGAAAATGGCCATTTTTCAAACGGTCTCAGAATTCGACGAAACTAGTTTTGTTAGGACCGTATCGTCAATACGAAGCTAGAAAATATTTTTTTGGGATTTTTCGAGTCAGTATGTGGCCCTGGTAAATTGAAATGCGCGTTCAAATTCAATATATAGAGTTATATTTTGATCTTGACGAAAACTGATCGAAACAGTCGTATCAGCTTACGATACATATCCCATTGTGTTCGGAATGGGGGTAATTAGCTATGGGCGACAGTCGGTAGGTCTCTTTGGAGTTCGAATTTTAAAGTTGCTTTATGGGAATTAAAATTAATTAAATTATATATATTATATGTAGTTAACCCCCTCTCCATTCAAGTCAACGCCAATTCAAAGGAAAAGAAAAAAAAGAGACCAAAACCCATCGTGCCCAGACCCCCCTAGATTCGCTCGTCGCCGCTGCTCCAAGGGCGCGCCACCACCGGAAACCCCTCCCCCTCCTTACCGCGACACCGGAGACCTTTCCCCCCTTCCACTTCGAGACGGCGACCAAACCCCTCCCCAAATCGCCCATTCCCTCCACCCAGCTCGTAACCCCGACCGTCGTTCAGCCAAGCCACCCCACGACCACTTCGAGACCGCCCCCGGCCAACCACCAGACTCCGGCGAAGCCATTCCCCCCTCCTCCGAAAATCAGTAAGTTTTATTAATTTAATTTTATTATAAATCGATGTTTTAAAATCTGATTGTAAGTAGATGATATAGGATTAATATATATATATATACGGTTTTTATATAGATAGATTAGTGTTAAAAATACGATTTTTATAAGATTAAAAATATGATTTTTATTTTATAGAAAGATTAAAAATATAATTTTTATATTATAGAAAGGTTAAAAATATGATTTTTATATTATAGAAAGATTAAAAATATAATTTTTATATTATAGAAAGGTTAAAAATATGATTTTTACATTGTAGAAAGAATAAAGATACGATTTTTATATTATATAGATAGTAAAAATATAATCTTTATATATGTAGCAGAATAAAAATCTGATTTTTTCTTGCATATAGTGAAATAAAAATGTGATATTTATAGCGATGATGTAAAAATTCGATTTTTATATATTGAATAAGAAGTAAAAATTCAATTTTTGTATATTGAATAGCGAAGTAAAAATTCGATTTTTATATATGTAGTGAATACGGATGACGAAAGTGATGAAAGAAGACACGACGGAGATTTTCTACATAAGAAGAGTCGTGGCGTTTGGATTAGCTAGTCGGTGAGAACTCCTCACTTTTAATTTAAATTTCTAGTTAAAAATATATACTAGGATGCAGACGGTGTTTAGTAGCACCCGACACCCGTCATCCACAGACCATGGACGGCTTGTATGCTTGTTTGTTTGATTTTGAGGTGTAGTTGATTGTGTGATGTGATGTGAAAAGAAATAAAATATTTTATAGTTGAAAATGGAATTTTTAACGTGTATTTAAAATAGATTAATATAAACAAATCGAATGATTTGTTTATATACACACATTTGACTAATATTGATTGGGACGATAAATTTTACACATCGCCCAACTGCACAAATAAAATCTGTGTTTGGTTGTTTGAAACCCCACACGGGTATTGAGATGATATATGACATACACTAATCCCAATAATTAGTTGTATGTCGATAGATTGATTGACAGACTGTCATAAGCGTTAAATATTTATATTTGATGCTTATACAGTGTAGAAAGCACTTTGGACGATGGTTGATTATTTATCGTTGTTATTTTATACATGTGTTGTAGAAAATCCATATAATTAACATTATATGGTAATTGATTGGGCCTCATTCCAGTTTTGAAGTAGAAATATTTGAAAAAGAAATATTTGAAATAGAATATTTGAAAATAGAAATATATGAAGCCGTGTTGATTAGATTGACGCCATTTTGACGTGAACGATATTTATATCGATTTTATTCATTTTATAATGAATATCGAAAGTGATTTCAAAATCTGATATTTTGAAAAGAATTAGAATTCGAATTGAAATTGAAAAGAATTAGAATTCGAATTGAAATTGAATAGAAATGAATTCGAATTATTAAATAGAAATGAATTCGAATTGAAATTGAATAGAAATGAATTCGAATTGAAATTGAATAGAAATGAATTTGAATTGAAATTGAATAGAAGTGAATTCGAATTGAAATTGAATAGAAATGAATTCGAATTGAAATTGAATAGAAATGAATTCGAATTGAAATTGAATAGAAATGAATTTGAATTGAAATTGAATTGAATCGAATTCGAATTGAAATTGAATAGAATTGAATTCGAATTGAAATTGAATAGAAATAAATTCGAATTGAAATTGAATTAATTTGAAATTCAAATTGAATTGAAAACGAGTTGAAATTGAATTAAAAATCGATTTGAATTGAAATCAATTTGAAATGAATTTAAAACGATTTATAAAATACGTTTTAAAAGGAAAGCGACGAAGTATATATTATATATATTATATATATATTATATATATAATATAATGGCCTGAATAGAACGTGCCGCGCTGCGGTAGTTCGTGAATTTCGACTATTGACTTCGAATGGATATTGCGGGAGATCCGACCGTCGGATTCTCCTAAAACCGGAACCGTTGGGTTCGTATCGAAAAAAGCTTTCTAATGAATATTATAAATTAGAAATCTAACGGTTGGATTTGGGATTGTGTCCAAATCAAATTTGGAAAAGGTCGGTGTAAGTGCAGTTCGATGGCCTTTGATGGAAATCGACTGTACGGGCCTTGATAAAGTCATTAAAAATAGTAATAATTTGTGTAAAATCATAAGAAATGATTTGGGAAGAATTGGGATGAAAAACTCCATATTTGAATAAAATAGATTTTTATCGAAATGAACTAATATTGGACTAGAATAATAATTTATTTATTTTTAAAATAAATAAATTAGATTGGAAATGGTTTTGAAAATAACCAGAATTTCCAATAATTGCATTGGAATGGATTTGAATCGAAATTGTCTTCGGAATATTTCGATGTTGGATTTTGTGATTATACAGATGTTGTTATGGAAATTTGAAAGATATATATATATATATCGTTATTTCCAATACGATATTTGTTGGTCGGAGAATTTGATATTGAATATAAGCCGATATATTTTCTATTCAGAGCCTTGTATTTAATATCAAATGTGATTTGGGTTTGTCGTGAATGGTGTCTTCATTAACACTGTTCTTAAGCCCAGTTGAGAAAAAGATTAAATCTTTTTATTTGGATTTAATGAAGTATACCAATTAAATGATATTTAATTGGTATTGATTTTTGGGTTTATCATGAACAGTGTTTTAAATAACACTTGTTCTTTAACCCGATAATTAATGGAATGTGATTTTGGGTTTATCGTGAACCGTGTTTTAAATGACACTGATTCTTTAACCCAGTTAAAGATTAAAACTAAGTGGAGTTTTAGTGAATCTTTAATTAGATTGAAAAGATCGAGAATGGAGTATCACCAGTTTTACTCCAGGCGATAGTTAAATCTTTAATTAGATTTGGACGTGAAATGGTAATTGAATTTACCGATAACACCGTGGTGTTAGATATGAAGTATTACCAGTTTTACTTCATGGGATGAATAGGTGGGGATTGGGAAACAAAATAAATGATTACTCCGGTGTGGTTCGCTAATCCCGACTAGTTAGAATTGATATTCAAAGAATATTAAAGAATAAATTTAAAGAATTTATCTTTGATAAAATTAATGGGAACCTTTCCCAAAGTATAAGAATATTTGAATAAAAGAATATTCTGAATTGGAATGAGGCGTATGTTGTGTTTGTGTAACACTTGTTTATTATATACGCGAGTTATTCAGAAAGACCGGGTTATCCCATTCTGAATAACTAATTCGACGTGGTGTCGAAGATGAAGACTGTGGTTGAAGACCGGAGGTCTTCACGTCGTTTGGATAATTACTGATGATCTTGATTGGGCCGTACACCCAAGAGGAGGGAATCAGTTGGTGATCGTCCAGACGTACTTGGAGATCGATGGATATGCAGGGTACTAGGTGCCTCCGGTTTCGTTTAGACTCAGAACGGGCTTGTAAATGGACTGTGTGTCTGACATTGGATATCATTCTGTGTGATTGATGGATATCGGTTGCATGGAGTGGTTTGCCTGTGTGGCATGCTAAGATGCAAATGATCAAGGCTTTTGTTGAAAAGCAAGTCTTGTGGTTGATGATCAAAGCACGACCTTTGTGGCGTAGCTTTGTGTAGCGTGAATTCGCGAGCCTCACACCCCGGTTGTGAACCAGAAACGGGAGAGGACATCAGGGAGGGCATGCGTTTCCTTCTAGTTAGAAGTGGCATCAGTGGTTTTACACGCCCTGACGAGTTTGACTTATGTGGTTGTTGGTTTGCAAGGCGCCTCAGATATATCGGTCGATCCGGGACCGATGGAGTCTTTCGTTAGCTCATTGACACCCCCAAAGGGTGGGGAAACGTAGTGTTCAGGCATAATGATCAACAACGGTGGACCGGCCCTGACGATCCAAGGGGCAGTTGCGGCTGTTCCTGAGACATGGGCTAGAGCGTCTCGAATCGGTTGAGGACTATCTTTTGCCTCGGTTCACAGATGGAAATCCAACTCCCAATACGTGACTTTGCGGTTTTATTTGTAGAGCCTAGTATGGCGACATAGTGGGATGGGGCGCTTATGCCGTCTATGATTGATACTTATGATTTGAAGTTGTTTTATACACTATGCACTTATAATATTATCAAATGATTTGTTTTAAACATATCAAGCATTCTTGGTTATTACAAGGTAAAAACCCTATCCTCCGGCTTGCGTTGCATTGTGTGATGGGACCTGGGTCTTATAATAGCTTCATTGTTCTTTATTTAGCATTACACTGTTGTTTTATGCACTGGTATCCTTGGGAGGAAACCCATTCCATGTTATATGGTGTGGTCCCTTGATTTACCGAACTTTAAAATAAAGATTAATAATTGTTTTAGTTCTCACACCAGTCCCATGACTGACCTGGAGTTTATTGTTTTAACCTAAACTCTGGGTGCCCTTATTTTGACATGGGCAGCTAGTAGTTTTGGTTTTGCAGATTTATATTCACAGGATCCTGGTTTACAGCTGGAATGATATCCGGAAAGCTTTGTATATGTATATCTCTTCTAGTTGTGTATTGTATTATTTTCCGCTGCTGTGTAATGTATTGTAATCTCTGATATTTTATAATGTGTAATATTTATTTATACTCTGCATATTCTTGAATTCTGATGAAATTGTTGTAATATACAATGAAATGCTCTTCTGTCTGCGTTCTTTTGTGGCTTGTCTTCGAAGTATCCGGGCTTTCCTCACCGGGGAAGTTCAGGTCGTTTCATTGTAGTATCAGAGCTTTGGTTTACAAAGCTCAGAGAACAAGACACATTAGAACCGAACGAAAGAATTCATCAGATATTGGATTAGTAATATCCAATGGGAATGACTCGTTATAAATGGGATCTGTAGTATCCTAAAACGAGTGTGAAGAGTAGTGTTTTTGAAAAATAAAAATGAAAACAATTTTGTTTTGAAATTTAAATCGTTGTATACGTATTTGATTGTTTATTTTATATTGAATTTGGACAATCCAATATATAAAGATTTTAGTATACGTCTGATCCGCGTGTATTTGAATTTTAATATACTGGATAGATATAGAATCGCACTGTAGTCGCTTGGGGATAATTCTGATGATAGCGATCGCATCATCAGTATTTATGTTCGAGTGACGAAGGTGGGACGTCTATATATTTCCTATTGACTGGTGTGAGAACCAAAATTATATAGGGCCTATTGTTGTGATTTGGCATCAAAAATCTTATTTTTGACTATATATCAAAGTTATGAATTTGAAATGATAATCAACAAATTGATTGTTGATTGTGTTGTTTGATTATTGTTTGAATTAATTAAATGTTGAACCGTTTAGCCAAATTGAACCAAATAGTGAATTGTATTGAAAATTAGTCGCATTTGCTTGCATATACACGTACTCACATTGAACAGGTCATAGTAAGGAGGCTAGAGCAGAAGAATAAAACTTGTTTGCCCGACAAATAGGTACATGTTTACCATAATTTACTGTTTTGCTTGGGTGATGATGATTTTATGAGCCGATTGGCTTTTTCTTTTTCTTTTGGATTGAAGAAGGCCATGGGAGTCTATATGAAATATCCCGAAGATCCCGGTGTAGGGGAGGTTATGGCGAAATTTTTCATAAATTTAGGGTGTTAGCCAAATTTTTGAAAAATTTGAAAAGTTCTTAGAAACTGAAAAGTTGAAGAACTTAAGCCGTAGGGAAAATAGTGAAAGTTGAGTTGATTAGTTAAACAACTTTCGGCTTTGTTCCTTTTCGGGGACGAAAAGTTTTAAGTGGGGGAGAATGTAACAACCCGGAAATTCTAAGCCAATTAAAAATTTTTATTTTGGCTATTTTAATGAATTTTGAATATTTAAAATGAATATTTTAAATAAAAACGACGAGAAATTTAATTTGAATGGAATTCGAACGTATATATTTATATAGCTTGTCGTTAGAATATAAATAATTATATATAATTATAAAAGGAATTGAAAATGGCGCGGTAGTTCGATAATTCGATTTCAAAATTCAAATGAATGTACCAGGTTCAAAATAAACCGGATTTTAACGAAACCAAAAATATTAGAAAACATTTGACAATATCTTTCCAACGAATCCGAAAAATTGAAATTTCATAGCGGGAATCAAAAGATAGGCCCATTTGAAAATTCAGAATAGTCGCTATGGAATTCTGGCCCTTAAAAATGGGAATTTTGCAAACGACCTCGGTTTTCAACGAAACCACTTTTGTTGGAACCGTGATGTCAAGTTATTACTAGGTTTCAAATTTCATAATTTTTTGAATCAATATGTGAGCGTGGCAAAGGTGTGTGTATATGTCCCAATACTAATGCGAAGATCAAGCGGTCTACTGATTCAGTCGACCTCCTTAATGCAATGTATGTTAGTGCCATGAATCCAATATGTATGCAACAATCCTATTATAGCATGTAAGTTCTATATGTGTGCACAATCATTCGTTCATATGCAACATCCAAATGATGATACACTCAATTTCATCCATAAAGAAAAAGAAAAATGTGCACACATCCATATGCAGTATAGAGTGATTGAGCCGATCTAGCGCCTAATGTGTGTGTATGCATCCACTGGAAACCACCAGGAAACACGTGCATCTGCTTGCATCCATCAAACATAACATGTCTCAAACACATGTTTCCATCCATGGGATTCCTACCTAAAGGTCAATGATTTGATTGATAGGACATACTTAAATGATAGAAACAAGCATAAATAAAAGTTTTGGAAAAGGAGTTAAGAACATACCCTCGAAAAGAAAAAGGTATGAAGCACGAATCTTGTCTTCAGTTTCCCAAGTCGCATCCTCTAGGTTATCTCCCCGCCGAACCTTCATCAACTTGACTTCTCTATTGCGTAGCTTCTTAACTTCTGATCCAAGAATACGGGAAGGAACTCGTCTGACTGTCGCCTCCCGTTCCACCTCTATTTCCTCCAATATACTCGGCTCAACTACTTCTGTTGCATCATACAAGTACTTTCGCAAATGAGAAACGTGGAAAACATCATGAATTCTAAATAGTCTCTCTGGTAGCTTCACTCTATAGGCTATTTGGCCAATCCTTTCTGTTAAGGGAAATGGCCCTATAAATCTTGGTGCCAATTTCCCTATAGATCCGAAGCGAACCACATTCCTCAAAGGTGACACTTTAATGAAAACCATATCTCCTACTTCAAATTCAATGTCAATCCTTCTCTTGTCAGCGTAGGATTTCTGCTTATCTTGAGTGGTCTTCATTCGTTGTTGGATAAGATCAATCTTCTCGGACGTTTCGCTAACCATATCTGGTCCACGTAATAGCCTTTCCGTAGATTCCCATCAACAAGTTGGTGACCTAAAGGGTCATTCGTTAATGCTTTGAAGGGTGCCATGCCAATGCTAGCTTGATAACTGTTGTTGTAGGCGAACTCTACTAAAGGAAGATGCTCTTCCCAAGTCCCTCTGAAGTCTAGGATACACAGCCTCAAAAGATCCTCTAGAACTCTGTTCACCCTCTCCGTCTGCCCATCGGTCTGAGGATGGTAAGCGATGCTCAAACATAACTGTGTACCTAATGCTTCTTGCAAGCTCCTCCAAAATTCACTGGTGAAGATGAGGTCACGATCTCTTACGATACTAGAAGGTACTCTATGAAGACGGACTATCTCTCGAACATAAACTGCTGCCAACCATGTTGCCGTCCTCTTACTCTTAACTGGAATGAAATGGGCACTCTTAGTAAGTCTATCTACCACAACCCAAATACTGGTGTTGCCTTTCTTTGATCTAGGAAAACCATCTATGAAATCCATAGAGACGCTCTCCCACTTCCACTATGGAACCTCCAAAGGATAAAGTAAACCACCGGGCTTCTTTTGCTCAGCTTTGACCTGCTGACAAACCGAACATTGAGAAACAAACTCTGCCACATCTGTCTTCATCCCAGCCCAAAAGAAAACCCTCTTCATATCGTTATACATCTTATCACCGCCTGGATGAATAGTCATCTTAGAATGATGGGCTTCTTCTAGGACTGTCTTTATCAAACTTCCAGTTTGAGGAACACAAAGCATTACATATCGTTGCACCTACCCTTTATCTTCTATGGAATATCTATTGAGGTGACTAGAAGTCTCCCATTTACTGAGCCTATCCAAGATGTCTGAAATCTGTGGATCATCTCGTTGCGAAGCTCCTATCTTATCAATAAGAGTAGGTCGTATCTCGAGCGATGCAAACAAACCAGGCAATAACTCGGTGGAGGGTCTAAAGTCAAAAGTTGATATGAACTCCAAGCTTCTCCTTTCCACAAACAGAGGACTTAAGGCCATCCTCTGCCTACTCAGTGCGTCTGCCACTATATTACCCTTGCCGGGGTATAAGCAATCTCAAAATCATAGGAAGCTAAGAACTCCATCCACCTTTGTTGCCTTATATTTAGATGCTTCTGCTAGAACAAGTACTTGAGAGATTTATGATTGATGTACAACCCGAACTTCTCTCCAAGCAAATAATGATGCCACATCTTAAGCACGAATACTATGGCAACTAGCTTTAAGTCGTGGGTAGGGTAGTTGATATACACGTAAATGTGTATATTTTATCCGCATATTTATCTTATTTTATCTTTTAAATAATTGATATTGTGTATTTATAGCTGTGTTTTCAGATTGTTGACAAGAATCATGGTTTAGAGCATTTGATGAATAAAGCATGAAGAATTTGCTGAAAAAGAGTGAAGTTAAAATTACTTAAGCTTGAAGAACGGTTGCAAATAGAGTTTAGTTGGGAAGATTTGGCTCACTAAAGACTCATATTGTGTTCACATTGGCTCAATTGCAGACCATTTCACTCATGTAGCGTTCACACTGGCTCACCTACAAGGCCTCTTACTCTACAACCCCGTTCACACTAGCTTATGTGTTATTTGGGCTAATTCTTTAGTCCCACATTGTGGAATTTGCCAAGTAGCCTTTGTCATATCAGCTATAAATAAACTTTATCTCATTCATTGTAAAACACATTTAGTTTTATTCTGTAAACCTCTGCTTAGAATAAAACTCTTCTCCTTCTCTTCTCTGTTGTTATTTTATTTTATTTATGTTTATGTTATTTATTTTCTTTTTCTCATTTTCTTTAGCTATGTCTAGCTAATCCCCTTTGATTAGGGGGTGATGACGCTAATAGATATGATTCGATATGAATCACATAGCCAAAGGATGAGGAATTCATGTATATAGATCTAGATCTGAACCAAGGGTTAGATCTGAACCTTAATATCCTGTGTCGTTTAAGAGCTATGCTCCTTCACAGGGTATATTCGTGTTCGGTCTAACAATTATCAGATTTAGATCTAATTTTAGGGTTTTAGAAATTAATTAGTGAATCTGTCCTAATAGTCTATGGTTGTAGAGCTGAGCTCCTGCATAGACTATGCTTGTCGTTATTTACATATTTGTTTCTAAAAACCTATTATCGTTGATTCATGTTTGTGACAGAAACATGTATTAGATCTAGTTAATCTTTTGGCTATTGATGATTATGAATCTGATCTATGTCATTATCCCCTAATTACTTTCTTTATTGTTAAAAACTCGCTTTTTGTTTATTTTCTGTTAATTTGCAATCAATCAAAATTCGGGAATAACTTGATTGGATTTACTAGTTTAAAATTTTTTGGTCCCAGAGTTCGACACCCTCTACAACAATCCTTGTTGTTTAGGAAAGCCGAACGGATTTTACAGTTGTTTACAACTGCATAATTTGTTCGCAAACAGTAGTTCTTCTAATAAACCCTTGATTGTCTTCCTCCATAACATACTACCCTCCCCTCTTGCATTAGAACCGCACCAAGCCCTGCACCACATGCATCAGTGTATACTGTAAATACTTTGTTCCCATCAGGCAAGGTCAAGACTGGGGCTGTTGTCAGAGCCCTCTTCAATCGTTGGAAAGAAACAACATAATCTATATCCCATGAAAACGCCAAATTCTTCTTCATCGGCCTGGTGAGTGGGGCTGATATCTTTGCGAAGTCCTTAATGAACTTTCGATAATAACCTACCAATCCCAAAAAGCTTCTCACCTCCATTACATTCTTTGGAATCTACCAATCCTGAACTACAACCACCTTTGCGGCATCTACTGCTATCCCTTCTTTAGAAACCACATGCCCTAGGAATCTCACCTCTTTGCCCCAAAAATGGCACTTGGAGAACTTTGCCTTAAGCTGATGTGCACAGAGAGTTTTCAAAACCTCCCTCAAATGTTGGGCATACTGTTCTTCATTCTTTGATAAGATCAAGATATCATCAACAAAGACCACGACAAATTTATTTAGAAACTCCCGAAACACCCTACTCATCGGATCAACAAAATAAGCGGGTGCATTCATTAACCCAAAAGGCATAACTAGTCATTCAAAGAAACCATATGGAGTCCTAAAAGCGGTCTTAATTATACTTTCCTCAGCCACCCTCAACTGATGAAACCCCGTGGCTAAGTCTAACTGAGAGAATACCGAGGCACCAACAAGCTGGTCAAACAAGTCATCTATCCTTGGGGGTGGGTGCCTGTTCTTCTTGGTGAGCTTATTCAACTCCCTATAGTTTACACACAAGCGAAGCAAACCATCCGCCTTAGTCGCGAATACTATTGGAGCGCCCCATTTAGATATGCTTCACCTAATAAATCCTTTCTCAAGTAGCTCCCCTACTTTTTTGCTAAGCTCCTTACTTTCCCTTGGAGCCATGTGGCGCACAGATAATGCACCTGGCTTTGCATTTTCCACCAAATATTTATGAAAATCGATCTCGCGCCTCGGAGGTAAGCCCCATACCTCAACAAAAACATCAGGATAATCCCGGACTACTTGAACAGATAGTAGATCATCGATAGATGCATCAACGGGCCCTAGGAAACTAAGCATAACAGATCCATGCGGGTCACAAGAAATCTCGAGGGTCCTCCCATGACAAGTCAGAAGCCTAACCACCCTCTTCTCACAATTCAGAATGGCATCATACATGGCTAGCCAATCTATCCCTAGAATCAATCTGTAGCCCATAAAACCGAGCACATACGCGTCGCACTCAAAGTCGACGCCTAACATAGATATTCTCAAACCCCGACAAATAATGGATAAATGAGCCGAACCACCAATGGGGTTTGAGACAACTACGACATCTACTACCATACTAGTATTTAAGTGCAGGGATTCAACCACTGAACAAGATATAAATGAATGTGAGGCGCCAGAATCAAAAAGAGTTCTAATAGGATGATTGGAAAGAGAAATCAAACCTTCCACGGAAATTTTCCTACCCCTATCCGGAGAACTGGTGTGAGAGCATGCACCTGCCCTCCAGAAGCTCCTGCCCTTTGACCTTGTCCCTGTTTCTTCGAGCACTCCCTAGCAAAGTGTCTGGCCTCTCCACAAATAAAGCAAGTGTTCTTCCTTCTTTTGCAGTCCTTGACCAAGTGACCCTCTTGTCCACAACTATGACACTTCCTCTTATTCTTAGCTTTGTCATTCTTTTCGCCCTTCTTCTGTTGTTGTTGTTGTTGTCCTTTCTTGGGCCATAACTTCTTGTTTTGTGTTGTTTCCTCGGCCTTAACTTCTTTCTTTTCTCCTTTGTCTTCCTCATGCATTAAGGCCATGTCAACAAGCCTTTCAAAAGTAGCTCCCATTGGAATATGGGACATAGCTAACCTATGAAGGGGTTCATTCAACCCTTTAGCAAACCATAAAGCTTTTTTATGTGGAGTATCTACCAGTTCCAATCCAAATCTTGCTAGCTGGTTGAATTTGTTCACATATTCTTTGACAGTCATGTTTCCTTGTTTGAGCACGAAGAACCTCTCCATTTGCATGCTTTTCTCAGCTTGAGAAAGAAACTTCATTTCAAACCTCATTCTAAAATTATCCCATGTCTCCATCGGACGTCTAGCTTAGGTAACATCCCATCAGAATGAAGCTTCATCTTTTAGTAGCTAGACAGCTAACTGAATCTTCCTTCGATCTTCTACTTCGAAAATTCCAAAAAAGTCCTCGGTCTCCTTGAGCCAATTCCTTGCCTCTATGAATGTTTCGGTTCCACCGAATGGCTTCCCACCCATGGCACAGAAATCCTTGTAGATCTTAGCGAAATTATCTGCTCTTGGAGGAGGAGGAGGAGGAATGACGGGTGCATCTTAGGGAGGAACGTCAGCTTGACCACTAGCAAGCGTCGTGGCCTCTAGATACCTACAGAACCAGCCTGGTATCGTAAGGCCCTCCGGACTATTAGGTTCTCCAGACATGATCAAAAGAAAAGGAAAGAGATTCAGATTGAAAGATATTACTTATGGCTTTTGGGAATATGTTTTTCAAAATAGACCCTTTTGAAAATGCTTTCTTTTAAAACCTTTTTGAAAATAGTTTCCAAAAACTTTTGTATAATCAGGTAACCTTCAGCTCTGATACTAAATGTGACACCCCGCGTCCGTTAATGACACTCATTAAGAGAATGCATTAAGTTTCATGAAGAGTTAAAGGTAAATAGAAATAGAAACATTACAAGACAGATATAAAAATAGCAGCGGAATAAAAACTAAATTTATTAATCATAAAGCATCGTGGTTCAAAATATCATATGTCTGCATTACATAAAAACCAGTACATCATAAAAACTTCTGTCTTGCTTTTAAACATCATAGTACAAAATTAAAGAAGCAAAATCCCCAAATAAAAGTACAATCATAGTAGCAAAGATAGGAGCCTGAGCCATATATCAAAGTAGCTCCCACGAAATGATAGCAGAATCCTGGTCAAGCTTGAGTATTCCCACCCCGAGAATCTCGGGGGAAACGGAAGAAAGAAGTGGAAACAAAAAGGGTCAGACATAAAGTCTGGCGAGTCCAGTTACTTTTAGCGAGTAAATAAGTTAAAGTAGCAAGACATGCATATCAAGTGGATAAGGAAGACAACATCACAAAAGGCAGGTATGACAAGGTAAACATGATAGAGTGTATATGCTTCTCTAATGATTGCTCTTATTCTCTGCACTAATACTAGTATAACCAGCATGAGATGATCCCAACAACTATAAGATGGTAGACATAGGCGTACTTTTGGTGAGAGGTTTTAACCCCATACAATCCACAGGCAGGCCAATCCTAATAGGCTCCTAAACTTTACCAGAGTCTAGATGTACGCTAACCACTACCCTTATCGGTCGGCTCCCTACTCCGTAGATACCCTGTGCTGGCCCCACAGTAGGAGGTATCACTTCCCAAAGTGGCAACCCATATGCACAACCATATCTACTGGTGTCACGGTCATCTTATCCCCTTCTGCCTGGCCCATGGACGCACATATCCCCAGTCGGTTTGCACCGCCCATACCGTCCTCCTCGTTTGGATCTCTTATAATCAGCCCAGTAAGTGTCCCCGACTCTGACCTGGGGCGGAGCCCTCGTTCGATACCGTTATATAGGTTACTGACTGAAACGGGACCCACACAGAAGATGATACAAGCTCTCCCCCTTGTCTTGTACCCCCACTAGGATTTCCTCAGGCTATGTATACCTATTGGTGTCTTTAATTACATAACCCCCTTAGGTTAAGTTTGTGGGCCTATATATATGAATATTACCCACCCCCTCAGATTTACTTGACCCACCCACTATTCAAACAAGTTTACTTAACCCCTATTCAAATTCATGTTCATACAATCCCTATGGATTCAACAAGGTTAAGTATTCCAATTCATTACCATGTCCATTTATGGTTATAATGTGTTGGACCTCCCACATTAAACCTACAACTTGCGGATGCTGGTTATGCCAGGCGGCTCCGGGCAGACTTCTTCCACAAGTCGGATTTAACATCGTGTCATAGAACGTCTAATATTTGTGCACCTAGACCCCTCACATTAGATTCGCCACTTTTGGTCGCTGGATATGCCAGACGGTTCCGGGCAGGATTCCACCATAAGTGTAATCTAGCCTTGTGTCCAGGTGCAATTACAGTTTCTAATTACTGTAATCCTAGGCATTTCATTATTAACCCTTTCTTACCTATGTCGTTATAGGTTTCATGCCCATTTTTCCCCAATTATGTTCATAATGAATTATATGCCCTAAATTCATATACATAACATTATTCAAGTTATGCCAAATTCCTTATTCACACGTTATGCTCAATTTCATTGTTTTCCCTTGTTCCTCGTTTAACGCGTTCGCATATTTCAGCAGCATGCCTAGGGTCGAAAGTAGCCTGACTATATAAAATAAAAGGGAAAGATAAAGGGAAGATGACAGAGATGATTATACTAACAAAATTGTCATAAATATATAGTGGCATAGTGATAAGATTGGCATATGAGAATAGATCTAGTGAATATAAGATAATAGAACTGTTTATAACATAGAAGGGATGCCATAATAGGCATGATAAGATCTAAATAATAATTTATATGTCCAACTAATAACTTATCCAATTTGACCACAAATGTGGTAGGTACAAGGTGATCTAAATAGAAAATTAGATATATAATCAAAGATAAGTCTGACATGATAAAGGTTAGGATCCAAGTCACAGATATGTCAGAATATCATAGGTTCACAAATTATTACAGATCTGACATGATTCAAGCAGTTATAGGCATAGATCCAAATTACAGTCATATCATATTATACTTTTTAATTATTTAAATCTAAAAGCAACTTGAAACTCATAGCGTTTGGATTTAGAAAGGTAGAAGAAGAATAACAGAGGTTGGATCACAGATCTACACTTGAATCTATAAACTTGATTGCAGAAGAAGAAATTTTTTTGATTCAGTCCAGGCACCGACAGCATTTAGGCCTCCATTGATTTTAGTGTGAGAAAACTAGAGAAATGAAGCCGTATATAGCTGCCAGCCCCCAGAACCGACCTGCCACGTCAGCCCTAGGGGTTCGACCCATTGGTCGACACCCCCCTTTAGGGGTCGACTTCCTTGGGTAGGATTTTTCCTGCTCACCCGAATTTCTGCGATTTGAACGATTTCGAACTGAAATTTGATTTCTGGACCTTATGTGTGTGTGTATATATATATATATATATGCATATATATATATATATATATATGTACATATATATATATATATTCCTGCACATATACAAACTTCAAATCTTCATAACTTCTTCATACGGCGTCCGTTTTACGCAAACCAAATGTCTATCCTGATCAAAATTTCGAGACAGACACAACGGCGCAGTCCGTTTCCCTTAATTATAAATATTAAATTATTTATTCTTTAATTTATCCTCTTTAGTGTTGTTAAAATTACGGGGTGTTACAGCCTGCTTCAACATCAACATTCAGCTCCTCCCTTAATTTTGCAAACCAAATATATGAAAGAGACTTAGTCAATATATCAACTTTTTGATGCATGGCTGGTATATGATTAATGCAAACTTCTCCTTTTTCCACCTGCTCCCTAACAAAATAAAGGTCCAACTCAATGTGCTTTGTCCTTGAATGCAGCACTGGAATGGTGGATAACATTATGACACTGGCATTTTTACGCCAGACTGTTGTAGGTCTTCTTTCATCTGTCAGTTCTTCTAATAGCAAGGACTTCAACCACATTATCTCTGAAACTGCACTTGCTACACTCATATACTCCTCTTCTGCACTTGAGCTTGACACAGTGGTTTGTTTCTTCGAACACCATGACACCATGTTTTTGCCAAGATATACACAATATCCACTAACGCGCTTCCTGTCATCCCTATCGGCTACCCAATCAGCATCCGCAAACGCACTGATTTTCAATGAGTCACTAGGATATTGCTTCAACCCATGATGCACAGTTCCTCCTAAGTATTTGAGAATTCTCTTCACCGCTTTCTAATGTTCACTTGATGGATCTTGCATGAATTAACAGACCATATCCACACTGAAAAAAATCTTTAGTCTGGTGATAGTAAGATACTGTAGCGCACCCACAATGTTTCTATAATGATGAGGATTATCAATAGGTTTACATAAGTTCTTGGATAGTTGAAGATTAGTGGTCATAGGTGTATTCAAGGCCTTTTCTTTATCCATTTCAGCTTTCTTCAGCATACTCTGAATGCAGCTTGCTTGACTAAGATGAAAGCCACCATCCTCTGCTCTGCTGACATCAATACCGAGGAAGAAGCTAAGTAATCCAAGATCTTTCAGTTTGAATTGTTCATTCAAGTACCCGGTTAATTTGTCTATTTCTAATTTGTTGCATCCAGTTATGATAAAATCATCAACGTACACTAAAACATACATCACATGATTGTTGCTCCTTCAGATGAATAAAGAATTGTCTGATTTAATGTGATTGAATCCTGGTTCCACAAGTGTCCTTTTTAGCTTTTCAAACCAAACTTTGGGCACTTATTTCAATCTGTAAATTGCCTTATTTAGCATGCATAACATTTGACCATATTGATGTCTTCAAACCCCTTTAGTTGCTCCATATACACTTCTTCTTCCAACTCACCATTCAAGAAGGCATTGTGAACGTCCAGCTGTTTCACCAACCACCCATTATGCAGTGCAATAGTGAGCATTACGCTGATTGTGGTGGGTTTTACTACCGGATATAATGTTTCCTTGTAATTGAACCCTGGCTGTTGGGTAAACCCTTTCGCTACCAATGGAGCTTTGTGCTTAGCTATGGTTCCATCTGCATTATGTTTGAGTTTGTACGTCCATTTACATCCTATCGCAATTTTGTTCTTAGGTAGTGTCACTAAGCACCATGTTCCACTATTCATTAGTGCTTTGTATTCTTCCTCTATGGCTTTCCTCTATTTGCTGCATTTCATGCCTTGTTCAAAGTTTGTTGGTTCTTCAGATACACACTGTATTGTGGCACTTTAGGCTTGAAGATACCATCCTTAGCCCTTGTTATCATGTGATGTCCCTGAGGCTGCTCAACGGATAAATCTCTTTGAGTCTGATCAATTAATTGATTTTGGCTTCTGCTATATGAGAGTACATCATTTGAGTGACCCGTGTCTTCATTTTTTATTCCAACCTGATGCTACATGGAAGCATAATTCTCTCCACCACACGTTTCTGAAGTTTGAGGAATCACTGAATTATGACTTTCTGTTGTACTTCCTTCACCGGTGTCATCTTGTCTTTCAGCCCTTTCATGTACTGGTATTGCTGGCAGTGACGTTTGAGCATTTGCAACCTTCTTTGTACTCTTTATTTCTTCTTTAGCAAATGTAAAGATTCTTTTATTGAATGTGACATGTCTTGATATTACAATTCTTCCTTCACTTGTTAGACATTTATAACCATTCATTCTACTTCCATAACCAAGAAAAGTACTCGGGGATGATCTGAAATCCAGTTTGTGAGAATTATATGGTCTTACTAATGGAAAGCATAAGCATACGAATACCTTTAATATCTTGTACCCAGGTTTAGTATCATATAAGATTTCATGTGGACTAATGTTCTTTAGCACTTTGGTTGGTGAATAGTTGATCAGGTACACAACAGTGGAGAATGCCTCGGGATAGAACTTTAGAGGAAACGAGCCTTGTGCCAGCAGCTTCAGGCCCATTTCTACAACATGTCGTGTTTCCTCTCTACCATTTTGTTCTGTTGTGAAGTATGTGGACATGTATACCTGTGAATTATTCCTCTTGCATTGAAGAATTCTTTTAGCAGCTTGAACTCAGTGCCACCGTCAGTTTGGAAGACTTTTAGTTTCCGATTAAACTATCTTTCAACTTGTGCAACAAATTTTTTTACTACCTCACATATGTATGATTTCAGCCCTAGAAAGTAAATCCATGTATACCTTGTATAAGCATCAACAAAAGCAATATAGTATTTATACCCATAATTTGAATTCAGAGGTGTAGGACCCCAAATATCACATTTAATCAGTTCCAGAGGATTTTGATATACTATTTTAGAATGCTTAAAAGGTAGTTGATGAGTTTTACCTATCTGACTTTGGTTACATATGTGTGATGTTGTACATTTTACGTGTGACAAATTTTCTTTATTCAGAATTACTTTCATTACATTTTCGTTAGGATGCCCAAGCTTTTTGTCCCACACATCATATTTATTATTTGTATCATATTTGTTAACTATACTGTAAATACCATCTTTCTTTCAACATTTTCATTAGGTTTGATATCAAATATGTATAATCCATCATGCAGCTTCCCCTGTAGTATAATTTCCTTGCTCAAGTTATCTTTAACCAAACAAATGTTGGGATGAAACTCAAAGAAAACATCATTATCATTTGAAAACTGTGAGACACTGATCAAATTCTTTTTAATCAAAGGTATACGCAGTAAATTTCTTAGCAACAACGTTCAATTCCTACTTCCAGTAGTAAATTGTGCATGACCAACATGAGTAATACTAACTGGGGTACCATTACCCATATGAATTAAATTCTTACCTTTATACGCGGTTCCTCCAAGATTCAGATTCTGTAAGTTACTGGTTACATGATGAGTTGCGCATGAATCGGGAAGCCAGGCTTCATCCTGAATGTTTGAATCTCTAGCTAGAGTCTCTTGCTGCTTAACTTGAGATACTTGATTTCTTGAAGTATACCCAGTACCTCCTTGAATCTGGCTCAGATTGACATTGCATAGGTATGATCTTGTTGCAGTTTGACTTGGAGAGATTTGTTGATTACTTGTAAAGCTGGAATCGAACTTGAAGTACCATCTTACAGCAGTATGTCCAATTTTCTCGCATCTCTAGCACTTTGGTCGGTTATTGGTGAATCTTCCTCTTCCTCTGCCATAAATGCCTCTTCTTCCATACATTTGTCCTTCTCTATCAGTTTGAATTTCCTGGATGTTGCTTGAAAGATCCAATATGACATTAGGTTGCTGAATCTTTGTGTTGGCTGCATAATTGATGGAGAAGTTTGTGTAAAACTGTTCTTCTATTCTAGCCTTCCTTTATGCCCCAGTAATACAGAAGTGACATAATACACTAATGGCATGATTTCTTTGAGGTTATAACTCCCACTGCCGATTCAAATTCATCACCCAAGCCGTTCAAAATACTAAGAACCAACTCAGTTTCACTTACTTTATAACCATATGATTCTAAAAGGTTACACAAGTTCTTGACCTTATTTAGATATTCCTTAACACTTGAACCTTCCTTCTTTACATTCTTCAGCTGCCTCTTATAGCTCATGATCCTTGCTGCTGCTTGAAAGTTAAAGTTCTGATGTATTGCATTCAATACTTCAAGAGATGTCTTACATCCTATGACCTGAGGTAAAAGATTGGGGCTAACTGATGAAAGAAGCCATGAACATAGCAAGTTGTCCTATCGTTAATATACAGTGTACTCAACATTCATACTCAACTGTCCATCTTGACTAGTAATGAATTCTTGTGGAATAACAGTTTCCTCATCTATGAATTTTTGCAGCTCATAGCCTCAGATTGTTGTCCCAATCTGAAATTTCCATAACTGAAAATTGTTCTCATCTAGAGTTATTGTGTTTAGATGAGTCTGCGGATTTGTGATTGTCAATGCTTCATCGAGAGATTTTGATGCTTGAGTAATGGCGACATTTGATGAATTCGTTGAATCAGATCTGGATTGCAAATCATCATTATTCATTATGGTGAGTTTGAAGAGAGATGATTGAGTGATTTACAATTAGATCGATCCAAAGAAATTAAGGTAATAGAAGATTAATGAATTCAGATCTGGTTTTTCGTTATCTTTTGATGAAAGGCTTTGATACCATGTTTGGGTTTAAGCTTTTTCCCAACTTAATAGAAAATGAATTCATCAATGTATTGAGTGATGACATCATGCTTTTATAAGAAAGCACGTATACCAATAGCATACAGTAACAAACTACAACAGAATATGAAATATTGTTTCATACAAAAATACAAATATCTCTAATATGTATCTATGAAACTATGACATATAGAATGCCAGTACGTTTCATGATACATGTCAAATAAAATAATAATTGTTATCATGAATACATTCATAATTAAGCACAATATGATGTGAACCAACCCTTTTCTTTTAAGGCTTTGTTATCGTAACACATACTTAAGTAAAAGGATCAATTGTTGTAATTTATAGATGATGGACAGATTGAGGAAATCAGAGCTATACATTGAGTAAGCACATATGCAGAAGTTAAAAGGCAATTATCAAAGTTGGTTGGAATGAAATATGATCGGATTTGAGAAAATAATCCCATAATTCAATGTTACGTTATAGTCAAATTGTTTGGATATTTTCTGTCACCTAAGTTGCTAAAAATATTCATATGCAAAGAGGTTACTATATCATAACTCTAAATAATAATATACTTGCAATAGTTTCACCAATTGACATGTGAATTTATTTGGAATTAATTATAATTATTAAAGAACATGATTTTCCAGCTAGTAATTTTGACATTTTTATCATTACTTAACTATTTAATATTATTCATAGTACCAAAAGGATAACTGGTCGTACTATACGTAGATAGCGATTTTATGCTAGCCGACTAACTAATCAAATATACAAAGTAAAAATACTACCAACGGATTTCCCCCACTATTACTAAATTAAACATTTTGGCACACTAGATACTAAATTGATTTCAGAATTCATAAATCTTAGTCGACATTAATTAACAAGCACCTTTTAGTCAAATCGCGAAACTTAATTCACAATGTCATCGTCAATTTATTGTTTATCTAAATCGTAAATGACAATAAATCATTTATTAACTAAGGATAGGGTTATTCCTCTCTGATAAGCTTCTATCCTTACAAATGATACTCGACTCCAAGCGTCCTTAGCAAAACCTAAAAACCACTCGGAACTGACCCAAGTATTGAAAACACCTGGATAAGGCTTGTGAAAATACCAGCGTGAGAAACACAAACCAGAATACTATGATAGTATCATAGATTGGTAAACAAACAATGATTTTTAAAAGTGAGAATATCATATAAAAAACCCATCGCAAATAAAAACCGACGACAAGATGATGGTATGTCAACACAACGTCCTTTGGAAAGAATAGCGTTTCATAAGACCATGTCTGTAAATAAATTGACAAAGGGGTTTTTACCTTATGATAGCCAAAACTTTTGATACGAAAAATCAATAGATATTATTATTAATGTCTAACCTTTGAAAGTACTTGTCAACTAAACTTGTTCAAATACACTAAAAGTACGCCCATATCTAACCTTTGGCTTACACAATAGAAATTCGTAAGGGAGCTTATATGAAAATGGATTTCCAACTATGGCTAGGGTAAAGGACTACCCTACCATACAGTGACCTCTAGAAGAGTGCACGCGATTCGATGCGCTTACAAGGCCGGACCTGATCATACTTCAAACACAGTCGAATATGACATTTTCCTCGGTCGTTACCGACCTATCCTGGGTGCCTACATCACTTATTCAACATTCAATGCTTAATCTATAAGGGTGATGACCATATTCTTGGGTCGCATGCAACTCTATAACCCTGCTGCATGCCCTGTTTTAGCCATTCGGGGTGTGAGGTCTTGATAAGGTAACGTCTTTACCTTTTTTTACTTTAGTGCACTTCATATCTTTTAAATGCCACATTTCCACCTCTCACTTAACAGGAAAAACCTTTCGGTTAGATATCACAGGTGTTACTAGACTGTACTCTGAGTAATCATCACACACTCCTTGTTATTTACTTTATTTGTTGCTAAAGTGAATTTTAGCTTAATCTCTTATCCCCAAATTTTGGGTGGATTTTCAAATCTTTGAAAAATTCCTAAATAAATCTTAAAAATCATATTTAATTATTTCAAAAACATTTGCAAAAGGTTCGTGTTACTACCAAAATTAACTCTGAAACCAACTGAAGGTGAAGGGGTATCGGAAGAATACAAGTGCAGAAGAGCCCCTCCCTAAAGGCAGGGAGCCAAATAATAGAAAGAACCGAAAGCCAGAAAGAATGATTTGGGAGCAACATACACCGGCACCCTCCCAGAAGGAAGAAACTCAAGGTCTATAGAAAGCCAACAAAGTTCATCAGGCAAGGATTTAACTGGGAGGATCTATCCAACAAAGTTAGACAGACGGGGTCCTTCCCACAGCGTCAACCCGGCAGTTGGTCCTGTGGTGAGAAGCCATCTAGGTCAGAAATCAAGAAAGTTGGAGAAAGAAGCTCCGCCTATGGAAACCCGAAAGGCCGAAAGGACGCTCAATACTAACCCTCTTAATACCGATACGATATGAGGTTGAAACTCCAAGAGCGTCAAGTCGGAAAAGCGTAAGGATTATCTGGAACCAACTTCCGAAACACCCACCGCATAGATACCGAGAAAATGTCTTGATAAACAACAGACGAATTACCTAGAGCAACCTTATAGAGCATCAGGCTATACCTGGAAATACCACCAAAAAGCAAACCGGAACCCTGGAAGGGATACAAGCTATCCACACCAGTCTATTCAGCACAAACACCGATAGTGATTCCAAACCGGCAACCATTGACATACATAATGAGGGCAGGCTCCCCCAAGTATTCACGGGAAAACCGGAAGTCTATATCTAAAACTCTATGATCGAAAGCATGCAACCGAGCGCTCAAAATATCTTTCAAAGAGCTATAACGACAGCAAGCGCATATCAATCTTAAAGAGGCTCGTGGTTAGCCGAAACCTTCATTGCAGAAGCTATAATTAACACTTCAAAACGTATGGAAGTGGGAACATTCGAGACCAAAAAAAGGCGGTTGACAAAAACTCCTGAAGGCCCAACAGCAAAAGAGGCCCCAAGTTCCCTATAAATAAGACCCTAGGAGTCACACTAGAAGGGGCCGGAATTCTTGTATATTCCTCTTTAGAAAAACCCAAAAATGGAGACTAATTTACGAATCTCTTCAATTTTCATGTAACACCCTGAATTTTCTATGACTATTAAAAAACGAATTAAAGAATACTTAATTTTTAAAGTGAGAATTAAGGGAAATGGGTTACGCCATTGTGTTCGTCTCGAAATTCTGCTTGGAATAGAGTCCAAGTTTTCGTGAATCGGACTTCGTATGAGGAAGTTATGGCCCTCAGAAGTTTTAGTAATTTAAATAAATTAAAACAGCTTAGAGATAAATTCAAAATTTGAATTCAAACAAAGAAGCGGGCTGGGCGGGATTTTTCCCGCCCCAGGCCAGGTCGACCAGGGGGGTCGACCTCCCCTATACAGGTCGACCTACCCCCTCGGGCAGATCTGAACTGTGACGATTCTGACTTGCTGCTGAGTCTTTTTTGACCTGTTGCTGAGTCACTAGGGCATATGTGACAATTCTTGATAACTCTATCTAGTCTGGATGGTTGTGATTGCTCCTATGATAATCTAACGGCTTATATTGATTTAAACTTCTATAAAAGCACGCATATACTCAAGCTCTAAACCTAAACTAAATTAATCTCTTGGCCTCCATGCTGCAGCTAGAATAGTTCTTCTTCTTAAAGCTTAGGAATTTCAAGTTAGGATTCTAATACAAACGACGAACAAATTATTCTCTTCTCTAATCCGTCTTTGTGAGTACACTTTCTTTCACAACATAATTAATAAATTAATTATGATGAGTTATAATTGAGATTATGAGAATATGTCTGTTGAATCATGTGATGTTACTTAATTTTGTTATCGTTTATTGGTGAACGTATGACAGTTTTGTTAACTTATGTTAGTAAATCTATTGCATATGTCCAAGCACATATGTTTAACTTGATTCATTTTATGACATCAGTTTATATGCAAGTTTGGGATGTAAATCATATGCTAGTTTGTATATGAATCATATGCAAGTCTGTATGTGAATTATACACAAGTTTATATGTGAATCAAGTATATATATACATATGCGAGTTTATATGTAAAAAATATGATATTGGTTTACATGTTTAAATTCATATGCAAGTTTGTAGGAATCCGTATGCAAGTTTAGGTGAAAACCATATTCACATATGAAAGTTTAGGTGAAAACCATATTCACATATGCAACTTTAGGTGAAAACCATATTCATGTATGCAAGTCCACAATTTTATGTTTAGATCTATATTTAGATCCATGGTAGTACATAGTTTATGCAAACTTTAGGTGAAAACCATATTCATGTATGCAAGTCCACAATTTATGTTTAGATCTATATATGTTCTATATGCAAAATATGATATTGGTTTACATGTTTAAATTCATATGCAAGTTTGTAGGAATCCGTATGCAAGTTTAGGTGAAAACCATATTCACATATGAAAGTTTAGGTGAAAACCATATTCACATATGCAACTTTAGGTGAAAACCATATTCATGTATGCAAGTCCACAATTTTATGTTTAGATCTATATTTAGATCCATGGTAGTACATAGTTTATGCAAATTTATGTTCTATATGTCCATTGCCTATGCAAGTTATTGGTTATGCAAATTTATGTTATAATTCTTATTTGCAAGTTAGATCTATTTATGTGTTATGCAAGTTGTGATGTTTCTTTTCTTATTTGTTAGACTATTTGCGAGTCTAACATACTTCATATTAAACGTACGAACGACGTGGGGACAATGGGAAAATATTAAATATACATATTATGAATTGGCATAAAATGGCTTTAAAGGCGTATAATTAATTTGAGACACTGATTGGTATAATTTATACCTGAAAACTATAGACATAATTTAGGTGACAATTATGGACATAGATTAATTTGGAAATTATTGACAATTTGAATAGGGATAATTAATTTATATTGTGGTGAAATAATTATGTGTAATAATAAACGCCTAAGACACGAGGTTAGACTCGTTTGTGGTATAAGACTGCCCGAACCCACCCGGCAAATCCAACAACCACAAATGGTAGTCTAATGTGAGAGGTCAAAGGCATAAATTAAATGTGTAACAATTGTAAAGACAGGAGGTTAGGCTCGTTTGCGGTATAAGACTGCCCGGACCCGCCCGGCAAATCCATCAACCGCAAACGGTAGTCTAATGTAGGAGGTCTTACAAGGTTACGGTTATAAGGAATTAAGTAACACTTAACCAAGATAAACATGTGGTGGGACATGGGGGTTAAGTGGGTGACATGGGTGACATGTGAAATACGATTAGAAACACTTAACCAAATTGAAACATGTAAGAAGACATGAATAAGAAGGGGTTAAGTGAGAAATCTTAGTGGGGACCAAGCATAGGTGGAAAGCTTGTGTCAAGTATGGGGGCCCTTTTCAAACCAGTAACCCATTAAGTATCTTTGTGAGCTCGAGTTAGATCGAGAACGGGACACGCTTACTGAGTTTGATTGTAAGAGGTCTAAACGGGTTAGCAATGGCAACGCAAGTCCAATGGGGTCATATGCGTGCGTGGGCCCGGGATGGTAGGTAAGACGTTGTTGCATCGTGTAGATATAAGCCTTGCATCTTTCCACTTTGGGGAGTGATACACCCCACTGTGGGACCATCATGGGTATCTACGAGTTAGGGAGCCAATCGCATCGGGGTAGTGGGTACAACTAGGGGAGATAGGGGTAGGTGGCACCTATGAAGACAGCTAGGGGTACATGGGACTACCATTATCATTATTATGATTATTATGTTCGGTAGGCGGGATCAACTTTTAGGGTGACTAGTAATGGTGCAGTATAGTAATTATCCTATAGTGATTAGGAGCGCGATTAACTCCAACATATTCCTATTGTTTGTTTTCCTTGCCCATTTGCTTCACAGTCATTCCTTGTTTTACCCGTTTATGCCTTATCCTAATTACTTTAATAATTATATTGTTAAAGTTATTGGACTCGCCAGATTTTATGTCTGACCCCCTTTGTTTTCGCCCCTTTTCTTCCTCCCCCCCCCCCCTCCCCAGGTTCTTAGGGTGGGACTAGTGCTAGTGGAGCTTGATTTGGACCTCTTTCTCTCTCTTTTGGAAGTGCTTGGATTACTGAAAGTAAAGTTCAACTCATCTCTTTTATGGCTATTTATGTTGGGGTTATGCTTTTTACTTTATGTACTCAGAAAACAATTTGTCAAGATGGATATTAAGTGTACTTGGTTTTATTATTGGTTTTGATGTTGTTGTAACCAAACTATTTCTCCGCTGCAATAAAAGTTGTTTTTAAAAATTTCAAGTACCAATATATGTATCTGTCTTGTTATATTCTGTTCTATACACCAATAATACTCCATGAAAGTTAATGCATTCCCTTTGAGAGTGACATTAATGGACGTGAGGTGTTACACGTGGTATCAGAGCTGAAGGTTACCAGAACATATAAGAGATTTTGAAAAACTATTTTTCAAAAGCATTTTATAAAGAAATACTTTCAAAAATAGGCTTTAAGGAGAGTATTTTCAAGAGAGAAGTTTGTTTTAAAAACATAACCCCCAAGAGCCATATATCTTTCCTTCGATTCTCATTTTTGAATCTCTTCCTTTTTCTTTTCAGCATGTATGGGATTCGCGAGATACCCGAGGGCATACTGATACCAACCTGGTTCAGAAGGTATCTGGAGGCTAGGGCCACCGCCGCAGGCCCAGCAGACGTTCCTCCTCCCCCAGCTGCAGCCGCTCCTCCTTCTCCCCCTCCCCGTGTTGATACTTTTTCGAAGACATGCAAAGACTTTCGGGCAATGGGTGGGAAACCTTTTTATGGGTCAGAGACGTTTGTTGAAGCTCGAAATTGGCTTAAGGAGGTGGAAGATTTGTTTGGTATCTTCGAGATAGAAGATGGAAGGAAGGTCCAATTAGCTGCTTGGTTAATGAAGGACGAAGCCTCTTTTTGGTGGAAGGCCACGAATGGAGAGCGTCGAGTGGAGACATGGATGGATTTTAGGCATAGGTTCGAGATGAAATTTCTCTCATGAGCAGAAGAGAATTTAAAAATGGAGAGGTTCTTGGCGTTGAAGCAGGGGAATTTATCGGTAAAGGAGTACGTCAACAAGTTCAATCAGTTGGCGAGATTTGGCTTAGACTTAGTGAACACACCTGAAAAGAAGGCCCTGAGATTCGTTAAAGGTTTGAATGGGCCGCTACATGAGTTGGCTATGACCCACATTCCTATGGGGGCTACCTTTGAGAAACTGGTTGACATGGCGCTTATGCATGAAGAGGAGAAAGGCGCTAATGCTAATAAGGCACCAGAAAAGAAAGGGGATCAAAAGAAGTCACAGCAGCAACCTAAGAAAGGTGGTAAGGATAACAATAGAAAAGGAAAGAAAAGGTGCTTTAATTGTGGAACACCGGGCCATCTGAGCAAGGACTGTAGGAAGAAGAAGACTAGTTGTTTCAAATGTAGCGAGGCAGGACATCTGATTAAAGACTGCCCGAGAAGACAAGGGCAAGGGCAGAGGACGGGGTCTACTTCTGGAGGGCAGGTTCAGGCTCTCATGGCACCAGGGCAGGCAAGAGGGCAGGTTCATGCTCTAATGGCACCAGGACAGGAGAGAGGTAGAAACATTTCTGTTGAAAATTTGATTTTTCTGTTTGATCATCCTGTTCGTACTTTGTTTGATTCTGGCACTTCACACTCGTTTGTATCTGCTTCGTTAGTTGAAACACTGCACCTAAATACTAGTCTAGTTACGGATCCCATAGTAGTCTCAAATCCTATTGATGGTTCGGCTCATCTTTCAATGATTTGTCGGGATTTAAGAGTGTCCATCTTGGGCGTTGGGTTTGAATGCAACGCCTTTGTTCTTGGCTTCATGGGCTATGGCTTGATTCTAGGCATGGATTGGTTATCCAGTAATGGTGCCATCCTCGATTGTGAAAAGAGAGTGGTTAAACATATGACTCGCCTTGGTAACACTCTCGAAATCCCTTGTAATCCCATACATTCTATTATGCTTAGCTACCTAGAATCTCTTGATGCGTCTGTTGAAAACTTGCAATCTGTTAGAGTAGTCCGTGAATACTCAAATGTATTTGAAGAGGTGAAGGGTTTACCTCCGAAGCGGGAGATAGACTTCCGCATATACCTTGTTGATAATGCAAAACCCATAGCTCTACCTGTTAGACACATGGATCCCAGGGAGAGAAAAGAGCTCAGCAAGAAGGTCAAAGAGTTGCTCGAGAAAGGGTTTATAAGGTGGAGTATTTCTGAATGGGGTGCTCCAGTAGTATTCGCAACCAAAGCGGATGGTTCACTTCGCCTATGCATTGATTATAGGGAGCTAAACAAGCTGACAAAGAAAAATAGGCACCCACTTCCAAGAATAGACGACTTTTTTGATCAGCTTGTAGGTGCATCGGTTTTCTCCCAACTAGATCTGGCTACCGGGTTTCATCAGCTAAGAGTGGCTGAAGACAGCATTGATAAGACCGCGTTCAGAACCCAAGATGGTTTCTTCGAATGGCTTTTCATGCCTTTCGGCTTGACAAACGCACCCGCTTACTTCGTAGACTTGATGAGCAGGGTGTTCAGGGAGTTCCTTAATAAGTTTGTGGTGGTCTTCGTAGACGACATTTTGATTTTCTCGAAGAATGAAGAAGAGCATGCTTTGCATTTAAGGGAAGTCATGGATACTCTTTGTGCACATCATCTGAAAGCCAAATTCTCCAAATGCCATTTCTGGAGAGAAGAAGTGAGGTTTCTTGGACATGTGGTGTCCAAAAAGGGGATAGCTGTGGACCCCACAAAAGTAGTTGCGGTGCAAGATTGGAAGGTTCCACGGAATGCAACCGAAGTCCGAAGCTTTCTCGGGCTAGCGGGCTTTTACCGAAAGTTCATTAAAGACTTTGCAAAAATCTCAGCCCCACTCACAAGATTGACAAAGAAGACCTTAACTTTCGCTTGGCATTTGGATTGCGATATTGCTTTCCAACGTTTGAAAAGGGCCCTAACAACAGCCCCAGTTCTGACATTGCCTGATGGGAGCAAAATGTTTACCGTATACACAGACACATGCGGTACAGGGTTGGGCGCTATCTTGATGCAAGAAGGCAAGGTTGTTTGTTATGAGGGTAGGCAATTGAAGGTACATGAGAAGAACTACCCAACTCATGATTTGGAGCTAGCTGCCATTGTTTTCGCTCTAAAGTCATGGCGTCACTACCTACTAGGAGAAAGGTTTGAATTGTTTACTGACCATAAATCATTAAAGTACCTTTTCTCTAGAAAGATCTTAACTTAAGACAACAAAGGTGGATGGAATTTCTGGCCTCATATGATTTTGAGATTTCCTATACCCCTGGCAAGGGCAATGCGGTAGCAGACGCCTTGAGTAGAAAGAAGTTGACCTTGAGTCCTCTCTTTGTAGAAAGGCAAAGCTTGGAGTACATAGCAAACTTTAACTTTAGACCCTCCTCTGAAATTGTACCTGGTCTGTTAGCATCGCTAGAGGTGCGGCCTACTCTTTTGGACTCAATAGGAACCACGCAACGAGAAGACCCTCAACTAGTTGATATGATGGATAAGCTAATTAAGGGTGAGACTTCTAGTCACCTCAATAGATACTCGATCGATGATAAGGGTTGGTTGAGACGGGATGGAAGGTTATGCATCCCACAAGCAAGGGATTTAGTGAAGACGGTTCTCGAAGAAGCACACCATTCTAAGCTAACCATACATGCAGGCGGAGACAAGATGTATAAAGATACAAAAAGGGTTTTCTTTTGGAATGGCATAAAGAGGGATGTAGTTGAGTTCGTCGCTAAGTGCTTGATTTGCCAGCAAGTCAAAGCAGAGCAGAAGAAGCCTGGTGGTCTGCTTCATCCTCTAGAGGTCCCACGGTGGAAGTGGGATAGCATTTCGATGGACTTTGTTGATGGGTTGCCTAGGTCAAGAAGGGGCAATACCGGTATTTGTGTAATAGTGGACAGGCTCACCAAAAGCGCTCACTTTATACCTGTTAAGAGTAGAAGGACTGCCTCGTCCCTAGCATTCATTTATCTTAAAGAGATAATTCGACTCCATGGGATACCCTCCAGCATAGTGAGTGATCGAGATCCTATCTTTACGAGTGAGTTTTGGAAGAGTTTGCAAGAGGCTGTAGGCACACAATTATGCTTAAGCATGGCCTATCACCCCCAAACCGACGGTCAGACGGAAAGGGTGAATAGAGTATTGGAAGACCTCTTGAGATTGTGCATTCTTGACTTTGGAGGGACATGGGAGGATCATCTTCCTTTGGTGGAATTCACTTACAACAATAGCTACCAAGCCACCATAGGCATGGCGCCCTTTGAAGCTTTATATGGAAGACCATGCCGATCACCAGCTTGTGGGAGTCTACAGACAAGCTCGTACTTGGGCCAGACATGATTAGAGAAACCTCAGAAAAGGTAGACTTGATAAGAAGATGGATGAAGGCTGCACAAGATAGACAGAAGTCCTATGCAGACAAAAGAAGGACCGACCTTGAGTTTGAGGTTGGAGATAGGGTGTTCCTTAAAGTATCTCCTTTGAGGAATGTCATTCGCTTTGGGTGCGTAGGAAAGTTAGCATCAAGATTTGTAGGACCATTTTCTATCACTGAAAGGATTGGGACGATGGCTTACAGAGTAGAGCTACCCGAAAGACTGGCTGGAGTTCATAATGTTTTTCATGTTTCTCAACTACGAAAGTGCTTACATGAGTCTGTGGAAGTTGTGGAGCCAAGTGTACTAGAGGAAATAGAAGTGGAACGAGAAGCGACTATGAGAAGAGTTCCAACTTGTATCTTGGGTACGGAAGTCAAAAAGCTACGCAACCATGAAGTCATGCTTGTTAAAGTTCAATGGAGTGACGCTAAGGAAGACACGACTTGGGAAACTGAGAGAAAAATACGCGCAGTCTGCCCTTTGCTTTTTTAGGGTACCTCCTTGATCTCTTTTTCCATAAGTTTATTCATGCTTGTATCTATCTTTTAAGTATGTCTCATCGGTCCTATTCTTCATCCTTAGGTAGAAACCAATGGATGTAAACATGTATTTGAAACATGTTATGATTGATGGTTGCGAGTGGTTGCAAGTGGTTGCTCGTGGATGCATGTACACACACATTAGGCACTAGATCGGCTCAATCACTTTCATATTGCATATAAATATGTGTGCATATTTAAATTAATGGATGTATAATGGTTGTGTTATCATATGGATGCTGCATTTTGATGAATGGTTGTGCACACATGTAGAAATAATATGTATCGTTAAGATTCTTTCGCATACATAATGGACGCATGGAACTATCATGATTTTCATTAAGGAGGTCAACTGAATCAGTAGACCGCCTGATTTTTGCATTGGATAAGGAACATATACACACACTTTTTGCATATGTTCATACGGCATTAGAAATCTCGTAACGACAATGGATGCCTGTGTTTGATGGTTGAGTAGATGGATGATTGGATGGTAGGATATACATTCTTCTTGACTTAAAGATTTCGGGGACGAAATCTTTTAAGGAGGGGAGAATGTAACACCCTGAATTTTTTGTGACTATTAAAAGAATGAATTAAAGAATACTTAATTTTTAAAGTGAGAATTAAGGGAAACAGGTTACGCTATTGCGTTCGTCTCGAAATTCTGCTTGGAATAGAGTCCAAGTTTTCGTGAATCAGACTTCGTATGAGGAAGTTATGGCCCTCAGAAGTTTCAGTAATTTAAATAAATTAAAACAGCTCAGAAATAAATTCAAAATTCGAATTCAAACAAAGAAGCGGGTTGGGCAGGATTTTTCCCGCCCAAGGCCAGGTCGACCAGGGGGTCGACTTCCCCTATACAGGTCGACCTGGGGGTCGACCTACCCCCTCAGGAAGATCTAAACTGTGACGATTCTGACTTGTTGCTGAGTCTTTTCTGACCGGTTGCTGAGTCACTAGGGCATAGGTGGCAATTCTGGATAACTCTATCTAATCTGGACGGTTGTGATTGCTCCTATGATAATCTAACGGCTTATATTGATTTAAACTTCAATAAAAGCATGCATAGACTCAAGCTCTAAACCTAAACTAAATTAATCTCTTGGCCTCCATGCTGCAGCTAGAATAGTTCTTCTACTTAAAGCTTAGGAATTTCAAGTCAGGATTCTAATACAAACGACGAACGAATTATTCTCTTCTCTAATCCGTCTTTGTGAGTACAATTTCTTTCACAACATAATTAATAAATTAATTATGATGAGTTATAATTGGGATTATGAGAATATGTCTGTTGAATCATGTGATGTTATTTAATTTTGTTATCGTTTATTGGTGAACATATGACAGTTTTGTTAACTTATGTCAGTAGATCTATTTCATGTGTCCAATCACATATGTTTAACTTGATTCATTTTATGACATCATTTTATATGCAAGTTTGGGATGTAAATCATATTCTAGTTTGTATATGAATCATATGCAAGTCTGTATGAAAATTATACACAAGTTTATATGTGAATCGAGCATATATATACATATGCGAGTTTATATGTAAAACATATGATATTGGTTTACATGTTTAAATTCATATGCAAGTTTGTAGGAATCCATATGCAAGTTTAGGTGAAAACCATATTCACATATGCAAGTTTAGGTGAAAACTATATTCACATATGCAAGTTTAGGTGAAAACCATATTCATATATGCAAGTTCACAATTTCATGTTTAGATCTATATTTAGATCCATGGCAGTACATAGTTTATGCAAATTTATGTTCTATATGTCCATTTCCTATGCAAGTTATTGGTTATGCAAATTTATGTTATAATTCTTATTTGCAAGTTAGATCTATTTTATGTGTTTTGCAAGTTGTGATGTTTCTTTTCTTATGAGTTAGACTATTTGCGAGTCTAACATACTTCATATTAAACGTACGAACGACGTGGGGACAATGGGAAAATATTAAATATACATATTTTGAATTGGCATAAAATGGCTTCAACGACATATAATTAATTTGAGACACTGATTGGTATAATTTATATACCTGAAAACTATGGACATAATTTAGGTAACAATTATGGACATAAATTAATTTGGAAATTATTGACAATTTAAATAGGGATAATTAATTCATATTGGGGTGAAATAATTATGTGTAATAATAAATGCCTAAGACACGAGGTTAGACTCGTTTGTGGTATAAGACTACCCGGACCCGCCTGGCAAATCCAGCAACCACAAACGGTAGTCTAATGTGAAAGGTCGAAGGCATAAACTAAATGCGTAACAATTGTAAAGACACGAGGTTAGGCTCATTTGCGGTATAAGACTGCCCAGACCCGCCCGACAAATCCAGCAACAGCAAACAGTAGTCTAATGTGGGAGGTCTTACAAGGTTACGGTTATAATAAATTAAGTAACACTTAACCAAGATAAACATGTGGTGGGACATGGGGATTAAGTGGGTGACATGGGTGACATGTGAAATACAATTAGAAACACTTAACCAAATTGAAACATGTAAGAAGACATGAATAAGAAGGGGTTAAGTGGGAAATCTTAGTGGGGACCAAGCATAGGTGGAAAGCTTGTGTCAAGTATGGGGGCCCTTTTCAAACCAGTAACCCATTAAGTATCTTTGTGAGCTCGAGTTAGATCGAGGATAGGACACGCTTACTGGGTTTGATTGTAAGAGATCAAAACGGGTTAGCGGTGGCAACGCAAGTCCTACAGGGTCATGTGCGTGTGTGGGCCCGGGCTGGTAGGTAAGACGTTGTTGCATCGTGTAGATATAAGCCGTGCATCTTTAGTGGTATCGGGTTGCCACTTTAGGGAGTGATACACCCCACTATAGGACCAGCATGGGTATCTACGAGTTAGGGAGCCGATCACATGGGGCTAGTGGGTACAACTAGTGGAGATAGGGGCAGGCGGAACCTATGAAGACAGTTAGGGGTACACGGGACTACCATTATCATTATTATGATTATATGTTCAGTAAGCGGGATCAACTTTTAGGGTGACTAGTAATGTTGCAGTGTAGTAATTATCCTATAATGATTAGGAGCGCGATTAACGCCAGCATATTCCTCTTGTTTGTTTTGTCTTGCCCATTTGCTTCACAGTCATTCCTTGTTTTACCAGTTTATGCCTTATCCTAATTACTTTAATAATTATATTGTTAAAGTTATTGGACTCGCCAGACTTTATGTCTGACCCTCTTTGTTTTCGCCTCTTTTCTTCCTTCACCCCCCTCCCCAAGGTTCTCAGGGTAGGACTAGTGCTAGTGGAGCTTGATTTGGACCTTTTTCCCTCTCTTTTGGAAGTGCTTGGATTGCTGAAAGTAAAGTTCAGCTCATCTCTTTTATGGCTACTTATGTTGGGGTTATGCCTTTTTACTTTATGTACTCAGAAAACAATTTTTCAAGATGGATATTAAGTGTACTTGGTTTTATTGTTGAATTTGATGTTGTTGTAACCAAACTATTTCTCCACTGCAATAAAAGTTGTTTTTAATTTTTTCAAGTACCAATATATGTATCTGTCTTGTTATATTCTGTTCTATACACCAATAATACTATATGAAAGTTAATGCATTCCCTTTGAGAGTGACATTAATGGATGTGGGGTGTTACAGTTCATGTGAGAAAAAGATTAACAAAGAGCAGGATCTACATATACGGTATTTACTCTGAGTTTATCATTTTCAATTATTGTGATTTGATTCACTGTTTGCTACCTATGTATGCCTGGTTTCTTAGCCGAATTTATACCTATAATCGGAGGAAATGGCTCCTCACAGTTGACCTAAACCCTTTCTATAAGCTCAGATGTGATTAACCAGCTTAGATCTCATAGCGAGCTTGGGGTGGAGACCCTCGATATCCTCCATTAAAGTCCTTTGTCAAGAGCAATAGATTAATAACCCTCATTTCCAAAACCACGATACCTAGGGATGGAGAACCAATTCAAGCCTACTAAAGCTAAATAACCAACTCCTCTCCCTTTGACTCATCCCCATTGACCTACCTCCGGTGTTGACGAAAAATATCGTTAACATTTTGGTGCTAGAAGGAGGGCTTGAACCTCCGACCTTGTGGTTAATCCTACCACATATCTACCTGAGCTGGTCCATCCCGGATTGGACTAAACCTTTGAAAAAGCGAAGTTATGGGTAAGGGGTTCTGCCAAAAGCCTTCAGAATCTCGAATGGATGAAGCAGAAATCATGGACCCAGAAGTAACAGAAGAACTAAGGCTGAGAGAAAAAGCCTTATGCATAATGAAGCAGAGGAGGGAAATGGAACATTATGCCCACGATATCGAGAATTATGGCTATTCCCACACAGGGCAAACCCTAGAGCCTCCTCCAAATGACTCTACATCCAAGGGTATTAGCATTTTCTCTTATCTAAAGAAAAACCTCCTCGGGCAAGTTAGGGGGACGACGAAATAATAGACGATTTCAATCACTTCACAAACAAATGGTCTGAAGGGGTAACATCTCAATTTCAGTATGTTCTGGGAGGAAAGAACGAAAGTGTAGGCACCGCAGCTAGGCTAGGTCACAAAAGGATTAAACCCCAGCAGCAGGAAGAAGGGCGTATGCCAAGGATACCCAAGGAATACTGCCTCGCCACTTCGATGGAGAACATTTACTTCCAAGCCAAATATGAACTCAACTATTGGCCACTCACGAAGAAAAATTTCAAATACGAAAGGAAAACAGGAGGGCCTTACTGCCATTACCACATGATGAATGGACACGAGACTAATCACTGCAGAATCCTCGGGAAAACCATCGTTAGATTCATTAGCCAAGGCCAATTACAAGAATTTATGAAAAAATCAAAGTGAATTCAGGAAAAATCCTTGGGAAAAGGATTACTAAACATGTTCAAGGGTACGGAAAACCCTCCTCTCGGAATTCAAAGGGAAACCCAAAAAGGGTCTAATCGCAAACGGATTAAATCCCTCGTTATTGCCAAATTGGCCAGGGTGAGACATCCCCCGGAGGGGGATGGTGTGTTAGTCTTTCTCCATCCATAAATCATATGGGGCACAGTTAAAGCATCAAAAGCGTAAGCCTCCGTTTCACACCAGAAATGGTCGTGGCGGTGCCTCTAACCTAGAATGTCCTGCCTCTACTCGTAGAAGAGTACACCCTGCCTCTGCCAGAACTAAGCACGTCCTACCTCTGCTCGTAGAAGAGCATGTCCTACCTCTGCTTATGTTCCGCGTTACCCGCAGAAGGGAACGCAAACCCCTATAATCGCCAACGATGGTCAGGATAGGGCAACCCTCAGAGGGGGGTAGCGTACAAGCCTCTATCAGAATCTACGATGGTCAGTATAGAGCAACAAAAGAGTAAACCTTAGTTCTGTGCCTACGATGGCCCCATCTAAGTTTCTAAGATCTTATCATCGCCTACGATGGTCAGGATAAGGCGCCTCCAAGAGGGAGGTCGGGTAAGTCCTTGAGCCCTGCTTGTGGATAAGCTAGCCAAGCGCACCGGATGCATAGGCCTAGAGAGTGGCCAACAAAGCACGTACATCCTCTGCTTTGACATCAAAAGCCCAAGAAGTGGCTCAGGAAGCACGTACAGCCTCTACTTCATAGATCAAATCCAAAAGGGATGCCAAAACAATTAATACCGGAGGGGTTCCGGTGTTCTATATTAATACCCGAATCTGGGTCGACTCGACTCTTCACACATACCGGAGGGGGTTCCAATCTTCTACATTAATACCTGAATCTGGATCAATTAGGCTCTTCACAAATTCCAGAGGGGGTTCCAGTTTTCTATATTAATACCCGAATCTGGGTCGATTCGGCTCTTTACAAATACCGGAGGGGGGTTCTGGTCTTCTATATTAATACCTGAATCGGCGTCGATTCGACTCTTCATAAATTCCCAAGGGGGTTCCGGTCTTCTATGTTAATACCCGAAGCTGGGTCGATTCGGTTCTTCACAAATACCGGAGGGGGTTCCGATTTTCTGTTTTAATACCCAAATCTAGGTCGATCCGGCTCTTCAGACATGCCGTAGAGTTTTCAGTCCTCTGTATTAATACCCTAATCTGGGTCAACTCGGCTCACCACAAATACCGAAGGAGTCCCGGTCTTCTAGTCATATTAATACTGAGTCTGGGTCGATTCAGTTCTTTGCAAATACCGGAAAGGGGCTTCACGATTCCTAATCTTTAATTATTTGGATAAAGGTTACTTCGGGACTTCCACCAAAGTTGAAAGGGAATCTCTGGCCTATAGCCTTAAATACCCAAATCGGGATCAATTCAATTCTTCACAAATATAGGAAGAAGCAACCCAGCCTTGTCTCGACGCCGAGCCCAGGCGCAACTCACAGCCGGATGTAGGGTCCCAGTCTCAACACAAGGCATCTGAATCTGGATCGATTTGAATTCTCAGAGCTGAACAAGAAAGAGTTAGTCAATCCTTGTCCCAACTCAGATCTGGCTTGGAAGCGCATTTCCACCATTATTAGGCACAAACTGGTAGCCTCCCTCATTTTTCTTTTGCTCAAGAAGTGTCTTTGATTTATACGAGTATATCAAATGTTCACACTAATACACAAAACAAGAATGGGCACTATAGGCCTTTCATGTTGAACGTACTTTGATATTGTTAATCTCACCAAGAGTGCAGGATGCTATTTAAAAGCCCATAAGACAAACTCCCAATGAAACGTGCCAGAGATGTGCAACTTGTCATGATATAACCATAGCTAAAGAAAAGCGTTTATACTGAAATGCATGGTCGTGTGTTAAGTAATATCATTGTAGGTCCTACCCCTATTCGTATATACCGTCGTTATAGAATACCATACTCCACTGGAAAAATGTTGTATACTTCGTACATTGTATAATTGTTTACAAGGAAGTACACGAAATAAATACAGATTCTAATAAAAAAATACCCATGTCCCAGCACTACAACTCCCGTATAAACAATAGTCTAGCCCTTGGTAGAATGCATTTTATTCATAGGACCAGGAAGAAGTGGCGGAACGGTGAACTACAGTACGCAAAAGCCCGTCGACTTTTCGCATCTTTTCTATGACCATGCATGAGTCATCCAAAAGTTTCTCCCTTTGTAATTACTTAATTTTGGAAGTATAAAAGTGTAATGTCCCGCTTTTTAACCGACTTTGTTTAATAATAAACATTGATTTTAACGAGTTAATTAAATTTAATGGAATTAAATTATAATAATAACAATCTCAAATGACTAAGAACTTGTGTGTAAACATATACATGAGTATGAAAGGTAGATATATGTATTTATATATAGATATGCAGATGTTTGGGCTTATGTCTTAACATGTAATACTAATAAAATCTTGCAACTAAAATCTTAAACACTAGAAACATACACATACATTTATAACAAAATGCATAGGTTAATGTTCATAATATGATTTCTTAAGGAATTTAGATGATCTCTAATAACCTATGTATGCCAGGAAGTAGAAATATATGCAAAAAGTCATACTATAGCATGAATATCCATGAATGGTTAAATACAAATCATATTGTAATAAACACAATGTGTATGATGAAATGCCACAACAAATAAAACAAAGAATATTGCTCATAGTCAACCCCTTAATGTGATTTAACATTTGAAATAGTATGGCTGCGATAGGCACAAGCCATTCCTAAAAAACAATCAGCACAAAAATTCAAGTATAAAATCTTTTAAGCAAATGAAAACCTGTCCTTATATGTCAACAAAATACAAGACGTTGTATGACCATTCAGATGCATTAAATGAGTCATGGCCATAGAATGGTGTAGTGCTTCTAGAGGAAAAGAAAAAGACAGGAGCAAGTAAAAATCTAGTATAAACTATTCATTTTTAAGCATGTATTTTTTAGAGCCAATCGTATAGGGTTGTGAACAAAGAGGAAGCATAAAGCTAACATATACAGTAACATCAAAACATTTTATAAATAAAATGAATTGTTAAATATTAAGACTTGCCTATATATACCCTACCTGAAACCCATACATTTTCTCACACAAACAATTTAACTTGAACAAACAGACAGAAAGAGAAAGAATAGAGCTTTTAGTGTGGTGAGTAAACTTTCTTTTATACTCTCTGTTTTAAACTTCTATGTCTGTGATTGAATGGACTTAGATATGTATATATACATATATATCACATTGGCATGTTGGATTGTTTGGTTGTTAAGTTTAGAACCAGTTTGAATAGAATCCTGCTGCTATGTATGTAAACACAAGAAGACATCATACTCATAAACATCATGTTTTCCCCAGAAAGAAATATACGAAAATATCATATTTAGATTCTAATAAATGCAAGGATCTGATGCATTCTTTTAAGTGTTATATACTTCTGTAGCATACAAGTAAATAACACTGTAAACATATATGTACTAAGCTAACCATAAATACACTGTAACCAAGTAAAATATGAAATTTTTGAACATTACAAAAACATGATTCAAGCATATAGTTGTAATCGTAAGTCAAAATGGTGATTTTTAATACACATTTCGTGATTTTTAAGACATGGGTTGCCATGATATTTAGAGGTGATCGAAATAAGCTTTTTGGGTAAATACGGGTGACCGGGACGATCGGAATTCATGGCATGGAGCCTGGAGTAGCGAGAGGGGTATGTAAACATAGGAAACATATAAAATAAATTTTCTATTGCGAGAATTGTAAGAACGATGGAAAATAGGGTTTTTGGGAATACGTTTTTAGCCTGAGTTCATCGGGGAACTACGTCGTCGTGGTGGCAAAGGAAGGGTGCGCACAGGGGGGAAACGTCGAAGGTGGTCAACATGGTGCAGCTGAAGTTGGATGGGGTCTGGTTGTCGGAGGTGATGGCAGCAAGCAAACTCTTGGATCGGATTTTATTTGGATAACTGGAGACGAACTGTAATAACCCGGAAATCTGGGCCAATTTAATTTTTTTTTTTTTTTGGCAATTTTAATGAATTTTGAATATTTAAAATGGATTATTTTAAATAATAACGACGAGAAATCTATTTTGAATAAAATAGAACGTATATATTTATTTGAATCGTCGTTAGAATATAATTATTTATTTATAATTATAAAAGGAATTGAAAATGGCACGGTAGTTTAAAATTTCGATTTCAAAGTTCAAATGAATGTACAGGATTAAAAAAACCGGATTTTGGCGAAACCAAAAATATTAGAATCTATTTGACAATATCTTTCCAACGAAACCGAAAAATTGAAATTTCATAGCGGAAGTAAAAAGTTATGCCCAGATGAAAATTCAGAATAGTCGCTATGGAATTCTGGCCCTTAAAAACGGGAATTTTGCAAACGACCTCGGTTTTCGACGAAACCACTTTTGTTGGATCCGGGATGTCAAATTATTGCTAGACTCCAAATTCATAACTTTTCGAATCAATATGTGAGCGTGGCAAAGGAAAACGCGTTCGACCAGTTTCAATTGATTTTAATCAACTAGAAAATGGCCATTTTTTAAACGGTCTTGGAATTTGACGAAATTAGTTTTGTTAGGACCGTATCGTCAATACGAAGTTAGAAAATATTTTTCGGGAATTTTTAGAGTTCGTATGTGGCCCCGGTAAATTGAAATTTGCGTTCAAATTCAATATATAGATTTATATTTTGATTTTGACGAAAACTAGTCGAAACAATTGAACCAGTTTACGATACATATCCCATTGTGTTTGGAATGGGGGTAATTAGCTAGGGACGACAGTCGGCGGATTCAATTTTGAGTTCGAAACAAAAAGTTACTTTTTGGGATTAAAAATAATAAAATATAAATTATAAAACTATATAACTCTCCCTCTCTCTCCATATTCTCTCATCTGACAGTTATTAAAATAAAATAAAAAGAAAAGAAAAGGGAAGCGAACGAAGCCGCTCCCCATCGCGCCCCACCAAACCTCGCCGCCGCCGTCGCCGGGCGCAGCGCCGCCCTCCCCCCATGCTCGGATCCGCCTCCGCCATCTCCCCTCACCAGACCGCGATCCCCCTCTCCGTCGTTCGCTCCATCCCCTCACATTTAGCCCCAAATCGAAACCCAAACCCTGCACCACCGCTATGAACCCCCTGGACCTCTGACCGCCGCTGAGCCGATCCTTTGATCACCATTTCCGGCCATGAACGCTCCTCCATCCAAAGATTGGATTTTTAACATGAAAGGTGAGTTTTTATTTCAATTATTTAATGTAATTGGCTATATATATACATATATATATATCAGTTTTTATAAATAGAAAAGTAATAAAAATATGTTTTAAGTATATTAAAGCGAAGTAAAAATCCGATTTTTATATATGTGAAAGCGAAGTAAAAATCTCTAAAAGATTAAAATATATTCTTATATGAATGTCATGAAGAAAGGTAAGATCTTTAATGAAGAAAAGAAGTAATTTTTATATGAAGAAAGGTAGGATTTCAAACAAGAAAAGAAATGATTTTTAATTTGAAAAGAAGTGATTTTTAAAGAGAAAGATTTGATTTTTAAATATAAAAAGGTAAGATTTTTAAATCTGTAAAGATTAGATTTTTTTATTGACTATAGAATTATTATTTTCATTGATTATAAGGATGTGATCTTTTTATATATGTAGAGAACATAAAAATATGAATTTTATATTATAGAAAGAATAAAAATATGATTTTTATATTATAGAAAGAATAAAAATATGATTTTTATATTATAGAGATAATAAAAATACGATTTTTATGCTAGTATAAAGTTATGATTTATATATATATATATATATATATATATATATATATATATATATATATATATATTAGCAAAGTAAAAAAGATAATCTTTACAATGTATAGAGCAATATAAAAATATAATTTTTATCCATGGAGTGATAATATAAAAATGTGATTTTTATATATGTAGCGAACACGGACGACGAAAGTGACAAAAGGCGGACACGGCAAGATTTTCTACATATGAAGAGTCGTGGCGTTTGGTTTAGCTAGTCGGTGAGAACTCCTCACTTTTATTTTGATTCCTAGTTTAAATATATACTAGGATGCAGACGGTGCTTAGTAGCACCCGACACCCGTCGTCCACAGACCATGGATGACTTGTTTGTTTGATTGTTGTGTTGTGAAATTTGATTATGTGATGTGGAATGAAATAAAATATTTTATAGTGGAAAATATTTTATAATTAAAAATATAATTTTTAACGTGTATATAAAATAAATATAAATAAACAAATCGGACGATTTGTTTATGTACACCCATTTGATTGATATTGATTGGGACGATAAATTTTACACATTGCCCAACTGCACAAATAAAAATCTGTGTTTGTTGATTTGAAACCCCACACGGGTATTGGGATGATATTTGGCGTACACTAATCCCGATTGTTTAGTTGTATGTCAATCGATGGGTCGACAGACTGTGTAAGCATTAATTATTTATATTTAATGCTTATGCAGTTGTGCGGTGCACTTTGGATGATGGTTGATTATTTATCGTTGTTATTATATACATGTGTTGTATGGAATCCATATAATTAACATTATATGGTAATTGATTGGGCCTCATTCCAATTTGGAAAATAAGGAATATTATAGAATAAAAATTCATGTGTTGAATAGAAATATAAATTCATGTGTTGAATAGAATAAAAAATATTCATGTGTTGAATAGAATAAATATTCATGTGTTGAATAGAATAAACATTCATGTGTTGAATAAAAGCCTTGTTGATTAGATTTACGCCATTTTGACGTAAACGATATTTATATCGATTTTATTCATTTTTATAATGAATATAGAAAAGGAAGTGATTTTAAAATATAACGTTTTGAAAATATTATCATTTATAGATTAATGATATGGAATATTCAATTTTGATTAGAAATTGAATATGAAGTTGAAATCGTTTTGAAAACGAATTTAAAATGATTTCTTAAATATGTTTTAAAAGGAAATCGATGAAATATATATAATATATATATATATATAAATAGAATGGCCTGAATAGACCGTGCCGCGCCGCGCCGCGGCAGTTCGCGAATTTCGACCATTGACTTCGAATGGATATTACGGGAGATCCGACCGTCGGATTCTCCTAAAACTGGAACCTTGGGTTCGTACCGAAAAGGGCTTTCTAACGAATATTAGAAATTAGAAATCTAACGGTTGGATTTGGAATTATGTCCAAATCAAATTTGGAAAAGGTCGTTGTAAGTGCAGTTCGATGGCCGTTGATGGAAATCGACTGTACGGGCCTTGATAAAGTTATTAAAAATAGTAATAATTTGTGTAAAATTATAAGAAATGATTTGTGAAGAATTGGGATGAAAAATTCCAAATTTGAAAAGATAAAAATAGATTTTTATTGAAATGAACTAGTTTTGAACTAGAATTATAATCCCATTTACTTTTAAAATAAATAAAGTGGATTTGAAATGGTTTTGAAAATAACCAGAATTTCCAATATATAAAGTGGAAATGGATTTGAATCGAAATTGTCTTTGGATTATTTCGATGTTGGATTTCGTGATTACGCAGATAGTGTTATGGAAATTTGAAAGATATATTTATATCGTTATTTCCAATACGATATTTGTTGGTCGTAGAATTTGATATTGAATATAAGCCGATATATTTTCTATTCAGAGCCTTGTATTTAATATCAAATGTGAGTTGGGTTTGTCGTGAATGGTGTCTTCATTAACACTGTTCTTAAACCCAGTTGAGAAAAAGATTAAATCTTTTTATTGAGATTTAATGAAGTATACCAATTAAATGATATTTAATTGGAATTGAATTGGAATTGATTTTTGGGTTTATCGTGAACGGTGTTTTAAATAACACTTGTTCTTTAACCCGATAATTAATGGAATGTGATTTTGGGTTTATCGTGAACCGTGTTTTAGATGACACTGGTTCTTTAACTCAGTTAAAGACAGGATATTGATTTTTGGGAAGATTAAAACTAAGTGGAGTTTTAATGGATCTTTAATTAGATTGAAATAATCGAGAATGGAGTATCACCAGTTTTGCTCCAGGCGATAGTTAAATCTTTAATTAGATTTGAACGTGAAATGGTAATTGAATTTACCGATAACACCGTGGTGTTAGGTATGAAGTATCACCAGTTTTACTTCATAGGGATGAATAGGTTGAGATTAGGAAATAAAATAAATGATTACTTCGGTGTGGTTCACTAATCCCGACTAATTTGAATTGATATTCAAAGGAAGATTAAAGAATAAATTTAAAGAATTTATCTTTGATAAAATTAATGGGAACCTTTCCCAAAGTATAAGAATATTTGAATAAAAGAATATTTTGAATTGGAATGAGGCGTATGTTGTGTTTGTGTAACACTTGTTTATTATATACGCGAGTTATTCAGAAAGACCGGGTTTAACCCATTCTGAATAATTGATTCGATGATATGTCGGGGATGAAGACGGTGGTCCAAGACCGTAGGTCTTCACATCGTTTGGGTGATTACTGATGATCTTGATTGGGATGTACACCCAAGAGGAGGGAATCCGTTGGTGATCGTCCAGACATACTTGGAGATCGATGGATATGCGAGGTACAAGGTGCCTCCGGTTTCGTTCAGACCCAGAACGAACTTGTAAATGGACTGTGTGTCTGACATTGGATTTTATTCTGTGTGATTGATTTTTGTTAAATATATATCTGTTTGGCGGCGGAGAATTTATTCTCTTTCTTAACACCCTTCTCTGAGACGTACGAGCTCAGGGGTTATATATTGATGGATATCAATCGCATGGAGTGAATTGCCTGTGTGGCATGCCTAAGTGGCAAATGATCAAGGCTTCTGTTGAAAAGCAAAGTCTTGTGGTTGATGATCAAAGCACAGCCTGTGTAGCATAGCATTGTGTAGCGTTGATTCGCGAGCCTCACACCCCGGTTGTGAACCAGAAACGGGAGAGAACCTCAGGGAGGACATGCGTTTCTTTCTAGCTAGGGTGGTGTCAGTGACCTACCAGCCCTGACATTTATATTATTTTCACCTGTGTGGTTGTTGCTGTTGCGAGGCGCCTCGGATATATTGGTGACTATGTGGAGCCGATGGAGTCATAGGACTCATTTACGCCCCAAAGGGCGGGGAAATGCAGTGTTCAGGCATTTTAATCCACATCGGTGGACCGGCCCTGACGATCCAAGGGTCACTCGAGCTCTGATCCTGAGGCTCGGGCTAGACAGTCTCGAATCGGTAGAGGACTATCTTTTGTCTCGGTTCACAGATGGAAATCCAACTTCCAATACGTGACTTTGCGGTTTTGATTGTAGAGTCTAGTATTGACGACATGATATATGGTACCCATGTCGTCTATGATTGATACTTATGATTGAAATTTTTTTGACGCTATACACTTATAGTAATAGTAAAAGATGAAATTTAGCGTATCAAGCATTCTTTGGCTATTATAAGGTAAAACCCTATCCTCCGGTTTGTGTTGCATTGTGTGATGGGACCTGGGTCATATAATAGCTTCAATGTTCTTTATTTAGCATTACGCTGTTGTTTTATGCATTGGTGTTATTGGGAGGAAACCCGTTCCGTGTTATACGTCGTGGTCCCTTGATTTACCTAACTTTAAAATAAAGATTAATAACTGTTTTAGTTCTCACACCAGTCACATGACTGACCTGGAGTTTATTGTTTTAACCTAAACTCTGGGTGCCCTTATTTTGACATGGGCACCTAGTATGTGACGGCCCGTCCCGCACCAGCCTGCATTTCCTCCGAAAATGCGCTGTACACATGCCCAGCTAGCACAGAACAGTCGTCAGAAGAAAAGAAAGAAGAGAATGAACTAATCAAGGAACCTGTAGAATGTCTCACAGCGCATGGGATAAAATATAATAATAACATACTTGACATAAAACAGGCGAGACAGTGCATAAGCTGATAACTAAAATCAACATCAATCATCAGAGCAGCGGAAATCCATATACAACTTATTACAATTTTCCAAATTTACTGTCTCTAACAAAAGAAAACTAAAGTAGAAGATGCACCACCAATGCCCAAGCAGTGATCTTCAACAACACAGGGAGAATACTATATATATTACGTGGAAGCCTCCTGCTCGTCTCCGGATCATCTACCCATGCATCACCATCTAACCTGTCTCTAGTCTGCTCGTGTGAGCACCCAGAGTAATAAGAAGAGACATAAAACTATGGGTCAGACATAAAGCCTGCTATGAGCGATAAGCATCTAAACAGAATAATAACAGGTATACTAAACCATACCTGAACCTGGACCTGCAACCAAAGAGTTAGTACCACATACCGTACAATACTCCAAGGTGCCATAATAAATAGTGTAAGAATACGGGGGTGGGGTGTGCATGTCACAATGATAGCAAACAAATCATCCATAGCAACCATCCTCACATCTCTCACTCAGTGCGTAAAGCGTACGACATCTACCACTTTGGAACACTAGACAAACTGAGGTAACGACGAATCCCGACTTGTAGAAACCCCGCTGTGACCAAGCCAAACACTTGGAGTCATGACCAAACATTTCAATGACCCACTTCATTGGTCGTAGCCCTTGGTTCTACCGATGCCATAATGGCCCTGAATCCGCCTTCGTACCTCCTACCATAGTGGTCCAAAGCTATAGACGTCGATAACTCCTTGGCACACGCCCCGCAGCAAAGCCCCACCATGAAGCGAACTCATTGATTCCCATCTAAATCTTGAGCTCTAACTTCTCATCTGGACTTCCTTTGCATCTCGGGTTTTGATCGAATTGGAGTGGGTCTTCAGAAAAGTTGACGTGCAGTAACAGTCCTAGAACTCGGTTCGGTTCGGTAGCGTCGGTTCGGGTCGGTCCTCCATCCTTGTCATCTTCCATTCGGTTCGGGTCGGGTGCTTCACTCCGGGTCGGGTCGATGTCCTCCTCCGGGTCGGGTCGGGGTGCTGTCCTCCTCCAGCTCATGCTCCTTCTCCAATCAGCTCCCTCGTTTCCATCTACTCCGATCCGATCCGATCACTTCGCCTTACTCTAGTCGTAGCCTTCCATTCTTGAGCCGATCCGATCTGGCTTCCATTACCCTTCCGATCCGATCCCCTTGTCCACTCCAACTCTAAGGAAACCGCCTTCCTTTTTGCTAAGTCTTCTATGTGACAAGTCCCAATCCAGTTCGGATTCCCTTGGTCAGTTCACTAGCCCGATCCGACCCCTTCTCCGATCCGAACCGGTTCGGGACCTGCACATTTCTGCAACCTTCCAGCGAGCTTTCTACGCCATTCGACGACGTTTTCGACCAATTTAACTATTCTAATCAATCATAAAACATACCATAGAGTCATAGCAACATGTAATAGCAACCACAAACAGCAAACAACAATTCAAATGAATCAAAAGGGATCAAAAGTGACTAAAACTTCATATTTTCCCATAGTCCCTCTTAATCATGTTTAAGTACATACTTAGTAAAACTTAACCAAATCGTCTAAATTTTATAACCGAGGCATGAAATATTATTTAAGAATTTCTAAATATTTTTCCAGAATTTATTAGTGTATAAATTCGCTAATCTTCACTAATTACCCTTAATTAACTGTAATTAGTGTCAAAACGATGCTATCACTCACCTTGGCCACAACTAAAACCCCAAAACTGAAATATTCTCTGATTTGACGATGTTCCCAATCTTACACAGCAGCTCTACCTCGGTTCTCGTGCTAATACTCCTTGATTTGATGTTTGCTAAGCCTAATCTTCAACTAGAAAGTGATTTTTGGGTGTTTTAGAGAGATTTAGAGAGTGAAGGCCATGGCTAGGTCAAGAGGAATGAAAGTGGCGGCTGGAAAATGTCTAAAGAAATGTTTTCTAACCCTAATCAGCCCCTATATACCCCTAAACCCGAAATTCCCCTTGGGCCTAGCTGCTAATCACCCGCTTAAGCCCAATTAAGCTGTTTTTCACCATCTGAAACTTGTTTCAGCCATATCTCCCAAACGGTGAGTCCGTTTGGCTAATGTGACCACTCTACGGAAAGAGAAACCATCATCCGGAGCCAATGGAAGTGGTTTCAGGTCAAAATTCCTTTCCAGTAAAAAGTTATGGCCAAAACAGTGCCAACTAGGGGTAAAATGGTCATTTAAAAATCGGGAAAAATCGTGAACATGGGAAATGACCCTAATAGTCGTCTCCCAAAGTTACATGACCATACGACTTCGTATGTGAAAGAAATAAATATTCTACGATCCTATGATGCGTAGAATGCGGGTCGTTACACTCTCCCCCCCTTAAGAAATTTCGCCCCCGAAATTCCTTAACCCAAAACATACAAAGGATCCCGCACGCCTAACAACCACATACAACAATCAATCATGCAAAACAAGCGAACAAGCCTATCCTAGCATGCGGAAAACTAAATCGAAGTCAAAATCTTACCAGGCAAAGAGTTCTGGGTGTGACTTCCTAATGTTCTCCTCTGTCTCCCAAGTACAATCATTCTCGTCCTCGCTCCACTGTACCTTGACTAGCTTCACCGCCTTCCTTCGAAGTTGCTTCATGTCGTGCTCGACAATACGGGCCGGCTTGCGGTTCCCAACCGCCTCGGGTTCTACTTCGAAGTCCTCTAACTGATCAGGTGAAATAGTCATATCTGAGTCGTGAACGAACTTCCTTAGTTGGGAAACATGAAATACGTTGTGAACTCCCACCATTTTCTCTGGTAAGTCAATTCTATATGCCAAATTCCCGACTAGTTCAAGAACAGGGAATGGGCCAACGAATCTTGGTGCCAACTTGCCTCTCCTGCCAAATCGTATTATGCTTTTCAACGGAGAGACCTTGACAAACACCAAGTCACCAACGGAGAATTTCAAGTCTCTTCTTCTCTTATCAGCATAACTTTTCTGCATATCCTGGGCTGCCTTCATTCGTTGTTGAATGATTTTGATCTTATCTGAAGTTTCCCTCACCACATCTGGTCCAAGCATAAACTTCTCGCCAGTCTCTATCCAACATGATGGTGAGTTACACGGTCTTCCGTACAAAGCTTCAAACGGAGCCATACCAATACTGGATTGGTAGCTATTATTATATGCAAACTCTACTAGATGCAAATGGTCATCCCATGATCCACCAAAATCCAATATACATGCTCTCAAGAGATCTTCCAAAATACGGTTCACCCTCTCCGTCTGACCGTCGGTCTGAGGATGATATGCGGTACTGAGATGTAACTCTGACCCTAGAGCCTCTTGTAAGCTCCTCCAAAACCCACTAGTGAACAACGGGTCTCGGTCGCTCACAATGCTTTTAGGTACTCCATGAAGTCTCACTACCCACTTCATATACAATTCTGCTAACTTAGCTGCCGTTCTGGTCGATTTGACTGGTATAAATCTTGCACTCTTAGTCAATCGGTCTACAATCACCCAAATGCTATCATGTCCCGATCTAGTTCTTGGTAAACCATCGATGAAATCCATTGAGACTTGCTCCCATTTCCATTCGGGAATTTCTAAGGGCTGTAACAAACCACTAGGCTTCTTTTGCTCGGCTTTAACTAGCTGGCAATTCATGCATTTGGATATAAACTTCCCAACGTCTCTTTTCATCCCTTCCCAGTAGTAAGTCTGCTTCATATCTCGATACATCTTGTTACCACCGGGGTGTATAGTCAGCTTTGAGTGATGACATTCTCTAAGCACTTCATTCCTCAATCCATTGACATTGGGTACAACAAGCTTTCCATTCTTTCTAAGCCATCTATCTCGATCAAGCCCATACTTGTTCATCTCCTCATCGATACCCATCTCTAACTTGGAGATGATTTCCAATAGGTTAGGATCGTCCCTCTGACTAGAGCCGATCCGCTCAATCAAAGTGGGTCTGATCGTCAAACTTGCTAACATTTCTGGATCCAATTCGCACTTTGGTCTGAAATCAAACCCCGCGATAAACTCCAGTTGCTTCCATTCAAGGAACATAGCCCCTAAGCTGGCATGTCTTCTACTCAATGCATCAGCCACCGCATTGCCCTTTCCTGGTGTGTATGCGATGTCAAAATCATAGGAAGCTAAGAACTCCAACCATCTCTGCTGACGGAGATTCAGATCTTTCTGAGAGAAGAGATACTTTAACGACTTATGATCTGTAAACAGCTCAAATCTTTCTCCCAAGAGATAGTGTCTCCACATCTTTAACGCGAACACGATTGCTGCCAATTCTAAATCATGGGTTGGGTATCTTCTCTCGTGCGGTTTCAATTGCCGACTTGCGTAAGCTACAACCCTACCGCCTTGCATCAATACAGCACCCAGTCCGATACCACAGGCGTCCGTGTATACCGTCATCTCTTCGTCCCCCTTAGGAATGACTAACACTGGTGCGCTTGTCAACTTGTCCTTTAGACTCTTGAATGCATTCTCGCACCTTTCATCCCAGACAAAAGCTTGATTCTTCTTTGTCAACTGAGTCAACGGTGCTGCTATCTTGGAGAAACTTTGGATGAACTTACGATAATATCCCGCTAACCCCAAGAAACTTCTTACATCTGTTGCATTCTTGGGCGTAGGCCAATCCTGTACCGTAGCCACCTTTGCTGGGTCCACGGCAATACCATTCTCTGATACAACATGGCCCAAGAACCTCACTTCCCTCTTCCAGAAGTGACACTTAGAAAACTTTGCTTTCAATTGGTGTTTTCTCAACACCTCCATCACTACTCTTAAATGTTCCTTGTGTTCTTCCTCTGTCCTCGAGTAGACCAAAATATCATCAACGAACACAAGGACAAACTTATTCAACTGATCTCTGAATACCCTATTCATAAGATCCACAAAATATGCTGGGGCATTGGTCAGCCCGAATGGCATGACCAACCACTCATAAAACCCAGACGGCGTCCGAAATGTCGTTTTAGCTATACTCTCAGCTTCCACTCTAAGCTGATGAAAACCTGTCGCGAGATCCAACTGAGAAAATACTCTCGCGTCACTCAACTGATCAAACAAATCATCTATCCGCGGTAGAGGATACTTGTTCTTCCTCGTCACTTTATTCAACTCGCGGTAGTCTACACACAAACGAAGGGAACCATCCGCCTTGGTAGCAAACACAACTGGTGCTCCCCATTCAGAAACACTCCTTCTGATAAATCCCTTCTTCAAAAGATCGCTGACTTGCACCTCGAGCTCTCGCTGCTCTCTTGGTGCCATACGACGAAGTGGCATCACTATAGGCCTGGCATCTTTTACCAAATCAATACGGAACTCAATCTCTCGGTGTGGTGGAAGTCCGGTCACTTCTTCGAAAACATCCGGATACTGGCCAACCACGGGCAAACCTGACAACTCACTATGCGGAATGTCGAGGGAGTTTAGAAAACTAGCCAATACCCCCTTACTGGGTAAACCACCAAACACTATCCTCCGCCCATCATCCGCTCTAGCTGTCACCAACAAGCCCTCACAATCTACCACCACCCCGTATCTTTGGAGCCAATCTACTCCCAAAATAATGCCAAACCCAGTAAAGCCCAAAACAAAGCAATCACAAACAAACATGCATCCATGACTCGATAAGACCACATTACGACAAATCATGCTAAGGCTAGTAGAACCACCAATCGGGTTCGTCACTACTAAAGGTCTATCGACAATCTCGGGCTCCAATCCCAACCTATCTACCAGGTCACTAGATATGAAAGAAGTGGAAGCTCCGGTATCAAACAAAACTCTAACAGGAACATCATAAACAGAAAGCATACCTTGAATGACGACATTCTTTCCCTTCTCCGCCGCTGTTGGGGCATTCGACGAAGAAGGAATAGCATTAAGAGCGTAGGCTTTCACCATTTGCTTTTCCTTAGGGGGCTGTGGACACTTGTCCTTGTGATGTCCCAATTGGCCACAATTGAAGCACTTCCTATCCGCTGGCTTGGCCCGACAATTACTAGCATAATGGCCCTTCTTACCACAGCTGAAGCACTCCACATCCTGCTTATTCTTTTTCTTCTGGCCATCCTTAGCCTGATTCTGCCTTCTCTTATTCTGGGAACCACCTTTGCCTCCACCACTAGCTTGTGGCTTTGGCTCATCTGCGGATGCAACCTCAGTCTTCGACTTAGGGTAGAGACTTTCCGATCTTAACGCTTTCCCCACAATCGATTCAAACGTCTCATCGATGTGGTTAATAAGTTTTTCCCCCAAGTACTGATCCAAACCAGTTATGAATTTCTCATTCTTTTTCTCGGCAGTATCAATAAGAGATAACCCATATTTTGACAAAGTGTCAAATTCAGCAATATACTCCGAGACAGCTCTGCCATTCTGCTTGAGCTCCAAGAATTTCTTAAACAGCATTGACTTCTGAGCAGCCGGAATGAACTTCTCACTAAAACGAGCCTTAAACTGCTCCCAAGTAATCTGATCTTCGGGAGTAGCTGCCTTTATAGCATTCCACCAATTCATTGCCCGCCCTTGCAGCTGACGGGACGCTAGCTTTCTCTTCATCGCATCCTCGATACCCAAATCCTCGAAGATACGTTCGCAACTATCAAACCAATCCTGAACATCCGTAGCCGACTCCGTTCCGTGGAACGGCTTCCCACCAAGGCTAGTGTAATCCTTATTCAGCTTGGCGAAGTCGACTCTTGGCGCCTGCACCATTGGACCACCACCATTTCCACCATTGGGGGCTGCCCTCTGTACATCTCTAAGCATCTCTCTCATGAGGTCAGTAAACATCGTCCTCATGTCAGCAGCATTCCCATTGTTGGCTCCCCTACCGGTACCTCTAACATATCGGCTCATCGTCAATCTGAAAAGGAAATGATTAACGACTCCATAGTGGTACTAGTGCAGTACGACTTCATCCATATACTACTAATAGTATATATATAGCTTTTAAAAACCAAAATAATCACAAATACGCTCTCTCGTATACGTATATTATCTCTCCCTGATAACTCCCTAGGTGAACTACGCAACCTAGAGCTCTGATACCAAGTGTGACGGCCCGTCCCGCACCAGCCTGCATTTCCTCCGAAAATGCGCTGTACACATGCCCAGCTAGCACAGAACAGTCGTCAGAAGAAAAGAAAGAAGAGAATGAACTAATCAAGGAACCTGTAGAATGTCTCACAGCGCATGGGATAAAATATAATAATAACATACTTGACATAAAACAGGCGAGACAGTGCATAAGCTGATAACTAAAATCAACATCAATCATCAGAGCAGCGGAAATCCATATACAGCTTATTACAATTTTCCAAATTTACTGTCTCTAACAAAAGAAAACTAAAGTAGAAGATGCACCACCAATGCCCAAGCAGTGATCTTCAACAACACAGGGAGAATACTATATATATTACGTGGAAGCCTCCTACTCGTCTCCGGATCATCTACCCGTGCATCACCAGCTAACCTGTCTCTAGTCTGCTCGTGTGAGCACCCAGAGTAATAAGAAGAGACATAAAACTCTGGGTCAGACATAAAGCCTGGTATGAGCTATAAGCATCTAAACAGAATAATAACAGGTATACTAAACCATACCTGAACCTGGACCTGCAACCAAAGAGTTAGTACCACATACCGTACAATACTCCAAGGTGCCATAATAAATAGTGTAAGAATACGGGGGTGGGGTGTGCATGTCACAATGATAGTAAACAAATCATCCATAGCAACCATCCTCACATCTCTCACTCAGTGCGTAAAGCGTACGACATCTACCACTTTGGAACACTAGACAAACTGAGGTAACGACGAATCCCGACTTGTAGAAACCCCGCTGTGACCAAGCCAAACACTTGGAGTCATGACCAAACATTTCAATGACCCACTTCATTGGTCGTAGCCCTTGGTTCTACCGATGCCATAATGGCCCTGAATCCGCCTTCGTACCTCCTACCATAGTGGTTCAAAGCTATAGACGTCGATAACTCCTTGGCACGCGCCCCGCAGCAAAGCCCCACCATGAAGCGAACTCATTGATTCCCATCTAAATCTTGAGCTCTAACTTCTCATATGGACTTCCTTTGCATCTCGGGTTTTGATCGAATTGGAGTGGGTCTTCAGAAAAGTTGACGTGCAGTAACAGTCCTAGAACCCGGTTCGGTTCGGTAGCGTCGGTTCGGGTCGGTCCTCCATCCTTGTCATCTTCCATTCGGTTCGGGTTAGGTGCTTCACTCCGGGTCGGGTCGGTGTCCTCCTCTGGGTCGGGTCGGGGTGTTGTCCTTCTCCAGCTCATGCTCCTTCTCCAATCAGCTCCCTCGTTTCCATCTACTCCGATCCGATCCGATCACTTCGCCTTACTCTAGTCGTAGCCTTCCATTCTTGAGCCGATCCGATCTGGCTTCCATTACCCTTCCGATCCGATCCCCTTGTCCACTCCAACTCTAAGGAAACGGCCTTCCTTTTTGCCAAGTCTTCTATGTGACAAGTCCCAATCCAGTTCGGATTCCCTTGGTCAGTTCACTAGTCCGATCCGACCCCTTCTCCGATCCGAACCGGTTCGGGACCTGCACATTTCTGCAACCTTCCAGCGAGCTTTCTACGCCATTCGACGACGTTTTCGACCAATTTAACTATTCTAATCAATCATAAAACATACCATAGAGTCATAGCAACATGTAATAGCAACCACAAACAGCAAACAACAATTCAAATGAATCAAAAGGGATCAAAAGTGACTAAAACTTCATATTTTCCCATAGTCCCTCTTAATCATGTTTAAGTACATACTTAGTAAAACTTAACCAAATCGTCTAAATTTTATAACAGAGGCATGAAATATTATTTAAGAATTTCTAAACATTTTTCCAGAATTTATTAGTGTATAAATTCGCTAATCTTCACTAATTACCCTTAATTAACTGTAATTAGTGTCAAAACGATGCTATCACTCACCTTGGCCACAACTAAAACCCCAAAACTGAAATATTCTCTGATTTGACGCTGTTCCCAATCTTACACAGCAGCTCTACCTCGGTTCTCGTGCTAATAATTCTTGATTTGATGTTTGCTAAGCCTAATCTTCAACTAGAAAGTGATTTTTGGGTGTTTTAGAGAGATTTAGAGAGTGGAGGCCATGGCTAGGTCAAGAGGAATGAAAGTGGCGGCTGGAAAATGTCTAAAGAAATGTTTTCTAATCCTAATCAGCCCCTATATACCCCTAAACCCGAAATTCCCCTTGGGCCTAGCTGCTAATCACCCGCTTAAGCCCAATTAAGCTGTTTTTCACCATCTGAAACTTGTTTCAGCCATATCTCCCAAACGGTGAGTCCGTTTGGCTAATGTGAGCACTCTACGGAAAGAGAAACCATCATCCGGAGCCAATGGAAATGGTTTCAGGTCAAAATTCATTTCCAATCAAAAGTTATGGCCAAAACAGTGCCAACTAGGGGTAAAATGGTCATTTAAAAATCGGCAAAAATCGTGAACATGGGAAATGACCCTAATAGTCGTCTCCCAAAGTTACATGACCATACGACTTCGTATGTGAAAGAAATAAATATTCTACGATCCTATGATGCGTAGAATGCGGGTCGTTACATAGTAGTTTTGGTTTTGTAGATTTATATTCATAGGATCCTGATTTACAGCTGAAGCGATATTCGGAAAGCTCTGTATCCCTGTATTACTTCCAGTTGTGTATTGTATTATTTTTCCGCTGCAGTAATTTATTGTAATCTCTGGTATTTAGTAAATGTGTAATATTGGATTATACTCTGTATATTCTTGTATTCTGATGAATTGTTGTAATAAGCAATGAAATGTTCTTCTGTTTGCGTTCCAATATGTCATGTTCTCAAAACAATCAGGGATTTCGAACGGTCTTGGTCGGTTTAGCGATCGATTCGGATCAAGCGGAAGTCATCACTATAGCATGAATATCCATGAACGGTTAAATATAAATCATATTGTAATAAACACAACGTGTATGATGAAATGCCACAACAAACAAAACAAAAAAGATTGCCCATAGTCAACCCCTTACTGTGATTTAACATTTGAAATAGTATGGATGTGATAGGCACAAGCCATTCCCTAAAAACAATCAGCAACAAGAATTCAAGTATAAAATCTTTTTAAGCAATTGAAAACCTATCCTTATGTGTCAACAAAATCCAAGAAGTTGTATGACCATTCAGATGCATTAAATGAGTCATGGCCTTAGAATGGTATAGTGCTTCTAGAAGAAAAGATAAAGACAGGAGCAAGTAAAAATCTAGTATAAACTATTTATTTCCATGCATGTATTTCTTGGAACCAATCGTATAGGGTTGTGAACAAAGAGGAAGCCTAAAGCTAACATATATAGTAACATCAAAACATTTTATAAAGAAAATGAGTTGTTAAATATTAAGACTTGCCTATATATATACCACCTGAAACCTATACATTTTCTCACACTAACAATTTAACTTGAACAAACAAACTGAAAGAGAAAGAACAGAGCTTTTAGTGTGGTGAGTAAACTTTCTTTTATACTCTCTGTTTTAGACTTCTATGCTAGTGATTGTATAGGCTTAACTATGTATATATACATATATATCACATTGGTATGTTGGATTGTTCTGTTGTTAAGTTTAGAACCAGTTTGAATAGAATCCTGCTACTACGTATGTAAACACAAGAACACATCATACTCATAAACATCTTGGTTTCCCTAGAAAGAAATATACGAAAATCTCATATTTGGATTCTAATAAATGCAAGGATCTGATGCATTCTTTTAAGTGTTATATACTTCTGTAGCACATAAGTAAATAACACTGTAAACATATATGTACTAAGCTAACCATAAATACACTGTTTTTCTCTGTAACCAAGTAAAACTATGAAATTTTCGAACATTACAAAAACATGATTCAGGTATATAGTTGTAATCGCAAGTCAAAGTGGTGAATTTTAATACACATTTCGTGATTTTTAAGAATTGGGTTGCCGTGATATTTATATATGATCAGAATATGCTTTTTGGGTAAATACGTTTGACCGAGACGACCAGAATTCATGGCATGGAGCCTGGAGTTGCGTGAAGGGTATGTAAACACAGGAAAAATATAAAATAATTTTTCTATTGCGAGAACTGTAAAAACGATAGAAAAATAAGGTTTTTAGCTTGAGTTCATCGCGGAACTGCGTCGTCATGGTGGCAACGGAAGGGTGCGCACAGGGGGGCACAACGTTGGAGGTGGTCAACATGGTGCGACTCAAGTTGGATGTGGTCTGGTTGTCGGAGATGATAGCAGCAGGCCATCTCTTGGATCGGATTTTATTTGGATAAGTGGAGATGAACGGTGAAATTACGATAGAGGCGGAGGTGATCGAATCTGGGCGTGGAAATTGCAATGGTGTGTGATTTGGGGTTTGCGAGGGCGATCATGGAATGATGACGACCAGTGGGTGGGTGTGCACTGTGTGTAGATGTGCAGGTGAAAGCTTCAGGAGCTTTGAAGGAGTAGGAACAGCAGGGTAAGGATAGTTGGGTTTGGCTATTATAGCTATACTGGAACCGGAGACACATGGAAGTGAGTAGATGTGGTTTAAGAAGAAAGGAGCAAGTACAGGAAACAAAGGAAAGAAGAGTAGAGAGGTGCAGCAGAAAGAAGAGGGGGTATTGAGACGTGAAACCCAGTAAAAGGGGGATGCAAGAAATCAAGAAGAAGAAGAAGAGAGACATGCGAAGGATACTGGCTATGGTAATTTAGAGTAGAAAAGAAAACAATAATATATGTTTAGACCAAAGTATGTGACATTGTTGGTGTGTTTACAGCATGGTTTGGGTCAAAATTGAAAGAAGAAGTGAAGTAAAAGAAAATAAAGAATAGTGGACAACAAGAATGGACTGGGAAATAGGAGTGCGCATGGGCCTTTGGGCTAAAATATTTAGGCTGGCAATTTTAAATAAAATAAAAGAAAATAAAGGGAGAGGTAAAGTATTTGGGCCAGGGTTATCAATCGAAAGAAGAGAAATAAATTTAAAAACCAAGAGGAGATATAAACATATACAAGGTTGATTTAAAGTTTGTAAAATAAGATTTAAGAAAGAAATGGGTTAAACATATTGGGCCAGAGAAAGAAAATATGTAAAGAAGGATGGGTCGAAGTGGTTGGGCCTCAAGGGCTTTAGCAAGTTTAAATTAAATAAAAGATAACGAATAAAATAGAAAAGAAAATGAAAAGGTAATTTTAAGTGTATAAAATGCTTATACACATAATAGAAATGAATGATTTGTTTAAGAATGAAATGAAGTGATAATTCCATAGTGTAAATTTTTATTGGACAAGTGATACGTAATTAAAACTCTGAATTTAAAAGCTATTTGACTCGTTACTTAAATTAATCAGTTTAAATTAATAACTGTGTTCCTTATAATGTTTTAAAATGGGATTAAAATTTTATTTTAATTCCTTAATTATTATTTGACCTTAAAAAGACGTATGCTAATCGTTTCAAAGAGACTGGAGTTATATTCCACTTTGATTCGATTTTACGTTCCGTGTTTGAAATTGTTGAAAATTATTGGAGACAGAGTTATGCAAGGGCTATTTTGATTATCCTAGGTAGAAATTTCCTAAGATGGGTTTTCAGAATAGTGCCTTCGGTTTGTCCAGTACCAGGACAACTTGTATGGTCGAATGCCTGATAGAGTATATCTATCAGATCTTACCCATTTACTTTTCTTAAATTATATTACGAATGGTGGCGGAGGAATTTGTTTCTCTTAGCTTTATGCCCGCAATATATTTGGGAAAAATAAATGAGTGTTCTGACAGATACGACGATGTGGCATCCAAAGTGATTGAAGAAGGGATTCGTGAAAAGGGGCCTGAAGCCTCACAATCAAGAAATGACAAAAATCGGGCAGGCAGCATGGCTAGGTGGGTCATACCCAAGCAGGGTGTATTATCACCATCTAGAGAAATTCCATTTTTGTCTTCTTATTCTTTTCACTGTTGTGACTTTCGGAAACGGTGGTTTGAGCTCAACCGTTGGTGATAATATATTCGCTACACTCAAGCTAAATGCGTGGTGGTCATGTGTGACCGAATTGCAAGATGTTCTTGTTGAGCCCCTGTGTATCCCCTCTAGAGTACATTGATTGGCAGGTGGTTCCATACCTTGTCATAGTTGGAATCCAATCTCCAATAAGCGCCCTATGGTTTTTGATTTTATATTATATATGTGGAGCGTGAATGCACATGTTCCACTAGATGATTATTTATTTGATAAAAACTATTATAATATTAGATAATTTGATATAAAAAATGTTTTGGTTATCGTAAGGTAAAAACCATCCATATTTATCTGTGGATCGGTCTTACGATTAATTTTCCTTCTAAAAGATTTCCTGAAGTTAAATAAATCTGTTCTCGTATGAGAAAACCTTATTCCATTATTTCCTCATTTCCAAGCTATTTTAAATTTGTTTACTCACACCAGTCCCCTGACTGACCCAGAGTTTATTTTCTGTGTTTTCCCAAAACTCTTGGGTACTCATAACAATTGTTATGAGTAGGCAAGTGATCCAGGTAACCAATGGAACCCTTTGGACTATTTTGGACTATGAAAGCAAGAACCAGTTTAGTAGTTATATCTATTTCTAAGTATCCAGTTTGAATGTATGTACTAAACTAGTAATCCGGTATGATGATGTATTATGATGATGATGTACTATGATGTTGTAATATGATGTAGAAGAGTTTGTTATGTAATATATTATGTATTTTGTTAAATAGTGCTGTGAGTTTCTGGTGTTTTGTTTAGTTCTATTCTCTATCTATTTCTATTCTTTAATAATGACACTTCTTCCAAGGTCATCGAAAGTTGCGCCGTTACAAAAAGTCAGTACGACGAGAGTTTCCCTCAATCTCGTTCCTATCATAAAAACATTTCATGTTGGCCTTAACCTGTCTATGCCACCTGACAGCAAGGGAATAATGCATTCCAGAGGGAAAATTCCCTATCTCAAGCTCTGAAGATTCGGATCCCGTCGAAGCCTGCGAGACACCAGAAGCGGAGATTCCAAGAGCGCATCCAAAAATACCCATTCTTTACATTTTCCTAGTACGTCTTTGCATCTCGCCTCTAAGTCAATAGCTTGACAGTGAAGTTCATCCTTTTCTCTATCAAAATCGATAGAAGAATTCATCTTTATACTCCTCTTTGCTTCAAGGATGTTTTTATCCTTTTGCTTTATTTGAGCCTCCAATACACCTATTTATTCTGTCAAACATTGCGTAAGTAGCTCCTAAGACAAGGCAGATCCGCCATCAATACTGGTAGGAGAATTCCCCAGGAAATCTCCTGAGCGCAAAGTAAGCAAAACACCTTTATCTACGAAAGAGGAAGTGTCTTCAGGTGAACTTTCATGTTCGTATAAACAAATAAGCTACCGTTTGCGAAACTTATTGCAGAAGACATCATTATTTCAACCCCAGAAATGCATGCAACAGAAAGAAAACGAAAAAGAATACAATTTGCGTCCATACGCGCTATTGTCAACTAAAAATAATACAACAAGTTATTTTCTCTCCCCAGTACTCTTTTCCTTCATGTTACGTATTAACTTCGCATGATGAGTTCTAAGTTTCTTTAATATCATTTCCCTGTCATTCTTCAAGAAGTTGAAAGATAACCGAGGGTACTTCATATAAATATGTTTGAGCTCTTTCAAGAAGCTTTCCCTGCCAGATTTATAAGGAGGCTTTGTAAGAAATTCCCTCTTCATCTTAGAGAGAGAATGAAGGTTGTCCTTGAAAAACTGGGTAATCAGCGAAAACAAAATTTTCATCACCGTAATAACAAATCATCAAGGGTCAACTTCTACAAGCAAAGAAGGAATTCAAAAACTGAGATTTATACCTGAGGAATGGGGGAGGCTGTGTGCACCACCTGTTCTATTTCACTAAGCTCCAAAGGATTGACTCCCTTCGCAAACCCACCATCTCTGCATGATTCGTCTACATTACCACCTCCTATATGCAAAATCAGATTTTCATCATCTCCAGACATTGAGTAGTCGGGCAGCTTTTCGACAAGCAAAAGATCCTTAACCCTCACCTTTTTCCCCTTAGAAACCTCAGTGTCCCGATCTGAAGTAATAATACCCCCCCCCCCCAAGATCCTATTCCGAAGGGATGAGGGAAGAGAAGGAAAGTCCATGTCTGAGAACTTGCCACGTTTATCACGGTAGACTAAAAAGAGAGCCTTTTCATAACATTCAGACATCATGTATGGAAAATGCACCTTCAAAAACAAGGAAATCCGGTCCTGAGTCTCGTAAACTACCCGCTTAGCATCAGAAAGAATTGCTTCCCTTGTTTTCAATCTCCCTACTTGCTTCATTAGCATATACGACTGCTCACGCTTGAGGGTCGAGGCTTCAACGACTATAGAATTGTTGCCGGCCCTTTCCCTCTCAAGAGACGCTCTCAATTGGCTACATACCTCTTCATTGCCACTCTTTGCAAAGGTTAAATCATGGAGCTTAGACGGTAACATGGTCTTCTCTTCTTGGAGTTCTTTCTTCTCCCGGGATAAGGAGATAGCTGTCGCCTTAGCAACATACCAATTCCTGGATATCTAAAAAGAAAAGAGGAACAATATGATGTTAGTCCTTACATCAAGAAGGCGGATAATAAGTCTCAGGGAAATAAGAGTGCAAACCAAAAGATGTCGTTTAACAAGATTAAGGCAAAACTTAGACCATTCTTCGGAGGCAAATTCCGAAACATCGGAGACATCAATGGAGGGTAAGACAGATATGATAATCTTATCAAAGTCCAAGACCTATAAAGAAGAACTCATGGGGTCACACAGCTGATAAGGAGAAAGGAGCGACTCACGCTCTCTTAAATCCGAATCTCCCTGAGAATCAGCTCTTAAGAAACTAGTAACAAAGTTACTTCCTAGAGTCTCCGCTGAGGAAGGGCAAACGTTAGGAAAACTTCCAAATGAAGGCGCAAGGGGGTATACAGTAGTCGACGATAGGGCGACTTAACAATTTCATCTCCATAAGAACAGGAAACAAAATTTGCCCTCTTATAATCCTTGGAAGGATCGCTGTTGAAGGCCGAAGCAGACCACTTCTTAGACAAAAATTCAGGAGGGAAAGAAACCATGGAAGGTCGGTATGAACCATCCCCAAGAAATACGGAACGAGAGTGAGAAGGTTGTTCTAGAAGATTTTGTCCCAAAGGTGAAGGGACGCGCCTGCAAAGAAAGTTCGGGAATAGCAGGGCAGAATGCTGGTTTAAGACACCTTGGACTTCACCTATGGAACTATTCACTCGAAGTCCCTTCACTCCAAGCTTCACCTCCATTGAACAAAGCCCAGCTTTGCACGGGTTGGAATTACCAATTTTTGAGATCTCAAACATAGTCCTGCCAGGTGATACCATAACATAAACATGTATTTTAATCTAATTTCTATTTGATGATTGCACACAAACAACACACAGAGATACATACAACATGGAATTTTGTTATTCCATGGGACAACGATCTTGGCTAAGAAGATTGATGTCAACATGTTAAAGTACCTTCTGTTACGAATTATTTGTTTGTACAAATTTTATCTCTCAAAGCCCCGATAATGAACGATGATGGGTACAACTTTTTAAAGATCATCATTAATCGTCATCTTGGATGATTAGTGGGATTTTAATCTACACTAAGGCCATCAATTCCCAATTCAAAGCATAATCCAAATCGGTGATTGAAGTTTGAACAAGAAAACTTACTACTAGTTAAATCGGAAATCCTTGGGAGATAGTGTAACCAATTTCAATGAACAGTAATCTTGCTTTAGTGAAATTGTAACACCCCGAATTTTCTATTGACATTAAATTAACAAATTAAAGTATACTTAATTCAAAATGAAAGAATTAAGGGAAACGGGTTACGCCATTGCGCTCGTCTCGGAATTCTGCTTGAGATAGAGTCCAAGTTTGCGTAAACCGGACTCCGGAGTTATGACCTTCCGAAGTTTTAGAATTCAAATTAAAATTCAAACAGTTCAAAATTCAGTTCGAAATTCGAAAACAGACCCAAACTGGGTTAGCCGGGAATTTTCCCGCCCAGGACCCAGGTCGACCAAGGGGTCGACCTGGGGGTCGACCTGCCCATTCGATAGGGGTGAGCATTATTCGGTTAAACCAAATAAACCAACCAAACCAAATTATTTTGGTCGGTTTGGTTCGGTTTTGAAATCAAATCGGTTTGTAATCGGCCCGAAAAAATATTAAGTTTGGTTATCGGTTTAACCAAATTAACCGAACTTTTACTACATTTTCAAAACTATCGGTATTATAATAAGTATTTTAGGTTAGTTTAGTTATTTAAGTATGTATTAATCATCACATATGTGTCAAAATTTATATTAAAAAACATAAAAATCAAAAATAATAATATTGTAATCATATACTTATAATTTATTTCAAATTATAGTGAATATTTCAAACACAAAGTGTAAAACATTTTTAGTTCGGTTTAACCGGGTAACCAACCGAACCAACCAAACTTAATTTGGTTGGTTTGGTTTGGATTTCATTTTTATTGGTTTTAGTTTGGTTTGATAAATTTATCATTAGATAAACCAAACCAACTAAACGCTCACCCATACCATTCGACCTGGTCAGGTCTTGGCTGGCCTGGTCGGGTTCTGAGCGACTTTCTGAGTTCTGGTATGTCACTAGGGTTGATTTGTCACTTTCTGATTGGCTCCTCTTGGTGTGTATGGTCTGGATTCACTCTATGATCATCTGACGGCTCAAATCAATCTGAAATTCTATAAATACAACCCAACACTCAACCTAAATTCACGCAAATAAAATAGAGCTAGAGCCGCCATGCTGCCGGGAGGAAACTAAGAGTAGCCGTCAGTTGGAGAAAGCTTAGAGACGAGCAAAACTAAAGTAAAAACAATATTCAAACAATGTTTGTCTACCCAAAGGAAAGCATTGCAAATTCAGAAATCAGAAATCAAGATCATCGTTTGTTGTAAGTATAGTGATTTTTCCGATGAGAATAAAATTAAGACTTGATTCGATGTAAAATGGAAATGGAATTGTACTATTATATAACGACGATGCTAATTCATATATGTGTATTGCAATGATTGTATTGTGAATGGTATTGGGATGTTTGTGGTATAATTGACTTGATGTTAGTCCTATTGTACATTTAGAATGAAAGCAACATCACATACAAGTATACGGTTAATGTTAGAATTTATACCTATATGTTTATATGTTTAACATAAGTTGTATTCATTTTTTTCTAAGTCTAAGTTAAGACTTATATACACAAGTTCTATGTTAAGACCATTATGCCTACATGATTAAATCCCATGTGAATGTTCTTATGTTCTTTGCAAGTTTGTAATTGGGTCCATGCCAAGTACCATTCAGTTTCACATGATTATTACAAGTTTCATGTTATAATAGGATACATGATTTGATCTAGTTCACGCTTTTGGGTTAATTTCAAAAATAGACATTTTTATGGACATGTAATAACTTTGTCACATGCTAGTTTGTGTTTGAAGTTATGCCTAGATAAAAATATGTTTAGGCTTATATTTTATGCAAGTCTAAATTATGTCATTTCATGTGACACCTATTTAATTAGATTCTTATTTGAATGCAAGTTCACATGACAAGTTGAAACCCATGATTTATGTTAATTAGATCGCAAAGTTGCAAGTTCATATGTCACACACCCTTTATGTTATTTAGAATATTTCATGTTCTTGGCTTTTCCTTCTATGTTTAAAGTTGGGCTGAAATATCTAGCCCAATATTCATTATAATCTTGCGAACATATAGACAGGGGAATATCGTTGGGATTAAACATGAAAAATATATGAAATTGGCATGTTTGTCACATGCCAATAATTGGTGGCACTTAAATGGTATAGATTCTTATACCAAAAATGATGAACTTGGAAAGTGGGCCATAACATTTAATTGTTAACAAATTTACATATAACAAGTTAAGAGACAAATATGTAAATTTAGAAAATACGAGTATGCTTAACTCGAGGTTGGATTGAGTTGTGATGTAAACCTGCCCAGACCCGCCCGGCTGTCCAGTAATCACAACAATACCTATCCAATGTGGGTGGTTAAGCATTGAGCCCAATAATGACCCGAGGTTAGACTGAGTTACGGTGTAAATCTGCCCGGAACCGACCGGCACATCCAGTAACCGTAACAATACATGTCTAATGTGAGTAGTCGGTGCTTTAACTAATTAAGTCTAAGGACAGACAAGTCAGGATGGTAGGGTTAAGTTAACTAAAACACTTAACCAATTCAACATGTTAATTAAACTGATGGGTGGGGTTAGGTAAATACAGACACTTAACCACTTAACATGTTTGACTAGAAAACCCTAGTAACGGGGACCTATTTCAACAGTAACCCAATTAGGTATCATGGTACCCTGAAACTAGGCAGGGTGAGACACGATTACTGGACTGATTGTAAGCGGTCAAAAGCGACGGCGGTTGGTGCAGCAGTGTAGGTTCTAACGCAGTGCGGGCATGCACATACTTCGGAGCAGACAAACAGGGCACTGGGCACCAGTAGTATAACCTATGCATTCTAGAATTGTGTCGGGCCGCCACCATGGGACTTGATACACCCCATGGTGGGACCAACATAGGTATCTACAATCATTGGGGGCCGTATGACACATATGATTTTGCAAGTAGGAGCCGATCTTTAGAAAGAGGATCACTTCACCCCGATCATGGGGCGCCAATCGGAACAAATACAAGTAGGTGCAGAGATATAGTGTGGGGTGCGATAGTAAATTCGGTTCAAAACTGCTTTATCTTAGTTTATGATACTTTCCTGTTTCCAGTTTATACCTATCATGCCCTTTTTCTTATTCTCATGCTGAAGAGTCATCAGACTTACCAGGCTTTATGTCTGACTCTATTTTTCTTTCGTCTTCTTTTCTTCCGTCCCCCCCCCCCCTCCCCCAGGTCCACAGGGAGGAAACAACCCAGCTTAGTCAAACTCTTTGCAAGCTTCAAGATAGTAGATGTATGGTTTGGAATGTCTTTCCTTGGCTATGGCTTTTGGATACGTTCTATGGGGATTTATGCAGCTTTAATCATGTTTTATGCTTCTTTATTTAATAATCAAGACAGAAATGATGATGTAATGTTTTAGAAGTTATTGTGAGACAATTATGGAAATGTTTTGTATGAACACGTATTTATGAAATGAAAGTCAGTTTGTTTTCCGCTGCTTATATATATACGTGTTTATATCTGTCTTCTGTTTTATCTGTGACTTTTACTTATAAACCTCCACCGAAGTTAAGGCATTCCTTTTTTGAGTGACCTCAATGGAGGTGGGGTGTTTCACTTGGTATCAGAGCACAGGTTTACCTGATTAGATAAAGGTTTTTGAAACTATTTTCAAAAAGAAGTTTAAAGAAGCATTTTTTTTTTCAAGAAAAAACGTTGTTTTTAAGCAGGCATAATTCCCCAAAGCCATATGCACTATCTCTCTATCCTTTTGTCTTGAATACTTTCCTTTTTGTTCCAGCATGTCTGGAGATCTTAACCTTCCAGAAGGAGTACCGATACCTGGCTGGTTCCGAAGGTACCTAGAGGCTAGGGCCAATGATGCGGCCCCAGCAGACATTCCTCCTCCCATAGTGGAAGCTGTTCCTCCTCCTCCTCCTCCTCGTAGAAATGCTTTTGCTAAGACGTGTAGAGACTTCAAGGCTATGGGTGGAAAGGACTTTTATGGAACTGAATCCTTTGTGGAAGCAAGGAACTGGCTGAAGGAGACCGAAGATTTGTTCGTCATCTTCGAAGTTGACGACAGGTAAAAGATACAGCTAGCAGTGTGGTTGCTTAAAGATGAAGCTTCTTATTGGTGGGAAGTTACCCATGCTTAGAGGCCAGTGGAAACTTGAGAAGATTTCAGGATGAGGTTTGAGATGAAATTCCTCTCCCAAGCTGAAAGAAGCCTGCAGATGGAGAAGTTCCTAACTCATAAACAAGGAAGTATGATGATCAAGGAGTACGTCAATCAGTTTAATCAACTGGCCAGATTTGGGCTGGATTTAGTAAACACCCAACACAAGAAGGCCCTTCGCTTCGTCAAAGGTCTGAATGAGCCTCTACACAGCCTTTCTACGACCCATATACCCATGGGAGCGACCTATGAAAGCTTGGTGGACATGGCGCTGCTATAAAGGCAAGAAAGAGGCAAAGGTGGAAGTGTCTCAAGAAAAGAAAGAGGGTTTACAGGCTAAGAAAACAGACTTCAAGAAAGGCGGGAAGAACAACAAATCCCGTGAAAAGAGAAGGTGTAATTTCTGTGGCATTGTTGGACATATAGTGAAAGACTGTAGAAAGAAGAAGGCGAAGATGAATGGTGGTTGTTTCCATTGCGGCGAGACTGGAGACATGGCTAAGGACTACCCAAAGAAGCGAGGGCAGGGACAGAGGACTGGATCCACCTCAGGGGGACAGGTTCACGCGCTGGTGGCACCTCTACAGGAACGAGGTAGAAATATTTCTGTAGAAAGCTTAGTTTATCTCTATAATCATCCAGTTCACACTCTCTTTGATTTTGGTGCATCACACTCCTTTATTTCATCTGCTTTAGTAGAATCTCTGCACCTAGACACTAGTATGGTAGAAGATCCCTTGGTTGTTTCAAATCCAATTGGGGGCTCGGCTTATTTGTCGATGGTTTGTTTGGATTTGAAAATCTCTATTCTAAGTATTGAATTTAGATGTAGTGCCTTTGTTTTGGGTTTCTCGGGATATGGATTGATCTTAGGCATGGACTGGTAATCCAGTAATGGTGCCACTCTTGATTGTGAGAAGAGAGTGGTTAGGCTCTTGACTCGGCTCGGTAACACTCTAGAAATTTCTGGTAATCCCTTGAATGCTGTTATGCTTAGTTATCTAGAGTCGGTTGGTGCTTCTGTTGAGAATTTGTAGTCGGTTAGAGTGGTCCGGGAATATCCGGATGTCTTTGAAGAGGTGAAGGGCTTACCTCCGAGGCGGGAAATAGACTTCCGCATATATCTTGTTGATAATGCAAAGCCCGTAGCTCTACCTGTTAGACACATGGCTCCAAAGGAGAGAAAGGAGCACAGTAAGCAAGTTAAGGAGCTTCTCGAGAAGGGGTTTATAAGGAGGAGTATCTCGGAATGGGGTGCTCCAGTGGTGTTCGCCACCAAAGCAGATGGCTCACTACGTCTTTGTGTGGACTATAGGGAGCTAAACAAGCTGACTAAGAAGAATAGACACCCGCTTCCCATAATAGACGATTTGTTTGATCAGCTTGTAGGTGCGTCGGTCTTCTCCCAACTTGATCTGGCTACTGGGTTCCATCAGCTAAGGGTAGCTGAAGATAGCATTGATAAGACGGTGTTCAGAACCCCAGACGGTTTCTTCGAGTGGCTTGTCATGCCTTTCGGCTTGACAAACACACCAGCTTATTTCGTAGACCTAATGAGCAGGGTGTTCAGAGAATTCCTCAATAAGTTCGTGGTGGTCTTCGTAGACGATATTTTGATCTTCTCAAAGAATGAGGAAGAACATGCTCAGCATCTGAAGGAGATCATGGAAACTTTTCGAGTTCATCAGCTAAAAGCCAAATTCTCCAAGTGCCACTTTTGGAGAGAAGAAGTAAGGTTTCTTGGACATATAGTATCCAAAGAAGGGTTAGCTGTGGACCCCGCGAAAGTGGTGGCAATGCAAGATTGGAAGACACCAAGAAATGCAACGGAAGTCCGAAGCTTTCTCGGGCTAGCAGGTTTTTACCGAAAGTTCATTAGAGATTTCGTGAAAATCTCGGCTCCACTCACAAGGCTAACAAAGAGGAATCTAGCATTCGCTTGGGATTTGGATTGTGATATTGCTTTCCAACGCTTAAAAAGGGCTCTTACAACAGCCCCAGTTCTGACTTTGCCTGATGGAAGCAAGATGTTCACAGTATATACGGATGCTTGTGGTACGGGGCTAGGCGCTGTTCTGATGCAGGAAGGGAAGGTAGTAGCTTATGGTGGAAGACAATTGAAAGTTCATGAAAAGAACTACCCAACCCACGATATTGAGTTGGCTGCCATCGTCTTTGCGCTTAAGTCTTAACGCCATTATCTTCTAGGTGAGAAGTTCGAATTATATACTGACCATAAATCGTTGAAGTATCTTTTCTCGTAGAAAGATCTTAACTTAAGACAGCAAAGGTGGATGGAGTTTCTTGCCTCGTATGATTTTGAGATTTCCTATACTCCTGGGAAGGGCAACGTAGTAGCAGACGCCTTGAGTAGAAAGAAGCTGACCTTAAGCCCTCTCTTTGTAAAAAGGCAAAGCTTGGAGTATATAGCTAGTTTTGACTTTAGGCCCTCCTCTGATTTTGTACCTGGTTTGTTGGCATCACTAGAAGTACGGCCCACTCTTTTAGACTCAATAGGGGCCGCACAACGTGAAGACCCTCAGCTTGTGGATGTGATTGATTAGCTAATTAGGGGTGAAACTTCCAGTCACCTCAATAGGTACTCCATCGATGGTAAGGGTTGGCTGGGGCGAGATGGAAGACTATGCGTCCCACAAGAAAGGGATTTGGTAAAGATGGTTCTCGAGGAAGCACACCATTCCAAGATGACAATACACCCAGGTGGAGACAAGATGTACAAGGACGTAAAAAGAGTTTTCTTTTGGAGCGACATGAAGAAGGACGTGGCGGATTTCGCTTCTAAGTGCGTGACATGCCAACAGGTCAAGGCGGAACAGAAGAAGCCTGAAGGACTGCTTCATCCTCTAGAAGTCCCGCAATGGAAGTGGGATAGCATTTCAATGGACTTCATTGATGAGTTGCCTAGGTCAAGAAGGGGGCAATACTAGCATTTGGGTAATAGTGGACAGGCTCACAAAAAGCGCCCACTTTATACCTGTCAAGAGTAGAAGGACTGCCTCATCTCTAGCATCTCTTTATCTCAAGGAAATAGTTCGATTCCATGGAATACCCTCTAGCATAGTGAGTGACCAAGATCCCATCTTTACGAGCGAATTTTGGCGGAGTCTGCAAGAAGCTGTAGGCACACAGTTATGCTTGAGCACAGCCTATCACCCCCAACTGACGATCAGACGGAAAGGGTGAACAAAGCATTAGAAGATCTTTTGAGACTGTGCATTCTCGACTTTGGAGGGACATGGAAGACCGTGCCGATCACCAACTTGTTGGTGGGAGTCTACAGACAAGCTTATACTTAGGCCAGACATGATTAGAGAGACTTCAAAAAAAGTGGACTTGATACGAAAGGAGAATGAAGACTGCCCAAGATAGACTGAAATCCTACGCGGACAAAAGAAGGACCGACCTTGAGTTTGAGGTTGGGGACAGGGTTTTCCTTAAGGTATCCCCTTTAAGGAACGTCGTTCGCTTTGGATCCGCAGGAAAGCTAGCGCCAAGGTTTGTAGGACCGTTCCCTAACATCGAGAAGATTGGGAAGATGGCTTATAAAGTAGAGCTGCCCAAAAGGTTGGCTGGAATTCACAATGTCTTTCACGTTTCTCATCTCCGGAAATGTTTACATGAGTCTGCGGAAGTGGTGGAGCAAAGCATTCTAGAAGAAGTTGAAATAGAACGAGAAACAACTGTGAGGAAAGTTCCAACTCGAATCGTAGGAACCGAAATCAAAAAGCTACGCAACCGCGAAGTCAAGCTTGTTAAAGTTCAATGGAGCGATGCCGATGAAGACGCGACTTGGGAAACTGAGGACAGAATATGCACTGCCTACCCTTTTCTTTTTTAGGGTACATCTTTGACCTCTCTTTTTCCATAAGTTTATGCTTGTATCTACCTTTTAGTGTATCTTCTCGGTCCTTTTTTTTCTCCTAACTCCTTAGGTAGAGACTAATGGGTGCAAACATGTATTTGAAACATGTTATGGTTGATGGCTGCAAGTGGTTGCAAGTGGTTGCTAGTGGTTGCTCGTGGATGCATATACACACACCCTAGGTATTAGATCGGCTCAGTCACTTCCATATTGCATATATGTATTCATATTTGTATGTGGTTGAAATTTGATATGTTGTCATATGGATGTCGCATTTGTATGAATGGTTGCGCACTCATGTAGAATTATGAGTAGGGAAAAATTTGTATACATAATGGATTCATGACACTTACATGATTCGCATTAAGGAGGTTAACTGAATCAGTAGAACGCCTGATTTTGCATTAGATAAGGACATGTACACACACTATGCATATGATCATGAAGCATTAGAAGTCTTTTAAGGACAATGGACGCGTGTGTTTGGTGGTTGAGTAGATGGACGATTGGATGTTAGGATATACGTTCTTCTAGACTTGAAGATTTCGGGGACGAAATCCTTTAAGGAGGGGATAATGTAACACCCCGAATTTTCTATTGACATTAAATTAACAAATTAAAGTATACTTAATTCAAAATGAAAGAATTAAGGGAAACAGGTTACGCCATTGCAATCGTCTCGGAATTTTGCTTGAGATAGAGTCCGAGTTTGCGTAAATCGGACTTCGTATGAAGGAGTTATAACCTTCCGAAGTTTCAGAATTCAATTTAAAATTCAAACAGTTCAAAATTCAGTTCGAAATTCGAAAACAGACCAAAACTGGGCTGGGCGGGAATTTTCCTGCCCAGGACCCAGGTCGACCTGGGTAACCAGGTCGACCATGTGGTCGACCTGGGGGTCGACCTGCCCAGTCGACCTGGTCAGGTCTTGGCTGGCCTGGTCGGGTTTTGAGCGATTTTCTGAGTTCTGGTGTGTCACTAGGGCTGGTTTGTCACTTTCTGATTGGCTCCTCTTGGTATGTATGGTCTGGATTCACTCTATGATCATCTGACAGCTCAAATCAAACTGAAATTCTATAAATACAACCCAACACTCAACCTAAATTCACACAAATAAAATAGAGCTAGAGCCGTCATGCTGTCGGGAGGAAACTAAGAGTAGCCGTCAGTTGGAGAAAGCTTAGAGACGAGCAAAACTAAAGTAAAAACAAGACTCAAACAACGTTTATCTACCCAAAGGAAAGCATTGCAAATTCAGAAATCAGAAATCAGAAATCAAGATCATCGTTTGTTGTAAGTATAGTGATTTTTCCGATGAGAATAAAATTAAGACTTGATTCTATGTAAAATAGAAATGGAATTGTGCTATTATATAACGACGATGCTAATTCATATTTGTGTATTGCAATGATTGTATTGTGAATGGTATTGGGATGTTTGTGGTATAATTGACTTGATGTTGGTCCTATTGTACATTTAGCATGAAAGCAACATCACATACAAGTATATGGTTAATGTTAGAATTTATACCTATATGTTTAAAATAGGTTGTATACATTTTTATCTAAGTCTAAGTTAAGACTTATTTACACAAGTTCTATGTTAAGACCATTATGCCTACATGATTAAATCCCATGTGAATGTTCTTATGTTCTTTGCAAGTTTGTAATTGGTTCCATGCCAAGTACCATTCAGTTTCACACGATTATTACAAGTTTCATGTTATAATAGGATACATGATTTGATCTAGTTCACGCTTTTGGGTTAATATCAAAAATAGACATTTTTATGGACATGTAATAACTTTGTCACATGCTAGTTTGTGTTTGAAGTTATGCCTGGATAAAAATATGTTTAGGCTTATATTTTATGCAAGTCTAAATTATGCCATTTCATGTGACACCTATTTAATTAGATTCTTATTTGAATGCAAGTTCACATGACAAGTTGAAACCCATGATTTATGTTAATTAGATCGCAAAGTTGCAAGTTCATATGTCACACACCCTTTATGTTATTTAGAATATTTCATGTTCTTGGCTTTCCCTTCTATGTTTAAATTTGGGCTGAAATATCTATCCTAACATTCATTATAATCTTGCGAACATACAGACGGAGGAATATCGTTGGGATTAAACATGAAAAATATATGAAATTGGCATGTTTGTCACATGCCAATAATTGGTGGCACTTAAATGGTATAGATTCTTATACCAAAAATGATGAACTTGGAAAGTGGGCCATAACATTTAATTGTTAACAAATTTACATATAATAAGTAAAAGACAAATATGTAAATTTAGAAAATACGAGTATGCTTAACCCGAGGTTGGATTGAGTTGTGATGTAAACCTGCCCGGACCCGCCCGGCTGTCCAGTAATCACAACAATACCTATCCAATGTGGGTGGTTAAGCATTGAGCCCAATAAGGACCCGAGGTTAGACTGAGTTGCGGTGTAAACCTACTCGGAACCAACCGGCACATCCAGTAACCGTAACTATACCTGTCTAATGTGAGTGGTCGGTGCTTTAACTAGTTAAGTCTAAGGACAGACAAGTCAGGATGGTAGGGTTAAGTTAACTAAAACACTTAACCAATTCAACATGTTAATTAAACTGATGGGTGGGGTTAGGTAAATACAGACACTTAATCACTTAACATGTTTGACTAGAAAACCCTAGTAATAGGGACCCATTTCAGCAGTGACCCAATTAGGTATCATGGTACCCTGAAACTAGGCAGGGTAGGGCACGATTACTGGGCTGATTGTAAGCGATCAAAAGCGATGGCGGTTGGTGCAGCAGTGTAGTTTCTAACGGAGTGCGGGCGTGCACACACTTCGGAGCAGACAAACAGGGCACTGGGCACCAGTAGTATAACCTATGCATTATAGAATTGTGTCGGGCCGCCACCATGGGACTTGATACACCCCATGGTGGGACTAGCATAGGTATCTACAATCATTGGGGGCCGTATGACACATATGATTTTGCGAGCAGGAGCCGATCTTTAGAAAGAGGATCACTTCACCCTGATCATGGGGTGCCAATCGGAACAAATACAAGTAGGTGCAGAGATATAGTGTGGGGTGCGATAGTATATTCGGTTCAAAACTGTTTTATCTTAGTTTATGATACTTTCCTGTTTCTAGTTTATACCTATCATGCCCTTTTTCTTATTCTCATACTAAAGAGTCATTAGACTTACCAGGCTTTATGTCTGACTCTATTTTTCTTTCGTCTTCTTTTCTTCCATCCCCCCCCCCCCCCGGTTAGTCAGTCTAACCTCAGGGAGGAAACAACCCAACTTAGTCAGACTCTTTGCAAGCTTCAAGATAGTAGATGTACGGTTTGGACTTTCTTTCCTTGGCTATGGCTTTTGGACACGTTCTATGGGGATTTATGCAGCTTTAATCATGTTTTATGCTTCTTTATTTAATAATCAAGACAGAAATGATGACGTAATGTTTTAGAAGTTATTGTGAGACAATTATGGAAATGTTTTGTATGAACACGTATTTATGAAATGAAAGTCTATTTGTTTTCCGCTACTTATATATATATATACGTGTTTATATCTGTCTTGTGTTTTATCTGTGACTTTTACTTATAAACCTCCACCGAAGTTAAGGCATTCCCTTTGTAAGTGACCTCAATGGAGGTGGGGTGTTTCAGAATTGCTATGCAGAAAAAAAGGAGAGAGAAAAAGAAAACTCTTTTTAGGAAAAAGAGATTCGCCTTGCCTCTCAGCCGTACATCTGGGACCAGATTGACGAACAGGATTTGTGTGGGGGAAACAGAAAATCGGCCAAAGGTAAAGAGTGGAAAGAAGAAGAATTTGTATTCAGAATCCAGGGATGATCAAGACTACCCAGAAGGAACCAATCAACGCACCCGATTGAGGAAGATCAAAAGACACAAGAATAACAATCCGGAAAAGACAAAAAGCTTGACTTGAAAAGTTGAAAATACCCCTTCACTAGGGGGCAAATGTTACTACCAAAATTAAATCCAAAACCAACTGAAGGTGAAGGAGTATTGGAAGAATACGAGTGCAGAAGACCCTCCTCCCTCCCTCCTCCCCCCCCCCCCCCCGGCGAAGGTAGGGAGCCAAATTATATAAAGAACCGAAAGCCAGAAGAATGATCTGGGAGCGACATACACGGCACCCTCCCAGAAAGAAGAAACTCAAGGTCTACAGAAAGCCAACAAAGTTCATTAGGCAAGGATTTAACCGGGAGGATCTATTCGACAAAGTCAGACCAGAGAGATCCTTCCTACAGCGTCAACCCGACAGGTGGTCCTGTGGTGAGAAGCCATCCAGGTCAGAAACCAAGAAAGTCAGAGAAAGAAGCTCCGCTTATGGAAACCCGGAAGGCCGAAAGGACCCTCAATACTAACCCGCCTAATACCGATACGACAAGAGGTTAAACTCCAAGAGCGTCAAGCCAGAAAAGCGTAAGGATTATCTGGAAAAAACTTCTGAAACACCCACCGCATAAATGCCGAGAGAATGTCTTGATAAACAACGGATGAATTACCTAGAACAACCTTCTAGAGCATCAGGCTATACCTGGAAATCCCATCAAAAAGCAAACCGGAACCCTGGAAAGGATACAAGCTACCTACACTAGTCTATTCAGCACAGACGCCAACGGTGATTCCAAACCGACAACCATTCATATATATAATGAGGGAAGGCTCCTTCAAGTATGCACGGGAAAACCGGAAGCCTGTATCTAAAACTCGGTGACCAAAAGCATGCAACAAGCGCATATCAATCTCAAAGAGGCTCGTGGTTAGCCGAAACCTTCATTGCAGAAGCGGTAATTAACACTTCAAAACGTATGGAAGCGGGAACATTCGAGACCAAAGAAAAAGGCGGTTGACAAAGACTCCTGAAGGCCCAATGGCCCAACAGCGGAAGAGGCCCCAAGTTCCCTATAAATAAGACCCCAGGAGTCACATTAGAAGGTGCCGAAATTCTTGTATTTTTCCTCCTTAGAAGAACCCAAAAATGGAGACCAATTTAAGGATCTCTTCAATTCTGTTCATGTAAGAAAAAGATTAATAAAGAGCAGGATCTACATCTACGGTATTTACTATGAGTTTATCGTTTTCAATTATTGTGATTTTGGTTCACTGTTTGCTACCTACGTATGCCTAGTTTCTTAGCCAAATTTATACCTATAATTGGAGGAAATGTCTCCTCACAGTCGACCTAAACCCTTTCTATAAGCTTAGACGTGATCAACCAACTTAGATCTCATAGCGAGCTTGGGGTGGAGACCCTCGCTATCCGCTATTAAAGTCCTTTTTCAAGAGCAACAAACTAACAACCCTCCTTTCCAATACATCAACATCTAGGGACGGAGAACCAATTCAATCCTACGAAAGCTAAATAACCAACTCCTCTCCCTTAGATACATCCCCATTGACCTACCTCCAGTGTTGACGAAAAATATCGTTAACAGTTCCGGTCAGAAAACTTTGTTAAAAATGTTTTATTTAGAAATCTCGAATTCTAAGTGGCTTAAAAACCTTAATTTCAGCAAACTTTAGAAACATAAAATTTTTGCTTAGTAAAAATCCATTTTTATTCCTTGAATTTACTTCATTATATTTGTAATGAATTTACTAATTGGTTTCATAACTTTCCGTCTCAATTCGTTGAGCATGAATTAGTTTCATGAGAAATTAAATGTTCCCTTTTTAAAATCGAGCTTTTTCTCTAGTTTATCTAATGATCTCTCAACGAATGATCTTATATTCATATCAATTTTTATGAAAACTAGTTTGACCGGTAGTCGACCTATACGGGAAAAATTCTAAAAATCTCTTTTAGATGATTCTATACAAATACCCAAAGTAAGTACTTTTTAGCTTTTCAGAGATTTAATTAAATAATAAACATCTTTTTAGATCGAACAGAGAGTGTCTCGTTCTTGTGTTTAACGACATGAATTATTTGTGACTTGTATATAAAATATTAATAACATAACATTCATGTCCAAAAAAACATCAGACAACATGTGTAGACTTAGATCTAATACTTCGAATTGGTGTTCAGACCTTTCAGCGTTTATATTTCTGATTCTCCGAATTAGCTTACTAACTTCTTAGTAACTTTTTGTAAACTCAACTATCGTCATCCAAACCATATACAACTTCAAACATCAAGCAAACATCCACAGTAACATGTATAAAATGTTGGTCTAAACCATAGCAATGGTTCCTTACTTGTTTGGTTTTCCAAATCAAACTAAATTAACTAGTTTTCTTTCTAACTTTCAAATTTAACCACCAAACTTCTCAAAAATCAGCTAAACTTGTGAATCAACTTAATCAACCTCAAATTAACATCATAAATAAGTATGAACAATCATTTAACCAAACATTAACTTTAAAGTTAACCAAAGCTGTGATTTCTCACCCAAACGCTTGCCTACACTCCCGATCTCATCCGACGGAGCCTTCGATAAAAAATCTAACTTCCTCCTTCCTCCAACCATTTTATTTCGGCTTTCCCTATAACTAATGGCGTAGAACCCTCCAAGCCTCCTCCTTGGTTGCGTAAGTGTCTCTGGTGGAAGGAGATCCTTCTACCATTACCCCTTTGTGATTTATCACCTCTCTTCTTTGTTTTGGTTTATTTTTCTTCTTCACATGACTCCATTAATCAGTTTTAGAGGAGGCAGGAAGAAATAAAGAAGAATGAAATGAAAAGAAAAGAGAGGGGAAGATATGATGTGTTTATAGAAGTGGAGAGGTAAGAAATATCCTAGATATTTTAATAAAACCATCATTACACACATCACTTCTTCCTTACATACCCAACGCCTCATGTCACCTCCATCCTCTCTCTCCCACACCCCTTCCCCATCACGTCACACATGGCTGCCCAAATGGGTGAGACAAGACCATGTGACACTAAAAGACAATTGACTTTGTAACAGAGTTTTGTGGGTTGTTTTTTTGGTACCTCGTGTGCTTTTGTGTACGTGTTTTGGTATATATTTTTGCATACTTCACGATCACAATATCCATTATATTTTAATCTTTAATAGTGTCATAAATAAAGTTCATTAATCACATTTCAATTATCTTGTATTAACTAAGACTCATTGGATTGATTATAAAATCCTTTGAATCGATCATTCCTGTTGATTTATGCTGTCAAAAATCTGAACAACGTGACAATTGTTATTACTTCTTTAAAATGATTATAAGCTCTTATAACTCATTATTGCTTATTACGACCTCACCGATGATGTCATAATTACTTTTTATTTCCAAAATTAAAATTATTCATTTATTTTATATTCTTACTTATTTGGATAAATAAGTATACCTATCCAAATCCATGCGCATTTATTAAGAAATTCTATTTTTACCAAAAACTGGTTTCTTATTATTTGCGAAGTAAATCATATTCATTTCGATCTTCTTTAGAATCTTCTAAACAAATGTTAATAATGTATGAAAATCCATTAACTTAATATTTAACTTAATTAAATATCCTATTTTATTATCCTAAATTTTTGGGTCGTTACAACCACGGTAAACAACATCTTCCTCAACCACCTCGCTAGTCCAACCCCAACAATCATCTTTCACAACCCGATCATCAACAACTACCAGTTCACAATCACCTACATCAAATCCTGTAAACCCATCAAAACCAGCATCTACCCTCTTCATCTACAGCTAAATGGAACCCATCTTCTTTGCCGAAACCCAATTATCTGCAACAACCCGATAACCACCTCCTCATAACACCCAAAACACACTTCTGCCTTAAATCGAAATAGTTCGAACATTCATAATCAACCGATCACTCACACATCCTCCTATGACCTTAACACACACAGCCTCACAAATCAAACCATACCATGTTTTGGTTTCATGGATCCACAGTTATCATCGAGCCAACCCTAAGTACCAATTCGAAATTTTGATGCTATGGAGTCAGTTGAAACTTAGGATTGTTCAGGGTCGTACTCCTGACCTCTCATCATCTAGGCCATAGAAATTCTTAAGCTTATTTACTTTTTCTCTATGATCAGTATCGTATTATAGAAGTTTCCTTCTGATGAATTTAAGACAAGGTAAATAGGAAACTTTGGTTTGTGTATGTAAGGGCAATGAAAGCTATAATATATCCTAGATTATGTGCAACTAAAAAATGGTTAAATTGTCCATGAATCATGTGAGAAAGTATATCCCAAGTACCACAAGTGCTAACTTTAGCAACATGTCAGCTTAACTCAAACAGGCAAAGACCATAAAAAAATGATTGGTTAACATAAAATTTATGAACAAAAAGAAATTCCTAGCTAGAATTATTAGAACCAAAGTTTATGAAACTTTTCTTTAGCTAATTAGTTTGCAACAATGAAACTCTTTTCAACCTCAATTAAAATATAAAGGGATCTAATATGTTTGAACTAAACTTAGACACCGATCAAGACGATAATATGAAGTTATAAACTATAACCATATTTGATAACGTTGGGTGAAACTTTAATATTGCTTTGAGCTAAACTTTAAATACCATATCTAGATAAGAATTTTTCATTTTTGTTCGATGAAGATTATAAAGGTTCAGTTACATTCTAGAACTTGAAATGATGCAGAACTGGTTGTGAAATATTAAAAAAATAAAAAAGATGTAATTTTTAAAAATTGAAATCAAGTTATTATATATTTATATACAACATAAACAAATATGGAAATATTTGTTTGGCTAATATTTTCCCTTTAATACTTGCTATTTCTCAATTTAGTAGACATTTGATTTAAAGACATAAATATTGGACTATTTTATTTGAAATGAAACAGAATTAATTGATTGTATGATGTTTGTAAAGAAAAAAATATATATACTGATCAAACTTGAAAGCAAACACAAAGCTATACACATAAGTTGCCACTTATATTACCCAGACATTTCCCTGGAAAATATTTACCATGCAACTTATTAGAAGTACTCCCCAAAATAATAAAACTACCAACACTACAACAAATTCACCCTATTACAACGGTGCAACACCGTTGTAATGTCATTTTACAACGGTGCCTCCACCGTCGTGTATGCAGACGTGGTAATATATTATTCTCTTTTACAACTTTTCTGCACCGTTGCAACACCGTTGTAATAGGGTTATTTAACAACAGTTATCTACCGTTGTAATAAAATTTATTACAACTATAATTCTACGTTGTCGTATATACTATAGTAAAGATAGAGTATACGTATAACAACTTTTGTCACCGTTGTAATAAACTATATTACAACTTTTATCCCCGTTGTTGTAAATATTGTAATATGTTGTGTTCATTTATATAACAACATGTCTACACCGTTGTGATTTCATTGATATTACAACATTTTTACACCGTTGTGAATTGCTTTATATTACAACATTTTCTCACTGTTGTAACATGACTTATTACAACTTTTTTTTCTGTTGTAATTTACATGGACCTGACTAGTAAAACAAATTCATATATATTAATGATAATATGATTCACATTTCAATGCAACAAATATTAGTACACGGAATCATTCATATATATTACTTAACATAATATTCGATCAACATAAAACACAAGTATGTAGTACATCACCAACTTAACCCGTCACAAAAAACATAACCGTTTCATAATACATGCATGATTTAACCCAACATATACATAAGAAAGATGGAATGTCTACAAAAGCATACCCTACGAAAGCACTCTAGCTGAAGGCAACGTAATTTTTATTCCAGGCCACAGTTGATCCAACAGCTTCTCCAATAGTAGTCATCGCGGAATTCGGCTTCCACAAGAATGCTTCTGGATCCACCACCGCATCAATCCAAACTTTCCAACCTTGCGATCCAAGTTTTTTAAAGTGCACCAAAGCTTCTGGATCAGTGGATGCCAATCTTCCTACCGCAACTACTTGTTTTTCCCAATTCAATATCTTACACTTTCTGCCCTCATTTTCATCAGCTTGCACTGCTGTTTTTCTGCTCGGATTTTTCTGTTTAGACTGTTTTTCTGTTTTGCTGCCGTCAATTTCAGATGGATGCTTTTCATTTTCAGCTGATTGCTTTTCATTTTCAGGTGCATGCTTTCCATTTTGTTTAGACAGTTGAACTGCCAAGGTATTGCTTCCACGGTGTGACTGCAAACAAAAAAAATCTAGAAAATCTGAACTGGAAACTAAAAACAGAAAGTGAGGCAAATAAAAACATGGAACTAAATACAAAAGACAGTAAGTACTTATATGAGTAAATCACCCATATCTTAGCTGTGAAGTAATATTCTAATATAAGTTAAATCGCTTGTTGTTTGGATACAGTAAATATTTCTTCCATTTATAAGCCTTGAATGAGCATTCCATACCTGAGTAAATGTTGAATGAATGCCCCCTTTCTTTTATAAATGTTAAGTAAATTTTTCACGACAGTATTGTGTGTTTGATGCTTGGTTATACTTTTATGTACAGGTTCATTCATTTTTTTCAAATATAGAATTCTTTATTAGCAATCTAGAGACCATGGATGAATAAACTGATTAAATCAGAGCACAAGGTATTTTCAAACCAGTAAAATAACAGCTGAAACGTGAAGGAAAAAAATTCATTAAGTAGTAAGTAAATCCAATAGAGGTTGGTAAACAAATAATATTTTGTGATTCGGAAGTTGTCTTTGAATCAGTAATGCAGGATATAGGGGTGACTGTGACCACTTAACCTTATATGTAGCCAAGGGAAATGATAATATCAGTAGTTTCCACAAGATTGATCCATTAATGAACTCAGAACCTTACTAGAAAATTTGGTATGTGAATATGTAAGCGTATAAAATTTTCTCAAGTCTTAATATATTGAAAAGTACATGGTAACCATGTTAGAACTGGCAATAAGCAGGCCTTGTATGCTGCTGAATATATGATTAAGGCATCAAAGGCTTAATTACCAATCCATGCTCTTTGTATAATCATCAACCATCCTCTAAATAAATTTAATTAAGTTAGAGGTTGAACAAACTAGATTGCTTAACTAAGTATTAAACAAATGTTATTAATAAAATACTAGGTGAAGTTACCAATAAGTGACATTAACCAAAATTTTCCTTATAGAAACACTGCTAATTGACCAGCAATCAATTGGTAAGCATAATTTAATATTCATTAGGTAAAGAGTGGTTCCATTAGACAAGACACACGACTAAGTTTAAGTTAATTTGACGGCTGTTGAGTGGAGCAGTTTTAGTTACTGTCAGTTGTACTTGTGAGAACAATACAATAGATTTAACGACAGAACAACACCACCAGAAGCATCTTTCTAAGCTGGGAACAAAGAGTGGATGAGTTGAATCTTTGAAATTTATGTGTAATGGATTGTTATCTTTATTTATTTTACAAATAATTTCCTTGTTTTTGTTTAATCTACGAATGTAATTATAAAACCTGAGAATGGTAAAGAGAGTGAACACAATAGAAAAACACAGTAATACATCTGCAAACTCTTTCTTTTTAAACCCTTAGTGATTTAATATAGTATGATGCAGGCGCGCGCGCACACACACACATATATATGCATATATGTTTGTGAATATGTATGTGTAACTAATTGTTCTTCATGTCAAAAACTGGAAACGAAATATGAAAACAGTGGATCTTTTGTGAATAAACTCTATGCAAACTCTCCGAATTTAATCTAGTGTGGGTATAGATATGGGTACTTTGATAGATTATTAGTTGACTACACTTATATATGACTGGAAGTGATTAACTATGTGAAGTAAGATCTAGAAATGAGAAATTTCCTTTACTGTTGTATGAGTACAATAACATTAAAAGATGAACACCTCACTTTCAAAAATAAAGTACCCCAATTTTAGCATGTTTTAGATAACAGTATAAACACAAAGGTTATTCCAAATTGAATTTAGTTTACGTTAAAATTTTCTTCAGCTTCTAATGCGCGGGAATTTAGTTTAACAGTACGCAACCCACCTCCATTTACTGTCCTTAAAATCACCCTAAAATTTCACAGTTCCGGTAAAAGCATTTCAATGTTCACCAAACATTGTACCAAAGAATTAAACTTGCATTGTCAAAAAAAAGTTGACATATTTTAACAGCAATATTCCAATCCCGTAGATCATGAAATGTTACATCTTTTTTATCAATTATACCAATAAAAAAGTGTACCTGAGGCGTATTAGGATCAGGAGTTGCTGGATTTCCCGCATCAGCTTGCTTTTCTTTTAGATCCTGTAAAGATTGCATATACATAGGTCATATAAAATTAGCACAAAATATGATTATGGTCATATAAAACTAGCAAAATTGGGAAGCCGTAAATTTGAGAATAGTTCATTTCCCTTTCAGATGATGGTTTACTACAGGTATGGTTCATTGTATATTGCTCGCATGAAACTAATGGGAAAGTCGGACTACCAGCTAAAAACAGCTATACAACCACATAAATTAGAGTATTTATAAAACAGGATGAATTTTGGATAAAGGAGAAACCAGGAAGAAAAAAATCTGTTGAGAGGGAGATCAATTTTGGATAAAATAATGAAATTTGGGCCAAGGTTCGAAATCCCGGTTTTCGATTCCGTTCCGGTCACGTAGAAAATTTAAAATTTCGATCCCGGTCCGGAAATTCCGGTAATTCCGGTTTATTTCCGGTTTGTCAATTCCGGTACCTTTTTTAATAAATATGCAAACATTTAATTATTTAAGATTTTAATAATTTAACATTTAATTTCAATTCATATTTTCCTACTCATGACAATATCAGATTTTGAATAATAGCAGATTAACAGGGGACTAAATTCCCTGTTTTTATAACTTTGGCATATTTAATTAATATTCACTCATGTAACAATGGTTTATAATCAAACATTAGTCTCATTTTGGTTGCCTGCGGTTTATATCAATAACCCGTAATATTACATGACCTGCTATACACACATAACCTGTAATATTACCCATTATTTCCACTTAGCTTCTGCATCGTTCAGAATAAAACCTAGCCGACATTTGACCTGCTAATCCGTTCAAACCAAGAAAAAAAAGTTCATCGCAAGGCAGAGGAAGACGGTGGAGAGGAAGAATTTTTAATGCATGTTTATTTGTGTATTTATAAAACATCTTTGTTATGTACATCTTTATATCAAAACACATATTCTGTGTATAACCGAAAATAAATTAGAAAACAAAATTTTAAATCTTGATTAGTAATGTTTATTTGCATATTTATAAAAAACCGCACCGGAATTATCAAACTAGAAATTTACCGGAAATTCCGAAATATCCGGAACGGAACCGGAAACCGACAATAACTTGGTTTCTAATTAACAGGAAAAATCGCCGTTAAAATAAATTTCTAATTAACACTTACCATCAACATCGAAGTAAGCTCCTGTACTTTGGTCTCCAATCCACTAACTTGGTTTCGCAATGCATGTACTTCACCTGATGAGCTACCCCGAATACGAAGCTGAGATGGTACAACCCCAAAACCAAGCCCTCTTACACGTCCTCCATGCTCCTGACCAAAAAGCTTCGACACGCCATCTTGAGTAACTGATGTTGCTCCATGAGAATCCTGACTTGCGGCATTATGATGCTCTGTTATCTTAGACTACAAATTCAAAAACAACCAATATTCAGAAATTAAAATTAAAACTACTTTAACAATAGCAACAGTTTTGATATTGTATATTTGAACTTATTCTTACTATGCATTCGGCAGCAATTGAATTCGGAGGTTTTCCATCTTTTCTAGTGTGGCCTTTGCACCACAATTCGTCTCTAATGATATTAGATGTTGCCTTTTCCTTTTTCTGCAAAAATAGCTTAACAGCTTCAGAATGTTCAAGTGATAACAAATAATAATTGCTTTAACAATATTTTTTTTACCATTTCTTCTTCCAATCTTGCATAACCTTTTCTGCTCATGGTGTGTGGAACTTTATTCTTTTCTCTAATACTTTTGAATCTTTGGCTTGTTGCCTATAAGATCAATTCAATAAATATGATATAGGAAAATGTAATATATTTAACAGTTAAAATCAGTAAGACAAAAATAACCACCTCAAACTTTTTTGACAATTTTTCAGTTACAAAAGCATTCCACTCGTCATCGCTCTTTATATTTAACGGTTTTAGGCCTGCTAAACTATCGGTAGAGTCGGGATTTTGAGACGCTTTTTTGATAGTTGCAACTAACCTTGATTTTGACTCCTTCCATCGCTTTCTTATTATCATTAACAAGTCATCCTTATACACCATATCTACCTTGAATCTTGACTGCACAAAAAAAAAAAAAAAAACTGCAGATTAGTCTCTAACAGTATTGCAAAATGCAATGTTGTACCACAGCAGGTATATAATATGTCGCTTTGAATATTGAGACATATAATATGTAACAGTATTGCAAAATGCAATGTGCATAATGCATATATCATTATAAAGAGAACTACAGCAGGTATATAATATGTTGCTTTTAATATTGAGACATATAAGTACTCTAACATAAATAACATAGAATCAGTAAAATTAAATACAACTGAAATCCATAATTTATTATTCACTTGCTCATGTTATCGCCAACATATGGTATACAAGTCAAATATCAGTACGTACCTCTATACAAGTCCACAGATCATCCCTCAAATCGTCACCGACGTTCCTCCATGTGCTAATGGTAAAAGGCACCATCTCCCTTGCTAGAGTACGAATATATGACGACAAATGTTTGGAATTAGCACCTATTGCCTGCCCGCATTCATTAAATTCAACTTCCGGCTTCTCATCCGGTATCATAGCTAATGATTTCATCATCGTTCTGCCTCTCTTTCTTCTAGCTTGCGTCAATCTTTGACCTTCACTAGAATCGGGTTGAATTTCGTTTGGACTGGAATCATCGTTGGCTGAAGTTTCCTGGAAGTGTAGTTGACGGGCATGGGGCTGTACTGGGTTTGTATTGTCGAAGGGGCTGTTACTGGAAGGAGGGGGCTGAATCTGGTTTGTAGTGTCGACGGGGATGCTACTGGAAGGAGGAGGGGGCTGCATCCCTTTTGTAGTGTGGCCAAGGTTGCTTCCAGGTTTGCGAGTAGTGTGTATTGGGTATTCAACATGTTTTCGAGGAGATCTTCTTATAGCAATATTTAAATCACGAAGCAATGGAAGTGGTCCATCTGGGTGTTCATTGATTCTAATCCCAACCGGTCTTTCATCAGCAGCACGAACAGCTGCAAGTGCAACTAAACCTTGCTTTTTGCTCTTTTGTTTGCAATTTTTGAGCTCTAAAAAATAAAAAAATTAAGTCAGTTTTCAATAGCGATAAAAACTGATAAGTAGCGATAAAAACTGACAAGTAGCGATAAAAGAGTTCTAAGTCGTTGTAACCGTGGCTAAAAAATAAAAATCTTAAGTCATTTGTCAATGGTTGAACATACAAAATGCAATTAAATGCTAGAGTAGAAACTGTGGATTAACAGGGAGTGCAAGCCCAGATGTCTGCTGCGAAGAAAACAATGTGACCATAATAGTGTACTAACTTGCTTTCAATGGCTAAACATACAAAATGCAATTAAATTTGATAACTTAAAAGTTTTAAGTTTTGCAACACCTGTAGACCAGTTGATCGTTAGCAAAGACAACGTCAGTCTGTTTATTTTCATTTAGATTCTTTTGCACAAATGGAAAAAAAGATTTTTGAAGTTTAGATGAAAACACTTCGACGGTTATCTTAATAATTGGATTGTCCTTTGATTTGCACCTCTTAGTGCAATACAAATTGATCCAAAAACCAACCGATACCTAAATTTATGAAAAAGTCATCAAAACTATGAAAATTGCTGCTGAGACCCGAAAATTTAGACAAAATATTATCATTCTGGCTTAAAACTGTACCTTTTTTGGGGCCTTCTGCAGTTCTGCCTAACTGTCGAATGGTAAACCAGAAAATAGACCTTATTATTTAAGGAAGTTGTTGTTTCTTTTTTTCAGATTTTTTTTTTCTAAAAAACCTAGTCATGAATTAATTTTATTTACCCTTGAACCTTAGTTATCAGGACCGAATTTACAGTTTTAAAATCTCGTTGGGCCGTCGAAACTGTTTCTTTTTTCCTGGTGATTCACACGTTTTAAATGCCAACTGTAGTAGCATACAGATTATACAGTGATCCAGCTAAATAATAAATTCACTGATTCAAAAATGTGTATATATTAATATTTTAAGTTATCAAACTTTTAAGTTATCAACTGGTCTACAGGTTTTGCAAAACTTAAAACTTTTAAGTTATCAAACACAAAATACAAGCGACTACATGAACATCATAAGACGAACTGTGTTGTTCATCATAATTCATGCAGTTTCAGTTCAAATTTGAGCTGCAATGCAAATTGCAAAACATAGCGCCACCCAATATATATATATATATATATATATTGTTGCGTAAGCTACAATTTTATTTATAAAATTTGCACTGAGCACTCTACGAGTGTATATATTAATATTTTAAACTCAAAATAAAAGTGACATCAAAATGTTTTTTTTCTTTTTTTAAACATTCATGCAAATCTGTAAATATTTATATTTTAAACTTCAAACATAACATTTGTAATTTTATACAGTGAAATGATTTTTGGCCTAAAAAGATGATATATGACAACATGCTAGTGTATAGATATTCGTATAACTTGTATGGAATAAATAGTTGATTTTTTAACAAAACATTTTCTGATCACATTAATAATATCTACTTAAAGTATATACATTTGTAAACACATTTTAGGAGTATGTTTTCAGTCGTTACTTATTAATTAAAAAGTATTTAACAAGATGATAAAATTATATTTTTTGGGGATAGGCAAACTGAAAATTTTGGGGTAAACAGAACAAAATTGAAATTCTTTCATATATTAAATGATGATCGCAAAAATTGGACAGCTATGTACTGCAGAGCATATCTAAAATCTAAACATTAACGTATATTATAAAGAAATTAATACAACTAATAAACACAACTCATTCTCGAACTTTTTAAAGCAAATTCTTCAGTTATCTTTTCATAGTTAAGCATATTCAAATACTAATTTTCAATTGTAGTTACTGTTAACTCATCCAATGTTTCTTGCGATATGGTATTCCGAATATATGTTTATTGTTGGAAAGTCCATGATATGAACAAAGAAAAATTCATGGTATATGGGTTATGCCGTGGATGAGGTCATTTTCTTGAAAGCGTAATTCAACGTGATCATGGCGCAGTCGGTTATTGTCGTCTGCGATCCAACGATAAAACAACAATCTTTCATACTTGAGAACCGTAGATTGAAGGATTAGAGACTTACAGAAGACACCGTCCAGGGTTTTAAATATTTTGGGAGTGGGTTTTAATTTCATAAAAAAACGAATAGAGAATGAAGAAGATAGTTCTCTTTGGAGTTTTTTCGACTTCTATTGGAGGGGGGAAACTAGAGAGAATGAAATAAAGATGAATTCTCATTTTTATTCTCCTAATCAATCTTAATAAATAAGTCTCCCATATATAAGTAAAAATCTTTTTACAAATGTTGCAGATATGTGGAGTTAAATCATGATGAAGCAAATGTCCTCAACACAACGTACTAAAAGAAACAAAATAAGGCTAAAGTAAAAAAAACATGTGGTAAAAAATGCAATATGTAACTTGAATACCTCTCCTTCGTCTAGCACCATCGTCCTCGTCGATAAAACAAGATCAATCTTCCTCGTCGACCTATAAAAAAACAAAACGATTTACAAAGGATTAGAACATCGCACTAAATATAGCACTACTTTGTAACAACCACGTACAAAATAAAATACACATGCAAAGAACATACAATAGAAAATAAAATTATTTTAATACACGCTAAGATGTCAATCTTATATCAGATTTTTTTTCTTTTTTTTACATTCTAACAACACATTTTATGGTATATATGAACAACACATTTTATGGTATATATAAACATGCATAAAATAAAAAATCAATAAAATATGCTTATAACATACCAAAATACCGTTACAACCCTCCCTTACATAACTTTCATCCCCATTATCTACGTCTCTATCATCAAGTTGTGACTCATCCAATGGTTTACTAGTTGATTCTTCATCCTCGTCGTATTTTTCCAATTCATGAAACCCTCTAGAGGGCGCTCTCAACACAACATACCAATTTGAAGAACTACCTTCTCTAGAGAAGAAAACTTGAACCGCTTGTGTTGCTAAGATAAACGGGTCGCTTTCAAACTTATTTTGAAATTGATGCAAATTGACCAATGTAAATCCATCTTCAACTTTGACTCCACGATACATATTTGCCCAATCACATTTAAACAAGGCAACTTGAAATTGACGATAATCCAACAAGAAAATCTCACGCAAGACCCCATAATATATTATTTTTTCAATAGACCCTTCTACACAAACAGTACTTGACTCAATGGAAACGCCACTATTTTGTGTCGCCTTCTCAAAGTCTTTCGTATGAAAACGTCGACCATTAACAATATAGCCAGAATAAGAAATTATTTGCGAACGAGGTCCGTATGAAAGCCATTTTATTATGTTGCTGACATTGGATATACGTCTATCATCTCTAACCTGGACAAATACAATATGTTAAATAAAGATTTATGTTGATCTATTACTTTCATCATTAATAGTTTTTTAAGATATAGCTATCAACCTTTTTTCCGAACCAAAACTAAAAGTCTTCGATTGCAATTTTGACAGTTCCAAATCGTCTTGTGCAAGATGAGGATGCAAACATTTTAGCTCCTCTTTGTGCATTCTGCATACATAAATGTAATTAAGGATCTAATTTATTTTGTATGTCATAGTTAAGTTGGACTTATACTTACTCTATATACGGCTCTACTTCTACCGTATTAAACAAAACGTATCGATGAGCAGCATTAATCACCTCCTCATCGACTGTAGTTGGTTTTCCTTTGGAATTAGGACGCTCCTCAAGTATAAAATCATTTTGTTCCACTTCATTTCGGTTTTTCCTCTCTCCAATTTGTAATGCATCTTTAATATATCCAGAGCAATATTTCATACATTCTTCGGCAACATAGCGCTCAGCAATGCACCCTTCAGGCTGTGCTTGATTTTTAACATACCCTTTTAATATTTTCATATATCTATAACCAAAATGAATAAACAAGTTACTTTCATAATTATAGATACTTTTAACCGTCAATTATTTATAATAAATATTACCTCTCAAATGGATACATCCATCGATATTGGACCGACCCACAAATTATTGCTTCTCTCCCTAAATGTATTGTTAAGTGAATCATGATATCGAAAAAGGAAGGGGGAAAGAACCACTCTAGATCACATAGTGTTAATGCAACTTGATACTCCATTAATTCTAGTTTATCCCTATCAAGCACTCTTTGGCATATGTCATTATAAAATGAACATAGTCGTAGTAGTGCATTCCTTATCCCTGTAGGTAAAGTCCTCTTAATGCAACGGACAATAGTTGTTGCATCAAAACATGATAATCATGAGACTTAAGGTTTGATATCTTGTCTTCTTTTGCAAAACATTTTCCAATATTTGAACTATATCCATTAGGCACTTTCAAGTTCTTCATTCTACTATAAAAGATCTCTTTTTCTTGATCGGATAAGGTGCACGGTGCGGCTGGGAGCAATACTTTATTTCCAATGTCTATAGGATGCAATTTTTTTCTAATGCCCATTGCTTCTAGATCTTGGCGTGAATTGAGGCCATCTTTTGATTTTCCTTTGATATCAAGCAATGTACCAATAATACTTTCACCAATATTTTTCTCAATATGCATCACATCTAGATTATGCCGCAAAGGAAGTGCTTAAAAATTGACAAAACACAAATAATTAAGTACTAAGTATCAAACATGAATAGAAAATGAAAAGCAATGTGTTTCTAGTTAAATTTCACCTTCCAATAAGGCAATTCAAAGAAAATGGACCTCTTCTTCCACATTGTACATCCTTTTTTCATTATAGTTTTCCTTTTCCTTTTCCTTTCACCTTTCTCTTCCTTTTTTAATTTTTTCCCCCAATCATTAATAATATCTTGAACATCATCAAAGATTTGAACACCAGTTTGTATTTGAGGCCTTTCTTTATTTTCTATATTTCCATCAAATAAGTTTTTCTGTTGACGATACTCATGGTTAGGTTCAAGGAATCGTCTATGAGCCATGTATGCACACTTTTTACTAAATGGTAGCCATATTGAGCAGGTATTGACACCACAAACTGGACATGCTCTCTTACCTTTTACAGGGCAACCAGCTAAATTTCCGTAAGATGGAAAATCATTGATTGTCCACATAAGAATAGCACGTAATCTAAATTCACTACGACTATAAGCGTCGTACGCTTTCACCCCTTTATCCCACAATTTTTTCAAATCTTCAATAAGTGGTTGCAAGTATACATCAATGTCATTTCCCGGTTGTCGTGGCCCAGGAATTAACAAAGATAACATCATATTACCTTTGTGCATACAAAGCCACGGAGGAAAGTTGTAAGCAACAAGAAACACTGGCCAACAACTATATCCACAATTCCAATCACCAAAAGGATTAAAGCCATCAGATGCAATGCCAAGCCTTAAATTTCGTGAATCGGAAGCAAAAGAATGATACATTCTATCAATCGTAGCCCACTGAGTAGAATCCACTGGATGACGCAATTTGCCATCTTCAATCTTATGACTGCTATGCCATCTTAGTTGTTCTGATGTTTCTGGGGATGCAAACATTCTTTTCAGTCTTGGTATCAGTGGGAAGTATCTCAAAACCTTCATAGGTATTTTGGTTTGCTTCCCATCTTTAGTAGTCTTGTTTTTTTTCCAGCGAGACTTACAACACTTAGGACAGAAATCACTATTTTCAAGCTCTTTTCTAAATAAAAAACAATCATTTACACATGCATGTATCTGCTTATAGCCTAAACCAAATGACTTAAGCAACTTCTTTGTTGCATATGTAGAATCAGGAAGCATGTTTTCTTTAGGCAACATATCCTTTAGAAGTTTAAGAAGCTCTGTAAAAGCCGTGTCCGATATACCATTTCGCGCTTTGTGCTTGAAAAGAAGTACTGTAGCAGACAACTTTGTGTGGCTTGCACAACCGGGATACAAAAGAATTTCGGCATTCTCCATCATTTCCTCAATACCTTCCCCATGTCTTTCTTCAACATTGGCTTCTACCTCCTCATCATAGATTTGCGCATCAACATACATTCTATAAGTATCTGTCTCACTTTTATTTTGTGATGGCCGTTTTTCTCCATGAAAAATCCATATATCATAGGTTGGGTCCATTCCAAAACAAATCAAGTGTGACACAACATGGGCATCTAATTTTTTCGGGATTCCCTTCACTCGCAACATGCCCATATACAAAATTTTCCATAGCTTGCCTATATTCGCTTGTCATTCTACAAAACGAAAAATGTATTAATACTCATTCTTAAATACTTATAGTGTGATGCTAGGGCACCTCGTTTTCTTCTTGCTAATACCAAAATTTTATACTACATGCTTCCTAACACCAAACTCATTCATAAATACTTATATTTGTTTATAATGGTATTAGGAAGTACATAAAATTTATTGTACTTGTTATTTTTATTCGTGGTATTAGTAAGAGGAAAATGATGTGCCCTTAGCATCACACTACTTTTAACTATGGAAGTAATAGCCAAAATGATGAAACCTTGGTAGATTGACCCATGCTTTGTCCATCTTGGTAAAACAACGCCTCTAATTTTCGGACCTACTATAAAGAATTATGCTTAACATTATTGTACAACTTGGTTATACGCACCCACCTTGGTAGATTACCCCTCTTATGTAACAAATATTAACTTATATATTTGTTAGAATTTTATATCTCAAATGATCATATATGGTTCAACAGTTCATCACATACTAGAGATAACTCCATGTCAACCAACCCATTGACCTACTGGAAAGTGTACTCCATGGCAATCAACCCATTGATCACCTAGATGACCAGCTCCAAGGGAACTAAACCAAATCTGCTCCGCCAGATCAGCATACAAACCAACACACTGCCTATCTAATATATTTATTATTTATTTTGTTTATCAATTTTAGCTTTTTATATATGAGCAGGAACTAGAGCCAGTATCAAACAAATAAAAAGTGTGATGAAATATCGATTTAGGTATAATGAAGCAAAATATTCTGAGAACGAAGATCCGGTTTCAGAAATAATGAAGCAAGATACTGGTCAGAACGAAGATCCGGTTTCAGAAATAATGAAGCAAAATATTCTGAGAAGAAAGAAGAAAATTACAATCACGGTTGAGCAGGCAAGTGTGTATGCACCACCTATCATACTTCGACCCACCCTCTAAAACAACGTATTTGCATAATAATATATCTATCATCAAAATAAACACAAATAAAAGACCATCACACATGGCAACATGTAATTATTTGCATGAATCAGGCATGTTCATAATAGAGAATGGAATGACACATCAGTAACTGGAATGCAAGAAGACTGGAAAATTTTAATGTGCACAAGTAGACTCGGCAATGACATGAGCATGGAGAATTTCATCTCGCATGGCATCTTGCATTTTATTCCCAGGAATTCAACCAATTATTTATTTCAAAGGGGGCAACTCACGGCAAGAAAAAATGTTGCCAGGAAAACAGTAAGCAATTTTAGACAACAAAAGAACCCATTTATTATTTCAAGAATTTAAAGAAAGACTCATGGTTTAAGAAAAATATTATAAGTATAACATAGGCATCTATGGATTTAATCAGAGTATACTTCGCTCAAGCTGGTAATTGAAATGTAATTTATTTATCACTTAGCAATTATTTATCACTAGCAAGGGAAACTTCCTTTCAGGTTTACTTCTAAAACTATAAGTGGGGGCACATCTGTGCAAACATTTTTGGTTTGTATATCTACTAACATACGGTTTCAGATAAGGTACAACATGTTCAAAACTCACATACTCAAGGTGAAAGAACAGGGTTTCCAGTTTTGTAACACAGCCGAGGTAAGGATAAATGGCCGAAAGCTATTCATTAAATGAACACTAAATAAACTGGGTGTATACAAAGTATATGTGTTCCCAAATACACATCTCCACTTCAGATTTTAAAAGTGTAACAGCAGGGCACGAGATGAATCAAATGTGTTTAAGTTTTATCAACAGGGTAGGGTAGCTAGTATGGTTTCAATTCAGGGGAAATTGAAAAGAAAAAAAAACGAGCATGTATCCTTTATTTTCTTCAAAACAAAGCAACGTAAACCTGAATACAAAGTGGCTTGAAGCAAAATATTCTGAGAAGAAAGAAGAAAATTACAATCACGATTGAGCAGGCAAGAGCGACGATCGAGCAGTGGCGATTGAGACTGCAGGCAAGAGCGGCGATCGAGCAGCGGCGATTGAGCAGCAGCGACCTGATTATCAAAAGGGGAATTAGGGTTTCGGTGGAATACGATGGAAAAGGAATACTATGAAACGATGGAAAAGGAAATGTGAACGGATGGAAAAGGCATACGATGGAATACGATTGAAATGTTGTGAACCGATGTCAAAAGGCACAACGTTTCAACCAGTGGGAAGAATAATTGAAACATGGAAATTGTTAAGTGTAGGGATGTGAAATAACTAAGTTTTCAACATTATGCTTTGAATTGTGCCACATTTCAAATTAATAATTATTATTTAGTCTTAGTTATTAATTATTATATATTTGTATTTAATTTTTATTGTTTATTAAAATCTTATTTATTAATTATTATAAATGTTATATGTATTGTTAATATTTTTATGAATTATTATATAATTTAATGTGAATATTAGGCTCACATCCCTAAAAGCAAACTTAATTAGACTCACATCCAGTGATAAACTTATTATAAATTAGGTCCCTATTTTTCAAAAGTTGCGAAATAAATGAAAAAAAAACTAAAAAAAAAACAAAAATTATTATTTAAATAAATTATTCATTCGACCATAAATTCACTTAAAAAAAATCAAAAACATGTAAAAAATAAAATTAAACAGGAAAAAAACAGCAAAAAATGCAGTTAAATGCATTTTGTTATGCAAGAATTTCAATTTCTTGCGTATATGTATGCAAAATTTCATAGTAGTATAACTCAGTTCATTTTTATTTGCATTCAAGTATGCAATTAAATCCGAAACATGCACATATGTGTGCAACATATATGCAGACAAAATTATAGGATAATTTACCTTGTGCAATAATTGCATACATGTATGCAAGTATTGACAATACTAGCATACATATATGCAAGTTTTTTTTTTCTTCTTGGCGTGGACTTCTGGGATTATTTCCAGATTTCAGATTTTTTTTTTATTACATGGCCGCACATTTTTTTTTTTGTAAAAAGAGAAGGAGCGAAGTGAGTAGGCTGGACGTGAAAGTAGGGAGCGGATCCTTGATTGTAGGAGGCAGTTGTTCAAAAATAGGGACCGGAAATGTATATGAAACTATGAGCGGATGTGAGCCTAATTTAAAACCTTAACAGGGACCTGTAAAAGACGCACCCTAGAATAAATTTAATTCAATTAGAATTACAATAAAAATTATTCCAATCATATTTGAAAACATATTTTTGATGGTTGAAAAGAACATTGAAAATATTAGATATTAATTAACACTCAATATTTAAGTAGATATAAATTTTCAATATGAAGTATTAAGTTACTTTGATAAAATAATTAGTAGTATAAGACTTTGTGTTGGGAAAAGATAAGTTGGTGAAATTACATAATAAAATGAGAATTGTGTTTAAAACCATGATTGGAAATCTTATCATATGTGTTATGTGAAAATTATGTCGGTTAAAATAATTTAGTAGTATAAATGCAATAAATTAGCGAATTATTGTGAATAGTGGATTTTGTTGCAAAATGTATCTTTAAACTTAAGTTGTTGTAAATAAAAATTATAAAAGTGTAAATATTGATTAGAAATCAATATTTAGGTGTGTTGTAGTAATTTAATGAGTTTTTGTGTTTAATTTGTTAAGAAAGTAGAATTTACGTAGATTAAAACTTAAAAAAAAATTAGTTTTGTAAAATTAAGATGTAAAATAAGTGTTTTTATAAAAATATGAATCTTTAATGTGTGTTATGTTAAAAGTATTGTTTAAAATGGATAAGAATGTTTAAGAATATTTTTATATGTTATAGAAATTTTTGCAAGGTTGTACAAGATTAAATTTGAAAGGCATAAGCTTAAATAATGCAAATTAGTGAACAAATATCTTTAAACATGGCTAGCATGATCATTTGAAATAACATAGCCTCAAACAAATTAAATATGGCATAATTAGGCTTAACTAAGCCCATAAAAAGTTATTTAGATAGAGAAATATCAAGAAGCTAATCCAGTTGTACTTCTTCTCCGAGGCATTTCTTTCTCTCTAGGAAAAACTTTAGCAAAGAGAAATAGCAACCCTTTTACAAGTCCATCCAATTCCTAATTGAAAGCTGAAACTACGTAGTAAAATTAAAAACAGATATAGGTAATCACTTCAAAAACTCTTCACTACTACTGTAACACCCCTAAGTCCCACATCGTGGAAGCCTGTGTGAAGTGGGTACTTATATAGTAGAGCCCATCTCTTACTAACGCCGACGCCTTTTGAGGAACAAAACCCCACACTTATACGATGGCTAAGTTGGGGGCAATATCTTGCGTGAATGGAGGTGCGGGCTGTTACAGCTAGTATCAGAGCCAATACCCAGCCAGAATTGTGGCTCCTTTGTGGACCACAGCGCCTGGGTGAGGTGTTTGTGAGCCAACGGGGACGTTGGGCTCTGTAGGAGGGGAGAATGTAACACCCCTAAGTCCCACATCGTGGAAGCCTGTGTGAAGTGGGTACTTATATAGTAGAGCATATCTCTCACTAACGCCGAGGCCTTTTGAGGAACAAAACCCCACACCTATACGGTGGCTAAGTTGGGGACAATATCTTGCGTGAACGGAGGTGCAGGCTGTTACAACTACTATCATGCTTTAATTTTGTGAATCTTGGTTACAGTAAGTTAAATATCCTGTTGCATGTTATTGGAAATCATTACTCATGTGTCTATAAGATGTTTTGAGGCCAAATCTTCATCAAAATCATTGTCTTGAGCTAAAAATGGCTGGAACAATCAAGATGAGTTTGTAAAACTCATACATTATAGCTTACTGACATTTAATTTGTTTTTGAATGGGTTTTGGATGTAATCTTCTCTCTGTAAACTGAAGTAAAGCTTCAGATGTTCTTCTGTGCTAACATTTGAGTCTGGGTCAATGTTTGATGATCCATACCTCCCTCCTTATTTGATGAAATTTTGTGATTTTTTTCCGAATGTATTGTATAAGTTTAGAACTTTGAATCTTCAATTTATTGTTGAGTAACTCCACTTATAGTTCGTCCAAAAGATGGCCTGAAGTTGTGCTCGTCATAGGCGAACAACGCCTTTAAATGGCATGGACCTATGCCGACACAGCTCTAGCATGAGTCGACATAGGAATCGTATATTTCTCGGAGTTTTTCTCCCTGATCGTTGCTTTCTTGAGTATATTCGTACATGGCTGCACACTCGACATCTTCTCGGGTAAATCTAATCTATATGCGAGCTTTCCAATCCGCTCGACTATCGGAAATGGTCCAACAAACCTTGGGGGCAACCTTCCTTTACTTCCGAATCGAATAACATGCTTCAATGGCGAAATATTTATGAAAACCATATCACCAACGTCGAATTCCAAATCTTTTCGATGCTTATCGGCGTAGCTCTTCTGACTACTTTGGCTTCCTTCATTCGTCGTAGTGCGATCTCGATACAATCCAAGGTCTTCCTAATCATCTCAGGCCCAAGTATTAACTTATCTCCAGTTTCTGACCAATATGCCGGAGAATTAAATAGCCTTCCATACAACGCTTCGTATGGTGTTATCCCATTGCTCGACTAGTAGCTATTGTTGTACCAAACTCAATTAGATAAAGAGGGTCTTCCCATGATCCCCCTAAGTCCAATACACAAGCTCTTATGAGATCTTCCAAAACTCGGTTAACCTTCTCGGTTTGACCATCCGTTTGGGGATGATATGTCGTACTTAAACACAACTCGGTTCCCAAAGTTTCTTGCAAACTTCTCCAAAATCCACTCATAAACAATGGATTTCGATCACTCACTATGCTCTTCGGGATACCACGGATTCGAACTATCCATTTTATATAAAGCTCAGCCAACTTCAATGTTGTCCTAGTTGATTTGACAGGAATAAACCTTGCACTTTTGGTCAAGCAATCCACGATGATCCAAATTCCTTCATTTCCTACCCTGGTTCTAGGTAGTCAATCGATAAAATCTATCGATATCTGCTCCCACTTCCAGGTAGGAACTTCTAACGGCTGAAGCAATCCACTCAACTTCTTTTGTTCAGCTTTCACTAACTGACAGTTCATACATTTGGAAATGAATTTTCCAACATCCCTTTTCATCTCTTCCCTGTAGTAAGATCGCTTCATGTCCTGGTACATCTTATTACCACCGAGTTGAATCATTAACTTTGAGTGATGACATTCCCACAAAGAATCATCTCTTAATCCGTCAATATCAGGAACAACCAGTCGTCCTTGCTTTCGAAGCCAACCCTTCCAATCGACCTCGAATTCCTTATTCTCTGGTTCCAACTTCTGGACAATCTCAACAAGCTTTGCATCATGCTTTTCGCCCTCGCCAATCCTTTCGATGAGTGTAGGTCTTATCGATAGGCTTACCAACATTTCAGGTTTCAACTTACACCATGGTATGAATTCAAATCCAGCCAAGTACTCGAGGTACCTCCATTCCGAAAACATTGCTCCCAAACTTGCATGTTTTCGACTTAGCGCATCGGCCACTACGTTACCTTTACCAGGAGTATAGGTTATACCAAAATCATACGATGCCAAAAACTCTAACCACCGTTGCTGTCAAAGATTCAAATCCTTTTGGGAGAAAAGATACTTCAATGACTTGTGATCCGTAAGCACTCGCCAGTCTCTCTTTTAGGATTCCAAAAGTTTGCTCACACTTCACATCCCATGTGAACACATGGTTTTTCTTCATAAATCCTGTTAACGGTGCAACTACCTTGGAGAAATCCTTTATAAAGCGGCGATAATATCCCGCCAACCCAAGTAAACTTCTCACGTCCATCGCATTCTTAGGTCTATCTTAATCTTGGATTGCTGCTACTTCATTGGGGTCAACCGTTATTCCGTTTCCAGAAACAACATGGCCTAAGAACCTCACACCGCTCTTCCAAAAGTGACACTTCACAAAGTTAGCTCTCAGCTGATGCTTTCGCAAGATTTCCAAAACAACTTGCAAGTGCGTCTTATTCTCTTCCTTATTCCGCAAACAAACCAAAATATCATACATGAACACAAGCACGAACTTTTCAACTGATCTCTGAAAACCTTATTCATACGATTCACAAAATATGCTAGCACATTAGTCAACCCGAATGGCATCACCAACCATTGGAAGAAACTGGATGGTGTCATAAAAGCAGTCTTTGGCACAGTATCCTTTGCAACTCTCAACTGGTGGACTCTCGTTCCCAAATCCATTTGAGAAAACACCTTGGCTTCGTAAAGATGATCGAACAAGTCATCTATCCTTGGCAACGGATACTTGTTCTTCTTGATCACCTTGTTCAGCTCACGATAATCCATACACAATCTTAATGACCATCAACCATAGTTGCAAACACAACTGGTGCACCCCATTCAGAAACACTTCTCCGAATAAATCCTTTTCCCAAAAGGTCACGAATTTGCACCTCTAACTCTCGTTGTTCTTTAGGCGCCATTCGCCTAAGAGGCATAACGATAGGTCTAGCACCCTCGATCAAATCGATTCTAAACTCAATATCACAAGCGAATATAAAAAAACTCACGAAGACATCATCTTTGGGGATTACATCGAATCAAAACCTTTCGCCCTTCCACATCCCCGACTCTCACCTCAATCTTCACACAATTCACTCTTACTGCATACCTCTTGAGCCAATCCATGCCTAAGATAATCCCAAACCTAGCGAAGTTCAAAACAAAGCAATCACATACAAAGGAGCAGCCATGACTCAATAATACAAGACCACGACAAAGCATGCAAAGGTTGGACGAAATCCCAACTGTATTGGTCACAACCAAAGGTCTATCACAAATCTTGTGTTCCAAACCCAAGCAGCACAAGCTCATTAGAAATGAAAAAATGCGATGCTCCAGTATCAAACAACACATGAACTGAAACACTTCTAACTGAAAGAGTACCTTCGACGACGACGCCCTTTCCTTTCTCCACTACAATAGAAGCCATTGAAGACGATCGCACAATTTCCAAAGCATACGCAGGTTTTCCACACTTGAAACACTTCTTTTCAGCTTTAGGATTCTTACATTCATTAGAGTAATGACCCTTCTATTGGAAGTTAAAGAAAACTGCCTCACTTTTGGGTTTCTTCTTGTCATCCTTCCCTTTCTGCTGTTGCTTCTTCCTCTTCTTATTATTACCAACCTGTTGTGGTTTCGGGGCTTCCTCGGTTGCAACCACAACAACTTCTTCTCCTTTAGGAAACAAGCTTTCATGTCTCACAGCTTTTTCCACTATCCAGATGATTAACCAATGGCCTCCCAATATATGTATCCAAACCTATTACAAAATTCTCATTCTTCTGATAAGGAGAGTATATATACGAATGAGTACACTTCGATAAGACCTCAAAATTAGAAACATACTCTAGAATTGGTCGATCATTCTACTTCAGCTCCACAAACTTTTTGAATAAGACCTATTTTTGAGCAGTAGAGATAAACTTTGTTTCAAACTTGACTTAGAATTTCCCCCGTGTGATTTCATCTTCCGGAGTCTCCAAAGTAACAGAATTCCACCAATCCATGGCTTTGTCTTGCAATTGTCTCGATGCAAGCTTCATCTTCATTGCATCTTCTATACCCAAGTCTCCAAAGATCCTAATACAAGCATCCAACCACCTCTGAACCTCTTTAGTCGGCTCTGTCCCCTTGAACGACTTTCCTCCCAAAGAGGTGAAGTCCTTACACAGATCTACAAAGTCCACGACTCTAGGAGCCTACACTCGAACTCCTACATCTACTGCAGCTGTATCTGAAGCAGGATCCCTCCTCATGATCGGTGACATCATGGCCTCAAACATTGCTGGGTTATCTGGTATACCGCCATTTCCCCGTCCATAAACAGCCTCCTCCCTAGCAGCGTGTCTCGATGGTCGTCAACTCATTCTAAATCTGTAATATAGAATGATTAGTTCATGCACGAGAAAACTGCTAATGGAGTTCAAATGCTATTATACTATACACTAATATACAATATACATCCATCAGAAATCTACAAATATGTCTCTCTTACGTAATTACATCCTTGAACTTTAGCTAAAATCGATAATCAGAGCTCTGATACCAAATGTGATGACTGCCCACAACTCCTGCACTTAACAAGGGAAATAATACGCTGAAAGACGTGTTAGACAATCATGGATGATCATCAAGGTAGGATAACACAAATGGAACATGTCATACAACTCACAGCATAAGGATAAAATATAATAGAACATATACAACATGTTATAATAGCGAAGCATATCTGAGCCGAAACTTGAACTTTCATAACTAGAAGGAATATATATACACCCTTGGATTATAACATAAGTGTCTGTACAAATTTTCTCTGCTACAACACTCAGAGAAAACACCAATCATAATATCGAAAAACAACCAATACTACATAGTAGAATATAATACGCCAGCCTCCAGCTCATCATCGCACAACAACATCGTCCTCACCAAGGTCAACTACCTATTACATGTTACTCAGTCCGCCGATCCACACTCGGATGAACAACCCAAAGTAACAAGAGGGAAACATAAAATCTTAAGTCATGCAACAGTCTTAATGAGCGATAAAATATCTATCTAACATCATCAATAAAATAGATGAGAATAGGCAGATTAACCAACCATCCAAAACACCAGAGAAGAACCCAAACCCACATTACACCAAAAACTTCAATTTGCAATGGTTTTAAGCCATTGCAATGCTTTTGCAATGGCTTTGGGCCGTTTCTACGACCTGGGTTGCAAACAATTAGCAATGGCCCAAAGCCGTTGCTAAATTTGTTTTTCGCAACGGCCTAAATCCGTTTCAATATTTACTTTTTCCAGGGATCTAAGCCGTTGTAAGACTTGTTTTTGCAGTGACTTCTATTCGTTGCTTTGTGGTTTACTATAGGCAGTGATTTTTTCTTCAACAACGGCTACTGGCCATTACCATTTGTTTTTAGCAATGGATTTGAGCCGTTGCTGAGTTAAAACCTTTCCCAAAAAAAATATTTATACCTTTCCTAGCATATCATATTCAATAGTAATCTATGCATATTTGATATAGATACCACAATTGTTCATAATATTACAATATTTTCAATACATTCAACATCAGTAACCAAAATAATATTACACTACTTTTTGAGTTCACCAAAACAATAATATTACAACACACATACCTTCATAAAGTACAAATACTACACACATATGTCATAATTGAAATAACATACTATAAACAATATATTTGAACTGCACCATTATTTAATAGACAAACAGAAGCATAAACCGTACTTTCTGGAATGGCCATAAGTTCTTAACCTGCCAAGAAAAGTAGACTTCTTCGCTTTGTACTCTTAACCTTCCAAGAAAAATAAGTTCAAACCATTAATTGATCAGAGATGCATTAATTAAGAACTCATAATTGAAATATCCATTGAACTGTGCACCAGCAAAAAACAACCCATCCAAGAAATTACTCCACGGCTTTACACACAAAACACCATACAAATTACATCTCTGAACCAAAGTAGGAGGCCAGTTTAGTGTTTCCAATAAAATTAGTTTAACACTGGTTCATACAGCTCATGTTTTCAAAAGTTACAATAAAATTAGTTTAACACTGGTTCATACTGCTCGTGTTTTCAAGAGGGCACTTTTTACTTCTATCATCCCGTGTAAGTTGCAACTATCTTTAGAAAAAAAAAGAAATTTGAAGTGGTTAACATAAATGTTTCATATATATTAAAATATCATTTCAAAGATTCAACAAACTCGGACAATAAATGTATAAGTTATCGTCACTTTAGTATGACATCTCATATTAGATTGTTTATAGCAGGTTCGGGATAATAAACAACATTTTTGGCTTGTTAAAGGATGAAACTCGGTAACACATATAAAATAGAACTTGTGGTTTAAGGTCTAGCTACCCAGAATATAATAAATTATTGAAATCGGGCATACCACTCAAAAGTTATGCACAAATTGGTTCAGCCTTGTTTTATAAATTTTGTGTTCTTGGCAGCACCTGTCTTGTTTTAGGTTCATGTCAACAACAATCATATTTGATCTCCACTTCAAAATTTATACGTTCCATCATCAGTAACTCAGCACATGTCACATATGTAGTTCTACATGTACCACAAGATTATCATTCAAATGTGATGGAACTACATGTACCCATTATAAGACATACAGACCCTTAAACAAGGTGCACAATCTCCATATTCCATCATCAAAAAACACACCCCCATCAACATGAATACATGTGAAGAGAAGGGTGTACATGCACATAAGTAAAGGATGTCCAACTAGCAACTGGAAGTACGAATTTCAGTATAGAAACACAAATGAAGTCAGCAAGGATAGACTTCCAGCTCAACCACATCACAAGGTTATGAGTCAACCAAGTAACAAAGTCAAAAGGCCTAGACTTGCATGTACCCCATACTAGAAATGAACAACTGAAGACAAACAGGATGGACTAAGGCAAATGAAATTCGAGTGTGATGTGTTGACACAGTGAACCATAAGTACACTAATTTAAGAATTTCAAGCATCGACCCAGTTCATAAAAACAAGGAAGGGTCAAAATCAGAAGGGGAAAACACACACATACAATTAAAACGAATACAAGAATGCATCACAGCTTAATCTAATGTGCACCTATATACAACACACAAAACGCAACACAAGTAAACTTGGTAGCAGTTAACAGGAGAGGTAAGCACTCTGGCCTGTATTCATTTTACAGAGAAAACGTATATCAACAGAGGCCAATAAATATTTTCACTTGATTTTCAAACTATGTGCTCAGGGCACTAAGGAACCTAGGGAAAACAGTCTTATATCCGTTATAGTATAAATATTGTATTTTACCGACAAGGGAATTTTAACCCATAATAGTAAGCACGCAACACTTGACTTCTAGTAGTTATACAAACATAGAAGAAAAAAGTATTTATATGTAACTGTTTTGAAACATTTTCTTCCACTCCAACTTGGTTTATACATATCCCAACATAAACTGGTTATAAATTAAACGATTATCGATCAGATAACCAAATAGTAAAAGAAGACAAAAAGGATTGGGAAAATAACTTCAATCAAAAGGGCACAAGAGCAAGTGCAACTAAACGGCATGTACAGGTTCTTACGGCAATAATTCAGGCCAACATATACAGGTGCGAATAGACAAAGGGGAAACATAACTGATCCATATGGGCCAACCAAACCTCTAAGGGAATAAGTAAAACCACATGCATTGATTTAAATAAAAGATTAGGATTGCATTAGTACTCAAAAGGGTACAGCAAGAATAAATGATGCACTTGACAACATTAATGAAGAAATCTGAAACCATTCATTGAATATAAAATAATATACAGAGAAGATGAATTACAAACAACAGAAGAGAAAGCCTTTATATATAGGCAAAACTAGAATAACGAAAAGTATTGTAGTACGACTGTACTAAAGGGTAGTACAGAAAAGTACTGTACTACAACTGTACTACACTTTTAGCATATTATTTATGTTAACATCCCCCTTCATACTCATGATGCGATAGCAATGAGCATCGAGAGTTTGTCAGTTAAAAAACGAAAGCGCGAAGATGACAATTATTGAGTAAACAAATCTGCAAGTTGTAAAGAGGAAGAGACAAATGGCAATGTCGATGTGCAATTCTGAAGGTGATGGCGAGTAATATGGCAGTCAACCTCAATATGCTTGGTCCTTTCGTGAAAATCAGAGTTATGAGCAATCTGAATAGCACTCTTATTATCACAGTGCAAAGGAGTTGGTCACCACAAGAAAACACCCATATCCGCAAGCAACCATCGCAGCCAAACTATTTCACAAGTTGTAGAAGCCATAGCATGGTATTCGGCCTCATTTGAAGACCGAGATATAACATCCAGCTTCTTACTTTTCCAAGAGATTAGAGAATCACCTAGAAAAATACAAAAACCAGTAGTAGATTTGCGACCAGTAGGATCACCAGCCTAATCAGCATTAGAGTAACCACATAACTCTAAAAATGAAGTAGAAGAAATCAAAAGAGCTTGAAACTGAGTTCCACGAAGATATCTCAAAATGCGAATAACAGCAGGCCAATAAACTATAGTAGGAGAATTAACAAACTGACTGACTATGTGAACAACATATGCAATGTCAGGGCGAGTGATAGTGAGATAAACCAAACTTCCAATAACCGTTCTATAAAGATTAGGATTTGGCAATGGAGACCCATCAGAAATAGAGTACCGAGCATTGAGCTCAATTGGAGTATCAACAGTTTTATTATCCGAGAGATGAGCATGCTAAAAAATGTTAGAAATATACTTAGATTGAGAAAGAAGATACCCTTTTGGAGAAGAAGCAACTTCAATACCCAAAAAATAACGAAGAGGACCCAAGTCTTTCGTAGCAAAACTTCGAATCAACTCAGACTTCAACAAGTTGATCCCAACAACATCATCACCTGTAATAATCATATCTTCAACATAAAGAGAAAGCAGAATTCGACCAGTTGAGGTATACTTGACAAACAAAGCAGAATCACGGTTACTTGGGAAAAAACCAAGAGAAGTAATAACAATAGACAATTTCTCAAACCAAGCACGAGGAGCCTGTTTGAGACCATAAAGAGCCTTCCTAAGTTTGGAGACTTCATCAGGTTGATGATCAATGCCAGGAGGAGGAATGATATAGACTTCTTCATGAAGGTCGCCATTCAAAAAGGCATTTTTAACATCCATTTGAGTAATATTCCAGTGGTGAACATAAGCAACCGCAATAAGAGTTCAAACTGTACTCATTTTTGCAATAGGAGAAAAAGTTTCCTCATAATCCATACCATATTCTTGAGAATAACCTTTAGCAACCAAGCGAGCTTTATATCTTTCGATAGATTCATCAGCCTTAGTTTTAATCTTATAGACCCAACGAGAACCAATATTACGTTTTCCTGCAGGAAGAGGCACTAAATCCCAGGTATGAGTTTGATGAAGGGCAGTTAGCTCCTCAGCCATAGCATGCCGCCAAACAGAATAACGAACCGCGTCTTTGAAAGGCGAAGGCTCGAAAAGACAATTAATAGAAGCAAAGAATGAAGAAAATGAACAAGAAAGACAAGAATATTCAAAATCAGGTCATCTATTAGACTAATGGTTTCAGATAGGATATCGACGTTCACTAGTATCCGCTATCGCAGAAGATGATTGGGTAGTTGAGGAGTCAATAGAAGTGTCTGGGTTTACAGCAGGAGGTAGCTCATCATCAGCAGTAAAATGATCAATATGAACAAGATCTGACATAGATATATTGTGAGAACGGTCAGGAATTGCAAAATAAGGAATATGTTCAAGAAAAACATCATGACGAGAAACATATAACTTATGACTGACTGGATCAAAATAACGATATCCCTTTTGTCCTGCACCATAACCAAGAAATACACATATAGCAGACCATGAAGTTAACTTACTCCGTTGGACATGAGGAAGAAGAACAAAGCATGTAGAATCAAAAACACGAAGAGAAGAATGATCTGGTGGACAACCATACAATTTCTCATAGGGGGACAAGCCAGAATAATGAGAAGTAGAAGTTATATTAATCAAATAAACAGAAGTAAGAGCTGCCTCCCCCCAAAATTCACTTGGAACACTAGCAGACAATAAAAGTGACCTAACAGTCTCAAGAATATGCCTATGTTTCCTTTCAGCAACCCCATTTTGTTCAGGAGTATCTGTGCAAGAAGCCTGATAAATTGTGCCATCTAAAGAAAGAAGTTCCTTAAAAGCATGAGAAGTATATTACCCCCTAAATCACATCTGAAACATTAAATAACAGCTGCATGCTGAGTTTTAATAAGAGACCGAAACTCATTATAGATGCCAAAAAATTCTGAGCGACATTTCATAAGACAAATCCAACAATAAGGAGTGCAGTCGTCAATAAAAGAGACATAATAACGAGAGACTCCCTTTGTAGAAACATGATAGGGTCCTCAAACATCAGAATGAATAAGATCAAAAGGTGCACTAGAAAAAGTATCACTCTGAGGAAAAGGCAAAGCAGAAAATTTGGCAAGTTTACAACCACTACAATCAGAAATATCATGAGTTTTCAATTCTCCTAAAACTCCTGTAGTCGTTAAAATTTATAATCGAGATCTAGAGACATGACCAAGGCGAGAATGCCACAAATAAACATAAAAGAAGACTGACTCAAACGAAAAGACGAAACATCCGCACCGGGAATAGAAGCCGCAATCTTAGGAGTTTTGAGCTGATCCAATACATAAAGTCCTTCCCTATGGCCTGTCCCAATCACTTTCCGAGACTTTGGATTTTGAACATAACAATCAGAAGAAGAAAAAGAAACCAAGTAATCATTAACACAAATTTGACCAACATTAGAAAGATTTAATGCAAGTCTAGGAATGTGATAAACATTAGATAGGGATAAAGAAGGTGTGATGACTGAACTAGCACCTTGCACGGGCATAGGTGTACCACTAGCACTCATGATAGGAACAGAAACTTTAGGAGCCAAAGAAGTGATATAGGATAAATTAGGTGACATATGATTCGAAACACCAGAATCTAAAATCCAGGTAGAAGAAGATATACTGGACGAACTAGATGACAAACCTATTTGAGACGAAGCGAACATGGCATGCAGCTGTGATGCAAGGAACTTCTGAAACTGTTCAACCATTGATGGATTTAAAGAAGAAGTTGTAAGAGCATTATGTGGGCGAGGAAGAAATGGAGGTCCATTATGAGGAGGTCGGTAACTCCATTGCTGAGATTGCTGATGGGGCTGTTGCTGAGCATATTGCTGTTTTCCTTTACCTAACTTTGGACATTGTGATTTCCAATGACCTTTTTGTCTACAAAAACTGCATTCATCACGAGCAACAGTTCCATAAGGTCTGACTTGCGAATTTGAATTTGGTCGTGGAGGCATGGCGAAGACTGACGGAGTAGAGACTTCCTTTGCAACAGAAGGCTGGAGACAAATTTCCTCAGCCAAAAGTTCACTAACAACAGGATCAACTGAAGGCAGCGGATGACGATGTAGAATAGACCACAAAGTCCTTCAAACTCATCACGAAGAGCCATTAAAAACTGTACCAATCTCTGCTCCTCTCTTCGTGCAATATAAGGCCTAAAGGCGCGTAATTCAGCAGATTCTCTGAGCGCCAACTGATCCCACAAATTTGTCATAGCATCATAAAATTCCTGAATACTCATGCTTTTCTGCTGCAGAGCACGAATATCAGACACCAACTGGTACTGTTTTGCAAAATTAGACTGTGTATACAATCTAGCTGGATGATACCAAACCTCCTTAGTTGTCTCATATTTTGCTAATTGAGTACCTATCGAGTGCTTGACTGAATTATTTATCCAAGTAATAATCTTAGAATTTGCAACTTCCCACTTATTAAAGAAAGACATATAATCAGCAGCTGTACTATTCATAGGCTTGACAATTGCACCCATAACCCCACTTTTGTTTACCTTTCAAAAAAAAATTCATCACGTAACTCCAATACGCATAATTTTTACCATCTAACTGAACACTAATAGCTTGAAGCAAATCATCTTTCATTTCATCCATATTAATAAATAGGAGAGAACAAATAGAATTTTCAAACCCAAAACAGAGAAAAAAAATTCCAAATTCTGAAAATAACAGAACTTCCAACTTCTGAAAATAAACCGTACCAAACTCAGCAGTTGATAAACATCACTTCCGCCTGTGAATGCTTCGAGATCCGGACCACCGCTTATTTGAGAAGATCGGGATCGGGGTTAGGGCTGCTTCGAAGATATGGTTGCTTCGAGATCGGGGTTAGGATCGGGAAACGTCGGATTGCAAGTTGCGGATCTGGGAAGGTCGAGATCACAGATCCAATTGAGAAGCAACCAAGGAGAAGACTTGCAATCAGAAAAATCACCGAAAACTAATGACAAAAGAGAAAAATTGGCTCTTATACCATGATAACATTAATGAAAAAATCTGAAACCATTCATTGAATATAAAATAATATACAGAGAAAATGAATAACAAACAATAGAAGAGAATGCCTTTATATATAGGCAAAACTAGAATAACGAAAAGTACCGTAGTACGACTATACTAAAGGGTAGTACAAAATAGTACTGTACTACAACTGTACTACCACGGTACTACCCTTTTAGCATATTAATTATGTTAACAGCACTTAGGGATGCAAGCAAATTCAAAAAGGCTATTATTTAAAAGAACAGACATCCAACCACATGATACAACACTAGTTCAGTTGTGTGCATTCAGTGCACACATAAACATGATGATACTCACACGTACACATAAAAGTGTACTCAATGCTAGTGCACCATAGTGTTATTTATGTCCAGGATGTAAAATGATATATCAGTTTGATTCTTATTTTGTTTCAATTTTTTTTAGTGTTAAATCTGATTCAAAACAGTAACAATAACTAAAATTAATTAACAGGTTCAGCTATATGAACCATTGTTAAACTATTTTAGCGAACAAAGAACTGCCAAAACACTCTTCACATGCATGATAATAGCAACAAGTAATCGCTACTACCAGCTTGAACATAACTTTGTAAAGATACCCAAGCCAAAAGGTAGAAATAGCATAACAAATTGTCAAGTGCACATCATTACATAAACAACTATCAAATGATACATACCACGGAAAAAAGGATGAAAAAATGAGGCTGGCCACAAGCATAAGATAAAAGGCCTTAGGTTCTGCTGAAGCAGACTACACCTTGAATGATTTTGTTGCACTTATATTATAAATCAGTGGAAACATAATTAAAATGTGAGGGGAATGAATTTCACAACTAGAAATATAGATATTATGGATCATATTAACAATATAAATTTTTAGTGGTTAATTACATGTAATACATTTAAAAGTAGAACTGGGAACTGAGAATAAGCATCTGATGCTTGTATGCTCTGGCTTCCACAGGTACTGAATAAGATTCTTCGGATGACACACAAAACCACCAACTCCAACATCTTCAAAGGTCGTAGCAAGAGGATGATTTTGCTTTGTGCTTTCATCTGACAGCATATGTTGTCCACAACCAACTTCTTATGTGTTGGCGGTATGGCTTTTCGATGAATAATTGAACTCATCGAACCTCTGCATACTGTACCTGTCGCAATGACCTCCAGATTAAAATTTAAGATTTCACACTTCGAACTTACTGAATCGGTAGAATTATGTGGATTGCCAATGTCAACGTCTGACTGTCTTTCAATGTCATCGTGACATGCATTACTTCCTCCTTCATTCGAAGCATTGTCCGGTATTTTCTTCACATATTTTTCCTTAACCAATTCCACTAAAGTCTTTTACGTACCCTCTACATTGGTCATCCTATCTTCCTTGTTTGTCAACCTTTCTTGAGTAGTTTTAAGTTGTTTGCGTGCAATATTGGAGGCCTTAACTTGGGTCTTTGATATCTTGGTTCCAATACTACGAGTCCGACCTCTTTTATGCTTTCCAAAAACTTGTGATAGTATGTCTTCATCCAGTGGCAACTCCTCTTCCTCACCGTCTTTGATTGCTTCCTTTGCCTTCGCTATTTTATCCAAAGCATGAAGCATAAATATATAAATTGAAATAGTGAATAATTCAAATAAGCAATTACTTGGCTAACTTACAAAGTATGGAGAAGTCGAATTGGATATGCATCCATCCTTTTTTGTATGAGTTTTCTCCCATACTTCAGGTGTGTTATTTCTTTTTGCGGATTTGCAATAGGCTGCAATAAAACAGAAAATAAAATAACTGCAGTATTAGAAGCAGTATATTTCATTTTGTAGTGGTTTATCAAAATGATTTAGAGCATAATTCATGAAGTACTTTTGAGGTTTGCCAGCATGTGTTAAGAGTGAATAACACAAAGCATGAAGCATATGTTTTTGCAAGTGTCATATAATTTGTTTTCTATAGAGCAGGTTCATGCTTAACCTACCATTTATTTTAGTTCGAAGAGATAAATATCCTCTAAATTTGAATACTGGCAGATTAGAAGAACGCTGACCTTTTGGTTGACGTGTTGAAAATTATGTGTTCAAATTAAAGAAACTGGGGAAATATACCTTGATGCCTTTATTATTAGTTGATGGTAAAAATTAATTGATATATTAGCATCTAGGTATAAAAATGTCATATCCACATATTTTGAGTAGCCATTTGATATTTAGTTTAATTAGTAAGAATCGAATATTAATTCGGCATTTGTTAAACATGAATCTAGCAAGCATAGCAGAGCTATTTCACCATCGTTTTGATTATAAACAACATTCATGCAAAGTTAATAATGAAGAAGAGTGAATTATTACTGTATCTATTAAAATCCTATTATGAAATAGATATGCTTATTTTTTTGAACAACTTAAGAAAATTGAGTTTGAAAATATAGGAAACTTATAGCTTTTTTATTACATGCATCCATCTCTCACTCCATAACATGCATTTATTTCGAGCTATCACTAAATCTCATAGCTTCTTCATGGTCTAAAAGCTCATCTTGATGAAGAGTTGAAGAGAATGATGCTTTTCCATTTAAGAATCACAAATATATAAAGTTACAAGGTACATGCAGTCATACGCGCTTCAATAATTATGGAATAATAATATAATATCATTAATGATATTTATGGAAGAATATCATTAATGATATTTATTCTATTTCTCATATTATGGCATATACACAATGCTCCAATTACGGAATAATATCATTAATGATATTTAATAATATCATTAATGATATTTATTCTATTTTCTCATATTATGGCATACCACATCTTGCATGTATGCAGTACGTAATTAAATTGATCATCAAGGCAAGATATGTATCATTTTGGTATCTATGTCTGATGGCCTTTTAATTATGAAGCTAGCCTTATTATGGCAAATAAAGGAAATTATATGCTAAAAATTACAAATAGCAGCAAAAGGCCAAACAACAATTTTGGCCAAAATTTTGAATGGAACGAATGAGATATAAATCCACCCGACAATATTGACAAACCCCTATATAAACAGTAAGCATATTCACTTATTGGGCAATTGGATAATGCATTTTGAAACTGAAATTGGAGACCACATTGAATACATTTGCTGATTTGCATTGAACAAAATATAAAATAAAGCAACTCAAAAGGGTTCAGAAGGATTCAAAAAATGTTTAGTTTTCAACATTATAACACCAATAGTAAAAATGTGTATCTCGCAGTTGATTATACATTCAATTACTAACTGCGTATACTTTTGTAATTTATGTTTGTCCTTTATTAAGTTGATCACTATATAATAACTTAATGCATCATCAAGGCAAGATATGTATCATTTTGGTAAACTAAATGCATCTTTTAAAATTATTTCATGCTTGTTTCATATTGCGTATATGCGTACGACCTTGCTAATTAGCAAAACATAATTAACTCATACTATAAAATTTTCATCAAAGTGCTTGAATAATAGGCATATGATCATGTATGTTATGTTTCAGTTATTGGCATTAACTAGATAATCGGTTTGTTTGAAAATGCAAGTTTTGAAAGTTGCCTAGGCCATTTTTGCACATTTTCCCTCACTATTATTAATTAAAAATGACAAAACAGTGAAAGAAAAACGTATTTGCAGCTAGCTGCTTGTTAGCGAGGATGATTTTCAGAAAAGAATCAAATCATAAACACAAAAATTCACCTTTTAGATCAACTTCGGTAAAATTCTACATGAATGCCATTACATGAAAACTAAAATTGAAAAACATACCATATCATGTTCTACGACAGCATGACATGTTCGATCGGTGTGGTGGCCATAGCTAAATCCTGATCTTGTTTTTTGCCTAGCTCTCTTCGCTCGCTCGCACTGGGTTTCTCTTCGCTCTACAAAAATCTCTCCCAGTCGTTTTGACTAATGGTGGATGGACAATTTTTCATCGTAATTGTTGAATTTGTCATAGTATTTTGTCCTCAGTTCACTCTTATGTCACCTAAAAGACTGACACATTTTTTTGAAATAAAATTCTTTTGTATTTGGATCAAGTTCAAAATGTTTCTGCAAAAATATGAATTATTTATTAAAAATGGCATTGTGATAAAAATATACTTACATTGTGATAAATATACTTACCAACAATGCAACCCACGCGTCATTTTTAATTTTTGGACATACTTTATCCCAGTTTTCATAGGAGATCAGCACATGAATCCGCACAAGTTTACCAATACGACTGCCTATTTTTCCCCCGTTTTTTGAAATGGGAACTCCATATGTATTTATGTCAACCTTCTCAGGTTGTGTTGTTGATGATTGCTTAGACTAGGTAGGAGCTTCTCGGGATCCTGACATTCTTTATTTTAACAATTGGTAATCTACACATATATAAATAAGGACTATAAGTTCAGTAATAAAGTTCAATAATGTAATTGTTGACAAAAGCATTTCAGAAATACACGGACTAAATACATCTGAAATTTAGGAACATCAATAAACCCATGAAATCTAACTTAAATAGCAATCTTCGATATCATTGGTTCTAGATCTTTATCTCAGTTATGGTTTAAACTTGCGATAAATGGAAACAAGAAGGCATCTGCGGCAGAAAGAGTATGCACGCAGCCATGATGAAACCATCATTAATTATCATCAAATATTCCAGTTGTTAATTTTATAATCCCAAGATCATGACTGTCATCATTATCCCCATCATCACTGCCAACCAACCAGTTGTATAAATAGTAAATACATCCGAAGAATCAAACACCACCTCCACTGCAACTAAAACTTATAATCATATATCATCCAACCATATTCTTTAGCATTTAAATAAGCATCAGTACCTAGTGAACTATGGTAAAACTAGTAATAATGAGTCTGAAGAAGAGGAAAATGAGAAGCACAACCAGGCTAGGCAACAACAAAAGAAGATAATCATTCAGAAGGATAATGCGGCGGTCCGCAGGGGCGGATCTACTTATGCCCCAGCTAGGGCAGTGGCCCTAGCTCAAAATCTCAAAACATGGCAAAAAATCCCAAAATCTGGTCACCTGCACCAGTTGAATCAAAACTTTTTCCCTAGTTGAAGGCAAGCAAATGAAATTTGAACAAGAATATGAGAAGTAGCTCAATTTGGCCCTAGCTAAGCTAAGAAGCTAGGCCCGCCACTGGTGGTCTGACTCACAGTGGCGAGTATTGGTCGGAATTTTCGTAAAGGCTGGGATTAATATGTCATTTGTTGCTTCCTCACTTGTTAATTCCTCTCCTTTTCCTCTAATAGGCTAGTTAGCCGCTACGGCTGCTGCTGCTTTAACATTTGATTTCTTTTGTATCTGCACAATGTACATGGAATGTGTTCTACTGTGGTTTCTCATGTTGATTGTTTTTCATTCCTTCAACTAAAAATGTTTTATGCTTATTGAAGAGTTTGGGCATGAGATAATTGGTCCTAAATACTATATCAACAATAGCATATTAGTAATCCGTATGAAACACTAAATGTAAATGATTTATTTTGGGATACAAATTTATGATAAGTACTCAATTTTTTTCTTTCAAATTCTTTATACCACCGCTTCCACCAAACTTGATGGAACGCAAAATGTGAGCAACAATGTAACCCATACCCAAGTCAATTGAACAGTCGGTGGCAGCGGTGATGTACGTGTGTAGTGGTATGCATGACTTCTCTCTTCACAACAAAAAAAAATATAGATGTCCCAAATCTAAAACCTCCTCAACAGAGACCTATACATATGTAAGTATAGTCTCCTATATGTGGGGACGTGAGACTATTAATTCCATTGTTCTCTCCTTCTTTTTCATCTCTTTATAAACATGCCCAATAACCAAAAAATCATTCTGAAAATATTCAACAACTTATGACAAATTTTTATTAAAGCGCCCAACGGAAATACCTCTTCAACTTTACGCCTTCTTACCAAAAATACGTAGTATAAACTAACTTTTTAAAAGATTCGTTTACACTTCTGAAATAAACATGTATAAAATGATGATATATATAGAAAAATAAAGCCTATTTTTATAATAAGTTTATAATCAGAGCTAAGATTAATAACGATTTATTTTTTTCCTCCGAACCTATAAATAAAATTTGCTCTCAAGCTAATTATAAAGTTGTGCTTCTTGGTCACTTCACTAAAATATTTGGTTAAAATAAAGGAATTTCAAACATTAGTTACCATGAAAGGAGATAACGTAATAACATTCATTTTGAGAAGATATGGTTTACATGTACATAGTACATTACTAATTGATTGACTATATTATGACTGTTGTCACCGCATTTTGCTATCATTACAAGCACCTAAATCTCATTTTCCCTTTCAATATGATCTAAAACTAAGAAGTAAATTGGTGCTTAGAATAAGATATCCTTGTACTAGGTTATATAGGTCGGCATTGCTTAACATGGAGAACAAATTATATTGTTAGCAATAAAACTGTGCATGGGAAGGCTGTACACACTAGTACAAAATATGCCTGTTGCATCGCCTTATTTGTTTCGGTTGTCCTTACAACCGAAGCAAACCGTATCATTTGCTTCGGTTCAGCTAATAACGGAAGCAAATTTACCGAGGCAAATAATGACATTTGCTTCTGTTGACCTTACAACCAAAGCGAAAAAGATAATATGCTTCTGTTGTGCTAACAACCGAAGCAGATGCATCGAAGCAAATAGTATTATTTGCTTCAGATGTTCTTATAACGGAAGCAAATAGGGTTATTTGCTTCAGTTCCTCAGGAACTGATGCAATTAAATCAAAGTAAAAAATGTAATTTACATTGGTTCCTTATGAACTGAAGTAACATCAAATTATTTTAATCGAAGTAAAAGCATAAATCAATAATCATAAATAACATCTTACATATGTCATTATTTATAAAGAATTATAATTAATTATTTTCATTAAGTAACTACTAATTATTATAAATAATCTATAATTGTCTTTTTATATTTAGCAATTCATTATAGTTAATAATTGGTAAGTAGTAAATCGTAGTTAATATTTATAATTTCATGTTAATTAAGATAAAAACTAATGATTCATAATTAATAATAATTATTTGATAATGAGTGTTAAAATAATAATATTTAATTAGAAAGAAATATTTAGTGGCTAAGAAATAATACTTAATACTTAATTTTCTTATGATTGTTAGTAATTATACAATAATTAAGACTAATAAATAATAAATAAATTTAACACAGATAAATGTAATCTTTTAATATAATAATCATTAACTAATAATAACTATTAAAAAATAAATTTAATAAATAATCAATAAGTAACAAAATATTTAATAATACAAAATTAATCACCATATTACAATTAGCTAAATATTTGCAACGTTTGATAGACGACAATTGCAATAACGAATTTATAAAAATTGATTTTTCTCGACATTTATAATAAAGGGTTTTAATAATTGGTTTTTCTTGACAATAACTTATTCATGTCATTATTTATAATTTAATATTTAACATCAAATATTTAATAATCAATATTTAACATTTAGTATTTCATTAATAAGTGATATTTAATAATTAATACGTAATATTAATAGGTAATAAATAATAATAAAAAGTAAAATTTAATACTATTAATATGTAATATTTAATTATAAATATATAACATTAATAACTAATAACCAAAAAGTAATATTAATACTTAAAAAGTAATATTTCATAATTATATTTTAAAAACTATTAATTAATAAATACCATTAAAAAATTGAGATTTGTTTTCTACAGTCACTCGAAAGTGACTATAATAAAACAAGACCAACTTTTGCTCCAAAACTCCCCATTTTCCCTCCATAATGCCACTAAATAAATAAATAAATCTCTCCAATTCCCTCCTCAGTCACACACGGACGCCAAAATTCCCTCCACAAAGCTGGGTCCGTTCTTTTTCAACAAAACTAAAAAATGCTGGGTCCACTTTCCAAGGCGCAAAGCCTTTTTTAATGATAGAAAACATCTATAATTATTACTGAGATTAGTTTTCAAGATGCACAAACATTTTTTATTAATAATAAAATAGATATAATTATTACTCGGCTCAGTTTCCAAGCTGAATGGTTGTTTTTTATTTATAATAAAATGAAAAACCGTAGTGAGATAGATTTTTCTCGATTGTTCCTCATCCCTCTGTCATCCATTTCTTAATTTCTCCTTCCTTCGATTTCATTTTGAATTACGAATGGCCTTCCCCTCTTCTCAATGACTATTATTTATTTTCTAAAATTTCATAGTTCTGCAATCCCTTTCCTCATGTTCTTCTAAATCTTCTTCCTCTATTAAAACTCGGATCTATTTCAATCTCTCTTCTTATCTAGCGCATCAGTTTTGTTTCTTCCCTTTTCCGTCAAAACTCAGATCTATCCGTTCCTAAGAAAGCAGAGGCGAAGGTTGCGGAGGCAGAGACGAAGGTTGAACTGCCACTGTGACTAGCTCAACAGGCAGAAGTGAAGGTGTATGAACCAGCTACAGCCGAAGAAAATCCCAAAGAGGAAGAAAAACCTAAGGAGGAAGAAAATAAAGAAGAAGCTGAGAAGACGACAGAGGTTGTGGTTGTGGCAAAGGTGGAAAGCATTGTAAAGAAGGGGAAGGGGCTTCTTATTGTGGCTACAGCTGCATCCATGCCACCAAAAAGAGCAGGTGGGCAGTTTTGACTCCTAGTGGACAGTTTTGCGCAAGGATCCAGCAAAACAACCTCCATTAAGGTAAGATCCAAAATTTGAGTAGATTTCTTTCTTCTCCATTTACTACTTAGATTTACGTTGTTGATTTATGATCAAAATGAGTTTTACTGTCAGTTTTCAAATTTTCATCGAACTATAACAGATATTTACCACACATCATTTCAATAATAAATTGATATGGTGATAACTTAATGAACCGAATTTGTGGAATATGTTCCATGTTTATGTCCAAACTGCAAAAAGTTATTTTGTCTCCCATTTATAATTCTATTGTTGAATTAGGTAGAGAAGATGGATAATGGTAGAAGCTGGTCAGTTTCTTATTGTTTGTGTAAGTTTATTAAACCATCAGTAACCCAGCTTAAAAAACATGGCGAGTAATGCTCTTATAATTTTTTTGGTCAAATAACTCAGACATAGATATTCAGTGCGAAAAGCTAAGAATCAAATTTGATTCTTCTCCTGAATTGATCAAGTCCAGTCTAACGTTCGACGTCATGGTATGGTGTCTTCTCTTCGTTTATTCTGTTTTTACTAAGGTAATTCCACTGTACTGAAATGCATACTATTGAAAGTAATTTTTTTACTCCATGTTTATTATTTTATGTTTGCTTTCAGGCTATCTTAGTAGAATTAATTTGTAGGAAAACGTCATGGTATGGTTGCTTTCAGGCTATCTTGATGTACTTTGGTTTTGCTTAAGTACCCACCATTAAATAAAATATAGAAACGCCTTTTTTTCCTTCTGAGCTTTTTGTTTCTTTATTTTCTTTTGGTTTTGTTGGTCCACTTATAACTGATAATAAAAAACGAAGATCCTTTATTCTAAGCTTTTTATTGTATTGTTTTTTCCCCTTTAAACTGTATAGCCAGTAATAGCATTAGTCTGTTTTTTATGGTTCAAATATGGTCTTGCTAACATGAAAAGAAGCCACATGAAAGAATGCCGCAACTGCATATGGGTTTCCAACTATTTAAGTATATCTTTAAAATGAAAATTCAAGTGCGACTTTACTTCCGCATTCAGTGCAGTTATTCTCCCCTAAAGATATTCTTTACTGGATTATACTTATTTTTTGCTATAACTCTTAATAACTTGCTTAAAAGATATTCTCCCCTAAAGAACTTCCTATCTTTTCAAGCTGTTCGCAATAGCAATTTTGTAATAATTGCACAACAAGGAAAGACTTAGAGAAGAAGCAACTAAGTCTATAAAACCTTTTATTACAATAATTTTTTGTTGCATTGCACAACACTGTTTGTTTACCTACATTTGGTTTTGTGGCCAGAGCTACTACCTAACTTTTCATATGACCTCTACTCTGAACTATTTCGAGTTGCTTAACAATATTTTCTTCGGTCTAACGTTTGTTAATGGCAGGCATGCCTCTACTACACATAATTCGGTGATCGCTGCAGTCGAACCAACAAAGTAGGGGACAAGGAAAACTGCTTTTCAGTCATTTCTTAAGTGCAGGTACCTCCGTTCTTTTTTAGTGCCTTTTTCTATTTATACTATACTTCTACAACACTATTTTCTTTGTCGCTGACTTCTTTATTACTCTACTTTTTCTTTTTTCTACAGAATTATTATGATATTATTTACCACATAATTTTCAGAATTTATATTTATATTCCAAAGTTTTAATAAATAACGGTTCAGCAGTTATGATGTCCCATGTTGAGATTAAAATCTTCATCTCAAAGCCAGACTATTCGTATCAAAACCGGAGATTAAATCTTCCTTAACCAACTAAAAAATGTTGGTTAGTCTCTACATAGGTAACATATAAAATAAAACTTATTAAGCATAAGTATGTTAAATAAAATTTGCTATCAATAATGATCAATATTTTATCTATGATAAGCAGTATTTTCAGGTTGGCGATAGATTGGCTGGTGATTGAAAAATCTAAGATCCAATTATAAATTGGATTGGATTAAATTTTGCATATATTCATTGCATATGATCAGTTGCACAATCCTACTACGTATGTCATAATCATTGAAATAATTTGGATTCCCAAAAAATACTCAAAAATAATCCCAAAAAATACTCAAAAAATAATTAACATGCCCCGTCACTATGGTTTCTACTTTGCAGTATAAAGAGGAAATCTTTATAGCTTTCATCAAATATGTTTTTATCCATGCCGAGTCCACAGACTAATCTTGCTATATAATATATAATTTGTTAATTCTTACCTAATTCATTTTGATATATTAGTTGTTTACTAATTAATACCAAAAGCTTGCTACCCTACCTGTACTATTTTCTATCGATATGTAATTGAAAGCTTATTTTCATTTCTGCTACACCGTGTACTAATGATAATTCTCATAGTTGATATTTGATACTATTTTTATTTTAAGAGTTGATTGTTTGGTTTATTATGCTAACAACACGAATTCACCGTATGAACTGAATCAGGTAAAGTAATTTCAAAATGAATCAACCTTTTTGTTTGTCGGTCTAATGTTTAATTCTCATTCCAGTCCAATTCATGTAAAACTGTGTACTGTCTTTAATTATAGTATTTTTTTTCAAGGGTTAAAATTATGTGTTGTTTTGCTATCTTAACCCAACGGATAGGTTCTCCACATCGATAAACTTTTTGGGTGGACTCTACTCTGATCAGGTGCAAATGAAGGTGCATTTTGGATCATGTTTTTTGATCTTTTCTCTTTTGTAGTCATTCAAGGATCCGTATTGATAAAAGGCCTGCTTACAATTTTTTTCTCTATAGTTGCAAAATGCATTCTCTTCAATTTCTATTTCGTTATTAGTTCTGTTTAAAGCGGGTTCACAGCAGCTTGCAATATAGATTTCCAGTCCGTTCTTGATGCTATTGATGCAACATCACGAAAATAATTTTTTCGTGGAGTTTGCATATTCATAATCTATTCCATTCTAAAAGATAATAGCTGTTATGGATTTCATATTAGTATTAAGTGGGGAGAAACACTTTCTAATACAACATAGTAAGGATGACGTTTAGATAAATGAATGAATTTCAGAGCAACCTTTCCGATTTGGAGAAAATGTATGATTCTAATCGAATAAACTATCGGATAGTAGTTTTGCACCAAAAACATTGTTGAAAAATATGTTTCACTACGTGTTTGATTTTGGACCTTAGTAAGATGAGATATTTTTATTGATTGCTTCTATGAAGCTGCATATTTATTTATTAAGCGATGAATGTATGCTATTTACCCTTTTGTGTGCTATTTACCCTTTTGTGTTAGATATGTCCAAACGTGTTGTGGATTAAAAGTCATGTTTGCTTCAGCTAACTGACGGAAAATCCATGCAAACTATGTGCCAAGTAAGGAACAATCTTTTATGCATGTATTGGTGATTCAAGTTCCTGTATGCATGTTATGTTAATTTAAAAAAATATGTATGCTATTTTTTATGGTTGTTAATTATAATATACAATGTTTTCTGCGGTAGTCATTAGTACCATACAAAATTTAATCCATCTAATTTTCCAAGCTGCAACCCAAATGTTTTTTTGCCATAATTAAAGATTTTATTAAAATATTTTGGTTCAAGCAAGTATTTATATGCTAGATGTAATTTATTGACTTACCCTCTATCTAATAATTAGAAGCATATGCTAATTTGGGCCTTAGACTGTCTAAGATAATTGATTAGATGGACATGATATAATTTCAGATGAATCTGTTAGAACCACATATCCCTCATTTTAGCATGCGATCCTTAGTTCTTACCATAAGTTACATTGGAGGTAAAATTAAATGCATCTTGGACTGCATATTTTGGAAAAATGTAACAAAAGACGTAATGTGAAGTTAATTCAACCTTCCAAGTTCAGCGAATTTATTTCAAAAACGAAACGTTATTCTATTTAGCATTCGTCGTGTAAGCTCAAACTTTGTTTTTATATCCATTGACTTAACGCAGTATCAACATTTCAACCTCAGATCGCACATTAGACGTGCAATGCAAAGTAACAAGACCTGGATTAGCTCCTATTGCTTTGGCTCTTGCAGCAGAGCTATTGGAATTTTGCATCACCTAAATGGGATACATCACCCGGAGAAGTCAATAGCTCAAATTGGAGCAGAAATGACCAATCTTTTGGTATATTGCCTCATCAGATCTGAGGCACAATTTCACAATTTTCTCAGATGATGCTTCTTGGTCATGCTTCAAACAGTTGCACCTTATGCAGTGACATTTTTGTTTTCCGAAATAAAAAGAGGCATGGATTTGGATCAGCAAGCTATTAATCACCCTACACATAGAGGATCTCACTGGATTAATAGAATTAATGTATTTAATTACATGTTCATGCACATATCTTTAGATGATCATATCACAAAATGCGATATCTAGGGGATTACATTTGCGTCCAATTTAATTATCTTATATGTATGCTATTAATCTTAAACAATAATATTTAATTCATATGGTAGTAAAAAAAAGCAATATTAACATATATGTATATATAAAAAATGCAATATTAACATATGTGCACACACACGCACGCGAGCACGCACGCACGCTTTTGTGTGTGTGTTGAAAAGTGCGTGTACGTGCTAGTAGTACACACGGACCGTGTAATATGGTGTATAACAGACGAGTATGAAATAATAACGAATCACAGATATAAAAGCGGAAAATGCAGTAAAAATGGAAAAATCACATCAGGGATTTTTATACTGGTTCGGAGCACCGTCTTATGTCCAGTCCCAGACCTCTATCTGGATTTTCACTAATCAACAACTTCGCTTCAGCCGGAGGAACAGGTTCACAATACACCACTTGATTTCACGGGCTACAAGCTTACCCACTTTATTTCATGGGTCACAAGCTTACCCACTTGATTTCGCGGGCCACAAGCTTACCCACCTGATTTGAACGGCTACATGCTTACCGGAATTTCAATACAAAGTAGTTGATGATTGACTATATATTGTGTCTTCAATACACGGACTAGTCACTTGTAGTACACCCTTCCTATAATCTTATCCTCGAGTACATACTTTGAATGCGTAGATTTAAGGAAGTAGAATGCTTGTTGAATCAAATGGTTTTAAATTGATTCAAGGATTCAACAAGTATTTGAAATTTGGAGAGCTTTTGTTTTGCAAAGAATATGAAAATGCAATTCAGAAATTAGAAAGAATATAGAATGATTTCGGTTATTGTAAAACAAGTTTGAAGTTGTTTGTATAATAGAGGAAAGGTAGTAATTCTTCATGAAGAGTTTCTATAAAAAGATATGTCCATTTCCTTTGATAATTGAATAGAAATTTCTTCAAAAATAGAAGTAATCTTTCATAAAAAAGCTTGCTGTTCGAAAACGGTCGACAGGTCAAAAATCACCGGTCGACTGGTTGAATTTAATTAAAATTGAAAATTCCAAAAAAAAAATAGCTGTTATGTGCAAAAACACATAAACTGGTCGACTGGTCCGTATTCACCGGTCGACTGGTTCGGGTGAGAAAAGTTTTGTCTCCAAAACAGAAACATGAACGGTCGACTGCTGGTATTTTGGGCGGTTGACCGTTTTATTGCTGTGGACCAGAGGACCTCGGTCCACAGTCTAGATCACTCTGCACTCTTTCACGGTCGGAGCCTGGTCCGTTTGGGCTTTTTCTGTGACTTTTCAATTTCTCAAATATACAGATTTCAGTAACGAAGATATGATTTTGTTTTGTGCATTCGTGTTATACTTTGAGGATAGATTTTAACATATTTCTAACACGACTCAAAGTAAAAAAATCTTATCTCTATGAAATGATCTTCATTGAACCTTTATATATTGGCATCGATCAAAATCTTGTCTCAACAATCTCCCCCTTTTTGATTGATGACAACACTTTGCATTTTATCCCTCTAAATATAAAGCTCCTCATGAATTTCTGCAACATTTGTTAGTTCATAATATAAATAATCTTACCTTTTGATTTCTGCATTAACAAATGTTAGCACACATATACTATTACCATGTTAAGCACATAATTTTAAATGATAGTATATGTAACATGAATGATATGAATAACCATAAGAGAATATTTCTCCCCCTTGTCATCGATTAAAAAGAATAAATACCATAATAAGAACAGTAATCGAGAGTAGTAGAGAATACAAATAATTATAGCACATTTAGGGGATATTGAATCATGTGATTTTTTGATAAGCTGAGTTTTCAAAGATATTTAGAGATATCGAATAACCTTCTCTTTGTTGTGGTGTACCTGCAAAAAAAATATAACATATATACTTTTGGTACTCACTTGCTTTGTTTGGGTCCATGGGTTATGTGGAAGGTAACCATACCCAAGAGGGTTTAATGGAACCTTTAAAGATAAAATTTTCATTATTAACTACTGAATCAAAATAATCATCGATGTATTTTTCTCTGTTTTTCCAACTTACAGGAACCCAAATACTTAGGTAATTTCTAGTGATATTCCTTTTCGTACTTCTATATTTATTATAAATATCGCTTGTCATAGAAGTATTCGAATTTCTATAATAATTGGGTCTTGGATGTGCATTAGTACTAGTAGTGATATTCTTATTGTACATAAATGCATATCTAGTACTATTTCTATGATTGGTTTTATTATATCCTATACCACTTTTATCGTGTAAAGGTCCAGAGCAGGATAAAATATCATTTAAATCATTTTGACCTTTATTAATTTCGCGAACTTATTTGTACATTTGATTCCACAGTTGCGATTGATATTTTCAAAAGAAACTTTGTTATTAATACCCTTATTTAATTCAGAATTCTTCCTTTTTAAAGTTATGTTCTCATTTTCGAGACAAATAATTTGAGATTTTGAATTATATAAGGATGATTGTAATTTTTCTTGAGTCAGAAATTTCATTTTGCAAAATATTACTATTCACCTTTAAGAACTCACATTCTTTAGATAATTTGAAATTCTTTTTAGTTAGAGCTCCATTCTCTTTTTAAAGAGACGATATTAAAGAACTAGAATTATTTAAAGAATCTTTTAATGATTTATTTCTATTTTGCAAAAGATCGATTTCCTTTAAAAGAACATTGTTTTTATCTTCTAGTTGCTCATTTTCTTTTTGAAGGAAATCTTTTTGAGAGACGAGCTTTTCTAAGGTATTTTCAAAACATTTGGCTTGTTTTACTAAAAAATTGTTTTCATCTTTTAATTTGGAATTTTCTTGCTCACAATTTTTGGATTTAGCTATAATGATAGTATTGAGTTTACTCAAAGTTTTAAATTCTTTCAATAATTTTTCATGGTGTAACAAAAGATCTTTATATAATGAATCTACACATACCGATTGTGATCTGACTTTAGCCATGAGACATTTGCTTCCTTGCTCTCTTGATTCTGCTTTGTTGCTCTTCCACTTTCTAATCCCTTGACTAGACTTCTTTATTGCCATTTGTTCTAGGATGTTGTTACGATCTCTAGAACACCAGGCTCCGATACCAAATGAAAATGGGTGTACGTGCTAGTAGTACATACGGATCGTGTAATATGGTGTATAACAGACGAGTTTGAAATAATAACGAATCACAGATATAAAAGCGGAAAATGCAGTAAAAATGGAAAAATCACACCAGGGATTTTTATACTGGTTCGGAGCACCGTCCTACGTCCAGTCCCAGACCTCTATCTGGATTTTCACTAATCAACAACCCTGCTTCACCCGGAGGAACAGGTTCACAATACACCACTTGATTTCACGGGCTACAAGCTTACCCACTTGATTTCACGGGCCACAGGCTTACCCACTTGATTTCGCGGGCCACAAGCTTACCCACCTGATTTGAACGGCTACAGGCTTATTGGAATTTCAATACAAAGTAGTTGATGGTTGACTATATATTGTGTCTTCAATACACGGACTAGTCACTTATAGTACACCCTTTCTATAATCTTATCCTCGAGTATATACTTTGAATGCGTAGATTTAAGGAAGTAGAATGCTTATTGAGTCAAATGATATTAAATTGATTCAAGGATTCAACAAGTATTTGAAATTTGGAGAGCTTTTGTTTTGCAAAGAATATGAAAATGCAATTTAGAAATTAGAGAGAATATAGAATGATTTCGGTTATTGTAAAACAAGTTTGAAGTTGTTTATATAATAGAGGAAAGGTAGTAATTCTTCATGAAGAGTTTCTATAAAAAGATATGTCCATTTCCTTTGATTATTGAATAGAAATCTCTTCAAAAATAGAAGCAACCTTTTATAAAAAAGCTTGCTATTCGAAAACGGTTGACAGGTCAAAAATCACCGGTCGACTGGTTGAATTTAATTAAAATTGAAAATTCCATAAAAATAGCCGTTATGTGCAAAAACACATAAACCGATCAACTGGTCCATATTCACCAGTCGACTGGTTCGAGTGAGAAAATTTTTGTTTCCAAAACAGAAACATGAACGGTCGACTGGTGGTATTTTGGGCGGTCGACCTTTTTATTGCTGTGGACCGGAGGACCTCGGTCCACAGCCTAGATCACTCTGCACTCTTTCACGGTCGGAGCCTGGACCGTTTGGGCTTTTTCTGTGACTTCAATTTCTCAAATATACAAATTTCAGCAACGAAGATATGATATTGTTTTGTGCATTCGTGTTATACTTTGAGGATGGATTTTAACATATTTTTAACACGAATCAAAGTAAAAAACCTTATCTCCATGAAATGATCTTCATTGAACCTTTATATGTTGGCATCGATCAAGATATTGTCTCAAATGTGTGTGTGTGTGCGCGCGCAACGCGTGTGTTATTCTTCACGGCTTTAAATTCTTATTTGATGTCCATTATTTCTAAATGATGATACATGTTATAAGCTTGATTAAGTGTTAGACGTGGCTTTATTTTATTCTTTTCCAAATCAAAATCATTTTATTGGTACGAAAAGCACTACAGGGAATTAATCGTGACTATTGCATTTCTCAAATTTTAAATAATGTTGACAAATATTTTGGAGTGTTATGTAGCAGAAGTGACTTGGAACAATTGTATAATGTTTAATTGTTTTAGAAATGATGTTATAACAACATAATAAACCCAAGACAAATCGAATAGATAATGATATGTTCTAATATATATGGTAAGCATGTGCATGAGTTAGCCGGTGGCATGTCTAAGAAGCAATTTACGTTAGCGGTATCTTATGAATTTAATTATAGGAATTATGTCGTGTTATTCTTTATTAGGCTAAAAAGCAATGTGCAATGTGTCAGTTATTTGACATGCTACTGCATGGATGGTCAACTGAAAGCAGTCATGCAACTGCTCATGGCTGACCTGAAATACTTTTTATTCGCAGGTTATGTTTAGACTTAAGTTTATGTTTTTATTGAGCTATTCATTGATGCAAACAACAAGGTATTGAATCCAGTAGTCTTTATATTCGGTCTAATTTAATTGCATATGTTCAAAGTATAGTTTAGTTGCTGACCTGGAATATTTTTTATTCAGCGGCTACCCAAAATTTATATTTAGGCCTAAGTTTGTATTTTTATCGGGCTATTCATTGATGCATATAACAAAGGATTGAAGCCAGTTAGTCTTTATTTTCAGTTTAATTAGATGATAATTTTGAACTGTTTATGACACATTTCACCTTATGGTGTGTTATGAACTGTTTATGTTGTGCATTCATTGGAGGATCGCTTTTACTAGCGCCTAGAACAACTGCTGCTTGCTATGCGTGCAGATATACAAAAACACTGCGTTCAAAATATAACCTTCAGGAAGTGCTGTGTAGAGATTTGAATACGCATACATATTTTGTCACCTGTGTGCCATTTGTCAAGAGTACAAAGGGATCCGTGAGAGGTCGGATAGTTCATCATCTGATTTAGTTCATTGACTGCAACTCTGGTCCAGGCTATGGAATATGGCATGGTTGAACTTGCTTGACTCAAATGAAAATTAAACTTTCTATTTTGTCGAGGTCATAACTGATGTTATGATAAAATCCAGTGTCAGTGAATAATGTTAGAGATGCTTTTTTTAATTAAACCATTAGTTATGTGGGTGCAGCAGACATAAACATGTGAAAGTTTTTCAATTACTGAAAATAATTATTTTAAAAATAATATATTATTTATATGTATAATTCTAAAAGTGTTAATCTAAAGTAATTTTTTCAACCGTGCATCGCACGAGGACTAACCTACATCATCCATAACAAGGAAACCCTACATCATCCCATTCATGCGTCGTCATTCCTTTTTCACTTCGCTCTTTACAGTTTCATTTTAATGCCGCTCAAAGACATGGAATAATTCATTAGAAATTCTTCGTGAAACTACAATTAATCACCTTTTCATGTTAGACCTTGAAGCACATCAAATTGCTTGCGATAGTTCTCTTCGTTTCCGTCTTCCTTAGTTTTACTGTTTGGAATCGACAATCGTTTGTTAGAGAACACGAGGTTAGTTCATGTTTATAGGTTATTTGATTTGTTCTCAGTTCTGCAACAGCGTTATTTGATTTGTTATTAGAATATCCTCTAAAGAATACTTTCTATTTGGTCAGTTTTTTCATTTCCGATGTTTAAGTTTAGTTACATTCTTTAGTTTCTTTATTCAAGTTGTAAAAAAAATAGTTATACCGGAGTTCTAATTGTCGATGTTTCCCATCACAAATTTTGTGTGTTGTGTGAGCACTGCTTTCCCGTGTATACTCCGAGCAATCCATCTTTTGTTTTTAAGTATCTTGTTTTGAAATAACAAATGTTTTATTAACATGACCGTATTTGTGTTAAGTAGTTAGGCACAAGAACGAGCAGCCTCCCTGTTATATTCACTGCCAAACTTTGAATATACATTTTTTTTAATAATAAATTTAGATTATAGAGTCAAGTGGGGTGGAAGTCCTGAGTGTTGAAGTTGATGATTCAAATATTTGTAGAGGAGGAAAGATTAATTGTCAATCATGTAATTGGATCCTATATGGAATAACTTGGGTGCCAAGTTTACTTGGAGGTCAAGAAAACTTGGGTGCCAAGTTTACTTGGAAGTCAAGAAAACTTGGGTGCCAAGTTTACTTGGAGGTCAAGAAATCCCTCTATATAAATAGAGGTCATGTTATTGTATGAAGAAGGCAATCCACCATTAATCTTCTCTCTATTGTAATCTTCCTCCTCTCTTATGTACTCATTTCTTCATTGAGAAATAAAAGTTGTTGGGTCTCCGTGGGCGTAGGATATTCATATCCGAACCACGTTAAATCTTCTGTGTCCTTTTTTTGTTCTTTGTTTTTCGTGAGATTTCATAATTATTTTTGTTATACTCCATTGGTATCTAAATAAACAATACTAGATCCTCATCAAAATTCCGCATAAAGCACTACAGTTTGGTATCAGAGCTGGTGTTATTGTTTCTATTTGGATATTAATGGCTACTTCTAGTAAGTCTGTTGGAAGATCCGGCATCAATTATGGAGTAACACGTTTTGACGGAAAAGGAGATTTTGGTACTTGGAAGATAAAGATGGAGGCCGTATTGAAAAAGGAGAAGACTTTTAAAGTTGTTTCTGCACCTGAGAAATTGAAAGATGTTGATGCAGCTGAATTGGAGAAAATGGAAGACGAAGCTCTCACAACAATTCAGTTGAGTCTCTCAGATGAAGTCCTTAGAGAATTTTCTCAGAAGAAGACGGTGAAGGAACTATGGGATGCATTATCAGATGCATATCAAGACAAGTCTCTCACAAATCAGATTATTCTACAGCAACTTTATTCGTTTAAGATGAAGCCTGGAGCCGATCTTATGGAGCATGTAGATGCCTTGACCACTTTAGTTATGAATCTGAAGGCAGCAGATGTTGATATTACTGATGAGGCTCAAGCTGTGATCCTCCTTTGTTCCTTGTCTAAAGAATATACTGCTTTTGTCAATTCTATGATTTATGGCCGCAGTAAAATTAGCCTTTTTGATGTAAGGGCTGGCCTTCATAATGAAGTGGTAAGAGGTAGATTGGCGAGCACTAGCATTGATAGTGATACCGAAGGCTTATCTGTTCAGAGAGGTAGAAGTCAAAGCAAGTCAAAGAAAGGTGAAGAACGGAATTCTTCGAGGTCCCAATCTAGGCGGCCTAAGAAATTGACTTGCCATTATTGTAAGAAGCCCGGGCACTTTATTGCACAATGTCCCAAGCTTGAAGGAAAAAGAAAAGACCCAAAGCAAGCTTCAGCCTCTACAGCGGAGAAATCCGATACAGGGAGTGTCACTGATGTGTTTACAACTTCTAGTTCTTCTGGGAAGAGCACCCTATGGTTGATTGATTCTGGCGCATCCTATCATATGACACCTGATAGGAACTCTTTTTCCACTTACCGTGAGATTGATAGAGGAGAGGTTCTGATGGGAATAAAGTTGTCATAGCGAGCGCTATAGCGCGCTATAGTGCAAAATAGCGCATAGCGCACAGGTTGCGCTATTTTGGTTCTTATAGCGCAGGGGTCTCGTGTAGCGCAAAAATAGCGTGCTATAGCGCGCTATTTTATCATAGCGCAACCATGAATAGCGCGCTATTTTGCTTTTTCTTTTTTGAACATGCTTTTTCGTTTTTTTCGTTTTTGGAGATTTTAAACATACAGTTTTTTCCTTTTGTGCCTTTTTCCTGTGTTAATTTTTTTTTTAAGATCTTCTTTTCTGTAAGCAAAAAAAAAAAAAAAAAAAAACATTATAGCGCATAGCGCAGGCCTTGAGCTATTTTGCGCTATTCGCTATTGACAACACTGGATGGGAAATGATGCTTCTTGTCGTATGGTTGGTGTTGGTAGTGTAAAGATCAGGATGTTTGACGGTGTTATTCGAACAACTACTGATGTTAGGCATGTACCTGATTTAAGGAGGAGCTTGATTTCTGTTGGGGCGTTGAGTAGACTTGGACTAAAGATTGTAGTTGAAGAAGAGAAGATGAAAATATCTAAGGGTTCCATGATCGTTATGAAAGGAGTGAGGGTAGGAAATGTCTATTTACTAAAGGGCACTACTGTAGTTGGTGAATCAACTTCAGTTACTTCAGCTGATTCAGATTCTTCCAAATTATGGCACTTGCGGATGGGCCACATTGGTGAGCGCAGCATGGATGAGCTAAGAAAGCGAGGTTTGATTGATGGAGTTCGGCATTCAAAGCTTGGTTTTTGTGAAGAGTGTGTTCTTGGTAAGCAGACGAAGATTTCTTTTTGTGTTGGTGAGCATAAGGCAAAAGCTGTTTTGGATTATGTTCACACTGATGTTTGGGGACCTTCCCCTTGCCCATCCTTAGGTGGAGCCAGTTATTTTGTTTCATTTATAGACGATTTCTCTCGTAAAGTATGGGTATACTTTCTGAAGTCCAAAAGTGAAACCTTTACTAGATTTCGTAAATGGAAATCCATGGTAGAGGAGCAGTCAGGGAAGAAGTTGAAAGTTCTCCGTTTAGATAATGGTGGTGAATTCATATCATAGGAATTCATCGATTATTGTGAGTCCGAAGGCATTAAGAGGCATTACACCACACCAGGCGACCCCCAGTCCAATGGAGTTGCAGAAAGGATGAATCAGACATTGTTGGAGAGAACTAGGTGCCTGAGATTGACTGCTAAGTTAAAGAAGGGATTTTGGGCCGAAGCTTTATCTATGGCGGCTTTCCTCATCAACAGCTCACCTTCTACTGCCATAGATATGAAGATCCCTGAAGAAGTATGGAAAGGAGAGCCTGTTAGCTATTCATTCCTCAAGGTGTTTGGTTGTCTAGCTTATGTGCATGAGAGTTGAGGAAAGCTGGAACCTAGAGCTCGCAAGTGTATCTTTCTAGGTTATAGAAGAGGAGTAAAAGGATATAGGTTGTGGTGTCCTATTAGCAAGAAACTTATTATAAGCAGACATGTAACTTTTGATGAGAAAGCTAAGTTGAAGGTGAAGCCTTCCTCATCGAATGATGATGAGAGGACATGTGAAAAATACCAAACACAAAGCAAATCATCTGTTAATTCTTTCCATAGACATTCAAATGGCGTTTCCGATGACGCCGTGGTTGATGATGATAGTATGGATACTGGCACAGAAGATCAAACTCAAGGTGGAGCTCATACAGAGACCAGACCTGTTAGAGAAAGAAGAAATCCCAGATGGCTTGATGAGTTTGTTGGTTTGAGCATCAAAGACATTGACTTTGATGATATGGCAACATATGCATTAAATGTTGTCCATGATGAGCCCAGAGATTATAGAGACGTTATTGCATCAGTTGACAGTTCCAGTTGGTTAGTAGCAATGGAAGAGGACATCGCATCTTTACGGAAAAATCACACTTGGGATTTGGTGCCACTTCCTGCCGACAAGAGAGCTATTGGATGTAAGTGGATCTATAGAGTAAAAAACGGCGGCAGTGGAGATTTTAGATATAAAGCAAGGCTAGTAGCAAATGGGATATGTTCAGAAGAAAGGGGTAGAGTATCATGACATCTTTGCTCCAGTTGTTAGACATACTTCCATTCGTATTCTCTTGGCATTAGTTGCTCATTATGACATGGAGTTAGAGAAACTAGATGTCAAAACTGCTTTCTTGCATGGTGACCTGGATGAAGAGATTTATTTGCGGCAGCCGGAAGGGTTCACTGATAACAGCAGGCCAGACTATGTTTGTAAACTTAACAAATCTTTTTATGGACTGAAGCAGTCTCCTAGACTATGGTATAAGAGACTTGATAAGTTTATGCTTTGACAGGGATACTGCAGAAGCTTCAAAGACCAGTGTGTTTATTTTAGGAGATGTGATGATGACATGATTTATTTGTTGTTATATGTTGATGATATGTTGATTGCATCCCAGAGTATGGTCAAAATTAAGGAGTTGAAAGCGGAGCTCAGTAGAGAGTTTGATATGAAGGATTTGGGAAAGACACAAAGAATATTGGGTATGGAGATAAGCAGGGATAGGAAGCGGAGAGAATTAAGGCTCACTCAGGCACAGTACATCGAGAAAGTCTTCGCTCGATTTGGGATGGAGAAAGCCAAACCGGTAGGCACTCCTTTAGGCTCTTATTTTAAGTTGTCGAAAGACCATTCTCCTACATCGGAAGAAGATAAAAGGTATATGACTAATATACCTTATTCTAGTGTTGTTGGTAGTCTCGGGTATGCGATGGTGTGCACGAGACCAGATTTGGCCCATGCAGTTGGTGTTGTCAGTCGATATATGTCTAACCCAGGCAAAGAACATTGGCAAGCAGTGAAGTGGATTATTAGATATCTTCGAGGCACTTCTTCGGTGGGTTTGCTATATGGTGGAGTAGATGGTGACATCCTTCTTAGAGGATACTGTGATTCTGATTATGCTGGGGATATAGATGCTAGAAGGTCAGTGTCAGGCTATGTTTTTACACTTGGCATAGGCTCGACTTCATGGAGATCAAAGCTACAATCTATCGTAGCTTTGTCGACTACCGAAGCAGAGTTGATATCGATTGTGGAAGCAACAAAGGAAGGATTGTACTTACTTCAGTTATTGGATGATCTTTCAATGGTGCAGTGGACAGTGAAGCTATTTTCAGACAGTCAGAGTGCTATTCATCTTGTTGAGAATCAAGCCTATAGTTCACGGACAAAGCACATTGATGTTAGAGGTTTCTTTCTTATGCTTGAGGAAGAACGGAGCAAGATCAAATTATTGAAGGTGGGTACTTCGGATAATCCTTCAGATATGATGACCAAGTCACTTCCAAAGGACAAGTTTGAGCATTGCTCAAACTTGATCAGTTTGCTTCCTGTTACTTGAGCGCCATGGGGCGTTGTGCCCAACGACTTCTATGTTGATTGTTGAAGATGAGATGATGAAGAAAGACTGTCATATTTGAATCAAGGTGGAGTGTTGAAATTGATGATTCAAATATTTGTAGAGAAGGAAAGATTAATTGTCAATCATGTAATTGGCTCCTATATGGAATAACTTGGGTGCCAAGTTTACTTGGAGGTCAAGAAAACTTGGGTGCCAAGTTTACTTGGAAGTCAAGAAAACTTGGGTGCCAATTTTATTTGGAGGTCAAGAAATCCCTCTATATAAATAGAGGTCATGTTATTGTATGAAGAAGGCAATACACCATTAATCTTCTCTCTATTGTAATCTTCCTCCTCTCTTATGTACTCATTTCTTCATTGAGAAATAAAAGTTGTTGGGTCTCCGTGGACGTAGGAAATTCATATCTGAACCACGTTAAATCTTCTGTGTCCTTTTTTTGTTCTTTGTTTTTCGTGGGATTTCATAATTATTTTTGTTATACTCCATTGGTATCTAAATAAAGAATACTAGATCCTCATCAAAATTCCGCATAAAGCACTACAGTTTGGTATCAGAGCTGGTGTTATTGTTTCTATTTGGATATTAATGGCTACTTCTAGTAAGTCTGTTGGAAGATCTGGCATCAATTATGGAGTAACATGTTTTGACGGAAAAGGAGATTTTGTTACTTGGAAGATAAAGATGGAGGCCGTATTGAAAAAGGAGAAGACTTTTAAAGTTGTTTCTGCGTCTGAGAAATTGAAAGATGTATGTCATGATATTATAATCATATTTTTTTATACTTATTTAACATTTATATGAAGCTTGCTTCATGATAGTATTTAGGGTGGTTGTGACTGAGATGAATTTCCCTGTTGTGGAACGACATGACTATGTCAGTTCCAAGCTTGCAGAGAGGACATAACATCATTTATATCCATGTTCAGCAGTATAGAGTATTTGTCTTACGAGCCTGCAAACAAGTTCAGTAATTAGGTTTGAGCATATAAAATGTACCTAATATTTATTTGGATACTTATTAAGTTTGTCATTGCTAAACCATTATTGAGAAATGAGGCAAACTTTTTGAACGTCGAACTGATGGCATGAATTTGTGCTTCTCATAGCATAAGTAATGTATTAGTCTAATCAATTTTCTCGACCTTTATTTCAATTAACATAAATATCTATATGTCAATAATTCTTCTGTCATTTATGGTTTTTAGCATTGCAACATGGATACTATGTTTACGTTGACAATATAGCACAACAACATTAAATTTAGCTCATCAAATATTATTTAGAAACTAAAAATGTATTTTCTTTGCCTTCTTCAATCCATGATATCTTTGGTGATTTTAATTTACATGCTCTTGAAAAACTTTGAATTTACTTGTAAATCTTTTCTTGGTTTTTGACTTAACTACAGGCATGTAAAAAAGTTTACTGATGCGACGCCTGCTAAAATTTTGAAGAGGTTTTAGAATTATTTCGAATAGCACAACCACTTGCTGTAGAGAGGGAAATAGCTATGCACCTTTGTTCCTGATGCAGCTTACCTATTCTGGTAATTCTCACAAGACATTATCACAAAAATTGGTTCTTGAGTTTTATAACCTGAGTTAAATTTCTTTTTGTATTGTGGATGATGACAGTTATTTGCATGAAAATGGCTTTACCTAAACCTTTGTAAGGTACGTTGTTTAACTGTTCTTAATGGTGATACTTGTTCCACAAGCCATCAGCCATCGCTTTTTCTATGCAAATAGGAAAGGCCTATAATTAATCAACACTATTTGTTTTAAAAATGTGTATCGTTTTTTAGCGTATGTATTTTTAATGCTTGCATATGATATTAGCTACAATTATGCAAATCGCATATACTATCATAGATGTTAAATTTTAAATTATTTGTACATTAAACTTTATATTACATTACATATGTCATTGAGCCATTTAAGCATGCCATTACTTATATCTGTATAATTGCAGCAAATAGTTCAAATATAATGCTTACTGTCAAGTAATTTTTACGTATGTGTGTTAGGTGATAACAAGTTTACAACAAAGTTCTTTATGCCACAAGTGTTTCAGTATATATGTATTGTAAACATGATACTATACATTTATCATTTCACATAACATTCGTTCGTTCTCTTTTCTTACAGATTTGTCGAATTAAGAAAATAACTTATCAAATGGGAATGTAGGTATGTTGATGTACTATTTGTCAATCTTTCTCTCCACATTAAAAAGTGTTTCAATGTATTTCTTTATTTCTTGAACTTGTTGTTTTTATTTTAAGTACCAACTATTATCCCATCATTAAGTATTTATAGTTTTATTATTACGGTTTTTATTAATAGATTTGCTAGTTGAAGGTTACTTGGATTTGACACTTGAAGTATCTTGTGCATTGACTTTGAAGGGACAACCTTGCATGAATTTGCTATTTTGTCTTGCTGCTGAACCAGAAGTTAAATTTCCAGGTTTTATTTTTCCAGTCATGTTTATGTTGACGGATGCACTATAGTAGTTGCTCTCATGTTCATTTGGGTCTGTGTATTTACTTCAAACCGTAGATAATTCTGAATGTTTGTTGTTTGTGATTCAGTTTGTATTTTAACATTCATATGTAAGTTGACCTATTAATGTTAAGAAGACAGTTTGCATGGATTATGAATAATATGAACCGAGGATATATGTTTTAGTATTATATTGTTTAATAAGTTCTGTAGTGGTTGTATTGTATGGTTGGGCGAGGACTGAGGGAAATAAAAGGAATCAAATGTTGTAACAATTATAGAGAGCATTTAATGTTGACTGTAAGACATGAGAATATCCAGTATATTTGCAGTGTGATCTGTGTATGTTTATATGTATTCAATTCGTTGTAAATGTGAAATTTCAACTTATATCGTTTTGAGTTTAAAATCCTAAAACGCTAATTATTTTTTTAACACAAATATCGACATTTGCTTCGGTTGTCAAACTGAAGCAACATAGGCAAAACACCGAAGCAAAAGATACTTGTCGCTTTTGTTTAGCAACTGAAGCAACAAATTGTTATTTGTTGTGTCGTCTTCATTTGCTTCAACAGGGAGTAAACAACCGAAGCAAATGACATGTTTTGTAGTAGTGAATAAATATTAGCATACCATAATGGTGAACCAATAAAAAAGACTTTTATTTTAAATAAGTGACCAAAGTAGTAAGATGAATACATCAAATTCAAAACACAACCAGTAACTATTATACTTCAGAACTTCAAGCAAGGGCATAACTTGAAAACTTATCGTTAATAAGAATATCACTTACTGAGTTTCGATTATAGATAATCATAATCAACCACAATGTCCAACTATACTTGCCAAAACCACAATAGTAGAGATGTTATTTTGCTTCCTTGTCGCTAAGGCATTAACCACAATTGTTGATATCAAGCAAGAAGCATTATTTTGACAAAAAAGATGTCATAAAGATATATAAGGTAGACAGTGTAAGAATATATGCATATGAAAAGCGACTGAGACTTGGTTCCAATCTAATGTTAAATACAACAACGATGAGGATAAACAAAAACAAAAATGTCCAATTTACATTTGCTGACAGTTAGCCGAATCCGAAATTGGCTTTTACTTAGGTTCTTGATTTTATACTTATATCATTCTACAGCTATAAAATTCAAAAATACAAAGACTTAAATATAGGATAAAAAGAAATGAATAAAGACTGCTTCACATGCATAGTATATATTATACAAAATGCATAAATTGATTTGTCTTAAGAGATCAAAAATGTAAGATACCAAAGGCAAAATAAATTAGACAAAGCAGTTATGTGTGTGTTTATTAAATAGTCAAGAAAAAATAAAGGTGACATAACCGGTCTTTTTTGGATTTTAGCAACATTTTGAAGACCAATAATTTGCTGCAAGTACAAAAAATGAAACTCATACTGAATGTGTACTGACCGTGCAATGCATACTAGTATGTCATATGGTTAATTCAAGAAACTTATCAACTACTAATGCCTTATTACACATAAGCGAAAAATAGCAAGTGAAAATTAACAATTTCAAGTGAAAAATAGCAAGTAGAATTCAATATTTTTTTAGACACAATTTCTAATCACTTTATACATCAAAGAAATGCTTCCACTCAATTTCCATAAGAAATGCATTTAATATCAAAAAACGCATTTGGTAATGTCTTCTAACTTCTCATTATCTTCAGAATCCGGTTAGTAGATAGTAGGAAACTCAATGTCATCAACATTACTAGTCAACCATTTTGGTGTGTGTAAAACCACAAACCATCTGTCATTTTTTAAATCTTTCGAGTAGAACACTTGACTCGCTTCTGATGCAAGAATAAACGGCTTATCGTTCACTTTATCTTTACTCTTCAATTTCCCTAAGTTAACCGTGATCAAGTTTGAAATGTGATCAATCTTGCAACCATTGACCTTGTCTTCAACCTTTACCCAATCACAATAGAAACCGTTTGTTTAAAGTCAATGTAATCCAACTCAATTATTTGTTGAATAACTCTGTAATACTTGGTTTCTTCTTCCTTGTATATTTTGTCCTTCCTGCTCACTCTAAATTTGGTATTTGCTCTCATACAAACACCACTGTCTTGTGTTAGCAACCGCTCTTCGTACTTTTCGAGGAAAATTTGAATCCGTTTACTTAGTACTTCACATAACTGCGTGCCTTGAACATCGACCCATTCACCAGCTGCCAAAGAGTTGGATCAACATCGTCGATCCTCGCCAACTAACAAAAAATAATATGTGGAAAGTATGGTTATGAAGGAATAAGATTAGTTAAATGCACGTGAAATATTTAATACTATGTTATATTTACCTCATCACGTAACGATAAAGTAAAAATTTGACAGATTTCTATAGGAATAACTCCACCACGAGGTTGTGATTTACTATTTTTCACATAGATTTCATACCTCCTGCAACACATACATTTTAAAACGTATAAGTAAACTGATTTACACTAATGGAAATTCAAGAAAACTTCTTAAACTTACTTCTCCCATTCTTCCAATCCATCGTGCTTATAAAGGACCCATCTACGAACTTGTACATAGTGCACTTGGTTTAAGGTTATATCTTTATCATTATCTATAGGCATCTCACTAGCAAACTCGTCATCATCATCTAAAAACATCTCATGGGTATGTTTATGAGTGTCGTCGCCTCCTTTTGCCATATACTCCATGCAATAAAGACTGGATTCCTGAACAATATATCCTTTCGAAATGCACCCTTCAATATCTTTTGTTGCAAACATATCCTTTATATGTTTTCATCAACCTATGAAAGATATAAATTATAAATAATCAATAGCAGTTTAAACCGAACGATGGTGAGTAAAAGTGAAATTAGTAATTTACCGTTCAAATGGATACATCCACCTGTATCTAACAGGACAGCCAGTCAATGCTTCATCGGCTAAATGAACCATAAGATGGATGCTGATATCAAAAAATGCAGTGGAAAATGTTTCTCAAGCACACACATGGCTTCTACCAAACTACCATTTGCTTTTAATAGTTGTTCCCTATTTATCACCTTTGGGCATAAAATATAAAAGAATAGGCTCATGCGATATATAGCATTACGTAGATCCTTATGTTGCAGATAACAATGCTGAAGCAGTATAGGAAGTAATAGTTGCATTATGACGTGATAATCATGCGATTTCATATTTGTCAGTTCAAGACGATTGATGCTAACATTATTATGGAAGTTCGAAATGAATTTGCTAGGTACTTTCAAGTTTCTCAAAATGGTGAAAAATCGTAAATTTTCTTCCTTGTTTAAGGTAAATGTTGCTTTTGGCATAACTATTTTATTTGTTTTGGGATCTTCCATCACTCACAATTTTTGTTTTATACCTATGTTTTTCAAATCCTTCCGTGTATTGAAGCCATCTTTTGACTTGTCTTTATGACCTAAAATTGTGCTAATGAGATGTTCACATTCTTTTTAGTATGCATAACATCAATATTGTGTTGGACCAAATTTGCTTTTCAATATGACAAATCAAAGAGGATGAACCTCCTGTACCATTTAGGAATATTTTCGTATTCTTCTTCTTCGACTTTCTTTTTTCATTTTCAACCGATTTCAGGTTTGTCTTTACCAACTTTCATCTTGATATCCGCTACCTTTTCTTTAACTTGATAACCATTCGATGACCTTGGAGGATAACGGTGCTCTAGTTTATTACTGAAATTTGATTTTTCATCACGAAACTTATGTTTGCAAGGAAGGAACCTTCGATGATTCATGTAACACATCTTCTTACTAGTAGGAAGATAATAAGAACAAGTTTCTTCTCCATATGTAGGACAAGCAAAGTAGCTATGAGTTGTACACCCCGATAATGTCCCAAATGCAGGATGATCGTGAATTTCCCATAACACCCTAGCCTCCATTGTGAACTCATTTTTGTTAAACGAGTCAAAAGTCATTACTCCTTCCCATAGCTGCTTTAACTCATCTATCAATGGTTGTAGATAAACATCAATATCCTTCCATGGTTGTTTTGGTCCATCAATCAATAGTGTCAACATTGAAAACTCTCTTTTCATGCACATTGATGGAGGAAGATTATATGGTACTACAATTATTGGCCAACAACTGTAGCGGGTATCTAGAGATGCATGTGGATTGAAACCATCCGTTGCTATTCCCAGCGTAACATTTCATGGTTCAACGACAAATGTTTTATCAAAAGAATCTATAGTTCTCCACTATGAAGAGTCGCATGGGTGACGATGTAACGACCCGCATTCTACGCATCATAGGATCGTGGAATATTTATTTTGTTTCACATATGAAGTCGTATAGTCATGTAACTTTGGGAGACGACTATTGGGGTCATTTCCCATGTTCATGATTTTTGTCGATTTTTAAATGACCATTTGGCCACAAGCTGATCTTGTTTTGGCCATAACTTTTGATTGAAAAGGAATTTTGACCTGAAACCACTTCCATTAGATTCGTTTGATGGTTTACCTTTCCGTAGAGTGGTCATAATAGCCAAACGGACTTACCGTTTGGGAGATATGGCTGAAATAAGGTTTGAAAGGTGAAAAACTGCTTAACCGGGCCAAATAGGGTGATTAGTGGATAGGCCCATAACCCATTTCGGGATTAGGGTTATGGGGAGGCTGAAATGAGATAGAGAATCATTTTCATTTCAGTTTTGAGCCGCCACTTTCTTTCTTGAAACCCTAGTAATGGCCTTCACATTCTAATTTCATCCCAAATCGTCTCTAACCAATTTCTAATCGAAGATTAAGCAAAATTACATCAAATCAAGGGAAGGTAGCACCCAATCAGAGAGAGAGAGCTGCTGGAACACATAGGGATTGGATCAAAATCAGAGATTATTTCAGATCTAAAGTTTGTTTGTGGCTAAGGTGAGTGATTAGCATTGTTTTGACACTAATTACAGTTAATTAAGGGTAATTAGTGAAGATTAGCAAATTTATACACTAATAAATTCTGGAAAAATATCTATAAATTCGAAAATAATATTTTAGGCCTCTAGTAGAAATTTGGTTTAATTTGATTAAGTTTTGTTAACTCTATGATTAGTTTTGCTTAAACATGCTTAAGGGAAAATATGGGGTTTTGGGTATATTTGATCCATTTTGACATATAAATTCATTGTTTTGGTGTTTGTAGTTAGTTTACTATGTTGCTATGACTGTTTGGAATGATTTGTGGTTGATTAGTATAGTTAGATTGGTCGAAAACGTCGTCGAATGACGTAAACAAGTTGCTGGAAAAAGTTGCAGAAAGTTGTGCAGGGTTTCGAATCGGATCGGATATGGGGGCTCGGATCGGATAAGTGAACTGGGCAAGGGATTCGATCGGATCGGAACTTGACACTTGAGAAATCTGGCAAAAAGGAAGGCCATGCTAGCAACATTGGGATCAGATCGGATAAAGGAGGGGGATCGGATCGGCTAAAGGAGGAGGATCGGATCGGCTAAAGGAGGAGGATCGAATCGGAGTAAATGGAGAACAAGGGAGCTGATCGGAGCGGGAGCACGAAACGGAGGGGAGATGCAACCCGATCCGACCCGAAGTGGGACACCCGACCCGAACCGATGCAACGCGTGGATCCGAACCGAACCGCTACAGGGGAAGACTACGAACCGAACCAATTCAAAGTAGAGGACCCGACCCGAACCGACGGCTAGAAGGGGAACCCGACCCGACCCAATATTGACCAATAACCCGAGATACAAAGGTAGTCCAAATGGAAGTTAGAGCTCAGGATCCAGTTAGGAACCAATGAGTTCACTTCATGGTTGGGCTTTGCTGCGGGACGTGTGCAAAGGGGTTGTCGGTATTCATAACTTTGGTTCACCACTTAGAGATGGATAGTGGGCTTGTAGTGATAGTTACACGGGATTGGATTCCGTCATGGCCCAAAGTATTAGGTGACCAAAGCAGTGGATATCGTACGCTTTACGCACTGAGTGAGAGATGTGGGGATGGTTGCTATGGATGATTTGTTTGCCATCATTATGACATGCACACCTCACCCCCGTATTCTTTGCATTATTTATTATGGCACCTTAGAGTATTGTACGGTATGTGGTACTAACTCTTTGGTTGCAGGTCCAGGTTCAGGTATGATTGGATTATACCTGTTATTATTCTGTTTAGATGCTTATCGCCCATACCAGACTTTATGTCTGACCCAGAGTTTTATGTCTCCTCTTATTACTCTGGGTGCTCACACGAGCAGACTAGAAACAGGTTAGCTGGTGATGCGCGAGTAGCTGATTGGGAGGCGAGCAGGAGGCTTCCACGTATGATATATAGATATTCTCCCTGTGTCGTTGGTGGTCGCTACTTGGGCATTAGTAGTGTACCTCCTTCATCTTGCTTTTGTTTTTGGAGACAGTTAGAAAAGTTGTAATATTGTTGGCTTTGGATCATAAGCTGTATTTGGATTTTCCGCTGCTATGTTAGTTTATCTTCAGCTTATGCACTGTCTCACCTGTTTTATGTCAAGTACGTTGTTATTATATTTTATCCTATGCGCTGTGAGACATTCTACAGGTTCCTTGATTAGTTCATTTCCTTCTTCCCTTTTTCTTCTGACGATCCGTCCCGTGCTAACTGGACATGTGTACAGTGCACTTTTGGAGTAAATGTCGGTTGGTGCGGGGCGGGCCGTCACAGACGCATTACAGGTGGATCTGATTTTTCATGACTACGCCAAGTCATAGCTTCTGTTATCCATGGTAATGTATAAAGTCTAATCAATTTGGAAATTAAAGCTGGGAAATGTCTCAAAATCTTTTGTGGTACCTTGGTGGCCCTTTTTCCTTCATTTAATGTTGTCTTATATCTTGGTTCGTTGCAAATTCTACAAGAAACTCTGTTTGCATCATCTTCCCAATATAACATGCAGTCATTAATACAAGCATCATAAGATTTATAATCCATCCCAACAAGTTCAATTATCTTCTTCATGTCCGAATATTTTGCTGGTAGTCTGTTACCTTCAGCAATTAAATCGTTTATAAATTCGAGGAGTGCGGTCACACCATTGTCGAAAAAACCGTATTGGGTTTTCAAACCATTCAGCTTTAAAATGGCATACAATTTTGTTATTCCTTTTGGAAATGAAGGACACAATTGCTCTTTTGCACTATCAGAAAGTTATTTATACTTCTTACTTTGATCGGTCTGCCAGTCAACATCAATGATAGGCAGTTCGTCAACATTATCATGGAATTAACTTGTCGACTGAAAATTATGAAATTTATCGGCATCATTGATCTTCCATTCTGGAATATTCGACATCATCGACATGCATAGCTTGACTAATGGGTTGTATATCCTTTCCCTTCAATTCTTCTCCATGAAAATGCCAAATGGTATACGTTTGATCAATTCTTCATCTAAGCAAATGAAAATGAATGTCATCTAATTTATTTATTTTTCTTCATATCCTAACATTGAGTGCAATGACAAGAATAGATTTCCTTATTACCGCCATTTTCTTCAACGAAATTAATAAACTCGTGCACACCTTCCAAATATCGCGGAGTTGTACGATTGGATTCTTTCATCCATTGTTTATCTACGCTAGAAGACATACCGACTTGATATATCAAATGTAACAGGTCATTGATTATTTTTCTTCGACTAATCAGTTAAAGAAAGAAACGAACAATTTTGAATGTCACTCATGAAATCTAAGTACAAAACATAGAAGATTAGAGGGACGATGGAAGGGGATACGGATGGGACTAACAAAAGTAAAATGTAAACTTAATTATAGAATCGGCTTGCTACTTTTTGTTAGCATGCTGCATCGCAGGGATAGCCTTCCCTACTTTGACCAAATTTTCGAAGCTAATATATGTAAATTAAAAGTCTACTTTGTGGTTGCTAAGCTCATGTCTTTTTAGTAACATGTCTTGGCTTTTGGCTGCACTTTTGAGCTTGGGATATGTTTGAACTTTTATACCAAAACTACAAGAGTAACAATGAATTCCAACAGCTAGGGGTCGTTAGCGGCCGTTGGAAGTCGTTGGTATACGGATCATTTACATTTTTGCTGGTGGATCATCCTACCTCCCATTTCAAATACAATAACGTAATTAAATTATGTAAGTCTTTTCAATTTAGACGATTCAACCAAATTTCGGTAGCACTTCGCTTTAGTTCCCTGAACAGTATACAATTGCATGTACACGGGAAACATAAAGAAAGCACTTCCAAAATTTTGAGAACCATTTAAAATGAAATGATTTACAAGATTTAATTTCCTTATTGTGTTCGTAACTTCTCCAATACAAAGGATAAATCCAACATATATTCTATATGCTGAATATAAATATCCGTTCTGTTAATAAAACGAACATGCAAAAAATGATCATATACAATACTTATCAGATATGGCCAAAAAAACTCTCTAAGGCTTTATGAATATAATATATTACGATTGGTGCTCTTCAATCTCTAATAGTACGTATATGAATATATAGCCATATACGTATATTTTCAACATTCAATCGAACTTACCGAACTTTATATATATAATTAAATATCGTTTTCGAATAATTTTTATAAAACATAAACTTAGTTATTTCCATTTTCGCTAAACGTTTTTGACAAATTAAATATCGTTTTCGATGAACTGGACCTCAATCAATTCAACATATACATAGATTAATTAAGTCTGCATGACAGTCAATCGAACAATTTCAAAACACGGTGCGTATTTCAAAAGAATCGGAGAAAGTGTATGCAACATGGAAATGTAACATCTTGCAGAACATTCTATATATAAGTGATGGAAGTTAAAAGGCATTTAAGATGTTCTGTTCTCACATTAAAATATCCATGTGTTTTCACCAAAAATGGCTCAAACACCAAAGGTACTAAAACTGTACTTCACCAAAATGTTAGGGAAATAAATGGAGCCGTGCTTAACAATAATTGAAAATGAAAATGCGAGGAAGGTAAAATAGAGACGAGATTTAGAGTGGTTCAGCCTTATATTAGGCCTACATCCACTATGAAGATGGCTTACATTCTTATAATTAGGATTACAAAATACATAAACTCTCTTTTTCATACATCTCTATATCCACTCAATATACTCTCATTCATACATTTCAATCGAGGGATTTTACGAGAGAATGGTAGAGTTTGAGGAGGAGAAGGATGGATGAATGATTGAGAAGGAGGATGTCTTTGTTTTCCCTAGTTACAAGGTTGTACTTGACGCCATGGCCAAATGAGTGATGAAGCTTCAAATGGTGAAGATGATCCTTACTTCCCAATGCTTATTGATGACAGAATTTAGCAGAACTTTTTGGTTTCAAAGATTGGATCCCTTTACGCTGGCAGCCATGGCGTATTTATAGGTGAACTCCTCTGAGGAAATGATATGAAATCTGTATATGCTAGCTATGGGTCGCACATTCCATTAATTACAATCATGCCATTGCCTACCTGTAGCCAACTTTTGACAGCTGCATCCAGCTGTCATACGCGAGCAAAAGGAATGAGCGTCTTGGATAGGCGGGCTGATGATCATAGTTCCTGATGCAGCTATGTTTGATCCTGTGTGAGTAAGTAGCGACTTTTTTAAGTTTAGGGATGACTGACTAAGACTTGCGACTATAAATGTAAATGTGCTCTTTCTAAGAACTGGTGTACGACCGACCGGTTGGTGGTATCAGACCAAAGTGTCAGTGTCCGACTAGTAAGGACGCACGAGCGATAGGAGCTGCAATCCATGAACGGTTTTCAAATATATGTGCGACCCTTACTCCTGATCTGATATGTACAACCGATCCTTGATATTAGGTCAAGCGTCTTCCATCGTTGTGAGCGATTTTATAGGAGCGAGTGTTTCGAGTAGTTGAGCGGGCGGCTTTATAGGAGCGAGTGCTTCGAGTGACTTTACAAGTGCAGAATGCGGGACTGGAATCAATTCTCCTTTGTATCCTGCACGACTGATCCTCTTGGCTCGAGAGTGTTCGTCCTTCGCTGTTTGTGTATTGCGCCATCTATCTTTATGTTCGTGTTATATGGTCGCTCCTACCTATGTTAAATGGACGACTTGCTTTGTTTTGACTTTTGAGCGTGTTCGTTCCGATATGAACGACCGGCCTTTGCTTCCGCACCCGAATCATGACTTTCTTCTAGTTTTGGTCTTGCTCTGTGCAGTCGTTTTCCATCCTCTACAAGTCACTTAAATGCTTTGAACAAGACTATGCGCGACCGACCCTGAAGGTGTTCGTTATGTAGCTCCTGCTCAGGTTTAATGTGCGTATGGATTTTTGAGGGATTAACACTTGCCCCTCGAAGTCCGTAATTTCTTTTGGCAAGGAATTACTGGCTTCGACATGGTTGATTGCAACATTGCTTGTTGGACTCATCAAAGGGTCGTTCGTGCAAAATTCAACACTGCTTTTTTGTGGCTGATTGATGTCTTTTCCTTTGGGCGAGACATTTGAACTATCTTGTCATCATTGTGCGAATAGTTGAATTACAGGATGCCAGCTGGAACTTGATGGGATATTTACTTGCGCAGTTGAGTATTAAGTTGTCATGGTGGGGACGTTCTGAATGTACATCTTTTAATCTTTCCCTTTTTTCCTTATCTACACGCAATTGACTGGTCTTTGATGTATACCTATATGTGCTTGTTTGAATGACCCCCCAACTGCTTGAATGCCGAGTTCATTAGTCTGAACATAGGTTCGCCCGTCTGTATAAGCGATCGGACGGACATACTATTTCGGTTTGCTAACCCTTTTTGCCTTTTTCTTATATATTGTTTTGTTATTTTCTTCCTTTCCAAAAGAAACTTTTTAATGGCGGCACTGTTATGAGCATTCCTCTTCATTATTCTGATTCTTTTCATAACCTCCGATTACTCCAGCTCTTTCGTTTCTCCGATTTGTATCCGTGCGCAGTACTCCCATCAAGGCCTCCGCAATCTTGTGATCGGTTTCGCTAGCCTATTCGCCGGGATTTGAGACTGTTCGCTCGCTGGTAAATAGATTCTTCCTTTGAACTTGCCTTGGCCCAATTTGATTATTCTAAATGCAGTTTTGGGATTTCTAAGTTTAAACAAAATTGACCTTTGTAGATTCCTTAAATGTTCTCGCAATCCTAACCAAACAAACTGTTGCAGGGTTTCGAAGTTGTTGTTTTTTTTCCTTTTTTTGCAATAATCATTCTCAAATTTATTCAAGCTTGAACAAAGTGTTATCCTTTGTCCCATAATTTCAGGAATCAATGCTATGTCTGACCAAGCTAGAGGATCTGATCAAGCGGGAAGTTCTGATCAAGTTGTATCTGTACCCAACGTTGTCTCTTTGATAGGTGCTGCCCAAGATTTCCCACAATCTTGTGTACTTTCTAGTGTACCTTGTAAGAGGCACACAGCAGAGCTTTCTTTCAGCTCGTACCAACAATTGTGCAATCAATTCGGAATTTCGGAAAAAGAAGAGGCCAAACTGCCTGGAGAGAAAGAGTTCGCAGATATTCCACCCAAAGGATATGTTGTTGTTAATCATGTCATGTTGATAAGCGGAGCGGTTCCTCCCTTCAATCCTTATCTAGAAATGATTCTTCGGAGCTTGGCTATTGCCTCGTACCAGTTACGTCCTAATGGTTATGAGATTTTAATAATCCTTTATGTCCTTTTGATGAGGGAAAAACATCGGGCTCCTTCATTTAAGGACATATGCTCATTGTATGCTTTCAGGAAAAGTAGCCAGCGTCCTTCATTTATCTTTGTGGAAAGCCAGGGTTCGAAAATAATCACTGGCTTAGTGGACAGTGTAAAAGGATTTCTCAATCATTATTTCTTTGTCTGATGTCCCAATAATTTCTGTGGCTTTTGGATGGAAGGCAGTGAGTATTTTTATCTTTCAGACTTTCTCTTGCCCCTTCTTTCTTTTATAAAACTTTTGGTTATACTACAGCCTTTCCTGATCAAAGCATACCCTTTGTCCAAGATTTACGCAACTCACTATTAGTTGTTGATGAGAGCAAGAGAAACAGGAAATTCTTGATTACTGAAGGGTTCTTACGGCAATGTGAACTACCTCCTTCTTTGCGCACCTTCGCGGTGGACACTTCTGATAAGAAAGATGCCACCAACAAATCCCCTGTCAAGAAGTTTTTGAGAAAGGAGTGTTCAATCCCCGTAGGGAGCAGCAAGGTATCTTTCAAAAGCAAAGCGGCTTCCGCCAAAAAGGTAGTATCTAAGCGTCCAAAGCACAAAGGTTCTGTGATTCATGTGGTCTTGTCCGAAAAGGAAGGGCCTTGTTTAGAGAAAGTCATTCAGGGGAATGCAAATGTGACTTCTTCGAAAACCACCTCGGATCAAGTGCGGGAAGAGGAGCAGCCTGATGAAACTGCAGTAACTTCTAAAGAAGCTCTAGGGGTTGGAGAAAATTTTCCAACTAAGGATAACTAAGAAGAAGGCGGTTAGGAGACTTTTAAAGGTCTTGATCCCCTTGACTTAGTTGAAGACCTAATTCAAGGTAACATCGTTGCTCAAACATTTATGTGTTGAACCTTTAATGCACAAATTTAATAAAAAAACCCTTGCTTCTGGGCCAAAGGGATATCTTACAAAGCTTGGAACTGTTTTAGTTTTGTTCTTTTTATACATTCTGTGTATCTCCTTCTCTCATTTTCTTTCTCATTATTCTTCGATTCAGGTGCTTAAATTTTCCTTTTCCTCTTAGATTCAGGAATGGGATCATCTTTATCAGACAGTTTCTCTCGACAAGTTGCTCTTATTAGTCCACAGAATATTTTACAGTCCAGTCTTTCTCGTTGCTCCAAGCGTCCTCGACCATCTTCAGATCCTTTAACTCAACATGCTCTTGAGGCACCATTAGCGAGTTTATGGAAGAAGAAGAGGCATGATCATTATCAAATATCTGGAAGAGAAACCAAGGATGCTGAGGGAAGAGAAGATAAAAATGTGGCCGGCGGATCTCTTGAATCGGCCGCACTTGTATGCTCCAGTTCCTCGGTCCCTCTGGAACCTCCGCTTACATCTTCTACGCCTAATGTACCTTCTCTCTTCCAGATTCAAGCGATTCTCGACAGGCCTCCTTACGAAGTTGCCCCTGGTAATCCTAGATTGAAGGATCGGTTTCCATATGCTAGATTCAAGCGATTCTCGACAGGCGTGATCGGTTTGGAGATTGGGACTTAAGAGGAATGGATCTTGACTTAGATCTGTTTCCATATGATGACCAGAGTACCGTCGGGGAGTTGAGTGCCATAAAAAATTATATGATCACTCAACTTGCTAATGTCAAGAATCAGCTTGAAGTTCAGCTAGACAAGGCCAAAGATACTTCCAGAGATCGATTTGTGTCTTGGAACAGATTCTGCTCCGAATTCCAGAAGCTGAATACTCAACATCTTGAGCGCATTGAGCTTCTTGCGAATGATAAGGCTGAATTGATTCATGTAATCAAAAGTCAAGCAACCAAAATTGCATCCTTCAAGGATGGAAACAGCAGGATAAATAGCTTGGAGACTGACAACGGAAAACTCCAGGAAGAAATTGAGGCTGTCAAAAAACAACTTTATGAGGCTCAAATCAACCGCGAGTCTGCTGAATCTCAATTGATTTCTATTCAACAAGCTATGCTTTCTTGTCGGCAGGAGAAGGCAGTACTCGAAGGTAAGTTTGCTTCCCAAAGTAAGGTTCTCGAAACCTTGAAAGAAGATAAAGCGAGGTTAACTGGTAATCTTGAGCGGGCCAGAATTAAGACTGATGAGACCATGTTTTGATTTTACACCCTTGGTGTTATAACTCGTGGAAGCATGAGTTATTTGAATAAGGATTTCCCTCGCACATTAGCTCTTGTCTGGGAGCAGGTGCCTAAATACTCCAATGATAAGGAAGATAGTGCTCTTCAAGAGGCCCTCCTTGAGGCAACCGATCGTGATGCTTTGGAAAAAGGTAGGAGAATACTGGCAGATGAACGAGCTCAATCCTCTGAGAAAGGGGTCCAGAACGTTGTTCTTGCTTATGCCCCTGATCTTGTGAGTGATGGAGCTTCAAGATCTCAAGTTTTCCTGACGAAATCTTTCGTTGTTAACGAAGGTACTTCTGAGGTTCACTTTGCTAATGACCATGATGATTTTGAAAGCATTGCCAAATGATGTGCTGAATGGTGAAGGAAAATAGTGATTTTCAGACTGGTTGTATATGCGAGTTTCAGTCCTTGCTTGTTATTTTGTGTTTGTGGCACCAATTTTATGACCGTGTATCTTTGTGATGAATTTATGTTTTGGTTTGTTATTATTTGTTGGTGTTGATATGTCATACTTTTATCACAGTTTTTATTCGCATCATGTTACGCTTTATTGGTTGTGCGACGATTATGTTTTTACGTCGTGCAACGTTAGTATCGCTGGTTTTCTTTGATTTTAGGATATCACTTTCCCTCTTTTGCCCCTTCTTTGAGGGGTTTGGCTCTTATTACGCATCTGTTCATATTCTTCAATGGCCTAGTAATTCAAACCTTTAAAGCTTATATTCGAATGTGCATTTTGTAAGGTGCGAGTATCCTGTTGTACATTTAATCATGTTCCTCATTAACTTGGCGTCCCAAGCCCTTCGGAAACTCGATTAAATGCATCTTCGTATATACATTTTGTTTTTTGTTTTTTTTGCATGTACTCAAGCCATATCTCATTAACTCAGTGACCTGAGCCCTTCGGAGACTGGTTTTGAGCACACGCCCCCATGGGAGGACTTGGGTTAAAAGTTTTCGACCTAATTTTGATCTTATTTGATCTGGCTATTATGATCAAATAGAGACCTAAATTGGGTACCCCCTTTCAGCTAGGATTTCTGTTATCCCCTATCGGCTAGGATTTCTGTTACCCCCTTTCGTCTAGGATTTCTGAATTGGACATTTTTTTTGCAACTGAGAGTGCAGCCTCCTGATTTTGGTGTGCTCTCCATGACTTGCTTTGGAATGATTCTTTCCTTTTGAGTTTCGAAAGATGATGGGTTTGATTATCATGCCTGGTTTGACCAATTCTCTTGGTGCTTGATGCTTGATTTGCCCTATATTAGAGACCAATTTTTAGTATTAGTTTGCAAACAACTTTTGTTTTACATGAGATTATGATCTGTGAGCAAATATCTTTTAACTTGAAGAGTTTTTGCTTAACACAGTAAGGGTGAATCACAGATCATTTCATGGAAATACAACTAGGGAAAAAACAGAATAAATAGAATACAGAAATAGTAAAATAAAGACAATGGGGGTCTCGCATCTCTAGTTCTGGATATTGGATTGCAACCGGTGGTTATTAATTGATGATCGGCCGTAGGTCTTCGGGTGCTTGGGTTATCTCATATGACCCGGGCTGATTGACAACCTTACCTTGCCCCTGGCTTTATGATGCATTTTGAGGATTCTTAACATATTGCTACAGTTGATTTTTTCGGATGAGCTCCTTGATTAAATTTCTCAAGTGTTGACATTCGTTCGTGTTATGCCCATGTTGATTATGAAACCGACAGAAATTCTCAGAGTTGGCCTGTTGTTCCGTAATTCTTTGTGGTTTACCTGAGGGAATATACCTGAGTCCTTCGTGGCAGAGTAGATTTTATTTAGCGTTTCATTTAAGGGAGTTAATTCTATTTGCTTAAAGAATCTTAACCTCTTGTGTATTTTACTGTCTCTTTCATCAGACCCTTTCTTCTGCCCAGAATCAGCCTTATGAATTATTTGAGACTCATTACCTTTCCCTTCCTTAATAATGATACTCTTTGTGTCCTTCTGAATATCTAGGGTATCGGTTTTCACGCTCATGTATTCTTCGGCTTTCTTGTAGAACTTCTTTAGAGTCTTTGGTTTCTTCATCTTGAGCCACTTCCCGAATTCTGACTTCTTATCGATAGCCCCTTTCAGGGTTGCCAACAAGTACCAAGGCTCTGATTCTATAACCTCTGCTGTTGCAGCATGGAATCGTGTAAGGAAAGCTTTGATAGTTTCCCCAGGCATTTGTTCCATCTCGCTGAGCGATATCACATCCCTTGCCTTGGTGGTCTGTAGTCAGAATTGATCTTGAAATCTCCTTGCCAAGTCGGCGAATTGGTTAATACATTTAGGTGGAAGTTTGGTGATGCGAGGCCACACCTTCTAGACATACGAGAAAGTACAAGCACTTTATTTCATCGGTAGCCCTAGCCCCATTCATGTGTTGGTCGTACTTAAACAGGAAAATGTTCGGATCTCCAACTCCGCCATAAGGTGTTATCATTGTGAGCATGAATTTCTTTGGGAATTTTGCTTGATGGATTTTCTCTGTGAACGGATTTTTGCTAGGTGAGAACTCTCATTCTTTCTCTTCATCTTCTCGAGTTGCTTTCTCTTCCATTATTCGCTGGATGATGTCTGTGATGCGTCTCTCGTCACTTGCTTGTTCATTGGGATTGGCATCGACGTTTTTATTAGAGCGACCACGATTCGAGCTTCGATGCCTTGTGCCTTTTTTGGGAGATGCTATGTTGGTAGGACTCGTGATCGCCTGAGTCGCACATTTTCCTTCACGCTGTAGAGATTTAGCTTTAGAGTCCTCAACGCCGGCCTCTCCCTTGTCTTCCACTAAGCAGTGAGATCGACCAGGGTCTGAGGCCGATGAGTCTTCTTTTTCACCGGCATTATCTACAGCATTTGGTGGCAATAAATTGGTTTGAGCGTTAGTTAGGACATCAAACCTTTCCATTATCATCTTCATCGTAGCATCCATTTTTTCATTCAGGCCGGTTACAACCACATTCAACTCGTCTCGCGTTACTAGTGGCCTAAGAGTTTCCCCAGCCCCTTGATTTGGAATTTGTGGTGTAGTTTCATTAATATTGTCATCCTCACTGATCGTAGCAACTTTAGCAGATTTGCCACTTTTCTTTGACCCGACCATAGCTTCAAGCGAGAAAGCGATTTTGGACTTTTTAGGTCGCTGAATTCTGAAGGGAAGTACAAAGCAAGGAATTATGAACACGGCCTCATGGTGGGTGCTAAAATGTTTTCACCAAAAATGGCTCAAACACCAAAGGTACTAAAACTGTACTTCACCAAAATGGTAGGGAAATAAATGGAGCCGTACTTAATAATAATTGAAAATGAAAATGCGAGGAAGGTAAAATAGAGACGAGATTTAGAGTGGTTCAGCCTTATATTAGGCCTACATCCACTATGAGCATGGCTTGCATTCTTATAATGGGGATTACAAAATACATAAACTCTCTTTTTTCATACATCTCTATATCCACTCAATATACTCTCATACATACATTTCAATCCAGGGATTTTACGAGAGAATGGTAGAGTTTGAGGAGGAGAAGGATGGATGAATGATTGAGAAAGAGGATGTCTTTGTTTTCCTTAGTTACAAGGTTGTACTTGACGCCATGGCCAAATGAGTGATGAAGCTTCGAATGGTGAAGATGATCATTACTTCCCAATGCTTGATTGATGACAGAATTTAGCAGCATTTTTTTGTTTTAAAGATTGGATCCCCTTTACGCTGGCAGTCATGGTGTATTTATAGGTGAACTCCTATGAAGAAATGATCTGAAATCTGTATATGCTAGCTATGGGTCACACATTCCATTAATTACAATAATGCCACCGTCTAGCTGTAGCCAACTGTTGACAGCTGCATCCAGCTGTCATATGCGAGCAAAAGGAAAGAGCGTCTTGGATAGGCGGGCAGACGATCATAGTTTCTGATGAAGCTATGTTTGTTCCTAAGTGAGAAGGTGGCGACTTTTTTAGTCTGGGGATGACTGACTAAGACTTGCAACTAGAAATTTAAATGTGCTCTTTCTAAGAACTGATGTATGACCGACCGGTAGGTGGTATCTGACCAAAGTGTCGATGTCCGACTAGTAAGGATGCACAAGCGATAGGAGCTGCAATCCATGAGCGGTTGTCAAACATATGTGCGACCCTGACTCTTGCTCTGATATGTACGGTCGATCCTTGATGTTAGGTCAAGCGTCTTCCATTGTTGTGAGCGATTTTATAAGAGCGAGTGTTTCGAGTAGTTGAGCGGGCGACTTTATAGGAGCGAGTGCTTCGAGTGACTTTATAAGGGCAGAATGCGGGACTGGAATCAATTCTCCTTTGTACCCTGCACGACTAATCCTCTTGGCTTGAGAGCATTTGTCCTTTGCTGCCTGTGTATTGCGCCATCTATCTTTACGGTCGTGTTATATGGTCGCTCCTGCCTATGTTAAATGGACGACTTGCTTTGTTTTGACTTATGAGCGGCTTCGTTCCGATATGAACGACTGGCCTTTGCTTCCGCGCCCGAATCATGACTATCTTCAGGTTTTGGTCTTGCTCTGTACAGTCGTTTTCCACCCTTTACAAGTCGCTTAAATGCTTTGAACAAGACTGTATGCGACCGGCTCTGAAGGTGTTCGTTCTGTAGCTCCTGCTCAGATTCAATGTGCGTATGGATTTTTGAGGGATCAACGCCATGCCTCAAATATCAAAATACAGTAATCACGTAAAACATTATTGCATATAAAATTATTAGAGTACATAAAAAAGTCCTTCACAAATATATTAATAAAAATGAAAATGTACTGTGGTAAGTACATGATGAAAGGTAATATAGGACTAAACTTCAAGCATAATAAGCTCAAAGTAGCAACAAATAAATGAATGGCTACTTTGTCCGTTTGTGGTAGGAAAAAGGAAGGAGATAGACATATGTCTATCACATGAGAACAAGGTTACAAGGAAAGTAAATGCAACGAACTCTAAATCTACCCTAAGTGATACAATATATTTGTGGATAGTGTTTTCCACCTAATATCGCATGCTTAAGGTCATATATTAGAGGCTTACAGTCTAACATCTGGTCTCCCACTTTAATTCACACTAGGCCTAAAGAGGAAGAATAAGCATGTAGACTATTGTATGGAAACAGTGTGAAAATATATGAAGTGTGAGAAAATTTTCAAGGATAAAATACTTGGGAAATTTATCAATAGCATACCAAAATTGAACCTAGGTCATACTCTTGTATTTGAAGGACAATACCATCTAACCCCACAAAGCATTTTAAAAACATTTAGCAGATTATTATTTAATTTGTAAATTTTTTGTAGGCACTGCTACTACCAATTTCAAGTCCGTTGTCGCATCATGGTGGATTGCCCTATTCAGCTGTCGTGCTCAACTACCCCTGAAACTAGTCCTACCCCATCATATGGAAATGAACCAAAATGTTCTATTCTCACATTGTTTGCAAGACAGTTAAATCTAATGTTTGCATTATGGATCAATTATATTTTTAATGACAGATCTACAAAAAAATCATTGTATTTGAAAAATGTTAAAACTAGAGGCATGATAAGAAATTTCATATCGGCTTTACGCTAAATTTCAGATATTGGGTAATATACTACATTTAATAGGAAACTATCTACTACATTTTGTGGGATTAATTAGTTTTGCTTTATAAGTAGGAAACTATCTACTACATTTAATAGGACTAGTTTTAGTTTAACGGTAGCATATGTTTTGTTAACTAGTTGACCCAATCACGGAAAAATATTACTTAAGTTGACTGCTAACATGTCGGAATTTTGATATACATTCCATAACCAAGTTTCCTGTTACTACTCCTTAGAAGAAACCAATTTATATGACTTATAAAGGAACTTATAGCTAAAAACTCGATTGTTAAGGCCCTATCGACCTTCAATATTTACTTGTATATAGCAGATATAGGACTAACCTGATAATGAAATAACTTATCATCTTATCATATTTTTATGCCAATATGTAAACCGTAATAAGACTTTCATTAAGGTACGCATCCGAGATGTATGAAACACATGCTTATACCAATAAAGAATTATACGATGAATGCAGAATTACAAACCACTGAAAGAACATAAAAAAATCAATATGAAAGCAATATGAAAGAACACAAACCATTGAATGTGTGGCATACCTTTGTGAAACTTGATGTTTAAACCACCCTGAATCTCCTAAATCTCAACTCTGTCATTATTCAGTCAAGTGCACATAAACAGCATCAAATTATTTTGATATGTGGTATCATAAACTATAGAATTGGTACTTAATAGTTACCAAATGTTTCTTTGTCTACCAAGCCAGGTCGTCACACGCACACACATACACACATAAATACAGACAGAGGCACACATTCTTAAATGCATACATATTTCTGCATCATAATTTCAATCATAGCTAGGTTACTAATGCAACTTTCCTGAACTAACAAAATAACAAGAACATTACATCATATCAATTATCAATGTTTTGATCAAAATCATAATATTCCAATTAAATCATAGAGCAAAAGGTCATCTCCACATAAAAGCTTCTCCATCCTGCTATGCCTTATACTCATAATGTTGGATGCTTTGTTATTATTCGCTAAATAATGGGCCCAGGGTCCCATAAAGCTTCAAAATATGAAAGGCCCAAAATGAATTTTAAAAGTACAATTCAGGAAGAAGAGGTAACTTAACTATTTATTTTGAAATTAGTATGAAGTAAATTAGTATGCAACTTTAGGGAGTTACCCTTTTACTCAAAGAAATTAGTATGCAGTAAATTCAGAAACAAATTGGCTCAGCAGTCATTTTATCAAAATTTAAAATGAAAATATCATTATATAAATCGCCGAAAATTGAGTCTTAGGACTGTAGCTATAAATTAAAATGCAAACATGAATGGATTTTGAGAGTTAGATTTATTAGCATCATTAGTTCGAGATGCTTCAAGAATTACCTAACCAAGTAAAGAATCTTCTGATCCGTCTCACCGAACCAAGTAAAGAACCTTTATTTTTAATAAGCAGATGATTATACAATTAGGTAAACATATAGTCTCAAATCACTAACAATGATAAAAGGAGAATCACGTAATTAATATAAACAAGTGCCTGCCAAATTTCAATCGAGACTGATTACAAAACCTTAAAGTGACCATAGATTTTATGTATATATATGAAATAGTAAATATATTTGAATTTCATATATATTTACAACAAATCCATATAAAATTTGTGGTATATATATATATACATATATATATATATATATATATATATATATATATGCGCCTATATGAATATAGAATATATGTCGTAAATTTTATTCTTACCTGTATATAACATCTTATACACATGTTCATATAGATCCAAGATAACACGTTACAGATAAGTTTGTATGCATATTTAAATATCATGAATAGCTGCATAGATTAATATACCTTTATTTAAAACATACGAGGCTTTCATTTGTATCAACACCAATGAAATAAATCTGCAAATACGATTTGCAGTACTATGTTTTAATCCTTTTATATATGCAGCAAAATTTAAGTGATCTTAACAAGTGTAAGACCAAAACAGAAAATCAAATGTTCTGTAATGATTAAATCATATTTCAAAACCAGGTCCAGTAGATTAAAAACCATATGCATGATATATATGTAAAGATACATATGCAGTGTCATCATCCAAACACAATGTAATATATATATATATATATATATATATTTATACAATGAACAAATCATAATACATTTATTGTGACTTGAACTTATTCTTTTCACTATAACGTAAATTCATAACCATGTAAAGCTTGTTAATATTACTAACTCCTGTTTTAATATAAAATAGACTACATTGCAATTAAAATTAAATTCAAGTGTTTTGTTTTTATACTTAAATATAAGGATTAAAATCATAAAACAAGTCTTGACTAAATCAAACGAATTTTATTTTATTTGCAGGTACTAAGATCAATTTAGAAAAAAATGTCTTAATGAATTTCCGAACAAATGATTTCATTATATCAATATAATCTGAAAACTATCTTACCGATTCATTAACCAGTAAAATAATTTTTGATCAAAAGAAAGGAAAGCTTAACAAAATCAGGTTATAAATACTTATCGATCAACATTTTGATGACGAGTCTGGCACTGTTTATTCAAATAAACAGATTGATATTCTGCTAGAGATCATTTTTTTTTAAGATTTAACAGTCTAAACCCGGTATAATTCAAATGGAATCAATATCAGATGTCAATACGTATTTCAACTATACATTTTGTTTCAAAAACAAACTAATTCATCGATCCTAATTGATCTAAATTTCAGAATCAAATTCCCTTGCGTTTAAATGCAATAGTATCGATTAATCAGGAATTCGAACATTATAAACCTAAATCAGAATTCGAATTTCAATTTACTGCAAATCTATTAAACCCTATGATGAATTGACAACATACCTTGAGTTGATCGAGATTAAAGTCTTCAATCAAAACTGGTTCCAGAATCTTCGAGTTGTAATCAAACTGAAAATCTTCGTTGGATCAGATTAAAAATCTTTTTTCAATGGTGTGAATCGGATTGAATCTGGAGTTTTAGGGTTTTGCTTTCCTTTTTTCTCTTTTCACAACAGTGTGAATTTTGTGAATTAGAATATAGCATATTAGTTTGAGAACGCGGGAGGGAGGGGGGTGTAGGAAATTAGTATTAGGATTGGAACGGATTTAAGCCGCTGCAAAAGAGAGAAGTTAGGAAGTATAAGCTCCGGATGGCTTTGCAACAGCCTGTAGCCATTGCAGTTTAGCAACGACTCAAAGCCATTGCAAACCTTCCGCCTAAGGGAGTGGCGAATTTGCTGATATGGTGTAGTGTCGTCTTCCCCATATCTGACAGTGATAGCCTTTACAACAACAATTTGAAAAGAACAATACATTCATGGAAATCAGAAGTAACCAGACAATAGCAATCATAGCAACTAGTTATATCTCACGTAAACCATCCTAATCGAGATCAACATCCCTCAAGCACAAGCTTCGAAGGACTAAACCAACATTATACAAGCACCCTAGAAACATCTTCTTCAACGTCAGACGACTTACCTGAGACGGTACAAGCAAAGCAACCAACATTCATGACCCTTGCTATCACCGTTTATCCTGCTTTGAAACCATCGTTAATCATATGACGACCAACCTTGTCATATTGCAAGGTCTAATGGTAACCCTGGTTCCAGCAAAAACACCATACGACTTTCAACGATACATATATAGGCCTTTCAATGATACCCAAGGTACTCGACCAGTAACCTTCCAGTCTTTTATGTGCCCCTATTATACCCTTGCTTTGAGCCAGATAAAATCTACGACAATGATAACCTCTCAGCCTTCAATATCTCAAGTCATCCAACCCGATGACTATTCATAGCTTAAGCAACCCTATCGAGCAACCATCATCCACGAACTCACCACCTTGAGTCGTCTTCACATTCATTGCATTTCGACGATCAACGAACACATCACATCATTTCAAACATTTCGACTTGAATTCATTTCGAAGTCATATTCATTCTCGAACCAAATATATACACCGTTTAGTCGATATTCCTTTCCATAGCGTTCCAACCTTTCCGCTACGGAAAACCCAACTACAGCGTTCCTGCCTTCATTCATAGCTTTTACAAACGATGTCGTATCTCCTTAGGTCGTTAACGACTTATCCCCATAGATAGCCAATGACCTAACTCCTCTAAAACTTCATCACACAACCGACCCGCCTTGTCCAAATCAGAACGACCTACAGCCACACGACCTGACCCAACACTTCTAGTCGATCTAACCTCCTGTGACTTGAAGCTAACGACCTAAGCACCAACAACTTGTTGAGTCCCCTCCTTCAACGACCCGATCTAGATGTTCCAACGACCTGACTAAGCTCTAAAGCCAACCGACCCAGTGAACAAATGTTCCTGAACAGAAGCCAACGTCCTGCGATCTGAAGCCTTTCAACACAAGTTGCTTAATAAATAAACACGTTTGAACGACCTGATCTATCTTCCACGACCTAGAGCCACGAACGACCAGAAGCTTCACATCTCCACGACCCACTTTGTCTTGGGGAACAAGCCATGACCCAACCTATGAAAAACGATCCGACTCCATATCTGACCAAAATAGCTCCAAATCTTCACCAAACGACAACATCGATGCAACCAATTCATTCAAATCATCCAATCCAACCATAAACACTTTATGAAGTCATAAATGACATCACAATGACAATTATTTATTAATTATCATATAAAATTCACCAAAATCATGATAATTCAATGCATAAAGTAAAACAATGGATCTAACTTGCATAAACATATGAATTAACATAAGAATTACTGGTTTTAAGTTGCTAGGTTAGATCCTATGGTGATTCAAATGAAAATATACTTATCATGATGTAGATCTAGGTGAAAACAACTTAAAATGATGAAAATAAGATCAAACAACGCATATACTTGATTGAATATGTTTGAGAGATGCTTGTTACTCATCAATTCTTCGAATTAACTCGAAATCACTAAATTCTCAATCCGAATAGCGAAGAATGAAATTCAAACCTCTGATTTGACGAAATCTCTCTTCACTTGATGTAGATCTAGCTTCGATTGACGTAGATCTTCAATCTTCTTCCTTAGATCTAGATTTTAATGACGGAAAGGTGTATTTGATGGAGCAAGGAGGATCACGAGCTCAACCAAATGAAAGACTGAAGAAAGTAAACTATTATCCATGCCTCTAACCCCCTATTTATAGCCTCCCACCAGCCCACTAATGGGTCTACCCAAATCATCCCATCAATGGCTTCAAAACATGAACATAAAATTGTGAAATAGTAAAACATCGATTCCTCCCAAACCGTTGAACCAAATCTTTAATGTGACCACTCTACGGAATTAGCAACACAGTTTCCTTTCCAATGAAATTGATCTCATCACCTGATTCGATCCTAGTCAAAAGTTATTCACTGTACAAAACTGAAAGGGGTAAAACGGTCATAAATAAAATTGGTAAAAATTATGGACATGTCTCACATCTCCATAACCAACATATCAAAATATGAGAATGATCGAACCCTCAGGGAATTAAATAAAAATATTTTACAATCATTTGATACATAAAATGTGGGCTATTACAATTAAGCTCAAAATTGCTGAAACAATCAAGATGTGTTTATAAAATCCACGCATTCTATCTTGAATATCGTTTATAATTTTTTTGAATGAGGTTTGGATGTAGCCTACTCTCTGTAATTTGAAGTAAAGCTTCAGATGTGCTACTGTGCCAAAATCTGAGTCTAGGTCAATGTTTGATGATTGATATCTCTCTTGTTATTTGATTAAAATGAGCGATTCTCTTTTCATTGTTTTGTGCGGGTTTTGAACTTTGAATATGCAATTTTTTGTTGAGTAACTCCACCTGTAGTAAAGTCAGAACAAGGCCTGAAGTTGAGCTCGTCACAGGCGAGCCACGCCTGTAAGTCGCGTGGTCCTGTGTCAACATAGCCTCTGCTTGTGTCGAAACATGCAAGAGCTATGTCGAGACAGGCGTTGTATATTGCCTGGAAGTTTTTATCCTTGACCGTTGCTTTCCTACGTAAAATTGTACATGGTTGTGCACATATTTACCTATTTATTGTCACCTAGTTGGCTTACACACATGTACTTGAGTTGATTTGGTGGTGTGGCCATTCAAAGGACAAAAAACTTAAAGCATATCTGTATTCGGAATGCATGAATATTATATACATTTTGACGTGGTTTGTTGTTTCCTTTTTTCATGGTGATTTTATACACCGAGCAGGTTTTAGAAAAATTATGTCAAAATATAAAACACTCTCTCTCTCTCTCTCTCTATATATATATATATATATATATATATATATATATATATATATATATAGAGAGAGAGAGAGAGCCTTGTGACATTGATTTTTCTATGTTTTGGTTTTATTAATAAAATCATCTCAAGGCAATAGTATAAATGATATTTTCGATATTATACAGATTTTAAGGAAATAAACCAAAAGTTTTGAAAATCTTTTTATTAACTTGTTTTCTCAAATCACATATTTGCAATAGACAAAACTGCATGATTTTGCATATTTCGTGAAGCGAAAACGTGATTTAAACGATATAATAAGTCAAATAGTATGAGACAACGCATAAATTAATTATATCAGTTAATTCTAGACTCATCGACCGACGTTACTGTTGTTTTCCAATGTGAAGTAGACTGTGAATCGATTATTGGAACATGCGGTATGAAACGTGTTGTTTTCACTTTTAGAGTTACTGTTAGAAAGTATGCGATGCATTCTTTGTAGTTGTGCCAGTACCTGGGCTATTAGGTCTTATGTGTGTTTAAATATACATATAAAGTCGTTTAGTGTTTGGTGATGGTGAAGACTGTTGGCTCAGAATAAGGGTTGTCGGGTCTATTATTCAGATATCATACTGTTGTATTATAATATAGAGAGTTACCGAATCTCTTAATTTATTTTGTTATTGGGCTGACAGGCCACGAATGAGAGCTAACATGCCTCTCAATGTAAAAGACGCTGCCTACAAATGTGTTGTTTCAAATAAATTGAACCAACATTAGAGTTGCACGTCAGTTTATTTGAATCGACCACGCTGCCATTAATTGTTAATTAATTCAATCAAAATTATAAACGGAGAGAGCAGTAGAAACAAATTGCAAGTTGGAAAACTAGATGAAGAAAAAGTAGCAAGAATGAAATTGCAGCAAGGACATTTTTGAATTAAACGGGGAGGGAAGAGAAAATGATGAAGGTTAATATTTTATTTTCTAGTTAGTGGGAGGTGAAGAACAAATATCAAGGTGTGAATAAACGCAGACAAAAAAACTTAAACTTATCACTTTCAGATCTCCCGTAAATCTATTGCAAATATAACGATGGAAAATTCCACCTTGAAACTTTTACATTGGCTTCATTTCATATATAGAGGCAATATTAACGGTTTGAAAAACAAATTGCCCTCACTTGACATTATTTGAAATTAAAGTAATAGTTTTCTATTTTTAACTTACGTTAGATTTCAAATGATGCTAGGTGAATTTCTTTTAGCAATTTACCTTAGCTCAATCAAAAATGGATGCAACTTCTTTATTTTTATCCAATGACATTTAAAACACCATTTCTATCTTTTTATCTAGTGTGATATTGAGTTGATCAAAAGATGTCGATACTTGTAATTAGTTTTGAAATTAATTGTAGTAAGTTTGCAAAAGTAGTACAAATATTTTTAAAACCAAATAATAATAATAATAATAATAATAATAATAATAATAATAATAATAAAGTATGCAATGGTCATGTTTTGCAGCATCTTTTTTCTCCGATTTTCAATCGAAGTTGCTATTTAAATAATGGAGTAGATATAAGAGCAAGAACAAAATAACTTCAATATAAACTTGAAATGGAATTCAAAGACCATCACGAGTACACGACGGCTACTGAATAGGGGACCGAACTCCGGTGTTTCCGTGTGCCCGACAAATCACCACCACACATCAACCACACATATTATTAATAGTCTAATGAACGGGTCCTACAATCCACTCAAAACCATTAGATTTTATACAAATCAATGGATAAGATTGATCTGGCACATGGGAACACCGAAGTTGGACATAGAAGAATTCAAGTGAACGAAGTTGAATGCTTCTCTAGGACTAATTTTCAAAAGTGACGTCAAAAGCACAACATTTAATTGGATTAGCAGTGCATTCGAGCCTGAGAGCTCAACTGTTTCAATGATTGCTTAGGAAAACCTGTAATTGATTGAAACCGTGCGTTATATATAATACATGAGACCGAATTTGTTTATGCCACGTGACTTGACTACCGATTGGTGGAATTCAGGAGGTTCTATATGGGTTCCCCTTTATCCACCAATCGGTGGATAGAGTCACATTGAGTGGTGTCAACAAACTAGTGCAGATAATATATACTCCATATAGCACCAAAATCTCATGCAATATTCATTGTTGCGTGGACTTAAAAAATAGTACAGTACATTGAAGGGCACCTGGTCAGCTATATATTTGTTGGGGAAATCTCGGTCTTTCCCGCTTCGTGAAGTTAAGATAGGCAATTAAGATTAAAATTAGCAACGGGTGCACAAGAGTTTATAATTCTCCAATATGGAGATTCTTCCACTATACAAAGAAATAGTAGGATTACAAGAATTTAATTACAAAAGTAACTCACACTTGACTCAAGCTTAAGGATGGATACTTCTTAAGCTATCTCTCTTTTCTCTCAAAGAGGCTTACTAACTCTCAAGTATTTTTCTCACTCTAAGAAGTGGATTTCTTTCTTGGATTCTTTGATGGATAGTAATAGGGCTCCTTCTCCTATTTATACTACTCAACCTCCATAATGAATGGTGGTGATTACTTGCATTCGACGGTAGAGTTTGATTCTCTAGAATGCTCCACACTCTCTAGGAATCTCTACACTCTTCCATTCCCTTCTTTATTCTTCCATAATCTTCCGTAAGGTTCCAGAAGGTTTCACACGTCTCCAGAATATTCCAGAGGGTTCCACACTTTTCCACAAGCTTCTAGAGGGTTCTACACTCTTCCACAAGCTTCTAGAGGGTTCTACACTTCTCTAGAGTTCTCCGGAACATTCTAGAAAATTCTAGATTTCTCTAGAAACGTCTAGAATTTTCTAGAAACTCTCCAATTAAGAAGGGATCCCAACAAATCTCCCCCTCCCGACTTAATTGGGGGGTAGTAGTACGCCGGCACCTTGACAGCAATCTTCAAACTTCTTTGTTGGTACTACCTTGGTCATCATATCAGACCAGTTCTCATCCGTGTGAACTTTATCAAGGTGTATTTGCTTTTCCTCGAGAACTCCTCGGATCCAGTGATATCTTGTATCAATGTGCTTTGTGCGGAAATGAAATGTTGAATTCTTTGCCAAGTAAATTGCACTTTGATTGTCACACTTCAAGACATACTTTTCTTGATCCACTCCCAATTCATGCAGCAAGTTCTTCACCCACAACATCTCCTTGCAAGCTTCAGTAGCTGCAATATACTCTGCCTCTGTAGTGGATAATGCAATACACTTTTGTAGCTTTGATTGCCATGAAATAGCTCCCCCTGCAAAAGTGGTTAAGTATCCCGATGTTGATTTTCGTGAATCAATGTCACCAGCCAAGTCTGCATCTGTATATCCTTCTAACACAGGTTTTCCTTTTCCAAAGCATAAACATCTTTTGGAAGTTCCACGTAGATATCGGAGGATCCATTTGACTGCAACCCAATGCTCATTCCCTGGGTTAGCAAAGAAGCGACTGACAACACCAACTGCATAAGCGATATCTGGTCTTGTGCATATCATTGCGTACATAAGGCTGCCTACTACAGATGAGTATGGTTTCTTCTTCATCTCCTCCTTGTCTTTTTCACTTGTCGGACTCTGCTTTGAACTTAGCTTGAAGTGCCCAGCTAGTGGAGTGTTAACCGGCTTTGATTTGTGCATGTTGAACCTTTCCAACACTTTCTCGATATATCTCTCTTGGGATAGCCACAACAGTCTTTTTGATCTATCACGAGTTATTCTCATCCCAAGGATTTGTTTAGCCGGTCCCAAATCTTTCATGGCAAAGCTCTTGCTTAGATCTTTCTTTAAAGCAGCTATCTTTATGCGATCTTGTCCAATGATTAGCATATCATCAACATAGAGCAGAAGTATGAGAAAGTCACCACTTACATACCGCTTTATGAAAACACAATGATCGCTTTCTGTCTTTTTTAAGTCATGTTCTGCCATGAATGCGTCAAACTTCTTGTACCATTGTCTTGGTGCTTGTTTAAGTCCATACAGACTCTTTGTGAGGCGGCACACTAGATCTTCTTTGCCTGGAACTTTGAATCCCTCAGGCTGTTCCATGTAGATCTCTTCCTCTAAGTCACCATGTAGAAATGCCGTCTTGACATCGAGTTGTTCAATCTCCAAATCTTGCACGGCTGCTAGGCTAAGGACAACTCGGATTGATGACATCTTTACCACGGGAGAGAATATCTCTTCAAAGTCAGTACCTTTTTCTTGTCCAAATCCTTTAACGACTAACCGAGCTTTGTAGCGAGGCTTTGAACAGTTCTCTTCGGTCTTGATTCTATAAACCCACTTATTCTTCAAAGCTCTTCTCCCTTTTGGTAGCTCCACTAGTTCATATGTATTATTCTCATGCAAGGATTGCATTTCTTCTTGCATGGCTATTCTCCACTCTTCTTTATGACAACCACTCATTGCTTCTTTATAGCTTTGAGGCTCCCCCTCACCAGTGAGCGTAACGTACTCCTCTGTGTTGTATCGACTGGATGGCCTTCTGTCCCTTGAGGATCGTCTTGGCTCTGGTGCGATTGGAGTGCTAGATTGAGGTTCTTCTTGGACCGGTTCATGATGGGTTTCATGATCTTCAGCATCACTACTTTCTTGGGTGTTATTATCTTCATGTCGAACCAGAGTAGGTTCAGTATTCTTATAGCTTCTCAATCTTGGCCTCTCTGAATTCTTGATGTCCTCAATTGTTTGGTCTTCGAAGAATACAACATCTCTACTGCGAATAACCTTCTTGTTAATTGGATCCCACAACCGGTACCCAAATTCATCCTTAGGTGAACGAAGATAGATACACACCTTTGTCTTTGCATCAAGATTGGCTCTCTCATCTTTTGGGATGTGAACAAATGCCCTGCACCCGAACACCTTGAGATGATTATATGAAGCCCTCTTGCCCGTCCAAACTTCCTCAGGAATGGCCCCATCCAAAGGAACTGATGGTGTGAGGTTGACAATGTCGATCACAGCCATTATAGCTTCTCCCCAAAATGATTTAGGTAACTTAGCATGAGAGAGCACACAACGAACTCTTTCTTCAATGGTTCGATTCATTCTCTCAGCTAGCCCATTCAATTGTGGTATCTTGGGTGGAGTCTTCTCTAGCCTAATGCCATATTTCTTGCAATAGACTTCAAAAGGGCCTCTATACTCACCTCCGTTATCTGATCGTACACACTTGATCTTTCGTCCAGTCTCACGCTCCACTAAAGCATGGAATTCTTTGAAGGCATCAAGCACTTGATCCTTTGATTTTAACAGGTGCAACCATACTTTTCTTGAATGATCATCAATGAAGGTGACAAAATGTAGAGCACCACCAATGGATCTCTCAGACATCGAGCATACGTCAGTGTGCACGAGGTCTACAATGTTCTTTCTCCTTGTGGGCGGAGAAGATCTTTGGAAAGCAACCCTGTGTTGTTTTCCAGCTAAACAATGAGCACAAGGATGAAGTGGTTTACCTTTCACGTTAGGGAGGAGCTGTTTCTGAATGAGTATGTGAAGACCTTTCTCACTAATGTGCCCAAGTCGTTGATGCCATATGTCCATATCATCAGTAGAGACATTTACTTCTTCTTTGCATAGCTTAGCTTGCATTACATACAATGAGCCTACCTTCTTTCCTCGAGCCATCGTCAAACTTCCTTTGGTGAGCTTCCACTTCCCCTCACCAAAGTAATTCATCAGACCATCATCATCTAGCTTTCCAGCGGAGATAAGACTGAGGCGCATGGTTGGGACATGCCTCACATCTTTCAAAATAAGCTTGCACCCGGTGCTTGTCGTCAGAGTGATGTCTCCTATTCCAACAATCTTGCTTCTATCTTGATTTCCCATTTGCACCGTGCTAAAGTCACCTCTTTGGTAGGATGAGAAGAAGTTTTCATGTGGAGTAACATGGAAGGAAGCACCAGAATCAATAATCCAAGAACTCTCATCGCAAGCAATGTTTAGAATGTTACTTTCACCAACGAGATATAGCAGATCTTCCTTCAATACTATGGCAGTAGTACTCTTTTCTTCTTGCTTCTTCGTTAGGCTTATTTGGTCAGGCTTAACATTACCGACCTTTTGGTCTCTTTTGAAGCTTCGACATTCCATTTTCTTGTGACCTATCTTTCCACAATAATAGCATGTAATCTTCGAGCGTGACTTGGATCTTCCTCGAGATTGATGTGGATTTCGGCTCTTACTACGTCCACGAGTTTCATTCCTACCCGGATTGTCAACAACATTAGCTTCGGGATGAATAGACTCGTCTCGTTCCATTCTCCTTGCTTCTTCACCAAGAAGGCTGTCACTGACGGTATCCATAGTTAACTTTCCTTCCGGAGCTGAGTTACTAAGTGTAACAACAAGTGTGTCCCAACTTTCCGGTAAGGAACTGAGGAGTAGAAGAGCTTGTAACTCATCATCAATCTTCATATCAATTTTTGTTAGTTGATTTACGAGCCCCTTGAAGTTATTCAAGTGCTCAATCATGCTATGACCATCCTTATACTCCAATTTCACCAACCGTCGAACTAAATTGGCCTTATTGCGAGGCGTTTTCTTCTGAATCATGGACTCAAGCTTTGTCCATAATTCATAGGCATTTGTATAAGTAGAAACATGCTCGAAGAGAATTTTGTCAACGTACTTACGGATCATAGCAACAGCCTTCCGGTTCAACAGTTCCCATTGAGCATCACTCTTCCCTGCCACTTTATCTTTGTAGATGATGGGCTCATGCAAATCCTTACAATACAAGTGGTCCTCCATCATTGGCTTCCAATAGGAGTAGTTGTTGGCTGTGAGCTTGAACATGTCTCCATCATGAGCGACATTATCCTCCATCTTGAACTTACACGAGCTTGATTACGGCTACAGATGAACCTGGCTCTGATACCACTGTTGGGGAAATCTCGGTCTTTCCCGCTTCGTGAAGTTAAGATAGGCAATTAAGATTAAAATTAGCAACGGGTGCACAAGAGTTTATAATTCTCCAATATGGAGATTCTTCCACTATACAAAGAAATAGTAGGATTACAAGAATTTAATTACAAAAGTAACTCACACTTGACTCAAGCTTAAGGATGGATACTTCTTAAGCTATCTCTCTTTTCTCTCAAAGAGGCTTACTAACTCTCAAGTATTTTTCTCACTCTAAGAAGTGGATTTCTTTCTTGGATTCTTGGATGGATAGTAATAGGGCTCCTTCTCCTATTTATACTACTCAACCTCCATAATGAATGGTGGTGATTACTTGCATCCGACGGTAGAGTTTGATTCTCTAGAATGCTCCACACTCTCTAGGAATCTCTACACTCTTCCATTCCCTTCTTTATTCTTCCATAATCTTCCGTAAGGTTCCAGAAGGCTCCACACGTCTCCAGAATATTCCAGAGGGTTCTACACTCTTCCACAAGCTTCTAGAGGGTTCTACACTTCTCTAGAGTTCTCCGGAACATTCTAGAAAATTCTAGATTTCTCTAGAAACGTCTAGAATTTTCTAGAAACTCTCCAATTAAGGAGGGATCCCAACAATATTCTAGTGGTACAAAACGCTAGTTAATTATTATAATCAGTAACCTTGTAAACAGTAATCCGAAATTCAGATATAACAAGGTGTGTGTGTGTGTGTGTGTGTATATATATATATGAATAGAAACAAACTTCATGTTATGTTGTGTTGTGATTGACCATTGATTTCGTTATACTTGGTTTTCAGTTTAAATTTTTAAGAATTAAGTGATCGTTATAGCATATAATCAGCGGTAGGTTGTGCATGAAAGAGAGATCAACCCAGAGTAGAATAGCAGAAGAACACCAATATATATAAATAGTGAGTGTAGAAATACATAACAACGTAACTAAGATTCCAACATTGGGTGCCTACACCACAGTTTCAGCAAGAAGAGACAGCAACAACGAAAGTAGTAGACTGAAAGATTCAGCAAAAGAGAGCATGAAGATATATATGCTCTTTTATTCTCATCTACTGCAAAGTACTCTTAATTCCAGCTTCTGAAGCAATCATTCTTAAGACACCCTGCGACTCAAAAAATAACACAGGAATAATCAAATAAACACATGAAACTTAAGGACAAAAGAGAGTTATGGAATGTAAAAATCAAAGCAAACCCGGAACAGTCGGTGGAGGGGCTGATAGGGTAAGGAACGCTGACCCCGCAGACGCCGGGAAGGCCAGCGGCTTTGCTGTTGTCCATGCCCTTGATCTTGGCCGAGAGGGACTTAAGGCACCCGCAGGCAGTACGGCGGTCAGGAGTGGTCGTGGCTGAGGCGGCGAGCTTCTTGACGCCGGCGCAGCAGCCGCCGAGGGGTCCCTTTTTGGTGAGGTAGTTGATGCATGGGGATATGGACGATGCCACCATTCCACAGGTCACAGCGCTCTCGACCTGAGGCGTGGCAACCAGCACGAACGCCAGGAGAAAGGCAGGGAGGACGAGAGCGGAGAAGCGAGCCATTTTGATTTGGTAGCGTGAAGTAGTAGCGTCTTGCAGTGGAGTGATGATGGTGGTTGGAATGGATGCAGGTAGGGTTTTTATAGGGTGTTCGTCCGTGAGGAGTTGTGGTTGGGAGTTGGATGATAATTTATTTTATGTTGTACGTTTTTTTAGACTTGCATGGGAAATTGATGGTTTCGTGTGGGAAATCCAAAGAGTGTGGTGTTTTGTTTTTGGCTGGGTGATGTGATTGTTAAACTTTAATGATTAAATTTCGATACGTGCCTACTTCTATACATAGTGAATATGAGTGATTGCTAGGCACGTTATTGCATAATTTCTTCTTTCGGCAGTGCCGAGGATTTTGTGGGGAGGCTGTACAAAAAACTTGAATAATCCCCATTCATCCTGACAGTGAGGAAAAACCCAAAATAAACTGTATTCAGTTTACCATTTAGGATCACCACCTAATTATTATTATTATTATTTTTTATGAACGCATCATTAGGGATAATGCTTTTGAAAAACCAAAATTTTGAACAAGCATCAGTTGTGAATAGTCATTGTTGCATTAACAATTTGTAATTGAACATGGTATGGATACGTCTGCATGTTACGTAAGATGACAAATTTTTTCTGCCAAATACCAAAAGTTCTTTCAATTGCCATACGCAAGCTAGAGTGATAGTAGTTGAGAATTTCATTTTCTGACTTCGGTTCATTCTGTATGTCATTAAAGTCTGGTATATGATATCTCATGGATCGGTAAGGAGTTATATATCCTTCCATTAGTGGATATCCTGAAGCCACTAAATAATACTGTCCGGCAGTAGGATGAGGAAAATTAAGATCCAGATTATTTATAGCTTCCCGAAATACTTTAACATCGTGTGCGGTTCCTTCTCATCTCGCTCTTACAAACGTAAAAGTTAAATCAAACGCACAAACAACCATAATATTTTGTGTAACATATCCTTTCCGCCCTACAAAACGTTGCATGTCTTCTTGACCCACGTGAGCCATCACATGTGTCCCATCAATAGCCCCAATACAGTTTTTAAAGAAAGGATAATACTGAGGTGAAGAACGAATTTGTTCTGGGATTCGGTTAAATTGAGTATCGGCCGGTCCAATAATATCGACTGCCAATAAGAGAACCGAATCCAAAACTTTATGAAAAAGACACTAATCGTATCATTTGATCGTTGAAACCGCTCAGCAACCTGTCTTGTAGGGAGGGCCAATGCAATTGTATATAGGAATACAACCACCATTTCTTTGACCTTATGTGCATTGAGCCTTCCAATCCGTAATTTGCTAACCGTTCACACAAGGATCTGAAACATAATCGCTTCATTCAAAAATTTCTATGACAATGATCTACGTGTCCTGGTAGTATTTCTGTTGGATTATTATTAATCCAAAACATATTCGTTTATTTGTTTTGTTTTAAATTCTGAATAAACAACGTTGTACTGCAAATTTGGTCTGTTTGCGTTTGTTTAGGAAACAAATAAGCTGGAGATAAACTAGGACATGTTGTCCTGGTTTTTAGATGCTCCATTAGACAGTCTATTTGTAATCTTTATTCTATTCCTGTTGTTTTCAATTCAATTGTAAGCTTTCCATATTAGTAATCAAACTAGTTTTGCTTCGTTAGTTTTCATATTAGAAATTCATATGAACGCTGTGAAAAGGATTTGTCGCTATGTGAAATTCATATGGTATCGGAGCAAACAACTTAATGGTGTCGAGCAAGAGTAGGGATAGAACTTTCGGGCTGAGCTACCCAATGCTGACAAAGACAAATTATACCACTTAGGCCATAAAGATGAAGGTTTTTATGCTGGCACATGGGGGTATGGGAAGCAATAGAGCCTAAAGATCCTAAAGTCGCAGTCGAGGAGAAGATGGACAAACGAGCATTGGCTATCATCTACCAAGGCATTGCTGATGACATGCTGTTGACAATTGCAGAGAGAAAAACGTCCAAGGAGGGTTGGGGGGCAATCAAAACGCTGTGTCTAGGTGCAGATAAGGTGAAAAAGGCTAAGGCTCAGACACTGAAATCAAATTTTGAGTCACTGAAAATGAAGGATTCAGAGCAATTAGATGATTTCTGTATGAGACTTAATGGCTTGGTTACAAATATCAAGGCGTTAGGAGAAACAATTGGAGAGGAGTATGCCGTTAAGAAGCTAATAAGGACTGTCCCAATTAAATTTCTTCAAATTGCATCAGCCATTGAGCAATTCAGAAATTTAGAAAACATGTCAGTGGAGGAGGTGATGGGCTCTCTAAAGGCCCACGAAAAACGCTTACATGGACAAATGGAAAACAATGAGGGACAGCAACTCTTACTGACGAAGGACGAATGGCTTAAGAGAGAAAATAACAATGGCAAACTTCTTCTCACGCGACAAGAATGGTTGAAGAGGCCATGTAAAAGTGCACCATACAATGGAAGCGATTATCATGTGAAAGATAATCCTATTGTTCATGATAGAAGCCAAGCAAAATGTTTTAATTGTGGCGCCTATGGTCACTTTGCAGCTGAATGTCGCAAACCAAGGAGAGCCAGGCAGCAAAAGGGTGAAGCAAATCTGGCACAATTGAATGATGATGAACCTGCACTGTTAATGGCTGTGTGTGAGAATGGTGCAGATGATGTAATTTTGTTCACTGAAGACAAGGTCTCGAGTGGCATCAAAGAAATAGAAGAAAACACGTGGTACCTCGATAACGGGGCTAGTAATCATATGACAGGCCGTCGAGAAAAATCCGAGAAGTTGGATAAAACACTAAAAGGAGAAGTAAAGTTTAGTGATGGCTCGTTGGTACAAATCGAAGGGAAGGGTTCAATTAGGATCGTTTGCAGGCATGGAGAAACCAGGGTGCTACATGGAGTGTACTACATACCTACGCTTCGGAGCAACATCATAAGCTTGGGCCAGCTATCAGAGGAAGGAAATCGAGTGGTTATGAATGGTGAAAACTTGTGGGTCTATGACAGTTGTGGTAGACTACTTATTCAAGTTAAGAGGTCAGTTAATCGACTCTACAAGATTCACATCGTAGAAGCGCATCATCAGTGTCTGTTAACAAGGAGCGAGGAAGAAGCATGGTCATGGCACCAACGTTTTGGGCATGTAAACTTCAAGGAAATGTAGTTGATGTCAAAGAATCACATGGCTCATGGATTACCTCATATTAATCAACCAAAAAAAATATGCACTAGATGCCTCATGTCGAAGCAAACACGTAAGCCTTTTCCATCTCAAACCAATTTTGTTGCAAAGACTGTTTTAGAATTAATTCATTTGGATCTATGTGGCCCTATATCTCCTTCTACCCCAGCGGACAATCGTTATTTTATGCTTTTAGTTGATGACTATAGTCGCGTTATGTGGGTATATATGCTCAAAACAAAGGATGAAGCTTTGAATTGTTTTAAAAAAATTAAACTGCTTGTTGAGAATGGTGCACAACAGGGTATTCGAGTTTTGCGAACAGATCGCGGAGGTGAATTCTGTTCAAAAGAGTTCAATTCTTTTTGTGAGGCACATGGCATATTGCGACATTACACAGCGCCCTACACACCACAACAAAATGGCGTAGTAGAGTGTCGTAATCGAACAGTGGTTGCCATGGCCCGGAGCTTACTAAAGGAAAGAAAAGTACCATCACAGTACTGGGGGGAGGCTGTCAGGCATGTTGTCTTTGTTTTAAATAAATTACCAACTAGAGCATTGCCTACTGTCACTCCACATGAAGCTTGGTTTGGCAAAAAGCCAAATGTAGATTGTTTGAAAGTCTTTGGATGCATAGCCTACATGAAGATACCTGCTATACATACAAAAAAGCTTGATGATAGACGTCAAATGGTGGTGCATTTTGGCAGAGAACCAGGGACAAAGGCGTTTTGCCTGTACAATCCAATCACAGGCAACATACATGTTAGCAGAGACATTGTGTTTAATGAAAATGAAGCATGGGTATGGAAGACTGAAACAAACTCTGGGACACGTGGGGAAGAACAGTTTATTCTGGAGGATTATACACTAGCTACACCATCACAAGCTGATGAATCTGGTTTGTGGAGAGATGAACCAAATTCAGTTGGATTGCCTTCAACGCCTCAATGTCAACTCACACAAGTTCCCAGTTTGAAAACGAAGACATAGATAACTCAAGTGTATCTAGTGCCAACAGCAAACAACCCCGAAAATTCAAATCGCTTGATGACATTTATGAGAACACAACAGAGGTAGAGCTAGCAGATGAGCTACTGTTGATGGGTATTGATGAACCCGTCTGTTTTGAACAAGCAGCAGAAGATAATGTTTGGAAAGAAGCAATGGATCGTGAAATTGATTCCATCGAAAAAAATAAAACATGATAGTTGACAGATTTACCACAGGGGCACAAAGCTATCGATCTTAAATGGGTTTTTAAACTGAAGAGAGATCAAAATAGAGAGGTGACAAAACATAAAGCACATCTCGTGGCTAAAGGCTATGTGCAGTGTTACGGCATAGACTACGAAGAAGTTTTTGCTCCTGTAACTAGACTTGAGACAGTACGTCTACTCTTAGCATTGGCAGCTAAACACGATTGGGAGGTACATCATCTTGACGTTAAATCTGCTTTCTTAAATGGTGTCATACAAGAGGAGGTATACGTGTCACAACCAAAAGGTTATGTCAAGAAAGGATCTGAACAAAAGGTTTATAAATTACTCAAAGCATTGTACGGTCTTCGTCAAGCTCCAAGGGCATGGTACTCTCATCTTAATGAATGTCTACTAAAACTGGGTTTTATTCAATGTCCATTTGATCATGTTGTTTATACTAAAAAAGAAGGTGATAATTCTTTGATTGTTGGTGTGTACGTCGATGACTTATTAGTCACAGGCACGAACTTGCCTCACATTTCAAATTCAAGGGGGAGATGAGTCGTGAATTCAACATGTCCGACCTCGGAAAATTATCGTATTATCTGGGATTGGAAGTCACTCAAGGCAAAGGATTTATTGAGCTGAGGCAGTCGACTTATGCAAAGAAAGTACTCGAGAAAGCAGGGATGACAGAGTGCAATGCTGTTAAATTTCCCATGGAACACAAATTACAACTTCATGCTAACAAGACGGGCGAACCTGTGAACTCTACACATTTCAAGAGTATTGTTGGTGGGTTGAGGTACTTGGTGCACACAAGACCTGGCATCGCTTACGCAGTGGGGATTGTTAGTAGATATATGGAGAGGCCTACAGAAATTCATATGAATGCTATGAAAAGGATTTGTCACTATGTGAAGGGAATGGTGCAGTATGGTCTAGTTTATGCAAAGGGAAGTGGAAATTACATTCTATCTGGTTTTTCAGATAGTGATTTAGCTGGCAGTTTGGATGATCGAAAAAGCACGGGAGGAATGGCTTTTTATCTCGATGAAAATCTGATCACATGGGTCTCTAAAAAACAACGATGTGTTGCACTTTCATCGTGTGAGGCAGAGTTTATGGCAGCTACAGCTGCTGCTTGTCAGGCAATTTGGCTGCAACGAGTTCTTAATCACACCATGGATATTAAACCGGGTCTTGTTACTTTATATATTGACAACAGGTCTGCTGTGGATCTAGCTCGAAATCCAGTCTTCCATGGAAGGAGTAAACACATTGATTTGCGATATCATTTTATTCGTGATTGTGTTGAGCAAGGCTTGATTGTTATAAAACATGTTCGTACAAGTGAGCAATGTGCTGATACATTAACCAAGGCGTTGGTAGCAGCAAAGTTTGAGAAAATGAGGAATTTATTGGGAGTCAAGAGTCTGGAGAAAGTTTAAATTAAGGGGGAGTATGTTGGGATTATTATTAATCTAAACATATTCGTTTATTTGTTTTGTTTTAAATTTTGATAAACAACGTTGTACTACAGATTTGGTCTGTTTGCGTTTGTTTAGGAAACAAATAAGCTAGAGATAAACTAGGACATGTCCTGGTTTTTAGATGCTCCGTTAGACAGTCTATTTGTAATCTTTATTCTGTTCCTGTTGTTTTCAATTCAACTGTAAGCTTTCCATATTAGTAATCAAACTAGTTTTGCCTTGTTAGTTTTCATATTAATCTTACCATTTCATGAACCCAAGCAAGGCCGGAACTTACAGAATTGTGTATTCTGCTCCTTTCTCGTGTTTGAGTAGCCATTATTTCTTGAATATCTAGTAAATCTTCCAAATCTTCACAATCAGATTCATTACTATCTGCCATAATTTCTTGAAGAACCGGAGGAAAATGAAAAGTGGATACGGTGATGTAGTGTTGAAATTGGTGGAATTTATATAGGGAGAGGGTAAAGAGGAGGGCAAAATAATATCTGTCGCATCGGACGTGCGTCAGACGCGTCCAAAGCGTCTGACACGATAGCTAACTTTTCAGCTGTTCAACTTGAAGGGACAAATGCGTTGGTCCCACTATTGACGCGTCAGACGCATTCGACGCAGATGCGAACATAAACTGCCCAGTTGGAAAATCAAACGGTACCTAAGAAAGATGTTCTTGACGCGTAGGATTAATCTAACATATATAGCAAGAAACAGGATAACATTACGCCCTTTTTACTTTGTTACTCGAATAGAAATTAGCATTTTTAATTTATCATTCTTTTGATTTGTTAGTTACAAAAACTTATCGTGAAATACGACGTTTAATAGAATCTAAATAATTGGTCTACTCAGATAAGTATTAATTATTTAAATGTATTCACTTGTCAAAATTATAGCTCTTGCAGAAGTAACATGATGAAATTGTGAAAAAGATGGTAAACATACAATCGAATTGTAAAGCCATTTCAATAAAGCTGTCAATGAACAAAGAGTACAACTAGGATATTTGCAAACAATTAACCATATAATACAGTCCTACTATAAAATAAAATTAATTGGAATTCTCCAAGAAAACTTTGTGCATTATCATAATGTTTGATAGTAGTCCGGTCATCTTAGATTATGTTAGTTTGTAAATTTTATTGTTGTTGTTGTTATTATTTTGTGTTTCTCTTATTACAGTACACTAAACAATGCTTTTCAATACTTTAACCTTTTACTTTTATTTTTAGGTGTTTAAAATACTATTTTGAGCGGTATAACACATAACCGAGAGTGAGTTTGTACGCCTCACTTTCGATGAGGTGTACATAACTCTCTCTACCCATTGGTGGAATTCAAGGGATCCATATGGACCCTACCGATTTCCACCAATGAAAGGAGAGAGTTACGTTCACCTTACCAAAAGTGCGTTGAACAAACTCCTATTCCACAGAACCAATTGAATACTCAAAATTATTACAGAAAAAGATGTGATCATTCCCACTCCTGCATAACAAGATGAATACCAATGATCTCGTTCACTTGACATTCCTAAATTTGGCTGAACGAAGGGTTTCAATCCACCTTAATTGATGCTAAAGGTTACCGTGATGTGAAAGTTCATGTGTTATGTGTTGTAACTTTGATACAAAATGTGAGTTCAAGGATTGTATATCGTAGACTTGGCATTATTGTTAAATCATTTTGTCAAAGATTCATATGGTAGTATAAAAACACAAGGAACTCAATAAATTAGGTTTCCGTTTCAAGTTTTAAAATAACAATATAAAAAGGGCATAAACTCCAAAAATTATCACACATTATTTGAACTAAAGAGGATTAATATTCAAATTAAGGTATCAGCTAAACACTACCCCCAAACAACTTTGCTCAAGTATGTACACACTGGTTCTACTTAAGAAAACTTTTGTACGAAATTTAAATTTGTGCTTGAACCAGACTTATATATATATATATATATATATGTGTGTGTGTGTTCTGAATGAAAAAATGTTTCCCAAAACTAGGAGATCACTCAACACATATTATATTATTACAAGAGAAGCACTAGCAACAAGCAAGATTGCTAAAAACACCAACTTTTTTGCCAGTTACCATAGGAAAGAATGTATTTCAAATGAGGGTGTGTTCGTTGGTCCAAAATGAACCAACTGACGAACGGACACGTCTATTTATCAACGGTCCATTTTGGACCCATTGCTCAACGGCTCAAGTTGGAGCCATTTAGCGTCGATGCATCTGACGTGTCGAACGCGTCGACTCTCAATGGCTCCAATTTGAGTTGTTGAGCATCCTACCCTTCCCCTTATAACTTCTTCTTCAACCCCTTCTCAGATCCACACCTCTTCTCTACCTTCTTCCTCTTATATTTCTATTTCGACCTTGGAGTGAATGTAATGGAAAATCCAGTTCCAGATGATGGTGATTCTGATTCAAAAGATTTGGAATATATTGTACTAATTGGAGCGTACTTACATGACATACATAGCGAAATAGGCTGTTAGATGCTCACTTCGACGTTTACTGGTTTGATGTGGATAGATGACATATTGAACGGTCATCAGGGAAGATGTCAAAGGCAGTTTCATATGAAACGGTTATGTTTTCTTTCGTTATGCGATAGGCTGGAAAGTTTGGGATTGGTTACATCGGAAAACATTATTGTTCGAGAAGCGGTTGGTATATTTATATACACTATTGCTACCTCTAATTCGAACAGACAAGTGGCTGAATGATTTCAACGGTCAGGTAGCACAATTTTTCATTATTTTCATGTTGTTTTGAATCTCGTCCTAATATTATCTACAACTATTATAAAACCGGTTGATCCATAATTTAACTCAATTCCAGCTGAAATTAGCAATGATAACCATTATTATACATACTTTAAAAACTGTATTGGTGTCATAGACGGTACACATGTGATGGCACCCTTACCTCCAGATCGAGTTATTCCGTTTATCGGACGAAAATGATATGCTACACAGAATATTTTGGCTGCATGCTTGTTCGATTTACTGCTTACGTATAATGTATTTAGTTGGGAAGGTACTACACACGATAATCAAATTTTTAATTCTGTGGTGAATGACAGAAGTTCCAATTTTCCTCATTCTCCTCCTAGACAGTATTATGTTGTGGATTATGGTTTCCCACTAACAACTGGTTGTATACCACCATATCGAAATGTTAGATATCACATCCCTTAGTTTCGTATGATCACAAATCAATCGAAATCAAACAATGAAAAATTTAATTTCTTCCATTCTAGTTTACGTATGACAATTGGAGGGCCTTTGGAATATGGAAAAAGAAATTTGTTATACTCGGAAATATGGCAACCTACAAGTTGCTCAAAAAAAAATTGTTGTGGCTACGATGGCTATACACAATTATGTACGCAAATACAATATGGGTGATCCAAATTTTATGGCATATGACAATGATCCAGATCTTATTCTAGAAGAGTGTGAAGAAGAATACATCGACTTGAGAAACATAGGCAGTAATGACCTAGCACCGGCTCAACGCTATAAAGGCAGCGCCGATATGGCAGTGCGTCGCGATAGAATAAGAGATGAGCTTGTTGCAGCAGGATTGCACTAATAGATTTCTGCAATGTATCACTTTCATTACTTTTTTTGTATTTCTGCAATGTATCACTTTCTGTACAGTTTTTATGTAATGGACTGTTATAAATAAAATGCTCTGCTCAAATTCTCCGCTTAAATACTCCGCCTAATGCACCAAACGCATTCCCCACTAACTACAATTCTCCGCTATAATACTCCGCTCAAATTCTCCACTTTCGCTTGCGCCAAACACACCCTAAGTCGCGTACCTCATTGGTTTCTTAAAGATGTTCCGACACTCCGTTAAATGGTACAAAACAAACTACAAGCACTCCCATAACTAAGATAATACAACAACTTCAAATTATATTAATCCACTTCTTCCCTGAAGGAATCATTTTGTCCGGAAACGTCAACATGTATATTGCTTGGATTTTTAGTATGGGAAGAAAAATGAAAAATGTATGTCTTATCCATTTAGAAGTGCCAAAAGAATAAGATAGATGCATAAGGATCAAGTACAATTTAATCCAACTCATTTATCATCGATTTGTTCTAACTCATTTAATATAAGGGTCTGTCAGGTCGGCCCATGTATTAAGAGGGTTCCCTGTCTGACCCATCTAAATGTTTGAATTTGCCAAGTACAAGCATTATTACTGTGGATAACTACGTTATACAATTACAAGATGAAGTATCCGAGTGTCGCAGTCGTCCATGATTTATGTGGTAGTTCAATGGTCAAAGTCTCACTTTATTCCGAGATAGTACAAAAGAGTTATAACAGTCGGAACAAAAAATAGTCATTTTGAGCCTAGGTGGAGTCTAAATATGTAATGCATCTAATTATTTTTAGGCAAAATTGTTAGTCACCATGAAGAACTACATCATTCGTTCACATGACAATGTATTCAAGTATTTCATATTGTCCGTAATACTGGTGGGAGTTTATCAATTGGAGTCTCATCTGTTTTCGAGTCGGTATGAAGAAGTTTGGGCAATTTAAGCAAAAAAGTAGTGGCTTCATGTCTGAATGAAGATTAAATATGAGAATGTAACCTGTTATTTTTTATATACAATTGTTAGTCCCAATGGATAACTAAAATATTTTCTCACAAGAAGAAGTATATGAGTGTTCGATACTATCCATAGTTTAGATGAGAGTTCATCAGTCGAATTCTCTCCCTATTTTAAGGCAGTATGAATTAGAAATCATTGCAGTTTGAACAAAAAAAAGCGGCTTCATGTCTAGGTGGAACTCAAATATGGGAATATAGTCTATTATTTTCAAACTACAACCACTAATCATCATGGAGAACTACAACGTTCGTCCAAAAGACATAGTATCTGAGTGTTCCGTTATGCCCATAATTTAGGCGGGAGTTCATCGATCAAAGACCTATCTGCTTTTAGTACGAAGAAGTTATTACTGTAAAAAAACGAAATAGCGGTTTCGTGCCTAGTTGGAGCCCAAATATGAGAACATAACCTATATTTTTGAAGTATAACTGTTAGTCATCACGATAAACTGCAACTTTCATTCACTAGATAAAGTATCTAAATGTTACATACTACCCATAATTTAGATCAGAGTTCACTGGTTGAAGTCACATTTGATTCTGAGTTACTATGAAAATACTACAGGGGTCTAAATAAAAAAATAGTGGATTCTGCCTATTCGGAGTTAAATGAGTTAACCATTTACAATCCTTTTAATAAGAAGTCAATCTTTTATGGCCCATTTAACAAAAGTTCATAAATGGATGGATCAAGCATGGGTTATAAGTAAGATAAATGGGTTACATCATAGTTTTCCATGTTTACTTCTATGTGTAACTACTCTATTTATTAAGGCAACAACTCTTTTTTTGGTTAAATGAAAGTATGGGCATGTTTGCTAATTTAGTACAGAGAAATAGTTGGGACATTCTGATAAAATTAGCTCCTAAGTTTTACAATTTTTAATAACTAAGAAAAAAATCAAAGTCAATTTCATACAAAAATATTAAGTGCTACACCACATAAAGTCCAATCCAGTTTCGGGAGGCTTGATCAATCGGATATGCGCGCATATCAATGGTTAACTATAGTCTCCCTTCTTACAAATGGAAAAATATATATTATGTTTTTAAAGTTCTAACCTTCTACTAAGAAAAGAGTATAAATGCTTGTTCTTTTCTTCTATCCCATAACGTGAAATTACTCAAAATGAGAGCCATGATAAATACACTTATTCAAGTAAAATAACAATCCACTTAAAAACTTTAAAGTTTCAATAACTCCTATATTGAGATTTTATTTTAAAATATTTTGAACATTTTTTGAAAAAACAAGATTATGCCTAAAAAAGGTCTTTCTACTTGAACATTTGCATAATAAATTAAATTGAGGTTGAACTAGAGTGATGTATATTCTTAAGCTTTATTGCGATGACCTGACATACACCATCAGTGCTCATAACTAAAAATCTGCGCTGTACATGCACCCGATCGATGTAAAGCTAACATCAAGAGAAACAAATAGTAGAAAAGAAGAGAAAGAAGAAAGAAAAGAAGGGTTTGCATGGAAAGCTTCCATTTTTTCATAATGACGAGTAGGTAAACCCTTTCTTTTCCTTCAATTTTCTCTCCAATCGTGAATGTTTCTCCTCACTTCGCCTCTTCCTTCCATGGCCTTCTCCTCTCCTTCTCTAGCTTATACGATTTACCCAGCTTTTGTTGTTGTGGCAGAGTATCGTTATCTCTCCCCTTTCCAGATCTTTACGCTTATTCTCCTGTACACGAACGGTCAGTGTTGATCCTCTTTTTCACTTTAGACCATCGTTTCAAACCCTGTTTCGGCCCTACTCGCAGTGTGCCTCTCACCTCCCTCTTCCTTCCTACTGAATCTAATATGAAACTATTCACGACTTTATATATCTGCTACGACATTGTTGTTGCTGACCTAGTGTCTCTCGTGCTCTCACCAAAAGGAAGAACACTCGTTGGTATTGGATCGAACTGCATTCGACATGCTGGTGAGTAAATGTTTGATATTGGTAAGCTTGGCATGTGGGTTATTTGTATTTTTTGGCTTGTGTGTTGGTAAAAAAGTGCTTTTTGCTTATGGGTTACTGCCTGTGTTGAGAGTGTCTCGACTAGAGTATTTGGCTTCAGATTTGTGAGTTTTTTCTGTTTACTCTGAGGGTGTTCATTAGAGGTTTTCTCTGCCTGTTTTTCTTGCTTTCTTTGGTGCTTTTTCAGATTTAGTGTAGGATGTAACACAGACAACCACTTTATGGTCATCTGTAGTTTGTAGCAAGCTCCTTGCTACTTGTAAGTTCTCATGGGAGTGGAAACCCGTAATGGAGCATTGTGTTTGCATAGCTAGTTGCTGCTGCTATGCTGAACTTGATAGAGTTAATGTTATTTGTTGTGCTAGCTGTTTGTTATTGGGACCGTCTTGCAGCCGTTAGGATTGTCATAATTCATGTGTTTGTAATTTTACTTAGCTGCATGTAAGTGTGTGATTTTACTGCCATTCTAGTTACTCTTGTGTTGTTATCGATTAATCACCCTGTGTGGTGTTTTAATTTGATTTGTAATAGTTAGTTGTTAGGGTTTGAAATCAAGTTTTTAGCAGATAAGTAGGTGCCCATCTCTTGTATACAGAGCCGGCTATTGGGCTAGGCCCAACAGCCTAGTGCCTAGACTAACCCCCCAAGCACAGCAACCCCCCACGCGATAAAAAAAACAGAAGATCTCAACTCCGCTCCAGAAACGAATTTCCGCTTCCAAGTTCTGACTTTCGCTTCTTACTTTCGAGTTCTGACTTCCGCTTCACTAAAAACTTCTCACTTCTTAGTTCCGCATTCTCCAGAAATCTCGATTTTGTTTCCTTCAATGAATCAAAAAGCCAAAACCTAATTCTCTTTTCCACGTTCAACCAGGTACCGTTTTTCAGTTCTGAATTACTTTATACAATTTCAGTTGATGTTTATACAATTGCTATTTTTTATTGAAAAGAACTAGATTTTTAGGAGTTGTTGTTTTTAATTGATCTGAAAAGAACTTGTAATTTGCAAATCAATTGATGTTAAATTTGATTGCAATTGATATTTAAATTGTTGTTTCTGTTAATTTTGTAGCTTATGCTAAATACTCAAATTCAATTTACACAAATTTCAATCAATAAAATTTGATTCTTTGAATCAATTGTTCATAATTATTTTATTTGAATACCAAATTGATTGTCAAATGTTTAGGAAATATGACAAAGAACGAAAATGATAAAAATCAAATTAGATTTCGAAAACAAAACTTCGGAGCTTACAATAAAAGAGTAAAGCAAAAGAAAGAAGAACTATGTATCCAAGCGAGGGCTGCGCCAGGGTGACCCACTTTCCCCACTCCTCTTTGACTTGGCTGCCGATGTCTTTTGTCGGATCCTTCAGGTGGCAAGTTCTAATGAGATTATTCAAAGCTTTGGGCGTGATCACATCATTGGGGGTATTAATTCTCTACAATATGCTGATGACACTATTATTTTTTGCAACCCTGATTGCAAGAATATTGCCTCTTTAAAATTTTTGCTTTATGCTTTTGAAAGTTTATCTGGCTTAAAGATTAATTTTCATAAGAGCAGTGTTTACACTTTGGGTTGTAGCGTTGATGTGAACAGGAAATGCGCTGAAATGCTCAACTGCATGGCGGATTCTTTCCCTCTCAAATACCTTGGAGCTTACATCCGTCCAAAGAGATTGATGAAGAGTGATTGGCAATATGTGATTGATAAAGTGGACAGGCGATTAGCGAGGTGGAAAGGAAATTGTCTATCAAGGGATGGACGTCTGGTGCTGGTGAACTCTGTTCTGGCGGCTATCCCTTTGTACTGGCTCTCTTTTTATTCGTGTCCGGGTTGGGTTGTTCAGAAGATTGATGCTGTTCGTCGGAATTTTTTCTGGACCGGTACGAAGGACACGCGCAAAGCCTGCTGTCTAGTGTCGTGGGATCAGGTGTGCAAGTCCAAAGATCAAGGAGGTTTGGGTGTCATCAACTTGAAAAATATGAACTCTGCATTACTTTGTAAATGGCTTTGGATTATGCTTAGCGAAAAGAAAGTTCTCTGGAAGGAGTGGATCTTAAACACTTGCTATGGTGGTAGATTTGACTGGAATGCGGACGTTTCCCATTGCTCAATATTCTGGCGTGGTGTTATGGCAAATGTTCACTGGATGAAGATTGGGACTGAGATTGTAGTTAAAAACGGCAGAAGCGTCTCTTTCTGGTATGACTGTTGGTTGCTTCCTATCCCTTTGCGTAATGAATTTGCCGATCTGTTTGCTATTGAATGCAACAAAAGTGCTTCAGTCTGTGCAATGTTTAATGTGAATTCTGCCAACTTTAAATGGAACCTGTCCTTCAGTCGTATTGTAGCTGGTAATGCTCTGCTTCAACTTTGTGGCCTGATTCGTTTGTTAGAAGATGTACACCCTCATAGCAATGAGGAGGATGACTTTGTGTGGAAGATTGGTGGTAACTTTTGCGTGAGTGCACTTTATAAGTTGATGAACTTCGCAGGAAGAAAGTACGATGGATTCATGAGAATGTGGAGTTTTAAGGCCGTACCTGCTAAGGTCAGGATACATATATGGATGATCATGCACAACAAGCTCAATACAGTGAAAAGATTACGGCTAAAAGGTGTTCATGTTACTGGGGGATGTGTTTTCTGCACTGACGATGACGAGGATTATCAGCATCTTTTTGTTGATTGCGATTTCGCCTTTTACGTGTGGACGAAGTGTTTAGTTAGCCTTAATATCTGCTTAGACTGGTCTCACTTCATCTCTGACCAATTTCTTTTCTGGAATAGCACTATTATTACATTACCTGACACTGACATGCGCCATATGTTTGCTCTTTTGAACTTTGCTTATGTTTGGATCCTCTGGCATGAACGCAACTCACGAAAGTTTAAATGCAAAATGAAACGGCCCAACTCAGTTATTTTTCGCATACTTAATTTTGTTTCTCTTTGGTCAAGCAAGGAAGAAATCAGGTTTGTTGACACAATCGGAGCTAGAGTGATGGACAGGGCCCGTGGTAGCAGAGCTTGATGTTGCCATGCTTCACTTTACTGGGTTTGCATGCTGTTTTTTGTTGTAGTTTCATAAAATTTTTGGGCTCTATGTAAACATGCCTGCATGCATGTATTTTGATTGTACATATTTATGTAAATATATGTAACTATTGTAACTAGTAGATAGCTCTATGTATGCTGAATACGTTGTACTTGTTTTATGCTTAATGAATGAATGAAGGCGTGAATCTAGCGATTCACTACCTTTTTGCATCAAAAAAAAGAAAGAAGAACTAGAAAAATCTCTCGTTGGTTCCATTTCTAAGATATTTGGAGCAAAAACCAAACAATCTCAATGTTCAACTTCAAGTTGGATTAATGAAGCAAGCAATGATAACGAAGACAATGATGAGAATGTTGAGAAGAATGAAAATGTTGCAAGTGAAAATAATGAGGATAACATTCATGAAGAGATCGTTGAGAATGAAGAGGACAATATTAGCGAAGAAGACATTGGTGGCTTGGTTGTGCTTGATCTAGAGAAAGATGTTGAATTGAATTATGATCCAGGTTTATGGGAATCAATAAACGATACTAAAAGAATAATGTTGGTTAAATGTGGTCCGATTAAGGTGTTGAAAGAAAAAGATAAATTTCCTAAGAATGCTATTGATGGTGGGCATTTCTCTTCTATATATTATATTGGTTTCCATCCTCGTGGAGAAGAGCATGAAAGGAAGTGGTTGGTTTACTCAAATGAATTAAATAGAGTATTTTGCTTCTATTGCAAATTATTTAAAAAACTGTTAATAATAATTCAAATTGGGACAGGAAGGAGTTAATGATTGGCATAATATCACAACAATATTGCGTGAACATGAAAGTAATACGGAACACATTGCAAGTCTCATCAAGTGGGTAGATTTGTACAAGGTTCTTCAACTAAATGCAATAATTGACAAAAAATGGAATGTTTAATTGAGCAAGAGAGACAATGGTGGAAAAATATACCGCATAATTGGTGTTGTGAAAACACTTTCTCGAAATAATTTAGCGTTCCGTGGTTCAAATGAAAAGATTTATGACAAAAACAATGGACTTTTTTGTCAATTTATAGAATACATAGCCGAATTTGACCCAATTATAGAAGACCATCTTAGGCGTGTAATGAATAATGAAACAAGTAACCATTATCTTAGCCATGGTAATCAAAATGAACTTATCCTTTTGTTGGCTAAAAAAAATCATGGATGCAATGCTTGCGAAAATCTTAAGAGCGAAATATTATTCGATCATACTTGATTGTACTCCAGATTTGAGTCACAAAGAATAAATGTCAATCATAATTAGATGTGTAGATGTTGAAGATGCTATCAAAGTAGAGGAGTTTTTTCTAGGCTTTATAGAGGTTGATGACACATTGGGTCTTGGCCTTTTTAGAACGCTTGAGACCATTTTAAAGGATCTTAAGCTTAATACTGATGATGTGCGGGGTCAAGGTTATGATAATGGATCAAATATTAAAGGTATATTCTTTTTTATGAAAGGTATATAATTTATTTTTATCTTATTCGTTCAAGTAACAAATAATTTGAATTTAATATAGGTGAACACCAAGGTGTACAAAAAAGACTTCTTGATATAAATCCTAGAGCGCTCTATATGTCATGTGGATGTCATAGATTAGATCTTGCTTTGTGTGATATGACAAAATCATGCATGAAAGCTAGAAGTTTCTTTTCATATGTTCAAAAAAATTATACTTTGTTCTCCGGTTCGACACATCGATGGGAAACTCTTAGAAAATACGTAAATCGATTGTCTCCAAAACCATTATCGGTAACCCGTTGGGAAAGTCATATAGAAAGTGTATAGGCAATAAGAACTCGACCATCGAATCTAAGAGATGCATTAACTGATATTGGAAATAATTCTTCTAAAGACGATACCACGATGGTGGAATCTAAGTGTTTATGTCAAAATTCTTTAGAATACTTTGAGTTCTTGATTAGCCTATGTATTTTGTATGCTATATTGAATAATATTAACCGAGTTAGCAAAATGCTTCAATAAGAGGATGTGGATACTGAGTTTGCCATCATAAGAGTAAGGGAACTTATTGCTTTTTTCGAGAATTTTAGACAAAATGGATTTGAAAGCATGATAGATGAAGCAAAAGAACTTGTGAAAGAGGTTGGCATTGAACCGAAATTCGCAAAGAAAAGTGTTGCTCGTCGAAAGAGGCACTTTGATGATGACGTAGATGTTGATGTTAATGAAACTCAATCTACAGAAGATAATTTAGGACTGCTTACTTTCTTCATGTAATTGATGAAGCTCTTGCTTCACTTAATGATCGTTTTGAACAATTTGTAATCTATGAAGGAATTTTTGGATTTCTTTTGAATGCAAAATTCAAAACCATTGAAGATAATATATTGAAGGAGCAATGTATGACATTAGAAATGTTTCCAAAACACGATCAAGAAAGTGATATTTGTGGAAAAGGAATATTTCTTGAACTTACACAATTGAGAATAATAATGCCATTAGAAGTAACAAAATCAAGTGGCATTCTTGATTTCGCAAGATCTTATCATGATGTGAGTGGATTTTTAAATGTATGGGTTGCATATCGAATTTTATTGACAGTTCCAATTATGGTGGATTCAGCGGAAAGAAGTTTTTCGAATTTGAAATTGATAAAAAATTATCTTCGAACTACTATGACACAAGAACGACTTAGTGGATTGGCTATGATTTCCATTGAAAAAGAATATTTGGATACGTTGAAATATGATGACATAATTGAAGAATTTGCTTCTAAAAATGCAAGAGGAAGTTGTTTTCGTTGAATAGTGTTAAAGATATGATGACATGTTTACACTTTTGGTTTTATATCATGTATTTTGTACGTTTTCATATGTATGTAAAATTATAATGTGTGCTATTTGTCATGCTTTTGGTTTTATATAATATATTTTGTGCATTTTGTTATGTGATAATATGATACTTAAAATCTTTCTTTTTCGTGTTTAATAGCTTCTCCTAGTATGCTATTACTTTGTTTACTTGCATATATATTCTTATTGTTTTATGCAACAATAGTGTAATGAATGATAATGTCTTAATATTTTTTTTGATTGTTTCATCTAATAATATTTCTTATTGTTTTATGCAGCAACGGGTTGATGGAGCTACTGTGTCAATGGATGGTATATGCATTCTTCCTTCCATGGGTATCCAGGTGAGTACATATATAGCTTTGTTGATAATTTATTGTTGCTTGCATAGTGAGTATGTTGATAGTTTTTTGACAGTTTCTTTAACAATTTTTTTTCTTTTAAAAGCAATAAATTTGTAATTTGCCTAAGGCATCCCAAATGCTGGAGTCGGCTCTGCTAGTATATTCAAACCGACCGTTAGGGAGGTTTCCCTACTGTGAGAGCCAAAAACAAATTGTCTGAGCCAGCTAACATCTTCATTAGGTGTGGGTGAGAGCCACCAAGGCGTGGGTGAGAGCCACCAAGAGTGATCATTCTAGCTATTCCAAATTGAGTGTTCTCCTTCAAATTATTTAGCCATTAGATATTCTCTACCTATTTCTCAATAAGGTTATTGGTTCAAGTTTTAATTGTTTGTAACAATAGTTGAGATCGATTGTAAACAATTTTTTATTAGCGAATCAACAAAGAGGGTGGTTGGGTGGAATATCGTGTGCTCATATTTCCGATATTATTTGTGCTGTTTTTCTTTTCAATCAAATTCATCTTCAAGTGATTGGGTGATAAAGATCCTATTTTTATTGGCGTTTTGTCAACCTTCCGCTGCGCACAAAACCCTAACAGTTTGGTATCAGAGCTAGTTCATCGCATAGCTTGGAGTGATTTTAGATTGAAGATTGTAGATATCGGAGATGATGTTGCTTTCATGGATGGCTATTGTGGAGTAGGAGATTTTGATAATTTGGAATGAAGAACCTAGTCCGCGGCAAGGTGGAGAGGTTGGTTTTGATCACTGCTGAGGATCCGTTGAGGATCATGTTATCGATTGTTGTCTTCACGTTGATAATTCTCGACGGATCCATGTAGATGAAGAGGGATCAAGTGGTAGGCGTATATCGATAAAGAGGAGGTGTGATTGAGCCTGGAAATCAATTAGGTAATCTTGTGGCCTGATGAAATCAAGAAGGTGTGATTGAGCCTGTAAATCAATTGAGCCTGGACTTGAAGAGAAGACATGATGGTTTTATCTCGTAGCCGTTAAAATAGAGATGGTGTTAATTGAGAAAGAAAATGTTGAAAGTGAGAGCTAAGGGGCTATTGTTTAAGTGAAGGAGATGTTGTGATTTGGTATCAAGGTGGAGCGTTGAAATTGGTGATACACAAATCACAATTTTGGGCAACAAATAATCTTACATATTATGTGGAGAGATTTTTTGCTGGATTTTATGGAAAGATTTGGTGCTAGATTTGATGAAGAGATTTGGTGCTAGATTTGATAAAGAGATTTGGTGTTAGATTCTATGGAGAGATATTGGTTGCTATATTTATGGACATTTATTGCAAGGATATTTGGTGCTTATCCAAATAGTTTTATAACATATATGAAGATAATTTGGATGCCAAGTTTTCTTGGACATAAAGAAATTCTGTAACTCCCCGTATTTTCTGTAAACATTAAAGTAATGAATTAAAGAATAATTAATTTCAAATGTGAGAAATAGGTGAAATGGGTTGCGCCATTGCGTTTGTCTCGAAATTCTGCTTGGAATAGAGTCCAAGTTTTTTAAAATCGGTCTTCGTATGAAGAAGTTATGGCCCTCGAAACTTTCAGAAATTTATATAAAACAATTCATAAAATTAAATACCAAGGTAGGTCGACCTGGGGGTCGACCTACACCAGGCCAGGTCGACCAGGGGGTCGACCTCCCTATTTACAGGTCGACCTGGGGGTCGACCTCCCCCTCGGATCAGATCTGAAATCTGACGTGTTTTCTCCTGTGACGAATTGCTGTGTCATTAGGGCTTATGTGGCACATTCCGGTTGGTTCTCTTAGGTTTGAATGGCTTTGATTTGCTCTAGGTTAATCTGACGGCTATTATTAAATCAAACTTCTATATAAGCAACCTAAATATAAACCCTAAAGCCACACAAAAATATTCCTAAGAGCGTCATGCTGTCAGAACTCAACCTAGAATAGCCGCCATTCTCCTTCAACTAGAAAGCAAGTTAGGAATTGCAAATCAAATCTAATTCAACTAAGAGAATTCAACGTCTACAACAAAGGATAGTTATTCAATTTCAGAATACAGATCCTAGAACACAAGACTAGTCTCCTTTTTGTAAGCCCAGTTATCATTTAGACCTAAACGATATTAGAATTGTGACTAAATAACTGGATGCAGAACAACGCCCTATGTAAATTTATGCCTATCCTTTTTGTTAAACTGAATTGATTATGACTATGACTTTTATCAGGATTAAGTTTGTGGCCATGTTGTATGTGATTTGATGTTAAATGTTAAATGCTTGGCAATGAATCCATTTGTTGCATAATTTGGCAAAGACATATATGTTGTGTAATTTAGCGATGACATATTATGTTGTATACTTTGGCGATGACATATCATGTTGAATAAATTGGCGATGACATATTATTGTATAATTTGGCAATGGCATATCGTGTTGTGTAATTTGGCGATGACATACCATGTTGTATAATTTTGGCGATGACATATCATGATGACACCTATATGTTGTATGTAAATTTGGGAATTTTGCTACGTTTATGCAAGTTGTTAGGCTAAGACATGTATTATGTTTAGATCTACATTTAGATCTATGTTTATTGAATCATGCAAGTTGTTAGGCTAAGACATGTATTGTGTTTAGATTCACATTTAGATCTATGAAAATTGGATTCAAAAATTAAAGATCATATTTACATGCCATGTTAAACTTGTGTAAAACCATATGCTTAAGATTCATGTTTGTTGGATCCAAGATAAAAGTTCATATTTACATGCCTTGTTAAACCCGTGTAATTCCATATGTTTAAGATTCATGATTATTGGATCCAAATTTAAGTTTTCATTCACATGTCTAGTTGAACTTGTGCAATTCTATATGCTTAAGGTTTATGTTCATTGGACCCAAAATAAAAGTTTGCATATACATGTCTAGTTGGATTTGGGTAATTTCGTATGTTTAAGACCCATGTTAATTAGATCCAAAAAAGCAAGTTCACCTTTATATGACTAATTGGAATTGTGTAGTTCTATGTGAACTCCCATCCATATGCTTATGGTTCATGTTGATTAGGTTCAAAATTGTAAGTTCATAATTAAAAATATATTTATTCTATGCCAAATTTATGTGACATATGTTGGATCCATATTATGCTTGTCTTGAATGCTACGTGTCTCTTCCTTTTCCCCTCTTGATTTTGAGTTAGGCTAAATTTCGAAGCCTAACATTCTATGAAATTTATGCGAACGTTTAGCGGGGGTAACGTTGCGAAAAAATGAAGTTACATGTTATTGGCATATTTTAAATGATTAGTGGCATTGAAATGGTATAATTTATATACCTAAAATCATGAACATGATTTAGAGAGAAATTGGGCATGACTTGATTGACAATAATTTACATAAAAATGTAGATGGTAAATATGTAAACTTAGAAAAGAACAATATGCCTAACCCGAGGTTAGATTGAGTTATGGTGTAAGACTGCCCAGAACCGCCCGGCACATCCAACAACCATAACAATACATAGCTAATGTGAGAGATTAGTGCATCAAGCCCAAAAGAACCTGAGGTTGGACTGAGTTGCGGTGTAAAACTGCCCAGAACCGTCCGGCACGTCCAGTAACCACAACAATACCTGTCTAATGTGAGTGGTTGGTGCTTTAATGAATAAATTAAAGCTAAGACAGGAATGGTAGGGTTAAGTTAATTAAGGTAACACTTAACCAATATAACAAGATGAATGGTTAGGGTTAAGTCAATAGGAAACACTTAACCAGTATAGCATGAAGAATGGGTAGGGTTAAGTAATAAGAAACACTTAACCGATACAACTTGATTTGTGGTAAGGTTAAGTTAAAACAAGAGGGCAACACTTAACCAATATAACTTGATTTGTGGTAGGGTTAAGTTAACACTTAACCAAAGTATTATGACAAGTAGGTGGGGTTAAGTTAACTTGAATTGATTGATGACACTTAACCAATACAACATGATGAACACATGGGGTTAAGTTAACTTGAATTGATTGATGACACTTAACCAATACAATATGATGAACACGTGGGGTTGAGTTAATACAGAATACTTGACCAATATAACTTGATGGACGAACGGGGTTAAGTTAATAGGAAACACTTAACCAATTCAACGTGATAAGGGAGGAGGGTTAAGTTAATAAGAAACACTTAACCAACATGACATGATTAATGGGTGGGTTAAGTTAACATGAACGGGCGACACTTAACCAATATGGCATAATCTGCGGGAGGGTTAAGTATATATCAGGTTGGTGGGTAATATTAGTAAATATAGGCCCACAAACTTAACCGTTAAATAAACATGCTTGAATTGATGGGAGGGTAAGTACATCTCGTGTAGGTGGGTAATATTAGTACATATAGGCCCACAAACTTAACCGTTAAGCAAACATGCTAGAATCGGTGGGAGGGTTAAGTACATCTCGTGTAGGTGGGTAATATTTGTATATATAGGCCCACAAACTTAACCAACATGAAACCCTAGTAATGAGGATCCATTTCAGCAGTAACCCACATAGATGTATCACAGTACCCTGAATTAGGCCGGGTGAGGCATGATTACTGGGCTGATTATAAGCGGTCAAAGCAGCGGCAGGGAGTACGTCAGTGTAGGTTCCGACGGTTTAAGGGCGTGCACGTACTCCAGAGTGGGGAAAAGCAGGCACTGGGTACCAGTAGTTATACACTGTGCATCTTGAATCGTGTCGGGTCGCTATCATAAGGATTGATACACCTTATGGTGAGACCAACATAGGGTATCTACATGCAAGAGAGGGCTGATTGACACAAACACAAGAGAAATGAATACAAGCAGGGAGCCGATCGATAGGGTAGTAAGGGTACATCTAACATGTTCATGACAATTAAGCTGATTGAGGTGGAACCCTCACGATAGATGTACACCTGAAGGCTACCACAATTACGGGGATTGGGATCACGTTATCATTTTATACAGATTACTAGTTGGGACACTAGTTAGGTAGTGCAGAGATAGATATAAAAATCAGAATAACAAGGTAGTAGCGAAGAAGAGAAAGAGTAGGAGCGCATTCATTTTATCTTGCCTTATCATACCTTATGCTTATCCTATGTTACCTTATTTTTTTGTTATTGTCCTACGTCCAGTTTATTCATGTCATGGTTCTCTTACCAGTTTATATGCTGAATAATCACTGGACTTACCAGACTTATGTCTGACCTAGTTTTGTTTCTCCTCTTTTCTTCCGTCCCCCCCCTCCAGGTTCACAGGGAGGAAACGTTACCACTTAGCTCAATTTTCTTTTCAAGCTCGCAGATGGTCGATGTTTTGCTTTGGACTCTCTCTTCCACTGCTATGGCTGGTTCATTCTTTATGGGGGAATATCAATTTTATTTTTGTGCTTCTTTTATACTTGGAAGTTAATAAATTAATACAGAAGTTCTATGTACTATTTTAAGTATGATTTGAGAAAATTATTGTAAAAGCTTGACTGAATTAAGTTGTTTATAAAATGACTTTATTTTCCACTGCTTTATTTGTCTGTCTTGTAATTTATTTGCATCTTTTACCTATAATGCTCCACCATAGTTAAGGCATTCCCTTTGTGAGTGACCTTAACGAAGGCGGGGTGTTTCACTTGGTATCAGAGCTGAAGGTTACCAGATCAGATAAAAGATTTGAAAAATTATTTTCAAAACGGTTTTAAAAGAAGTATTTTCTAAAGAAAAGTTTTGTTTTTGAAGGCATATTCCCCAAAGCCATATGCACTATCTTTTTGATCCTCTGTTTGAATCCTTGTTTCCTTCTTTCCTGAGTCTCCGGGGCTCCTGGCTTTCTGGGAGGTAACCTCATCGCGGCATGGTTCCGTAGGCTCAATAAGACAACGACACCTGTAAAGGGGCGAAGAAGGGCCCAACCTCCATCCATAGTCGTAGTAGTTTCACCTACGGCTAATTCTTTTTCGAGCTTTGTGGGATTTTCCGTGCGATGGAGGCAGCTTTCAAGAGACCTATCAATAAGTTACACAAGGATGGAAAAGATGAGAATGAGGGTGTTTGGCTAAAGAGCACAACCCAAGGATAAAGAACTCATGGATATAGACTTGGTTCACAAAGGAGGGGAGGAAACAATAGTAAAACCTAAGACAAGAGGAAGTATCTTTATTATGGTATAACGGGTCATATAATTAAGGGCAAGGGCAATAACAAATGACAGAATTTTCAGGAGGGCAAATGCATGCTCTCACTGTTAGCGTACCTGAGAGAGAGGTAGTAAGGTTTCTGTTGAAAAAGTTTAGTTTTTCCTTCTTGATCTTCCTTTTAGTACTCATTTTGATTTTAGCGCTTCACATTCGTTTATATCTGCTTCCATAGTTAAGTCTATGCACCTTAGTACTTGTATAGTAAAAGATCCCATTATTGTCTCAAATCCAATTTGTGGTTCGGCTCATTTATCTTTGGTTTGTAAGGATTTGAGATACTTATGTTTTTGGTTTCATTCTAGGCATGGATTAGTTAGCTAGTAATCGTGAAAGGAGGGTAGTTAAACTTTCGACTTGCCTCGGGAATACCCTTGAAATTTCGTGCGATCCTAAGGGATCAGTTTGTCGTAGCTACCTAGAATCACTTTATGTATTTATCGACGATTTTCGATCCGTTGGAGTAGTCCATGAGCACACGGATGTTTTGATTATTTTAGGGGTTTCCCCCTAAAACTCGAGACAGACTTCCACATATATCTATATGACAATGCAAAGCTAGTTATGCGATCAACGATAGTTTGGGAGCAAGATTGACGAGGATAGCCAGAGTCGGTTAAGTGCTCAATTGTTTGGTTGTTTTGCTAGTATCATCTCACATAAATAGTCCAAATTAGGAGGAGGCATTCCTTGGGTGCTTGTCTGATATTGGTTTAGGCCTTTGGGGCTTGTACTTGAGGGATGTCAAGTTCGACTAGGATGGTTTGCGTGAGAGATAACGACCCTCAGATTTGTGACATGATGGATAAGCTAAGTATAAGAGAGACCTCTAATCATCTTACTATATACACTTGGTATCATGGTTAATATCTGTTTATCTTGGAAAGATAGTTCGACTACATTGGATACCCTCTAACATAGTAAGTGATCGAGGTCCTATCTTTACTAGTGGGTTTTAGAAGCTTTGCAACTGTGAAGTTAAATTAGTTAAGGTACAGTGGAGTAAAGCTCAAGAAGACGTGATGTAGGAGACTGAAGATAAGACATGCGCATCATACCCTTTTTCTTGAGGGTATATCCTTGATCTCTTTTTCTAGGAATTCTACGTATGTTTGTTTCTATCTCTTTAGGTATATCCTCTAGGTCATATCTTCAATCCTTAGGTAGAAGCCAATGGATGTAAACATGTGTTTGAAACATGTTATGATTGATGGTTGCAAGTGGTTGCTAGTGGTTGCTCATGGATGCGTATACACACATTAGGCACTAGATCGGCTCAGTCACTTTCATATTGCAAATGCATGAGCGAACTTTTATATATATATGGATTGAAACTTGTTGTGTTATCATATGGATATTGCATTTGTATGAATGATGAAGCACTCATGTAAAAATTATAAAGTACGATTAGGAATAATTGCATACATGATGGACTCATGGCACCAACATAATCCGCATTAAGGAGGTCAACTGAATCAGTAGACCGCATGATTTTGCATTAGATAAGGACATGTACACACACTATGTTTATGATCATGAAGCATTATAAGTCTTTTTAAGGACAATGGATGCCTGTGTTTGATGGTTGAATAGATGGACGATTAGATGGTAGGATATACGTTCTTCTTGACTTGAATATTTCGGGGACGAAATCCTTTAAGGAGGGGAGAATGCAACACCCCGTATTTTTTGTAAACATTAAAGTAATGAATTAATAATCTCAAATGTGAGAAATAGGTGAAACGGGTTGTGCCATTGCGTTTATCTTGAAATTCTGCTTGGAATAGAGTCCAAGTTTTCAAAAATCGGGCTTCGTATAAAGAAGTTATAGCCCTCGGAACTTTCAAAAATTTATATAAAACAATTCAGAAAATTAAATACCAAGGTAGGTCGACCTGGGGGTCGACCTACCCAAGGCCAGGTCGACCAGGGGGTCGACCTTCCTATATACAGGCCGACTTGGGGGTCGACCTCCCCCTCGGTTCAGATCTGAAATCTGACGTGTTTTCTCTTGTGACGAATTGTTGTGTCATTAGGGCTTGTGTGGCACGTTCTAGTTGGTTCTATTAGGTTTGAATGGCCTTGTTTTGCTCTAGGTTAATCTGATGGCTCCTATTAAATCAAACTTCTATATAAGCAACCTAAATATAAACCCTAAAGCCACACAAAAATATTCCTAAGAACGTCATGCTGTCAGAACTCAACCTAGAATAGCCGCCCTTCTCCTTCAACTAGTAAGCAAGTTAGGAATTGCAAATCAAATCTAATTCAACTAAGAGAATTCAATGTCTACAACAAAGGAGAGCTATTCAATTTTAGAATACAGATCCCAGAACACAAGACTAGTCTCCTTTTTGTAAGTCAGGTTATCATTTAAACCTAAACGATATTAGTATTGTGACTAAATAACTAGATGTAGAACAATGCCCTATGTAAATTCATGCCTATCCTTTTTGTTAAACTGAATTGATTAAGACTATGACTTTTATCATGATTAAGTTTATGGCCATGTTGTATGTGATTTGATGATAAATGTTGAATGCTTGGCAATGAATCCATTTGTTGCATAATTTGGCAAAGACATATATGTTGTGTAATTTAGCGATGACATATTATGTTGTATACTTTGGCGATGACATATCATGTTGAATAAATTGGCGATGACATATTATTGTATTATTTGGCAATGACATATCATGTTGTGTAATTTGGTGATGACATACCATGTTGTATAATTTTGGCGATGACATATCATGATGACACCTATATGTTGTATGTCAATTTGGGAATTTTGCTATGTTTATGCAAGTTATTAGGCTAAGACATGTATTATGTTTAGATCTACATTTAGATCTATGTTTATTGAATCATGCAAGTTGTTAGGCTAAGACATGTATTGTATTTAGATTCACATTTTAGATCTATGAAAATTGGATTCAAAAATTAAAGCTCACATTTACATGCCTTGTTAAACTTGTGTAAAACCATATGCTTAAGATTCATGTCTGTTGGATCCAAGATAAAAGTTCATATTTACATGCCTTGTTAAACCCGTGTAATTCCATATGTTTAAGATTCATGATTACTTGATCCAAATTAAAGTTTACATTCACATGTCTAGTTGAACTTGTACAATTCTATATGCTTAAGGTTTATGTTCATTGGACCCAAAATAAAAGTTTGCATATACATGCCTAGTTGGATTTGGGTAATTTCGTATGTCTAAGACCCATGTTAATTAGATCCAAAAATGCAAGTTCACCTTTATATGACTAATTGGAATTGTGTAGTTCTATGTAAACTCCCATCCATATGCTTATGGTTCATGTTGATTAGATTCAAAATTGTAAGTTCATGATTAAACATATATTTATTCTATGCCAAATTTATGTGACATATGTTGGATCCATATTATGCTTGTCTTGAATGCTACGTGTCTCTTCCTTTTCCCCTCTTGATTTTGAGTTAGGCTAAATTTCAAAGCCTAACATTCTATGAAATTTATGCGAACGTTTAGCGGGGGTAACGTTGGAAAAAAAAATGAAGTTACATGTTATTGGCATATTTTAAATGATTAGTGACATTGAAATGATATAATTTATATACATAAAATTATGAACATGATTTAGAGAGAAATTGGACATGACTTGATTGACAATAATTTACATATGAATATAGAAGGTAAATATGTAAATTTAGAAAAGACAAATATGCCTAACTCGAGGTTAGATTGAGTTACGATGTAAGACTGCCCGGAACCTCCCGGCACATCCAGCAACTGTAACAATATATATCTAATGTGAGAGGTTAGTGCATCAAGCCCAAAAGGACCCGACACTACACCATATATGCTGATTAGGCTGTGTTTTTAGCCGTATCTAAAGCTGTTGGGCACGGTAAATAGTCATATCAAAAAGTGGCGTGTTAAATTATTAGATACGGCTTTAACCCGTATCTCAATGGATTAACATACGGCTATTAGCCGTATCTAAACTGTATGTAGATACGGCTAAAAACCGTATCTTATATACATACATACATACATACATACATATATATATATATGTGTGTGTGTGTGTGTGTGTGTATGTATATATATATATATATATATATATATATATATATATATATATATATATATATATATATATACAGAAACGGCAGCACATATTATTTGTAACACAAAGCGTATATAACACAGGATACACTAGTTCACAATTGTAACAATAAACGAAACATTTGTATGAAATATTTCATTACATTACAATATATAATGATACATGCTATTTGATTACATTACAATAAATAAGTACACGTTGTTTCATTACCCTAAAGAAGATACATAATGTTACATTACAATAAGCTGTGATAAATACCTGAACCGGCGTTGTGAGCTTGTTGAATCAATGCATCCTTCAAGATGAACATCCACCAAAAGATTGCATTCTATCCAAGACATGAAGGAACCCTCAGGAAGATCAACACACTATTCTATCCAAGGCCTGGTAATAAGTTATCTTGGATAGCATATAGCTTGTACACTACAAAGACCTATAAAAAAAGTGCAAACCACATAGTTTAAGATAGGATATATGTCCACATTATTATTTTCATTAGTAGCTGAATATTGCAAGTCTACAACATTTTTACTTGTTTAGTCGAGACTGAGTCTCGATTAAAGATAGTTGTTATAGCCTAATTGAAGAGCAATATAGAGGATATGTCCACATTATTATAATTCTCATTATTGTCACTTGGTTGCAATGTAGATATAACATTGCATTAGCAAGTTCTACGGGTGGTCGCTCTTAACCAGCCCTATTCAGAGCTTCAAACATGGACTCATACTCTAGTTTTGACCTGATCTAAAATCGCTTCCGGTTACGACTTTGAGGCTAAAAGAATTAATGAATTCCGACTTGATATGAAAGAGTTATGGACACTCAAAAATGGACTCAGGCCATGTTTGCAGCAACAAAACGTGCACTTGCAAAATCTTGTGGTCGAACTGATCTCGCCGCAAAGGTTGTAGATATCAAACGAAGTATTTTTGCACATAAATTTTCATGTATCTATAACATAACACATAAATTTTCATAGAAAAAGCGAGATATTACCTAAGTTTAGATCAACAAACTCACATCCATGCTTATTAGATTCATCCAAATGACGGAGGCTGCATGCTGCACACACATGTTATATTAATAGTCAGCTTCTATTTTTGCACGTAAGTTGACTAACAAAAATGATTTGTTACATGAGCACAAAGCAACTTGGTTCAATGCAGCAAGTCATAAATGGAAAAGCACTTTTACGTCTTTACTCACACGCAGTGTGAGACACATGACACACCAAACAAATTGACTAAATCCCAACCTATAAATGCCATTCTATTTTCATTCATGCATCCATCATCGGCTTTTCTACTCAATCACACAAATTTCCCAATATCAATTACCAGATACATGCAGCTCAGTCAACAGAACTAGTATGCTTTAGTTATCAAATCAAATCATACACATGCACTTCAGATCAGTTATAAGGATCAGTGTACATGGTGCAATAATACACACAAATGAGCAGGGCAGCACAATCAAAAGTGTCTGAATTCAAGGTAGACAAATACAACACAAGTAAATGATGGCAAATACACTGCCGCACTATAATACCAAATTTAAACACAATAGCAGCATATTAAACCTAATTTAAACCCAATTCGAATTCAATTTAAACCCAATTCATATTTAAATTTAACAGTGATCTAGTACTCACCTCCAGAGGCGACGAGAAGGACGGACAACGGTGGACGGGTGCTTCGCCGGTCAGCTGAAGGCATCGTGAGATGATGATAACTCATAGACCGCAGTGGATCGATTATTGGCAAGGAAGTCGGTCGAGTACCAAAACCCTAATTTGGGTATTCGGTGGTCGCCATTGCAAAATAAAAAGAGGGATTATTCGGCCGAAAGTTTTGATAAGGCAAAACTCGATCGTGCCTATGTACAGGTACGGAGGGGGGGGGGATTTGAAACGAATTTCATACGGTCCAAAGCCGCATCAAATGAACTAATCCGGGACTACGCTGATAGACGGTCAGATTAAGGGTGTTTGGAGTGGTGCGGATCGCAAAACTTAGTTTGATACGGATTTGAGCACTGTCAAATTTGATACAGCTTATAGCCCAATTTTACGCCAGCATCCTGGTGTGCCAAATTGGCTGATATGGTGTAGTGCGAGGTTAGACTGAGTTGCAGTGTAAAACTGCCCGGAACCGCCTGGCACATCCAGTAACCACAACAATACGTGTCTAATGTGAGTGGTTGGTGCTTTAATGAATGAATTAAAGCTAAGACAGGAATGGTAGGGTTAAGTTAATTAAGGTAACACTTAACCAATATAACAAGATGAATGACTAGGGTTAAGTTAATAGGAAACACTTAACCAGTATAGCATGAGGAATGGTTAGGGTTAATTAATAAGAAACACTTAACTGATACAACTTGATTTGTGGTAAGGTTAAGTTAAAACAAGAGGGCAACACTTAACCAATATAACTTGATTTGTGGTAGGGTTAAGTTAACACTTAACCAAAGTAATATGACAAGTAGGTGGGGTTAAGTTAACTTGAATTGATTGATGACACTTAACCAATACAACACGATGAACACGTGGGGTTAAGTTAACTTGAATTGATTATTGACACTTAACCAATACTTTATGATGAACATGTGGGGTTGAGTTAACAAAGAACACTTGACCAATATAACTTGATGGAGGAATGGGGTTAAGTTAATAGGAAACACTTAACCAATTCAACATGATAAGTGAGGAGGGTTAAGTTAATAAGAAACACTTAACCAACATGACATGATTAATGGGTGGGTTAAGTTAACATGAATGGGCGACACTTAACCAATATGGCATAATGTGCGGGAGGGTTAAGTACATATCGGGTTGGTGGGTAATATTTGTTAATATAGGCCCACAAACTTAACCGTTAAATGAACATGCTTGAATCGATGGGAGGGTTAAGTACATCTCGTGTAGGTGCGTAATATTAGCACATATAGGCCCACAAACTTAACCATTAAGTAAATATGCTAGAAGTGGTGGGAGGGTTAAGTACATCTCGTGTAGGTGGGTAATATTTGTATATATAGGCCCACAAACTTAACCAACAGGAAACCCTAGTAACGGGAACCCATTTCAGCAGTAACCCACATAAATGAATCACGGTACCCTGAACTAGGCAGGGTGGGGCACGATTACTGGGCTGATTATAAGCGGTCAAAGCAGCGGCAAGGGGTACATCAGTGTAGGTTCTGACGGTTTAAGGGCGTGCACGTACTACGGAGTGGGAAAAAGCAAGCAGTGGGTACCAGTAGTTATACACTGTGCATCTTGAATCGTGTCGGGTTGCTATCATAAGGATTGATACACCTTAAGTGGGACCAGCACAGGGTATCTATACGCAAAAGAGGGCCGACTGACACAGACACAAGAGAAATGAATACAAGCAGGGAGCCGATCGATAGGGTAGTAAGGGTACATCTAACATGTTCATGGCAATTAGGCCGATTGAGGTGGAATCCTCACGATAGATGTACACCTGAAGGCTACCACAATTGCGGGGATTGGGATCACGTTATCATTTTATACAGATTACTAGTTGGGACACTAGTTAGGTGGTGCAGAGATAGATATAAAAAACAGAATAAAAAGGTAGTAGCGAAGCAGAGAAAGAGTAGGAGCGCATTTAGTTTATCTGGCCTTATCATACCTTATGCTTATCCTATGTTACCTTATTTCTTTGTTATTGTCATGCGTCCAGTTTATTCATTTCATGGTTCTCTTACCAGTTTATATGCTGAATAATCACTGGACTTACCAGACTTATGTCTGACCTAGTTTTATTTCGCCTCTTTTCTTCTGTTCCCCCCTCCAGGTTCACAGGGAGGAAATGTTACCACTTAGCTCAGTTTTCTTTTCAAGCTCGAAGATGGTCGATGTTTTTCTTTGGACTCTCTCTTCCACTGCTATGGCTGGTTCATGCTTTATAAGGGAATATCATTGTTATTTTTGTGCTTCTTTTATACTTGGAAGTTAATAAATCAAGACAGAAGTTCTATGTATTACTTTTAAGTATGATTTTAGAAAATTGTTGTAAAAGCTTGACTGAATTAAGTTGTTTATAAAATGACTTTATTTTCCGCTGCTTTATTTGTCTGTCTTGTAATTTATCTGCATCTTTTACCAATAATGATCCACCAAAGTTACGGCATTCCCTTTGTGAGTGACCTTAACGGAGGCGGGGTGTTTCAAATTCTCTCTGTAAAAAGGGCCAGCTAACATCTTCATTAGGTGTGGGTGAGAGCCACCAAGAGTGGTGGGTGAGAGCCACCAAGAGTGATCATTCTAGCTATTCCAAATTGAGTGTTCTTCTTCAAATTATTTAGCCATTAGATATTCTCTGCCCATTTCTCAATAAGGTTATTGGTTCAAGTTGTAATTGTTTGTAACGATAGTTGAGATCGATTGTAAACATTTTTTATTAGTGAATCAATAAAGAGGGTGGTTGGGTGGAATATCGTGTGCTCATATTTCTGATATTATTTGTGTTTTTTTATTTTTCAATCAAATTCATCTTCAAGTGATTGGGTGATAAAGATCCTATTTTTCTTGGCATTTTGTCAAGCTTCCGCTGCGCATAAAAATCATAAAAATTTCTTCTTAATAAATGCTTGAAAATCGCTATTTTCAAAAGAAAAAAAAAACTGGGTTTTAGCAACGTTGGCTTGAAAAGAGAACAAGAGAGGTAGGCGAACTACCCAAACTCTATGCACCGTAAATTTTCAAGATTTTCCCATATTTATTATGTATGTTAAAGTTAACTTTTTTTAATTCTTTGTTTTAGTTAATCAATGTAAAAAACAAAATCCCCTTTTCTATGATATAAAACCTTATCAATCAACTAAATTGATTGCTTAATTTTTTGGTGAATTGTGGATTTTTAGTTACATTTTGGATTTATTTATTGCAGGTTTTTTGTAGGTGCTTCACTATGATTTTCCTTGTTATAATTTTTTTTGTCAAATTCTTTATAGAGTGGCATTACAATTTATTTGTGAGATGCAACAAAAAGCACTAGAGAGCTGGAATGCAAGTAAATCTCAAGCATTGCCTGCATTTGAAGTTGGTGTTGCCATCACAATTGAGAGTATACTCTCTCTAAACCCAACTCCTGAAATTGGCCTGGCCTAGATATACCGATTTTCTACCTTGGATTTCAAGCTTACAATTTGTTGTTCATGCGATTAAAATCAAATAGCTAGATCCTATGTTACTGACATATGCAGGTGTGAAAAAAGTGTTTTGCAGCTTATCTTTTATTGTTCGGCAACCTTTGGGCTTTTGTTTTTTTGATGTGAGATTGGGACTGATTTTCTTGAATTTCCCCATGTATTACGAGATTAGGGTTATGTGATTTCTTCTTAATAAATGTTTGAAAATCGCTATTTTCAAAAGGAAAAAAAAACTGGGTTTTAGCAACGTTGGCTTGAAAAGAGAACAAAAGAGGTAGGTGAACTACCCGAACTCTATGCACCATAAATTTTCAAGATTTTCCCATATTTATTATGTATGTTAAAGTTAACTTTTTTTTTAATTCTTTGTTTTAGTTAATGAATGTAAAAAACAAAAACCCTTTTTCTGTAATATAAAACCTTATCAATCAACTAAATTGATTGCTTAATTTTTTGGTGAATTATGGATTTTTAGTTATATTTTGGATTTATTTATTGGAGGTTTTTTGTAGATGCTTCACTATGATTTTCCTTGTTATAATTTTTTTTCTTCAAATTCTTTGTACAGTGGCATTACAATTTATTCGTGAGATGCAACAAAAAGCACTAGAGAGCTGGAATGCAAGTAAATCTCAAGCATTGCCTGTATTTGAAGTTGGTGTTGCCATCACAAATGAGAGTATACTCTCTCCAAACCCAACTCCTGAAATTGACCTAGCACTTGAAGATATACGATGGTATTAGAATTAAATAATCCTTGTAAACAACTGCATGTGACGCCTTTTTAAACTAGTGATGCAATCGGTCAAGCACATTTTCTTTAGCATTTACGAATGCGCTCTTTGCAAAGGGTTCTACTTATTTTCATTATCGATGAATGCTATTAAATTTAGTTTAGGATATTTACTTTTAACTCAAAAATGATTATGGCATTGTTTCTTGGATCTGATGCATAATTAAAAACTAAAAAAACAACCAAATTAGGCATGTGTACACTTCACACTACAATATTTACTTTATGGAAGGAGCTATAGAAATAGGCAGAGTAAGCACCCTACATTAGAGCAATTAGTTTGCGAGTTCAACGGAAAACATGTTGATGCCATTAATATATTCTGAAGTGTCCTGCATGCTGGCAACACTCTAACATGCTTTTTATAATCACGGTTCGCCTACAAATAACTGTAGGATTAATTAAGGCAGTTGGTATGTTTAGAGAAGTGCAGTGAGATGAAGAAAGATGAAGAAAGAATGATGCTCTTCATCGCCCATGCTATTTTGAATACATTATTTGGGTGGTCATTTTTTTTCTTTCTCCCTTTAAGTTTGGTGTAGCAGTGAAATTTTTACAATATTACATTTTTCATCGAAACTATCTTCATTAAGTGGTGCCGAGTTCACATATCACTAAAACCAGTTCAAGTTGAATAGTGAATGTGTGACAGTGACTGTCATTTCGATAATACATTGATTGTTATCCAAATATTTCAAATTATGCATAATAAGTAAGATTTTATCATTAAAAAAGATATACATATTATATTTCATGTGATGGTTTATTATGTTTAATTAAAAAAGATTCAATCCTTTCCAGAAAAATCTTCAACCATTTACCATTTCAAAATTGTTCGTTTTGTTTTTGTTTTTCAAGGTAGATTTATTCCTTTCCTTCTAATTTGCAGTATGTAGACTCTGGGAAGCTCTGGTCATCCTTCCTCTTCTTGATTGTGTCGCTTGAGGGGGATAGATTATCAAACCAACCGTCGGCTCAAATATAGCAGCAATTACCGACAGAACAAATTCTCTTCTCGTCTCTCACAGTTCAACTCCATGGGAATCTGCATTGTTTGAATTTTTGCCACCATTTATTAAAAAACAGATTAGTTGTATTTATCTTATTCGAACTCTCATCAGTATCACATATCATATTATGTCTCACATTAATGATCATCATTTGTTTTTAGCTGCTATTCGCCACAAGTCTAATAACTCTGCTAAACTATCACAAGTAAATATGTGTTTTTTTCTGGTGATGTCTAATATGGATTAAATGTTCCCACTAAGTACATGTTTACTTTAAAACCACCATAACAAGATTTAAACAATAATCACAGTGATGAGCAGGAGAAATTGATAGAATTTGGTTGTATTAAGGTGGCATTAAGTTGTGAGGGGACTAGCTGCACTAAGTAAAAGGAGTAAAAAGAACCGCAAACAAGTGAAGGAGAGTATAAATAGCGAAGAAATGAAAAGAATAGTGTAACATAATCAGAGTAGAAATTTCTCGCTATATGAGAATATTTCAACTTTGTTTTCATTGCCAACCTTGTCAGTAGAAATTTGGTTGTATTATCTTTATTTTGATGCTTGGAAAGTTGTTGAATAATGATCTTACATTCTGAGATATGATTTCCAAAATTGGAGACTGCTTCTTTCCTTGCTATTATTTAATCTCTGGTTTCATTCAAGCCATAAATGATTTGCAACAGTAGTTAAACCTATGGATGCAATTTTATATTGTTTGGATTTAGATTTGAAGTTTTCCTGAATATAAACGATGGTTTCCCCGAAATTTTGAATGCTTTTGGTCTGGTAGTAACCTATATTCCAAGAGCACTTGATTTGCTTTCGTAGTGAAACTTGACAGAACATGGATTTAGGGAAAGTTCAACAGCAACTTGACTGTATGGAATGTTGGATGAAAAAACAAAACGGATCCATTACTCTCTTCTTTTTTTCTTTTCGTTTTTTCCTTTTTTCTTTTTTTGAGCATGCAATTTTGAATGTGATACACGTCGTTCCACTCAATTATCCCATACACTACATTACATAGCTGAGCATACACAAATAAGTATAACCAGATACAATGTAATTTCTTTATGTAACAAAAATCTTCATTTGGTGCCACCTTCAATTTGTTGGTCTTACTTTCAACTAGCACAATATCAAAATTACAAGATGACTGGGCCTGTGAGGTGCCCAAATAAAGAGCGTAGTAAACGTGGAGTACCGAACTGAAGACAAGATGCTCAACTCCATAGTGTGAGTGTCATGTACGGCAACTGTCTTTTGTTTATTGGTTTTGTTTTTATATTCTCAACGCGGAGTACTGTGTCATCCATTACATTCTTTTTATATTCTACTAAGTTTTATTTTGTAACTTGATCAGGTGACTGATTTTGTAATAAATATCATTCCGGAACAAAGTAAGTTATAACCTGGCTTCTAAAGGATTTAGTAACTAGGTAAAGGTTATTTATTTGAGGATGTTATTATATATGCGTAAATAACGATAGTATTTTTATATGACATATTTAAATAAACTAATTTAAAAATTTATGATCTATTTATTACATCCACTGTTGCATTTTTTTATTTCAATTAAATATTCACTAATATAATGATATATTATTGGCTTATTTTTGTTTCGTTTTTTCCTTTTATGTCTTCAATCAGTTAATGGTTTAAAGCTGCAAATTAGCCAAACATCAAGGGTACATTGATCCTACTTATAGTATATAATAAAAATGTATGTATATGAATGTAACCGATTTAAATAAATACATTTACATGTACAATTTGGTTTACTTGGACTTACGATTTTTCAATTATTTTCCATTTTCTCATAAAATACACTATAATTTTTTTCATTAAATTTAACTTAAAAAAAAGTTCTAACAAATAATTTTATATTTCATATTAAACACCTTAACGGTCGGTTTTCCCACCGTTGTGCGGTAATACTAGTATATTTACTCATTATTTGTTGTAATGGGAAAAGTGCTACGGATCAATTAAAAAACCTTTGGCCTTGCTAAAGAAAAGAGAAGAAGGAAATAAAGAAGGAGAGAACATAATATAGATACAATCATTGACCCTTTCTATATCTCACAACGTGTAACACCCCGCGAATTCTATAACTGTGAAATTCACAAATTAAAGTATAATTAATTTCAAATCAAAGAACTAAGGGAAACGGGATACGCCATTGCGTTCGTCTCGGAAAAATACGCGAAATAGAGTCCGAGTTTTCGAAAAACGGATATCGTATGAAGAAGTTATGGACGAACGAAGTTGGGCGAAAAACCGGAGAAGGGTCAGAATGCACTGGCGCACTTGGGAAGTGCGCCAGAACAAAAATGAACTGGCGCACTTGTGAAGTGCGCCAGTACATTTTTGACCTGGCGCACCTGCCAAGTGCGCCCAGGTCAAAAATGACCTACTGGCCAGGTCTGGTCTAGTCCTGGCTGGCCAGGTCTGTGTTTGGCCGATTTTCAGAAGCTTGCTTTGTCATTAGGGCTAGGTGGCAGGCTCTAATTGGTCTCTCTTTCGAATGAATGGCTACGATCAATCCAAGCAACATCAATGGTCCTAATCAGTTCATAAACCCTATAAAAATGACCCTAGACTCACCCTAATCTATTCATTCAAAAATAAGAACAAAGCCGTCATGTTGCTGAGGAACGACTAAGAGTAGCCGCCAATTGGAGAGAGGATTAGGAGGCAAATTCTAAAGCATAAAGCAACCTAAACAAATCAAATCAACAAGGAATCGCATCTCCAAATCCCTAAATTGGAGAATTCGCCATACAATTGTAAGTAGAGTATTATTTTGGTATGAACAAATAATTGTGTTGGTTTGTATACTTGATTTGTGGCAATAAAGTAATTCATATTTGTGCGTTACTATGATTCTTATCGATTTGGAATATTGTATACGTTTGGATATTCTCGAATTATGTTATTCATTATAAAAAACTACATGCGGTAGTTTTATGCAAGTATACGTTTGGAATATTCGCAAATTATGTAATCCATGTTGAAGCTACATGTATGTAGTTGATTAATTGAAATTCATGCAAGTTTGGGGTTTTGCTACTATGCCATCATAAGGTATATTTTTGTACAAAAATCATTTTGTACGTAATTGGAACAAATTTGGGTTATTATAGTTCATATGAAACTATGTTGAAATTTTGGCACCATGATCTATGTATTAAGCCATGCTTTTGTACTAGAAAACTTATTTGCAAACTTATAAATATGACTAGGCTATGATTGATATTTTGCATAATTGAAATCCATGATAGGTCTATATTGTTAACAAGAATTATATGATGACATATGTGGTACATAGCTAGGTTAGATTCAAAATCCCATTTGCAAGTTTGCATGACTAAAGTAAAAATCATGATTTCATGTTAGAAATATTTATGCCATGGTTATGTGAATAGATTTAAAATCATGATTTAGTTGAACTATACTTTTGTGTTAGTAACAAAAGTAAGCACCTTTGTAAACATGTAGTAATCTTATGAACATGATTTGCTTATGTTTGACATTATGCCTGAATAAAAGTATAGGTTTATGTTGTAGTTAAGCCTATGTGTCAATAGTGATATTCTTAACTTAACTACAAGTTTACATGGTTTGATTCATGTCACTTATGCTTTATGACCAAAGTATATGTTACCACTATGCAAGTACACCCGTTTCTATTTTGTAGTTCCAGCGTCACATTGCAAGTTCATGCGTTCACATTCCCCTTTTTGTGTATGTAATCACGCTTTAAGCCTCCCCTTTTTCTCATGGCTAAGTTGGGCTTAAAAAGGCTAAGCCCAACATATATATAATAAACGGACGTGTTAAACGGGGGAAAATAACGTTGGGTTAAATTTATTAATAAATGAAAATATAAAGTAGAAGGGCCCAAATTCAAGTATGGGTTGGGCCCATGATTGGTGTAACCTTTACACCATTAACCTAATAATGGGCCGCAAATATTTACATATAAGAAAATAAAGAAGAAAGACAAAATACGTAAATGTAGAACATACGATGTGTTTAACCCGAGGTTGGATTGAGTTGTGGTGTAAACCTGCCCGGAACCGCCCGACTGTCCAGTAGTCACAACAATACCTATCCAATGTGGGAGGTTAAACATGGAGCCCAATAAGGACCCGAGGTTAGACTGAGTTGTGGCGTAAGACTGCCCGGAACCAACCGGCAACAGGCAGCCACAACAATACCTGTCTAATGTGAGAGGTCAAGGCTTTAATAAGACAGTTAAAGCTGAGTCAGGATTGTTAGGATTAAGTGGACTAAAGACTTAATCAAAATGGAACATGCTAAACTAAACGGACTGGTGGGGGTTAGGTTAGAAAACACTTAACCAACTTAGCATGTTGGCTAGAGATAGAAAACCTAGTAACGGGGGACCCTTTTCAGCAGTAACCCTAGAAGGTGTATCATGATACCCTGAAACTAGGCAGGGTGGGGCACGATTACTGGGCTGATCGTAAGAGGTCAAATCGACGGCGGTGGTGTAGCAGTGTAGGTTCTAACGGGGTGCGGGCGTGCACACACTCCGGCGCAGAAAAATAAGGCACTGGACACCAGTAGCATACCTGTGCATTCTAGGATTGTGTCGGGCCGCCACCATGGGACTTGATACACCCTATGGTGGGACCAGCATAGGTAACTACAACATCGGGGGCCGTAAGACACATGTAATTATGCGAGTAGGAGTCGATCATCATAGAATGGATCACATCACCCTGATTATGGGGTGCCAGTTGGGAACTAGTTTATATGGTTTCAGAGATTAACATGCGGTACGATAGTATATTCGACCCTAGACAACTTAACCAAGTTTATAGTGCTTTCCCACTTCTTGTTTATACTTATCATACCCAGTTCTTTATTCATAGACAGAATAGTCCTAGACTTACTCAGGCTTTATGTCTGACTCTACTTTTCTTTCGTCTTCTTTTCTTCCGTTCCCCCACCCCCCCAGGTCCACAGGGAGGGAACACAGCAGCTTGACCAGCCTTAACATCCAACTTGAAGAGGAGAAATGTATTGCTTGGACCTTTTCGTTTTGAACTATGGCTTTGGACAACCACTATGGGACTTTTGCAGTTTATCTATGTTTTATTTATGCTTCTTTAAATAATGTAATCAAGACAGATTATGAAGTGTTATGCTATGTTTTTGGAAAAGATGTAAGACAATTATGGTGATGTTGATGTAGCACGTATTTGCTTTTATGAAATAAGAGTTGTTGTTTTTCCGCTGTTTACAAATATGTGTTCTTATATCTGTCTTGTATATCTATGACTTATACTTATAAACCTCCACCAAAATTAGGGCATTCCCTTTGAGAGTGACCCTAACAGAGGTGGGGTGTTTCACAACGTATCAAATAACAAATAATAAATTAAATCACAGATATAGACTAGGCGAGACAATAATAACTACATGAATAACTAATCAAAGTATACGTGCTCATACAGTTATATAGAACAATAATAGAGTTTATAAAAGTGATAAATATACTCAAATTGGTATGCTGTATCTAATAAGAATACACAACGCTATTAAGACGCCACAGTGCTACACAGTGGAATAAATAATAAGAATACAAGTACATATAGATAAAATGTAGTCTCCTGCTTATCCAATTGCGCATCTCCGAATAATATCTATGCCTGGTCTGCTCATCAATATCGTCGATGAGCACCTAAGGTAATAAGAGGGAAATAAAACCTTGGGTCAGACAAAAGTCTGGTGTGAGCGATAAACAAATCTCAAAGTACTGTAAAAGTCATAATAGTATATACGACACAGAGAGTACAAAGACTTATACGTGCTCTGTTCTTACATTCACAAAGTTAGCACATATTACATAACGGTCGATATGTAACGTACCGTGTTTTCGGCGGTTAGATATTTAATTTATTTTTTTAAAATTGTTTTGGAATTTATATATATTTTATCGTTATTATATGGGCCTCAAAAATGATTTATTTTTCAAACGATCTCCGTTTTCGATGAAACGAGTTTTATTGGAACACATATTGTTAGTTATTATTAGATTTTTAGTTTGAAGCCAATCGGAGTTGTTTTATCGATGCGCACAATTTAACGGTGAACCGGTAAACTAAAATAACGACATTGTGCAAACATAGTGGGTTTTCAAGGAATTAATTTCGTTGGGACCGGAACGTCAAGACATAGCAGCGTATTCATTTCTGTTGTATTTAGAGATCATGTACGTGAGTGCAAATTTAACGAACCACATTAAAAAGAATTATAATTCAACAACTGTATCAAACCAAAATGAAATGACCTAACTTACCCAAAACAAAAACTTACGAGACAAATCACATGCCTATCCCATGTTCTCTAAGCCACCTGTACACGCACATATGCTCCTTTCTTTTCAAGTATAAACACATATGACAAATGCTATGCGTTTGACTACCTGATCTATGTGTGCCTACAGACAACATGACATGCACATGGCTAATCGAATTAACCTGCCCCATATTCAACCCAATATCGTACCCTTGCATTGTTAAATCAATAAATTTACATAGCCTAGATGAAAAGGAGCGAATACACAGCCTACCAAATGAAGTATGCTCCTACCCCCTTTGTCTTCAAGCCCAAAGTAAATATATTTCAACCTCTATTTTTGGTTATCCTATATATATATATATATATATATTATATCTACTTATATGTCAACCTAGTGTGAGTCAAATGGTATGGTTCTCTTCTAAAAATTATGTTCAATGTTTAACAGAAACACGGTAATAGGTTTTAAACTAAGGTTTAAACTAACTCAACATTTATACAAACATATTGGCACTTATATATGTGAATGTAATAGATGTAAGCAAGGGTTTTTAGCATCAACATGAGTTGTTTGTTTGCAAGATGATGGTGTTTACATAACATGAAGTTGCAGTGAAAACTAAACATACATAAAACTGTTTACCGTAAAATATTAAATAGAAATTTTATATAAGGTTTACTCGCTAACTTTCTAACAACATGATATAGTTATCATAACTTACATTAGACTAGAAAAAGTAAAGAGAAGCTTAGTTTACTCACCGAAATGCTTTCCTATTTCTTTCTAGAAAGAACTTCAGTTTTTAGTGTGATCTTAGTGTTTGTTTGTGAAAGAAATTGCAGGTTCTTGTGTGGTATTTGTAGCCAATTCTTGTGTGTTAAAAACCATTTTCCTCACATGCTTTCTACAGTGAATGTAGATTAGGCTTACTCCTCTTATCTAGTTCCTACGCCATGTTTCAAGGGGAAAATATGATGTAAGAAAATATTCGTTTACTAGATATTTTAGCCAACGAGTTTTGTCCTATGTTTTCCTTCTAGAACCAAACCATAGTCAGCCCATGCTTCCATTAAATGCCCATCATTTCTACTTCTTTTCAGCCAATATAAAATGGTTTTATTATCCATTAAGTATTGAGATATTTTTCTAAGAAGAATTAATTTATTTGGCTACTTGTATTGTTGGGTTTTTAGGTAATGAATGTTACCTGTGTTTAGTCTATTGTTCATGGTTAAATCTCATTTATGATTATTGACTTTACTTCTCTTTTGTTTTGTTTCCCATGCATTTCCTTTTGATATTTTACTGCGGCAATTCACCAAACAGTTTGTGAGCATGTCCTTTTGTAGGTTGAATGGCTCATTTGTTTTACCTACACATATATGTTTTACTTTACAGACCCTTATTTGTTTTCATGGTCCTTACATTTTTCAAGTGATAAAAATGCCTCTTCCATACTTGAATTTTGTTATCACTTTTATATGTGCACATTTAATGTTTTAGTTGCCATATTTCCATTATGCATTCATGTTATGATTTATTGTAAATCATACCTATGTATGTTGTTATAATTTCAATATGTTATCAAGTTATGATTTTAATGTTGCATACTCATCATGTTTTCAATATTTTAAAACATACCCAAATATACACATTATTAGTGTATATATACACATATATCTTTACACATATATTTATAATTGTTTAAGTTCGTTAAGTAAACATATTTTATGATTTAATTACCTTATTAAATCAATATTTATCATTAACAAAGGCTAGCTAAAAACTGGGACATTACATTAAATGAAGTTGAATGAATAAATTGGAAACTAAGAAAACAAATTCCAATACCATTAATTTAATGATTGAAACTTGACTTAAAAAAGAAAAGTTTAATAAAACTTGGAATTGAGTTATTAAATAAACATGGATTCAGGAGAATTGAATAAAAGGTATTTTTGCAATGAGAATCAGACTATGAGATGAAGATAACTAATGTGAGAAATCAATTAGTTATAATAAATTATAACTTGGCTAAAATAGGATCGGTGAATTAAAATTATGAAAATTAATATGAAATGAAAAATGCTTGAATTCAAGTTGAAACGTCAATAAATGGAATGTTGATAGTTTAAATTGAGCTCGGCGCCTATAGTTTGAAAATGTCAAGTAGAACATGAAGTAAACTGAAATGAACCCAATTCAAATAGAATAACTAAATATGACTTGGAAGAATAAATCAAACTGAGTTTGATTGAAATTAAAATTTGGACTCAAATGTAAATGGAATCATAAATTAAAAATTTAACCTGGAACTTGAACTAAGTAAAACTTGACTTGTTTATAAGAAAGATTATATATATATATATATATATATATATATATATATATATATGACCGTGGATGTTTTAACTATCATTAGTTAAGAAAGAGAACAAATTGATGGATGAATAGGTGAATTTGAAGTAAGAAGTAAAATTGTTTATAGCCAGTTAGAAATACAGATGCATATGATTAAGCAGGGTTATTGGTGGAAGCAAATATGTGAGAATAATATGGAATGCCCGATGTTGGCTAGCTTTTGGATCAAGCCACCAAGATTCACGCGTATGTTCACTACTAGGTATTACTTGTAGGAGCCATGAAACCCCAATCGTGGTCACCAAGCCTGAATGGATCATGACACTATTGCTGCCCCCCGATCGTGGATCCCTACCACGATCCGATCCGTCCACTCAAGCACTCCACGATCTGATCCCTGAAGCTGAGAACTGAAGGCCACGACTGAGTCATACACGATCCGAAGATGAAGGATCTTGTGCCACCTGTCCATAACTGCCTTTTTGAACATTTTTCCATCAAGCTACGAACCAGTCCGACATCATCGGGATTTGTGCCACGTACGACTGCAATCCGCCTGCAGATATCACCCATAAATAGCCCAGAACTTGGCATTTTTCAGGATCCTTTTTTGGGGGAATTCTGAGCTCTGATTCCACCATTATCATATCTCTATTATTCCTATTTAGGGCTGTCTTGAATTTACTGAGTGAAACAGCATTGTAAAAGTGAGGTTGAGAGGTAAATCGTTGATTGTACTCGAATCTTAAGTATAATCATAGATATAAAGTGGACGTAGGCTCGTTAACGCCGAATCACTATAAATCTTGTGTCTTTTCTGCTTTTCTTGCATTTTTCCTGATATTAATCTCTGCATATTAGAACAACTCGGGTGTTAGAGCCACTTTTGGATCTAACATTTTGGTGCTTTCACTGAGAAACCGAAGTCTCAGTATATTGGATTGTTGCTCTATTGTTTGGACATTCAAGTCCGAAGAAGATAGTCCAAAACTTAACAGTTTTGATTTTTGAAGATTCTAGTAAAGTTCAGATACCATGGCTGGAAAGAAGTCTAAGGAAGTACGAGCTTCGCAGGCGAACGAAGCTGCGAACGAAGCAATTGAAGAAAGTGCGCAGGACCGGGTCGAAGTTGAGCTACAGTCCTCAGATCGTGAGGAAAGGGGTTGATCGCGAGACGAAGGAGGTACCACGAACCAAGCAGCCAAAGGAGTCACTACCCGATCGCAGGACCACGTCGCGATCCCTCCTGCACCCATCATCACGATCCGATCCCAGGGGACTACCACGAACCGACGCCAAGAGGGTACCACGAGCCATCAACCTAGGGTGACCACGATCCGAAGTGATAATCAAACTACTACCCGACCAGGGAAGGAAATTATGGCCCTTTCCGCTCGTGCTGGTACTTCTGCTCAACCCGGTCCGAGTTCCTTGCGTATAAGAGAAGATGAAGACGACCAGTTCGACCCTTCTGCCCCAGTTACCGAAGGACATATGTCTCGCATACTTGAAGCATTGGACAGGCAAACTGATGAATTAGCCGCTCAAAGGTAGGAGAACTCGTTGCTGCGTCAAAATATTACTGCCCTAGGCAGACGAATTGACGATATTCAAAGGCAGGTTTCACCACCTCCAGCTCACCCTTTCTCCTTGGAACATACGTCGTCATCTGAAGAACCACGAAGGAACCGACGATGGCCCCCATTAGAAAGTGCTGAGAACATAGAGCAGCTTCGATTTGGGTCACTTCCATCTCGGGAATAAGAGGCACTTAATCAGGGAATTAGTAACCGCAACTTAAATGAGCCCGCTCTACCCCCGAGGAACGTCGTTCCTCCTGCTCGTCGCGTGATCGATCGTGGCAATAGGGGGCAAGGAAGTTCTGCTCAAGGCCCAGACTTTGCAGCAGCACGTCAAAGAAATGCTGGAGGGGGCCGTCGGGCAAGAAGTGCTGACCCCGAATCTACCCTGACACATGCAGAGGTTGAAGCAATGATTTGGCAAGTCATGGTAGATAGCCGTGGACAGAAGAACGAAGATTTGGGTATAAATCATAGTCATATGCCTTTTACTAACGACATACTGGATTTTACATTCCCGAGGCGCTTCAATATGCCAACCATGAATCGCTATGCAGGCAGGACTGACCCAATCCAGTATCTAATGCGATACTCCTGGTCAATGAATGCCGCTGCAGCTACAGACGCGGTAAAATGTAATGCATTCCCTATATTCCTGGAAGATGTGGCGTTATTGTGGTTTACCCGCTTGCCAGCACGGTTAATATCCAGCTTCATGGAATTGAGTGAGAAATTCGTGAACCAATTCCGTCTTCATGCCCAGAGGTCTAAGAATGTAACTGAGCTATCCCTTATTAAACAACGACCGGACGAAAGCCTGAGGTCGTATTTGGATCATTTCAACTTGGCTGTCATAGAAGTCAGAGATTCGCATGAGCAAACTGTGTTGATGGCCCTGATCGATGGAGTCGACAAAGATAACGAGTTTGGGAGATATCTGGCCGGCAAGCCACCCCTGACCATAAAAACATTTTATGAAAAAGCTAATGTTCGCTTGCGTCAGGAGGAGATATACGCTAATCGAAAAAGGAAGGCTACTGATAAGGAAGATATCCAAAGCAACGTGGCTATCAAGCAGACGGGAGATACCTCAGGAAAGGTCGAAGTTAATGTTGGGAACAAGAATCAAGGAACGGTCGTCAATCGGGGAATAATACAAACAATAATCGGAAGAGAAATCGAGGGAATGACTCTCAGAGAAGATCCTGACCCAGACCATTTGAGAGCTTCACACCGTTAAATGATACGTTGGAGAACATTTTCTTGGATAGATATAATGTCCTCCAATACAAAAGGCCTCCTATGAGAGATTATACAGAAAAGAAGCGTGAAACTGGGAAATTCTGCCTTTTCACCAGATCCATGGTCATTCCACAAACGAATGTCAACATTTGAGAGACGTGATTAAAAGGCTGCTCTGAGAAGGGAAGCTTGATGAGTATAAGGTGGCTCCCAGGGACAGAGGGCAGGCCGTACTGCCCCAAACCAGAACCAAAACCAACCCGTTGCTAGACCAACGACTCAACATAAAGGAAAGAACCTCATCATCAACACCATCATCGGAGGGCTTCACCTGGCAGGGCACAGTTTCAGAGCTATGATCAATACGTAAAATGTAGCTAAACAGCACCTCGAAGTAGGAGAATGTAGCAACCCCGAGGATAACGCTCCGGTTAACCAACAAAAGACGATGTCTGATGACGTCATATTTCGCGAGCGAGAGAGTATTGGAGTACACTCCCCAACTGAAGAACCATTGGTGATCACCGTCACCATCGGTCCAGCTATAGTTCATAAAGTATTGGTAGATAATGGGAGTTCAGTCAACATTTTGTTCAAGAAAATATTTGACCAAATGAAACTCGAGCCGAAGGACTTGAAACCATGCGAGGGTTGGATATGTAGATTTAATGGAGCCTCGACCACTCCAATGGGATATGTGGAACTATCAGTAACCCTTGGAGAAGGAGAACACCAGAGAGTGAGGAACCTCCCCTTCGTGGTCTTGGACATTGAGTCGCCGTACAATGCCTTCTTAGGCCGACCAGCCCTAGCCAAATTCTGGGCCTGCATTGCACCCTGGTGCCTGTTGTTGAAGTTCCCGATGGATGCCGGCATAGGCATAATCAGAGGAGATCAAGTTGTTGCACGAGCATGCTACATTGCAGAGTTAAAGTTGCTCCTCAAAGGGAAAGATGTAGAAGCAAAAGGTGGTTCTTCCCCTCCGAGGGAGGAATCGTTGTAGCAACTAAAGAAAATACCTCCAGGAGGGTCGCCCAGAGAGTTGCCCAAGGACATAGATCCCAGAGAGGATGAAGAGCCTAGGGGCAGAATGGCGACTCCCAATGAAGCGATTGTGGATGTACCAATCGATGATAGTGACCGGAGAAGGTCCTGAAGATCGAATCCTAGTTGGATCCTGTTCGAGCCAAAGAATTAACAAATTTCCTGAAAGCTAACTTGGATGTATTCGCCTGGACCCATGCGGACATGTGTGGGATATCTCCCTCGATTATGAGTCATTCGTTAAGCATTAACCCGAAACATCTTCTTGTCAAGAAGAAAAGGTGAATGCTTGGTCCAGAAAGGTCTGCCGCCTTGAAGGAAGAAGTCGAAAAACTGAGGAGTAGTGGATTTATTAAAGATTCGACGTACCCTGACTAGATTTCAAACCTGGTTTTGGTAAAAAAAAAAAGGCCAATGGAAACTGGTGTACGTGCATCGATTTTTCAGATCTAAACAAAGCCTGCCCAAAAGACAGCTTTCCGTTACCTCGAATCGATCAGTTGGTAGATTCAACCGCGGGTCATGAACTTCTTTCTTTTACGGATATCTACTCAGGTTACAACCAAATCCCCATGCATGTCCCAGACCAACAACATACCAGCTTCATTACAGATCTGGGATTATACTGTTATGTGGTGATGCCTTTCGGCCTGAAAAATGCTGGTGCCACATACCAGCGATTGGTGAATAGAATGTTTTACAACCAAATCGGGAAAACGATGGAGGTATACGTTGACGACATGTTGGTAAAGTCCAAAAAATCGTCAGACCATACTGCAGATTTAGCAGAGATGTTTGAGATTCTTAGGAAATACGGGATGAAGTTAAATCCTTTGAAGTGCTCGTTTGGGTTAGCATCTGGAAAATTCCTAGGATTCATCGTCAGCTCGCATGGAATCGAAATCAATCCAGATCAAATTACAGCAATTCGAAATATCCAAGAACCAAAGCAAATTAAGGACGTCCAGAGCCTCGCTGGAAAGGTGGCGGCGCTGAGTAGGTTCATCTCCAAAGCTACAGATAAATGCATCCCGCTTTTCGAACTAATAAAGCGAGGCAAACAAAACTTTAAATGGACTCCCGATTGTATAGAAGCGTCCCAGAATCTGTTGAACCATTTGGAAAGACCCCCTATACTGTCTACGCCTGTGGATCACGAGGATTATTTGTGTACCTGGCAGTGTCATCTCACGCAATCAGTTCGGCTTTGGTAAGAGAAGAGGATAAAGTACAAAGACCGGTGTACTATGTGAGTAAGAAATTGGCGGCCGTAGAATGGAATTACCCGAAAATAGAAAAGCTTGCGTACAGTTTGTTGATCGCATCTAGGAAGCTACGCCACTATTTCTAGACTCACCCCATTACTGTTTACACCGATCACCCGCTTAAGCAAGTCCTGCAAAGGCCAGAAGCATAAGGAAGGTTGCTTAAATGGAACATTGAGCTGAGTCAATTCGACCTGAACTTCCAACCCTGAAGGTCAATAAGAAGGCAAGTGCTTGCGGACTCTATAGTAGAATTTACCATCCCATAAGATGATGTGGTAACTGAAGAAGACGATCTGCCAAAGCTACTCCTTGACCCTAATGCCTGGAAACTATACACTGATGGAGCTAAAAATGACAGACGATCTGGTGCCGGAGTGGTTTTTGAAACTCCAGAGAAATGGCTAATATATTACGCTCTTGGATTAGAGTTCCACGCCACTAATAACGATTCCGAGTATGAAGCTCTAGTTGTCGGGTTGAAGCTTGCAAAGGAATTGGGGATAACAAAGCTAGACATCTTTTGCGACTCCAATTTAGTCGTAAACCAGGTCACTGGAAAGTTTCAGGTTAAGAGTCCAAGGTTGATTTCATACTTGGAAAAAGTGAAGAAGTTGTTAGATGGTTTTGATCACCACAGCATATCTCATATCCCTCGAGCAGAGAATCAAAGAGCAGACAAGTTAGCGAAGATGGCTAGTTCCGATAATCCAGAAGATACGGAGCTATCCCCGATTGAAGTACTACAGTTCCCTAGCATAGATCAGATGGAAGTTGATCCGGTGAACCTGAGAGGGTGTCATGGATGACCCTTCTAAAGAATTTTTTGATGAGTGGAACGCTTCCAACAAAGAAAAGCGAGAGGCGTGCAGTTATCCGAAAGGCTTCCCGATATGTGTTGCAAGGCAATGTCCTATACAGATAAGGTTTCGAGGCCCCTCCTCCGGTGTATCGCCCATGATGACATCAAGCATGTGCTGAAAGAGGTTCATGAAGGCGAATGTGGCGATCACACCGGGGGGCAAACGCTGGCAAAGAAGTTATTGCGATATGGCTATTTCTAGCCTACCATAGACAAGGATGCAGCCAAGTTTGCACGACGTTGTGATGCTTTCCAGAAATTCTCCAAGATTCCTAGGGCGCCACCTAATCAGTTGAAGACAATGACAAGCCCGTGGCCTTTTGCTATGTGGGGAATTGACATTATTGGGAGCCTCCCCATAGCAAAGGGCGGAGCAAAGTTCGCTATTATGGCCATGGATTATTTTACTAAATGGGTAGAAGCAGGGCCTTTGACCATGACCACAACCAAGCGAGTGATCACCTTTGTCGTTAAGAACATTATATGTCGGTTTGGGATTCCAAAAGTCATCGTAACCGATAATGGGACCCAATTTGACAACACCGAGTTCCAAGATTTCTGTCAGAAGTATCACATCGAGAAAAGATACACCTCTGTGGCACATCCGCAGTCGAACAGACAAGTTGAAGCGGCAAACAAGGTGATCAAATCCATTCTAAAGAAAAGACTGAAGAGGGCCAAAGCCATGTGGGTTGATGAATTACCCCTGGCACTATGGGCCTATAGAACAACGTACAAGTCGGCGACGGGTCACCACCGTTTTCCCTTGCTTTTGTAACTGAGGCGGTCATTCCGGTCGAGTCGGAAGTACCATCTCATCGAACCATTTATTATGATCCGATGACCAACAACGAGTTGCTCCTTGAATCCCTGAACATGGTTGAGGAAAAAAGGGATGAAGCCGACTTACGTGCCCTGAGGCATAAACAACAAATAGCTCGGTATTACAACAAAAGAGTCCGAGCTCGAACATTTGAACCCGGAGACTTGGTTCTGAAGCGCGTCTTTCCGCCCCCAGTACATATGGGCCCGAAATGGGAAGGACCGTACTCCATTTTATGAAAGCTTGATAATGGAACCTTCAAGCTAGCAACCATGGATGGAGATGAAATCCCCAGAGTGTGGAATGCCCAGCATTTGCGGCTTTATCTGACGTGAAATTGTCAGTTTTACTCTTTTGTTTTCTAGGACCATGTAAAAAGGCTCGACTTGCCTAGAACAGTCTGGTTACTTGAACAAAAGATTATAAAGTGGACGTAGGTCATGATTCGACCGAACCACTATAAAAATATCGCGTGTCATTTACCTTTACTTCACCATTTCTTATCCGCTCTTTTATTTTGATTAATATACCATTACCATTTTGAAGTTTGCATTAAATTATGTAGTAATCTCAAAACAGCTGATGCAAAATGCCATCTATCAGATCGGAAAGCTAACGATAACTAAAGCTCTAAAAGGTGCAGCGAGGTAAATCACACTACTGCTTGCACTCTGACTCTCGAGATTAGAGAGGGAGTATAAAGGACACAAAGATACCGTCCCCAAGGCGTGCAGGTGCACCATGATAAAACCGCCTTGATAACACTCTAACCCGCTAAAGGATCGGGAGAGTATAAAGGCGCTAGAAACTTAGCGCCCACAGAATTTCTGCCCGCTGAAGGATCAGTGAGCAGACTAAGAACCAAGCTTGAACTCTAACCTGCTGAAGGATCGAGAGAGTATAAAGGTGCTAGAGACTTTGCGCCACGAGAAATCCTATCCCCGCCTAAGGATCAGGAAAGCATAAAGGCATAGTGGCATATGCCACCAAACGATTCGAATCCCTCATTTCCGGACATGGGGGAGACCAAATATGACTCTAATCAATCGCCAATAAGCCCTGGCCAGGCACTATAATGACGATTGATTGGGGGAATATATGTACAACACTACAAATTTACTTAGTGCACGAACTTTTCAATGATTCTTACTCATGACTTCAATATGTAGTTCTGATTGTTTCGGTTATGATTAATGATTATTACTCATGACTTCAGCATTTAGTTACGATTGTTTCGGATATGATTATTTAAACTCTGCAAACATGATGAACTTGCAGGAACACAATGGCGCAAAAGAAATAGATTTTCATTTACTAAAAGCAGATCTACAAGAACAAGAAGCTAAACAAAAGTGAAGGCCACTCTCACCACTACATTTTCTGGCCAGTGGAAATCCTAAAAGCTAAAATATGAGCTAATAAGTGCATTCTATTTACGCTTGGGAGATAACTTTGATTTCTTTTCCTTCATCTGTTTCTCCAACTCCTCTTACCAGAGCGGTCACTTTTCTTCCTCTTCCTCTTATCAACAAGAGGCTCCGAGGGAGGACTGGAAGGTTGGGAGGCAAGTTGTGAAGTTATTGATTTGGAAGAGAATATTATAACCAACCCCGTCTTGGGGTCGATTTCAGAAATAGGGGTCATGAACACAGGGTCCTGTTCCCCCTTCTTAAGAACCAACTGCTTTTCTTTCCTAGCCTGTGTGTCAGCCAAGGTTTCACTATCACCATCCTTGGCCTCATCTATGATTTCAAATTCCTCTTCCTCATCTCCATGACTGCCATCTGTGTCATGCAAAGCCGCAATAATCTCAGCGTCTACAGGAGCGCCGGTGCCGGATTCCATGGGTGCTATCGTGACTTTCTCACTTGTTGTGCCCTCGGTTTGCTTTGGAATCTCGGAAACTTCAATATCAGAACCCAGGGGGACATCAACTTTCTCTGCCAGTGCCTTCCCCTCTGTACCTTTTTCGACCAATTTGGTACCTACGCCATGAGAAGCAAAGGTTAGTGAATTAGGAGGAGATGCGGCCATGTCAGTTGTCTGTCCCATGAGACGACGACAAGTTACGATTGCTTTGATGAACTGTAGAGAGAATATGGAGATACCTTCAGCCAACTCATCTCCCAGATTTGTAGTGGTGGTCCCGACAATTGGAGGGGTTGGAGCCAAGGGGATCAATGGATCATCAGGGTTATATTCCTCAACTTTAGAGGTTTTAGGCTCCACCACCGAGCTCGAGCTTTTGCCAACTTTATCCTTGTCCTTGAGCCTAATCTTCTCCCTCTCGATCTCCTCATGTATTAGGCGTCTACCTTTCTCCAAAGCCTCAGGTTCTTCACCTCTAAGAAAGGTCTGCATCAGTTGGTTTTCGTCAATCTCATCGACCATCAATCATCGCTTCTCGCCTTCGACAATTGCATCCCATACATTGGCCAAAGTAACATGATAGTCCGGAATCCAAGAGATGTCTCGAGTCTTGATGACTTGACCAAAGAAGTCAAACAACAGTTCCTCAAAACCAGCTATATCTTTCTCTTTTTCATCGAGCTTATCAGCAGCAGCAGTGGCCGATTCAAGAGCATTATTGGCATTACCTTCAGCGAGAGCTACACGCTCCTTATCTTGGGCAAGTTGGTCATTTAAAACTTCCTTTTCGTTTTTGGCGAGAGCGAGGTCAACTTTTAAGCTTGCCCTCTCTTTCTCCCAGGCATCTTTCTCAGCAACAAAGAATTCCTGTGCTGTCTTCAGTTCAGTATTAATTGCCCTGAGATCTTCCACTTCCTTCCTCAGGGCCACCCGTTCCTGGCTGTTTAAGTCAAGCTCACAGCGAAAACGCTCCCTAGCATTCTCCAGCTCAGACCTGTAATTCTCTGCATCTCGCTGAGCTAAAGCCAGTTGGGCATGTGCATCCTCTAGTTCTTTTTCCATTTTGCTCCTAGCCCTAGCATCATTATCAATCTTTACTCTAGCTCTGGCTACTTCCGTCTCCATCTGGTGGATGATAGTAGAAAGTGTAGCAGCATGCTTCTTCATTACCCTGTATTGTTTAACCACATGGCATACGTACCCTATCACCACTGTGTCCCAATCCTCGGGGACCGGTTCAAGATCCGGGACGAATATCATCCTCTCAAAGAAAATATCAGGGAACTGTTTTCGCAAGCGCTCTAGCCTGGCCTGAATTTCAGAACTAGGAGCAATATTCTGCGCAACGGTGGTATCCAAGTCATGCTCGCTAGAAGAAACATGAGATGTATTTCTCGTCTCTACGATCTTACCCTCATCTTTGTTTCTGTCCTCTGGTTTGTGGTGTATTTTAGAAGACTGGACATGAGAAGGAGTACTCTTCGGAGGGGTCAAATATCTAAGAAGTTATTTGCCCCCGGCCGGTAACGATGGACGACTGTGAGGCCTTTCAGAACCTTGCTTTGATGGAGATCGAGATTGTGTGGAATAAGGTTGATGAGAATCCCAGGGCCAACGACTATCCCTTCCCCGACTATCACTATGAGCATGTTCGGGATCTGGGAGGAGGCTAGGTGTACCCTCGCGAAAGTAATAGTAAGAATAAGACCGTTTGAGAGACATTTTTCCTACAAAAGAAACAGGTGCATGTTAAAACTATGAACGACAGTGGTAAAAGAGAGTTATGGTAAATGGTGCATGTGATTTGTGCATCCCGTGAAATCCCCTTTTTTAACGGACCAGGGCCCAGAGTTAGGCTCGTTTGGATGACTTCTTTTTCTCCAACTAGGGCACTCGTCTCTTCGGAGATGGGAAAATTTGGTTCCCCTATGAAATCTTCCTAAGTATAAATATCGCCTGGTAAAGGAATCTTATTTAATTCCCTAAGTATTTGTTCCTCCGTTAATTCATCTTGAGCGACAGATCCAACCGGTGATGAAGTTCTTAAGGGAGACCGCCCTTCAGAGGTCGGGACCTCCTTTGATTCGTCGACTTGCCCCTCTTCTCCTTTGTATACGTTTAAATCCTCGTCATCCTGATTAACCATTGGTGAAGGACTCTTGCGAAGGGTAGTTGTCTTTACAGCTTGAGAAGTTCCTTCTCCCTCAGTTGGAGGTATATACTTGTAAGGTTTTCAGCTCGCTCCAAGTCCGAATCTTATGTATAAAAGACGGTGTTTATGAAGGTTCACATCGGTGATACATTTCTTAATCCTTAAGAAATCTGAGTTACTCTTGAGAAGGCGGGACATTCGCTCTTTATATATCGATCCTTCCGTTCTCTCAAAGTTGTGATCTGTATGGAACAAAATGATTTGTTAGCACTGAGACTAGGCATTCGAATTAAACACGGGAAATTAAAAACATACTCGCTTGTAGCCACTTCCTCGCACATCCAGCTTGGTGTTTTATATAAAACCAGTCGGATTTGATATCCCCTATGTTACTATAATCATCCGTCACAACATTTCTGTTGGCAACTGATTCGAAGAAAGAAAAACTGGGAGCTCCTGCGGAACGATGCTTGAAATGATAATAGAACTTCAGATCTTTAAGGGTAAGTTCGGTCTGCAGAATCTCCATATAAGCAATATACAGAGTATACAGAGCCGCATAGGCATTCGGATGGAGTTGCATGGGGGAAATGTGTAACTGTCTTAAGAGATCGACAACATGTGGAGGAAAAGGAGGAATAGCCCCTACCCAGCACACGAGTTGACTAACAGTCATGTACCCCTCTGGGGCAGAATGAGGTCTATCTTCGCTTTCTGGAACTTTCACATCGTCCCAGAGAATTCCGTGTCTTAAACATATCTTCATAAGTTTTATATAGTCTAACTTAGAGTGTAAAGAATCAGTGAACTTCTCTATTTCCTTAACATCCGGAATTTCATCAGGAGCTCGATCATCCTCATCTTCAAAGGATGTGCCCTCAGAAGTCGTTGACTCTATATCGGTATCCGTCTCATAATCAGGATCGGATTTTTCCTTATCTAAATCTGAAGAAAGCACATCAGGGTCATGATGTACTGATGTCTCTAGTTCAGTGCTCTCCTCTGATGTCTCAGTCACTTGCTTATCAGACATGGCTATGTTGGCGAGTAAAAATTAGAACACAAGTTACCTGTTCTCCGTGTGTGTAAGTGCAAGTGTGTGCCTGTGCATACATCAAAGAAAAGAATGAAGTCAATCAGATAAGAAGTTAATGGTCGTTGTATGCTATTAAGTTATTTTGTTGTTCAGTCCGGAAAGTTCATCTCGAAGGCTCTAACCTAACTGTCCATTGGCTTATCAGAGTTACATTGTATTTTTTAGTCAACATGTGTATCGAATCGTTCGTCAGACTGGCTCGTGAGAAAGCACCGGATCGCAAAGAAGCATCGGATCGGGGAACGCTGAGGATCTTGACCCATTATTCTCTACCTGAACGGATCGTGATAGACTCCCCGCGATCCATCTTACACTCTATGTCCACGAACCGGCGTTCCTTTATTGCCACTACCCAATCTTTCTCTATCATTGCGACTCGATCCGTTGTCTGGTACTACGCCATAGTTTCACCCTGACCCTTCTGTTTCCACGATCCGAGCCAAAGCCCCGTCTGCAAACCGACCCAACCTACTCCTTCTCCTCTCTTGCTTCTCCTCTCCATCCATAAATCAACGAATCCAAACCCATTACCATCATCGCCTAACCCAAAACCTCATCACTACCGTTACCATACTGGCAAAAGTTTGAAAGAAATAAGACTGAAATAGTAGAAAAGCATTATTAGCGTGATTACCTTTTTCCTATTTAAGTTAGGGAACAAAATTATTTCTTTGTGGAAATCGCGGTTAGGGTTTGGCAGGGAAGAAGCAGAGGCGGCGGCAGTATGAGGGAAAAGAAGAAGAGGAAGAAAAGGGAAAGGGGGTCAGCTTATATAGGAAAAACGTTGGCCCTTCATATTCCCATTTTTGTCGCGACTCGATCCATGGAGGTCCACGGACCACGAGCAGCAACGCAAGTCCAGTGAAAGTTAAAACGCGGCCCACTCCTCTGGAGACCCATGGTTGGAATCGGAGAGCCCATCGTGGTCCAGTAGAGGATTCATTTGATCACAGGATCGCGACTAAGGCCATCGTCATGAATCGTGTTGTATGCCAGCGACCCGAATTCGCGAGTGAAGACCGGATAGAAATTGTGAAAATGCTTGAAAGATTTAGGACTTACTTGATGGATTTATCATAACACACTCTGAAGCTCGGAAAATGAAAGTTAACCAATGAATAAAGAAATAACTTGAAGATCCAGTATGATTCTTATACCAGTCAAATAGCGCAACTCCCCAAAGAAATACGACATTTCAGACAGACACGACTTTTGATTTACATCACTTCATGAAAAGATAAGTTTGTTATTTCGAAGCATGTTCCATCCTTAATAAAACATACTTCGAGAGGGCAAAATGTTGGCTAGCTTTTGGAACAAGCCACCAAGATTCACGCGTATGTTCACTACTAGGTATTACTCATAGGAGCCATGAAACCCCGATCGTGGTCACCAAGCCTGAACGGATCGTGACATTATTGCTGCCCCCCCCCGATCGCGGATCCCAACCACGATCCGATCCATCCACTCAAGCACTCCACGATCCGATCCCTGAAGCTGAGAACTGAAGGCCACGACTGAGTCATACATAATCCGAAGATGAAGGATCTTGTGCCACCTGTCCATAACTGCCATTTTGACCATTTCTCCATCAAGCTACGAACCAGTCCGACATCATCACGATTTGTGCCACGTATGGCTGCGATCCGCCTGCAGATATCAGCTATAAATAGCCTAGAACTTGGCATTTTTCAGGATCCTTTTTGGGGGGAACTCTGAGCTCTGTTTCCACCATTATCATATCTCTATTATTCCTATTCAGGGCTGCCTTGAATTTACTGAGTGAATCAGCATTGTAAAAGTGAGGTTGAGAGGTAAATCGTTGATTGTACTCGAATCTTAAGTACAATCATAGATATAAAGTGGATGTAGGCTCGTTAACGCCGAACCACTATAAATCTTGTGTCTTTTCTGCTTTTCTTGCATTTTTCCTGATATTAATCTCTGCATATTAGAACAATTCGGGTGTTAGAGCCACCTTTTGGATCTAACACCCAAAAAAAAGGTAAATGTTTAATTCAATATGGGATTTTATGAGCCTATTTAGCAAGCCACTTGGCTTTTTGATTTTCTTTTTGATTAAAGAGGGTACAGAGAGGCATTTTATAGTTGTACCGATCAGCCCATACAAAGGAGGTGCTGGCGAAATTTTTCAAAAATTTAGAAAGTTAGAAATTTTTTCAATAGTTGTGAAAGTTTTTGTTGACAAGAAGTTAATCAAATGTTAAAGATTTTTCGGTGGAGTTGAAAACTAGTAAGTTGGTTGGATATTGAAGTAAGCGTCAAGTTGCATGAGTGAATGGTGGGAAGTTAATGCGATATTGCTGTTTTACCTACTTAGTAATTTCGAGGACGAAATTCTTTTGAGGGGAAAGGAATGTAACGTCCCGTATTTTTTGAATATTTAAATTAGTTTATATATTGGATTAGTGATATAAGTGGAAATTTATATTAATTAAATAAAATTTGAACATATAAATATATATATATATATTAAATATAAACGAGCTCGAAATGGTGCGGTAATTTGTAATATTGAGTTTTGAACTTCAATTGAGTGCACTGAATTCATTATAAGTTGGAATTCGCTGAAACAAGAAATATTCGAATTGTTAAACTATAATTTTGTAATAAAAGAGAAAAATTGAGATTTCGTATTTTACATTGTGAGTTATGGCCAAATTAAATTTTAAAATAGTCGCTATGGAATTGTTTATAAAACGATAATTATTTATTTAATATAATAAATCAATTTTAAATCAATTTAATATTGGTTTAACTGGGGAATGGAATATCGGGTTTTAAAATTTAAGTTAGTGTATTTTGAAATTTATGTGAATTCAGTGTGAGTAGATATATGATAATAGTAATTTATTTGTTATTTCGTATTCAGTCAAATTTAATGTCAAATCATAAATTTAATTTAATATCTTTTGTATATGGTCGAATTAGGATACAGAACACGTTCCAGTGTGTTTAGAATAGTGGTAGAATACTTGAAATGTCATTTGTTACGTTTAAATAGGAATTCGAAATCAACATGATATTTTAATCAAATTTTCAGCAGTTCAAAATAAAATAAGGTAGCCTAACAATATATATATATATATATATATATATATATATATATATATATATATTACAAACGAAGTAGACCTCTATTCCTGTCAAACGAAGGAATTCTGAGCCTACCCTAATATAGCTGCTCGTTCTTTCAAAATCACGTCCTATCTTTCCAACTTTTTCTGCAAGCCTAAGTAGCTACTCTCGTTCTTTCAACTCACTACTTTTCTCCTACCATCAACGTACGCTGAAGCCTACTATTTTTTCCCTAACAACGCCACATGCCAACCTATCAGTACCAATTGAGTTCGACGTTATACTTATTGGGTAAAAAAATTCACCTATAAATGAAGCCATCGACCCTTTGCATTTCATCCCAGCCCACAAATTGTTTAATTTCTTTTCTCTGTAGAAAACAAGCAGATTCACTAATACAAAATCGAAAACAAAAAAAATCCCCAAATAAAATAAAACAGAAAGTGAAATCACGATTTAAATTTCCCGAATCTCGACTCAAGTTGGGGGATCGCGGTTAAAAAAAAAATTGGCCAGAACCTTGAAGCTCGATCAAATGCTGGCGACGTTCGCAAGGGAGCAGAAGGGGTGGTCGGGATAATTTTTGATGAGGTTTTGATGGGTGCGAAGTGTAGAATGGGGATTACGAATTTGGCATAGGATGGAGTTCCGATATCAGGGAAGTCGACGCTGGATTTATTGGCAAATGGGCGGAGTTCGATGGTTTGATGGATGAACTTGAGGGAGTACGATGTTTGAGAGATGGACTGGCGATGTTGTGAAGTCCGACAGTGTTTATTGGGATAGTAAGAAAACTGACGATGAACGTGATGAACATGATTTCTGGAGTGGTAAGATTTTTTTGATTTTGGTATTCGACAGTAAGTAATTTTGATTGTCCATTCTTTTATTTTTGGGGTTAATGAAATGGTCAGGGAAGAAACGGTTTGGACGATGAATTGGAGAAAACAGGGGGGGAGAGTTCAATCTATTTGTTTTTGTGAAGTACTAGAGTTCGAAATGGTGATTGTTTTTTTATAGTGGAGTTTAATTCTTTGATGACAAACTGGGAGTATTGAGGGGGTTCTACAGTGGTTTTTGGTGAAGTTTGAACTGCGTCGATGACAGGAAGTTAGCAGTAAGTGGTATGTCATGGATGGTGAAGGGGTATAGACATTGTGAAGACATCGATAGTTTTGTGGTGGTAAAAAGGAATGATAACTTACTACCGGATGTTTGGCAAACTATCGGAGTGGGATAATGAAATATTTGGAGTTAATGGCAGTCGATGATTTTGGAGTTTGCATTATTATTGGTCGAAGCCGTAAGGTAATTTTGAAAATTTAAATATATAGAATAATTTATTTATTTGTTTAAAATTAATATGATAATTAATCAGTAAATAAAATTAATAATCGTAGGAATGAATTTATTCAAAATAGTTGAAGACGATTTGTAGACGCGACAACTCAGAAACTTATAGGATATTCAACTAAGGAAAAACCAAGGTGAGTTCAACTCACTCGGTTAAATTATTGGGAACTATTTTTAATAGTTCAAATTTAATTTATTGTTTGGATGATAGTTGATCGATATAGAATTATAATAGTATATATATATATAATATTATACAATAATATTGGTGATTGGTGATTGGATATTCCCACAGTACCATTAGCGGATGATTTCCACAATATATATAGTGGGATGACCTTCTATACCGCGTTATCCTGCCTCGGAGAAGGACGGGTATTATTATTGTTTGACTAACATCTGTGGATGTAGGAAAACTGGTTGGAGGGATCCAACTGGATTCCTCAACATTTATTTATATTGTTTTCACATATATACTGTTATATGATATGATTGATACCCTGTGATAGTTATGATTTATTTGGATGTGTAAATAACCCTGACCCTTGTTTTTGGTATTTGTGAATTCCCAAGATAATATTATGAAATATAAAAATGTTAAAAGGGAATTTTAGATATTTATTTAAAAACCAAATTTGTAAATAGAATTGAAAGTAAATATGAATATTGAATTTTTAATTATATAAGGAAGTGGATTATTACTTTTAAAAAAGGTTAATTATCATATAAATAGTAAATAATAAAGAGAAGTATTTCTATTTCAATAAAAAGGTGGAAATCAATTATTATTTAGCTAATAATAATCAGAGCAATAATCGAGTAATTACAATTCATTTAGTGAAATTGTTATTCACGATTAAGGTGAATTAAGAGAATAAAGTAAGTGATGTGAGAAATAGGAATTGGTAGAAGTAAGCTAGAAAAGGGGTTTGAAATGTTAAATTCTAATTGAATTTAAGTAGAACAAATTTGAAAAAAAATATATAATATAGATTATATTTAAGAATTTTACATATCGTTTATGAATATTATTATTTGCAAATGATAATTATATACAAATGTTTTAGAATAGAAATTATAAATAGAATTGAATGGTAAAGGTTTATTTTAACAAATTAAATAAGAAGTTGATTTTTCAAACAATATTTATCAAGAAGTAAATTATTATTATTATCATTTGAGAAATCAGAAAATAAAATCTGAGTATGAAGATATATGGAAATTGGGTTTGAAATCAGTATTGTTAATAGATGGGATCATTTCCAAGTTCAGTGGAAATTATAAATTAGATTATATGAAATAGATCTAATAATAGAAGGGATAATAGAACTGGAACTTGAAATTACAAGTTGGAATCAAATCGACAAATTTAGTCAAGAATGGATATTAAAAGTTAATACTCACGGGTGAGGTGAAATGTGGTTGAAGCGAATATTTTGCAAACGAGAATTTTTGTAGGAAGGTAGAAAGGGTTTTTAAAATATTAATATTGATTGAATTGGAGATGAACCAAATTGAAAATATAATATGGATTATATTAAAGGATTTTATATACAGTTTATAAATAATAAATATTATTAGTAAGAATTGGCAAAGGTTATGTACTAATATTATGAATAGAAGTTAGAATAGAAATAAATAAAGCTTAGTGAAATAAAACTAGAATGGAGTTTTAAACGTATACAAATGTTTGTAAAAATTATTTATGGGTTAAAGACTTGTTAAAACCTAGTTTACAAATGTAAACGGAATTGAGTTGGGTAATGAAAATCTATCGTTACAAGAAAAGTCTTGATTCAATTTAGAAATAAATATTTAGAAAATGTTTTGCAAATCAAACCCTTAAGGGAATATTTTATAAAGGTTGTAGTGATGTTTTGTAAATGTTATTTATAAGAAAAATATTCAAATAGTTATAATTTGAGATAAACATTTCATTTAAAATGGTGATTAATATTGAAATTTCTATTCGTTTAGAAATTAAGGAATGAAGTTAATGGAATTAGAAACTAACCGGAGATTAGTTGAGATGAATAGTTTTCTAAGTATCGATCTGATGTTGGTTTCGGCCTTCGGGTTAGGGACTAATGACCAAGATGAGAAGAACGTTATTAAGGTATTTTACAGATGAACTGGTTTAAAATATTCGTATATACTAATATAAGAACAGAATTGAGTATTTCAAAGTGTTGGGAAATTGAGAAGTTTGATTAACGAATGATTAATTAAAGAGGCAATTGAATCAATAAATTCAATTTTCTTTTATGGATGAATGGTTGTTTTATTTTATAGTTAAATACCCAACTATCAAATCTGGCCTAAAGCGGTTGTTGGTACGGAAAGACCAGGATCGAATTTCTATTCGAAAACCATTCCGACCAGCAAATACGTAAACGTTGAATATATCATACGCTGATCGAGACGGAGCATTCAAAGACCGTAAATCTTTATAAAGTAGAAGAACTACTTAAAATCTCTGGTTTAGCGGCTAGAGATATACCGTGGTTCTGCCATGGTTGGGATTTACGGGTTGCTAGGACTTCTCGCTACTAATATATACGGTGATTCCTAGGATGTGGTAGGAGGGTGCCTTCGGTTTGTCCAGACCCAGGACAACTTGTATGGAAGAATATATGACAAAGTATTTCCAAAAGAATCACGTACGTTGGTTTTTACAAACGTATTTCTGTTAGTGGCGGAGAAGGGCACTTCTCTTAGCTTAACGACCAGAATATTTTTGTGGATGTCAATTAGTGATTTGGCGGATCTGACGATGTGGCATTCAAAGTGAATGGTGGCCAGATGTTCCACAAGAATATAAATAAATAAACAACTAAATTAATTATGACCTCAAGCCTCATTAACCGGGAAATGACAAAAATCGGGCAGGTAGCATGGCTATGTGGGTCGCCCCCATTAGGGTGTATTGTCACCATCTAGAGAATATTAGTATTTTCTACTTCTTTTTGCTTATGTATCTCCCGGGAACGGTTATGTTGTTAGCAACCGTAGGTGACAATATATTTGATACACTCAAGAGAAATGAGTGATTAGGCATGTATGGGTCGGGTTGCAAGACGTTCTTGTTGAACCAAGTGTATTTCTCTTTAGAGATACACTATCGGCGGGTGGTTCCATACCTTGTCATAGTTGGAAATCCAAATCTCCAATAAGCGCACGCTGTTTTGATTGTATACTATATACGTAGAGCGTGAGATGCAAGCGTTCTGCTAGATACTATTTATTTGTATTTAGACACTATTATAATATCATAATAAGATATTGATTTCAAAAATGTTTTGGGTTATCGTAAGGTAAAAACCATCTGTGTTTATGTGTGGATTGGTCTTACGATTATCCTTTTCTTTCGAAATGATTTTAAACTTTAAAATCAAGTTGGATGCTACCAATAATTTAGTGGGTTTTCTCATGCTGGTTCACCAGACTGACCTGTGGCTTTTGTAATGCTCTGGTCAGACCCAGTTGGGTAAGACCAAGTTGTACAGGTTCAGGATAAGATAAGAAATTCCAGGAGACGAGTTGAACGAGTTCAGACGTATGATTCATATATTCCGCTATGTGCTGTAAACATGGACAGATTGTTATAAATGTCCAGATGAATTGAATGTTCGCTTTACTTTGATAAATTGTAAGTATTGTTTCAAGTTTTCCAATAAAGATTTATTTCTGTATTATATTTTATTCCACCGCGATGTGAGACTGTTTATAATTGATGTTCTTCTTCTTTCTTCTATCCCTAACTTTCTTTCTATTTCTCATCCTCTTACTTCTTTCTATTAGCTTTTTGGGATTTCGGTACTTGAATTTAGACATGGAGTGTATAAATGTCTAGATTCAAGATTCGAAATTTCTGGATGCTACAAAAACAGATAATAGTAATTTAGCATCTCTCGTCAATAAATCGAGTATAGCTCGAGTGCTATCATACTAGTCCTAATCTCTGTGGCAAACCTATTGATGGAAACCATCGACAACTATTCCTGCAACCATTTGGAAATAAAAAATAAAACTAATCGATCCATCTCATTCAGCTATCGCTAGCTGACATTACATTCATTATGAAATGAATGCTCAACCATCCCCTTCTGATGAAGCCGAAAGCAAACAAAACTTCTTCCATGTGGAACCAACCATCTTGGTCGGATCCATACTACCTCACCTCAAGGTATGGAATCTTATCCAGTAATAAGCACAAGCAACGTTCATTAACGAAATATCAATTCTGAACTGGTACAACTCCAACTCGACAAAAAAGAACAACTACATTTCCTATACATGCATATTGGAAATCTCTTGCTCGTAGGAGGCCAAGAATTTCAACGTTTCCGCAAGAAATGGTTGAGATACCTCTCGAGGAACAGAAACCTTGGTGACATGACATCACCAATGACTATAATCCTCTTGCTAATAAATATTGCCTCCAATACACCAAAACATACTTTATCATCATCGACTCCAAGTCGGGAGTCGAGTACTCTTTCTAGCACGATTTCGATTATCGCCTAAAAAACGATAACTGCTCATTCAAAAACACACCACTCAAACCACCCATACAACCAAGTGAGTGTTATCACCTTCTCGTTCCTGCTTAGAATGAGAAACCGATATACTCATGGGTCAACCTCAACTTCCAAACAATCGAAACTCTCGTAGGACATATATTAACATCCTACTTGAGACGATGTGACCCAAGCACTTCACTTTTCTCATTGAAAAGTGAAATTCCAATAAACTGACCAATAGATTGTGTTTTCCCAAAAATCGCAACGCCATCAACTCTTCTTTCTGTCCATAGGAAAACAAAAATAAAATTGAATATCACATGTGCAACTCTTCCAAGTGATATCTTGGAACATGATCCGGGAAATCGATGAAATATGTCGACTTGCCGGTTAGCTTGAATGACACCACCAACCAATCAAAATCAAAGCAGCATATGAAACATTGTAGTCGGCATATGCCAACCAAGTACTTTCAATCGTAAAATCCCTTCGGGATTCCCAAATGAAAAAACATCCATAACTAGATCGATACGGAACTCAACCCAAACACGGTGGCAGTCTAGTAACCTCATCGAATGTGCCCAGATACTCTCAGGATACAAGTTCATGTAATGACTCACTACTAGAGATTTTTCTCAGCTCGTTGTCGTCCGCTCATAAGCGACTCGCTACTGAATATCTACATCTCAACCCACTGTAGCTAAATCGAAGATGACTCACTACTGAAGAGCTTGTCCTAGCCCACTATCATCACCAACATCCTTTCAATACAACCGATATTATGTGTCCTTCTAGTAATTTAACCGGTAAACTTAAATATTAATTCTAGTTAATCTTAACAATCGACAAGAAAACAATTTACCCAACATGCAACCATGACTCGATGAATTTAAGTTTTGATGAACCCTATATACTGCCATGTATAGATTAACTATGTCATAGCACTCTCTCATCTCGAGGCCTGGCATTAATTGCAATGGATGCTGCAATCACTTATAATATTAATTTTTGATGAACAAACACGATATGTTACAAACATATATAATCTAACTGAGCCCTCAACACGGTAAGTCACAATTAAAAAAAAACAAATCAATTCATGAGTCTCAATCTCGTTCCATCCATCGTATCAAAAGACCAAATAAAATGATTAAATCTTGATGCCAAACTAAAACACGTATGGAAACTCCATTGATGGAAACATATATCAAGTGATAATTTTACTTCCTTTCTCTATAATTTGTCTGGAAAAAGTAGGACAGACCTCTATATCGTGCACAATCTCAAACATCACGAGCTTAATCATCGGCTCTCCAACAAACATTCCCTCGGAATGGAATAATCACCCTGCGAGTCGATCTAATAACCCGTCCACAAACTCCGAACTTCAGAGTGATAAAGGAGAGGATAACCATACTTTGATATCACATCGAATTCAGTCATACTCTCCAACACAGACATATTGCCAAAATCGGATTGATCACCTCCGTCTTTGAATCCATCTTGTAAACAGGTCCATCCTCCATCTTTGGATCGGCCACTAAGATCCAATGTTACTCCATTTTCAAATCTATCGTCAAGCTCCAATGTTGTTCCGTCATCAAATCCATCACCGAGCTCCAATGCTGCTCTATCGTCGAGTCCATTCACGCTCTTTGAAGCTCCTTCATAAATATATCTTGCTTTCTCGAGTCTACTATCCTTGTGCTTTCAATTGATATACACTAACATGTGCATTCAATCTATAATCACCCCAAACTTTAACGAATGAAATATTTCCTAATACTAGATCGCCTACGAACGACCTTTTATTCTAAATTGAGCAAACAATCCAACAATGAAATCAATAATCATCCAAATTCCTAAACTTGCATACAAACGTCCATAATAGTAATAATACATCAAATACAACTTATCAATAATAGTCAAGGTGAAATAAGTGTCCAAATATCCAGTGTCTAACAATGGATTTAAAACATCACGTAAATGGGTAAAAGCGTGCAATCAGGTAAAAATGTGACAATTAGGTTAAATCTACTTAAATCACTATTTAATCTTCTTATTTATTACTTACCAGGTTCGACTATCCTAAATATTACGTTTTATAATTAGAAAAATGTTTAAAACATCAAATTTATACTATATGGACAAATACCATCCAGTGAGAGATAATACCACCCACCTTAACCAAATCAGCCCAAATTATCTCTAATGCGTAGAGCTTGTCCATACGAGTCCAACGCACGAAACCGCATCCAAATCTGACCTCATACGCAAAAGTTATAACATATGTATGTTTCACAGATTAAATAGACATATAATTACAATCCACTTAATTACAAAATTACTCATAGCTCCTTCTTCTCCAATCCAGTGTTTCCTCTAGGCCGATACATGTAGCCTACAAACCCAAAAACATGTACATCCCAATCACTGGTACCATGCTTCGCTCGACAAACTTACATACCGAAAGCGCCTATGCGATCTACGAACAAAATGCAATGTTTCCACACCTAAACCAAGATTGTATGAGCTCCCTATAAAACATGCATTAGTAAAGTCATGGTCCCAAACAAATGTCGTACGTGACATTGATGAGCCGCACCATTCCATATTTTGATCGAAGAGACTCCTTCATGCCACGAGGTCAGTGCTACCAATCCCAAGAGCTCTCGTCCACCCTAGCATTGGAAATCAAAAGCTCTAACCTCGGCCATGGAAATGCGAATTCCTGAACAGTGATCATGCTCTTCAAAACTGACATAGATGTAAAGTTATCGAAGAATGAACCTGAATAACTTGGTTTCACGATTTTACAATAAGTAAATCAGGAGATAAAGATTTCTGAAAAATAAATGAAGTGGTGATCATTCTTTTTGTTCACTGCAATATAACAGTGAATCAAACAAATGGAAAAGAGAGGTTTTGGGCTTGGCAGTCACTATAGCAATAGGCAATACATACCATTTTAGTACTATTTATTCAATTCAATTTCAAATTCTGTTTATGAAATCAATGTGCATTTTAGCTTGCCATGATAAAAAGACTAATCCAAATGCTATGAAACTTGACTGCAGGTATCGCTTCGGTGGTATGGTTCCGATGGTATAAGTTTCATCATAATTCAAGGTAGTTGCCAAAAACGATAGTTTTACGCATATTTCGAGATGGCTTTGACCCTAAAATCCTCCGATCTAGAAATATAGCGATCCTTATATTTTTATTTATGCAATGAACTATACAAACTCGATGGAACTAGTCTTAAGTCCCGATTCAATCATTTGTGAGAAATCCTATTTTGGAAATTAAATGATTAACGATTAATATTTAAATACTTAATCGCTAAAATATAAGTCGTTACATCTATCTTTGATATCAAAACCCATGCAACCTTTGTAATTTAAATTATAATAAGCCTATTTGTTTATGACCATGTATGTCTTTTCTAGTTCAATGAACACTCAAGAAAATTGCCTTTGATTTGATAGGAAACAATCACATTTTCGGATCCATATTGGTGAATCTATCAAGAATGTCCCAGTAGGAAGGTACTCTACTGTGTATAAGCATATATCATATTAAGAGCCTCTATTAATGTAACACCATGCAAAATATACCGTAACTAGACATGTATAACTTAAGTAGTAATAATTAATAATTAAATATACTGATATTTTATACATGGGAATTTTTCCATGAAAATATTAACATTATATTTATGACATGATTTTATCCGTTTACATATTTTATCTCTCGAAAACGAAGTCCATATGAAGAAGATATGCTAATAACAAAGTTTGAATGTAAAATACGAATAAGAAATAAACGTATAGATTTGAATTTCAGATAATGGGATAAACATAAAATAAAATGAATACCAATTACATGAAAGAATATCAGTATTTAAATTCATAGTTGTGTGTGTGTGTGTATATATATATGTATGTACGTATGTAATAAGGGGACACCATTTTAAAGAAAGGAAACAAATCAGTCAACACTAATCAACAATTAAAACGAGAACATGAAATAAGTTCACTCTACCTAACCCAGATTGTGGGGGGTCGACTGCCCTATCAGGAGAGGGGTCGACCACCCGGTTGATCGTCCTCCTATAAGAAAACTCGACCAATTCGTGTCTAGGAGTGAGGGTATTGAGATATTTTAGGGTTTTGGTGTCAATGGATGACTGAGATTTTATATTTAAATACAACGGTTCATACACACTTTGGTACCAATAAATAGAGCCTTAGCCCCTACTTCGGTCACTATTTTTTAGGCTTTCTTCCTTCTCTTCTTCTTTGTCTCAGTTAGTGTTAGTATCCAGTTTAGGTTATGGTTAGTTCTTATTCTTTTCTCCCCTTCTACTCTATTCTATTTGTTTCTATTTTAGAATTACCATATCTAACATCTATAATTTTAAAACCGAAGAAAAATTGGAGAACATTTGTACGAGGCTACAATACAGACCTAGACACTACACCAGAAACGACCTTCTTCAACATAAAAAGAATGCTGGCATAAGCCCAAAATTTGTTGGCACAGGTCTTTGGCAACACTTTTACTGTGATGCAATTTTCACTGTTGCTACAGACCTCAAAGGCAACATTTTGACTATCTACGACAACATAACAAATATTTTTGCAATAGAACCCAATTAGGGTCTATAGCAACATCCTTAGGTTTCTATAACAACATTCCAAAAATGTTGCTATAGATATTAACTTTCTTAATTTATCTTGTAGGCCCCACAATGCGGGACTCACTAAGCCCATAATATGGGACCCAGTAACCCCAGGACCTAATCTAATCCCATCAATACGGCAACACCTTGGATGACAATTGCAACATTATTTCAGGCAATAATTATAACCCGGTGGCAACACTATATTAAAGCTACTACAACACTACTCTAAATCTATTGCAACGCAACACTAAAACTACTGAAACACCATACTAAAGAGATATTAAAAGCTACAATATCACATGGAGTAATACAATATCACATAAACACTTGCATAATACACAGTACACATCACTATTCATGTAGCAGTACACAACATAATTCATGTCAACAACTCCAAAATATCCAGTGCTAACTTAAACGACTATATAGCTACTGAAAAATATCCCTTATGCATAAGAATTCATAAATGAGACACTAAAAGCTAGTGCCTCCAGTCATATTTTCATTGTTACTGGACATGGTTGCAGAAATTAGTTTCTCCTGACTGATGTTCAACTCCAGGTTAGCATCACCTAATTTTTTAAGAGCCCAAGCCAAATTCTCTTGTACCTTCTGATTTACCTTGGATTCTAGTTTTGTTTCCATTTCTTTGACTAGGCTTTGCCTTAAGTTCTTTATATAAGCATTTGTTAGAGCCTTGACTAATGGTTTTTCACACTCTATATGCTTCCTTATAAGCAAAGGACGACCATGAGATCTTCCATTCGAAATTATCATTTCAACAGTATTTCCTCCTTCGACACTGGCCATTTGCCTTTGTAAGTAAGTCCTACAAAATAAAGCTTCATACAAATTACACTACAGTAAATGCAAAGAATGCAACAAAAGCTTACATATGGAGAGAAAGCATAAAATACTTACATATGAAGAGAATGCAACAAATTACCCTATAGTAAATGCTTACATATGCAACAAATGTGTACCGCAAATGCAGAGAAAGCCACATTTTGGAAAACAATTTGTTTATGTGCATGTAATTAGAAAACAATTTGTAACATATATACTGGTAAAATCTGGGGAAAAAAACAATGTATGTTTGCAATCAGACATCGTCATACGTTTATAAGCAAGTAGAAGACATATGTATTACCATATTCATAATGCAGAGATAGCCACTTTAATAGTTTTATACAACTCAGACAGAGTTAGTCCTCATGTCAAACATATGTATAACCACATTCGTATTGCAAATGCTTACATACGATAGTTTTATGTAGGTTGGTCTTATGGAAGTTATCGTAAAAGGTAATAAATTTACATGGAAGGGGGGATGTAAGGATTTCTCTGTCTGTATTAAAATAGGTAGAATATTTGTGTATTCTAATTTTTATGACTCATTTTTTGATTTCAATGCTACTTTATTACCACAATCAACAAGCGACCACTGCTCTATCTTCATTCAATTATCTACTAGTACAACACAGAGACAAGGGAGAATTCCATTTTAGTATAACAACACGTGGTCGAATTTAAAGGGATACAATGATTCAGCAAAGAAAGCCCAAAACATGGAATAACCAAAGGATGTCTTTATCGACAGCCATAAATATTTTATGACAAAAAACAGATTTAAGGACAACATGTTTCAATTAAATGTTACATGTATAATTAAGCTATGGTTTTACATGCCTATCCCGATGACATGGGAATAAATGTCAAGAAAAAAGTTTCAAGTGCACAAATTTCATGAAAAAAGTTTCAAGTGCACAAATGTCACAAATGCATGCACAAAGCACAAGGTTACTAGTGCAAAACTTAGGTTCAACAAGTGTTTCAAGGACAGTTCAAACTTATGTGCATGGACAAGAAAAGGTTCACATAGCTAAAATCCAAACTCAGGTTCAACAAAGTGCACATGAGAAAACATGCACATGAGCAAGACATGAACAATGTGCAGCATGTACAAAATAGAACAAAATTATTACTTACAAATTTGTACTTCATTACTAGAGGATTAGACACAGTCACTTCCATCTGTTCTCTTACAACTTTTAAGAAAAAGTGCTGCATCAGATGGTGTCTTCAGATACAAGTTCAATAGATAGTTTAGCATACACTCTCTTCAGTTAAAAAGCATCTAGACTAACTACTTCGTTTCACTAGCTACCACGACGCTCATCTAGAAAACTATACAAAACTATACAATACAGAAAATAATAGTAATTAATAAACAAATGTAAAGCATCACATACCATCTTATGACAAAGCCGGGCGAACGACTTTGGACCAACGGGGGGGGAGGGGTGTGTGTCTTGATATGACTTACGATTATCAGAATTTTTCTTGCCTTTTTTCTAAAAAATACACAAAAAATAAAGTACTCGTTTATCTCACAAAAAAATACTCGTTTATATTGTGAAATAAATAATATGTACGTATACCCGAATCTCATCATCTTCCCAATACCTCAAGAGCACTTTAAAGTCCTCTGATGGAATGTTGTCTGGCTTGTCTTCTAGCCTCTCCTCATCGGTTTCATAAGCTTTATAATAAGCTGTTTTTTTGCAACTCTTGTAACCCCTCCAACAGTCACGCATAAACTTTAACTCCAAGTTTTCACATTCATCGGGAATAATATACCGCTGCTTAAATATAAATCAAAGATTAAAAAGAAAAAATAAATCATAACTTAGCTACATTATAGTTAATAGATCAACATTACTTATTAAATTAAAATTCAGCTACATTATAGTTAATAATAGGTTACCTAAACATAATCCCATAGAGATTTCTTCAACTTTTCAGGAACATCCAACCAAGATTTATACGTAAGTGGCACAAACATTTTCAATGTTCCTACATAGTAGCTCAGTTCAGATATTACTTTGTCATCATCTGAAACAGGTTGGAACCATTGGTTTACCCCAATTACAACTCTTTTGTCATACGCCCGTGTTTGAACATTAAACATCTTTCTTTGACCTCTGAGTCTTCTAGAAACTTCATCTTTAATTAAAATGAAAAGTCCCATCAAATAATAACATAAATCATAATGTAAATTCCGTACTTAAATATTAATCCTACTGTAATATTAAATATTATTATCTCATCTGTTTAGTACCTACTTCAACTTCTTCATTTTCAATGTCTGGCAAGACATTAGCAGCAACATCCTTATTTTCCATACCACTTGCACTAGATTTTGCAGCATTTTACTTTTGTCATTCCCGCAGAGCCAAATAATCGGTCATTGTTCCTTTCCTTCAACATCCTTTTCAGTTGTACTTATTAACAAGCTTGGGCTTGTGCTTCTCAACTTTTCTTTTTTCCTTTTCCATACCATTAGTTGAATGAGTTTGTGGTCTACTAACAGGGTTGGGCTTCTCAAATTTTTTAGTTCTCTGAATTGTATATATATAAGTAGGAAATAAGATTGGATTTTATAGTTATTATCTTCATAAGCAGAAAAAAATAAGACATGTAGCTACCACACACCTTTCTTGGACTTTATGAAGTATCATCTTCACTATGCTCATCATGGTCCGGATTATATTACTCACTATCCACATCCTTCGGTATCTTTTCTTTTTTTAATCCTTTTTTGTTTGCATTTCTCAAATCAGCTAAAATTGCAGGCACACCTAGAGAAGCAAGAAGTACGTTGTTCCTTAACAAATTCTCAGCTCTCTGTATTTCATACTCTTTTAGAGATGTTGGATGTGGTGGATACTCATTTTGAGGTGGTAGAGGTTGTAGATGAACATCCTGCAAGTATATAATAAACAGAAACATCATAGTAAGTATGCTGCAGGAGTGGTACAAAATATCCAAGTTACAATAAGATTATCATAATAAGAACGAATCTGCATGCCATTTTCATTCATGTCTTTGTCTTCCCCTGGTAGAATACATGATTCCTACTTCTTCTTAACACTTGCTAAGTTCAGATTCATTGTTGAAATGCTAATTTTTGGTTTTTGTTTTTTCTGTGTCATCTTCCTAGGATTTACTAGATCAGCTAACTTTATATTAAGCGTTTCATTATTGGTTTCTGGATTATTCATCTATGTCGACTTCCGAGGATTGTCCTAATAAGCTAACTTTAGATTCACAGTTGTATTGCTGGGTTCTTGATCATTCAGCTATGCTGACTTCCGAGGATTGTCCACATCAGCTATCTGTTTATTCATGGTTGCATTTGTAACGACCCGGATATTTCGACCATTTTAATTTGAATATGTAAATCTGTTTTAAATATTATTTTTTGAATATTAATGGATTTTAATATTGAATTCATTTATAAAACGAAGTTTGAACGTTAAATCTATAATTAATATAAAATGGGCTCGTAACGTCACGGTAGTTCATAATTTTTAGTTTTGAACTTCAGTTGAATATATAGGATCCAATATAATTCGAAATACTGTGAAACGAGAAACATCTGAATCTAGTTGATTATAAATTTTTAATGAAAGATAAAAATCGAGATTTCATGTTATAGATTGTCGGTTATGTCCAATTCAAATTTTCAAATAGTCGTTACGGATTCGTTTATAAACGGTAACATTTACTTACTAAATTTAAAAGGATTTTAATATAATTTGGATATCATTTTAACTCAAAATTGATGATGTTGAGTTATAAATCCATTTTTTTATATTTGAAGCTATCTACATATTCCATTTGGATATTTATGATAATAATAATTTATTATTATTTAATTGAATAATTTTGGATTTTAATAATATTTTATCGATATTTTTTATGCCTTCAGAATGGCCATTTTGCAAACGGCCTCAGTTTTGGATGAAATTAGTTTCATTGGAACCTTAACGTTAAATTATTATATGAAACTAAATTTCGTGGCATTCCGATGACATATGTTACAACGGTAGCCTTAAACGCTTAGTCGCTTTGTATAGCACATAACTAAATTAATTTAAATAAATGGATATTTGTGCGCAACTTGAGAAAACAATTGAATTAAGCAACGAAACGAATTCCATCGAATTCAAATCGACTTTAGAGTTAGGATAGGTAGGTAGTTTGTTCTTTTTGGAAATCGGGTATTTTGGTGTCCAAAATAACATCGTTTGGCGTATAAAATAGTGTTTTAGGAAACAGTCTTAGAATGCGATGAAACTTGCGCCGTTAGAACCGTATATGTTAATTATTGTAGAATTTCAAATTTCATATCGATTGGATTTACTGGTTGATCGCACGAACGACAAACATCTATATTTTTATTTATTCATTTTATCGATTTAATTTGGAATTTAAGAATAATCCATTTTCTTACTAACACCAATTTCAACAAAATTAATTTTATTAAATACACATTGATTTATTTTTGTAGTATTTCAAGTTATTTGGATTTATTTTGTGATCGTACGCAATTTAAATGTGTGTTGATTCACGTTTATGATTTATAAAGCAACTTTCACAAACGATCACGGAATTCGAAAAAACATTTTCCATCGTGTTCGGAATATTAATTTATTGTAGGATTTCCATTTCATTCCGATTGGAGGTCATTTGAGGTTGCTTTTGCGCGTTACTTCACATTGAAGTTTCATTAAATATTAAAATATATTAACCTTTCCATACAAAAACCCCATACACAAGTCTAACACTAATATTATTTCTCCTATGGTCAAATCGTGAATGCGCCTCCGTCCCTAACGAAACGAACGAACCAAAGATATCGATCCTTCCTCCTTCATTTTCTGAAAATCCACTCATCAAATCCACATCTTCCAGAAATCAAAAGATGTTCGTCTCTTCGAGTACTGAAATCCGACCGGCGGCTATCGTAATTAAGGATTTGTGGTAGCCAAATTCCCTCGTGAAAACGATGACAGTCTGATCGTTATTGCTAGCAATTGGAAAAAATCAAGTGGCATAAGAATCGAAGTGAAGGTGGAGGAGGCATTCGCGCATGCATGGTCAGGTTTTAATCAACTAACATTGGGGTGGCTGGGGGAATTGAAGTGGATGCCGGGGCATAGGTTTCTTTTTTCTGTGTTAAGGCATGCTAGAACGAAGGGGAGCTGATTAAAAACATAAAGAAGCACGAGCATCAGCCCAGTTTAATTTTGCTGTATTGTAACCCAAGTAACAAAATTATGAGATTTAAAATACCTAATTACTATTAAATAATAAACTAATCTAAATGCTAAATCATCACAGGTGTAAACAGAAGTGAACGCTAAGCAATATAAACGATGCTGGAAGAAAGAATTTGATCGGCCCAATTTTTGTTTAAATGTAATTAGTTTAATCTTAAAAACTTAGTTAAGGAAAATTATATAATTAAATTTATATTAACTTAAATTGTTTCTAACTTACTCATATAATTACAGAATCGAAGGAAACAAATTGTGTTACGATCATGGTGACGAGCACTATATTGTGAAGCTAATTTGGACGGCTCTGCAATCAACTAGAATTTTCAGTTAAATTAAACATTTGTTTAATTTAACTAAAATCAAACTACTTCAACTATAAATCAAATCAAAGTGAGTATAACTCACTCAGTTGTCCTACTTATATTTTATATAAGTTGGGTTTATAATTAATGTGCTATGGTTGCTAATTGTTGAATGTGTGTTAATTATATATATTCATATATTGAACAAACCGATGAAATTATACATTGTTTAATTTCAATTGAAAACCAAATCGTTATTTTAACAATTAGAACCAACTGAGGTAACTTACCTTAATGGTCACTTTTAGAGTAATATAAATGTGTTAAATTAAATGGTTGATTTTAAATCACTGTTATTGGTATCGATATATTGAATTGAATGATATTATAATGAGGTAACATATTTGGATGCAGGGAATAACAGGTTGAAGGAATCCAAATGGATTCCTCACCAGTAGTTGATAAATTTTATATATTATAATATATGTTGATATACTGAATTTGTTATTCAGAAACGGACAGGTTAGAGGAATCCAACAGGATTCCTTATTGATATTGATAATATTTGACAATATGATTTATTATGTTCATTTGGACGTGAAATTGGTTTATATTTCACGGTTTCATACTATAGTGGGCAATTGCCTCTTTAGTACCATCGGTAAAATAAAAGATTTTTGGAATTGATGTAAAATCGAGCCTGAAAGTTTTTGAAAAATTATATTTATATATATATATATATGTGTGTGTGTGTGTGTGTGTGTGTGTGTGTTTTATATATATATATATATATATATATATATATATATATATATATATATATATATATATATGGATTAAAAATACGATGTTTGTTTGAGAAATAAATGTCGAACTTAAATTTATGTTTTTTAGTTATTTAGATTATAAATGGAAATTCAAAGATATTACTAAATAAATGATCAAATGCTATATAATTGGTTGTACCAATGAATTTAAGTATAATGATTGTGTAAAGGACATTAAAATATCATAAACTAAATTTATAAGATTATAAAATATTGGGATAGGTTAAAGGAAACATAAGTGTACGTGAATTGATGTTGAAAAGCTAAAAGATGAATATTTTGGTAACTAATGAATGTTTTATGACGTTGTTTATAAATATAAGAAATGTGATTAATTAGCATTTCGTGAATAAGATTAGTGAATAAATAGCATTGGAAATGGGATATTGATTTGGAGTATGAATGGATTTGGGAAAATACTTAATAATTAAGTTTCTAAGTCGGTATTTGCCAAAAGAAATTATAAATGGGAATGTGTATATAAACAAAGTTATATGGGGAAAGGGTTGGGAAATGGATTTCTATAATAAAAGAAGTTGTAAATATGAAGTATATTGAAATGGAAGTGTTAACGGTTTTGATGAATAAAAGGATAATTGGTTTTGGAAATGATATATGTAATTTTTACTTACAAATGTTAAGCTGAACTATTTTGGTTAATAAACGTAAGATTTTAATTAAGATTTTTATATACGAGTTTTAAATTGTTAATAATAATTATTGTGAATGATTTATAATATTTGAAAAGGGATATTTCAAGAAATTGGAACTTTTATTGTATGTTGGTTGAATTGAGTAATTTTCGAGGTGTTAATCTGATGTTGGTTATGGCCTTCGGGGTTAATACTGAGAGATTTATTCAGATACCAATTTACGATGGGAAGTTGATGAAGTAAAAGTGAAATGATAATTGAATATCCTTATATCAAATAAGAAAAGGGAAATGTTTTCTTAATATAGTAAGAATTAGAAATTTTAATATTTAATTGACGATTTTTTAATTAAAGAGGCTAAATGATGTTGGGTATTGTATCGGTGAACTCATTATCTTTTTATGGATGAATAGTTGTTTATTTGATGGTTAATAACCGACTATCAAATCTGGCTTATACGATTGTTGGTACAGAAAGACCAAAATCGAATTTATATGTGAAAACCATTCCAAATCAGCAAATACGAAATTATCGAAGATGTTGAAGATTGAGCAATTGAGAACCGCGGATCTTCGTAAGCAGAAGGGCTACTCAATAAATTTCTCTGGCTTGCAACTAGAGGTTTTGATGGTAATTCGGTCGTGGTTGGAATCTGCGGATTGCAAAGACTACTGGCTACCAATCTATAGGGTGATTCCTTGGATGTTGTAGAGAGTGCCTTCGGTTCATCCTGTTTTTGGATGACTTGTATGGACGAATTTATGACAGAGTATTTCCATAGAATCACGTACATTGATTTCTACAATGGTACTTTTGTATGTGGAGGAGGAATTCATTTCCCTTAGCTTTAACACCCAGGGTATTTTTGTGGACGTCAATTAGTGATTTAATGGATCTAACTACGTGGCATTTAACGTGAATGAAGACGTGATATGTTCTAAAAGGAAATAGCAACCTCAGGCCTAACAATTCTGAAATAACAAAAATCAGAAGGAAAAATGACTTAGTTGGTCACTCCCAATTAGGGGATATTGTCACTATCTAGAGAATATTCATTTTTGTTCTCCTTTCACTTCTATATCTCCTGGGAATGGTTATATTGGTACCAACCGTAGGTTACAATATATGCGGCATGAGAAATGAGTGGTTAGTCATGTGTTTGCCGAGTTGCAAGATGTTCTTGTTGATCTCCAGTGTATCCCCACCAGAGTACACTGATCGTTGGGTGATTCCATACCTTGTCATAGTTGGAATCCATTCTCCAATAAGAGCCTGAGGTTTTTTATTATAGACTATATATGTAGAGCATGAAATGCATGTGTTTTGCTAGATGGTTATTTATTTTATTTAGACACTAATGTAATATCAGAAAAGATATAACTTCAAAACGTTTTGGGTTATCGTAAGGTAAAAACCATCCGTATTTATATGTGGATTTGGTCATACGATTATCCTTTTCTTTCGAAAGGATTTGATTTTAAAATCAAGTTGGATGATGCATATAAGTTTAGCGAGCTTTCTCTAATCCTAGTGTTTGCAATGCTTGGGTCAGACCGAGTTTTGCAGGTTTAGGTTAGGATGCTACGAACTTCAGAAGATAGGCTGGAGGAGTTCAAATGTATTAGTATTTATTTCCATTGTGTGTTGCATATGAGGAAAGATTATTATAACTGTCCAAGTGTATTGGTTGTATGTTGTACTTTGATAATTGTAAGTATTATTGCAAGCTCTCGATAAAGATTTATTTCTATATTATATTTTGTCCCGATGCGATGTGAGGCTCTGTTTTGTATTGGTTCTTCTTCTATTTTAATATTTCTTTCCTTTCTCAACCTCTAATTTATTTCTATTAAATATCTGGTTTTTTTATACTTGAGTTTTGGCAAGTAATACGAATTTATGTATTATTGTTGAAACTCGGCATCGAATTCCTACTGGGTCGTTATAGTGGTATCAAAGCATAATGATTAGTAATAACCTTGGCTCTGTGGTGTAACTCGATAAAAATAGGAATAGTAATATACTAGATTGAGTTTGGGTGTATATACGTGCGAGCGTATTTGTAGATTTATGTACAAATGTTTTGTATTGTGTTATTTGATCAGTTCTACATTGAATTGGCAATGGACACGATATAGTTTTGTAAAGATAGTAAATGAAATAATTTTACCAGATTATATTTTTTGTATAGAAAAGAAATAATTTTATCAAATTATTGATATATTGGTGTGTTCGATGTGTTTGGTTAATTTGAATAAAATTTAAATTGGATTATGCATTGGAATGGTTTAATATAACCAGAAGAGATTTCACATATAGAGTTTGTGAATAAGAATGTTAATACGAGACTAAATGAATCAAAAATTAGTTAGAAAAATCAATTAGTTAATTGGGTTTAGAATTGGAACTTAACTTGGTTAAGTTGAGTTAAGAATGATATTGGAATTAAATAAAATAGATTTGGAATTTGGAAATTCAATGGATAATATCTAAATAGAAATCGGTCGGATATTTACCGACTGCTGTTCAAATATATTAAACCAACATAAATATTAATATTGAAATTAATAAATTGAATTTGATTTAGTTATGTTGATAATGAATTGTTTGTTATTGGATGATAAATTGTTTGAATAGAAATAATCAAGAATTATGGAGATGAATGGATTGTAAACTAAAGATAATATATTTCAGTATTATAAATTGAATAAAATCGCATGTGAATTGAAACCGAATGATTGTCCCCAGTATTCACATATACCTTTTAAAATGAATTGATGTTTCAGGGTTGATTTTGGGAATTGGTGTAGTTATACTTGTTGATTGATGAAGTATTATTTATAATTTAATGTAATTGTTACTTGCATGATAATCTGAGTCAAGTACAGGCACCAGAAAGCCATGATGATTAAGTTTGGTTGCGTAGATTACCCATAAATTGAGTAAGTATGCTTAATAGCGCTCGTAAAAGGTACGCCTACGCGAAAATATAAATTTTGGTTTTTGAATTTTGTTTCCCTATTGTGTGGGTCGTTGTGTGTGTATATATATATACATACATACATACATATATATATATATATATATATATATATATATATATATTATTCCTACGATATCGTAGAAGTCCCTCCGTACAGGGGAGATTGTGCTGAAATTTTCTAGGAATTTAAGATGTTAAGTTTTTTGATACTTTTGAAATTTTTATTTAAAATAATGAATGGGTTTTCGATTGAAATTATATTTTTGAAAAGTGAAAGAGTTTATAGCATTTTTTTCTACCTTAGTAATTTGAGGGACGAAATTCTTTTAAGGGGGGAAGTGTAACACCCAGATTTTTCGGCCATTTGAATTTGAATATTTAAATTTCTTTTAAATAGTATATTTGGAATATTAATGGATTTTAATATTGAATTCGTTTATAAAACGAATTTTGAATGTTAAATCTATAACTAATATAAAACGGGCTCGCAATGTAACAACCCGTATCTTCAGATGCAATTTAAAATTTTGATTTAAGTTATTTTAAGGAATATGCGAATATAAATTGGTTATTTTTTCTAAATAAAATTTGAGAATAATTTTATAAATTAGTTTTTATATTTTATTTGACTCAAAACAAACTTGGTAAAATTATTAAATTGATTTATAAGCTTTGTTTTGGAAATTTTGAAAATCAACACATAGCCCTTAAAAAGTGAAATTTTGCATATGAGCTCAGAATTCGACGAAATAATTTTTTTTAGATTCATAATGACAAATCATTGTTGGGTTCCAAAGTGCACATCGAACGGAGTCAGTATGTCGTCGTGCAGAGCAAAATCATTTACTCAAACTAAGGCAGTCATTTTACAAAGGAACATTATTGAGACGATCTCAGAATTTGATTCCGTATTTTTTTGGGATTCATATCATCTAATAATGGTTAAATCCAAAGGGCCATGATTTTTGGAGTTAGTGTGTGCGCGTGTAAGAAGAAAAGGTTCGCTAAAATCGCATTTTTGAACATTATCTGAGCATCTTTGAGAATTTTAACGGATGATCAAACGAACTCGGAATTCGACGAAACTTGTTTCGTTGGACTCGTCTTCACGTCTACTACCCCGTTTCCAAAATCCACAGCAAACGGAGATCGTTTGAATTCGGGCGAGAGGAGAGAAACGGGCATATAAACGACTTCTCTTCCTTTACACTTCATTATTTTCCTCCTTCCTCTTTCTTCCACTTTCTCCAAAAATGGGGAGCTCCCTCCCAAAACCGTTGCCGCCACTCCTCCACCTGCAACCACCGCCTCCACCAGCGCCGCCACCCACCTTCGGCCACCCCTCCTACTCTCTCTCTCTCCTCTTCTCTCCCTCTCTCCATTTGTGAACCCTAACCCCTAAATTCACCACCACCCGCCACCGTGGGCCCCTCCAATGTCGTCGCCACCCACCAGCACCACCCCCCACGTCAGCCTGACCCCATGCAAATAACCCCTGGCCTTGTTTCTTCAATAACACCCAAACCGTGCATTTCTAGCTGAAACTCCACTAGGCCAAAGTTGTAGATCACGATTTTTTCTTTGATTTGGATATATGGAAGCCAAATTTTGGAGTTCGGAGCTGTTCGTAAAACGCGTCAGAACTCAACGGACCTGCTGCTGCTTTTCGCGATTTCCAGCAAATTGGTGCGTTTTTGAAGAAAGTTCACTGGGCAAAAGTTGTCCAAAATGGCGCGTTTGGGCTAGGGACAAAGTTTGGTGAAGATTGGAGGCCGTATGGAGATTCTAGAACAAAAGAGGCAAAATTGGACGACTGAAATGACAAAACAGAGACCACACGACCAAATTCTACAGTAGAAGGGTCGAGGCGATTGGTATATCTTGGGTGAGAACTTCTCACTCTAATTTTTTTACAGTTAAATATATACTAGGATGTGCTTAGTAGCATCCAGCACCTTAGATTGAAAACATGGATGTTTGGTTGTGTTTTAATGGATTTATTTGTTTGGATTTGGTTTGGGATGTGAATGGAATGGATTGAATTGGTATGTGTAGGGCGCGATCCAGTATTTGGAGAGAGATAAGGCTAGACCTTATTCCGGTTCTAGTATCATGCCGTTATGCTGCCAAAATTTTCTAAAATATGTTAGAACCATAAAAAATATCATTTTTATTGTATAAATGAACTGTATAAAATATTCATGTGTTGAAATAAATATTTTATCGTCAAAAATATAATTTTTAACGTGTATATGAATGAAAATAAATATTCAATTACAAATCAGATGATTTGTTTATGTACACTCATTTACCTGATATTGATTGGGATGATATATTTTACACATCGTCTAACTTGACAAACAAGATCAGTGTGTGTTGATTGAAACCCCGCACGGGTATTGGGATGATATTTGACATACACTAATCCCAATTGTTTAGTTGTATATCAACTGATTGGTTGACAAACTGTTGTAAGCGTTAATTATTTATATTTAATGCTTATGTGGTTGTGTAATGCACTCTGGATGATGGTTGATTGTTTATCATTGTTGTTGTATACATATGATGTATGAAATCCATGTAAATAACATTATACGGTAATTGACTGTGTCTGATTCCAATTAGAAAATAATGAATATTTTAAAATTACAAATATTTTAAAATAAGGAATATTTTAAAATAATATTCAATAAAGGACTAAAATCTGATTTTAATGTTCGAATTTGGATGGACACGAAAATATTAAAATATGTGAAGCCATATTGATTAGATATGCGCCATTTTGACGTGAACGATATTTATATCGATTTTATTCATTTTTATAATGAATATCGAAAACGAAATGATTTCAAAATCTGATATTTTGAAAATATAATCATTTAAATAATATAATGATAAGGAGTATTCTTATGTCTGATTCCAATTAGGAAATAACGAATATTTTAAAATAATGAATATTTTAAAATAATGAATATTTTAAAATAAGGAATATTTTAAAGTAATATTCAATAAAGGATTAAAATCTGATTTTAATGTCCGATTTTGGATGCACACGAAAATATTAAAACATGTGAAGCCGTATTGATTATATATGCACCATTTTGACGCGAACGATATTTATATCGATTTTATTCATTTTTATAATGAATATCGAAAAGGAAATGATTTCAAAATCTGATATTTTGAAAATATTATTATTTAAATAATATAATAATAACGAGTATTCAATTTTGATTTAAAATTGGTAATGAAGTTAGAATCATTTTAAAACGAATTTATCAATTATTTATAAGATAAGTTTTAAATGGAAATCGACGAAATAGATATTATATATATATATATATATATATAATATAATGGCCTGAATAGAACACGCCGCGCCGCGGCCGTTGGCCAATTTCGACCATTGACTTCGAATTGATATTACGGGAGATCCGACCGTCGGATTCTCCTAAAACTAGAACCGTTGGGTTCATATCAAAAAAAGCTTTCCAAAGAATATATGAGATTTGAAATCTAATGGTTGGATTTGGAATTATGACCAAATCAAATTTGGAAAAGGTCGTTGTAAGTGCAGTTCGATGACTATTAATGGAAATCGACTGAAAGGGCCTTAATAAAATTATTAAAAATATTAATAATTTGTGTAAAATCATAATAAATGATTTGGAAAGAAGTGGGATAAAAATTCCATATTTGAAAAGATAAAAATATATTTTTATCGAAATGAACTAGTTATCACCTAGAATTATAATCCAATTATTTCTAAATAAATAAATTGGATTGAGGATGGGTTTTAATATAACCAGAATTTCCAATATACGAATTAGAGTGGATTTGAATGGAAATCATCTTCGGAATATTTCGATGTTGGATTTCACGATTATACGGATATTGTTATGGAAATTTGGAAGATATATTTATATTGTTATTTCCAATACGATATTTGTTGGTTTTAGAATTTGATATTGAATATAAGCCGATATAATTTCTATTCAGAGCCTTATATTTAATATCAAATGGGATTTTGGGTTTGTCGTGACTGGTGTCTTTATTAACACTGTTCTTAAACCCAGTCGAGAAAAGAATAAATCTTTTAATTAAAATTTAGAGAAGTTTTCCAATTAATTAATATTTAATTGGAATTGAATTAAAGAATTGGATTTTTGGGTTTATCGTGAATGGTGTTTTAAATAACACTTGTTCTTTAACCCGATCAATAGTGAAATGTGATTTGGAATTTATAAATCTTTTTATTAAGATTTAATGGAAATTTTCCAAAGTAAAGTTTTCTAATTTAATTAAATAAATTGGAATGGAATGGAATTCGACTGGGTAATAATCGAAGTGAGCTTTTTTGGAGAAAAACTGTTAATATATATATATGGAATTTAAAAGGTGTTGTCGTTATTCCATTTATATTATTAGTTGGATACGGAAATTGATATCGATTATATATTGATCTGTTTTCCATGAAGATTCCATAATTAATGGAATGTGATTTTGGGTTTATCGTGAACTGTATTTTAAATGGCATTTGTTCTTTAACCTAGTTAAAGTCAGGATTACAAGTCTAACATTGTATTTCGAACTGTATTGTTGATCTCTGCTAAATATATATCTATTTGGTGGCGGAGAATTTATTCTCTTGCTTAACACCCTTCTCTAAGACGTACGAGCTTAAAGGTTATATATCGGCAGAAATCAATGGTACGGTGTAGGTTGTCGACGCGACATGTTTGGTTTCCCAAAGTTAAGCAATCATTAATATTGATTTTAGGGAAGATTAAAACTAAGTGGATTTTTGATGAATCATTAATTAGATTGAAATGAGAATGTGATAATTTAAATTATCAAATTCGGGAAATGACTGAGAATGCAGTACCACTTGTTTTACTCCAAGCGATAGTTAAATCTTTAATTAGATTTGAATGTGAAATAGTAATTAAATTTACCGATAACACCATGGTGTTAGATGTGGAGTATTACCAGTTTTGCTCCATGGGATGAATAGGTTGGGATTGGGAAATTAAACAAATGATTACTTCGGTAAGATGCGCTAACCCCGACTAGTTTTGGATAAACCTTAATTTGGTTTGAATTGATATCTAAAGGAAGATTAAAGAATAAACTTGAAGGATTTATCTTTGATAAAATTAATGGGAACCTTTCTCAAAGGATATGAATATTTAAATAAAAGAATATTCAGAATTGGAATGAGGTATATGTTGTGTTTTATAGCACTTGACTGTAAAATACGTGAGTTATTCAAAAAGGTCGGGTTTATACCCATTTTGAATAACTGATTCGACGATAAGTCGACGATGAAGACGGTGGTTGAAGACCAGAGGTCTTCACATCATTTGGATGATTACTGATGTCTTGATTGGACTGTACACCCAAGACAAGGTAATAAGTGGTGATCATCCAGACGTACTTGGAAATCGACCGGATATGCGAGGACTTCTCTCCTGTATTGGACATATTGGATGAGGAATAAGGTGCCTCCGCTTTCGTTCAGACCCAGAACGAACTAGTAAATGGATATGTGTCCGACATTGGATTTTATTCTTTGTTGATTGATCTCTATTAAATATATATCTGTTTGTTGGCGAGGAATTTATTCTCTTGCTTAACACCCTTCTCTGAGTCATACGAGCTCAGAGGTTATATATCGATAGGCATCAGTTGCATGGCATGAATAGTCAGTGTGGCATGCTGAGATGCAAATGATAAAGGCTTCTGTCGAAATGCAGAGTCTTGTGGTTGATGATAAAAGTGCGACCTTAAAGGGCATAGCTTTGTGTATAGCGTTAACTCGCGAGCCTCACACCTCGATATGAGTCAAAAAAGGGATCGGACCATTGGAAGAACGTGATGTTTCTTTCTTGCTATGGGTGGTGTCATGCTATGGAGCCCAGGCATTTATATTTTTATTACCTTTGTGGATGATGGATTGCAAGGCGCCTTAGATATATTGGTTACTACAAAGCCGATGGATAGGTCAGATAGGACTGAGAAACGTGTGTTCAGGAATAACTAATCCTCAAACATAATAGAGGACCGGCCCAACCAATCCAAGGGTTGCCCAGAGTGTGTAGTCCTAAAACATTTGCTAGAGTGTCTCGAAGTAGTGAGGAGCCATCCGTGGCCTCGACCCATAGATGGAATCTAATTTCCAATACGTGACTTTTCGGTTTTAGTTGTAAACCTATATGGCGACATGGTAGCATGAGATACTATGTCGTCTATGATTGATACATTTGTATTTGAAGTCGTTTAATACACTATGCACTTGTAGTAATATCAAAATGATTCGTTTTAAAATGTACCAAGCATGTTTGGCTATTATAAGGTAAAACTCTATCCTTTGGCTTGCGTTGCATTGTGTGATGGGACCTGCATCTTATAATAGCTTCATTTTTCAAAAAAAAAAACATTTCGCTATTTGTTTTACACACTGGTATTCTTGGGAGGAAACCCGTTTCGTGTTGTACGACTTGATCCCTTGATTTACTTTATTTTTAAAGTAAAGTTTTAAATAATTGTTTTAGTTCTCACACCAGTTACATGACTGACCTAGAGTTTATTGTTTTAACCTGAACTCTGGGTGCCCCTATTTTCCACACGGGAAGTTAGTAGTTTTGGTTTTGTAGATTTATTTTAACAGGATCCTATGTAACACCCCGTAATTTTATAACATTAAAATTCACAAATTAAAGTATACTTAATTTTTAGAAAAGAATTAAGTGAAATGGGTAGCGCAGAGAAATATATATTGATATATATATATATATAATAAAAATTAAATAAATAAATATGCGAAAAAGTTCAAAACAACGAATTGGGAGGGGGAATAACCGAACCGGCCCATTTTTGAGGTCGACCCGAGCCTTGCTGGGTCGACTAGGGGTTAATCCAGGGTGTTTGGCTGTCAACCCGTGGGCCGATTCGCTCAAATGCAGATTTTGCATTTGATTGGTTCTCATGGTTCAAGGTTAATCTAATGGTCCTAAATAACTTCCTACACCTATAAATACATCCTAATGCTAACCCTAAACCTAATTAAAATAGAATAGTTACCGTCATACCATCGCCATGGAAATCAATGGAGCCGCCGCCAACTAAGAAAGAAGAAAAGCAAATTCAATTCTAATTCTCTCAACCCTAAAGCAAAGCAAAACTCTCTCTTTTCTTCTCTAAATTGTGAGTATGATGATCTTAACAAGATTATTATCATTTTAATTAGGTTGAGTTATGAATGGATTATGAGTAGATGATGTGAATTATCATATATGTTGTTGTAAACCCCTTTTACTATCATGTATATTGTAAATCCAATGTTATGTGATGAGGATATCTTATATGTTGTAAATCATGCTATGATGATGTTATGTATGTTGAAAGTTTCTACGCTAAGTTGTGATGTATCATACATGTTAAAAAGGCCATGATGTTACCATCTATGCTAGTTAGTTCGTAGTAATTAAATCCTCATGTTTGGGTTATGTTGATCTATATGAGAAGTCACATATGCAAGTTAGATTGATTAGAAAAGTTATGAACATATACCAAGACATCTATTATGACATCTAGAATTATGCTATGACATATGTGATATCCTATGCTAGTTCACACCATCATTATGTTGCCTAAAAACCCCATATACAAGTTTATGTATAGATTTGGGCTATGATCATATCATATAAATTGAGACATTTAACAAGTTGACACCTTTTGATCCTTAACATGTGTAGTTTATGCAAGTTTCACCCCCTATTATGATTAGATTTATTTTAATTGTCTATATGTTGTGATAATTTATCTTTGTGCTAGGTGTTAGACTATACAAGTCTAGCCTATATTATGCGTTGAATAAGCGAACGCATAAACGTGGGGTAGAGGTAATATTAAGGATTTAATATTAAAAAGTTGGGGTGCAATTGATATGATTTTGCATGCCATAAGTGGATGGCCATAATTGAGTCAATTATGGACATCATTAAAAGTTGACTTAATTAATAATTTGAATAGGGAATTATTAAAACTGGGGTAAAAGATTTTAAGTGTTAATCAATGCTTAGGACACGAGGTTGGACTCGTTTGTGACGTAAACCTGCCCGGCAAATCCAGTGGTCACAAATGTCAGCCCAATGTGAGTGGTCCTAGGCCTAAACTAAAGCATAACGGTTGTAAAGACACGAGGTTAGACTCTTTTATGGTGTAAGACTGCCCGGACCCGCCCAGCAAATCCAGCTGCCATAAATGCCAGTCTAATGTGAGAGGTCTTTATGAGGTTATGGCCTGAATGAATTAAGAAATACTTAACCAGATAAACATGTAAGGTGGGACATGGGGGTTAAGTAGGTGCCTTGGGTGGCATGAGGAATCTAGGGGGCGCCCTTAGTGGCATGTGAAATACGATTAGTAAGACTTAACCAAACACACATGTAAATGAACATGACTAAGAGGGTTAAGTGGGATATACTAGTGACAAGCTTAGGTGGGTAGCTTGTGGGGGCCCATTTCGACCAGTATCCCAAACGTATCTTTGTGGGCTCGACCCAAGTCGAGGACGGGACACGCATGCTGGGTTTGACTGTAAGAGGCCAAAACGGGGAGTGGTGGCAACGCAAGTCCAATGGGTTTCGTATACGTGTGTGGACCCGGGCTGGTAGGTAAGACGTTGTTGCATCGTGTAGGTATAAGCCGTGCATTCTCAAGTTGTATCGGGTTGCCACTTTAGGGGAGTGATACGCCCCACTGTGGGGCCAACACTGGTATCTACGAGTAGGGAGCCGATCGAAAGTGGGTAGTGGGGTACACCTAGTGGAGACAGAGGAAGACGGCACTTATGTAGTCAGCTAGGGGTACGTAAGGCTATTTATAAAGTTTCTGTGTGAAGCAAGTGGGATCAAACAATAGGGTGAGTGGTGTGGTGCAGTGTAGTAATGTGTGGTGCAGTGTAGTAATCATTCGTTAGTAATTAGGTGTTCCTTTACCGTTATCTTTAACGTTATCTTAAACGCTATCTTTATCTTCCTAAGAGTTCATAGACATTTACTTGTCTTCCAGCTTATGCCTTAGTCTAGTTATTTTGATAATAGTATTGTTAGAATTATCATACTCGCCAGACTTTATGTCTGACCCCCTCTATTTCTATCCTTTTTCCCCCTCCAGGTCCTCTGGTTGGGCCCAGCTCTAGTGGAGTTTGATTGAATTGCTTCATCTCTCTTTGGAAAGCTTGGACCGTTGAAGTAAAGTCCAGCTTGTTATCTTTTTAATGGCTATTTATGTAATGGGATTATGTATTTTGTTTTTATGAAGATGGATATTGTACTTGGTTATGATCTATGGTTTTATGATGTAACAAACATGTTTAATTTCCGCTGCAATAAAATGAAGTTTTAGATTTCCAAGTACTATTTATTATCTGTCTTGTTGTAATTTTTCTGTTCTATATTCACTTATAACCTCCATGGAAGTTAATGCATTCCCTTTGTGAGTGACATTAATGGACGTGGGGTGTTACACGTGGTATCAGAGCTTAAGGTTACCAGAACAGATAAAAATACTTTAGAAAAATAGTTATTTTTGGAAGAAGTGTTTTCAAAAACATGTTTTAATGAGAAATCTAAAGAGAAAAGTTTTTAAGAAAAATATAATCCCCAATAGCCACATATATTTATCTTTCGAATTCTCCATTTTGAATCTTTCCTTTTTCGTTTCAGCATGGCTGAAGATCTTAATCTACCCGACGGTGTAACGATACCAGGATGGTATAGGAGGCTAGGGCCGCTGCAGGTCCAGCCAATGTTCCTCCACCACCAGTTGCACCCGTTCCTCCCCCTCCTCCTCACGTAGATACTTTTGCAAAGACGTGCAAAGAATTCAAGGCTATGGGTGGAAAACCATTTCAAGGGTCAAAAACGTTTGTGGAAGCTAGAGATTGGCTTAAGGAGGTGGAAGAATTGCTAAAAATCTTTGAAGTAGAAGAAGGGAGGAGAGTTCGTTTAGCAGCTTGGTTGATGAAGGGAGAGGCCTCGTTTTGGTGGGAGGTCACTAATGGGGAGCGTCCTATTGACTCTTGGGCGGATTTCAGACGTAGGTTCGAGGCGAAGTTTCTCTCAAGGGCGGAAGAAAATCTATATATGGAAAGGTTCTTGACATTGAAGCAAGGAAGCTCATCAGTGAAAGAATATGTCAATAAATTTAATCAATTAGCAAGGTTTGGCTTGGACTTAGTAAACACGCCAGAGAAGAAGGCTCTAAGGTTCGTGAATGGCTTTAATGAACCATTGCAAGGGTTGGCTATGACCCACATCCCGATGGGGGCCACCTTTGAGAAGTTAGTAGAAATGGCGCTCATGCATGAGGAGAAAAGCGCTAAAGCTGATAAGGCACCCGAGAAGAAGGGGGATCAGAAGAAACCACAACAGCAAAACAAGAAGGGTGGAAAAGACAATAATGGCAAGGGAAAAAGTGCTTTAACTGTGGAACCCCAGGCCATCTCAGCAAGGATTGCCGAAAGAAAAAGAAGACAAGCTGTTTTCATTGTGGCGATGCGGGACATTTAGTGAAGGACCGCCCAAAGAAGGGGCAGAGGGCAGGAGCTACCTCGGGAGGACAGGTGCAGGCTCTTATGGCACCAGGGCAGGCTAGGGGACAAGTTCAGGCTCTCGCGGTCCCACCGCTGCAAGTACGAGGTAGAACCATTTCTGTTGAAAGCTTAGTTTTTCTGTTTGATCAACCTGTCCGTACCTTATTCGATTCGGGCGCATCACATTCGTTTATCTCTACATCATTAGTTGAATCACTGCACTTAAACACCAGTTTAGTAGAGGATCCCTTAGTTGTTTCGAATCCAATAGAGGGCACAGCTTATTTGTCCATGATGTGTTTGGATTTGAAAATTTCCATACTTAGCGTTGAATTTAGATGTGATGCTTATGTGTTGGGCTTCACGGGCTATGGGCTAATTTTAGGAATGGATTGGTTATCCAGAAATGGGGCTGTTCTTGATTGTGAAAGGAGAGTTGTTAGGCTCGTGACTCGCCTTGGCAACACTCTCGAAATCTTCTGTAATCCCATAAATTCGGTTATGCTAAGTTATCTAAAATCGCTTGACGCGTCTGAGGAAAATCTACGATCTGTTAGAGTGGTCCGAGAATATTCGGATGTGTTTGAGGAGGTGAAGGGCTTGCCCCCGAAGCGGAAGATAGATTTTCGAATATATCTTGTGGATAATGCGAAACCAGTATCTTTGCCAGTACGCCACATGGCTCCACGTGAAAGGAGGGAACTCGATAAGCAAGTGAAGGAGTTGCTTGAGAAGGGGTTCATAAGACGAAGTATATCGGAGTGGGGTGCTCCAGTAGTATTTGCCACGAAGGCGGATGGGTCCCTTAGACTGTGTGTGGACTATAGAGAACTTAATAAACTTACTAAGAAGAACAGACACCCACTGCCGAGGATTGACGATCTCTTCGATCGGTTAGTTGGCGCCTCAGTGTTTTCGCAGTTGGACTTAGCCACTGGGTTCCATCAGTTGAGAGTGGCTGAGGATAGCATAGACAAGACTGCCTTTAGGACTCCGGACGGTTTCTATGAATGGCTAGTGATGCCCTTCTGTTTGACAAACGCCCCAGCATATTTTGTTGATTTGATGAGTAGGGTGTTTAGGGAGTACCTTAACAAATTTGTGGTAGTCTTTGTAGACGACATCTTGATCTTTTCTAAGGATGAAGAAGAGCATGCCCTACATCTTAGGGAAGTGTTGGAGACCCTACGAGCGCATAGCCTTAAGGCTAAATTTTCTAAGTGTCACTTCTGGAGGAAGGAAATACGATTCTTGGGGCACGTGGTTTCCAAAGAAGGGATAGCCGTGGATCCCGCGAAGGTGGTGGCCATCCAAGATTGGAAGGTCCCTAAAAATGCTACCGAAGTGAGAAGTTTCTTGGGGTTGGCTGGCTACTATAGGAAGTTTATCAAAGACTTCGCAAAGATATCAGCTCCATTGACACGCTTGACGAAGAAGAACGTAGTTTTCACATGGGACGTAGATTGTGATGATGCGTTCCAATGTTTGAAGAGAGCTTTGACTTCAGCCCCAGTCTTAGTATTGCCAGACGGGAGTAAGTCGTTTACCGTTTATACTGATGCTTGTGGGACAGGACTAGGCGTAGTCTTAATGCAAGAGGGTAGGGCAATAGCCTATGGTGGAAGGCAGTTGAGAGCGCATGAGAAAAATTATCCTACACATGACCTAGAATTGGCCGCTATTGTTTTTGCGCTTAAGTCTTGGCATCATTATCTTCTTGGCGAGAAATTCGAATTATTCACTGACCACAAGTCTTTAAAATACCTATTCTCTCAAAAGGACTTGAACTTAAGGCAGCAAAGGTGGATGGAGTTCTTAGCGTCCTACGACTTTGAAATAGCCTATACCCCTGGCAAGGGTAACGTGGTGGCAGACGCCTTAAGTAGAAAAAGATTATCCTTAAGTCCTTTATTTGTTGAGCGGCGAAGTTTAGAATTCATTTCGATGTTTGACTTTAGACCTTCTGTTGACTTCGTACCTGGTTTGCTAGCATCCTTGGAGGTCAGACCTACGCTTTTGGGATGGATTGGCGAGGCACAGCGAGACGACCCGCAGTTGGTTGAGTTAGTAGAAAAACTCAAAGGAGGGGAGTCATCAAGACATCTCCGTAGGTATACCCTAGACGATAAGGGTTGGTTACGTAGGGACGGTAGACTTTGTGTACCAAAAGACGATGACCTAAGGAAGACTATTCTTGACGAAGCACATCATTCGAAGATGACCATTCATCCCGACGGGGACAAGATGTACAAAGACATGAAGAGAGTTTACTTTTGGGCCGGCATGAAGAAAGATGTGGCCGAATATGTCGCTAGATGCTTGGTGTGCCAACAAGTAAAAGCGGAGCAAAAGAAACCCGGTGGGTTGCTTCACCCATTGGAGGTTCCACTATGGAAGTGGGAAAGTGTCTCGATGAATTTTGTGGATGGGTTACCGCGATCAAGGAAGGGTAATACGGGAATTTGGGTTATAGTAGATAGACTTACTAAAAGCGTCCATTACATTCCCGTAAAGAGTAAGAGGACTGCTCCATGGTTAGCCTCCGTATACGTTCAAGAAATAGTTCGTTTGCAGGGTGTTCCTTCTAGCATAGTAAGCGACCGCGATCCTATTTTCACTAGCGAATTTTGGAGATGCTTACAAGAGGCGGTAGGGACTCAGTTATGTTTGGGCACCGCATATCATCCTCAGACGGACGGCCAGACCGAGAGGGTGAATCGCATTCTAGAGGATCTGTTGAGGTTATGTATCCTAGACTTTGGGGGTACGTGGGAAGAGCATCTTCCATTGGTGGAGTTCGCATATAATAACAGCCTTCAGTCCAGCATTGGTATGGCACCATTTGAAGCTCTTTATGGACGACCTTGTCGTTCACCTACATGTTGGTGGGAATCTACGGATAAGATCTTACTTGGGCCCGATATGATTAGGGAGACTTCGGAGAAGATCGACTTGATTCGAAGGAGGATGAAAGCAGCACAGGATAGGCAGAAATCTTATGCGGATAAGAGGAGGACAGATCTCGAGTTTGAAGTTGGGGACATGGTCTTTGTCAAAGTGTCTCCATTACGGAACGTTGTTCGCTTTGGGTCCGTTGGGAAATTAGCACCAAGGTTTGTAGGGTCGTTTCCTATTAAGGAGAAAATTGGACAGATGGCGTGTAGAGTGGAGTTGCCTGAGAGACTTAGTGGTGTACACGACGTATTCCATGTGTCACATTTGAGGAAGTGCTTGCACGAGACCGCGGAAATGGTAGAGCCGAGCTTTCTTAGAGAGGCGTAGATAGAGCGTGATGCGACAATTCGACAAGCTCCTACGCGCATTCTTGGGTCGGAGATCAAGAGGTTTAGGAATCGAGAGGTCAAACTAGTCTAAGTGCAATGGGGAGATGATGAGAGCAACGCTACTTGGGAGACAGAAGAGAAGATGCGTTCACGATACCCTTTTCTTTTTGAGGGTATGTCTTTTAATTTCTCCTTTATCGCTTAGCTTGTACTTATCTTATCTTTAGTATATCCTCTCGCTAGTATCTTTGACCTTTATTTAGGATAATCCTATGGTTGAAACATGTGTTTGAGACATGTTATGAATGGTGGATGCAAAGTGGATGCAAGTGTTTGCTAGTGGTTGCTCGTGGATGCATATACACACACTATTAGGCACCAGATCGGCTCAGTCACTTCATATTGCATATTGCATATATATGGATGTATTTAGTAAAATGGATGTGTAATGGTTGTATTATCATATAGTTGCTGCATTCGGGTGGATGGTTGTGCACGCATATAGAATTAATATGTATCATTAGGAATCTTTTGCATACATATTAGACGCATGGCACTATCATGAATTGCACTAAGGAGGTCGACTGAATCAGTAGACCGCCTAATTTTGCATTAGATATGGACATATACACACACTGTGCATATAAACATTAAAGCATTAGAAGTCTTTTAAGGACAATGGATGCTGGTGTTTGATGGTTGAGTAGATGGACGATTAGATGGTAGGATATACATTCTTCTTGACTTGGAGATTTCGGGGACGAAATCCTTTAAGGAGGGGAGAATGTAACACCCCGTAATTTTATAACATTAAAATTCACAAATTAAAGTATACTTAATTTTTAGAAAAGAATTAAGTGAAATGGGTTGCGCAGAGAAATATATAAATATTGATATATATATATATAAATTAAAAATTAAATAAATAAATATGCGAAAAAGTTCAAAACAGCGAATTGGGAGGGGGAATAACCGAACCGGCCCATTTTTGAGGTCGACCCGAGCCCTGCTGGGTCGACTAGGGGTTAATCTAGGGTGTTTGGCTGTCAACCCGTGGGCCGATTCGCTCAAATGCAGATTTTGCATTTGATTGGTTCTCATGGTTCAGGGTTAATCTAATGGTCCTAAATAACTTCCTACACCTATAAATACATCCTAATGCTAACCCTAAACCTAATTAAAATAGAATAGTTATCATCATACCATCGCCATGGAAATCAATGGAGCCGCCGCCAACTAAGAAAGAAGAAAAACAAATTCAATTCTAATTCTCTCAACCCTAAAGCAAAGCAAAACTCTCTCTTTTCTTCTCTAAATTGTGAATATGATGATCTTAACAAGATTATTATCATTTTAATTAGGTTGAGTTATGAATGGATTATGAGTAGATGATGTGAATTATCATATATGTTGTTGTAAACCCCTTTTGCTATCATGTATATTGTAAATCCAATGTTATGTGATGATGATATCTTATATGTTGTAAATCATGTTATGATGATGTTATGTATGTTGAAAGTTTCTACGCTAAGTTGTGATGAATCATACATGTTAAAAAGGCCATGATGTTACCATCTATGCTAGTTAGTTCATATTAATTAAATCACCATGTTTGGGTTATGTTGATCTATATGACAAGTCACATATGCAAGTTAGATTGATTAGAAAAGTTATGAACATATACCAAGACATCTATTATGACATCTAGAATTATGCTATGACATATGTGATATCCTATGCTAGTTCACACCATCATTATGTTGCCTAAAAACCCCATATACAAGTTTATGTATAGATTTGGGCTATGATCATATCATATAAATTGAGACATTTAACAAGTTGATACCTTTTGATCCTTAACATGTGTAGTTTATGCAAGTTTCACCCCTATTATGATTAGATTTATTTTAATTGTCTATATGTTGTGATAATTTATCTTTGTGCTAGGTGTTAGACTATACAAGTCTAGCCTATATTATGCGTTGAATAAGCGAACGTATAAACGTGGGGTAGGGGTAATATTAAGGATTTAATGTAACAACCCGCAAAAATCAAGACCAATTTAAAATTTTTATTTTAGAAAATTTTAATGAATTTTGACAATATAAAATTATTTATTTAAATAATAATGATCACAAATTTGATTTAAATCGAAGTTAGAATGAATGATTTAATTTTAATTAACAAAAGAGTTAGAAATAGCGCGGTAGTTTGAAAAGTTAAACTTGAACTTTGACTGACCGTACAGGATGCAAAATTTAACGGATTTTAGTGAAACCAAAAATATTAGAATCTATTTAAAAATATCTTTCCAACGAATCCGAAAAATTGAAATTTCATAGCGGAAATCAAAAGTTATGGCCAATTCAATATTTAGAAAGGTCGCTATGAAATTTATAAAGGTCAAAATGCTACTTTTTGCATACGAAGGAATTTGAACTTGAAACCACTTCCATTGAGTTCAGAATGACGTTTCTACATTGAACAACAGTAAACACTTATATATTTTGAGTTTCGGGATTTATTTGTTTAAAAATATATTGGCCTTGAAAATAGATATTTTACAAACGACCTCCGTTTTCTACGAAACCACTTTTGTTGGGTCCGGAATGTCAAAATATTGTTAAGTTTAATTTTTCATAATTTTTGGAATTAATTTGTGGCCGCGGCAAAAGGATTTCTATTTTGTCAATTTACGGTCAAATTTTAATCGACTTAAAAATGACTATTTTTCAAACAGTCTCATAATTCGATGAAATTAGTCTCATTGGAACCGTATCGTCATAAGAAAGCTAAAAATATTTTTTTAGATTTTTCGGAGTCCGTATGTGGCCTCGGCGGATTTTTGATTATGTCCGAATTAAATTAATTAATTTTAAATTCGAAAAATGAGGGCTTAGACATCCTTTCGGGCCTGCGGGACATGGCTAGATGGATCCGGATTAGGGGTTATTGGGTAGGGTAGCTTTTGTTGGACTGGATTCTAAATAATTTGAGAGGAATGGTTTTTTTTTGAAAAATCAACAATTACATAATATAAAAAAGAGGAGAACCCTAACTAAATCATTATTCATCTTCTTCAATTAGTAGCCGCCGCCCCCTATTATCTTCATGGCCGAAAATTCTTGTGCCACTTTCTCCCTCTTCTCTTCAAATTAAATCCTAACTCCTATACCAAATCAAAGAGCATCTTCTCCTCTCCATTCTCATAAGGTTAGATCTTCTCTGGAGCCACCATCTTCTCCTCTCCATTCTCATAAGTACGGCCGATCCTATTTGAGAAGGAAGAAGGGTAATTATCTTAATTAATTAACTAATTAATTAATTTAAATTATTTTAAAAACTTGTTTTGACCATGACTCGTTTATTTCAACTTAGAATTTGACGATTTCAAAAACATTGGAATCGTAACAGCAAATAAAACGGTTAGAGACTGATTGGAACATTTTCTGGACTGTTTGAATCTTTAGATCTGAATTAACGGAAGGTGAGATTTCTTTAATTTAAATTAATTAGTTGATTTATTTATTTATTATATAATATTCGTTCAGATCTGAATTGTATAGTATGTTATGTTGATTTTCTGTTTGATGAATGTATTGTTGTATTGGTTGTTGTGCGAACTTGGATACGTTTATTTCAGATTTGGTTTTTATTGAATTGAGTTTGATAATCAATTCAATATTCATATTGCGATGGAAAAATATACACAAAAATACACATGAGAAAAAAAAAATTGTTTATTTTATTTTTGTGCTCCAACACAAAAATTATACATAGAAAAAAAAAGATTGTTTATTTTATTTTTGTGTTCCAACACAAAAGTATACATGAGGAAAAAATGTGTTTATTTTATTTATGTGTTCCAACACAAAAATCTACAAGAAAAATGTTTATTTTATTTTTGTGTTCCAACACAAAAATCTACATGGAAAAAAAAGTTTACTTTATTTTTGTGTTTCAACACAAAAATCTACATGCATGAAAGATGTTCATTTTATATTTGTGTTTCAACACAAATAACAATATTCAAAAGAAATGTCTAAACATAAAAGTTTATAAAAAAAAAATGCCTTTTTATTTATATATTGGCACATACATTTACACAGGAATATGAATTATTTTTATTTTTGTCTTAAACACAAATAAATACTTCGTCATCAAAGTTTTATTTTTATTTTTGTCTTAAACACAAATGAATGCACCGCCATTGAAATTTTATTTTATTTATTTTTACTTATGTTCCCAACACAAATACATGTACCGTACATCGAAAGTATTTCACTTGTGTCCCTAACACAAATATTTACATCGTTAATTGATTAACATTTTGATTTGTGTTTTCAAACAAAAATTTTATATGATGGAAAAGGAAAGTGTATTGTTGCATTCCTTAATGTCAACAAAGTATAGGTATTGTTGCATTCCTTAATGTCAACAAAGTATAGGAACTCATCTCATTACAATTCGTAATAAAAATTCAATGTAGAAAGAAATAATATATATGATTTTCATTATTTTTGTGTTTGCATACATGTGCAAACGCTTCATAAAAAAAAATACATTTTTGTGTTTGCATGCATATGCAAACGCTTAAGAATTACATTTTTGTGTTTGCATACATATGTAAACGCTTCACAAAAAAAAAAGATTTTTTTTTTTTTACATTTTTGTGTTTACATACATATTCAAACGCTTCATAAAATTAAAACATACATTTTTGTGTTGGCATGCATATGAAAACGTTTCTTAAAATTTAAAATTTACATTTTCGTGTTGCAATTAAATGCAAACACTACATGTAAGAGGGAAGAGACAGTTTTATTTTATGATTACATTTTATAAAACAAAAGTAGAAAAAAGAAAAAAAATCTTTTGTTTGCAATTTTAAATGCAAACAAAAGTAGAGAAAAAAATTTACCTTTTTGTTTGCAATTTTAGAGGCAAACAAAAATAGAAAAAAGAAAATAATATCTTTTTGTTTGCAATTTTAGATGCAAACAAAAGTAGAGGAAAAACATATCTTTTGGTTGCAATTTTTGATGCAAACGAAACGTAGAAAATAGAAAATACATTTTATTTGCATCCTACCATGCAAATAAAACAAGAAGAAAAATTTACATTTTTTTTGTTTACAACTTTTGTTGCAAACAAACAAGAAAATAAAATTTGCATTTTTGGTTTGCAAATTTAGATGCAAACTAATTTATATTTTTTATATTATTTGCATTCCATCATGCAAATAAACAAAGAGATAAAATTTCATTTGTTGTTTGCAACCTTAGTTGCAAACAAACAAGACAATAAAAAATTTCATTTATATTTTGTTTGCAAATTTAGTTGCAAACAAATTTATTAAAAACAAATGTTTCATTTTTGTTGCATGTTTTTAAATGCGAACAAAACATTAAAATAAAGGTTATAATTTTTATTTATTTACTTCACTTGATGTAAATAAACATAAAATAAGAAGTAGTTATTTTATTTACATTTCCTGATGTAGATAAAACTAGAAAATAAATATTACATTTTTATTTGCATTACTCAACGCAAATAAAAACATGAGAATAAAGGATACATTTTCATTTGAAATCCTTAATGCAAATAATTTATGAAATGAAGAGTCACAATTTTATTTACATTCCTTTAGGTAAATAAACATCAAATTAAAAAGTTGAATCTTTATTTGCATTCTCTATTGCAAATGAAGCATGAAATGAAAAGTTATATTTTTGTTATTAATTGTATTCCCTATTACAATGGAATTAAAAGATTACATTTTTCTTTTCATTTATTTACAATGAAAGGAATTGAAATAAATATTATATTTTTATCGTCATTTTAGATGCGATAAAAGAATAGAAATAAAGAATTCATCTTTATTGACATTTTACATGCAATAAAAAGAATAGAAATAAAAAGAGATAGTTTTATCGTCGTGTTATATATTGTGTATTACACTGCCATAGACAAGTTACCTGACTTGTTTATGTGATTGGGTCGATAATTTTCACACATCGCTCATGTGCACAAATGAATTAATTATTTGTTTGTTGGATGAAACCCCACACGGGTGTTGGGATGAAAATTAACGTACACTAATCCCAATATTCAGTTGTATGTTGATCGTTAGATCGACAGGCTGTGATGAGCGTTATTATTTAATTTTAACGCTTACACGGTTGGAATTTACACTTTGGATGTAAATGGATGACTTGATAATTACATTTTTATTGTTATATATGATGTGTGTTAAATCCATATAATCCAAATTATATGGTAAATGGTTGAGTCGCATTTCGATTCAGATGTTCTTTTAAATAAGAATATTTTTACATTAGAAATTCTTTTTATTTAAATATATATATATATATATATATATATTAATTAAGTATATGTTAAACAAAGAATATTTGTAAAAGGTAAAAATCTTTTATATAAAGAATATTTTTAACGCTTATCTCTAAAATACGTTTTTCTTATAATAATAAATATTTAAAGAGAAATCTTTTATTTAAGATTATTAGAATTTGCAAATCTTATTTTATGATATGAAATAAATTGAGATGTGAAGTGGATTTATCGTGGACGGTGTTTTTAAATGACATTTCTCCTTTAATCCAATTTATATTGAAATTATTATTTGGAATTTATAAATCTATTTTATAGATTTGAAAAGAGCATTTCCTAAGAATCTAGTTTTCCAATTTAATAAAATTAAATTGGAATTAAGTGGAAAATTCGATTGGTAATAATCGAGATGGGCTTCTGTAATAGAAGACCGATATTATATATGGAATTCAAGAGGCTTTGCCGTTATTCCATGTATATTGTTAGTCCGATACAGAAATTCACATCGATTATGTATTGATTGATTTCTGTGGAATTCCATATTTTGGAAATTGATCTATGGGTTTATCGTGAACTGTGTTTTAAATGACACGAGTTCTTTAACCCATTTAAAAGAAGATTTATTCTTTAAAATAAATAATCTTGTGAAAATGATTTTTGATATTAAATCAAATTTAGAATTTTTAATAAATCTTTTAAGGAAGATTTATGATTAAATTTATTAATTTATCTTTGATAAAATTAATTAGAATCTTTTAATACGAATATCTTATTAAAAGAATATTCTGAGTGGGAAATGTGGCGTAATGTATGATTTTCCAATATTTGATTTTTAATCACAAAATACGCGAGTTATTCAGAAAGACCGAGTTTAACCCATTCTGAATAATCATCGCGACGATCAAGAGTCGAAGATGAAGATGGCAATTGAAGACCGAAGTTTTCACATCGTTGGGATGATGATGACTGGTATCTTGAATTTGGACTGGACACCCCAAGGCAAGGTATTTGGTAATGATCGTCCAAATGTATTTGGAGATCGACGGACACGTTGTTTCGCTCAGACCCAGAGCGGACTTGTAAATGGATTGTGTGTCTGACATTGTATTCTTTTCTACTGTATTTGTTGAACGCTACTGATTATATATTTCTGTTTGGTGGTGGAGAATTTATTCTTCATTTAACCCCCTTCTCTAAGACGTATGAGCTTAGAGGTTATATATATATATTGGTAGATGATCAATGATATGGTAGAGTCTGACAATGTGGCATGCTAAGATGCAATTGATCAAGGCTTTGTTGAAAAGCAGGCCTTGTGGTTGATGATCAAAGCATAGTCTATTTAGGCATAGCTTTGTGTAACGTGACTTCGCGAGCCTCACAGCCCGGTAGAGTCTAAAACGGGAGAAGGGAACGCAGGGAGTGCACATGTTTCTCTTTAGCTAGAGTGGTGCCAGGGACCTACCAGCGCTGGCATTTATTCATTGTGGTTGTTGGATTTTTCGAGGCCTCGGTTTATGCGGTTGCCACTGGCCGTATTATAGGTCCAAAAGGACCGGGAAGCGTGTGTTCAGGAATTTCCAATCCATTAAGCGTTAACGTATGGACCGGCCCTGCAGGATCCAAGGGTTGGACAGAGTACCAATCCTGGGGCATTGCTAGAATGTCTCGAATCAGTAAGGATCTCCTCCCTAGCCTTGACTCAGATGGAAACCCAAATTTCCAATACGACATCACGCGGTTTTGATTGTGTACCTATATATGGCGACATAGTGGGATGGGGCACTCATGCCGTCTAGGATTGATACATTTACTTTGATGTAATTCAAATTGTTTGCACACTATTATTATATAATACCGTGTTTATCGTATCAAGCATTTCTTGACCATTATAAGGTAAAACCCTATCCTCCGGTTTGCGTTGCATTGTGTGATGGGACTTGGGTCTTATAATGGTTTCATTTTTCTAAAAAGCATTGCGTTATTTTGACGATTTACTTTAGTCATGCAATGGCAATCCATAGGATAAAACCCGTTCTGCGAAAGTGGCGTGGTCCTGTGATTAGCCTTATTATATTTTATAGGTTAGATAGAATTCTCACACCAGTCCCATGACTGACCTGTAGTTTGTCCACTGGCAAACTCGGGTGCCCATATTTTCCATACGGGCAGTCGGGTAGCTATTTTTGCAGATATATTAAGCAGGATTCTGGGTTGAAGCTTAAAGCTGTGTCCAGAGATAGAGAGTCTTCCACTGTGTTCTTCCATTGCAGTATATTACATTTTTTGTATTTATCTTCCGCTGTAATTATATTCCAATGTACTCTGATGTAACATTTATTATAGTGTTATAAAAGTCTTTTGTTATCTGTTGTAATGTGTTGTATGCCCAAAGTTAAAGTATTCGTAGGTTTCCACTTTTTGGATCAGACCTGTGTGGTTTATGGTCGATTCGAAGGGCGGGGATTTGCGGGTCTTTACAGTTGGTATCAGAGCCAGGTTAGCTCAAATCTTTGGGGTACAACTTGTTAGAACTGAACAAAAGACTCATCAGAAATTAGATTAGTAATGTCCAATAAGAATACTCATTAGAGATAGGATCCGCAGTATCCTAGAATGAGTAAACTCGTTAGAGATGGGGTTAGTAATGCCCTAGAACGAGTTAAGAGTTACGAATTTATAATTAACGTATTTTTGATATTTACAATCTATTCTTTGAAATATGATTTTTATATATATTTTGAAAAGATAATTAACCATTAAAATTTAAAATTAAGATAGTTAATTTTACAATTTTTAGCTACGTTCCTTTTCGAGGACGAAAAGTTTTTAAGTGGGGGCGATTGTAACAACCCGCAAAATCAGGACCAATTTAAAATTTTTATTTTAGAAAATTTTAATGAATTTTGACAATATAAAATTATTTATTTAAATAATAATGATCACAAATTTGATTTAAATCGAAGTTAGAATGAATGATTTAATTTTAATTAACAAAAGAGTTAGAAACAACGCGGTAGTTTGAAAGTCAAACTTGAACTTTGACTGACCGTACATGATGCAAAATTTAACGGATTTTAGTGAAACCAAAAATATTAGAATCTAGTTAAAAATATCTTTCCAACGAATCCTAAAAATTGAAATTTCATAGCGGAAATCAAAAGTTATGGCCAATTCAATATTTAGAACGGTCGCTATGAAATTTATAAAGGTCAAAATGCTACTTTTTGCATACGAAGGAATTTGAACTCGAAACCACTTCCATTGAGTTCAGAATGATGTTTCTACATTGAAAAACAGTAAACACTTATATATTTTGAGTTTTGGGATTTATTTGTTTAAAAATATATTTTTAATATTAAATATATTGGCCTTGAAAATAGATATTTTACAAACGACCTCCGATTTCGGCGAAACCACTTTTGTTGGGTCCGGAATGTCAAAATATTGTTAAATTTAATTTTTCATAATTTTTGGAATTAATTTGTGGCTGTGGCAAAAGGATTTCTATTTTGTCAATTTACGGTCAAATTTTAATCGACTTAAAAATGACTATTTTTCAAACAGTCTCAGAATTCGATGAAATTAGTCTCATTGGAACCGTATCGTCATAAGAAAGCTAAAAATATTTTTTTAGATTTTTCGGTGTCCGTATGTGGCCTCGGCGGATTTTTGATTGTGTCCGAATTAAATTAATTAATTTTAAATTCGAAAAATGAGGGCTTAGACAACCTTTTGGGCCTGCGGGACATGGCTAGATGGATCCGGATTAGGGGTTATTGGGTAGGGTAGCTTTTGTTGGACTGGATTCTAAATAATTTGAGAGGAATGGGTTTTTTTGAAAAATCAACAATTACATAATATAAAAAAGAGGAGAACCCTAACTAAATCATTATTCATCTTCTTCAATTAGTAGCCGCCGCCCCCTATTCTCTTCATGGCCGAAATTTTTTGTGCCACTTTCTCCCTCTTCTCTTCAAATTAAATCCTAACTCCTATACCAAATCAAAGAGCATCTTCTCCTCTCCATTCTCATAAGGTTAGATCTTCTCTGGAGCCACCATCTTCTCCTCTCCATTCTCATAAGTACGGCAGATCCTATTTGAGGAGGAAGAAGGGTAATTATCTTAATTAATTAACTAATTAATTAATTTAAATTATTTTAAAAACTTGTTTTGACCATGACTCGTTCATTTCAACTTAGAATTTGACGATTTCAAAAACATTGGAATCGTAACAGCAAATAGAACGGTTAAAGACTGATTGGAACATTTTCTGGACTGTTTGAATCTTTAGATCTGAATTAACGGAAGACGAGATTTCTTTAATTTAAATTAATTAGTTGATTTATTTATTATATATTATTCGTTCAGATCTGAATTGTATAGTATGTTATTTTAATTTCTGTTTGATGAATGTATTGTTGTATTGGTTGTTGTGCGAACTTGGATACGTTTATTTCAGATTTGGTTTTTATTGAATTGAATTTGATAATCAATTCAATATTCATATTGCGATGGAAATATATACACAAAAATACACATGAGAAAAAAAAATTGTTTATTTTATTTTTGTGCTCCAACACAAAAATTATACATAGAAAAAAAAAAGATTGTTTATTTTATTTTTGTGTTCCAACACAAAAGTATACATGAGGAAAAAATGTGTTTATTTTATTTTTGTGTTCCAACACAAAAATCTACAAGAAAAATGTTTATTTTATTTTTGTGTTCCAACACAAAAATCTACATGGAAAAAAAAAAGTTTACTTTATTTTTGTGTTTCAACACAAAAATCTACATGCATGAAAGATGTTCATTTTATATTTGTGTTTCAACACAAATAACAATATTCAAAAGAAATGTCTAAACATAAAAGTTTATAAAAAAAATGTCTTTTGATTTATATATTGGCACATACATTTACACATGAATATGAATTATTTTTATTTTTGTCTTAAACACAAATAAATACTTCGTCATCAAAGTTTTATTTTTATTTTTGTCTTAAACACAAATGAATGCACCACCATTGAAATTTTATTTTATTTATTTTTACTTATGTTCCCAACACAAATACATGTACCGTACATCGAAAGTATTTCACTTGTGTCCCTAACACAAATATTTACATCGTTAATTGATTAACATTTTGATTTGTGTTTTCAAACAAAAATTTTATATGATGGAAAAGGAAAGTGTATTGTTGCATTCCTTAATGTCAACAAAGTATATGTATTGTTGCATTCCTTAATGTCAACAAAGTATAGGAACTCATCTCATTACAATTCGTAATAAAAATTCAATGTAGAAAGAAATAATATATATGATTTTCATTATTTTTGTGTTTGCATACATGTACAAACGCTTCATAAAAAAAAATACATTTTTGTGTTTGCATGCATATGCAAACGCTTAAGAATTACATTTTTGTGTTTGCATACATATGCAAACGCTTCACAAAAAAAAAAGAATTTTTTTTTTACATTTTTGTGTTTACATACATATGCAAACGCTTCATAAAATTAAAACATACATTTTTGTGTTGGCATGCATATGAAAACGTTTCTTAAAATTTAAAATTTACATTTTCGTGTTGCAATTAAATGCAAACACTACATGTAAGAGGGAAGAGACAATTTTATTTTATGATTACATTTTATAAAACAAAAGTAGAAAAAAGAAAAAAAAATATCTTTTGTTTGCAATTTTAGATGCAAACAAAAGTAGAGAAAAAAATATACCTTTTTGTTTGCAATTTTAGAGGCAAACAAAAATAGAAAAAAGAAAATAATATCTTTTTGTTTGCAATTTTAGATGCAAACAAAAGTAGAGGAAAAATATATCTTTTGGTTGCAATTTTTGATGCAAACGAAACGTAGAAAATAGAAAATACATTTTATTTGCATCCTACCATGCAAATAAAACAAGAAGAAAAATTTACATTTTTTTTGTTTACAACTTTTGTTGCAAACATACAAGAAAATAAAATTTGCATTTTTGGTTTGCAAATTTAGATGCAAACTAATTTATATTTTTTATATTATTTGCATTCCATCATGCAAATAAACAAAGAGATAAAATTTCATTTGTTGTTTGCAACCTTAGTTGCAAACAAACAAGACAATAAAAAATTTCATTTATATTTTGTTTGCAAATTTAGTTGCAAACAAATTTATTAAAAACAAATGTTTCATTTTTGTTGCATGTTTTTAAATGCGAACAAAACATTAAAATAAAGGTTATAATTTTTATTTATTTACTTCACTTGATGTAAATAAACATAAAATAAGAAGTAGTTATTTTATTTACATTTCTTGATGTAGATAAAACTAGAAAATAAATATTACATTTTTCTTTGCATTACTCAACGCAAATAAAAACATGAGAATAAAGGATACATTTTCATTTGAAATCCTTAATGCAAATAATTTATGAAATGAAGAGTCACAATTTTATTTACATTCCTTTAGGTAAATAAACATCAAATTAAAAAGTTGAATCTTTATTTGCATTCTCTATTGCAAATGAAGCATGAAATGAAAAGTTATATTTTTGTTATTAATTGTATTCCCTATTACAATGGAATTAAAAGATTACATTTTTCTTTTCATTTATTTACAATGAAAGGAATTGAAATAAATATTATATTTTTATCGTCATTTTAGATGCGATAAAAGAATAGAAATAAAGAATTCATCTTTATTGACATTTTACATGCAATAAAAAGAATAGAAATAAAAAGAGACATTTTTATCATCGTGTTAAATATTGTGTATTACACTGCCATAGACAAGTTACCTGACTTGTTTATGTGATTGGGTCGATAATTTTCACACATCGCCCAAGTGCGCAAATGCATTAATTATTTGTTTGTTGGATGAAACCCCACACGGGTGTTGGGATGAAAATTAACATACACTAATCCCAATATTCAGTTGTATGTTGATCGTTAGATCGACAGGCTGTGATGAATATTATTATTTAATTTTAACGCTTACACAGTTGGAATTTACACTTTGGATGTAAATGGATGACTTGATAATTGCATTTTTATTGTTATATATGATGTGTGTTAAATCCATATAATCCAAATTATATGGCAAATGGTTGAGTCGCATTTCGATTCAGATGTTCTTTTAAATAAGAATATTTTTACATTAGAAATTCTTTTTATTTAAATATATATATATATATATATTTTAATTAAGTATATGTTAAACAAAGAATATTTGTAAAAGGTAAAAATCTTTTATATAAAGAATATTTTTAATGATTATCTCTAAAATACGTTTTTCTTATAATAATAAATATTTAAAGAGAAATCTTTTATTTAAGATTATTAGAATTTGCAAATCTTATTTTATGATATGAAATAAATTGAGATGTGAAGTGGATTTATCGTGGACGGTGTTTTTAAATGACATTTCTCCTTTAATCAAATTTATATTGAAATTATTATTTGGAATTTATAAATCTATTTTATAGATTTAAAAAGAGCATTTCCTAAAAATCTAGTTTTCCAATTTAATAAAATTAAATTGGAATTAAGTGGAAAATTCAATTGGTAATAATCGAGATGGGCTTCTGTAATAGAAGACCGATATTATATATGGAATTTAAGAGGCTTTGCCGTTATTCCATGTATATTGTTAGTCCGATACAGAAATTCACATCGATTATGTATCGATTAATTTCTGTGGAATTCCATATTTTGGAAATTGATTTATGGGTTTATCGTGAACTGTGTTTTAAATGACACGAGTTCTTTAACCCATTTAAAAGAAGATTTATTCTTTAAAATAAATAATCTTGTGAAAATGATTTTTGATATTAAATCAAATTTAGAATTTTTAATAAATCTTTTAAGGAAGATTTATGATTAAATTTATTAATTTATCTTTGATAAAATTAATGAGAATCTTTTAATACGAATATCTTATTAAAAGAATATTCTGAGTGGGAAATATGGCGTAATGTGTGATTTTCCAATATTTGATTTTTAATCACAAAATACGCGAGTTATTCAGAAAGACCGGGTTTAACCCATTCTGAATAATCATCACGACGATCAAGAGTCGAAGATGAAGATGGTAGTAGAAGACCGAAGTTTTCACATCGTTGGGATGATGATGACTGGTATCTTGAATTGGGACTGGACACCCCAAGGCAAGGTATTTGGTAATGATCGTCCAAATGTATTTGGAGATCGACGGACACGTTGTTTCGCTCAGACCCAGAGCGGACTTGTAAATGGATTGTGTGTCTGACATTGTATTCTTTTCTACTGTATTTGTTGAACGCTACTGATTATATATTTCTGTTTGGTGGTGGAGAATTTATTCTTCATTTAACCCCCTTCTCTAAGACGTATGAGCTTAGAGGTTATATATATATATTGGTAGATGATCAATGATATGGTAGAGTCTGACAATGTGGCATTGATCGACGCTAATCTATGAATTAGAAAAGCGCAATATTTAAATTAAATTTCTGCAAGCGTACAGTTCGTGTAGCAAACAGGTCGAACACAGGGAGGTAGATTAAAATTAAATTATTTAGATAATTCCTTGGGCGAGTTAGACGAAGCTGGAGGTTGATTTTTTCGCAAAGCAAAATAAAAACTGAAACTACGAATAAAAGATGCACTTGAATTCACTACAGATTCGAATCTAATCGGATCTGTAATAAATTCAATGATTAAATTAAAATAGAACACTGGAGATAAAATTGCAGAAAAGAAATCAACAACTGAAAATAAAAACTAGGATTACCGCTGAATCTAATCAGACGGTTAATCACTAGTAAGAAAAATAGAAGCAATAGCAAATTGTGTTCTAGCAAATCTAATTGACTAGACAACACAATATGCCATGAAAATAAAATGCAGAAACTAAAGAAAAGAAAGCTGTATTGCGACTGAAAGAGAGTACAGAAGAATGAATGAATTTTTACAATGGTTACAATCACATATTTATAGATGCGAATGAGAAAACCCTAACTAGGTCTATGAATAAATGGCCCTCCTTATTCATGAATATTTCTTGCCTTCCTTGACCACCTGATTGGAGAAAATCTGGGCATATCATGGTAAATATTTTCCATATCTTTCAATTTTCCCATGTGGCTTGATTGATAGAAGATTGCATCTAATTAATTCTTCCAAATAAGGACGCTTATCAGACTCCAAAGGCAATATAAGATAAAATCTTCAAAATTGGTTTTTCTTCTTGGCAACAATTTAATCAGAAATTCTTCTAATTGAAATTGAATGATTTGAATTTACTTCCATGATGAGAATATGGCTATTGCTGAGATGTTAATTGGTGCACATCATAAATATATACACATGAATATGTGTATGTATATATATAACATAACACTAATCCATATATTTCTCAAAGCAAAGGGGCCAGTGTGAACGCGCTCCGTTTCTTTGGCAAAAAGTGAGCTTGACGGGGTTCGAACTCAGGTCTCTCAGCACCAATTCCTATGCCTTTACCAGTGAGCTACTACTTCTTTTGCAATTGAAATGAATTTGATGTGAGGAAGTAGCTCTTTCTTGCAGTTGGCCTTTGATTTGAATTGAAGGAGGCATTTCTTGACATCCTGTAAAAACATACAAAAGTAACCAAAGTATCATTTATTTATTTACAAAAGATAAAGCATAAGAGTAATAAAATAAACACTTTTCAGTGTCAATCAAATACCCCCACACTTATCTTTTACTCGTCCTCGAGTAAAAAAAAAAATGAAAACTAACTAGATAGGTCGCACTTTCATAGGAAACACGATTGCATTGAGCGTATGTAACAAGCCGTTAAACCTCTAGGTGTCCCTAGTAGGACGAGTGGTGTCTCGTGAGGGTTTTCAGCGGATACTACCCACAAAATCCAAATGCAGTATGTTATAATTCTAATGAAACTACATGAATGCAATGGACATATGCAACTAAAAACGAAAAATGAAAACACGACTTGTTTCATGAAAGTGGTACAACAAATTAAGTTAATAATTTCTAATCAGTTGATTTTATTTTAGATACCTCGACTTGTCACAAATTTTCAATATAAAACAGGTTTTCAAATGTTAAATTCCAGTTTGGCCAGTTAGTTCGGTCGATAACATAGTGCAGCCATGAAATAAATTCTTAGTTTGTTTGGCACAGTTTGCAAAGTGGTATTCTAATTTTCTCATGTATGGCTAGTCAAATCAATAAGGTCAAGAAGTGTTTGGGTATCATCGCTTATTCTTTATTCTATAAAATTTTAAGATTTATGATTAAGTACATACACCTAAAAAGACCAAGGTTTACCACCCATGCACTGCCTCGCGGACTAACGGAGAGTAGGTAAAGAGCTTGGCGGATTGTGCAGGCCGACTTTGACTTTGTCAACAACGTGTCGGTAATCCTTAGGTGTCCAATCCCATAAAATGAGACCAAGATATTCCAACTTTGACTTTGTCAACAACGTGTCGGATAGAGCTTGGCGGGTTTGCACACCAACGCTCGATATACAAGCAATGTTGGATACCCTTGGAATACTATTATTATTGTTATCGAAAAAATAAGCACAAAAGAGAGTTACGCGAATTCAACTTAACACAACTTAGTTTTAAAGATTTGAAAAGCCAATATAAGTATTTTAAGTCCTCCACTTATTTAAACAAAGTCTACAATATAGAATAGATTTCATGGCCATCACCTAAGAATCTCCCTATGTACCGGTTACACTATTATCCCTCAAAATTAAACTTTTCATTATATTTCCTGTTCGATCTAAGTTGAGAGAGAAAAATACTATCAACTGGCTAAAAATTGTAAACTTATTTTGCTGTATCAATTGAAAATGAGTCGTATTTCAAAAAAAAATTTATGGTATGTCACTACAATCTAAAATGGCTGAAAATAAAAAGAAATAAAAAACAAAGAAAAATGAAAATGGATGAAATGCAGACTTCCCCCCACACTTGATTGAGACAGTGTCCCAACTGTCTAAGGCAGAAAAAACAAAAATAAAAAAAAAATATAAAAAAAAATGAGAAAGAAAAAGAAAAGAGAAAGAACGTGTACCACCTGATATCATGGTGGATGATCATGCAGATCGATGGATTCATCTTCGTCATATTGCTCGAATTCCAAAAATGGTTTCAGTCGTTGACCGTTTACTTTGAAGACTTTTCCATCCTTAGGATTTTCAATTTCAACCGCTCCATGAGGGTAAACTGTTTTCACGACATAAGGTCCAGTCCATCGAGATCTGAGTTTTCCTGGAAACAAGTGAAGTCTAGAGTCGTATAAAAGAACTTTTTGACCTACGTTGAATTCCTTACGAAGTATGTTTTTGTCGTGTTGGGCTTTGGTTCTTTCTTTGTAGATTTTCGCATTTTCATACGCCTCATTTCTCAATTCCTCTAATTCAGAAATTTGTAACTTCCTGTGTGAGCCAGCCTTTTCTAAGTCAAAGTTCAAAAATTTTATGGCCCAAAGAGCGCGATGCTCTAATTCAAGAGGTAAGTGACAGGCCTTTCCTAAGACTAATCGATATGGTGACATCCCTAGATTGGTTTTATAAGCAGTGCGAAAAGCCCAAAGTGCATCAATAAGTTTTACAGACCAGTCTTTTCTATTGGAATTCACGGTTTTCTCAAGAATTTGTTTGATTTGTCTATTGGAAACTTCTACTTGCCCACTCGTTTGTGGATGGTAGGGGGTCGACAACTTGTGTGTGATTGAATATTTCTTGAGCAAGGACTCAAAAGCACGATTACAGAAGTGAGTGCCATTATCGCTAATGATAGCTCGAGGTGTGCCAAAGCGTGAAAAGATGTTTTCTTTGAGGAATTTGACAACAACCTTGTTGTCGTTGGTTTTGGTCGGAATAGCTTCAACCCATTTTGAGACATAATCTACCGCAAGTAGGATGTAAAGATTCCCAAATGAATTAGGGAATGGTCCCATGAAATCGATGCCCCAAACATCGAATAACTCAATCACTAAAATGGGGTTGAGGGGCATCATGTTTCGCTTAGAGATTCGACCCGTTCTTTGACATCGCTCACATTTAGAGCAAAATTCGAAAGCATCACGGAAGAGTGTGGGCCAATAAAAACCGCTTTGCAAAACTTTTGCAGCAGTTATTCTTGCTCCAAAATGACCGCCACAAGCATGGTCATGCGAGAAAGAGAGAATACTTTGGTGTTCATGATCAGGCACACACCTTCGAATGATTTGGTCGGGACAGTATTTGAAAAGATGTGGGTCGTCCCAATAGAAGTTTCGAACTTTCGAGAGAAATTTTTGTTTATCTTGTTTCGACCATTCAGCGGGCATTTGTTGTGTGACAAGATAATTCACAATGTCAGCGTACCAAGGGGTGTTAGAGATCGAAAGGAGTTGTTCGTCAGGAAAATAGTCATCGATTTGGGTGTCGTTATCATTTTCGTGCACAATTCGAGAGAGATGATCAGCTACGACATTTTCAGAACCCTTTTTATCTCGTATTTCTATGTCAAACTCTTGAAGAAGAAGGATCCAACGGATCAAGCGGGCCTTGGCATCCTTTTTGGAAAGCAAATATCGTAGGGCAGCATGGTCAGTGTAAACTATGACTTTGGATCCTATGAGATATGGTCTGAATTTCTCAAGAGCGAAGACAACTGCCAAAAATTCCTTTTCTGTAGTTGAGTAATTCAACTGGGCCTCATTTAAGGTTTTGCTAGCGTAATAAATGACTCGAGGGAGTTTATCGATACGCTGACCCAGGATGGCTCCAATAGCAAAATCAGAAGCGTCACACATAAGTTCAAAGGGTTGAGTCCAATCAGGAGGTTGAATGATGGGAGTTGTGGTCAAGAGTGATTTAAGAGTTTCAAAAGATGCTTTGCAATCATTGGAAAATTCAAACTTTGCGTCTTTGGCAAGTAAATTCGAGAGAGGTTTTGAAATTTTCGAGAAATCCTTAATGAATCTTCTATAGAATCCCGCATGGCCAAGAAATGAACGAACATCTTTGACAGACTTAGGAGGAGGTAAATTAGCAATCAAATCGATTTTGGATTTATCGACTTCTAGGCCATCTTTGGAGACGACATGACCTAGAACTATCCCCCTTTTTACCATAAAGTGGCATTTCTCCCAATTAAGCACAAGTGATTTCTCCTTACAACGTTTGAGGACAAGTTCTAGATGAGTGAGACACTGGGAAAAAGATGATCCATATATTGAAAAATCGTCCATGAATATTTCCAAGAATTCTTCCACCATATCAGAGAAAATACTCATCATACACCTTTGGAAAGTCGCGGGGGCATTACAAAGACCAAAAGGCATGCGACGATAAGCAAAGGTTCCAAAGGGACACGTAAAGGTGGTCTTATGTTGGTCTTCTAAAGCAACAGGAATTTGGTTATAGCCAGAGTATCCATCGAGAAAACAGTAGTACTCATGTCCCGCTAAGCGTTCGAGCATTTGGTCAATAAAAGGCAAGGGAAAATGGTCTTTTCGTGTGGCTGAGTTAAGCTTTCGATAGTCGATACACACACGCCATTTGGTTTTGATTTTTGTTGGGACGAGTTCATTACTGTCGTTTTTGATCACTGTGACTCCCGACTTCTTTGGTACAACTTGTACCGGACTCACCCAAGTGCTATCAGAGATGGGATAGATGATGTTATTGTCTAGACATTTGATTATCTCCTCCTTGACCACTTCTCTCATGTTTGGGTTTAATCGCCTTTGAGCCTCACGGGTGGGTTTAGCCTCATCAACTAAATGTATGCGATGTTCCACGATTGATGGGCTAATTCCTTTTATATCGCTAATTTCCCACCCCAAGGCGTCTTTATTTTCCCGCAAAATTTCTAGGAGTTTTTCTTCTTGGTCCTTGGTAAGATCAGAAGCCAAGATTACGGGAAAAGTTTTTGAAGGGTCTAGGTAGGCATACTTAAGGTCTGGTGGCAAGGGTTTGAGGTCTAACTTAGGAAGTTCTTGTGTAACAACATTGGTCAACATTCCTTGGTTAGATTCAGGTGACGAAGTGTCGAAGTCAAGAATTTTGTTGAGTTCAGAAATGTATTCGAGTTCATCGAAATCATAGTCGAAATGGTCAAGACACATTTTCAGGGCTTCAGAAGTGTCACTAGAGGTTTCATCAACTGTGGTTTGAATCATGTCAATTCCATCGATCTCAAAATCCCTAGGTTGTTTGTTGAGATTAAAGATGTTTAGCTCAATGGTTAGGTGCCCGAAGGAAAGTCGAAGCTGACCATTCCTACAATTAATGACAGCATTAGAGGTTGCTAAGAAAGGGCGTCCTAAGATCAATGGTATTTGAACGTTGGGATTTGAGACAGGCTCTGTTTCTAGAACTATAAAATCGACAGGGAAGTAAAACTGCTCGATCTGTATCAAGACGTCTTCGATAATTCCCAATGGATTTTTGACAGATCGATCGGCTAGTTGAAGTGTGATGTTTGTTGGTTTAATCTCCCCTAGTCCAAGTTGACGATAGACAGTATAGGGAAGAAGATTTACACTGGCACCAAGGTCAAGTAGAGCACGAGAGATATGGGTGTTTCCTATTTTACAATCAATCGTAGGGCAGCCAGGGTCTTTGTACTTGACTGGGGTAAGATTCGAAAGAACAGAGCTTGTATTCGCAGTTAGAAAGGCGGTTTTTGGGACATTGGTCGCACGTTTTTGTGTGCACAATTCCTTAAGACATTTGGCATATTGAGGGATTTGTTCAATGGTGTCTAAAAGAGGAATGTTCACACGGACTTGTTTGAAAATTTCCAAGATTTTATCGAAATTTGCAGCTTTCTTCTTATTATTGAGCCTCTGGGGAATAGGAGCAACTGGTTTTTCGATTCTACGATCAGTTTCATCATTCGAGGAAAAAGGTGGTAGGGGTGTAGAAGATGAAATGTTGGGATTGCCAACATTGGTTTTCAAAGGTGGGTCGGGTTTGCCGACGCTGGGAGAAGAACTGTCGGGATTGCCAACATTTAAGGGAACTTGAGGTTTAGTGGAATTGGCATTCGAAGCCAATGGGTGATCAGTGAGATTAGGAATCGGGATCGAGTTGGAAGGTTTGTCAGAGTCGTCCACGTTATTATCAATCCTCTTTCCAGATCGAAGGGTTGTAATAGCGTTGACTGGATTATGGTTTTCGTCCTCACAAGAATTTACAGCACGAGAGTTATACTTTGGATTCACCTCGGGTTGACTAGGCAATTTTCCCTTCTCATTACTTTTCATAAATTCCTTCATCATATTAAACATTTGGTCGATTTTAGCGTCTTGATTATTTATTTGTTTTTCTAATCGAACAATATCTTGTGATGGTTGGGAAGATTGAGATGATTGGTTCGATGATTGAAAATTGGGGTGCCTATACGGTTGTTTGGATTGAGGTGCAGCTTGAGAGGTTTGAGAATTGGGGGGTGGAGCTTGGTAATTCGGATTGGGAATAAAGGGTTGCATGTGAGATGGGTTTGCCGAATTATTGGGGTTTGACCAAGAAAAGTTTGGGTGGTTCCTCCAACCAGGATTGTACGTGGCTGAGTAAGGGTTATTTTGAGCTATAGCATTGGCTTGGTCCTGAGAGTAGTAGTGGGGTAATCCTTCTCTGGCTTGAGGAGTTTGATTTTCTACGGGAATTTGATTTGGGTCCACGACATGCACTCCTCTAGTAGAAGTACGATTGGGAACGCGAATTGATTCCCATTGCATGTCCTTTTCAGAATAATCTTCTAAGAACCGCCAAGCTTCATCGGCTGTTTTAGACATAAAATCTCCTCCACACATTGATTCTAGTTGAGTTTTAGACTGATAGTTAAGCCCTTCATATACAATTTGACACAAGTTGTCTTTTAGAATTCCATGATGAGGACAACTATACAGTAGTTGGTTGAATCTCTCAAAATATTTTGAAAAAGTTTCCCCCTCATTTTGACAAAATTGGTTTATCTCAGTTCGAATTTTCAAAGTTTTATGGAAAGGGAAAAACTTTTTCAAGAATGCAGTGACAAATTCATCCCAACTTCTTATGGAATGTCGTGGAAGAGAATTTAGCCATCTTTTAGCGCTTTCAAGTAGTGCAAATGGAATTAGCCTTAGCTTGATCGATTCATTAGATAATTGTTGCATTTTTGTTGTGGACGCATACAATTCAAATTCACTTAGAAATTCATACGCATTTTCAGACCCAGTAAATTTTGGTACCCCTTGGATAAAAGAATGTTTTAGCTCAAAATTGTTTCCTTCAGCTGGTGGGAACACAATGACAGATGGTTGAACGATCCTAGTAGGATAACATCGATCACGAAGAGACAGGGGTCTATCCATTTGGATATTGAGGTTTTGAAAATTTTGATTTATTTGGTTTTGATCCCCAAAGTTTGGAAAGTTTTGATTCACTCGATTTTGATCCAATTCGGTTGGAAAATTTTGGTTGATACGAGAACCCCTAGGAGAATTTTGTTGGCTAACACTTTTTTCACTCATTGTTGTTAAATGCAAGCACAGAAATTAGCTATAATAACGTTTTCTGTCCTTATTGGCTCCTAACCCAAAATTATAAAGTGATGTGTTTGATTACTTAGATCGAAAGATTTCTCAGCCAGTTAACAGACAGGTGTTATCGGTGCACCAGGAATCACCCTAGCAATGCAGCCGAAGGTTTAAGTACCTTCAGAGTAACAACCGATATAATATTTACGAATCACCGTAATATTTATAAGCGGTTATTTCTCTGCCGTAGTCTAGACACCAAGAAATAATTCGTTCCAAATGAATCAACTATCACAATATAATTAAGCCCTAGATGAGCCCGTGACTCCCTTAAGTCCAATGTCTAACCGTTATTATTAGTCAGATTCTATGATGAAATGCAATTTGTGGGCTAAGGAAAGGGTGATGAAATCCCTCACCTTATGTGAATTGGGGTATTGCCCTTAACAGAAGGAATAAAAATGCAGAAATAACAGTGATCACACAAAATAATTGCAAAAATTAAAAATTGTACATTCAAAGCCGCTGCCCCTGCAGAAATTTTTTACAACAATTGTCTATATTTTTTTTCTTTGCAGCAGAGCACCTGTAGTGTTTTAAAAATTTTCACCTTGATCGGCAGTCCTCCAGTGAATTTGGGAAGCGCTAGCGCGTTCACACCCCACTTGGTGTGCAACCGCTCCAACCCGTCTGAATCGTCCGCTGCTTTTTGTTGTGGTCTCTTCTATTAATTGCTTGACTGCGCTGCGGCACCTATTTTTTAAGACCCTTTTTTTATATCAGCTGTACCTGTTTTTGAATTTTTTTTTTTTTAAAGAAAAGAAATCAAACGAAATAAAACAGAAACTAACTGGAACTTAAAAGAACTAAATTAAAAAGCGACTAAACTAATAAAATAAAATAACAACCTAAACACAGAGGAGAAAAAAAAAACTTAAATGACTAACTAAGCTAAGCTAAACAAAGAGGAAAAATAAAACAAAACAAGGAACTAAGCCTTAAATAAGAAAAAAAAAGAAGTGGGCTCAACAAAGAACGGTGCTAAAATGGTCAAGCCACCTTTAAAAACAATATCCAAAATACCCTAAAAAAACACGCCGCCTCCTTTTTTTCTTTTTCAGAGAATACGGCTAATTCAGAAAGCCAAATATTCCTCTAAAAAAAAATACAACTTCAATAAAAAGAAGATCTCGCACTCCTCAGTTAAAACAAATCACGCCCCTTTTGTCGATTTGTTCCTTTTTTTTTTTTTTTTTGGAAATCAAATTGGGTTAGAATTCGGGTTGAGGTGATTCTTTGGGTTTCAGATCGGGCTTTTAGTTCGAAATGGTGTATCGAATTGGTGCGAAGCTGAAATAGGGTTCTCGATTCAGGTTGTTATGTGGTTTTGATTTTGAATTAAATTCGAATTGGTTTTTTTTTTTTTTTTGTCTTAAATCGCGAGTTGCGCTGATTGTTGAGGGATTTGTGTTTGAAGATATTGAGATGTTGGGGACGCTTGGTCAGGAATTGATGAAGTGCGGTGGATACGATTTGCAGTGGATGGCTTGTGGGGGGTGTTGTTGTATGCGAAGAAGTGCCGATGGTTTCAGGGTGAGGATGCGATGTGGTGATGCTGTTATGAACGGGAAGTGCAGCTTTGGGAAGGCAAGGGAATTTGGGTGGTGAGGGTTGATCTCGTTGTGCTGAGAACTGTTACAAGGGGGAAGAGGAGGGACTGTTGTCTTGACGAGGTGATGGAATCGGGTTGTGGTGAATTTTGTGTACGGTGAGGAGGAATTGCAACTGGGGTTTTGTTGAATGTGTTTTGGCAAGGAGAACTTGTTGGACTGGGAAGATGGCAGTGCAATTGGGTACGGGGATTGCTTGGTTTGTGAAACGGCTTTGTGGATGTATGGTTACGGTTTTTGTGAGCTGTAGGTAATGGGCGTTCTCGGTATTGTATGGGAGGTGGCTGAGGTCTTGAAGGAAATGTGGTGAGGAGCTTGGAAGTGGTGGAGGGGAACTGATGAGGTGAACGGCAAAAATAGGCAGAAGGACCCAATAAAGGAAACACAGAAAGAACAAGGAAAAGCAAATATTTTTGGTTTTTTTTTGGATTTTTTTTTTTTTGGAAAATTGTAAAGAAGAACAGGGGTGTATAGAAAGAAGGTGGAAAATAAAGAAACAAATATGAGAAATATAAGCAAGTTTGTTGTTTTTTTTTTTTTCAGAAAAAAATTGTACAAAGAAAGGAGGGAATAAGTGAGAGAAAGGAGAACAAGAAGGGAAAGAAATTGAAATGAGGCAAGAATTTATAAAAACAAAAGGGTAAGAATTTTTTTTCTTATTTGGAAGCTTACGGTATTATTGACAACACCAAATCTATCCAATCAAGACTATTTTTTTTTTTTTTGAATATATGTATAAGAACACAAAAAGGAGAAAAATAAAATAAAATAAAAGCAACAAAAGGAAAATAAAATAAAAATAACACTAACACGAATCAGAAATCAAATAAATAATAAAATTTAATCGTTACCTCCCCGGCAACGGCGCCAAAAACTTGATCGACGCTAATCTATGAATTAGAAAAGCGCGATATTTAAATTAAATTTCTGCAAGCGTACAGTTCGTGTAGCAAACAGGTCGAACACAGGGAGGTAGATTAAAATTAAATTATTTAGATAATTCCTTGGGCGAGTTAGACGAAGCTGGAGGTTGATTTTTTCGCAAAGCAAAATAAAAACTGAAACTACGAATAAAAGATGCACTTGAATTCACTACAGATTCGAATCTAATCGGATCTGTAATAAATTCAATGATTAAATTAAAATAGAACACTGGAGATAAAATTGCAGAAAAGAAATCAACAACTGAAAATAAAAACTAGGATTACCGCTGAATCTAATCAGACGGTTAATCACTAGTAAGAAAAATAGAAGCAATAGCAAATTGTGTTCTAGCAAATCTAATTGACTAGACAACACAATATGCCATGAAAATAAAATGCAGAAACTAAAGAAAAGAAAGCTGTATTGCGACTGAAAGAGAGTACAGAAGAATGAATGAATTTTTACAATGGTTACAATCACATATTTATAGATGCGAATGAGAAAACCCTAACTAGGTCTATGAATAAATGGCCCTCCTTATTCATGAATATTTCTTGCCTTCCTTGACCACCTGATTGGAGAAAATCTGGGCATATCATGGTAAATATTTTCCATATCTTTCAATTTTCCCATGTGGCTTGATTGATAGAAGATTGCATCTAATTAATTCTTCCAAATAATGACGCTTATCAGACTCCAAAGGCAATATAAGATAAAATCTTCAAAATTGGTTTTTCTTCTTGGCAACAATTTAATCAGAAATTCTTCTAATTGAAATTGAATGATTTGAATTTACTTCCATGATGAGAATATGGCTATTGCTGAGATGTTAATTGGTGCACATCATAAATATATACACATGAATATGTGTATGTATATATATAACATAACACTAATCCAGATATTTCTCAAAGCAAAGGGGCCAGTGTGAACGCGCTCCGTTTCTTTGGCAAAAAGTGAGCTTGACGGGGTTCGAACTCAGGTCTCTCAGCACCAATTCCTATGCCTTTACCAGTGAGCTACTACTTCTTTTGCAATTGAAATGAATTTGATGTGAGGAAGTAGCTCTTTCTTGCAGTTGGCCTTTGATTTGAATTGAAGGAGGCATTTCTTGACATCGTGTAAAAACATACAAAAGTAACCAAAGTATCATTTATTTATTTACAAAAGATAAAGCATAAGAGTAATAAAATAAACACTTTTCAGTGTCAATCAATGATATGGTAGAGTCTGACAATGTGGCATGCTAAGATGCAATTGATCAAGGCTTTGTTGAAAAGCAGGCCTTGTGGTTGATGATCAAAGCATAGTCTATTTAGGCATAGCTTTGTGTAACGTGACTTCGCGAGCCTCACAGCCCGGTAGAGTGTTTAACGGGAGAAGGGAACGCAGGGAGTGCACATGTTTCTCTCTAGCTAGAGTGGTGCCAGGGACCTACCAGCGCTGGCATTTATTCATTGTGGTTGTTGGATTTTTCGAGGCCTCGGTTTATGCGGTCGCCACTGGCCGTATTATAGGTCCAAAAGGACCGGGAAGCGTGTGTTCAGGAATTGCCAATCCATTAAGCGTTAACGTATGGACCGACCCTGCAGGATCCAAGGGTTGGACAGAGTACTAATCCTGGGGCATTGCTAGAATGTCTTGAATCGGTAAGGATCTCCTCCCTAGCCTTGACTCAGATGGAAACCCAAATTTCCAATACGACATCACGCGGTTTTGATTGTGTACCTATATATGGCGACATAGTGGGATGGGGCACTCATGCCGTCTAGGATTGATACATTTACTTTGATGTATTTCAAATTGTTTGCACACTATTATTATATAATATTGTGTTTATCGTATCAAGCATTTCTTGACCATTATAAGGTAAAACCCTATCCTCCGGTTTGCGTTGCATTGTGTGATGGGACTTGGGTCTTAAAATGGTTTCATTTTTCTAAAAAGCATTGCGTTATTTTGACGATTTACTTTAGTCATGCACTGGCAATCCATAGGAGAAAACCCATTCCGCGAAAGTGGCGTGGTCCTGTGATTAGCCTTATTATATTTTATAGGTTAGGTAGAATTCTCACACCAGTCCCATGACTGACCTGTAGTTTGTCCACTGGCAAACTCGGGTGCCCATATTTTCCACACGGGCAGTCGGGTAGCTATTTTTGCAGATATATTAAGCAGGATTCTGGGTTGAAGCTTAAAGCTGTGTCCAGAGATAGAGATTCTTCCGTTGTGTTCTTCCGTTGCAGAATATTACATTTTTTGTATTTATCTTCCGCTGTAATTATATTCCAATGTACTCTGATATGTATATTCTGTACTCTGATGTAACATTTATTATAGTGTTATAAAAGTCTTTTGTTATCTGTTGTAATGTGTTGTATGCCCAAAGTTAAAGTATTCGTAGGTTTCCACTTTTTGGATCAGACCTGTGTGGTTTATGGTCGATTCGAAGGGCGGGGATTTGCGGGTCTTTACATTTAATATTAAAAAGTTGGGGTGCAATTGATATGATTTTGCTTGCCATAAGTGGATGGCCATAATTGAGTCAATTATGGACATCATTAAAAGTTGACTTAATTAATAATTTGAATAGGGAATTATTAAAACTGGGGTAAAAGATTTTAAGTGTTAATCAATGCTTAGGACACGAGGTTGGACTCGTTTGTGACGTAAACCTGCCCGGACCCGCCCGACAAATCCAGTGGTCACAAATGTTCGCCCAATGTGAGAGGTCCTAGGCCTAAACTAAAGCATAACAGTTGTAAAGACACGAGGTTAGACTCTTTTATGGTGTAAGACTGCCCGGACCCGCCCGGCAAATCCAGCTGCCATAAATGCCAGTCTAATGTGAGAGGTCTTTATGAGGTTATGGCCTGAATGAATTAAGAAATACTTAACCAGATAAACATGTAAGGTGGGACATGGGGGTTAAGTAGGTGCGTTGGGTGGCATGAGGAATCTAGGGGGTGCCCTTAGTGGCATGTGAAATACGATTAGTAAGACTTAACCAAACACACATGTAAATGAACATGACTAAGAGGGTTAAGTGGGATATACTAGTGACAAGCTTAGGTAGGTAGCTTGTGGGGGCCCATTTCGACCAGTATCCCAAACGTATCTTTGTGGGCTCGACCCAAGTCGAGGACGGGACACGCATGCTGGGTTTGACTGTAAGAGGCCAAAACGGGGAGCGGTGGCAATGCAAGTCCAACGGGTTTCGTATGCGTGTGTGGACCCGGGCTGGTAGGTAAGACGTTGTTGCATCGTGTAGGTATAAGCTGTGCATTCTCAAGTTGTATCGGGTTGCCACTTTAGGGGAGTGATACACCCCAGTGTGAGGCCAGCACTGGTATCTACGAGTAGGGAGCCGATCGAAAGTGGGTAGTGGGGTACACCAAGTGGAGATAGGGGAAGACGGCACTTATATAGTCAGCTAGGGGTATGTAAGGCTATTTATAAAGTTTCTGTGTGAAGCAAGTGGGATCAAACAATAGGGTGAGTGGTGTGGTGCAGTGTAGTAATGTGCGGTGCAGTTTAGTAATCATTCGTTAGTAATTAGGTGTTCCTTTACCGTTATCTTTAACGTTATCTTAAATGTTATCTTTATCTTCCTAAGAGTTCATAGACATTTACTTGTCTTCCAGCTTATGCCTTAGTCTAGTTATTTTGATAATAGTATTGTTAGAATTATCATACTCGCCAGACTTTATGTCTGACCCCCTCTATTTCTATCCTTTTCCCCCCTCCAGGTCCTCGGGTTGGGCACATCTCTAGTGGAGTTTGATTGAATTGCTTCATCTCTCTTTGGAAAGCTTGGACCGTTGAACTAAAGTCCAGCTTGTTATCTTTTTAATGGCTATTTATGTAATGGGATTATGTATTTTGTTTTTATGAAGATGGATATTGTACTTGGTTATGATCTATGGTTTTATGATGTAACAAACATGTTTAATTTCCGCTGCAATAAAATGAAGTTTTAGATTTCCAAGTACTATTTATTATCTGTCTTGTTGTAATTTTTCTGTTCTATATTCACTTATAACCTCCATGGAAGTTAATGCATTCCCTTTGTGAGTGACATTAATGAACGTGGGGTGTTACATCCTGGTTTACAGCTGGAGCTATATTCGAAACGCTCTGTATCCATGTATTTCTTTAAGTTGTGTTATGTATTATTATTCCGCTGCTTTGTGATTTGAATCTCTAATATTTATCAAATGTATATTATTTATTCATACTCTATTATATTCTTGTACTCTGATTGCAATTGTTGTAATAACAATGAAATATTCTTCTGTTTGTGTTCTTAATTGTCATGTTCTCAACTCAATTCGGGCTTTCCCGTAAGGGCGAGTTTGGGTCGTTTCAGCATGGTATCAGAGCTTTGGTTTATAGAGCTCGAGAATAAGACACATTAGAACCAAACTAAATAATTCATCAGAGATTGGATTAGCAATATCCAATGAGAATGACTCGTTAGAGATGGGGTCAGTAGTATCCTAGAATGAGTTGGAAGATTATTATTTTCAAAATAAAAATAAAAACAAATTGATTTAGAAAATTTAATCTAATTATACATATTTGAGTATATTATTTTGAATTTGGACAATCGATTATATGAAGATTTTGCATATACGCGTCATGAACGTATATTCGAAGTCTCAAATATACTGGATAGATATAGAATCACACTCTATTCGGCCGAGCATAATTCTAATGATTGACGCGTCATCATCAGCATTTATGTTCGAACTTCGAAAGTGGGATATCTATATATTTCCAATTGATTGGTGTGAGAACCAAAACTAGATAAGGTTTATTGTTGTGAATTGGCATAAAAAATAGATTTTTTGACTACGTATTAAAGTTATGTGTTTGAAAAGCTAATCTGCTAATTGATTGCTGATTGTGTTGTGTGATTATTCGTTTAACAACAAGAGAATGAAACGTAAATAAAGCCAAATTGAAACAAACATTGAACTGAATTGAAATTTGTTTAAAATTGCATACGTATATATATATACATATATATATATATATTTGTGTGTGTGTGTGTGTGTGTGCGTGAACTAGTCATAGCATGGAGGCTAAGAAGCGGAATAAAATTGTATGCCCCACAAATAGGTACATGTTTACTGTATTTCTTGGATTTTAATGATTTTATGAGCTGATTGGCTAGCCGCTTTTTTTTCTTTTGGACTGATGAGGGCACTATGAGGCAAATTGCGGTTTTAAAGGTTTCCCCGTACAAAGAAGGTTATGGCGAAATTTTTCGAAAATTTAGGGTGTTAGCCAAATTTTTGAGAAATTGGAAAATTATTCGGAACTGAAAAGTTGAAGAAAGAAAGTTGAGTTGGTTAGTTAAAAAACTTTCAGCTCCATTCCTTTTCGAGGACGGAAAGATTTCAAATGGGGGAGATTGTATTTTCAGAACCAATTTAAAATTTTGATTTAAGTTATTTTAAGGATTATGCGAATATAAATTGGTTATTTTTTCTAAATAAATTTGAGAATAATTTTAAAAGTTAGTTTTTATATTTTATTTGACTCAAAACAAACTCAGTAAAATTATTAAATTGATTTATTAGCTTTGTTTTAGAAATTTTGAAAATCAACACATAACACTTATAAAGTGAAAATTTGCATGTGAGCTCAGAATTCGACAAAATAAATTTTTTGGACTCATAATGATAAATCATTGTTGAATTACAAAGTGCACGTCGAAAGAAGTCAGTATGTGGCCGTTCGAAGAAAAACTATTTGCTCAAAACAGGCAGTCATTTTACAAAGAAACATTATTGAGACGATATAAGAATTCGATTCCGTTTTTTTTTGGAATCGTATAGTCCAATAATGGTTAAATCCAAAGGGCCATGATATTTGGAGTTAATGTGCGGGTGTGCAAGAAGAAAAGGTGCGCTAAAATCACATTTTTGAACATTATCTGAGCATCTATGAGAATTTTAACGGATGCTCAAACAAACTCGCAATTCGACGAAACTTGTGTCGTTGGACTCGTCTTCACGTCTACTATCTCATGTCCGAAATCCGCGGCAAACGAAGATCGTTTGCATTCGGGAGAGAGAAGAGAAATGGACACATAAACCACTTCTCTTCCTTTACACTTCATTATTTTCCTCCTTCCTCTTTCTTCCACTTCCTCCAAAAATGGGGAGCTCCCTTCCAAAACCGCTGCCGCCCCTCCTCCACCAGCCACTGTCGCCTCCACCAGCGCCGCTAACTACCTTCGGCCAACTCCTCCTCTCTCTCCTCTTCTCTCTTTATCCTTCTTTGAACCCAAGCCCCTAGATCCACCACCACCCGCCACTGTGGGCCCATCCACCGCCGCCGCCACCCACCAGCACCAACCCCCACGTTAGTCAGGCCCCACGCCACCTCCCTCCAGCCACCAATCCGGACGTGGACCCCGCATGGCCAAAATCCCCTTTTTCCCCAAATTTCCCGTTTTGCAGATAACCCCCTAGCCTTATTTCTTCAATAACTCCCAAACCGTGCATTTCTAGCCAAAACTCCACTAGACCAAAGTTGTAGATCGCGATTTTCTATTTGATTTGGATATATGAAAGTAAAATTTTGGAGTTCAGAGCTGTTCGCAAAATGTGTCTGAAGTCAATGGACCTGCTGCTATTTTTCGCGATTTCCGGTGAATTGGTTCGTTTTTGGAAGAAAGTCCACTATGTAAAAGTTGTCCGGAATGGCGCGTTTGGGATAGGAACAAAGTTTGGTGAGGATTGGAGGCCGCATGAAGATTCTAGAACAAAAGAGGCGAAATTGGACGATGGAAACGGCAAAACAGAGACCGCGGGACCAAATTCTACGGTAGAAGTGTCGAGGAGATTGGTATGGCTTGGGTGAGAACTTCTCACTCTAATTTTGTTTACTTTTAAATATATACTAGGATGCGGACGGTGCTTAGTAGCACCCGACACCTTTAATTGAAACCATGGATGTTTGGTTGTGTGTTTTGAGGGATTTATTTGTTTGAATTTGGTTTGGGGTGTGAATGGAATGGATTGAATTGGTATGTGTAGGGCGCGAGCGAGTATTAGGCAAGGGATAAGGCTAGGCCTTATTCCGGTTCTAGTATCGCGCCCTTATGCTGCCAAAATTTTCTAAAATATGTTAGAACCATAAAAATATCATTTTTATTGTATAAATGAACTATATACAATATTCATGTGTTGAAATAAATATTTTATCGTTTAAAATATAATTTTTAACGTGTATATGAATGAAAATAAATATTCATTTACAAATCAGACGGTTTTTTTATGTACACTCATTTACCTGATATTGATTGAGACGGTATATTTTACACATCGCCCAACTGCACAAATAACATCTGTGTGTGTTGATTGAAACCCCACACGGGTATTGGGATGATATTTGACGTACACTCATCCCAATTGTTTAGTTGTATATCAATTGATTTGTTGACAGACTGTTGTAAGCGTTAATTATTTATATTTAATGCATATGCAGTTGTGTAATGCACACTAGATGATGGTTGATTGTTTATCATTGTTGTTGTATACATATGATGTATGAAATCCATATAAATAACATTATATGGTAATTGACTGTGTCTGATTCAAATTAGGAAATAACGAATATTTTAAAACAAGGAATATTTTAAAATAATATTCAATAAAGGATTAAAAATCTGATTTTAATGCCCTATTTTGGATGGACACGAAAATATTGAAATATGTGAAGCCGTATTGATTAGATATGCGCCAATTTGATGCGAACGATATTTATATCGACGATATTCATTTTTATAATGAATATCGAAAAGGAAATGATTTCAAAATCCGATATTTTGAAAATATTATCATTTAAACAATATAATGATAAGGTGTATTCCCGTGTCTGATTCCAGTTAGGGAATAATGAATATTTTAAAATAACGAATATTTTAAAATATGGAATATTTTAAAATAATATTCAATAAAGGATTAAAATCTGATTTTAATGTCTGATTTTGGATGGATGCGAAAATATTAAAACATGTGAAGCGTATTGATTAGATATGCGCCATTTTGACGCGAACGATATTTATATCGCTTTTATTCATTTTTATGATGAATATCGAAAAGGAAATGATTTCAAAATATGATATTTTGAAAATATTATCATTTAAATAATATAATGATAAGGAGTATTCCTGTGCTTGATTCCAGTTAGGAGATAACGAATATTTTAAAATAACGAATATTTTAAAATAACGAATATTTTAAAATAATATTCAATAAAGGATTAAAATCTAATTTTATTGTCCGATTTTGGATGGATATGGAAATGTTAAAATATGTGAAGTCATATTGATTAGATATGCGCCATTTTGGCGTGAATGATATTTATATCGATTTTATTCATATTTATAATGAATATCGAAAAGGAAATGATTTCAAAATCTAATATTTTGAAAATATTATCATTTAAATAATATAATGATAAGGAGTATTCAATTTTGATTTAAAATTGGAAATGAAGTTAGAATCATTTTAAAACGAATTTATAAATGATTTATAAGTTACGTTTTAAATGGAAATCGATGAAATATATATTATATATAATATAATGGCCTGAATAGAACGCACCGCGCCGCGGCCGTTCGCGAATTTTGACCAATGACTTCGAATTGATATTACGGGAGATCCGACCGTTGGATTCTCCTAAAACCAGAACCATTGGCTTTGTATCGAAAAGAGATTTCCAATGAATATATGAGATTTAAAATCTAATGATTGGATTTGGAATTATGTCCAAATCAAATTTGGAAAAGGTCGTTGTATGTGCAGTTTGATGACCGTTTATGGAAATCGACTGAAAGGGCCTTAATAAAATTATTAAAAATATTAATAATTTATGTAAAATCATAATAAATGAATTGGAAAGAATTGGGATTAAAATTTTATATTTGAAAAGATCAAAATGTATTTTTATCGAAATGAACTAGTTATCATCTAGAATTATAATCCAATTATTTTTAAATAAATAAATTGGCTTCAGAATGGGTTTTAATATAACTAGAATTTCCAATATATGAATTAGAGTGGATTTGAATGGAAATCATCTTCGGAATATTTCGATGTTGGATTTCGTGATTATACGGATATTGTTATGGAAATTTGGAAGATATATTTATATCATTATTTCCAATACGATATTTGTTGGTTTCAGAATTTGATATTGAATATAAGCTAATATAATTTCTATTCAGAGCCTTGTATTTAATATCAAATGGGATTTTGGGTTTGTCGTGAATGGTGTGTTTATTAACACTGTTCTTAAACCCAGTTGAGAAAAGAATAAATCTTTTAATTAAGATTTGGAGAAGTTTTCCAATTAATTAATATTTAATCGGAATTGAATGAAAGAATTGGATTTTTGGGTTTATCGTGAACGGTGTTTTAAATAACACTTGTTCTTTAACCTGATTAATAGTTAAATGTGATTTGGAATTTATAAATCTTTTTATTAAGATTTAATGGAAAAATTCCAAAGTAAAGTTATCCAATTTAATAAAATAAATTGAAATGGAATGGAATTCGATTGGGTAATAATCGAAGTGAGCTTTTTTGGAGAAAGACTGTTAATATATATGGAATTTAAAAGTCTATGTCGTTATTCCATTTATATTATTAGTCGGATACGGAAATTGATATCGACTATATATTGATCTGTTTTCCATGAAGATTCCATAATTAATGGATTGTGATTTTGGGATTATCGTGAACTGTGTTTTAAATGACATCTGTTCTTTAACCCTGTTAAAGATAGGATTACATGTCTAACATTGTATTTCGAACTGTATTATTGATCTCTGCTAAATATATTTTTTTGGTGGCGGAGAATTTGTTCTCTTGCTTAACACCCTTCTCTACGACGTACGAGTTTAGAGGTTATATATCGGCAGAAATCAATGGTACGGTCTAGATTGTCGATGCGACATGTTTGATTTCCCAAAGTTAAACAGAAGATTAAAACTAAGTGGAGTTTTGATGAATCTTTAATTAGATTGAAATGAGAATGTGGTAATTTGAATTATCAAATTCGGGAAATGATAGAGAATGGAGTACCACCATTTTTACTCCAAGCGATAATTAAATCTTTAATTAGATTTGAACGTGAAATGGTAATTAAATTTACCGATAACACCGTGGTGTTAGATATGGAGTATTATCAGTTTTGCTCCATAGGATGAATAGGTTGGGATTGGAAAATTAAACAAATGATTACTTTGGTAAGGCGCGCTAATCCCAACTAGTTTTGGATAAATCTTAATTTGGTTTGAATTGATATCCAAAGGAAGATTAAAGAATAAATTTAAAGGATTTATTTTTGATAAAATTAATGGGAACCTTTCCCAAAGGATATGAATATTTAAATAAAACAATATTCAGAATTGGAATGAGGCATATGTTGAGTTTTATAGCACTTGATTATAAAATACGTGAGTTATTCGGAAATGCTGGGTTTATACCCATTCTGAGTAACTGATTCGACGATAAGTCGACGATGAAGACGGTGGTTGAAGATCGGAGGTCTTCACATCATTTGGATGATTACTTATGTCTTGATTGGGCTGTACACCCAAGACAAGGTAATATGTGGTGATCGTCAAGACTTACTTGGAGATCGACCGGATATGCGAGGACCTCTCTCCTGTATTGGACATATGGGACGAGGAATAAGGTGCCTCCAGTTTCGTTCAGACCCAGAACAAACTAGTAAATGGATGTGTGTCTGACATTGGATTTTATTCTATGTTGATTGATCTATATTAAATATATATCTGTTTGGTGGCAGAGTATTTATTCTCTTGCTTAACACCCGTCTCTGAGACGTACGAGCTCAGAGGTTATATAACGATAGATATCAGTTGCATGGCATGCATTGTCAGCGTGACATGCTGAGATGCAAATGATCAAGGCTTCTATTGAAAAGCAGAGTCTTGTGGTTGATGATCAAAACACAGCCTTAAAGGGCATAGCTTTTTGTATAGTGTTAATTCGCGAGCCTTACACCTCGGTATGAGTCGAAAACAGGATCGGACCGCTGGAGGACAGGACATTTCTTTCTAGTTATGGGCGGTGTCATGGTATACATTTATATTTTTATTACCTATGTGGATGATGGATTGCGAGGCGCCTCGGTTATATCGGTTGCTACGGAGCCGATGGATAGGTCCGATAGGACCGAGAAACATGTGTTCAGGAATAACTATTTCTTAAACGTAAGAGAGGACCGACCCAACCGATCCAAGGGTTACTCAGAGTGTGTAGTCCTGAGACATTTACTAGAGCATCTCGAGGCGGTGACGAGCCATCCCTGGCCTCGACTCATAGATGGAATCCAATTTCCAATACGTGACTTTTCGGTTCTAGTTGTAAACCTATATGGCGACATAGTAGCATGGGATACTATATCGTCTTTGATTGATACATTTATATTTGAAGCTGTTTGATACACTATGCAATTATAGTAATATCAAAATGATTTGTTTTAAAACGTACCAAGCATGTTTGCTATTATAAGGTAAAACTCTATCCTCCGGCTTGCGTTGCATTGTGTGATCGGACCTGAGTCTTATAATAGCTTCATTTTTCAAAAAAAAAAGAACTACGTTGTTTGTTTTATGCACTGGTTTTCTTAGAAGGAAACCCGTTCCGTGTTATACGACGTGGTCCCTTGATTTACTTTATTTTTAATGTAAAGTTTTAAATAACTGTTTTGGTTCTCACACCAGTCACATGACCGACCTGGAGATTATTGTTTTAACCTAAACTCTGGGTGCCCCTATTTTCCACACGGGCAACTAGTAGTTTTGGTTTTGTAGATTTATTTTTACAGGATCCTGGTTTACAGCGGGAGCTATATTCGGAACGCTCTGTATCCGTGTATTTCTCTAAGCTGTGTTATGTATTATTATTCCGCTGCTTTGTAATTTGAATCTCTGTTATTTATCAAATGTATATTATTTATTCATACTCTGTTATATTCTTGTACTCTGATGGAAATTGTCGTAATAACAATGAAATATTCTTCTGTTTGTGTTCTGAATTGTCGTGTTCTCAACTCAATCCGGGCTTTCCCATAAGGGCGAGTTTGGGTCATCTCACGCAAGCCGCGGTAGTTAGTAATATTGAGTTTTTAAATTCAATTGAATATACATGATCTGATATAAGTAGGAATTCTGGGAAAGGAGAAGCGTTTGAATCTAGTTGATTATAATTTTCTAATGAAAGTGAAAAGTCGAGATTTCATTTTATAGATTGTTATTTATGTCCAATTCAAATTTTCAAATAGTGGCTATGAATTCGTTTATAAACGATAATGTTTATTTAATAAATTCAAAAAGGTTTTGACATAACTTGGGTAACATTTTAACTTGAAATTGATAATGTTCAGTTATAAATCCATATTTGTTTACATTTTAAGCTATCTACATATTCCATTTGGATATTTACGATAATAATAATTTATTATTATTTGATTGAATTATTTTGAAATTTAATAATATTTTTATAAGCCTTCAAAATGGCCATTTTGCAAACGGTCGCGGTTTTCGATGAAATTTATTTCGTTGGAACCATATTCTTAAATTATTGCATGAAACCAAACTTCGTGGTATTCCGATGTCGTATGTGAGAACGGTAGCCTTAAACGCTTAGTCCTTCTGTATAGTGCGTAACTGAATTAACTAGGTTAAATAGATGGATATCTTTGTGTAACTTGACCAAATGTTCGAAATAAGCTACGAAACGAATTCCGTTGAATTCGTATCAACGTTTAGAGTCAAGATAGGCAGGTAGTTTGTAATTTTTTGACATCGTGTATTTTGGTGTCCAAAATAGCATCGTCTGGCGTATAAAATAGTGTTTTGGGAAACAGCCTCGGAATACGACAAAACTTGTGCCATTAGAACCACATTAGTTAGTTATTGTAGGATTTCTATTTTCGTATTGATCGAATTTACCGGTAGATCACATACGACAAACACCTATATTTTTATTTATTAATTTTATCGATTTATTTTGGAATTTAAGAATAATTGATTTTCTAACGAACTCCAATTCCAACGAAATTAATCTTGTTAAATCCGTAATGATTTATTTTTGTACTATTTCAAATTCCAAGTTGTTTGGGTTTATTTTGGGATCGTACGTAATTTAAATGTGTGTTGATTCACGTTTATGATTTATAAAGAAACTTTCATAAAGGATCACGGAATTCGACGAAATCTTTTCCGTCGTGTCCGGAATATTGTTTTATGTTAGGATTTCCATTTTCATTCCGATTAGAGGTCATTTGAGGTTTCTTTTGCATGTTACTTCACATTGAAGTTTCATTAAATATTAAAATATTATAACCTCTCCATATAAATACCCCATACACAAGTCTAACCCTAATATTATTTCTCATATGGTCAACGCAGTGAATGCGCCTCCATCCTTAACGAAACGAACGAACTTGAGACATCGATCCTTCGTCCTTCATTTTCTGAAAATCTAGTCATCAAATCCACATCTTCGCAAAAGCAAAAATGTTCGTCTCTTCAAGTACTGAAATCCGACCGGAGGCAATCGTGATTAGGGTTTCATGGTAGCCAGATTCCCTAGTGAAAGCTGTGATAGTTTGATCGTTATTGCCAGCGATTGGCAAAATCGAGTGGTATAAGAATCGAAGCGTAGGTGGAGGGGGTAGTCGCGCACGCATGGCCAGGTTTTGATCAACTAACGGTGGCGTGGCTTGGGGAATTGAAGTGAACGTCGGGGCATAGGTTTTTGTTCTGTGTTGAGGCATGCTAGAATGAAGGGGAGCTGATTAAAAATGCAAGGAAGCAAGAGCATCAACCCAGTTTAATTTTGATGTACGGTAACAACTAAATTATGAGATTTAAAATACCTAATTATTATTATTATTAAATGATAAGCTAATCTAAACGCTAAATCATCACAGGTGTAAACAGAAGGAAACACGAAGTAGTATAAACGAAACCGGAAGAAAGAATTTGATTGGCCCAATTTTTGTTTAAATGTAATTTAACTTAAATGGTTACTAACTTACTCATATGATTACAGTATGGAAGGAAACAAATTGCGTTACGATCATGGTGACGAGCACTATACTGTGAAGCTAATTTGGACGATTCTACAATCAATAGGAATTTTCCATTAAATTAAACACTAGTTTAATCTAACTGAAATCAAATGAATTCAATGATAAATCAAATCAAAGTGAGTATAACTCACTCATTTGTCCCACTTATATTTTATATAAGTCGGGTTTATAATTTGTGTGTTGTGGTTGCTATTTATTGAATGTGTGTTAATTATATATTCATATATTGAACAAACCGATGAAATTAAACGTTGTTTAATTTTGAAAACCAAATCATTATTCTAACGATTGGAACCAGCTGAGGTAGCTTACCTTATTGGTCACGTTTATAGTAATACAAACATGTTAAATTAATTGATTGATGTTAAATCGATGTTATTGGCTGATTATTAAATTTATATCGATATAATGAATTGAATGATATTATTTTGAGGTAACGTGTGACGATCCGAACTTCCGATACCTTTTGAGTTGACCAAACAATCCAAGTCCAACCCAAAATGCACTGGAAACCCAGATGCCAATAGAAAGAAATTAGAGGATGAGATAAGAAATATTAGAATAGAGGAAGAACAACACAACACAGAGTCTTACATCGTAATAGAACAAAATATAATATAGAAATAAATTTTTACTGAGAGCTTAAAAATACTTACAATCATCGGAGTACATCAACACATCTGGACAGTTATAATAACCTATCCTCATATACAACACACAACGTAATAAACATATATCATACGTCTGGACTTCTCCAGCTCGTTTCTTCACTGCATCCGCTAACCAGTACCTGTACAACCCAGTCAAACCCGACATTACAAACGCACGGATCAGTCTGGTGAACCAGAGTGAGAAAACACACCAAGTTTATAGGTAACATCCAACTTGATTTCGATGTTAAAATCTTTTTGAAGGAAAGGATAATAGTAAGACCAAATCCACACATAAATACGGATGGTTTTCACCTTACTATAACCCAAATCATTTTTGAAATCAATATATTTTCTGATATTATAATAATGTCTAATATCAAGTAAATAACAATCTAGCAGAACGCTTGCATCTCACGCTCTACATACATAGTATACAATCGAAACCGCGGGTGCTTATTGGAGAATGGATTTCCAATTATGGCAAGGTATGGGACCACCTTCCGACAATGTACCTCTAGAGATGAATACAATGGGGATTCAACAAGAACATCTTGCAACCCCGACTAAACATGACCGGCCACTCACTTCGCTTGAGAGTACCAAATATATCATTAACACGGTTGGGGGCTAGCCAATCGAGCCGATAGCATACAAATAAAATGAAGGGACAACCGAAAGCATTTAATTTCACCAGATCAGGTAATGATATACCCTTTTGATGGGTGCGACCCACATAGCCATGCGACCTACCCGATTTTATACCTTTTCTCGGTTGATGAGGCGTGAGGTCATAAATAAATAAATAATTTAGTAATTTACCCTGAATTTAATTTTATGTTTTAGAACATCTGACCACCATTCACTTTGAATGCCACATCGTCAGATCCACCAGATTTTACTAATTGACGTCCACAAAAATATCCTAGCGTTAAGCTAAAGAAGGTGTCTTCTCTGCCAATATCTGAAATATGTTAGAAGAAATTAACGTACGTGACTATTTTGGAAATACTCTATTAGACACTCGTCCATACGAGTTGTCCTGGGACTGGACAAACCGAAGGCACTCTCCTACCACCTCCTTGAATTACCCTATGGATCAGTAGCGAGTAGTCCTTGCAAATCCGTAAATTCTCAACCATGATTGAATCACGTCAGAATGCCTCTCGTTGCAATTCCAGAGAATATTTGACAAGCAATCCTTCTGCTTATGAAGATCCACGGTCTTCAATTGCTCCATCTTCTATCTTCAACATTACGTGTTTGTTGGTCAGAATGGTTTTCGAATATAAAATTCGATCCCAGTCTTTCCGTACCAATAATCGTATTGGCTAGATTTAATAGTTAGTGATTTAACTATCAAATAACAATATAAAATATAATGAATTCACTAATTCAGTACTTGGCATCACTTGGCCTCTTTAATTGAAAATAATTAACAAAGGTTAATTTAAACTCTTTAAATGTTTCGATACTACGAATATCGCTTTTCATTTCTTATTCTTATATAAATTTCAAAACTATTTTAGTTTAATACTTAGGAAAAATTCTATAACCATACCCAATTTTCTATTCTACTATCAATTTCAAAAGATCCCCTATATCATTACTATTAGCTATAATTGGGAAAATCAATTCATCTTACCATTCGTAAAATAACGTTACGAATCTCTTTTGTTTCATCATTTGAAACAAAAACTGTCCTTATTCTTTTAGAATAAACTTATTTCAACACTTCACTTTTCATCTCCTTTTTACTTGAAAATACCAATATAATTTCTCAATCTCCTTTTATTTCTTTTACTTCGGAAATACCATTATAATTTCTCAATCTCCTTTTATTTCTTTTACTTCGGAAATACCATTATATATATAATGTCCTCAAATCTTTCCATTTCCGTTACTTTGGAAATTTCATTTTATATTATCAAATCTTGTCATTTCCGTTATTTTGGAAATCACATTATATATTCTCAAATTCTGTTTATTTCTATTACTTTGGAAATCTCATTATATTCTCAAATCTCGCAATTTACGTTGCGTTATTATTTCTCATCTGGAAATGTTCTTAATCTCTTTTCCTACAAACTAATATCATTCTCATATAATCCTGAAGTCATTCAAGTTGAGGTATTTGAATTACCTCTCAGACCATGATCAACAATGTTCTTATCTTAAGATAGATACAAATTGTAATTTAAAACTAATACTTATTCTAATATCAACAAAATCTCATTAAACTACTTTCTTTAAAAATATGGTTTATAAAACCTTCTTACTTTTTTCAAAATTACCTCTTTTAAATACAACTTATTATTACTTAATATATTGATTAAATCACTTCTTAACCTTAACTTCTTTCAAAACATTCATTCTATAACTAGAATTTGTTAATACCAAATCCCATTTTAAAATCCTTTACCAAATTCACTTACAAATCTTTTCCATTATCATTACTTTTTGGAAATCTCATTTCGATTCTAACCATTTTACTTAATTCCATTATTAAGTATCGCCAATTCAAACCATGCTTTGACTTCTCATTTCCTTTCGTAAATTTGTTATAAAATCTCAGGTTAAACCCCTTTTTAACTCGTTTTCTTTTACTTAATTCAAATATTAAGTAAACATTTATTTTAAGCCATCGTTTTCGCTTAAAAATCTCCTTTATAACTTTATTATAAAACTCGAATTCAATATAGAACTCGTTTACAACCTCTTTTCAAAACTCATCCATATTCCATTTCAAAAACCAGTTACTTACATAAATGTATTTCATTTAAGAAGTAATTACTTAAATGATTAAAATAATATTTTACTTCATTATTCTAGAATTAGTATTTAATTTCTTTTTAAAATCTTATTCAAGTTAAACAACTTTAACTCGTCTCTTTGTTTAAGTTAATTAATAAATTAATTTAAATAAACTCATTAAATTTAATAAATAAATTTAAATAAATATCATTTACTTCGATTAAGATTAAATAAATAATAATATAATTCCATTTTAATTATTTCTTATAAACAATTAATTCCAGTTGTAAATCGTTACATTAATTAAGATGAGGCACGTGCCCCGTTCACAGCTGAATTCCCCTTTTATAAACTTAATTTTTTAAATAATATATTTAAAAATCCGTATTTAGTTATAAAATAAATTTCATAATTTTATTTTATATCGATTTACCTGACGGTAAATTAATATACAAACGATTGATTTATCGGCCAATTATTGCCAATTACTCAACCAGTACTGCCCAATGGTTAAAACAAAACAATTTGTTGAATTTCAGGTCAATTGTCAACAATCAAATCAATCATCCAAATAGACGGGTTTAAACAGTTCATATAATAATAATATGAAAATAAGTAACATCTAATATAATTGAGGAATCAGGTTGGATCCCTCCAACCTGTTCTTCTCTGCATCCAAATGGGTTAATTCATATAATGTGATTCAATTTGATTTTACTGATGATTTATAAAACAGTAAATAAAAGACTAACAAACAATTCAACCAATTCATTAATTTAAACACGTTTATTTATAAAACGTGACCAACAAGTTACGTTACCTCATTTGGAAATAATCGTTAAAATAACGATTTGGTGTTTCATGGAAATTGAACAATGCTTAATTTCGTTGGTTCAATCAATATATAAAGATACATTTTCAAACAGTCAATCATTAGCAATCATAGCACACAAAATAAAACTCGACTTATATAAAATATAAGTGGGAATAACTGAGTGAGTTTAACTCACTTTGATTTGATTTTCTATTGAAACGGTTTGGTTATAGTTAAACTAACCAACGTTTAATTTAATTGTAAATTCCAGCTGTCTCATGTACTGTCTCAATTGATTCCAGCTGTCTCCTACACCGTCCTAATTAACTCCAGAATGTTTTGTTCGATAATACAATTCCATTGCCATTTGTTTGGTCCAATTCTGTTGATACATGTACAAATTATTAATGTTACAGGCTATATGATTCAAATTATATTTAATTTAACCTAATCCTTAAAAATTAAAAAATTAATTTTCTAATTGCTTTATAATTCTCGGAAATCGGGTTGACTGTTATCCCTTCTGTTCGAGTCTTACTGTTCTAGTTTCCTACTCTGACTGGAACAAGTTATAAACATATATAAGTATACGATTTAAATTAAAACTTACAATCTTATTAATTATAAAATTAGTTATAATGATTTACTTTGGTTTTACAATATGTGGCGCCAGATTTCCATGCCCTTTATTCTGAATGAATAGTCCCATTAATATGGCTTTGTCTCGATCGAATCTTGCATTTATTTTGCATCATGCCACTGTTCACTTCTGTGATAAAGATATAATAGCCCAAACTTTCTCCTTTTCTTTTGCACTGCTATTCTTCGTTAGAATTTACGAATCCTGCTGCCAACCTTCCCTTAAAATCTGCACCACCGTCCCATGAACAGACGGTCATCCGCCATCACCGGCGAATGCGCCAACATCCACTCGACCAACGCCCCTAGTCTCAGCCAGCTCTACGCCATCCTCCGCAGTATCTTTCCATGAACAACGCTGCTCTTCACTATCAAAATGCAACCAGCTCTCCCCCTTGTTCTTTGCTTGCCCACGTCTCATACATATGCCAAACTCCACTGTAACCAAACTCCAGAAGCTCGTTTTCTAACCCAATCCCATCTACTCCACCATACCATTTCCACTTCACCTTAACCTCAGCTGGTTATATATACTTTGAACGCTTCCCCACCCTTCTACCCATGCCGCACCTTTACTTCCCAACCACTGGAACTCTGGTCTGAGACCAGATCATTGCCGACGTCCCCTCCCCACTTCATGCACCTACTCCATTTGATCCCTTCAGCGCCTCATCAGTAAACGCGCCCACCTCTACTCGAATGTTGTGCCACCTCGTCACTTCACCAGACCTCTTGGGGACCACTAGTAACCCACCGTCCTACTCGTCACTTGAGCACCCGTAAGTACCCGTACTGCCTCCACATCGAAACCCACGCAGTGGCCTTCTCGAAACCCATGATCAACTTAAATTCATGGATGATGCCTCAGAAATCCTCACGCCATACAAAAGTATCAAACGTTTCTAGGTTCGAACACAAAAAAAGTATACAATAGGTTGAAGAGGAGTTTATGGGGAACATGAATATACATTTTTTTTTTCGTGATTTTTGCTGTGGATATTGTTTGATTAATTTTGCAAAGCCATGGAAGCTTTGGCTGTGCTATTTCTTGAAAAAGAAAAAGAAGGGAAAGCCTGCATATTTATAGAATACAAAAACGTGGTCATCACTTATTGTGTAGGGTACACAGTAAATTGGGTAGGTCTGCACTATGTTTTAGGTCGTGCTTTTCTTTTCATTCACCTATCACTTAACTTAGATTGGTGTCTGCAATAAGTCGGTTGTCTAGTAGTTTGTTCACCCTATTGGTGGAAATCAGATGGGTCCATATTAGACTCCTTGATTTCCACCAATAGAATCTGGTGTTTTGTACACATCTTTGAAAAAGATGTGTATAAACCGAAAGCTTTTGTTTATACGGTACCGTTATTCAAATTCGACCGTTAAATTCATACTGATGCACACGAACTTCAAACGAAATGAAAATGGACGCCACAGCTACGTCTCTACGTTCTTAACCCAATGAAATTAATTTTGTTGAAAACCAACTCTGTTTGTGCAACAACGTTAATTTAATTTCAAATTTAATAGTCGGTTTTTCTTTAAATTGCACAAACAAATAAAACAACTTCAATTGACTTCAAACTGGAAATCTAGCAATAACTAACTATACGTATTGAAATAAAATTCGTTCCATCGAAAACAGAAGTTGTTAGAAAAACGGCTATTTTTAAGGCCTATATAATATCGATATAATAGAATTAAATAATAAACAATTATATTTAAATAGATTATTATCGTTGTATATTTCCAAATAAAATCTTAAATATCTTCAAAATAAATCAATACAAATTTATAACTCAATATTAATAATTTCGAATTAATCGATATTCAAATATATATATATATATATACCCCTTTATAAATTTAATAAACCGTTATATTTTATAAACAATTTCCATGGCGGCTATTCGAAAATTTGAATTGGACATAACTTGCAATCTATAATATAAAATCTCCATTTTTCTCTTTCATTAGAAAATTATAATCAATAAGATTCAAACAATTCTTGTTTCACAGAATTCCAACTTAAAACAGATTCTGTATATTCAATTGAAGTTCAAAACTCAATATTACGAACTACCACACCATTTCAAGCTCGTTTTAAATTATATATAAGTTCAACGCTCAAACTTCGTTTTAATAAACGAATTAAATATTAAAATCCATTAATACTCCAAATATAATATTTAAAAGAATAAAATAATTTAAATATTCGACGACCAAAAATACGGGACATTACATAACGTATTTGGATGCAGGGATAACAGATTGGAGGGATCCAACTAGATTCCTCACCAGTAGTTGTTAAATTTTATATATTATAATATATGTTGATATACTAAATTTGTGATGTAGAAATGGACAGGTTGAAGGAATCCAACATGATTCTTAGTTGATATTGATAATGTTTGCCAATATGATATGTTATGTTCATTTGGACGTAAAATTGGTTTATATTTCATGGTTTTGTACTATAGTAGACATTTGCCTCTTTATTACTGTCGGTAAAATAAATATAAATTGTAATCGATATTAAATCAGTTCTGAACGTCTTTGGAAATATATATATATATATATATATATATATATACTGATTTGAAATACAATGTTTATTTCAGAAATAAACATCGAACTTAAATTTATGTTTCTTTAATTATTTAAATTATGAATGGAAACTCTAAGATACTACTAAATAAATAATATCAAATTTCAGAACCATCCAAAACTGCTTATAAAAAAGAACAGAAAAACCATCAAGCCCAGGAGCTTTGTCACTGGGCATATCACAGATAGCCTTCCAAATCTCTCGTTCAGAGAAAGGCTGTCTAAATCAGCTAACTCAACCTTAGTGGCCGGCGGAAAATGTCATTCCATCTAACATTAATCCTTCTCTTAGTCCTAGTACCTAAAATCTGCTTATAATATCTAGTAAAAGCCTCATTTAATTTCTTTTGAACGGTTACCTCCACATCATTAATAAAAATAGAATGAAACAAATTATCACGCCTCCTCTTATTAGCCACATATGAAAGAACTTCGTGTTATTATCTCCCTCCTTAATCCATTGAACTCGGGATCTTTGCTTCCACATGATCTCTTCTTTCTCTAAAATCAGCTTGAGATCATTTATAAGGTTGCAAAGTCTATCCCTCTCATTTGAATTAAGAATCCTGAACTCACTAACCTTGTCTAAATCTAACATCTCACACAAAATCTTATCTTCCCTAATTCTAACACTAACAAAGATGTACTTATTCCAATGCTTGAGAAAAAAATCTTAACTTACCATCCTTCGCAACAAAGATCTTCGCAGAACTTCCCTTATACAAATTATAAAAATAAAATAAATAATTCCACTTAACAGAAACCAGATTACCAAAACTGGAATCCAATAACCACATCTTCTCAAATTTGAAGTTGTTACTAATGAAATTATTCGAGTCACACGAAAGGATGATAGGACAACGATCAGTAAATAAAAAAGGCAAGCCCTTAACTCTACAAAAAGAGAATCTATTATCCACCTCGGTACTAATAAAAAATCTATCTAATAAAGCATAAGAAGGACTATCTCTAACATTAGACGAGGTGAACATTCTATTTTTGAGAGGAATCTCAATCAAATTATTATCTAAAATGAAGTCATTTAATTCCTCCATATCAGAGAAATCACCTTCACGAGGTGATCTCTCCCCTAAAAATCTAGTGACATTGAAATCCCCTCCACAATCCATTGATTGGGGACAAGACCTCTAAAATCAGCACATTCAGCCTACAAGAGTCTCCTCTCAGTTTTTGTATGAGGACCATACACATTAGAAATGCCCAGTAAAGAATTATCTACAAGAGAGGCTAAAATGATGTGCAAAGAATATAACTTAGGGAACTCCTGAACGAGTCTAAATTGATTATCTTTCTAACCGATCATAAGTCCACGTGCACTACCTATAGCCAGAAGACAAGTCCAGTTCCGAAAGAGAGACCCATCTAACCCCGCAAAAAATCTAGAATCAGGGTTATCTATTTTAGTTTCCTAAAGCAAAACAATGTCAATATGAAAATCTTTAAAAAAAACTTCTAACCTTAGCACATTTTTTAGGGTCATTTAGACCCCTAATATTCCAGCTAACAAGCCTCATCATCTCAAAGAGGTAACTCTCTCTAATTCCCTACTTCTAATGTAATCCGCATCTAAATCAATACCAGTAAAGATAAAAGTAGTGTCACTAGGAAGCTGAAATAACTGACTAGTCGAAAGGCTACCTAAAGAAAAAGGAGTATAATCGCTACCATAGACAGGAACCATACCTGAGCCCAAACTCGCATTGCTACAACTAGTAAGCCAGCTCAGGGACCTAGCATGAGATGAAGCGGATCTATATCTAATCCTCGCGCTATGTCTCACTAATCCAAAACTGTGCACTACTCTCTTACGTCTCCTCCTCCTAGACGAAGAAGAAGAAATATCTCTAATCGGAGAGAGCCCGCCACAACCCTTAAGCTCACCAACCGAAGCCGACACACTGAACTGATCTACGGCAATAAGCCCCGAGCAAGGCAAAGCACATATCGTTTGGAACATATAGAAACACGGACTACAAACCATGGAAAAAATTCTCATGCACAACTCTCTCAACCAAAGCGAGCATCCTATCTAACCCAGCAACACCTGCAACCCACTCGAGCCACCACGGTCCAACAACTCAAACTGCACCAAATCATCCCCAAGCTCAAAAACATGCCTACCACACACAAAAAATCTCTCCACATCTCTAACCAAGCAACCCAAATACCCCGCTAATCCACTCCTAGCCAAAACAAAAGCAGCGCAACCACCTGACTGATAGCCAACCACATCCAACCTCTCACTGCCAGCTACAACACATTTGTCTGAGATTACAAAACCAACATTTCTCGCTCCATACCCTAACAGCTGCTTCGCCCTCCTAACAAATTTTACTCTACTCACTCTAAAACCCTTCCTAAACTTCATAGAAGAATTCAGCACATCCGACTTATGATTCACTGAAGCAACACCACCCTCATCTTCCTCAAGATCCATCAACAAATGAAAACAATTAGGCAAACCCACTTCCTTAGCCACACGCCACTCTAACCCCTTCTCCATACCGTGAGTCTGTACACCACTAACAGAATAGACCACATCATAATCAATCAAGTCCACCGAGTCATCTCCCATGATCACCTCCATAACCTTTCCATAGCTCACACTCTTGCATACATTATTTGCGTTTAGGTAGTTTTAACTTTGCTAATGTTATCCTTATTCAGAAGAGAGAGGGTGCTAATTCTCTAAAGGATTTTAGGCCTATTTCCTTAATTAATTGTTCGATCAAGATTATTTCCAAAGTCCTTGCTAATAGGCTTAGTATTAAGATGAACGATCTTATTGATTGTTCATAAACAGCCTTTATCAAGGGTAGTAACTTTGTGGATGGAGTGGCCTCTATGCAGGAGTATATTAATGTCTGTTGTAAAAATATTTTTTCTTGTGCAATTTTGAAGTTAGATTATGAGAAGGCGTTTGACTCTGTTGATTGGGATTTTATCTGTGAGTTATGTCTTGCTAGGGGTTTTAGTGTTAGATGGATCAACTGGATCATGCTTTTGCTTAGGTCTGGTTGCTCTAGTATTGTTGTTAATGGGGTTGTAGGCAAGAAGATCCAATCTAAAAGAGGTCTTAGACAAGGTGACCCCCTTTCACCTTTTCTGTTTAATTTAGCGGCCAATGTTTTCTCTAGAAATATTAAGAGAGTTGGGAGATTAGGTGTCTTGGGTAATGTTGGTAATGAGGAGTTTAATAATGAATTATCTATTCTTCAATTTGCAGATGATAAATTATTATTTTCCTCACATTTGCCTAAGCATATTATTGCTCTTAAGTTTATTCTTTATTGTTTTGAGATGTTATCTGGTCTTCGAATCAATTTCGACAAGAGTGCTGTTATGGTCCTTAATGATTTTGACAATGTTGAGTCTTTAGTTGCAAGCACCTTGAACTGTTATGTCATGAAATTCCCTTTTGATTATCTGGCTTTCAAGATTAGGCCTTCGAAGTTTAAGAAAGATGATTGGTTAGTTATTATAGATAAGATCAATAATAGATTATCGAGTTGGAATAACAGATTTCTGTCTAGATCTAGTAGATTAGTTCTAGTTAATTCGGTGTTATCTGCTATTCCTACTTATTGGATGGTCATTCATCGTTTTCCTCATTGGTTTATTGATAAAATTGACAGAATCAGGCGGAATTATCTTTGGAGTGGTGGTACTATTTGTAGAGGTTATAAATGCTTAGTTAACTGGGAGGTGTGTTGTAAGCCCAAGAAATATGAGGGTCTAGGGATCATTAATCTTTATAATTTTAATTATTCCTTGTTAGCCAAATGGTAATGGAGATTTAGGTGCCCTGATGTGTTGGCTACTTGGAAGATTATTGTTTCCAAATTTTATTATTCTGGGGGTGAGTTTATTGTTGGGTCCAATTTTAATTGGACTAATAGATTATCTTATTTTTGGAAGTCTATTTTGTTTTGTTTTTAATTTTTCAAGTTAGGTTGTAAGGTGACTGTTCATTCCGACAATTTTACTTACTTTTGGCATGATGCTTGGATTTCTAGTGTGCCGCTTAAAATTGAATTTAGCGAGCTTTTTAATAATTGCGGGTTTAAGAATGCCTTAATCGTAGATGTTTATAGAAGGGATTTAGATCCCCCGTGGGAGTTTTCCTTTGTTAATATTTTAGAAGGGGGTTTGTTAAGGCAATTAGCCTTACTAAAAGCTAAGTTAGCCTTGTATCATTTGGATGAGAATGGTGATTATTTTAGTTGGGGTCTGGATAAGAGTTTAGTTTACTCTGTTATTCTATGTATAATTTTGTTAATTTTTCTGGTGTTTCTTTGCTCCATTTTAAGTTTATTTGGAATTCAAATTCTCCTCATAAAGCAAAGTTTCTTATGTGGTTTATTATTCATAAAAAGCTTAATACGATTGAGCTTTTAAAGAAGAAGAATATTATTTTTGATGTTAAGTGTTGTTTTTGTTGTCTTTCGGATGAAGATGTTGATCACTTATTTTTCTCTTGCAATTGTACCAATTATATTTTAACTATGGTTTTTAGGATTTTTTTTTGGTTGTTTTAATTCCATTAGTAGTTGTATTGAGTATTGGGATTGTTGTAGATTTGATTATAATTTAGATAGAGATATGTGTTGGATTCTTTAGTTATTATCATCAGTTGGTTTATTGGTTGGAGAGGAATCAGAGATTTTTTCATTTTATTTCTATGTCCACTGATAATTTAATCATTAAGACAGTTAATTACTGTCTGGATTGGATGTCAACTCGCGCTTTAAGTTTTTTGGTGATTCGCATTTTGGTTGTTTTTTGCTTAAGGTTAGGTTCAATTTGAGTTTATTTATTAGAATCGATAGTTATTTTAGAGTGATAGATCTCGCATTTGTTGTTAATTTCTGTTTTTTGGTTTTGCTTGTTTGTCTCTTTTTCTTTTTTATTTCTTCTTAACATATATGTATGGATATATATATATAAACACATATACTCATATATATATGTGTGTGTGATGGGTACTTATGGTTTGCCTAGTTTCTTTCAGGTTTCAGGTTGTTGACTATTGTTGTGGAGCTTTGTGGATTGCTGTCTGGATTGGTGATTGGCATTAGCTTTGGAGTTCTTTTTGTGCTTGGTTTCAGAGAGTTTTTGCGGTTGTTCTTCTTTATTTTTTTCTTTTTTTCTTGGAGAGACTGGTTTATTGTATTGGAGTAGATATACTTCATTATCGGGTGGTGGCTTTGTCGTAATTCGATATTGGAGTATGATGGGCGGTGGTTTTACCGGAGCTCATCTATCCACTATCCTTTTCATTCTTACAATCGTGTATTATTTTTCTTTGACTCCTTTTGCTCTGTAGTCGGATATTGTAGTTTTTATTTTATATTATATATGTGTGCTCTCTTCTTTTTAGAAGATCACACATTTTTGTTTTCAAAAAAAAGATATTACTAAATAAATGGTTAAGTGTTGTATAATTGGTTATACCAATTAATTTATGTATAATGATTCTATTAAGGACATTAAAATGTCGTAAATGAAATTTATAAGATTTTAAAATTTTGGGATGGGTTAATGGAAATATAAGCGTATGTGAATTGATTTAGAAAAGCTGAAAGGAGAATATTTTTGTAACTATGAATGTTTTACGACGTTGTTTATAAATATACGAAATGTGAATAACTAACAATTCGTGAATAAGATTAGCAAATAAATAGCATTGGAAATGGGATATTGTTTTGGAGTATGAATGGATTTGGGAAAATACTTAACGATTAAGTCTTCAAGTCAGGATTTGCCAAAAGAAATTGTAAATGGGAATGCGTATATAAACAGAGTTATACAAGGAAAGAATTATGAAATGGATTTCTATAATATAGAATGTTTTAAATATGAAGTATACTGAAATGGAAATGTTAATGGTTTTGATGAATAAGAGGATAAATGGCTTTGGAAATGAAATATGTAATATTTACTTACAAATATTAAGTTGAACTATTTTGGTTAATAAACGTAAGATTTTAATTAATATTTTTATATAACATTTTAAATAGTGAATAATAATTATTACGAATGATTTATAATATTTATAAAGGGATATTTAAAGAAATTGGAACTTCTGTTGCACTTTGGTTGAGTTGAGTAATTTTCGAGGTGTCAATCTGATGTTGGTTTCGGCCTTCGGGGTTGATTTTGAGAGATTTATTCACTTACCAATTCATGATGGGAAGTTGATGAAGTAAAAGTGAAATGATAATTAAATATTCTCATATCAAATAAGAAAAGGGAAATATTTTCCTAATATAGTAAGAATTAGAAGTCTTAATATTTAATTAAAGATTGTTTAATTAAAAAGGCTAAATGATGTTGGTTATTAAATCAGTGAAGTCATTTTCTTTTCATGGACGAATGGTTGTTCATTTGATAGTTAAATTACCGACTATCAAATCTGGCCTAAACGATTGTTGGTACCGAGATCGAACTTATATTTGAAAAACATTCCATACCGCCAAATACGAAATTATCGAAGATGTTGAAGATGGATCAATTGAAGAGTGTGGATCTTCATAAGCAGAAGGGATAGGTTAAAGGAAATACAAGCGTATGTGAATTGATTTTGAAAAGTTGAAAGATGAATATTTTTGTAACTAATTATTGTTTTATGACATTGTTTATAAATACACGAAATGTGATCAACTAACATTTTGTGAATAAGATTAGCGAATAAATAACATTGGAGATGGAATATTGATTTGGAGTATGAGTGGATTTGGGAAAATACTTAATAATTAAGTTTTTAAGTTGGTATTTGCCAAAAGAAAATATAAATGGGAATGAATATATAAACAAAGTTATATAAGGAAAGAGTTGTGAAATGGATTTATATAATAAAGGAAGTGGTAAATATGAAGTAGACTGAAATGGAAGTGTTAGCGGTTTTGATGAATAAAAGGATAATTGGTTTTGGAAATGATATATGTAATATTTACTTACAAACGTTAAGTTGAACTATTTTGGTTAATAAACGTAAGATTTTAATTAAGGTTTTTATATACGATTTTAAATTGTGAATAATAATTATTGTGAATGATTTATAATATTTGAAAAGGGATATTTAAAGAAATTGGAACTTCTATTGTATGTTGGTTGGGTTGAGTAATTTTTGAGGTGTGAACCTGATGTTGGTTTTGGCCTTCGGGGTTATACTGAGAGATTTGTTCACTTACCAATTTATGATGGGAAGTTGATGAAGTAAAAGAGAAATGATAATTGAATATCCTCGTATCAAATAAGAAAAGAGAATCATTTTCCTAATATTGTAAGAATTAGAAATTTTAATATTTAATTAACTACTGTTTAATTAAAGAGGCTAAATGATGTTGGGTATTAAAATTCATTATCCTTTTATGGATGAATGGTTGAATAAAAATAACCGACTATCAAATCTGGCCTATACGATCGTTGATAAGAAAAGACCGAGATCGAATTTATATGCGAAAACCATTCTGAACTTGCAAACACAAAATTATAGAAGATGTTGAAGATTGAGAAATTGAGAACCGAGGATCTTCATAAGTAGAAGGGCTACTTGATAAATTTCTATGGCTTGTAACTAGAGATTTTGATGATAATTCGGTCGTGGTTGGAATCTGCGGATTGCAAGTACTACCCGCTACCAATCTATAGGGTGATTCCTAGGATGTGGTAGAGAGTGCCTTCGGTTCATCTTGTTTCTGGATGACTTGTATGGACGAATGTATGACAAAGTATTTCCAGAGAATCACGTACATTGATTTCTACAAACGTACTTCTGTTGGTGGCGGAGATATTCGTTTCTCTTAGCTTTAACACCCAGAGTATTTTTGTGGACGTCAATTAGTGATTTGGTGGATCTGACAATATGACATTCAAAGTGAATGAAGATGTGATATGTTCTAAAAGGAAATAGTAACCTTAGGCCTCACAACCGGGAAATGACAAAAATTGGGCAGGTAGCATGGTTAAGTGGGTCGCTCCCAATTATGATATATTTTCAACATCTAGAAAATTTTCATTTTTATTCTTCTTTCTTTTTTGTATCTCCCAAGAATGGCTATGTTGGTACCAACCGTAGGTGACAATCTATTTGATGCACTCAAGAGAAATGAGTGGTCGGTCATGTGTGGGCCGCAAGATGTTCTTGTTGAACTCCAGTGTATCCCCTCTAGAGTACATTGATCGGAAGGTGGTTCCATATTTTTCATAGTTGTAATCCATTCTTCAATAAGAGCCCAATCTTTTTGATTATAAACTATATATGTAGAGTGTGAGATGCAAGCACTCTACTACATGATTATTTATTTGATTTAGACACTATTATAATATCAAAAAAGATATGATTTCAAAATGTTTTGGGTTATCGTAAGGTAAAAACCGTCCGTATTTTTCTGTGTATTTAGTTTTACGATTATCCTTTTCTTTCGAAAGAATTTGACTTCAAATTCAAGTTGGGTGATGGATATAAACTTAGTGAGTTTTTTCATGCTGGTTCCCTAGACTGATCCTGGCGTTTGCAATGCTCGGGTCATACCGAGTTTTGCAGGTTCAGGTTATGATGCTACATACTCCAGAAGATGGGCTGGAGGAGTTTAGACGTACAAAATTTTATTTCCGCTATGTGTTGTATATGAGGACATATTATTATAACTGCCTAGGTGTATTAGTTGTATGTTGTACTCTGACAATTGTAAATATTATTGCAAGCTCTCAATAAAGATTTATTTCTATATTATATTTTATTTTGCTACGATGTGAGACTCTATGTTGTATTGGTTCTTCTTCTATTCCAATTCTTTCTTTCTTTTCTCAACCTCTAATTTCTTTCTATCATCTATATGGGTTTTTTCGGTATTTGAGTTTTGGCAAGTAATACGGGTTTATGTATTATTGTTGAATTCGAGCGTCGAATTCCTACTAGATCGTTACAGCATTGTTGGGTTCTGGGGTATCCAGCTGTGTCGATGTAACAACCCGAATTCTGACAGACCAATATTTTTTCAAAATTCTAATCTATTGAAACTCGTGTTGGTTTGTTCTGGTATCCTGTAGAAAAGACAAAGACATAAGATATGTCAGAGCTTAGAAAATATCTCACTGTGGAATGGATAAAATATAATATAATCAAGGTGTAGCCTAACCGTATTAATAATACTGCTTAACCAGTATCCAAAGCTATCTTGTCTCTGCCACAAATCTAGCCTACGAGTAGGTTATGAGGGGGGGTCAGAACATAAGCTCTAGTGACTAGATTTAAACTATACACTTGGGATAATCCTACATATACCATTCAACCATATTTTCTCATTTATTAGGTTACTTGGGTTAACAACACTCAAGGATTACACACACGTCATACCCATTTACTTCCTAGTGAATTAACCTAATACAGTATATATGTAGCTACCTCCAATATTAAGGTACAACCCATGGTACCCCACTCGCACGGTCTCCACCGTAATGCCACAGAAATGTGCGCAGTCCCACATCCTACGCCGGAGAGATGTACGGATCTCTGTATAACAATGTTACGTTCAACATATATATGTCATTACTACTCTACGTAAGCATACGGACTGCCGCCGTCTATCGAATCAGATTTCATATCGGAGTAATTCCCTCAAGTTTACGATACACCTCTAAGAGCCGATATGCATGTATTTAGGCTGTCCCACATACGTATCGTCAATCGTATTTAATGCCTTAACCGCACATAATGTGCATCGGTTTCGTTTCAGGGCTATACAAGAAACACGGAACTCGGTCGGGAGCTTTTCCATATCTATACAGGCCCGTCTTTAAGAGCCTCTAAATACAGATATTTCTAGGGTCTGTTTTTCATGGTAGCTATGTCCCCATCTGGGCCCCTCCCTCAACTAGTAAAGACTAGAAGAGCTAAACGACTTTCCCCTAACAGACAATCTAAACATCCAGTTAGCGTCTTCCCTCAACCACCGTACCTCGATAGTGAATGGTGAATGGTCTATTGGTTTTACCTCTAGTCTTTTCACATCCCACTTGCTACCGATGAGGGGTACCCGATGATCTACTATCTCTGTTGTTCCCGACCTTTGCCTCCCCGTTGAGGTGACCATTGAATCACCCTAGTGTCACCACGTCACAACATTCTGATAGCCAAACAACTTTTGCAGTCAAGGCCCACCCACTTGGTAGTTACGGGCAGACCCAACCTTTGGGGGCACAGCTTAAACATCTGCCACTGCATAGAGGGCTACCATGTGAGCACCTTACGTATCTCAGGAAGTCGCATGCTTCCCCTTCCAGTCCTTCGAAGCCGTTAGATTAATCAGATAAATGTATGCTCCCCTCGTGCCTCATGACACCACAATGATCTACCACGTTGAGTTATTCACCCTCAAACTTGCGGATTGGTCCAAGCGCCTCCTTTAAATGTGTCATTAGGCTCTATGTCTAAACATTATTTTACGCGCTTTCTTTACCTCACCAGGTTTCCATTTAACTTGGTTATTCCCGTTCACATTGACTTCCTATTCAAGTTACCAAGTTTCTCTTGCTTTTTAATTTCAATCATATAACTTAACCCATTTAAGTTTAATAATAAGCCCACAACATAATCCACAATCCCTTTATAATCTTGTTTGATTTCATCGTTACAATAACATCATATAACTTATCGTTGCTTACTTATTAACTTAGTTCAATTAAGCACTAATAAGCACTAATAAGTCTCTCTTGCCATAAATATAATTATGTTGTCCTTATCCGTAGATTTCAGATTCTTGTTCTTATAAATAACTTAATTTGCAATTAAGCACAACTTATCTCCTTTTATTCCATTCCCTTTATCGTTTTTTCTAACCTAAGTTATAATTTCCACTTGTCCCTATGACAAGCCTAGAGATGTTATTCTTATCAGCAAATTTCATACTTCCAAGTTTTACAGATTACGTAATTTATAATTAAGTACAACTTATTTCATAAACTTTCCCCCTTTTCTCTACTTATAAACATCTGGTTTTAGTTTTCCCCATTTACTGATTATTTAATTTATAATTAAGTGCTACCTATCTCATTTCACCAGTTATCTCATGCCCTTACTATTTTATTATAACCTAAGCTATAATCTTAAATTTACCTAGGACAAATCTACCTATTATACAACATTCTTATTGATGTAATTTATTTATAATAGGTTATTATCATTCGCCGTTTATGTAACGACCCGGGTTTTCCCAGCTATTTGAATTAGTTATTCAAATCTATTTTAGATATTATATTTGAAATATTTATGGAGTTTAATATTGAATTCGTTTATAAAAACGACGATTGAATGTTTATATTTATATATATAATGAACTTGAAACAGCGTGGTAGTTCGCAATATTGAATTTTGAACTTCAATTTAATATGCGGAATCCGTTTTAAATTGGAATTCTGTGAAACAAGAAATTTTAGAATCTATTAGGTTTTAATTTTCTAACAAAAGAAAAAAATCGACATTTTGGCTTATATATTGTAAGCAATGCCCAATTCAAATTTTGAAATAGTCGCTATCGAAATCGATAATAAATGATAATGTTCATTTAATAAATTAAATAGAATTTCTATATATTTCGAATATCGTTAATCTTGAATGTGTTAGTATCGGGTTATAATTAAGCTTTAAATAAACTTTCTAGCCTACTAATCTTGAATGTGTTAGTATCGGGATGTAATAAAACCGGAGGAGCAGTGGCGTCGCGTACTTGCGCGTGTTGATGGTGAGAAGGCAGTTATTGTATGGTGCGTGAGCCTAGGAGATACCATGAGGATGATGGGATGGAGTGTAGACAAATGAGTACGGATGGAAGGGGAAGGAGAGTATGGTGAGATTGATGGCTGGAGGCAATGGAACGAAATGAAAACTGGAAAGCGATTTGCGTGGAACAAGGAGCAAAACAGGCGAAGCGGGTTGGAAAGAATATAAAGCAGGAAGAAGAAAGGATGCGTGAAGAAAAAAAGAATGTGGAGAGAAATTGTTTTTGGGGACATAGACTTATGAGGGAGAGGTGGGCTTTTGGCCCGACTTATTATATAATAATAAAAAAAGGTGGAAAGGGCTAAAACATGAAAATGGAAAGGAGAGAACGTAGGAGTGATTCATGCGGCGTAGGATAGGGAAAAAGGTGATAACAGAAGGGACGTCGACATCGGATCATGTGGTGGAATGCCCTTGGCAGTTGGTCTATTGAAAAGGTAAGCAAGGTCGTATTGTAATAAAGGAAATTAGTTTAATTAATATTTTAAGTTACCATATATATAAATTGGTAAAAGAAACTTGGTTAAATTGTTAAAATATCACCAGGTTGTTATATATAGAATGTTGATATGTGTAGGTGTTAAAATATACCACTAGTATATCGAAAGAGGTGTTGCGTTAACAATTGTGATTGGATAAATTAAAATATTTTGCAAAGCTAATTACTTTAAGTTAAAATCGTGTTATGATATATGGTTAATAACTCCTTAATTCATTAACAAAATTTAATAATCCAGGGGACATTGGCATCGTGTCGGAAAGGACTACATTATGGAGCTGGTCTGGTCAGGATTGAAGCGATAAAAATTTTCAACTAAATTAAACTACTGATTAATTTAGAAACAGTCGGTTTAATGACAGAATTAAACCAAGGTGAGTTAAACTCACTCAGTTCTCCTGCTTATAATTAGTATAAGTCAGGTTTAAATGTTTGCATGTTATGGTTGCTAATTGTTGGTTGATTTGATTGTTTAGATGTTCGTTAAATACTTTATATCAATTATTTAAATTAAACGTTGTTTAATTTAAATGAAATGACATCGTTAATTTTAACGATTATTCCTAATCGAGGTAACTTACCTTGTTGGTTACGTTTATAATAATATAAACGTATTTAATTAAATTGAAATCATGAATGGTTGTTATTAGTTGACCACTATCTGTCAAATTTATTGTTTATTTTCATATGATCATTATACGAACTGTTAAACCCATATAATTGGATTATTGAATTGGTCATTGATGTTAAACCCAAATTCAACATTTGTTTGGTTATTAACCAATGGGTGATATTGGTTGAGGAATTTATAGCAAATGGCCAAAATATAAACTGTTATAAAGATTGATTTACCATTAGGTGCATCGATAGAATGAAGTTATGAAATTTATTTTATAACCAAATATAGATTTTTAAATATATTATTATAAATAAAGTTTATAAAATGGAAATAAACTAACCACATATACATATTGTTCGTTTAACCACCAATCACCATTTTTGTACCCAAAATCTGTCGTGTGCACAGCACGTGCCTCATCGAAATTATTAAATGATTTTATTAAAAAAAAATGATTCTTATATTAATAAGATTGGTGTGTATAGAAGCAGAATTAACGTAACAATTAGGATGGGTTTATATTAAAGTTGATTATTATGTAGTTAATTATATTATTAATTAGTTTAAAATGGAAAGGGCCAAGTGGAATCGATTTACGAATAAAACATGTTTAGAAGCTGCGTTATCTGAGTTTTGGTTTATTAATTTAGATTATTGATTTAATGAATAGTTAATAGTGAAGTAACTCGGTTTTATTTTTGTTGAAACTCGATTTTTGGTTATTTAATAATAATCAAAGTGATAATCTGGAAATGCAAGATTTATTAAATGAAAGTTTGTGAAGTTTTAAAGTCATGTTATAGTTGAATGAATATTTAAGCGATTCCAGGTTTGTTATAAAATAAGTGATGTTTAAATCAAAGTTTTATTTTGATTCTTATTGAATTATATTTAATTGGATTATATAAAATTCAAGGTATGACAAAGTTATTGAAACCCAAGTTTTATTAAGTGTAATGTAAATAGGTTCGACTATTGAGTGAATTATCTAAGTTACGTATTTTAAATTGGGTTATGAATAAAATATAAGAATGGAGATATGAAATGGAAATTGGAAACCAAGTTTGGATTAAAATTAATTAGGCGAGTTGAATTATAAAGATGCGATTTAAATCCACAATAATAAATAGGAGATGATGTTTTGTCAAGATAGAATTAAAATGGGATTTGTTTTTATATTGGGAATGAATATTGCTTTTTGATATTATCACTGATATCTATCTTAAGATAAGAATGTTGTTGATCAAGGTTTGAGAGGTAATTAAAATACCCCAACTTAAACGACTTCAGGATTATCAAATGATGATATTAATGGTAATGGTGAAGGTGTTAGAATTTGAATCAATAGTGTAACGTTATTTGAAGAATTCGGGAATATATATATATATATGATGGGATTCTAGATTAAAAAGGAAATAATAAGGGCTTGAGAACGTGAAATGATATTTCCATAAAAGAAATAAAAAGGAGATTGGTGAAAATATAACGATATTTTCAAAGTAAAGAGATGAGATTGCGAATGGGTTTATCAAAAGGGATGTGACGATTTTGGCGTTCAAATAACGCATCAAATGAGATATCGTAACGATCGTTTAAAAGGATAAGTTGAATCGGCTTCCAAATTATAAACAATAAGTAATGTTATAACAAATGGTTTGAAATGGTAGTTAACGAGAAATGGAATATGATTTTAAGATATTTTCTAAGTATATATGATTTGAGAATATTTATATATTAAAACTATTATACTATCTTTGGTATTACAACTGATGTATAAATTTAAATAGCCATGTGATGCTGTGTAATAAACCAATGGACTTATTTTTATGATTATTTATTTTGATAGTTAAATAAACGACTATCAAAACCATGCCCAATGCGTTGTTGGTATGGAAAGACCGGAATCAAACTCATATTCGAAAACCATTCCGAACTAGCAAATACGTGAAAGATGATGATTTAAGATGGAGCAATTGAAGACCGTAAATCTTCATGAGCAGAAGAACTATTGTTAAATACCTCTGGCTGATCCCTAGTGTTAACAATGATTTTGTTGTGATTGAAATCTATGGATTGCAAGGACTATTCGCTACTGATCTATAGGTTGGTATCTAGGATGTGGTAGGAGGGTGCCTTCGGTTCATCATGTTCCTGGATGACTTGTATGGACGGGTCTAACAGAGTATTTCCAAAGGAATTACATATGTTGATTTCTTCAAACGTATCATAGTGGGTGGCGGAGAATGGCCGTTCTCTTAGCTTAACAACTAGGATATTTTTTTGGATGTCAATTAGTGATATTTAATGGATCTGACAGTGTGGCATTCAAAGTGGATGGCGATATGCTGATCTGAAGGGTAATTTAACCTCATGCCTCATCAACCGGGAAATGACAAAAATCCGGCAGGAAGCATGGTTATGTGGTTCGCTCCCAATAGGGTGTATAATCACCTATCTAAAGAAATTCCTTTTGTTTCTTTAATCTATTTCGACGCTGTCCTTTTCGAGCAACGGTGGATCGCACCCAACAGTTGGTGATATACATTCGATACACTCAAGCGAAATGAGTAGTCGGTTATGTGTGGCCGGGATGAAAGACGTTCTTGTTGAACCCAGTGTATTCGCCTCTATAGATACACTATCGGAAGGTGGTTCCATACCTTGTCATAGTCAGAATCCAATCTCCAATAAGCGCCCACGGTTTTGATTTGTATACTATTTATGTGGAGCGTTAGATGCAAGCGTTTCGCTAGATTCTATTTATTTGTATTTAGACACTATTATAATATCACAATAAGATATTCATTTCAAAAATGTTTTGGGTTATCGTAAGGTAAACACCATCCGTATTTATGTGTGGATTTGGTATTATGATTATCCTTTCTTTTGAAAAGATTTTAACTTTAAAATCAGGTTGGATGACCCACTCAAACTTTGCGAGTTTTCTCACTCTGGTTCAGTAGACCGACCCGATGTTTGTAACGCTCGGGTTACACCGGGTTGTACAGGTTCAGACTATCAGATGTTGTGAAGTCCAAAGACGAGCTAATGGAGTTCAGACGTATGATATTATCTAGTATTATTCCACTGTGTGATGTATATAAGGAAAAATTATTATAACTGTTCAGATGAATTGATTTACTCTTATGATTGTAAGTCTTTATTTCAAAGCTTTCAATAAAGTTTATTCATATACATTATATTTTGTTCCGCTACAATGTGAGACTCTGTGTTGTGATGGTTCTTCTTTTTATTCTTCTATTCTAATATTTCCTTTTCTCATCTCACCCTCTAACTTCTTTCTAATAATGATCTGGTGTTTCCGATGCTTGAAGGTTAGACATGTTGTTTTTATGTCGATCTTCGGAATCAAAAGTCCCTGTTCGTTACGGTCGTTTTATTGTTGTATATTTCATTCAATTCTATTTATTTCCATTAATTACAGTTAATATTGTTTATCATTCCTGCTATTTACATGTATTTATATACATATATATTCATGCATTAGACCTCTCACATTAAATCTGCACTTGTGGCTTTTGGATTTGTCGGGCGGTTCCGGGCAGACTTCTACCACAAGTTGACTTCACCTCGTGTCTTAGTACCATTACATGTTTTTATTTATGCACTTAGACTCCTCACTTTAGATTTACCACTTGTGGATGCTGGATATGTCGGGCGGTTCCGGTCAGACTTCTACCACAAGTGTAATCTAACCTCGTGTCTTAGCGCGTTACAGTTTCCTATTTACTGTAAATGTTAGTCATATTATCCTTTTCACATGTTTACTGTAATCTAATTTACATGTCATCAAATTATGCCTATATTATGTCGCATGTCCTTTTTAACACGTATTTAATTCTATCCTGACATGTAATCATTTAATCGGGTAATTGTTTTAATCCAACAAGTTAACATGTCATTTTCTCAATTCTACATATAATAATTCAAATACATAATATACCACAAGTGAATCATGTAATTATAACAACAGTAGTCGCTAGTCATATTCTAACAAGTTTGTTTTTCAACATGTAAGCATTCAACACTTTAACCGATCCAACATATGAATTTTTCCAACATATTCATATTAATATCTCAATTTGTTATAACAGCATCTTAACACTTATAATTATTCTAAAAAAAAATCACATTCCATGATAACGGGGAATGTTAAACGATAATATATCATTATTTAAAATGATATAACTTAAATCCACTCACCTTATATGCTTACCAAATCCTGGATCTGGTCCAGATCTATCATTCCATAGTTTTCCCCTAATTGGATTCAGAACCTAACAACCATAGACTCATAATTTTTACTAAAATAAAATGGGAAGAAAGGAAAGAGAATTGAAATAGACCAGATCTAGAAAATTACCTCACTTTGATAAGAGACCTGAACAACCATTTACAAACATACGTTCCTTTCCTTCAGATCTGGATTCAGAATTTTTCCTAAACTAATAATCTTAATTTTCCGAATAGATTTGAAGGAGAGGAATGACAGAGTTTCTGCGTTGTCTCAGAAATATGAGATTTAGGATTGGCTGTACAGACTTATTTATAGGTGTTCAGCAACGTATTTGGTAAAAGAAATAGTCCGTGTTCGTGCAGAATAATCTGCCCAGATCTGCCGGGGGGGGGGGACCCCCTTATAGGGTCGACCCATGGGTTGACTCCCCCTTATGGGGTCGACACCCCTGGGCGGGAATTTTCCTGCTCCCCTTTCCCACGTGAATTTGAACTATTTTGAATTTCTAGATTTATTTTATTCATATATATACTCTTCTTATGCATTTGCAAACTTCAAACCTTAATAACTTCTTCATACGGTGTCCGTTTTACGCAAACCAGGTGTCTATTTTGATCAGAATTCTGAGCCGAATGCAATGACGCAGTCCATTTCACTTAATTTTGAACATTAATTAAGTTATTCTTATTTTATTATCTTGAGTTAAAAATGCGGGGGTTACATTCTCCCACCCTTAGGAAATTTCGCCCTCGAAATTTGATAAGGGTAAAAATCAATTAACCCATCGCATAATATGCATCCATTATGTATTCATCCAATTTTTGCAAACATTGTGCACTTGTGCAAAGTGAAATACAACATAATAATGCATGTATGCCTAAGTAGTACCTCCTACGTGTATGCAAATTTTTCAAAAATCCTTTTAAAATATGATGCTCACATCCTAAATATACTGGCAGTTCTACATGAATGCAATATTTTGAAAATCAAAATATATTTCCATCCAAATTTCCCATATTCTTGCAAAGCAAGAACGTAGTTCATCCAATTGTTGCATCCTAAATCATACCAACCAACTTTATTATTTCGAATTTCAGAAAAATCTAGTTTTCTAAATTCGATTTATTATGTTACAAAAAGGCGGAAAATGGAAAATTTCACACCCTCCATTTTTCTTTTATATACCTATTTCCAACCATACTTGGATTTTATGTAACTATTTATAAAGATTCCCTATTTTCCTATACAAGCACATCCCACATAAGAAAATTTTCTCTGTTATTGATTTTCTCTTTCATCTTATCTTGGAAACTTCTACTCTTATTCATCTTTTCTCATAATTTATCATGTTTGTTGCTTTACTGAATTTACTGTTTCCTTTTTAGTTGTACCATCTCTCTTTCCTTAGCTTGTTTAATCATCTGATCTAAGCTTAAATCTAAAGAAGCCTTCTAGTCTTTCAACTAAAATAGGAAAACAAACACCCTACACAACTACTACTAAGGGCCAAGAATCTCGAGACTATGTCCCCCTCAGACAGAAAAGTCCAAAATATGGGATCCACGACAGGTTTAGGTGTTACCATAACTACCCAACAAGAACAAAAATAATGGAACAATCCCAACAGAAATGTAATAACGGGTTTTACCCCTAACATGAAAATTAGCAACAGGGTCTAAATACTTACTTGCCCATTTTACTATATAGTAGTCACTACTGATTCTAGCTGTGTACCAACAATTATTTCAAGCAACATCCTAGGCTTTTTAATGCTTACGCATTCAACGGGAACTTACCATTATTCCAAGATAATTCTCGCTATTTACTTCACAACCTCAAAAAATTTCTCGCCTTTCTTAGGCACCAATCCTTACCTACTCCACACTTTTAAAACATGGTTTGTCCCTTTTCATTTAAATTTCCTTCCAAAAATTAAAAGTGTCAAAACTTTATTTTCCTTATGAAAACTTTCTTTTGCCAAACCATAAAAAACATGTTATCTTAAAAAAAACGTAAATCATTTTTTTCTTTCAAATCACAAAAACGGGAGAAAATAAGGATGATTATTCCTCAATCGGGTTTATAACTTATTCTTACCTTTTAGGTCGGTTCAGTCTCTTACTTCAAGGTGCAACCATCTACTCTATTCTTAATTTCTACAACCTATCTTGCCCACCCAACAAAATTTTCTCTTTTGAACAATTTATCAAAAATGATTGTCAAATAATAGAGACTTCAAAACTTTCTTTATTAAATTTTTTTGTATGAAATATAATAAGAAAACTAGCGAGCTATACATGCTCTATAATATGCACCTTTTACTGAGAGAATTTTACTTTAGATAAAATTTTCGCAAGAAATCACTATTTACAAAATATACCCCATTTTACTTTAGAACTCAATATGTGTACTTCTTTACATATATTAAAACTATAACTTTTAAGATTAAAACTTGAAAACACTATAAACCATTTTCCCAAAACTTTTATAATTTCAAGTTCTTAAAAGTTAACAATGGGGTTAGACTCAAAGCGGGTTTCCAATTTTTCTAGGTTTTACAAGACACTCCCACAAAGTCAATTTTCTCAACTATGTATATTCCTAATCCATTTTACTCTTTTTAACCTTTTCCAATTTATAAGGTTTTACCGCCAATCCCACTAATCCGAAACACTAACATATGGGATCCTCCTTTCTCTATTTCAAAATATATTGTACATTTCCCACCCAAATTTCCCAAGGGTCTTAGCCATATTCATTCCTTTAGTGAACAAAAAAAAAATACCATTTCTTATCATATTACACTCTTTCTATTTAGTGGGTTCCTTTATGGATCTAGGTATATATATATATATAATATATTTATATTTTAAAAATACAAATACGTTCACTCACTGTCTATACAGGAATCCTAAACCTGAGCTCTGATACCAGACGTAACAACCCGAATTCCGACAGACCAATTTTTTTTCAAAATTCTAATCTATCAAAACTCATGTTGGTTTGCTCTAGTATCCTGCAAAAAAGATAGAGACATAAAATATGTCAGATCTTAGAAAATATCTCACAACGGAATGGTTAAAATAAAATATAATCAAAGTATAGCCTTACTGTATTAATAATACTGCTTAACCAGTATCCAAAGCAGTCATGTCTCTACCACAAATCTAAACTACGACTAGGTTATGAGGAGGGGTTAGAACATAAGTTTTGGTGACTGGATTTAAACTATACACTTTGGATAATCCTACATATATTGTTTAATCATATTTCCTTATTTATTAGGTTACTTGGGTTAACAACACTCAAGGCTTACACATACGTCATACCCATTTACTTCTCAGTGGATTAACCTAATACAGTATATATGTAGCTACCCCCAATATTAAGGCACACCCCATGGTACTCCACTTGCACGGTCTCTACCGTAATGCCACAGAAATGTGCACAGTCCCACATCTTATGCCGGAGTAACGTACGGATCTCTATATAACAATGTTATGTTCCTCATATATCTGTCATTACTACGCTGCGTAAGCGTATGTACTGCCACTGTCAATCGAATCAGATTTCATACCAGAGTAATGCCCTCAAGTCTACGATACACCACCCAGAGTGGATATGCATGTATCTAGACTGTCCCACGTACGTATTGTCAATCGTATTCGATGCCTTAACCACACGTAATGCGCACTAGGTTCCGTGGTAGGGCTATACAAAAACATGGAACTCGGTCGGGAGATTTTCCATATCTGTACAGGCCCGTCTTTAAGAGCCTCTAAATACAGATATTCATTGGGTCTATTTTTCATGGTGGCTATGGCCCCACCTCGGCCCCTCTCTCAACTAGTAAAGACTACAAGAGATAAACGACTTGCCCCTTTCAAACAATCTAAACATCCAGTTGGCGTCTTCCCTCAGCCACCGTACCTCGATAGTGAAAGGTGAATGGTCTATTGGTTTTAGCTCTAGTCTTTTCGCATCTCACTGGCTGCCGATGACAAGTACCCGATGATCTACTATCTCTGTTGGTCCTGACCTCTACCTCCCCGTTGAGGCGACCGCTGAATCACCCTAGTGTCACCATGTCAAAACATTATGACAGCAGAGCTACTTTTGTAGTCAAGGCCCACCCACCTGGTAGTTACGCGCAGACCCAACCTCTGTGGATAAAGCCTAAACATCTGCCACCGCACAGAGTGCTACCAGGAGCACCTTACGTATCTTAGGAAGCTGCGTGCTTCCCCTTCTAGTCCTTCGGATTCGTCAAAATAATTAGACGAACGTGCGCTCCCCTCGTGCCTCATGACACCACGATGATCTACCCCGATCACCCTCAAACGTGCGGAATGGTCCAAGCACCTCCTTTTAATGTGTCATTAGACCCTATGTCTAAACATTTTTTTACACGCTTTCTTTACCTCACCAGGTTTCCATTTAACTTGGTTATCCCCATTCACATTGACTTCCTATTCAAGTTACCAAGTTTCTCTTTTTTATTAATTTTAGTCATATAACTTAAACCATTTAAGTTTATTGATGAGCCCACAACATGTTATTCTCTATGTTGTGATCCAAGGTCTGTAATCCACAATCCCTTTATATTCTTGTTTGATTTCGTTGTTACAATAACATGTTCTACTTAATGTAATTAAGTATATCTCAACTCACATGTTTTCTTTTTATCATGTCAGTCATTATTTATGATTAAATATAACTTATTTCATTTCATAAGTTTTTCTCATTCTTTCCCATTTAATCATAATTCAATTTTACGCCGTCACTACAACTTATCGTTGCTTACTTATTAACTTAGTTCTCATAACTAAGGTCCACTAATTAGTTTCTCTTCCCATAAATATAACTTATGTTGTCCTTATCCATAGATTTCAGATTCGTGTTCTTATAAATAACTTAATTTGCAATTAAGCACAACTTATCTCCTTACATAACTTATTCCAATCCCTTTATCGTTTATTATAACCTAAGCTATAATTTCCACTTGTCCCTAGAACAAGCCTAAACATGTTATTCTTATCAGCAGATTTCATACTTCCAAGTTTTATAGATTACTTAATTTATAATTAAGTAAAACTTATTTCGTTAACTTCCCCCTTTTCTCTACTTATTACAAACATCTGGTTTATTTTTCCCCATTTACTGATTACTTAATTTATAGTTAAGTGCCACCTATCTCATTTCACCAGTTATCTCATGTCCTTACTAGTTTTGTATAATATAGGTTATAATCTTCACTTGTCACCAGGACAAATCTACCTATTATACAACATTCTTATTAATGTACTTTATTTATAATAGGTTATTATCATTCCCGGTTTATTCCAATCGTTTACTGTTGTATCTTTCATTCAATTCCATTTATTTCCATTAATTACAGTTAATGTTGTTTATGAGTCCTGCTATTTACGTATATTTATTTATATGTATATATTTATGCACTAGACCTCTCACATTAAGTCTACACTTGTGGATTCTAGATTTGCCAGGCGGTTCCGTGCAGACTTCTGGCACAGGTTGACTTAACCTCGTGCCTTAGCACCATTACATGTTTTTATTTATGCACTTAGACCCCTCACATTAGATTTACCACTTGTGGATGTTGGATATGTCGGGCGGTTCTGGGCAGACTCCTACCATAAGTGTAATCCAACCTCGTGTCTAAGCGTGTTATAGTTTCCTATTTACTGTAAATTTTAGGCATATTATCCTTTTCACATGTTTACTGTAATCTAATTTACATGTCATCAAATTATGCCTATATTATGTCGCATGTCCTTTTTAACAGGTATTTAATTCTATACTGACATATAATCATTCAATCAGGTAATTGTTCAAATCTAACAACTTAGCATGTCATTTTCTCAATTCTACATCTAATAATTCAAATACATAATATACCACAAGTGAATCATGTAATTATAACAACCGTAGTTGCTACTCATATTCTAGCAAGTTTGTTTTTCAACATGTAAACATTCAACACTTCAACCGATTCAACATATGAATTTTTCCAACATATTCATATTAATATCTCAACTTGTTATAACAGCATCTTAAGATTTTTAATTATTTTAACAAATTCACATTTCATGATAACGGGAATGCTAAACGTTAATATATCATTATCTAAAATGATATAACCTAAATCCACTCACCTCATATGCTTTCTAAATCCTAGATCTGGTCCAGATCTATCAGTCCATGGTTTTCCCTTAATTGGATTCAGAACCTAACAACCATGGACTCATAATTTTTACTAAAAGAAAATGCGAAGAAAGAAAAGAGAATTGGAATAAACCAGATCTAGAAAATTACCTTACTTCGATAAGAGATCTAAACACCCATTTACAAACATACGTTCCTTTCCTTCATATCTGGATTCAGAATTTTTCCTAAACTAATAATCTCAATTTTCCAAATAGATTTAAGGAGGGAGAGGAACGACAGAGCTTCCATGTTGTCTCAAAAATATGTGATTTAGGGTTGGCTCTATAGACTTATTTATACGTGTTCAACACCATATTTGGTAAATGAAATAATCCACGTTCGTGCAGAATAATCTGCCCAGATCTGTCGTAGGGGGGTCGACACCCCCTTATGGGGTCGACCCAGGGGTCGACACCCCTGGACAGGAATTTTCTCGCTCCTCTTTTCCGCATGAATTTGAACTGTTTTGAATTTCTAGACTTGTTTTATTCTTATATACTTCTTATGCGTATACAAACTTCAAACCTTAATAACTTCTTCATATGGTGTCCGTTTCACGCAAACTAGTTGTCTATTTTAACTAGAATTCCATGATGAATGCAATGACGTAGTCCATTTCACTTTATTATGAATATTTAATTATGTTATTCTTATTTTATTATCTTGAGTTAAAAATGCGGGGTGTTACAGTCGACTTCCGAGGACTGTTCACCTCATCTTGCTTTACATTCATAGTTGCATTGCTAGTCAGTCGTGCTGACTTTCGAGGACTGTTGAATTTGGTTAACTTCTTGTTTTTTTGGTTTTGCTGTAGTTGATGAATCGTCATGAACTATTGTTTAAGTTTTTTTATAGCTACAACAATACAATGATATTATAATCATGATCTTTAAATGATATTATATCACGATCATTCTTTTTTTTGCTATATCAAAAAATAACAATTTGCAAATGATATTATCTAGTTATTTATATATACCTGTAATAAGATTCTTCCTTGGATGAATGATTACATGCAGATGCATTTGCTTCAGTGGCTTAATTGCAATATCGACAATGTTGTCGATATAAAAATCCAAGTTGCCACCATTGTTAGCTCCAATGACAAAATCGGAGAGGTCTGCATCATTCGTCACAAGCTTCTACCTACCCTTCTCACTAATACTTATATAAATTACTCTTATTTCACTGTAGAAAAGGTCATCCTTCACAAACTACATTAGCACTGTATGCGAGAATTATTCAGGATCAACGCCCTGTACCACAGTAAAGGTTCCACCAACATATTCTGCCTTCTGGAATGTACCCTTGTGTTGAAATGTTAAATGCATGGATTCCACCATCCTATAAAAATGCATACAGAATGGTGAGTTTACATTGGAAGAAAGATATGGAGTAATAAAATGGGCAGGTATGTTAAGTACATGTGTGTATGCAGATATATAAAGCACTAGAAACAACAAGTGAACACATAAAATCAGAATAACTTACAAGCAGTCAAGTAATTAAAACGTAGTAACTTAATTATGAAAATAAATAGATACAAAAGTCAAATCCTTAATTAAGAACCAATATAGAAGTCACTTGATCAAATTTGCTACATTGGAATCAAGAGGCGGTTTCCTCTATTATGCTAGGAGAAATGAGGATTTGTGTCGCCAGGACGTCATCTCCATACCACTTAACATCATAGCTTGATTTCCTATTCTATAACCACATTGAATATCATGTAAAAATGGACTTCATTTCCATTTTCGTTTTCGACATCACACCGGTCCTTCGACAATTTCTTGATAACATTATAAAGTGCCATATCAGTTGGATCTTGTATATAAAATACTTGTGAAGCCACAACATACTGATAAATTTCTGGAACAATCTATTAAAATTAACTTGAGTCATCCCATACAAATCTTTATCTTCTTGGTACCAGCAACACTTAAATAAAACCACTAAAATTTCTCCACAATAATCAATTTCTATTATTTCTTCAATTTCTCTGTAGTTATTAACATTGCCAATCAATGGATTTTGATCTTTTGAACTTGCAAAGCTAGTGGTCAAGCCAGTCGAGAATACACCATTATTCTGTGTTTTGCACTTAGCATCATTATATTTTGTATGGAATCCCTATCCATTAATAACACATCCACAAAATTTCCTAGCTTCCCGATTAGGGCCCACTGCAAGCACTCATAGCTCTTTCGATATGTTCTCTTTTTTCCCAACCTCATCGTTCAGCCATTTCCAGAATTTTTCGGTATGTGCTCTCTCTCTCTCTCTTTTATATCTTCTCGATATTGCATGACCACCAACTAAAGCTCAATGTTCCCTGGAATAGTTATGATAATATTAATATCAATAAAGAAATATTCTAATTCTTTAGTACTAGCTAGAATAAAATCAGAACCTACTCTATTTCCTCATTACCACAATTGAATAAAATGTACTGATGACATGCCATCAACTGAGATTCTTTTAGATGAATAGCTTTTCCGTCTTTATTTCTTCTTGTACCAATGTCATATTCCAAATTTTGTGGACAACTTTCAAATTTAGGTATTGCATCACCACTTAAGAATCTTAAGCAGAATGTCAAACATTCTTCTGCCAGGTAACCTTTGGCGATGGAACATTCTGGTTTACATCCGTTGCGCACATAAGATTTGATTTTAGCTAGATAACTCTTAATTAGAAACATACATCGAACATGCACATGTCCACTATACTCAACTTCCCTACATAAGTGAACCGTCTAGTGAACCATTATGTCAAAGAAAACCGGTGGAAATATCATCTCAAACTGGCAAAGAATTTCGACAATTTCTTGTTGTTTCCTGTTCACATCTTCCAAGTTAATTACTCTACCCCAAAGACCTCTTAAGAATGCACCAAATCTTATCAGAGGCAATGCAATCTCAGGCTTCAGTGTTTTTCATAGCAAATTGCAATAAGTAATGAAGTAAAAAAATGAGCATTGTGGGTCTTGTACCCTGAGATATTCCTTTCCTTCGTATGAACATACCGACTGATATTGGTTGTACAATCGTATGGCAATTTGGCATTCTCTAGTACTGAGAAAAATAATTCTTTTTCTTTATTCATCATGTCAAATATAGCAGCCCTAATCTCAAAGTGTTCGTCGTTACTTGATAAATAGGATGCAGGACCTTCCTAATGCCCGTTTCTTGTAATTCTAAATGAACATTTAAATGGTCTTTTGAATTGCCACTAATATTAGTAAAGTACTGAGCATGTTGTGGCATATGTTTTTCTCCATATGCATAACGTTAAGGTTATGTCGCAATAAATTGTGGCTCCAATATGGTAAATTGAAAAATATTGATTTCTTTTTGAAAGGGGGTTCCTTTTTCTTTCCAAAATTATTTTCACAGCCACACAACAATTCTTCAATGTCTATTCATGGTTAATTTCCTGGAATCTACCCTATTTCAACTTCATCATTAAACCTCCTCTTATCAAACCTCCACTTGTGTTTCAGATCCATAAATTTTCTGTGATTCATGTAGCATATTTTTTTTTACTATATTTCAAGTACATTGAAGAAGTCTTATAATGGCATACGGGAAAACCCAATTTACCCTTTGTGCTCCAACCAGATAACTTTGCATACCCCTGAAAATCGCAAATGGTGCACAACATGCCCGCACGTAACATGAAATTTTAATCAGTAAAGGCATTATAAGTTTCTATGCCCAGATCCCATAATTCTTTCAACTCTTGAATTAGAGGCTACATATATACATTAGTTTTATTTTTGGAGACTCTAGACCGGGGATGAGTGTTGAAAGAATTAAATTTTCGAGCTTCATGTACAAACAAGGTGGAAGGTTGTAGTTAACTAATACAATTAACCATGTACTGTAATCTATATCGTTGTATGAAAAGGATTGAATCCATCAGAGGCAACACCCAATATGATATTTCTATTTTCTGATGAAAAATCAGGATACATAGCATCCATCCCCTTCCAAGACTCGCTATAAGCTGGATGTCTAAGTTTTCCACCTTTTTCTCATCCCACATAATGTCATGTCATAAGTTATGAAAACTCCTTGCATATAAACAGCCTTTGCAGCCTTGGTTTTAGCGGAAAGTAACGCATCATTTTTGATAGGACTTTGTGACTCAACTTCTCTGGACCACTGTCATGGGTGTCTTCCTTTTTCACTGGTTCCCACCTCGAAACACCACAAGTTTTAAAGACATCTTTATCATCATTTTCTTCCGAATACAACATGCAATTGTTTGGACATGCGTGTATTTTTTTGTATTCAAGACCTAAATCTTTAATGATATTCTTCGCAGCTCTGAATGACAAAGGTATGTGGGCTTGTAGAAAAGCCTCTCTCATCAACTCTTGTATATCCTAAATGAGGACTCTGTAATTTCATCTACATACTTTAAAGAATAAAGCCTGATGACAAACTTTAATCTCGAAAATTTCGAACAACCAGGATATAATGGTTGCTTTCTATCTTCGATAAGGAGATAAAATCTTTTAGCATTGCATTCGTTGCATCAAAATTCTCATCTTCACAGTTCTGCATATGTCCATGAGTACGATCCAATATTTCACTAAGATTATCTCCTAAATCGCTAGCTTCATAGTCCACATCTTCGTCACTCCTTCCAAAATTTGGGCGAGAAACCTCACATATCCATTTTCACATACAATAGAAATGGACCGTTGCAGATGAGATGAACATAAATTATATCTTAACGACGACACTTGTTATTGTTACAATTCTTGCAAGGGAACGTCATTTCATTGCCTACGACGAATTTAGAAAAACCATTTTGTGTAAAGGCTTTTATCGCGCTAATATATCCTTCACTATACTTTGGATGTTCTATCCAGATGTTTTCGTTGTCCATCACTATATTTATGAATATGAAAATTTTAACACAAAAAGATAAAATATATGTGTGTGTGTGTCCAACAAGAGGAAACCTAAGACAAGTCGAATTGTTAACTCAAGTTGACCTAATTCTTTTTAAGTAGTTTAAATCGAAACCCTAAAGTTATGTGAGAGAGTGTTATACCTCAAAATCGAAATTGAAACCCTAAAGTGATGTGAACAATGCTTGAACCCCCAAATCGAAGCCCTAATTGAATTGAAATCATTGAACAAAGCTTGAACCCCCAAATCAAAGCCCTAATCAAATCGAAATCCTCGAAACCCAACTTAAGAATGTTTGCTTGAACCTTTGTAAGAAAACAGAGAAGAATAAAAATGTTATTTACAAAAGAAAATGTTATTTGGTCAACGAAACTGGGAAGCAGGGAAATGAAAATAAGAGAGCTTGGTATGAAAAGAGGGTAAGAAATGAATTGAGCCGAAGAAAAATTATTGTTTGCAGAAGAAGCGATCAAAATTGATAAGGTGTCACATTCTCCATTGTAGGATTTGATTGACGTGGATCATTACATAATATAAGGAAAGGTCTATTATAACAATATTATATAAAAATGTTGCATCATGTTACACTTGTTTAGCTAGAGCAACACAAGTTTATGACTAAGGTAATATCAAAAATAGAACGTTGCAGTAGGACCAAAATATTATAGCCATCGCGACATTTTAGCTGGCAACACCTTGCAATCTGTTGTAAAACATCGTTTATGGCGTATTGAGATTAATTCTTAATTTTCTATTTATGTTGTTCTGTACATGAGAATCTTTAAGTTTACCTAATTTCTATAGTTAGTATAAATCTGGATTGACTATGCTTATACAGATTTAGGATTTCATGAAAATAAAACATACAAAATTTCCTAAAAATCCAATATTTCAGTATTGTCAATTAAAGTTATCATTTGGGTTTTTGATTGTGGATGTAAATAAGAAGGGGTTTCCCTGTTTATGCTTATATATAAATTCAGAATTTAGTCTCCTTTATTTTCCTTCCTTTTTTATTTTAAATCCGAAATTAACATAAAATGGTGGATTCGGGTACTGTAACTTATATGTGTTTTAATCTCTAATTTTTATGTAAAATGGTGGATTTAGGCACAATAAACCATATATGATCAAAATCCATATTTTTGTGTATACAAATCATTCAAAGTGGAAGGAAAGTAAAATAGTACTAGAAAGAATATATATGAGATATTGTTTACTTTGTTGTCCTCTTTTGTTTAATGATGTAATCTTAAAAGCCTAAGATTACAAGTTAATATTTTGTGATGTCACTACAAGAAAACATATCTTTAGTTATACTTATTGGTGGCGTTTATAGTGTGAATGCAACCAATATTATTTTATACCTTTTTACCTCTTATTTTTTTTATTGGAACGTGAACAAAATTTACCGCCTATGCCGGCGAATAAAGAAACGCTTGGTCACGTTTATTAGCTTTCCCCTCTTTCATCGAAAATCCACTCCACTTAAATTTTTCCCCCTAAGTTGGTTTCAGGCTTCGCTTTCGTCTCCTGTGTTTCAACTTAAATCCTCATCATATTCTCCTACTTTTTGGTTTTCTCTCCTTCAACATATTCAACCTAATTCCCACATTTTAGTTTTCTCTCCTTCAACGTATTCAAGTTAATTCATCCCTTTCTCCACTTTTGTTTCCTCAGCTACCATCGCTTTTTGGGTTTGCTTCCATTGTTGTGTCCCGCAAATCCGTATTATCTGAGTTGACTAAATACACCATACGTCCAACCCAAATATCACAGAAATACGAATCATTATGAAATAAAGAAGAAAAAGATAGAAGAAGAACGGAAACACAACACAGAATCTCACATCGCAACGGAACAAAATATAGTATATATCAACTTTCGGAGTACAAAATTTTTTCTCCTGTATATACACATCATCGTTAGAGTACAACACTTACAACACAGCGGAAAAATAATAACTAAATAACGTTGAAGTTTCCTGCTCCAAATTCCTTTAGATAAATCTGTAAAATCTTGAACATCTTGACAACCCGTACAAATTTGGGCACCCAAGAGTTTAGGGAAAACATAGAAAAATAAAATCTAAGTTAGTCATGAGACTGGTATGAGTAAACAATTTAAAACAGTTTGAGAAAATAAACGATATCTCATAAGACCATGCCGTATAACACAGAACGTGTTTTTCCCTTATGAGAATCCATAATACTTGATTTAACATTCAAGATCCTTTTGCAAGAAACGATAATCTTTATATCAAAATACTTTTGATATTATAATAGTGTCTATCAACCACAACTAAATAATCATCTAGCAGAATGCATGCATCTCACGCTCTACGTAGTATACAATCAAAACCACGAGCACTTATTGGATAATGGATTTCCAGCTATGACAAGGTATGGAATCACCTTTCGATAGTGTATCTCTAGAGAGGAATACACCAGGTTCAACAAGATCATCTTGCAATCGGCCACACATGAACGACCATTCATTTCGCTTGAGTGTATCGAATGTATATCACCAAGGTTGGGATCAACAACCGTTTTCCCGAATGGGACAACATGGAATAGGATAAAGAATGAAATGAATTTCTCTAGATAGGTGATAATACACACTAATTGGGAGCTACCCACTTAGCCATGTTGCCTGCCTGATTTTTGTCATTTCCCAATTGTTAAGGCCTGAGGCTACAATTACTTACCATTCATTGATAGCACAATCACTTTGAATGCCACATTGTCAGATCCGTTAATCAGTAATTGATTTGCACAAATATAAATCTGGATATTGGGCTAAGAGAATAAATTCTCCGCCATCATATATATTTATTCAGACCAACATATGCGATCATTGAAAATACTATGCCAGAATTCGTTTATACAACTTCGTTCTGGGACTGAATGAAACCAAAGGCACAGTTTACATTAATCCATCTTAGGTAATTTCTACCTAGGATTAGCAGAAAAAGCCCTTGCACTTTACTCCATCTTCGATTGTCTTTATAAATCTGATTCGCAATGCTATTGCTAATACGAAGTGGTTCTCAGATAATAATCCAACTGGTCTCTCCATATTGACAACGATATTGGCAAATACTTCGATTTTCGGTTATTTACCTATCGAAGAAAAAAAAACATCCATTCAAAGCATCAAACAATCACTGGGCCCCTTAATTAATATTTCATTTATTAAATCACTTCTCCATTTCCTTACCAATATTTGTTAACCAAATATTTTCAATAATCATCTTAGTCTCTTACTCTCTTTGGAAAACATTTCCATGTATCGCCTTCTTTTATTTTCTATACTTAGAAAATATACTCTATTTATAATTAGAAAACATTCCAATTACTTCTTCCTTTCACGACCATTTAATTCTATACTTAGGAAATATTTATTATTATATTCCCAAAATTCCTCTTACTTGGGTTAAAACGAATGTTGTGTAAAACATCGTTATAACAACCCAAAATACTGCATTCAACTAAATCTTATTCAAACATTGATCTTCGAGACTGAATCTTGCTATTTATCGGTTAATAATGAAGTCAATCAAGTTGGGGTATAATTACCTCTCAGACCTATCTGAAAACATCCTTAACTTCAAAATGGACAAGACTGCTTATCTTGAATGAATCAACGCCATAAAAACCAATTATCCATTTTTAAAACGTGTATACGTTTCCCTTTCTATTTTTAATAGATTTAATTATAGATTTCCTTTTTGTTTATAATATTCTATTTTAAGTTCATATCTTTATCGAATTTTATATATATCGGTACATTGATTTCTAATTGCAAAATTTCTCTAAAAATATTCTAACTCCTTAAATTTCTGGAAAATTTCACCAGTACCTCCTTTGTACTGGTCAATAGCTCAAACTCAAACTCGCCTCTATAGGCCCTTTCCATTTAAAAAGAAGATCAAAAAGCCAGGTGGCTTGCCGATTCGGCGCATAAAATCCCATATTAAATTAAATATGTACCTTTTTGTCGGGTATTTCAATTTATATCTCTTCATACACTTCATTCCAAACCTGCTTAACACATATCCATATATTCCCACTTTGTTTCAACTCAAACCATTCGTCTTAACGTAATTCGCTAATTTATTTTCTAATTAGCTATTTTGCCTATTTCACCTTTTTGTTTGAACATAACATGTTCAAATATAATATTAACTTGCTTATAACAAATTGAATTTCATTTTCAATTCAGGTTTCCTTATCGATTTGGAATATAAATTCTCAAATCACCTTCACTTATTCAAAGCCCAATTTCGTATCAAATTTCGATTAACTAATTATTATTCAAATTAGTTAATTCTATCTGATAATTAAAAATCTAATTTTTGGTTCAAAAATCAGTTCACTTAACTCCACTTGAGTTTATATTTACTTTAACTCAAATTTGAATTTTTCTAATGGAAATTCGGGTTTTATTTATTTAAAATCCTTTTATTAATTTAAATAAACCGTTATGGTTTTATAAAGATTATGGCGCTGTTTTTCTAGAAATTTTATTTTGCCATAACTCAAAATCTATAAGAGAAAATCCTGATTTTCCTCTTCTATTAGAAAACTATTATTCAATCAGTCCTAACGATTATTATTCTAAAGAATTCCGACTTAAATTTAGTTCTATATACTCAGTTGAAGTTCGAAACGCCAATTTACGAACTACCACGCTGCGGCGAGTTCGTTTTAATTATATTTAAAAATTATTGTTAAACTTCATTTGTAAATAAAATTTCAATTCCATTCTAATATATTTTTATATATATTAAACCAATTTCCCCCGGTTCAACTTAATATTATTATTATCCCTAATTGACGATATATTTTGTAACTCAGTTATAAATTTATTTAGAATTCAATCTTCTATAATAAATTCCAATTCCCTCGAACATAAATTATTTTATAAAATTAATAAAAATCGAATTCTAATTATAATCCTTTGGATTTATTTCAATTCCGTTTCTAATCCGAATTTTGAAATAAATTTCGTCATTCCCATTTCGAAACGACTTCAAATCCTATTTTCAAATTCGTACTTGAATTCACACCTCTAAATTATCTAATGATAATTTATTTCACTAGATTTATAAATATCGTTTATAAATCCAACCTCCTTGTTTTATATAATAAAACAAGTTCCATTTCATAATCTGTTTGAAAGCCAAAATCTTATTTTTGGAATATTCGATTTATTATAACTTATATATATAACACATAATTTATTTTTATATTTAATTTAAATATTAGTTTCTAATTAATACAATTGAAATATCCTTTCTGGATATAATTACTTTTATAAATTCAGCATAATCTAATTTAATTATTAAGTTTACATTCCGAACATCGGAATAGATTTCATCATTTCTATTTAAACGATTCCCCATTTCTCATTTTAAATTAATTTTTAAATTTAAATTCCCAATTATCCAATGATAATTATCCATTTCATTAATAAACACCATTTATAATTCATCCCAATCCCCTGCATTAACCAAGGAAAATTATTCCATTTTATTTATAAACATCGTTTATAAATCACGACTTGTTTTTATTATTCAAAACAAGTTAATATTTCTAGCCCATTCGAGATTCAAATTCTATTTTAGAAAAATAGATTTTTCTCATTTAAATCTCAAAATCACTTTTTACAATATTTTTATAATCAACATTGAGGGCCAGTGATATTCAACCAATCAAAACACCTAATTATCAACCATAGGTTTTCTAACACATCGTATATGATAATATATATGAAAACAAACAAATAATAATATATATTTTTGAGGAACCCAGTTGGATCCCTCCAACCTATTTCCCTGCATCCACAGACATTAGCCAACATAAATAATACTCATCCTACTTCGAGGCAGGATATCGCAGCATAGAAGGTCATCCACTATCATATTGTGGGGGGCAAAGGGTCATCCGCTAATGATACTGCAGGCATCTGCTAATGGTATTGCGGGAAATAACCAACCACCAATAACTAATATATTTATAATGACCACAATAATGTTTCAATGCATGCAAACAACCAATAAACGATTATTTTCAACTAATAAAAATACTTCTAAATAAAATTGGAGTGAGATTAACTCACCTGATTTAAATTTCCAGGTCTGATACTAATTTAATTCAAATCGAACGATATTCGATTTAAATTAAATCCCTAAGCTGATTCCAATTGGTTCGAAAAAATTCCAATCCAGGTCTATTGTGAAGCTTATGTCCTTATGATCACAATGTGATTTCATTTCTCGTCGAGAACTGTTGTCGTATGCAATTATTATTATTTTTTCCAAGTTTGAATATATATATTTAAATCTCCTTAACTAACTAAATTAATTAAATTTTTATAACCTCACTATGTTGTGATAACCCTCTTTCACTAGTTTCCAGTTGTAACACAACCCTCAAACACCGGACTTGACCATGATACTTTCATTACCATTCTTTCTGCTTCACTGTTCATGCCTTCAAAAATAATTTACCGCACCTGCCATCCACTAGAATTTGCTCACCATCCAAAAACCTCATCGACCATTTTCCTCCACCCTTCACTGCCTTCCATCACTGTATTTCAAGCAAATCCCTCAAACTTGATAGTTCACCATTGTCTTAACACCTCCAAACAAGCCATCAGTTTCTGCATAAAACCAACAACACCTCTCCTATTTCAATTCATGCTCACTTCAGTACATCGCACCCACTCATTGACAGACCATCCACTGTCGAACTCCACTTTTTCACAAGAAAAAAATTCCAATAATCACTATTACCTCTTCCATAAGTAGATCTGCATCACCTTAGTCAACCATCAATACATCCATACTACTGCAATCGCCCCATCCAATTCAGCATTAACACATTCGAACTCCATACATCAACTGTCGCACCCTCCAGAACTTTACGAATCCCTTAATGATCACAATTCAACAATCCTCGATCTTCATCTCAGAAACAGAGCCGACTATTGGGCTAGACCCAATAGCCTATAGCCTAGAGCAGCCCCCAATGCCCCATTAAAAAATATCAGAATGCAAAATCAGAGTCGGCTGAATCGTTTCCTTCGAGTTCCGCTGCTCTAAAAAAGAATTCCCGCCTTCTCCAAAGATTTCTGAATTCTACTTCTCCAAAAATTGTTGAGTTCCACTGCTCCGCATTCTCCAAAAATCTCGATCTCATTACCTTCAGAAGCCAAAACCTAGTTATCTCTTTTCCTCGTTCAGGTAAATTTGATTGCAGTTGTTATTTTAATTGTTGTTGATGTTAAATTTGTAGCTTATGCTATTTAAATGCAGTTGATGTTAAATTTGCAGACTTGTTTGAATATTGAATATCAAATTCAGTTTATGTAATTTTATACTAAAATTTGATATTCAATTTGCAAACTTGTTTGAATTTGCAGTCTTGAAATTCGAATATTGTATACTCAAATTTAGTTTATGTTAAAAAAATTGCAGTCTTGATATCAAATTTGTAGTCTTAATATTTAAAGAACTCAATATTCAATTTGCAGTCTTAAAAAAAAATTAGTTTATGTAATTTCAAACAAGTCTTTGAATCGATTGTTTATAAATTATTCTATTTGAATATCAAATTGAGTATCAAATGTTTAGGAAATATGACGAAGAACAAAGATGATAAAAATCAAATTAGATTTCAAAAACAAAAATCTAGAGCTTACAATAAAAGAGTAAAACAAAAGAAAGACGAACCAGCAAAATCCCTTATTTGTTCAATTTCTAAGATGTTTAAAGCAAAAAACCAAACAATCTCAATGTTCAACTTCAAGTTGGATTAATGAAGCAAGCGATGATAACGAAGACAATGATGAGAATGTTGAGAATAATGAGAATGTTGCAAAGGAAAATAATGAGGATAACAATCATGAAGAGATCGTTGAGAATAAAGAGGTCAACGTTAGTGAAGAAGACATTGGTGGCTTGGTTGTGCTTGATTTTGAGAAGGATATTGAATTGAATTATGGTCCGGATTTATGGGAATCAATGACCGATACTAAAAGAATAATGTTGGTTAAATGTGGTCTGATTAAGGTGTTGAAAGAAAATGATAAGTTTCCTAAGAATGTTACTGATGGAAGGCATTTCTCTTTTAAACATTATATTGATTTCCATCCACGTGGAGAAGAGCATGGATGGAAGTGGTTGGTTTACTCAAATGAAGTGAATAGAGTATTTTTCTTATGTTGTAAATTATTTAAAAACCCACAAAAAAAATTCAAATTGGGTGAGGAAGGAGTTAATGATTGGCATAATATCACAACAGTATTGTGTGATCATGAAAATAATACGGAACACATTGCCATTCTCATCAAGTGGGTAGATTTGTACAAAGGTCTTCAACTAAATGCAACGATTGAAAAAAGAATGGGATGTTTAATTGAGCAAGAAAGACGATGGTGGAAAAAGGTACTAATCTGCATAATTGGTGTTGTGAAAACACTTTCTCAAAATAATTTAGTATTTCGTGGTTCAAATGAAAAGGTTTATGGCAAAAACAATGGACTTTTTTGTTAACTTATAAAATTCATAGCCGAATTTGATCCAATTATGGAAGACCATCTTAGGCGTGTGGTGAGTAAGGAAACAAGTAACCATTATCTTAGCCACGGTATTCAAAATGAACTTATACTTTTGTTGGCAAAAAAATTAAGGATGCAATGCATGGTAGATGAAGCAAAAGAACTTGCAAAAGAGGTTGGCATTGAACCTAAATTTTCAAAGAAAATGGTTGTTCGTCGAAAGAGGCACTTTGATGATGATGTAGACGTCGATATTAATGAAACTCAATCTATAGAAGATAATTTTAGGATTACTTACTTTCTTCATATAATTGATCAAGCTCTTTCTTAACTTAATGATTGCTTTGAACAATTTGTACTTTATGAAGGAATTTTTGGGTTTCTTTTAAATGCGAAATTCAAAACCACTGAAGATAATACATTGAAAGAACAATGTATGGAATTAGAAATGTTTTTAAAACATGATCAAGAGAGTGATATTTGTGGAAAAGGAATATTTCTTGAAGTTACACAATTGAGAAGAATAATGCCATTAGAAGTAACAAAATCAAGTGGCATTCTTGATTTCATAAGATCTTATCGTGATGTGAGTGACTTTTTAAATGTATGAGTTTCATATCGAAACTTACTGACAGTTCCGGTTGGTGTCAGTGGAAAGAAGTTTTTCGAAGTTGAAGTTGATAAAAAATTATCTTCGAACCACTATGACACAAGAACGACTAAGTGGATTGGCCATGATTTCCATTGAAAAAGAATATTTGGATCCGTTGAAATATGATGAATTGAAGAGTTTGCTTCTAAAAATGCAAGAAGAAGTTGTTTTCGTTGAATAGTACTAGTGTTAAAGATATAACGACATGTTTACACTTTTGGTTTGATATCATGTATTTTGTACGTTTTGATATGTATGTAAAAATATAGTGTGTACTATTTGTCGGAATCTTGCGATATAGCTTGCAAACCAGGGGGATGGTCTTGTGTTCCTAGCAAGCTTGGTTATTTTAGACAATTACAAATTGCAAGTATCAGACTCATCAATCTTTATAATTCATGTGTATTTTAGTCTCCTATTAATTAGTGCTACCTAACATACTTGTTTAGATTTGCATTTTTCAATAAAATATCTTATCCAATGTTACAGTTTATACCTATTTGCTTGTTAAATTCATTGTTATGAGATGCCTACTCCATTTCATATATTAATCTCCATCTATAGGGTTTTGGGGTAGTCAAATTTAGTTATTTATTTTTGGTTTCAGGTTACCAAGTATTCAAACAAGAAATAGTACTTATTTTCTATTGGTATCATTTGGTAGAGATGAGATAAGAACACTTCCGCCACTGATGCAATGAGGTATGAAACTTATTATTTTTCATCAGAAATTGCCACTACACCTACTAACTTATGTTTTATAATTAATTTCAGTCCAACAAATATTTTTCTTCTTGCTGGAGCTAAAATAATCTATCTGCACATGTATAGGTTGGCCTTGCATTGTCAAACTATATTACCATTTTAGCACTGTTAGCGTTATCATGTCCTTATATTAATTACCTGAATATTTACATTACCATTTGCCTATGCATCAAACTTTCAGGGAGATATATAGCTTTACCGACAGTTTTGATTTTTTTTATTTTAAAGAGGCAACAATTTTGGAAAATGGCGTAGGGCATCCGAAATGCTGGAGCAGACTCTGCTCAGACGGTACATCGCACACCACCGAACTCCAATCCCATCCACTGTTTTACCCAACTCCCTCTTCACCGTCCTCCAACTCCAACCGCCGCCCTAACATCACCATATCTAAATCGAGCGTCTCCAACCCCAGTCGTGAGTAACCCCTACCCCTCGGTTTTTGATTTCGTTGATAAGTGGAAATCGCAGTTTTGCATTTTCGATTTCCTTCTTCTTTTCTTTCTTTCTGGGACGATTTCGATATAAGGCAGGGATTTGTTTTCGATTTTTAAATGAATTTGGTAGTGGAGGATTTCAAGGTTTTAATTAGAAAAGGAAATGGGTTTTTGTTTTGTTTTGCCTGGAAAAAAATTTGAAGAGGAAGAAATCGAATTACGTTCGTTCGATTTTTCAGAGAGAGTTAAACTCGAAGGAAAGGCAAATTTATAGATGCGCGAAGGGGACATAAGCCATTACATATGTTTTACTTAGCCTTGAAGGTGGAGAACAGAAGTGCACGGTTAAGTGAAAAAAGGAGTAGCAGCTAGAGTAGGCTTGCACCGTACTGTTGTTGCTTAGCTTGGGGTAGTAGAAGTAATTTATTTATTTTATTTTAGTTTGGATTTACCGGTACGATTTTATTTAATTTAAAATACTCATGATTCCGAACTCCTTTCTGAATCGAACGACAAGCATTTTTGGGGTCATACCGCTATTCTGAACTCACTAGAATGGGTTTCGAGGCTCAATTTGATCATATGGAGAAGATATTAATTTAAATTGACATAAATTAAATTCAAAACAATTATTCAAAAATAAATTAATATTTTATTCTAATTCGAGCAGAAGTTTGTATTGATAATCTGAACTGTTTTCAATTCAGTTTTAAATTTTGAATTCAATTAAATTCATTTTTGTATTACAATGATTATATATATTCAAAATAAATCATATTTCGATTATTAAATTGATAGCTCAATATAAAAATCGATTTATATTATTTAAAATTAATCGTCCCAAAAATCTGGGTCGTTACATCCATCGTGCTTTTGATTTAGATTTTTGGTTCGTTTCCATCTCGTTTTTGGGTTAGTGGGACGGTCGACATTAAGCAATCGATTCAGGTTTAGATCTGCAGTAAATGTACCTAATTAATTTTTGATTTTGGCATATTAAATCGTGCTTTAGTTGTAACTTTTGATTTATATCTGTATGACCCTTTTTGTCAATTCTTTTGGATGCAGATTATAGAGTAAAACACGTTTTTTGATGGTGTTCGGAGCTTGAATTATCCACTTCTTATAGAAAACAACTTCAAAATTGTTGGTTTGTAGTTAATTTTTTTTGGTGATTTGAAGTGATGAATTGTTTTCTACTGAATTTTCGTTTAGTCACAAAATATTTAGTTGTTTAGTTAATTTTTGTTTACTTAGTGGTCGAGGTATGTTAGTGGAAATTACTGTTGGTGTGTAGTAAAGTACGAATGAGTTTGTTTAATTTTTCGAGATGAGGAGGAAGGTGGAATTCTCATACATAATGATGAATTATTGAAAATTAGTACTATAAATGTTGTCAAAACTGAGAATAGGGGAGAGCAGTCACATAGACATGGATTTGTTTAATTATTAAAAGCTGCCACAATGTTTATTTGTTTGTAAAAATTGTGTTTCGAAAGTAACATGTCCATGAAAATCTAGGGATCTTGAATTTGGATTTTTCGTTCATTAGGTTTTAGTTCGCTGTCGAAGATTTGTCTGACGAAACTAACTGTCCTCTATTGTAGAACTATTCTATTTTTTTTAGTGAATATTTCGATGCATTATCGACTAAGCTCATTTTAGGTCCAGTTGTGGTGTTTATTTCTTTATTTTCTAATATACGTGTTTGATAATAGTCCAGTTTAATGCTTAGATTGAGTTCAATTCTTCATCTTCTCATGAATCTGACAAGTGACAATTCTTAGAAGATCTTCAGTTTCAGGTACATTAGGATTCTTGAGGCAAATTAAGAGGTAAACTTCTAATTTAGATACAAACACAATACTTTTTACAAAAAGCTTTTTATGATAGATGATGTTGCTTCAAATAGAAATTTGGCAACTATTTCATAGCTCTAGTAGGGAGGGAGAATTATGGAGTTCTTTGATTTTTGGTTAGGATTACAGAGGAGCACTAGCATACAACTTGGTCAAAGGATGATTTAATCAACATATATTTTCAGATTTATTTATTGATATGGATCATTTCCATGGACATGGGCAATGAAGCTTGTGGAGCACCATTCATATTAAAGGTTTACCCACTTGCTTTGCTTCATTGCTTTTACTACCATGTTCCAACTTCTGTTCTGACATTCTTATTTATCCATGTGCATCAAAATTGATTATGTTAAACATTTTGACTGAAGAATAATGATGTTATATTCAATGTATTTAGAACTCTATTTATATACATGGTTTACAATTCCTTTCAATCATGAGTGGTCAATTAAGTTGCACTGTATATGTTGGAAACTTGGTCATAGGATGATTTAGTCAGCATTTATTTTCAGTCTTATATATATGGATTTTTTTACATGGATATGGGAAGTTCGAAACATTGTCATAGGATGATTTAGTCAACATTTATTTTCAGTTTTATATATATGGAGCATTTTCATGGATATGAGAATGGAGCATGAGGGTTTACCCTCTTGCTTTGCTTCGTTGCTCTTAATACACATGTTCCAAGTTATGTTTTGTTGGTCTAACGTTTATTTGCCCGAATCCAATTTGATTACATCAATTATGTTGTCTTAAAAGTAGCAACACTATATTGGATATTATTATAACTCATTTTATATACAGGACTTACATATCAACCAAGAGTCGCCGTTTAAATCACACGGTGTAAGTTGGAAACTTGCCACTAGATGTTCATGAATCAGAGATTGAAGGTATAGTTTACAAGGTTACACCTATCTTTGTTCTACTTATATGTGTTGGAAATTTTATGAATTATTTAAAATATGAAATAAGTTTATGATGCCTCCTATTTGTGAATAGTCCCACATCATGGGATTATAAGAAAGATGCAAGTATTTATACTTGTTTCTAAGAAGTCATGTTGGGGCCTTGGGCTCCCAATGCATGCTTTGTAGTGAGGAGGGAGACCATGCATCATGACCACCACACACGCGCGCGACTGACCGACCGACTCGACCTGGCTCGGTTCGGTTCGGGATTGGGCTTGGGCCTTGGCTATGTGGTGTAGACACTTATATTTTTGGTCCAGAAAACACTACATTTTTCGAACCAGTTTTTTAAATACAAAAATATTTCTGAGCCGACTTTTATTATTAAGCGGTAAACTTTTGACCAAGTATTTCGCATATCCTATTTTCCTCCACTGACCAGTATTTTCATTCAGCCCTAATCCCGTCTATATATTATCATCAGTTGTAGACGAGATTGGTACACAGAAAGAAAAAAACTGTTTTCTCTTCCCCCGCAATTAAAAAAAATTATACTTTCAGAAATTTTCGAGTAGTTAAATTCGAAAGTGCAAATCTGCACTGATTTGTTTGTGCAAAGCAAATCGGTTATTCATTTTAGAGAGGCTGTTTTATCCTAGAGGCGGTAGCGGAAGTACGAACTGGTTTTGCACCACCGACCACATCGCCGAATCGTCTTCAAGAAAGAGACAAAGTACGTGACTCAGCCATTGTTTCCCAACAATTTGAAGACGATTAGAAACAATGGCTTCGACAACAACCATAGATGATGTTGCTCCTTCCTCTGCATTCCAGATCCCATTGGTGACTGCTGCTCCGTTTCGTTTCGAAGGTCTGCACTTCAAACGATGGCGTCAGAAAATGGAGTTCTACCTGACGATGAGGAAGGTGGCTACTGCTCTGACCACCGACAAACCGCAGCTGCCAGACAAGCCTGACGGAGCTGATGAAGCGCAGATGACATCCTGGACTGAACAATCGAAGCAGTTGCAGACCTGGACTGAACAAGATTATCTGTGCAAGAATTTTATTCTGAATGGATTGAGCAATGTTCTGTATGATTACTCTAACTCAGAGGACAAGACAGCAAAGCAGATCTGGGAAGCACTGCAGAAGAAATACGATACAGAGGAGGCAGGGGCAAAGAAGTATGCTATAAGCCGCTATCTCAAGTACCAGATGACAGACGATAGGTCAGTAGAGATGCAGTCTCGTGAGCTGCAGAAAATAGCTCATGAGATCATCTTCGAAGGTGAGGTTTTGGATGAACAGTTTCAAATTGCTGTTATTATTGACAAACTGCCCCCAGGTTGGAAAGACTTTAAAAATTTCTTATGGCATAAGACTAAGGAATTTTCCTTAGAGAGTTTGATCACTCGCCTTCGCATTGAGGAGGCGGCACACAAACAGGACCAGAAAGAGGAAGTGTTGTTTGTTTCAAACAACAACACTAAAAAGACCAAACCCGCAGTTCTGAAACCAAACCAGAAGTCTTTTAAGAATCAGAACAGACGCAACAAACAGAATAGAAATCCGCAAGGAAACCCAAAAGGACATCAAAAATCAGCCCAAAAGAATGACTCTGGACAGTTGTTTCTATGTTACAACTGTGGAAAACCAGGTCATATGGCACGAAAGTGTCGGAACAAGCCTAGCTCTGTACCACAGGCTAACTTGACCGAGGAGGAGCCTCTTATGGCTATGATTACTAAGATTCACCTTGTTGGTGGATCAGAGGGTTGGTGGGTAGACACTGGTGCTTCTCGCCATGTCTGCTATGATCGTGCTATGTTTTCCACATACACGGCTCCTGATGCTTAGAAAGTGTTGCTAGGAGATTCTCACACCACTAAAGTTGCAGGGATTGGAAACGTGGAGATCAAGTTTACCTCTGGAAAGACTGTGATCCTCAAAGATGTTTTGCATACTCCAGAGATGAGGAAGAATCTGGTGTCTGACTACCTCCTTAATAAGGCAGGGTTTACTCCATTTATTGGGGCTGATTTGTATACCATAGTGTATAAGGGAAACTTTGTAGGAAAGGGTTATGCTTGTGAGGGAATGTTCAAATTAAATGTTGAATCTAATAAGGTGAATAATTCTGCTTATATGTTGTATGATTTTAATATTTGGCACTCTAGATTATGTCATGTTAATAAACGGATAATTCATAACATGAGCACTCTAGATATGATACCTAAGATAGCAGAATCTGAATCTGATAAATGTGAATTCTGTACACAAGAAAAAATCACAAAGAAACCTCATAAATCTGTTGATAGAGAATCTGAACCCTTAGACTTGATTCATTCTGACATATGTGAACTTGATGACACATTGACTAGACATGGACATCGTTATTTTATCACTTTTATCTATGGTTGTTCTGATTTCACATATGTTTATCTTATGAAAAATAAAAGTGATGATTTTGACATGTTTAAAACATTCAAAACTGAGATTGAGAATCAAACAAATAGGAAAATCAAGAGATTTCGTAGTGATAGAGGAACAGAATATGAATCTAATTCAATTCTGGACTTCTATAAATTACATGGTATTGTACATGAGAGAACTGCACCCTATTCACCTGAAATGAACGGTAAAGCTGAAAGAAAAAATAGGACTTTTACCGAATTAGTAGTTGCCATCCTACTAAATTCTGGTGCAGCAAAACATTGGTGGGGGGATATTTTATTGACTGTATGTTATGTTCTAAATAGAATCCCTAAATCTAAGAATAAAATTTCACCTTATGAAATTTTAAAGAATCATAAACCCAATGTCTCATACTTTAGAACTTGGGGTTGTCTAACATATGTTCGCATTCCAGACCCTAAGAGAATAAAATTGGCAAGTAGAGCATATGAATGTGTATTTGTAGGCTATGCTATTAATAGCAAAGCATATCGATTTTACGATATAAATGCACATTACATAATTGAATCAAATGATGCCGATTTGTATGAAACTAAATTTCCTTTTAAATTAAGAAATAGTGGGGGCACATTAAGTACGCCTATTAGAACAGAACTTAATAAAAGTTCTGAAGCTGAACCTAGAAGAAGTAAAAGAGCAAGAACCGTAAAAGATTTTGGTTCGGATTTTAGCGCTTTTACTATAGAGGAGGATCCCTTAAACCTCCAAGAGGCTTTATCTTCATTAGATGCCGATTTCTGGCGAGAGGCTATAAATGATGAGATGGATTCTCTTGAATCCAATAAGACTTGGCATTTGGCAGATTTACCCCCTGGTTGTAAATCTATAGGCTGTAAATGGGTACTTAAAAAGAAACTAAAACCTGATGGTACTATAGATAAATACAAAGCACGACTAGTAGCTAAAGGTTTTAGACAAAAAGAAAATATAGATTTCTTCGATACTTTTTCACCTGTAACTAGAATAACATCCATTCGAGTATTAATCGCACTTGCTTCCATTCATAATTTACTAATACACCAAATGGATGTTAAAACCGCTTTTTTGAACGGTGAATTAGACGAAAAAATTTACATGGACCAGCCTGAAGGATTTGTAGTACATGGTCAAGAACATAAAGTATGCAAATTAGATAAATCATTATATGGTTTAAAACAAGCACCTAAACAATGGCATGAAAAATTTGATAACTTAATCATTTCAAATGATTTTAAAGTTAATGAAAGTGACAAATGCATTCATTACAAATTTGAGAATGACATTTGCACTATTATATGCCTTTATGTAGATGACCTACTCATCTTTGGGTCAAACATTCATGCCATAAATTCAGTCAAACCCATATTAAGTGCCAATTTTGACATGAAAGATCTAGGTGAGGCGAGTGTAATCCTTGTTATTAAAATTACTCGGTCAGAAAAGGGAATTTCTTTGGATCAGTCTCATTACATTGAGAAGATACTAAAGAAATCTAATTACTTTGACTGTAAACCTGCATGTACACCATATGATCCAAGTGTAAAGTTATTTAAGAACACTGGTGAAGGTGTAAGACAGTCTGATTATGCGAGCATCATTGGCAGCCTTCGGTATGCCACTGATTGTACTATACCCGACATTGCCTATGTCGTGGGATTATTGTGCAGGTTTACCAGTAGACTTAGTATAGAGCATTGACATGCTATTGAAAGGGTCATGAGATACATTAAACGAACCATGAACCTTGGATTACATTATGAGTGGTTTCCAGCTGTAGTTGAAGGATATTCTGATGCAGACTGGAATACCTTATCAGATGATTCTAAAGCGACCAGTGGCTATATATTTTGCATCGGTGGAGGAGCTGTTTCTTGGAAATCTAAGAAACAGACTATTTTGGCTCAGTCTACTATGGAGTCTGAGATGATAGCACTAGCCACAGCTAGCGAAGAGGCAGAGTATTTGAGAAACCTACTAGCTGAGATTCCCTTATGGGAAAAACCGATACCGGCTGTGTTGATACATTGCGATAGTACCGCGGCTATTGCAAAAGTTCAGAACCGTTATTATAATGGTAAGAGACGACAAATACGTCGTAAGCACAGCACGGTTAGAGAACTGCATTCCACAGGTACCGTTAGAGTGGATTACATACGTAGTGAAGAAAATTTGGCTGATCCTTTGACGAAAGGACTGTCAAGAGAGAAAATTCACAATTCTTCTAAAAGAATGGGACTATTGCCCTTAGATTGTTGAGTCACGCACAATGGTAACCCGACTTAAATGACTGGAGATCCCAAGAAATAGGTTCAATGGGTAAAAACAAGTTGTGTAGTGATAGAAGTTGAACATGCTATATGAAAAAACTAAGAAGCATGTATTCCTGAAGTGATAGAGGATGAGTTAATAGAAACTCTTAATGAGATTTATACTCTATTTGGAGTGGAGTACCTACCTTCAGGAGTACTCTTGATAGACTCACCTATGTGAATGTGGAAATGTGGCCGTTTCCTATTGGTTTAGTTCACTTCAGAAATATTTCTCAATATGGGCAGCTCTTTGTTTTCATGTAAGGACACGGAGAAATTGATAAAACAATATGTATGAAATACTAAGTATGCATATACGGACATCTGTTTGAATGATATGTATGAAATGTTATGCAGCTGTTTATATATTTGTTGTTTGTAAAAAAATTTATATTATATGTTGATAAGAAATGTTTAAAAGTGTGTATATACATGAAAAAAGCTGAAACGATAATAGATAATCTCTGTAAATTAAAAGTAATAGGCAATAGCGTTTTATAAATGCTATCAAATAAAAAACGCTATAGAAATGTCCTAGTAAACGCTATAGAAACATACATACAAACGCTATAGGAAGCAACCATCAGATGTTATATTCTATAGCGTTTTTGTTTGATAGCAAATAAAAACGCTATGTAAAATTCATTTTTCATAGCGTTTTTGTTTCTGCTATCTGAAGTGAAAGGCCTAACATAGCATGTCGTTCAATGGCGTTCTCTGAAACGCTATGTTAGGATATAATAGCGTTTTTTAAACGCTATGGAAGCCCTGTTTTGCTGTAGTGAATGCTCATACAATGTAAGTGGTGTCAGATGTGCACTGGTACATGTTTGGTACTTAGTTTAGTAAGCCCGTGAGACTTGATCATTCAAATCTAGGTTGCAGGAATATTTGTCAACGAGCAGTAGATTGTAGCGAACTGCTTAGGTTCCACTAGTCAACCCGTGACACTCGTACATGCTGTGTCTTTATATATACTAATATTTTTAAATGAGAGGTAAATGGAAGTATTGGATGGTGTTGTTGTTTTCATAATTGATAGTCTGAAACACGCCGCTATATCTTGTCCAGTTTGTTTCTGCTTACCAAGGACCATGCTCAATTGTTATTTTCTGCAATCAGAACAAAAAAATTTTATTGATGCAAATTTATTCGAAATATGTTCGGTTTTAATTAGTAAAATGATTGTGCTCGTGCTCTCTAAGTTTTTTTTATTTTATCTTCCTGTAAGCAAGTGGTTATATAGATTCTTGAACCCCGTTTAACACTATTTGCAGTATGGTCATATAGTAAAAATTGAAATGAAGAATCCACCTCGTCCTCCTGGTTTTTGTTTTGTGGAGGTAAGTATTTACAATAACCAACCAATCCCCTTATTTATTTGTATTTTACATAAATAATATATATATATATATATATATATATATATATATATGTATATATATATACCATTTTATTGATCTATTTTTGTACCTGTAGGAAAATTATTCAAATTTCCTTAATAAATTTGTGGAGAAAAGAAATTAAATGTAGAATGTTAAGAGATACACAAACTTGATAACAGAGTTCGGCTAATTATGACTACGTCTCCGGTCTGCTGCAGATCTTTTATTTCAGAGAATAATACAAAGTTATTACACAAGACACTTTTCACTTAATACTCGATCTCACTCTTAAGCTTGCTCTCCTTTTCGTTTTATTGGATTAGATAATAGAACGATGTTGGAAAATTTGTGTAGCTCTGATACCACTTTGTTAGAATTTTAGAGGAGAATCATGAATTGTAAAAAAGAGAAATAATTTCTTTTTGAGGAGAAGGAAAATCTTTTATTGTTTGATATAACTTGATTACATGATATGCTTCATTCTTCTTGATTGATACAAATAAGTGATTACATCCTAATTTATATAAGAGAGAATCTTTAGACTTTTCTTCATTTTATATATTTGTTTAGTCTAGATTCTTCTCTAATCTTATTTTGATAACTCTAATATTTATTACCATATATTTTGTGCTTCCCTAAATACAAGAATAAAATTTGTCACATAATCAATGTTTCCTTAAAAACCAAGTTTATTTCCAACACCCCCCCACCCCCGTAAACTTGGTTTTGCAAATTGATGCAAGATTTTGATTCTTTGTATTTTACGTGCTTTGGTAGGACTAAAGAAATTATCCAAATTTTCTTTTTTCGTTTCTTCCTCTTTCCCAATATGAAGAACTTCGATGCAATTTCTTCAATGGTGCTCCATTCATTTTGTCCTCCTCCATTCGCACAAGACATTCCAAAAAGTGTGTGCTCTAGCCTCCATCTTATTCCGGTGTCATAAACTTTGAATGAGTCATATATGGCATCTTTAAATTCTTTAAAAAATTCACTTTTACAGTATTTGTTCAATTCAATTTCTTTGTTTGTGTTAACTAATACCGAACAAATAACAACGCTAGCCTTTTTCTCAGCAACAACTTCAATCACGACTTTAGGCTCTTTTTCCACGACAACATCCTCTCTCTCGTCAATAATTTTAGATTCAGTAACATCATCAAGCTTCTCATTATCGGCATTCTTTGTATTAGACACCACTTCACTTACTTCTTCTACTTGAGTTTTTTGTTCATCGTCTACCTCATTCAACTCCACTACACTGTCAGCTTCTTCAACATCATTAGCGCAAAACTCAACTTCAATAGATTTCAAATCTCTCTCTTTTTCAATAGTATTAATGTTACTAGCACTTTTATTCTCCTTTTCCGCCTCGATGACCGAACTCACTTCAATAATATCAGATTCATTCTTCTCTTGTTCGACTATGGGCACTAAACTTTCTTCAACTTTAGCTATATTTTATTTTCCTACTTCATTTGATTCAACCACCCTATAAACATTTATGGCATTATGTGCATCAAGCCCAACTCCAGTATCGTTCCTTTTATCAGCAGCATTCCTAGCTTCCTTTTGCTTCTGCACCTCCTTTTTCCTCTTCTTCTCTGTCTCATCCATCATCTTTTCTTCCATAGGCTCTGGCATAGTCTCTTCTTTCTTCTTCTCTTGCTCCTTCTCGTTCACACTTTCGCTATCCTTCTTTTCATCTTTTTCATCAATTAACTTATCTTCATTCATTATCTTTGCATCATCTTTTCCGTACACCTTTTTCAAGAGATTCCATGAATCTTTTGTACACCTTCCTCTAAAAATGAGATCCGAAGCTTTCTCATCAATGTTCTCAGCAATCACAGAAAGAGCACGGTAATCATTCCGTTTTAATTTCGCAAAGGCTTTCTTATCCATTTGCGACATGCTTTCGACGTCTTTATGCCATTCATAGCCATTTTCAACAATTTCCCACAGACTTTTCGAGATTAACTCCTCTTTTTTTCTACTGCTCCATTCCTCAAAATTCTCTTTTGTGAGAACAAACGTCGAAAAAGATAGAAATGTCATAATTTCAACCAGGCTCTGATACCACTTTGTTGGAAAATTTGTGTAGCTCTGATACCACTTTGTTAGAATTTTAGAGGAGAAACGTGAATTGTAAGAAAGAGAAATAATTTCTTTTTAAGGAGAAGGAAAATCTTTTATTGTTTGATATAACTTGATTACATGATATGCTTCATTCTTCTTGATTGATACAAATGAGTGATTACATCCTAATTTATATAAGAGAGAATCTTTAGACTTTTCTTCATTTTATATATTTGTTTAGTCTAGATTCTTCTCTAATCTTATTTTGATAACTCTAATATTTATTACCATATATTTTGTGCTTACCTAAATACAAGAATAAAATTTGTCACATAATCAATGTTTCCTTAAAAACCAAGTTTATTTCCAACAACTGAAAGCTATGAAAAGGAAGGGTGTGTTTATAAGGTAAGAAGAGGGTTGGTGGGGGTTGGTGGCTTGGTTGGTGGCATGGTTGGTGGAAGGTTGGTGGCAGCCCATGAAGAACACATGGGTGACTTGGCTGCTGTTAATATGTAGCATTAATAATAATCTCCCACTTGAAGACGGATTTCATTCCATCTTCACACCTTGATCGATGCAACAGTCATTCTGCTCTTTTTTACTCTAGCAGACCAACTGAAGTTGAAAACAACTTTAGTTTATCAATAGTTACCGTCTTTGTCAACATATTTGCTGGATTCTTGCTTCCTTCGATCTTCTTCAGTTATTAACACATCATCTTCTTGTAGAGATCTGATGAAGTGATAACGAAGACCAATATATTTGGTTATGGAATGAAATGCTAAATTCTTCGCCGAGTGTGTGTATGTGTGTGTGTGTATATATATATATATATATATATATATATATATATATATATATATATATATATATAAATAAATAAGCTTTAGTAATATATGCATATATAATATACATCATGTATTAAAATTGAAATTGATTGATGACTTCATAGTTATGTGCTTGGAATAATCACCATGCTTTGCCTATAGGGAAGGTATCTTTACCATATTTGATGAGTTTATGGTTAAACATCAATATTATTTTGGGCAGATTCTCGAGGTCTTACAAGAAGCATTTGCCATGAAAAGATATATTGTTCTGCCATTATTGCTCACCTTGCGAACATGAAGATTGGTGTGCCATGGGAGAGGATCAAAATTCTACCAATGAACCACAAAATTACAATTGGTGGTGTCAGCATAACATGTTTAAATGCAAACCACTGCCCAGGATCTATCATCATTCTTTGTGAACCACGTCAATGTAAAGGTACGCTATATTATTTATTCTTTACATAAAAAGTTGTTGAAAAAAAATGTAAATTGCTATAATCTCTTTTCAGGTTGTTCTACACACTGATGATTTCCGATTTTCTTCAGAAATGGCATGCTCTGCCATTTTGAGATCATGCCCAGTGCATACACTTGTTCTTGACACTACCTATTGTAACTCTCAGGTAATTTTTGTAGGATGATTTAGTTTCTTTACTGTTGCAGTTGAAGGCTTTTTTGTTGATACATGACAATGTCAATTTTGTCCAATCAGTAACATACAAAAATCATATGAATGCATAGCTGTGAACAACAACGAACAAACAAATCTTACAAAATTGTCTTTCTTCTTACGGATATGTATTCATTACAGGTACAAATGACTTTCAGCCTCGAATACAATAAGACGTTACAAATACAAAAGAGATGCAAGTCATTTGTTATATAAGGACTTGGCATTGGAGATCAGTGTAGGTCTCCTTGTTAAAGATGGTACCCTCATGGTCTTCGTATTCTTCTTCGAGATCGGGATGCCACTTATGGAGTCCTTGTCTTTGTTATATTTTCTCCCATAGGTCCTTTGTTTCCTAGATGGATGTGATTTCATTGAAATTCTTCATGTTAGGAATGTTCAAGCAGCGCATACTATACTGGTGGCGCCACTCTTTGAAATGATGCTCGAAGGCTCTATGTCCCCAATAACTTTGATTCCCACATATTTCACACTTAAATTCTTGCCTAAGGCAATGAAGTTTATATAACCAGTAAGGAATTGGCTTTCCACCCCAGTGTAAATCTGCTCATCCTCATATCACTTTCTATATCAGCTTGTGTTTCCTCTTCACGTTCGGCTTCCATTTCTTCATATGTCAAAGCCAGTTTCTATTTTATATTATCTTTTGTTTGTGTGATAATCTCTTTTAGTTGTTCACACATTCTCCGCAATTTAGTTTCCATAAGAAAATTTTCCTTTTTAGTATTATTGATCTTTTCTGTATTTGCAGCTCCATTCTGATTTGATGCATGGGCTCCTTTGGCAAATTGTTTTAATTTTTGTCTAATTGATATAATGGTGTATGCTTTAATAAGAAAAATCGCTCCGCACGCTGCTGGAATGTACCACCAATTTTCAAACCTTTGGCCGCCAAAGCCTCTTTTAGCTTTTCATGGCCCACTTCAATTAGCTCTTCTACAGTAATATAGTAATCAAGATCAAGTACAGATTCCAGATATGAAATGTTTTTCTATTTGACATATCCTTGTCATCCCATCCAAATATATTTCCATCTTTCCAATGCTCATCAAACTCAGTTTTTACCTTTGAAAATATGCATCCAAGATCTTGCAAAGGTTCCATACGTTCAAAGAACAACACGAGATATTCCAAAAGATGCTCCAAATATACCCTGTATTTCCTTGTAGTTTCAGTTTGGAAGGAATCTTGTGAGTTTATGAAAATTTGTCTAGAAAGGCAAAATAATCAACAGGTTGTCCAAATTTTGAGTAGATTTGCTCATTATATAGCTCACGCATGTCAAGATACCCACCAAATGCTTCATCGTCGCTGAATTCAATGACTGGATTTTCCTTAAGCATCTCCTCAAACTCCTTACTTGTATCAACAGCTCTAGTATTTGGATGTCTCCTATGATACTCCCTTATCTCTTTTACTTTATCATAAAAGGCACTGAACACCCTTGCATTTGTTGCGCCATCCGTTTTCCCACCAATCGTGTCAATCTCATCCCGCCTTGCCAGGGGAGCCCCTAAGGTAAGGCCACCAAGGCAGCTGCCTAGGGCCTCCGATCTCATACCGCGTATACTTGGACATGTTTTAATAGCCTAGAGCCTCTGATATCCTGATTTGCCTAGGGCCTCCAATATTTTTTTGTATTTCAGGGTCGGCCCTGCGCCGTGCTCCATCTTTATCCTCATATATTTCAACAAGCTTGTGCAAGGTGGAAATAATGTTGCCGATCATGATACAGACGTGGTGATTTTGATAGAGGCGGCCACGACTCGAAGTAGGTTCGCACTGGAGCTCTTTCGCAACTAGATGCTCAAGCTTTTCGGCGTCTTTGTGCGAGGAACGAACTTCAAGGAGAGTGGAGCTGAATGGAGCAAAGAGAAATTAGGACTAGGGTTTTTCAGTTGAAGCTTTCCAAATTTGTTTTGCTGAAGTTTGAAACCATACGCAGTATGATTTCCCTAAGCAAGAAGCTGTGATTCAGTTTGTCATTGAAATTCAAGCAGAAGCGTTTAATCCGAAAACTCTATTCCTGACTGGTACATATACAGTTGGTAAGTGTCCAAGTAAATGCTAAATGTGAAGAAGATAGTATAACTTGCACTATGCACCTCACTGAGTATCATAACAGAGTGGGTACAAATTACGTAGTTTACGTGCCATTTTTGCTATCTGCATCAAAAGTTTATATTTCCATCGTTATGCATACACATACATATAACATGTCTACTTTAGTACAAAAACTTTGTAAAACATGTGAAACGAAAACAAGAATTTATTAGTGTAATGTTTCAGGAAATCATTGTTACATTTATCAATGTTGTCAGGTGTATGTTATAGAAGCATCGGTGTTTCAGATGTAATCTGCATATGCCTATATACTTCCCTCTTATATATATTTCTAGTACATAAACATTGTTTTGATGTTTTCACAGATAATTTGTTAATTAGTTGTGCTGTTTATGTAATAATTTATGTGTACCTTGTTTCGTACCAGAGCTTGAATTAGGCCTGACTTTGTTGTTTTATTGAGTTATTACTTCTTACGAGCTATGATTTAAGGGAACTACTACTAGACCTATGCATTAAAAAGTAACTTTCCTTTGAACCTTGAAATAGTGCAGACATTAACTATGAGATGCATTCGTCTATCCATAGGGAAAGAGAGGTTATTTCTAGAAGTTGCTCGCCTATTAAAAGAGATAATTTATGTTGGAGCTGCTAAGTTACGATTACTTAAATGCTTAGGGCTTTATAGTGATGATATGCAATGGTTCACCGAGAATGAGGTGGAGAGTCATATTCATGTTGTTCCTGTGTGGAAAATAGCAAGCTTTAAAAGGATGAAGCATTTATCTAACCAATATTCCGTAAGGATTGCATGCTCTTATTTAACTTGTATTTGTCTTGATAATATGAAATATCCTAAACTAACCAAACAATATATCATATGAGTCAAGTTTACTAGACTACATCTTTTACCCTGTTGCATACACAATGTAGAAAGTTGTTTGAATCAAAAATGGTTCAAACACCAAAGATGTGAAATCACACTTATCCAAACGGTATGCAAAATGAAAATGGGGCCACAAATACAAATGCAAGTTAAAAAATAGAAAACACTAGGATTTTTATAGTGGTTCGATCTAGGATAGATCTACGTCCACTTTTGAAGTGTTTCTCATTATCATGGAGAAAATTACATATAGCATCATCTCATATATCTCATTTATTACACTTGATCACTCTTTACAATGATTCTCCACTTTTGACTCTCTTTCCGCTTTAGATCTCACTTGAATTCGAGAAGGAACAGATTACATCTTGTGACCAGATAATTTTCCTTGATTCTATCATGAAAATGGTGTTGGATCCGAGCTTTAAAGAGGAGCAATGGCGGTTGGAGATCACTTGGATTAATTGGAGTGAGAATTAATGGTGTTTGCAGAAGATAAGAGGAGCTTTGTTGCTTGGACCGGATTGGCCATCTGATGCCCCTTGCCCATATGGAGTTGTAGAAGGATTTGCATCTTGGGGATTCTTCACATATTGTTTCCGGCGGTTCTTCCTAATAAACTCTTCAATCAATGAATTCCAATGCCTACATTCATTAGTATTGTGACCTGACTGATTGCGGAACCTACAGAACTTCCTAGATTTGGTCAGATGGTCATTCATCTTCATTGGCCGAGGCTTCGGGTAAATTTCTACATCCTTTGTGGCAAGGTAGATGTTCTCAGGAGTGTCACTCAAAGAAGTCAGTTCTAACGGGTCATGAAGGCAAAACTTCTTATTAGCTTTGTTGCCATTTCCGTCATTGACTCACTTCTAAACCTGAGTTTTTTGTTGACTACATTGAAAAGCAGCACTTTTGCACTATAAAAAAAATGATTTTTTGTAGCGTCCAAAAACCGCCATTAAGTATTTTTGGTGGCGTTTCGATAATCTTACGAGAAAACATACCACAAAAAATATTTTTTTTTTTTTTGTTACAATTTATAGAAACGCCACTAATAAAAAAAATCACGCCGCTTTTTTAATGTTACAATTTTTTTTTTTTTTTTGTTGCGGCATTAAATAAACGCCACCGAAAGGGATTCTGCATTGCAGTTGTTTTTTGTTGCATTCTTTTAGTTTTTTTGTAGCGTGTAAAACGCGTCAACATAAATATTTTTGTGTATTGTGATAATTTATTTGTAGCGGGTTTTAAATGCTATAAATGAATTTAATATTCTGTAGCGTTTTCCCTGCCACCGTTTGTTACCAAATTTGTATTATAATATTTTGCACCTAACCATATTTTGTTGCCAATTGAATAACATAATCCACAAACACATACATTTTTTAACATAACATATTATAGAATCACAACATACACCTTCAAACATCCACAAGATATATCATACAAACATCCATAATTTCAATCGTCCACAACCAAACTACCAGTAACACTGTCATAACCACAACATGCACAACCAGACTACCATTAACACTGTCATAACCAAGTGCAATAAACACTGAAATAAACACCTGAAATAACCAAGTTACCGAGCAAATATTGTTGTGCTGCTGTCATCAAACCACCTGAAATATTGTTGATCTACCTGTAAAACAAATAACAAAACATAACTTAAGAATAGAAATAGCATAAACCTTTCATATACTACATAACATAAACCTTTTGGACACAAGCTCTGAACGTAACACTGCATAACATAAACATTTCAGACACGGTCATTTTCCTGCACACTATGGACACTACATAATACAAACACCTGATTTTTTTCTCAACCTCAAATTTTTCCTAACCAATGTCCATTACGTACAAAAATGACAGCTAAATAATTTTGATTGAAAGAAACAACCTCAATTTCTGAAATAAGAAAATGTTCTAGAACTCAGAGCTTTGAACCATGTAATGCAGTATATAATAGATGCAATTCTGTGACCATGTAATTTTGTGACCGAGTAATTTAGAGATGACAGTGCCTACCCATTAAGGTGAATGTATGATTTCATATATGATTTCTGAGTTGACCATGTAATTCTGAGATGACATATAATTCTGAGATCGTCTGTACTTCTGAGATGACATGTGCCATCTCGTGGAGTATATTTCATATATGATTTCTCTCCAATTAAGGTGAATGCTTATTGGTATCTTTGCATTAATACACATTATCTTGATAATATTTTAACCATGTACATAAAAGTTTGATCTATAATGCAAATCATCTAAGATATCTCACCAAATTGGCTTCAAAAGCTTTAATATACATTAAGTGGGAGTTTTGTCTGGAACTACTTCCAAGTTTGATTTATAAGGGGAGTGAGACAACACACTTATTATCCAAAATAACCTAACTCAATTTTTTCAATCGATCATGTGGTCCTGAGGGTAGTAGCTCCAAAATGTATATTAAAAAAATATTAAAATACCTTTCATTTTGTGTCAATAATGATTTTTCCCACTGGCCAAGCTATGGGAACGCCGAAGGCATCTTCCATGCACGTCAGAACTGATCTTGGTCTCCATAGCTCTACAGTTGGAACTGTCACATGTTCAACCCAAACCTTTACAGCATCCTTTCCCAATGGACGACAATGGACCATCGCTATCAGATCAATTGATGCAATAGATCCTTCAGCTACTACGCCTGTTCCAACTACATCTATCAACTTGCATTTAGCATCTTTTTTCATGTTTGCAACCGGCTGAAAGAAAAAGGATAATTATGCAGAATGTATATACTTACACGGTGATCAATGTTGAAAATTAGTACTTACATGTTTCAATTTATTCCTGAACACATATGAGGATTTCGAGGGAGAAGTCGCTTGATTTTCACTATCATCATGACTCTTAGTTGGATTTTCTTTGTCCGCTTCTACTATTAATCTTGGCCATGCTACTTTCCTACCAATTGCATCTCCAATGCACGACATATCAGATGTGAGTCGCCATAAATAAGCATCTTTATTTATTACGTTGTCCACCCAAATGACAACAACAAACGGACCGAGCGGAATACCATTAACAGTGCATTTTGGATCATCGGCATAGACTCTTCCTTCGACAACTACACCTTCATCCTCATTCCAACCCATAAATCTTGCAATTACTGCGGATGTTGTCGGTACTCTATAAATGAGAATATACTTCAATATTAGTAATTACATAACTGCTAATATTAATCACGACAATGTCCAAACAAGAGAATATTGTATTATTTCTATGTTGCTGCAGCTAATAGCTTCACGCGTAACTGTAAATAAATATTCGTGGTAACTTTATTCTATACACAGACAAATTAGCTATAAATATAATATGAGAAGTGTAAATTTTACCGTACTGGCTTCATCAAAATTCAAGTGTGTTCACAGCGGTACCTTGATGCAAACTGACGGCCAAGCTATTACCTTATTCATAGCTTCTCCTAATACAGCCATTTTACGTGTAGGCCTCCATAAATAAGTATCTGGTTTATCCATAAAATCTATGACAATGCTCGTAGCATTTGGTCCAAGACAAATGTCGTTGACAACGTCATTTGGGTCCATGGACAACAGCCTCCCATAGGCAACAACTCCAGAGGTTCCATCCCAATTCAGCAGCGAACATACTTCGTCGTCACTCTAGAATTATTCAACCGAAAGTAATATCAAATACTAGATTAAAAATTTAAAACATAAGTTTTATTTATTGAGAAATATAATTACTATTTCTACCGATTCAGATGAGATCTTTCCTGAACTTTCTTTACCTTGCTGCAAAGCACAAATATCATGATATTTAACCTAAGGAGCACTCAAGTGGATGCCTCAATACTTAAAATAAAACATTACTGGATCAAAATATATATTAGATAATATAATTATTATTTTTACCATTTCATGTGTGCTTCCTTGCAAACTTTCTTTACCCTATAGTAAAGCACCAAAATTGATTATTTTTAGTATTTTAAATTATAGATTGTGCTAAATATTGTATTTAATGAATAAAAAATAATTATAGAAGTTTACCTTATGGTCGATCAGAGTCTGTATCATTCCCTTCAATTCTGCTATTTCCTCTCGACACCGTGAGACTTGTTTATCTTTGGACAGAGCCACAGCTAGCTTGGTTAAAGTGCAACCCCTTCCCAATTCTCTTAACCTTCCAGGTCTATCTTCTCCCAATACATGTGCAAGAGCATCTCCACTGACATTCTGTGTCGAGCTAGACTGGGTTCCGCTACCCAACTTTTTAATCTCCTCCTACATAAATAAAAACACATAGATGATATACGATGGTAAAAATACCACAGTTTCAAAAAAATACCAAAAAAATAGAAAAAACAATTATACAATAGTATTTGCAGCTTCCATGGACACCGATTGACTATTTTTTTAATGTGAGATTTGATCCTCACATTAGCTCTAGTTAGGGACGATGGATCTACACTTTTGTTTTTCTGAATTTAGGATAACATTAAATAAGTAAAATGATACGTATAAAATAATATTAAATAAAGCTGTAGTTATTAATCTAACCAGGTTTTCGGTCATTGTAGCCATCCCTTACGACCGGTCGTATGTGGAAGTTGTGTGTACCTAAGGGCCGATTATTTCTTATTTTTTGCCGGAAATATAGAAAGATGTTAAAATTATCATACTAATAGAGATGAGCGTAGGAATGATTTGTTGTTGAAGTATTGAATTTTATCTTAGATTTACCTTAAACTCCACACTTGTTGTCGCCTTCACAAACTTTCTCCATTCATTCATGTTTTTGATGTAGGTTGGTTTATTTTAAGTCTTTCCTCTTCACTCTCCGTTTTTGCAAAGTTCGAACCAATTTGCTTTTTGACGACCTCCATAGTACTCCCATTTGTTGAAATATGGCTTTTCTTTGCCATTCCTCTTCCAGTTTAAATCTAACCTGAATCAGTTCGTGAAAACATGATATTAAAATCAAATAATTCACCTATGCATACGATCTGAACTGGAGTACACAACATTAGAGTATTAAAATTTGTTGTATGAATTCTAAGATTTCTATAATGTAATTAAGTAATCAAATTAAGTCTTAATACATACCTGAACCGACTACCACAAAACTTCTTTTAAATCATCATTTATATTCTGCCAATCATCGATAGTGTATGGAACCTGCTTCCGCACAAGCGGTCCAAGAAAAGAGGATAAATATACAGACTTTTGCCCTATTTGTATACCTAGATCATTAAACTCGACTTCAATTCGATCCTGACTACATAACGGGAGCATTTTTGCTTTTGCTGGACCTCTACTGCCTCTTTTCCGAGAAGTACTTCCGATGTCAGGTACACTTTGTTTCCCAATTTCCATCTCGGCATCATCAGCTTGTTCAAGACAGGTTTGATTTTCTGAGCGTAGACCTTCATTTTGGTCATTCAGGATAGTTTGTTCTTCGCCTTCAATGTGAATAATGGCTTGCTTCTTATTATAACTGATTGGTTGTTCTTCGCATTGAATGTTACGTTTTAGCTTTGACTTACACTTCCGATTTGCTTATTCTTTTGGGACTCCTTTGAAGCCTTTATCTGGTTTCGAGTACGTACGTTGCTTGTCGACATCATTTTCTGCAAATGAAACAAAATACATAATTTCAATTGTATATACAGTCATAAATATACATATATAATTTAAATTGTGTGGTTTGATGTAAACAAATGACCAGACAAGGCAGTACAATGTATATGTATATATAGATATATGTATATAAAGTATGCATATGTGTGTGTACTAGTGCATGTGCGTGTAATATGTGCATATGCAAAAGCAGACCAGACCAGACAAATCTCAGGTTTAATGGGAAGACAAGGCAACACAATGTTCTAGTGCATGTGCATGTAATATGAAAAACAAGTTCGACCGCATGGCCATGAAATGCCAAAATTTCTGGTACAACATAAATGTATATAACATAGTTTTAGGTGCAACACCAATGAACAACCAAACGTTCAGAAAATCAATACGATTACAATGAACAACCAACACTAAAGAAAATGAATGACCAACACTGCAGAAAATCAATACGAGTACAATGAACAACGACACTCAAGTAGGACATATAATCTACTCAAGTATGCCCTCGCAATCCTATCTAACATAGCTAACATCTTCGTCACCCACTTCAGTTATTTCATCTTTCACCACTTGGATATCTTCCATGATGCAATCGGGATCCTCAAAATCAGTAAATCTTCTTGATGGCTCTTTCATTACAACATACCAATTAGAATCATTGTCCTCTCTTTAATAAAACACATGTTTAGCTTGAGATGCGAGTATGTATGGGTCTCATGAAAATGTTGCTTGATGTAAATTAATAAGAGTGAACCCATCATCATCAACTTTTACTCCATTTCCTTTGTACACCTAACGACACATAAAAATTGGAATATAAAATAAATGATAATCTAATAAAATTATAACCATCAATATTCCATAATAAGTGACTACATCAACCACTTGGGACATATCTTTTAGCATTTGCTCTACACATAGTAGCCGCATCAAAAGACAACCAACAATTCTGAGTTTGTCTCCCTAAATCTTTTATATTAAAACATTGCTCATGATGGTATATCCTTTGTAAGACACGACATCATCCTTCGGACCTTAAGCAATCCATTTCAACATGTCTTTATGATCCTTGGAGGTAATACGTATCTACATAGAATTTCATTTCGCATGTAAATTTTATAGTATATTAATGGTCATATCAGAATATATTTGAAATCTTACTAACCTTCCTTTTAATCCAATCGGGAAAAAATTTGGTATGTGTTTCCCAAAGTAATGTCGCATTTTTTTCATGCACTGGCCTGAATTTTCTAATTCCTCCAAATGCAAACTAGTATTGAACATTTGATTATAAGTTACATATATCATTATGAATACATAAAAATAATTAAAACAATATATAACATGAACTTACTCCATAAATGGTTCCATCGCAGCCATATTCATTAACACGGCTAAATGAGCCATTTCTTTCTCATTAGCCGGCAATGTAACTGTCTTCGATGTTGAAATTGGACATTCCTCGAGTATTACACTACCTTCATACTCTTCATTTTGAGCTCCCTTCTCCTTTGTATGTCCTGATTTTTTCAAAAATTCATTGAAGAACAAAACGCATTCTGCTACTAGATACGATTCTGCAATACATCCCTCTGGTCGTGCGTAGTTTTTGACATAATCTTTAAGTGTCTTCATATATCTTTCAAACGGGTACGTCCAACGAAAATGAACCGGCCCACACATTAGTGCCTCTTTTCCAAGACGAATGGATAAATGTACCATTATATCAAAGAAAGATTGTGGGAAAAAATTTTCAACCTCACATAAAACTTCAATAATCTCAACATTGATTTGTTCTAACTTCTCTCTATCAAGAACACGTTGACATAATTTGTTGAAAAAAGAACATAAGCAATTTATAGCTTTTCTTGCCTTCTTTTCCAGTAATCCTCTCGATGCTACTGGCAACAAATGTTGCATTAATACATGATAATCATGTGACTTAAATCCACTAATTTTACAATCCAACAATGAAATCCGATTTTTTTAAATTTGAACAGTAGCCATCCGGTCCTTTGAAATCGTACAATCTTTTACAAGATATTTTTCTCTCGGATTTTGATAACAAATATGGTGCCGGTGGAAGATATGTTTTATTCCCATGAGGTTCTGTATGAAGCTCACGTCGAATTCCCCAATCCTCTAAATCCTTCTTACAGTTGGTTCCATCTTTGGATTTATTTTCGTGCAACATCGTGCCCAATAAGCTTTCACCAATATTCTTCTCCACATGCATTACGTCTACATTGTGACGTAATGGAAGTTCCTGCGAAAACCATAACTGTAATGCGCTATTGGGTTTTTATTATACTAAAATAGTAAAAATTAAACATATTAACCACTAACCTCCCAATAAGGCAAATCAAAGAAAATTGATCTTTTTTTCATCTTGCTATCTCCATTTTCGTGGAAATGTTAGTATCATCAATTCATCTTCTTCATCATAAACACACTTTCTCTTATTAATTTTGTCTTCTTTTTCTTTTTCGAAAGCATTTGGATAATCCTTCAACAATGCATAGATGTTTCTCCCAGTAAGCAATCTAGGAGCACTATCTGTTTCTATGGTGTTATCAAACAACGCCTTCTATTTTCTACGTGAATTTGAAGGAACTAGAAATCTTCTATGTCCCATGTAGGCGAACCTTCGACTATGATTCAACCAACGAGAATGGGTCACATAATGGGCAAGCTTTTGCCCTTTCACATGACATCCAGCAAGATTTTCATAAGCATGAAAATCATTAATCGTCCATAGCAAAATTGCATTCAATTTAAATAAAGTTTTGCTAAACGCGTCATAAGCATTAACTCCGTAAGACCACAAGTGATGCAAATCTTTCACCAAAGTCGCCAAATATGCATCAATATCATTCCCAGGTTGATTCGAACATGGAATAAGTAAGGTCAACATAATATTTTCCTTCTTCTTACACAACATAAGCGAGAGATTGTATGTCACAAGCATTACCGGCCAACAACTATATTTCGAACTCAACATGGAAAATGGATAGAATCCATCTGTAGCAAGACCAAGCCTAAGATTGTGTGGATCCAATGAAATAGATTTATACTATTCATTCATCATTTTCCATGTCATAGAATCCATTGGATGACGCATTTTTCCATCATTACTTTTATTAGTAAAATGTCATCTTAAATCTTCTGCCAACTTTTGAGATCTATACAATCTTCTAAATCTCGGATTGATTGGGAAGTATCTCAATACTTTAAATAGAACACCTTGTATAACCTCTTCAGTATCTTGATTTTTCTTCCATCTCGAAGAACTACATTTTGGATAATTTTCTGAATCTTTGCATTTTATTTTTTTGAAAAGGCAACACTCATTCTCATATGCATGTATCTTTTTAAAACCCATGTCGAACACTTTAAGAAATTTCTTGACTTCATATAAGGTTTTGGGAAGCACGTTTTCCTTCGGTAGAAATAGATGTTGCACGGTTAAAAGCTTATCAAACCCACTATCAGACAAGCCAGTCTCGCATTTAAGATTATACAAGACGGTGATTGCACCTAATTTTGTGTGATCTATGCAACTAGGGTATAATGGAGTTTCTGCATCTTCCAAGTTCTTGAGTAACTCATTCTCTTTTCTCTGAAAATCAACATTATCTTTATCATCATCAAAAAAATCATTATTCATAAAATCTTTATCTTCATTGTGAATCATCTTGAATGGATCATATACGTCAAACGTATTGTGACACCCCAGATCCGTTAATGTCACTCACTAAGGGAATGCATTAAGTTCCCTGAAGCGTTATAGGTAAATAGACATGGAATAATTACACGACAGATATAAATAAGAAAGCAGCGGAAATTTTAAATTTTTATTTCAAACATAAATCATAATGTCGTGGTCCATAATACCATAAGTCACAAAAACCATTACAATAAAATAACTTATGTCTTCCATCATTAGAGTACATAAGAATATGAAAAACTTATGTCTTCCATCATCTGAGTCCTGATTAAGCCTGAGTGTTTCCTCCCTGAGAACCTGGGGAGGGGTAACAGAAGAAAGAAGGAGAAACAAAAGGGTCAGACATAAAGTCTGGCGAGTCTACTTACTTTTAGCAAGTAAATAAATAAAAGTAGCATGATAGTCATACAAATTGGATAGGAGAGTTCACTACATAAATGGCAGATGTGACAAGGTAGACAGAGTAAGGTGTATGTGCTTCACTAATGATTACTCTGCACTATTACTAGTAAAACTAAAATGAGATGATCCCTTCCACTATAAGTTGGCAGGCTTAGGGCATGCGCATGAGTGTACCTTAACCACTACCCTAATCGATCGGATCCCTACTCCGTAGGTACCCTGTGCTGGCCCCACAATAGGAGGAATCACTTCCTAAAGTGGCAACCCATAAGATGTGCACAACCATATCTACTGGTGTCACGACCGTCTTATCCCCCTCCGCCCGGCCTATGCATGCACATGGCCCAGTCGGTTTGTGTCGCCCACACCCTCCGTCTCGTTTGGATCTCTTATAATCAATGAGTAAGGATGCCCCTTCTCCGCCTAGTACGGAGTTCTTTATTTAATACCTACTCTGGGTTACTGACTGAAACGGGTCCCACACAATATGATACAAGCTCTCCCCTTAGTCTTGTATCCCCACTTGGTTTTTCACTGACTATGTATACCCTTAGGTGTCTTTAATTACATAGCCCTATGTCAGTTATGCTTACCCTAAAGGGTGTCTTTAATTACATAACTTTAATATATTTTCCACCGGTTATGTATACCACTGGGTGTCTTTAATTACATAACCTTATTGGGTTAAGTTCGTGGGCCTATATGTAAATATTACCCACCCCCTCTTATTTACTTAACCTACCCACTATCCATCCAATTTTACTTAACCCTAACTTAAGTTCATAATCATACAATCCTTATGGATTCAATAAGGTTAAGTAGTCCAATTCTTCACCATGTCCATTTATGGTTTATAATGGGCTAGACGTCCCACATTAGGCCTACGACATGTGGATGCTAGATATGCCGGTTGGGTCCAAGCAGTCTTATTCCATAGTTGGGTCTAACCTCGTGTCTTAGCCCGATTCATATTTGCACACTTAGACCTCTCACATTAGGTTCAACATTAGTGGCTGCTAGATATGTCGGTCGGGTCCGGGTAGACTTCCACCACTAATGCAACCTAAACTCGTGTCATTAGTGCAATTACAATTCCTAATTGTAATTACTAGACATTCCATTTTTATCCAAATCTACCTATGTCATTATAGGTGATTATTTCTATGTTTCCCCATTTGAATTATATGTCTAATTCATATAAATATTACATAAATTATGCCAATTATAAATCCCTTTTCCCCGTTTCCTAACTAACGTATTTGCACGTATTTTTGCGGCATCTAGGCTATAAAGTAGCCTAACCATAACAATGAAAAGGGAATATGACAAAGGTGATAGTTTCAACATATCTTGGCATAACCATAAACTAGCATGATAACAAGGTGAATGCACATGTAATTAACATCATAACAAGGTGGACATAAAACTGATGAACTTGTGGCAACCACGATGTCACAGCAAGCATAACGAGATCTAAACTAACCATTTAGATGACCAACTATTTAGATTTAGCATAATTAGGGTGACATAGTAACATGTTTAGATCTAAAGATGACTTCACATGTCAAATTTACAACATATCCAAATTGATCACAATATGACAGGTGAAAGTTGATTTACATAAAGAACTAGATCCAACCAATGTTACAACTGTCCAATTTAATAGATGTACGTTCACCATAATATAATTACAAGTCAAGATCCACATAGGCAACATAATAGAATAACTACAATTGTATTAGACCTAGGAAAATAGATCTATCATGTCATAGTATAGGGTTTAACACTAGCATAGAATCACAGTTTACAACATATCCAATTCACAGTCTTCACAATTTACTTTTATTTATCTAAACCTAAAAGCAACTAGAAACTCACAGCGTTAGGTTTAGAGAATTGAGAAAGAACGGATCTTAAATTTCTGAATTTGATTTGCAAAGTATGTTGTTGTAAAATACGGTTCCGTCTCAGTTCGCACCCCGGTAGCATATAGCCTCCATGATTTCCAATGAAGAAAATATGAGAATAGGATACATATATACAGCTTCCATACCCCCCTGAAACCAAGTGCCACGTCAGCCCTAGGGGTGTCGACACCCCTGTGGGTGGGTCGACCGCTAGGTCGACACCCCTTAAGGGAGGTCGACCCCCTAGAGCAGGAATTCTACCTCTATTTTTTAATTTTCAAATTTGAACTGTTCTGGATAAAATTATGACTCATCTCTAACTCATATGTGTATAAATAATATTTCTACGCGTATACAAACTTAAAACCCTCATAACTTCTACATACGGTGTCCGTTTTATGCAAACCAAATGTCTGTCTTGACCAGAATTTCGAGGCGGACGCAATGGTGCAGTGTGTTTCCTATAATTCTGTATACTAAATTCATTACTATTTAATTTATTCTCTTTAGTGTTGTTAAAAATTCGGGGTGTTACATTCTCCCCTACTCAAAGGATTTCGTCCCCGAAATCTCTATGTTGAGAAGAATGCATATCCTACAATCCATCATCCATCTACTCATCCACTAAACACTGGCATCCATCGTCCTTAAAGGTTTCTAATGCTTATATGAATATATGCAAAGGTGTGTGTATATGTCCCAACACTAATGCGAATATCAGGCGGTCTACTGATTCAGTTCACCTTTTTAATGCAATGTATGTTAGTGCCATGAATCCAATATGTATGCAAATAATCCTATTATATCATGTGAGTTCTATATGTGTGTACATTCATTCGTCCAAATGCAACATCCATATGCTAACTCATCCATTTCCATCCATAAAAGAAAAGAATATGCACACACATCCATATGCAGTATGAGAGTGATTGAGTCGATCTTAGTGCCTAATGTGTGTATATGCGTCCACAGGCAACCACTAGCAAACCCTTGCATCCACTTGCATCCATCAAACATAACATGTTTCAGACACATGTTTACATCCATAGGATTCCTATCTAAAGGCCGAAAAATACTATGGATAAGATTTACTCTATTGAAAAAAACAAGCACTGATAAAACTTTGAAAAAGGAGTTAAGAACATACCCTCAAAAAGAAAAGGGTATGTTAGACCCAAATGTGGTTCTAACACCCAAATTGATTAGAAACAAGATAAAGTAAAGCAGAAATAAAAAAGAACACACAAGATTTATAGTGGTTCGGCGAAGAAATGCCTACGTCCACTTAGTTTTCACTATATTCAGTAATTCAGTTACAAATGCAATGTAAGATTCGCTCACAACTCACTTTTGTTCACTCAAATGATAAAAACAAGAAATGAAAGATGGTTTGGATTTTCCGGGAGTAAAGGAATTCGGACGATGGAGGTACTTGGATTCTCAAAAGTGCTGAAAAAAGATCCTTCTCTTTGTCTCTAGATGGGGTATTTATAGCTGTGAATTTGCCTGAGATTCAATCCGGGTCGGAACACGTGTCATCCATCGCACTCTCTTCGGGTTCGGATGGGCTATCAGGCTGACAACGCATCAATGAGATGGACGTTAGGGGTAGGAATTAGTCATATCCGGTCCGGTTCTCCAGGCGACTTTATAGGAGATTTTCCTGGATCAAGGGTGCGGGTCGGAGACGTGCAGGTTGGGGGCTCGGATCGGAAAACCCGATCCGAACCGGAGTAGCTTGGACGTCTCTTCTTCTCTAATCATACTCCACTCCGCTCCGAAGTCGTGGCAAGCAGACGGCTTTCCGATCCACCTGAGATTTATTGGCCTTCCGATCCGATCAGGTATGCTTTGCCAATCTATCCAGTAAGAGACATCCGATCCGAACAGAGAATCCTAACCGATCCGAACCGATATGCTGCTATCAATCTGAATTGTGGTGTTTCCTTCCGATCCGAACCGGGGTCTTTATATCTTGAAATATTCTTCAATTGTTGGTTTCTTGACTTTGTGTTGCCTAGTTCACAAAATAGGCTAACATTTTGCCCCCTCGAAGTACACTCTTATTTAAGATAAAGTGTGCTTTGAAGCATTTTACAAAACATCCTTTGAATAAGAACGGTTGAATGATCACTTCCATCTACTTATAGTACCATGTCGCTTTATAACATCGTGGCTTTTGCTGCTTAATATATCATAATCGATATGAATTACTTCCTTCATTTTCAAACAACTTTGATAGCTTTTATTTAACGTCAACTGATTCTTCCAGGTAAGCCTCTTTTTTTTTTTTTTTTTTTTTTTTTTAAATTCAACTTGCATGTCAAGTCATTGTGCTTAGTTCCTTTCGGTTCGGACCCGAACCAAACATGCTTTCCCTTTGTATTGTTTAGCGCTGGTCCAACAGGCCAGAATGTGTTGGCGGGCTCGATATCCGATCCAAACAGAGCAAGAATCAATGGGGTGAGCTCCACCAGACCAAACAATGTTTTCCTTTCTCCATCGTTACCGAATGGATGGGCTTGATTTATCAATATGGGCTTCAATTCCGGTCCGAACAAAATCAGAGGCCAAGAATACTAAGAGTCGCCTTGAACCCATATAAATTCGCTACCTCTTTCCTTCTTTCTCCCTTCCCTTTATTGCTCTCGGCTAAGAAAACCTGCACCAAAACCCTAACCTTTAAAAAACTCCAAAACTCTCGTTTTAATCCTCGAGTCAAAATTCATAGGTAGCTTTATAATCTCGAATCGCTTTGCTATAGTTGTTTTCAGTTTGGACTTGTAGTTAAATCGAACGATATGAGCATGGTATTTGCGTAATTCTTACATCGCGGCGCCTTCCACCCACCACCGTCGTCGTTAATGGCATCAATCGTCATCTCAAGGCAGCGATGGAGAGTGTTAGGGTCCTTCGTCGAATATCTGAACACACGAGCATTCGTCGAATATTTGAACACTCGAGCACTTAATTTCAATTGGGGCTCCTAGCACGGAAGTGGGTTCGATGTTGAGGAGGAGGAAGAAGAAGATTATGGGGAACCGGTTCGGGTAAAGAAGCGTGGAAGTGGAGATGGGAGGAAAGAAAACGTCGGTTCGGGTCGGAGAAATGAAGGCTGAAGTAAATGGATCGGCTGAGCGGTGCTATTTCGGTTCGGGTCGGGCCATCCGATCCGATCAGATCAGTCCTGCTTCCGAACCCATTGCTTCCCTTGTCTTGAACTGGCCCTGCTTCAATGACGCATCCGAACCGATTACTATCTGTATTTGTATTGAGCCAGCCATCATACGCATATCCGAACCGATCCGAACATACCAAACTTGGCACATAAAGACTACCCAATTAATTCAACTAACGCTTACTCTAGATGAATATGCTTCGCGAACAGTTAGGATAGTGCCTTGCGAACATAAACGAGAATCAAGGACAAATCTGACTATTATTTTCTCTTTAAAGCTTCGTCTTACATTGCTGTACTTCTATTTTGTATTTCCCACATTTGTTGCACACACTTTAGTTCACACACATACGCAAAAAGGGAACACGGGATAATTCACTCTAATCCGTGCTATTGCTTCTTCAATAGTTCCATGACAATGAGGCCCAGACGCTCTTCTCGTTTAGCTGAGAGGAAAGAAGCTCCAGAAACTTCCAACAAAACCACTCTCGAGGATATATCTTCTTCATCTGACCCAGAATGGGACAGCGAGGGTCCGGATTACGGAGTTGGTCATCGGGAAAGCGATGAAATGTCTTCAGAAAATGAAGTTTCCCTAGGCTTTGAGGAGGAAGGAGGGATTGGTGACAACCGAGCACCCGATGAATTTGACTCAGCCATTATATTGGAATCACCTCCAGATTCAGTAGAATCAACAATTGACAATGACCGACTCGTGAGAATTTGCTTGAAGTATGGAATAATGAAGAGAGACACTCTAGTGCCCTCACGTTCTGACCGTCCACATAACCCTCCAGAAGGATATATGACGGTCACTCGTCTGATGTGCATGGTTGGCGCCATTCCTCCTTTCTCGCCTTTCATCGTCGACTTCTTAAGACAAATGCGGATTGCCCCCATGCAGCTGCATCCCAATTCATATGCCTATCTGCATACCTTATTCATAGCATATCGTGAAATTCTAGGCGTGGAGCTTACGTTTGACGATGTTCATTTCTTCTATAATTTCAAACATCGGACTAGAGAAACCCCTTCTTTCTGTTACTTTGAGTCGGTCCCAAAGAGGAAGATAATCTCTACGCCGTTTAGCAGCAAGGCTGGAGATTCCAGACTGGAGTGGTTCTATATAAAGCAACAGTCTGGATGCGCCAGAAGATGGACAAAATCAAGTAAAGCACTGATTTTCTGACCCTGGACTCTATACACTTGAATCATCACCCTGACCTGTTTTCCTTTTTATTTGCAGTCGATAATCCCAAACAGGTATCAGACCAAGCGTTCTTTGATCGAATGCACCGTCTCCTCAATGGCGACCAAAAATTCCTTACTATTGACGAGGTTCTTAAAGATGAGCACCTTCATTTTCACGGGCTGCTATCCGTCTTCCGTAGCATTGGTCATGGGACGGTCCCTTATGCATATATTCCTCCAGTGGAAACAGTTCCAGAAATAGGAGAAGGCTCGGGAATTCCCGCAGCTTCTCTTCAAACTTCACCCTCTCCCTCTTCCACTCAAGATGATGAACTGGCTAATTTGGCCAAAAAACATCGTGAAGGATATATTGCCCCCGAGGAAACTACCTCGGTAGACAAATCAAAATCTCCCCAAGGGTCGCCACTTCACGCTTCCGAAGGGGATGTTCCTAGCACTGACGAGCACATATTTCAGGGTTTGGGGGATCTCCCTTTACCCGAGACTATATATACTTCGGAAGATTTCAGAAAGGACCCTTTAGTCTTCACTTCTTTTGAAGAGACTACTCCTGCTAAGGCCAAAGAGCCTGCCCGCACCGGTCTAGCTTCAGACTCGGGTTGGTTGGGGGGACACACACATCACATAGGATGCACTTTACACCGTAGCACTAGCATTCATTGCACTTCTTTTTCCATGGATCCGTTGATTCTAAACTTCGTTTAACTTATCGTGCAGGTACAATGTCTCGATCCTCTTATGATATAAGAAAGCTTCGCCGCAGCATGTCTAATCCTCCCCAGGATGCCGAATATAACCGCCGGGATGACCGCGGCAGGGAGGAAAGAAGACCCTATGATCCTTATCGATCTCGATCCTCACGCTCCCGCTCACCAGTTCGACCGGAACAAGAAAAATACAAAAGCTATCAAGGTCGTAGGGAGGAGGATAGACCACAATCTAGGGATTCCACTTCCTCCCATGAAAAGCGGAGTAGAGAGAAAACACCTCCAAAGGAAACTGGGTCTAGAAGTAAGCAAAAAGTCCCTGCTACTAAGCGACCTCGGACAGACAAGGGTTCTACAGAATCTTCTTCGGGAAGGGACACTGAACTAACAATCCTAGCCCCTCCTCCACCAGATGCGGGAACCGCCGTAAGGCTGGCATACTTAAAGGAGCAATTTCCCGAGCACTACTTCGAGACTCTGACCTTTCTACCTTCCCTTGAACCTATTTCTTCTAATTGGGCAGAGGAGGCCAGAGCAAAGATTGATTTGGTGGAAAAACAATATACCGAAATGTTCAAGTATTCCCGCACTCTTTCTAGAATCATTCGCACGCTACTGACAAATGCTGACTCAATGCACAAAACTGCAGAGGAAGATGCTAAGGCCCTAAAAACCTTAGGAAAAAATTTAGAAGATACTCAAGCTCAACTAGCTATCGCTCAGAAGAACGCTTCTAACTTCAAACAACAGTTTGAGGACATGCAAAAGCGCTATCATGATTTGCTAGAATCCCATACTCAGGAACGTTCCGAGTTAAAGAAGCAAGCTGATGAAGCCAAATCAGAGGCTGCGAAGATACGTCTTGCTTATGTTGAGCTTGAGCAGAAAAACGCCGAGTTAGCGAAAAGGAGCGCTGAGTTAGAAAAGAAAAACGCTGACTTGGCTTCAAAATTGTTAGAGGCGGAAAACAGGGCTGCTCTGGCCGAAGGCAATGTGGAATGCGCTATTAAATCTGCGGAGGAAACCCGCAAACAATTATCAGAGGCGGAGGCCGATATTCAGGACTTCAGCGAGCTAATGATCGAATTCTTCGCGCACATTATTCGTCGTCGAAACATTTCCTGGATCGAGGACTATCCATCCACTTTGGTTCATGTGTGGAATCAAATCGTCGAGTGGGAAAAAGAAGAGCTTAAAGTCGACTCCCTCGATGAAGATAAGCTGATGGAGAAGTACTTGAGAGACGACGAACCGGAGCGCCTAGCTGAAGGGCGCCGTCTAATTGCTGAGGCCATGGAAGAAGAGAGGCGGAAGTCTAAACAGAAAACCATTCCTGAAGCTGGTTCCTCTTCTTCTGCTCCTGTAACTCCCGAAGTAGAAGGGTATGATCCCGAAAACCCGGGAATTTCCCGAACAACTTTGCTATCTCCCATTCCTGAAATAACTCCAGAGGTAGTAGTCACCCCCGCTGAAAAGTCTTCAGAAGGTATTCCTATTTTTTCTCCTCAATTTGTCAAGGCTACTACTACCTTTGGCTACATGACTGAATGTTCGATGAGAAATCCTTTGATCTCGCCTGAGTTGATAACCGATGTTTCTCATTTTGTAGGCGTTGAATCCTCCGCGAAGACAGATGTAGTTCAAGGAGCTACCACTGGGACAAAGCCCGCTGATAGGGTCAAAGAAGGGGAAGACAAGGCTGCTTCCACAGACCTGGGGGAAAGAAGTGAACCAACTAAGGTCACTACTCCCCATGATGAAGAAATGATTGCAGCTTTAAAAGACGACGGAGGAGACGAGGGGCATGATGAAGAACCGGAGATTGTAATAACCGGGGAATCGAAAAGCGCTGATGACGTTACCTTAGCTGCCATGAAGGCTGATCAAGACAAGCGCTTGCAATTAAAGGCTGAAGAATTAGACCCTGAGGTCCTCAAGCCCCTTGCAGTTGTGGATGCAGGTTCAAGGTTAGTTGTTAAGCTCTCAACTAGATCTATCACCGAAGAACTTGCTAAAAAATCTTCTTTTGATTCCAGTGCCCAGCCCTCTGGGAAGAAGTCTGCTGGCTCCAGTGCTACACCTTCAGGGAAAAAGAAATCAAAGCGAATTTTGACTGAAGCCGAGAGGGAAGCAAAGGATGCGGAAAAAGCTGCCAAGAAATCGAAGGCTCATCCCAAACCCAAATAGTGGGTTCCCCTGTATCTTTTTAGCATCTTTGTAAACCGATAAGTGCTGCTACACCAGCAGCTTCCGTACTTTCTTTTTCAGTTATTTCCCTGTACAAATTCATTCATTTGTAAATAAAAATAATTCACTTTCTGCAATGTTTATCTGTTAGCAGTTCTGCACTTATGTAAAAATGCATATCTATATTTATGAAACAAAGTTGTGGAGAGGGGAGATATGTGTATGTGTATGTGCCCCCAGTCAATCTCCATAAGTTATTCAGTGCTTAATCATGCAATCTGAATGCTCCCGATTCTCTAACGGGATAGCATTTCCTGTGTCATCAACACCTGTTGTTTTTCCTGGCATTCCTTTTATACTCTCTCTCATTCTCTCGAGAGTTAGAGTTCGAGTTCAGTTATTTGTTTATTCCCCGGTCGTTCAACGGGAAAAGATTTCTTTCTCGGCGCTCGATCGGAGACGCCTTTATACTCTCTTTCTCTCTAGAAAGTTAGAGTTCGGAGTTGAACCTCTTTCTCAGCGCTCAGTCGGAGACGCTTTTATACTCTCTCTCTTTCTTTGGAGAGTTAGAGTTCAGAATGTCGTTTTCTCATTCTTTTATGTCTTATTGCACAAATAATCATTGTGCTTCTTTTTATGTCCAAACTGTTTCAACCTTTTTAGGCTCTAAGTTATCCTGTATTTTATAATCTCAACAGAACAACTAACGAATGTAAATGCGTAAAAGTAAATAACACACAATATTTTTATAGTGGTTCAGCTAAGTTGTAGCCAACATCCACTTTATAGTCCTTTATTCATATCATCAGATTTTCCCAAGGCAAGTCGTGCCTTATTACAGAGTTTACAGGAAGAACAGCAAAAAGTATAGCATTTCTAATCCAAATATCGCATTAAGTGTTGGGCATTCCATGCTCGAGGGACTTCTTCGCCATCTACGGTCGTTAACTTGAATGTTCCTTTATCAAGTTTCCGTTGGATGACAAAGGGTCCTTCCCATTTTGGGCCGAGGTGAGGAAGGGATGGAAAAACTCTCTTTAACACCAAATCTCCTGGTTCAAAAGTTCTGAGACGAACTTTTTTGTCATAATAGCGTGCCATCTGACGCCGATGTCTTGTTGCACGCAAGTCTGCTTCGTCCCTTTTCTCTTCGATTTCATCAAGAGACTCAAGTAGAAGTGCCCGATTCGTCATCGGGTCATAATACGTCACCCTGTGGGAAGGAACTTCTAGTTCAACTGGAATTACTGCTTCTGAGCCAAAGGAGAGTGAGAAAGGGGTATGACCGGTAGCCGTTTTAAACGTTGTTCGATATGCCCACAAGGCTAGGGGCAATTCATCAACCCATTTTGCCTTTGCTCGCTCTAATCGCTTCTTGAGGATGGATTTTATTACCTTGTTTATTGCCTCTACTTGCCCATTAGATTGTGGATAGGCAACTGCAGTATATCGTTTGTCTATCTTATATTTCCGGCAAAAGTCTCTGAATTCAGTGCTATCAAATTGGGTCCCGTTATCAGTAATAATCGTTCTTGGGATCCCGAATCGGCATATAATATTTCTGACCACAAAACTTATCACCTTTCTTGTGGTGATCTTAGTCAAGGGTTCAGCTTCCACCCACTTTGTGAAATAATCCACGGCTACTATGGCATACTTAGCTCCCCCTTTAGCAATCGGTAAAACTCCAATGATATCGATTCCCCATGTGGCAAATGGCCAAGGACTCACCATCAATTTAAGCTGGGTTGATGGTGCCCTGGGGATTTTGGCGAATCTCTGGCACTTATCGCAGCGTCGTGAATAATCAGCTGCATCCTTGTTGATCGTAGGCCAGAAGTATCCGTACCGCAATATTTTCTTTGCTAAAGTTTGACCTCCTGTATGATCTCCACACTCACCTTCGTGCACTTCTCTCAGTACACGCTTGATGTCATCGTGTGCGATACATCGTAACAGGGGAATAGAAAATCCTTGTCTATAGAGGATATCGTCTTGCATAACATATCTGGCAGCTTTGCGAACTACAGCTCTCTTCTCACTCTTCTTCGATGGGAGAGTCCCATTCTTAAGAAAACTCTTGATTGGAGTCATCCATGACTCCTTCTCTGGTTCCGCTTCAAGAACGAATTCAATTTCCATTGATTCAAAGCTTGGCGATTCCAATGTTTCAATTGGAATTATCTCAGTCCCTTCTGGACTGTCGGAACTAGCCAACTTTGCTAGTCTATCCGCTTTCTGGTTTTCTATTCTGGGAATATGTGTTATGTTGTACCGTTCTAAACTATTTAATAGCTCTTTCACTTTCTTGAGGTAAGCGACAAGTCGAGGTCCTCGAGCCGCGAATTCCTCTCGCACTTGACAAACAACAATCTTAGAGTCACAAAATATGTCCATCATTTTTACTCCGAGATCTTTAGCGAGTTTCAGCCCGGCAATCAGGGCTTCATACTCAGAGTCATTGTTTGTTGCCGAAAATTCTAATCGCAGGGCGTAATATAACGATCGTCCCTCCGGAGTGACTAAGACAATTCCAGCTCCGGATCTTCGGTCATTTTTAGCTCCATCTGTATATAATTTCCACGGATTCATCTCTAGCTTATCCTCAGATTTAACCACTCGGTCATTGATTATTTCTTCCTCTGGAATGGTGAACTCCGCAATAAAGTCTGCTAGAACTTGCCCCCTGATTGACTTTCGTGGTTGAAAATTCAAATCAAACTGGCTTAGTTCTATGTTCCATTTAATCAACCTTCCCGACGCTTCGGGTCTCTGCAACACCTGTCTTAACGGCTGATCGGTGTATATGGTTATTGGATGGGCTTGGAAGTAGTGACGAAGTTTTCGGGATGCAATCAGGAGGCTGTAAGCAAGCTTCTCGATCTTAGGGTAGTTGCGCTCTACCGCTGCCAATTTCTTACTCACATAGTATACTGGCCTTTGTACTTTGTCTTCTTCTCGAACCAGAGCTGTGCTGACAGCGTGGGCCGAGACTGCTAGATAAACAAATAGTTCTTCGTGATCTACGGGCTTTGACAAAATTGGCGGTTTCTCTAACAGCTCCAACAGATTTTGGAAGGCATCGACACAATCGGGAGTCCACTGGAAGTTGTTCTTTCCCCTTTTTATCAAATCAAAAAAGGGAACACATTTGTCGGTGGCTTTGGAGATGAACCTACTCAACGCCGCTACCTTTCCTGCCAGACTTTGGACGTCTTTAATTCTTCTTGGTTCCTCGATATTTCTAATCGCCGCTATCTGGCTAGGGTTGATCTCAATTCCTCGGGAACTCACAATGAAGCCAAGGAACTTTCCCGACGCCACTCCAAATGAACATTTTAAAGGATTCAATTTCATACGGTATTTTCGCAAGATACCAAACATTTCCGCTAAGTCTTGCGTATGACTGGAGGACTGCTTTGATTTAACAAGCATATCATCCACATAAACTTCCATAGTTTTCCCTATCTGATCATAAAACATTCTATTTACCAACCGCTGATAAGTAGCTCCAGCGTTTTTTAATCCGAACGGCATTACAACGTAACAATATAATCCCAAATTCGTAATGAAACTTGTATGCTCTTGGTCTGGTACATGCATAGGAATTTGATTGTATCCAGAGTATGCATCCATGAAAGAGAGAAGTTCATGACCTGCTGTCGAGTCTACAAGCTGGTCAATCCTGGGAAGTGGGAAACTATCTTTTGGGCAAGCCTTATTTAAATCTGAAAAGTCAATACAAGTTCGCCACTTTCCGTTTGGCTTCTTTACCAAGACAGGATTCGATATCCAGTCGGGATAGGTCGAATCTCGAATAAATCCATTTTGCTTCAATTTCTCTACTTCTTCTTTGAGAGCAGCCGACCTCTCTGGGCCCAGCATGCGTCTCTTTTGCTTCACAGGCGGATGCTTCGGATTTACATTCAGTTTGTGACTGATAATGGAAGGCGATATCCCACACATGTCAGCATGGGTCCAGGCGAACACATCTAAGTTTGCCTTCAAGAAGTTCGTCAATTCTTCAGCACGACGTGGATCCAATTGGGAACCAATCTTCAAAACTTTCGTAGGATCAGCTTTATCAACAGGAATTTCCACTGTCGCTTCATTAGGAGTTGCATTTCTAGCCTCTGGTTCCTCGTCTTTTCTAGGATCCAGGTCTTCAGGCGTTCCTTTGGGCAACTCCCTTGGGTTCGATCTCTCTAATTGCTATGCCGAGTCCCCCTTTGAGGGAGATGAGGCATCCTTACTCTCAGCATTTACTCCTTTCATCAACATCTTCAGTTCGGCCACATAGCAGGCCCGTCCAGAAACCTGATCCCCTCTTATTACTCCAGTTCCGGCTTCGGTTGGGAACTTTAGTAACAAGCACCAAGGGGCAATACAAATTCTAAATTCAGCGAGGGCAGGTCTCCCTAAAAATGCGTTATAGGGCGAATCTACATCCAATACTACGAATTGAAGCATTCGCACTCTTCTACGTTCTCCTTGCCCTAAAGTCACGGGCAACTCTATGTATCCCATGGGAGCAGTCGTCGCTCCGTTAAAGCCCCTAATCCATCCTTCACAAGGTTTCAGATCTTCGGGCTCAAGCTTCATCTGATCAAATGACTTCTTGAACAAAATATTAACGGAACTTCCGTTGTCTACTAGTACCTTATGGACCAAGGCCGGCCCAATAGTGGTAGTAATAACCAACGGATCATTGGTGGGAGATTGTATTCCCGTGTTGTCTCGGCTGCGGAATACCACGTCATCGAACATGGTTTTTTGTTGTTTTATAGGAGTGACATCTTCCAAATCGTCACCTTCATTCACATCTAGATGCTTGGCAGCATTCACATATTGGTCCATCGACCTAAAACTTCGGATTGCCGGGTGAGGTCCGCCTACAATGGAGTTGATGACGATCCCTTTACCTTTCTGCTGCGTGGTAGGCTTAGGAGCAGGTAGAATCTGTTTTGGAGCCTGCTCTCCTTGCCCTCTGTCCCTCGGGGCAACCTTGTACTCATCCAACTTTCCTTCACGCAGCAGCTTTTCAATTACATCCCTCAAATGTCGACACTCATTGGTCGAATGTCCATGTGTTCCATGAAATAAGCAAAATTTCCCTGTCGCCATTTCTTTCTCGGTCGAATCACGAGGTGGCGGTCTTTTGTACTGCAACACGTTGTACGTATCCAGGTAAATATTTTCCAAGGTGTCATTCAATGGTGTATAGTTTTCGTAGTTCTGGAATCGGGGCCTTTTGTTAGGGTCGCTTCCCCTATTTCTGTTTCTCCTGTTACCGTTCGAATTACGGTTGTTGTTGTTTCCCCCATTTCCAGTATTGCTGTTTCCACCCTTATTTCCTACATTTACTTCAACCTTGCCGGAACTTTCCCCAGACTGCTTCACGGCAATATTACTCTGCACATTCTCCTTTGAAGCTGTCTCAGACTTTCTTTTCTGGTTTGCCCGGGCCTCCTCTCGTCTTAGATAAATATCGGCTTTTTCGTAGAATATCGCCCTTGTGGGGGGTGTCTTCCCAGAAAGGTAGTCTCCAAACTCAGATTCAGGATCGACTCCTTCCTTCAATGCCATCAGAATAGTGGGCTCATGCGGGTCACTGACCTCAGTTACAGCTTGGTTAAAACGATCTAAATATGCCCTTAAAGACTCTCCTGGTGCCTGTTTGATCCTTGACAATTCAATAACACTCTTGGACTTGCGGGCATGTAGTCGAAACTGGTTCATGAAACGCTCGCTTAGTTCTTTGTAATTAGAAATTGAACGAGGAGGAAGCCGGGTAAACCAGAACAATGCCACATCTTCCAGGTAGATTGGGAATGCTTTGCACTTTACTTCATCAGGGGCAGCAGCGGCGTTCATAAGCCACGAATACCGCATCAAATGCTGTCCCGGATCAGTCCTTCCGTTATACTTGTCCATCTGTGGCAAGTTAAAGCGTCGGGGAAACTGGAAGTCTAGAATATCGTCAGTGAACGGGGTATGGCTTCGCTCGATGCCATAGTCTTCATTTGTATAATTCCGGCTCTCGGACATAATTCGGCGAACCATTGCCTGTACATCGGCACTAGTTAGGGGCTGCTCAGGTTCCCTGGCCCTAGTGTCCGAGTTCCTTCGGGGCTCTTGTTCTGGAGATGCCCTTCTTCTTCGAGCTGCCTCTACTCGATTCCTTTCCCTGTGTTCCCGGTCGATCTCGGGAAGAGGGGATTGGAGTCTTTGCCCCCGAGTAGGGCTATCGTTTCCTAATGCTTGTGCGATATCCTCGCGAGATCCCAAAGATCCAAACGTTAGCTGCTCCACGTTCTGAGGTCGTTCGAGTGGCCTTCGCTCACGGGGCCTCTCTTCCTCGGAGGATGAAGATTGATCTACGGGGGTGTGACGAACCGGTGATGGAGTTCTCTGCCGGCGGAGCTCATTGATCTCCCGACTCATGAGCCTCATATTTTCCTGCATCATGAGATTAGTGCGCTCATGAACTCTCATAGCTTCCCTCGTGCTCTCAAGCATATCAAGCAAGCGCGAGAAATCTCCTTGAGTGATGGGAGCAGATGGATTGACCTGGTCTCCAACCCTGGCAGCTGGAATTGGAGCATTCGCGGGGACTCGAGTAGATGTTCCAGCTTCACCAAGCATCGGGTCGGATCGGAGGTAGGAAGTCGGGTCGGATCGGAGCTGGGGTGCTTGGTCGGATCGGTGTGCAGCGAGCAAGTCGGGTCGGTTCAGACTGGGGGAGTGCACTGCTTCGGAGTCTCCTACCCGGATCGGATCGGAGCTCTCCCCTTGCTGTCGGTTCGGATTTCCTGCATTGATTCTCCCTGCTGCTGAACTCTGCCCCCGAGACCTTGTTACAACAGCATGTTGCTGATCTTCGCCAGCTCCATTTCCTTGAACAGACTGAACTTCCTTGCCTTTTCCTTTGGCCATTAGTCTTTGACAATTGCTTCAACGAAGGTAAAAAAGTGGAGAAACTTAAGGATTCACTTCTTTGAACTCAACGGTCCAAAAAGTAGAAAGAGATCCCGGAAAATAAAGAATTTAGATGAGGCTGCTCTCAGTGAAAGCACCAAAATGTTAGACCCAAATGTGGTTCTAACACCCAAATTGATTAGAAACAAGATAAAGTAAAGCAGAAATAAAAAAGAACACACAAGATTTATAGTGGTTCGGCGAAGAAATGCCTACGTCCACTTAGTTTTCACTATATTCAGTAATTCAGTTACAAATGCAATGTAAGATTCGCTCACAACTAGGGCTGTAAATTTTGTTCGAATGTCCGATGTCCGTTCGTGTCCGTGACCGAAATACGTCCGTCCGAGTCCGTCCGATTTTCATTTAGGACACGAATTAGGACAACAAGATTTGTACGAGAAAAAATCATGTCCGGTCCGGGCTCGTCCGAATTCGTCCGAATTATTTGAAATTCGTCGTATAGTAGAGAGAAAATCTAGTAAAATGTACAAAATGTGATATAAATAGCCATGTCCGACCGAGTCCGACTAGTCCGATCATGTCCGTGTCCGACCGATTTTATTTAGGACACGAATTAGGACAACGAAATTTGTCCGAGAAAAAATTTGGTCCGGTCCGTGTTCGGTCCGATTTTTTTTAGGACAGAAACTGAACATACCTCCGTCCGGTCCGGTCCGACCGATTTACACCCCTACTCACAACTCACTTTTGTTCACTCAAATGATAAAAACAAGAAATGAAAGATGGTTTGGATTTTCCGGGAGTAAAGGAATTCGGACGATGGAGGTACTTGGATTCTCAAAAGTGCTGAAAAAAGATCCTTCTCTTTGTCTCTAGATGGGGTATTTATAGCTGTGAATTTGCCTGAGATTCAATCCGGGTCGGAACACGTGTCATCCATCGCACTCTCTTCGGGTTCGGATGGGCTATCAGGCTGACAACGCATCAATGAGATGGACGTTAGGGGTAGGAATTAGTCATATCCGGTCCGGTTCTCCAGGCGACTTTATAGGAGATTTTCCTGGATCAAGGGTGCGGGTCGGAGACGTGCAGGTTGGGGGCTCGGATCGGAAAACCCGATCCGAACCGGAGTAGCTTGGACGTCTCTTCTTCTCTAATCATACTCCACTCCGCTCCGAAGTCGTGGCAAGCAGACGGCTTTCCGATCCACCTGAGATTTATTGGCCTTCCGATCCGATCAGGTATGCTTTGCCAATCTATCCAGTAAGAGACATCCGATCCGAACAGAGAATCCTAACCGATCCGAACCGATATGCTGCTATCAATCTGAATTGTGGTGTTTCCTTCCGATCCGAACCAGGGTCTTTATATCTTGAAATATTCTTTAATTGTTGGTTTCTTGACTTTGTGTTGCCTAGTTCACAAAATAGGCTAACAGGGTACGAAGCACAAATCTTGTCTTCGGTCTCCTAAGTCGCATCCTCTGGGCTATCCCCCCATTGAACCTTTAGCAACTTGATCTCCTTATTACGCAGCTTTTTAACTTCTGCCCCAAGAATACGGGTAGGGACTCGTTTGACTGTCGCCACCCATTCCACTTCTACATCTTTCAACATACTCGGTTCAACAACTTCGGCGGTGTCATACAGGTACTTCCGCAGATGAGAGACGTGAAAAATGTCAGGAACACCGGATAGATTTTCTGGAAGTTTCACTCTATAGGCCATTTGGCCAATTCTCTCGGTTATGGGAAATGGTCCCACAAACCTAGGTGCCAAGTTTCCTACTGCTACGAAGCGAACCACATTCCTCAGAGCTAATACTTTGATAAAAACTAAGTCTTCCACTTCGAATTCGATGTTAGTTATTCTCTTGTCTGCATTGGACTTTTGCCTATCTTGAGTTGTCTCCATCCGCCGTTGAATAAGGTCAATCTTTTCGGGCATTTCTCTAACCATATCTAGACGAAGTAATAATCTTTATGTAGATTCCCACCAACAAGTTGGTGATCTATAGTGTCGTCCGTACAATGCTTCGAAGGGTGTCATGCCGATGTTAGCTTGATAACTGTTATTATAGGCAAACTCTACTAAAGGAAGATGCTCTTCCCAAGTCCCTCTGAAGTCTAGGATACACAGCCTCAAAAGATCCTCAAGAATCCTGTTAACCCTCTCTGTCTTCCCATCAGTCTGAGGATGATAAGCGGTGCTCAAATACAACTGTGTACCTAATGCTTCTTGCAAGCTCCTCCAAAATTCGCTGGTAAAGATGGTGTAACAACTCGGAAAATCAGAACCAATTTAAAAATTTTATTTTTTTTATTTTAATGAATTTTGAATATATAAAATGATTTATTTTAAACAATAACGACTAAAAATTTATTTTGAATAGAATTAGAATGTATATATTTATTTTTGTCGAAGTTAGAATATAAATATTTATTTTAATTATAAAAGGAAGTGGAAATGGCGCGGTAGTTTGAAAATTCGATTTTAAATTTCAAATGAATGTACATGATTCAAAATAAACCAGATTTTGGTAAAACTAGAAATATTAGAATCTATTTGAAAATATCTTTCCAACAAATCTGAAAAATCCAGATTTCATAGCGGGAATAAAATGTTACATCCAATTGAAAAATCAGAATAGTCACTATGGAATTTTATATAGTATAGCCCTTAAAAATAGCGATTTTGCAAACGACCTCCATTTTCGATGAGACCACTTTAGTTGAAACCGGAATGTCAAATTATCGCTAAATTCCAATTTTCATAATTTTTGGAATCAACATGTGAGCGTTGTGAATTTAAACATATTTGGTCAATTCAGTTTGAATTTAATCGACTGGAAAATGACCATTTTTCAAACGGTCTCCAAATTCGATGAAATTAGTTTTTTAGGACCGTATCGTCAAAACATAGCTATATTTATTTTTCAGGAATTTTTGAAGTCCGTATGTGGCCCGGGTAAATTGAAATGTGTGTTTGAATATAAAATATTTTGATTTACATTTTAAATTTAACGGAAACTGGTCGTAACGATCGAGTTGGCTTATGGAACATATCCCATTGCGTTCGAAATGGGGGTAATTAGATAGGGACGACAGTCGTTGGGTCTGATTTGGATCTAGAAGGAAAAAGTAACTTTTTGGAATTTAAATTAATTAAATAATTAAATTATTTGGTTAACCCCCCCTTTTTATTCCCTCCCTCCCCCGTCATTTTCTCAAATGAGAATTTAAATAAAAGAAAAAAAACAAATCCAAATCTGAACCATTCAAAAATATAGAATGGAGGAGTGGATCCCAAAGGTGTTAACTTCTCACTTTAGTTTAATTTCTAGTTAAATATATATACTAGGATGCAGACGGTGCTTAGTACCACTCGACACCTATATTTGAAACCATGTTTGTTTGGTTATTTGGTTGAGTGGATTATTTAGTTGAATTTGGTTTGGGAAATGAATTGAATTGAATAGAATTGGTATGTACATGGCGCGAACCATTAGTAGGCGAGAGATAAGGCTAGACCTTATTCCGGTTCTAGTATCGCGCCGTTATGCTGTCGAAATTTTCTAAAAATATTAGAACAATAAGAATATCGTTTTTATTGTATAAATGAACTGTATAAAATATTCATGAGTTGAAGTAAATATTTTATAGTTAAAAATATAATTTTTAACGTGTATATGAATAAAATAAATATTCATTTACAAATCGGACGATTTGTTTATGTACACACATTTGACTGATATTGATTGGGAGATATATTTTACAGATCGCCCAACTGCACAAATAATAATCAGTGTTTGTTGTTTGAAAACCCCACACGGGTATTGGGATGATATTGGACATACACTAATCCCAATATTTAGTTGTATGTCAATCGATAGGTTAGCAGACTGTTGTAAACGTTAATTATTTATATTTAACGCTTATGCATTTATGTAATGCACTCTGGATGATGGTTGACTGTGTTTAATTATTATTGTTTACATGTGTGTATGAAATCCATATAAATAAAATTATATGATAATTGACTGTGTTTGATTCCAATTCAGAAAGAACAAATATTTTAAATTAATGAATATTTTAAAATGATGAATAATGAATATTTTAACATAACTAATATTTTAAAATAATATTTAGTAATGGATCAAAATATGATTTTGATGTCCGATTTGGGGTGGACACGAAAATATTTAAATATATAACGCCGTGTTAATTAAATTAACGCCATTTTGACATGAACGATATTTATATTGATTTTATTCATTTTTATAATGAATATCGAAAAGGAAGTGGTTACAAAATCTAATGTTTTGAAAATATTATCATTTATATATTAATGATATGGAATATTCAATTTTTATTTAAAATTGAATATGAAGTTGAAATCGTTTTGAAAACGATTTATAAAATACATTTTAAATGGAAATCGATGAAATATATATAATATATTTATTATATATATAATGGCCTGAATAGAACGCGTCGCGCCGCGGTAGTTCACGAATTTCGACCACTGACTTCGAATGGACACTACGGAAGATCCGACCGTCAGATTCTCCTAAAACCGAAGCCTTTAGGTTCGTATCGAAAAGAGCTTTCCAACGAATATAAGAAATTTGAAATTTAACAGTAGGATTTGGAATTATATCCAAATCAAATTTTGAAAAGGTCGCTGTAAGTGCAGTTCGATGACCGTTTATAGAAATCGACTGTACGGGCCTTGATGAAATTATTAAAAATACAAATAATTTGTGAAAAATCATAATAAATGATTTGGAAAGAATTTGGGTGAAAAATTCCACGTTTGTAAAGATAAAAGTATATTTTTATCAAAATGGACTAGTTATGAACTAGAATTATAATCCAATATTTTTAAATAAATAAATTGGATTTGAAATGGTTTTAAAAATAACCAGAATTTCAAATATATGAATTGGAATGGATTTGAATCGAAATTATCTTCGGAATATTTCGATATTGGATTCCATGATTATTTGGATATTGTGGAGGAATTTGGAAGATATATATCGTTATTCCCAATATGATATTTGTTGATTTCAGAATTTGATATTGAATATAAGCCTATATAATTTCTATTCAGAGCCTTGTATTTAATCTCAAATTGGATTTTGGGTTTGTCGTGAATGGTGTTTTCATTAACACTGTTCTTAAACCCAGTTGAGAAAAAGAATAAATCTTTTAATTAAAGATTTAGTGAAGTTTTCCAATTAATTAATATTTAAGTGGAATTGAATAAAAGAATGGGATTTTGGGTTTGTCGTGAATGGTGTCTTAAATAACACTGTTCTTAAACCCCATGTGAAAAGAATAAATCTTTTAATTAAGATTATGGGAATTGCCAGTTAATAAACATTTATTTGGAATAAAATGGAATGTGAATTGGGTTTATCGTGAACTGTGTTTTTAGCGACATTCATTCTTTAACCCGATTTGAAGTGTAATATGATTTGGAGTTTATAAATCTTTTTTCTAAGATTTAACGGGAATTTTCCAAAGTAAAGTTTTCCAATTTAATATATTAAATTCGAATTGAATGAAATTCGATTTGATAATAATTGAAATGAGCTTCTGTGGAGGAAGACCGTTTATATATATGGAATCTAAACGGCTTTGCCGTTATTACATTTATATTATTAGTTGTATACGGAAATTGATATCGATTATATACGTTGATCTGTTTTTCGTGAAGATACCACAATTAATGGAATGTGATTTGGGTTTATTGTGAACTATGTTTTAAATGACATAGTTCTTTAACCCAGTTAGAGACAGGATTACATGTCTAACATTGTATTTCGAACTGTATGGTTGATCTCTGCTAAATATATATCTGTTTGGTGGCAGAGAATTCATTCTCTTGCTTAACACCCTTCTCTAAGACGTACGAGCTTAGAGGTTATATATCGGCAGAAATCAATAGTACGGTGTAAATTGTCGATGCGACATGTTTGTGTTTCCAAAGTTAAATAATCATTAGTATTGATTTTTGGGAAGATTAAAACTAAATGGATTTTAATGAATCTTTAATTAGATTGAAATGGGAATTGATAATTTAAATTATTAAATTTGGGAAATGATCGAGAATGGAGTATCACCAGTTTTGCTCCTAGCGATAGTTAAATCTTTAAATAGATTTCAACGTGAAATGGTAATTAAATTTACCGATAACACCGTGGTGTTAGATATGGAGTATGACCAGTTTTGGTCCATGGGATGAATAGGTTGGGATTTGGAAATAAAATAAATGATTACTTCGGTCAGGATCGCTAATCCCGACTAGTTTTTAATATGGTCTGAATGATATCCAAAGGAAGATGAAACAATAAATTTTAAAGAATTTATCTTTTATAAAATTAATAGAAACCTTTCCTAAAGGATACAAATATTTAAATTAAAGAATATTCAGAATTGATATGAGGCGTATGTTGTGTTTTTATAGCACTTGTTTATTATATACGCGAGTTATTCGGAAAAGCCGGGTTCATACTCATTCTGAATAACTGATTCGACGATAAGTCGACGATGAAGACGGTGGTTGAAGACCGGAGGTCTTCACATTGTTTGGATAATTACCGATGTCTTGATTGGGTTGTACACCCAAGACAAGGTAATAAGTGTGATCGTCCAGACGTACTTGGAGATCGACCGGATATGCAAGGACCTCTCTCCTGTATTAGACATATGAGATAAGGAATAAGGTGCCTCCGGTTTCGTTCAGACCCAAAACGAACTAGTAAATGGATGTTTGTTTGACATTGAATTTTATTCTGTGTTGATTGATCTCTATTAAATATATATCTGTTTGGCGGCGGAGAATTTATTCTCTTACTTAACACCCTTCTCTAAGATGTACGAGCTCAGAGGTTATATATATATAGACATCAGTCGCATGGCGTGAATTGTTTGTGTGGCATGTTGAGATGCAAACGATCAAGGCTTCTGTTAAAAAGTAGAGTTTTGTGGTTGATGATCAAAGCACGGCTTTAATATAGCATAGCTTTGTGTAGCGTTAATTCGCGAGCCTCACACCCCGGTATGAACCAGAAACGGCAGAGGACAGCAGGGAGGGCAGTGCGTTTCCTTCTAGCTAGGAGTGGTGTTATGGTTTTGCAAGCCCAGACGTTTTACTTATGTGGATGATGGATAGCGAGGCGCCTCAGATATATCGGTTACTACGGAGCCGATGGATATTGAGTCATCTGGCTCATAGGCTCCCCATAGGGCTAGGAAACGCATGTTCAGTAATTATGAATCCACCATGCACTTATTGTGGACTGGCCCTGCATGTTACCTAGCGCACCCATATTGTGTAGCCCTGAGACATTGGCTAGAGTGTCTCGAAGCGAAAGGACGATCCCTAGCCATGGTTCATGATGGAAATCCAATTTCCAATACGTGACATTTCGGTTTTGATTGTAGAGCCTAGTATTGGCGATATAATAGATGGTACACATGCCGCCTATTATTGATGCATTTATATTTGAAGTTGTTTTATACACTATGCACTTATAATAGTATCCAATGATTTGTTTTGAACGTGCCAAGAATGTTTGGCTATTATAAGGGAAAACTCTAACCTTCGGCTTGCGTTGCATTATGTGATGGGACATGATTCTTATAATAGCCTCATTTTTCAAAAAGCATTGCGTTGTTTGTTTTATGCACTGGTATTCTTGGGAGGAAACCTGTTCCGTGTAATACAGCGTGGTCCCTTGATTTACTTTATTTTCAAAGTAAAATTCTAAATAACTGTTTTAGTTCTCACACTAGTCACATGACTGACCTGGAGTTTATTGTTTTTACCTAAACTCTGGATACACCTATATTCCACACGGGCAGCTAGAAGTTTTGGTTTTGCAGATATTATATTCATAGGATCCTGGTTTACAGCTGGAGCTATATTCAGAACGCTCTGTATCCGTTTATCTCTTTCAGTTGTGTTATGTATTATTTTCCGTTGCATTGTAATTTGTAAATCTCTGATGTTTATCAAATGTATATTATTTGTTAATACTCTGTGTATTCTTGTACTCTGATGTAAATTGTTGTAATAAGCAATGAAATGTTCTTCTGTTTGTGTTCTGATTTGTTGCATTCTCAGACAATCCATTCTTTATCTTCTCTTTGGAGACCGGAGAAGTTCGGGTCATTACAGTTAACGCATGTTCAGGGATTAAGAATCTACCATGCATTTAGTGTGGACCGGCCCTGCATGTTACCTAGGGAACCCAGAGTGAGTAGCCCTGAGACATTGACTAGAGTGTCTCGAAGCGGAAGGACGATCCCTAGCCTTGGTTCATGACGAAAATCCAATTTCCAATATGTGACATTTCAGTTTTGATTGTAAAGCTTAGTATCGGAGACATGATAGATGGTACCCATGCCTCCTATGATTGATACATTTATATTTGAAGTTGTTTTATACTCTATGCACTTATAGTAGTATCAAATGTTTTGTTTTGAACGTACCAAGCATGTTTGGCTATTATAAGGGAAAACTCTATCCTCCGGCTTGCTTTGCATTGTGTGATGGGGGCTCTGAGTCTTATAATAGCTTCATTTTTCAAAAAGCATTGCGTTATTTGTTTTATGCACGGGTATTCTTGGGAGGAAACCCGTTCCGTGTTATACGACGTGGTCCCTTTATTTACTTTATTTTCAAAGTAAAGTTTTAAATAATTGTTTTAGTTCTCACACCAGTCAGATGACTGACCTGGAGTTTATTGTTTTAACCTAAACTTTGGGTGCCCCTATTTTCCACACGGGAAGCTAGTAGTTTTGGTTTTGCAGATATTATACTCGCAGGATCCTAGTTTTGGTTTTGCAGATATTATACTCACAGGATCCTGGTTTACAGCTGGAGCTATATTCGGAACGCTTTATATCCATTTATCTCTTTCAGTTGTGTTATGTATTATTTTCCACTACATTGTAATTTGTAAATCTCTGATGTTTATCGAATGTATATTTTTTGTCAATACTTTGTATATTCTAGTACTCTGATGTAAATTGTTGTAATAATCAATGAAATGTTCTTCTGTTTGTATTCTGATTTGTCGTGTTCTCAGACAATCCGTTCTTTCTCTTCTCTTTGGAGACTGGGGAAGTTCGGGTCGTTATAGTTTGGTATCGGAGCTTTGGTTTACAGAGCTCGAGAACAAGGCATATTAGAACCAAACGAAATAATTTATTAAAGATTGGATTAGTAATATCCAACGAGAATGACTCGTCAGAGTTAGGATCAGTAGTGTCCTAGAAAGAGTGTGAACAGTGTTGTTTTAAAATAAAAATGAAAAAACAAGTTTTGTTTTGAAAATTTAAACAAATTTATACGTATTTGAATATTTATTTTATATTGAATTGGGACAATCTAGTATATGAAGATTTTGCATATACACCTTGCAAACGTGTATACAAAGCCTCAAATATTCTAGATAGATATTGAAACACCCCACCCTCCATTAAGGTCACTCACAAAGGGACTGCCTTAACTTTGGTGGAGGTTTGTAAGTAAAAGTCACAGATAAAACATAAGACAGATATAAACACACATATATAAGCAGCGGAAAACAACAGACTTTTTATTTCATAAATATGTGTTCAAACAAAACATTTCCATAATTATCACATAATAACTTCCAAAACATTACATCATCATTTCCGTCTTGGTTATTAAATAAAGAAGCATAAAAACATAATTAAATCTGCATTAATCCCCATAGAGTGTGTCCAACAGCCATAGCCAAAGAGAGTCCAAACCGTGCGTCTACTATCTTGAAGCTTGCAAAGAGTCTGACTAAGCTTGGTTGTTTCCTCCCTGTGGACCTAGGGAGGGGAGGGGGGAGAAAAGAAGACGAAAGAAAATAGGGTCAGACATAAAGCCTGGTAAGTCTAGTGACTCTTTAGTATGAGAATAAGAAAAAAGGACATGTTAAGTATAAACTGGAAATAGGAAAATATCATAAACTAAGGTAAGGCAGTTTGAATCGAATATACTATCGCACCCCACACTATATCTCTGCACCTACTTGTATTTTCTCAACTGGCACCCCATGATCGGGTGAAGTGATCCCCTTTCTCTAAAGACCGGCTCTTACTCGCATAATCATCTGTGTCTTACGGGCCCCAAATATTGTAGACACCTATGCTGGCCCCACCATGGGGTGTATCAAGTCCCATGGTGGCGACCCGACACAATTCTTAGAATGCATAGGTTATACTACTGATCCCCCCAGTGCCCTGTTTGTCTGCTCCGAAGTGTGTGCACGCCCACACTCCGTTAGAACCCACACTGTTGCACCCACTGCCGTCGCTTTTGACCGCTTACAATCACCCAGTAATCGTGCCCCACACTGCCTAGTTTCAGGGTACCATGATACCTAATTGGGTTACTGCTGAAATGGGTCCCCGTTACTAGGGTTTTCTAGTCAAACATGTTAAGTGGTTAAGTGTATGTATTAACCTAACCCCACCCATCAGTTTAATTTAACATGTTGAATTGGTTAAGTGTTTTTGTTAATTTAACCCTACCATCCTAACTTGTATGTCCTTAGCTTTTTAAAGCACCGACCACTCACATTAGACAGATATTGTTACGGTTACTGGATGTGCCGGTCGGTTCTAGGCAGATTTACATCGTAACTCAGTCTAACCTCAGGTCCTTATTGGGCTCCATGCTTAACCACCCACATTGGATAGTTATTGTTGTGACTACTGGACAGCCGGGCGGGTCCAGACAGGTTTACATCACAACTCAATCCAACCTCATGTTAAGCATACTCGTATTTTCTAAATTTACATATTTGTCTTTATTACTTAATATATGTAAATTTGTCAACAATTAAATGTTGTGGCCCACTTTCCAAGTTTAACATTTTTGGTATAAGAATTTATACCATTCAAGTGCCACCAATTTTGGCATGTGACAAACATGCCAATTTCATATATTTTCTTATGTCAAGTTTTACCAATATTCCCAACGCTACCCCGTTTAAATATTAGGCTAACAATCTAAGCCTATTTCTCGTTCGCATGGTTTTTAACATACAATATTAGGCTAAAAACTTAGCCTAATTTAGCGCACACAAATTGGCATAAGGGAATTCATAAGCATAAACATGACATAGGTGTAAACTTGGCATTTTTTTGGCATAGTCAATATGAACATCATAGGTGTAAACTTGAAAAATAGTCAACATACATACATACATATGAATTTGTAACATAGACTAAATCATGGGTTTCAACTTATCATGTGAACTTGCATTGAAATAGGGATCCAACCAAATAGGTATCACATAAATTAGCATATGATTTAGACAACATAAGCCTGAACATGTTTTGGATCTAGGCATAACATTGAACATCACTAGCATATGACAAGAATATGACATTTTCATAAGTATGTATAATTTTATGACAAGGGTGTGAACTAGATCCAATCATATATCTAATTACAACATGAAACATGTATTAAAGTGGATCTTATCATGGATCCAAATTAACTTGCAACTTTCTTACAACATACTAGCATGTATGTGAACATAATCGTTTAGGCATAAAGGTTCTAGCATATATATACATGAAATCTTAATCACATACAACCTATATAATCACATAAACATATAGGTATCGATTACAACATGAATTATCTAACTTGCATGTGATTCTACATGTACAATAGGATCAATATCAACTCAACTATACCACAAACATCACAATACCGCAATCATTTCAATACATGGATGTGAATTAACACTGTTGTTACATGATAACACAATTCCGTTTCCATTTTTACATCGAATCAAATCCTAACTTTTATTCACATCGGAAAAATCACTATACTTACAACAAACGACGGTCTTGTTTTCTGATTTCTGAGTCCTGAATTTTAATTGCTTTCCTTTGGGTAGACTAACGTTGATTTGATTCTTGTTTTACTTTAATTTTGGCTCGTCACTAAGCTTTTCTACAAGTGGAGGCTACTCTTAGTTTCTTCCTGACAGCATGGCGGCTCCGTCTCTAATTTCCTATGTGAATTTAGGTTGGAGTGTTGAGTTATATTTATAGAATTTCAGATTGATTTGAGCAGTCAGATGATCACAGACGAATCTAGACCATTCACTTCGAGAGGAGCCAACCAAAATGCGACAAGTCAGCCCTAGTGACACAGCCAAGCCTCAGAAATCGACCAGAACCCGACCAAGCCAGCCAGGGCCAAACCAAGTCGACTGGGCCGGTCGACCCCCAGGTCGACCCTATGGTTGACCTGGTCACCCAAGTCGACCCCTAGGTCGACCCTATGGTCGACCTGGTGCCTGGGCAGGAATTTTCCCGCCCAGCCTAGTTTGGGTCTGAATTCGAAATTTGAACTGAATTTTGAACTGTTTGAACTTTAAATTTGAATTCTGAAACTTCCGGAGGTCATAACTCCTTCATACGGAGTCCGATTCATGCAAACTCGGACTCTATCTCAAGAAGAATTCCGAGGCGAACGCAATGGCGTAACCCGTTTCCCTTAATTCTTTCAATTAGAATTAATTATACTATAATTTGTTAATTTGCTGTTAATAGAAAATTCGGGTTGTTACATTCTCCCTCCCACCCCCCTTAAAGGATTTCGTCCCCGAAATCTTCAAGTCTAGGAGAACGTAAATCCTAACATCCAATCGTCCATCTACTCAACCATCAAACACAGGCGTCCATTATCCTTAAACGACTTCTAATGCTTTATGATCATATGCATAGTGTGTGTACATGTTCTTATCTAATGTAAAAATTAGGCGGTCTACTGATTCAGTTGACCTCCTTAATGCGTATCATGTAAGGGTCATGAATCCATATGTATGCAAATTTGTCCTTGCTCATAATTCTAGATGAGTGCGCAACCATTTATACAAATGCAACATCCATATGACGACATATCAAGTTTCAACCACATACAAATATGAATACATATATGCATATGCAATATGAAGTGACTGAGCCGATCTAAAACTTAGGTTGCGTGTGTATATGCATCCACGAGCAACCACTAGCAATCACTTGCAACCACTTGCAGCCATCAACCATAACATGTTTCAATTACATGTTTACATCCAATGGGGTTTCTACCTAAGGATAAAGGATAATATAGAGGAGATTATACCTAAAAAGATAGATACAAGCACAACTTAAGGAAAAAGAGAAATCAAAGATGTACCCTCAAAAAGAAAAGGGTAGGTCGCACGTATTCTGTCCTCAGTTTCCCAAGTCGCGTCTTCCTCGGCGTCGCTCCACTGAACCTTAACGAGCTTGACTTCACGGTTGCGTAGCTTCTTAATTTCAGTTCCTACGATTCGAGTTGGAACTCTCCTCATCGTTGCTTCGCGTTCCACTTCGGCTTCTTCTAGAATGCTGGGCTCTACCACTTCCACGGATTCATGTCGACATTTTCGGAGATGAGAAACGTGAAAGACGTTGTGAATTCCACCCAATCTTTCAGGCAGCTCTACTCTATAAGCCATTTTCCCAATCTTCTCGATGATAGGGAACGGTCCTACAAATCTTGGTGCTAGCTTTCCTACGGATCCAAAGCGAACGACGTTCCTTAAAGGGGATACCTTAAGGGAAACCCTATCCCCAACCTCAAACTCAAGGTCGGTCCTTCTTTTGTCGGCGTAGGATTTCTGTCTATCTTGGGCAGTCTTCATTCTCCTTCATATCAAGTCTATTTTTTCTGAAGTCTCTCTAATCATATCTGGCCCAAGTATAATCTTGTCAGTAGACTCCTACCAACAAGTTGGTGATCAGCATGGTCTTCCATACAAAGCTTCGAAGGGCGCCATACCGATGGTGGCTTGGTAACTGTTGTTGTAGGCGAATTCCACTAAAGGAAGGTGATCCTCCCAAGTCCCTCCGAAGTCAAGAACGCACAGTCTTACAAGATATTCTAGTACTCTATTCACCCTTTCCGTCTGACCATCAGTTTGGGGGTGATAGGTCGTGCTCAAGCATGACTGTGTGCCGCCGGCTTCTTGCAGACTCCGCCAAAATTCGCTCGTGAAGATGGGATCTTTGTCACTCACTATGCTGGAGGGTATTCCATGGAGTCGAACTATTTCCTTGAGATAAAGAGAAGCTAGAGACGAAGCAGTCCTTCTACTCTTGATAGGTATAAAGTGGGCGCTTTTATTAAGCCTGTCCACTATTACCCAAATGCTAGTATTGCCTCTTCTTGACCTAGGAAACCTGTCAATGAAGTCCATTGAAATGCTATCCCACTTTCATTGCGGGGCTTCTAGAGGATGAAGCAGTCCTCCAGGCTTCTTTTGTTCCGCCTTGACCTGTTGACATGTCACGCACTTAGAAACGAAATCTGCTATGTCCTTCTTCATGCCGCTCCAATAGAAAAGTCTCTTTACGTCCTTGTACATCTTGCCTCCACCTGGATGTATTGTCATCTTGGAATGATGTGCTTCCTCGAGAACCTTCATTACTAAATCCCTTGCTTGTGGAACGCATAGCCTTCCATCCCGTCTCAGCTAACCCTTATCATCGATGGAGTACCTATTGAGGTAACAGGAAGTTTCACCCCTAATTAGTTTACCAATCACATCAACAAGCTGAGGGTCTTCGCGTTGTGCGGCCCCTATCGAGTCTAAAAGAGTGGGCCGTATTTCTAAGGATGCCAATAAACCAATTATCAAATATGAGGAGGGCCTAAAGTCAAAACTGGCTATATACTCCAAGCTTTGCCTTTCTACAAAGAGAGGGCTTAGGGTCAGTTTCTTTCTGCTCAACACGTCTGCTACTACGTTGCCTTTGCCAGGAGTATAGGAAATCTCAAAATCATACGAGGCAAGGAACTCCATCCATCTTTGCTGCCTCAAGTTAAGATCTTTCTGCGAGAAAAGATACTTCAATGATTTATGGTCAGTATATAATTCGAACATCTCACCTAGGAGATAATGGCGCCAAGACTTAAGAGCAAAGACGATGGCGGCCAACTCAAGATCGTGGGTTGGGTAGTTCTTTTCATGAACCCTCAATTGTCTTCCACCAAAAGCTACTACCCTCCCTTCTTGCATCAGAACAGCGCCTAGCCCTGTACCACACACATCCGTATATACTGTGAACATTTTGCTTCCATCCGGCAAAGTCAGAAATGGGGCTGTTGTAAGAGCCCTTTTTAATCGTTGTAAAGCAAACTCGCAATCCAAATCCCAAGTGAACGCCAGATTCTTCTTTGTTAGCCTTGTGAGTGGAGCTGAGATGTTCGCGAAATCCCTAATGAACTTTTGGTAAAAACCGGCGAGCCCAAGAAAGCTTCGGACTTCGGTTGCATTTCTTGGTGTCTTCCAATCTTGCACTGCCACCACTTTCGTGGGGTCCACAGCTAACCCCTCTTTGGACACTATATGTCCAAGAAATCTTACTTATTCTCTCCAAAAGTGGCACTTGGAGAATTTGGCTTTTAGCTAATGAACTCGAATAGTTTCCATGATCTCCTTCAGATGCTGAGCATGCTCGTTCTCATTCTTTGAGAAGATCAAAATATCGTTCATGAAGACCACCACGAACTTGTTGAGGAATTCTCTGAACACCCTGCTCATTAGGTCTATGAAATGAGTGGGTGCGTTTGTCAAGCCGAAAGGCATGACAAGCCACTCGTAGAAACCGTCTGGGGTTCTGAACGCCGTTTTATCAATGTTATCTTCAGCTACCCTTAGCTGATGGAACCCAGTGGCCAGATCAAGTTGGGAGAAGACCGACGCACCTACAAGCTGATCAAACAAATCTTCTATTCTGGGAAGCGGGTGTCTATTCTTTTTAGTTAGTTTGTTTAGCTCCCTATAGTCCACACAAAGACGTAATGAACCATCTGCTTTGGTGGCGAACACCACTGGAGCACCCCATTCCGAGATACTTCTCCTTATAAACCCCTTCTCGAGAATCTCCTTAATTTGCTTAATGAGCTCCTTTCTCTCTTTTTGAGCCATGTGTCTAACAGGTGGAGCTACGGGCTTTGCATTATCAACAAGATATATGCGGAAGTCTATTTCCCGCTTTGGAGGTAAGCCTTTCACCTCTTCAAAGACATCCGGATATTCCCAGACCACTCTAACTGACTGCAAATTCTCAACGGAAGCGTCAAGCGACTCTAGATAACTAAGCATAACAGCATTCAAGGGATTACAAGAAATTTCTAGAGTGTTACCGAGCCGAGTCAAGAGTCTAACCGCTCTTTTCTCACAATAAAGAATGGCACCATTACTGGATAACCAGTCCATGCCTAAGATCAGTCCATATCCCGAAAAGCCCAAAATAAAGGCACTACATCTAAATTCAACACTTAGAATAAAGATTTTCAAATCCAAGCAAACCATCGAAAAATCAGCCGAGCCCCCAATTGGATTCGAAACAACCAAGGGATCTTCTACCATACTAGTGTCTAGGTGTAGAGATTCTACTAAAGCAAATGAAATAAAGGAGTGTGACGCACCAGAATCAAAGAGAGTGCGAACTGGATGATCATAAAGATAAACTAAGCTTTCTACAGAAATATTTCTACCTCGTTCCTGTAGAGGTGCCACCAGCGCGTGAACCTGTCCCCCTGAGGTGGATCTAGCCCTCTGTCCCTGCCCCCGCTTCTTTGTGCAGTCCTTAGCCAAGTGTCCAGTCTCTCCACAATGGAAACAACCACCATTCATATTTGCCTTCTTCTTCCTACAGTCTTTTGCTATATGCCCCTACAATGCCATAGAAATTGCACCTTCTCTTTTCGCGGGGTTTGCTGTTCTTCCCGCCTTTCTTGAAGTCTGTTTTCTTTGCCTGTAAACCCTCTTTCTTTTCCTGAGGCACTTCCACCTTTGTCTCTTTCTTGCCTTTATCTTTCTCGTGTAGCAACGCCATGTCCACCAAGCTTTCATAAGTTGCTCCCATGGGTATATGGGTCATTGCAAGGCTGTGTAGAGGCTCATTCAGACCTTTAACGAAGCGAAGGGCCTTCTTGTGTTGGGTGTTTACCAAATCCAGCCCAAATCTGGCCAGCTGATAAAACTGATTGACGTACTCCTTGATTGTCATATTTCCTTGTTTCAAAGTTAGGAACTTCTCCATTTGCAGGCTTCTTTCAGCTTGGGAGAGGAATTTCATCTCAAACCTCATCCTGAAATCTTCCCATGTCTCCACTGGCCTCTTAGCATGGGTAACTTCCCACCAATAGGAAGCCTCGTCTTTAAGCAACCACACTGCTAGTTGTATCTTTTGCCTGTCATCAACTTCGAAGATGACGAACAAGTCCTCGGTCTCCTTCAGCCAATTCCTTGCTACCACAAAGGATCCAGTTCCATAAAAGTCCATTCCACCCATAGCCTTGAAGTCTCTACATGTATTAGCGAAAGTATTTCCTCGAGGAGGAGGAGGAGGAACCGCTGCGACTGTTGGAGGAGGAATTTCTGCTGGGCCGACACCATTGGCCCTAGCCTCTAGGTACCTTCGGAACAAGCCAGGGATCGGTACTCCTTCTGGAAGGCTAAGATCTCCAGACATGCTGGAACAAAAAGGAAAGTATTCAAGACAAAGGATAAAGAGATAGTTCATATGGCCTTTGGGGGAATTATGCCTTTTAAAAATAACTCTTTTTATTGAAAACACTGCTTCTTTAAACTTCTTTTTGAAAATAGTTTCAAAAACTTTTATCTAGTCTAGTAAAACTGTGCTCTGATACCAAGTGAAACACCCCACCCTCCATTAAGGTCACTCACAAAGGGAATGAACTTTGGTGGAGGTTTGTAAGTAAAAGTCACAGATAAAACACAAGACAGATATAAACACATATATATAAGCAGCGGAAAACAACAGACTTTTTATTTCATAAATATGTGTTCAAACAAAACATTTCCATAACTGTCACATAATAACTTCCAAAAAATTACATCATCATTTCTGTCTTGGTTATTAAATAAAGAAGCATAAAAACATAATTAAAACTGCATAAATCCCCATAGAGTGTGTCCAACAGCCATAGCCAAAGAGAGTCCAAACCGTACATCTACTATCTTGAAGTTTGCAAAGAGTCTGACTAAGCTGGGTTGTTTCCTCCCTGTGGACCTGGGGAGGGGGAAACGGAAGAAAAGAGGATGAAAGAAAATAGGATCAGACATAAAGCTTGTAAGTCTAGTGACTCTTTAGTATGAGAATAAGAAAAAAGACATGATAAGTATAAACTGGAAATAGGAAAGTATCATAAACTAAGGTAAGGCAGTTTGAATCGAATATACTATCGCACCCCCACACTATATCTCTGCACCTACTTGTATTTTCTCAACTGGCACCCCATGATCGGGTGAAGTAATCCCCTTTCTCTAAAGATCGGCTCTTACTCGCATAATCGTCTGTGTCTTACGACCCCCAAATATTGTAAACACCTATGTTGGCCCCACCATGGGGTGTATCAAGTCCCATGGTGGCGACCCGACACAATCCTTAGAATGCATAGGTTATACTACTGGTGCCCCCAGTGCCCTGTTTGTCTACTCCGAAGTTTGTGCACGCTCGCACTCCATTAGAACCCACACTGTTGCACCCACCGCCGTCGCTTTTGACCGCTTACAATCTGCCCAGTAATCGTGCCCCACCCTGCCTAGTTTCAGGGTACCATGATACCAAATTGGGTTACTGCTGAATTGGGTCTCCGTTACTAGTGTTTTCTAGTCAAACATGTTAAGTGGTTAAGTGTCTGTATTTACCTAAACCCACCCATCAGTTTAATTTAACATGTTGAATTGGTTAAATGTTTTAGTTAACTTAACCCTACCATCCTGACTTGTCTGTCCTTAGCTTTTTAAAGCACCGACCACTCACATTAGACAGATATTGTTACAGTTACTGGATGTGTCGGTCGGTTCCGGGCAGATTTACACCGTAACTCAGTCTAACCTAGGGTCCTTATTGGGCTCCATGCTTAACCACCCATATTGGATAGGTATTGTTGTGACTACTGGACAGCCGGGCGGGTCCGGGCAGGTTTACATCACAACTCAATCCAACCTCGTGTTAAGCATACTCGTATTTTCCAAATTTACATATTTGTCTTTATTACTAAATATATGTAAATTTGTCAATAATTAAATGTTGTGGCCCACTTTCCAAGTTTAACATTTTTGGTATAAGAATTTATACCACTCAAGTGCCACCAATTTTGGCATGTGACAAACATGCCAATTTCATATATTTTCTTATGTCAAGTTTTAGCAATATTCCCAACGTTACCCCGTTTAAATATTAGGCTAACAATCATAGCCTAATTCTCATTCGCATGGTTTTTAACATATAATATTAGGCTAAAAACTTAGCCTAATTTAGCGCACACAAATTGGCATAAGGGAATTCATAAGCATAAACATAAACATGACATAGGTGTAAACTTGGCATTTTTTTGGCATAGTCAATATGAACATCATAGGTGTAAACTTGCAAAATAGTCAACATACATACATGTGAATTTGTAACGTAGACTAAATCATGGGTTTCAACTTATCATGTGAACTTGGATTGAAATAGGGATCCAACCAAATAGGTATCACATAAATTAGCAAATAATTTAGACAACATAAGCCTAAACATGTTTTGGATCTAGGCATAACATCGAACATCACTAGCATATGACAAGAATATGACATTTTCATAAGTATGTATAATTTTATGACAAGGGTGTGAACTAGATCCAATCATATATCTAATTACAACATGAAACATGTATTAAAGTGGATCTTGTCATGGATCCAAACTAACATGCAACTTTCTTACAACATACTAGCATGTATGTGAACATAATCATTTAGGCATAATGGTTCTAGCATATATATACATGAAATATTAATCACATACAACCTATATAATCATATAAACATATATGTGTCGATTACAACATGAACTATACTACTTGCATTTGATTCTACATGTACAATAGGATCAATATCAACTCAACTATACCACAAACATCACAATACCACAATCATTTCAATACATAGATGTGAATTAACACCGTTGTTACATGATAACACAATTCCATTTCCATTTTTACATCGAATCAAATCCTAACTTTTATTCACATCGGAAAAATCACTATACTTACACCAAACGACGGTCTTGTTTTCTGATTTTTGAGTTCTGAATTTGAATTGCTTTCCTTTGGGTAGACTAACGTTGATTTGATTCTTGTTTTACTTTAATTTTGGCTCGTCACTAAGATTTTCTACAAGTGGAGGCTCCTCTTAGTTTCTTCCCGACAACATGGCGGCTCCGTCTCTAATTTCTTATGTGAATTTAGGTTGGAGTGTTGAGTTATATTTATAGAATTTCAGATTGATTTGAGCCGTCAGATGATCACAAATGAATCTAGACCATTCACTTCGAGAGGAGCCAACCAAAATGCGACCAGTTAGCCCTAGTGACACAGCCAAGCCTCAGAAATCGACCAGAACCCGACCATGCCAGCCAGGGCCAAACCAGGTCGACTGGGCAGGTCGACCCCCAGGTCGACCTGGTCACCCAGGTCGACCCCCAGGTCGACCCTATGGTCGACTTGGTGCCTGGGCGGGAATTTTCCCGCTCAGCCCAGTTTGGGTCTGAATTCGAAATTTGAACTGTTTGAACTTTAGATTTGAATTCTGAAACTTCCGGATGTCATAACTCCTTCATACGGAGTCTGATTCACGCAAACTCGGTCTCTTTCTCAAGCAGAATTCCGAGAGGAACGCAATGGCGTAACCCGTTTCCCTTAATTCTTTCAATTAGAATTAATTATACTATAATTTTTTAATTTACTGTTAATAAAAAATTCGGGGTGTTACAGATATAGAATCACACTCTAGTCACCCGGGCATGGTTTTGATGATAGTGATCGCATCATCAACATTTATGTTCAAATTTCGAAGGTGGGATATCTATATATTTCCAATTGACTGGTGTGAGAACCAAAACTAGATAGGGTTATTTGTTGTGATTTGGCTTCAAAAATGGATTTATATATATAAAAGTTATGTGTTTGAAACGATAATCAACTAATTGATTGTTGATTATGTTGTCTGATTATTGGTCCGATTAATTAAAATTTTGAACCATTAAGCCAAATTGCATCAAATATTGAGCTAAATTGAAAATTATTAGAAATTACATGCATATACATGTATATACATTGAACAAGTCATAGCAAGGAGTCTAGAGAAGCGGAATAAAATTGTATGCCCGACAAATAGGTACATGTTTACTAATTTATTGGGTTTGGATGATTTTATAAGTCGTTTGGCTAACCGCTATGCTTTTTCTTTTTTGATGACGAGGGCCCTGCGTGGCTAGTTGAGGTTTTAAATGTCTCCCCGTACAAAAGAGGTTATGGCAAATTTTTTCAAAATTTTAGGGTGTTAGCCAAATTTTTGAAGAATTGGAAAATTCTTAAAAGTTGAAAATTTGAATAATGAAAGCCAGAAAGAAAGTTGAGTCGATTAGTAAAACAACTTTCCGCTTCGTTCCTTTTCGAGGACGAAAAGATTTTAAGTGGGGGAGATTGTAACAACCCGGAAAATCAGAACCAATTTAAAATTTTTATTTTGGCTGTTTTAATGAATTTTGAATATTTAAAATGATTTATTTTAAATAATAACGACTAGAAAATTATTTTGAATAGAATTAGAATGTATATTTGTCGAAGTTAGAATATAAATATTTATTTTTATTATAAAAGGAATTGGAAATGGCGCGGCAGTTTGAAAATTCCATTTCAAATTTCAAATGAATGTATAGGCTTCAAAATGAACCGAATTTTGGTAAAACTAAAAGTATTTGAATATGTTTGAAAATATCTTTCCAACGAATTTGAAAAATCCAGATTTCATAGCAGGAATAAAAAGTTATGTCCAGTTGAAAATTCAGAATATTCCCTATGGAATTTTATACAATATATAGCCCTTAAAAATAGCGATTTTGCAAACTACCTCCGTTTTCGACTAGACCACTTTTGTTGGATCCAGAATGTCAAATTATTGCTAAATTCCCATTTCCAAAAATTTTGTAATCAATATGTGAGCGTGGTGAATTTAAACGTGTTTGGTCAATTCAATTTTAATTTAATCGACTGGAAAATGACCATTTTTCAAACGGTCTCCAAATTCGACGAAATTTGTTTTGTTAGGACCGTATCATCAACACATAGCTAGATTTATTTTTGGGGAATTTTTGGAGTCCGTATGTGGCCCGGTAAATTGAAATGTGCGTTTGAATTTAAAATATATTGACTTATATTTTAAAGTCAACGGAAACTGATCGTAACGATCGAATTGCCTTACGGGAATTATCCTATTGCGTTCGGTATGGGGGTAATTAGATGGGGATGACAGTCGTTGGATTCGATTTGGAGCTAGAAGGAAAAAGTAACTTTTTGGAATATAAATTAATTAAATTATTAAATTATTTGGTCAACCCCCCCTTTTATCCCCTCCCTCCCCCGTCATTTTCTCAAATAAGAAATTAAATAAAAGAAAAAAAATCCAAATCTGAACCGTTCAGAAATATAGAATGGAGGAGTGGATCCCAAAGGTGAGAACTTCTCACTCTAATTTATTTTCTAGTTTAATATATATACTAGGATGCAGACGGTGCTTAGTAGCACCCGACGCCTTTGTTTAAAACCATGTTTGTTTGGTTGTTTGGTTGATTGGATTATTTGGTTGAATTTGGTTTGGGAAATGAATTGAATTGAATAGAATTGGTATGTACATGGCACGAGCCATTAGTAGGCCAGGGATTAGGCTAGACCTTATTCCGGTTCTAATATCACGCCGTTATGCTACCGAAATTTTCTAAAAATATTAGAACAATAAAAATATCATTTTTATTGTATAAATGAACTGTATAAAGTATTCATGAGTTGAAATAAAAAATTTATAGTTAAAAATATAATTTTTAACGTGTATATGAATGAAATAAAACTTCATTTACAAATCAGACGATTTGTTTACGTACAAACATTTGACTGATATTAATTGGGACGATATATTTTACACATCGCCCAACTGAACAAATAATAATCAGTGTTTGTTGTTTGAAAACCCCACACGGGTATTGGGATGATATTGGACATACACTAATCCCAATATTTAGTTGTATGTCAATCAATAGGTTGACAGACTGTTGTAAGCATTAATTATTTATATTTAACGCTTATGCCATTGTGCAATGCATTCTGAATGATGGTTGATTGTGTTTGATTATTGTTATGTACATGTGTGTATGAAATCCATATAAATAAAATTATATGGTAATTGACTGTGTCTGATTCCAATTCAGAAAGAACGAATATTTTAAAATGACGAATAATGAATATTTTAAAATAACTAATATTTTAAAATAATATTCAGTAATGGTTCAAAATATGATTTTGATGTCCGATTTCGGATGGAAATGAAAATATTTAAATATATAAAGCTGTGTTGATTAAATTAACGCCATATTTATGTGGATGATATTTATATCGATTTTATTCATTTTTATAATGAATATCGAAAAGGAAGTGATTTCAAAATCAAATGTTTTGAAAATATTATCATTTATATATTAATGATATAGAATATTCAATTTTGATTTAAAATTGAATATGAAGTTGAATCGTTTTGAAAACGAATTTAAAACGATTTATAAAATACGTTTTAAATGGAAATCGACGAAATATAATATATATATATATATATATTATATATTTAATGGCCTGAATAGAACGCGCCACGCCGCAGCAGTTCATGAATTTCGACCTTTGACTTCGAATGGACATTACGAAATATCCGACCGTCAGATTCTCCTAAAACTGGAACCATTGGTTTCGTATCAAAAAGAGTTTTCCAATGAATATAAGAAATTTGAAATCTAACAGATGGATTTGGAATTATGTCCAAATCAAATTTGAAAAGGTCGTTGTAAGTGCAGTTCGATGACCGTTTATGAAAATCGACTGTACGGGCCTTGATGAAATTATTAAAAATACAAATAATTTGTGTAAAATCATAATAAATGATTTGGAAAGAATTCGGGTGAAAAATTATACGTTTGTAAAGATTAAAATATATTTTTATCAAAATAAACTAGTTCGAGATATCCGATCGTCGGATTCTCCTAAAACTGGAACCGTTGGTTCGTATCAAAAAAAGTTTTCCAGCGAATATAAGAAATTTGAAATCTAGCAGTTGAATTTGGAATTATTTCCAAATCAAATTTGGAAAAGGTCGTTGTAAGTGCAGTTCGATGACTGTTTATGAAAATCGACTGTACGAGCCTTGATGAAATTATTAAAAATACACATAATTTGTGTAAAATCATAATAAATGATTTGGAAAGAATTCGGGTGAAAAATTACGCATTTGTAAAGATTAAAATATATTTTTATCAAAATAAACTAGTTGCGAACTAGAATTATAATCCAATATTTTTAAATAAATAAATTGGATTTGAAATGGTTTTAAGAATAACCAGAATTCCCAATACATGAATTGGAATTGATTTGAATCGAAATTATCTTTGGGATATTTTGATATTGGATTCCGTGATTATACGGATATTGTGGAGGAATTTGGAAGATATATATCGTAATTCCCAATAGGATATTTGTTGATTTCAGAATTTGATATTAAATATAAGCCGATATAATTTCTATTCAGAGCCTTGTATTTAATATCAAATTGGATTTTGGGTTTGTTGCGAATGGTGTCTTCATTAACATTGTTCTTAAACCCAGTTGAGAAAAAGAATAAATCTTTTAATTAAAGATTTAGTGAAGTTTTCCAATTAATTAATATTTAATTGGAATTGAATAAAAGAATGGGATTTTGGGTTTGCCGTGAATGGTGTCTTAAATAACACTGTTCTTAAATCCCATGTGAAAAGAATAAATCTTTTAATTAAAATTATGAGAATTTCCAGTTAATTAAAATTTAATTGGAATAAAATGGAATGTGAATTGGGTTTATAGTGAACTGTGTTTTTAGCGACATTCATTTTCTAACCCGATTTGCAATGAAATGTGATTTCGAATTTATAAATTTTATTATGATGATTTAACGGGAATGTTCCAAAGTAAAGTTTTCCAATTTAATATATTAAATTGGAATTGAATGAAATTCGATTTGATAATAATCTAAATGAGCTTTTATGGAGGAAGACTGTTTATATATATGGAATTTAAAAGGCTTTGCCGTTAGCCCAATAATATTGTTAGTCGGATACGGAAATCGATATCGATTATATACATTGATCTGTTTTCCGTGAAGATTCCAAATTAATGGAATGTGATTTGGGTTTATCGTGAACTGTGTTTTAAATGACATTAGTTCTTTAACCCAGTTAAAGGCAGGATTACATGTCTAACATTGTATTTCAAACTGTATGGTTGGTCTTTGCTAAATATTTTTTTTTAGTGGCGGAGAATTTATTCTCTTGCTTAACACCCTTCACGAAGACGTACGAGCTTAGAGGTTATATATCGGCAGAAATCAATAGTACGGTGTAGATTGTCGATGCGGCATGTTTGTGTTTCCAAAGTTAAATAATCATTAGTATTGATTTTTGGGAAGATTAAAACTAAGTTGAGTTTTAATGAATCTTTAATTAGATTGAAATGGGAATTGATAATTTAAATTATAAAATTTGGGAAATGATCGAGATTGGAGTGTCACCAGTTTTGCTCCTAGCGATAGTTAAATCTTTAAATAGATTTGAACGTGAAATGATAACTAAATTTACCGATAACACCCGTGGTGTTAGATATGGAGTATGACCAGTTTTGCTCCACAGGATGAATAGGTTGAGATTGGGAAATAAAATAAATGATTACTTCGGTAAGGATCGCTAATCCCGACTAGTTAGGAAAACCTTAATATGGTTTGAACAATATCCAAAGGAAGATGAAAGAATAAATTTTAAAGAATTTATCTTTGATAAAATTAATGGAAACCTTTCCCAAAGGATATGAATATTTAAATAAAAGAATATTCAGAATTGGAATGAGGCGTATGTTGTGCTTTATAGCACTTTTTTATTATATATGCGAGTTATTCGGAAAGGTTGGGTTTATACTCATTCTGAATAACTGATTCGACGATAAGTCGACGATGAAGATGGTGGTTGAAGACCGGAGGTCATCACATCATTTGGATGATTACCAATGTCTTGATTGGGATGTACACCCAAGACAAGGTAATAAGTGGTGATCGTCCAGATATACTTGGAGATCGACCGGATATGAGAGGACCTCTCTCATGTATTGGACATATGGGACGAGGAATAAGGTGCCTTTGGTTTTGTTCAGACCCAGAACGAACTAGTAAATGGATGTGTGTCTGACATTGGATTTTATTCTGTGTTGATTGATCTTTATTAAATATATATCTGTTTGGCGGCAGAGAATTCATTCTCTTGCTTTACGCCCTTCCCCGAGATGTACGAGCTCATAGGATATATATAGGTAGACATCAGTTGCATGTCATGAATTGCCTGTGTGGCATGCTAAGATGCAAATGATCAAGGCTTCTGTTGAAAAGCAAAGTCTTGTAGTTGATGATCAAAACACGACTTTAATATACCATAGCTTTGCATAGCGTTAATTCGCGAGCTTCACACCCCGGTATGAAACAGAAACGGGAGAGGATGGCCGGGAGGGAAGTGTGTTTCCTTCTAGCTAGGAGTGGTGTCAGGGTTTTGCAAGCCCAGACGTTTCACTTATGTGGATGATGGATAGCGAGGCGCCTCAGATATATCAGTTACTACGGAGTCGATGGATATTGATTCATCTGGCACATAGACGCCCCATAGGGCGGGGAAACGCATGTTTAGGGATTATGAATCCGCCATGCACTTAGTGTGGATCGACCCTGCATGTTAACTAGGGCACCCAGAGTGTGTAGCCCTGAGATATTGGCTAGAGTGTCCTGAAGCGGAAAGACGATCCCTAACCTTGGTTCATGATGGAAATCCAATTTCCAATACGTGACATTTCGGTTTTGATTGTTGAGCCTAGTATTAGCGACATAATAGATGGTACCCATGCCGCCTATGATTGATACATTTATATTTGAAGTTGTTTTATACACTATGCACTTATAATAGTATCAAATGATTTATTTTGAACGTACCAAGCATGTTTGGATATTATAAGGGAAACTCTATCCTCTGGCTTGCGTTGCATTGCGTGATGGGACCTGGGTCTTATAATAGCTTCATTTTTCAAAAAGCATTGCGTTGTTTGTTTTATGCACTAATATTCTTAGGAGTAAACCTGTTCCGTGTTATACGGCGTGGTCCCTTGATTTACTTTACTTTCAAAGTAAAGTTTTAAATAACTGTTTTATTTCTCACACCAGTCACCTGACTGACTTGTAGTTTGTTGTTTTAACCTAAAATATGGTGCCCCTATTTTCCACATGGGCAGCTAGTATTTTTGGTTTTGCAGACATTATATTCACATGATCCTGGTTTATAGCTGGAGCTATATTCGGAACACTCTGTATCCATTTGTCTCTTTCAGTTGTGTTACATATTATTTTCTACAGCATTGTAATTTGTAAATCTCTGATGTTTATCAAATGTATATTATTTGTTAATACTCTATATATTCTTGTACTTTGATGTAAATTGTTGTAATAAGCAATGAAATGTTCTTCTGTTTGTGTTCTCATTTGTCGTGTTCTCAGATAATTCGTTCTTTCTCTTCTCTTCGGAGACCGGGGAAGTTCGGGTCATTACAAATGGGGTCACGATCGCTCACGATGCTGAAAGGTACTCCATGAAGATGAACTATCTCACGAACATAAATTGTGGCCAACCACGATGTCGTCCTCTTAGTCTTAACTGGAATAAAGTGAGCACTGTTAACGAGTCTATCTACCACCACCCAAATACTGGTTTTGTCTTTCTTTGACCTAGGCAGACCATCTATGAAATCCATAGAGACGCTCTCCCATTTCCACCGCGGAACCTCCAACGGATGAAGTAATCCACCAGGCTTCTTTTGCTCAGCTTTGAACTTGCCTGCAAACTAAACACTGAGAAACAAATTCGGCTACATCTTTCTTCATCCCCACCCAAAAGAAAACCCTCTTCATGTCTCTATACATCTTGTCACCACCTGGATGAATAGTCTTCTTAGAATGGTGGGCTTCTTCTAGGACTTCCTTTATCAAGATTTCAGTTTGAGGAACATAAAGCCATCCATCTCGTCGCAATCACCCATTTTCATCAATGGCATATCTATTGAGGTGACTAGAAGTCTCCCCTCTTCTGAGCTTATCCATGATGTCTAGAATTTGTGGGTCACCTTGTTGCGAAGCTCCTATCTGGTCCATAAGGGTTGGTCGTATCTCCAAGGATGCAAACAAATCAGGCAAAACCTCAATGGAGATTCTAAAATGAAAAGCTGATATAAACTCCAAGTTCTTTCTTTCCACAAACAGAGGATTCAGGGCCACCCTCTGCCTACTTATTGCGTATGTCACCATATTGCCCTTGCCAGGGGTATAAGAAATCTCAAAATCATATGAAGCTAAGAATTCCATCCACCATTGATGCCTTAAGTTGAGATCCTTATGTTAGAATAGATACTTGAGAGATTTATGATCGGTGTATAACTTGAATCTTTCTCCAAGTAAATAATGACGCCACGTCTTCAATGCGAATGCTATGGCAGCTAGCCCTAGATCATGGGTAGGGTAGTTCTTCTCATGAACTCTCAACTATCTACCCCCATAATATATTACTTTCCCTTCTTGCATTAGAACCGCACCAAGCCCTGTACTGCACGCATCAGTGTAAACAGTAAACACTTTATTTCCATCAGGCAAGGTCAAGACTGGGGCTGTTATCAGAGCCATCTTCAGTCATTGGAAAGCAACATCACAGTCTATGTCCCACGAAAATGCCAAATTCTTCTTCACCAGCCTGGTGAGTGGGTGTGATATCTTCGTGAAGTCCTTAATGAACTTCCTATAGTGGCCTGCCAACCCAAGAAAGCTTCTCACCTCGATTACATTTTTAGGAATCTGCCAATCTTGCACTGCAACCACCTTCGCGGGATCTACAACTATCCATTCTTTAGAAACTACATGCCCCAAGAATCTCACCTCTTTTCTCCAAAAATGGAATTTGGAGAACTTCACTTTAAGCTGATAGTCACAGAGAGTTTTCAAAACTTCTCCCAAATGTTGTGCATGCTCTTCCTCGCTTTTAGAGAAGATCAAAATATCATCAACAAAGACTACAACAAATTTGTTTAGGAACTCCCGAAACACCCTACTCATCAGATCGACAAAATAGGCGGGTGCATTCGTCAGCCCAAAAGGCAATACTAGCCATTCAAAGAAGGCGTCCAGAGTTCTAAAATCAGTCTTATTTATGCTATCCTCAGGCATCCTCAACTGATGGAACCCCGTCGCCAAGTCCAACTGAGAAAATACCGAGGCACCAACAAGCTGATCAAATAAATCATTAATACTCGGAAGCGGGTGGCTATTCTTCTTGGTGAGCTTATTCAACTCTCTATAGTCAACACACAAACAAAGTGAACCATCTGTAACAACCCGTATTTTGAATAACAAGTTATAACATAAATCAAGGCAGAATTAAATGATAAAATCTGAATCAAGGGAAACGGGCTGTGCCATTACGTTCGTCTCGAAAAAATACGCAAAATAGAGTCCGAGTTTTCGAAAATCGGAGTCCGTATGACCAAGTTATGGCCCGTCAAAGTTTTCAGAAAATTTCAAGTTCAAATTTGAATTCAGAATTCAAATTCAGCTGAGCAGGATAGGCGGGAAAAGATCCCGCCACTCCCCAAGTCGACTGGGGAGTAGACTTGGGAGTCGACACACCCCAGGCTGTGTCGACTGCCCAGTCGACACCCCTGTCGACTTGGGTGGTCGGCCAGTCTGGCCTGGGTGCACCTGACTTGTTTCTCAAGACATGCTTTAGGGCTGGTGACGGATTTTAAAGGCTCAGATCTGAATTAGGGTTAATCCTATGGCCTAAACTAACCTAAACTTCTATAAAAGGACCCTAATACTTAGCCTAAACCATCATAAATCAAACCTACAACTAGATTATGCCAAAATGTTTAATCATGGCCTCCACCCTCTTGTCATAGTCTCCACCTTCATTCATATGAGAGTTCCTAAGCTTGTTTGAGAGTTTCTAAGTTTGATTCAAGGCTAAAGTTCAATCTTTCTTCATCAAAGCAAGGATCTTCTTCTTATTTCTCAAGGATTTCCATTGAAGCTTGTTATTTGGGGGTTTTTACTTCGTCTCAATCTTATTTTATTTGATAAGTCTTCATAGCATTGTAAGCCCTATACTACTCTTAGATTCTAACTATGAAGTTAAATATGACATGTTGCAAGTTTGAGTTTGGGCCTAAGTATGATTTGTGCTTTGATTCTATCATGTTATGCATAGATTTGTTCTATGCATGTTTGTAAAGCTATCACCTTGACTTTGTGCATAGAAAGCTATGAGCTTTGATTCTATCATGTTATGCATAGATTTATTCTATGCATGTTTGTAAAGCTATCACCTTGACTTTGTGCATAGAAAGCTATGAGCTTTGATTTGAAATGTTGCATAAAGCAACATAGAAACTCTCATAAACCTTATGTTATCTTGCATATGATGTTATATGCGAATCACTTGCTATCATCCTACGTCATTTATGACCATGTTTCATCTACTTTGCTAAAGTTGATATCATGCATGTTTTGAGGCCTATAATGTAATATGCAAGTTTATGAACACATTTGCCTCATATGCCACCATGTTTAACTTGTGGCCCAAACCTTATTAATTATGTCATGCTTCTAAGTTCCCTCTTTCGGATCTATTTGCGTTTATGCGAACTTACATACGATGGGGTTACGTTATGGGTAAACTAGAATGACATAAAAACATGACTTGAAAAGATGACATGAAATATGACATGTGATTATGCTTGAAACATGAACATGAACTTGGACATGACTTCTAGAAAACATGAGAATGGCCAACTCGAGGTTGGGTTGAGTTTGTAGCATAAATCTACCCGGAACCGACCGGCTTAACTAGTGGCTACAAGCAATAGGACCCAATGTGAGTAGTTGGTCATGTCGCACTTGAAACCCGAGGTTAGACTAAGTTGTGGTGTAAAGCTACCCGGACCCGCCCGGCTTAACTAGTAACCACAACAAGGTCTAATGTGAGAGGTTGGGTGCATTAAATTAATTAATGCCACATGATAGGGTTAAGTCATGGACCACTTGAATACTTAACCAATTAAACACGATGGGTTGATGGGGTTAAGTCATGAACATTGGGTACACTTAACCAACTTGATACTTGATTGGATAGGGTTAACCACGTTTAACCCGTTAGAAACCCTAGTTACGTGGTCCTTTTCACCAGTAACCCTCTTGATTGTATCATGATACCCTAGGGACTAGGCTAGGGTTGGGCACGATTACTGGGTTGACATGTAAGCGACCAAAACGACGGCTGAGTAGGTGCGCCGGTGTAGGTTCAGGCGGACTATGGTCGTGCACATAGTCCGGAGTTGAAAAAGCAGACACGGGCACTAGTAGGTTTAGATTGTGTGTGCTTGATTTGTGTCCGTGGTTGGCACCCTAGGGCCTGATACACCCTAGGGTGGACCTAGCACAGTTTGACTACACTTCGTGATTGGGCCGTATGACACCGACACTTGACGAGTTAGGCTTATAGGGAGCCGATCGACTAGACCGAGTAGTTGGACCTTGATTTAGGTCACCTCATGATATTGGGCCAGCTTTGGGCCAAGGGATCATTTCTTGTTTATACTTGAAATGGATAGGAATACTAGTACACACTTGGTGCAACTTAACCTTGTATATGCGATGCCACACTTGATCTATCTTGTTAACTTTTCACCATGCCAGTTATCACCCTGTGTTTCATCTCTGCTTTACATGTCCAGTTAACTTTATTAGTTTTTATACTAATAGTAGGTAGGACTTACCAGTCTTTTTGACTGACCCGTTTTCTTTCGCCTCTTTTCTTCCGTTCCCCCCCCCTCCTCCACCCGGTTTACAGGGTGGGAACACTGGTACCTAGCTTGGATCTTTAGCAGCTTTTCTGGATAGCTCATGTATGGTTTGGACTTGAGCATGCTATGGCTTTATCCTACTTTGGGGATAGTTACTTTAGGATTTTCTTTCCAGTTTTCAGTTTATGTTTCTAGACTTTGTTTGTGGAAAATAATGACCAAGTACTTTGATGTAACTTGACTATGGTTTTGAAATGTTAGTTTTTACCCGCTGCTTTATTTACTCTGTTTTTACTTATATGTTCTATCTTTTGATATCTGCATGCATGTTTACCTTGTTTAACGCCCCTCCAAAGCTAATGTGCTTGCAAGAGTGGCATTGGCGGAGGTGGAGTGTTACACCATCCGCCTTAGTTGTGAATACTACTAGAGCACCCCATTCAGATATGCTTCGTCTGATAAACCCTTTCTCAAGTAGCTCCCCTACTTGTTTACTCAGCTCCCTCCTTTCCCTTGGAGCCATATGGCGCACTGGTAATGCAACTGGCTTTGCATTATCCACCAGATATCTGCGGAAGTCGATCTCACGCCTTGGAGGTAAACCTATGTAGCTCATCAAAAACATCAGAATAATCTCGAACCACTGGAACAGATTGCAAATCATCTATGGATGCTTCTAGAGACTCTAGGAAGCTAAGCATAACAGACCCTTGGGGGTCACAAGAAACTTCGAGGGTCTTCCCATGACAAGTCAGGAGTCTAACAACCCTCCTCTCACAATCCAGAATGGTCCCATACGTGGTAAGGCAATCCATTCCTAGAATAAACCCATAGCCCATAAACACGAGCACATACGCGTCGCACTCAAACTCGATGCCTAACACAGATATTTTCAAACCCCAACAAATCATTGATAAATAAGTCAAACCGACAGTGGGGTTTGAAACAACTACGGGATCTACTACCATACTAGTAATTAAGTGCAGAGATATAACCATAGAACTAGATATAAACGAGTGTGAAGTGCCAGAATCAAAAAGTGTTCTAACTGGATGATTTGAAAGAGAAACTAAGCTTTCTACGGAAATTGTTCTACCACTTTCAGAAGCACTTATCGCAAGAGCATGCACCTGCCCTCCAGAAGTTCCTGCTCTTCGGCCTTGTCCTTGTGATCCCTGCTTCTTTGGGAACTCTTTAGAGAAGTTGCCGACCTCTCCGCAATTGAAGCAGTTGCTCTTCCTTCTCTTATAGACTTTGATCAAGTGACCTTCCTTTCCACAATTATGACATTTTCTCTTACGCTTGTCTTTATCATCCTTCCCTCCTTTCTTCTGCTGTTGTTGTTGTCCCTTCTTGGGCAACACCTTCCTATTCTGCGATGTACCCTCGGCTTTTGCTTCCTTCCTTTCTCCCTTGTCCTCCTTATGCATCAGGGACATATCAACAAGCTTTTAAAAAGTGGCCCTTTGAAATATGGGACATGTCTAAACCATGCAGAGGCTCATCTAGCCCTTTAGCAAACCGCAAAGCCCTTTTGTGCGGTGTATCCACCAACTCTAACCCGAACCTTACCAGCTGCTTGAACTTGTTCACATACTCCTTCACCGTCAAGTTTCCTTGTTTGAGTGCTAAGAACCTCCCCATCTGTATGCTTCTCTCAGCTTGGGAAAGAAATTTCATTTCGAACCTCTGTCTAAAGTCTTCCCATGTTTCCACCGGACATCCAGCTTGGGTGACTTCCTACCAAAATATGGCTTCGTCCTTTAATAGCCAAGCAGCTAACTGAATCTTTCTCTGATCCTCTACTTCAAAGATTACGAACAAGTCCTCGGTCTCCTTAAGCCAGTTCCAAGCTTCTACAAATGTCTCGTTCCCATAGAATGGCTTCCCTCCCATAGCACGGAAGTCCTTGTAGATCTTGGCGAAGTTATCTGCCCTTAGAGGGGGAGAAGGAGGAATGACTGGTGCAGCTGGGGGAGGAACATCTCTTTGGCCTTCGGCAGCGGCCGTGGCCTCCAAAACCTACGTAACCATCCAGGTATTGTGACGCACTCCGGGATATTAGGAATGTTTTGATCCCCAGACATGCTGAAAAAGGAAAAAGGAAGAAATTTAGATAAAGGACCAAAGGATATTACATATGGCTTCTTGGGGAATATTTCCAAAACAGACTTTTCTTTTTGAATATACTTTCTTCTAAAATATTTTCGAAAAACAAAATTTCAAAAATATTCACCTAATCTGGTAACCTTCAGCTCTGATACAAAGTGTGACACCCCACGTCCGTTAATGTCACTCACTATGGGAATGCATTAAGTTTCGTGAAGAGTTATAGCTAAACAGACACAAAATAATTACAGGACAAATTTAAATTTTTATTTCAAACATAAATCATAATGTCGTGGTCCATAATACCATACATTACAAAAACCATTACAATAAAATAACTTCTGTCTTGCATCATCAGAGTACATAAGAATATGAAAAACATAATTCCCCAATTTGAAAGAGTTAAGCCATAGTAGAGACAATAACTTGAGCCATACTTCAGAAGTATCTCCTAGCAAGATGATATCTGAGTCCTGACTAAGCCTGAGTGTTTCCTCCCTGAGATCCTAGGGGGAAACGGAAGAAAGAAGGAGAAACAAAAGGGTCAGACATAAAGTCTGGCGAGTCTAGTTACTTTTAGCTAGTAAATAAATAAAAGTAACATGATAGGCATACAAAGTGGATAAGAGAGATCACTACATAAATGGCAGGTGTGACAATGTAGACAAGGCAAGGTGTATGTGCTTCACTAATGATTACTCTGCACTATTGCTAGCAAAACTAAAATGAGATGATCCCTTCCACTATAAGTTGGTAGGCTTAGGGCATACGTCTGAGTGTACCCTAACTACTACCATAGTTGAATTGCTCCCTACTCCGTAGATATCCTGTGCTGGTCCCGCAGTAGGAAGTATCACTTCCTAAAGTGGCAACCCTTTAGATATGCACAACAATATCTACTGGTGTCACGGTCGTCTTATCCCCCTCTGCCCGGCTCATGCACGCACATGGCCCGGTTGATTTGCGCCGCCCACACCATCCATCTCGTTTGGATCTCTTATAATCAATCAGTAAGCGTGCCCCTTCTCCGCCTAGTACGAAGTTCATTATTTGATACCTACTCCGGGTTACTGACTGAAATGGGCCCCACACAATATGATACAATCTCTCCCGTTTTTCTTGTATCCCCACTAGGTTTTTCACTGACTATGTATACCCTTAGGTGTCTTTAATTACATAGCCCTTGTCAGTTATGCTTACCCTAAAGGGTGTCTTTAATTACATAACTTTATTATATTTTTCCATCGGTTATGTATACCACTAGTGTCTTTAATTACATAACCTTATTGGGTTAAGTTCGTGAGCCTATACGTAAATATTACCCACCCTCTATAATTCACTTAACCCACCCACTAGGGACGTCAATTTCTTACACGACCCAAAACACGACTCGTAACCCGCACGGAAAAAACCCGATCCGACCCGACCCATTTATATATGGGTCAATTTCGGGTCAACCCGCTCTGACCCGTTTAATAAATGGGTGAGTTACGGGTTGACCCGTGAACCAGTTTCTGACCCATCATAAACCGTTTAATATAAAACATACCAAGCCCAAGCCGTATAAAACCATTTGATGATCTACTGTTGTTGGTTTGTATTAATAACTATATCATGTATGTTTCCTTTTTAAGTGTTGTACTTTTAAGCAATGTATTATTCTATTTCAATATGCTTTTATTTTGCAAAATGTAGGTGATAAAAAGATTTCTGCAATTAAACAGGTCAAAATGGGTCAACCTGATCCGAATCGACCTGATTAGATAAACGGGTTAAGCGGGTCGGGTCGGGTCAACCCGTTTATAAATGGTTCGGGTTCGGGTTGGCATAATATGACCTATTTATTAAACGGGTTGACCCGACTCGTTTAAAAATTGATCCGAACCCAACTTGATCCGACCCAAACCCGACCCGACACGACCCATTGACAGACCTACCACCCACTACCCATCCAAATTTACTTAACCCTAACTTAAGTTCATAATCACACAATCCTTATGAATTAAATTATGTTAAGTAGTCCAATTCTTTACCATGTCCTTTTACGGTTTATAATGGGCTAGACCTCCCACATTAGGCCTACAACATGTAGATGTTGGATATGTCGGTCGGGTCCGGGAAGTCTTATTCCACAGTTGGGTCTAACCTCGTGTCTTAGCCCAATTCATATTTGCATACTTAGTCCTCTCACATTAGGTTCAATATTAGTGGCTGCTGGATATGCCGGTCGGGTCCGGGCAGACATCCACCACTAATGCAACCTAACCTCGTGTCATAAGTGCAATTACAATTCCTAATTTTAATTACTAGACATTCCATTTTTATCCAAATCTACCTATGTCATTATAGGTGATTATTTCTATGTTCCCTATTTGAATTATATGTCTAATTCATATAAACATTACACAAGTTATGCCAATTATAAATCCCTTTTCCCTGTTTCCTAATTAGCGTTTTTGCATGTATTTTTGCGGCATCTAGGCTATAAAGTAGCCTAGCCATAACAATGAAAAGGGAATATGACAAAGGAGATAGTTTCAACATATCTTGGCAAAACCATAAACTAGCATGATAACAAGGTGAATGGACATGTAATTAACATCATAACAAGGTGGACATAAAACTGATGAACTTGTGGCAACTATGATGTCAAAGCAAGCATACTGAGATCTAAATTAACCATTTAGAAGTCCAACTATTTAGATCAAGCATAGTTAGGGTGAATAGTAACATGTTTAGATCTAAAGATGGCTTCAAATGTCAAGTTTACAACATATCCAAATTGATCACAATTTGACAGGTGAAAGGTGATTTACATAAAGAACTAGATCCAACCAATGTTACGGCTGTCCAATTTAATAGATGTACATTCACCACGATATAGTAACAAGTCAAGATCCACATAGGAAACATAATAGAATAACCACAATTGTATTAGATCTAGAAAAATAGATCTATCATGTCATAGTATAGGGTTTAACACAAGCATAGAACCACATTTACGACATATACAATTCACAGTCTTTCACAATTTACTTTTATTTATCTAAACCTAAAAGCAACTAGAAACTCACAGCATTAGGTTTAGAGAATTGAGAAAGAACGGATCTTGAATTTCGGAATTTGATTTGCAAAGTATGTTAATGTAGAAAATGGTTCTGTTTCAGTTCGCAACCTGACAGCATATGGCCTCCATGATTTCCAACGAAGAAAATAAGAGAATATGATACATATATATAGCTGCCAGACCCCCTGAAACCGAGTGCCACCTCAGCTCTAGGGGTGTCGACACCCCTATGGGTGGGTCGACCCCCTAGAGCGGAAATTCTGCCGCTATTTTTCAATTTTCGAATTTGAACTGTTCTGGATAAAATTCTAACTCATCTCTAACTCATATGTTTATACATAATATTTATGCGCGTATACAAACTTAAAACTCTCATAACTTCTTCATACGGTGTCTGTTTTACACAAAACAAATGTATATCTTGACCAGAATTTCGAGATGAACGCAATGGTGCAATCCATTTCCTCTAATTCTATATTTTAATTTAATTACTATTTAATTTATTCTCTTTAATGTCGTTAAAAATTCGGGGTGTTACATGTATTTGTTTTCTTCTCTACATTTATCTCTTCACCATGATTAAACCATTCACCATCAATGTATCTAGGATCCATTCCTTTTATAATTAAATGGTCAACAATAGTTTGGTCATCATGGCGACTACGATTCTCACAGTCTTTGCAGGGGTATAACATTTTTTCTACATTTCTTACCTTCCTCTTTGCGTCATGCACAAAATTCACTGCCCCTTGTCGGTACTCTATACTAGTTCTATGACTGAAGTAAAAAACATAAAAAATTTAGTTTTAATATTAGATTATATGTTCTAAATCTCAACATATGTATTAAGTTAAGCATTATTTTATCACCTGTTTAAAAAAACCCAATTTTTTCCATCATCGACTTATGAAGGCAAATAAGTTTCCAATCTTTGATGTATAAATTGCTTATTTGTTGTTAGAAAAAAAATAACTATATGTTGATGTTATTACCCAAAAAGACATTGAAGCATCTTATAAATGATGCACTAACTACCTAATTCTACTTTAGAGAATCTGTTATATGTTCAAATACAAATCCACCAGGAACAATTATAAGAGAGAAGGAAAAGAAGTTCCAACACTACTATTATCTAAAATTTTATATATTATGTGATTTGCTTTACTGAAGCGCGCGTACGAAGCGTGCGCTTCACGTTTGCGCACTGCGCTTATGTTCCAATCATGGTGCTTCGGTGCGCTTTTCGCATTTAATAACATTGGGTACCTGTACTATTATCAGTTATAATAGTACAAATCTCCATTCAAATACTAAATAAGTGTGCTCATTTAAAGATGACAGCAATCAAGCAAAATGTTATAGAACCATATAGGAATATCTTAACTGCAAAATGTTACAGGAGATTTGAACAAGGCCAAGACAACTGAAGAGAATTATACAATTACATATTGCGTAGAACCATATTGGATAAAGCCATAAAGAGCAAGCAAAGGTTTGAGACATGAGTATCTTATCTACCAAAGGCTTTGCGTGATTTAAATATGGCCAGTGAGCCAAAAAAATTAGAAAAGGGCAAACTCCATAATATCTCATTTACAATTATAAGGCCAGAAGGAGCCTGTAAGAAGTACGGGTTTGGATCGTCAATGCCTAGGACGAGGCAAAAGTAGGAAAATTGTTAAGGCTTAGCTATGCAAAAGTTTAGAAGGTGGTGCCTGGTTAATTACTTTTATTAAACGAGATATATCAGAAAGCCGTAGAAATTGGCCACAATATTCAAAATATGAAATTTAGAAAAAATCCTAGATTCACATATAAGACATAGTATCGATTAGTGTGACTGCGTACCTGTGCAGTTAAAGCGCTTAGCGGTTCCATAGCGGCGAAGGTGTAAAACGGTGTAGCGGGGATAAAGTGGGGAAATAGCGGGGATATAGAGGAGGCACAAAAAGGTTCATTAGATGTAAAATCAAATATTAGAAAAGTAGTTAATCATCTTTCTCATGTTATATGTGTGCAAGAAACTAATATTAATTAATCTTATATAAGAAAATCAAGGAATATCATAGTTACGCATGCTAAATTTGATGAATGTAATTTATTATTACCATATATTAGGCACTAATGCCTTCAATTTAGTCATTTACGCTAACTTTACTAATTTTTTTGAAACAAGAACTAGTCAAATCAAGCTTTATATTAATATTGCTAAAGCGGGCGCTAATAACAGTTGATTTAGCGGATGCAGCGGAAAAAAACGGGGCTAAAATTGAATATACTATTCATCAATGCTAAATTGAAATAGCGTAGCGTTTGAAGAACACTATGGGCTATAGCAGGGATACTATGGGGCTTTAGCGGGGTTTTAACTGCATAGCTGCGTATGCCACTACTTATACCCATGTACACCATACATGATTTCATCAGCGTATTATTGTACATTAACCAGATCTCACAGATCCTAGATTCACATATAAGAGAGGAAAATTTGTCTATTCAAAAATCCTGAATGGTTTTCACGTCTCATTACTCCCCATAACTAAATAAAATTCCATCACATCAAAAGCGTACAACATAAAAATAATCTATTAGAAAAGCATTCAAATAGAACATGAAAATCAAGTAGTTATAATATAAATGAGCCCTAGCAAGAGGAAATGAGAAAATGACATAATACAGAATTACAGATTAATGAGCGATTGCAATTAGGTTTATTCAGCTATACCATCGAACCCTAGCAACATAGGAGATGAGAAAATAGCATGCATTCAAATATTTCATACACAATCCGGATAGAATCATAAAATCGAGTTAAAGAATTCATACCAAATTAACCTATACCGTAAGCAAATATTTTTGCTGGCTTCCGCGATGTTGTTGAGAGAAGTACAATGGAGTTGACGATGACATGAGGAACGTTAATCGGTGTGATTTCTTCGGTAGAGAGCGATTTGGGGGAAAGAGAATTTTTCGGCAGAGGGATTGGGGGGGAGGGGGAAGGAGGGTTAAAATTTTCGAAGTATGAGAGGGATAGGAATAGGAAGTAGGTGGTCACTTTTTTTTACCACGCGGACTAATTTTTGTTAGGCGGGGAGATGAATTTTTTTTTGCTGTGTTAATAATAGGAGTGAAAACACTTTTTCTTGCATTTTAGAAATAAATGCCACTGATTTTTGCAACAAAAAAATCATTTTTCTTGTAGTGTTGGGAGCCTCATGAAGTTGGTTACCAGCAATGATCTGAAGAGGTACAGGATTATTGTCCACTCTCATATACTCCTCAGCTTTCTTATAGAACTTGTCAAGCGTATTTGGTTCCTTCATCTTTATCCATCTCTCGAATTCGCTTGTTTTGTCTATAGCGTCAAGTAAAGCCCTGAGGACTATGTGTGGCTCTGGATTCCTTACTTCAGACAAGGCAACATTGAATCGACTAAGAAAGGCTTTAATAGTTTCCCCTGGCTTCTGTTTCATTGCCGAGAGCGTTATAACATCCTTGGCTTTGGTAGTATACAAGCGGAACTGCTCCTTGAATTTTTTGGTCATGTCAGAGAATCGGTCTATGGACTTAGGTGGCATCTTTGTGAAACATAATGACGCAGCACCTTCTAAGTAGAGGGGGAAGTATGTGCATCTCATCTTGTTAATTGCCTTAGCTGCATTCATATGCCACTCGTATTTGAACAGAAAGTAGTCAGGATCAACCAAGCCGTTGTACGAAGACAGGGTTGGAGGATTGAACTTCTGAACACTCTACTTCAAGGATTCTTTCGGTGAAAGGAGTCCTAACAGGAGAGAAGTCCCATGATTTGTTATATTATATCCTAGATGTATTCTTCAGTGTTATGACGCTCTGCGAAGGTGAGCTCTTTACCAAATGTTCGTTAATGCAAGCGGTTTCTTAGGTCCTTTACCTTCCCGGTGAGGAGGTTCCCCCGTGACGGGACTAGTAGCCCTTCGAGCTTTTCCTTCGGATTGATTTTTAGCTTTCAGTTTTAAGCCCTCGACGTTAGCTTCGTCCTTGTCCCTCAAACAATCATTATTGTGTTCCATGTCGTTGTTGCGGTTAAAATCAGAAGTGGAAGAATTGTCATTTTCTTTGAGATCAACATGAACTTTCGAACGTACTGGATTTGGTCAAGCATTAAGGATGGCGTCAAGTTTATCTATCATAGCTTTAGTAGAAGCCTCCACTCTTTGGTTCACATTGGCAACAACGACATTCAACTCGTTTTTAGTTACACCGGCTCCACTTTCTGAGTTTTCACCAACTTCAAAGCGGTTGGTAAGCGGTGTTTCTTCGTTAGTAACATTATTGGTTTCTACCATGACTTTACTAGCAGTCTTCTTGGATTTAGCCATAATTTCGGAGAAGGATGTGGTTTAGAACTTCAATGAAGTCTGTTAACCTTAGGAGAAGTGTGAGAGAAGGAAGTGCTAATGCGGCCTCAAGGTGGGCGCCAAATATTAAAACCAAAATTTGATGTTAATACCAAAGGTGTTATATGAACACTTCAGCAAACAGTTAGATTAGAATACGGAGCCACGTAATCACAAAATAAAGAGCATAAAATGAAGAATAAGGAATTTTTTATAGTGGTTCGATCTAAAATAGATCTACGTCCACTTTTGAATCACTTCTCATTATGATACTTTGTATTACAACATACATGAATTATATCATATTGTTCATTTCTCGCTTTTCTCTCTTTCTAGGGTCTAAATTACACTTGAATTGGCAAATGAATTGGATAGATCTCTTGCTTTTTGATGGTGGATGTATGATTTTTCAATCGCTTAGGCATTTTGATGCTCTTCCATAATTTTATATGAATTTTGTGCTGGATCTGAACTTTAGAGAGGATTAATAGCAGTTAGAGATCACTTGAATCGTGTTAGAGAGATTTTCCATGGCGTATGAAGGAGATTAGAGAAGCTTTGATTGAATTGGAGAGAACTCTAATGTTGATTGGAATAGATTTGATCTATCTGATGTTGAAGAGAAGTTGTTTGACACTTGGAAGCCATTAATGAAGTTAGAAGAGAGCTTCAAATTTGGCGGCACTTCGTGGTAGGAATTAAATTTGGTCCCCTTCAATAGTGGAGAAATGGGGTATTTATAAGAGGTGTTGGAGCAGAGTGGCAAGGTCGTAATTATGTGTCCGACATCTTTAAGTCGTGACCGACTTGACTTATGTTGCACTAACGACCTAAGAGACCCACACGTGAATGGCTTGTCATGCTTATGAACGACCTACTCTGTGCTTTACATTTTAACGACCTGGTATGCTTGTTTCTAACGGTGAACGACTGGCCACCCCTTATAAAAGCAATGACTTGGGTCTATATATAAGCACACGATCTAGAGAGTAAGAGAAGAGACAGCTGGCAGCTTCCACTTTACAGCTGGTACTTGCGGGATAAAAGCATTAATGAGATAAACATGCACACAACTTTATTCTGGCTTGAACCATACCCAGCTGTTTACAGTTGTCTCTTGCCTCCCATGACCTAAAATAGCGACCTAAATATCATTTGCAATACGAATACTCTAGTATTTTGCGTCCATGAAGTGTTTATACTATTGTAATTATCCCATGTTATTCCACATGTTTCCTTCTTTAACATAGATGCAAAAGATCCCATATTTTAACCTACCACGTGTATATTTATATGGCCTAATGGAGACGGTCTAAATACATACGATCCAATTAAAAAACATGAAGCACCACTCAAACACGCTGATGTGGCTTGTGTACTAGAATGATCTGAAAAAAATGTGGAACAACATGGACGTCTCTAAGATAGAATGACCTAAACGCATCTTATACTGTGCACGAGGTAAACCATCTCGATGACCTACTTGGTGAGCAAACGACCTATGATGGCAGAACGACCTACTTAGCTGGTGGTCTTGAGACGATGACCCAAGCATGTACCATTCGCTCGACTTGACTGAAAATGCTGGAACGACCTGAATAAAGGTGTGCAAGCGACAACCTATCATATATAATCTATTTCCTACATCATATCATGCCACTGTCATATACACGACCTCATAGCTGAATAGGCTTTATGATATGAATTATAAGCTTTATGCAATCAATACTTTGAATGACCTGCCTCTTACCTATTTGAGTACGTAATGACTTGATGGCGAGAGAACGATCTGTTTGCTGGCATTTACTTCATTTCTATTCTATTCAGAAGTGGATGTTAATATACTATATACTACTATATAGCTAAAAATATAATATTCAAGTACGTTATATTTTTAGCTTATACTCTCTATTCACATTGGTTAATCGTATAACCAAGACACTCATACCAAATGTGATGACCGTCCCCTATCAAGAATGAATTGAGACATAAGAAATGCAATTAGGAATAATTCCTATTCGAAAGTGGTTAGAGAAGGAGGTGAATCGGGAGTTGCTACACAAAATTACCAAGCACTGTTAGAGGTGGCATTAATGATGAAGAGAGCTCAATCCTTTCTTGAGGTAGTAGTAGATGAAGGCAGTGCTCACGTGCAAGCATTTAGGATTGATTTTCTGAGTCCTGTAAGAATTACTCTTCTTTGGAGGTAAGCCATTTGTTAGGACTGAGTCTGCTACTAAGGTCCAAGACTGATTGGATATTTGTAGTTGCATCTTTAGTAATCTTTGAATAAATGATGCCATAAAAATGAAGTTTTCTTTTAAGAATCTACTAGAAGGGGCTATGAATTGGCAGAACACCATAACCATTAACACTCCGGACGTTCATATTTCATGGGATCAGTTAAAAACCTAGTTAGAAGATATGCCCATTGCTACTATTTAGAAGTTCATTATATTTAAGAGATTTGCAGAGCTGAAGCAAGAGCGCATGTTTATTACTGAATATACTGCTATGTTTGAGTCCCTTTCAAAGTATTAAATGTCGTTTATAAATACTCCTATGAGGAGGAATCAAAATTTATTTTGGAGTTGGATAGGTACTTAAAGGAGAATTATGTCAGCCATATTAATGTGCTGTTTGAGAAGCTAGTTGAGAAAGCACTTCGACATGAGAACTTGTACGGAAAGAGTTATATTATTATTGTTAGTATTGTGAATAAAGAAGAACAAAAGGCACAGCAAGGTGATTGAGGTAAGAAGAAATGGAGTGATAACGGAAAATGGTAGCAGCAAGGCAAAGGAGGATAGAAAAGGAATAGAGGAGAAGTTGTTTGTTATAATTGAAATGAAAAGGGTTATTATTTTAAGTGTAAATCTATTAAAATGGAGAAAGTTTTTTAATTATAATAAGTCTAGGCATTTGAAGATGAACTATCCATAACCTACTAAGAATAAATAAATTCATAGAGCATATCTTTAAATGTTATACCTACTTCTTTTATTGCTCATACTACTAAGAATAGGGATTAAAAAAAATTCACAGTGCAAGGTATACTTTCTATTAAATATGTTTCTATTAGATTTGTTTGATATAAAAACCTCACATCTTTTCATATGTAGTTATCTAGTATGCAGATTAGACTTGAAACCTAAAATAACATATAGACTATTAACTATGACTAAACTTGTAGGTGGGTCTACTTTTCTCTATTTTAATTTTTTATGCATTAATGTATTGAGTTATGATTTTTTTTTTGTGATAGTATTATTTTTAATTTAGACGAATTTGGTATTATTTTGTGGATTGTTTTTTTTAAATGCAATGAAGACGAACTCATTGTTAAACATTTATTGTTACCCTAAAAGAAATTTTGTTGTAGTACTAAAGAACTCATATAGATCTTTATTTAATAAACATTTTAAGTTCTAAAACAGTAAGCACCAACGTTAAAAGTTAGACGCTTCTTTAAAGCATCTAACCAATTTCACACTTGGAAAACCGTATGACAGGCATTTTCATCTCATTTTTTGAGCAATAAAAAACTGAAAATATTCCTTTTTTCTTCAACACAAGACTCTTGAAGTAGTTTTTTTATCGTTCATTTATTCTTGTTTGTGATTGTAGTATACCATTTTTTACATGCAACTTCATAAGTGAGATGTGTTGCGCTTTTATCCTATTTATACAGCTTCTGATGTTGCAGCGCAACATTATTATTTGATTGCTGCTTTGGATTTTGATGGAGAGTTGTTTGCTGAATTGTGTGGAAGTAGCATTGACCATCTGTCAGGTTTTATTGCAACGGCAAGGTCCATGTGCTTGTTTATGTTCTCTTTAATATCAATGCAAATACAGACCCTATCCAGTTTCCTGTATTGAATCTTAGAATAATAGCTATTCCGTATATAAAAAAACAAACAATCACAAATGCATGGGAAAATACAGTGTTTAAAGAATTAAACGAAGTTTAGAAAGCAAGGATTTGTCACAAATGCATGCATGTCCTACACATTCGAAATTTACTTTAGATTTTTGACAATCAAAGGTTAAGTCAGATCATAACATGTACTCCATATGAAAATTCTGTTTAGAACATTAGAATTCAATTATAATTAGAACATTAGAATTCGATTACAGCTTGCGTTACACTCTTCTCTGTTTCAAATGTGCAATTGTAATGACCCAAGGATTTTTGGCCTAGAAAATCGACATAAATACATTTACCGTTACTCATACCGACATTCCAAACGCCGAAAACACTGGATGGTAATTAGAAAGAAATTAGAGGGTAAGATAAGAAAGAAAGTTAGAATAGAAGAAGAAAACGAAGAAACATGTGACGGCCCGCCCCGCACCAGCCGGCATTTCCTCCGAAAATGTGCTGTACACATGTCCGACTAGCACAGAACGGTCGTCAGAAGAAAAGAAAGAAGAGAATGAACTAATCAAGAACCTGTAGAATGTCTCACAGCGCATGGAGTAAAATATAATAATAACATACTTGACATAAAACATGTGAGACAGTGCATAAGCTGATAACTAAAACCAACATCAACATCAGAGCAGCGGAAATCCAAATACAGCTTATTACAACTTTCCAAATTTACTGTCTCTAAACAAAAGAAAGCTAAAGTAGAAGATGCACTACTAATGCCCAAGCGGTGATCTTCAACAACACAGGGAGAATATTATATATATATATATATATATCATACGTGGAAGCCTCCTGCTCATCTCCGGATCATCTACCCGTACATCACCAGCTAACCTGTCTCTAGTCTGCTCGTGTGAGCACCCATAGTAATAAGAAGAGACATAAAACTCTGGGTCAGACAAAAAGTCTGGTATGAGCGATAAGCATCTAAACAGAACAATAACAGGTATACTAAACCATACCTGAACCTGGACCTGCAACCAAAGAGTTAGCACTACATACCGTACAGTACTCTAAGGTGCCATTTCAAATAGTGTAAAGAATACGGGGGTGGGGTGTGCATGTCATAATGATGGCAAACAAATCAAGCATTGCAACCATCCTCACATCTCTCACTCAGTGCGTAAAGCGTACGATGTCCACCACTGACAATCACTAGACCCATCGAAGTAGTGGCAGAGTTCAACTTGTACAACTACTGCTAATACCAAGCTTACCACATGGAGTCATGACCAAATCTTTACAAAAGACCCCACTTCATTGGTCTATAGCCCTTTAGTCGTACCTAGGCCACTGCGGCCCTGAATCCGTTCACGTACCTCCCATACATAGTGATCCAAAGTCATAGACATCGACTGCCCCTTGGCACACGTCCCGCAGCAAAGCCCAATCATGAAGGTCACTCATTGGCTCCCAACTGGGTCCTGAGTCAAAGCTCCTCATTTGGACTTCTTTTGCATCTCGGGTTTTGATAATTGGGGTTGGTCTTCAAAAGAGTCGTCGCGTAGAAGAGATGGAAGTTCAATTCAGCTTGGCCCAATCTGTTTCAGTCGGTTCGGTTCGGATAAATCTTCTCCAGGCTCCCCATTCGGTTTGGTTCGGGTGCCACGCTCCATTCGGTTCGGTTCGTCCCTCCTGCTCCAGCTTGCCTGCTCCAACCCGATCCCCCTCGCTTGCCTTCTCTGATCCGATCCCGCTCCCTAGCCTACTCCGATCCGATCCTGCTCCATAGCCTACTCCGATCCGATCCTGCTTCATAGCTCCGATCCGATCCTCTGTCCAACTCCAACTCTAAGCAGTGGCCTTCCTTCTTGCCAAACTTCTTTTGTGCCAGATTCCTGTTCGGGTCAGATTCCTTGCCCAGCTCTCCGATCCGATCCGAGCCCATACCCGATCCGATCCGAAACCCTGCACAACTTTCTGCAACTTTTTCCAGCAACTTGTTTACGCCATTCGACGACGTTTTTGACCAATCTAACTATCCTAATCAACCACAAATCATTCCAAACAGTCATAGCAACATAGCAAACTAACTACAAACACCAAAACAATGAATTTACATGTCAAAATGGATCAAATATACCCAAAACCCCATATTTTCCCTTAAACATGTTTAAGCAAAACTAATCATAGGGTTAACAAAACTTGACCAAATTAAACCAAATTTCTACCAGAGGCATAAAATATTATTTTCGAATTAATAGATATTTTTCCAGAATTTATTAGTGAATAAATTCGCTAATCTTCACTAATTACCCTTAATTAACTGTAATTAGTGTCAAAACAATGCTAATCACTCACCTTGGCCACAAATAAAATTCTCAGAACTCAAACCTCGCTGATTTGGGTGAATACTGATGTCTAACAGCAGCTCTAACCTTGCTTTCGTGTTTTCTCTCCTTAATTTGATGTAGATTAAGCCAAAACTTGATTAGAAAGTGATTTGGGGATGTTTCTAGATGTTGGCGGCCATTGTTAGGGTTCAAGAATGAAAGTGGCGGCTGGAAAATGAGGGTAAGGTCGTTCTCTAACTGATTTCAGCCTCCTCATAACCCTAATCCAGAAATCCCCCATTGGGCCTAGCTGTTAGTAACCCGGTTAAGCCCAATTAAGCTGTTTTTCACTATCTGAAACTTGTTTCAGCCATATCTCCCAAACGGTGAGTCCGTTTGGCTAATGTGACCACTCTACGGAGTTGTAAATCATCATCCGGAGCCAATGGAAGTGGTTTTAGGTCAAAATTTCTTTCTAGTCAAAAGTTATGGCCAAAACAGTTCCAACTGGGGGTAAAATGGTCATTTAAAAATTGGGAAAAATCATGAACATGGGAAATGACCCCAATAGTTGTCTCCCAAAGTTACATGACAATACGACTTCGTATGTGAAAGAAATAAATATCCTACGATCCTATGATGCGTAGAATACGGGTCGTTACACTCTCCCCCCCCCCCCTTAAGAAATTTCGTCCCCGAAATTCCTAAGCCCAAAACATACAAAGGCCTAACAGCCACATACAACAATCAAACATGTGAAACAAGCAAACATGCCTATCCTAGCATGCGGAAAACTAAATCGAAGTTAAAATCTTACCAGGCGAAGAGTTTTGGATATCTTTCTAATACTCTCCTCTGTCTCCCAAGTACAGTCATTCTCGTTCTCGCCCCACTGAACCTTGACTAGCTTCACCGTATTCCTTCGAAGTTGCTTCATATCGTGCTCGACAATATGGATCGGCTTGCGGTTCCCAACCGCCTCGGGTTCTACTTCGAAGTCCTCTAACTGATCAGGTGAAATAGTCATATCTGAGTCGTGAACGAACTTCCTTAGTTGGGAAACATGAAATACATTGTGAACTCCCGCCATCTTCTCTGGTAAGCCAACTCTATATGCCAAATTCCCGACTAGTTCAAGAACAGGGAATGGGCCAACAAATCTTGGTGCTAACTTGCCTCTCCTGTTAAATCGTATCATGCTCTTCAACAGAGAAATCTTGACAAACACCAAGTCACCAACGGAGAATTTTAAGTCACTTCTCCTCTTATCAGCATAACTCTTCTACCTATCTTGGGCAGCTTTCATTCGTTGTTGAATGATTTTGATCGTATCTGAAGTTTCCCTCACCACATCTGGTCCAAGCATAAACTTCTCGCCAGTCTCTATCCAACATGATGGTGAGTTGCACGGTTTTCCGTACAAAGCTTCATATGGAGCCATACCGATACTGGATTGGTAGCTATTATTATATGCAAACTCTACTAGATGCAAATGGTCATCCTATGATCCACCAAAATCCAATATACATGCTCTCAAGAGATCTTCCAAAATACGATTCACCCTCTCCGTCTGACCGTCGGTCTGAGGATGATATGCGGTACTGAGATGTAATTCTGACCCAAGAGCCTCTTGTATGCTCATCCAAAACCCACTAATAAACAACGGGTCTCGGTCACTCACAATGCTTTTAGGTACTCCATGAAACCTCACTACCCACTTCATATACAAGTCTGCTAACTTAGCTGCCGTTCTGGTCGATTTGACTGGTATAAATCTTGCACCTTTTGTCAGTCGATCCACAATTACCCAAATGCTATCATGTCCCACTCTAGTCCTTGGTAAACCATCGATGAAATCCATTGAGACTTGCTCCCATTTCCATTCGGAAATTTCTAATGGTTGCAACAACCCACTAGGCTTCTTTTGCTCGGCTTTAACTAGCTGGCAATTCATGCATTTGGATATAAACTTCCCAACGTCTCTTTTCATCCCTTCCCAGTAGTAAGTCTGTCTCATGTCTCGATACATCTTATTACCACCGGGGTGTATAGTCAGTTTTGAGTGATGACACTCTCTAAGCACTTCATCTCTCAGTCCATTGATATTGGGTACAACTAGTCTTCCATCCTTTCTAAGCCATCCATCTCGATCAAGCCCATATTTGTTCATCTCCTCATCGATACCCATCTCTAACTTGGAGATGATCTCCAATAGGTTAGGATCGTCCCTCTGACTAGATCCTATCCGCTCAATCAAAGTGGGTCTAATCGTCAAACTTGCTAACATTTCTGAATCCAATTCGCACTTTGGTTTGAAATCATACCCAGCGATGTACTCCAGTTGCTTCCATTCCAGAAACATAGCCCCTAAACTGACATGTCTTCTACTCATTGCATCAGCCACCGCATTGCTCATTCCAGGTGTATACGTGATGTCGAAATCATAGGAAGCTAAGAATTCTAACCACCTCTGCTGACGGAGATTCAGATCTTTCTGAGAGAAGATATACTTTAACGACTTATGATCGGTAAACAACTCAAATCTTTCTCCCAAGAGATAGTGTCTCCATATCTTCAATTCGAACACGATCGCTGCCAATTCCAAATCATGGGTAGGGTATCTTCTCTTGTGCGGTTTCAATTGCCGACTTGCATAAGCTACAACCCTACCGCCTTACATCAATACAGCACCTAGTCCAGTACCACATGCATCCGTATATACCGTCATCTCTTCATTCCCCTTAGGAATGACTAACACTGGTGCACACGTCAGCTTGTCCTTTAGACTCTTGAATGCATTCTCACACCTTTCATCCCAGACGAAGGCCTGATTCTTCTTAGTCAACTGAGTCAACGGTGTTGCTATCTTGGAGAAGTCCTGGATAAACTTACGATAATATCCAACTAATCCCAAGAAACTTCTTATGTCCGTTGCATTCTTGGGCGTAGACCAATCTTGTACCGTAGCCACCTTCGCAGGATCCATGGCGATACCATTCTCTGAAACAACATGGCCCAAGAACCTCACTTCCCTCCTCCAGAAGTGACACTTAGAAAACTTTGCTTTCAATTGGTGTTTTCTCAACACCTCCATCACTATTCTTAAATGTTCCTTGTGTTCTTTCTCTGTCCTCGAATAGACCAAAATATCATCAACAAACACAAGGATAAACTTATTCAACTGATCTCTGAATACCTTATTCATAAGATCCACAAAATATGTTGGGGCATTGGTCAGCCCGAACGGCATGACCAACCACTCATAAAATCCAGACGGCGACCGAAATGTCGTTTTAGCTATACTCTCAGCTTCCACTCTAAGCGGATGAAAACCTGTCGCGAGATCCAACTGAGAAAATACTCTCGCGCCACTCAACTGATCGAACAAATCATCTATCCACGGTGGAGGATACTTGTTCTTCCTCGTCACTTTATTCAACTCGCGGTATTCTACACACAAACGAAGGGAACCATCCGCCTTGGTAGCAAACACAACTGGTGCTCCCCATTCAGAAACACTCCTTCTGATAAATCCCCTCTTCAAAAGATCGCTGACTTGCACCCCGAGCTCTCGCTGCTCCCTTGGTGCCATACGACGAAGTGGCATCACTATAGGTCTGCCATCTTTCACCAAATCAATACGGAACTCAATCTCTCGATGTGGTGGAAGCCCGGTCACTTCTTCGAAAACATCCGGATACTGGCCAACCACGGGCAAACCTGACAACTATGCCGAATGTCAAGGGAGTTTAGAAAACTAGCCAATACCCCCTCACTGGGTAGACCACCAAACACTATCCTCCGCCCATCATCCGCCCTAGCTGTCACCAAAAAGCTCTCACAGTCTACCACCACCCCGTATCTTTGGAGCCAATCTACTCCCTAAATAATGCCAAACCCAGTAAAGCCCAAAACAAAGCAATCACAAACATGCATCCATGACTTGATAAGACCACATTATGACAAATCATGCTAAGGCTAGTCGAACCACCAATCGGGTTCGTCACTACTAAAGGTCTATCGACAATCTCGGGCTCCAATCCCAACCTATCTACCAGGTCACTAGATATGAAAGAACTGGAAGCTCCGGTATCAAACATAACTCTAACAGGAACATCATAAACAGAAAGTGTACCTTGAATGACGACATTCTTTCCCTTCTCCGCCGCAGTTGGGAATTTGACGAAGAAGGAATAGCATTAAGGGCATATGCTTTCACCATTTGCTTTTCTTTAGGGGGTTGCGGACACTTGTCCTTGTGATGTCCCATTTGGCCACAGTTGAAGCACTTCCTATCCACTGGCTTGGCCCGACAATTACTAGCATAATGACCCTTCTTACAACAGCTGAAGCACTCAACATCTTGCTTATTCTTTTTCTTCTGACCATCCTTAGTCTGATTCTGCTTTCTCTTATTCTGGGAACCACCCTTGCCTCCACCACTTGCTTATGGCTTTGGCTCCTCTGCAGATGCAACCTCAGTCTTCGGCTTAGGGTAGAGACTTTATGACCTCAATGCTTTCCCCACAATCTATTCAAACGTCTCATCGATGTGGTTAATAAGCCTTTCCCCCAAGTACTGATCCAAATCAGTTATGAATTTCTCATTCTTCTTCTCGGCGGTATCAATAAGAGATGACCCATACTTCGACAAAGTGTCGAATTCAGCAATATACTCCGAGACAGCTCTGCCATTCTGCTTGAGCTCCAAGAATTTCTTGAACAGCACTGACTTCTGAGCAGCTGGAATGAACTTCTCGCTAAAGCGAACCTTAAACTGCTCCCAAGTAATCTGATCTTCGGGAGTAGCTTCCTTTATAGCATTCCACCAATTCATTGCCCGCCCTTGCAGTTGACGGGACGCTAGCTTTCTCTTCATCGCATCCTTGATACCCAAATCCTCGAAGATACGTTCGCAACTATCCAACCAATCCTGAACATCCGTAGCCGACTCCGTTCGATGGAACGGCTTCCCACCAAGACTAGTATAATCCTTATTCAGCTTGGCGAAGTCGGCCCTCTGTGCCTGCACTATTGGGCCACCACCATTACCACCATTAGGAGCTGCCCGCTGTACATCCCTAATCATCTCTCTCATGAGGTCAGTAAACATCGTCCTCATGTCAGCAGCATTCCCATTATTGGCCCCTCTACGGGTACCTCTAGCATATCGGCTCATCGTCAATCTGTAAAAAGGAAACGATTAACGACCCCATAGTGGTGCTAGTGCAGTACGACTTCATCCTTATACTAGTAATAGTACATATATAGCTTTTGAAAACCAAAGTAATCACAAATACGCTCTCTCGTATACGTATACTATCTCTTCCTGATAACTTCCCTAGGTTAACTACGCAACCTCACTCTGATACCAAGTGTGACGGCCCGCCCCGCACCAGCCGGCATTTCCTCCGAAAGTGCGCTGTACACATGTCCGACTAGCACAGAACGGTCGTTAGAAGAAAAGAAAGAAGAGAACGAACTAATCAAGAACCTGTAGAATGTCTCACAGTGGATGGAGTAAAATATAATAATAACATACTTGACATAAAACAGGTGAGACAGTGCATAAGCTGATAACTAAAACCAACATCAACATCAGAGCAGCGGAAATCCAAATACAGCTTATTACAACTTTCCAAATTTACTGTCTCTAAACAAAAGAAAGCTAAAGTAGAAGATGCGCTACTAATGCCCAAGCGGTGATCTTCAACAACACAGGGAGAATACTATATATATATATATATATATATATATATATATATATATATATATATCATACGTGGAAGCCTCCTGCTCGTCTCCGGATCATCTACCCGTACATCACCAGCTAACCTGTCTCTAGTCTGCTCGTGTGAGCACCCATAGTAATAAGAAGAGACATAAAACTCTGGGTCAGACAAAAAGTCTGGTATGAGCGATAAGCATCTAAACAGAACAATAACAGGTATACTAAACCATACCTGAACCTGGACCTGCAACCAAAGAGTTAGCACTACATACCGTACAGTACTCTAAGGTGCCATTTCAAATAGTGTAAAGAATACGGGGGTGGGGTGTGCATGTCATAATGATGGCAAACAAATCAAGCATTGCAACCATCCTCACATCTCTCACTCAGTGCGTAAAGCATACGATGTCCACCACTGACAATCACTAGACCCATCGAAGTAGTGGCGGAGTTCAACTTGTACAACTACTGCTACTACCAAGCTTACCACATGAAGTCATGACCAAATTTTTACAAACGACCCCACTTCATTGGTCTATAGCCCTTTAGTCGTACCTAGGCCACTGCGGCCCTGAATCCGTTCACATACCTCCCATACATAGTGATCCAAAGTCATAGACATCGACTGCCCCTTGGCACACGTCCCGCAGCAAAGCCCATTCATTGGTTCCCAACTGGATCCCGAGTCAAAGCTCCTCATTTGGACTTCTTTTGCATATCGGGTTTTGATCGAATTGGAGTTGGTCTTCAAAAGAGTCGTGCGTAGAAGAGATGGAAGTTCAATTCGGCTTGGCCCAATCTGTTTCAGTCGGTTCGGTTCAGATAAATCATCTCCAGGCTCCCCATTCGGTTCGGTTCGGGTGCCACGCTCCATTCGGTTCGGTTCGTCCCTCCTGCTCCAGCTTGCCTGCTCCAACCCGATCCCCCTCGCTTGCCTTCTCCGATCCCGCTCCCTAGCCTACTCCGATCCGATCCTGCTCCATAGCTCCGACCCGATCCTGCTCCATAGCCTACTCCGATCCGATCCTGCTTCATAGCTCTGATCCGATCCTCTGTCCAACTCCAACTCTAAGCAGTGGCCTTCCTTCTTGCCAAACTTCTTTTGTGCCAGATTCCAATTCGGGTTAGATTCCTTGCCCAGCTCTCCGATCCGATCCGAGCCCATACCCGATCCGATCTGAAACCCTGCACAACTTTCAGCAACTTTTTCCAACAACTTGTTTACGCCATTCGACGACGTTTTCGACCAATCTAACTATTCTAATCAACCACAAATCATTCCAAACAGTCATAGCAACATAGCAAACTAACTACAAACACCAAAACAATGAATTTACATGTCAAAATGGATCAAATATACCCAAAACCCCATATTTTCCCTTAAGCATGTTTAAGAAAAACTAATCATAGGGTTAACAAAACTTGACCAAATTAAACCAAATTTCTACCAGAGGCATAAAATATTATTTTCGAATTTATAGATATTTTTCCAGAATTTATTAGTGTATAAATTCGCTAATCTTCACTAATTACCCTTAATTAACTGTAATTAGTGTCAAAACAATGCTAATCACTCACCTTGGCCACAAATAAAATTCTCAGAATTGAAATCTCACTGATTTGGGTGAATACTGATGTCTAACAGCAGCTCTAACCTTGCTTTCGTGTTTTCTCTCCTTAATTTGATGTAGATTTAGCCAAAACTTGATTAGAAAGTGATTTGGGGATGTTTCTAGATGTTGGTGGCCATTGTTAGGGTTCAATAATGAAAGTGGCGGCTGGAAAATGAGGATAAGATCGTTCTCTAACTGATTTCAGCCTCCTCATAACCCTAATCCCGAAATCCCCCATTGGGCCTAGCAGTTAGTCATCCGGTTAAGCCCAATTAAGCTGTTTTTCACTATTTGAAACTTGTTTTAGCCATATCTCCCAAATGGTGAGTCCATTTGGCTAATGTGACCATTCTACGGAATTGCAAACCATCATCCGGAGCCAATGGAAGTGGTTTCAAGTCAAAATTCCTTTCCAGTCAAAAGTTATGGCCAAAACAGTACCAACTGAGGGTAAAATGGTCATTTAAAAATTGGGAAAAATAGTGAACATGAGAAATGACCCCAATAGTCGTCTCCCAAAGTTACATGACCATACGACTTCGTATGTGAAAGAAATAAATATCCTACGATCCTATGATGCGTAGAATACGGGTCGTTACAAAACACCACAACACATAATCAGAGTCTCACATCGCAGTGGAACAAAATATAATATAGAAATAAAACTTTATTGAGAGCTTTTAAAATACTTACAATATTCAGAGTACATCACACGTCTGGACAGTTACAATAACATGTCCTCATATATAACACAGTGGAGTAGTAGTTATGTAATATCATATGTCTGAACTCTTCCAGCTCGTTTCTTCACAGCAGTAAATAACTTGAACACGTCCAACCCGAGCATTTACAAAACACCGGGTCAGTCTGGTGAACCAAAGTGAGAAAAACACACTAAGTTTTACAGTATCATCCAACTTGATTTTAAAGTTAAATTCTTTTCGAAAGAAAAGGATAATCGTAAGAACAAATCCACACATAAATATGGACGGTTTTTACCTTACGATAACCCAAAACATTTTTGAAACCAATATCTTTTCATATATTATAATGGTGTCTAAACACGAGTAGATATCAATTTAGCGGAACGCTTGCATTTCACGCTCCACATATATAGTATACAATCAAAATCGCGGGCTCTTATTGGAGATTGGATTCCGACTACGACAAGGTATGGGACCACCTGCTGATAGTGTATCTCTAGTGGGGAATATACTGGATTCAACAAGAACGTCTTGCAACCCGGCCCATGCATGGCCGACCACTCATTTCGCCTTGAGTGTATCGAATGTATATCACCTACGGTTGGGCTCAAACCATCGTTTCCCGAAAGGGGCACCATTGAAATAGATTAAAGAAGGAAATGAATATTCACTAAATAGGTGATTATATACCCTAATGGGAGCGACCCACATAGCCATGCTCCCTGCCCGATTTTTGTCATTTCCCGGTTGATGAGGCTTGAGGTTTGAATTTCCTTTTGAACATCTGGTCATCATACACTTTGAATGCCACATTATCAGATCCACCAGATATCACTAATTGACGTCCACAAAAATACTCTAGTTATTTGGCTAGAGAAAAACCATTTCTCTGCCATAAACTATGGTACGTTTGAAGAAATCCACGTACGTAATTCCTTCGGAAATACTCTGTCAGACACCCGTCCATACAAGTCATGCAGGATCAGGATGAACCAAAGGCACCCTCCTACCACCTCCAAGGAATCACCCTATAGATTAGTATGAGTAGTCCTTGCAATCTGTAGAGTCCAACCATGACAGAACCACAGTATATCTTGGCCTGCGGACCAGAGATTATTAGCAGTTCTTCTGTTTATGAAATTCTACAGTCTACAATGCTCCAATCCGATCATCTTCTAATATCTTCACGTATTTTCTGGTCGGAATGGTTTTCGAATATGTATTTGATCCCAGTCTTTCTGTACCAACAATTATATTGGACAGATTTGATAGTTAGTGATCTAACTATCAAAATAAACAGGGATTCAATCATGAAAATCCAACGGTTCAGTAGTTTAATATTCAGCATCAATTGGCCTTTTAATTAAACAAATGTAAATCTTAAAACTCTAAAATATTTCGATATTACGAATATAACTTTTCGCTTCTTATTTAACATAAGATTATTCCTTAAACAAATTTATTTTTTACACTTAGGAAAATTCTATATCATATCCCGTTTTCTATATTCACTTTCAAAACATTAGCCACATTATTATCAAATATTGAGGAAATCAATTCAACTTATTTATTCGTAAAAATAATGCTACGAAATATCTTTTATTCACTTCTTGACAGTACCCAGTGCTTATTCCTATTGAATAAAACCCCACTTTTACATTTCTTTCTAACTCAAAAATATCGTTATAATCACGCAATCGCCTTTTTATTTCCCTTTTACTTGGAATCCTCATTATATATATATATATATATACATACATATTCCAGATCTTTATCAGAATTGTTGCGTTATTATTTCTCTAATGAAATATAAATTACTACAAACCTCTTTTACCATTACAATAAATATCATCCCCAGATAATCCTGATGCCGTTCAAGTTGAGGTATTTTAATTACCTCTCAGACCTTGATCAACAACGTTCATATCTTAAGATAGATACAAGTTGTAATCCAAAAACCAATATTTCATTCTAATATCAAAACAAATACCATTTAACTATTTTATTCCAAATACAGTTCCATAAATCTTCTTTCCTTCTTGAAAATCTCTTCCTAGAATATAACCAGTATCTCTTACTTCAAAAATTAATAATTCCTTTAAAAACACCACTTTTTAACTCTGCCTCTTTAAAACAAATTTATTCTTATAATTCGGATTTGAATACAACCCTATGACTCGCTTCTTTTACCAAATTCCCTTTTTACCAATTCCTTTTCAAATTCATTCTACCAGTCCCGCTTTGGAATTCTTATTTCAATTCCCATTTTTTTCTTAATTCCATTTTTAAGTAACGTTAACAATATAACACCTCATCGCTCTTTATAACCCTTGTTTAAATAATTACTGGTAATCTAAACTCTTTCTGTTCTCATTTCCCCTTTTAACTTAATTCAAATATTAAGTCAAGATAATTTAAGCCATCGTATTTGCTTAAATTCCTCTTTGTAACTTCATTGTAAAAATTTGAGTTTTAAATATAAACCCGTTCTTAAACTCCTTTCACCATTCAATTTGATTTCCTTTCAATTACAATTACTTTTTAAATGTATTCCCATTAAAAGGTAATTTTCTAAATTGTTATTAATCAGGATAATAATTTACTTTAATCATTAACTGCTGTAACTTAGTTAATTCCATTATTAACTAAATTTAATAGTAAAAATTCTTTTTAAAACCTTGTTTAAATTTAAACAAAGTTCATTAAACTATTTTATTCAAAGCATACTAATTTAATAATCAATCCCAATTAAAACGATCGATTTGTTCACTCAAAATACGGTTATCTCATTGACCGTTTCCAATTAGTTCTCTCTTTAAGTTTATTTAATAATGTAATTAATTTAAATAAATCCATTTAATTGTTTCTTAGCGAAACAATTATCCAATTTAACTGTTAGATTAATTTCTCTTTACTTGTTTATAAATCTGATTGACATCAGAATTTACTTTATAAAATCAATTAATAATTAATTAATATTTATTTCTTGTTTATGAACTTTTATTCAAAATAATATATTTCAAAATCTATTTCCAGTTATAAAATAAATTTTATAACTTCAGTTCTATCGATCCATCTGACAATAAATCAATATAAAACAAACAATTTTTTTTTGGCCATTTACTGCCGATTACCCAACCAATATTGCCCATTGGTTAAAACAAAACATAGGTTGAATTTTCAGTCAATGATCACTAATCAAATCAAATCACCCAATCATGACAGTTCGTATATGATATAATATGAAAATAACATATTTGAGGAATCCCGTTGGATTCCTCCAACCTGTTCTTCCCTGTATTCAAATGGTTATCTCAAATCAGGTCAATCACTTCCATTTAACTGATAATTTCTTGACAGCTAATAACAACCATTTAACAACAACCAATTCACAAGCAATTCAAACTATTTAAACACGTTTATTTTATAAACGTGACCAATCAAGGTGAGTTACCTCTACTGGATCCAATCGTTAAAATAACGATGTGGTATTTCATTGAAATTAAACAACAGTTTAATTTCATCGGTTAAATCAATAAATGAATATATAATTAGCAAACAGTCAACCATTAGTAACCAGAGCACACAAAATAAAAACCCAGTTTATATAAAATATAAATGGGAAAAACTAGGTGAGTTTAACTCACCTTGTTTCCCTTTGTCGCTGAAGCGTTTCAGTTTTAACTCCTCTTAAATTAAACTAGTGTTTAATTTAACAATAAATTTCCAGCAGTCTCCAACTCCGCTACATCAGTTCCAAAATGTATTGCTCTCCGATATGATTTCATCGCTTCTTATTTGGCCTAATTTTGATCATAGAATAATAAGTTATTTAAACGATTTTAATTTAAAATAATTATTCCTTAAATTAAATTAATAATAAACTTAATTACATTTTAAAATCTTAAGCTTGTCGATTAACTAGGTTTGTTTAAACAACAGGCTCGACGCTTCTTACATCCGCTACATACTACTGTTCTTCATTCAAACCTGTCACGATTTAATATTATACCATTAGCTGATAATTTATCATTAATTAAATATTTTAATTTCATTTACTTAACTAATTTACTCTGTTAAACGTTACCAGGCGGAAACCTACTCCTTACTGTCTCCAGAATAATGAGCCCGACTCATACACGTTCGTTCACTGCTGTTCACATACCCGTAAGCACTTGCACCATTCATGGAAACATCACCGTAAATTATACGATCAAATTTAAGGTTGATTAACTTTTTAACTATCATAGAATTAGTGGTAATCACTTAATCAATTTACTGTCGTTTGCTCCTGGAAAATCCTGGTCCTATGTTTTTGTTCCAATTTTCGCTTCCGCCCATTCTTTCGTTTGCAATTTGATTCCAAGATTTGTATCCTTATTCCACTCTTCTTATTGGTCTCGATGCCTTCCATAAACAATACCATCTCGCCTCAAGACGTCTCGACGCAACACCACTGGTTCTATTAGAAATATGCACCACATGTTTTACAATAAATTTTAACTTACTTAATTAAGTTCAAATAAATTTATCAATGCTAATTAGGTTTTAATTTACTCTAGTTTTCTTTACCGCATTCATTCAGAGTCTTCAACATGTGGATCATGTACAAGATTGAGGCCAGCAAATTTAATAACATAATTAAATCCCTTAATTATATATTTTTATTAACAAATAAAATTTAATTACTTTCTCGTTTTACAGTTTCAGGACCAAATGCTTGCTACAGGTTTCTCCATCCATTTTGTTTCTCACATCCCTTCCTTAATCCTTCAACACTTCTTCTTCTACATTCTAATTTCCCAGCCGTAATACTTCATTTCAGATGCGTTTATTCTCCCCACATGAAACCATCCACCATCTTAGCCCTCCACGATGTACAGTAGCTCCACCCCTTTAAACTACCCAACCGTCACCGTGGTTTGCATCCGCCAATGTTGAAGCACCGCTACACTTTTCTGTAATTGCTGCGCTGATCTCCATTCCACTGTTTCCTTCCACGTCAGGCCGCGGTATCGAGAAAAAGGATGGGCAAAACTGAAATCAGTCCTCTCAAAACTGGAACGAGGCTGAAAAGAGCTGCAAATGATCTGCAGTATAGATATAATTGAATTTATACTTTTTCATATGAATTGTTTGTTTGTATTATTTCTTTCCCAAAGAGAAACTTGAAAGAAATTAATGGAGCTGCTGTGCTTTTATATGAGGAGAACACCATGGGTAGCATGTTTGAGGATATAGGTTAGTAGTTGTAGTTGCGTGGGGTTAATTTCGAGAATTTACTTGGCAGTCAAGGGTTGTATAGATTGGGACGCAAGGTTTTAAATAATTTGGGGTGCAAGAAAAAGGAAAATTTTGGTGCAAGTAACAGAGGAGATTAGGACGCAAGGCAACTGATTTGGTGCATAGGAAAGAAAAGAATGGGGAACGCAGGAAATATACATTGGGAGGATTTTAATTAGTTTAGATATATATAATACTATACCCTTTTTATTACTCATTACTCGAGACTTTTAATTTTTATATGACCATGAACGAACCCAAAAAATAACGAAACTAGATAAGCTACCATATCCTGACGTTCCAGATCCAATGGAATTACGTTCATTGAATTCCGAGTTCGTTTGCACACCCTTGCTATTTTAATTTCAAATATATTCACTGGTTCACATTTAAATTTCGCCTACTGACAAAACAACTCTGATTTGCTCCAAACTGGAAATATAGCAATATTTAGCAATACACATTCCAATAAATTCGTTTCATCGAAAACGAAGGTAGTTTGGAAAACAGTTATTTTCAACGCTTATATAATACTGATAAAATAAATTCCTAAACCATTTATATATTAATAAATAAAATTATTCGAATTTATATTTTCCCAAATGGAATAACATATCACTTCAAATTCAAAACAATATGAAACTATAACTTAACATTCACATTTTCGAGTTGTAACGATACGCGGAATATATAAGAATTCCCTTTAAATTTGTTAAATAACGATATAATTTATTAACGATTTCAATAGCGATTATTTTAAATTTTGAATTGTGCATAACTTACAATATATACGGTAAAATCTTGATTTTTCTCTTCCATTAGAAAATTATAATCAACACGATCCCAATGTTTCTTGTTTCACAGAATTCCGACTTATATTGGACTCTATATGATTAGTAAAAATTCAAAACTTCATATTACGAACTACCGCTCCATTTCGAGCTCGATTTATATTATAAAAAAATTAACATTAAAACTTCGTTTTAATAAATGGATTAAATATTAAAAATACATTAATATTCCAAGTAAAATATTAAAAATAATAAATTAAATAAAAATATTTGACTGCCAAAAATACGGGTCATTACATTCTTCCCCCTTTAAAATAATTTCGTCCCCGAAATTGCTAAGATAAGAAAAATGCTACAAATCCCATTAATTTCCAAATCCAGTTTATTTTAAATCAAAAACCAATTCAATATCCTAAATTATTATTATTTTCAAAATATCGAAACTTTTCTAACACATTGAATTCCCGGAAAAATTCAGCAGAGTCTCCCCTATACGGAGTGACATCTGTGATTCGCAGGATCAAATAATATATATACATCGACCCACACGTTCGGAAAACAAAATCAAAACCCAAAACTTCATATTTTCGCGTAGATATACCTTCTATGAGCGCTATTGAGCATAATTGCACAACGTATATGCGATTTACTCAACCAATATCAATTTTCCTAGCGATCTGGCACTTATACTTAACTCAATTCACATATGTATAATAAATATATGAAATTCTTAAGTAATATTTCATTAATCAACAAGTATAAGTACACCAATTTCAAAATCAAACAGCATCAATTCATTATCAAATTCAGAGTTAAATCTAAATTTCAATTCATATGCAGTTCCATTCCAGTTTAATTATACTGGAAATTATTCTTTAGTTTATAATTCATTTTGCTCAATTAAATTGTTGATTATTCCATTCAAACAAACTGTCATCCAATAACAAACAATTCACAATCAACAACCAATACACAACCAAATCAACCAAATCAATTGAATTTACATTCAATATTAATATTTTACTTTGGTTTCACATATTTGAAAACCAGTCGATTAATGTCTGATTGATCTCTATTTGATTATTATTTATTCATTTTCAAAATCCAATTTCCAAATCGGTTTTATTTTAATCTCGATATAATTATTTATTTAATTACACTTAATCAAGTTAAGTTTTAATTCAAATTTTTAATCCAATTTGAATTCTATTCAAATTAATCAAACATACAAATATCTTAACAATTTGATAAAATTATTTCTTTTCTATACAAAAGTATAATTTGGGCAAAATTATTTCATTACCCTTTTTTCAAAACAATATTGTATCCATTGACAGTTCAATGCTTCTCAACATTTGAACTGATCAACACACAAAACATTTGTATATAAAATTTACAGATACGCTCTCATATATATACACTCAATCTCGATCTAGGGTATTACTAACCCAATCTCTATCGAGTTATACCACATAGCCAAGGTTATTATTAAACCAATAGCTCTGATACCACTGTAACGACCCAAGGATTTTTGGCCTCGAAAATCGTCATAAATACATTTACAGTTACTCATGCCGACCTTTCAAACACCGAAAACACTGGATAGTTATTAGAAAGAAATTAGAGGGCGAGATAAGAAAGAAAGTTAGAATAGAAGAAGAAAAATAAGAAACACCAAAACACAGAATCGAGTCTCACATCGCAGCGAAACAAAATATAATATAGAAATAAAACTTTACTGGGAGCTTTTAAAATACTTACAATCATCATATTACATCACACAACTGGACAGTTATAACAACCTGTCCTCATATACAATATAGCGGAGTAGTAGTTATCTAATATCATACGTCTAAACTCTTCCAGCTCATTTCTTTACAGTAGTCGATAACCTGAACCTGTATAAACTGGTCTAACCCGAGCATTTACAAAACACCGGGTCAGTCTGATGAACCAGAGTAAGAAAACACACTAAGTTTTACAGTGTCATCCAACTTGATTTTAAAGTAAAAATTCTTTTCGAAAGAAAAGGATAATCGTAAGACCAAATCCACACATATATACGGACGGTTTTCACCATACGATAACCCAAAACATTTTTGAAACCAATATCTTTTCTGATACTATAATAGTGTTTAAATACAAGTAGATATCAATCTAGCGGAACGCTTGCATCTCACGCTCCACGTATATAGTATACAATCAAAACCGCGGGCTCTTATTGGAGATTGGATTGCAACTACGACAAGATATGGGACCACCTGCCGATAATGTATCTCTAGAGGGGAATACACTAGGTTCAACAAGAACGTCTTGCAACCCGGCCCACACATGGCCGACCACTTATTTCGCTTGAGTGTATCGAATGTGTATCACCAACGGTTGGTTTCAAACCACCGCTTCCTGAAAGGGATAACATTGAAATAGATTAAAGAAGGTAATGAATATTCACTAGATAGGTGATTATACACCCTAATAAGAGAAATCCACATATCCATGCTGCCTGCCCGATTTTTGTCTTTTCTCGGTTGATGAGGTTTGAATTTTCTTTTGAACATATGGTCATCATTCACTTTGAATGCCACATTGTTAGATCTGCCAGATATCACTAATTGACGTACACAAAAATACTCTAGTTATTTGGCTAGAGAAAAACCATTTCTCCGTAATTGCTGCGCTGACCTCCATTCCACTATTTCCTTCCACACGAGGCCGCGGTATCGAGAAAAAGGATGGGAAAAATCGAAGTCGGTCCTCTTAAAACTAGAATGAGTTGAAAAGAGCTGCAAACGATCTTCAGTATAGATATAATTGAATTTATACCTTTTTGTAAGAGTTGTTTGTTTGTTTTATATATTTCCCGAAGAGAAACTTGAAAGAAATTGATGGAGCTGTTGTGCTTTTATATGAGGGGAAGACCGTGGGTAGCATGTTTTAGGATATAGGTTAGTAGTTGTAGTTGCATGGGGTTAGTTCCAAGAATTTACTTAGAAGTCATGGGTTGTATAGATTGGGACATAAGGTTTTAAATAGTTTAGGGTGCAAGAAAAAGGAAATTTTGGCGCAAGTAACATAGGAATTTAGGACGCAAGGCAACTAATTTGGTGCATAAGAAAGAAAAGAATGGGGAACGCAGGAAATATACATTGGGAGGATTTTAATTAGTTTAAACATATATAATCCTATACCCTTTTTATTACTCATTACTTGAGACGTTTTAATTTTTATATGACCACAAACGAATCCCAAAAATAACAACACTAGATAAGCAGCCATATCCTGACGTTCCAGATCCAATGGAATTTCCTTCATTGAGTTCCGAGTTCGTTTGCACACCCTTGCTATTTTAATTTCAAATATATTCACTGGTTCACATTTAAATTTTGCCTACTGACAAAGCAACTCTGATTTGCTCCAAACTGGAAATATAACAATATTTAGGGATATGCATTCCAATAAATTCATTTCATCGAAAACGAAGGTCGTTTGGAAACTAGTTATTTCAGCGCTTATATATTACTGATAAAATAAATTTCAAAACCATTTATATATTAATAAATAAAATTATTTTTGAACGTATTTTTTCCCAAATGGAATAACATATCACTTCAAATTCAAAACAATATGAAACTATAACTCAACATTCACATTTTCGAGTTTTAACGATACGCGGAATATATAGAAATTTCCTTTAAATTTATTAAATAACTATATAATTTATTAACGATTTCCATAGCGATTATTTTAAATTTTGAATTGCGCATAACTTACAATATATACGATAAAATCTCGATTTTTCTCTTCCATTAGAAAATTACAATCAACACGATCCCAACGTTTCTTGTTTCATAGAATTCTGACTTATATCGGATTCTATATATTCAATTAAAATTCAAAACTTCATATTACGAAATGCCGCGTCATTTTGAGCTCGATTTATATTATAAATAAATTAACGTTAAAACTTCGTTTTAATAAATGAATTAAATATTAAAAATCCATTAATATTCCAAATAAAATATTAAAAATAATAAATAAAATAAAATATTTGACTACCAAAAATACGGGTCGTTACAGCAATCGTCATCGTCCTCTCTCCATTGTATCTTGACTAGCTTAACAACCTATCTTCTAAGCTGTTTCGCGTCATTTTTGATGACGCGAAGTAGCTTACGAGACCTAAAATCTTCCGACTCTACCTCTTAAGTCTTCAATATGATCAGGAGATACCACAATACACAAGTTGTGTACAATCTTCTATAGAAATGATACGTGAAACACATTGTGCACACTCTTCATCTTGTTCAGTAAATCCATTCCATAAGCAAGCTTCCCAATATGCTCGATAATCGGAAACGGCCAAATGAACCTTGGTGCAGATTTTCCCTTACTTCCAAAACAAACCACATTCCTTAGAGGCGAAATTTTAACAAACTCCAAATTTCCAATTGAGAATTCAAAATCCTTTTTTCTCTTATCGACATAACTCATCTGGCGATCTTAGGCTGGCTTCATTCGTTGCCGAACAATCTCAGTCTTATTCGTCATTTCCCTTATCATTTCAGGCCTAAATACCAACTTCTCTCCATTCACTAACCATCGAGATAGAGAAATACATAGTCTGCCTTACAACGCCACACACGATGTCATCCAACTTACTCGAATGGTAGCTATTTGTATATGCTAACTCAACCAGATGCAGATAGTCCTCCTACGATCCTCCAAAATCCAATGCGCAAGCTCTTAGAAGATACTCCAATACTCAGTTAACTCTTTCAGTCTGACCACCAATAAGGGGATGATAAGCAATGCTTATACCTAGCTCGATTCCTAACGTCTCTTGTAAACTCATCCAGAATCCACTGGTAAACAAAGGATCTCGATCACTTATGATACTCTTTGGGATTTCACCGAATCGAACTACCCATTTAATATATAACTCAGCCAATATCGATGACGTCCTAGTCGATCTAAAAGGAATAAACCTTGAACTATTCATCAAGCAATCCACGATGACCTAAGTACCATCATTTCTTGTCCTTGTCCCATGTAATCCATCAATAAAATCCATTGATGCTTGCCCACATTTCCATGTATGAACTTCCAGTAGCTGTAATTATCCGCTCGGCTTCTTCTGCTCATCTTTAACTAATTGCAGTCCATACATTTGGAGATAAACCTCCCGACATCCCCTTCCATGCCTTTCAAGTAGTAAATCCACTTCATGTCTTAATACATCTTATTACCATTGGGATGATTCGTAAATCTGGAGTGATTACATTTCCTCAGAACCTCTTCTCTAACTCCATCTAAGTCAGGAACAACCATTCGTCCACTCTTGCGAAGCCAACCATCTCAATTGACTTCGAAATCCCTATTCTCTTCGGGTTCCATTCTCATTTATAGTGTTTGAATGACCTCCGCAAGCTTAGCGTCTCGCTTCTTGCTTTTGCTAGAGTTGAGCTGACTTGTATGCTTACTAGCTTTTCAGGATCTAACTCACCATGCGGCCGAAATCAAATCGGTCAAGTACTCAAGATGCTTCCATTCCGAAAATATAGCTTCCATAATTCTGTGTCTTCCGCCTAATGCACTAGTCACTGCGGATTAACTTTTTCTAAAGTATAGGCTATACCAAAATCATACAATGCCAAAAATCTAACCACCGCTGCTGTCGGAGATTTAAATCGTTTTGGGAGAAGAGATACTTCAACGACTTATGATTCATAAATAACTTGAATCTAACTCTCAACAAGTAATTCCTTCAAATATTTAGAGAAAACACTATCGCCGCTCACTCCAACTCATGAGTCGGGAGATTCCTTTCATGCGACTTTAGTTGTCGACTTGCATAAGCCAAAACTTTATCCTTCTACATTAGCACAGCTCCAAGCCCAGTGCCACATTCCTCGGTAGACAATAGTAGCTATTTATTCCCATTCAGAATAATTAACAGATGAGCACTTGCCAATCTCACTTTTAAGATTACGTAAGCATGCTCACACTTTGCATCGCACGGGAAGACCTGATTCCTAATTATCAATCTAGATAACGGTGCAATTATCTTCAAGAATTCCTTGATAAACCGACGGTAATACCCATCTAAAACAAGGAAACTACTAACATCTATCGCATTCTTGGGTCGCGCTTTAGCGGGATCCACAACTATTCCTTATCCCGGTAAGACACGACATAAGAATCTAACTTCTTCCTTTTAGAAGTAATACTTCGAAAACTAATCCCTCGGCTGATGTTTTCACAAAATTTCCAATATGATCCTCAAGTGTGTCTTATGTTCTTACTCAGTCCTAGAATAGACCAATATATCGCCTATGAACACAAGCACGAAATCCTTCAACTATTATCTAAAAACTCGATTCATTAAATCCACAAAGTATGCTAGTGCCTTAACCAATCCAAATGGCACCACCGGCCACTCACAAATTTGGATGGTGTCCTAAAAGCAGTCTTTGATACAATGTCCCTAGTCATTCTTAGTTGGTGAAACCTCATTGAAAAATCTATTTGGGAAAATAACTTGGCCTTGGGAAGTTGATCGAACAAATCATTTATTCTCAATGAAGGATACTTGTTTTTCTTGGTCACCTTTTTCAGCTCATGATAATCTACACACAATCGCAATGATCCATCAGCCTTGGTCGCAAACACAACTGGTGCACCCCACTCGGATATGTTTCGAATGAATTCTTTTCCTAAAGGTGATCCACTTGCACAACTAACTCTCGCTATTTCCTAGGTGTCATCCCCCCAAGGGGCATAACAATAGGCATATCTACATCTACTGAATCAATCTGAAACTTGATCTCTTAATGCAGCAGCAATCCTTTGAACTCATCAAAACATCAGAAAACTCTCTAGCTATCGACCAAGATAACAACCTTTCCCGTGGAATCCTAAGCGAATATAGAAAGATGACCAGAACCCCATCCTCTAGTAGACATCTTATCACCATTGTTCTCCCTTCCACATTCTCGATTGTTACCTCGAGGTTCTCGCAATCCATAATAGTTGCATACTTCTTAAGCTAGTCCATACCCAAAATGATGACAACCCAGCTAAGTTCAAAACAAAATAATTAAAAACAAAAGAGCAACCATGACTCGATAGGACTGGACCACGACAAAGCATACAAAGACTAGATGATCCCCCTATTGGATTAGTCAAGATCAATGGCCTATCAAAAATCTCATCTTCTAATCCTAAACTGCACGAAAGCTCATTACAAATAAAAGAATCTGATGCTCCAATATAAAAAAAACTCGAGCTGAAACACCTCTGATAGAAAGCATACCTTGAACGACAGCACTCCCCTGGTTGCCAATAGGAATATGATAATAAATCGGAATAGCTTCCAAAACATACGCTTCCACCAATTGCTTATTCTTGAGAATATATGGACAGTCCTTCTTATGCCCAAGCTTATCACATAAAAAACACATTTCCATCTTCGGATTCTTGCAATCCTATAATAATGGCCCTTCACATGACAACTAAAACAAGTAGCCTCCCCCTTAGGCTTCTTCTGGCCATTTCCCCTTGTCGTAGCCATTTCCTTTTTCCATTTTCCATTTCTCATTTCTTCCTCCTTTTCATTCGGTTCTTTCTACCCTTATTACTCAGTTGGTGTTTACGCCCCTTTGTAGCGTCGGTGCTGCTAGCAGTTTCCTTAGGAGATTTGTTTCCCTATCTTAAAGCATTGATGATCCCCTCCTCCCGACTCTAAATTCGACACCGAAGTTGCACCCATGCCATTTTACTCTTCAAGGTGTTCTTTTTATCCAAAGAAGGATAATAATTTTCCTGCCTAGTAGAATTAACCCTAGGTGCCTACAAAAGAACACCAACATCTATTGCTGCTTCTGGAGTGGTTATCCTTCCCAAGATCACTACAATCATGGCCTCAAATATAGCAGGAAAATCGGATGTAGCAACAGCAACTCCCGATTGACTACCCTCACTTACTCCTCCAACAATAGCTCCCGATTGACTACCCTCACCTACCCGTCCAGTAGCAGGCTCATTCCTAGCATATTTCCTTGTATTTCTACCAATCATTTTTAATTTGAAATAAGAACGATTAGTCCACAAAAGAGAAAGGCCGCAATGGTGTTCAAGTGCTTATTTATCTATCATACTATATATAATGATATAGTTACTGTCCATTATAAATTACAAGTATATCTATCATACGCTTTTATGCTGGCGAACTTTGGGTAAAATCGATTAACCAAGCGTGGAGACCGCCCCATAACTTCCGCACTAAACTAAGAGAAATGTGCACTGTATGGCATGCCAGGCCGATATGGGACGATCATCAAGAAAGAATGACTTGAAATAGAACCTTTTGTATAACTCACAACGCATGAATAATATGTAATAGAAAGTATACAGTAGGATATAGCAGTGAAGCATAACAGAACAGAAAATCACATCTCTGAATCTCAAGAGCAAGACAGTTGTGTAAACAAATATCTGTACATCATGCCTCACTACAACCCCTTAGTGTACCAACAATCAACAGACAATGAAATCAAACAATATCTATATGGTATAGGAAATAATATGCCAACCTTATGCTCATCACAGCGCAGCATCATCGGCATCAAAACCTATCACCTGCTAACTCAGTCTACTCATTAACATAGTTGATCAGCAGCCCTAGGTAATAAGAAGGAACATAAAACTTTAAAGTATGACAACAGTCTTAATGAGTGATGAAATAAATATTAATAGTTACACATGATATGTTATAATAGACAGTTCAACATCTGATCCATCCCTGCAATCACAGAGTTAGTACATAATAATCATTTATAATATGCCACTCAGAAATTAGGATTTCCCCCTCCCTTCCTCCCTCATCCCGCCTTTCTTCGACGGACTACGGTGATAGCGAACCGAGAGAAATGGAGAAGAAAGCACACAATCAACCATATTATCCATGCTACAATATCCTAGCTATCACCGAATAAAGCCTTGAATACATCAATCATTGAATGACCGACCATTATTGTCCGTCACAGGCTAATTGAAACCCTAGTTCTAGTCAGACCACCATACGCCACCTTACATATGTTTGCCTCCACCTTGAGACAACCAGATCACTCCCGGAGCTGATCCAGGGTACACGATACATCTGATCTCAATAGGGGGCTCATGATATCCTAGCTTTGAATCCTCTAGAACCTTTGACTATCGACGATTCCTTGGCGCTTCCAATTCCACGAGCCATCCACCTTGATGACTCCATTTTTTAGTTCGATCATGTACTCAAGGCGGAGTGGTCGAAGTCGAATTAGTGCAATGCTCAGTGTAATCTAATATAATATATATTATTATATAGCAAAAGCTATAGCATTCAGTGTTATATCTTTAGCATATACTCTTTCTTAACTTTGGTCAATCGAATAACCAAAGCACTCATACCAAATGACAGCCCCAAACCAAGAATGAATGAAGACATAAAAAACACTGCTAAGAATAATTATGCTTCGTAAGTGGTTGGAGAAGGAGGTGGATCGAGAGTTGCTACACACAATTGTCAAGATATGTTCAAAAGTGCATCAATGATGTGGAGACCAATCTGCTCTTGGGGGTAGTGGCATGTGAAGGCAGTGCTTATGTGCAAGCATCTAGGATTGATTTTGCTAAATTTTGTAAGAATCACTCTTCTTTATAGTCAAGCCATTTGTTAGGACCAAGTCTGGTATTAAGGTCCCGGACTGATTGGAAACTTGTAGTCGCATCTTTAGCAATATTTAAATTGAGGACGCCATGAAAATGATGTTTTCTTCTAAGTAGCTACTAGGAAGGGCTTTGTATTGGTGGAACACTACTACCATTGATACTCCGGAAGATGCGTTAAATGTTATACCTACTGTATTTATATTGCTCCTACTGCTAAGAATAAGGATTAAAAAAGACATAGTGCAAGATATACTTCCTTTTAAAGATATTTGTACTAGAATTTGTTTGATACTAAAGCCTCATATATTTTTATGTACTTATCTAATATGCAGAATAGACTTGAAACCTAGAATAACATATAGACTATTAATTATGACTGGACTTGTAGGTGGGTCTACTTATCTCTTTGTAATTTGTTATGCATTAACTTTTTTGAATTATGATTAATCTTTTATGTATGATAATTTTATTTTAAATTTTGATAGGTTTGGCATTGTTTTGTGGGTTGTTTTGTTTTAAATACGATGATGCCAAACTCACTGTTAAACATTCATTATAACCCTAACAAAAATATTTTATAGTACGAAAGAACTCATATGGATCCTTACTCAATAGACATTTTATGGTCTAAAACACCAATTTTAAAAGTTGAACGCTTCTTCAAAGCACCTAATCCATTTCACCCACCGAAAACCTTATGACTAATGCTTTGTAACCCCTGAAATGGTTTGAAACCACCATTTCTTCGAAGGTACTCTTGGCTGGATTTAACAGTCGCTTATATTAAAGCTTGGTTTCAACTAACAACATTTAAAACCAAGCAAACCTTTCAATATGAAATCACTATCGGAATCGGTGAATAAGTAGTTTATAAAGAGGGAGATCAATCTAACAAAAGAAAACAATAGAGTGCCAATATATATAAAATTAAAAAGTGTTAAAACACATAAGACCACAACGAAGATAGGGCACTGACATCGCAAATTCAAAGAGAAACAACTACACCAACAATAGACTCATAAACGTCCTGCAACAAGGAGCATCAAAATCTTCCATTATTCTCGTTTATTACCACTTTCTCAACTTACGAAATCAACATCCTTTTAAGAAACCCTACCAAAAATCCAACATATAAATCCGGACAAGGCAAGAGAGTTGTCAAAAATATAATGAATACTAACCTGGAACAGTAAGTGGATGGGTTGATTGGGTAAGGCACGTTAAACTCGCAGGTTCTGGGAAAACCATTCGCTTCTCTATTTGATGGAGGGGCTGACTGGATACGTTCTATCGAAATGTTTCCATGCTTCTCCATCTGATGGATGTGTCAAGGTTCCTTCTTCTGGTGATCTCACACTGTGCCATCGCATATGACACGTACTGACTGATGATGCATACAATAATTGTTGTCTAGGGATGAAGGGTAAATAATGCATCTCTTATATGGAACTTCCTTTCTTTTCTTTTTCTAGGTTTGTACCATTCCTCACCACATATTTTGCAGTTCCTAAGATTAATATCATATTTCCAATACAACATGCAACCTTTTATACAAGTATCTATTTTCTCGTACGACAGACCGAAAGCCGACATTAGTGTTTTCACTTTGTAATGACTATCACACATTAGATTATCAGGCAACATATGCCTTTTTGTAGCTTGAACAACCGCTGTAAATTCAGCTTCTGTATGTTTGAATTTTGATTTCATAGTGATGTATTCAGCGATTACTGATAATTCAGTTCCACTTATACAACCATTCCACATCGGCCTCTTAGCTAAAGCCAATAAATCATATGTATTTTTGGCACCCGCATTCGGTTCTTCTTTAATATCAATGCAATCATCATCAACTTAACTGGTAGGGAAGATAGACTGTGTTGCATCTTGCACCATATCTTTTATTGGATTTATTGTAACTTCTTCCACCCCTGACACTACAGGATTTATTGTAGGTGCAACAAGGTCTTCACGACGATCCAAAAAATAATAATTTGGTATAAAACCAAATTTATACAAATGTACTTTAACGGGGTCTGGTTTCCAAAACCTCATCAGTTTGCACTTACTACTCGGACCACGAAGATCCTCGTAATTACCATTATTATATACTGCAAATCTAATAAATTCGTTTACACCATTGTAGAAATGTGATTTCACCGAACCTTTCACTTCGAACTACGGTGGACATAGTAATCGAACATTTTTCCTAGTTCAAAAATATATGTTAATCATTACGATGACACATATGTACGTTAAAGTAAACCTATTGGGACTAAAGGCTTCGCACTCACCACACTTCTGTCAAAATTCAATAGTGCTTCTCTACACTTCTCATCTACGCATTAGTTGCATCCAATAGGTTCATATTCTAAAAATAAAGTAAAACCTTTTAGGACTAAAGGTTTTATGCACCACACTGTCATATCTCGATAGTACTTCACTTCTCTTCTACACACCACACTGTCATATCTTGACAGTACTTCACTTCGCTTTTCTTTTACACACCACACAGACATATCTCGACATTACTTCACTTCACTTCTCTTATACACACCACCTTCTGTCTAATCAGTACAGTATTTTCTATTGTTAAAAATCTTTTTAGCTTTTTTAACGAAAAACAAATTTAGTAGAATACGTGCTCTTATGAAATTCATTTCCAAAAAATAAAAACTTTTTTAAGAAAACCGATTTAAGTATGATATTTCTTGACTAAACTATAAGAAAACCAATTTAAAACATTTCCTTTAACACCCCAACGAAATATAAGTCCCACATCGTGGAAGCCTGTGTGAAAGTGCAGACTTATATAGTAGAGCCCATATCTTACTAATGCCTAGGCCTTTTGAGGAACAAAACCCCACACCTATATGGTGGCTAAGTTGGAGACAATATCTTGTGTGAACGGAAGTGCGGATTGTTACATTTCCTATTTTATTTTCTTAAAATCCTTCCATTTTATTAAATAAATCGCTATAGTTCAAAAGCCACCACACCTCAATTTGTTTAGAAATTTGATTTTGATATACTCCAAAATCCACCAGATGAAATCTCAATTTTTCTCTTCCATTAGAAAACTATAATCCTATAGATTCAAAAGATTTTTGTTTCAAAGGAATTCAACTTATATTGTATCATATATACTCATTCAAAGTTCAAATTGTAAAATTACGAATTGTCACTGTGCGACGAGAGCTCCTTTCAATTATATTTAATTTTGCGCAATTAAAATGTAGACATCGATATTAATTTAATTGTTAACAAGATGTAAATTGTTAACACAATAGTTATTTAGAGTATTTGTTATTTTAAATAGTTTATTCTTAGAAATTTTTCTTTTATTATTAATTTTAAAAATAATATAACTATTAACTTTCTCCGAAAACATCAACTAATTCGCAACATATATTAATCGATTTCTAATCTATAATCAACTAATTACCAAAATTTCAAATTTAAAGTTTAATTAAATATACTAATCAATGATTATCATGTATGTAATAACAGTTTATTAACATATACATACACACAAACATCAACCATTACAGATTACTCATCGATAATCAATTAAATTAACATCCTAGGGTTTCCATTCTATAACCAAATCAACCACAATATTCAATAATCATGTAATAACATCTAAACAACATACTTAGACAAATAAACATTAAATAATTTAGAAATTAGGGCATAAGGAAATTGTATCTAATTATAAAGTAGTTGGAGATGTTGGTTGGAGGCAAGGAAGGCGTTGCAGGCGGATGGAGTAGGCGGTGGTGGGCTTCGATTTTTTTATTTTGGTTCACGCGAAACGATTTGGGGGGAGAAGGGAAAGTGAATAAGTCGACGCTGATTCATAGGTATATTTCGTTAGGTGACAACTGGCGACGGCCAGAGGCAGTCGCTTTGTTAAACAACAACCAACCGTCACAAATGTCACCCTCCTTTTTGTTCATTTCTAGTAGTGAGATAAATGTGAAGTAGTTTGTTATAATAGAAAAGGAAAAGGTTATTATTCTAATAAGCATAAAACTACTAGAATAGAGAGAAGTGCTCTATTTACGTTAAGTCTGAAAAATTGAAGATGAACTGTCCAGAACCTGCCAAGAATAAACAGATTCATAGAGCATATGCTTTAAATGTTATACCTACTCATTTTATTGCTGCTGCTGCAAAGAATAGTATTAAAAAGGTCATAGTGTAAGGTATACTTTCTATTAAAGATATTTCTATTAGATTTTGTCTGATACTAAAACCTCACTTATTTTTGTGTGTAGTCATCTAGTATGTAGAGTAGACTTGAAAACTAAAATAACATATAGACTATTAATTATGACTAAACCTGTAAGTGGATCTACTTTTCTCTTGAGTTATAATTATTCTTTTGTGTGCAACAGTTTTATTTTGAATTTCATGGGTTTGATATTATTTTGTGGATTGTTTTGTTTTAAATACAATGGTGACGAGCTCATTGTTAAGCAGTTATTATAGCCATAAAAAAAATTTGTTGCAGCACTAAAGAACTCATATAGATTCCTATTCAATAATCATTTTATGTTCTAAAACAGTAGGCACCAACGTTAAAAGTTAGACGCTTCTTCAAAGCATCTAACCCATTTCACACTTGAAAACCGTTTGACTAACGCTTTGTAACCCCTAAAATGGTTTGGAACCACCATTTCTTCGAAGGTGCTCTTGGCTTGATTTAACCTGGTTTCAACTAAAAGCATTTAAAACCAAGCAAACCTACCAATATGAAATCACTGTTCGTTTCGGTGAATAAGTAGCTTAGAAATAGGGAGATCAATCTAACCAGAGATTTATAATGAACGTCGATATATATAAAAGGTTATTTACTGTAATTATCGTCAACTTCGCTGTAACTATTAAAAAGTGGAAAATTGGCGCATTTCAAATTCCAAGGAAATAAGTTAATATTTTATTCAGAATTGATGTTGCAAACTATGTAAAAAATACATGGTTTTGCACATCTTATCCTATTTGATTTATTTATATTCCTTGTTGATTTCAAATGACGTCTTTTAATGCAAAAAGAACAAAAAGGACAAAATTACAATAACTAAGTTAAATCCCCAAGCAACATCAAACACAAATGTGATTACTATTATTACTTTAATCCAAACTGCACAATTACAAATCAACATCCAAATCTTATGATTCTGGAATAAAACTATAAATCTAACAATGGTTTGTGGACTGATTTCTAGATCCAAGGTGTGTATAATAACCACAAACAAATCCAAGAACATTTATAGGCAACATGATGAAATAATATTAAAAAGTCCTACGATTCATACTTAACAATTATTCATAATATTTCAGATTTGACAAAATAAACAAAATTGACAACTTTTAGGCATATAATTCAAATTCAACACAAATGAATTTTATTTATATATATATATATATATATATATATATATATATCTATAAGCAATATATATCTTTCCCATTCATCTGAAAGTTATCCAAATCTAAATCAGATACAGCTTTTAGGCTTATAAATTCCCGAATCCTATAGATCTACAATTTATTTCCGTAGGGTTTTACAACATAGTTTAGACTAGTAGATCTGAAAAAAGAAGAAAATTCAATAGCATAAATTACCTTAGCGAAGAACTACTTCTTTTTCATAAATCTGAATCTAATCTCTCTATTCTTATTAGCCTGATTTCCATATGTTTATAATTTAGGTTTTATAAGAAATTGGTGAATTGGTGAATTGAAAATGTTGTCCCCAAAAAATATGAATAAGAGAGTGGGGGTCTAGCCCATTATTTACAGGTGTAGAAATGACCTTAGACCGTTATATCTAATTATATAAAGATACGTTCGTTTATCGAAAATTTATAATATAAAATACCCTAAAAAACCTAGCAATCACTGATAGTTTTTGACTAGAGAGGCGACCCTCAGGTCGACCGCCTTAGTTCAAAAATGCCAAGTGAAGGCAGGTTATAAATAGTATTTACTAACTATAGATTCTTATATATTTATTTTTCGACCATTTTCGTATTTCGTCCGTAACTTTTTCATACGGACGTCGTTCGCGAATTTCCAAATATGAAAGTTGAACAGAATTCATCACAATTGCAACAATGTAATTTTAGTGGTCAAATTCCATCATTTGCAAAAATTTCTTTTTTGGAAATCTAATAACTAAATTAATCATCTTGAAATTTCGGGTTGTTACATTCTCCTCTCCTTAAAAGAAAATTCATCCTGAAATTTTACCAACGATGAAGTCATAGTGCTGACGTCTACTTATCCTAAACTACACAATTAATTAATGTACACAACGCGCATATGTGCACAATGTACATAATGAGTTGCAACCACAAAATATGCATTTAAAATGATTCTAAATCGGATCCTCCTACATGTATGCATTTCATTTTTGAAAACACTTTTGTAAACATGATGCTAGCATCCTAAAATATACTGGCAGTTCTATATGAATGCAAATTTTTGAAAATATATTTCATCTATAACCCTTACACGACTACAAATAGAAGTGTGAAGCAATCAATTTTTGCATCCAAACCCTATCATCCAGCACATCAACGCAACTAAACTATTTCCTATAAATTTCTTTTAAGCCAATAAAAGGAGATTAAATCGGAGAAATTCAATGTCATTTCTTCTTATAAATATTCCAATTCCCGTCCTACAACGGAAATTTACCTCAATAGCCTCAGAGAACTCCGAAAATTTGTGTTTGTAGATTGCAAAGGAGGCTTAAAACAAGTTTAAAAACATAAATCGATTTAATTAATAACTAGCACGTATTGTTGACAAGATATGGACACGTTTCCATGGCTAAGCAGATTTTCCTTTGTTATCGTTAATGTCTTTGCGCATCATCATCTCTAATGCATCACTAAAATAGATTTTCCTTGTTTTCGTTTATAAATATTCCTATAAGGAAGAATCAAAAGTTTATTATGAGGTTAGATATATAGGTACTTAAAGGAGAGAATTTCGTCGACACCACGTTAATGTGTTACTTGAGAAGCTATTTGTGAAAGCCCTTCGACATGGGATCTTGTATAGTAAGAAGTATACTATTGTTGTTAGCACCGTGGATTAAGAGGAAACCAAAGCCACAACAAGATGGTTAAGGTAAGGAGAAAAGAAGTGATAAGCCAAAATGGCAGCAACAATGCAAAGGAGGGTAGAAAAGGAATAGAGGTGAAGTAGTTTGTTATAACTGAAATGAACTTTTATTTTTATTTTTCTAGTAAGTGTAAAACTATTAAAATGAAGAAAAGTATTTTAATTACAATAAGTCTGGACATTTAAGAAGAATTGACTGGCCTACTAAGAATAAACAGATTCCATAGAGCATATACTTTAAATGTCATACCTACTTCTTTTATTGCTCATGCTTGCTAAGAATAAGGATAAAAAGGTCATAGTGCAAGGTTTACTTCTATTAAAGATAATTCTATTATATTTTGTTTGATATTAGAACCTCACTTTTTTTTTATATGTAGTTATCTAGTATGCATATTAGACTTGAAACCCAAAATAACATATAAACTATTAATTATGACTAAACTTGTAGACGGATCTACTTATCTTTCTGTAACTTGTTATGCATTAATTTTATTGAGTTATGATTGATTTTTTGTGTGTGATAGTTTTATTTTGAATTTTGATGAGTTTGGTATTATTTTATGGATTGTTTTGTTTTAAATACAACGAAGATGAACTCATTTTGTTAAACATTTATTATAACCCAACAAAAAAAATTTGTTGTCGTACTGTAGAACTCATATAGACCCTTATTCAATAAACATTTTATGTTCTGAAACAGTCAGCACCAACGTTAAAAGTTAGACGCTTCTACAAAGCTTCTTAACACATTTCACACTTGGAAAACCGTGTGACTAACGCTTTGTAACCCCTGAAATGGCTTGGAACCACCATTTCTTCGAAGGTGCTCTTGGCTTGATTTAAGATGGTTTCAACTAAAAGCATTTAAAACCAAGCAAACCTACCAATATGAAATCACTGTTCATTTCGGTGAATAAGTAGCTTATAAATAGAGAGATCAATCCAACCAGAGATTAGTAGTAGAGCGCTGCTATATATTAAAGTAGAAAAGTGTTTAAATACATAACACCACAAAGAAGATGGGAGTGGGACACTGACAACGCAAATTCATAGAGAAACACAACTACAGCAAACAATAGACTCATAAACATCCAGCAACAGGGAGCATCAAAATCCTCCTTTATTCTCCTTCATTACCACTCCTTCAGCTTACGAAATCAACCTCCTTTTAAGCAACCCTGCAGTTCCCAAAAAAAACCAAACATATAAATCAGAACAAGGTAAGAAACTAGTTGACAGAAATATATAATGAATACAAACCTGGAACAGTCGGTGGAAGGGCTGATTGGGTAAGGCACATTAACCCCGCAGGTTCTGGGAAGGCTAGACGCTTTGCGGGCGTCTAGGCCCTTGAGGTTGGCCGACAGGGATTTAAGGCAGCCGCAAGCCGTGCGGCGGTCAGCAGTGGTCATAGCAGACCCGGCCAGTCTCCTGACGCCGGCGCAGCAGCCACCCAGGGGTCCGTTCTTGGTCAGGTAATTGATGCACGGCGATATGGACGACGCCACCGTCCCACAGCTGACAGCACCCTCGACCTGGGGCGTCGCGACCAGTAGGAACGCAACGAGGAGCGCAGCGAGGACGAGAGCGGAGAAGCGAGCCATTAGTTTGTGGTGTTAGTGTAGTGGTACCGTTTTAGTGTATTGTTGGAGTGGAATGGTGATGGTGGTGATTCTGGGTTGAAGGAGCACGCTTTATATAGGGTGTGTTTTGGTGAAGGGAGTTATGGAGTATAGTTGGTGGTTGAATGATGCTTCATTAAATGCTTTTACGTGTTCAGTGACTTACATGGGAGGAGGGTCTCGAATGGGTAATTGAATTTGTGAGGTTGTATTTTTGTAGGTATGTAGGTCCGTTGCGTTTTAACCATGGTGAAGGCGAGCCATCCTTGTGAGTGTGGACACAGCATGGGTATTGTCGTATTCATGCCAAGTGATTTTGCATTTTATGGCGGTAGAAACGGAGAATTGAAATGTTAAGAATAGAGCCAGGGGATGTTGCTTACATGTTATGCTTAAGTGGTAAATCAGACGATGTTAAAATGGGTCGATCTGTTTGAAATTAAGTTTGAAAACTTGGGTTGCCCCTGGCAAATCTTACATAAGATGGGGCGAAAAAAAAAAAAGGGAAACGAAACTAAAAACCTAAATAGATCTGAATTTTTTTGCAATTGACAAGATTGAAGTTGCAATCTAAACCTCTCGGTATGACATATCTTATTCGAAGAAGTCACCACACCAACAACTACATTACAAGAAATAACTAGGGCATTCATTTTTAAAACAGAAAAATAGGATGAAAGACAAAATGAACGAGAAATTGTTCCATAAGGACAAAAAGCTAAAACTTTGTCTACAATAACAAATTTTAGTGTAAATGAAGGAATTATAGTGGACCCCTGAATTCCTCCTCTTACATTAAAATTTGTCCTTATGGATAAAAATTCAATTAGCCACTTGTCCTTATACAACAATTTTTCGTTCATTTGGTCCTTAAACCCCTTTTTAAAATGCGTAGCATATTAGCTCTCAACCTCCCCCATCCTTTTCCCCCATTCAGTCGGCTAGTTCGACTTGTCCTGAAGTCGACCCTGTCTGTTTGGAAAACTAATTTTGACTAACATGGATAAAATGTATTATGCTCATCAAACATCATATATGGCATTTTCGAACACCATTTTTTCAAGCTTCTTGACTTTTCGAGGATGTTTACTTTGGTTATTTGGCACATCAGTGTATAATTATGTATCTCTGTAATTATTGAAGTTTGATGTGTATGTTCGAAGCAATTTTATAATTGGCTTCAAATTTTATTAATTCTAGGATATATAACATTCGAAATAAAATGTGTTTTTTCTTTCTATGAAATATTATTTAACTGTTGCAACCTTTTGGTATCCCGTAACACGGACTTTACCTTCGAGCTTGTTTTTTGACCATCCAACCATACACACTCATTCAATTTTTTTTTACACATAAAATTCCAATTTCAGACAAATTAATAATAATAATAATAATAATAATAATATATCAAATAATATCATATACATCACTAAAAGTCAATTTTATATCTAAAACATCAATGGTCAATCAAATAAAGCAACTATATCATCAAATCTACTAATCAACCAAACAAAATAAATATCAAACATCCACATGTCCATCATTCGTCCACAAACAACACAAATTTCAAGCATCCATATTTTTATCAACCATCCAAAAACAACACAAATATTAAATCCAACAAATATATACAAGCAAAATACTTTAAATATTCACTAAAACAAACAAAACAGTCAAAAACCTGCTTATCATTCCACTTTCATCCTCATCATCTCCGCTAACATCCTCATCATCACCTCAACAACCAGGAGAACTGTTGTGCTTAGCCATGTACACTCGAATGACCGCCTTACATCACTAGTGCTTATATAATATAATAGTACATTATACAAGCACTTGATTAATGCAGAATGGTTGTAAGGGAAAGAAATAAAAGAAGAAAAGAGAATGGTAAAAAAAGATGATAGAAATGAAAAGAAGAGAAAGAACCACAAAACACAATCACATACCATGCCGTATATTTCACAATGCATCAAATAAAATATAATGTTCATCATAGATACAAAACATACGAGATAATAATAACTATATAAACGATATAATCAAGCTCATAGTTATACTGAATGGTAATAGAGTCTACATATGTAATATATAAACTCAACCGGTGATTTGTCTTTAATAATAGATAGTCAATACTATCAGGACTACATAATGTTATATAACGAAATATACAATAATAGTACAAATATAAATATGATAAGGCTTCAACTTCTACGGATGTAACACCTCTAACAATAATAATTAATAAAGAAATGAATTAAACAAGAGACAAATTTATATAGATATTCGATTTTGGCTATGGGAACTTGACTATTGAATCCGTGGTAATCTTTTGGACAATTTTCATATATAACTTATCATGATCTGAGTCAGAACAAGAAAGTTATGAGCGAAAGAAGATGTTCAAACTTAAAATTAGATTTAAAAATTAAATAAGTTTTTTTTTTTTGAAAAATATATGGCTCGGGTCGACTGCCTCAGGGACACTAGGCCGCCTTAGGGAACGGTCGACCCAAGCGAGTGTACTTGGCTAATTTTCTGGTCGGGAACATAACGAAGCGAGATTGGAAATTTGGTAGATTCGGTGAACCCATTTATTTTTAATGGTTGCATTTGAGTCTAAAACTTAGTTGTATGGTCAAATTTAAATTGAAACTGGCTCTAACGTCGGATTTAAACCTCGAGGTTAATCTGATGGCTAAGATTAAAACTACAACATGACAACACCAATTAGATCAATCTGATCTGATGGCCCTAGACCCGCAACTGAAACTATAAATAGAAGGAAAGACCTAATCCTAATTTCATTCAAAACTTTCCTTATTCTCCTTCTTTTTCCATGCCTAGTCTCCCTCTTAATTTTAGAGGTAGATACAAAAATAAATATTTTTAAATGCAGGTGGATAAAATAGAATTTATTTGAGAAGCTAAGGCGGGGAGAACCTTCAAGGGGATAATGAATAAAGCTTAGGACCTTAAATGAATGAGAAGTTTCCATTTTTATGATTTAGGAAGATTAATGCAATAGCCTTAGAAATATCTTCGGTTTTCATATGTTTAAAAGAAATAGACCCATCAATACATGTTAGGATTAATTGTAATTTTTGGATTTATAGGTAATTATACGAAAAATATAACAAAAAGACTTACATGTAAATCTAAATCTATATAATAAGTATAAATTTAACCAAACCCTTTTATGTAAATTAAAATTAGATTTAATGTAGCAGACTTGATTATAAGGCATTAACTAGTCCTTTTAGTATGAAAAATCTTCGTGAGAAAACTTAATTATAAGATATTAATTAGCCTTTTAATGTAAATTATTTGTGCATATAATACACCAAATCTGTAATTTGAATAAATGAATTTGGAATAACCAAGATATTGGCAGAAGACTTAACTACCATAAAAAGAAAAATTGTGGTGGAAATTGTAACTTATAAGTAGAATGAAAAAGACAGTGATAATCATTATAAAATGATATATTAAAACTATAAAGGCTAATTTTTTATGATTAGTAGAATTTTAGAAAGGAAGACTTAAACATTCCTTCCAAATGGAATCAAACTATAATAAGACCCAAGTAGAATACTTAATGAATGTATTAGATAAAATGAACAATGACTATTTTAATTTTACAAAAATTATGATAGGAAGGCATAGACCCAAGTCTAACACTTGGGGTTTCAACTATATCTCATCTAATAAGACTTAAAAGACAACAATTCCATGTAGATGACTATCATTATAATTATTATAGGTAGAAACCTAAAAACAACGACAATTATGCTATGTATATGACTATCATTATTATGATAATTTGTAGAAACCTTAAAGACAACAACTGTCTTGATTGGTAGATGGCTATCATTATTGTTATTATAGGTTGAGAATTTAAAGATAAGACTATTATGACAGGTAGATGACCATCATAACTATTATGATAGGTAGAGAGCTAAAAGACAATGACTGTCATGATAGGCAGATGAATACTACAATTGTGATAGGTAGAAACTCAAAAGATAATGGTTGTCAAGATTGGTAGAGAATTTAAAAGACGGTGAGTATCATACTAATGATAGTTAGAAACTTAAATTAAAAAACTCAGCGGGGACTAAGGTAGTAGCACAAATAGGATTTTTATTTGGAGTCCCATCCAATATACAAATGAAAGTGCATATTAGAGCTAGAAATAAGTGGATTAGAAAAGACGGGAGATGGAAAAAGTGCATCAAAATGATATTCGGATGTGTAGACATTAGAGCAAGAAATAAGACGTTGTGGGTTCTCGAGTGGCAATAGGTAAATGTTCATTTAAACGAATATGTTGTTGACTTCGGTGCTGGAAATAAAAGAGCACAACATGGGTGGCCCATCCTAACACTGTTCGTCCAGGTGGATTAAGATTTGAATAAGAGGCGTTAGGCTACAAGGTATAAAAAGAGAGGGAAATTTATTTTTGATGAGTCATCGTACGTGAATACGTTTTGCACCCACCTTTAGGCATGGTAGAGTAGTTGAGGACACAGGGTCGACGCTCGATCGTCAGGTATATTAGGCATGACTTTTAAATACTTATGGTGTAAACAATCATTTTTAGAAGAAGAAAAAAGCACGAACAAAAAAACATTATGACACCTAAAATTGTTTAATACTATTGTCACTTCATATTCTTCTTTTGAGTAGTTTACTTCCCATTTACCATACTTTTATGTTTGACACGTTCTTTTCTTCTCCCACCACTAGGCATGCAAAAAAGTAGCAGATCTTGTGTGATCCAAAGCATAGACATGAGTCTTCTTTTTCATTATGTATTTCAATTTGCATCTTTATCTTCAGTTTAGTTTTGATATACTTAGATTTGATGGGGATGTTTTGATATATAATCTTAATTTATGATTTGAGACTGAGATGCATTAACATTATGATTTGCTATGTGTTAGCACCAAAATAATCATGAAGGAGCCGAAAGCCGAAGCCCAGGTGAAGAGATGTAAAAATCTAGGAAAGCCCCTTTAGGAGGAGACCAAAGGATACATTCCCAAGTCACCAGACTCTATGTGACGATCCCAAAACCTCGTACGACGGTGTTAAGGATAATCATTAGAATATAACACATTAATCATCATTAGCAGAGTACAGATAATAGCAAAAGCAGGAAATAAGATAATTTACACAAATATGACAGCGGAATCATATGTATCACAACATCAGAGAGCACAGTGCAGGATACAACTTAGTGCATAAAAGTACATAATCAGTCTACATCGCCTGAGGCGGAATCATATACATAGAGAGTACATAAACGAAACATCAGTCTACATTGCCTGAGGCGGAATCATATACATATATAATAATGGCGGAAAAATCATAGTCTTCACTGTGTAGTCAAGCCTCGCCATGAGCCAAAAAGTGCACCTCTACTGCGGTGCAAAGCCAATATACGCCAGCTACCTGATACTAGGCTGCCCGTGTCAAAATAAGGGCACCCGAGTTTGCAAGGTGAAATAAACTACGAGTCAGTCTTGGGACTAATATGAGAAATCTACTTAACTAATTAACAACTATAATAAGGCAAACCAAAGGACCACGCCGCTTTCGCGGAACGTGTTTACTCCAATGATTGCTAGTGCATGAAATAAAGTAAATTATTAAATCATCGCAATGCTTTTTATAAAAATGAAGCCATTATAAGACTCAGGTCCCATCACACAACGCAAGCCAGGTGATAGAGTTTTACCTTATAATGGCCAAGAAATGTTTCATACGTATAAAACAACAATATTTGATATTATTACTAGTGCATATATGTTTCAAAACGATTTCAATCATAAATATCAATCATAGACGACATGGGTACCATATATCATGTCGCCATACTAGTAATACAATCAAATACGCAATTTCGTATTGGAAATTGGATTCCATCATGAGTCGAGGCAAGGGGCAAGCTCCTCTCCGTTCGAGACACTCTAGCAAATGCCTCAGGACCACACACAGCGATCCCTGGATCCTCCAAGGCCGGTCCTCTCTTACTTTTGAGGATTGGCAATTCCTGAACACACGTTTCCCGGTCTTATAGGACCTATAATCGAGGCGCCTCGCATTCCAACAACCACACAGGTAAAAAGTATATATAAATGTCAGGGCTGGTAGGTCACTGACATCACCCATAGCTAGAAAGAAACGTCGTGCACTCCTTGGGTCCTTATCCCGTTTTTGACTCATACCGAGGTGTGAGGCTCGCGAATCTAAGTTATACACAAAGCTACGCCACACAGGCCGTGCTTTGATCATCAACCACAAGACTTTTCTTTGCAGCAAATGCCTTGATCATCTGCCACTTAGGCGTGCCACACAGGCAATTCACTCCATGCGACTGATTTCTATCGATATATAACTTCTGAGCTCGTACGTCTCAGAGAAGAGCGTTAAGCAAGAAAATAAATTCTCCACGGCCAAACAAATATATATTTAATAGATATCAATCAGCACAGAACAAAATCCAATGTCAGGCACACAATCCATTTACAAGTTCGTTCTAGGTTTGAACGAAGCCGGAGGCACCATATTCCTCGCATATCCGTACAATCAACAATACGTCCGGACGGCTACCACTTCAGCTCCTTCAAGGTAGCTACTCCAATCATGAGCATCAGTAGCGCCCATCCATCCAATGTGAAGATCGTCGGTCTTGAACCGTCTTCACTCTTCGACTTCTCACCGTCGATCGATTATTTGAAATGAGAATGAACTCGGCCTTTTCAAATAATCAACGTATATTTAGATTTTCAAATCAATTCCTCACATGGTTAAATTATTAAACATTCACATTTCAGTTCCTTAGTATAATTTTCATGTCAAACACATTCAACCATCAAATATAAAGCAAACCAAGCAGAATCGGTTTATTTCCATTCTATATCGTCTATAATATTTTATAATGATATATCGCCATTTTTATTTATTTAAAAATGGCCTTATTTAATTAAACGACGTTTCAGGTCGTGCCGAGGCACTAGCGCTGTTTTTCCCTAAATTTGTTTTACACATATCTGAAAATCTAACAGTTGGATTTCAACAAGGTTTATATCATTGAGAAGATATTCCCAAAGCGATCCCAACGGTTCCAGTTTCGTGAAAATCCGATGGTCGGATCTTTCGGTATAATCGTTTGAAGTTACAATTTCAAAACGCGAACTGCACGGCCTTGATTCGTTTTAATTTAATTTATATTTATATATATATACATATAAATATAATTCATTCGACGATTTCAATATCGTTTTCACTTTAAATATTCCACTAACACCATTACATTTCGAAAAATTTCGCCATAACCTCCTTTGTACGGGAAGGAGTTTGAAAATTTATTAGGCCGTATTAGGTACCCAATAAATCCTAATAAGCATGCACAAATTTATAGTGACATATTCCGGTGTCCACAGGGAAGTGTGTATAGATCATAACTCCAGAGAATAAATTCTCATCACCCTATAAATGGTTTTTTGTGCCTTAATGACCAGAGAGACGTGTTTATTGTCATCTCCAAACCCGTGTGGGGTTTTTATTAATCTTGCAATTTACCATTACAATTTATATAGTCCAGATCAGTCATCAGTTCAACCTGTAATATATAGTCATCGCCATACAAGCCTCTCGCTCGTATGGTAAATCTTCAACCTCGTCACACAAGCTCCAAATGCTTATGTGGTATATGATGAAGTATGCCTATCATCAAGAAGTATGCCATATAGTGTAGTTCAAAATTAATTGTTACTATCTTATGGCGATGTTTATTTTTACACACAGAACAACTAGCACTCCGCATCCAATGACATTCACAGGAGTTGATATAATAATAAAATTTGCACATCCAACTCATTAAGGTTTACCTATTTGTCGAGCACGCAAACAAATTCTTTACTCAACAGCTAATCCATTTCTTGTTTAACACATGTATATATATGTGCAAAACTAAGCTAAAAATAATATTTCTAGCGAACAAAGGTTTTATTTCCACTTATGGTTATTTTTAACGCTTCATACACATGTTAAAAATAATATTTTCTACCTACACATATTTATTTGAACAAGTGGTTATTTTAACACTTCACGTTTCACATAAAAATGATATTTTTGGCGAACAAAAATATATTTCAACACATGACTATTTTATCTAGCTCGACCACATGTTAAAAATAATATTCATAGCAAACAAATATTTGTTTCAACACTTGTATATTTTTTGCGAATCGTTTACATGATAAAAATGATATTTTTATCGTCTAAAATATTTATTCAACACATGAACATTTTGAGCACTTCATATCCACAATAAAAATGTAAATTTTGTTGTTCAATCTATATATTCAACACATGAATATTATCCACTTCACACATACGATAAAAATATGATTTTTATCGTTCTAATCCTTTATTCAACACATGAATAATTTCTATAGTTTATATATATGATAAAAATGTGATTTTTAATGTTAAAACAATTTATTTAAAACACAAATAGTTTATATAGTTTAGATATGTGATAAAATGTTATTTTTATTTTCAAAGAATTTTATTCACCACATGGATTTCTATTCAACACATGAATTCGGTTTCAACACATGAATATTATTTCAACATATGAAAATAATTCTAACACATGAATATTATTGAAAATTTCGGCAGCATAACGGCAGGGTATTTAAAACCGGCACCGTCACGAGTATGGCTCCTCGCTCTACCTTAAAACCTCGCGGTTTTTTACAATGGGGATTTCATACATATAATTCGCATGTAGACGAGTATGTTTTTCTTTTCAACAATTTATTCAAATTTTGTTTCAATCACAAATGGGTAGTTTTCAACCACAATGGTATTTTTCAACCACATCCAAACAATATTAACCACAAACAATCCTATCAACCATTTGCATTATTCACCAAATTTTTCACAACAATTCACAATCAATAAGTATCGCCAATGGTTTGTGGACGAGGGGAGTGTGTGTGTGTGTGTATATATATATATATATATATATATATATATATATATATATATATATATATATATATAATTTCCATTCCAACACACATATCCTTTAAACAATGCATGTATAATTCATACTTCGCTCATACAACTTATACCATGCGTGTAAATGAGGTATACAACACGTATATAATTTACATTTCGCTTATATAACTTATACAATACATGTCCATTCACATTTCAGTTTAGAAATCTCACATTGTTTTGTCGCTTTGCTAAAAATAGTAGCGTGCTCAGAAAAATCCGCGGCCTCTTCTAGAATGTAGAGAGCGTCCTTGCGGTCATGATATCTCCTGTTTCATCGAATTTCGTTAACATACGATAAAGATATGATTTTTTTAACTAAAATCATCGTTTGCAACGCTTAAAAGCGTTATAGCTTTTAAATAAAAACCCAACCGTGTACCTTTCACTTCTTGTTCAAGCTAGGGTTTCAATTTATCACCCAATCCGCGAACTTTGAAGACGATCTGACTTTACCACCCCGTCGAGCTTCGGAAGGGCTTCCTGCACCCGGTGGTCTTGCTTAGTTCGGTGGAAGATCGGGGGAGAAAAAGGCTGCGATGCAACTCGGGTTTCCAGGACTTATTCTCGATGAACTCGAGGTGATAGGGGGCGTGGTGGGTATTGATTTGAAGAGGGGCGAGAGAGCTTCGAAGTTTGGGTGGTGGTAGGGGCTAACGTCGACTGTGGAGGCGGGAAAATGGTCGGGAAGCGGCGAAAACAATATCCGTCAGGCAAGAGATAAGCGGGACAGGGGGGAGGTTTGAGCGAATTTTTTTATTTTTAATTTATGAAAGGAAAATTCCTATTGGACGAGGCTTTATTTAATTTTTAAAATAGGGTTTCTCCACCCGGACACCAATTCAAACCCAACGACTATCGCCCCTAACTAAATACCCCCATTCCAAACACAATGGGATATGTTTCGTATGCCAATTCGACTGTTACAGTCAGTTCTTCTTCAAATTAAAATATAAAACATTCAATATTCGATTTGAACGTATATTTCAATTTTCCAGGGCCACAAACTGATTCGAAAAATTCCAGAAAAATAAATCTAGCTATGTTTTGACTCTACGGTCCCAACAAAATTAGATTCATCAAATTCTAAGACTGTTTGAAAAATGGCCATTTTCTGGTCGATCAAATTTAATAGAAATTGACCAAACACATTTTCTTTTGCCACGCTCACAAACTAGCTTCAAAAATTATGAAATTTGAAATCTAGCAATAATTTGACATGCCGGATCTAACAAAAGTGGTTTCATCGAATTCCGAGGTCGTTTGCAAAATGTCTATTTTCAAGGGCTATATATTCTCTACAACGACCTTTCTGAAAATTCATTTGGCCATAACTTTTGATTCCTGCTATGAAACTTCGATTTCTCAGATTCGTTAGAAATATATTCATAAACAGATTTAAATATTTTTGGTTTCACTAAAATCCGTTTTATTTTGCACCCGGTACAGTCAGTCAAAGTTTGAATTCAAAATTTCAAACTGCCGCACCATTTCTTATTCATTATTTTATTGAAATATTCTATTTCAATTGTTTAAATTCTTTTAAAATAACCAATTTAAAATTTTTAAATTGGCTCATATTTTCCGGGTTGTTACAATCTCCCCCACTTAAAACTTTTCGTCCCCGAAAAGGAAACAGCAGTACAGTAGGAAACAGAAATGGAAATGTAAAGTATTGTGAAGGTACCTTGCACCGGAGTTAGTCAGAGATGTCCACTCTGCATTTGGGGTAAGCTTGCTTAATGCTTTGCTCAGTCTCCCAAGTACAGTCTTTAGGATCACTACTCCACTGCATTTTAACTAAATGAACCTTCTTGCTCCTTAGCTCTTTAGTTTCTTTGCCAACAATTTTTAACGGCTCTCTTCTGACTGCTAATTCTGGAGTAATTTCCAAGTCCTGTTGCGCTGCTTCTTCTACAACAAGATACAGATCATGCACATGTCTTCTAAGTTGAGATACGTGAAACACATTATGCACTCTAGGTAACCAATCAAGTAATTAAACCTTATAAGCAAGAGTTCCAATTCGTTCAAGTATAGGAAAGGGACCAATAAATCTAGGTGCCAACTTCCCAGTTTTACCGAATCGAATTACTCCTCTCATCGGAGAAACTTTCAAATAACATAATCACCAACAGCGAATGCCACATCCCTTCTTCTAGAATCCGCATAACTTTTCTGTCAGCTCTGCGCGGTTTTCAATCGTTTATTGATGAAATCGACTTTATCCGATGCTTCTCGAATCATATCGGGTCCCAACACAAGTCTGTTGCCAGGTTCTAACCAACATGCAGGAGATCTGCACGGTCTACTGTATAATGCTTCAAATGGCGACATTTTCAAACTTGCTTGATAGCTGTTGTTATAAGAAAATTCTGCCAAATGCAAGTGATCTTCCCATGACCCGCCAAAATCAATAACACAAGCCCGCAGTAAATCTTCTAAAATTCTATTCACTCGCTCAATTGGCCTTCTGTCTGAGGGTGATAAGCGGTGCTCAGATTCAGCTTTGTTCCCAATTATGTCTGGAATGCCTCCCAGAATTTGCTAGAAAATATTGGGTCTCTATCACTGACTATGCGGATGGGAACTCCATGCAGCTTAACAATTTCTTTGAAATAAATCTGTGCTAGACTTTGGGCGGTTCTATTGGATCTGACAGGTATGAAATGGGCGGTATTCGTGAAGCGATCTACGATCACCCAAATACTGTCATTACCTTTCTTCGTTCGGGGCAGACGATCTATGAAATCCATGGAAATCTGTTCCCATTTCCAACCTGGGACTTCTAACGGTTACAACAATCCGGCCAGCTTTTGTTGGTCGCTCTTGACTAGTTGACAAGTAGGGCATCTGCTAACATACAAAGAAATGTCCCTCTTCATGGACCTCCACCAGAAAGTGCGCTTGATATCGTTGTACATTTTACTTACTCCTGGATGAATCCAAAGCTTGGATTTATGACATTCATCAAGCACCTCCCTTTTGAGCTCTGGGATGTTGGGAACATAGATTCTCCCTTTTAATCTCAGAACTTCTTCCTTATCCACTTGAAAACTCGAGGGCTCGCCTTTTTGTATTCTTTCCCTGATCCTTTGAATGAAGTAATCATTCTTCTGGAGAGCAGATATTTTTTCAATCAATGCAAGCGTAATTATAAGATTGGCAATGATTGTCGTTTTTCTACTAAGCGCATCAGCTACTACATTAGCCTTTCCGGGCGTATACAGGATATCTAGATCATACGCTACAAGAAATTCTAGCCAATGCTGCTGTCTCAAGTTCAAATCTTTCTGGGTGAACAAATACTTCAATGATTGATGATCTGTAAACAGTTCAAATTTCTCACCCAATAAGTAATGTCTCCAGATTTTCAAGGCAAAAACGATGGCTAGCAACTCAAGATCATGAGTTACATAATTCTTGTCATGTGGTTTCAACTGGAGGCTTGCATAAGCGACTACTTGGCCTCTTTGCATTAATACTGCACCCAGACCTCTAATAGAAGCATCCGTCCAAACCGTCAAATCCTGATTGCCATCGATAATGGTTAATACTAGAGCGGTTGTCAATTTTGATTTCAATTCCTGGAAAGCTTCCTCACAGTCAGAAGTCCACTTAAATTTCTCATGCTTCTTTGTAAGCTTCGTTAATGGACCGGATATCTTCGAAAAATCCTTAACAAATTTTCGATAATAACTAGCCAACCCCATAAAACTTCGGACCTCTGTGGGTGTAGTAAGCTGTTTCTAGTTTTGAATTGCTGTAATTTTGCTTGGATCTACAGAAATTCCTTCCTTTGTCACGACATGGCCAAGGAACTTCACCTCTTCCTGCCAGAAGATACATTTGGAGAATTTGGCTTTGAAGACATTCTTTCTCTGAATCCCCAATACTTGTTCTAAATGTCTTTCGTGCTCGGCTTCCGACTTAGAGTAGATTAAAATATCATCGATGAATACTAGGACAAATTTATTTAGAACTCCCCTGAACACTCTATTCATTAGATCCACGAAGTAGGCTGGAGCGTTGCATAAGTCGAACTACATTACTAACCATTCGTAAAATATGTCTGGACCTCTGAAAGCTGTCAAAGGGACACACTCTTTGGCAATTCTCAGTTGATGGAAACCTGTAGCTAGGTCCATTCTGGAAAATACTCTCACCCCATTTAATTGGTCTAACAGATCATCGATGCGGGGTAACGGGTATTTGTTTTTGAGCGTTTGTTCGTTGAGGTCACGGTAATCAACACACAATGGGAGAGTACCGTCTGACTTTGGGACAAACACTACAGCTGCACCCCAACTAGAAAAGCTAGGTCTGATCAGACCCTTCCATAGCAGTTGACGAGTTTGATCGCCTAATTCTTCTTTTTCTTTTGGAGTCATTCTTCGAATTGGATGTACCACTGGTCTGGCATTGGGAATTAAATCAATTCTGAATTCAGTTTCTTTTTGCGGAGGTAAGTTTTCGACTTCTTCAAACATATCCGCATAGTTTCTAACAACAGGAATCTTTTCTAAGGAAGTGGGGATAACTTCTAGCGCAGACCAAAATCCTTTTCTATCTGGATTTGAACCATGGCATGGTACAGTAATATATCCAAGCTTCGTTCTAGTTTTTACTATTCTTTCCGCACACTTTACTTCGGCCTCACATTTCATTAACCAGTCTAGCCCGAGAATGGTATCAAACTCAGGAAAATCCATAACGACTAGATCAAAAGGAAACTTGTAGAAAGAATAAGAGACTGGCACTTTACAATATGAACTGAGAATAATAGAACGCCCTATTGGATTATGAACCTTAACCGATTCTTTAAGCTTTCTTTGTTTTAACTTTAATTTGTGAACCGTGTTACTTGCAATAAAACTATGTGATGCACCCATGTCAAATAGTACAGAAACAAGAATATTTTTAATTGTAAGGGTACCTCCCAAAACATCGGGTTTACCTGCTCCATCGGAAGCAGCCGGCAGGTTCGCCCTGTCATATACATGAGAAACCTCGGCCTTCTTAAGCAAGGGACAATCCTTGACAAGATGTCATGTTCTACGACAGTTAAAGCATGAACGAGGGTTCTGAGAGCTCTGGCTTGAGCCTTGAGAGTTGGTCTTCTGCCGTTTCAGGGCTGTGCACACATTAGAATAGTGCCCCATCTTGCCATAATTGTAGCAGCTTCCCTTTGGCGGCTTACTATTATGCTGATTTGTGACGCCGTGTTGCTTGATTCTCGCTGGTTTGTAGAGGGCTTGCGTTTATTCTCCGCCTGGCTTTTAGCACGATGCAGATCAAGGTTTCTTTGGACAAGGTCCTCATAATTGCATGCCATCTCCACTAAGTCTGAGAATGCTAGCTTGATGTGACTCATTGCCCTGTCTTGGTACTTACGCTTTAGCTCGTGGACGAACCTTTTGTTCTTGGACTTGGCGGTCGCAATGAGCTCTGGAGCGTAGCGGGATAACTGTGTAAACTTATTCAGGTGGTCTTGCACAGAGAGGTCTCCTTGCTGGAGATTTGCAAATTTGCCGTGCATGCGTTCGATTGCTTGCTCTGGGATGAACTTTTCTTTGAACAAGTCTTTGAACTCATCCCATGTCCTTCCTGCATTTTGATTCTCTGCGGTGATGGCTTCCCACCACAATTCTGCTTCGTCTTGCAAGAGCCAGGCGCCCATGAATGCTTTTTCCTGATCTCCCAGCCTCAGGCCTCCTAATATCTTTTCGCATGTTTTTAACTATGCTAGGGCCATAATCACCGTGCTGGTTCCTGAGAAGGTTTTACCTCCTAGATTCTTATATCTTTTGGCCACTCGGTCGAGCTCGAATGGCTTAGTAGCTGGGGGTTGTATTAATGGTCCATCTGCAGCTGGGACATCTCCTCGTCCTCTGCCACGGCCTCCACGGTCTCCTCTTGTTGCTGCAGCTCTGGTAGCCATTTCTCAAGTTCTGTATAAGCAAGGAAAGTGTCGGCTCTCAGAAATGGTAATTTTATTATATGGTACAGTAGAAGAACTTAAGGAAAGACGACGATGTATTGATCAAATTATTTTTGCTATTCTGCTTTGCTCATTCTAGGACAATACTAGTCCTATCTCTAATGAGCTACTCGCCTTAGAATACTACTGATTCTATTCTAACGAGGTGTTTAATGTGTTAAATTCCAGAACTAAGGTTAACCAAGGCTCTGACACCACCTGTGACGATCCCAAAACCCCATACGATGGTGTTAAGGATAATCATTGGAATATAACACATTAATCATCATTAGCAGAGTACAGATAATAGCAAAAACAGGAAATAAAATAATTTACACAAATATGACAGCGGAATTATATGTATCACAGTATCAGAGAGCACAGTGCAGGATACAACTTAGTGCATAAAAGTACATAATCAGTCTACATCGCCTGAGGCGGAATCATATACATAGAGTACATAAACGAAACATCAGTCTACATCGCGTGAGGCGGAAACATATACATATATAATAATGGCGGAAAAATCATAGTCTTCACTGTGTAGTCAAGCCTCGCCATGAGCCAAAAAGTGCACCTCTGCTGCGGTGCAAAGCCAAAATACGCCAGCTACCTGATACTAGGCTGCCCGTGTCAAAATAAGGGCACCCAAGTTTGCAAGGTGAAACAAACTACGAGTCAGTCATGGGACTGGTATGAGAAATCTACTTAACTAATTAACAACTATAATAAGGCAAATCAAATGACCACGCCACTTTCGCGGAACGGGTTTACTCCAATGATTTCTAGTGCATGAAATAAAGTAAATTATTAAATCATCGCAATGCTTATTATAAAAATGAAGCCGTTATAAGACTCAGGTCCCATCACACAATGCAACGCAAGCCGGGGGACAGAGTTTTACCTTATAATGGCCAAGAAATGCTTCATACGTATAAAACAACAGTGTTTGATATTATTACTAGTGCATATATGTTTCAAAATGATTTCAATCATAAATATCAATCATAGACGGAATGGGTACCATATATCATGTCGCCATACTAGTAATACAATCAAATCCGCAATTTCGTATTGGAAATTGGATTCCATCATGAGTCAAGGCAAGGGGCAAGCTCCTCTCCTTTCGAGACACTCTAGCAAATGCCTCAGGACCACACACAGCGATCCCTAGATTCTCCAAGGTCGGTCCTCTCTTACTTTTGAGGATTGGCAATTCCTGAACACATGTTTCCCGGTCCTATAGGACCTATAATCGAGGCGCCTCGCATTCCCACAACCACACAGGTAAAAAGTATATATAAATGTCAGGGCTGGTAGGTCACTGACATCACCCATAGCTAGAAAGAAACGTCGTGCACTCCTTGGGTCCTTATCCCGTTTTTGACTCATACCGAGGTGTGAGGCTCGCGAATCTAAGTTATACACAAAGCTACGCCACACAGGCCGTGCTTTGATCATCAACCACAAGACTTTGCTTTGCAGCAAATGCCTTGATCATCTGCCACTTAGGCGTGCCACACAGGCAATTCACTCCATGCGACTGATTTCTATCGATATATAACCTCTGAGCTCGTACGTCTCAGAGAAGGGCGTTAAGCAAGAAAATAAATTCTCCACGGCCAAACAAATATATATTTAATAGAGATCAATCAGCACAGAACAAAATCCAATGTCAGGCACACAATCCATTTACAAGTTCGTTCTAGGTTTGAACGAAGCCGGAGGCACCATATTCCTCGCATATCCGTACAATCAACAATACGTCCGGACGGCTACCACTTCAGCTCCTTCAAGGTAGCTACTCCAATCATGAGCATCGGTAGCGCCCATCCATCCAATGTGAAGATCATCGGTCTTGAACCGTCTTCACTCTTCGACTTCTCACCGTCGATCGATTATTTGAAATGAGAATGAACTTGGCCTTTTCAAATAATCCATATATATTTATATTTTCAAATCAATTCCTCACATGGTTAAATTATTCAACATTCACATTTCAGTTCCTTAGTATAATTTTCATGTCAAACACATTCAACCATCAAATATCAAGCAAACCAAGCAGAATCGATTTATTTCCATTCTATATCGTCTATAATATTTTATAATGATAAATCGCCATTTTTATTTATTTAAAAACGGCCTTATTTAATTAAACGATGTTTCAGGTCGTGCCGAGGCACTGGCGTCGTTTTTCTTTAAATTTGTTTTACACATATATGAAATCCGTTGGATTTCAACAAAGTTTATATCGTTGGGAAGATATTCCCAAAGCGAACCCAATGGTTCCAGTTTCGTGAAAATCCGATGGTCGGATCTTTCGGTATAATCGTTTGAAGTTACGATTTCAAAACGCGAACTGCACGGCCTTGATTCGTTTTAATTTAATTTACATATATATATATATAATTCATTTGACGATTTCAATATCGTTTTCACTTCAAATATTCCACTAACACCTTTATATTTCGAAAAATTTCGCTATAACCTCCTTTGTACGGGAAGGGGTTTGGAAATTTATTGGGCTGTATTAGGTACCCAATAAATCCTAATAAGCATGCACATATTTGTAGTGATATATTCCGGTGTCCACAGGGGAGTGTGTATAGATCATAACTCCAGAGAATAAATTCTCGTCACCCTATAAATGGTTTTTTGTGCCTTAATGACCAGAGAGACGTGTTTATTGTCATCTCCAGACCCGTGTGGGTTTTTTTACTAATCTTGCAATTTACCGTTACAATTTATATAGTCCAGATCAGACATCAGTTCAACCTGTAATATATAGTCATCGCCATACAAGCCTCTCGCTCGTATGGTAAATCTTCAACCTCGTCACACAAGCTCCAAATGCTTATGTGGTATAGGATGAAGTATGCCTATCGTCAAGAAGTACGCCATATAGTGTAGTTCAAAATTAATTGTTACTATCCTATGGCGATGTTTAGTATTACACACAGAACAATTAGCACTCCGCATCCAATGGCATTCACAGGAGTTGATATAATAATAAAATTTGCACATCCAACTCAATAAGGTTTACCTATTTATCGAGCACGCAAATAAATTCTTTACTCAACAGCTAATCCATTTCTTGTTCAACACATGTATATATATGTGCAAAACTAAGCTAAAAATAATATTTCTAGCGAACAAAGGTTTTATTTCCACTTATGGTTATTTTTAACACTTCCTACATATGTTAAAAATAATATTTTCTACCTACACATATTTATTTGAACAAGTGGTTATTTTTAACACTTCACGTTTCTCATAAAAATGATATTTTTTGTGAACAAAAATATATGTCAACACATGACTAATTTATTTAGCTCGCCCACATGTTAAAAATAATATTCATAGCAAACAAATATTTGTTTCAACACTTGTATATTTTTAGCGAATCGTTTACATGATAAAAATGATATTTTTATTGTCTAAAATATTTATTCAACACATGAACATTTTGAGCACTTCATATCCACAATAAAAATGTAAATTTTATTGTTCAATATATATATTCAACACATGAATATTATCCACTTCACACATACGATAAAAATATGATTTTTATCGTTCTAATCCTTTATTCAACACATGAATAATTTCAATAGTTTTTATATATAATAAAAAAGTGATTTTTAATGTTAAAACAATTTATATAAAAGACGAATAGTTTATATAGTTTAGATATGTGATAAAATGTTATTTTTATTTTCAAAGAATTTTATTCACCACATGGATTTCTATTCAACACATGAATTCGGTTTCAACACATGAATTTCTATTCGACATATGAAAATAATTCTAACACATGAATATTATTGAAAAATTCGGCAGCATAACGGCAGGGTATTTAAAACCGGCAGCGTCCCGAGTATGGCTCCTCGCTCTACCTTAAAACCTCGCGGTTTTTGACAATGGGGATTTCATACATCTAATTCGCACGCAGGCGAGTATGTTTTTCTTTTCCACAATTTATTCAAATTTTGTTTTAATCACAAATGGGTATTTTTCAACCACATCCAAACAATATCAACCACAAACAATCCTATCAACCATTCGCATTATTCACCAAATTTTTCACAACAATTCACAATCAATAAATATCGCCCATGGTTTGTGGACGAGGGGAGTGTATATATATTCGTATATAAATATATTTTATTTCCATTCCAACACACATATCCTTTATACAATGCATGTATAATTCATACTTCGCTCATACAACTTATACCACGCGTGTACATGAGGTATACAACACGTATATAATTTATATTTCGCTTATATAACTTATACAACACATGTTCATTCACATTTCAGTTTAGAAATCGCACATTGGTTTGTCGCTTTGCTAAAACTAGTAGCGTGCTCAGAAAAATCCGCAGCCTCTTCTTGAATGTAGAGAGCGTCCTTGCGGTCACGATGTCTCCTGTTTCATCGAATTTTGTTAACACACGATACATATATGATTTTGTTAACTAAAATCATCGTTTGCAACGCTTAAAAGCGTTATAGCCTTTAAATAAAAATCCAACCGTATACCTTTCACTTCTAGTTCAAACTAGGGTTTCAATTTATCACCCAATCCGCGAACTTTGAAGACGATCTGACTTTATAACCCCGTCGAGCTTCGGAAGGGCTTCCTGCGCCCGGTGGTCTTGCTTAGTTCGGTGGAAGATCGGGGGAGAAAAAGGCTGCGGCGCAACTCGGGTTTCTAGGCCTGATTCTCGATGAACTCGAGGTGATAGGGGGCGTGGTGGGTGTTGATTTGAAGAGGGTGGAGAGAACTTCGAAGTTTGGGTGGTGGCATGAGCTAACGTCGAATGTGGAGGCGGGAAAATGGTCGGGAAGAGGCGAAAATGATATCCGTCGAGCAAGAGATAAGCGGGGGAAGGGGGAGGTTTGAGCGAATTTTTTTATTTTTAATTTATGAAAGGAAAATTCCTATTGGACGAGGCTTTATTTAATTTTTAAAATAGGGTTTCTCCACACGAACACTAATTCAAACCCAACAACTGTCACTCCTAGCTAAATACACTCATTCCAAACACAATGTGATATGGTTCGTAGGCTAATTCGACTATTACAGTCAGTTATTTTTCAAATTAAATTATAAAACGTTTAATATTCGATTTGAACGTACATTTCAATTTGCCAGGGCCACAAACTGATTCAAAAAATTCCAGAAAAATAAATCTAGCTATGTTTTAACACAACGGTCCCAACAAAACTTCTTTCGTCAAATTCTGAGACCGTTTGAAAAATGGTCATTTTCTGGTCGATCAAATTTAACAGAAATTGACCAAGCACATTTTCTTTTGCCACGCTCACATACTAGCTTCAAAAATTATGAAATTTGAAACCTAGCAATAATTTGACATCCCGGATCTAACAAAAGTGGTTTCGTCGAATTCCGAGGTCGTTTGCAAAATGTCTATTTTCAAGGGCTATATATTCTCTATAGCGACCATTCTGAAAATTCATTTGGCCATAACTTTTGATTCCTGCTATGAAACTTCGATTTTTCAGATTCGTTAGAAAGATATTCATAAACAGATTTAAATATTTTTGGTTTCACTAAAATCCGTTTTATTTTGCATCCGGTACAGTCAGTCAAAGTTTGAATTCAAATTTTCAAATTGTCGCACCATTTCTAATTCATTGTTTTATTGAAATATTCTATTTCAATTGTTTAAATTCTTTTAAAATAAACAATTTAAAATTTTTAAATTGGCTCATATTTTCCGGGTTGTTACACTCTACGTACTTAGAGAAGAGTTAAATGCACCATTCGGTTCACTCGAAGGAAGCATTACGAGAAGCTTTAATACTCGTAAGGTATTAATTGCAAAAGGAGGAAATACTTCAAGCAACATCAAAAGCCTGAGGCTCATGCAAGATTATTCCTCCTGCAAATAACTGAGCCTATGGTTCAGAGAATTACTTTTAGAGAATCTAAATGCATCATAATGGATACTTAATTTTAGACATTCGAGTGGGGAAACAACTATTTTGAATGGCACCAGAAGCATAATTCATTCGCCACTGAAAGAGCTAGTAGTAGACCTTTGCATTAGCCTCTACGAAACATAAAGACGAAGCCCGTAAGGAGGAAAGTGGGTCAACTTGTACGTACAAATATGACCCTTGGGGTCCAGAGTCAGGACCAGTTTCTTCATTCTCTCACTTGCACTAGCAAAGTCCAAACTGTAAACTCTAATTTCAAAATTGATTTGGGGAAAATCTGCAATTAAGATACAAAGGTCAATGTAACACTTGTATTTATAAAATAAAAAAAATTGCATGTGTAATTGAGGTAATGACATGGTAATTTCTGAATTATTATATTATTATTATTATTATCTCATAACTTTGCAAGTCCATTATCAAGAACTCCCAAGGGAACTAATTTTAAAATAATACCTTCCAAAGGCCGAGGAGTCACAGTTAATGAAATAAGTCAGTTAAGGTCATTCCGATAACCATAGCTCCAAAGCATCATATTTTAGAATACATCGAAGGTTTCCCAAGATACTCGATTTGAATAGAATCCCTAATCTCCATTAAAAATATTTAAGGACGTTCGTAATCCTTTTTGAATCCCCTTAAGTGACTATACCCTATAGAGAAATCCATTAAGGAACTTAAGAATCCTAATGCTTGATGAAAAGATCTAATCGATCTCGCCGAAGGTCTTCCTACGAAACCTGCTGAGAAAGAATAATAGTGACTAGCATACATAAGAACGATGTCTCTTCCATAGGAAATTTCAGATTTCAACCCACACACAATTAATTTTTGTCTTTTGTTAATCAACCTTTGGAAAATAACTAAAGCATATCAAAGGAATTCCACTAATAAAACAAAAACGTGACTCAAATTAATTCTTCCTCAAATAAACGATTCTACGAGAATCATACCGTTTTGGGATGTTAACTAATATTTTGGCTAACACTATGATAATTTGAGATATTCTTTTTTTTTTAAAAGTTTTAAACATATTACATGTTTCCATATGATATTTTATGTTTTTATCATGTTATCTTAGTCTTTGGATGCTTTAGCTATACATAGGAAATCCATTTTCTTTGATATGACCGCAATTTGGGTATGTCAAGGAGTTTGGGTTATCGCAGTAGATCCACCTTCGTAGTCACAAATAATACTCACACCTTTTATCTTGTCTACTCATTCAAGAGCACCCAACCTAATAAGAAGAAAATCATAAACCTCAAGTCAAACAATAGTCTATTGCGAGCGATGAACAATCTTAAAGTGCAATATAAGTAATAATAGTAAATGGAATAGAGGAAAGTGAGATTATACTTGATCTATCCTTGGATCTATAGAGTTAGAACATAAAATTAATTTACTCTATATTATGTCTTTATGAATGCACCCTACATCAAAGTACTATGGATGTATAAATTTATGCATCAGTGATATCTCTACACTACAACAGAAAACACTTTTCGCAACAGGCAATATCTGTTGCAGTAGACCAATTGCAACAGACCCGCGCTTGTTGGTATAGCCAGAGTTGTGAAAAGTTTGCAACATTTTTGGCCTGTTGCGATAGAATGTTTTACAACAGGTTTTCGCTGTTGCAACAGTATATGCCAGTTGCAATAGATTTATGTGTCTATAAAAAAATTTACAACTTATAGATGTTACATATTAAATGTATTCGTTTTAGTAATAGAGTATGCCATTGAATGAAATAAACAAATAAAAAATTTATTTAACAAAGTTTTAGCAGTACAAAGACTGTTCACCCAATATTTCTACAGGTCATAGTTCACACTAATGGAGACCATATACACTAGACGTAGTTTAGCCACTATGTACTGGTTAACATTGCTTGTAACATTAGTCTTTAAGTTTCTTCTATTTCCCATTACACAGCAGCCTCTCCTCTTCTTTCAGCCTCTTCTTCTCCATCTATAATACCAAAAAGGGAAAAAAGTTACAATAAAAATAATAATTACGCATATAAGCAAAGATTAATGACCAATGAATGAAAGACAAGTAATGATTATGGTTAAAAAAAAGAATGAGTGAAAGACAAGTAATATGAACACGTTCATACAAACATACATATATCCATACATACAACTGTCAGTCCAAGTGCTAAATTTTGCAATATGGAATTCTATATTCACATACATCAATAATGAATGAGTACCCATCTAGAGTCATGAGAAACATTTCCCAGATTGGAGCAGCAGCTCTTACTGTGTGCCCAGTTTTCCTCACTCAATCATCAGCTATGCCTGGCATGGCCATCTATAACATCTCAACCTAAACCAAAGCTCAACCATTCATTTCTACCAAACAAAATAACCTTTTATTATACTCCATCATATGCTTAAATATTTATATCAAATACGAAGTGAATAATCATATATATATTCAAAAATCAAAATGTTGATAAAATATTAAAATTGAAATTTATTCAAAGAGAAGTCACTTACCTTGTTTATAGGAACCAAAATAGAACAAGTAGAACAATTCACAACCAGGAAACTCTCGATCACTGAAAAGCAGAGTTAGAGGATTAAGAGACAGCCGCCTTTGATACTTTTTTTTGTCTTGAAGTAATAGAATCTCCAAACAATATTTCTCATATCTTAACAGCAACAAAAGAACTCTAACATTGACCATAACCACCGGATAATTATCTCGAGACAACATTACAACATAGACAAGAATATACCTGTGATAATCACACAAAAAAATTGGCCACTGTTGTAAACAGAAAGCAAACTTTGGAATAAGTATGTTGTTATCACTATACTCAACGACCCTAGCAAATAGTCAACCACTATTGCATTGCAATCGCCATGAGAATCTAAGGGAAGTTGGACAAAGAGCATAACAGACAACCAGAATCGCAAAGTACTACCAACATAAACAAGCAGAGCCAAGATAATATCACAGCAAATAGATTGAAGCCACATAACATAACAAGAACAGAGAATCACAAAGATAATGACAAGTCTAAACACCAGAAGCTAGGAGAAGATCCGACGTCACCACATAGAATAGGATAGTAGAATGAAGGTAGGAAAAGTTCGTTTGAATGTGGAAGAACAACACTCAGATCTGAATAATAAATGGATTTGAAGGAGGAAATCAAGTTGAATAAAGGCACTGGAGAACGGAGGGAGGTTCTACTTACAACAACGAGAAAAGCTGGCTTAAAGATTGGGGTGGAATGAAGGTAGAGAGAAAGAAATAACAGAGGTGGAAAAGAGAAAAAAAAGTGGCGACTGAAGTAAGTAGCCAGTCCTCATTGACGAAAGAAGAACCCTTGTTTATTAGACATTTCTTCGTCGTTTGTGGCTTCCAAAGGAAGAATGTTTTGATAGAATGGAAGAGGGTGGCCGTTTTGTGGTTGGCGTAAGACTGGAAGCGAATCAAAATTTTTGTTTTGGGGCTTTTTTAGGATTAGGGTTTTTGAGTTATAGGAAGATCAAGAGAAGACGTCGGATTTCGATTATAAAGCGGGAAATGAAAAAAATGAAGCGGGAAAAAAAATTGAAGCGGGATTGGTAAATCTATGTACTCAGTCTGAAACAAAATCTATTAGTTTTGACAGTTGCGGATTCACTGAATCGCATTCCCCTTCAAACATTTAGAAAAAAGTTTGGTTGTATTTTGGCCTTTCACAGTAAACCTAATTACAAATACACATAAACCCAATCATTTCATATTGTAAATCAATGGAACAACAATTAGCCTTCGATAATTATTAATTTTTAAAAAGCAATAATCGATATTTACTTTTAATAATTAATGATTAAACAATAATTTTTAATAATTATCAAAAGCAACAGTAATTATGATTATAATGATTATTAAGTATAAATCACTAAATGTTAAGTAAATATTATTACAATGCATTATTATTTGAAAACGATCAATTAATTAGTTAAGTATTTATAATTACAGTGGTATTATTTAAAATAATTATAAATAATAAAAATATTACTTAATAATTATAAACTATTAAAATATTATTTATTTATTATTAAAATATTAGTTATAAATCATTTAAACATATTCGAAGTTCAAATTATTTATTTATTGTTATCCATTAGTTTTTTATTATTAATCTATTATTTTTTATTTTATTATTTTTTAAATGCTATTTATTATTATTTGTTAATTATTAATTATTTTTATTATTTAATTATCATTTATAAATATCACTTTACAATACTTAAATTTTATTATTAATTATTAAATATTAAATATTAAACTTAATTATTATATAATTACGAGTAGTTAATCATTTAACGGTAACTATTTAAAATTAACTATTAAAAGTTAATAATTAAAAGATTATACTTATTTTTAGTTCGTTTTTTGCAACTGGCTTTACCTATTGTAAAAAATATAGTTATTGCAACTGGCGTAAACAGTTGCTAAAGGTATTTATTTGCAACTGGCTTGGAAGCGCAGTTGCAAATAATATGTTTGTTGCAACAGTTATGGAAGCAAAGTTGCTAAAAGCATGTTTTTGCAACAGGAAAGAAAGCGCAGTTACTAAAAATATGTTTTTCGCAACAGAAAGAAAAGGCCTGTTGCAAAATCTTATCTATTGCAACTGCTATAATAGGTTTGTTGCTAAATATCATTTACTGCAACTGTCTTTTGTCGCCTGTTGCAAATAGCTAGTTGCAATATGGTATTTTTCTTGTAGTGACATCGTGTTACATCTTTAAAGCGATAGGAATTCAATAAATCTAGCATTGATCATCCATCCTCACAATCACTCGCTCAATGTACTGGATATATGACAGTGCTAGGTCTCTATGATACTCGAATCCATGTTGTTGTATAAGCCATGAACTAGGTTGTATCAACTTGTACACCCTAAGGGTAAGGACTTAACTGGGCTTAAGTGAGTGCCATAAGTTTCCCAACTTAGATATAAGGAGGACCTGGTCCGAATGGATATCACACGTGCTACCCCTTCTTATCGAGTAGCAATTAAACCTTGCATGTTGATGATTCCTTTGAACAATTCCTCCGCCGTAGAGCATATCCTTGGAACTACTCCTATGACTCCCAACATAAAGTATCCATGGTTGGGATCGAACACAAACAACCAACTTGTTGTCAAGCTCAATCGAACAAGGCATAGACAACAATTTTTTTATTAAGCTTAATCAATTGTTCCCAACCATTTCTAGTAGTTTCCCTTTTAACTCATCATCACCTACTCTATGTCTTGGAGTATAATCATCCATTGCCAAAGCTACTGCCATCATGGAATCAACATCATTGAATGATGAAACCACCACGTCGAAGCCCACATCCTTGCCTCAGTGATAAATCCTTAGGTTGAAGATCAATTACATTGAAACTACCATCAAATGAAACATTATATCTTATATCTCAAAACTGCACCATAGTCCACATAAATGTTGCCTGGAATGGCTAACAACAGTAGTAGACAATATTGATCGCTTCATAGAAGTTGATAACGATCACTCTGATAACGTATTTAATAGGAAGTAGTTAAATACATGTCTAATGAGATCATTTGACATTCGTCCTAAAATCCAAGCACATTATCAAGTCCATCCTTCATCTTCAAGTTAGTCGCCATGCTCTAGTGCCCCTCCATCTTTTGATCAGTATGCATGTTTCGTTGCTTTCCATGAATTCATCTCATGTGTTCAAGTCTTTCGGCCCTTGTGTGCTCAATTAATATACGCCAACTTATGCATTTGATCAAATTACACTGCCTTTATAAGGTGATATTTTCTTTAACCTATGTCACATTTCAAACGGCATTTTCTACCAAACTGAGAAAACAAGCAACCATACAACTAACAATCGTATAAATGTCCAAACTAGCATACAAGCATCCTGAAAAACAAGCATATAACACATAAGACCTAAAGTGACTAATGTAAGATTAGTGTCAAAATGACCTAAATTCAACAATAATGTTAGAATAACACTTAGTAGTGCAAAAATGGAAAAAATATGATATTTCAGTTAAAGGTATTCAAATGACTTTCTAATTCTTTTATATGACATAGTCTAAGTTTAGATATCCTAGAAACTCCATTTTAAAGTAAGAAATCTCATAATAATACAGTTATATATTATATAACAATTACAACACAATGAGTGAAAATATCACTCACCTTAGCGAAATTACCCGAAATAAGCACAACAATATAAAGCTCTCCATTACGAATCTAATGCAAGAAATGCCTTCTAAAACGGATCTCGTATGCAAAAGTTATGAGAGTTAGAATATTTGAATTCGAATTGGAAATAAACAAACTACACAAACTCACCTACCAATAGTACTATGTCGCTTCATCCCCTTCCTTCCTCTACCCTTCTTTCCTATGCATGCACATATATCAAAGATCTCGTCGAGCTCTGTGACTTTCCCTTTGGAGTCATGCCATTTCAATTTACGTATTGAGAGAAATTAAGGGAGGAAGTTCGTTGATTTTCCGGCCAATGGAAACTAGGTTTTTGAGATTAAAATAATATTATTTCTTGAAGTGCAGGCTAGTATTTGTACAAGATGTTCAAAATAGGCCGAATTAACCTGAAATCCTAGCGAACCATGCTAACATGCGATCTTAATTAGAAAAGCCTTTTGAACACAGTGGAATGTGTCTAAAGGCCCAATTCCATTATCGTTGTCACTTGACACTTTTTTGGACGTTCAATTTCTCAATTGAAATCAACATGGGTTTTGAGCTCATGCGGTCAAATGGTGCATCCAATTGCAATGAGACTCATCTGCATGTATCACTTTATAATTATGGTTATGATGGTGTAAGTTTCACCGTAATTTGAGATTTCCCTCTAGAATGAAATTTATTTAGCATTCCTGACCATCAAATCATTTGATCCCAAAATGTAGCAATCCTTATATTATTTTTCTTCACATAATGAACCATCCGGATTCAATGGAAATGGTTTCGAGATCAGATTCAATCATATGTGCAATGTCAAATACTCAATTATATTAATATTAGATAAACTATTTGAATATCTCACCATTCGAAAATACATTGTTGTTACATACCCTACTGTCTACTCGTCAAGCAATGTTGTAAGCCTGATGTCAAAAAGACTCCGAAGTTCTACTACTTGAGCCGCTAGGTGCGCAATCTCCCCCTTTTATATGAACTGTTGTACTTGTACCTAGTTTGAAAGCCCATGTCTACCTCTAAATGAATTAATAACTAAAGATAAACAAATTATCCATAATATTAAATAAAATATATGAATTAATTAGTTAAACTTGACAAACAATATTTTTACTACCAGATTTCGACACCGAAACTAAATGAAGGCGAAGGGGTATCGAAGCACAACCAGTAATGCATGGTAGTTCCGGAAGCCTGAAACCGGCACTAAATCACCAAACCACCTAATGCTGAAAGGAAGAGGGGGAAGACTGGATTCGTATTCTAACAAAGCCAACTCAAGCCATATGAACTCAATTCCGATGCAAGGAGAACAGCAACAGAGTAACTCCGAAAGTAACACGTGAAGGATGAAGCAATTAGCAGTGGTTTTTACACCACCTCTGAAAGCCATCAACCAAGTATTAATTCCGAAAGTAGTTAGCCCAACATCAACTCTCAAATTACTGAAGTAGCTGGTACTTGAAGCAGGAAAGTTTGGTACTGAAACCAGAGGATAGCATCAAATCGATATAGACACCGAAAGGTATCTACCAAGAGTTTTCTCCAATAGCGTACAGTCCAACACCAGAAGAAAATAATGGGAAATGACCGAAAGCAGATGATCCGACACCGGAATATGGAACCAAGTCATGGTAGAGCGAAAGGGCCTATCGATACTAACATGCTTAGTATCGATGTCGACATCGGAAGGCATTCATATGCTAATAAAGAAAGGTTTGCTATTAAGGATATCCATACCAATCTACTTGGTGTTGATACACAATCTAAAGTAGAACTTGAGTCACGAGTCCCTGAGGACCGAAGGCCATACTCCAAAATCCAGGGACACCCGATAACAAAGCTTAGATGAGGAGAGAAAGTCGATACTAAAGGACAAAATTTGATAGTAACTCTCAGAAGATGGTAAAGCAAGTCAAAGATAGTAAACGGAAGGGTCATCCACACTAACATGCTTAGTGTTGATGCCAAAATCAAAAATCATGAAAGCAAGATAAAGTCCAAAAGTGGCTATCAGAACTAGGTCTTATCACTGAGACCAAAAGCCAATAGCAGTGTCTAGAGTATGGGAGGTCGAAACTCAATAACCGGCACCAAAAGCTAAAGAAGCGGCTGACCCCAAGTCCTTCCTCATTTCCAAAGCCGAACGCGCACCAAACGGGCTTCTGCTGAATCAATACCAAGAGGAGGCCCAATTTGTCTATAAATATGACCCCAAGGTTTCATTTTAGGGGACTTTTTCATTCCCCACTCTTATAATCACTTTCTTAGAGAGTAAACCCTAATTTCTAAATCGATTTGGGGATTTTACTTAGGAATTTCTATCTACTCAACAAAGTGATTAATAAAGATAGAATCGACACTTGAGATTAATTTCATGAATTTCCTTAATGCATATGCTAAAGACTTCTTTAATACTTCTCCACGGAAGTGCTTTCTACATGAATCAAACACCCCAAAATACCTTTATATAAGTTGTTTAGTTTTCTTACTTGCATTACGCTTAGGGAACCCTCCTCCCAAGTAATTGTTGGTTTTTGAGTCTTGTAAGCGTGATACTCACTCCTTGAGGGAAGGGTGATTAATCTTCGGGCTCTAAACCTTGACATCTAGGAAATGGTGAACTAACTCAAGCTTGCAGAAGCTAAATAACCCTTAAATACCCTAAGTTCCACTTCTGTAGACCAAATTCTAGTGTTGACAAAAAATACCGTTAACATTTTGGAGCTAGAAGGAGGTGCCGAACCTCCGACCTTATGGTTAACAGCCACATTTCTAACTGTGTCGTTCCGTCCCGGTTTGGACTAAGCTTTGAAGAAGTGAGAACAATGGGAAAAGGGTCCTGACAAGAGTCTTCCGGACGACAAATGGTTATGTCAGATATTTCTGACCCAAAGTTAACGGAAGAACAAAGGCTTAGGTTGGAGGCCATATAGATTGAGAACCAGGATAGAGAAGTAGAACCTTATGATCCCGATCATTGGAGCATTAACCATTTCCACATAGGACTAACCCCAATCTTCGATCTAAAGAACTCTGCGTTAACAGAAAAAACCTGTTCACTTACATGAAGGAAGCCATTCGTGCACAAGCTAAGGGAACAATATTTGAGCAGAGAACAATGGGGAAGGCCAAACAATTTACATCAAGGAGAACTAAGAAGGGTGTATCTGAACCTCATAACACAACCAAAAGGAAATTTGAAACCAATGATGTTAAGCAACAAAAAGGCTAGGGTCCAATGTCGAAAGAAGACTTTTTCGAGTCAAGGTTGCCAAAGGAATGCCAGCTTATTACATCTATTGAGGATGTATATTTCCTCACCAAACATGAACTTAACTTTTGGCCATCACAAAAGAAGAAGCGTAAAAATGAAGTCAAATTAGGAGGACCTTATTGTCACTATCATATGATGAACGGCCATGAAACAAATCATTGCAAAGTCCTAGAAGGGATGGTCATTGATTTCTTTAGTCAAGGGAAACTGTACAGATATATAAAGAAAGCATAGTCAACTACAACAATAAATTCTTTGAAGAAAGAGTGCCTGCATAACTAAGAGTGTGGAAATCCTCTCGAAACTTGAAAGAGCCCAAAACGGGTCAAATAAATTACAATGGATAAAAACCCTTGTCACCGCCAAGATGGCCAGGGCAAGGCACGCTTCGAAGTTGGGTGGTGTGTAAGCTTTTCTCTGTGCCCAAATCAAAAAGGGATAGGTTAAAGCATCAAAAGAGTAAGCCTTTAATCCATGCTAGAAATGATCGGGATAGAGCATCTAAATTATCACACCCTACCCCTTCTCGTAGAAGAGTATGCCCTACCTCTACTATAAACTAAGCACGTCCTATCTCTGCTCGCAGAAGAGCACGTCCTACCTCTGCTTATGTTCCTCGTTTCCCACAAAAGGGAACGAAAAACCCTTATCACCGCCTATGATGGCCAAGGTAAGGCACCCCTTGAAGGCTGGTGGAGTGTAAGCTCTATCACCGCCAATGATGGCCAGGGTAGAACATCAAAAAAGTAATCCTTTAATCTACGTATATGATGTCCCGGTTAAAGCATCTATGCCCTTATCATCGCCTACGATGGCTGCGGTAAGGCACCTCTTGGAGGGAGGTCATTTAAGTCGTTGGGCCCTGCTTGAGAATAAGCTAGCCAAGCATGTCGAACACACAGGCCCAGAAAGTGGCAAACAAAGCATGTTCATCCTCTATTTTGCTAAACAAAAGCCCAAAGAGAGGCTAAGTAAGCACGTACACCCTCTACTTACATCTGATCCCGAAGAAACGGAACAAAATCTCTCAAGGAGCGTTTTAAACATGCAATCACCTCTATTTGCATCAAATACTTGAATTTGGGTTTGGTTTGGGGCTTCCGTTAATTACCAGATGTGGATATCTTGTCTTCTGTCAAATATCTGAATTTGGGTTATGGTTCGGGACTTCTAATCATTGCCAAAGGAGAAATTTGGTCTCCTCTCAATAATACCCGGGTCTAGGTCTCGAAGCTTCCAACCACCATCACTAGATATGGGTTTCTAGTCAACTCTCACGGAATTCTCAAATATCGGTTACGATGACCCTAACTATGCTTCTGGAAAAAGGGTTATGGACTTCCAACGAATACTCTAATCTGGGTCCCAAGACTAAAATTCTCCTTTCCAAATGAAAAAAATTGGCTAAACAATGTTTAAGATGGAACCTCATAATCCATACACTAATGCTTTTTGACAAAAGGTCATGAGATCTCATGTCTCACATCGGGAGACGTTCTAAACCTGAACATATAAAGCTGTTATTCATCATACAAAATGTAAAAGGTTATAGCAAAGGGCTAATATGAAAACATTGCATATAAGGCTTTATGTAGAATAAACACAAAGGAAATCATAGAAGAAGATGCTTAAGACACAGCAATGGTCGCACATCAAGTGATATTTATGCAATTTACATGTTGGCTTTCAAATTTGATTCATTAGCTATCCTGGTACCAAAGTTAAGCGTTTACCTAATAAAGCTATCAAGTATTTTATGTTTCTTTATCATCAGATAAATGGGGAATAATAGCGTGACGAAGCGCAATATACAAAAGTTCGATAATTAGTTGTCTCTTTCTTATAACCTCATCAGGAGAATCTAAGGGTTTTATTTGAAACTTTAAAGCCATGTTGAAGGCTTTACACATTGCCCGCAAAGTCTTGTTCACTTTCTCCAAATCAAAAGAACTCTTTTGTAAATTGTGACTTTCTTTCTTTAACTGTTGAATCTTGGAGGTATAGTAAGTAGTACTACGCATAATGCCTTCGTCACGCTCTCGATCTTAAAAACTCTTCATCTCAGCGTTAATCATTCGGCACCACCTACTAACAACTGACTCATTTAGCCCACAAGGGGGGTTCCCCAAATAAGAGTATTTCTCAGGCATTGAGGCTTCATCCTTAGTCGTGAGTCTAGAACGATCAGCCTCTGACATATTAACGGTATGACCAAATGTGAGCTTCCAAGTTCTACAACTTGGCTGCGCATTATCCCGCTCGACCTCCAGGTCAGTAACCTATATATGTAGCCTATCTGCTTTTTCATCAAAATCAATAGAGGGGTTGGTTTTTATCTCTCTCGTTACTTCGAGAATAACCTTATCCTTGTCTTTCAATTTTCCCTCAAAGATCGCTATTTGCTCATTCAAATTCTTGATGGTTAATTTACGAATTAAGATCGTCCTTCCTTGGGTTGAATAATGCGTTTTAGGACGTCTCTCAGTTTCGCAACTATTAAGGATTTGTCCTTGGGAAAGGAGGGAGAAACCTCGGATCGATTTCCCTATTTACAAAATAAGACATTATTCATACGAATCCTATTCACGAAAAATAATACATACAACGTCAAGATCCACAGAAAGGTTTATCATACAAATTCTCAAATTCATCCAAATAAAGTTTTGAAGTGTCTTGGAAACACACATTGAAAGTCATACACTTGGGTCCTACTCGAAAGAACACTTATTGTTTATATTACATATTAATTTTGCATGACGAATCCTAATCCTCTTTAAAATTGCTTCTCAGCCTTTGCCCAGGAACTTAAAAAGGAGTCGAGGGTGTTCCATGTAAATATGTTTAAGATCTTTTAGGAAGCGATCCTTGCCAGATTTATGCAGTAGTATTGTTGAAAAATCCCTACTTAACCTAGAAAATGAATGTAAAGCATCCACTGAAACAACATCATTGAGAAAAATTGGTTTCCGTCATAATGCTTGAAGGGAAATGAGAGGTTATAGATAAAAGGTATTATCATCAAGCGTACACGGCCATACCATTAAGTTTCTCGAGTTCCAAGACGAAGGAAACTAATTACCAATAAATTCAAGTAGAAGGAAAGTGCCTTTAGAGAAAGGGACATACCTGAGAGGTGGGGGTACCAAATTGAATAGGTTGCTCCTTTTCATCGAAATTGTGAGAATCAATCTCTCTAGCAGGAAAATTAGTCGAATCTCGAGCAGCAGGAGTACTTAAAGGATCTGAATTCACCTCCTCTGGACCTAGAGTCTTACCAACAGTTGGAGGAAGATTGTTATCATCTTTACCTAAGTCATCACGACAACCTTCATTTCTTGAATCAAGATTATTGCCATCACCATCATCATCTTCACTATCGACATTGGTTGGTAAATTATCTTCCTCATCGGAATCATCAGGCTAATCCTCAATAAATAAAAGACCTTCAAGTTTTGTTTTGTCCTTCTTTGGGACAATAACTCTCGGCTTGGCCAGCTCTATCCTTTCCGTGACTCTGATCCTGATAGAAGGATGGACTAAAGGAGACTCCATCTTGGGAAAATTTAAAAAGTTATCAGGGCATGCTAAGAAAAGAGCATCTTCGTAATACTCCATTACTACGTCCAAAAGATGTGTCTTCAAGAACAAAGAAGTCTTATTGTTGGCTTCATAAACTACCCTCCTCGCATTACAAAGTGTGTCATCCTTCCCTCTTAACTTGTCATCATGTTCAGCTATCATACTCGTTCTTTCATTTTCAAGATTTGATATTATGTCAGTTAAGGTACTTTTGGTTGCCCTCTCCTTCATCATCTCCGAATCAGCCTTATCAGGAGATGTTCTCAGATTTGCGCACTCCTCGTCACTTCCCTTCTTCTCCATAATCAAAGCATTAACGTTAGATTCTAAGGCAGCTTTCTCCTCCTTAAGAATATCCATTTTAGAGGAAGACGAAGCAACCACCCTTCGAAGGGAGTACCAACCTTTGGATATCTGAGGGAAGGAAGATCATGTCAAATTGTGTATAAAACAAGAAATAAAAGAGAAATTAGAAAGGATAAGAGTGTACCAGGAGTTGTTGTTTGATAATATTTTCATGAAAGCTTTTCAAGTCTGAAGAAAAAGAGAGCAATAACATGTTGATAATATCTGCAGTGGAAAGGGCAGACTTTACAATTCTATCAAAATTGAAAGTCAGAGAAAGAGATTTAGTAGGGTCATCGTAATGCGGGGATGGGAATGATGTTAGCTCATGTTCCCTCAAATCCAAAGCTTCTTGAGGGTCGAACGTTAAGAAACCAGCAATAAAGCCACTTTCTATGGTTTCTGTTTGAGAAGAGTCAACGTTGGAAGTAATGTCAATCGGAGAAACAACATGGCCAAATGTCGATTTTTCAGCAAGTAAAGCAATGATCTTTTTACCTATAAGGGAGGAGACAGGATTTTTGCCCTTATGCCTTTTGGTGGATGTATTGTCTACAGATGAAACAAATTACAGCTAAATCCCTAGATTGAGCCAAAGCTGCAAGGGAAGTTGGTTCACCCACATCTTGGGTAACTGACCAAAAGTTTAAAAAAGGGCGTGAATGTAGAAAGCAAGGGTATAAAATGAGAACTTGAGATGGTATCCTTAGCCAGAGTGCATGGAAATAAAGGGGTCGAAGGAGCAAATGAGTTAGAACCTAAGGACACATGATTAGCACCAGGATGGTGAAAGGGAGGTTTCCCTAAAAAAAATCCCAAAAAGAAGAAGGACATGCTTGTGTAGAATATTTAAAGTTAACAAAATATCCCGCCTACTCCGCTCTTGGATGTCTTATGAATAGATTCACTAGCATGAGCTTCCCTGTCACTTAAACTCTTCTTCTTGGGATTTCGAGCTAAAGATAGAGACATTGTCAAGCGAAGCATAGAAATAACATGGTCATCATAAAAAACGCAACAGGGTTGACAAGATTACCAAAAAATTTAGGAGGACATCTAATATAGAAATTTTAGTTTTCCCAATCAATAGACTTATCACTGTTGTCACTAATTAACTTCTTTGTAGGGTTCGAACGAAGAATAAACGAATCTATTCTTTTGGATAAGCATCAAAGGTTAACACTGAGAGAAGATTGACCCGACTCGAGGGCAAGAACCTTGAGGCATAGGAGAAGAGTATATGTGTTCAGGGAAAGCTAAATAGGAGCAATCCCCAAGTGACGCAAGAATTCAAAATAAAGTTGGGGAAAGTAAAGAAACCGCTATGCAAAATGTAAATGGCCATGTACGCAAAGAACCCGGTGGAGGATTTTGAATGGTGTCTTGACCTGAGGCAGGAATCGCGCATCAACTCCAGTCATATTGAAGCTTCTAAAAATGGTACTCATTTCATCTTGAGTATTAATGAGGGAACGCTGGAAAGTAGTTGTCTTCTTAGGACGAGGTGTACTAAAGTCACTTTACTTTGATTTACTAATGTTTTGCTCCCCAGACATGGTGTTGCCAGGTGATGTCATTCCATAAAATGCATTAGCACCATAATTTAGCATAAGCATTTGTTTACACATTTAAAACTATCATGCAAGTTCATTTCTGTTAGAATTAATGGATAGAGTACAACATGAATCATTAGTATTAAGGCCTCGACAGGATTCGAGTATCATAGTGTACATTGCATGTACCTGAGAACAGTTAAGTTTTTGGTGTTGAGGGACCTCAAAATTACGATGATTAAAATCTTTGGAGTCAGTTAAACCAAAACCAAGTGCTTAAAGATCGACACCGAAAACTTAATCAGTAATGTGAAAGGTTTAAAACCCGGTACCGAGAAAGTCAAAATCGAAGCATTCCAATGTCGAAGCCTCTTGTTTTACCGACATCGAAATGAGGGGGAATCATAACCTTTGGTAATGCTTTTACCTTGTCACAACAATGACTAAGTTGAAAGCAAAATAGAACATAAGCGTTAAAATTGAAACTAGAATGAATCGACAATAGATTGATGTTGGATCTATCAGTATTGGAGAAGAACATCATTTTACAACATAAGACCAGGATATTCTGCATAGCAAAGTTGCATTCTAAACCCCGAATGACCTGTAAGGTGGGGGCATGAGTAATAATCCTTATCATCCATCATTGATGGATATTTAATCTATTCCTATCGATTATATCTATGATTAATATATTGTGAGCAAAGAATTTTTTTGGGATGATTGCATAATTAAGCTAGAAGAATAATACACAAACCTTACCTCAGATTAAATAAGATACTCACATTGAAAAGTAGGATTAAAATTCTAAAAGAACTGGTGGAGATCTCGAAGAATAGTAATCTCGTATGAATTTTATTTCTTGCAGACGAAAAAGTGAAAAGGAAGAAAAGAGAATCTTTGTACAAAAGCACTCCTCAAATCTCGACCGCACAAACAAGAGAAAATTAATGGGCTAGGTCAATGACGAAATGCCAAAAGGCGAGAAGTTAAAATACGGTACGAAATATAAAGTTTGACTTGAAAAGTCGAAAATACCCCATTTACAAGGAGGGCAAATGTTACTACCAGACTTTGACGTTGAAACCAAATGAAGGTGAAGGGGTATCTGAGAACAACAAGCAACGCATGGTAGTTCCAGAAGCCAGAAACCGGCACCAAATCACCTAATGCCGAAAACAAGAGTGGAAGATTGGATTCATATTCCATCAAAGCCAGCACATGTCATATGGACTCAATTTCGATGTAAGGAGAACAGCAACAGAGTAACTCCAAAAGTAACATGTGAAGAATGAAGCAACTAGGAATGGTTATTATACCACCTCCGAAGGCCATCAACCTAGTATTGATTTTGAAAGTAGTTAGCCCGGCATCAACTCTGAGGACACACAATTCAACATTAAATTGCTGAAATAGTTGGTACCTGAAATAGGAAAGTTTGGTACTAAAACCATAGGGTAGCATCAAATTGGCTTAGACACCGAAGGGAATCTACCAAGAGTTGGGTCCGACAGTGTACAATCAGACACTGGAAGCAAACAATGGGAAATGGCCGAAAGCAGATGATCCGACACCAGAATATGGAACTAAGTCAAGGTAGAGAGAAAGGGGATATCGATACTAACATGCTTAGTATTGATGCTGACACCGGAAGGCATTCATAAGCTAGTAAAGAAAGGTTTGCTATCGAGGCTATCCACACCAATCTACTCGGTATTAATACACAATCGAAATTAGAACTTGAGTCATGAGTTCGTAAGCACCGAAAGCCATACTCCAAAAGCCAGGGAGACCCGATAACAAAGCTTAGAGGTGGAGAGAAAGCCGATACCGAAGGACGAAATTCGAAAGTAACTGTCAGAAGATGGCAAAGAAAGTCAAAGACGGTAAAAGCAAGGGTCATCCACACTAACATGCTTAGTGTTGATGCCGAAATCAAAAATCATGAAAGCAAGATAAAGTCCAAAAGTGACAATCGAAACTGGGTCTTATCACCGAGAACGAAAGCCGATAGCAATGTCCAGAGTATGGGAGGCCGAAACTCAATAACCGGCATCGATAGCCAGAGAAGCATTTGACTTCAAGCTCTTTCCTCATTTCCAAAGCTGAAAGCGCACCAAACGGGCTCTTACTGAATCGATACCAAGAGGAGGCCCAATTGTAATATAGAGTGGCGGGGTGAAACCCTAATTTCTAGATTGAATTAGGGGACCTTTTCAATTCCTTGTAATCCCTCTATTTCGATCGGCAATGGAATCAAGGAGTTTAGTTGTTGGTTTTTAAGTTTAAGAAGAATGAAGCATGATCATCATGGTTGTTAACCTTCTTAAAAACTAATCGTAGATGATTTATCTTCTGCTTTCTTACTTTTATTTATCTAAATTTACCAAGTAAAACCCGAAAAGAGGAATTACACTAAAGGGGATGGTGATTTCTCTTGAAGAACATGTAAAACCCAAAAAGATAAAATACACCAAAGGAGATAGAGAAATCACTAATAGAGTGATAGGAATTATAACATAGGTTGAGAACCAAAAGAACATGTATCAGAATCCTGTAAAGGAAAGATACATTAATCTTAATCCTATAAAGGGAACAAGTTCCAAGGTGTTACTCGATTTCTTAGATAGCAGCTTACTTGCCTGAAGGCAATTTTGGATGTTAACCATTTTTACGGCAAACATTTTTGGTGCTAGAAGGAGGGCCTGAACCTCCGATTTTGTAATCATTGTGAATTATCTTTATCTTTGTGTATTGTTGAACACAGGGAAATCATGAAAATTAAATCGAAGAAGCTAGTCACAATTGATGAAAATGAAATTCACTACCCATGAGTTGAGGAGGATGTTGTTCCTACTTTCCACCAAGCAAATGCTCTTCGAGGAGAACCCTCTGAAGCAGAATCTCAACGGACAAACACTGATAAAATTAATCGATTAGAGAGTCAGATTGCTGGGATGAAAACATCAATAAACGATTTGCTTTGCTCAAAATTCAGTTAAAAGTTAGAGTAATGCAAAGAACACAGTCCAGGAATATGAATCTAAGTAGGAGGTGTCTAAGGCTGCTCACCCCGTGGACCAGAAGAATGAACCACTAAGGAATAAGAATGCAAAGGCCAGTTATTAAGGAAAATTACAAAGTAAGGTGAAGTAGTCTGGAAGCTTTACCACCGAAGGTTATAAACCCCACTGAACAAATTACCCTGATGAAGTGCATACATCAAGGATTTAGTAGCGAAAGCAGTGAAAGATTCGCTCAACACAAAGGGGAAAAGGACTTATGATGTAGTGGAGAATGAAAACGAAAGGGTTGCTTCAGTCATGGATGAGATCATGTCCGCCACCCCGTGATTAAATACCAAAGAACTACAAATCCATATGATCATCTATTGGCCTTTGATATCCAAATGGATTTGTACAACGCCTCCGGAGCTGCTCGCTGTTGGCTTTTCCCTGTGACTTTGTAGGGTGCTGCTACGAAATGGTATCGACTATATCGAGATAAGAACATACATACTTATAGGTTGTTATCTTACGAGTTTGCTGCCCAATTCTGCATTAGAAAAGATCCCACAGTGCACTACATGATGGTAGAGAACATCAAGCAACAACCAGGGAACTTCTAGGAGAGTATCTGAAGAGGTGTAATGCTGAAGTAAAAAAGTCAAGAGGAATAAATGATGAGTCAAAGCTAATTACTTTCCATGCAAGACATCATAATAATACACTCTTCTATAGGGATCTCATGATAAATGGGACAGAAAACTTGCAATTCATTTTCGTGTTGACAAATTCATCCGGATGGATGAAATCAAACACATTAAGAAAAAAAAACAGAACATGGAGATAAAGCAAAACCAAGGTTTGATAGAAACCACAAGCGAGTACGATGGACAGAGTCCGATAGCAATTTAGTGGCATTAAACAAACCTATAGCTTTTATTTACATGACAATGAGAGGGAAAGTAATTTTTCCTACTCCTCTCAAAGCCCAGGCGAACCCGATGCCCAAAAAAAGTGAAAATTACTGCAGTTACCATAGGATAATTAGTCATAAAACAAATGATTGCAAAGTCTTAGCCGGAATTATCCAAAAGCTTATTCGAGAGGGACAGCTGTAAGAATTTGTGTAGATTGCCCAAAGTGTTCCTCGGATAGTAGGAAGTTTTCAAAACCCTCGGTTGGAACTACTATTATTATTGCTAAAGGAGAAAATGCAGAGGAAATGAGTCCATGTGTTACTCATGTTAATGTAATCCACGGAGGCCTGCATTTGGCGGGAAACGGTCCAAGTTCTAAAAACCAATATATTAAAGAAGCTAGAGAACGGTTCTTTACATTTCAAAGAGGAGTTCTGGATCATCCTCCGAGGGGAATCCATATGCATTCGTTGGTCATAACACCAAAAGAACTTCAAAAGGGAATCCATCACCCTCACAACGATCCGTTTATGGTCACCACTCAAATAGGATAGTCAGTAGTAGCAAAAATACTGATCGATACAAGAAGTGCTGTGAATGTCATTTTCAAACACGCCTTCGATCGCATGAATATTTCGGAGGAGAAATTGGAGCCAAGTCCTGCACGGTTCTTCGGATTTAACAATAAAGGTTCAATACCCATTGGATAAATATAGCTAAAGATTTAAATAAGGCTCTCACCTTGCTATTAGACTTTCGAAACTCTTTTCATTGTTATCAACCAACCCTCCTTCTACAATGCTTTCTTCGGGTGTCCCATACTAGACAAAATGGATGCTTTTGTCTCCCTAAGTAACTAAAGGTGAAATTCCTAATAAAGAAAGGTTGGAACACTATTAAGGGTGAGCAGTTCAGCTCTACTGAAATGTATTTTTCCACTTTGGATCAATACAAAAGAGAGTACTTTGCTTATGGTGATGCCTCAACCGAGTTAAAGCCTTTAGATGATGGTTGTTCAAGCCCAACATTCGAAATATAGGAAAGAGAGCTAAGAAATAATCAATTTGTTAAGCGTAAGAATAGCAAGTGCCAGAAAACAGAAGGAACAGGAAATAAATGTGACAGAGGAAGATGAAATTGTAACCGACCAAGATTGTCGAGGAGAGGTTGAAAGAATTGAGCCAATTGAAGAAATTAGGAAAATCAATATAGACTCCACTTATACCAGTAAAATCAAAAAATAGGACAAAACTTGGGGTTAGAATTAAGAGAAGAAACAATTTGTATTCTTATGAAAAACAAGGATATCATTGCCTAGACGCATTCCAACCTGGTTGTAATTGGCTCAAAAGTCATGTGCCATTCCCTTAACATTGACCCCAATATAACCCTAGTTCAGCAGAAGAAAAGGCAGTTTGACGAGGTGCGATTGGAAGCTCTAAAGGAATAAGTAAAAAAATTGGCTGAAAATTAAGGAAGTTCGCTGCCCTAAGTGGTTGGCAAATCTTGTTTTCGTGAAAAAGCACAATGAAAAATAGAGGACATGATTCGACTATACAGACCTAAACAAGGCGTGCCTGAAAGATTATTGTCCCCAGCCAAGAATAGATCAACTAGTGGATTCCACAAGTGAACACGGATTATTGTCGCTTATGGACACATATTCAGGGGATAATTAGATTCCCATGTTTAAACCTGAAGAAGTGCATATAAGTTTTATTACCGATAATGGAACATATTGTTACAAACCAATGCTCTTCGGGTTAAAAACGCTAGAGCAACTTACCAAAGGCTCGTGAGCAAGATGTTTCATGAACAAATCGAAAAGAACATGGAAGTCTATGTCGATGATATGTTGGTAAAGTTTCAAAGAGAAGATGACCATCTGAAGAATTTAGGGGAAATGTTTGAGGTGATGAAAAAATTTCAAATGAGATTAAATCCTTAGAAATGCCACTTTGGAGTACGTTCCGGAAAATTTCTTGGTTATATCATAAGTGAACGGGGAATAGAAGCAAGTCCCGCACTCATAAAAGCAATAAGAGAAATGGAAGAACCTAAAACAAACAAATATGTGATGAGTCTTAACGGAAAGGTAGAAGCCTTAAGTAGGTTCATTTCAAGAGCTAATTATAAATGTGTATTGTTTTTGACGTAATTAAGAAAAAGAAGAATTTTGAACGGGGAGACGAATGCCGAAGAGCCTTTCAAGAGCTGAATAATCATCTGGAAAACCCCCTAAAATGTCAAGTTCGAAGGATAGCAATATCGGAATTGGCTATTAGTTCAGTCCTGATACGAGAGAAAATGACATTCAACTCCTGGTTTATTATGCATGTCGAAGATTGAAAGATGCCGAAGCTTGATACCTAGTTATTAAGAAGTTGTCTTCTGGGTTAATTTCGACTGCACGAAAATTATGCTCATATTTCCAAGCACACCCTATTAAGGTCCTAACTAGCCTGCCTCTTAAACACGTCTCTAGTATGCCTGAGACTTCTAGGAGACTCGTAAAATAAGGAATCGAGTTGAGTCGGTATGATATAGAATTAAAACCACAAATAACGATAAAGGATCAGGCTTTAGCTGATTTCGTGAATGAATCTACTGGATTTATCGAGCAACAATCGTAAAAGGAAAAAAGACTTAAAGCCGAAATGGCAATTGTTCATCGATGGAGCGTCTAATGAGCAAAGGATTAGCGATTGACATGTTATTATAACATTAGATGTGTATCGATTACATTATGCCATGAAATTAGGATTTCTTACAATCAATAATGTAGTAGAGTATGAATCGATGGTGGCTGAGTTGATTTTGGTAAAAGTACTCCAGATTCCAAGAATCCAAGTTTTTAGTGACTCTTAACTCATGGTAAACTAGCTCAAGCAGACATATTAGAGTAAAGAACAGAAAATATCGTGGTATGTCAAGAAAATATTAGAAATGTTGGAAACATATGAAGATTTCTTAATACATCAAATTCCAAGAGGAGAAAATTCTCAAGCAGATTCACTAGCCAAGTAAGCTATCTCAAGAGGGGCACCGAAAACACAAATAATCCATGTTGGATATCAAACTACCCCTAGTATCGAAGGAAAATAATATATGATGTTGACCAGTTCCTAAGTATGGACCCAAGACCAGGAAAAAGAAGGAACAACACCTAAACTTTTTCCCAAAAGAGAAAGTCCTCACGAGAATGTCAGTAAAAGCAACAGGATGTCACCATTACTAGAATAAATAAATAAGGGAATACTTCCTTCGGACAAGGTGGAAGCCAGGAAATTTAAAAGGAAAGCTTCCAACTTTGTTGTAATGGATGGAATTTTGTAAAAAAAATGATATGCATTCCCATACCTAAGATGTGTAAATCCAGAGGACGATGTGAAATTGTTAGCAGAAACACATAAAGGATTTTTTGGAGAACATTTCAGTGGAGTAAAATTGGCCAAAAGAATGGTGTGATAAGGATTTGTCTGGCTTCAAATGGCAAAACAAGCTATAAATTTGGTTAAGAGGTGCGACAAGTGTCAAAGGTTTGTTGAAATTCCTCGCATACCCCCAAATGGATTAACCCCTACAACAAGTCCGTGGCCAGTTGATGTGTAGGGAATAGATCTTATTGGACCCTAGCCAATTTCTAAAAGAGGATCAAAGTATGTCTTAATGGCGATAGACTATTTTACTAACTAGGTTAAAGCAGAGCCATTGCTAAAAATAACTTCCGGAAGGGTTCTGAGATTTGTTATCAACAATAAAGTAACAAGGTTTGGAATACCCCATAAGATTATATCAGACATGGAACTCAGTTTAAAAGCGAAAAATTCTCAAAGTTTTGTTTCAAAAATGGAATCAATAAGAGTTTCTCATCGGTCGCACATCCAAAGGTCAATGGGGAAATATAAGTCGTAAATAAGAGAATCAAAGCCATACGAAAGAAATGGTTAAGTAAAGCGAAAGGAATTTGGGTGGATGAGTTACCCTTAGTCCTTTGGGAATATCGAACATCAACTAAAATAGCTATTGGACATAACCCTTATTCCTTAACTTTTGGATGTAAAGCGATGCTTATGTTGAAATAGAAGTGCCATCCTATAGAAGAATTGCTTATGCCTTCTATAAAAACTAAGAATGAAGGCAGGTGTCCTTAGATTTGCTTTCAAGATTATGAGATGAAGCCGCTATCCGAACAGCAGAATATCAAAGAAGGATGACTCGACATTATAAATTTCGAGTAAAGCCTAGGATGTTTAAGGAAGAGGATCTAGTTCTCCGAAATGTAATGGCTAATACCAAAAATCCAACAGATGGATCACTAGTTCCAAATTAGGAGGACCATTAGTAATTCACACAATAATACCCTCAGGAGCCTACTGATTATATCATCCTAATGGGAATATGGTCCCAATAACTTGGAATGCACAGCATTTAAAGCAGTACTTTCCTACTAAAGAAGTAGAATAAGTAAGGGAACAATTCTCTATGAAGCTTAAAGAAAACAAACATTAGGAAAAGTAAAAGGGAAATAAGATCAAAAGTTTAAAAATCTATCTACAAGGATAAAGTAATGAAGGATAGCTCTCAAACACAAAAAGGAGTATTTTACTTGATTAAGGGGGAAATGCCCTCCTCGAAATGGATTAGTTTAGAAATTCCTGGGTATATCCCGGATCCTTCCCCTAAAAAGGGAAGGGGGTAAGCCTAGGAAATCGCGCGCCTGGCACCCATCCTAGGGTATATCCCTGGCGCCTCCTAGAGGGAGGACAGTAATCCCTCATCCGTTCCCAAGGGCCATCGTGATGGACTGAAGCCCTTAACCGCGTCCAAGGAACAGGTTAAGGTACCCCCTAGAGGAGGGACGGGTAAGCGGGGGACATGCGCTCGGCTCCGATGGGAGCACGCTCTTCTTCTGATCGTTGCATGATCAAACCCTACCTCTGCAACCGACATAAGTATGCACTACATCTTCTTATGTCCTATCTCGGTGAAGGGATTAAAAGATCAAAAGGAGCACTAAAGAACGCTAAAGCCTCTACTTTCAAAAATGCCAATAATGACCAAAAGTAAATTAAATCAAGAAGTGCTTTCATAACCAAATTAAAAGAGGACATTCTGGATTCTACTTCACATGCCAAAAATGGCACCATCATAACCAGAAGAAGACATTCCAGATTCTCCTTCACATGCCAAAAATGGCACCATCAAGACCGAAAGAGGGCATTCCAAGTATTATATATTAAGCCCGAAGAGGTTTCTTTCTTCCTTGTTACCTGAATCTGGTTATTTTAAGCCAAGTCAGGCTTCGTGTTTCTAATACCCGAATCTGGGTATCTTAGGCCAAGTAAGGCTTCGTATTTCCAATACCCGATTTTGGGTTTCTTAAGCCAAGTAAGGCTTCGTATTTGTAATACCCAAATCCGAGTTTCTTATGCCAAGCAAGGCTTCGCTCTTCCATAATACCTGAATATGGGTTTGAAAAGCTGAAAGGGGCTTCGTGTGTGTATACACACACACACACACACACACACACACACACATGTATATCCCGAATCTGGGTCTATTAAGCCAAAAGAGAATTCGTTCTTCGTTTCTGCCCGAATCTGGGTCTATTAAGCCAAAAAAGGCTTCGCTCTTTGATAGTACCCGAATATGGTTTTGTAAAGCCGAAAGGGGCTTTAGACATCGATTACATGAATCTGGGTTCCTTAAGCTAAGCGGCCTTGTATTTTTATTACATGAGTCGATGTTTCCCGAACCTAGGAAGGTTTTGCGTTTCTGGCTATTTGGAACTGAACCCCCAAAGAAAACAAGAGAAGGGCTCCACCTTTTTAAGAAATGATTCCCAGTCTCCTATCAACTTATTATCTGAATTTGGTTTTAGGCTAAATTAGTCTGAGGAAAGCTTGCTTTGTTACTTTAAAAAGAAGGTTCCAAACAATAGTAAGTACCTGAATATGGATTCCAGACTCCACGAAAGATTTGTTAGAGACCGATACATTGATGATGATGGTTTTGATGACAACAGCTTTGTTTCTAATTTGTTTTAATTATTATTGTTATAAAATATATACTAACACTATTTTCTCGGATATATATATATATATATATATGTGTGTGTGTGTGTGTGTTTATGTGTGTATGCATATACAGGAAGTTTATGAAGATATTTATTATTGAAGACTGTACAATTTAGAGAATCAAGATTTCAAAGAAAAAGAGTTCAAATTTCAAGACTCATGAGTATCAAGAAATCAAGAGCTCAAGAGTTCAAGAATTATAGAGTAGATGTGTCAAGAAATTCTGTTAAAACTCTGGTTAGCACTTGATTTTGATTTCAAATTTAAATTCTGATTTAAAACCTAATCCTAATTTCAAACTTCCTTTCAAAATAATTTACTTGATTTTACATCTAGTTTTCAATTGATATTAAAATTACTTCCTTATATATAAATATATACTTCCTTATTTTAAGAAATATTTTAACTTCTGAAATTTATTTTCAATTCTATTTTCAAATTCATGTTTAATAGATTTTTTTAACTTAAGTTTTACTTACAAATTTATTACTACTTTTATTATAACAAATTATGTTTTCTAATTCCTTGTTTATATTAAGTTTTAATATATTTATAGTTTTATATTATACTTTTGTATCATTTTATATTTAGTTTCTTAAATATTTTTATTATATCTATATATAAGTTTTTCAAAATATATTTTACTTTGAATAGAATGTTTTAATATAAAGGAATATAATTTTTTTATCTCTGGATTCACCATAATTTATTTAAACATTATTTACTTTTTTATAAAATTTATTTTTTGATTTTATGCTAGCACCTGTCGACATAGGCATTTGTATATGTCGACATACAAATCTTTAGTTGGTTTATTAAATTTTGAAAAGAAGTGTCTTTTGAATTCAAACCTTTTATGAAAGGTTATGACTATTGCAAACCAATAAATATCCTTTAGAATTAGAATTTTTTAATCACTTTCCATCTCCTTCTTCCTCTGTAAACATTCCACCATTATTATACTTAATTTCTTAACTTTCTGCACTTATACTCTACCGATTCAATAACAATCATATCACATTCTTCTTCTCTTTCAATTCTAAATCAAAATCTCTCTGAATTCAAGCGCTACTCAAGAGTTATAGGCCGTTTGTAATCAATGATCTCAAGATCAAGTCCTATCGAGTCAATACAATAAAACTGATAAGATAAAGGTGTGCTCATGTCCTGTTTAAAGTGACTAGGTGCGATTGTGTCCCGAAAATGGACTGGGTGTAAAATTATGGCCTATAAATTAACTAAGTCTCATTGTATTTGGAATCGGTTGGGGTGTACCTTGTAGCCTTGAAATCAAGAAGTGTAACTGAATACCATTGAATAAAAATCGGCATTATTTCAGCATTGTGTGGGACTAGATGTGGGAGAGTTCTGAACCAGTATAACATTCCGGTGTATACTTTCCTTTTACTACTTTTATTTTTACTTTCTACATTCTGTGATTGATTATGTGTCTATTAATATTTGTGATCTACATATGTGTTGTTTAATCCAAAGACATTTCAAGAAAATTAATAAATTCCATAAAATACTATTCACCCCCTCTAGTGTTTAACTTACCTTAAGATCTTTAATCTGCATCCCCAACAATTAGTATCAAAGCATTGGTTTCCAAACTTTTTATAATCTGAATTTTGAAAAGTTTATATGGCAACCAGCACTAGAATTATCAATAATGGTAGTTCAATTGTAGAGGGTCAGTCCACTGTTAGACCACCACTATTTAATGACAGTAATTATTCATATTGGGCATGTAGAAAGAAAAATTATTCACAATCCGTAGGATTACACACTTGGAATATCACACAAACTGAATATGTTGGACCCACTGTTAATTTTCCACAACGGACTAATGATCAGAAAGCCATTGTACAAAATTATTCTAAGGCTATGAATATGTTATTCTGTTCATTTGATTGGAATGAATTCAATAGGGTATATGTTCGTAAATCTACATATGAAATCTGGAAAACTTTGTTAGTGTCTCATGAAGGAACAAGCAAAGTTAAACAAACCAAAATATCCATGGTAACCAATCAGTTAGAGTTAGTTAAAATGAAGCAGAATGAATTTTATCTCCATATGCAATGTAGGTTTTAGTAAATTGTGCATTCACTAATGGCTTTGGGAAAATCATATTCTAAGGGTGATCAAGTCTGAAAATTTCTGAATTCGTTAACTTCAGATTGGGACCAAAAGATACTTGCAATTGAAGAAGCCAATGACATCAGTACAATGAAAATTGAATAATTAATCGTTAATTTAATGTCATTTGAAGTTCATATGCAAGGAGAAAAGAAAACAAGTCATCAGAAAAGAAATCGATAGCATTTAAAGTATCAACCGAGGATTCATACTCAGATAGTGATGATAATGAAGAGACAACAGTAATGACAAGGAATTTTAGAAAATTATTGAGATACCGAAAAAGAAATAATTTCAAAAGGAATGAGCAAAGAAACCCTGTAAAAATAATGAGACTCCAAATAATGTCAGATATTATAACTGCGACGAATTAAGCCATCTGAAAAGATTCTATTCATATTCAGAGAAACAAAATCAACCTACTAATGACAGTTCATCAAAGAAATGGAAAAGAGCGTATCGAGCATCCTTAGACGATTCAGATTCATCATCCAGTGATGAAGAACAAGAAATGAATAATTCGAATATATGCTTCAGAACAATTCATGAATCAGAAGAAATCAAAGAATGAATCTAAAATAGGTATGCCGTAATATTTATTTAATTGCCTAAATGGTTGTTTGATTGCTTGCTTGATTGTTTGAATGTTTGCCTTATTTAAAAGTTGAATTTTAAATTCAAATTTTGAAATTTGAAATTTAAACAAATAATTATTTAGTAGAGTAATAAAATAATAATATAAATTATTATTTAAATAAAATATTATCCTAGGAAATAATTAAATAAGAATATAGCATAATAAATAATCAAAATAATCGAAATTCAAAAGTCATCTTGAAAATACAAAGGGGTATGTCGACATACCTATTTATATATGCCGGCATATACCAACAAATTGGATTTTCAAATTCCCTCCATCTTTTCACTAACTTTAATGTGAATAGTGACTGAAAAGGTGTCCTTAAAACTAGCAAATTATCTATTGATTCCCTGTATTTACTACATATTCCTATCATCTATTTTCTATCTTTAATTCAAAATTCAGAACTACTCTTCATATTCCTATACTCTTCATAACTATTCTAATGACTTTCTCAAGCACTCCAAAAATTAAGAGACTAACCAAGACTATCAAAGGCTTCCTCTTTAACAACCCGGATGCTATCAAAGATTACATTATTTATGTAAACTATGGTAAAGTCGACACTAGAAAATTTGTTATCTTTAGTATTTTGCTTCTTATGAACTTGAATCTCTCTTTTATGAAAAAGGAATTTTAAGCCTTGTTGATTCTCGGGATAACAGTGAAGTCTGCTACCCCAATCTTGTGAATATATTTTTTGCAAACCTAAATCACAATTTTTATTAAGGAAGTGGAGATGAAATTTTGAGTAGTGTTAGAGGAACTCAAATTATTTTAGATTGCGACATATAGGTTTATGCCTGATGACATATAATTGTATAATTTCCAGAATTATTTGAATTTAAAACTGCTATACTTAACTCCTGTTTATTCAATTCAAATGAATTTTAAAGCCTATCTATACCTTTCTCTTCCAGAAAAACTTACCCATTTATTGCTTATATACTTCCTTTTACTACTTCTTAATAAATTTAAAACTGTGGCTATTCAAATCCATAATCTAAGTGAGAATCTTGAAGAAATTCTTAATTCTTTCAAGAGTATTCTCTCAATCATTCTCTGAAATTAGTGTCACTTAGAATTAAGTCAAATGAAGATGATCAAACAACAGGAGAAACATTTTGATACAATTTGATGGATGATTGCCTCTCTTTCAAAAGATAAAGACAACAACATCACAGGAGCATCTCTAACTAAAGACAATGAAGACTGGGATGCTATAAAGGCTGATCCAATCTTCGTGGAGATAGTTGGGTTGAAGCTCCTCGAAATTTATGAAATTGTTTTAATATATGTGGTTTTATTTGAATTATTTCTAAAAAAATTAAACTTGTATATAAACTACTTTAATTATGGTATGGTTTGGTTTGATTTATTGGATGTATTGATATATATTGGACACACACACACACACACACACACAAACACACACACACACACACATATATATATATATATATATATATATTGAATTGGCTTAGTGTGGTTTGTAATGATGTTTACAATCATTCTAGTTACAATTGTTAGAATATTATGGTTATTTAGTTTAGTTATTATATTTAGTAAGAATAATGTTTTTTAGATGTTAGAATTATGCCTTAGTTTTGGGGGGATTATTGTAGTTTAGTTAGAGAAACAGTTTTTCTGATGACAAAGGGGCAGAATTATAAAATAGTGCTAAAATCAAGGGGGAGTTAGTAGTTTCAATGGAAGTTAATGGAGTAAGGGGGAGTAACGGAAGAATCAATACATCAAGTACAAATATTTTATATCCAACGTTGTCATCATCAAAAAGGGGGAGATTGTTAAAGATTGAGACATTAATGATGATGGTTTTGATGACAACAATCTTGTTTCTACTTTGTTTCAATTATTATTGTTATAAAATATATACTAACACAATTTTCTAGAATACACACATAGATAAATATATATATATATATATATATATTTGTGTGTATGCATATACAGGAAATCTATGAAGGTATTTATTGAGGACTGTATAGTTCAGAGAATCAAGATTTCAAAGAAAAAGAGTTCAAGTTTCAAGAATCTTAAGTTTCAAAAAATCAAGAGTTCAAGAATTATAAAGCAAATGTATCTAGAAATTCTATTAAAACACTAGTTTGAACCTGATTCTAATTTCAAATTTAAATTCTGATTTTAAACGTAATCCTGATTTCAGACCTCCTTTCAAAATATTTCAAAATTATTTACTTGATTTTAAATGTAGTTTTCAAATGATTTCAATATTACTTCCTTATTTATAAATACATACTTCCTTATTTTAAGAAATATTTTAACTCCTGATATTTATTTTTTTATTCTACTTTCAAATTCATGTTTAAAAGATTTTTTTTAAACTTAATTTTTTCTTATAAATTTATTAGTGGTTTTATTATAATAATTTAGGTTTTCAAATTCCTTGTTTATACTAAGTTTTAATATATTTATAGTTTTATATTTATACTTTTATATCATTCTATATGTAGTCTCTTAAATATTTTATTGTATCTTTATATAAGTTTTTAAAATATATTTTATTTTGAATAGAATGTTTTAATATAAAGGTACATAGTTTGTTTTAACTATGGATTCACCATAATTTATTCAAGCATTATTTACTTTGTTTTAAATTTTATTTTTTAATTTTACACTAGCATATGTCGACATACTAGCCGTTAGTTGGTTTTTTAAATTTTGAAAAAGAGTGTCTTTTGAATTCAATCCTTTTCTGAAAGGTTATGACTATTGGAAACCTATAAACACCTTCTAGAATTTGAATCTTTTAATCATTTTTCATCTACTTCTTCCTCTCTAAACATTCCACCATTATCATACTTAATTTCTTAATTTTCTGCACTTATATCTGTTGATTTCAATAGAAATCATATCATTATTCTTCTTTTTCTAGTCTAAATCAAAATCTCTTTGAATTCAAGTGCTACTCAAGAGTTAGAGGTTGTTTTTAATCAAAGATCTCAAGATCAAATCCTACTGAGTCATTACTACAGAAACTAATAACAAAAGGGTATGGTCTTGTCCTACTTAAAGTGACTAGGTGCGATTGTGTCCTGGAAATCGATCGGGTGTAAAATTATGGTCCATAAATCAACAAAGCCTCACTGTACTTGGAATCAGTTGGGGTGTGCCCTTTTATCCCTGAAATCAAGGGGTGTAACTGGATAGCGTTGAATAAAAATCCACATCAACCCAGCGGTGTGTGGTACTGGATATAGGGGAGTCCCGAGCCAGTATAAAATCTCATTATGTACTTTTCTTTTACTGCTTTTATTTTTACTTTCTGCATTTTGTGATTGATTTTGTGTCTGTTTATATTTGTGATCTGCATACTATGTTTAATCCAAAAAGATTTCAAGGAAATTAATAGATTTCATGAAACGTTATTCACCCCTCTCTAGAATTTAACTTGTCTTATGATCCTTAATCAGCATCCCCAGCAAGATTTGCCCCGATGCTTCACTTATACAGAGCTTTACTGAACTATCTCCGAAATATGGGTTTCTTTATTTAAATCCGAGCCTTCGGATCAAAGAATGACTTTATATGCTCCGAACAAAGGTTCTTTATAAATTTTATGTAAACATGAGTAATATTTATTGTTTAAGCTCAAATCAGGGTTTTTAGCTTAACATGTCAAAAGGAAAAACTCAAAAATGATTTCCTTATGATCATGATGGCACTCAATGTTGGAATTTGGGATAATACCAAAGAAGGAATTATGAATCGCTAATTGGATCTGGTTACTAAGTAAAACTCTAAGAATCTTGACAGGATTACTTTCCCTAATATATGTATAGAGAAAGACACCTTTTTGTTCTTTTTTCCTTCTTTTGATAAATTACTTGACAACTAACATAAGTAGGTCTGCAGATGATGATAAATCTAGTGGTATTTATTGAAGTTTGCCCTAAAGGTCAAAAAGACTTCTTTCACACAAAAGGGGGCTAAATGTTAATCCAAAGATCATTCGACCAAGGTGAAAGAAGAACAGAGTATAAGGAAAGGAACTTCAAAGGCATTTGAAAACAAGGAAAAGGAAAGAGTGAAATCTTCTATGACATTGTGAAGTACACGCGTGCAATCTTGGCCTCGGTTCAAGGAAGCATTAGTTCAACCATCAGTGGTGCCTCTCCGAAGGATATAAAGCTAGGGTTTCAATACATATTTATGGAGCTTACGGAAGAGAGTCGGTACTGGCATAACGCAAAAAGGCTACGAATCTGGGTCCGAAACCTTTAAAGAACGAAAGCTTAAAAAAGCCAAAAGTTTTTGTACGAAAAAAGCCAAACGTTGTCAAAATAATTTTTGTATGAAAAGACTTTGTTTGTACTCATTATGTGATAGACAACAACAACATGGTCTCTCTTCAATGGCAAAACTTTGTGTTAACGAAATGATTGGTATTTTCGTTTACACAATGGCTATTGGGCTCTAAAATAGACAACATAGCGAGAGGTTTCAAAGAGCAGGTGACACAATTTCTGTCTGTTTTCATGCTTTTTTAAACTCTTTTCAATTACTTGTTGATATAATAAAGATAGACTATCCACAATTTACTACTGTTCCACATCACATCAGCAGTTCAACCCGTTACTATCCATATTTTAAAAATTGTATTGGTGATATAGATGGTACACACATATCTACACACTTACCTGCTGCTCAAGTTATCTCATATATTGGAAGAAAAGGTTATGCTACGCAGAATATATTAGCGGTATGTTCTTTCGATTTGCAGTTCATTTATGTTATGGCTGGTTGGTAAGGACTGCACATGATAGTAGAATTTTTAATTTGATTGTAAATTGTAGAAACTCCAACTTTTCTAACGTACAGCTGGACAATATTATTTGGTCGATTCGAGATTTCCACTTCAAACTGGATATTTACCACCTTATCGAAATATAAGGTATCATATTCTGTATTTTTGTGAGAACGTGAATCAATCAAAATCGACAAAGGAAGCGTTTAATTTCAACCATTCGAGTTTACGGATGACCGTCGAAAGAACTTTGGCATTTGAAAAAAAAGTTTGTCATTTTGAAGAGTATGTCAACATATTCATTTGAAACTCAAGTCAAAGTTGTCGTAGCTACAATGGTCTTACACAATTACATACACAAATATAATAGCGAAGATCCAGATTTTATGACTTTTGATGATGATCTTGAACTTATTTATGATGAATATTTGGAGGAATATTATGCTTTGAGAAATGCGACGAACAAAGACGTTGAACGGGTAAAGTGAAATGGATACCAAGAAATGTCAGCATTTCGAGATACCATAAGAGATTAGTTGGTTGTTGCACGGCTGTGCTGAAACATACTACTGTATTTGTAAATGTATTTGTATCTGTATTTTAAATATTCCACACTCAAATACCACGCTCAAATATCTCGTTTGCAGCAAAAAAGACATTCCTCGTTCACTAACGTGTTACACTCAAATATCATGCTCAAATACCATGTTCCCGTTCGCCGCAAATGCACCTTGATTGCCCTTCCAAAATTGGCGTGCTTCAATCCACCAGAACCAAACAGCTTAATTTGATCCGCACCCGATGAGTCTGGCATGGACACGAACTTGAACTGTCCTGATTACGAAAAGAAGCTGCATCCCGTTCTATATTATTAGAAGTCTAAAACAGCTGGCCTGTGAAGGGAAATAATTAAGGGCTGTTACGGTGAAACGTCCAACCGTCAAACCATACTAACCAATTACATAGTTACCATCTAATACGGTAACGGTAACCGAAACGATCGTGGATTTTGATAACCGCGGTAAAAAATACCAACCGCACATGACTTTTTTGTTGTATTTCATAAAAGGGTATGTTTTTCAATAACTTAAACTAGAGAAATAACATATGTAACAATTATTTGCGTTTTTATTTATAGACAACAGACACATAGATAGTTTGTTTCATAGATAAACAAATCAGTTCTTAAGAAGAAGAAAAATTTGAATTATTTATGGATAACAATGTATATTTACGGTAATGGTTAGAAGGTTAGGGTAACTGTTATAAAATTTATTAACTCTCACTAACTGTTACTGTTGAGATTCCTAGAAATAAATATCCAATGAACACAGCAAAACAGTGCGACAAATTTCCTCTCCTTTCTGCGGGCAAAATTGCGCCGAACAATGTGATGAAAACTTCCGCATTGGGGAAAATAACGAGGAGTCATTTGGATTGCTACAGTCATGAGCTGCTGAACATTTCCGGAAGGTGCTCACGTGAAGCAACAATTCTGAACACACCACGTGGCTCTGTGCGTTGAATTTGTCAAAACATGATAGGCGAGGTTTACAGTGTACCTACTGAGGATTGAATTATTGAGAGAGCGACGTATCGCTGCAAAAACAGAAGATATTTAATGCATGCATGCATCCTTTCTTCCCTTCCCCTGGCGCTAAATAACGGGTGCGGATCCTCTGGACCAGATTCTTCCTGGTCCGGTGGTCCGCACCAATGAAATCACTCCATTTTGGGTAATTTTCACATTGTCCTCTGAAATTTGGGTGTATTTCAGAAGAGCAATGTGTAAATCACCCCAAAATGAGGTGATTTCATTGGTTGGGGCTTCACTCAGATGGGGGACTACCACTGTAGTAGCTTCACTAGCTTGCACGTTACATCCCTCTTATTTTTGTATAATTTTACCAAGAAAAAAACATTTCTTTAACTTCGGTTATATATATATATATATATATATATATATATATATATATATATATATATATATATATTGAACGTTCAATGGCACTTGAAACAGTGCAACACCTCTAAATTTCTTCTGGTTTCTACCATATATTCCGTTTCTTTCTCTCTCCACTCATCTCTCACCTTCCATTAACTTAAACTACTTTAAATACTTGGTTTCTGTTAAAGTGCATTTGGAGTGCTCACTGTTTGGGGTGTCATTGAATGCTCCTATATACACACACGCACAAAAGAGAGACATGTTCATATTCATAAGAAAATGCTAGTTTGTTGGTTGTAATAGATGCACAGTTATATATGATCAATAATAAAAGAAGACCATAAAATTATGCACAGATTTTGTCACCAAAGTACACAAACATGATGCGAAAAGAGCAAGAGCTCTTAGCCTTTGTAATCACAGGATTTAACATGACTTTTATTTCTCGTAAAAACCAATATAAGAGTCATTATACAAGTTCAAGCCATGCTAAAACTGTAAGCATGCTAAAATATCATAGAACATGTGCACAGGATTATTTTGACTAGAGGACACAGTCCTGGGCTCAACTGGATTGTAGCCCAGGTTATTTTGTAGCAGGATCCAGAAACAAAATTACACCCACAACATTTCCAAATGCTAGCCCTAAGATGCTTACTGATAGCCCAAAATGAGAGTTACAACATAGAACTAAAAAAGGTTTTAAAAAGAAAAAATAAAAATAAAAATATTATGAATATGAATCATATTTGCACTTGATCGGTCAGCCCACAGTCTGAAGTCCATTATTAAACATAGTTTGGTTTCTTTTGAGTGGTTATTTATATTGCGTGTTTAATTATTTTGATAATCGATCCTGCTTGTGAATCAATCAAGCTAAGTTGACCAATCATTGGATTAAATTCGAAGCAAATCCTTGGTGTATGAAAACAATTCTAACTTGAAATTTATGGCTTGGGAAAATCAAGAAATTGATAATTTGGGGATATCCGGAATTTGGGCTTAATATATGTATCGTTTTACTGAAATTATCTGTAGTGGGCTTCTAACTCTATGCTAGTGATTTTCTGGAAATACAACTCCTAATGCATCTAAAGAAAGATCATCCACTTTGGCCTTCTACCCATGTTGTAAAAACTAAGTAAATGAAATATACTAGTTCCACACTGTCAAGATTAGGTTAAGATTCTAGAATATATACTACTCTCCACTCCTATATTGACCCTTAAGGTTAGGTAATTTTGTGTGAAACGTAGGACGAATATCTCGTATACCAAACATACACGCTCCGTCCGCCCGTCCCGTGCCGGGTTTAGGTTTAAAATGATCTTATTTTTGATCTAAGATCTAGATCAGATTTTAAAAAGTTTCAGACGTGATTTTTTTTCCTGAATAGATGCGGCTTCAACTGACAGATGCATCCTTTGGCAAACGGTAGGGACAGAAGGCAAGTGGGAGCGACCCGTTAAGACAGCAGCGACGAAAACCAACGAGCGAGCGTAACCCGTTAAGAACAACAACGAAAAAAGCGGCAGGTACAACCCGTCAGGCGGACACGACTACTCGAAGGAGTAGCAGACGAATATAAATAAGGAAGAATACTGATCGTATTCTCCATCCAATTTTTCCGTCTTCGTTCTTCTCTCTTCCTTGCTATCGCTGCTGCCTCCATTATCAAACACAGAGTGGACATACTCATTACAATCTTATGCAGAAACATTTTGTTGTATCTAGGGAAACTTTACATATAAAAGTTTGAAGAACATTGTTAAGGCAAGCCTCAAAATCTTATTTCTTTAACTTGTTTTGACAAATCGATGTGATTTGTTTGTTACTGTACTGCAATTTTTATACTTGCAGTTCTATTAAAAATTCGGGGAATTTCCGTGAAACCGTAAAGTTGCGAACTTTAGGTTTATGCTATGTTCATTGTCAGGTATTTATTATTTCAAATTCATATTTTCTATCTTGTTTTGTGCAACACAAAATGACAGCGGTTGAAATATCAAACAAAACGCAACACACAACAATCCCGATCCTTTTAAAGGAGATGATGATGATTTTTTTACATGGCAGAATCAGATGTTGTTTTATCTCACCACGTTCGTTCTACAAAGGTATCTCGAGAAGGAGGAACCAGTACCTGCACCAGGTAAGGAAACAAGCAAAGATGCATGGAAGCATTCCGACTTCCTTTACATAAACTATATTCTGAATTGTCTTGGCAAGGTGTTGTACAAAGTATATCAGTCTCTAAAGAAAGCAAAGGCACTCTGAAATGCACTTGCCTCGAAGTACAAGACGTAGAGTATCAGTCTTAAAATTTTTATTATAGACAAATTCATGGGCCACAAGAGGGTTGACTCTGAATCGGTGACTGCTCAACTCTTGAAACAAACCCAAAGACAACAAACAAACAAAAAAGTTTAATGCCTAGTGTTGGGTTTGTGGAAAAACAGGACACGCCGCTAGAGACTGCAGACATAAGAAGGGACACAACTCAGAGGCAAGTATGGTGGGCAACATAGAAATGTACAAATCTATTTTTTTGGTAGTCGTATCTGAATGCAATTTGATTCAGAACCCTGCACAATGGTGTGTAGACACATGCGCTACTCGTCATGTTTACTCTGACAAAACCATGATTTCTATGTACCAGAAATTCGAACATGAAGAAAACTCTACATGGGTAATTCGGTAGTTTTCAGATCGAGGGCAATGGCATAGTAATTCCCAAGTATACTTCTGGAAAAATTGTCAAGTTGAATGACGTACTTCACGTTTTAGGCATATGCCAGAATCTCATACCTGGTTCAGTGCTATCAAAGAAAGGATACAAAATAGTCTTCGAGTCAGAGAAGATGGTTCTGTCCAAGGCTAGAATGTACATGACACGACACGAAATCCCCCGATCTCCAAAGAGACGGAAAATCCCGGATTGTATGGAAACATGCCGCATCAGAACACAAACGAGAGAACATTTCATTGCTATTACAACAATTTACATCAGACTACAAGATATCAAAGTACAAATAAATAATACACAAAGGAAATTATCAGAGGTTCAAATTGCAAAACAGCGGAAATAAAATACATAAATATAATGTGCAGCGAAAAACAGCAACAACCACAGCTGAAAGGAATACATAAATACAACGCATTCCATATATAGCTCCAGCCGTAATTCACGATCCTGTGAAAAGAAGTATCTGCGAAAACCAAAACTATTAGCTGCCCGTGTAGAAATTATGGGTACCCAGAGTTTAGGTGGGAAACAGTAAATCCGAGACAGTCATGGGACTGATGTGAAAAATAAATAGTTATTAACTTTATTTTAATGTTAGGCAAATCAAGGGACCACGCCGTATAATATGGAATGAGTTTTCTCCCAAGAATACCATAGAACAAACAACGCCATGCTAGAAGGAAAAATGAAGCTATTATAACACTCAGGTTACATCACACAATGCAACACAAACTAGAGGGTAGAGTTATACCTTATAATAGCTAAACATGCTTGATACACAAAATTTATCTTTTATTATAATTATAAGTGAAGAAATCAATTTCAAATATAAATGTATTAATCATAAGCGGCACAAGTACCATATATTATGTCGCCATATAGATTTACAACTAAAACCGTAAAATCGCGTATTAGAAATTAGATTTCCATCCATGAACCAAGGCAAAGAATATTCTTTTCCTATTCCGAGACACACCATAAACCTTTGGGCAGCCCTTGGATCTTACAGAGCCGATCAGCCGTCACTGATTAGTTATACCATAAACTATACGTTAACCGGTTCTATCGAACCTCTCACTTGGTCAGTACATCGACAAATCTTTGTTAGTTTTCGACCATCAAAGACCTTTTAGTCGTTCATATCCGAGGTATCTCATTTTCCATCATAATCCAACATCCACATAAGTAAAATGTCTGGACTCCATACCATGACATCACCCATAGCTAGAAACTAACGTATGTCCATTTCCCTGCGTTCCTAATCCTGTTTTAGGTTCATACCAGAGAGTGAAGCTCGCGAAATATAGCTATACAAAGTGGTGCTGTATTAAAGCCGTGCTTTGATCATCAACCACAAGGATCTGTTTTTCAACAAAAACCTTGATCCATGCAACTCAGCATGCCACATTGTCAATCCATACTACACCATTAATTTCCACCAATATATAACCACTATGCTCGTACGTCTCAAAGAAGGGTGTTAAGCAAGAGAATAAATTCTCTGCCCCCAAATAGATATATATATATATATTTAGCAGAGATCAATGAATACAACATGAAATACAATGTCAAACATACAATCAATTTGCAAGTCCGTTCTGGGTCTGAACGAAACCGGAGGCATCTTATTCCTCGTCCCATATGTCCAATACAGGAGAGAGGCCCTCACATATACGGTAGATCTCCAAGTACATTTGGATGATCACCACTTATTACCATGTCTTGGGTGTACATCCAAATTAAGACATCAGTAATCATCCTAATGATGTGAAGATCTCTGGTCCTCAACCATCATCTTCAAATCTTTGACTTTTAATCGTCGTATCAGTTATTCAGAATGGGTTAAACCCGGTCTTTTCGAATAACTCGTTAATTTGATAATATGTGAAATAAAAACAAATCATACGCCTCATTCCAATCCAATTTTTTTTATTCAAGTATTCTTAGAAATCATTTCGAAATATTTTGTATTATCTTTTCACAAATTAAACCAAATTAAGGTTTATCAAACTAGTTGGGATTAACGCACCTTACCGAAATAATCATTCATTTTATTATTCCAATCCCAACCTATTCATCCCATTGAGCAAAACTGGTAGTACTCCATATCTAACACCCATTGTATTACCGGTAAATTTAACTACCATTTCACGTCCAAATCTAATTAAAGTTTTAACTTCGCATGGAGTAAAATTGGTGGTACTCCATTTCGAACTTTCTTGAATTTGAAATTTTTAATTATCACATTCACATTTCAATCTAATTAAAGATTCATTAAAACTCCATCTTAGTTTTAATGTTCAAAAATCATTATTTAATGATTATTCAACTTAGGAAATAAATCTTGTCTTTAGCTGGGTTAAAGAACTAATGTTATTTAAAACACAGTTCAAAATAAACCCAAATCGACTTCCATTAAATATGGAATCATCACGGAAAATGGATCAATATATAATCGATATAAATTTCCGTATCAGACTAATAATATAATTGGAATAACGGTAAAACCTTTTAAATTCCACATACAGTAACGGTCTTCCTTCACAAAAGCTCATCTTGATTATTACCAAATCAAATTCCATTCAATTCCAATTTAATATATCAAACTGGAGAACTTTACTTTGGAAAATTTCCATTAAACCTTAATAAAAAGATTTATAAATTCCAAATTATATCATTACTATTAATTCGGTTAAAGAACAAATGTTCTTTAAAACATCGTTCACAATAAACAAAAAATCAACTTCAATCCAGTTCCAATTAAATTAACTAATTGGAAAACTTCATTAATCTTAGTTCAAAGATTTATTCTTTCTCAACTGGGTTAAAAACGGTATTATCAAAGATATCATTCACGACAAACCCAAAGCCAATTTGATATTAAATACAAGGCCTTGAGTAGAAATCAAATCGATTTATATTCAATATCAAATTCTGAAACCAACAGATGTCATGTTGCGAACAACGATATCTTTATTTTCCAAATTCCTCAACAATATCCGTATAATCACGAAATGCAGTATCGAAATATTCTGAAGATTATTTTTATTCAAATCCATTTCAATTTATACGTTGGAAAATTTTGGTTAGATTAAAACCATTTCAATTCTTTTCAGTTCTTATCTCAAGTGGAAAGACAACTTATTCTGACAAAAATATTTTTTATCTTTACAAATGTGGAATATTTCATCCAAAATCTTTTCAAATCATTTGTTATCATTTTACATAATTTATTCATATATTTAATAATTTTATTAGGCCCTTACAATCGATTCCCAATATCGGCCACCGAACTGCATTCATAGCGACCTTTTCCAAATCTGATTTGAACATTTTAAAATCTTAACGTTAGATTTCAAATCACTTAATATCATTCAAAACCTCTTTTCGATACGAACCCAACAGTTCCAGTTTTAGGAGAATCCGACGGTCCGATCTTCCGTTACGTCAATTCGAAGTTATGGGTTGAGGTTCGCGAACTACCACTGTGCGGCGTGTTCTATTCAAGCCTGAATTCGATTTATAAATAAAAATAAAATTGAAAACATTTCCAAAATAATTTATAAATATTATAAATTATTCACAACTACCATTTGAAATTTTGTTTCAATCATTTCTCTTAAAAATCAAATATCTTCATAAACGTATTTTATAAAAAGTTTACTAATTCGTTTAAAAACGATTTCAACTTCCATTTCAAATTTAAATCAAAATTGATCATTCTATATTATTATAATATTAAAATAATAATATATTCAAAATATCACCTTTTAAATCAAATCTTTTTTATATTCAATATAAAAATGAATAAAATCGATAGACAAATCCGTTCGAGTTAAAATGGCGTATATATACTTAACTCGGCTTAATATTCATTTCAATTATGAATATTCCAATATTTTCGTGTCCATCCAAGATCGGACAGCAAAATCATATTTTGATTCTTCACTGAATATTATATTTAAAATATTCGTTATTTCCGAATTGAAATGAGACTCGATCAATTACCATATAATTTTATTAATATGGATTTCATACATCGCATGTATTCAATAATAATTATAAACAATCATTAAACATCCAACTCACATCCAGAGTACAAATTACAACTGTATAATCATTAAATAACTAAATAACGCTTATAACAGTCTGTCAATCAATCGGTTGACATACAACTAAATACAAGGGAAATGCGTAAATTAATTATCATCCCCAGACCCGTGTGGGGTTTTCAACTATCAACAATGATTATTATTATTTGTGTACTTGGGCGATATGTAAAATTAGCATCCCAATACCCATGTGGGATTTACATCAAAATCCATGTGAATTTATCTATTATCTGGGAGACGGGTAGGTAAATTGTCATCCCAGAATAATTCATAATATAAACGTTTTATTTATAAATATTTATAATCATAGTTTAATAATGATAACACTAAAACTGTAAACGTCCATCAATCACCAAACAAATATTGCAATCACAGGCAAATAATATATATTCAGTTATAAAAATAAATAACTATACAAATAAACCGAGTGAGAGAGTTCCATCAGTCTTTTATTGACAATTTTAGTACTGTTTGGGTTTAAATTTGCCTCAGATTCTAACTTGCTCTGTTTTTGTTCTGGTCAGTTCCATGTTGTAATGTTCACTTCCACGATTCCAACTTATGTCGTTTTGTTGAATTTTGTGCCCGTTTGAAGAAGATATGAATGTTCAAACATTTGAATAATTAAATATGTACTTAATTAAATTAATTAATTTATTAAATTACATAATCCCCCACTAGTTACCATCTAACACATCTGAGATGCCCGTTCCATTTTCTACATCCTCATGACTTTTTTTCTATAGCAAACCAGTTCGAACCCAAACCTCAAACTAGGGTTTCACCTTGCATACGCCAAGAAGCCGCCGGAAGATAATCCAACTGCACCAGCCATAGGGTTTCGGCTCCTCCGTCTTCGCCTGGAGCACGACGAAATTCGCAACCCACTAGGCGTGGAAATCTGTGTTCGAACATGCGGGCTTTGAGCTACGATTTGACCAAAATACTAAATAAAAATCGATCTTGTCTGTCCAGATTATAGAGCTCGCTGAGTTGTTCGATTTTTATTTTATAAGTCCTTGAAGTTATTGAATAGATTGTGAGGAAATTCGAGAAGAAGTGTTGAACATGTAGACTATTGATTTTGCTTACGGCTCAGAAGACAAGGGGAAATTAGGGTTTAGATTTTCTAGGTTCATATTTATATTTAAATATTATTTTATTCTAATATTTCTTGTTTAACCTTCGAACTCCAAATAAAACCCAACGACTTTAGCCTCTAACCAAATACCCCCATTCCGGACACAATGGGATATGTTTCGTTAGCCAATTCGATTGTTTTGATTGGTTTTATCAAAATTAAAATATAAATTAATATAACGTTCAATATTAATTTTCAACATACATTTTAATTTGCCACGACTACATACTGACTCCAAAAATTATGAAATTTGAAATCTCGCTATGTTTTTCAAATATGGTTCTAGTAAAATTAATTTCATCAAATTTGGAGACCGTTTAAAAAATGGCCTTTTAACTAGCTTATTAAACTCCAATTGAAATTCAACACGCGTTTAAATTTACTATTCTTACGTATGAATTCGAAATGACTTAAAATTTTAAACCTGACAATAATTTGACATTATGAATCCAATAAAACTAGTTTCGTCGAAAATGGAGGTCATTTGCAAAACGACAATTTTTAAGGGCTTATATAATATTAAAATGTTAATAAATTCCATAGCGACTATTTTAAATTTTAATTTAGCGATAACTTACAATTTATAATATAAAATTTAAAATTTTCACATTCCTTAGAAAGATATAATTAAACAGATTCTAGCTTTTCTTGTTTTACTGAAATCCAATTTATATTGCATTATGTATAATCATTTAAAGTTCAAAACCAAATTTTCAAACTACCGCGCCATTTCGAGTTAATTTTAATTAAATTTTGAATTTATACGTTCTTACTTCGTTTTAAAATAAATTTCAAGTCATTATTTAATAAAATAAATTATTCTAACATTAAAAATCCATTAAATCAGTTAAAAATAAAAAATTTAATTGGATCCAAAAATCAGGGTTGTTGCAATCTCCCCAACTTAAAATTTTTCGTCCTCGAAAAAGGAATGGAGCTGAAAGTTGTTTAACTAACCAACTCATCTTTCATTCTAGCTTCAGTTTCTCAACTTTTCAGTTTCTAAGAGCTTCCTATTTTTCCTGAAATTTGGTAACACCCTAAATTTCTGAAAAAATTCACCATAATCTCCTTTGTACAAGGTGATTTGAAAAAAAAATATTGGGCCGTATTAGGCACCCAATAAATCAATATATCGCATACAAATCAATTGTGCACACCCATTATGATTTATATACCCTTCTCCCTCCCATACCCACGCAACATAACTAAAACAAGAGAGACAGGTGTATTTTTGTTATCTCCCGACATGTGTAGGGTTTATTATTTAATCCTGCGATTTATCGTTATAGGTTATTAAGTCCATAATCAGTCCTCATTTCAACCTATAGTTCAGTCCTTGCCGTACAAGCATCTTGCTCATATGGCAATCCTAATCTCGTCATATAAGCACCAAATGCTTATATGGAATATGATATTCTATTCTATCTACAGTAGTATGTTATGCAGTGTAGTCCATAATTTAGTGGTTACTATCCTATGGCATATGCTTGATTTCACACAGAGCAACCATCATAGTGCATCCAAATCATTCACGGTAGTTATAATAGATAATAAAATCGCGCAACCAACTAATAACGGTGCACCTGTTTGTCAAGCACACAATTTATTTCTTTACTAAACAGTAAATCCATAACCTGTTCAACATATATATTTATATCCATGCATATAAATCCAGGTCGAAATAAATTTTCAATTCAGTTATACATTATATTTGATTTAGCTTAAATTACCTTTCATTCTCATATTGGTTTTGTTATTCCAATATTTTTATTAGTTAAACTAATAATCACACAACATAACTAGCAATCAATTTGTTTATTAACTTTTCAAATATAGAAGTTTTATGTACTCAAAATCATATTTTCAATGCCAAATCACAAACAATAAACTCTAGCTAAGTTTTGGTTCTAACACCAGTCAATTGGAAATATATAGATATTCTACTTTCGAAACTCAAAAATAAATGCTGATGATGGTGCACCATTATCAGAAAAATCTCCAGGCGACTAGAGTGTGATTCTATATCTACCCAGTATATTTAAGACTTCGTATACACGTTTGCAAGGCGCATATGTAAAATCTTTTTATACTCGATAGTCAAAAAATATTAAATATTAAATAAAATACGCAAATTCTTATAATAAGATATAGAATTTCAAAACTAAATATGTTTTTATAAATAACACTCTCAACCTCATTATAGGGTATTACTAACCCTACCTCAAACGAGTTATTCTTATAGGATATTACTAATCCTTTCTCTGATGGATTCTCTCGATCGGTTCTAATATGTCTTGTTCTCGAGCTTTGTAAACCAAAGCTCTGATACCAAGCTGACACGACCCAAAATCCCCCGATCTCCAAAGAGATGGAAAAGCCCAGATTGTATAAGAACACGATGCATCAGAACACAAACAGGAGAACATATATATCATTGCTATTACAACAATTTACATAAGTACAATATATCGGAGTACAAATAAATAATACACAGCGGAAATTATCAGAGGTTTAAATTACAAAACAACGAAAATAAATTACATAAATATAATATGCAGTCGAAAACAACAACAACCACAGCTGAAAGAAATACACGGATACAAAGCATTCCATATATATCCAGCCATAATCCAGGATCGTGTGAAAAGAAATATCTGCGAAAACTAAAACTACTAGCTGCCCTTGTAGAAAATATGGGCATCCAAAGTTTAGGTGGGAAACATTAAACTCCGAGTCAGTCATGGGACTGGTGTGAGAACTAAAACAAGTATTAACTTTATTTTAATGTTAGGTAAATCAAGGGACCACGTCGTATAACACGGAACGGGTTTTCTCCTAAGGATACCATAAAACAAATGACGCCATGCAAAAAGGAAAAATGAAGCTATTATAAGAATCAGGTCCCATCACACAATGCAACACAAATCAGAGGATAAAGTTTTACCTTATAATAGCCAAACATGCTTGATAAGCGAAATTTATCTTTTATTAATATTATAAGTGAAGAAATCAATTTCAAATATAAATGTACCAATCATAGGCGGCATAGGTACTATATATTATGTCGCCATATAGATTTACAACTAAAATCGTAAAATCACGTGTTGGAAATTGGATTTCCATCTATGAACCAAGGCAAATGATATTCCTTTCTGATTTTGAGACACACCAGCAATGCCTCAGGATCACACCTCTGGGCAACCCTTGGATCATAAAGAGTCGGTCAGTTGTTGATGATTAGTTATAGCATAAACTATACGTTAGCTGGTTCTATCGAACCTCTCACTTGGTCAGTACGTTGATAAATCTTTGTCAGTTTTTAACCCTCAAAGGCCTTTTAGTCGGCCATATCCGAGGTACCTCGCTTTCCATCATAATCTAACATCCACATAAGTAAAATGTTTGGTTTCTATACCATGACATCACCCATAGCTAGAAACTAACGTATGTCCATTTCCGTGCATCCCTAATCCTGTTTTAGACTTATACTGGGGAGTGAATCCCACGAATTAGCGCTACACAAAGTGATGCTATATTAAAGCGATGCTTTGATTATCAACCACAAGGCTCCACTTTTCAACAAAATCCTTGATCCATGCAACTCAACATGCCACATTGTCAATCCATACTGTACCATTGATTTCCACCAATGTATAACCTCTAAGCTCGTACATCTCAAAGAAGGGTGTTACAAAAGAGAATAAATTCTCCGCTACCAAACATATATACATATATTTAGCAGAGATCAATGAATACAATCGAAATACAATGTCAAACATACAATCCATTTGCAAGTCCATTCCGGGTCTGAATGAAACCGGAGGTACCTTATTCCTTATACCATATGTCCAATACAGGAGAGAGACCCTTACATATCCAATCGATCTCCAAGTACGTTTGGACGATCACCACTCATTACCTCGTCTGGGGTGTACATTCCAATCAAAACATCAATAATCATCCGAACAATGTGAAGATCTCCGGTCTTCTACCATCATCTTCAAATTTTTGACTTTTAATCGTCGTATCGGGTATTCATTATGGGTTAAACCTGGTCTTTCCGTATAACTCGCGTATCTTATAATAACGTGAAATAAAAACACATCATATGCCTCATTCCAATCAATTTTTTTATTCAAATATTCTTGGAAGTCATTTCAAAATATTTTGTATTATCTTTTCACAAATTAAACCAATTAAGGTTCCCTTTGCCATTATCAAAAAGAAATTCTAAAAATACTTCCCTTAAATTCTATATCTCCCTAACTAAAGTAAACTACTCCTTAATTTGTATACCTATCTATTCTATACAAAGATATATATATATATATATATATATATATATATGTTAGTTAGCCTTACCAAGTAATCATTCATTTTATTATTCCAATCCCAACCTATTCATCCCATGGAGAAAAACTGGTAGTACTCGATATCTAACACCCATTACCGGTAAATATAATTACAATTTCTTGTTCAAATCTTATTAAAGATTTAACAATCGCATGGAGTAAAACTGGTGGTACTCTATTTCAAACATTTCTTGAATTTGATAAATTTAATTATCACACTCACATTTCAATCTAATTAAAGATTCACTAAAACTCCAACTTAGTTTTAATCTTCAAAAATCATTATTTAATGATTATTCAACTTAGGAAATAAATCCTGTCTTTAACTAAAGAACTAATGTTATTTAAAACACAGTTCACAATAAACCCAAATCAACTTCCATTAAATATGGAATCTTCATGGAAAACAGATCAATATATAATCGATATAAATTTCCGTATCAGACTAATAATATAAATGGAATAACGGTAAAGCCTTTTAAATTCCACATATAGTAATGTTCTTCCTTCATAGAAGCTCATCTCGATTATTACCAAATCGAGTTCCATTCAATTCCAATTTAATATATTAAACTGGAAAACTTTACTTAGGAAAATTTCCATCAAATCTTAATAAAAAAATTTATAAATTCCAAATCATATCTTTACTGTTATTTGGGTTAAAGAACGAATGTTATTTAAAACATCATTCACAATAAACCCAAAATCAGATTTAGTTCGGTTCCCATTAAATTAGTTAATTGGAAAACTTCATTAATCTTAGTTAAAAGATTTATTCTTTCTCAATTGGGTTAGGAACAATATAATTAAAGATATCATTCATGCCAAACCCAAATCCAATTTGATATTAAATACATGGCTCTGAATAGAAATCATATCAATTTATATTCAATATCTAATTCAAAAACCAAAATATGTCGTATTGGGAAGAACGATATCTATATCTTCCAAATTCCTCAACAATATCCGTATAATCATGGAATACAATATCGAAATATTTCGAAGATTATTTCCATTCAAATCCATTTCAATTCATACGTTGGAGAATTTTGGTCAGATTAAAACCATTACAATTCTTTTCAGTTCTTATCTCAAATTGCAAAGCAACTTATTCTGATAAAAATATCTTTTATATTTATAAACGTGGATATTTCATCCAAAATCTTTCCAAATCGTTTACTATGATTTTACATAATTTATTCATATTTTTAATAATTTTATTAAGGCCCTTACAGTTGGTTTCCAATATCGGCCACCGAACTGCATTCATAGCGACCTTTTCCAAAACAAATTTGGACATATTTTAAAATCTAAATATAACTGTTAGATTTCAAATCACTTATTATCATTCGAAACCACTTTTCGATACGAACCAATGGTTACGGTTTAAGGAGAATCCGACGGTTGGATCTCCCGTTACGTCAATTCGAAGTTACGGGTTGACTTCATGAACTACCACTGGGCGGCGCGTTCTATTCAAGTCTGAGTTCGATTTATAAATAAAAATAAAATCAAAAACATTTCCAAAATAATTTATAAATATTATAAATTATTCATAACTACCATTTGAAATTTTGTTTCAATCATTTGACTTCAAAAATTAAATATCTTCATAAACGTATTTTATAAAACGTTTATTAATTCGTTTGAAAACGATTTCAACTTTCATTCAAGTTTAGATTAGAATTGATCATTCTATATTATTATAATATTAAAATAATAATATATTCAAAATATCACCTTTAGAAATCAAATCTTTTTTATATTCGTTACAAAAATGAATAAAATCGATACACAAATCCGTTCGAGTTAAAATGGCGTATATATACTTAACTCGGCTTCATATTCATTTCAATTATGAATATTCCAATATTTTCGTGTCCATCCAAAATCAGACATTAAAATCATAATTTGATTCTTCACTGAATATTATATTTAAAATATTCGTTATTTCCGAACTGAAATAAGACTCCATCAATTACTATGTAATTTTATTTATATGGATTTCACACATCGCATGTATTCAATAATAATTATAAACAATTATTAAACATTCAACTCACATCCAGAGTGCAATTTACAACTGTATAAGCATTAAATAATTAAAAAACGCTTATAACAGTCTGTCAATCAATCAGTTGACATACAACTGAACACAAGGGAGATGTGTAAATTAATTATCATCCCCAGACCCATGTTGGGTTTTCAACCATCAACAATGATTATTATTATTTGTATACTTAGCGATATGTAAAATTATCATCCCAATACCCATGTGGGGTTTACACCACAATCCATGTGAATTTATATATTATTTGTGAGACAGGTGGGTAAATTGTCATCTCAAAATAATTCATAATATAAACGTTTTATTTATAAACATTTATAATCATAGTTTAATAATGATAACATTAAAATGGTAAACATCCATCAATCACCAAACAAATATTGCAATCACAGACAAATAATATATATTCAGTTATAAAAATAAATAATTGTACAAATAAATTGAGTGAGAGAGTTCTCACAATTGGTTTCCACTCCTTCAGTCTTTTATTGATGATTTTAGTACTATTTGGGTTTAAATTTACCTCAAATTCTAACTTGCTCTGTTATTGTTCTGGTCAGTTTCATGTTATAGTGTTTGCTGCCACGATTCCAACGTATGTCGTTTTGTTGAATTCTATGCCCATTTGAAGAAGATATGAATGTTTAAACATTTGAATAATTAAATATGTACTTAGTTAAATTAATTAATTTATTAAATTAATAATCCCCCCACTAATTAGCATCTACCACATCTGAGCCGCCCGTTCCTTCTTCTACATCCTCATGTTTTTTTCTGTAGCAAACCAATTCGACCCTAAACTGCAAACTAGGGTTTCACCTTGCACACGCCAAGAAGCTGCCGAAAGATGATCCAACTGCGCCACGCCATAGGGCTTCGGCTCCTCCATCTTCGCTTGGAGCACGGCGAAACTCGCAGCCCCCTAGGTGCGGAAATCTGCATTCGAACATGCGGGCTTTGAGCTATGATTTTAACCAAAATACTAAATAAAAATCGATCTTGTTCATCCAGATTATAGAGCAAGCTGAGTTGTTCGATTTTTGTTTTATAATTTCTTGAAGTTATTGAATAGATTGTGAAGAAATTAAAGAAGAACTTTTGAAAACGCAGGCCGTTGATTTTGCTTGCGGCGGCTCAAAAGACAATGGGAAGTCAGGGTTTAGATTTTCTAGGTTTATATTTATATTTAAATATTATTTTATTCTAATATTTCTTATTTAACCTTCGAACTCCAAATAAAACCCAATGACTTTAGCCTCTAACCAAATACCCCATTTTAGACATAATGGGGGTATTCTTCATTAGCCAGTTCGATTGTTTTGATCAGTTTTTATCAAAATTAAAATATAAATTAATATAACGTTCAGTATTAATTTTCGACGTACATTTTAATTTGCCACGACTGCATACTGACTCCAAAAATTATGAAATCTCGCTATGTTTTTCAAATACGGTTCTAACAAAATTAATTTCGTCAAATTTGGAGACTTTTGAAAAATGGCCTTTTAACTAGCTCATTAAAATCCAATTGAAATTCAACACGCGTTTAAATTTACTACGCTTGCATATGAATTACAAATGACTTGAAACTTTAAACTTGACAATAATTTGACATTCTGGATCCAACAAAATTAGTTTCATCGAAAACAGAGGCCATTTGCAAAACGACTATTTTTGAGGGCTTATATAATATTAAAATATTAATAAATTCCATAGCGACCAGTTTAAATTTTAATTTATCCACAACTTACAATTTATAATATGAAATCTAAATTTTTCACATTCGTTAAAAAGATATAATTAAACAGATTCTAACTTTTCTTATTTTACTGAAATCCGATTTATATTGCATGCTCTATAATCATTTAAAGTTCAAAACTAAATTTTCATACTACCGCGCTATTTCGAGTTTATTTTAATTAAATTTTAAATTTATATGTTCTTACTTTGTTTTAAAAAAATCAAGTCGTTATTTATTAAAATAAATTATTTTAACATTAAAAAAATCCATTAAATCAATTAAAAATTTAATTGGTCCGAAAAATCAGGGTTGTTACAGTACATACGAAGGGTATAGTATGTGATGACCTATTTAAGATAAATGTTTCCGTAGTCCGCAATAAAACTATGTATTCTAATTGTGTTATTAATAAAAATGATTTCTTATTTGCTTGAGCATGGAATTATATTATGGCATGATAGATTAGGACACATAAATTTTTGAAACAATGATTTTTTTTAGAAAACTTGGGATTAATTCCAAAATTCTAAGTGGATAAAACCTACAAATGTGAGACATGTCTAGAAGCAAAAATGGTCAAAAAACCATTTCATACAGTTGAAGAAGCACATAACCACTAAGTTTGGTTCATACATATTTATGCGATTTCAAATCGTTTCCTACAGGAGGCGGGAAAAAGTACTTTATCGCCTTCATTGAAGATTGTACATGGTATTATGTATATCTTTTAAATAGTAAAGAAGGAGCAATTATATCATTTATAAAATATAAAGCTGAAGCAGAGAATCAGTTAAATAAAAAGATCAAGATATTGAGAGCTGATCGAGGTGGAGTATATGAATTACCATTTGAATAATTCTGTGTAGTAAATGGTATAATTCATCAAACAACTACCCCATATTCACTACAACAAAGTGCCAAGAGAAAGAGTATAACATTAAAGATATGATTAATGCAATCCTATTGACCTCTGGATCACCGACGAACTTGTGTGGTAGAGCCTTAAATATGTCTAATCACATTTTAAATAAGGTTCCTCACAATAAAACAGGAACAATTCCATTTGAGTTATGGAAAGAACACATATCAAGCTTTAAGTACCTCAAAGTGTAGGGGTGTTCGGAAAAAGTTCCAGTTCCGCCTCCCAAAAAAGTCAAGCTTGGACCGAACCGTAGATTGTTACTATCTAGGGTCATCCCAAAATAGTAATGCTTATAAATTGTGTGTATTCAAGTCTGATATGGCTGATATTCATATAAATACAATCATAGAATCAAGAGATTCCTCATTCTTTGAAAATGTGTTTCCACATAAATGGAATGAAGGAAATAATGTCCCTAAAATGACAAGAGAAGAATCAAGCAACTCACATGAAGATGAAACTCATCATGAAATTGAGGAAGTTGAACCAAGCAGAAGCGTATGGGTTAGGATTTCCAAGACATTTACGTTGAAAATTTTAACATATGTGTTAGAACACGAACCTCAAACGTATTAGGAAACAATGTCATCTTCTGAATCATCATGTTGGAAACAAATAATCCAATGTAAAATTGATTCAATTTTGAGTAATAAAACTTAGGAAATAGTTGATCTTCCACCTGGAATAAAACCCATTGGCTATAAATGAATTTTCAAGAAGAAAATGAAACCAGATGGCTCTATCAAAAAAATTAAAGCTAGACTAGTAGCCAAAGGATATCGTCAAAAAGAGGTGTAGACTTCTTTGATGCTTATTCACGGTTGCATGAATAACCTCTATAAAAATGTTAATAGCAATTTCATTCATCTATAATCTAAAAATTCATCAAATGGATGTAAAGACAATGTTCTTAAATGGAGATCTCGATGAGGAGATCTACATGGAACAACCTGAAGGTTTTATTTCCAAAGGAAAGAAAATAAAGTATGTAGATTAGTCAAATTATTATATGGACTAAAACAAGTTCTAGAATAATGGCATGTAAAATTTGATAGTGTCATGATGGAAAATAATTTTCATATAGACGAATGTGATAAATATGTTTATTATGAACAAGTTGGAAAATCATACATTATGATTTATCTATTTGTAAACGACATGCTAATCTTTGGTCCTAACATTAAAGTTATAGAGACCGCAAAGAAAATGTCAACCAATAATTTTGAAATGAAGATTTCGGCGATGAAGACTTTATTTTAGGAATGAAAATAATAAGAAAAGCTAATGGAATAGAATTATCTCGGTCACACTATGTTTATAATGACCTGTATTCTACGTATCAGAGGATCGTAGAATATATTTTTTATTTTCATAGGAAGTCATATGGTCGTGTAATTTTGGGAAATGACTATTGGGGTCATTTACCACATTCACGATTTTTGCTAGATTTTAAAATGACCATTGTCCCCTTGGAAAATCTTGTTTTGCCTATAACTTTAAATTGGTAAGGAGTTTTGACCTAAAACTACTTCCATTGGATTTGGATGATGGTTTCCCATTCTGTAGAATGGTCATAATAATCAAACGGACTTACCGTTTGAGAGATACGGCCGAAATAAGATTTGAAAAATGGAAAAAAGCATAATTGGGCTTAATTAAGTGATTAGCAGCTAGGCCCATAACCCAATTCGAGATTAGGTTATGGGAGGCCTGAAAGGAGTTGGAAAATCATCTCATTTCATTTTTCTACCCGCCACAAATCTTTCTCAAACCCTAATCATGGCTTCCATCTTCTAAATCTCTTTTTAATCACTCCCTAATCATAAATTAATCAAATTTACTTCAAATCAAGCCAGATTAACACCAAATTCGAGGTAGAGCTGCTGCACCACATAGGAATCCGATCCAAATCAGTAAATGTTTTAGATCTACCATTTATTATTGGCTAAGGTGAGTGATTTGCATGTTTATACACTAATAAATGTTAATTAGGGGTGATTAGTGATAATTAACGAAATTATACACCCAAAAATTATGGAAAAATATGCATAAATTCTAAAATTATAATTTATGTCACATATATATGAAATTGGGTTGATTTGGATTTGTTTTGTTGATCCCGAAATTTAAGGGATTAAGGGGGAAAACATGGATTTGGGTATGTTTGATCTAAATTAACATGTGAAATTGTCGTTTTGATGTTTTTGGTTGATTCTACATGTTACTACTGCTATTTGGTATGTTTTATGATTGCATAAGGAAGTTAGAATGGTTGAATACACTGTCGTTTTGCAAAAATACTCATAAGAAAACTTAAAGAGTTTCGAACCGGATAGGAGGAGGAGACCCGAACTAAACCGGATAGAAGGAGGAGACCCAAATCGAACCAGATAGGAGGAGGAGGCCCAAACCGAACCAGGTAGGAGGAGTAGACCCGAACCGAACCAGATGGGAGGTGACGAATCGAACTGGGAAGGAGACGACGAACCGAACCGGACAAGGGGTGACGAACCAAACCAAACACCAATTCGACCAAAACCCGAGATGCAAAGGAAGTCCAAGTGGGAAGTAATCGCTCAGGATCCAGATGGGAACCAACGAGTCAACTTCAAGAGTTGGGATATGCTACGAGACGCGTTCAAAGGAGTTGTCGATGTCTATAACTTTGGCTCACCATTGAGAGTGGGGGCACGTAGACGAACCAGAGCCAGGGCGGCGTGGACTGTTGGCCAGTATCCCAGAGCCAGGGCAGTGTGGACTAGGTAGGGTTATTGACTATAGACCAGGGTGGTATGGTCATATAAATAATTGTACGGAGTCCAGGGTGGTGTGGACCCATCATGGCCCCAATGGATTTGGTGATCAAAGTAGTGGATATCGTATGCTTTACACAATAAGTGAGAGATGTGAGGATGTTTGCTATCATCATGACATGCACCCTCCCATTTTACACTCTATGTTAGTGTTACCTTAGAGTATTGTACATCTTGTTGTGCTAACTCTTTGATTGCAGGTCCAGGTCAGGTATGATTACTTATACCTGTTATTGCTCTATTTAGTTATATAGAATTGCTATCGCTCACACCAGACTGTCGTCTGACCCAGAGTTTTATATCTCTTATTATTACTATGGGTGCTCCTAAACGAGCAAATTAGAGGCAGGCTAGGTGGTTATGCATGAGTAGCTGTCCAGAGACGAGCATGAGGCTTCCACGTACTTTATACATATTCTCCCTGTGCTGTTGCCATTCAATGCTTTGGGCATTAGTAGTGTACCTCTTTTATTTCCTTTTAGACAGTATTTTAAAGTTGTAATAATTGGATATGAAGCTGTATTTTGGATTCCGCTACTCTAATGGATATGATTTAGTTTTCAGCTTATATACTGTCTCGCCTGTTTTATATCAAGCTATGTTATTATTATATTTTATTCCATGCGCTGTGAGATATACTACAGTTTCTTTAGTAATTCATCGTTCCAACACTTTTAACGATCGTCTAGTTCTACTCAGGCATTGGCACAATGCATTTTGAGAAAACATCTGATGGTATGGGGCGGCCGCCACACTTGGTATCAAAGCGAGGTTGCGTAGTTTAACCATGGGGAAGACATCATGAAGAGATAGTATACGTAGATGAGAGAGCGTATTTGTGATATTTTGGTTTTCAAAACTATATATACTATTAGTATATCTAAGGATGGAGTCGCACTGTACTGGCACCACTAAGGAGACTCCTCGAGAGGATGACTAATCGTTTTCTCTTTACAGATTGAATGATGAGCCGAAATACGAGGAGCACGGTGAGGAACCCCGCTTCAGGAGTTGAAGAGGGAGCGGGTTCCGGAGCCAACAATGGGTATGTCCCTGATATAAGGACGATGTTTATTGCCTTCATGCCAGAGATGCCTAGGGATGCTCAGGGAGCAGTTCCTAATACTGCTAACAGTGATGGTGCAGTAGCATAGGCGCCTAGAGCCGATTTCGCCAAGCTTAACAAGGATCATACTAGTCTTGGTGGGAAGCCGTTCCACGGAACGGAATCGTCTATGGAGGTTCAGGATTAGCTTGATAGTTGTGGGTGCATCTTCGAGGACTTGGGGATCGATGATGCAATAAAGAGAAAGCCAGCATCGCGTCAGCTTCTAGGACGAGTAATGAATTGGTGGAATGCTATTAAAGTGGCTACTCCCGAAGATCAAGCTACTTGGAATCTGTTTAAGAGTCACTTCAGTGACAAGTTTATTTCAACTACTCAGAAATCAGAATTGTTACTACCAAAATTAACATTGAAGTAGGCTGGTAGTGGAAAGGTATCGAATAACCCGAGAAACTACATCAGCCGAAACCCTCCTATGGGAAAGGACCGTGAAAGCTACAAGATGTGAACAGTGAGATTAATCCGCCAGGGTCAACCCGACAAGATCTCTCCGATAGCCCCAACCTGGTAGAAGTTCCCATAATAAAGAAGCTAACCTAGTCCAAAATAGAGTAAGCCAGAAACAATAAACCCGACGGACAAAGCCCAAAGGAATCTTCAATAATGACCTACCCAAATGCCGATACACCTGAAGATGGAAGCATCGAAGGACCCAAACGGAAAGTATGGGAAGGCCACCTAAAATCTAAATTCGGAGCATCTATTGCATGAATGCCGAAAGGCCATACTCCAAGAATACAGGCTACCATAAAGGCCCTACCGAAGGGCTAGCCGAGACCTGAATAGGATACAGGCTACTCGTACTAGGCTACCTAGTACTGAAACCCTAGCGGTTTCGATCCGGCAGCTATCAGCATACACCATGGAGTCAAGCCCCTCTAAGAAGTCACGATAAACCCGAGAGCCTACATCCAAAAGCTCATGTCGACAAGCCTACATTCAGGAATTGCTTTCAAGATTCAAGCATCATCCAGGGACTATAATCGAATACGTCAAAAGCGACCGAAGGTCAAGCACTAAAGCCAAGAATAAAACAATCGACAAAGACCATTGCGTGTCCGGTAGCCCTCCGACGGGAGGGGCCCTGAACCACTATAAATAAGATCCAAGAGGCCACATTAGGGGGGGGGGGTCTTTTTCCTAACTATTTGTACCATTAGAAACAACTTGGGAAAGAAGATCAATGGAGAATTCCTTCCTATAACATTCATGTACTTCCAATAAAAAATTAATGAAAAGAGATCTTCCTATATGAAAAATGCTCTGTAAGTGTGTACTATTATTTCTCTAGTCATAGTAGTCGCAATTTATTATTGATTCTATAGAGAAACACGGGTTACACCCCCTATATCCTTGAATGGTAGTCGAGCCTCGTTCACTGATCCAATATCCGACCTGATAGTCCTCAGCGATGCTGCACCCTTGAGATCTGGCATATAAAATTTTCACTAAAATCAATTGAAGAAGTGAGTCAATCCTATTGATTCCCCTTCAAGTCTGTCCCTGTTGACCCACTTCCGGTGTTGACGAAAAATATCGTTAACATTTTGGCGCTAGAGGGAGGGGCCTGAACCTCCGACCTTGTGGTTAACATCCACATATCTACCTGTGCTGTTCCATCCTAGATCGCACTAGCTTTGAAGAAGTGAAGTTATGAGCAAAATACCTAGACGAACGCTTTCAGGATCTCGAGCTGATAAGTCGATAACCACCAGCCCTAGGGTAGTGGAGGAGCAGGAGTTAAGAGCGGAGGCTTTGCGACTAATAAAGCGGAAGCGGGAAATGAAGTTGCATGCTTACGAGATGGGGAATAGCAGCTCTTCCCACACAGGACAAACCAGGGAGTTCCCACCTAGTGGATCTACATCAAAGGACATTAACGTTTTCCTTTACTTAAAGGATGCTCTCTATGGGAAAGTTAAAAGGATGACACTCGAACGCGAAATAATGGATGATTTCAACCACTTTGCCGATAAATGGGCTAAAGAAATGACAAAACGATGTTGGTATGTCTCGGAAAGAAAGGACGAAAGTATAGGAACCACAATCGGGATGATTCGCACGAGAATTATATCCCATCAGCAAAGAGGGAAGTGCACGCTAAAGATACCCCAGGAATGCTACCTCACTACTTCGAGGAAGAATGTTTACTTCCTAACCAAACACGAGCTCGACTATTGGACCTCCACGAAGAAGAAGCTTAAACACGAAAGAAAGACAAGAGGGCCTTACTGTCATTATCACTTAATGAATGGACATGAGACTAATCACTGCAGAACTCTCAGTGAAGCCATCGTCAGATTCGTCAATCAAGGCCGATTACAAATTCAAGATGAGTTTGAGAAAATCCTTAGGAAAAGGATTAATACACATGTGCCAATATACGGAAAACCCATCCCTCGGAATTTTAAAAGGAAAACCCAAAAGGGGTCCAATCATCGATGGATTAAATCCTTCGTCATCACCAAATTGGCCGGGGCGAGGCATCTCCCGAGGGGGATGGTATGTTAGTCTTTCTCCATGCCCATACCATCGGGGGCAGGGTTAAAGCATCAAAAGCGTAAGCCGTCATTTCACACTAGAAATGGTCATGGAATCACATCTAAAATTAGTATGCCCTGCCTTTGCTCGTAGAAGAGTATGCCCTGCCTTTGCTCGAACTAGGCACATCCTAACTCTGCTCGTAGAAGAGCACGTCCTACCTCTTCTTATGTTCCGCGTTACCCGTAGAAGGGAACGCATACCCCTATCATCACCTATTATGGTCAGGATATGGCACCCCTTGGAGGGGGTGGTGTATAAGCCTCTATCAGTGCCTACGATAGCCCGTATAGTGTGTCAAAAGAGAAAACCTTAGTTCTGTGTCTACGATGGCCTCGTCTAAGTTTCTAAGCCCTTATCATCGCCTACGATGTTCAGGATAAGGCGCCTCCTGGAGAGAGGTCGAGTAAGTACTTGGGCCCTGCTTGTGGATAAGCTAGCCAAGCGCTCTAGACGCACAGGCTCAGAGAGTGGCCAACAAAGCACATACATCCTTTGCTTTAACATCAAAAGCCCAAGGGGAAGCTCAAGAAGCACGTACAACCTCTGCTTCCTAAATCAAATCCAAAGGGGATACTCACCTCTTTAGTACCGGAGGGGTTCCGGTCTGTTATGCTAAATTCCCGAATCTGGGTCGATTCGGCACTTCATTAATACCGGGGGGGGGGGGGGGTTCTAGTCACCTACATATCAATACCCGAACCCAGGTCCATTCAGTTCTTTACAGAAAATGGAAGGGGTTCCAGTCACCAACATATCAATACCCGAATCTGGGTCCATTCAGTTCTTTACAGAAACCGGAAGGGGTTCCGGTCACCTACATATCAATACCCGAATCCGGGTCCATTCAGTTCTTTACAGAAACCAGAAGGGGTTCCGGTCAATACCCGAATCCGGGTCCATTCAGTTTTTTACAGAAATCGGAAGGGGTTTTGGTCACCTATATATCAATACCCGAATCTGGGTCCATTCAGCTCTTTACAGAAGCTGGAAGGGGTTCCGGTCACCTACGTATTAATACCCAAATATGGGTCCGTTTGGCTCTTTGCAAAAACCGGAAGGGGTTCGGGTCCCCTATATATTAATGTCCGAATCTAGGTCGAATCGATTCCTCGACAAAGTCCTAAAGCAAGCCGGCGGTCTTACATACCACAACCTAGAACAATCCTACAAAAAAAATCACCACCAGATGTGGAGCCACTGAGGCTACACCAAACCTATGAAGAACCCAATTCCTGATTCAAACAAGAAAGAATCGCTTGCTCCTCTCGGAAATTCAAGTGAGGGCTCATGGTTTCCCACCAAAGGTGGGCTCATAAACCTCTCAAGGAAGTGCTTTTAACTTATACATCCATTAGTTGTTTTCCTTTTCGACATATGAATTCCTTACGCAACTCTGAAAACAAGATCATATCATAACATCGGTTCACAGAGCAATAGGGGAGAAGATCGCGAACGGTTCAATAACATCTTATGAGTGACTATCCCTTTTTTAGATGAATTTTCATTAGAAACATTTCAAGGATAATTGTTTCGAGAAGAAGTTTCCTTATCGATATGTAGTACTGGTAGACTTCCATTCATCGCAACGTCTTTGGAACACAATAATATTGTTCCTAACAAAAGCGATTAAAAAAATCGTGTGACACACTGTTAGTTCCACCGGAAATCGTGATGCAAGCCATTACATAGACACAGTCTTTGTTCTAAAGAAATAAAATTTCCACAACCCAAACATGCAATAAAAATCTCTCATTCCGAATCGGGGTTTTGCAAAGAGAACTGCAAAGAAGCACAATCCTCTTTAGCTTTATTCAACTCATCCTCGAACTTATCGATTTGTTGATATAATCTACCAACCACCGCATCTGAGCTTTTGGAAGATCTCATTGCTAACCTATGTTGTAAACTGCGCATAGCCTTCTCTTTCTCTTTTAATTGCTTTTCCAAATAGGACACTTGTTCCTTGAAGTTTATAATTGTCACCTTCTGGAAACAATACATCTTTTTGTACCCTGACAAAGGAGCATCGCTAAAAATATCTCTACCACCAGCGGCGTTCATACTTTCCTCCCTAAATTGCGAAGAAGGGGTCTGGAACGAATCCTCCTAGCCACAGAAAAGGTGAAACATTGTATACGAAGATTGAAAACATCTAGTGTGTGTTAACTATATCATACTTCCAAAAGAAAAAACAGTCACATTAAGCTTATTGGTTCATGCACATTATAGGTACCACGTTCACACTAGCACATTATCATGACACCACACACTACCGGGAATCACAAAATCAACACGAATCACAAACATACCACAAGAGAATGTATGCTTAATACAACAACATTCAAAATCCCATGTTAAAATCGTCTGCGCTGAGCCAAGCTTCTTGAGTTTTCCCCCTTAAAATTCTAAAATGAAGAGTCTAAAACATAACTGCAATTCAAGTCTTTGGAGAAACAGAGGATTGCTGTAATATGGGAAACTTAATTATTAATGAAACCCAACGGAAAAGAAAGACACCTTGAGAGCGAAAGCCATACCTATGCGACATCAACATCAGAATGACCAGGAGCCATCTTTTTCCAGATCCTAAAGAGCCTTCGTCCTGGGGGGCAGCTCCTGGGATGTAAGAGTATGTTCTCCAACACCTCTTCTGGACCCGTCTACTTGATCCATGTGACCTTCTACCTCTCCGTCTGCTATATTAAACTCCTCCCCCTCTTCCTTATAATCTTCAACAAACTCATCAATGAACAACAGTGACGCGGGATCTATTTTACTAGTCGAGGGAACCCTACGCTCCCATTTCAGCTGCTCAATCTCTTCTAGAACTCTATCTCTAGTAAAGGGGTCAATTGAAGTAAAGCTAAATTCCGAAAGTTTTTCATAGTTGTCCGAAAAGGCAAGGAGGAGGTCATCTTCGTAATACTCTATGGTGATATTGTTAAGGCAAACATTCAAAATTTTCGAAATTCTATCGATGGCTTCATAAATAATTCTCTTTGCAGTGGCAAGCCAGGTGCTCATCTTGTCCATCTCGGCAGCATAGTCGATCTCCAGTTCCTTTTTCTGTGCTTTAAGGTCATCAAACTCCTTCGCCGACTCCTCGTAGACCTTCCTCACCTTCTCTAATGAAGTCGCCAATTCCTTTCGTTCATTATCTCCCTCTGTCTGCTCTCGCTGTAGAACGTCCACTTTATCTGCCAGCACCTTATTCTCTTCCCTTAAATGTTGACCTCTGTCGCTGAAGTGAAAGCTGGTCCTCGGGAAACATGCCAAGATTTCATCATCTAAAGAAGAAGAATAAGTTAAAAATAAAAATAGAGAGAGAAGAGTGAACATGCATATAATACCAAGAGGAAATCCCTAATTTGTTGTTTGTAGAGATCTATCAGTTTCAAGGTAGAAGAAGATGAGGCCATATCAGCCAATTCAAGGGAAAAAAGTGCCAGTTCCACAAGCTTCTCAAAACCCAAGGCAGGTGAAGGAGGTGTAGGACGAGAAATATGCTGAGAGAAAGATGGTGACGGAAAATCGAGCCTTCCCTCATCAACAACATCGAGAGGGGTAGGGTCACCCGTAGATTTTCCTTTTGGGGAGACTTCCGGGGAAGCATCAATATTTACCACATGTTCGATAGCTATAATGGAAGGGTCAAAAGTTCGCTTTGTTTTTGGAATAACGACACTATCTCTTGAGAAGCTATCCGACTCGTCACACCTGGGTTTCTGTAACAACCCGGAAAATCTGGGCCAGTTTAAAATTTTTATTTTGGCAATTTTAGCGAATTTTGATATTTAAAATGAATTATTTTAAATAATATCGACGTGAAATTCATTTTGAATATAATTCGAACGTATATATTATATACGTCGTCGTTAGAATATATAATAATTATATATAATTATAAAAGGAATAGAAAATGGCGCGGTACTTCGAAAATTCGATTTCTAATTTCAAATGAATATACAGAATTCAATATAGGTAAGAATTGAACGAAACAAGAAATATTTGAATCTGTATAACTATATCTTTGTAACGAAGTTAACAAACTGAGATTTCATCTTAGAAATGATAAGATATGTCCAGTTTAAAATTAGAAATAGTCGCTGTGGAATTTATATATATTTTTATATATATATATAAGGCCATTAAAAATAGCAATTTTGCAAACGACCTCGGATTTCGACGAAACCAGTTTTGTTGGGTCCGTGATGTTAAGTTATTGCTAGGTTTCAAATTTCATAATTTTTCGAATCAATATGTGAGCGTGGCAAAGGAAAACGCGTTTGACCATTTCAGTTGATTTTAATCGACTGGAAATTGGCCATTTTTCAAACGGTCTCAGAATTTGACGAAACTAGTTTTGTTAGGACCGTATCGTCAATACGAAGATAGAAAATATTTTTCTGGAATTTTTCTAGTTAGTATGTGACCCCGGTAATTTGAAATGTACGTTTAAAATTCAATATAAGGATTTAAATTGTAAATTTCAACAGAAACTGATTGTAACGATCAAACCAGCTTGCGATACATATCCCATTGTGTTCGGAATGGGGGTAAAACGCTATGGACGACAGGCGGTGGACCTCATTTCGAGGTCATATATAAAAGTCAACCCTAGTGCAAATTTAAGTAATAAAAAAATAAAATAAAATAATAAAAAATTAAACTTCCCCCCCCCCTTTTCTTCCTCGATGGCCCCCCCCCCGATTCAGTTATTTACAAAGCAAATAAAAAAAAAAAAAGAAGACGAAACCCTAAATACCCGAAGCCGCCGCCCTCTGACGTTCGAGCCATCGCCAGCGCCGCCGCTCCGATCCTGGAAGCCATCGCCGAAGCCACCGCCTGACGCTGAGCCGCCCTCGCAACATCCTCCTCCCACCGAACGACGCATCGAAGCAGAAACCCTCGCATCCCTCTGAACCACCGTCACCTCGTCGAACCCCTGAACCACCGACGCCACGAGCCACGGCCGAGCTAGGTGAGCGTTTAATTGGTTTTATTTTTATTTTTGATTTTTGTTTTGTTTTACAGAAAATTAAAACTGTTTTTTTTTTTTTTTTTTTTTTTTTTTTTTTTTTTTTTGATTTAAAAACTGTTTTAAAAATGAAATATAAAACTGATTTTTTGTTTTAAGTTTTTAAAACAGAATTTTAAAAGATTTTAAAACAGAAATTTCAAAAACAGAAATTTTTAAAAGAGATTTTAAAACTGTTTTTAAAAGAAATCAAAACAGAATTTTTAAAAAAGGAATAAAAAGTAAAACTGCATTTTTTAAAATTAGTAAAAAACTGCATTTTTTAAAATTAGTAAAAAACTGCATTTTTTTTTTTTAAGTAAAAAACTGAATTTTCTTTATTTTTAAAACTGTTTTTTTTATTACTTTAAAGCTAAATTTTATTTTATGTTGTAAGTGATAAAAATGTAATCTTTTATATAACATGGAAGTAAAAATATAATTTTTCTATATTGAATAGCGAAGTAAAAATATAATTTTTCTATATTGAATAGCGAAGTAAAAATATAATTTTTCTATATTGAATAGCGAAGTAAAAATATAATTTTTCTATATTGAATAGCGAAGTAAAAATATAATTTTTCTATATTGAATAGCGAAGTAAAAATATAATTTTTCTATATTGAATAGCGAAGTAAAAATATAATTTTTCTATATTGAATGGCGAAGTAAAAATATAATTTTTATCTATGAACTTTGAACTAAAAATTCGATTTTTATATATTGAACATCGAAGTAAAAATTCGATTTTTATATATTGAATAGCGAAGTAATAAATGTGATTTTTACGTATGTAGTGAAAGCAGCAACGAAGGTGACAAAAAGGCGAGGTCGACGAAGACTTCTGCAAAAGAAGTGCCGTGGAGCTAGGATAGCTATCTGTGAGAATTTCTCACCTTTCTATTTCTTTTCTAGTTATATATTTATACTAGGATGCTGACGGTGCTTATTAGAAGCACCCGACACCCGTCCACATACCATGGACTTGTTTGTTTGGATGTTTGGTGATTGATTGAGATATTGGTTTGAATGTGGTTTGTGGTGTGAAAAATCGAATCGATAAATTGGTTAGGATTAGACGTGCGCCGTTATAAGGCGAAGGAGTAAGGCTAGGTTAGACCCTTACTCCAAATTTTGTGGTTTGCATAACGAAAGTGAATTTGATTGATGTGTGAATGGCGTGGGCCTTCACTAGACCGGGGATTAGGCTAGGCCTTGTCCCGTTTCTAGTATCGTGCCGTTATGCCGCCGAAATTTTCTAAAATAAGTTAGAAAAATAAAAATAGCATTTTATTTAAAGAATGAACTGAATAGAAATTCATATGTTAAAATAAAATGTTTTATCGTTAAAAATATAATTTTTAACGTGAATGTGAATAAACAAATATTCATTTACAAACCTGACGGTTTGTTTATGTACACCTATTTGAAGGACGTTGATTGGGTCGATAAATTTTACACATCGCCCAACTGCACAAATAAAATCTGTGTTTGATTGTTTGAAACCCCACACGGGTGTTGGGATGAAATTTGAAGTTCACTCATCCTGATTGATTAAATATGTCGATCGATTGATTGACAGACTGTTATAAGCGTTAGATATCTATATTTGATGCTTATACAGTGTAGTGCACTTTGGTTGATGGTTGATTATTTTCAATGCTATTATATACATGTGTTGTATGAAAATCCATATAATTAATTTTATATGGTAATTGATTGGGCCTCATTCCAGTTTTGAAAAAGAAATATTTGAAAAAGAAATATTTGAAATAGAATATTTGAAAATAAAGGAATATATGAAGCCGTGTTGATTAGATTGACGCCATTTTGACGTGAACGATATTTATATCGATTTTAAAAACGATTTCGAAATGAATTGAATTGAAAACGAATTCAAAATGAATTGAAAACGATTTCGAAATGAATTGAATTGAAAACGAATTCAAAATGAATTGAAAACGATTTCGAAATGAAATGAATTGAAAACGATTTCGAAATGAATTGAATTGAAAACGATTTCGAAATGAATTGAATTGAAAACGATTTCGAAATGAATTGAATTGAAAACGATTTCGAAATGAATTGAATTGAAAACGAATTCAAAATGAATTGAAAACGATTTCGAAATGAATTGAATTGAAAACGAATTCAAAATGAATTGAAAACGATTTCGAAATGAATTGAATTGAAAACGATTTCGAAATGAATTGAATTGAAAACGAATTCAAATGGAATTGAAAGCGAATTGAAATGAATTCAAATTGAATTGAAATTTGAATTGAATAGAAATGAATTTTAAAACGAATTTATAAAGAAGAATTCAATTTTGATTTGAATTGAAAAGAAAGTTGAAATAGCTTTTGAAACGATTTTAAAACTATTTATATAATTCGTTTTAAATAGAAATCGACGAAATATATATTATATATAATATAATGGCCTGAATAGAACGCGCCGCGCCGCGGCAGTTCGCGAATTTCGACCATTTATTTCAAACGGACATTACGGGAGATCCGACCGTCGGATTCTCCTAAAACCGGAACCGTTGGGTTCGTATCGAAAAGAGCTTTCTAACGAATATTAGAAATTTGAAATCTAACGGTTGGATTTGGAATTATGTCCAAATCAAATTCGAAAAAGGTCGCTGTAAGTGCAGTTCGATGGCCGTTGATGGAAATCGACTGTACGGGCCTTGATAAAATTATTAAAAATAGCAATAATTTGTGTAAAATCATAAGAAATGATTTAGAAAGAATTGGGATGAAAAACTCCATATTTGAAAAGATAAAAATGGATTCTTATCGAAATGAACTAGTTTTGAACTAGAAATATAATTCTATTTATTTTTAAATAAATAAATTGAATTTAAAAAGGGTTTTAAAAATAACCAAAATTTCCAATGATTGCATTGGAGTGGATTTGAATCGAAATTGTCTTCGGAATATTTCGATGTTGGAATTCGTGATTATACAGGTGTTATTATGGAAATTTGAAAGATATATATACTTATATCGTTATTTCCAATACGACATTTGTTAGTCGTAGAATTCGATATTGAATATAAGCCGATATATTTTCTATTCAGAGCCTTGTATTGAATATCGAAGGTGATTTGGGTTTGTCGTGAATGGTGTCTTTACTAACACTGTTCTTGAACCCAGTTGAGAAAAGATTAAATCTTTTTATTTAGATTTAATGAAGTGTACCAATTAAATAATATTTAATTGGAATTGAATTGATATTGATTTTTGGGTTTATCGTGAACAGTGTTTTAAATAACACTTGTTTTTTTTACCCGATAATTAATGAATGTGATTTGGGTTTGTCGTGAATGGTGTCTTCACTAACACTGTTCTTGAACCCAGTTGAGAAAAGATTAAATCTTTTGATTTAGATTTAATGAAGTGCACCAATTAAATAATATTTAATTGGAATTGAATGGATATTGATTTTTGGGTTTATCGTGAACAGTGTTTTAAATAACACTTGTTCTTTAACCCGATAATTAATGGGATGTGACTTTGGGTTTATCGTGAACCGTGTTTTAAATGACACTGATTCTTTAACCCAGTCACAGATTAAAACTAAGTGGAGTTTTAATGAATCTTTAATTAGATTGAAAAGATCGAGAATGGAGTATCACCAGTTTTGCTCCAGGCGATAGTTAAATCTTTAATTAGATTTGAACGTGAAATTTAGAAACTAACTGTCGGTTAGCCAAGCAGAAGGGTTTTCTGGATATTGATCTGATGTTGGTTTCGGCCTTCGGGGTTAATATTTGGGGAATTATTCTCTTGATTAATTTACGGTTAGTGACTAATGAATTGGAATGAGGCGTATGTTGTGTTTGTGTAACACTTTTATAAAATATACGCGAGTTATTCGGGAAGTCCGGGTTTATCCCATTCTGAATAATCGATACGACGATAAGTCGAAGATGAAGACGATGGTCGAAGACCGGAGGTCTTCACGTCGTTTGGGTGATAACTGATGATCTTGATTGGGCTGTACACCCAAGAAGATGGAAACAGTTGGTGATCGTCCAGACGTACTTGGAGATCGATGGATATGCGGGGTACTAGGTGCCTCCGGTTTCGTTCAGACCCAGAACGGACTTGTGAATGGACTGTGTGTCTGACACTGGATTTTAGTCTGTGTGATTGATCTCTATTAAATATATACCTGTTTGGCGGCGGAGAATTTATTCTCTTGCTTAACGCCCTTCTCTGAGACGTACGAGCTCAGGGGTTATATATTGATGGATATCAAACGTATGGAGTGAATTGCCTGTGTGGCATGCCTAAGTGGCAATTGATCGAGGCTTCTGTTGAAAAGCAAAGTCTTGTGGTGATGATCAAAGCACGGCCTTTGTGGCGTAGCTTTGTGTAACGTTTACCTCGCGTGTTTCACACCAGGTATGAACCAAAAACGGGAGACGGACGTCAGGGAGGGCATGCGTTTCTTTCTAGCTAGAAGTGGCGTCAGTGGTTTTACACGCCCTGACGAGTTTGACTTATGTGGTTGTTGCTGTTGCGAGGCGCCTCGGTTATATCGGTTTCGGCCGAATGCATTCTGGTCGGCTGACGGACCAGACTTACACCCCATAGGGTGGGGAGACGCATGTTCAGGCATTTTAATCCACATCGGTGGACCGGCCCTGAGGATCCAAGGGCCCACCTGAGTCTGGGTCCTGAGGCTCGGGCTAGACAGTCTCGAATCGGTTGAGGACTATCTTTTGCCTCGGTTCATAGAAGGAAATCCAATTTCCAAATACGTGACTTTGCGGTTTTATTTGTAAACCTATATATGGCGACATGATATATGGTACCCATGCCGCCTATGATTGATACTTATGATTTGAAGTTGTTTTATACACTATGCACTTATAATAGTATCAAATGATTTGTTTTAAACGTATCCAGCATTCTTTGGCTGTTATAAGGGAAAACCCTATCCCCCGGCTTGCGTTTGCATTGTGTGATAGGACCTGGGTCTTATAACAGCTTCATTTTTCTTTATTTAGCATTGCGCTGTTTGTTTTATGCACTGGTATTCTTGGGAGGAAACCCGTTCCGTGTTATACGGCGTGGTCCCTTGATTTCCCTAGCTTTAAGAATAAAGATTAACTGTTTTAGTTCTCACACCAGTCACATGACTGACCTGGAGTTTATTGTTTTAACCTAAACTCTGGGTGCCCTTATTTTCGACACGGGCAGCTAGTAGTTTTGGTTTTGCAGATTTATATTCACAGGATCCTGGTTTACAGCTGGAACGATATCCGGAAAGCTTTGTATCCGTATATCTCATTCTAGTTGTGTATTGTATTATTTTCCGCTGCTATGTATTTAAATGTAATTTAAATCTCTGATATTTCTGTGTAATATTCATTCATACTCTGTATATTCTTGTAATCTGATGCACTGTTGTTATATATAGTGAAATGTTCTTCTGTATGCGTTCTATTTTGTCATGTTCTCAAACGATAGGGCGTTTCGAACGGTCTGGGTCGGTTTAGCGACTGGTTCGGACCGAGCGAAATTCCTTGCCGTCACATTTGGTATCAGAGCTTTGGTTTACAAAGCAGAGAACAAGGCACATTAGAACCATACGAAAGAATTCATCAGATATTGGATTAGTAATATCCAATCAGAATGACTCGTTAGAGATGGGATCAGTAGTATCCTAGAACGAGTGTGAAGAGTATATTTTTAAAGTAAAAGCAAATTTAGTTTTGAGAATCTAAATCAATTATTCGTATTTGATTATTTATTTGCATTGATTTGGACAGTCCAGTATATAAAGAATTTGCATATGCGCCTTGCAAACGTATATTCAAAGTTTTAATATATTGGATAGATATAGCATCACACTCTAGTCGCCCGAAGATGGTATTGATGATGGTGCATCATCATCAGCATTTATATTCGAGTGTCGAAGGTGTGATATCTATATATTTCCTATTGACTGGTGTGAGAACCAAAAACTATATAGGATCTATTGTTGTGATTTGGCACCAAAAATCTGATTTTTGTATATGTATCAAAATTATGAATTTGAAACTCTAATTCACTAATTGATTGAGGTTTGTGTTGTTTGTTCATTTGTTTGCTAATTTTGAACCATTATGCCTAACTGAATCAAATATTGAATTATATTGAAAATTGGTCGCATATGCTTGCATATACATATATATCATTGAACAGGTCATAGCAAGGAGGCTAGAGCCAGAGAATAAAATTTGTTTCCCCGACAAATAGGTACATGTTTACTACATAATTTCCTGTTTTGTTTGGGTGATGATGATTTTGTGAGCCTATTGGCTAGCCGCTTGGCTTTTTCTTTTTCTTTTTGAGATCTGAAGGACCGGGGAAGCTATTTGAAATTCCCCGATGCTCCCGGTGCAGGGGAGGTTATGGCGAAATTTTTCGAAAATTTAGGGTGTTAGCCAAATTTTTGAAATTTTGAAAATTCTCAGAAACTAAAGAGTTGGAGAATAGAAGCCAGACCGAGCGTAGAGTTGAATTATCAAACCACTTTCGACTTTGTTCCTTTTCGGGGACGAAAAGTTTTAAGTGGGGGAGATTGTAACAACCCGGAAAATCTGGGCCAGTTTAAAATTTTTATTTTGGCAATTTTAGCGAATTTTGATATTTAAAATGAATTATTTTAAATAATATCGACGTGAAATTCATTTTGAATATAATTCGAACGTATATATTATATACGTCGTCGTTAGAATATATAATAATTATATATAATTATAAAAGGAATAGAAAATGGCGCGGTACTTCGAAAATTCGATTTCTAATTTCAAATGAATATACAGAATTCAATATAGGTAAGAATTGAACGAAACAAGAAATATTTGAATCTGTATAACTATATCTTTGTAACGAAGTTAACAAACTGAGATTTCATCTTAGAAATGATAAGATATGTCCAGTTTAAAATTAGAAATAGTCGCTGTGGAATTTATATATATTTTTATATATATATATAAGGCCATTAAAAATAGCAATTTTGCAAACGACCTCGGATTTCGACGAAACCAGTTTTGTTGGGTCCGTGATGTTAAGTTATTGCTAGGTTTCAAATTTCATAATTTTTCGAATCAATATGTGAGCGTGGCAAAGGAAAACGCGTTTGACCATTTCAGTTGATTTTAATCGACTGGAAATTGGCCATTTTTCAAACGGTCTCAGAATTTGACGAAACTAGTTTTGTTAGGACCGTATCGTCAATACGAAGATAGAAAATATTTTTCTGGAATTTTTCTAGTTAGTATGTGACCCCGGTAATTTGAAATGTACGTTTAAAATTCAATATAAGGATTTAAATTGTAAATTTCAACAGAAACTGATTGTAACGATCAAACCAGCTTGCGATACATATCCCATTGTGTTCGGAATGGGGGTAAAACGCTATGGACGACAGGCGGTGGACCTCATTTCGAGGTCATATATAAAAGTCAACCCTAGTGCAAATTTAAGTAATAAAAAAATAAAATAAAATAATAAAAAATTAAACTTCCCCCCCCCCTTTTCTTCCTCGATGGCCCCCCCCCCGATTCAGTTATTTACAAAGCAAATAAAAAAAAAAAAAGAAGACGAAACCCTAAATACCCGAAGCCGCCGCCCTCTGACGTTCGAGCCATCGCCAGCGCCGCCGCTCCGATCCTGGAAGCCATCGCCGAAGCCACCGCCTGACGCTGAGCCGCCCTCGCAACATCCTCCTCCCACCGAACGACGCATCGAAGCAGAAACCCTCGCATCCCTCTGAACCACCGTCACCTCGTCGAACCCCTGAACCACCGACGCCACGAGCCACGGCCGAGCTAGGTGAGCGTTTAATTGGTTTTATTTTTATTTTTGATTTTTGTTTTGTTTTACAGAAAATTAAAACTGTTTTTTTTTTTTTTTTTTTTTTTTTTTTTTTTTTTTTTGATTTAAAAACTGTTTTAAAAATGAAATATAAAACTGATTTTTTGTTTTAAGTTTTTAAAACAGAATTTTAAAAGATTTTAAAACAGAAATTTCAAAAACAGAAATTTTTAAAAGAGATTTTAAAACTGTTTTTAAAAGAAATCAAAACAGAATTTTTAAAAAAGGAATAAAAAGTAAAACTGCATTTTTTAAAATTAGTAAAAAACTGCATTTTTTAAAATTAGTAAAAAACTGCATTTTTTTTTTTTAAGTAAAAAACTGAATTTTCTTTATTTTTAAAACTGTTTTTTTTTTTACTTTAAAGCTAAATTTTATTTTATGTTGTAAGTGATAAAAATGTAATCTTTTATATAACATGGAAGTAAAAATATAATTTTTCTATATTGAATAGCGAAGTAAAAATATAATTTTTCTATATTGAATAGCGAAGTAAAAATATAATTTTTCTATATTGAATAGCGAAGTAAAAATATAATTTTTCTATATTGAATAGCGAAGTAAAAATATAATTTTTCTATATTGAATAGCGAAGTAAAAATATAATTTTTCTATATTGAATAGCGAAGTAAAAATATAATTTTTCTATATTGAATGGCGAAGTAAAAATATAATTTTTATCTATGAACTTTGAACTAAAAATTCGATTTTTATATATTGAACATCGAAGTAAAAATTCGATTTTTATATATTGAATAGCGAAGTAATAAATGTGATTTTTACGTATGTAGTGAAAGCAGCAACGAAGGTGACAAAAAGGCGAGGTCGACGAAGACTTCTGCAAAAGAAGTGCCGTGGAGCTAGGATAGCTATCTGTGAGAATTTCTCACCTTTCTATTTCTTTTCTAGTTATATATTTATACTAGGATGCTGACGGTGCTTATTAGAAGCACCCGACACCCGTCCACATACCATGGACTTGTTTGTTTGGATGTTTGGTGATTGATTGAGATATTGGTTTGAATGTGGTTTGTGGTGTGAAAAATCGAATCGATAAATTGGTTAGGATTAGACGTGCGCCGTTATAAGGCGAAGGAGTAAGGCTAGGTTAGACCCTTACTCCAAATTTTGTGGTTTGCATAACGAAAGTGAATTTGATTGATGTGTGAATGGCGTGGGCCTTCACTAGACCGGGGATTAGGCTAGGCCTTGTCCCGTTTCTAGTATCGTGCCGTTATGCCGCCGAAATTTTCTAAAATAAGTTAGAAAAATAAAAATAGCATTTTATTTAAAGAATGAACTGAATAGAAATTCATATGTTAAAATAAAATGTTTTATCGTTAAAAATATAATTTTTAACGTGAATGTGAATAAACAAATATTCATTTACAAACCTGACGGTTTGTTTATGTACACCTATTTGAAGGACGTTGATTGGGTCGATAAATTTTACACATCGCCCAACTGCACAAATAAAATCTGTGTTTGATTGTTTGAAACCCCACACGGGTGTTGGGATGAAATTTGAAGTTCACTCATCCTGATTGATTAAATATGTCGATCGATTGATTGACAGACTGTTATAAGCGTTAGATATCTATATTTGATGCTTATACAGTGTAGTGCACTTTGGTTGATGGTTGATTATTTTCAATGCTATTATATACATGTGTTGTATGAAAATCCATATAATTAATTTTATATGGTAATTGATTGGGCCTCATTCCAGTTTTGAAAAAGAAATATTTGAAAAAGAAATATTTGAAATAGAATATTTGAAAATAAAGGAATATATGAAGCCGTGTTGATTAGATTGACGCCATTTTGACGTGAACGATATTTATATCGATTTTAAAAACGATTTCGAAATGAATTGAATTGAAAACGAATTCAAAATGAATTGAAAACGATTTCGAAATGAATTGAATTGAAAACGAATTCAAAATGAATTGAAAACGATTTCGAAATGAAATGAATTGAAAACGATTTCGAAATGAATTGAATTGAAAACGATTTCGAAATGAATTGAATTGAAAACGATTTCGAAATGAATTGAATTGAAAACGATTTCGAAATGAATTGAATTGAAAACGAATTCAAAATGAATTGAAAACGATTTCGAAATGAATTGAATTGAAAACGAATTCAAAATGAATTGAAAACGATTTCGAAATGAATTGAATTGAAAACGATTTCGAAATGAATTGAATTGAAAACGAATTCAAATGGAATTGAAAGCGAATTGAAATGAATTCAAATTGAATTGAAATTTGAATTGAATAGAAATGAATTTTAAAACGAATTTATAAAGAAGAATTCAATTTTGATTTGAATTGAAAAGAAAGTTGAAATAGCTTTTGAAACGATTTTAAAACTATTTATATAATTCGTTTTAAATAGAAATCGACGAAATATATATTATATATAATATAATGGCCTGAATAGAACGCGCCGCGCCGCGGCAGTTCGCGAATTTCGACCATTTATTTCAAACGGACATTACGGGAGATCCGACCGTCGGATTCTCCTAAAACCGGAACCGTTGGGTTCGTATCGAAAAGAGCTTTCTAACGAATATTAGAAATTTGAAATCTAACGGTTGGATTTGGAATTATGTCCAAATCAAATTCGAAAAAGGTCGCTGTAAGTGCAGTTCGATGGCCGTTGATGGAAATCGACTGTACGGGCCTTGATAAAATTATTAAAAATAGCAATAATTTGTGTAAAATCATAAGAAATGATTTAGAAAGAATTGGGATGAAAAACTCCATATTTGAAAAGATAAAAATGGATTCTTATCGAAATGAACTAGTTTTGAACTAGAAATATAATTCTATTTATTTTTAAATAAATAAATTGAATTTAAAAAGGGTTTTAAAAATAACCAAAATTTCCAATGATTGCATTGGAGTGGATTTGAATCGAAATTGTCTTCGGAATATTTCGATGTTGGAATTCGTGATTATACAGGTGTTATTATGGAAATTTGAAAGATATATATACTTATATCGTTATTTCCAATACGACATTTGTTAGTCGTAGAATTCGATATTGAATATAAGCCGATATATTTTCTATTCAGAGCCTTGTATTGAATATCGAAGGTGATTTGGGTTTGTCGTGAATGGTGTCTTTACTAACACTGTTCTTGAACCCAGTTGAGAAAAGATTAAATCTTTTTATTTAGATTTAATGAAGTGTACCAATTAAATAATATTTAATTGGAATTGAATTGATATTGATTTTTGGGTTTATCGTGAACAGTGTTTTAAATAACACTTGTTTTTTTTACCCGATAATTAATGAATGTGATTTGGGTTTGTCGTGAATGGTGTCTTCACTAACACTGTTCTTGAACCCAGTTGAGAAAAGATTAAATCTTTTGATTTAGATTTAATGAAGTGCACCAATTAAATAATATTTAATTGGAATTGAATGGATATTGATTTTTGGGTTTATCGTGAACAGTGTTTTAAATAACACTTGTTCTTTAACCCGATAATTAATGGGATGTGACTTTGGGTTTATCGTGAACCGTGTTTTAAATGACACTGATTCTTTAACCCAGTCACAGATTAAAACTAAGTGGAGTTTTAATGAATCTTTAATTAGATTGAAAAGATCGAGAATGGAGTATCACCAGTTTTGCTCCAGGCGATAGTTAAATCTTTAATTAGATTTGAACGTGAAATTTAGAAACTAACTGTCGGTTAGCCAAGCAGAAGGGTTTTCTGGATATTGATCTGATGTTGGTTTCGGCCTTCGGGGTTAATATTTGGGGAATTATTCTCTTGATTAATTTACGGTTAGTGACTAATGAATTGGAATGAGGCGTATGTTGTGTTTGTGTAACACTTTTATAAAATATACGCGAGTTATTCGGGAAGTCCGGGTTTATCCCATTCTGAATAATCGATACGACGATAAGTCGAAGATGAAGACGATGGTCGAAGACCGGAGGTCTTCACGTCGTTTGGGTGATAACTGATGATCTTGATTGGGCTGTACACCCAAGAAGATGGAAACAGTTGGTGATCGTCCAGACGTACTTGGAGATCGATGGATATGCGGGGTACTAGGTGCCTCCGGTTTCGTTCAGACCCAGAACGGACTTGTGAATGGACTGTGTGTCTGACACTGGATTTTAGTCTGTGTGATTGATCTCTATTAAATATATACCTGTTTGGCGGCGGAGAATTTATTCTCTTGCTTAACGCCCTTCTCTGAGACGTACGAGCTCAGGGGTTATATATTGATGGATATCAAACGTATGGAGTGAATTGCCTGTGTGGCATGCCTAAGTGGCAATTGATCGAGGCTTCTGTTGAAAAGCAAAGTCTTGTGGTGATGATCAAAGCACGGCCTTTGTGGCGTAGCTTTGTGTAACGTTTACCTCGCGTGTTTCACACCAGGTATGAACCAAAAACGGGAGACGGACGTCAGGGAGGGCATGCGTTTCTTTCTAGCTAGAAGTGGCGTCAGTGGTTTTACACGCCCTGACGAGTTTGACTTATGTGGTTGTTGCTGTTGCGAGGCGCCTCGGTTATATCGGTTTCGGCCGAATGCATTCTGGTCGGCTGACGGACCAGACTTACACCCCATAGGGTGGGGAGACGCATGTTCAGGCATTTTAATCCACATCGGTGGACCGGCCCTGAGGATCCAAGGGCCCACCTGAGTCTGGGTCCTGAGGCTCGGGCTAGACAGTCTCGAATCGGTTGAGGACTATCTTTTGCCTCGGTTCATAGAAGGAAATCCAATTTCCAAATACGTGACTTTGCGGTTTTATTTGTAAACCTATATATGGCGACATGATATATGGTACCCATGCCGCCTATGATTGATACTTATGATTTGAAGTTGTTTTATACACTATGCACTTATAATAGTATCAAATGATTTGTTTTAAACGTATCCAGCATTCTTTGGCTGTTATAAGGGAAAACCCTATCCCCCGGCTTGCGTTTGCATTGTGTGATAGGACCTGGGTCTTATAACAGCTTCATTTTTCTTTATTTAGCATTGCGCTGTTTGTTTTATGCACTGGTATTCTTGGGAGGAAACCCGTTCCGTGTTATACGGCGTGGTCCCTTGATTTCCCTAGCTTTAAGAATAAAGATTAACTGTTTTAGTTCTCACACCAGTCACATGACTGACCTGGAGTTTATTGTTTTAACCTAAACTCTGGGTGCCCTTATTTTCGACACGGGCAGCTAGTAGTTTTGGTTTTGCAGATTTATATTCACAGGATCCTGGTTTACAGCTGGAACGATATCCGGAAAGCTTTGTATCCGTATATCTCATTCTAGTTGTGTATTGTATTATTTTCCGCTGCTATGTATTTAAATGTAATTTAAATCTCTGATATTTCTGTGTAATATTCATTCATACTCTGTATATTCTTGTAATCTGATGCACTGTTGTTATATATAGTGAAATGTTCTTCTGTATGCGTTCTATTTTGTCATGTTCTCAAACGATAGGGCGTTTCGAACGGTCTGGGTCGGTTTAGCGACTGGTTCGGACCGAGCGAAATTCCTTGCCGTCACAGTTTCTTATGGGGAGTCAACGGCGGGCTGAGCAAGCCTCTTCATGGCCAGGGCGTTGCCCGGCTATAAGTAGCAATGATGGTCGTATCCTGAGAAGCTGAGGATCCTAAGAAAAGGGAAGGATGAATTAGAAAATGCAACAACCGAAAATCAAGAAAAAGAATGGTAGAGGTTGCCGAGATAAACGAATTGTTCTCATCTAAAATACTTGGACGGAGAGAAGATCCTACACTAAACACATCAAAACCTGGCATTAATCCTTTTGGACCAGGGAATTGAATAAGGGGTTACCCCAATATCTTCTGTCCAGGAGGAAGCAAACCATACTCACGGAGTCTATCGACATTCAAAAGAAACGATCTACACATATGCTCTACCGGTGCATTAAATATGGCGTCAACCACTTGAGCTTCCTCCGGAGTCAAAATCACTTCTTTGGAAGGAGGTTCTGCAACGGAGGAGAGGGGAGGTTCAAAAAAAAACCCCACCTTCGTCAACAAATTGTCTTGATATGCCAGGCAGACATTAGGCAAGGAAATATCCCGCGGCCTAGTTTTACTGATGACATCAGTGATCAACCTCTTAACCGGACTAGCCCACTAGATCGGCGATTCTGAGGTCTTGGAGAACCGGATCATGTGACGGATAAGGTTGGGACTTAAAGAACTTTGACCCAAAGCAAGCTCCAGAGCCTCCACGCACAATAGGGTCGTATATGTGTTTAGCGAAAGTTAAATAGGAGCAACTTTCAAATCCACCAAAATCTTATGTAGAAAAGGGGGAAAAGGAAGAAAACCCCATGCCAAATATGAATAGCCGAATACGCAAAGAATCCTTCTGGAGGATTCTTAAGGAAGTTTTGAGAAGCAGCAATCATGGCATCCACACCCACTATGTCAAAATCATCCAATATGGCATCGAAAGACTGTTGGGATATAATCAAGGACGGCTTGAGCGCAAATGCCTTCTTAGGACGGGGAACCTTGGAATCCTTGCCTTCTCCTTAGTAAGGCTTTTATAAGACATGATTCTTCCAGGTAACATCGTTTCATAATAATACGATCAGTATGCGTATCTCTTACACAAATGCACATACCACTGCCATTATCAATATTATTAAATACCATTACACCTCGATTAACAGAGGTCAAGCAGGCGGAAACCTAAATCAGACCCAGATGAGGGGATACGGGGAAAATCACACCTTTTATACCTTAACTAATGTACGACTATGCCTAATAATAATGTCCAAAAGACATAAGCAAAACCGACATAATTATAGAAGGAGACAATCCTAATGACATTAGAATCCTTTCAGGAGTGACATTAAGATTAGCACCTGGACCTATCTCTATAAACAAGCATGACCTTAGCTAACCATCGTGTCAATTTTGACATATAGTTAGGACTGCAATTTATATAAGATGTGAAAATACTCATTAGTAATCAAGCTCGAAGTCCTCAAGAAAGAGAAGGCTTTGAGAGTTTTCTTTTATGAGAACAGTAATCTTGTCCAAGAATTTGATTTGTAGAGGAAAGATGGGAACAATGAGGAAGAAAGGTTTATGTTCAAATTCCCAGATCAATCTGGGCCGCATGAATGAAAGCCGATCAACGCTTCTGATTGAGGAAGACCAAAAGACTCTAACATGACATTTCGAAATTGGCCAGAAGTTTGACTTAAAAAGTCAAAAACACCTCTTCACCAAAGGATGGACCAAATGTTACTACCAATATTAACATTGAAGTAGGCTGGCAGTGAAGGGGTATCGAATAACCCGAGAAACTACATCAACCGAAACCCTCCTAAGGGAAAGGACCGCGAAAGCTACAAGATGTGACCGGTGGGATTAATCCGCTAGAGTTAACACGACAAGATCTCTCCGACAGCCCCAACCTGGTAGAAGTTCCTGTAATAAAGAAACTAACTTAGTCCAAAATCAAGTAAGCCACAAATAAGAAACCTGACGGACAAATCCCAAAGGAATCTTCAATAATGACCTGCCCAAATGTCGATACACGTAAAGACGGAAGCATTGAAGGACCCAAACCGAAAGGACGAGAAGGCCACCCAAAATCTACTTTCGGAGCATCTACTGCATGAATGCCGAAAGGCTACACTCTAAGAATACAGGCTACCATAAAGGCTCTACCGAAGGGCTAGAGAAGACTTGAATAGGATACAGGCTACCCGTACTAGGCTACCTAGTACCGAAACCCGTAGCGGTTTCGATCCGGCAGCCATCAGCATACATCACGGGGTCAAGCCCCTCTAAGAAGTCATGATAAACCCAAGAGTCTACATCCGAAAGCTCATGTCGACAAGCCTACATTCAGGAACTGCTTTCAAGATTCAAGCATCATCCAGGGATTATAATCGAATACGTCAAAAGCGACCGAAGGTCAAGCACTAAAGGCAAGAATAAAACAACCGACAAAAACCCATGCGGGTCTGGTAGCCTTCCGATGGGAGGGCCCCTAAAACACTATAAATAAGACCCCAGAGGTCGCATTAAGGGGGATCTTTTTCCTGACTAGTTGTACCATTAGAAACAACTTGGGAAAGAAGATCAACGGAGAATTCCTTCCTATAACATTCATGTACTTCCAATAAAAGTTTAATGAAAATATATCTTCCTATATGAAAACTGCTCTGTAAGTGTGTACTATTATTTCTCTAGTCATAGTAGTCGCAATTTATTATCGATTCTATTGAGAAACATGGGTTACACCCCTCAATATCCTCGAATGGCGGTCGAGCCTCGTTCACTGTGCCTAGATCCGACCTGATAGTCCTCGGCAATCGTATACCTCTGAGATATGGCATCTAAAGTTCTCACTAAAATCGATTGAAGAAGTGAGTTAATCCTCTTGATTTCCCTTTAGATCTGTCCCCTTTGACCCACTTTCGGTGTTGACAAAAAATATCGCTAACAAGAATTGTTCAGGAAATTTTGGAACTTGAGCAGAATGGAAGGGCAGTCTCAGAATATATTGCTGAATTCGAAATCTTATCGAAATATGGATTATCTCTTATCGATACTGCCGAGATGAAGAACGAGAAGTTCATAACCGGCCTAGATGAGTATTTGGGGGAGAGACTTACAAACCATATCGATGAGACTCTGGAATCTATTGTTGAGAAGGCTTTGAGATCGGAGAGCCTTTACCCTAAGATGAAGATCGAGGTTGCTATTACATCTGCAGAGGAGCCAAAACCGTAGGAAAGTAGTGAAGGTAAGAAGAAGTTCCAAAATAAGATAAAACAGAACCAAACCAAGGATGGTTATAAAAACAAGAATAAGAAAGATATCGAGTGCTTTGGCTATGCCAAGAAGGGCCACTATATTTGAGATTGTCGAGCGTAGTCAGGGGAGAGGAAGTGCTTCAATTGTGATCAAGTGGGGACATTTCAAGAATGAATGTCCGCAAGCCTTAAGGAGAAGCAGATCATGAAAGCATATGCTATTAATGTTGTTCCTTCTTTGTCGAAAGCCCCAACTACGGTGGAGAAGGGAAAGGGTGTCGTTATTCAAGGTATGCTTTCTATTTATGATGTTCCTATTTGATACCCGGGCTTCCCATTCCTTCGTATCTAGTGAGCTGGTGGATAGGTTGGAGTTGGAACCCGAGATAGTCGATGAACCTTTAGTTGTGACGAATCCGATCGGTGGTTCGACTAGCCATTGTAGATTTGTCGTAATTTGTTCTTATCGAGTCGTGGATGTATGTTTGCTTGTGATTGCTCTGTTTTGGGCTTTACTGGGTTTGGCATTATATTGGGAGTCGATTGGCTCCAAAGGTATAGGGTGGTGTAGACTATGAGGGGTCTTCGGTGACCATTAGAGCGGATGATGGGAGGAGGGTGGTATTGGGTTGCCTACCTAGTAAAGGGATGATCGCTAGTTTTATAAATTCCCTCGACATCCCGCATGATGAATTATCAGATGTGCCTATTGCTGGCAAGTATCTGGACATCTTTGAGGGAGTGACCGGACTTCCACCACATCGAGAGATCGAGTTTTGGATTGATTTAGTGAAAGATGCCAGACCTATAGTGATGCCTCTTCGTTGCATGGTGCCAAGGGAGCAGCGAGAGCTTGAAGTGCAAGTAGGCGACCTTTTGAAGAAGGGATTTATCCGAAGAAGTGTTTCCGAGTGGGGAGCACCAGTTGTATTTGCCATTAAGGCCGATGGTTCCCTTCACTTATGTGTGGACTACCGCGAGTTGAATAAGGTGACTAGGAAGAATAAGTATGCTCTTCTGTGGATAGATGATTTGTTTGATCAACTAAATAGAGCAAGAGTGCTTTCCTAGTTAGGTACCGCGACAGGATTTCATCGGCTCTGAGTAGCAATTGAGAGTATACCTAAAATGAAATTTCGGACGCCGTCTGGATTTTATGAGTAGTTGGTCATGCCATTCGGGTTAACCAATGCACCCGCATATTTTGTGGATCTTATGAATAGGGTTTTCAGGAATCAATTAAATAAGTTTGTTCTTGTGTTGGTGGACTATATCTTGGTTTACTCGAGGAAAAGGAAGAACATAAGGAACATTTGAGGGTAGTGATGGAGGTGTTGAGGAAACACCAATTGAAAGCAAAATTTTCTAAGTGTCACTTCTAGAGGAGGGATGCGAGATTCTTGGGCCATGTTGTTTCAGAGAATGGTATCGTTGTGGACCCTGCGAAGGTGGCTATAGTGCAAGATTGGTTTACGCCTTAGAATGCAACGAACGTGAGAAGTTTCTTGGGATTAGCTGGATATTATCGTAAGTTTATTCAAGAATTCTCCAAGATAGCAGCACCATTAACTCAGTTGACTAAGAAGAATCAAGCTTTTGTTTGGGACAAAATGTGTGAGAATGCATTTAAAAGTCTAAAGGAGAAGTTAACATGTGCACCAGTGTTAGTTATTCTGAAGGGGAATGAAGAGATGATGGTATACACGGATTCCTGTGGTACCGGACTAGGTTTTGTACTGATGCAACGAGGTAGGGTTGTAACTTATGCTAGCCGGCAACTGAAACCACATGAGAAAAGATATCCTACCCATGATTTGGAATGGCCAGTTAAAGACGTGGAGATACTATCTCTTGGGAGAAAGATTCGAGTTATTTACCGATCATAAGTCATTAGTGTATCTTTTCTCTCAAAAGGATTTAAATCTTCATCAGCAAAGATGGTTAGAGTTCTTTGCTTCATATGATTTCAATATCACATACACACCCGGGAATGGCAATGCGGTAGCTGATGCATTGAGTAGGAGACATGCCGGTTTGGGGGCTATGTTTCTTGAATGGAAGCAACTGGAGTATATCGCGAGATATGATTTCAGACCTATGTGAGATTAGATCCAGAGATGTTAGCAAATTTGATGATCAGACCTCGTTTCAATCAGAGGGACAATCCTAATCTATTGGAAATCATCTCCAAGGTAGAGAGGGGTATCAATGGTGACGGAATGAACAAGTATGGACTTTATCAAGAAGGATGAGTTTGAAAGAATGGGAGACTAGTGATTGACATGAAAATGTGTTTATTTTATACTCTTATATCTTATCTTTTGTATATAAATAAATATACTTGGGTATTGTTTTGTTACTTTTACAGATATTCCAACCCAGGCCGCATGCAACCAGAAATGTAGAGAAATAGAGATCAATTTGCTGTGTATTTGCATTTTGAAGAATTGTAGATGAAGATCTCACATCTGGCTGCTGTTGGACAAGAAAATAACTGATTTAGAGGCCATGCACATCTCAAATTAAAGGAGGCTTGTCAAAGAACCAAAAGGAAAAGAAGAAAGGCCAAAAATTTAATAGATTTAACTAAGGCCCATTGAGACTCTCATTGTAAACTCTTTTGGTGAATTCCCTAAGGCCCATCTATCATTATATTAGGGTTAGGGTTAAGGTTTGGCTTTCTATCCTATAAATACCCTTGTAATGTCATTGTAGCCACCATCCTATCCATTATTCTGTATTCTCTTCTCCATTAATAAAAGTTCTTCCTTTTTACTATTTCTGCATTTTTCTTTCTTAGCAATAGGTGTTGTCTTCACAATTAGTTTTGGAAGAGCACCAATTGTATTTTACATTTGTTTCATTAGTGATTAGTCGTTTGATTAGTTTCAACGAAAATCCTAATTTTATTTTTGTTGTTCTTCTTATTCTGCACTTTTATTTTCTGCATTGTTGTTCTTGTTTTGCAATTTACTTTCTTTAGTGATTAATCGTTGATTAGATTCAACGATAATCCTAAGTTCGCAATTTCAATTTGTTTCTATTTCAACAAAATCTCCAGGCTTCGTCTAACTCGCCTAAGAGATTAGATAAATAATTTGATTTTAATCTACCTCCCTGTGTTCGACCTGTATGCTACACACATGTACGCTTGCAGTATTTAATTTAAAATTCGTGCTTTTCTAATTCATAGATTAGCGTCGATCAAATTTTTGGCGTCGTTGCCGGGGAAGGTAACGATTAAATTTTATTATTTATTTAATTTCTGATTCGCGTTAGTTTTTATTTTTATTTTCTTTTTGTTTTCTTGTGTATATAGAAAAAAATCTTGGTTGAATAAATATGGTATTATTCAATGATACCGTAATCTTCTAAGCAAGAGAAAAAAAATAACTTGCCATTTTCTTTGATTTTCTGTCTTTGCCATTTTTTTCTTTTACTTGTTTTTTTCCTTTTTTTTTTGTTCAATCGTTTCTCTTCTTTGTACAAATTTCTTTCTTGTTTAACCAAAAAAAAAAAAAAAATCCAATTTCCATTTATTTCCTTCCATCTTTCAACTCCTTTCCATTTTGTTTACATTCTTTCTTCTTTTCCAAGTCTTAAAAAAAATACTAAATCCAAGAAAGAAAAAAAATCTTCCCATTTTTTTTCTTTTATTTCTTCCCCTCTTTCTAAATTCTTTTCCTATTTTCTTTATAATTTCTTTCCTCTTTTCATTAAATTTCTTGCCACTTTTCATTTCTGTCTAACTTTCAAATCTTGATCTGAATTCCTTTTCCTGATTACAATAACTTCACCTTTTTCTGAAGAAAAAAAAAAGAATTTCCTTTTCTGTCTCGATACCGCTCTCACTACCAAATCGTTCCCTGCCATAATACCATATTCACTATTGCCATCTGCCATCAACGCAAACCTTCCCTAACCAAACCCTTGCAACAGTCATACCATCATCCTCATCTTGACACAATTCGCAACCCGAAAGGCAAACACAATATCCACCACGAACCATCACCATTCAAAGAACCCGTCACTTCAAATCAAACCGTTACCATCATCACCACAAGAAGCACCCAGTTGAATACATCTTCTGCCATAAGGCTATCTTCTCCTCACACCGCAGACTCCCTTCTGCCTACATCCTCTGGTTATCATCCGCACCCCCTTAACAAACCATAACAGTCTTCCTGCCAAACAATTTGCAATCATCTAACCACCATTTTTTTACATCATCGTCCACTTCCAGTCCTCAGACCATATTCACCACCGTACATCCAACAGTCCACCTCCCTACTCACAATACTCGAACGCATAACACAAACTCACAAAACTCATCAAACCCTCGACCATCAGTCTCTGTCAATCTCCTACTACAATCCACTGCAAGCCTTTATCTCAAACCACAAACTCCCTCACCAAGACCACAAATACCCATCGTCAGTCGAGATAACCCTTTACCACAAAATTCCGCACCCCTCCACCACCGTCAGTTCTAACCCCTTCATCATCATAGAACCACCGTTTCAACTCATCGCTTTCCTGCTTCCAATCACAAGCACCGACCCTTCATCCCCTTCGCAAGTCCAGGTACCCCTCACTGATCAACAACCTTGCAACCAAATCGTCTCCATCTTCAAATAGTCTTCGAAAAACCCCACTTCGAACTGTACGCATCCACTTCAACCAAGTTTTGTCCATCACCACGCCACTTTCATCCACACCTCTACCACTGTTTGAAATACCCTGCACCGAACCCATCGTTCCCCTATCCTCAATTCGAACACCCCCATCTTCCAACGCCTGTCATCCGCAAATCACGGTCCTCCTAAAACAGCAATCGACAATCCCAATTCAACCCGAAACCCTACATCCTCACAGTTCGGGTTCACCAAATTTCACCCTTGCTCAAATCAATTTACTGACTCAAATCCAGTTCAATTTCAAAAACCGAACCCCCAATCAATTAATTCAAATTGATTTGAACTTTCGATCAATTCAGGAAGAAAATAGAGAGAAGGCATGAGTTGTTTGTCAGGTTCGATTGAAAAGGAAATTGAGTTTAATTTTTTATTTTTATTTTGGCTGCAGAAGAAAAGAAAAAGAGGTTCTGAGACATTTTGTTTTACACGTTTGGAATTTATAAAGAGTGTGTTGACTTTTTCTACTGGGGTATGGTCAAGGCTAGCGACCATTGAGTTCATTGTTGGTGGGTGTGAATTAAGTTGATTTAATTTCAAGGAATAGGGTTGCATCATTTCTTTCCATCTTATATTTTGATTTCTTCCCCTTCTTGCTCTTTCTTAATTTTTTGTTCTTTGCTCTTGCTTAATTTCTTGTTCTTGATCTTGCTTAATTTCAGGGATTTGGTTGTGGTTGTTGGAAATTTTTTTCCTTCAGTTTGTTTGCAACATTTCAAGGATCCAAAGAAGAACAGACTTCAATGAACAAACAAGAAATTAAAGGCCAACTTTGAAGAAAAAAGTTAAAACAAATGGCAAGGAAATCAGAGATTAAACAATTTGCCAACACTGAGATTTTATTCGTTGACGCCATTCAATATTTCTGGAAGGACAGCCATACCCATTGTAAAAATTTCTTAACTCTACAGGTTCTGTGCTGCTTGAAAAATGTAGACATTGCTTGTAAAAAAAATCTGCAGGGGCAGCGGCTTGCTTGTACAATATTTTAATTTTTTGTTTTTATTCTATGACTGTTCTGTGACTGATATTTCTGAATTAATTTGGTGAGAAACGAATTTCCATAGTAACTGTCATCTCTCTCATTGTTTTCAACAATAATAAAAAAAAAAATTGATGCTACAAAATAATATAATTGAAAAGTGGTGTTTTGTGAAGTTGACTGTCTCGTATAATTGGATCGCGGATATATATAGTAGTTCAATTTATTGAACTATTAGCAAAAGAGGTTGCATACTACCCGTAAAACATTGGTCGTATCCCTTAGTATTTATACTATACGTGAACGACCATAAGACCCTCTTCCCCCTTCTAATTGAATCAGTTAATTAATAGAGCACAACTAGTTCTTTTATACTATTTTGAAGCGAGAATAATTTATGTCTTACCCTGACTTCATTCAAATGTCTAATTCAAAAAAATCCTTGAGAGAAATGTAGGATAATAGTTGGAGTAGACGTCCTCTTGAAGAGTATGAGTATGAAATACAACTCATGAGGCAGAATTTTCCAAAATTTCGTGAGCCCGATGCCAATTTTCAAAATTTTCCAATTGACCAACATTTTCAAAACCATGGATATAATCAAAATTGCGATTTCAATTCAAATTTCAATAATTTTGATTATGGGTCAGATCCACATCAAAATAGCTTTGAATCCCAATACAGCCTTGATCAACATCAATACGGGGTTGGAAACCAATTCGAAAATAATTTTGAAAATGATTTTCAAATCGATCAAAATTTTCAAAACTACAACCCATATCCACATCTTGAGAATGACCAAAATTGGAATTTTCCCACCAATTTTAACAATTTTGGTTACAAACCTAATTTTCAAAATCAAAATGATTTCCAATCTCAATTTCAATTTTCTGAAAATTCAAACTACTTTGAAAATCAAGAAATCCAAAGTGAGAGCTCTCAAATCAACGACTCTAAAGAATGTCATTTTGATGAGAGGGCGGAAAGGCTAAATAAAAAGATGGTTGAACTTCTTTGTTTAATGGTGTCTTATAAAGAACAACAAGAGCAACAAAATCAAGTTCAAACAAGCCTTGAATCAGAATATAATTCAACTCTTAGTGACAACGAAAATTTTCAAATAACGACTTTTGAAATTGAGAATAACCATCTAAATGAAGTTATTCACAATTCAGCAAGTGATTTGGACTTCGATTCTTTTCAAGAAAAAGATTTAAACTCAGATTTTAATCTTCCTCTTTCAGGCTGTGAAAACTTGAAATTCTAGAAATTGAACAGAATAAAAATGTTGAAATTTTCAATTCAAATATGGAAAAGGATTTTAACGAACATGAATTCTTTGGATTGTATGAGGATGAGTTGCCAAATGAGGAAGAGATAGATTCACATCATGAGTTCAAAAATTTTAACTTTGAGAAAATTTCAAACGAATTTGAAATTGTCAGTGTCGAAAATACGTTGTCAGTTAATGATGAGAAATGTGATCACATAGTCTTGAACAACACTTAGATTTCAAATTTCACTAAGCTTACATACGATCACAAATTTTTGAAAAATTACACTGATAAATTTGTTGAACACATGAACTACTTTGGAATGTTAGCTTTTTCAAAAACTTTATGTGAGGACGACCCTGAATATTTATCTCCTGGACTATAAATCTAGGTTTAAAGATGAGATGGTTTTCAAAAACTCTTGCTTGTTAGAAAACATGGCTAGACACTGTGGGAATGGGACTCATAGGGTTAGAACCATGTGTGGGGGAAAAAGATGGTGGAATTCTTTGCATCGCAAACACATATATCATTGTACATATGATTTTCATTCGCATATAGTGGCTAAACTCCATTTCATTCTTCAAATAATTTTGCATCTCATTCACCTTTGGGTATGATCTTTCAAATTTAGGAAACGTTCACAGTGTGGACATTGTTTAGTTCACGTGGGGGGGGGGGGGGGGGGAGTCTGTATTTCACTCATTTTCGTTTTTTTTCTTTATTTTTCTTTCTTTTCATTTTCAGCCATTTAAATAAGACCATCATGCATTTTAGACTGTAGTAACATGCCATTTTATTTTTTGAAAATACGACTCAATTTAGATTTGATACAACAAAATAAGTTAAGGATTATTAATCAGTTGATAGTATTTTTTTTCCTCTCAACTAAGTTCAAATTTGAAATATAATGAAAAGTTTAATTTTGAGGGATAATAGTGTAACCGGTACATAGGGAGATTCTTAGGTGATGGCCATGAAATCTATTCTATATTGTGGACTTTGTTTAAATAAGTGGAGGACTTAAAATACTTATATTGGCTCTTCAAATCTTTAAAACTAAGTTGTGTTAAGTTGAATTCGCGTAACTCTCTTTTGTTCTTATATCTTCAATAATAATAATAGTCCAAGGGTATCCAACATTGCTTGTATATCAAGCGTTGGTGTGCAAACCCGCCAAGCTCTATCCGACATGTTGTTGACAAAGTCAGCGTTGGAATATCTTGGTCTCATTTTATGAGATTGGACACCTAAGGATTACCGACACGTTGTTGACAAAGTCAAAGTCGGCCTGCACAATCCGCCAAGCTCTTTACCTACTCTCCGTTAGTCCGCGAGGCAGTGCATGGGTGGTAAACCTTGGTCTTCTAAGTTAGGTGTATGTACTTGAACATAAATTTTAAAATTTTATAGAATAAAGAATAAGCGATGATGCCCAAACACTTCTTCACCTTATTGATTTGACTAGCCATACATGAGAAAATAATAATACCACTTTGCAAACTGTGCCAAGCAAACTAAGAATTTATTTCATGGCTGCACTATGTTATCGACCGAACTAACTGGCCAAACTGGAATTTAACATTTGAAAACTTGATTTATATTGAAAATTTGTGACAAGTTGAGGTATCTAAAATAAAATCAACTGACTAGAAATTGTTAATTTAATTTGTTGTACCACTTCAGAAACAAGTCTTGTTTTCATTTTCGCTTTTATTTTGCATATGTCCATTGCATTCATGTGGTTTCATTAGAATCATAGCATACTGCATTTGGATTTTGTGGGTAATATCCGCTGAAAACCCTCACGAGACACCACTCGTCCTACTAGGGACACCTAGAGGTTTAACGGCTTGTTGCATATGCTCAATGCAATCGTGTTTCCTACGAAAGTGTGACATATCTAGTCAATTTTTTTTCATTTCTTGTTTTACTCGAGGACGAGTAAAAGATAAGTGTGGGGGTATTTGATCGACATGAAAATGTGTTTATTTTATACTCTTATATCTTATCTTTTGTATATAAATAAATATTACTTGGGTATTGTTTTGTTACTTTTACAGATATTCCAACCCAGGCCGCATGCAACCAGAAATGTAGAGAAATAGAGATCAATTTGCTGTGTATTTGCATTTTGATGAATTGTAGATGAAGATCTCACATCTGGCTGTTGTTGGACAAGAAAATAACTGATTTAGAGGCCATGCACATCTCAAATTAAAGGAGGCTTGTCAAAGAACCAAGAGGAAAAGAAGAAAGGCCAAAAATTTAATAGATTTAACTAAGGCCCATTGAGACTCTCATTGTAAACTCTTTTGGTGAATTCCCTAAGGCCCATCTATCATTATATTAGGGTTAGGGTTTGGCTTTCTATCCTATAAATACCCTTGTGATGTCATTGTAGCCACCATCCTATCCATTATTCTGTATTCTCTTCTCCATTAATAAAAGTTCTTCCTTTTTACTATTTCTGCATTTTTCTTTCTTAGCAATAGGTGTTGTCTTCACAATTAGTTTTGGAAGAGCACCAATTGTATTTTACATTTGTTTCATTAGTGATTAGTCGTTTGATTAGTTTCAACAACAATCCTAATTTTATTTTTGCTGTTCTTCTTATTCTACACTTTTATTTTCTGCATTGTTGTTCTTGTTTTGCAATTTACTTTCTTTAGTGATTAATCGTTGATTAGATTCAACGATAATCCTAAGTTCGCAATTTCAATTTGTTTCTATTTCAACAAAATCTCCAGGCTTCGTCTAACTCGCCCAAGAGATTAGATAAATAATTTGATTTTAATCTACCTCCCTGTGTTCGACCTGTATGCTACACACCTGTACGCTTGCAGTATTTAATTTAAAATTCGCGCTTTTCTAATTCATAGATTAGCGTCGATCAACTAGTTGTACCCAACGTTGGTGGATTAAGGGATGAAGTGCTTAGAGAATGTCATCAGTCAAAACTGACTATATATCCCGGTGGTAACAAAATGTATTGAGACATGAAGCAGACCTACTACCGGGAAGGGATGAAGAGAGACGTTGGGAAGTTTATATCCAAGTGCATGAACTGCCAGTTAGTTAAAGCCGAGCAAAAGAAGCCTAGTGGTTTGTTACAACCGTTGGAAATTCCCAATTGGAAATGGGAACATGTCTCAATGTATTTCATTGATGGTTTACCAAGGACTAGATTGGGTCATGATAGTATTTGGGTGATTGTGGATCGATTGACCAAGAGTGCAAGGTTTATACCAGTCAAGTCGAATAGAACGGTAACTAAGTTAGCAGAACTGTATATGAAGTGGGTAGTGAGATTTCATGGAGTACCTAAAGGTATTGTGAGTGATCGAGATCCATTATTTACTAGTGGGTTTTGGAAGAGCTTACAAGAGGCCTTAGGGTCAGAATTACATCTCAGTACCGTGTAATATCCTCAAAGCGACATTCAAACAAAGAGGGTGACTCGTGTATTAGAGGGTCTCTTGAGAGCTTGTATACCGGATTTTGGGGTCATGGGATGACCATTTGCATCTGGTTGAGTTCGCATATAATAATAGTTATCAGTCCAGTATTGGTATGGCTCCATTTGAAGCTTTGTACGGGAGACCGTGCAACTCACCAAAATGTTGTTTGAAAATCAGTGAGAAATTTGTGCTTGGGCCAGATGTAATAAGGGAAACTTCAGATAAGATCAAAGTTATTCGATAGAAAATGACAGCTTCCCAAGATAGGCAGAAGAGTTACGCTGATAAAAGACGAAGAGATCTGAAATTCTCCGTTGGCGATTTGGTATTCGTCAAGATTTCTCCGTTGAAGAGTGTGATTCGGTTTGGTAGGAGAGGTAAGTTGGACACTATTGTATGTTTGATTGTTTGTAAGTGGTTGATAGGCATGTTGGACATTATTGTATGTTTTCTTGATTAAGGAATTTCAGGGGCGAAATACCTTAAGGGGGGAGAGTATAATGACCCGTATTCTACGTATCGGAGGATCGTAGAATATTTGTTTTATTTTCATACGAAGTCATATGGTCGTGTATCTTTGGAAAACGACTATTGGGGTCATTTCCCACATTCACGGTTTTTACCGAATTTTAAAATGACCATTTTGCCCCTTGAGAATCTTGTTTCGCCGATAGCTTTTCATTGGTAAGGATCTTTGACTTGAAACCACTTCCATTGGATTTGGATGATGGTTTCTCATTCCGTAGAGTGGTCACATTAATCAAACGGACTTACCGTTTGGGAGATATAGCTGAAATAAGATTTGGAAGATGGAAAATGCCTAACTAGGATTAATTAAGTGATTAGCAACAAGGTCCGTAACCCAATTCGGGATTAGGTTATGAGAGGGGCGAAAGGAGTTGGAAAATCATCTCCATTCATTTTTCTAGCCGCCACAAACCTTTCTCAAACCCTAATCATGGCTTACATCTTCTAAATCTCTCTCTAGTCACTCCCTAATCACAAATTAATCAAATTTACATCAAATTAAGCCGGATTAACACCAAATTCGAGGTAAAGTTGCTGCACCATATAGGAATCCGAGTCAAATCAGTAAAAGTTTCGGATCTATCATTTATTATTGGCTAAGGTGAGTGATTTGCATGTTTATACCCTAATTAGGGGTGATTAGTGATAATTAGCGAAATTGTACACCCAAAGATTATGGAGAAATATGCATAATTTCTAAAATCGTATTTTATGTCACATATATGAAATTGGGTTGATTTGGATTTGTTTTGTTGATCCTGGAATTTAGGGGATTAAGGGGAAAAATCATGGATTTGGGTATGTTTGATCTAAATTAACATGTGAAATCGTCGTTTTGATTTTTTTGGTCGATTCTACATGTTACTACTGATGTTTTGTATGTTTTAGGATTGCATATGGAAGTTAGGATGGTTGAAAATGCCATCGTTTAGCGAAAATAGCTTGCTGGAAAACTTGCAGAGTTTCGAACCGGATAGGAGGAGGAGACCTGGACCGTACCAGATAAGAGGAGGAGACCCGAACCGAACCAGATAGAAGATGACGAACCGAACCGGATATGAGATGACGAACCGAACCGGACATGAGGTGATGAACTGAACCGAACACCAATTCGACTAAAACCCGAAATGCAAAGGAAGTCCAAGTGGGAAGTTATCATTCAAGATCCAGATGGGAACTAACGATTTAACTTCAAGAGTTGGGCTTTGTTGCGGGACGCGTGCAAAGGAGTTAGTGATATCGATAACTTTGGTTCACCACTAAGAGAGGGGGCGTGTAGACGCACCAGAGCAAGGGTGATGCGGACTGATTGGCCCGTACCCAGGAACCAGGGAGGTGTGGACTGGGTAGAGTTATTGACTATAGACCAGGGCAGTGTGGTCATAGCAATAGTCGTACGCAGTCCAGGGCGGTGTGGACCCGTCATGGCCCCAATGGTTTTGGTGATTAAAGCAGTGGATATCGTATGCTTTACACACTAAGTGAGAGATGTGAGGATGATTTCTATGTTTGATGTTTGCTATCACCATGACATGCACACTCCCATTTTATACTCTATGTTAGTGTTGCCTTAGAGTATTGTACATCCTGTTGTGCTAACTCTTTGGTTGCAGGTCCAGGTCAGGTATGATTAATTATACCTATTATTGCTCTATTTAGTTATATAGAATTGCTATCGCTCACACCAGACTTTCGTCTGACCCAGAGTTTATGTCTCTTCTTATTACTCTAGGTGCTCCTAAACGAGCAGACTAGAGGCAGGTTAGGTGGTTATGCACGAGTAGCTGTCCGGAGACGAGCAGGAGGCTTCCGCGTACTTTATACATATTCTCCCTGTGTTGTTGCTGGTCACTGCTTTGGGCGCTAGTAGTATGCCTCTTTTATTTCCTTTTAGAGACAGTATTTTAAAGTTGTAATAATTGGATATGGAGCTGTATTTTGGATTCTGGTACTCTGGTGGATATCGTTTAGTTTTCAATTTATGTACTGTATCACCTGTTTTATATCAAGTTATGTTATTATTATTATATTTTATTCCATGTGCTATGAGATATACTACAGGTTCTTTGGTAATTCATCGTTTCAACCCTTTTGATGATCGTCCCATGCTAGTCAGTCATTGGCACATCCATTTCGGGGAAATGTCTAATGGTATGGGGCGACCGTCACAATGTTAGACAAAATGATAGAAAAATTCCAAAATTTTGGAATTGAAAGGCTAGAACACCTTCTAATCCATTAGAAGTACTACACAAAACATTAACGAGAGTGTAATACAACTAGAATACTCTCGTGTTATAGGGTGTCTAATGTATCTCATGAATTGCACTAGACCAGATATAGCTTATGTAGTAAGTCGATTGAGCAGGTATACAGGCAACCAAGGAAATGAACACTGGAAAACACTAATGAGAGTGCTGGGATATTTAAAAAATACCGTGGTCTTTTCCTTACATTACAGAAAATATTTTGCCGTCTTAGAAGGATATTGTGATGCAAACTGGATTACTAATTCACAGGATTCAAAATCAACTATTAGTTATGTGTTCACTCTAGTAGGAGCAGTAGTGTCGTGGAAGTCTGCTAAACAAGAATGCATAGCTCGATCCACGATGGAATCAGAGTTCATCGCTTTAGACAAAGCATGCAAAAAAGGAGAATGGCTTCGTCATTTATTAGAAGATATTCCATTTTGGACTAAACCTGTACCTACCATATGCATACACTGTGATAACAACCAACGTTAAGCAAAGCATAAAACCTTGTGTATAATGGAAAGTATCGACACATTCGACCACACCATAACTAGTTAGGAAGTTACTCTCAATCAGGACTATTTCCATAGATTATGTGAGAACAAATGATAACCTAGCGGATCCATTTACTAAAGGTTTATCAAGAGAGAAAAATTGACTGTGCATCGTGGGGAATAGGTTTAAAATCCTAAACCAACAAGAGTTCTCTTATACAGAAACCTATCCTAGCGACTAAAGATCCCATGGACTAGAGCCAATAGGCAAACCAGTTTTGAATAACTCTAGACGTAACGCATTTGTTTGGAAATAGTCCTACTCCATTCATGTGGTGTGCAATATAAATGCATGCCTACATAAGTATTAAAAGGCTAAAGCTATGCTTTTTAATGTCGATCATATCTTGAAAATAACAAGTAGGGTATATGTAGGATATTCTTAATGCTTGCGATCACCTATATTAATGTGAGCTGGGTCGGCTATATGAGAATATTAAAGGCTTAAATTATCTACAAACACTCGCAGAACCAAATATTGTTCATGACCAAAATGAACAAAGCTAAGAGATTGGATGAGAAGAGAATTAATGTTCCGTAAGGCTTATTGTCTGGATATATAGTAAACGCCAATGGTTCAAGATGAAATAATTCATCGACTAGCCAAGTGAATCTGATAAGTTTTAACTAGGGAAAGTTCAAAGTGAAATGTCTACTTATCCATGATAAAGCATTATTTCATATATACTCCGTGATATTCCACTTTGTGTTGGGGAAAAGTATATCATCATTCATGTGGGGGTTGTTGAAAGAAATAAGCGAATGAAATATGCTAGTCCCCTATCGCTAAAATTAAGGTAAGATTCTAGAATATATACTGCACTCTCCACTCCCATAATGGACCACAGGGTCAGGTAATTATTTCGAGGGGGGAGGACGTATATCTCATGAACCAAATACACGTTTGCTGCCCGCCCATCCTATGCCGAACCAAACTAGGTTGGGCTTGGGTTTGGGTCTAAAACGATCTTATTTTGGCTTCAAAAATTGGGCCAGTTTTTGAATAGTTTCAGACGTGATTTTTTTCCTAAATAAATGCGGCTTCAATAGACTGACACATCCTTTGGTGAAGACAGCGACAGAAGGCAGGAAGGTGTGATGCGTAAAACAGAAGCGACAAGCGGATGCGACTTGTTGACACAGCAGTGACGAAAACTAGTAAGCGGGTGCGACCAGTTAAGAACAACAACGACAAAAAGCGGCGGGTGTGACCCGTCAGGTGGACACGACTATTCGAAGCGGTGACAGACAAATATAAATAGGGAAGAATACTAATCATAATCTCCATCCAACTTTTCCATCTTCGTCCTTCTCTCTTATTTGCTCTCACTACTGCCTCCATTATCAAACACAGAGTGGACATATTCAATACAATATCGCGGAGAAATATTCTGTTGTATCTTGGGAAACTTTGCAAATAAATTTTTTAAGGACATTGCGAAGTTAAGCCTTAGAATCTTATTTCCGTAACTTGTTTCGAAAAATCACAGTGATTTTTTCGTTATTGTTTATCCATCAAAACTTATACGCATATAATAGATTGAGAGGTCAGTCGCTCAGGGCATGATTCACCGGTCATTCGTTCAACGTACAGGTCGCTCGTACTTAGTCCAATCACTCAGTCATTCATTCAATAACAATGAACAAGCTTTATATTGATCCGTACAAGTGCAATGTTCAAACACTAGGGTTGGTCGCTCATTCTTTATCCTCGTCAATCACTCATACTGACCTGGTCGGTCGTTCATACCTCGTAGACAAGTAACCCAAGAAACCAAGGGGTTGCTTGTACATCCTCTGCCTTCTCGCACACTACAATCCTGGTCGATCGTCCATTCCCTGGACGAACGTCGCTGCATCGTTCAGACATCACCTATTTGTCGAGCAGAGAAGGACTTATGCTAGTACCTGTTCGGTTGCTCTCACACCTACCCTGCAACTCTGGTTGATCACTCATACACTCACCGGTAGGTCGGTCGCACACCCCTTGCTTGATCGGTCAAAACAACTGGAAACAGCTGTCTACTGCTGTTGAAAACTAGCAGTGGCATTTCCGTAATGATTGCGCGCTCAACCAGAAATCTGCATATATAGATTTCAGCCCATTTCTTCATGGAGGCTCCCCTATAAATAGGCCATGGCTTCCACCATTAAAGGGATCGATTCCTTGGAACCATGAAGTGCTGCCAGATCCTTCCTACCACCATTCCTAAGCAATCCTACCTTCATTCGTCATCTCCATTTGAATATCTACCATCAAATCGGCCATGGCTTCCATCGAGATCATCTAAATGATCAATAGATTGAATATCCTCCTTGCATTCGAAGACATTCCACCATTTCTCTGCTGATTCTACCATTTCTCCATCGATTTGCATAGATCTAAGTGAGATTTACTTGTAATAAGAGAAGATGAATATACAAAGAGGGATTTCATGCCTTATAAACATTGATGTCATAACAAAAATCCTTGCCAAAGTGGACGTAAATCTACCTTAGATTGAACCACTATAAATTCTCTTGTCTTTTATTTTGCTTTTTAGTGACTATGGCTCTACTATCTTAAATCTATCAGTTTGGTGAAGTGCTTCCAAAGCACCTTCGGTGTTGAGATCATTTTTTTTAAAACATTTGGCGCCCACCATGGGGCTCGAACCCACGACCACAAGGTTAAGAAACTTGGTGGTGTATTGAAGTACTTTGTGGAATCCTGCTTACTACGATATGCTCTCAAAGCCTAAAGAGTGGGCCCATCGAAGAATTTTCTTCAAAGTTTAGAAAGTTATCAGAAATCATAGCTGGTTCAAAGAAAAACAGCAACTCCGTTAGGGCTACTACTAGTAATGGAAAGCGGATAACGATGCAGTTACACCATAGACTTTGAATTGAGAGGTTGGGGGATCCTCGAGACTGGCAATAACTTAAGAGGAGTTGGATGCGGTAGCAACCGACTTGAACTAGAGGATGGATGCTACGACAAAAATGCTAATGGAAAAGCTTGACACCTTTCTTAATGCTTAAGCGAATCCCCCACCGCCAAAGGTTGTGGTTAATGTTGACGAGAAAGAGGACTCTTCTACCTCGGACCTTGGACCTTCTCACTTCGAAGTAGAAGACAAGGGGGAGGCCGACCTTGAGGACTCTAAAGGCAAGTCACCACAGCATGTCGGGAAACATAATACTCGGAGTGCCACTAGTCCTACCAAAGGGGAACTATCCAAAGGAGGTCCAAGGCACCGGGACAATGATCATTCCGGTAAAAGGACTGGCGCCTGCTCCGTAGGACAACTTGGTGACGAAAAGTATATCTCAGACATGATTCAATGAATAATGAGAGAAAATATGGATCGTGATGATGATGAAAGGGAATGGAGTTTTCACCGAGCAAAAATTCATTCACAGAAAGAATACATCAAGCAAAGTACCCTAGGAAGTTCACACCCCCAACGATAGCAGCTTATGAGGGAACTGGAGATCTGAACATCTTCTTGTTCAGGTATGATCGACTCATGAGTGGAGCTCGGGCCACCGATGAGATAAGATGCTTGTACTTCCCCATGTGTCTAGAAGGTGTAGCTTCATTATGGTTCATAAGACAACCGCCTAAGTGTGTGGATCAGTTTGTTGATTTGGCGAAAAGGTTCCGGGAGCAGTTCCGACTGCAAACTACCAAAGTAAGGGATGTGATGTCGCTTAGCGAAATGGAGCCGAGTCCTGGGGAAACGATCAAGGATTTTCTTACAAGGTTTCATGCTACGGTAGCCGAGGTTATAGACCAAGAACCTTGGTATCTATTGGCAGCACTGAAGGGTGCTATTGATAAGAATTCATAATTTGGGAAATGGCTTAAGTTGAAAAAACCCAAAACTCTAAAGAAATTTTATAAGAAAGCTAAAGAGTACATGAGCGTGGAGGATGATCCACCCATTGCTCGAAATCCTGCCGAAAGTAATGTTACCGGTGAAAGGAAGAGTGGAGAGGTCGAAGCTGAGTCGAAGAATAACCCTGGGAAGAAAAGGGGAAACGAGGGGAAGGATAACAAATCTTATAAGAAGACGCGGTTCTTCAAGCATTCAGAATTTACTCCCCTGAATGAAACCCTAGAGAATATTTACTCCGCCACAAAGGACTCAGGCATTTTTTCATCAAGTAAAGCCACAGAAAATTACGGAGCAGCAAGCCAACTCCGGTTAATTCTGTCTCTTTCACAACCAACAGGGGCATAATACCAATGAATGTCGGCACTTGCAGAGCTTGATAGAGGAACTCATCAGAAATAATCAGCTTCAATAGTATGTGAGAAATCCCCAAAATACCCAGACTGCTCAGGGGTAGAGTAATGCTACCAGTCATGTAACAGCTCGCATTTTACGTATCGGAGGATCGTAAAATATTTTTATTTCATTCCCGGAGGGTTTGATTATTCTCATCTTTTGGTATGTTGCTTATGGGGATGCGATACGTTCCCATAATTTTTACCGATTTTGTTTGTGACCATTTTTCCCCTAACAGTCTTGTACAGGGCATAACTTTTGACTCAAGTGGAATCAGAGGGTGAGACCTGTGACATTGGAAAGGAATTGATGATTACCTATCCATAGGTTGGTTACATTAAAGATTTGGCTTAGCAGTTTGAGAGGAATCGTTGTTTTAAGGTTTTTCAGTTGGTTGCCCAGGTTTGGTAACCATGATGGGCTGAATTGGAGAGGCCCATTAGTGGGCTGATGGGAGGGTATAAATAAGGGGTGAGGGATATAGGAAATAGTTTAGTTTTTCATTTCCTCATTGGGTGGCCTTGTGCTCCTTCTTCCTCTGATGCCTTTCCACCTTTAAAAATCCAAATCTAAGGAGGGAAATCATAGATCTTCATCATTGAAGGTAAGATCTGTGACTATTGAAGCAAGGATTCATCAGATCAAGGTGTTTGGTGCGAGGTGATTGCTGTCCGGATTCCTTTTTCATTGCTCTTTGCTTGTTTGGGAGAATCAGTGAGTGATTTACATCTCTCACATGAATGCAATGAAGTATATGAGTGTTTGTGCATGTTTTTCATCAAATTCAAGTGTTTTTCCATAGATCTATGCCATATTAAGGCCATTTTCATATTATCCACCCTATGATCTGATTTAACAAGTTTAGATTGGTAATTCCTATGTTATTTCATATGATTATGCAAATTAGATCCACAATTTAGATCATATGTTAATTTATTATGGTTTTTAGTGAAATTTGCATAATTTGATGATAATTGTCATTTTCATGATGCTAGTGGTTTACATGCTTATGATTTTATTGGATGTATTGGATGAGTTGATTTCGTCGAATCTATCGTTTGGCAAAGTTTTGGTGGAAATTGGAGTAGAAATTATGAAGTGCAGGTTTTGGGTCGCACGTAGGGAGGTCGTTCGCTTCAGTGTGTGATTTCTTAGGAAACAAGACAGAAAGCAGGATCGAGCGAGCCAGCGAGTCAGTCAGTCAAGCAAGCTGGGTGTAAGGCAAGCGGACAAGCGAGCCTGGAGGAAAAAGGGTTCGGTCTGGCGAGCCTGGGTTTCGTCTCACTTTTGGGTCGGATTGGTCGGTCCTATCTGGGTCGTTCGTTCGTTCGTGAAGTACAAGGGTGAAGTGGAAAGGTTGGGTCGGTCGCTCCTGGTCGGTAGGTCACTTTGGGTCGGTCGGACCAAGTGATAAAAAACTAAATGAGATGGGTTGAGCATAGAGGTGGTTGGATCAAGCGAGCCATATGGGGTCGGTCGAGTGAGCCATAGCAGGGGGTTGGTCATACTTCCAAGACAGGGTCGAACGTTCATTAAGGTCAGGGTCGATCGCACCAAGGAGTGGTCGAGCACTAGAGGGTCGATCGCACGAGGTTTGTTTTTGATATTGGTTGTCTGATATTGGTTTGGGCCTCTGGGTCTTGTGCTTGAGGGATGTTGAATTCGATTAGGATGTTTTACATGAGGTGTATATATATATATAATCTGGATGTTATGAGTGATTTACCATGATTGAATGGGTGTTCTAGTTTCCATGGATGAATGGTTGAATTGTTTATTGTAAAGGCTATCACTGTCCGTAGGGAAGATAAGGTTGAGTTCTTATCTGGTGTTGTGGGTAGATTAATATGTTTATCTATCGTTTCTCATATACTTTATTACTGAAGTTTGTTAGCCTTTTTATTGCTCACTAAGACTGTTGTCTAACTCAAGGTTTTATGTCTCCTCTTATTACCTTGGGTTATTCATCCGGTTGTGGACGGGCAGACTAAGTAGTAGGTTATAGGTGATTAGTGAGGACGATGTTGCTGTGCGGAGGTGAGAAGGAGGCTGACGTACCAATTTTATTACTATCCAGTATTTCTATTTCCTCTATTTGAGTGTTCTATGAGGGTTGTAGTGAGGCCTTATGTACAAACTTTAGTATCAGTTGAATAACCTTTCAGGATATTGTGAAAGTTTCAAAAGTTTGCTATATGACACTTCATTACTAGTACCTGTTGTATATGTTCTATTATATCTTATCCTTGCACAATGAGTTTTACGACGGGTTCCGATATTTTCTACCTACTTTGATGATCATCCATAGTTGCCTGACACACTTTTCAGTGCATTATTCCTCTTGTTTAGTGCAAGGGTTATGGGCGGTCATCACATTTGGTATCAGAACTCTGGTCAATGATTTTGGCCAAAGTTCGAAGATGTAATTATGTATGAGAGACGTACTTGTAGATTTCAGTTGGATGCTTACTATATATATTAGCATATATAGTAGTAACGGTTGTATCTCTTTTGCAGTTTTTCTTGGAAATGGGAAATTATTCTAAATTGCAGATTTGAAATGAGTAGACGAGAATCAAGACACACTACTAGGAGAGCTACTACTGGAGGGAGAAATGGTGGCAAACCAGACTACCTAGCCATGATCGAGGCCATGGCGACAGCAATCATGAATAGGGTTCCCGCTCCTGTGGCGGCTACGGTTGATGTTGGAGTTCCAGTGCCTAGTTATGTAGAATTTGCAAAGTTATGCAAAGACTTTTCTTGATTTGGAGGAAAACAAATCAAGGTCACTGAACCAGTTGAAGAAGTTCAAAGGTGGATGGATACTTGCGTTTCGATCTTCAGGGACTTGGGCATTGATGATGCAACAAGAGGAAGCTTGCATCAAGGCAGTTAGAGGACAGAGCAATGGACTGGTGGAAGTCTGTCACACTTGAGACCCCTGAAGAGGATATTTAATGGGAGCTATTCCAAGCTAAGTTTGAAGTGAAGTTTATCTCCACCATGCAAAAGTCTATTCTATTTAAGAGATTCATGGAGCTTAAGAAGAATGGTCGGCCAGTTTTTGACTATATTTCTGACTTTGAGGCTTTGTCGAAGTATGCTCATTCATATGTGAATACTCCTTATCAAAAGAACGAGAATTTTGTCTTGGAGTTGGATAAATATCTTGGGAATCAGCTTGTGGATCACCTCGATGATAGCTTTGAGAAGATTGTCGAGAAGGCTTTGAGGCATGAAAGTCTATTTCCTAAGAAGATGTCTGTTATTGCACCTAAGGAAGAACTGAAGCCACAACAGGTTGGTAATAATAAGAAGAGGAAGCAACAACAACAGAAAGGGAAGAATGGCCAAAAGAAGCCAAAAAGTGAGGTGGTTTGCTTTAACTGCCAACACAAGTGTGACGGCCCGCCCCAGAACAGCCGACATTTCCCCAAAATGCGTTGTGCCAATGCCCGACTAGCACGGGATGGTCGTCAAAGAAAAAGGGTTTTGAAACGATGAATCATGAAGAACATGTAGTATATCTCACAATGCATGGAATAAAATATAATAATAACATAACTTGACATAAAATAGGCTAGACAGTGCATAAGCTGAAAACTAAACCATCATAGCAGTGGAATCTAAAATACAGCTTATGATCCAAACCATTATTACAACTTCAAAATGTTGTCTCTAAAGAAAAACAGGAAAGGTACACTACTAATGCCCAAAATAGTGACCGACAACAACACTGGGAGAATATATGTAGATAGTACGTAGAAGCCTCTTGCTTGTCTTTGGACAGCTCTACTCGTGCATAACCACCTAACATGTCTCTTGTCTGCTCGTTTAGGAGCACCCATAGTAATAAGAAGAGACATAAAACTCTGGGTCAGACAAAAGTCTGGTATGAGCAATAGCAGCAAAACAAAACAATAACAGGTATAAATAATCATACCTGAACCTGGACCTGCAACCAAAGAGTTAGCACAACAAGATGTACAGTACTCTAAGGTAACACTAACATAAAGTGTAAAGTGGAAGTGCACATGTCATGGTGATAGCAAACATCAAACATAGTAATCATCCTCACATCTCTCACTCAGTGCGTAAAGCATATGATATCCACCACTTCAATCACCCAATCCTTTGCTACGACCACTTTTGCCTTGGGAGTCACAATGACCCCATTGCACTGATCCATCGCCCATAATCCATGTCTTAGTGGTGAACCAAAATTATGGATATCGATAACCCTTTTGCACAAGCCCCGCAGCAAAGCCCAACTCTAAAAGTTAACTCATTGGTTCCCAGCTGGATCCTGAGTAATAACTTCTCACTTGGACCTCCTTTGCATCTCGGGTTTTGGTTGAATTGGTTTTGATCTTCAGAAGAGTTCACAATTGTCGTCGCGGGGTAGAAGTTCGAATCCGGTTCAGTTTGGAGTCATCCTCTTGGATGAACTGACAAAGTATAGGAAAGCTTGGATTCCCGCTCTCGGAATCCCATTCTCGGAAACCCGCTCTCGGATTCCCACTCTCGGAATCCCGCTCTCGGAATCCCGCTCTCGCTTAGATGAAGTGACAAAGTATAGGAAAGCTCACCCCTTCCCCCCAGCAGTTTGTGACCCCCCTCCCGGTTCGTGACCCCCTTCCTGGCTCGTGACACCATTCCCGGTTCATGAGTCTTCATATTGGAGAGGTTCGTGACCATCATCTTGGAGCGGTTCGTGAGACATACCCCCTTGAGGAATCGAAGTTCTCCTGGGCGGTTAATGAGGCATACCCCCTTTAGGAATTGAAGTTCTCCTGGGCGGTTCGTGAGGCATACCCCCTTCAGGAACCGGTTTTCTACAGTTTTTCCAGCAATCTAATTTCACCAAACGATGGCATTTTCAACCATTCCAATGTTACTATGAAGTCATAAAACATACCAAACAACAGTGGTAACATGTAGAATCAACCAAAAACACTAAAATATCAATAACATGAAATATTTTAGATCATACATACCCAAAAAGCATGATTTTTCCCTTAATCCCCTTAACCATGTTTTAATTATAGGATTAGCAAACTTAATCCAAATTAACCCAAATTTTCACCAGAGGTATAAAATAATATTTAAGAATATCTACATATTTTTCCAGATTTTTATGATGCATAATTTCGCTAATTATCACTAATCACCCCCAATTAGCCGTAATAAGTAAATAAAAGTGCAAATCACTCACCTTAGCCACAAATAAATTTCAGGCTTGAAATTCTAACTAATTTGGAACGGTTCCCAATATATTCCAGCAGCTCTATCTTGATTTCTATGCTAATCTGCCTTAATTTGATGTTGATTTGGCTAATATGTGATTAGAAAGTGATTTAAGATGAATTTAGAAGGCGAAGGCCATTACTAGGGTTCAAGGAATGTAAGTGGCGGCTAGAAAAATGAAATGAAATGTTTTCCCAAACCCTTTCAGTCCTCCCATAATCCTAATCCCAAAATGGGTTATGGGCATAGCTGCTAATCACCCCGTTAAGCCCAATTATGTTGTTTTTCATCTTCCAAACCTTATTTCAGCAATATCTCCCAAACGGTAAGTCCGTTTGACAAATGTTACCACTCTACAGAAAGATAAACCATCATCTGAATTAAAGGGATGTGGTTTCAGGTCCAAACTCCTTACCAATCAAAAGTTATAGGCGAAACAAGATTCGCCAAGGGAAAAATGGTCATTCAAAAATCGGCAAAAATCATGAATATGGGAAAAGACCCAATAGTCGTTCCCCAAAGTTACACGACCATATGACTTTGTACGAAAATAAAATAAATATTCTACGATCCTCCGATGCGTAGAATACGGGTCATTACACTCTCCCCTCCTTAAGAAATTTCGCCCCCGAAATTTTTTAACCAAAACATATAATGGTATCCCGCATGCCTATCATCCATTCACAAGCAACCAAATATACAGAACACAACAAGCCTATCCTAGCATGTGGTTTACTAACAAGGGAATAACTATCGCTATTAAAATCTTACCAGACAAAGAATTCTGGATATGACCTTCTTATGTTCTCCTCTGTTTCCCCAGTACAGTCATCCTCATTATCACCCCCACTGGACTTTAACTAGTTCCACTGTCTTCCTTCGAAGTTGCTTTGTGTCGTATCCGACAATATGAATCGGTCTGCGGTTCCCAACCACCTCAGGTTCTACCTCGATATCATCCAACTGATCTGGTGAAATATTCATGTCAGGGTCGTGCATGAACTTACTTAGCCTGGAAACATGAAATACGTTGTGAACTCCTGCCATCTTGTTAGGCAACTCAACTTCATACGCCAAATTCCCAACTCGCTTGAGAACGGGAAATGGACCTACAAACCTTGGTACTAACTTACCTCTCCTACCAAAATGAATCACATTCTTCAATGAAGAGATCTTGACAAATACTAAGTCATTAATGAAGAATTCCAAATCTCTTTGTCTTTTATCAGCATAACTCTTTTGCCTATCTTGAGTAGCCATCATTCGATATTGGAATATCTCGATCTTATTGGAAGTTTCTCTTATTACATCCAGCCCAAGCACAAATTTCTCACTAGTTTCCAACCAACATGATGGTGAGTTGCACCGTCTTCTGCACAGGAACCATACCAATACTAGATTGATAACTATTATTATATGCGAACTCAACTAGAATGCAAATGGTCATCCCATGACCCTCCGAAATTTAATATACAAGCTCTCAAGAGATCCTCTAATACACAATTCACCCTCTTTCTTTATCCGTCGGTTTGAGGATGATACACGGTATTGAGATATAATTCTGACCCTAAATCCTCTTGTAAGATCTTCCAAATCCCACTAGTAAATAATGGATCTCGGTCACTCACGATACCTTTAGGTACCCCATGAAATCTCACTGCCCACTTCATATACATTTCCGCTAACTTAGCTGCCGTTCTATTCGACTTGACCAGTATAAACCTTGCACTTTTGGTCAATCAATGCACAATCACCTAAATACTATCATGACCTGATCTAGTTCTTGGTAAACCATCAATGAAATCCATTGAGACTTGTTCCCGTTTCCACTTGGGAATTTCCAACGGTTGTAACAAACTACTAGGGTTCTTTTGCTCGGCTTTAACTAATTGGCAATTCATGCACTTGCATATAAACTTTCCAACGTCTCTCTTCATCCCTTCCCAGTAGTAGGTCTGCTTCATGTCTCCATATATTTTGTTACCACCGGGATGTATAGTTAGTTTTGAGTGATGACACTCTCTAAGCACTTCATCTCTCAATCCATTAACGTTGGGTACAACTAGTCTCCCATTCTTTCGAAGCCATCTTTCTCAATCAAGTCCATACTTGTTCATTCTCTCGCCATCGATACCCATCTCTATCTTGGAGATGATTTCTAATAGATTAGGATTGTCCCTATGAACTGAACCAATCTGCTCAATCAAAGCTGGTCTGAACGTCAATCTTGCTAACATTTATGGATTCAGTTCGCACTTATGTCTGAAATCATATTCTGCGATATGCTCCAATTGCTTCCATTCAAGAAACATAGCCCCCAAACCGGCATGTCTTTTACTCAGTGCATCAACTACCACATTTAGTCTGGTACCACAGGCATCCGTGTATATCGTCATTTCTTCATTCCCCATCGCCAGAATCCTACAGGTGATAGTCTACTCAAGAGAAGAAAATATGAACTTAGCAACCATAGAATCCATCAAACAAGCCCTATATATCACCTGCTAAAGCCATGAATACATCGATACCTGTATAGCTGGTCCAACCAATATCAAGGGCCAGTGGAAGCCCCGGCTCCAAACGGACTATCGCACATCCAACATACGTTTATCCTCCAAGGATAACTAGATTACGTCCAACGGATCCAAGGTAAATGGGCGTCCTTAGATACCCCTGCTTCGAGTCCGCCTAGAACACTCCAAACTATCGATGATTTCTTAGCACTCCATCAGAAGAGTTATCCACAACTCCATCTTCAACTCGAGTCCCACCCAAGTCAATCCGTTATCTTGCAACCTTCTCGAGTCCCACTCGAGTCATCTCATAGCCCTATCAAGTCCAACTCGGGGCGGTCCACATCATCGAACCGTCTTATCACGTTACGAGTTGCACATCACTCCTTGAGTAAACCAAGACACCATTCAATGGAAATCACAACAACTACTTATATCTCATGCAAACCATCCTAGTCGAACTCGACATTCCTTAAGCACAAGCCCCAAAGGCCTAAACCAATATCAGACAAGCACCTAAGGAACATCTTCTCCGAATTCAGATAATCTATGTGAGATGACACAAGCAAAATACCCAAACACTCGAGCACCCATAACTGAATCTGGCTATCCTCGCAAATCCTGCTTCGAAACTATCATTGATCGCATGACGACCCATGCCAAATGTCAAGGGTAAATGGCAACCCAAGTTCTAATCAGACTACTGCACGTCCAACGTGCGTTTGCCTCCCAGAGACAACTAGAACTTAAGACAACGATAATCTCTCAGCATCCCTAACTCCAGTTATCATCGCCATCACTAGATAGGCACCCAGTACCACCCTATACCTTTGGAGCCAATCGAGTCCCAAAATAATGTCAAACCCAGTAAAGCCCAAAACAAAGCAATCACAAGCAACATGCATCCATGACTCGATAAGACCAAATCACGACAAATCATGCAAAGGCTAGTTGAACCACCGATCAGGCTCGTCACAACTAAAGGTCTATTGACTATCTCGGGTTCGAATCCTAACCTATCTACTAGGTCACTAGATACGAAGGAATGAGAAGCCTTGGTATCAAAAAATACTCGAATAGGAACATCATAAATAGAAAGCATACCATGAATAACGACACCCTTTCCCTTCTGTGATGCAATTGAGGCATTCGACGAAAAAGGAATAGCGTTGATAGCATATGCTTTCACGATCTGCTTCTCTTTTGGGGGTTGCGGACATTTATCCTTGTGATGTCCCGCTTGGCCGCAATTGAAGCACTTACTTTTCCTAGGCTTTTCCCGACAATCTCTGGCATAGTGGCCCTTCTTGCCACAACTAAAGCTCTCTCCATATTTCTTATTCTTCTTTTTCTGACCATCCTTGGTTTGGTCTTGTTTCCTCTTTTTCTGGGAATTATTCTTACCTCCACCGCTTGCTTGCGGTTTTGGCTCCTCTGCAGATGTAATAGCAATCTCGGTCTTCGACTTAGGGTAAAGGCTCTCAGATCTCAATGCCTTTCCCACAATAGATTCGAAAGTCTCATCGATATGGTTTATGAGTCTCCCCCAAGTACTCATCCAGGCCAGTTATGAACTTCTCGTTCTTCTTCTCGACCATATCGATAAGGGACAATCCATACGTTGATAAGGTGTTAAATTCAGCAATATACTCCAAGACTGCCCTACCATTCTACTTAAGCTCTAAGAATTTCCTAAACAATTCTGATTTCTAAGCGACTGGAATAAACTTATCACTGAATCGGGTCTTAAACTGATTCCAAGTAGCTTGATCCACAGGAGTAGCTGCTTTAATAGTATTCCGCCAATTCATCGCCCATCCTTGAAGCTGACACGATGCTAGCTTTCTCTTCATCGCATCATTGATTGCCAAATCCTCGAAGATGCACTCACAACTATCAAGACAATCTTGAACCTCTGTAGCCGATTCTGCTCGGTGGAACGGCTTCCTACTAAGACTAGTATAATCCTTGCATATCTTGGAAAAATCGGCTCTAGGCGCCTGCACTACTGCACCACCACCATTAGCAGCATTAGGAGTTGCTCCCAAAACATCCCTAAGTATCTCTCTCATGAAGGTAGTAAATATCATCCTCATATCAGGGGAATTCCTATTATTGGCCCCTGAACCCGTACTCCTCATATTTCGGCTCATCGTACAATCTATAAAGAGAAAACGATTAACCATCTCCTTAGTGGTGCCCATGCAGTGCGACTTCTTCCTTAGATATACTAATAGTATATAGATATAGTTTTTGAAAACCAAAATATCACAAATACGAGCTCTCATGTACGTATACTATCTCTCCCTGATGTCTTCCCCTAGGTTAACTACGCAACCTGGCTCAGGTACCAAGTGTGGCGGTCCGTCCCGGACCAGCCGACATTTCCCCGAAATGCGTCGTGCCAATGCCCGACTAGCACGGGATGGTCATCAAAGAAAAATGGTTTTGAAACGATGAACCATCAAGAACCTGTAGTATATCTCATAGCATATGGAATAAAATATAATAATAACATAACTTGACATAAAACAGGCGAGACAGTGCATAAGCTGAAAACGAAACCATCATAGCAGCGGAATCCAAAATAAAGCTTATGAACCAAACCATTATTGCAACTTCAAAATATTGTTTCTAAAGAAAAATAGGAAAGGTACACTACTAATGCCCAAAATAGTGACCGGCAACAACATAGTGAGAATACACGTAAATAACACGTAGAAGCATCCTGCTCGTCTCCGGACAGCTACTCATACATAACCACCTAACGTGTCTCTAGTCTGCTCGTTTAGGTGCACCCAAAGTAATAAGAAGAGACATAAAACTCTGGGTTAGACAAAAGTCTGGTATGACCGATAGCAGCAAAATAAAACAATAACAGGTATAAATAATCATACCTGAACCTAGACCTGCAACCAAAGAGTTAGCACAATAAGATGTACAGTACTCTAAGGTAACACTAACATAAAGTATAAAGTGGAAGTGTACATGTCATGGTGATAGCAAACTTCAAACATAGCAATCATTCTCACATCACTCACTCAATGCGTAAAACATACAATATCCACCGCTTCGATCACCCAATCCTTTGCTATGATCACTTTGCCCTTGGGAGTCACAGTGACCCTATTGCACTGATCCATAGCCCATAATTCGTCTCTCAGTGGTGAACCAAAACTATGGATATCGATAACCCCTTTGCACACATCCCGCAGCAAAGCCCGACTCTAAAAGTTAACTCATCGGTTCCCAGCTGGATCTTGAGTAATAACTTCTCACTTGGACCTCCTTTGCATCTCGCGTTTTGGTTGAATTGGTTTTGATCTTCAAAAGAGTTCACAATTTTCATCACGTGGTAGAAGTTCGAATCCGGTTCAGTTTGGAGTCATCCTCTTGGATGAAGCGACAAAGTATAGGAAAGCTCGGATTCCCCCTCTCGAAATCCCGCTCTCGGATTCCTTCTCACGCTTGGATGAAGTGACAAAGTATAGGAAAGCCCACCCCCCTTCGGTTCGTAACCATCACCCCCCGGTTCGTGGCCCCTTCCCCAGCTCGTGACACCCTTCCTCAGTTCGTGAGTCCTCATATTTGAGCGGTTCGTGACCATCATCTTGTAGCGGTTCGTGACCATCATCTTGGAGCGGTTCGTGAGACATACTCCCTTCAGGAATCGAAGTTCTCCTTGGCGGTTCGTGAGGCGTACCCCCTTCAAGAATCGAAGTTCTCCTGGACGGTTCGTGAGGCATACCCCCTTCAGGAATTGCTTTTCTACAGTTTTTCCAGCAAGCTAATTTCGCCAAACGATGGCGTTTTCAACCATTCTAATCTTACTATGAAGTCACAAAACATAACAAACAACAATAGTAACATGTAGAATCAACCAAAAACACCAAAATATCAATAACATGAAATATTTTGGATCAAACATACCTAAAAAGCATGATTTTCCCCTTAATCCCCTTAACCATATTTTAACTATAGGATTTGCAAACTTAATCCAAATTAACCCAAATTTTCACCAAAGGCATAAATAATATTTAAGAATTTCTACATATTTTTCTAGATTTTTATGATGCATAATTTCACCAATTATCATTAATCACCCTTAATAGCCGTAATTAATGAATAAAAGTGCAAATCACTCACCTTAGCCACAAATAAATTTCAGATCTGAAATCCTAACTGATTTGGCATGGTTCCCAATGTGTTCTAGCAGCTTTATCTCTATATCTATGCTAATCCGCCTTAATTTGATGTTGATTTGGCTAATACGTGATTAGAAAGTGATTTAGGATGAATTTAGAAGGTGGAGGCCATTGCTAGGGTTCAAGGAATGTAAGTGGCGGCTAGAAAACTAAAATGAAATGTTTTTCCAAACCCTATCAGCACTCCCATAACCCTAATCCCGAAATGGGTTATGGGCTTAGCTGCTAATCACCCCGTTAAGCCCAATTATGCTGTTTTTCATCTTCCTAACATTATTTTAGCATATCTCCCAAATGGTAAGTCCGTTTAACAAATGTGACCATTATACAGAAAGGTAAACCATCATATGAATCCAATGGAAGTGGTTTTAGGTCAAAAATCCTTACCAATCAAAAGTTATAGGCGAAACAAGATTCTCCAAGGGCAAAACGGTCATTTATAAATCAGCAAAAACCGTGAACATGGGAAATGACCCCAATAGTCGTTCCCCAATGATACACGACTATGCGACTTCATATGAAAATAAAATAAATATTCTACGATCCTCCGATATGTAGAATGCGGGTCGTTACAACAGTGGTAATAATAAGAAGAGGAAGCAGCAACAACAGAAAGGGAAGAATGACCAAGAGAAGCCAAAGAGTGAGGTGGTTTGCTTTAACTGCAAAACAGAAGGGTCATTATTCGAATGAGTGCAAGAATCCCAAGGCTGAGAAGAAGTGCTTCAAGTGTGGGAAGCTTGGGCATGAGAAGGAAGACTGTCCGGAATCAGCTAAGGGCAAGAAGGTTGTGAAGGCATATGCTTTGGAAGCCGTGCCAACTTCTTCGAGATCTCCTACTATAGCGAAAAAGGGTGTCTTGATGCAAGGTACTCTTTTTGTTAATGGTGTTTCAGTTCATGTGCTTTTTGATACTGGAGCATCACATTCATTCATTTGCAATGGGCATGTGTGTCGCTTGGGTTTGTAAGCCGAGATTTGTGATAGACCATTGATCGTGACTAATCCAGTTGGGGGTTCGTCCAGTTTGTGCATGATTTTCCATGGTCTAGTGTTGTCGAGTCATGGCTGTTCTTTTGTGTGTGATTGCTTTGTTCTTAACTTTGCTGGGTTTGGGATCATCTTGGGCATGGATTGGCTCAAGAGGTATGCAGTAAGGGTGAATTGCGAGAAGCTAGAGGTAAGGGATGTGGAAGGGCGAAAGGTGTTGATTATATGTAAGCACGAAGAGGGTGTCTTCGTGAGTTATCTATATTCGCTTCGGATTCCACAAGAAGACCTGTCATCAGTGCTGATCGCTAATGAGTATGAGGATGTCTTTAACGAGGTCAAAGGGTTGCCATCGCATTGTGAGATCGAGTATAGGATCGATTTGGTCGAGGGTTCTAGACCAATCGTTATGCCTCTTAGGCGAATGGTGCCTAAGGAACAGCGAGAGTTAGAGGTGCAAGTTAGATATCTTCTAGGGAAGGGATTCATTCGGAGGAGTGTTTCCGAGTGGGGCGCACCAGTCGTGTTTGCAACCAAGGCAGATGGCTCGTTAAGATTGTGTGTGGACTATCGTGAGCTGAACAAAGTGACTAAGAAGAACAAGTGTCTGTTGCTAAGGATTGATGACTTGTTCAATCAGCTTCACGAGGCCAAAGTGTTTTCTCAGATGGATTTGGAAATGGGGTTTCACTAATTGAGGGTGGCTAAGGATAGTGTGCCAAAGAATACTTTTAGGACACCATCCAGTTTCTTTGAGTGGTTGGTGATGCAATTCGGGTTGACTAACGTGCTAGCGTATTTCGTAGATCTTATGAATAGGGTATTCAGTGACCAGTTGAACAGGTTCGTGCTTGTGTTCTTAGATGATATTATGGTTTACCCCAGAAATGAGGAAGAACATAAGACACACTTGAGAGTTGTGTTAGAGATCTTGCGAAAGCATCAGCTGAGAGCTAAGTTTTCCAAGTGTCACTTCTGGAAGAATGAAGTGAGGTTCTTAGGTCATGTTGTTTCTGGAAATGGGATAGCAGTTGACTCCGCTAAAGTAGCAGCAACCGAGGACTGGGATAAACCTAAGAGTGCGATGGATTTTCGAAGTTTTTTTGGGTTGGCCGATTATTACTGACGGTTTTTCAAGGATTTCTCCATGGTAGCTGCACTGTTAACAAGACTGACGAAGAAGAACCAAGTGTTCACATGGGATGCGAAGTGTGATCAAGCATTCGGAATCCTGAAGGAGAGATTGATGAGTGCACCTATGTTGACCATTTCAAGTGGGAATGAAGAGATGGTGGTATACACCGACGCATGTAGTACTAGACTTGGAGAAGTTCTAATGTGGAAGGATAAGGTTGTGGCCTAAGCGAGTTGACAGCTAAAGCCACATGAGAAGAATTGCCCAACTCATGATTTGGAGTTGGCGGCGATTGTCTTTGCTCTTAAAATGTGGAGACATTACTTATTGGGAGTTCGATTTGAGTTGTTTACGGATCACAAATCGTTGAAGTATATTTTCTCCCAAAAGGATTTAAATCTTTAGCAGCAATGATGGTTAGAGTTTCTGGCATCGTATGTTTTTGGTATAGCCTATACTCCTGGTAAGGGTAACGCAGTTGCAGATGCGTTGAGTCGAAGAAACGCAAGTTTAGGAGCGATGTTTTTGGAATGGAAAAGCCTCGAGTATTTGGCAAGGTTTGATTTCAGGCCAAGGTGAGAGTTGGAACCTGAAATGTTGGCAAGCTTATCAATAAGACCCACTCTTATCGAAAGGATTAGCGAGAGCCAAAAGCAAGATGTGAAGCTTGTCGAGTTTATACAGAAGCTGGAACCAGAAGATAAAGAGTTTGAGGTCGATCGAGAGGGCTGGCTTTGAAAGTAAGGACGATTAGTTGTTCCTGATATTGATGGATTGAGAGATGAGGTTCTGAGAGAATGTCATCACTCGAAATTGATGATTCATCCCAGTGGCAATAAAATGTGTCAGGACATGAAGCGAGTCTACTACTGGGGAGGGATGAAGCGAGATATTGGAAAGTTCATTTACAAGTGCATGAACTATCAGTTGGTGAAAGCTGAACAGAAGAAGCCGAGTGGATTGCTTCAGCCATTAGAAATTCCTACGTTGAAGTGGGAGCAGATATCGATGTTATCGATGGACTACCTAGAACCAGGGTAGGAAATGAAGGTAGTTGGGTCATCATGGATCGTTTGGCCAAAAGTGCGAGATTCATTCATGTTAAGTCGACTAGGACGGCGTCAAAGTTGGCTGAGCTTTATGTGAAGTGGATAGTTCGATTCCATGGTATCCTAAAGAGTATAGTGAGTGACCGAGATACATTGCTTACAAGTGGATTTTGGAAAAGTTTTCAAGAAGCTTTGGGAACCGAGTTGTGCTTAAGTACGACTTACCATCCCCAAATTGATGGTCAAACCGATAGGGTCAATCGAGTTTTGGAAGATCTCCTAAGAGCTTGTGTGTTGGATTTTGGGGTATCGTGGGAAGACCATTTACATCTAGTTGAGTTTACGTATAATAATAGCTACTAGTCTAGCATTGGGATGGCACCATACGAGGCATTGTATAGGAGACCGTGTAATTCTCCAGCTTGTTGGTTGGAAATTGGAGATAAGTTGATACTTAGGCCAAAGATAATTAGAGAGACCGCGGATTGTATCGAGATCGTTCGATAACGAATGAAGGTAGCCCATGATCGTCAGAAGAGTTACGCCAATAAGCGTCGTAAGGACCTGGAATTCGACGTTGGCGACATGGTTTTCATAAAGATTTCGCCATTAAAGCATGTGGTTCGATTTTGAAGTAAAATAAAGTTAGCTCCAAGATTCGTTAGACCGTTTCCAATAGTCGAGCGAATTGGAAAGCTCACATATAGATTGGAGTTACCCGAGAAGATGATGAGCATGCATAATGTGTTCCATGTGTCATCTCTACGGAAGTTTGTGCATGATTAGAATGTTGTGGTACCTCCAGAGCAGTAGGAAGACCCTGAAGTGGAAAATGCAGTTACGAGACCTCGTAAGCCACTTCGTGTTGTAGGAATGGCACGAAACAGCTTAGGAGGAAGACGGTTAAGCTAGTTAAGGTACAATGGAGTGAAGATGGCGACGATTGTGCATGGGAGATGGAAGAGAGTATGAAGACGACTCATCCAGAACTCTTCGTTGGTAGGACCCTTTGATATCGTATCATCGTTATATCGTTGCATCTGGTTGTTGTTTGGTAGAATTCCGCATGTTAGGATAAAGCAATGGATGCATGGCTTGATGGTTGCTAGTTTGGGCGATAGAATTGGCTTGATGGTTGATAAAATTGTTTGTGACCATTTTTCCCTGGTCAGTCTTGTACGGGACATAACTTTTTACTCAGGTCGAATCAGAGGGTGAGACCTGTGGCATTGGAAAGGAATTGATGATTACCTTTCCGTAGAGTGGTTACATTAAAGATTTTGCTCAGCGGTTTGGGATGAATCGATGTTTTAAGGTTTTTCAGTTGGTTGTTCAGGTTTGGTAAGGCATAATGGGCTGAATTGGAGAGGCCTATTAGTGGGTTGATAGGAGGGTATAAATAGGGGGTAAGGGATATGGGAAATAGTTTAGTTTTTCATTTCCTCATCGGGTGGCATAGTGTTCCATCTTCCTCTAACACCTTTCCACCATTAAAATTCCAAATCTAAGGAGGGAAATCGTAGATCTACACAGTTGTAGGCTAGATCTATGACTATTGAAGCAAGAATTCATCGGATCAAGGTGTTTGGTGCGAGGTGCTTGCTGTCTGGATTCCTTTTTCATTTATCTTTGCTTGTTTGGGAGAATCAGTGAGTGATTTACATCTCACACATGAATGCAATGAAATATATGAGTGTTTGTGCATGTTTTCATCAAATTCAAGTGTTTTTCCATAGATCTGTGCCATATAAAGCCCATTTTCATATTATTCACCCTATGATCTGATTTAACAAGTTTAGATAGGTAATTCCTATGATATTTCATATGATTATGCCAGTTAGATCCATAATTTAGATCATATGTTCATTTATTGTGGTTTTTAGTCAAATTTGCATAATTTGATGATTATTGTCATTTACATGATGCTAATGGTTTCATAACATGCTTATGATTGTATTGGATGAGATAATTTTGTCGAATCTATCGTTTGGCGAAGTTTTGGTCGAAATTGGAGTAGAAATTATGAAGTGTAGGTTTTGGGTCGCACGTAGGGGGGTCGTTCGCTTCAGGGTGTGATTTCTTGGGAAACAAGACAGAAAGCAGGCTTGAGCGAGCCAGCGAGTCGGTCGAGCGAGCGAGCTGGGTGTAAGGAAAACGGACAAGCGAGCCTAGAGGAAAAAGGGTTTGGTTGAGCAAGCCTGGGTTTGGTCTCACTTTTGGGCCGGATTGGTCAGTCCTATCTGGGTCGATCGTTTGTTCGTGATGTACGGGGATGAAGTGGACAGGTTAGGTCAGTCGCTCCTGCTTGGGTCGGACCTGGTGATAAAGACCTGAATGAGACGGGTTGAGCATACAAGTGGTTGGATCGAGCAAGCCTTATGGGGTCGGTCGAGCAAGCCATAGCTAGGGGTTGGTCATACTTCCAAGATAGGGTCGATCGTGCATTAGGGCCAGGGTCGGTCGCGCCAAGGAGTGGTCGAGCACCAGTGGGTTGATCGCACGGGGTTAATTTCTGAAAATTTTATATTTTCGGGTACGACTCAGATTTGAACAAAAAGGTTTGAAAAAAATTCAAGTAATTGGCTCCGTGATGGTGTGACTTCGAAGTAAATTCAAGTAGGAAGGTTCAAAGTGTTGAATGTATTCGTTGATCGGTGTAGAACAACGAATGTGATGACAACTCAAAGGTCGTGAGTTGGTGGATAATGGTTGCTTAAAGAGGTTGCTTGATCTATGAGAAATAGTCGGGTTGGATGACTAGAGATGTGAAGGCCGAGAGATTATCGTTGTCGTAAGTTCTAGCAGGCTCAAAGCAGGGGTACGATGGGGGCACCCAAAAGACTGGTTGTAGGTCGAGTACCCTGTGTATCATTGAAAGGCCTAGTTGTCAAATTTGGACATGCATACGTATCTTTAAAAGGCGTATGGAGTTTAAGCTAGAACCGGGGTTACCATTAGCCCTTGACATGTGGCAAGGTTGGTCGTCATACGATTAAGGATGGTTTCAAAGTAGGAATGGTGGTGATAGCTAGAGTCAGTCATGGATGAATAGTTGTTATGTTTTTACCATCTCATGTAGATTGTCCAACATCGAAGGAGATGTTCCTTGGGTGCTTGTCTGATATATGTTTAGGCCTCTGAGGCTTGTGCTTGAGGGATGTTGAATTCGATTAGGATGGTTTACATGATATATATATATATATATATAAAATCTGGATGTTATGAGTGCTTTACCATGATTGAATGGGTGTTCTAGTTTCCATGGATGAATGGTTGAATTGTTTATTGTAAAGGCTATTACTGTCTGATGTAGGGAAGATAAGGTTGAGTTCTTCTCTTGTGTTGTGGGTAGATTAGTATGTTTATCTATCCTTTCTCATATAATTTATTGTTGAAGTTTGTTAGCTGTTTTATCGCTCACTAAGACTGTTGTTTGACTCAAGGTTTTATGTCTCCTCTTATTACCTTGGGCTGTTCATCCAGTTGTAGATGGGCAGACTAAGTAGCAGGTTACAGGTGATTAGTGAGGACGATGCTGCTGTGCGTAGGCGAGCAGGAGCCTGACGTACCAGTTTTATTACTATCTAGTATTTCTGTTACCGCTGTTTGAGTGTTCTATTAGGGTTGTAGTGAGGCCTTATGTACAAACATTGGTATCAGTTGAATAACCTTTCAGGATGTTGAGAAAGTTTTAAAAGTTTGCTATATGATGTTTCATTACTAGTACATGTTGTATATGTTTTATTATATTTTATCCTCGCACTGTGAGTTTTATGACAGGTTCCGATGTTGTCTACCTACTTTGATGATTTTCCATAGCTTCCTGGCACACTTTTCAGTGCATTATACCTCTTATTTAGTGCGGGGGTTATGGGCGGTCGTCACATTTGGTACCAGAGCTCTGATCAACGATTTTGGCCAAAGTTCAAAGACGTAATTACGTATGAGAGACGTACTTGTAGATTTCAGTTGGATGCTTATTATATATATATATTAGCATATACAGTAGTAACGGTTGTATCTCTTTTGCAGTTTTTCTTGGAAGAGGCTAATTATTCTAAATTGCAGATTTAGAATTAGTAGACGAGAAAAAAGACATACAGCTAGGTGAGCTAATATTGGAGGGGGAAATGGTGGTGAACCAGACTACCCAGCCATGATCGAGGCCATGGCGGCAGTGATCATGAATAAGGTTCCGGCTCCAGTGGCGGCTACGGTTGATGTTGGAGTAGTTCCTAGAGCTGTAGAATTTGCAAAGTTATGCAAAGACTTTTCTTCATTGGGAGGAAAACATTTCAAGGTCACTGAACCAGTTGAAGAAGTTCATAGGTGGATGGATGCCGGCGTTCAGATCATCAGGGACTTGGGCATTGATAATGCAACAAAGAGGAAGCTTGCATCAAGGCAATTACTGGGCAGAGCAACGGACCGGTTAATTATGTTGCTTTCACAACCAATTGGGCATAATACCAATGAATTTCAGCACTTGAAGAGCTTGATATAGGAACTCATCAGAAAGAATCAGCTTCAACAGTATGTGAGAAATCCCCAAAATACCTAAACTGCCCAGAGGTAGAGTAATGCTACCAGTCATGTAACAGCCCGCATTTTACGTATCGGAGGATCGTAAAATATTTTTATTTCATTCCCTGAGGGTTGGATCATTCTCTTCTTTTGGTATGTTGCTTATGGGGATGTGAGACATGCCCATAATTTTTACCGATTTTGTTTGTGACCATTTTTCCCCTATCAGTCTTGTACATGGCATAACTTTTGACTCAGGTCGAATCAGAGGGTAAGACCTGTGCCATTGGAAAGGAATTAATGATTACCTTTTCGTAATGTGGTTACACTAAAGATTTGGCTCAGCGGTTTAGGAGGAATCGATGTTTTAAGGTTTTTCAGTTGGTTGTCCAGGTTTAGTAAGCCATAATGGGCTGAATTGGAGAGGCCCATTAGTGGGTTGATGGGAGGGTATAAATAGGGGGTGAGGGATATGGGAAATAGTTTAGGTTTTTCATTTCCTCATTGGGTGACCTTGTGCTCCTTCTTCCTCTAACCCCTTCCCACCATTAAAAATCCAAATCTAAGGAGGGAAATCATAGATCTACACCATTGAAGGCTAGATCTATGACTATTGAAGCAAGGATTCATTGGATCAAGATGTTTGGTGCGAGGTGCTTGCTGTCTGGATTCCTTTTTCATTGATCTTTCCAATTTTGGGAGAATCGGTGTGTGATTTACATCTCTCACATGAATGCAATGAAGTATATGAGTGTTTGTGCATGCTTTTCATCAAATTCAAGTGTTTTTCCATAGATCTATGCCATATTAAGTCCTAGTTGTCAAGGTTGGACATGCATACGTATCGTTGAATGACGAATGGAGTTTATGCTAGAACTAGGGTTACCATTAGCCCTTGACATATGGAAAGGTTGACCGCCATACGATTAACGATGGTTTCAAAGCAGGATTGGCCGTGATAGCCAGAGTCAGTCATGGATGATTAGTTGTTATGTTTATACCGTCTCATGTAGATTGTCCAACGTCAAAGGAGATGTTCCTTGGTTGCTTGTCTGATATTGGTTTAGGCCTCTAGGGCTTGTGCTAGAGGGATGTTGAATTCGATTAGGATGGTTTACATGATATATATATAATCTGGATGTTATGAGTGCTTTATCATGATTGAATGGGTGTTCTGGTTTCCATGGATGAATGGTTGAATTGTTTATTGTAAAGGCTACCACTGTCCGATGTGGGGAAGATAAGGTTGAGTTCTTCTCTGGTGTTGTGGGTAGATTGGTATGTTTATCTATCCTTTCTCATATACTTTATTATTGAAGTTTGTTAGCTGTTTTATTGCTCACTAAGATTGTTGTCTGACTTAAGGTTTTATGTCTCCTCTTATTACCTTGGGTTGTTCATCCGGTTTTGGATGGGCAGACTAAGTAGCAGGTTACAGGTGATTATGCTGCTATGCGGAGGCGAGCAGGAGGCCGACGTACCAGTTTTATCACTATCTAGTATTTCTGTTTCCGCCGTTTAAGTGTTCTATGAGTGTGATGACCCCAGACTTCCACGGAATGAAAGTAAGGAATAATCATTTGGAATACAACATAAATATAACAATACAAATCACAAATACAACATAGCTTAGGAAAACTATAGAATAACAACATCATAGCAGCGGAATATGAATGTCATCAAACACAGAATCCCAAAGTCACAGAGTTTTTAAATTATTACATCAAGTATTAGCATAGGAAATAAGTTCCAACTTCAAAATAGAACAATTAGAAATAAAATAAGTCTGTATGACTGAAGATAAGTGTAACAAAAGGTAAATGATAGATAGTCTTCGTGGTCCAACATAAGCACCTCCAAATAAGAAACACCAAGAAAGCTCCAAAGACAGCAACTCCAAAGAAAGCCAAACCTGTTACTTGGCTGCCCGTGTGGAAAAGAGGGCACCCGAGTTCGTAAAGGTGAAACAAACTACAGGTCAGTCATGGGACTGGTGTGAGAATTCATAACTAATTTAATTACTACTAATAAGGCAAATCCAAACACCATGCCGCTAATGCGGAACGGGTTCACTCTAATGGATTGACGTGCATGATTTAAAGTGACATAACAAACAACAAGTGATTTGTAAAACAACGCTATGCTTTTGAGAAAAATGGAATCACCATAAGACCCAAGTCCCATAACACAATGCAACACAAACCAGATGATAGGGTTTTACCTTATGGTGATTAAATATGCTAAATACGGTAAATACGAGTTTAATATTATTATTAGTGTATATAAAAACATTTCAAAATAAATGTATCAATCCTAGGAAACATAGTACCCCATACTACTATGCCTCCATACTAGTAATACAATCAAATTCGTAGGGTCGTATTTGGAATTTGGTTTCCAACATGAGTCAAGGTTAGGGAGGAGCTCCTTACCGATTCGAGACACTCTAGCTAATGTCTCAGGATCCCCTGCAGTGAACCCTTGGATAGCTGCAGGGCCGGTCCACACATACAGCTTTGTGGATTAGTTATTCCTGAACACATGTTTCCCGATCCTATAGGACCTATCATCCGAGGCGCCTCATTCCATCATCCACATAAGTAAAATATCAGACAGTTTAAGCACCGACACTACTTCTATCTAGAAAGAAACGTGCTGCTCTCCCTGCATTCCCTTCTCTCGTTTTAGACTCCACCGGTTTGTGAGGTTCGTGAAGCTACGTAATACACAAAGCTATGCTTATCCAAGCTGTGCTTTGATCATCTCCACAAGGTTCTGCTTTTCAACAAGAAACCTTGATCGTTGCATCTTAGTATGCCACACTGTCACTCCATATCGCACTACCAAACCTTTGTCGAAGTATATGAAAGGGTGTTAAGCAAGAGAATAAATTCTCCGCCACCAAACATTCATACATTCGACACAAAATTAATAACATGATATTTAATGGAATATGATGTCAGACACCCAATCCATTTATTAGCTTATGCTCTGGGTCTGAGCGAAAACCAAACCCGTGAAATCAACATGTTCGTTTGGGCAATGACCATGACCATTGATTTGGGAGCAAATCAAATCAGGGCCTCGATCATCGTCCTCTCGATGGAAGATTCACGGTCTTCGTATGTCGTCTTCATACTTTGATTCTTAGCGTCGTTTGATTATTTGGAATGCGAGAACTCGGACTTTCCAAATAATCCTCGTATATATATACATATTTAAAATCCTTCCTATTCGTTAATATCGTTTTATAACGATTAATTCCTATTTTAATTATTTAAAATAATTAAATTTTATATAACGATGCCTCGAGTCAATGGGCGACTATGGCGCTGCTTTCCACCAATTTTGATTTTCACATTTCTTAAAATCTAACCGTTGGATCTTAGCATAGTTTATATCTTTGTAAAGATTTTCCCAAGACGGTCCTAACGGTTTCAGTTTTGGGAAATTCCGACGGTCGGATCTTTTAGTGTAGTCGTTTAAAGGTACGGTTTCAAAATGCGAACTACCGCACTCGATTCGTTTAATTTTAATTATATTTTTACATAAACATGTAAATATAAAACGTTTAACCTTTTTGTTTACATAGAAATGTAAATTACGATGCCCACTTCCATTCTTTCGTTCCTCCATCCTTTTATTTACATGAGAAATGTAAATTATAATTCAATGATGATTTTTTTTATATATAATGTAAATATAATTCCCCCTTTTAATTACATTATAAGTATAATTAACATTATAATGTAAACTTCCTATCTTTCAATTTCATTGGAAGATTTTCTTTTTAAATTACACTGTAAATGAACTCAACATTATGTTGAAAGATTTTAACCTTTTTAAATTACATTAAAAATGTAATTTTCATAACCGTGCCAATCTTTATCTTTAAAATTATATTGAAAAGATAAATTTGATTTTATGTCCAACTCTTCTTCCTAATTACATCAAATGTAATTTTCTATGTGATGCAAATTTCACGCCTTCTAATTACAATAAAAATGTAGTTTTTATCTACAATGTAAATTCTAATCTTTAACTACATGAAAAAAATGTAATTTTATTTTCAATGCTAGTTCCCAACTTCTAACTACATATATAAAAATGTAATCTTTATTACACCGCAAATTCTTATCTTCTAATTGCATATAAAAATGTAATTTTTAATTTGCAATGTAAATTCTATTTCTAATTACATATAAAGATGTAATTTTTAATTTGCAATGTAAATTCTACTTCTAATTACATATAAAGATGTAATTTTTAATTTTTATGTGAATCCTACTTCTTCCTTACATTACAAAAATGTAATTTTTAATTTACATTGTAAATCTCATCCTACGTTACATATAAAAATGTTATTTTTATCATACGATTGAAATTCATGTTTTACTTACATATAAAAATGTAGTTTTTATCATACGATGCAAACTCCTATTCTAATTACATAGAAAAATGTAATTTTTAATCATACAATGCAAACTCATATTTTAATTACACAGAAAAATGTAATTTTTAATCATACAATGCAAACTCATATTTTAATTACATATAAAAATGTAATTTTTAATCATACAATGCAAACTCATATTTTAATTACATAGAAAAATGTAATTTTTAATCATACAATGCAAACTCATATTTTAATTACATAGAAAAATGTAATTTTTAATCATACAATGCAAACTCATATTTTAATTACATAGAAAAATGTAATTTTGATTTTACCGTTCTAATTCACATCTAAATTACATATAAAAATGCCATTTTTATTTTACCATTCTAATTCACGTCTAAATTACATATAAAAAAGCCATTTTTATTTTACCGTTCTAATTCACATCTAAATTACATATAAAAATGTCATTTTTATTTTACCGTTCTAATATCTCATCTTTCATAACATATAAAAATGAAATTTTTATTTCTATGTTGAACTGATAATCAGATCAATACAAGTAAAAACAAAATGAGAGTAATAACATAAGAAGTGGCAAATCATGATTTAATTATGAATTGATAAACTACATCAATTCAAATAAAATAATAGTGGCAACAATAAAAAGCGATGAATACATATGGAACTACGATTATCCATCATAACAACATAACAAACATCACCAAATTTTCAGCACAACCAGATGTACTTCATTCATCATTCAATTAATTAGATAACAATCAATAATTTAACTAATTTAATTATTTTAAAATAGAATCTCACCTTGATAAAAGAGGAATGAAAAATCCAAATAAATTCAGAAAATGATCGCACTTGATTTCAGCAACCTCTATTTGTCGTCACGGTCTTGCAAAATCTGAAAATTTCCAGTTTGGAGTTCGTATGAATTAATTTCAATTTTTGAATGATATTTACTTTTAACAACTGCAGTAGCCACAGACAAAAGTGTGACAAATTCTAAAATAGATTTCATACCTTTTTGTTCAAAACTTTGGTTTCAATTTTCTGGAGATATAGACAATAGTTTTACGAACGGATTGTTAGAGGTGGAAGGGCTAGGAGAGGTGGATGTTCGGCCAGAGGGGGGTGGGGTGCGGTCGCGCCTGGTGGGGGTGGGGGAGGCCGAACGGCGGCGGCTTCGGGTGGTTGGTGCGGCGATTTCAGGCGACGAGACGGGCTGTGTTCGGTATGTATTCGAAGAGCTCGAAAATCTCTTCGAAACGTGAGTTACGGCGAAGGATTTCTTTGAGAAACGAAGGAGAAATCAGAGTTTGAAATTTTGATGTATAATGGGTTTTGTTACGGCTGAAATCGACGGGGGAAGAAGAAGTACTGTAGCGATGTATATTTATAATATAATATTAGGTTTAACTAATGATTATTTAATCCTTAATTACCCAATAAAGGTCCGTGGGGCCACTAACTCAGAATTAGGCCCAACGACTGTCATTCTTACCCATTAGGCCCCGTTTCGGACTCATCTGGACCTGCCCCGTTAGCCTAACTGATCATCTTGGCCTCTGTTTTCAGTTTTAAAATATAAATCATTTATTTTAATTACAAACATACATAAAAATTTACCGGGGTCACAAATTAACTCAGAAAAATCCGGAAAAATTATTTTTGGTTATGTTTTGACGATACGGTCCTAACAAAACTAATTTCGTCAAATTCTGAGATCGTTTGGAAAATGACCATTTTCTGGTCGATCCAATTTGATTGTAATTGACCAAAACACATTTTCCTTTGCCACGCTCACACATTAGCTTCAAAAATTATGAAATTTGAAACCTAGCCATAATTTGACATTCCGGATCCAACAAAAGTGGTTTCGTCAAATTCCGAGGTCGTATGCAAAATGTCTATTTTCAAGGGCGATATAATCTGTATAGCGACCTTTCTGAAAATTCATTTGGCCATAACTTTTGATTCCCGCTATGAAACTTCGATTTTTCAGATTCGTTAGAAAGATATTTATTAACAGATTTAAATATTTTTGGTTTCACCAAAATCCGATTCATCCTGCATCCTGTACAGTCAGTCAAAGTTCAGCTTTGACTTTTCAAACTACCGTGCTATTTCTAATTTCTTTTATAATTAAATTAAATATGTTCATATTAAATTCAATTAAAATAGATTGCTAGTTGTTTTTATTTAAAATAATTTATTAATCACCCTTAAAATCTCTAAAATGAAAATTTTAAATTGGCCCCAAATTCTGGGTTGTTACAATGAGGGTTATAGTGAGGCCTTATGTACAAACTTTGGTATCAGTTGAATAACCTTTCAGGATGTTGAGAAAGTTTTAAAAGTTTGCTATAAGATGCTTCATTACTAGTACATGTTTTATATGTTCTATTATATTTTATCCTTGCACTGTGAGTTTTACGACAGGTTCCGATGTTGTCTACCTACTTTGATGATCGTCCATAGCTGTCTGGCACACTATTCAGCGCATTATTCCTCTTGTTTAGTGTAGGGGTTATGGGCGGTCGTCACATTTGGTATTAGAGCTCTGGTTAACAATTTTGGCCAAAGTTCGAAGACGTAATTACGTATGAGAGACGTACTTGTAGATTTCAGTTGGATGCTTACTATATATATATATATATATATATTAGCATATATAGTAGTAACGGTTACATCTTTTTTTTCCAGTTTTTCTTGGAAGTGGCTAATTATTTGAAATTGCAGATTTAGAATGAGTAGACGAAAATAAAGATAGACTGCTAGGAGAGCTAATATTAGAGGGGGAAATGGTGGCGAACCAGACTACGCAGCCATGATCGAGGTCATGGCGGCAGCGATCATGAATAGGGTTCCCGCTCCAGTGGTGGCTACGGTTGATGTTGGAGTTCCAGTGCCTAGAGCTGTAGAATTTGCAAAGTTATGCAAAGATTTTTCTTCATTGGGGGGAAAACAATTCAAGGTCGCTGAACCGGTTAAAGAAGTTCAGAGGTGGATGGATACCTGCTTTTAGATCTTTAGGGACTTGGGCATTGATAATGCAACAAAGAGGAAGCTTGCATCAAGGCAGTTAAAGGGCAGAGCAATGGACCGGTTAATTATGTCGCTTTCGCAACCAATTGGGGCATAATACCAATGAATGTCGGCACTTGAAGAGCTTGATAGAGGAACTCATCAGAAAGAATCAGCTTCAAAAGTATGTGAGAAATCCCCAAAATACCCAAACTGCCCAGAGGCAGAGTAATGCTACCAGTCATGTAACTGCCCGCATTTTACATATCGGAGGATCGTAAAATATTTTTATTTCATTCCCTGAGGGTTGGATCATTCTCATCTTTTGGTATGTTTCTTATGGGGATGTGAGACATGCCCATAATTTTTACCGATTTTGTTTGTGACCATTTCGCCCCAATCAGTCTTGTACATGGCATAACTTTTGACTTAGGTCGAATCAGAGGGTGAGACCTGTGCCAATTGATGATTACCTTTCCGTAGTGTGGTTACATTAAAGATTTGGCTCAACGGCTTGGGAGGAATCGCTATTTTAAGGTTTTCTAGTTGGTTGTCCAAGTTTAGTAAGCCATAATGGGCTGAATTGGAGAGGCCCATTAGTGGGCTGATGGGAGGGTATAATAAAGGAATGAGGGATATGGGAAATAGTTTAGTTTTTTATTTCCTCATTGGGTTGCCTTGTGCTCCTTCTTCCTCTAACACCTTTCCAATATTAAAAATCCAAATCTAAGGAGGGAAATCATAGATCTACACCATTGAAGGCTAGATCTACGACTATTGAAGCAAGGATTCATTGAATCAAGGTGTTTGGCGCGAGGTGCTTGTTGTCCGGATTCCTTTTTCATTGATCTTTGCAATTTTGGGAGAATCAGTGTGTGATACATCTCTCACATGAATGCAATGAAGTATATGAGTGTTTGTGCATGTTTTCATTAAATTCAAGTGTTTTTCCATAGATCTGTGCCATATTAAGTCCTAGTTGTCAAGGTTGGACATGCACATGTATCGTTGAATGACGAATGGATTTTATGCTAGAACTGGGGTTACCATTAGCCCTTGACATATGGCAAGGTTGGTCGTCATACGATTAATGATGGTATCAAAGCAGGATTGGCGGTGATAGCCGGAGTCAGTCATGGATGATTAGTTGTTATGTTTGTACCGTCTCATGTAGATTGACCAACGTCGAAGGAGATGTTCCTTGGGTGCTTGTCTGATATTGGTTTAGGCCTCTGGGGCTTGTGCTTGAGAGATGTTGAATTCGATTAGGATGGTTTACATGATATATATATATATATATAATCTGGATGTTATGAGTGCTTTATCATGATTGAATGGGTGTTCTGGTTTCCATGGATGAATGGTTGAATTGTTTATTGTAAAGGCTATCACTATCCGATGTGGGGAAGATAAGGTTAAGTTCTTCTCTGGTGTTGTGGGTAGATTAGTATGTTTATCTATCCTTTCTCATATACTATATTGTTGAAGTTTGTTAGCTGTTTTATCGCTCACTAAGACTGTTGTATGACTCAAGGTTTTATGTCTCCTCTTATTACCTTGGACTGTTCATCCGGTTGTGGATGGGCAGACTAAGTAGCAGGTTATAGGTGATTAGTGAGGACGATGCTGTTGTGCAGAGGCGAGTAGGAGGCTGACATGCCAGTTTTATTATAATCTAGTATTTCTGTTTGAGTGTTCTATGAGGGTTGTAGTGAGGTCTTATGTACAAACTTTGGTATCAGTTGAATAACCTTTCAGGATGTTGAGGAAGTTTCAAAAGTTTGCTATATGATGCTTCATTACTAGTACCTGTTGTATATGTTCTATTATATTTTATTCTTGCGTTGTGCGTTTTACGATAGGTTTCGATGTTGGCTAACTACTCTGATGATCATCCATAGTTGCCTGGCACACTTTTCAGCGTATTATTCCTCTTGTTTAGTGTAGGGGTTATGGGCAGTCGTCACAAGTCAACCTGGCTTTAGTGAAAAAGCTCAAGCTCCGGTTGACTCAAGACCGATAATCAACACAATTTCTGGAGGACCCCACCCAGCTGGAAGAAGCCGGGGGGACATAAGGTGCTTTAGAAGAAGAGAGCTGCCTAATCTTGAGCAATGAGCTTCCAATGCAGATGCCTAAAATTTCAGCTGAAGATGTGGTATTCAGAGATAGAGATTCTGATGGACTACATACGCCAACTGTTGATCCCATGGTGGTCACAGCCGTCCTTGGCCCTACGATTGTGAAAAGTGTGCTGGTTGACACGGAAGCCTCTGTTAATGTGCTTTTCATAAATGGATTCTAGAAAATTAATCTGTCGATGATGGATGTGAGGGCATGTGCGAGTAAAATCTATGGGTTCACTATACAGCCTAAACAACCCATTGGTGTAATCGATTTGCTCGTAGAATTGGAAAATGGAGAATGCAGTATCTATGGTGCAAACTTTTGTCTTAGTAGATGAGCTCTCTGCCTACAATGCCTTCCTCGGGAGACCAACCCTAAGAGGCTTCAAAGTCGCACTAGCTCTATGGTGCCTGACCATGAAATTTCCAACCTAGAATGGATTTGGTGTAATAAAGGGTGATCAGACCACTACAAGAGACTGCTATATGACAGAGATACAAGAGGTTAGGGAGAGTGCGCAGGCTCCGCTCCACATTCAGAACCTCCCGTTATAGAATCTATAGAGGAGTCCCTGCACTGGCAAGCACAGTGGAGCGCAAAAAGAAATTGATCCTAAAAAAGCCTGTGCAGGAGACAGAAGAGCGGCTCCAGCTGATATCACGATTCCTATTACTGTTAATTCAAAAGATCCAAACCGTGTGCTGAATATAGGATCTCAGTTGAGTCTAGAATTGAAGAGTCAGTTGATTATCTTTTTGAAGGCTAACTTAGATGTGTTGGCGTGGATCCATTCTGACATGTGTGGCATATCTCTGGATGTTGTAGTTCATAAGCTCAATACAGATCCACATGTTCCATCTGTCAAGTAGAAAAGGAAACCTAATAAGATTGTAACGGACTTCTGTATAGGGGCATAACCATAACATCGAAAACAAACCAATAATGTTAACTTTACATACCATAAGTTCGTTACAACCTCATAGTCGACAAGGCATTTGTGATACAAGTGTATTGTGAAACAAGTATAATATGCAAGTGCAGTGTGCAGATAAAAGGTACGACAAAGCTAAATAAAAGGCTGTAGTACAAAAAACAAGAACATTGTTCCATGCAATAAGATAAAGCACAATTCCATCATAGAGTCACAAGTCAATCACAGAGTCACAAGGTCAACAACATGAGCATAAAGTAGTAAGCGAGGACCGGCACTCGCATATACAACCGATCTAAATGTACCACAAAAAAGGAAACAGACTAAAACAAAAGCATGGAAATCACAAATACTACTTCTTTTTCTTCCCATCACCGAACCTTAAAAACTGCTTGATGGAGGAAGGGGGAGGTGTATCAACTGTCTGGCTTCCATCTTTCGCTTCCTTATCTACACAAGGACTCTAGGGGGAGGATAAGTTAATAATTCTTGGCTTATTCATAGTGCGCTTCACCCTGCGTTTCAAAGTAGACAAAGACTTATTATCCCAAATCTCATCCTCATCATTACTATAATCATAATCAGCAGCTTCCAAGTCAGATGCAGTAAGTAATGTTGTATCACTTAGGGAAGGAGTGATATGCAGGCTATCACCAGTTGACGCTAGGATCAAATCGATAGTAGCGGCCTGAATGGTGGTGGCACTAGTAGGAAGAAGAGGTAACGAGGGCAAACCTAGCACAAATGAATAGTGAGCACAAAATTCAACAATCCCGGGTGAAGAGATAAGATAATTCAAATCTGGTATGGTTTGATGAATATCAGTTTTACATGAGACTTGTGGGTCTATGAGCTCAACCTTATAATCATTTACATTCAAAGGAGAGTCGTCATTGTCTTTGCTATTCCCTACACACCGCTTGACACTATTTTCCTGGAAAACATGCTCCTCAGTAGGTTGAACTTCAGTAATGTTTTTATCAGTATGAATAAAATGAGAGTCTGTAGGAGGAGTTTGAGAATTCAAAGTCTCAACATGGGCAGGGCTGGATGGAGCATGGATAGCAGTAGCATCCGGGGCCTTCTCCCTGGAAGATTGAGCTCGCTCATCTATCAGTATCTTTCTGCCCTTGGCCAAAGCTCACGATCTTCTATTTCTAGGAGACTCTCCTGAAGGACTTCATCTTCTACACCACCAGAGTACACAAGCACTTAGTACCAAACGACAGCCAGAGTTCGTGGAAAGTCATCTTTCAAATAGCTTAAGCTTCCGCGATTCATGATGCTATAAGCATAAAATTAGAACAAAGTATCATCAACTTTAACCCTAGCATGTTCAAGAGCACTAATCAGTTTGGTTTTATCTTCTTCCATAACCTTAAGAGCTCTGCTCTAGGAAATAATCTTATCTTCAAGAACTGCCTTTTCTTGTGGATAAGAGGCCAAAGCTTGCTTTTCCAAAGCCAATTGAGATTCAGCAAGTTCTTAGGCAGATTGAGCTTCTTGAACTTGTTTTCTTACAGCTTCAAGCTCTCTTTTAAGTTTCTCATTTTTGGCTTCCGAGCTATTTACCCTAATATTTCCACCTTTTAAAGATGCAATTTCAGATTCTTCGGACTGATCATGCAAACCAGTCCAGCCTTGTCATTTTCCGAAGTTTCAATATGCTCAAGATGTAGCCAAATTTGTTCCACGGTTCTAATTGTTTGTCAGCTTTGCTTATGGCCATATCCAACCGTTTTTCAAGTTGACTCTTGGCAGTATCAAATTGGGTAAGCATGCAACTCTTTATAGTGCTCAACTCTTCGACTTCATCTCGCTTGTCATTTGGGTGCAAATCCAAATCGAAAAACATTCCTATGAGGTCCCAACCTCCAAATCGATCCCTAAGCTTCAAATTTTCGGGTGGAATTTTATAGGGAGGTCTGTCAAGGATCATCTGGATCTGACTTGAAGTCGGGATAATGGATTGAGAAGAAGTAAAGGGTTGCTCAGGAGGAACGGGTTATCATGATCTAAGAACTCAGTCGACTTATGACGCTTCAGAATCTCACCCGCGCCTCGTTCATCTCTGCTTATCTTCCTCTCTCCCTTCTTATAGTACTGCTCCTTGCCCTTATCACCTCTGTCAGATGCATCCGCATGATCAGGATTTCCCTTCCTCTGCTGATCAGTCAATGAAAGCTCGGAAGTGTGCTAAGACTTAGGACCTGAAGAATGTTGAGAATGCTTCGAGTGATAGGAAAAGCAAGACCGTAAAAGTCTCTGTGGGTCAATAGAACTGACCTGCTGAGAGAAGCTGTCCGATAACGAGTGTTTCATCCCAACATCTAAAAAAGGGAACAAAGCAAAGTTTTAGCACTTGAGTTGAAATATATATATATATATATATATAAGTTATAAGATCTATGGAAAACATAAGGAGCTTATGGCACCTATATTTTCTAATGCACGCCTAGTAATGAACCAATTTCAAGAGGGGTATCCAAATCAAGTGTTTTCCCAAGCAATTGAGCAAGTTCCCAAGCTTTTTCTGCATTAGACTTTGTGGCTGGAATTGCAGGGTTAGAAGTCATGGTGTTACCCTGACTAAGATCTTTAGTGGTGTCTAAATCACCTAAGCATCCGAAGGTGCCCGTAGAACCCTCTTCTTGAGTGACTGGGGCAATGGGATTCTCGGTAACTTTTTCAGAAATTGTTTCATTTCTTACACCAGTTTCGCCTTCCCCAATTTCCTCACCTTCACGATGAGGGGTATCTTCTTTGGTGACTGAAGGCAATGAAGATTTTAACATAGTTTTGCTACTACTTCCAAGATCTGAACATTTCTTCAAAGGAGTTTTTTTGGAGGAAGATTTTCCAGTAACACTTTTCTTATTAGCTGGGTGTTTCTCAAAAAACCGTGAGGGGTAAGGTAATTGATACTGATGGAGGAATCCTTCCGCAAGTAAGAACTTTCTGTTTCTCTCGGTCTCATCGATAGCCTTCAAAGAATCAATTAGGGTTTGGTCAAGAACGACACCTTGATGGAAGGAATCTCTGTAAAAGTAAAGGAGGAATTGAGAGTTAATGTTTAAAAAGAAAATAGAGAACTTCAAGCAAGAGTGGTTACCTCCTTCCATCCATCGACCATAAAAGTTACCAGTGCATCGAACATAAAAGTATTGATCCGGCAATCCTCTAACACTTTCTATTAAGCCGGTAATAATTCTGTAATACCCGCCTTCAACAAAGATAAAAGAGGGATGATCTGTCTTCCTCTTTTTAAAGACATATAAAGAGCAGATTTATTGAAATATAGGCGCTCGTTGTTTGACTCTCGTAAAAAGTACGTAAAGTCCCATTATAATATGATAGCCGTTGGGATGAAATTGGTATGGGGCAAGGGCCAAGCGCCGCAGAATTGATTCCAAATAAGGATTAAAATGGGGGACTGCTCCACTTATAAGCATATGGCGATTGACTGTAACATATCCGAAGGGTGGATGGTTAGGCAAATCAACCTTCCCCGGAAACTTAGCTTCATCTTCTGAAAATCCAAAATGAGCACACATTTGCTGGTATGAAACAAAATGGATTGTTGTTCTATGACTGTCAGAAGGTACTCTGTCAAGATCCCGAGGTTGGGGGAAATCTTGACTAATATTTGCTTCGGTGATAGCAGCTGGTGTGGTCCCAATAACCTGGGTGGAAGCTCCGGTCTCACTAGACATAGCTGGTTCTCCAAGGTTCTGGCACCTTTGTTTCCTAGTTATCATCCCTACCCGTGTAACTGGTTGCAGGTACGCACTCCCTAACTCTATAAGAATGATTTGCATAATTACACGAAGCAAGATTCAGGATCTACAATCAGTATGGGCTGGTTAACTAGCTCTAAGTTTTTCTTAAAAGATAACGTGTAAAAGCGACATACTCGTACAAGAAATAAATTAGGTTGACTACGAATAATTAAGTTAGAATAATCTTATGCAAGTATGTTGTTCAATCCGAGTGATAAGTCACATGGCATAGTTATTTTAATTTTTTTTTCACTAACCTATTGTCGGTATGAGCGCCTAACAATTGAATAATAAGCTCAAAAATGTGTGCAAGTGTTTGTTATTACAGATTAGCACTACAAGGAAAATTCAACAAACAATAGAGGCCTTAATGCTAGAAAACCTCCAAGAGATAGAAACATGCCAATCAAACTAGGTCGGGCATGAACGAACCAGACCTGGTCGGTCATGCACAACCCATGTGTAACAACCCGTATTTTTGAATAACATGTTATAACATAAATCAAGGCAGAATTAAACTGTAAAATCTGAATCAAGGGAAACAGGCTTTGCCATTGCGTTCGTCTCGGAAAAATACGCGAAATAGAGTCCGAGTTTTCGAAAATCGGAGTCTGTATGACCGAGATATGGCCTCGCGAAGTTTCACGAAAAAATTCAAATTCAAAACAGATTCAAATTTCAGAGAATTCGGGGTAGGCGGGAAAAATCCCGCCCAGACCAGGTCGACCTGGGGGTCGACTTGGGAGTCGACCTGGGGGGGGGGGGGCAGGTCGACTGGGGAGTCGACCCCAGGGTCGACCTGGGGGTCGACCTGCCTGGTCGGACCCAGGCAACCTGGTGCACCATTCTGGCTGTTTTGACCTGTTTTGTTGGCTAGTGACGGGATTTGATGGCTCTGATTGAATCTAGGGTTAATCCTATGGCTAATACTATCCTAATCTTCTATAAAAAGACCCCTAAACCTAGCCTAAATCACCATTATTCAATCCTACAACTAAACTATGTCAAATTTGTTCCTCTCATGGCCTCCACTCTCATGCTAAAATTCCTAAGTTTATTTCTATGAGAGATTGTGAGTTCATACAAGTGTTTTCAAGCTTGTATGAGTGTTCTTAGTTTGCATTCAAGTCAAGTTGCAACATTTCTATTTCAAAGCAAGGGTTTTTATTGATTTGGCTCAAGGGTTTTTCATTGGAGCTTTCATATTTGGGTCTTTTTGGTGATTGCATAAGGGCTTCGTCTCAATCTTTATAATAAATATTCATTTGTGTCTTCATAGCATTGTAAGCCCTTTTCTACTTTCTTTTTATTGAACTCTAAAGTTAAATTAACGATGCAAGTTTGGGGTTGATCATTATGATATGCAAGTTTGGGTTGATCATTATACACATGATATCATGTTATGCAAGTTAAACTTGATGTTGTGAGCATAAAGCTCCAAGCTTTATATTAAAGGTTGCATTTTGGCAACATGAAAGTTATCATATCCCTTATGATAACTTGCATGTGAGGCTAAATGCGAACTTCTAGCAACTTCTACATGTCATTTATCACCATGTATCACTCATATGCTAAGTTTGGTTTTATGCATGCTTTTGAAGCCTAATGATGCAATATGCAAGTATATGAACATATGTACATTTCATATGCCACCATGATAAACTTGTGGCTTCAACACCTTTTTGTCATGATTACGCCAAGTTCCCTATTTTATCCTTTATGCGTTGTTGCGACTATGTAAACGATGGGATTACGTTGGGGTTGGGTAACATTATGACATAAACATGGTTTTTATAACATAACGTGATATGTTAGCTTGTAATTATGTTTTGGAAACATAATGGACATGACACTTAGAAAATATGAGTGTGGCCAACTCGAGGTTGGGTTGAGTTTGTAGCATAAATCTACCCGGACCCGCCCGGCTTAACTAGTGGCTACAAACAATAGGACCCAATGTGAGAAGTTGGTCATGTTGTGCTCGAACCCGAGGTTAGACCAAGTTGTGGTGTAAAGCTAACCGGACCCGCCCGGCTTAACTAGTAACCACAACAAAGTCTAATGTGAGAGGTTAAAGCACATTAAGTTAATTAATTAATGCCTCCTGATTAGGGTTAAGTCATGGTCCACTTAATACTTAATCAATTTGGGCTTGATGGGTTAATCGGGGTTAAGTCATGAATCTTGGGTACACTTAACCAATTTAATCCACGTTTGGATCGGGTTAACCACATTTAACCCGTTAAGGAAACCCTAGTTGCGTGGTCCTTTTCAGCAGTAACCCTCTTAATAGTATCAAAAGACCCTAGGACTAGGCTAGGGTGGGGCACGATTACTGGGCTGACATGTACGCGACCAAAACGACGGCTGAGTAGCTACGCCGGTGTAGGTCCAGGCGGACTATGGTCGTGCACTTAGTCCGGAGTTGGAAAATCAAGCACGGGTACCAGTAGATCTAGACTGTGCATACTTGATTGGTGTCCGAGGTTGACACCCTAGGACTTGATACACCCTAGGGTGGACCTAGCGCAGTTTAACTACATTGCATGTTTGGGCCGTATGACACCGACACTTGACGAGTTAGGCTTATAGGGAGCCGATCAACTAGACCGTGTAGTTGGACCTTGATTTAGGTCACCTCATGATGTTGGGCCAAGCTTGGGCCAAGGGATCAACTCTTGTTTTTACTTGACATGTTAGAATGCTAGTACACCCGTGGTGCAAAACTTAACCTTGATTATGCGATGACACCTTTATCTATCTTGTTAGTTAATCATCATGCCAGTATGTTGTTATCCTTATGTTCATCTCAGCTTCTCATGTCAGTTAACTTTACTAGTTCATAGACAGATAGTAGTAGGGCTTACCAGTCTTTTTGACTGACCTGTTTTCTTTCGCCTCTTTTCTTCCGTTTCCCCCCTCAGGTTCTCAGGGTGGGAACATTGGAGCTTAGCTTGGATCTTTACAGCTTGCTTACCGGATTTGCTTATGTACGGTTTTGGACATTGAGCTAGCTATGGTTTATCACTTCACTTTGGGGATAGTACTTTATGTATTTCGGTTTTTCAGTTTATGCTTTTCTCTAGACTTTGTTTGTTGGAAAATAATGACCAAGTACTTTGTTGTAACTTAACTATGGTTTTGAAATGCTAGTTTTATCCGCTGCTTTACTACTCTGTTTTACTTATATGTTCTATCTTGTGATATCTGCATGCATGTTTACCTTGTTTAACGCCCTTCCAAAGCCAGTGTGCTTGCAAGAGTTACCCTGGCGGAGGTGGGTTGTTACATTTGGTATCAGAGCATAAGGTTTACAAGATTTGAGCAAAAGTGTTTTTGAAACTTACCTTTTGAAAAACTATTTTCAAAACCAATTAAGTGTTTTCCAAGAAAAGTCTAGTTATTTTAAAAAGGCTATTCCCCAAAAGCCATAGCACTATCCTTCGTTTCTTCGTTCTGAATCTATCTTTTTCTTTTTCAGTATGGCCGATCTTAACCTTCCCGAGGGAGTAACCATTCCCGGATGGTTCCGGAGATACTTGGAAGCTAGGGCCAACGATGTGGGCCCAGCAAATACCCCCAATATAACCGAGGTTCCTCCTCCTCCTCCTCCTCAGAATCCGCAAGCAGATTTCGCTAAGATTTGCAAAGACTTTAAGGCGATGGGTGGCAAGAACTTTATTGGCACGGAGACTTTTGTGGAGGCAAGAAATTGGTTGAAAGAAACTGAAGATCTCTTCGCCATCTTTGATGTGCAAGATCATAGAAAGGTTTTATTGGCAGCATGGTTATTTAAAGAAGAAGCTGCTTATTAGTGGGAGGTCACCAATGCTACGAGGCCTATAGAGACTTGGGCCAACTTTAGGACAAGATTTGGGCTTAAGTTTCTATCATCAGCTGAGGTGAATCTGCAATTGGAGAAGTTTATATCTTTGAAGCAAGGGGACATGACCGTGAGGGAGTATGTGAATGAGTTTAACAAGCTCGTCCGATTCGGTTTGGACATGGTTAATACTCCCCAAAAGAAGGCTTTACGCTTTGCACGAGGGTTGAATGAGCCATTACAAGGTTTAGCCCTATCTCATATACCCATGGGGGCCACTTTTGAAGGACTAGTAGACATGGCATTGCTTCAAGGAGACGATAAGAATGGCAAGAAGGAAGTTAAGGCTAATGAGACTCAAGCCAAGAAGACAGACACCAAGTGGGGAGGAAATCAGAGCAATCAGAACAACAAAAACAACAAGAACAACAAGGGCAACAAGGCCAGGGCGAAGGACCCAAGAAAATCCAACTACTGTGGGATTGTTGGGCACATAGCTAAAGACTGTAGAAAGAAGAAGAGGAAGGCGGGCGAGTGCTTTCATTGTGGAGAGGCTGGACATTTAGTAAGGATTGCCCCAAGAAGCAAGGACAAGGGCAAGGGTAGAATCAGCGTGTAGGATCTTTTGGAGGGCAAGTGCATGCTCTCAACGCTGCTCCAGTTCAGGATCGAGGTAGTATTTCTGTAGAAAGTCTTGTTTATATTTCTGATTATCCTGTTCGCACCTTATTTGATTCTGGCGCATCGCATAGTTTTATCTCTTCTGACATTGTTGAAAGTTTGCACCTAAGTACTAGCCTAGTTGAGGATCCCGTTTGTGTTTCAAATCCAATTGGGGGTTCCGCCCATCTATCTATGATTTGTGTGGATTTGAAGATTTCTATCTTGACCGTAGAATTCACGTGTAATGCTTATGTTCTCGGGTTCACGGGATATGGGTTGATCTTGGGCATGGATTGGTTGTCCAGTTTTGGAGCCATCCTCGATTGTGAGCATAGGGTAGTGAGGCTCATGACTCGCCTCGGCAATACCCTAGAAATTTCTTGTAACCCTAGAGGTCCCGTCATGTTATGTTATCTTGAATCTCTCGACTCGTCTATCGATGATCTACAATCTGTAAGGGTGGTCCGAGACTATCCTGATGTCTTTGAAGAAGTTAAGGGGTTACCCCCTAAACGAGAGATAGATTTCCGCATTTACCTAGTTGATAATGCCAAGCCAGTATCATTGCCTGTTAGGCACATGGCCCCACGTGAAAGGAGAGAGCTCAGTAAGCAAATCAAGGAGCTGCTTGAGAAGGGTTTCATTAGACGAAGCATTTTGAATGGGGTGCTCCGGTGGTATTCGCTACTAAGGCGGATGGTTCGCTTCGTCTATGTGTTGATTATCGAGAGTTGAACAAACTGACAAAGAAGAATAGGCACCCTTTACCGAGGATTGATGATCTCTTTGATCAGCTGGTTGGTGCTTCTGTTTTCTCTCAGCTCGATCTAGCCACCGGATTCCATCAGCTTAGAGTGGCTGAGGATAGCATCGATAAGACTGTGTTTAGGACTCTGGATGGATTCTTTGAATGGCTTGTCATGCCATTCGGATTGACTAACGCACCCGCCTACTTCGTAGATTTGATGAGTAGGGTGTTCAGGGAATTCCTTAACAAGTTCGTGGTTTTCTTCGTGGATGATATTCTGATCTTCTCAAAGGATGAGGAAGAGCATGCTAGGCATCTGAAGGAAGTGATGGATACGCTTAGAGCGCATCAGTTGAAAGCCAAGTTCTCCAAATGTCATTTTTGGAGAAGGGAAGTTCGGTTTCTTGGACATATAGTTTCTAAGCAAGGCATAGCGGTGGATCCCGCGAAAGTGGTTGTGGTTCAAGATTGGAAGACTCCTAGGAATGCAACTGAAGTAAGAAGCTTTCTCGGTCTGGTGGGCTACTATAGGAAGTTCATCAGGGACTTCGCTAAGATTTCGGCCCCTCTTACTAAGTTGACGAAGAAGAACTTAGTCTTTGCATGGGACTTGGAGTGTGAGCTTGCTTTTCAAAAGCTCAAAAGAGCCCTTACCTCAGCTCCAGTTTTGGCATTACCCGATAGTGGTAAGATGTTTACCGTATACACCGATGCATGTGGAACGGGGTTAGGAGCTGTTCTGATGCAAGAGGGAAGAGTGATATGTTATGGGGGTAGGCAACTTAAAGTTCATGTGAAGAACTATCCCACTCATGATTTGGAGTTAGCGGCGATCGTCTTTGCACTCAAATCCTGGCGCCACTATCTTCTAGGCGAAAGGTTTGAGTTGTATACTGATCACAAGTCACTCAAATACCTCTTCTCGCAAAAAGATCTGAATCTAAGGCAGCAAAAGTGGATGGAATTCTTGGCATCTTACGACTTCGAGATAGCTTATACCCCTGGCAAGGGTAATGTTGTGGCAGATGCACTAAGCAGAAGGAGATTGACTTTGAGCCCCTTGTTCATTGAGATGAAGAACTTGGAATTCTTGGCAACCTTTGATTTCACGACGGCTGTTGAGTCGATGACGGGTTCATTAGCATCCCTTGAGCTTAGACCCACACTTCTTGATCAAGTTGGGGCTTCGCAGAAGGAAGATCCACAGATAGTCGAAGTCATGGACAGGTTAATTCGTGGTGAAACGTCTAGTCACCTTGCCAGATATACTATTGATGATAAAGGATGGCTAAGGCGTGATGGGAGATTATGTGTTCCTCGAGTGGGAGATTTAGTCCATAGAGTTCTTGAAGAAGCGCATCACTCGAAGATGACTATACATCCAGGAGGGGATAAGATGTATAGGGATATGAAGCGCATTTTCTTCTGGGATGGAATGAAGAAGGATGTGGCAGAGTATGTTTCAAAGTGCATGGTGTGCCAACAAGTGAAAGCCGAGTCAAAGAAACCAGGTGGGCTATTACATCCATTGGAGGTCCCGCAATGGAAGTGGGAGAGTATTTCTATGGATTTCGTGGATGGATTGCCTAGGTCAAGGAGAGGGAACACGAGCATATGGGTCGTAGTTGAAAGACTTACGAAGAGTGCTCACTTCATTCCAGTAAAAAGCAAGAGGACCGCAGCATGGCTAGCATCTATTTATCTTCGGGAGATAGTGCGGTTGCATGGAGTTCCTTCTAGCATAGTTAGCGATCGTGACCCAATTTTCACTAGCCAGTTCTGGAACAGTTTGCAAGAAGCGATGGGTACGCGATTGAATTTGAGTACAGCCTATCATCCCCAGACGGATGGCCAAACCGAAAGGGTGAATAGAGTGCTAGAAGATCTCTTGAGGCTTTGTGTTCTCGACTTCGGTGGTACTTGGGAAGACCACCTTCCTCTTGTAGAGTTTGCGTATAATAATAGCTATCAAGCCAGCATAGGAATGGCACCATTTGAAGCTTTGTATGGGAGGCCGTGTAGGTCACCATCTTGTTGGTGGGAGACAACAGATAGACTTATACTTGGGCCCGATATGATACGGGACACATCCGAGAAAGTTGAATTAGTGAGAAGAAGGATGAAAGCGGCCCAAGATAGACAGAAATCCTATGCTGACAAGCGAAGGGCAGATTTGGAATTCGAAGTGGGAGACATGGTTTTCGTGAAGGTTTCTCCTTTGCGCAATGTGGTACGTTTTGGAGCAGTTGGGAAGCTGGCACCAAGGTTCGTAGGAACCTTCCCTATCATAGAGAGAACTGGAAAGATGGCCTATAAGGTGGAATTGCCCGAGAAGCTAGCCGGAGTGCATAATGTCTTTCATGTCTCGCATCTCCGAAAGTGCCTACATGAGTCCGCTGAGGTGGTTGAACCAAGCATTCTTTAAGACATTGAGGTAGAGAAAGAAGCAACCTTGAGAAAGGCTCCGATTCGTATCTTGGGAATAGAGATCAAGAAACTAAGGAATCGAGAAGTCAAATTGGTGAAAGTTCAGTGGGGTGAAGCCGACGAAGATGCAACTTGGGAAACCGAGGAGAAGATGCATGGGCTTTATCCATTTCTTTTTGAGGGTACATTCTCGATCTCTTTTCCTAATTAGCATATCTTTCTTTTTATCCGCGTTTATCCTGTTTAGCTTATTATCTCGTTAAACTTGTCATGAGAACCTTAGGTAGGAACCCTTTGGATGAAACATGTATTTGAAACATGTTATGCTTAATGGTTGCAAGTGGTTGCAAGTGTTTGCACGTGGATACTCGTGGATGCATGATACACATTAGGCACTAAGATCGGCTCACACACTTTCATGTTGCATATGCATGAGTGCTTATACTTATTCATGGGTGAAACTTGCTATGCTATCACGTGGATGTTGCATATGGATGAATGTTATGTGCACTCATGTAGAGATTATAAATTATGTTAGGAATTTGCGTACATATGGACTCATTTCACTAACATATTTTGCATTAAGGAGGTTTACTGTATCAGTAACCACCTGATTTTCGCATAAGATAAGTACATATACACACACCTTTGCATATGATCATACAGCATTTAGAATCCTTCAAGGACAATGACTGCACGTGGATGGTGTTTTGAGTAGATGGATGATGGATGGTAGGATACGTTCTTCCTAACTTGGAGATTTCGGGGACGAAATCCTTTAAGGAGGGGAGAATGTAACAACCCGTATTTTTGAATAACATGTTATAACATAAATCAAGGCAGAATTAAACTGTAAAATCTGAATCAAGGGAAACGGGCTGTGCCATTGCGTTCGTCTCGGAAAAATACGCGAAATAGAGTCCGAGTTTTCGAAAATCGGAGTCCGTATGACCGAGATATGGCCTCGCGAAGTTTCAAGAAAAAATTCAAATTCAAAACAGATTCAAATTTCAGAGAATTCGGGGTAGGCGGGAAAAATCCCGCCCAGACCAGGTCGACCTGGGGGTCGACTTGGGAGTCGACCTGGGGGGGGGGGGCAGGTCGACTGGGGAGTCGACCCCAGGGTCGACCTGGGGGTCGACCTGCCTGGTCGGACCCAGGCAACCTGGTGCACCATTCTGGCTGTTTTGACCTGTTTTGTTGGCTAGTGACGGGATTTGATGGCTCTGATTGAATCTAGGGTTAATCCTATGGCTAATACTATCCTAATCTTCTATAAAAAGACCCCTAAACCTAGCCTAAATCACCATTATTCAATCCTACAACTAAACTATGTCAAATTTGTTCCTCTCATGGCCTCCACTCTCATGCTAAAATTCCTAAGTTTATTTCTATGAGAGATTGTGAGTTCATACAAGTGTTTTCAAGCTTGTATGAGTGTTCTTAGTTTGCATTCAAGTCAAGTTGCAACATTTCTATTTCAAAGCAAGGGTTTTTATTGATTTGGCTCAAGGGTTTTTCATTGGAGCTTTCATATTTGGGTCTTTTTGGTGATTGCATAAGGGCTTCGTCTCAATCTTTATAATAAATATTCATTTGTGTCTTCATAGCATTGTAAGCCCTTTTCTACTTTCTTTTTATTGAACTCTAAAGTTAAATTAATGATGCAAGTTTGGGGTTGATCATTATGATATGCAAGTTTGGGTTGATCATTATACACATGATATCATGTTATGCAAGTTAAACTTGATGTTGTGAGCATAAAGCTCCAAGCTTTATATTAAAGGTTGCATTTTGGCAACATGAAAGTTATCATATCCCTTATGATAACTTGCATGTGAGGCTAAATGCGAACTTCTAGCAACTTCTACATGTCATTTATCACCATGTATCACTCATATGCTAAGTTTGGTTTTATGCATGCTTTTGAAGCCTAATGATGCAATATGCAAGTATATGAACATATGTACATTTCATATGCCACCATGATAAACTTGTGGCTTCAACACCTTTTTGTCATGATTACGCCAAGTTCTCTATTTTATCCTTTATGCGTTGTTGCGACTATGTAAACGATGGGATTACGTTGGGGTTGGGTAACATTATGACATAAACATGGTTTTTATAACATAACGTGATATGTTAGCTTGTAATTATGTTTTGGAAACATAATGGACAAGGCACTTAGAAAATATGAGTGTGGCCAACTCGAGGTTGGGTTGAGTTTGTAGCATAAATCTACCCGGACCCGCCCGGCTTAACTAGTGGCTACAAACAATAGGACCCAATGTGAGAAGTTGGTCATGTTGTGCTCGAACCCGAGGTTAGACCAAGTTGTGGTGTAAAGCTACCCGGACCCGCCCGGCTTAACTAGTAACCACAACAAAGTCTAATGTGAGAGGTTAAAGCACATTAAGTTAATTAATTAATGCCTCCTGATTAGGGTTAAGTCATGGTCCACTTAATACTTAATCAATTTGGGCTTGATGGGTTAATCGGGGTTAAGTCATGAATCTTGGGTACACTTAACCAATTTAATCCACGTTTGGATCGGGTTAACCACATTTAACCCGTTAAGAAAACCCTAGTTGCGTGGTCCTTTTCAGCAGTAACCCTCTTGATAGTATCAAAAGACCCTAGGACTAGGCTAGGGTGGGGCACGATTACTGGGCTGACATGTAAGCGACCAAAACGACGGCTGAGTAGGTACGCCGGTGTAGGTCCAGGCGGACTATGGTCGTGCACTTAGTCCGGAGTTGGAAAATCAGGCACGGGTACCAGTAGATCTAGACTGTGCATACTTGATTGGTGTCCGAGGTTGACACCCTAGGACTTGATACACCCTAGAGTGGACCTAGCGCAGTTTAACTACATTGCATGTTTGGGCCGTATGACACCGACACTTGACGAGTTAGGCTTATAGGGAGCCGATCAACTAGACCGTGTAGTTGGACCTTGATTTAGGTTACCTCATGATGTTGGGCCAAGCTTGGGCCAAGGGATCAACTCTTGTTTTTACTTGACATGTTAGAATGCTAGTACACCCGTGGTGCAAAACTTAACCTTGATTATGCGATGACACCTTTATCTATCTTGTTAGTTAATCATCATGCCAGTATGTTGTTATCCTTATGTTCATCTCAGCTTCTCATGCCAGTTAACTTTACTAGTTCATAGACAGATAGTAGTAGGGCTTACCAGTCTTTTTGACTGACCTGTTTTTTTTCGCCTCTTTTCTTCCGTTCCCCCCCCCCTCAGGTTCTCAGGGTGGGAACATTGGAGCTTAGCTTGGATCTTTACAGCTTGCTTACTGGATTTGCTCATGTACGGTTTTGGACATTGAGCTAGCTATGGTTTATCACTTCACTTTGGGGATAGTACTTTATGTATTTCGGTTTTTCAGTTTACGCTTTTCTCTAGACTTTGTTTGTTGGAAAATAATGACCAAGTACTTTGTTGTAACTTAACTATGGTTTTGAAATGCTAGTTTTATCCGCTGCTTTACTACTCTGTTTTACTTATATGTTCTGTCTTGTGATATCTGCATGCATGTTTACCTTGTTTAACGCCCCTCCAAAGCCAGTGTGCTTGCAAGAGTTACCCTGCGGAGGTGGGGTGTTACACCATGCCTAGTCGTACATGAAGGATCCTGGTCTGGTCGTGCATGCTCAATCTAATCCTGGTCGTGCATGTTCAATCAAGTTCTAGTCATGCATGGTTAACTCAAATCGGTCGTGCATGTTCAATCAAGTTCCTGTCATGCATGGTCAACTCGAATTAGTCGTGTATGCTCAACTCAAGATGGTCGCTCTTGCTCGACCAGGGAAGGGTCGTACGTGATCGACCAACCTATGCTAAGTCGAGCATGAGCGACCGTAGTGGTCGAGCAAGAGTACCAAGGGACTGCAAGACCAAAAGCTTCCACACTGAGTATGGAACCCAAAAAAATGCGACAAACATTTATTCAAGTGCTGATCAACACGTGCAAAGTTCTAAGCTACTCGTAACGATGAGGAGAAGCACAATTTTGCCAAAACTCAAATCTAGATTGCAAACGTGAACTGCTAGACTTTTTGAAACATATAAATGCAAAGTCAAGCATGAAACCAGGAATTCTTTGCACTACAAAGAAGTGGAAACAAGTGAAATTTCAAGGTCTCATGTCTCAAGCATTTCGGAAAACAACTATGTGCATTCAATTCAAATCAGAAATTCAAAGGATCCTGTGTGATTCGAAATCCCCAATCACTCACAAAAAACCTCAAACCAAATCCAATCTATTCTTGAACTCCTAACCATTACATTCCCAGAAGTCATTCAATACCCAACTCGATCTGAAACCGCAAGCATTACAAATCCAATTCAGGGAAAAGCTAATTACCTGTGTAAAATCGCAACGCTTCAGATCTGTAGTGGTTATTTCGATTCAACTTGAGAATAATTGGCTTTTGCAGCAGGATTAATTTCCAACGATGCTTTGAATCTAGAAGAAGTTGTATTGGTAGAACTTTACTGGAGAAGCCAAGCACGGTGACGAGTTAAAGGGATGATGTGATTGAAGTCTGAGAGGAATCAAATCGAGTTGAGGAATTTTCTAGAATGATGTCGCCATTAACGTGTTTTCTTCAGAGAAAATTTCAGAAAACAAAGTGAAAAGAAGGAACACGAAGAGATAGAATGTGTAAAAGATTAAATAGCTCGATCAACCGGAATAACATGTCAGCTTGAACCCTAGGTACTTGCTCGACCACATCGGTGTGTAGACCTGATCAGATATTCTTGAACGACCCCAAGTATGAGCGACCCGAGGCTCGCTTGAACATGTATAGGTGCGAATGACCTTAAGCTCAACCAACCCTGATGTGAAAGAGCGACCCCTGGCTACGTGTAATCATCCCATGAGAGAATATATTTAATCTAACAAACTGTGCTTCGTTCAATTATTTTGAATCTTATAATTCTTTACAAATTAAAAATTACTAACTTTGAGGGGTAAATGTTTATCCATCAAAAATTATATGCATATTGATGAATTGAGAGGTTAGTCGCTCAGGGCATGATTCACCGTTCAACGTACAGGTCGCTCGCACTTAGTCTAATCACCCAGTCGTTCATTCAATAACATGGAACAAGCTTCATACTGATCCGCACAACTGCAATGTTCAAACACTAGGGTCGGTCGCTCATTCTTTATCCTGGTCATTCACTCATGTTGACCTGGTCAGTCGTTCATATCTCGTGGGAAAGTAACCTAAGAAACCAAGGGGTCGCTCGTACATCCTCTGCCTGCTCGCATACTACAACCATGATCGATCGTCCATTCCCTGGTCGAACACCGCTACATCGTTCAGACATCACCTATATATCAAGCAGAGAAGGACATATGTTAGTACCTGGTTGGTCGCTCTCACAGCTACCCTGCAGCTCTGGTTGATCGCTCATACACTCACCGATCGGTTGGTCGCACACCCCTTGCTCGACCGGTCGAAACAACTGGAAACAGTTGTCTACATCTATTGACAACTGGCAGTGGAATTTCTGTAATTACTCGCGCTCGACTAGAAACATGCATATATGGATTTCAGCCCATTTCTTCATGGAAGCTCCCCTATAAATAGGCCATGGCTTCCACCATTAAAGGGATCGATTCCTTGGAACCATGAAGTGCTGCCAGATCCTTCCTACCGCCATTCCTAAGCAATCTACCTTCATTCATCATCTCTATTTGAAGATCTACCATCAAATCAGCCATGACTTCCATTGAGATCATCCAAGTGATCAAGAGATTGAAGATCCTCCTTCATCCTCCTTGTATTCGATGACATTCCACCATTTCTCTGCTGATCCTACCATTTCTCCATTGATTTGCATAGATCTAAGCGAGATTTACTTGTAATAAGAGAAGATGAATATACAAAGATGGATTCCATGCCTTGTAAACATTAATGTCATAATAAAAATCCTTGCCAAAGTGGATGTAGGTCTACCTTAGATCGAACCAATATAAATTTTCTTGTCTTTTATTTTGCTTTTTAGTGATCGTGGCTCTATTATCTTAAATCTAACCGTTTGGTGAAGTGCTTTCAAAGCACCTTTGGTGTTGACACCATTTTTGGTTAAAACAGTTGTAACGACCTGAATTTTTGACCATTCGAATCGACAATGATCCTCGCATGTCGACTTAAACAAATCTAAAATACAGATAGTTATTGGGATTAATATAAAAAAAGAAGAAAGAAGAAAGAAGAAAAACAATCACCGAATATCACAGTGGAAGGACAAAATATAATAAATAAATAACAGTTCATGAAGTTGTTAAAAACATACATTTGATTATATTTTACAACAGCTATCAGAGTTAATCATCATAAACATACCAATATTTGCAGTGAAATAAGTAATAATAAATACGACTGTTGAACTCCATCTTCATCTCCATAATGGCATCTTCAATAACTGAAAAACTCAGACTGACCAGAGCACAAATGAGAAGACAAAAATACTTGGATCAGAACTAAAATATTCTCATATCAGTTAAATCAAATATTTTATTTAGGTATGAGTGGGTTTAATCACTCACCTTTGGTTCTGAATGTGTTTGAAATCCAAAATAATCCCCAAAATTTAACTGTCTCAGAATCTATCCAAATCTGTGCCATCGCAAAGAGCTCGTCGATACGATTCCAATGCAGCAAACCGCGTGTAAAACTGAATTCGTTTGTAAAAGTTATATAGGTTTGAACATTTGCAATTCAAATTATATATAAAAATATAAAAAAACAATTCTCGCCACTAAAATCCTGACACGTCAGCTCCCCCCCTTAAGCCCTTTCTTAAACATCGTGTAACATCTTCTGCTTATTAACGAACCCAAAAACGATCAAATTTTTTATTAATGTCGCTCCTCATATCAACGATCGGATCACGATCCGATTACATCGTTTGGTGCGCCATCATGAACTCCGCCAACGCCCAGAATCTGGCCATCTCTAGTCAGTCAACTTCGCCAGAAGACCCCTATTACCGTCGCATGCAACTGGCTCAAAATCTCACCAGATAGTCAACTGAAAAATGATCAAGCCTATGGATTCGAAGCCCTCATGAAAATCTACACTTTTGATGTTGGAGCTTCGTCGAATCATTGCAGGGATTGAGTGAATTTAGCAAGAATAATTCAAAATTTTCTGGCCATTAAAATTAAAAGGACGGCTGCCTGAATAATTAGGGTTTTGGGAAATTATTTTATTAATTTATCATTTTGCGTGTTATAAAGCCAAAAACGGACCTGAGTCCAAATTAGGCCTGCTTACTGCCTAACAATATGTTTTAACGCCTTCTGAATGCAATGAAATAGGTTTCAAAGCCCAATTCCAATGTCTCTAACAGTTTCTTCTAAAACTTGATTATTTAATTGAATTGTACACACAAACTTCTACACGTTTTAATCTCTTACGATCAAACTAAAATTCTGATGGCTATTAAATTTTAGATTATATTATAATTTACAATTCTCGATCCAAAAAAAATAATTTTATCAAATTCTAAGATCGTTTGTAATACTGTAAATTTTTAACCAGATTAATATATTAAAATATATAGTTTTTGTTTGTTTACCGTTAAATTGAATTTTAAAGGTTTATTAATTTCATATAAATCAAACAAAATTTCAAATTAACAATATAAATCAAATTTCATTTAATTTGAATTTCATTCTTGATTATTAACCAAATTCAATTCAAATTTAATTATTAAATTAAATAATTTATTTCATTCAAATAATTTTATATTTATTACAACTCTTAGTATTTATAGGTATAAACTTAATTAAAATTTTATTTTCAAACGATACGAGTTACTATTGTCAATATAAATTTAATTTTACTACATAAACAGTTTAATTTAGTTTACAGGTAAATTTACAAAATTTAATCACAACTTTTTTTATAACCATAAATATACAAAAATCATACTAAATTTAATAACTTAAATATTTGAAAAATACGGGTTGTTACAATAGTTATTGTACTACAGTTTTTATATTGCACTTCTATTATTTCCCCGTTTATAACAACCCTTACCTCTACTAGATTTTTTCAACGTCTTTCTACCGCACAATAGTCATCTAGAACACGTTGTTGACACCACTTGCCAATCTCCTTTACTAGTAACTTCTCCTTTCTTTCGTGATCCTTATGATCTCCACAAAACACACAATCGATAAAGCTATATAGTGAACGTAGGTATAGATTGTCGAACCGCTATAAAAATATTATCTTTTCTTGTTCTATTTTTATTTGTTTTATTATTATATGCTAGATCTATTCCATATACGATTAAATCAACTTATTTTTGAATGTTGATTCACTTTTTGCGTTAACATTTTAAAGTTTTCATTGATATATGAAACTATAGTATAGATTCAGCTCCCAACTTTGAATTAGATAGATCCAAATGTTAGATTCCAAAGAAACTCAGTAGCTTGTTGCTTGTAATCCATGCCCCAAGAATATTAGGAAAGGTTGCTGGAGTTGTAGTTAGAGATGATAAAGGGAATGCTTACCAAACTTAAATAGCAGTTAATAAGCTACACCAGGATCCTTACTCAACAGGAAGTAGTGACCAAAGAATATTTTAATAAGACGATCCATGAACTAAACCAGAAAATGAAGGATTGCAAAAGAGCCTTGACATAACCGCTGGATCCGTTGCTCGATCTACACCCCTAAACCATTAAAAAAGTAGTACAGAGACATCATTAGGGGAAGAACAAGAGAATTCTTCTGCTTCTAGTCAAAATAAATGGGATGGAAAGAAAAGCAGAAGGTATGAGCATTTGTAGTTGCTTAAAAATTAGCAGCATGAATAAGGAGAATTCACGCACTAAGTGAACCACCCGATATCAAGTAGTTTTCCTTAAGCACTGAGAGGAATCTAGTGAAAGATAACCCTCCAAACATGGATGTTATGGTCTAGTTAATTGAAGAGCTTGATATAGATTTAAAAAAAAGTAGATAAAGTAGGTAGAAAAGACAAATGATATAAAGTGAATCCTCAAAAAGAGATTGATCTTTAAGTAGAAGAGTTAGAAATGCATCGTATCGAAGTTAGGAGAACAAAATAAATAAAGGTTTTTCATTTAAAAAAAATTGATACCAAGAGGATCCACTCGTTACCATGACCTCAATTTTGTATTTTAAGCCGAAATGCTTTCTTCATAACCTATGGGCTAACACTTCGACTTTGTTCAACATAGGCCCTTGGATCTGTTATGAGCATGTTAGCCATATATAAAATCACATCCAAAAATCATTCTTCGTATGCTTGAAACAAGCATAATACAATTAATGGTACTTTTATCAAAACCAATATCAATTATAAAATGATTAAATTTCTTGTAGCATTGCCCACATGATTATTTCAAACCAAATAATGTGTAACATCCCGGGTTTTTACTGACTTTGTTAAACAATAATTATTGATTATATCAATGAATAATTAAAATTAATTGAAGTTAATACTTGAGAAAATTTAAATTAATCTTTTAATTTAAGATTCATATTTATATGTATGTATGTATATGTGTATATATATTAAGTTGTTATTTAATATATGTATATATGTAAAATAAGAGAGTAAGTAATATTTTAACTTTTGTTTTACATTTTTATTGGATAGTTAACTTAAATAAAAATAAACAACTTAAGAAAAATATTTGCATTACTTCATATGTAAGAAACAAAAGGGACATATGCAAGTTTTAACCTTTTGTACTTAAGATTTATATTCATTATTGAAATAACTTGCTTTGTATTCAGATGTACCATTCAAATCATTGTAGTAAGTAAACAATATAACTATGGAAAACTTGAAAACTAAGTAGACATTAAAAATTGTTGTGCATGAGTTATACAACAAGTATGTACTGCTATATCAGTAACCATATGCTAAAATATGTATGAAAAAATCAAGACGACTAGCGCATTCTTTTCAAGCTGAAAGGAAATAGCTTTTACATGTGTTGCACAGTATGGTCGCTCACATATAGTTGGGAGAAATCAAAATATATTCAAATTAGACTAGCAACTAAGCAAAGTTCTGTCGGAGAATGGAGATTTGATGACAACAACCTTATTTCAATTATCATTGATTATAAAATATATACTAACATTTCTGTCTAGAATATATATACATATATATGCAGGATTTGCATAAGGGAATTAATACCGAAGACTGTACAGTTTTAGAGTTTCAAGAGATTCAGAATTCAGATAAGAGTCAAGACTCATGAATAATCAAGATATGAAGAGTTCAAGACAAATAAAGTAATAGAGTCTAGTTTAAATGTAAGACTCTGAATAGCAGTCCAGGTTCAAATTCAAATTCTATTTTCTTGAATTTGATTTTCAAATTTCAAATTTTTTTCTGTCTTACTTATGATTTCAAAGACAAGTTTTAAAGTTTATATAAGTTTATGTATATTTATATAATTATATACTTTTATAGTTTTATATTTATACAGTTTTAAACCTTATAAATTTATAAATATATTTATATAATATATATTTATATTTTCATATGATTTTTATACTTTAGAATACTCTTTTATATCACTAAGTTTTAATTCTAGAATTTCCAGAATAGTATATATATATTTAAACACTTGGAAAACAATCAAAATTCAAATTTTACACAAGGCTATGTCGACATACATAATTCTATGTCAACATACAACTGTCGCTTTTTCAATTTTAAAAGGAAGTGTCCTTTCACTATTTGTATTGTTCCAGAAGCATTGCAACCTTTCAAATCTTATAAATAGGGATTGAATTTGAATTTTTAACCATTCTTCTTCTCCACCTTCACCCTTTTTCATCCCCCCATTATATTTCATATTTTATTGATTTCTACATTTCTATTCTGCTGATTTCTATTCTAATTACATAAAACTTTTTATCTTTTCACTCTCTACTCATTACTCTCTGAATTGAAGTGATATTAAAGAGTTATAAGGCTATTGTAACCATTTGGGATTGTTTGGGAAAGGGTGTGTTTCATTTAGCCGTGAAATCAAGGAAAGGGAGCGGTGTTAACCTTGTTTCCGTGAAATCGAGGGGATTGTACTTGATCAAGTGTGTTTGGAGCAGTGTTAATCTTGTAGCTGGGAAATCAAGGGGATTGTACTTGGATATTGATATAGTAATAAAGCTCTCTGCAATCAAGCGTTGCATGGGACTGGGCGTAGGAGTAATCCGAACCAGTATAAAATCTGGTGTGTTCTTTCCTTTTTTGCATTTTATTTTTGTTTAATTCTGTGTTTATGTTTGATTCTATTTCTATGATCATCTCAGTTGTGTGTGATTCATATAGTAGATCATATAAGATTTAGATTTTCTTAAATTCCTTGAAAAAATTCACCCCCTCTAGTGTTAGTCTTGCCTTATGATCCGTATTCTGCATTCCCTAACAATTGGTATTGGAGCAAGGTTTTTCAAAAAGTTCATAATATGATTTTTGAAAATATCAAATGGCAACCAACACTAGTAATAATTGTTCTTTTGTAGAGGGACAATTCACTGTTAGACCACCACTTTTTAATGGTAGTAATAATTCATATTTGGCATGTAGAATGAAAATATATTTACAGTTAGTAGGATTAGACACAAGGAATATCACACAGACTGAATATGTAGAACGCACAACTAATTTTGCACAATGGACTAATGAACAAAAGGCTGCTGCACAAAGCAATTCTAAAGCCATGAATATGTTATTCTGTTCATTAGATAGAAATGAATATAATAGAGTGTCAGTTTGTAAATCTACTTATAAAATTTGGAGGACTTTACAAGTTACTTGTAACACCCCACGTCCATTAATGTCACTCACAAAGGGAATGCATTAACTTCCATGGAGGTTTTAAGTGAATATAGAACAGAAAAATTACAACAAGACAGATAATAAGTAGTACTTGGAAATCTAAAACTTTATTTTATTGCAGCGGAAATTAAACATGTTTGTTACATCATAAAACCATAAATCAGAGTTAAGTACAATATCCATCTTGATAAAAGGAAATACATAACCCCATTACATAAATAGCCATTAAAGAAGATAACAAGCTGGACTTTACTTCAGCGGTCCAAGCTTTCCAAAGAGAGATGAAGCAATCCAATCAAACTCCACTAGAGCTAGGCCCAACCTGAGGACCTGGAGGGGGAAAAAGGATAGAAATGGAGGGGGTCAGACATAAAGTCTGGCGAGTATGATAATTCTAACAATACTATTACCAAAATAACTAGACTAAGGCATAAGCTGGAAAACAAGGAAATGTCTATGAACTATTGGGTATGGAAGAGCAGATAAAGATAACGTTAAAGGCACACCTAATACTAACGAATAATTACTAAACTGCACCACACCAGTCACCCTAAAGGTTGATCCCACTCACCGAACATAGAAATTATAGCTTTGTGTACCCCTAGCAGACTACATAGGTGCCGCCTGCCCCTATCTCCACTAGGTGTACCCCACTACCCACTTGCGATCGGCTCCCTACTCGTAGATACCCGTGCTGGCCCCCCAGTGGGGTGTATCACTCCCCTAAAGTGGCAACCCGATACAACTTGAGAATGCACGTCTTATACCTACACGATGCAACAACGTCTTAACTACCAGCCCGGGTCCACACACGCATATGAAACCCGTTGGACTTGCGTTGCCACCGCTACCCTGTTTGGCCTCTTATAGTCAAGCCCACTATGCGTGTCCCGTCCTCGACTTGGGTCGAGCCCACAAAGATACGTTTGGGTTGCTGGTTGAAATGGGCCCCCACAAGCTATCCACCTAAGCTTGTCCCCACTAGTACATCCTACTTAACCCTCTTAGTCATGTTCATTTACATGTGTGTTTGGTTAAGTCTTACTAATCATATTTCAAATTCCACTAAAGGCACCCACTAGATTCCTCATGCCACCCAAGGCACCTACTTAACCCCCATGTCCCACCTTACATGTTTATCTGGTTAAGTATTTCTTAATTCATTCAGGCCATAACCTCATAAAGACCTCTCACATTAGACTGGCATTTATGGCAGCTGGATTTGTCGGGCGGGTCCGGCAGTCTTACACCATAAAAGAGTCTAACCTCGTGTCTTTACAACTGTTATGCTTTAATTTGGGCCTAGGACCTCTCACATTGGGCTGACAATTTGTGACTACTGGATTTGCCGGGCGGGTCCGGGCAGGTTTACGTCATAAACGAGTCCAACCTCGTGTCCTAAGCATTGATTATCACTTATAATCTTTTACCCAGTTTTAAATATATCCCTATTCAAATCATTAATTACTTCCAATTTTAATGATGTCCATAATTGACTCAATTATGGCCATCCACTTATGGTATGCAAAATCATATCAATTGCACCCCAATTTCTTAATATTAAATCCTTAATATTACCCCTACCCCACGTTATACGTTCGCTTATTCAACGCAAAATGTACGTTAGACTCGAATAGTCTAACTCATAGCACAAAGATACATAATCACAACATATAGACAAATAAAATATATCTAATCATGATAGGGGTGGAACTTGCATAAAACTTCACATGTCATGGATCTAAAGGTGTCAACTTGTTTGGTAAAATGTCACAATTCACATAATATGATCATAATCCAAATTCTTGTATGGACTTGCATACGTGGTTTAGGTAACATAATGATGATGTGAACTAGCATCTAATACATAGAATTCACATATGTCATAGCATAATTCTAGATGTCATAATTCTAGATCTAAATAGATGTCATGGCATATGTTCATAATCTTTACTAACCAATCTAAACTTGCATACATGATTTGTCATATAGCTCAACATAGCCCAAACATTATGATTTGATTAACATGAACTAATTAGCATAGATAATAACATCATGACTTTATAACATGTATGATTTATCACAACTTAGCATAGAAAATTTCAACCTATACAATATCATCATAGCATGATTTACAACATATAGGATATCATCATCACATAACATAGGATTTACAACATACATGATAGCATAAGGTTTACAACAACATATATGACAATTCACATCATTTTCTTATGATCCATATCACAACTTAATCTAATTAGTTTGCAATAATCTTGTTAAGATCATCATACTCACGATTAGAGAAGAAAGAGAGTCTTGATTTGCTTTAGAGTTGAGTAGAATTAGAGTTTTGATTAGCTTTCTTCCTTCTTAGTTGGCGGCGACTACACTGAGTTCCATGGCGATGGCATGACGGCGGCTATTCTATTTTTCATGTGAATTAGAGTGAGAGACTACCTAGGTATATATAGAGTTTAGGTTTTATTTAGGCCGTCAGATCAATTCAGAACTAACCTGAACCGTTTAATTTGCCAACTCAGCCCTAAAGACACATCAGCAGCTCAAGATTGGGCTCAGACAAACCCTAGCCGCCTGGACCAGGTCGACTGCGCAGTCGACCTGGTCCCTGGGGTGTCGACTCCCCAGTCGACCTGGGTGCTGGGCGGGAAATTTCCCGCCTAGCTTGTTTGACCTCGAATTTTGAATTTTCTGAAATCTGTTTTGATTTTTCTGAAACTTCCGATGGCCATAACTTCTTCATACGAAGTCCAATTCACACAAACTCGGACTCTATTTCAACCAGAATTCCGAGACGAACACAATGGCACAACCCGTTTCACACAATTCTCATGTCTGAGATTAATTATTCTTTAATTTGTGAATATTAGTATTAACAGAATTACGGGGTGTTACATTCTCTCCTCCTTAAAGGATTTCGACCCCGAAATCTTCAAGTCAAGTAGAATGTATATCCTAACATCTAATCGTCCATCTACTCAACCATCAAACACAGGCATCCATTGTCCTTATAAACTTCTAATGCTTTCATGTTTAAATGCACAGTGTGTGTATATGTCCATATCTAATGCAAAATCAGGCGGTCCACTGATTCAGTTGACCTCCTTAATGCAAATCATGATAGTGCCATGCGTCCATTATGTATGCAAAAGTTCCTTAATGCTACATATTATCTCTATATGCGTGCACAATCATCATCTGAATGCAGCATCCATATGATAAAACAATCATCATACATCCATTTTACTAAATACATCCATTTATATGCAATATGCAATATGAAGTGACTGAGCCGATCTAGTGCCTAATAGTGTGTGTATATGCGTCCACGAGCAACCACTAGCAAACACTTGCATCCATCATACATAACATGTCTCAAACACATGTATCAACCATAGGATTATCCTAACTAAAGGTCAAGGATACTAGCGAGAGGATACTTTAAAGATAAGATAGGTACAAGCTAAGCGATAGAGGAGAAATTAAAAGACATACCCTCAAAAAGAAAAGGGTACAACGAACGCATCTTCGCTTCTGTCTCCCAAGTAGCGCTGCTCTCATCATCTCCCCATTGCACTTTGACTAGTCTGACCTCTCGATTCCTCAACTTCTTGATCTCCGACCCAAGAATGCATGTAGGAGCTTGTCGAATCATCGCATCACGCTCTATCTCCACCTCTCTAAGCAAGCTCGGCTCTACCACTTTCGCGGTCTCATGCAAGCACTTCCTCAAATGTGACACATGGAATACGTCGTGTACACCACTAAGTCTCTCAGGCAACTCCACTCTATACGCCATCTGTCCAACCTTCTCCTTAATAGGAAACGGCCCTACGAACCTTGGTGCTAATTTCCCAACGGACCCAAAGCGAACAACGTTCCATAATGGAGACACTTTGAAAAAGACCATGTCCCCAACCTCAAACTCAAGATCTGACCTCCTCTTGTCCGCATAAGATTTCTGTCTATCTTGCACCGTCTTCACCTCCTTCGAATCAAGTCGATCTTTTCCGAAGTCTCCCTAATCATATCAGGCCCAAGTAAGATATTATCCGTAGATTCCCACCAACATGTAGGTGAACGACAAGGTCGTCCATAAAGAGCTTCGAAAGGTGTCATGCCAATGCTAGACTGAAAGTTGTTATTATATGCGAACTCTACCAACGGAAGATGCTCTTCCCATGTACCCCCAAAGTCTAGGATACATAGCCTCAAAAGGTCCTCTAGAATGCGATTCACCCTCTCAGTCTGGCCGTCCGTCTGAGGATGATACGTGGTGCTCAAACATAACTGAGTACCTACCGCTTCTTGTAAGCTCTTCCAAAATTCGCTAGTGAAGATAGGATCGCAGTCGCTTACTATGCTAGAAGGAACACCATGCAAACGAACTATCTCTCAGATGTATACAGAAGCTAACCATGGAGCAGTCCTCTTACTCTTCACGGGAATGAAATGGGCGCTCTTAGTAAGTCTATCTACTATAACCCAAATCCCCGTATTCCCTTCCTTGATCTTGGTAATCCATCCACAAAATCCATCGAGACACTTTCCCACTTCCATAGTGGAACCTCCAATGGGTGAAGCAACCCACCGGGTTTCTTTTGCTCCGCTTTTACTTGTTGGCACACCAAGCATCTAGCGACATACTCGGCACATCCCTCTTCATACCGGCCCAAAAGAAAACTCGCTTCATGTCTTTGTACATCTTTTCCCCGTCGGGATGAATGGTCATTTTCGAATTATGTGCTTCGAATAACCTTCCTCAAACCTTCGTCTCAAGGTACACAAAGTATACTATCCCTACGTAACCAACCCTTATCATCTAGGGTATACCTATGGAGATGGCTTGATGACTCCCCTATTTTGAGCTTCTCCACTAACTCAACCAACTGTGGGTCGTCTCGCTGTGCCTCCCCAATCCGTCCCAAAAGCGTAGGCCTGACCTCCAAGGATGCTAGCAAACCGGGTACAAAGTCAACGGAAGGTCTAAAATCAAACATCGAAATGAATTCTAAGTTTCGCTGCTCAACAAACATCGGACTCAAGGATAGCCTCTTCCTACTTAAGGCGTCTGCCACCACGTTACCCTTGCCAGGGGTATATGCTATTTCGAAATCGTAGGACGCTAAGAACTCCATCCACCTTTGCTGCCTTAAGTTCAAGTCCTTCTGAGAGAATAAGTATTTTAAGATTTGTGGTCAGTGAATAATTCGAATTTCTCGCCAAGAAGATAATGACGCCAAGACTTAAGCGCGAAAACAATAGCGGTCAACTCTAGGTCATGTGTAGGGTAATTTTTCTCATGCACTCTCAACTGCCTTCCACCATAGGCTATTACCCTTCCCTCTTGCATTAAGACTGTGCCTAGTCCTGTCCCACAAGCGTCAGTATAAACGGTAAATGGCTTACTCCCATCTGGCAATACTAAGACTGGGGCTGAAGTCAAAGCTCTCTTCAAACGTTGGAACACATCATCACAATCTACGTCCCATGTGAAAACTAGGTTCTTCTTCGTCAGGCGTTTTAATGGAGCTGATATTTTTGTGAAGTCTTTGATAAACTTCCTATAGTAGCCAGCCAAACCTAAGAAACTCCTCACCTCGGTAGCATTTTTAGGAACCTTCCAATCTTGGATGGCCACCACCTTCGCGGGATCCACAGCTATCCCTCCTTTGGAAACCACGTGCCCTAAGAATCGCACTTCCTCTCTCTAGAAGTGACACTTAGTAAATTTAGCTTTAAGGTTATGCGCTCGTAGAGTCTCCAACACTTCCCTAAGTTGTAGGGCATGCTCTTCTTCATTCTTAGAAAAGATCAAGATGTCATCTACAAAGACCACCACGAATTTATTAAGGTACTCTCTAAACACCCTACTCATCAAATCAACAAAGTATGCGGGGGCGTTTGTCAAACCGAAGGGCATCACTAGCCATTCATAGAAACCGTCCGGAGTCCTAAAGGCAGTTTTGTCTATGCTATCCTCAGCCACTCTCAACTGATGGAATCCAGTGGCTAAGTCCAACTGCGAAAACACTGAGGCGCCAACTAACTGATCGAAGAGATCGTCAATCCTCGAAAGTGGGTGTCTGTTTTTCTTAGTAAGTTTATTAAGTTCTCTATAGTCCACACAAAGTCTAAGGGACCCATCCGCCTTCGTGGCAAATACTACTGGAGCACCCCACTCTAATATACTTCGTCTTATGAACCCCTTCTCAAGCAACTCCTTCACTTGCTTATTGAGTTCCCTCCTTTCACGTGGAGCCATGTGGCGTACTGGCAAAGATACTGGTTTTGCATTATCCACAAGATATATTCGAAAATCTATCTCCCGCTTCGGAGGCAAGCCCTTCACCTCCTCAAACACATCCGAATATTCTCGGACCACTCTAACAGATCGTAGATTTTCCACCGATGCGTCAAGAGATTCTAAATAACTTAGCATAACAGAATTTATGGGATTACAAAAGATTTCGAGAGTGTTGCCAAGGCGAGTCATGAGCCAGACTACTTTCCTTTCACAATCAAGAACGGCCCCATTTCTGGATAACCAATCCATTCCTAAAATTAGCCCATAGCCCGTGAAGCCCAAAACATAAGCATCACATCTAAACTCAATGCTAAGTATAGAAATTTTCAAATCCAAACACATCATGGACAAATAAACTGAGCCCCCAATTGGATTCGAAACAACTAAGGGATCCTCTACTAAACTGGTGTTTAAGTGCAGTGATTCAACTAATGATGTAGAAATAAACGAATGCGATGCGCCCGAATCGAATAAGGTACGGACAGGATGATCAAACAGAAAAACTAAGCTTTCAATAGAAATGATTCTACCTCGTTCTTGCAGCGGTGGGACCGCGAGAGCCTGAACTTGTCCCCTTGCCTGCCCTGGTGCCATAAGAGCCTGCACCTGTCCCCCCGAGGTAGACCCTGCCCTCTGCCCCTTCTTTGGGCAGTCCTTCACTAGAAGTCCCGCTTCACCACAGTGAAAACAGCCAGTCTTCTTTTTCTTTCTGCAATCCTTGCTGAGATGGCCTGGTGTCCCATAGTTAAAGCATTTCTTCTTTCCCTTGCCATTATTGTCTTTACCACCCTTCTTGTTTTGCTGTGGTGGTTTCTTCTGATCCCCTTTCTTCTCGGGTGCCTTATTAGCATTAGCACCTTTCTCCTCGTGCATGAGTGCCATGTCTACTAGCTTCTCAAAGGTGGCCCCCATAGGGATGTGGGTCATAGCCAACCCCTGCAACGACTCATTCAAGCCATTAACGAACCTCAGAGCCTTCTTCTCCGGCGTGTTCACTAAGTCCAAGCCAAACCTGGCTAACTGATTAAATTTGTTGACATATTCTTTCACTGATGAGCTTCCTTGCTTCAATGTCAAGAACCTTTCCATGTATGAATTCTCTTCTGCCCTTGAGAGAAACTTTGCCTCAAACCTACGTCTGTAATCCGCCCAAGAATCAACAGGACGCTCCCCATTAGTGACCTCCCACCAAAACGAGGCCTCTCCCTTCATTAACCAAGCTGCTAATTTGACTTTCCTCCCTTCTTCTACTTCAAAGATTTCTAGCAATTCTTCCACCTCCTTAAGCCAATCTCTAACTTCCACAAATGTTTCTGACCCTTGAAAAGGTTTTCCGCCCATAGCCTTAAATTCCTTGCACGTCTTTGCACAAGTATCAATGCGAGGAGGAGGAGGAGGAGGGGCGGGTGAAACTAGTGGTAGGAACATTGGCTAGACCTGCAGCGGCCCTAGCCTCTAATAACCTCCTATACCATCCTGGTATCGTTACACCGTCCGGAAGGTTAAGGTCTTCAGCCATGCTGAAACGAAAAAGGAAAGATTCAAAATGGAGAATTCGAAAGATAACGATATATGGCTATTGGGGATTATGTTTTTCATAAAAACTTTCCTCTTAAAATCACTCATTAAGACATGTTTTTGAAAACACTTTTTCCAAAAATACTTTAGAAAAATAGTTTTTCTAAAATTTTATCTGTTCTTTTAACCTTAAGCTCTGATACCACGTGTAACACCCCACGTCCATTAATGTCACTCACAAAGGGAATGCATTAACTTCCATGGAGGTTTTAAGTGAATATAGAACAAAAAAATTACAACAAGACAGATAATAAGTAGTACTTGGAAATCTAAAACTTTATTTTATTGCAGCGGAAATTAAACATGTTTGTTACATCATAAAACCATAAATCAGAGTCAAGTACAATATCCATCTTGATAAAACGAAATACATAACCCCATTACATAAATAGCCATTAAAGAAGATAACAAGCTGGACTTTACTTCAGTGGTCCAAGCTTTCCAAAGAGAGATGAAGCAATCCAATCAAACTCCACTAGAGCTGGGCCCAACCTGAGGACCTGGAGGGGGAAAAGGATAGAAATGGAGGGGGTCAGACATAAAGTCTGGCGAGTATGATAATCCTAACAATACTATTACCAAAATAACTAGACTAAGGCATAAGCTGGAAAACAAGGAAATGTCTATGAACTATTAGGTATGGAAGAGCAGATAAAGATAACGTTAAAGGCACACCTAATACTAATGAATGATTACTACACTGCACCACACCAGTCACCCTAAAGGTTGATCCCACCCACCGAACTTAGAAATTATAGCTTTGTGTACCCCTAGCTGACTACATAGGTGTCGCCTGCCCCTATCTCCACTAGGTGTACCCCACTACCCACTTGCGATCGGCTCCCTACTCGTAGATACCTGTGCTGGCCCCACAGTGGGGTGTATCACTCCCCTAAAGTGGCAACCCGATACAACTTGAGAATGCACGGCTTATACTTACACGATGCAACAACGTCTTACCTACCAGCCCGGGTCCGCACACGCATATGAAACCCGTTGGACTTGCGTTGCCACCGCTACCCTGTTTGGCCTCTTATAGTCAAGCCCAGTATGCGTGTCCCGTCCTCGACTTGGGTCGAGCCCACAAAGATACGTTTGGGTTACTGGTTGAAATGGGCCCCCACAAGCTATCCACCTAAGCTTGTCCCCACTAGTACATCCCACTTAACCCTCTTAGTCATGTTCATTTACATGTGTGTTTGGTTAAGTCTTACTAATCGTATTTCAAATGCCACTAAAGGCACCCGCTAGATTCCTCATGCCACCCAAGGCACCTACTTAACCCCCATGTCCCACTTTACATGTTTACCTGGTTAAGTATTTCTTAATTCATTCAAGCCATAACCTCATAAAGACCTCTCACATTAGACTGGCATTTATGGCAGCTGGATTTGTCGGGCGGGTCCGGGCAGTCTTACACCATAAAAGAGTCTAACCTCGTGTCTTTACAACTGTTATGCTTTAATTTGGGCCTAGGACCTCTCACATTGGGCTGACAATTTGTGACTACTGGATTTGTCGGGCGGGTCCGGGCACGTTTACGTCACAAACGAGTCCAACCTCGTGTCCTAAGCATTGATTATCACTTATAATCTTTTACCCAGTTTTAAATATATCCCTATTCAAATCATTAATTACTTCCAATTTTAATGATGTCCATAATTGACTCAATTATGGCCATCCACTTATGGTATGCAAAATCATATCAATTGCACCCCAATTTCTTAATATTAAATCCTTAATATTACCCCTACCCCACGTTATACGTTCGCTTATTCAACGCAAAATGTACGTTAGACTCGAACAGTCTAACTCATAGCACAAAGATACATTATCACAACATATAGACAAATAAAATAGATCTAATCATGATAGGGGTGGAACTTGCATAAAACTTCACATGTCATGGATCTAAAGGTGTCAACTTGTTTGGTAAAATGTCACAATTCATATAATATGATCATAATCCAAATTCATGTATGGACTTGCATATGTGGTTTAGGTAACATAATGATGATGTGAACTAGCATCTAATACATAGAATTCACATATGTCGTAGCATAATTCTAGATGTCATAATTCTAGATCTAAATAGATGTCATGGCATATGTTCATAATCTTTACTAACCAATCTAAACTTGCATACATGATTTGTCATATAGCTCAACATAGCCCAAACATTATGATTTGATTAACATGAACTAATTAGCATAGATAATAACATCATGACTTTATAACATGTATGATTTATCACAACTTAGCATAGAAAATTTCAACCTATACAATATCATCATAGCATGATTTACAACATATAGGATATCATCATCACATAACATAGGATTTACAACATACATGATAGCATAAGGTTTACAACAACATATATGACAATTCACATCATTTTCTTATGATCCATATCACAACTTAATCCAATTAGTTTGCAATAATCTTGTTAAGATCATCATACTCACGATTAGAGAAGAAAGAGAGTCTTGATTTGCTTTAGAGTTGAGTAGAATTAGAGTTTTGATTAGCTTTCTTCCTTCTTAGTTGGCGGCGGCTACACTGAGTTCCATGGCGATGGCATGACGGCGGATATTCTATTTTTCATGTGAATTAGGGTGAGAGACTACCTAGGTATATATAGAGTTTAAGTTTTATTTAGGCCGTCAGATCAATTCAGAACTAACCTGAACCGTTTAATTTGCCAACTCAGCCCTAAAGACACATCAGCAGCTCAAGATTGGGCTCAATCAAACCCTAGCCGCGTGGACCAAGTCGACACCCAGGTCGACTGCGCAGTCGACCTGGTCCCTGGGGTGTCGACTCCCCAGTCGACCTGGGTGCTAGGCGGGAAATTTCCCGCCTAGCCTGTTTGACCCCGAATTTTGAATTTTGAATTTTCTGAAATCTGTTTTGAATTTTCTAAAACTTCCGATGGCCATAACTTCTTTATACGAAGTCCAATTCACGCAAACTCGGACTCTATTTCAACCAGAATTCCAAGACGAACACAATGGCACAACCCGTTTCCCACAATTCTCACGTCTGAGATGAATTATTCTTTAATTTGTGAATATTAATATTAACAGAATTACGGGGTGTTACATTACTCATAAAGGAACCAATAAAGTTAAATAGTCTAAAATATCAATGCTAATTAATAAGATTGAGTAATTCAAAATGAACGAGAATGAATCTATCTCCGAAATGTACTGCAGATTACAAGAGATAGTGCATTCATTAATAGCACTGGGGAAGACTTATTCAGAAGAAGATCAAGTCGGAAAAATATTGAGTTCATTTACTTTAGAATGGGATCAGAAAACACTAACGATTGAAGAAGCCCATAATGTCAGTGAAATGAGGATTGAGGTGTTAATTGGAAATCTGATGTCTTTTGAAGTCCAATTACAGAAAAGAAAGGAAAATAAGCCAACTAAAAAGAAATCCATAGCATTTAAAGCAACAACAAATGATTCAGACTCAAGTAGTGAAGACGATGAAGAAATTTCTAAGATACAGAAAGAGAAATAACTTTCAAAGAAATAACAAAGGAAGTTCCAGAAGAAATGATGATCGATGTTATAACTGCAACAAACCAGGCCATATGAAGAGAATGTGTCCATATCCAGATAAATCAAATCGAGAGACGGACAATATCAATTCATCGAAGAAAACAATGAGGGCTTACGCAGCAACTTTAGACGATTCATATTCATCATTAAGCGATACAGAACAAGAAGTCGGAAGTTCAAATATGTGTTTCACAGCAATTCAGAATTTAGAAAATGTTGAAGAAATGTATCTAAAAACCGGGTATGCCATAATTAATTTTTAAGTTTTTTGGTTGAATGGATGCTTTGATTGTTTGCTTTGTTTTGAATTTGAAAATTAAACCTTAAAATTCAAACTTGAAATTTAAAATTCAATTTTGAATTTTGAAATTCAAAATAACAATAATAAAATAATGAAATAAATTTTGGATGATTGTTAAGATTAATATTATTTCGGGAAATAGTTAAACCTGAAATATAAATCGATAATTTAAAACCAAAGTCACAAAACCATATGTCCTTTGAAGTTATGCATGTATGTTGGCATACAAAGAAGGGCATGTCGACATAAAGGCCTGTAAAATGAATTTCAAAATTTGAATTTCAAAGGTTTAAACTTTCAAAACTTCACTTCAACTTTTCACCAACTCCCAAGGTCTGAAAAGGTGTCATTGATTTCTGAAAAGGTGTGCCCATTCAATTCATATATATTCAATCTCTATTTATATATCTATTTCTCTCTACCTTTCATTCAAAGTTCAAACTACTCTTCATATCCATTCTCTTCAAAAACAAATCTCTAATGGATTCCTCTAGCAATCCTCAAACAATGAGATAATCCAAAACCATCAAAAGATATCTCAATAATCATAGAGAAGCAATCAAAACCTATGTTGACTATGTAGCAAATGCAAAAGTCAATATGGGTGCTTTCACCATCTTTGGATATTTTCCATCCTATGATCTTACTTCTCTTTTCAATCACAATGAAGTGTTGAGCTTGATTTACGCTCGGGATAACAATGAAGTATATTACCCGAAACTTGTCAAAATGTTCTATGCAAATCATAATCGTGGCTTTTACGAAGGAGGTGAAAACCAAATCTGGAGTAGCGTAAAAGGCACACAAATTGTTCTAGATTGTGAAATTTTGGGCAATATCCTAAATTGCAAAAGTACTAGTTCAAATTTTTCGAAATTTGAAATCGAAGAAACGGATTTGGAAACTTATCACCATATATTTGAAAGCGATGCTCACTTGGAATTCAAAAATCGCTTTTTTCGCCCAAAAACAAGAACCATAAACCTCCTCCTTCAACATACTATCACTCCTCATTCCGGAATCTTCAATAACCCGACTATCAAAGTCCAGAAAGCACTCTTTACTATTATTGGTGGTTATGACATCAATTGGGCCGATATTGTAACAACTCGCATATTTAACGATAATATATTTAAATATATCATTGTTAGTCGTTAATCGTTAATCGAGTGTGTGTCTGAAAAGTCACATTTTGCATATAAATGAATTTGGAAATGAAACCACTTCCATTGAGTCCGGATGACCGTTTACAACCTTTTTGACTATAAGCATCGAGATATTTAGAGAAAGGAAAAATTGGGACTTTTTAGTGGGCTTGGGTAAGGTTAAACTAGCCACTAATCGAAAGAAGGCAGCCTACATAGTCTCCTTTCTCCCTCCAACTCCTTCATAACTTTTAGTTTCATTTTCTAAGTAAAATCATAAGCCTTAAGGAAGAGGAAATCTAAATTCCTAAGCTCCAATCTTAGGAACTCTAGTTGTTGCTTAGCTAATTCAAGGGGAGACCTAGGTAAGATCATCTCCATCTTCCCCAACTTGATTCCTCTTCAGTTTTTGGGGATTTTCCTAAACCTAATTATTGGGATTATCATTTATTCATGTGTAGATTAAAGAATTGTGTGTTATATTCAAAGATAGGTTGATTTGGCTAAGTCTTCATTCATCTTTTCACTTGCAACAACTGAAGGTGAGTTCTTTGAGAACTCACATCTATGCGTCAAGCTTTATGCTTTTCTAGTGTGCCCTTGGCACGTATATGTTATTAATTATATATTCGGTCTTGTTAATTGGTTTATGTTTTAACATTTCCAATTTATGAAGTTTGATTTCATCTTTCAATTATTTCCATTATGATTCTTCTTGTGCATGTAACAGTGGGTTTGCTTGTTGTATCGCCAAACCATTGAGGCCCTAATTACATTTCTATAAAGTTAATAGCCTTTGAAGATCGATCGGATGCGATATAAATTGACTTGGCCATAAGGCCAAGCCTTTATTTCACAGCAGGTCGATGACCAGTCGACTGGCCATAATTTACCAGTCGACTGGTCCTATTAAATTCATCGTCTGCAGGTCAAATGACCAGTCGACTGGTTAAAAATCCACCAGCCGACTGGTCCTGCTGTTTTTCTCCAGTAAACCAATGGAAACCACGGTCTACTGTATAGCTTGTTTCAAGCTCTTTTATGGCTAGTTTCAACCCGTTTGGTCATTTTCTGCGACTTTTCAATTTCACTAATTCACATATTTCAGCAATTCGAATTCATCGATTTTGGTAATCATTTGCTTCATTAAATACAAATTTTGATGGTTTAGTTCATATTTTTAAATGTGAAATTTTGTGATTGGAGTTCATGAGGTTTAATTTACGTTATTAACATGAATTATTTGTTTGATCATTATTTCGATCATTATTATACAAGATTTTCCACTTCGAAACTATATATAAAAAAATGTTTTATATTATTGGTAGATACCAAATTCTTCTACTAAAATGATTTCCAATCTCACTATACGAAGTTATTTTACGAAATAGTTTTATAAATCATTTTCCAATCTACTCATATATATTTTTATAAAGCTTTTTCTCGTTTATATGAGAAATCTAATTAAACGCCTTAGTAAAAACAAGGACTATGACTCCTTGCATTTACTTCGATGGTTAATTCTTGGACTCGTTCGATTGAATATCGTGGTAATGATCGTTTAGTATTTCTAGTGGAGTATACAACTTGTTCTTAAGTATTAGAGTAAAGCAAGTGGTTATGGGACATGTAACTCAACTCTTGTATTTATTAGCTTGGAGTAACTTACACTATACTTGATCAATTTTGTTCATTTAGAAACTTCAGTTCTGTGGATCTTTAGATCATTATTTTAGGAACTTCGGTTCTGGTGGATCTTTGGTTCAATGTTTTAGGAACTTCGGTTCTGGTGGATCTTTGGATCATTGTTTTAGGAACTTCGGTTCTGGTGGATCTTTGGATCAATGTTTTAGGAACTTCGGTTCTGGTGGATCTTTGGATCATTATTTTAGGAACTTCGGTACTGGTGGATCTTCGGATCATCTTGATTTTCGGATCATTAATTTAGGAACTTCGGTTCTGGTGGATCTTCGGATCTTTTTATGATATTCTGGATTTCTGGAATTTTTTGATTTGATAGGTGATATCATTTCTTGTGAAGGTGCTTTGATATGAGATATCAATCTTATGTTGATTTGATAGGAGATATCATTTCGTGTGATATTGTGTTGTCAATTTTAATGTTGATTTGATATGAGGTATCATTTCCCGTAAGTAGCTATATTATTTTGAATGAGATATTCTTTTATAGCTCTGATATAGATTTGAGATATACTATAGATTTTTCTGAGCCTCACCTTCGCATGTGACATTATTATTATCATATGCATGTCTGCACTTATTTTTATCTCTTATTATATCTTATTTTATGAGATAAGTATAGCTAGACTGATATGTTTATTGTTTATCTTTGTGTAAATAATACTTGGGGTCAGACCGAGGTATTTCAGGTGATTCTTCGTGACTCCAGCATGGACTATCCTCCAGTTTTTGGAAAACTACTTTAGTGTTGTACTTTTTTCGGTTATATGTATATGAGATTCCTTTGTATACATACTAATTTGAGTAGCCTTATACCTATTCATTTGTTGTATAGTGGATCGTCTATGACCACTATCTTGTATTTACAATCATGTGTTATATTCATATCTATTCCGCTTTAGTGATGTGAATATCTGTGTCTGACTCTGATTTTATTGTTATGTATTTTATATTGCTTTCCGAATTATATATAGCCACTGTGTAGCAGATTTAGACTTGAATTAGATGTGTTGGATAACCTCATGAGCTTTAAAAAGTAAGACAACATTATCCGACATATTTAGCAGTCGTTCAAAGCTAATATACAGAAGGTCGCTCCTCAACAGCCTTATTCTTCGGGTTAGTTGACACCATTGCTTGTAATGGCCTTGGCTAATGCAAGTATAGAGTGGGGAGTTACAGATAGGATCTTAAAAGAATTCAAGCCCATAGAACATCAACAGGAGATAACACTCTTTATTATGGAGTATATCTAACTTGAATTTTCAAATATTTCAGAGTTGATCTCAAAGGAGAAGAGTTTGCACCAAGAAAGGTGTTTAACTCCACAAACATACACCCTATGCAAATTCCACTCACTTTCAAGTCATATGAGACATTCGAAGACAAACAAGCCCGAATGCAACAAGAACAAGAGCCTATGGAAATTGAAGAAGAAAAAGAAACTTCTTTGGAAAGTGTTGAGTGTCCAATCAACACTAGAACCATTTCCAAAGAGACATTTGTTCAAAATCAAGTAAAAATAGTCAAAAATCAAAAGAAGCTCAAAATGACTCTTACCAAAATGAGTAAGTTCATGGACAAGATAGGAAGAAAACTTGGATCTCATCTTCCTCCTCCTCATCCGCTGAAATCTAGCCTATCTAGTTTAAGTTATCTTTAATATTTGCTTGTGTTTGCTTTCGAATCTCATATTTAGTGTCTCGTAATTAGTTGGATGTATTTTCTTATTAAGAAGTAATGAATGGAATTTTATTTATGTCAAAAACCATCTTTAAGTTACTGCGAAAATATTAGAATTAAATATATTAATATAATAACAAATGACTCAAAATTGAAAATTTTCAAAAAATTTCTTATGTATGTCGACATACATAAATGCTTATGTCGACATATAACTGCCAATTTTTCAAAAAATTTCAAAATTTAAATTTAAATAACTAACTCATGTCCATTCAAATCCAACGAATTTCAGACCCTGTTGAAGCCTATTTCTTCTAGAAAATTTCATTATATCATTCCTCCTTCCTATTTATTCAATTATTATAAAAAATATGGTAAATCCAATTCATAACTTAAGTGAAAATCTTGAAGGGACTTTGAATTCCTTCAAGAACATCCTATCCATAGTACTACGAAACCAGCGTCATATTAAGTTAAGCCAAATAAAGATGTTTGAATAACAAGAGAAGCACTTAGATGTCATCCATTGGCTAATATCTTCTCTTTTCAAAGACGAAGATAACAATCTCGCTAAGGCACCACCAACAAAAGAAGATGAAGATTAGGAAGTCATCAAGAAGGATCCAATCTTTGGAGAAGACGGATGGGTAGAAGTCCGAAGAAACGTTTGATTGTTTAGTATGATTTCATTAGTTTGATTTGTTTGAATTTGTTTGGATTGCTTAACTTAAAACATATATATATATATATATATATATATATATATATATATATATATACATATATATATAGAGAGAGAGAGAATAAAACATATGTAAATACTAGTTGGATTGGTTTGCTTGGAATGATTGGATTGAAAACTTGAATATATAATATGAAACATATGTAATCATGATATACATAGATAGGTGAATATAAGATTTAAGGGGAGTATTTTTTTTTTAGAATTTCTTTTTGATAATGCCAAAGGGGGAGGAATTATAAAATATATACTTAGTTTAAGTAGAGTATATAGGATTCATATTGACAGGGGGAGTATTAGAAAAATCAGAATCAACATGTATGAACAGGTATGAATATTTTATAAACTAAAGTTGTCATCATCAAAAAGAGGGAGATTGTTGGAGAATGGAGTTTTGATGATAACAACCTTATTTCAATTATCATTGATTATAAAATATATACTAACATTTATGTCTAGAATATATATACATATATATACATATATGCAGGATTTGTATACAGGAATTAATACCGAAGACTGTACAATTTTAGAGTTTCAAGAGATTCAGAATTCAGGGAAGAGTCAAGATTCGTGAGTAATCAAGATATTAAGAGTTCAACACAAACATAGTAATGGATTCTAGTATATATGTAAGACTCTGAATAACACTCCAGGTTCAAATTCAAATTCTGTTTTTTCAAATTCAAGTTTTCAAAATTCAAATTCTACTTTCAAATTGTTTTCTATCTTACATATGATTTCAAAGATAAGTTTTAAATTTTATATAAGTTTATGTATATTTATATAATTATACAGTTTTATAGTTTTATATTTATATAGTTAACCTTATAAATTTATTTATATTTTCATATGATTTTATGCTTTAGAATACTCTTTTATATCACTAAGTTTTAATTCAAGAATTTTCAGAATAGTATGAATATTTAAACATTGGAAAATAATCAAATTTCAAATTTTACACAAGGCTATGTCGACATACATAATAGTCTATGTCGACATACAACTGTCACTTTTTCAATTTTCAAAGGAAGTATCTTTTCACTATTTGTAACTAGAAGCGTTGCAACCTTTCAAATCTTATAAATAGGGGTTGAATTCGAATTTTTTAACCATTCTTCTGCTCCATCTTCATCCATTTTCATCCCTCCATTATTATTTCATATTTTATTGATTTCCACACTTCTACTCTGCCCATTTCTATTCTAATTACATAAAACTTCGTCTCTTTTCAATCTCTACTCATTACTCTATGAATTGAAGTGCTATCGAAAAGTTATAGGGCTATTGTAATCATTTAGGATTGTTTGTGAAAGGGTGTGTTCCTTGTAGCTCTGAAATCAAGGAAAGATAGCAGTGTTAACCGTGTAGCCGTGAAATCAAGGGAATTGTACTTGATCAAGTGTGTTTGGAGCAGTGTTAACCTTGTAGCCGGGAAATCAAGGGGATCGTACTTGGATATTGATATAGTAATAAAACTCTACGCAATCCAGCATTGCGTGGGACTGGACGTAGGAGTAATCCAAACCAGTATAAATCTGGTGTTTTTTTTCATTTTTGCATTTTATTTTTGTTTATTACTATGTTTGTGTTTGATTTTGTGTCTGTGATCATCTCTGTTGTGTGTGATTCATATAGTACATCATACAAGTTTTAGATTTTCTTAATTTCCTTGAAAACACTATTCACCTCCTTCTAGTGTTAGTCTTTCATTCTGATCCGTATTCTGCATTCCCTAACAAGTTCTTTTCAAATATATAGGCTTCTTTTCAATCAAGTGTATAGGAAATGTAACGTCCCGTATTTTTACGGTATAATAAGTGATTTATTTAATTATTTAAATAGTGATTTATAGATTTAAATGGTTGTTTAATTAAATAATATTGAATATTTAATTAATATAAATAATAGAATAATATATTTATTTCCGAAATAGTCGGAAATAGTGGAATTCACAATATTGTGCGAATTGGATTATTTATAATATTTAAATCAGTTTAGAATTTGAATTATATTAACAGATTTGTTTATAAATATCAGTTGAACGTATTAATTATATTATAATTATAATCGAGCTCGAAATGGCGCGTAGTTCATAATTTGGCGATTCGAACTTTAAATGAATATACAGAATCCGTTTTAAGTCGGATTTCTGTGAAACAAGAAACATCCAGAGTTAGGGAAGTATATTTTTCTAATGGAAGAGAAAAATCAGGATTTCGTCGTGTAGATTGTGAGTTGTGTCCAAATCAAATTTTCGAAAAGTCTCTATGGAATTCCTTTATATTTTATAACGATTTATTTATATTATAAAAGGATTTTTAATATAAATTAGGTATCGATTCAACACTGGATTTGAAATATCGAGTTATAAACTCATATAGGAATATTTTGGAGCTGTATGATATTCTATTGTGAATATATACGATAATATTAATTTATTAATATTAAATTAAATTGTTTTTAAATATACTAATATTTAAATAGATTTATTTAGAGCTCTAAATGAAAACGACCTCCGTTTTCGACGAAACTAATTTTGTTGGATCCAGAATATTAAATTATTGTTAGATTTCAATTTTCGTGATTTTTGGAGTTAATATATGGTCGTATGGGATTTTAATGTGAAAAACAATCGATATTTTAAATTTAAAAATACACTGTGTGAGCAAACAAAGTCGGAATTCGATGAAACAAGTTTCGTTGGGTCCGTAATGTCGAACCATAGCTACATGTCCATTTTCATCAAATTTGGATATTGTATGTGACAATAGGAATTTTTAAACGATAAATGGGATAACAATTGATTATAAATGAATTAAAAACTCGAATATAAAAATATTATAACTTCCCTATAAATACAACACAATATTTACACAAATCCTCAACTTTTTCACCTGGTCAAAACAAGTAGCCGCCACCCCTTTTTTCCAGAAAAACAAATTTCGTGAGGTTTAGAAAAATGAAATCGATCCATGTAAAAATCTAAAACTCCCATAATGTATATTTCTGAAATCCTGATGATGAGAGCTTCAAGTAGGTGGTCTCGAAATTTGGTGCAATCACTATTTCGGGTTCCATGTTCCAATCAGTAAACCTAGGGCTGAGGAGCAACGTCAATGGTGAAGGCCAGAAGGGAGATCGAGGGCACAGTTGCGATCAGGGTGAGAAGGCGCATCATTTGGTATTGTCTGGTGAGGATCCGTCGAGATTGATGTCGCTCGTTTCTTTTACTGTCATGTGAACGCAAGCTTCAGCAAGGCGGCGAGCTCGAAGTGTTCTTTTGGAGATGGAAGCTCTTGAGAAGAGTAAGAGCATACTGTTTTCAGTTGGTTGAATGATGGAGCGATGAAAGAGAGAGTGGGATTTAGAATTCGGTGAAGGCCATGGCTTATTTGCCTGTAGCGGGAAAAAGGATGGAGGAACGATAGGAGAAGGCCAAGCGAGTGGTGTTTTGAGAGTTTGGGTATGGGCTGATTTAAGTTGGTAAGGCCCGGTTACAAAAGAATGTTAGTCTAATTTAATTTAAATAATGTCTCGAACAATAATGCTTATAACTTACTCATATGAAAATTTGGATTCGTTAGAATCGTATGGAAGAGGGCTACACAACGGAACTGACTGGGAGTAAATTGGAGCTCATTACAATTTATAGAGAAATAAACTCTCTGTCAAATCAACCGACAGTTATCATTATTTAACGATGATCATCCAACGTGAGTAAAACTCACTAACTCTACTAGTTTATATTTCTATAAATATAATCTAATACTGATAAATGATTATTGATTGCTGTGTGATGATTGTTGGGTTGAATTGCTTATTTATTGGTTGAAATTATAGATAATGATACATATGTATATATAATGTTAATTAAATATTTATTTTTGTTGATCAGAATATTCCGTGTTGAAATTAAATTTATGTTAATTATATTGTTTAATATTTGTGGATGCAGGGAAACAGGTTGGAGGGATCCAACTGGATACCTCAATATTTATAATACTGTCTTTTTATATATTATGATATATGATGTGATATATAATCTGTTGATTATGTGTGTTTGGATGATATTGATCATGGTTATTTGGTATTTTAAGTACCATAAAAAATAATGGAATGTAAAAAGAGAATTTTCAAAGTGTATATTGAAAGTAAAAATATATTTATATAAAATCAAATGATTTTATAAAAAGGAAATATTTGTAAAACAAATAGAATTAAAAAAGGAAATATTTGTAAAACAAATAGAATTGGAATAAAAATATTTGGGAAACAAATAGAATTATAAAATGAATAGAATTTTATAAAAATGAAATAATTATAAAATGAAAAGGGTTTTATAAAAGGAAATAATTATAAAATCAAAGGATTTTATAAACAGAAATAATTATAAAATTAAAAGGATTTTATAAAAGGAAATAATTATAAAATCAATGGGTTTTATAAAAGGAAATAACTATAAAAAAGAGAATTTTACATTAGGAAGGTATAGACCCGTGCGCACACGGGTGTAACATGATATGGTTTTAAAGTTCAATATTTAATAGAAATCTATTTTAACAGATAAATGGAGAAGATTAATCTATAAATAATGTTTTATAAATTAAGTAAAATAATTTATCATGGGATAAATTGAATATATAAGTCTGAATTTATATAGAGGAGTTGAAATCGGTTTTAACACCGATAATTTAGATAGAAATTGAACTTACCATTTATAAAGGGAATTATAAATGAGACTTTTAGTGTTAGAAGTAAAAAGGAGATTTTGCATAATTAATTCTATAAATATAAGTATAAATAGAACTTGGAACAAGGGATATTGTTTTAACTGCAAAATCAAAACTGAATTGATTATATAAAAGAAATATTATTCACATTCGATGTGGATAATGGATTAAAATAAATATTTTATAAATTAAAATATTTATAAGGAAAATTGGGTTTTGAAATAGGAATTCAAATGGGAATTTGAATGAGATAGAGAATAGAGTTAATCAAATATTAGTTATTCGAATATAGTTTAGTCGAATATTAGTTATTCGTATAGAGTTAGTCGAATATTAGTTATTCTATTATTAGTTATTCGAATAGAGTTAATCGAATTAGAGTTAATCGAATATTAGTTATTCGAATAGAGTTATTCAAATAGAGTTAGTCGAATATTAGTTATTCGAGTAGAGTTAAATCGAATATAAGTTATTCGAGTAGAGTTAAATCGATTATAAGTTATTCGAAGAGAGTTAATCGAATATAAGTTATTCGAAGAGAGTTTATCGAATATTAGTTATTCAAAGAGAGTTAATCGAATATAAGTTATTCGGAGAGAGTTATATCGAATATTAGCTTATTCGAAAGGGAGTTATCGAATGGAGTTATTCGAAATTGTAACGACCCGAAAATCCCCGTAGTTTGAATCGACCATAAACCACACAGGTCTGATCCAAAAGTTGGAAATTATCGAATGCATTAACTCTGGGCATACAACGACATCAGAACAATAACTGAAGAATTTTATAAACATTATAATAATGTTACATCAGTACAAAATATCAGAGTACATCGAAATATATTACAACGTAAGATAAATTACAATAAATTTAATACATTGCAGTGGAATAATTAAATTAACACAGCGGAAGACTACCAATGCTCTGGATACAGCTCTAAGCTTCGATCCAGAATCCTGCTCAATATATCTGCAAAATAAGCTACTCGACTGCCCATGTGGAAAAGAGGGCACCCGAATTTGCAAAGTGAAACAAACTACGGGTCAGTCATGGGACTGGTATGAGAAATTTTTACTTAACTTAATTGGTAATAAGGCTAATCACATGACCACGCCGCTAACGCGGAACGGGTTTACTCCATTGGATTGCCAGTGCATAAATAAAGTAAAACGTTAAAACAACGCAATGTTTTTTAGAAAAATGAAACCATTATAAGACTCAGGTCCCATCACACAATGCAACTTAAGCCGGAGGATAGAGTTTTACCTTATAATGGTCAAAAATGCTTGATACGATAAAAACGGATTTGATATTATTATCAGTGTATATATGTTTCAAAAACACTTCAAAGTAAATGTATCAATCCTAGACGGCATAGTACCCCATCCTACTATGTCGCCATATATAGGTTTACAATCAAGACCGTAATGCCGTATTGGAGGTTGGTTTCCATCATGAGTCAAGGCTAGGGACGATGTCCTAGCCGATTCAAGACACTCTAGCAATGTCTCAGGATTCGGACGTTGGCGAACCCTTGGATACAGCAGGGTCAGTCCACAAGTACTTTAGTGGATTGGCAATTCCTGAACACACGCTCCCCGATCCAATTGGACCTATAAATTGGCCATTGGCGACCAATAAAAAACCCCTGAGGTGCCTCATTCCATCAACCACATAAGTCAAAATGCCAGGCCATGTAAAAACCCAAACACCACTTCTAGCTAGAAAGAAATGTGTGCACTCCCTGCGTTCCCTTGTCCCGTTTTTGACTCCACCGAGATGTGAGGCTCGCGAGGTAACGTAATACACAAAGCTATGCCTAAATAGGTTGTGCTTTGATCATCATCCACAAGGCTCTGCTTTTCAACAAAAGCCTCAATCAATTGCATCTTGGCATATCACATTGACAAATCACACCATGTGATCGACAACTACCAATATATAACTTTCGAGCTCGTGCGTCTCAAAGAAGGGTGTTAAGCAGGAGAATAAATTCTCCGCCACTACAGATATATATTAATAGGTATCAATTTAATTACACAAAATGAAATTCAATGTCGGACACACATCCATTTACAAGTCTGCTCTGGGTCTGAACGAATCCGGAGTCACTTGGGTGCTCGCGTATCGGGACGATCAACAAGTACGTCCGGACAAACTACCACTATTAACCCTTTACTGGGAGCGACCCAATGCCAGGCATCAGTAGCCGTCCATTCGATGTGAAGATCGTCGATCTTCAATCACCGTCTTCAATATCTTCGACTTTTAATCGTCGTAGTAATTATTCAGAATGGGTTAAACTCGGTTTTTCTGAATAACTCACGTATTATTATAATTAAAAATCAAGTGCTATAAAGACACATCCAACGCCTCTTCCCAATTTAGAATATTCTTTTAAATAAAATATTCATGTTATTAAGGGAAGGTTCCCATTAAATTTCAAAGATAAATTCTTTTAAATATAATCTTTAATCTTCTTTTAAAGATTCATTAAAACTCCAATTCGGTTTTAATATCAAAAATCATAACTTTATGATTATCCAAATTTAAGAATTAAATCTGACTGTTAATTGGGTTAAAGAACAAATGTCGTTTAAAACATAGCTCACGGTAAACCCTAATTCACATATCAATTTATTTCAATACTAAATATAATTTGAAACTCTAATAATCTTAGTTAAAAGATTTATTCTTTCATACGGGGTTTAAGAACAGTGTTATTTAAGACACCATCCACGACAACCCAAAATCCAATTCTTTTGTTACAATATCTTTTAAAAATATTCTTTATTTAAAAGAAATTCTTTGTTTTAAAATATTCTTTATATAAAAGATATTCTGAATCGGAAAGCGACTCAATCATTTACCATATAACTTCGGTTATATGGATTTCATACATCGTATGTAAATGACAACAAAAGATAAATAATCATCAAACCATCCATTCAACATCCAGACAACAAAAGATAAATAATCATCAAACCATCCATTCAACATCCAGAGTGAAGTTCACCACAGTGTGAGCATTAAAATGAAATAATAACGCTCATCGCAGCCTGTCAATCTATCGATTGACATACAAATAAATATTGGGACTAGTGTATATCAGTTATCATCCCAATACCCGTGTGGGGTTTTCAGCCAACAACAGTTCATATAAATAAATAATTGGTTAATAAATTTAACCAATTCTAACACTGCTAACATGTTGAAGATAATGAACAAAACATGGTATTTTATTCCTAATGCCAAATAAAAATGTATTTGACTTGTATAATTCCCTTATATATTTCTAATATCTAATAGAATGTAATTTATTTATATGACATTATCACGGACGACAAATAAAAGACAATTCTCATTATCCTTATTTGTATGCAAATTTCTATCTTTAATTTTAACAAATATAAGAGATAATTTTATTTGTTCATATTTCCAATGTAAAACTTAACACATAGAATGTTTTATTTTAAATGGCATGCAAACTTTAATGTATACATTGACACATTAAAATGTCACTTTTGCTTACATTCAATCCTAAGGGGTGTTATGAAAGTGTAAATGATTCTTTATTTCACTTACAAATTTTAATGTATGTTTTGCAAATATAGATGATTCTTATATTTACAAATAAATTCTAATGTATGCTATGCAAATAAAGGGGATTCTTATGTTTGCATATAAATTATATTTCTACAAAGTGTATAAAAGTGATACATTCATTTTGTTGACATTTCCATTTTATTAAAATGAATATTTTGTTGTCACACAAATCTAGTTAATAAAGTTGCTATTTGTGTTTAATTCTTTTATTTAACAAAAATGTGATTTTTATTTTATTTCAAATCTCAATTAATAAAAATGTAATTTTTGTTTTCAACCATCATATTCAACAAAATGTAATTTTGGTTTCAACTATTATATTTTTGACAAAAATATATGGTTTGCTTTAACTAATCTATTTTGACAAAAATGAATATTTTGACAAAGTGTGTATTTTGATTTAACTACTCTATTACAACAAAACAACAAAGATAATGACTTTGTTTTGTTGACAATCTAATTCAATAATCAAATATAAGTGTTGTGTTTGTTTTTGTCGACAATTCTAATTCAACAGAACAAATGAAAGTAATATATTTGTTTTGTCAAATCTAATGCGACAAAAATGATAATGTTTTGTTTTAACCATTATAGTTTGACAAAAGTGACCAATTTGTTTTAACTACGATAATTTTGACAAAAACGACAAAATAGTTTAACTTTGGCAATTTGACGAAAGCGACAAAATAGTTTTCGACTGTTATAAATTGATTATATTGACAAATTGGGTTTAACTATTTTAATTTGATAAAAGTGAATGTTTTTGTTTCATTCTTTTTAAGTGACACAAAAATGAATATTTTGTCTCGTTCCTTTAAAATGACAAAAGTGAATACATTTGTCTTGACCTTTTAAAATGACAAAATAAAATAATTTTGCCTTGTTCTATTTAAACGATAAAAATGTATCTTTTTGTATTGCAACAAAAGGACAAATAAAACTTATCTTCCTATTTACTCTTTTCATTGAAGCAAAGATGACACTAAAAATATATCTTTTAAATTCTAATCTATTTTATTATAATTAATGATGACAACAAAAACATTTTATTTAATTTAACAAAGTTACAACAAAGATGATTTCTTTTGATCCTAATCTTTTCATTTTCTCTAATTAAAAAGTAAAAATGATACTTTTAATCCTATCCTTTAATTTACATCTAAAATGTAAATAAAATGTAACTTCTTAAACTATGCCTTTATTTGCATCAAAAATGCAAACAAAAATGTAACATTTAAATTCATGATTTATTTGCATCAAAGAATGCAAATAAAAATACAACTTTTAACTTCATGTTTATTTGCATCAAAGAATGCAAATTAAAATTAAAATTTTAATTTCATGTTTACATGTTCTGGCAAAAATGCCTATTTTTGTTTCATATCAGATGACAACAAAATGATATTTTTAAATCCTCTATTTTTATTGCATATAAAATGACAATAAAGATGAAATTTTAAAATCTATTCTTTCCATTACAAGAAAAGAGACAATAAAAATGTTATTTTTAAATCTATCCTTTTTATTGTAACTAAATTGACGAAATAAAAGGTTACTTTAAATCCATTCTGTTTATTGTATATAAAATGAAAACAAAAATGTTACCTTTTTAATATACACTTTTTATTGTATATAAAATAACAATAAAAAGTTACTTTTAAATCTCAACTCTATTTCATTGTAACTAATTGAAAATACTTTATAACCTTTTATAACTATTCTTTTTAATGAAACAATTGACCAATAAAAATTTAACCTTTTAATTCAATTCTTTTTATTGTAAACAATATTACATAAAAATGCAATCTTTAAATTCTACTCTTTTTTATGACAAAAAATGTATATTTTTATGTGATCCTTTTCAATGTAATTGTAAAGACCCGCAAATTCCCGCCCTTTGGATCGACCATAAACCACACAGGTCTGACCCAAAAAGTGGAAACCTACGAATGCTTTAACTTTGGGCATACAACACATTACATCAGATAACAGAAGACTTTTATAACACTATAATAAATGTTACATCAGAGTACAGAATATATATATCAGAGTACATGGGAATAAAATTACAGCGGAAGAATAAATTACAATAAATGAATACATTGCAGCGGAACTAATCTCAGTGGAAGGCTATCAACATTATGGCCACAGCTTCAGTCTTCAATCCAGGGTCTTGTTTTTATATATCTGTCAAATAAGCTACTCGACTGCCCGTGTGGAAAGAGGGCACCCGAGTTTGCAAAGTGAAACAAACTATAGGTCAGTCGTGGGACTGGTGTGAGAATTCTTAAACTAATCTTAATTAATAATAAGGCTAATCACAGGACCACGCCGCTAACGCGGAACGGGTTTACTCCATTGGATTGCCAGTGCATGACTAAAGTAAATCTTCAAAATAACGCAATGCTTTTTCTAAAAAATGAAACCATTATAAGACCCACTTCCCATCACACAATGCAACGCAAACCGGAGGATAGAGTTTTACCTTATAATGATCAAAAGATGCTTGATACGATAAAAACGGTATTATATAATAATAGTGTGCAACTAATTGAAACACATCAAAGTAAATGTATCAATCCTAGACGGCATGAGTGCCCCATCCCACTATGTCGCCATATATAGGTATACAATCAAAACCGCGTGATGTCGTATTGGAAATTTGGGTTTCCATCTGAGTCAAGGCTAGGGAGGAGATCCTTACCGATTCGAGACACTCTAGCAATGCCCCAGGATTGGTACTGTCCAACCCTTGGATCCTGCAGGGCCGGTCCACACTTACTTTTGTGGATTAGAAATGCCTGAACACATGCTTCCCGGTCCTTTTGGACCTATAATACGGCCAGTGGCGACCGCATAAAACCGAGGCCTCGAAAAATCCAACAACCACAATGAATAAATGCCAGCGCTGGTAGGTCCCTGGCATCACTCTAGCTAGAAAGAAACGTGTGCACTCCCTGCGTTCCCTTCTCCCGTTTTAGACTCTACCGGTGTGTGAGGCTCGCGAAGTCACGATATACACAAAGCTATGCCTAAATAGACTGTGCTTTGATCATCAACCACAAGGCCTGCTTTTCAACAAATCCTTGATCAATTGCATCTTAGCATGCCACATTGTTAGACCATACCATATCATTGATCATCTACCAATATATATATAACCTCTAAGCTCATACGTCTTAGAGAAGGGTGTTAAACACCAAACAGAAATATATATTTAGTAGCGTTCAACAAATATAGTAGAAAGGAATACAATGTCAGGCACACAATCCATTTACAAGTGCGTTCTGGGTCTGAACGAATCAATGTGTCCGTTGATCTCCAAATGCGCTTGGACGATCATTACTAAATACCTTGCCTTGGAATGTACAGTCCCAATTCAAGATACCAGTCATCATCATCCCAACGATGTGAAAACCTTCGGTCTTCAACCACCGCCCTCATCTTCGACTCTTAATCGTCGTGATGATTATTCAGAATGGGTTAAAACCCGGTCTTTCTGAATAACTCGCGTAATTTGTGATTAAAAATCAAATATGGGAACATCACACATTACGCCTCATTCCAACTCAGAATATTCTTTTAATAAGATATTCATATTAAAAGATTCTCATTAATTTTATCAAAGATAAATTAATAAATTAACTCTTAAATTTTCCTTAAAAGATTTATTAAAAATTCTATATTTGATTTAATATCAAAAATCATTATTACAAGATTATTTATTTTAAGGAATAAATCTTGTTTTAAACGGGTTAAAGAACTCGTGTTATTTAAAACACTGTTCACGATAAACCAACAAATCAATTTCCAAAATATGGAATTCCACAGAAATCAATCAATACATACTCGATGTGAATTTCTATATCGGACTAACAATATACATGGAATAACGGCAGAGCCTCTTAAATTCCATATATACTATCGGTCTTCTTTTACAGAAAACCCATTTCGATCATTATCAATCGAATTTCCACTTAATTCCAATTTAATATATTAATATTGGAAAACTTGATTTTTAGGAAATACTCTTTTCAAATCTATACAATAGATTTATAAATTCCAAATAGTAATTTCAATGTAAATTGGATTAAAGGACGAATGTCATTTAAAAACACCATCCACGATAAATCCACTTCACATCTCAATTTATTTCATATCATAAAATAAGATTGCAAATTCTAATAATCTTAATTAAAGGATTCCTCTTTAAATATTAATTATTATAAGAAAAACATATTTTCATGGCAAAGGTGTATTTCTGCTTCGTACTTTTTAATGTGACAAAAATGTCCATTACTAATTCATTCTTTTTAATGTATATAAAAATATACAATTTAACTCATTCTTTTTAATGTAAGAAATATGCATTCTTAACTTCTTCTTTTTAATGTATAAAGATTATATATTTTCAATTCTTCTTTCTAATGTAAACAAATATGATTACATTTATAATATTAGTCCGATTTGATGTAATCAATGAAATATGACATTAGAAAATGATGATTTTGTTTGTGACTTTTAATGCAAACAAAATGACGATTTTGTTTCATAACTTCTAATGCGAACAAAATGGTGATTTTGTTTATAAACTTCAAATGCAACAAAATGTGAATTTTGTTTATAAAATTTCAATGCGAACAAAAGTGTTAATTTTGTTTATAAAACTTTAATGCAAACAAAAATGTTAATTTTTTTTATTTACCTTTAACGTAAACAAAATGAGGATTTCGTTTATTAACTCTTCAATGTAAACAAAATGAGGATTTTGTTTAACTCTTTTTAGTGTACAAACTATGAGAATTTTGTCATATTCATTTCTAATGTACAACATATGCATTTTTCCAATTCATTCTTTTAATGTATGAAAAATGTACATAAAAAAGTAAACTTCTTTTTCTAAGTTTTATTTGTGTTGAGTGAACACAAATAAAATAAAAATCTTATTGCTCGTGTTTTGTTCGCATTGTGGAACATGAATAAAAAGTAAAGTTAGTCTTTTTATTTAAAGATACATTTGTGTTGTTAACACAAATAAAAAGTCCATTTATATTTCTATGTTGAATTGATAATTTAAACCAATTCAATAAAAAGACAAATTATATTTTCACCGTTGAATTGATAAAACTAAATCAACTCAATATAAAATGACATTTCTGTTTTCTCGTTGAATTGACAAAACTAATATCAATTCAAATAAGAAGACATTTATATTTTCTACGTTGAATTGACAAAACTAATATCAATTCAAATAAGAAGACATATTTATTTTCTACATTGGATTGACAAAACTAATATCAATTCAAATAAAAAGACATGTTTATTTTCTATGTTGGATTGACAAAACTAATATCAATTCAAATAAAAAGACATTTTTATTTTCTTTCTTTTCTTTAAACAAAAATGTTAGTTTTTGTTCTCTTTCCTTTATTTAAACAAAAATGTTAGTTTTTGTTCTCTTTCTTTTCTTTAAACAAATATGTTAGTTTTTGTTCTCGTTTTCATTTAAGCAAAAATGTAATCCTCTTGATTTCATTTGAACAAAAATGAAGTTTTTGTTCTTTGTTTACATTTCACAAAAATGTAACTTCTTGTTTTTTTGTTACATTACACAAACAGAAATGTAACTTATTGTGGTCTCCTTTGATTCATTAAACAAAAAGGCAAATTTTTGTTCTCTTTTGATTCATTAAACAACATGTAAATTTTTGTGCTTTTTCTTACATTTAAACAAAAATGTAATTTTCTTCTTTGATCTATATTTAAGACAAATGTCAATTTCATTTTCTTTGATTACATTTCATAGAAATGAAAAAAAAAAAAAAAAATCTTTATACTTTGATTTCAAAACCTTAAAAATGTAGAATGTAGCTTTTCCATTGTAAATGCATTTCTATAATAATGTCCTATTTAATGTCCTCGTATACATTAAATATAATTTTCCTTTTTCTTTCAATAGACATGCATTCCTATAATGATGTTTTATTTTAGTGTTTCATATACATAAAAATATAAAATCCAATATCAAACATTTTTATTCCAAAATGTTTATTATAGTGTTGCATTTACATTAAAAGTGTAAACTAGAATATAAATACATTCTATATTACCATGTTTACTTTCCATGTTATAAATACATTAAAATTTGTAAATTTCTAATGTAAATACATATTACTTAACAATCGATTAATTTTGATTTACCACAAATATATGAATTTAATGTTCACATATAATGATCATTTTCACGCTCATGCAAATATTAAAATCTAATTTTCATATTGATCACACAATTATATATACAACAATATGAATATTTCACAACACAAGTGTTAATCCCTAATTCAATAATTCTAATAAGCAAGGTGATAACTTTGTTTAATCAAATATTCATTAGCACCAATGTTAATTTCAACAGATCTAACAAACACATATCAAATCACAACAATTAGCAGAATATCACAACGTGTGTATAATTCTATCATTATGATTAATGAATTTTAATTACAAAATTAAAAGAATATAGTTTCTCACATTGCTTTGAATTTTCCCAAGGATTGTAGACCGCTTCGTTTCTGTCCACACTTCCTCCGTCGGGTAGATCTTGCTCCTACGGTTCCAACGAACCCTTTTTCATCTATTTCTGACATTATTTGAATAAGTTATCGACCTCTAAAGTTTGAATAATTTATTAAACAAATTAAATAATAATTACTTGTGTTAATTACATTACATCACTAAGCCAAAGGCCGCTCCTTTCTTCTTCACGAACAGATGGCCGACGGTTTCACAAATGGGTTCGAACTTAGGACTTACGTTCTGGCATTTCAGGCGACGACACGGGGTGATGACCATATGGATTGAAAGAGGAGAAAAAATCTCTTTAATAATTCAACTGGAGTGTGGTCTAATTCTTGGAGGAGGAGGAGATTTTAGTGGGAGAAAGAGGAAGCAAGTTCGGCCATTGATGGATAAGGGTGGCGGCTGTTAACAATGAAGAAGGGTTTCAAAAAAAGGATGAATTTCTTATTATTTATGATAAGATATTATTAAATAACGCTAAAGGCCCGCTAATTTGTACATTAAAAAGGAAAATGAATTGAATAATTGGAAAGGATTCATGTTTCCAAAATATTCTCTTTGATTGTTAGGTGCGCAACCTTTTTCCTTAATCCAGATATATATATACCATGTTTTTTTAATTGTACATTAATACGAAATTTCAAATTGATCATGTTCCTAGGCATTAAAGATAATCAAAAAGTGTAAATGCATGATGGAATGTAATAACGCATATTTCCGCACATATAAGTTTGCATAAAGTCTCAATAATTCTCATTAATTACCTACCAAACTTCATCCCGCTCAAAATGTAAATAAATAATTTCTTTATTAAGAATTGTAGATATTTAGCTCAAAAATAGGCAGCTAACCACTTTGTAGTGAAAAGAGTCATAATGGGCATAAACTATGTTATTATTATTATTATTATTATTATTATTATTAACATGAATATATTCTCTAAATTAAGGTCAATGACAAATTAACATGTTTCTTAATTGAACATAATTTCTGAATTAATGTCCATTAACTTATTTTCTCTAATTAATGCCTATATTAACATGTTTACATATTCACAAATCAATGTTAATCCATGCCAATTATTAACGTGTTTTAAAATCAATGTAAAATAGCATGTTTACCTAATAAATGTCGTGTTTACAAATCAAAGTCAATTAACATAAATTTTTTTTTTTAAAAAAAAAAGCTAAGCGTTAATTTTGCATCACCAAATATGTACCGTTGATTACATTCATTTTTATTACTAAGGAATTCTAATACCTTTCAACATTTCCAGTTTTGGACTTTTTATTTAAAACCATTTTGATTTCAATAACTAAATTAAATTACATATACTTAAATAATCGAAACATACGGGATGTAAAGATAACAAATTTATACTCCTTATTCTTCAAAATAGCTTAAATTAAATATTATTCGTTTTAACTTCAATTAAAATAAATTTTTAAACATTATTATTTAAAATAAATAATTTTAAATACTTAAAAATCCTTTAAAATAAAAATTTAAATTGGTCCTGATTTTGCGGGTTGTTACAATCTCCCCCACTTAAAAATCTTTTCGTCCTCGAAAAGGAAATGAGCTAAAAGTCGTTTATTTAACTAATTTAATTTTCATTCTTCTAATGTTTAATAATTTTATTAGTTGAATTTATATCCACACAACACAATCATCAATCAATTAATTAGTTGATTAAATTTTCAAAATATATATAACCTTTATATATTCAAAAATCATATTTTCTACGATCAAATTATATATATATATATATAATTACAAATACGTTAATCATAAACTTGGCACTCTGAACTCATTCTAGGGCATTGCTAACCCCATCTCTAATGAGTTTACTCATTCTAGGATACTACTGATCCTATCTCTAATGAGTATTCTGTTTTATAGGACATTACTAATCCTACCTTTGATGAGTCCTCTGTTCAGTTATAACGAGTTGTACCCCAAAGATTTGAGCTAACCTGAGCTCTGATACCAACTGTAAAGACCCGCAAATTCCCACCCTTTGGATCGACCATAAACCACACAGGTATGACCCAAAAAGTGGAAACCTACGAATGCTTTAACTTTGGGCATACAACACATTACATCAGATAACAGAAGACTTTTATAACACTATAATAAATGTTACATCAGAGTACAGAATATATATATCAGAGTACATGGGAATAAAATTACAGCGGAAGAATAAATTACAATAAATGAATACATTGCAGCGGAACTAATCTCAGTGGAAGGCTATCAACATTATGGCCACAGCTTCAGTCTTCAATCCAGGGTCTTGTTTTTATATATCTGTCAAATAAGCTACTCGACTGCCCGTGTGGAAAGAGGGCACCCGAGTTTGCAAAGTGAAACAAACTACAGGTCAGTCGTGGGACTGGTGTGAGAATTCTTAAATTAATCTTAATTAATAATAAGGCTAATCACAGGACCACGCCGCTAACGCGGAACGGGTTTACTCCATTGGATTGCCAGTGCATGACTAAAGTAAATCTTCAAAATAACGCAATGCTTTTTTCTGAAAAATGAAACCATTATAAGACCCAAGTCCCATCACACAATGCAACGCAAACCGGAGGATAGGGTTTTACCTTATAATGATCAAAAGATGCTTGATACGATAAAAACGGTATTATATAATAATAGTGTGCAACCAATTGAAACACATCAAAGTAAATGTATCAATCCTAGACGGCATGAGTGCCCCATCCCACTATGTCGCCATATATAGGTATACAATCAAAACGGCGTGATATCGTATTGGAAATTTGGGTTTCCATCTGAGTCAAGGCTAGGGAGGAGATCCTTACCGATTCGAGACACTCTAGCAATGCCCCAGGATTGGTACTCTGTCCAACCCTTGGATCCTGCAGGGCCGGTCCACACTTACTTTTGTGGATTAGAAATGCCTGAACACACGCTTCCCGGTCCTTTTGGACCTATAATACGGCCAGTGGCGACCGCATAAAACCGAGGCCTCGAAAAATCCAACAACCATAATGAATAAATGCCAGCGCTGGTAGGTCCCTGGCATCACTCTAGCTAGAAAGAAACGTGTGCACTCTCTGCGTTCCCTTTTCCCGTTTTAGACTCTACCGGTGTGTGAGGCTCGCGAAGTCACGATATACACAAAGCTATGCCTAAATAGACTGTGCTTTGATCATCAACCACAAGGCCTGCTTTTCAACAAATCCTTGATCAATTGCATCTTAGCATGCCACATTGTCAGACCATACCATATCATTGATCATCTACCAATATATGTATAACCTCTAAGCTCATAGGTCTTAGAGAAGGGTGTTAAACACCAAACAGAAATATATAATTAGTAGCGTTCAACAAATATAGTAGAAAGGAATACAATGTCAGGCACACAATCCATTTACAAGTCCGTTCTGGGTCTGAACGAATCAATGTGTCCGTTGATCTCCAAATGCGCTTGGACGATCATTACTAAATACCTTGCCTTGGAATGTACAGTCCCAATTCAAGATACCAGTCATCATCATCCCAACGATGTGAAAACCTTCGGTCTTCAACCACCGCCCTCATCTTCGACTCTTAATCGTCGTGATGATTATTCAGAATGGGTTAAAACCCGGTCTTTCTGAATAACTCGCGTAATTTGTGATTAAAAATCAAATATGGGAACATCACACATTACGCCTCATTCCAACTCAGAATATTCTTTTAATAAGATATTCATATTAAAAGATTCTCATTAATTTTATCAAAGATAAATTAATAAATTAACTCTTAAATTTTCCTTAAAAGATTTATTAAAAATTCTATATTTGATTTAATATCAAAAATCATTATTACAAGATTATTTATTTTAAGGAATAAATCTTGTTTTAAACGGGTTAAAGAACTCGTGTTATTTAAAACACTGTTCACGATAAACCCACAAATCAATTTCCAAAATATGGAATTTCATAGAAATCAATCAATACATACTCGATGTGAATTTCTGTATCGGACTAACAATATACATGGAATAACGGCAGAGCCTCTTAAATTCCATATATACTATCGGTCTTCTTTTACAGAAAACCCATTTCGATCATTATCAATCGAATTTCCACTTAATTCCAATTTAATATATTAATATTGGAAAACTTGATTTTTAGGAAATACTCTTTTTAAATCTATACAATAGATTTATAAATTCCAAATAGTAATTTCAATGTAAATTGGATTAAAGGACGAATGTCATTTAAAAACACCGTCCACGATAAATCCACTTCACTTCTCAATTTATTTCATATCATAAAATAAGATTGCAAATTTTAATAATCTTAATTAAAGGACTCCTCTTTAAATATTAATTATTATAAGAAAAACATATTTTAAATAATCATTAAAAATATCCTTTATATAATAGATTTTTATCTTTTACAAATATTCTTTATTATAACATATACTTAATTAAAATATCTTTTGTGAAAATATATCCTTTATATAAAATAATTTCTAATGTAAGAATATTCTTATTTTAAAGAACACCTGAATCGAAATGCGACTCAACCATTTACCATATAATTTGGATTATATGGATTTCACACATCATATATATAACAATAACAATATAATCATCAAGTCATCCATTTACATCCAAAGTGTAACTTCCACTGTGTAAGCGTTGAAATTTAATAATAACGCTCATCACAGCCTGTCGATCTAACGATCAACATACAACTAAATATTGGGATTAGTGTATGTTAACGTTCATCCCAACACCCGTGTGGGGTTTCAGCCAACAACAAATAGTAAATTATTTGTGCGCTTGGGCGATGTGCGAAAATTATCGACCCAATCACATAAACGAGTCGGGTAACTTGTCTATGGCAGTGTAACATTTCAACATCATAACATATATAATGATAAGCTATTTCATACATAATGACAATAAAATTCTAATCTTTTATTTCAATCCTTTTAATTGTTAACAAATGACAATAAAAATCTTAACTCATATTTATTTACCAAAATGTAATTTTTTTTTTAGCCTCATTCATTTTAATGGCAAAGGTGTATTTCTGCTTCGTACTTTTTAATGTGACAAAAATGTCCATTACTAATTCATTCTTTTTAATGTATATAAAAATATACAATTTAACTCATTCTTTTTAATGTAAGAAATATGCATTCTTAACTTCTTCTTTTTAATGTATAAAGATTATATATTTTCAATTCTTCTTTCTAATGTAAACAAATATGATTACATTTATAATATTAGTCCGATTTGATGTAATCAATGAAATATGACATTAGAAAATGATGATTTTGTTTGTGACTTTTAATGCAAACAAAATGATGATTTTGTTTCATAACTTCTAATGCGAACAAAATGGTGATTTTGTTTATAAACTTCAAATGCAACAAAATGTGAATTTTGTTTATAAAATTTCAATGCGAACAAAAGTGTTAATTTTGTTTATAAAACTTTAATGCAAACAAAAATGTTAATTTTGTTTATTTACCTTTAACGTAAACAAAACGAGGATTTCGTTTATTAACTCTTCAATGTAAACAAAATGAGGATTTTGTTTAACTCTTTTTAGTGTACAAACTATGAGAATTTTGTCATATTCATTTCTAATGTACAACATATGCATTTTTCCAATTCATTCTTTTAATGTATGAAAAATGTACATAAAAAAGTAAACTTCTTTTTCTAAGTTTTATTTGTGTTGAGTGAACACAAATAAAATAAAAATCTTATTGCTCGTGTTTTGTTCGCATTGTGGAACACGAATAAAAAGTAAAGTTAGTCTTTTTATTTAAAGATACATTTGTGTTGTTAACACAAATAAAAAGTCCATTTATATTTCTATGTTGAATTGATAATTTAAACCAATTCAATAAAAAGACAAATTATATTTTCACCGTTGAATTGATAAAACTAAATCAACTCAATATAAAAAGACATTTCTGTTTTCTCCTTGAATTGACAAAACTAATATCAATTCAAATAAGAAGACATTTTTATTTTCTACGTTGAATTGAAAAAACTAATATCAATTCAAATAAGAAGACATTTTTATTTTCTACGTTGGATTGACAAAACTAATATCAATTCAAATAAAAAGACATGTTTATTTTCTACGTTGGATTGACAAAACTAATATCAATTCAAATAAAAAGACATTTTTATTTTCTTTCTTTTCTTTAAACAAAAATGTTAGTTTTTGTTCTCTTTCTTTTATTTAAACAAAAATGTTAGTTTTTGTTCTCTTTCTTTTCTTTAAACAAAAATGTTAGTTTTTGTTCTCGTTTTCATTTAAGCAAAAATGTAATCCTCTTGATTTCATTTGAACAAAAATGAAGTTTTTGTTCTTTGTTTACATTTCATAAAAATGTAACTTCTTGTTCTTTTGTTACATTACACAAACAAAAATGTAACTTATTGTGGTCTCCTTTGATTCATTAAACAAAAAGACAAATTTTTGTTCTCTTTTGATTCATTAAACAACATGTAAATTTTTGTGCTTTTTCTTACATTTAAACAAAAATGTAATTTTCTTCTTTGATCTATATTTAAGACAAATGTCAATTTCCTTTTCTTTGATTACATTTCATAGAAATGTAATTTTTTTTTTCTTTATACTTTGATTTCAAAACCTTAAAAATGTAGAATGTAGCTTTTCCAGTGTAAATGCATTTCTATAATAATGTCCTATTTAATGTCCTCGTATACATTAAATATAATTTTCCTTTTTCTTTCAATAGACATGCATTCCTATAATGAAGTTTTATTTTAGTGTTTCATATACATAAAAATATAAAATCCAATATCAAACATTTTTATTCCAAAATGTTTATTATAGTGTTGCATTTACATTTAAAGTGTAAACTAGAATATAAATATATTCTATATTACCATGTTTACTTTCCATGTTATAAATACATTAAAATTTGTAAATTTCTAATGTAAATACATATTACTTAACAATCGATTAATTTTGATTTACCACAAATATATGAATTTAATGTTCACATATAATGATCATTTTCACGCTCATGCAAATATTAAAATCTAATTTTCATATTGATCACACAATTATATATACAACAATATGAATATTTCACAACACAAGTGTTAATCCCTAATTCAATAATTCTAATAAGCAAGTGATAACTTTGTTTAATCAAATATTCATTAACACCAATGTTAATTTCAACAGATCTAACAAACACATATCAAATCACAACAATTAGAAGAATATCACAACGTGTGTATAATTCTATCATTATGATTAATGAATTTTAATTACAAAATTAAAAGAATAGAGTTTCTCACATTGCTTTGAATTTTCCCAAGGATTGTAGACCGCTCCGTTTCTGTCCACACTTCCTCCATCGGGTAGATCTTGCTCCTACGGTTCCAACGAACCCTTTTTCATCTATTTCTGACATTATTTGAATATGTTATCGACCTCTAATGTTTGAATAATTTATTAAACAAATTAAATAATAATTACTTGTGTTAATTACATTACCTCACTAAGCCAAAGGCCGCTCCTTTCTTCTTCACGAACAGATGGCCGACGGTTTCACAAATGGGTTCGAACTTAGGACTTACGTTCTGGCATTTCAGGCGACGATACGGGGTGATGACCATATGGATTGAAAGAGGAGAAAAAATCTCTTTAATAATTCAACTGGAGTGTGGTCTAATTTTTGGAGGAGGAGGAGATTTTAGTGGGAGAAAGAGGAAGCAAGTTCGGCCATTGATGGATAAGGGTGACGGCTGTTAACAATGAAGAAGGGTTTCAAAAAAAGGATGAATTTCTTATTATTTATGATAAGATATTATTAAATAACGCTAAAGGCCCGCTAATTTGTACATTAAAAAGGAAAATGAATTGAATAATTGGAAAGGATTCATGTTTCCAAAATATTCTCTTTGATTGTTAGGTGCGCAACCTTTTTCCTTAATCCAGATATATATATATATATATATATATATATATATATACACCATGTTTTTTTAATTGTACATTAATACGAAATTTCAAATTGATCATGTTCCTAGGCATTAAAGATAATCAAAAAGTGTAAATGCATGATGGAATGTAATAACGCATATTTCCGCACATATAAGTTTGCATAAAATCTCAATAATTCTCATTAATTACCTACCAAACTTCATCCCGCTCAAAATGTAAATAAATAATTTCTTTATTAAGAATTGTAGATATTTAGCTCAAAAATAGGCAGCTAACCACTTTGTAGTGAAAAGAGTCATAATGGGAATAAACTATATTATTATTATTATTATTATTATTAACATGAATATATTCTCTAAATTAAGGTCAATGACAAATTAACATGTTTCTTAGTTGAACATAATTTCCGAATTAATGTCCATTAACTTATTTTCTCTAATTAATGCCTATATTAACATGTTTACATATTCACAAATCAATGTTAATCCATGCCAATTATTAACGTGTTTTAAAATCAATGTAAAATAGCATGTTTACCTAATAAATGTCGTGTTTACAAATCAAAGTCAATTAACATAATTTTTTTTTTTAAAAAAAAGCTAAGCATTAATTTTGCATCACTAAATATGTACCGTTGATTACATTCATTTTTATTACTAAGGAATTCTAATACCTTTCAACATTTCCACTTTTGGACTTTTTATTTAAAACCATTTTGATTTCAATAACTAAATTAAATTACATATACTTAAATAATCGAAACATACGGGATGTAAAGATAACAAATTTATACTCCTTATTCTTCAAAATAGCTTAAATTAAATATTATTCGTTTTAACTTCAATTAAAATAAATTTTTAATCATTATTATTTAAAATAAATAATTTTAAATACTTAAAAATCCTTTAAAATAAAAATTTAAATTGGTCCTGATTTTGCGGGTTGTTACAGTAATAATCTTAACAAAATGAAATATTTATTTCAATGTAATAATCTTACAAAGATGACATTTTTAAATAAAATGACCTTAATGTTCTAACATGACATTATGTACAATAATGACATTTTATTCTATTCAAACATTTTAAACAAAGATGTTATTTTATTCTAATCAAACATTTAATACATAAATGTTATCTTATTCTCTAATGCAACATTTAAACAAAATTGTTATTTTCTCATATTATCATAATATACTTCTAACAAAAAAGTTATTATTATTTTTATTTTATTATCATAACATTTTTCTAATAAAGAATATTATTTTTAATCTAATCATCATTTCTAACCAAAGAATGTTTTTCAATCTAATTGAACAAAACATGAACATTACAATTCATCACAAACAACGAACAGAAAAAGAAAAAAAACACAGATCTGATTTCATACATTGATTTCAAATAACAAGAAAATAATTAAATGTTAATTAATTATTAAAAATAAAAATCTCACCTTGGTTTGAAGCGGATCTAAAATTCTAACAAGTTCAGAATTGGTTCTAGTCAGTCCCAGTTGTAGATCTCGTCACAAGGATTCCAACGCAATTCGTTTCGTTGAATTCTAATTAGATTTGACAAAGTTATGACTGTTTACATTTTAACTACATAATTTAAAACAATTAAATATATAATTATTTGATCAACCTCTCTAATCCCCTATTTTAACATTAATCCTTCCTTCTGCCATCGAACGAACTGCTGAACCCATCATCGAATATTATGGCTCTGAATCGCATCCAACTCGAGCCACCTGGAGCCAATCGAGGACCGCCACGCCGTTGAGCATTGGAACCTCAATCGAATGCCAGGTGCGGCGCTCAACTCAGTGGTCTGGAACCGCCTGAAACCGTGAATGGACGGAGCGACTTTGGGCTCCAATATCTCGCAGGTCACAGCCTTATTTTCGATCATATCTGTACGGTTTCGAAGTGCTGAAGAATCTCTACCAAGTTTTCCTTATGAGTTCTGTAAATTATTGTATGGATTTGGAGTGATTGAGGAATTCGTTTCGGAGCTCGGTAGCCATTGGTTTGGGGAGAACGGCGGCTATAGGTTTTTTTATGAAATCCAAGGCTATTTTAATATTATTTTATTCTTTAAATTTTAGTTAAGGCACATTATCTCTTAGTAACTCCAATTCTAGTCCAGCAAATGTTGTCCTTAGGCAAATACCCACGTTCCGGACGCAATGGGCTAGGTCCTGTCAGCCCAAACGAAAATCTTTGGCCTATTTTAATTTAATTTAATATTTAAATCATTTAATTAATTAATTCGATCTTACATTTAAATTCACCGGGGCCACATACTACCTCTAAAAATTACAGAAAAATTATTTCTAGATATGCTTTGACGATATGATTCTAACAAGACTAATTTCATCAAATTCTGAGACCGTTTGAAAAATGGCCATTTTCTGGTCGATCAAATTTGACGGAAACTGACAAAACACATTTTCTTTTGCCACACTCACATATTGATTCGAAAAATTATGAAAATTGAAATCTAGCAATAATTTGACATTCCGATTCCAACGAAAGTGGTTTCGTCGAAAACGGAGGTCGTTTGAAATATGGCTATTTTTAATATTAAATAAATAAATATATATATATATATAAATTCTACAGCGACTATTCTGAAATTTAAACTGGACATAACTTATGATTTTTAAAGTGAAATTTCAATTTCTTACATTCGTTAGAAAGATATGGTTAAACAGATTAAAATATTTCTTGTTTCGCTAAAATCCGATTTATTTTGCATCCTGTACAATCCGTCAAAGTTCAAATTCAATTTTTCAAACTACCGCGCTAGTTCTAACTCCTTTTATAATAAAAAAATATTCGTTTTAACTTCGATTTAAATAAATTTTTCTTTGTTATTATTTAAAATAAATTATTTTAACTATTAAAATTCCATTAAAATTTCTAAAATAAAATTTTTAAATTGGTTTAGAATTTGTGGGTTGTTACAGAAATAAAGTTATCAAATATAGTTATTTGAAATAGAGTTATTCGAAATAGAGATATCAAATAGCGTTATTCGAAAGAGAGTTGATCGAATATAATTTATTTGAAGAGAGTTAATCTAATATAATTTATTCGAAGAGAGTTAATCGAATATAATTTATTCGAAAGAGAGTTAATCGAATATAATTTATTCGAAGAGAGTTAATCGAATATAATTTATTCGAAGAGAGTTAATTGAATATAATTTATTAGAAAGAGAGTTAAATTGAATATAAGTTATTCGAAAGAGAGTTAAATCGAATAGAGATTATTGAAAAGAGAATTATACGTTGAAATTCGATTTTATCAAATTCAGGAAAGTACTATTCACTTTCCGTTTTACATCAAGATTTATTTATTAATAAATTAGTTGTTTGTTTATTTATCAAAATTAATAAATAAAAATTATATTTAAGTTATTATATTTCGGAAGCATGGGATTATAACACTATTGTTCTAATCAAATGATTTCTCCGTAAGTGCATTGTACACATGCCCAGCTAGCACGGAACGGTCGTCAGAAGAAAAGAAAGAAGAGAATGAACAAATCAAAAACCTGTAGAATGTCTCACAGCGCATGGAACAAAATATAATAATAACATAATCTTGACATAAAACAGGCGAGACAGTGCATAAGCTGAAAACTAAACCAACATAGCAGCGGAAATCCAAATACTACTTATTACAACTTTACAAATTTACTGTCTCTAAAACAAAAGAAAGCTAAAGTAGAAGATACACTACTAATGCCCAAGCAGTGATCTTCAACAACACAGGGAGAATACTATATGTATCATACGTGGAAGCCTCATGCTCGTCTTCGAATCAGCTACTTGTGCATACCCAGCTAACCTGTCTCTAGTCTGCTCGTGAGAGCACCCAGAGTAATAAGAAGAGACATAAAACTCTGGGTCAGACAAAAAGTCTGGTATGAGCGATAAGCAGCTAAACAGAACAATAACAGGTATAATAAACCATACCTGGACCTGCAACCAAAGAGTTAGCACTACATACCGTACAATACTCTAAGGTGCCACTGAATAAATGGTGTAAAGATAACGGGGGTGGGGGTGTTCATGTCATAATGATGGAAAACAAATCAACCATAGCAACCATCCTCACATCTCTCACTCAGTGCGTAAAGCATACGATGTCCACCACTGTCAATCACTAGACCCATCGAAGTAGTAACGGAGTTCGACTTGTACAACTACTGCTACTACTAAGCTTACCACATGGAGTCATGACCAAATCTTTACATATGACCCCACTTCATTGGTCTTTTAGTCGTACCTAGGCCACTGTGGCCTGAATCCGTTCACGTACTTCCTATACACATAGTGATTCAAAGCTACAGACATCGACAACCCCTTAGCACACGTCCTACAGCGAAGCCCAATCATGAAGCTCACTCATTGGTTCCCAACTGGATCCTGAGTCAAAGCTCTTCATTTGGACTTCCTTTGCATCTCGGGTTTTGGTCGAATTGGAGTTGGTCTTCAAAATAGTCGTCGCGTAATCGTAGCTCCAGTCCTGTTCGGTTTGGTTGTTCTTCCCTAGTTCGGTTCAGCTCACTCCATTTCCTGGCCATCCGGTTCGGTTCGGACGTGTTCAAATGCTCCAGCCTCGGTTCGGTTAGGTTGTCCTCATCCGGTTCGGTTCAGGTACCACGCTCCATTCGGTTCGGTTCGTCCCTCCTGCTCCAGCTAGCCTGCTCCGATCTGATCCCGCTCGCTTGCCTGCTCCGATCTGATCCGCTCCCTAACTCCGATCCGATCCTCTGTCCAACTCCAACTCCAACTCTAAGCAATGGCCTTCCTTCCTGCCAAACTTCCTTTATGCCATACTTCAGTTCGGTCCGGATTCTTTGCCCAGTTCTCCTATCCGATCCGAGCCCCTAACCCGATCCGATCCGAAACCCTGCACAACTTTCTGCAACTTTTTCCAGCGACTTGTTTACGCCATTCGACGACGTTTTCGACCAATCTAACTTTTCTAAACAACCACAAATCATTCCAAACAGTCATAACAACAAATAGAAGTGACCTCAAACACCAAAACAACAATCTTAACATGTGAAATGGATCAAACATACCCAAAATCCCATATTTTCCCTTAAGCGTGTTTAGGCAAAACTAATGATATGATTAGCAAAACTTAATCAAATTAAACCAAATTTCTAACAGAGGTCTTAAACATTATTTTAGAATTTATAAATATTTTTCTAGAATTTATTAATGCATAAATTCGCTAATCTTCACTAATTAACCTTAATTAACTGTAATTAGTGTCAAAACAATGCTAATCACTCACCTTGGCCACAAATAAAAATTTTAGAACTGAAACCTCGCTGATTTGGGTGAATACTGATGTCTAACAGCAGCTCTAATACTGATTTGTTGCTATTTCTCCTTGATTTATGTTGCTAAGCTTAATCCTTGATTAGAAAGTGATTTGGGGATGTTTCTAGATGTTGGCGGCCATTGTTAGGGTTCAAGAATGAAAGTGGCGGCTAAAAAATGAAGATAAGATCGTTCTCTAACTGATTTCAGCCTCCTCATAACCCTAATCCCGAAATTCCCTATTGGGCCTACTAGTCAATTACCCGGTTAAGCCCAATTAAGCTGTTTTTCACCATCTGAAATTTGTTTCAGCCATATCTCCCAAACGGTAAGTCCGTTTGGCTAATGTGACCACTTTACGGAATTGTAAACCATCATCCGAAGCCAATGGAAGTGGTTTTAGGTCAAAACTCCTTTCCAATCAAAAGTTATGGCCAAAACAGTATCGGCTAAAGGTAAAATGGTCATTTAAAAATCGGCAAAAATCATGAACATGGAAAATAACCCCAATAGTCGTCCCCCAAAGTTACATGACCATATGACTTCGTATGTGAAAGAAATAAATATTCTACAATCCTTCGATGCGCAGAATGCGGGTCGTTACACTCTCCCCCCCCCCCTTAAGAAATTTCGTCCCCGAAATTCCTTAACCCAAAACATACAAAGGATCTCGCATGCCTACCAGCCACATACAACAATCAAACATGCAAAACAAACAAACTGTCTATCCTAGCATGCGGAAAGACTAAATCGAAATTAAAATCTTACCAGGCGAAGAGTTCTGGATACGTCTTCCTAATGCTCTCCTCTGTCTCCCAAGTACAGTCATTCTCATTCTCGTCCCACTGGACTTTGACCAGATTCACCGCTTTCCTTCGAAGTTGCTTCGTATCATTCCCAACAATACACACAGGCTTGCGGTTCCCAACCGCCTCGGGTTCAACTTCGATATCATCCAACTGATCAGGTGAAATGGTCACATCTGGGTCGTGCACGAACTTTCTTAACTGGGAAACATGAAATACGTTGTGAACTCCTGCCATCTTCTCTGGTAGTTCAACTTTGTATGCTAAATTCCCAATTTGTTCAAGAACTGGGAATGGACCAACAAATCTTGGTGCTAACTTGCCTCTCCTGCCAAATCGTATCACGCTCTTCAACGGAGAAATCTTGACAAACACCAAGTCACCAACGGAGAACTTTATGTCTCTTCTCCTCTTATCAGCATAACTCTTCTGCCTATCCTGGGCAGCCTTCATTCGTTGTTGAATGATCTTAATCTTATCTAAAGTTTCTCTTACTACATCTGGTCCAAGCACAAACTTCTCACCGGTCTCTATCCAACATGATGGTGAGTTGCACGGTCTTCCGTACAAAGCTTCATATGGAGCCATACCGATACTGGATTGGTAGCTATTGTTATATGCAAACTCTACTAGATGCAAATGGCCATCCCATCATCCACCAAAATCCAATATACAAGCCCTCAAGAGATCTTCCAATATACGATTCACCTTCTCTGTCTGACCGTCGGTTTGAGGATGATACGCGGTATTGAGATATAATTCCGACCCTAGAGCCTCTTGTAAGCTCTTCCAAAATCCACTAGTAAACAACGGGTCTCGGTCACTCACAATGCCTTTAGGTACTCCATGAAATCTCACTACCCACTTCATATACAGTTTTGCTAACTTAGCTGTCGTCCTGTTTGACTTAACGGGTATAAATCTTTCACTTTTGGTCAATCGGTCCACAATCACCCAAATGCTATCATGGCCCGATCTAGTCCTTGGTAACCCATCAATGAAGCCATTCTGGAATTTCTAATGGTTGTAGCAAACCACTAGGTTTCTTTTGCTCAGCTTTAACCAACTGGACATTCATGCATTTGGATATAAACTTCCCAATGTCTCTTTTCATCCCTTCCCAGTAGTAGGTCTGCTTCATGTCTCGATACATTTTGTTACCACTGGGGTGTATAGTCAGTTTTGAGTGATGACACTCTCTAAGCACTTCATCTCTCAATCCATTGACACTGGGTACAACAAGTCTTCCATTCTTTCTAAGTCATCCATCTCGATCGAGCCCATACTTATTCATCTCCTCATCGATACCCATCTTTAACTTGGAGATGATTTCCAATAGGTTAGGATCGTCCCTCTGACTAGAGCCGATCCGCTCAATCAAAGTGGGTCTGATCGTCAAACTTGCTAACATTTCTGGATCCAATTCGCACTTTGATCTGAAATCATACCCAGCATGTACTGCAGTTGCTTCCATTCAAGAAACATAGCCCCTAAACTGGCATGTCTTCTACTCAATGCATCAGCCACCACATTGCCCTTTCCTGGTGTATATGCGATGTCGAAATCATAGGAAGCCAAGAATTCTAACCATCTTTGCTGTCGGAGATTTAGATCCTTCTGAGAGAAAAGATACTTCAATGATTTATGATCCGTAAACAACTCGAATCATTCTCCCAAGAGATAGTGTCTCCACATCTTCAACGCGAACACGATCGCTGCTAATTCCAAATCATGGATAGGGTATCTTCTCTCATGTGGTTTCAATTGCCGACTTGCATAAGCTACAACCCTACCGCCTTGCATCAATACAACACCTAGTCCGGTACCACAGGCATCCGTGTATACCGTCATCTCTTCATTCCCCTTAGGAATGACTAACACTGGTGCACATGTCAACTTGTCCTTTAGACTCTTGAATGCATTCTCGCACTTTTCATCCCAGACGAAAGCTTGATTCTTCTTGGTCAACTGAGTCAACGGTGCTGCTATCTTGGAGAAATCTTGGATAAACTTATGATAATATCCAGCTAATCCCAAGAAACTTCTTATGTCCGTTGCATTCTTGGGCGTAGACCAATCCTGTACTGTAGCCACCTTCGCAGGATCTACGGCAATACCATTCTCTAAAACGACATGGCCCAAGAACCTCACTTCCCTCCTCCAGAAGTGACACTTAGAAAACTTTGCTTTCAATTGGTGTTTTCTCAACACCTCCATCACTATCCTCAAGTGTTCCTTGTGTTCTTCCTCTGTCCTCGAATAAACAAGTATGTCGTCCACGAACACAAGAACAAACTTATTCAACTGATCTCTGAATACCCTATTCATAAGATCCACAAAATATGCTGGCGCATTGGTCAACCCAAATGGCATGACCAACCACTCATAAAATCCAGACGGCGTTCGAAATGCCGTTTTAGCTATACTCTCAGCTTCCACTCTAAGCTGATGAAAACCTATCGCGAGATCCAACTAGGAGAATACTCTCGCGCCACTCAACTGATCAAACAAATCATCTATCCGCGGTAGAGGATATTTATTCTTCCTTGTCACTTTATTCAGTCCGCAGTAGACTACACACAATCGAAGGGAACCATCCGCCTTGGTAGCAAACACAACTGGTGCTCCCCATTCAGAAACACTCCTTCTCATAAATCCCTTCTTCAAAAGATCGCTGACTTGCACCCCGAGCTCTCGCTACTCCCTTGGTGCCATACGACGAAATGGCATCACTGTAGGTCTGGCATCTTTCACCAAATCATTACGGAACTCAATCTCTCAATGTGGTGGAAGTCCGGTCACTTCCTCGAAGACGTCCAGATACTGGCCAACCACAGGCAAACCTGACAACTCACCTTGCGGGATGTCGATGGAATTTAGAAAACTAGCCATTACCCCATCACTAGGTAGACCACCAAACACTACCCTCTGCCCATCATCCGCTCTAGCTGTCACCAAAAAGCCCTCACGGTCTACCACCACCCCGTATCTTTGGAGCCAATCGACTCCCAAAATAATGCCAAATCCAGTAAAGCCCAAAACAAAGCAATCACAAACAAACATGCATCCATGACTCGATAAGACCACATTACGACAAATCATGTTAAGGTTAGTCGAACCACCAATCGGGTTCGTCACTGCTAAAGGTCTATCGACAATCTTGGGCTCCAATCCCAACCTATCTACCAGGTCACAAGATATGAAAGAATTGGAAGCTCCGGTATCAAACAAAACTCTAACAGGAACATCATAAACAGAAAGCATACCTTGGATAACGACATTCTTTCCTTTCTCCGCCACAGTTGGGGCATTCGACGAAGAAGGAATAGCGTTAAGGGCATATGCTTTCACCATCTGCTTTTCTTTAGGGGGTTGCGGACACTTGTCCTTGTGATGTCCCACTTAGCCACAGTTGAAGCACTTCCTTTCCGCTGGCTTGGCCCGACAATTACTAGCATAATGGCCCCTCTTCCGACAGCTGAAGCACTCAACATCCTTCTTATCCTTTTTCTTCTGGCCATCCTTAGTCTGATTCTGCTTTCTCTTATTCTGAGAACCATTCTTGCCTCCACCGCTTGCTTGCGGCTTTGGCTCCTCTGCAGATGCAACCTCAGTCTTCGACTTAGGGTAAAGACTCTCTGACCTCAATGCTTTCCTCCACAATCGACTCAAACGTCTCATCGATGTGGTTAATAAGCCTTTCCCCCAAGTATCCATCCAAACCAGTTATGAACTTCTCGTTCTTCTTCTCGGCAGTATCTATTAGGGATAACCCATATTTCGACAAAGTGTCGAATTCGGCAATATACTCCGAGACAGCTCTGCCATTCTGCTTGAGTTCCAAGAATTTCTTAAACAACACTGACTTCTGAGCAGCTGGAATGAACTTATCGCTAAAGAGAACCTTAAACTGATCCCATGTAATATGATCCTCTAGGGTAGCTACCTTTATAGCATTCCACCAATTCATTGCCCGTCCTTGCAGCTGACGGGATGCTAGCCTTCTCTTCATCGCATCCTCGATACCCAAGTCTTCGAAGATACGCTCGCAGCTATCCAGCCAATCTTGAACATCCGTGGCCGACTCCGTTCCGTGGAACGGCTTCCCACCAAGACTAGTATAATCCTTATTCAGCTTGGCGAAATCGGCCCTAGGCGCCTGCACTATTGGGCCACCACCATTACCAGCATTGGGAGCTGCCCTCTGTACATCTCTAAGCATCTCCCTCATGAGGTCAGTAAACATCGTCCTCATGTCAGCAGCATTCCCATTATTGGCTCCTCTACCGGCACCTCTTACGTATCGGCTCATCGTTCAATCTGTAAAGAGAAAATGATTAACCATCTCCATAGTGGTGCTAGTGCAGTTCGACTTCTTCCTTAGCTATACTAATAGTATATATATAGCTTTTAAAAATCAAAATAATCACAAATACGCGCTCTCATATACGTATACTATCTCTCCCTGATAACTTCCCTAGGTTAACTATGCAACCTAGAGCTCTGATACCAAGTGTGACGGCCTGCCCCGCACCAGCCAGCATTTCCTCTGTAAGTGCGCTGTACACATGCCCAGCTAGCACGGAACGGTCGTCAGAAGAAAAGAAAGAAGAGAATGAACTAATCAAAAACCTGTAGAATGTCTCACAGCGCATGGAACAAAATATAATAATAACATAATCTTGACATAAAACAGGCGAGACAGTGCATAAGCTGAAAACTAAACCAACATAGCAGCGGAAATCCAAATACAGCTTATTACAACTTTCCAAATTTACTGTCTCTAAAACAAAAGAAAGCTAAAGTAGAAGATACACTACTAATGACCAAGCAGTGATCTTCAACAACACAGGGAGAATACTATATGTATCATACGTGGAAGCCTCCTGCTCGTCTCCGAATCAGCTACTCGTGCATACCCAGCTAACCTGTCTCTAGTCTGCTCGTGAGAGCACCCAGAGTAATAAGAAGAGACATAAAACTTTGGGTCAGACAAAAAGTCTGGTATGAGCGATAAGCAGCTAAACAGAACAATAACAGGTATACTAAACCATACCTGAACCTGGACCTGCAACCAAAGAGTTAGCACTACATACCGTACAATACTCTAAGGTGCCACTGAATAAATGGTGTAAAGATAACGGGGGTGGGGGTGTGCATGTCATAATGATGGAAAACAAATCAACCATAGCAACCATCCTCACATCTCTCACTCAGTGCGTAAAGCATACGATGTCCACCACTGTCAATCACTAGACCCATCGAAGTAGTGACGGAGTTCGACTTGTACAACTACTGCTACTACCAAGCTTACCACATGGAGTCATGACCAAATCTTTACAAATGACCCCACTTCATTGGTCTATAGTTCTTTAGCTGTACCTAGGCCACTGTGGCCTGAATCCATTCACGTACTTCCTACACATAGCGATTCAAAGTTACAGACATCGACAACCCCTTAGCACACGTCCCGCAGTGAAGCCCAATCATGAAGCTCACTCATTGGTTCCCAACTGGATCCTGAGTTAAAGCTCCTCATTTGGACTTCCTTTGCATCTCGGGTTTTGGTCGAATTGGAGTTGGTCTTCAAAAGAGTCGTCGCGTAATCGTAGCTCCAGTCCTGTTCGGTTCGGTTGTTCTTCCCTAGTTCGGTTCGGCTCACTCCATTTCCTGGCCATCCGGTTTGGTTCGGATGTGTTCAAGTGCTCCAGCCTCGGTTCGGTTAGGTTGTCCTCATCCGGTTCGGTTCGGGTACCACGCTCCATTCGGCTCGGTTCGTCCCTCCTGCTCCAGCTTGCCTGCTCCGATCCGATCCCGCTCGCTTGCCTGCTCCGATCCGATCCGCTCCCTAACTCCGATCCGATCCTCTGTCCAACTCCAACTCTAAGCAATGGCCTTCCTTCCTGCCGAAATTCCTTTGTGCCATACTTCAGTTTGGTCCGGATTCCTTGCCCAGTTCTCCTATCCGATCCGAGCCCCTAACCCGATCCAATCCGAAACCCTGCACAACTTTCTACAACTTTTTCCAGCGACTTGTTTACGCCATTCGACGACGTTTTCGACCAATCTAACTTTTCTAAACAATCACAAATCATTCCAAATAGTCATAGCAACAAATAGAAGTGACCTCAAACACCAAAACAACAATCTTAACATGTGAAATGGATCAAACATACCCAAAATCTCATATTTTCCCTTAAGCATGTTTAGGCAAAACTAATGATATAATTAGCAAAACTTAATCAAATTAAACCAAATTTCTAACAGAGGTCTAAAACGTTATTTTAGAATTTATAAATATTTTTCCAGAATTTATTAACGCATAAATTCGTAATCTTCACTAATTACCCTTAATTAACTGTAATTAGTGTCAAAACAATGCTAATCACTCACCTTGGCCACAAATAAAATTTTCAGAACTGAAACCTCGCTGATTTGGGTGAATACTGATGTCTAACAGCAGCTCTAATCCTTATTTGGTGCTATTTCTCCTTGATTTGATGTTGCTAAGCTTAATCCTTGATTAGAAAGTGATTTGGGGAAGTTTCTAGATGTTGGCGTCTATTGTTAGGGTTCAAGAATGAAAGTGGCGGCTGAAAAATGAAGATAAGATCGTTTTCTAACTGATTTCATCCTCCTCATAACCCTAATCCCGAAATTCCCCATTGGGCCTACCTGTTAATTACCCGGTTAAGCCCAATTAAGCTGTTTTTCACCATCTGAAACTTGTTTCAGCCATATCTCCCAAACGGTAAGTCCTTTTAGCTAATGTGACCACTTTACGGAATTGTAAACCATCATCCGGAGCCAATGGAAGTGGTTTTAGATCAAAACTCCTTTTCAATCAAAAGTTATGGCCAAAACAGTAACGGATAAAGGTAAAATGGTCATTTAAAAATCGGCAAAAATCATGAACATGGAAAATAACCCCAATAGTCGTCCCCCAAAGTTACATGACCATACGACTTCGTATGTGAAAGAAATAAATATTCTACGATCCTTCGATGTGTAGAATGCGGGTCGTTACATAGGTAATGAGTGTAATCGTTTGAGTTAGCATAACGATGTTTTATTTAAACATCTGTTAAATCCAATAAAGGAGTTTTGGAGATATTTTCCAAATAAGAATCAGAAATGTTTTCTAATATAAAAAAAAATAGAAATGAGAGTAAATATGGAAATGTTTTCCAATGATTAATAACGTATATTTTCTTAATTTAGAAAATAAGAATTTACGAATATATGGTAATAGGAATAGGGTAATGGATAACTGAATGACAAATTAAATTAAAAGGGATCAGGGTTGATTGATGATTTGCTCGGTAAGATTTCCATTTGGAAATGGACCATTGTTTGTACACATATTTCCCTTTGATATTTAATTAACCGACTATCAAAGTTTTTGACCATTTCCGTTGTCAATACGGAGAGACCGGGATCAGATTTATTATCTGAAAACCACTTCGTATGGGCATTAGCATTGTGAATCAAATATGATGAAGATAATTGAAGACGGATTTTATGCAGGGGCTGTTCTGGCAAATCCTAGGTAGAAATTACCTAAGATGGATTTGTAGAATAGCACCTTCGGTTTGTCCAGTCCCAGGACAACCTGTATGGAATAATGTCTGACAGAGTATATTTAACAGATCGCGTAATTTGATCTCTTCAAACGTATTTACGTTTGGTGCCGGAGGAATTCGTTTCTCTTAGCTGTATACCCATGGTATTTTTGGATAAATCAATTTGTGATTTGGCGGGTATGACGACGTGGCATTCAAAGTGAATAAATGTGTGATCTGTACGTTATGTCCTTTAGCCTCAACAACTGGGAAATGAAAAAAATTGGGCAGGCATCATGGCTAAGTGGGTAGCGCCTAATTGTATTATCACCAATCTAGAGAAATTCATTTCATTCTTTATTCTATTCGATGTTGTCCCATTTGGGAAAACGGTTGTTGATCCCAACCGTTGGTGATATACATTCGATACACTCAAGCCAAATGAGTGGTCGGTCATATGTGGTCGGGTTACAAGATGTCCTTATTGAACCCAATGTATTCTCCTCTAGAGATACGCTATTGGAAAGTGGTTCCATCCTTGTCATAGTTGGAAATTCATTACCCAATAAGTGCTCGTGGTTTTGATTATATATTATGTATGTGGAACATGAGAGGAAAGCGTTCCACTAGATTGCTATTTATTTGATTTGGACATTATTACAATATCAGAAGAGTATGGAGTTTAAAAGAATGTTTTAGGTTATCGTAAGGTAAAAACCATATGAGTTTATGTGTGGATTGGTCTTATGGTTATTCCTCCTTTTAAAAGGATTTTAAAAGTTAAATAAATGTTTGGAGTTTACTCACACCAGTCCCATGACTGACCCAAAGTTTATTTTGTTTTGTTTTCCCTAAGCTCTTGGGTGCCCAATTTTGTATGGGCAGTCAAGTAGTTGGGATTTTACAGATATACTGAGAGCTTGGAGCAGGAGGCTTCAGGATTTTATGGCAATTGTTTCTTTCCGCTGTGTTGTAAGTGTTGTACTCTGATAAATGTTATTGGATACATATACTGGTTCTATTTCAAAGTTATGTTATATTCATTCCGCTGTGAGATTTCTGATTTTGTAACACCCCGTAAATTTAAATATTAAAGTTAACAAATTTAAGAATTTAAACATAAGGATCAAGGGAAATGGGTTACGCCATTGTGTTCGTCTTGGAATTCTGGTTGAGATAGAGTCCGAATTTGCGTAAATTGGACTTCGTATGAAGAAGTTATGGATGTCGGAAGTTTCCAGAAAATTCAAGTAAATTCAGACATCTCGAAACAGATTCAAAATTCAAATCAGAAGTCAGAAGCGGGCTGGGCGGGAAAATTCCCGCCCAGGACCCAGGTCGACCAGGGGGTCGACCCTAGTGTCGACCTCCCCCCTACAGGTTGACCTCCCCCCCCCCCCCCCCCACGGCCAGATCTGAGGGATGACGATTTTGTGACTCAGTGTTGAGTCATTAGGGCTGAGGTGTCACTCTATCTTGACTGGATGGTCATGATTGATTCTAGGTTGATCGGATGGCCTAAATTAATCCTAAATTCTATATAAACACATGTAGACTCAAACCCTAAAACCAAATCAAAATTAGAACCATGGCCGTCATGCTATCACCTTGCAACCTAGAGTAGCCGCCACCAACTAGAGGGAAAGTGAAGCTAATCAACTCAATTCAACTCAAATTTATAACAACAACAACGAATTTGTCTACTTCAAAGGCAAGCTAAATCAATTTCAGAACTGGGATTCCAGAACTCAAGACCTTCTTTGAGTTGTGAGTTCAATTTCTTTAATAAGATAATTAATAAGTTAATTGGGTTGAGTTATAAATTGGGTTATATGGCTATGTTTGTGAGACATTGGAAAAATGTGATATTTTGTGAATATATGCTAGTTGTTCATAATGATAATTTTGTTATGGATCCCTTTTTATATGCCAAATCACCTATGTTCAACTTGATTCACGTTTGACATCATTTTATATGCAAGTTTGGGTGTAGATTATATGCTAGTTTCTACATGAATTATACACTAGTTTACATGTGAATCAAATAAAGTGACTATATGTAAGTTTAGGTAGAAATTGGATTCACATATATGCAAGTTTACACCTTTAGATTTAGATCTATGACGTACATAGTTTTATGCAAATTTGTGACTATGGCCTATGCAAGCTTTGGAATGAAAACTATATTATATATGCAAGTTTTAGGTGAAAAACTATATTATATATATATATATATATATATATATATATATATATATATATATATATATGCAAGTTCACACATTTAGGCCTATGTTTAGATTCATGACAATACAAAGTTTATGCAAGTTATGTTGTAATCCTTATTTGCAAGATTAGATCCATTTTGTGTGTTATGCAAATTTGCGATGTTTCTTCCCTTTTATGTGCTAGACTAATTGCTAGCCTAATATACATATATGTCATGATAAACGAACGAACAACGTGGGGACGATGGGGGTCATATTGAATATTCACATACTGAGAATTGGCATAATGGCCTTGAAAAGGCATATAATTAATTTAAGACATTTATGGACATAATTGAGACAATTATGGAGATAAGTATATTTGGAATTCATTGAAAAATTTGAATAGGGATATTAATCCAATTTGGGGTTAAATGAAGATGTGTAATAATAAACCGCCTAAGACACGAGGTTAGACTCTTTTGTGGTGTAAGACTGCCCGGACCCGCCCGGCAAATCCAACAGCCACAAATGCCAGTCTAATGTGAGAGGTCAAAGGCATGAATTAAATGCGTAACAGTTGTAAAGACAAGAGGTTAGGCTCGTTTGTGGTGTAAGACTGCCCAGACCCACCCGGCAAATCCAGCTGCCACAAATGCCAGTCTAATGTGGGAGGTCTTTACAAGGTTACGGTGTTAATGAATTAAGAAACACTTAACCAGATAAACATGTAGTGGGACAGGAGGGGGTTAAGTGGGTGCTTTGGGTGGCTTGTGAAATTAAGAGGGTGCCTTGGGTGGCATGTGAAATACGATTAGATGCACTTAACCAAGATTGAAACATGTAAGAAGACATGAATAAGAATGGGGTTAAGTGGGGAAAAACCTTAGAGGGGACCAAGCATAGGTAGAAAGCTTGTGTCATGCATGGGGGCCCTTTTCAAACTAGTAACCCATTAAGTATCTTTGTGGGCTCGACCCAAGTCGAGGACGGGACACGCGTACTGGGTTTGATTGTAAGAGGTCAAAACGGGTTAGCAGTGGCAACACAAGTCCAACGGGGTCATATGCGTGTGTGGGCCCGGGCTGGTAGGTAAGACGTTGTTGCATCGTGTAGATATAAGCCGTGCATTTTGGTGGTATCGGATTGCCACTTTGGGGAGTGATACACCCCACTGTGGGGCCAGCACGGGAATCTACGAGTTAGGGAGCCAATCGAATGGGGGTAGTAGGTACACCTAGTGGAGATAGGGGTAGACAGCACCTATGAAGGCAGCTAGGGGTACACGAAACTACCAGTATCATTATTAAGTTCTGTAGGCGGGATCAATTTTTAGGGTGTTTTGTGTGGTGCAGTGTAGTAATTATCCTATAGTGACTAGGTACGCCTTTAACATTATCTTTGATCATCTTATTTCCTTTGTTTGCTCTGTCATACCCATTTGTTCACAGTCATTTCCTTATTTTCGAGCTTATGCCTTATCCTAGTTACTTAATGATTATATTGTTAAAGTTATTGCACTCGCCATACTTTATGTCTGACCCCCTTTTGTTTCCACCTCTTTTCTTCCTCCCCCCCCAGGTGCTCAGGGTGGGACTAGTACTAGTGGAGCTTGAATTGGACAGCTTTATCTCTTTCTTTTGGAAGTTGCTTGGATCACTGAAGTAAAAGTTCAACCTATCTTATTTATGGCTATTTTATGTTGGGGTTATGTCTTTCATTTTATGTACTCTGATTTAGTTAAGATGGATATTATGTACTTGACTCTAGTCTTTGGTTTTTGATGATGTAATCAAACTTATTTGTTTGTCGCTGCAATGAATGAAGTTTTAAATTTTTAAGTATTATTTTATGTCTGTCTTGTTGTTAAGTTGCTGTTCTGTACACACTTAAAACGCTCCATAGAAGTTAATGCAATCCCTTTGTGAGTGACATTAATGGAGATGGGGTGTCACATGTGGTATCAGAGCTGTAGGTTACCAGAACAGATAAGATATTTTGAAAAACTATTTTTCAAAAGCATTTTATAAAGAAATACTTTCAAAAGTATGTTTTAAGGAGAATATCTTCAAGAGAAAAGTTTATTTTAAAAACATAACCCCCAAGAGCCATATATCTTTCTTTCGAATTCTTCGTTTGAATCTCTTCATTTTCTTTTCAGCATGTCTGGAATTCCCGAGATACTCGAGGGGATACCGATACCAGGATGGTTTAGAAGGTATCTGGAAGCTAGGGCCCATGTCGCAGGCCTAGCAAATGCTCCTCCTCCTCCTCCTCCTCCTGCTCCCCGTGTTAACACTTTCGCAAAGATATGCAAGGACTTTCGGGCAATGGGCGGGAAACCTTTTCACGGGTCGGAGACGTTTGTTGAAGCTCAAAATTGGCTAAAGGAGGTGGAAGAATTGTTTGGAATCTTTGAGGTAGAAGATGGAAGAAAGGTCCAGTTAGCTGTCTGGTTAATGAAGGATGAGGCCTCCTTTTGGTGGGAGGTCACTAATGGAGAGCGTCCAGTTGATACATGGCCGGATTTTAGGCGTAGGTTTGAGGCAAAGTTTCTCTCACGGGCTGAAGAGAATCTATACATGTAAAGGTTTTTGGCATTGAGGCAGAGGAATCTATCAGTGAAAGAATTCGTCAACAAGTTCAATCAGTTGGCGAGATTTGGCTTGGACTTGGTGAATACACCCGAAAAGAAGGCCTTGAGATTTGTTAAGGGTTTGAACGAGCCGCTACATGGGTTAGCTATGACCCACATCCCTATGGGGGGCACCTTTGAGAGACTAGTTGACATGGCGCTTATGCATGAAGAGGAGAAAGGCGCCAATGCTAATAAGGCACCTGAGAAGAAAGGGGATCAAAAGAAACCACAACAGCAACAGCAGAACAAGAAGGGTGGTAAAGACAACAATGGCAAGGGAAAGAAAAGATGCTTTAACTGTGGGACACCAGGCCATCTAAGCAAAGACTGTAGGAAGAAGAAGAAGACTAGATGTTTCCACTATGGCGAGGCAGGACATCTGATTAAGGACTGCCCAAAGAAAGGGCAGAGGGCAAGACCTACCTTTGGAGGGAAGATTCAGGCTCTCATGGCACCAGGGCAGTCAAGGGGGCATGTCCAGGCTCTCGTGGTCCCATCGCTGCAAGAACGAGGTAGAGCGATTTCCGTTGAAAGTTTAGTTTATCTTTTCGATCATCCTTCTCGCACACTCTTTGATTCTGGCGCATTGCACTCTTTTATATCCACTGCTTTAGTTGAGACACTACACCTAAACACCAGTATAGTAGAGGATCCCTTAGTTGTTTCAAATCCAATTGGGGGCTCAGACTATTTGTCGATGATTTGTTTGGATTTGGAAATTTCTATAATTAGCATTGGGTTTAGATGTGATGCTTATGTTTTGGGCTTCACGGGCTATGGGTTAATTTTGGGCATTGATTGGCTATCGAGTAATGGAGCCGTCCTAGATTGTGAAAAGAGAGAGGTTAGTCTTATGACTCGTTTTGGCAACACTCTCGAAATATCTTGTAATCCCATGGATTCTGTTATGCTAAGTTATCTAGAATCGCTTGACGCGTCTGTTGAGAATTTGTAGTCTGTTAGAGTGGTCCATGAATACTCGGATGTCTTCGATGAAGTTCGAGGTTTACCTCCGAGGCGTGAGATAGACTTTATAATATACTTAGTAGATAATGCAAAGCCAGTTGCATTACCAGTGCGCCATATGGCTCCGAGAGAGAGAAGAGAACTCAGTAAGCAAGTGAAAGAATTGCTTGAGAAGGGGTTCATAAGAAGAAGTATTTCGGAGTAGGGTGCTCCAGTCATTTTTGCTACAAAAGCTAATGGTTCACTTAGATTGTGCGTAGACTATAGAGAGTTGAATAAGCTAACAACGAAGAACAGACACCCGTTACCGAGGATAGATGATTTATTCGATCAGTTGGTGGGTGCTTCGGTTTTCTCACAACTGGATTTAGCTACAGGGTTTCATCAGCTAAGGGTGGCTGAAGATAGCATCGATAAGACTGCCTTTAGAACTCCTGACGGTTTCTTTGCGTGGCTCGTCATGCCTTTTGGTTTGACGAATGCACATGCATACTTTGTTGACTTAATGAGTAGGGTGTTTAGGGAGTTTCTGAACAAGTTTGTGGTAGTCTTTGTAGATGATATTCTGGTTTTCTCTAAAGATGAAGAAGAGCATGCTCTACATCTTAGGGAAGTCTTAGAGACCCTATGAGCACATCAGCTAAAAGCTAAGTTCTCCAAGTGCCATTTTTGGAGAAAAGAAGTGAGGTTCTTAGGACACGTGGTCTCTAAGAAAGGGATAGCTGTGGATCCCGCTAAGATAGTGGCAATCGAAGATTGGAAAACGCCTAAGATCGGTGAAGCTTTTTAGGGCTGGCTGGCTATTATAGGAAGTTCATTAAGGACTTCGCGAAGATATCAGCCCCTCTCACTCGATTAACGAAGAAGAATTTGACTTTTACTTGGGACGTTGACTGTGACGATGCTTTCCAACATCTGAAGAGGGCTTTGACGACCGCTCCAGTTTTAGTTTTGCCAGACGGGAGTAAGACATTCACTGTATATACCGATGCTTGCGGGACAGGGCTTGGCGCAGTTTTAATGCAAGAGGGAAGGGTGATATGCTCTGGTGGAAGGCAGTTGAAAGCACACGAGAAAAATTACCCTACCCACGATTTAGAGTTGGCGGCCATAGTTTTTGCGCTTAAGTCATGGCGTCATTATTTTCTTGGCGAGAAGTTTGAGTTGTATACAGACCATAAGTCGCTAAAATACTTATTCTCTCAGAAGGACCAAAACTTGAGGCAACAGAGATGGATGGAGTTTTTGGCATCCTACGATTTTGAGATCGCATATACCCTTGGCAAGGGTAACGTTGTAGCTAACGCCTTAAGTAGAAAGAAGTTAACGTTAAGTCCTTTGTTTGTAGAGCGGAAGAGTTTGGAGTATATATCTTCCTTTGACTTCAGACCCTCTGTCGATTATGTACCCGAATTGTTGGCATCATTAGAAGTGCAACCTACACTTTTGGGTCGAGTTGGAGAGGCACAGCAAAACGACCCACAATTGGTTGAGATAGTAGGCAAGCTTATAGGTGGGGAGTCCTCAAGACATCATGATAGATATGCTATAGATGAGAGAGGTTGGCTACGTAGAGATGGGAGACTTTGCGTACCACAAGACGAGAGTTTGAAGAAGGCAATTCTTGAAGACTCACATCGCTCATCCCGGTGGTGATAAGATGTATAGGGATATGAAGTGAGTTTTCTTTTGGGCCGGAATGAAGAAGGACGTGGCCGAGTTCGTTGCTAGATGCTTAGTGCGCCAACAAGTCAAGGCGGAGCAAAAGAAGCCCGGAGGTTTGCTCCATCCCTTAGAGATTCCGCTTTGGAAATGGGAAAGCGTTTCCATGGATTTTGTAGATGGGTTACCAAGATCGAGGAAGGGTAATACGGGGATTTGGGTAAATGTAGACCGACTTACTAAAAGTGCCCATTTTTTTCCCGTCAAAAGTAGAAGGACCGCCGCATGGTTAGCATCTTTTTACCTTCAAGAGATAGTTTGTTTTCACGGCATACCCTCCAGCATTGTGAGCGATATAGATCATATTTTCACAGGCGAATTTTGGAAGAGCTTACAAGAGGCGGTTGGAACGCAATTATGCTTAAGTACTGCTTATCATCCTCAGACGGACGGCCAAACCGAGAGGGTGAATCGGATACTAGAAGACCTTCTAAGGCTATGCATTCTAGACTTTGGAGGAACATGGGAAGAACGCCTTCCACTAGTAGAGTTCACCTATAATAATAGTTTTCAGGCTAGCATTGGCATAGCACCTTTTGAGGCTCTTTATGGACGACCGTGTCAATCACCTACATGTTGGTGGGAATCCACGGATAAGGTTTTGCTTGGACCCGACATGATTAGGGAGACTTCGGAGAAGATAGACCTGATTCGGCGGCGAATGAAGACGGCGCATGACCGACAGAAGTTATATGCTGATAAGAGATGAACCGATCTTGAGTTCAATGTTGGGGACATGGTTTTTATTAAGGTGTCACCATTGAGAAACGTAGTCCGCTTTGGATCGGTAGGGAAGTTGGCACCAAGATTCGTAGGACCCTTTCCAATTACATAGAGGATTGGGCAGATGGCGTACAGAATAAAATTACCAGAGAAGCTCAACGGAGTTCATGACGTGTTTCACGTTTCACATTTGCGTAAGTGTTTACACGATACAGAGGAAGTGGTAGAGCCGAGCACGCTCGAAGAAGTGGAAGTAGAGCACAATGCCACGATCATACGAGCTCCTACACGCATTCTCGGATCGGAGGTCAAAAAGCTTCGCAACAAACAGGTCAAGTTGGTCAAAGTGCAATGGGGAGATGATCAAAGAGACGCGACTTCGGAGACAGAAGATAAGATGCGTACGCTGTACCCTTTCCTTTTTGAGGGTATGTTTTGATTACTCCTTTTTCTAATGCTTTGTTGATACTTGTCCTATCTTTTAGTATTATCTTTGTGATGACATCTTCGATCTTTAGTAAGGAAGAACCCTATGGTTGAAACATGTGTTTGAGACATGTTATGTCTGATGGATGCAAATGGATGCAAGTGGTTGCTAGTGGTCGCTCGTGGATGCATATACACACACCTTAGGCACTAGATCGTCTCAATCACCTTCATGTTGCATATAAATGTGTGTGCATATTTAATTTAATGGATATATAATGGTTGTGTCATCATATGGATGCTGCATTTTGATGAATGGTTGTGCACACATCGATAGGATTCTTTCGCATACATAATGGACGCATAGCACTATCATGATTTGCATTAAGGAGGTCAACTGAATTAGTAAACCGCCTGATTTTGCATTAGATAAGGAACATATACACACACTTCTTGCATATCTTCGTAGAGCACTAGAAATTTTGTAAGGACAATGGATGCCTGTGTTTGATGGTTGAGTAGTTGGATGATTGGATGTTAGGATATGCATTCTCCTTAACTTGGAGATTTCGGGGGCGAAATCCTTCAAGGAGGGGAGAATGTAACACCCTGTAAATTTAAAAATTAAAGTTAACAAATTAAAGAATACTTAATTTTAAACCTAAGAATCAAGGGAAACGGGTTACGCCAATGTGTTCGTCTTGGAATTCGGGTTGAGATAGAGTCCGAATTTGCGTAAATTGGACTTCGTATAAAGAAGTTATGGATGTCGGAAGTTTCCAGAAAATTCAAATAAATTCAAACAGCTCGGAACAGATTCAAAATTCAAATTAGAAGTCAGGAGCGGGCTGGGCGGGAAAATTCCCGCCCAGGACCCAGGTCGACCCTAGTGTCGACCTCCCCCCTACAGGTCGACCTAGGGGTCGACCTCCCCCCCCCCCCCCCCCACGCAGATCTGAGGGATGACGATTTTGTGACTCAGTGCTGAGTCATTAGGGCTGAGGTGTCACTCTATCTTGACTGGATGGTCTTGATTGATTCTAGGTTGATCGGATGGCCTAAATTAATCCTAAATTCTATATAAACACATGTAGACTCAAACCCTAAAACCAAATCAAAATTAGAACCATGGCCGTCATGCTATCACCTTGCAACCTAGAGTAGCCGCCACCAACTAGAGGGAAATTGAAGCTAATCAACTCAATTCAACTCAAATTTATAACAACAACAACGAATTTGTCTACTTCAAAGGCAAGCTAAATCAATTTCAGAACTGGGATTCCAGAACTCAAGACCTTCTTTGAGTTGTGAGTTCAATTTCTTTAATAAGATAATTAATAAGTTAATTGGGTTGAGTTATAAATTGGGTTATATGGCTATGTTTGTGAGACATTGGAAAAATGTGATATTTTGTGAATATATGCTAGTTGTTCATAATGATAATTTTGTTGTGGATCCCTTTTTATATGCCAAATCACCTATGTTCAACTTGATTCACGTTTGACATCATTTTATATGCAAGTTTGGGTGTAGATTATATGCCAGTTTCTACATGAATTATACACCAGTTTACATGTGAATCAAATAAAGTGACTATATGTAAGTTTAGGTAGAAATTGGATTCACATATATGCAAGTTTACACCTTTAGATTTAGATCTATGACGTACATGGTTTAATGCAAGTTTGTGACTATGGCCTATGCAAGTTTTGGAATGAAAACTATATTCATATATGCAAGTTTTAGGTGAAAAACTATATTATATATATATATATATATATATATATATATATATATATATATGCAAGTTCACACCTTTAGGCCTATGTTTAAATTCATGACAATACAAAGTTTATGCAAGTTATGTTGTAATCCTTATTTGCAAGATTAGATCCATTTTGTGTGTTATGCAAATTTGCGATGTTTCTTCCCTTTTATGTGCTAGATTAATTGCTAGTCTAATATACATATATGTCATGATAAACGAACGAACAACGTGGGGACGATGGGGGTAACATTGAATATTCACATATTGAGAATTGGCATAATGGCCTTGAAAAGGCATATAATTAATTTAAGACATTAATTGGAAAAATTGACATTTATGGACATAATTGAGACAATTATGGACATAAGTATATTTGGAATTCATTGACAAATTTGAATAGGGATATTAATCCAATTTGGAGTTAAATGAAGATGTGTAATAATAAACCGCCTAAGACACGAGGTTAGACTCTTTTGTGGCGTAAGAGTGCCCGGACCCGCCGGGCAAATCTAGCAGCCACAAATGCCAGTCTAATGTGAGAGGTCAAAGGCATGAATTAAATGCGTAACAGTTGTAAAGACAGGAGGTTAGGCTCGTTTATGGTGTAAGACTGCCCGGACCCGCCCGGCAAATCCAGCTGCCACAAATGCCAGTCTAATGTGGGAGGTCTTTACAAGGTTACGGTGTTAATGAATTAAGAAACACTTGACCAGATAAATATGTGGTGGGACATGAGGGGGTTAAGTGGGTGCTTTGGGTGGCTTGTGAAATTAAGAGGGTGCCTTGGGTGGCATGTGAAATACGATTAGATGCACTTAACCAAGATTGAAACATGTAAGAAGACATGAATAAGAGTGGGGTTAAGTGGGGAAAAACCTTATAGGGGACTAAGCATAGGTAGAAAGCTTGTGTCATGCATGGGGACCCTTTTCAAACCGGTAACCTATTATGTATCTTTGTGGGCTCGACCCAAGTCGAGGACGGGACACGCGTACTGGGTTTGATTGTAAGAGGTCAAAACGGGTTAGCGGTGGCAACGCAAGTCCATTGGGGTCATATGCGTGTGTGGGCCCGGGCTGGTTGGTAAGACGTTGTTGCATCGTGTAGGTATAAGCCGTGCATTTTGGTGGTATCGGGTTGCCACTTTGGGGAGTGATACACCCCACTGTAGGGTCAGCACGGGTATCTACGAGTTAGGGAGCCGATCGAATGGGGGTAGTGGGTACACCTAGTGGAGATAGGGGCAGATGGCACCTATGAAGGCAGCTAGGGGTACTCGAAACTACCATTATCATTATTAAGTTCTGTAGGTGGGATCAACTTTTAGGGTGTTTGGTGTGATGCAGTGTAGTAATTATCCTATAGTGACTTGGTACGCCTTTAACGTTATCTTTGTTCATCTTATTTCCTTTGTTCGCTCTGCCATACCCATTTGTTCATAGTTATTTCCTTATTTTCCATCAAATGCCTTATCCTAGTTACTTAATGATTATATTGTTAAAGTTATTGCACTCGCCAGACTTTATGTCTGACCCCCTTTGTTTCCACCTCTTTTCTTCCTTCCCTCCCCCCAGGTGCTCGGGGTGGGACTAGTACTAGTGGAGCTTGAATTGGACAGCTTTATCTCTTTCTTTTGGAAGTTGCTTGGATCGCTGAAGTAAAAGTTATGCCTATCTTATTTATGGCTATTTTATGTTGGGGTTATGTCTTTCATTTTATGTACTCTGATTTAGTCAAGATGGATATTATGTACTTGACTCTAGTCTTTGGTTTTTGATGATGTAATCAAACTTATTTGTTTACCGCTGCAATGAATGAAATTTTAAATTTTTAAGTACTGTTTTATATCTGTCTTGTTGTTAAGTTTCTGTTCTATACACACTTAAAACGCTCCATAGAAGCTAATGCATTCCCTTTGTGAGTGACATTAATGGAGATGGGGTGTCACAGATTCTGTTGTAGTGATCTTCCTCTTCTTCTATTCTAATTTTCTATCTTATCTATTTTCACCCTCTAACTTCTGCCATTGACTACCCGGTATTTCCGATGCTTGAATAGCCGACATAGTGTTGTGTGTCGATTTTCTAAGTCGAAAATTTTCCGGGCCGTTATAGTGGTATCGGAGCCGAAAGTTAAGTAATTACCTTGGCTCTGTGGCGTAACTCAATATAGATGGGGTTAGTAATGCCCTAGATTGAGTTGAGTGTATATATACGAGAGAGCATATGTGTAGATTTTATAAAAATTGTTTTATATTATGGAGATTTGCTGGTTGAGTTGTTTATGAGTTCTGGTCGATCAGTTTGATCCACTATATCGGTAGGAATTTCTAAACACTTGAATGTGATGAACCGACATAGTAAGTTTTGAAAAGAGGGTAATGAAGTAATTTTACCCAAATATATTTTGATATAAAGAAAATAAATATATTTTAAATATTATAATATTGGATGTGTTGGTTATGATTATAATAAGATAAGATTATAATTGAAACGGTTATGTAAATAACCAATCAAATTCCGTATAAGTATTACGAAATGAATTAAAACTGAATTAAAATCAGAATTGAGATTAAAACCCTGGAAATTTGGAAAGGTATTTATAAATGGATTTGGATTTAATATACATTTTTTTTAAAATCCTATGATAGTTTAAATTGTTTTACAAGCATTGTGAATGGTATTTTAAAATGTATTTCAAAATAAAAGTGTATAGAAATGATTTTGAAAGTGATATAGTATTGAACTCACTACGGTCGCTAGGAAATAGATTCTGATGATGATCATGACATCATCGGTGTTCATTTTTTAGTTCTAATTGACGGATTACTACCAAAGATTTTGTTTTGGAAATGTTTTGAGAAAACAAGTTGTTTTTATTTCGAAAGGGAATATTTGATTCTTGAAAGGGGTAAGTTTGTGAAGACCCGCAACTTCCCCGGTCCTTCAGATCTCAAAAAGAAAAAGAAAAAGCCAAGCGGCTAGCCAATAGGCTCATAAAATCATCATCACCCAAACAAAACAGGAAATTATGTAGTAAACATGTACCTATTTGTCGGGCAAACAAATTTTATTCTCTGCTCTAGCCTCCTTGCTATGACCTGTTCAATGATATATATGTATATGCAAGCAAATGCAACCAATTTTCAATACAATTCAATATTTGTTTCAAATGAACTAAGTGGTCCAAATTTTAATTATTCAAACAATAATCAAACAATACAACCATCAATCAATTAGTGAATTAGCTTTTCAAATTCATAATTTTGATATATATAAAGAAAATCATGTTTTGATGCCAAATCACAACAATGTATTCTAGCTATATATAAGTTTTGGTTCTCACACCAGTCTAATGGAAATATATAGAAAATCACACCTTCGAAACTCGAATACCAATTCTGATGATGTCTAGACTATCATCAGAATCGTCTCCGGGCGACTAGAGTGTGACTCTATATCTATCCAGTATATTAAAACTTCGAATACACGCGGATCAGACGTATACGCAAAATCTATATATACTGGACTGTCCAACTCAATATAAATAGATAATCAAATACGAATAATTGCTTTAAATTTTCAAAACAAAAATTGTTTTTATTTGAAAAATATACTCTTCACACTCGTTCTAGGATACTACTGATCCTATCTCTAACGAGTCATTCTAATTGGATATTACTAATCCAATATCTGATGAATCCTTTCGTATGTTTCTAATGTGTCTTGTTCTCTAGCTTTGTAAACCAAAGCTCTGATACCAACTGTGAAGACCCGCAACTTCCCCGTAAAGGAAAGCGACGGATAGTTCGAGAACAAACCACAGCAGAACGCATACAGAAGAACATTTCATTGTATATTACAACAATGCATCAGATTACAAGAATATATAGAGTATAAATGAATATTACACAGAAATATCAGAGATTTAAATTACATTTAAATACATAGCAGCGGAAAATAATACAATACACAACTAGAATGAGATATACGGATACAAAGCTTTCCGGATATCGTTCCAGCTGTAAACCAGGATCCTGTGAATATAAATCTGCAAAACCCAAAACTACTAGCTGCCCATGTCAAAATAAGGGCACCCAGAGTTTAGGTTAAAACAATAAACTCCAGGTCAGTCATGTGACTGGTGTGAGAACTAAAACAGTTATTAATCTTTATTTTAAATCATTAGGTAAATCAAGGGACCACGCCGTATAATACGGAACGGGTTTCCTCCCAAGAATACCAGTGCATGAAACAAACAGCGCAATGCTAAATAAAGAAAAATGAAGCTGTTATAAGACCCAGGTCCCATCACACAATGCAACGCAGTCGAGGATAGGGTTTTCCCTTATAACAGCCAAAGGATGCTTGATACGTTTTAAAACAAATCATTTGATACTATTATAAGTGTATAAAACAACTTCAAATCATAAGTATCAATCATAGGCGGCATGAGCGTCCCATGCCACTATGTCGCCATATATAGGTTTACAAATAAAACCGCAAATGTCACGTATTTGGAAATTGGATTTCCATCTATGAACCGAGGCAAAAGATAGTCCTCAACCGATTCGAGACGCTCTAGCCCGCCCCTCAGGAACAGCCGCAACTGCCCCTTGGATCGTCAGGGCCGGTCCACACGGAGTGGATTATTATGCCTGAACAATACGTCTCCCCACCCTATGGGGTGTAAGTCTGGTCCGTCAGCCGACCAGAATGCATTCGGCCGAAACCGATATAACCGAGGCGCCTCGCAACAGCAACAACCACATAAGTCAAACTCGTCAGGGCGTGTAAAACCACTGACGCCACTTCTAGCTAGAAAGAAACGCAAGTCCTCCCTGAGGTCCGTCTCCCGTTTTTGGTTCATACCTGGTGTGAAACACGCGAGGTAAACGTTACACAAAGCTACGCCACAAAGGCCGTGCTTTGATCATCACCACAAGACTTTGCTTTTCAACAGAAGCCTTGATCATTTGCATCTTAGCATGCCACACAGGCAAACCATCCTATGCAACCGATATCAGTCACACAGAATGAAATCCGATGTCAGACACACAGTCCATTTACAAGTCCGTTCTGGGTCTGAACGAAACCGGAGGCACCTAGTACCCCGCATATCCATCGATCTCCAAGTACGTCTGGACGATCACCAACTGTTTCCATCTTCTTGGGTGTACAGCCCAATCAAGATCATCAGTTATCACCCAAACGACGTGAAGACTTCCGGTCTTCGACCATCGTCTTCATCTTCGACTTATCGTCGTATCAGTTATTCAGAATGGGATAAACCCGGTCTTTCCGAATAACTCACGTATATATTATAAAAGTGTTACACAAACACAACATACGCCTCATTCCAATTCATTAGTCACTAACCGTAAATTAATCAAGAGAATAATTCCCCAAATATTAACCCCGAAGGCCGAAACCAACATCAGATCAATATCCAGAAAACCATTCTGCTTGGCTAACCGACAGTTAGTTTCTAAATTTCACATTCAAATCTAATTAAAGATTTAACTATCGCCTGGAGCAAAACTGGTGATACTCCATTCTCGATCTTTTCAATCTAATTAAAGATTCATTAAAACTCCACTTAGTTTTAATCTGTGACTGGGTTAAAGAATCAGTGTCATCTAAAAACACGGTTCGCGATAAACCCAAAGTCACATTCCATTAATTATCGGGTTAAAGAACGAGTGTTATTTAAAACACTGTTCACGATAAACCCAAAAATCATTCCATTAATTATCGGGTTAAAGAACGAGTGTTATTTAAAACACTGTTCACGATAAACCCAAAAATCAATATCAATTCAATTCCAATTAAATATCATTTAATTGGTACACTTCATTAAATCTAAATAAAAAGATTTAATCTTTTCTCAACTGGGTTCAAGAACAGTGTTAGTGAAGACACCATTCACGACAAACCCAAATCACATTCGATATTCAATACAAGGCTCTGAATAGAAAATACATCGGCTTATATTCAATATCGAATTCTACGACTAACAAATGTCGTATTGGAAATAACGATACAAATATATATCTTTCAAATTTCCATAACAACACCTGTAATATCACGAATTCCAATATCGAAATATTCCGAAGACAATTTCGATTTAAATCCACTCCAATGCAATCATTGGAAATTTTGGTTATTTTCAAAACCCTTTTCGAATTCAATTTATTTATTTAAAAATAAATAGAATTATAATTCTAGTTCAAAACTAGTTCATTTCGATAAAAATCTATTTTTATCTTTTCAAATATGGAGTTTTTCATCCCAAATCTTCACAAATCATTTCTTATGATTTTACATAAATTATTACTATTTTTAATAATTTTATCAAGGCCCGTACAGTCGATTTCCATCAACGGCCATCGAACTGCACTTACAGCGACCTTTTTCAAATTTGATTTGGACATAATTCCAAATCCAACCGTTAGATTTCAAATTTCTAACATTCGTTAGAAAGCTCTTTTCGATACGAACCCAACGGTTCTGGTTTTAGGAGAATCCGACGGTCGGATCTCCCGTAATGTCCGTTTGAAATAAATGGTCGAAATTCGCGAACTGCCGCGGCGCGGCGCGTTCTATTCAGGCCATTATATTATATATATAATATATATAATATATATTTCGTCGATTTCTATTCAAAACGAATTATATAAATAGTTTTAAAATCGTTTCAAAACCTATTTCAACTTCCATTTCAATTCAAAGAAAAATTGAATTCTTCCTTATAAATTCGTTTTAAAATTCATTTCTATTCAATTCAAATTTCAATTCAGTTTGAATTCATATTCAATTCAATTCATTTCGAAATCGTTTTCAATTCAATTCAGTTCGAAATCGCTTTCAATTCAATTCATTTCGAATTCGTTTTCAATTCAATTCATTTCGAAATCGTTTTCAATTCAATTCATTTCGAAATCGTTTTCAATTCAATTCATTTCGAATTCGTTTTCAATTCAATTCATTTTGAATTCGTTTTCAATTCAATTCATTTCGAAATCGTTTTCAATTCAATTCATTTCGAATTCGTTTTCAATTCAATTCATTTCGAAATCGTTTTCAATTCAATTCATTTCGAATTCGTTTTCAATTCAATTCATTTCGAAATCGTTTTCAATTCAATTCATTTCGAAATCGTTTTCAATTCAATTCATTTCGAAATCGTTTTCAATTCAATTCATTTTGAATTCGTTTTCAATTCAATTCATTTCGAAATCGATAAAATCGATATAAATATCGTTCTCGTCAAAATGGCGTCAATCTAATCAACACGGCTTCATATATTCCTTTATTTTCAAATATTCTATTTCAAATATTTCTTTTTCAAAACTGGAATGAGGCCCAATCAATTACCATATAAAATTAATTATATGGATTTTCATACAACACATGTATATAATAGCATTGAAAATAATCAACCATCAACCAAAGTGCACTACACTGTATAAGCATCAAATATAGATATTCAACGCTTACAACAGCATGTCAATCAATCGATCGACATATTTAATCAATCAGGATGAGTGAACTTCAAATTTCATCCTAACACCCGTGTGGGGTTTCAAACAATCAAACACATATTTTATTTGTGCAGTTAGGCGATGTGTAAAATTTATCGACCCAATCAATGTCATTCAAATAAGTGTACATAAACAAACCATCTGGTTTGTAAATGAATATTTATTTTATTCACTTTCACTATATTCATATTCACGTTAAAAATTGTATTTTTAACGATAAAACATTTTATTCTATCATATGAATTTCTATTATTCATTTACACAATAAAATGATATTTTTATTTTCTAACATATTTTAGAAAATTTCGGCGGCATAACGGCACGATACTAGAAACGGGACAAGGCCTAGCCTAATCCCCGGTCTAGTGAAGGCCCACGCCATTCACTCATCAATCAAATCAATTTCATTTTGCAAACCACAAAATTTGGAGTAAGAGTCTAACCTAGTCTTACTCCTTCGCCTTATAACGGCGCACGTCTAATCCTAACCAATTTATCGATTCGATTTTTCACACCACAAACCACATTCAAACCAATATCTCGATCAATCACCAAACAATCCAAACAAACAAGTCCATGGTATGTGGACGGGTGTCGGGTGCTTCTAATAAGCACCGTCTGCATCCTAGTATATATATATATAACTAGAAATATAAATTGAAAGGTGAGAAATTCTCACTTATAGCTATCCTAGCTCCACGGCACTTCATTTGCAGAAGTCTTCGTCGTTTCGCCTTTTTGTCACCTTCGTTGCCCAAGGCCACTATATATATAAAAAAAAAAAATCGAATTTTTATTTCAAAGTTCCATATATAAAAATCGAATTTTTAGTTCAAAGTTCAATATATAAAAATCGAATTTTTAGTTCAAAGTTCAATATATAAAAATCGAATTTTTAGTTCAAAGTTCAATATATAAAAATCGAATTTTTAGTTCAAAGTTCAATATATAAAAATCGAATTTTTAGTTCAAAGTTCAATATATAAAAATCGAATTTTTAGTTCAAAGTTCAATATATAAAAATCGAATTTTTAGTTCAAAGTTCAATATATAAAAATCGAATTTTTAGTTCAAAGTTCAATATATAAAAATCGAATTTTTAGTTCAAAGTTCAATATATAAAAATCGAATTTTTAGTTCAAAGTTCAATATATAAAAATCGAATTTTTATATTCTCCATTATATTTTCAAAAGTGATGTCTTTTTATTTTCAAATCAAGATTGCTTGTATTTTTGAATCAATGACCATTTCAGTTTCTTTTCTTTTTAACAATGTAAAAATCAAATTTTTAAAATATAGATTTCACCTTTATAAAAATAAAGTTTTCGCTTTTATAAAAATCACCACTTTATTTCAATGTATATAAAATAAAAATCAGATTTTTATTTCGCTACATATACAAAGATGATATCTTTATATTCTCTATCCTATAAAGATTATATTTTTAATACTTTAAAAAAATATAAAAATCATATTTTTACTTCACATTCATATCGATAAAAATCTAATCTATTTCATTTTCAAAATCTAATCTTTTTGACATATGAATTTCTATTTTTACTTCAATGCCCTATACATATAAAAATAAAAATTCTTTTCTATTAAAAATCTAAACTATATACTATATAAAATAAAAATCTAGCTTCAGCTTTTAAAGTAGATAAAACTCAGTTTTAAAAATAAAACAAATTCAGTTTTTTTTCATTTTTAAATCAAAATCAGTTTTAACATTTTTAAATCTAAAATCAGTTTAACATTTTTAAATCTAAAATCAGTTTAACATTTCTGTTTTTAAATCTAAAAAAAAAAACAGTTTTTAAAATTAATTAAAATCAGTTTTCTAAAACTTGAAAATAAAATAGCAAAGCCAAAAACAAAAACAAAAACTTACAGATGGGGGGGGGGTTCTGCTGATCGTCGGAGGCTCCTGGCTTCGAGGCGGCGGCACAGGCTCGCTGGCCAGGGTCGCGGAGGCGTCGAACGATTTGGGGGGGGGGGGGCGTCTCGTCTTCGTCGAGGAGGGCAGGGGTGGGGCCTTCGCGCCAGGCGCCAGTCGAGGGGAGGGGTCTTCTGTCGTCGCGGTGGCCAAGGTGAGGCTGGAGGGAGGTGGGTCGGTGGAGGGTTCGGGCGGCGGTAGGCTGTCGCCATCGCGCGATGGCTTTCCCCCTTTTTTTTTTTTTTTATTTTATTTAAGAACTGAAATTGAAACGGGGGGGGCCAGAAGAAATAAAGGAGAGTAAGGAATATTTTTTTTTTTTTTTTTTTTGTATTATTTTATTTATTTAATTATTTAAAGGTTGACTTTCACATACGACCTCAAAACGAGGTCCACCGCCTGTCGCCCATAGCGTTTCCCCCCCATTCCGAACACAATGGGATATGTATCGCAAGCTGATTTGACCGTTTCGATCAGTTTCCTTTGAATTTACATTTAAATCACTTTATTGAATTTTAAACGTACGTTTCAAATTACCGGGGTCACATACTAACTAGAAAAATTCCATAAAAATATTTTCTAGCTTCGTATTGACGATACGGTCCTAACAAAACTAGTTTCGTCGAATTCTGAGACCGTTAGAAAAATGGCCAATTTCCAGTCGATTAAAATCAACTGAAATGGTTAAAACACGTTTTCCTTTGCCACGCTCACATATTGACTCGAAAAATTATGAAATTTGAAACCTAGCGATAACTTGACACTGCGGATCCAACAAAAGTGGTTTCGTCGAAATCCGAGGTCATTTGCAAAATGTCCATTTTTAAGGGCCTGAATTCCATAGCGACTATTCAGAATTTTCAACTGGACATAACTTTTGATTCCCGCTACTAACTTTTGATTTTTCGGATTCGTTGGAAAGATATTCACTATTAGATTCCATTATTTTTGGTTTCACTAAAATCCGGATTGTTTTGCACCCGGTACATTCAATTGAAGTTTGAAATCGAATTATCGAACTACCGCGCCATTTTTAATTCTATTTATAATTATATATAAATATTTATATTCTAACGGCGACGCGTATAATATATACGTTCGAATTCTATTCAAAATAAGTTTCTCGTCGATATTATTTAAAATAATTCATTTTAAATAATCAAAATTCGCTAAAATTGCCAAAATAAAAATTTTAAACTGGCCCAGATTTTCCGGGTTGTTACAAAGTTATTTAAAAACTCTCAGGAAGAGATTTGTTTGAATTAAAAACAAATTAAATATCTGAGTTATGAGATGAGGATACTGATTTGAGGAATAAAGTAGTTAATGTAATATGTGGATGGAACTTAACGAGGTTAAGTATAGTTGGATTAATAAGTTAAAAGTTTGGAATCAAGAATGAAACTGAAGTTGACTTGGGTATAAGCAAATACTTGTGTTAAGGATAAAAACTGATTGGAGTTTGACTGAGATGACCTTGTTATATGCGGAAGGGGTAGTAGATGTAAAGGATATAATGATATGCCCGACAAAAAGGTACAAGTTTATATTTCATATGGGTATGAGATCTTTATGAGCCGAATTGGCAAGCCGCTTGGCTGTTTTGATTTTCTTTTGGATTGGGAATGGCCTAGAGAGGCGAGTTGTAGTTGTGCCGATTGACCCGTACAAAGAAGGTGCTAGCAAAAATTTTCAGAAATTTAGGGAGTTAGAAAATTTTTGACAATAAGAATTAATTAAAATTTCAGTAGAAACTGAAATTTAAGAAGTAAACAAATAATCTTTAACCCAGTCAATAGGGTTTGTTTTCTACCTTAGCAATTTCGAGGACAAAATTATTTTAAGGGGGAAAGAATGTAACATCCCGTATTTTTACGGTATAATAAGTGATTTATTTAATTATTTAAATAGTGATTTATAGATTTAAATGGTTGTTTAATTAAATAAGATATTTAATTAACATAAATAATAGAATAATATATTTATTTTTGAAACGGTTGGAAACAGTGGAATTTGCAATATTGTGTGAATTGGATTATTTATAATATTTAATTCAGTTTAGAATTTGAATTATATCAACAGATTTATTTATAAATGTCAGTTGAACGTATTAATTATATTATAATTATAATCGAGCTCGAAATGGCGCGGCAGTTCATAATTTGGCGATTCGAACTTTAAATGAATATACAAAATCCGTTTTAAGTCGGATTTCTGTGAAACAAGAAACATCCAGAGTTAGAGAAGTATATTTTTCTAATGGAAGAGAAAAATCGGGATTTCGTTGTGTAGATTGTGAGTTGTGTCCAAATAAATTTTCGAAAAGTCGCTATGGAATTCCTTTATATTTTATAACGATTTATTTATATTATAAAAGGATTTTTAATATAAATTGGGTATCGATTCAACAGTAGATTTGAAATATCGAGTTATAAATTAAGATAGGAATATTCTGGAGCTGTATGATATTCTATTGTGAATATATACGATAATATTAATTTATTAATATTAAATTAAATTGTTTTTAAATATATTAATATTTAAATGGATTTATTTAGAGCTTTAAAAATAGCCATTTTTGCAAACGACCTACTTTTTCGACGAAACTAATTTTGTTGGATCCGGAATATTAAATTATTGTTAGATTTCAATTTTCGGGAATTTTGGAATCAGTATGTGGTTATATGAAATTTTAATGTGAAAACAGTCGATTTTTGACTTTAAAAATATGTTGTGTGAGCAAACGAAGTCGGAATTCGCCGAAACAAGTTTCGTTGGGTCCGTAATGTCGAACCATAGCTACAGGTCCATTTTCATCAAATTTGGATATTGTATGTGACAATAGGAATTTTTAAACGATAAATGGGATAACAATTGATTATAAATGAATTAAAAATTTGAATATAAAAATATTATAACTACCCTGTAAATACAGCACAATATTTACACAAACCCTCAACTTTTTCTCCTGGTCAAAACAAGTATATTTCTGAAATCCTGATGATGAGAGCTTCAAGTAGGTGGTCTCGAAACTTGGTGCGATCACTGCTTTGGGTTCCACGTTCCAGTCAGTAAACCTAGGGTTGATGAGCAACGTCAATGGTGAAGGCCGGAAGGGAGATCGAGGGCGCAGTTGCGATCAGGGTGAGAAGGCACATCATTTGGTACTATTTGGTGAGGATCCGTCGAGATTAATGTCGCTCGTTTCTTTTACTGTCACGTGAACGCAAGCTTCAGTAAGGCGGCGAGCTCGAAGTGTTCTTTTGGAGATGGAAGCACTTGAGAAGAGAAAGAGCATACTATTTTTAGTTGGGCGAATGATGGAGCGATGAAAGAGAGAGTGGGATTTATAATTCGGTGAAGGCCATGGCTTATTTGCATGTAGCGGGAAAAAGGATGGAGGAACGATGAGAGAAGGCCAAGTGGGTGGTGTTTTGAGAGTTTGGGTATGGGCCAATTTAAGTTGGCAAGGCCCTGTTACAAAAGAAAGTTAGTCTAATTTAATTTAAATAATGTCTCGAACAATAATGCTCATAACTTAGTCGTTTGTTATCAGAATTGCGAAAATTTGGATTCGTCAGAATCGTATGAAAGAGGGTTACACAGCATAACTGAGTGGAAGTGAATTGGAACTCATTACAATTTATAGCGAAATAAATTGTCTGTCTGAATCAACCGACAATTATTGTTATTTAACGATGATCATCCAATGTGAGTAAAACTCACTAACTCTGCCAGTTATATTTCTATAAATATAATCTAATATTGACAAATGATGATTGATTACTGTGTGATGATTGTTCGGTTGAATTACTGATTTATTGGTTGAAATTATAGATAACGATACATATGTATATATAGCGTTAATTAAATACTAATTTTTGTTGATCAGAATATTCCATGTTGACACGAAATTGATGTTAATTATATTGTTTAACATTTGTGGATGCAGGGAAACAGGTTGGAGGGATCCAACTGGGTTCCTCAACATTTATAATACTGTTTTTTTATACATTGTGATATATGATGTGATATATAATCTGTTGATTATGTGTGTTTGGATGATATTGATCATGGTTATTTGGTATTTTAAAAACCGTAAGAAATACTGGAATGTAAAAAGGGAATTTTCAAAGTGTATATTGAAAATAAAAATATATTTGTATAAAATCATATGATTTTATAAAAAGGAAATATTTGTAAAACAAATAGAATTAAAAAAGGAAATATTTGTAAAACAAATAGAATTGAAATAGAAATATTTGGGAAACAAATAGAATTATAAAATGAATAGAATTTTATAAAAAGGAAATAATTATAAAATGAAAAGGGTTTTATAAAAGGAAATAATTATAAAATCAAAGGATTTTATAAAAAGGAAATAATTATAAAATGAAACGGGTTTTATAAAAGGAAATAATTATAAAATCAAAGGATTTTATCAAAGGGAATAATTATAAAATGAAAAGGATTTTTTAAAAGGAAATAATTATAAAATCAAAAGGATTTATAAAAGGAAATAATTATAAAAAAAGAGAATTTTACATTAGGATGGTTTAGACCCGTGTTTCGCACATGGGTGTAACATGATATGGATTTAAAGTAAAATATTTAATAGAAATCTGTTTTAACAAATAAATGGAGAAGATTAATCTATAAATAATGTCTTATAAATTAAGTAAAATAATTTATCATGGGATAAATTGAATATATAAGTCTGAATTTATATAGAGGAGTATAAATCGGTTTTAACACCGATAATTTAAATAGAAATTGAACTTACCATTTATAAAGGGAATTATAAATAAGACTTTTAGTGTTAGAAGTAAAAAGGAGATTTTGCATAATTAATTCTATAAATAGAAGTGTAAATAGAATTTGGAACAGGGGATATTTTTTTAAATGCGAAATCAAAACTGAATTGATTATATAAAAGAAATATTATTCACATTCGATGTGGATAATGGATTAAATAAAATATTTTATAAATTAAAACATTTATAAGGAAAATTGGGTTTTGAAATAGGAATTCAAATGGGAATTTGAATGAGATAGAGAATAGAGTTAATCGAATATTAGTTATTCGAACAGAATTAGTTGAATATTAGTTATACGTATAGAGTTAGCCGAATATTAGTTATTCTAATATTTGTTATTCGAATAGAGTTAATCGGATTAGAGCTAATCGAATATTAGTTATTTGAATAGAGTTATTCAAATAGAGTTAATCGAATAAAGTTAGTCGAATATTAGTTATTCGAGTAGAGTTAAATTGAATATAAGTTATTCGTGTAAAGTTAAATCGAATATAAGTTATTCGAAGAGAGTTAATCGAATATAAGTTATTCGAAGAGAGTTAATCGAATATTAGTTATTCGAAGAGAGTTAATCGAATATAAGTTATTCGGAGAGAGTTATATCGAATATTAGCTTATTCAAAATCGAGTTATCGAATGGAGTTATTCGAAATAAAGTTATCAAATATAGTTATTTGAAATAGAGTTATTCAAAATAGTGATATCAAATAGAGTTATTCGAAATTGAGATATCAAATAAAGTTATTTGAATAGAGTTATTCGAAAGGGAGTTAATCGAGTATAATTTATTCGAAGAGAGTTAATCGAATATAATTTATTCGAAGAGAGTTAATTGAATATAATTTATTCGAAAGAGAGTTAACCGAATATAATTTATTCGAAGAGAGTTAATCTAATATAACTTTTTCGAAGAGAGTTATTCGAATATAATTTATTTGAAAGAGAGTTAAATCGAATATAAGTTATTCGAAAGAGAGTTAAATCGAATAGAGATTATTTTAGAGAGAATTATACGTTGAAATTCGATTTTATCGAATTCGGGAAAGTACTATTCACTTTCCGTTTTTAATCAAGATTTATTTATTAATAAATTAGTTGTTTATTTGTTTATTTATCAAAATTAATAAATAAAAGTTATATTTAAGTTATTATATTTTGGAAGCATGGGATTATAACACTATTGTTATAATCAAATGATTTCTGTAAAAGAAGTGGATTCGTAAATAGAATCCGAGAGTTACGTAATGAAGTTTGTTAAAGATTTAAAAGGTAAACTTTATCTATTTCGAGGTTAGAAATGTTGTTCAGTTAAGGTCTGAGAGGAAGTTATACCCCAACTTGATTGACTTCATTTTTAACTAAGAAATGGTTAAGGTTTGATAGTGAAGGTTGCCTACGTGAATTTAGTTAATGAGTGTAATAGTTTGAGTTGGCATAGCGATGTTTTATTTAAACATCTATTTAAATCCAATAAAGGAGTTCTGAAAATGTTTTCCAAATAAAAATCAGAAATATTTTCTATTATAAAAAAAAAGAAATGAGAGTAAATATGGAAATGTTTTCCAATGATTAATAACATATATTTTCTAAATTTAGAAAATAAGAATTTACGAATATATGGTAATAGGAATAGGGAAATGGATAATTAAATGAAAAATTAAATTAAAGGGGATCAGTGTTGATTGATGATTTGCTCGGTAAGATTTCCATTTGGAAATACGGCTGTTGTTTGTACACATATTTTCCTTTGATAGTTAAATAACCGACTATCAAAGTTTTTGACCATTTCTGTTATCAATACGGAGAGACTAGGATCAAATTTATTATCTGAAAACCACTCCATATGAGCATTAACGTTGCAAATCAAATATGGTGAAGATAATTGAAGACGAAGTTTATGCAGGGGCTGTTATGGCAAATCCTAGGAAGAAATTTCCTAAGATGGATTTACAAAATAGTGCCTTTGGTTTATCCAGTCTCAGGACAACCTGTATGGAAGAATGTCTTACAGAGTATATTTAACAGATTGCGTAAGTTGATCTCTTCTAATGTATTTATGTTTGGTGGCGGAGGAATTCGTTTCTGTTAGCCGTATACTCGTGGTATTTTTGGAGAAATCAATTTGTGATTTGGTGGGTATGACAATGTGGCATTCAAAGTGAATAAATGTGTGATCTGTACGTTACGGCCTCTAGCCTCAACAACTGGAAAATGACAAAAATCAGGCAGGTAGCATGGCTAAGTGGGTAGCTCCCAATTAGGGTGTATTATCACCTATCTAGAGAAATTCATTTCATTCTTTATTCTATTTGATGTTGTCACATTCGGGAAAACGGCTGCAGATCCCAACCGTTGGTGATATACATTCGATACACTCAAGCGAAATGAGTGGTCGGTCATGTGTGGCCGGATTACAAGATGTTTTTGTTGAACCCAGTGTATTCTCCTCTATAGATACACTATCGGAAGGTGGTTCCATACCTTGTCATAGTTGGAAATTCGTTACCCAATAAGTGCTCGCGGTTTTGATTATATGTTATATATGTGGAACGTGAGATGAAAGTGTTCCACTAGATTGCTATTTATTTTATTTAGACATTATTATAATATCCGAAGAGTATGGAGTTTAAAAGAATGTTTTGGGTTATCGTAAGGTAAAAACCATCCGTGTTTATGTGTGGATTGGTCTTACACTACAAGAAAATGGGGTCTTTACCTACCAATTGTAAGTGTGGGTAAAACTAATCTAATGGTGGGTAATATGTTTTCGCTACCAATGTTGAATTGGTAGAGCTTGGTAGGTAAAGCTTAGTAGAGAAAGTGTCTTTACCTACATTTATTAATATTGGTAGGTAAAAAAAATCTATGGACCCCACTAAGTTGTGAACCAAATAATGAATCATTGGTTGATGTATTTGATGACGTGTCATCTAATGTGGCTGCTGACATGGTTGTCACATTAGCATATATGTGGCATACATAATTGCTGCCACTTCGCATCTTGTGGTTAGTCCATGTATCAAATAATGATTTGTCCATGTTTCATCATTTGATTAGTACATATGACATCACTTTTTAAGCCATGTAGCATAATTTGATTAGACCACATGGTATTATTTGAATTACCACATGACATCATTTTATTGGTCTACGTTACATAATATTATTGGACCATGCGACATTATTTTATTGGTCTGTTACACAATTTGTATTTTCATCAAATTTAATGGTTAGGTATAGGTAAAATTAATAACATTTATTTAAAGATATTCTACATTATAAATAAACAAGAAAAGAGTTTCATGAATCTGGCCTTATTATTAAATTTCTCAGCATCTGTACAAATTGGTTAGTACAAACTGGCTAACGACACTCCACATCAAAAGAAGTCAAAGTTGTGGAATATACAATATAATTGACAATTACAACACTTTTAAGTAGCAGGAACATCGACCATTTCATGCACAACTGTAACTAGAACAAAAGGGATGTGCTTGTACTGCAGCTCAACAATATCATCTCTCCATAGATTTTCCAACCAAGTGAGTTTGACATAATATACTGCACATAACAATAATAATCATAAGTTAAATGCAGCACAATAACAAATACTAGCAATTCCATTTTTCCTATAAAAAGAAAAATTAAATGCAGCATAATATCAAATATAAGCAATAACAAAATATAGTGGAACAAATTGAACATTAGACATTCACCAACCATCATCTACTATCTTTTTTTTTCTTTTTCTTTATTTGAACCAAAATAAGGGGTTCTGAATTCCCAAAGATTCTCTAATACAAAACCTGAAGCATCAAGGATAAAAACACGCTGCGTTATTCCTGGGCAACAGAGCTATCTTTAGGGCAGTATAAAGATAAATAAATACTAATATTGCTTCATATGGTACATTTTAGGAGTTAACTCGTAAAAAAAAGAAAAGGATCACTAACAATTTGTATCGATTTATCATCAATGTCAGCATACAACAATCACCTTCTGGCCATGGCTCATTGAGGTCGAACAAAACATAGCATTTACTTCAGCTGGGTGCCGCTGAAGAGGCAGCAGACTCAACTGAACTCTTCGCCCTTTGCATGCTCGTCTGCGATATTAAAATAAAATTTCAGTAACATATGAAATTTTACGAATCTAGAAGAAAATATAGCAAAGAACATACAGCAATGAATACTATTTATCAAATTTACAAGTTTTCTAAATGATATTTAGATTAGGGGCATGTTCTACAAAACACTAAACTAATTTCATGTTGATATAAAGATGCAGATGGATCACTAATATACAAAAGAGTAAAAGAGTTGGTTTAGCTATATATGTGGTAACACTAAGGAATCATTCACAAACACAAACAGGTCGACCTAATTTACTTATTCAGACAGGATAATAAGTTCCTAGAAATAGTGAGGTCTTGAAGTTCTCCTCCATTTTCTTGCATGTGCATTGTAATACTGTGCATATTACTGCAAACCATTACCACAAACGCCAACAAAAAACCCATATTCATGCCAAAACCTCCCTTACAAATCTTGTTTTTGATCATCAAACCCATTTAAACCTTCATTAACATCCTTCCTAACTCCAATCGGCCACACCACCATCATCTTCTTTCATTTTGTATTTCCACAAATATTCGAACCCACCTTGACAATGGCAGCTTGGCTGACAGAGCCTGCCAAATTCGATTAACAAAATAGGGATAGCTTGCAAATCATGCATGTAACAGCTTTCGGTCAGTATTCATTTAAATAAATCTAAATAATTAAACACCTAATAATTTAATAAATGAGGAAAAGTGAAAATAAAGGGGGTTGTTATTAAAACTCCAAATATTGTTAAGGGGAGGTCAATTTTTTTTAAAAATAAAATTTGTTAAGGGGAGTACCAGTGCAGAGAGTACCCCTTAACAAATAAACTTTATTTTACCAAATTAGCCTTCTTTACAATAATCTCTTTTTTATTTGTTAATCAAAAAAATTTATATGGTATATTAGTCAACAACATCAGATTTTTATATCAAATTATTAATAATTTCATTTGTCAGATTAGATGAAAAAATATCGTTGATAGGAAATCGATAAACATATATTGAACAATTTATTTTTAGTACGGTATTATATTCTTTGTTCATACCATTATTTCTCCTAAAACAATCGCTTTTTTTGGTTTTCAAATAATTTAGAGATTTGGTTTTTTTGCATTTGAAATTGATTTGGATTTGAGACGGTAACTGATGTTATTACCAGACTTTATTACGAGGGTAAAAGGGGATGTAAAAAAATTAAGTGCGTGACCCCCCTTAACATTATTTTTATGTTTGGAGTGTTTTTAAAATTTGACCTCCCCTTAACAATATTTGGAGTGTCAATAATGATGCCCAAAATAAACTAATATTTTTCCTCTTTCAACTAGTATTCACCATATCAAAATAGAAATTGTTAAAATTGCTCGAAATTGATTACGTATTGCTCGAAATCAACATGTATCTCAGATTTAGGATATTTTATTTGAAGAGAGCAAAGACGAAAAATGGAAGAAGGCGGTGGAAAAATCGCAGTGGGTCGGTTATGGTGGTAAAAGTTCATGAGATATTGAAAAATGAGGAAGAAGGATTTAGGGGAAGATGCAGTTATTCATTAGATCTAGTTGCTTCTTGAAATGCGTCGATGAAATTAATTTGGGGATAGTGAATTTGTGGAGGAGACGCAATGAGTTTGGGGGATGAAATTGGGGAAGAGAAAATTAATGTAGTTCAGGAAATAAATAAATAAAATGCAGTGATTTATGGAGTGTCCCTTTTTTGATATTATAATGTAGACGTTGTTCCACATCACCAATTAGAAGTTACAGCTTTTAAGTTTATTTAATGGATATATTAGTATGTGTGTGTGTATATATATATATGATTATGTTCGTGGATAGAGAAATAATTAGTAAAGATTTACTGTAGATTTTATTGCAAGATTTACTTTGTGTGAATATGCTATTATAACTAGTATTATTAGACAATAAATATTTACTTACAATATATAAGACTGACGGCGGCCTGTGATATTTAAAAAAAAGAGTCTTCACAAATAATTTGAACACAAAGGAAACAACTGGAATATTCCATTTTTTTAATACTAAAAATTAAAACAACTGAAATCCACTTTATGCTCAAATTTAATTTTTCATTATTAATGCAAAGGCTTATTCTATTTATACACCTGAAATAGCTAAACATACACCTGAAATAGCTAAACATACACCAAAAATTATAAAAAACTAATATACACCATATATTACTTTACATACACCGTTTCTTTTACTAAATTATCCATATTCTCATCTTCTTTTTGTTTCCTCTTTAAAACTTAAAACACAATCAATAAAAATTAGAAATCATTTGCATCAAATTGAGTAAAATTTAACAAAATGAAATGTGTTTCTAATATTATAACTTTTATTAACTTTTTGAAAAAAAATCAATTTCAACAAAATTACTGTAATTGTACAAAATAAATCAACAATTCAAAATTAGAATTTTTTTAATGTTTTCTTAATTGAACTTTTAGATTTCATGATTAAATAATTCATTAACATATCTAGTTTGTATCAAGCTCCAATACTTTTGAGAAAAATTTGACTTTATATATGCTGAAGTTTTAAAAAAGCAACTATGAGAAAAGGGTAATTTAGTAATAAAATTTTATAGAAAAAATAATGGTGTATGTTAAGTGATTTTCGGTGTACATATAGAATTTTCCTTAACGCAATTTTACGCCATCTTTGCTTTTAATCGTATTCTCCAGGTGGCCAATCAAAAGAGACTACGTGGACTGAGGCCATAAAAGAGATCACGTGGATTGAGATTTGCACCGTTAGATTTGATTTAAAATAAACTGTTAAATTTATAGCCGGAGAGGATAGTATGGATTGCGTCTCTACAATAAACTAGAGAAAATATGTTTTAGTGATAATCACATATTGTTGTGAATTTGTGAAACATTTAAGAAAATATAAAGTTAAAACTTTTGTAGTCAATTGTTTGGAGAAAAATAACAATGTATGATAAGTTATTAACGAATGATTATTTAATATTAATTATTTACAATTTAATTAAATATCAAGGCGTGAATCAGTATGATTCACCACCTTTCTGCTTCAAAAAAAAATTACAATTTAATTATTGTTTATCAATTCATTAACTGTTAATTATTTCATAATTCAAAATAATTATTAATAATTAATAAAGAAATGATTTTACAAAAAACATTGCTAGGATATGTAAACGAAATCTTCAATTCAAAAAAATTGCTAGAATATACTTTTTTGACACATCATCACACAACTCAACATTATTTTTAACGAAAGTTTAAAATGATATGAGAAAAAATGTAGGGGTCTAATCGCAAAAAAACTTCTACTTATGTATATGAGTAGATAATACATTTTACCTACCTATAATTATTGGTAGATATTCATTCTTCAACAATTTTAAAACATTGACAATATTTGCCTACCAATAAATTTTATCATTAAATATTGGTGGATAAAGGTTCTCTTTACCTACCAATGTTTATTGGTAGGTAAAATATTGGTAGGTAAAGGTCAAATTTCTTGTAGTGTTATGATTACTCCTTCTTTTAAAATGATTTTAAAAGTTAAACAAATGTTTGGAGTTTACTCACACCAGTCTCATGACTGACCCAGAGTTTATTTTGTTTTGTTTTCCCTAAACTCTTGGGTGCCCAATTTTGTATGGGCAGTCAACTAGTCGGGATTTTACAGATATACTAAGAGCTTGGGGAATGAGGCTTCAGGATTTTATAGCAATTTTTTATTTCCGCTGTGTTGTAAGTGTTGTAATCTGATAAATGCTATTGTATACATATAGTGGTTTTATTTCAAAGTTATGTTATATTTTATTCATTCCGCTGTGAGATTCATCTTACTCTGATTCTATTGTAGTGATCTTCTTCTTCTTCTATTCTAATTTTCTATCTTATCTATTCTCACCCTCTAACTTCTTTCATTAACTATCCGGTATTTCCGATGCTTGAATAGTCGACATGGTGTTGTGTGTCGATTTTCTAAGTCGAAAATTTTCCAGGCCGTTACAGGAAACATACTAAACACTAATTATGCTTTTACAATCAATATTTGCACATGGTGTTGTACTTCATTCCTTCCTACCCTGATCTGCATTTCAGCATCAATATAATCAAAACCAAACTAGACCTTTAGTACTGGAAATAGGTGACATCAACGTTATACATTCAAATCTATGAAGACAAGCTTGGTTGCTTGAGAACCAAGCATAGCTCATACATGTGCTTTGTACCTATATTTTAGACTCTATCTCAACTGTGACGACCCGAAATCCCATGATCCCCAAGGAGACAGAGGAGCCCGAATTGCTTTGAGAACACGACGCACTAGAACACAAATAATAGAATATTTCATTGCTATTACAACATTTACATCAGAGTAAAAAATAAATAATTACAATGGAAAATAATATCAGAGATTTAAATTACAAAACAGCGGAAATATTATATATATATATATATATATATAATGTGCAGCGGAAAACATCAACTACCACAACTGAAGGAAATACATGGATACAAAGCATTCCAAATATAGCTCCATCCGTAATCCAGGATCATGTGAAAAGAAATATCTATGAAAACCAAAACTACTATCTACCCGTGTGGAAAATATGGGCACCCAGAGTTTAGGTAGTAACAATAAACTCCTAGTCAGTCATGGGACTAGTGTGAGAACTAAAACAATTATTAACTTTACTTTAAAATATGGTAAATCCCGGGACCACACCGCATGTCACGGAACTGGTTTACCCCATGAATACCAGTGCCTAAACAATAACCAATAATAGATATATGAATCTACAATGCATCAGACAACATGCAATTCCTCATTCTACCCATTTGGGCTTAATCCCAAATTTAGTTTTTTCGAAATCCAATTCACTATACATAAATTATTTCTTTGGACTTTTATTCTCGAATTCTTATTTCAAATCATTTGAAATACATACCTAGCTTTTATATCAAAGTAGATTTCACTTCGGGATCTCAACCAAAATCATTTGGAAATATGAATTCCAAAATATCACAATGCATACAAACAGTATGCAACCAAATATCGGGAGGTTTCTCCCATCAACAAGGCAAAGGGTCGCTTTCCTTAGTCACTCGGTATATATATATATATGCACCTCCCAAGATGGAGCAGGCTACACCGTCCAATGCACCTCCCACGCCCTCGGGGAACTACACTGTCTGATGCCCATACTTTTAGTCACATGGGTTACCCGAATCTTTAGCCACATACTAAATCATTTTATGTCCCGAAGTAGGGAAAATCATTTCACCACGTAATAATCATAGTACTTTCAAACTATAGTTATATTACTTCACATCAAAAATTCATACATATGATCAGTCACTATTGGTCACATAACCTTTGAGCTCGTACGTCTCAAAGAAGGGTGTTAAGCAAGAGAATAAATTCTCCGCCACCAAACAGACACATCATCAATAGCAACTAATCGGTTATGTGATGAACCACAATGTCAAACACATAATACTTTTCTAAATCATTTTGGAAACATCGGGTTTAGCCCTCGAATTCCTTTCTGTTTTATAAAACATTTTTTATAAAACATTCCCTATCCAAAATCGGAAAAACATTTCTTTTCACTTAAGAAAATATCTTTTCATAATCATTCATTATTTTTGAATTGAACTCAACAACAACGCTAAACATCACGTAGTCAAATCGTGAAGTGTTTCACAAGATGTTAGCTTACAAATATTTCTACCCAACCCAATGCTAAATGTAAAAGCATATCTTGCTCATAAACTGGCCGAGCAGAATCCAACCAATCAATCACAATCATCAATATCAACAACCAAGTATATATGGTTTATACCACCTCTCATGTTTTGGTAAATTTAATCACCATTCATTCATTCAAAACTAATTGAAGATTTATTAAAACTCTTCTTGGTTTTAATCTTCAAAAGTCATTACTTAATGATTATCTAACTTTAGGAAAATTAATCATGTCTTTTACTAGGTCAAAGAACCAATATCATTTAAAACAACGTTCATGATAAACCCAAAATCATCTTTCATTTAATTTTGGAACCTTCAGGAAATTCGATCAGTCATAATCGATATAAATTTCCGTATCAAACTAATACTATAAGTGGAATAACAGCAAAGCCTTTTAAATTCCATATATAGTAACAGTCTTCCTTTACAGAAGCTCATCTCGATTGTTACCAAATCGAATTCCATTCAATTCCAATTTAATATATTAAATTAGAAAACTTTACTTTGGAAAATTCCACTAATCTTAATTAAAAGAGTATAAATTCCAAATCATAACTGCATTGTTCATTGGGTTAAAGAACAAATGTTATTTAAAACATTGTTCACGATAAACCCAAAATCCAATTTGATATTAAATATAAGGCTCGGAATTGAAATAATATCGGCTTATATTCAATATCAAATTCTGAAACCAACAAATATCGTATTGGGAATAACGATATCTATATCTTCCAAATTCCTCGACAATATCCGTATAATCACGGAATCCAATATCGAAATATTCTGAAGATTATTTCCATTTAAATCCTTTCCAATTCATACGCTGGAAAATTTTGGTTATTTCAAAAACCATTTACAAATCCAATTTATTATTTAAAAATATTGGATTATTATTCTAGTTAATAACTAGTTCATTTCGATAAAATATATTTTTATCTTTCCAAACTTGGAATTTTTCATCCAAATTTTTTCCAAATCATTCATTATGATTTTACATGATTTTTCCATATTTTTAATAATTTTAATAAGGCCCTTACAGTCGATTTCCAATAATGGCCACCAAACTGCATTCATAGCGACCTTTTCTGAAATTGGTTTGGACATATCTTAAAATTTACCATTAGATGTCAAATCTCTTATTATCATTCGTAAGCTCTTTTCGGTACGAACCCAATGGTTCTGAGTTTAGGAGAATCCGACGGTCGGATCTCATGTAATGCCAATTCGAAGTTAATGGTCGAATTCGCGAACGATCGCTGCGCAGCGCATTCTATTCAAGCCGTATAAATATATATAATATATATATATCATTGATTTCCATTTAAAACGTATTTTATAAATCGTTTATAAATTCATTTTAAAACGAATTCAACTTCATTTTCAATTTTAAATCAAATTTGAACATTCCATATCGTTATAATATTAAAATGATAATATTTTCAAAATATCAGATTTTAAAATCAATTCTTTTCGATATTCATTATAAAATGAATAAAATCGACATAAAAATCTGTTCGAGTTAAAATGGCGCACTTCTACTTATCTCGGCATCATATATTTCAATATTTTTGTGTCCATCTGTTAGACCCAAAAGTGGTTCTAACACCTAAATTGATTAGAAACAAGATTATATGAGACAATAATAAAAATGAACACACAGGATTTATAGTGGTTCGGCGAAGAAATGCCTACGTCCACTTATTTTTCACTATATTCAGTAATTCAGTTACAAATGCAATGTAAGATTCACTCACAACTCACTTGATTAAAACAAAAAATGAAAGATGATTTGGATTCTCCGGGAGTAAAGGAGTTCGGATGATGGAGGTACTTGGATTCTCAAAAGTGCTGAAAAAGATCCTTCTCTTTGTCTCTAGATGGGGTATTTATAGGTGTGAATTTGCCTGAGATTCAATCCGGGTCGAAACACGTGTCATCCATCGCACTCTCTTCGGGTTCGGATGGACTATCAAGCTGACAACACATCAAAGAGATGGACGTTAGGGGCAGGAATTAGTCATATCCGGTCCGGTTCTCCAGGCGATTTTACAGGAGACTAACTTGGATCATGGGTGCGGGTCGGAGGCGTGCAGGCAAGGGGTTCGGGTCGGGATACCCGATCCGAACCGGAATGGCTTGGACGTCTCTCCCTCTCTAATCTATTCCGCTCCGCTCCAGCGTCGTGACAAGCAGATGGATTTCCATGCGAGATTTAGTTGTCCTCCGATCCGACTTGACATGCTTTACCAATCTATCCCGTAAGAGACCACCGATCCGAACCGAAATCTCTATCCGATCCGATCCACCGCAGCTATCAATTTGAACTGTAGTGTTTTCTTCCGATCCGAACTGAGGTCTTATAACTTAAAATACTCTTCAATGGTTGGTTTCTTGGCTTTGTGTAGCCTAGTTCACAAAGTAGGCTAACATTTTGCCCCCTCAAAGGATGCTTCTGTTGTACAAAGCGTGCTTTGACGTTGTTTAAATGCTAGTTCTTGAATCAGAACAGTCAGGAGTAATGCACAGATTTCTATTCGGTTCGGCGTCCGACCCGAGCACATTTTCTTCATTTCTGAGCAAACTTGGGAACTCTTCTCGCCATGTAATGCTTCTTGCAGGTATGTTCTTCCTTTACTCTCCTTCTTTTCAATTCGAGTCGGATGCTAAACTAACGTGTGAAATTTCCACTCGGTTCGGATTCCGATCCGAAGCGTATTCGTGGATTTAGTTCTTAGACATTGGGCCTTCAGAGAGAGTTGTGCTACTGGGCCTTCACTCCGGTCCGAGCGGGTGAGACAAAATAGGGAGACGAGGAGTCAACACCATTCCTTATATAAATTCACTACTGCCTTCATTCTTTTCTCCTTCTTTTCTGTTGCCGCTCCCAACCTAAGTATTGAAAACGTCAGAAACTCGAATATTCTGAAACTATTCCTCGTAGATTTCTTAAATCGAACACATAGGTAGCTCTTTAATCTCGAATAGCTTCATAGTAACTGCTCTTGATTTCAATTTGTGTTGGATTGGGATGGTTTAGCCACAAGCTTCGCTTGAACTCCACGTCGTTACTGGTGGATGCGCCGTCACTTCGAGGCGTTGCGAGGCTGGAGAGGGCAAATATCTGCCCTTAACGATAGCTTTGGTGATAAAACGGACTCGTTTGTGAGTAGGGAGGAAAGAGGAAGGAGATGAAGAGTGGGATGACACACTGGAGTCGGTTCGGGTAGAAGACGGAGGATCAAAAAAGGAAGGAGAAGGAAAGGGGATCGGCTCGGATTGCACATTTTAGAAAGATGGGAGGAAGGAAAATGTCGGCCCGGGTCGGAGATGAGAACGAGATAAGAGGCTGACATGAACGGACTGGTTGAGTGATGCTAGTTCGGTTCGGATCGGGTCACCCGATCCGATCAGATCAGTCCTGCTTCCGAACCCACTGTCTTCCTTGTCTTGAACTGTCCAAGCCTTAACGATGCATCCGAACCGAACCTACATCTGCATCTGTATTGAGCCAATCATCACATGCATATCCGAACCGAACGCATCAAACTTGGCACATAAAGACTACTCAACTAATTCAACTAACACTTACTCTAGACGAATATGCTTCGCGGACAGTTAGGATAGTGCCTTGTGAACATAAACGAGAATTAAGAACAACTCTGACTATCACTTTCTCTTTAAAGCTTCGTCTTACATTGCTGTACTTTTATTTTGTATTTCCCACATTTGCTGCACACACTTTAGTTCACACACATACACAAAAAAGGGGGACACGGGATAATTTACTCTAATTCGTGCTATTGCTTCTTCAATAGTTCCATGACAATGAGGCCCAGACGCTCTTCTCGTCTAGCTGAGAGGAAAGAGGCTCCAGAATCTTCCAACAAAACCACTCTCGAGGATATATCTTCTTCATCTGACCCAGAATGGGACAGCGAGGGTCCGGATTACGGAGTTGGTCATCGGGAAAGCGACGAAATGTCTTCAGAAAATGAAGTTTCCCTAGGCTTTGAGGAGGAAGGAGGGATTGGTGACTATCGAGCACCCGATGAATTTGACTCAGCCATTATATTGGAGTCACCTCCAGATTCTGTAGAATCGACAATCGACAATGACCGACTTGTTCGAATTTGTTTGAAGTATGGAATAATGAAAAGGGACACTCTAGTGCCCTCACGCTCTGACCGTCCCCACAACCCTCCAGAAGGATATATGACGGTTACTCGACTGATGTGCATGGTTGGCGCCATTCCTCCATTCTCGCCTTTCATCGTTGACTTCTTAAGACAAATGCGGATTGCCCCCATGCAGCTGCATCCCAATTCATATGCCTATCTGCATACCTTATTCATAGCATATCGTGAAATTCTAGGTGTGGAGCTCACGTTCGACGATGTTCATTTCTTCTATAATTTCAAACATCGGACTAGAGAAACCCCTTCTTTCTGTTACTTTGAATCAGTCCCAAAGAGGAAGATAATCTCTACGCCGTTTAGCAGTAAAGCTGGAGATTCCAGACTAGAGTGGTTCTATATAAAGCAACAGTCTGCATGCGCCAGGAGATGGACAAAATCAAGTAAAGCATTGATTTTCTGAACCCGGACTCTATACACTTGAATCATCACTCTGACCTGTTTTCCTTTTTTGTTTGCAGTCGACAATCCCAAACAGATATCAGACCAAGTGTTCTTTGATCGGATGCACCGTCTTCTCAATGGCGACCAAAAATTCCTGACTATTGACGAGGTCCTTAAAGATGAGTACCTTCATTTTCACGGGCTGCTATCCGTTTTCCGTAGCATCGGTCATGGGACGGTCCCTTATGCATATATTCCTCCAGTGGAAACAGTTCCAGAAATAGGAGAAGGCTCGGGAATTCCTGCAGCTCCTCTTCAAACTTCACCTTCTCCCTCTTCCACTCAAGATGATGAACTGGCTAATCTGGCCAAGAAACATCGTGAAGGGTATATTGCCCCCGAGGAGACTACTTCTCCACACAAGTTAAAGTCTTTCCAAGAGTCGCCACTTCACGCTTCCGAGGGGGATGTTCCTAGCACCGACGAGCACATATTTCAGGGTTTGGGGGATCTCCCCTTACCCGAGACTATATATACTTCAGAAGATTTCAGGAAGGACCCTTTAGCCTTCACTTCTTCTGAAGAAACTACTCCTGCCAAGGCCAAAGAGCCTGCCCGCACCAGTCTAGCTTCAGACTCGGGTTGGTTGGGGGGAACACACACACCACTTAGGATGCACTTTACACCGCAGCACTAGCATTCATTGCACTTCTTTCTCCATGGATCCATCGATTCTAAACTTCGTTTAATTTATCGTGCAGGTACAATGTCTCGATCCTCTTATGATATAAGAAAGCTTCGCCGCAGCATGTCCAATCCTCCTCAGGATGCCGAGTATAATCGCCGGGATGACCGTGGTAGGGAGGAAAGAAGACCCTATGATCCTTATCGATCTCGACCCTCACGCTCCCGCTCACCAGTTCGACCGGAACAAGAGAAATACAAAAGCTATCAAGGTCGTAGGGAGGAGGATAGACCACAATCTAGGGATTCCACTTCCTCCCATGAAAAGCGGAGTAGAGAGAAAACTCCTCCAAAGGAAACTGGGTCTCGAAGTAAGCAAAAAGTCCCTGCTACTAAACGACCTAGGTCAGACAAGGGTTCTACAGAATCTTCTTCAGGAAGGGACACTGAACTAACAGTCCTCGCTCCTCCTCCACCAGATGCGGGAACTGCAGTAAGGCTGGCATATTTAAAGGAGCAATTTCCCGAGCACTACTTCGAGACTCTGACCTTCCTACCTACCCTTGAACCCATTTCCTCTAATTGGGCGGATGAGGCTAAGGCAAAAATTGACTTGGTAGAAAGACAATATTCCGAGATGTTCAAGTATTCCCGCAGTCTTTCTAGAATCATCCGCACTCTAATGACAAATGCTGACTCGATGCAAAAGACTGCAGAGGAGGATGCCAAGGCCCTAAAAACCTTAGGAAAAGATCTAGAAGATACTCAAGCTCAACTAGCTATCGCTCAGAAGAACGCTTCTAACTTCAAACAACAGTTTGAGGACATGCAAAAGCGCTATCATGATTTGCTTGAATCCCACACTCAGGAGCGTTCTGAGTTGAAGAAACAAGCTGACGAGGCCAAATCAGAGGCTGCGAAGACACGCCTTGCTTATGCTGAGCTTGAGCAGAAAAACGCCGAGTTAGCGAAAAGGAGTGCTGAGTTAGAAAAGAAAAACGCAGACTTGGCTTCAAAATTGTTGGAGGCGGAAAACAGGGCTGCTCTGGCTGAGGGCAATGTGGAATGCGCTATTAAATCTGCGGAGGAAACCCGCAAACAACTATCAGAGGCGGAGGCTGATATTCAGGGCTTCGGCGAGCTAATGATCGAATTCTTCGCGCACATTATTCGTCGTCGAAACATTTCTTGGATCGAGGACTATCCATCCACTCTGGTTCATGTGTGGAATCAAATCGTCGAGTGGGAAAAAGAAGAACTTCAGGTCGATTCCCTCGATGAAGATAAGCTGATGGAGAAATACCTAAGAGAGGACGAACCGGAGCACCTAGCTGAAGGGCGCCGTCTAATTGCTGAGGCCATGGAAGAAGAGAGGCGGAAGTCTAAGCAGAAAACCATTCCTGAAGCTGGTTCCTCTTCTTCGGCTCCTGTAACTCCCGAAGTAGAAGGGTATGATCCCGAAAACCCGGGAATTCCCCGAACAACTTTGCTATCTCCCATTCCTGAAATAACTCCAGAGGTAGTAGTCACCCCCGCTGAAAAGTCTTCAGAAGGTATCCCTATCTTTTCTCCTCAATTTGTCAAGGCTACTACTACCTTTGGCTACATGACTGAACGTTCGATGAGAAATCCTTTGCTTTCGCCTGAGTTGATAACCAATGTTTCTCATTTTGTAGGCGTTGAATCCTCCGCGAAGACAGATGCAGCTCAAGGAACTACCGCTGGGACAAAGCCCACTGATAGGGTCAAAGAAGGGGAAGATAAGGCTGCTTCCCCAGACCTGGGGGAAAGAAGTGAGCCAGCTAAGGTCACTACTCCCCATGATGAAGAAATGATTGCAGCTTTAAAAGACGACGGAGGAGACGAGGGGCATGATGAGGAACCGGAGGTTACAATAACCGGGGAGTCAAAAAGCGCCGATGACGTTGCCTTGGCGGCCATGAAGGCTGATCAAGACAAGCGCTTGCAATTAAAGGCTGAAGAATTAGACCCTGAGGTCCTCAAGCCCCTCGCAGTTGTGGATGCAGGTTCAAGGTTAGTTGTTAAGCTCTCAACTAGATCTATTACCGAAGAACTTGCTAAAAAATCTTCTCTTGATTCCAGTGCCCCGCCCTCCGGGAAGAAGTCTGCTGGCTCCAGTACTACATCTTCAGGGAAAAAGAAATCAAAGCGGATCTTGACTGAAGCCGAGAAGGAAGTAAAGGATGCGGAAAAAGCTGCCAAGAAATCGAAGGCTCATCCCAAACCCAAATAGTGGGTTCTCCTGTGTCCTTTTAGCATCTTTGTAAATCAATAAGTGCTGCTACAACAGCAGCTCCCGCACTTTCTTTTTTAGTTATTTCCCTGTACAAATTCATTCATTTGTAAATAAAAATAATTCACTTTTTGCAATGTTTATCTGTTAGCAGTTCTGCACTTATGTAAAAATGCATATCTATAGTTATGAAACAAAGTTGTGGAGAGGGGAGATATGTGTATGTATATGTGTCCCCAGTCAATCTCCATAAGTTATTCAGTGCTTAACCATGCAATCTGAATGCTCCCGATTCTCTAACGGGATAGTATTTCCTGTGTTATCAATACCTGTTGTTTTTCCTGGCATTTCTTTTATACTCTCTCTCATTCCTTGAGAGTTAGAGTTCGAGTTCAGTTATTTGTTTATTCCCCGGTCGTTCAACGGGAAAAGATTTCTTTCTCGGCGCTCGGTCGGAGACGCCTTTATACTCTCTTTCTCTCTGGAAAGTTAGAGTTCGGAGTTGAACCTCTTTCTCAGCGCTCAGTCGGAGATGCTTTTATACTCTCTCTCTTTCTCTGGAGAGTTAGAGTTCAGAATAGAATTTCTTTTTCGGCGCTCAGTCTGAGACGCTTTTATACTCTCTCTCTTTCTCTGGAGAGTTAGAGTTAGAATGTCGTTTTCTCATTCTTTTATGTCTTATTGCACAAATAATCATTGTGCTTCTTTTTATGTCCAAACTGTTTCAACCTTTTTAGGCTCTAAGTTATCCTGTATTTTATAATCACAACAGAACAACTAACGAATGTAAATGCATAAAAGTAAATAACACACAATATTTTTATAGTGGTTCAGCTAAGTCATAGCCTACATCCACTTTATAGTCCTTTATTCATATCATCAGATTTTCCCAAGGCAAAGCATGTCGTGTTACAGAATCCACAGTAAAAATAGAAAATATAGCATTTCTAATCCAAATATCGCATTAAGTGTTGGGCATTCCATGCTCGAGGAACTTCTTCGCCATCTACGGTCGTTAACTTGAAGGTTCCTTTTTCAAGTTTCCGTTGGATGACAAAGGGTCCTTCCCATTTTGGGCCGAGGTGAGGAAGGGATGGAAAAACTCTCTTTAGCACCAAATCTCCTGGTTCAAAAGTTCTGAGACGAACTTTTTTGTCATAATAGCGTGCCATCTGACGCCGATGTCTTGCTGCACGCAAGTCTGCTTCGTCCCTTTTCTCTTCGATTTCATCAAGAGACTCAAGTAAAAGTGCCCGATTCGTCATCGGGTCATAATAGTCACCCTGTGGGAAGGAACTTCCAGTTCAACTGGAATTACTGCTTCTGAGCCAAAGGAGAGAGAGAAAGGGGTATGACCGGTAGCCGTTTTAAACGTTGTTCGATATGCCCACAAGGCTAGGGGTAATTCATCGACCCATTTTGCCTTTGCACGCTCTAATCGCTTCTTGAGGATGGATTTTATTACCTTGTTTATCGCCTCTACTTGCCCATTAGATTGTGGATAGGCAACTGCAGTATATCGTTTGTCTATCTTATATTTCTGGCAAAAATTTCTGAATTCAGTGCTATCAAATTGGGTCCCGTTGTCAGTAACAATCGTCCTTGGGATTCCGAATCAGCATATAATATTTCTGACCACAAAACTTATCACCTTTCTTGTGGTGATCTTAGTCAAGGGCTCAGCTTCCACCCACTTTGTGAAATAATCCACGGCTACTATGGCATACTTAGCCCCTCCTTTAGCAATCGGTAACACTCCAGTGATATCGATTCCCCATGTGGCAAATGGCCAAGGACTCACCATCGATTTAAGCTGGGTTGACGGTGCCCTGGGGATTTTGGCGAATCTCTGGCACTTATCGCAGCGTCGTGAATAATCAGCTGCATCTTTGTTGATTGTAGGCCAGAAGTATCCGTACCGCAATATTTTCTTTGCTAAAGTTTGACCTCCTGTATGATCTCCACACTCACCTTCGTGCACTTCTCTCAGTACACGCTTGATGTCGTCGTGTGCGATACATCGTAACAGGGGCATAGAAAATCCTTGTCTATAGAGGGTATCGTCTTGCATAACATATCTGGCAGCTTTGCGAACTACAGCTCTTTTCTCACTTTTCTTCGATGGGAGTGTCCCATTCTTAAGAAAACTCTTGATTGGAGTCATCCATGACTCCTTCTCTGGTTCCGCTTCATGAACGAATTCAATTTCCATTGACTCAAAGCTTGGCGACTCCAACGTTTCAATTGGAATTACCTCAGTCTCTTCTGGATTGTCGGAACTAGCCAATTTTGCTAGTCTATCCGCTTTCTGGTTTTCTACTCTGGGAATATGTGTTATGTTGTACCGCTCTAAGCCATTTAATAGCTCTTTCACTTTTTTGAGGTAAGCGACAAGTCGAGGTCCTCGAGCCGTGAATTCCTCTCGCACTTGACAAACAACAATCTTAGAGTCACAAAATATGTCCATCGTTCTTACTCCGAGGTCTTTAGCGAGTTTCAGCCCGGCAATCAGGGCTTCATACTCAGAGTCATTGTTTGTTGCCGAAAATTCTAATCGCAGGGCATAATATAACGACCGTCCCTCGGGAGTGACTAAGACAATTCCAGCTCCGGATCTTCGGTCGTTTTTAGCTCCATCTGTATATAATTTCCACGAATTCATCTCTAGCTTATCCTCGGATTTGACCACTCGGTCATTGATTATTTCTTCCTCTGGAATGGTGAACTCCGCAATAAAGTCTGCTAGAGCTTGCCCCCTGATTGACTTTCGTGGTTGAAAATTCAAATCAAACTGGCTTAGTTCTATGTTCCATTTAATCAACCTTCCCGACGCTTTGGGTCTCTGCAACACCTGTTTTAACGGCTGATCGGTGTATATGGTTATTGGATGGGCTTGGAAGTAGTGACGAAGTTTTCGGGATGCAATCAGGAGGCTGTAAGCAAGCTTCTCGATCTTTGGGTAGTTGCGCTCTGCCGCTGCTAATTTCTTACTCACATAGTATACTGGCCTTTGTACTTTGTCTTCTTCTCGAACCAGAGCTGTGCTGACAGCGTGAGCCGAGACTGCTAGATAAACAAATAGTTCTTCGTGATCTACGGGCTTTGATAAGATTGGTGGTTTCTCTAACAGCTCTAACAGATTTTGAAAGGCCTCGACACAATCGGGAGTCCACTGGAAGTTTTTCTTTCCCCTTTTTATCAAATCAAAAAATGGAACACATTTATCGGTGGCTTTGGAGATGAATCTACTCAGCGCCGCTACCTTCCCTGCCAGACTTTGGACGTCTTTAATTCTCCTTGGTTCTTCGATATTTCTAATCGCCGCTATCTGGCTAGGGTTGATCTCAATTCCTCGGGAACTCACGATGAAGCCAAGGAACTTTCCCGATGCCACTCCAAATGAACATTTTAAAGGATTCAATTTCATACGGTATTTTCGCAAGATACCAAACATTTCCGCTAAGTCTTGCGTATGACTGGAAGACTGCTTTGATTTAACAAGCATATCATCCACATAAACTTCCATAGTTTTTCCTATTTGATCATAGAACATTCTATTTACCAACCGCTGATAAGTAGCTCCAGCGTTTTTTAATCCGAACGGCATTACAACATAACAATATAACCCCAAATTCGTGATGAAACTTGTATGCTCTTGGTCTGGTACATGCATAGGAATTTGATTGTATCCAGAGTATGCATCCATGAAAGAGAGAAGTTCATGACCTGCTGTCGAGTCTACAAGCTGGTCAATCCTGGGAAGTGGGAAACTATCTTTTGGGCAAGCCTTATTTAAGTCTGAAAAGTCAATACAAGTTCGCCACTTTCCGTTTGGCTTTTTTACCAAGACAGGATTCGATATCCAGTTGGGATAAGTCGAATCTCAAATAAATCCATTTTGCTTCAATTTCTCTACTTCCTCTTTGAGAGCAGCCGACCTCTCTGGGCCCAGCATGCGTCTCTTTTGCTTCACAGGCGGATGCTTCGGATTTACATTCAATTTGTGACTGATAATGGAAGGCGATATCCCACACATGTCAGCATGGGTCCAGGCGAACACATCTAAGTTTGCCTTCAAGAAGTCCGTCAGTTCCTCAGCACGACGTGGATCCAATTGGGAACCAATCTTCAAAACTTTCGTCGGATCAGCTTTATCAACAGGAATTTCCACTGTCGCTTCATTAGGAGTTGCATTTCTAGCCTCTGGTTCCTCGTCTTTTCTAGGATCCAGGTCTTCAGGTGTTCCTTTGGGCAACTCCCTTGGGTTCAATCTCTCTAATTGCTATGCCGAGTCCCCCTTCGAGGGAGACGAGGCATCCTTACTTTCAGCATTAACTCCTTTCATCAACATCTTCAGTTCGGCCACATAGCAGGCCCGTCCAAAAACCTGATCCCCTCTTATTACTCCAGTCCCGGCTTCGGTTGGGAACTTTAGTAACAAGCACCAAGGGGCGATACAAACTCTAAATTCAGCGAGGGCAGGTCTCCCTAAAAATGCGTTATATGGCGAATCTACATCCAATACTACGAACTGAAGCATTCGCACTCTTCTACGTTCTCCTTGCCCTAGGGTCACGGGCAACTCTATATATCCCATGGGAGCTGTCGTCGCTCCGTTGAAGCCTCTAATCCATCCTTCACAAGGTTTCAGATCTTCGAGCTCAAGCTTCATCTGATCAAATGACTTCTTGAACAAAATATTAACGGAACTTCCGTTGTCTACTAATACCTTATGGACCAAGGCCGGCCCAATGGTGGTAGTAATAACCAACGGATCATTGGTGGGAGATTGTATCCCCGTGTTGTCTCGGCTGCGAAATACCACGTCATCGAACATGGTTTTTTGTTGTTTTATAGGGGTGACATCTTCCAAATCGTCACCTTCATTCACATCCAGATGCTTGGCAGCATTCACATATTGGTCCATTGACCTAAAACTTCGGATTGCCGGGTGAGGTCCGCCTACTATGGAGTTGATGACGATCCCTTTACCTTTCTGCTGCGCGGTAGGCTTAGGAGCAGGTAGGATCTGTTTTGGAGCCTGCTCTCCTTGCCCCCTGTCCCTCGGGGCAACCTTGTACTCATCCAACTTTCCTTCACGCAGCAGCTTCTCAATTACATCCCTCAAATGCCGACATTCATTGGTCGAATGTCCATGTGTTCCGTGAAACAAGCAAAATTTCCCTGTCGCCATTTCTTTCTCGGTCGAATCACGAGGTGGCGGTCTTTTGTATTGCAACACATTGTACGTATCCAGATAAATATTTTCCAGGGTGTCATTCAATGGTGTATAGTTCTCGTAGTTCTGGAATCGGGGCCTTTTGTTAGGGTCGCTTCCCCTATTTCTGTTTCTCCTGTTACCGTTCGAATTACGGTTGTTGTTGTTTCCCCCGTTTCCAGTATTGCTGTTTCCACCCTTGTTTCCTACATTTACTTCAACCTTGCCAGAACTATCCCCAGACTGATTCACGGCAATATTACTCTGCACATTCTCCTTTGAAGCTGTCTCAGACTTTCTTTTTCGGTTTGCCCTGGCTTCCTCTCGTCTCAGATAAATATCGGCTTTTTCGTAGAATATCGCCCTTGTGGGGGGTGTTTTCCCAGAAAGGTAGTCTCCAAACTCGGATTCAGGATCGACTCCTTCCTTCAATGCCATCAGAATAGTGGGCTCGTGCGGGTCACTGACCTCAGTTACAGCTTGGTTAAAACGATCTAGATATGCCCTTAAAGACTCTCCCGGTGCCTGTTTGATTCTCGACAATTCAATAACACTCTTGGACTTTCGGGCATGTAGTCGGAACTGGTTCATGAAACGCTCGCTTAGTTCTTTGTAATTAGAAATTGAACGAGGAGGAAGTCGGGTAAACCAGAATAATGCCACATCTTCTAGATAGATTGGGAATGCCTTGCACTTCACTTCGTCAGGGGCAGCAGCGGCGTTCATGAGCCACGAATACCGCATCAAATGCTGTCCCGGATCAGTTCTTCCGTTATATTTGTCCATCTGTGGCAAGTTAAAGCGTCGGGGAAACTGGAAGTCTAGGATATCGTCAGTGAACGGAGTATGGCTTCGCTCAATGCCATAGTCTTCATTTGTATAATTCCGGCTCTCGGATATAATTCGGCGAACCATTGCCTGTACATCGGCACTAGTTAGGGGCTGCTCAGGTTCCCTGGCCCTAGTGTCCGAGTTCCTTCTGGGCTCATGCTCAGGAGATGCCCTTCTTCTTCGAGCTACCTCTAATCGATTCCTTTCCCTGTGTTCCCGGTCGATCTCGGGAAGAGGGGACTGGAGTCTTTGCCCCCGAGTGGGGCTATCGTTTCCTAATGCTCGTGCGATATCCTCGCGAGATCCCAAAGATCCGAATGTTAGCTGCTCCACGTTCTGAGGTCGTTCGAGTGGCCTTCGTTCACGGGGCCTCTCTTCCTCGGAAGATGAAGATTGATCTACGGGTGTGTGACGAACCGGTGACGGAGTCCGCTGCCGGCGGAGCTCATTGATCTCCCGACTCATGAGCCTCATATTTTCCTGCATCATGAGATTAGTGCGCTCATGAACTCTCATAGCTTCTCTCGTGCTCTCAAGCATATCAAGCAAGCGCGAAAAATCTCCTTGAGTGATGGGCGCAGATGGGTTGACCTGATCTCCAACCCTGGCAGCTGGAATTGGAGCATTCGTGGGGACTCGAGTAGACGTTCCAGCTTCACCAAGCATCGGGTCGGATCGGAGGTAGGAAGCCGGGTCGGATCGGAGCTGGGGTGCCTGGTCGGATCGGTGTGCAGTGAGCAGCTCGGGTCGGTTCAGATTGGGGGAGTGCACTGCCTCAGAGTCTCCTACCCGGATCGGATCGGAGCTCTCCCCTTGCTGTCGGTTCGGATTTCCTGCATTGATTCTTCCTGCTGCTGAACTCTGCCCCCGAGACCTTGTTACAACAGCATGTTGCTGATCTTCGCCAGCTCCATTTCCTTGAACAGACTGAACTTCCTTGCCTTTTCCTTTGGCTATGAGTTTTTGACAATTACTTCAACGAGTGTAAGAAAGCGGAGAAACTTAAGGATTCACTTCTTTGAACTCGACGGTCCAAAAAGTAGAAAGAGATCCCGGAAAATAAAGAATTTAGATGAGGTTTCTCAGTGAAAGCACCAAAATGTTAGACCCAAAAGTGGTTCTAATACCCAAATTGATTAGAAACAAGATTATATGAGACAATAATAAAAATGAACACACAGGATTTATAGTGGTTCGGCAAAGAAATGCCTACGTCCACTTATTTTTCACTATATTCAGTAATTCAGTTACAAATGCAATGTAAGATTCACTCACAACTCACTTTTGTTCACTCAAATGATTAAAACAAGAAATGAAAGATGATTTGGATTCTCCGGGAGTAAAGGAGTTCGGATGATGGAGGTACTTGGATTCTCAAAAGTGCTGAAAAAGATCCTTCTCTTTGTCTCTAGATGGGGTATTTATAGGTGTGAATTTGCCTGAGATTCAATCCGCGTCGGAACACGTGTCATCCATCGCACTCTCTTCGGGTTCGGATGGACTATCAAGCTGACAACACATCAAAGAGATGGACGTTAGGGGCAGGAATTAGTCATATCCGGTCCGGTTCTCCAGGCGATTTTACAGGAGACTAACTTGGATCATGGGTGCGGGTCGGAGGCGTGCAGGCAAGGGGTTCGGGTCGGGATACCCGATCCGAACCGGAATGGCTTGGACGTCTCTCCCTCTCTAATCTATTCCGCTCCGCTCCAGCGTCGTGACAAGCAGATGGATTTCCATGCGAGATTTAGTTGTCCTCCGATCCGACTTGACATGCTTTACCAATCTATCCCGTAAGAGACCACCGATCCGAACCGAGATCTCTATCCGATCCGATCCACCGCAGCTATCAATTTGAACTGTAGTGTTTTCTTCCGATCCGAACTGAGGTCTTATAACTTAAAATACTCTTCAATGGTTGGTTTCTTGGCGTTGTGTAGCCTAGTTCACAAAGTAGGCTAACACCATCCAAAATCGGACATCAAAATCATATTTTGATTCTTCACTGAATATTATTTTAAAATATTTGTTATTTCTGAATTGGAATCAGACTCAATCAATTACCACATAATTTTATTTATATGGATTCCATACATCGCATGTATACAAAAATAGCGATAAACAACTATTAAACATTCAATTCACATCCAGAGTGCAATTCACAACTGTGTAAGCATTAAATAATTAAATAACGTTTATCACAGTCTGTCAATCAATCGGTTGACATACAGTCAAATCCAAGGGAGACGTGAATAAATTATCATCCCCAGACCCATGTGGGGTTTCAACCATCAACAATGAATTCAAATTAATCACCGGTTAATAAATTTAACCAATTCTAATTCGGTTCGAATTATTTTTTCTAATTAACCAATTTTCACTATTTAAATTATAAATGGATATTTATAATTTAATTTCAACTACCAAAATAATATTAACATTATTTTTAATATGTTAAATATTCTAGTATCACAAACAAAATACAACACAATCAATCGTATCATCCATGGTTTTCAAACAACGGTGAATGTGAGCTAATAGGCACCGTACAACATTTTTTATAATTAAAACTAATAAATATCAATACTGGAAATCACTACATTCAGTTATAAAATAAATAACTATACAAATATTTGAGTGAGAAGGTTCTCACATTGGTTTCCACTCCATCAGTCTTTATTTGAGGATTTTATTTTTAAATTAAATTAAATAGACGTTTAATTTAGTTCAAAAATTCCACTTGCTCTGTTTCCTTTCTGGTCAGTTCCATGTTGTAGTGTTCACTATCACGATTCTAATGTGACTGAAACTGTCGGATTTTGTTTTTGTATGACAAAGTTATAGCATTTTAAACATTTGAATAATTAAACGAGTCATTAACCAATATAATTATTAATCAATTAATTTAAACTTTCCTAAACCTTTCTACTCAATCAAATTATTCGAACAAAAAAGAACCACTGTCGTCTTCCTCAAGTCATGCATTAGGGTTCGAAACCGCACCGTCATCGTTCGCCCGTACCCCCATCAGACATCACCGCTACGAAGGCCCCAACGCCACCTTCCACCGCCAGCGACGGCTCTCCATCTGATGACCCCCATCATCCAGAAATCATGCGCGATAATCGGCTATTCGAGCCACAAATTCACACCATAAACGAATCAAAAGATGATCTTAATCGTATCATTAGGAAGATCTTAGAGAGATCTATCGTTTTTGTTTTGGAACCCCTTGAAATAGAGGCGTGGATCTCATGAAAATTAGAGAAAGTCTGTAAATGTCGACCATTGATTTATTCAAACGACGGTGCACGAGAAAGTAATTGGCAGTTAGGGTTTCCGGAAATACACACACACACACACACACATATATATATATATATATATATATATATATATAATATTTTAATAATATTAAATTTCAATATTACTTGTTTATCGATACGAACTCTAAATCAAACCCAACGACTGTCGTCCCTAACCAAATACCCCCATTTCGGACGTAATGGAATATGTTTCGTAAGCCAATTCTACTATTTCGTTCAGTTTTTATCAAAAATTAAAATATTAATTAATATAACGATTAATATTGAATTTCAACGTACATTTTAATTTATCGGAGCCACATACTGACTCCAAAAATTATGAATTTTGAAATCTAGCTATGTTTTGACGATATGGTCCTAAATTAGTTTCATCGAATTTGGAGACCGTTTGAAAAATGGCATTTTTACTGGTTTATTAAATTCGAACTGAAATTGGAAACACATTTAAATTTACTACGCTCACATATTAATTCCAAAAATTATGAAACTTTAAACATAACAATAATTTGACATTCCGGATCCAACAAAAATGGTTTCGTCGAAAACGGAGGTCGTTTGCAAAGTGGTTCTTTTTAAGGACTATATATATAATGAAATATAAATAAATTCCATAGCGACTAATTTGAATTTTAAACTGGACATAACTGACAATTTATAAAGTGAAATCTCAATTTCTCACATTCGTTAGAAAATTACAGTTTAAAATATTCCAATGTTTCTTGTTTTACTTAAATCCGATTTATATTGAATTATGTATACTCAATTGAAATTAGAAATCAAAATTTTAAACTACTGTGCCATTTCAAGCTCGATTTATAATAAATATAAATTTATACGTTCTAACTTCGATTGAAATAATTTTTTTATCATTATTTTCAAAATAAATCATTTTAAATTCTTAAAATCCATTAAATCAATTGAAAATAAAAATTTTAATTGGTTCCAAAATTTCAGGTTGTTACATCAACCAGGCCATATACACCTGAATTGGAGATCAAAAACTCGAAAAGCGTTCATATAACCTCTCTTCAATCACCAGTATACACAGCTATATAGCTCTTTTCATTAACACACACAGCTACAAACTAGTTTCAGCCTATCCCTCTATTTCATTCCAACGTAAGCAAAAGCCATACAAGATTTTGCTCATTTAATCCTCCTATGAATACATATCTAGAACACATACATTCACAAACCATTTGAGCTAAGCTATTGGATAGGAAGCTTGAAGAGAAAAATCCAAGCAAAACAAAGAACAGAGAATACAAAAATCTATGAGTAAAACCTTTACTGTTTACCCTTTTAACCCATGCCATAATCATATACTAATCATTTGATGCTTATATATATGCTTGCACCCATGTATGAATATGTTAAAACTATGTCTGAACCTAACAGTTGATGGTATATTGGATTGAAAACTTTATGACTTGTTTTTTTGTTTACTGTGTATGCAACTGGTAATATTTTGGTTTTGTCTACCTTAAAAATAATTATCTAAATTTCTAATAGGTGTTAGGATCTGATTACTTTAAGATAAATGTTCATTTAATCCTCTAGTACATGTTAAAAATAACCCCGTAGTATAATAAGCTATATATGTATGCTTTGTAATATATACAGTAAAGGAAAGTTAAAAACATATTTTTTTAACCAAATTAATTTCGAATCTTAGGTATACCAATATTTTCTAAAAATATGAATTTAGAAAGTAAAACCATAATTTTTAAGGTTGAGATGAGAGAGATTTTTGGGTTTGATCGGAAATGGGAAACTTGGTTATTTCTGATGTTCAAAGTGATCGTCGACCATAAAACTTGGTCTGGAGGAGCGTGGTGGTCTAAGTTAATAGAGAAAAATACAAAAAGATTTTTCGAATGAATAAATTTTGAGTTTTAGCTAAATTTAGGTTTTTAGTTGCAACTTTTGATTGAGGGTTTGGAGATGAATTGCGGCATGGATAGTGAACCGAGTGGGCTAAGATTTGGTGAGGAGGTTCAACCAAGAGTTGACTTCACGCTGATGAAGTTTGGTCAAACCGGATGCTATGTGACGGTAGTAGTAATGATTTTCGTGACAAGGGTTTGGGTGCTGTTTTTTTTATAAGGTATGAATGTGGAAAATCTGGTCGAGGTTGTCAGGAATTTTTCGGAGTTCATGGACAAGATCAGCAGGTGATTATGCGTTTGTGGTAGAGGTTGTGACCGATACAGTAGGGCTCAGTGATGTGTGCATGTGCACACCGAAGTTGTGCGCTATGAAGAACAAGTGAGAGAAGCATCACAACGAAACAAAGGAGAGATAAGAAGGATGTTGGGTCATGGCAGTTGTAGTGGAGGGTGGATCATCAATCAATTTGGAGCTTGGCAAGATATCAGAGAAGAGGAAGTATGGAGACAGCAACAAGGAGACAACAACAAGGTTAAAGATGTTCTTACATCTCATTTAAAGCATTTCCAACCGATAAGTGCAGACTCTAGTTTTATATTGAGATACTCACCATTTTGAAGCAACAGGCCCACGCGGAAAAGGTGGATCTATTTGGAAAAAAAACATTACTCGATTTAACCTTCTACACTTATTTTGAATAATACGAACAATTATTCCTTACTGATTACAGTCAGATGTTTTTTCTAAATTGAGACAGATATGCTAATCCAAGTTTTAGAAAGCTAGTAAAAACAAGAATTTTGGATTTTATGTTTTGAATTATCGAAGTTCCTATATGTACCCTTCACAGTATGCAGATCTTCCATTCAGAATCTATGCTACCATGCTCATACCCTGTGTTGAGTACGATATAGTCTCAGATCTTTCACAATATGGATATTTCGTTAGGACAAAAATAACATGTTATACATTTAATAAAGTAGTAAGTAAATATAACCAGTCCATCAAATATAAGATGCCAGTGAATGATGTTTTGATCAAACCCTTTGATGCAATACCGGAGCAAAGGAAAATCTAATTAGTTGGATAATTAGATCAAGATATCATGGTTAAAAGCAAAGTAGTTAGCTAGCTCTTTTAAATGACCTAGGATAGAGCAGTGAGGTTAGAGCAAGAAGCAAAGAAAAGGGGTGCGTGGGCTATTTGTACTTGTTGGGCTATAGAAAAAGAAATTTAAATAAAATAAAAGAAGAAATAAAAGAGAGTATGGGTTGTAGTGATGAGCTTGAATAGGCCAGCAAAGAAAATAAATAGGAAAAGGAAAGAAAGTTAAAAGGAAGAGAAGATAGAAATAAATAGAAAAGTAAGAAAATAAATGTAGGAGAAATAAAATAAAGGAGAGGTAAGGAAGAAAGAGATTTGAAATTTAAAAATACTTTAAAATAAATAAATATACATATATAATAAATATAAAATAGGAATAATAGTTGATGACTCGACTATGGAACAATACAGAAAGAAACAACTCTATTTATTGTTTTAATAAACGGTTAAATTAATAATTTAATAATATATATATAAATGAAATAAATAAATGTATCACTTGTGTTGAATACTAATGACGATGTAACCATTGGAATGTGATCGATTGTCTGTAATGACTCATGTACAGTGAGTTAAAATGTTTTGGAATAAACATTGAATGTTATCAGAATTTAATCGACTTAGCTGTTTTTATAATCAGGTAATGAATCGAAAATATCAAATCAACAACAAATAAATAAAATATCGAATTTGAATATAATATTTTGTATCCCTTAAGTATCACTTGACCCTAAAAGACATTAACGTTAATAATATTGTTTCGATGAGTCCGGAATCTATATTCCACTTCGATTCGATTATTATGAGTCAGAGATTATTGAAGACAATCAAAGACGGAGTTTTGCAAGGGCTGTTTTGTTAATCCTAGGTAGAAATTTCCTAAGATGGATTTACAGAATAGTGCATTCGGTTTGTCCAGTCACAGGACAACTTGTATGGACGAATGTCTGACAGAGAGTATACCTAACCAATCGCGTACGTTGATCTCTCCAAACGTATTTATGTTTGGTAGCGGAGGAATTCGTTTCTCTTAGCTTTATACCCATAATATATTTTTGGGAAATCAATTAGGGATTGACGGATTTTGACGATGTGGCATTCAAAGTAAATAAAGATCTGATATGCCTAAAGGTAAGTATATCCTCAAGCCTCATAACCGGGAAATGACAAAAATCGGGTAGGCAGCATGGCTAAGTGGGTCGCTCCCAATTAGAGTGTATTGTCACCATCTAGAGAATATTCATTTTGTTACTTCTTTCATTTCTGTATCTCCGCGGTATACAATGGATGCAGCCGTAAGGTAACAATATATTTGATACACTCAAGACAAATGAATGGTCGGCCATGTGTGGTTGGGTTGCAGGATGTTCTAGTTGAATCCAGTGTATTTCTCTCTAGAGATACACTATCGGAAGGTTGTTTCATACCTTGTCGTATTTTTATAATTATTATGGAGCTCTTGACCAGAATGCTAGATGATCCAGTTGAGAAAAAGAATTTTGATCTCCATCCTAAGTGTAAAAACCTGAGTATTACTTCTCTTATGTTTGCAGATGACTTAATTATATTCTACAAACCAAATAGTAATACTCTCGCTAATATCATGCAAACACTAGAACGGTTCTATGAAATGACTGGCCTTAAGATCAATTTTGATAAATTTGAGTTTATGTCTGCTGGGGTTTCTCATGCAGGCATCACTCAAATTCACAGCCTTACTGGTCTTAATTATAATGATTCAATTATAACTTATCTTGGTCCACCTTTGGCTACTTCTAGAATAACTACACAACAGTGCCTTCCCTTATTTGAAAAAAATCACTAATAGACTTGAATGTTGGTCAACTAGAATGTTAAGCCAGGCTGGGAGAACCGCTTTAACAAAATATGTAGTGATTGTCATGCAAGTGTATTGGACACGTACTTTTATCCTTCCACAAAAGCTACTTAGTATGATCAAAACAACATTTATGCGATTTTTGTGGAAGGGTAATATACACATGAAGTACCTGGCTCCCATTTCCTTTGCTCACCTTGAAAAACCAATTAGCAAAGGGGAACTGGGTATTATAAAAACTTGCTACTGGAATTGAGCAACTTCTGGCAAACATTAGGATGATATTTTGAATAAAAATGATAGCCTTTGGGTTAAATGGTCATACAACCATGTACTTAAATAGAAGAGCTTTTTTGCTTTTAATGCTCTTCAGGGGTATAGTTGGGCATGTAAGAGCTTAATTAAGCTCAAGGAATTATTACTACTGTAACACCCCGCCTCCGCTAGGGTCACTCGCAAAGGAATGCACTAGCTTTAGAGGGGCATTATTGGTAAACATGCACAGAAATATCACAAGACAGAACATATAAAATACCGGAAGTAAAATCAAACTTTCATAACATGAATAAATAAGGTCTAAAGCCTTTTACATCAGAGTACATCAAAACCTGTCTTGCAATAGTAAAGAAGCATAAAGACATTTTCGAAAATTATTCCCCAAGTAAAACAGTAAAGTAGCCATAGCCAAGAAAAGTCCAAGCCATCCATGATGACCTTCAAGCAGAAGAAGTCCGAATTAAACAACAGTATTTCCTCCCTGTAACCTGGGGGGAAAACGGAAGACAAGAAGCGAAACAAAACGGGTCAGTCAAAAAGACTGAGTAAGCCCTATCTACTATCAGCATAAAAACTAGTAAAGTTAACTGACATGAGAAACTGAGATGAACATAAGCATGATGACAAGATAGATAAGCTAAATCAAAATAAACAGGATGAACTACTGAACTCAGATAAACTAAGGTGTCATGATAAATTACGATGTCAAGATAAAACAAGGTATCCCATCGTCAGGTTCCTATCAAGTATAATATCCCCAAGATATCTATCACGTATAACGTCCCATGGTATCTTTCCTGTATTTTAGCTCTGCACCTACCATACTAGTATCCCCACCGTATCATGTGCTAACCATGAATGACCCTTACCGTGTAATGGTTCATGTCAACCTAATATATCGCATTTATAGGTTACTCAACTCGTATGTTTCTTTCCATGTAAATGTTCAGTTCCTTGCCGTAGACCGTACAGGCTTTCCCATGAGGTTCTATACTACTCCAATGTAATTCCATGATCCTTAAGCTCGTTTGGACTGTTACCCTAGACCTAGCTATGCTTTCCCAACATGAATCATCGTTTGTGCAACTAGGACTTATGCCACCTAGGACCACTAGTGATTATGCTTACCTATTGCACGTTTTCGTATTTCGGTTTGGGTTCAACCACCCAGGGCCACTAGGAATTACGCTAACCGTCAACCGCGCCCTTTTTCCCACGCATTCATCGTGAATCGTTTTTCCATGACTATATGCACATGTATCACATCGTGCCATCCGAGTCCTGTCACAGGGCAGATCAAGAAATACAGGACTCGGTCGGGAGCTTTCGATTTATCTGCCGATGCAGATGCTAAGGTCTGTTTTTCCTATACGTGGCTATGGTCCCACGAGACCACTCCCTCAACTAGTGAAAGACAAGACAGGATAAATCCTGTATGAGAACACACTACTGGCCAACCCAAAATCCTAGCCTTACCGCAACCATAATTAGATAGCAATTATGGTCTTTTGGGTGTTCTCTACCTTTCCGTACTTACACGCTTGACCAAAGATGGTAGGTAGCCTGACGAAATGCTATCTAGGGCACTACCGTGTATCGTCGACTATCCCCTATCCATCCCCGTCTTTAGGTCGCTCGTATAGCAACCAAGGCATACTCTTGGTTCTTCTAACGCAGACCTTAACCTCTCATGAGCCTAGTATGATCACCTGGCAGCTCACATAGGGATACCAAGAATATCCTCACGTTCCCCGAAGCCGCTGCTTCGTTACCCAGTTCGCTGGAGCCTTTATCTAAATCAGATAACTTGTTCCTACTCGTGTGCTTAAACGATGACCTACCGTATCGGGTTACTCATCCAATCTATGAACTGGTCCAAAATTCCTTGACTAAGAATTATTACTTAGCTATTCTCCAACTAAGGTTTACCACTTAGCTTATTCCCGTCATTCTTGTTAATTACGGTTATCCACCTAATTCTCTGAACTAGGGTTTATATAATGGATTAAGTGTCACTTAAGTTCATGACTTAATCCGTCTACAAATCATGTCAAAATTGGCTAAGTATCCAAGTTCAAGACTTAACCCTACAAACCATGTGTCAAGTTGGTTAAGTATATTAAGCAATTCACGACTTAACCTCGTCCAATTATCATTCTAGATTGGTTAAGTATATATTAACTTGACCCTATCAATTTACTTAGTCAAATCGGTCAAGTGTATTCAAGCGATTCGTGACTTAGCCTTATCATGTTTTCACGTTATATTGGTTAAGCATTGGTTAACTTAACCACATCAAATTAACGAGTTAGATTGGTTAAGTATAGGTCACTTAACCACATCAAATCATCGTGTTAGATTAGTTAAGTGTTTAACTTAACCCCCTTAAACTACCAAGTTGGATTAATTAAGTCTAGGCTAACTTAACCCCATCTGATTTTCATGTTTAGATTAGTTAAGTCTAAGTTAACTTAACCCCATCCATTAACTGTATTATACGGTTAAGTGTCATTAAGGAAACTTACTTAACCTTATCATGTGGCATTAATTACTTAATGCACCTCAACCTCTCACATTAGACTTTGTTGTGGTTACTAGTTAAGCCGGTCGGTTCTGGGTAGCTTTACACCACAACTTGGTCTAACCTCGGGTTCAAGCACAACATGACCAACTTCTCACATTGGGTCCTATTGTTTGCAACTACTAGTTAGGCCGGTCGGTTCCGGGTAGCTTTATGTTGCAAATTCAACCCAACCTCGAGTTGGTCACTTTCATGTTTAGTCTAGTGTCATGTTCATATTCAAGTTTTCTTAAGAATATGGGTAGACCTAACTCAATAGGTAAATTCCCAATTCCATAGTATGGGTAGACCTAACTTAATAGGTAAATTCCCAATTTCATATTTTCAAGCATACTTACATGTCAACTTCCATGTTATATTTCAAGTCATGTTTTTAAGTTATATTTTCATGTCATTAGAAATTACCCATAACATAACCCAACGCTTTTAAACTCGCATATACGTTCGCAACAACGTAATGGATTAAAAGAAGAGACTTGGCAAAGGCATGACAAAAATGGATATTAAGCCACAAGTTAATCATGGTGGCAAATGAGGCACAAATGTGTTCATTAACTTGCATGTTACATTCTTAAGCCTCAAAAACATGCATAAACCCAAACTTGGCACATAAGCGAATCATGGTGACAAAAGACATGGAATGATGACTAGTAACTCGCATATATCATCATATAAGGGTTATGACTTCATATGCAAGTTGACATAAAGGTTATGAGGGTTCTCATGTTGCATAATGCAACATTTCAACATAAAGGTTGTAGCTTTTAGCCCACAAGATCAAGATAATGACTTCATAAACTTGCATGACATGATAGCATGTATCATATTTAATGATCAAATCCAAACTTGCAACATGAACATTTAACTTCATAGTTAATATCTAAGAGTAGGGAAAGGGCTTACATTGCTATGAAGGCACAAATCGATTAAATTAAAGATTGAGACAAAGCCTATGCATGTCATCATCCAAAAACCCAAAGATGAAAGCTCCAAATCAATAAAAAACCCCATCTTGATGAACAAAGATCAAAGCTTTAGCCTTGAAATCAACTTGAGAAGCTCTCATACTAACATAGAGACTCTCTAACACTCACATGATCATGAAACCTCTCATAGAAATGAAGATAGAAACTTTGGGCAAGAGGATGGAGGCTAGGGTTTTGAGTGGAGGCCATGAGAGGAGCAATTTTGGCATAGTTTAGTTGCATGAATGAATAATGAGGATTTTAGGAGAGGGTTTGGGGCTTATTTATAGAGATTAGGATTAGTTAGGACCCTTAGATTAACCATAGGATCAACCTGAACCATCAGATTTCGAACCAGGCCCAAAAACCTAGCCAAAACAGAAAACAGGTGCACCAGGCAAAACTGCCCGGCCACCATAAGTCGACACCCAAGTCGACAGGGCTGTCGACTTGGGTCATGCCATGTCGACTCCCAAGTCGACAGCCCTATCGACTTGGGGTGGCTGGCGGGAATTTTCCCGCCTAGCCTTCTAGGCCAAATTTTCGAAATTAGAACTCGTTTTTGAACTTGAATTTTCTGAAAACTTCGTCGGACCATAACTTGGTCATACGGACTCCGATTCTTGAAAACTCAGACTCTATTTTGCGTATTTTTCCGAGACGAACGCAATGGCATAGCCCGTTTTACTTGATTCAGAATTTAAAATTAAATTCTGCCTTGATTCTCGTCTTAACATGTTATCGAAATACGGGTTGTTACATTCTCCCCACCTTTTAGGATTTCGTCCCCGAAATCTCCAAGTTAGGAAGAACATATCCTACCATCCATCATTCATCTACTCAAAACATCATCCACAAGAAACCATTGTCCTTAGATGATTTCTAATGCTGTATGGATATATGCAAAACGTGTGTGTACATGTTCCTTAGCTAATGCTAATGATCAGGCCTGAATAATCTTTCTAATGCAAAATATGTATAGTGCCATGAATCCAACATGTATGCAAATAGTCCTAGTCATATAGATACTATATGCGTGCACAATCATTCATTCCTATGCAACAACCGCATGATAATACATTCGATTTCATCCATAAACAAGTATAAATACTCGTGCATATGCAATATGAAATGTGACCGAGTCGAGCTAGTATCTAATGTGTATTCGCGCATCCACGAGCAACCACTTGCAACCATATCAATCATAACATGTTTCAAATACATGTTTACATCCATAGGGTTCTACCTAGGATTCCCTGAAACAGGGTCGAGAAGATAAACAAGACAAACTCCTTACGGGGTTTGTAACAGAAAATAGGACCGAGAGGATGTCCACAAAAGATAGCCTACAAGTAAGCTCTACAGAAAACAGGGATCAAGGATATAATCCCAAAAAGAGATATCATGCGCGTATCTAGTCTTTGACCATCAAAGTCGTATTTCCTTGAGCTTAATTCCATTGTGCCTTGACCGTCTTTTAACTTCGCGATTTCGTAGTTTCTTATTTCCTGTTTCCATAACATGAGCTGGAACTCATTTCTTCGTCGCCTCTCGTTCCACTTGCACTTATCCTTTTTCTAGAATACTTGGCGCAAACATGACTGCGTACTCATGATCTCATGCAAGCTTTCCAAAATTCACTAGTGAATCTTGGATCTCGTTTATATACTATAAGGTATTCCATGTAGAAGAACTTTCTCTTGAAAATAAACAGATGTCAACCAGGTTATCAAGCGCACTTACTAGGGTGATCTCTATAACCCATGCATAAATGAAGTAAACCATCCGTCTTATCGGCGAACACCACTCGATCGGGCTTCAAATTTCCAATAAAGGCATCAAGGGATTCTAAGTAACTAGTCATGACAGAACCTCAAAAAGGTTACACGATACTTCGAGGGTATTACCAAGGCTAGTCAAAAGGTCTAACTACCCTCCTATCAAAACCGAGAGCCCTACTGGATAACCACTTCATCCCTAGAATCCATCCATAGCTTATAAACATAAGCATTATTTCCAAACTCAACACTTGGCATAGACATTCTCAAATCCCAACAAGTCATGTATAAATGGACTGATTCTCCAATAGGACTTTGAGACAAAAATGGGATTCTCTATTACGCTAGTACTTAAGGTGCAGAGACTCAACTATCGAAGCAGACTTAAATGATACGAAAAACGAAGTCCTAACGGGATGATAGAGAAGAAAAGCTAAACCTTTAACAAGATCGTTACCCTCCTTCCGAGGTACCCTAGAAATGAGAGCGTACTATTGCCCTCCGGGTGATCTTGTCCTTGTCCCATAATACTTAACTATCCGCCCCGTTTTACCATGCCAAAGGTACTCTCTCGTCATGGGTTTCATTGTTCATCTTTCTCCCTCCTTTGAGGACTAAGCCATACCAACAAGTTGCTCATCCTTAAGCTCGTATCCTTTATCCTCTTTCTCACTATCCTTTCTTATAACGCGGCCACTGGTCTCTCGAGAACCACCTCCATCGTATGGAAAGCACTTTCGTAGATAGAAAAGACTAGTCGCAGTTAAAACCACTGTGACTACAGATGGAGGAAAGAAAGGAAAAGAGATTCAATTAAGGAAACAAGGATAGTGCTAATGGCCTTTGGGGAATAGCCTTTTTCTTTTAAAAAAAAATTTTCTTGAAAAATGCTTCTTTGTAAACGATTTTCAAATAGTTTTCAGAAGGTCTTTAAAAACTTTTGCCCAGTCTGGTAACCTTCTGCTCTGATACCACGTGTAACACCCCGCCTCCGCTAGGGTCACTCGCAAAGGAATGCACTAGCTTTAGAGGGGCATTATTGGTAAACATGCACAGAAATATCACAAGACAGAACATATAAAATACTGGAAGTAAAATCAAACTTTCATAACATGAATAAATAAGGTCTAAAGCCTTTTACATCAGAGTACATCAAAACCTGTCTTGCAATAGTAAAGAAGCATAAAGACATTTTCGAAAATTATTCCCCAAGTAAAACAGTAAAGTAGCCATAGCCAAGAAAAGTCCAAGCCATCCATGATGACCTTCAAGCAGAAGAAGTCCGAATTAAACAACAGTATTTCCTCCCTGTAACCTGGGGGGGAAACGGAAGACAAGAAGCGAAACAAAACGGGTCAGTCAAAAAGACTGAGTAAGCCCTATCTACTATCAGCATAAAAACTAGTAAAGTTAACTGACATGAGAAACTGAGATGAACATAAGCATGATGACAAGATAGATAAGCTAAATCAAAATAAACAGGATGAACTACTGAACTCAGATAAACTAAGGTGTCATGATAAATTACGATGTTAAGATAAAACAAGGTATCCCATCGTCAGGTTCCTATCAAGTATAATATCCCCAAGATATCTATCACGTATAACGTCCCATGGTATCTATCATGTATTTTAGCTCTGCACCTACCATACTAGTATCCCCACCGTATCATGTGTTAACCATGAATGACCCTTACCGTGTAATGGTTCATGTCAACCTAATATATCGCATTTATAAGTTACTCAACTCGTATATTTCTTTCCATGTAAATGTTCAGTTCCTTGCCGTAGACCGTACGGGCTTTCCCATGAGGTTCTATACTACTCCAATGTAATTCCATGATCCTTAAGCTCGTTTGGACTGTTACCCTAGACCTAGCTAGGCTTTCCCAACATGAATCATCGTTTGTGCAACTAGGACTTATGCCACCTAGGACCACTAGTGATTATGCTTACCTATTGCACGTTTTCGTATTTCGGTTTGGGTTCAACCACCCAGGGCCACTAGGAATTACGCTAACCGTCAACCGCGCCCTTTTTCCCACGCATTCATCGTGAATCGTTTTTCCATGACTATATGCACATGTATCACATCGTGCCATCCGAGTCCTGTCACAGGGCAGATCAAGAAATACAGAACTTGGTCGGGAGCTTTCGATTTATCTGTCGATGCAGATGCTAAGGTCTGTTTTTCCTATACGTGGCTATGGTCCCACGAGACCACTCCCTCAACTAGTGAAAGACAAGACAGGATAAATCCTGTATGAGAACACACTACTGGCCAACCCACAATCCTAGCCTTACCGCAACCATAATTAGATAGCAATTATGGTCTTTTGGGTGTTCTCTGCCTTTTCGTACTTACACGCTTGACCAAAGATGGTAGGTAGCCTGACGAAATGCTATCTAGGGCACTACCGTGTATCGTCGACTATCCCCTATCCATCCCCGTCTTTAGGTCGCTCGTATAGCAACCAAGGCATACTCTTGGTTCTTCTAACGCAGACCTTAACCTCTCATGAGCCTAGTATGATCACCTGGCAGCTCACATAGGGATACCAAGAATATCCTCACGTTCCCCGAAGCCGCTGCTTCGTTACCCAGTTCGCTGGAGCCTTTATCTAAATCAGATAACTTGCTCCTACTCGTGTGCTTAAACGATGACCTACCGTATCGGGTTACTCATCCAATCTATGAACTGGTCCAAAATTCCTTGACTAAGAATTATTACTTAGCTATTCTCCAACTAAGGTTTACCACTTAGCTTATTCCCGTTATTCTTGTTAATTACGGTTATCCACCTAATTCTCTGAACTAGGGTTTATATAATGGATTAAGTGTCACTTAAGTTCATGACTTAATCCGTCTACAAATCATGTCAAAATTGGCTAAGTATCCAAGTTCAAGACTTAACCCTACAAACCATGTGTCAAGTTGGTTAAGTATATTAAGCAATTCACGACTTAACCTCGTCCAATTATCATTCTAGATTGGTTAAGTATATATTAACTTGACCCTATCAATTTACTTAGTCAAATCGGTCAAGTGTATTCAAGCGATTCGTGACTTAGCCTTATCATGTTTTCACGTTATATTGGTTAAGCATTGGTTAACTTAACCACATCAAATTAACGAGTTAGATTGGTTAAGTATAGGTCACTTAACCACATCAAATCATCGTGTTAGATTAGTTAAGTGTTTAACTTAACCCCCTTAAACTACCAAGTTGGATTAATTAAGTCTAGGCTAACTTAACCCCATCCGATTTCCATGTTTAGATTAGTTAAGTCTAAGTTAACTTAACCCCATCCATTAACTGTATTATACGGTTAAGTGTCATTAAGGAAACTTACTTAACCTTATCATGTGGCATTAATTACTTAATGCACCTCAACCTCTCACATTAGACTTTGTTGTGGTTACTAGTTAAGCCGGTCGGTTCCGGGTAGCTTTACACCACAACTTGGTCTAACCTCGGGTTCAAGCACAACATGACCAACTTCTCACATTGGGTCCTATTGTTTGCAACTACTAGTTAGGCCGGTCGGTTCCGGGTAGCTTTATGTTGCAAACTCAACCCAACCTCGAGTTGGTCACTTTCATGTTTAGTCTAGTGTCATGTTCATATTCAAGTTTTCTTAAGAATATGGGTAGACCTAACTCAATAGGTAAATTCCCAATTCCATAGTATGGGTAGACCTAACTTAATAGGTAAATTCTCAATTTCATATTTTCAAGCATACTTACATGTCAACTTCCATGTTATATTTCAAGTCATGTTTTTAAGTTATATTTTCATGTCATTAGAAATTACCCATAACATAACCCAATGCTTTTAAACTCGCATATACGTTCGCAACAACGTAATGGATTAAAAGAAGAAACTTGGCAAAGGCATGACAAAAATGGATATTAAGCCACAAGTTAATCATGGTGGCAAATGAGGCACAAATGTGTTCATTAACTTGCATGTTACATTCTTAAGCCTAAAAAACATGCATAAACCGAAACTTGGCACATAAGCGAATCATGGTGACAAAAGACATGGAATGATGACTAGTAACTCGCATATATCATCATATAAGGGTTATGACTTCATATGCAAGTTGACATAAAGGTTATGAGGGTTCTCATGTTGCATAATGCAACATTTCAACATAAAGGTTGTAGCTTTTAGCCCACAAGATCAAGATAATGACTTCATAAACTTGCATGACATGATAGCATGTATCATACTTAATGATCAAACCCAAACTTGCAACATGAACATTTAACTTCATAGTTAATATCTAAGAGTAGGGAAAGGGCTTACATTGCTATGAAGGCACAAATCGATTAAATTAAAGATTGAGACAAAGCCTATGCATGTCATCATCCAAAAACCCAAAGATGAAAGCTCAAAATCAATAAAAACCCCATCTTGATGAACAAAGATCAAAGCTTTAGCCTTGAAATCAACTTGAGAAGCTCTCATACTAACATAGAGACTCTCTAACACTCACATGATCATGAAACCTCTCATAGAAATGAAGATAGAAACTTTGGGCAAGAGGATGGAGGCTAGGGTTTTGAGTGGGGGCCATGAGAGGAGCAATTTTGGCATAGTTTAGTTGCATGAATGAATAATGAGGATTTTAGGACAGGGTTAGGGGCTTATTTATAGAGATTAGGATTAGTTAGGACCCTTAGATTAACCATAGGATCAACCTGAACCATCAGATTTCGAACCAGGCCCAAAAACCTAGCCAAAACAGAAAACAGGTGCACCAGGCAAAACTGCCCGGCCACCATAAGTCGACACCCAAGTCGACAGGGCTGTCGACTTGGGTCATGCCATGTCGACTCCCAAGTCGACAGCCCTGTCGACTTGGGGTGACTGGCGGGAATTTTCCCGCCTAGCCTTCTAGGCCAAATTTTCGAAATTAGAACTCGTTTTTGAACTTGAATTTTCTGAAAACTTCGTCGGACCATAACTTGGTCATACGGACTCCGATTCTCGAAAACTCAGACTCTATTTCGCGTATTTTTCCGAGACGAACGCAATGGCATAGCCCGTTTTACTTGATTCAGAATTTAAAATTAAATTCTGCCTTGATTCTCGTCTTAACATGTTATCGAAATACGGGTTGTTACAACTACCATTCTTTAAATATGGGAAGCTTTTGATCGTATAAACTTTTGGGAAGACCCTTGGTTAAATTTTGGGTTAATTCTTGATAATGTGATCTCTTATCTTGACAAATACCAATCTGGTATAAGTCATACCAGTAGCGTAGCTAGTATTCGCAATGGCAACCTTATTTGCCTGTCGAATACTTCCAATCATAATATAATGGCTCTTTGGAGCAGAATTCGCAACAACAAGGTATTTGAGGATGTTGCTACCGCTGCTTGCATCACGTGGAAATGGCAAGGTGAGACGTTCAACATTAAAAGTTTGGACTACTCATTACTTGAATTTTCAAGTCTCCTTGATTGCAGATGACACAGAATAGTTTGGAGAAGGGATAATAGTGCTAAGGAGAACCTATGCTATGGAAAATTCTGCATGGAGCTATTCTTCCCAAAGACAAGCTAGCTACTTGGGGAATGGTGGTTGAACAACAATACAACTTCTGCAGCCAGCAACAAGAAACTGTGCAGCATCCGCTCTTTGATTGCACTGTCACTCAACAACTTTGGAACAAAGCTCGGATCAAGTTGGTGGAGGAAATCATACTCACAGCAATGCTATAGACTGGGAAGAAATTAGAAAAAAGGAAAGAGGTAAAAGAATGAAGGCAAGGCTTTATAACTACGTGCTGAAAAAGACTGTGATCAACGTTTGGAAAGAGATGAATACACGAATTTTTGGACCTGCTCGCGTCTTGTATTTTGGCCAGTGGAAACAGCTTGTTTGGCGTGACATCCGAAAGGGACTCAAATACATAAAATTTATCTATGACCCTGGTATTTTTGGCATGTAACACTTGTATACATTAATTTCTTTTTATTTTGTTTCCTTTGGGTTAGTCTCTCGTAGCAATTAACATACCGTGTGTGCTTTGTATGCTTTTTGTTTTTGCTTCTATCTTTGTTTCTATGTAATCGTCTAAGATACATCAATAAAGTGGTAGGGGTCCACTCAACCTCATCGACTTTGCCAAGAAAAAAATATGGTGAAAATGAAAAGAAAAAAAATATCCCTTGGAAAACGTACTTCAAACCCACTTTAAAAACTCCTAGCAACGATCGATTAGTCGACTAACCATAAAGCGACAATCGACGGACCCCTTCAAGCCAAATAAACACTATAAGCTAGATAATCTACCGACTTTTCAATATGGCAATTGCTCACTTTCCAATGCTACAACAAAATATCTGTATGCTAATTGTCAAAAACTGTAATAGTAGATCCAATATAATGGTTCAGAAAAGTCGTTAGGTCAAGTTGTAATAGGATCTGAGATTTTTGCTACTGCTTTTTGCTGCTGCAAAAGCCACATGTAACAAATATCTTTTAAAACTGTTTTTTCTGATTGCAATAAGCTTATCATGGCTAATTTTGCTGCTTGTAAAAAAGTTTAAAATAATAGGAAAATCCAAACACTACCGTGACGTGCACCTACCTATTTGGTATCATTTTGCAACAGAGAACCAAATAATTATTCAAATTTGCCAAAATAACAAGAAATATTCACATTTCAAAACACCAAAAAGATTTAATATATTCACAGTCGTATCATCAGCTTTAGCATAAAGACTAATAAGAGTAACGGCTGAGACACTTTACCTTATATTTCTTTTATTTTCTTTGGGCCTGTAAATGGGCTCAACCCATTTCTGTTTTCTCTTCCGCTATATAATGTACCTGTATTACATTATTCAAACACTGTTCTATTTACACATTTCTCTTCTAAAAAATATTCTTTCGACATTATTCTGCAAATCTCAACTTGGTATCAGAGCAAACACAGTGTGCTTAACAACATCAGTTTAACTCGTGATCATTGTTGATTCTCAAACAAGTTTTTTCTGAGATCATATTTGTCCATCAGAGAGGTTTCATCATTTGGACGCCTCCCATCAAAGATTTGCATCTTATCACCTGAGAGTTGTTGCTCAAACAAGAAGAACTGTGCCTCGCCAAATTCAGATACTGGCTGCATCAGTTCTCCCCTGTTCAAGTTTGGAGATAAAGAATCTGAATAATTAGACAATCGATCAAGATTTTAAAGAAACCATTGCATTTGATAAAAAAACATCCACAAGAACTTATCAGAGTTATTAGTATCTGTTCATCAGAAATTCATTCAAGAAAACTCATCATTGAAGTTCTTAAGGTGCTATAGTGATCAAATATAGCACTTCTTTAAAATCTCAATTCAAAGACTATCCAATTCATATTTCATTACCTGTTTTTGCTGCTTTCTCGTCTGAATTCAACCACGACTAATCCTTCTAATCAAGGTAATCAAGGTGATGAATCCAGTACTAATGTTTCCAGCAATAGGGCTTCTGTCTCTCAAAATCAGCCAGTTCTGGTTCAAGATCTGATGAAAGCCATCATTAAACCTCAAAGCCAACTTATCTCAGTCCAGCTCGATGAATCAAATTACCTGTTGTGGAAATTACAAATAGAAACAGCTGTCAGAGGTTATGGACTTGAAGATTACATATTTGGAACAAAGATTGTTCCATCTAAATTTGTTCGTGACAGTGAAGAAAAACTCATTCAAAATCCTGAGTTCTTGGCATATCAAAGACAAGATAGTCTTGTCTACTCATGGATGATGTAATCCATTGGAGCAACAATTCTGCCTCAACTTATTGGTGTTAAATCTGCTCAAGATGTTTGGTCAACGATTGAGAGAAATTTTTCTGCTCAATCTTCTGCTCGTATTATGCATTATAAAAGACAACTTCATAGCATAAGAAAGGGTGATTCATCCATGAATGAATATCTACTGAAGGTAAAGAATATATGTGACCAGTTAAACTCAGCAGGTCAAAAAATTCCAGAATTTGAGCATGTGCTATCAATTGTCAGTGGGTTGGATGATGATTATGAAGCAGTTTCAGCAATTATTTTGTCAATGGATCCTACACCCACACTACAGTATGTGTATTCAACACTATTGGCTCATGAGGGAAGAATAGATCACAAGAAAACTATTAATTCTGATCTATCTATCAATTATACTTCATATGGTAGAGGAAAGAATCAAGGTAACACTTCAAGAAATCAACCAGATATGCAAAGAGGTGGTCAAACCAATCGAGGCAGGGGTAGAGGCAGAAATAACAACAGTAGAGTTAGGTGTCAGATTTGTGACAAGTTTGGCCATAGTGCTAACAAGTGCTATTTTAGATATAATTCAAATTTTAATCCATTACAAACTGGCAACAACTCTAGTGTTAATTTGGTTAATGTGCAGAAAGATAACAACAAAAGTAAAGCTGAAAGTGTTAATGCTGATTCTACAGCAACTATTGATGATATTAATGATGATAGCTGGTATCCTGATACTGGGGCAACCAATCATGTGACTAACAATCTCAACTTGGGGAATAAAGAGTACAAAGGTATGCAGAATTTACTTATAGGAAATGGTAAAACTGTGCACATTACACATACTAGAAATGCAAGTTTAGATGGGCCAAAACAATTAATTCTAAAAAATCTTTTAAGGGTTCCATCTATCAAGAAAAACTTAATGAGTGTTTCCCAATTTGCAAAGGACAACAATGTGTTCTTTGAATTTTATCCTAATGCTTGCATTGTTAAGGATATTCTAACACAGGAAATTATTTTGCAGGGTAATGAATATAAGGGACTGTACAGATTTAATGTTTCTAGTCCTAGATCATCTGTGTTAGATAGAAAAACATGTATGCTGACAGTCAAGAATGATTCTAATGAATATAAAGAGTTTAGTTTGTGGCATAGTAAACTAGGTCACCCTAGTTTAAAAACTGTCAAGCATGTTATGTGTAATAATGATTTTTCTATGTGCAAAATTCCTATTTCATATATGTGTACCTTTTGCCAAATGGGAAAGAGTCATAAACTTGCATTTCCAGATTCTCAAACCAGTTACACTAGACCTCTTCAATTAATTGCTACTGATTTGTGGGGTCCTGCACCTATAAGTATTATATTTCCTTTATTGATGCTTATTCTAGATATGTTTAGATATATATGCTAAAATCAAAGGCAGACACCTGCAGTACAGTTATTCAGTTTATCAATAAGATTGAAAACTTGATTGGTAATCATGTAAGTATTTTTCAGACAGATGGTGGAAAGGAATTTTTACCTTTGAAAGCATTCTTTGACAAAAAGGTTATAAGCCATAGAACAACTTGTCCTTATACCTTTGAACAAAATGGCATTATTGAAAGAAAGCATAGACATATTGTAGAAACTGGTTTAACCTTGCTTGCACAAGCCTATATGCCATTAAAATTTTGGCCAGAGGCATTTAACACAACAGTACATTTGATTAATTTACTTCCTACAAAAGTACTTGAATTCAAATGCCCACATGAAGTGTTATACAAGGTTAAACCAGACTATAAATATTTAAAAGTCTTTGGTTGTCAATGCTTTCCTAACTTAAGGCCTTACAACACTCATAAATTAGATTTTAGATCCACTCCTTGCACATTTTTGGGGTATTGTAATAATAAAAAAGGTTATAAATGTTTAGATAGCAAGGGTAGAATATATGTGTCAAGGCATGTTAGATTCAATGAAGAAGTGTATCCATTCAGTCAAACAAATATTAAAACTACTGCAAAAGTCATAAATCCAAGGCTATATATACCTGACATACCAGAGGAGATAGAAAATGTTGTGTCATCTTCTCAAAAGAAGAATGACAGCAACATTCACTCTCAACACACAGTGCCCATCGATGATGGACCAGGTCAAGAGAATTCTGATATGCCAGATGTTGGAAGCAATCTGCAGGAACATTCACAAAGAAGTAATAGTGATAATGATACTGGTAACAACAATCGTGAATTAGAAGAAGTAGAGTCTTCAGGGAACAGCAATCAAAGTCAACCAGTTAGAGACAATGTCAATATGCATCCTATGATGACTAGAGCCAAGTGTGGTATTTTTAAACCAAAACCTTAAACACTGTAAGTATGCAAGATGAACCAATTTCTTATACAGATGCTAATCAGGTAGTTGAATGGAAAACAGCTATGTCTGAAGAGTATAATGCTCTTATTAAAAATAAAACTTGGACTCTTGTTGAAAAACCCAATAATAAAAATATTATTGGGTGTAGATGGGTTTTTAAACTCAAAAAGAATGTTGATGGTTCAATTTCAAAATATAAAGCAAGATTAGTTGCTAAGGGGTATTCACAACAGTATGGTTTTGATTTTTCAGAAACCTTTTCACCTGTTGTAAAGCCCTCTTCAGTCAGAATTATTTTAACTATTGCTTTATATAGAAATTTGAGCATCAAGCAATTGGATGTGAATAATGCTTTTTGGAATGGTATTTTACAGGAAGAAGTATATATGGAACAACCTCAAGGGTTTATTAAAAATGATGGCAGAAATTTAGTATGCAAGTTGAACAAAGCTATTTATGGACTCAAACAAGCTCCAAGGGTTTGGTTTGACAAGTTGAAAGAAACACTTGTCAAATATGGATACAGGCCAACAAAATCTGATAACTCAATTTTCACTAAGTTTACTGCTACTACTACTACATATATACTTATTTATGTTGATGATTTTATCATTACAGGTAGCTGTGTAGCTGAAATCAAAAATATAACAGACATACTTAATTCAGAATTTTCTATCAAAGATCTAGGCAATTTGGATTACTTTTTGGGTATAGAAGTTAAAAGAACAAATGTTTCAGAAATGCATCTCAACCAAAGAAAATACATTTCAGAAATTTTGTTCAGGGCTAACATGGTTAAAGCTAATTCTTTACCTACTCCAATGGTGTCCAGCAGTCAATTATCTAAATATCAAGGTGAAGACATTCAGAATGAAAAGTTATATAGAAGCATAGTTGGAGCCTTGAAGTATGCTACCATTACAAGACCGGACATTGCTTACAGTGTTCACAAAGTGAGTCAGTATATGCAAAGACCTTTAGACAGTCATTGGAAAGCTGTTAAGAGGATTCTTAGATATTTGAAATGGACTATTAATCATGGGCTCATTCTAAAGTCTAGCAAAAATCTTAATGTCAATGCTTATGCAGATGCTGATTGGGGTACTGATCATGATGACAGAAAATCTACTTCTGGTTACTGTGTATTTTTGGGAAACAAACATGTATCTTGGAGTGCAAAAAAACAAAATACTGTGTCAAGGTCCAGCACTGAAGCAGAATTCAGATGTGTTGCAAACACAACAGCAGAAGTTATGTGGATTGAATCCTTACTCAGTGAACTCAAAGTTAAACCTAACAAAGTTGCTACAATTTGGTGTGATAATGTGAGTGCAATTTCACTTACATCAAATCCTGTTTTACACTCTAAAACTAAGCACATAGAACTGGATTTATACTTTATCAGAGAGCAGGTGATAAATGGTAAATTAAAGGTTGGATACATACCATCGTTTTACAAAAAAAAACAGACATACTTACTAAACCTCTGTCCAAGGAGAATTTTTGTCGGCTGCGAGATGAATTGAACGTCGATGAAGCTGATTCGAGTAAAAGAACACAGAGGTTGGTATATTTTCCTGATTGATTCCTCTTTATTGTTCGTAGATGAGTTGAAGAACATCCACAAGTAGCCGATTCTTCAGATCCGTTGTGAAACTTGAATCGCGCCATAATAGAAGACATATTACTTTCTCGCTTTGATTACAGTAGTGCTGAAGAACGTCTGCAAGTAATTGATTCTTCGATTCATCTTCTGATCTGTTGATTTTTCCTGAATCGCCATGATGAAGGCCGTTATTCTTACTTTGTGACAAACCCTAACCCTCGTAGGGTTTGAAGGGGGGTAATAAGAGTAACGGCTGAGACACTTTACCTTATATTTCTTTTATTTGCTTTGGGCCTGTACATGGGCTCAGCCCATTTCTGTTTTCTCTTCCGCTGTATAATGTACCTGTATTACATTATTCTAAACAATGTTCTATTTACACATTTCTCTTCTAAAAAATATTCTTTCGACATTATTGACAAAAGGATTCATACATTCTGCTGCACCAGTTCAGGTGTATTATGTCCACGATGGATATTTGGTATTGATTCATACGTTAGGACCAATTCAGCTGATGCACTCACTAGCGCAACAACCCCTAGTGCATCTTCTGCTTGCAAAATCAGCTAAGCTTCCAAGCACGGTGCAGCTTTGTTCGACTCCATGGCAGTTTATTCCTCCTCATCGGTTGGTTCTGCTCAGTTACTATGGACAAATTTGGACAGTGCAGGTTGTTTGACCTCGTCTTCTTACTGCCTATATGTTTCTCAACTGCATCATTGTAAAAGACATCTCCACAACATTTCTGGCACTTCCATCACATAACATGAACATAAGTATGCTTTGGTATTCAGCTCAATCATCTTTGAAAGTTACTATTAACTGCAGCAGCCTACATCCCATTGCTTCGGCCAATTGATACCTTCGGTCGCTTCCTAACTAACGCTACAGCCACTACCCACTTTGGTGTTATCGTGTCATTATCAAACTCCCTATCGAGTCATACCCATTCGGATCTTCTGTCTATGCATCAGTCAACATACAGAAGCAACTTTTAAATAAGCACCTTCAACACACTTATATGCAGGGTAACACCGCCACCTCTTTGCATATCTTGTACTCACAGGCACAATAATACCTGTTATAAAAACTCAAGGTAAAGGAGAATACACCCATTATAAAAAATAATGGGAACACGATTAGGTCTTTGCAAAAATCTGAGGAGGTTGCTTAATAATTTCTTGGTTATTCATAGCATTACAACCAGCGTATAGGACGTCTACTTGTATAAATACATTTGAACAAATGCATACTGTTAAGTAGCAATTCCCCCCCCCCCCCCCCCCCCCAAAAAAAAAAAAAAAAAAAAAAAAAAAAAAAAAATAGAAGAAAAAGAAGAAAGATTGTAGTAGACTCTAAGGCACACTAAGCTTTAAGGCATGATTCATTTGTTAAAAATGGTTGAACGCTGAATATTGGTAACTGAATGATGAATGTTGTTGTTTTGGATCGTGATGATGCATGCACATGTCGTGGCCTTCAAACGTAAACTAGAATTATATTCAACCATACAATATTCTAGAAGGCCAACTAAAAAAATACTTGATTATGTACCAAAAATAAAGAAATTGTGTACCAGATGCACTGAAGTTAAAAAGCACACGAACAATCTTAATTACACATACCTTTCATTTGCCATATCATATTTAAATCAATATTAATATATTGTGCACCTATATATAAAATAAGATTACTGATACCAATAAAATACCTAATATGGGAATGAGATGTTCATGAAACAGCATAAATTGATGCAACACTTGAGGTGACATTGAACATCTGTTACCAATAAAATACCAAATGCAACTTGGAATAATGCTTATAATTAGGACCTAATTCAAGTTTGATATGTATATATGTGTGTGAATCCGTGTGTGTATCTCTGTGTGTGGTGTATGAATATGGCTTCCCTGTTTTGCAGCATTCCCTTAAACACTCATTATGAGTTACATCATTTCAAATCTAACAAAGTATGGTAGATGTTTAATCCGTATATAGATGATCATCTATGTAAAATTTGGGTTTGATATCTGTAGCATAATATATTTGATGTTTAAATTTAAAAGTATCAATAAATGTTTAAATGGTAAATAATTGGGTTAAGATTTTGAAAAAACTACAAATGTTGAAATAAGTTTAAATTTTACATATATGGTCGTCTATATGCGGATTGAACATCTACAAATTTAGTTAGATTTGGAATGATGCAGCACATGACCCAATGGAAGTGTTAAAAGAGAGTGGTGAAGAATAGGGATGTCGTGCGTTCCGATACTAATCACAAGTTTCTATTTAAACATTTACTATTTCTCTCTCATGTCATATGAACACAATATTTAAATATAAACTTGTGACCGATATCGGAAGGCTACAAATGTTGCTAAATAAACACAGCTATTGATTATAGCTCTTTCGTATATATATAAGGGAGGTTCGAGGGCACCCTTATTATGTCGCACCCCATTTGACTCTCGATGTAAGCCTTCCATTTATATTTAAATACGTTAGTGGGTAGAGAGAGAGTAAGTGAGAAGAGAGAGAAACGAGATGTGTGGTGGAAATCAGAGGGGCTATAGAGGTTCTACACTATTTAGGGTGCTCTCGATCATATATATATATATATATATATATATATATATATATATATATATATATATATATATGAGGCATGTTCAATGGCACCCGTAAACACATGTGCCCCCTTATTTCCACCACTCATTTCCCCTTCTTTCTCCTTCCACTCACTCTCTCATCTCCCACTCACTTAAATTAATATAAATGAGAGGTGGAAATCAGAGGTCATTTGGAGTGCTCCATTTTTGGGGTGCAACCGAACGCTTGCCTATATGAGGTGGGTTCCGTGGCACCCCTATTTGAGAGCACCCCAAATGCACCCCATTTTTAGCCACATTTATATTAAAAAATGTTAATGGAGGGAGAAAGAATTAGTGGGGGGAGAGTAACGGAAATGTGTGGTGGAAATCAGGGGGCTAAAGGGATGCTGCACTATTTGGGGTGCTCTAGATCATTCATATATATATATATATATATATATATATATATATATATATATATATATATATATATATAGGAGGGTTCCGCTACACCTCTTATATTGCACGTGAACTCTCCCCCTTGATTTGATGTGCACGTGTTGTTCATGAAGATTTCAAAAGAATATTTGCATATAGTTTGGAGATGCAATTAATAGTCTGGATATGTTTTTGTACTCAAAAATCAAAATGATATTATGCCAAAAATACTGCAAGGGATAAACATGTCACAAATACTAAATACTGTTATTAACTTCAATGCCTCTCCTGATTTCTTAGCATATAGCTTCATATGCATTTGCAAATAGTAAATCCTCTCGTGCATTTGCAAATAGTAAATCCTCTCGTGGTTTAGATTTACCCTGAATTTCAATTTTCTCTAATCCAAGTTACAAAGATAGATACAAAATGAGGCTTCATTTAATAAGTTCAAAGGAAATATCTGCAGCCTTCAAATTAACGACTAATTTCAAACTTCGTATAATCTGATTGTTTAAATTCTGGTAAAACAAAATATAAACACATTCAAGAATTTGTTCCCTTTTACGGATCTTAATGATGATTAAAGTGACACTTATCTAATAAATATCAAGTTCGTATTATATATTTGTGCAAGAAAATTAATGATACCAAGCGGAGACAATGATTCAAATCCTCTAGTCAAATATATGTAGACAGACATACTCATGTGGACGCTATATAATGTAAACCAATTACAACACACAGACATACCTAATATGCACATTACATTTCTCGGTATATGAATATTATTGAGTGTGCTATACTTCAGATTACACATAATTACTAGTTAATTTCATTTATGATGGTGTCGTTATTGCAATAAGAAAAATTGGAAGTCAAACTATGCTAGGAATTCAAAATGTTTACCTGACATGGATATATCATTGGCAGCATGAGATGTTGAGATTACATACTAGCAACAAAAGCATCTCCACTCCCACTGCACATAATCTAACCTTTGAACCACCAACCCAGCCATTGATTAAATTTCAAAACTGGAAATAAAATAATAAAAAATGCAATTAATCTCAGTATCAGGTGCAGATTAAATATACATGTTAGGCTAAAAGGCGATGAGAATAAACACACTAGCCTAGCGCATAATTATAATTGAAGAGCACATACTAATCTTTTTTTTCATTTATTGTTTTTTAATACATCCTTAAGGCTTATATTTGTTCTTTTGTTTGTCATAAACTTAAAAATAAATTGGTAGGTACAAATGGAACATATAAGGAAATAAAAGGTTTGCATAGAAAAAATACCAAATGGCACAGAACACAACTAAAAATCAGCTGTTAAATAATATTTCGCTGCAAAGCTGTGAGTCTGCATCATGTACATGGTCACATAAAGCCTATGAGAGGACTGTTCATCTAAACGGCGGACCACCACATTGTATTTAGGTAGATGTACTGATTATAATGCTGAAAGTGGAAAAATATACGATAATATACATATGCAGACATTTGAAGGGAACAAAAAACCATTATTTTCTTCACTGTCAATTCATATAATCTCATCCCTTTTAAACGGGTTTAAGCTTTTAATAGATCGACAAAGTTATGGACTCTGTATGGTCAAAAAACAATTTGTTTGCAAGGACTTTTCTAGTGCATTGATAATTTAATTTTTCCACTAACAATGTCCACATAGACGTAGCTATTAATAATATAGCTTGTATAGTTTACAAAAATTGACAGTAAAGATAGCAAACTCATGTGGTATGAATATTATAAAAAGCAAGTCAAAAATACATGCTCTGTTGTTGACTGTATCTTGTATCATATGTTGTGATATGCGATACTATATGTGTTGAATTGAAGAGGATGAAGATAGCATCGAGTGGGAGGAAGCGGAGTGCAAATCAAAGCTTGTTGGAGGAGATTGTGTTATGGTGTAGTGAGGTGAAGCTGAGAGCTTCAGCACAGACGTCTGTCACTCCTTGGACAGACGTCTGTGACTACAGGGAACAATTTCCCGAGGGTCTCAATAGACGTCTGACCAAAGGGGGACAGACGTCTGTTGTCAGGAAATGTTTTTCCCGAGAGCTCCAACAGACGTCTGTCATATGGTGACAGACGTCTGAGCTGAGTGCAGGAGCACAAGGAATTCCCAGGATAGGATAGACGTCTGTCAGACCTAACGACAGACGTCTGAGGCGGCTAATGAGCTATTTCGGGCTGGAAACTTGGCAAATTGTTTTGTGAAGCTTAGAGGGCAATTTTGGTAATGTATATAAGTTATTTTCTGATGTGAATTAGAGAGAGCTTGGATACTTGATTTGGCATCAAGGGTTTATTCTCAAGGGAGAATTAGGGTTTATAACCTAATTCCAATCCTTCAATTCGATTCTCCTCAAACTCTTTTCTATATTAAAATATAGTGATTATTGGATCAATCTCTTGTATTCCTTTCATCGTGGTAATAAAATACTCTCCAAAGTGGATGTACACTAACAAGATGTTAGTGGAACCACTATAAATCCTTGTGTGATTTATTTTTGCTACTTTGTCATTAGTTTCTTGCTTGTGATTGAGATTTGGATTGTTTGAGATTGGTTGATATTGGTTTTGTGACTAGAGTTATTGTTTTGGTTGTTTTTGCAAGTCTAACAACGATCTAGTCTTCCGCTAGCGTATTGTGGTTTAGATATCGGATTCGAGTGGTCTTGAATCAGATTAATCACAACGGTTATAACAGTTGGTATCAGAGCTGTTTCGGTGCTTGTTAGGTGTTTGTGAAAATGCTGGAGACGGATAGTAGCTCGGTAAGTCCTTCAACCGGAAGTCCGAATAGTGTGGCGCCTTATGTACGGGGTTCGTATGCGGCGTCAGGTTCTCAATTGGTTATTGACAAGTGGAATGGTGATAATGACTTTGAGAAGTGGCAATGGATAGTAGCTCGGTAAGTCCTTCAACCGGAAGTCCGAATAGTGTGGCGCCTTATGTACGGGGTTCGTATGCGGCGTCAGGTTCTCAATTGGTTATTGACAAGTGGAATGGTGATAATGACTTTGAGAAGTGGCAATGGAAAATGAAAGCGGTTCTTAGGCGGAATCGGGTGCACCGAGTAGTATTTGATACTCACTTATTGCCAAGTGATATCTCGGATGTTGAGAGAGAGGAGATGGAGGAATGGGCTTACACTACTCTTCAACTTGCTATGCGAGAGAATGTGATCTCCGAAATTAGTGGTGAGACTACCGCTAAAGGTATTTGGGACAAGTTGGAAGAACTTTATATGAAGAAGTCGCTCACTAACCGTTTGATCTTGTTGCGTACATTTTTCACCTTCAAGATGAAGGAGGGTAATACACTTAAGGCACATTTGAATGCCTTTGATGACTTGCTCATGAAGATGAAGGCCGTTGATTTAAAAATTGAGGAAGAGCAAAAGGCGATGATATTATTGTGTTCATTGCCGGATCGCTATACGGGTTTCTCAAATAGTTTGATCTATGGCCGGGATACCTTGACTCTAGATGATGTCAAGACGGGTCTTCTTAGTGAGGAGTTGAGAGATCAAATGAAGGAGATGAGTGAGGGTAGTAGTGGAGCTAGTAATAGTCACGGGTTGTTTGCGGAGAAAGAAAAGAATGTGAAGAAAGGAAACCGGGGGCGTTCTAAATCAAGAAAACCCGGTGGAAGAGGTAAATCGAAAGAGAGAAATGACAAGTGTTTTATTTGTAAGAAACCAGGACATTGGAAGAATGAATGTCCGGACAAAGATAAGAAGGAAATAGCATCTTCATCCGTGGCGGTAGAGAGTGGGAATGGTGAGATAGATGAGAATGTGTTGACGGCGGTAGCAACGGGTGTTTCGGGTAACGAATGGGTACTCGATTCGGGTGCGTCGTATCATATGACACCAAATAGAGATCGTTTTTCGTCCTTTGAGGTCAAAAGGAGAAATGCAATTGCTATGGGAAATGGTGCTATTTGCAAGTCAATGGATAGTGGCTCCGTGCAAATAAGGATGTTTGATGGAGTTGTTCGCACGCTCACCAATGTTCGCTATGTTCCGGGACTTAGGAAGTCGCTTATATCTTTGGGGCAATTGGATTCTCTAGGATGCAAGATCACTATCGAGAAGGATTGCTTGAGGGTTTCGAAGGGAGCGCTTGTGGTTCTGAAGGGTGCTAGGACTCATGGTATATATTTTTTTCAAGGTGTGACCGTAGGAGGTGAGACTTGTGTGGGTGTTGATAGTTCTCGTGACTTGGATGCGACACGGTTGTGGCATTTGAGATTGGGTCATGTCTCGGAGAGGAGTTTGGATATTCTTCGGAAGCGGGAGATGATTGCGGGTGAGAGCTTCAACAAACTAGAGTTTTGCGAGGAATGTGTCATGGAAAAGCAAACAAGGGTATCATTCGATGAAGGCAAGCATGACTCAAAGGAGTTCTTGAGTATGTTCATTCGGATGTTTGGGAACCGGCACCGGTTGCTTCTTTGGGAGGAGCAAGGTATTATATTTCTTTCATTGATGATTTGTCTCGCAAGGTATGGGTGTATATAATGGGGGCCAAGTCGGAGGCATTTGCTAAGTTCAAAGCGTGGAAGGCTCTTGTTGAGAATGAGAGTGGTAAGACTTTGAAGGTGTTAAGGACCAACAATGGCGGCAAATATGTCTCGCGTGAATTCTTGGAGTATTGTAAGCATCACGGGATCCGGAGACATTTTACTACACCGAGAGATCCGCAATCTAATGGAGTAGCGGAGAGAATGAACCGAACTCTACTTGAGAAAGCTCGATGCTTGAGATTGACATCGGGTTTGTCTAAGTAATTTTGGGCCGAAGCTTTGTCAATCGCGGTGCATATTGTAAATCGAATTCCGTGCTCGGCCATTGGTAACAAAATTCCGGAGGAAGTGTGGAAAGGGAAGAGTGTTGACTTGAGATATCTTCGTGTGTTTGGTAGCCCGGTTTATGTGCATGATCCGGGGAATGATAAGCTTGGAGCTAGGGCATTCAAGGGGATCTTGCTTGGTTTCACGGATGGCGTGAAAGGCTATCGGATTTGGAATCCGGAAACGAAGAAGGCTGTTAACTCTCGTCATGTCACTTTTGATGAGTCGGCTTTATTCAAGGTGAATGAGAGCTCATCGAATGTTACGGATTTGGTTCATGGTGAATCAAAGGAAAAGGAAGTCATTCTCACATTCCGTCCAAGTGGTAGTAGAGTTGAAGAAGCTCGTGGGGTTGAAGCGGTTGATGAAACATCACATAGTCCACATGGTTCCTCTAGTGATGATGTTGGTGATGTACATGATACTAGAGAAGTTTCGACTCAAGGTGGAGCCGAAAGGGGTTTAGGTGAAAGTATTGCTACTCGGGTTAGTCGACGTGCAATAAGGCCTCCCGAACGATATGGTGATTGGAACTACCTTAGCTTTAGTGATCATTTGGACTATGCTCTCAATGTAGTCCAAGATAAGCCGATGGACCTTGATGACGTCATGGAGTCGAGAGAGAGCTCGAAGTGGATTTGCGCCATGGAGGAAGAGATGCAATCGCTCATGAAGAACCGAACTTGGAAGTTGGTTCCACTTTCTCAAGGAAACCGTGCTATAGGGTGCAAATGGATTTACAAGGTGAAGGATGATGGAAGGTATAAAGCAAGGTTAGTGGCAAAGGGGTTCTCACAAAGGAAAGGAAAGGAGTATGATGAAATTTTTGCACCGGTGGTTCGTCATACATCTATCCGAGTTTTACTAGCCATAGTTGTTATCCATAACTTGGAGTTGGAGCAACTTGATGTGAAAACCGTCTTCTTGCATGAAGACTTGGATGAAGACATCTACATGGAGCAACCAGAAGGGTTTGTTGTAGATGTAAGTCTAATATGGTTTGCAAATTAAAGAAATCACTATATGGGTTAAAGCAATCGCCTAGACAATGGTACAAGAGATTCGACCATTTCATGCTTGATAGTGGCTTCCATCGAAGCATCAAGGATGCTTGCGTATATTTCAAGAGGTTCGGAAATGACTGTTGAGTGTATTTACTCTTGTATGTGGATGATATGCTCATTGCTTCCAAGGATCGAAATGAAATCAACAAGTTAAAGATGCTTTTGAAATCGGAATTCGAGATGAAGGATCTTGGAGAAGCAAGAAAAATCTTGGGCATGGAAATTGGAAGGAACCGAAAGCGTTTTGAGTTAAGATTGACTCAAAAGGAATACATAAAGAAAGTGCTTTGCCGGTTTAGTATGGAGGATGCAAAGGCGTTAAATACACATTTACCTTTGCATATGAAGCTTTCGGAGAAGGGATCGCCTATCGTGGATAAAGACAAGGCTTATATGGCAAAGGTGCCATATGCAAGTGCGGTTGGTAGTTTGATGTACGCAATGCTGTGTACAAGGCCCGATATTGCAAATGCCGTCGGGGTGGTTAGTCGGTATATGGCTAATCCGGGGAAATCGCATTGGGAAGTCGTGAAGGCTATTATGAATACTTGAAAGGCACAACATCTCATGGACTTGTCTTTGGCGGTAGTGATGATAGGAGTTGCAAGTTGGTTGGTTATTGTGACTCGGACTACGACGGTGATAGGGATCGAAGGAAATCAACTTCCGGGTATGTCTTCACACTTGGCGGGACAGCCATTAGTTGGAGATCGCGATTGCAAAACGTAGTTGTTTTATCCACTACGGAGGCGGAGTTGATTGCCGCTGTGGAAGCGGCCAAGGAGACACTCTGCTTGAAGCGATTGTTGTGTGACTTGGGTTTCAAACATGAAAGTGTTGATGTTCGAAGTGATAGCCAAAGTGCTATCCATTTGGCGGAGAATTTGGCATTTAGCTCACGGACCAAGCATATTGAGGTGAGGGAGTCATTTCTTGTAGCCATGGATGAGGGTAAGCTAGTATACCTTCGGAAGGTGCACACAGAGGATAATGCGGCGGATATGTTTACGAAGATATTGCCGTACGAGAAGTTCGAGCATTGCTCGAACTTAATTCGCTTGTTGAGTTGCTAGGTGCCACGGGGTGGCACGAGGTGGAGAGAGTGATTTTGTTTGATGAATGATGGAAAGGAATAGCGGTGAGAGATTGGAAATCTATCTTCAAGGTAAGTACTCGCTTCACTCCTGAGTACATTGTCTCATGGTGAGAAGTTTGGTTTGAATACTTTCAACACTTCATTGGCGGGTGGGGGCTTTGCCTGAACTCGTTAGTGGAGTGCAATGGGTGGTGGCTTTGCCGGATCTCATTGGGAAAGTATTCATGTTGCTTGGTCGAAGATAGAAGGAAGTGCATGGTGCATTAGAGTTGAGACGGTTATAGTATCGAGGTGGAGTGTTGTGATATGCGATACTATATGTGTTGGATTCAAGAGGATGAAGATAGCATCGAGTGGGAGGAAGCGGAGTGCAAATCAGGCTAGTTGGGGGAGATTGTGTTATGGTGTAGTGAGGTGAAGCTGAGAGCTTCAGCACAGACATCTGTCACTCCTTGGACAGACGTCTGTGACTACAGGGAATAGACGTCTAACCAAAGGGGGACAGATGTCAGTTGTCAGGAAATGTTTTTCCCGAGGGTCTCAACAGACGTCTGACCAAAGGGGGACACATGTCTGTTGTCAGGAAATGTTTTTCCCGAGAGCTCCAACAGACGTCTGTCATATGGTGACAGACGTCTGAGCTGAGTGCAGGAGCACAAGGAATTCCCAGGATGGGACAGACGTCTGTCAGGCCTAACGACAGACGTTTGAGGCGGCTAATGGGCTATTTCGGGCTGGAAACTTGGCAAACTGTTTTGTGAAGCTTAGAGGGCAATTTTGGTAATGGGACCCATTCCTATATAAGCTATTTTCGGAAGTGAATTAGAGAGAGCTTGGATACTTGATTTGGCATCAAGGGTTTATTCTCAAGGGAGAATTAGGGTTTATAACCTAATTTCAATTCTTCAATTCGATTCTCCTCAAACTCTTTTTCTATATTGAAATATAGTGATTATTGGATCAATCTCTTGTATTCCTTTCATCGTGGTAATAAAATACTCTCTCCAAAGTGGATGTACACTAACAAGATGTTAGTGGAACCACTATAAATCCTTGTGTGATTTATTTTTTCTACTTTGTCATTAGTTTCTTGCTTGTGATTGAGATTTGGATTGTTTGAGATTGGTTGATATTGGTTTTGTGACTAGAGTTATTGCTTTGGTTGTTTTTGCAAGTCTAACAACGATCTAGTCTTCCGCTAGCATATTGTGGTTTAGATATCGGATTCGAGTGGTCTTGAATCAGATTAATCACAATGGTTATAACATCATAGACCCGATCTGCACAGATTCACCCATTAACATTATAGCCTATTAGAAAGGAAGGAAAAAAACGGAAATGAATGAACAAAGACATTAACCAACGAGACGACGATGGGAACTAAGATGATGGAGCGATTCCATTTTTTAGCTAGATCCCTTTTTGTGCTAGAAAATGACGAAGACGATTAGCTTTTTTGGCTAGATCTGAGTCTTCTTCCATTTTCTGTCATTTATCCCCTTTTTCCCCTTATGAAAACAATTCCCACGATTCTATTTATTTATTTTTATATATCGATGGTATGGGGATGAGATTTTGGCCTACTCTCATTGATCGTCGCTTTTCTATGAAATAGAAAAGCGCAGATTTTGAAATAAATACTGCAAGCGCACAGATCGTGTAGTATGCATGTCGAATCACAGGGAGACAAATTAAAAATTATTATTTATAGAATTTCGTGGGCGAGTTAGACGACTTTTGAGATTTGGTTGAAAATAGAACAATTGAAATTGCAACAATTAGGATTATCGTTGAAACTAATCAAACGATTAATCACTAATGAAAGTAAATTGCAAAACAAAAATAAAAATGCAGAAAATAAAAGTGCAGAATAGAAATAACAACAGAAATAAGATTAGGATTACCGCTGAATCTAATCAGACGGTCAATCACTAATGAACATTTAAATTGCAAAGACAACTTGTGCTCTACCAAATCTAATTGTATAGATGGCATAAGTTGCTTATAAATAAAAAAATGCAGATAAAAAAAAGAACTTTATTGATGAAGAAAAAAAAGTATAGAATAATGATTTACAATGATACAAAGGGTATTTATAGGAGATGTAATCTCCTTCCTATGAGAATAATTGGGCCATGAATGAATCTCTTGAAATAATATATTTACAAGTAATAAGATATGTTTGAGATATTCCATGCAGCTTTTTTTTTTTTATTGGTGACATGTGGCAGGTTGATCTTATCCTTGGAATAATTCATTCAAATCTTCTTTTATATGGAAGTTGAAAATGAATGGTTTAATTTGAGAAGAATATGCTAGCTTATTCCTTAAAATCTTTATTAGTGCATACATTATATATATACATAAGAATATATTATTTTTATTTGAAAATTGGTATTCTTTATTGCTACACCAACCATATACTTCATTTATATGCCTCATCAAAACCTTATGTCCCCCCTAACCTAGATGGGTACCACATAAGGGAAAAGAGCACATATAAACTCCATACATACAAAACATATCACCACCACATCACGCTCATCACAAACACACCTCATATAAATCAAAAACATCAACTTGTATCATGCAAATCAATACCCCATCTCAACATTAAATCAATTTTCCTTTGCGAGCTACTGAAGGAATTCCCATTATTCTTCACTGACCATTTAACATCTCGTTCAATAAGTTTTAACCGAATTTCCTTAGGCAATTTCTTGTTACTGAAAATTCTTAAATTTCTCTCTTGCCATAGATGATACACAGCAGTGGTAAAAACAGCACACGCCAGATCAAGGGTCTGATCATTATCTTTAAAAACATGCAAAATCTTTTCTGCTTCAAACTCTAAAGGACCAATAATGTTGATAGATAATCCAAGTTTCAAGAGTAACAGCAACCAGATGTAACTTGAATATTCACAGCCAAAAAACAGGTGATCAACCGATTCATTCTCAACTTGACAAAGCACACATGCCTTCTCATTGGTTAAACCAAATCGAATTAGTCTATCTCTAGTAGACAACTTATTTAAAACAGCTGGATAAGAGACGAGAGTCATTCTTTTCACATTTTTTGAATGCCAAATAACTTTGAAACAAAGTTTACCTTGTTGCCTCTTTCTCACATGATTCCAGGCTTTGTGAAAGAAAAAAACACCACCATCCTTCCATTCATAAAAGTCATGATCAGCTTGGAGATCAATAATTATAGATTCAACCTCATTTATGATTTCTCTTGTAGCTGCATGGAGAGATTCATTGATTTTTCCATCAATTATTAAGGAAGAAACATAATCATTATGCCTTCCCATATTATGAAATCTTGAAAAACCTAAGATATCAACCAAACATTTCGAATTTATCCATGGCTCAAACCAAAGATTAGTATTGTTACCATCAACAATCACTTTTCGAAATAATTGTTCACCATGTGTTCTCAACTTCAAAATAGATTTCCACGTGCAAGAAGCATTATTATCACGATGCATACTCCAAAACAATTTTCCATTACAATACCTACTATTCATCCATTGACTCCATAATGAAGACCCATCCAAAAACTACCACATAAGCTTAATACATGAGGCTTTCTTTAAATCATATAGAGATTTCATCCCAATACCTCCTTCGAATTTTGGAAAACATAACTTTTTCCAACTAACTTTATGTGAAGAACTCCCCCAATAAAAATCCGAGCACATAGAATGAAGCTTTGAAATGATAAAGTCTGGAAGTTGGTAGACAAATAACCAGTATAAGATAGTAGGATTTATGACAGATTGAATCAGTTCAGCTCGTCCAGCATAGCTTAGAAATCTGGCATCCCATGATTAAAGCTTTGATTGAATTTTTTGAAGCAATGATTGGCACTCACTATAATGTATGTAGTTTGAAGATAAGGGAACTCCCAGATATCTAACAGGAAGATGATCAACCTGAAAACCCAACGCTGATGCAATCTCATGTGTATATTTAGCATGAAGACTGAAATAAATTTTAGACTTAAGAATACTGACAGAAAGACCGCAGTGTCTCTTTAACTTCTCAAAGCATTCATTTAGAGCGATGGCACATGAAGATGAACATTTTCCAAAGATCATAAGATCATCTGCATACATCAAATGAGAGACCATTGGCTGAAACTTATGAACTGGCACAAATTTCTCCAATGCAACAGCTTCATTCATGCAGAAGGAAAAATATTCCATGGCGATAGAAAATAAATAAGGAGAGAGTGGATCACCTTGCCGAAGCCCACGATTAGATGAGATAAAACCATGAGGAATACCTTGAATTAGTATTGAGAATGTAGGAGAAGATATACACTCATAAATAATATTGATAATATGAACCGGAAATCCCATCTTGAACATAATATGACAAATTAGTCTCCTATTTATCATATCATAGGCTTTGTGTAAATCAATTTTAACACAAAATTTACTAACTCCACCTTTTTTAAAATCTCTTAGCAACTCATGAGCTAACAAGATATTCTCTCTTATATGTCTATTAGGAATATAAGCACATTGGTTTGCAGATATGAGATGAGGCATGTACCATTTGATCCTATTACACAATATTTTACTAAAAATCTTGTAAAACATATTGCAACAAGATATAAGGTCTATATTGTGATATTGCAGTAAGCCTCTCAACCTTTGGAATTAAAGTTATAAACGTATGATTAGAACCTTTTGGAAGTTTACCTGACTCAAATATATCTTGCATGGCTGAATGAAGTTCAGACTTAATATCATCCCAATGTAGAGTAAAAAACTTGGAATTGAGTCCATCATGTCCAGGACTTGAGTCAATGTATACAGAATCAACTGCCATTTTAATTTCATCAAGAGAGATTGGTTTCAAAAGTTGTTGTTTACCATGTTGATTAATCTCTGCAATTGATTGAAAAGAAGGTATATCAAATGTGTCTTCACCATTGAATAACTGTTTGAAGTAGTTGATAGCTTCAGAAGAAATTTCCTCCTTCTTATATAACAGAGAACCATCTGATTTGAATAAAGCCTTCAGATTATTTACATGTTTTCGAAGAGACATTTTAGAATGAATTTTTTTTGAATTAGTGTCCTCGTCTTGCAACCATGATACCTTGGTCTTTTGTTTGTAACTCAATGAACTAATCTTTTTCTGTAAATATAAATATTGTTTTGCATCCAACATACTTTCATATAACATAATATTTTCTGGGTCCGCATCGCATGCTTCTTCCCATTCCTTGACTCTAGCTTCAGCCTCTGCTAACTGAATATTATCTTTTGGCCCAACTTTATTCCATCTCTTCAATTCTGATTTGCAAGCATAAAGTTTCTAGAGAAAAACATAGCTAGCAAAACCATCAACATTAATGTTAAGCCCTCTCTGTATACAATCATAATAACCCTCCTTCAAATGCCATTCATTTGAATATCTAAACGGAAAACCCTTTGGAGAATCATCTGCTAAAAAAGCCAATAAGAGAGGATTGTGATCACTTGATAAATGAGATAAAGCCAAAGCATTAATATCAGTAAATTTTTGAAGACACTGGTGATTAATGAAAATTTTATCAATGTTGATTGTCATTCCTCTCCTTCTCCAAGTAAAGTTAAAACCAACAGCTTTGATCTCAATTAATCCAGCTTGCATCAAACAATTATTTAAGGATCTACTGTATTGAAATGGAATAGGTAAGCCTCCTTTTTTATCCAGATGAGATGTAGCATTGTTGAAGTCCCCAATCAATATCCACTCAGCATTTATATTACCAGATTCTTGTATAATGTGTTGCCATAAAATTTGCCTTTCATTGAAGCTATTACTTGCATAAATGATAGAAAGATAAAACGAGAGTCCACCTTCATTCAGTGCTTGAACTGTCAAATGCTGATGTGAGGAGGAAATTTCATTGATAGACCACACATTCGAATTCCATATCAACAAAATTCTACTATAGAAAGAGGTATCATTACGAGGCATTAACTCCCAACCCCTAGGCAAAGATCTACTAAAAACTTGCAAACTATTAGGATTGATTTTATTCTCAACTAAACCAACAATAGTTGGTTTATATTTAGTCAAAAGAGATAATACATCAGACATCCTGTCAGATGTATTCATCCCTCTGACATTCCATACTAATATAGTCATTCAATAGGAGCATTGCTCCTTAATGACCTTTTAGGAGGAGCTATAAAGGATACCTTTTTCTTACCCTTTACATTTGCAAGATACTCTGTATTTTTAGTGATACCATCTGATACATCAACTTGCTCCTAAGGAGGAATCGAATTATCCAAATTATCAGCAACTTGATCTATAAAATCAGGCATTACATCGTTAGGCAATTCCTTGTCAAGAAATCCAAACCATCTTGATTAATATTTAGATTCTCAACTGTATCTTCCTCTTGATTCTGATTATTTTCATCTGAATTTTCACTATTTGAATAAGAGCTTGCAGCATTTGAAGAAGATTCAGCTGCTGAATGAATCGAATACCATGTTTGTTTTTTAGATAACTCATGAACAAGCGTCCTATGACCAAACTTCTTGCATCTGCTACATTTATGAGGAACATACTCATATTCAACTGCAATAGACTTTGAAATACCATTATACAATTTGATAGGAATGTTGTCTTCAAGTTTTAACTCCAAATTAATCTCAATGAGGACTCTAGCATATTTCGTAATCTTCTTTGAGATTATATTAGGATCAGCTCTGATTGGTATACCAATAAAGCTAGCAATACAAGAGAAACATGAATTTGTCCACAATTCCATATCTAAATTCCAAAGCTTAATCCAGATCTGGACGTGTCGAGCATTAAAGTCTTCAAACTTATATCCAGGAAACCATTTATTAACCATCAGTAATCTTCCAAAGAACGAATAGGTAGAAGTTTTTAACACAGACAAAACATCAAACACCTCATCGAACTGTACTGTGTAGTTGAAACCTGGAGCTATATGAACCCTAAACATACCTTTCGGCTTCCATACTTTCACAATATAATCCTTAAGTTTTACCACAGTAAATTTAAAATCGACTGGATGCAGAGCAATCGTATTTCTCCATGAATCAGCTGAGGCCTTAAATGATTCTTCAGAAATAAGAACTCCTTCTTCAGACGGTTGGACAAAGCATAAAGATTCCAAATCATTCGCAGGAAGATCTGGATTAGATACAAATGTATTAGATTGATTTAAGTTTGAATTTTGAGGAGGAGAAGATTTGTCATCTAGCGGGACATTTTCCGCTCTCTCTCTCTCTCTCTCTCTCTCTCTATATATATATATATATATATATATATATATATATATATATATAACATATCACTATTCCATATATTCTCCAGAGCAAATAAAACGGTGTGTGTATAAATTTATGCTCCCTTCTTCAGTAAAAAATAAGGCTTTGCCAAGGATGGAACTCTGGTCTATTCACACAAATTCCTATGTCTTTACCAATGAGCTACAATTTCTTTTGGGATTGATAAAGTGTTGACATAAGGAAGTAGCTTTTCTTTGCAATTGGTCTTTACTTGAAATGAAGGAGACATTAACTGGCAATCGGTAAAAACACATAAAAATACCCGAAGTAATATTTATTTATTTACAAAAGATAAGATATAAGAGCACAAAATAAACACATTTCTGTGCTAATCACTCATCCAACCCTCGTCGGCTGGAACCGAACTAAGATGGCTGAAATCTGTTATATTATATTAAAATTGAGTTCCACTATATATGTCCTTTCATTTCCACTGTTGTAAAAAATTCAGGGTCTGCAATGTGTCATATTGCTCATTCCTATTATTCATTAGCTGCTTAATGCAATACTTTGACCCTTCATTTCCTCCTCCTTAACACTAATTCATTTCAATATAAAACTCAACAGTTAATGTTCAAACATATCAATTTCAATATATTTTGGTCTATATATTCAAATTGTTGTCAGTCATATTTATTTTACATAAACAAGCATTACATCATGCGCTTCGTACGTGATGATGACACGTGCTTAACGAGTGAATTATTTTTCTATAAATCGTATATATTTAACGCATTCAAAAAAAGATTTGCATAAATATTTAGCCATATTTATTTTACTATACAAACGATCGTTATAGCATGCACTTCGGGAGTAATAATGGCACATGCATAGCATGCGAATTATTTTTTCTACAAATTGTATATATCCACATCCAAAAGAAATGATTTGCATAAACATTTAGCTACATTTTTGCGTTTAAATAATGTGTAATTAGTTTGAATTTTTGTTTCTAACTTACAATGCCATAATTTTATTTATATTATTGATTAATAAAGATGAATTTGTAAAGAAACTTTATTAGTTAACATTTTTAAGTGATATTAAGACGTATAAAAAATCTATGGACGATATAAATTAATTTATAAAGAATGTTTTTTTGTTAGATTTTAATTTTAATCATATATTATTGATTGTCATGGTTTTAGTTAAAGAAGATAATTAATTGACCAGGTAGTAAAACATAAAAAATTTAATTTTAATTAAAGCGGACAGATCTTTAGATATATATAGAGATGTAATCCACATTTAAAGGGTATTTTGAAAAGTTTGCGTTACATCAAGAAACATAGAAAATTTTATGAAGGATACTTTGAATTTATAAAGAATGTTTGTTTATTAGGTCCTAATTTTAAGTGATAATTTTAATTTTAATTAATATGTTATTAATTGCCATTGTTTTAGTTGAAGGATATAATTATCTGACTAATTAATAAAACATATAAATTTGAATTTGAATTTTAATTAAAGTAGAAATATATTTAGATATGTTGAGATCTAACATGAATTTTAAAGGACGTTTTGGAATGTGTGTTTACGTCAAAGTATTACAAATATTAATAAAGATGGTTTAACCAATTCATAATTTTTTAGTTAAATCTCAATTCAAATGCCCATCCATTTTGTTATATAAGAAATCAAGCTCTCGGAATTAATTTATCATTTAATACCAATCTAAATGTGCATCTCTATATAATCAAGCATTTTTAATATGTTATAGCCATTTTTTTCTTTCTCTCAATGCTATCGCATTCCTACAAAAATTGACTAACTAATGTTTTATTATCTATATATTATGTGAAAGCTGAGTACAAATCTCCACATGCTTCTTCGTTTCCGCTTTTCTTAAAATTCACATGTGCTGCCATGTGTTCCAATGATTTAATAGTCTCGTACATTTCCATTATTTTAGCTTATTAGCGATATTTACTAAAAGAAATACGGATGAACGCATTAATGTTTATAAATATATTCCCAACTTACATCTTAAAGAAATACCAACATACAGCTCAGACATTTGGTAGCTTCTTATTCTATCACTTATATTTTATTTTTGCATAATATTTCTATCCCTTTTTCCAATTTAATACGTGTGCAACAATTTAAAAAACGATTATACTCTCAATCTAAAAAATTAAGAATTCTTTGCAACTAATTTCTAGTCGACCTCTTTGACCTTTTTGATCTAACTAGAGTTTTATTGAATCAATCAACAGTTTTTCACTTCGCACTCACTTTGAATTATTTATGAATTTATTCATATTTTGCTGCAATTATTTTCCAATCAGTTGCTTTTAATGTTATCGTTTTTGTGTAAAAATAATTTGCTTACCTCCAAAAAAACTTAACTTATTGGTACGATCAAGCTTGATTAAAATGTGAATTCTTTTGTTATCTATCTTTTCATTCAATTTGATATTGAATTTTGTAAATTTTGTTCTAATTTCTGGTAATGTTTTTACTCTGTAAGATTAAGAATATATATATATATATATATATATATATATATATATATATATATATAGAGAGAGAGAGAGAGAGAGAGAGAGAGAGGGAAAATCTATTTAAACATAAAAGACAGGCTCAAACGATGACACAATGAATCTTCACTATCGGATTGTCCCATGATTTCCACCCTCACATAAGCACAAACTAATCCAACGACTCAGAATTTGTATCCCCCAATTTGTATCTAAATAGACGGCCATATTATATATCTAAATAGATGGCCAATTTGTATCTAAATAGACAGCCATATTATTTATATATATGTATGTATGTGTGTATCTTGCCGAAAGATGTTGGTTTTATTTCCATCTAATTTCGCTGTGCGTAAGTTCTCTATCCCTAATTTCATCCTCTTTTCTACCAGATTTCTTCCTGTTAACCTTCAATGAATTTCCTTCATTGATAAGACTTTACCAACCTTCAGCGAAACGTTTCTGTTTTCGTTGATAAGCCAACAACTATTTCCACTGTTTTTTAATTTTCTTTTCAGATCTGGGAAGTTTTTTCCAGATCTGAGTACCACAAATCGTTGTTTTTAATCTGCGATTTCAGATCGCATTACATCTGAGTACCGCAATTCAACAGAGCTTTCCAGATCTTGCAACATCTAGATCTGGGAATTATTCCAAGAGACCTTCGAATGATTTTCAACACCTCTATGAATAATCCCTTCTAACCAAAACTGATTAGGTTTCTTTGTGCGCAAATTTCTTCATCCAAAATGTTGAATCGACATTCGCCAGAGACTTTTGGCGATAGTGTTGAACTCTTTTCAGATCTACTTCCGAATTTAATTCATAAGCTATCGAAACTACAACCTATAAAATTAATTCGGATCCCGATCGCAGCTTCGTTGTCTCGGCAGACCCCAGATCTACGCATCGCGTGCTCTCAACTACGATCCGCGAGCTTAAAATCAAATTACCGTAGTGTATTGCAGATGGGAATTTTGTTCGATAACAGGAGAGCCGGTCTTGTTCTACATCTTTCTCCATCTCGATTTACTGTGGCTTGATTGTTTGGGTTGATTTTGTATGAAATATTGCGTGCGGTTTAGGGTATAATGAATTCTGGTTAGCTGGGTTAAATTAGTTGTGATTGGATGGTTTTCGATAATGGTTGTTATCTGGAAGATTTGCAGTTCTTTCAACCGCGATTTTATTGGCAAACAGATTATGTTATGAAGACTGGAAATTTTCACTAGATTGGGGAGATTCTTAGACAAATGTGGAAGTAATTTTGATTGCAGCAGACTTATTTTCTCTACGTCTGTTCCTCAAATGCATGTGAACCAATTTATGTTTTTGGGAAGTAGATTTTATTGATGGAATGGGTTTGCTTCTAGGATCTTGTTTGGAACATTTTGTCTGGAATTTTCCATGCTATTGTATATGCCAGTGACTTACATCAGAGGGAATTTTTCACTACAGCTGTTTCGGGGTTCTTATAATTGGTTTTGGTATCTTTTCAGCAATGAGTCATACATGATTTGATCTGATACATTCTGGTAGATGTTAGATTGGATTTCAGTTCGGGTTTCTACAAGTTTTTCATCAGTATTTCTTATGATTTCTTTCTGCAAATTCAACAGATTATTTTGGTTAAGTCATCTTGATATCACATTGCTTCTATAGCAAACTGAGTACTAAAGCAACAAGCTCCAATCATGAAATGCTGATGTTGTTAAGGCGGCCGTTTTGGCACATGGAGTGGAGGGCTTGATTGGCTCATGATTTGTTTCTGGGCTGGTCATGTGGGTGGAGTTGCATTGGCAACTGTGGTTTCCAGTGTCCGTGGATCTTCAGTATATATAACACGGCAGAGGTTGGATACAATTCTAGCTGCATTATCATAAGAATTTCTAGCATTAAGACTGATTCACAGGCGTCTGTGAGTCGTCAACCAGATTTAATGTTTGAAATTGAGCCATGAAAGTATTCTTGCAGTATTATTATACAAGTTGTCGTTATATGTTGCTATTTTGGGTTTGGAGTAAGGCTTGACATTGGTATTGTGAAGGAGTCAAGAAGGTTGCGGTGCTGAGTGCATCGGTGGACCTGTTTGCTCAGGTGTAGCGAGTCACAAGCGGGGTGGCCTCATCATGGGCGAGTTTATCTTAGATTAGTTTTAGAGTTCCTGTTATTTTCATGTTCTTAATTTTATTTTGTTGTCTTCTAATTGTAACGGTTAGTATGCTAACCTGTCTACTGTACTTTTTTTTGTTATAATAAAATGAACCAATTTTCAAAAAAAAAAAAAAAAAGAAGAAGAAGAAGAAGATGTTGGTTTTAAAAGTATATAGCCATTACAACATCTCGTGTTGATTAGTAAAATTCATTACTGGTGAGGTTGAAAACTTTAATTTATTCTCATGTTTGGCATAATAATTGACTTTCATTTTTTTTGGGTATGATTTGGCAATTTTTTTAGTTTCGTTTATTTTGTAGAAAACAATTGGTTCGTACTACATAGACATCACCTTCGATTTTGAGTAATCTACTAAAGGTAACGTTCATTCTTTTTCGAGTCTAACCTTCATGGTTACGTAAATAAATTTGAGTAGAAAAAACATTATATAAAAAGTGAAAGAATATTAAAACAATAAATTTAGTATTTTGAAGAAAATGTAACTTAAAGTAGGCAACTTTAAATTTTCGTTAGAAATTCAATTCCAGATTAAGGTTTATAAACCTTATTTAATTGTTTTATATTGTGTTATACCACCTAAACTTATTTATGATTCTATTTTTGTACGTCCTAAATAATAATGATGTCTTTAATCCATATATAATATATATATATATATATATATATGAGGGTTATATGGCACACCATTTTTTGGGCACCTCTTTTCACCCGAACCCGAACCACAACCAAATATTTATGATTAAATAAGTTAGTGGGGGGAGAGAGATTTAGTGGGAGGAGAGAGAAACGAGAATATGGTGGAAATAAGGGAGGCTAAAGGGGTGCTGTACTATTTGAGGTGCTCTTGAACACTTCTCACACACACACACACACACACACACACACACACACACACACACACACACACACACACACACACACACATATATATATATATATAGTGATATCATTAATGCATGAGTTTTTTTAATAGTTTCTTCCTTTTATCCATCTTGAATTATTTATAAACCTTTTCATTTTTTGCGGAGACCAATTACCTACCAATTGTTTTTTGTGTTATTATCTTTTTGGAAAAATTAATATGACGACCTCCGAGAAAAACATAGCTCGATAGTTTGATCAAACTTGAATAAAAGGTTTTTTTTATCATTTGTCTTTTCATGTAATTTGAAATTGAATTTATAGGTTTTGTTTAAGTTTCTCGTTTGACGTTATGTTTTTAGTTTATAAGATTATGAATATTATTCTCTTCATTTGTCGTGTAGAAATTTTATGATTTTATAAATATGTGGACCCAAAAAAAAAATTGATATTGATTAGTCAAATTGTTACAGGTAAACTTGAAAACATTGTTTTAATATCAAGGTTCATATAGTAACAACCGACTTTCATTTGCTTTTTTTTGTTTGGTATGAATTTCATATCTTTAGTTCATTTATATTATATGAAATAATTGGTTCTTATGACATAAGTATCAAATCCAAATTTGAATAATTTACTATAATCCTTTATCAATTCCAACCTACATAATTATATAAGAAAATAAAAATGGGTAGAAAACATTATACATGAAGTGAAAGAATATTAAATAATATATTTGGTGTAGTATTTTGAAGAAAATGTAACACTCTTGATCTGTTATAGTATCAAATTTAAAATTTTGTTAAAAGTTCGAGCTCCTGCCTAGGAGCTAGGCTGATTTCACCATCTCGATTTTTTATTAATCCGCATAAATGGTATTTACTGCATTATATAAGCATATAAATAGGTTTATAGGCATAATCTACGCACCATTTTAGGCTTGATGCCTCTTTTAAGCATCAAAATTTTGTTTCTATGGACTTTGTCTCAATGCTTACTCCAACTCCAAGAACCAACAAAATCCATGATATACTATAATTGGTGATAAGTTGATGTTAAACAAAGTACTAAAATTATTCAGAATGCAATAGCTTGTCAAAAATGTCTAGCTTCGATCAATCCTCGCATTAGCGATTAATCCCTAATTCATGCTTATCGCCTAGCCATTTTTACAACATTGGTTATAGATAAGTATTCTATAAATTCATTTTTTATTAAAAGGCTTTTATACTGTGTTACACCACATAAACTACTCATAATACTACTTATAATTCAATCTTTATATGTCCCAAAGTATTAATGATACCATTAATTCTTATAGTATACATAATATTATCAATAATGCTTAAATTATCTAAATATTTATTATATTATGCTACTTAATTATATAAAAATTTAGTTTTTGAATGTCTGTATTTTTATTTCCATGTACAACAATCATACATTTATTATTTCATTATATATGCACATCTCAAACATTTGTAATCTTCTAATTCTTTCATTTTCATTTTATTTTCTCACAGCATTGTCTCTTTATGTTTTCCGATTTCACATGTCTACTATGATTCAAACGTAATTCTATTTTCAGTCCAAAACAAATAAAGTTTCTTAACAATTTTTAGTCGATGTTTTCAAATGCTCTAATCTAACTAGAATTTGATTGACTTCGTCAATTTTTTTCATTTTATATTCATGTGAAATTATTTATGATTCTATTCATATTTTACAACAATTGTTTTTCTATCAATTGCTTTTAACTTATCGTTTTTATGGAAACTAATTTGAAGACCTCAAAAAAAAACAAAAAACAAAAAACAAAAAAAAACATAACTTACTGTTTCGATCGAGCTTGATTAAGAAATTAAATTTATTTCATTTTTTGTCTGTTTTATTAATTTGACGTAGATTTTCTTCAAACTTCTTATTTTTGATTTGAGATTATATTTTAGTTTGTAAGATCACAATTTGTGTTCACTTCGTTTATCTTGCTGAAAGTTATTGATTTCATAAATATGTGAACATCACAAAGCTTCTTATTGATTAGTTAAATCTGTTACTAGTAAAGTTGAAAGCTTTATTTTATCTTGGAGTTTTGTACAATAGTGAACTTTCTTTGACTTTTTATTTGGTATTGTTTTGCATTTTGTTTAATTCACATATATATATATATATATATATATATATATATTGTAAGGAATAATTAGATCTGCTATACACACACACATACACACACATATATATATATCAGCTTTGGTTTTGAATAATCTTTTAGAGGTAACAAAACACCCATGTCATGACATAACAGCTCCCGACACAACAACAAATGCTGGCTTAACTTGAGGTGGCAAGTTATAGTAGGTGGCAAAGTGGTTTTGTTACCTAATCCGTTAGAAAATGTAGTTTTTTTTTTCGAGGATACATCACATTCATGCAAGGTCCACCCTTCCTTAATTCTAACTTATAATTAGATAAGAAAATAAATTTGGTTAGAAAACATTATATACAAATCAAAAGAAAATATATCAAAATAATAAGTTTTGCATAGTATATGCAGAAAATATAACACTTTCAACCTACCTATGGTAGGTAGCGTTAAATTTTTGTTAAAAGTTTAAATCTATGCAAGTGTTTTATAAGTTTTTTTATATACCTAAAATTACTTATTATTCTATTTTTGCACATCCCTAGTATTCATGATACCACTACGTCCTATATAAAACATAATGATACCATAAATGCTTGAAATTTTCATATATCTATTATATTTTATTATATTATTATATAAAAAGTTTAGTTTTCGACTGTTCGTATTCTTATTTCTATGTACAACAACCATGCATTTTATTTCATTACTTACCCACATCTCAAAACACCTACCATCTTCTAATATTTTCGCTTCCATATCATTTTCTCACAATATTAATTCTTTCACTTTCCAGATTTTTATATATGCTACGGTTCAAAAATAATTCTTTATCCAATCTAGAACAAAATTTAAAAAAAAAATCCAAACAACTTTTAGTCACTTTTTTTAAGTGTTCCAATCTAACTGAAATTTGATTGAGTCCGTCAATAATTTTTCACTTTGCATTCATCTAGAATTATTTTTAGTTTTATTCGTATTTTGTAGCAATTATTTTCCTACGAGTTGCTTTCAATATCATAGTTTTTATGGAAAAATAATCTAGAGACCTCAAAAAAAAACTTTAGCATACTGACTTGATAGAGATTGATTAAAAGGTTAGGCATTCCTTATAATTTATCTTTCCAATCAGTCTGATGTTGAATTCGCGTTTTCTGTCTAACTTCAAATTTCTAATTTGAGATTAAATTTTCAGTTTGTAAAATATAGTTCTCTTCTGGTCTTGCAAAAAGTTGCTAATTTTATAATATGTGGATAACACAATCTTCTATTGATTGGTAAAATCAGTTACAGGTAAAGTTGAAAATTTTATTTTATTCTCAAGTTTTTATAATAACTGATTTTCGTTTGATTTTTTTTGTTTGGTATGATTTTGCATCTTGTTTAATTCGTTTATTTTGTAGGGAATAACTGATTCATTACAGTTTCATATATATTAACTCCGATTTTGAATAATCTTTCAAAGAAGAATATCTTCCAATATAATTATAATTATATAAGATTTTTTTTGGGAAAAAACATTATATATAAAATAAAATAACATCAAAGTTAAAAAAAACCAATATTTTGAAGGAAAAAATAGCATATTTGTTCTAGTTACAGTGCACAACTAATAAAAGGAATCAGTTGGTATAGGAATAAACCAAATTTAATTATTCTGTTTTTGAAATTCAGTTTATTGAGAAAATTAATTTTTAAATCATTCTAATTAATTTGAGTCCACCTTTTATTTAGTAACATATGATTCTACGGTGGATCAAAATGTAACATTATTAAGTCACGTTATATGGTCATATTCATATTATCTGCAAAACTTTTGACAAACCAGGAACGCGTTCAAGAAGTTAGAATCATGAAACATGGAAGATGCATGATTGACGAGTCAAGATTTTCGGATATCTGGTATGAATATGATATTTCGGTTCCAATATTTGAAAATTCAAGTTTTTAGTTTAAATTTTGAAATTTGAAATTTTAGTTTCAAAAGATCGAATTCTAAAATTTTGAACTAAAATGTTTTATATTAATTTTTTTGATTTTTTTTGTTGAATTTGTTCTTTTGTCGAAGTAGATCCAAAGGGGAAAAAATATTGTTTTATAATTAAGTTAAAAAGTGATTTCTAACAAAATTTTGTTCGTCCATATGGCTTTTTAACTTTTGCTTTTGAAAAACAAAAGAAACTTATTTTAACCTATCTAACGGCCCTGAAGAGATACTGAATTATTTCAACATTAACAAAAAGGTAGATTTCCATTCTATAAAGGAATATCCTATTTCTTTCGACCAGTGAAACGAAGCAAACCTTTCTTTTCATTTTTCTCCAAAAGACCTTCCATTATCCAGGAAAAAAAAAATGATTTCACATCAAATTTTACATTGTTCAAATTTTTTTGACATTTATATGAATGGTGAACAAGGATCATTGTTTTTAACTTCTCTAAAAAAAATATCAAAACTAAAAATACAACTCAACAAATCTGATTCTTACACGAGCTAGCAATTAGAATCAAGATCTGCAAACCCAAACTAAAAGAATCCAAAATCAATTTGACCTTGCTGAATTTCAGGTCTGATCCAAATGATGAAAAATATCAATCAAAACTGATCAAATTTGGCCTCAAACACCCAACCAAGAACATAAAAGCATATGCATTTTTTGTGTTGTTACCCAACCAGCCTAGATCAAATTCACCATGTCCAAAATAAAATGTATAATTTGGATCCAACAAAACTCAACCCGTACGTTGCAGAGATCCATCAGACCCGGTTCGACCTGCTGCCACTCCGTTAAAAAATGTTTGTAACTAGAAAGCCTACAAAAGTTTTGCAATGGTAAAAAGTTATCAAAACATACTTTTTTTTTAAGTTACCCCATTTTAAATTTTCGAGCTTCTCAGATTCGAAATGTGTTCAGTGGGTGTGGATGCAGCAGTGAATGTGCCTGATGCTACACTAATTAGTTTGGGGAGACACCATTGTCTTGTTTACATGTCCTCCGTCTCCAAACTCGTTTGCCACTTGTCACCGTGTGATATTCACATAATTAACTTATTTGATTAATTATTTTATTCATTATGATGGACGGTGGTGATTGCATGTGGCGCAATGGAACATAGGGTTTTGGAATAAAAGATCCCGTTGCATCACATCACAAGGACTTGTTATACACTAGTAAAAGGATATTTTGTTCAGACAATTGCCATTCCCCACTGTTAAGATGGACAAGAAAATAATCAAGTACATGGGTTAAAACCAAGAAACAAGTGAAGTACTCTCCTGCTCTATTTCTTCACTTTTTCTATGGACTATTTATAAAGTTGCAACAACCGGAATCCATAGTTCATTACTCATTGTTAAGTTCACGCAAAGCAAAACAATGCTGTCTTAATTAGCAAATATACAAAGTTAAAGCGAATGTTACAGGTGTAGATATTTTCATAAGATCTGAAAATAAAAGAACTTTCCAACTTCTTTCCAACTAGTTCTAAAACAATGAAATTCAAATGTGCAATATGAAATATTTTGGCAGCACGAGCTCCATAGAAGTTAACCTTAATCAAATGTGTGACATGAATAGCCTTGCAACACATGTTGCATGAGATTCAACTTAAGAATGTAACAGTAAGAGTTCAGAGTTCCACAAATTATGGAACAACAGTATCACCTTTGACATGGCACCATTGGACAGTTAGAAGGAAGCAGATAGCATGAATCTATGCATAAATTAATTGTTTGGTAATATTAACAGATATACCTGCCAATGCACTGTCTGGGTAAAGAACCGGAGAAAGGATGTGTTGGCTGCACCGCATAGAAGACGAAGAAGGCCATCTCTTTCCATATCAGTATGAGGTAGAAAATGAAACGTTATCAAAGGGATGAAAGTATTACCTTGTACTTTTGTAGCCAGCATATCTGAGTTCACTCAGACGCCTACGGCCCAACAGTGCTTCATCGAGTTGACAAATATTGATTCCCATCAAAGGATGAAAAATCTATTTTAGTTAAACGAAAGGATTGATGAAGTTGAGTAACGTGAAACTGGGGAATCATCCAAATTGCACTCCTACTCTTTCCTTTCCCACTTGCTGTATGATAAAGAACAGGTTAGAGTAGCTGTAGTAGTACTTTTGAGACCTAAATCATGAAAGACAAATCAAGCGGTATATATCATTACCAGATGCGGTAATGAACTTTTGACCTGTCTATGATGTATTAACAAATCAAAAAACTTAATTTCAAATCCAAACCATCTCCACTTTGCTCCTGTCATGCAGTTTTATCAAATTAAAGCTTCCCAAACCATTTTCATGGAAAAATAAAATAAATCCAATTTATGCTTTAATTGCTTTAAGTTTCAGCGATAAAGGCCCAAAATGATGACAAACTTACCAGTTATTAGGTAATATTTCCAATACTTACCACAGCCTTGCTTTAAGTTTGAATATCGACGGCCGACAATCAATGTAGTTCTATTTTTTTACAAAATTTCCTGGGATATCACATTTGCGACTTTTTACTATGTCATTGGGATCAACTTGGACCATATCTGGGTGCTCGGAAGCACTAAATATAAACTGATGCAAATATGTACTTCTAAACCTATTCATAATGTCAGGAGAAAAGAAGAGATGGGTGGAAGATTCATTTGGCAAATCTTATAAGAGGTGACCACCGATGTCCACCTATTACATTTACACTTTCATTTGCACCTAGAAGAGGCGAATTAGCTCAACTTCATGCAGTCAGAGTTGCTCGCTTTTTTAGGGGCTAGTCTCTTATTTGACAGGTCGAATGGATATAGCTTAACAGCATAATTTTTTCCCTCTTATACAGAGCTGCCTTTTAAACTTGTTTTCACAACTATATTCTTCAAATCCATTAAGGATTCTTGTTCCATGCACAATGGATTGTCCTCAATGATGTTGCTACATAAATCAGTTATGCCAGTATTCATGTCATGGTTTTCCCCTTTAGCTCGAGTTTTATGATCTCCATATCACCAGTTTAGTTCCATGATTATCCTCTTAGCTCATGCGTTGATCTTCTACCATCTATTGGATTTTCTTTGCTTAGTCTTCCCAGTAGGACGCTGTTAAGTCATTTCCGGATTTACTATCGATCCGTAAGTTCCCTCTTTCTCTGCTTCTACAATTAATTGGTAAAAGAAAACATTCAGATTGGAGCTGCTGAAACCTCTGAAATTTTATCTTGACTATAATCACTACGTCTAGCGACATTTTCCACTTTCCTATGGATTTATTTCCGCCAAACGTTTTACACTCATTTATCCCTACTTTACCAAGGAAATGCAATACTGTAAATTAAAAATTTCCATTTACATCTTTTCTATCATTACTGGTCCTGGAAAAATAATTTAGTACCACGACCAGTTTTCTGCACAAGTGTTCCATGCGCGAATAAGAATTCTGCACACTGCCATCATGATAAGGACAATATGATCTAAAATTTTATATGGATATTTAATGGACCAAAATTAGAATAGAATATGTGTTCAAAATATGCGAAACAGAAATATTGATTTGGTGCCTTAGAAGAAGTGATGAATCAAGCAGCTGGCAGAAGAAGGTGGGGAAAAGAAAAAAAAATTACCTACTTTAGAATAGAATATGTGTTCAAAATATGCGAAACAGAAATATTGATTTGGTGCCTTAGAAGAAGTGATGAATCAAGCAGCTGGCAGAAGAAGGTGGGGAAAAGAAAAAAAAATTACCTACTTTACCAGATGGAAACGAGTCGAACAAGGGGTTCACAAGCAGAAACCCTTATGGCTCACAGCGGGAGCTCGCGGTAGATAAGCTTCAAGCATGATGATGCACGCTGGGGCAAAATGGCGGCGCTGATACATTGAACCCTAACAGTTGACGTCGGGACAAAATAACGCCTCCACCCCAAAACGCTAAAGGCTGAGCGTTTGATGTTGACAGTGGGATTCGAGCCCTACCAATTGACGCCCGGGCAAAAAAATAACGCTTCCACCGCAAAAGGCGAAGAAAAAGCGGTTGTTGTTGACAGTGGGATTCGAACCCACGCCCTTTCGGACCAGAACCTTAATCTGGCGCCTTAGACAAACTCGGCCATGTCAACTTCGGATGACCAGTTTATTTTTTGGTTTTATTTATTTATTTTCATGGTTAACTTTTGACCCCATAACCAATTTCAAAATATTTGCAAGCTAACAGAAAATATATATTGTACTATTCCCACGTCCACCTACACCTAAAAGTGTAAACTACGTTGTGTGCTTGCGAGATATTTACAGTGTGTTACGGATATGGTTTTTATATCAACAGGCTAAATTGAACTGTAAAAAATCATAGTTGCAGATTAATTAGAAAAAAACATTAATTCCACATTCACAGTGGAAGCTGCTTCTGTTAGTTGTGTTGGACTATGTTAACGGACAACTAACCTTTGGAACTTTCGAAATTTCGCGAAAAGACTTGAATGTTTTCTGATCATTTTATGTATTTGTTGTTATCGTTTCTTTGAACTTAGTGGTTAAATAATCTCATCATGTTGTTATATAAGGCAAATATTGTATAATTATTCAATTTTCCGCTATTTATTCCGTCCTTCCATGTAAAATAACCTAATAAGGGTTCGTAATAAATAACATCTTCCTCATCGAAAGTAATAGTTAATCGGAGAACACCATGCATTGGTGGGTAGTGAGGATTCATATCACTATCATGAGATCCTTGATCCTTTCTTGTAACGAGTACAATCGTAATTTTCTTTCTTAATCATATTCATTAAATTTGGCATATTTGCATATATGTCAAAAGCTTTATTGACTCTAATAAAGAGATGGAAGAAGGGTTCGTTATGAAACAAGGACCATGCTAGAATTACGTGTGTGTGTGTGTGTGTGTGTGTGTATCAATACTTAGGCACGTCCGTTGGACATGTACCGGACACTTTCTTCGATTTGTTGCATAGTGCTTGTAAATTTATGGACATATTCATAGAATTATACTGTAAAGGTAGCATTGTTATATAACGACGGTCAAAACAAAAGTTCCTTCTAGCATAAGGCGCACACATATGAGTTGACACACACATCTTTGTAACAAAAGGAATCTATGATGTTACGTGTCTATCAACTCATATATGGACTACATCCTCTAATTTATTTCGTAATATGAGACTTTTTATTCAAACCCATCATTCGTTATTAACAACATGCGAGGCAATCTTAACGGTCTTCCCTTTGACTTGCATCCTACGAGTATCTTTTGTGTGCACTGCATGGCCTAGCTTATAACCTTCGGCTTTGATACCATTGTTATGTAACGATGGTCAGAACAAAGCCCTCTTTCTTTCACATAGGACGCACACATATGAGTTGGCACACACATTCTTGTAACAAAAGGAATCTCTGATGTTATGTGTCTACCAACTCATATATGTACTCCTCTAATTTATTTCGTGGTGTGAGACTTTTTATTCAAACCTGTCATTTCTTGTTAACAACATGCGAGACAATCCTAACAAGCATGCCCTGCATACAAATTGATTCGTTTAGAGAATATGACAAAAAAACATAAATAACATCAGTAACGTCCCCAAGGTAGCAATGTAGTTGGTCTTGCCAGGTAGGGCTAGCATATGTTATCTTTTGGAATAACCGAAGAGAGTTGAAGCCTATGTTATTATAAATAGGAGCTTTAAGTTTTGGTGAAGAGCTTAAATACTGCTAACATTAGTCTGTAGTCAAGTGGTCATTTAGGCCTAGCAATTTTAGATTGAAGATATGTTATGATGCTGGTGATCAGAGGTAGGAGTTAAGATGCACCTTCGAAGTTAAAAATATATTAGCATAAATTATAGAGGCGATCTTCCAACAAGCACGTTTTGTATTTTATATGAACCAAACTTTAGTGACTAACATGCAGATAGTTAAAACACAGCTATCACAATAACCTCGCTACTTTAAATGTATATCCAGAATTTTCCCTGGTACACTTACACATGTTTTGAAAAAAATAGTAATAACAATATCATTAAGCAGGCATAAATGTTAGTCCATATAAGGTTGCAACTTTTAGATCATTTTAATACATATGCTTATAGAAGACATCCTTGTTGGCACACAAAATGGGATTTCATAGCATCAGCCAATAATGTTTCAGCTCATCATCTTTGATACGGTATTCTAGTTTGAGTTTCCACCGCTATTTGACTTGCCAAATTTAATGTACAACGCTATACGGTAAAAAGAAAGGCGGGAAACGAATTTTGTGCGGGAATTAGAAAAGGCTTATTCCTTCGTCGCTTTCTCAATTGAATCTTTTTTGTTTCTTCACCTCCAAAAAACATTAGTTATCGTTATCATCGCCTATAGAAATCTCAATCGCATAATCCTATCATTAACAATCGATTAATGTCGCAATCTCTCTCTAATGCAGTCCATCACAGTCCCTAATCCTTGAACCTAGAGAAGCATCTCCGATATGAACTTCCCTTGGAGGTTTTGTTATATATATTTCATATAATTTTAATTATCATATTGCGTGGTTTACAATTGCTCTGTTATAGACTCTCCATGATTTTGGCATTATTTGTACTATTATGGTCTATCTTTACAGCAGGTTATGTAATTTTGTTTCATAGCAAACAAATTTGCACTACAACAAAATCACCATATTACAACTTTAATTTTACAACGATGCGTAAAGCACAGTTGTAATAAATGTTTTTTTACAACTGTGTAAAACGCACTGTTGTAATAAATATTTTTTACAACTGTGTGATAATCACTGTTGTAATAAACATATATATTACAACTTTTCATTTACTAGTTGTAATAGAGATGCCTAGTGCAAACTTCATGTTTATAATATCTATATTTAATAACTATTTATATTGATATTTAATAATAATATTTAATAATAATAATTAATAATAAACTTGGGAATCAATAATATTTGTCAATTATTATTAAATAATTAATATTAATAAGTAGTAATTTTTTTTAATAGTTAATGTATGTTAACTAGCTACTTTATTAATTAATAGTAACATAAGCTTTTAATAAGTATTACTCTCGATTATAATTAACTAAGTAGAAAATAAGTAAAAGTTAATTAATTAATAATTACTATTAATAAGTAATATTTGATTTGGTAGTAACTATTTCAGCAGTTTTAATAAATATAATTTTGGCAAACTTGTTTGTTCAGCATTTAACAACGTAACCACGCTATAGTTTGTGGCGCTTTTGATAGATTTTTTTTATTTGCATGTAAACTTAATGTTGTAAGTAGTCCCTGGCATTGGTTTTGATCTGCCGGCTTTTGACCATTTTTATTACAAAGTAATATTCAATATTTAGCAATTAAATTAGGGTGCGTCTTTTACAGGTCCCTGTTAAGGTTTTAAATTAGGCTCACATCCGCTCATAGTTTCATATACATTTCCGGTCCCTATTTTTAAACAACTGCCTCCTACAATCAAGGATTCGCTCCCTACTTTCACGTCCAGCCTACTCACTTCGCTCCTTCGCTTTTTACAAAAAAAAAAAAAAAAAAAAAAAAAAAAATGTGCGGCCATGTAATAAAAAAAAAAATCTGAAATCTGGAAATAATCCCAGAAGTCCACGCCAAGAAGAAAAAAAAACTTGCATATATGTATGCTAGTATTGTCAATACTTGCATACATGTATGCAATTATTGCACAAGGTAAATTATCCTATAATTTTGTCTGCATATATGTTGCACACATATGTGCATGTTTCGGATTTAATTGCATACTTGAATGCAAATAAAAATGAACTGAGTTATACTACTATGAAATTTTGCATACATATACGCAAGAAATTGAAATTCTTGCATAACAAAATGCATTTAACTGCATTTTTTGCTGTTTGATTTTATTTTTTACATGTTTTTGATTTTTTTTTAAGTGAATTTATGGTCGAATGAATAATTTATTTAAATAATAATTTTAGTTTTTTTTTAGTTTTTTTTTCATTTATTTCGCAACTTTTGAAAAATAGGGACCTAATTTATAATAAGTTTATCACTGGATGTGAGTCTAATTAAGTTTGCTTTTAGGGATGTGAGCCTAATATTCACTTTTATAAATCGATTGATTTATATGCCAGGTGATGCCAATTTCCCAACTACACTACCCATCAAAACAAATATTGAAACATGGTTCAATAATCAACAACAATCAATCATATCTTTTTATTTGACTGGAAATTTCTATGACGATCAGCAATCAATCAACAACCAATTCAAAAAATTCACACAATTTCAAATACGTCTATAAACATGACCATTCAAGGGAAATTACTTTATTTGGGTCAATCATAACGATTAGTGTTTTTTTCTGAAGTTAAACGACTGTATCATTTCATTTATTGAATCAACAATAAATATATATATATATATATATATATATATATATAACTAACAAACGGTTAATCACTAACAAATCAAAACACAGAAAATAAAAACCCAATTTATATAAGATATAAATGGGAAGAGCTGAGTGGGTTTAACTCACCTTGATCTAGTTTGGTCGTTCAGTCGCTGATTTTTAATTAAATTAAATAGCGTTTAATTTAATTAAAAATTCTTCTTGCTTCCGGTCCTGACTGGTCAAGCTCCATCTCGAAATCCTTGTTTTTACGGTCTCAACGCAACTAACCATGCATAAATCTGATAATGTGTGTTCGAGAAATCATTTAATGAAGTTTTATAAATTAAACTAAATTATAACATGGAATTCCTTTTGAATTTAAAATTGGGCTTTACCTTTTGATCATCGGCCCAAAACACTACCCGACCCGCTTCTCTTTACAAACCCTCCCTTCGATCCTTTCTTTTTCATTAGTTCAGTTACCTCCTAAAAAATTTTCTCAAGGCTGAAAAAACCCTAAATCCCCTTGTCCTTCTTCAGCCAAATCGACGTCGCAACCACTTCTCCAGTCTTCGATCCACCACCATGGCCTCGCAAGCAACCCCTCATCGCCATCACATGGCATCGAGCGAACCAGATCGAGGCCTGGTATTCAACTACGAACGGCTTCAACCGAAAGCTAAGTTTTCTCTTTTACTCGATTTTTAATTGCTGTAATACTTTGTTTTGATTTTTCTTCTCTGGTTTATTTTGTGTTGGTTTGTTTCGAATGGATGAATACATGTCGAGTGATTGCGTGTATATATAGTTGCGGTTTGAACTAGATAGGTTCAACGTCTATCAACAACCACGAATTGTTATTTCAATCAAAATTCGAATATGTCCTTAGATTTTGGTATGGATTTTTGGTATAAGATTTTCAGATCGGTTCGAAATGGATTTTGATTTAACTGGTGAGGTGATAGTGATGTTATGTATTGTTATTTCACCTAAGATTTGAATATGTCCTTGGATTTGGTGTTCGGATTTTAAATATACAAAGAACAGTGATGAGCTTTACTGTTCATACATGTAATTTTACTGTTTGATTTGGCCATACAGATTTTGTTTCCCTCTAGCTTGTGTACTATACCTAGGATCTATGTATGAAGGCACAAAAATCTGGTTTTATCAGCTACACGATGTACTGTTTTTCTTAGCTGTTCATGACATATTCTTAGCTGTTGAGATTTGATGTTATAAAATAATCATTTTCTGAATTTAGTTGCCAACTTAGAAATATGGCTGGTATATTTATTTACTGCATGTATGGTAGACATATACCCTGAAACTTTAAACTTGCACTTAGTATGTTGGGACTCATCTCTCTTTTATTATCATTGCTGAAAGTGGCACGCACCTATGAACATTTGCTTTGAACTGAGCCATATATGTTTTAACTGTATTTTGTTTACATATTTTTCCTGACCATAAGCTTTGGCACTCAACACATCTAAGAATGATAACTTCTCTGTAGTAACTTGTGAATACTTTATATGGAACTGATCTGGTTGATACAAAAATTAGTGAGCTGCTCCTTTTTGGCACAGATGTATCCTGTTTATGTTAACTTACTGACTTGCATGGATGTTTGATTACTGTTGCACTTTTGTGCATATACTGCTTCTTGAATTTAAGCCGACCTTTGCATAGCATTACCGTACCCCTGTTCTCTAGTTTATATGTGTGTTATCCCTGTTATGCTACGCCATTTATATATATACATGTTACAGTTAATATATTTTTCTTTCTGTTCAAGATTTGGTGTATGAATGACTTCAACTTCCCTTTAACCGTGCACCTATATTTTTAGCTGTTTTTATACTACTATACTACAGTTTTTATTTTATTTCTTCAGTTGACATGAATATCAACTAGCTAAATACAATCCTACTCACAGCATATTTGCATGTGTATGTATAATATCCCTCACCATCTGTACTAGTTTAAAAATTTTTTAAGGAAGAATTTGTTCCCAAGGATACATGACTGCCTTTATATATTTGTGTACAATTTATGTATGAGCTAGCTACTTTTGATCCCTGTTTATTATGTGTTTGTTTGTCACCTCTTTACAAATCTGGAACCTCATTTGGTCCTTATGTTGTCGCAAGGAACATGCCAGTCACCCATTTCATGTGTTGCAACCTTTCCCTTACTATCGTGACATTTTGTTTCTTGGCTTGACATGCTTTTTAATGTGTTTTCAGACTCATTTGTATATATTGTCGCATTCAGGCCAGTGTAGTCATATGTCATTTAGTTGTTGCATACACATTGTATAAACTTTCTTGTAGTCACATGTCATTTATTATGTGTCCATTTGCTATGTATACCATTAGGAGTGTTCCTTGTTTACAGTTGATACAAACAGTAACAGTTTAAAAAAAAGAAAGTGTTGTGCCCACATTCCACTGTGTTTTTTTTATACTCTTCATTGCTATCATGAATCACCCTTTTAATGGGTTTTCTTCTTTTTCGTAGATCAAAACCCGATGGATTCGCTGGTCTGGAAAGGGCGAGGCATGCGGACGTTGATTTACAAATGTTGATCTTTTCTTTGTGTTTTGTATTTGAGATTTGTATTGTATAAATAATCTCATGTATTTGTTTGTTTTCTTTGTGTTGTGCATAACCAATAATATGAATACAAATTTTGTTTTGCATTTGCACAAACAAAAATATAAATATATGTTGTCTTCTTGTATTTGATAACTCTCCAGTTTTTATATTATACACATTTTCAGTTTTCATACTCCTGTGACATCCTTATAATGCATGTTTGGATCTGGTTTCTCATATTATATGTTTTTGTTTGGTGGGACATATATAATGTACTCGGGTTCCTCATTTGTTTTGCCCGAACAAGTGGAAATGTTAATGAATATATACATATACACTAAATTCAAACAAACTAAATTTAACGAGAATAAATAAATAAATGTCATTGTATTTACTAAAACAACAACTTCAATTTCATTTAGTATAGTATTCAAACTTGACATTAAAAATTCTAACCTTAAATAATGTTCCATTTATATAAAAATCCTTTAATATAAATAAATTCGATTAAAATCCATTATAATTTCAATATAATATATAAACTGATTTAAATATTATATTTTAAATGGCCGAAAAATCGGGACGTTACATTCTTCCCCCCTTAAAATAATTTCTACCTCGAAATTGCAAAGTAAGAAGAATATTCCAAACCATATTATTTTAAAATCATTACTTTTGAATTATCATCAAAGTAAATTCATATTCTAAAAAATTTCGAGGATTTCGCCAACACCTCCTCTGCATGACTCGATCGATACGACGACAACTACTATTCTGGGCCTCAACTTCTTCGAAAAGAAAAAATTCAAATTCCAAATGGCAATCCACTTTATTTGAATCCCAATTTATTTATCCAATAAATTTTTAAATCCCAATTTATTTAAGTACATTCTATCATTCGTAAATTGATTCCACTTAACCAGGTTTAGTTTCATTTTCATATCTGATTCAATTGGCGAATTGATTTTTCTAATCAATTCAACTTTATTTCCTATTTGAAATTTGATTTCAAATCAAATCAGTCAAAACAACCAATCAACCCACATTAGTATAATATAGGAAATTATTTCTCTTTTCTATATAAAAATATATCTTGGGTAAAATTATTTCGTCTACCCACCTTTAAAAAAACAATATTGTATCCATTCACTAGTTCACTGCTTCTCAGCACTTGAACCAGTCAAATAATGCAATACAAAACATTTTTATATAAAATTTTACAAATACGCTCTCATATATAGACACTCAACTCAATCTAGGGTGCTACTAACCCCATCTTTATTGAGTTACGCCACAGAGCCAAGGTTACTACTCAACCAATAGCTCTGATACCACTGTAACGACCCAGGGATTTCCGGACCCGAAAATCGACATAAATACCCTTATCATGACTTATGCCAACCTTCCAAACACCGAAAAACACTGGAACGTTTATTGAAAGAAATTAGAGGGTGAGATAAGAAAGAAAGTTAGAATAGAAGAAAAAGAAGAACCAACATAACATAGAGTCTCACATCGAAGCGGAACAAAATATAATACAGAAGTAAATATTTATTTGAGAGCCTTTGAAAATACTTACAATATTAGAGTACATCAACATCTCTGGACAGTTATAGTAATATGTCCTCATATACATAGCGGAATAAATACTAGATATCATATGTCTGAACATCTTCAGCTCGTCTTTGGACATCTCAGTACCTGATAACCTACACCTGTACATCCCGGGCTAACCCGAGCATTTACAAAACACCGGGTCATTCTGGTGGACCAGAGTGAGAAAAACTCGCACAACATTAAGGCATCACACAAGTTGATTTTAAAGTTAAAATCCTTTCGAAAGAAAAGATAATCGTAAGACCAAATCCACACATAAACACGGACGGTTTTTACCTTACGATAACCCAAAACAGTTTTAAAAATCAATATCTTTTCTGATATTATAATAGTGTCTAAATATAAGTAAATATCAATCTAGTGGAACTCTTGCATTTCACGCTCCACATATATAGTATACAATCAAAACCGCGGGCGCTTATTGGAGATTGGATTCCAACTGTGACAAGCTATGGGACCACCCGCCGATAGTGTATCTCTAGAGTCGAATATACTAGGTTTAACAAGAACGTCTTGCAACCCGGCCCTCACATGACCGACCACTCATTTCGCTTGAGTGTATCGAATGTATATCACCAACGGTTGGACTCAAACCACCGTTTCCCGATAAGGGACAGCATCAAAATAGATTTAAGAATGAAATGGATTTTCTCTAGATAGGTGATTATACACACTAATGGGAGCGACCCACATAGCCATGCTGCCTGCCCTATTTCTGTCAAATCCCGGTTAGTGAGGCTTGAGGTTATAGAACATTTGATCGCCATTCACTTTGAATGCCACATCATCCGATCAGTCAAGTCACTAATTGACGTCCACAAATATACTCTGGGTATAAAAGAAGTGCCCCTCTTTGCCACCACGCGGTATATTTGTAAAATTCAACGTACGTGGTTTCAGGAAATACTCTGTCAGACATTCGTCCATACAAGTCATCTAGGAATAGGATGAACCGAAGGTACTCTCCTACTGCATCCAACATAGGAATCACCCCATATATCAGTAGCGATCGTCCTTGCAATCCACATATTCCAACCACAATAGAACCCCGGTATATCTCCGGGTCGAATCAGAGATTGTAAGAGGTTCTTCCGCTTTATGAAGATCTATGGTCTTCACATGCTCCATCTCGATCGTCGCCCGATATCTTCTATAAATTTCGTATTTTGTTGGTTAGAATGGTTTTCGAATATATATTCGATCACGGTCTTTCCATACCAACAATCGTAAGGGTCAAACTTTATAGTAGATTATTTAACTATCAAGTAAACATCCATGAAAATCACAAAAATAGATTCACTGGTTTAGTACTCAGCATCACTTAGCTTTTAAAATTTATCACCCAATCTCCTTTTAATTTCGTTACTAGGGAAAATATCCTCTCATATCATTTCCTTTACTTTGGAAATCTTATCATACACTCTCGCCATTACCAACTAGTATCATCTTTGGATAGTCCCGAAGTCGTTCAAGTTGGGGTATTTTAATTACCTCTCAGACCTTGATCAACAAAGTTCTTATCTTCAGATAAATACGAGTTGTAATTCAAGAATCGATATTAAATCTTATATCAAACACATCTCACCAGTTTAAAATCTGGCTTTACATTTCTACTTATCTTTTTGGAAGTTTCTCTTTATAATCAATATCGCTTAATTAAATAATTTCTTACTAAACATCATTTTTATAAATCCTCGACTTATTTAAATAACTTTGTCTTCATAACCGAATTGTTATTACAATCCCATTTCCAACCCTTTTACTAATGCTCGAATTTAATCTCTTTTCCCAATCCCTTTTTCTTTTAAATTCTAATGGTTTAACTCAATTCCATCATTAAGTATTTCCAATTCAAAAATGACGTTTAAACTCATATTCCACTTATAAACCTTGTTTTAACATTTCAGGTTTAATATAAACCCTTTTTACCTCTTTACCTCCCTTTACTTAATTCAAACATTAAGAAAAAAATTTCATTTAAGCTATCGTATCCATTTAGAACTCTTTATTACTTGATTAAAAACTCGAGTTCAAAATATTAAACGCATCCATAGCTTCTTTTCAATACTTAACTATATTTCATTTCAACTTGGTTACTTAAATGTATTACATTTAAGAAGGGATTATTTAACTCAACATTAATCATTTGCAAATAAATTAACTCCTTTATTTACTAGAATAATAAATCTCCTTTTTAAATTCTTACTAAGCGTAACCAAACTTTTCATTAAGTTATTTCACCAATTTAAAGTCTAACTTGGTTTAAATGGTCGACACAAAACATGATTACTCTTTTAGCCAACTCTATTTAATTCCTCCTTTAAATTAATTAAAATATAATTTATTTAATCGTTCACCATTAATAAAATACTTAACCGCTAGGTTATTCCCTGATCTTCGCTTATAACTCTTATCAACATAAGAATTTGTTTTATAAAACAAATTTCATAATTTCTTTTAAACTTTAAATAATTGATATTTTTCCTTTTTAAAAAAAAACTTTCAATGTAATAACTCTCAAAACCTATTTCCGTTATAAAATATAATTATAACTTAAATATTATCGATCCACTGTCGATAAAACCCATATTTTATAAATAGATTGATTTATATGCCAAGTGATGCCAATTTCCCAACAACACTACCCATCAAAACAAATATTGAAACATGGTTCAATAATCAACAAAAATCAATCATTTCTTTTTATTTGACTGGAAATTTCTATGACGGCGAGCAATCAATCAACAGCTAACTCAAACAATCCACACAATTTCAAATACGTCTATAAACGTGACCAATCAAGGGAAATTACTTTGGGTCAATCATAACGATTAGTGTTTTTTTCTGAAGTTAAACGACCATTTCATTTCATTTATTGAATCAACAATAAATATATATATAACTAACAAACGGTTAATCACCAACAAATCAGAACACAGAAAATAAAAACCCAACTTATATAAGATATAAATGGGAAGAGCTGAGTGAGTTTAACTCACCTTGATCTAGTTTGTTCGTTCAATCGCTGATTTTTAATTAAATTAAACAGCGTTTAATTTAATTAAAAATTCTTCTTGCTTTCGGTCCTGACTGGTCAAGCTCCATCTAGAAATCCTTGTTTTTACGGTCTCAACGCAACTGACCGTGCGTAAATCTAATAACGTGTGTTCGAGAAATCATTTAAACAAGTTTTATAAATTAAATTATAACATGGAATTCATTTTGAATTAAAAATTAGGCTTTACCTTTTGATCATCAGCCCAAAACACTACCCGACCCGCTTCCCTTTACAAACCCTCCCTTCGATCCTTTCTTTTTCATTTGTTCAGCCGCCTCCTCAAAAATTTGCTCAAGGCTGAAAAACCCTAAATCCCCTTGTCCTTCTTCAGCTAAATCGACGTCGCAACCACTTCTCCAGTCTTCGATCCACCTCCATGGCCTCGCGAGCAACCCCCTATCGCCATCACGTGGCATCGAGCAACCAGATCGAGGCTTGGTCTTCAACTGCAAACGGCATCAACCAAAAGCTAAGTTTTCTCTTTTACTCGATTTTTAATTGTTGTAATACTTTGTTTTGATTTTTCTTCTCTGGTTTATTTTGTGTTGGTTTGTTTCGAATGGATGAAAACATGTCAAGTGATTGCGTGTATATATAGTTGCGGTTTGAACTAGATAGGTTCAACGTCTATCAACAGCCACGAATTGTTATTTCAATCAAAATTCGAATCTGTCCTTAGATTTTGGTTCGAATATTTGGTATAGGATTTTTAGATCGGTTCGAAATGGATTTTGATTTAACTGGTTAGGTGATAGTGATGTTATGTATTGTTATTTCACCCAAGATTTGAACATTTCCTTGGATTTGGTGTTCGGATTTTAAATCTACAAAGAACAGTGATGAACTTTACTGTTTGATTCGGGCATACAGATTTTGTTTCTCTCTAGCTTGTGTACTATACCTAGGATCTATGTATAAATGCACAAAAATCTGGTTTTATCAGCTACATGATGTATTGTTTTTCTTAGTTGTTCATGACATATTCTTAGCTGTTGAGATTTGATGTTATAAAATAATCATTTTCTGAATTTAGTTGCCAACTTAGAAATATGGCTGGTATATTTATTTACTGCATGTATAGTGGACATATACCCTGAAACATTAAACTTGCACTTAGTATGTTGGGACTCATCTCTCTTTTATTATCATTGCTGAAAGTGGCACGCACCTATGAACATTTGCTTTGAACTGAGCCATATATGTTTTAACTATATTTTGTTTACATATTTTTCCCGATCATAAGCTTTGGCACTCAACACATCTAAGAATGATAACTTCTCTGTAGTAACTTGTGAATACTTTATATGGAACTGATCTGGTTGATAAAAAAATTAGTGAGCTGCTTCTTTTTAGCACAGATGTATCATGTTTATGTTAACTTACTGACTTGCATGTATGTTTGATTACTGTTGCACTTTTGTGCATATACTGCTTCTTGAATTTAAGCCGACCTTTGCATAGCATTACCGTAACCCTGTTCTCTAGTTTATATGTGTGTTATCCCTATTATGCTACGCCATTTATATATATACATGTTACAGTTAATATATTTTTGTTTCTGTTCAAGATTTGGTGTATGAATGACTTCAACTTCCCTTTAGCCGTGCACATATAATTTTTAGCTGTTTTTATACTACTATACTACAGTTTTTATTTTATTTCTTCGGTTGACATGAATATCAACTAGCTAAATACAATCCTACTCACAACGTATTTGCATGTGTATGTATAATATCCCTCACCATCCGTACTAGTTTAAATGTTTTTTTTAAGGGAGAATTTGTTCCCAAGGATACACGACTGTTGTTATATATTGTGTACAATTTATGTATGAGCTAGCTACTTTTGATCCCTGTTTATTATGTGTTTGTTTGTCACCTCTTTACAAATCTGGAACCTCATTTGGTCCTTATGCTGTCGCAAGAAACATGCCAGTCACCCATTTCATGTGTTGCAACCTTTCCCTTACTATCGTGACATTTTGTTTCTTGGCTTGACATGCTTTTCAATGTGTTTTCAGGCTCATTTGTATATACTGTCGCATTCAGGATAGTGTAGTCATATGTCATTTAGTTGTTGCATACACATTGTATAAACCTTCTTATTGTCATATGTCATTTATTATGTGTCCATTTGCTGTGTATACCATTAGGAGTGTTCCTTGTTTACAGTTGATACAAACAGGAACAATTTAAAAAAAAGAAAGTGTTGCGCCCACATTCCACTGTGTTTTTTTTTAATAATTTTCATTGCTGTCATGAATCACCCTTTTAATGGGTTTTCTTCTTTTTCACAGATCAAAACCCGATGGATTCGCTGGTCTGGAATGGGCGAGGCATGCAGACGTTGATTTACAAATGTTGATCTTTCTTTGTGTTTTGTATTCGAGATTTGTATTGTATAAATAATCTCATGTATTTGTTTGTTTTTCTTTGTGTTGTGCATAACCAATAATATGAATACAAATTTTGTTTTGCATTTGCACAAACAAAAATATAAATATATGTTGTCTTCTTGTATTTGATCACTCTCCAGTTTTTATATTATACACATTTTCAGTTTTCATACTCCTGTGACATCTTTATAATGCATGTTTGGTTCTGGTTTCTCATATTATACGTTTTTGTTTGGTGGGACATATATAATGTACTCGGGTTCCTCATTTGTTTTGCCCAAACAAGTGGAAATGTTAATGAATATATACATATACACTAAATTCAAACAAACTAAATTTAACGAGAATAAATAAATAAATGTCATTGTATTTACTAAAACAACAACTTCAATTTCATTTAGTATAGTATTCAAACTTGACATTAAAAATTCTAATTTTAAATAATATTCCATTTATATAAAAATCCTTTAATATAAATAAATTCAATTAAAATCCATTATAATTTCAATATAATATATAAACTGATTTAAATATTATATTTTAAATGGCTGAAAAATCCGGGACGTTACAAACACACTATGTGGAAATGATAGAGTAGATACCCAATGTTTATGTATTGCACTGAAAAGTTGGTGACGCAGCATGATAGAGTAGATAGCAAGTTGACAACACTTAGTGGATGATGCAATGTGTTGTTGCCTTGAATTGGAAGACATATGATGGACCTTAAGGATGTGAATAAGGGGAATTTGATACTGGAGTGGTGAGTTTAGCACGTGATCTAATGTGGACTATTGTAGAAATGATGTTGGCCATTAGTGATGTGGAAATGATGCAGTTGTAGTGTGCTATTATTTGAGGTAGGAAGGCAAGCATTGATATACATTTGTATAGTCCAAGAGTAAATAAGCTTAGCCTTAGTACAAGAGGTGAAATGCTTTGATTTGCTAATGAATCGATGGCTCTGAGAAAATTTGTTGGTTGCATAATTATATGTATATACACTAAATACAACCATTGATATAGCACAATTATAAATTTATATGATTACCAGTTTGTTAAATTTGTGGTGACTTATGAATTATGTTGATGATTATCGTGATTGCGCCAAGTTTACTTTTTCTTTTTCTTTTTCTAATCATGACACAGTTTATTTAGCTTAATGGCAACCCAAAAATGTTAGCTGATGCCTGTCTATTGAGCAACATATGTTTCAGCATAACATAGCAGTCAAAATGGATCCTTATAACCTATAAATTATTGATAGAATACCTTTCTTCATCCGTGTGGCCCACATACTTTGCTTAGTGATTAAATTCCAATTTAACTTAATACTGTTGTAACTGTTGTGATTAATCCGATCCGAGACCACTCGAATCCGATATTTAAACCACAAAGCGCTAGTAGAAGACTAGACCGTTGTTAGATTTGCAAAAACAACCAAAGCAATAACTCTAGCCACAAATAAAGATCAACCAATCACGAACAATCCAAATCTCAATCTTAAGCAAGAAACTAATGATAAAGTAGCAAAAATAAATCACACAAGGATTTATAGTGGTTCCACTAACATCTTGTTAGTGTACATCCACTTTGGAGAGAGAATTTTATTACCATGATGAAAGGAATACAAGAGATTGATCCAATGATCGCTATATTTCAATATAGAAAAGAGTTTGAGGAGAATAGAATTGAAGAATTGGAATTAGGTTATAAACCCTAATTCACCCTTGAGAATAAACCCTTGATCCCAAATCAAGTTTCCCAAGCTCTCCCTAATTCACATCAGAAAATAGCTTATATAGAGGTTGGCCAGTTACCCAAATTGCCCCCGAATTAGCCACAAATCTGCTTGCTAATTTCCAGGCCGAAAATAGCCCAATACCCGATCAGACGTCTATCGAAAACCTTGACAGACGTCTGTCCACTTCAGAGAATTAATTGGGCACGACCATTCAGCACAGACGTCTGCCAGGGATATGACAGACGTCTGTCTGAACTCTTGGGAAACCAATTCCCTGCAGTCAGACGTCTGTCACTCCCTATGACAGACGTTTGTCCCTATTCCCAACTGATAGCAAACATCTTCCAGCTCATAACTCCTACATACGAGCTCCGATTTGTGAACAGTCACTTCTGACTCGAAGCTATCTTCATCCTCTTCAATCTAACATATAGTATCACATACTTTAACAAACACTAGCTATAGTTCTTAAGTTTGACAATCTTGTAAGACCAATTCCACCTTCTTTTTATGGCCTACATGTTGTTTCCCTTGACGTCTTTTGTGTTTTATCTCTCCAAAAGAAATTAAAGGATAACCTCTCTATTTTTCTTCTAATTGATGAAGGGAGATGATAGATTAATAACTAGTACAACACCAAAGAAGTAATAACACTTCGTCTTAATTGTGTGCATCCTGCAGCTATGAGTAATTAGTTGTCGCAATTCTGTAATTTTTGTATTACTCATTGTAACAGAGGTAAGTAGTTTGCCACACTGAATAGTCACTGAAAGAGGGAACCTGTGTATTTTTTTGGAGTTTATCGTCGTGCATTTGTAGTTTTATTTAAAACTGTGGATTTAAAGTACACCTTGGGCTTGAGTTGATTAATGCGTAGACCCATGGCATGCTTCAAAGTTTAAAATATATTAGAATAACATCAACATTTTCAGAAGTTGCATCTAAAATTATCATGTCATTTGCAAAGAGGTGTGTAGGTTGCATCTTAGAAATCGGCATTAGTTGACCGTTGATGACCCTTTTCCATTAGTACTGAAAAGTATGTATGTGTACACACATATGTATTACAAAGTCGGTTTTCTCACCGGTATGCGGTTATACTAGTAGCTTGTTTTAAAATTACACGATGTTGATAGATTTTTTAAGGCTAGCATGCCTAGGATTAAGGAGAAGGCTTAAACAAAAAAATAATGTCAAAAGAACATGTAAAACATGTCAATCCCATTTATGACTTTTACGGCTAATAAAACTAACATTTTATTAGCCTGAAGTTATGGTGTTGACAATTATAAAAATGTAATTTCTCAGTATTTGTGTTCTAACAATTATGAGACATAACTTTTGGTAAATTAACAAACAAAGATGCAAAAATATTCATGATCATATATACAAAAGCTAATAAAGTTACATGTTATTGGCCTAAAATTATGGTATTGATAAATATTGCAAAGTCGTAATGAAGTTAACATTTTCTTACCCGTTAGGAGAGTTTGATTTTGTTCCCAAGTTATCAAACTATGTATTTATCAGTTTCTAATTAAATTACTGTTATAAGTCAAGTTTCAAAATACGTTATCTTTTTTTTATCGTAGTTACAACAATTTGCAAAAAATTCTTAATGGTAGCATGAAAAATGTGAGATAAGAAATGCTAATACCACATTTTGGCACTATAATCAATATAAATATTATTATTTATAAGCATACGATAGCATACAGCAGTACCTATTTCATGTTCTATGTAATTTTTTCGGGGTCTTTTTCTAACTTTCTCAGCCCACTGCTCCTAAGATAAGCAGGTGTTTTGTTCATTCTTCTCCTTTATACTTAAAAAATGAATAATATCTTTAGAAGCTTCTACAGGAACAAAAAAAATATGAGGATTGAACAACCAATTAATTGAAACTATGCCTGATCAAGAATAACATTTAACTTTTTGGAAAATAAAATATAGTGCAATGACAAAAAATTACTCGATGTAAGCTCTGATTGACAGTCTTCGCTTGTTTCACCCATGGAAAATTCTCAATAGCTGCAATGAATTATCAGTTTCAACTTAAGCTTTTTACATTGAATTATTAAGTCTTTTGTTTTTATTTTAGTTGTAATTTGTAACTTACTGGGAATTGGCAGAAAATTGTTATTCTCAAAGTTGCTTTTCAAACATCACTATAGTGTCTATCACAAATCTACCAGGTACAGAATGGAATCTACAGAAAGTGATCTTCCATTACCAACAAAGGTTTCTCGGTAACTTCTTCCATCTGCATGCAAACATAGCTCCCCTTTGTTGATTTTTGTAAATGAATTATGGAATAAGATCAGAAACTAAGAGACATTGACACTTCAGATATCTACCCTTTGAATTCATTGCTTTTTATCAGAATTCGGGTATGCAGTGAAAATCACACAACATACTTAGCACTTGATATCACCATTTCATTTATTTATTTCTCTTATTTTGAAATTTTGAGCTATGCAATCAAAACCTCAAAGAAGGCCATCTAACATTCCGCATGATAACTCACAATCAATGCCACATTCTAGGATTTGTTTCACACAAAAGCGCATTAGTGGTATATTTATCACTTACACAAAAATATTTGCATGTGCCAGTTGGATACATGTTGTCGTTTATTGAATTACCGAAGTTTGCTGATAGGTCAAAGCTTTTGTTTGTAATAAAGGTAGGTTTACTATAAAATTTTGATTATTGCCATAATGTGATAAATGGATAAATTACAGTATTTCTAAGTTGATTTGAAAAAAAATTTAAAACTATGAGTAATTGATCACTTGCTAACTCTACACAAACAGGGCTGGTTTAAAAACAATGGTTTCCCCAGGAAGCTTGTAGATAAAAAGTAAAATAAAGAATAAAAAGGTTGATTATCCTGATCTCATTGCCTCATGAAAGACGAATAATTGCAAAACCAACTAAGCTAATACATCACCATCTAATATTGTTTATCAAAAATAATTTAATTATGAGTTACCAAACTTTAAAGGTCCTTTCCCTGCCTATTATTTCTTAGACAAATGAAACATCATGCATCTTCTCGATTTTAGATATTCTTGTAACCTTTTGGTGGTTTAATAAAAGTTTTGTTTTGGTGGAATTACTTTGTCATTATTTTTTGTTCACTTTTTATCTCTTATCTAATTGAGTAGAGATCCTAGGAAAATTTCTAACCGTTGGTATCAAAGCCTATACACAATTTTTTTTAAGACAGTTTGGCTGTGAAGAAGATAAATGCAGAGAAACTTAATGGAAGAAATTGGGGGTTATAGAAAGCGAAGATAGAAGACTATCTCTATCTTAATGATCCTCACCAACCCTTGGAAAATAATGGGGAGAAGCCAAACGATATAACTGAGGCAAAGCAGGAAATTTTGCACGTTATCGCTCCGTTCATTCCCTCTGGGGATTTTATCTCCGGGCCTAGTATATTAATTAGAGGCGACTGAAAGTGTTGGGTGGCATATCAATGATCTCTAAGGGAGATTCATCAGTCGCAGCACTCGTCTCAAAGTGCTTAGTCGAATTTGGGTCTCCGAGCTAGGAAGGCTGCAACGAATATTAGGTGTTTTTTTGGAGAATTTGGTATTTTAGATTGTTGCTAATGAAATATCTACTTATGTGATCTGGAAAAAGTTTAAAGGAATCTGTGCAAAGAACTCTGCACTTAATAAGGCACATCTTATGAGAAGATTGATGAATCTCAAGCTTAAAGAAAATGATTCAATTAGAGAGAATCTTAATGATTTTGAGGTAATTGTAAACAAATTGGTAGCCATAAATTATAAGATAATTGATGAGACACATGCTTTGATGTTGATGATTTCATTACCGAAGAGTTGGAAAACACTTGTGGTTGCATTGAATAACTCAAATTCAGATGGCGTTATTTAAAGGGGGTCAGTGGTTAGTAGCTTGCTTAATGAGGAGAATGAGGAAACACGGAGGATGAATCTAATTGAAGAAATAGACAAGGTAGAAAGAGAAAGTAGAAATCCATTTAAAGAGGCCAATTTTACTAGGAAATGTAGTCGTTTAAATACATAGAGATGATCAAATAACTCAAACGTAAAAAGGAATTTCATTTGTTATTACTATGAAAAACCCGATCATCAACTAAGATTTTGCAAAAAAACTTAAAAAAGATAAAGAAAGAATAAAAGCATTAGAGAAAGACAAAGTTAAGTTGATGAAAGCAACAGAGAAAAGTAAATTTTGGAGAAGATCTTGATGATAATGTCCTATGTGTGGATAAAGACAAAAGTAAAGACTGGGTACTTGATTCAGGCGCTCGTTTCCACATATGCAATCAAAGGGAAGCATTTATTGATTACGAAGAACAAACTGATAAAATGGAATCTGCAGATGGTGGAGATTGGCATGTTAAAGGCATAAGTTCGGTTTGGTTAAAGATAAATGATGAAGGGTGGTGAAGCTAACAGGAGTTAGGTACATCTCAGAAATTAAGGAGAACCTTGCTTCAGTAGGACAGTTAAAACAAAAATGGCTGTAACTTTTCGACTAGAGGTGGTGTCAAAAGGTTTGGAGAGGTAATAAGGAGCTTCTGCGCAAAATGGGGAAATAATAACATATATAAATTGCTTGGGAAAATAGTAGAGAATGAAGGAACTTCTCAAAGTGGTTATGAAAATTGAAAATTTTCAAAATCAAGGTGGAGCCAGCAACAAAAAGCTATAAAGACCACGTGGAGGCCATTGTGGTATTACGAACAGTTTTGATTTACTGATGACATGGATGTCTGGAGCATGCATTTTTTTATAGTGATCTGAAGGTTATTCATTTTTAGAATGACGATATTTGTTTCCATGATATTATTGGATACTGTTTTGAAGCTGGGGTTCTAGGTGGAGCTTGGATGACTTATATGGAATATAATATCAAGGTGTAGATTGCTAGGTTTTGGTGTTACAACATTTCATATTTATGTAGGTCTTGGATATATTTGAGTCGATATGGAATCATGACTCAAATTCATTGCCTATTTTATAGGTTTCTTAGATTTTAAAGATTGATTGATTGCATCTTTTAAAAATTTGGTAGGTTTTATAGAGTGATTAGTTGCCTCTTTTATTGCATTAGAAAAGGAAACAAAGTATCTGTATGGAAGACTTATGGAATTATTCAATGGCTTCTTAAAGAATATTTTTGTCAATCTTATTAAAATAGGCACTATATTGTTCATTATATGTGTGGGAGAAAAAGTTATTTCTCTTTACGTTTTAGATTTAAGTAATCTTCTCATTTTTAGATATTCTTGTAATCTTTTGGTGGTTTAATAAAAGTTTTGTTTTGGTGGAACTATTTTTTCTTCACTTTCTTATCTCTTCTAAAATCTAATTATGTGGATGTGATGACAACCCATAACTCCTTTACTTAACAAGAGGAATAGTGCACTGAAATATGTGTCAGGCAGCTATGGACGATCATTAAGGTCAGTTAACACAAGAGGAACCTATCGTATAACTCACAGCGCAAGGATATAATATAATAGAACATATACGACAGGCTATAATAATGAAGCATATGTGAGCAGAAACTTGAACTTTCATAACAACCAGAAAGAATATCCATACATCTTTGGATTACAACATAAGTATATGTACAAAATGGCCCCATTACAACACTCAGAGAAAAACATCAAGCAGCGGAAGAGACAAATACTAGATAGTAGAAAACAATACGTTAGCCTCCTGCTCCTCATCGCACAATAACATCGTCCTCATCAAGGTATCACCTGTCACCTGCCACCTAGTCTACCCATCCACAACACAATGGATGAAAAACCTAAGGTAATAAGTGGAAACATAAAACCTTGAGCCAAACAACAGTTTTAATAAACGATAAAATAGCTATCTAACATCATCTGAAACACCCCACCTCCGTTAGGGTCACTCTCAAAGGGAATGCCCTAATTTTGGTGGAGGTTTATAAGTATAAGTCACAGATACACAAGACAGATATAAATACACATATTTTTGAACAGCGGAAAACAACAGCACTTTTATTCCATCAAAATACGTGTTTACACAAACCATGCCATAATTGTCTTAAAATACTTCCAAAAACCATTACATTTTCATAACTGTCTTGATTTCATAACTTAAAGAAGCATAAAAACAAAAGTAAACTGCATAAGTTCTCATAGTTGCAATCCAAAGCCATAGTCCAAAACGAAAGAGATCCAAGCAATACATTCTTTCTCTTCAAGCTGGATGTGAAAACTGGTCAAGTTGCGGTATTCCCTCCCTGTGGACCTGGGGGGGGGAACGAAAGAAAAGTAGAGTCAGACATAAAGCCTGAGTAAGTCTAGGACTATTCAGTCTATGAATAAATAATTGGGCATGATAAGTATAAACTGGAAATGGGAAAGCACTATAAACTAGGTTAAGTTGTCTAGAGTCGAATATACTATCGTACCCCATATTAATCTCTACACCCCTATAAACTAGTTCCCAACAGGCACCCCAAAATCAGGGTGAAGTGATCCATTTCAAATGATCGGCTCCTACTCGCATAGTTACATGTGTCTTACGGCCCCCGATGTTGTAGTTACCTATGCTGGTCCCACCATGGGGTGTATCAAGTCCCATGGTAGCGGCCCGACACAATTCTAGAATGCACAGGTATACTACTGGTGCCCAGTGCCTTATTTTTCTATGCCGGAGTGTGTGCACGCCCGCACCCCGTTAGAACCTACACTGCTGCACCACTGCCGTCGATTTGACCTTTTACAGTCAGCCCAGTAATCGTGCTTCACCGTGCCTAGTTCAGGGTATCCTGATACACCTTGTAGGGTTACTGCTGAAAAGGGTCCCCCGCTACTAGGTTTTCTATTTCTAGCCAACATGCTAAGTTGGTTAAGTGTTTTGTAAACCTAACCCCCAATCAGTCTGTATAGTTTAGCATGTTCCATTTTGATTAAGTATTAATTCAATTTACTTAATCCTATCAATCCTGACTCAGCCTTAATTGTCTTATTAAAGCCTCGACCTCTCACATTAGACAGGTATTGTTGTGACTGCCTGTTGCCGATTGGTTCCGGGCAGTCTTACGTCACAACTCAGTCTAATCTCGGGTCTTTATTGGGCTCAATGTTTAACCACCTACATTGGATAGGTATTGTTGTGACTACTGGACAGCCGGGCGGTTCCGGACAGGTTTACATCACAACTCAATCCAACCTCGGGTTAAACACATCGTATTTTCTAAATTTACATATTTTGTCTCTTTTCTTTTTATATGTAAATATTTGCGGCCCATTATTCAAATTCATCTTTATTGGGTAAAATTAATTTATACCCCTTAATTGTTTTCAAGGTCGTTGGCATGCGTCAAACATGCCAACACATATGTTTATATTTTTAACCCAACGTCATTACCCCCGTCCTTACGTTTGCTATAATATAACATATGTTGGGTTTAACATTTAAACCCAACTTAGCCACATGAAAAAGGGGAGGCTTAGAACATGGTGTTTATATATATTCTAAGTAACATCAAGAAGGGAGTGTGAACGCATGAACTTGCAACATAACGATCTAATTAATATAAATTAGGCACTTGTAAACTTGCATTGTAATAGCATATAATCTTGACATGAAACATACCTAACATGAATCATGGGTTTAATCTAGTCATGCAAACTTGCATTTAAAATGTAAATCTAACTTAATTATGTGTCGCATATATTATCATATGATTTTGATAACAACATAGGCCTAAAACATATTTTGTTTGGGCATAAAGTTAAACATAAACTAGCCATGTTCATAAAGTCAACACAAGTTCACAAAGACGCTTACTTTTGTCACTAATACAAAAGTATGGTTTTACACTTGAATCATGATGCCAATTCCAACATAAATTCATATGAGTCATAATACCCAAATGGATCCAACTACACTAAAAGTGATTATAAAAATATACATCATGTTGGCATAATAGTGAACCATATACTTGCATGAATCTCAAATAAACTACCACAAACATATAGTCGTTAAATTTCAACATGAATCATATACTTGCAATTATCCAATAGGTGTTGTAATAAACTACCACAAACATATAGTTGTTAACTTTCAACATGAATCACATACTTGCAAATATCCAATAGGTCTAACATCGTTATACCACAACATCCCAAATCGATTAGAATCATAGCAACATACAATTATGAATTATTATCACCACAAATTAAGTACAATTCTATTTCTCATTTTACACAAATCAAAACACAATTATTCATTCACATCGGAATAGCACTCAACTTACAACGTATGATGAATCTTCAATTCAGGAATCTGAATTCTGAATTTGGAGATGCTATCCTTTGTTGTAGGCGTTGTTTTGATTTAGTTGTCGTTGCTTTAAGCTTTTGAATTGTCTCCTAATCGTCTCTCAATTTTGACGGCTACTCCTAGTCTTTCCTCAGCAGCATGACGGTCTCATTCTCATTTTTATTTGTATGAATTAGGTGGAGTCTTAGGTCCTTTTTATAGAGTTTGTGAATTGATTAGAACTGTCGATGGAGCTTGGATTAATATTAGCCGTTCGTTTGAAGGAGAGACCAATCAGGAGCTGACACCTAGCCCTAGTGACAAGGCAAGGCTCAGAAATTCGGCCAAGCACAGACCAGGCCAACTAGGGAGGGCTGGGTTCGACCTGGCTCAGGGGCCAGGTCGACTCCGTAGTCGACCCTCATGTCGACTTGGTAGTCGACCTGGGTGCCCCAGGTCGACTACCCAGTCGACCTGGGTGCCTTGGGCGGGAAAATTTCCGCCCTGCCCAATCTGGCTCGATTTTTGAAATTTGAATTGGTTTTCTGAGCTGTTTCTGTCTGTTTGAATTTTAAACTGAATTCTAAAACTTCCGGAGGCCATATCTTCTTCATACGGAGTCCGTTTTACGCAAATTCGGACTCTATCCCAAGCAGAATTCCGAGACGAACGCAATGGCGTATCCCGTTTCCCTTAATTCTTTGATTTGAAATTAATTCTACTTTAATTTGTGAATTTCACTGTTATAGAATACACGGGGTGTTACATTCTCCTCCACTTAAAAGGATTTCGTCCCCGAAATCTTCAAGTTCAGGAAGAACGTATATCCTAACATCCAAACGTCAATCTACTCATCCATCAAACACGAGCATCCATTGTCCTTAAAAGACTTCTAATGCTTCATGATCATATGCGAAGTGTGTGTACATGTACTTATCTAATGCAAAATCAGTCGGCCTACTGATTCAGTTGACCTCCTTAATGCAAATTATGTAAGTGTCATGAATCCATTATGTATGCAAATTTTCCTATTCATGATTCTACATGAGTGCACAATCATTCATATAAATGCAACATCCATATGACAACACATTAAACTTCAACCATATAAGAATGTAAATACATATATGCATATGCAATATGAAGTGACTGAGCCGATCTAAAACCTAGATTTTGTGTGTATATGCAACCACGAGCAACCACTAGCAATCACTTGCAACCATCATCCATAACATGTTTCAATTACATGTTTTCATCCAAAGGGTTTCTACCTAAAAGATAAGGTCGAGGAGATATACCTAAAAAGATAGATAAAAGCGCAACTTAAGGAAAAAGAAAGATCAAAGATGTACCCTCGAAAAGAAAAGGGTATGCTGCACGTATTCTAGCTCCAGTTTCCCAAGTTGCGTCTTCCTCGGCGTCGCTCCACTGAACTTTGAAGAGCTTGACTTCGCGGTTGCGTAGCTTTTTCACTTCCGTTCCTAATATGCGGGTTGGAACTTTCCTCACGGTTGCTTCGCGTTCCACTTCAGCTTCTTCTAGGATGTTTGGCTCTACCACTTCAGCAGATTCATGTAGACATTTTCGGAGGTGCGAAACTTGGAAAACGTTGTGAACTCCGGCCAGTTTTTCGGGTAGCTCTAATCTATAGGCCATTTTCCCAATTTTCTCGATGATAGGAAATGGCTCTACGAACCTTGGTGCTAGCTTTCCTGTGGTTCCAAAACGAACAACGTTCCTTAGCGGAGATACCTTAAGAGAAACTCTGTCCCCAACCTCAAATTCAAGGTCGGTCCTCCTCTTGTCGGCGTAGGATTTCTGTCTGTCTTGGGCTGTCTTCATCCTTCTTCGTATCATGTCTACTTTCTCTGAAGTCTCTCGGATCATATCTGGCCCAAGTATGAGCTTATCAGTAGACTCCCACCAACAAGTGGGCGATCGGCACGGTCTTCCATATAAAGCTTCGAAGGGTGCCATTCCGATGGTGGCTTGGTAGCTGTTGTTGTAGGCAAATTCCACCAAAGGAAGATGGTCTTCCCACGTCCCTCCGAAGTCAAGGACACACAGTCTTAAAAGGTCCTCCAAAACTCTGTTCACTCTTTCCGTCTGGCCGTCGGTTTGGGGGTGATAGGCTGTACTCAAGCATAACTGTGTGCCTACCGCTTCTTGCAGACTCCGCCAAAACTCACTTGTGAAGATAGGGTCTCGGTCACTAACAATGCTGGAGGGTATTCCATGTAGTCGAACAATTTCCTTGAGACAAAGAGATGCTAGGGATGAGGCAGTTCTTTTACTCTTGACAGGTAAAAAGTGGGCGCTTTTAGTAAGCCTATCCACTATTACCCAAATGCTAGTGTTGCCTCTTCTAGACCTAGGCAGCCCATCAATGAAGTCCATTGAGATGCTATCCCACTTCCACTGCGGGACCTCTAGAGGATGGAGCAGACCGCCAGGCTTTTTTCTGTTCCGCCTTAACATGTTGGCACACCATACACTTAGAAACGAAATCTGCCACGTCCTTCTTCATGCCATTCCAAAAGAGGGTTCTATTTATGTCCTTGTACATTTTATCTCCGCCTGGATGTATCGTCATCTTGGAGTGATGTGCTTCCTCGAGAACCTTCTTTGCTAAATCCCTTGTCTGTGGGACGCATAGTCTTTCGTCTCGCCTTAGCCAACCCTTATCGTCGATGGAGTATCTGTTGAGGTGACTTGAAGTCTCACCCCTAATTAGCCTATCAATCGTCTCCACAAGCTGAGGGTCTTCGCGTTATGCTGTCCCTATTGAGTCCACTAAAGTCGGGCGTACTTCGAGAGATGCTAGCAAGCCCGGTACAAAATCGGAGGAAGGCCTAAAGTTAAAACTGGCTATAAACTCTAGGCTTTGCCTTTCAACAAATAGCGGGCTTAAGGTCAGTTTCTTTCGGCTCAACGCATCTGCCACTACGTTGCCTTTGCCCGGAGTGTAGGAGATCTCGAAATCGTACGAGGTAAGAAACTCCATCCATCTCTGTTGCCTTAGGTTAAGATCTTTCTGCGAGAAAAGATACTTCAAAGATTTATGGTCAGTATACAGTTCGAATTTCTCACCTAGGAGATAGTGGCGCCAAGACTTGAGTGCAAAGATGATGGCGGCTAACTCAAGATCGTGGGTCGGGTAGTTCTTTTCATGCACTTTCAACTGTCTCCCGCCATAAGCTACTACCCTTCCTTCTTACATTAAGACAGCGCCTAGTCCTGTCCCACATGCATCTGTATAAACTGTGAACATCTTGCTTCCATCTGACAACGTCAGAACTGGGGCTGTTGTAAGAGCCCTTTTTTGTCGTTGGAAAGCAAACTCGCAATCCAAGTCCCAATTGAACACTAGATTCTTCTTTGTCAGCCTTGTGAGTGGAGCTGAGATTTTCGCAAAATCCCTTATGAATTTTCGGTAGAAACCTACTAGTCCTAGAAAACTTCGGACCTCAGTTGTATTCCTTGGTGTCTTCCAATCCTGTACCGCTACTACCTTAGCAGGGTCCACAGCTAACCCTTCTTTGGATACTATGTGCCCAAGGAACCTCACTTCCTCTCTCCAAAAGTGGCATTTGGAGAATTTGACTTTTAGCTGATGGACTCGCAGAGTTTTCATGATTTCCCTTAAGTGCTGAGCATGTTCTTCTTCACTCTTTGAGAAGATCAAGATATCGTCTACGAACTTGTTGAGGAATTCTCTGAACACCCTACTCATTAGGTCCACGAAGTAAGCGGGTGCGTTTGTCAAGCCGAAGGGCATGACAAGCCATTCAAAGAAGCCGTCTGGGGTTCTGAATGCTGTCTTATCGATGCTATCTTCAGCCACCCTTAGCTGATGAAATCCGGTCGCCAAATCGAGTTGGGAGAAAACAGACGCTCCTACAAGCTGATCAAACAGATCGTCAATTCTGGGGAGAGGGTGCCTATTCTTTTTCGTTATTTTGTTGAGATCCCTATAGTCAACACATAGACGGAGTGAACCATTCGCCTTTATGGCGAACACCACTAGAGCGCCCCATTCTGAAATACTCCTCCTAATGAACCCCTTCTCTAGAAGCTCTTTAATCTGTTTACTGAGCTCTTTCCTTTCCTGCGGAGCCATGTGTCTAACGGGCAACGCAACGGGTTTTGCATTATCTACAAGATATATGCGGAAGTCTATCTCCCGCTTCGGAGGTAAGCCCTTCACCTCTTCGAAGACATCCGGATATTCACGGATCACTCTAACCGATTGCAAACTCTCAACAGAAGCATCTAGCGATTCAAGATAGCTAAGCATAACCGCATACGAGGGATTACAAGTAATTTCCAGAGTGTTACCGAGTTGGGTCAGAAGCCTAACCACCCTTTTCTCACAATCAAGGATGGCACCATTACTGGATAGCCAATCCATGCCCAAAATCAAACCATATCCCGAGAAGCCCAAAACAAAGGCACTGCATCTAAATTCTACGCTTAGAATAGAATTTTTCAATACCACACAGATCATAGACAGATGAGCTGGGCCCCCAATTGGATTTGAAACAATTAAGGGGTCCTCTACCATACTAGTTTCTAGGTGCAGAGATTCTACTAAAGCAGATGAAATAAAGGAGTGTGATGCGCCAGAATCAAATAAAGTGCGAACTGGGTGATCATAAAGATAAACTACACTTTCTACAGAAGTATTTATACCTCGCTGTTGCAGAGGTGGCGCTTCTATCACATGAACCTATGCCCCTGAGGTGGATCCAGCCCTCTGCCCCTGCCCTCGTTTCTTTGGGCAATCCTTAGCCATGTGGCCTGTCTCACCGTAAGAAAAGCACCCACCATTCATCTTGGCCTTCTTTTTCCGGCAATATTTCACTAAGTGCCTCACTTTGCCACAGAAATTACACTTCCTCTTCTCTTTGTTGTCTTTCCCGCCCTTCTTAAAGTCTGTCTTCTTAGGCTGTAAACCCTCTTTCTTCCCTTGAGAGCTTTCTGCCTTTGTCTCCTTCTTGCCCTTATCCTCTTCGTTCAGCAATGCCATCTGCACCAACCTTTCATACGTAGCTCCCATGGGTATATGTGTCATGGCCAAACTGTGTAATGGCTCATTCAATCCTTTGAAAAAGCGGAGAGCCTTCTTGTGCGGAGTGTTGACTAGGTCCAGTCCGAACCTAGCCAGCTGATCGAACTGATTAACATACTCTTTGACTGTCATATTCCCTTGCTTAAGAAATAAGAATTTTTCCAATTGAAGACTCCTTTCAGCTTCTGAGAGAAATTTAGCCTCAAACCTTGCCCTAAAGTCCTCCCATGTTTCCACTGGTCTTTCTGCATTGGTGACTTCCCACCGGTAGGAAGCCTCGCCTTTAAGCAGCCATACTGCCAGTTGTACCTTCTGTCTATCTTCTACCTCAAAGATGACGAATAAGTCATCGGTTTCCTTCAGCCAATTCCTGGCTGCCACGAAGGACTCGGTTCCATGAAAGTCTTTTCCTCCCATAGCTTTAAAATCTTTACATATCTTAACAAAAGTATTACCACGTGGAGGAGGTGGAGGAAGAGGTGCTGCTGCAGCTGGATGATTTCCTGCAGCTGGGGGAGGAGGAACAGTGGGACCTGGCTGATTGGCCCTTGCTTCTAAGAATCGTCTAAACCAACCAGGTATTGGTACACCCTCTGGCAAGTTAAGTTCTTCAGACATGCTGAAACAAAAATGATAGATTCAAAACGAAGGATAAAAGATAGTACCTATGGCTTTGGGGGACTATGCCTTTTTTTTAAATAAAATAATATTTTATCTTGAAAAATGCTTCTTTAAATTTTCTTTTGAAAATAAATTTTCAAAACTTTTTATCTTATCTGGTAAACCTATGCTCTGATACCAAGTGAAACACCCCACCTCCGTTAGGGTCACTCTCAAAGGGAATGCCCTAATTTTGGTGGAGGTTTATAAGTATAAGTCACAGATACACAAGACAGATATAAATACACATATTTTTGAACAGCGGAAAACAACAGAACTTTTATTCCATCAAAATACGTGTTTACACAAACCATGCCATAATTGTCTTACAATACTTCCAAAAACCATTACATTTTCATAACTGTCTTGATTTCATAACTTAAAGAAGCATAAAAACAAAAGTAAACTGCATAAGTCCTCATAGTTGCAATCCAAAGCCATAGTCCAAAACGAAAGAGACCCAAGCAATACATTCTTTCTCTTCAAGCTGGATGTGAAAACTGGTCAAGCTGCGGTATTCACTCCCTATGGACCGGGGGGGGGGGGGGGGAGGGACGAAAGAAAAGAAGACGAAAGAAAAGTAGAGTCAGACATAAAGCCTGAGTAAGTCTAGGACTATTCAGTCTATGAATAAAGAATTGGGCATGATAAGTATAAACTGGAAATGGGAAAGCACTATAAACTAGGTTAAGTTGTCTAGAGTCGAATATACTATCGTACCCCATATTAATCTCTGCACCCCTATAAACTAGTTCCCAACAGGCACCCCAAAATCAGGGTGAAGTGATCCATTTCTAATGATCGGCTCCTACTCGCATAGTTACATGTGTCTTACGGCCCCCGATGTTGTAGTTACCTATGCTGGTCCCACCATGGGGTGTATCAAGTCCCATGGTAGCGGCCCGACACAATTCTAGAATGCACAGGTATACTACTGGTGCCCAATGCCTTATTTTTCTACGCCGGAGTGTGTGCACGCCCGCACCCCTTTAGAACCTACACTGCTGCACCACCGCCGTCGATTTGACCTCTTACAGTCAGCCCAGTAATCGTGCCCCATCCTGCCTAGTTCAGGGTATCCTGATACACCTTGTAGGGTTACTGCTGAAAAGGGTCCCCCGCTACTAGGTTTTCTATTTCTAGCCAACATGCTAAGTTGGTTAAGTGTTTTGTAAACCTAACCCCCAATCAGTCTGTATAGTTTAGCATGTTCCATTTTGATTAAGTATTAATTCAGTTTACTTAATCCTATCAATCCTGACTCAGCCATAATTGTCTTATTAAAGCCTCGACCTCTCACATTAGACAGGTATTGTTGTGACTGCCTGTTGCCGGTTGGTTCCGGGCAGTCTTACGTCACAACTCAGTCTAACCTCGGGTCTTTATTGGGCTCAATGTTTAACCACCCACATTGGATAGGTATTGTTGTGACTACTGGACAGCCGGGCGGTTCCGGGCAGGTTTACATCACAACTCAATCCAACCTCGGGTTAAACACATCGTATTTTCTAAATTTACATATTTTGTCTCTTTTCTTTTTATATGTAAATATTTGCGGCCCATTATTCAAATTCATCTTTATTGGGTAAAATTAATTTATACCCCTTAATTGTTTTCAAGGTCGTTGGCATGCGTCAAACATGCCAACACATATGTTTATATTTTTAACCCAACGTCATTACCCCCGTCCTTGCGTTTGCTATAATATAACATATGTTGGGTTTAACATTTAAACCCAACTTAGCCACATGAAAAAGGGGAGGCTTAGAACATGGTGTTTATATATATTCTAAGTAACATCAAGAGGGGAGTGTGAACGCATGAACTTGCAACATAACAATCTAATTAACATAAATTAGGCACTTGTAAACTTGCATTGTAATAGCATATAATCTTGACATGAAACATACCTAACATGAATCATGGGTTTAATCTAGTCATGTAAACTTGCATTTAAAATGTAAATCTAACTTAATTATGTGTCGCATATATTATCATATGATTTTGATAACAACATAGGCCTAAAACATATTTTGTTTGGGCATAAAGTTAAACATAAACTAGCCATGTTCATAAAGTCAACACAAGTTCACAAAGACGCTTACTTTTGTCACTAATACAAAAGTATGGTTTTACACTTGAATCATGATGCCAATTCCAACATAAATTCATATGAGTCATAATACCCAAATGGATCCAACTACACTAAAAGTGATTATAAAAATATACATCATGTTGGCATAATAGTGAACCATATACTTGCATGAATCTCAAATAAACTACCACAAACATATAGTCGTTAAATTTCAACATGAATCATATACTTGCAATTATCCAATAGGTGTTTTAATAAACTACCACAAACATATAGTTGTTAACTTTCAACATGAATCACATACTTGCAAATATCCAATAGGTCTAACATCGTTATACCACAACATCCCAAATCGATTAGAATCATAGCAACATACAATTATGAATTATTATCACCACAAATTAAGTACAATTCTATTTCTCATTTTACACAAATCAAAACACAATTATTCATTCACATCGGAATAGCACTCTACTTACAACGTATGACGAATCTTCAATTCAGGAATCTGAATTCTGAATTTGGAGATGCTGTCCTTTGTTGTAGGCGTTGTTTTGATTTACTTGTTGTTGCTTTAAGATTTTGAATTGTCTCCTAATCGTCTCTCAATTTTGACGGCTGCTCCTAGTCTTTCCTCAGCAGCATGACGGTCTCATTCTCATTTTTATTTGTATGAATTAGGTGGAGTCTTAGGTCCTTTTTATAGAGTTTGTGAATTGATTAGAACCGTCGATGGAGCTTGGATTAATATTAGCCGTTCGTTTGAAGGAGAGACCAATCAGGAGCTGACACCTAGCCCTAGTGACAAGGCAAGGCTCAGAAATTCGGCCAAGCACAGACCAGGCCAGCAAGGGGGCTGGGTTCGACCTGGCTCAGGGGCCAGGTTGACTCCCCAGTCGACCCCCATGTCGACTTGGTAGTCGACCTGGTGCCCTAGGTCGACTACCCAGTCGACCTGGGTAGCCCAGGTCGACTACCCAGTCGACCTGGGTGCCTTGGGCGGGAAAATTCCCGCCCTGCCCAATCTGGCCCGATTTTTGAAATTTGAATTGGTTTTCTGAGCTGTTTCTGTCTGTTTGAATTTTAAACTGAATTTTGAAACTTCCGGAGGCCATATCTTCTTCATACGGAGTCCGTTTTACGCAAACTTGGACTCTATCCCAAGCAGAATTCCGAGACGAACGCAATGGCGTATCCCGTTTCCCTTAATTCTTTGATTTGAAATTAATTAAACTTTAATTTGTGAATTTCACTATTATAGAATACATGGGGTGTTACATTCAATAAAGCATATGAGAATTGGTAGATTTAACATCCAATCTACCAACATCAACAGAGAAGAACCCAAACCCGTCTTGCCCACATCTGACAGTGATAGCCTTTAGAAAAGCCATATAAAACATAGCAGACATAGCATAGCAATTAGTTATCCAGCGCAGATCATCCTATTCAATATTAACATTTCCCATGCACAAACCCCGAAGGCCTAAACCAACATCAGAAAAGCACCCAAGAGATGTCTCCTTCGATGTCGAACAATCAATACTAGACGATACAAGCAAAACAACCAAACATACATGACTCTGGCTATCACTGCCTATCCTGCTTCAAAACCATCATTAATCGTATGACTGGCCAACCTTGCTAAATGTCAAGGGCTAATGGTAACCCCGGTTCTAGCAAAAACTCCATACGTTTTTTCAACGATGCATATTTAGACCTTTCAACGATACCCAGGATACTCGACCATACAACCGGTCTTTTAGGCATCTCTATTATACCCCCGCTTTGAGCCTGCCAAAACCAACAACAATGATAATCTCTCATCCTTCAGTATCTCTAGTCGTCCTCCCTGACGGATATTCCTAGCTCAATCAACCTTCTCGAGCAACCATTATCCATTAACTCACTACTTTGAGTCACCTTCACATACGTTGCATTTCAACGATCAACGAATGTCTCACAACACTTCGAACATTCCATCTTGAATTCATATTGAAGCCACAATGTCGCTGACTCAAAAACAAGCTACGATTGGTCAATACTGCATTTCATAGCATTTCTAAACTTCGCGCTATTAAAATCAGACCACATCATTTGTATCTCAATCCACAGCGTTCCCATAACACTGGTACTTCATTAGATCGTTCACCGATCTAAAAAAACGAGGTCCTTTTCTCGACCTATTCCCTTAGGTCGTTCAACGACCTAAGCTCTCCCATGACCCATCACTCAAGCCATGCTTCATCACTTGCCAGCTTCGCACGATCTGACTTCAGCCGACCTGCCTCTCTAGGTGGTTCTGCGACCTTGCACATACTACCCACTTTAAGAACATCAACGATCTATCGCCAGCTGACCTAGCACCATCAAAGCCCTCCAACAACCTATAGCCCCCCAACACTACTGAACGATCTAGTGCCACCAATGATCCAATGATCCAAAGCCTACCACGTCATCAGCGATCTAATATCGAATGACTTAAGGTCGAACGTCCTAAGCTTCATGCCACCAACGATCAAACTTCAAGACTTGCCACACCATCAAATCATTGTAGATCCATTCAATCATCTCTTGCCACATCATCAAAGCTACAACCTAGTTCCAACGACCTAGAGCCAACGATCTAAGCATTACGATCCAAAGCCCTTGAATGACCTAACTTCGATTCTTCGACATTATCGATGCAAACAACTCATCAAAATCAACCAATTCAACCATCAACACTTTATGAAATCATCAGACAACACTTAAACAACGATTATTCATCATTCAATCATAAGAAGTTCACTGAATCATGTTAAATCAACGATTAAACAAAATAATGGATCTAAACTAGCATATACGTATAAATTAACATAGAAACTACCGGTTTTAAGTTGCTAGATTAGATCCTATGGTGATTCATATGACAATATACTTACCATGATGTAGATCTACGTGAAAAGATCTTAAAATGATGAAAATGAAATCAAACAACCCATATACTTAATTGAATCCATGTGAGAGATGCTTATCACTCACCGACACTTCAATCTAGCTCTAAAACGATGATTCTCGAATCCGGACAGCGAAGATCTAACTCCAATCCACTTGATTTGATGCAATCTATCTTCTCCCGATGTAGATCCGGCTTTGCTCGATATAGATCTTCAATCTCTTCGCGTAGATATAGAATTTTAATGGAGGAAAAGAGGTATTTGACTGAGCCAGGAGGATCACGAGCTCAACCAAACGAGAGAAATGAAGAAACTAACCTTTCTCCCGTGCCTTTAACCCCCTATTTATATCCAACAGCCCTTGCCTTAATGGGCCTCCCAAATCCGCCCACTAATGACAATACAAATATGTACATAAAATGGTAGAACTAAAACAACGATTCCTCCAAAACCGCTGAACCAAAACTTTAATGTGACCACTCTACGGAATTGGCAACACAATTTCCTTTTCAATGAAATCGATCTCAGCACCTGATTTTATCTCAATCAAAAGTTATGCCCCATACCAAACTGACAAGGGCAAAATGGTCAAATAAAATTGGTAAAAATCATGGACATGTCTTATATCCCTATGAATAGCATACCAAAAGAGGAGAATGATCCGATCCTTGGGGAACTAAAAAAATTATTTTACGATCCTCCGATACGTAAAATGCGGATCGTTACATTGGAGATCCTAGAAAAATTTATAACAATAATTAGCAGTAGAATAAGATAAATCTATGGATAAAAAATATTTGATTTATTGGATTTTGCTTTACCTTAATAATAATTGACAGTAGAAAAGGGTAAATCGATAAATCAAAATCAATTGAATGTTGAATTTAGCTTTAAATTACATAGTAAACAGGATTATAAAAAGGATAAACCTATCAGTTGTTAAATTTTAGCTTTATATTACATAATAAGTAGTAGCTGAAAAAGATAAATCTATAAATTGATGAATTTAGCTTTAGATTATAATAATTAGTAGTTAACTGTGATAAATCAATAAATTGTTGAATTTAGCTTTATATTATAATAAGTAGCAGTTGAATTTGATAAGTCTACAAGTCAAAATCAATTGTACTATGGAATTTAGCTTTAGATTACGTACTAAATATAAGTAGAAAAGGATAAATCTATAGGTCAAAATTAATTGAATTGTTGTATGCATTTTTCGTTTTAAACTATTTTATTTAGGTTTATTATGTATGATTTTTATTTGCAGCTTAAAAATCGTTTGAATATGAACCTTTATTAAGTGTAAATTACTTTGTTCTTCAACACTTTAGCGCTAGATTGAGTTTTCGTCATTGTTAATCTCTGGGCTTAAACTTTAGTACACAAATGATGACTAAAGAGATCATGTGTAATAGATCGTGATTGCAGCTAAAAATAGTCTGTGATTAAGATAACGAGTATATTTTTGCTGTGATTAAATGTGAAATAAGGTCGTCATTAAAGTGGAATATGAGAGAAAGAGTAAAGTAGAGAAGAAATTGGTTCATGTACGTTGAAGAACGTCCTTGTTTTAATTATAAAAGTTCGGTGTCATGTGTGATATAAATTTTCGTAGAAACGTGTTCTTAAGTCTTAAACAACCAATCAGGGCCGGCCCTGGCCTATTGCGAACCGTGCGACCGCACATGGCCTAATAGGTCAGGGGGCCAAAAAAAAATTGTATTACCTTTATTAGAGCTGTTTTTTCTTGTCAGAATGCGTGTACTTGATAGTAATTTGTCTATGCAAAAGTAGATATGATTGCATGCTTTGTTGACATCAATCAATATATTAAAATGGAGATGTGGCTTGTGTGGACCACTAGTTGACAGATTGAAAATGTGTGTAAAAACTTTATTAATTTGCTGAAACACGCAATTTTCTCAATGTAGATGCACAGTAGAAAAAACACATTTTCACTTAAGCTCAATTTCATAAAAAAATAAAATTAAGAGCCTAAAATTTTGGGCCTGTACTAGGCCCATAAATACTCAGGGTCGGCCCTGCAACTAATGTTAAATTATAAGACTATTATCAAATAATATCATAGTGCATAGATACTTGTATGATTCCAATTAATTTTTATTTTATAGAAACTCAATCGTATGATTAATTGTTGCCAAACATTGTTGTACTTGTATTCTTCAATCAATGATAGTTTTCTTGAAATGGCTTTGCAATTCGATCGTATGCTTGCCCTATTTTTCATAATTTTATCATGTTGCTTCCACAAGAACAGTAAATTTGGGATATGTATAGATTTTGCCATTAATAGTACATAATTCGAGTAAACTAACTATTTAGGTTCTATTAAACATTATGTTTTTCTCTTAATTTTTTTAAAAGAAACAAAGCAAAAGGAAGATAAATGAAAAATGATTTTTTTTTTTTGCGTGTGACCTTATTTTGAAAGTTTATTACAAAAATAACCCTTTTTCAAAATATATTACAAATACAGTCTGATTTTGTCCAATTCAACGCTAGGTTGACCTAAATATGTCGGCGTCATATCAAATCGTGATTGTGTAATTTTATTTATACTGGTGCCATCTGAAATGTTGTCATGCTAAAAAAATTAAAAAACTTGTATATTGCATAGTAGCCAGTTGAAATGACATCAATTAGTTTTTGTTTTTAAATATTTGCATTGACATTATTTCAAATGGAAGTAATGCAATTTATTTCAAACAAAATATACAGACGTCATTTCAAATAATTTCTACTAAATGCACAAATGATTTCTGCTAAAATATTAAAGCCAACTAAAGGTAACTTTATCCGGTGTTTTATTTTGGTGTCATGCCACAATACGATTTTGTTGACTTCATTTTAACTGAGGCCACCATGACACTACTAACGGTGCTAGTGTTGTAGAGCTGTGATTGCCCTATAAATTACTCCTATTAAATCACAGTCTCACACCACTAACACCGTTGTTAGACGGATCCTGTGCGTTAGACAGGTTTCGCAATTTAATCTTCCAAGTTTAACAATCACATCAGCCACTCTTTCCCATCTTCCGTCACCAAAAAGCACAAAAATACTTGGCATAGACAGTCCATGTTGTGTTCACACCCGCAGAAATGGCTCACTCGTAAGCTAAACGCACGTTACGCACCGGACCCACCCACCCAGAAAAGAACATAACACCTCACCCTTGGATTTCCCACACGTAATCATCAAATTCCAACGTAAGTCTACGAAAACGTATAACATTAAATAAATTATCATCCAACTCCCAACCACACCCATTATAACTTCCCACCGACGCACGCCCTGTAAAACCCTACCCTCGTCTACTCGCTACCACCACCATCAACACTCCACTGCAACACACTACTACTACTACTACTCAGTACTCACTACCAACTCTAAAATGGCTCGCTTCTTCTCTCTCGTCCTCGCTGCCTTCCTCGTGGCGCTCATGCTGGTCGCAACGCCTCAGGTCGAGAGCGCTGTCACCTGCGGGATGGTGGCTTCGTCCATATCCCCGTGCATCAACTACCTCACCAAAAAGGGACCCCTCGGCGGCTGCTGCGCCGGCGTCAAGAAGCTGGCCGCGTCAGCCACGACCACCCCTGACCGCCGTACTGCGTGCGGGTGCCTCAAGTCCTTCTCCGCCAAGATCCAGGGCTTGGACACTGGCAAAGCCTCTGGCCTTCCTGGCGTCTGCGGGGTCAGCGTTCCTTACCCCATCAGCCCCTCCACCGACTGCTCCAGGTTTGCTCTTACATTCCATAAATCTCTCTTTTTTAGCTTAAAGTTTCATGTGTTCATTTGATTCATGTGACAAAATCTTTTGAACTGCAGGGTGTCTTAAGAAAGAGTGGCAGTAGCTGAGAATAAAGGAGCATCTTTGTGCTCTCCCTTTTGAAGAACGTACTAGGCTATTATTTATTGATAGTTGCGGTGTTATGTATTCCAACGCTCTTTATTAATATGTATTGGTGTTCTTCTGTTATTCTACTCTGGGTTGATATCTCAATCTTTCATGCACAACCTACCACTGATTATATGCTATAACGATCGCTTAGTTTTAAAAATGAATCTATGGTCAATTACAAGAGCGAGGGGTCTGCATGGATCCTACTATCATCAATGAAAAGCCTTAGTTTCGTACGTACTTCCCAAATACTAGTAGTGTGCACAAACTAATTATCGTCAATCACAGCGTAGCAGCATCATATGAAGTTTGTTTCTATTCGTATAGTTCATCAGTATGTTTGTCAGTGTATAAATTTTGGATTGCGTTTCACTGTTTACAAAATTATTAATTGTTTATAACTGGCTTTTGGTACCATTGGGAACTATAGTAGTGTATTTATGAGCACTGAAATGTTAAAGATAAGGTAGTTTACTGTACTAACTTTGGACGAGCTGTAAAGACTAAAGAGTGTCATTCTCTATGCTAGTAAGCATTTAATGGACCAATGAAGCGTGGACGGTAGTTTGGGAAGTTTAAGTTGTAGCGTTTGTATACAGGTTTCTTTTGTAATATTCAAATACGTGTTGTAATGTAGATATGACTGAAATATTCGTATCTGGGGTATATATTCATTAGGAGCAGGGGACTTGATAAGTGCTGTTTAAGAAAGAAAATTCAAAACAACCGACATAACAATGAACAAGACGATGAGATAAGATGAATAACCAGTTTTGCTTCAATTTGTTCATCAGTAGTAAATGTAAAAATAATAACTGATGTTAAGTCCTACATAAACAATATTACTTATTCAGAACTAAATCTACCTCTAGTTTATGCCGAACTGTATGGTTCCCTCCCATTCCATACAGTAGATAAACATATCCTGAAACTTAAAATTTGCGTATTACGGCAGACATCCATTCTTCTACTGCACTCTTCCCATTACATAAAATTTATGCTGCTTTGAATTAATCACACATTAGCCATTTTTGAAAAAAGTTATAGTTTTATTGATGTTATTTTGGATTTTTATGTTAGTTTCGATATTTATATGGTTATTGCATTGTTGACTGGTTAAAACACCATATAAATATGATATGATATTAGAAGAATTTCATTGTTAGAGTTTAATGTAATAAAACCACTCGTATCAGATCAGCCGCATATTGAAGCTATGTATTAAGTATTATGTATGGGCTGGGCTTGTGGCCCATTATCCATTCGCTTTGTAACTGTTGGCAAACGTTATATATATGGCCAACATTTGTACATACCGCACTCTATTTTGTTTTGATCAATAAAACTTCATTTTACACTCTGATTTCCAATATGGTATCAGAGCTAGAAAGCCTAGCGGCATAAAGAAAGATCAAATTTACAAAATTGCCAACTGAATTTCTCAAAATTGAAAGAAAGTGCATTCACATTAATTCTTCTTAGACACAGTCCATCACTGGAGATCAGAACTGCCTCGCCAAGAGGTAGAATCAGAGTATTTTCATCATCTTCTACATTCTTGGCTGCAGTTTCAGCCATCAGACATTGAAGTCTTCCTTTGGCACGAGAACTGGTTGCAGAAATCACCTTCTTTGGTGATCTTGCCATCCTAGTACCTCGCTTTCGCTGAAACTCACCCTAGTTTACCTTCATACTGGTTGCAAAATCACTCAACAGTGATTTCACCATCCAAGTATCGTCACCCATTATCCAAGAAAGCTTTTCTTGATTCATCACATGGCCGGAACGAGTCAATCACTCAGCTCAGCCAATTCAGGCACCAATCCACCAACCATTCCTCCAACACCAAGCTTCCAATTGATTAAGCCCAAAACTCACATAATTACCATCCCTTTAGATGAGGATAATTACATGCTTTGGAAGTTTCAAGTAGAAGCAGCATTGAAAGGATATGGCCTTCTTGATTTTATTAAAGGGACGGTACTGATCCCACCTGCTATGATACATGATAAAGATGGTAATCTAATTAGTAATGAAGATTACTTAAACTTTCAGAAGCAAGACAATCTACTTGTGTCATGGTTAATATCATCTGAAAGTGCAAGCATACTACCACATGTGATTGGATGCAATACTGCATATGCTATTTGGAGTACAATTGAACAAACATTCAGTGCTCAATCTGCAGCAAGATCTATGTTGTATAGAAGGCAGTTACAATGCATAAAGAAAAACGAGATGTCCATGAATGAATATCTAACTAAGGTGAAGACCATATGTGACAAACTGAATTCTACCGGACACATGATTAGTGAGAGTGAACAAGTACTCTACATTACAGGAGGATTAGATGAAGATTATAATCTATAGTTACATTCATCGCTTCTCAGAAGATTGTACCTGATTTGCAGTATGTATATTCATCACTTCTTGCACATGAAGGAAGAGTTGAACAGAAGAAATTATCTCAATCAGAATTCTCTGTCAACTATGCCTCCACAGCCATAAACAAAGGACAACAAAACGGAAATGCTGGTCAAAGCAACAAGCAAGAAAATCAGTTTTATAGACGAGGCACTAGCCAAAGAGGAAGAGGCAGAGGAGGCAGATTCAATAATAACAACAGGCCAAAATGCCAAATTTGCGAGAAATTTGACCATGTTTCAAGCAGGTGTTATTTCAGATTTAACACTGAATACAATGTGAACCAACAGAATCAAAGGGGGCCAAATGTCAATGTAACTCAAATGGGACAGCCAAGAACAAATGCAGAAGGGTCAAGAATGCAGACACAAGATCCAAATAATGATGACTCTAACAAGTCTGATGATATAAATCTTGATGAATGGTACCCAGACTCAGGAGCAACAAACCATGTTACAAATAACCTACAAAATCAGAATTTGGGTAATAAAAGCTATTCAGGTATGCATTCTGTCTCTTTGGGGAATGGTGAAACCATTAGTATATCACATGTTGGTTGTGGCTCCATAAAAGGGAAAAGGGAACTCTATTTAAATAACTTACTTAGAGTCACTAAGATTAAGAAAAACTTGATTAGTGTGTCCCAATTTGCTAATGACAACCATGTATACTTTGAGTTTCACCCAAACTATTGCCTTGTTAGGGATTTACTAAGTAAAAATATATTACTACAGGGTAGTTTGGATGAAGGGCTGTACAAGTTCAAGAATTTGAAGTGCAGACATGCCAGTGACAATGGAAATCATTGCTATAATATTGAATATATTACTGATAATCATGTTAAACCTATTGACAGTCATGTTCAAAATATTGTTAATAATGATAACATGTACAAAACTTTTGATGAGTGGCATAGAAAATTGGGGCATCCTAATATCAAAACTGTTAAACATATTCTGAATGAAAATAGAATTAAATGCAATATTATACCTGATCATTATATGTGTAAACATTGCCAAATTGGCAAAAGTCATAAACTCCCCTTCACTGAGTCTGATACAAAGTACAGCAGACCACTAGAACTCATTGCTGCAAACCTATGGGGTCCCACTTCAGTGAAATCAGATCATGGATACAGGTATTACCTTTCATTTGTTGATGCATTTACTAGACATACTTGGATTTATCTACTTAAAAACAAATCAAATGCATGTAATATGACAAAACAGTTTGTGACTCTAGTTGAAAATCAGACAAACTGTAATGTCAAAGTCATGCAAACTGATGGAGGTGGTGAATTCAAGTCTTTAAGAATGTTCTTTGATAATAAAGGCATACTGCATAGAATAACCTGTCCACGCACTTCTGAACAGAATGGGATAGTTGAGAGAAAACATAGGCATATAGAAGAGACTGGGCTTACATTGATATCACAATCCTCAATACCCTTGAAATTTTGGCCAGAGGCTTTTGTGACATCAGTGTATTTGATAAACAGGATGCCTACTAAGGTCTTAAAATATAAAAGCCCACATGAAATGATGTGCAATGCAAAACCAGATTACTCTGAACTAAGGACTTTTGATTGCCTATGTTTTTCCTGCCTTAGACCCTATAACAAGCATAAAATGAACTTAAGATCAAGCCCTTGCACCTTTCTTGGTTACACTGAAAACCCGAAAGGGTACAAGTGCTTAGATAATAGTGGGAGGTTATACATTTCAAGGCATGTTGTGTTTGATGAACATGTATTTCCATTTGCAGAAAAGGACATTAAAACTACCAAGAGAATAATTAATACTGAAAGATGCACTCTAGGACCACCAGAGTTGGTACAAAATATGGTGAACAACAATAAACAGCAAATCAGCAATGAACAACAAGTACATAATGAAGAAAGAGATGAGGAGAGTGTGCCCAGTACAAGGTCTAGTTACAGTCCATCTAATTCTATCACTGGTGAAGGTGACAATAACCACAACATTGGTGAAAATGAAAGTACTGACACAGATTCAGGAAATGGAAACAACAATACCACAATAAACACAAGCAGTGATGTTGAACCACCTGATCAGAACAGACATCACATGATGACAAGAGCCAAGCATGGTATATTCAAGCCTAAAGTATACACTACAGCCATAGAAGACAGAGAGCCTACCAGTTATTATGAAGCAGTGAAATGTCAAAAATGGAAAGATGCAATGGATGAAGAATATGCTGCTCTAATCAAAAACAAGACATGGTATTTAGTGACTGCTCCAAAACACAAAAATATCATAGGATGTAAATGGACCTACATATTGAAGAGGGCAGCAGATGGTAGCATACTAAAACACAAGGCAAGATTAGTGGCTAAGGGATACACACAGGAATATGGATTCGACTTTAAGGAGACATTTTCCCCAGTGGTCAAACACTCCACCATAAGAGTAATCATCTATATTGCCTTACATAAACAATGGTGCATTAGACCACTAGATGTTTGTAATGCATTTCTGAATGGAGAACTAAAGGAGGATGTGTATATGGAGGAACCAAAGGGATATAGGACTGACCATAACATGAATTATGTATGCAAACTAAACAAGGCCATTTATGGATTAAGACAAGCATCCAGAGTGTGGTATGATAAACTTAAAGACACATTCATGAGACTGGGATTCAGTATAGCTAAGTCAGATAACTCTCTGCATATTAAGAGAAATGGGAATGATGTCACATTCATACTTATGTATGTAGATGATATCTTAATCACTGGCAGCAATCAGGCAGAAGTTGACAAGATAGTTCAATATTTGAATCAAACTTTCTCTATCAAAGACTTGGGAAATCTAAACTATTTCTTATGAATACAGGTCACTCAGAATTCCAAGGATGAAATTATACTGTCTCAAAGAAAATATATTACTGAATTACTTGTTCGAGCTAAAATGGATAAAGAAAAACCTATGCCAACTCCCTTGACCAGTAACCTGAAGCTATCTAAACATGAAGGAGAGACAATCCAAAATGTCAAAGAATACAGAAGCATAGTGGGTGCTTTACAATACTTAACAGTTACTAAACCTGACATTAGCTACAGTGTGAATAAAGTGTGTCAATTCATGCAATCACCACTTGACAAACATTGGACGGCAGTGAAAAGGATCCTACGCTATCTAAGTGGGACTATTAATTATGGAATCAAACTAAAAACTAGCAGGGATTTACATATACAAGCTTACAGTGATTCGGATTGGGCACCAGACCCAGATGACCGCAGATCGACGTCTGGATATTGTGTGTTCATGGGATGCAACCCGATCTGTTGGTGCTCAAAGAAGCAGCCGACAATTTCACGATCAAGCACCGAGGCGGAGTATCGATCGTTAGCAAGCACTACAGCTGAAGTGATGTGGATAAATTCACTGCTCAAGGAACTAGGGTTTCTTCCCAACAAAAGACCAGTAGTGTGGGGTGACAATTTGAGCACAATATCGCTTTCTGCCAACCCAATCCAACAAGCTTGTACGAAGCATATTGAAATCGACTTGTACTTCGTACGAGAACAAACCGCCTCTGGAAGATTGTATGTAAATCATGTTCCTACTCAACTCCAGAGAGCAGATGCGCTTACAAAACCCTTGTCCCTGAGGAGCTTCGCAAAGTTTAGAGAGGAGATGAAGATTGAAGAAGGCGGCGGCGCAAAAGGGAAAGATAAAATCCTAGATAAAATTGAGGGTGGGTAATAAAACCACTCGTATCAGATCAGCCGCATATCGAAGCTATGTATTAAGTATTATGTATGGGTTGGGCTTGTGGCCCATTAACCATTCGCTTTGTAATTGTTGGCAAACGTTATATATATGGCCAACATTTGTACACACCGCACTCTATTCTGTTTTGATCAATAAAACTTCATTTTACAATCTGATTCCCAATATAATGTATATCGATCGAATGCACAATATGATGACTTTAAGAATATGATGGAGTTCTGTGCATATTGACTAAGCGTACAAGCAATAATTGACTCGAACAAATGTGCTAAATCTATAAAGGAGCATTAGAGCGTGCAGACTGATCTAAATGCAAAGGAACATCGAAGCATTAAGCATACAAAGTGATCTGAAGACGAGTATACATTGGAGTGTGGTCACTCATCTAAAGACGAAGGACTGACCTGAAAACGAATTTGGATTTTAAGACTAATGCCAAACATTTTCGTTTGACGTGTATTTACCACTTTTGGTTAAATAATGATCATAGTTGCTGTTATTAACAACTATGGAGTAATCGACATCAACTATTGTTGATTATGATCGATTGATAATTTGTACGTGGATGATGATGAAGTTTCAAAAAGCAGGATTATGTGATGATTTGTTGGTTTCAGCATGATGGCTTTTCGATCAGTTGTTTTGGCATTGAGATGGTGTGTGTAACGACCCATATTTTACGTATCGGAGTTTCGTATAATCATTATATTTAATTTCCTAATGGTTGGATAATTCTCTGATTTTAATATGTTGTTCATGCGAATGTGAGACATACCCATGATTTCTATCGGGTCGACTTGTGACCATTTTTGTGAAGGACTGATATGGTGATGGTTTTGATGACAACAACTATAACACCCCTAAGTCCCACATCGTGGAAGCCTGTGTGAAGTGAGTACTTATATAGTAGAGCCCATCTCTTACTAAAGCCGAGACCTTTTGAGGAACGAAACCCCATACCTATACGGTGGCTAAGTTGGGAACAAAATCTTGCTCGAACGGAGGTTGGGGTTGTTACAACAACCTTATTTCTACTTTGATTCTATTATTATTGTCACAAAATATATACTAACACGATTCTCATATATATATATATATATATATATATATATATATATATATATATGTATGTATGTATGTATGTATGTGAAATCTATGTAGGTATTTTATAAATTAAAGATTGTACAGTTTACAAGAATCAAGTTTTCAAATAGAAGAGTTCAAGTTTAAGACTCATGAGTTTCAAGAGTACAACAATTAAAACTCTGGTTAGCACTTGATTCTATTTTCAAATCTAAATCCTGATCTTAAAATTCAAATCCTGATTTTAAACTTGATTTCAAAATAATTTCAAATTTTTTTACTTTATTTTAAACTCGTTTTCAAATGATTTCAAAATTGCTTCCTTATTCAGAATATATATGTTTCTTGGTTTTAATAATATTTTAACTCCTGATACTTATTTTCTATAAACTTCTAAAAACTAAGTTTATATTCAAAATTTTAAACTTAAATTTTATTTGGTTTATATTTACTTATGATGTTTAAAATTCTTAAGTTTATAGTATTTTATATTTACTTATTAGTTTTATTTGAGTTCGAAAGAAAAATGGCGGCTGCTACCTCTAATGGGGATCTGAACCCTAGTCCCAATGAAGATGCTGAATGGCAAAAAGTTAGGGAAAAAAGAGGAAAGCAAGTGCCTAGAACTGCCTATATGACAACAGGCAACTGATTGAATCAATCATCTACCCAAAATCGCAAATCCCGCCCTAACGCTTGGTCAAATAACTTCAATACAAGTGGTTCCCGCTCCTGGGCTGATGCGCTGGCAGGTAATACTGTCATTAATGGGGGAGCAGAGACATTCGAAGCTACGATGGATGATTTGGGGGAATTTGCGATGATGGACGAGGAAGTATTTAAACAGGCAGAGTCTTTTTGGGGTAATGCAATTTATGTTTACTTAGTAGGTAAGAAACCATATTATGTTCACCTTAATGCTTTTATTAGACGAGAATGGCAACCTAAAGGTAAATGGGATGTTTATGCTCATGAGAATGGATTCTATGTTATAAAATTTGAACTTGAGGCTGATTGTAGAAAAGTCCTTGAAAAAGGACCATGGTTTATGGATAGTAAACTAATGTTTATCAAAAAGTGGGAGCCTAATCTAAGGTTAGAAAGAGACATGCTGGAATCTCATCCTGTGTGGATTAAAATGATTAACCTAGATCTATCACTTTGGAATGCTTGAGGCATTAGCAAATTAGCTAGCCTAGTGGGAGTCTCATTGGCAATGGATGAAAACACTAGAAAAGTCAGTAGACTCAAATATGCGAGAGTGCTAATTGATCTAAAAGCTACAGACGAACTCAAAAAACAAGTGCGTGCCAAAGACAGCAAAGGCAATGTGTATGTGCAAGACATTGAATATGAATTTGTGCCTCCTAGGTGCAAAAGCTGTGTGTGCTTTGGTCATTCTGATGACCAGTGTGAAGTGACAGTAAAACCAGTAAAGCAAGTATGGCAAATGAAAGATAAAGCAGTAGCCAACAAGGCTTATATACAACCAAATTTACAAAGCAAAATGGTGGAAGTGCCTTCCACATCGCAAACTGCTGAAGCCCCACAAAGGCCCCTAGTAGTTACCCATAATTTACAAATGGTGTGATCCAGTGCAGCCCAACTACAGCCCAGGAGGAGGCCCAGGTGGTGGTGGGCCTTGGCCATGATAAGGCCCAGAAGAAATTCCAGAGTTCAGCCCAAACAAACGTAACATCATCAAGAAAGCAAGTAGCTGCATCAAATGAAGAAGAGGAATCAGAGCTATCGGACAATGAACAATCACCAAGTAAATATACTAAACCAAATGCAGAGTATGATGCACAATTCACAAAGCCACAAGGGTTAGCCGCTATGGTTAACACGAAAGAAATCCCTCCTAGATTGTTGAGGAGCAATTCTCAACGATCTCAATGTCGATAGTAAGCTGGAATGTGAGAGGTCTAAATAATGATGCTCGCAAGTTAGACCTCTATAATCTTAGAAGGAATTTATCTCCTTCTATGTTGAGCATTTTGGAAAATAAATTCAGTGATGCAAATCTGAAGTATTTTGAGTTGACCATGGGTGAAGAATGGTTATCGTTAAACAACAATGATATGGGTGAGAAAGGAAGAATTATGCTTATATGGAATAAGCATGTATGGATAGCTCAAGTTATAGATAGAGATGAGCAGCAAATCACAATCAAAGCACACAACACTGGGGGGGGGGCTTGTGATTATGGTCACTGCAGTGTATGCGAGCAATTTAGCCTCTCAGAGATCTCTTCTATGGGGAAAGCTCAAAGACATAAGCAAATCTGTGAATACGCCTTGGCTGGTAATGGGGGACTATAATGCTGTACTCAAAAGCCACGAAAAGAAAGGAAGTCGTACGTTGAGAGTCTCCCAACTCGAAGAATTTAATGCTTGTGTGGTTGCAACAGGGTTGTTGGAACCTGTCCACAATGGCCTGAAATACACATGGAGAAGTGGAGAGTGTAAGAAAATATCTTGCAAACTGGATAGAGTACTAGTGAATGCAGACTATATCAACATGTTTGCAGAAATAAAGGTTAACATATTGCCTAATTCAACTAGTGACCACAGCCCACTTCACATCATGTTGACTGAAAAGAAGGAACTGCTAAAGGTAAACCATTTCGATACTGTAATGCCTGGCCTCGGATGAGTGGATATGAGATGCAGTTCTAAACAATGAGATGCCTTAGGTGGAAGGATCATGTTTCTTTAAACTTGTCCATATTATTAAAACAACCAAATCAAGATTAAAGGACTGGAATCGCATTCGACCAAAAGAGCATGACAACATAAATGTACTGCAAAACCAATGTGAAGAGATGCTAACTAAACTGGACGAAGATAATGAAGAAGCTGATTGTTGGAGTACATACTCTAATTTGCAATGGAAATTAAAGGATGCACTCAAAACCAAAGCTACAGAACTCAAACAAAAGGCCAAGGAGAGATGGATCACTGAAGGGGACGAATGCACTAAATTTTTTTATACAAAAATGTCCATTAGAAAAAATTTTATGACTAACATGCAATGTTTTGAACAGGATGGGCAACCTCATGTTAATAACAAACTGTTTGAAGAGGAAGCTATAAAGTACTATTCTGAACTATATAATGGACACATTAAGGTGGAATTACCCAGAATTAACTGCCGGAGGCTGTTGAATGCTGCTGGCAAGAGAAAACTCAAACGTCCAGTTACTGTTGAAGAAGTTTGGAGCGCTCTGAATAGTATTCATGGGGATGCTAGCCCCGGTCCCGATGGCATGAGCTCCTTGTTCTTCTGCAGACATTGGGAATACCTGAAAACTTTTGTAGTTAGTGCAATTCAGGTTGCTTTTCAAACTGGTAAAATTCTAAAAGAAATAAACCACACATTCATTTGTCTCATACCAAAGAAAGAAAATCCATTGAGAATTGAAGATTACAGGCCTGTTGCATGCTGTAATGTGGTGTATAAGATTCTTTCCAAAGTGATATGCAACAGAATAAATCTTATTTTGTCAGATTTCATTGCTGAATGCCAAAGTCCATTTATTAAAGGTAGAAGTATATCAGAAAATTCGCTACTGTCGCATGAATTAGTCAAAAATTTTAACAAGCATGGGGCAGATAAACTATGTCTAAAAGTGGATGTTCACAAAGCGTATGATAAAATCAATCGCAAATTTATCATCCATATGTTGCAATGCATGGGTTTCCCCAATATAATTACGAATCTCATTGAAGAGTGCATCAACTCCCCTACTTACACTATCTTGATTAATGGAATTCCTAAAGGGCACGTAAGTAGTAATCGTGGAATTATACAAGGGGACCCGCTCTCTCCTTATCTATTTGCAATTGCGATGGAATTTTTCTCTCTTCAATTGGAAATTGCTTGTTTCAAAAAAGAAATCTCAACTATTTACGATTTTCAGCCCCAGCTCAGCCATCTTCTCTATGCAAACGATCTTATAATTTGCATCAAATCTAATATAAAGGCAGACAACACTATCAATAAAATATTTGGGGAATTAGAGAGGAACACTGGTCTAAAAGTTAATGAACTCAAAAAGAAATGCTATTTTAACAAGTTCAACAAGAAGAAAAATGAAGTACTAGATTTTCTTAAGGTGCAAGAAGGTCATCTGCCAGTGAAGTACCTAGGGGTGCCCTTATCATCTAATAAATCACTGATGCTGAATGTGCAGAGTTCATTACGAAGATTAGGGACAAATTGCAGGGCTGGAGCTCAAACTTGTTATCATTTGCGGGGAAAGTGGAGCTAGTACACACAGTCATTCAATCTAAAGTTAATTTTTGGCTCCAAACCTTCCAACTACCTGATGCATCCATTGCTAAAATTGAAAAAGTTTGTGCAGAATTCATTTGGAAAGGGAGTATGTATAACATTAAATATGCAGAGTTATGTAGAACTAAAGAGGAAGGAGGAGTTGGATTGCGTAATCTACGAGAAATGAGAAATGCTTTTACATTGAAACAGGGATGGAAAATAATAAATTCAAGTGGGCTGTGGGCCAAGTGGATGAGAAGTAGATATATGAAGGATAATTTCTGGCAATTAGCCGCTGATAACAATGCTTCACCTACATGGAAGGCAATTCTTCAAATCAGAGACAAGCTGGCCAAAAACTCTGTTAAAGAGATTGCTAAAGGGAAGGAGACAAATTTATGGAAGGATCCATGGATAGATGGAAAGTCTCTGATAGAATTACTGGGCTGGGATACGTTCTCTGCTTGTGGCTGCCCAAATAAAACAGTGGAAGAGATAATTAACGATAACATCTGGTGTTGCAACAGGTTGCCGTGTAGTGCAGAAATTAAAGAAAAAATTCAGTATATGCCGCTGTATTCTAGTAGGGAGGAGGATATTTGGGCGTGGAAACAAAACAAAGAATTCACTACTCGCTCAACATGGGAAGCTATAAGAGTCAAACATCAAACAAAGCACTGGCATGATTTCATATGGGATAGAGTTAACTGTCCTAAGATGGCGGCTACTACTTACAAAGCGATTCAGCAACATTTGCCAACGAAAGATAGGCTCTTTGCATGGGGGATAATACAGGAAAATCTGTGTGTACTATGTAGTAAAGAAGAAGAACGCATCAACATTTGTTTTTTGAATGCGAATTCTCGAAGAAGATCTGGGGTAACTGCATGAGAAAACTAAGCATAAATAATGGAAGTTACAACCTCAATTCATGCATAGAGTACTTGAAAATCAGTAGGCAACTGGCAAACTACAAAGCCAAACTCTACAAGATCGCCGTCACCAACTATGTATGGTCGATTTGGAGGGAGAGGAACGCCAGAATATTCAGACAGACAATACAAAACCCAAATAAGGTTAGCTACCTAAATTGGGTGGACGTGATGATTACGGCAAAGAGAATTCGGGCAAGAGAACTTACTGATAGTCAGGGATTAGAAGCAGCGGGGTTGCGAGAAGAGGATCTGATGGATGGAGAGGGAGGAAGACGATTCGCGGGTAGTAACTATCGGCCGCCATGATTTATTTTTTAGGGTTAAAAGTAATTATCTGAACTTTCGTGAGAATAACTTTTGAAGTGGCAGTGGAAAGGTGGATTTGTATATTTATGTGTAATGGACTTCTTGCAGTGCGTTGGGCTTGGGCCTTGTGTGCGTTGTAACGGCTGTTGAAGCCATTAATGTGTTGGGCTGAGAAGCCTGTAATAAAAATTACTCATCTTCTAAAAAAAAATTATTTTATATTTAATTTCTTAAATATTTTTAGTATATCTTTATTTATGTCTTAAAACATATTTTTGCTTTGAAATAATGTTTAAACATAAAGGAATTTAATTTGTTTTAACTCTGGATTCATTATAATTTATTTAAATAATGTTTGAAATGATTTAAACTTTTATTTTTGAATTTTGCCTACCATATGTCGACTTATAGAAATAGGCATGTCAACTTATTAGCCGTTAGGGAATTTTTAAATTTTGGAAAGAAGAGTCTTTTGAATTTAAATCTTTTCAGAAATGTTGTGACAATTGAAAACCTATAAATACCTTCCAAAATTCGAACTTTTTAACAAGTTTTCATCTTCTTCTTACTTCCTTAACTTCCTACCATTAAAGTACTTTAATTCTTGAGTTTATACACTTATACTCTGTTGATTTTGATAGAAATCATATCACTACACCAAAAAAGACCTTTGGCAGCGTTTGAAAAATGCTACCAAAACATTTTGATACATTTTAATGAATGCTACTATAGGTCCCGCAACTAAAAGTCTTGTCTTTTTGGTTGCGTTTTGATAAACGCTACCAAAATCTTCTATACAGTTGCGCTTTCGAAATGCTACTGAAGGTTCATACATGAGTCTTTTTTTGCTTTTGTGTAGCGTTTATTTTATGAAGCTAAAAACTTTTTGTTACATTTATTTTATGCTACTAAAAATTAGATGGTATGTTACATTTATTTGTATAGAGTTTCTTAAACGCTACTAAAATGTGTTGTTTGTTTAGTAGCATATTTTGAATGCTTCTATGCCCTATTAATGGCCTATAATATTTCTAGCAACCAGTCATATTAAAATCAACCACAATCGTACATAAAAGTCTGATTAACAATCAATCAATCATATAATCATCATACTCAAATAACTGAGAATCCATTAGTCACATTAGATAATAGTTATCTGACGATATTAACAAATGCACAAACCACAAGCATTCAGAAACAAGTTTACGCAATAAATACTAACAAATATCATAATATGTATAACAATTAAAATCATCTCCATTATTGTTGATGGTCTTCACTCTAGAAAATCTAATTATCTATAGAGAAGGTTGATAATCAACAATAAGAAATTGTCATGAATTATCAAGTAGTATTTAAAGTTTAAACACTAGTTTATGTCAAAGGAAACGAAAAGGTAGATGCTTGTCTTTTTGTTGGAGGTTGCATGCTACCTGAAGATTATAGCCACAACATATTTTGACTGTGAATGGTGATATTTGCGGATACTTAGACAAACTCAACAATAAGTGGAATTAACATACAATATTTTTTAAATTTTTACTTAATACCAATCATTTCCAAAATTAAGTTAGCATAAATATGTAAGTAAATTCATTTCCTTCTCGAAATTATAAAAGTTATAAATGAAAATTGTATTTCTTTCAAAAACACATCTAAGATTCCTATAATTTATTACTGAATTCATTTTCTCCACCAAATTCCTAATAAAAAATTAATTATATAATTCATTGAAAAAATTATTCTCAATCGTAATGTAACAATAATAGTTATCCAAATCTTACTTGTGAGCTTTTGCTCCTGTTTCAGCCTGCGTCTTGTGTTCAAAAAAAGTAATATAATATATCTAAAAATAAGAAAAGATAGATCCAAATCAGTAAATAATATAAAGAAAGGATACAAGCGTACATGAGTAGTTTCCAATAACAACGTCCACTTAAACACGTACATACTCGCTCAAACAAAAATTATGCCAAAAAAACTATAGTTTTTTGTTAGGTTTACATACTACAAAAACTATAGTCTTTTGTTAGGTTTACATATTCAGTTGTGTAATCAAATAGAACAGTCATACAGTAGGTATTTTGAAAGAAAAAAAATGCAACAGTGTAATATATGAACAAAATACCATTTATATAATAGTCATATACGGTACACTAAACAAAATAGGATGGTAAACATATGAAATCGATAATTAGAATCGCTATTATCATATTTATTACTTAAGAGGATAGCAAGCACTATTTGAAATCATAAGCATAGCAAAGGCAACACAACTCTTTCCATCAAAAGAAAGGTTAAAAAAGGTCAAATGCATCAAAGTGGCTAATACATTAATAAATTTAACCACTTTGTTCAACCGTAGTTAATGAAATAGTAACTTGTGTGCTAGATGGGAACCAAATTGAAAATAATTTCGTGTGAATGAATGATGGTAAGCAAATACATTTATGACATATAAAATAATAACGTTAATCAAAATTACTCCGCACAACTAACTTCCATTTAGTTGTTCATTTTCACATTTTAAACCAATTAGGTATTGTGCAAATAAGCTAAAAAAGAAACAACAAATTCTACCTTATTTGGCAAGACTCACTGCACTGAAGCAATGAAAAGTGATTGTTGGAGTAAATCGACGAGGTAATTTTTTTGGTCAAACACTAACATGGAAAACAATAAATATTCTTCCACCCAGAAAAGGCTTCCATCATGTGGAGGCATCTACCTTACATATGTTATGTTTCCAAATTGGAGCTGATGTAAAAGAAAAAAAGTCTGCTGAAGTAAAAGCTATCACAAACATTTGCAGTTTCTGGTCAAGTTTTTGCTTCAAGCCGTTATATATATCTACAATCACTATCGCATCACCATAGAAAGTCTGTTATGGTGTTCACATTAGTCTTTACTATCATAAAAAGGGAAATATATGATTGCAGAAAATGATAAATAAACCAAGATCGAACTACAGACTGCCATGTTGCAGTAATTACATCGTATCAAAATTAAAACACAAAAGGTTAGAACGTAGAACATAGCATAATAGGAAACCAGTAACAGGTAAGCGGTTGGTGAATAGAAGAGGTAGCAATAGCGAAGAGGTTAGAAGACAACTCAGACGTGCTTGAATACCAGAGTTGATGAATAGTCTAACTTAATTAGTCAATAGTGGAGGCCGAGATCCAAAATTGAAAAAGGAGAGGAAGAATTAGTGGAGTTTAGACGGAAAAAGAGGAAATAAAGAAGAAACGTTGAAATAAATGTAATCAAAAGTAGTTTCATGGAATGAGGAAGACAAGAAACGATGAAATGGAGAAGACGAGAAAGGAGGAAAGTAAACTAGGGAAGACGAGGAGGAAAGTAAGTGAGATTTAGGCAGAAAAAGAGAAATAGAGGAGGGAAAGTAAAACGTAACTGGAGGTAGGGGTGAGCAAAAAACCAAAATAAAACCGAAACCGAACCAAAACCAATAAAAACTGAACCGAACAAAATCGAAACCGAAGAAAACCGAATCCGAAAATCAAAAAACCGAACCGTACTAATATTTCGGTTTTGGTTTTAGGTCCAAACCGAACCAAAAAAATGAACCGAATCGAATTGTAAAATGTTGCACATTGTCTCTTGCTGCATGTTATTTTATATTATTTAGTATATACACATTGGACATTGCTTCACTGATTTGATTTAGCTAAATACAGGATTAAGGGTGGACTAATATAAAATGTCCATTTCTTGTTTTTGTACATTCTTGGATGTTTTGAATTGAAGATGAAAGTTGAGGTACCAGTAGTCTACTAGTTTGTACTCTGTACCATGTGTCTCAATACACTCGGTTGAAATAATTTATTTCAATTTCTTTTATGGTTGTTTAAATTTATAATACTTTTTTTTAAATCGGTTTTAAAACCGAACTGATAAAAACCGAAACCGAGTTTTGAAACCGAAACCGAAACTGATGCTTCGGTTACAGTTTTGGTTATCAATTTTTAAAACCAAGGTCTTTCGGTTCCGGTTTTACCCCAAAACCAAACCAAACCGGGGTTTGCTCACCCCTAACTGGAGGAAGCTAACCACTTTTTACTCAATTGTTAAATAAATGTAACCAAAACCCCATAATACAAAATTAAAACCACATTGGTTGCATATACATATCAAACGCAACCAATAAATGTAACCATATGTATATTTTATTGTAGTGGATCACTTTTCTTCTCTTTCAATTCTAAACCAAATAGTCTCTAAATTTAAGTGCTTCTTAAGAGTTATAGGCTGTTTGTCAAGATCAAGTCCTATAGAGTCAGTACTACAATAACTGATAAGAGAAGGGTCTGGTCCTGTCCCGTTTAAAGTGACGAGGTGTGATTGTGTCCTGGAAATCGATTGGGCGTAAAGTTGTGGTCCGGTAAATCAACTAAGTCTCACTGTACTTGGAATCAGTTAGGATGTGCCCTTGTAGCCCAGAAAACAAGGATTGTAGTTGGACATTGTTGAATAAAATTCTGCATAAACCTAGCGTTGTGTGAGACTGGATGTAGGAGAGTCTCGAACCAGTATAAAGTCCCCGTGTGTACTTGTTTTACTTTTCTTTCTGCATTCTATGATTAATTCTGTGTTTGTTTCTGTTACTGTGTGTTTGATTCAAAAATATTTCAAGAAAATTTATAAATTCCATTAAACATTGTTCACCCCCTCTCTAGTGTTTAACTTGCCTTAAGACCCTTAATCCGCATCTCCAACAATTTACCCTTATGAATATTGTTTTGGTTGTAACTATTGAAATAGACTGAATCAGTACTAAAATCAATGTTATTGGATCAAAATGGTAGTTTACAATTCCGTAGATTGGTCACATTAAAGATTTGGTTCAGTGATTTGGAAGGAATCACACTTTTAAGTTTCTATTTATGTTACGCAGACTAATTTGTTGTTAATGGATTAATTAATAAATCCCACTAGGCTAATGATATGCAACTATAAATAGAGGGGCTTAAGGAGAGAATTGTGGTTTTCTCTCTTCATCCAAACATTAGGTTGGCAATCTGTTATTCTCATGTTCAACCTAAACCCTAATTTCTCCATTCTTTTCATTCAAAATCATCATAGATTGTATTTAAGGTTAGATCATCATCAATGAAGGTTAGATCATCAATTTTGCATTGATTTTGGGTTTTTCATCGCTATTCAGATCTAATTTCATTGAATTTGCATTGGATTTAGAAATTGGTGAGTGATCGATTCTCTCACACAGAAAATACGGATTATATGGATAAATTACTATCTAATTCATATGTTATATGTTAAATTCACCCTAGTTCGGATCATATTTGTTTAACTCAGATGTTGACATCTTTGGAAAACCTAATTTAATCACATAAATCGACAGTTTGTTATTTTAATCATATTCTTGTATATGTTTAGATCCAAATCAAGTTAGATATCATGTTTATGATATGTTTATGTCATGATTGTGATATATTCATGTTTTTATGATCAATATTGGATGAATCCCTATTTTTTTGGATTGAACTGATTACATTGTTTGTCGTGGAACTTACGATTGAAGAATAGAGCAAATCAGAGGTTCAGATGATCAGATTTAGAAAAATCTTGGTGGAAGAGCTCTGGAGGGTATCGAGACAATGCTCAAAAATTTTCAATGGAAAATATGCTAATTATATGGACCGGTATCGGTCTGTGGTCGATGGACATGTACCGGTCCACTAACATTAGTGGGATCAGATTGAAAGTTGGTGTTGGGCTTGAGAAGTGATTTTGAAGCTGCGTGCAAATTTTCAAGTGATTCAGAGATGATTTTGGATGGGTCGAAGGCTATTTACTAAGGCGCATGAAGTGCACTAATAGAGGTTTTAGCACGATTAGAACTTGTGTAACACCCTGTAATTTTAAAGGATAATATAATAGTAAACTATAGAATACTTAATTAAATATTTGGAATTAAGTAAAATAGATAATACCATTGCGTTCGTCTCGTAATTCTGCTTAAGATAGACTTCGAGTTTGTATAAAACAGACATTGTATGAGAAAGTTATTAAGGTTTGAAGTTTGTATACACATAAGTAAAATATATATATACAAAACTAGTACAAAATTCAAAATAAATCAAAATCGAGTGGGAAGACACGCTGGAAATCGACCCGTTAAGGGCCAACCCATGCCCCATGGGGGTCGACCCATACAAGGGGGTGTCAACCCCGGGGTCAACCCACCCGGCGATCCGGCCTGGTTCACTTCCTGAACCTGGACTTGTTTCTTGACCTGATTCGGTTGCTCGAGGCTATATATAGGACCTCATTGCTAATGTTTTATTCACCTAAAATAATGGAGACAACAAGATGTTGCCCCAGCTTGGACTGAATTACCCTATTCTTCTGCAACAACAACTTATATGCATACAAAAATCTCTGCTACAACATCAACACTCTTTTCTCAATTCTTTAGATCCAGTATATGTGAGTTCATGTTACTTTTAGATATAAACATTTGATAAGTAATCCTGACATGTTTATATGTTTGGATCTAAACTTATGCTTGTTAAAGACCTGAATCATAACTAAACATATATGCCATTGCATGTACACCTGATCTACTATTTTGTCCTTACAACCTATCTCTATTATGCTCATTCCTATTATCATGTGCCTATTCGATTATTATGCCTATTTATGTTCTCTTCTCTCCCTCCTTCCCTTTTTATTTTTATGGCCAGGCTACCTTCGGGCCTAGGCCTATCGCTGAAATATGCAAACGAACAAAATTGGGAATGGTATATTGGTGAATAAATCGTATTATAAAACATGACTGGATTTGGGGACATAACCTATACTATGATCTAAGAATTTAATTTGGGGGATATCTTATATGATGATTTAGGACTTGAGGGCAGGGGCATGAAAAACCTATGATGAACATGAATAATTGTTTAAGAATGAATATGCCTAAAATTACAGTAAATAGAGATTGTAACCACACTTAGACACGAGATTAGATTCAACTTGTGGTAGAAGTCTGCCCGAAACCGTCCGGCAAATCCAACACCCACGAGTGGTTAATTTAATGTGAGGGGTCTAGTGCAAGAATGTACATGTAACTGTGCTAAGACGCGAGGTTAAATCCAATTTGTGGTAGAAGTCTGCTCGAAACCGCCCAGCATATCCAGCATTCACAAGTGGTCAACTTAATGTGAGAGGTCTCGTGCGTTAACATACATTAACGGGGATTGATAATAACCTGTTAACCTGTAATACCTAACTTGTTTAAATCTGTGGGGGTTATATGAGCCTGTCAAATTGTGTAAGGGTTAAGTAAACTTGCTTGAATCAATGGGGGGTTAAGTAAATCTGTTAAATATGTGAGGAAGGGTTATACGTAGCCGACAAACTTTACCTATTTTATATGTTGGGGTTATGCAGGCTTGCTAATCTGTTAGGCATAACCCATCAAGATCCTAGTAGTAAGGATGCAAGCCTCGAGGGTGGCTTGTATCACCTGTTGTGTAGGACCCGTATCTGTCAGTAATCCATACTGGTATCCAAAGGGGGACCCTGAACTAGATAGGGGTCAGGGCACGCTCACTGAGATGATTATAAGAGGTCCAAATGGGTGGAGGTGTTCGATGGCGCATTCCAACGGAGTCCTGTGCGTGCATGGGTCCGCTTGATCAAGAAAATAAGACGTTGTGACATAAGTAGAAATGGCTGTGTGTATCGGGGGAAGGAGTTGCCACTTTAGGAAGTGATACATCCTACTGTAGGCCCAGCACAGGGTATTTATAGGATAGGAAGCCGATCATTTGGGTGTAGTAATTAGGGTACGTCTAGTCCTTCCTGTTTAGGAACCCATTATTATCGTTTGGGGTAACACCCATTATTTCTGTTGGGCTTCTTGCTATTATCGTTTGGGGATAAAACCCGTCATTAGAAGTATACCCAAGTCTACCATTTTGTTTCTGTTGGGATCATTCTGTTTCTGTTATACTAGTATTGTGCAGAGAAAAATATTTGGGAAGCGTAATCTATTCTGTTCTGTTTATTCTGCTTATCCTGTTTAGTCTGTTATACCTGTCTTATGATACTGTTATCTCTCTCATCCAGTTTATATGCATGTCATGATGCTTTTACTTATTTATATGCTAAAAACTACTGCTATACTTTATGTCTGACCCGTTTTGTTTCCTTTTCTCTCTCTTCCTTTTCCTCCAGGTTCTCAAGATGGGAATACACGTGCTTGATTTGCATTCTCTCTTCTATTTCTGCTTGGAGCTGCTTAAATGCACCGCTTTGAGTACTTAACTACCTTGCTATGGGTATTTTTGGGGACTTTGATTTTATATTACTGTACTTTGATGATTTTAGTACAAGGCGGATATTTTAATTTGATGTAATGGGTATTCTGTATTTCAGACTTAAGTTGTAATTGGATTTTGGACCACGATGTTTTTTGTTTGGAAAATAAAGTTTTAAATTCTGCTTCTATTTTATATATATCTTGTGATATTTCTGTTTCTGTTTACCTATAATGCTTCATGGAACTTAATGCATTCTGTTAGAGAGTGACATTAACGGACGTAGGGTGTCACATTTGGCATCAGAGCTTGAGGTTACAAGATCGGATAAAAGATTTTGAAAAATTATTTTCAAAACGTTTCAAAAAGAAAGTATATTCAAAGAAAAGTCTGCTTTTGAAAAATATATTCCCCAAAGCCGTATGAAATATCTTTCGATTTTCTGATTGAATCCATATTCCTTTTCTTTTCAGCATGTCTGGGGAACCGAATATTCCCGAGGGCGTTCAGATACCGGCTTGGTTCTGTAGGTATCTAGAGACTACGGCACCTGTCGGAGGCCAAGCAGACGCCCCTTCCCTAGCCGCAGTCGTTGTTCCTCCTCCTCCTCTGTCCACGCAAGCGAATAATTCCTCCAAGATATGCAAGGATTTTTGTGCTATGGGAGGAAAGCATTATCGAGGAACTGAGACTTTTGTAGAAGAAATGAATTGACTCAAAGAGATAGAGGATTTGTTTAGGAGTTTTGAGGTTGACGGCCGTAGGAAGATTCAGTTGGTCGTTCGGCAGCTGAAAGATGAGGCTTCATTCTGGTGGGAAGTGGCGCAAGCAGGGCATCCTGCTGAGACCTGGGATGATTTCCGATAGAGATTCGAGATGAAGTTTATTTCTCAAGCCGAACAGAGTATGCAAATGGAATGGTTTTTGGCACTTAAGCAAGGAAGCATGTCTGTCAAAGAGTATGTCAATAAGTTCAATCAATTGGAGAGGTTTGGTTTGGAGCTAGTGAATACTCCGCATAAGAAAGCTTTGAGGTTTGTAAGAGGGTTAAATGAACCCCTTCATGGGTTGGCTATGTCTCATATTCCGATGGGGCACAACTTTTAAGAAACTCATTGATATGGCATGGATGCACGAAGAAGATAAAGGCGAAAAGAAAGAGGCTTAGATTGATGAGACACATAACAAGAAATTGTGGACCAAGAAAGAACAACAACAAAAGAAGGGCAGAAAGAACGACAAAGCTCGAGACCAGAGGAAATGTCATAGTTGCGGACGCGCGATCATTTGATATTAGATTGTAGAAAAAGGAAGAATGCTTGTTTCCATTATGGTGAGGTCGGACATTATACTAAGTAGTGCCCGAAGAAGCAAAGACAGGGCCAAAGGGCAGGATCTTCTAGAGGGCAGGTGCATGCTCTCGTGGCCAGTGTACCAGATAGAGGTAGGAAAGTTTCTGTTAAAGGTTTGATTTCTATTTCCAATCATCCTATTAGAACTCTTCCTGATTCTGGCACTTCGCATTCTTTTATATTCGATTTTGTAGTTGAGTCCCTGCACCTTAGTATTTGTATGATTTTGGATCTCGTTGTTGTCTCAGACCCCATTGGGGGCACCACTCATATGTCTATGGTTTGTCAGGGTTCGAGAATATCTATGTTGGGCATCGAGTTTGAGTGTGACGCATATGTGCTTAGTTTCATGGGCTGTGGTTTGATTTTAGGGACGGATTGGCTAGCCAGGTATGGTGCCATTCTAGACTGTGAGAGGAGTGTCGTTAGGCTTTTAACTTGCCATGGGAAAACTCTCGAGATTTCTTGTGACACTAAGAGGTCTATCATGCTTAGTTTCCTAGAATCACTTGAAGCATCTGTTGATGATTTGTGATCTGTACCGGTAGTCTATGAGTATCCTGATTTTTTTAGGAGGTTCGGGGATTACCTCCAAGGCGCGAAACTGGTTTCTGTATATACTTGGTGGATAATGCAAAGCCAGTCACATTGCATGTCCGCCACGTGGCTCCTAGGGAGCGAAGCGAGCTTAGCAAGCAAGTAGGGGAGCTACTTGAGAAGAGTTTTATTAGGCGAAGCATATCTGAATGGGATGCTCCAGTCGTTTTTGCAACTAAGGCGGACAACTTGCTTTGCTTATGTGTGGATTATAAGGAGTTGAATAAGCTCACTAAGAAGAATAGGCACCCACTTCCGAGGATAGATGATCTATTTGACCAGCTTGTTAGTGCATCTGTTTTCTCCCAGTTAGACTTGGCCATGGGGGTTCATCAGTTGAGGGTGGCCGAGGACAGTATAGACAAGACCGGTTTTAAAACTCCAGATTGTTTCTTCGAGTGGGTCGTCATGCCTTTTGGGTTGATGAATGCACCCGCCTATTTTGTGGATATGATGAGTAGGGTGTTTCGAGAGTTTCTAAATAAGTTTGTTGTGGTCTTTTTGATGATATCTTGATTTTCTTGAAGAATGAAGAAGAACATGCCCTGCATTTAGGAGAGGTCTTAAGGAGTCTCAGAACACACCAGCTTAAGGCGAAATTTTCCAAGTGCCACTTTTGGAGAAGGATGTGAGATTTTTAGGGCATGTGGTTTCCAAGGAAAGGATAGCGGTGGATCCAGCAAATGTAGTTGCAGTTCAAGATTAGAAAGCTCCAAAGAATGCAATGGAGGTGAGGAGTTTTCTCGGATTAGCGGGCTATTATAGGAAGTTCATTAAGGGCTTCGCAAAGATATCAAACCCACTCACCAGACTGATGAAGAAAAATTTAACATTTTCTTAGGATATACATTGTGAGGATGCATTTCAGCGATTGGAGAGGGCTCTGACAACAGCCCAAGTCTTGACTTTGCCTGACGGGAATAAGGTGTTCATAGTATACACTGGTGCATGTTGTGTTGGAGAATGGATTTTTGATGACAACAACCTCATTTCAATTATCATTGATTATAAAATATATACTAACATTTTTATTATAGAATATAATGTGTAGGAATTATATACAGGAAATATTACTGAAGACTGTACAGTTATAAAGATGATAAGAGAACCAAAGATCAAAGAAATTTGAAGACTCATGAATAATCAAGATTTCAAGAGTCCAAGAGTTCAAGATTAATATAGTTATAGAGTCTAGATTTTGTCAAGACTCTAAATAGCACTCCAGGTTCAAATTTAAATTCTAATTTTCAAATTCAAAATTCTAATTTTCAAATTCTGATTTTCAATTTTAACCTCAATCCTCTCTATTTTATTTTTTTATTTTATTCTTCTTTGTTTTTCAAACTTAAGTTTTTTACTCTATATTTATATACTCTGTATTTATACTTTATATAGTTTAAAACCTTATAATTTTATAAATATATCTGTATAGTTTAAATTTATGTTTTCATATGTTTTTTGTTATATAATATTAATTTACAACACTAGAATTTTACTCAAGAATTTTCAGAATTATTTTTATATCAAAACACTTGAAAAATGCTTTGAAAATCAAAAATACACATGAGTATGTCGACATAGCAAAAACTCAATATTGACATATAACTGTCAATTTTTCCAATTTTGAAAGGAAGTGTCTTTTCACTATTTGAAATGCTTCAGAACTGTTGCAACCTTTCATACTCTATAAAAAGAGGTTAAAACCGAATTTTTTATCATCTCTTCTTCTCTAACTTCATCCTCTTTCACTCTACCATTATTCTTAATCATTTTTATCATTCTTACACTAATACTGCCGAATTCAATTCTTCTTTGATCAGACTTCTTCTCTCTACACTCTCTACTCTCTACTCTTTGAATTAAGCGCTATTGAAGAGTTATAGGGCTGTTTTGTAATTGCTTGGGTTGAATAAACCTTGTTTGTAAGTCAAAAAGGAATCGGTGTGTCCTTGTTGAGCCGTGAAATCAAGGAATAGGAGTCGGTGTCTCTTTTTTGAGTCGTGAAATCAAGGAGGGTGTATTTGACTATTGGAATTAGTAATAATACTCTGCGCAATCCAGCATTATGCGGGATTGGACGTAGGAGTAATCCAAACCAGTATAAAATCCAGTGTGTTCTTTCCTTTTCTGCATTTTTTATTTCTGATTATTTTGCATTTGAATTTAAATGTGTGTCTGTGATTGTGGTGTTAAATTCATCTCGTAGTTAACATTAGATTTAAATTTTGTTTAAATTCTTACAAACACTATTCACCCTCATCTAGTGTTTACTTTTCCTTAATGATCCATTTTGCGTTCCCTAACATGTTGCACAGGGCTTAGTGCCGTGTTGATGCAAGAGGGATGGGTAGTATGTTATGGTGGTAGACGGTTGAGAGTTCATGAGAAGAACTACCCTACCTATGATTTAGAGTTGGCTGCCATAGTACTCACACTTAAGACTTGGCGTCATTATCTACTCGGAGAGAAGTTCGAGTTATGTACTGGTCATAAATCTCTAAAGAATTTGTTCTCACATAAGGATCTCAATTTGAGACAACAAAGATGGATGGAGTTCCTAGCATCCTATAACTTTGAGATTGCTTATACCCCTGGCAAGGGTAATATGGCGGCGGATGCATTGAGTAGGCAGAAGAAGACCTTGTATCCTCTATTTGTAGAGAGGCAGAGCTTGGAGTATATATCGATCTTCGATTTTAGGCCCTCTACCGAGTTTACAACTGGTTTATTGGCATCGTTAGAAGTGCGACCTACTCTTTTGGATCAAATAGGATCTTCATAGAGAAAGGACCCACAGATAGGAGACATTTTGGATAGGCTCAGCAGAGGAGAGACTTCTTGTTACCTTAGCAGATACTGTACAGACGACAATGGGTGGCTACGAAGGGATGGAAGGCTTTGTGTTTCCCAGTTTGGGAGTCTGTTGAAGACAGTCCTTGAGGAAGCCCATCGTTCTAGAATGAACATCCATCTGGTTGGTGGTGTATAGAGATATGAAGAGGGCTTTCTTTTGGGATGGGATGAAGAAAGATGTAGCAGAATTCATAGCTCAATGTTTGATATGCCAGCAAGTTAAAGATGAACAAAAAAAAGCCTGACGGGTTGCTACACCCTTTGGAGGTCCCATAGTGGAAGTGGGAGAGCATCTCTATGGATTTCATTAATGGTTTGCCTAGATCGAGGAAGGGCAATACCAACATCTGGGTTATAGTAGACAGACTTACTAAGAGCGCTCTTTCATTCATGTTAAGAGCAAGAGAATGACAGCATGGTTGGCATCAATTTATCTTCGTGAGATAGTCCATCTACATTGAGTATCGGGCAGCGTAGTAAGTGGATCGTGATCCCATCTTTACTAGTGATTTTTGGGGAAGCTTGTAAGAGGCACTTGGTACGCAGTTATATTTGAGCACCGCATATCACCCTCAAACCGATGGGCAGACTGAGAGGGTGAATAGAGTTCTTGAGGATCTTTTGAGGCTGTGTATCCTAGACTTCGGAGGGACTTGGGAAGATTATCTTCGATTGGTCGAGTTCGCCTACAACAACAGTTATCAGGCTAGTATTGGCATGGCACCCTTCAAGGCATTGTATGGACAACCTTGTAGATCATCGACTTGTTGGTGGCAATCTAAAGATAGGCTTCTACTTGGACCTGAGATGATAAGAGAAACTTCAGAGAAGTATGATTTTATCCGCAGACGTATGAAGATAGTTCAGGATAGGCAGAAGTCATATGTAGATAAGAGAAGGACTGATATTGAGTTTGAGGTGGGAGACATGGTTTTCATGAAACCTTTGAGGAATGTGGTTTGCTTTTGATCTGTAAAAAAATTGGCACCAAAGTTTGTAGGGCCATTTCCCATAATAGAGAGGATTGGCCAAATGGCCTATAGGGTAAAGCTACCAGAGAGATTGACAGGTATTCATGATGTTTTCCACGTTTCTCATTTACGGAGATGTCTATACAATACAACAGAAGTAGTTGAGCCGAGCATGCTTATGGAGGTAGATATAGAAAAGGAGGCAATAGTTAGACAAGTTCCTACCCGTGCACTTGGATCAGAGATTAAGAAGTCCCCTAATCGAGAGGTTAGGTTGATGAAAGTTCAATGGGGAGAAGATAGCAAAGATGTAACTTGGGAGACTGAAGACAAGATTCACGCTCAGTACCCTTTTCTTTTCAAGGGTATGTTCTTCGCTTCTTTTTCCAAGCTTTTATCTATATTTGTTTCTCTCATTCGTCTATATCCTATCTATCGAATCTTTCTTTTTTTAGTAGAACGGATGTGTAGCGCGAGACTACACAGCCGATATCGATCGAATCTTTGACCTTTATGTTGAAAACCAATGGGTGTAAACTTGTGTTGAAGACACGTTATGTTTGATGGATGCAATTATTTGCTAGTGGTTGCCCGTGGATGCATATACACACACATTAGGCACTAGATTGGATCAATCACTACACACTACATATGGGTGTGTGTGCATTTTAAAATTTTATGGATGAAAATGGGTGTATCATCATATGGGTATTGCATTTGGATGAATGATTGTTCATGCATATAGAACTAACATGTTATACTAGGATTAGTTACATACATTTTGTTTACATGGCACTAACATAAATTACATTAAGGAGGTCTGCAGTATCAGTCGACCACCTAATTTTTTGCATTAGTGTAAGGACATATACACACACTATTGCATATGTTCATAAAATTATTAAAAATCTTTTAAGGACAATGGATGCTTGTGATTGATGAATGAGTAGATGGTTGATGGATGTCAGGATATACATTCTTCTTGACTTGGAGATTTGGGGACGAAATCCTTTAAGGAGGAGAGAATGTAACACCCCGTAATTTTAAAGGACACTATAATAATAAACTATAGAATACTTAATTAAATATTGGGAATTAAGTAAAAGGACATTACCGTTGCGTTCGCCTCAGAATTCTACATAAGTTAGACTCCGAGTTTGCATAAAACGGACATTGTATGAGGAAGTTATTAAGGTTTATATACACAAAAGTAAAATATATATGCACACAAAAACCCAGTCTAGAATTCAAAATAAATCAAATCGAAGAGCGGGAAGACACGCGGGAAATCGAGCTGTTGGGGGTCGACCCATGTCCTATGGGGGTCGACCCCAGGGTCGACCGACCCGGGGATCCGGCCTGGTTTACTTCCTGAACCTGGACTTGTTTTTTGACCTGATTCGTTGGCTTGAGGTTATATATAGGACCTCATTGCTATTGTTTTATTCACCCAAAACAATGGAGACAACGAGATGTTGCCCAAGCTTGGATTGAATTAGCCTGTTCTTCTGCAATAACGACTTATACGTATATAGAATCTCTGCTACAACCTCAACACTCTTTTCTCAATTCTTTAGATCCAGTCTCTGTGAGATCATGTTGCTTTTAGATGTGAACAATTAATAAGTAATCCTGACATGTTTATAAGTTTGGATCTAAACCTATGCCTGTTAATAACCTGAATCATAACTAAACAGATCTGTCATTACATGTACGCTTGATCTACTGTTTAGTCCTTACATGCTTATCTCTATTATTCTCATTCCTATTATCATGTGCCTATTCTATTATTATGCCTATTTCTGTTCTCTTCTCTCCCTCCTTCTTTTTTTATTTTTACAGCCAGGCTACCTTTGAGCCTAGGCCTATCACTGAAATATGTAAACGAACAAAATTGGGAATGGCTGGGTATGATATATTGGGGCATAACTTGTATTATAAAACATGATTGGGATTTGGGGGCATAACCTATACTATGATCTAAGACTTTAATTTGAGGAATATCTTATATGATGATTTAGGACATGAGGGTAGGGGAATGAAAAACCTATGATGAACATGAATAATTGTTTAAGAATAAATATGCCAAAATCTATAGTAAATAGAGATTATAACTGCACACAGACATGAGGTTAGAATAAACTTGTGGTAGAAGTCTGCCCGGAACTGCCCGGCAAATCTAGCATTCACGATTGGTTAATTTAATGTAAGGGTCTAGTGCATAAATGTACATGTAACGGCGCTAAGACACGAGGTTAAATCCAACTTGTCGTAGAAGTCTTCCCTGAACCACCCAGCATATCCAGCATCCACAAGTGGTCAACTTAATGTGGGAGGTCCGGTGCATTAACATACATGAACGGGGATTGATAATAACCAGTTAACCTGTAATACTTAACCTGTTTAAATTTGTGGGGCTTAAATGAACATGTCAAATTGTGTAAGGGTTAATTAAACTTGCTTGAATCAATGGGGGGTTAAGTAAATCTGTTAAATCTGTGAGGAGGGGTTATACGAACCCGACAAACTTAACCTGTTTTATATGTTGGGGTTATGCAGGCTTGCTAATCTGTTAGGCATAACATGTCAAAATCCTAGTAGTGGGAATGCAAGCCTAGGGAGTGGCTTGTATCATATGTATGGAACCCATATCAGTCAATAACCCCTACTGATATCCAAAGGAGGACCCGAACTAGGTAGGGGTCAGGGAACGCTTACTGAGCTGATTATAAGAGGTTTAAATGGGTGGAGGTGTTCGATGGCGCGTTCCAACGGAGTCATGTGCATGCATGGCGCATTCCAACAGAGTCATGTGCATGCATGTGCCTATCGAGGGAAGGGGTTGCCACTTTTGGAAGTGATACATCCTGCTGTGGGGCTAGCACAGGGTATCTACGGGATAGGGAGCCAATCGTTTGTGGGTAGTAATTAGGGTACATCTAGTCCTACCTATTTAGGAGCCCGTTATTATCGTTTGGGGGTAACACCCATTATTTCTATTGGGCTGCCTATTATTATCGTTTGGGGATCAAACCCATCACCATAAGTACACTTAGGTCTACCAATATGTTTCTTTTGGGATCATTCTATTTCAGTGATACTAGTATTGGTGCAGAGAAAAGTATATAAGAAGCATAATCTATTCTATTCTGCTTATTCTACTCATCCTTCTCAATTTTTTATACCTATCTTATGATACTATTATCTCTCTCATCCATTTTATATGCCTATCATGATGCTTTTACTTATTTATATGCTAAAAGTCACATAACTTACCAGACTTTATGTTTGACCTGTTTTGTTTTCTTTTCTCTCTCTTCCTTCACCACCCCCCGGTTCTCAGGTTGGTGTTGTATATAACGGTGTTGTATACATAATTATATGATTTTTGTTTGATGATAACAACCAAATATTTATTATTTGAAATGTGTTTGTTACTGTACTGTTCTATATATACATCAAAGACAGGAATATAATATTTATATTCACAGTATTTTATTTAAATATAATATTTTATTTCAATATCAAACAATACATTTCTTTTACTCCACTATTTGTACATCTCACTGATATTCTTTACTGTACAATCAATTTCATTCTATACAAAACTCCTCACACATCACTACAACACCCACACTCAACTATACAGACACTTTGATTTTATATACATTCACCGTTTCTGTTTCTGTCTTCCAACTTCTGTCTTCACAGCATCTTCACTATTAGTTCAGTCATCATCTGCTTACCTGTCACAATGAAACACACACACACACAGAGTACACTGCAATAGAATTTAGACTGAATAAATGCGAATATAAATTTTATTTTTAAAATTTTATTTGCCTCAGTTTTCTGGTGTGTTTCTCATCATTTTTCATGACTTGATCTGATTTATATAAACCATCAATCTGTGTCTAGACAGCTTGTGATATTCACAATGATACACTGTAAATACCACAAGGCAGACAATATGTATATACAATGCAGGGACAGGAAAATCTGTCTGATGGCTGCATATACACACATGTATAAATATACATATGTGCACTGCCTCGCCAATCAGAATATAGTGTATGCAACTAAGGAGGAGCCACGTGGACCATCTCGACCCAGTGCACAAATAAAAATGGTCAAATCAAAATCATGTCAAGCCAAATGTACATTGTGCAAGTGTACAAGTAAATGGAACCACAGTTACATGGCCGAGCAAAAGTGAACGCAATGCAACATAGGTCGAGCACAAAGACTACATGTGCCATATATCATGGAAGTGCAAAAATTTCAAATCAACATGGACTGAGACATTGGTACAGCTACACAATTCAAGTAGTCAAAACAGAGGCAAATACACATGCATAAATGATTTGTCAACTCAGTGTACAAATCTTAAGTTCACGATCAAGACAGCAAGCATGGTCAAAGTGGTTGAGCCATGACAAAGCAGCCAAGCTCAAGTGAAAAATGGGAACAACACGTCCAGTTCATGATTCAACATAGTTCAGTATGCAGATGGGTCCAAATACATCAAAAAGGTTTAGCTATACTGGAGCAAATACAAGACAGTGGTGTGAATATACATATTCATGTTGTACAAGTCAGGGTTGGCAACAGCTAAATGCCAGGTGGTACTTAGTTCAATGTCAAGCAAAGTGAAGTATACATGACTCAAATATATGGTTTCAGTTTTAATACAAACCGGTGATACACAGAAGTACTCAAGAATGGGTACATGTTCTAGTATGAACACAACAGTTTTAATGAGAAATGCATGGCCAAGCAATATCACAAATACACAATCATGGATGGAGCAAGCATGACTGTTTCAATGAAATTGTAATGTTCAGATATGCACATGTATAACAAACAAGCTTCCATACACTGGAAAGGAAAATAGGCCGAGGCATCAAATAACATGGTAGCAAATTCAGGTATACAAAGTCAAACATATACATCAAAACAGTGAAGCACAAACTGGGCAGTGCAATTGTCAAGCGGCATGATCATAAACCAAATGGGAAATAAAAGTGATGTTGAATACACAACAATCCAAGTTTTTTTTAACAAGAAATTATTTGATCTGTTTGCGTTTCCAGTAATATTCATATATGACAGTATGAATGAATACAAAACAAAGGAAAGCATGTTTCCAGTTTTAAATCACAGTGAACAAAATTGGACATACTCATTTTTGGTATGGTGTTACAGAAATTAAGTGGTTTCAAGAAAGTTTTTAAGACTGCAAGTCGAAGAGAATATCCAAATTCAAGATCAAAGCAGTTTTAATATGGTCAATAATTCCAAGGCAGTTCAAAATCAATTCAGGTCAATGAATTCCAGAATTTGTAGTCTGGATTTAAGGAATGCAATCAGAAATGCAGAGAAACAAGAGATCTTGTTGGGGCAAAATATCAAATCCATGTTTCTGATTTCAGAAATAAAACAGCTCAGGAAATTGCATATATGGCATATTCAACAAAATTTTGAATACATATAAGGCAAAACTTCTTTCCAGAAATGAACAATATTAAGCAAGGGAATAAGTGTTCTTGACAAGTGATTAATCGTTTGCAGAAATCAACCATAAATGATCTTTTCTATGGAAATCACGCAAGTTTTTTTGGGAGCCAAAAGAGGAATTCTTGGTAACAATAATACAGAAATTCAAAAGAGGCAAAAAATCTTTATTAACACAAGGGGCCACAATAATATCCTCTCAAGATTTAATCAATTCAAGGCAACAAAAGGCAATTTCAATTCGAGAATTTCAAAAAGCAGGGAAATCAACTCAAATCAAGCCAAGCCACGTTATTGAAATCAGAGTAAAGTTAGGGTTTTTCTACAACCCTATATTAGCACACCTATATCATCATCGGCAAGACATCGAAAACCAACGAGACAATTAAAATAGAAAATCGAAGGAATCATTTCAGAAAACTCACAATTTCAATTGAGCCAGAGAGCAATCCCGAATCGGACGAGCAAAGCAACCAAAGAATCAAGCATCCATTGATTCGAAGGCGTCAGAAAAACAAATTCGATCAATCCAGCAGCACAATTGGGGGAAGACTCAAAAACCCTAGTTTCAATTTCTTATTCCAGCCGCCATTTAATTTTCCAGAGACAATGGAGATCGGAAGAGATAATGGATAATGGGCCGGCCAAGTTTTAAAACAGAAGGGCATAGTTTTTTTTTTTAAATTAAAAAGGGGATGACCCTTTTTATTTAACTCCTAGGGTTTTTCTAGTTTATTCTTGTTCTGTTTTTGTTTTTAATCTGTATTGTTTATTTGTAAAAACAAACGAACAGTTCTAGGTCTGTAAAATCTAGGGGGATCCAGTCAGGGAGTTGACTGAAAGTTGACAGAGTCTGTAAAATATGGGTTACGAGTTATAGGGTTTGTAATTCGGGAAATCTGATCGAGTGAATATCAATCAGTCTAGGGTTTTGAGCGTAGGGTTAGGACAGGAGCAGGCGCTGCGAGTGTACATGGTCTTGTATGCGGGATCTGTTTATAACACTAGTAGAAACCTTAGGAATGCAGCAGTAGGCAGGGTTTTGCCGATGCTGGGTATATCTGTGTGTGATTTATTTTCTGCACTTTTATTTCTGCTTCATTCTGTGATCTGTTTATTATTTTAATATCCTGTCAGTTTTTAAATTCAGTTTAAAAACTGTGATAAACCCTATTCACCCCCCTCTAGGGTTAATCTAGATCCAACATTTGGTATCAGAGCAGGTTTTCTGTTTAACTCTAGAGTAATGGTTATTCCTAGTTGTCAGTTGATAGAGAGTCAGTCCAGTTCATCTCCAACTATTTTCAATGGAACAGATTTTTTGAACTGGAAATCCAAAATGGAATTTTATTTAAAATCTGTTAATATTAAATATTGGGATGTTGTTATCAATGGATTTGATAGTGTAGATATTGCTTTCAATGCTCGTGCTATGAAAATTATATTTGATTACCTTAGTACTGAACAGTTTAATCTTATTTGTCATTGTTTATCTTCACAGGAGATCTGGGATACTCTCAATACGAAGTATGGAAAATCTGACAACAGCTGAAAACCCCAGAATGTCAACTCAGTTTCAGAATTCTGTTTAACAGGATTTACAAATGAAAACTCAGAAAGATCAGATGATGGAGAATCAACAGATGCTAAAACAGAAAATTTCTCATACGAAGATTTAGTTTACATGTGTCTTGATTTAACGAAATCTGTTGATAAACTCCAACTGAAAAATAAGTCTCTGAAATCTAAAAATTTTGAGTTGACCAGCAAAATTGATGATTTGGAATCACAACTTGAATATGTTAAAAATTCTTCAAATTCAGTTTGCAAAAATTGTTTGAAATTGAAAACCAATCTTGTTCATCTCAATAAAAGTATTCAAAAATTTGAAGATGAAATTTTGATCTTGAATGAGAACAAGACTGAGTTATCAAATTTGAATAACCTTCTGCAAAAGGAATTTGAAAATTTTAAAATAGATATATATTCCAAATTTAAAATTGCTGAAAATGAAAATTTGGTGAAAAGTGGTTTGATTTTGAAAGAACTTGAAAATGAGATTGAAAAATCCAAGAATTTTGAATCTGAAAAACAAAAACGATTTGCACTTGAAATTTCCGAATCCCAAGCCGAAATTAAATTGCTTGAAAATGAAAATTTGGTTTTGAAACAGTCTAATGCTGAATAGAAGATCGCTATAAATAATTGCTCAAATTTATTAAAAGGAAGTTCTGATCTTAAATCCAAAATTCAACGATTAGAATCAACTTTGGATAAATTTTCTAATGGGGAAAAATCGTTGAATATGCTGTTACAAAACCAGTTTACGGTTAGTCATAAACAAGGTCTTGGTTTTGGAAAGACAAGTGTTTTTGAAAATTTAAATTCTTTTGTTTCTAAAAATCCTTCGAATTGCTTCAAGAAGGGTCGTTCTGAAAATTTGAACTTTGAAAATTCGAAAAGATTTTTAAGTCACAACAGATATGAGAACTTGTTTTATAATAAACCATTTATACATTCTTCAATCCCAAAAGGAAATAAGACGGGCTTTGTTAAACTCAAACAGAGTTGGGTTCCTAAGGGTACAAAGGTAAATTCAGATGGTTTGTTATACAGACAGGTTTGGGTACCAAAAGTAGTAAACACATTTCAGAGTGGTTATACAAATTTTGTTAAACCACTTAACTCTCTAAACTGTTAGGTACCGGAGGAGGCTGAGGAACTGCTTTGTTAAAGAGAAACTGAATTCAAACTGCGTCATATCATCAGGCTATTCACAGTTCCTTAGCCAAGACTGTTGAGTTAGAGATTCTGATTTACACTGGATTCTGGTATGATCTCTAAACTCACCTCTGTAAATATTTTCTGTTTTGATTTTTTTCTTTTGGTTATTTCTTCTTCTTCTCACTTCTATTTCTTTCCTCTATCTCTTCTGATTTGATTTATCACTGCCATTTTTTTTGTGCTTCTTGAATTGCAGTAGTTGAATTGCATTCTGGAAATTTGTTTTGTGTGTATAGAATTCTGATTGTTTTGAAGTTCTTTTTTTGTTTTCTGAATTCCTAACGGTGTTGACGTATTCTTGTTATATCTTGAACACTGTTAATCTGAATTCTAAATTGTTTTGAAGATCTGAAAATTATATGGAAATTCACACACCTTTGCTGTTCTAAGTTTATTCTAATTCATTTTAGAAAAGTTCAAAATATTATACTCATTATAGCACACTGTTATTTACCAGTTGTGACAATTCCAGTAATTTTTAGAATGGCTCGAATATTTTTTAAATGTCTTGTCTCAGTGATACATCTTAAAATTCATTTTTTTTATTCATGATTAGTACAGTTGAAATTAATTTGTTTGAAATCATCTGAAATTCCTGATATTTTGAATCTCACACACCTCCTAAATTTGAAATTATCAACCTTGTGTGACTGATTCATTATATCCCAGAACTTGACATTGATTCAAGTGATTTCAAATAAATTACTTTATTTTTCTAGTTCATGAATACCTCTCAAATTTGATGTAAATGATCTGAAATTATTCTTAGAAATCTTGTGAAAAATTCCTTTGAAAATCTGGTCTTGAAATTCACTCTTATTTCATGATTATCTGATTTAATTATTTGTTTGTTTAAAATCATTTGAAATTATTGATTTATGGAATCTCACACATATCTCAAATCAAAAATTTATAATCTGGTGTGATTGATTCATTAAATTCTGATATTTTCATATTCCTCAAATGATTTCAAGTAAACAGTATTTTAATCATTAGATCATGAATCAACATATGTGGCCATCATCTTGACAAGTATGATTTGAAACTATGTTCTGTGTTGCTCTGATACTGCTTTGAAAAATGTTTGTTCTGGAATCACATGCTTGCTGCTCTGATACATGTGCATAATCAATTATCTCGTCTGTTTGGGTTTGGTACTTAATTATTCTATTGTCTATAACATTCTTCTTCAGTATCATGATAAAATTCCTGGTAAATAGAGACACCAAGTGGTATCAGAAGCGCCTTATATTTGTCTCACCCATCTGTACTGAGATTCAAATTCTCACCTTGTATAGACCCGTACATTCTTTTTCCTTATACTAATAAATGTGCTAAATTTGTCTGGCTGGGTTTGTGTTTAAATTTCTTTGGTCTGAGATTTCCATGATAGTCCATCAGGGTGTAATTAAATTCCTCAATAAAGGAGACTACAATTGGTACCAACCTTTTTCACTCATCTGTTTTTTGAATTATCACCCTGTATAGATTCATTTTTTTTTAAATCTGTTTAATTTCCTCTTGTAATTGATTTTCAATTTTAAAATTATTTATTGATTATTCATTCAGAAATTGAAATCAATATCCGAATTGAACTGTATTTATAATTCATCAAAACATATTATCAGAATTTGAAATTGTGATGAAATTGTGACTGCAGTATATTTCATAACAAGAGAGAATTTGATTTAAATTTTTTCATGATGGTTGAACGTTTATTATAATATCTTTGAACTGGCAAATATTTCACGACCATCTCCTTTATCTATCACACGTCTGCCATCCATCATGATTCTATATTAATATGGAGAGTTTATTTTTTTTAAGAAAAATCATCTTGTTATAAACAGTGGAAATATTTGTGATAGAAATAGGACTATGTTATTTTTCAGAATTAGTGACGATTGAAATTTTTCAATCATCTCGGTACAGTTGATCATATTTCATAATATTATTAAATTAGAAATTTATTTCACAGTCCATTTCTGTACCTACCACATTTCTATCACTCATTTTGGTTTTATATACCGAGGAGTGTTTCCTTTATAAAGCTGAAAATGATAAAAATGTAATTAATATATAAGAGTGTCTCTAACCTCATTTAAAAATCCAAGCTCTGGTTATGCATGGTTATGAGACATCTTATAATTTAAGCTGCGACTGATCCCATTTAAAGATCCAAGCTCTGGTTATGCGTGGTCAGTGTGCTCTTAAATACAAAATAAATAAAAAGGAAATAAAGTGATAAAAATAGAAATTATTTTGAAATTCTCCTTGGTATTTATAAAAACCAGACTATCAATCCATCCTTCTAATCTGTGAAATGTGTTGAAATCTTATGATGTATTATGATTTGTTGATTGATAGGTATTGGGATTTGAGATTGTACGATATTGTCACTTAAATTGAAATTATAATTATAGTCCAAATCCATCACTGTTTTTGTGTCTCATTTTTTTGGAAAATAATTGGAAATGATTTGTTTTAAAACTCTCTCCATTATGTATGAAATCCATCGTAAATACGTCATTCTCTAAAATGTGAGATATGCCACCAGTTCTTAGTTTATTATGATTTTTGTTTGACTGATTGAGATTTATGATGACTATTCTTCCTCTTATGCTGAAATTTTTTTAGTCATTCTTCATCTATATTTTAAAATTCTGTATCCTTTTGATGATAACAAAAGGGGGAGAATGGATTAGATTTTGATTTATGAGTGAATATTTTATAAATATTTTTAATTTTGAATTTTTTTTATTATTCATACATTTCACTCATGCACAGTTATAGGGGGAGTTTATGTTGAAGGGGGAGCATTCAAATAGGGGGAGTAATATATATTTCATTTTTTTTCAAACACATTTATGCTCAAAATCTTATATTTATTTGTCATCATCAAAAGGGGGAGATTGTTGTATATAACGGTGTTGTATACACAATTATATGATTTTTGTTTGATGATAACAACCAAATATTTATTATTTGAAATGTGTTTGTTACTGTACTGTTCTATATATACATCAAAGACATGAATATAATATTTATATTCACAGTATTTTATTTAAATATAATATTTTATTTCAATATCAAACAATACATTTCTTTTACTCCACTATTTGTACATCTCACTGATATTCTTTACTGTACAATCAATTTCATTCTATACAAAGCTCCTCACACATCACTACAACACCCACACTCAACTATACAGACACTTTGATTTTATATACATTCACTGTTTCTGTTTCTGTCTTCCAGCTTCTGTCTTCACAGCATCTTCACTGTTAGTTCAGTCATCATCTGCTTACCTGTCACAATGAAACACACACACACACACACAGAGTACACTGCAATAGAATTTAGACTGAATAAATGCGAATATAAATTTTATTTTTAAAATTTTATTTGCCTCAGTTTTCTGGTGTGTTTCTCATCATTTTTCATGACTTGATCTGATTTATATAAACCATCAATCTGTGTCTAGACAGCTTGTGATATTCACAGTGATACACTGTAAATACCACAAGGCAGACAGTATGTATATACAATGCAGGGACAGGAAAATCTGTCTGATGGCTGCATATACACACATGTATAAATATACATATGTGCACTGCCTCGCCAATCAGAATATAGTGTATGCAACTAAGGAGGAGCCACGTGGACCATCTCGACCCAGTGCACAAATAAAAATGGTCGAATCAAAATCATGTCAAGCCAAATGTACATTGTGCAAGTGTACAAGTATATGGAACCACAGTTACATGGCCGAGCAAAAGTGAACGCAATGCAACATAGGTCGAGCACAAAGACTGCATGTACCAAATATCATGGAAGTGCAAAAATTTCAAATCAACATGGACTGAGACATTGGTACAGCTACACAATTCAAGTAGTCAAAACAGAGGCAAATACACATGCATAAATGATGTGTCAACTCAGTGTACAAATCTTAAGTTCACGATCAAGACAGCAAGCATGGTCAAAGTGGTTGAGCCATGACAAAGCAGCCAAGCTCAAGTGAAAAATGGGAACAACACGTCCAGTTCATGATTCAACATAGTTCAGTATGCAGATGGGTCCAAATACATCAAAAAGGTTTAGCTATACTGGAGCAAATACAAGACAGTGGTGTGAATATACATATTCATGTTGTACAAGTCAGGGTTGGCAACAGCTAAATGCCAGGTGGTACTTAGTTCAATGTCAAGCAAAACAATATCACAAATACACAAGCATGGATGGAGCAAGCATGACTGTTTCAATGAAATTGTAATGTTCAGATATGCATATGTATAACAAACAAGCTTTCATACACTGGAAAGGAAAATAGACCGAGGCATCAAATAACATGGTAGCAAATTAAGGTATACAAAGTCAAACATATACATCAAAACAGTGAAGCACAAACTGGGCAGTGCAATTGTCAAGCGGCATGATCATAAACCAAATGGGAAATAAAAGTGATGTTGAATACACAACAATCCAAGTTTTTTTTAACAAGAAATTATTTGATCTGTTTGCGTTTCCCGTAATATTCATATATGACAGTATGAATGAATACAAAACAAAGGAAAGCATGTTTCCAGTTTTAAATCACAGTGAACAAAATTGGACATACTCATTTTTGGTATGGTGTTACAGAAATTAAGTGGTTTCAAGAAAGTTTTTAAGACTGCTAGTCGAAGAGAATATCCAAATTCAAGATCAAAGCAGTTTTAATATGGTCAATAATTCCAAGACAGTTCAAAATCAATTCAGGTCAATGAATTCCAGAATTTGTAGTCTGGATTTAAGGAATGCAATCAGAAATGCATAGAAACAAGAGATCTTGTTGGGGCAAAATATCAAATCCATGTTTCTGATTTCAGAAATAAAACAGCTCAGGAAATTGCATATATGGCATATTCAACAAAATTTTGAATACATATAAGGCAAAACTTCTTTCCAGAAATGAACAATATTAAGCAAGGGAATAAGTGTTCTTGACAAGTGATTAATCGTTTGCAGAAATCAACCATAAATGATCTTTTCTATGGAAATCACGCAAGTTTTTTTTGGGAGCCAAAAGAGGAATTCTTGGCAACAATAATACAGAAATTCAAAAGGGGCAACAAATCTTTATTCACACAAGGGGCCACAATAATATCCTCTCAAGATTTAATCAATTCAAGGCAACAAAAGGCAATTTCAATTCGAGAATGTCAAAAAGCAGGGAAATCAACTCAAATCAAGCCAAGTCACGTTATTGAAATCAGAGTAAAGTTAGGGTTTTTCTGTAACCCTATATTAGCACACCCATATCATCATCGGCAAGACATCGAAAACCAACGAGACAATTAAAATAGAAAATCGAAGGAATCATTTCAGAAAACTCACAATTTCAATTGAGCCAGAGAGCAATCCCGAATCGGACGAGCAAAGCAACCAAAGAATCAAGCATCCATTGATTCGAAGGCGTCAGAAAAACAAATTCGATCAATCCAGCAGCACAATTGGGGGAAGACTCAAAAACCCTAGTTTCAATTTCTTATTCCAGCCGCCATTTAATTTTCCAGAGACAAAGGAGATCAGAAGAGATAATGGATAATGGGCCGGCCAAGTTTTAAACCAGAAGGGCATAGTTTTTTTTTTAAATTAAAAAGGGGATGACCCTTTTTATTTAACTCCTAGGGTTTTTCTAGTTTATTCTTGTTCTGTTTTTGTTTTTAATTTGTGTTGCTTATCTGTAAAAACAAACGAACAGTTCTAGGTCTGTAAAATCTAGGGGGATCCAGTCAGGGAGTTGACTGAAAGTTGACAGACTCTGTAAAATCTGGGCTACGAGTTACAGGGTTTGTAATTCGGGAAATCTGATCGAGTGAATATCAATCAGTCTAGGGTTTTGAGCATAGGGTTAGGACAGGAGCAGGCGCTGCGAGTGTACATGGTCTTGTATGCGGGATCTGTTTATAACACCTAGTAGAAACCTTAGGAATGCAGCAGTAGGCAGGATTTTGTCGAAGCTGGGTATATCTGTGTGTGATTTATTTTCTGCACTTTTATTTCTGCTTCATTCTGTGATCTGTTTATTATTTTAATATCCTGTCAGTTTTTCAATTCAGTTTAAAAACTGTGATAAACCCTATTCACCCCCCTCTAGGGTTAATCTAGATCCAACAGTTGGGATACTCGGGCTTGATTATGATTCTCTCTTCTAATTTTGCTTGGATCTTCTTAAATGTACCGCTTTGATTACCCGTCTACCTTACTGTGGCTATTTTTGGGGACTATGACTTTATATTACTGTACTCTGATGATTTTTGTACAAGGCAGATATTTTAATTTTATGTAACGGGTTTTATGTATTTCAGACTTAAGTTGTAATTGGATTTTGGACCACGATGTTTTCTGTTTGGAAAATAAAGTTTTAAATTCCGCTGCTATTTTATATCTATCTTGTGATGTTTCTATTTCTATTTACCTATAACGCTTCACGGAACTTAATGCATTTTATTAAAGAGTGAAATTAACGGACGTGGGGTGTCACGACTTGGCTACGAAATTAGACCAACAAGAAGCACTTAATTAGTAAAGCAAGGAGGTCAAGATACTTAGCCATTTGAGGCTAAGTATTAGGACAAGTATCGATCCATAGATAATGGACCGGTACTAATCCATCAGATTGCATGGTGGGGTGCTGATTTTTGGGGAGTTGGATAATGTGGCTATCTGAGTATATCTGGTGAAGTTAAGTGGTTAAAGGACTTCAAGTGATTGATGTGAAACTCAAAGATATATAATACTTCGATTATGAATCAAGAAAGAGTAGTCGGAGTTGGATTGATATGATACAGGTCGTGGGATGATATACGATTCAGTATGACGATAAATTGACTTAGGTAGGAGTTAATCAAGGATAATAATGAAATTTGTTAGAAAGGCAGCTTGAACTTATGGAAATGGAATCATCAAGAAGGAAGGCTCAACAGATTTGAAGTGATAAGGAATCGTTGATTATCAAAGGTTATAGCGGACTCAAAGCAGGGATATCGTTGGGACGCCCATAGGATCAGGTAGGATCATGTACCCTGGATCAAGCTCAAGCAGGAGTGATCTAGTTGTCTTAGATGATTGAGGCAAACATATGGTTGATTATGTATGGTAGTCTGACTAGAACCAGTGTTTCAATTAGCTCGTTTGATCAATGAAAGTAAATTCGATTATCAATGAAATTCAAGGATTTAGTCAGTGATAGCTAGAATATTGGATGCTATGACTGATTGTATGCTTTCTTCTTTATATTTCTCTGGGTAGGCTATCACCGTGGGTTGTCGACGAAAAGCGAGATTAACGGATGTGCTTTCCTGTTGTCGAGGAAAACTGGTGTTTTTGCTTTTTCTGAAAATGTGCTCGGGTCAAACGGCGTACATTTTCCATGTTTGCTTTGGATTTGTTTAGAGCTGCAAAAGAGGAGCTGAAGTCAAGACGTATTCTCATATTTACTGTATTAATTTATTTTCATTGTGTGTGTCACTACAACAAAAACACCATATTACAACTTTAATTTTACAACTGTGGGAAAAGCTCAGTTGTAATAAATGTTTTTTACAACAGTCAACTCCCTAAAGTTGTAATAAACATATATTTACAACTTTTCATTTTGTTAGTTGTAATAGATGCTATTACAAACTTCATGTTTACAATATCTATATTTAATAACTAATTATATTAATAATTAATAATAAACTTAAGAATTTATAATATTTATTAATTATTATTAAATAATTAAGAAATGATAATTAATTTTTAATAATAAATAATTACAAACTAATCATTAATATTAATAATTAAGTAGTAATAATCAAGAAGTAATATCAAATATTTAGTAATTTATTTTTTATCATTAGTATTATTTTTTATATTAGAAAGTTATATAAAATTATTTTCAATGGCTCTTTTTTTACTTGTAGTATTTAATATTTTATTAAAAGGTAATTCACAAGAAATCCATATTATATTTAAAATAAATTTTCCTTATCAACTCTAACTTATAATATTTAATTTTTTTATAAATTTTGGTGAAACTTTATTATGTTCAATTAAAAAGCGGTTATCATGTAAAAGCATCTTTTTCCTGGGAAAAAAAGCTTCATGTCATGTTAATGCGTTAGGAAAAAAATGAGGCGGGAAACATGAAATTTTGGTTGTGTGGGCTGACTTTCCTGTATTATCCCTAAATCAAAACTGATCCCTAATTCTTCCTTCCTCAACAAACTTGTGTCTTAACAAATTCCAGTTGCTATGGTCAAACATAGATGGATCCACTTCTTTTGGATTCGGTGACGATAAAGCTAGTAACCCATCTGACGACTGACGATGACGGATTTCAGCCTCCAGCACCTCCTGACCCTAATTCAGCAAGATTTTCCTCCCAGCGACAGATGATGATGGATTTTAGCTAGTAACCCATCGTAGAGGACGAGATAGCCAGAAGGTAAAGGAAGAAATCAGGTCCTCCTCCGACCCATTGATGCTGTAGGCCCCCCTCCCAAACTCCGTGACGGCGGATTCAGCTATGAAAGTAATAGGGGAAATCGCGAATTGCAATAGCCTAAATTAGATAAACCAAAACCCTAGGTTTTCTGATTCTCCCAGGACGCAAGTGGCCTGCCACCGGATGAACTCCTCCAATTTCAGCCATCACGAATTCCCTTCATTGGAAGACGCTAATAAGAAGATGTTACCAAAGAAAGGAAGAATCAACACTTCGGCAAGTTCTATACTTGTATTTTACACCATATATTAAGTATGCCTCGACCTTTGAGTGTTCATATAGGTGTGTGAAAAGTATGGGTTAATTCGTATTCCACTACCCCCTTGTGTTTAGAATTTGGTTTCTTTATTTTCGTGGGTCTTTCTATTTTAATTACCTAGGCACCGTAATGTGATATGCTATTTGCTTGAGGCAAACGGTATACAATGCATGCAATATACTGTCACTTTTGGTCCTGAAGCCTACTTTCACATGCTGAATATAATTTATGTTGCTCCTTGTCCCAAGTCTCCCTTTTTGAAACCCTTTTACACTTGGGTTGTCTTTCATATAATTTGCAGTTGGCTTCCCTGTTATGTATGTTTAGGTACTAGCCTATATAGTTCATTTATTACTTAAAGGATTTGTGTACCATGCTACCATAGAAAATTTAATAATAAGAATAATGCATGTGTGGGCTGTCCATCTTGATTTGCGGCATAGTGGGGGTTTGCTCTAAAAGCCACCTCATACAATTCTATTGGTTGTTTCCATGTTTCCTTGTCTTGACAGTACATTACTCGAGATAATGTAAGTTCTTCACAGCCTCCAGGCAGTTGAGTCCGACGTCGTGCACCATTTCCTCCACCGTGTGCTTCTTCGCGCTGAGCACACACCTTACCAGAACCGCCATTCAGTCCGCTATCGACTCAATGTAAGTTTTCTTATATATTAAGCGTATTTCAAGTTTCTACTTCACATTTCACAAATATGACGGTTTTCCTTGCTACTGTTTTGATTGATTGTGGGTTGAACACTTCTTTCCTTGTTGTTGATTGCTAGTTGCTGCATGCTTGCTTAATATACCCGAGATTTGTTTGCTATTTTTTTTAACAATCACCATGCCTTCTATCTGTCCATGCTTGTTTGGCGCATAGGATCTACATGCTGCATGTACTACCTTATGGCCTATTCTTGCCCATTTTTGAATTCAGAACCTTCAAGTCCATCGCATTAATGTTGAGTGGAGTCCCATGAGCTCCTATTTATTTGATTGTATAGCCTTATAAAATGTTATCGAGTATTTCTTTTTATGTTATTGGACCTTGTTACATTTTATTTTGAACCAGTATTGGCTTTGTGTTTATCAAAAAGGCAGGTCGTTACTGCGTAGAATTGCCCTTCTCTTGCTCTGCCTGGTATTATTGTACCACAAGGAAAAATTACTTGAGATAATGTAAGTTCTTAGTCAATACATTCTTCTGGCAAGGTGCGTATGTATTTTAGCTTACGCTCAGTACATTTTCATACATCTTGCAGTGAACAATTGATTTCGCTGATAGTAAAATCCCTGAAGAATCCAAGAAGTGCTGTTTGCAAAACAACAATCATGACATGTGCTGATATCTTTAAAATTTATAGAGATTTTGTAACTGATTTATTGGATACAATGGTAACAAAAACGTTAAATTTACTGGTGTTTTTTTATCCCTTCATTATGTACTGCGCACTTTAACAATGTTTGGTTTCAGCTTCCACGGTTGCTTCTGAAATCTTCTCTTCTGAAATCTTCTCAAGATAAGCATTTTTTGTGAAGCCGCTGAGATAGCCTTGATAGCAATGACAACATGGGTTTCTCCTTGCTTGCTATTGCTAAAATTGCTAGCTTACCTCAAGCATAAGAATCCTAGAATAAGAGCAAAGACTTCTGTGTGTTTCGACAAAAGTGTATCTTGACTCGTGAGTTGTCTTCCTTTTTGTCTAAACTCTAAATTGGTGCGTTAATGATCAAAATCGGTTTCTGTAGTTTGCTCTTGGTTAACAAACTTCATATATTGCAACAGACTTAATGTCATGATAGTGTTTTGGGTGCAGCTTGTCTAAATATTGCACATCTTATTTACTTTATCTTCCACATACATAGGCAATACATTTTGACATTGATGATTCCTCCTCATTGCAGTTGACAACACTTTCAGTATGTTGTGCTAAAATGAAAATGACTGAATGCAATGGAAGGTGAGAAGATGACTACATGCTTGAAGCAAAGAGGTATAATCAGAATCTTAAGTTCATTTTTCAATTACATTTATTCGTACAGTTTTTTTTTTAGCTCTAGTGTTTTTTATAAATTTCTGTTATGTACTAGTTAATTCAAAAGCGTGTAGAAGCTATTTAAACTCTCATTTTGATAAGCATTCAAATTTGGAATACTGTATATTTTACCCCATTTTTTAGATAAAATGCATGCTTAAATGAAAATACAACATATATTGGGTCTTGTGTTATGTTAGCGGACAATGTTTTATATATTGTTTATTATTTTTATGATTGAACCAGCATAAAGCTAATTTATGTTTGATTTTACAGTTAATGGACAACGAAGTAGAGGAATCAGAAGCTGCTTTGATGATCTTTGGAATCATTCAGAATAATGTCATCTGCAAAAGAAGACAGAAAGGTAACCAAAGAAAAATCTTGAAAGAGAAGTGGTATCTTCTGCATTAACATGTAAAATTGTAGATGATGTGTAATTTGGACTTGAGACGGGTTTTGACCAGTGAAAAAAAAAATTGTTATGGTAACGGTTGTAATTTTATTCATTTTTACGTCGTATATGGTTTATAATTTGTATTTTAAATATAAAGTTGTGATTTTTATCAATGAATGGATCATGATGCCTTTAAACTTACATTTATTTCTTATATTATTTATCTATTTATTATTGCACATATAAAATATATATAGATTCTTATGTATATAATTTGTGAATATATTACAATGGTTATAAATATTTGTAAAAAATACAACAATAGTGCATAACTGTTGCAATAAAGTTTATTACAACGGTGGAGAAACGTTGTAAAATGTACATATTACAACGGTGGAAAAACGTTGTAAAATGTACATATTACAACAGTGTTGCAATGGTGCAAAAAAGTTGCAAAAGATTTTAGTCTTTTACAACTTCTTAATAAACGACGGTTAGCCCACCGTTGTAAAATGTATATTACAACGGTGTTCCACCGTTGTAATATGGTCATTTTGTAGTAGTGTGTTGTATTTATCGACAATTCTAAAAGCAGATTGTTATGACTGTATAGGCTGATCTGGTTGTGTACTCTTATTATTCATTCATGTATATATACAGTTCTTCTCTTGTGTAAAGAGTATTGTTATATTATATTATATTTACTTCAATTTGAGATTCCAATCTTTTCTAATTTTAATGTGTTATGTTCTTCTTCTTCTTATTTCTAACCTTTCTTTCTTATTTCTCACCCTCTAACTTCTTTCTTCTAACTTTCTAAGTTTGTGGTGCTTGAGTTTAGATACGTGAAAACAAATGATGTATTAGTGTCGAAAGTTTAGCATGAATTTTCCGATTTGTTACATTTTAGCATTCCAAAAATCAAACTTATGTCATCTACTGTGACTTTCATATCTTATCCTCCAATTACAAACATTTCTTTCTCAACTGAAAAGCAAGTAATTAATGCATCCAAATTTCTTGCACACTTATTAAAATCCAATATATTAATATGGCCTTTAAAGTTGTAACATAGTGTGTTTCCTAGAAGCTCTAGCTGATTTTCTATAAAAAGTTTGTGTTTTGATCAATTGAATTATCTTTAAAACACCTCGTAAATTACATCTTTACGTGTTGTTAATGATTTCAACTTTACATCTTCTACATTGTAAGCTTTTTCATATTCTACTACTCTAATAGTTTGTTGTTCCATCTCTTTTTTTTTTGCTTTCGTGTTTTTGTCTATTGCTTTTCATTCTTTGCTTCAGCTTCTCTTTTTTCTCTCTTTGTTTTGTCTTTTGTAGTTTCGAAGTCTGATGTATCCCTATCAATTTTTCCCTACAATATACATACACTGTATTAGAATTTTTATGAGATTGTGCATTTCTAAGTACAAAATAAACAAAAAAATTTGATTTTTTTTTTGTACCAACAATGGATGAAAACCACACATATATATATATATATATATATATATATATATATATATATATATACACCTAATAAATGAGATGGACGAATTCAGGAGTTAAAAGTCTAAGATGCATATTGTTTCTAGTTACTGCAAGTAGAAGTTATTATAGTTAAATTTTTTTGAAAAGAATGTTAACCTAAAATCAAGCACAAATTTTGATTTCAACCCACTGTATTTTAATTCTACAATGAAACATCATGATATGATGATTGTATAGTGAAAAGTAAAAGACTGATTTGTAGAAGCATGTGTCCATAAGGGTAGCAATTTATCATTTCATGGGAAAATATTGTTTCAAAACAGATCATGAATCACATTTCATTATGACGTAAAATATTCAACCCAACATTGACATAATATGGTTCTAATTTAGAAGGTAACCATAACTAATAAAATATTATTGACCTATTTCTACGAGTAGTTTAGCTTAAAATGATGTGCAACAGGTTTTTTTTAAAGTAATTTAGCTTTTAAACTCACATGCAATTTGTTTTTGCATACTTTTAGAATACATTTACTATAACTTATAATCTAAGTATTTGCATAAATTTAAATAACATTTATATTTAGCCTTAAATTATGTAATAATTAGCATTAGGATAAGATAAATTTATAGGTAAAAGATAATTGAAGAACAAATTGCAAATTACAACTAATGGAAATTTAATTTTACTGGATGAAATCTCGTATCCCATCAAAGTTAGCCCTAAAAATAAGGGGCCAAAATCTCTACACAGAATTGCTATTACCACTATAATACGTCAAATTTGGAAAGAGAGGTGTAGACAATTATAAAATAATATCTCAACTCGTCAAGAAATCAAAGGGAATTTGATGCTGGCAGAAATTATAGCTTTAGTTCACGCTTTTGATTATAAGAGAAAGGGAGAAACTGGACTCACTAAAAACTCTAATTTTGTTGGTTCCGAGGAAGATCATCTACATTTGGAACTTTCAATTCGTTTCCACCATGACTGAAGATTTCGAGCAAATGCTTTTTGAGTTGAAAAGATAAAGCACACAGGCTCTTTTACTTTTATTTTGGAATGTATGTTTTGTTTTGTTGTGTATGTTGTATTTTTACGATTTGAGGTGATCATTTTCTCATGTGGTTTGTATAGTATTGGTTGTATTTAAAAATTTATTACCTTGATTACCTTAAATCTTTTGTAGTCAATTTCTTGTTAATAAAGTACCTTGGTTTATCAAATAACAACAATAATAATTGATTTTTTGAATTTAGCTTTAGATTATTAATAACTGGCAGTAGAAAAGGGTAAATCTATAGATCAAAATCAGTTGAATTGTTGAATTTAGCTGTAAATTATGTAATAAACAGCAATACAGAAAGGATAAACATATCAATTGTTTAATTTTAGCTTTATATTACATGATTAGTAGCAACTGAAAAGGATAAATCCACAAATTATTATATTTAGCTTCAGAATATAGTAACTAGTAGTTGAATGTGATAAATTTGCAAGTCAAAATCAATAAATTATTGGATTTAGCTTTAGATTATAATCCATAGCAGTTAATTATATTAAGTAGTAGTTGATTATAATATATCTATATGTCAAAATCAATTAAACTATGGAAGTTAGCTTTAGATTACGTAATAAATATAGGTAGAAATGGATAATTCTTTAGGTCAAAATCAATAGAAACAATTGAATGCGTTTTTCATTTTAAACTACTTTATTTAGGGTTTTGATCTACAACTTAAAAAGTATTAGAATATGAACATCGATTAAGTGTAAATTACCTTATTCTTCGAATCTTTAGCATTAGATTGAATTTTCGCCATTGTTAACCTTCGAATTTAAACTCTAGGACGATCAATGATTGAAGAGACTATAAGTGAATAGATCATGATTTGAACTAAACATAATTTGTGATTGGCAGGAAAAGCTAATAGTTCGTGATTAAAATAATGATTGTATTTTTGCTGTGATTAAACATGAAATAAGGTCGTCATTAAAGTGGAATATAAGTGAAAAAGTAAAGTAGAGAAGAAACGGGTTTATGTCTGCTGAAGTATGCCTTTATGTTAATTATGAAGTTCGGTGTCCTATAATATAAATTTTCGTACAAACGTTGCCTTAAGTCTAATATACCCTTACCCTAAATGATAAGACTATTATCAAACAATATCATAGTCCAAAGATACATCTTGTAGGATTCCGATTAATTTTTATTTTATAGTAGACTAAAACTGTAGGAGTCTGGAATATTAGGTGATGCCACGATGATATCAAACTAAACAAATGTAAAGTCCTTAATGTAGATAATAACCTAAGTATTCTTGCATTACCTAAAACTAAATTCAATCTTGAGTTGTCTATGAGAGCTTCCAAATACATTAATCCAACATGGCAACACATTCATAACCTAAGTGAAGCTCCATATGGTAGAGTTCTCTATAACCCCTCTGTCTTTCAACTCATACCTGTTTTATCCACCTCTCAAATGATCCATTGCCAAGCCTTACACTTAAGGGATCATATTTCCTTTCACATAACCTTTGTCTATGCTACAAATTCCTCCTTAGCCAAGCAAATTCCTCTTAACAAAATTCCTACCCTCAGCCAATCTTCAATACCATGGTTAATCTTGGGTGGTTTCAACTGTTGCTATGATGTTACTCAAAGATTTGGAGGCAATCCTCTTTCACAAAATGAATTCCTTCCTCTAAAAAATGTTATACATGATGCAGATCTTGCCAATATCAAAAGTTCAGGAATGCCTTGTTCTTCGAATAATTGCATCAGGAATGTTCCAAGGACCTTCTCCCTTATTAATCATGCCCTTTGCAATCCCACTACTCTCACAGTTTGGTCTGCCATACCCTCTAACCTACCTCCGTCTCTCCTATCTGACCATTCACCTATTATTCTACAACTCAGTTGGTTAGACATGAAAGTTATCTCAAGTTTTAAATTTTTTAACAATTGGGTCAATGAAACTAACTTCTTCGATGTAGTTAAAGAAGTTTTGTTGAGACCTTTTTATGGTAATCCAATGTTTATTTTGCAGTGTAAGATGGAAGAAACGAAAAAAGTCTACAAAACATGGGCCAAAGAAAAGTTCGGAAGTGGCAAAAAGCAAAGCACATATTGGAGGTGTAAGCTTAAAGAAATCCAAACTGCCATGATGTAGGATCCCGTCAATAATGAACACTCAAGTATGGAGAGATATATTTATAAACAATTCCAAGAAGCCATGCAAACTGAAGGTGTTATGATCAAGCAAAAAAGCAAGAATAAAATGGAAAATAGAGAGAAACAATAACATTGTCTTTTTCCATGTAACACTAAAAGATAAGCAATGTAGAGAGAATTTGGTGACTGTTGTTGACAAGTTTGGCATCACTGCTACCAATCACACCGAGGCAGAAAATGCTTTCACTACATCAAATTGGTGATTTTACAACACCTATATTTTTCAATGGCCAACACTTGTAAGTGTTATAGGGTAACAACAATATAAAGTGATACTATATCTAAAAGTGTGTTGGTAAAAAAAATAATATTAACTCGTAACATAATTGTTTTAAGTCATGACACAAAAAAGTGTTGGAAGAGTCAATAAGTTAACTAATGGAGGGATTGTTTTATATTTCTTGTATAGTTTAACCCTATGACACTTATGTGCTCTAAAGAAAAAAATCGGCCGCACAAATTCACAATTAACTAGGGTTTCTAGCTCTCAGCTTCAGACTCATGCGACGCAATGATTCGATTTCTTCTCCGCCGACAATTCTGCGCTTCACCGTTCATACGCCGATGATTTTGGTTTCAACTAAGCTCCTTCGACGCTTCATGGCATCAGCATCTCCTTCGACGATTCGTGGCAGCAACTAAGGTGGAGATGAAATTCATGGCATCAACTTAGGTTATTTATTTTAAGTGATTTAATTATGTTGGGCTTTCCATCCCTAAATAGTTTGAAATATTACTGCACTAACTTGATTTTGATCATTGCCGTGATTATCCTTGACAATTACTGCACACAAACTATTGCTGCTACGCTTATTTATTAATCTTGAAGCAAGATTATTGGCAATTCCATCCATGATTTATATCTCTGATCATGGTTAAATTTTGTCTTGAGATCATCATATACAAAATTTTATCTTGAGATTATCTCAAAGTAACTTACGTATTGACGGTTTCCTAATTTTTTATTTGTTACCTAAATTTTTGAATGGGTAACCGTAACCAAAATCAGATGGCTGTCAGGTATATGTATTAGTAATCTGTTTTGAATGTTTAGAACTTCGTTTAAGGATACTTAAAGTACTTAATGTACTATGATAAAGAGTTAGGTGAAAGAACTACAACAAAAAATCTTTTTACTTAGGCTATATTTTCTTTCATGGAGCTCTTTTTATTTCAAGCTAGCGTTACAAGTAGATTTAACTATTAATGTTTTATCTTCTCCATGAGCAAATCTATGATAATGCAAGCACAAAACTAGAAACAATTCATATTACTTTGAGTATTTGGGTTTTAGGCTTTGTTTTACTGTTTGACAAACAAAATTTATTGTATTAATTAGTAGAAAATAATCATTCGAAATTGACTCAAAGTAACCATGTTTTATTGGTATTCCATGTATATAATAATGGTCAAATTTTAATGAAAAACTATGAATATTATCACAAATTAGCAGTAGATATACGCTATTGGTAGGAAGCACATGATGGTCATTTATTTTCATGTATGCTATTTGGAAAGTAATAAAGTGCTAAAAATGCATGAAAGAAAATATATCGAAGAAATGTACATAGTTTCGATTGTAATATGTCAATATAAGATGTCAGTCTAAATTGCGGATGAAAATTTAATTTCTCTAAGATTGGGGTTCTAAATAGGATGCGTACAAAATTTAATGTTTTTGTTCACAGAAGTGCCAAAACCTGGTTTGTAGCAGTTTCCATCAATCCTAGAATTTGCATTAGCTTGAATTTTACAAAGTTGGTTGAACATACCATATGATATCATGCATAATTAATCTATAGTTCATCATTGATATGCTGGTTATAGTTGGCATGATCTTAATTTGTAAAATGTATGATGCGGATCTTTTTTGTGTTTTATCCTTGTATTAAATATATTTATGAACACTTGTCAAGTAGCCTTTAAAACTGGACATTTGTAACCTTTAACCTTCCTTTCTTAAACCAATTCCTGATTGGCACTTCATGTAAGAAAAAAATAAGATTCAGGGGACGTAAAATGGTTCTGAAAAAGCTGTTCATATAATATAGTAGATCAAGCTTAACCATTCGTAGTTTTCTGAATCTTTTTGTATATATTGCAGTTTAGAATGGTGGTCTTTTGAGTTGCTTGTATTGCTTTCTGGACTATTGGGCTGTTGCCTAATTTGGAGCTGGAAACCTCTGCCCTTTCAATATGGTGAGAGCTAGATATCTTTATTTCCTTATTAAAACTAGAAAAGAATAACGTACAAGGTTGAATTATGGAGAGCAGTACTCATTTATTGGATCTCAGAAATATAACTCTGAACTTTCTATGTATCTCATAATTTACGTCAACAGTAGTAGGCTTGCAGCAGCAGGATATTAATTAAAATAGAGTTGATTTAACTTGATTCTTTTTTGTTTTTTTATGCAACCTCTCTAGCATTTTTTGTTTATACACGATACCTTGTGGGCTTGGTTCTGGTGTAAGGTACACATCATATTTAAGTATATTAGTTCACTATACATCTAAATGTACCAATTCAACAAACACATGCATATATCTGAATCACATAAAACTATTCAGCAATCAAATCCAGTAGAAACCCATCCCATTTGAGACAATATCACAATTTTGCCCATCCAGCACAACAATAAGATTGAGCACCGATTGTTGCAAGAAAAAAATTGCCTAATTGATAGATCGAAAACTGGCAATTCTGCATAATAAAACGTAAACCAACAAACATCTTTCGTCGGTTCAACGGAAGCTGATTTGTGTTTTATAATGCGATGGAGTTGCTGATTTCCAATCTTATCCATTAGGATTATTTTTCTTGCTAAGTTAATGTTTAATCTTGCTACCCTTTTTATTGGGGGAAAAGTTAATTATGCATTGGTCTCAACTACGTTCTATTTCTACTGGTTTGGTTACTAAACCAATTTCTTTTATTTTATTCTGATGTGAAGATTCAAGTATGGGATGGCTGATTTGCTATTGATGGCTGTGACGGCCCGCCCCGCACCAGCCGGCATTTCCTCCGAAAGCGCGTTGTACACATGCCCGACTAGCACGGAACGGTCGCCAAAGAAAGGAAAGAAGAGAATGAACTAATCGAAAACCTGTAGAATGTCTCACAGCGCATGGGATAAAATATAATAACAACATACTTGACATAAAACAGGTGAGATAGTGCATAAGCTGAAAACTAAAACCAACATCAACATCAGAGTAGTGTAAATCCAAATACAGCTTATTACAACTTTTCAAATTACTGTCTCTAAACAGAAGAAAGAAAGGTGCACCACTAATGCCCAAAGTATTGACCGCAGCAACACAGGGATAATATATATATATATCATACGTGGAAGCCTCCTGCTCGTCTCCGGTACAGCTGCTCGTGCATCACCAGCTAACCTGTCTCTAGTCTGCTCGTGAGAGCTCCCAGAGTAATAAGAAGAGACATAAAATTCTAGGTCAGACAAAAAATCTAGTATGAGCGATAAACAGCTAAACAGAACAATAACAGGTATACTAAACCATACCTGAACCTGAACCTGCAACCAAAGAGTTAGCATTACATACCGTACAATACTCTAAGGTGCCACTGAACAGATGGTGTAAAGATAACGGGGGGTGGGGGTGTGCATGTCATAATGATGGCAAACAAATCAACCATAGCAACCATCCTCACATCTCTCACTCAGTGCGTAAACCATACAATATCTACTGCTTCGATCACTAGACCCATCAAAGTAGTGACGGAGTTTGACTGGTACAACTACTGCTACTACCAAGCTTACCCCATGGAGTTATGACCAAATCTATACAAATGACCCCATTTCATTGGTCTATAGCTCTTTAATCGTACCTAGGCCACTGTGGCCCTGAATCCGTTCACGTACCCCCTACACATAGTGATCCAAAGTTATAGACATCGACAACTCCTTAGCACACGTCCCGCAGCAAAGCCCAACTCATGAAGTCGACTCGTTGGTTCCAAACTGGATTCCGAGTACAAACTTCCTATTTGGACTACCTTTACATCTCGGGTTTTGGTCTCCTCCTTCTTCCCCGGATCGGTCTTCATTTCTTCACTTCACTTTGCTTCAGGTCGTGGTCATCATCTCCTCGGTTCAGATTGGAATACCCCATACGGGTCAGATCGTGCTCCTCCAGCTCGTTACTCATCGTCAGGTCCTACTCATGATGCAACGCCATTGGTTAGGTGTCCACTAAATGGCTCGGATCGCGCCCCCCTAGAGTGGTTCGGGTCGGGGTAGCTTCATGCTCACGAGGGCGGATCAGATCGGAGGACTTCAGGTCGTGTCCTAGCATCGGTTTCGTGATCCTCCTTGGCCATTGATTCCTTAGCTCCTGAAGCAGTTCGTGAGTGGCATCAGTTCGAATCGGAGCTCCTTCTCCCCAGCGGGTCGGATCGTGGAGCTTCCAGGCGAGCGGGTCGGTTCGTGCTTCCCCCTTCGTTCCGATCCGGTTCGGGCAATTTCCTGCACTTCTTTCCAGAGACTGTTTTACGCTATTCGACGGCGTTTTCAACCAATCTAACACTTCTAGACAATCACAAATCATACCATACAGTCATAGCAACATGTACAATCAATCATAAACACCAAAACAACAACTATAGCATGTAAAATGGATCAAACATAGCCAAAAAACCCATATTTTCCCTTAAGCATGTTTAAGCAAAACTAATCATAGGATTAACAAAACTTAACCAAATCAACCCAAATTTCTAACAGAGGTATAAAACAATATTTCAGAATTTAAAAATATTTTTCCAGAATTTATTAATGTATAGATTCGCGAATTATCACTAATCACCCTAATTAACTGTAATTAATGTCAAAACAATGCTAATCACTCACCTTGGCCATAAATAAAACTCAGATCTAAAATAAATCTCTGTTTGGCGTGAATACTGATGTCTAACAGCAGCTCTGACCTTGCTTTGGTGCTATTCATCCTTAATTTGATGTAGTTTAAGCCAAAACTTGATTAAGAAGTGATTAGAGGTGTATCTAGATGTTGGGGCCACTGTTAGGTTGAAGAGAGGGTTTGTGGCGGCTGGAAAACTGAAATGAAATGAAAACCTAACTCATTTCAGCCTCCCCATAACCCTAATCTCGAAATGGGTTATGGGCCCATTTACTAATCACCTCATTTGGCTCGGTTAAGCAGTTTTTCACCTTCTGAAACTTGTTTCAGCCATATCTCCCAAACGGTGAGTCTATTTTTTTTTTACTTTTTTCTATAATATTCCGTGTTCCAGATGTTAGAATAAATATCCGACGGAATGGAATCATCTTAATAGAGATGACAGGGTCGTTCTCTGTATTATCAATAGGATCAATTATAACAAGTCACACGCTCATATTCCGGAAATACCGAAAAAAAGAAATACCACAGTCGAACTACCAAAAAGGTCTCTAAATCTATGTTTTCAATAAAAGTCCATTTGGCTAATGTGACCACTCTACAGAATTGTAAACCATCATCCGGATCCAGTGGAAGTGATTTCAGGTCAAAACTCTTTCCAATCAAAAGTTATGGCCAAAACAAGATCAACTAGGGGCAAAAGTCGTTTAAAAATCAGCAAAAATCATGAACATGGGAAATGACCCCAATAGTCGTCTCCCAAAGTTACATGACCATACAACTCCGTATGTGAAAGAAATAAATATTCTACGATCCTGCGATGCGTAGAATGCGGGTCGTTACACTCTCCCCCCCCCTTTAAGAAATTTCATCCCCGAAATTCCTTAACCCAAAACATACAAAGGATCCCGCATGCCTATCAGCCATATACAACAATCAATCATGTAGAAAGACTAAATCGAAACTGAAATCTTACCGGGCGAAGATTTCTGGATACGTCTTCCTAATGCTCTCCTCTGTCTCCCAAGTACAGTCATTCTCATCCTCGCCCCACTGAACTTTGACTAGATTCACCGCTTTCCTTCGAAGTTGCTTCGTATCGTTCCCAACAATACGCATAGGCTTGCGGTTCCCAACCGCCTCGGGTTCAACTTCGATATCATCCAACTGATCAAGTGAAATAGTCACATCTGGGTCGTGCACGAACTTCCTTAACTGGGAAACATGAAATATGTTATGAACTCCTGCCATCTTCTATGGTAATTCAACTTTGTATGCCAAATTCCCAATTTACTCAAGAACTGGGAATGGACCAACAAATCTTGGTGCTATCTTGCCTCTCCTGCCAAATCGTATCACGCTCTTTAACGGAGATATCTTGACAAACACCAAGTCGCCTATGGAGAACTTTAAATCTCTTCTCCTCTTATCGGCATAACTCTTCTGCCTATCCTGGGCAGCCTTCATTCGCTGTTGGATAACCTTAATCTTAGCAGAAGTTTCTATTATCACATCTGGCCCAAGCACAAACTTCTCACCAGTTTCTAACCAACATGACGGTGAGTTGCACGGTCTTCCGTACAAAGCTTCAAATGGAGCCATACCAATACTGGATTGGTAATTGTTGTTATATGCAAACTCTACTAGACACAAATGGTCATCACATGATCCACCAAAATCCAATACACAGGCTCTCAAGAGGTCTTCTAATATACGATTCACCCTCTCTGTTTGATCGTCGGTTTGAGGATGACACGCAGTACTGAGATGTAATTCTGATCCTAACACCTCTTGTCAGCTTTTCAAAAATCCACTAGTGAACAATGGATCTCGGTCACTCACAATGCCTTTGGGTATTCCATGAAATCTCACTACACACTTTATATATAGTTCCGCTAATTTAACTGTCGTATTGTTTGACTTGACGGGTATAAACCTTGCACTCTTAGTCAATCGGTCCACGATCACCCAAATGCTATCATGGCCCGATCTAGTCCTTGGTAACCCATCAATGAAATCCATTGATACTTGTTCCCATTTCCATTCTGGAATTTCTAATGGTTGTAGCAAACCACTAGGCTTCTTTTGCTCAGCTTTAACTAGCTGGCAATTCATGCATTTGGATATAAATTTCCCAACGTCTCTTTTCATCCCTTCCGAGTAGTAGTCCTGCTTCATGTCTCCGTACATCTTGTTACCACCAGGGTGTATAGTCAGTTTTGAGTGATGACATTCTCTTAGCACTCCATCTCTCAATCCATTCACGTTGGGTACGACCAGTCTTCCACTCTTTCTAAACCATCCCTCTCAATCAAGTCCATACTTGTTCATCTCCTCATCGATACCCATCTCTAATTTGGAGATGATTTTCAATAAGTTAGGATCGTCCCTCTGGCTGGAACCAATCCGCTCAATCAAAGTGGGTCTGGTCGTCAAACTTGCTAACATTTCTGGATCCAATTCGCACTTTGGTCTAAAATCGTACCCAGCGATGTACTCCAGTTGCTTCCATTCTAAAAACATAGCCCCTGAACTGGCATGTCTTCTACTCAAGGCATCAGCTACCGCATTGCCCTTTCCTGGCATATATGCGATATCGAAATCATAGGAAGCCAAGAATTCTAACCATCTTTGCTATCGGAGATTTAGATTCTTCTGAGAGAAAAGATACTTTAGTGACTTATGATCAGTAAACAACTCGAATCTTTCTCCTAAGAGATAATGTCTCCACATCTTCAATGCGAACACGATCGCTGCCAATTCCAAATCAGGGGTAGGATATCTTTTCTCGTGCGGTTTCAGTTGCCGATTTTCATAAGCTACCACCCTACCTCCTTGCATCAATACAGCACGTAGTCCGGTACCACATGCATCTGTATATGCTGTCATCTCTTCATTCCCCTTAGGAATGACTAACACTGGTGCACATGTCAACTTTTCCTTTAGACTCTTGAATGCATTCTCGCACTTTTCGTCCCAGACGAAAACTTGATTTTTCTTGGTCAACTGAGTCAATGGTGCTGCTATCTTGGAGAAGTCTTGGATAAACTTACGATAATATCCAGCTAATCCCAAGAAACTTCTTATGTCCATTGCATTCTTGGGCGTAGACCAATCTTGTACTGTAGCTACGTTCGCAGGATCCACGGCAATACCATTCTCTGAAACAACATGGCCCAAGAATCTCACTTCCCTTCTCTAGGAGTGACACTTAGAAAACTTTGCTTTCAATTGGTGTTTTCTCAACACCTCCATCACTATTCTTAAATGTTCCTTGTGTTCTTCCTCTATCCTCGAGTAGACCAAAATATCATCCACGAACACAAGGACAAATTTATTCAACTGATCTATGATACCCTATTCATAAGATCCACAAAATATGCTGGGGCATTGGTCAGCACGAATGGCATGACCAACCACTCATAAAATCCAGACGGCGTCCGAAATGCCATTTTAGCTATACTCTCAGCTTCCACTCTAAGCTGATGAAAACCTGTCGAGAGATCCAACTGAGAGAATACTCTCGCGCCACTCAACTAATCAAACGAATCATCTATCCGCGGTAGAGGATACTTGTTCTTCCTCGTCACCTTATTCAACTCGCGGTAGTCTACACACAACCGAAGGGAACCATCCGCGTTGATAGCAAACACAACTGGTGCTCCCCATTCAGAAACACTCCTTCTGATAAATCCCTTCTTCAAAAGGTCGCTGACTTGCACCCCGAGTTCTCGCTGCCCCCTTGGTGCCATATGACGAAGTGGCATCACTATAGGTCTGGCATCTTTTACTAAATCAATACGGAACTCAATCTCTCGGTGTGGTGGAAGCCCGGTCACTTCCTCGAAGACGTCCGGATACTGGCCAACCACGGGCAAACCTGATAACTCGCTATGCGGGATGTCAAGGGAATTTAGAAAACTAGCCATTACCCCATCACTAGGTAGACCACCAAACACTACCCTCTGCCCATCATCCGCTCTAGCTGTCACCAAAAAGCCCTCACAGTCTACCACCACCTTGTATCTTTGGAGCCAATCGACTCCCAAAATAATGCCGAACCCAGTAAAGCCAAAAACAAAGCAATCACAAACAAACATGCATCCATGACTCTATAAGACCACATTACAATAAATCATGTTAAGGTTAGTCGAACAACCAATCGGGTTCGTCACTACTAAAGGTCTATCGACAATCTCGGGCTCCAATCCCAACCTATCTACCAGGTCACTAGATATGAAGGAACTGGAAGCTCCGGTATCAAACAATACTCGAACAGGAACATCATATACAGAAAGCATACCTTGAATAACGACATTCTTTCCTTTCTCCTCCGCAGCTGGGGCATTCGACGAAGAAGGAATAGCATTAAGGGCATATGCTTTCACCATTTGTTTTTCTTTAGGGGGTTGCGGACACTTGTCCTTGTGATGTCCCACTTGGCCACAGTTGAAGCACTTCCTATCCGCTGGCTTGGCCCGACAATTACTAGCATAATGGCCCTTCTTACCACAGCTAAAGCACTCAAAATCTTTCTTCTTCTTTTGGCCATCCTTATTCTGGTTCTGCTTCCTCTTATTCTGAGAACCATTCTTGCCTCCACCGCTTGCTTGCGGCTTTGGCTCCTCTGCAGATGCAGCCTCAGTCTTCGACTTAGGGTATAGACTTTCCGATCTCAATGCTTTTCCCATAATCGATTCAAACGTCTCATCGATGTGGTTCATAAGCCTTCCCCCAAGTACTGATCCAAGCCAGTTATGCACTTCTCGTTCTTCTTCTCGGGATTGTTAATGAGGGATAGTCCATACTTCGATAAAGTATCGAATTCTGCAATATACTCCGAGACAGCTCTGCCATTCTGCTTGAGCACCAAGAATTTCTTAAACAACACTGACTTTTGAGCAGCTGAAATGAACTTATCGCTAAAGCGAACCTTAAACTGATCCCAAGTAATCTAATCCTCGGGAGTAGCTGCCTTTATTGCATTCCACCAATTCATTGCCCGTCCTTGCAGCTGACGGGATACTAGCCTTCTTTTCATCGCATTCTCGATACCCAAATCTTCGAAGATACGCTCACAGTTATCCAACCAATCCTGAACATCTGTAGCCGACTTCGTTCCATGGAACGGCTTCCCACCAAGACTAGTTTAATCCTTGTTCAGCTTGGCGAAATCGGCCCTAGGCGCCTGCACTATTGGACCACCTCCATTGCCAGCATTGGGAGCTGCCCTCTGCACATCCCTAAGCATCTCTCTCATGAGGTCAGTAAACATCGTCCTCATATCAGCAGAATTCCCATTATTGGATCCTCTACTGGAACCTCTTGCGTATCGGCTTATCCTTCAATCTGTAAAGAGAAAACGATTAACCATCTACATAGTGGTGCCAGTGCAGTGCGACTTCATTCTTAACTATACTAATGGTATATATATAGCTTTTGAAAACCAAAATAATCAAAAATATGCGCTCTCATATAAGTATACTATCTCTCCCTGACGACTTCCCTAGATTAACTACGCAACATTGGGCTCTGATACCAAGTGTGACGGCCCGCCCCGCACCTGCCGGCATTTCCACCGAAAGTGCGCTGTACACATTCCCGACTAGCACGGAACGGTCACCAAAGAAAGGAAAGAAGAGAATGAACTAATCAAAAACCTGTAGAATGTCTCATAGCACATGAGATAAAATATAATAACAACATACTTGACATAAAACGGGCGAGACAGTGCATAAGCTGAAAACTAAAACCAACATCAGAGTAGCGGAAATCCAAATACAGCTTATTACAACTTTTCAAATTACTATCTGTAAACAGAGGAAAGAAAGGTGCACCACTAATACCCAAAGTAGTGACCGCAGCAACACAGGGAGAATATATATATATAAAAATATATCATACGTGGAAGCCTCCTGCTCGTCTCCGGTACAGCTACTCGTGCATCACCAACTAACCTGTCTCTAGTCTGCTCGTGAGAGCACCCAGAGTAATAAGAAGAGACATAAAACTCTGGGTCATACAAAAATTCTGGTATGAGCGATAAGCAGCTAAACAGAACAATAACAGGTATACTAAACCATACCTGAACCTGAACCTGCAACCAAAGAGTTAGCACTACATACCGTACAATACTCTAAGGTGCCACTGAACAGATGGTGTAAAGATAACAGGGGGTGGGGGTGTGCATGTCATATTGATGGCAAACAAATCAACCATAGCAACCATCCTCACATCTCTCACTCAGTGCGTAAACCATACGATATCTACCGCTTCGATCACTAGACCCATCAAAGTAGTAACAGAGTTCGACTTGTACAACTACTGCTACTACCAAGCTTACCCCACGGAGTCATGACCAAATCTATACAAATGATCCCATTTCATTGGTTTATAGCTCTTTAGTCGTACCTAGGTCACTATGGCCCTGAATCCGTTCATGTACCCCCTACACATAATGATCCAAAGTTATAGACATCGACAACTCCTTATCACACGTCCCGCAGCAAAGCCCAACTCATGAAGTCGACTCGTTGGTTCCCAACTAGATTCTGAGTAAAAACTTCCTATTTGTACTACCTTTGCATCTCGGGTTTTGGTCTCCTCCTTCTTCCTCGGATCGGTCTTCATTTCTTCACTTCACTTTGCTTCAGGTCGTTGTCATCAACTCCTCGGTTCGGATCGGAATACCCCATACAGGTCAGATCGTGCTCCTTCAGCTCGTGACTCATCGTTAGGTCCTACTTGTGATGCAACGCCATCGGTTCGGTGTCCACTAAACGGCTCGGATCGCGTCCCCCTAGAGTGGTTCGGGTTGGGGTAGCTTCATGCTCACGAGGGCGGATCGGATCGGAGGACTTCAGGTCGTGGCCCAGCATCGGTTCGTGATCCTCCTTGGCCATTGGTTAATTAGCTCCTGAAGCAGTTCGTTAGTGGCATCGGTTCGAATCCGAGCTCCTTCTCACCAGCGGGTCGGATCGTGGAGCTTCCAGGCGAGCGGGTCGGTTCGTGCTTCCCCCTTCGATCCGATCCGGTTCGGGCAATTTCCTTCACTTCTTTCCAGAGACTGTTTTACGCCATTCGACGGCGTTTTTGTGAAGACCCGTAACTTCCCCGTAAAGGAAAGCGTCGGATAGTTCGAGAACAAGCCACAACAGAACACATACAGAAGAACATTTCATTGTATATTACAACAATGCATCAGAATACAAGAATATACAGAGTATAAATGAATATTACACAGAAATATCAGAGATTTAAATTACATTTAAATACATAGCAGCGGAAAATAATACAATACACAACTAGAAGGAGATATACGGATACAAAGCTTTCCGGATATCGTTCCAGCTGTAAACCAGGATCCTGTGAATATAAATCTGCAAAACCAAAACTACTAGCTGCCCGTGTCGAAAATAAGGGCACCCAGAGTTTAGGTTAAAACAATAAACTCCAGGTCAGTCATGTGACTGGTGTGAGAACTAAAACAGTTGTAAATCTTTATTTTTAAGATAGGTAAATCAAGGGACCACGCCGTATAACACGGAACGGGTTTCCTCCCAAGAATACCAGTGCATATAAGTAAACAACGCAATGCTTTTCTAAAAATGAAGCTATTATAAGACCCAGGTCCCATCACACAATGCAACGCAGCCGAGGATAGGGTTTTCCCTTATAATAGCCAAACATGCTTAGTACGTTTAAAACAAATCGTTTGATACTACCATAAGTGTATAGTGTCAAAACAATTTCAATCATAAATATCAATCATAGACGGCATGGGTACCATATATCATGTCGCCATACTAGTTCTACAATTAAAACCGCAATACACGTATTGGAAATTGGGTTATCATTTATGGTATGAACCGAGGCTAGGGGCAAGATCCTCACCGATTCGAGACGCTCTAGTCCGCCCCTCAGGAACAGCCGCAACTGCCCCTTGGATCGTCAGGGCCGGTCCACCGATGTGGATTATTATGCCTGAACACTACGTTTCCCCGCCCTTTGGGGCGTAAGCCTGGCCCGTCAGCCGACCAGAAGCATCGGCCGAAACCGATATCACGAGGCGCCTCGCTTTTCAGCAAGTAATAATAAGCAATATCCACAAGAGTCAAACTCGTCAGCCAGTTCAAGCACTGACGCCACTCCTAACTAGAAAGAAACGCATGTCCTCCCTGATGTCCGTCTCCCGTTTTTGATTCATACCGGGTGTGATACTCGCGAATCAACGTTACACAAAGCTACGCCACAAAGGCCGTGCTTCGATCATCAACCACAAGACTTTGCTTTTCAACAGAAGCCTTGATCATTTGCATCTTAGCATGCCACACAGGCAATTCACTCCATGCGATTGATATCCATCAATATATAACCCCTGAGCTCGTACGTCTCAGAGAAGGGCGTTAAGCAAGAGAATAAATTCTCCGCCGCCAAACAGATATATATTTAATAGAGATCAATCACACGGACTAAAATCCAATGTCAGACACACAGTCCATTTACATGTCCGTTCTGGGTCTGAACGAAGCCGGAGGCACCTAGTACCCCGCATATCCATCGATCTCCAAGTACATCTAGACGATCACTAACTGTTTCCATCTTCTTGGGTGTACAGCCCAATCAAGATCATCAGTAATTACCCAAACGACGTGAAGACTTCTGGTCTTCGACCACCGTCTTCATCTTCGGCTTATCGTCGTATCAGTTATTCAGAATGGGATAAACCCGGTCTTTCCGAATAACTCGCGTATATTTTAAATAAGTGTTACACAAACACAACATACGCCTCATTCCAATTCATTAGTCACTAACCGTAAATTAATCAAGAGAATAATTCCCCAAATATTAACGCCGAAGGCCGAAACCAACATCAGATCAATATTCAGAAAACCATTCTGCTTGGCTAACCGACAGTTAGTTTCTAAATTTCACACTCATAGGGAAAGGTTCCCATTAATTTTATCCAAGATAACTTCCTTGAATTTATTCTTTATTCTATTTTTGAATCTCAATTCAAACTAGTCGGGATTAGCGAACCTTACCGAAGTAATTATTTATTTTAATTTCCCCATCCCAACCTATTCATCCCATGAAGTAAAACCGGTAATACTTCATATTTAACACCACAGTGTTATCGGTAAATTCAATTACCATTTCACATTCAAATCTAATTAAAGATTTAACTATCGCCTGGAGCAAAACTGGTGATACTCCATTTTCGATCATTTCAATCTAATTAAAGATTCATTAAAACTCCACTTAGTTTTAATCTTCGACTGGGTTAAAGAATCAGTGTCATTTAAAACACGGTTCACGATAAACCCCAAAATCACATTCATTAATTATCGGGTTAAAGAACGAGCGTTATTTAAAACACTGTTCACGATAAACCCAAAAATCATTCCATTAATTATCGGGTTAAAGAACGAGTGTTATTTAAAACACTGTTCACGATAAACCCAATATCAATATCAATTCAATTCCAATTAAATATTGTTGAATTGGTACTCTTCATTAAATCTAAATAAAAAGATTTAATCTTTTCTCAACTGGGTTCAAGAACAGTGTTAGTGAAGACACCATTCACGACAAACCCAAATCACATTTGATATTCAATATAAGGCTCTGAATAGAAAATATATCGACTCATATTCAATATCAAATTCTACGATTAACAAATGTCGTATTGGAAATAACGATATAAATATATATCTTTCAAATTTCCATAACAACATCCGTATAATCACGAATTCCAACATCGAAATATTCCGAAGACAATTTCGATTCAAATCCACTCCAATGCAATCATTGGAAATTCTGGTTATTTTTAGAACCCTTTTCAAATTCAATTTATTTATTTAAAAATAAATAGAATTATATTTCTAGTTCAAAACTAGTTCATTTCGATAAAAATCTATTTTTATCTTTTCAAATATAGAGATTTTCATCCCAATTCTTTCTAAATCATTTCTTATGATTTTAACCAAATTATTATTATTTTTAATAATTTTATCAAGGCCCGTACAGTCGATTTCCATCAACGGCCATCGAACCGCACTTACAGCGACCTTTTTCGAATTTGATTTGGACGTAACTCCAAATCCAACCGTTAGATTTCAAATTTCTAATATTCGTTAGAAAGCTCTTTTCGATACGAACCCAACGGTTCCGGTTTTAGGAGAATCCGACGGTCGGATCTCCCGTAATGTCCGTTTGAAATAAATGGTCGAAATTCGCGAACTGCCGCGGCGCGGCGCGTTCAATTCAGGCCATTATATTATATATATAATATATATTTCGTCGATTTCTATTTAAAACGAATTATATAAATAGTTTTAAAATTCTTTTCAAAAGCAATTTCAACTTCCATTTCAATTCAAATCAAAATTGAATTCTTCTTTATAAATTCGTTTTAAAATTCATTTCTATTTAATTCAAATTTCAATTCAATTTGAATTCATTTCAATTCTCTTTCAATTCAATATGAAATCGTTTTATATTCAATTCATTTCGAAATCGTTATATATTCAATTCATTTCGAAATCGTTATATATTCAATTCATTTCGAAATCGTTATATATTCAATTCATTTCGAAATCGTTATATATTCAATTCATTTCGAAATGAATAAAATCGATATAAATATCGTTCACGTCAAAATGACGTCAATCTAATCAACACGGCTTCATAAATTTCTATTTTCAAATATCTCATTTCAGATATTTCTTTTTCAAAATAGTTGTTATTATCAAAAAATTTCGTTCAACACATGACCAATCTCAATGGATGAGTACTGTCAACACATGAACTTTTATTTTATATCGATAAAGATGTAAATTTTATTACTAAAATATTTCGTTCAACACATGACCAATCTCAATGGATGAGTACTGTCAACACATGAACTTTTATTTTATATCGATAAAGATGTAAATTTTATTACTAAAATATTTCGTTCAACACATGACCAATCTCAATGGATGAGTACTGTCAACACATGAACTTTTATTTTATATCGATAAAGATGTAAATTTTATTACTAAAATATTTCGTTCAACACATGACCAATCTCAATGGATGAGTACTGTCAACACATGAACTTTTATTTTATATCGATAAAGATGTAAATTTTATTACTAAAATATTTCGTTCAACACATGACCAATCTCAATGGATGAGTACTGTCAACACATGAACTTTTATTTTATATCGATAAAGATGTAAATTTTATTACTAAAATATTTCGTTCAACACATGACCAATCTCAATGGATGAGTACTGTCAACACATGAACTTTTATTTTATATCGATAAAGATGTAAATTTTATTACTAAAATATTTCGTTCAACACATGACCAATCTCAATGGATGAGTACTGTCAACACATGAACTTTTATTTTATAATATTCTTTATTTTTCAAATTGAAATGAGGCCCAATCAATTACCATATAAAGTTAATTATATGGATTTTCATGCATTACACGTATATAATAGCATTGAAAAATAATCAACCATCAACCAAAGTGTACTACACTGCATAAGCATCAAATATAGATATCTAACGCTTATAACAGCCTGTCAATCAATCGATCGACATATTTAATCAATCAGGATGAGTGAACTTCAAATTTCATCCCAACACCCGTGTGGGGTTTTCAAACAATCAAACACATATTTTATTTGTGCAGTTGGGCGATGTGTAAAATTTATCGACCCAATCAATATTAGTCAAATCAGTGTACATAAACGAACCGTCCGGTTTGTAAATGAATATTTTATTTTATTCACTTCACGTTAAAAATTATATTTTTAACGATAAAATATTTTATTTCATCACTTGAATTTCTATTCAGTTCATTCTTTAAATAAAATGATATTTTTATTTTTCTAACTTATTTTAGAAAATTTCGGCGGCATAACGGCACGATACTAGAAACGGGACAAGGCCTAGCCTTATCCCCGGTCTAGTGAAGGCCCACGCCATTCACACATCAATCAAATCCATTCATTTCACCACACAGTTCAATTTCAATCAAATGATCTAACTAATTTTTGCAATCAAACAAACAAGTCCATGGTCTGTGGACGATTGTATCGGGTGCTACTAAGCACCGTCTGCATCCTAGTATATATATATAACTAGAAAAAGAAATTGAAAGGTGAGAAATTCTCACCGAAAGCTATCCAAACATCTTGACTCTTCTTTGATAAAAATCTTCATCGTTATCGCCTTTTTGACACCTTCGTTGCCCGTATTCTCTACATATGTAAAAATCGAATTTTTACTTCGCTATTCAATATATAAAAATCGAATTTTTACTTTGCTATTCAATATATAAAAATCGAATTTTTACTTTGCTATTCGATATATAAAAATCGAATTTTTACTTTGCTATTCAGTATATAAAAATCGAATTTTTACTTTGCTACCATATAGATAAAAATTATATTTTTCTCGAAGCAAAAATCATATTTTTACCTCTCTACTTATCTCAAAATATCGCCTTTTCCTATCTAAAAATATCGTCTTTTAATATCTAAAAATATCATCTTTTCAAAATCAATCTTTATTTTGCTACACATATAAAGATTCTATTTTTAATATTCCTATCGTATAAAAATTATATTTTTACTTCTCTACATAAACCAAAATCATATTTTACATCTTTTATATAGTAAAGATTATATTTTTAATACTTTAAAAATATAAAAATCATATTTTTAATACTTTAAAAATATAAAAATCATATTTTTATTACTTTAAAAATATAAAGATCATATTTTTAATAGGCCACTAATATAAAAACTATATTTTTTTTAACCCTTCTATATTATATGTAAACATCCCATCTTCATTCGCTGCTTAGATTTTTAAAAATCGCTTCTTTTCTCTAGATACTTTCTATGCTTTTATAACTAGGAAAAATCAGTTTTTATCACTAAAAATAATATTTTTATTTATCATTATCTAAATTAACAACTGAAAATGAAAATCGAATTGGGATTTACTTACATCGATTTGAAGAAACGGGGTTTTCGGGCTTTGAATGAAGAAAAAGAGGAGATAGAAGCGGCATCAGGGCTAGAGGCAGTCGGGTCTTCACGTTGAAGAGAAAAAGGGGGGTTTGGTGGTGGTCGGCGCCACCAGGGCACGGCAGGGGTTTTGCGGGGTTGGTCAGGGAGGCGAAGGGGTGCGTGCAGGTGGAGGGAGGTGGCAAGTGGTCGGCGCTGGGCCCACGGCGGCTGTGGGGGCGAGTTCCGGCTAGGGTTAAAAAAAAGGGGGTCGCGGTTCTCAAGAGGGGGAGGAGGAGCGAGGGTATCGAGGGACTGGGGGAGGGGATCGTCGGCTCTGGCGGGGTCCGGCCAAGGCGTGGCGTGGGTCCGGCGGAGGCGGTGGTAGGGGCGTCGATCGCGGTTTTCATTTTTTTTTATTTCCTTATTGATTTGAAGTCAACGGGTAGGGGGGGGGTTAAGAGGGAAAATGGATTTTTATATTTTATTATTTATTTATTTTATATTATTTTAACCTAAAAGCAATTTTTTATTTTGAACTCGAAATTAAGCCTACCGTCTGTCGTCCATAGCGTTTCACCCCCATTCCGAACACAATGGGATATGCATCGTAGGCTGATTCGACTGTTTGAATCAGTTTCCGTTAAATTTACATTTAAATCACTATATTGAATTTTAAACGTACATTTCAAATTACCGGGGTCACATACTGACTAGAAAAATTCCAGAAAAATATTTTCTAGCTTCGTATTGACGATACGGTCCTAACAAAACTAGTTTCGTCGAATTCTGAGACCGTTAGAAAAATGGCCAATTTCCAATCGATTAAAATCAACTTAAATTGGTCAAACGCGTTTTCCTTTGCCACGCTCACATATTGATTCGAAAAATTATGAAATTTGAAACCTAGCAATTACTTAGCACTGCGGACCCAACAAAAGTGGTTTCGTCGAAATCCGAGGTCGTTTGCAAAATGTCCATTTTTAAGGGCCTGAATTCCATAGCGACTATTCAGAATTTTCAACTGGACATATCCTTTGATTCCCGCTATGAAATTTCGATTTTTCAGATTCTTTGGAAAGATATCATCAAGTAGATCCTATTGTTTTTGGTTTCACTAAAATCCGGATTGTTTTGTACCCGGCATGTTCAATTGAAGTTTGAAATCGAATTATCGAACTACCGCGCCATTTTCAATTCTATTTATAATTATATATAAATATTTATATTCTAACGACGACGCGTATAAATATATACGTTCGAATTATATTCAAAATAAATTTCTCATCGATATTATTTAAAATAATTCATTTTAAATAATCAAAACTCGCTATAATTGCCAAAATAAAAATTTTAAACTGGCCCAGATTTTCGGGTTGTTACAGTTTTCGACCAATCTAACACATCTAGACAATCACAAATCATACCATGCAGTCATAGCAACATGTACAATAAATCATAAACACCAAAACAACAACTATAGCATGTAAAATGGATCAAACATAGCCAAAACCCCCATATTTTCCCTTAAGCATGTTTAAGCAAAACTAATCATAGGATTAACAAAACTTAACCAAAACAACCCAAATTTCCAATAGAGGTATAAAACAATATTTCAGAATTTATAAATATTTTTCCAAAATTTATTAATGTATAGATTCGCTAATTATCACTAATCACCCTAATTAACTGTAATTAGTGTCAAAACAATGCTAATCACTCACCTTGGTCACAAATAAAACTCAGATCTGAAACAAATCTCTGTTTGGCACGAATACTGATGTCTAACAGCAGCTCTAACCTTGCTTTGGTGCCATTCCTCCTTAATTTGACGTAGTTTAAGCCAAAACTTGATTAAGAAGTGATTAGAGGTGTATCTAGATGTTGGAGGCCATTGTTAGGTTGAAGAGAGGGTTTGTGGCGGTTGTAAAACTGAAATGAAATGAAAACCTAACTCATTTCATCCTTCCCATAACCCTAATCCCGAAATGGTTATGGGCCCATTTACTAATCACCTCATTTGGCCCGGTTAAGCAGTTTTTCACCTTCTGAAACTTGTTTCAGCCATATCTTCCAAATGGTGAGTCCGTTTGCCTAATATGACCACTCTACGGAATTGTAAACCATCATTCAAATCCAATGGAAGTGATTTTAGGTCAAAACTCCTTTCCAATAAAAAGTTATGGTCAAAACAATACCAGCTAGGGGCAAAATAGTCATTTAAAAATCGGCAAAAATCATGAATATGGGAAATGACCCCAATAGTCGTCTCCCAAAGTTACATAACCATATGACTCCGTATGTGAAAGAAATAAATATTCTACGATCCTGCGATGCGTAGAATGCGGGTCGTTACAATGGCCTTTCTCTGTCGAGTTGTTATACTAGTCTTTTGTGTTTGTAATGTGCATATAATTGTTTCGTTTTAGTGGTTTGCCGCAACTTCAGCCTTCATGCTCACGACACCAACGACTGCCGGTGGCTTCAGAGGAAGCCCTTTTCTACAGGACAGGAGACACCGGAGATGGCCTTTTACGGTCCTTCTTCTTGGGCATAATCGATGAAAGCTACTGATTTTGGAATCCATGGCATCAAATTCAAATTCGAAAGTACATGATGACTACATCTACGGTTTAGAAGATGAAATCCCGACTTTTATAGGTCAGTCGAATTTATGTATTAGTTCATACTTTTGTTCACTATTCACACCTCAGTCAAAATTCCATTGATTTTATTTTTACAGGTTAGTTCATACTTCTATTAACTATTGAAGACGAAAGGACGACTTTTACAAGTCAGTCGAAATTCCTTTGATTTTATTTTTCTTCCTAATCCTCCTTACTGTTTGCTCAATTTCGGATCTAACCGAATCGTTTCCACAGTCCAAATCGTTTCCATAATCAAGTTAGATCTTCTACCTTCTACTTATTTTCTTCATACTCCGACTTTGATTTGAATTCGTTCTATAATGGCCTTTGATATTAAACCGATTCAAACCTTATTTTTGACATTTATGATTTTACTTTCCTTTGTAATTTTATTTGCGCTTTAGATTTCTTCTTCTCTAGTAGTTTTATTTCAGTAAATTGATATGACTTGGGATTCTGGTTTTGTCTTTTGCAGCGATATTGACAATGATCCTCATCTTATATCGTCTATATCAAATTTTTATCTACATTTAAATTTATTTTTTACTCTCTACATGCGCGCGCACACACACACACACAACACACACACAGATATATATATATATATATATATATATATAGTGTGTGTTTTATTGAAAACTCGTTATTTGCAGATTACAGATTATATGTTTATTGGTTTCAGAAGCTATATATGTCATGTCAGCTTATAAATTTGGGTATATAATTTAGCAGGTATGTTGTTTTGTCTTTATTCTTTTTGTTTAAATCCATTAGTATCATGAGCTAATTTGTTGTCTTTAAAGAGCAACTGAGTAATTAGACGGTAGACCTTAATAGATGGCCAAGTGTTTAACATTGCAATTCCTCCAACTGATTCATGATTGTCGTCAGCGATCAATGCCCACTGCTCCACATATTTTCATCTTCTAGACAACAAATTTTTTGTCCTATTTCGTAGAAGAAACTACAACAAAAAATATGATAAGAAGTCAAACCTATTTGATTTGTGGATTGATTAACCCTGGACCACTATGGCGGACATTACTGGTGAATACTAGGAATAATTTTAGGGCTTCGTCGAGTCATTGTATCGAAAAAGTAACACCTGTTTACTGTAATAACAAATATTCAACCATCATATTTTATTATTTTTGAATTTGATGCATTGCTTTAAACATGAAAACGGTTAACCATTACTTTTATTTTATTTTACTTTTTATGAATGTACATAATTGCAGATTTAAAAATACACAATTTATCTAGCTTGGAGTGTTTGACTTCTATTGTCTAAAAAAACAAGACTTTTATCCTTTTCAAATTTAAAGAAAGATCTTATTTTTCTTATGTTTTACATGATTATAGCTCAATCTTTGTCATCTTCCATGGTAAAAGACCAAGTGAAGTCTAGGTGGTTTTCATAGCTGGTCTACTGTACACACACTTATACGTATATACACATATGCTTACATGCATACATACAAAACGTTTGTCTCAGTATGTGTGTTATTATGGCCAACAACCAAGATTATGAGTGGTTATCCTGTTAAATAACTGAAATAGTTTTGCTAATTTTGCATGACATATATTGCAGCGATATTGATGAAATAATCAACTATTAAATTATGGATGTCTTGATATTGTTAAAGGAAAAGTTATCTTAGGTAATAAAACTCAAGTATTTAAATCAATCAAGATAAAATGCACTCGGATAACAAACTTGGTTTAGTACAACAAATCCTTTCATCTGTCTACATACACGATATCCAAAGATTAACTTACATTTGAATTTGATACTCCAAATTGTAGCTAGAACATTTCCCTAAATGTCGATATTTGTGGTAAAATATGTGCGCTTATATAATTAAATTTAGGAAAATATGTCTACAATTTACCAAAAATATGGTATGATTGGTGTCAACCAGGATCTTTAACATTTTTTAATCTTAGACTTGATAAAACGTGTCAAATCATAAATTCGAAGATTAATGAAGTTTTCACATAAATTTTGTGCTATATGATATATTCCGGGATTTGGTAATATTTGGAATTAGCTTGTGAGGGTTTCAATTTTTGAATGTTCAATACAATCATAGGCTTGCGTCTCTGGACTGTGCTCTGCATACATATATGTTGTACATCGATGTTAGTTTTCCATCTCCAAAACGATTTTCAGTTTTATATGTATGTTTTTCATGTAAATGAATTTAATATTCAGATGCAGAAGTAAGTTTAAATATTTCTGACCATACTGTTTGAAAATTATAAACTCAAAATGCATTCTAATGCTTTTACGATATGAAACTAGTATATCCCTGTGTTTTTCAACAGCTTATGATCAGAATTTTTTCAATGATGGTTTGTTCGTTACAGGTTGAAGATAATATTGAGATTAACAAGCTCATATACTCATAAAGTTCTTAGAGGATACGTTCCTGTTTCATATAGTTTCCATTAAATTTTGAAGTTGTTTAAACAAGACTGGGAACTTCACTTGCATAAGGTCATTTTGGTAAATAAATTTCTTTAGCTTTTTGTATTCATATTGCTCATGCTGATCTATGCAACAAGTCATATCAGTGATGTATATTATGCTGAAACATGGTAATAAGTCATTTTTATTAGCATTATGAATAAGTAATATCCGCGTACACATTACATGTATGGTAAAGGTAATATGTCTGTGCCTACTCTATCTTTCTTCTGCTTCATAATATGTTAGGCTTACACTTAATACTGCTACTGTTCTATGCATTCTATTACTTGCCGAACTGCTTGAACATCAACTTTGATGTCAATAAAATTAGAAAAAAGTTCAGTCTATTCAATTTTATTGAAATTGCATTCGTATTAAACAAGCATAACTTTGTGATAACCCCACAGAAGGAGTGTGTTTGTGTCATATATTAATGAATTAATTTAGTATGTGTTTTGTTACATTGTTTAGAAGTTTGTTTAGCCTATCAGATTATGTTTTTAATTTGTTGATGCGTTCTAACGTTGCTTTGGACATACTGTTAGGTTTGAAAATTTTGGTCATTTCAGTTTGCCCCACTTATTTTGTGACCGTCAAAGAAAAAAACTTTAAGCTATTCATGATAGTTCAGACGTAAGATTTATGTACGTCGTATTATTTTGGAGTGACTGTCTGTGCATGATTTGGTGCTTTCTTTTAAGAGGTTGATTAGTTATTTGAATTAATTTGCTGCCATTCAAGAATCTTTTGCAAGAGCCTTGCATGCCCCTTTACCCAGTTAAGCATTCTTTGAACCTACAAAAGTACTACTTTTTATTATTTAGAATGCAGATATGATGATGTAGCTGATCTAAGCTAAAAAAATTATTATTGAGAATGCAAGAACCTTGCATTCAAAAATCCAAATTGAACCAAGCTCAGTCCCGGAACTGTTGGGAAATAATGGTTGAGTCGCGGACCAGGTCGCTCTCTTGAAGACGATTCGGTGATCTGGTCGGTGGTGCAAAACCAGTTCGTACTCTCGTCGCCGCCTCTAGGATAAAACAACCTCGTAGAACAGTAACTGATTTGCTTGCGCAACAAATCAGTGCAGATTTGCACTTTCGAAATAAATAACTGCTCGAAAATTTCTGTAAGAATATTTTAATGGTGGAGGGAAAAAATATTTTTTTCTGTACTAATCTCGTCTACAACTGAAGATAGTATATAGACGGGGATTAGGGTTACTCGAAAAGCAGTAGGAGAAAATAGGATCTGCTGAAATACCGGGTCAAAAGTTTACCGCTTCATGATAAAGTCGGCTCAGAAATACTTTTCATAAAAACGGTTTGAAAAAGTCAAGGTTTTCTGATCCAAAAATATAAGTGTCTACACCACATAGCCAGGGCGCAAGCCCGAACCGAACCGGGTCGGGCCGGGTCGGTTGGTCGCGCGCGCGTGTGTGGTGTTCATGATGCATGGTCTTCCTCCTCACAACAAAGCATGCATTGGGAGCCCAAGGCCCCAACATGACTTCTTAGAAACAAGTATAAATACTTGCATCTTTCTTATAATCCCATGATGTGGGACTATTCACATATAGGAGCCATCATACACTTATTTCTATATTTTAAATAATTCACATAAATTTTCAACAATCCCCCACTTGAAATTTTTTAAAATATTATCGAGCAGTTTCTAGAAACATAAGACTGTGCATAAACAAAGGTGTCATCCGACTTGAACCTTTGCATAGTGAGTAAGATTCAGTTTTTACTAGAGTGACACGTAATCTTGAACTCTATTCCTGACATCAAACCACACACAAACTTTTCTATAGTGCAATCAAATAAGCCCGTGCGTTTATGGTCATGCACGTCTATCCCGGTTTAGTGAACGCTCTAGAAGTTATGCCCAAAACTCCATAGGAAACAGCCACATTCACACAGGTGAGTCTATCAAGAGTACTCCTGAAGGTAGGTACTCCACTCCAAATAGAGTATAGATCTCATTAAGAGTTTCTATTAACTCATCCTCTAATCACTTCAGGAATACATGCTTCTTAGTTTATTAAATAGCATGTTCTACTTCTATCACTACACAACTTGTTTTTACCCATTGAACCTATTTCTTGGGATCTCCAGTCGTTTAGGTCGGGTTACCATTGTGCGTGATTCCACAATCTCAGGGCAATAGTCCCATTCTTTTAGAATTATTAAAGACTTTCTTTCTGGTCAGTCCTTTCGTCAAAGGATCTGCCAAATTATCATCACTTCATATGTGATGTCCTCTAACAATACTGTGCATACGACTGTCATTTCTTACCGTTGTATTATCGATTCTGTTTTTCTTTCAATAGTCGTCAAATCTTTCATCACTATATATGTGATGTTCTTTTACAGTATTGTGCTTACGACATCGTTTTCTACCGTTGTTATAACGGTTCTATACTTTTTGTAATAGCCGCGGAACTATCAGAATCGATTACACCACTGGTGTCTATCTTTCCCATATAGGGATCTCAACTAGCAGATTTCTTTAGTTCTCTGCTTCTTCACTAGCTGTGGCTAGTGCTCTTATCTCAGTCACTATAGTATACTGAGTCAAGATATTCTGTTTCTTAGATTTCCAAGAAATAGTTCTTCCAGCAATGCTAAATATATAGCCACTGGTCGCAATAGAATCATCATATAAAATATTCCAGTCAGCATCGGAATATCCTTCAAGTATAACTTGAAACTTTTCATAATGTAATCCAAGGTTCATGGTTCGTTTAAGGTATCTCATGACCCCTTTAATAGCATGTCAGTGCTCTATACTGGGTCTATTGGTAAATCTGCATAATAATCCCACGACATAGTCAATGTCGGGTCTAGTACATTCAGTGGCATACCGAAGGCTGCCAATGATGCTCGCAAAATCAGACTGTCTTACACCTTCATCAGTGTTCTTAAATAACTGTACACTAAGACCAAATGGTGTATATGCAGGTTTACAGTCAAAATAATTGTATTTCTTTAGAGTATTCTCATTTTAATGAGATTGATCCAAAGAAAATCCCCTTTTTACCCAGTAATCTTAACACCAAGGATTACACTCACCTCACCTAGATCTTTCATATCAAAAATTGGCATTTAATAAGGATTTGACTGAGTTTATGGCATGAATGTTTGACCCAAAGATGAGTAGGTCATCTACATAAAGGCATATAATAGTGCAAATGTCATTCTCAAATTTGTAATAAATGCATTTGTCACTTTCATTAACTTTAAAACCATGTGAAATGATTAAAGTTATCAAAATTTTTTTATGTCATTGTTATGTGCTTGTTTTAAACCATATAATGGTTTATCTAATTTGCATACTTTATGTTCTTGACTATGTACTACGAATCCTTCAGGCTGGTCCAAATGAATTTCTTCTTCACCATTCAAAAATGCGGTTTTAACATCCATTTGGTGTGTTAATAAATTATGAATGGAAGCAAGTGAGATTAATAACCGGATGGATGTTATTCTAGTTACAGGTGAAAAAGTGTCGAAGAAATCTATATTTTCTTTTTCTCTAAAACCTTTAGCTACTAGTCGTGCTTTGTATTTATCAATAGTACCATCAGGTTTTAGCTTTCTTTTTAAGTACTCATTTACATCCTATAGATTTACAACCAGAGGGTAAATATGTCAAATGACAAGTCTTATTGGATTTCAAAGAATCCATCTCATTATTTATAGCCTCTCGCCAAAAATCGGCATCTAAAGAAGATAAGGCCTCTTGGAGGTTTAAGGGATCCTCCTCTATAGTAAAATCACAAAAATTCGAACCAAATTCGTTCATGGTTCTTGATCTTTTACTTCTTCTAGGTTCAACTTCAGAACTTTTATTAAGTTCTGTTCTAATAGGCGTACTTGATGTGCCCCCACTATTCCTTAATTTAAAAAGAAATTTCGTTTCATAAAAATTGGCATCATTTGATTCAAATTATATTATGTGTATTTAGGTCATAAATTTTGTATGCTTTGCTATTAACAACATAGCTTATAAATACACATTCGTATAATTTACTTGCCAATTTTATTCTCTTAGGGTCTGGAATGCGAACATATGCTAAGCAACCCCAAGTTCTAAAGTATGACATATTGGATTTATATTTCTCTAAAATTTAATAAGGCGAAATTTTATTCTTAGATTTGGGGATTCGATTCAGAACATAACATACAGTCTACAAAATATCCCCCCACTAATGTTTTGCTGCACCAAAATTTAATAAAATGACAATTACTAATTCGGTAAAGGTCCTATTTTTTTTAGCTTTACCTTCCATTTCAGGTGAAAATGGTGCAGTTCTCTTATGTACAATATATCATATAAAAAATCCAGAATAGAATTTGATTCATATTCTATTCCTCTATCACCATGTAGTCTCTTAATTTTCCTATTTGCTTGATTTCAATTTTGAATGTTTCAAATATATCAAATGCATCACATCTTTAAGAATCGATGTCTTTCCAATCATATGTTTTATTTTCATGTTACCAGTCTCTACAGCTTAAGTGGTGCGAGAATCTCACAACACACTTTCTGATCGTTAGCAACCATGTATATTGTGAATATATCACGATCATAGCAAACATGGCGAGAAACACCAATGTCTACCCACCAACCTTTGATTCACCAATAAGGCGAATCTCAGTAATCATAGCCGTAAGAGGCTCCTTAGTCGGGTTAGCCTGTGGTGCAGGGCCTGGCCTGTTCCAATACATTCGTGCCATATGATCTGGTTTTCTAAAGTTGTATTATAGAATAACTGTCCAGAATCATTCATTTGGGTTGATTGCTGCTATCATTTATGGTTTCCTTGCGGATTCCATTCGGTTATTTACTGGTCGGTTGTTGATGCTTACTGTTTTTTTTAGAGATGTTCATATGTTTGAGAATTTATATTTTCTCATAGGAAAATATTCATAAACTCAGAGACTAACATAAATTATCCACATGTATGCAACAAAGGTGTTCTTTATTCTATCTTTTCACTTGTATGCATATAAACTATGCCAATTTATTTGATGCAAAAAACCTATTCATCCAATTAATGTCAATTCTTAAGGACATTATCAAATAACATACACATTCTATTAATGTCAAATTTTTAGTGACATTTCTCAATATCATATGTATTGTATTAATGTCAATTTTAATGACATTTCCATATAATCATATGCATTTCAAATGTATTGACCAATTATTTATTTTGGCCACTTCTTATCTTCCCTAAAAATATATATAAATAAATCAAGAGATTTATGCATCATAATACAGTCTGAACATCGCAATTCATGCATTTCTACTTGCTCAACTGCATGGTCATCACTTGAGTGTGTAATTACATTTAACCATGTATATGTGCTTCGGCATTCACAACCAATTTAATCAGCATTGACAAAGCACATTACTGTATAAGTTATCATACTTCAAACATCACATGGAGCAAAAGAAACGATAAAAAATTAAAACTATACCAGGCATTAAGTTGCAAGTAGGAAACAAGTTCTGAAGCTTTACTTCTCTTTATGACCACGCATCAGCTCTCTCAACTCAACTATCTCATCTTCACCGTACATGTATTTCTTCAGATCCAGGGTATACCCAAAAGCTCAATCAGGCCAAATTATTAGATCTGGGATCTTTAGTGAATATCGAGAGTGGTAGCTGCGGTCTGGTATGTACAGATAAACATAGAAATGAATACAGTAAACCTAGACGGGTATCAGAAATGAGCGAGATTGAAGATGTTTGGTCGCCGAATGTAAATGGGGCAGGCGAAGCCATTGTTTCACGGATCGTCTTCAATTTGTTGGGAAACAATGGCTGAGTCGCGGACCAGGTCGCTCTCTTGAAGACGATTCGGCTATCTGGTCGGTGGTGCAAAACCAGTTCGTACTCTCGCCGCCGCCTCTAGGATAAAACAACCTCGTAGAACAGTAACTGATTTGCTTGCACAACAAATCAGTGCAGATTTGCACTTTCGAAATAAATAACTGCTCGAAAATTTCTATAAGAATATTTTAATGGTGGAGGGAAAAAAATATTTTTTTTCTGTACTAATCTCATCTACAACTGAAGATAATATATAGACAGGGATAAGAGTTAATCGAAAATACTGGGCAGTAGGAGAAAATAGAATCTGCTGAAATACCGGGTCAAAAGTTTACCACTTCATGATAAAGTTAGATCAGAAATATTTTTCATAAAAATGGTTTGAAAAAGTCAAGGTTTTATGGTCCAAAAATATAAGTGTCTGCACCACATAGCCAAGGCCCAAGCCCAAGCCCGAACCGAGCCGGGTCGGGTCGAGTCGGTCGGTCGGTCGCGCGCGCGTGTGGTGTTCATGATGCATGGTCTCCCTCCTCACAACAAAGCATGCATTGGGAGCCCAAGGCCCCAACATGACTTCTTAGAAACAAGTATAAATACTTGCATCTTTCTTATAATCCCATGATGTGGGACTATTCACATATAGGAGCCATCATACACTTATTTCTATATTTTAAATAATTCACATAAATTTCCAACAGGAACTGACCTGTAGCTCAATCCAGAACTGAGCTAAGCTCAGTCCCGGAACTGAGTTATGCTCAGTTTCAGCTCAATCCTAAATCTGAGCTAGGCTCACTACGGAACTGAGCTTAGCTCAGTTTCGGGACTGAGCTGGAAAGAGCGAAGCTCATTCCCGGACTAAGTTAAGCTCAGTTTCGGATCTGAGCTATATGACACTTAGGAAACACATGATTTTTTTTCTGTTGAATCAATGATTTTTTTTTACAGATGAATTAGTTAGTTTTGTACAGCAGCTCAAGGAAAGCAATTTTATGATGCAACAGTCATTGCAAGATACTGAAAAGGTAGAACTTACCTTTTATTTACAATGGCAGGTGCATGCCTCAATATGTTGAGTATGCTTCTTAAAGTATACACTCCATTGCTAGAAAACAATTTAGTACCGATTATAAGGAGCCTCTTCACAATGCTTGCGACAATAGTGTTGAGTAGATCATCTAATAATGATTGTCAAGTCAAATGAAATCACTTGCATATTGATCTAAATATGATATATGATGCAATCACATTCACTCTAGATTGATGTGTTAGTTCTCCAGAATTGTCAATGGAGGTGGATTATTGATGGATTGTGGTAGTTGCATGATATTAGATATGTAAGCCTGAGGTAATTTGAGATGTCGAGATGATAATTAGTAGAAATTTTCATCTTGGCCCTAAAATGTCGTTTTGATACAATTTTGTTTTCAGCTAATGGAATGTACAGAGTAGAAAATGGTCACTGTGTTCCTTATGTCCTTGTCTGACCTAGGTTTATGCAGTATTTATGTGAAATGGATGAAAGCATGTCAGCGATCATGCTCTATTCGAACTAAATTTATGGAACTTTTTTTTGTAAAATGTTATAATGCAAGCCTACAAAGTGTATCAGTTTTTCAAATATACTTGTTATTTATCAGTTTTGCAATTTTCTATTTCTGTAAAAATGAATGCATTTATATTTTGTAGGCACTTGTGGAGGAGAAAAAAACAGAATTTGGAATGTAATGGCAATGGGAAAGCAAATATGTTTGAACTTGACAATGATCCTATCTCTAAAGTTTTTGGTTTTGATAAAAGGAAAAATTATTGTTGTGCAGTTAGCTCATCTTCTTCCATAAAGCACATAAAGATGATGCAAGCTTCAAAATCAATTGCCGACAAGAATAAAAAGGACGATTTTCGTCAATGGTCAATAGAATTACAAAATCAAGTTGCAAGTGGCGAGTCGAGCATCAATCCAAATCAACGATGCCCTTAAATCATTTGCTTCATCCTTTCTTACTATGGTACTGGGATTGCTTTATCCTTTCACCTTCGTAGTTTTAAAATTTTATGTATCTTTAGTAAAACTTGTTGGATCTAGAATAACCCTAGAGGGGGGGGGGGGTGAATAGGGTTTTTCACAGTTTTTAAAACTGAATTGAAAAACTGACAGGAAATTAAAATGATAAACAGATACAGAACATAGCAGAAACAGAAATGCAGAAAATAAATCACACACAGTATACCCAGCTTCGGCAAACCCTGCCTACTGCTGCATTTCTAAGGTTTCTACTAGGTGATAGAACAGATCCCGCATACAAGACCATGTACACTCGCAAACCCTGCTCCTATTCTAACCCTATGCTCAAAACCGTAGACTGATCGATATCCCCTCGATCAGATTTCCCCTGATTACAACCCTGTAATCAGTGTACCCTAGTTTTTTACACAGACTCTAGTAAACTGCTAGAATTATACAGACTCTAGAAACTGATCGATGGTTTACAAACAAATTAAAACAATACAAAATAAAATAAACTAAAGCAAAAACCCTAGGAGATAAATAACAAGGGACATCCCCTTTTAGCCTTTAAACAAAAACGTGGCCGGCCCAATATCCTTTAGGCCATTGTCATTCTTGTTTGCCCGATCTTCTTTATCCCTAAAAAAAATGGCGGCTAGGGTTCTGAAACTTCCTCCCCAAATCGAATCGACTGCTTGAAGGATTCTGAAACTCTGATGCTTCACTTTAGTTGATGTTGGTCGATTGATGCTCCTCTCCGATTTGGGCTTTCTTTCGATAGAAAACAAGTGAGTAGCTTCTGATTTTAATCGATTACTGCTCTTTGAAATTGTGGGTTCAATTTTTCGATAATTCTTGCCAGTGATGTATTGGTGTTTACATAGGGATTACCAACCCGAAAAATTCTCTGATTTCAATTAACTGGCTTGACTGATTTTTCGGGTTTCCCCTTTTGACAAACTCTTGATAAAAACGGCTTTAATTTATCTGCGTAAATTTCTTGATTGAAAGTTTGTGGCCCCTTTTTGATTACTCTCGATTAGAGCCGTGAATTTGTGATTGAATTGTGATAAAGACTTGCCGAATATATATTGAAAAATCCATTTGCAATTCTTGCCATTTTTGGTTCTTGGAATTGTTTCTGAAACCACCTTGATTGAAAACTGAACTTGATTTGCACACGTATTCTCTTGCCTTATATGAATGAATGGATTTGTACACAGATTGAATTCTTGCCATAAAAATTTTACTGCGATTTTCTGGAAATTGTTCTTGCCAAAATCATTTTTGCTGAGTTGTTATTCTTGCCAAAAACAGTTTGCCAATTTCTGGAACATAAGTTCTTGGCCCCTACGTGAATTGATACTTGCCTTAATTTCCATGATTTGTCTCCTGTGTATGAGCTGAAAAAGTTGTTGCTGCACCTATGTATCTTGACTTAGCTGAAACTGTTTTTGACTTTTGCTTGTACATTTTCATGCCAGTGTTTCATAATACATGTGCCATAACTTGTACTTAATCACATGGGAAAAACTGAGTTCACTGATCATTGTAATTAGCTTGAGCTTCTTGAGTTGCTGAATCCATTTGCATCCTTACTTGATGTGTTGCTTTAAAAAAGAATCTGCCATGTCCATCAATGTTTTGTATGTCTGCACTGTTCTGATCATGCTGAACTCATTCATATATGTTGAACACTGAATGTGTGCTTAGATCATATTACCTGTTTGTCGTTCCATTCATGTCTGTCGAAGCTTGACTTTGTTCTTGCACATGTGTACTTCTCCATACATATCACTTCTCTGTTTGCACTATAGCTCGGCCCCTTCCTGCTTGCTGTTGTGTTCACTGCACTTTAAGGTTCTGACATTTGTGATCTTGTACCACTTTGCATTGTTTTGTCTCTTGGCTGCACTGATTTGCCACACTGCTTGAGCCACCTTACTGATACTACACCATGTTCATTGTATACCATGCCATGTTCACTTGTTTGTGCTGTTTCTTCATGTTTGATAAGTGCTCGAACACTTGAGCTTGTATAAGTCTGCACCATCTTGTTTGTGCACCAGTCATAACTTGAAACATTCCACTGAGCTCGACGATATTGTCTTCATTGATATGTGCTGGAATTGATCACCACACATGTTTTGTAGCTGTGTCATTTGCTTGTCTCATTGGTCACCATGCATGAGTTTTGCTATTCGACCATTTTATGTTGCCAGCATTTCTTTGACCTTACATGTGCTCGACCACTTTGACATTTTGACTTAGTACATGGCTGTATATACACTTGAACCATTCCTTGTGCATGTATCACCATGTTTCATTGATTGTTTCCATGTTACTGTTATGAGCTGTTTCATGCTAGTCACTTGAGTTACCCTGATCTCCGGCCATTTACATGCTACTGCCACTTACATTGTAGGCATGTTTGCAAACATTTTTACTTGTGCTTTGCCGACTTGTACACTTGCATATTTTTGCTATCAACTCGGCCATATTGTATTCACTACTGTGTACACTTGCACCATTTCGTGTACACACTTTTCTTGACTCTGTACATTCAATTTTGCACAATGAATTTGCTGTTTCGATTGTTGAGTTTCCTTGACCACTTTATCTTGAGTTGACTTTGTGTATTGCACTGAGTCGAGCAGGTCCATGTGGCTACTCCTCAATTGCAATCTGATTGGCGTGGCAGTGCACACGTGTACACGTGTGTACATGCAGCCATCAGACGAGTTGTCCCTGTCCCTGCATTGAGATATATGTTGTCTGCCTTGTGGTATTTACAGTGTATCACTGTGAATATCACAAGCTGTCTAGACACAGATTGATGGTTTTATAATTCAGATCAAGTCATGAAAAATGATGAGAAACACACCAGAAAACTGAGGCAAATAAAATTTTAAAAATAAAATTTATATTTGCATATATTCTGTTTTATTTCTATTGCAGTGTACTGTGTGTGTGTTTCACATGTGACAGGTAAGCAGGAATGACTGGACTGACTGTGATGACTGGACTGAACTGACAGAAGACTGGACAGACAGTGAGCAGTGAAGACTGAAGATGAAGACAGAAGACTAACAGATAGTGTTAGTGTATCAGTGTATCAATGTGTTTGTAAATTGAAATGTAAATTGTATAGACAGAGTGTTACAGTAAGGAGTTGTGTAACAACAAAATTGTACTGATGTTTGTATTAAACAAGTTTGCATAAAATAAAATATTATTTTATTGTGGTCAACCAAACTTGTCTATTATATACAGTTTATTTTCAAGTACAATATTCAGTGAATGTTTAAATAGTGGAGTCATATAATTTGTACTGTTAGAATGTTGAAATATTATATTTATATTTAAATAAAATACTGTGTGAATATATGAAATTCTGTACAGTCGTATTCTATTTAAATATAAATATTATATTCCTATCTGTGATGTTCTATAACAGTACAATAACAAACACATTTAAAAGAATATATATGTATTTGGTTGTTATCATCAAACAAAAATCATATAATTGTGTATACAACACCGTTATATACAACAATCTCCCCCTTTTGACGATGACAAACAAATATGAAGATTTTGAATATAATAAATGTGTTTGACAGTGAATATTGTACTCCCCCTATTTGTTTGCTCCCTCTAGAACAGAAACTCCCCTATAACTGTGCATGAGTGAAGAAACATGAAAATTGAATGAATTTTCAAAAATTAAAAATATCTATAAAATATTCACTCATAAATCAAAATCTCAACCCATTCTCCCCCTATTGTTATCATCAAAAGGATATAGAATTTAAAATATAGATGGATAGTGACTAACAAATATTAAATCAGCTTTAGAGGAAGAACGATTATCATAAATCTCAATCAGTCAAACAAAAATCATAATATTATGAGAACAGGTGGCATATTTCACATTGTAGAGAATGACGGATTTACGATGAATTTTATATAAAATGGGAAGAGTTAAAAAATGAGTTCCAATTATTTTCCAAAGAATTTCAAAAATAAAGCACAAAAACAGTGATTGATTTGGACTATAGTTAATAATTCAATTTAAGTGACAAAAACGAATAATCTCAAATCCCAATCGCTATCAATCAACAAAACATAATACTTCATAAGATATTAACACACTTCACAGATTAGAACATGGATTGATAGGCTGGTTTTTATAAATACCAAGGAGAATTTCACATTAATTTATTTTATCCAAATTATTTTCTTTTCCCTTTTTTTTTTAATTTAAGAGCACACTGACCACGCATAATCAGATCTTGGATTTTTAAATGAGATCAGTTGCAGCTTAAATATAAGTAATCTCATAACCATGCATAACCAGAGCTTGGATTTTTAAATGAGGTTAGAGAAATACTTATGAATATTATATTGTTATATTTTTCTGTTTCAAAAATGAAAAACTCCTTGATATATAAAACCAATATGGATGATAGAAAATGTGGTAAGTACAGAGATGGACTGTGAAATAAATTTCTAAATTAATTATATTATGAAATATGCTCGACTGTACCGGGATTATTGAAAATTCACTTATCACTAATTCTGAATAATAATAACATGGCCACAATTTCATCACAAATATTTTCACTGTTTATTCACGATGAAAAAAATATCAAACTCTCCACATTAATATAGAATTATCATGGATGGCAGAAAGATGATAGGTAATGAAGATGGTCGTGAAATAATTGCCAGTTCAAAGATATTATAATAAGTGTTCATCCATCATGAAAAAACTAAATACAATCTCCTCTTGTTGTGAAATATACTGCAGTCACAATTCATCACAATTTCAAATTCTGATATATTTTGATGAATTATAAATACTGAACAATTTGGATATTGATTTCAATTTGTGAATGAATAAAAAAAAAAATTAAAATTGAAAATCAAATACAAGAGGAATATGCTGATCTATACACGACAAGAGGGAAAAAAATGTGTACAAGACAAAAAGAGTGTGTGGATTTATACATGGTGAAGATTTGAATCTAAATACAGATGGGTGAGACAAATATAAGGCGCTTCTGATACCACTTGGTGTCTCTATTTACGAGGAATGGTAACAAGACATTTAAGACAAAAAAGTATACCACAGACAAAAGAATCTTAAATACACAGCCCAGTCAGATCAAACAAATTAATTTCATGTATCAGAGCATGGTATGTATTTGATTCCAAAACAAGCAGTCACCAAAAAATTTCCAGAACTATATCTCAGCAGCACAAAAATCATTTTCACAGCAAACTTGTCAATGAGATGTTTTAAAGATATTCCAAACAATCTAATGATGGTTCATGACCCAATATTAAACATAGTTTATTTTAAATCATTTGAACAAATGGTGAAGATATCAGGATTCAATGAATCAATCACACGGTTTATAAATTTTAGATTCAGAATATGTGTCTGATTCAATAAATCAACAAATTCAAATGATTTTAAACAAACTAGTATTCAAGTCAAATATTCATGAAATAATAATGACATTCAAGTCACGATTCTCAAAGAATTTACACAAATTATTTCTGACAAGCCCAAAGATTTTTTTTTTTTTTTTTTTAGAATTTTTACATCAAGTTTGAGTAATAATTCATGATCCAAAAAATAATGGTATATTCGAAATCACTTGATTAAATGTAAATCATGGTATACAATGAATCACATAGAATTAATAATTTCAGATCTGAGAGGTATGTGATATTCAAAGTATCAGAATTTTCAAATGATCTCAAACAAGCAAAAGAACCTAAACCAGATGGTAGTGAATATCAAGACAGATTAAAAAAAATGCCTAAGCCAATCTAAAAAATTAAAGAAATTTTCACAGCTGATAAATAACAGAGTGTACTGTAATGAGTATAATATTTTAAGCGTTTCCAAAATTAATTGAAAGAAACTCAAAACAACATAAGTGTGTGAAATTTCATTAATTATTCAGATCTTCAAAAAAAAAATTTAGAATTCTAGTTAACAGTGTTCAAGATATGATATGAATGCATCAAACACTGTTATGAGTTCAACAATCAGAAGAAAAAAAAACTTCAAAATAATTGCAGATATATACAAGTTCAAATTCAGAATATGGAAATGATTAACACATGATGATTTTATACAAGTAAGGCAAATTTCCAGAAAGATTATGAATTCTGCAATTGGAAGTTTAAGAAGTACAGACAAAGAAGAATATGGCAGTGTCAAATCAAAAAACAAAAAACAGAAGGAGATAGAGAAAGGAATAACAACAGAAATAAAAACAAACAAAAAGAATATACAAAGGTGAGTTTAGAGATCATACCAGAATCCAATGTAAAGCAGAATCTCTAACTCAGTAAATCTTGGCCAAGGAACTGTAAAGAATACAGAAATATAGAACAGCTTGAAATCAATCTCTTTTCAGCATAGCAGTTCCTCAACCTTCACCGGTACCTAGCAGTTAAGTGGATCAAGTGGTCTAACAAAATTTGTAAAACCACTCTGAAATTTGTTTACCACTTTTGGTACCCAAACCTGTTTGTATGACATCCCATTCGAATCTATCTTTGTGCCTTTAGGAACCCAAACTTGTTTAGTTTTTCCAAAAATCATTTTATTTCCTTTTGGGGTCCACATCTGTTCAACTGGATTGTTATCAAACCAATTCTTGTCTCGTTTGTGATTTAAAAACCTTTTGGAATTGTCAAAGTTCAAATTTTCAGAAAGACCCTTTTTAAAGCAATTTAAAGGTTTTTTAAAATCACAAGAATTCAATTTTTCAAAAACACTTGTTTTTCCAAAACCAATACCTTGTTTATGACCAACCGAAAATTGGTTTTGTAACAGCATATTCAACGATTTTTCTCCATTCGAAAATTTATTCAAAGTTGATTCTAATCGTTGAATTTTGGATTTAAGATCAGAGTTTTCTTTTATCAGATTTGAACAATGATTAATGTTGATCTTTCACCTTTCAGTATCATTTTGTTTCAAAGACAAATTTTCGTTTTCAAGAAGTTTGATTTTGGTCTTGGACTCAAAGATTTCAGATTCAAATTTAACTTGTTTTTCAAATTCAAGTTTCTTGAAATTCTCAATCTCTTTTTCAAGCTCGTTTAAAATTAAATCACTTTTCAACAAGCTTTCTTTCTCAGCAATTTCATGTTTGGAACTTTTGGTGGCCTTAAAATTATTAAATTCTTTTTGCAAAGAATTGTTTGAATCTTTTAGTTCAGCCTCGTTATCTTTTAAAATCAAAATTTCCTCTTTAAGTCTTTGAATATTTTTATTGAGATGAACGAGGTCAGTTTTCAATTTCAAACAACTTTCACAGTCAGAATTTTCTAATTTCATGACATTTGTAGATTCTGATTCCAAACAGTTAATTTTGCTATTTAACTCGTGATTTTTAGATTTCAAGTATTTGTTTTTACGATGGAGTTTATCAACGATTTTTGTTAAATCAGTACACATATAAACCAACTCTTCATAAGAGAAGCTTTCAGTCTCATTGTCTGTTGAGTCTCTATCGTCTGATCTACTTGAATTTTCATTTGTTTCTTCTCCTGAGCATAGATCTAAATCTGAGTTGACCATTTTGAGTTTTGAGCTGCTGTTGTCGATCTTTCCATACTTTCTATTAAGAAAACCCCATATTTCCTGCGCAGTCAAGCAATGAGAAATGAGGTTATATTGGACATCATCAATATAAGAATACAAAGTGTGAATAGCACGAGAATTAAATCCAATATCGTTCCTATTGACCATATCATAACCATTAATAACAGTATCCCAACATTTAATATCAATAGATTTTAAATATAATTCCATTTCTAATTTCCAATTTGAAAAATTTGTACCATCGAAAATAAATGGAGTACGACTGGACTGATTCTCAGAAGACTGACAACTAGAATTCACCATTTCTCTAGAGTTAAAAAATACCTGCTCTGATACCAATTGGTGTCTCTATTTACGAGGAATTTTAAATCACCCCGGTGGCCACCAAAGATACCTCAGACACTGGTTTCACGTCCTGCCTCTCGACACGGACAACCACCCACGGGCATGTAGGGGCAAGAGTCAATACTTCGCCACATGATCATATAGCGAGAACCCCCTATCATGCTGTTACCTTAAACCAGCTTTGATACCACTTGTTGGATCTAGAATAACCCTAGAGGGGGGGTGAATAGGGTTTTTCACAGTTTTTAAAACTGAATTGAAAAACTGACAGGAAATTAAAATGATAAACAAATACAGAACATAGCAGAAACAGAAATGCAGAAAATAAATCACACACAGTATACCCAGCTTCGGCAAACACTGCCTACTGCTGCATTTCTAAGGTTTCTACTAGGTGATAGAACAGATCCCGCATACAAGACCATGTACACTCGCAAACCCTGCTCCTATTCTAACCCTATGCTCAAAACCGTAGACTGATCGATATCCCCTCGATCAGATTTCCCCTGATTACAACCCCGTAATCAGTGTACCCTAGTTTTTTACACAGACTCTAGTAAACTGCTAGAATTATACAGACTCTAGAAACTGATCGATTGTTTACAAACAAATTAAAACAATACAAAATAAAATAAAATAAAGCAAAAACCCTAGGAGATAAATAACAAGGGTCATCCCCTTTTAGCCTTTAAACAAAAACGTGGCCGGCCCAATATCCTTTAGGCCATTGTCATTCTTGTTTGCCCGATCTTCTTTGTCCCTAAAAAAAATGGCGGCTAGGGTTCTGAAACTTCCTCCCCAAATCGAATCGACTGCTTGAAGGATTCTGAAACTCTGATGCTTCACTTTAGTTGATGCTGGTCGATTGATGCTCCTCTCCGATTTGGGCTTTCTCTCGATAGAAAACAAGTGAGTAGCTTCTGATTTTAATCGATTACTGCTCTTTGAAATTGTGGGTTCTATTTTTCGATAATTCTTGCCAGTGATGTATTGGTGTTTACATAGGGATTACCAACCCGAAAAATTCTCTGATTTCAATTAACTGGCTTGACTGATTTTTCGGGTTTCCCCTTTTGACAAACTCTTGATAAAAACGGCTTTAATTTATCTGCGTGAATTTCTTGATTGAAAGTTTGTGGCCCCTTTTTGATTGCTCTCGATTAGAGCCGTGAATTTGTGATTGAATTGTGATAAAAACTTGCCGAATATATATTGAAAAATCCATTTGCAATTCTTGCCATTTTTGGTTCCTGGAATTGTTTCTGAAACCACCTTGATTGAAAACTGAACTTGATTTGCACACGTATTCTCTTGCCTTATATGAATGAATGGATTTGTACACAGATTGAATTCTTGCCATAAAAATTTTACTGCGATTTTCTGGAAATTGTTCTTGCCAAAATCATTTTTGCTGAGTTGTTATTCTTGCCAAAAACAGTTTGCCAATTTCTGGAACATAAGTTCTTGGCCCCCACGTGAATTGATACTTGCCTTAATTTCCATGATTTGTCTCCTGTGTATGAGCTGAAAAAGTTGTTGCTGCACCTATGTATCTTGACTTAGCTGAAACTGTTTTTGACTTTTGCTTGTACATTTTCATGCCAGTGTTTCATAATACATGTGCCATAACTTGTACTTAATCACATGGGAAAAACTGAGTTCACTGATCATTGTAATTAGCTTGAGCTTCTTGAGTTGCTGAATCCATTTGCATCCTTACTTGATGTGTTGCTTTAAAAAAGAATCTGCCATGTCCATCAATGTTTTGTATGTCTGCACTGTTCTGATCATGCTGAACTCATTCATATATGTTGAACACTGAATGTGTGCTTAGATCATATTACCTGTTTGTCGTCCCATTCATGTCTGTCGAAGCTTGACTTTGTTCTTGCACATGTGTACTTCTCCATACATATCACTTCTCTGTTTGCACTATAGCTCGGCCCCTTCCTGCTTGCTGTTGTGTTCACTGCACTTTAAGGTTCTGACATTTGTGATCTTGTACCACTTTGCATTGTTTTGTCTCTTGGCTGCACTGATTTGCCACACTGCTTGAGCCACCTTACTGATACTACACCATGTTCATTGTATACCATGCCATGTTCACTTGTTTGTGCTGTTTCTTCATGTTTGATAAGTGCTCGAACACTTGAGCTTGTATAAGTCTGCACCATCTTGTTTGTGCACCAGTCATAACTTGAAACATTCCACTGAGCTCGACGATATTGTCTTCATTGATATGTGCTGGAATTGATCACCACACATGTTTTGTAGCTGTGTCATTTGCTTGTCTCATTGGTCACCATGCATGAGTTTTGCTATTCGACCATTTTATGTTGCCAGCATTTCTTTGACCTTACATGTGCTCGACCACTTTGACATTTTGACTTAGTACATGGCTGTATATACACTTGAACCATTCCTTGTGCATGTATCACCATGTTTCATTGATTGTTTCCATGTTACTGTTATGAGCTGTTTCATGCTAGTCACTTGAGTTACCCTGATCTCCGGCCATTTACATGCTACTGCCACTTACATTGTAGGCATGTTTGCAAACATTTTTACTTGTGCTTTGCCGACTTGTACACTTGCATATTTTTGCTATCAACTCGGCCATATTGTATTCACTACTGTGTACACTTGCACCATTTCGTGTACACGCTTTTCTTGACTCTGTACATTCAATTTTGCACAATCAATTTGCTGTTTTGATTGTTGAGTTTCCTTGACCACTTTATCTTGAGTTGACTTTGTGTATTGCACTGAGTCGAGCAGGTCCATGTGGCTACTCCTCAGTTGCAATCTGATTGGCGTGGCAGTGCACACGTGTACACGTGTGTACATGCAGCCATCAGACGAGTTGTCCCTGTCCCTGCATTGAGATATATGTTGTCTGCCTTGTGGTATTTACAGTGTATCACTGTGAATATCACAAGCTGTCTAGACACAGATTGATGGTTTTATAATTCAGATCAAGTCATGAAAAATGATGAGAAACACACCAGAAAACTGAGGCAAATAAAATTTTAAAAATAAAATTTATATTTGCATATATTCTGTTTTATTTCTATTGCAGTGTACTGTGTGTGTGTTTCACATGTGACAGGTAAGCAGGAATGACTGGACTGACTGTGATGACTGGACTGAACTGACAGAAGACTGGACAGACAGTGAGCAGTGAAGACTGAAGATGAAGACAGAAGACTAACAAATAGTGTTAGTGTATCAGTGTATCAATGTGTTTGTAAATTGAAATGTAAATTGTATAGACAGAGTGTTACAGTGAGGAGCTGTGTAACAACAAAATTGTACTGATGTTTGTATTAAACAAGTTTGCATAAAATAAAATATTATTTTATTGTGTTCAACCAAACTTGTCTATTATATACAGTTTATTTTCAAGTACAATATTCAGTGAATGTTTAAATAGTGGAGTCATATAATTTGTACTGTTAGAATGTTGAAATATTATATTTATATTTAAATACAATACTGTGTGAATATATGAAATTCTGTACAGTCGTATTCTATTTAAATATAAATATTATATTCCTATCTGTGATGTTCTATAACAGTACAATAACAAACACATTTAAAAGAATATATATGTATTTGGTTGTTATCATCAAACAAAAATCATATAATTGTGTATACAACACCGTTATATACAACAAAACTTTGTATTATTTTTTGTAATATGAACTTGATATTATGGTATTTTGAAATTGGAAGCATTATGCAAAAGTGACATTGGTGAATTTGAAATATGGAAGTGTACCAAATACTTTTATTTGAATCGATATGTTAAATTATATATGTGACTAAAAATCATACAGACATGTTATATATACTCATTTATAAGTGTTAGCAATTTATGTATACCAACATTTATAAGTGTTAGTAGGATTATGATACTAACACTTATAAGTGTTAGCAATGAATATGTTTGTAACTCTTATAAGTATTACCATATCTTATGGTTCCAACATTTATAATTGTTAGCAATGAATATGTTTGTAACACTTATAAGTGTTAGCAATGAGTATGTTTGTAACACTTATAAGTGTTAGCAGTTACTCTGTTTGTAACACTTATAAGTGTTACAAGAAATTCCTCATAGGCCGTTGGTGACACATAAAAGTGTTACAGAAATTATTTGTAACACCTATACTTGTTGGGAATCCCCTGTTTTTGTGAAGTGTTTTCTAACTCATTTTACTGATCTTTTTAATAACAAGAGCAATTTTTCTCCTAATATTGATATGATTAATCCTTGTTTACTGCCAAAAATCACAACCCATGACTATCAAACCCTTTGTAATAAAGTCACTAATGTTGAAATAAGGACTGCTATGTTTTCACTCAGTAGAAACTCTTCTAGTGTGGCCTAGATGGTTTTAATGCTTTTTTCATTTATACTTGCTAGCCTTATATTCAAAATAATGTGTGCAAAGCTATCAAGTTTTTCTTCAAGAAAGCAAGAATCAGCCTCCACTATAATAATACCAATATTTCTCTAATACCAAAAAATAAGAATGCCACTATGGTTACTACTTTTCGACCAATCTCTTGCTGTAACACCATTTGCAAATTCATCTCAAATATCATTGCTACTAGACTGAGATCTGTGCTCCCCACTGTTATCTCACCCAACCAAGCAGCCTTTTTACCAAGGAGAAGTATACTTGATAATGTTTTATTATCCCATAAACTTCTTAATGGATACACCAAATAAACATGACCCCTCGAGCTATGTTTAAATTAGATATGATGAAAGAATTTGACATGCTTCAGTGGGACTCCATTGTTAAGGTTATGGGATATATAAACTTTCCACCTCACTTCATTAAATGGATTTATTCCTGTATCCCTACTGCAAATTTCTCTATTATTGTCAATGGGCTTGCAGTGGGTTTCTTTGGTAGTAAATAGGGTATAAGACAAGGAGACCCCTTATCAGCTTACATTTTCAATTTAATCATAGAGATGCTGACCCAAATGTTAAAGAATAGAATTGACTATGGAGATTTTAAACTTCACCCAATGTGCAATGACTCCAGAATCTCTTCATTGATGTTTGCATATGACTTAGTTATCTTTTGCACACCTGATATTGGCACTATTGAAGTTATTTTTATTCTCTAAAGTGCTTTTATGAGATGATAGGACTAAAAGTAAATTTGTCCGGATCTGACATGAAATCTGCTAGTCTTAATGATGATGAAGTTAACCAACTGTGCTTAAGAAATGGTTTGTCTAATAACACTGGTACAATCTCCTACCATGGTTTGCCACTCACTATTGCCAAATTATTTTTACATCATTACTTGCCTCTATATAGTTAAATCATGGCTAGATTGAACTATTGGACCACTAGACTCTTAAGTCAAGCTGGTAGGCTAACCGCAATCAAATCGGTTGTGTTTTCAATGCAAGTATACTAGGCCACAATGTATATTCTCCCTTCCAAACTGATAAGAATGGTTAGGTCTACCTTCATGAGATTTTTTTGGAAGGGCAAAAGTGAAGATAGGTACTTAGCTCCTATTGCTTTCAAAGTGGCTAAAAAAACAATAAGTAAGGGTGGGCTTGCCATAGCTAATATGGTAGTTTGGAACAAAGTTGCTTTTCTTAAGCATGTTGACAACTTTTTGAATGACAGGTGGAGTATCTGGGTTGATTGGTCAAGAAATAAAATCATCAAACACATGGACTTCTAGACAATGCAGCAGCCTCAAAAGATTAGCTGGACTTGGAGATGTATTTTAAAGCTTCAAATCGTAATTCTTCCACTTTCTAGTAAAAAGTGTACCTTGAATCTGACATAAAATTGTGGTTTGAACCATGGTTAGAAAAAGGTCTTACATTGAGTAGAGTTCTCTCTTAGCTTGAAATTGTTATGTCTGGGTTGAGCTGTGCAACCAAGGTCAGTGATTATATTCATTATAATATGATATGCCTGCCTGAATCCTCTGTCGTGAAGATTAATCAATATTGGAGAAAGGCTAGGCAATTGAAAATGGGGAGCAATGAAGAAGATATTACTCCATCGGGTCAAGAAGGTAAACCTTTTTAAATTGAAAATATGTACAACAACCTCTCTAGTTTTGAAGGCATGAGTTGGTGCAGATGGAGCAAATTTTATTTTGGCATAGTGACAATTATGTAAAAGAAAACATGTTGTTTGTGGAAAGTGATTAAGAAGGCAGTTATAACCAAATTCAAGGTTACAGAGGGAGGAATGTAGACTGATCTGCTTTGTGGTTTGTGTGGCAATAGTAATGAGTCAATCAACCACATCTTTTTTGAATACAGTGGTATATTTCCAATATGGAATGAAATTATGAATGTCAAGGGTAGAGTTGATGTTATCTAGTGGAACTGAATGGAGAATATTGCATAATCAGACGGGAAGAAGGAGGGTTAAAGGTATATTGCTAAGCTATGCACTCAAGAAATTTATTGTTGTAGTGTGGAGAGGAAGAAACATTAGAATTTTTTAGCCTTCTAAAGCAAAGAACAGTGAGCAATTCAAAAGAAGTGTCAAAATGGAGATGAGAAATGAGTTAAAACAACTGAACTTCACATTCAACCTCGGCATCTTGCTTTTGCTGCTCTGAATCTACTTTTATATATATATATATATATATATATATATATATATGTGTGTGTGTGTGTGTGTGTGTGTGTGTGTGTGTGTGTGTGTGTGTGTGTGTGTGTGTGTGTGTGTGTGTGTGTGTGTGTGTGTGTGTGTGTGTGTGTGTGTGTGTGTGTGTGTGTGTGTGTGTGTGTGTGTGTGTGTGTGTGTGTGTGTGTGTGTGTGTTTCTATTGGGCTTTTTATCCTTCGTTGATGTACCATGTTTCTGTAACCTCCTATATTCTCTGGTGCATTAATAAAAGTGGTAAGGTCCACTCAATTCTGTCAGCTTTACCAAAAAAAAAATCGTATGATTAATTGCTGCCAAACATTATTGTATTTGTATTCTTCGCTCGACGATAGTTTTCTTGAAATGGCTTTGCAATTTGATTGTATGCTTGCCTTATTTTTCCAATTTTTATCTGGTTGCTTCCACAAGAAGCGTAAATTTGGGATATGTATGCATTTTGATCAAGAGTAAACCGACTATTTAGGTTCAATGGTAATTTGAGTAAACCAACTATTTAGGTTCTATTAAAACGTTATGTTTTTGCCTTAATTTTTTCAAAAGTAACAAAGCAAAAGGAATATAAACGAAAATTGATGGTTTCTACTAGATTAACAAAGGCAAAAAAAGGTTTTAACTTTATCCAGTGTCATGCCCTATTTATTAGACGGAATTTGTGCACTCACACTCAAATTCGACTACATAACAATCACATCATCTAGTCTTCTCCCAGCTTAGTGCATGTCTCTTTCCTTCTCATAACCAAAAAGCACAAAAATACTAGGCACAGACAGCCCACGCTGTGCGCACAACCAAAAAAAGTGGCTCACATTTTCCATAGTCTACCCGACCGAACTCACCCATCCAAAAACATAACACCTCACCCTTTAGATTTCCCACACGTAATCATCAACTTCCCATACAAGTCTACGAAAACGTACAACATTAAATAAATTATCAACCAACTGCCAACCACACACCATTAACTCTCCTCTCCTCACCGACGAACACCCTATAAAAACCTCACCCCCATCAACCCACTCACACACCACCATCATCACTCCACTACAACACTACTACTTCACACTACCAAATCAAAATGGCTCGCCTCTCCGCTATCGTCCTCGCTGCCTTCCTCGTGGTGTACATGCTGACCGCAACGCCTCAGGTCGAGAGTGCCGTCACCTGCGGGATGGTGGCGTCGGCCATATCTCCGTGCATCAACTACCTGACCAAAAAGGGACCCCTCGGCGGCTGCTGCACGGGCGTCAAGAAGCTGGCTGCGTCAGCCACGACCACTCCTGACCGCCGTACTGCCTGCGGGTGCCTCAAGTCCCTCTCGGCCAAGATCCAGGGCTTGGACACGAGCAAAGCCTCTGGCCTTCCGGGCGTCTGCGGGGTCAGCGTTTCTTACCCCATCAGCCCCACCACCGACTGTTCCAAGTTTGCTTTTTCGTTCTAAGACCCCTTTCTTTTCTTTTTTTTTCCTTTAAGTTTCATGTGTTGATTTGATAATTCATGTGTTATTTTTTGAGTTGCAGGGTGTCTTAAGAAGGATTGTCTTTGGTAGCTGGAAGAGCGGCAGTAGATGAGAATAAAGGAGCATCTTTATATATATGCTGCTCCCTTTTGAAGAATGTACTAGACTATTATTGTTGTTGTCGGTGTTCCTTTTTGATGAATTTGTGTTGTAAGCACCCAATCTTGGTTGCGGTGTTATCTATGTATTCCAGCACTCGTTATTAACATGTATTTTGGCGTTCTTCTGTTATTCTATTCTGAGTTGGTCTGTACTCTTTCATGTACAGCCTGCTGCTAAATTTATGCTTCAAACGATCACTTAGTTCAAAAAAATTTAAACTGAACCAAGTATAATTATGAAATCAATGGTCAATCACAGCATAGCAGCATGACATGAAGTTTGTTTCCATGCGTATACCTATCATAATATTTGTCATCATGTAAGGATTTGAAGTGCGGATTACTGTTTACAGGGTTATAATATAACTAGCTAAATATAGTAATGCACTTTACAAGCACTGAATGTTAAAGCTAAGTCTATAATTTAAAACATAAACGTTTAATAGATCAACGAAGTGGGGTCGCTAGGTTAGAATGAGTTTTGATATTGAATTTGTTGAATTGTTTGATATCAAAGTAGATGAGATTTGATTATATAGGAAATAATGAAGCAGTAATTGATGAAAGCATAGATACAATGTATTGGGCTTGTACAATATTTATATTGAGCATATCAGGCAATTTATGTATTCAGTCCAAATAAAACAACCCGAACTTAACCATACATATTTGTATCTCTTATTAATACCCACAAACCTAAAAAGGGTTAGGATTTGTAGAAACTAAAAATGAAGTTTGAGAGAGAAGGTAAATTGAGACAAACTTCAGATCTACCAGGAAAAATACTTGAAATCGCTAAGGGTAACTCAGATTTAGCTCTAGTAGATATCTTTAGTGGCAAGCCTCAGTAGATATTGATGGTTTCATCAGATCTATTCAAGTTAGTAATTTTGAGCTTGAGTTTTGGAGTTGTAGACGACTTCATTAACGTTTAGTTCATGCTTAAATCTGGTAGAATTCGGCTTCGATAGAGGCTTCATATGTATATCTGTCTTTTAATAAGTTGAAGGTAGGTAACCAACATTTAGTTTGACTTGCATAACCTGTTCTCTGATGAAATATAGCTCAAGTTTTATGTGCTTTGAGCGTAAAACTGGGCTTGTTAAGAGAGATTATGCTGATGTCGTTGCACCATATAATTGCTTTTATGTTGGTTTTGATTTGAAGTTCACTTGGCAGAGATCGTATCCATATGATCTTTGCGGTTATGATAGCCACGCTTCTGAATTCAGCCTCAGTGCTTCACTTTTTAGCACACCATGGAACAATATCCCTTCCTAGAAAAATACAATAACATGTTATGGATTTTCTATTATCACGATCTGTCCCCCTATTAGCATCAGCACATGTTTTTTTCAATTGTCTTTAATATTAGACCTTGATTTATAATTCCTTTGAAATTTCTAAGTATTCTTTTCAGTCTTCCTTTGTTCGTCTAGAGATGTTTGTATGAACTGATCGACCTTGTTGACGGAGTACGATATGTCTAGTCTTGTTTTTATAACATATTGTAGACAAAAGCGATCAATTATATTGATCATTTCAAACTAAACAACTTCAACATAAATACTAACAATCTAAAGTTGTCCACGTCGGGTTCTCATGTTTTGAAACCGATCCACGATTGCATCATTGCTAATTTGAGTAAATATGTCTTTCTCGATGTATGCAACACAACTATCATTCAACCATTCATCTCCCATTCGATTCCGTAGATCATTTTTTACTATATTCATTGCAGAGAATGCTCTTTCCACAGTTGCAGTAGAAACCGGTAAGATAAGCGATAAAGTTATGAGCTTATAAACCAAAGTATATATGATGTTTTTTCGCGTTAACACCATCATCTTGGCCAAGTCACCAATGTCATTCACATCTTTAAACCTATCATTATATTTCATATCCATTTCATAACTTTCCAATTGATTGGAGAGATCCATATGCTCTGCCTCGGAAAAATCATAAGGATAAAATTCAGACAAACGAACCAACTTTATTTTATCAAAAGCAGCAAATGAATCAATCGGACTAAGCGCTGACATACAAAGTAGCAATTCTGCATTGACCTCGTCGAATCGATTATTAAGTTCAATCATTTGCTTATCTAAACAAAGATAGAATAAATCAACTCGATAATGATGTAAATTTTTAATCATCGGCCCTCTTCTTGATCTGCCCAAAAGAAGATAATTATCATCCATATTTGGAATGGGAATATTGTGTTTTGTGCAAAAAGATCCAATATCATCCAAAAGAGCATCCCACCCATTCTCTCTCATTTTCTGTAAACGTTCTTTAGAAAGTTTCACCAATGTCATAGCATTTATGATATCTTGATCTTTTCGTTGTAGCGCTTTGGATAGATCATTAGTGATTGCAAGTACATTTTTCATCAAATGTAAAACAAATGCAAAATCATAAGATTGCAACACTTTTATCAAGTTCAAAGCCTCTCCTTTTTTATCACCCGACATACCTTCTACAAGATCGGCAAGAACATCAATAACTGAAGGGAACATAATAATCAAATTAACTAGTGTACCATAATGCGAACCCCAACGTGTATCCCCGGTCGTTTCAAACTACGCTCTTGATTCAATCCTCGACCACTAGATAATTCACCACTTTGTAATTGACAAAATATTCTATTTGCTTCTTTTTCTCGAAGTATGTCTCGACGTTTGCATGATGCTCCAGCAAGGTTTACCAAATTATTGACAAAGTAAAAAAACTCAGAGATGTGATCAATATCTTTAGCAACACGAACAAGTGTTAATTGAAGTTGATGTGCAAAACAGTGAACATAGAAAGCAGACTTGTTCTCATTCAGAATAAGTGTTTTGAGCCCATTAAACATGCCTTGCATATTACTTGCACCATCATAACCTTGACCACGAAGCTTTGTCATGCTCAATCTATGTTTGTTAAAAAAATCTTCAAGTGATGTTTTTAGGGAAACTGATGTTGTATTTGGAACATGTACCATGCCTATAAACCTTTCAACGACACTTCCAGTTTCATCCACAAATCGCAAAACTATTGCCATTTGCTCTTTAATTGAAGAATCACGAGCTTCATCAATTAGTAATGCAAACAATCCTTCAGAAAGTTGTTTTAGGATCACATCTACAATTTCAGTTGCAATACAATTCACGATATCTTTTTGAACATCCGGTGATGTCAATTTAAGATTTTGAGGTGCATTTTTTAACACAACCGCATTTACTATGGCTTTCTCATTAGCTAACCATTGCAAAAGCTCAAGAAAATTTCCTTTATTCATTGAGTCTTCAGATTCATCATGACCACGAAATGGCAAACCTTGATGTAGAAGATATCGAATGCAAGAAAGAGTTGATTCTAAACGAATTCGATAATCAATTTGACTTTGGCTTGATTGTCTCTCAATTACCGTCTCGATATGTTGGGTTTGATTCATTAAATTCTCACCCTTCATGTATGCAGCAATATGAGCATCTGCATTAGCATGAACTTGAAGCCTTTGATAATTTTTCCAATTTTTAAACCCACCTCGGATAAATGCATCACTTGTATTTCTGTTCATCGATTGAGGACGGAATAAATAACATGACAAGCAATATATAGCATCTTCTTTCTCACTATACTCCAACCAATTATTGTAATCGTTATACCATGATTGATTAAAACGACGAGCTTTACCGCCGATCATTGTTTGGGGAAACGATTGCAAAGAAGGCTGACAAGGACCTTTCAATAAATATGCTCTTCAGACTATGTCTTGATCATTTGGATCATAGTCAGAAATTTGATGTCGTAAACTAGGATCGGAAGGAAGATCCGATAAATTAACTTCAAGACGACTTCGAGTTACTAAGCTTGGAAGAACATTGTTTTGACTATTATTTTTAGGGACATTATCCGTCGGAGTAGAAATTGTAGAAGAACCCCCTTCATTTGAGATGTTTTCAAATGATCTTTTGAAAAACTTACGCAAATCTGAAAAACAAAAAATTCATTATAATTAAAAAATGTTTTTTTTTGTTACTGGTTTATTGCCAAAGATGGGAAACTTAAAGTTGTTGATGCCATGAACTGAGAATTCATTAAACAGCAAAAGATTGAACAGCAAAAGAACTATTGAACATCAAAAGATGAAAATCCATTCAACAACAAAAGAACTATTGCCAAAAAATTCATTAAACAGCAAAAGAACTATTGAACATCAAAAGATGAAAATTCATTCAACAGCAAAAGATCGGTGGTAGCCATGAACTGAGAATTCAAATCCCTAACAAATAACTCAAATCCCTAACAAATAAATTTCAAATCAGTAAAAGTTAGAATTAGGTTTAGTTACCCATCAATGAAGATTAAAGATTCTGAGAATTCGCACAATGAACTGTTGAAGCCGGCGAGCCGCGACCGGGAACGATCGAGTTTTGAATTCCTTTTTTCTTCTTCGATCTTTTGATTTCCTCTTTCCTGCCGCGTTTTGTAATTTCTCTTTCCTGCCGACGAGCGTGTTTTGTTTTGGAATTCCTCCTTTCGTGCTGCGTTGAGTAAGTCTTTGTTTTTTTTTCCTGGTGAGGTCACGTGACCTCACCAAGCATTAAGTCGCTCCGCCCCTGATTGTAGAGCTTCTACAATGCATCTGTAATTCTAGTCATTATGCACCGGCTCTCCTCTGCTTTTAGATAAATGTGAGTTAGTGTTTATTGGAGTTGGCAGAGAGTATGCTTTATCCATCTTCGAAATGGATAAAATTTCAATGAAGCGCTTCTTTTGATTGAGATGCATTTTTGAAGTGGATTTTTTTTACCTTCAAAGCCTTGGAAGCAACTCCGACTACCAAAGTTTTTAATTTGAAAATCCACGGTCCAAAATTTAAGCAATGCCTTTGATTTCAAACTCTTGCTACATGTAATGATGAAATCAACAACATGCATTAGTATATAGGTAACAGTAACATTAGAAAATTTGATAAATATAGAGTCATCATATTTTTTTCAGTATATCCATGTTTGACAATGGTTGATTACAGCTTGTCAAACTAAATTCTTGATGCTTGTTTCAGCACGCTTGTAACACCCCGTATTTTCTATAAACATCAAAGTTACGAATTAAAGAATACTTAATTATAAATTTAAGAATTAACGGAAACGGGTTACGTCATTGCATTCGTTTCGGAATTCTGCTTGAGATAGAGTCTGAGTTTGCGTAAAACGGACTCCGTATGAAGGAGTTATGACCTTCAGAAGATTCGATAATTTAAATAAACAACTCAGAATAAAGTTCAGAAAATTCCAAATTCAAAGTCAGAAGCAGAAGCCTAAGGCCAGGTCGACCAGGAGGTCGACCAGGGGGTCGACCTCCCCCCATACAGGTCGACCTGGGGGTCGACCTCCCCCTCGGGTCAGATCTGAAATCTGACGTATTTTCTCCTATGACGAATTGCTGTGTCATTAGGGCTTGCATGGCAAGTTCTGGTTGGTTCTCTTAGGATTGAATGGCTCTGATTTGCTCTAGGTTAATCTGACAGTTCCTATTAAATCAAACTTTTATATAAGCAATCTAAATCCAAACTCTAAAGCCACACAAAAATATTTCTAAGACTGTCATGCTGTCAGTACTTAGCCTAGAATAGTCGTCATTCTCCTTCAACTAGAAAGCAAGTAGGAATTGCAAATCAAATCTAATTCAACTAAGAGAATTCAACGTCTACAACAAAGTAGAGCTATTCAAATTCAAAATACAGATTCTAGAACTCAAGACTAACCTCCTTTTTGTAAGTCCAGTTATCATTTAGACCTAGACGATGTTAGAATTGTGACTAAATAACTGGATATAGAACATAGTCTAATGTAAATCTATGCATATCCTTTTTGTTAAAACTAAATAGATTGAGACTATGATTCTTATCATGCTAAGTTGTGATCATGTTGTATGTAATTTAATGATAAATGTTAAATGTTTTGCAATGAATCCATATGTTGTATAATTCGTCAATGACATATTATGTTGTATACTTTGGCGATGACATATTATAATTTGGCGATGGAATATCATATTGTGTAATTTGGCGATGACATAGCATATTGTATAATTTGGCGATGGATATCATATTATGTAATTTGGCGATGGCATACCATATTGTAAAATTTGACGATGGATACCATATTGTGCATAATTTGGCGAAGACATTTCATGTCGCATGATTTGGTAATAACACTTATACGTTGTAAGACAATTTGGGAATTTTGCTATGTTTATGCAAGTTCAACCATGTTCACATATATGACCAAAACTACATGCTAATATGATTAGGTTCATGTTAGATTTGATCCAACTAATTTGCAAAGTTCACAACTACATGCCTAATTTTAAGTTTATGTAGTTCTATGTAAATCCCCTATTTCATGTTTCATGTTGAGTAGATCTAAATTTGCAAGTTCGTAATTAAATGTATATTGTTCTATGCCAAGTTCTTATGATGCATGTGTAGTTAGATCCATATTTTTATGATGTTGGAATTATTACATGTTCCTCTTTTCCCCCCTTTGTGTATAAGTTAGGCTATGTATCGAGCTTAACATTTTATGTGATTTATGCGAACGTTTAACGGGGGTAACGTTGTGGGGGGGGGGGGGGGATTTGCAATAACATATATTTGGCTCATAAACATATAAATGTTTTATGACATAAAGTGGTATAAATTTTTATACATAAAATTATGAACTTGATTTAAAAAAGAAAGTGGGGCTTGACTTGAATGACAATAATTTACATATAAATATAAAGAGGTAAATATGTAAATTTAGAAAAGACGAATATGCCTAACCCGAGGTTAGATTGAGTTACGTTGTAAGTCTGCCCGGAACCGCCCGGCACATCCAGCAACCGTAACAGTATATATCTAATGTGGGAGGTTAGTGCATCAAGCCCAAAATAACCCGATGTTATATAGACTGAGTTGCGGTGTAAAACTGCCCGGACCCGACCGGCACATCCAGTAACCGCAACAATACCTGTTTAATGTGAGTGGTTGGTGCTTAATTGAATGAATTAAAGCTAAGTCAGGAATGGTAGGGTTAAGTTAATTAAGGAAACACTTAACTAATGCAACATGTTCACTAAACTGATGGGTGGGGTTAGGCTAACTTGGACACTTAACCAATTTAACATGTTGACTAGAAAACCCTAGTAACGGGGACCCAGTTCAGCAGTAACCCACATAGATGTATCATGGTACCCTGAACTAGGCAGGGTGGGGCACGCTCACTGGGCTGATTATAAGCGGTCAAAACAACGACGGTTGGTGCATCAGTGTAGGTTCCGACGGAGTACGGGCGTGCACGTACTCCGGAGTGGAAAAAGCAGGCACTGGGCATCCGTACTTATACACTGTGCATCTTGAATCGTGTCGAGTTGCCACTACAGGATTTGACACACCCCATGGTGGGACCAGCACAGGTATCTACAATCGAGCGGGGCCGTTGTTTGCAAACGAATTAAACAATTGTAAACAACTGTAAAATTCGTTCGTCTTTCCTAAACAACAAGGATCGTTGTAGAGGGTGTCGAACTCTGGGACCAAATTATTTTATTAATAAACCCAATCAAGTTATCCCTAACTTTTGATTGGTTGAACACAAAGAAAATAGCAGAAATTAAATAAAAGAGAGTTTTAACAATAAGTGAAAGCAATTAGGGGATAATGACATAGATCAGATTCATAATCATCAATAGCCAAAAGATTAACCAGATCTAATACATGTTTCTGTCACAAACATGAATCAACGATAATAGGTTTTTAGAAACAAATATTTAAATAACGACAAGCATAGCCTATGCAGGAGCTCAGCTCTACAACCATAGATTATCAGGACAGATTCACTAATTAATTTCTAAAACCCTAAAATTAGATCTATATCTGATAATTGTTAGACCGAACACGAATATACCCTGTGAAGGAGCATAGCTCTTAAACGACACAGGATATTAAGGTTCAGATCTAACCCTTGGTTCAGATCTAGATCTATATACATGAATTCCTCATCCTTTGGCTATGTGATTCATATTGAATCATACTATCAGCGTCATCACCCCCTAATCAAAGGGGATTAGCTAGACATAGCTAAAGAAGAAGAGAAAAAGAAAATAAATAACATGAACATAAATAAAATAAACAAAAAGTAAAAAGAAAGGGAGAGAATGATTTTATTCCAAGAAGAGAATTACAGAATAAAACCTAATGTGTGTTTTACAATGAATGAGATAAAGTGTATTTATAGCTGATATGACAAAGGCTACTTGGCAAATTCCATAATGTGGGACTAAAGAATTAGCCCAAATAACACATAAGCTAGTGTGAACGGGGTTGTAGAGTAAGAGGCCTTGTAAGTGAGCCAGTGTGAACGCGTGCAGTGCATGAATGAGAAGCCTTGCAAAGGAGCTAATGTGAACGCTACATGAGTGAAATGGTCTGCAATTGAGCCAACGTGAACACAATATGAGTCTCTATTTGCAACCGTTCTTCAAGCTTTAAACTCTTCAAGCTTTAGTAATTTTAACTTCACTCTTTTTCAGCAAAATCTTCATGCTTTATTCATCAAATGCTCTAAACCATGATTCTTGTCAACAATCTGAAAACACAGCTATAAATACACAATATCAATTATTTAAAAGATAAAATAAGATAAATATGCGGATAAAATATACACATTTACGTGTATATCAGCCGTAGGACACAAGTAGTAAATGCGTGCGAGTAGGAGCCGATCAATGAAAAGGGATCACTAGGTTTGAACTCATTATAATGGTTGAAATATCCAGTAGGTGCAGAGAATATGGACATGAGTGCGATAGTACGATTAGTTTATCTTGCCTTGTTTATCTTGCCCTGTTAACCTTACCTTATCCTATGTTACCTTACTTCCTTATTATTGTCCTGTGTCTAGCTTATTCAAGTCATGGTTCTCTTATCAGTTTACATGCTGAATAATCACTGGACTTACCAGACGTATGTCTGACCCATTTTCTTTCGCTCTCTTTTCTTCCGTTTCCCCCTCCCCCCCAGGTCTCCAAGGAGGGAATAACTCAGCTTAATTTGGACCGTTCATCTTTCCAAGCTTGAAGACTCTATGATGTATAGCTTGGAATCTCTTACCTTTGGATATGGCTTTGGACACACTACTACTTGGGGATTTATGCAGTTTTATTTTGTTTTATGCTTCTTTATGTAATAATCAAGACAGAGATTTTGATGTAATGATTTGCAAGTTGGTTTGAAACAGTTTGCTGTAATGTTTTGTTATGAACCACGTTTGAAATAAAATTAGTTTTTTTTTGCTGCTTACATATATCTGTCTTGTAAATTATCTGTGTCTTTTATCTGTAATGCTCCACCAAAGTTAAGGCATTTCCTTTGGGAGTGACCTTAACGGAGGTGAGGTGTTTCACTTGGTATCAGAGCAAAGGTTTACCAGATCAGATAAAATTTTTGAAAACTGCTATTCAAAAAGAAATATAAAGAAGCAATTTTCAAGAAAAAATGTTTTATAAAAAGGCATAATCCCCAAAGCCATATTGCACTATCTTTCTATCCTTTGTTTTGAATCTTTCCTTTTTCGTTTCAGCATGTCTGGGGATCTTAACCTTCTAGAGGGCGTGCCGGTATTTGGCTGGTTCAGAAGGTACCTAGAGGCTAGGGCCAACGCCGCAGGCCCAACAGACGTTCTTCCTCCCCCAGCTGCAGTTGTCCCTCCTCCTCCTCCGCTTGCAAATGCTTTCTCAAAAATATGTAGGGACTTTCAAGCCATGGATTGGAAGAACTTCAATGGAAATGAATCCTTCGTGGAAGCAAGAAACTGGCTCAAAGAAACTAAGGATTTGTTCGATATCTTCGAAGTGGATGATAGACAGAAGATACAGTTGGTGGTATGGTTGCTCAAAGACGAAGCCTCCTATTGGTGGGAAGTCACTAACGCTGAAAGACCAATTGAAACTTTGATGGATTTCAGAATGAGGTTTGAAATGAAGTTCCTCTCACAAGCTGAACGAAGCCTACAGATGTAGAAGTTCTTAGCTCTCAAACAGGGGTGTATGTCGATCAAGGAATACGTTAACCAATTCAACCAGCTGGCTAGGTTCGGATTGCAATTAGTAAACACTCCACATAAGAAGGCTCTTCGTTTTGTTAAAGGATTGAATGAGCCACTGCACAGCGTAGCTATGCCATATACCTATAGGTGCGACTTACGAGAGGCTCGTGGACATGGCACTGTTACAAGAAGAAGATAAGGCTGGCAAGAAAGAGACAAAGGTGGAAGTATCTCAAGATAAGAAAGGGGAAGGATCACAGAGCAAGAAGACAAATTCCAAGAAGGGCGGGAAGAACAACAAACCCCGTGACAAGAGGAAGTGTAATTTTTGTGGCATTCCTAGACATCTGGTTAAGGACTACAGAAAGAAGAAAAGAAAGATGGGTGGCTGTTTCCATTACGGTGAGACGGGACACATGGCTAGGGACTGCCCAAGAAAGCAAGGGCAATGGCAGAGAGATGGATCTACTTCTGGAGGACAGGTTCACGCTCTCATGGCACCTCCGCAAGAATGAGGTAGAAATGTTTCTGTTGAGAGTTTAGTTCATCTTTTTGATCATCATGTTCGTACACTCTTTGATTCTGGCGCATCGCACTCTTTTATATCTACTGCTTTAGTTGAATCTCTGCACCTAGACACCAGTTTAGTAGAGGATCCCTTGGTTGTTTCAAATCCAATTGGGGGCTCAACTTATTTGTCAATGATTTGTTTGGATTTGGAAATTTCTATACTAAGTGTGGGGTTTAGATGCAATGCCTATGTTTTGGGCTTCACGGGCTATGGTTTGATTCTAGGCATGGATTGGCTATCCAGTAATGGTGTCGTTCTCGATTGTGAAAAGAGAGTGGTTAGACTCATGACTTGCCTCGGTAACACTCTCGAAATTTCTTGTAATCCCATGAACTCTGTTATGCTTAGCTATCTAGAATCTCTTGATGCGTCTACTGAGAATTTGCGGTCTGTTAAAGTAGTCCGTGAATACTCGGATGTCTTTGAAGAGATGAAGGGGTTACCTCCGAAGCGGGAGGTAGACTTCCGCATATACCTCGTTGATAATGCAAAACCCGTTGCTTTACCCGTTAGACACATGGCTCCAAGGGAGAGGAAAGAACTCAGCAAGCAAGTTAAAGGGTTGCTTGAGAAAGGGTTTAAAAGGCGGAGTATTTCTGAATGAGGTGCTCCAGTAGTATTCGCAACAAAAGCAGATAGTTCGCTTCGCCTATGCGTTGATTATAGGGAGTTAAACAAGCTGACCAAGAAGAATAGGCACCCACTCCCAAGAATAGATGACTTGTTCGATCAATTTGTAGGTGCATCAGTTTTCTCCCAACTAGATCTAGCTACTGGGTTTCATCAGCTAAGAGTGGTTGAAGACAGCATTGATAAGACCGCGTTCAGAACTCCGAATGGTTACTTCGAGTGGCTTGTCATGCCTTTCGCTTGACAAACGCGCCCGCTTATTTCGTTGACTTGATGAGCAGGGCGTTCAGGGAGTTCCTCAATAAGTTTGTGGTGGTCTTCATAGATGACATTTTGATTTTCTCAAAGAGTGAGGAAGAGCATGCTCAGCATTTGAAAGAAGTCATGGACACTCTTCGAGCACATCAGTTGAAAGCTAAATTCTCCAAATGCATTTTTGGAGAGAAGAAGTGGTATTTCTTGGACATGTGGTATCCAAGGAAGGGTTAGCTGTGGACCCCGCGAAAGTAGTTGCGGTACAAGATTGGAAAGTTCCACGGAATGCGACCGAAGTCCGAAGCTTCCTCGGGCTAGTTGGCTTTTACCGAAAGTTCATCAAAGACTTTGTGAAAATCTCCGCTCCACTTACAAAGTTGACGAAGAAGAACCTAACTTTCAATTGGGATTTGGATTGCGGTATTGCTTTCCAACGATTAAAGAGAGCTCTAACAACAGCCCCAGTTCTGACATTGCCGGATGGGAGCAAGATGTTTACCATGTACACAGATGCATGTGGTACGGGACTAGGTGCTGTCTTGATGCAAGAGGGGAAGGTTGTAGCTTATGGAGGCAGACAGTTGAAAGTACATGAGAAAAACTACCCAACCGACGATCTAGAGTTGGCTGCCATCGTCTTTGCGCTTAAGTCTTGGCGCCATTATCTCCTAGGTGAGAAATTTGAATTGTATACTGACCATAAATCGTTGAAGTACCTTTTCTCGCAGAAAGATATTTACTTGAGGCAACAAAGGTGGATGGAATTCTTGGCATCTTACGATTTCGAGATTTCCTATACCCCTGGCAGGGGCAATGTAGTAGCAGACGCCTTGAGTAGAAAGAAGCTGAACTTAAGCCCTCTCTTTATAGAAAGGCAGAGCTAGGAGTACATAGCCAATTTTGACTTTAGACCCTCCATCGTTCATGTGACTGGTTTGTTAGCATCACTAGAAGTGCGGCCTACTCTTTTGGGCTCAATAGGAACTGCGCAACGTGAAGACCCTCGGCTAGTTGATGTGATGGACAAGCTAATTAGGGGTGATACTTCTAGTCACCTCAATAGATACTCCATCGATGATAAAGGTTGGTTAAGGCAGGATGGAAGGCTATGCGTCCCACAAGCAAGGGATTTGGTGAAGAAGGTTCTCGAAGAGGCACACCATTCCAAGTTGACCATACATCCAGGTGGAGACAAGATGTATAAAGTCGTAAAAAGAGTTTTCTTTTGGAATGGCATAAAGAGGGATGTAGTTGAATTCGTCTCTAAGTGCTTAATATGCCAGCAAGTCAAAGCGGAGCAAAAGAAGCCTGGTGGTTTGCTTCATCCTCTAGAGGCCCCACAGTGGAAGTGGGATAGCATTTCAATGGACTTTATTGATAGGCTGCCTAGGTCAAGAAGGGGCAATACCAGTATTTAGGTAATAGTGGATAGGCTCACAAAAAGCGCTCACTTTATACCCGTTAAAAGTAGAAGGACTGCCTCATCTTTAGCATCCATTTATCTTAAAGAGATAGTTCGACTCCATGGGATACCCTCCAGCATTGTAAGTGATCGAGATCCTATTTTTACGAGCGAGTTTTGGAAGAGCTTGCAAGAGGCTGTAGGCACACAACTATGTTTAAGCACGGCCTATCACCCCCAAACCGATGGTCAGACGGAAAGGGTGAACAGAGTATTAGAATACCTCTTGAGATTGTGCATTCTTGACTTTGGAGGAACATAGGAGGATCATCTTCCTTTGGTGGAGTTTGCCTACAACAATAGCTACCAAGCCACCATAGGCATGGCACCCTTCGAAGCTTTATATGGAAGACCATGCCGATCACCAACTTGTTGGTGGGAGTCTACAGACAAGCTCATACTTGGACCAGATATGATTAGAGAAACTTCAGAGAAAGTGGACTTGATACGAAGAAGAATGAAGACTGCCCAAGATAGATAGAAGTCCTACGCAAACAAAAGAAGGACCGACCTTGAGTTTGAGGTTGGGGATAGGGTTTTCCTTAAATTATCTCCTTTGAGGAACGTCGTTCGCTTCGGATCCGCAGAAAAGTTGGCACCAAGATTTGTAGGGTCGTTTCCTATCATTGAGAAGTTTGGGAAAATGGCTTACAGAGTAGAGCTGCCTGAAATATTGGCTGGAGTTCATAATGTCTTTCACATTTCTCACCTATGAAAGTGCTTACATGAGTCTGCGGAAGTGGTGGAACCAAGCATATTAGTTGAAGTGGAAGTAGAACTAGAGGCGACTGTGAGAAGAGTTCCAACTCGTATCTTGGGTACAGAATTCAAAAAGCTACGCAACCGCGAAGTCAAACTTGTTAAAGTTCAATGGAGTGACGCTGAGGAAGACGCGACTTGGGAGACTGAGGCCAAGATACGCGCAGCCTACCCTTTTATTTTTTAGGGTACATCTTTGATCTCTTTTTCCTTAAGTTGTTCATGTTCGTATCTATCTTTTTAGCATTTTCCTCAGTGCCGTTCTCGATCTTTAGTTAGAAACCAATGGATGTAAACATGTATTTGAAACATGTTATGATTGATGGTTACATATGGTTGCTCGTGGATGCATATACACACACATTAGGTGTTAGATCGGCTCAGTCACTTTCATATTGCATATGCATATATGTACTTGTATATGATTGAAATTTGATGTGTTATCATGTGGATGTTGCATTTGTATGAATGATTGTGCACTCATGTAGAAAGTATGATTAGGGACGATTGCATACATAATGGACTCATGACACTGACATAAATTGCATTAAGGAGGTCAACTGAATCAGTAGACCACCTGATTTTGCATTAGATAAGGGCATGTACACACATTATGCATATGGTCATGAAGCATTAGAAGTCTTTTAACGACAATGGACACCTATGTTTGATGGTTGAGTAGATGGACGATTGGATGGTAGGATATACATTCTTCTTGACTTGAAGATTTCGGGGACAAAATCCTTTAAGGAGGGGGAGAATGTAATACCACGTATTTTCTATAAACATTAAAGTTGTGAATTAAGGGATACTTAATTATAAATGTAAGAATTAAGGGAAACAAGTTATGCCATTATGTTCGTCTCGGAATTCTGCTTGAGATAGAGTCCAAGTTTGCGTAAAACGGACTCCGTATGAAGGTGTAATAACCTTCAGAAGATTCGAGAATTTAAATAAACAACTCAGAATAAAGTTCAAAAAATTCAGAATTCAAAGTCAAAAGCAGAAGCGGGCTGGGCAGGAAATTTCCTGCCCAAGCCCAGGTCGATCAGGGGGTCGACCTCCCCCCATACAGGTCGACCTGGGGGTAGACCGGGGGGTCGACCTGCCCCTCGGGTCAGATCAAAAATTTGACGTGTTTTCTCCTGTGATGAATTGCTGTGTCATTAGGGCTTGCGTGGCAAGTTCTGGTTGGTTCTCTTAGGATTGAATGGCTTTGATTTGCTCTAGGTTAATCTGACGGTTCCTATTAAATCAAACTTCTATATAAGCAACCTAAATCCAAACCCTAAAGCCACACAAAAATATTCCTAAGACCGTCATGCTGTCAGTACTTAGCCTAAAATAGCCGCCATTCTCCTTCAACTAGAAAGCAAGTAGGAATTGCAAATCAAATCTAATTCAACTAAGAGGATTCAACGTCTACAACAAAGGAGAGCTATTCAAATTCAGAATACAGATCCTAGAACTCAAAACTAGCCTCTTTTTTATAAGTCCAGTTATCATTTAGACCTAAACGATGTTAGAATTGTGACTAAATAACTAGACATAGAACATCGCCTAATGTAAATCTATGCCTATCCTTTTTGTTAAAACTGAATTGATTGAGACTATGATTCTTATAATGCTAAGTTGTGATCATGTTGTATGTAATTTAATGATAAATGTTAAATGCTTTGCAATGAATCCATATGTTGTATAATTCGTCAATGACATATTATGTTGTATACTTTGGCGATGATATGAATTGACGATGACATATTATAATTTGGCGATGGAATATCATATTGTGTAATTTGGCGATGACATACCATATTGTATAATTTGGCGATGGATATCATATTGTGTAATTTGGCGATGACATACCACATTGTATAATTTGACGATGGATACCATATTGTGCATAATTTGGCGAAGACATTTCATGTCGCATGATTTGGTAATAACACCTATATGTTGTATGACAATTTGGGAATTTTGCTATGTTTATGCAAGTTCAACCATGTTCACATATATGACCAAAACTACATGCTAATATGATTAGGTTCATGTTAGATTTGATCCAACTAATTTGCAAAGTTCACAACTACATGCCTAATTTAAAGTTTATGTAGTTCTATGTAAAACCCCTATTTCATGATTCATGTTGAGTAGATCTAAATTTGCAAGTTCATAATTAAATGTATATTGTTCTATGCCAAGTTCATATGATGCATGTGTAGTTAGATCCATAATTTTATGATGTTGGAATTATTGCATGTTCCTCTTTTCCCCCCTTTGTGTATAATTTAGGCTATGTATCGAGTCTAACATTTTATGTGATTTATGCAAACGTTTAACGGGGGTAACGTTGGGGGGGGGGGGGGATTTGTAATAACATATAATTGGCATATTTGGCTCATAAACATGTAAATGTTTTATGGCATAAAGTGATATAATTTTTTATACCTAAAATTATGAATTTGATTTAAAAGAGAAAGCGGGGCTTTACTTGAATGACAATAATTTACATATAAATATAAAGAGGTAAATATGTAAATTTAGAAAAGACGAATATGCCTAACCCAAGGTTAGATTGAGTTACAGTGTAAGACTGCCCGGAACTGCCCGGCACATCCAGCAACCGTAACAATATATATCTAATGTGAGAGGTTAGTGCATCGAGCCCAAAAGAACCCGAGGTTAGACTGAGTTACGGTATAAAACTGCCCGGACCCGACCGGCACATCTAGTAACCACAACAATACCTGTCTAATGTGAGTGGTTAGTGCTTAATTGAATGAATTAAAACTAAGTCAGGAATGGTAGGTTAAGTTAATTAAGGCAACACTTAACCAATGCAACATGTTAACTAAACTGATGGGTGGGGTTAGGTTAACTTGGACACTTAACCAATTTATCATGTTGACTAGAAAACCCTAGTAACGGGGATCCATTTCAGCAGTAACCCACATAAATGTATCATGGTACCATGAACTAAGCAGGGTGGGGCACGATTACTGGGCTGATTATAAGCGGTCAAAACAATGGTGGTTGGTGCGTCAGTGTAGGTTCCGACGAAGTACGGACGTGCATGTACTCCGGAGTGGAAAAAACAGGCACTGGGCATCAGTAGTTATACACTGTGCATCTTGAATCGTGTCGGGTTGCCACTATAGGATTTGATACACCCATGGTGGGACCAGCACAGGTATCTACAATCGTGCGGGGCCGTAGGACACAAGTAGTAAATGCGTGCAAGTAGGAGCCGATCAATGAAAAGGGATCACTGGGATTGAACTCATGATAATGGTTGAAATATCTAGTAGGTGCAGAGAATATGAACATGAGTGCGATAGTACGATTAGTTTATCTTGCCGTGTTTATCTTGCCCTGTTTACCTTACCTTATCATATGTTACCTTATTTCCTTGTTATTGTCCTATGTTCAGCTTATTCAAGTCATGGTTCTCTTATCAGTTTACATGCTGAATAATCAATGGACTTAGCAGACTTATGTCTGACCTGTTTTCTTTCGCTCTCTTTTCTTCCGTTTCACCCCCAGGTGCCCAAGGAGGGAATAGCTCAGCTTAATTTGGACCGTTCATCTTTCCAAGCTTGAAGACTCTGTGATGTATAGCTTGGAATCTCTTACCTTTGGCTATGGCTTTGGACACACTACTGCTTAGGGATTTATTCAGTTTTATTTTGTTTTATGCTTCTTTATGTAATAATCAAGACAGAGATTTTGATGTAATAATTTGGAAGTTGATTTGAAATAGTTTGCTGTAATGTTTTGTAATGAACCACGTTTGAAATAAAGTTAGTTTTTTTTTTCCGCTGCTTACATTTATCTGTCTTGTAAATTATCTGTGTCTTTTACCTATAATGCTCCACCAAAGTTAAGACATTCCCTTTGTGAGTGACCTTAACGGAGGTGGGGTGTTTCAACGCTGATTGTTTTATTCAGTCTAGACACCAGCTTTTCTTTCCTTTTTTGCACAAAGCCTTGTGGCTGCTCTTTCCTCTAAAGAACCATTGAAAAAGGTATACATCTAATTATTTTATTCTTGTATAAGGCGATGGTTAAGATTATTCTAATTGAAGATGGTTTCATAACAGATGGAAATATTTTGCTAAAGTCAGATCCATACAATTGTGAATGTCCTTTGTCCCATGTTTTGCCTTATACCTAGAAATTAGTCATCGACATTTTTCTTAAGTTCAAAAGTCTATTACACCCCATGATATTTTTGTGACCTGAAAATCTAATAAGAGTCCAAGTTCTATTTTAAATTAAACATTATACTTACTACAAGAAAATTAATTTTTTGTTGCATTCAAAAAACGCTACCAAGCATTTTTAGTGGCGTTTTGAAAATCATTATGAAAAAATATGCCACTAAAAATCATTTAGAATTAGTTGCACTTTTTTTTTAAACGCAACTAAATATTTATTTTTAATAGTGCTTTTTAAATGATACGAATGTTAGTTTTTGTAGCGTCCATATAACGCCACCGAAAAGGGTTACTGGCTTTAATGACGTCCACTTATTTTTTTTGTAGCGCTTAGTAAATGCCACCACAAAGGTTCTTGATTACTTTAATCAGTGGTTTGTAGCGGTTTTTAAATGCTACAAAAAATATATATTCCGTAGTAGTATTTTGCACCATTGTTTGTTCCCGATTTGCATCATAATATTCCAGAACTACCATAATTTTGCTTTCAATTATACAACAACGTAATATACAAACACATACACTTTTGATCATAACATAATAAACAACCACAAAATATATACAAATTCAAAGATCCACAAGATACACAAACATTCAAACATCCACAGCATACATAAGTGTCAAGACAAAAAATTAGCCGTACATTTACACAACCGAACTACCGATAACAATGTCATAACCAAATTGCATGCAGCCAAAGTACATTAAACACTAAAATAAACATCTGAAATAATCAAAATTTACTTTGCTGAGTAACCGTAACGTGGTACCTAAGCTCTTCCAATGAAGTTGAACGTATTAATGAAGAATACAGTGACTTTAGAACATCGGATTGACCATTCAAAGAATTGTATTGACGAATACATCCTGCAAAAATTAGTGACATAAACAAGCATTCTTAACGTAGCTTTTAACCACGAATAACAAAATATGAACATGTTCATATCAAAATTTAGGTTTTCGCTCAAAATAATTAGTAACTTGCATGCCATAGCGCAGTACTGACCAATATACACACTTATAAAACTTCCAGCACAAATGACTTCTGCAAACATCAATATCCTGCAGTACGCACCAATTATTATAACAAATTTGAGAACCTTTGTTCAATTGTAAAAAGGAATTAAGAGAAAAAATAAAAAGGATTCAGCAATGAGGTGTATACTGCTACAAATGAATAGTTGCATTACCTTCACGATGTTATCAGCAAATTTCATCGCCATCCACTGAAAAAAGGGAACTAATTAAGCTTGGTGTATATATATATATATATATATATATATATATATATATATATATATATATATATATATATATATATATATATATATGAAAAAATTATTATCTGCAGAAGACTCTGGCATGAATATATACATGAGAGCATGATTTAGAATTATGCAAACTGTGATGAAAGAATAACCATAGAAGAATAACCTTAGAGCGTAAGGCTGTCGTGTTAGCAGTACACAAATCAGTGTTTGAAATTGCAGTGCTTAGGTGACCTACATGCAAAGAAACAGTAAGTATTTGAAGTACTAGTGAAGAATCGTGGACAACTGTTAAAGCATTATTGATATATTTCCTTTATGATACAAATTTATCAATAGGAGCTAAAATACGGAGTCATAGAACAGTCATCGTACAAAGATGTACTGCAAATATCAGCTGCTAAAGCATCATCCATTTCTCTCTGATGCTCTAAGTGCCTGCATTTTGTTTCATTTCATAGCTTTCATACCTGGCTGCTTCTGCTAGATCTAGAACTTATTTCTAACAGGATATTGCTGATAATTGATTATCTACATTATGTTTGAGGTTAAAATGTCATAGGCTACTTCTCTTTGAAAATTGATATGAAGTAAGGTTGTGTCATATGCAAAGCAATCTAAAGTAAGAAATTGTTTTTTTTATCCAACTTATGTGAAAGAAGTACCTGCATTAGCAGAGCAGCCTAACAAAACTCGAGCATTGCGATCAAAGCAAATGACTACTATTCCATACAATAATTATATAAAAAATGGCAATATCAAAATGTTGACTGACACGGTTCCATGAAGTTATTAGTTATGAGTGTATTAAATTTTAGGAATGGACTGATGCTATATTCATAAATTTTATCTAAATTAGCTTGTTCCTAACAACTTTCTCTAGCTAACTTTAGGCTAGCCATGTGTAAATTACTCACACCTGTAAGAAAACATACCAATGCTTTTTCATTTGGACACCATAACCAGCTGTGAGTGTGCAAGTATTACAGTGGAAACCAATAGAACTCTAACATGCCTGGGCATGAGAAAGAAAAAAGAAATATGATTCACATAATGCTATTTATGAACATTTCTGCGTATACAAATAAAACTACAAGATCAGGGTGGTTAAATAAAAGCATGGAACTGTCATAACAAGAAACAAACTAGAGGAGATATAATGTTGTCATACCAATTTAATAACCAATTACCCGATCTGCTCCTTTTGAACTCTATCTGCTTAATTTGTTTAACCAAATTCAGCAACCAAGAAACCTTTTGTGCCCTGCAACTGCATAAATTAGCATAAGGTATTATGAAGTAATGGTAATTAAATTGAAATTTTGATTTCAACAATGCAACTTAAAAAACTTTATCAACGGAATGATTCACATGCTTGCAATAAATGTAAAGGACAGTAAACACCTTACAGAAGTTCTAACTGCACATATCCAGACTTCAGAGACGTCCATATATAATGCAAAATGGTAATAATTATATAAGTGAAATATAAAGCATGTACGCTGCCATAAAAAATGTGCCATTGAAGCTAACATGAAAATAACTACAGGTAATACAACTAAATAATAATTATTAAATAAACCGTAGAAATGACCAGTTTTGAATTTAGAAGAGAAAACTTTCAAGAGAAGTACCCTGCAACCTATGCACGCTTGCCTTGCCACATCATTGATCGCCATACACTTGATTTGTAATGAAAGAGCACATACAATTTCCATCCTCCATCATCTTATTGACTTCTAATCCCATTGTTCTTATATTGATCTCAAACATGCATTCTGTCTCCTGAAAAGGTCATAAAAGAAAATTAAACTTGAATAAAAATTGGTTCGTCATATTGATCATCAATATTAATTAGTAGAAGTGACTAATGTGGTATATTCTACATATATAGTGAGGGCAAGCCACAAAGGATTAAAACCCCTCCCCCAATACAGGGGTAGGGGGGATTTTCCTAAAAAAGATTTGTTCTTCCCTTTACTCAATAATAGACAAATTACCAGAATTACTCAATAAGTTTAGGTGCATGTGTTCTGCTGTTTCATGAAACACTTACAATCCAATCTTTAAAGCTATATATAGCATTGTATACAATGGTATTGCATTTATAAGTCTAGCATAATGATGAAATCTTCCAAAGGGTAAATTACAAAAACTAAAATAAAACATGTCAATGTCAATTCTATGCAAATTTGATTTCATGATAATAGATTCGTCAACAAGAAATAGAGATGTGTAATAAATAAGAATCAAAAAAGGAAATTGTATAAAATTAATTAACTCAAATTTATTTTATGATATGTAAATTATTAAAATTAGTGAAATGAACCATAAAGGCAGTGTATACCAACAATCGGTAAACATGCGAACAACCTTAAACTGAGTATCTGTTTAATAAAACATATTCATTTCAAGAGAAATACAAGTGTAAAGTAATTGACCATATTATATTTAAACGATATCAAGAATCCACATTTAATGACATCCATTGTAATGTGGGGGAAACATATGAATTTAGTGCACAATCTTGTCAAAAAGTATGACCAAGGTCTATTTTTGTAATCTAAATAAAATGCTATTTAGTATGAATCAAGTATATAGAACAACTGAATTCCTATAGAAGCATATAAATTTGAAGAAACCACACAATACTCGCTATTAAGTACCATATTATAGAACAAAATAAAAAAGAAAATTTAAACTTGAACATGTCCAGCTGAAGTCCAATGTTCCATATTCCTATAACTTTGGTGAGTTTCTTAAACTTGTCAGCTAGCTCTAGGAATATTCAACACATCAAAATCGCCGCAAGATCCATTGTTAGAGGTAACACAATGGAGAAGAACATCCAGCATATCCCCAGCAAAGTCTAATAGACCATTTCCCTTAATTTGTTCGTTCCTGACGTTTGTTATTCTATTTTAGTACTAATATTTGGGTTGTAAATTGCCAAGAACTATAAAAAATTGCTTATCATATATATTGTTTCCTTCCTTTATAGTTCTATTCCTTGGGCTTTCTTAGGAAAATTATTGAGAGAAATAATATACCTTAAAAGCAAAATGTCAATCGTCACAAACAAATGTAAGTCCAAAATGCATATTTTATTCCCTTAATATGTACTCCAGAAAACAACAAAGCCTATACACATGTATCTTTATAAGATACAACATTGTGAACTCATCTAGATTGACAGTTTGATCATGGATAACATATCTTGCAATTTCAGATGCTTTTTACCTCACAATAGTCTGATTATAATATTCAAAACACATTCTAATGCACCAAAACATTTTTTTCATTTAAATAGGTTTCTGCTATTTCATGTTGGACTGAAATATTGTGATTGTAAATGGTCTTAAATTATAGGCAAAAGTAAATAAACTACAAATTCGAAAAGCAAAGATGTGTGGTGGAGTTGGGCAAACGTGCATACTGAAACAAATAACAAGTTAAAAGTGAGAGAGTGTGCACGTGAGCTTGATGACTTTGGTAAAAAAATGTCATATGAGTTATTAACCATATTTGGCAAATGCATTCTACAGGGCTCTCTCCAAATCCTCAATGGCTTCTTCACCGCTTATCCTCCATCAAACTTTCCTTTTTCTCACATTAAGGTTTTGAATTGGGACAAGTTATTTAATATGATCAGTCTACCATGGTGAACATTTCTTTTAAAGTTATACCACCGTAACCCTTTCAAACTACAAGCCAATATGCAGGTGAAATTTATTTTAATAGTAAGAAGATCAAATATAAATACAAATAAATTTCATTGGAACTTCCCATAAATGAAGAGGTGGTGAGGGAATATTAACAATGAAGTGACTGTTTATCCAAAATGATGAAGTTTTTGGCCAAACGCCCAGGCTCACCGCAACTGTAACAAGCTCCGCCGCCACCTCCTCCATATCTACCGCCACCATATCCTCCGCCTCCTCCATATCCGCCGCCACCTCTCCTGTTGCCTCTATGACCACCACACCCTCCTCTTGCTCTGCCACAACTACCGCTTCCTCCATAGCCTCTATCATCGCCACTGTTTCCACCGCCTTGGATAGATACGTCGTCTGGTCCTGTAATGTCCCGTATTTTTACAAAAAAATGATTAATTTATTTAATTATTTAAATAGTAATTTAGAGATTTAAAATGGTTATTTAATTAAATAATATGGAATATTTAATTAATATTTATAATATAAAAATATATTATAATTCCAAAATAATCAAAAATAGCTGAATTCACAATACAGTGTGAATTGGATCATATATAAGGTAGAATATGGTTTAGAATTAAATTTGAATAACAAATATATTATTTAAACGAAGTTTAAACGTATAATTATATTATAATTTTAATCGAGCTCGAAATGGGGCGGTAGTTCGTAATTTGGTAATTCGAACTTTAAATGAATATACAGAATCCATTTTAAATCGGATTTCTGTGAAACAAGAAATGTTAAGAGCTGGTGAAGTATATTTTTCTGATGGAAGAGAAAAATCAGGATTTCATTGTGTAGATTTTCAGTTATGTCTAAATCAAATTTCCAAATAGTCGTTATGGAATTCCTTTATAATTTATAACTATATATATAAGGAGTTTCATTATAAATCGAATATCGATTTAATCAGGTTTGAAATATCGAGTTGTAAATCCATATATATTTATTTTGGAGCTGTATGATATTCTATTGTGAATATATACGATAATAGTTATTTATTTGTATTTAATTTAATTATTTTTAAATATATTTATATTTAAAAGGGTTTATTTAGAGCTTTAAAAATAGCCAGTTTTGCAAACGACCTCCGTTTTCAACGAAACTAATTTTGTTGGATCCAAAATATTAAATTTTTGCTAGATTTCAAATTTCGTGATTTTTGGAGTCAGTATTTGACCGTGGGGAATTTTAATGTGAAAAACAGTCGATAATTTGACCTTTAAAAATACGCCGTGAGATTCGTGTTTACTCTGATGTTGTATGTTCTTCTTCTTCTTCTATTCTAAGTTTCTATCTTATCTATTCTCACCCTTTATTTTCTTTCATTAACTATTCGGTATTTCCGATGCTTGAATAGTCGACATTGAGTTTATGTCGGTTACTCAGGATCGCGAAAACCTGGATCGTTACAGGTCCGGTGACTTCAACAGCTTCAGTGCGTCCCTCGTCTCCTTTGGTTATAGCAAACTCTATGGATTCTCCTTCAACGAGAGAGCGGTAGCCGTCGGATTTGATGGAAGAGTAATGGACAAAAAGATTGTCGCTATCGTCATCGGAGTTATGAAGCCGAAGCCTTTCGAGCAATTGAACCATTTCGCTGTCTGTTTGACTATCTCAACCGACTGCACCATAGATTTATTCGAGATCTAGGGTTTGTATATGCGGATTAAAAAATTCTATGTATGAGCAGGAGGGAATAAAAAATAGGTGGTCACATTTATTTTGGCCACACAGACTATTTTTTTCTTAGGCGAGGAAGTAATTTTTTTTGTCGCGCCTATATTTTGAGTGAAAACACCTTTGTTTGCATTTGCGAATAAACGCCACTGATTTTTGCAACAAAAAATCATTTTTCTTGCAGTGACTCTTCTTCCATGGTTGTTTTTCAATTTTCAGGGAGAATAGCCTCCTGATAGAATGTCAGTTCCTTAAAGTCCATTGTAGTTCTGTACGCTTTGGGCTTAAATATGCCACTTTTCCATTGTCATCATGTGATGCACGTTTGTATCATCTCTAAGTGTCGCATCTTGGCTAGTGTCACTGGCTGTGCTATTGTTTGACTCTTAATTATCATCAGTGTCATTGCCAACTTGTTGTTGTCAAGTGTTTTAGTCAGTGTAAGTTGATGACTCTTGTTGATCTTGACTTGGTCCATCTTGGGCGGTGTGAGTTAAGAGATAATATTATTACGAGCAGCTAGTTTGTGTTGTACCAGCACAGTCGCCTTCTGCTCAACAGGTATGCTCAAATTAAATTGTCTTGGATTGTACATCTTCTTTGTGGCGTTAATTTTAGGTTTACTGAATGGAAACACTTCTTCGTTGAATATGACATGCCTTGAAAAATATATTCTTCCTTTGCTTTCTAGACATGTATAGCCCTTTTTGTTGTTAGAGTATCCCAAAAATGTGCATGGTGATGATCTAGAATCAAGTTTGTATGAATTATAAGGGTTTAAGTAAGGAAAGCATAGACATCCAAACACTTACAAAATTTTATAGTCTAGCTTAACCTTAGTTAATACCTCGTATGGACATGTGAATTTGAGCACATTTGTTGGTAGTAGATTAATCAAATGTACAACAGTGATAAATGCTTCTGGCCAAAATTTCAGTGGTATGGAAGCTTGTGCAAGTAAGGTTAATCCTGTTTCAACAATATATTTATATTTTCTTTTTATTATTCCATTTTGTTCAGAGATGTAAGGGCAATTAATTCGACCTTTAGTCTAAAAAAATTACTTAAGTTGTAGAAATTGTTTACCACCATATCTTTGGAAAAAAAATGATTGTTTACCAAATTTTCTACTGTGGCCATGAATCATAAAATAATATGATTAATTTCTATCTTGGATTTCAGTAAATAAATCCATGCAAACCATGAGTATGTATCAATAAATGAATTATAGTACATCCATAGTCAATACATATAACGATCCATATTTTACATATCGAAAGGTCATAAATAATTCTATTTAACTCATACGTAATCATATCATTCTAATATTTTAATTTGTGGTTCATGGGGATGTGATACATGTTCATAATTTTTACTGAAAATTCTAGTGATCGTTTTGCCCTTATGATTTAGTACTTTGGCCATAATATTTTATAGGGACCAAATTAGGTGCTCTAGTAGGTCCTCTTACATCAGTATGGTGTGGTTACATTAAGAAAATGGTTGAGCATTTTGGGAGAAATTGTTGTTTTAGTTTATAATGTTTCCTTTTTGCTGGGTAGATTTCAAGGCAACTAGTGGGTTGAAATCAGATTAACCTGTTAAACTTGACCAACAATTACAAATAAGGACTATTGGGGGGAGAAGTAGAGTTTTTTCCCTCATTCTCACATTAAGTCGGGTGCCTGTGATCCTATGGTTAAAACTAATTCTCTTAAACCCTAGGTCTACACTTTCTTCTTTAGATCTATTCTAATTTCCATCTAGAGGCTAGATCTACATCCAAAGGGATTAGATCTCATCAATTCTTCATCATATTATGCATTCTTTTCACTATTCATATCTGATTTACATTGAATTTCAGGTTTTGGTGAGTGAGTGAGGCGACCCACTATACATCACCGGTGCTCATAACAAAAAATTGCACTGCACAAGAACTCGATCGATGTAAGGCGATCCTCAAGAGGAGGGGAAAATAAAAAAGAAGAGAAAATGAAAAGAAAAGAAGGCAACAGAAGAGGAGAGAAAGAAGATAATATAAACAACAATCATAAAACCTGTCGTATATCTCACACCGCATCGTACAACATACAATAGTAACATTCACAGATATAAAAAAAGCGAGACGGTAATAACTTATAAACCAAATAATCAGAATATACAAGGTTATACGGTTATACGGAATAGTAATAGAGTTTTTACAAGGGATAAATATACCCAAACTGATAAACTATCTCTACCAAGAATACATAACACTGTCAAGGCTCCACAATGTCACATAATGGAATAAATACAGATAATACAAGTATAAGTAGGAAAGACATCTTCTCCTGTCAGTCTACCTACACAGCTTCAAGTAGTACATATATCTATTGCATGGTCTTCTCATCAGCATCGTCGATGAGCACCTAAGGTAATAAAAGGAAAACAAAACCTTAGGTCAGACAACTATTTAGCGCGAGTGATAAACAAATCTCAAAAGTACTATAAAAGTCTCAATTGTATATATGGCACAGAGGGTATGGAGAATCATACATGTCATGCCCTTACATATATAGAGTTAGCAGATAACAATCAACATATGCTACACTATGATATATATATATTTCATATAAGGAGGATGTGATAGATGTCCATATACTAAATGGTGATAAGTAAGTTAACAACCATATCACCCATCAACCATACTTACATTTTCTCACTCGGTCCGTAAAACATATGACATCCAGTACTCTAGTCACCAAATCCATCGGGATACTGGCATGCCCTACTGCACGAGCTCCACTAAACTATCACTTCGTCCCACTACATGGACTGTACCTGATAACCCCGCCCAGTCCTCACTGCATAGGGTCTATGGTCTAGGTCGATCAGTACTCATTGCATCGACTCTGATTCGTCCTTCTGCCACTTTCTCAAAGATGTACCAAAGTTATGAATATCAATAACTCCTTTGCACATATTCTTCGTAGCAGAATCCATATTTGGATTGTCCATAAGGCTCCCATCCAAAGTCGTCACGATATGGGAACCACCGCCGACGGTCATCATATGTTGTGGGATATCATATTATGTTTAAATCTCCCTATCTCCGACAGTCACCCCATTACGACCTATTGTCGTCTTTTCTGCATCTTGAAGAAAACTATCCAACGTAGCAGCATTGCTCTGCATCATAGAATTTCCGGTGCAGAATGACGATCAATAATTATAAGCACCACATCATTGCCTCACGCAAAAGACATTGGTTGAAGAGATATCGTATTGAAATTAAAATTGAATGAACAATCATGTCCTGCTCCGAGAGATCGTACCATCGTCCATGTCAAATTGGCCAATAACATTGTTAGTGGATATCGACCACTCTATGGTAATCGATAATGACTACTTGAATCACGTATTTAACCAAAATTGTTAAGTACCCATCCAAGGGAAACGTCCGACATTCATTGCGAAGTCCAGCTTCTCGCCAGGTCTGCCCATCGTCTTCAGATTGGACATTAATCTCTAATGTTGCTCCACCTTCAAATCATCGTCGAGCTCTAATGATGATACATCGTCGAATTCATATGCGCTCTGAAGCTCCTTCAGGAATTTATCCCATTCATTCGAGTCTACCATCCTTGTGCACTCATCAATATACACTGGTGCGTATGTTTAATCTATAAGCACCCCACTCTAATGAACGATATTTCCTAATATCACCTACTAATGTTGTTTCAACCTAAACTTAGAAAACGATTTAGCCTTGCAATCTACAGTCATATAAATTCGTAAACTAGCATATAAACATCCATATTAGCAGTAATAAATTAAATAAAACATATCTATATCAATCAAAGTATAACAAATGTACAAGTAATATTTATCTTACAATGTGGTCAAAACAACATGTAATAGTGCATAAATGAGTAAATAACACACAATAGCACGTAAATATCTAAATATATGCTTGAGGGGATTTTTTAAAACTTTTATTTTCAAAAATATCCTTTTGTTTTGAAAATCTATTTTTCTTTAGAAAGTTACTTTATTTATAAACAAGCTTGAGGAATTTTTTAACCTTAGATTCTGATACCAAATGAAACACCCCACACCCTTTAGTATTTCCAATTAATGTCATACTAATGAATATAGAGCATTGTAGGTTCATTTTTTTTAAATACTAAGATTCACAAGACGTAAAGTAAAAACAGCAGAAACATACGTTTTATTAATAAACTTGTCATTATAAAGCATTATTTCACATAAGATAAGTTTTATACAAAACATGTCTCATAATAAAGTACATCTTAGTCATAAAATCAAAGTACGATAAAAAGGTATCCCACAAGTGAACCATCAATACAACCAAATATGCGGAATAAGTTCAACAGGGAAAATGATAATAGATCTACCGCTAAAATAAGTTCCCAAGAAGAAGTACTCCAAGCAATCCATACTAACCACAACCATCCTGTAAGCTTAGGGGGTAAAGAAAAGGGGAAAGAGGAGTGGGTTAGATATGAAGTCTAGTGAGCCGTATAACGACTATCATGATTGATAAATAGAGGCAGCAAGCAGAATAATAGTTTTAGTGTCATGTTGGAAATTGTATGTGCACAACAATTAGGTGAACCGGTAAACTAGTAAGAACGAAGTACAAAGATTAAAGGTTTCTCCAGTTTCTATCTTATTCGATTGCTTATTTTATTGCACTAGTCATTTGATTATTTGCAATATTACGATTATTAATTGTGTAGTTAAAGCGCTCAACGGATCCAATGCAGCATAGGTGCAAAAAATTGTAGCGGGGATAAATCGAGGAAATAGCAGGATATAGCGGATGAGTTTAAATGGCATACAAAACTCATATTTAATGCTTTTACAAATAAAAAAATGATAAATAAATGGAAAATTAACATTTAATTCAATTATAATTAGTGCATTCTTAACTTTAAAAAAAACATAAGCAAATATATGAAAATAAATGTAAACTTTTATTTAGTTTGATTATATTTAATGGAATATTGTAGTATTTTATATTCGGAAAAATATATGTTTAAAAATTATATCAAAAAGCTAATTTTATAAAATGTAGAATGTATAAATGTCATTTTAAAATTCATTTCTTTAATAGAAGATATAGCGGAATATATCCGAAATAATAGGATATATCGGGAATATCGGAATATAGCGGGGATTAAAGCGGAAAGGCTATTTCAGAAGCTATTTGGAAATAGCGTAGCGGTAGAAATCCGCTACACGATATAGCGGAGATATTACGGGGTAATAGCGGGGCATAAACTGCACAATGACTATAGAACATGGTATAATTAGGATGATTTTCCTAATATTACCCACTGATCGACTATTAAACCATAAAGTGATAACCTATGTCTATTATGGGCCTTGGATTTACTAGGCTCGACCCACCAACAAAAAAACATAGCGTTACAATAAGCGTCATACCGTCTTATTTTCCCTAATAGGTTCAATGCACGAATATTGAACCTCCGAAATGCACGTACACCCACCTCTATTTGGACCATCCTACTACCAAAATCAGCATGGTGCATGTCCTCGCCTCCTATTTGAGACCATGTGTGATAAAAAGGTCTGACCGGCATGGATCCCCAACAAACAAACCTACCTGGCCCAAATCCCCTTTGACTAGGACCCCCATAGACATATCATAGAATTAGGCTTACAACTTAACATTAGTTTAATTTTACATTAAGCCTATTTGTTTGTTTATCAACCATAGAACCATAGCCATAGAATGCTCAGTCACAAGACCATTGTAGAATAATGCTTAATCACAAGGTTTCCATAGAATAATGCCTAATTGCAAGGCCACCATAAAATAATGCCTAATCACAAGGATGCCATAGAATAACGCCTAATCGCAAGGACATCATATAATAATGCCTACTAATTCATTAATAACTTCATATCATATTCATATCCACGAATAATCCTCATTTTATTATGATTCTTTGTGTCTATACAACCTATCATGTTTATGAAAATAATTTATAGCCCATTTTCTATCATAACATATGCCATAGTAATTTTGTAAATTTTATCAAGTTTGCCTACTTTCAGTTCAAATTCCCTTTCTGATACAGTTTTACATTATATGTCAATTTATCCCCAAATTATCAAATTCTTTTCTACATAATTCCAATTGAATCATATTTTCCAATACATACGAAATAAGATATTATAATCAGTCGCATAAAATTTTGATGCATATATCAGTTGCCTAAATCAGTCATATACAATTTCAAAATAGGGGATTATAATCAGTTGCATAAAATTATATACTTTGTGCTCATGAATGTACATTGCATTTTGATAAGGGAAAGATATCATGTACATTTGTATTCTTATTTTATATTTAGGAGTCTATCTTAAAACAGATAAGTGCACATGACAACCGTTGTTGACCAGCCTTTTGGCAAGGTCATTAAGGTCACACACACATCAGAAAACCAAGTCAAATAATTATCAAAAGACCTTTATGTCGGCTTAGCAAAGCCCAATGGCATTAGAAACAAGCTCAGACTTAAAGATCTTTGGGTCGACCAAGCAACTAGCTGACCCGAACCACGTTCATGCAAGACAAGTACCAAGCATCCCCAAGAATCAAGTCAAACAATCTTCGAGTCGACTAAAGACCTAGGTCGACCTGACCTAGGAATCTCCCCACCTCTCAAAGGAAGCTCGAATATGAAGATAAACAAATCTCCAAAATATCGGGTTGAATAACTCTCAGGTTGACTAGGTCGATCACACCTAGTCTATCTGAGAATATCTTCCCTAAATACTTGTTCCTGCTCCAATCGATTAGACCGCTTCTTCCACTTCTAGAAACCCGGATCTGCTGCCACCTGTCCATATCTAGCTAGACCGAGCATTTTACCATAAGAAGAAAGCTTCTTCAGCCATTCCTACAGTCCCAAGATGAATGCCACGTGTCCTAGTCGACCCAAGAACTGTAGCATGTATAGTTAGCATTTCAAAGCCATACAAAAGGAAATTTTTGCCAAATTCTTTTCATTTTAAGTATTATTACAATATTCTACTCGAGATTAGCCATTAAAATAATCATTTGAACTCAAAGTTTACTTATAATCAAGAAATTAAAAAGTGGATGTAGGCTCGTTAATGCTGAATCACTATAAATTTGTGTGCGATTGCATTTATTCTCGTTTTTCATTTATTTATTCATTTTATTCTCTACATTATCACTTTTTGGGTGTTGTGCCACTTTTTCGTGTCAATACTTTGGTGCTTTCACTGAGAAACTCAATTCTCAGGACTCAAAGCGTTTTCATCAACTTTTAGACCACCAAGTCCGGGACAAAATCCTAGTTTCCATCATCTTCAACAATAATGGTTTCCAGGTCTTTTGCACATGCTTTCGGAAAACATCATCAGTAGACTAATCTTGCATCGCCATCAGCCGCAGCCACTACTCCAACACTCGGTTCGACCTTGGCTGAGTCGATATCGACCCGACTTGATGTCTAGCCAACCACCAACCCTCTTGCACTTCCTTCTCCCAATGACCAAGCTCCTTCCTCGGTGTTAGCCTCTCGCGAAGACTTCGCAGTTTTGTTGAACCAACTTCGAGAGACTAAGATAGCGTTGAATGCTCAGACGTAAGAGAACGCTACGATTAGGCAGGACATGAACCGAATAACGAGACAATGGGAAGAATTCAGGAACCAACAAGCTATTTTTCCATTGTGAGATCAGAATACAGAAGGCTCATCATCGTCCGGGAGGATCAGGGATCAACAATGACAACATCTCGCACTTGAAAGGCCAAAGAATGTGCGAGACTTTCACTCTGGACGACTCTCTGCCTGGCTCGATCAGGCCGAACCGGCTTCGGGATACTGTCGAGCCGGGGCTCATCGAGCCTAATGTTCTGCCCACCCAAAATCACCTTCCTCCAACTAACCATGATACTTTCAAAGTCACCAGTGCTTCTGTGCTTCCTCCCGGGCATCCTATGATTGATCGGGACAACCAGGGAAAAGGCAGTTCTACAAGAACTGCGGCCCACGCGACATAAAACAGGGGCAGAAAGTGCTCAAAGAGCCAAAAGCCCAAATCAGTATATCTTCAACACTCCTAATTTGATCGCTATGTTGAGACATATCATGAATGACAATAAGGGATAGAAGAACGGAGATTGGGGAATGGATCGTAGCCACACTCCGTTTATGAATGACATTCTACAAATGGAATTCCCAAGAAGATTCAATAGGCCATAGATAAGCCATTATTCCGGCACTATGGACGTCCAGTAGAATCTGATGAGGCATATGGAGACAGTAGCTACCCCGGACGTGGTCAAATGCAGGGCCTTCCCGATATATCTTGATGGGCTGACACTTATATGGTTCACGCGACTGTTAGGGAATGCATAATGGATTGTTAAGGCAAAACTAACACTAGAGGGCAGGGGTGAATAGTTTTTTTAAGGAATTTAAGAAAATCTATAAATTATATGATCTACTATATGAATCACACACCACAGAAACAATCATAGACACAGAATAAAACACAAAAATAAACAAAAATAAAATGCAGAAAAGAAATGAACACAAAAGATTTTATAATGGTTCCGATTACTCCTACGTCTGGTCCCACGCAACGCTGAATTGCACAGAGTTTTATTACTATATTAATATCCAAGTACAACACCCTTAATTTCACAGCCACAAGGTTACCACTGATTCCAAACACCCTTGATCAAGTATATTCCCCTTGATTTCCCCGGCTACAAGGTTACCACCGATTCCTTTCCTTGATTTCTAGGCTATAAGAAACACACCTTTTCCCAAACACTTCCCAAACAATTGCAACAACCCTATAACTCTTCAATAGCACTTCGATTCAGAGAATAATGAGTAGAGAGTGAGAAGAGAAGAAGTTTTATATGAATTGAATTCAGCAGAGTATAAATGTAGAAATCATAAAAATATGAAATATTAACAATGTAAAGAAAGGGGATGAAGACGGAGAAGATGAATGGTGAAAAAATTCGTAATCAGTCCCTATTTCTAATATTTGAAAGGTTGTAATGCTTCTGGAACGTTACAAATAATGAAAAGACGCTTCCTTTCAAAATAAAAAATATGACAGTTATACGCTGACATGTCCACAAATGTATGTCGACATATCATAGTGTAAATTTTAATTTTGAATATTTTTCAAGTTGTTTTGATATATATATAATTCTGGAAATTCTTGAATTAAAACATAGTGTTATAAATAAGTATTATAAAGTAGAAAATCATTTGAAATCATAAATATAACTTATATAAATATATTTATAAAATTATAAAGTTTAAAAATATATAAATATTAAGTATATAACTATGTAAACTTATAAATTTTAAAACTTGAGTTTAAAATCAAAAGTAAAATAGAGAAACTTAATTAGAATAGAATTTGAAAATAGAATTTGAAAATAGAATTTGAAATTTTAAAAATCAGAAATTGAATAACAGAATTTGAATTTGAACCTGGAGTGCTATTTAGAGTCTTACATAAACTAGACTTTATTACAATATTTATCTTGAACTCTTGAAATCTTGGTTACTCACGAGCCTTGAATCTACTTTGAATTCTGAATCTCTAAATGCTCTTAAATTGTACAGTCTTCAGTATTAATTCCTGTATATAAATCATGCACATATATATATATATTCTAGATAAAGGTGTTAGTATATATTTTATAGTCAATTAATATTGAAACAAAGTTGTTGTCATCAAAACTCCATTCTCCAATAGTGACTCCCTCCGAGATTTGTCTCGAACATCAAAGATTTGAATGAAAAGCTCCATGCCACTAGTCAAAGCACGTCATGGCCCTTTCTGCAATAAAGCAAGTTCCAGGGGATTCTCCGAGGGATTATCTTAATGATTCAATACAGCCGTAACCGAAGTGAGTAATCCCAACCCTGAAACAACCTTGATGGCAATTGTCGATGGAATCGACAAGAAATGGAGTTTAGGAAGTATTTGATTGGGAAACCTCCTACGATTATAGATTTGTTTTATGAAAAAGCCAATATTCGTCTACGACAAGAAAACACACAAGTGAATCTTGAGGAAGAGCCGAGTAATGTTCCAGACAAAAACATTCAAAGCAACGTAGCGGTAGATAAATTTAGAGATAATTCTAGAAAGGTTGAAGTGAATGTTGGAAATCAAGGTAAACGAATTACAACCAACGAAAGAATAGAATGGAGATCGTAACCATAAATGGGATCCTAGAAAGCGATCCCGGTTTCAGGTTTTGACAGTTACACAATGTTGAATAACACGTTGGAGAACACCTATCTTGATATATGCAGCACTATGTAGTACAAGAAACCACCTCCGTAGGAATCCCCATCGAAGGAGCGCAAGATTGGGAATTTCTCTTTATTTCATGAGATATACGGCCGCTAGACGAATGAGTGTCGTCGTCTCAAAGACATCTTTGAAAGGTTGATTCAAGAAGGAAAACACAATAAGTATAAGGTTTCCCTGTAGGACAGGGGCAGTGGACCTCGAAACCCAAACAAGGTCAGATGGCTCCCGGAGCCACCGCCCAGCAAAAGAATAAAGGAATTGTTATTAATACCATTATCAGAGGATTACATCTGGTAGGCCATAGTGCTCGGACTATGGAGCTATACGTTAGTGATGCAAAGCACTTGGATGTTGGGGAATGTAACACCCCCGAAGCAGCGGGTCCCATGAAGCAAAGGAAGACAATAGAATATTATATTGTCTTCCGAGATAGAGAGTCAGAGGGGGTGGAGACCCGAAGCATTGATCCCTTGGTGATTATTTCCAACATTGGCCCAACCACTGTACGAAAAGTCCTTGTAGACAGCGGTAGTTCCGTAAGTATTATATTCAAATGTGCCTATGACCAGATGAGTTAAGAGGCAAGAGATTTAAAGCCATGTAAAGGCATAATATGCGAATTTAATGGCTCAACTAACAAACCAGTAGGATTGATTGAGTTGCCGGTGGAGTTGGGTGAGGGAGACCGTAGGAGTGTGCAGATCATGCCATTTCTTGTGATGGACATAAAATCTCCATACAACACCTTCTTGGGTTGGCCGGACCTAGCAAAACTCAGAGCATGCATAACCCCGTAGTGCATGCTCCTTAAGTTTCCAACTGAAGCCGGAGTTGGTATAGTGCGGGGAGATCAAGTAGTAGGATGAGCATGCTAATTAGCGGAATGTAAGGAAGTCCGCAATAAGAAAAACAAGGAGTTTGAAGACAATCCTCCTCCTATAAAGGAGGCGAAAGTATAACAAATAAAGAAAACATCCTAGCCAAGACCGTCCAGTCGCCATCTCAAAGATATTGATCCAATAGTTGACGAGGAACTGGGATGTAGAAAGGTGACTCCTAATGAAACTACGGTGGGGAGATAACAATCGATAAAGATGTCCCGACCAACATATTAAAGATTAGATCCCACGTAGACCCCCTTAGGACGAGGTAGCTGACCGACTTTCTACGAAAAACCTAGACGTGTTTATGTGGTCCTATGCTGGCATGTGTGGGATTTCTCTGTCCATCACGACTCATTCGCTGAACATAGACCCAAAGTATGTTCCAGTAATGCAGAAAAGGCATATGCTTGGCCCATAGAGGTTGACAGCCTTGAAGGATGAGGTCGAGAGATTAAAGAATAATAGTGTGACGATCCCAAAATCCATGTGACGGTATTAAGGATAATCATTGGAATATAACACATCAATCATCATAGCAGAGTACAGATAATAGCTCCAACAATAAATAGAATAATTTTACATGGATATGACAGCGGAATCACAACATGTAACAACATCAGAATAGCACAACGTAGGATATAACTTAGTAAATAAAAGGGAAGTGATCAGTCACCATCGCCAGAGGCGGAATATATGCATGCAGTGAGACATAATAAGGGTATCAGTCTACATCGCCGAAGGCGGTACATATACATACAATAATAAGTACTGAAAGTAAAGCAGTCTGCATCGCCTGTGGCGGAATCATAATATAAGCACAATAATGGCGGAAAATGTCAAAGTCATCTCTGTGAAGTCAGCCTCGCCATGAGCCAAAATGCACTCTATGCAACAGTGCAGAGCCAAAAACAACCTGTCACCTGTGAACTAGGCTGCCCGTGTGAAAATAAGGGCACCCGCGTTTGCAAAGTGAAACAAACAACGAGTCAGTCATAGGGACTGGTATGAGAAATCTATTTAACAGTTTAAACAACAGTAATAAGCAAATCATCGGGTTTACTCCAGTGATTGCTAGTGCATTTAAAACAAAGTAAATTCTTTAAAACAACGCAATGCTTTTAAAAAGAATGAAGCCATTATAAGACTCAAGTCCCATCATATAATGCAACGCAAGCCGGAGGATAGAGTTTTACCTTATAATGGCCAAATATGCTTAATACGTATAAAGCAAAATCATTTGATATTATTACTAGTGCATATATGTTTCAAAAACGAATAGCATCATAAATATCAATCATAGAAGACATAAGTGCCCCATACCACTATGTCGCCATACTAGTTCTACAATCGAATCCGTTATTTCGTATTGGAAATTGGATTTCCATCATGAGTCGAGGCAAGGGGCAAGCTCCTCTCCGCTTCGAGACACTCTAGCGAATACCTCAGGACTACACACTCTGGGTAACCCCTGGATCCTCCAAGGCCCGTCCTCTCTTACGTTTGAGGATTAATTATTCCTGAACACACATTTCCCAGTCCTTACAGACCTATAATCGAGGCGCCTCACATTCCAACAACCACATAGGTGAAAAATAGAAATAAGTGTCAGGGCTGGTAAGTCACTGACACCACCATAGCTAGAAAGAAACGTCATGCACTCCTTGGGTCCTTATCCCGTTTTTGACTCATACCGAGGTGTGAGGCTCGCGAATCCATGCTATACACAAAGCCAGGCTACGTAGGCCGTGCTTTGATCATCATCCACAAGACTTTGCTTTGCAACAGAAGCCTTGATCATAGCATCTTGGCATGCCACATAGGAAATCCACTCCATACGACTGATTTCTATCGATATATAACCTCTGAGCTCGTACGTCTCAGAGAAGGGCGTTAAGCAAAAGAATAAATTCTCCGCCGCCAAACAGATATATATTTAACAGAGATCAATCAGTATAGAACAAAATCCAATGTCAGACACACAGTCCATTTACAAGTCCGTTCTGGGTTTGAACGAAACCGGAGGCGTCAAATTCCTCGTATATCCGTCCAATCAACGCATACGTTCAGACGGCTACTACTTCCGTTCCTTCACGGTAGCTACTCCAGTCCGGAACCTCAGCAGTGCCCATCCAACTGATACGAAGATCGTCGGTCTTGAATCGTCTTTGTATTTTCCAATTCGAATCGCTCGATCAATTATTTGAAATGAGGGTTAGCTCGGCCTTTTCAAATAATTCACGTAATTAGAATTCAAATCAATTCTTTCCATGGTTATATCATTCGACAATCACATTTCAGTTCTTTAGTTTAATTTTCGTGTCAAACACATAACCATCCAATATCAAACAAATCAAGCCAGATTGGTTTATTTCTAATCGATGTTGCTTATAATATTTTATAACGATTTTTCGCCATTTTTATTTATTTAAAAATGGCCATATTTAATTAAACGACGTTTCAGGTCGTGCCGTGGCACTGGCGCTGTTTTTCCCCTAATTTGTTTTACACATATCGGAAAATCTAATCGTTGGATTTCTACAAAGTCTATATCAGTGGGAAGATATTCCCAAAGCGAACCCAACGGTTCCAGTTTCGTGAAAATCCGACGGTCGGATCTTCCACAATAGTCATTTGAAGTTACGGTTTCAAAATTCGAACTGCAGCGTCGTTATTCGATTTAATTTAATTATATTTATATTTATATATAAATATAAATGATTCTGGCACTGTTTTTCTTCAGATTTGAATTAAAAATTGCAGACAATCCAACCGTTGGATTTCTACAAGGTTGGTGCCGTTGGAAAGATATTTCCAAGGCGAACCTAGCGGTTGCGGTTTCGGGAAAATCCGATGGTCGGATTTCTCGTACTAATCGTTTCAAATTACGATTCCGAAACACGAACTGCACGGCTTCGATTCCTTTTAATTATATTTATATATATAAATATAGTTCATTCTATAATTTCAAATATAGTTCATTCATTAATTTCAACTTCGTTTTCACTTCAAATATTTCACTAACGCCTTAATATTTCGAAAAATTTCACCATAACCTCCTTTGTACGGGAAGGGGTTTGGAAATTTATTGGGCCGTGTTAGGTACCCAATAAATCCTAAAAAGCATCCACATATTTATAGTGATATATTCTGGTGTTTACGGGGGAGCGTGTATAGATAATAACTCCAGAGAATAATTTCTCGTCACCCCGTTCCGTGTGGAGATAAATAGTCTATGTGTCGTATCTAATGACTAGAGAGACGTGATTATTGTCAACTCCAGACCTGTGTGGGGTTTTTATTAATATGGCAATTTATCGTTATATTTTATATAGTCCATATCAGTCATCAGTTCAACATGTAGTATATAATCGTCGCCATACAAGCCTCTCGCTCGTATGGTAAATCTTCCACCTCGTCACTCAAGCTCCAATTGCTTATGTGGAATATGATGAAGTATGCCTATCGTCAAGAAGTATGCCATGTAGTGTAGTTCAAAATTAATTGTTACTATCTTATGGCGATGTTTATTATTTCACACAGAATAACCAACACTCCGCATCCAATGGCATTCACAGGAGTTGATATAAAAATAAAATTGCGCAGCCAACTCATCAAGGTTTACCTATTTGTCAGGCACGCAAAAAATTTCTTTACTCTACAGCTAATCCATTTTCCCTGTTCAACACATGTATATATATGCAGAACAAAGCTAATAATAACATTTCTAGCAAACTATTATTTATTTCAACACGTGTGTATTTTTATCAAAGCGTATACATGATAAAAGAAATATTTTTATCATCAAAAATATTTATTCAACACGTGAATGTTTTTAACACTTCATATTCACAATAAAGATGTAGTCTTTATTGTCTATTCATTTTAATTTAAAATACGATAACATTCAACACATGAATTTCAATTCAACTAATGAATTTCAATTCAACACATGAATATTCTCTATAGTTTGTATATATATAAAAATGTGGTTTTTTATCGCTAAAGCTATTTGTTTAAATTCAAATAATATTCAACACATGAATTTCGATTCAACGAATGAATTTCAACTCAACACATGAATATTTTCTATAGTTTGTATATATATAAAAATGTGGTTTTTTATCGCTAAAGCTATTTGTTTAAATTCAAATAATATTCAACACATGAATTTCGATTCAACGAATGAATTTCAACTCAACACATGAATATTTTCTATAGTTTGTGTATATATAAAAATGTGGTTTTTTATCGCTAAAGCTATTTGTTTAAATTCAAATAATATTCAACACATGAATTTCGATTCAACGAATGAATTTCAACTCAACACATGAATACTGGTTTCAACATATGTAATTTATTTCAACGAATGAAAATTATTCTAACACATGAATATTTCAGAAAATTTCGGCAGCATAACGGCAGGGTAGTTAAAACCGGGACCGTCCCTAGTACGGCTCCTCGCTCTACCTTAAAACCTCGCGGTTTTTGACAATGGGGATCATGCATCTAGTTCGCACGTAGGCGGCATGTTTTATTTTCAATTCCACAATCCTATTCTAATTTGTTTCAACCACAAGAGGGTATTTTTCAACCACAAAGGTATTTTTCAACCACAATATCAACCACAAACAATTATTTCCAACCATTCGTCATACCATATAATATCACTTCAATCACAAGAAATAAATATCGTCCATGGTCTGTGGACGAGGGGAGTATATATATATTTTTTCTATAATTCACTAGCATTTCATCACAATTCAAAGCATATATGTTTCATTCAACGCTTGTATAATTTATACATCGCTAATATAACTTATACAACACATGTACATGAAGTATACAATGCGTATATAATTTACACTTCGCTTATATAATTTATACAACACGATTCCATTCACACAGTTTAGTTTAGATTCCTCACATTGGTTTTTGTAGTGCTAAAAATCGTAGGAAGATCAGAAAAATCCGCGGCTTCTGCTAGATGGTAGAGAGCCTCCTTGCGGTCACGGTGTCTCCTGTTTCATCAAATTTCGTTAACGAACGAAAAAGATATTATTTTTCAAAGTTTTGCAACACTTAAAAGTGTTATTTTCATTTCAGAAATTCGAAGCAGAAGGGTTTTCAAACCTTCAAAACTAGGTTTTGATTTTAAATCCAAACCGTACCTCGTTGTTCCGATCAGACCCTACGACGTTGAAGGGCTACGAACCAGCTTCTGAACGATAGTGGTGGTAGCAGACTCGGCGTCTCCAGCGAGGCACGGCGGCGCTTCAAAGGGGTGAACTTCCTGGAGGAAATTCGATGCGAATCTGTGATGGTTTCTGCCGAGGCTTGTTTTGATTTGAAGAGGGGAGGGAGGCGATCAGAATTGTTAACTGGAGGTGGCGGCGATATTTGCTGTGGCGGCGGCGAAATCGATGGGAAGGTTCGAACGATTATCGTCGTTCGATTTAGGGTTGACCGTGGTTTTGAGAAGAGAGAGAAAAAAGAGGACATTTTCTAATATATAATATTTTTAAATTCCTTTATTACCCCTTCTAGCCAACGTACACCAATTTCAACCCAACGACTGTCGCCCCTAGCTAAATACCCTCATTCCGGACACGATGTGATATGTTTCATTGGCCAATTAGACTGTTACAGTCAGTTATTTTTCAAATTAAAGTATAAAACCTTTTATATTCAATTTGAACGTACATTTCAATTTGCCAGGGCCACAAACTGAATCGAAAAATTCCAGAAAAATAAATCTAGCTTTTTTTTGACGATACGGTCCCAACAAAACCAGTTTCGTCGAATTCTGAGTGCATATGCAAAATGTCCATTTTTAGGTCGACCCATTTTAATAGAAATTGACCAATCACATTTTCTTTTGCCCCACTCACATACTACCTTCAAAAATTATGAAATTTGAAACCTAGCAATAGTTTGACATCCCGGACCCAACAAAAGTGGTTTCGTCGAATTCCGAGGTCGTTTGCAAAATATCTATTTTCAAGGGCTATATATGCTATATAGCGACCTTTCTGAAAATTCATTCGGCCATAACTTTCGATCCCCGTTATGAAACTTCGATTTTTCAGATTCGTTAGAAAGGTATTCATAAACAGATTTAAATATTTTCAGTTTCGCTAAAATCCGTTATATTTTCCACCTGGTACCGTCAGACAAAGTTTGTATTCAAAATTTCAAACTGCCATACCAGTCCCAATTCATTATTTTATTGAAATAAGCTATTTCAATTATTCAAATTCTTTGGTAATAACCAATTTTAAAATTTTTAAATTGGTTCACATTTTCCGGGTTATTACAATCTCCCCCACTTAAAACTTTTCGTCCTCGAAAAGGAAATAGCAGCAAAGTAGAAAACAAAATGTAAATGCAAAGTATTGTAAAGGTACCTTGCACCGGAGTTAGTCAGAGATGTCTACTCTGCATTTGGGGTAGGCTTGTTTAATGCTTCCCTCTGTCTCCCAAGTACAGTCTCTAGGATCACTACTCCACTGCACTTTGACTAAATGAATCTTTTTGCTCCTTAGCTCTCTAGTTTCTTTGCCAACTATCTTTAATGGCTCTCTTCTGAGCGCTAATTCTGGAGTTATGTCTATATCCTGTTGCGCTGCTTCTTCTACAACAAGATCCGGATCATGAACATGTTTTCTGAGTTGAGACACGTGGAACACATCATGCACACCAGGCAACCAATCAGGTAATGAAACTCTATATGCTAGAGTTCCAATCAGTTCAAGTATAGGAAAGGGACCAATAAATCTGGGTGCCAACTTCCCAGTTTTGCCAAATCTGATTACTCCTTGCATCGGAGAAACTCTTAAATAAACATAATCGCCAACGGCAAATGATAAATCTCTTCTTCTCGCATCAGCAAAACTTTTCTGTTGTCTTTGTGCGGTTTTCAATCGCTTCTTAATGAAATCGACTTTATCTGATGCTTCTCGAATCATATCGGACCCTAACACAAGTCTATTGCCAGGTTCTACCCAACATGCGGGAGATCTGCACGGTCTACCGTATAACGCGTCAAATGGAGACATTCCCAAACTTGCTTGATAGCTATTGTTATAAGAGAATCCGGCTAAATGTAAGTGATCTTCCCATGAGCCTCCATAATCGATAACGCAAGCCCGTAGTAAATCTTCTAGAATTCTATTCACCCGCTCAGTTTGGCCGTCTGTCTGTGGGTGATAAGCGGTGCTTAGATTCAATTTGGATCCCAATTCTGTTTGGAATGCTACCCAGAATTTGCTAGTAAATAGGGGGTCTCTATCACTGACTATATTGAGCGGCACTCCATGTAGTTTAACTATTTCTTTGAAGTAAATCTGTGCTAAACTTTGAGCCGTTCTGTTGGATCGGACAGGTATGAAATGGGCAGTCTTCGTGAAGCGATCTACGATCACCCATATACTGTCGTTTCCTTTCTTAGTTCGAGGCAAGCCATCAATGAAGTCCATCTAAATTTGCTCCCACTTCCATCCTGGAATTTCTAATGGTTGTAATAATCGAGCCAATTTCTGCTGATCGCTCTTAACTAGCTGACAAGTGGAGCATCTGCTAACATATAGTGAAATATCTCTTTTCATTGCCATCCACCAAAAGGTGCGTTTGAGGTCGTTATACATTTTGCTCACACCGGGATGGGTACTGAGTTTGGACCTGTGGCATTCATCAAGCACTTCCCTCTTTAGCTCGGAGATGTTAGGAACACAAATTCTTCCTTTTAACCTAAGAACTCCGTCACCATCCACTTGGAAGCTAGAGTCTATGCCTTCCTTGATTCTTTTGACCATCTCCTTTGCAAAATTATCTTCTTTTTGAAGGGTCGAGATCCTGTCAATTAAAGAAGACGTGATGACAAAACTGGCGATGATTTCATTCTTTCTGCTGAGCGCATCTGCTACAACATTGGCTTTCCCCGGAGTGTATAGGATCTCAAAATCGTATGCTGCAAGGAATTCTAACCAACGCCGTTGTCTCAAGTTTAGATCTTTCTGAGTGAATAGATATTTCAAGGAATTATGATTGGTAAATAGTTCGAACTTCTCACCTAGTAAATAATGCCTCCAGATTCTTAAAGCAAACACGATAACTAATAACTCAAGATCATGAGTAGCATAGTTTCTTTCATGCGGCTTCAGCTGACGGCTGGCATAAGTGACCACTTGGCCTTTTTGCATTAATACTGCGCCTAGACCTCTAATAGAAGCGTCTGTCCATACAGTCAAGTCTTGGTTGCCTTCCATAATTGTCAATACTGGAGCAGTTGTCAACTTCAGTTTCAGCTCCTGGAAAGCTTCTTCACATTCGGGAGTCCATTTGAATTTCTCATGCTTCTTTGTAAGCATTGTCAATACCCCAGATATCTTTGAAAAATCCTGAACGAATTTTCGATAGTAACTAGCCAATCCAAGGAAACTTCGAACTTCTGTGCGGGTAGTAGGTTGTTTCCAGTTCTGAATCGCTGTAATTTTGCTTGGATCTACAGCAATCCCTTCTTTTGATACGACATGGCCTAGGAACTTAACTTCATCCTGCCAGAAGACACATTTAGAAAATTTAGCTTTCAAAACATTTCTCCTCAGAATTTTCAACACTTGTTCTAAATGTTTTGCATGTTCGCCTTCCGATTTGGAGTATATTAAAATGTCATCTATGAAGACTAGAACAAATTTATTCAATACACCACGGAACACTCTGTTCATAAGATCGACGAAGTATGCCGGAGCGTTACACAAGCCGAACGACATTACTAACCATTCGTAGAATAAATCGGGACCCTTGAAGGCTGTCAAAGGAACACAGTCTTTGGCTATACGTAATTGATGGAAACCTGTAGCTAGGTCCATTCTGGAGAATACTGTTGCCCCATTTAATTGATCTAACGGATCATCTATACGTGGCAAGGGATATTTGTTCTTCAGTGTCTGCTTATTGAGATCTCGGTAATCAACCCAAAGTCTTAGAGTACCGTTTGATTTCGGGACAAATACTACTGCTGCTCCCCAAGCTGAAAAGCTCGGTCAGACCAGACCTTTCCAAAGCAATTCTCGGGTTTGACTACCTAACTCCTCTTTTTCTTTCGGGGCCATTCTTCTAATTGGATGTACTACTGGTCGGGCGTTAGGAATTAGATCTATTCTGAATTCAATCTCTCTTTGCGGCGGTAAGTTTTCTACTTCTTCAAACACATCCGCGTAGTTTTTAATGACCAGTATCTTTTCTAATGAAGGGCGAGTAACTTCCAAAGAAGACCAAAATTCCGTTCTATTAATTTCTGAACCGTGGCATGGTATAGTGATATGCCCAAATTTTGTTTTAACTTTCACGATTCTTTCGGCACATCTAACTTCGGCCTTATATTTTGTCAACCATTCCAAACCGAGAATAACATCAAATTCAGATAAATCCATGATTATTAAGTTGATGGGAAACTTGTAGAAGGAATAGGAGATAGGCACTCTGCAGTACGAACTGAGAATAACAGAACCTCCTATCGGGTTTTGAACTTTAATTGGTTCTTTAAGCTTTCTTACTTTTAACTTTGACTTACTAACAATGTTACTAGAAATGAAGCTACGTGATGCATTAGTATCAAAAAGTACAGAAACAGGAATATTTTTAATGGTAAGGGTACCTCCCAAGACGTCGGTTTACCTGATCCATCGGTGGTAGCCGGCGGGGTCTCCCCGTCATACATATGAGCCACTTGTGCATTCTGCTTCAGAGGACAATTCCTGCTATAGTGCCCTTTCTTATGGCAGTTGTAGCATTCGGCTGAGCTGTGGTCTGGATTTGCCTTTGGTTTCCTCGGGGCTTTGCACACATTAGAAAAATGTCCTGGCTTCCCGCAGTTGTAACAATTCCCTTTCGGTATCTTTCTAGGTTTCTGAGTAGCGGCCGCTGTAATGCTAGACTCTGGCTGATCTGCTGAAGCTTTGCGCTTATTTCCAGCTTGGCTTTTGGCGCGGTCTTGGTTGGAGTGTCTTTCATCCATATCTTCATAATTGCAAGCCATTTCTACTAAATCTGAGAATGAGAGTTTGATGTTGCTCATGGCTCTGTCATGGTACTTGCGCCTTAGCCCAAATATAAACCTCTTTTTCTTAGCTTTGTTGGTCATAATAAGCTCTGGAGCGTAGCGCGACAACTGAGTGAATTTATTGAGGTAATCTTGGATAGAGAGATCTCCCTGCTGGAGATTAGCAAACTGCTCTCGCATCCTCTCTAAGGCCTGCTCCGGTACAAACTTCTCGTTGAACATGGTCTTGAATTGCTCCCAGGTCCTGACAGTACCTGCTGCCTCTTCTGAGGTGATGGCATCCCACCACAACTCTGCTTCCTCCTATAAGAGCCAAATACCTAGTCGTGCTTTGTTGTTGGTCCCCAATCCCATGCCTTCAAAGATATTTTCACAGGTCTTCAACCAAGCTATAGCCTCTGTTACTGTACCAAGGCCAGAAAAGGGTTTTCCCCCCAGGTTCCTATACCTCTTCGCTACTCTGTCTAACTCAAATTCCTGGGGTGCTGGTGGCTGAATAATAGGGCCCTCCTCAACTACGGGGATATTCCCCCGTCCTCCTGCTACTCCTGCTCGGCCTCCACGGCCTCCTCTAGCTGTTGCTGCTCGTGTAGCCATCAGAGAGAGTACTGTATAAGCAAGAAAAGAGTCAAGCTCACAGATTTGATAATTTTCATATATGATAAAGCAGGGGAACATAAGGAAAGGTAATGATGTACTGATCAAATTGTTTTGCTAATCTGCTTAACTCATTCTAGGACATTACTAATCCTATCTCTAATGAGCTACTCGCCTTAGAACACTACTGATTCTATTCTGACGAGGTGTTTAATGTGTTAGATCCCGGAACTAAGGTTAACCAAAGCTCTGATACCAACTGTGACGATCCCAAAATCCGTGTGACGGTATTAAGGATAATCATTGGAATATAACACATCAATCATCATAGCAGAGTACAGATAATAGCTCCAACAATAAATAGAATAATTTTACATGGATATGACAGCGGAATCACAACATGTAACAACATCAGAATAGCACAACGTAGGATATAACTTAGTAAATAAAAGGGAAGTGATCAGTCACCATCGCCAGAGGCGGAATATATGCATGCAGTGAGACATAATAAGGGTATCAGTCTACATCGCCGAAGGCGGTACATATACATACAATAATAAGTACTGAAAGTAAAGCAGTCTGCATCGCCTGTGGCGGAATCATAATATAAGTACAATAATGGCGGAAAATGTCAAAGTCATCTCTGTGAAGTCAGCCTCGCCATGAGCCAAAATGCACTCTATGCAACAGTGCAGAGCCAAAAACAACCTATCACCTGTGAACTAGGCTGCCCGTGTGAAAATAAGGGCACCCGCGTTTGCAAAGTGAAACAAACAACGAGTCAGTCATGGGGACTGGTATGAGAAATCTATTTAACAGTTTAAACAACAGTAATAAGCAAATCATAGGACCACGCCACTTTCGCGGAACGGGTTTACTCCAGTGATTGCTAGTGCATTTAAAACAATGTAAATTCTTTAAAACAACGCAATGCTTTTAAAAAGAATGAAGCCATTATAAGACTCAAGTCCCATCATACAATGCAACGCAAGCCGGAGGATAGAGTTTTACCTTATAATGGCCAAATATGCTTAATACGTATAAAGCAAAATCATTTGATATTATTACTAGTGCATATATGTTTCAAAAATGACTAGCATCATAAATATCAATCATAGACGGCATAAGTGCCCCATACCACTATGTCGCCATACTAGTTCTACAATCGAATCCGTTATTTCGTATTGGAAATTGGATTTCCGTCATGAGTCGAGGCAAGGGGCAAGCTCCTCTCCGCTTCGAGACACTCTAGCGAATGCCTCAGGACTACACACTCTGGGTAACCCCTGGATCCTCCAAGGCCGGTCCTCTCTTACGTTTGAGGATTAATTATTCCTGAACACACGTTTCCCGGTCCTTACAGACCTATAATCGAGGCGCCTCGCATTCCAACAACCACATAGGTGAAAAATAGATATAAGTGTCAGGGCTGGTAAGTCACTGACACCACCATAGCTAGAAAGAAACGTCATGCACTCCTTGGGTCCTTATCCCGTTTTTGACTCATACCTAGGTGTGAGGCTCGCGAATCCACGCTATACACAAAGCCAGGCTACGTAGGCCGTGCTTTGATCATCATCCACAAGACTTTGCTTTGCAACAGAAGCCTTGATCATAGCATCTTGGCATGCCACATAGGCAATCCACTCCATACGACTGATTTCTATCGATATATAACCTCTGAGCTAGTACGTCTCAGAGAAGGGCGTTAAGCAAAAGAATAAATTCTCCGCCGCCAAACAGATATATATTTAACAGAGATCAACCAGTATAGAATAAAATCCAATGTCAGACACACAGTCCATTTACAAGTCCGCTCTGGGTTTGAACGAAACCGGAGGCGTCAAATTGCTCGTATATCCGTCCAATCAACGCATACGTTCAGACGGCTACTACTTCCGTTCCTTCACGGTAGCTACTCCAGTCCGGAACCTCAGCAGAGCCCATCCAACCGATACGAAGATCGTCGGTCTTGAATCGTCTTTGTATTTTCCAATTCGAATCGCTCGATCAATTATTTGAAATGAGGGTTAGCTCGACCTTTTCAAATAATTCACGTAATTAGAATTCAAATCAATTCTTTCCATGGTTATATCATTCGACAATCACATCTCAGTTCTTTAGTTTAATTTTCGTGTCAAACACATAACCATCCAATATCAAACAAATCAAGCCAGATTGGTTTATTTCTAATCGATGTTGCTTATAATATTTTATAACGATTTTTCGCCATTTTTATTTATTTAAAAATGGCCATATTTAATTAAACGACGTTTCAGGTCGTGCCGTGGCACTAGCGCTGTTTTCCCCCTAATTTGTTTTACACATATCGGAAAATCTAACCATTGGATTTCTACAAAGTCTATATCAGTGGGAAGATATTCCCAAAGCGAACCCAACGATTCGAATTTCGTGAAAATCCGACGGTCGGATCTTCCACACTAGTCATTTGAAGTTACGGTTTCAAAATTCGAACTGCAGCGTCGTTATTCGATTTAATTTAATTATAATTATATTTATATATAAATATAAACGATTCTGGCGCTATTTTTCTTTAGATTTGAATTAAACATTCCAGACAATCCAACCGTTGGATTTCTACAAGGTTGGTGCCGTTGGAAAGATATTTCCAAGGCGAACCCAGCGGTTTGCGATTTCGGGAAAATCCGATGGTCGGATTTCTCGTACTAATCGTTTCAAATTACGATTCTGAAACACGAACTGCACGGCTTCGATTCCTTTAAATTATATATATATATATAAATATAGTTCATTCTATAATTTCAAATATAGTTCATTCATTAATTTCAACTTCGTTTTCACTTCAAATATTTCACTAATGCCTTAATATTTCGAAAAATTTCGCCATAACCTCCTTTGTACGGGAAGGGGTTTGGAAATTTATTAGGCCGTGTTAGGTACCCAATAAATCCTAAAAAGCATCCATATATTTATAGTGATATAATCTGGTGTTTACGGGGGAGCGTGTATAGATAATAACTCCAGAGAATAAATTCTCGTCACCCCGTTCCGTGTGGAGATAAATAGTCCATGTGTCGTATCTAATGACTATAGAGATGTGATTATTGTCAACTCCAGACCCGTGTGGGGTTTTTTATTAATCTGGAAATTTATCGTTATATTTTATATAGTCCATATCAGTCATCAGATCAACCTGTAGTATAAAATCATCGCCATACAAGCCTCTCGCTCGTATGGTAAATCTTCCACCTCGTCACACAAGCTCCAATTGCTTATGTGGAATATGATGAAGTATGCCTATCGTCAAGAAGTATGCCATGTAGTGTAGTTCAAAATTAATTGTTACTATCCTATGGTGATGTTTATTATTTCACACAGAATAACCAGCACTCCGCATCCAATGGCATTCACAGGAGTTGATATAAAAATAAAATTGCGTAGCCAACTCATCAAGGTTTACCTATTTGTCGGGCACGCAAATAATTTCTTTACTCTACAGCTAATCCATTTTCCCTGTTCAACACATGTATATATATGCAGAACAAAGCTAATAATAACATTTCTAGCAAACTATTATTTATTTCAACACGTGTGTATTTTTATCAAAGCGTATACATGATAAAAGAAATATTTTTATCATCAAAAATATTTGTTCAACACGTGAATGTTTTTAACACTTCATATTCACAATAAAGATGTAGTTTTTATTGTCTATTCATTTTATTTTGAAATACGATAACATTCAACACATGAATTTCAATTCAACTAATGAATTTCAATTCAACACATGAATATTCTCTATAGTTTTTATATATATAAATGTGGTTTTTTATCGCTAAAGCTATTTGTTTAAATTCAAATTATATTCAACACATGAATTTCGATTCAACGAATGAATTTCAACTCAACACATGAATATTTTCTATAGTTTGTATATATATAGAAATGTGGTTTTTTATCGCTAAAGCTATTTGTTTAAATTCAAATAATATTCAACACATGAATTTCGATTCAACGAATGAATTTCAACTCAACACATGAATATTTTCTATAGTTTGTATATATATAAAAATGTGGTTTTTTATCGCTAAAGCTATTTGTTTAAATTCAAATAATATTCAACACATGAATTTCGATTCAACGAATGAATTTCAACTCAACACATGAATATTGGTTTCAACATATGTAATTTATTTCAACGAATGAAAATTATTCTAACGTATGAATATTTCAGAAAATTTCGGCAGCATAACGGCAGGGTAGTTAAAACCGAGACCGTCCCTAGTACGGCTCCTCGCTCTACCTTAAAACCTCGCGGTTTTTGACAATGGGGATCATGCATCTAGTTCGCACGCAGGCGGCATGTTTATTTTCAATTCCACAATCCTATTCTAATTTGTTTCAACCACAAGAGGGTATTTTTCAACCACAAAGGTATTTTTCAACCACAATATCAACCACAAACAATTATTTCCAACCATTCGTCATACCATATAATATCACGTCAATCATAAGCAATAAATATCGTCCATGGTCTATGGACGAGGGGAGTATATATATATATATATTATTTCTATAATTCACTTGCATTTCATCACAATTCAAAGCATATATGTTTCATTCAATGCTTGTATAATTTATACATCGCTAATATAACTTATACAACACATGTACATGAAGTATACAATGCGTATATAATTTACACTTCGCTTATATAATTTATGCAACACAATTCCATTCACACAGTTTAGTTTAGATTCCTCACATTGGTTTTTGTAGTGCTAAAAATCGTAGGAAGATCAGAAAAATCTGCGGCTTCTGCTAGATGGTAGAGAGCCTCCTTGCGGTCACGTTGTCTCCTGTTTCATCAAATTTCGTTAACGAACGAAAAAGATATTATTTTTCAAAGTTTTGCCACACTTAAAAGTGTTATTTTCATTTCATAAATTCGAAGCAGAAGGGTTTTCAAACCTTCAAAACTAGGTTTTGATTTTAAATCCAAACCGTACCTCGTTGTTCCGATCAGACCCTACGACATTGAAGGGCTACGAACTAGCTTCTGATCGATGGTGGTGGCGGCAGACTCGGCGTCTCCAGCGAGGCACGACGGCGCTTCAAAGGGGTGAACTTCCTGGAGGAAATTCGACGCGAATCGGTGATGGTTTCTGGCGAGGCTTGTTTTGATTTGAAGAGGGGAGGGAGGCGATCAGAATTGTTAACTGGAGGTGGCGGCGATATTGGCTGTAGCGGCGGCGAAATCGATGGGAAGGTTCGAACGATTATCGTCAATCGTTTTAGGGTTGACCGCGGTTTTGAGAAGAGAGAGAAAAAGAGGATATTTTCTAATATATAATATTTTTAAATTCCTTTATTACCCCTTCTAGCCAACGTACACCAATTTCAACCCAACGACTATCGCCCCTAGCTCAATAACCCAATTCCGGACACGATGGGATATGTTTCGTTGGCTAATTCGACTGTTACGGTCAGTTATTTTTCAAATTAAAGTATAAAACCTTTTATATTCAATTTGAACGTAAAATTCAATTTGCTAGGGCCACAAACTGAATCAAAAAATTCCAGAAAAATAAATCTAGCTTTGTTTTGATGATACGGTCCCAACAAAAGTGGTTTCGTCGAATTCCGAGGTCGTATGCAAAATATCTATTTTCAAGGGCTATATATGCTATATAGCGACCTTTCTGAAAATTCATTTGGCCATAACTTTTGATCCCTGTTATGAAAATTCGATTTTTTAGATTCGTTAGAAAGGTATTCATAAACAGATTTAAATATTTTAAGTTTCGCTAAAATCCGTTATATTTTCCACCCGGTACAGTCAGACAAAGTTTGTATTCAAATTTTCAAACTACCATACCAGTCCCAATTCATTATTTTATTGAAATAAGCTATTTCAATTATTCAAATTCTTTGGTAATAAACAATTTTAAAAATTTTAAATTGGTTCACATTTTCTGGGTTATTACAAATAGGATCACCTGAGATGCGACATACCCCAAGTGGATATCAAATCCAGTGCTTGTGAAGAAGGAGAACGGGAAGAGACGAACATGCATTGACTTTTCAGATGAACAAGGCATGCCCAAAAGATAGTTTTCCACTTCTCATGATTGATTAGCTTGTCGACTTGGTGGTTGGACACGAACTTCTGTCGTTCATGGATGCCTACTCAGGATATAACTAGATTGCGATGCATGTCCTAAACCAGGAGCATACCGGTTTCATAACAAACCTCGGGATGTATTGCTATATGGTCTTCTTTTTGGATTGAAGAATGCGGGACCAACTTATCAATGCTTGGTCAACCGTAAGTTTCATGATCAGATTGGGAAGACGATGGGGGAGTATGTAGACGACATGCTAGTAAAGTCAAAGCTATCAACCGATCATGTCTGGGACTTGACAAAGATGTTCGATGTATTTCGCAGATATGAAATGAAGCTCAACCATTTGAAATGTTCTTTTGGCTTTCCATTAGGGAAGTTCTTGGGCTTCGTTGCCAGTTCTTGAGGAATTGAGATTAACCCCAAATAGATGGAAGCAATCAAGGGTATTTAGAAAACTCGAAAGATCAAAGACGCGCAAAGCTTGGGAGGAAAGGTTGCATCCTTGGGCAGGTTATTTCTAGAGTAACTAGCAAGTGCTTTCCCTTCGTTGAACTAATAAAGAGTGGGGAGAGTAACTTTGCTTGGACACCAGATTATGTCGAAGCTTTTCATAACCTGCTCGATCATTTGGAGAGGCCACCATATTGTCTAAGCGGTTAGACTATGTGGATTTGTTCACGTACCTGGCAGTGTCCCTACATGCTTTCAGTTCAGCTTTAGTCCATGAAGAAGATCGGGAGTAGCGACTAGTCTATTACATAAGCAGAAAGTTAACGGGAGCGGAATGCAACTATCCGAAGTTTGAGAAACTGGCTTATAGTTTGTTGATTGCATTAAGAAAGCTCCGTCACTACTTCCAAGCACACCCCCATCAAAGTGTATATCGACCAACCGCTACGATAAGTCCTTCAGCGACCTGAGGTATCTGGGAGGTTACTCAAATGGAACATTGAGTTGAGTCAGTTCGACCTCACCTTTCTTCAGTGAAAGTCTCTCCAAGGATAGGCATTGTCAAACTTTATAGTCGAGTTTTCAACTCCTGAGAATGACATTTCGGAGGGCGATTACCATCTTCCTGATGCTAAACCAAGACTAGATATATGGAAATACACAGATGGGGCTCGTAATATCGACATTCTAGCTCCGGATTTGTTTTGTTAAATCATGAGGGAAGATCAATTTATTACACCCTGAGATTAGACTTTCCCGCTACCAACAACAATTCCGAGTATAAAGCCCTAATTATTGGGCTGAAGCTCACGAAGGGCTTAGGATAGTGGCGTTGGACATTTTATGCGATTCACAACTTATTGTATTTTAAGTTCGGAAGGAGTACCAGACTAAGAGGCCACAACTTGTCGCCTATCTTAAGCAAGCAGAAGAGTTGTTAGAAAATTTTGATTACATTGACATCTCATATATTCCAAGAGAAGAAAATCAAAAGGCTGACATATTAACTAAACTGGCTAGCTCCGATGCCCGAGATGAAACATAGATGGTGCTAATCGAGACGTTTAATACTCCAAGCATAGACCAGATGGATATTGATCAAGCCTTGGAGACCAAACCTAAAAAAGAGTCATGGATGACCCCTATCAAGAACTTCCTTCAGAATGGGACCCTCCCGGAATGAATGAATGTAAAGCGAGCTCTCATGTGAAAAACATCAAGATATATCATCCAGGAAGATACGCTCTATAGAAGAGGGTCCTCAGTTCCTATGATTTAGTGTGTGGCTGGCAACGATGCCAAACGAGTGTTGTGGGAAAAGCACGAAGGTGAATGCGAAGCTCACACTAGGGGGCAGATTCTGGCAAAGAAGGTTCTGAGGTACGGATATTCCTTGCCTATCGTTATTCGAAATACAGCTAGTTATTCCAAACATTGCTATAAGTGTTTGAGGTTTTCCCAGATTTAAAGAGCATCGCCAACTCTACTCACCCAGATGGTTAGTCCTCGGCCATTTGTTGCATGGGGAGTTAACAACATTGGAAGCCTTCCAACTTCTAAAGGTGGAGCGAAGTATGAAATCGTGGCTGTGGATTACTTTACGAAATGGGTCAAGGCTGAACCATTGACCATGATCACGACAAACCAGGTGATCAACTTTATTGTCAGAAACATCATATGCCGATTTGGGCTTCCCCGGACTATCATAACTGATAACGGCAACCGGTTAGACAACTTAGAATGTAGAGATTTCTGCCAACGATATCATATCGAGAAGAATTATAAAATAGTTATTCAAATGTGTAAGTTAAGGCTGTGAACAAGATCATCAAGTCTATCATAAAGAAATGATTGGGATGGTCCAAAGGAAAATGGGTTGATGAGCTACCTTTAGCCCTTTGGGCTTATCGTATAACCCATATGTCTATGACTGGATATACTACGTTTGCATTGTCTTACGGCTCTAAAGCAGTCATCCCGATAGAACTTGATGTCCCCTCTCATAGGATGACATATTATGATTCGCTGACTGACAAGGCGCTTCTCTTGGAATCGCAGGACATGATTGACAATAAGAAAGAAAAAGCCAACTTACATGCTGAGGCGCATAAGCAACGAGTCACCTGATACAATAATAAGAAGGTTCGATTCAAAACCTTCGACTTTGGCGACCTTATTTTGAAGTGAGTCTTCCCGACCCCAGTACAGAGGGGCCCGAAATGGGAAGGACCTTACGTTATCCAACATAGGCTTGATAATGGAACTTTCAGGCTAACGAATTTTAATGGCAAACTAATTCCAAAAGCATGGAGTGGCGAACATTTGTGGTGTTATCTTCCTTAGACTTTTATTGTTTCATTTATCTCATTTATTCTTAGCATTGTAATAAGGCTTTTCTCACCACTTACTATTATTCATACATAAAAGCACTTTTCCATGCTCCTCTGCTGTGTCTGTTACTTTGACTATGTATTGTGATTTAACCGACCTGTGCCAACGATTTAACGAAGGGACAACGAACTCCCTAACGACATTCATTGGCTCACGCTTTGACGAGCTGGCCCGACCTCGCGACTAGTCGGACTTGGGTTGACTAAACTCGAGCTTGACCTCGGCGCTCAAACAGGCAATCAAAACTTTGAAAACCAAAGTGATGAAATGACGCCTAAACAACATCTTCAACTCTTTCCCATGTTTCGATAGGATGAGTATAAACTATGGGGATATGATCCGACCTTCCTAATAGCGACCTTTGCCCTTGACGTGGGGGCCAGGGGACGATTCCCAAGAAAATGTGACCTGACCATTAGCTCGACTAACTTCGTTCCTCAAAGCTTGGAACAGCATATAAACTAAGGACAAGTGTGACAGGTGCACCAAGACTTGTGACCATTCGATCCCTAATTCTAACTCTCACGACTTGAGAGTATACAATGACTGGCGTGCCTCGACGCAAGGCCGCCTGACCTACGACTATAACCCATACCGACTATGAGAGAGTATAAAGGATGAACAATGACGTTCGCACAATCTATGACATCCTCCGACCGAGGGTAAGAGTATAAACGTTTAAGGACCGAATATCCAAATTGACTCACCCAAATCCCCAACAATTCTAGGTGCACAGGTATAGCCTCATAGATTAACTTCAAACGCGACTCGTGATTAAAAGTTAACTAAGGGCATGCACACTGTAACTTCAAATATAGATATACTACTTATTACATGACTTGGCAATATCTACATTGTGAGTACACTGAATGGAAAGCAATATATAAACTTGAAGACATATAACATTGTTTATATTAATAGAAACAATGTTTCATAAACAAAAAGGCAGTTTTTTTATATAGATTTACAAAAAAAAATGCGAGGGTGGCACTAGCTACAACATCTAAAGGGCCTAAAGAATAATACATTAGACAAAGTTATTAAGCCTGAGACGACTTATTATTGGTCTTCTTCTTCTCCTGCTCCTTCCCCTTTGCTTGGCAAATTCAACGAGATCTTCAACACTCATGGACTTTCTTTCCTTGGGCTTGTCATTAGGAGCAACTTCGACTGTGGAAGCAGACACATCATTCTTCTCCTTGCTCTGTGTGACTAACATAGGAGGAAGAGTTTCCTTGATTGGCGAACCTGTGATAGAAGTAGCAATAACTTGAAGAGGTTTGACCATAAGAGGCCCATAACTTGATTCAAATATGAGGAGGATAAGCTTACCCTCATTTTCGGGCGTTTCTCTCGGTAAGGGTTAGAGGTCTAGTCTTGCCTATCTCCCTAGTATACTCCACTTTGTCTTCTTCTGGCCGAGATACCTTGCCATCTAACCCCTTCAAAGTGTCTATCATTTTTTCATCTTTGCATGGGTCTTTGACAGGAGGCACTTGCTGCTTTTCAGTGACTTTTACCTCAGCCTCGGAAGTAGTCTTTTCTACATAAGTACCTTAAGTAGGTAGAGCAATGATCAGTCCTGGTGGAACAACAGGTCCCCCGAATGGAGGCCTCACCACTGGAAGATGAGATATAATCATTTTATTTTATTCGGGAGAGAGAACATATATACCATCGACTGAGGCATCTTTAGGAATTGTCGGGGTCCCAACATCTTGAATAGGAGTCAAAGTCTTTCCTGGGATCAGGCTCGGCTAATCTGGGTTATACTCCTCTACGATTCTTGAGGACTGGGCTGGAGGAAGCGAAATATTTAGTTGATTTGTTGGAGGATCTACAACGGAGGTAGGTTGACTAGCAGATTGTGTGGGGGATGCATCACCTTTGCTTGCGCCGGGTTCCCCTTCCATTGTTGATTTCCTTTAAGCCTTTCCCGCTCGACATCTTCCTCCTCCTTCAACAGAAGTCTCCCCTCGGCCAGGACTTTCGGTTCAGGTCCTTTTAAAAATTGTGTTATTAATGCCTCTTCGTCCACTGTGTTCCTGGAAATGACCCTCCTCTCCTCATCCATAAACACCTCCTAGGTGTCCGCTAGAGTTTGCAGATAATCATGGACCTAAAATATATCCCGATTGCGGAGAACTCGAGCGTAAAACATAAGCACATTGCCACCAAATTCCTGATGCATCTATTCTATCTTCTCTGCATTATCTTCTTTAAGATTTTGGATCTCAATCTCGTGCTAGAGTTGGGAGTTAGAAACATTTTCTAGAGCACCATGGAATTTTCTTCTGCCTTCTACCTGGCCTCTTCAGAAGTGGCGAGTTGGGATTTAAGATTTTATATCTCTGATGATAGTTTCCCCTTGTCCTTCGTTAGATTTTCAATCTCAAAATTAAGGGACTCGCACTACTGACCCACCAATATTACATCATCCTAAGCAGACTTTGTAAGGAGTGACTAATGGTCAAGTTCTGTTTAAAATCGGATACGAAAATTGTCAAGCTCTTCTTTGGTCTTCCTATACTGCTCTTTAAGGGTGGCTAGTTCAGTTTTGTGCTCAGTAATCTTTTTCTTAGTATGTTCAAGAACGCTCTTCATGAAGGCCCATCCTTTCTTCGTTCTCTCAATTTCCACCTCCATACTCCTAATAACTTCCAGCAATCTTCTTGAGTAAATAGACATTTCGTTATATTGATTTAAAGTAGTCAATATCCGACCTAACCCGATTGCCAAAGTTTTCTTGGAAGGATTGCAGGTTAGGGGTGAATTTTATACAAGCAACGTCATGATTGGGGTAGGCTTTCTCAAGTTCTTTAAGCCTTCCCGCCGGGGTTTTCTCCTATGTGTCAAAATTGACAATTGAGGATTTTATACAAGCAACGTCATGATTGGGGTAGGCTTTCTCAAGTTCTTTAAGCCTTCCCGCCGGGGTTTTCTCCTATGTGTCAAAATTGACAATTGAGGATTTTTATCCAAATGCTTGGTAAGGGGAGGAGAATCTTGGCCTCGGGAAGAAGTTGAATGCGGATTTTTAGGGGGATCGATAGGGTTTGTGGTAAGTGGTCTTAGTTTTAGAATGCTCACTGGTTGTCTTGCCATCGCTCCGAGAGGTTTTGTTATGAGAGCGAGAGGTGGAACAATGTTTTTCTATGTCATGCTCTTTGTCTTTCTCCCAGGATGGCTCTCTTTCTCCTTCTTATCCTTCCTCTTCTTGTCCTTCTCTTTTCTCTCCTGATCCTGCTTCGCATGCCCCTCCTACTCAAGCTGTTTTTGCTCTCTCTAACGAGCGCACTTATCGTCATATTCACTATCCCGCTTTTCCTCAGAGGAGGTCGAAATAGCTGGGCTACCTCTCTGCAGTTTGAGTCGAATGGATCATAGTAGTGCCCTCCTCTCTTTATGAAACCTGTAATTCAGGAAAAAATGTTGAGTTAGCACTTGGCATATGAAGACAAAAAAGTGTTGTGACATGCAGTGCTTATGTGAGTCCTAGTGCTCGCCCCCAATGGTGGACCAAAGCCCATAGTTTGGCTTGCCGCGTTCATCTACTTGGCCTTTACATGAGTAGTGTTATCTCCAAATTTTAGGAAAAAGGAGTCAGAATCCAAATTCTAAGAAGAGAGAAATGTGTCTGGGTAATCCAAATCTTGCAATCCCGGTATGGAGAATCCACTGCTTCTTCTATGTTGTCCTGAGTGGAAGGTTGTTCCTTCTCTTCAGCAGAACCCCTTGGCTAAGGACCATTAGACCATTTTTCTCTACCTTCTCGATAGATCATTTCTTTTGCTCTATGGGATTCCAACTGGATCTAAGAAGATCAGCCACCTTAATAATTCTTCTCTTTTCCTTAACCACTTTCTTTCCCTTGGCTAGAGATCGAGTCGCGAAAACTACATGCCCTCCGACTGAGGGTTAGCTTGCTTACTCCTCGATAAGGGGCTTGTTAGCAGCCATAGCTGATTGGGGGTACGATTATTGGTGGTATAGAAATTGGTGGGACTTGACCCCTGCTAGATCGCAGCATTCTGTTGGTATCGAGAAGGGAGTGACGGTGAAGGAGTGTGTCTGTAAGGCATCTCTTACCACTCTGATCTTGCTTAGAGAGGCTTTAAGTAGCCAAATGCTCTTGGTATTCTTGTCCAATGAGTTTAGCCGGATTGTTGCCTGCAAGAAGTGACAATGATTAGAAGCCTTCTCATGAAGTTAGTACAACAGCAAGCCGAGTTCGACGCTTACTTCATTTGATCCATCTATGAGCACACCATGGCCGTTGGGAACTATAGACCCAATTATGACTGATATCTCCTAACTTGCTCGGTACATCCTCGACGACCTTCCTCCCACGAGCGGCTTCATAGAAAAAAAATGAAGGAGTTCGATCCTCCTTGTGTTTGAAGTTGAAAAAGAAGACCACATCGTCAAAGCTTAGGGACCGATGAAGATGCTCCATGTACAAGACATACAATGACATTAAGTTGGCATAAGCAATAGTATGAAGTTGCATCGGCGGCAAGTTCATGAATCTAAGAAATTCGATGATGAAGGGATGGGAAGGATGAATTATCCCGACCGTGCACATTTTTCAGCTTATTGCCATGAAACCCTTAGGCGGGTTATGAGGACGCTCCTTTTCTCAGGGAATTTTGTGTTTAGCACTTAGCCTCCTCCACTTTCCTTCATCCACGATACAAGGCCAAGATTCTACAGGATTAACCAAATCTATAGCATCTCAAAGCGCATGAGGAGCTACCCCTTCAGCCCCAACTGCCACCACAGCTTCTTCTCCGTAAGACAAAGCATTTTCCACCGTGTCACAAGGTTGAATTTTAGAGTCGTGATCTGGCTCTGTAGAATAATTAGTTTATGTATCCGGGTTCGTAGGAAGGAATTTTTCCCTGCTAGCTCCATACCCTCTCGTATCATATCTTCTAGTCATGATTGGTTATACTATTCAAGAAAGATTATTGGTTTGAGAATTAAAACTGTCACACCCAGTGTGTGTACTAGTGCAAGTGCGTGCAGTGCGAATGTATAGAGAAATTGCAGTATCAGAAATCTTAAAAGCAGTAATATGCATAAGTCCATATGCAGTCTCAAGTTTGCATGTCGGAGGCACTATCCTAATTGTCCAATTGTGCAAGTGAAGTTGGTTCATTAATCATTGGTATGTATGAGGGTATGGGATCAGGTAGAGATGGTTAGAATTAGATTTTAGGGGTCAGATCGAAGTGTTCCCTAGTCGGCATTCCTCAAGTCGGAGTTCTTCGGCTCGACTATCCATTGTGTGAAGAAACTCCAGCATGTGCGAACAACTCCCAAGATTCGGCTCGACTAGCCATTGAACGACCCGAGTTCCAACTTCATACTTCGTTGTTAAGAGCTTCTCCCTCCAGGTTGATCTTCTCGGGTCATTCAAGCCTTTGGTCGACTCAGACCACAACTGTTCCACTAACTCTTCTTTCTCATGTCTAAGCTAGTCCAACTCCACACTCCTCGGCTCGACCTATCTCTATTTAAGACGAAATCCCAAATCCTTCTTCCAATTCTACATCTCCATGTCCTCACCTATTTGGATCGATAAACTCCCTTATCGAATCGATATTCCCCAGCTTTCGGCTCAAAGTGATGACCATTCGAACCGAGCTCCGATCATCTCTCCTACTCCAACCTTCCTCCTTCAACATGTAGCCTCGAGATCTACTTTCCTTCCCACTCGATTATGTGGGACCTCCTGGAAGCCTCCTCCTCCAATCTTCTTCCTCAAATACAAAGTCTCAAATCCAACTCTCTATCGTCTATCATTGCTCTCCATGATCATCTCTACGTGGTCCTATCTCCGACTTCGACACGGTCACTAGCAGCAACTTCGACCATAAATCAAATCGAGTTTGGTTTGAAACGAGATGGAAAGGCAAAAGATTGGGTTCATTGGAAAAATCGCATGAAATAATGGTTTGAAACAAGGGATAATGAATCAAAACCTACCTAATTTCGTATCTGGAAGGAGATTAACGGGTATTATTTAATTTGATTGAGTTGTAAATCTTGGAAATTTTTTGGCTCTAATAGTTACTAAAAAAGTAAAGTAAAATAATGGGGGCGGTCCAGCCTTATATAGTAAACGAAGTGACTCTTCGTGTTCTATTGAAGTGATAGTCCACATAAAGCCGACTTGATGCATCGAATCGAGATGATCATCAACCCAGGATATCATCAACCCACGGCAGGTTAACCCCAAATGAAAATTTCACTGTTCGGGTCGATATAGACCCGAGAAATTTAATGATCAATTGTTAACACTTGGTTTTGACTATATAGTTCAACAACGTCTCGTACTGACTCGTACATGATTCTCCGATCCGACTTTACCACGTGCTTGACTTGCAAAAAATAATAATTCCGTTTAGCAACAACCTAAATGTGTGATGTCACATTCGGGAGCCAACGATTCGACGTAATAAATGATAATCTCTTTCTATATGCAGAATAACCTGGGTACAATGGTTGCTCAGACGGACACGACTGTTCGTTATCACCATTCACAGATTAAATTACTTCTATGGAATTGCTGCTTGATGAATTACAGAGCATGCCCCGTCTACAACGCTACGTACTTTTGGGGACAAAGTGTTTACCATCCTTTTGGAAAGGTCATCAAGATCACGTGCACATCAGAAAACCAAGTCAAATCATCATCAGACGACCTTCATCTCGGCTCGACAAAGTCAAATGGCATTAGAAACAAGCTCGGGTTTGAAGATCTTTGGGTCGACCAAGCAACTAGCTGACCCACCTCCACGCAAGAAAAGTACTAAGCATCCCCAAGACTCGAATCAGACAACCTGCGGGTCGATCAAAGACCTAGACTAACCTGACCTAGGAAGCTCCCCACCTCTCCAAGAAGCTTGAATATGAAGATAAGCAAATCTCCAAAATCTCGGGTCGAATAACTCTCAGGTCGAATAGGTCAGACCAGACCTAATCAATTCGAAAATATCTTCCCTAAATACTTGCTCTGATTTAATCGCTTCTTCCACTTCTGGAAACCCAGATCTACTGCCACCTGTCCATATCTGGATGAGCCAGGCCGTTTTACACAAGAAGAAAGCTTCTTCGACCATTCCTATAGTCCCGAGATGGATAACACATGTCCTACTCGACCCAAGAATTGTAGCATCTATAAACATCCATCCAAAGCCTCAGAAACAAGACTTTTAGCCAATCTCTTGTCATTTTAAGTTTTATCACAACATTGTACTCGGGGTTAGCTATTATAATCATCATTTGCACTCAAAGTTATATATAATTAAGAGATTCTAAAGTGGATTTAGCCTCGTTAATGCTAAACCACTATAAATTTGTGTATAATTGTATTTAGTCCCCTTTTTCATTTATATTTCTTCATTTGATTCTCTACACTATCTCTTTTTGGGTGTTGTGCAACTTTTTGTGTCAACAACTACTATGTCTTGTCCATTCAGTAAAATAAAAATTAGATGTCTTTGTAACTTAGTGTATTGGATATTGCTTCTTATGTTTTATTTTGACTTATGACGCTTTAGTTTTTACAATAAAGACCTCAAAAATGAAAATTATTATATTTTGTTAAACAATAATATTAATAAATTCTAAAAAATGCGTGAAAAAGGGTTAATATAATAAATTTAGTTAAAGAAGCGGATCTTAGAAGGAAGTAAAAACATTCAAATTTGAAAAGTCGATCAAATAAATTAAACATGAAAAAGGATATCATCTTCTATTGCTACGACAAGCTAGATCATTATTAAGATTCTACATTAAGCTAAAGAAATAAAAAGAAAATGAAATAATTGAAGGAAGGGAATAAACAAAGTTGATGGGGGCACAAACGATGAGGTAAAATTAGATATTTGCAATGATGTACTCTATGTTGATGGAACATGACGAAATATATGAATGTTTGATACAGGTGAATGTTTTCATATATGCAAGGTGGAATCTGTTAGTTAAATAAAAGGAACAAGAAAACAAGGTGGAATTTGTTAAGTGTAAAGATATCCATGTCAAAGACATATGTTTGGTTTGGTTATCGATGTATAGTGGGAAGGAAGTAAAGCTTATGAAGGGCATTGTAACCGACACTCCACTTTTGGTTAAGGGGGGACTAAGTTGAAATTCGGCATGGTGTTGCCGAACTTACCAGTAAAATTTGGCGAGGTATGTCGAGTTTAGGTCTGAAAGTCGGTAAAGAGCTGTCGAAAATGATTAAATCAAAAAATGTGGGGGTATAATGAATTATTATTTTTTGACATGACGTCCCATAACAAAAATTGGTGTATTAATAACAACACCCTCCAAAAATTTTAAAAAATATTCCAGTTCGAAAGTTGGAAGAAAAATTTCCAACTCGAGATGGACTATATGTTTTGGAATTGTAGTAGAGAGATACTGCATACAAACTAAGGAAGCAATAACATACATATATTAGATGAAAAAAATAAAGAATTAAGGGAGTCCTCAAAGTGATATTGGAGAGATAGATTTGTCTGAATTAAGATGAACCGCATAACAGAAATCCAAAAAGTCCACATGAAAGCTTTTGTGCCATTGCAGGCATTTCTAATTCATCGTTGATAAGCATGTTCGATTGACGGGAATGCATACTTAGGAAGTTGATTTTTTTTTTTGGATTAAGCTATTTTCATGATGATTGTTTGAAGTTTTAGGATATATGTGAAACTTGTACGTTTGTATGAAAATATAACATTAAGATGAAGGTTTCAAATCTCGATGATAAAATCTTTTCAAATTAAATAAAAATGGAATCAGCTATCTATACAGATATAAATTAATCTGAAAGATAAAAGTAATCATTCAGCTTCTTAATGGTTGATTAAAAGACGTATTTTATCAATAAATAAGTTCGTATAGGGCTATTGTGGTTAAAGAGAATAAGTGTGATTCTACTAAGGTTTTGGTAATTGAGGTTTCATCTCCGTTATGAAAATTTCTTCTATAATATCTTGAAAAAAATATATAGTTTATATAAGGTAAATTTTATTTGCATATGCAGATTTAATAACATAATTCACCCTATAAATTAGGACTTATGACATTTAAGAAGTTTGGAAATTTAAATTATTTATCCATTTAACTAAAAATTTATTTATTTCTTTTTATTTCATAGCTCTCCTCTCTAGAATACTACATCGAAACCCAAGTCTAGTTGCAGTACATTAATCAAATTTATCTACTACGTAATTTTTTTGGTTCAAGGTTGAAGTTGATCAAATTTAAGTACAAGGATGTTTATATATCGATATTACAGCGTATAATTTATTGGTAGCTATATTCTGAAATCTTATGAAGTCGATAGTAAAATTTGTGACAAGGTTGATCCAAAGTAGGTGGATCTTTGGTAGTTATTGGTTTTATTCGTCTTTATATATAGTAAATTTAGATTTGCAGCATTTGTGGTACATTCGCATTAAAAAGATGACTTCTTTCCTTCTTTTGTTTATTTTTTGTCAATTTTGTTGATATTTATTATATAAGACATCAGACACATGCTCAAGCTAATTAATTAAACTAGTATGAAATCTTTATGATAATCACTTTTGAATTCACTTGCAGAACTGTTGTCAATTAACTTAATAAAATAAAATGATGGATTAAAAGTAAGAGAATGAATTAACCTACGAACCGAAAAACTATTTTATATTTGGGTTATATGGGCATTCTTGTCCATTGCAATGTTCAGGCATACATTACAAAGTGCATAACATACTACTATATATAGTTGTACAAATTTTGTTCGTTCATCAATTCGAGTACGATCATTTTACATTTTCTCAGAGATAAACTCTCTCATCAGCTGTTTTTCTAATTTGGTATCAGAGCCCAAGCATAACGGCAAGTGCCTCGCCTAGCCAAATTCATCAATTTAGTTTACATCACCTGAACTATTGATAGTTGAACTATACCTTCCTCTTATTCTTATAGGATTTCTCCATTATCAACTAAGAAGGCCTATAACAAAAGATCAAGAAAGTATCATTTATTATCACTTTACTGATAATACACTCATGGGAATTTGGAATTCATCACCTGAGTTTATGGCCAGTGTAACAACTAGTAATTTTAAAGGAAATTATTAACAATAAACTAAAGAATACTTAATTAAATATTGGGAATCAAGTAAAACGGACTATACCATAGGGTTCATCTCGGAATTCTGGTTCAGAAAGACTCCGAGTTTGCATAAAACAGACATAGTATGAGGAAGATATAAAGGTTATAAGTTTACATACATATAAGAAGGATATATGTAAATATAATTCAAAACAATTCAAAATAAACAAGCGGCAAATGAAGGCGGCAAGAGACGGCAACCAGACCCGTTGTGGGCTGACCCACGCCCAGTCTGGGTCGACCTATGGGTCGACCCAAGGTCTGGTGGGTCAACCCAGGTGGGGGTGGGTCAACCCAGGTGGGGGTGGGTCGACCCACTTGCGATCTGGCGAGGTTCATTTTTCTGTATCCGGACTATTTTGTTAATCCGGTTTATTATTTTTTTGAATGAATTGGATCTAAAACCTAGGATCTGACAGTTAGGTATTGTCTTTCAAACTCTATATAAAGGCATGCACTCTTGTCAAAACAATTACACTTCTTCATACTTCTTCTTCAAACCTCTGTTCTGAAAATTTAAGATGAAGATAGGGAGATGCTGCCGAAACTTCGACTGAATCAAGACAATTCTTAACTGGCTTATGCAAGAATGCCTTCTACAACATCAACATATTATCCTCTATTCTTTAAATCCAATCTTTGTGATTTCATGTTACTTTTAGATATAAAAATTTAACAGTGACCTTGACATGTTAATAAACCTGAATCTTAACCTGTGCCTGTTAAGAAACTGATTCATATTTAAACAGTTCTGTTATAATTACATGTATTTTTCCATATACCTATTCTGTTGTTCAGTTGTTATTATATGCCTATTTATGTTATTATATGCCTATTACTGTTCTTCTCCCTCTCTTATTCCCTTTTTATTTTATAAGCCTAGGGTACCTTCGAGCCTAGGCCAATCTCGTATGAGACATACGTATGAACGAAATTGGGACAATAGGCGAATGTTTAGGAATAAAAATTTAGGGCATATCTTGTACTGTGGAATATGACTAAACATTTGGGGCATATCTTGTACTGTGGAATATGACTGAAATTAAGGGTGTATGAACATGTAAATCTGTAGGCTTAATTCAAGGGTTGAGTGGAATATGTTAATGAAACTGTAAGTAACCTGTGGAATATGTTAAATTTGTGGAGTTAAGTAAATCTGTTAAAACTATGGAGTTTAGTAGATCTGTTTGATATGTTGGGGTCATATGAACCTATTAACCTTTAATACTTAACCTGTTTAATCTGTTGAGGTTATATGAACCTGTTAACCTGTAAAACTTAACCTATTAATCTGTGGGGGTTAGGTGAACCTATTAATTTTTAAGGCCCGACCTTTAAAAATCCTAGTTAATTGGGGATACAAGTTAGGGATTTGACTTGTGTCATCTACTACGCGGGACCCATACCAGTCAGTGACCCATTCTGGTATTAAACGGGAACCTCGCACTAGGTAGGGATTAGGTCACACATATTGAACTGATAGTAAGAGATTCATTTAAAAGGGGGTGTATACGGGCGCGTTCCAACAGAGTCATGAGCGTGCGTGGGTTCAATATGTAGGGGAAAATAAGCCGTTATAGCACCAGTAAATTGGTCTGTGTCCTTTTGTAGGTTGCCACTTTAGGAAGTAGTACACCATATTGCGGGGCCGACACATGATATTTACACGTTAGGGAGACGATCGCTTAGGGGGTAGTAATTAGGGTTCATCTAGACCTGCTTGTTTCTATTAGGGTACCTGTTATTTCTGTTTGGGGTAACACCCATTATATTCTGTTAAGGTACCTGATATTTCTATCTGGGGTAAAACCCGTTATGTAACTAGAGTACACCTAAATCTACCATTATGCTTCTATTAGGATCATTCTGTTTCTGTTTAGAAATTAGGAAACACCTAATCCTATCATAAATCCTGTATACTAGAATTGGTGCAGAGAAAAGTAGTTGAGAAGCATAGTTTACCCTGTTTATTCCGCTTGTCCTGTTCATCCGTATTATACCTATTATATGTTATTGTTACCTCTCATCCAGTTTATTTACCAGTCTTGATACTTTTACTTCTTTATATGCTAAAAGTCACTAGACTCACCAGAATTTATGTCTAACCCTGTTTGCTTTCCTTTCTCTCTTTCCTTCCCCCCAGGTTCTCAAGGTGTGAACGCTCAGTTGTGATTAGGACTCTCTCTGTTTCTACTTGGATCTGGATCTGCTTTGATGTATCGCTTTGACTACTTGTCTACTTTGTTATTGCTACTTATGAGGATTATGATTTTACATTTCTGTACTCTGATGGATTTTAGCGCAAGACATATGTTTTGGTTTGATGTATTTGGTTTCATTATTTTAGCCTGATGTTGAACTGGTTTTGAGACCACGATGTTTTCTGATGAATAATGAAGTCTTAAAATTTTCGCTGCTATTTTTGTATATGTCTTGTGAGATTCTGTTTTTGTTTATCTATAACGCTTCATGGAACTTAATGCATTCTGATAAAGAGTGACATTAATGGACGTGGGGTGTCACATTTGGTATCAGAGCTGAAGGTTACAAGTTCAGATAAAAAATTTGAAAATTTACTTTCAAAAGCAAAGTATTTTCAAATAAAAACCCATTTTTGAAAAACATATTCACCAAGGCTATATAAAATATCTTTCGATTCTCTGTTTGAGCCCTTTTCCTTTTCTTTTCAGCATGTCTGGGGAGCTGAATCTTCTCGAGGGCGTTCAGATACTGGCTTGGTTCCATAGGTATCCTGAGGCTATGGCACTTGCCAAAGGCTAAGGAGATGCCCCCTTCCCCAGATGCAGGCGAAGTTCCTCCACCTCCGCGGGTTGATAATTTCTCTAAGATATGCAAGGACTTCTGTGCTATTGGAGCAAAACCATTCCATGGAACTGAAAGCTTTATGGAAGCACGAAATTGGCTGTGAGAGACAGAGAACTTGTTTGGACTTTTTGAGGTCGATGAACGTAGAAGGATACAGTTGGCCGCTTAGAAGCTTAAGGACTAGGCTTCGTTCTGATGGGAGTTGACACTAGCAGGGCGTCCAGTAGATACTTGGGCTGATTTCCGATAGAGATTCAAGATGAATTTTCTTTCTCAGGAAGAAGAGAGTATGCAGATGGAGAGATTCTTGGCACTTAAGCAAGGGAGTATGTCTGTTAAAGAGTATGTCAATAAGTTTAACCAGTTGGCAAGGTTTGTTCTGGAATTGGTGAATACTCTGCACAAGAAAGCTTTAAGGTTTGCAAGAGGATTAAATGAACCTCTCTAAGCATTGGCATTGTCTCATATACCGATGGGGGGGGGGGACTTTTGAAAGACTTATTGACATGGCATTGATGCATGAAGAGGGTAAGGATGAGAAGAAAGAGGCTAAGACCGATGAGACATTAAAATAGGAAGTGTGGCCCAAGAAAGAATCGCAAAAGAAGGGTGGAAAGAACAATAAAGGTCAAAACAAAAATAAATGCCATGGTTGTGGGGGCTTGCGTCATCTGGTCAAGGATTGTAGAAAAAGGAAGAATGCTTATTTCAACTTTGGTGAAGTTGGACACTATACCAGGGAATGACCGAAGAAGCAAGGACAGGGGCAAAAGGCATGACCTTATGGAGGGCAGGTACATGCTCTTGAGGCTAGTGGACCGGACAGAAGTAGGAAAGTTTTGTTGAAGGTTTGATTTCCCTTTCTGATCATCCAGTTAGGACTCTTTTTTATTCTGGCGCTTCTCATTCTTTTATATCTGATTCTGTGGTTGAGTCTTTGCACCTTAGTACTTGCATTGTTGTTGACCCCCTTATTATATCAAACCCCATTGGGGGCACGACTCGTCTGTCAATGATATGTCCGGGTTTGAGGATATCTATATTAGGCATCGAGTTCGAGTGCGATGCGTATGTGCTTGGTTTTATGGGATATAATCTAATTCTAGGGATGGATTGGCTAGTCATGTATGGTGCCATCCTAGATTGTGAGAGGAAGGTAGTTAGAGTTTTGACTTGTCGAGGGAGGACTCTTGGGATTTTATGTGACCCAAAGGGGTATGTCATGCTTAGTTTTCTAGAATCACTTAATGCTTCTGCCGATGATTTGTGATCTGTAACTATAGTGTAGAAGTATTCGGATGTTTTTGATGAGGTTCGGGGCTTACCTTCAAGGTGGGAGATGGATTTCCAGATATACTTAGTGGATAATGCGAAGCCAGTCACATTTCTTGTGCGCCACATGGCTCTTAGATAAAGGACGGAGCTTAGCCAGCAAGTAGGGGAGCTACTTGAGAAGGGGTTTATTAGGCGAAGTATATCAGAATGGGGTGCTCCAGTCGTCTTTGCAATCATGGCGGATGGCTCACTTCATCTGAGTGTGGATTACAGGGAGTTGAATAAGCTCACCAAAAAGAATAGGCGCCCACTCTCGAGGATTGACGATCTGTTTGACCAACTTGTTGGTGTATCTGTTTTCTCACAGTTAGATCTGGCCATGGGATTTCATCAGTTGAGGGCGACCAAGGACTATATAGGCAAGACCGCTTTCAGAAGTCCAGACAGCTTCTTTGAGTGGCTAGTGATGCCTTTTAGGTTGGCGGATGCAGCCACATATTTGTGGATCTAATGAGTAGGGTGTTTAGGGAGTTTCTAAACAAGTTTGTGGTGGTCTTTGTGGATGACATTCTGATATTCTCGAATAGCAAGGAAGAACATGCCCTACATTTAGGAGAGGTTTTGAGGAATTTCAGAGCATACTAGCTTAACGAGAAATTCTCCAAGTGTCACTTTTGGAGAAAGGAGGTAAGATTTCTAGGGCATCTGGTCTCCAAGGATGGGATAGTGGTGGATCCCGTGAAAGTAGTTGCAGTTCAAGATTGGAAGGTTCCAAAGAATATTACAGAGGTGAGAAATTTTCATGGTTTGGAAGGCTATTATAGGATGTTTATCAAGGACTTTGCAAAGATATCAGCCCCACTCACCTGACTGACGAAGAAGAATCTGACCATTTCTTAGAGTATATATTGTGAGGATTTTTTTCAGCGGTTGAAGAGGGCTTTGACAACATCCCCAATTTTGACATTGCCTGATGGAAACAAAGTGTTCACAGTGTACACTATGCATATGGTACAAGGTTTGGTGCCGACTTGATGCAAGAGGGAAGAGTAGGATGCTATGGTAGTAGACCGTTGAGAGTTCTTGAGAGGAACTACCCTACCCATGATTTGGAGTTAGCTGCTATGGTGTTCGCACTTAAGAATTGGCGGCATTATCTCCTTGGAGAAAGGTTCAAGTTATACACAGACCATAAGTCGCTCAAGTATCTTTTCTCATAGAAAGATCTCAATTTGAGACAGTAGAGATGGATGGAATTCCTAGCGTCTTATGACTTTGAGATTGCTTATACCCTTAGCAAGGGTAATGTAGTGGCAAACGCGTTGAGTAGGCAGAGTATGAACTTGAGTCCTCTATTCGTAGAGAGGCGGAGTTTGGAGAACATATCGACCTTCAATTTCAGGCCATCTACGGATCTTACACCTTGTTTGTTGGCATCTTTAGAGGTGCGACCTACTCTTATGGATCTTATAGGATCTTCACAGCGAGAGGAACCACAGATTGCAGACATCTTGGATAGGCTCCATAGAGGGGAGATTTCTAGTCACCTTAGTAGATATTCCACAGATGACAGAGGGTGGCTTTGGCGAGATGAGAGGCTTTGTGTTCCACGAGTTGGAGATTTGTTGAGGACAGTCCTTAAGGAATCCCATCATTCTAGGATGACTATCCATCCGGGTGGCGATAAGATGTACCGAGACATAAAGAGAATTTTCTTTTGAGCTAGGATGAAGAAAGAAGTAGCGGATTTTGTAGCTCGATGCTTTGTTTTCCAGCAAATAAATGTTGAATAGAAGAAGCCTGGCGGTTTGCTTTGTCCTTTAGAGGTCCCACAATGGAATTGGAAAGCGTCTCTATGGATTTCATCGAGGGTTTGCCTAGATCGAGGAGAGCCAACACCAGTATCTAGGTTATAGTAGACATGTTTACTAAGATCGCTCATTTCATTCCTGTTAAGAGCAGGAGAACAACAACATAGTTGGCATTAGTTTATCTTCATGAGACAGTCCATCTAAATGGAGTACCTTCTAGCATATTGAGTGATCGTGATCCCATCTTCACTAGTGAGTTTTGGAAGAGCCTGCAAAAGGCACTAGGTACACAGTTATGTTTGAGCACCACATATTACCCTCAGACCGATGGACAGACTGAGAGGGTGAATAGAGTTCTTGAGGATCTTTTGAGGATGTTTATCCTAGACTTCCGAGGGACTTGGGAGGAACATCTCCCATTGGTTGAGTATGCATACAAAAACAACAATCAGACTAGTACAGGCATGGCACCCTTCGAGGCATTATATGGACGTCCTTGCAGGTCACCGACTTGTTGGTAGGAATCTACGGATAGGCTTCTACTTGGGCCTGAGATGATTAGAGAGATTTCAGAAAAGATTGATCTTATCCGTAGACGTATGAAGACAACTCAGGATAGGAAGAAGTCCTACGAAGATAAGAGAAGCACTGACATTGATTTTAAGGTAGGATATATGGTTTTCATCAAAGTATCACCTCTGAGAAATGTGGTTCGCTTTAGATCTTTAGGGAAATTGGCACCAAGGTTTGTAGGGCCATTTCCCATCGTTGAGAGGATAGTTCAAAGGGTCTATAGGGTAAGATTTCCATAGAGATTGGCGAGGGTTCATGATGTTTTCCACGTTTCCCATTTACAGAAGTACCTTCACGATACAACAGAGGTGGTTGAGCAGAGCATGCTTAAGGATGTGGAGGTAGAAAAGAAGGCAACAGTTAGACGAGTTCCTACCCGTATACTTGGACCATAGGTTAACAAACTGCGCAACAGAGAGGTTAAGTTAATAAAAGTGCAATGGAGAGAAGACCACAAGGATGCAACCTGGGATACTGAAGACAAGATTCGTGCTTCATACCCTTTTATTTTCGAGGGTATGTTCTTAACTTCTTTTTCCAAGCTTTTATTCATACCTTCTTTTGTCATTCGTGTATATCCTATCGATCAAATCTTCGACCTTTAGGTAAAAAACTAGTGGATGTAAACATGTGTTTGAGACATGTTATATTTGATGGATGCAAGTGAATGCAAGTGTTTGCTCGTGGATGCATATACACATACTAAGCACTAGATCGGCTTAAACACTCTCATACTGCATATGGATGTATGTGCATTTTATTTTTTTATGGAAGGAAATGGATGTATCATCATATGGATGTTGCATTTGGATGGATGATTGTGCACACATATATGGTTTACATGATATACCAGGACTATTTGCATGCATGTTGGATTCATGGCACTAACATATATTGCATTAAGGAAGTTGACTGAATCAGTAAACCGCCTGATTTTTGCATTAGCATAGGGACATATACACACCTTTGCATATGTTCACACAAGCATTAGGAATTCCTAAGGACAATGAATGACTGTGAATACGGATGAGTATAAGGTTGTAGTTGGATGTTAGGATATTAATGTTCTCCTAGACTTGGAGATTTCGGAGACGAAATCCTTTAAGTAGGGGAGAATGTAACACCCCGTAATTTTAAAGGACATTATTAACAATAAACTAAAAAATACTTAATTAAATATTATGAATTAAGTAAAATGGACTATACCATTGGGTTCGTCTTGGAATTTTGGTTCAGAAAGACTCCGAGTTTGCGTAAAATGGACATAGTACGAGAAAGATATAAAGGTTAGAAGTTTACATACATATAAGAAGGATATATGTATATATAATTCAAAACAGTTCAAAATAAACGAGCGGCAAATGAAGGCGGCAAGGGGCGGGAACTAGACCCGTTGTGGGCCGACCTACGATTGGTTTGGGTCGACCCAAGGTTAGGTAGGTCGACCCACTCGCGATCTGTCGAGATTCATTTTTCTTTATAAGGACTATTTTGGTAACCATGTTCATTATTTTTCTGAACGGATTGGATTTAAAACCTAGGATCTGACGGTTAGGGATTGTCTTGTAAAATCTATATAAAGGCATGCACTCCTATCAAAACAATTACACTTCTTCATATTTCTTCCTCAAACCTCTGTTCTAAAAAATTAAGATGAAGATTGGTAGATGCTGCCGAAACTTGGACTGAATCAAGACAATTCTTATCCGACTTATGCAAGAATGTCTTCTGCAACATTAGCATATTATCCTCTGTTCTTTAAATCAAATCTCTATGAGTTCATATTACTTTTAGATAGAAAAATTTAACAGTGACCTTGACATGTTAATAAACCTGAATCTGAACCTATTCCTATTAAGAAACTGATCCATATCCAAACAGTACTGCAATAATTACATGTATTTTTCCATACACATATTCTACTGTTCAGTTTTTATTATATGCCTATTTCTGTTATTATATGCCTATTTCTGTTCTTCTCCCTCTCTTATTCCCTTTTAAATTTGTAAGCCTAGGCTACCTTCGAGCCTAGGCCAATCACATATGAGATATACGTATGAATGAGATTGGGACAATTGGGGAAGGTTTAGGAATGAAAATTTAGGGCATATCTTGTACGGTGGAATATGACTGAAAATTTGATGCATACCTTGTACTGTGGAATATGGCTGAAATTTGGGGTGTGTGAACATGTAAATCTGTAGGCTTAATTCAAGGGTTAAGTGGAACATGTTAGTGAAACTGTAAGTAACCTGTGAAATCAGTTAAATTTGTAGGGTTATGTAAATCTATTAAAACTACGGGGTTAAGTAAAACCGTTTAATATATTGGGGTCATATGAATCTGTTAGCCTGTAATACTTAACATGTTTAATCTGTTGGGTTTATATGAACCTGTTAACCTATAAAACTTAACCTATTAATCTGTGGGGGTTAGGTGAGCCTGCTAATATGTAAGGCCTAACCTGTTAAAAATCCTGGTTAATTGGGGACACAAGTTTAGGGATTTGACTCATGTCACTTGATGTGTGGGACCCATATCAGTCAATGATCCATTCTAGTATTAAACGGGAACCCCACACTGGGTATGGGTTAGGGAACGCATACTTAACTGATAGTAAGAGTTTCATCTGAAAGGGGGTGTATACGGGCGCGTTCCAACAGAGTCTTGAGTGTACATGGGTCCGATTTGTAGGGGGAAATAAGCCGATGTAGCACCAGTAAATAGGTCTGTGCACTTCTATATGTTGCCACTTTAGGAAGTAATATGCCCTACTATGAGGCCGACAAAAGATATTTACACATTTGGGGGTCGATCTCTTAGGGTAGTAATTATGGTACATCTAGACCTTCCTATTTATGTTAGGGTACCTGTTATTTCTATTTGGGGTTACACCCGTTATATTCTATTGAAGTACCTGTTATTTCTATTTGGGGGTAAAACCCATTATGTAACTAGAGTACACCTAAATCTACCATTATATTTCTGTTAGGATTATTCTGTTTCTGTTTAGAAATTAGGAAACACCTAATCCTATCATAAATCCTGTATACTAATATTGGTGCATAGAAAAGTAGTTGAGAAGCATAGTTTACCATGTTTATTCTACTTGTCATGTTCATCCTGCTTATACCTGTTATATGTTACTGTTACCTCTCATCCATTTTATTTACTTATCTTGATACTTTTCATTCTTTATATGCTAAAAGTCACTTGACCCACCAGACTTTATGTCTGACCCTGTTTGCTTTCCTTTCTCTCTTTCCTTCCCCTTCAAGTTCTCAGGGGTGGGAACGCTCAGTCGTGATTAGGACTCTCTATGTTTATGGTTGGATTTGGATTTTCTTTGATGTATTGCTTCGACTACTTATCTACTTTGTTATGGCTACTTATGGGGATTATGATTTTACATTTCTGTACTCTGATGGTTTTTAGTGTAAGACAAATGTTTTGGCTTGATGTATTTGATTTCATTATTTTAGCCTGATGTTGTAACTGGTTTTGAGACCATGATGTTTTCTACTGAATAATGAAGTTTTAAAATTTCCACTGCTATTTTTATATCTGTCTTGTGAGATATTGTTCCTTTTTACCTATAACGCTTTATGGAACTTAATGCATTCTGATAAAGAGTGACATTAACGGGCGTGGGGTGTCACAGCCAAACCAGTGTATCACTCATATATGTTCTGTCCTCCCACTCAGAATTGTGCCTCGCCATCAAATTCTCCAAAGAATCAGTGGCTGCATCAGTTCCACTTTAAGAATCATTAAGTGTTAGAAATTCTTGATCATAAGTTCCTCAGAGATGGCAAGTGATGCTGCCTCACAAGCAACAACACCAACTCAAACCGAATCTACAAAGAAATAAATCAAGACTATTGTAACTCCACAAACTCAACTTATTACTGCAAAACTAGATGAAAGTAATCCGCTATGAAGATATATTTCAAGTAGAAAATGATACCAAAGTCTATGGATTAGAAGCCCATGTTTTTGGCACAACAATCATACCATCAAAGTTTATAACCGATTATGATGTTAACATAACCAGCAATAAAGAGTACGTTAACTATCATAAGCAAGATCATTCACAAGTTTGGTTACCCTCCCCAATCATAAATGATTTACTGCCATAACTCATAGGCTGTAAATCATTAATTGATATCTGGGTAGCAGTGGAACAAATTTTTAATTCTCAATCATCAGCCAAGATAATGCAATTCAGAAAGTAGTTGCACAATCTCAAAAGGAAAGTTTCCCAATGAGAGAGTACTTAGTTAAAGTTAAGAATACGTGTGACCTACTAGAAGCAGCAGGTCAAAATGTATCAATTAGTGAACACATACTATTCATCATGAATGGACCAGATAATGACTATAAGCCAATAGTGGCAATTCTTACTACAAAGGAAGAAACCCCTACACTATTGTATGTGTACAATACCTTAATGGCCTAAGAAGGAAGGGTTGAACAAAAAAGAGAGACTAACCCTAAATACTCAGTAAATTACACTACAAACTTTAAAGACAAGACTCAAGAAAAAGAGGCAGTTCAAGAAATAATCAGAATAATACCAAGAATCAAGGTGGTAGGCCTAGAGGCATAGGTGGAAGATGTAACAACTCTACTAGACCTAAATGTCAAATTTGTGAGAAAACAAGCCATACAACAAATAATTATTATTCAGATTTAACTCAAGGTCATATAGCAATCAATGTTATTTTAGGTTTAACTCAAGCTATAATGTATCACAAAACAATAAAAGAAGTTCAGGCATAAATGCTAATCTGACCAGCAAGATACAAAAAATACAGTGGAGCAAAGACCATGTGACCTGAATCTTTGTGATACAACAAGAAGTGAAAGCTGTCAGAATGAGTGCTGGTATCCAGACTCTGGGGAAACACATCATGTCACCAACAACTTAGCAAATTTAAACTTAGGAAACAAGGAGTATAAAGGTAAACAAACTATTAGTATGCGTAATGGCACAAATATAGGCATCGCACAACTAGTAAATCCCAAATCCATGATAAAAGAATATTGTATTTGAACAGTTTAATTAGATTACCAAAGATTAGGAAGAACCTAATTAGTAGTCACAATTTTCTTAAGATAATGATGTATTCTTTGAATTTTACCCAAATTACTATCTAGTTAAAGACATTCAGACAAAACATACTTTAATGTTGGGTGACATACACAATGAACTTTACAGATTCAATTCTTTGAAGATAATTGATCACTCAAGAAATTGCTGCAAAATTACTAAACGTAATTTTTCTTAAATAAACAAAAATATGTTTGATGTATGGCACTGTAAGTTAGGACATCCCATTTTGAAAGTTTTAAATGAAATTCTAAGTAATAATAGCATTAAGATTAGCAATGTACCTGTAAAAACTTTAATGGCGTCCTTCAGATCCGTCTTAGAGAATTCAAAACTCGAATTGAAAAATGCTTTCTCTTCCCTAGCATCTTCGTTTGGTAAGCAAAATTCAGATCCATATACAAACAAAGGCAGACAAGACAAAGATCCTCCCCCTACGTACAAGGACATTCTTCAACGTCCACCTGTAAAGCGTTATCCTTTTTTTAATAATAGATCTGAGCGTATAAATACTTTTCCAATTAAATCTCAAGGCACTAAATTCGAATCGTCATCTAGAAATCGAGATAATTATGGCTCCTTTCTCAGAAACATCAAATCGAATAAGGCGTGTTTTCGATGCGGATCTAATGATCACTGGGCGCGTTCGTGTCGTAATCCTCTAGTTTGTTTTAAATGTCGAAAAACGGGTCATAAAGGATTTAATTGTAAAGCATCGTTTCCTTTTCCTCCAAAAATGGCGAATTCTCCTGCGCCGATCTCTGTAAGGAATTTCCCAATGGAATTCAACTGGGCGCGCTCGATGGTTGTGATTTCTATTGAGCGTGGATCCTTCTCAATGGCACAAATGGAGCGGATTCTCAAAAATAGATTTGGAGTGAGGGCTCCTTTCTGGAATTGGAATATTAGGAAGATGGGAGACAACTTTATCGTGAAGTTTCTACCTTTCATGTTGACTACTGATAATTGGAAGTACGCTATTGGACTAAATGAAGGATCTTTGCAATTGCGAAGGTGGTCGCCTGATTTTGGCTGCCTCCAGAAGGAGAAGATGAAGCAATGGGTTTTGATCAAACATGCACCAGTGGTTTGTAGAAGACTAAGTGTGTTGAAGGCGGCTCTGGCGGAGATAGGGGAGGTTAACAGGGTGCAATACAGAGCACTGCATGTACCTGAATTTTCATGGTTGAAGGCTGAATTGTTAGTGGAAGATCCAATTGCCCTTCCTATATCAAAATGGGTCCCTGTTGAAGGATTTCTCCATAAAATTCTTATTGAGAAAAGTGATGATGGTGAACCTTTTCCTACTAATGAAGTGTTGAGATTTAAAAATCGTGTTTTTTCGACGGATAGTGAAGGGAGGTTAAGGGCTCTTTCATATACTGCGAGACAGGTTGGGGGTGTTAATATTGCTGGTTCTGAGAATGAGGAGGGCAATGATGAGGAACATGGTAACGCTGATGACTCTAGTGATGGCAATGCTGATGGAAATGCTGTTGATAATGTCGAGGGTTATGTTGATGGGGGTTTGGACGGTGGAAGTGGCAACCCAATCATTATTTCCTCTGGTGATGGAGCAGGAGTGGGTGCTGAAGGAGACGTGGGGAACCAGATTGTAATTTACGAGGGTGGTATACAAGTTGAATTTGATGTTGCGGGAAACATTGTGGGTGCGGCCAAGGTGCTTAATCAGGGGAATATGAATGATGCTGAAAGGCTGGAAGATAGTAATTCAGTAAATGGTGGTAGTGCTGAAGAGTCAATGGATCTCAATGAAGCTGGTGATTACTCTACACGCAAAGGCAAGGAGGTTACTATTTCAGGAGAATGTTCATCAACAAGAAGAGTCATTTCCAGAGGCAAAAAGGCTTTGGATGTGGGAGTGGTGATGCTGCGCAGAAGTGCTAGGAGGTTGGACCATCCGCTTGAAGGTAGCACTTATGTCCCTGCCTTGTTTAACTCTTTATCTTAAGATAAAATACATGAGTTAGCTAGAAATTCTGGCCTCGTTTTAGATGACCAAGTTATAAATGACATTAAGAATAAAGAATTAGAGAGGGCGAACGTTGTACCATGATTATTATAACATGGAATGTTAGAGGTCTAGGAACTTTTGGTAAGTGTCTTAGAGTCAAAAATTACTTAAAATCTAATAAGCCAGATATTGTGTTGTTGCAAGAGACAAAACTTGAAACTCCTGGTGACAATATTTTTAGAAGTCTGGGTTAGGGTGTTCTTGACTCTTGGTGTTTCATTCCTGCTTTGGGGAGTGCTGGGGGTTTATTTACTGGATGGAATAGTAATCTTTGGTCTTTTAAACAAGAAATTAAGCAGACCCACTGTCTTCATGTTGCGTTGGAATGTAGAAAAAGCAAAGTGTTATAATTCTTTTCTAATGTGTATGGACCTAATACTAGAATTGAGAGGAAGACCTTATGGAGTGAAGGGATGGAGTTTTACAATTTGTCTTATGGACCTTGGGTAATTGGTGGTGATTTCAACGTTACTAGATTTGATTATGAGAGAAGCAATAGTAAGGGAAACCACTTGGGAGATATGGAAGACTTTAGGATGTTTGTCAATGACTGTGCCCTGATCGACCTTCCCTTGAATAATAGAAGGTACACCTGGAGTGATCGGAGGAATCCACCTACCCTAGTTAAGTTAGATCGTTTCTTCATCAATACATCCTTTGAAGATTTACATCCTCTTACTTCTCAGAAGGGTTTATCCTCGATTATATCGGATCACTGCCCTATTTTGCTGGATACTGGAGACTTGGTCAATACAAAAGTTTTTTTCAGATTTGAAAAGTTGTGGTGTCTGGAAAACAATTTTGATGAAATGCTTGTGGGTAAATGGGATGGTTTTGGTGATCGTGGCGATGCTGCCAGCAACTTATGTAGGAAATTGAAGATGTTACGTAAATTCTTGATTAAATGGAGAAAAGAGGTGTTTGGCAATATCAAGATCAAAAAAGCAGCGCTTGAAAAAGAAATCCTGGAATTCAACATTCTGGAAGAGAGAGGATTTTTGAATGAAGAAGAGAAGTCTGTGCTTTTGAAGAAAGAAAAGGAACTGTTGAAGGTGATCGATCAAGATGAGATTTATTGGAATCAAAGATCTAGAACTCAATGGCTCAAAGAAGGAGATAGCAATACAAGTTACTTTCATAGAATTGCTAATGGAAGACACAGAACAAATATGATCAGTAGTATTTGGAAAGATGGTGAAGAAATTAGGGACCAGAATACACTTAGCGAAATTTTCACTGAGTTTTATAAAAGCATTTTTGCGGAGAGGATTGAAAACAGATGCATGATGGACTGGAGCAAACTTTATCCTTCTGATATTAAACTTGATGATCTTGAAAACGCTTTTACAGAGGAAGAGATTTTGTCTGCTCTTGATGAGATGCCTGGTGACAAGGCGCCAGGGCCTGATGGGTTTCCTAACTTCTTTATCAAAAGATATTGGAAAATGGTGAGAAAGGATATTTTAAGACTGTTTGAAGAACTGTATGATGGCTCTATTAGACTTGAGCAGTTGAGCTACGCAAATGTTGTTTTGATACCTAAGAAAGAAGGAAATGTTACGGCGGCAGATTTCCGACCTATTAGTCTCTTAAATACCACTTTTAAATTAATCATGAAGGTGTTGGCGAATAGGTTGAAAAAGAAGTTGGATGATTTAATTGACCACTCTCAAACGGCTTTCATTAGAGGCAGATTTATTTTGGATGGTGCTGTTCTGGTTCAGGAGGTAATCTCATATTGCGACATGTATAATGTCCCATGTGCTATCATCAAACTGGACTTTGCTAAGGCTTTTGACATAGTGGATTGGAGATTCTTAATTGACATTCTTACTGCAAGGGGCTTTCCTATGAGGTGGATTAACTGGATTCTTATGATCTTGACTTCGAGCAGATCCAACATTTGTGTGAATGGTATTGCTGGTAGTACTATCTATTCGAAGAGGGGTTTAAGGCAAGGGGATCCTTTATCCCCCCTCCTCTTTGACCTGGTGGCTGATGTTTTCTCTCGTATTTTGAAGGTTAGTTCTGCTAGTAGGATGTTACAGAGCTTTGGGGATGAGCATGTGGTAGGCGGTATCAATTCTTTACACTATGCAGATGACACTATCTTCTTTAGTAAACCTGATTGTAAATACATTGCTACACTCAAATTTTTGTTGTATGCTTTTGAGAGTTTATCAGGTTTGAAAATTAACTTTCATAAGAGCAGCGTCTACACTCTGGGTTGCAATGCTGAGCTGTTATAGAACTATGCAATGATGCTCAACTGCAAGGAGGACAACTTCCCTTTAAACTACCTGGGTATGTGCATTAGACCAAAGAAGCTTTTCAAAAAGGACTGGATCCATCTCATTGAGAAAGTTAATGTGAGGCTGGCTAGATGGAAAGGCCGATCCCTCTCTAGATCAGGCAGACTGGTGCTGGTAAACTCAGTTCTCTCCTCCTTGCCGCTTTACTGGCTCTCCTTTTTCAGGTGTCCGGGATGGGTCATAGACATGATTGATACATTGCGAAGGAATTTTTTCTGGATGGGTGAGAAGGAGACTAAGAAATTAAGTTGTCTCGTTTCTTGGGGGCAGGTTTGTAAAGCTAAAGATCAAGGTGGATTAGGTGTGCTTAATTTGAAAGGCATGAATGATGCACTTCTTTGCAAATGGTTGTGGTTGATGCTTGGCGAAAAGAAAGCCCTTTGGAAAGAATGGATTATAAATGATTACTATGGGGGTGTTTTTGACTGGAATAGGGACTGGTCACGCTGCTCTGTTTTCTGGAAAGGGGTTATGAGTTTTTCACAGTGGATTAATATTGGCACTAAAGTGGTGGTTCGTAATGGGTTTAACATATTATTCTGGCGTGACTCTTGGCTATTGCCTATACCATTGAAAGAGGAATTGAAGGAGCTATTTGAAATTGCATGTAACACACACTGTTCTGTTGGAGATATGTATAACTCTGAGGCTACTGATTTTAAGTGGAAACTATCATTCTGCCGACTTGTCTTTGGTGATGCTCTTCAACAACTTTGCCAGCTATATTTGTGGTTGGCGAATGTCCATTTAACTGAAGGAAAAGATGAGTTTGTGTGGATGGGTGATGATAGTAAGGAGGTGTTTCGGGTTAGAAGTGTTTATAAACTGATTACCTTTTCGGGTTGTAGAAGACTGGAGTTTGATCGAATGTGGAAGACAAAGAAGGTGCCGCTGAAAGTTAAGATTCATATGTGGATTGTGCTTCATGATCGACTGAATATCGGTTGCAGACTAAGGCGTAAGGGTTTTTTTGTCTATACCGGTTGCGCTTTTTGTGATGAAGCTGATGAAGACTACAAACATGTTTTCTGGAGATGTGATTTTGCGTTTTATGTATGGACGAAGTGTATCATGTACCTTGATTTAAACTTAGGTTGGAGGGACTCAATCAAAGACCAGCAACATTTTTGGTTAACCTTTTTACCAAATTTAGACAACACACATAAAAAGAGTCTTTTTATTCTACTTAACTTCGCTTATACTTGGATATTATGGCATGAGAGAAACTCTAGAAAGTTCAAATTCAAGATGAAATCGCCTGATAAAACTGTCTTCATCATTCTTAAATATGTTTTATTGTGGGCAGGGATGGACAAGGAGAAGTTTGTAGACACCATCGCTGCACGAGTTCATGACCGCAAATGCAGGCGCATTAGTGGTTAGCTTCATGTTGCTGTTTATGTATGATGCTTCTTATGTTTAAGTTTACTTATGTACCTGCTGCGTCAGGCTATGATGATTGTCTTTTTGTTGCTGGCTTGTAAATGATGTACATATACTATGTTTCCTGTACTGTACTGAACTCTATATATATGGTATCTCTAGGCGTGAATCATTAGATTCACTACCTTTTGCTGTCAAAAAAGATTAGCAATGTACCTAACTCATATATCTGCACTTCATGTCAGTTAGGGAATAATCATAAATTACCATTTCCTCCATCTCAAATTGAATATATTAAGCCACTGTAACTTATTGGATTTGACTTGTGGGGTCCTGCACCCACACACTCACACTATAGATATAAGTATTACATATCCTTGGTAGATGCTTGTAACAACCCACATTTTACGTATCAGAGGATCATAAAATATTTTTATTTAACTCCCCGAGGGTTGAATCATTCTCATATTTTGATATGTTGTATATGGCGATGTGAGACATGTCCATCAACTTCAAGAGGCCAAGGTGTTTTCTAAGATGGATTTGGCGATGGGATCCACCAGTTGAGGGTGGCAAAGAATAGTGTGCCGAAGACTGCTTTCAGGACACCATTTGGGTTTTTCGAATGGTTGGTAATGCCATTTGGGTTGACTAACGCGCCAACATATTTTATGGATCTTATGAATAGGGTTTTCAGATATCAGTTGAACGAGTTCGTGCTTGATAATCTGGTTTACTCTCAGAATGAGGAAGAACATGAGACGTGCTTGCGAGTTGTTTTGGAAATCTTGCGAAAGCATCAGTTGAGAGCCAAGTTTTCGAAGTGTCACTTCTGGAAGAGCGAAGTGAGGTTCTTAGGCCATGTTGTTTCTTAAAATGGAATAGCGGATGACCCTACTAAAGTGGTAGTAATCCGAGACTGTGAGAGACCTAGGAATGCGACGGATGTATGGAGTTCCCTTGGGTTGGCGGGATGTTATCATCGTTTTATAAAGGATTTCTTCAAGGTAGCTTCACCATTAAAAGGATTGACGAAGAATAATCAAGTGTTCACGTGGGATGCGAAGTTTGAGCAAATTTTCGGAAACTGACGAGTGCTCCTATTTTGACCATTCCAAGTGGGAATGAAGAGATGGTGGTATACATCGATGCATGCGGTACTGGACTTAGAGCAGTGTTAATACAGAAGGATAAAGTTGTGGCCTACGCGAGTCTACAGCTGAAGCCGCATGAAAGGAATTATCCAACTCATAATTTGGAGTTGGCAGCGATCGTGTTTGCTCTGAAGATGTGTAGACGTTTCCTGTTGGGAGTTTGATTCAAGTTGTTTATGGATCACAAGTCATTGAAGTGTCTTTTCTCCTAAAAGGATTTGAATCTTCAGCAGCAACGATGGTTAGAATTTCTGGCATCGTATGATTTTGGTATAGCCTATACTCATGGTAAAGGTAACACGGTAGCAGATGCGTTGAATCGAAGACACGCAAGTTTGGTAGCAATGTTTTCGGAATGGAAGCACCTCGAGTACTTTACAGGATTTGATTTTAGACCACGGTATGAGTTGGAACCTGAAATGTTGGCAATCTTATCGATAAGACCTACTCTCATCGAAAGGTTTGGCGAGGGTCAAAAGTGCGATGCAAAGATTGTCAAGATTATATAGAAGTTAGAACCAGAGGATAAAAAGTTCGAGGTCGATCGAGAAGGTTGGCTTCGGAAGCAAGGACGACTGGTTGTTCCTGATATCGAATGATTGAGAGATGAAGTTCTGAGGGAATGTTATCACTTGAAGTTGATGATTCATCCTGGTGGTAATAAGATGTATCAGGACATTAAGCAAGCCTACTAATGGGAAGGGATGAAAAGGGATATTGGAAAGTTCATTTCCAAGTGTATGAACTGTCAGTTGGTGAAATCTGAAAGAAGAAGCCGAGTGGATTGCTTCAGCCATTGGAAGTTCCTACTTGGAAATGACAACAAATATCGATGGATTTTATCGATGGACTACCTAGAACCAAGGCAGGATATGAAGGAATTTGGATCATCGTGGATCGCTTTACCAAAAGTGCAAGATTTATTCCTGTTAAGTCGACTAGGACGACATCGAAGTTGGCTGAGCTTTGTATTAAATGGATAGTTTGATTCCATGGTATCCCAAAGAGCATAGTAAGTGATCGAGATTCCTTGTTTATGAGTGGATTTTGGAAGAGCTTGCAAGAGACTTTGGGAAACGAGTTGTGTTTGAGTACAACTAAACTAATGGTCAAACCGAGAGGGTTAACCGAGTTTTGGAAGATCTCATAAGAGCGTGTCTATTGGACTTCGGGGGATCATGGGAAGACCATCTACATCTAGTTTAGTTTTCTTATAATAATAGCTACCAGTCGAGCATTGGGACGGCACCATACGGGTCGTTTTATGGTAGACCATGTAATTCTCCGGCATGTTAGTTAGAAACTGGAGATAAGTTGGTACTTGGGCCAGAAATGATAAGAGAGACATCGGATTGCATCGAGATCATTCGGCAATGAATGAAGGCAGCCCAAGACCATTAAAAGAGCTATTCCGATAAGCATCGTAAGGATTTGGAATTTGATGTGGGTGATATGGTTTTCGTGAAGATTTCACCGTTGAAGAATGTTCTTCGGTACGGAAGCAAAGGAAACTTAGATCCAAGATATATTGGAACGTTTCCAATAGTCGAACGAATTGGAAAGCTTGCATATAGATTGGAGTCACCCAAGAAGATGTCTAGTGTGCATAATGTTTTACATGTGTCGTTTCTATGGAAGTGTGTGCATGATTCAAATATGGTAGTGTCTCCAGAACAGTACGAAGACCTAGAATTCGAGACTGTAGTAACAAGGCCTCATAAGCCGCTTCGCATTGTGGAGAATGACACGAAATAAGTTAGGAGGAAGACGGTTAAGCTAGTCAAGGTGAAATGGAGTGAGGATGATGACGATTGTACGTGGGAGACAGAAGAGAGTATGAAGACGACCCATCTAGAACTCTTCGTTGGTGTGACCCATTGATATTGTGTCACCTTACATCATTGTAACTTGCACTATTGTTGTTAGAATTCTGCGTGCTAGGATAAGGCTATGGATGCATGGCTTGATGAATGCGAGTTTGAATGGTAAATTGGTTGTTCATGGATGATAGGCATGTAGAGTTGTTTTGGTTGGTTGTGTTTGCTATGATTTCGGGGGCGAAATTCCAAAAAAGGGAGAATGTAACAACCCGCATTTTACGTATCGGAGGATCGTAAAATATTTTTATTAATTCCTTGACGGTTGGATCATTTTCATATTTTGATATGTTGTCTATGGGGATGTGAGACATGTCCATAATTTTTACCAATTTTATTTGTGACCATTTTCCCCTATTAGTTTTGTACAAGGCATAACTTTTTACTGTGATCGAATCAATTGCTGAAATCGATTTCATTGGTAAGGAAATGGTGTTGTCAATACTGTAGAATGGTCACATTAAAGATTTGGTTCAACGATTTGGGAGGAGTCGCTGTTTTAGTGTTTCACAATTTCTGTTCAGGTTTTGTAAGCCATTGATGGGCTTGTTTGGGGAGGCCCATTAGTGGGCTAGTGTGAGGCTATAAGTAGGAGGTTACAGGCATGGAGAAATAGTCTACTTTCTTTATTCTCTCATTTGGTTGAGCTTGTGATCCTTCTTGTTCAATCAAATACACCTTTCCACAATTAAAATCAAGATCTAAGGAAGAAGATTGAAGATCTACATCAATCAAAGCTAGATCTACATCAAGTGAAGGAAGATCGCATCAAATCAAGAGGTTTGAAGAGATTTCTTCGTTGTTCGGATCGAGAATTTAGTATTTTCAAGTTAGTTCGAAGGATTGGTGAGTGATAAGCATCTATCGCATAGATTCAATCAAGTATATGGGTTGTTTGATCTTATTTTCATCATTTTAAGTTGTTTTCACTAAGGTCCACATCATGGTAAGTACAATTTCATTTGAATCACCATAGGATCTAATCTAGCAACTTAAATCAGTAATTCTTATGTTAATTCATATGTTTGTGCAAGTTTAGATCCATTGTTTAGTTTATTCTTTGATTTATCATGATTTGGTGAATTTTATATGATTATTGATGACTAATTGTCATTTAAGTATTGTTGATGGTTCCATAAAGCGTCGATGGTTGAGTTGGATGATTTGGATGACTTATTTGAATCGATGTGGTCGTTTGGTGGTGATTTGGTCAAGATTGGAGCTATTTTAGTCAGATCTGGAGTCAGGTCGTCCGGATATAGGTCACGTTATTGACTTGTTCTTCAAGACATGGCGGGTCGCTGGAGCGTTGAAGTGCTTTGGGTCATGGGCTTGTTAGGTCGGGTCGTAGTGTGTCAGGTCGAACAGAGCATGGTGAAGCAGATCGTTCTGAGGTGGTGGAAGCAGGCCGTTATTTTTTGGAAAGGCGGGTCGTTTCGCATTCGAAGGGTTAGATCATTGAGCCTCTGAACGAGTTAGGTCGTGGAGATTCAAAAAAAGGGGGTTAGGTTGTTGGGCTTGTGTAAGAGTCAGATCGTTGGAAACCCGATAGGTCTGGCCGTGGCTAAGGAGGAGGTTGGGTCGTTAGTGTGATGGCCAAATGGGTCGAGTGGATTTATGTCGTTCGGATGACCTAAAGGGGTCAAACGACCTGAGTAAGATGAACCAGAAATTGATGTTATTTTGGTTCGGGAATGAATGTGACTTCGTAGTGAATTCAATTAAGAATGTTCAAAGTGTTGTGATATGTTCGTTAATTGCCGTAATGCAACGAATGTGAAGACGTCTTAAGGTAGTGAGTTCATGGATAATGGTTGCTCGTGAAGTTGCTTGAGCTTATGGATAGTCATCGGGTTGGATGACTAGAGGTATTGAAGGTCGAGAGATTATCATTGTCGTAGGTTCTAGCAAATTCAAAGTAGGGGTACAACGGGAGAACCCAAAGACTAGAAGTGGATGGTCGAGTACTCTAGGCAGTCATGATAGGCCTAGAGAAACAAGTCATGATGGCGTATGGAGTTTTACTAGACCCGGGGTTTACCATTATCCCTTGATGGATGGCAAGGCTGCCGATCATACGATTAACAATGGTTTCAAAGCAGGAATGGCGGTGATAGCCAGAGTCATGGATGAATGATTATTTTCTTGTACCGTCTCGTGTAGATTATTTGACGTCGAAGGAAATATCTCTTGCGTGCTTGTCTAATGTTTGTGTTAACCAGCCTTTTGGTCCGGTTCTCAAGTACGCAAAGCACGCTCGACTCAACATATCGCGTGAAGCCAAAGCTAAGAATGTCGCCAAGAAGTGGAAGAAATGAGCCAATAAGGGATCATGTCGACAGGAACCTCACCACTCCTCTAAAATATCGCCAAACCAGTACCTCGAACCCCAGAAAGTCACAAGTCCCGACCTCGACTACTCTTGCCCATTTCACCATTCTTTGTACCCATCGATGTATGAATTTCATACCCCTAGGGGTACAAATTTCTAGACGAGCACACCACGGGGTACGAGATTCTGGTGGCCGACTATAGGGGATACGAGATTCTTGGTGTGGTCCCTTATTTCTACCTACTCCCACCTGACCATCCACTATAAATACCCCTTGACCTCACACTTTAAAAGGGTTGAAATTTGGTGATTTGACACCTCTAGAGAGCCCCAAGTCGCCTCTTTAATGACATCCATGCTTTGAGGAAGAAGAAGGGCAAAAGTATCTTTTTCCCAATACTTTGCATATGACTTCATATAACTTAGAGATGAATGTAAAGAGATGTCATGAGATAGTCTCGGCCTTGTAACTCTTTGTTATTAATAATATTCCAATTACTCTTCCAAAGTGGACATAAGTCCCTCGCGAGGCCGAACCACTATAAATCTCTTGTGTTATTTACTGCTTTTCACACTTATTTTCCGGCCTAAACTATAATTCGTAAGTAATTGGAATCTTGGGTGTTTACGACATATTTTTCCATCAACATTTTGGTGATTTCACCGAGAAAACTCGGATTCGCTTATTTGTCGCACATTACCGTCTCGACTCCGACGAGCTTTAGGTTTCTCTAATAACCTACCGCCGAATCCGCTTACAATGGTAAAATGACCAAAGAATGTGATGATTGGCTCTTCTACCACAGTCGAAGCCGGAACATCCCAACAGCCTCAGTTGACGGATACCCCGACCACTACTAAAACCCTTCCTCCTATGGACCTCGAAGCTCCAGCGACACAGGCGCAGATCCGCGTGCTTAGTGAAAAATATGAGAACACGGCTGTCGAACTCAATCAGGCGTTGAGAAATAACATCGACCTTATACGCCAACTTCAAGAAAGTCAACGCATTGTCGCTCGACTTTAGCTCGCTCAGAACAACGCCCGATCTCGACGCACTATCTCGGAAACCTCCTCTTCCGAGTCAAAAGGACCACACCAAAGGAGATTTAGTCTCATCAACAACATCGCTTTCCCCTCCAATGCCCCGGCTAACGACAACGACAACAGCCACGCCAATGACAATGGAAACAGAAACGGCGACCGAACTACAGTCACTTATAGCTAGGGGGCACAGTATCGAGACCGCTCCCGATTTGTTACCAATGATGAATCGGGTCCGAGCAACCGACCCCCTCCTCATCGTAACCCGACTGCCTCCATCCAGGATCAGGGACCTACTCTCCCAACGGCCCGTGCTTTTCAAGAACAAGACGCGCATCAACCCGCTCAGCCTCAGCGTCCATACCAAAACCCGATCATAGATGTTGAGGATGTGGAAAAAGACGACTAGGATGCACATCATAAAAGGCGAGGATGTGGAAAAAGACGACTAGGATGAGCGTCATAGAAGGCGACCGCGGAACATGACTCCCGAGGTCCGACAAAACCATGGATCCCACCAGCGGATCTGCATCCGACATATCTCCCCAACATGGTTCGATGGTGATATCCATTAAAAATTACTCACGTTCTGATGGATCGAGCAATAAAACAAATATGGTTTAGTTGATCTAGTTGATTATGGGTCAGTCGTGACTGATTAAAGAATGGGTCGGTCTAAATAGCTACAAGTGGGCTGGTCTCAACTCCATAGCAATGGGTCAGTTCTGCTTCTGGAGCCAACGGGTCGGTCTAATCTCCAAAGTAACAGGTCGGCTTCAAGTCTATAATAGCGGGTCAGTCAGGTCCATATAGAAGCGGTCGACATTAAAATGCACACACGGGTTGGCCTCAAATGCATAACAATGGGTTGGCCGAATCTGAAAGCAAGTTACGATTTGGTCAGGACAACTTTAATTGGGTCGGTCGGTTCTAACTCCGGTCGGTCGGCCTTAACTCCGGTCGGTCGGTCTGAAGTGACAAATAGAAACAGCTGGTGACAACTGGCAGTAGCATTATCGTAAATAACTTTGGGGCCGACCCAAAATCTGCACACTATATCTTGACCATTCCTCACAGCAATAAATAGGGGATGAGCTCCACATTAATGGGGACGGAATTTCATGATCCCAAAGGGCTGCCTAACGAATTCTTCAACCATTTCAAGTGTTTCTAACATGTCCAATCAGTCTCAACCAAAGATCTAACATGGAATCTATCATCAAATCATGGAAATCCACTCAAGAGTTTGAAGTATCATAAATCCACTTCTCAAATTGCTATAATTAGAGAATTCTCCCTTTTTCTTTGGCCTTTTGGATTTAATCAAGAGAAGAGTATGTGAGGATGAAAACTAATGTAATGAGAGAATTTCTAAGCCTTGTAAATTCATATATGATAATGGAAATCTCCTTTAAAGTGGATGTAGATATCTCCTAGATCGAACCACTATAAAATCTTAGTGTCTTTTCCTTTTTATTGGGATTGTGGTCTCATTCCTTACCGATTGGTGAAGTGCCTTTGTGGCATCTATGGTGTTTAAGCAAATTTCAGTTTAAACATTTGGCGCCCACGATGGGGACCATTAGCATTTCCTCTTTCTAAGTCATTCGTAAAAGTGAAGGTTAGAGCTCGTTCCTACATAGATTTTCCAAATCTAGAGTCCGAGCTATTCAACAAGTTTTTCACAAGTTTATGACCTTGTCCAAGCTATGGGTATACTACCAAAGAATAAAGCTAGCAAGACCGTCGAAGAGACTGACTACCTCACCAACAATACCAATAATGATACACCGCCCACCAACCGCTTTGAAGTTGGCGAATCTTCGAGAGATGGAGTGGCTGTAACAAGGAAGGAGTTGGATGAAGTTGTTGCAGGTCTAATAAGTCAAAAGGACATCATGAACAATGCTATGCTGAAAAAGCTAGAATCCATATTCGCTATGCAAGCTGCAACAGCAAAAGTCACCATGAATTCTGCCCATGCTAAATCTACTCAAACCAATCTTACGGAAAATACGAGTTCTTCATCTTCAAATCCAAATCGAGAAGATTCTGTCCAGCAGGTCACAGATCCTAATCATAAGGTGGCAAAACCATCTACTCGCAACCACTCTGATGAAGCAACTTCTCAACAAGTGCTTGGTTCCACCAAAGGGGCACCTCCTCAAGTGAGAGGCATAGGGCCCTGGAATCCAAACCATGACCATTTTCTTAGGCAGACATTCGGCAAGGAGGATGGCGTCTGCCCCGTGGACCAGTACAATGAGGAGGAGCGCATATCGGAAATGGTCCGCAAGATCATGGATAAAAGCTTGAAAAAGTAGGACGATGAGAAGGAGTGGGGGTTTGCTCCAACGAAGACCCCACTCACGGAGAGGATCAAGATGGCTCCATATCCAAAGAAGTTCAAACCTCCAATGGTACAAGCCTATAATATGGCTGGTGATCCCAATGTGTTCCTGTTCAAGAATGATCAACACATGGATGGGGTGCATGCCACGGATGAGCTGAAGTTTCTTTACTTCCCAACTTATCTTGAAGGGGTGGCTTCTCTTTGGTTCACGAAGTTGCCGCCAAAGTCTATGGACGACTTCCCTACCTTGGCCAAGTTATTCAGAGAGGAGTTTAGGCTCCAAGCCATCAAGGTGCAGGATGTCATGGAGTTGAACGAGATTGAGAAAGACCTGGAGAATCCATCAAGGCTTTCCTTACTCGCTTCATTGCGGCTGCATCCGAAGTTGGAAATCATGAACCCCGCCTAGTTCTCATGGCTTTGAAGGGAGCCATATGCAAAAATACCAAGTTTGGGCGATGGATCAAAAAGAAGAAGCCAACTACACTCGAGAAACTATTCGATAAAGCTGAAGAATACATGAGTGTTGATGAAGATTTGACCTATGCCCTAAACATTCCTGAAAGTGGTGCACAAACTTAGAAGAAGGATGTTAATGTGCAGAATGGACAAAAGAATTGTGGTGGTCAAAGAAGGGGCAATGATGGAAAGGATAATCGAGCTAACAAGGAACTCTGCTTCTTTAAGAATTCCAAGCTGACCCCTCTCAATGACACCGTGGAAAATATCTTCATGACAACTAAGGGTATCGAGGAATATACGATGCTAGGGAAGGTAAAAGTCAGTGATGCTGCAATCAAATCAGGTAGGTTCTTTAGGTTCCACAACCAACCAGGCCATAATACGAATGAATGCAGACATCTAAAGGGCCTAATCGAGGAATTAATAAGGAAGAATAGACTCCAGCAATATATGAAAAACACGCAAAATACTCAAGCCGCCCAAGGACAAGGAACATATACAGGATAGCCTAGACAAAGCGAGAGTGCTCCAGCTGTTGTTATTCCAAGATCGATTATCAACACAATTTCGGGAGGATCCCACCCAACCAGAAGAAGCTGAGGGGACATCGTGAAATATACTGAAGAGATGAAAAGCCTTACTAATGAAGAAGTACTCATGGTCGTGAACAATGCCTCTCCTGCCAAAATACCAAAGACTTCATGGGATGATGTTGTGTTTAGGGATAGAGACTTAGAAGGATTGCTAACACCAACGGTTGATCCCATGGTTGTTACCATTAGTCTAGGTCCAACCATAATAAGAAGGGTCTTGGTTTACAGTAGGGCATCTGTCAATGTTCTTTTCATTAATGCATTCGACAAGATGAATCTTTCTATGGATGATGTGAGAGCTTGCCAAAACAGGATCCATGTTTTCACGGGGCAACCCATTCGGACCGATTGGCGTCATCAACTTGCTCATCGAACTCGGAGAAGGAAAACATAAGGATTCCTAAAGCAAGATTTTGTCATAGTCGATGAGCTTTCAGCCTACAACGCCTTCCATGGGAGACCATCTCTAGCCGCATTTAAAATAGCATTGGCTCTATGGTTTTTGACCATGAAATTCCCTACCGAAAATGGAGTCGGTGTGATTAAGGGTGACCAGAAGGTAGCGAGAGAGTGCTACATGGAAGAGTTGGTTAAGGCTAGGAAGAAAGAAACAAAGAAGAATGCGGAGGCCCCACTCCCACTCGTGAATCCCCCTTATAGTAATTAGGATGGGGCCCTCACATTGGCGAGCACAGTTGAGCTCAGAAGGAAATGGACCCTAGAAAAGCCGGTGTGGGGGAAAACAGAGCGGCGCCAGCTAAAGCCACAATCTCAATCCCAGTGCACGATGAGGATCCTAACAAAGTACTAAAAACAGGTTCTCTGGTGGACTAAAGTTGCAGAGAGAATTAATCTTGTTTTTAAAAGCAAATTAGTTGTTTTCACTTGGACACATTCTGACATGTGTGGAATTTCATGTGATGTAAAAGTGCATAAATTGAATGTTAATCCAAGGGTAACTCCAACAAAGCAAAAGGGACGAATTCAATGACTTGAAAGATCTATAGCATTAAAAGAAGAAGTGGGTAGGTTGTTCAAGAGTAACTTTGTACGTGAATCCACATATCCTGATTGGGTTTCCAATCCTATCACTGTTAAAAAGTCTAACGACAAATGGAGAGTATGCATAGATTATTCAGACCTCAATAAGGCGTGTGATAAAGAAATTTTCCCATTGCCCAGAATTGATTAACTTGTTGATGCAACAGCGGGGCATGAACTATTATCCTTCATGGACGTGTACTCCAGATATAATCAGATTATTATGCATAAGTCGAATGAGGAAAATATGAGTTTCATAACAGCAAGAGGCCTGTATTGCTACAAAGTCATGCCGTTTGGACAGAAAAATGCAGGAGCAACATACCAGCGCCTTATCAATTCCATGTTTAAATCCTAGATTGAGAACACAATGGAAGTTTTTGTAGATGATATGCTGGTGAAATCATAGAAAGCTAAGGATCATCTTGAAAATCTGGCTGGAATACTTCATATCCTCAGAAAAAATGGAATGAAGCTAAATCCGCTTAAATGTTCATTTGGAGTTACATCGGGGAAGTTTCTTGGATTCATAGTCAACGCCAGAGGCATTGAAGCAAATCCTTCTCAAGTCACTGCCTTGTGGGAGATGCGCGCTCCAAGGACAAAGAAAGAGCTTCAACGCCTAAATGGAAATGTGGTTGCGCTTAACCGATTCATTTCAAAGGCTACGGATTAGCGCATTCCACTCTTCGATGCTTTGAAGAAAGGAAAGAAAGATTTCCAGTGGACTCCTGAATGCCAAACAACCTTCAAAGAGTTGATCAAGCACATGGAGTCACTGCTAATACTGACAAAGCCTAGAGATGGAGAGGAACTGTTCATATATCTAGTTGTCTCATCTTATGCATTAAGCGCTGCACTTGTCCAGGAAGATGCCAAGGTCCAATGGCTAGTTTTCTATATCAGTAAAAGGCTTGCTGGGGCAGAATTAAACTAACCTAAATTGGAAAATCTTGCATATTGTCTTTATATTGCGTCAAAGAAGCTTAAGTCATACTTCCAAGCCCATCCTATAAAGGTTCTCACTGACCAATCGCTAAGACAAATTCTCCAGAAACTTCGGGGAGACTATTAAAGTGGAACATAGAGCTCAGCCAATATGACATCACTTATCATCCTCGAAGAGCTATTAATGGGTAGGCCTTAACGGATTTTATTGCCGAATTCACAGATATGGGGGGAGGAATCAGAAGAACCAATAGAGGCGATGGCTAGTTGGAAACTATTCATTGATGGATCTAGGAATGATTATTGTTCAGTGGTAGGAATAGTCCTGGAAACTTCTGAAGGACACTCCTTATGCTACGCCTTAAGGTTGGAATTCCCATCAACCTATAATGAAGCTGAATATGAAGCGTTAATTGTAGTGCTAAAATTGGCAAAAGAATTGAATCTGAAAACCTTACAAGTTCTCAATGACTCACAGCTGGTAGTATGTCAAGTCCGAAAGGAATTCCAGACCAAGCTCGGAAACCTTCCTTCTTTTCTTACCAAAACTTTGGAACTTCTTAACAATCTTGACTATTACACTATATCTCATATTCCTAGGGAAGAAAATTCAAAGGCAGATTCTCTAGCCAAGTATTCCAGATTCTCATATGCATATTTGCTATGTTTGATACCCATTCAAGTCCTTTCGACTCCCGCTATTGAAGAGGCAGATGTTGACTGGATTATCGAGGCTATTGAAGAGCCTCTATCCTGGATAACCACAATCAAGGAATACATCCTTATTGGAAAACTTCCAGAGGAGCCAAAAAAGCGACAGAAAGTATTACGTAAGGCTCCATTGTACCTTATCCAGGATGGAAGGTTATATAGACAAGGTTTCTCTATGCCACTGCTATGATGTGTGACTAAAGAAGAGTCCAGAGCATTCTTGGTGGAATTACATGAGGGAGAATGCGGAGGTCACACAGGTGGTTAAACGCTATCCAAGAAAATTCTACGATACGGCTACTTCTGGCCCGATGTGAACCTGGATGCAATGACCTATGCTAAGAAAAGTGATAGATGCCAAAAATTTGCGAAGATTCCAAGAGCACCTCCCATAGAATTGATCAGATGGTTAGTCCATAGCCATTTGTTGTTTGGGGCACAGGTTTGATCGCAACGTTGCGTACAACTAAGTCGAGTATGAAGTATGTAATCGTGGCTATTGACTATTTCACTAAATGGTCCAAAGCCGAACCGTTAACTACTATTACTTCAAAAAAGGTAATCAACTTTGTCTTAAAGAACATTATCAGCCGATTCGGGATACCTTAGAAGATAATCACCGATAACAGAACTCAATTCGAGAGCGGTGAATTCTTAGATTTCTATGCTAAATACAAGATTAAGAAGAGTTTTGCAATCGTTGCTCATCCACAAGCCAATGGATAAGTTGAAGCAATCAACAAAATTTTGAAGTCTTCCATTAAGAAGCATCTTGAAAAAGCTAAAGGTGGCTGGGTAAATGAGCTTCCTCTTGCACTATGGGCATATCGCACAATTCATAAAACTGCGACTGGGCACACTCCCTTCTCGCTTGCGTTTGGATCCGTGGCTATGATCCCGGTAGTGCTGGAAGTTCCCACTCACCAAAGAATCCACTTCAACCAAGAAGAGAATGGGAAGCTGCAGCTCGAAGCACTTGATTTACTTGAAGAAAAAAAGGAAAGAAGCAGAACTTAGAATCGCTGCACATCAGAGAAGGATAACCCGACACTTTAATGCTATAGTTAAATGGAGAACCTTCCAAGTTGGGGACCTTGTATTGAAGAGAATCATGACAGGAAACGGAGTATTTGGACCCAATTGGGAAGGACCGTATATGATTAGCCAAAAATTCTCAGATGGCACCTTCGAACTGAAAACGACGGACGGGATCTGACTTCCCAGAGCTTGGTATAGCATACACCTTCGGCACTACTTTGCTTAATATTTCTTTCATGCATCTTGAGAAGTTGTAAACATCATGCATTGTAAATACCATGTGACATTGTTACAAGCTTTGTACATATTGATGAAAGAAATCACTTTGCTTACCTAAATCTTACATTTGCAAATTCTTGTTTATAAGTTGCTAAAATACGATTTTGATTGCAGGTCCCCTAAAAGAACGTCGTCACATCTATAACCTAGTAAAGTCTGGTGACCACTGTGGCACGTCCCGATTGGGATAGCTCAAACGTCCATTGCTCGATGCTTAAAAACATCATTCGCAACAAGTACAAAGGTATGGAGCACAACGTTGAAAATAAGGGGCACCGGGAACTGAACGGTCAAGTGATGCAGTGTTCAGACTACAAATAAAGTTGTGAGTTTCACTGTAGGGGCACCTTCTTGAATGCAAGGTCCAGGACCCTAGTTCTAGAAAATCGCGATAAACCCGATAAATGAACTAGCGTCCGCCCTGTGAAACAATGCGACTCTAAACCAAAGGCCTCCCTGAGGGGAACCCATTCGATCATCATTGCCATTAATACAAGGCCCGATTATGACAAACACTGGGATTCTAAACCAAAGACCTCCCCAAGGGGATCCCAGTCGATCGTCAGTGCCATAATTACATGGACCGATTACGACAAACCCTGGGATTCTAAAGACCTCTTCAGAGGCATCCGATCAGATGCTGGGTCTTCCAAACTTAGTTATTAATGTTGGATCTTCCAAATCCAGTTACTCACGGACATTAAAGACCCCTTTGGGGGCATCCGATCATAAACCGGGTCTTCCAAATTCGATTAGTGACGGACCCAAAGACCTTTTCGAAGGCGTCCGACAAATTCTTCAAATGGCTGAATTATTCAGCCACAACGAATAACGGATTTACAAAGACCTTTTCGGAGGTGCTAAAAACAAGACCTCTCTAGTGGCATATGTTCAAACCTAATCTCCAAAGGGCCTAGATTGCCAGGTTAGCGAGAAACATGATTGAATGTATTAAAAATATAAGACCTCTCAAGCAGGGGCACAAAAACAAGTCCTCTCTGGCGGCATATGTTCAAACCTAATCTCCAAAGGGCCTGGATTGCCAGGTTATCGAGAAGCATGATTAAATGTACTAAAAATATAAGACCTCTCAAACAGGGGCATAAAAAATCCTTTCCATTAAAAGTTATGGGCTTGATCGACTAGATCGAAAACCCTTATATCATGAGAAAGCCAGGAAAATTCAAATGTGATGACCAGGAGATTCCAAATACAGTCGATCACGAATGTCACGCCTAACCTTTAAAATCTGTAATGAATTTTGGTACAGGGGCATTACCACCGCATTAAGGAAATTCAATAATGCTCACTTAAACATATAATAAACTCGTCACAACTTTACAAGACTTAACATTTATAAGGATTACTCTGACCGATAAACTAAATTTCCTTATAATAGCTAAGTCAAATTCGAGAGCTTTGATACAGTGACAAACACAAGAAGTCTCAAATACCTCCCTAGTCAAAATCAAGGAAAGTCAGTAAAATCGGTCAAGTAAATCCGAATACCAAGCATTGCAATAAGAAAATGACTTGTAATATGAAAAATTTGTGTTGTAAGTGTGAAAAGAAAACAGATGCGGAATGCAAAACAAGAAAGTACAGCAAGCAGAACACAGTTTCATTTCAACAACGCAGAGCCAGATCATAGAATCAAAAATCAAGTACAAAAGTATCAGACATGAATGTGTGTAGAGTAACAAGCATAAAGCAGTGAGGGAGGGCCGACACTCGCATATACAACCAGTCTGAATACAGTGAATAAAAGGAAATAGCATAAACAAGAAAGTCGAGTGTAATCGTTACTTTTTATTCTTCCTACCCTTGGAGCCGCTTGATCTTAAAGATAGTCTGGTCAATTAAGGAGGAGGAGTAAGGGCCGGAAGGTTTTCATCTTTGATTATGGGCCCTCTCGGACTTTCCTGAGAAGATAAAGTGATAACTCCTTTTCTCTCAACAGAACACTTCCCTTTTCTACGTTTCGAGGACGAGGCAGGCTCTGTTTTCCGCTCATTTGAATCTTCAGCATCCTTCCCTAGGGTTTCGTTGTTGTAGTCGAAACCATCATCACTTGGAATGTAATCGCCATCATCGTCCAAGTCGGCAATTACACCAATCTTAGTATCCTGTGACCCTGGGGCAAATGGAATTGACACCAAGGCTAAGTTAGTGATCATAGCCTCAGTCATTATAGCTGTAAAACCACCAGGAGGAGGATTTGGTGAGATTAAACCTAAGGTAGATGAACAATAAGTATCAAATGCAGTCGTTCCAGGTGAAGGGCACAGGTATTCTAGGTATAACATAGTTTGAACAATTTCAATTTTACCTGCGGCTGCAAGGCTTGCTTGAACTTCCCTGTTCTCATCAACCTCAAACCCGTCTGCATCATTGCCATCGTCATCCTCATCATCTTTGCCATGCTTCTAGGTGATATCCCCGTTGGCATTATGCTCCTTGGCAACCGTATCTTTTCTTTTAAGAGACGAAGGAGAGTTATTCGGCATTTGTGAACCAGAGGTTTCAACATTGGTAGGGAGCATAGAAGATATACATCTGTTGCATCCTGGGCTCGTTCCCCTAAAGATCCATCCCTGTTATTTAGAATGTTTTGTTCCCTCGTCAGCCGAACCTTCCCCACAGCTAAAGCTGCGCGAGACTCCTCGTCTAAGAGATCTTCAATAAGATCATTTTCACTACGCTCGCCCTCGTTAATCTCAAGTATTCGCTCCCAAACCATAGCCAAGGTAATTTCAAATTTATCTTCCAGATAGTACAGACTTCCTCGACTCATGACACTGTAAACGTAGAAATTGAACAAGGAAGTGTCTGCATCTAATTTAACCTTTTCAAGATCAGCTGCAGCCTTAAGTCTTTCCTATTCGAGATTTTTCTACGTTGCGGAAAGAGTTATGCTATGGAAAGAAATCTTTTCCTAAAGAATAGTGTTCTCTCGCTGATGGGCAGAAGAAGCATACCTTTCAATAACAGCAAAGACTCGAAAGATTCTCGGGCAGTCTGAGCCGCTTGTGCTTCCACTTTTGCAGCGGCAAGTTCCTCCTTAAGCTTCTTATTTTCACTTTCTAAGCTTAATGTTTCTACATCCCTTTGAGTATAAGAAGCATTAGTCTTTTCTTGTGACTTTATAAGTCTGATCAACTCAGATTTGTCATTCTCTAAAGTTGCAATCTAGTCTAGGGTTATACCATTAAATCTTTGAAGTTCGTGGGCAATGGCATACCACTCGCCTAATTGTTTCTCAGCATGATCCCTGATTTTGTCCATCTTAACTTCGAATTGAATTTTAGTTTTATCAAGCTGTGTGAACATACTACTTTTCAAGCCATCAAATTCCTGAAGAATATCCCGCTTGTCAGAAGGATATATATCCAAATTGAGACATGTCCCTCTCAAATTCCAGCCCAAGAAACGGTCAGCGAGGCCAAAATCGGCTGGTCCAGGAATATAACAAGGTCTGTTAATAATTACTTGGAGGTCAGTGGAAGTTGGAGTGATGGATGGAGAAGCCAGGGATACATATTCGCGAGTAGTTTGAATATCGGTCACTGGAAGCTTGTCTGACCTAGAGCGTTTATAGGAATCATCCCTGCCTTGGTGGTCTTTGCGTTTCTTTCTCTTTGGACTTTCTCCTGCCTTCTTCTCCTTCGCTGCAAACATTTCAAGATGCTCTTCCCTCCACCTTCTCTGGTCATCGGTCTTAGGAAGTTTCGGAGTTGGCCGGGATTGGTGGGAGGGTTGTATGTGTTGTGGGTGATCAGATCACTAAGAGTACCGCGAAGGACAGGAATTGTTTAGAAGATGTTTTGGATTTTGCTGACTTGACTTTTCATTGAAATCTTTCATAAACGAGGGCTTTGGCATTGTAATTGAACCTAAAAAATGAAACAAGACAAGAGTTCAGTATCATCAAATGCGGTGGCAAGTCTAGAAAATTAAATACAAAAAATTGTAAACTCATGGTATAAGAGAATGTTCATCAATATGTATTTAGTAACGAATCAATTTTCTCAGTCGGTTCTAAAGCAATTCCTAGGCTTGCAAGAAACTTTCTTGGTTTAGAAACGGGAGCTCCAAGTATACCAGCCCTTATAATTTTGGTTTGGGATTCAGTCGATTGGATGACAATGTCACCTTGAATCATATCTTTAGCTGAGATGATCTCGCTTAAGTCCTTAGAAGTATCTGAGGAACAATCCTTATGAGTAACTTGAATAATGGGATTCTCAGCAACTTTCCCGGTATCTGTGTTATCCTCAAATGTAACTTCAATATTCCCCACTAGTTTAGTCCCCTTCATCGGATCCGAAAGGGTTTTTAAAGAAGTTCTATCCTTCTCGGCTTCCTCAACTGCCTTCTCAACTTGTTCATTCTCATCCTTGTGATGTTCAAACTCCCCTTCTCTAATGGAGGTAAATTCTCATCCTTGTGTCAGAGCATCTCTTTAAAGGAGACTTCTGAGTAGGGCATTTTTTGGCAATCTCTCTCGTAAAGGCCAGATCTAATAATAGGTTTTGGGAAGGGTCAAGCAGATGATGTTGACGAAGTGACTGTTCCGTGATAAAAAACCTTCTACTTCTCTCTCCTTCAGCAACGGTGTTTAAAGCATCAAATAACTCTTGTCCAGAAGTGTCATTTGAGTCAGAGGAAGGAATTTCTGTAAAACAAAGAAGGAACTTAATACTCGGAACTTAAATACAAAAGCAAATAAAGGATATGTGGAAACATTTTTTCACCTCCTTCCATCCACCTTCCATAAAAGCTGCAAGGACATCATATAAAGCAGTAATGATCTGCGAATCCCTTAGCACTTTCCAACAGATCAGTGATAAGCTTTGGATATTTCCCCTCAACAAAAATGATCAATGATTGTCTTGCCTCTTTTTAAAAATAAACAAGGAGCAAATCTCTTGAAATGTAGGAGCGCGTTGTTTAACCCTCATGAAGAGTATGTAAAGACCGTTTAGAATGGCATAGCCATCAGGGTGTAACTGCATGGGGACAATCGCTAAGCACTTGAGAATTGTTTCTAAGAATGGATTAAAAGGAGGTACGCCTCCCATCGTTATCATATGTCTATTATTTGCGATATACCCTGGAGGCGGGTAATCGACAAATTCGTTCTTCTCACGGAATTTGGCCTTGGTTTCTTAAGTCTGAACTGAGCACACATATTTTTATATGAGCGTTCAGTAATTTATGATGGTTTTCTCTCATCAGGTACTTTAGTAAGAGGCTTCGGTACAGGGAATTTAGAACTAATGCCTGATCCAGAGATGTTAGTTGCAGCCATGTTAGTCACTTGGGTGGAAGTACCAGTTTGTATAGATTTTGACGCTTCTTCAGTATGTTGATGTGACTTTAATCTGGTATCCATTTCTACACAAATAGTTTGCTTGAAAAACAAATTACAGGACAAAAAAATAATGCAAAAGACACATTCCAAGAACATAGAGCATGGGGAGTTAGTTATTACAAACCCATGACGGGTCTGTCAGAACTGATCCTAAGTGGGTCGGTCAGAACTGATCCTGAGTGGGTCGGTCTGGATTAAACCAGAAAGGGGTCGACTCTAAACTAAGTTACACTAGTCGGTTCCAAACTAACACGTTCTGGTCGGCCTCAAATTAACTTACACTGGTCGGTCCTAAACCAACATGTCCTGGTCGGCCTTAAACTAGCATGCTCTAGTTGATCCTAAACCAGCACGTCCTGGTCGGCCTCAAACTAGCATGCTCTGGTCGGTTACAAAAAGAACCATGCTGGTCGGCCTCAATGGATTGTATTGAATTGAACTAGACCGACCCGACGGGTCGGTAGCAACTGAAGTGCTATGCTTTGCAATTTACAACAAATGCGATTAGTGCAACAAGTATATAGCATGAGCAAGTTGAAAACAAGACCATGACAATGAATTGAGTGTATGAACGTGAGCTATCTACATAGTCTCAACAACTCAAGCATTTCAATGAACACATTATGTGCATCATTATGAAATCAAAGTTTTATGGATTTTCTACAATTTAAGTTCATCATACACATCCTCAAATCCGTTTAAATCAATTCCTACTGCATTTCAAACTGTTATAATATCAAAGATTCACAATTCCAAACCCCAATTTACATCTCAATCCCCAAATAAACCAAATTTGAGCCCTAATGTAAGAATTACCGGGTTTAATACAAAATTCGAGAAACAAGGATACCTGCGTATGATCGGGCTTGGATCGCAGGATCTGGTAAGGGCTTAAGAGCTTTGGAGGAGTACAGTTTTGGGGATTTTGAATCTGAAACGCCAACTCAAGTTGATGCGAAGTGAAGTGTAGTTTGAATATGAACCGAATTGATGGATTAAATCATAGATACGAGGCGAGATGGATGAATTTACTTCTCGAAGAAGCTCACTAAAGGTGCTCGGTCGAAGTGGCAAGAAATGAGTAAGAGTTAAAGGGCGCAGAGGCATTATATAATGATTTGTGGGTCTTGGGCCGACTCAACCAAGCCGACCAGTTCGTAGAAAAGAAGAGCACTGATCCGAGAAATATAACATGCCCGTTCCATTTAATTGGTTCACGGCCGACTCATAATGTTAAATCCATTAGAACATAATGTATTTTAAATAGTTACTTCGAAGTTCATAATTTTTGCAAATAAAAAATTATAAACTCCGAGGGGCAAAATGTTATCCATTAAAAACTACTCATGTTCTGATGGATCGAGCAAATAAAACAAATATGGTTTAGTTGATCCAGTTTATTATGCTTCGGTCGTGATTGATTAAAGAATCGGTCGGTCTTGTTTGTCATAAAACGGGTCGATCTGAATAACTACAGGTGGGTCGGTCTCAACTCCATAGCAATGGGTCGGTTCTGCTTCAGGAGCCAACGGGTCGGTCTCGTCTGCAAAGTAACGGGTCGGTCTCGTCTACAAAGTAATTGGTCGGCTTCAAGTCTATAATAGCGGGTTGGTCAGGTCAAAACAGAAGCGGTCGGCATCAAACTGCACACATGGGTCGACCTCAAATGCAAAGCAATGGGTCGGCCGAATCTGAAAGCTAGTTACGGCTTGGTCAAGATGGATTTAATTGGGTCGGTCGGTTCTAACCTGGTCGGTTGGCCTTAACTCCGGTCGGTCAGTCTGAAGTGATAGATAAAAATAGTTGGCAACAGCTGGCGACAACTCGAAGTGGCATTGTCGTAAATAACTTTGGGGCCAACCCAAAACCTGCACACTATATCTTGACCATTCCTCACACCTATAAATAGGGGATGAGCTCCACATTAATAGGGACAGAATTTCTTGATCCCGAAGGGCTGCCCAAATAATTCTTCAACCATTTCAAGTGTTTCTAACATCTCCAATCAATCTCAACCAAAGATCTAACATGGAATCTATCATCAAATCACTGAAATCCACTCAAGAGTTTAAAGAATCATAAATCTACTTCTTAAATTGCTATAATTAGAGGATTCTCCCTTTTTCTTTGGCTTTTTGGATTTAATTAATAGAAGAGTTTGTGAGGATGAAAACTAATGTAATGAGAGAATGTATAAACCTTGTAAATTCATATGCAATAATGGAAATTTCCTTTAAAGTGGATGTAGATCTCTCCTAGATCGAATCACTATAAAATCTTAGTATCTTTTCCTTTTTATTGCGATTTTAGTCTCGTTCCTTACGGATTGGTGAAGTGCCCTTGTGGCATCTTTGGTGTTTAAGCAAATTTCAGTTTAAATAGATGGATCATGAGAGAAATGAGAGGTAATGCCAATGACTCATGGGAAACTCACCTAAGGCATAACCCCTTCACAAGATTCGTGAATGAAGCTGAATGGTCTCGACCTTCAGCATGCCCCGAATCCCACTTTACGATGGCACGACTGACCCATGTGCCTTTCTAAATCGCTACGAATGGCAAATGGATTCTAGCCGGGCTAATGACCCGATCAAGTGCAAATGTTTCTCGGTCTTCCTTTCAGGGACAACTTTACTCTGGTTCTCTTGCCTTCTGCTTTATTCTATCAACAACTTCGGCAACTAGCTACAGAATTTGTCAAGCCGTTCAGAATGCATGTGCCTACTCCGAAGAATGCCCTCACTCTATCTAGTCTATACCAAGGTCACGCCGAATCACTTAAGAGCTACCTCTCGTGATTTAATGTCACCCTTGCTGAGGTAGATGTCCTAGAGCCTCGTACCATGCTTTTCCATCTGGCAAAAGGATTCCTCCCTACTTCCGAATTCGGGTCTTGGATCGATAGAAAGCAACCCAAGAGTTTCAAAGCTTTCTGCGAAAAAGCCGGCCAATTCTTATGTCAAGAAGAAGTGAGGCGCAACTGAATCTCTTGGACCCACTCCTCCAACAACCCGCATGCTGATACCATCGACGACAACACCAAAGGAAAACTAGTTGGAGGACCTTTCGAAAAAGACAAGGGGCAAGGCCTTACAAACCAAAGCTAGGTAACGGCAGGCACGGTGGCCGTAACAACAACGAGGTCCCAGCGGACCCCAAGAGGCCCGGCCACTGTCAAGCTTACGATACCTACACCCCATTAAATAAAGATTTGGAGACGACTTACATGGAAACCTGCAACACACTCCCATATAAGAAATCGTACTCCAGAGAGTCTATTAAGCAAGAAAAGAATATTGGAAAGTACTATCGATACCACGACATGTATAGACACAACACCAATGAGTGTCGACGACTCAAGGACGCGATCGAAAATCTTATCCGCGAAAAATGCCTTGAGCAATATGTTCAAGAACCATTCCCTCCCGAGGCAAACTCAAATCCTTTGGCACTAGCACCTCTGGCACCCGCCAAAGAGGCCCCTGGTCCATCCAACCTGAGGCGGGGGGATTGTGATCAACACTATTTGTGGTGAACCATACGCCACTCACGACAACTTTTGAAAAATGGAAGAATACGTAAGTTCTATAAAGCACGCCACCTATGACGCCTGCTCCGCTCTAGACGAATCCGTCCCAGCCAAGCTTCTGAAATCTATGTGGGACGATGTCATCTTCCGCGAAAGATATTCTACGAGAATTGAGATCCCAATTACAGATCCTCTCGTTATCATAGCTCAAATTGGTGTTGCTTCCGTCCGAAGGGTATTGTTTGATTTGGGGAGCTCGGTCAACATCATTTTCAAAGCTGCCTACAATCAGATGAAGTTAGAAACAAAGGACTTAAAACTGTCCCGTGCCACGATCCACGACTTCAATTTATCTTCCAGTCATCCAGTAGGAATGATCGACTTAACTGTTGAACTTAGTGATGGGGACCAGAGTCGAGTCCGTGTCCTCACATTCGTGGTTATCGACATTGTGTCCCCTTACAATGTCTTCTTTGGACGTCCCTTCCTTACAAAATTTCGGATCCGCATGTCACGATGGTCCCTCCTAATGAAATTCCTAACGAAATATGGGATCGGAATGGTCAGAGGTGACCAAGAAAATGTTAGAAAATGGTCAGAAAGTGGAAGAACGCACGCAATAAAGACAAAGGCAAGGTTATGCCTCCGTCTTCTTGCGCCAGGACCATCTCTGCATAGCAATCAACGGTGTCTAGGCTTTGGATTAGACGCCACTGTCATCTTTCTGACGATCTTGATCCAAGGAAGGACGAAGAGCCCGAGTACGAAAGGGCTACTCCAGTGGAACCTACCATGGACGTTCTGATCAACCCCAAAGATCCATCAAGGGTATTGAAAATCAGGTTGCAACTCCACCCCGCAATAAAAGAAGATCTTTTGAATTTTCTAAGGGCTAATCTAGACGTGTTTGCTTGGACTCACTCAGACATGAGGGGCATTGATCCCGCAATTGCTTGCCACTATTTAAGGCTTGATCCCACGCTGCCTCCGGTCAAGCAGAAACGTCGCTTCTTGGGACCCAAAAGATCCAAATCACTCGAGAAGGAGGTAGGCATGATACTCAACAACAATTTCATCCACGAAGCCAATTATCCCGAATTGGTCTCCAACTCGGTTCTATTCAAAAAATTGAATGGCAAATGGCGAACCTGCATCGACTTCTCTGACTTAAACAAGGCATGCTCTAAGGACAAATTCCCACTTTCGAAGAACGACTGACTTGTTGATTCGACCGTTGGGTGCCAGCTATTATCTTTGATGGATGCCTATTCTGGCTACAATCAGATTCCAATGTGCCTTCGCAACCAAGATCATACCTCTTTCATAACCGATCTTGGACTTTACTGCTATCGTGTCATTCTCTTCGGTCTCAAGAATGCAGGAGCCACTTATCAACGAATGGTTAATCGCCTCTTTAAAAACCAAATTGGAAAATACATGGAGGTATACGTAGACGTTATACTCGTAAAATATAAAATATCGAGCAATCACGTCCAAGAACTCTCCAAAATGTTCGATGTCCTCCGCCAATAACAACATGAAGCTCAATCCTCTGATGTGCTCCTTCGGAGTCACCTTAGGAAAATTATTGGGTTTCATTGTCAACTTTTGAGGGATCAAAGCTAACCCCGAAAAAATCAAAGCTATTCGGGATATTCAAGTTCTTCAATACATCTAAGATGTCCAACGTTTAAATGGGAAGGTCACCGCTTTAAGTCGGTTCATATCTAAAGCCATCGAAAAGTGCTTTCTCTTCTTCGACTTGCTTTGGAATGGGAAGCATAACTTCAAATCGACTCCAGAGTGCGTCACCGCATTTGAGGACCTTCTGAATCACTTAGAGTATCCCCCTATCCTGTATTAACCCATAGACCATGAGGACTTATACATTTATTTGGTTGTTTTCGTGCAGGCAATCATCTCAACACTGGTACGTATCGAAGACCGTGTTCAACAACCTGTCTACTACATCAGAAAAAGATCAAGAGGAAGAACAAAAAAGAATTACCCGAAACTCGAGAAACTGGCCTACTGCCTATTAATCTCCTCCCTAAAGCTACAATGGTATTTCCAGTCTCATCCCATAAAAAATTACACTAACCAGCCACTGCGACTGGGCCTGCAATGACCAGAGGCTTCCGGGAGACTAGTAAAATGGAATATAGAGCTAAGTCAGTTTGAGATAACATTCATCCCCCATCGCACCATCCTCGGGCAGGCCGTCGTCGATTTCATAGTAGAGTTCACCACCCTTGAGGAGTCGCCTCTTGAATGTATCAAAGCTCCTAATCTCTGTTGAAACTATTTGTAGATGGGTCCTCCAATAGTAAATACTCCGGAGCCGAAGTAGTGCTCATCACCCCAGAAGAATGCTCGATATTCTATGCTTTAAAGCTAAACTTCCCTGCTACCAGAAACGATGCCGAATATGAAGCCTTAATAACCGGACTCAGAATCGCTATCAAACTTAATTTAAAGGCCATCCAGATCTTTTCTAACTCACAACTTGTCGTGCGCCAGGTGCAGGGAGAATTCCAAGCCAAGGGGACACGACTCGCCCCGTATCTCGCCCAGGTTTGGGAATTACTCACCAACTTCGACTACTTTGTCAAAACAGTCATCCCCCAAGAGCAGAATGAAAAAGAAAAATTGTTGGCTAAGTTGGCAAGCTCCGAAGATGCACAACTTATGTGGCTCACCCTAATTGAGGTACTTGACTCACAAAGCATTGGCCAGACAAAGACTGATGCAATAATGGGCACTGAAACCGAACCTGAATCCTGGATGACCCCAACAAAGTACTACTTACAACACAGGATCCTCCCAGGGCGTTATAAGGAAAAACGAGCTCTCACTCTCCAATCAGCTCGCTACATTCTCATGGAAGGAATACTTTACCGCAGAGGCTTCTCCGTCCCATTACTACGGTGTGTAGCCCTCGACGACGCTGATTGTGTACTCATAGACGTACATGAAGGCGAGTGTGGAGATCACACCGGAGGGCAGACCCAAGCAAGGAATATCATCTGGAATGGTACTATTGGCCCACATTTGATCAAGACGCCATAGACTATGCCTGAAAGTGCAAAAAATGCAAGCGCTTCTAAAAAATTCCAAGAGCTCCGCCTACCAAATTGATGCAAATGATCAGCCATGTTGTTCACCATGTGGGGAATAGACATTATTGGAACTCTTCCAATGGACAGAGGCGAGGGGGGGCGCTATGCTGTCATCGTAGTTGATTACTTCACCAAATGGGCAGAGGCCAAAGCTCTCACCACAATAACCATCAAGAAGATGATCTACTTCGTCATCCGCAACATCATTACCCACTATGGGGTCCCTTAAGCCATCATTTCCGACAATGGCACCCAGTTTGAGAGCACTGAATTCAAAACCTTTTGTCAGCGACACAACATCGAAAAAAGATTCTCAGCGATGGCTCACCCTCAACCCAATGGGAAACTTGAGGTTGTTAACAAAGTAATTAAATTCTTCATCAAGAAGCGTCTGGAAAAACCCATAGGCTTGTGGGCGGACGAACTCCCTCTGGCCCTATGGGCCTACCGAACCACTCACAAGTTAGTGACTGAACACATGCTCTTCTCCCTTGCTTATGGATCTGAAGTCGTCATCCCCATTGAGTTAAAGTTTCAATCTCAATGAGTTACCTATTATGATCCAAAGACCAATCAAGACTTACTTTTGGAATCGCTCGATCTACTGGGGGAAAAGATGAACAAAGCAGACCTCGGAGCCGCCGCCCAATGACAATGAGTAGCCCGATACTTCAACTCCAGAGTCCTCCCTAATGACCTCAATATCGGCCACCTCGTCTTAAAATGGTTCTTTCCCCAACCAACTGTCCTCGCTCCTCATTAGGAAGGCTTGTACTCCATACAACAGAAGCTTAGCGATGGAACTTTCAAACTTGCAACCATGGACAGAGCCGAACTCCCAAGGGCATTGAACATCGAACATCTCCGCCGCTACTTTACATAACTTAGTGTACAGTAAACTATTCTTTTCAACAATGTTTTTTTCTTGCAATTCAAGGCATTGTAAAGGCTATTACTGCCAAAGTTAACAGTAAGAAATGATGTTCAGTTTCTTGTGTCCCTTCCATGTTTACTCCTTGTTTACTCTGTGCATGACATGTTTGATCGATCGTCACATCTGGCTTGCATGTACAAATGCCCGTTCGCCGCATCAACACCCCGAGCACGGGAGCCGGTGCCACCATACAAACCTCGATCCCACATCGAGGACAAACATCGCTGGCATCGATCGGCACCCCGAGCATGGGAGATGGAATCGCTACTCGAGTCCCTGGCCCGTGATGCGACTGAGTATAAATAACCTCAAACTCGAATTTTGGCCCAGTAACGAGACCGACGATAAATCGTTCCGCTCTCAAGTCCCAGAACTTGGGCGCATCCCATCAGCCAACTTAACACAAGACCAACTACTCGCATGGGTTCATCCAACCCCTCGAGTTAGGATTCGGGCGTCTGTCGAATCCCGGGGTAGTACCTAGACCAACCTTAAATTGTTTTCCTCCCCTACGCCCTAAAGGCACGCGGTATGCCCATGGTTATGATCGGACCATACGAGCTGATGATTCAGGCATCCTCAGGCAAATAAATGACGCCATCACTCTTAATTCGAATGAACGACGGAAGAGTAAAACATCGGACGAATCACGACGTCTCCGCCTTCACTCTACTTGGAACTAACTCCGGGCTGTCCAAGGCAGAAGGCATCCGGCCTGGTTTCGACAACAATGGGATTCCTGAGCTAAGGGAAACCAACTTGTCCAGCGCTCAACCTCCACAGAACTGGAAATGACCCAGAGCGAGATATCTGATTACATTTCTATGAAGTGTAACAATAAGTACGCTTGTGCAAATACAGGACACTGGAAAACATGAGAAGAACATTCGAACACTTAACACGAAATGCGATTTTTACTAATTAATAATTCATTTAACACACACACTAAACAAACTACACGTCTAACATCTTTCTTTCTAATGGTAGGGTGTACATGAGAACCGCACCATGCCCTTAAAAACCAAAAGGGAGGGTCATACTCGCGTATACTATTGGACTACATAACCAAAATAGCGGTAACATCTACTACAATTACTAACGCTAATCATGCCTCTTTTTCTTGCGCTTCTTCTTTTTTGCAGATTCCTCACTAGACGGCTCTCCACTGGTACAAGGCCTCTTCTTCCCAGATCCGCTCCTTTGCCCTTTGGAGGTGTCACCGACTCATGGGAGATCGAGAGACGCCTTCCACCCTTACCATCACTGTTGGAAATCTCCGTAATCTCGGTAGGGATAGTGTGCGGAAATGGTTTGGGGGCTGCATCAGCAACAAGGGCTAGCACGACATCACCCTTTCCTGTAACATCCTTAGCCTCCCGCTCAACCTTCTCCTTCGCCTCCTTGGCAGTCCTTCGGTCAGCTAACTTCTGGCATTTAAGCTTCGCGACATCATTAACATTGAGCTTCTCAAGCATCTTTATGGCTCTCTACTGGACCTCGTCATCCTCCTTCTTATTCTGGGCCTCATCTGTAGACCTCTTCTTCTCGCTTCATCATCGGACTTCCTCTTCTCAACAATAACTGTGGCCCTCTCTTCAGCATCCTGCCTGGCCTTCATCTGGGCCTCCTATTTGGCAGCCTCATCATGCCTGCACTTCTCTTCCAGTTTCTCGCACTTCGCCTTCATCCGAACCTTCAAGGAATCCACCATGGTCTGCATTGAAGGCGCGTTGGCATCTACTAGGCCCCTTACATGAGCACTCTGGCCATTAACCACCTCCCCTACCACTACGAAGCCCTCATAAACACTGGACCCTAGCCTGATATCCGAAAAAGTGTCCAACTGACCGCCGCCTTCACCAAACTATATTCCTTGAGGTCCTAGCCCAGATTCTATTGTGTGAGGGAGCACGGGGGTAAAGCGCGGTGTCATAGTAGTTCCAAGAAGGGCTGCAAGTAAAAACACAACCTTTTAGTCCGGACATCATCTTCAGGAATACACGGAAAAGGGAATTTACCTCCGGTCAGGGATGGTGCGGGAATGATAGGAAGTGTGCTCGTCGTGGCAGATATAGTAAATCCGGTCTCTCCTAACCCTGGATACTTAGGATCATACTCAGTTGTGACTCGAGCCAAAGCTGCGGGATCGCTGGTTGCGGCGAGTTCAGGGGCCAAGGGCCGATAAGAGCTTCCTTCTACGAACGACTTTGCTACAACCACACTATCAGTAGCAACAACCTTCCTTTTTCCGTGGCAAGCCTCGCCAGTCTCTCATTCTCAGCATCCTCCTGCAGCAACATCCTCCCTTCCTCCAGCTTTTCATGCTCCTCGTTGTTCAGGAGCTCTGTCATCAGCTGATGCTCATCCAAAGTTCCCACGGCCACATGACGTAAATAGGCCTCATACGGCACCAACCTATCCCAGGTCTGAGCCATCTCTCGGGAATAATCCTCGATGCATGAGAGTTCGCGGAACCTTAGAACTTTAACATATATATTTCAGATATGTACCACCAAGGATGCTTCCACTCGAAATTCAGTATCCTCGAGCTCATCTCTCAACTGTTCCACCTCCCTCGGGTGCTTAGCCTTTAATCCCTTCACCGAGCTCAACATATCCTTATTGCTAGCCTTGACATCCTCTTTAACTTTCCTCATTACATCAAGTTGTCTTCTCAGCTCAACAACCTCTGCGTTCTCGGACCCCATCCTCTCATTCTCTGCTCTCAAAGCATCATTATCATTCTGAAGTTGGGTTACTCGCTCATGGTCCTTTTCCGGATCAGCGCACGCTTTCTCCAGCCCGGCCTTATCCCTTTTTAAGGTCGTGGTTTCAGTGGTTAAAGTGGCCACAGTATCCTTAAAAGTTGAGCTGGCATGCTCTGCCTCCTTCTTCAATATCTCATACGTGTACTTCATCTCAGCTGCAACAGCAATACTAAAAGTTAACATTCAAAGGTACAAAGATTAACGAAGAAATGTTTACGACATAAGGAGCAAACCTACCTATTTCCTTCTTAAAGTTACCGACGGTGGTCCGCTAGATGTCAAAAGTTAACCCCTGGTTGATGAGCTCCAAGTTTTTCCTCCTAATCAGTTCCAAGAGTTGGTAGGAATATCTGGTAAGCACGTTAGCCTGATGGTACGCGACCCTCACATGCATCCATATCTCCCCGGAGTCCCTAGTAGGAGGCGGACTAAGATCATGGAGGAATATCGGCTCGTCGAAATAATGCTAAGGGAAATTCTGCTTCAGCAGAACCTTCCTTTCATCCACAGAAAGCTCTCGCCTCTCGGGCCCGACTGGATCTTGCCTCCTCGATGTAGTCGTTCCCGCTGGCCTCGAATGGCTAAGCGATGACTCCTTCCCCTTAGTCTTCTGGACGACAGCCAAAGGCGCAGTGTGTGAGGGAGGTGTCGATGACGAATGCCTTGAGCCCGTTACATGGGTTAGGAATCTACACCAGATACTCGAATAGGAGGAGGAGTCGGAGATCATCGAGTTCGATCTCCATAGCGATGTTCACTGCTGCGGTCCGGTGGAGGTGGGGTGTCACCGTATAGGCCAGTCCCTCTCCTAAAGCTGTCAAAAGGGGGTCCTTGGGAAATCGGAGACTTTTGTACTTATAGCCTCGTCCTCTGCGTCCTCTTTCTATATCACCTGCCAAAGAAATGACACAAAGTCAGACACTTCGCACACATGGACGATCTCTATGTTGTGCGGTGCTTATAAGTGTATGTCTTAAGTGTTCTCTCAACAGACCAGATGATGGTCTGAACGAAGGAGTGAACCCCTTCGCAGCTAAAGCTAGCTCCTTCATACTTGCCGTGCCCGACCACGAAGACAATTCTAGAGCAAGTTTATTAAGTCCATCAAACTGGCCCTCCTCTTCAAGTGAAGCGGCGGTCTCAGAAGGAGTCACAGGAGACTGTGGTCTGTCCGACATTTCTACCTCGGCCTCTCCTATCAGAGGCAAGACAGGAGCGCTCAGTAGACCCTCATCCCTAGCAACTGTCTCCTCACCGCCAGCCTCGTTTCCGCCAGTGTCTCCTTGGGACTTAGCAGCCTTTTGCGGTTTGGGCCCACCAGAGGTCATCTTTCTCTTTCGGCTAGGAGCTGCTTTGTCTTTCGCTACTTTTTCTTTTGACCCACTACTTGCGATAACAGGCCTGATTATAGCATGATCGGTAGAACGCGAAGCAGTCAGAATCACTCGTAGAGCCTCAAGGCATTGTTGGTACTCGGTGCTGGTAGGCACCTCAGGATTTCTGTTGTGATTAAAACAAAGTCAGGCATAAAAAAACGAATCCGTGAGCTTTATAGTTAAAAGTGGAGTTAAAAAATGTTTACTTCCTTCCAGCCATCTCCTTGCGAATCCAGGAGGACAACGTTCAAAGAACCATTCATACTTACATACAGTCGGCTTGGGCCACACCCCAACAAAGAACTTGGTGTTGGGCGAAGCTTCTAGAAAGTACTATGAAGGTGATATATTAACCCTTCTCTTTAATTGGAACAAGTACCGGATATCTTCCCCAGTAGGCTCTAAGTGCAAGTACTCCCGGTAGAGGACATAAGTTCCTAAGAGTGAGGCATATTCATTTGGGTGCAGCTGCGACGGCGCAATGCAAAAACAATAAAGCATGTCCTGAATGAAGTTACTGGCTGGGGGCACGCACCCAGTAATACAAAGTTTTCTATTCCAAGAGGTAAGAATCTTGAACTATAACGCCATTTTCCTAACTATCGCCATGTCCATCCACGACAGAACTGAATCTTGCGGATTTTCAAGAATAACTACATCGGGTAGCATATCCGATTCCACAGGAACCACCGATGCGCCCCCTTCCATGATGCCCACGTGCTCTACCTCTTCGTGTACAACCAGAGAGTGTTGTCATTTAGTTTTCTCTTTATGTTCAGATGCTTCGGGCAAACTGATTGTTTGAGAAGGGGTGGATCTTTCGGTATTCTAAAGCTCGCTGCCCGTCGAGCTAGCATTGCTAGTGGAGTCAGATGTATGCGATGACGGCAAGGAAGTTTCGACTTCCGAAGTCTTTCCAGTCATTGATCTTGTATGCATTGCAAGCAATACTTTAACACACCAGCATTAGACATCGCAGTTGAATAACCTGTACCCCTCGTGTTGGTGCAAACTAACATGAGTGTATAGTGTTATGCGAAATCAAAATGTACAAAAGAGATTCAAATAGGTAAACAGTTCAGTCACAGTCCAAGTATATGCTCTAATCCTATGTGCAATCTCAAGTCATAATTTGCACGGTCATCAACACAAGCATTGGTTTGGTCACGCAAACGACACAGAAGAAGTACAGTTCTAGAAGCGGACAGTCAAGCACTCTGAATTCCAAACGGAATGTGCAACGAAGGGTGAAGCTCCCAGGGAATCACAAAAGGGTTCACGCCCTCCAAGAAGTATGAAAACTTGCATCCGCCGGGGTACGAAAATTCGTACTCCACTAGGTGCGAGTCTCTTACCCCCCAAGGGTACGAGAATTCATGCCCACTTGGTATGAGTTTCGTACCCCCATCAGGTGCGAATCTCATACCCCACAGGGTACGAGTTTTGTACCCTAGCAAGGGTATGAAAATTCGTACGTTTGGGGCATCGGGATACGAAGCTTCGTACCCTCAGTGGGTATGAAATTTCATGCCTCGAGCTCCAAAGCACGAATTCTCTTCCTCTCCCCATAAGCATCCCTCTTCTCTCCATTGCCGCCTTCGAACGCTCGACTCTCTCCTTCTCTCTCTCTTCTACTCCCACTCTTGCACGTCTTCCTCCCTCTAACTCCATGTTCATGACCATGAGAAACTCGAGAGGAATCTCGACGTATCCCCCATGGCGCCATAACCGAAGCTCAGGATGGGAGGGCCCACGCCTCTAAAACCTTCGAGTCATACCTTTTCAAAATTCTCTAAGAACAAAAGACCGAAGCTCAAAATAATGGCGGTCAAACAAGAAGAAAGAAAAGAAATGGGGAGGGATAGTCCTATTTATAATAAAAGCAAGTGTCCCTTCGTGTTCCCCAACACGACTCTTCGTACCCCTGGGCGTACGAAAATTCGTACCCCACCAGGGTACGAATTTTTGTACCTAGTGGAGTACGATTACTCGTACCCCACCAGGGTACGAAACTCTCGCACCCTGAACCGAGGTACAAAAAAATGATGATGATAGTGCAAATGCATGTACATATACAATACACGTGTATACGATTAGCCATGAAAGCACAAGCGCGGTGTAACGCTAGTACATAGCAACGTAAACTCACCGTCGCACCAACAATGACTCGTTTACAACTCAACAGTAAACGAGCTCAACAATTAACATCTATTTTCTTAAGTTACAAGAAAAGACGACGACTCCTCAACTACTTCAACCTACGCAAAGCACATCCTATCAAGACAAAACGTACTTTGAGGGGCAAATGTTAACCAACCTTTTGGTCCGGTTCCCAAAGTACACAGGGCACGCTCGGCTCAACGTATCGCGTGAAGCCAAAGTCAACAGTGTCGCCAAGAAGTGAAGGAAATGAGCCAAGATTAATTCATGCTGATAGGGACCTCACCACTCCTCTAAAACATCGCCAAACTAGTACCTCGAACCCTAGAAAGTCTCAAGTCCCGACCTCGACTCCTCTTGCCCATTTCACCATTCGTCATATCCCTAGGGGTACGAAATTTGTACCCAACGAGGTACAAAATTCGTACCCTAGGGAGGGGTATGAATTTCTAGACGACCGCACTATGGGGTACAAGATTATGGTGGCCGGCTACAGGGGATATGAGATTCCTGGTGTGGTCCCCTATTTCTACCTACTCCTTACCCTTGACCTCACACTTCAAAAGGGTTAAAATTTGGTGATTTGACACCTCTAGAGAGCTCTGGGTAGCCTCTTTAGTGGCATCCATGCTTTGAGGAAGAAGAAGGGCAAAATTATATTTTCCCAATACTTTGCATATGACCATTATGACTTCATACTACTTACAGATGAATGTAAAGAGATGTCAAGAGATAGTCCCGGCCTTGTAACTCTTTGTTATCAATAATATTCCAACGACGCTTCCAATGTGGACGTAGGTCTCTCGCGAGGCCGAACCACTATAAATCTCTTGTGTTATTTACTGCTTTCCGCACTTACTTTTCCCACCGAAACTATAATTCCTAAGTAATTGGAATCTTGGGTTTTTAGGACATATTTTGCCATCAACAACTTGTTTAGTCCTTCAGGGCTAATGCTTGGGAGATGTCGATATCGATTAGGATGGTCTACGCTTGATAACTGATAGCCATGAATGTACTTTTTTTTATTTTTGGTAAAGGTTATCACTGTCGGATGTGGGAAATATGGGTCTGAGTTATTCTCTATTGATGTTGGTAGCTTAGTTGATTAATCTTCCTATTCTCATATAATTTATTGATGATGTTAGTTAGTTGTTTTATCGCTCATTAAGACTGTTTTCTGACTCAAGGTTTTATGTTTCCCTCTTATTACCATGGGTTGTTCATCCATATGTTGGGTGGGCAGACTGAGTAACAGGTAGGAGATCTTAGTGGATGATGTCGTAGATCGATGACGAGCTGGAGGCTTATGTACCAGTTTCTTACCATACATATTATGATGTTTTCCATTATCTGATTCTCTGAGTGTTGTAGTGAGGCCTTTTGTAAAGAGTTTGATGATATAATACAACGATGTTATGGACATTCCTGGATGATATGGAAGTTTAAAATTTTGTGAAATTATGCTTCGCTATTACTGCATGTTGTATATGTTCTATTATATTTTATCCTTTCCCTGTGAGTCATACGACAGGTTTCGCTTGTGTTATCTTACCCTGATGATCGTACATGGCTGCCTTGAACACGTTTCAATGCATTATTTTCCTTGTTTAGTGCAGGAGTTATAGGCGGTCGTCAGAATTTTCATTCTAGGCACACTTGGATTTATTTTTTATGGTTAAAATATGATGCATGTAATGTAGTTATACAATTTATAAGACAAGTTGAAAGTCAAACAAAGCATCAAGTTATGGTACTCCAGACAGACGGAGGTATTGAATTTAAACTTCTTAAGAATTTCTTGCAAGAAAGGGGAATAGTATATAAAATAACTTGTCTCCATACATCAGAACAAAATGTGTTGGTAGAGAGAAAACATAGACATATTGTAGAAACTGGTCGTTCCCTACTTGCTCATGCATTACTTCCAATGAAGTTTTGGCATGAAACCTTTTCAACTACTACGTATATGATAAACATATTACCAACAAAAACTATACGTTACAAAACTCCAGTGGAAGTGCTTTAGGATAAAACTAGACTATAAATGGTTAAAAGTATTTGGATGTTTATGTTTTACCTACCTCAAACCATACACCTCATACAAATTAAATTCGGGTCATCTCCATGCACATTTCTCAAATATGCCCAAAATCAAAATAGATGCAAATGTTTGGATAGCAATGGAAAAATATTCATCTCAATACATGTGGTATTTAATGAACAAGTCTTTCCTTTTTAGACATCATAGATAATATCAACACAGAATGTGTACAATCCATCAGAATCAATTCGATCATTACCAATCTATACTGATGTTGTTATAGAAGATGATAATGGAGAGGGTCATAGTAATCATAATGCTCAACACACATTATCTAACGACAGGAGCACCGATGTCAGACCATGTCAAATAGTAGTAATCAACTTCAACACTCTACCCCATTATCAACAACTAGCAGTATATCAATAATGAAGAAGATGAACAACAATCGGAGTCATCACAAATGCCATAACAATAGGAACAAGTCAGAGGGCATCACATGACAACTTGAGCAAAAAGTGGTATCTTTAAACCAAAACTGTACTCAATAAGCATTGACACAAAGAAACCAGAGATATATAAACAAGCAACTGGAATTGAAAGATAGGTACATGCAATGAATGAAGAGTATAATGCATTACAAAGGAACAAGACATGGACCCTCACTAAAGCACCACAAAACAAAAACATTATAGGATGTAGATAGATATATAAGATGAAAAAGAATCCAGATGGATGCATACAAAGATACAACGCAAGATTGGAAGCAAAAGGTTATACACAACAATATAGGTTAGACTTCAATGAAACCTTTTTGCCAGTTATCAAACCAACATCTATAAGAATAATTCTATTTATAAGAAGCGGAAAATGAGACAACTAGATGTGAACAATGAATTCCTGAATGGTGAGTTATAAGAGGATGTATATATGCAACAACCACCAGGATTTCAACTACCAGGAAAGGAAATTATGGTATGCAAACTACAGAAGGCTATTTATGGTTTAAGGCAAGCTCCCAGGGGAAGGTTCGATAAATTAAAGATAACAAGGAACAATATGGGTTATCAATCAACTAAGTCTGATAACTCACTATTCATAAAACTTGATAACATGTAGACAACTTACATATTAACCTATGTGGATGACATTATAGTCACTGGTGAATGTTGATGTAAGGAATTGTCGTGGATTCAGCATACACCAACCTTCGAGAATGAAAACACAGAAGTCTAAATCCAATGTAAAGTAATGCAGTAGAACACAACTTTTTATAGTAGTTCGGCACTAACATCTACGTCCACTTTATAGTAATAATTCATTATATAACTGTTGGTTACAAAGTTGTACAAGTTTGGACAATATTTGAGTACAAAGCATTACAATACAACAAAAAAATGTTTGTTAATTCTAAACTTCAACCAAAATGCCCTTCTTCTTCTTCGTTGAGTGAAAACTATGTTGACTTAGTCAACTATGTCTAGAAAATAGCCTTAATGTTCAAGAAATTTAAAAACGCCCAGAACAGTCCTAAAGCAATGTAATTTTCCTTGTAAATGTCCAAAAGTTGATGGAAAACGTTTGGACAATGTTTTAGTGGTCCATGCCATGTCCAATAGTTATGGGGAAGAAGATGGATGCAACTAATGGTACTTGGGAGCTCCAAAAAGTCCAAAAATACAAATGAAGGCCAAGCTTTGGGGCATTTCTAGGTGAGTGGCTTAGGTAGAAGTAGGTAGGATTTGGGGTCCACTGTCAGAAAATCCCATCCTTCATAGCCACGCACAAAAAATCGCATCCGACATCATGCTTGGACACGTGAAATCGCATCCATCATTTGTCGCATCCAGGCCTTGTCGGAGTGTGAAAATCTCATCCTTATACTTTGCAAGATCGCATCACCAAAAACATGTGAAAACACATGTGGATCACCTGAAAAATTGGTGATTCACAGTTGAAATACTTCGTGCCAAGTGGTCTAGCACATTGCCAAATCATGCCTCACACCATGTCGCGTCCAGAGTTTTGCATCCAACTCCATCGACTCTGCATCATGCCAACTCCAAAAATCCCCAACGCGATCCTTCATTTTTCGCACCTAAAATGTGGCATCAGCTGCCTCATGTGTTGTCAAGCCAAGAATAGCATTGTATCCACCGAATGCGCATTGGGGAGAATGATGCCCAATGCGATGCGATCCACCAAAATACCGCATCATGTATGTGAAGAGATATTTACCAAAATTCGAGGAAAATTTGCCAAGCCGCCTGATCACCGATGCATGCATGGGAAAATACGTGATCAGACTGTGATGATCAGTGGTTTTCAAAGGTTCCAGATGTGGTGATCGACCATTTTTCTTGTGTGATCAGCCAATATCGCACACGAGTTTTTTGAGTGAGCCACCATGTTTTTTCCTATTTTTTCACCATGCCAATCCTGAGCTTGCCACCAGATTGTTTGACCAAGGTTTTCATTGTGGTTTTTCATAATTTTCGCTTGTCGATCAGGCCTTTTTTTACATGCTATATCAACTTTTTTCAATTTACCAGATTATGACGCCGTGAGTTGCGCAAGCCATTTTTCATGATCGATGCATGTCGATCAGCTATTTTTGAGTGCACAACACTGTTTTTTACCAAACCCAGTTTTTGCGCAATGATTTTTGCTACGTGATCGGACCGCGCTCAATCATTTTGAGTTGACCGGATAGAGTCGATCACGTATTTTCACTACGCCAGTTTTTTCGAGTCCATTGACGATGATTTTACAAATCGACGTCAATCCTAATCCTTTTCTAAATACGTCGCGACTTTGATCGAGTCGCTTTGTGTTTTATGATGATGTTCTAGACGTGTAAAAGCTTCAACCAAAAATCATGTCTATATTTTGCCCCTCAAAACATGTCTTGCTTGTTGAAGGAAGATGTGTTTTGCGAGAAGAAGAGAAATACAAAAACCCACAATCACTTTGGATCATATTATTTATGAGTCAGAAAACCATAAAACTTAAACTTTGACGAAGGCCGACAATCGATTTGGATCGTATAATTTTGAAATCCACGCTTACTTGGGATCGTATTAATATAAGTCCACGATCGCTTGAGATCGTATTTAATCAGAAGGTCCATTGAAAGATGTTGATCGGTTTGGATCGTTTAGAGATAACCAGAATAACCATAATATCCGAGGGACTGGAGGAGTCCAATAACCTGCAAAGAAATGTAATAAGCATAACCAAAAGCGTTCGATCTCGCCGTGTCTCCAGCAAGGTCATCGTATTTTTCCATGGTAATCTTGTCGAGGCAAGAAGACAAAGGGATGTAGTTGAGTCCAAGGCGATCTTACATTGGTAAGACGACCAAGGCATGTATATAATCCAAGGCGATCTTGAACGAGGCAAGATCAACTAAGGAGTATAGGATCCAAGGCGATCTTAAACGAGGAAAGATCAACCAAGGAGTAGAGGATCCTAAGGTGATCTTGAACATGGCAAGATCAACCCCGGAAAGGGGGACCCTAGACGATCTTGAACGAGGCAAGATGAAAGGGGGATCCAAGGCAATCTTGAATAAGGCAAGACCAACCAAGGAAAGAGGGATCCAAGGGGATCTTGAACGAGGCAAGATCCACCAGGGAAAGGAGGATCCAAGGTGATCTTAAATGAGGAAAGATCAACCAGGAGTACAGGATCCAAGGAGATCTTGAACAAGGCAAGATCAACCAAGGAAAGTAATAAAAGGACAAACTTAAAGTTTGCAATCTGATTTTAGATTACATATTCCACAAGCATTTTCCTTGCGAAGTAATTTTATTAAAGTTATAAAAGTAAGGTTTTTTAATAAAATCGAAAGAAAAACTTAATGGTTCGCCATCCCTAAAGAGCACGCTTAAGGACATTTTGGTCACATACATGGGTATGCAGACTTAGCCGTTTTTTATTTCAAATTCATTCGTGATGGGGACTGGACGGTTTACCATTCGCAAATAGCATGCTTAAGGACATTTGGTCCCGTACATGGGTAAGCGAGCTTAGCTATCCTAGTTCCAAAATGAGAATTTTCTTAATGAGATCTTATGGAGGCAAGATGACCAGGAGCTGTAGATGGGTTCAAGGTGACCTTACTTTAGTATAACGACCAAGAAATGTCATAAAATCCATTTTATTGATAACAAATTGTGGGTTGTCGAGCAAAGAACATGCTTAGGGATTATAACTGCTCCCATGCATGGGTAGGTCGACTAAACCATTTACATTCTATAGAGCTAGAAGAGATGAAACCAAGGGGCCAAAGCCCGAATATCCGTACTTAAAAATAGCTGAGAGATCCAATGCTATGGGGTTCAAGAAATCCAAAAGCCGGAATATTAGAAATGAAAAATCCATAAGTGGGGAGCTCATTATTTGAGATCCATCAATCCAGAAGCCAAGAAGACCAGAATACTGAAAGCCAGAAAACTAGAATCCACAAGTCATAAGATGTTGGTGCCTGGGAGACTTTCATCCAAGACATCAGTGTTAGTGAGAGGTTCAGTTGATAACGATGTCGTTAGGACGATTGCTGGTCCCATGCCTGTCTTGATTCCTTTGAAGGGGTTGTGCCTGTCCTAGCACCACAACCCAAGCACAAACATACGGTGCCACTTCTCCACTTCTGACACGCTTTTCTCGAGGTGGACGTGGTTCGGTCTGGTGCGGTTTGGAGCCCAAACCTCTTCTGCACCGCATCAAACGGTTGATCAAAAATACAAACCATTATACTAACCGTTAAAATGGTTCGGTTACGGTTCGGTTTAATTGTAATACGGTCCGATTTTGGTCTTGTTTGGTTTGAAACCATATTAAATATCAAATAAGAGAATTTCTTACATCAACAATCAGTTTATAATTTTGTGACATTATCACTTAAAGGTGAAGACACAAAGTGTAATCCTGAATTGAAAGATTGGTTTCTAGCTGTATGAATACTTCAATTTTACGTTAATGAAAATCATTAATCAAGCATCAGTGTTAATTAATGAATAAACATTAAATAAGATAACTCAAATAATATTATAACTAATATTACCCAAAAAAATAACATAGAAACTATTATACAAACTGTAAAAAAATCTTTTGTGATAACAATTATTATTAATATAACAACAACATTCGCTAAAAATAGAATATACTTCGTTAAAATTAAAATTTAGATAGGAATTAGTTATACTTTTACCATAACATTATTAGCGCAGGTATTCGGTTCTGGCTCGGTTTAATACTGTTTGGTCAACGTTCAAACTGCAACCAAACCGTATTATTGCGGGTTGGTTCTGCTCGAGTCATTTGCTTTAGAGGAGAATTCGGTGCGGTTTTCCGCACCGTTTTTACACTAAAAGAAAACGCTGATTTAGCGTCAAATATTTAGAAGCGGAAATTTCCGTCGCTAATTTGCGACGGATTTCCATGTGATCTCCAAGGTATTGCTTTTTGTTTTTTCAACTTTTTTTCTTCTATTTATTACCTTCGTCTTCTGTCATCCCTCGCTAGGCCGTTGCAAATTGCGTCAAATTAACGACAGAAAGTTTATGCTGCTATTTTCCGCTGCAAATCCAGGCAGAATACCGACGATTATTTATCGAAGCTATTTTGTAGCAGAATTCCAACAGATTTGCAAGAGATGAAAATGTTAGTTTATTATAATAATTATTTAATAATTAATAATAAATTTTAATACTTATTCAATAATTAATTTTAAGTAATTTTGTTTAGTTATTACAGTTGATAATTATAGTTGATATTTATATTTTATAATTATAGTTGATACTTATATTTTATATTTCGAAAAATTTAAAAATTTGAAATCATCTTAAATAAATTTGAAATAAATCATAAAGTTTATAAAACCAATTATTATTTAATAAGAAATAACCAAAATTTCTAAATTTAAAAATATTGAAAAAGTTTATTTAATAGTTTAATTTAAATTGTATAATACGTCATACTCTAATTTTAAATTTTTCTATAAACTCTGTGTAGATTAAATATAAAGTATAATTTTATTAAACGTTGGCTCTCGGTCGGTGAAATTTTGGCTCCAACGTGAAACTTTTGGCTCCATCCAGTAAAACCCTAGATCTAGTGATTTTATTCATATTTCATTCCAAAAAAAAATCTAGATCTACGATATCTCGAAGCCACCCCTTTCCATCCAGTAAAATCGCCATCCCAACGAGTCAGTCACCGCCCCGCTGTTAGCCGCCGCCACGCTTGTTGCCTTCAGCCTTACAGTAAGCTGTTCTTTTTTCCAACGATACTTCAAACTGATCCCTAAAATCACAAAGTCATGAACACTACTCGTCTGTTCCCACCTTTCATGATCTAATTACTCGCGTCTTGCAGGCAGAAGAAAGTGCCACACGCGTTCACTTTGGATATTGATTGGAAGTCATCGATGGATAGAAGGAGATTGTGCAGTAGGTGGAATCGATTATGTTGATGCTATTTAGGAAGATGTGGACGAGGGAGTGGAAGGTTTACTCGACAAGGTTGAATGGGAATTTGTGTTCGGAAGGGTCGACCAGAACCGTGATGTCATGGATGCAGGTGGAGTTGAGGTGAGCGATGAGGTATGTAACAACTGGGAAAGATTGATAAGGTTTATGTTCATGATAGCATACTGTCTAACATGATTTCTTTAATCTTTTGGATTTACCAAATATATTTAGTCTTGTTATGTTGCCAGTTTAATTTTTGAGAACAGAAAAAATGAGTTACTGTTATAGAAAATGAATTATCATGTTGAAACCCATAATATTCCATCCGGAAAGGGGAAGCCTTCGCATGTTGCAGTAACAGTATTATGTCTAGATTATATCTTTCAATAATTTCGTGGACAGATTTAGTATATATTGAGTATGTTTGCATCTGGTGTTTTATTATTTTAAAGAAGGGGTGCAAAGCGAATTCTAAGCCAAATGTAGCAATGTTTTAAAACCTAGTGAATTGTAATTTTCTTTTCTAATTGAATTTAGGATTAGCTCATATATAATGTATTAAACTTATACTTTGTAAAAGTAATTTGCACAACGGATATTTAGTAGTGATGTAACAGAAAGAGTCTATATATTAATAAATATATCGGCCTATGGTGCAGTGAAGTTGTTTGTTTTCTTCAAGTTGATGCATTGATTTCTTGTTGCTGAATACAGCGCCGGAAAACTGTCCATGACTGCATATTTTGCTATTCACTTTTAATGATTGTACTACATAGTTACTTTGTTGTGGTGAATCGTATTTTTAACCTTTGTTTCATGCAACTTTCCTTCAACCATCACTCATCAGTTGAAATAAAAAGTTTCCTACTGAATTTGGTCTTCCTTTGTATATGAGCATGTTGTAGTCATCACATTGTTTAATGAAAAGAAATCTACTTGCAGGGTGTGCAAAGAATTGTGCTCAAAAAGTGAGTTTCTTCGCAAGGCAGACACTATAATTTCCATTTGCAGGGTGGATATGATTGTCCTTATCGATGTGAAAAATCACAATCTTATACCATATGGTGTTTAACCTGGTAATCCAAGCAAAAGTTCTTTTTCTTACATAGGTCAAATAGGATTATAGGAATAAGAAAACAATGTTGATTTCACATGAAGTTCAAGTTGGTGTGCATATATATCTTCTAATATTTACCACCGACTTATGCCCTTTTTATTCTATTTCTTACATAGTATTTAAAGGAAGCAAACACCAAAATTTCACAATTTTTGTGTGTGGAAGATATGTATTCTACCTTGGAAATGTTTACACAGAATATTACAGTTATAGTTGAGTTTATATTAGTTCATGTAAATATCACATATAGCCACATGAATTCACATTTGTATTATCTAATAATAAAAATTTCATGAATTCTACTAATGATGATGCAACAAATGCTGCTAGACGTGCATCTGATATTTTGTTGAAAAGGTATGACTATTTGTATAAGATATTCAAATATTTAAACAAGTCTTGAGTTGAAATAGGAATTCATTTTCAACTGTATAAGCGTTGTTGAATGCAATGTTTCTATAAGAAAAGGATGACCAAATTCAGCAGGAGACTTTTTATTTTAGCATTACTTTTAGTTTACTAACGAGATTTTGGCATGCTTAATTTATTATTCATAGTTTATTTTAGGAAAGCATGGTGATGTCAATGTTTTCTACATATTATTACTGAATCTGCTTAACTATCTTCTTTTTATGTCACAGATGCCTGCTTGCTATAGGACATGCAATTGAAATTGTTTGAAGAAAAATGTTCTATTTCTAAAGAGGCATCTTATTACTGAGGTATTACCAAAACTATTAACATGTTTAAAATTATTTTTTCGTTAATCAAGAAAATTGTTAGAAGGGAAATTAACCTGGTTAAATGGCATTTGAAAGATAAGGGGAGATCATTTCTTTTTCAACTAGCAACAGGCTTAGTTGCAAAGATGTGCCAATAGGTCATTGAAGCTGCTGTCATGATATGCTTTCAAAGATATGGAAATTTAACTTTGGTTGAGAACACAGAGAGAGGCTAGAGAGGTCGTATTTTCCAAAGAATAGTTTCTGCTTTTGGTTTTCTATGTAGAATTGACAGTATAATAGTGTAATTTTTATTTTTTTGGTACTATTTTTGATAATATGTGTGCATTGTTTCGTTTTCTTGTGTGGTTTTTGTTTCTTTTCATGCAGAATTGATAATAAGCTGTGCAGTTTTCAAGTTTTTAATGTTGATCTCTTATGTTGCAGTTTTTATTGATGGGTCGGGTCGGGTTAACCCTTTTATTAACCTATTGGCATATCTTTTCATGCAGTTTTTATTTCTTATATTGCAGTTTTCAATGTTGATCTTATGTTGCAGTTTTTCAGTATTATAATAGTGCAGTTTTTCAGGGTTTGTTAATGTTGGTCTCTTTTCATGCAAAATTTTGGTTTTTAATGTTTCTTTTCATGCAGAAAATATAGACTCTTCTGTCTTCAACAGAGCAATCAGAATTTTACATAGGATATTGTTATGTATTTCAGTATGCATATGCAGTAGACGATTGAGAAGAGTTTCTTATCGGTACATGGTTCGGGAAATGTAGCACAGAGGTTAGTTTCCTCCTTCATAGAAATATGATTCTACATAGCGGTGCATTATGTTAAATGATAAGAGTAAATTTTGAATAAATTTTCTAAGTTTTATTATTTTCGCAGCATGCACGAGGAAATGACACGAGACGAACTAGAGTTTTATTATTTGCGGTGCATTATGTGCGCATCCAATACTCGCCTTATACCACACAAACTTCAATTATATATCTCTTCTGTGCAATGCTATATTTTCTTTATATTTGTCTGTATAAAAGTATACAACTGAAACTAATTTACCTGATATTATGATTCAATGCTTTCAGGAAAAAAGGGCTGCAACTATTTTGCTTGCGGATAAAATGGTTGAATCTCTTAAACATCAAGTGCCCAGGTAAATATCACTAAACATAAATCCCTGCTTTAGTTGATGTTTCTTTCTTAACCGAGCACTGTATATTTTCTAAAGAAAAATAAAAGGTGACACGGGTTTGCAGGTCCGATTATATGAAGGATCTGGTCTAGATAGTATGCAACCGACTCAAGTTGAGCCAGTAGGTTTTACAATACTAAATGTCTTTAATAAGAAATAAATAAATATTTTTAAGATATGATTATTCATATTTCATTTTTCCTCCTTAGATGGCATCGTCGTTGAACTCATCATATTATTTCATATATTACATAGTGGCAATACTGTTTTTAACTGGACAGGCAGTTTAACCTCCCCTGAGGACCAGAATATTGTTGAGAGGCAGTCTGATATTATAAAGGTACATTTCTCTTTTGAAGCAATCCGACTCAATCACATGATAGAAAAAAATCTACGTAAATTAAATCATATCCTGAACTTTATCAATCTCTATGACTTATAACATCATTTTCAATATATTATATGCAAGAACATATTATTTTCAATATATTGTAATGCAATTATATGTGGCAAGAAATAATTTAAAAAAGTCCTCTTCTCTTCCAGTTTGGGGATGCTCACATCAACAAGGGGGTTCTCAGATTATGGATTGTACTTTTTAGTATTATTTATGAAATATTATGGATGTATTATGTATTTTTGATGTAAGGATGTTTAATATGTCTATTATGTAATGTTGAATGTTGATTATGAAATGAGTGATTAATATAATACATTGATTATGAGATGTGTGTGTTGATATTAATTGTGCTGTATTTAAATTAGGATTGTGTATTGAATGGAACACAAGTTATGTGTGTGATGAGTATGTATGTATGTATTTATGTGTGTGCGTGTGTGTATATATATATAAACAGATCAGAAGGGGAATATCAGTGGATTACCAACAAAAAAGGGAGGTTAAATTTACGTTAATTTAATTTTCGTCGCTAATCCCTTGTTAATTAGTAAGGATTTACCAACGCCTTTTATAAATAATATTTTATTATAAATTAATTATCCGTCGGTAAATAATCGGTATATAAATTAAAATTTAACTAATAAATAAAATTTTATTTTTATTATAAAATTAGTAAAATGACGGAAGAATGTCAGAAAACTCATGTTAAATTCCATCGCTAAATCTGACATAGATACCACCATGGTTTTTACCGACCTCATCATTTTGTCATAAATCCATCGCTAAGGTCTGTTTAGCGACGGATTAGAAGCGAATTCTGCTGCTGCTATATGCGGTTTTTCTTGTAGTGTTACGGTCCGGTCTGGGTGGTTTTTATATTGCGGTGCGGTTTATGCCCACCCCTACGCTCTTCAATCACATTCTTGAGATATCGACACTCATTTGTATTGTTACCATCGATGTCATAGAATATACAGTGTCGGCCAGAATCTATTTCTTTCTGAGAGGGCTCCAGAACAGAAGGCTTTGTGAAGGGAGCAGTAAGATGAACTTCCTGGTTGATCTCCTCGAGGGTGTGAGTAAATTCCGAGTAAGTCTGGAACCTAGGTCTCCAGGCCACGTTACGATCATTTCTCAAGGAACGATCATTCCTCAAAGGAGGTTACTTAGCAGTAGTAAAGTTTTTAGCCTTTTCAGAGTCGTAAGGTTTTCCGCCTTAACAACATTAGCTTTGAGAACCTTTTTGTCAGTCCTCGCATCTTCTTCCCAAAGGAACCTTTCAGCTTCATAATAGAATTCTCCAAGATCCGTAGGCAGGCCCTAGTGCAGTGAACTCTTGAAGTCAGACTTATCCCAAACGCCTGAAACGACAACCACCAAAACCATAGAAGGATCGGGTCTATCGACCGAAGCCACTGCAGCAATGAAACATTTCAAGAATTTACGTAGAGTCTCCCCAGACTTCTTTCTAATGCCATTGAGAATTTTCACGCTTTTCGGACGAGCGATGTTGACCCTGAACTATTCCACGAATTTGACGACCAAAGCATTCCAAGAAGTAATGGAACCTGCGTTCAGCTGCTTGAACCACACTATAGCTATATCTGTTAAGTTAAGCAAAAAGAACTTTGCCATGACATTTTTTGAAGCAGAGAGGGCTTCAATGTGTCGAATATATCTCATTAGTTGAACGGTCGGATCCTTGCGACCATTATAGGGTTCCAGAATCAGTAGCTTGAAATCTGTGGGTTACGAGAGTTCCTGATATCCACGGAGAATGGACTGCGAATTATACAATCCAAGTAAGAAGAAGATGCACCACTCGAGTGAATTGACCGATGACATCCGCAATTTTAGAACCAATGCCACAAACAAGCAATTGGTTAAGATTATCCAAAGCGACACTGGTGCCTCCAGTGTTGAATTCCATATGAGGAATAGGTTACTAGGCGAGAAGAATATCTGTTTGAATTCCGACCTAAGGAGCCACATCGGGTGTAATCCTGACTCCTAGAACTGTGGGAGCACTACCATCCAAAGATGCGCACACTGATGCTTGAACAACATTCCCTATAGTGGAGCCTATGACTTGACCAACCAAAGCGACATGGGCTAGAGTGACATCGGGACTAGGGGTGCCCCAGAGTGTAGCGGGATCGACACCGTTCTGAAGAGCGACATCGGCCTACAGATAAGTTTGCAGGGTTGCCCCCAAATCCCGAGTGGGAGGCGGAGGAACATTGGTACTAGTTCAAACAAAGTCCCTCTTGCCAGTTGGCCTTAAAACACTTCTTATCATGTCCTCAATCTAGGCAAGAAAAGTGTTAGAAGTATCTTCCTGTTGCTCAAGTCGAGCATTCAAATCCGTAGCTAGGTTCTTAATGTCTCTATCAACATCTTCCTTAGTGACGTAGTTCGATGGAACTCCAGTTTATGAAAGTTCTTGACTTCCTCCTCCTTCTGTACCTTGAGCTTCGGCGATTGCATCAAGCTTCTTATGCTTAACTATGGTGAAAAGCGAGCAACTGAGTCGAAGTCGAAAACTGAAACTAAATCCGAGATTTAGAGACAAATCCGAGAATCTAATTCAAAGAAGAGGTCAAAGCTGTGCGCCCCCTTCCTGGCGCGCTAAACTTTTGACATGGGGAATTGTCGTGGATTAAGCACATGCCAACCCTCGAGTGTATGCTTAATGAAAACATAGAAATCCAAATTAAAAGTAAAGTAATGCGGGTGAACATAACTTTTTATAGGGGTTTGGCATTAGCGCCTACGTCCACTTTATAGTAATCATTCATCATATAATTGTTGATTACAAAGTTGTACGACTTTGGATGATATTTGAGTATAAAGCGTTACAACAGAACAACAAAATGTTTGTTAATTCTAAACGTTGACCAAAATGCCCTTCTTCTTAATTGAGTGAAAACTTTGTTGACTTGGTCAACTATGTCCAGATAATAGCCTCAATGTCCAAGAAGTCCAAAAATGCACAAAATAGTCCAGAAGTAGTGTATTTATCTTTGTAAATGTCAAAAAGTTGGTGGGAAACGTTTGGGTAATGTTTTAGTGATCCATGCTATGTCCACCAGTCATAGGGAAGAAGATGGAAGCCATTAATGGTGTTTGAGAGCCCCAAAAATCCAAGGGAAAAGGATCCATATGAAAGCCAAGCGTGGGGGTATTTATAGGTGAGTAGGTTAGGTAGGATTTGGGATCCACTATTAGAAAATCACATGCTACATAGCCTACACACAAAAAATTGCATCCAACATGATGCTTAGACACCAAAAATTGCATCCATCCTTCGTCACATTCGAAAAATCGCATCCAAGCCTTGTCGAAGTGTAAAAATCGGATCGTAGTACTTTGCCAGATCGCATCACCAAAATGTGTGAAAACACGTGCGGATCACTTGAAAAAAGGTGATCTGCATTGAAAAAACTTCGTGCCAAGTGGTCTGACACGTTACCAAATCCCGCCTCACACCATGCTGCATCCAGAATTTCGCACCCAACTCCATCAACTTCGCATCGTGCCAAATCCCGAAATCCCCGATGCGATCATTCATTTTTCGCATCCAAAATGTGGCAGATCATCCGCCTCCTGTGTTGCCAAGCCGAGAATCGCAATGTATCCATCGAGTGCGCATCGTGGAGGATGAATCTCGATGCGATACGATCCACTGAAATATCGCATCCTGTGTTTGATGTGGTATTTTTCCAGATTCAAGCCAAATTTGCCAAGCCGCCTGATCATCGATTCGTGCATGGGAAAATACGTGATCGAGTTGTGTTGTTCAATGGTTTTCGAAGGTGCCAGATGCGGTGATCGACCATGTTTCCTGTGTGATCAGCCTATGTCACGCACGAGATTTTTGAGTGATTCACCATGCTTTTCCCTGTTTTTCCACCATGCCAAACCTGAGCTTGCCACTTTTACCAAATTGATCGACCAAGCTTTTCACCATGGTTTTTCATGATATTTGGGTGCCAATCATGCCTTTTCGACGTGCCAGATCAACTTTTGTTTACCAGATTTTGACGTCGTGAGTTGCGCAAGCCATTTTCGTGATCGATGCATGTCGATCAACTGTTTTTGAGTGCGCGACACTGTTTTTTACCATACCCATATATTTTTGGGTGATGAGTTTTGCCACATGATCGAACCGACGCGCTCAACCATTTTGAGCTGATCGGACTGAGGTAATCACATCTTCACATTTTTTACAACACTGGTTTTTCTGAGTCCATCGACGACGATTTTACAAATCAATGCCATTTCAAAACCTTTTCTGAATACGTCGCAACTTAGATCAAGTCACTTTGTATGTTTTCTGATTATGTTCTTGACGTGTGACAGCTTCGACTGAAAATCGTATCAATAGTGAATGTGAAACAGAAATCAACAAAGTGATAAAGCAGTTTGATAAAGAATTCTCAATCAAAGATCTAGGAGAATTATAATACTTCATGGGTATAGAAGTGAACAGACTGGAAGAATCAACAATTCATTTAACTAAACAAAGTATATAAAAGAGCTTCTTGTCAGAACTAAGATGAAAAATGCAAAGTCTTTACCTACCCCAATAGTTAGTAATTTACATTTATTCTGAAATCAAAGTGAAGCAATCACTAATGAAAAGGAGTACAGAAGTATAGTTAGAGGACTACAATATGCCACCATTAGAAGACCAAAGATTACATACAGTGTGAACAAAGTATGTCTGTTTGAGCATCATCCTATAGACAAACATTGGATGGCTGTTAAACGAATTTTAAGACACTTAAATGGAACTCAAGACTATGGATTAATGCTAAAGGCTAGAAGAAACCTAACAATAACTGGTTATGCTAATGCTGATTGGGGCTCAGACCCAGATGATAGAAAGTTACTATATGTTATTGCATATTTTTAGATGAAAATCAAGTGTCATGGTGCTCTAAGAATCAATCAACAATATCCAGACTCAATACCGAATCATGATATTGAAGTTTACCTAGTACTACAAAAGAAGTTATGTGGATTCAATCCTTACTTGGTGAATCATAGATTGCAAAGTGTCAAAAACCTACTTTCTGGGTGCGATAATCTAAGTGAAATTAACCTAACCACAAATCTGATTCTACACACATGAACAAAGCACATGGAACTAGACATGTACTTTTTTCGCAAGCAAGTAAAATGGAAAATATGCTAATAAATCATATACTTGCAGCATACCAGAGAGGAGATATCCTTACAAAAGCATTAGCAATAAAAAATTCTGCAAATTCAGAGAAAGCCAAAAAGTTAAATCACTCAAAGAAGCAATATGTAACCCCACCTAGATCTGAAGCAAAACAACTAGCTAAACCTATCACCAAAGCAGGCTGCGACTTAATGTTGAAACACGATGAAGAGGTTCAACCTGGGCTAATATAGGAACAAATCAAGCATTTATTGAAACATATCTAGATCACAAGTATCAAGCAGATGAATTAATTGAAGAAATTGTTGAAGATTTAAGAGGAATCGGCAGAGTAAGACATGGAAGAGAGAACTCTAGCTCGGTTCGAAGGGGAAAAATAAGAGAATGAATTAATCTACGAACCGAAAAATAGTTTTATTTTAGGGTTAGAGGCATTCTTATCCATTGCAATGTTTAGGCATGCGTTAAAAATTACACAACGTACTGCTATATATAGTTGTACATATTCTATTCATTCATCAATTCGAATACAAGCATTATACTTTTCTAAAAAATAAACTCTCTCATCATCTGTTTTCTAACTTTAAATGATAGAATACATGGATGAAAATAAAATTTAGGTTTATGAAAAAAAATTAAGCTATTTTTAGACAATCATAACACGGTAATCATTAGTCATTTGCATGTTTAGTCGGATGTACTTTTACACACACACACACACACACACACACACACATATATATATATATATATATATATATGTATGTATGTATGTATGTGTGTGAGTGTGTGATTGTTTAATGACACCCCAATAGCCCTCCTGTTTTTGTCACTTGTTTATAGTAATAAGTTAGTAGACGGAGAGAGAGTTAGTGGGAGAAGAGAAAAACCGGGATGTGATAGAAATCATGAGCTATAGAGGTGCAGCACTGTATGAGGTGCTCTTTACGTATATATACACACACACACACACACATACATACATACACATATATACGTGATCTACACCAATCTAAATCCAACAAAAATTTGTAGATGTTAAATCCATATATATATATAATCATCTATTCAAAATATGAGCTCGTTTCGACACTCGTAATATTTAAAATCTTTGCTAAATCTTAGCTCAATTATTCACCGTTCAGACATTTATTCGAACCACTAAATTTAAACATTAAATAAATTATTCTATGAATTAGGAATGAGCTCAAATTTTGGATATATATAATATATATGTAGATTGAACATCTACAAATTCTTGTTGGATTTCGATTATTGTAACTCACGAATGGGTATGGGTGCTAAAGGGGTGCTATAACACAGGAGTGCCCTGGAACACTCCTCATATAATATATATATGTATGTATGTATGTATGTATGTATAGCAGCGTTCAATGGCACCCCAAATGGTGGAGCATCTCTTTGACATGCAAATTATAACTCCCTGGATTTTCAGCCGTTAAGTTTGAACATTTGAAATTGGTTTTAAATGTTGATTTGGAAATTTAAATAACCTGAATTCTACGATTTTGAGTATTAATTTAATTTGAATAGTAAAATAGTAAATTTAATTCTAAAATAATTGAAAATAAATTGAATTTGAGGTATAATATGAATTGGATAATTTATTAAGACCCAATTAAGTTCAGATTTGAATTACAATAAGGAATTTATTAATTAAACGAAGTTTGAACATATTTATTTAATATAATTAAAAACGAACTCACCGCGTCGCGATAGTTCGTAATTTTACGTTTTGAACTTTAAATGGATATACATGATTCAATATAAGTCGGGATTCTTTGAAACAAGAAACTTTCAAATCTACTGGATTATATTTTTCTATTGAAAGAGAAAAACCAGAATTTCATTTTGTAGATTTTGAGTTATGCCAAAATCAAATTTTCAGAAAAATCGCAGTATAACCATTTATGAACAATAACAATTTATTAAATAAAACAAAAGGATTTTTAAATAAATTGGATATCGATTTAACTTGGAATATAAAATGTTGAGTTTAAAATCCAAATTAGTTTATTTTGAAATTCTATTTGAACATCTGCGATAATTATAATTTATTATCAATGGGTTTGATCATTTTGAAATCGATTTAATATGGAACTTAAGAATAAGCAATTTTCAAACGACCTCGGATTTACCAATTTTATAAATTCCATAATGTTTATTTATTGTAAGATTTCTAATTTCAGGTCAATTAGAGTTATTATGTGATTGTGCGCGATATGAACGCCTATCGATTTACGTTGCGAAATTAAGATAGGAGTTTTTAAAACAATCTCCATATTTGACGAAACTAGTTCCATTAGGTCCGAAATATTAAGTTATTGTAGGATTTCAATTTTCATCATGATAGGAGCTCATATGTGCTCGTTCGAACGTTTGGGGTGTCCCGGTGGAACCAACTAAGGAGGATGGTTGCGATGTTATATAGGGTTCATATCGTATGGATTTAGACGATGGAACCAACTAAGAAGTTGTAGAGAATGCGGAGATAAATCTATAGGCAAAGTTTGGGGTGTCCCGGTGGTCGGTGGAGGCCGGTGGAGGAGTTCGAACGTGGAGTAGCAGTTTTCATGTTTTCTCGAAATTCGTGAACTGGAGTTAATTTCAGGTCTTGGGTTCTGAAGGGCGAAGGAGGAGCAGAGGGACGCAGAGACATCGGCGGTGTTACGGTCGTTAGAAGTGGTCGATGGACGAAGATAATTTAGTTCGAACTATTTTTGTTTGTTTGGTGTTTCCGACGATTTAACGGTCCAGAGGGTTCGTGCTTTCGGCCGTGGGTAGCTCACGACATTGCTGAGGCAGCGGCATCAAAGGTGGAGGGTCCGGTGGCATAGGGGAATGGCGGTTGGCGATTTATGATAAGAAGGGGGTGTTGGGTTATTTGTCGAAGACCTGGAAGATGATTCACGTTATTAACGTGATGAAGTAGGGTAATCGGATGATAAATAGTTTAATTAGTGAAGTTATATTACTTAAATTAAATCGAAAACTTGTAATTAACCAGTATAATTTATTCATATGTTTTCAGAATCTCATGAAACGAAGTCCGTCAGAATCGTGTAGATGAGTACTACGAGTATGAGCTAGATTGGAATGATCTGAAGTAAATTTGAATTTTGCTAATTTTAAATGCTAGTTTAATTTTAGAAAAAAACAAAAATCGTCCAATCGAATCAAAATGTGAGTTAACTCTCATGCTTTCTGGAATTCTATAAGGTGATTAAATTCATATAATATTTTTTATCATTGTTAGTATAAATTAAATATTTGAATATTTTAGATGATTGTTGTTTCATTGTTGATTGTTGTTATTTATATTTCTATCATTTAAATGCATTAGATAAAAATTCCTATTTCATATGCATTTATAATATAATATTATGAGATGTGATGTAGGGAAAACAGGTTGGAGGGATCCAACTGGATTCCTCAATTTTTTGTATGTTACTTGTTTCATATTATTTATATATGAATTGTTTGATCCAAGTACCATTTAAATGTTATTTATTAAATTATATTTTGATTGTTGAATTGAATTCAACGTTGTGGTGTTTTTAATCAATAAACTACATTGATTAAATGATTGGCAACAGACGGCCTAAATCCAACTTTTTAAGACGTTGATTCGCCGTTAGGACAATTGCCTAATTTGAAGTTATAAATTTTATTTTTATAACTAAAGCAATATTTTCAATTATATTATTATATGTTATATAAAAATAAAAGTTTTATAATAAATCGATATTTATAAACGGGTTTTTTTAAGTAATTATAAAATGTTTTACATAGTAAATTCGTATGTTTTTCAATAAGTTTATGAGTAGTAAGTTAAAAATTAACCTACGGGTTGATAATTTGGAATAATTGCTTTTACGAAACAATTAAGCGATATTATTAAATTAATTTAAGAGGAAGGATTAGTGAAAATCAGTTAACAAGTTAAATGATGTTCTTAAGTTGACTAAGTCAACTATTTTAATTGAAATGGATTATTAAAATTTGTTTGTTTTCCATTAATCTAATAGAAATAGTTTTAATAAATAGTTTTTTTAAACTTAATAAGGGTTGTTAAAAGTTAATTAATATTCTAATTAACTATGTTAATGTTAATTATTGAGTTGTTTATTATTAATAAAGTTAATTCTTATTTTAGTAGCTTTTTGAAAGGAATTAATTATTTTATTTTACTAATAATGAGAAACTACTTTGCTTCAATTGACATTGAAGTTAATTATTATTTTAATTAATAGTAATTAAAGGGATTACCTTTTTGAATGAATATTCATTTAAGAAGATACTCGAGTTTGTAATGAGTTTTGAGTTGAACTTTGAAAAGGATTTATATGGGATTTTATAAAAACTAAAGTTTTATAAACAAGGTTTATAAAAGAGATTTGATACTAAGGCGATGGGTTTAAATAATCGTTTACTTAATAATAGAATTGAGTAAAATGATTGAAATTGAAAAAAAAAACTATAAAGATGTTCAAATTTGCAAAGGGAAGACGCTTAATGGGTTTTGTAAAAGAATTAGAGGTTTTGCGATAATAAATCCTAGTTAAGCTATAATATGATACTAAATGGATTTGTGTATTGGATTGGATAATGGATTTGTTGTAATAAATCCAAACTGATAATGAATTGGATTAAAGAGAATTAAAACTTAGGGTTATGTTTTAATAAAGATTTAATTAATAATGAATTAAGTAAAGTGATTATAATTGAAAGAGGATTTTTAAAATTCCATGAATGGTTTATAAAACCATATTTTAAATGAAATGGTAAATGAGATTTTTGGTGATATTATAATTAATATCGGGTTTTGAGTTACAAACTTAAGCCTATCTTAAGGTAAGAATGTTGCTGAGTCAAGGTCTGAAAGAAAAATAAAATACTCTAGCTTAAACAACTTCATTTTTATCCAATATATGGTACTAGTTTGGAATAATAATGATATTGGAAATAGTTTATTATTTTTATAAGAAAGATATTAACTTTATTTTGCGAACTTTTATAAATTTAATAAAACTATTGGGTTTTATAGTAAACAATGTATTACATAATATTGTTTGGCCCAGATTTGAAGTGTAATTATGCTTATACCATTTGATTAAGTATATAGCACTATTTTTAGATACTGAAAATAGTATGGTTTTTGGAAATCTACTTATTCCGAGTAGTAAGTAAATGGTTAGGGTTTTCAAGGAAATGAAACGAGGGGTTATCCGGATTTGATGTAACGAAAAGGAATTTCGCTCGATCCGAATCAGTCGCTAAACCGATCAAGACCGTTCGAAACCCCTGATTGTTTTGAGAACACGACAAATTCGAGCGCAAACAGAAGAACATTTCACTGTTTATTACAACAATTCCATCAGCATACAAGAATATACAGAGTATGAATAAATAATATACATCACAAAATATCAGAGATTAAATTACATTTAAATACATCGCAGCGGAAAAATAATACAAAACACAACTAAAAGAGATATACGGATACAGAGCTTTACGAATATCATTCCAGCTGTAAACCAGGATCCTGTGTATATAAATCTGCAAAACCAAAACTACTAGCTGCCCGTGTCAAAATAAGGGCACCCAGAGTTTAGGTTAAAACAATAAACTCCAGGTTAGTCATGTGACCGGTGTGAGAACTAAAACGGTTATTAATCTTTATTTTAAAGTTAGGTAAATCAAGGGACCACGCCATATAACACGGAACGGGTTTCCTCCCAAGAATACCAGTGCATAAAACAAAGAGCGCAATGCTAAATAAAGAACAATGAAGCTATTATATGACCCAGGTCCCATCACACAATGCAACACAAGCCGGAGGATAGGGTTTTACCTTATAATAGCCAAAGAATGCTTGATACGCTAAAATTCATCTTTTATTATTACTATAAGTGTATAGTTCCAAAACAATTTCAATCATAAGTATCAATCATAGACGACATAAGTGCCCCATACCACTATGTCGCCTTATATAGGTTTACAATCAAAACCGTAAAGTCACGTATTGGAAGTTGGGTTTCCATCTATGAACTGAGGCAAGGGATCGTCCTCAACCGATTCGAGACTGTCTAGCCCGAGTCTCAGGAACAGAACGCATTGTCCCTTGGATCGTCAGGGCCGGTCCACCGATGTGGATTAAAATGCCTGAACACTGCGTTTCCCCGCCCTTTGGGGCGTAAATGAGCCAAATGACTCCATCGGCTCCACACAGTCACCGATATATCCGAGGCGCCTCGCAACAGCAACAACCACATAAGTCAAACTCGTCAGGGCGTGTAAAACCACTGACGCCACTTCTAGCTAGAAGGAAACGCATGCCCTCCCTGATGTCCTCTCCTGTTTCTAGTTCACAACCGGGGTGTGAGGCTCGCGAATCAGCGTTACACAAAGCTATGCCACACAGGCCGTGCTTTGATCATCAACTACAAGACTCTGCTTTTCAACAAAAGCCTTGATCATTTTCCACTTAGGTATGCCACACAGGCAATTCACTCCATGCGATTGATATCCATCAATATATAACCCCTGAGCTCGTACGTCTCAGAGAAGGGCGTTAAGCAAGAGAATAAATTCTCCGCCGCCAAACAGATATATATTTAATAGAAATCAATCACACAGAATAAAATCCAATGTCAGACACACAGTCCATTTACAGGTTCGTTCTGGGTCTGAACTAAACCGGAGGCACCTTGTACCTCGCATATTCATCGATCTCCAAGTACGTCTGGACGATCACCAACTGATTCCCTCCTCTTGGGTGTACAGCCCAATCAAGATCATCAGTAATCACCCAAACGATGTGAAGACCTCCGGTCTCCAACCACCGTCCATCCTCGACTCCACGTCGAATCAGTTATTCAGAATGGGATAAACCCAGTCTTTCTGAATAACTCGCGTATATAATAAACAAGCGTTACACAAACACAACATACGCCTCATTCCAATTCAGAATATTCTTTTATTCAAATATTCTTACACTTTGGGAAAGGTTCCCATTAATTTTGTCAAAGATAAATTTTTTAAATTTATTCTTTAATTTCCTTTTGAATATCAATTCAAATTAGTCGGGATTAACGAACCACACCGAAGTAATCATTTATTTCATTTCCCAATCCCAACCTATTCATCCCATGAAGTAAAACTGGTAATACTTCATATCTAACACCACGGTGTTATCGGTAAATTCAATTACCATTTCACGTTCAAATCTAATTAAAGATTTAACTATCGCCTGGAGCAAAACTGGTGATACTCCATTCTCGATTATTTTAATCTGATTAAAGATTCATTAAAACTCCACTTAGTTTTAATCCTCCCAAAAATCAATATTAATGATTATTTAACTTGGGAAATCATATCATGTCTTTAACTGGGTTAAAGAACCAATGTCATTTAAAACACGGTTCACGATAAACCCAAAATCACATTCTAATCCAATTCCAATTAAATCCCATTTAATTGTTACACTTCATTGAATCTAAATAAAAAGATTTAATCTTTTTCTCAACTGGGTTTTAGAACAGTGTTAATGAAGACACCATTCACGACAAACCCCAAATTCCATTTGATATTAAATACAAGGCTCTGAATAGAAAATATATCGTCTTATATTCAATATCAAATTCTACGACCAACAAATACCGTATTGGAAATAACAATATATATATATATATATATTTCAAATTTCCATAACAATATCTGCATAATCACGAAATCCAACATCGAAATATTCCAAAGACAATTTCGATTCAAATCCATTTCCACTTTATATATTGGAAATTCTGGTTATTTTCAAAACCATTTCAAATCCACTTTATTTATTTTAAAAATAAATGGATTCTAATTCTAGATCAAAACTAGTTCCTTTCGATAAAAATCTATTTTTATCTTTTCAAATATGGGTTTTTTCATCCCAATTCTTCACAAATCATTTCTTATGATTTTATACAAATTATTACTATTTTTAATAATTTTATCAAGGCCTGTACAGTCGATTTCCATCAACGGCCATCGAACTGCACTTACAGCGACCTTTTCCAAATTTGATTTGGACATAATTCCAAATCCAACTGTTAGATTTCAAATCTCTAATATTCGTTAGAAAGATCTTTTCGATACAAACCCAATGGTTCCGGTTTTAGGAGAATCCGACGGTCGAATCTCCCGTAATATTCATTCAAATTCAATGGTCGAAATTCGCGAACTGCCGCAGTGCGGCACGTTCTATTCAGGACATTATATATATATATAATATATTATATATATAATATATATATTATATATATTATATATATAATATATATATTATATATATTATATATATTTCGTCGATTTCCTTTCTAAACGTATTTGATAAATCGTTTTAAATTCGTTTTCAAAAAGATTTCAACTTCATATTCAATTTCAAATCAAAATTGAATATTCCACATCATCGATATATCCAATGATCATCGTTATCATTACTCTGTTATGAAATAACTTTAGATGATATCAAAACACAAATATCCTCGAATAAAATTATAATGATTTCAGGTCTGGGGACCATTACATCACTGTCACTATGAGAACAACTTATGATACTATTGAATATATTCCATGTAGTTATCTCACGGTGGGTCCAATACGTTATTCTCTAATACGTATTTATATCTTGACTTTAATATCACGTATATCAATGATCAATGAGATGTGAACATCAGTCAATCAATATACTAGTCTCAACGCTTTATTATTGTCCTATATAAACAATAAAACTCGACTAGGGACATTTAAGAATTATAATACTGATCACATTATATAATCTCAAGTTCGGTCTTACTCGAACTATATAATTCCGTATTATTATTCTAAGAACTTCTATTATGTTAATATTTATATTACGCAGTAAATATAACATGACAAAATATTTTATTTTATTCCAAATAAAATAATAACATCAACAATGTTATCTATCTCATCAAATGAATTGCCTCTAGGGCATAAACTCTAACAATCTCCCACTTGCACTAGAGTCAATCATTCACGTATTGTATACTCATGAAACTAGTCGGACTATTAAACTTCTGCTGCGACAGAGTTTAATTCAGTAGGTCTGCAACATTACAACTTTTGTAACTTTGCAGATATGTTTATTTCTCCTTTGAAAAACTTCACATAAGAATTATATTTCTTAAAATATATGTTTGGATTGATGATGAGTTTAATGTTTTAGGCCTGAGAAACAGCCATATTTTTATCGCAATATGTATCATTCGATCAACAGTGAATTAAGTTCAATCAAGAACTTCTTAATCCAAACGTTTTCTTTCTTAGAATCAGTATCTATTTCTTGTTTTTTAAACTAACATTGTTTACAATAATCAATGTGTTATCAAATAACATTAGAGTTATTGTGTCACTCCCAATCAATTTCTTGTCTATACAAGATTTAATGGTATCTTGTGGTTTTCGATATATCTCGAATTCTATTTTATTCCCATCGGTATCTTAGAGACTGACTCTCCTTCACAAGGATACCAAATCAAGTAATAAACATTTTATTCTTAGAGAATTTATATCCACAAAATTAGTTATCTGATTTGGGTATGATCTTATCAGAGGAAGGACGTTTTCAAATCGTTTTAGTGGGATTTAACATAATTGTTCTAAATTTAACTTATAGGAAGATCTATATGACTTATCATTAATCGTACTATATCTTATAAGGTTCGATATCTCCGTTCAGACATACCATTCTAATATGGTGTTCTAGGTGGACAGAGTTGTGAAACAATTCCAAACTCATTCAGATAGTCATTAAATTTATTGGCTTAAATGTTCTCTTTCGAACTGTTTGGAAAATATTTATTTTCTATTAAAATTGGTTTCTAACCTCACTTTGAATTCTTTGAACTTTTCAAAGGATTCTGATATGTATTTCATAAGATATACATATCTATATCTACCGATATCATCAGTAAATATAATGAAATAACAAAACCTACCTCTAGCTTATGTATTCGTTGCTCCATATACATCATTATGTTCGAGACCCAATACTTGTCACTCAAACACTGTGTAAGTGAAAGGTGATTCGGTTATTTTGCCTAATAAACAAGATTTGCATCCTTTATATGATTCGAAATCAATTGATTTCAAAATTTCATCATTATGGAGTTTTGATATACTTTCTTGTTTACTGGGCTAACTGGTAATACTAAAGGTATATTGGATTTAAATCACTAAATTTAATCTAGTCATTATTAATGTCAAGTACATTATAGTTAAGGATTTACAAATATCATTAACTATTTGTGAAATTCCATACGATATTTCATTTAAATAAAATGAATAACAATTATTCTTTTATTACAAATGAAATTCAAACTTGTCTAAACAAGATATATTATAACATTTATTTTAAGTGGAATTTCGTAATAACAATTATCTTGTTTATTTGATTAATCCAGTATATTCAACAAGAATCAACTTGGTATGGATAATCTATCAACATTTGCTTCATTTCCAATTGTAAGTCCACTTCTTCTTTTATCAGATTTCTACTTATTCTATAAATCAACATACATTTATGTGATTTATATCTAGTATCTAATACTGGAAATGTATAAGTAGATTATTATAACATTTATATTTTATTCAGTTAAAGTCATACTTTAACTTATTTTAGATCTTCTCTTTATATCTAAAACAATTACGTTTAATTTGTTTGAGGACAATCCAAAAAATTTAATGTTAGTCAAGAAATTTGATTTAATTTGTCCTTCTTAAGGATTAATTTGAATTATCGAAGATATTTTGTCATTTAATATCTACAGTAAATAAAAAAATAACTGATTCTATAATATTCATTTAATATAAATTCAAAATTTTGACAATCAAAATTTATATTAACATAAATATAATATTTAAACTAAATACGCTCTCACTCAAATTAACATCTCTCTGTTTATATATACATATCGGTATACATATATAACGGTGTTCCAAGATCCATATCTAGTCATGCCTTGACCCAGCTTTGGCTAAACCCAAAACACAACCTTTTAGGTAGATATCTTATGTCAATTATATCGTATATAATTCTTGGATTGCATGATGTTCATTTTGTTCAATATTATTCATTTGCTCAAAATATAGAATAATTCATGCTATTGTCTCTAAGGCCATAATCGTATTATACCGCCTAGTTAATTCAGACCCAATAATAGTTTGGAGCACCACATTTTACTCCATCGCATATAACCAAAATAAAAGGTGCACAACGCTTTGGCGTTAGTTACATCCAGTGATTTTGGACAGTGATGAGTATATTATTGGAAGACGTCACCATGACTTAATATAACAAAATTTGCTTTTAGAGGGAATTTATAATTCGTAGTGGAAACAATATTAGAGTTATTTACATATATCATAATATGTATTTTGTATTCATAATATAAATTTAAATAAAATATATGTATCAAATATACATATACATATATATATATATATAAATCATATATATACATATTTTCTTTTGAACATTTCAAAATTATGGTTATAATGTAGCTTATAAAATTTTGCAACACGATTTTGGCTTTGCTCTATATCATGTATACATATAGACTCAACCCCAATATATATATTTATAAATTCAGGCCCTAATTAAAGGCCCAATAAACCTGTTATAACACATCTCAGTTCGTATTTGGAACAATATGAATTATGAATATATCAAACATATATTCATTTGTAGGCTTTCTATAAGAACTCAGATTAAATATTACTGAAACACAATATTGGTTAAAGAAATTACAAGAAAGGGTCAGACCCTATCACAACTATTAATGTATTATCTGTAATATAATTACTCAGTAATACATTAAGAATAATTGCCAGACAATATATATACTTATATGTACACACACACACACATTTTAATATACACAGTTTAATTAAAAAGCGTACAAGACTGTCTGTGTGTATATACATACAGTTTATCAATTTTACAGCATGCAAAACCTTATGGGTTACATTACAAAGACAACCAAGCTTATATATACAAACATATTTGTATAGTTTTCATATCATACTTATACAGTCATACTGCTATAGTAAAAAAATGCTTGCTTCAGCAACTCTCTTGCCTTCTACTCCAACGTGTCCATTTTCTTGACTATGTTTCCTCAGTCAAACTAATTCAAGCCTCAGGGACTTACATCTGGATGTATTTCGACATGTTCATTGATGAGTATATGGAATTGTGGTTTCAAAAGACAAATCTTAAACCTTCAAAAAGCCATGATCAAAATCAGGTCATTTGACGATTTAATTTAACTTACTGTTCTTTAACAGTAAATTCCGTTCATCAATTTAGTTTCATACTTTTACCGCAAACTGGTTCAGGTGTTTCCATATCACATTCATAAATACATACACAGTCATTAGATATAATATCAATATTAAATGCTAACATTACTTATAACATCTTTCACTGTGTAGATGTCATTGTTATACATGCAGTATAAAACCAAATAGGAAATCTGAATTGCCGTAGCTTTCAACCAAGATGAACATTATGTATACAGGCAAGATGAAAACAGACTCAATGTCAAGCATGTAATTATGATCATGTATCAAAATTGTAAACTTATGATTCTGTTTGAACATACCATTGTGTAATGATCACAACTGTTAACATTTTAAAATGTTGAGCAGACATAAAAAAAGCTAGATATGTCATATATGCATGATTATTGCAGTTCAAACTATTAAAACTTGTGAAGGTTTAATACACTTTGTTTATAGATCAACATCATCGAAGCAAGTATGTTTAAGCATCAAGAAACATCAAAGAATGAGGATTTTGTAAAACATCTATTATAAATAAAATTTGGTACTAAATCCTCCGCTAAATCATATTACAAAAAGTTTAAAACAGATTGTAGTATTCCCATATTTATCATTATAAAATTGGGATTTGCAGATTCCATTTATACATTTATGTCAACGTATATATTATGGAATGATCACATCACAAAACATTCATTATGATCTGGTCTTGTTCTTGGTTAAAATCTATACAATGAGATATTAATATCAATGAAACTGACATAAGAATCTCTAATTCAGGTTGTACAATCCCATTGACCACATTCGATTAGTATTCAAAATACAATCATATGACCTGCTTTATAAAAACACTGTCTAAATAGTTTTTATATAAATGATTTCAATAAATCAAATATAATTGGAATTATTAATTACAGTTAAACAATCAGAGAAAAAAAATACATCTGGAAAATGAAAACAGGGCATAACTTGGTCAAGTACCAAATCAAACAAATTTTGAATTCATATCCAAGTTTTAAAAAAAAATTCTTAACAAATTACCACAATTTTGATTTCATTAAATCAAAACTTTAATTTGAGACTCTATCTGTTTTATTGATCAGTAAACCAATTTTGAACCAAAAAATAATATAATAAAGTCAGGTCATTACTCTAATCTATCAAACATTTTGATATCCTCTCTTATAAGAATTATTTGTTTAAATCTGAATATGTAATTGTATTCACTCAGAAATGAAAACATTAAATCAGATTTCCAGAGTTCAGGTTATCAATGTAACTGATAAAACTGGAAACACTTTAGAATCAATATCATATATATTAATTCCCTATTCTATACAGATTTTAACCTCAGTGAAACAATTTCATAATTATAAATGAATTTATACTAAATTCTAATATCAGGGCATACTAAGATTAAGACAAGGATTAAGATTATTTATATATATCATAATATATGTATGGTGACCTGAAATTATCATTTATTCATGATCAATATCATGATGATTCAAAAGCAAAATGTAATCGGACTGTGAATCTTTTATTCAATCATTTTCATCAACAATCAATATTGGTGCCTTGTGATTAATATCATAACTGGTTTAAGTATAACTATTGTGATTTAACATTTAAATCAACAAAAGTTAAAACTGATTAATTAACTCTATCTAACAAGTCAGAATTCAATGTAACAGATTTTTGGATATATGTAAAAAGAATAAGTACATCACATATACAGATAATATTAAAATATATCCAATCTACTAAATAAAGCATACAAGGTCAGTTGTTTAAACAAGATATAAATGTATTTCATATCATTCAAAATGATAAACAGGATCTGAGCTTTGTTCAAAATTAATATCATATATTAATTTATAATTCATCTCAGATTTACATTAATATCATAAACTGGGTTCAAATTATAATATACCTGAATTTTAAACATGGGATAGCTTAAACGTTTTAAACCAGAACATGACAATTAATTTTAATCTAGAGATCTAAATATAGTATACACTCACAAATATATATATACTATATATATATGTATTTATATTTATATAAAATATACAAAATCAACAATTGATCAACCCTTATTTATGAAATCGGCATCCTTAACGACTTGTTATTTTGATAGATCAAAACTGTTTTGATCTACCAGGAGGCTTCTTTGATAAATTAATAAGGTAATAGTAATTTCAAATTTTGTTAAGATTAGAAATAACTATCATTAAATCCAGTTCGAAATATTAAATCAAATACAAAATTTTGTTAACGGTAATGCACCTTTAAAGGCTTGTATCAAATACAGTCTTTAATTTACAGTAAAACAATTTCATGTTCTAAATCGAAATTAGCATGAAAACTTGAATCCATGTCTTTTAATGATTTCGATGGTGGATGCAGAAAACTGTGATTTCAAAACTTTTATACTCACGAATGAGTAAAGTTCATAAAATTACTAAATCAAAATTGAGTCAGAAACAAATTAGATCTTATACGATGAACAAATTCATCTGAATTAGTATCTATATTACAAATCGAGTTTCGATTTGAACTAATCAAACAAAAACCTTAATGGTCTCAACCTATAAATTACATGAAACCTCGCTCTGATACCATTGAAAGTGAAATTTGGTTCGATTTCAAAACTAATAGTTAAATTGCAACCAAATCAACAAAAATTCATGTATTAGTTCATAGATCGAGAATTATACCTCAAAGAAATTGTACCATTCTTCAGCCAATTGGATTTTAGAACTGGTTGTTCGAATACTAGCCCTCCAAGCGTCGAGCCTCGATGGATATCCACAAGAATGCCTCATCCTTAGATCGAATCAAGGGAGATAAAAAAGATTGGTGCTAGCCGCCATTATTTTGGGTTTTGGAGGAAGAAATTAGAGGACGGTCTTTGTATTTTAATCTTATTATATCTGATTTGGGTTACCCGCATATATATAAAAGGAAATGTGAGTTCCCCTTTAAAGTAGAAGTTACCCAAATTTAGGATCTAAACCGACTACTTGTTCCATCCTTAAACAAAATATCAACATATTTTATTTGTCCAAAATAATTTCTCTTTTAAAACGTTCTACCGTGTGACCCCATAGGTTATTACAACGTTGGCAATGATTTTAAATCATATTTAAAATCATAAACAGTGATTGGCATCTAGCAATGCGTCGCTGCTACCCAAGTTATAATAAAATTATCGATTCGATACAACCTTTTTGTGACAAGTGTCTCAATGTAATATAATCCTTTTAACCAACATATTCAGGATTAAACTAGAGGCATGGATCGTATCATCCTCGTCATAATTTAATCTGTTTTTCTTGATCGATGAGTAGACTGTTTAAAACAAATCAGTATTTGAGCACGGTCATGCATTTCACGGTCTCACTCGATCAAGAGGCCCATGGATATCACTATGAATATATCGTAGGGTTAAATTCCATCTAGATCATTCATAATTTTTATTCGATTCAAGATATATCCAATGATCACCGTTATCATTACTCTGTTACGAAATAACTTTAGATGATATCAAAACACAGATATCCTCGAATAAAATTATAATGATTTCAGGTCTGAGGACCATTACATCACTGTCACTATGAGAACAACTTATGATACTATTGAATATATTCCATGTAGTTATCTCACGGTGGGTCAGCCCAATACGCTATTCTCTAATACGTATTTATATCTTGACTTTAATATCACGTATTGTGACGGCCCGCCCCGCACCAGCCTGCATTTCCTCCGAAAGTGCGCTGTACACATGCCCGACTAGCACGGGACGGTCGTCAGAAGAAAGGAAAGAAGGGAATTAACTAAACGAGGAACCTGTAGAATGTCTCACAGCGCATGGAATAAAATATAATAACAAAATACTTAACATAAAACAGGTGAGACAGTGTATAAGCTGATAACTAAAACCAACATCAACGTCAGAGCAGCGGAAATCCAAATACAGCTTATTACAACTTTTCAAATTTACTGTCTCTAACAAAAGAAAGCTAAAGTAGAAGATGCACCACCAATGCCCAAGCAGTGATCTTCAACAACACAGGGAGAATACTATATATATGTATTACGTGGAAGCCTCCTGCTCGTCTCCGGATCATCTACCCGTGCATCACCAGCTAACCAGTCTCTAGTCTGCTCGTGTGAGCACCCAGAGTAATAAGAGGAGACATAAAACTATGGGTCAGACATAAAGCCTGGTATGAGCGATAAGCATCTAAACAAAACAATAACAGGTATACTAAACCATACCTGAACCTGGACCTGCAACCAAAGAGTTAGTACCACATACCGTACGATACTCTAAGGTGCCATAACAAGTAGTGTAAGAATACGGGGGTGGGGTGTGCATGTCATAATGATAGCAAACAAACCATCCATAGCAACCATCCTCACATCTCTCACTCAGTGCGTAAAGCATACGACATCTACCACCTTGGAAAACTAGACAAATTGAGGTAACGACGAATCCCGACTTGTAGAAACCCTGTTGTGACCAAGCTAAACACATGGAGTCATGACCAAACATTTCAATGACCCATTTCATTGGTCGTAGCCCTTGGTTCTACCAATGCCATGATGGCCCTGAATCCGCCTCCGTACTTCCTACCATAGTGGTCCAAAGCTATAGACATCGATAACCCCTTAGCACGCGTCCCGCAGCAAAGCCCAACCATGAAGCGAACTCGTTGATTCCCATCTAAATCTTGAGCTCTAACTTCCCATTTGGACTTCCTTTGCATCTCGGGTTTGGTCGAATTGGAGTGGGTCTTCAGAAGAGTTGTCGCGCAGTAGCAGCCCTAGAATTCGGTTCCGTTTGGTAGTCATTACCCTCGTCGGTTCGGTTCGGTAGTCGTTACCCTCGTCGGTTCGGTTCGGTAGTCATTACCCTCCTTCCTTGTCATCTTTCCATTCGGTTCGGGTGCCCCTCCTGGTTCGGTTCGGTACACCGACCCGATCCCATCTTTTTTCCTAGCCTCTACTTTCCCCGTTCCGACCCTATGCTCCTCATCTTCATCCCATCCGGTGCTCCAGTCCGATCCGATCTAGCCCCCATTGTTCTTCCGATCCGATCCCCCTTGTCCACTCCAACTCTAAGTAAACGGCCATCCTTCTGGCCAAGCCTCCTCCAGTGAAAAGTTCCAATCCAGTTCGAATTCCCTTGGTCAGTTCACAAATCCGATCCGACCCCTACTCCAATTCGATCCGGTTCGGAACCTACACATTTCTGCAACTTTCCAGCGAGCTTTCTACGCCATTCGACGGCGTTTTCGACCAATCTAACTATTCTAATCAATCACAAAACATACCATAGAGTCATAGCAACATGTAATAGCAACCACAAACAGCAAAACAACAATTCAATTGAATCAAAATGGATCAAAAGTGGCTAAAACCTCACATTTTCCCATAATCCCTCTTAATCATGTTTAAGCGCATACTTAGTAAAACTTAATCAAATCGTCTAAATTTTCTAATAGAGGCATGAAATATTATTTAAGAATTTCTAAACATTTTTCTAGAATTTATTAGTGTATAAATTCGCTAATCTTCACTAATTACCCTTAATTACCGTAATTAGTGCAAAAACTATGCAAATCACTCACCTTTGCCACAAAATAAAACACCAAATCTAAAATACTCTCTGTTTGGGTCGAATCCCTATGTATAGCAGCAGCTCCAACCTTGATCTGATGCTATTTGGCCTTGTTTTGATGTAGTTTAGGCTTAATCTTCACTAAAAATGTGTTTTGGAGTGGTTTTAAAGGATGGAAGTCATTACTAAGGTCTCAAGAAGGTTTGTGGCGGCTCAAAACTGAAATAAAAGTGATTTCCTAACCCTAATCAGTCCTCCTATACCTCTAAACCCGAAATTCCCCTCTGGAACTAGCTGCTAATTACCCGGTTAAGCCCAATTAAGCTATTTTTCACCATCTGGAACTTGTTTCAGCCATATCTCCCAAACGGTGAGTCCGTTTGGCTAATGTGACCACTCTACGGAATTGTAAACCATCATCCGGAGCCAATGGATGTGGTTTCAGGTCAGAATTCCTTTCCAGTCAAAAGTTATGGCTAAAACAGTGCCAACTAGGGGTAAAATGGTCATTTAAAAATCGGGAAAAATCATGAACATGAGAAATGACCACAATAGTCGTCTCCCAAAGTTACATGACCATACGACTTCATATGTGGAAGAAATAAATATCCTACGATCCTATGATGCGTAGAATACGGGTCGTTACACTCTCCCCCCCTTAAGAAATTTCGTCCCCGAAATTCCTTAACCCAAAACATACAAAGGATCCTGCATGCCTAACAACCACATACATCAATCAAACATGCAAAACAAGCAAACAACCCTATCCTAGCTTGCGGAAAATTAAATCGAAGTCAAAATCTTACCAGGCAAAGAGTTCTAGGTGTGTCTTCCTAATGTTCTCCTCTATCTCCCAAGTACAATCATTCTCGTCCTCGCCCCACTGAACCTTGACTAGCTTCACCGCCTTCCTTCGAAGTTGCTTCATGTCGTGCTCGACAATACGGGCCGGCTTGCGGTTCCCAAACGCCTCGGGTTCTACTTCGAAGTCCTCCAACTGATCAGGTGAAATAGTCATATCTGAGTCGTGAACGAACTTCCTTAGTTGGGAAACATGAAATACATTGTGAACTCCCGCCATCTTCTCTGGTAAGTCAATTCTATATGCCAAATTCCCGACTAGTTCAAGAACAGGGAATGGGCCAATGAATCTTGGTGCCAACCTGCCTCTCCTGCCAAATCGTATTACGCTCTTCAACGGAGAAATCTTGACAAACAACAAGTCACCAACGGAGAATTTTAAGTCTCTTCTTCTCTTATCAGCATAACTCTTCTGCCTATCTTGGGCAGCCTTCATTCGTTGTTGAATGATCTTAATCTTATCTGAAGTTTCCCTCACCACATCTGGTCCAAGCATAAACTTCTCGCCAGTCTCTATCCAACATGATGGTGAGTTGCACGGTCTTCCGTACAAAGCTTCAAACGGAGCCATACCGATACTGGATTGGTAGCTATTATTATATGCAAACTCTACTAGATGCAAATGGTCATCCCATGATCCACCAAAATCCAATATACATGTCCTCAAGAGATCTTCCAAAATACGATTCACCCTTTCCGTCTGACCGTCGGTATGAGGATGATATGCAGTACTGAGATGTAACTCTGACCCTAGAGCCTCTTGTAAGCCCTTCCAAAACCCACTAGTGAACAACGGGTCTCGGTCACTCACAATGCTTTTAGGTACTCCATGAAATCTCACTACCCACTTCATATACAATTCTGCTAACTTAGCTGTCGTTCTGGTCGATTTGACTGGTATAAATCTTGCACTTTTAGTCAATCGATCCACAATTACCCAAATGCTATCATGTCCCGATCTAGTCCTTGGTAAGCCATCGATGAAATCCATCGAGACTTGCTCCCATTTCCATTCGGTAATTTTTAATGGTTGCAGCAACCCACTAGGCTTCTTTTGCTCAGCTTTAACTAGTTAGCAATTCATGCAGTTGGATATAAACCTCCCAATGTCTCTTTTCATCCCTTCCCAGTAGTAGGTCTGCTTCATATCTCGATACATCTTATTACCACCTGGGTGTATAGTCAGTTTTGAGTGATGACACTCTCTAAGCACTTCATCTCTCAATCCATCGACATTGGGTACAACAAGTTTTCCATTCTTTCTAAGCCATCCATCTCGATCAAGCCCATACTTGTTCATCTCCTCATAGATACCCATCTCTAACTTGGAGATGATTTCCAATAGGTTAGGATCGTCCCTCTGTCTAGAGCCGATCCTCTCAATTAAAGTGGGTCTGATCGTCAAACTTGCTAACATTTCTGGATCCAATTCGCACTTTGGTCTGAAATCAAACCCCGCGATATACTCCAGTTGCTTCCATTCAAGGAACATAGCCCCTAAACTGGCATGTCTTCGACTCAACGCATCGGCTACCGCATTGCCCTTTCCCGGTGTGTATGCGATGTCAAAATCATAGGAAGCTAAGAACTCTAACCACCTTTGTTGCCGGAGATTTAAATCCTTCTGGGAGAAGAGATACTTCAACGACTTATGATCTGTAAACAGCTCAAATGTTTCTCCCAAGAGATAGTGTCTCCACATCTTCAACGCAAACATGATCGCTGCCAATTTCAAATCATGGGTAGGGTATCTTCTCTCGTGCGGTTTCAATTGCTGGCTTGCATAAGCTACAACCCTACCGCCCTGCATCAATACAACACCCAGTCCGGTACCCCAGGCATCCGTGTATACCGTCATCTCTTCATTCCCCTTAGGAATGACTAACACTGGTGCGCTTGTCAACTTGTCCTTTAGACTCTTGAATGCATTCTCGCACCTTTCATTCCAAACAAAAGCTTGATTCTTCTTGGTCAACTGGGTCAATGGTGCTGCTATCTTGGAGAAACCTTGGATAAACTTACGATAATATCCAGCTAACCCAAAAAACTTCTTACATCTGTTGCATTCTTGGGCGTAGGCCAATCCTGTACCGTAGCCACCTTCGCCGTGTCCACGGCAATACCATTCTCTGATACAACGTGGCCCAAGAACCTCACTTCCCTCTTCCAAAAGTGACACTTAGAAAACTTTGCTTTCAATTGGTGTTTTCTCAACACCTCCATCGCTATTCTTAAATGTTCCTTGTGTTCTTCCTCTGTCCTCGAATAGACCAAAATATCATCAACGAATACAAGGACAAACTTATTCAACTGATCTCTGAATACCCTATTCATAAGATCCACAAAATATGCTGGGGCATTGGTCAGCCCGAATGGCATGGCCAACCACTCATAAAATCCAAACGGCGTTCGAAATGCCGTTTTAGCTATACTCTCAGCTTCCACTCTAAGCTGATGAAAACCTGTCGCGAGATTCAACTGAGAAAATACTCTCGCGCCACTCAACTGATCGAACAAATCATCTATCCGCGGTAGAGGATACTTGTTCCTCCTTGTCACTTTATTCAACTCGCAGTAGTCTACACACAAACGAAGGGAACCATCCGCCTTGGTAGCAAACACAACTGGTGCTCCCCATTCAGAAACACTCCTTCTGATAAATCCCTTCTTCAAAAGATCGCTGACTTGCACCTCGAGCTCTCGCTGCTCCCTTGGTGCCATACGACGAAGTGGCATCACTATAGGTCTGGCATCTTTTACCAAATCAATACGGAACTCAATCTCTCGGTGTGTTGGAAGTCCGTTCACTTCTTCGAAAACATCCGGATACTGGCCAACCACGGGCAAATCTGACAACTCACTATGCGGAATGTCGAGGGAGTTTAGAAAACTAGCCAATACCCCCTTACTGGGTAGACCACCAAACACTATCCTCCGTCCATCATCCACTCTAGCTGTCACCAAAAAGCCCTCACAGTCTACCACCACCCCGTATCTTTGGAGCCAATCTACTCCCAAAATAATGCCAACCCCAGTAAAGCCCAAAACAAAGCAATCACAAACAAACATGCATCCATGACTCGATAGGACCACATTACGACAAATCATGCTAAGGCTAGTCGAACCACCAATCGGGTTCGTCACTACTAAAGGTCTATCGACGATCTCGGGCTCCAATCCCAACCTATCTACCAGGTCACTAGATATGAAAGAACTGGAAGCTCCGGTATCAAACAAAACTCTAACAGGAACATCATAAACGGAAAGCATACCTTGAATGACGACATTCTTTCCCTTCTCCGCCGCAGTTGGGGCATTCGACAAAGAAGGAATAGCATTAAGAGCATATGCTTTCACCATTTGCTTTTCTTTAGGGGGTTGTGGACACTTGTCCTTGCGATGTCCCATTTGGCCACAGTTGAAGCACTTCCTATCCGCTGGCTTGGCCCGACAATTACTAGCATAATGGCCCTTCTTACCACAGCTGAAGCACTCAACATCTTGCTTATTCTTTTTATTCTGGCCATCCTTAGTCTGATTTTGCTTTCTCTTATTCTGGGAACCACCCTTGCCTCCACCACTTGCTTGTGGCTTTGGCTCATCTGCGGATGCAACCTCAGTCTTCGGCTTAGGGTAGAGACTTTCTGATCTTAATGCTTTCCCCACAATCGATTCAAACGTCTCATCGATGTGATTACTAAGCCTTTCCCCCAAGTACTGATCCAAACCAGTTATGAATTTCTCATTCTTCTTCTCGGCAGTGTCAATAAGAGATAACCCATATTTTGACAAAGTGTCGAATTCAGCAATATACTCCGAGACAGCTCTGCCATTCTGCTTGAGCTCCAAGAATTTCTTAAACAACACTGACTTCTGAGTAGCTGGAATGAACTTCTCGCTAAAGCGAGCTTCAAACTGCTCCCAAGTAATCTGATCTTCGGGAGTAGCTGCCTTTATAGCATTCCACCAATTCATTGCCCGCCCTTGCAGCTGACGGGACGCTAGCTTTCTCTTCATCGCATCCTCGATACCCAAATCCTCGAAGATACGTTCGCAACTATCCAACCAATCCTGAACATCCGTGGCCGACTCCGTCCTGTGGAACGGCTTCCCACCAAGGCTAGTATAATCCTTATTCAACTTGGCGAAGTCGACTCTTGGCGCCTGCACTATTGGACCACCACCATTTCAACCATTGGGAGATGCCCTCTGTACATCTCTAAGCATCTGTCTCATGAGGTCAGTAAACATCATCCTCATGTCAGCAGCATTCCCATTATTGGCTCCCCTACCAGCACCTCTAGTATATCGGCTCATCGTCAATCTGAAAAAGGAAACGATTAACGACTCCATAGTGGTGCTAGTGCAGTACGACTTCATCCTTATACTAGTAATAGTGTATATATATATATATATAGCTTTTAAAAACCAAAGTAATCACAAATACGCTCTCTCGTATACGTATTTTATCTCTCCCTGATAACTTCCCTAGGTTAACCACGCAAACTAGAGCTCTGATACCAAGTGTGACGGCCCGCCCCGCACCAGCCTGCATTTCCTCCGAAAGTGCGCTGTACACATGCCCGACTAGCACGGGACGGTCGTCAGAAGAAAGGAAAGAAGGGAATTAACTAAACGAGGAACCTGTAGAATGTCTCACAGCGCATGGAATAAAATATAATAACAAAATACTTGACATAAAACAGGTGAGACAGTGTATAAGCTGATAACTAAAACCAACATCAACGTCAGAGCAGCGGAAATCCAAATACAACTTATTACAACTTTTCAAATTTACTGTCTCTAACAAAAGAAAGCTAAAGTAGAAGATGCACCACCAATGCCCAAGCAGTGATCTTCAACAACACAGGGAGAATACTATGTATATGTATTACGTGGAAGCCTCCTGCTCGTCTCCGGATCATCTACCCGTGCATCACCAGCTAACCAGTCTCTAGTCTGCTCGTGTGAGCACCCAGAGTAATAAGAGGAGACATAAAACTATGGGTCAGACATAAAGCCTGGTATGAGCGATAAGCATCTAAACAAAACAATAACAGGTATACTAAACCATACCTGAACCTGGACCTGCAACCAAAGAGTTAGTACCACATACCGTACGATACTCTAAGGTGCCATAACAAGTAGTGTAAGAATACGGGGGTGGGGTGTGCATGTCATAATGATAACAAACAAACCATCCATAGCAACCATCCTCACATCTCTCACTCAGTGCGTAAAGCATACGACATCTACCACCTTGGAACATTAGACAAATTGAGGTAACGACGAATCCCGACTTGTAGAAACCCTGTTGTGACCAAGCTAAACACATGGAGTCATGACCAAACATTTCAATGACCCATTTCATTGGTCGTAGCCCTTGGTTCTACCAATGCCATGATGGCCCTGAATCCGCCTTCATACTTCCTACCATAGTGGTCCAAAGCTATAGACATCGATAACCCCTTAGCACGCGTCCCGCAGCAAAGCCCAACCATGAAGCGAACTCGTTGATTCCCATCTAAATCTTGAGCTCTAACTTCCCATTTGGACTTCCTTTGCATCTCGGGTTTGGTCGAATTGGAGTGGGTCTTCAGAAGAGTTGTCGCGCAGTAGCAGCCCTAGAATTCGGTTCGGTTCGGTAGTCATTACCCTTGTCGGTTCGGTTCGGTAGTCGTTACCCTCGTCGGTTCAGTTCGGTAGTCATTACCCTCCTTCCTTGTCATCTTTCCATTCGGTTCAGGTGCCCCCCTGGTTCGGTTCGGTACACCGACCCGATCCCATCTTTTGTCCTAGCCTCTACTTTCCCCGTTCCGACCCTATGCTCCTCATCTTCATCCCATCCGGTGCTCCAGTCCGATCCGATCTGGCCTCCATTGTTCTTCTGATCCGATCCCCCTTGTCCACTCCAACTCTAAGTAAACGGCCATCCTTCTCGCCAAGCCTCCTCCAGTGACAAGTTCCAATCCAGTTCGAATTCCCTTGGTCAGTTCACAAATCCAATCCGACCCCTACTCCGATCCGATCCGGTTCGGAACCTGAACATTTCTGCAACTTTCCAGCGAGCTTTCTACGCCATTCGACGGCGTTTCCGACCAATCTAACTATTCTAATCAGTCACAAAACATACCATAGAGTCATAGCAACATGTAATAGCAACCACAAACAGCAAAACAACAATTCAATTGAATCAAAATGGATCAAAAGTGGCTAAAACCTCACATTTTCCCATAATCCCTCTTAATCATGTTTAAGCGCATACTTAGTAAAACTTAATCAAATCGTCTAAATTTTCTAACAGAGGCATGAAATATTATTTAAGAATTTCTAAACATTTTTCTAGAATTTATTAGTGTATAAATTCGCTAATCTTCACTAATTACCCTTAATTACCGTAATTAGTGCAAAAACTATGCAAATCACTCACCTTTGCCACAAAATAAAACACAAAATCTGAAATACTCTCTGTTTGGGTCGAATCCCTATGTATAGCAGCAGCTCCAACCTTGCTCTGATGCTATTTGGCCTTGTTTTGATGTAGTTTAGGCTTAATCTTCACTAAAAATGTGTTTTGGAGTGGTTTTAGAGGATGGAAGCCATTACTAAGGTTTCAAGAAGGTTTGTGGCGGCTCAAAACTGAAATGAAAGTGATTTCCTAACCCTAATCAGTCCTCCTATACCTCTAAACCCGAAATTCCCCTCTGGAACTAGCTGCTAATTACCCGGTTAAGCCCAATTAAGTTGTTTTTCACCATCTGGAACTTGTTTCAGCCATATCTCCCAAACGGTGAGTCCGTTTGGCTAATGTGACCACTCTACGGAATTGTAAACCATCATCCGGAGCCAAAGGATGTGGTGTCAGGTCAGAATTCCTTTCCAGTCAAAAGTTATGGCTAAAACAGTGCCAACTAGGGGTAAAATGGTCATTTAAAAATCGGGAAAAATCATGAACATGAGAAATGACCACAATAGTCGTCTCCCAAAGTTACATGACCATACGACTTCGTATGTGGAAGAAATAAATATCCTACGATCCTATGATGCGTAGAATACGGGTCGTTACACGTATATTAATGATCAATGAGATGTGAACATCAGTCAATCAATATACTAGTCTCAACGCTTTATTGTTGTCCTATATAAATAATAAAACTCGACTAGGGACATTTAAGAATTATAATACTTATCACGTTATATAATCTCAAGTTCAGTCTTACTCGAACTATATAATTCTGTATTATTATTCTAAGGACTTCTATTATGTTAATATTTATATTACGCAGTAAATATAGCATGACAGAATATTTTATTTTATTCCAAATAAAATAATAACATCAACAGTGTTATCTATCTCATCAAGTGAATTGCCTCTAGGGCATAAACTCTAACAAAAATGAATAAAATCGATATAAATATCGTTCGTGTCAAAATGGCACATATCTAACCAACACGGCTTTATATATTTCAATAACTTCGTTATTCTATTCAACAAATGAATATTTACTTCAACACATGAATATATATATATTTTTATTCAACACATGAATATTTATTTTATTCAACACATGAATTTTCTTTCTATTTAACACATGAATTTTCTTTCTATTCAACACCTGAATTTTCTTTCTATTCAACACATGAATTTTCCAAATTGGAATGAGGCCCAATCAATTACCATATAATGTTAATTATATGGATTCCATACAACACATGTATATAATAGCAACGATAAATCATCAACCATCATCCAGAGTGCACCACACAACTGCATAAGCATTAAATATAAATAATTAACGCTTACACAGTCTGTCAATCCATCGATTGACATACAACTAAACAATCGGGATTAGTGTACGTCAAATCTCATCCCAATACCCTTGTGGGGTTTCAAATCAACAAACACAGAATTTATTTGTGCAGTTGGGTGATGTGTAAAATTTATCGTCCCAATCAATACAAGTCAAATGGGTGTACATAAACAAATCGTTCGATTTGTAAATTAATATTTATTTTACTTCAACACATGAATATATATTTTATTTCAACACATGAATATATATTTTATTTCAACACATGAATATATATTTTATTTCAACACATGAATATATATATTTTTCTTCAACACAGGAAATTATATTTCTTCTTTCAACACATGAAATTATATTTTTTCTTTAAACACATGAAATTATCTTTCTTCTTTCAACACATGAATTTTTTTTTTCTTTCAACACATGAAATTATCTTTCTTTCAACAAAATCAACAGTCAAATTTCACAACACAAACAATCACACAAACCTGTGGACGACGGGTGTCGGGTGCTACTAAGCACCATCTGCGTCCTAGTATATATTTCAACTAGAAATCTAAATAAAAGTAAGGAGTTCTCACAGAGAGTTCCACTCCGCCGTGCTTTACTTTTGAACTGCTGAACCGTGTGGATCTGTTTGAAATTCTAATACAGTCCTTGCCCCGCTGTTCACAATAAAAATTATATTTTTATTGCTTCATTCCAATAAATAAAAATCATATTTTTATTTCTACTTCATATATTTTTACAATGCTTCTTTCTATATAAAAATTATTTTATTATATTTCTACTTCATATATAAAGATCGAATTTTTACTATCTATATAACATAAAAATCGTATTTTTATTCTTCTACTAATATAAAAATCATATTTTTTATTCTTTCTATAATATAAAAATCATATTTTTACTCTGCCATTTCAACAATAAAAATCTTACCTTCCTTACATTAAAAATCTCGTCTTTTTGCCATAAAAAAAATGAATCTTTTAAGCGATAAAAATCAAATCTTTTATGTTTTTCAAAACCATATCTTTTTGTTGTATAAAACTCTAATCTTTTCACGAAATAAAATTCTGACCTTTACTATTTTTACATTGATAAAAATCATTCCTTTATATGCATAAAAATTGTAGTTTTCCTAATATAAAGATCGTATTTTTAAACCGTAAAAAATCAAATCTTTAAAGTGTTAAAAATCTTAACTTTATGTTATACAATGTCATATATAATGTAATGGCCACTTAGTTAGTAAATTTAACTAATTACATGAAGTAAAATATAACAAAACTCACGTTTTTCGAAGGTGGAGGGGCCATGGGGTCGCTGGAGGTGGCGGGGGATCACCAACGGTCGGCGCAGGTGGCGGTCTTTGAAGTGGTGGCTGTGGAGGGGCTCCGGTGTCGCGGTTTTCCACTGTGGGGCTTCAGGGGGGCTCGATTCGAGAAGAGGGAGGGAGTAGAGAGAGGAGGGAGGGCATAGAAGGAGGCGGCAGACCTGGGGGTGGGGCGTTCGACGATGGGGGAGGGATTCCGTCAAGAGGTTCTTAAGAGAAGGGGGGTCTCGATTGATGGAGGGGGGGCTTGTGGTGGACGTGGCGCGAGGGCGGCGGGCCTGGGGGATGAACGGAGGTGGCGGCGTCGCTAGGGTTAGGGGAGGGAGGCATCGTGGTCAACGGGGAGGGGTTTTTCTTTTTTTTCCTTATTTTAATAACTGATGGTGAGAGAATAAAGGGGGAGGGGGGAGAGAGAGTATTTAGGGTTTTTTTATATTTAATTATTTAATTTCAAAAAAATAACTTTTAATTTCATATTCGAAATCGAACTCACCGACTATCGTCCCTAGCGTATTACCCCCATTCCGAACACAATGGGATATGTATCGTAAGCTGATTCGATCGTTTCGATCAGTTTTCGTCAAAATCAAAATGTAATTATATATATTAAATTTGAACGCGTATTTCAATTTACCGGAGCCACATACGGACTCTAAAAATTCCTGAAAAATATTTTCTAGCTTCGTATTGACGATATGGTTTTAAAAAACTAGTTTCGTCAAATTCTGAGACCGTTTGAAAAATGGTCATTTTCTGGTCGATCGAAATTGACTGAAACTGTCAAAACACGTTTTCTTTCGCCACGCTCACATATTGATACAAAAAATTACGAATTTTGGAATCTAGCAATAACTTGACATCCCAGATCCAAAAAAAGTGGTTTCGTCGAAAACCGAGGTCGTTTGCAAAATTTCCATTTTTAAGGGCCAGAATTCCATAGCGACTATTCTGAATTTTCAACTGGGCATAACTTTTTATCCCTACTTTGAAATTTCAATTTTTCGGGTTCGTTGGAAAGATTTTCTCAAATAGATTCTAATATTTTTGGTTTCGCTAAAATCCGGTTTATTTTGAATCATGTACATTCATTTGAAATTTGAAATCGAATTTTCAAACTACCGCGCCATTTTCAATTCCTTTTATATTTAAAAATAAATATTTATATTCTAACGCTGATTCATATAACTATATACGTTCTAATTCTTTTCAAAATAAATTTCTCGTCGTTATTATTTAAAATAATTCATTTTAAATAATCAAAATTCACTAAAATTTCCAAAATAAAAATTTTAAATTGGCTCGGATTTCCGGGTTATTACAATCTCCCCCACTTAAAACTTTTCATCCCCAAAAAGGAATGAAGCTGAAAGTTGTTTAGCTAATCAACTCAACTTTCATTATTTTCATTACGGCTTAAGTTCTTCAACTTTTCAGTTTCTAAGAACTTTTCAATTTTTTCAAAAATTTGGCTAACACCCTAAATTTTCGAAAAATTTCGCCATAACCTCCCCTGCACCGGGAGCTTCGGGATATTTCAAATAGCCTCCCATAGCCCTCACCAATCCAAAAAGAAAAAGAAACAGCCAAGCGGCTAGCCAATCGGCTCATAAAATCATCAAAAACCCAAGAAATTAGTAAACATGTACCTATTTGTCGGGCAAACAATTTTATTCCTCTGCTCTAGCTTCCTGGCTATGACCTGTTCAATGTAAGTACATGTATATGCATGCAAATGCGACTAATTTTCAATACACTCACTATTTGGCTAAAGGTTCAAATTCTACTTAATCGAACAATAATCAAACAACACAACCATCAGTCAAATATTTGATTATCTTTTCAAACTCATAATTTTGATACATAGTCCAAAAATCACATTTTTGATGCCAAATCACAACAATAGGCCCTATCTAGTTTTGGTTCTCACACCAGTCTAATGGAAATATATAGAAATCCCACTTTCGTCACTCGAACATAAATTCTGATGATGTTTCGAACCACCATCAGAACATCCACGGGCGATAGAGTGTGATTCTATATCTATCCAGTATATTAAAACTTCAAATACACGCGGATCAGACGTATATGCAAAATCTTTATATACTGGATTGTCCAAATCAGTACAAATAAATATTCAAATACGTTGAATAAGGTTTAAATTTTCAAAACAAAATTTGTTTTCATTTTAAAAATATATTCTTCACTCTCGTTCTAGGATACTACTGATCTTATCTCTAACGAGTCATTCTCATTGGATATTACTAATTCAATCCCTGATGAATTCTTTCGTATGGTTCTAATGTGTCTTGCTCTCCGAGCTTTGTAAACCAAAGCTCTGATACCAACTATAACGAAAAGGAATTTCGCTCGATCCGAATCAGTCGCTAAACCGACCAAGACCGTTCGAAACCCCTGATTGTTTTGAGAACACGACAAATTCGAACGTAAACAGAAGAGCATTTCATTGTTTATTACAACAATTCCATCAGAATACAAGAATATACAAAGTATGAATAAATAATATACATCACAAGATATCAGAGATTTAAATTACATTTAAATACATCGCAGCGGAAAAATAATACAAAACACAACTGAAAGAGATATACGGATACAGAGCTTTCCGGATATCATTCCAGCTGTAAACCAGGATCCTGTGTATATAAATCTGCAAAACCAAAACTACTAGCTGCCCGTGTCAAAATAAGGGCACCTAGAGTTTAGGTTAAAACAATAAACTCCAAGTCAGTCATGTGACTGTTGTGAGAACTAAAACAGTTATTAATCTTTATTTTAAAGTTAAGTAAATCAAGGGACTATGCCGTATAACACGGAACGGGTTTCCTCCCAAGAATACCAGTGCATAGAACAAACAGCGCAATGCTAAATAAAGAACAATGAAGCTATTATAAGACCCAGGTCCCATCACACAATGCAACACAAGCCGGAGGATAGGGTTTTACCTTATAATAGCCAAAGAATGCTTGATACGCTAAATTTCATCTTTTATTATTACTATAAGTGTATAGTGCCAAAACAATTTCAATCATAAGTATCAATCATAGACGGCATAAGTGCCCCATACCACTATGTCGCCATATATAGGTTTACAATCAAAACCGTAAAGTCACGTATTGGAAGTTGGGTTTCCATCTGTGAACTGAGGCAAGGGATCGTCCTCAACCGATTCGAGACTATCTAGCCCGAGTCTCAGGAACAGAACGCATTGTCCCTTGGATCGTCAGGGTCGGTCCATCGATATGGATTAAAATGCTTGAACACTGCGTTTCCCCGCACTTTGGGGCGTAAATGAGCCAAATGACTCCATCGGCTCCACACAGTCACTGATATATCCAAGGCGCCTCGCAACAGCAACAGCAACAACCACATAAGTCAAACTCGTCAGCGTGTGTAAAACCACTGACGCCACTTCTGGCTAGAAGGAAACGCATTCCCTCCCTTATGTCCTCTCCCGTTTCTGGTTCACAACCGGGGTGTGAGGCTCGCGAATCAATGTTACACAATGCTATGCCACACAGGCGGTGCTTTGATCATCAACCATAAGACTTTGATTTTCAACAGAAGCCTTGATCATTTGCCACTTAGGCCTGCCACACAGGCAATTCACTCCATGCGATTGATATCCATCAATATATAACCCCTGAGCTCATACGTCTCAAAGAAGGGCGTTAAGCAAGAGAATAAATTCTCCGCCGCCAAACAGATATATATTTAATAGAAATCAATCACACAGAATAAAATCCAATGTCAGACACACAGTCCATTTACAAGTTCGTTCTGGGTCTGAACGAAACCGGAGGCACCTTGTACCTCGCATATCCATCGATCTCCAAGTACGTCTGGACGATCACCAACTAATTCCCTCCTCTTGGCTGTACAACCCAATCAAGATCATCAGTAATCACCTAAACGATGTGAAGACCTCCGGTCTTCAACCACCGTCTTCATCCTCGACACCACGTCGAATCAGTTATTCAGAATGGGATAAACCCGGTCTTTCTGAATAACTCGCGTATATAATAAACAAGTGTTACACAAACACAACATACACCTCATTCCAATTCAGAATATTCTTTTATTCAAATATTCTTACACTTTGGGAAAGGTTCCCATTAATTTTATCAAAGATAAATTCTTTAAATTTATTCTTTAATTTCCTTTTGAATATCAATTCAAATTAGTCGGGATTAGCGAACCCCACCGAAGTAATCATTTATTTCATTTCCCAATCCCAACCTATTCATCCCGTGAAGTAAAACTGGTAATACTTCATATCTAACACCACGGTGTTATTGGTAAATTCAATTACCATTTCATGTTCAAATCTAATTAAAGATTTAACTATCGCCTGGAGCAAAACTGGTGATACTCCATTCTCGATTATTTTAATCTAATCAAAGATTCATTAAAACTCCACTTAGTTTTAATCTTCCCAAAAATCAATATTAATGATTATTTAACTTGGGAAATCATATCCTGTCTTTAACTGGGTTAAAGAACCAATGTCATTTAATACACGGTTCACGATAAAACCAAAATCACATTCTAATCCAATTCCAATTAAATCCCATTTAATTAGTACATTTAATTAAATCTAAATAAAAATATTTAATCTTTTTCTCAACTGGGTTTAAGAACAGTGTTAATGAAGACACCATTCACGACAAACCCCAAATTCCATTTGATATTAAATACAAGGCTCTGAATAGAAAATATATCGGCTTATATTCAATATCAAATTCTACGACCAACAAATATTGTAACAACCCGTATTTTTATAACGTGTAATAACCATAAATCAAGGCAAAATTAATTTTTAAAATAAGAATCAAGGGAAACGGGTTACGCCATTGCGTTCATCTCGAAATTCTGCTTGGAAACGAGTACGAGTTTTCGAAAATCGGAGTCCGTATGACCAAGTTATGACCTTTCAAAGTTTTCAAGTTCAAAACTGCTCAGAATTCGAATTCAAATTTCGAAATTCAAACCTCAGAATGGACTGGGCGGGAAATTTCCCACCCAGGACCAGGTCGACCTGGGGGTCGACTATGTAGTCGATCTTCCCAGGACCAGGTCGACCATAGTGTCGACCTGGGAGTCGACCTGGTGGCCGAGCCCACTTTTGAAGCTGGATTCACTTTGATGTTTCTGGCCTCGTTTCTGTCTACATTCGTTGACCAGACCCTATATAAACGGCCCCTAACACTAGTCTCTCTACACAAAAATTCTCTCTAACATTATGATGCTCTAATTCTGGTTGAAAAGTTAGAGAAAGAGACTACTTCTTCTACGTCGAAACTACGTTAAGAGAATTGCTGATTTGGGAACTTCTGTTAGGACTCAACTAAGCATACAAAGATTCAACATCGACTTTCTTTTTCTAATTCTCGAACCACGATCTGTAAGCCCTAGTTACTTTTAGATTTAAACTGTAAATGTAATATGAATATGTTGTAAATTGAAATTGGACCTGTGTATGATGTTTGTTTTACATCCATGCTTGTTCATCTTGGATCTTGAATTTTGGGTATATTACCATGACATTGATTTGGGGCCTATTTATGTTGTAAATCAAAAAGATAAACCCCTGATATTATCATGTTGAATCTGCTATTAGTCACAAGTTTATGACTATCACCTTATGTCAATTGTTACCATGACTATACTATCACCTTATGTCACCTTATGACAACTGTTATCTTGACTAATACCTTATTTTGCTAGATTTGGAATCTTTATGTTTGAGGCCAATATTCCATATGCTAGTAATGTTATAATCTTTTATCGCAAGTCATACCATGTTATGCTAGTAATCAATTTTGCCACCTTATACCCGTCCCTTTTTATGTTATTCCCTAATTAGATTTATTTGTATCGATTCGAGTTTATGTGCGATGGGAATACGATTTGGGTAGATTAGGTAAAACATAAATTGGCTTTGAACATGAACGTTATTATAACTTGAACCTGGATATGGACAAGAAATTGACATGAAATCTGACATGAGACTCGACATGAATTTTGACATGAAAACTTGAACGTGGGCATGACACTTAGATAAACTTGAAAATGGCCAACTCGAGGTTGGGTTGAGTTTGCAGTGTAAATCTACCCGGAACCGCCCGGCAAATCCAGTGACTGCAAACAATAGGATCCAATGTGGGTAGTTGGTCATACCGCACGAAAACCCCGAGGTTAGACTATGTTGTGGTGTAAATCTGCCCGGAACCAACCGACAAATCAAGTGACCACAACAGTTAGTCTAATGTGAGAGGTTGGGGTGCATTAATGAATTAATGCCACATGATAGGGTTAAGTCATGAACCACTTGAATATACTTAACCAACTTGACACGATAATTTGATAGGGTTAAGTCATGAACCGCTTGAACACACTTAACCAACTTGATACATGATTTGGATAGGGTTAAGTCACCAATTTGAATGACAACACTTAACCCATTAGAAACCCTAGTTACGCGGTCCTTTTCAGCAGTAACCCACTTAGATGTATCACGATACCCTGGGACTAGGCAGGGTGGGGCACGATTACTGGGCTGATTGTAAGCGACCAAAACGACGGCTGAGTTGGTGCACCATTGTAGGTTCAGGCGGATTATGGTCGTGCACGTAGTCCGGAGTTGAAAAAGCAGGCATTGGGCACCCGTAGGTTTACACTGTGCGTGCTTGATTCGTGTCGATGGTTGGCACCATAGGGCTTGATACACCCTATGGTGGACCTAGCACAGGTAACTACATTTCAGGATAGGGTCGTATGACACAGACACATGACGAGCTAGAACTTGTAGGGAGCCGATCGATTAGTAGATCGTACCGTAGGACCCCGTAATGGGTCACTTCATGATATTGGGCCAAGGGATCATTTCATGATTAATACTTGACTTGGGTTAGAACACTAGTACAATTGGTGCAGAGAATCTCGAATATGAGATGTTAGACTTGACTTATCCTGTTATCTTAATTATCCTACTAGTTCTGTTATCATCCTTATGTTTAATTCCAGTTTTCACATATCATGTTACCTTTACTAGTTTACATACTGAAAGTCACTAGGGCTTACCAGTCTTTATGACCGACCCTTTTTCTTTCGCCTCTTTTTCTTTCGTTTCCCCCCAGTTCTCAGGGAGGAAACACTAGCTCTTAGCTTGGACTTAGCTTGCTTTCTGACAGCTCATGTACGGTTTGGTCTTGGGCTATGCTATGACTGCACTTCTGCTATGTTTGGGGAATAATTTACTTTTGCTACTTTAAGTTTACGCTTCTTTATATAGAACTTGATGTAATGGAATAATTTGTACCTTGGATATATGAGGTTTTGACTCTTTTCTGGAAAATAATGAAATTTGGTTTTTAATTTCTACTGCTGCTTATTTTATGTTCTGTCTTGTGATATCTCTATGTATGCTTACCTAGATAATACTCCACCAAAACTAGTGCATTCTCTTTGTGAGTGACCTTAGCGGAGGTGGGGTGTTACATTTGGTATCAGAGCAGAAGGTTACCAAACGGGGCAAAAGTTTTAAAAACCTTCTGAAACTATTTTCAAAACCATTTATAAAGAAGCATTTTTTTTAGAAAAGTTTTATGTTTAAAAAGGGTATTCCCCAAAAAGCCATTAGCACTTTCCTACGTTTCCTCGTTTGAATCCATTTCTTTTCGTTTTTTAGCATGTCTGATCTTAACATTCCTGAGGGAGTACCCATACCTGGATGGTTCCGAAGGTACTTAGAAGCTAGGGCCAACGGCGCGAGCCCGGCAGACATCCCTCCTCCTCCTCCCCAGTGGTCGCGGTTCCTCCTCCTCCTGGTACGGCCTTTGCCAAAATATGCAAAGACTTCAAAGCGATGGGCGGCAAGAACTTCGTTGGAACTGAAAGCTTCATTGAGGCACGAAACTGGCTAAAGGAGACTGAAGACTTGTTTATTATCTTTGATGTGGAGGACCATATGAAAGTTCAGTTGGCAGCATGGTTGTTGAAAGAGGAAGCTGCATTTTGGTGGGAAGTCACCAACGCTACCAGGCCAATTGAGACTTGGGCAGACTTTACAGAGAGTTTTGGGCTTAAATTCTTGTCGTCAGCAGAAGAGAATCTTCAGATGGAGAGGTTCCTCGCACTCAAGCAAGGGGACATGTCTGTTAGGGAGTACGTGAATAAGTTGAATCAGCTTGCTCGGTTCGGTTTGGACTTGGTCAATACGGCCCAGAAAAAGGCTGTACGCTTTGCTCGAGGATTGAACGAGCCACTACACAGTTTGGCCATAACTCATATACCCATGGGGGCGACCTTTGAAAGCTTGGTGGATATGGCTCTACTTCATGAGGAAGACAAGAATAGCAAGAAGGAGGTTAAGCCTAATGAGACTCAGAATAAGAAAGTTGACTCCAAGAAGGGAGGCAATAACAATAACAAGAATAACAAGGGCAACAACAACAAGGCACGTGAGACAAGGAAGTGTAACTTTTGTGGGATTACGGGACATCTAGCTAAAGACTGTAGAAAGAAGAAGAGAAAGTTGGGTGAATGCTTTCATTGTGGAGATACTGGACACATCAGCAAGGATTGCCCTAAGAAGCAAGGACAGGGGCAGGGGCAGACCCAGCGAGCAGGACCTTCTGGAGGCAGTTACATGCTCTCAACACCACTCCAGCTCTTGACTGAGGTAGTAATATTTCTGTAGAAAGACTTGTTTACATTTCTGACTTTCCTGTTCAAACCTTATTTGACTCTGGCGCATCGCATACTTTTATTTCTTCTGATATTGTTGAAATTCTGCACCTAAGTACTAGTCTAGTTGAGGATCCCGTTACAGTTTCAAATCCAATTAGGGGCTCCGCTCATTTGTCTATGATTTGTGTGGATTTGAGAATTTTTATCTTAGGCGTAGAATTCACATGTAATGCTTATGTTCTCGGATTTATGGGATACAGATTGATTCTATACATGGATTGGCTGTCCAATTATGGAGCCATTCTTGATTGTGAACAAAGGGTAGTGAGGCTCATGACTCGCCTCGGTAATACCCTTGAAATTTCTTGTAACCCTAAGGGTCCGGTCATGTTGTGTTATCTTGAATCCCTTGACTCGTCCGACGATAATTTGCAATCTGTAAGAGTGGTCCGAGAATATCCAGATGTCTTTGATGAAGTGAGGGGGTTACCTCCTAAACGCGAGATAGACTTCCGAATTTATCTTGTTGATAATGCCAAGCCAGTTTCATTGCCCGTTAGGCACATGGTCCCGCGAGAAAGAAGAGAGCTCAGTAAACAAGTTAAGGAGTTGCTTGAGAAAAATTTCATAAGACGAAGCATTTCTGAATGGGGTGCTCCGATGGTATTCTCTACTAAGGTGGATGGTTCACTTCGTCTATGCGTAGATTATCGTGAGTTAAACAAGCTGACAAAAAAGAATAGGCACCCACTGCCAAGAATCGAGGATCTGTTTGACCAGCTTGTAGGAGCATCTGTTTTCTCTCAACTCGATCTAGCCACAGGGTTCCATCAGCTTAGAGTGGCCGAGGATAGCATTGACAAAACTGCGTTTAGGGCTCCAGATGGGTTCTTCGAATGGCTCGTCATGCCGTTTGGGTTAACGAATGCACCCGCGTATTTTGTAGATTTGATGAGTAGGGTGTTTCGGGAGTTCCTTAACAAGTTTGTAGTGGTTTTCGTGGACGATATTCTGATCTTCTCAAAGGATGAAGAAGAGCATGCTAGACATCTCAAGGAAGTCATGGATACGCTCAGATCACACCAGTTAAAGGCTAAGTTCTCCAAATGCCATTTTTGGAGGAAGGAAGTTCGGTTTCTTGGACATGTAGTTTCTAAGCAAGGCATAGCCGTGGACCCCGCAAAGGTGGTTGCGGTGCAAGACTGGAAAGTTCCTAAGAACGCAACTGACGTGAGAAGCTTTCTCGGTTTGGCAGGCTACTATAAGAAGTTCATTAAGGACTTCGCTAAGATTTCAGCCCCTCTTACTAGGTTAACGAAGAAAAACCTAGCGTTTGCGTAGGACATAGAATGTGAGATTGCTTTTCAGAGACTCAAGAGAGCCCTCACCACAGCTCCAGTTTTGGCATTACCCGATGGAGGTAAGATGTTTACCGTGTACACAGATGCATGTGGCATGGGATTAGGCGCCGTCCTAATGCAAGAAGGGAAAGTGATATGCTATGGGGGTAGACAACTTAAAGTTCATGATAAGAACTATCCCACACATGACTTGGAGTTGGCGGCGATCGTTTTTGCACTTAAATCTTGGCGCCATTATCTTCTTGGGGAAAGGTTCGAGATGTATACCGACCATAAATCGCTGAAGTACCTCTTCTCACAGAAAGATTTGAATATGAGACAACAGCGATGGATGGAATTCTTGGCATCATATGACTTCGATATAGCTTATACCCCTGGCAAGGGTAACGTGGTGGCAGACGCGCTAAGTAGAAAAAGGTTGACTTTGAGCCCCTTGTTTGTTGAAAGGAAAAGCCTTGAATTTATAGCAACCTTTGATTTTACACCTGTTGTTGAGTCATTGAATGCTACGTTAGCATCTCTTGAGTTAAGACCTACACTTCTAGATTAAGTAGGGACTTCACAGAGGGAAGACCCACAGATAGTCGAAATCATGGACAAGCTGATTAGTGGTGAGACGTCAAGTCACCTCGGTAGGTATGCCATAGATGACAAGGGATGGCTAAGGCATGATGGAAGGCTATGTGTCCCACAAGTGGGAGACTTAGTATGGAAAGTCCTCGAAGAGGCGCACCACTCGAAGACGACTATACATCCCGGAGGGGATAAGATGTACAGGGATATGAGATGCATTTTCTTTTGGGCTGGAATGAAAAAGGACGTGGCAGAGTTCGTTTCGAAGTGCATGGTGTGCCAACAAGTAAAGGCCGAGTCGAAGAAGCCTGGTGGGCTATTACATCCTTTGGAGGTTCCGCAATGGAAATGGGAGAGTATCTCGATGGATTTCGTGGATGGACTGCCTAGGTCAAGGAAGGGAAATACTAGCATATGGGTCATAGTTGATAGACTCACGAAAAGTGCTCACTTCATTCCAGTGAAAACCAAGAGGACCGCATCATGGCTAGCGTCTATTTACCTTCGAGAGATAGTACGGTTACACGGGGTTCCTTCTAGTATAGTTAGTGATCGTGACCCGATTTTCACTAGCCAGTTTTGGAATAGTCTACAAGAAGCAATGGGTACACGACTGAACTTGAGCACGACCTATCACCCGTAGACGGATGGACAAACCGAAAGGGTAAATAGGGTGCTAGAGGATCTTTTGAGACTCTGCATTCTTGACTTTGGCGGTACTTGGGAAGACCATCTTCCTCTCGTGGAGTTTGCATATAATAATAGCTACCAAGCTAGCATAGGAATGGCGCCGTTCGAAGCCCTGTACGGAAGACCATGCAAGTCACCAACTTGTTGGTGGGAGACTACAGACATGCTTATACTTGGGCCCGACATGATAAGGGACACTTCTGAGAAGATTGAGTTGATACGAAGATGGATGAAAACGGCCCAAGATAGACAGAAATCTTATGCAGACCAGAGAAGGACAGACCTAGAGTTCGAAGTCGGAGATATGGTCTTTATAAAAGTTTCTCCGTTACGCAATGTAGTTCATTTTGGAGTAGATGGAAAGCTAGCACCAAGGTTCGTAGGACCGTTCCCTATCACTGAAAGGATTGGACGGATGGCCTATAAGGTAGACTTACCCGAGAAGTTGACTGGAGTACACAATTTCTTTCACGTCTCGCATCTCCGAAAGTGCTTGCATGAGTCGGCCGAAGTGGTTGAGCCAAGCATCCTTGAAGACGTAGAAGTGGAAAAAGAAGCAACACTGAGGCGAGTTACGATTCATATCATAGGAACAGAGATTAAGAAGCTAAGGAGTCGACAAGTCAAGCTAGTTAAAGTGCAGTGGAGTGAAGCCCAAGAAGACGCAACTTGGGAAACTGAAGAGAAGATACGCGCGCTTTACCCATTTCTTTTTGAGGGTACATTCTCGATCTCTTTTTCCTATAAACTTGAAAATCTTTCCGTATCATGCTTGTTTGTCTTGTTATCTTCTCGATCTTATCTTGAGAACCTTAGGTAGAACCATATGGATGTAAACGTGTGATTGAAACATGTTATGGTTGATGTTTGCAAATGGTTGCAAGTGTTTGCAAGTGGTTGCTAGTGGATGCATGGCACACATTAGGCACTATATCGGCTCAGTCACATTTTCATGTTGCATATGCATGAGTGCTTATACTTGTACATGGATGGAACTTGTTATGATATCACTTGGATGTTGCAAATGAATGAATGTTTGTGCACTCATGTAAAGATTATAAACTATGTTAGGAATTTGCATACATGTTGGATTCATTACACTAACATATTTTGCATTAAGGAGGTTTACTGAATCAGTAACCGCCTGATCTTTTGCATTAGATAAGTACATATACACACACTTTCTGCATATGTTCATACAGCACTAGAAATCTTTTAAGGACAATAGTTGCCTGTGGATGATGCTTTGAGTAGATGGATGATTGGATGGTAGGATATATTCTTTCTAACTTAGAGATTTCGGGGACGAAATCCTTTAAGGAGGGGAGAATGTAACAACCTGAATTTTTATAACGTGTAATAACCATAAATCAAGGTAGAATTAATTTTTAAAATAAGAATCAAGGGAAACGGGTTATGCCATTACGTTCGTCTCGAAATTCTGCTTGGAAACGAGTCTGAGTTTAAGAAAATCGGAGTCCGTATGACCAAGTTATGACCTTTCGAAGTTTTCAGAAGTTTTCAAGTTCAAAACAGCTCAGAATTTGAATTCAAATTTCGAAATTCAAACCTCAGAATTGACTGGGCGGGAAATTTCCCACCTAGGACCAGGTCGACCTGGGGGTTGACTATGTAGTCGAACTTCCTAGGACCAGGTCGACCATAGTGTCGACCTGGGGGTCGACCTGGTGGCCGAGCCCACTTTTGAAGTTGGATTCACTTTGATGTTTCTGGCCTCGTTTGTGTCTACATTCGTTGACCTGACCCTATATAAACAGCCACTAACACTAGTCTCTCTACACAAAATTTCTCTTTGACATTATGCTGCTCTAATTCTGGTTGAAAAGTTAGATAAAGAGACTACTTCTTCTACGTCGAAACTACGTTAAGAGAATTACTGATTTGGGAACTTCTGTTAGGACTCGACTAAGCATACAAAGATTCAACATTGACTTTCTTCTTCTAATTCTCGAACCACGATCTGTAAGCCCTAGTTACTTTTAGATTTAAACTGTAAATGTAATATGAATATGTTGTAAATTGAAATTGGACCTGTGTATGATGACTGTTTTACATCCATGCTTGTACATCTTGGATCTTGACTTTTGGGTATATTACCATGACATTGATTTGGGGCCTATTTATGTTGTGAATCAAAAAGAAAACCCCCTCATATTATCATGTTGAATTTGCTATTAGTCACAAGTTTATGACTATCACCTTATGTCAATCGTTACCATGACTATACTATCACCTTATGACAACTGTTATCTTGACTAGTACCTTATTTTGCTAGATTTGGAATCTTTATGTTTGAGGCCAATATTCCATATGCCAGTAATGTTATAATCTTTTATCGCAAGTCATACCATGCTATGCTAGTAATCACTTTTGCCACCTTATACCCGTCCCTTTTTATGTTATTCCCTAATTAGATTTATTTGTATCGATTCGAGTTTATGTGCGATGGGAATACGATTTGGGTAGATTAGGTAAAACATAAATTGGCTTTGAACATGAACGTTATTATAACTTGAACCTGGATATGGACAAGAAATTGACATGAAACTTACATGAAATCTGACATGAGACTCGACATGAATTTTGACATGAAAACTTGAATGTGGGCATGACACTTAGATAAACTTGAAAATGGCCAACTCGAGGTTGGGTTGAGTTTGCAGTGTAAATCTGCCCGGAACCGCCCGGCAAATCCAGTGACTGCAAACAATAGGATCCAATGTGGGTAGTTGGTCATATCGCACGAAAAACCCGAGGTTAGACTATGTTGTGGTGTAAATCTGCCCGGAACCGCCCGACAAATCCAGTGACCACAACAGTTAGTCTAATATGAGAGGTTGGGGGTGCATTAATGAATTAATGCCACATGATAGGGTTGAATATACTTAACCAACTTGACATGATAATTTGATAGGGTTAAGTCATGAACCGCTTGAACACACTTTGCCAACTTGATACATGATTTGGGTAGGGTTAAGTCACGAATTTGAATGACAACACTTAACCCATTAGAAACCCTAGTTACGCGGTCCTTTTCAGCAGTAACCCACTTAGATGTATCACGATACCCTGGGACTAGGCAAGGTGGGGCACGATTACTGGGTTGATTGTAAGCGACCAGAACGACGGCTGAGTTGGTGCGCCATTGTAAGCTCAGGCCAACTATGGTAGTGCACGTAGTCCGGAGTTGAAAAAGCAGGCATTGGGAACCCGTAGGTTTACACTGTGCATGCTTGATTCGTGTCGATGGTTGGCACCATAGGGCTTGATACACCCTATGGTGGACCTAGCACAGGTAACTACATTTCAGGATAGGGCCGTATGACACAGACACATGACGAGCTAGAACTTGTAGGGAGCCGACCAATTAGTAGATCGTACCGTAAGACCCTGTAATGGGTCACTTCATGATATTGGGCCAAGGGATCATTTCATGATTAATACTTGACATGGGTTAGAACACTAGTACAGTTGGTGCAGCAAATCTCGAATATGCGATGTTAGACTTGACTTATCATGTTATCTTAATTATCCTACCAGTTCTACTATCATCCTTATGTTTAATTCCAGTTTTCACATATCATGTTACCTTTACTAGTTTACATACTGAAAGTCACTAGGGCTTACCAGTCTTTATGACTGACCCTTTTTCTTTCGCCTCCTTTTCTTTCATTCCCCCCCTCCCCAGGTTCTCAGGGAGGAAACACTAGCTCTTAGCTTGGACTTAGCTTGCTTTCTGAGAGCTCATGTACGGTTTGGTCTTGAGCTATGCTATGGCTGCACTTCTGCTATGTTTGGGGAATAATTTACTTTTGCTACTTTATGTTTATGCTTCTTTATCTAGAACTTGATGTAATGGAATAATTTGTACCTTGGATATAAGAGGTTTTGACTCTTTTCTGGAAAATAATGAAATTTGGTTTTTAATTTCTACCACTACTTATTTTATGTTCTGTCTTGTGATATCTCTGTGTATGCTTACCTAGATAATACTCCACCAAAAGTAGTGCATTCCCTTTGTGAGTGACCCTAGCGGAGGTGGGGTGTTACAAATATTGTATTGGAAATAACAATGTATATATATCTTTCAAATTTCCATAACAATATCTGCATAATCATGAAATCCAACATCGAAATATTCCAAAGGCAATTTCGATTCAAATCCATTTCCACTTTATATATTGGAAATTCTGGTTATTTTCAAAACCATTTCAAATCCACTTTATTTATTTTAAAAATAAATGGATTCTAATTCTAGTTCAAAACTAGTTCTTTTCGATAAAAATCTATTTTTATCTTTTCAAATATGGAGTTTTCATCCCAATTCTTCACAAATCATTTCTTATGATTTTACACAAATTATTACTATTTTTAATAATTTTATCAAGGCCCATACAGTCGATTTCCATCAACGGCCATCGAACTGCACTTACAACGACCTTTTCCAAATTTGATTTGGACATAATTCCAAATCCAACCGTTAGATTTCAAATCTCTAATATTCGTTAGAAATCTCTTTTCGATACGAACTCAACGGTTCCAGTTTTAGGAGAATCCGAAGGTCGGATCTCCCGTAATATCCATTCGAAGTCAACGGTCGAAATTCGCGAACTACCGCAGCGCGACGCGTTCTATTCAGGCCATTATATATATATATATATATATATATATATATATATATATATATATATATCGTCGATTTCCTTTCAAAACGTATTTGATAAATCGTTTTAAATTCGTTTTCAAAACGATTTCAACTTCATATTCAATTTCGAATCAAAATTTAATATTCCACATCATCGATATATAAATGATAGTATTTTCAAAACGTTATATTTTGAAATCAATTCCTATTCGATATTCATTATAAAAATGAATAAAATCAATACAAATATCGTTCGCGTCAAAATGGCGCATATCTAACCAACACGGCTTTATATATTTCAATAACTTTGTTATTCTATTCAACAAATGAATATTTTCTTCAACACATGAATATATATATATTTTTATTCAACACATGAATATTTATTCTATTCAACACATGAATTTTCTTTTATATCCAACACATGAATTTTCTTTCTATTCAACACCTGAATTTTCTTTCTATTCAACACATGAATTTTCCAAATTGGAATGAGGCCCAATCAATTACCATATAATGTTAATTATATGGATTCCATACAACACATGTATATAATAGCAACGATAAATCATCAATCATCATCCAGAGTGCACCACACAACTGCATAAGCATTAAATATAAATAATTAACGCTTACACAGTCTGTCAATCCATTGATTGACATACAACTAAACAATCGGGAATAGTGTACGTCTAATCTCATCCCAATACCCGTGTGGGGTTTCAAATCAACAAACACAGAATTTATTTGTGCAGTTGAGCGATGTGTTAAATTTATCGTCCCAATCAATATCAGTCAAATGGGTGTACATAAACAAATCGTTCGATTTGTAAATGAATATTTATTTTATTTCAACACATGAATATATATTTTATTTCAACACATGAATATATATTTTATTTCAACACATGAATATATATTTTATTTCAACACATGAATATATATTTTATTTCAACACATGAATATATATATATATATATTTTTCTTCAACACATGAAATTATATTTCTTCTTTCAACACATGAAATTATATTTTTTCTTTCAACACATGAAATTATCTTTCTTCTTTCAACACATGAAATTATATTTTTTCTTTCAACACATGAAATTATCTTTCTTCTTTCAGCACATGAAATTATATTTTTTCTTTCAACACATGAAATTATCTTTCTTTCAACACAATCAATAGTCAAATTTCACAACACAAAAAATCACACAAACAAGTCATCCATGGTCTGTGGACGACAGGTGTCGGGTACTACTAAGCACCGTCTGCATCCTAGTATATATTTCAACTAGAAATATAAATAAAAGCGAGGAGTTCTCACAGAGGGCTCCACTCCGCCGTGCTTTACTTTTGAACTGCTGAACCGTCTAGATCTATTTGAAATTCTAATACAGTCCTTGCCACGTTGTTCACAATAAAAATTATATTTTTATTGCTTCATTCCAATAAATAAAAATCATATTTTTATTTCTACATCATATATTTTTACAACGCTTCTTTTTATATAAAAATTATATTTTTATATTTCTACTTCATATATAAAGATCGAATTTTTACTATCTATATAATATAAAAATCGTATTTTTATTCTTTTACTAATATAAAAATCATATTTTTATTCTTTCTATAATATAAAAATCATATTTTTACTTTGCCATTTCAACAATAAAAATCTTACCTTCCTTACATTAAAAATCTCGTCTTTTTGCCATAAAAAAAATCGAATCTTTTAAGCGATAAAAATCAAATCTTTTATGTTTTTCAAAACCACATATTTTCGTTGTATAAAACTCTAATCTTTTCACGAAATAAAAATTCGACCTTTACTATTTTTACATTGATAAAAATCATTCCTTTATAGGCATAAAAATCGTAGCTTTCCTAATATAAAGATCGTATTTTTAAACCGTAAAAAATCAAATCTTTAAAGTGTTAAAAATCTTAACTTTATGTTATACAATGTCATATATAATGTAATGGCCACTTAGTTAGTAAATTTAACTAATTACATGAAGTAAAATATAACAAAACTCACGTTTTTCGAAGGTGGAGGGGCCATGGGGTCGCTGGAGGTGGCGGGGGATCACCAGCGGTCGGCGCAGGTGGCGGTCTTCGAAGTGGTGGCTGTGGAGGGGCTCCGGCGTCGCAGTTTTCCGCTATAGGGCTTCAGGGGGGGCTCGATTCGAGAAGAGGGAGGGAGTAGAGAGAGGAGGGAGGGCGTAGAAGGAGGCGGCGGACCTGAGTGTGGCGCGGAGGGGCGTTCGACGATGGGGGAGGGATTTCGTCGAGAGGTTCTTGAGAGAAGGGGGTCTCGATCAATGGAGGGGGGGCTTGAGGTGGACGTGGCGCGAGGGCGGCGGGCCTAGGGGATGAACGGAGGTGGCGGCGTCGCTAGGGTTAGGGGAGGGAGGCGTCGTGGTCAACGGGGAGGGTTTTTTCCCCTTATTTTAATAACTGACGGTGAGAGAATAAAGGGGGAGGAGGGAGAAAGTGTATAGAGGTTTTTTTATTTAATTATTTAATTTCAAAAAAACAAGTTTTAATTTCAAACTCGAAATCGAACCCAACGACTGTCGTCCCTAGTGTATTACCCCATTCCGAACACAATAGGATATGTATCGTAAGCTGATTCGACCGTTTCGATCAGTTTTCATCAAAATCGAAATGTAAATCTATATATTGAATTTGAACGCGTATTTCAATTTACCAGGGCCACATACAGACTCTAAAAATTCCTGAAAAATATTTTCTAGCTTCATATTGATGATACGGTTCTAACAAAACTAATTTCGTCAAATTCTGAGACCGTTTGAAAATGGCCATTTTCTGGTCGATCGAAATTGACTAAAATTGTCAAAACACGTTTTATTTCGCCATGCTCACATATTGATTCGAAAAATTACGAATTTTGGAATCTAGCAATAACTTGACATCACGGATCCAACAAAAGGGGTTTCGTCGAAAACCGAGGCCGTTCACAAAATTTCCATTTTTAAGGGCCAGAATTCCATAGCGACTATTCTGAATTTTCAACTAGGCATAACTTTTTATCTCCGCTATGAAATCTCAATTTTTTGGATTCTTTGGAAAAATATTATCAAATAGATTCTAATATTTTCGGTTTCGCTAAAATCCAGTTTATTTTGAATCCTGTACATTCATTTGAAATTTGAAATCGAATTTTCAAACTACCACACCATTTTCAATTCCTTTTATATTTAAAAATAAATATTTATATTCTAACGCTGATTCATATAACTATATACGTTCTAATTCTTTTCAAAATAAATTTCTCGTCGTTATTATTTAAAATAATTCATTTTAAATAATAAAAATTCGCTAAAATTGCCAAAATAAAAATTTTAAATTGGCTCGGATTTCTGGGTTATTACAATTGAAATGGAAGTGGATATGGAAAATTAAATTATTATTTCCACATGTGCTTATTGTAAACTTCAACTAGCAAAATTCTGAAGCTAAGTAAACCGTTTAGGTTTATATAATAAGAAATGCATCGTATGACATTGTTTTGGCTCATATAAGATTTGGTGATCAACCGATACCAATTGGTTAAGTATAGATAACGATATTTTGAAATAACGGAAATAAAAAAGGATTTTGTGAATAGGTAGCTATATTTCGAAATAAAGGAAATAAAAAGAGGGTTTGTGAATATATATATATATATATATATATTTGAAGTAAAGAAATAAAGGGGGGTTTGGTGAGTATGTTTATTCTAAAAATATAAGTGTTGGATATCGTTTTCAAAGTAATGAAAACAAAAGAGATTTGTTGAGATAAGTGTATGGAATCACTTTTAAATCGATGAAATGATTTTAATAAACGGTTTTAACAAAAAATGAATGAGTAGCTAATGTACTTGACTGTACTGTTTTGATTTGATAGTTACAAATATTCCCTTTTAACTTTTGACGTGTTAGTTCGAAGAGATTGGGATTAGAACTGGACCCAAAACAACTTCGAACTGACTTTTTGTTCGAAAACTAACTGGCAGAGATGCTTATGAGATGATTCGAAGGCATGGATCTTTGGAGTAAGAGGGATACTCGTTGATGTATCTGGTTAACCAGCAAGTTTAAACTTGTAGCAGTAATCCTTATGTTCTGGGTTTTGAATGATTCAAGGACTTCTTGTTATCAATCCTAAGGTTTATCTCGACAGGATGTAGTAAAAGAGTACCTTCGGTTTATCCTTTTCCTGGACAAATATATGATAGAGTATTTTCTAGAATCACGTACGTTGGTTTTTACAAACATATATACTGAGTATGGTGGCGGAAAATGCAACTTCTTTTAGCTTAACACCTAGATTGTATTTGTGCAATTCAGTTAGTGATTTGATGGATCTAACAATGTGAGATTAAAAGTTGAATGTGATGTTTATGAAAAGGTAATCGTGACCTCAAGCCTCATCAACTGGGAAATGACCGAAATCGGGCAGGCAATGGTGATGATATATTCGAGACACTCAAGTTGAATAAGCGACTAGTTCTATGTGGCCGGGTTGCAAGATGTTCTTGTTGAACCCAAGTGTTTTATCTCTAGAGAACACTGATCGAAAGGATGTTCCATACCTAGTCATGTTGGAAGTACAAACTCCAATACGATCAGTATGTTTTTAGTTGTTAACCAACTATGTCGAAAAGTGAGATGCAAGCTTCTCGACTATATTCCTATTTTATTCATGAATTGATAGACATTATTATAATATCTGTAACACCTGTGTTTTCTATGTTTATTAAAGTAACGAATTAAAGAATACTTAATTTTAAAAGTGAGAATTAAGGGAAATGGGTTATGCCATTACGTTCTTCTCAGAATTTTGCTTGAGATAGAGTCCGAGTTTGCGTGAATCGGACTCTGTATGAAGAAGTTATGGAGTTCAGAAGATTTCATGTTTAAACAGAAAATTATATAATTAAATAATTAAATAAACAAAAGTGTTCGAATTTCAAAAATCACATAGTTTAGCTGGGTGGGACAAATCCCGCCCATAGGGGTCGACTCCCCCAAGGGGGTTGACATAGGTGTCGACCCCCCAAGAGGGGTGCCGACTGGGGTGTCGACCCCCCTATAGGGGTTGCCCCCCTTGCCTAGATCAAAACAGTGACGATTTCTGAGTTGTTGCTGAGTCACTAGGACAGAGGTGGCAATTTGTGGATAGCTCTATCTTGTCTGGATGGTTGTGATTGCTCTTAGGTTGATCTAACGGTTCACATAAGTCTAAACCTCTATAAAAGCAACCCTAATCCTCAACCCTAAATCACACAATTTCATTCCAAGGAGCCACCATATTGTCCATAGTCGACCTAGCCTAGCCACCATTTCTTCTTCAACTGGAAAGCAAGTTAGAAGCTACGAATCAAATCTAATTTAGAGAATCGATAGTCTACGTCAAGGGATCGTTTTTCAGTTTCAGAAAACAGATACCAGAAAACAAGACTTTCTTTTGTTTGTAAGTCCTGTTATTATTTAGATGTGAACGATTAAAAGTTATGATTTGTAATAAAGTGAAAACTAGAGTTACCCGTAGTTGTAAGATAATGGTGATGCTGATTCATGTCTATTCATGTAATGGTTCTATCATATATGCCTATGAGACTATTGTGGTTTAGCTGACTTATTATGTTAAACCAATCGTGTATTATGTAAATTTGGTGACTTTTTCATGTTATGTTACATGCAAGTTTTTAGGCTAAGTCATGTATATGTTTAGATCTACATTCTCCTATGCTAAGACTCATGTTTATTGGATCCAAAATAAAAGTTCACATTCACATGCCTAGTTTGATTTGTGTAATTCTATATGCTTAAGATTCATGTTTATTGGATCCAAAATAAAATTTTACATTTACATGCCTAGTTGGACTTGTGTAATTCTATATGCTTAAGATTCATGTTAATGCAAGTTCATTGTTTTATGACAAATTTATATGACACATGTTTAGTTAGATCTTACTTTATGTTGTAGAAATGGTATATGCTCCTTTCTTTCCCCTTTTGTATATAAGTTAGGCTAAGTTGCGAGCCTAACATTCTATGTGAATTTTGCAAACGTATAACGGGGGTAACGTTGGGAAAACCTTAAATTTCAAATTATTGGCCTAGTTTAGCCCATAATCATAGAAATGATTAGTGGCATAAATTGGTATAATTTATATACCTAAAAATTATGAATATGATTTAGAGGATAAATGGGGCATGACTTGAATGGCAATAATAGTGGATAATTTACATATAAATATGAAAGGTAAATATGTAAATTTAGTAAAAGACGAATATGCCTAACCCGAGGTTAGATTGAGTTACGGTGTAAAACTGCCCGGAACCGCCCGACACATCCAGCAACCGTAACAATATAGATCTAATGTGAGAGGTTAGCGCATCAAGCCCAAAAGAACTCGAGGTTAGATTGAGTTGCGGTGTAAGACTGCCCGGAACCGACTGGCACATCCATTGATTGCAACAATACATTCTAATGTGAGTGTTTGGTGCTTTAATGAATAAATTAAAGCTAAGACAGAAATGGTAGGGTTAAGTTAATAAAGGCGACACTTAACCAATACAACATGTTAACTAGACTGATGGGTGGGGTTATGTTAATTTGAGAACACTTAACCATTTTAACATGTTGATTAGGAAACCCTAGTAACAGGGACCCATTTCAGCAGTAACCCACATAGATGTATCATGGTACCCTGAACTAGGCAGGGTGGGGCATGATTACTGGGCTAATTATAAGTGGTCTAAACAACGACGGGTGGTGCGTCAGTGTAGGTTCCGACGGAGTGCAGGCGTGCACGTACTCCGGAGTGGAAAAAGCAGGCACTGGGCATCAGTAGTTATACACTGTGCATCTTGAATTGTGTCGGGTTGCCACCATAGGATTTGATACACCCCATGGCGGGACCAGCACAGGTATCTACAATCAAGCGGGGCCGAATGACACAAGTGGTAAACATATACGAGTAGAAGCCAATCGATAAAGGGGATCATTTATCTTGAACACATGGGGCTAGTTGAAACACTTATAAGTGGCTGCAGAGAAATAATAATGAGTGCGATAGCATATTCAATCTTATTATCTTATTTCTAGGGTGCTGTGTTAGGTTCAGTTTATTCATGTCATAATCCTTTTTCCTGTTTACATGTTAAATAATCACTGGACTTACCAGACTCATGTCTGACCCATTTTCTTTCGTCTTCTTTTCTTCTGTCCCCCCCCCTCCGGTCCGTAGGGAGGGAATACTTCAACTTAGTTTGGACCATTTCCATCTTGAAGAGAGTAGATGTATTGCTTGGATTCTCTTTCCTTGGGCTATGGCTTTGGATACTCTCTTAGTGGGGATTTATGCCGCCTTATTGTTATTTTAATGCTTCTTTATGTTTTAATTCAAAACAGAGATTTTGTTGTAATAATTTGGAAGTCGGTTTGAGACAGTTGTTGTAATGTTTTAACTGAACCACGTACTTATGAAATAAATTTAGTCTTTCCGCTGTTTATATGTCTGTCTTGTAAATTATTTGTATCTTTTACCTATAATTCTCCACCGAATTTAAGGCATTCCTCTTGTGAGTGACCTTAATGAAGGTGGGGTGTTTCACTTGGTATCAGAGATGATGGTTGCCAGATCAGATAAAAAATTTTGGAAACTAATTTTCAAAAAGAAGTTTAAAGAAGCATTTTCATGAAAAAGTGTTTTTTTATTTTAAAAGGCATAATACCCCCAAGTCCATATGCACTATTTTTCTATCCTTTGTTTTGAATCTTTTCTTTTTCGTTTCAGCATGTTTGGGGATCTTAATCTTCCAGAGGGCGTACCGGTACCTGACTGGCTCAGAAGGTACCTAGAGGGTAGTGTTTATGATGCAGGCCCAGCAGACGTTCCTCCTCCCCCAGTTACAGCTGTTCCTCATCCTCCTCCTCGTGCAAATTCTTTCTCAAAGATATGTAGGGATTTTCGAGCCATGGGTGGAAAGAACTTTAATAGGACCAAGTCATTTGTAGAAGCAAGAAACTGGCTCAAAGAAACCGAGGACTTGTTTGTTATCTTCGAAGTAGACGATAAGCAGAAGATACAGTTGGCTGTGTGGTTGCTTAAAGACGAAGCCTCTTATTGGTGGGAAGTAACTAATGCTGAGAGACCAGTTGAAACTTGGGAGGATTTCAGAGTAAGGTTTAAAATGAAATTCCTCTCACAAGCTGAACGAAGCCTATAGATGGAGAAATTCTTAGCTCTCAAACAGGAAAGTATGTTGGTCAAGGAATACATCAACCAATTCAACTAGCTGGCTAGATTCGGACTGGAGTTAGTGAACACTCCACATAATAAGGCTCTACGTTTTATCAAAGGGTTGAATGAGCCACTGCACAGCCTAGCTATGTCCCGTATACCTATGGGTGCGACTTATGAGAGACTGGTGGGCATGGCACTGTTACAAGAGGAAGACAAGGATGGCAAGAAAGAGGCAAAGGTCAAAGTACCTCAAGATAAGAAAGTAGAGGAATCGCGGAATAAGAAGACAGACTCAAAGAAGGGCGGGAAGAAAGACAAACCCCGTGACAAGAGGAAGTGTAATTTTTGTGGCATTCCTGGACATCTGATTAAGGACTGCAGAAAGAAAAAGAGGAAGATGGGTGGTTGTTTTCACTGCGGCTAGACAGGACACATGGCTAAGGACTGCCCAAGAAAGCAAGGGTAAGTGCAGAGGACTGGATCTACTTCTGGAGGGCAGGTCCACGCTCTCATAGCACCTCCGCAAGAAGGAGGTAGAAATATTTCTATTGAGAGTTTAGTTTATCTTTTTGATCATCCTGTTCGTACACTCTTTGATTCAGGCGCATCGCACTCTTTTATATCTACTGCTTTAGTTGAATCTCTGCACCTAGACACCAGTATAGTAGAGGATCCCTTGATTGTTTCAAATCCAATTGGGGGCTCGACTTATTTGTCAATGATTTGTTTTGATTTGGAAATTTCTATACGAAGCGTTGGGTTTAGATGTATTGCCTATGTTTTTGGCTTCACGAACTATGGATTGATTCTAGGCATGGATTGGTTATCCAGTAATGGTGCCATCCTTGATTTGAAAAGAGAGTGGTTAGACTTATGACTCGCCTCGGTAACACTCTTGAAATCTCTTGTAACCCCATGCATTCTGTTATGCTTAGCTACCTAGAATCTCTTGATGTGTCTGTTGATTGCAGTCTGTTAGAATAGTCCGTGAATACTCAGATGTATTTGAAGAAGTGGAGGGCTTACCTCCAAAGCGGAGATAGACTTCCGCATATACCTAGTTGATAATGCAAAACCCGTAGCTCTACCCGTTAGACACATGGCTCCAAGGGAACGGAAAGAGCTCAGCAAGCAATTTAAAGAGCTTCTCGAAAAAGGGTTCATAAGGCGGAGTATTTCTGAATGGAGTGCTCTAGTAGTATTTGCAACCAAAGCGAATGGTTCACTTTGCCTATGCGTTGACTATAGGGAGCTAAACAAGCTTACCACGAAAAATAGGCACCCACTTCCAAGAATAGACGACTTGTTTGATCAGCTTGTAGGTGCATCAGTTTTCTCCCAACTAGATCTGGCTACCGGGTTTCATCAGCTAAGAGTGGCTGAAGACAACATTGTTAAGACCGCGTTCAGAACCTCGAATGGTTTCTTCGAATGGCTTGTCATGCCTTTCGGCTTGACAAACGCACCTGCTTATTTCGTTGACTTGATGAGCAGGGTGTTCAGGGAGTTCCTTAATAAGTTTGTGGTGGTCTTCGTAGATGACATTTTGATTTTCTCGAAGAATGAAGAAGAGCATGCTTTGCATTTAAGGGAAGTCATGGATACTCTTCGTGCACATCAATTGAAAGCCAAATTCTCCAAATGTCATTTCTGGAGAGAAGAAGTGAGGTTTCTTGGACATGTGGTGTCCAAAGAGGGGATAGCTGTGGACCCTGCAAAAGTAGTTGCGGTGCAAGATTGGAAGGTTCCACGGAATGCAACCGAAGTCCGAAGCTTTCTCGGGCTAGCGGGCTTTTACAGAAAGTTCATTAAAGACTTTGCGAAAATCTCATCCCCACTCGCAAGATTGACAAAGAAGAACCTAATTTTCGTTTGGGATTTGGATTGTGATATTGCTTTCCAATGTTTGAAAAGGGCTCTAACAACAGCCCCAGTTCTGACATTGCCTGATGGGAGCAAAATGTTTACCGTATACACAGACGCATGCGGTACAGGATTAGGTGCTGTCTTGATGCAAGAAGGTAAAGTAGTTTGTTATGGGGGAAGGAAACTGAAGGTACATGAGAAGAATTACCCAACTCATGATTTGGAGCTAGCTGCCATTGTTTTCGCTCTTAAGTCATGGCGTCATTATCTGCTATGAGAAAGGTTTGAATTGTTTACTGACCATAAATCGTTAAAGTACCTTTTCTCACAGAAAGATCTTAACTTAAGACAACAAAGGTGGATGGAATTTCTAACCTCATATGATTTTGAGAATTCCTATACCCCTGGCTAGGGCAATGTAGTAGCAGATGCCTTGAGTAGAGAGAAGCTGACCTTAAGTCCTCTCTTTGTAGAAAGGCAAAACTTTGAGCACATAGCAAACTTTGACTTTAGACCCTCCTCTGAATTTGTACCTGGTCTGTTAGCATCGCTAGAGGTGCGACCTACTCTTTTGGACTCAATAGGAACCGCGCAATAAGAAGACCCCCAGCTAGTTGATATGATGGATAAGCTAATTAGGGGTGAGACTTCTAGTCACCTCAATAGATACTCCATCAATGATAAGGGTTGGATGAGACGGGATGGAAGACTATGCGTCCCACAAGCAAGGGATTTTGTGAAGACGGTTCTCAAAGAAGCACACCATTCTAAGCTGACATACACCCAGGTGGAGACAAGATGTATAAAGACATAAAAAGGGTTTTCTTTTGGAATGGAATGAAGAGGGATGTAGCTAAGTTCGTTGCTAAGTGCTTGAAATGACAGCAATTCAAAGCGGAGCAGAAGAAGCCTGGTGGTCTGCTTCATCCTCTAGAGGTCCCACAGTGGAAATGGGATAGCATTTCGATGGACTTTGTTGATGGGTTTCCTAGGTCAAGAAGGGGTAATACCAGTATTTGGGTAATAGTGGACATGCACACTAAAAGTGCTCAATTTATACCCGTTAAGAGTAGAAGGACTGCCTCGTCCTTAGCATCCATTTATCATAAAGAGATAGTTCGACTCCATGGGATACCCTCCAGCATAGTGAGTGATCGAGATCCTATCTTTACGAGCGGTTTTTGGAAGAGTTTGCAAGAGGTTGTAGGCACACAACTATGCTTAAGAACGACCTATCACCCCAAACCGATGGTCAGACGGAAAGGGTGAATAGAGTATTAGAAGACCTCTTGAGATTATGCATTCTTGACTTTGGAGGGACATGGGAGGATCATCTTCCTTTGGTGGAATTCGCTTACAACAATAGCTACCAAGCCACCACAGGCATGGCACCCTTCGAGGTTTTATATGGAAGACCATGCAGATCACCAACTTGTTGGTGGGAGTCTATATACAAGCTCATCCTTGGGCCAGACATGATTAGAGAAACTTCAGAAAAGGTGGACTTGATAAGAAGACGTATGAAGGATGCACAAGATAGACAGAAGTCCTACGCAGACAAAAAGAACCGACCTTGAGTTTGAGGTTGGAGATAGGGTGTTCCTTAAAGTATCTCCTTTGAGGAATGTCATTCGCTTTGGGTCCGTAGGAAAGTTGGCACCAAGATTTGTAGGACCATTTCCTTCCATTGAAAGGATTGGGACGATGGCTTACAGAATAGAGCTACCCGAAAGACTGGCTAGAATTCATAATGTTTTTCATGTTTCTCAACTACAAAAGTGCTTACATGAGTCTGCGGAAGTTGTGGAGCCAAGTATACTAGAGGAAGTAGAAGTGGAACGAGAAGCGATTGTGAGAAGAGTTCCAACTCATATCTTGGGTATAGAAGTCAAAAAGCTACGCAACCGTGAAGTCAAGCTTGTTAAAGTTCAATGGAGTGACGCTGAGGAAGACGCGACTTGGGAAACTGAGAGAAAAATACGCGCAGCCTACCCTTTTCTTTTTGAGGGTACCTCCTTGATCTCTTTTTCCATAAGTTTATACATGCTTATATCTATCTTTTGAGTATATCAACTCGGCCCTATTCTTTATCCTTAGGTAGAAACTAATGGATGTAAACATGTATTTGAAACATGTTATGGTTGATGGTTGCAAGTGGTTGCTAGTGGTTGCTCGTGGATGCATACACACACACACATTAGGCGTTAGATCAGCTAAGTCACTTTCATATTGCATATACATATATGTATTTGTATATGGATTGAAACTTGGAATGTTATCATATGGACGTTGCATTTGTATGAATGATTGTGCACTCATGTAGAAAGTATGATTAGGAATAATTGCATGCATAATGGACTCATGGCACTAACATAATTTGCATTAAGGAGGTCAACTGAATCAGTAAACTGCCTGATTTTGCATTAGATAAGGACATATACACACACTATGCATACAATCATGAAAGCATTAGAAATCTTCTAAGGACAATGGATGCCGGTGTTTAATGGTTGAGTAGATGGATGATTGGATGGTAGGATATACATTCTTCGTGACTTGAAGATTTCAGGGACGAAATCCTTTAAGGAGGGGAGAATGTAACACCCTGTGTTTTCTATGTTTATTTAAGTAACGAATTAAAGGATACATAATTTTAAAAGTGAGAATTAAGGGAAATGGGTTACGCCATTGCGTTCGTCTCGGAATTCTTCTTGAGATAGAGTACGAGTTTGCGTGAATGGGACTCCGTATGAAGTTATGGAGTTCAGAAGATTTCATGTTTAAACAGAAAATTATATAATTAAATAATTAAATAAACAAAGTGTTCGGATTTCAAAAATCACGTTGTTCAGCTGGGCGGGAAAAATCCCGCCCATAGGGGTCGACTCCCCCCAGAGGGGTCGACATAGGTGTCGACCCCCCAAGAGGGGTGTCGACTGGGGTGTTGACCCCCTTATAGGGGTCGACCCCCTCACCCAGATCCAAACAGTGACGATTTCTGAGTTGTTGCTGAGTCACTAGGGCAGTGGTGGCAATTTCTGGATAGCTCTATCTTGTCTGGATGGTTGTGATTGCTCCTAGGTTGATCTAACGGTTCACATAAGTCTAAACCTCTATAAAAGCAACCCTAATCCTCAACCCTAAATCACACAATTTCATTCCAAGGAGCCACCATGTTGTCCATGATCGACCTAGCCTATCCACCATTTCTTCTTCAACTAGAAAGCAAGTTAGAAGCTACGAATCAAATCTAATTTAGAGAATCGATAGTCTACGTCAAGGGATTACTTTTCAGTTTCAGAAAACAGATCCCAGAAAATAAGACTTTCTTTTGTTTGTAAGTCCTATTATTATTTAGATGTGAACGATTAAAAGTTATGATTTGAAATAAAGTGAAAACTAGAGTTATCCCTAGTTGTAAGATAATGGTGATGCTGATTCATGTCTATTCTTGTAATGGTTCTATCATATATGCCTATGAGACTATCGTGGTTTATTGGACTAGAAGTTCACATTCACATATATGCCTATAAGTTCACATTCACATGCCTAGTTGGATTTGTGTAATTCTATATGCTTAAGATTCATGTTTATTGGATCCAAAATAAAAGTTTACATTTACATGCCTAGTTAGACTTGTGTAATTCTATATGCTTAAGATTCATGTTAATGCAAGTTCATTGTTTTATGCCAAATTTATATGACACAAGTTTAGTTAGATCCTTATTACTTTAAGTTATAGAAATGGTACATGCTCCTTTCTTTCCCCTTTGGTATATAAGTTAGGCTAAGTTGCAAGCCTAACATTCTATGTGAATTTTGCGAACGTATAACGGGGGTAACGTTGGGAAAGCCTTAAATTTCAAATTATTGGCATAGTTTAGCCCATAATCATAGAAATGATTAGTGGCATATAATTTATATACCTAAAAATTATGAACATAACTTAGAGGATAAATGGGGCATGACTTGAATGGCAATAATAATGGATAATTTACATATAGATATGAAAGGTAAATATGTAAATTTAGTAAAAGACGAATATGCCTAACCCGAGGTTAGATTGAGTTACGGTGTAAGACTGCCCGGAACCACCCGGCACATCCAGCAACCGTAACAATATAGATCTATTGTGAGAGGTTAGCGCATCGAGCCCAAAAGAACCCGAGGTTAGATTGAGTTGCGGTGTAAGACTGCCCGGAACCGACCGGAACGTCCAATGACCGCAATAATACATATCTAATGTGAGTGGTTAGTGCTTTAATGAATAAATTAAAGCTAAGACAAGAATGGTAGGGTTAAGTTAATTAAGGCAACACTTAACCAATACAACATGTTAACTAGACTGATGGGTGGGGTTAGGTTAATTTGAGAACACTTAACCATTTCAACATGTTGATTAGGAAACTCTAGTAACGAGGACCCCTTTCAGCAGTAACCTACATAGATGTATCATGGTACCCTGAACTAGGCAGGGTGGGGCATGATTACTGGGCTGATTACAAGCGGTCAAAACAATGGCGGGTGGTGCGTCAGTCTAGGTTCCGACGGAGTGCTGGCGTGCACGTACTACGGAGTGGAAAAAGCAGGCACTGGGCATCAGTAGTTATACACTGTGCATCTTGAATTGTGTCCGGTTGCCACCATAGGATTTGATACACCCCATGGTGGGACCAGCACAGGTATCTACAATCAAGCGGGGGCCGAATGACACAAGTGGTAAACGTATACGAGTAGGAGCCGATCGATAAAGGGGATCATTTATCTTGAACACGTGGTGCTAGTTGAAACACTTATAAGTGGGTGTAGAGAAATAGTAATGAGTGCGATAGTATATTCAGTCTTATTATCTTATTTCTAGGGTGCTGTCTTAGGTTCAGTTTATTCATGTCATAATCCTTTTTCCTGTTTACATGCTAAATAATCACTGGACTTACCAGACTCATGACTGACCCATTTTCTTTCGTGTTCTTTTATTTTTTTTCCCCCTCCCCCAGGTCCGCAGGGAGGGAATACTTCAGCTTAGTTTGGACCATTTCCAGCTTGAAGAGAGTAGATGTATTGCTTGGATTCTCTTTCCTTGGGCTATGGCTTTGGATACTCTCTTGTTGGGGATTTATGCTGCCTTACTATTATTTTAATGCTTCTTTACGATTTAATTCAAGACAGAGATTTTGTTGTAATAATTTGGAAGTTGGTTTGAGACAATTGTTGTAATGTTTTAACTAAACCATGAACTTATGAAATAAATTTAGTCTTTCCGCTGTTTATATGTCTGTCTTGTAAATTATTTGTATCTTTTACCTATAATGCTCCACCGAAGATAAGGCATTCCCCTTGTTAGTGACCTTAATGAAGGTGGGGGGTTTCAGTATCATTGGATTTTATAATATAAAAGTGAATTGGTTATCATAAGGTAAAAACACGTGCTATGTTTATGTGTAGTCGGGTCATATGAGAGTTCCATCCTTTTAAAGTATTTACTAAAAGTTAACAAGTTGTATGTGGTGAGTTTTGTAACTGAGAGTATTCTAGACTGATCCGAGTGATTTTGCTTCCCGTAAAATGTGGTCGGGTCAAACCGAGTATATTTTACAAGTTAGGTTTTGCTTGGAGCTTTAGGAGAGGAGCAAAAGTTGAGGTGTATTCTCGTATTTTCTGGTATAAATTTATTTCTGTTGTGTGTATACTATTGAAATAGCGTGTACTCTGATATTGTAGTGTTATATATATATATAGTTTTCTCTTTCTGTAAAGAGTATCGATATATTATATTTTATTCGTTCCACTGTGAGATTCTAGTCTACTCTGATTCTGTGGCATCGATGTTCTTGTTCTTTTCTAACGTTTCTTTCTTTCTACTTCTCACCTAGTATTTTTTTTTCTTATAACCATCTGCTTTTCTGTGCTTTTGAGTTGGACATGGGTGGTTAAATGTCATCTTAAATGAAATAAGATGAGTTACATCGACTCAACATATTATTTTACAGTCTGCATATCTCTTTATATTATAATGGGCTGCGACCCACTTATTCTATTTAGACCTACATAACGTGTATAAATACACGTTTCTATTGTACAATCATTTGATTCTACTGAATTGAATAATACCAACAATTTTCTCCTATCTACATTCATCATTTTCTTTATATGGTATCGGAGCGAGTGAGAAGAATCTTTGCCTATCAGCATTCACATTCTTCTTTGATTGTTTTCCGAAAAAGATCTTCATTCAAACTCCGACTTCTGTCATTGAAGAAGATCATTCCTGCTATTTAGATCATCTCTGCTACTCTTGTCATAAAGAAATCGATCCAAGGGATGTTTTTGTTTGTTCTTCCATTAGTTTTTTCATCATCATTTAGGAGTGCAACAGTTCGACAAAAGAATCAAGGTGCGTTCCATTAAACCTTAAAATTTTTGCTGCAATTTTGATTCTTAGGAGAACTATCTTGAAAATCAAGAGTTCCATTACAAGCAATAGACCTTTCACAAGAAATCATCATATAAGTCAGAGCCATCCTTGGTCTTAGTGAGAACCGGTTGCTACTGACTACTACATCAATTTTCCTTCAGAAGAAAGGAAAAGTACCTATAGGCTTAACCTGATTTTCCTTCTGATTATTCTTGCCATATCATCATCTTTTTTCATCACCAATAGCTGAAGAAGCAACTCCTCAAGGATGTACGAAAAGATATGCAACAACACAAAATTCTATTGGTCAAGTTGAAAGCAATAGTTGAACCTCAGTGTTAGATAGTTTCAACTTAATTAGATGAAAGAAACTTCCTGATGTGGAAGTTTCAGATTGAAACAACCATTAAGGGGTATGGCCTTGAAGACTATGTGTTCAACACACAGGCCATTCTTCCCAGATATGTTATTGACAATGAGGGCAAACTGATCAGTAACGATGAGTTCACCACTTATCAAAGACAAGATAACCTGATCAGTTCTTTGCTCCTTTCATTGGTTCAACCATATATCTTACCATAATTAATCGAGTGTAAAATTATTCATGAAATATGGGGAAAAAATAGAGCAAATTTTCAGTTCACAATCTGCAGCCAAAATCAAGAGCCGCAAAAGACAACTTCAGAATATAAAGAAAGGAGAAATGTGCATTAGAGAGTATACACTAAAAGTAAAATCTCTATGTGATATATTAGCTACCTCCGGACATAAGGTCACTGACTATGAATAAAATGTTCTTACTAAACGGGTTGGATGATGAACATGAAGCCATAGTGGTTGTTCTATCCACCACTGAAAATTTTCCCTCTCTATAATTTGTTCAGTGAACTTTAATACCACACGAAGAAAGACTAGAACAAAAAAAGTTATCAATGATTATTCTACTAATTATGTTGCCAACAACAAGAAGAAGAATCAAGATAGAAATACCAACAACAACAAGAATCAGAAGAATGTAAACCAGACGGGTGGTTTCAAGCCAAGAGGCAGCGGAGGAAGATGGAGCAGTAATAATAATAACGTACCTAAGTGCCAATTCTATGAGAGAATTGGACATACTGCAAACAAATGTTACTTCAGATTCAATATTAACTACAGCTTAAATTAGCAAGGTAGCAGTTTAAGAAATCTAAATGCCAGTATGATTGACTCACAGTAAGATGGTAAGAGCAACACAGAATCAATGGACAATGAAACAACAAAAATAAAAGACTTACTTAATGATGGGTGATATCCAGATTAAGGAGCCGCAAATCATGTGACCAATAATCTTGCTAACCTGAACCTTGGGAACAAGCTATACAATGGTAACAAAATTTAATTGTTGGTAATGCTAAGTCTATACACATAACTCACGCTGGAAATGCAAGAATCAATGGTACAAGAAAATTATATTTAAACTATTTACTCTGTGTACCATTGATTAGGAAAAATTTATTGAATGTCTCTCAATTTGCCAAAGAAAATAGAGTAATTTCGAATTTTACCCCAAGTACTGTTTAGTTAAGGACCTACTGACTAAGGAAACATTGTTGCAGAGCAAGGAGTATAAGGAGCTTTACAAATTTGATGTTATCAATTCAAGAAGTTCAAATGTGAATTGTACTAAATAGTATCAAGTTAATACTATTGAAAGTAATTTTAATTTTGATATCTGGCATAGTAAGTTGGGTCCAACACCAATATGCATAGACTATGGCTATAAATACTATATATCATTCATAGATGCATACTCTAGATATGCATGGATCTATTTGTTGAAAGCTAGGTCGGATATATATAGTGTTGTGTTACAATTCATTTCAAGTGCTGAAGGCAAACTAATTGTCAAGCTAAAATCATTCAAACTGATGGAGGAAAAGAATTTATTTCTCTTTAAAAATTATTTCAAAAGAAAGGAATATTGCACAAATGTACATGTCCACATACTTCAAAACGAAATGGGCTTATTGAAAGGAAACATATACACATTGTTGAAACATAGTTAACTTTACTTGCACAAGCTTCATTGCCTTTAAAATTCTAGCCTAAAGCCTTTACTACTGTTGTTTATCTAATAAGCAGACTTCCCTAAGAAAAAGTAGAGTATAAAACACCTTTGTGAGTTCTTAAAAAAATTAAACCAAATTATAAGAATCTAAAAGTATTTGGTTGTCTATGTTTTCAATACTTGAGACCCTACAATAGACATAAATTACAATTCAAATCCTCTCCATGTACATTTTTGGGCTATGCCAATGGGTTTACAAGTTACAAGTTTCTTGACAAAAAAATGGAAGGATATTTATATCAAGACACGTGATATTTAATGAATGTGTCTTTCCATTTAACAATGAACATAAAAAAGCATCATGTAAAGTGTATAATCCAAAACAGTCTATACCAAATGTAGATTGTAGTTCAAATATTATTATACATGTTCTAGAGAAGAAAGACACATGTATGTAGAGTATTGAAGGCCGGAGATACTCTCAACACATAGTGCCATCAAGTGAGCCAGGTCAAGAGTCATCTCAATGCAAAGCTAACAACTCAAGTCAACCAAACCAAAGTTAACAACCTGGTGACATGGACATGGGAAATACTGAAGAATACACTGACACAAGTGATTGTGTACCCCAGACAGTAAATGAACCTGGACATCACGTGGTCACTAGAAGAAAAAGTGGCATCTTCAAGCCAAAATTTACTAATTTCCTAGCTGAGCCAACATCATACAAACAGGCTATTCAGAATGATGAATGGAAAGCAACATTATGGGAATAATACAATGCTCAGGTGAAAAACAAAACTTGGGAACTTGTTGCCAAGCCTAGAGATAAAAAATTATTGGGTGTAAATGGACATTTAGGGTGAAAACAAATCCTGATGGTACAGTTTCTAAATGTAAAGCAAGATTGGCAGCCAAGGGTTCTTCACAACAATGTGGGTTTGACTTTAAAGAAACCTTTTCACTTATTGTAAAACCCTTATCTATTAGAATAGTGCTAACAATTGCAATAAGTAGAAACTGGATCATCAAGCAATTATATGTTATTAATGCCTTCCTGAACGGTATTTTGTAGGAAGAATTCTATATGGATCAACCAGAAGTTTCAGACAGCAGAGAAAAGAGACCCTAGTCTGCAAGTTAAACAAAGCTATTTATGGATTAAAACAGGCATCAAGGGTTTGATTTGAAAAGCTGAAATCTACACTTTAGAAACTTGGCTATCAACCAACAAAATCAAACAATTCTTTATTTACTAAATTCTCTCATAACACTATTACTTATATACTAATATGCGTTGATGATTTTATAATTACAGGTAACAATGAGGGGGAGATAATGAAGGTAACCTAGTATCTTAATGCTGAATTCTCATTAAAAGACCTGGGAGTACCCAAATACTTCTTAGGAATTGAAGTAGTCAAAGTCTCCAATTTTGAAATGTATTTAAGTCAGAAAAAATATACCACATAACTTCTTATCAAAAGCAACATGGATAAAGAAAATTCTATAGCTACACCCATGATAAGCTGTTCACATCTATCAAAAAGTAAAGGTGACAACATAGCAGATGAAAAGCAGTACAAGAGTATTATTGGAGCTCTACAATATGCTACCATTACGAGGCATTATATTTCCTATAGTGTGAACAAAGTCGGCCAATTCATGCAAAAACCGCTAAGTGAACATTGACAAGTAGTCAAGAGAATATTAAAATACTTAAAGGAACAATCAATCACAAGTTAAAGCTGCAATCACAAGTTAAAGCTGCAAGCAAGTAATACTCTCGATATCAGTGTTTATTTAAACTCAGACTAGGCTAGTGACATAGATGATAGGAAATCAACTTCAGGATACTGTATATATTTGGGTAACAATCCCATATCTTGTTGTGCAAAGAAACAAGCTAATGTGTCAAGATCTAGGACAAAAGCTGAGTGTAGGTCAACAGCTGACACAACTGCTGAAATGTTCTAGGTACAATCTCCGCTAAGTGTCCCAAGGATAATACCCACAATGACTGCTATAATATGGTGTGATAATATGGGTTGAAACACCCCACCTCCGTTAAGGTCACTCACAAAGGGAATGCCTTAACTTCGATGGAGAATTATAGGAAAAAGATGCAGATAAATTACAAGATGGACAAATAAAACAGCAGAAAATAAAGTCATTTTATTAACAATGTGGTTCAGTCAAGCTTTTAAAACAGTTGTCTCAATCATAGTAAAAGTAATACATAGAACTTCTGTCTTGATTTAAAAACTTCCAAGTATGAAAGAAGCATAAAAATAACAATGATATTCCCTAATAAAGCATGAACCGGCCATAGCAGTGGAAGAGAGGGTCCAAAGCAAAACATCGACTATCTTCGAGCTTGAAAAGAAAACTAAGCTAAGTGGTAACATTTCCTCCCTGAGAACCTGGGGGAGGGGGGGGAACGGAAGAAAAGAGGCGAAACAAAACTAGGTCAGACATAAGTCTGGTAAGTCCAGCTACTTTCAACATATGAACAAGCAAAAACAACATGACATGAATTAAACTGAATAAAGACATAAGCATGATGATAAGGAACATAGGATACACAGGATAAGCAATAGGCAAGATAAACTATGTATAACATCGCATGTTAACTATTCTCTGCTTCGCTACTACCCTGTTATTCTGATTTCTATATCTCTGCACCACCTAATGAGTGTCCCAACTAGTAATCTGTATAAAGGATAATATTACAACGTGATCCAATCCCCGCAATTGTGGTAGCCTTCAGGTGTACATCTATTATGAGGATTCCACCTCAATCAGCCTAATTGCCAAGATGATGTTAGATGTACCCTTACTACCCTATCGATCGGCTCCCTACCTGTACAAATGTTCCACGCGTCTGTGTCAATCGGCCCTCGCTTGCTTGTAGATACCCTGTGTTGGTCCCACCATAAGGTGTATCAATCTTTATGATGGCAACCCGACACGAATCAAGATACACAGTGTATAACTACTAGTACCCAGTGCCTGTTTTTTCCCACTCTGGAGTACATGCACGCCCGTAAACCGTCGGAACCTACACTGACGTACCCCCTGCCGTTATCTTTGACCGCTTATAATCAGCCCAGTAATCGTGCCCCATACTGCCTAGTTCAGGGTACCATGATACATCTATGTGGGTTACTGCTGAAATGGGTCCCCATTACTAGGGTCCTACTGGTTAAGTTTGTGGGCCTATATTTACTAATATTACCCACCAACCCGATATGTACTTAACCCTCCCCCCAATCCAAGCATATTTATATAATGGTTAAGTTTTGTGGGCCTATATTTACTAATATTACCCACCAACCCAACGTGTATTTAACCTTCCCACAGATTCAAGCATGTTTATTTAATGGTTAAGTTTTGTGGGCCTATACTTACTAATATTACCCACCAACCCGACGTGTACTTAACCTTCCCACGGATTCAAGCATGTTTATTTAATGGTTAAGTTTTATGGGCCTATATTTACTAATATTACCCACCAACCCGACGTGTACTTAACCTTCCCACTCGTCAAGTCGTGTTGGTTAAGTGGTTCTTATTAACTTAACCTTTCTCGCTTATCATGTTGGATTGGTTAAGTGTGATTTATTAACTTAACTCTGTTCATTCATCTGGTTATATTGGTTAAGTATTTCCCATTTAACTTAACCCCATTCATTCATCAAGTTATAATTGTCAAGTGTCATTAATCAATTCAAGTTAACTTAACCCACCCACTCGTCACATCATGTTGGTTAAGTGTTTCCTTCTGGTGTTGACTTGACCCTACCTCAAATCATGTTATATTGGTTAAGTGCTGCCCTCTCGTGTTAACTTAACCCTTCCCATACATCATGTTATATATTGGTTAAGTGTTATCCTCTTGTATTGCTTAACCCCACCACATGTCATTATATATTGGTTAAGTGTATCCTCTTGTGTTACTTAACCCTACCACAAGTCATTATATATTTTGTTTAAGTGTTACCTTAGTTAACTTAACCCTACCATCTGTTTAATTAACATGTTATAATGGTTAAGTGTTCCCTTAGTTTACTTAACCCTACCATTTGTTTATTTAACATGTTATAAGAGTTAAGTGTTCCCTTAGTTAACTTAACCCACCCATGTGTCATATTGGTTAAGTATCATTAACCTAACCCTCCCATACTTAGCATGTGCCATTAGCATTAATTTATTTATTAATGCACCAACCTCTCACATTAGATATGTGTTGTTGCGGTTACTGGATATGCCGGGCAGTTCCGGGCAGTTTTACACCACAACTCAATCTAACCTTGGATTTTTCTTGGGAATGATGCACTAACCTCACACATTAGATAGGTGTTGTTGTGGTTATGGGATGTGCCGGGAGGTTCTGGGCAGTTTTACACCACAACTCAATCTAACATCGGGTTAGGCATTCTCATCTTTTAGCATATTTACATATTTACGGTGTATATGTAAATTATTCGCAATTAAATTATAACATTAATTATGTTCATAATTAATGGCATACCAATTATACCATTTTCATGCTAATTACCCAAATCCACCAAAACTAGTCATGATCCTGTTTCTCAAGTTATGCCCAACCAATTCCAATTTCAAGTTATTAATCAAAATAGGCTATACCCTGTCTTCCCAAACTTGCAATAATAGTCATTCCCAAAATCACTATGTCTTATATTTGGCGTTCCAAATCAATAGTTAAGCCCAATCTAGTTTTAGTATTCTAGTTTACAGTGTATGGCCAAAACTTGGTTTACAAGCCAACTAACCCAAACTTGCAGTTATAATGATAACAATGCCCCAATGTTAATTACAAGTTTTTCCCAAACATTTCACCAAATATGTTATGTTCAGTTACTTTCCCCAATTATGTTATGCCAATATTGTCAATTTCATGTTTATGCCCCAATAACCAAAACCTTCCCTGTATTCCCATCGTACGTATATCGCGATCCAACCTAGATTATAGGTCAATCTAGATTCACAAATAAAAAGGAACAAATAGGAATAATATAACAATGATAGGCATAAGAACTGGCACAAGATGATAGTCCCAAAACACAAAAATTACAGATCTAATAGAATTACAGCATAACTGAATAAACTGATTTAGAATCATTGCAGGCATATAGATCTGATTATGAACAATATTATGGACATGAAAAGCTTGAATAATAAACTAGGTTCGACAACTTGTATAGGTTCGATTGGATCGATAAGAAGCAACCCAAAGTCATAGATTCACAAAGGCTAAGAATAGATCCAAATAGAAAATCAAGCATAGGTCCAAATTCATTTTATTCCATGTCCATACTATAATTGGTTGTCTAAATCTGAAAGTAATCGTGAACTTACAAAACAAAGGCAAGTCTTGTTTTCTGGAATCTGTATTCTGAAACTGAATTGCTCGCCTTTGATGTAGATCGTTGAATACTCTAAATTAGATTTGATTTAATTTGATTCTTGCTTTAATCTTGCTTTCTAGTTTGATGAGAGATGGTGGCTAGGTTTGGATGATGATTGACAGCATGGTGGCTCCTTGGAATGAATTTGTGTGGTTTAGGTTTAGATTTAGGTTGCTTAAAAAGAAGTCTAGGATTATTTAGAACCCTTAGATGAACTAGGAGTCCATCAGAAGCACCCATCTCAAATACACATCATCTGACCACTCAGAAGAAGACACATCATCACAGAACACTCCAGAATTCTGTGCTGGATCAGTATAGGCGCACTTGGCAGGTGCGCCAGTGCATTTTTGTACAGGCGCACTTGGCATGTGCGCCAGTGCATTTTTGTACTGGCGCACTTGGCAGGTGCGCCAGTGCATTCTGGTCGACTTCGGCTTTTCTGCCAAACTTCATTCGTCCATATCTTCTTCATACGGTATCCGTTTTACGCAAACTTGGACTCTATCTCAAACAGAATTCCGAGACGAACGCAATGGCATAACCCGTTTAATCTAATTCTTCTTTTAATAATTAATTATTCTTTAATTATCTCTTATGTCCTGTTTTAAAATTACGGGGAGTTACATGGGTGCTATAGCGCTTACAGCCAACCTTGTATTTCGTTCAAGAAATAAACATATGAAGTTGGATATTTACTTTGTAAGAGAACAAGTAAGCAAAGGAAAACTCAATATGAATCACGTAGCATCAACTTACCAGACAACAGATATCTTTAAGAAGCCTTTGTCGAAGCACAGTTTTACTCGATTTCGAGAAAAATTGTGTGTTATACGGCAGAAGTTCAAAGAGGAAGCAAACTCACTTCAATTGAAGACAAAGGCCAAGAAAAAATCCAATGGCTTAAGATCAGATGAATTCAATCCACCAAAAGCATTGAAATTAGAACAGATCTATAATGCTAGGACCATATCTGCTTGAAATCAACTGCTGACGCCTCATTTATCTCTCGCTAGTTCGGTCAGATCTATCACTTTCATCAATCAATTTAAAGATTTGAGCTTCATTCTGCAGTTTTCAAGCAAATCCTAGTGAGCCGCCTAGCGTTGAGGGGGAGTATTAGATAAAATGAATTAAGATGAGTTACATCGGCTCAACATATTATTGTAAAGTCCGCATATCTATTTGCATTCTAGTGGGTTGCGGCCCACGTATTCTATTTAGACCTACATAACGTGTTTAAATACATGTTGCTGTTGTACAATCATTTGATTCTACTGAATTGAATATTACAAACAGTTTTCTCCTATCTGCATTCGTCATTTTCTTTATAGTCAGTACAAAAAACATTTGGAAGTTCTTAAAAAAATTAAACCAAATTATAAGAATCTAAAAGTATTTGGTTGTCTATGTTTTCCTTACTTAAGGCCCTACAACAGACATAAATTAGAATTCAGATCCTCTCCATGTACATTTTTGGACTATGCTAATGGGTTTAAAGGTTATTAGTTTCTTGACAAAAAATGGAAGGTTATTTATGTCAAGACATGTGATATTTAATGAATGTGTCTTTCCGTTTAACAATGAACATGAAAAACATCACGTAAAGTGTATAATCCAAAATAGTCTATACCAAATATAGATTGCAGCTCAAATATTATTATATCTGTTCTAGAGAAGACAAACACAGGTATGTAGAATATTGAAGGCTAGACGGACTCTCAACACATAGTGCCATCAAGTGAGCTAGGTCAACGATCATTTCAAATCTCAACTGACAACTCAAGTCAATCAAACCAAAGTTAACAACGACATGGACGTGGGCAATACTGAAAAATATACTAACAAAAGTGATAGTGTACTCCAGACAGTAAATGAACCCAGACATCACATTGTCACTAGAGCAAAAAGTGGCAACTTCAAGCCAAAAATTTACTGATGTCCTAGTTGCACCAACATCATACAAACAAGCTATTCAGAATGATGAACGGAAAACAACATTGTGGGAAGAATACAATGCTCAGGTGAAAAACAAAACTTGGAAAATTGTTGCCAAGCCTAGAGATAAAAATATTATTGGGTGTAAATGGACATTTAGGGTGAAAACAAATCCTGATGGTATAATTTCTAAATATAAAGCAAGATTGGTAGCGAAGGGTTAATCACAACAATGTGGGTTTGACTTTAAAAAAACCTTTTCACTTGTTGTAAAACCATCATCTATTAGAATAGTGCTAACAATTGCAATAAGTAGAAACTGGGCAATCAAGCAATTATATGTTAATAATGCCTTCCTGAATGGTATTTTGTAGGAAGAAGTCTATATGGATCATCCAGAAGGTTTCAGACAGCAAGGAAAAGAGACCCTAGTATGCAAATTAAACAAAGATATTTATGGATTAAAACAAGCACCAAGGGTTTGGTTTGAAAAGATGAAATCTACACTTTAGAAACTGGGCAATCAACCAACAAAATTAGACAACTCTTTATTTACTAAATTCTCTCACAACACTATTACTTATATACTGATATACGTTGATGATTTTATAATTACAGGTGATAATGAGGGGGAGATTATGAAGGTAACCTAGTGTCTTAATGCAGAATTCTCATTAAAAGACCTGGGAGAACCCAAAACCTCTTGGGAATTGAAGTAGTCAAAGTCTCTAATTCTGAAATGTATTTAAGTCAATAAAATGTATCTCGGAACTTCTTATTAAAAGCAACATGGATAAAGCAAATTCTATAGTTACATCAATGATAAGTTGTTCACATCTATAAAAAGTAAAGGTGAGCACATAGCAAATGAAAAGCAGTACATGAGCATTGCTGGAGCATATAGCAGATGATAAGCCTCTTTTAGAAATTGGCCGGCCCACTCCAATTTTTTAATCCATTTGTGAAAAAAATGTCGGCCTCTCTGGTTCTCTCTAATGGCTGCTGAAATGAAATAATTAGGGTTTCGTCCCTTTCCTCAAATCGATGATGTTTCTTCAAATATAATTGGATATTCGATGCTTCCTGTTCATAGTGGATTTAGGTTTGGATTCCTCGTCCTCAATTTTTTATGTGAAAAATCGAAACTCTCTGGAGAAAATTGTGAGTGAATTTTCTGATTTACTTTGATTGATTGTGGTTTCGATGCTCTATGCCTGTGATGAATTGTGTAGCATATATAGGGTTAAAAAAACCTTTATGCTCTCTGATTTCACAATATGCTTGACTGATTTGTTGCGAGATATTGTTTCCTAGTTTTCTCGGCTTTGACTGATTTGAATTCGTGAAAATTTGTAAACCATTTATTTAATTTGCTGCCCCTTTAATACCGTGTTGACCATTTTTGGAAAAACCTTGAATTCAGTTGGCTTTGAAATATTTTGTGATATTCTAAAAAAAATGATCTTGTGGCCCCTTGAAATATCTAGCTCAATTTCTTAAATCAAACAGAATTGATTGCGTGATTGCCGAATTGTCTTCTTGCCAAATATGTATTCAAATTGGAATTAATTTGTTCCCATGTTTTGTTCTTTGCATGATTCTAGAAATCCTTACAAACTTGAATGCACAATTCTAGTATGCTTTGTCATCTTGCCAATATGTTACCATCTTGAAATCTGCTTAATTCTTGCCAAAATTGATGAATGACTGATGCCAAAAAAGTTTGCAAATAAGCAATCCTGTTTTTCATGCATGCATGCCTTATATCTGATTTAACACATTGCCATATATGTGCATCTTTGCTTGGTCATCTCTCGGCTATTTAGTTTGCGAAAGAAAAAACCGGGATAAAAGGAAATGTTTCCTTGCCAAAACTAATGTTGAATTTTAATCTGCCCAAACATGATCTTGCTAAATTGATATTTTCCCATAATTTGCTGCATGTAAATGTTTGCTGAATATTATGCTTGTCCACCTTAATACTATTCAAATTTGGACCTTTCTTCATTTTGGCATTCATTCTCTTTGAGTTTTTCTTGAACTTGAATTTGATTGACATTGCTATTTCTTAACAATAGATGCTTTACTTGACATTGCCTTGCTTACTTAGATAAGAACAGTTGTTTCACTCGAAATATTTCAATCTGCTGTACGGCTTGCATTGCTTATCATTGGCTTCGTGTATGTACTTCCCTCTTTGGCTTGAACCTAAACCATGAACTTGTTTATTTCCTTATGTTGTTGTCGAGCCTTGTTGCATCACTTTGTATGACTAGAATTTGGCTTACTATTATGTATAATTCATGACACATGCATGCACCATTTTGAACCAGTCTTGTACTAGTTTTGATCTTGCTCCATGCAAGGCTGTTACTTACCACTGTCTTGTTTGTAACTGCTCCACTTGTATTTTGTATCTGTGCATTACCTTGTTGTCTGGCTTGTGTTCTTGAGTAGTTCAAATGAGCTCGACCCTGTTTCTACATGTAACTTCATCCAGACAGTTTTGCTATGTCCATGATGCATGCTGACCATTTCCTTCTTGCACTGGGTCGAGCTTGGTCTTCATGGCCGCTCCTCAGTGCATGTGTGTTCATGGATACCTGACCCATGAACTGTGCATGTATGTCGGGCTTGACCTGAACACACCATGTTGATATATTTGTCCAATGCCGATCGTATTGCCCCTGCACAGTAAATATGTGTATATACATACACATGTATGTGTATGCATGTATAATGCATGGCAGATTATATATATGTGAGCACTATAGACGATTTGTCTACCTTTTGGTATTTACAGTGTATCACTGTGAATATCACAAGCTGTCTAGGCACAGATGGATGTCCATAAAAAAATCAGATCAAGTCATGAAAAATGATGAGAAACACACCAAAATTCTGAGGAAAATAAAATTTAAATCTGCTAGAATATAAAATATTTCTGTTCCAGATTACTCTGTGTGTTTCTTATGTGACAGATAAGTAGAAGAATGGACTGATAGTGAAGATAACAGATAGAAGACAAGTGACAATATCAGTGAATGTATAACAGAGAGTGAAGTGAATGTGTATACATTTGAATAACTGAAATGTAACATGAGTGTTTGAGAGTTGTAGTGAGGCAACAATGTATTGAAATGAAATTAAATGTGAATGTGTTGTATTTCAGTGAAATGTACAAATAGTGGAGTTATAAATTTGTACTGTTTGGAATGTTGAAATATAAATATTATATTCTATCTTTGATGTAGTATAACAGTACAGTTACAAACACATTTATAATTATAAATATATGTTTGTTATCATCAAACAAAAGTCATAGAGTTGCTAGATACAACAATCTCCCCCTTTCGATGATGACAAGCATAAAATAAGATTTTGAATATAATATTATAATAAATGTGTTTGACAGTGAATTATTGAACTATCCCTATTTGAATGCTCCCCCTACAACAAAACTCCCCCTAAATATGTGAAAGAGTGAAAAACAATAATTGAACTTTCAATATTAAAATATTCAAAGAATATCCACTCGTCGATCAAAATCTTAACCCATTCTCCCCCTTTTGTAATCATCAAAAGGATGCAGAATTAAAATGGTGATGAAATAATTGACTAAAAATATAATATGAGCTTAAAAGGAATAATGTTCATCATAAATCTCAATTTATCAAACAAAAATCATAATATTCTAAGAACTAGTGGCAAATTTCACATTGTAGAATGATGGATTTACGAAGAAAATTGTAAAAATGGAGAGAGTTTTAAAAACATACAATTCCAATTATTTTCCAATAAAACTTTAAAAACTGAGCACAAAAATACTGATGGACTTAGACTACGATTATAAATTCAATTTAAGTGACGGAATCAAATAATCTCAAATCCCAATAGCTATCAATCAACAAATCATAATATTTCATAAAATATTAACACATTTCACAAATTAGAAAATGGATTTATAGGCTAGTTTTTACACACCAAGGAGAATTTTATATACAAAAATTTATTTATTCAAATTATTTTCTTTTTCTTTTTATTTAAGAGCATACTAACAAGGCATAACCAGAACTTGGATTTTTAAACGAGGACAGTTGCAGCTTAAATATAAGTAATCTCATAACCACGCATGACCAGAGCTTGGATTTTTAAATACGGTTAGAGAAACACTTATGAATATTATTATTATTATTATTATTGTTATTATTATTATTATTATTATTTTATGGTTCAAAAGAAAAACTCCTCGGTATCTAAAACCAATATGGATGATAGAAATGTGGTAGGTACAGAAATGGTTGTGAAATATGTTTCTAAATTAATCATATTATGAAATATGCTCAACTGTACCGGGATTATTGAAAATTTTCAATTATCACTAATTCTGAAAATATAATATTGTCACATTTTGATCACAAATATTTCCACTGTTTATTCAAGATGATTTTAAAAATAATAAACTCTCCAAATTAATGTAAAATCATAATGGATGGTAAAAAAGTGGTAGATAAAGGAGATGTTTATGAAATAAACGCCAACTCAAAGATATTATAATAATTGTTCAATTATCATGAAAATTTGAAATAAAATCTCCTCTTGTTGTGAAATATACTATAGTCACAACTCATCACAATTTCAAAATTTTGATGAATTATAAATACAGTTCTTTTTAGTTATTGGTTTCAATTTCTGAATAAAAAATCAATAAATGATTTTAAAATTGAAAAATAAATTACAGGGGGGAATTTAAGAGATTTATACAAGACAAGATGGAAAAAAAAATATACATGATGAGAATTAGATCAATAAAAAAATTCAGCACTTCAAACTGATACCACTTGTTGTCTCTGCTAACGGGAATTTTAATATGACATTGGAGACTAACAATGATATCTCAGACAATGATATCCAATCACAAAGCCCAAGCAATTAAATCAAATAATTCAGTTCCATTAATCAGGGCAGCAAATCAAATTCAATTTTTTACAACTCAAGAAGACAAATCATGATCCAAGTTTTAAAGTAACAGTTTATTTGAAATCACTTGAAAGAATGTGAAAACTTCAAGATTTAATGAATCGATCACACAAGGTTATAAATACCAAAGTCAAAGAGTGTGTGAGATTCAAGATATTAAACAATATCAAATGATTTCAAACAAAACAATATCTAAGTAAGTGATCATGATTTCAGAATGAATTTTAGGATGTAGCACAGAAAAGATTTTCAATTCAGAGTAGTTAAGTCAACCAGAAAATACTTGAACCTTTTATCAAAGCAGCAGATGATACCAAAACAAGCAGTTATAAAAAAAAATTCAAATCAATATTAGAGCAGCACCAAAATTATTTCCAAAGCAGACTTGTCAAGATGATGTTTCACAGATATTTCTGACGGTAACAAAAGATGATTCATGATCCAAGATTAAAAATACAATTTAATTTAAATCATTTGATGAAATAAAAAAAATTCAAGATTCAATGAATCGATCACAACAGATTATAAGTTTCAAATCCAAGATACGTGTGGGATTCACAAATTAATAATTTCAAATGATTTCAAACAAACAAATATTTAAATCAAATGATCATGAAATAACAGTGAGTTTTAAGTCCATATTTACAAAGAATTTTTCACAATTATTTCCGACAAGCACAAAAGAAAATTTTAGATTATTTACATCAAGTTTGAAAGATATTAATGATCAAAAAATAAAATGGTTTATTTAAAATCACTTGAATAAATGTAAATTTTGAGATACAAAGAATCAGTTCGAAATTTTCAATTCAAAAATAATCAAGATAATCCAAAAATCAATGAAATTATCACGACTGAAAAATAGAAGTGTGTTGTATTGAGTATAAATTTTCAAGTCCTTCCAAAATGAATTAGAAGAAACTCAAGACAACAGAGATTTGTGAAATTTCAAATGATTTTTAGATCTTCAAAAATTTAGAATTAAAAAAATCGTGTTCAAGATATATCAAGAATACTTCATCATTATTAGGAGTGTAGAAATCAATAAACTTCGAAATAATTGCAGAAATTTGAATCAAGATCTGGAGATCGTTAAAACATTAGAGTTTAGTACAAATGAAGCGAATTTCCAAAAAATCATGAATTCTGCAATTTGAAGTTAAGAAAGCTCAAACAAAATATATAGTAGTGTAAAATCAAATCAAAATGATCAAAAGAAAATAAATAGAAGGGGTAGAAGGAGGAATAAACAAAGAAGATAAAAATAGAGAATATTAATACAGATGAGTCTAAAGATCATACCTGATTTACAGTAAACGTTGTGGATCTCCAACTCAGCAAACTTGGCTAAGGAACTCTGAATGATACAGAATAATAGAACAACTTGAATTCAATTCTCTTTTGCAAAGCAGTTCCTCCGACACCTAAGAATTTTGAGAAACGATTGGTCTGACACAATTAGTAAAACTACTCATAGTTTTGTTCACACGTTTTGGTACCCAGACTTGTTTGTATATTAATCCATCCGAATTTATTTTTGTACCCTTAGGAACCCAAATCTGTTTGAATTTGGTTAAAGATGCTTTATTTCCTTTTGGGGTCTAGGATTGTTTAAATGGATTGTTATACAACAAATTCACATCTCGTTTGTGATTCAAAGATCCTTTGAAATGATTAGAATTCAAACTTAGAAATCGATTCTTTTCAAAGGAGTTTGAAGAATTTTTAAATACATTTGAATTTCGGTTTTCAAAAACATTTATTTTCCTAAAGCCAATACCACATTTATTTCCAATAGAAACTTGATTTTGTAATAACATATTCAATGATTTTTCCCCATTAGAATTTTTTCCGAAGTTGATTCTACCTATTGAATTTTGGATTTAAGATCATCATTTTCTTTTATTAAATCTGAACAACAATTATTAGTGATCTTTCTTTCAGTATCATGTTGTTTCAATACCAAAATTTTAGATTCAAGAAATTTTGTTTTGGCTTTAGACTCAGAAATTTCAAATTCAAAAAGTTTTAGCTTTTCAAACTCGAGTTTTTTAAAATCTTTGAATTTCGCAATTTCTTTTTCAAGTTCATTCATGGTAGACTCTGTTTTCTGCAAATTTTGTTTTTAAAAAATATTATGTTTGAAATTAAGCTTATCCAACTCCTTTTGAAAGACATCATTTTTACAAATTTGCTCATCTTCATTTTTTTAAACTTAAAATTTCATTTTCAAGTTTCTGAATATTTTTATTTAGATGAGCTAGATCATTTTTCAAATTTAAACAGTTCTTGCAATCGGAGTTGTCAAGTTTTAATTATAACATTTAATTTTTGTGAGTCAACTCAGAATTTTCAGATCTTAGAAGTTTGTTTTTCCTTTGGAATTTATCAACAGTTTAGTTAAGTCGGCACACATAAAAACTAAATCTTCATAAGAAAAAATTTTCTGCCTCATCATCTACTGAGTCTTCATATTCTGATCCATCTAAAATATTATCTGTATCTCCTTTCAAGCATAGATCTAAATCTGAATTGGCTTTCTGAGGGTTTGACCAGTTGTCCACATTTCGTCCATATAATGTATTGAGAGTACTCCAAATTTCCTGCGCAATTAAAAAATTAGAGACAAGTTTAAATTGATCAACACTAAGACAAGAAAAAACAATATCCATAGCATGAGTATTGATAACATTAATCTTTTTATCTAACAAATCTCCTCTATTGATAATAATATTCCAATATTTAGTATGAACGGATTTTAAATAAAATTTCATTTTTGATTTCCAATTTTAAAAATCTGTTCCATTGAAAATAGTTGGAATATTACTGGACTAACCCTCACTGGACTGACAACAAGAATTTTCCATGCCTCTAGAGCTAATGAAAAACTAAGCTTTGATACCACTTGTTGGATATAGATTAACCCTAGAGGGGGGGTTGAATAGGGTTTATTGAATTTAGTTCGAGATATTAAAATATCACAGAACAGATTTCAGTAGATAAAAATAAATGCAGGAAATAAATAACACAAATTTTACTCAGCTTCGGCAAACCCTGCCTACTGCTGCATTCCTAAGGTTTTTACTATGTATTAAAACAGATCCGCTTACAAACCCTGTAAACTCGCAAACCCTACTCATGTTTAATCTTACGCTCAAAACCCTAGACTGATCTATTTCCTCTAAATCAGATTTTCCCCTAGCTACAAACCTGTAACTAGTATACCGTAGTATTCACACATACTAGTAAACTCCTAGTTATTACAGACACTAGAAAACTCTTTGAACGATTTACAAAAGAAATAGAAAAACAAAACAATGTAAAATAAAAATAGAAACCCCCTTTTCAACATTAAAAACCCCGAATCTTCTTTTAGAACTTGGCCGACCCACTTTAATTCTTTAATCCATTTGCAAAAAAAAATGTCGGCCTCTCTGGTTCTCTCTAATGGTTGTCGAAATGAAAGAATTAGGGTTTTAGTCCTTTCCCTAAATTGATGACGTTTCTTCAAATAGAATTGGATCTTCTGTTTATCCCTTAAGAATCATGTACATATTGGATTAAGAAACCTGTATAGAAACCGCAAGACAAATACTCATATCAGTCAAGCATCAGACAACTCGCACAGTCATTCCGAGGTCGTTCATACATGAAGTAAGATCGAGCACAAGTTTAAGTCAGGTATGATGTAAGGGATCGGACCAGAAAGGAGGCTGGTTGCTCAAGCACTAGGAAACATAGGTGCAAAATAACTCATACACCTTGGAAACCGCTCGCGAACAAAGATAGCTCGCTCCGCCTATTAGGACAGTAGGGTCGTCTGCTCACCAGAACTGGATCGAGCATAACAGCTTAGCTCAACCACAAAGAGAGGTCATTCGTGCAAAGTAGGGATAAACCCTACGATAGACAGCACATTCTCCTCAGTCGCTCGTTCAACCTACCTCGGTCATTTACACATACATCCTTTGCTCGCTCGCATCCACAATAGTAGTCATTCGTTCATCTGGTTAACTGCTACTGCTTTAATCAAATGCAACACACCAGTCGATCAGATACCAACTCCTGAAGGGTCACATGTACTTTTTGCTCTACAAGCCTTGATCGCTCGCCTACAGACTATAGTGCTGGTCGCCCGTTCATCTACAATCTGATATAGCTGCGTCAACTAGACACTATCTATCGGTCAATCGTTAAAAGGCTTAACATGGCGCTTAGTCGGTCGCCCATACACCAATCCTTAAGCTCTGACCAGTCGCCCGCGTACTCAACACCTGACCAACCATTCAATCTTCTCGGATACATGCAATCGCTCGCTCATATGAAGTCACTCGCACAGGACAGCTGGATACATCTATGGGCAGTTGGCTACAGCTAGGCTATAGCATTTTGGTAATTAATGAGACGAGCGACCCGTAGCCGGCATATATGAATTTCAACTCATCTCACCTATAAATAGGCCATGGCTTCCACCATAAAGGGGATCGACTCCTTGCGACCACGAAGTGCTATCAGATTCTTCCTTCCACCATTCCTTAGCATTCTAACCATCACCATCATCTCCACTTGAAGATCTTTCATCCATTTGGCCATGGCATCCATTGAGATCACCTAAGTGGAAAAGAGATTGAAGATGATCCTTCATCCTACTCTCAAACAAGGACATTCTCCTTCTCCTCCGCTGATTTTGCCATTTCTCCATTGAATTTCCACTACAGAAAATTAACCATATTACAACTGTGGAACACAGTTGTAAAAGGCTTTTTACAACGGTGGAGCAACCGTCGTCTATTAAGAAGTTGTAATAGACAGAAATCTTTTACAACTTTTTTGCACCGTTGCGACACTGTTGTGAAATGTATATTTTACAACTGTTTTCCACCGTTGTAATAAACTTTAGAACAACTATTTCTAACTGTTGTAATATATTTTATTAAAAGAATTATTTTACATTTGTAATGTATGAACAAATTATATACATATTGCTAATAAAAGAATTAATTTTAAAACAAGTTATCTACAAAGCTGAAGATATCAAAAAAACTTAAAACATGAATCAAAACAATATATTAGAATTTTCAAACTCTCATCATTTTTTTATAACTCATACAAGTATCTCAAGTACATAAAGCAACTACAAAGTCCATTATCCAAGACTCTAAAATCCAAATGACATGAAGTCATCTTTCATAAATATACATCACTAGGAGTAATACAAAAATAATGAAATTGAGATTTGCTCGCAATGTTACTGGTCTTGCAATGGTCTTCATTCTTGAGTTGACTTCCAATGAATTTGAGATTTTCTCGCAATGCTGCAGGTGTTCTTGAATTAAACTATATGAAGTAACATATTAAGCAATAAGAATGAAGTATATTAAAATATGAAGTAACCTAAGCTATAAAATGTAACAGAAGCTATGCAACATTTAATGTTAATATTTCTATAAATAAATATGAACTGATACGATAATGTGCAGTATAAACAGTTTTAGAAGACATTATTATTCTAGAAGACAAGGTATATTGATTGTAATATTGGATCTTACCTTTATCCACTTGCCTTCTCTGCAAGTTACAATACAGTTGCTTGTTTGGATGGGCAAATGCATCGTTGACTCCTACAACATGAGCAGTAACAAGAAACAAGGAAAATTGTCGTTGCATATCTATATTTATATTGATAAATATTGCATCAAAAAAACCATTAACCTCTACTAGGTGGCATAACTCATTTGGAGGCTGAGAAGCACGCAGATGGATCAAGATATTTAGAAAATGCAACTCCTGCAACCATACTATACTTGTCAAACAAACAATAATAAAAATTCAGTTAAAATTGTAGTCAAAGAGGAACTGCGGGTACAAAACTGCAAACTACAAAGTCAACAGTTACTAGCCTATTTTCTAGAAGCTTGGCTATATCTTTTACCATGTGCTTCTAGTGATCCTTTCTTTTGTGCAGGAATGCTCATAGATTTTAAGGTACTTGTCCTATAAAAACTGCAGAAGATAGGGTGTTCCTGCATATTAAGTTTTGATCTCAGGGAGCAGAATCAAATTGCCACTTCAGTATTTTTATAATGTTCCAGATAAAATTTTATGTTTAAATTATAAAATAAGTTTTTCCATGCAAACTATTTTGTGTTTAACGCGTGGCTGTAGTGCTAGAACTTGTTAGTTGTTGGATGATGGTATGATGCATTACGAAACAACAGACTACTCATATATATGCCTTAAGTGGTGAAAACAGTATATCACTTTTTTGAAATTGATGGTACAGTGCATAAATTTACATCTGTAAGAACAACTGAAAAATGTGATGAAAGGCAATGTTTCATCTAAATGTCTGGTTAAAGACGGATAACATGCTCTTAGTATCTTGTTCCTATTTCGGTGCCCGATTAGTTAAACTAGTATACTTTAAGGTCTTCAACTAACCATTCACTCAGAGTACATGCTACTAAGAGATGTAACAAACAAAAAAAGATCCTAATCAATATAAAATAGAACTTACCTGTGAGCAAATATTCAAATCAAAATCACACTGTGATATCATATTACATAGAAGTTTATATCATTTCCATGTATGACAGGGATTCTACTTCATACATAGTTTATGTTTGCCAAAAATGTGCATAGCCTACCCAAAGGCTTCTATTTTACTGCAGCAAACATCAGCCAAAAGAATAAGGTCCAGAAATTCCACTAGGACACGAAATGAGGAGCATGCAAGCTCATTTGATATACCAAATTTGTCATTTATAAAGTTTCCCGCATCACCTGCTCTAATATTCGCTCGATTTTTTTTTTTTTGAATTTGCATGATAATCAAATGCTATTAACTTAGCATCTGTTGTTGGATACTTGTGAATCAAAAATAAAAACCAATTAGCAGTATTTGAGACCATTGATGGTTGGTAACTCACCGTCAGTTGCTGAATCTATAGCCGAAACATTTGTAGACAAAATCTCTTCCATTTGAAGTCTTAGAGGTTTTGCAGCCTCGGAATCGCGTCTGATTTGAGTCGCCATCGTCATCGACGTCCAAAGTCATGTCAATCATGTGTTGCGCTTGACTAAGCTATTGCTCTCACCGTTCGTGAAATCCTATAGTGAATTGAAGGAGAAAGATTAGGGTATTTGGGCGAGGTGAAATAAAATAGGGGAGAACGACTAGATTAGGGATTTCGGGGAAGTGGAAGGCAGTGAGGAATTTTTTTAATTAAAGATTAACCTAGCGATTGGCGAGGTGAAATAAATTATGGGAGAACGCCTCCGGATTTTGGGAAACTGGAAGGCGCGGCCCACCAAAAATTTTACTTGCCGCTTTTTTCCCTTCTAAATTTTGAACCTGGTTACTTTTGTTTTAATTAACAATGAGATAATGACCGTTAATGTTTCAATGGGTTTTCTACTATAAATAGCATTAATTGTTTGATTGATTAACCACTCTTAGCAATTAAATCAATTCTACAGTTAAGCCACTTAAATATTTCACTTCGACTTTGATGTTTATTCATTCTAAAAAATAGAGAGAGTTTAACGTTAAAATTTTACAAAATAGGAATTTAACAAGTTTTCATAAATTTTAATTATTTTATAAACTTCTAAATTTACTTTTAAAAAAAATCTTTTACGAATTTATGAAAATTTCAAAATTTTATAAATACTTTAAAATAAAATTCAGAGATTTCCAAAAATTTAAACTTCATGGAATATTAAATATAATTATTAGCAACATTTAAATACTAATAATAAATGTTACCTTTGTATTACTAAAGACCGCTTAAGTGGTAAATATCAAATGTTGATCATACTTGTTAATTTTACTTCTTAATTATTAATAGTAATTTTTAATTATCAATAATCAGTAATAATTATTATACTTATTTTTTAAATATATTAATTTAATAAATTATTTAGTATTAATTATTTTTTATATTTTTACAATGAATAAAATGAAATGTTGTGATATATATGTTTATTACAACAGTGATTTTTTCACAGTTGTAAAAAGCATTTATTACAACAGTGCGTTTTGCACACTTGTAAAAAAGCATTTATTACAACAGTGTGTTTTGCACAGTTGTAAAAAAGCATTTATTACAACTGTGCTTTACGCACAGTTGTAAAATGAAAGTTGTAATATGGTGTTTTTGTTGTAGTGTTCATGAATTTGAGTGGAATCTATATGTGAGAGAGGGAATATGTTGTAAAAAAGATGAGATGTACATACAAAGAGAGATTTTATGCCTTGTAACCATTGTCACGATAATGCAAGCTACCTTTATAGTGGACGTAGGCTTAGCTTAGGGCCGAACCACTCTAAAACCTTGTCTCCATCTTACTTTCCTCACTTTTTTACTTTCAAACTTTGTTGATTGCGGCTCCATTTATTTTCTAACCACATTGGTGAAGTACGGTTCACGTACCTTTGGTGTTTGAGCCATTTTTGGTGGAAACATTTGGCTCCCCCCATGGGGCCGCATTCGCATCTTTCCCCTTTACGCTTTTCTCAAGCTCAAAAGCCTTGCCTTGAGGCCTTAAACCTATTTCTACCATAGATTTCGCAATCTCGCTACCGAGACCAATCAACATATTTTCATCCAAATTTAAAGCCTTATCTGAAATCATGACTAAATCTAAGAAGACCGCTAGCAAAGCCAGCGAAGAAAACAATGACGTTGTTGATAACGAGATTTCTCCACTCACCAACCACTTTGAAGTTGGGGAGTCCTCGAGGCCATCCTTGACTTGAGAGGAATTGAATGTGGCTGTAACTGATTTGAATGAAAAAATGGATGCCATGACTAAAATGATAATGGAAAAGCTTGATGCTTTGCTTAATGTTCAAGCCAATCCGCCGCCTCCAAATGTTGTGGACGATATTGACGGGAAATGGGACTCTTCTGCCTCAGACCCTCATCGTTCCCACTTCTCAGTGGAAGACAAGGGAGAGGTCTACGTGGAGGACACTAAGGTTAAAGCATCATGGCGTGAAGAGAAATGCACGACTCAGAGCATCACAAATCCAACCAAAGATGCACCTCCCAAAGAGGGTACAGGGCAACGGGGCTAGAACCGTAGTCATACCCATAAAAGGACTGATGCCTGCCCCGTGGAACGAAACAGTAATGAAAAAAACATTTCAAAATTGATCCAACGAATAATGAAAGAAAAAGTGGCCCATCAGGACGATGAGAAGGAGTGGGAGTTTTCACCTAGCAAGAACCCATTCACAAAAAAGATTCATCAAGTGAAATTCCCTAATAGCACCTTATAGCGAGACTATAGATCCAAACATCTTCCTATTCAAATATGATCAACACATGAACGGAGCTAGGGCCACTGATGAGATAGAATGCTTATACTTCCCCGTATGCTTGGAAGGTGTGGCTTCACTATGGTTCACTAGATTACCACCTAAGTGTATTGATAAATTTGCCGATCTGGCAAGGAGATTCCAAGACCAGTTCCGTCTGCAAACTACCAAAGTAAGAGATGTGATGTCGCTAAGCGAAATGGGGCAAATGCCTGGAGAAACGATCAAAGCTTTTCTTACTCTATTCTACGCTGCGGCAGCGGAGGTGATAGAACCTGAACCTTGGTACTTACTGGCAGCTCTGAAAGGTGCTATTGATAGAAAATCAGAATTTGGGAAATGGCTCAAGATGAAGAAACCCAAAACTCTAAAGAAGTTTTACAAGAAGGCAGAAGAGTATATGAGCATGGAAGATGATCCATCTAATGTCCGGAAGGTTGTAGAAACTAGTGCTACCGGAGAGAGGAAAAGCATCCAAGTCCAAACTAGGCAAAAGAATGACTCCGGGAAGAAAAAGGGAAATGAAGGGAAGGATATAAAAACACATAAGAAGGCACGGTTCTTCAGACAGTCAGAGTTGACTCCCCTAAATGAAACCCCAGAGGGGATTTACTCCGCTACAAAGGATTCAGGCATCTTTCCTCAGGTTAAGCCGTAGAAAATTACAGAGAAGTAAGCCAATTCTTGCAAATTCTGCCGCTTTCATAACCAATTGGGGAACAACACCAATGAATGTCAGCACTTAAAGAGACTAATTGAGGATCTCATCTAAAAGAACCAGCTACAACAATATGTAAGAAATCCCCAAAATGCTCCAGCTATCCAGAGGCAGAGTAATGCTACCAGTCAGCCTGGATCAAATGATAAAACTCAAGCTCTTGTTGACTTACGTTCAATCATCGACTTACAAACACTGATGATGACTTAACATCCGTAGTTCAGAATAAGCGATCTCCATTGCTTCTACTTTACTTTGCTTTACTTCTTGCTATGTTCTTGTAAACAATCTATGATGATTTACATACATTGTACCGAACAATAGCCTTATGAACCAAAGGTTATTTTCTTACATAAATCATACATTTGCCAGCTCGTGCTAAAATCAATTTTTTAAATGTAGGCAAAGAAGAGGGAACCGCCGATTTACAACCCAACCATGGTTGGAATCTTCCTAAGCATATCCCGGTTGGAATGACTCAAGCATTAAGTGCCAAAAGCATCATGCAAAAAAATCGAGAAGATTAAACACACCACCTCGAGAGAATAAGCTATTCTGAGGCAAATGGTGAAACGCGCAGCAAACAGACACCAAGTAGGAAAGCTGCACCTTTCATTGCAAAAACACCAAATCCTTAGCAAGCATTCAGCAAAGCGATTGGTACCAAGCTTTGAGAAAGACGCAAAGGTGGAAGCAACCAAATTTGTCCCGGGTTGAAAGATTGCAAATCCCACTAAAGAGGCGCCTTCTTAGGTGCAGGGCACAGGTTCTTTAAATTGAGATAAAACTCTATAAGAGGAACTAGCATCCAACTCCTGGGATAAAGCATCAAGTGGGAAGGACCGACAAACCTAGGCTGGAAGTACCAGTCCTAGTTCCGGAAGGACCGATAACATGCTGGAAGGACCAGCGCAAACAGAAATCCTAGCCGAAAGAGGGTGTCCAATAAGGTCTTTTTGATTATGAAGTGGCCAGAACATATAGGACTAAAATTGGATCGAAACTTAAACCCAATACCTCCCCTGAGGGTATGTATTCAAAACCAATCTCCGAAGGACTTGGGTCACCAAGTTAGCAAGAAATGGGGTTGAATACATTTTAATAAAAAAAAACCTCGTGTATTTAAAACCCAATTTCCAAAGGGCTTGGGCCACCAAGTTAGCCAAAAAAGAGGTTAAGTGCAATATATATGAAGAATAATAATATACGTGTATGTTTAACCAAATCTCCGAAGGGCTTGGGTCACCAGGTTAGTGAGAAACATTGTTAAATACATCAAAAACAAAAACATGTGTTTGAATCGAATTTCCGAAGGGCTTCGGTCACCAAGTTAATGAGAAATACGATTAAATACATTATTAGATATATAACCCTCTTCAAGAGGCATGCTTTCAAGTCTAAACTCTGACAGGCTTGGACTACCAAGTTAGTGAAAATACGAGTGAATGCATGATAAACATAAAACCCCTTGAAAGGGAGGCAACGAGAATAAGAGAATTTAGCAAAAGATGCTAAAATTATAACGAACTTTGGTATGGGGGCATAATCATAACATTAACACAAACCAGCGATGCTAATCTGACATACGATAGAGTTCGTTACAATCATATAATTGACAAAGTATATTGTGGTACAAATGAACCGTGATGCAAGTACAATATGCAGTATACCAATGAAAGTGGAACGAAGCTGAATAAAAGGCTGCAGTGCAACAAACAAAAAACACTGTCCCAGGCAAACAAAGCAAAGCACCGATTCATCACAGAGTCGCAGATCAGTCACAGGGACACAAAGTTGACAACATATGTATAAAGTAGTAAGCGAGGACTGACACTCGCACATACAATCGGTCTAAGAATCATCATTTTTCTTTACCATCTCCGGCACAATGATTGGTGGTATCTTCCTGAACAACATGCTCATCAGTAGAATGAGCTTCATTAGCATTTTTATCAGCACGAATAGTAGGAAGGCCCATAGGAGAAGTATGATAACTTGAGGCCTCAACATTAGCAGGACAGGAAACATGAACAGCGATAGCATCCAAGGTCTTTTCCTGAGGGATTGAGTTCGCTCATATATCAGTATCTTCCTACCCTTAGCTAAAGCATCACAATCCTCCGCTTCTAAGAGAGTCTCTTGGAGAACACTGTCTTCTTCACCATTGGAGTATTTAAGCACTTGTTCCTAGACGAGAGCCAATGTTCGACAAAAGTCCTTATTCAAAAAGCTTAGGCTCCCACGACTTATAACACTAAAAACTTAAAAGTGGAACAAATTTTCGTCAGTTTTAACCATGGCTTGTTCAAAATCGTTGGTTAGCTTTATTTTATCTTCTTCCAGAGTTTTAAGAGCTTTGCTTTGAGAGATAGTTTTGTCTTTAAGAATTATCTTCTCCCATTGGTGAGAAGCTGAAATCTGCTTTCCAAAGCTAATTGAGATTCAGCAAATTCTCGGGCAGATTGAGCCTCGCGAAATTGCTTTTTAGCAGCCTCAATCTCTCCCCTAAGCTTTACATTTTCATCTTCTAAGTTATTTACCCTACTGTTTCCGTCCTTTAAAGATGCAATTCCAAGTTCTTGAGATTTAATCACATGGATCAGTCCGGCTTTGTCATTTTCAAGAAGCTCAATACGCTCAAGATGTCGGGTGTTCAACCTCTGGAACTCAAAGCCAAATTTGTTCCACGACTCAAATCGGCTTCCAATTGTGTCTGTAGCCTTATCTAATTGTACTTCAAGCTGACTCTTGGAAATGCCAAGTTGGGTAGTCATACAACTCTTTATAGTACTCAATTCTGCAACGGCATTTGACTATCGTCTGTGTGTAAATCTAAGTCAAAGTCTATTCCTCTTAAATCCCAACCTCCAAATCGATCCTTCATCCTTGAATTTCCAAGAATAATTTCGTGAGGAGGCCTATCAAGGATCACCTGGATCTAGCTAGAAGTTGGGACAATAGATTGAGAAGCTGCAAAGGGTTGTTCCGAAGAAACGAGAGGATCGGGGTTTAAGAGCTCAGTTGATTTATGAGATTCCAGGGGCTCGTCCCCACCTTGTTCATCACTATCTCTTTTTTTCTCAACCTTCTTCGGGGGTTGTTCTTTGTTCGTATCCCCTTTTTCAGATATCTTTAAATAATTATACTTCCTTTTCTTCCGTTGATTAGTCAACAAAGGTTCAGGAGCATGCTCAAGTAGAGGATCTGAAGATAATTGGGAGCGCTTCGAGTAGCGAGAAAGACGGGACTATAGAAGATTTTGTGGACTAACAAGAACAACCTATTGGGAAAAGTTGTCCAATAAAGATGGTTTCATTCCTGAATTTGGAAAAGAGAAAGGAAAATTTTTAGTGCCTGAATTAGAAAATACTAGAGCAAGATGAAAAGAGCTAAAGTATCGGGAATATATGGCATGAAAAAGGAAATGTGCTAAGTGGTACAGAGGCAATCCCTAGCCTTGTGAGATATTTTTCTGGCCTAGAGACGAGAGCTTTGAGAATTCCTGTATTTAAGATCTGGGGTTTAAATATTTGAACGACAGTATCACCTTGAATAAAGTCTTTAGCTAAATCAAGGACACCAAGATCCTTAAAAGTTTCTGAACCACCCTCTTCTAGATTATTCCGAATGGGAAAATTTTCGTCAATTCCATCAGCATCCAAAGCTCCCTTAGATGTCACTCCTGCTTCATCAGACTGCTCATTCTCCTTTACCAGATCCGAAGTAGTTTTAGAATAAGTATCACTTACATCATCCTGGTCAGTTTCCCCCATGGAACTTGAAGTAGTACCCTCCTTCCTAGTCTAGTCAGAAAAAATCATGAGATTTTTACCTTACGACGCTTGGATACTACCTTTTTAGCAGAAACCAACATGGATCTAGGAGTTGCTTTACTACTTTTTGCAGGGCTGGAATGCTTCTCTTTTGGGGCCCTTTTTGCCGGAGACTTTCTAACAGCACCTTTCTTATCAGCAGAATCCACCATGAAAATACGCGATGGAGAGAGCAAGTTATATTGACGTAGGAACTCTTATGTGATCAAAAATTTCCTATTCCTCTCACCTTCCTTAACAACTAGTAAAGAATTATACAGATCTTGATTAAGAGCTATACTCTGATCAGGAAGCGTTGTAATGTAACTAAAGACTTAAGTAATAGATAAAAAAGGAGGGAAATGTTTTGAGAAGTAAATATACTCACCTCCTTCCATCTACAAACCACATAAATTATTGGGGCATTGAACAAAGAAATACTGATTCGGAAATCCTCGGACACTTTCCACTAGGCCAGTAATTATGTTGGAGCCCCGACTTTCAACAAAAATAATTGAGGGGCATTGATTCCTTCCCTTAAAAGAATATAAAGAGCATATATCTTCAAATGAAGGCACACGTTGTTTCACTCTCATGAAAAGGTTATAAAGGCTCACTAAAACGACATAACTGTTTGGGTGCAACTGACATGGGGTAATAGTTAAGTTTCAGAGAATCATTTGTAGAAAGGGGTTAAAAGGAGGAATCACCCCGCTCATCAGCATACAACGATTTACAGCAATATATCCAGTTGGGGGAACATCCGCAAAATCATTCTTCGCGGGCAACTTAGCTTCTTCCTTTTCCGGAATTCCAAATTGGTTGCACAGTTGTTGAAACGAGCTAAAAGAAAGTTATGTCACATGCCACTCACAAGGTACATTGGAGAGTGCACGGGGTTTTGGAAAATTTTGATTAACATTTACCTCGTGGGCAGGATCCAATATGGTTTCAGCAATTTGGTCAAAACTTCCAGCTTTACCAGACATAGTTCGGTTCTTGGAATTCTGATATGATTGATGACGAGTTAGCATTTCTACATGAATAAATATTATGTCACTGAAAATTTAGTACTACCAAAAGGCTCAACGGTCAAATAAAGACTTTGGCATCAGGATAGGTTGAGCGCGTCCAGAATAGCATAGGTTGTACATGTCTAAACAAAAGCAAGGTCATGTGCGACCGACACTTGCAGGTCGAATAAAAGCAATCTAACTAAGTCTAAACATAAAAAACCTAATTCTGGACAGTCGTGCGACCCCTAATTTACCATTCACAGAAGACTCTGATCCGTTCTCACGTATATGACTAGAACCCTGATGTATACCCGGCCAGTCCTGGCCTGTCACTCATGATCAAAACATATCGTAAACACGAGCTTGACTCAAGGCGGTTACTCATACTCAATCAAAACGGGCTCGTTCGTGACCAATCCCATGTAAAAGTGAACAAGAACGACCCTTGCCAAATTGAATTTGGTTGATCATAAAGCTCAAACATGAGTGTGAACGACAGGAAAAGAGAGGGTTTCCACACCAGGTTTAGTATAAAAACAAATACAAACGCTGAACAACATGTACAAATCTCTCAATTTCATAATACTAGTGCAAGACTTTTTGAAGCAACAACATGATTACACAAGTACGCAACAAGGGGATGTTTGAAACATTTCGACAAACAACTTTCAGACATCAGAAATCCAAACGGTTGTATGTGACTCATATTCAACAAATAAAATGATTACATGCACGATCCTAGAACCTTCCAATCCAAGCTGCAAAATTTCCTGAAATTTGCAAAGAAAATTTGTTTAAAACCCGAATCCTCCAAGCAAAACCTAAGGTGCTCGAGTTCATACTTTGAATTAAATCAAAACAAAATTAAAGGGGTGAATTCACCTGCAAATAAGTAAGTTGTCTCAGATTTGAAGGCAAGTTGCTTCAATCAACCAATCTTGGAGTTGCAGAGCCAACCTGAGATATCAAGCACGATAAAAGGTCAAAAAGAGTTGGAATGGCGAGTGAGATTATATAGAACAGTGCCACCATTAAAAAGCTCCTCTAAAAAAGAGAGAGAGAGAGTAGGAAGAAATAAGGGATAGGAAAAACGAGAGACAAAATATAATGTAAAAAGAAGACTAAGAGGTTCGACAAACCAAAGTGACACATCAGCCCGCTTGCTCGACCATACTGTGTGAACAATCAGATTCAACCAATTATGTCAGCATACGAACGATCGTGAGCCCGTTCAAGCGCATGAGTATGCGAGCCACTTGCAAGCATGATCACCTCATGGAAAATCTTGGCTTAATCCATCAAATGGTGCCACATTTAATTATTTCGAAGCACATAATTTTTTACAAAATTACAAACTTTGAAGGGCAAATGTTTATCCCTTAAGAATCATGTACACATTTGATGAATAAACCTGTATAGAAACCGCAAGACAAATACTCATATTGGTCAAGCATCGGACAGCTCGCAGAGTCATACCCAGGTCGTTTATACATGAAGTAAGATCGAGCACAAGTTAAAGTCAAGTATGGTGTAAGGGATCAGACCATAAATGAGGTCTATCGCTCAAGCACTAGGAAACATAGGTGTAAAATAACTAATACACCCTTGGAAACCGCTCGCGCACAAAGATAGCTCGCTCTGCCTATCAGGACAGTGGGGTCGTCTACTCATCAGAACTGGATCGAGCATAATAGCTTAGCTCAACCACACAGAGAGGTCGTTCGTGCAAACAAGGGATAAAACCTACGATAGACCGCACATTCTCCTCAGTCGCTTGTTCAAGCTACCTCGGTCGTTTACACACGCAACCTTTGCTTGCCTTCATCCACAATAGCAGTCGTTTGTTCATTTGGTTAACTCCTACTGCTTTAATCAAATGCTGCCCACCGATCGATCAGATACCAACTCCTGAAGGGTCACACTTACTTTTTGCTCTACAAGCCTTGATCGCTCGCTTACAGACAACGGTGTTGGTCGCCCGTTCATTTACAATCAGATATAGCTGCATCAACCAGATACTATCTATCGGTCAATCATTAAAAGGCTTAATATGGTGCTCAGTCAGTCGCCTATAAACCGATCCTAAAGCTATGACTATGACCAGTCGCCCGCATACTCATTTCCTGACCGCCCATTCAATCTACTCGGATATATGTAATCACTCGCTCCTATGAAGTCGCTCGCACAGGACAGCTGGATAACGCTATCGACAGTTGGCTACAGCTAGGCGGTGGCATTTTGGTAATTAATGAGACGAGCAACCCGTAGCCTGCATATATTAATTTCATCTCATTTCTTCATGGAGGCTCACCTATAAATAGGCCATGGCTTCCACCATAAAGGGGATTGACTCCATACGACCACGAAGTGCTGTCGGATTCTTCCTTCCACCATTCCTTAGCATTCTAACCATCATTATCATCTCCACTTGAAGATCTTTCATCCATTTGGCCATGGCCTCCATTGAGATCACCTAATTGGCAAAGAGATTGAAGATGATCCTTCATCCTCCTCTCAAACAAGGACATTCTCCTTCTCCTCCGCTGATTTTGCCATTTCTCCATTGAATTTCATGAATTTGAGTGGAATATATATATGTGAGAGAGGGAATATGTTGTAAAAAAAGAAGAGATGTATGTACAGAGAGAGATTTTATGCCTTGTAACCATTGTCATGATAATGCAAGCTACCTTCATAATGGACGTAGGCCTAGCTTAGGGCCGAACCACTCTAAAACCTTGTCTCCATTTTACTTTCCTCACTTTTTTACTTTTAACCTTTGTTGATTGCGACTCCATTTACTTTCTAACCACATTGGTGAAGTACGGTTCACGTACCTTTGGTGTTTGAGCCATTTTTGGTGAAAACATCTTCGATGCTTCCTGTTTGTCATGGATTTGGGTTTGGATTCCTCGTCATCAATTTTGCATGTGAACAATCGAAACTCTATAGAGAAATTTGTGAGTGATTTTGAATTTTCTGATTTACTTTGATTGATTGTGGTTTCGATACTTTATGCTTGTGATAAATTGTGTAGCATATATAGGGTTCAAAAAACCTTTATGCTCTCTGATTTCACAATAAGCTTGGCTGATTTGTTGCGAGTTTTGTTTCCTGATTGTCTCGGCTTTGATTGATTTGAATTCGTGAAAATTTGGAAACCATTTATTCGATTTGCTGTCCCTTTAAAACCGTGTTGACCATTTTTGGAAAAAACTTGAATTTAGTTGGCTTTTAAATATTTTGAGATATTCTAAAAAAAAAATATCTTGTGGCCCCTTGAAATATCTAGCACAATTTCTTGAATCAAACAGAATTGACTGCGTGATTGGTGAATTGTCTTCTTGCCAAATATGTATTCAAAATTAGAATTGATTTGTTCCCTTGTTTTGTTCTTTGCGTGATTTTAGAAATCCTTAAAATTTTGAATGCACAATTCTAGTATGCTCTGTCATCTTGCCAATATGTTGCCGTCTTGAAATCTGCTTAATTTAGTACATGTAGGAAAAAAATTCTTGCCAAAATTGAAGAATGACTGATGCGAAAAAGTTTGCAAATAAGCAATCCTGTTTTTCATGCATACATGCCTTATATCTGATTTAACACATTGCCATATATGTGTATCTTTGCTTGTTCATCTCTCGACCATTTAGTTTTCCAAAGAAAAAACTGGGATAAAAGGAAATGTTTCCTTGCCAAAACTAATGTTGAATTTAAATCTGCCCAAACATGATTTTGCCGAATTGATACTTGCCTATAATTCCATTTGTCATTGCTGCATGTAAATGTTTGGTGAATATTATGCTTGTTCACAATAATACTATCCAGATTTGGACCTTTCTTCATTTTCTCATTCATTCTCTTTGAGTTTTTCTTGAACTTGAATTTGATTGACATTGCTATTACTTAAGGATAGATGCTTTACTTGACATTTCCTGGCTTACTTAGATAAGCACAGTTCTTTCACTCGAAATATTTTGATCTGCTGTACGGCTTGCATTGCTTATCATTGGCTGTGTATGTTCTTCCCTCTTTGGCTTGAACCTGAACCATGAACTTGTTTATTTCCTTGTGTTATTGCGAGCCTTGCTGCATCACTTTGTATGATAGAATTTGGCTTAATGTTTTGTACAATTCATGATATATGCATGCACCATTTTGAACCAGTCTTGTACCAGTTTTTACCTTGCTCCATGCAATGTTGTTGCTTGCCACTGTCTTGTTTGTAACTGCTCCACTTGTATTTTGTATTTGTGCATTACCTTGTTGTCTGGCTTGTGTTCTTGAGTACTTCACATGAGCTCGACCCTGTTTCTGCATGTAACTTCATCCAGACAGTTTTGTTGTGTCCATGATGCATGCTGACTATTTCCTTCTTACACTGGGTTGAGCTTGGTCTTCACGGTCGCTCCTCAATACATGTGTGTTCATGGATACCCGACCCATGCACTGTGCATGTGTGTCAGGCTTGACCTGAACACACCCTGTTGATATATTTGTCCAATGCTGACCGTATTGCCTATGCACAGTAAATATGTGTATATACATACACATGTATGTGTATACATGCATAGTGCATGGCAGATTATATATATGTGAGCACCACAGACGATTTGTCTACCTTGTGGTATTTACAGTGTATCACTGTGAATATCACAAGCTGTCTAGACACAGATGGATGTCCATAAAAAAATCAGATCAAATCATGAAAAATGATGAGAAACACACGTAAATTATAAGACAAATAAATTTTTAAAATAAAAATTAAATCTGCTAGAATTTAAAATGTTTCTGTTCCAGATTACTGTGTGTGTTTCTTCTATGACAGGTAAGCAGAAGACTAGACTGATAATGAAGATGACAGACAGAAGACAAGTGACAGTATAACAGAGAGTGAAGTGTATGTGTATACAATTGCGTAACTGAAATGTAACATGAGCGTTTGAGAGTTGTAGTGAGGCAACAATGTATAGAAATGAAATTGAATGTGAATGTGTTGTATTTCAGTGAAATGTACAAATAGTGGAGTTATAAATTTGTATTGTTTGGAATGTAGAAATAAAATATTATATTTAAATAAAATACCGTTTGAATATTTAAATTCTTCTGCAGTAGTATTCTATTTAAATATAAATATTATATTTTGTCTGTGATGCAATATAACAGTACAGTTACAAACACATTTATAATAATAAATATATGTTTGTTATCATCAAACAAAAATCATAGAGTTGTTAGATACAACACAAAGTCGGCCAATTCATAAAAACCATTAAGTGAACTTTGAAAAGCAGTAAAGAGAATATTAAGATACTTAAAAGGAACAATCAATCACGAGTTAAAGATGCAAGCAAGTAATACTCTCAATATCAGTGCTTATTTAAACTCAGACTGGGCTAGTGACACTAATGACAGGAAATCAACTTTAGGATACTGTATATATTTGGGCAACAATCTCATATTGATGTGCAAAGAAACAAGAAAATGTGTCAAGATCTAGCACAAAAGTTGAGTATAGGTCAATAGCTAACACAACTGCTGAAATCATCTGGGTACAATCTCTGCTAAATGTACTAAGGATAATGCCCACAATGACTGCTATAATATGGTGTGATAATATGAGTGCTATAGTGCTTACAGCCAACCCTTTATTTCGTTCAAGAACTAAACATATGGAGTTGAATATTTACTTTGTACGAGAACAGGCAAAGGAAAACTCAATGTGAATCACGTACCATCAACTTACCAAACAATGTATATCTTTACGAAGCCTTTGTTGAAGCGCGGTTTTACTCAATTTCGAGAAAAACTGTGCGTCATACACCAGAAGTTCAAAGAGGAAGCAAACTCACTTCAATTGAAGATAAAGGCCAAGCAAAAACCCAAAGACTCAAGATCAGATGAAGTCAATCAACCAGAAGCATCGAAATCAGAACAGATCTGTAACACTGGGAGCATATCTACTTGAAATCAATTGCTGACATTGATACGCCTCATCTATCTCTCACTAGTTCGGTCAGATCTATCACTTTCATCAAGCAATTTAAAGATTTGAGCTTCATCGTGCAATTTTCAAGCAAATCCTAGTGAGCCACCTAGCGTAGAGGGGGAGTATTAGATAAAATGAAATAAGATGAGTTACGTCGGCTTATATTATTGTAAAGTCCGTATATGTATTTGCATTCTAATGGGCTGTGGCCCACGTATTCTATTTAGACTTACATAACCTGTTTAAATACACGTTGTTATCTCGCCTTACTATGAATTCTTGTCTGTCGAGATCTGGTAGTAGGGAATCTCTTTTTTCTTCTTTTGGTATGGATTTTGGGGTTTCTCTCGAAACCCCCGAATCCAGTGAGGTTTCCCTTCGTCCACTCATTATCCCTACTTGCTCTTCGCGTCGCAGACCTAGAGCGGGTCTGTGCACTCCTCGCACCATTCGCACACGCTCTATAGTGGCGTCCGAGTAGATCATTCGATCTACTCGGTACACTTTGTATCGTATTTGAGCTGACTGGGGTCGGTTTTTTGTTATGGTCCGGTTCGTCTGGTTTTCTTGCTTCATTCGTCGGGGCTTTCTCCTTTTCTTGATGGCGAACTTCCTATTCTAGAAAATCCATGGTGTTGGCAACGATGCGACGTTGGCTAGGCTCAGGCGCATTGCTCGGAAGCATTCTATCCTATTGGTGGTGCTCATGGAGCCTATGCTAGGTCCGGAAGGGATCCCCAAGTCTGTTCTTTCTCTTGGTTTTGGTGAAGCCTTAGTCAATGTGTCGGGCAAGATTTGGATCTTGTGGGCCAAAGACATTGTTGCCTATCCTATCTTTGACTCTGACCAGTTGTTGTCAATAGCCTGCTCGCTCCCTTCCTTTTCTTCATCTTTTTTGTTTTATAATGTCTACACTAAGTGCAATAGGTTGAAACGATCGACTCTCTGGTCCGATGTTCTCAACTTGACTGCATTTTGTTTTCCAGCCTCGGTTTTAGGTGTCGACTTTAATGTAGTCACCAGCCAAGCTGAAAAGCTGGGAGGCAATGTTGTTAGTCGTACTTCTATTGCAGATTTCAACGCCTTCATCGTTGAGTCTGGGCTTTCAGAAGTCTCTTTCGTCGGTTCGGCTTTCACTTGGTGTAACAAGTAAGAAGGGCCAAATCGGTTTTTGTTTAAGCTGGATAGAGTTTTTGGTTCGGAAAGCTGGTTCAGTCTTCCGTTTTTTTTTTTTCTGTTTCTCATTTGCATCGAACCGTTTCTGATCATGCTACTATGCTCCTCTATTGTTCTCCCGGTACTCTTTCTAGGCCTACTCCATTTAGGTTCCAGAGTATGCGAAGATCTCATCTTTTGTTCCACCGGGTCGTGGAAGACTCCTGGAACTCTCCGATGGAGGGTTAGCCTTCAATCGTCTTCTCCCATAAGCTTAAGCGCCTTAAAACTTGCCTCAAGTCTTGGAATGTTCTTGTGTTCAAGAACATCTTCGATCGTGTCAGAGTGGCAGAAGAGGTTCTTGTGCTTGCAGAGGCTTCTTTTGATAAGGATTCCTCTGTAGCTAACAAGGAGGCATGGGCCCTTGCCCAGCTAACCTTTTCTTCCGAGCTTCGTATCGAGAATGATCATCTTCGCCAAAAAGCGAGAATCAAGTGGGTTGTCGACGGATATTCAAACTCTAAGTTCTTTCACTCTTCCATTCGGAAGAAGAATAGACTACTTATGATTCTCCAGATTCAGTGTCCAGATCTCTCTTTGGCTTCCACTCCGGAGGAAGTCAAGGAAACCATCCTCTCCCACTTCCAATCCTTTCTCGGCTCTCCCTCGGTCTCAGTTTCGGATTCGTCTCTTCTGTCCTTTGTTCCATGGTTGGTTTATCCTTCGAAGGATATTGGTCTAGCTTTCCCCTCGACCACGGAAGAGATACGCGCCTGTGTCTTCGCACTAAGTAAGGGTAGTACTAGTGGGCCCGAATTCAATGAGGTTTTCTATCGTAGTGTCTGGCCGATTTTCCAATCGGATTTCTGCCAGGCAATCTGATTCTTTTTCTCTGGTGGAGATCTTCCCCAAGGCTGGACCTCTAGTATCTTGATCCTTATCCCAAAGTGAGAAACTCCTAGTTCATGTGCGGACTTTCGTCCTATCATCTTGTGTAACTTTTCTAATAAGGTTATATCTAAGATCATGGCCACTAGGTTGGCTTCGTTCCTCCAGCGCCTAATTTTCGCTTCTTAGGCGGGGTTCGTAAAAGGCCGTTTGATTACGGATAATGCTCTTTTAGCGCAAGAGTTGGTTTCTTATATTGATAGGAAAGTCAGAGGTTCTAATGTGGTCGTTAAGCTGGACATGGCGAAAGATTACGATCGTATGTCCTGCTTTTTCGTCATTAAGGTCCTTCGTGCTTTTGGGTTTCCCAAGGCCCTTATCGATGTTATCTGGAGGCTCATATCCAACTATTGGTTCTCTGTTCTCATTAACGGAGCAACCAACGGGTATTTCAAGGCCAGTAGAGGTCTTCGTCAGGGAGATCCTCTCTCTCCTTCGCTTTTCGTTATCGCTGCTGAGGCATTAGTACGTTGATTGCATTCACTAACAATAGCTAATCAGATTCATCGATTTGGCATTCCTTCGGGTTTCCTTGTCGTTTCTTCTTTGTCCTTTGCTGACGACATTATCATTTTCACAAATGGTGATCATCGTTCAATCCGTCGTCTTGTCGGCCTCATTCAGCAGTACGAGAGGAGCTCCGGCCAGCTTGTTAATACTGCTAAAAGCTGTTTCGTTCCTGCGAAAGACTTGTCCACTGTCAGATCTTCTTGGATCGAAACCTTTACTGGTTTCAAAGTGGCTACCCTCCCTTTACCTTACCTTGGCATCATTCTTTACAGAAATCGTAAGCTCAACGCCATTTTCGACCCCCTCGCCCGATAAAGCCAGGGGGAAGATCATTAGATGGAATGCTATGCTTCTCTCTTAGGCAGGAAGACTTGTTCTCATAAAGTCTGTGCTTGACTCACTAGGATCATTTGTCTTTGCTGCTATGACTCCTACCTCTTCTTTTTTCAAATCTTACCACTCTTTGGCGTCGTTTTTTTTGAGGGGGGGGGGGTGGGGCGTGGGGAAGGATAATGCTAATTGTCACCATTGGGTCTCTTGGGACATTATCTGTTGCCCCAGGATCGAGGGGGGGTTTAGGTCTCAGAAACCCAAAGGATACCTGTACTGCTTTTACTTGTAAACTTTGGGCTAAGTTTGAAGCGAACGATTCCTTGTGGGCAACGTTCCTCCACGCTAAATACCGTAGGCTACAGTCCAATAGCTACATAGGGGTTATGTCCTATGCTAGTGAGACGTGGAAAAGAATGCAATCCGTGAAGGCTTTTGCGGATTCGCATGGTGGTGGGTTGGTTTGAAACGGTCGCCCCTTCTCGATCCAAGCGGTTTGCAACTCGGCTCGGAAACCGTCCCCTTGCCTTCATATCTTCTCCTTCATTTGGGATGCCCGTATTCCTCCAAAAGTTTATCTTTTTATATGGCGGACCCTCCATGAGGGGCTTCCGATTGATGAGAACCTTTAGCGGATTATTATTCGTTTAGTGTCTCGTTGCAAGTGCTGTGGATCTGGGGATACGTTAATCCATAACCCACCTATTTTTCTTGGGCTTTATTGTTATCTCTGTTTGGAATTACTTTGGGAACTTGGTTGGTCTTCGAGGTAATACGTCTTCTCTCACGGATAGACTAATAATCTGATGGTCCGGAATCTCAGGTAAATCATTTCGATCTATTCTTTTCCGGCTTTTTCCTTGCCTTATCTGCTTGCACATTTGGTGCTCGCGGAATAGGGAAATTTATGAGGAGGTGCCTATGGAACCCCTTAATATCATCCGAAAAGTAATGAATGATGTATTACTGGCCTTTCGAGGCAGACCGTTTAGAGGTTCGATCGACTCCCGTTCGCAGAGGCTTGCTATAACTTTTGATGTCTCATCGATTGCAGCAACCTCCAGAGCGGGAATCAGTTGAGCCTTTTCTCATTGGGATATTGGGATCCGTCCCGTTAGCCTTTCCACACCTTCCCCCACCCCCTTTTTGTGGCTGATATCATGTGCTAGTTTTGCAGGGTCTGATTTTACAGGTTGTTGATTTGTTGAATTGTGGAGCTCAGGACTTGGCCTTTGTACTGGTTGGGAGCTTGTTACTTGACTGGAACGATAGCTTATTTGGGTCAGCGGATGTAGCATATGGCAGTCTTTCCTTTTATCCTGACGAGGTCTATCTCTGACTAGCGGGTTTCCAGCTTTTCACCGAGCTCCTTATATGGTGTCTTCTTTAGCGTCTGATAGGAGAATCCCCGTCTGGTGCCGATTTGCTACTGTTTTTGATTCGTGTTGTTTCCATTGTACCACATTTGTACCATCACTGTACCACCAGTTATCTTGGTTTTTAGTTTTTGTATATGCACATGTTATGTAGCCATCTCTACATAATCTGCTTTTGTGAGCCTTGAAGGATGGCTAGATTCTCCTTTTTGTTATATATATATATATATATATATATATATATATATATATTGTTGGGGTTTTGTGCGCAGCGGAAGTTTTGACAAAACACCCAAAAACAAAATGAATCTTTTTCACCCAATCACTTGAAGATGAATGTGATTGAATAACAAACAACAACACAAAAAAATATCGGAAATATGAACACACGATATTCCACCCAACCACCCTCTTTATTGATTCACCAAAATATTGTTTACAACCGATCTCAACTATTGTTAAACAAACACAACTTGAACCAATAACCTTATTGAGAAATAGGTAGAGAATATCTATTGGCTAAACAATTTGAGGAGAAAGATAATGAAGAACAATGACAAATTTTTCCACCACATAATGAAGATATCATGTAGGCCTTTTATAGAGTAACTTGTCACCCAAATTATCCTCAAATATCTCAAATATATCTATTTGGATAAGCACCAAATAATCCTTGCCTTCATTTTCAAATATCCCACAAAAGTAGCAACAAATATCTCCACCAAAAATGGATCCACATAGAAAATTTGTTGCCTACAATTTTGTGATTTGCGTATCACAAATCTCAACACTCCACCTTGATACCAAATCACAACATCTCCTCCACTCAACACTAGCCAACTTAGCTCTCACTTTCAACCTTCTTTTCTCAATTAACATCATTACAAACCTCCACCATCGCCCACAAATGGTGCACCTCCCTCATCGTGCACCACGCCAATAGCGATCTTCAAAAGCGTTTGTAATACCACAAAGACCTCCATCTTGTCTTTGTGGATTTCACAACTCGACATCCGTCTTCCGCTTGACATGATCTCTTCATCTCCGGGATCCCTCGAGCATCATCAACATCTAGACCCTTGTCGATACCATGATCCTCCACCTTAGGACCATCAGCAGTGACCATATTAACCTCTCCACCTTGTTATGGACTAGGTTCTTCAACCGTCACCCGCCTTCCACTGTTGACCACTGAACCGACCAAACTATATAGGTTTCCCTCCTCCAAAACTCCTCGCATCATCACACGACCACCCTTCTTCACTCTCAAAACTCCACCTCGAGTCTCATAAGTGCAACCGCGGCGATCTAACTGACCGAGAGATATGAGGTTATGCGAACAAGTGGGTATGTGCCTCACACCGGCAACTTCTCTCTCCACTCCATCATGCATCCGAAACCTAACAGCTCCAACTCCACAAATTGGTAGCTCTACTCCATTGGTCGTCTTTATCATGCCAACACTCTTCTCATACGAAGAAAAACTTTTCATATCTCGACATATGTGAAAACTGGCTCCTGAATCCATCTTCCAAGGCTCCACAACACTAAATAGGATATCACATGGAGAATTGCCTTTGGTACCTTCAGCAAAGCCTGCCTGTGCCTCATCACTATTATTATCACCTTGCGCCTTCTTCTTCTTCGTATCTCGTATATATGAATAGCAATCATTGCGCTTGTGGCCTTTCTTACCACAATAATGACAAAAGATAGCACCTTACTTCTTCCTTGTATCTTTACCTGAGTCCCTTGCTACCATCGCCTCAGTTTGAACCGATTTCAGCTCCGACCCTTTTCTCCTTAGCTCCTCATTCAAAAGACTGCTTCGAACCGTTTCCAAAGAGATAGTTCCATTAGCATTGGAATTACTCAATGAAACAACCAAAGTCTCCCAGCTTTCCGAAAGAGAACTCATCAACAAAAGAGCCTGCAACTCATCATCAAAATTGACCTTCATGTTTGCCAATTGATTGATGACATCTTGAAACTCGTTCAAATGCTCTGCAACAGACTTCTCCTCATCCAATCGAAGTTGCACTAACTTTCGAACCAGAAAAGCCTTGCTTGTAGCACTCTTTGACTCATACAGCGATACTAATTTGTCCCACAACGCTTTTGCGGATTCACAACTAGGCACATGGTGGAACACAGAATCATCCAAATATTGGCGAATCAACGCAATCGCTTTTTTGTCCATTTTCTTCCACTTTCCCTCATCCATATTCGAGGGCTTCTCCCCATTTCCATCAATGGGATCATGCAAATCATTGAGATATAGAACGTCCTCCATCTTCGGCTTCCATATACCCCAATTCCTCCCATTCAAAATAGTCATCTTCGACAACGTCATCATCTCCGACATCAAAAAATCAATTTTTTTCAAACAAAAAATCAAAATTTTTTTTAAACAAAAAATCAAAATTTTTTTTTTCAATCCAACAAACACTCCAAGCTATGCGGTGATCTGAGTTCTGATACCAACTGTTGGGGTTTTGTGCGTAGCGGAAGTTTTGACAAAACACCCAAAAACAAAATGAATATTTTTCACCTAATCACTTGAAGATGAATGTGATTGAATAACAAACAACAACACAAAAAAATATCGGAAATATGAACACACGATATTCCACCCAATCACCCTCTTTATTGATTCACCAAAATATTGTTTACAACCGATCTCAACTATCGTTAAACAAACACAACTTGAATCAATAACCTTATTGAGAAATAGGTAGAGAATATCTAATGGCTAAACAATTTGAGGAGAAAAATAATGAAGAACAATGACAAATTTTTCCACCACATAATGAAGATATCATGTAGGCCTTTTATAGAGTAACTTGTCACCCAAATTATCCTCATATATCTCAAATATATCCTCATATATCTCAAATATATCTATTTGGATAAGCACCAAATAATCATTGCCTTTATTTTCAAATATCCCACAAAAGTAGCAACAAATATATCCACCAAAAAATGGATCCACATAGAAAATTTGTTGCCTACAATTTTGTGATTTGCGTATCACAAATCTCAATATATATATATATATATATATATATATATATATATATATATATATATATATATATATATATATATATATATATATATATATAACTAAAAAAGAAAAAAAATACACGTTGCCATTGTACAATCATTTGATTCTACTGAATTGAATAATACAAACAGTTTTCTCCTATCTACATTCGTCATTTTCTGTATAGTCAGTACAGTTTGCTTTCGAAAAGACTGCCTTATTGCAAAATAGGTAAGTCAGAGTATCCTCAAAGCCTGTCATGTATGTTTTGTGAGCGTTCATGCCGTTAGTGCCTATCAAATGTACATCAAGTACCAATACATCAATATATTTTCTTTACTAATATCCTTGAAACTTTTAACAGCAAAAGCATTTAACATATGATAATGACTGCTAAAGAGTAACCACCATTCCACAGAAATACAGTACATATTATTACATAATTAATTTGCCTGGCATCACTCAGCACAGAAAATGCAACAGAATTCACAAACGATCTAGATAGTTTGATAATCAGATAAATGGTTAAGCTTCAGATAACATTAATCCCAGTTTTTCAGCCAAACTTTGCACAGTGCTTGGCGAGACAGCTCTAGATCCACCCAGGTACCATTTCTGCAGCATCTCCACAACATTTGCATTCTTCACTTCAAACTTCATTTCATCCTTCCCTTCCACTAAGTAAGATAGTTCTGCAGTTTGAGACTTTGCAGGAAAATGATACGTGATTATTGAACCCTTCTTGAAATACGGAGTTTGGAAAAACTCTGTGATTCTTTCCAGTTCTTCATCTTCTTCGTCTTCGAATTTGTCATAGGAGACTAATCTGTCCCTTATGGCTGATTCTACTTGCAGGCCAAACTGGCTTCCTTTGATCTCCTTTATTATCACCACTCTGATGAACTTCTCCACATCAGCTACATAAATTATTTTTTAGTTATAATTTTTGAATTTTAGGTGAATTGAACAACATTAAGTATGTCTATATACTTTAAGGCAGGAATTTTAATATCATCATGGAGATTTAGTAGCTTTCAAGATGTTAAGTTCATCATTTTAGAAAAAAAAAAAAAAAAAACTTTCTGTTCTCACCCGACACAATAGCATCAAAGAATTCATCATCACTGGCAAGCTCAGTTCCTGTTTTTCCCTTCCAGCTGCTCAGATGTTCAAGTACACATTCGTCTAGATATATGCCGATTGCATTATGCTTGATTTGAAGGAAATGGATTTCTATATCAGTTATACCTGCAAAAAATAATTGTTATTATTTAGGTATCAAAAATCCTGTACAGAATGGATAAGCATGAACTTTTTAGCTTGAGTAATCCACATGAATTATGTACATACAATGAGTTTAGTTTTGTCAGCAATCTCTCATGCAATTCTAAGAATCACAAACGAAATGTGAAGATTTTTTATAACAATTTTAAGGTTGTAGTTAGCTTACAAATCTTGCCTGATTTTTTGACAGCGTTTCTTTAAATTCTATTATACTTGTTAACCAACTGTATAATTCTCAAAAATGAACTATGAAAATAAATTTAAAGAAAAAGAAGAACCTTACCATGGCCGAGTAGCGGCAAAGCCTTCGTGGTAGTGATTTCATGAGGAAAAGGGATTTCATCCACCATGATCATATCGGACTCCACTGCACATATATAAGATGCAAAGTTAGTAAGATTGTGGTTTTCAAACAAACTATAATTAGCACTAATGTACAGCTGCTGAAAGATGATCTATGTTTCCGAGCTGTGCCTTTGGTTGTGAAACAGAGTAATAACAAACTATATAATAGAAGAAGAAAAAAAAAAATGTTATGGAGAATTGCAATGACAAAACTTGCTTGCTAATTCTTGTGGAAGCTGAATCTTAAGAACAGGAATTTGCTGAAGATGGAGAGAAGTAGAACAGATGAATGGAGCTTTGATGATATTTATGGAGATGAAGGAGGTTGTTGGGAGTAGCCTTGTGCTAACTACTCTTCAATCTTTTGATAACGTGGGAAAATTCTGACCAGCCGTAAGGGCACCAAGATAAATAGTCCTACTATGGAAGGTAGGTGTATTTTTGATGCTATACTTCAAAGCGGATTTATCCCATCCTAGGTCATCTCCTACACAGCATCGTTTACAACATCAAACTTCAGTACTAAAAATCTTCCTCTTAAACCCACTTACTTGAAGTTTACGATTTGACTATATGAAACCATGGTTTTGAGAATCAAAGATAACCTAAACCGTGGTGACCAAAGGCAAAGGTTCTGAATATTTGGTCGATTGGATCATGAAAACCATATTACAGTAGCATAAATTGAGCATTACACAATGCGCTTCACGCATAATCATGTTATATGTTTTTCAAATGAATTGTTTTTATTACAAATTGTACATGTTTAACACACTAAAAAAAATGGTTTTCATAAATATTTGGTTATGGTTTTTTGTCCAAAACACGCGTTGTTGTTTCGATTTTTATTTTTAAGTGATAATATCCTTTTTAGTTTATTTTTATTTTAATAATAGGTTAATGAAAAATGATTTTGCAATAAAAGTTTATCGATCATATTTGTAACTAGCTTTAAATTTCATTGTTATTTGGTAAAATACCGTTTATGTTTGCGAAGAAAGTGTAATTATTAGATCTGATAAATAAAGGATATTAGAAAGCATTCTTGATAGTTTACGTTGCTATCAAAAATGTGTGACATCTAGTTGTGATAGCCTATAAAACATATTTGTGGATTTATTTATGGAAAAGTCTATTTAAACACAATTTGGTAACATAATGAATTCTCACCGTTGGATTGCTCCTTGAATTCCATATTCCCATATAAAGACAAAATGATCTAATAGTGCAGATCTTTTGTATCACCATTTATGTTTTATTTTGTGTCCAAATAGTTGTTCCCTTTATTATTTTTTTAATCTATTAATATATTGCATATCTATTCTAATGCTACCATATAGTTGATTGTGGTCTAATCATGATACAATTGAAATTTTCTATTTTACGAATAATAAAATCAACATCTACACGTCCAGATTAATTGTAAGAAGATTTTATCTACTAATTTATTATTTTATAACATGAAATAACAATTTGGTATTTAAAAAGTTATGTATAAAGTTATTTTGGAAAATCCACGGTTGGACAAAAAAATAGCACTTCCAAGTCAATTATTAATAAAAATGTATAAAATGTAATTTAAATTAGTAGAAAAATAATAATCAAAGTTTCGTCATTTAACATAAAATATATTGTCCATGGTGTATTATCCCTAAAGCCATGTATTACATTGCCTATTTTATTAATAGTAAACTAATGAAAACTATGTATAAAGCTAATGATATAAGTGAGAAAATGTTCCATGTCACAGAAAAAGAAAGACGAGTCTCGACATATACTAAAGGAGCCTTAACTTTGATATTTACATTTAGTGCCCTTAAAACTATCTAGAGGGAGCTTAACTTTGGTTTAGGACATATAAACTTGGTTCAAAAAATGGGGGTTTTCAATTGGCTGGCACACGGTTCATGACTTTGGCAATTGAGCAGACCGTCCAGTCCATTTGGTTTTTAAAATATTGCATGAAAATAATGTTAATGACCGTATTCAACTATGATTCAACCTCGAATAACCATAAATCATGGATTACCACGGTTTGGAACTCAGTCGAACCTCAATCGTGCTCGGATCCAACTTTGATCTTCGAACCATCGGTCCAACCTTCTGTTTTCCTTGGTTGAACCACGATTCTTTTATTGTTCTCTTATTTTCTCACTGCATAATTCTTTCGCATTCTCATCTTTTTTTTCTTTTGGACAAAATTAAATAAATAAATATTGAAATCATAATTTCAAAATTTAATGACAAAATCTTTCATTATATTTTTCATCATTGCAAGCTTCTTCAAGACCACTATAAAATTTGTCAACTTCGACGTCCTTGAACTTTTTTTGTTGTTCGTTACTGATTGCATACACAAATATAGTTCTACTGGTGTAGTTGCACACTACAATAACACGCAACTTTGATTACAGATCTTAAAAACCCTATATGGTTTGTTTATGTAATTTTTGTATATCTTATGATCAGATGCGTAAATTTTCGAGAAAAAAATTCATATGATTCCAATGGCTCGACCTGCTAAACCATCAAAAATTTAAACCATGAGTCATTACGGTTTGACTTACGGTCCAATCATGAAAACTATGAACAAAACTACATCCAGTTTTAACATGTATAGAATGAGTGTCCAGATTTAAGAATTTATTTTTTAATGTTAATTGCATAGTCATTTGTTACTATAAACTCACTGAATAAAATCCTAATAGCCTTTTTTGCAGTTTCCCTTTATAAACCCTAATTCAAGCAAAAAAATTATTTACGAGTTCTCTTCTCAAACTAAATCTACATGAATTTCTATAATTCCATTCACAGTGTCCTAATTATAACAATTTTTATGCCATCCCAACGTTTTGGTTGATGATTCAAAAAAATGCGAACAAGAAGCTTCAAACGATAACATATGCGATGTCAGCTTTAGTGGAGTTGTTTGAAAAGATTATCTGATAAATTACTTTTCATGAATCTCAAATATACAAAATCAAGTAAGCTAATCCAAGTTACTTTGGAGTGGAGACACTTGATTTTTCTTAATTTTACTATTCATGGAATTATAATATTTTACAATATTTGTTGGTATCCATATTATGATGCATGATGAAGCTAACAATGAACTCTTCCAGTTATATCTACTCAAGAATAACCCAATATTCTCTTTGCTACCAATTGTAAAATTGCTACGATAAATTCCATCAACATCCAAAATGAAATTCTAAGGGAACAATCAACAACGGCTTGTTCAGTTACTAAACAAGCCAAGAAGCATTCATGTATGGCTTGTTCAGCCCTCCGTTGCTAGTTGATGGCTAATTGGAAGTAGTTCAATGGCTGGTTCACAAGATTGGTGAAGTAACGACAAAGTGTTCGTTGTTATACACTTATAGCAGCATCGACTTTATGGTTATAAATTATAATGGCAAAGTCTTTGCCGTTATAAGTGTATAACCGCAAACACTTTGCCGTTATTTTCCAAACAACCGTTGCACCCAACGGCTAGTGCAACGACTCTATTTTTTCTCCCTATATCTTCACCATTCCACCATCTTCTCCTTCTATAAAAACGTTTCAATATTTTCATCAACTTATACATCTACAAAATGCCTTCTGCATTCAAACAATCCGGCAAAAAGGTTATGGATAAGAAACTAATGTCCAAACCGCATTTTATCGGATTTTCCAATCTATGTCCAGCCCAACAACAACAAGTCCATTCATTTCTTGAGTACGGATACTCCCCGTATTTAGGATTTTGTTATAGCTTGTTGTATCAACTGCTCGCTTTTCCTAACTTTGCTCTTGTTCATTCTACCACCCCGCAACAACATTATCATCAACGTTCTATGGTAGGTGCATTAGACGATCATTCATGTACATGTCAATGATGATGTAGAATGATCAAAGTCAACATCATTACCTTTATGTGCAAAAAATTAGAGATTTATGACCGTAAAGCAATGCGGAATCTTCAACGACAAAAAATTTACGCACACAATTCTCCCGTTAACGAAGTAATCGTTGATAGCTCAGGGAAAGAGGAATTCCAAAAGGAAGGCAGTGTAGATGGATATGTTGAATTTATTAGGCCTCCTAGCCCGAAATATAACATGAAGAAGAAGTGGAAATCCTTAACCAGCGTTTTTGATAGACGACACATAAAATGCAGATGTAATAGGTATAGAAATCATCATATATGCCATTGAGGAACAAGATGTCGAAGAGGAAAAAGCACCAGGTAGCAGTAGAAAAAAGCAATGTAAGTTTTCTTCTAGGCAGTATGTTTCGCTTGCTAAATCGTACACACGCATTTCACAAGACATTATTTCTGACAATAATATGAAAGGTCGGGTATTTTGGGAAAGAGTTGTAGAGCTTTACAGCACTTTGGAACCGATGAATAAGATATGGTGATCGTTAAGATGAGGGTATCAGGTTATGAATGCTACATGCCAAAACTATTTGGCAATACGTACCAGATTGCAAAATAGACAATAAATCGGGGCGTCTCCTTATGATATTGTAAGAAATTTATTATTTTAAATTTCTTTTATACTATAAGATGTTTTATTAGTTTTATATATCGATGCCCTTTTGCATCTGTCTTAGAGATAGAAGAATGGTGGAAGGCGCACCAACTACAGTACGGACAACCATTCAAATTTCAGGACTGTTATAAGCTTCTGTCTAGTATACCAATATAGAAGAATTTGAGAAACTTCATGTTTGAGCAAGAAAACAAAGCAAGAAGAAAGAATAAATCTGATTCAAGTCCAGGAAGCGATCCAAGTTCGCAGGAAAGGTCTCCTTGATATAGAAGCACCGATGGACAACCTGTGGGTAGAAACAAGTTACTTCAATTGGAACAACACAGTGCAGAGTTCTCCAAATTTATAGGAACTTTAGAGACTTCTTGTAGAGGAACAAGAGAGCACATAGTCAATTTTTTAGCTGAAAGAACCCGTGACAAAAAAAAAATTTAGAAGGCAATCATGGATGACCGAAAGTTCACGTGACGAGCTCATGAGGAGAAAAAGCTTTGCTATGATAGGAGAATTTTATTAAATTGATGGCTTGCGACTTCAGTAAGCTTTCTCCTATACAACATGTAACACCCCAAAAACTTAATAAACTATAACCATGCTTTAAGATAATAAATTGGATATAACTTAATTAAGAACTCAAAATTAAGTGAAACCAGCATTACCCTCGGAAATTTGGTTCCGATAGACCACAAGTTTGCGTAAAACAGACAACGTATGAAGAAGTTATGAGCATTAGACGTTTGTATACACACAAAGGGGTTATATACATAATTCAAAAAAATTCAAACCGAGTCATCAACGCAGGAAATGGCACCCAGGTCAATCGAAAACGGGCTTGGGTCGACCTATGGGTTGACCCAAGTTGGTGGGTGGCCTATAGGTCGACCCTAGGGTCGACCCAAGGATCGGTAGGTGGACCTATGGGTCGACACACCCAAATCCGAGGAAAATTCCGGAGTGCGAATTCGGACTGGTTAATGGCCAGATTCATGTTGACTCAACGCTACATGTACGGTATGGGGTTAAAAACCTAGAATCTAATTCCCGAGGTTGATTCTGTGAACCTATAAATAGGTGGCTTCTCCCATTTCTAATACACACAATTTCTTCGTATCTTCTTCTTCCTCAATGAAATTATTCTGAATAATATAAATATATAATGGGGGAATGCTGCTGAGAATTAGATCAAACAGAGACAACATCAGGACTTGCATACATACTACTTGGATTGGACTTTCTTCTACAACAATTATTTTAGAAGATTTTCTAGATTTACAACTATGTGAGTTTACGACGATTATTCAGATTTCTTCTAAGTTAAAGTTAAGTAGATATAATAATTGTTGTACTAACCTAAAGAAAAAGAACATTGACAGTAAATATACTTTGGATTTGAAAGTAACAATGTTTAGAAATATTATTCTTATATGTTCTTTATTGTCAATTGCCTATTCGTTTTCAGTTAATTTGCTTGTGTATACATCTCTTCCTTATCCCTTTTTTCCTACTGTTTGTCTTATTTACATATTATATGCCATTTTATAAAGTATGGAATAATGTTAAAAAGGGAAAATGGGGCATATTAGAATCCGCATTATGTAACAGGGATTATTAGAAAGAGGAAGAACATGTAAATATGAGTAAACAAAACTTAATTTTATATTAAGTAGAATTTCATTTGTAAACATGTAATTGATATTAATATGATGTTGAACAAGATGGTATTTTGACGTTGATGTGTCGACATAACCTGTAGACATATTAATATGACATAGATTTGGCGAACGTTTGGTATTAATTTGTAGACATATTAACATGACATTGATTGGATGGACATTTACTTGGCATAAATTTGTAGATATGACAATAAGGCATTTATTTGAAAACATGTAACCAACATTTGTCTGAATATGTTGATTTGAAAGGGCATGTTAGTATTAGAAGGAATATGTAATACAAGGAATATGTCATATTAATTAGCATTAAAGAGGTTCATGTTAGTTTGAGAAAACATATCAGTTTGGGAAAACATGTAATTGAACGTTTATGTTTATTTCATGGTACATAATGGAAAATAACGATACTAACACACGAGGTAAAATTTAACTTGTGATGAAAGTCTGCCCGGAACTACTCGGCAAATCTAGCATCCACAAGTAGTCAACTTAATGTGAGAGGTATGGTGCCTAGACATATATATAAATATATGTGTATATGGGGAATAAGTAAATGATATTAATTGTAATGAATGGATGTTACAACAGAACAAGAATTTGAATGAACGGAGAATGATAATAACCTATTATAACTAATTTAGTAACATTCATGTTAATTGAATGTTTATGTTTATTTTATGATAAATTTGGGAAAGACATGACAATTAGATATTTTGTTCATTTAATGTTAATTTGGACATTTATGCTCATTTGATGTTAATGTTCATTTACCTTCCTTTTCCCTATTTCTATATTTTAGATTATATGCCTATATGATTTGATTATATTCCTCTACCTCAGTTTTCCATTTTTATTTTACGCAAAGACTAGGCCTTTGGAAGCCTAGTCTATACCTGATTTGAGTGTGTGTATAATTGGGACAATAGTAGATGACATAAAAAGAGGAATATAGGTATGTTATTATACAAGGATTATTTACTATAAATTTGGGAAAAAGGACAATGTACACATGTTTAGACTTGCTGTAAATCCATAAAAAGGGGTAATGTGTATATACTTGTGGTAAATGGATAATATGCATAAGCCTGTATATGTTGTAAATTAGAAACATAGTTGACGAATAATATGCATAAGTATTGGACTTGTTAGATTAGACTTAATACAGATATCAAGTAATGAACATGTTATGAAAATGTAAGTACTAGATGTAATTTAAGTAAATTGAATTACTATAATCTATATGTACATCTAGGCAGATGCTTGTTTGAGGAAGGGGTTGTACACCGATAACATTTAGATAAATGACATTTTACAACCGGGCTTATTAATGAACTTAAACCTGCGAAGTTACACCTGTTAATTAATAAGCAAAGAGGTCCCAAGTCTAGTTGTTGTATCAGGTTGTTGGGACTCTTAAATCCTAGGTACACGTGGACACAAGTCTCGAGGTTGGCTTGTGTCAGGTTATGCGAAACCCATTATCAGTCAGTATCCAGGTTGGTGTCATGGTATTTACCCCACACTAGGTAGGGGTAAGTGCATGCTTTACTGAATTTGTTTATAAGAGGTTCAAGGTTTTAGGGGTGTTAGGGGCGCGTTTCCGACTGAGTCATGAGCGTGCATGGATCCGGCTACGGTACCTAAGACATCAAAACACCTACGGATATTGATGCGTTCTATAAGTTTCCGAGTAAAGGACTGATACACCCTACTGTCGGGGCTGACACAGGATATACGGGTAATAGGGAGTTGATCGCAAGTAGTAATTAGGGTAACACCTAATCTTGTTCCTATTATGTAATTAAGGTAACACCTAATCCTGTTCCTGTTATGTAACTAGGTTGACACCTAATCCTGTTATTCTTGTAAAAGTGCAAAATAGTCAATCTACCTGATCTGATTTCTAGTGTTATTGTTATCATCATTGTATGTTTATAAGAATAAGCCAGTCCTTGTTATCAGTTCTTATCAGTTGTTATTCACCTTTAGACATGTACTTTATGTTGCTAGAACCACTGTTTATCTGTTTGACTTAACTTATCAAGTCGAGCTGTTAATCCCAGCAGCTCACCAAGCTTTATGTCTGACCCATTTCATTTCTTCCTTTCTCTTTCTTTCCCCCAGGCTTATCGGGAGAAAATCTATAGCTCTTATTTCTTTGTTAGCATTGTCATGATGAGGTTCTACGAGTTGAATTTCTGCTTATTCTCTTTCCAAGGTTAGGTTGTATTTTTTTTTTACTATATTTGGGTATAATGTTTATTTTACTCCGATGTTGTTTTTGACTGAGGTTTTTGAGACATGATCTTTGTAACTGTTGGATTAAATGAAACAAAGGTGGCTTTGTATTTTATGAAATTAAAGTATACTTCCGCTGTAAATTTATCTTTATGTCTTGTGAAATCTTAGTCTCTGTGATATTTTCTATCCTTATACCTACAATGCTCCATACTTTTTTAATGAAATCCTCATACCAGTGACATTAAGGAATGTGGCGTGTTACATTTGGTATTAGAGTCTAAGGTTACCAAGATCACTAAAGTTATTTTTTTAAGGAAAGAATTTTCAAAAGAAAAAGCATTTTTCAGAAATCAAAAGTTACTTTTGAAAATGAAGTATCCCCTATAGTCAGTTACAACCTTTCTTTAACTCTTTCTAGATCTTTATTTTTATTTATTTTTTGAGTTATAAGGCATTCTATCTAATCTTTCCTTTATTGGTTGAAAATTTGAATAATGGACAAATCCGTTTAGATTAGTAGTTGGGAAGGGTCGATGATAAAAAGAACTTATTACTAGACGGATATTAACAATGGTTAATCATGATTGGAACCACCTTATTATTTTAGTGGTAAAAATGATAGTTCGGAAGATAAGAAAAACCTAAATGATTGGTTAAAGAAAGGGGGTGTATTTCCATAGTTTGGCTTAAACATAGAAAACGTTATTGCAAGAATAAAAGGTTGGTTCGGAATAGGAATTTTATCATATAACACACTATCCACTAACTTAAAGATAATTAAAAGGAAATATCTTGCAACCACGTGTTTCTATAAACTATATTTTCCAATACTATGGAAATAGAATTTTATACGTTTTCGGTAACCAATTAATTAGGGAACTTCCAAAAAGGTGAATTTAAGAATGGCAAGTAATAGATCAAATGAGTATATTAATGTCTAAAGGATTATAGGGAAGGTTAAGGAAAAGGCAAGGGTTGGTGAATGAAAGATTTTATCTATCTTTAGTTCTTTCTAGTTCTCCTTATTGGTTTAGGAATATTTTGTCCTTTTCCCTTTGGTACATTGGCTGCGTGGGGGCTCAGCCATAGCAGGTTGAATCTTGTGGAGCATTTGTATTATTGGCTTAATGGAGCAGTCCTTTACAGATAGGGTAAATCCTTAATGGAGTGATGATAACACTAGTGACTGTTTTGGACTTAGGCCTAGTAGTAGTTTCTGAACCCCGTAGGAATCGACTTGATTTTCAGTTTATCTACGGTGAGTCGGGTTTGAACTAAAATTTTGATGTTTGGGGTATGAATTAGGTTGCCATGATTAGGTGTCATGTGACATATTGATTTACAATGATAGAGTAAATTACGAGCCTAAAGGATGGCATAGGTTTTAATGTGACATATTGACTTATAGGGTAAAGTTACGGGCCTAATATCTGTTAAGTTTCTCTGGAGCTGTTTCGACTGTAAAAGAAGAAAATAGTCGGGCTGGGATTAGGACTTCTTGCGAACCAAAGGGTTATTCATGTTCATATTCGTAGTGCATCTATAGGAAACATCAATTCAGTTTTCATTATGCTTTATATATTCCGAAGTAAGTAATTGAAAGATTATCTCTAGGAGAGATAAGATAGGTTCTTTTTCGAATCTGTATTTGTGGCAATGCTGAATCTGTAGCATTTTTGGATAAGGTAAATGGTGTAACTGAGAGTTGATTAGAATTTTTCCTAACTATGGGAATATAAAAAAAGTAAAGGAATTTTTTTAAATAACCGTGTTTCTAGACAAGTGTGTAATAAGGAAGTGTTTATGGAAACTTGTGGGACCACTTTGAGTCGAAACCCCAGATGTGTTAAGTTTTAAAGCATTTTGAAAGACTAATATGTTTTGATATGAAATTTTATTTTTGGGAATTTCATAAAAGAAACTATGTATGTTTCAAAAAGAATTTTTTGCAACAAAAAAAATTCCTCATTAAGATATTTTCAATTAAGATTTTGGAAAATTATGCATATATAAAAAGGTGGGGCGGTAAGTAAGTCTTTATGGGGTTGGACAATATAAGTGGAATGAGCCAAGGAACAAAAGATGAGTAAAGTAAAGACTAGAAATATGGAAAAGAGAAAAATGAATGACTTTACTAGTAAGACTAGGGCAAGCTTTTGGATTAGTTCACTTGATAATTTTTCCCCGAAGTAGCTAAGATAAGTAAGATGAAAGAGCTTCACCAAGGGATTCAAGTTTTTCATACCCACATTCTTTTGACAATTATTTTTTATCCTCTTTGATATTGTATCTATAATTTCTTCCTTTGATTAGGGGCTCCCTCTTGTATACCTTTGAAAGGTATAGATCTTAGGATTCAAGCTTATAGTTGATAAAATGTAGTTCAAAAATGTGTTTGAGACATGTTATGATTGATGGTTGTAAGTGTTTGCTAGTGGTTGCCAGTGGACGCATACATACACACATAGGGGTGGGTATATAAGGTTTCCGTACCAACCGGAGCTTTTTCAGTTTCTTCCGACTGTTGATGGAAACATAATATTTGTTCCTTGTTCCATCCCATCAACTCTGGAATTTCGCTAGTTGAATACCGCTGAAATTGTAAAATATGGAACGGAACATGGAAAATTTCCTTTTTCTGTGGACATAATTAGAAAAGTTAGATAAAACAGATATACAAAACTAAGCATTCCAGAGCATAAAATCTACAGATATACAAAACTAAGCATTCCAGAGTATAAAATCTGCAGATATACAAAAATGTATTCATTCCCATAGCCAAGTCAGGGATTTGATTTTACTCTATTTCTTTTTTCAATCTAAGCATGTTCATGAACATCACATAGTAAACTGGACAAAGTTAAAAAAACAAAATATAATATTTGCAGTTCACTTCGACTTTGCATCTCAAATCCTGTTTGGCCTCCTTTGCAGCATTCACACTTGATTCGCTAGATTCCATGAAAAAAAATCTGCAGTAAATTAGAAACTAAACATGAAAAAAACTAAAGACTAACATGATAACAAAATAGATTAAATTGATTGAAGATGATTATTGTTTATGGTTAGCAAATGCAGTGCATTAAAAGATGAAGGTCTTTAATTAATACAAGCAAATAATATAATGCACTGTAACCTAAATAGAAACAAACAATGGCATTGAACTACTCGAAAAACTTTCAAAACCAAAAATACTATGACCATGTACATATAAAATAAAATAATTAACAAAAAAACAAATCATACACTAGAGATATAATTTATGGAGAGACCACATATCAAATTATCTTTCTAAATTCCTTTAATTCCTCCTAAATATATTGTTATGTCATTTTGATGAAAAAAATATTTCTGTTAACATAGTTGAAATTCTTTCAAAACAGAAACTCTTGTATTTTTGACCAACAAGTAAATTCCCCGATTTCAACATATCACGTTATAAACATTACTATCATTTTAAAAATACCAAATCAAAAATATCTTTGTAATTAAATTCAAATGCGGTTGTTACAACAATCATGTAAACCACCTCTATTCACTGTTAACAGCATATTTGCAATTAAATATCATGGACCAAATTGACATTTGCAAACATAATCACGTTGACCACCAAAAATTCATTTTCAATCACATTAATTACGTAGAAAATAAGCAACATAGAGTCAACTTGACAAAAAAATGCATATATAAGCCTATAGGAACCATACATTAACAACATTTTCTCATGCTATCACACAAACAAGACCTAACTAATAAAATGCTAAAGGGGCAACGAGCGAACCCCTACTTCGCTGCCCTCAAGCAGCAGTGTAAAAGATATGATCAATATTGTAATCAACAATGCTCCTAGAATGTAAAAAGGACTCATGCATGTAATGGTTGGGCTTGAACCAAGATCAAATGAAAGAGCCTTAATTAGAATGGACCAATTTAAAGACCCATGGGTTTTTAGCTTGCTTGAATTATCCGAGCTTTGGTTATTTTTAGACAACAAGGGGTTCTAAAACTACAATGTGACGCTAAGCATTTTAAGAGATTAGTTAGTGCCGATTGATTACTTACATTATGTTTTCTTTGGTCCTCTATGCTCTTTTGTGGAATGTTTAATCGTTTGTGAATTAAAATGTGTAAATTCACAAAATGATAGAATTATAAATGTTTTACTGTATACTGTTAAAAAGGAATTGCCATGCATTTCACAAATATACTATTATATGTTGCTTATTTACTACGAGGATAATGTGATTAAAAATGACTTCAACATATCAATTGGAGGTTTCGAACTTAAGAAAATGTCCACATTTGATATTATGTGCAAACTTGCAATTTTTGTTTCAAGAGTGCATATCTAATGCAGTTTTAATGGACAACCATGTAAAATGGGAAGAAACTAAGAAGAAGCCTTAAAAATAGTCTTCATTTTCCCCATCTTATTGTTTGCATTGAAATCCAATCCTTAAAAGGTATAATTCTTATTGTTTTCTCTAACAGATTAGCTGTTTTATTTACATGACTTATTGTTTTTTTCTAAGTACAGGTCTTCCAAAAACTATTGTTTTCTAATAAAGGCAAAAAATACAATCCTTAAATCTATAAATTACCATGGAAATAACTCTTACCAGGTCCATGGCAGTGAAGTTGGCTTCTAGAAGGGAGTAAATTGTCTCTCATAAATGGCTGATTTCAGCACTAGCTGTTGAGTTGGATTTTCATCGAAGAAAGGAACATTTTAACTTCTTTTCGCGATGCAAATAACAGTACATCGTTAAAATCAGTTCCCTTAACCTAATAATGTCTTCATTTCGACAAATCTGCACAAAAATGGAAAAGGAAAAAAGCAACTTAGAAGTTGAAATTAAATTTGCAACATACCCGATAGAGTGGTCTAACAGCAAAATTGTATCACAAAATCTGGTTTTGTTGAGGGAAAGTAGATCAAATTGGGGTAAAACAGAAATTCCGTTGAGGGTAGTTGATCGAATTAGGGTTAGTTTTTTCTTTTTGGAACGAAGGTTGGGTTTTACTTACGAAGATGTGAGAATGTGAGTATTCACTTTCTGAATTTACGTAGCAGGTAAGGGAATGCAGCCCAATTAGAAGCTAATTTTGAAGAAAAGGAATACCGTGAAAATTACGGAAAATTTGCGACTTTTTCGATCTCTATAACAACTCGGAAAATCTGAGCCAATTTAAAAATTTTAATTTGGATATTTTAGTGAATTTTAGATATTTAAAATAAATTATTTTAAATAATAACGACGAAAAGTATGTTTGAATCGATGTTTGAAAATAAATATAATTATTTTAAATTATAAACAAGGCCTGAAATGGCGCGGCAGTTTCAAAATTCGAATTCAAACTTTGACTGACTGTACCGGGTGCAAAATAAAACGGATTTTAGTGAAACCAAAAATATTTAAATCTGTTAGTGAATATATTTCTAACGAATCTGAAAAATCGAAGTTTCATAGCAGGAATCAAAAGTTATGGACAAATGAATTTTCAGAAAGGTCGCTATAGAGTTTATATAGCCCGTGAAAATAACCATTTTGTAAACGACCTCAGAATTAGACGAAACCACTTTTGTTGGATCCGGGATGTCAAATTATTGCTAGGTTTCAAATTTCATAATTTTTGAAGTCAGTATGTGAGCATGGCCAAGGAAAATGTATTGTCGATTTCTGTAAAATTGGATCGACCAGAAAAGGGCCATTTCTCAAACGGTCTCAAAATTCGATGAAACTAGTTTTGTTGGGACCATATCGTCAAAACATAGCTAGATTTATTTTTCGGGAATTTTTAGAATCAGTATGTGGCCCTGGCAAATTGAAATGTACGTTCAAAGCAAATATTGAATGTTTTATATTTTAATTTGAAGAGAAACTAACTGAACAGTCGAATGGGCCTACGAAACATGTCCCATTATGCTCGGAATGGGGGTATTTAGCTAGGGACGACAGTCGTTGGGTTTGGATTGGAGCTAGTATGTGAAGAAGGGTATTTTCGGATTTTAAAAAATATATAAATAAATAAATAAAAAATATCATTGGTCCACTTCATCTTCTCTCTCCCCGTCTTCACGCCCAAAAGCCCCAGATCGAACGGCGGCTCCTTTTCACAACCTCTCTCCTCCGTATCTCCAAATACACGCAATAAAATCGAATGCTCATGTTGGTGATTTTGTAGAGGATCGCAAGACCTTAAAATCCACATAAATTTAGGAAATTATCGTGAGCATATGAAGAGATCCGGACCCTCAAAGTCAGCCTGTTCAAGGACCCGCCGGAGCACCATACCGCCGTCGATCAGAACGCCACCACCGGCGTTAGGAAGCCCTCTCCTCCCTCTTCGATGTGGCACCGCCCGATCATCACCAAGTGCGCCAGATTTCACGAAAAACGATGACCTAGTATTGAACAAAATGGACATGTAACGGCTGTTTTATTTAAAATAGATTATGGCGATTTAAAGCGCTACAGTTTTTGATTTCACAATAAAAATCATATCTTTTTCGTTTATGGTCGAAATTCAGTGAAACAAGAGATTGTGGACTCGTGTGGACGTCTTCTACATTCTAGAAGCGCATATTTTTCTGAGCCTTCTGCTATTTTTTGGTGGAGTGGAACCCAATGTGAGATTTCTGAATTATAAACGATATGGAAACAACGATGTATAAATTATATAGTCGAAGTATGAGTTATATAAGCATTGTACACCTCATGTATAAGCATTGTATAAGTTGTACGTTCGATGTATAAGTTAAATATGCGTTGTAAAAGTGATATATGCGGTGAAATAAATTGAAATGATATTGGAATGAAATCGAAATATAGTTATATACGTGTGTATATATATACACTCCCCTTGTCCACAGACCATGGACAATATATATTGGTTGTGATATTGTTTGGATTATTGGTTGATGTGAAAATTTGGTGAATATCATGAATTATTGATTTGAAATGATTGATTGTGGTTGAAATCCCAATAGGATTAGTATATGGGAAAATTCGTCTGCATACGAACTAGATATTGAAAATCCCCATTGTCAAAAACTGTGAGGCTTTAAGGTAGAGCGAGGAGCCGTACTACGGACGGTGCCGGTTTTAACTACCCTGCCGTTATGCTGCCGAAATTTTCTGAAATATTTCTGTGTTTGATTCATATTCATGTGTTGAATAGAAGTTCATGTATTGAATAAATTCTTTGAAAAATAAAAATTACATTTTTATCATATATATAGATTATATAAAATATTAGTGTTTTAAATAAATTGTTTTGACACCAAAAATAACATTTTTACCTTGTATAAGCTATTTAAAATAATTGTGTTTTGAAATAAATTGTTTTACAATAAAAATCACATTTTTATGATATATATGAACTGTTAAAAATAAAATTCATGTGTTGAATAGAAGTTCATATGTTGAAATAGAAATTCATGTGTTGAATAAAATTCATGTGTTGAATGAAGTTCATGTATTGAATAAATTCTTTAAAAAATAAAAATAACATTTTTATCATATATATAGATTATATAAAATATTATTGTTTTAAATAAATTGTTTTAACACCAAAAATAACATTTTTACCTTATGTATAAACTATATAAAATAATCGTGTTTTGAAATAAATTGTTTTACAATAAAAATCACATTTTTATGATATATATGAACTGTTAAAAATAAAATTCATGTGTTGAATAGAAATTCATGTGTGAAATAAAATTCATGTGTTGAATAGAAATTCATGCGTTGAAATAAAATTCATGTGTTGAAATAAATAGCTGTTGGATAAAAATATCGTTTTTATCAAATGTGTGAAATGAATATGGTTTTGAAATCGAAAAATGAATTATACTTATATATATATATATAATTGAAATAAATTGAATAACGAAGCTGCAGTTCGTGTTTTGAAACCGTGATTTCAAACAATTAGTGCGGGAGATCCGACCATCGGATTTTCCCGAAATTGCAACCGTTGGGTTCGCTTTGGAAATATCTTTCCAACGGCACCAACTTTGTGAAGATCCAACGGTTGGATTGTTTGGAATGTTTAATTCAAATCTGAAGAAAAACAGCGCCAGAATCGATTATATATATATATATAAATTAAATCGAATAACGACGCTGCTGTTCGTATTTTCAAATCGTAACTTCAAACGATTGTACCGGGAGATCCGACCGTCGGATTTACCTCAAGCTGAAACCATTGGATTCGTTTCGAAAAGATATTTCTAATGATATAAATTTTGTGAAGATCCAATAGTTAGATTTTCAGATACATGTAAATCAAATCTGAAGGAAAACAGCGCCACGGTCGCGTTATGGCCTGAAGCGTCGTTTGAATGAATTGGCTATTTTTAAATGAATAAAAATAGTGATAAATCATTATAAAATATTATAAACGATATGGAATGGAAATAAACCGAATTTACCCGGTTTATTGGATATTTGATGGTTGAATGTGTTTGGCGTGAAAATTACAATTAAGGACAGAATTATTGATGTCGAATAATTTAACCATTGAAATAAATTAATTTAAATTCTAAATATACATGAATTATTTGAAAAGGCCGGGTTAAATCTCATTTCAAATAATGGATCGGTGATATGAAGTCGATGATGAAGACGGTGGTTGAAGTCCGGAGATCTTCACCTTGGTTGGATGATAACTGATGTCTTGATTGGGAGGCATCCCGAAATATTGATAATAAGTGGTGATTGTCTAGATGTATTTGGAGATCGATGGATATGCGAGGTACATGGTGCCTCCGGTTTCGTTCAGACCCAGAACGAACTAGTAAATGGACTGTGTGTATGACATTGGATTTTGTTCTGTGCTGATTGATCTCTATTAAATATATATCTGTTTGGCGACGGAGAATTTATTCTCTTGCTTAATGCCCTTCTCTGAGACGTACGAGCTCAGAGGTTATATATCGATAGAAACCAGTCGCATGGAGTGAATTGCCTGTGTGGCATGCCTAGGTGGCAGATGATCAAGGCTTCTGTTGAAAAGCAAAGTCTTGTGGCTGATGATCAAAGCACCGCCTGTGTGGCATAGCTTTGTGTATAACGTGGATTCGCGAGCCTCACACCCCCGGTATGAACCAGAAACGGGAGAGGACCTCAGGGAGGACATGCGTTTCCTTCTAGCTAGGGTGGTGTCAGTGACCTACCAGCCCTGACATTTATATTATTTTCACCTGTGTGGTTGTTGCTATTGCGAGGCGCCTCGGATATATCGGTGATGTGTGGAGTCGATGGAGTCATTTGGCTCATTGACGCCCCAAAGGGCGGGGAAATGCAGTGTTTAGGCATTTTAATGCACATCGGTGGACTGTCCCTGACGATCCAAGGGTCACTCGAGCTCTGATCCTGAGACACGGGCTAGAGCCTCTCGAAATCGGTTAGGACTATCTTTTGCCTTGGTTCATGATGGAAATCCAATTTCCAAATACAACACCGTGCGGTTTTGATTGTATACCTATACCTATATATGGCGACATAGTGGTATGGGGCATTAATGCCGTTTATGATTGATACTTATGATTTGAAATTGTTTTTGAAACATATAAACACTTGTAATAATATCAAATGCTTTTGTTTTATTCGTATCAAGCATATTTTGGCCATTATAAGGTAAAAACTCTATCCTCCGGTTTTCGTTGCATTGTGTGATGGGAACTGAGTCTTATAATGGCTTCATTTTTATAAAAAGCATTGCGATGTTTAAAATATTTACTTGCTTTAAAAGCACTGGCAATCACTGGAGTAAACCCGTTCTGCGAAAGTGGCGTGGTCCTATGATTTGCCATCTTATTATTGATTAACCAGTTAAGTAGATTTCTCATACCAGTCCCATGACTGACTCGTAGTTTTTTCACTTGCAAACTCGGGTGCCCCTCGTTCTACACGGACAGCCTTGTATTTAGGTTTTAGAAGGCTCTTTCTAGATAGCTGGAACTAAAGATGGATTCTATCATTTATCTCTTTTTATGCTGCTCAGCTCCTATTGTACATATTATGTTTTGTTTTTCCGCTGTAGACATTTATGTATAGCTGAACTGTATTTTGTACTAAGTATGATCCCGTATACTGTGCAACTCTGATGATTATGTTTATCCAGTGTATTATTTGTACATTATCTAGTGTATTTATTTAGTTCTGTTCTGCTATTTTCTGTTTATGTGTTATATTCCAAAGATTACCCTTGCCACCGTCGTACGGGGTTTTGGGGACATCACAACGTGGTATCAGAGCTTTGGTTAAGCTTAGCTCAGGGATATAACATATTAACGTACTCGTCGGAAATAGAACCAGTAGGGTTCTAGGACGAATAACTCATTACAGATAGGATCAGTAATATCCTAATATGAGTATAGCAAAATGAAATACACCCCGATGGACACATTTACATTCAAGTATATGTTTCTATGCTTTATAATATCTTTTCTGTTGACCTGACACTTGATCTTCTATTTGCAGAAGTACTAGAAAATGAGTGTTAGAAACAGAAGAAGGGATACCGAGCCAGATATTGAGGATCTAGTAAAGAGGTACCGAAATTTAGGTGGATTACCAGTCTTGGGCAAAGAATCCGTTATGGAAACACAAGCCTGGATTCGTTCTGTTGAGAAAATCTTTGAAGGTTTAAAGCTGAGAGATGACCAAAAAAGATTACTGGCATCTTGGGCACTCAAAGAAGAAGCTTTTTTTTGGTGGGATTCGATTATTAAGGATATGATCAGAAGGATTCAGAAAGGCGAACCCTCGTGTTTTCAAATAGATAACGATGGGATCCTGAGATTGAGAGGAAGGATTTGTGTTCCCGACATCCCCGTACTCAAAAGGGAAGTGTTAGACAAATGTCACAAGTCCAAGCTGAGTATCCATCCAGGTGTGACCAAAATGTATAATAATCTCAAGCGAACATTCTGGTGGAAGGGTATGAAAAGGGATGTTTCAATATATATTAGCAGGTGTTCTACTTGCCAACTAGTCAAAAGCGACCAATAGAAACTTGCCGGATTGTTGCAACCGCCAGACATTCCAGGTTGGAAGTGGGAACATATTTCCATGGACTTCATAGATGATTTGCCCAGAACCAAGAAAGGAAATGACAGTATTTTGGTGATCGTAGATCGCTTCACAAAGACCGCCCATTTTATACCTGTCAGATCCAATAGAACTGCTTAGAGTCTGGCACAAGTTTATTTCGAAGAAATTGTTAGGCTACATGGAGTGCCGATCAGTATAGTTAGTGATAGAGATCCAATATTTACTAGCAAATTCTGGGAGGCATTTTAAGTAGAACTGGGAACGAAGCTGAATCTAAGCACCGCTTATCATCCTCAGACAGATGGTCAGACTGAGAGGGTGAATCGTATACTTGAAGATTTATTGCGGGCTTGTGTTCTTGATTTTGGTGGATCATCGGAAGACCATTTGCATTTGGCTGAATTCTCATACAACAACAGCTACCTAGCGAGCCTGACAATGTCACCATTCGAAGCATTGTATGGTAGACCGTGCTGATCTCCTGCTTGTTGGGTCGAACCTGGTAATAGACTCATATTGGGACCTAATATGATCCGTGAAGTTGCAGACAAAGTCGATTTCGTTAAGAAACGATTGCTAGCAGCTCAAAGCCAACAGAAGAGCTACGTAGACTCGAAAAGGAGGGATTTAGCATTTGTTGTTGGTGACTATGTGTATCTAAGGGTTTCTCCGATGAGAGGAATGATTCGATTTGGCAAAGCTAGGAAGTTGGCACCCAAATTTATTGGTCCATTCCCTATACTTGAACGGATTGGAACTCTTGCTTATAAAGTTTAATTGCCTTATTGGTTGCCTGGAGTGTATGATGTATTTCATGTATCTCAACTCCGAAAGCATGTTCATGATCCAGACTTGATCGTGGAAGAAGCAGTGCAATGGGATATAGAAACTACTCCAGGATTGGCTGTGAGAAGAGAACCGCTAAAGATCATTGGCAAAGATACCAAAGAACTGAGGAACAAGAAGGTTCACTTAGTCAAAGTGCAATGGAGTGGAGATCGGCGAGATTGTACTTGGGAAACTAAGGAAAGCATTAAGAAAGCCTATCCCAAGTGCAAGGTGGATATCTCTGATTGACTCCGATGCAAGGTACATTTACCATACTTTGCATTACCATTTTGTTCTCTACCTTGTTCTTATTTTATTTTAATGGATGTAAACTTTTAATTCTATAGTCTGAATGATTTTAAAAGAGTATATGAATTAATCAGTATATTTTTGAAAATTTAAAAACAAATTGACTGTTGTTTGTGTTGTGTGATTGTGGATTTGATTTATTAAATTATTAGAACGATAGTTAATTTAATCAATGATTGAAGGGTAAATCTATGCAATTAAATCAACCATTGAACTAATTTAAAAATAGATAGAAATATATACATGTGCATTATATATGTTTGAACAGGTAAATGGATTGGCTGTTTAGTAAAGAATTTATTTGCATGCCCGACAAATAGGTAAGCCTTAATGAGTTGGATGCGCAATTTTATTATTATATTAACTCCTGTGAATGCCATTGGATGCGGAGTGCTGGTTAAACTGTGTGTAATAATAAATGTCGCCATAGGATAGTAACAATTAATTTTGAACTACACTACATGGCATACTTATTGAAGATAGGCATACTTTATCATATACCACATAAGCATTTGGAGCATGTGTGATGAGGTTGAATATTTACCATACGAGCGAGAGGCTTGTATGGAGATGACTATATTTTACAGATTGAACTGATGACTGATATGGACCATATAAAATGCAATGGTAAATTGCAAGATTAATAAAAAAACCCCACACGGGTCTGGAGATGACAATAAACACATCTCTCTGGTCATTAAGGCATAAAAACCATTTATAGGGTGACGAGAGTTTATTCTCTGGAGTTATGATCTATACACATTCCCCTGTGGACACCGGAATATATCATTATAAATACGTGCATGCTTATTAGGATTTATTGGGTACCTAATGCGGCCCAATAAATTTCCAAACCCCTCCCCGTACAAAGGAGGTTATGGTGAAATTTTTTGAAAATTTAGGGTGTTATCCAACTTTTTGAAGAGTTTGGAAATTCTTAGAAACTGAAAAGTTGAAGAATGAAAGCCAGAAGGAAAGTTGAGTTGGTTAATTAAACAACTTTCGACTTCGTTCCTTTTCGAGGACGAAAAGTTTTAAGTGGGGGAGATTGTAACAACCCGGAAAATCTGAGCCAATTTAAAATTTTTAATTTGGCTATTTTAGTGAATTTTAGATATTTAAAATAAATTATTTTAAATAATAACGATGAAAAGTATGTTTAAATCGATGTTTGAAAATAAATATAATTATTTTAAATTATAAACAAGGCCTGAAATGGCACGGCAGTTTCAAAATTCGAATTCAAACTTTTACTGACTATACCGGGTGCAAAATAAAACGGATTTTAGTGAAACCAAAAATATTTAAATCTGTTAGTGAATATCTTTATAACTAATCTGAAAAATCGAAGTTTCATAGCGGGAATCAAAAGTTATGGCCAAATGAATTTTCAGAAAGGTCGCTATAGAGTTTATATAGCCCGTGAAAATAGCCATTTTGCAAACGACCTCAGAATTCGACGAAACCACTTTTGTTGGATCCGGGATGTCAAATTATTGTTAGGTTTCAAATTTCATAATTTTTGAAATCAGTATGTGAGCGTGACCAAGAAAATGTGTTTGGTCGATTTCTGTTAAATTGGATTGACCAGAAAAGGGCCATTTTTCAAACGGTCTCAGAATTCGATGAAACAAGTTTTGTTGGGACCATATCGTCCAAAAAATAGCTAGATTTATTTTCCGGAATTTTTAGAATCAGTATGTGGCCCCGGCAAATTGAAATGTACGTTTAAAGCAAGTATTGAATGTTTTATATTTTAATTTGAAGAGAAACTGACTGAAACAGTCGAATGGGCCTACGAAACATGTTCCAATGTGTTCGGAATGGGGGTATTTAGCTAGGGACGACAGTCGTTGGGTTTGGATTGGAGCTAGTATGTGAAGAAGGGTATTTTCGGATTTTAAAAAATATATAAATAAATAAATAAAAATATCATTGGTCCACTTCATCTTCTCTCTCCCCGTCTTCACGCCCAAAAGCACCAGATCGAACGGCGGCTCCTTTTCACAACCTCTCTCCTCCATATCTCCAAATGCACGCAATAAAATCAAATGCTCATGTTGGTGATTTTGTAGAGGATCGCAAGACCTTCAAATCCACATAAATTTCGGAAATTATCGTGAAGTATACGAAGAGATCCGGACCCTCAAAGTCATCCCGTTCAAGGACCCGCCAGAGCATAATACCGCCGTCGATCAGAACGCCACCACCGGCATTGGGATGCCCTTTCCTACTCTTCAACGTGGCACCGCCCGATCATCACCAAGTGCACCGGATTTCACGAAAAACGATGACCTAGTTTTGAACGAAATGGACAGGTAACGGCTGTTTTTATTTAAAATAGATTATAGCACTTTAAAGAACTACGGTTTTTGATTTCACAATAAAAATCATATCTTTTTCGTTGTGTGGACGTCTTCTACATTCTAGAAGAGACCGCATATTTTTCTGAGCCTTCTGCTATTTTTGGTGGAGTGGAACCCAATGTGAGATTTCTGAATTATAAACGATATGGAAACAACGATGTATAAATTATATAGTCGAAGTATGAGTTATATAAGCATTGTACACCTCATGTATAAGCGTTGTATAAGTTGTGAAACACCCCACCTCCATTAGGGTCACTCTCAAAGGGAATGCCCTAATTTTGGGGGAGGTTTATAAGTATAATTCATAAATATACAAGACAGATATAAGAACACATATTTTTGAACATCGGAAAACAACAACAACTTTTATTTCAACAAAATACGTGTTACACAAACCATGTCATAATTTGTCTTACAATACTTCCAAAATCATAACATCTTCATAATTGTTTTGATTACATTATTTAAAGAAGCATAAAGAAAACATAAATAAACTGCATAAGTCCCATAATTGCTGTCCAAAGCCATAGTCCAAAACGAAAAAGATCCAAGCAATACATTCTTTCTCTTCAAGCTGGATGTGAAAACTAGTCAAGCTGCGGTATTCCCTCCCTGTGGACCTGGGGGGGAACGAAAGAAAAGAAGACGAAAGAAAAGTAGAGTCAGACATAAAGCCTGAGTAAGTCTAGGACTATTCAGTCTATGAATAAAGAACTGGGTATGATAAGTATAAACGGGGAAATGGGAAAGCACCATAAACTAGGTTAAGTTGTCTAGAGTCGAATATACTATCGTACCCCCATATTAATCTCTGTACCCATATAAACTAGTTCCCAACAGGCGCCCCATAATCAGGGTGAAGTGATCCATTTCTGATGATCGGCTCCTACACCCATAGTTACATGTGTCTTATGGCCCCCGTTGTTGTAGTTACCTATGTTGGTCCCACCATGGGGTGTATCAAGTCCCATGGTGGCGGCCCGATACAATTCTAGAATGCACAGGTATACTACTGGTGCTCAGTGCCTTATTTTTCTGCGCCGGAGTGTGTGCACGCTCGCACCCCGTTAGATCCTACACTGCTGCACCACCGCCGTCGATTTGACCTCTTACAGTCAGCCCAGTAATCGTGCCCCACCCTGCCTAGTTCAGGGTATCCTGATACACCTTGTAGGGTTACTGCTGAAAAGGGTCCCCCGCTGCTAGGTTTTCTATTTCTAGCCAACATGCTAAGTTGGTTAAGTGTTTTGTAAACCTAACCCCCAAATCAATCTGTATAGTTTAGCATGTTCCATTTTGTTTAAGTTTTAATTCAATTTACTTAATCCTATCAATCCTGACTCAGCCTTAATTGTCTTATTAAAGCCTTGACCTCTCACATTAGACAGGTATTGCTGGGGCTGCCTGTTGCCGGTTGGGTCCGGGCAGTCTTACGCCACGACTCAGTCTAACCTCGGGTCTTTATTGGGCTCCATGTTTAACCACCCACGTTGGATAGGTATTGTTGTGACTACTGGACAGCCGGGCGGTTCCGGGCAGGTTTACGTCACAACTCAATCCAACCTGGGGTTAAACACATCGTATTTTCTACATTTACATATTTTGTCTCTTTCCTTTTTATATGTAAATATTTGCGGCCCCATTATTCAAATTCATCTTTATTGGTTAAAATTTATTTATGCCACTTAATTGTTTTTCAAGGTTGTTGGCATGCGTCGAACATGCCAACACATATGTTCTATATTTTAACCCAAACGTCATTACCCCCGTTTTACACGTTCGCTACAATATAAGATATGTTGGGTTTAACATTTAAACCCAACTTAGCCATATGAAAAGGGGAGGCTTATAACATGGTGTTTATAAGGTAACATGAAAAGGGGAGTGTGAACGCATGAACTTGCAACATAGCGATCTAATTAACATGAATTAGGCATATGTGAACTTGCATTGTAATAGCATATAATCATGGCATAAACATACTTAAACATGAATCATTCTATTCATATAATCAAGGCAAAAACATACTTAAACATGAATCATTCTATTCATATAATCATGGCATAAACATATCTAATCATGAACCATTCTATTCATGTAAACTTGCAATTGGAATGTAAATCTAACTTAATTGTGTCACATATATCACCATATGATTTTGATAACAACTTAGGCCTAAAACATGTTTTCAACTCGGTATAATACCAAACATAGTTTAGTCATGTTCATAAAAATGCTTACTTTTATTTTTAATACAAAAGCATGATTTGCCAATTCCAACATAGATTCATATAAACCATAGTACTTAGTCGAGTCCAATTACACACTAAAAGTGATCATAAAAGTATGTACATACTATTGGCATAATAGTGAATCATATACTTGCATGAATCCCAATTAAAATACCACAACATGTGGTTGTTAACATAAATCATATACTTGTATGAATCCCTAAATAAAATACCACAACATATGGTTGTTAACATGAATCATGTACTTGTATGAATCCCAAATAAAATACCACAACACATGGTTGTTACCTTCCAACATAAATCACATACTTACAAATATCCAATCGTATACCATAATATTTCCAAATCGTTTGGAATCAAAATAACATACAAATATAGATTATTATCGCCACAATTCCATTTCTCATTTTACACAAATCAAACGCAATTAATTATTCACATCGGAATAGCACTCTACTTACAACGTATGACGAATCTTCAATTCAGGAATCTGAATTCTGAATTTGGAGATGCTATCCTTTGTTGTAGGCGTTGTTTTGATTTATTTGGCGTTGCTTTAGGCTTTTCGAATTATCTCCTAATTGTCTCTCAATTTCTGACGGCTATTCCTAGTCTCTCCTCAGCAGCATGACGGTCTCATCTCCATTTTTGTTTGTGTGAATTAGGGTGAGTCTTAGGTCCTTTTTATAGAGTTTGTGAGTTGATTAGGACCGTCGATGGAGCTTGGTTTAATAATAGCCGTTCGTTTGAAGGAGAGACCAACCAGGAGCTGACACCTAGCCCTAGTGACAAGGCAAGGCTCAGAAAATCGACCAAACACAGACCAGGCCAACCAGGGGGGGCTGGGTTCGACCTGGCTCAGGGGCCAGGTCGACACGCCAGTCGACACCGTGTCGACTTGGCAGTCGACACGGGTGACCCAGGTCGACTACCCAGTCGACCTGGGTAGCCTTGGGCGGGAAAATTCCCGCCCTGGCCAATCCGGTCCGATTTTGAATTTTGAATTGGTTTTTCTGAGCTGTTTTGAATTTTAAACTGAATTCTGAAACTTCCGGAGGCCATATCTTCTTCATACGGAGTATGTTTTACGCAAACTCGGACTCTATCTCAAGCAGAATTCCGAGACGAGCGCAATGGCGTATCCCGTTTTCCTTAATTCTTTGATTTGAAATTAGTTATACTTTAATTTGTGAATTTCACTGTTATAGAATACACGGGGTGTTACATTCTCCCCCACTTAAAAGGATTTCGTCCCCGAAATCTTCAAGTTCAGGAAGAATGTACATCCTAACATCCAAACATCCATCTACTCATCCATCAAACACGAGCATCCATTGTCCTTAAAAGACTTCTAATGTTTCATGATCATATGCAAAGTGTATGTGTACATGTACTTATCTAATGCAAAATCAGGCGGTCTACTGATTCAGTTGACCTCCTTAATGCAAATTATGCAAATCATTCATACAAATGCAACATCCATATGACAACACACTAAAGTTCAACCATATACGAATGCAAACATATATGCATATGCAATATGAAGTGACTGAGCCGATCTAAAACCTAAATTGTGTGTGTATATGCAACCACGAGCAACCTCTAGCAATCACTTGCAACCACTTGCAACCATCATCCATAACATGTTTCAATTACATGTTTTCATCCAAAGAGTTTCTACCTAAAAGATAAGGTCGAGGAGATATCCCTAAAAAGATAGATAAAAGCGCAACTTAAGGAAAAAGAAAGATCAAAGATGTACCCTCGAAAAGAAAAGGGTAGGCTGCGCGTATTCTAGCTTCAGTTTCCCAAGTTGCGTCTCCCTCGGCGTCGCTCCACTGAACTTTGACGAGCTTGACTTCGCGGTTGCGTAGCTTTTTCACTTCCGTTCCTAATATGCGGGTTGGAACTTTCCTCACGGTCGCTTCGCGTTCCACTGCAGCTTCTTCTAGGATATTTGGCTCTACTACTTCAGCAGATTCATGTAGACATTTTCGGAGATGTGAAACATGAAAGACGTTGTGAACTCCGGCCAATTTTTCGGGTAGCTCTAATCTATAGGCCATTTTCCCAATTTTCTCGATGATGGGAAATGGCCCTACGAACCTTGGTGCTAGCTTTCCTGTGATTCCAAAACGAACAACGTTCCTTAGCGGAGATACCTTAAGGAAAACTCTGTCCCCAACCTCAAATTCAAGGTCGGTCCTCCTCTTGTCGGCGTAGGACTTTTGTCTGTCTTGGGCCGTCTTCATCCTTCTTCGTATTAAGTCTACTTTCTCTGAAGTCTCTCGGATCATATCTGGTCCAAGTATGAGCTTATCAGTAGACTCCCACCAACAAGTGGGCGATCGACACAGTCTTCCATATAAAGCTTCGAAGGGCGCCATTCCGATGGTTGCTTGGTAGTTGTTATTGTAGGCAAATTCCACCAAAGGAAGATGGTCTTCCCACGTCCCTCCGAAGTCAAGGACGCATAGTCTTAAAAGGTCCTCCAAAACTCTGTTCACTCTTTCTGTCTGGTCGTCGGTTTGGGGATGATAGGCTGTGCTTAAGCATAACTGTGTGCCTACCGCTTCTTGCAGACTTCGCCAAAACTCACTTGTGAAGATAGGGTCTCGGTCACTAACAATGCTGGATGGTATTCCATGGAGTCGAACAATTTCTTTGAGGTAAAGAGATGCTAGGGATGAGGCAGTTCTTTTACTCTTAACAGGTAAAAAGTGGGCGCTTTTAGTAAGCTTATCCACTATTACCTAAATGCTAGTGTTGCCTCTTCTAAACCTAGGCAGCCCATCAATGAAGTCCATTGAGATGCTATCCCACTTCCACTGCGGGACCTCTAGAGGATGGAGCAGACCGCCAGGCTTTTTCTGTTCCGCCTTAACCTGTTGGCACACCATACACTTAGAAACGAAATCTGCCACGTCCTTCTTCATTCCGTTCCAAAAGAAAGTTCTCTTTATGTCCTTGTACATTTTATCCCCGCCTGGATGTATCGTCATCTTGGAGTGGTGTGCTTCCTCGAGAACCTTATTTACTAAATCCCTTGTCTTTGGGACGCATAGTCTTCCGTCTCGCCTTAGCCAACCCTTGTCGTCGATGGAGTATCTGTTGAGGTGACTTGAAGTCTCACCCCAAATTAGCCTACCAATCGTCTCCACAAGCTGAGGGTCTCCGCGTTGTGATGTCCCTATTGAGTCCACTAAAGTCGGGCGTACCTCGAGAGATGCTAGCAAGCCCGGTACAAAATCGGAGGAGGGCCTAAAGTCAAAGTTGGCTATAAACTCTAGGCTTTGTCTTTCAACAAACAGTGGGCTTAGGGTCAGTTTCTTTCGGCTCAACGCATCTGCCACTACGTTGCCTTTGCCCGGAGTGTAGGAGATCTCGAAATCGTACGAGGCAAGAAACTCCATCCATCTCTGTTGCCTCATGTTAAGATCTTTCTGCGAGAAAAGATATTTCAACGATTTATGGTCAGTGTAAAGTTCGAACTTCTCACCTAGGAGATAGTGTCGCCAAGACTTGAGTGCAAAGATGATGGCGGCTAACTCAAGATCGTGGGTCGGGTAGTTCTTTTCATGCACTTTCAATTGTCTCCCGCCATAAGCTACTACCCTTCCTTCTTGCATTAAGACGGCGCCTAGCCCTGTCTCACATGCATCTGTATAAACTGTTAACATCTTGCTTCCATCTGGCAACGTTAAAACTGGGGCTGTTGTAAGAGCCCTTTTTAGTCGTTGGAAAGCAAACTCGCAATCCAAGTCCCAATTGAACACTAGATTCTTCTTGGTCAACTTTGTGAGCGGAGCTGATATCTTTGCAAAGTCTCTGATGAATTTCCGATAGAAGCCTGCTAGCCCGAGAAAGCTTCGGACCTCTGTTGCGTTCTTTGGTGTCTTCCAATCCTGCACCGCTACTACCTTAGCCGGGTCTACTGCTAATCCTTCCTTGGATACTATGTGCCCAAGAAATCTTACTTCCTCTCTCCAAAAGTGGCATTTGGAGAATTTGGCTTTTAGCTGATGTACTCGTAGAGTTTCCATGATTGCCCTTAGGTGCTAAGCATGTTCCTCTTCGCTCTTTGAGAAGATAAGGATATCGTATACGAAGACCACTACGAACTTGTTGAGGAATTCTCTGAACACCCTACTCATCAAGTCCACGAAGTAAGCAGGTGCGTTTGTCAAGCCGAAAGGCATGACAAGCCATTCAAAGAAGCCGTCTGGGGTTCTGAATGCCGTTTTATCGATGCTATCTTCAGCCACCCTTAGTTGATGAAAACCTGTCGCTAAATCGAGTTGGGAGAAAACAGACGCTCCTACAAGCTGATCAAACAGATCGTCAATTCTGGGGAGAGGGTGCCTATTCTTTTCCGTTAGCTTGTTGAGCTCCCTATAGTCAACACATAGACGGAGTGAACCATCCGCCTTTGTAGCGAACACCACTGGAGCGCCCCATTCTGAAATGCTCCTTCTAATGAACCCCTTCTCTAGAAGCTCTTTTATCTGTTTACTGAGCTCTTTCCTTTCCCGTGGAGCCATGTGTCTAACGGGCAATGCAACGGGCTTTGTATTATCTACAAGATATATGCGAAAGTCTATCTCCCGCTTCGGAGGCAAGCCCTTCACCTCTTCGAAGACATCCGGATATTCCCGGACCACTCTAACCGATTGCAAACTTTCAACAGAGGCATCTAGTGATTCAAGATAAGTAAGCATAACTGCATACGAGGGATTACAAGTAATTTCCAGAGTGTTACCGAGTTGGGTCAGGAGCCTAACCACCCTTCTCTCACAATCAAGGACGACCCCATTACTGGATAGCCAATCCATGCCCAAAATCAAACCATATCCCGAGAAGCCCAAAACAAAGGCACTACATCTAAATTCTACGCTTAGAATAGAAATTTTCAATCCCACACAGATCATAGACAAATGAGCTGGGCCCCCAATTGGGTTTGAAACAATTAAGGGGTCCTCTACCATACTAGTTTTTAGGTGCAGAGATTCTACTAAAGTAGACGAGATAAAGGAGTGTGATGCGCCAGAATCAAATAAAGTGCGAATGGGGTGATCATAAAGATAAACTACACTTTCTACAGAAATATTTATACCTCGTTGTTGCAGAGGTGGCGCTTAGCACATGAACCTGTGCCCCTGAGGTGGATCCAGCCCTCTGGCCCTGTCCTCGTTTCTTCGGGCAATCCTTAGCCATGTGGCCTATCTCACCGCAAGAAAAGCACCCGCCATTCATCTTGGCCTTCTTTTTCCGGCAATCTTTCACTAAGTGCCCCACTTTGCCACAGAAATTACACTTTCTCTTCTCTTTGTTGTCTTTCCCGCCCTTCTTAAAGTCTGTCTTCTTAGGTTGCTAACCCTCTTTCTTCCCTTGAGAGTTTTCTGCCTTTGTCTCCTTCTTGCCCTTATCTTCTTCGTTTAGCAATGCCATCTGCACCAACCTTTCATACGTAGCTCCCATGGGTATATGGGTCATGGCCAAACTGTGTAATGGCTCATTCAATCCTTTGACAAAGCGGAGAGCCTTCTTGTGCGGAGTGTTGACTAGGTCCAGTCCGAACCTAGCCAGCTGATCGAACTGATTAACATACTCTTTAACTGTCATATTCCCTTGCTTAAGAAATAAGAATTTTTCCAACTGAAGACTCCTTTCAGCTTCTGAGAGAAATTTAGCCTCGAACCTTGCCCAAAAGTCCTCCCATGTTTCCACTGGTCTTTCTGCATTAGTAACCTCCCACCAATAGGAAGCCTCGCCTTTAAGTAGCCATACTGCTAGTTGTACCTTCTGCCTATCTTCTACCTCAAAGATGACGAATAAATCCTCGGTTTCTTTCAGCCAGTTCCTGGCTACCACGAAGGACTCGATTCCATGAAAGTCCTTTCCTCCCATAGCTTTAAAATCTTTACATATCTTAGCAAAAGTATTTCCTCGCAGAGGAGGTGGAGGAAGAGATACTGCTGCAGCTGGATGATTTCCTGCAGCTGGAGGAGGAGGAACGGTAGGACCTGGCTGAGTGGCCCTTGCTTCTAAGAATCGTCTAAACCAACCAGGTATTGGTATACCCTCTGGCAAGTTAAGTTCTTCGGACATGCTGAAACAAAACGGATAGATTCAAAACGAAGGATAAAAGATAGTACCTATGGCTTTGGGGGGACTATGCCTTTTTTAAAATAAAATAATATTTTATCTTTAAAAATTCTTCTTTAAATTTTCTTTTGAAAATAAATTTTCAAGACTTTTTATATTATCTGGTAAACCTATGCTCTGATACCAAGTGAAACACCCTACCTCCGTTAGGGTCACTCTCAAAGGGAATGCCCTAATTTTGGTGGAGGTTTATAAGTATAAGTCACAGATATACAAGACAGATATAAGAACACATATTTTTGAACAGCGGAAAACAACAACAACTTTTATTTCAACAAAATACGTGTTACACAAACCATGTCATAATTTGTCTTACAATACTTCCAAAATCATAACATCTTCATAACTGTCTTGATTACATTATTTAAAGAAGCATAAATAAAACATAAATAAACTGCATAAGTCCCATAATTGCTGTCCAAAGCCATAGTCCAAAACGAAAAAGATCCAAGCAATACATTCTTTCTCTTCAAGCTGGATGTGAAAACTGGTCAAGCTGCGGTATTCCCTCCCTGTGGACCTGGGGGGGGGGGGACGAAAGAAAAGAAGACGAAAGAAAAGTAGAGTCAGACATAAAGCCTAAGTAAGTCTAGGACTATTCAGTCTATGAATAAAGAACTGGGTATGATAAGTATAAACGGGGAAATGGGAAAGCACCATAAACTAGGTTAAGTTGTCTAGAGTCGAATATACTATCGTACCCCCATATTAATCTCTGTACCTATATAAACTAGTTCCCAACAGGCGCCCCATAATCAGGGTGAAGTGATCCATTTCTGATGATCGGCTCCTACTCGCATAGTTACATGTGTCTTACGGCCCCCGTTGTTGTAGTTACCTATGCTGGTCCCACCATGGGGTGTATCAAGTCCCATGGTGGCGACCCGACACAATTCTAGAATGCACAGGTATACTACTGGTGCCCAGTGCCTTATTTTTCTGCGCTGGAGTGTGTGCATGTTCGCACCCCGTTAGAACCTACACTGTTGCACCACCGCCGTCGATTTGACCTCTTACAGTCAGCCCAGTAATCGTGCCCCACCCTGCCTAGTTCAGGGTATCCTGATACACCTTATAGGGTTACTGCTGAAAAGGGTCCCCCGCTGCTAGGTTTTCTATTTCTAGCCAACATGCTAAGTTGGTTAAGTGTTTTGTAAACCTAACCCCCAAATCAGTCTGTATAATTTAGCATGTTCCATTTTGATTAAGTATTAATTCAATTTACTTAATCCTATCAATCCTGACTCAGCCTTAATTGTCTTATTAAAGCCTTGACCTCTCACATTAGACAGGTATTGTTGTAGCTGCCTGTTGCCGGTTGGGTCCGGGCAGTCTTACGCCACAACTCAGTCTAACCTCGGGTCTTTATTGGGCTCCGTGTTTAACCATCCACATTGGATAGGTATTGTTGTGACTACTGGACAGCCGGGCGGTTCCGGGCAGGTTTACATCACAACTCAATCCAACCTCGGGTTAAACACATCGTATTTTCTACATTTACATATTTTGTCTCTTTCCTTTTTATATGTAAATATTTGCGGCCCCATTATTCAAATTCATCTTTATTGGTTAAAATTTATTTATGCCACTTAATTGTTTTTCAAGGTTGTTGGCATGCGTCGAACATGCCAACACATATGTTCTATATTTTAACCCAAACGTCATTACCCCCGTTTTACACGTTCGCTACAATATAAGATATGTTGGGTTTAACATTTAAACCCAACTTAGCCATATGAAAAGGGGAGGCTTATAACATGGTGTTTATAAGGTAACATGAAAAGGGGAGTGTGAACGCATGAACTTGCAACATAACGATCTAATTAACATGAATTAGGCACATGTGAACTTGCATTGTAATAGCATATAATTATAGCATAAACATACTTAAACATGAATCATTCTATTCATATAATCATGGCAAAAACATACTTAAACATGAATCATTCTATTCATATAATCATGGCATAAAATACCTAATCATGAACCATTCTATTCATGTAAACTTGCAATTGGAATGTAAATCTAACTTAATTGTGTCACATATATCACCATATGATTTTGATAACAACTTAGGCCTAAAACATGTTTTCTACTAGGTATAATACCAAACATAGTTTAGTCATGTTCATAAAAATGCTTACTTTTGTTTTTAATACAAAAGCATGATTTGCCAATTCCAACATAGATTCATATAAACCATAGTACTTAGTCGAGTCCAATTACACACTAAAAGTGATCATAAAAGTATGTACATCCTATTGGCATAATAGTGAATCATATACTTGCATGAATCCCAATTAAAATACCACAACATGTGGTTGTTAACATGAATCATATACTTGTATGAATCCCTAAATAAAATACCACAACATATGGTTGTTAACATGAATCATGTACTTGTATGAATCCCAAATAAAATACCACAACACATGGTTGTTACCTTCCAACATAAATCACATACTTACAAATATCCAATCGTATACCATAACATTTCCAAATCATTTGGAATCAAAATAACATACAAATATAGATTATTATCGCCACAATTCCATTTCTCATTTTACACAAATCAAACGCAATTAATTATTCACATCGGAATAGCACTCTACTTACAACGTATGACGAATCTTCAATTCAGGAATCTGAATTCTGAATTTGGAGATGCTATCCTTTGTTGTAGGCGTTGTTTTGATTTAATTGACGTTGCTTTAGGCTTTTCGAATTATCTCCTAATTGTCTCTCAATTTCTGACGGCTATTCCTAGTCTCTCCTCAGCAGCATGACGGTCTCATATCCATTTTTGTTTGTGTGAATTAGGGTGAGTCGTAGGTCCTTTTTATAGAGTTTGTGAGTTGATTAGGACCGTCAATGGATCTTGGTTTAATAATAGCCATTCGTTTGAAGGAGAGACCAACCAGGAGCTGACACCTAGCCATAGTGATAAGGCAAGGCTCAGAAAATCGACCAAACACAGACCAGGCCAGCCGGGGGGCTGGGTTCGACCTGGCTCAAGGGCCAGGTCGACACGCCAGTCGACACCGTGTCGACTTGGCAGTCGACACGGGTGACCCAGGTCGACAACCCAGTCGACCAGGGTAGCCTTGGGCGGGAAAATTCCCGCCTTGACCAATCCTGCCCGATTTTGAATTTTGAATTGGTTTTTCTGAGCTGTTTTGAATTTTAAATTGAATTCTGAAACTTCCGGAGGCCATATCTTCTTCATACGGAGTCCGTTTTACGCAAACTCAGACTCTATCTCAAGCAGAATTCCGAGACGAGCGCAATGGCTTATCCCGTTTCCCTTAATTCTTTGATTTGAAATTAGTTATACTTTAATTTGTGAATTTCACTATTATAGAATACACGGGGTGTTACAAGTTGTATGTTCGATGTATAAGTTATATATGCGTTGTAAAAGTGATATATGTGGTGAAATAAATTGAAATGATATTGAAATGAAATCGAAATATTGTTATATACGTATATCTGTATATATATATATATATATATATATATACACTCCCCTCGTCCATAGACCATGGACGATATATATTGGTTGTGATATTGTTTGGATTATTGGTTGATGTGAAATTTTGGTGAATATCATGAATGGTTGATTTGAAATGATTGATTGTGGTTGAAATCCCAATAGGATTAATATATGGGAAAATTCGTCTGCGTACGAACTAGATATTGAAAATCCCCATTGTCAAAAGCTGCGAGGCTTTAAGGTAGAGCGAGGAGCCGTACTAGGGACGGTGTCGGTTTTAACTACCCTGCTGTTATGCTGCTGAAATTTTCTGAAATATTTCTGTGTTTGACTCATATTCATGTGTTGAATAGAAGTTCATGCATTGAATAAATTCTTTGAAAAATAAAAATAACATTTTTATCATATATATAGATTATATAAAATATTAGTGTTTTAAATAAATTGTTTTAACACCAAAAATAACAACTTTATCTTATGTATAAACTATATAAAATAATTGTGGTTTGAAATAAATTATTTTACAATAAAAATCACATTTTTATGATTATGAACTGTTAAAAATAAAATTCATGTGTTGAAATAAAATTCATGTGTTGAATAGAAATTCATGTGTTGAAATAGAAATTCATGTGTTGAATAAAATTCATGTGTTGAATGAAGTTCATGTATTGAATAAATTCATTCAAAAATAAAAATAACATTTTTATCATATATATAGATTATATAAAATATTAGTGTTTTAAATAAATTGTTTTAACACCAAAAATAACATTTTTACCTTATGTATAAACTATATAAAATAATCGTGTTTTGAAATAAATTATTTTACAATAAAAATCACATTTTTATGATATATATGAACTGTTAAAAATAAAATTCGTGTGTTGAAATAAAATTCATGTGTTGAAATAAATAGCTGTTGGATAAAAATATTGTTTTTATCAAATATGTGAAATGAATATGGTTTTGAAATTGAAAAATGAATTACATTTATATATATATATATATACAATTGAAATAAATCGAATAACGAAGCTGCAGTTCGTGTTTTGAAATCATGATTTCAAACAATTAGTGGGCGAGATTCGACCATCGGATTTTCCCGAAATCGCAACCGTTGGGTTCGCTTTGGAAATATCTTTCCAACGACACCAACTTTGTGAAGATCCAACGGTTGAATTGTCTGGAATGTTTAATTCAAATCTGAAGAAAAATAGCGCCAGAATCGATTATATTTATATATATATAAAAAAAACATAATTAAATTAAATCGAATAACGACGCTGCAGTTCGTATTTTGAAATCGTAAATTCAAACGATTGTACCAGGAGATCCGACCGTCGGATTTATCCAAAACTGAAACCGTTGGATTCGTTTTGAAAAGATCTTTCTAAGATATAAAATTTGTGAAGATCCAATGGTTAGATTTTCAGATATGTGTACATCAAATCTAGAGGAAAACAGCGCCACGGCCCGTTATGGCCTGAAGCGTCGTTTGAATGAATTGGCTATTTTTAAATGAAAAAAAAATAGCGATAAATAGTTATAAAATATTATAAATTATATGGAATGGAAATAAACTGAATTTACCCTGTTTATTGGATATTTGATGGCTGAATGTGTTTGGCGTGAAAATTGCAATTAAGAACAGAATTATTGATGTCGAATAATTTAACCATTGAAATAAATTGATTTAAATTCTAAATATAAATGAATTATTTGAAAAGGCTGAGTTAAATCTCATTTCAAATAATGGATCGGCAATATGAAGTCGATGATGAAGACGGTGGTTGAAGACCGGAGATCTTCGTCTCGGTTGGATGATAACTGATGTCTTGATTGGGAGGCATCCCGAAATATAGATAATAAGTGGTGATCGTCCAGACGTACTTGGAGATCGATGGATATGCGAGGTATATGGTGCCTCCGATTTCGTTCAGACCCAGAACGAACTAGTAAATGGACTATGGTCTGACATTGGATTTTGTTCTGTGCTGATTGATCTCTATTAAATATATATCTGTTTGGCGGCGGAGAATTTATTCTCTTGCTTAACGCCATTCTCTGAGACGTACGAGCTCAGTGGTTATATATCGATAGAAATCAGTCGCATGGAGTGAATTGCCTTTGTGGCATGCCTAGGTGGCAGATGATCAAGGCTTCTGTTGAAAAGCAAAGTCTTGTGGTTGATGATCAAAGCACTGCCTGTGTGGCATAGCTTTGTGTATAACATGGATTTGCGAGCCTCACACCCCCGGTATGAACCAGAAACGGGAGAGGACCTCAGGGAGGACATGTGTTTCCTTCTAGCTAGGGTGGTGTCAGTGACCTACCAGCCCTGACATCTATATTATTTTCACCTGTGTGGTTGTTGCTGTCGCGAGGCGCCTCGGATATATCGATGACTGTGTGGAGCCGATGGAGTCATTTGGCTCATTGACGCCCCAAAGGGCGGGGAAATGCAGTGTTCAGGCATTTTAATGCACATCGGTGGACTGTCCCTGACGATCCAAGGGTAACTCGAGCTCTGATCCTGAGACACAGGCTAGAGCGTCTCGAATTCGGTAAGGACTATCTTTTGCCTTGGTTCATGATGGGAATCCAATTTCCAAATACGACACCGTGTGGTTTTGATTATATACCTATATATGGCGACATAGTGGTATGGGGCATTAATGTCGTCTATGATTAACACTTATGATTTGAAATTGTTTTTGAAACATATAAACACTAGTAATAATATCAAATGCTTTTGTTTTATTCGTATCAAGCATATTTTGGCCACTATAAGGTAAAATCTCTATCCTCCGGTTTGCATTGCATTGTGTGATGGGAACTGAGTCTTATAACGGCTTCATTTTTATAAAAAGTATTGCGATGTTTAAAAGATTTACTTGCTTTAAAAGCACTGACAATCACTGGAGTAAACCCGTTCCACAAAAGTGGCATGGTCCTATGATTTGCCTTGTTATTATTGATTAACCAGTTAAGTAAATTTCTCATACCAGTCCCATGAATGACTCGTAGTTTTTTCACTTGCAAACTCGAGTGCCCCTCTTTCTACACGGGCAGCCTTGTATTCAGGTTTTAGCAGGCTCTTTCTGGATAGCTGGAGCTGAAGATGGATTCTATCATTTATCTCTTTTTATGTTGTTCAGCTCCTATTGTACATATTATGTTTTGTTTTTCCGCTGTAGACGTTTATGTATAGCTGAACTGTATTGTGTACTAAGTATGATCCTGTATACTATGTAACTCTGATGATTATGTTTATCCAGTGTATTATTTGTACATTATCTGGTGTATTTATTTAGTTCTGTTATGCTATTATCTGTTTATGTGTTATATTCCATAGATTACCCTTGCCACCATCGTACCGGGTTTTGGGGACGTCACAGTCTCTTATCAAAAGGAATTCCTTTAGAACTTGTTTTTACAGAAAAGAGCGAAAACCGAAAAATTTGAAAATAGTCGGAAGGAAATGGGTAGAAAAATGGAAAAATTTCCAGCCCTAGACACACATAAGGCACTAGATCGGTTCAAACACTTATATATTGCATGTAAATGTGTGTGCATTTTCAGTTTTCAATGGATGAAAATGGTTGAATCACCACATAGATGTTGCATTTTGGGTGAATGGTTGTGCACACATATAGAACCTATATATATCATTAGGATTCTTTTGCATACATATTGGATGCGTGGCACAAGACATATATTGCATTAAGAAGGTCAACTGAATCAGTCGACCACCAGATTTTTTTGCATCAGTGTAAGGACATATCCACACACTTTTGCATATGTTCATACAAACATTAGAAAATTCTTAAGGACAATGGATGCCTAGATGATGGATGAGTAGATGGTTGTGATTGGTTGTTAGGATATTAACATTCTTATTAACTTAGAGATTTCGGGAACGAAATCCTTTTAGTAGGGGAGAATGTGACACCCTAAAATTTTAATACACTATAATCATGCTTTAAGATAATAAATTGGGTGTAACTTAATTAGATACCCAGAATTAAGTGAAATCGGCATTAACGTTGCGTTCGTTTCAGAGTTCGGGTTCAGATAGATACCAAGTTTGCGTAAAACGGACAACGTATGAAGAAGTTATGAGCATTAGAAGTTTGTATACACACAAGGGTGTTATACATATAATTCAAATAAATTTAAACCGAGTCACCAACGCAGGAAATGACACCCAGGTCAACCCACAATGGGCCTGGGTCGACCTAAGTTAGTGGGTCGACCTATAGGTCGACTATAGGGTCGACCGAAGGGCCGGTGGGTGGACCTATGGGTCGACCCACCCAAATCCGGGGAAAATTCAGAAGTGCGAAGTCAGACTGTTTTGTGGCCAGATTCTTATTGACTCAGCGATACATGTACGGTATGGATTAAAAACCTAGATCTACAACTATGTGAGTTTACTATGATTATTCAGATTTCTTCTAAGTTAAAGTTAAATAGATATAATAGTTGCTGTATTAACCTAAAGAAAAAGAACAATGACAGTAAATATCTTTGGATTTGAAAGCAACAATGTTTAGAAATAGTATTCTTATAAGTTCTTTGTTGTCAATTGCCTATTCGTTTTCAGTTAATTAGCTTGCACATACATCTCTTCCTTATCACCTTTTTTCCTATTGTTTGTCTTATTTACATATTATATGCCTTTTTGAAAAGTTTGGAATAATGTTAAAAAGGGAAAATTGGGCATATTAGAATCTACACTGTGTAAAAAAGGATTATTAGAAAGAGGAAGAACATGTAAATATGAGTAGGCAAAACTTAATTTTATATTAAGTAGGAATTTCATTTCTAAACATGTAACTGATATTAATATAATGTTGAACAAGATGGTATTTTGACGTTGATGTGTGAACATAACCTGTAGCCATATTAATACGACATTGATTTGACGAATGTTTGGCATTAATTTGTAGACATATTAATATGACATTGATTGGGTGGACGTTTACTTGGCATAAATTTGTAGATACGTCAATAAGGCATTTATTTGAAAACATGTAATCAGCATTAGTCTGAATATGTTAATTTGAAAGGACATGTTAGTATCAAAAGGAATATGTAATATAGGGAATATGTCATATTAATTAGCACTAAAGAGGTACTTATTAGTTTGAGAAAACATATCAATTTGGGAAAACATGCAATCGAACGTTTATATTTATTTCATGGTAAGTAACGGTACTAAGACACAAAGGTAAGTTTATCTTATGGTAGAGGTCTGCCCGGAACCACCCGGCAAATCCAACACCCACAAGTAGTCAAGTTAATGTGACAAGTCTGGTGCTTGGACATATATATAAATATATGTGTATAACGGGAAATAAATAAATGGCATTAATTGTAATGAATGGATGTTACAACATAATAAGAATTGGAATGAACAGGGGTTGATAATAACCTATTATAACTAATTTAGGAACATTCATGTTAATTTAATGTCTATGTTTATTTCATGATAAATAATGTTCATTTAATGTTAATTTGGATAGTTATGCTTATTTGATGTTAATGTTCATTTACCTTCCTTTTCCATGTTTCTATGTTTTAGATTATATGCCTATGTGATTTGATTCTATTCTTCTTCCTCAGTCTTCCATTTTTATTTTATGGTAAGACTAGGCCTTTAGAAGCCAAGGCTATACCCGATTTGAGTGTGCGTATAATTGGGGAAATAATTAAAGACATAAAAAGAGGAATACAGACATGTTATTAAACTGGGATTGTTTAGCTATAAATTTAGGAAAAGGGACAATATACACATGTTTAGACTTGTTGTAAACCGATAAAATGGGGTAATGTGTATATACTTGCGGCAAATGGATAATATGCATAAGCCTGTGTATGTTGTAAATTGGGCACATAGTTGATGAATAATATGTATAAGCCTGTATATGTTGTAAATTGGGAACATAGTTGATGAATATTATGCATAGTTATTGGACATGTTAAATTAGACTTAATACAAATATTAAGTAATGAACATGTTATGAAAATGTAAGTACCAGATGTAAGTTAAGTAAACTAGATTACTGTAATCGATATGTGCATCTGGGCAGGTGCTTTTTTGGGGAAGGGTTGTACACCGATAATGTTTAGATAAATGTCATTTTACAAACTACTTATTAATGAACTTAAACCAACTATGTTACACCTGCTAATCAATAAGCTAAGAGGTCCCAAGTCTAGTTGTTGTATCAGGTTGTCAGGACTCTTAATTCCTTGGTACACGGGGACACAAGTCTAGGGTTGGCTTGTGTTAGGCTGTATGGAATCCATATCAGTCAGTATCCCTGTTGGTATCATGGTATGTACCCTGCACTATGTAGGGTAAGGGTACGCTTTACTGAATTGGTTATAAGAGATTTAAGGTTTTGGGGATATTAGGGGCGCGTTTCCGATGGAGTCATGAGCGTGTGTGGATCCAGCTATGGGACCTAAGACGTCAAAACACCTATGGATATTTGTGTGTTCTATTAGTTGTTGGGTTAGGGACTGATACACTCTACTGCCGGGGATGACACAGGATATTCAGGTAATAGGGAGCCTATCGCATGGGTAATGTAATAACCCGGATTTTCTGAACTTGAATAATTAAATTGTTTAAATATGAATGTATTAAATTAGAAGTTAAATAACTTAAATTTGGAAAATACGAGTTATTTAAAGTAACTGAATCGAATCTGAAATTTAATTTGGAAATAAATTTATTTCGAAGCTTATGGAAAAATCTATTTTGAACAGACACGATAATATTAATTTATTATTGAAGAATTGCAATGTTTTGAAATCGATTAAATATTAATTTGATCTTAAAAACACATAAAAATAATATTTTTGCAAATGATATCAGAAATCGATGAAATTAGTTTTATTGAGTCCGGAATATTGTAATGTAGTGGATTGTCAATTTTCGTGATGATCGGACGAAGCATGTGATCGTGAGAGCTTAAAATGCCTGGCGGAATATAATAGAATATCATATATAAAATATCTAGATTTTTATTTACTTATAAATACCCCTCTTTGAAAATCGTAAGACCTAAATTTCCAACTTCTGTAAATCAAAATAAAAGAGGACGCTATCTTCTAAATACTTCAATCAATTAAATCCATCTCAAATCTCGATGAAATCCGGCATCGTTTGATTCATTGGAACCATATAAATAACAACTTCAATCCTGTAGTATTAGATTCTTGTGTGATGGAAATATCGGAGTTCGACATTTTGACTAGCGATGTCTAGGGTTGCGGTTCGTCGAAGATGTGAGGGGAGATAGGAAACAAGGTCAGTGGCATGGCGCTCATGGTCAGAAGAGAAGAAAGTTGGCATAGTTTTGTGGAAATCAGAGAACAAACAAGTCACACCATTTGCTGTAGCCGAGAATTCGAGGCTACAGGTCGCGACTTGGGGGAGTATGCCGAAGGAAGGTTGGTGGTGACGGGCAGGTGCAGATTCAGGTGGCAAGTGGACTGGGGATAGTCGCGGTGGTCCTTGGTGGTCAGAGTGACGTGAAGTGGTGGTCAAGGGTGGGTCAACACTAAAGTGGTTTTAAAGGAACAGGGGACGGATTTTGAAGGAGTTAATCGAATTGAAATTTTTGGTGCTAGGCAAGTCGAGATTGAGAAGAGGGACGCGATGGCATTGTCGGTTTGCAGAATGGTCGAGGGAAGTTCGGTGTCAATGGGAATGGTGCATGTTGGTGCACTTGAGATGGAGCGGATTTTTAGAATTGGGGAAAAGTGGGGTGTTGTACACATGATTTAGGGGTGAGAGTTTTAATTTAACTAAATGATTGAATTAATTGTATGTGAAGCACGTGTTAACTTGTAAAATCAATATCTTGCTCGTACGAGGTCGGATTAACGAACCAGCCGTTGCTTTGGGTTTGTATCGCTGAGCACTACGCGTACGCAGTAGATTGGAATCATTCTGGAGGGTTTGGACTTTTGTCTAATTTCAAACGGCTGTTTGGAATTAGATAAAATAGCGCGTAATCGACGATTGGAATGGATTGTGAGTTTAACTCACGTTTTTGCTATACTATTGTATCGTATAATAGTATTGACTGTTATTAAACTATATTAAATATATACGTGTTGATATATGAACTGTGATGCAGGGGGACAGGTTGGAGGAATCCAACAGGATTCCTCAATATTACTTTTTTCGTATTTATATTCATATGTTGTATTATGAATTGATTGTGTGTTAAACCTGACTGTGGACCCTATTGATTATATAATGTTGTTATATGTGAAATTATCGTGAAGTAAATATATTACTTTGTATAATATATTGAGTTTGTCTATTTCACACAAATTGGTGTGTTTGGCATAACATAGCTGAATTGGGAAATTATACGAATAGGAACGGGAATGGGGAAGCTAGAAGTGAATGGTTTTATAAGATTTGGAAATGATTTCGAATTATAACACATCTGTTATAATCAATGGTTTAGAAATCCCCGATACTTCACTGTATTGGAATATTTATCGATATTTACATCTTTGAAGGACTATTTTAAAAGATGTGGATAAATATAGAAATGGTTTTGGGTTTGTTGTGACAATGTGTTATTTACACTCGTCTTTAACCCACTCAGATTTATCATTGAAGCAAAATATAATTGAATCTTTAAACGAACGTTTAAAGATAATTATACTAAAGGAACAACTCTGGGTTTGTTGTAAATGGTGTTTTAGCAACAATTGTTTTTAAATCCTTGGAATATTGTTAAACTGGAAATACACTGTTTAACGAGTTTGAATATACATAGATCGTTAATAACTAAGTTTAAAGATAGAAACAAGTATAGGAATCTTTCAGGATAAAGATAGTGAATAAAATGTTTAACTTATAAAAGATAAGAGGTTGTTTATTAAATAATGGCTTAACCTCTTTGATTATATTTTAAGAAATCTTAGAAATGGATTATGGGAATATTTATGCCAGAGGGATAAGTATATGAATACATTTTGATGTATTGAAGTTAGAAAGGAAATCTTGAAAATGAATTGTGTTTATACTTATAACGGAGGGATAAGTATATTAATACTTTTTAGATATTAAGGCTATAAAGGAATAAGGAATTCATAGAATATATACGTATGTCTTTTATATGTATAAGTTGAATATATACGCTAATATATAAAAGAATATTAATCGAGTATAAGTTATTGATTAATAAGCGAAGTAGTATTTGACAAATGTGTTTTACTAGTTAAAAAGGAGTTTTACTAATAACATAAGTTTTAATTAATGAAAGATTAATTAAATGAGAAAGGGATTAAAAGACGTTTATATGAGTTAACCATGCTTCAACTGTTTATCATGCTTTGCGATCGTGATAGTGCCTTGATTGTTTATTCATTATTATGGAAATCAAGCGAGGCTTTTTTCCATATACAATCGTCTATTGTATGAATTGTAATCGGTTTCAACTATAGAACTTGACCTTAAATCTAGCGGCTAGCTTTGAGGAGATTGGGATCGGTAAGTGTTGTACTTATCGAAAACCACTTCAAAACTAGTATACGGGTTCTGTGTTTTGGAAGCGATTGTGAAGTGAAGGCTATGCGATTCGAGATCTGCTGAGATGCTCGATTACATATAGTGATTCTAAGATTTGTGAAGGAATCTATGTGTGATTCCAAATTCTAGTGATGTATTGGAATCCCCATGTGATTCCAAGATCTGTGAAGGAATCCATGTGTGATTCCAAGATCTATTGAGCTGCGGGATTCCATCTAGGAGTTCTTGTTCTGTTCGAGTGATCAAGACTCGTGTGAAAGATGCCGAACGAAACCTCGACATCGTAAATGGCTAAAAACAGAGTAGGAGCACAATCTGGGGTTTTGCTGACTTATGGCAGGATATATCGACTCCATATCTAGTGTATGCTTATTACCAAATCATGCGGGAACTCCACGAAGTTGCATGCGGGAGTTGGGCATATTTGGTTCCACGTGTTGTACACCGGTGTTTCGTGCGTGGGCCAGTTGTGTTTACCTTGTGGTATATTGTATCTAGAGATATACAACACTTAGAGGTACTTTCTGACCCTTGTGCATGGAGTTCGGATCTGTATTGAGAGATCTCCGAAGTAAAATCCAATATGTGAATGTGCCTTATCGGTTTTGTTTGTACACTTAATAGTTGTCAAATGTAACCAATGTAACCATTCCTTCTATGTGAATTTATTTATATTCTATACCCTATACATTATCTATTTACAACTATACTTCTCCTAATAAATGGTTGTATGTTATTGAGGGGATAACCATTACGGATATGCGTACGACCTCAAATTGTATCAATATGTGTTACTTAAATGTTAAGTTATCTCATGCGGTTGCTAACCTGATCCAGGTGTTATTTTATAATGCTTGGGTCAGACCGAGTATATTTTCAGATCAGATTTGGACTGCTTTAGATCTTCAGAAGAGTAGTTGGTGACGAGATATATACTCGTATTCTTTTATTTTATCCCTCTATGTATGTTATTGTATGTATCAACAATTGCAAGGACATGTTGTTATAACTGTTCAGGCTCATTCATTGTGTACTCTAATTGATGTATGTATATTTTAAATTTTTTTTGCTTTTTGTAAAAGAGAACTGCTATTATTATAGATTATTCGTTCCATTGAGATTTTTTTTCTGTATACTCTTTCTTCTATTCTTCGATCTTCTTCCTTTTCACCTAACTATCAGACTTTACGGTACTTGATCTGAGATACATGAATACAAAGGATGTATTAGTATTGATTTTCGAGAGACAAAAACTCTGGTCATTACATTTGGCATCAGTGCTTAGGTTTAGCGAACACCTAGGCTTGTATGGGGTTATTACTCACTAGAGATAGGGTTAGTAATACCCTAGATTGAGTTCTGAGAGTATATATATTATATATATATGAGCGCGTACTTGTTAATGAATACAAAATATTTTTTATTGGGTGGTTTGATTTGTTAAGTCTGAATTCTGGTTCTTGATCAATCGACTGATCGTCGTTTTGGTATAGACTCTGAAACATTCGAACAAGTCATTTGATTCGATATTGTTTTCGAATTTGGTACATGAAATTAGTTACCAAGCATTTATATATTATATATATATAAAAGTTTTCATAACTAAATTAGTTATATGGATGAGTTGTTTGTTAAGGAATGATGATATAAAATTATTATCATTCGTTGGTTGATTGGTCATGGTCACTTAGGAGCGTTGACTATCATTGGTTGATTTGAAGTTGTGCCTAACCAGTCTATGAGTGTCGACTACTGTGTGTGGATAAGAATAATTTAATCCATTTGCTTGCATGGGACGGGTGGATTTGTAATCTGGGAACATTGCAAACGAACTCCTTGTGAATTCAGTTTCACGATTTGACTGTAAGGCGTTTGAGGATGATGTATGGTAAATATTCAATCTGAATGTGAATTGTTTAAAATGAATTTAAGCAAGAAATATGCAAGTGAAATTTATAAACGAGATTTAAAAATATGAGATGGTTTATATTTGGAAATCGAAGAGTTTGAAATTCCGGTTAGTTTGAAATGATTTTCAAAGATTAAAAGAAATTGGCATTATTTAGAAGTTTTTATGAGAATAAAAGGATTTTAAAAGATTAGAAAAGCATTGATCTTGCTTTGGTCGCTGGAAAATAATGTTGATGATGATTGCAGCATCATCGAGATTCATTTTGTAGTTTCTAAGTAAGAACTTGCTGCGATGGATGATAGTTTGTATTTGAATAGATTTATGTTTTGAATCCAGAGTATTTGAAGTATAAAACCCGGAAGTTCAATTCTGAAATTTTCAATTAAATTGTATATGGTTGCATATATTTTATATATGGGAGTTATGTAATTTTGCATCTTGGTTGATTTGATGTTTGGTAGATTTCATCTATTAATGGAATGGAATGTTCGATGATTTTGGATAGTCGATATTTCCAAGTGAATTTAGATGTTTAACCCGTTTATGAGAAAACACAAGAGAATAGGTTTATAAGTTTATAACCTTACGAAGTTTAATCGAATTAATTAAATTTAATTAAAACGAGCTTATCGCATAGCGACAAATCGTGATTTTCCGAATTGAAGTTTAAATGAATGTAAAGAATTTGATATAAGTCGGAATTCTTTGAAGCAAGAATTATTCGGAACTATTGGATTATAATTTTCTAATGGAAGAGAAAATTTATGATTTCATGTTGTAGATTTCGAGTTATGGCTAAATCAAATTTTCAAGGAAATCGCGGTTTGGTAGTTCGCGATTTAAAACTAAAATAGGAATGAAATCGAAGATTTAGAATATTGAATTTGAGAATCATTAAGTTTAAACTACTTTTGAAATTGTTGAACCAGTTTAGTTAAGCAAAATGAACATCTTTGTGTTTAAACTCTTAGCGAAGATTTGAGTATGTTGGAATTTGTGTTGAGTGTTGAATAGATTATAAATGTAAATAATCAGTTCAGTTTAATAAGAATTTCAATACGAAAGGACTATGGAAATATAATTATATAGATTATGGGAAGTAGTTCAAAAGTTAAGTAAGAAAAGTCCAATTTTGTTAGCATTCTTATTTAAGTAAGACAAATTGGTCATTTGTGTATACTTTTAAGTTATATAACGGTTAATAACTTGAAGTATTATGATATGATTCACAAAGGAATATTAGTATAGAAGAACATAATAAGTAGGAGAATGAAGTTGAATATAAGAATTTGAATATTTAGTGAACCAATTGGAAGGAATACGTAAGATTTACGTATGTTGTTTTATTTGCTTTGCGGTTTGATCCAGATTCGAGTGCATGATTTTGTGGCAGCTTATACCAATTAGGGTTGGTATTTTTCATTCGATTCTTAACGACGAAGTTAGATATAGGATTTTTGATTTGATTCTGTGATTCTCTATCATAGTATGGCTATGTAAGGAGAATGGCGGTTTCTAATCATGAAACCAGATCCGAATCCACACTAGAGTGATCGAGTGAGCGATACTAGTCTGGAAGTGAAATCATGTGACTGAGCGAGCTATCAAATTTGATATTGCGTACGAATGGATTATGTATATCGTACGAGCTTTGTAAATAATTCATGCTATGTTGTTGACTTGTTGAGAATTTGGGGATTGAATCCTTGAATTGTTGAGGTAGCGTGAATGATTGGTTAAGTGTTAACCTCAGGTGTTGAGCATAAGGTGGTTCTTGATAGATTGTTTATCATCCCTGTTGATGATGGGGTTACAGAACCTGATTAATCATTAGTTATGATAGTTGGTAATATGATACTGTTATATGATTGTTGCTTATGGATTCACACCATTATTACCAGTTGCATCATATTGGTTATTGCATAAGATTTCTATGTTGTTTATCACATTGTTGGAGTTATTATGTACTAGTCTATTTTCTTAACTCTCGTTTGGGTTATGTTAGTATACAGGTTTATGGGAATAAATGGTGCTAGTCGCTTTTTGATTTCATAAGTAGAGAATTGTTTGCTCGACAAATTGATACACATTTATGCTATTGATTCAGATTGATGGATTTTATGCCCCCTGAGATGGATAGTCTCTTCATGTCATTTGGGATTTTTCGGATCGAGCCGTACAAAGGAGGTGCTGGGAAATTTTTTGTATTTTTCGAGCGTTAGAAAATTTTAACAAGATTTCGGAAAATAAAATTTTGAAGTAAATTTAGTGGGTTTATTGACATTCGACATAACTTGTGATTTCAGGACGAAATCCTTTTAGGGGGGAAGAATGTAATGACGCGGATTTTCCAAAACTTGAATATTTAAATTATTTAAATATGAATGTGTTGAATTAAAAGTTAAATAACTTAAATTTGGAAAATATGAGTTACTTGATGTAACTGAATCGAATCTGGAATTGAATTTGGAATTAAATTGATTTCGAAGCTCATGGAAAATTCTATTTTGAATAGAGATGATAACATTAATTTATTATCGAAGAATTGCAGTGTTTTGAAATCGATTAAATATTAATTCTATTTAAAAAACTCGTAAAAATAATAATTTTGCAAAAAATTCCAGAAATCGACGAAAATAGTTTTATTGAGTCCGGAATATTGTAATGTAGTGGAGTGTCAATTTTCGTGGTGATCGGACGAAGAATGTGGTCATGAGAGCTTAAAATGCTCGACGGAATATAATGGAATATCATATATAAAATATCTAGATATTTATTTACATATAAATACCCCTCTTTGATAACCTTAAAACCTAAATTTCCAACTTTTATAAATCAAAATAAAAGAGGCTGGTATCTTCTAAATACTTCAATCAATTAAATCCATCTCAATTCTTGAGGAAATCTGGTATTGTTTGACTCATTGGAACCCCATAAACAAGAGCTTCAATCCTGTAGTCTTAGATTCTTGTGCGATGGAAATACCGGAGTTCGAAATTTTGACCAGCGATGTCTTGGGCTGTGGTTCGTCGTAGATGTGAGGGGAGATAGGAAACGAGGTCAGTGGCGTGGCGCTCATGGTCAGAAGAGAAGAAAATTGGCACAGTTTTGTGGAAATCAGGGAAAAAACAAGTCACACCACTTCCTTTAGCCAAGAATTCGAGGCTACAGGTCGCGACTTGGGGTAGTACGCCGGAGGAAGGGTGGTGGTGTTGGGCAGGTGCGAATTCAGGTGGCAAGTGGACTGGGGATAGCCGCAGTGCTCCTTGGTGGTCGGAGTGATGTGAAGCGGTGGCCAAGGGTGGGTCAACGCTGAAGTGGGTTTGAAGGAACAGGGGGCGGATTTTGAAGGAGTTGATTGAATTGTAATTTGTGGTGCTAGGCAAGTGGAGATTGAGTAGAGGGACGTGATGGCATCGTCGGTTTGCAGAATGGTCGAGGGGAGTTCGGTGTCAATGGGAATGGTGCACTGTTATGCACGTTGGTGCATTTGAGATGGAGCGGATTTTCAGAATTGGGGAAGAAGGGGGTCCTGTACACGTGATTTAGGGGTGAGAGTTTTAATTTAATTAAATGATTGAATTAATTGTATGCGAAGCACGTGTTAACTTATAAAATCAATATCTTGCTCATACGAGGTCGGATTGATGAACCATCAGTTGCGTTGAGTTTGTATGGCCGAGCATTACGCATACGCAGTAGATTGGGATCATTCTGGAGAGTCTGGGCTTTTGTCTAATTTCAAACGGTTGTTTGGAATTAGATAAAATAACGCGTAATCGACGATTGGAATGAATGGTGAGTTTAACTCACGTTTTTGCTATACTATTGTACTATATAATAGTATTGACTATTATTGAACTGTACTATATATATATATATGTGTTGATATATGAACTATGATGCAGGGGGATAGGTTGGAGAAATCCAACAGGATTCCTCAATATTATTGTTACCATATTTATATTCATGTGTTGTATTATGAATTGATTGTGTGTTAAACCTGACTATGGACCCCATTGATTATATAACGTTGTTATATGTGAAATTATCGTGAAGTAAATATACTATTTTATATAATATAATGAGCTTGTCTATTTCACACAAATTGGTGTGTTTGGCATAACGGGACTGAATTAGGAAATTATACGAATAGGAACGGGAATGGGGAAACTGGAAGTGAATGGTTTTATAAGATTTGGAAATGATTTCGAATTATAACACATCTGTTATAATCAATGGTTTAGAAATCCCCAGTATTTCACTGTATTGAATATTTATCGATATTTACATCTTTAAAGGACTATTTTAAAAGATGTGGATAAATATAGAAATGGTTTTGGGTTTGTCGTGACAATGTGTTATTTACATTCGTCTTTAACCCACTCAGATTTATCATTGAAGAAATATATAACTGAATCTTTATATGAACGTTTAAAGATAATTATGTTAAAGGAATAGCTCTGGGTTTGTTGTAAACGATGTTTTAGCAACATTTGTTTTTAAACCCTTGGAATATAGTTAAACTAGAAATATATTGTTTAACGAGTTTAAATATACTTAGATCGTTAATAACTGATTTTAGTGTTAGAAACAGGTATAGGAATCTTTCAGGATAAAGATAGTGAATAAAATGTTTAACTTATAAAAGATAAGAGGTAGTTTATTAAACAATGGTTTAAACCTCTTTGATTATATTTTAAGAAATCTTATAAATGAATTATGGATATACTTATACCAGAGGGATAAGTATATGAATACCTTTTGATGTATTGAAGTTAGAAAGGAAGTCTTGAAAATGAATTTTTTTATACTTATACCAGAGGGATAAGTATATTAATAATTTTTAGGTATTAAGGCTATGAAGGAATAAGATAAATATGTCTTTTATATGTATAAGTTGAAATATACACTAGTATATAAAGGAATATTAATCAAGTATGAGTTATTGATTAATAAGCAAAGCAGTAATTGACAAATGAGTTTTATTTGTTAAAAAGGAGTTTTACTAATAACAGAAGTTTCAATTAATGAAAGACTAATTAAATGAGAGAGGGATTGAAAGACGTTTATATGAGTTAACTGTGCTTCAACTGTTTATCATGCTTCGTGATCGTGATAGTGCCTTGAATGTTTATTCATTGTTATGGAAATTAAGCAAGGCTATGTTCTATATACAACCTTCTATTGTATGTATTGTAGTCGGTTTCGACTATAGATCTTGACCTTAAATCTAGCGATTGGTTTTGAGGAGATCGGGATCGGTAAGTGTTCTACTTATCGAAAACCACTTCAAAACTAGTATATGGGTTCTATGTTCTGGAAGCGGTTGAAGTGAAGGCTATGTGGCGATTCGAGATCTGTTGAGATGCTCGAACACATATAGTGGTTCTAAGATCTATGAAGGAATCTATGTGCGATTACAAGATCTAGTGATGTATTGGAATCCAGTGTGATTCCGAGATCTGTGAAGGAATTCATGTGTGATTCCACGATCTATTGAGATGCAAGATTCCATCAAGGAGTTCTTGTTCTGTTCGAGTGATAAAGACTCGTGTGAAAGATGCCGAACGGAACCTCGACATCAGAAATGACTAAAAACAGAGTAGGAGCACAATCCGAGGCTTTGCTGACCTATGGAAGGAAGTATCGACTCTATATCTAGTGTATGCTTATTATCAAATTGTGCGGGAGCTCCTCGAAGTTGCGCGCGGGAGTTGGTATATTTGGTTCCACGTGGTGCACACTGGTATGTCGTGCGTAGGACAGTTGTGTTTACTTTATGGTATATTGTATCTAGAGATATATGATGCTCTTAGGTACTTTATGACCCTTGTGCAAGGAGTTCGGATCTATAATGAGAGATCTTTGACGGAAAATCCAATATGCGAACTTGTCTTATCGGTTTTGTTTGTACACTTAATAGTTGTCGAATGTAACCAATGTAACAATTCCTTCTATGTGAATTTATTTATATTCTACACCCTAGACATTATCTATTTACGACTATACTTCTCCTAATAAATGGTTGGATGATATTGAGGGGATAACTGTTACGGATATGCGTACAGCCTCAGATTGTATCGATATGTGTTACTTAAATGTTGAGTTATCTTACGTGGTTGTTAGCCTGACCCGGGTGTTGTTTTGCGATAATGGTTGGATCAGACCGAGTATATTTTCAGATCGGATTTGGACTGCTTTAGATCTTTATAAGAGGAGTTGGTGACGAGAAGTATACTCGTGTTCTTTTATTTTATCCCACTGTGTATGTTATTCTATGTATCAGCAATTGCAAGGACATGTTGTTATAACTGTTCAGGCTGATTCATTGTCTACCCTGATTGGTGTATGTATATTTTAAAGTTTTTCCGCTTTTTGTAAAAGAGCACTGTTATTATTATAGATTATTCGTTCCGTTGTGAGATTCTGTTCTGTATACTCTTTCTTCTATTCTTCTATCTTCTTTCTTTTCCCCTAACTATCAGACTTTATGGTACTTGATTTGAGATACATGAATATAGAGGACGTATTAGTATTGATTTTCGAGAGCCAAGAACTCGGCTCGTTACAGGTAGTAATTAGGGTAACACATAATTCTGTTCCTGTTATGTAATTAGGGAAAACCTAATCCTGTTCATGTTATGTAATTAGACTAACACTTAATCCTGATATTCTTGTAGAAGTGCAAAATAGTCAATCTGCCCGATCTGATTTCTGGTATTATTGTTATCATCATTGTATGTTTCTAAGAATAAGTCAGTCCTTGTTAGCAGTTCTTATCAGCTGTTGTTCACCTTTATACATGTGTAGACACTTATCCTTTTATTTTACTAGAACCACTGATTATCTGTTTGACTTAACTTAGTAAGTCGGGCTGTTAATCCTAGCAACTCACCAAGCTTTATTTCTGGCCTATTTCCTTTCTCTTTCTTTCCCCAGGCTTATCGGGAGAAAGTGTATAGCTCTGATTTCTTTGTTAGCATTGTCTTGATGAGGTTTACAAGTTGGATTTCTGCTTATTCTCTTTCCAAGGTTAGGTTGTATCTTTTTGGCTATATTTGGGGATAATATTTATTTTACTCTGGTGTTGTTTTTGATTGAGGTTTTTGAGACATGGTCGCTGTAACAGCTTGATTAAATGAAACAAAGGTGGCTTTTTATTTTATGAAATGAAAGTCTTCGTCCGCTGTAAATTTATTTTTTATGCCTTTTGATGTAACGTCCCGGATTCCGCCCGACCCCAACCGATCGCAAGATCGATCAAGACCGTTCAAAACCCGCGTACGTTAACTTTAGGCATACAACACATCAGAACAACAACACAGACTTTTATAACATCAATAATAAATGTTACATCAGAGTACATAATATATCAGAGTACATCAATAAATAATACAGCGGAAGATACATTTACAATAAATTAAATACATTGCAGCGGAACTAATCTCGGCGGAAGGCCATCAGTAACTGGACCCAGCTTCAGACTTCAATCCAGGATCCTGCTTAACTATATCTGCAAAAAGCTACTCAACTGCCCGTGTGTAAAGAGGGCACCCGAGTTTGCAAAGTGAAACAAACTACAGGTCAGTCGTGGGACTGGTGTGAGAATTCTATACTTAACTTATCTAATAAGTAGGCTAATCACAGGACCACGCCGCTAACGCGGAACGGGTTTACTCCATTGGATTGCCAGTGCATAATTAAAGTAAATCGTTAAACCACGCAATGTTTTTTTTTTTAAAAATGAAACCATTATAAGACCCAGGTCCCATCACATAATGCAACGCACACCAGAGGATAGGGTTTTACCTTATAATGGTCAAAAGATGCTTGGTACGTAAAACGATATTATTATTAGTGTGTATATATATATTTAAAACATTCAAATATAATATCAATCCTAGACGACATAGGTACCATATACTATGTCGCCGTACTAGTTCTACAATCAAAACCGCAAGGGCGTATTGGGAATTGGGTTTCCATCATGAGTCGAGGCTAGGGGAAAGCTCCTCTCCGATTCGAGACACTCTAGCAAATGCCTCAGGATCCCCCGCAGTGAACCCTTGGATCTTCAGGGCCGGTCCCCGCCTATCGGCAGTGGATTAATTATGCCTGAACACACGCTTCCCGGTTCCTTTGAACCTATAATATGACCACTATCGGCCTATAAAAATCCGAGGCGCCTCAAAATCCATCATCCACATAAGTAAAATGTCAGGGCTGGTAGGTCACTGACACCACTCTAGCTAGAAAGAAACGTGTGCACTCCCTGCAGTCCTAATCCCGTTTTTGACTCATACCGGGGTGTGAGGCTCGCGAAGTCACGATATACACAAAGCTATGCCGTAATAGGCTATGCTTTGATCATCCCACAAGGCCCTGCTTTTCAACAAAATCCTTGATCAATTTGCATCTTGGCGTGCCACATTGTCAGACCGTACCATATTATTGATCATCTACCAATATATATATATATATATATATATATATATATATATATATAAAACCTCTAAGCTCATACGTCTTAGAGAAGGGTGATAAATAAAGAATAAATTCTTCACCACCAAACAGAAATATATAATCGGTAGCGTTCAACAAATACAGTAGACAGGAATACAATGTCAGACACGCAATCCATTTACAAGTCCACTCTGGGTCTGAGCGAAACATCGTGTCCGTTGATCTCCAAATGCGTTTGGACGATCATCACCAAATACCTTGCCTTGGAAGGCCAATCCCAATTCAAGATACCAGTCATCATCATCCCAACGATGTGAAGACCTTCGATCTTCAATCACTGTCTTTGTCTTCGACTCTTGATCGTCGTGATGATTATTCAGAATGGGTTAAACCCGATCTTTCTGAATAACTCGCGTATTTTAAAAACATGTGTTAATAAAATTCAACCAATGTCTCATTCCAATTCTGAATATTCTTTAAATAAAATAATCAAATTCTTAAGGAAAATTCCCATTAATTTTATCAAAGATAAATCTTTTTAATTTAATCTTCAATCTTTATTTATCCATATTAAACCAAATTATGGTTTATCCAATCTAATCGGAATTTATGCCTTATCGAAATAATTATAAATTAATTAATCCCCATCCCGATCTTTTATCCCAATTGGTTCAGGTAAACTTAATTTCCATTATCCATTTAAATCTAATTAAAGATTTAATTAACGCATGGAGTTAAACTGGTGGAACTCCATTTTCGATCCTTAGTTCAGTAATTTTATTTACTTAATTCCTCTCCAATCTAATTAAAGTTTTAATTAAAACCTTATTTCGTTTTAACCTTCCAAAGTCATTATTAAATAATTAATCAAAAATTAGGAAATTAATCCCCTCATAAATCCGGGTTAAAGAATAAATGTTATTTAAAACATAATTCACGATAAACCCAAATTCAAGTTTCATTGTAAATCCGCGGTTAAAACCATTTTTAATTCCTTTTATTTGTTTTAAAATAAATAATCCATTTATTCTGATCAAAATATCATTTCTCATATTAAAATATTATTTTCAAAATATTAATTTTGAAATTAACTCTTTTAATATTCATTATAAAATGGATAATATAAGTTAATAAACTTATTCAGGTTAAAATGATGTTTCTATTTAAAATGGATTAAATAATCCAATTCGTTATATTATCCATTTATGTTTTATAATGGGCCAGACTTCTCACATTAGGCCTACAACTTGTGGATGCTGGACATGCCGGTTGGTTCCGGGCAGACATATTCCACAGTTGGGCTTAACCTTGGGTCAAAACCCAATTTGTATTCGTGTACTTGGACCTCTCACATTAGGCCCAACATTTATGGCTGCTGGATATGCCGGTTGGTTCCGGACAGACTTCCGCCATAAACGTGACCTAACCTCGTGTCCAAGAACAATTATAATTATAATTATTTTCTAAAAATATTATTTTTAAAAAAAACTAACTTCTAAAATATCATATGTTCCAAAGTATAACTTTACATTGAAATATTCTTTATATTGCCTTTCCAATTTTTCAATAAATATTGACCTTTCCCTATTATTATAATATTATAATAATAATTACTTTAAAAATGGTTTTTAATTACGATATCAAAACCTACCATTCCAACATTAAACATAATCTTTTCCAATCAATCCATTTATGTTAAATTTTGAAATCACGTCTTTTAAATTTAGTGTTAACATAAAAACGAAAGCTTTTCAATTCAAATCTTCTTGTTATATTTGGAATGTAATTTTACTACTTTAATATTTCATTAAAACTTTCTAAATAATAGAAATTTAGTTTCCTTAATTCAAGCATCAATTAATTCCATTAATTGAATAATAAATGAAAATTATTTCTTTCATTCAAAATTGGAATGAGACCCACACCATTTCCATATAATTCAATTATACGGATTTCATTCATTTATCTCATAACAATTATCAAACATCCATTAACAGCCAAAGTGCATTTCTAATTAACCACAAGGGTGACGTGTATTCAAATGTCAACCCCTGACCCGTGTGGGGTTTTCAACCAACACAAGTTCGAATAAAATAAACTGTGCTTCTGGACGATGTGTGAAAATTGATCGTCCAATCACATAAACAAGTCAGGTTACTTGTAAATGGCAGTGTGTACATGTGCTTAAATAGAAACATACATAACATACACAACTTGGCATGTTCACATATTTCAAGTTTCAACTATTCGATGTCAAGTTTTCATGTTGAACAAGATGATAATAACATGACACTTATGTTGCAACACATTTCTTTTAACTAATTTAAAATAAAAATAAAATCTTTTATTTCAAAAACAAAATCAAAACTTTAATTATTCAAAAATAAAGATCAAAACTTATATTAATCATTTCAAAATAAAGAACAAACTTTATTTATTTTAATCATTTCAAAATAAAGAACAAAACTTTATTAGTTTTAATCGTTTCAAAATAAAGAACAAAACTTTATTAGTTTTAATCGTTTCAAAATAAAGAACAAAACTTTATTAGTTTTAATCGTTTCAAAATAAAGAACTAAACTTTATTAGTTTTAATCGTTTCAAAATAAAGAACAAAACTTTATTAGTTTTAATCTTTATTGACAAAAACAAAGATTTAGGCTTTTATAATCAAAAACAAAGTTGTAATTTTTGTATTCGAAATCAAAGTTGTAATCTTTGCAAACAAAATCAAAGTTGTAATCTTTGTTAACAAAACCAAAGGTGTAACCTTTGTTAACAAAACTAAAGGTGTAATCTTTGTTAACAAAACCAAAGGTTCAATTTTTATAAAAAAAAAATAAAGTTTTAATCTTTATAAATAAAAATAAAGTTTCAAGCTTTATAAACAAAAACAAAGATTTAATCTTTTATAAACAAAAACAAAGATTGGTTCTTCATAAACAAAATCAAAGATTTGTTCTTTTGTAACCAAAACAAAATTTCATCCTTTATAATTAAAAACAAAGAATTGGTCTTTATGAATAAACGAAAAAAAAAGTTTCATCTTTATAAATAAACAAAAAGATTTCATGTTTTATAAATAAAACAAAGATTCATTTTATACAAACAAAAAAACAAAGATTCATTTTAATAAATCAAAAATAAAGATCGAATCTTTATTAATGTTATTCATTTCAAAATAAAAATCAAAACTTTGATTTGTAAATCACGATAAAAGATTAAACTTTATTTATAAATCAAAACAAAAGATTAAACTTTTTATTATAATATTTCTACTTGACATCGAATAACAATTCCCATAATCAATTCCAACACCAATCATACAACACGTCAATAACAATACAGGCCACAAACATTAATTTCCACCATACAACAATTTCAATCCATACAACATTCATTTTATATAATGGTAATATAATTAAATTAAATTAATTATATATATAAAAAAAGAATCTCACATTGATTTTTGTTGAAAATTTGACTGTCTCGGAATCAGCTTTGGTCTGCGCCATCGCGAAGCTCTCGGAAAGACGATTCCAATGCAACTGACGGTTCGTCAATCGGACCTCGTATGAGAGAGATATTGATTTTTAAAGTTTGCATAAATTGAATAATAAAATAATAAAATAAATAAAATAATAATATAATATACATCTTCTTCCCCATTGCACGTTACAGTAGAAACCCATCGGCCTCCAACTATTCTTCCGTGCGCACCACCCTAGAAGCGCCCAGGAGCCGATCAGAACCTTCCACCTCGAAGCCGGCGCCACCTCCTACCAGCGCCACCAATCCCATGGAGCTCGGCCCCCTCTACCACCCGCGAGACCCATCAAAACGCAGCCACTTCAGGTTGAGAATTCGCGAAATCCGTGAACCAAAACCCAATCTTAACTGTATGGATTCGAAGCTATCTGAATTCTCTTCGATTTGTTATATAATATGTTGAATTTCGTTGAGCGGATCAAAAGTTATTGAGGTTTGAAAATCGGACAATTCTGGCCATTGAACAGTAGGCGGCGGCTGGCCATGAATTAGGGTTTCGGATTTAATATTATTTTATTAATTAATCTCGAAAAATGTGCTTAAAAGGTGGATTTTCGGACTTTCTCTGATTTGGGCCTGCTTACTGTCGTTCTTAAGGTTTTGACACCTTCTGAACGCAATGGGATAGGTCCCGGGGCCCAATTCTGAAATCTGTATATATTTTATTTAAAATTGCATTAAAAATTAATTAATTAAATATTGACCGTACATTAAAATATGTCGGGGCCACATATGACCTCAGAAAATTCTAAAAAAAATATTTTTAGCTTTCTTATGACGATACGAATCCAACAAAATTATTTTCGTTGAATTCTGAGACTGTTTGAAAAATGGCTATTTTTAAGGCGTTTAAATTTAACTATAAATAGTCAAAACACATTTTCTCTCGCCACGCTCACATATTAATTCGAAAAATTCTGAAAATTGAAACCTAACAATAATTTGACATTCCGGTTCCAACAAAAGTGGTTTCGTCAAAAACGGAGGTCGTTTGAAAAATGACTATTTTCAAGGCCAATATATTTAATATTAAAAATACATTTTTAAACAAATAATTCCCGAAACTCAAAATATATAAGTGTTTACTTTTATCAATGCAGAAACGTCATTCTGAACTCAATGGAAGTGGTTTCGAGTCGAAATTCCTACATATGTGAAAAGTAGCCTTTTGGGCCATATATAATATATATATATTCTACAACGACATTTCTAAAAATTGAATTGGGCATAACTTTTGATTTCTGCTATGAAATTTCAATTTTTCAGATTCGTTAGAAAGATATTTTTAAATAGATTCTAATATTTTTGGTTTCACTAAAATCCGTTAAATTTTGCATCCTGTATGGTCAGTCAAAGTTCAAGTTTGACTTTTCAAACTACTGCGTTATTTCTAATTCCATTTATATTTAAATTAAATTTATTTTTTCCAACTTCGAATAAAATAAATTCCAGCCATTATTATTTAAAATAAATCACTTTATATTCCCAAAATTCATTAAAATTTTCTAAAATAAATTTTTTTAAATTGGTTCAGAATTTGCGGGTTGTTACAATCTCCCCCACTTAAGATCTTTTCATCATCGAAAAGGGAATGAAGCTAAAGTTGTTTATTTAACTAATTCAATTTTCATTCTTTAATTGTTTAATCATTTTATTAGTTGAATTCATATTCACACAACACAATTATCAATCAATTAGTTGATTAAATTTTCAAAAATATATAACTTTAATATATTCAAAAATCATATTTTCTAAAATCGAACTATATATAATAACAAGTACGTTAATTATGAATTCTTCTTCACTCTGAGTCATTCTAGGGCGTTGCTAACCCCATCTCTAATGAGTATTCTCATTCTAGGATACTGTTGATCCTATCTCTAATGAGTATTCTTATTGGATATTTCTAATCCAACCTCTGATGAGTCTTCTGTTTAGTTCTAATGAATTGTACCCCAATGATTTGAGCTAACCTGGCTCTGATACCAGCTGTAACGACCCGGATTCCGCCCGACCCCAACCGATCGCAAGATCGATCAAGACCGTTCAAAACCCGCGTACGTTAACTTTGGGCATACAACACATCAGAACAACAACACAGACTTTTATAACATCAATAATAAATGTTACATCTGAGTACATAATATATCAGAGTACATCAATAAATAATACAGCGGAAGATACATTTACAATAAATTAAATACATTGCAGCGGAACTAATCTCGGCGGAAGGCCATCAGTAACTGGACCCAGCTTCAGACTTCAATCCAGGATCCTGCTTAACTATATCTGCAAAAAGGTACTCAACTGCCCGTGTGGAAAGAGGGCACCCGAGTTTGCAAAGTGAAACAAACTACAGGTCAGTCGTGGGACTGGTGTGAGAATTTTATACTTAACTTATCTAATAAGTAGGCTAATCACAGGACCACGCCGCTAACGCGGAACGAGTTTACTCCATTGGATTGCCAGTGCATAATTAAAGTAAATCGTTAAACCACGCAATGTTTTTTTTATAAAATGAAACCATTATAAGACCCAGGTCCCATCACATAATGCAACGCACACCAGAGGATAGGGTTTTACCTTATAATGGTCAAAAGATGCTTGGTACGTAAAAACGATATTATTATTAGTGTGTATATATATATTTAAAACATTCAAATATAATATCAATCCTAGACGACATAGGTACCATATACTATGTCGCCGTACTAGTTCTACAATCAAAACCGCAAGGGCGTATTGGGAATTGGGTTTCCATCATGAGTCGAGGCTAGGGGAAAGCTCCTCTCCGATTCGAGACACTCTAGCAAATGCCTCAGGATCCCCCGCAGTGAACCCTTGGATCTTCAGGGCCGGTCCCCGCCTATCGGCAGTGGATTAATTATGCCTGAACACACGCTTCCCGGTTCCTTTGAACCTATAATATGACCACTATCGGCCTATAAAAATCCGAGGCGCCTCAAAATCCATCATCCACATAAGTAAAATGTTAGGGCTAGTAGGTCATTGACACCACTCTAGCTAGAAAGAAACGTGTGCACTCCCTGCAGTCCTAATCCCGTTTTTGACTCATACCGGGGTGTGAGGCTCGCGAAGTCACGATATACACAAAGCTATGCCGTAATAGGCTATGCTTTGATCATCCCATAAGGCCCTGCTTTTCAACAAAATTCTTGATCAATTTGCATCTTGGCGTGCCACATTGTCAGACCGTACCATATTATTGATCATCTACCAATATATATATAACCTCTAAGCTCATACGTCTTAGAGAAGGGTGATAATTAAAGAATAAATTCTTCACCATCAAACAGAAATATATAATTAGTAGCGTTCAACCAATACAGTAGAAAGGAATACAATGTCAGACACGCAATCCATTTACAAGTCCGCTCTGGGTCTGAGCGAAACATCGTGTCCATCGATCTCCAAATGCGTTTGGATGATCATCACCAAATACCTTGCCTTGGAAGGCCAATCCCAATTCAAGATACCAGTCATCATCATCCCAACGATGTGAAGACCTTCGGTCTTCAATCACCGTCTTCGTCTTCGACTCTTGATCGTCGTGATGATTATTCAGAATGGGTTAAACCCGGTCTTTCTGAATAACTCACGTATTTTAAAAACATGTGTTAATAAAATTCAACCAACGTCTCATTCCAATTCCGAATATTCTTTAAATAAAATATTCAAATTCTTAGGGAAAAGTTCCCATTAATTTTATCAAATATAAATCTTTTTAATTTAATCTTCAATCATTATTTATCCATATTAAACCAAATTATGGTTTATCCAATCTAATCGGAATTTACGCCTTATCGAAATAATTATAAATTAATTAATCCCCATCTCGATCTTTTATCCCAATTGGTTTAGGTAAACTTAATTTCCATTACCCATTTAAATCTAATTAAAGATTTAATTAACGCATGGAGGTAAACTCGAGGAACTCCATTTTCGATCCTTAGTTCAGTAATTTTATTTACTTAATTCCTCTCTAATCTAATTAAAGTTTTAATTAAAACCTTATTTCGTTTTAACCTTCCAAAGTCATTATTAAATAATTAATCAAAAATTAGGAAATTAATCCCCTTATAAATCCGGGTTAAAGAATAAATGTTATTTAAAACATAATTCACGATAAACCCAAATTCAAGTTTCATTGTAAATCCGTGGTTATAATAAAACCATTTTTAATTCCTTTTATTTATTTTAGAATAAATAATCCATTTATTCTGATCAAAATATCATTTCTCATATTAAAATGTTATTTTCAAAATATTAATTTTGAAATTAACTCTTTTAATATTCATTATAAAATGGATAATATAAGTTAATAAACTTATTCAGGTTAAAATGATGTTTCTATTTAAAATGGATTAAATAATCCAATTAGTTATATTATCCATTTATGTTTTATAATGGGCCAGACTTCTCACATTAGGCCTACAACTTGTGGATGCTGGATATGCCGGTTGGGTCCGGGCAGACTTATTCCAAAGTTGGGCTTAACCTCGAGTCAAAACCCAATTTGTATTCGTGTACTTGGACCTCTCACATTAGGCCCAACATTTATGGCTGCTGGATATGCCGGTTGGTTCCGGACAGACTTCCGCCATAAACGTGACCTAACCTCGTGTCCAAGAACAATTATAATTATAATTATTATTATTTTCTGAAAATATTATTTAAAAAAAAAATCTAACTTCTAAAATATCATATGTTCCAAAGTATAACTTTACATTGAAATATTCTTTATATTGCCTTTCCAATTTTTCAATAAATATCGACCTTTCCCTATTATTATAATATTATAATAATAATTACTCTAAAAATGGTTTTTAATTACGATATCAAAACCTACCATTCCAACATTAAACATAATCTTTTCCAATCAATCCATTTATGTTAAATTTTGAAATCACATCTTTTAAATTTAGTGTTAACATAAAAACGAAAGCTTTTCAATTCAAATCTTCTTGTTATATTTGGAATGTAATTTTACTACTTTAATATTTCATTAAAACTTTCTAAATAATAGAAATTTAGTTTCCTTAATTCAAGCATCAATTAATTCCATTAATTGAATAATAAATGAAAATTATTTCTTTCATTCAAAATTGGAACGAGACCCACACCATTTCCATATAATTCAATTATACGGATTTCATTCATTTATCTCATAACAATTATCAAACATCTATTAACAGCCAAAGTGCATTTCTAATTAACCACAAGGGTGACGTGTATTCAAATGTCAACCCCTGACCCGTGTGGGGTTTTCAACCAACACAAGTTCGAATAAAATAAACTGTGCTTCTGGACGATGTGTGAAAATTGATCGTCCAATCACATAAACAAGTCAGGTCACTTGTAAATGGCAGTGTGTACATGTGCTTAAATAGAAACATACATTACATACACAATTTGGCATGTTCACATATTTCAAGTTTCAACTATTCGATGTCAAGTTTTCATGTTGAACAAGATGATAATAACATGATAATAACATGACACTTATGTTGCAACACATTTCTTTTAACTAATTTAAAATAAAAATAAAATCTTTTATTTCAAAAACAAAATCAAAACTTTAATTATTCGAAAATAAAGATCAAAACTTATATTAATCATTTCAAAATAAAGAACAAACTTTATTTATTTTAATCATTTCAAAATAAAGAACAAAACTTTATTAGTTTTAATAGTTTCAAAATAAAGAACAAAACTGTATTAGTTTTAATCATTTCAAAATAAAGAACAAAACTTTATTAGTTTTAATCGTTTCAAAATAAAGAACAAAACTTTATTAGTTTTAATCTTTATTGACAAAAACAAAGATTTAGGCTTTTATAATCAAAAACAAGTTGTAATTTGTGTAACCGAAATCAAAGTTGTAATCTTTGCAAACAAAATCAAAGTTGTAATCTTTGTTAACAAAACCAAAGGTGTAACCTTTGTTAACAAAACCAAAGGTGTAATCTTTGTTAACAAAACCAAAGGCTCAATTTTTATATAAAAAAAATAAAGTTTTAATCTTTATAAATAAAAATAAAGTTTCAAGCTTTATAAACAAGAACAAAGATTTAATCTTTTATAAACAAAAACAAAGATTGGTTCTTTATAAACAAAATCAAAGATTTGTTCTTTTGTAACGAAAACAAAATTTCATCCTTTATAATTAAAAACAAAGAATTGGTCTTTAGAATAAACGAAAAAAAAAAAGTTTCATCTTTATAAATAAACAAAAAGATTTCATGTTTTATAAATAAAACAAAGATTCATTTTAATAAATCAAAAATAAAGATTGAATCTTTATTAATGTTATTCATTTCAAAATAAAAATCAAAACTTTGATTTGTAAATCACGATAAAAGATTAAACTTTATTTATAAATCAAAACAAAAGATTAAACTTTTTATTATAATCTTTCTACTTGACATCGAATAACATTTCCCATAATCAATTCCAACACCAATCATACAACACGTCAATAACAATACAGGCCACAAACATCAATTTCCACCATACTACAATTTCAATCCATACAACATTCATTTTATATAATGATAATATAATTAAATTAAATTAAATTAATTATATATAAAAAAAGAATCTCACATTGATTTTTGCTGAAAATTTGACTGTCTCGGAATCAGCTTTGGTCTCCGCCATCGCGAATCTCTCGGAAAGACGATTCCAACGCAACTGACGGTTCGTCAATCGGACCTCGTATGAGAGAGATATTGATTTTTAAAGTTTGCATAAATTGAATATTTAAATAATAAAATAAATAAAATAGTAATATAATATACATCTTCTTCCCCATCGCACGTTAAAGTAGAAACCCATCGGCCTCCTACTATTCTTCCGTGCGCACCACCCTAGAAGCGCCCAGGAGCCGATCAGAACCTTCCACCTCGAAGCCGGCGCCACCTCCTACCAGCGCCACCAATCCCATGGAGCTCGGCCCCCTCTACCACCCGCGAGACCCATCAAAACGCAGCCACTTCAAGTCGAGAATTCACGAAATCCGTGAACCCAAACCCGATTTTAACCGTATGGATTCGAAGCTCTCTGAATTCTCTTCGATTTGGTATATAATATGTTGAATTTCGTTGAGCGGATCAAAAGTTATTGAGGTTTGAAAATCGGACAATTCTGGCCATTGAACAGTAGGCGGCGCCTGGCCATGAATTAGGGTTTCGGATTTAATATTATTTTATCAATTAATCTTGAAAAATGTGCTTAAAAGGTGGATTTTCGGACTTGCTTTGATTTGGGCCTGCTTACTGTCGTTCTTAAGGTTTTGACACCTTCTGAACGCAATGGGATAGGTCCCGGGGACCAATTCCGAAATCTGTATATATTTTATTTAAAATTGCATTAAAAATTAATTAATTAAATATTGACCGTACATTAAAATATGCAGGGGCCACATATGACCTCAGAAAATTCTAAAAAAAATATTTTTAGCTTTCTTATGACGATGCGAATCCAACAAAATTATTTTCGTCGAATTCTGAGACTGTTTGAAAAATGGCTATTTTTAAGGCGTTTAAATTTAGGGTGCGTTTTTTAGAGGTCCCTATTAAGTTTCAAAATATAAAAAAAACCCGGTCATAAACTTATTGTAAATTAGGTCCCTATTTTCTGAAAAGTCATCAAAAAAATATGAAAAAATTATAAAAAAATCACGATAATTCGTATTTAAATTAAACATGTACTCGCCCAAAAATTCAGATCATAATAAAATCGAAACATGCATCAAAATCAAAAAAATACAGAAAACAACGAAAAATGCAGTAATTTGCATCAAATCATGCACATATTTGGAATATTTGCATTCATCTGTGCAAGTATTTCTCTGTTATATTTTTACATGCAATACTTGCATACATGTGTGCAAGTATTTAAAATAGTTGCATACATGTATGCAAGTTTCTGCACACATTTTATTTTCACATGTAAATACTTGCATACATGTGTGCAAGTATTTCAAATAGTTGCACACATGTATGCAAGTTTCTGCATACATTTTCAACTAAAACAGCTTCAGAAATACTTGCATACATGTATGCAACTATTGGCAAAAGTTGCATACATGTATGCAACTATTTTGCAAGTTTTAAATTCACAATACATCCCTGTAATTAATGTTTTCTCTGTAAACCCGCCCCCTATTTTAGCTGCCGCCTGGAATCTTCCGCCTGCCACTTTCCATACCTCCGTCTCTTTCGTTTTCTGTCCAAATTTTCAGGCGCTATCACTTAAAAAAAAAAAAAAAAATTCTAAAATCTGTAAATATTCTCGGAAGTCCACAGAAATTAAAAAAAAAAGTTGCATCAATGTATGCAACTTTTACGAATAGTTGCATACATTTATGCAACTATTCGAATACACATGCATATATTTATGCACGCCTGTTTGAAAAATTGCATACATGTATGCAGTTTTTCTATATAACTGCATACATGTGTGCATATATGTCAAAATACATGCAAACGTGAATAAGTTGCACGTAGGTATGCAGTTTTTAAATAAATGCATCGGCAGATGCATGTTTTAACAATATGTGCATACATGTATGCATTTATACTGCAGTTTTGACGCAGATTTGAAATAAATGCATACATGTATGCAACTAATCGATTTATATGCATGTTTTGATGCAATTTACTGCATTTCGTTGATTTTCTGTATTTCGTGATTTTGACGTTGTTTTCAATGTTTTTTTGATCTGATTTTTTTCACGATTAATTGTTTTAATTAAATACGAATTTACATGGTTTTTTAATATTTCTTTATATTTTTTTTATGAATTTTCGAAAAATAGGGACTAAATTTACAATAAGTTTATGACCGGATGTGAGCCTAATTAAGTTTCGTTTTAGGGATGTGTGCCTAATATTCACTTAAATTTAACTATAAATAGTCAAAACACATTTTCTCTCGCCACGCTCACATATTAATTCGAAAAATTCTGAAAATTGAAACCTAGCAATAATTTGACATTCCGGTTCCAACAAAAGTGGTTTCGTCAAAAACGGAGGTCGTTTGAAAAATGACTATTTTCAAGGCCAATATATTTAATATTAAAAATACATTTTTAAACAAATAATTCCCGAAACTCAAAATATATAAGTGCTTACTGTTTTTCAATGCAAAAACGTCATCCCGAACTCAATGGAAGTTGTTTCGAGTCGAAATTCCTACATATGTGAAAAGTAGCCTTTTGGGCCATATATAATATATATATGTATATTCTACAGCGACCTTTCTAAAAATTGAATTGGCCATAACTTTTGATTTCCGCTATGAAATTTCAATTTTTCAGATTCGTTAGAAAGATATTTTTAAATAGATTCTAATATTTTTGGTTTCACTAAAATCCGTTAAATTTTGCATCCTGTATGGTCAGTCAAAGTTCAAGTTTGACTTTTCAAACTACTGCGTTACTTTTAATTCCATTTATATTTAAATTAAATTTATTCGTTCTAACTTCGAATAAAATAAATTCTAGCCATTATTATTTAAAATAAATCACTTTATATTCCCAAAATTCATTAAAATTTTCTAAAATAATTTTTTTTTAAATTGGTTCAGAATTTGCCGGTTGTTACATTTGAAACCCTAGTCTCTGTGATATTTTCTGTCCTTATACCAACAATGCTCCAAACTTTCTTAATGAAATCCTCATGCGGGTGACATTAAAGAATGTGGGGTGTTACACAACAGGAGTTAATAACCGAGCAGTTGGAAACCTACAAGAAAGTAAGAGGCAGTGGTAGTGGATGCAGAAGCGATAGTGGTTCTTATAAGGATGAGATGCAGATGTTTGGTGTAATGTAATATGCCTGAATTGTCATTGGTTGATTCTTCATGTGTCTACCGCTTATGTTTCTCTAATTAAATTAAGTTTTAGGTATGTGCTATTTATGTATTTGATATATTTTTATTGTATTATTATGAATTTCAAGGTTATGTCCGATATTTATGTATTAAATAAGTCCCACAATAATAGTACATAATTAACAACATACAAATCTTAATACATAATACAGTCAATGTAGTAGCAAACTTAAAACCTCAACAACAATATATAGGAAACATACTTGCAAACAAAAAGTAGTGCTACAAAAATGCCTAAAAATTCAAGTTATTCCTTCTTTTATGTGCCTAAAAATAGTCAACCAACCGGTCACACAAATGGAAGTGCGTAGTTTGATTTTCAATGTGTCGAACCATGGCAACATATTCCTCCATTGAGTTTATGTCTCTATTTAGTCTTTTGTTAGAACACATAAACATATCTGGGTAATTAGTTTTCTAATTTTTACACCCACCTCTTTCAGACTCTACAATCATATTATGAATTATTATACAAGCATATATAATCTCTAATAGAACTCTTATATCATGAAATCGAGTAGGATTTTGTAAAATCTAAAACTTCCTAGTAAGTCACCAAATGTTTGTTCGATATCCTTTCTGTAGATAACCACTTTTTCATTGAAATTGCTCTCTTTGTCCTTTCTTTTTACTCTGAATCCCCGTATTAAAGTTCTCCACTTTGGGTAGATACCATCCACTAGGTAATACCCAGTTTGATGCTCGATATTACCAACTTCATATGTAACTTACTTCGAAACTCCATTTAAAATTTTAGAGAATAGGTATGACTATTTTAAAACATTCATATTGTAAAGATCTGGATTTTTTGCCGTTTAATTTTGAACATCTTTTTTTTCATTTTTTTTTTGAGTAGAACGGTTGGGTAGCGCGAGACTACACAGCCGATTAAGCATAATATTAATATATATAATCTAGTTGACAAGCCCAATTGGTGGCTAATAGTACGAAAGTTTAAAAGAGATAATTATACAATAGGTTACAACATAACAACCATTACAGCAAAAGCAAAACATCCCAAGAACCACTTCAATAATATGCAATACCATTGCTAGCCAAAATATGAAACCATAGAAGAAGAACATACTAAACCAGTCAACCATATCCAGATTAATGCAAATCTGGACTTGATTCACCACGATTAGAACTCACTGATTCAGCTGGGCTATTAGACGCTAGCAGAGCAAGCATGAACTTCACTAGAGAAGAAGAACGTTGACCTGTCCAAGAGTTAAAGTAGAAAATAATGAGTCTGCTTAATCCTACGAACCGCTTCAGTGGTTTATTAAAAATCAATGCATTCCTTTCTTTCCAAATGCACCAACAATATATTGCTAAAAAGGAATCTAAAGCAACATTCGCGGCATTGAATTCCCAATAATCAAACACTGAAACAATGCTAGGCACAAATCCAAGCAAAAGAGAGCTAGTGGCTGCAAAGACAGGGAACGAGAATTCACAATCAAAGAAAAGATGATCTATAGACTATGCATGATCTGCGCAAAAAGCACAGAGAGGACTCTCAATCAAGTTAAATCTATGCAATTTAACTCTGGTATTGATTTTACCATGAATCAAACACCAATTAAAAAACGACTTTTAAGCGTATAATTTATAATTAAATTTATAACGAGCTCATAATGTCATTATTACGTTTTGAACTTCAATTGGATATACAGAATCCAATACAAGTCAGATTTCTTAGAAACAAGAAACGTTCGAATCTATTTGACTATATTTTTCTAGTGGAATTGAAAAATTGAGATTTCGTCTTATAGATTGTGATTTATGTCCAAATCAAAATTTCAAATAATTGCTATGGAATCGTTTATAAATTATAACAATTTATTATATAAATAAATCAATTTTGAATAATCGGAATGTCATTTTGATATGAAATATCGAGTTATAAATCCAAATATATTTATTTCAGAGCTATATGATGTTCTAATTGGATATATATTATAATAATAATTTATTATTTTAAATTGAATTGTTTTGGAATTAATTAATATTTTAATCGATTTATTTAAGCCTTAGAAGTAGCCTTTTTGCAAACGGTCTCCGTTTCTGATGAAATCGGTTTCATTAGATCCGTATGTTGAATTATTGTATGAAAATAAATTGTGTGGCAATTCGATATCGTATGTAACCGTGGTAACCATAAACGCGTAGATTGTTATTTAATTGTTTAATCAAGTTAATATGAAATTTAAATACAACCAATTTACAAACGATATCCAATTTCAATGAAACCAACTTTAAAAAACTCATAATGATTAATTATTTTAAGATTTTCTGTTTGGAGTCAGTTGGATTTATTTTGTAATCATACACAATTTAAACGCATATTATTTAACCGGTTAAAATTATAAAGGAGATGTACAAACGGGCTTGGAATTCAACGAAACTAGTTCCATCGTGTTCGGAATATTTAATTATTGTAGAATTAAAATTTTCATCATAGTCGGGGGTTGTATGCGGTTGTTTTATTACGATACTTTGTGCTTAAGTTCCTTAAATAATAAAATAACTATGAAGCTTTTATTGGAAGCCACCCAATTACTTCCCACTAAAGCCACTCCAAGTCTTCTGCTAGAAGTTGATTACTTATTTAATCCTGCTTCTTCCTCATCATCATTATTATTATTTTCCACAAAAACATGAAGAAGCAATCCCAATAAAATCTTCAGAACTCCTCTTTATACCACAAACAAAATCCCTAAATTCCATTTTTATATTTCTATAACTTTCAAAAGAGAAGAAACCGTCCTCTTCAAAAATCGAATTGATTTCATGCCTATCCAAAATGTGAGGAAATCGGATTTAATTCCTAAATCAAAAACGGATTTAAATCAATGGAGTGTTGATTCGTTTGCTCCCTCTAATATCGTGCTATGAGATGATATGTGCAATTTTAGGTGCGACTTGGGTCTTTGATGCTCGAAGTCTTTGAGCAACAACCTAGGCTCGAGCTCGTCGATAGTTGGGGCGGAGATATGGAGAGAGGATGGTGGAGTGATGATCAACGGATCGAGGCGCTAGTATAGTGATGTTTTGATGTGGGTGTGTGGTAATCTTTGTCGCTACCCTGTAGCGGTGGAGCAGACCTATGCGATAATAAGGGAAGACCAAAGTAGATGTAGGGGAGATCAGCAGGTGTAGCGCGCAATGGGTGATGTCAAAATGGTGGCTTTGGAGTTCAGGACGACTGGGAGGTTTCTTGGAGATAGCATGTTATTGTGTTCAATACTAGAAGAGGGTTGTGACATGATGTATTAGCATGTTGAATTCGATGTGGAAGGAGGGGCTTAACTGTGAATTAAAGAAAGATGGGTTAGATACAATGGTGTGGTTTGTTTTGATTTTTTGTGGAAAATTTAACGATGTGAGGAAGATTGAAACGGGGATCATGTATTTGGTTTATGTTCGAAGTTTTGGAAAAGGAGCAGCAGTTCAAAGTTTTCAAGGGGTAGATAGTGAAATCGAGATGTTTAATGGTGGTCGGCAGCGACGAAACTAGGATTTTAGTTTGCGGTAGGCAAAATCAGAACCATATTCAAATATTTTATAAAAACAATTTAGCTAATGAAAATGTACTAGAATATGAAACTATCATACATGCATACAAATACAAAAGCTTGCAAATTTTCATTAGCTTGGTAAATATTGGCAAGTTTGCATACAAAACATCAAATGCTATATAATCTATATAAGGCATGCTCTACGAGCTTCACGAAAATCAAATTCATCTACAAACACTTCAAGATCAAGATTTTTAGCCATTTCCCTTTCAATATATATTATCATATGATTTCCAAGCAAATCATCGCCTATCTTATTGCGAAGTGGTGTTTTGATTAACTTCATAGCTGAAAATGCTCGCTCTGTGGTTGCAGTTGATACAGGAAGTGTTAATACGAGACAAATCAATCGATAAACGAGAGGATATCTTTCATTTTTTTTGATTTAACCAACTCCACAGTTAAATCTGAAAGTGTAGAAATATTACGAAATTGAGGATCAAATCGTACATCTTGCTCATAATGTTGTAATTGGTGTGTCAACTGGAAACCAGTATCTAATTCACTAAAATCTCGTGGATAATATTTTTCCACTAGTGAACATGCTTCTTCAATTTTAAATGCTTTAAAGTTATTTCTTGGCTTTAAAACCGAGCGAAGGCTTAGAAGGCCAATTGCTGTATTCGAAAATCTCGTAGTCAACTCCATTACTTGTATGTCAACGGTTTCATTTAATATATCATAACAGTAATGATGTTTTACTGTGATTTCATCTCGTTGTTGACATGTGCATCTTTTTCTTTCTAAATAACGAGAGCTCATATCAGGTGTAACAATTGAGTTGCTATTACAAAATGATATCACGTTTTTCAGAAAATTTTGCCATTTGTCATCACTTTTCAAATTGAGAAGAAGAGCTTTTGTGATTGAGATTGAGTTAATTACATTTAAGATATCTTGAGATTTCTTTTGAAGTATTTGACAAAGGACTTCGGTAATTCCCATTACTTCGACCATTAAATGCAATATAAAGACAAACTGAAATGTATTCATCCAATGTAAAGCTCCACTTGCTTCAGCACACATTTTTCTATTTAACCCTTCTTTTTTTATAATTTCAAGAACTCCAACAGTTGGTTTATACAATCTATGCAAGCTATATGCTGATGAGTAATGTGAGCTCCAACGAGTAGAACTTGGATGACTTAAAGTTGTTTTTTGATTTGCTCCCCTACTTGTTTGTGATGTACTAGTCAACATCAAGCTTTCAACCGCATTTCTTATAGCGGTCCTCAGTTGTTGATTTCATTTAGGAGATGAACTCACCAAATTTACAATGCAATTAAGCATTTGAAAAAACAATTCAATATCACATAGTTCACCAGAAGCACCAACCAATGCAAGTTGCAATCGATGAGCAAAACAATGCACATAATATGCATATGGAAATTCCTCTAAAAATAGCGCTTGCAATCCACCCCAAGCACCTCGCATAGCACCATCTTATCCTTAACCACGCATATTTTGAACAAGTAAGCCATTTTGATTAAGAACATTAGAGCAGGCTTTCTTCAAAGTTTGCACAGTCGTATCTTCAACCCCAACAACATCAAAGAAACGCTCTTTAATATGACCTTCATTATCAACATATCTTAAAACGATGGCCATTTGCTTGACATTTGATTCATCTTGTGATTCATCAACAAGAATACAAAATTTGGAATCATCTATCTCTTCACAAATTTTTCTCCTCACTATATCTACCATAATTTCCATTATATCTTTTTGAATTTTTGAAGAAGTATAAGATGCATTTCGAGGGGCATTTTCTAATATAAATTCTTCAGTTTCAGGAGAGAGGGAAGCAGTATACTTGAGCAATTCAAGAAAGTTTCCATGATTTGAAGAATCAGTGGATTCATCATTTCCTCTAAGAGCAGAACCTTGACATGCTAGCCATAAAATAGTTTTCATAGAAGTAATGACTCGCAATCGATTTTTTTTTAATTTCTACTTCTGATTGTAAAGTCAGGTGCTTCTCAATACTTAGAGATGGGTTACTCAAACAATCTAATAATGTGACATTATTTGAATGTAATGAGTTTGGCCCTCCTTCATGTTTTTTAAGACAACAATCTTTTCCACCGAATCTTTTCCAATTATTAAACCCACTAGAAATCCATGTATCTTTCTTATGTTGTTGAGAAATATATTTTTCAAAGAGAAAACATGGAACGCAATAAGATTTTTGAGTTGTCTCTGAATACTCAAGCCATTTATGATCCTTAAACCATTCAAATTGCATACGACGTCCATCATCATTTCTTTTGAATTTTTCTTTTAAATCAGGTTGACATGGTCCCATTATGATATAACGACGACGAATTGCATCTTGTTCTTTAAAGAGATACATCCATATTGGTTGTTGTAATCCAGGAATATGTCTGATGCTATCTTCACATTTTTGAATTTTTTTGGGCCGATCTACAAGATTCGAGCTATTTACCCTTGAATTCAAAGGAGAACTAGGAGATGAAATCTCGATTGCATCATTTTTTTTACATAAAATGAGAATAGTGTCTTTGATGGTTTCTTCGGCATAGCTTCAAAAAATAAAGCATTTGTTTCATACACATACTGAAATTAACTATTTCAATTTTAGGTAATTTCAACATTAAACAGGCAATCAAAATAAACAAACAGGCAATTTCTACCTATAAACAAAACCCTATCTACAAACAAAATTCACCCAAATAAAATTCACATCATTGGAAAATTCCCATAGGCAAATTCATATAAAATAAAATTGGCTGCAAACAAAATACACCACAAACAAAATTGACTGAAAGCAGTACCTTGATTCTTGAAGTTGAAACTTTGATGATTGAAAGAGTGGATGAAGACCTAGAAAGAGGACTTAGAGGAGACCGCTGCGCTGAGATGAGAAGGCACGATTTTGATTTGTTTCCGTAATTCTGTTTCTCTAGTGTTAGGTTTCTTTCTCTTCATTTTTTTTCCTCCGTGCGGTTTTGATTTCTGAGAACCTGAGCAACGATATTTTATTTTTTTGTTAATTCTTGGGTTGGGCATTCGCCCACCCGGCCCACTGTGCTAGTTGCGTCACTGGTGGTCGGGCAAGGAGGCACTGAGCATATAAATTCACGTAAATGAGAGGAGAAAAAATATCTAGTTCGATCTGTTACAGGAGAAAGAGAAAGGATTAAGTGGGTGAATTAAATTTAAACGTGGATTAAGATTGGAAAGGTAATAAGTTTCTAATTAATTATGATTAATAATGGTTAAAATGGGTTAAACTTGTGATATTTATAACTTTGACCTACGCTATCAGAATTGAATGTGATCGGATCCATTGGAATCATAACGATACGATCTACATTGTATAACAGATTTGGCTAAGAATAAAGCTACTGGAATTTCGTGATAAAATCAAATGTCTATTTGATTTTAAAAAGGAAAGAAAGTAGAATCGTCAACTGTAAAAACAAGTTGAGTAAACTCACTAACTTTGGCTCGTTTATATTTTATATAAATGAGTTTTAAATTTATATATAGTAAGTTTATGTAGTGTGATGGTTGTTGGATGACTTGCTGATAATTGGTTGAAATGATTGAGAAGTTAAATATATTTAATCGTTTGTTGAATATAGATTCTGTTTACCATGATATATCTTATACTGGAACGAAATTTTGTTATTTATGTTGATTAATATCTATAGATGCAGGGAAACAGGTTAGAGGGATCCAACTTGATCCATCAACAATTATATTACTGTTTTCATTTGTTGTGATATATAATGTGATATATAATCTGTGATTGATTATATTGTTTTTTAATTATCCTGACTATAAAATTTTAGTATTTAAATACCGAGAAATATTTTCGAACATAGAAAAGGAATTTAAGATTTAAAAAGAAATTTGTTTAAAAAATGGAAATTGCAATTTGAATAGATTTGAAAATGGAAACTTGTTTAATGGATAAAACGAGTAGCTAAATTTAGAAATGATATATATGGATGAAGGGAAATAATTATCATTGTATGATTGATATTTTGTTTGAAATCGATATTTTATAATCGAATATAAATTGCTATAAGGTATTAAAAGGAGAATTTAAATAGAAATCTGTTTTAATAGATAAATTGGGAAGATTAATTTATAAACGATATTTATAAACAAAATATTTATCATTGGATAAATTTAAATATAAATTCAAGTTTGAATTTATATAACAAAATGGAAATTGGTTTTGAAATCGATATTTGAAATGAGATTTGAATTTAGTGATTATAAAGACTAGATTACAAATAGATGAAATAAAAATAAGACTTTTACCTGAATAATCCTACCAATAAAAGTTAATAAAGAGAATGTGGGCTTTGAAATATTATTTAAATAATTTAATATTATTTTAAATTAGAATTATTAAGCAAGACAGGATTTATAGAAATCAAATAAACTTGATTCAGAATTTATGGAATGTATAATTTGTAAGTACATTTAAAAAGGGAATTTGAATTGTTTGAAATAACTAGAAAGGTGTTAGTGGTTGTCTCATAAACGGAATATATAAAAATGACGTGGGTTTACAAAGTAACTAGCTTTGAATCTGAAATAATATTTCCAAATAAATATCAAGGTGATTTGATAAACAAGTCTAGATTCCTATTAAGAAATGATATTCATATTTGAAAGTGAGTAACGATTTGAAAGCAATTGTTTTGCGAATGGAAATAATTATAAGGCAATCTGAGTTAACCTGAAATGGTAGATCATTCTGAATATTGGAATGTTAATCGAATATAGAATATTCGAAAGAGAGTTATTTATTGAGATCCGATTCTATCGAACTCAAGAAAGTGCTTTTTTACTTTCCGTTTTAAATCAAGACTTAGTTAATTAATTAATTATTATTTATTTATTCAAATTAATGAATTAAAGTTATATTTTAAGTTAAAATATTTCGGAAGCATAGATTATAACGCTATCGTTATAATCAATATTTTTCCATAAAAGAAGTGGATTCTTAAATTGAATCTGAGAGTTACATAAGCAATGATTTTTCTGGAATTTGAAGTCGTGAACTTTGACCATTTCAAAGTTAAAAATGTTGTTCAGTTAAGGTCTGAGAGGTAATTATACCCCAACTTGATTGACTTTTTGATTGACTGAGGAATGGTTATGGTTCGGTAGCGAGCTTGGTTAGTGATACGATTAGCTACTGAATAATTAATGAATTAAGTTATAATAACGATGTTTTATATAACATTAGTTAATCTAGTAAAAAGGACTTTGGAAACATTTTCCAAATAAAATAAGAGATATTTTCTAAGCATAGGAAATGAAAAGAATTGGTTAATGAGATGTTAAGAATTGGAATATGGGAATGTTTACCAATGTTAATAACGTATATTTCTAATTATAGAAAATAATAATTTGTGATATATGGAAATGTTTTCCAATCGTAATAAGGGATATTTTCTGGAAAATGGGAAATGGATAATTTATGATATATGGAAATGTTTTCCAAGCATCGTGGAGATAAGCAAGCTTTGAGAAATATTTAGGAAAAGATAAATGGGACATTGGAAAATGATAATTTAATAACAATTAATTTAAAAGGGGCCCAGTGTTGTTTGATGCTTGATTAGTGGTGTTTCCATTTGGAAATGGGAACGTTGGTGGAATGGATATTTCCTTTGATAGTTAAATGACCAGCTATCAAAGTTTTGGTTTATTTTATACTTCCATTGTCAATAAGGAGAGACTTGGATCGAGTTATTATCTGAAAACCGCTCTGAATGGGCATAAGCGCTACGAATCAACTTATGCTGAAGATAATTGAAGATGGAGTAAAGTGAAAGGTCTGTTTTACTAACTCAAGGTAGAAATTGCCCAAGATGGATTGATGGAATAGAGTCATCTATTTTTCCAGTCCTAGGACAACTATATGGACGAATGTCTAACAGAGTATTTCTAGATGGTCACGTACATTGATTTCTTCAAATATACCAAGTTTGGTGGATGAGAAGGAAACTTCTCTTAGTTTAACATCCAGAGTGAATTTGTGGACGTTAACTAGTGATTTGACGGATCTGATGACGTGGCATTCAAAGTAAATAGTGGCAAGATGTTGTAGAATGATAATCGTGACCTCAAGCCTCATCAACTTGGAAATGACAGAAATCGGGTAGGCAGCATAACCAAGTGGGTCATTCCCACTAGGGGTATTATCATTTGATCTAAAGAAATTACATTTGCTTCTTATTCTTTTCACTAATGTATGCTTTCGGTAATGGTTGCTGATCAAAACCGTTGGTGATACTTTGCTCGGTACACTCAAGTTAAATGAGTGACCAACCATGTGTGGCTGGGTTGCAAGATGTCCTTGTTGAACCCATTGTATTACCCTCTAGAGATACACTATCGAAGTGGTTCTATACCTTGTCATAGTTGGAAATCCATTCTCCAATAAGCGCCTTGTGGTTTTTGATTTTATACTATATACGTGGAGCATGAGATGCAAGCGTTCGGCTAGACTGCTATTTATTTGATTAGACACTATTATAATATCACCGAATTTGATGTCAAAAATATTTTAGGTTATCGTAAGGTAAAAACCACCCGTGTTTATGTGTGTATCAGACTTACAATTATCTTTTCTTTCGAAAATGTTTTTGAAAGTTAAACAAATGCTTGGAGTTTACTCACACCAGCCCTTTGACTGACCCATATTTTATTTTGTTTTATTTTACCCTAAACTCTTGGGTGCCCAAATTTGTATGGGCAGTCAAGTAGACGGGATTTTTCAGATATACTTGGAAGAGCTTGGAGCACGAGACTTCAGCAATAGATAATTATTATATATTTCTATTTGGGAACGTGGAATGCGGATCTTAAGGCAAGACAAACACTAGAAGGAGGTGAATAGTGTTTTCAATGAATCTAAGAAAATCAAAAATCTATATGATCTACTATATGAATCAAACACCACAGAGATGATCACAGACACAGAATCAAACACAAATATAGAAACAGAAAAATACAAATGCATAAAAAGGAAAGAACACACCAGATTTTAAACTAGTTCGGAATACCCCTGCGTCCAGTACCACGCAACGCTGGATTGCACAGTTTTATTAATATTACTATCCAAGTACAATCCCCTTGATTTCGCGGCTACAAGGTTAACACAACTCGAAACATCCTTGATTTCACGGCTACAAGGTTAACACCACTCCTTTTCCTTGATTTCAGGGCTACAAGGAAACACCCTTTCCTAAACACTTTCCAAATGATTACAAAAGACATATAACTCTTCAATAACACTTCAATTCAGAGAGTAATGAGTAGAGAGTAAGAAAAGAAGAAGTTTAATATAATTAGAGTAGAAACCGGCAAAGTAGAAGCGTAGAAATCAATAAAATAAGAAATATTAATGAAGTGGTGAAGATAGAGAGGACCAATGGTTAAAAAATTCGAATTAACCCCTATTTATAATGTTTAAAAAGTTTCAATGCTTCTGAAACTTTACTACAAATAGTGAAAAGACACTTCCTTTGAAAATTGGAAAAAACGACAGTTGCATGTCGACATAAGCATATATGTATGTCACCATATATACTTCTAAATTTTGAATTTTGAATATTTTCGAGTGTTTAAATATATATACTATTTTGGAAATTCTTGAATTAAAACTTAGTAATATAAATGAGTATTCTAAAGTATAAAATCATATGGAAACATAAATATATATTATATAAACATATTTATAACATTATTAGGTCTAAAACTATATAAATATAATACTATAAAATTATATAACTATATAAATATATATAAACTTTAAAATTTATATTTGAAATCATAAGTAAGATAGAAAACTATTTGAATTTAGAATTTGAATTTTGAAAACCAAAATTTGAAAATCAGAATTTGAGAAATAGAATTTGAATTTGAACCTAGAGTGCTATTCAGAGTCTTACATATAAACTTGACTATATTACTATATTTGTCTTGAACTTTTGAAATATTGATGACTTGATTACTCATGAGCCTTGAATCTCCTCTGAATTCTAAATCTCTTAAAGCTCTAAAATTGTACAGTCATCGGTATTTAATTCCTATATACAAATCCTGCATATACATGTGTATATACATTCTAGATAAATATGTTAGTATATATTTTATAATCAATGATAATTGAAATACGGTTGTTGTCATCAAAACTTCATTCTCCAACAATTTCCGATGTGATGTTGAATATATTGTACTCTGATGATGATATGTATATGCAAAACATATTTGTATTTCTAATGTTATGTTATTTAATATATTTTATTTGTTCCGCTGTGAGATTTATGTTCTTCTTTTTTCTTCTATTCTAACTTTTCTTTCTTTCTGTTACTCACCCGCTAATTTCTTTCTATTAATGATTCGTATTTCTGTGCAATTTGGGTTGGACGTATGGTGTAATTAGTCAACTCAAAGGATGCGGAAATTTAGGCCATTACATATATCGTCTAACAAACCTGGCACTCCAAAGTAAGCATGTTAAACCCATAAATCATCTGTTGCACCTACTTCAAGAATCATTGTCTATGCTTTTTTGTGTCCTATGAACATTCCTTTCCACTTTGTTGGTTAGTTTTTCCATGCTCAGTGCATGCAATTTAAACCCCTGGCTTCTCCTGTAGCTAGTACCCTGTTTATATCATTCGTCCTGACATTCGTAGGTTTTCCTCACCGAACTGTCCAATTATTGTTTTATAAAATTCCTTTAGACACTCTATTGTCGTTGACGATGTGATTTGAAATATTCATCCATATGATAGCTAGATGTTCCTTAGCTTAACATACATAAAGCCATTGAGATTTTTACATAGGGGGAATGTCTGGGTTCTCGTGCTCTATTAAGTCTACAAGTGATATATGGGTTAGTTTGACGAAGTTTGAGATAGATTTTAGATAAACTATTTGGACCCATTCAAGATCGGTGTCGGAACAAAGTTATATCGTAGGTTGGATTGTTAACAAATAGTCTCTCATCATCCTTTCATGTCCATCCTTATAGTCCCTCTTACACTTTTTGCCAATCTGTCCAGGTATACTAATACGACGGTTACTCATTGATCCTTCACCAAGAAAGCAAGAATATCCCACCGATGCTTGTTGATTCTGCAACTCTACAACCTTATAGTAATGGTGGTAGAGGTTTGTAGTATCCATGGTTGTCAAGGAGTTTGTAATACTTAACTGTTAAAAAGTTCGAGTTTTTTTTGTTGTAGCTTTCTGCAATGGTAGTATAAGTATACATAACAGAGAAATACAAATATTTTAATCTTATTGCATGGCTACAACAATAACTCATTCATTATCTCAACATGGCTACATCAACCACTCGTTCATTATTCCAACATGGCTACAACAATTACTCAATTATTAATTCAACATGGCTACAAGAACCACTTTATCTTTATCACCTAGTGTCTACAACAATCAATCATTAAGAAAAACATGCATCGTGGCTACAGGAACCACTTGATCTTTATAACCTAGTGGCTGAACAATCAATCATTTGCAAAATGTGAATCGTGGTTGTATGAACCAATTTATCTTTATCATCTAGGGGTGTTAATCGGACAGGACAGTCTGATGTATGACTCGGTCTGAAGGGGTAAGGTGTCCAGTCCGTGTCTGTATGATTCTCATTTAAGACATGATTTAGGACAAGAAAAAGTGTACCAAAATACATCCGTCCAAAAATGTTTAATGATTTTCTATTGTCCGAACCTTGTTCGTCCGTTGTTCGGCTCGTACGAACAATGTCCGAGCCAACTCCTCGTCTGGTCCGTGTACATCCGAAAGTCTTATAGGACAGGACATGAACACCCCTCCGTCGGGTCTGGTCCGCCCGATTAACACCCCCCATTATCATCTAGTGGCTACATCGATCATTCATTTGAAAAAACGTGCATTATGGCTATAGGAACCATTTTATCTTTATTATACAGTAGCTTCCAAGTGTTAAGAAAACCGTGCATCGTGGCTATTGGGCGTTGAGTTAACGATTCATTCGGAAATCTAGTGAATGCTATTTATTGTTAAGAAAAACTTACATCGTGGCTACAGTGACTGACTATGACTAGACATTACAAATATCATTGCTACTGTCTTTGTAGAAAACGTGGCTATAGTATATGACATGTCTCTCATATGCGAAACTTTTTAAACTTGGTACTCCTAGTGCTTATAAATGTTCAGTTTTTCTACCAATTTATACATAAATTGCTGAACTAAAATGTCCACCATTAATTGGTCTTCTTTGGAATTACTTGTTCTTGTGAAAGCTTATTTTGAAGTAGATCGCATCCATGATATTATGTTACATAAAGGTGGGGTCTAAGTAATGAAATGCTATGGAACATGGTGACAAAAACTTACAATAACATCTTGACTAGATCGCGAGGTGCTTGTGTTAAGAAATCCATACATCACATAGGGACTTTGCGGAGGCTTGTAATCTTTTCCACAACATCACCGAGATCGTTGAAGAAGAAGATGTATTTGAATCAAATTATAGTACATTTAGTTCGCATCACTTATTCGAATACAGAAAGGAATTCATTGGACATGAAGCTTATGGACATCGTTATAATTGGCTTATGCGATATGGCTCCGAATAAGCAATGTCATGGGAGAAGACCTTTTTTGTATGTTTATTGTGTTTTCCATTTGATATTGCTTAGCAATTTATGTTTTTTTTTCATTATATCATGTCATGTTTAATTCGTAGTGTTGTTTGTTGAGAAAAATAAAAAACCATGTTTTATTATATTTTGTTTAGTTAAGCATTTAGGTACATTTAAAAAAAAACCTAACCATGATTTTTTAGGAATTTTCACTTGGACTTATCTCACAACGTACATGACCAAATCAAGATTTGTGACTTTCATGTCAAAGATATATTCCAATAAGTACCGCAGAATCTTGTTTGAGAAAATTCCAACATTTTTGTGTCGTATATATAATTTTGAACCTTATTTCGAATAAATACAAACTAAACTATATTAGGTTTATTAGTTCAAACTTTTTAAACAGAGGACGGCCTGACTAGACTAACTCATGTGGAAGCTATTCTGAAATTTCTAACAACTATGATTGCTTAAATATTGCTGCAACTATACTGTGTTTAATCCGTAGTGTTGTTTGTTGAGGAAAATTCAAAAACCATGTTTTATTACATTATGTTTAGTTAAGCATTTAAGAACGGTTACCAAACCACCGAACCGCTATTTTTTGAGAATTTTCACTTGGAAATATCTCACAATGTACACAACCAAATCAAGATCTGTGACTTTCATGTGAAAGATATATTCCAATAAGTTCCCAAAAATCTTGTTCGAAAGAATTTAGACATTTTATGGATCGTACATATAAATTTAAACCTTATTTCGAATAAATACGAAATAACACTCCGTGACTAACTCGTTTTAACTATATTTATTTATTAGTTCAAACTTTTTAAATAGAGGGCAACCCGACTAGTCCAACTCATTCGGAAGCTATTCCAAAATATCTAACAACTTTGATCAGTTGAATTTTGTTGCAATTATGGCGTGTTTAATTCGTAGCATTGTTTGTTGAGGAAAATTCAAAAACCATGTTTTATTACATTTCGTTTAATTAAGCATTTAGGTATGGTTATCAAACCACCTAACCGCAAGTTTTTAGGAATTTTCACATGGACATATCTCACAATGTACATAATCAAATTAAGATTTGTGACTTTCATGTGAAAGATATATTCCAATAGATACTAGAGAATCTTGTTCAAGATAATTCTAACATTTTATGGATCATATATATAAAATTGAACCTTATTTCGAATAAATGCGAACAACCACTCTGCGAAGAGCTCGTTTTAACTATATTTAGTTTATTAGTTCAAACTTTTTAAATATAGGACGACAAGACTAGTCTAACTCGTTCGGAAGCTATTCTAAAATATCTAAAGAATATAATCACTTGAATGTTGCTACAATTATAGCGTGTTTATTCCGTATCATTGTTTGTTAAGGAAAATTCCGAAAACCATGTTTTATTATACTCTCTTTAGTTAAGCATTTAGGTACGGTTACTAAACCACCTAACCATGATTTTTTTGGAATTTTCACTTGGGCTTATCTCACAATGTACATGAATGAATCAAGATTTGTGACTTTTGTGTGAAAGATATATTCCTACAAGTACCATAGAATCTTGTTCAAAAGAATTCTGGTATTTTATGGACCATATATATAAATTTGGACCTTAATTTGAATAAATATGAACTACCACACCGCGACAAGCTTGTTTAACTATATTTAGTTTATTAGTTCAAACTTTTTAAATACAGGACGACTCGATTATTTTAACTCATTCCGAAGCTATTCTGAAATATCTAACAAATATGATCGCTTGAATGTTGCTGCAACTATAACATGTTAAATCAGTAGCGTTTTTTGTTTAGGAAAATTATAAAACAATGTTTTATTATATTCTTTTTAGTTAAGCATTTAGCTACAGATACCGAACCACCTAACCGTGATTTTCTGGGAATTTTCATTTGGACATATCTCATAATGTACACGACCAAATCAAGATTTGTGACTTTCATGTAAAAGATATATTCCAATAAGTCCCGCAGAATCATTTTTGAAAGTATTCCGGCATTTTATGCGTTGTATATGTAAATTTGAACCTTATTTCGAATAAGTTTGAACTAACACTCCATGATGAATTGGTTTAATTATAATTAGTTTATTAGTCCAAACTTTTAAAATAGAGGACAACCTGACTAGCATAACTCATTTGAAAGCTGAAATATCTCCTATTAACACCAAAGTTTGCATCGACCAAATATAAAGAAGTAGAAGCCCCAAACTGAAAGAGCAAAGGGCTCGAGATAGTGAAACCGAAACCAAGCATAGGAAACAGACTTAGTGGAGGCTAAGGAAATGCCAAAAGCAAGCTCTGAAAGCTGGGAAACTGATACCAAATAGAAGAAGTCTCAGGGACAACTATATCGACACCAAGAGCGGTGAGATGAAAGTCGACACCGAAAGCAAAGAGGTTCATGTTGCAATCGAGCATGTGTATCTAGTATCGTTAGGAAAACGACACCAAGGTTACAATAGCATTAAGAAGAGGCCTCAGAGAATCAAGGCAAATACCGAAATCAAAGTGTATCGGTCCAACACCAATAGCAGGAGATTAGAAGCAGTAGTAATAATGTTAAGGCAGTAGGGAAGAATAGAGCGAAGTAAGGTGTCGGCACCAACACATAGTGGTCTACTAGTTTAGTGGCAAAACTGAAACCCAGAAAGCAAGTATATAAAGTTGATACTAAGAAAGCGAAGAGTTCAAAAGGCAACAACCATAGTACTGATTCAAAAAGTGCAAGAATGGAAGTAGATAAAAACCTGTTGTCGACACCAAGGGACAATGAATAATTAGCTTGATATCGGCACCGGAATGAGAAGACAAACTTATGAAGATGATGCCCGGGAAGCCAACATCGAAAGAAAAATAAGTTCAAGGCGTAAGGATAGCGCCATAAGAGTGTTTCAGAAGAACGTAACCGACACCAGACCACTAATTCAGCTGATACTGACAACAATGCAAAAGGAAAAGGGCCTAGTCAGAGTGTTATCGGCACCAACAAAAGAGGCAAATCTTGATGCCAATACAAGAAAGATGGATGCAAGGCAACACTGAAAGCAATAAGGGAGTAATGAGAAATTGAGAACAGTGATAGTACTACCACCAAGAGTAAACAATTTTGTTTTGATTCCGAGAGCACATGTTTCAACACTAAAACCTAGAGTCATGAAAAAGAAAGCAGCGAGACTAAGGCTAGATGATTAGAAGCCAATGTCGAAGAAGACGATACCAAATACTAAGTGGGGAAGGCAAAAGGTTCGACATCGAATATTTAAAATAAAGGCATGTACCTGAGACCAGATTCCTCAGTTGAAATAAAGGGCTAGAAACAAGTAAGTGGAGCAAAAGAAGAGCTACCAGTACCTATAATTTCGATACAATAACGGATAAGTGAAAGCAGCATCAATTAATATAGATGATAGAGCCGAAAGCCAAGTACATAAAGAAATGAAGGCAAATAAATCGGCACCAAATGTGCATTCGACACTGATACCGAAATTATCACAATTAGGTACTGAAAGCCGAGAATGAGGGAAAGGAGTTAATTGAACCGACACCAAAGTACATACAAAGCTTCGACATCGAAACCAAGAAATTCAGAAGTGGGCCGAAACAGTGAAAGCGCTCTGAAATCAATGCCAAGAAGGGGAAGCAGAAGGGGACCCAAAACCTCAAAAAACAAGACCTCAAGGATCTCATTTCAGGGGACTTTTTCCTCATTCTACAATCTTGCTCTCATTTCTAAGAGATCATACCGTAATTTGTAAATAATTTTGGGGATTTCTTATGTAACCTCCTTCATGAATAAATTCTTCAAAGCCCTTAAAGTGGACGTAAGTTCAATGTGAACCGAACTAGTATAAATCGTTGTATTCTTGTTATTTTCGCATATTATATTGTACTTTACTATGATTTTGAATATGTTTTGCTATGCTTTCGAATTACTAGTTTACCCTTCTACAAGCCGTTTAGCTTTCTAAGTTGCATTGCACTTAGGGAACCCTTATCCAAAGATAACCATTGGACCTTGAGTCTCGTAAGCATGATACTCACCTTTTGAAGGAAGAGCAACTAATCTTCGAACATAAGACCTTGATATCTAGGAAATGGTGAATTAACTCAAGCTTGTAGGAACTAAGCAATCCCTGAGTACCCATAGGTCTGTACCCTTATTCCCTTATTTCGGTGTTGATGAAAAATATCGTTAACATTTTGGCTTTAGAAAAGGGCCTGAACCTGCAATTCTTCAGATAACCTAACACATCCCTTCCTGTTCCATTCCGGATTGGACAAAGCTATGAAGAAGAAAGATTATAGATAAAGAGTCTTGACAAGGGGCTTCAAATATCGAATGGTTACTTCAAATGTAACGACCCGCATTCTATGCATCGAAGGATCGTAGAATATTTATTTCTATCACATACGAAGTCGTATGGTCATGTAACTTTGGGAGACGACTATTGGGGTCATTTCCCATGTTCATGATTTTTTTCCCGATTTTTAAACGACCGTTTTACCCCTAGCTGATCTTGTTTTGGACATAACTTTTGATTGGAAAGGAGTTTTGACCTGAAACCACTTCCATTGGCTTCAGATGATGGTTTACCTTTCAGTAGATGGTCACATGTGAAAAACGGACTTACCGTTTGGGAGATATGGCTGAAACAAGTTTCAGAAGGTGAAAAACTGCTAAACCGGGCCAAATAAGGTGATTAGTGAATGGGCCCATAACCCATTTCGGGATTAGGGTTATGGGGAGGCTAAAATGAGTTAGGTTTTCATTCTATTTCAGTTTTCTAGTCGCCACTTACCTCTAAGAAACCCTAACAATGGCCTCCAACCTCTAAAACATCTCCAAATCACTTTCTAATCAAGGATTAGGCTTAGCAACATCAAATCAAGGCAGATTAGCACAAGAATCGAGGTAGAGCTGCTGTGTTGTATTGGTATTCGCGCACAAACAGTAGAGTTTCAGTTCTAAAGGTTTTATTTGTGGCCAAGGTGAGTGATTTGCATAGTTCTGCACTAATTACGGTTAATTAAGGGTGATTAGTGAAGATTAACGAAATTAGACATGATAAAATTCTGGAAAAATATTCATAAATTCGGAAATATTATTTTAGACCTCTATTAGAAAATTTGGCTAATTTGGTTAAATTTTATTAATCCTATCATTAGTTTTGCTTAAGCACGCTTAAGGGAAAATATGGGTTTTGGGTATGTTTGATCCATTTTACATGCTATGATTGTTGTTTTGCTGTTTGTGGATGATTATACATGTTGCTATGATTGCTTGGTATGAATTTTGATTTTTTAGAATAGTTAGATTGGCCGAAAACGCCGTCGAATGGCCTAAACAGTCGCTGGAAAGAAGTGCAGGAATTTGGCTGATCCGGATCGGATCGGAGGAAGGAGTCCGAACCGAACCGACCAGGAGACCTCTCCGCGAACCGAACCGCCCCTCCAAGGTGTTGTATCCACGAGACGATCTGGACCCGAACCCACGACCCGATTCGCCTCTCGTGTGCCACTCCGACCCAAACCGATGCACAATGGAGAAGCTTGAGAGACCCGACCCGATCCGGGGTGCTTGGGAAGAAGGACCGAACCAGAGGAGTTTTCCATGAAGCCAGGAGGTGTGGACCCAGATTCGAACCGCTGCAGGAAGGTCACTACGATCAGAACCGATCTGGAGAGGGTACTACGAACCGATATGAACCTGAGCCTAGATGATGATCACGAACTGAATGAAGACCGATCCGGAGATGATGACCAAAACCCGAGATGCAAAGGTAGTCCAAATGAGTAGTTTTGATTCAGGATACAGATGGGAACCAACGAGTGAACTTCATGATTGGGATTTGCTGCGGGACGTGTGCTAAGGGGTTGTCGATGTCTATAGCTTTGGATCACTATGTGTAGGGGGTACGTGAACGGATTCAAGGCCATAGTGGCCTAGGTATGACTAAAGAGCTATAGACCAATGAAGTGGGGTCATTTGTAAAGATTTGGTCATGACTCCATGTGGTGAGCTTGGTAGTAGCAGTAGTTGTACAAGTCGAACTCCATCACTACTTCGACGCGTCTAGTGATCGAAGCAGTAGATATCGTATGCTTTACACACTTAGTGAGAGATGTGAGGATGGTTGCTATGTTTGATTTGTTTGCCATCATTATGACATGCACACCACCACCCCCGTTATCTTTACACCATTTGTTCAATGGCACCTTAGAGTATTGTATGGTATGTAGTGCTAACTCTTTGGTTGCAGGTTCAGGTATGGTTTAGTATACCTGTTATTGTTCTGTTTAGCTACTTATCGCTCATACCAGACTTTTTGTCTGACCCAGAGTTTTATGTCTCTTCTTATTACTCTGGGTGCTCTCACGAGTAGACTAGAGACAGGTTAGCTGGTGATGCACGAGTAGCTGTACCGGAGACGAGCAGGAGGCTTCCACGTATGATACATATATAGATATTCTCCCTGTGTCGCTGCTGGTCACTACTTTGGGCATTAATAGTGCACCCTTTCTTTCTTTTGTTTAGAGACAGTAATTTGAAAAGTTGTAATAAGTTGTATTTAGACTTTCGCTACTCCGATGTTGATGTTGATGTTGGTTTTAGTTATCAGCTTATGCACTGTCTCGCCTGTTTTATGTCAGGTACATTATTATTATATTTTGTTCCATGCACTGTGAGACATTCTACAGATTTTCGATTAGTTCATTCTCTTCTTTCCTTTCTTTGGTGATCGTTCTGTGCTAGTTGGGCATGCGTACAACGCACTTTCGGAGGAAATGCCGGCTGGTGCGGGGCGGCGGGCCATCACACTTTGTATCAGAGCTCTAGGTTGCGTAGTTAACCTAGGGAAAGACACCAGGGAGAGATGATACGTATATGAGAGCGCGTATTTGTGATTATTTTGGTTTTCAAAAGCAATATATATACTGTTAGTATATCTAAAGATGAAGTCGCACTACACTGACACCACAAAAAGGATGGTTAATCGTTTTCTCTTTACAGATTGAACGATGAGCCAATACGCAAGAGGTGCCGGTAGAGGAGCCAATAATGGGAATGCTGCTGACATGAGGATGATGTTTACTGACCTCATGAGAGAGATGCTTAGAGATGTTCAGAGGGCAGCTCCCAATGCTGGTAATGGTGGTGGTCCAATAGTGCAGGCGCCTAAGGCCGATTTCGCCAAGCTGAATAAGGATTATACGAGTCTTGGTGGGAAGCCGTTCCACGAAACGGAGTCGGCTATGGATGTTCAGGATTGGTTGGATAGATGCGAGCGTATCTTCGAAGATTTGGGTATCGAGGATGCGATGAAGAGAAGGCTAGCATCCCGTCAGCTGCAAGGACGGGCAATGAATTGGTGGAATGCTATAAAGGCAGCTACTCCCGAGGATCAGATTACTTGGGATCAATTTAAGGCTCGCTTTAGCGATAAGTTCATTCCAACGGCTCAGAAGTCAGTGCTGTTTAAGAAATTCTTGGAACTCGGAATGGTAGAGATGTCTCGGAGTATATTGCCGAATTCGACACTTTGTCGAAATATGGGTTATCGCTTATTGATACTGTCGAGAAGAAGAACAAGAATTTCATAACGGTTTGGATGGATACTTGGGGGAAAGGCTTATTAACCATATCGATGAGACGTTTGAATCGATTGTGGGGAAAGCATTGAGGTCAGAGAGTCTTTACACTAAGTCGAAGACTGAGGTCGCATCTGCAGAGGAGCCAAAGCCGCAAGCAAGCGGTGGAGGCAAGAATGGTTCTCAGAATAAGAGAAAGAAGAATCAGACCAAGGATGGCTAGAAGAAAAAGAATAAGCAAGATGTTGAGTGCTTCAGCTGTGGTAAGAAGGGCCATTATGCCAAAGAGTGTCGGGCCAAGCCAGCGGATAGGAAGTGCTTCAATTGTGGCCAAGTGGGACATCACAAGGACAAGTGTCCGCAACCCTCTAAAGAAAAGCAGATGGTGAAAGCGTATGCCCTTAATGCTATTCCTTCTTCGTCGAATGCCCCAACTGCGGTGGAGAAGGGAAAGAATGTCGTTATTCAAGGTATGCTTTCTGTTTATGATGTTCCTTTTAGAGTTTTGTTTGATACCGGGGCTTCCAGTTCATTCATATCTAGTGACCTGGTAGATAGGTTGGGATTGGAGCCCTAGATTGTCGATATGCCTTTAGTAGTGACGAACCCGATTGGTGGTTCAATTAACCTTAGCATGATTTGTCGTAATTTGGTCTTATCGAGTCATGGATGCATGTTTGGTTGTGATTGCTTTGTTTTGGGCTTTACTGGGTTTGGCATTATTTTGGGAGTCGATTGGCTCCAAAGATACGGGGTGGTGGTAGACTATGAGGGCTTTTTGGTGATAGCTAGAGCAGATGATGGGCGGAGGGTAGTGTTTGGTGGTCTACCCGGTGATGGGGTAATGGCTAGTTTTCTAAATTCCCTCGACATCCCGCATAGTGAGTTGTCAGGGTTGCTCGTGGTTGGCCAGTATCCGGACGTCTTCGAGGAAGTGACCGGGCTTCCACCACACCGAGAGATTGAGTTCCGTATTGATTTGGTGAAAGATGCCAGACCTATAGTGATGTCACTTCGTCGTATGGCACCAAGGAAGCAGCGAGAGCTTGAGGTGCAAGTTAGCGATGTTTTGAAGAAGGGATTTATCAGAAAGAGTGTTTCTGAATGGGAAGCACCAGTTGTGTTTGCTACCAAGGCGGATGGTTCCCTTCGTTTGTGTGTAGACTACCGCGAGTTGAACAAAGTGACGAGGAAGAATAAGTATCCTCTACCGCGGATAGATGATTTGTTTGATCAGTTGAGTGGCGCGAGAGTATTCTCTCAGTTGGATCTCGCGACAAGTTTTCATCAGCTTAGAGTGGAAGCTGAGAGTATAGCTGAAACGACATTTCGGACGCCGTCCGGATTTTATGAGTGGTTGGTCATGCCATTCAGGCTGACCAATGCCCCAGCATACTTTGTGGATCTTATGAGTAGGGTATTCAGAGATTAGTTGAATAAGTTTTTCCTTGTGTTCATGGATGATATTTTGGTCTATTCGAGGGTAGAGGAAGAACACAAGGAACATTTGAGGATAGTGATGGAGGTGTTGAGAAAACACTAGTTAAAAGAAAAATTCTCTAAGTGTCACTTCTGGAGGAGGGGAAGTGAGATTCTTGGGCCATGTTGTTTCAGAGAATGGTATTGCCGTTGACCCTGCGAAGGTGGCTACGGTACAGGATTGGTCTACGCCCAAGAATGCAACGGACATAAGAAATTTCTTGGGGTTAGCTGGATATTATCATAAGTTTATCCAAGACTTCTCCAAGATAGCAGCACCGTTGACTCAGTTGACCAAGAAGAATCAGGCTTTCGTCTGGGACGAAAAGTGCGAGGATGCATTCAAGAGTCTAAAGGAAAAGTTGACGTGTGCACCAATGTTAGTCATGCCTAAGGGGAATGAAGAGATGACGGTATATACAGTTGCATGTGGTACCAGACTAGGTGCTGTATGGATGCAATGAGGTAGGGTTGTATCTTATGCAAGTCGGCAACTGAAACCGCATGAGAGAAGATACCCTACCCATGATTTGGAATTGGTAGCGATCGTATTTGCATTGAAGATGTGGAGACATTATCTCTTGGGAGAAAGATTCGAGTTGTTTACCGATCATAAATCGTTAAAGTATCTTTTCTCTCAAAAGGATCTAAATCTTCAACAGCAAAGACGGTTAGAATTCTTAGCTTCCTATGATTTCGACATCGCATATACACCAGGAAAGGGCAATGCGGTGGCTGATGCATTGAGTAGAAGACATGCCAGTTTAGGGGCTATGTTTCTTGAATGGAAGCAACTGGAGTACGTCGCTAGGTATGATTTCAGACCAAAGTACGAATTGGATCTAGAAATATTTGCAAGTTTGACGATCAAACCCACTTTGATTGAGCGGATTCGTTCCAGTCAGAGGAACGATCCTAACCTATTGGAAATCATCTCAAAGTTAAAGATGGGAATCGATGGAGATAGGAACAAGTATGGGCTTGATCTAGATAACTAGAGTACATCGCTAGGTTTGATTTTAGACCAAAGTGCGAATTGGATCTAGAAATATTAGCAAGTTTGACAATCAGACCCACTTTGATTGAGCGGATTGGTTCCAGTCCGAGGAATGATCCTAACCTATTGGAAATTGTCTCAAAGTTAAAGATGGGAATCGATGGAGATAGGAACAAGTATGGGCTTGATCGAGATGGATGGCGTAGAAAGAATGGAAAACTAGTTGTACCAAATGTCAATGGATTAAGAGATGAAGTGCTTAGAGAATGTCATCACTCAAAACTGACTCTACACCCCGGTGGTAACAAGATGTACCGAGACATGAAGCAGACCTACTACTGGGAAGGGATGAAAAGAGACATTGGGAAGTTTGTATCCAAATGCATGAACTGCCAGCTAGTTAAAGATGAGCAAAAGAAGCCTAGTTGTTTGCTACAACCATTAGAAATTCTAGAATGGAAATGGGAACAAGTGTCAATGGATTTCATTGATGGGTTACCAAGGACTAGATCGGGCCATGATAGCATTTGGGTGATTGTGGACTGATTGACTAAGAGTGCAAGGTTTATACCCGTCAAGTCAAACAGGACGGCAACTAAGTTAGTCGAACTGTATATAAAGTGGGTAGTTAGATTTCATGGAATACCCAAAGGCATTGTGAGTGACTGAGATCCGTTGTTCACTAGTGGATTTTGAAGGAGATTACAAGAGGTGTTAGGATCAGAACTACATCTCAGTACCGCGTATCATCCTCAACCCGACGGACAGACAGAGAGGGTGAATCGAGTGTTAGAAGATCTCTTGAGAGCTTGCATATTGGATTTTGGTGGATCATGGGATGAACATTTGCATCTAGTAGAGTTTGCATATAATAATAGTTATCAATCCAGTATTGGTATGGCTCCGTTTGAAGCTTTGTACGGAAGACCGTGCAACTCACCGTCATGTTAGGTAGAAACTGGTGAGAAGTTTGTGCTTGGACCCGATGTGATAAGAGAAACTTCAGACAAGATTAAGGTTATCCAATAGCGAATGAAGGCTGCCCAAGATAGGCAGAAGGGTTATGCTGATAAAAGGAGAAGAGAATTAAAATTCTCCATTGGCGACTTGGTGTTTATCAAGATTTCTCCGTTGAAGAGCGTGATACGATTTGGCAGGAGAGGCAAGTTAGCACCAAGATTTGTTGGTCCATTCCCAGTTCTTGTGCAAATTGGGAATTTGGCATACAAAGTTGAATTACCTGAAAAGATGGCAGGAGTTCACAAAGTATTTCATGTTTCCCAGTTAAGGAAGTTCGTGCACGACCCAAATGTGACTATTTCACCTGATCAGTTGGATGATATCAAAGTTGAACCCGAGGCGGTTGGGAACCGCAAGCCTATGCGTATTGGTGGGAACGATACGAAGCAACTTCAAAAGAAATTGGTGAATCTAGTCAAAGTCCAGTGGGGCGAGAATGAGAATGACTGTACTTGGGAGACAGAGGAGAGCATTAGGAAGACGTATCCGGAACTCTTCGCCTGGTAAGATTTTAACTTCGATTTAGTCTTTCCGCATGCTAGGATAGGCTTGTTTGTTTGTTTTGCATGTTTGATTGTTGTATGTGGCTGGAAAGCATGCGGGATCCTTTGTATGTTTTGGGTTAAGGAATTTCGGGGATGAAATTTCTTAAGGGGGGAGAGTGTAACGACCTGCATTCTACGCATCGAAGGATCGTAGAATACTTCTTTCTTTCACATACGAAGTCGTATGGTCATGTAACTATGAGAGACAACTATTGGGGTCATTTCCCATGTTCATGATTTTTCCCGATTTTTAAATGACCATTTTGCCCCTAGATGACCTTGTTTTGGCCATAACTTTTGATTGGAAAGGAGTTTTGACCTGAAACCACTTCCATTGGCTTCAGATGATGGTTTACCTTTTCGTAGATGGTGACATGTAAAAAACGTACTTACCGTTTGGGAGATATGGCTGAAACAAGTTTCAGAAGGTGAAAAACTGCTTAACCGGGCCAAATAAGGTGATTAGTGAATGAACCCATTACCCATTTCGGGATTAGGGTTATGGGGAGGCTGAAATGAGTTAGGTTTTCATTCTATTTCAGTTTTCTAGCCACCACTTACCTCTTAGAAACCCTAACAATGGCCTCCAACCTCTAAAACACCTCCAAATCACTTTCTAATCAAGGATTACGCTTAGCAACATCAAATCAAGGCGGAATAGCACAAGAATCGAGGTAGAGCTGCTGTGTTGTATTGCTATTCGTGCCCAAACAGTAGAGTTTCAGTTCAAAAGGTTTTAATTGTGGCCAAGGTGAGTGATTTGCATAGTTTTGCACCAATTACGGTTAATTAAGGGTGATTAGTGAAGATTAACGAAATTAGACATGATAAAATTCTGGAAAAATATTCATAAATTCGGAAATATTATTTTAGACCTCTGTTAGAAAATTTGGCTAATTTGATTAAGTTTTGTTAATCCTATCATTAGTTTTGCTTAAGCACGCTTAAGGGAAAATATGGGTTTTTGGGTATGTTTGATCCATTTTACATGCTATGATTGTTGTTTTGCTGTTTGTGGATGATTATACATGTTGCTATGACTGTTTGGTATGAATTGTGATTGTTTAGAATAGTTAGATTGGTCGAAAACGCCGTCGAATGGCACAAACCGTCGGTGGAAAGAAGTGCAGGAATTTTGCCGATCCGGATTGGATCAGAGGAAGGAGCCCGAACCGAACCGACTAGGAGACCACTCCACGAACCGAACTGCCCCTCCAAGCTGTTGTATCCACGAGACGATCTGGACCCGATCCCACGACCTGATCCGCCTCTCGTGTGCCACTCCGACCCGAACCGATGCACCATGGAGAAGCTTGAGAGACCCGACCCGATCCGGAGTGCTTGGGAAGAAGGACCGAACCAGAGGACTTTCCGTGAATCCAGGAGGTGTGGACCCCGATCCGAACAGCTGGGGGAAGGTCACTACGATCCGAACCGATCTGGAGAGGGTACTACGAACCAAAATGAACCCGAGCCTAGATGATGATCATGAACTGAATGAAGACCGATCCGGAGATGAAGACCAAAACCCGAGATGCAAAGGTTGTCCAAATGAGTAGTTTTGACTCAGGATCCAGATGAGAACCAATGAGTGAACTTCATGATTGGGCTTTGCTGCAGGACTTGTGCTAAGGGGTTGTCGATGTCCATAACTTTGGTCACTATGTGTAGGCGGTACGTGAACGGATTCAGGGCCATAGTGGCCTAGGTACGACTAAAGAGCTATAGACCAATGAAGTGGGGTCATTTGTAAAGATTTGGTCATGACTCCATGTGGTGAGCTTGGTAGTAGCAGTAGTTGTACAAGTCGAACTCTGTCACTACTTCGATGGGTCTAGTGATCGAAGCAGTAGATATCGTATGTTTACGCAATGAGTGAGAGATGTGAGGATGGTTGCTATGTTTGATTTGTTTGCCATCATTATGACATGCACACCACCACCCCCGTTATCTTTACACCATCTGTTCAGTGGCACCTTAGAGTATTGTACGGTACGTAGTGCTAACTCTTTGGTTGCAGGTCCAGGTTCAGGTATGGTTTAGTATACCTGTTATTGTTCTGTTTAGCTGCTTATCGCTCATGCCAGATTTTTTGTCTGACCCAAAGTTTTATGTCTCTTCTTATTACTCTGGGTGCTCTCACGAGCAGACAAGAGACATGTTAGCTGGTGATGCACGAGTAGCTATACCGGAGACGAGCAGGAGGCTTCCACGTATGATACATATATAGATATTCTCCCTGTGTCGCTGCCGGTCACTACTTTGGGCATTAGTAGTGCACTCTTCCTTTCTTTTGATTAGAGACAGTAATTTGAAAAGTTGTAATAAGTTGTATTTAGACTTCCGCTACTCTGATGTTGATGTTGGTTTTAGTTATCAGCTTATGCACTGTCCCGCCTGTTTTATGTCAGGTACATTATTATTATATTTTGTTCCATGCGCTGTGAGACATTCTACAAGTTTTCGATTAGTTCATTCTCTTCTTTCCTTTCTTTGGCGACCGTTCGTGCTCGTTGGGCATGCGTACAACGCACTTCCGTAGGAAATGCGGGCTGGTGCGGGGCGGGCCGTCACATCAAACGTCATTGATCCAAGAGCTATTTGAAGAATAGTATAACCTTGAACCTCTGTCCTTATTGAGAATCCTCCGTACTCATCTTAAACCTTCCCACCTTATATCTCATTCCGTCATAACAAGATACTCTGAAAATCAATTAAAGGATGAATCAATCAGGAAGGAATTGTACAGTAGAATCCAACACATCATCCATTCCAGAAAACAACATCTACTTAGCCAAACTAGAAACTAGAGGACCTTCAACCTCAACGAAAAGAGCAAGTAATGAATTGGAAGTACTATAGTTGGCTATACAGATTGATGCAATTGGAGAATTCGTTGAAGACTTAGTCCGAAGGTCCCTTGAAGTGGAACCTTATGATGCAGAATAAAAAATGGTAGCACTATTGTATCAAACAATTTTATGATTTTGTCTGATGATAACAAACATGTATTTATTATTATAAATGTGTTTTTAATTGTACTATTATACTACATCATAGACAGAATATAATATTTATATTTAAATAGAATACTATTGCAAAAGAATTTAAATATTCAAATAGTATTTATTTAAATATAATATTTTATTTCAACATTTCAATAGTACAAATTTATAACTCCACTAATTGTACATTTCACTGAAATATAATACATTCACATTCAGTTTCATTTGTATACACATACAATTCACTTAGTTACTTAGTTATACGAACACTCATATAAAATGTTGCCTCACTACATTTCTCTCAATCACTCATACATGTATTCTACACTCACTGTCACTCACTTTTGTCTTCTGTCTTCTGAAAGCTTCACAGTCAGTCCAGTCTTCTACTTACTTGTCACAGAAGAAACACACAATAAACTGAAACATTTTTTATATTCTAGCAGATATAAATTTTATTTTGAAACTTTATTTGCCTCTGAATTTTGGTGTGTTTCACATCATTTTTCATGACTTGATCTAATTAATAATGTACATACATATGTGACCAGACAACTTGTGATATTCACAGTGATACATTGTAAATACCACAAGGTAGGCATAACCTCTGTGCTCATATATATATATACACACACTACAAGTGCACTGTACATGTATACACATACATATGTATGCACATACACATAATTTTGTGCAGGGACAATACGGTCAAACATCGTGAATGGACAAGAATCAAGAAATCCAATTCAAATGCAAACACAAACACATATATATACACACACTTTTGTGCATATATATATATAGATATGTGTGTGTGTATACACTGAAGGAACAGTAGTTCAGAAAAATCAATGTAGAACAGTCAGCATTTTCAAGTGCAAGTGCAAAGCTCGCATACACAAGGCAACATGGCAGGACAAAGCTTGGCAAAATCAAGCATTCAAACAACAAATGAAAGAAATGGTTTCAAATATCAAACCAGGCTAAAGCAAATGTACATAGTGAAAGAAACACACACACACACATATAAATACATTATGGTATATATATACATATATATGTGTGTGCATGGAGTTCGAAAGCAAACAGGTGCTCAGGGCAGTGCATATTGGAGAAAATACAAGGAATGGCCGAGGCATGAATCAAAAAGTGTTAGTGCCAGATGTCTATATGAGTTCACACAGCAAGGCATATGCAAAATCATGTACATGGCAGGTACCAAAAGCTTTCAGGCCGAGTACAAGACTGCTTTAAAATGGTAAACACATGTATCATGAATTATACATAACAGTAAGCCAAATTCAAGCCAAACAAAGTATAATCAGCAAGAGGAAGTAACTCAAAAAAGTCAAGTTCATATGGCAGAACAAACACAAATTTCAGCATACTAGAAATAAAGTTCAAATGGAAGCAAAATTCTGAAAAGTACAAGAATATGTACAAGGCAGATTTGTTCAAACCTAAATATATATGACTCAGCTTCAACATGTACAAGCAGCTAAGTGTACATAGGTGTATCTTAAATGTGTGAAGCTTAAAATCAGACGCAATAAATTGTTTACATGCAACAGAGATGAGGAAGTGAACCAAGAAATAAATGTTTCTTTTTGTTCACTAAGTCAAAGAAATGGTATGAACTTATTCTCTGCATAGCAGGCAAAAATCAAAGTTCGAAATAAGTTTTTTTAAGATCAATTTCCATTATTCAAAGGACAGAAAAAAGCAAGGATTTTTGGGAAAGTACAAATGGCAAATAAATTTCTAGCAAACTTGTTTTCTGATTTGTATGAACAAAATTTGGCAAATAACATTTCAATCTCGGCTTCAATCATTCTAGAAACAGCATGATATCACATTTTGTTTTTAGGAATTTTGGCAAACTGTTTTGGGCAAGAAAACTCAATTTCTTTCCAGAAATCACTCAAAGGAAATTTTTGTTTTGCCAGAATTTTGAAAACATTTTTGGGCAGAAAACATTTAATTTTCAGAAATACAATTGAGAATTAAATTCGGGAGGTTATATGTCAATGTTTTCCAGTTTTCAGTCACAAAACTCACGGTAACAAAAGCTTTTACCAGAAATCAACATGCACTTTTTTGAGTAGTAATTCATTCAACTCTTTCCAAGAATGTACAGGGGATCCACGACATTAGTATCATTCCAATAATTTCCAGATTCTAAAAAACAAGTTTTTTAGACAAGAAAACAAATTGAAATCAATTCCAGTAATTCCAAAATAAATCACGCAAGGAATTTTCAAGGGCCACAAATACGATTCAATCAAGTCATGGCAACAAGCAAAGCCGAGGAAATCAAAGCCAAAATCACACAAGCAATCAAAACAAATCACGTAAGAAATCAGAGCATATTTAGGTTTTCTATAACCTATATATTTCACACAAATCATCATCGACAAATCTTATCCAACTCATAGCAAAACAACTCAAGTTCTCAAATAAAATCAGGAATCTTACTACTTTGGATCAAACAAGATTTTGTTTCGAATTTGAGCGAGCAACCAGCATCAATCAACTGAAGAAGTGTCTAAAGCCATGAATCTGTTTTTAAAGCCAATTCGAAGAAACCCTAGCTGACATTTTTGAGGACCAAATGAAATAAAGAAAGGGACGACCGAGCTACTCAAAGAAATAATGAAATAAAACGGCCAATCTCTTTTTTATTTAAATTTTTTGTAATCTAGGGTTTTATCATTTTGTTTTGTTATTTTAATTTTGTAAACTATCAATTACTTTTCTAGTTTGTCTGTAAAACTAGGGTTTTCTAGTTTGTCTGTAAAACTAGGTCATCTAGTTATAGGATTTTAACTAGCAGTTTTCTAGTGTCTTTAATAACTAGGGTTACTAGCTACAGATCTGTAGTTGGGTGAAAATATGGTTTTGGGGACATAAATCAATGCAGGGTTTTCAGCGTAGGATTAGAACAGCAGCAGGTTGTGTGAGTGTACAAAACTTTATAAGCGGTTAGCGAGGGGTCGCAAGTTTGTAGGTTTTTGTATACGGGAGTCTGTTTAATACCTAGTAGAAACCTTGGGGAATGCAACAGTAGGCAGGGTTTGCCGAAGCTGGGTAAAATCTTTGTGTCATTTACTTTCTGCAGTTATTTACCCCGCTATTATCTGTGCTGTGATTATTACTTTGTGTTGTGATTTGTTTTATATTCTCGATAAAATTCAATAAACCCTATTCATCCCCCTCTAGGGTTAATTTGGATCCAACAAGTGGTATCAGAGCAGGTGTCTAATTAACTCTAGATTCATGAGTTTAATGAATAGTGCTTTTTTTGAGGGTCAATCCAGTGCTAGGACTCCTATGTTCAATGGAAGTGATTATGCTTACTGGAAAGCTTGGACGAAAATTTATTTAGTATCTGTTGATTACAATGTTTGGGATATTATTGAAATAGGATGTAAAACTCCCACTATAATTATTAATGATGCTGAATTTTCTAAACCAAAGCATAAGTTGGATGCTAATGATAAGAAGTTATACTCTATTAATGCTAAAGCTATGAATGCTTTAATTTGTTCTCTTGACAAAACTGAATTTAATAGAATTTCTCATTGTAATACAGCACAGGAAATCTGGCATACTTCGGAGGTCACTCATGAAGGAACGTCCCAAGTGAATGAATCTCATCTTGCCTTATTTAGCAATGAATATGAAAACTTCACCATGCAAAAAGACAAGAGTATAAAGGATATATATGGTCGTTTCTATGTGCTGGTTTACAACACTAATGCTGTTGGAAAAGTATATACTGAAGTAGAACTTATGAAGAAAATTCTACGAGTTCTGCCAAAGACCTTTGAAGCTAAAGTCACAACAATCCAAGAATCAAAGGATTTGAGCAAGCTAAGCATGGAAGAGATAATTGAAAATCTAATGACTTATGAAATGGAGCTGAAGGCACGAGAAAACTGCAACAACTCAGAACTAAAAAATAAGTCAATTACTTTGTCCAATGTTGTAAACAGCGATGACGAAGACACCATCGAGCAGCTTGTTATAGCCGTTAGAAAGCTAACGAAATTGAGAAAATTCAAATCACGAAGGAACAAACCAGAAGCCACCAAATCAAGTAGCTCTGAAGATTCAGAAGAGGAACCAAATTGCTTCAAATGCAAGAAGCCTGGGCATATGAAACCAAACTGCCCACTGCTTCAGAATTATAAAGGAAATAGAAACAAGAATAAAGATTTTGCAATAACATGGGATGATGAGGAAGGATAAGAAGCCTCTGGCAGTAGTGAGGAAGAAGTTGCAGGTATGTGCTTTATGGAATAATCAGATTTAGGAGAAGAATCCAACGAGGAAAAACTAATTTGGGTCCCTAAAGGCACTTTGGTCAAATCTAATGTTTTGTTGTACAAAAAAGTCTGGGTACCAAAACGTATGAATGAAACTACGAGTGGTTCTACAATTTTTGTTAGACCACTCGATTCTCTAAACTGTTAGGTAGCGGAGGTGGTTGAGGAGCTGCTTTGCAAAAAGACATATGTATTCAAACTGTTTCACATCTTTAAATTATTCAGAGTTCCTTAGCCTCCTGAGTTAGAGATACATTTTCTCACATCAAATTCTGGTATGATCTCTAAACTCATCTCTATTAATATTTTTTGTTTAATTCTCCTTCTACCCCTTCTATTTTCTTTTGACTATTTCTGATTTGATTTGACACTGACATATTATTATTTATTTTCCTTTTATTTTTGAGTTTCTTAACTTCAAATTGCAGAATTCACGGTTTTCTAGAAATTCGCTTTATTTGAATAAAACTCTCATGTTTTAATCATTTCCAGATTCTGAATTCAAAATTGTAAATTTCTGCAATTATTTTGAATTTTAATTGTTTTCTTAGTTCTGAATGCCTAGCAATGCTGAAGCATTATAGTTACATCTTGAACACTATTAATTTGAATTCTAATTTTTTTTGAAGATCTGAAAATTCAATGAAACTCCACACACCTCTGCTGTTTTGAGCATCTTTTAATTCATTTTAGATAGATTTGAAAATTTGTACTCATTACACCACACTGCTATTTTTCAACTGTGATAATTTCATTAATTTTTTGGATTGACTTGATTATTTCTGATTTGAAAAACTTTTGACTTGAATCATTGTGTTACATCCTGAAATTCATTTTTATTCATGATCATTCTGATTGGATATTTATTTGTTTAAATCATTTTGATTTTTTTTTGAATCTCACACACTTCTTAGATTTGAAATTGATAATCTTGTGTGATTGATTCATTGTATCTCAAAATTTATATTTCTTCAAGTAATTTCAAATAAACTATTCTTTGGATCATGAATATCTCTCAAGCCTGATGTAATTATTTTGAAATTTTTCTTTGGTCTTGTCAAAAATAATTATGAAAAATTATTTGAAGATCTTGTCTTGAAACTCACTGTTGTTTATTGATCATTTGATTTAAATATTTGTTTGTTCGAAATCATTAGAAATTATTAATTCGTGAATCTCGCACATATCTTGGATTTGAAACTTATAATCTGGTGTGGTCGATTCATTGAATCTTGAGATTTTCATATTCCTTCAAATGATTTAAAATAAACTGTATTTTTAATCCTTGGTCATGAATCATCTTATGTGATTGTCAGAAATATTTGTTAAAAATTCTCTTAACAAGTCTGCTTTTAAATTGACTGTTGTGCTGCTCTGATAAAAGAAACCACTTTGAAAATGTTTTTAGATAACTTCTTGTTCTGGTACCATCTGCCTATGATAAAATGGTCTGAACTGAATCATGATTTATCCTCTTGGACTTGTTGAAAATTTTCTGAAAATTTTCTTGTGAAATTTATTCTGAATGCGTATTACTGCTCTGATTGATGGAACTGAATTATTTGATTTAATTGCTTGGGCTTTATTATTGGATACCGTTGTCTGAGATATCTTTGTTAGCCATCAGGGTGGTATCAATGATACCACTTGTTGTCTCTACTAATGGGGATTTGTGTTTAAAATTTCTCACCCATCTGTTTGATTCTTTATAAAAAAAATCATCTTGTATAGATCTCTCTAAATCCCTCTTATGTTGTATAGATCTCTCAATTCCCTCTTTTAATTGATTTTTCAATTTTAAAATCATATATTGATTATTACTCAGGAATAGAAATCAATAACCAAACTGAACTATATTTAGAATTCATAAAAATTATTATGAGAATGTTTGATATTGTGATGAATTATGACTATAGTATATTTCACAACAAGAGGAGATTTTATTTAAATTTTCATAATGAACAAACAACTGTTATAATATCATTGAATTGGCATTTATTTCACAAACATCTTCTGTGACTGTCATCATTCTGTCATCCATCATGATTTTATATTAATGTGGAGATTTTAATATTTTTTTTAAAATCATATTGAATAAACATTGGAAATATTTGTGATGTAAATTTGATTGTGTTATTTCTCATAATTAGAGAGATTGAAAATTTTCAAGAATCCCGATATAGTTGAGCATATTTCATAATATGATTAATTTAGAAATTTATTTCACAGCCATTTATGTACCTACTACATTCCTATTATCCATAATGGTTTTATGTAATGAGAAGTTTTTCTTTTCGGAACAACAAATAATAAAAATATAATATTCATAAGTGTTTCTCTAACCTCATTTAAAAATCCAAGCTCTGGTCATGCATGGTTATGAGATTACTTATTTTTAAGCTATAAATGACCTCGTATAAAAACCCAAGATTTGGTTATGCGTGATCAGTGTGCTCTTAAATAAAAAGAAAAGGAAATAATTTACTATAAATGAATTTTTTTATTGAATTATCCTTGGTGTATAAAAACTAGCCTATCAATCCATTTTCTAATTTGTGAAATGTGTTAGTATTTTATGATATATTATGATTTGTTGATTGATAGCTATTGGGATTTGATATTATTTGATTTTGTCACTTAAATTGAATTTGTAATAGTTGTCCAAATCCATCACTGTTTTGTGCTCAATTTCTTTTCTAAAAACATCTTTTTGAAAATAATTGGAAGTCATACGTTTTTAAAACTCTCTCCGTTTTTATAAATTTCATCGTAAATCATTCATTCTACAATGTGAAATTTGCCACTAGTTCTTAGAATATTATGATTTTTGTTTGATCGATTGAGCTTTATTATGATCGTTATTCCTATTAAGCTGATATTATATTTTTATTCAATTTTTCATCACTATTTTAATTTCTGTATTCTTTTGACGATAAAAAAAGGGGAAGAATGGGATAAGATTTTGATCGATGAGTGGATATTCTTTGAATATTTTAATATTGAAGTTTCAATTATTGTTTTTCACTCATGCACATATCTAGGGGGAGTTTTGTTGTAGGGGGAGCAAACAAATAGGGGAGTTCAATAATTCACTGTCAAACACATTTATTATAATATTATATTCAAGATCTTATTATTTGTTTGTCATCATCAAAAAGGGGAGATTGTTGTATCTAACAATTCTATTATTTTGTTTGATGATAACAAACATGTATTTATTATTATAAATGTGTTTGTAATTATAATGTTATACTACATCACATACATAATATAATATTTATATTTAAATAGAATACTATTGCACAAGAATTTAAATATTCAAATAGTATTTTATTTAAATATAATATTTTATTTTAACATTTCAACAATACAAATTTATAACTCCACTATTTGTTCATTTCATTGAAATACAATATATTCACATTCAATTTCATTTGTATACATTGCTCCTCACTACAATTCACTCAGTCACTCAGTTGTACAAACACTCATGTACACTGCTGCCTCACTACATTTCTCTCAATCACTCATACATGTATTGTACACTCACTTCTGTCTTCTGAAAGATTCAAAGTCAATCCACTCTTTTGCTTACTTATCACAGAAGAAATACACAGTAAACTAGAACAGTTTTTTTTATTCTAGCATATATAATTTTTATTTTGAAAATTTATTTTCCTCAGAATTCTGGTGTGTTTCTCATCATTTTTCATGACTTAATTTGATTAACAATGTACATCCATCTGTGTCTAGACAGCTTGTGTTATTCACAGTGATACACTGTAAATACCGCAAGGTAGACATAACCTCTGTACTCACATATATATACTGCACGTGAACTATACATGTATACACATACATATGTATGTATATGCACATACTTCTGTGCAGGGACAATACGGTCAAACATAGTGAATGGACATGAACCAAGAAATCCATTTCAAATGCAAACACAAGCATAAATATATACACACACTCTTCTATGCATATATATATATATACACACACACACACACACTGAAGGAACAGTGCTTCAGAAAAATCAAAGTGGAACATTCAACATTTTCAAGTGCAAGTGCAAAGCCCATATACACAAGGCAACATGGAAGGATAAAGCTTGGCAAAAAAAAGCATTCAAACAACAAATGAAAGAAATGGTTTCAAATATCAAAACTGGACAAAGAAAATGTACATAGTGGTAGAAGCACACACACATATATAAATACATTATGGTATATGTGCATGGAGTTCGAAAGCAAACAGGTGCTCAGGGCAGTGCATATTGGTGCAGATATAAGGAATGGCTGAGGTGTGAATCAACAAGCGTCAATGCCAAATGTCTACATGAGTCCACACAGTAAGAATCTGCAAACTCATGTACATAGCAGGTACTAAAATCTTTCAGACCGAGTACAAGACTACTTTAAAATGGTGTAAGCATGTATCGTGAATTATACATAACAGTAAGCCAAATTCTAGCCAAACAAAGTGTAATCAACAAGAGGAAGTAACTCAAACAAGTCAAGTTCATATGGCAGAACAGACACAAACTTCAGCATACTGGAAACAAAGTTCAAATGGAAGCAAAATTCTGAAAAGTACAAGAACATGTACACGGCAGATTTGTTTAAACCTAAATATATATTACATAGCATCAGCATGTACAAGCAGTTGAGTGTATACAGGTGTATCTCTAATGAATAATGCTTAAAAATCAAATGCAACAAGGTGTTTACATGCAACAGAGATGAGGAAGTGAACCAAGAAATAAATATTTCTTTTTATTCACTAAGTTGAAGAAATGGTATGAAAATATTCTCTGCATAGTTGGCAAAAATCAAAGTTGGAAATAAGTTTTTTTTTTAAGATCAATTTCCATGATTCAGAGGACAGAAAAAAGCAAGGATTTTTGGGAAAGTACAAATTGCAAATAAATTCTCAGCAAACTTGTTTTTGATTTGTATGAATTAAATTTAGCAAAGAACAATTCAACCTTGGCTCCGATCATTCCAGAAATGGCATGATATAACATTTTGTTTCTAGGAATTTTTGCAAACTGTTTTGGGCAAGAAATCTAAATTTCTTTCCAGAAATCACGTAAGGGCAATTTTTTGTTTTGCCAGAATTTTGAAAACATTTTGGGAAGAAAACATTTGATTTTTAGAAATACAATTAAGAATTAAATTCGGCAAGTTATATATCAATGTTTTCCAGTTTTCAATCTCAAAACTCATGGCAACAAAATTCTTTTACCAGAAATCAACATGCACATTTTCGAGCAATAACTCATTCAATTCTTTCCATGAATGTACAGGGGATCCACGACATTAGTATCATTCCAATAATTTCCAGACTCTCAACAACAAGTTTTTGGGAAAAGAAATCAAATTCAAATTAATTCCAGTAAATCCAGAATAAATCATGCAAGGAATTTTCAAGGGGGACAAATACGATTCAATCAAGTCATGGCAACGATCAAAGCGAAAATCACACAAGTAATCAGAACAAATCACGTATGAAATCAGAGCATATTTAGGTTTCTATAACCTATATATTTCACACAAATCATCATCGGCAAATCTTATCCAACTCACAGCAAAAAAATTCAGGTTCTCAAATAAAACCAGAAAACTTACTATGTTGAATCGAGCAAGATATTGTTTCGAATTCGGGCGAGCTACCCGCATCAATCAAATGAAGAAGTATTTGAAGCCATGAATCTGTTTTTAAAGCTAATTCAAAGAAACCCTAGCTGACATTTTTGAGGAGCAAATGAAATAAAGAAACGGACGGCCGAGCTACTCAAAGAAATAAAGAAATATTAGGGCCAATCTCTTTTTTATTTAAAAGCTTTGTAATCTAGGGTTTTATCATTTTGTTTTGTTATTTTAATTTTGTAAACCGTCAATTAGTTTTCCAGTTTATCTGTAAAACTAGGGTTTTCTAGTTTTTCTGTAAATCTAGGTCATCTAGTTATAAGATTTTAATTAGCAGTTTTCTAGTGTTTGTAATAATTAGGGTTACTAGCTACGGGTTTGTTGCTGGGGAGGGGGGGGGAATCTAGTTTTGGGGACAGAAATCAGTGCAGGGTTTTGAGCTTAGGATTAGAACAACAGCAGATTGTGCGAGTGTGCAAAACGGTATAGGCAGTTAGCGAGGGGTTCGCGCGTTTATAGGTTTTTGTATGCGGGAGTCTGCTTAATACTAAGTAGAAACCTTGGGGAATGCAACAGTAGGCACGGTTTGCCGAATCATGGTAAAATCTTTGTGTCATTTACTTTCCGCACTTATTTACTCCTCTGTTATATTTGCTTTGATTATTATTATGTGTTGCGATTTGTTTTATATTCTCAATAAAGTTCAATAAACCCTATTTACCCCCCTCTAGGGTTAATCCAGATCCAACAAGCACCTGGAGAGCTTTATGGCCAAATTATTTCTTCATCAAATCTATGGAGCAGTCCACTTTCGGGGGAAAACAACAAAACATTAAAAGTGGTTGTCAGTTCAGGAGAAAACGAAAGCCTAGTATGGATTGAAGCCAGGATATTGCAGGGAATCCCCTTCTCCAAAGAGATTATGATGGTAAAGTTTCCATCTAGTATAGAAGAGAACAAATTCGCATATGATGAGATTACTGACCCCAAAGAACACCTCGCCATTTTCGAGAATTACATGGGTACATATAACGCTTCTGATGCCCTTCGATGCAAAAACTTCTTGACAACTCTTTATTAAAAATCTCTTAAATGGTGCAAGCATTATATTGGCCAAGTCATCACGACTTGGAAACAATTATCTACAACATTTAACACGCAATTCCATGTATGGAAAGACCCAACCATCATCATCTATGGTCTAGCTAGAATTGAACAGAAACCAGAGGAATCACTTAACCATTATTTAAAGAGATTTCATACCGAGTCGCTCAAAATACAAAGGGAAACAAATAGAGAAAAAATAATAGTAATGCAGTCGAGATTATTAGCACCATCCCCCTTTCTGAAAGAGCTTACCTTAAGAGAATGTGAAAACTTAGGTTATTTTTATTCCAGAGCTGACGAATTCATTTGCATGGAAGAAACGCTTAACAAAAAGAAACATTTGAAACAAGATCAGAAGGCGGGAAGGCCTGATTCCAATCTCCTTGCAAAGGCTCTTAAAAATCAAGCAAAGGAGAGGATTACTGTTCTTATCACAAGACAAAGGGGCACAAGACCAATCAATGTCGTGGTTTGATAAAAATAAATCAAGCCAAAAAGTAAAGAAAGATCCTTTGAGAAATTCGAAGTAAGACCAGCGGGAAAGCTAGTCAGAGACAACGCAACATGGGAATGAGAACTTAACAATAAGTATCCTATCTCAAATGATTATTTTTATTAGTCGTTTAGCTTTTTCTTTTTTTCTTATGATCAAACAAATATTCATGTATGCTCGAGTGCTATTACAGGTAAAAGCCAAAACCTGTTCAGACTTATGCATACAAAAAAAGCTCGAAGGGAGCACCTTCTGCTTATGTCTCGTCTCGCGAAAGGGAACGGGATCTCAAGAAGAGAACTTAAATCATTTCCAATTCTGTTTATGTATCATCCCACGGGAGGGAACGAAAGTTCAAATGGGAGCACTTAAAGAACGCAGTGCATGAGTAAATGAACGAAAAAGTTATCAATCAATGGAAAACTTTGATGGAAGCTTCCCAAAGAAACATGCAATGAAGAAATGATCAAATGCCAATATCTCGTGGCTCAAATGAGACTGGTTAAAACCTTATCTCCTTTGTCTTAAAGATTTCACAAATATTTGTCGTCAAATGCATTAATATATTAGTACAACTGAATATTTTTATGAAAGGTATGGAGCATACCCTTGATGAAAGATATCTGGAAAGCCTTCAGAAGGAAAGGCAAACTAATAAAGCCTTTGGAAAAAAGGCAAATTAACAAATCCTTCGGAGAAAAGGTAAATAAATAAAGCCTTTAGAAGAAATGAATCAATAAAGCCTTTATAAGAAAAGGTACAACAAACAAAGCTTTCGAGAAGAGAAGTACCATCAAACAAAGCTTTCGAGGAGAGAAGCACCATTAGACAAAGCTTTTGAGGTGAGAATGTGACGACCGCCCACAGCCCCCACACTATACAAGAGGAATGATGCGCTGAAAGGTGTGCCAGACAGCTATGGACGATCATCAAGGTATGGTAGATAAAGAAATCTATCGTAAACTCATAGTGCAAAGATAAAATATAATAGAACACATACAACAGGTAATGATAGTGAAGCAGAAAACACTAAACTTTCATGACAACCAGCAAGTATTCCCATACATGAGGATAACAACAATAGTGTTTGTACAATTTGCCTCACTACAACACTCATAGAAATAGCACACGGCAGAAACAAATACTAAATAGTAGTAAAGATAGTACGCCAGCCTCCTGCTCGCCTCCGAACAGCAACACCATCCTCACTTAAGCTACATGTTACCTGCTACATAGTCTGCACATCCAACAATCAGATGAACAACCCAAGATAATAAGAGGAAACATGAAACCTTGAGTTAGACAAAAGTCTTAGTAAGCAATAAAACAGCCAACAAACTTCAACAATAAAGTATATGAGAAGGGATAGATAAGCATACTAATCTACCCACGACACCAGAGAAGAACTCAACCTTATCTTCCCCACATCGGGCAGTGATAGCCTTTACTATAAACAATTCAATCATTCATCCATGGAAACCAAAACACCCATTCAATCATGGTAAGCGCTCATAACCTCCAGACTATATATATCTCATATAGACCATGCTAATCGAATTCAACATCCCTTAAGTACAAGCCCCAGAGGCCTAAACCAATATCAGACAAGCACCCATGAAACATCTCCTTCGACTTTGGACAAACTACATGAGACGGTAAAAATAGAACAACCAATAATCCATGACTGCTCTGGCTATCACCGCCAATCCTACTTTGAAACCACCGTTAATCGTATGAGGGCCAACCTTGCCACATGTCAAGGGCTAATGGTAACCCCAGTTCTAGCATAAACTCCATATGTCCAACCTTGACAATGTCCAACCTTGACAACTAGGCCTTTCAACGATAACCAAGGTGCTCAACCTACAATCGGTCTTTTGGGTGCCCCAATCGTACCCCTACTTTGAGCCTACTAGAACTTACGACAATGATAATCTCTCGGCCTTCAATATCTCTATTCATCCAACCTTGATGGCTATTTACTACTCAAGCGACCTTCTCGAGCAACCATTATCCACCAACTCACGACCTTTGAGTTGTCTGCCTATTCGTTGCTTTTCACCGATCAACGAACATATCACATCACATCGAACTTCCCCTTCTGGACTCTTGTCGATGCCACCACCATCGTTGAACCAAGCAACATCTTTATAAGGTTCAAAGCAATCCATAGCATTGTTTTAGCACTTCCTGACTTCCCAATTAAATTTACTTTGAAGTCACACCATCACTGGAAATGTTTGGGTCACTTTAGTCCGAATCACTTCTAGCTGATCCAATTCTGGCTGAGCCAATTCTGGCCGAGCCATTTCTGGCTAAGCCAACTTCTACCTAAGCCAACTTCTGCCCGAGCCAACTTCTGCCCGAGCCAACTTCTGTCCGAGCCAACTTCTGCCCGATCCAACTTCTGCCCGAGCCAACTTCTGGTCGAGCCAACTTCTGGCCGATCCAACTTCTGCCCGTGCCAACTTCTAACTGAGCCAACTTCTGCCCGATCCAACTTCTGGCTGATCCAACTTCTGCCCGAGTCAATTGTGGCCGAGTCAAAACCTACATATTGCAATTCAACTCCGATTTCGACCAAAACTTCGCCAAATGACGAATCCGACGAAACCAACTCAACCAAAATCATCAAACACAATCATAAACATATCATAACATTACTAACCACATGAATATGACGATTACTACAAAAATGATGTAAATCTCACCAAAAACCATTAAAATAAACATATGATCAAAATGAGAGATCTAACTGACATAAACATGTAAAATGACATGAAATTAATGACTTAAACTTATTAGATTAGATCATAGGGTGATGCATATGAAAATGGACATGTAATGGTGTAAATCTATGGTAAAACATTCCAATTTGATGAGAAACAAGCACAAACACTCATATACTTCATTGCATTCATGTAAGAGATATAAATCACTCACCAATTATCCAAAACAAAAAAGAAATGATGAAATAGAATTCCAGACAGCAAAGAGATAGCTCTAGCCCTTGGATTTGATGAATCCTTACTTGAAATGATGTAGATCTAGCCTCCAATGGTATAGATTTATGATTTCCCTCTTAAGATTTGGAATTTTAATGTGGAAAGGTGTTAGGGGAAGGAGGAGATCAAGGCCTCCTAATGAGAAAAATGGGAGAAGTAACATATTCTCCATACCCCTCACCCCCTATTTATAGTTTCCACCATCCCACTAATGGGCCTCCCCAATTCAGCCCATTAGGTTCTCCAAACCTGAACAACCAACTGAAAAACCTCAAAACAACGATTTCTCCCAAACAGCTGAGCCAAATCCTTAATGTAGCCACTCTACGGAAAGGCAATCATCAATTCCTTTCCAATGGCACAGGTCTCACCCTCTAATTCGACCTAAGTCAAACGTTATGCCTTGTACAAGGCTGACAGGGGCAAAATGGTCACAAACAAAATCGGTAAAAATTATGGATATGTCTCACATCCCCATAAGCAACATATTAAAAGATGAGAATGATCCAACCCTCAGAGAATGAAATAAAAATATTTTACGATCTTTCGATACATAAAATGCAGGCTATTACATTCTCTCCCCCTTAAGAATTTCGTCCCCGAAATTCCAAACAAACACAAGTAATCACAATTATTACGCATGCCTATCATCCATGAAAAGAAAATTCTATCATCCATACTAGCAACCATCAAGCCATGCATCCATAGCCTTATCCTAGCACGTGGAATTCTAACAATCAACAACAAGATACAATGATATAATGAAGGTACAATATCAAAGGGTCCTACCGCCGAAGAGTTCTGGATGAGTCGCTCTCATACTCTCTTCCGTCTCCCATGTAGGATCGTCTCCATCCTCACTCCGTTGTACCTTGACTAGCTTAATCGTCTTCCTCCTAAGTTGTTTCGCGTCATTCCCCACAACACGAAGTGATTTACAAGGTCTTGAATCTATGGTCTCTACTTCTAAGTCTTCGTACTTCTCTGGAGATACCACCACATTCGAATCATGCACGAATTTCCATAGAAATGACACATGGAACACATTATGCACATTCGACATCTTATCGGGTAACTCCAATCTATATGCGAGCTTTCCAATTTGCTCGATTATCGGAAATGGTCCAACAAACCTTGGAGCTAACTTTCCTTTCTTACCAAATCTAACCATTTGCTTCAATGGCGAAGCTTTTACGAAAACCATATCGCCCACGTCGAATTCCAAGTCCTTACGACGCTTGTCGGCATAACTCTTCTAACGGTCATGGGCTGCCTTCATTCGTTGTCGAACTGTCTCGATACAATCCGAGGTTTCTCTAATCATCTCGGACCCAAGTACCAACTTATCTCCAATTTCTATCCAACATGCTGGAGAATTTCACGGCCTTCTATACAATGCTTCGTATGGTTCCATCCCAATACTAGATTGGTAGCTATTATTACACGCGAACTCAACTAGATGTGGATAGTCTTCCCATGATCCTCCGAAGTCAAACACACAAGCCCTCAGGAGATCTTCCAAAACTTGGCTGACTCTCTCGGTCTGACCATCAGTTTGGAGATGATATGCCGTACTTACGCACAACTTGGTTCCCAAAGCTTCTTGCAAACTTTTCCAAATTCCACTCGTGAATAACGGATCTCGGTCACTTACTATACTCTTTGGGACACCATGGAATCAAACTATCCATCTCACATAAAGTTCAACCAATTTCGATGTCATTCCAGTTGACTTGACAAGAATAAATCTCGCACTTTTGGTCCAACGATCCATGATGACCCAAATCCCCTCGTATGCTGCCCTGGTTCTAGGTAGTCCATCGATAAAATCCATCATTACTTTCCCCCACTTCCATGTAGGAACTTACAATGGCTGAAGCAAACCGCTCGGCTTCTTCTGTTCAGCTTTCACCAACTGACAGATCATACACTTGGAAATGAACTCTCCAATATCTCTCTTCATCCCTTCCCAGTAGTAGACTCTCTTCCTGTCCTGATACATCTTATTGCCACCGGGATGAATCGTCAACTTCGAGTGATGACATTCTCTCAGAACTTCATCCCTCAATCCATCGATATTAGGAATAACTAATCGCCCTTTCTTTCGAAGCCAACCTTCTCGATTGACCTTGAACTATTTATCTTCTGGTTCCAGTTTATGAATGAACTCGACAAGCTTCGCATCTTTCTTTTGGCTCTCGCCAATTCTTTCGATAAGAGTAGGTCTTATCGACAAGCTTGCCAACATTTCAGGTTCTCGATAAGAGTAGGTCTTATCGACAAGCTTGCCAACATTTCAGGTTCCAACTCACACCTTGGCCTGAAATTGAACCTTGCCAAGTACTCAAGGCTCTTCCATTCTGAAAACATCGCTCCTAAACTTGTGTTTCTTCGACTTAACGCATCTGCAACTGCGTTACCCTTGCCCGTAGTATAGGCTATGCCAAAATCATATGACGCTAGAAATTCTAACCATCTTTGCTGCCGAAGATTCAAATCCTTTTGGGAGAAAGGATACTTCAACGACTTGTGATTCGTAAACTTATCGAATCTAACTACCAACAGGTAATGTCTCCACATCTTCAAAGCAAATACAATTGCCGCCAACTCCAAATCATGAGTTGGGTAATTCTTCTCATGCGGCTTTAGCTGTCGACTCGCATAGGCCACAACCTTATACCTCAGCATTAGTACTGCTCCAAGTCTAGTACCACATGCATCGGTATATACCACCATCTCTTTATTCCCACTTGGAATGATCAACACAGGTGCACTCATCAATATCTCCTTCAGGATTTCAAACGCTTGTTCACACTTTGCATCCCATGTGAACACTTGGTTTTTCTTCGTCAATCCTGTCGACGGTGCAGCTACCTTGGAGAAATCCTTGATAAACCATCGGTAATAACCAGCCAACCCAAGGAAACTTCGAACATCTATCGCATTCTTAGGTCTATCCCAGTCCTGGATTGCCGCTACTTTAGCGGGGTCAACCGCTATCCCATTTCCAGAAACTACATGGCCTAAGAATCTCACTTCATTCTTCCTGAAGTGACACTTGTGTGACGGCCCGAGTTTGCCCGGACCCAATCGATCGCAAAATCGACTAAGACCGTTCAAAACCCGAATACGTTAACTCTGGGAATACAACATCATCAGAACAACAACAGCAGACTTTTATAAAACATCATAATAATGTTACATCAGAGTACAGAACATATCAGAGTACATCGAATAAAATTACAGTGGAAGATAAATTTCAATAAATTAAATACAATAAACAGCGGAAGACTTCTATGCTCTGGACACAGCTTTAGGCTTCGATCCAGAATCCTGCTTAAGAGATAAATATCTGCAAAAAGCTACTCGACTGCCCGTGTGGAAAAGAGGGCACCCGAGTTTGCAAAGGTGGAAACAAACAACAGGTCAGTCATGGGACTAGTGTGAGAATTCTTAACTAATATAACTGATAGCAATAAGGCAAATCCAAGGACCACGCCGCTAATGCGGAATAGGTTTTATTCCAATGGATTGTCGGTGCATAAATTAAAGTAAATCATTAAACAATGCAATGCTTTTTAGAAAAATGGAATCATCATAAGACTCAAGTCCCATCACACAATGCAACGCAAACCAGAGGATAGAGTTTTACCTTATGATGATTAAACATGCTTGGTACGATAAAAACGAATTTGATATTATTATTAGTGTATATATGTTTCAAAAACATTTCAAAGTAAATGCATCAATCCTAGGAAGCATAGCTACCATATACTATGCCTCCATACTAGTAATACAATCAAGTCCGTAGGGTCGTATTGGGAATTGGGTTTCCATCATGAGTCAAGGCTAGGAACGATCTCCTTACCGATTCAAGACACTCTAGCTAATGTCTCAGGATTCCCCACAGTGAACCCTTGGATCCTGCAGGGCTGGTCCACACATACGATTTTGTGGATTGGCAATTCCTGAACACACGTTTCCCGGTCCTATAGGACCTAATATCCGAGGCGCCTCATTCCATCATCCACATAAGTAAAATGTCGGGCCGTGTATAACCCAAACACCACTTCTAGCTAGAAATAAATGTGTTGCTCTCCCTGCTTTCCCTTGCTCCGTTTTAGACTCAACCAGGTTGTGAGGCTCGTGAAGCTCCGTAATACACAAAGCTATGCTTATTCAAGCTGTGCTTTGATCGTCATCACAAGGTTCTGCTTTTCAACAAGAAACCTTGATCATTTGCATCTTGGCGTGCCACATTGACAATCCATATCATACTATCAATCCTTTGCCAAAATATACAAAAGGGTGTTAAGCAAGAGAATAAATTCTCCGCCACCAAGCATTCATACATTCGACAGAAAATCAATAAATACTACAATGTCGGACACACATTCCATTTATAAGTCCGTTTTGGGTCTGAACGAAACCGGAGGCAACTTATTCCTTGCATATCCGAACAAATCAACAAGTAGTCTGGACGGCCACAATTGTAGCCCCTTGAAGGTAGCTACTCCAATCATGGGTGTCCATGGTAACTCATCCATTTAACGTGAAGATTGTCGGTCTTGTACCGTCTTCAACTCTTCGACTTAGATCGACGTGTAATCATTTGAAATGAGATTGAACTCGGACTTTTCAAATGATCCTCGTATATATGTAATTTAAAATCATTTCATATCGTTATTTGTATTTAATAACGATCTATCGCTATTTTTATTTATATAAAAATAGCCCAAATTAATTTAACGACGCTTCGGGTCAATTGGCAACCCTGGCGCTGTTTTCATCCAAATTTGTTTTACACATTTCTTTAAATCTAATCGTTGGAATTTAACGCAATACATATCATTGGAAAGATCTTCCCAAGGCGAACCTAACGGTTTTAGTTTTGGGAAAGTCCGACGGTCGGATATTTCGGTATAATCGTTTAAAGGCATGATTCCAAAATGCAAACTACCACGCTCGATTCGCTTAATTTTGATTTATATATATATATATATATATATATATATATATATATATATATATATATAATACCCTCTTCCATTTCATTATTGTGATTATCATAACAAGTAAAGAACACTTGGTTTCATAACATTTTGATATATAACATAACACACAATAATGTTTATTTTATTTTAATTCACATACACATCCTAAACATAACAATGTATATTTTTCTTTTACGCTTCAATCCACACAAAAATGTATTTTTCGTGTATCATTCCAATTTAACAAAAATGAAGATTTTTGTGTCATTTCAATTTTCTAACAAAAATGCAATATATTTTGGTGTCAACCTCAATTCTACAAAAATGAAATATTTTTGTTTGTTTAATTTCAATGTAACAAAAATAATAACTTCGTTATTCTTTCAATGCAAAACAAAATAATAATTTTGTTTATATCTTTCAATGCAAAACTAAAATGATAATTTTGTGTCAATCTTTTCTTTACAAGCAAAATAATGATCTTGTGTTTTAATCATTTCACATGAAAATGTAAATTTCATATCTTTAATTCTTTTTAATGAAATCAAATTCATTAAAATGTAAATGTCCATCGTTATAACTTTCATTGAAAACCTATTTACATAAAAATGTAAATTCCATATCTTTAATCTTTTTAATGAAAATCCAATTACATAAAAATGTAATTTTCTTCTTAATTCTTTTAATGAAAATCTATTTATATAAAAATGTAAATTTCACTTACTTCAAATCTAATTACATGAATATGTAATTTTCTTCTTTAAATACTATTTACGTGAAAATGTCAACTAATCCTTTAATCTTAATTACATGAAAATGTAATTTTTCTCCTTAAATCTTAATACATTAAAATGTAAGTTTTCTACTTAATCTTAATACATTAAAATGTAACTTTTCTTTTTAATCTAATTACATTAAAAATGTAACTTTTCTTTTTAATCTAATTACATTAAAAATGTTACTTTTATTTCTTTAATCTTATTCACATTAAAAATGTAAACTTTTCTTTTTACATTAAAAATATAACTTTTATTTCTTTAATCTTATTCACATTAAAAATGTAAACTTTTCTTTTTACATTAAAAATATAATAATTTACAATGCTAAAATCCTCTTTTTCAATTACATTAAAAATGTAATTGACATTATAATGTAAAATTCTATCCTTTAATTACAATGTAAAATCTCCTTTTTAATTACAATGTAAAATCCTCCCTTTTTATTTACAATGTAAATTGTAATTCACATCACAATGGTAAAATCTTATTCCTTAATTACATTGTCAAAACCTTCTATTTAATTACATTACAAATGTAATTATATTAACGGTGAAAAATTCTATCTTTATAAATTACATTAAAAATGTAATTTTGATTCCATTGTCAAATTTTATATATATTAATAATGTAATTAACATTATGGTGAAAAATTCTATCTTTTTAAATTACAATAAAAATGTAATTTTCATTACACTGTCCAATTCTACTTTTTAATCACATTAAAAATGTAATTTACCTTCTGGGGAAAATTCTATCTTTTTAAATTACAATAAAAATCTAATCTTGATTACACCCTCAAATTCAACTTTTTAATTACATTAAAAATGTAATTTACATTACATGTCAAATCTTGTTTTACAATGTAAAATCCTATTCTTTAATTACACATAGAAATGTATTTTTATTTTCAATGCAAATTCTCATTATTAATTTACATATAAAAATGTAATTTTATTTTACATGTAAATTCTATTTCTTTAATTACATATAAAAATGTAACTCTATTTATGCGGTATAAATTTCATGTCTTTTAATTACATATAAAAATGTAATTTTCTATGCGGTATAAATTTATTGTCTTTTAATTACGTACAAAAATGTGATTTTCTAAGCGGTATAAATTTCATGTCTTTTAATTACATATAAAAATGTGATATTCTATGCGGTACAAATTTCATGTCTTTTAATTACATATAAAAATGTAATTTTCTATGCGGTATAAATTTCATGTCTTTTAATTACATATAAAAATGTAATTTTCTATGCGGTATAAATTTCGTTTATAATGTAAAAACCTAATCTTTTTATTTACAATGCAAAAATCTAATCTTTTTATTTACGTTAAGAGAAAATTTAATTTATATTGCATCGCAAAATCATACTTTTATTTATCACCTACAAATGTAATTTTTATTGCGGTGAAAAATTCATGTCCTAATTACATTAAATATAAATGTAATTTCTTTCATATCGTCATATTTCAATCCTACAACATCATATCAATATTATATTTGAACTAAAAAGATCAAGTCAAATCAAATAACAACAAGGTGGTATTGAATTGAAATTTTCTAGTTTAATTCAAAGACATGAACAAGGTGATACTTTTATATATACATGATTCGAAGAATATCAACAAAACATGATTCGACAAAATTTAAACAAAATGATTATTCAAATTTTCGTCACATACAGATTTGAAATTTTTAACTAGCAGATCTGGACTTATACACACAGTTAAACCAAACAATCATTCGAAATATTATCCCATCTCAGATCCACTTCATTCACCATTTAATTATTTAAACAACAAAGGAAAATTAATAATTAAATTAATTCAATTATTTAAAATAGAATCTCACCTTGATTGGATCAGTATTAGAAATTCAAACGTGTTGAGAACTAGTCCCAATTGCTTTCAAGAGGTTCTATTCGATATTACGGTTCAAACGGTCTGTATGAACAAATTATCAATTTCTTTTCACAATTGCAATTGCAACAAATAAAAGCGTGGCAAATCTGATTGAAATTTCATACCTTTCTTTTCAGTTTTGTTCAAATCTTTGATTTGAATTTTCGGGAGATATGATCGATGGTTTCCAGAACCGATGGCATGACGTCGGAAAGCTAGGAAGGGGGAGTCAGAGCCTGGAAGGGGGAAAGTGTGATCGGCTGTGGTGGCGCTCGGGGGGGGGGATGCGACGGCGGCGGGCTTAGAGGGTTGGTGCGGCCGCTACAGGCAATGGGGCGGGGATATTTTGGTATGGACTCGAAGAGGAGGAAGAGATCTTGAAAAAGTTTAATAGTGGCCAAGTCTAATTCTTCATGGATTGGGAGTAAAAGAAGAGAGAAGGTGTGGAGTGTATGGCGGCTGCTGTACGAGATGAATCGGGGAAGAAGATGTCTCGATATCCGTACCTTTATATATTATTTTATTAATCAATTTTCCAATAAAGGCCCGTTTAGCACTTTGTCAGATTTCAGCCCAACGATTATCGTTCCTACCCATTAACCCCTATTCTGGACTCAACTAGCTATGTCCCGCAGGCCCAAACTTGACCCAGTTTTCTTCATTTTTAAATATTTTTTACTTTTATTTTTAATTCAACCGTACGAACAAATTCACCGGGGCCACAAATTAACTTCGAAAAATCCCGAAAAATATATTTAGTTATGTTTTGACGCTGCAGACCTAGGAAAATTTATTTCGTTCAATTCTGAGCCTATTTGAAAATGGCCTATTTCAAGTCGATTAAATATGACCGAAATTGACCAAACTAAAATCTTTTTGCCACGGTCACAAATTAATTCTAAAAATTATGAAAAATTAAACTTAGCAATAATTTGATATTCCGAATCCAACCTTGACAACTAGGCCTTTCAACGATAACCAAGGTGCTCAACCTACAATCGGTCTTTTGGGTGCCCCAATCGTACCCCTGCTTTGAGCCTACTAGAACTTACGACAACGATAATCTCTCGGCCTTCAATATCTCTAGTCATCCACCCTTGATGGCTATTTACTGCTCAAGCGACCTTCTCGAGCAACCATTATCCACCACCTCACGACCTTTGAGTTGTCTGCCTATTCGTCGCTTTTCACCGATCAATGAACATATCACATCACTTTGAACATCCTCTTCTGGACTCTTGTCGATGCCACCACCATCGTTGAACCAACCAACATCTTTATAAGGTTCAAAGCAATCCATAGCATTATTTTAGCACTTCCTGACTTCCTAATTAAATTTACTTTGAAGTCACACCATCACTGGAAATGTTTGGGTCACTTTAGTCCGAATCACTTCTAGCTGATCCAATTCTGGCTGAGCCAATTCTGGCCGAGCCATTTCTGGCTAAGCCAACTTCTACCTAAGCCAACTTCTGCCTGATCCAACTTCTGCCCGAGCCAACTTCTGCCCGAGCCAACTTCTGCCCGATCCAACTTCTGCCCGAGCCAACTTCTACCCGATCCAACTTCCGCCCGAGCCAACTTCTGCCCGATCCAACTTCTGCCCGAGCCAACTTCTGGCCGAGCCAACTTCTGGCCGATCCAACTTCTGCCCGTGCCAACTTCTAACTGAGCCAACTTCTGCCCGATCCAACTTCTGGCTGATCCAACTTCTGCCCGAGTCAATTGTGGCTGAGTCAAAACCTGCATATTGCAATTCAACTCCGATTTCGACCAAAACTTCGCCAAATGACGAATCCGACGAAACCAACTCAACCAAAATCATCAAACACAATCATAAACATATCATAACATTACTAACCACATGAATATGACGATTACTACAAAAATGATGTAAATCTCACAAAAACCATTAAAATAAACATATGATCAAAATGAGAGATCTAACTGACATAAACATGTAAAATGACATGAAATTAATGAGTTAAACTTATTAGATTAGATCATAGGGTGATGCATATGAAAATGGACATGTAATGGTGTAAATCTATGGTAAAACATTCCAATTTGATGAGAAACATGCACAAACACTCATATACTTCATTGCATTCATGTGAGAGATGTAAATCACACACCAATTATCCAAAACAAAAAAGAAATGATGAAATAGAATTCCAGACAGCAAAGAGATAACTCTAGCCCTTGGATTTGATGAATCCTTACTTGAAATGATGTAGACCTAGCATCCAATGGTGTAGATTTATGATTTCCCTCTTTAGATTTGGAATTTTAATGTGGAAAGGTGTTAGGGGAAGGAGGAGATCAAGGCCTCCTAATGAGAAAATGAGAGAAGTAACATATTCTCCATACCCCTCACCCCCATTTATAGTTTCCACCATCCCACTAATGGGCCTCCCCAATTCAGCCCATTAGGTTCTCCAAACCCGAACAACCAACTGAAAAACCTCAAAACAACGATTTCTCCCAAACCGCTGAGCCAAATCCTTAATGTAGCCACTATACGGAAAGGCAATAATCAATTCCTTTCCAATGGCACAGGTCTCACCCTCTAATTCGACCTAAGTCAAAAGTTATGCCCTGTACAAGGCTGACAGGGGCAAAATGGTCACAAACAAAATCGGTAAAAATTATGGATATGTCTCACATCCCCATAAGCAACATATTAAAAGATGAGAATGATCCAACCCTCAGAGAATGAAATAAAAATATTTTACGATCTTTCGATGCATAAAATGCGGGCTATTACATTCTCTCCCGCTTAAGAATTTCGTCCCCGAAATTCCAAACAAACACAAGTAATCACAATTATTCCGCATGCCTATCATCCATGAAAACCAAATTCTATCATCCATACTAGCAACCATCAAGCCATGCATCCATAGCCTTATCCTAGCACGTGGAATTCTAACAATCAACAACAAGATACAACGATATAATGAAGATACAATATCAAAGGGTCCTACCGCCGAAGAGTTCTTGATGAGTCACTCTCATACTCTCTTCCGTCTTCCATGTAGGATCGTCTCCATCCTCACTCCGTTGTACCTTGACTAGCTTAATCGTCTTCCTCCTAAGCTGTTTCATGTCATTCCCCACAACACGAAGTGATTTACAAGGTCTTGAAACTATGGTCTCTACTTCTAAGTCTTCGTACTGCTCTGGAGATACCACCACATTTGAATCATGCACGAATTTCCATAGAAATGACACATGGAACACATTATGCACACTCGACATCTTATCGGGTAACTCCAATCTATATGCGAGCTTTCCAATTTGCTCGATTTTCGGAAATGGTCCAACAAACCTTGGAGCTAACTTTCCTTTCTAACCAAATCTAACCATTTGCTTCAACGGCGAAGCTTTTACGAAAACCATATCGCCCACGTCGAATTCCAAGTCCTTACGACGCTTGTCGGCATAACTCTTCTGACGGTCCTGGGCTGCCTTCATTCGTTGTCGAACTGTCTCGATATAATCCGAGGTTTTGTCTAATCATCTCGGACCCAAGTACTTATCTCCAATTTCTAGCCAACATGCTGGAGAATTTCACGGCCTTCTATACAATGCTTCGTATGGTGCCATCCCAATACTAGATTGGTAGCTATTATTACACGCGAACTCAACTAGATGTGGATAGTCTTCCCATGATCCTCCGAAGTCAAACACACAAGCCCTCAGGAGATCTTCCAAAAACTTGGCTGACTCTCTCGGTCTGACCATCAGTTTGGGGATGATATGCCGTACTTACGCACAACTTGGTTCCCAAAGCTTCTTGCAAATTTTTCCAAATTCCACTCGTGAATAACGGGTCTCGGTCACTTACTATACTCTTTCGGACACCATGGAATCAAACTATCCATCTCACATAAAGTTCAACCAATTTCGAAGTCGTCCCAGTTGACTTGACAAGAATAAATCTCGCACTTTTGGTCCAACGATCCATGATGACCCAAATCCCCTCGTATGCTGCCCTGGTTCTAGGTAGTCCACCGATAAAATCCATCGTTACTTGCTCCCACTTCCATGTAGGAACTTACAATGGTTGAAGCAAACCGCTCGACTTCTTCTGTTCAGCTTTCACCAACTGACAGTTCATACACTTGGAAATGAACTCTCCAATATCTCTCTTCATCCCTTCCCAGTAGTAGACTCTCTTCATGTCCTGATACATCTTATTGCCACCGGGATGAATCGTCAACTTTGAGTGATGACATTCTCTCAGAACTTCATCCCTCAATCCGTCGATATTAGGAACAACTAGTCGCCCTTGCTTTCGAAGCAAACCTTCTCGATTGACCTCGAACTATTTATCTTCTGGTTCCAGTTTCTGAATGAACTCGACAAGCTTCGCATCTTTCTTTTGGCTCTCGCCAATTCTTTCGATAAGAGTAGGTCTTATCGACAAGCTTGCCAACATTTCAGGTTCTCGATAAGAGTAGGTCTTATCGACAAGCTTGCCAACATTTCAGGTTCCAACTCACACCTTGGCCTGAAATCGAACCTTGCCAAGTACTCAAGGCTCTTCCATTCTGAAAACATTGCTCCTAAACTTGTGTTTCTTCGACTTAATGCATCTGCAACTGCGTTACCCTTGCCCGTAGTATAGGCTATGCCAAAATCATACGACGCTAGAAACTCTAACCATCTTTGCTGCCGAAGATTCAAATCCTTTTGGGAGAAAGGATACTTCAATGACTTGTGATTCGTAAACTTCTCGAATCGAACTCCCAACAGGTAATGTCTCCACATCTTCAAAGCAAATACAATTGCCGCCAACTCCAAATCATGAGTTGGGTAATTCTTCTCATGCGGCTTTAGTTGTCGACTCGCATAGGCCACAACCTTATCCCTCCGCATTAGTACTGCTCCAAGTCTAGTACCACATGCATCGGTATATACCACCATCTCTTTATTCCCACTTGGAATAATCAACACAGGTGCACTCATCAATATCTCCTTCAGGATTTCAAACGCTTGTTCACACTTTGCATCCTATGTGAACACTTGGTTTTTCTTCGTCAATCCTGTCGACGGTGCAGCTACCTTGGAGAAATCCTTGATAAACCATCGGTAATAACCAGCCAACCCAAGGAAACTTCGAACATCTATCGCATTCTTAGGTCTATCCCAGTCCTTGATTGCCGCTACTTTAGCGGGGTCAACTGCTATCCCATTTCCAGAAACTACATGGCCTAAGAATCTCACTTCATTCTTCCTGAAGTGACACTTGTGTAACGGCCCGAGTTTGCCCATCGATCGCAAAATCGACTAAGACCGTTCAAAACCCGAATACGTTAACTCTGGAAATACAACATCATCAGAACAACAACAGCAAACTTTTATAAAACATCATAATAATGTTACATCAGAGTACAGAACATATCAGAGTACATCGAATAAAATTACAGTGGAAGATAAATTTCAATAAATTAAATACAATAAACAGCGGAAGACTTCTATGCTCTGGACACAACTTTAGGCTTCGATCCAGAATCCTGCTCAAAAGATAAATATCTGCAAAAAGCTACTCGACTGCCCTTGTGGAAAATAGGGCACTCGAGTTTGCAAAGGTGGAAACAAACAACAGGTCAGTCATGGGACTGGTGTGAGAATTCATAACTAATATAACTGATAGCAATAAGGCAAATCCAAGGACCACGCCGCTAATGCGGAATAGGTTTTATTCCAATGGATTGTTAGTGCATAAATTAAAGTAAATCGTTAAACAATGAAATGCTTTTTAGAAAAATGGAATCATCATAAGACTCAAGTCCCATCACACAATGCAACGCAAACCAGAGGATAGAGTTTTACCTTATGATGATTAAACATGCTTGGTATGATAAAAACGAATTTGAAATTATTATTAGTGTATATATGTTTCAAAAACATTTCAAAGTAAATGTATCAATCCTAGGAAGCATAGCTACCATATACTATGCCTCCATACTAGTAATACAATTAAGTCCGTAGGGTCGTATTGGGAAATGGGTTTCCATCATGAGTCAAGGCTAGGAACGATCTCCCTACCGATTCAAGACACTCTAGCTAATGTCTCAGGATTCCCCACAGTGAACCCTTGGATCCTGTAGGGCCGGTCCACACATACGATTTTGCGGATTGGCAATTCCTGAACACATGTTTCCCGGTCCTATAGGACCTAATATCCGAGGTGCCTCATTCCATCATCCACACAAGTAAAATGTCGGGCCGTGTAAAACCGAAACACCACTTCTAGCTAGAAAGAAACGTGCTGCTCTTCCTGCGTTCCCTTGCTCCGTTTTAGACTCAACCGGGTTGTGAGTCTTGTGAAGATACGTAATACACAAAGCTATGCTTATTCAAGCTGTGCTTTGATCGTCACCACAAGGTTTTGCTTTTCAACAAGAAACCTTGATCATTTGCATCTTGGCATGCCATATTGACAATCCATATTATACTATTAATCCTTTGCCAAAATATACAAAAGGGTGTTAAGCAAGAGAATAAATTCTCCGCCACCAAGCATTCATACATTCGACAGAAAAACAATAAATACAATATAAAGGAGTACAATGTCGGACACACGTTCCATTTATAAGTCCGTTCTGGGTCTGAATGAAACCGGAGGCACCTTATTCCTCGCATATTCGAACAAATCAACAAGTAGTCTGGACGACCACCATTGTAGCCCCTTCAAGGTGGCTACTCCAATCATGGGCGTCAATGGTAACTCATCCATTCGACGTGAAGATCGTCGGTCTTGTACTGTCTTCAACTCTTCGACTTAGATCGACTTGTAATCATTTGAAATGAGATTGAACTCGGACTTTTCAAATGATCCTCGTATATATGTAATTTAAAATCATTTCATATCGTTATTTGTATTTAATAACAATCTATCGCTATTTTTATTTATATAAAAATAGCCCAAATTAATTTAACGACGCTTCGGAACAATGGGCAACCCTGGCGCTGTTTTCACCCAAATTTGTTTTACACATTTCTCAAAATCTAACTGTTGGAATTTAACGCAATTCATATCGTTGGAAAGATCTTCCCAAGGAGAACCTAATGGTTTCAGTTTTGGGAAAATCCAACGGTCGGATATTTCGGTATAATCGTTTAAAGGCATGATTCCAAAATGCGAACTACCACGCTCAATTCGCTTAATTTTGATTTATATATATATATATATAATTCTTTCTTCCATTTCATCATTGTGATTATCATAACAAGTAAAGAACACTTGGTTTCATAACATTTTGATATATAACATAACACACAATAATGTTTATTTTATTTTAATTCATATACACATCCTAAACATAACAATGTATATATATTTTTTTACCCTTCAATTCACACAAAAATGTATTTTCGTGTATCATTCCAATTTAAAAAAAATGAAGATTTTTGTGTCATTTCAATTTTCTAACAGAAATGCAATATATTTTGGTGTCAACCTCAATTCTACAAAAATGAATATATTTTTGTTTGTTTAATTTCAATGTAACAAAAATAATAACTTTGTTATTCTTTCAACGCAAAACAAAAATAATAATTTTGTTTATATCTTTCAATGCAAAACTAAAATGATAATTTTGTGTCGATCTTTTCTTTACAAGCAAAATGATGATCTTGTGTTTTAATCTTTTCACATGAAAAATGTAAATTACATATTTTTAATTCTTTTTAATGAAATCAAATTCATTAAAATGTAAATTTTCATCGTTATAACTTTCATTGAAAACCTATTTATATAAAAATGTAAATTCCATATCTTTAATCTTTTTAATGAAAATCCAATTACATCAAAATGTAATTTTCTTCTTAATTCTTTTAATGAAAATCTATTTACATAAAAATGTAAATTTCACTTACTTCAAATCTAATTACATGAATATGTAATTTTCTTCTTTAAATACTATTTACGTGAAAATGTCAATTAATCCTTTAATCTTAATTACATGAAAATGTAATTTTTCTCCTTAAATCTTAATACATTAAAATGTAAATTTTCTTCTTAATCTTAATACATTAAAATGTAAATTTTCTTTTTAATCTAATTACATTAAAAATGTAAATTTTCTTTTCAATCTAATTACATTAAAAATGTAACTTTTTTTTAGTCTAATTACAATAAAAATGTAACTTTTATTTCTTTAATCTTATTCACATTAAAAATGTAAACTTTTCTTTTTACATTAAAAATATAACTTTTTTTTCTTTAATCATATTCACATTAAAAATGTAAACTTTTCTTTTTACATTAAAAATATAATAATTTACAATGCTAAAATCCTCCTTTTAAATTACATTAAAAATGTAATTGACATTATAATGTAAAATTCTATCCTTTAATTACAATGTAAAATCTCCTTTTAGTTTACAATGTAAAATCCTCCCTTTTAATTTACAATGTAAATTGTAATTCACATCACAACGGTAAAATCTTATTCCTTAATTACATTGTCAAAACCTTCTATTTAATTACATTACAAATGTAATTATATTAATGGTGAAAATTTCTACCTTTATAAATTACATTAAAAATGTAATTTTGATTCCATTGTCAAAAATCTTTTTTTTTTACATTAAAAATGTAATTAACATTATGGTGAAAAATTCTATCTTTTTAAATTACAATAAAAATGTAATTTTCATTACACCGTCCAATTCTACTTTTTAATTACATTAAAAATGTAATTTACCTTATGGTGAAAATTCTATCTTTTTAAATTACAATAAAAATCTAATCTTGATTACACCGTCAAATTCTACTTTTTAATTACATTAAAAATGTAATTTATATTACATGTCAAATCTTGTTTTACAATGTAAAATCCTATTCTTTATTTACATATAGAAATGTAATTTTATTTTCAATGCAAATTCTCATTCTTAATTTACATATAAAAATGAAATTTTATTTTACATGTAAATTCTATTTCTTTAATTACATATAAAAATGTAATTCTATTTATGCGGTATAAATTTCATGTCTTTTAATTACATGTAAAAATGTAACTTTCTATGCGGTATAAATTTCATGTCTTTTAATTACATATAAAAATGTGATTTTCTATGCGGTATAAATTTCATGTCTTTTAATTACATATAAAAATGTAATTTTCTATGTGGTATAAATCATGTCTTTTAATTACATATAAAAATGTAATTTTCTATGCGGTATAAATTTCATGTCTTTTAATTACATATAAAAATGTAATTTTCTATGCGGTATAAATTTCATGTCTTTTAATTTCATATAAAAATGTAATTTTCTATGCGGTATAAATTTCATGTCTTTTAATTACATATAAAAACGTAATTTTTATGCGGTATAAATTTCATGTCTTTTAATTACATATAAAAATGTAATTTTGTATGCGGTATAAATTTCATTTATAATGTAAAAACCTATTCTTTTTTATTTACAATGAAAAAATCTAATCTTTTTATTTACATTAAGTGAAGATGTAATTTATATTGCATCGCAAAATCATACTTTTATTTATCACCTACAAATGTAATTTTTATTGTGGTGAAAAGTTCGTGTCCTAATTACATTAAATATAAATGTAATTTCTTTCATATCGTCATATTTCAATCCTACAACATCGTATCAATATTATATTTGAACTAAAAAGGTCTAGTCAAATCAAAAAACAACAAGGTGGTATTGAATTGAAATTTTCTAGTTCAATTCAAAGACATGAACAAGGTGATATTTTTATATATACATGATTCAAAGAATATCAACAAAACATGATTCGACAAAATTAAAACAAAATGATTATTCAAATTTTCCTCACATATAGATCTGAAATTTTTAACTAGCAGATCTGGAATTATACACACAGATAAACCAAACAATCATTCGGAATATTATCCCATCTCAGATCCACTTCATTCACCATTCAATTATTTAAATAACAAAGGAAAATTAATAATTAAATTAATTCAATTATTTAAAACAGAATCTCACCTTGATTGGATCAGTATCAGAAATTCAAACGTGTTGAGAACTGGTCCCAATTGCTTTCAAGAGGTTCTATTCGATGTTACGGCTCAAACGGATCTGTAAATTTTCAGTTTGGAGTTTGCATGAACAAATTATCAATTTCTTTTCACAACTGCAATTGCAACAAATAAAAGCATGGCAAATCTGATTGAAATTTCATACCTTTATTTTTAGTTTTGTTCAAATCTTTGATTTGAATTTTCGGGAGATATGATCGATGGTTTCCATAACCAATGGAGTGACGTCGGAGAGCTAGGAAGGGGGAGTCGGCGCCTGGAGGGGGGAAGTGCGATCGGCCGTAGTGGCGCTCGGGGGGGGAGAGGGGGGGGGGGTGCGACGGCGGTGGGTTTGGAGGGCTGGTGCGGCGACTACAGGCAACGAGGCGGGGAGATTTTGGTATGGACTCGGAGAGGAGGAAGAGATCTTGAAAAAGTTTAACAGTGGCCAAGTCTAATTCTTCATGGATTGGGGGGAAAAGAAGAGAGAAGGTGTGGAGTGTATGGCGGCTGATGTACGAGATGAATCGGGGAAGAAGATGTCTCGATATCCGTACCTTTATATATTATTTTATTAATTAATTTTCCAATAAAGGCCCGTTTAGCACTTTGTCAGATTTAGCCCAACGACTGTCGTTCCTACCCATTAACCTCTATTATGGACTCATCTAGCTATGTCCCGCAGGCCCAAACGACTGTCTTGACCTAGTTTTCTTTATTTTAAAATATTTTTACTTTTATTTTTAATTCAACCGTACGAATAAATTCACCGGAGCCACAAATTAACTTCGAAAAATCCCAAAAAATATATTTAGCTATGTTTTGACGCTGCGGACCTAGAAAATTTTATTTCGTTCAATTCTGAGCCTATTTGAAAAATGACCTTTTTCAAATCGATAAAATTTGACCAAAATTGACCAAACTGAAATCTTTTTGCCACGGTCACAAATTAATTCTAAAAATTATGAAAAAATAAACTTAGCAATAATTTGACATTTCAAATCCAACAAAAGTGGTTTCGTCAAAAACAGAGGTCGTTTGAAAAATGGCTATTTTTAATATTAAAATATATATAAATCTTACAACGACTATTCTGAAATTTAAACTGGGCATAACTTTTGATTCCTTCTATAAAATTTCGATTTTTCGGATTCGTTAGAAAGATGTTTTAAAAGAGATTCTAATATTTTTGGTTTCACCAAAATCCGTTAAATATTGCATCCTATACGGTCAGTCAAAGTTCAAGTTTGACTTTTCAAACTACCGCGCTATTTCTAACTCCTTTTATAATTAAAATTAAATTATTCATCCTAACTTCGATTTAAATAAATTTTTAATCATTATTATTTTAAATACATTATTTTAAATATCAAAAGCCATTAAATTAACTTAAAATAAAATTTTAAATTTACCCCAAAATTCAGGGTTGTTATAGTCTCCCCCACTTAAAAACTTTTCGTCCTCGAAAAGGAATGAAGCTAAAAAGTTGTTTAATTAACTAACTAAATTTTCATTCTTTTATTCGTTTCTATAATTTTATAAGTTGAACTAATAATTACACTACACAACCATCAATCAATTAGTTGATTAGCTTTCCAAATATATATAACTTTTATTTATTCAAAAATCAAATTTTCAAAAATAGATTATATATAATCACAAATACGTTAATTATAAACTGGGCACTCTCAACTCATTCTAGGGCATTACTAACCCCATCTCTAATGAGTTTTCTCATTCTAGGATACTACTGATCCTATCTGTAATGAGTATTCTTATTGGATATTACTAATCCAATCTCTAATGAGTCTTTTGTCTAGTTCTAACGAGTTGTACCTCAAAGATTTGAGCTACCCAGAGCTCTGATACCAACTGTAAAGGCCCGGGTTTGCCCGGACCCAATCAATCGCAAAATCGACTAAGACCGTTCAAAATCCGAATACGTTAACTCTGGAAATACAACATCATCAGAACAACAACAGACTTTTATAAAACATCATAATAATGTTACATCAGAGTACAGAACATTTCAGAGTACATTGAATAAAATAACAGCGGAAGATAAATTTCAATAAATTAAATCAATAAACAGCTGAAGACTTCTATGCTCTGGACATAGCTTTAGGCTTCGATCCAGAATCCTGCTCAAGAGATAAATATCTGCAAAAAGCAACTCGACTGCCCATGTGGAAAAGAGGGCACCCGAGTTTGCAAAGGTGGACACAAACAACGGGTCAGTCATGGGACTGGTGTGAGAATTCTTAACTAATATAACTGATAGCAATAAGGCAAATCCAAGGGCCACGCCGCTAACGCGGAACGGGTTTTATTCCAATGGATTGCCGGTGCATAAATTAAAGTAAATCGTTAAACAACGCAGTGCTTTTTAGAAAAATGGAATCATCATAAAACTCAAGTCCCATTACACAATGCAATGCAAGCCAGAGGATAGAGTTTTACCTTATGATGATTAAACATGCTTGGTAAGATAAAAACGAATTTGATATTATTATTAGTGTATATATGTTTCAAAAACATTTCAAAGTAAATGTATCATTCCTAGGAAGCATAGCTACCATATACTATGCCTCCATACTAGTAATACAATCAAGTCCGTAGGGTCGTATTGGGAATTGGGTTTCTATCATGAGTCAAGGCTAGGTACGATCTCCTTACCGATTCGAGACACTCTAGCTAATGTCTCAGGATTCCCCGTAGTGAACCCTTGGATTCTGCAGGGCCGGTCCACACATACGATTTTGTGGATTGGCAATTCCTGAACACACGTTTCCCGGTCCTATAGGATCTAATATCCGAGGCGCCTCATTCCATCATCCACATAAGTAAAATGTCGGGCCGTGTAAAACCCAAACACCACTTCTAGCTAGAAAGAAACGTGCTGCTCTCCCTGCTTTCCCTTGCTCCGTTTTAGACTCAACCGGGTTGTGAGGCTCGTGAAGCTACGTAATACACATAGCTATGCTTATTCAAGCTGTGCTTTGATCGTCATCACAAGGTTCTGTTTTCAACAAGAAACCTTGATCATTTGCATCTTGGCGTGCCACATTGTCAATCCATTTCGTACTATCAATCCTTTGCCAAAATATACAGAAGGGTGTTAAGCAAGAGAATAAATTCTCCGCCACCAAGCATTCATACATTCGACAGAAAATCAATAAATACAATATAAAGGAGTACAATGTCGGACACACATTCCATTTATAAGTCCGTTTTGGGTCTGAACGAAACCGGAGGCAACTTATTCCTCGCATATCCGAACAAATCAACAAGTAGTCTGGATGGCCACAATTGTAGCCCCTTGAAGGTAGCTACTCCAATCATCGGCGTCCATGGTAACTCATCCATTTGACGTGAAGATCGTCAGTCTTGTACCGTCTTCAACACTTCGACTTAGATCGACGTGTAATCTTTTGAAATGAGATTGAACTCGGACTTTTCAAATGATCCTCGTATATATGTAATTTAAAATCATTTCATATCGTTATTTGTATTTAATAACGATCTGTCTCTATTTTTATTTATATAAAAATAGTCCAAATTAATTTAACGACGCTTCGGGTCAATGGGCAACCCTGGCGCTATTTTCATCCAAATTTGTTTTACACATTTCTCTAAATCTAATCGTTGGAATTTAACGCAATTCATATCATTCGAAAGATCTTCCCAAGGCGAACCTAACGGTTTTAGTTTTGGGAAAATCCGACGGTCGGATATTTCAGTACAATCGTTTAAAGGCATGATTCCAAAATGCGAACTACCACGCTCGATTCGCTTAATTCTGATATATATACGTATATATATATACGTATATATATATATATATATAATACCTTCTTCCATTTCATTATTGTGATTATCATAACAAGTAAAGAACACTTGGTTTCATAACATTTTGATATATAACATAACACACAATAATGTTTATTTTATTTTAATTCACATACGCATCCTAAACATAACAATGTATATATTTCTTTTACGCTTCAATCCACACAAAAATGTATTTTTCGTGTATCATTCCAATTTGACAAAAATGAAGATTTTTGTGTCATTTCAATTTTCTAACAAAAATGCAATATATTTTGGTGTCGACCTCAATTCTAAAAAAATGAAATATTTTTTTGTTTAATTTCAATGTAACAAAAATAATAACTTTGTTATTCTTTCAACGCAAAACAAAAATAATAATTTTGTTTATATCATTCAATGCAAAACTGAAATGATAATTTTGTGTCAATCTTTTCTTTACAAGCAAAATGATGATCTTGTGTTTTAATCTTTTCACATGAAAATGTAAATTTCATATCTTTAATTCTTTTTAATGAAATCAATTTCATTAAAATGTAAATTTCCATCGTTATAACTTTCATTGTAAACCTATTTACATAAAAATGTAAATTCCATATCTTTAATCTTTTTAATGAAAATCCAATTACATAAAAATGTAATTTTCTTCTTAATTCTTTTAATGAAAATCTATTTATATAAAAATGTAAATTTCACTTACTTTAAATCTAATTACATGAATATGTAATTTTCTTCTTTAAATACTATTTACGTGAAAATGTCAACTAATCCTTTAATCTTAATTACATGAAAATGTAATTTTTCTCCTTAAATCTTAATACATTAAAATGTAAGTTTTCTTCTTAATCTTAATACATTAAAATGTAACTTTTCTTTTTAATCTAATTACATTATAAATGTAACATTTCTTTTTAATCTAATTACATAAAAAATGTAACTTTTATTTCTTTAATCTTATTCACTTTAAAAATGTAAACTTTTCTTTTTACATTAAAATATAACTTTTTTTCTTTAATCATATTCACATTAAAAATGTAAACTTTTCTTTTTACATTAAAAATATAATAATTTACAATGCTAAAATCCTCTTTTTCAATTACATTAAAAATGTAATTGACATTATAATGTAAAATTCTATCCTTTAATTACAATGTAAAATCTCCTTTTTAATTACAATGTAAAATCCTCCCTTTTTATTTACAATGTAAATTGTAATTCACATCACAACGGTAAAATCTTATTCCTTAATTACATTGTCAAAACCTTTTATTTAATTACATTACAAATGTAATTATATTAACAGTGAAAAATTCTATCTTTATAAATTACATTAAAAATGTAATTTTGATTCCATTGTCAATTTTTTTATATATTAATAATGTAATTAACATTATGGTGAAAAATTCTATCTTTTTAAATTACAATAAAAATGTAATTTTCATTACACTGTCCAATTCTACTTTTTAATCACATTAAAAATGTAATTTACCTTCTGGTGAAAATTCTATCTTTTTAAATTACAATAAAAATCTAATCTTGATTACACCCTCAAATTCTACTTTTTAATTTCATTAAAAATGTAATTTATATTACATGTCAAATCTTGTTTTACAATGTAAAATCCTATTCTTTAATTACACATAGAAATATATTTTTATTTTCAATGCAAATTCTCATTCTTAATTTACATATAAAAAAGTAATTTTATTTTACATGTAAATTCTATTTCTTTAGTTACATATAAAAATGTAACTCTATTTATGCGGTATAAATTTCTTGTCTTTTAATTACATATAAAAAATGTAATTTTCTATGCGATATAAATTTATTGTCTTTTAATTACATACAAAAATGTGATTTTCTAAGCAGTATAAATTTCATGTCTTTTAATTACATTTAAAAATGTGATATTCTATGCGGTATAAATTTCATGTCTTTTAATTACATATAAAAATGTAATTTTCTATGCGGTATAAATTTCATGTCTTTTAATTACATATAAAAATGTAATTTTCTATGCGGTATAAATTTCATTTATAATGTAAAAACCTAATCTTTTTATTTACAATGCAAAAATCTAATCTTTTTATTTACGTTAAGAGAAAATATAATTTATATTGCATCGCAAAATCATACTTTTATTTATCACCTACAAATGTAATTTTTATTGGGGTGAAAAATTCATGTTCTAATTACATTAAATATAAATGTAATTTCTTTCATATCGTCATATTTCATTCCTACAACATCATATCAATATTATATTTGAACTAAAAAGGTCTAGTCAAATCAAATAACAACAAGGTGGTATTGAATTGAAATTTTCTAGTTCAATTCAAAGACATGAACAAGGTGATACTTTTATATATACATGATTCAAAGAATATCAACAAAACATGATTCGACAAAATTTAAACAAAATGATTATTCAAATTTTCGTCACATACAGATTTGAAATTTTTAACTAGCAGATCTGGACTTATACACACAGGTAAAGTAAACAATCATTCGAAATATTATCCCATCTCAGATCCACTTCATTCATCATTTAATTATTTAAATAACAAAGGAAAATTAATAATTAAATTAATTCAATTATTTAAAATAGAATCTCACCTTGATTGGATCAGTATTAGAAATTCAAACGTGTTGAGAACTAGTCCCAATTGCTTTCAAGAGGTTCTATTCGATGTAACGGTTCAAACGGATCTGAAAATTTTCAGTTTGGAGTCTGTATGAACAAATTATCAATTTCTTTTCACAACTGCAATTGCAACAAATAAAAGCATGGAAAATCTGATTGAAATTTCATACCTTTATTTTCAGTTTTGTTCAAATCTTTGATTTGAATTTTCGGGAGATATGATCGATGGTTTCCAGAACCGATGGCGTGACGTCGAAAAGCTAGGAAGGGGGAGTCAGCGCCTGGAAGGGGGAAAGTGTGATCGGCCGTAGTGGCGCTGGGGGGGGGGGGGGGGGGGTGCGACGGCGGCGGGTTTGGAGGGTTGGTGCGGCGGCTACAGGCAACGGGGCGCGGAGATTTTGGTATGGACTCGAAGAGGAGGAAGAGATCTTGAAAATGTTTAATAGTGGCCAAGTCTAATTCTTCATGGATTGGGAGTAAAAGAAGAGAGAAGGTGTGGAGTGTATGGCGGCTGCTGTACGAAATGAATCGGGGAAGTAGATGTCTCGATATCCGTACCTTTATATATTATTTTATTAATTAATTTTCCAATAGAGGCACGTTTAGCACTTTGCCAGATTTCAGCCCAACGACTGTCGTTCCTACCCATTAACCCCTATTCTGGACTCATCTAGCTATGTCCCGCAGGCCCAAACTTGACCCAGTTTTCTTTATTTTTAAATATTTTTACTTTTATTTTTAATTCAACCGTACGAATAAATTCACCGGGGCCACAAATTAACTTCAAAAAATCCCGAAAAATATATTTAGCTATGTTTTGACGCTGCGGACCTAGGAAAATTTATTTCGTTCAATTCTGAGCCTATTTGAAAAATGGCCTATTTCAAGTCGATTAAATATGACCGAAATTGACCAAACTGAAATCTTTTTGCCATGGTCACAAATTAATTCTAAAAATTATGAAAAATTAAACTTAGCAATAATTTGACATTCCGAATCCAACAAAAGTGGTTTCGTCAATAACAGAGGTTGCTTGAAAAATGGCTATTTTTAATATTAAAAAAAATATAAATCCTACAACGACTATTCTGAAATTTAAACTGGGCATAACTTTTGATTCCCGCTATAAAATATCGATTTTTTGGATTCGTTGGAAAGATATTTTAAAAGAGATTCAAATATTTTTTTGGTTTCACCAAAATCCGTTAAATTTTGCATCCTGTACGGTCAGTCAAAGTTCAAGTTTGACTTTTCAAACTACCGCACTATTTCTAACTCCTAATTAAAATTAAATTATTCATCCTAACTTCGATTTAAATAAATTTTTAATCATTATTATTTTAAATAAATTATTTTAAATATCAAAACCCATTAAAATAACTTAAAATAAAATTTTAAATTTACCCCAAAATTCAGGGTTGTTACAACTTGGAAAACTTAGCTCTCAATTGATGCTTTCGCAAGATCTCTAACACAACTCTTAAGTGCGTCTTGTGCTCTTCCTCATTCCTGGAGTAAACCAGAATATCATCCACGAACACAAGCACGAACTTGTTCAACTGATCACTGAACACCCTATTCATAAGATCCACAAAATGCGCTGGTGCGTTAGTCAATCCGAATGGCATCACCAACCACTCAAAGAAACCAGATGGTGTCCTAAAAGCAGTCTTTGGCACACTATCCTTAGCCACCCTCAACTGGTGAAATCCCGTTGCTAAATCCATCTTAGAAAAAACTTTGGCTTCGTGAAGCTGATCGAACAAGTCATCAATCCTTGGCCACGGATACTTGTTTTTCTTAGTCACCTTGTTCAGCTCACGATAGTCTACGCACAATCTTAACGAGCCATCTGCCTTGGTTGCAAAAACGACTGGTGCACCCCACTTGGAAAAACTCCTCCGAATGAACCCTTTTCCCAAAAGGTCATGAACTTGCACCTCTAACTCTCGTTGTTCCCCAGGCGCCATCCGCCTAAGGGGCATAACAATTGGTCTAGCACCTTCCACCAAATCGATCCTAAACTCGATCTTATGATGCGGCGGTAACCCTTTGACCTCGTCAAAGATATCTACACACTCATTAGCGATCAGCACTGATGACAGGTCTTCTTGTGGAATCCCAAGAGAATATAGATAACTCACAAAGACCCCGTCTTCGCGCTTACATCTAATCAACAACTTTCGCCCTTCCACATCCCCGACCCTCACCTCTAGCTTCTCGTAATTCACCCTTGCCGCATACCTCTTGAGCCAATCCATGTTCAAGATGATCCCAAACCCAGCGAAGTTAAGAACAAAGCAATCACACACAAAAGAGCAACCATGACTCGACAACACTAGACCACGACATATCATGCAAAGATTTGACGAATCCCCCAATTGGATTAGTCTCTACGAAGGGTCTATCACAAATCTCAGGTTCCAAACCCAAGAGACACACAAGCTCATTGCAAATGAAAGAATGTGATGCTCCAGTATCGAAAAGCACACGAGCTGAAACACCTTTAACAGAAAGAGTACCTTGCACCATGACACCCTTTCCCTTCTCCTCTACAGTCGGAGCTCTCGAAGAAGACGACATAGCTTCCAAAGCATATGCCTTCAGAATCTGCTTGCCCTTAGCTGATTCTGGACAATCTTTCTTCTCATGCCCAGGCTTCCTACATTTGAAGCACTTCTTCTCAACTTTGGGATTCTTGCACTCACTAGCAAAATGGCCTTTCTGTTGGCAGTTAAAGCAAACCACCTTCAAGAAAAACTGCTAAAGGAAGACAACTGCTACTTCTATATATGCTACTATATATAGTAAGCATGCAGCTGAAATCTACAAACACGTCACTCATATGTGATTACATCCGTGAACTTTAGCCAAAAATCGTTGACCAAAGCTCTAATACCAAATGTGACGACCGCCCATAGCCCCCGCACTATACAAGAGGAATAATGCGCTGAAAGGTGTGCCAGGCAGCTATAGACGATCATCAAGGTATGGTAGATAAACGCAATCTGTCGTAAACTCACAGCGCAAGGATAAAATATAATAGAACATATACAACATATAATGAAAGTGAAGCAGAAAACACTAAACTTTCATGACAACTAGAAAGTATTCCCATACACGAGGATAACAACAGAAGTGTTTGTACAATTTTCCTCGCTACAACACTCATAGAAATAGCATACAGCGGAAACAAGTACTAAATAGTAGTAAAGATAGTACGCCAGCCTCCTACTTACCTCCGAACAGCAACACCATCCTCACTTAAGCTAACTGTTACCTGCTACTTAGTCTGCACATCCAACAATCGGATGAACAGCCCAAGGTAATAAGAGGAAACATAAAACCTTGAGTCAGACAACAGTCTTAGTGAGCGATAAAACAGCTAACAAACTTCAACAATAAAGTATATGAGAAGGGATAGATAAGCATACTAATCTACCCAAGACACCAGAAAAGAACTCAACCTTATCTTCCCCACATCGGATAGTGATAGCCTTTACTATAAACAATTTAATCATTCATCCATGGAAACCAAAACATCCATTCAATCACGGAATGCACTCATAACATCTAGATTATATATATCTCGTGTAAACCATCCTAATGGAATTCAGCATCCCTTAAGTACAAGCTCCAGAGGCCTAAACCAATATCAGACAAGCACCGATAAAACATCTCCTCCGACTTTGGACAACCTACATGAGACGGTACAAATAGAACAACCAACCATCCATGGTTGACTCTGGCTATCACCACCAATCCTGCTTTGAAACCACCGTTAATTATATGATGACGAACCTTGCCATATGTCAAGGGCTAATGGTAACCCTAGTTTTAGCATAGAATCCATATGTCCAACCTTGACAACTAGGCCTTTCAACAATACCTAAGGTGCTCGACCTACAATCGGTCTTTTGGGTGCCCTCATCGTACCCCTGCTTTGAGCCTGCTAGAACTTACGATAACGATAATCTCTCGGCCTTCAATATCTCTAGTCGTCTAACCTTGACAGCTATTTACTGCTCAAGCGACCTTCTCGAGCAACCATTATCCACCAACTCACGACCTTTGAGTTGTCTGCCTATTTGTTGCTTTTCATCGATCAACGAACATATCACATCACTTCGAACATCCGCTTCTGGACTCTTGTCGAAGCCACCACCATCATTGAACCAACAAACATCTTTATAAGGTTAAAAGCAATCCATAGCATTATTTTAGCACTTCCTGACTTCCCAATTAAATTTACTTTGAAGTCAAACCATCACTGGAAATGTTCGGGTCACTTTAGTCTAAATCACCTCTGGCTGATCCAATTATGGCTGAGCAAACTTCTACCCGAGCCAACTTCTGCCCGATCCAACTTCTGCCCAATCCAACTTCTGCCCGATCCAACTTCTGCACGAGCCAACTTCTTCCCGATTCAACTTCTGCCCAAGCCAACTTCTGCCCGATCCAACTTCTGCCCAATCCAACTTCCGGCGGAGCCAACTTCACCCGATCCAACTTCTTCCCGAGCCAACTTCTGCCCGATCCAACTTCTGGCTACCTAAGACAACTTCTGCCCGATTCAACTTCTGCTCGAGCCGACTTCGGCCCGAGCCAACTTCTGCCCGATCTAACTTATGCCCGATCCAACTTCTGCCCAAGTCAATTATGGCCGAGTCAAAACCTGCATATTGCAATTCAACTCTGATTTCGACCAAAACTTCGCCAAACGACGATCCGACGAAACCAACCCAACCAAAATCATCAAACACAATCATAAACATATCATAATATTACGAACCACATGAATATGACGATTACCACAAAAATGATGTAAATCCCACCAGAAACCAATAAAATGAACATATGATGAAAATAAGAGATTTAACTAACATAAACATGTAAAATGACATGAAATTAACGAGTAAAACTTATTAGATTAGCTCATAGGGTGGTGCATAAGAAAATGGACATGTAATGGTGTACATCGATGTTCATTCTAATTTGATGACATACACACACAAGCACTCATATAATTCATTGCATTCATGTGAGAGATGTAAATCACTTACCAATTATCCAAAACAAAGCAAAATGATGAAATAGAATTCCGAACAGTGAAGGATAGCTCTTAGCCCTTCGATTTGATGAACCTTACTTGAAATGATGTAGATCTAACCTCCAATGGTGTAGATCTATAATTTCCCTCTTTAGATTTGTAATTTTAATCGTGGAAAGGTGTTAGAGAAAGGAGGAGATCAAGGCCTCCTAATGAGAGAATGGGAGAAGTAACCTATTCTCCATACCCCTCACCCCCTATTTATAGTTTCCATCATCCCACTAATGGGCCTCCCCAATTCAGCCCATTAGGCTCTCCAAACCTGAACAACCAACTGAAAACCTTAAAACAGCGATTTCTCCCAAACGCTGAGCCAAATCCTTAATGTAACCACTCTACAGAAAGACAATCATTAATTCCTTTCCAATGGCACATGTCTCACCCTCTAATAACTGAGTCAAAAGTTATGCCCTGTACAAGGCTGATAGGGGCAAAATGGTCACAAACAAAATCGGTAAAAATTATGGATATGTCTCACATCCCCATAAGCAACATATTAAAAGATGAGAATGATCCAACCCTCAGAGAATGAAATAAAAATAGTTTACGATCTTTCGATATATAAAATGCGGGCTGTTACATGAGAAGCACCTTCAAAACAATGCTTTCGAGAATAGAAGCATCATCAAACAAAGCTTCCAAAGAGAGAAGTAACAATAAACAATGTTTCCAGAGAGAGAAGCCACAACAAACAAAGCTTCCAAAGAGAGAATCCATAAGAAACAAAGCTTCCAGAGAGAGAAGCCAAAACATGCGAAGCTTCCAAGATGAGAAATCACATATCCTAAAATGGAGTTGCCTTTGAGTAGGACTACAATACTCTTATATCCTACAACGGGGTTGCCTTTGAGTATGACTACAATACTCTCATATCCTGCAATGGAGTTTCCCCCCTAAGTAGGGCTAAATACATATATCTCCAATTAGTGGAGTTACGCCCTATGTGGAACAAGTTATAATACATGCATCTTCCCGTAAAAGGGCTAGTGTCACTCTCTTAGAGAGAGTAATCATTCATCTGCGTATCCCATGGGTTAGGAATAAGACTAGATGTTAGATACCTAATGGCTAGAAAGCTAAAGGCTAATCGGCTCAGGATATGATTAATTTATTCCGGCAGTAATTTTCTATATATATATATACACACACACACATCCAAAAATTATTCTTTGGAATATTTAAGACTCTTTCATGTACATGTTTCTCTGAATGAACTTCCAAGAAACCCACACATAATTTATGTTTGTTTAGTCACTTTCAATAATATCTGGATAGCTTAATGGTATTCACATGGATAGTCTTTGATGATCTACCATTACCTAGTGAATTCTAAATAGGGTAAAATAATTTGAATGAATTTCTGATTTCTATTTACCCAAATGTGAGTCTCGGGATTTCTATTTGAATTTCTGATTTTCTACTTACCAGAGTGTGAATGTCTAGGATTTCATGTGATTTTTGATTTCTATTTACTCGAGTGTGTGTCTTGGGATTTCTACATGAATCTTTTATTTTCTACTTACTCGAGTGTGAGTCTCGGGGTTTCCATGTAATTTCGGATTACTATTTACCCGAGTGTGAGTCTCGGGGTTTCTATATGAATTTCTGATTTTCTACTTACACGAGTGTGAGCCTCGGGGTTCCAAGTGATTTCTGATTTCTATTTACCCGAGTGTGAGTCTTAGGATTTCTACATGAATTTCTGGTTTTCCACTTGGTTGAGTGTGAGTCTCGGGGTTTCCATGTGATTTATGATTTCTATTTATTCGAGTATGAGTCTCGGGATTCTTATTATATTCAAGTTTCTGGATTTCTGTGGCATAAGTTCAAGTCTAAGCCTTGATCCTTTTTTCGTTGCTATTTCCAAAGGAGTACTCTTAAACCTACTAATACTTTCAGAAGATAAACCTATAGATCTGCATTATTTTAACAATTAAATATAGTTATGGATTTTCTATGCTCATTTCCAAAAAGAACGTTTAAATTCCTTATCATATTCACATATAGGGTTCAGATGTGCCACTATTGTTCCAAGGTAAAGATGTTTAAATCAATGCCCAGGTTGCCACTACGGTCTCTCATTCGAAGTCTTCCAATAAAGATTATGGTATTTCAGCACCTCACACAGGGGAGTTTTTTAAACTCATGACACATTTACTCTTAATATTCATTGCGATATATTAAAATAATGAAGTATTAAACACTGTACAAGTTATACTTTTACTAACGCATTATGTTTGTTAAGATGAGCTTTTGTCTTTCTATTGCAAACACATGTGAATAAAAAATATGAATTTACCATCTCACACTCCCAAGAGTAAACTCTTGTTAACTGGGTTTGCCATTCGATGTTACTAGAAAATTTAGAGTCTTAAAACCATAAAGTCTCTTTAGATACATATTTGAGTTTGCACGTTATGTATGATTAGATTAATAAAAAATTCAAAACTTTAAGTTTGTATTCCAACACTATTTCCTCCTGCATCACGTATTTGGGTTATACGATACTAATGCCAAAACTTTTCTAATGATTCTTGAGTTTCAGAAAAATAGTACATGAACTATAGGATTTTATCCTAAAGAAAAAAAATCTTCTTTATACTTTGGGGGGGGGGGGGGCTAACTGTTAACATGAAAATTTGCATTGGCTAAATATAAAGAAGTAGAAGCCCAAAACCAAAAGGGCAAAGGGTTCAAGACAGCAAAACCGAAACCAAGTGTAGGAAAGAGCGTTAGAGGAGGCTAAGGCGATACCGAAAGCAAGTTCTAAAAGATGGGAAACCAATACCAAATAGAAGAAGTCTTGGGGGAAGCTATATCGACACCAAAAGTAGTGAGATGAAAGACAACATCGACAACAAAGAGGTTCATGTTGCAATCGAGCACCAGTATATAATATCGTTATGAAAACGATAACAGGGTTACAACAACATTAAAAAGAGGCCTTAGAGAACCAAGGAAGATAGCGAAAGCACAAGGGTATCAGTACGACACCGATAGAAGGAGATTAGAAGCAACAGTAATAATGCTAAGGAAGCATGGAAGAATAGAGTGAAGTAAGGTGTCGGCACCAACACATAGTGGTCTGCTAGTTTGGTGGAAACACTGAAACCAAGAAAGCAAGTATATAAAGTCGATACCAAGATAGCAAAGAGTTCGCAAGAAGAAAACCATAGCAGTGATTTTAAAAGTGCAAGAAAGGAAGAAGATAAAGACCTATTGTCGACACTAAGGTACAATGAATAATTAGCTTAATATCAGCACTGAAATGAGAAAGCAAACTTATGAAGATGACTCCTAGGAAGAAAACATTGAAAGAGAGATAAGTTCAAGGCATAAGGATAGCAGCAAGAGAGTGTTTCGGAAGCACGTGACCAACACTAGACCACTGAAACAACTGATACTGAAAGCAAAAGGACTTAGTCAGAGTGTTATCGGCACCAACAAAAGAGGCAAAGCTTAATGCCAATCCAAGAAAGATTGTGGCAAGGCAATACTGAAAGAAACAAGGGAGTAAAGAACAATTAAGAGAGGTTATAATACCGCCACCATGAGTAAAAATTTGGTTTCGATGCCGACAGCTCACGTTTCAACATTAATTAAACCTAGAGTCATGGAAGAGAAAGCAGTGAGACCAAGGCCAAATGATACGAAGCCAATGTCGAAGAAGATGATCCTAAATACTAAATGGGGGTAGACACAAGGTTCGACACCGAATATTTTAGATAAAGGCATGAAGCCGAGACCAAATTCCACTGTGGAAATAAAGGGCTAGAAACAAGTAAAGCAGAGCAAAAGAAGAGCTACCAGTACCTGTAGTTTCGATACCGAAACCAATAACTGAAAGCAGCATTAATCAATACAAATGATAGAGACGGAAGCCAAGTACATAAAGAAACAAAGGCAACTAAACCATCACCGAATATCCATTCGACACCGACACCGAAATTATCACAGTTCGGCACCAAAATCCTAGAAAGAGGGATAGGCGATAATTGAATCGACACCAAAATATATTCAAAGCTTCGGCACAGAAACCAAGAGATGCGGAACCGGGCCAAAACAGTGAAAGCGCTCCGAAACCAATGCCAAGCAGCGGCAGCAGAAGGGGACCCGAAATCTCTATAAATAAGACCCTAGGGATCTCATTTCAAGGGACTTTTTCCTCATTCCACAATCATCCTCTCATTTCTAAGAGAGTTAACCCTAATTTGTAAATCAATTTGAGGATTTCTTATGTAAACTCCTTCATGAATAAAACCATCAATGCCCTTAAAGTGGACATAGGTTAAATCTGATCCAAACCACTATAAATCGTTGTGTTCTTGTTATTTTCACATTATTATGTACTTTATTATGCTTCTGACTATGTTCTTCTATGCTTCTGAATTACCAATTCACCCTTCTACAAGCCATTTAGTTTTCTAACTTGCGATGCACTTTAGGGAACCCCTATCCCAAGATAATTGTTCAACCTTGAGTCTCGTAAGCGTGATACTCACCTCTTGAAGAAAGAGTAACTAATCTTTGGGCTTAAGACCTTGATATCTAGGAAATGGTGAACTAACTCAAGCTTGTAGGAACTAAGTAATCCCTAAGTACCCTTAGGTTCGTAACTTATTTCGGTGTTGACGAGAAATATCATTAACATCACCTGTGGCTACTTTATTCAAAAAATGATTCCCATCCCTTTTCTCTCACATATTTTTCCACCTTCCTACTTTACAAAATCTTCCCAAAATAAAAACCCACTTCCCAATCTACACTTCTACTCAAAATAATCAACAACAATTATTTCAACTGCGCTATTCGACTGGATTTTCATCGCAATCAAAGGTAATTTTTTTATACATGAAGTGTTTTTCGTTTTCTCATATGTAACGTATTTTACATTTTCTAGTCATTTTGTCACACAAATTTTATTTCTCCATTAGGTATAATGGATCAATGGGAAATTGAAGATGATACTTTGATGAAGTATTGCGGTAACTTAGAGTTTGGATCGTCTGAGAAAATGATGGATGTTGATTACACATCACAAACCCAATTATCACCTAATTGTCGACGACTAGGTAAAGAAATTTGCACTAAAACTGAAACACCGACAGTTTTTGAACAAGCATATCATCTTCCTGATAGCAAGAAAAAGTATTTAGTTGCGGTAGATGGTGGCAGATTAGTTAATCGTGTCGAGCAATAGCTAGAGGGGATCCCGCCCCAAGAAAGCTATGTTATTGTAAAAGAGTATGTGATGTGACTATTGCTAAAAATAGGAGTGTTAGTACAAGTCGTAGGATCTGCAAGTGTACTAACTATGCACCGGAAGAATCTTATCCTGACTTATTCTACTCTTGTAAGTATAGAGAGTGGATCGATCCTATAATGTGTCATAGAGGATATGAGTATGTACTGGAGATGCAGGATGAAAATGAACAATTGAAAAAGAGATGAAGGAAGAAAAATTACGTTTGGAAAAGGAGATTATCCATTTAAAGCAACTTAGTTCGAACTTAGAGATGAAGCTCCCTAGATGCCCTAATGAGTAGTTTATAAGAATGTAATTGTATGATTAGGGTATGAATGTATCAGTCATTGTACCTAGATTGGAAAAGTTGTTTGTATGAATGTATTATTCATTGTATTAGGTATATGAATGAAAGTGATGAATGTATGCTCATTGCAAATTATCGTCAATGTATGAATGACAAGCAACAATAATAATAACCACAAACTTAAAAATACCAATACAATCTAATTTGTTGAATTACGACTCCTTCTATGACCCGACTAGTCATTTCAACAGCTTTATTGGTGTGCAATATTTCAATAGAGTGCAATCACTCCAATAGTGCATGGTGTATGGTGTGCGGTTAGTTCAACATCGTGCAATGTGAAGTAATTTCGACAGCTTTAGCAATGTGTAGTCATTTCAATAGAGTGCAGTTTATTCCAACAATGTACAGTGTGTTGTCAGTTCAACATCGTGCAATATGAAGTAATTTCACCAGCTGTAGCAGTATGTAGTCATTTTAACAGTTTTCGCACAATTATTCATATATTTATGACCTTTAGTCCATGTCTTGTTCACAATTCTTCACTCAAATAAGATACATATTCCCCAAGCCTTTGCATACTCATAGCAATGCATTCATAGCCTTCATATGTTGATTCTGACCGACGACCAACGCACGATCCTTCAAATAGTCCAAGAATCGATGTAGATTGGCCTATCGAATACCAATAGCAAAACTATGAGGATGTCCATCATGCGTTCCCAAATCTGAGCCAACTTAGACTTCGGCAATCTGTTGAACCTCCGTACGAACAAAAGGGTAATCAGGTTTTAGCTGCTCAACCTCCAATCCAACAAGTGACAGAAAATTTTTCAGTTGTTCAACTTTTGTATAAACAAGACGTAAAATAAATTTTAGTTCTTCAACCTTCATATGATCAAGAGGTTGACTCATATCCTGTTTGTTGACACTACGGGTAAGTGGTGGAGGTAACGATAAGGGAAGATGGAGAAATTATTGGTCGTAGAATCCAGTTATGTCCACAATGGCCGAACGACTACAGCCACTCTGAATGGATTGACGATTTCTTATGTCCATGGGAAATTTCTTGAGCTAATGACTTGGAACAAGAGATGATTCGTCTTAGAACTGCTTTAGAAGCCCTCAAGATTGAACGTAACATGTTGTTTGTTTTTGTAACAACCCGAAAATTCTGAACCAATTAAAATTTTTATTTAGAAATTTTGATGGTTAAAATAATTTATTTTAAATAATAAAGGCTAAAAATTTATTTAAATTGGAGTTAGAATGAATATATTTTATTTAATTATAAAAGGAACTAGAAATAGCGCGGTAGTTTGAAAATTTGAATTCAAACTTTGACTGACTGTACAGGATGCAAAATTTAACGGATTTTAGTGAAACCAAAAATATTAGAATCTATTTAAAAATACCTTTCCAACGAATCCAAAAAATCGAAATTTCATAGCGGGAATCAAAAGTTATGCTCAGTTTAAAATTCAGAATAGTCGATGTAGAATTTATATATATTTTAATATTAAAATAGCCATTTTTCAAACGACCTCTGTTTTCAACGAAACCACTTTTTGTTGGAACTGGAATGTCAAATTATTGCTAGATTTCAATTTTCATAATTTTTCGAGTTCATATGTGAGTGTGGCAAAAGAAAACGTGTTTTGTCAATTTTAGTCAAATCTGATCGACTAGAAAATGACCATTTTTCAAACGGTCTCAGAATTCAACGAAATTAGTCTGGTTAGAACCGTATCGTCAAAACATAGCTAGAAATAATTTTTATGGAATTTTTAGAGTCCGTATGTGGCCCCGGTAAATTTAAATGTACGATCAAATTAAATAAATAAATGATTTATAATAAAATTTAAAGAAAAACCTATCGAAACAATTGAATTGGGTTACGAAACATATTCCATTGTGTTCGGAACAGGGGCATTTAGCTAGGGTGACACTCGTTGGGTTTGAATTGGAGTTCATGGCGATAACGAAGTATTTTTAGAATTAAATGAATTAAATTATATAATAATATTATATTATAAATAACTAGATTATCAAAACCCTAATACCCTCAAAAATAAAGCAGCCGCCGCCATTCATCATCAATGGCCGAAACACTCCCGTCTTCCCCCCCAATTCTCTTTCAATCAACGCAATAGAATCAAACAATCCCAAAGATGAAATCAAAGAGGGCATCATCATCTAGAGATTGAACGGAGGAGATCTGAAACTTCGTAGTGGTTTGTGAGGAATCGGGGCAGGAACATGTGTAGTTCGCACACAAATTGAGGGATCTTCAGGCCGCCGAGCGTGGAGCAATTGAGGGTGGTGGAAGGGGGCAGCAAGGCCTTCGACGTGGTGAATTCCGATGAGGCTTTGACGCCCTGGAGGACGAGCGACGACGAGAGTTCAACCGTGAGCGATGGGTTCAGTCATTTTGGCCAGTTATGGATAAAAGAGGAAGAAGGAAAATTAGTTAAACACTAATTAAGGTTTAAATTTTAATCTAATTATATTAAGGATTTAAATTAAAGCGATTAATCTCTAAAAGGTCATATCTTCTCCAAAAAGAAGCAGAAGTCGATAATTTCAGTTTCATTGGAACCATGAAGAAGAGCTCTACAACAAGACTCTGACCAGAACAAAAACAGAGCCAGTATGGATTTTTGATAAAATTTAACATGCATTTAAATTTATTAAAATTAACCATTTTATCAATTTCAGAAACGGATCAAGGTGAGATTTCTTCTTTTTATTTAATTAATTATCTAATTTATTTGTTATGTGATGATAGAATGTGTATGATTCCGACCTATTATGTGATAATATTGTGGATGATTTATTTTTTGATTGGTTATGTATAAACACAGATCTGTGTGTGTTGAAAAAAAATAAATCATTTTGTAAAATCATTGATTTGGAGTAGATTCGCCATTTCAATATAATTGATCTTTTATTTGCATCCTTTTATGCAAATATACATAGAAAATATAAGTGATCTTTTATTTGCATCCTTTTATGCAAATATACATAGAAAATATAGATCTTTTATTTGCATCCTTTTATGCAAATATGCATAAAATATAAAATATTCTTTTATTTGCATTCTCTAACGCAAATATGCATTGAAGTAATTAAAATCATATTTTTGTCTGCAATTTTAGATGCGAACAAAACATTAGAATTAAAACCATATTCTTGTTTGCAATTTTAGATGCAAACAAATAATTAGAATTAAAACCATATTTTTTGTTTGCAATTTCAGATGCAAACCAAACATTAGAATTAAAATTACATTTTGCTTGCATTTTAAATGCAAACAAAAACACTAGAATGAATACTACATTTTTATTTTGTATATTGGATAGAAATAAAAATATGATTTAAAAGGTTACATTTTTGATGGTAAATTAAGTTGTAAGCAAAATATTTAGTAAAGATTATATTTTATTTGCATATTTAGATGCAAATAAACAACATAGTTAAAAGATTATATTTTATTTGCATATTTAGATGCAAATAAACAGCATAGTTAAAAGACTATATTTTATTTGCATATTTAGACGCAAACAAACAACATAGTTAAAAGATTATATTTTATTTGCATATTTAGATGCAAATAAACATCATAGTTAAAAGATTATATTTTATTTGCATATTTAGATGCAAATAAACAACATAGTTAAAAGATTATATTTATTTGCATATCTAGATGCAAATAAACAACATAGTTAAAAGATTATATTTTATTTACATATTTAGATGAAAATAAACAACATTTAATAAAGAATATTTTTTATTTGCATATTTAGATGCAAATAAACATCGTAGGTAAAGATTATATTTTTATTTGCATTCTTTGATGCAAATAAACATCGTATTTTAAAGTTATATTTTTATTTGCATTCTTTGATGCAAATAAACATTGTATTTAAAAGTTATATTTTTATTTGCATTCTTTGATGCAAATAAACATTGTATTTTCAAGTTATATTTTTATTTGCATTCTTTGATGCAAATAAACATCGTATTTAAAAGTTATATTTTTATTTGCATTCTTTGATGCAAATAAATCATAAATTATAATATTATATTTTTATTTGCATTTTAGATGCAATTAAAAAGCATAGTTTAAGAAGTTACACTTTTATTACATTTTAGATATAAATAAAAGAATATGATTAAAAATATCATTTTTACTTTAAAATTAGAGTAAAGGAAAAAGATTATGATAAAATGGAAAACATTTTGTTGAAATTTTGTTAAATTTAATAAAATTTTGTTATTTTCATCATAGGTTATAATAAAAAGATTAGAATTAAAAAGATATATTTCTAGTGTCATCTTAGCTTCAATAAAAAGGGTAAATATATAGATAAGGTTTATTTGTCCTTTTGACGCAATACAAAAAGACACATTTTTATCATTTAAATAGAATGAGAAAAAATTATTTAATTTTGTCATTTTTAAAAGGTTGAGACGAAATGAATAATTTTTGTCAATTTACATTAGTTGAAATAAAATAATCACTTCTGTCAATGTACACTAGTTGAACAAAATAATCACTTTCGTCAAATTATATTAGTTGAAACAAAATTATTCACTTTTGTCAATTTATATTAGTTGAATCAATCATTCATTTTGTTGAATTATATTGGTTGGTACCAAAAAAGGAAATTTTTGTCAAATAAGAATTACACACAAATAGCATTTTGATAAAATAGAATTGTCGGCAAATGAATGTATCACTCTTCTTATACATTTTGTTGAGATAGAATTTATATGCAAATAAAATAATCATCTTTATTTGCATGACATAAGATAGAATTTATATGCAAATAAAAAATCATTTTTATTTGCAAACTTACATTAGAATTTATATCCAATTATAAGAATCATATTATTGGTCAAAATATACATTAGAATGTATAAGTATGTTTAAGTGTCATCATTATATGTTAATACATACATCAGACTTTGTATGCAATTTAAATAAACATTTTTAGGTGTTAGGTTATACATTGAAAAACTTATACAAATGAGATTATTTCTTTTATGTGTTAAAAATTAAGAATAGTTATTTACAGGTAAAGTACAATGAAAATTATCTTTTATTTGTCATCCACAATAATGTCATATAAATAAATTACATTCTATTAAATATTAGAAATGTATAAAGAAATCATGCGAGTCAAATATATTTTATCTCGACATTAGGAATAAAATATCATGATTTGTCCATCATTATCAACATGTTGATAGTATTAAAATTGGTTAAATTAATTAACCAATTATTTTTTTGTATGCACTGGTGTTGGCTGAAAACCCCACACGGGTATTGGGATGATAATTGATATACACTAATCCCAATAGTTATTTGTATGTCAATCGGTAGATTGACAGGCTGCGATGAGCGTTATTATTTCATTTTAATGCTCGCACAGTTGAGAACTTCACTTTGGATGTTGAATGGATGGTTTGATGATTATTTATTATTATTGTCATTTACATACGGTGTATGAAATCCTTATAACCAAAGTTATATGGTAAATGATTGAGTCGCTTTCCGATTCAGAATATCTTTTATATAAAGAATATTTTTAATAAGGATTTTCTTTTAAATAAAGAATAAATCTTTCAACTAAGATTATTGGTATTTCAATTTATATTTATTTATTGGAAAATGATTTTGGCTTTATCAGGAACAATGTTTTTAAACGACATTGATTCTTTAACCCAGTTAAAGATAAGATTTATTTCTTAAATTGGAATAATTGTAAAGTAGTGATTTTTGGATTGGAATATTAATAAATCTTTGAAAATAAGATTTAAGAATAAATTTGAAAGATTTATCTTTGATAAATATAATAGGAACTTTTCCCTAATAATACGAATATTTTATTTAAATAATATTCTGAATTCGAAAGAGGCGTTGGATGTGTCCTTATAACACTTGATTTTAAATTATAAAAAAATAAACGAGTTATTCAGAAAGACCGGGTTAAAACCCATTCTGAATAATTACTACGACGATTAAAAGTCGAAGACATTAAAGACGGTGGATGAAGACCAGCGATCTTTACATCGAATGGACGACTACTAATGCCTGGCATTGGGTCGCTCCCAGTAAAGGGTTAAAGTGGTAGTTTGACCGGACGTATTTGTTGATCGTCCGGATACGCGAGCACCTAGGTGACTCCGATTTCGTTCAGACCCAGAACGGACTTGAAAATGGATGTGTGTCTGATATTGGATTTCATTCCATGTAAATTGGTTTCTATTTAATATATATTTGTTGGTGGCGGAGAATTTATTCTTTTGCTTAACACCCTTCTCTGAGACCCATGAGCTCAGAGGTTATATATTAGTAGTTATCGATCGCATGGTGTGGACTGTCAATGTAGCATGCCAAGATGCAATTGATCAAGGCTTTTGTTGAAAAGCAGAGCCTTGTGGATGATGATCAAAGCATAGCCTATTTAGGCATAGCTTTGTGTATTTCGTTGCCTCGCGAGCCTCACACCCCGGTAGAGTCAAAACAGAGCAAGGGAACGCAGGGAGTGCACACGTTTCTTTCTGGCTAGAAGTTATGTTTGGGTTTAACACGACTCGGCATTTTACTTATGTGGTTGTTGGATTTTGAGGCGCTTCGGACTTTTATTGGCTTGAATGGCCAATTTATAGGTCCAATAGGATCAGAAGCGCGTGTTCAAGAATTGCCAATCCAACCCATTGCACTATTGGGGGACCGACCCTGCAAGATCCAAGGGTTCGCCAGCGTCTGAATCCTGGGACATTGCTAGAGTGTCTCTAATCGGTAAGGAGATCATTCCTAGCCTTGACTCTTGATGGAAACTCAATTTCCAATACGACACCATGCAATTTTGATTGTAGAACTAGTATGGCGACATAGTATATGGTAGCTATGCCGTCTATGATTAATACATGATTGAAATGTTTTTAAAACATAAATACACTAATAATAATATTAAATCCGTTTTTATTGTATCAAGCATTTTTGACCATTATAAGGTAAAACTCTATCCTCCGGCTTGCGTTGCATTGTGTGATGGGACCTGAGTCTTATAATGGTTTCATTTTTCTAAAAAGCATTGCGTTGTTTTAACGATTTAATTTATTTATGCACTGGCCGTTCTGCTTTAGCGGCATGGTCCGGTGATTAGCCTTACTACTAGTTATGTAAAGATTTCTCACACCAGACTGACCCGTAGTTTGTTTCACTTTGCAAACTCGGGTGCCCTCTTTTCCGTACGGGCAGTCGAGTAGCTTATTTTGCAGATATATTAAGAAGGATTCTAGATCGAAGCTTAGAGCTGTGTCCAGAGCATTGGTAGTCTTCCACTGTGATTGATTTAATTATTCTGTTGCATGTTATAACATTTATTGTAATTTATATTCCGCTGTATTTTATTCACTGTACTCTGATATATTCTGTACTCTGATGTAACATTATTATAATGTTTATAAAAGTCTGTTGTTATTTGTTCTGATGTGTTGTATTCCCAAAGTTAATGTATTCGGGTTTTGAACGGTCTTGGTCGATCTAATGGTTGATCGGGTCGGGTGAAATCTGGGTCGTTACAGTTGGTATCAAAGTTCTGGTTAGCTCAAATCTTTGGGTTACAACTCGTTAGGACTGAACAAAAGACTCATCAGAGATTGGATTTGTAATATCCAATAAGAATAACTCGTTAGAGATGGGATCAGTAGTATCCTAGAACGAGTGTGAAGAGTATTTTTTTAAATAATTAAAAAAATGTTAACAAAATTTGTTTTGAAAATTTAAAATCTTATTATACGTATTTGAATATATTATATTGGACAATCGAGTATATAAAGATTTTGCATATACGCCTAGCTAGCATGTATTCGAAGCCTCTAATATACTAGATAGATATAGAATCACAATTTAGTCGCCCGGAGATGTTCTGGTGGTGGTTCGAAACATCATCAGAATCTATGTTCCGAAAGTGGTATATATATATATATATTTCCATTGACTGGTGTGAGAACCAAAACTAGATAGGGTCTATTGTTGTGATTTGCACTAAAAATATGATTTTTGACTATATATATAAAAAAGTTATATATATTTGAAAAGTTAATCACCTAATTGATTGCTGGTTGTGATGTTTGATAATTAGTTTAACTAATTAAAATATTTTAATGATAATTAATTCAACCAATATATAAAAGAATGATAAATTTAACTAAATCAGATTTAATATTGAACTGAACTTAAAATTGATCAAAATTAAAAGTTGCATTGGTTAATTAGATGACTTTTAGCAACGTTTCTTTTCGAGGACGAAAAGATTTTAAGTGGGGGAGATTATAACAACCCGAAAATTCTAAACCAATTTAAAAATTTTATTTTAGAAATTTAAATGGAATTTAAATGGTTAAAATAATTTATTTTAAATAATAAAGACTAAAAATTTATTTAAATTGAAGTTAGAACGAATATATTTTATTTAATTATAAAAGGAACTAGAAATAGCGCGGTAGTTTGAAAATTTGAATTCAAACTTTGACTGACTGTACAGGATGCAAATTTAACGGATTTTAGTGAAACCAAAAATATTAGAATCTATTAAAAATATCTTTCCAACGAATCCAAAAAATCTAAATTTCATAGCGGGAATCAAAAGTTATTCTCAGTTTAAAATTCAGAATAGTCACTGTAGAATTTATATATATTTTAATATTAAAAATAGCCATTTTTCAAACGACCTCCATTTTCGACGAAACCACTTTTGTTGAAACCGGAATGTCAAAATAGCCATTTTTCAAACGACCTCCATTTTTCAAACGACCTCCATTTTCGACGAAACCACTTCCGTTCCCCCCTCCCAGGTTCACAGGGAGGAAATGTTACCACTTAGCTCAGTTTTCTTTCCAAGCTCGATGATAGTCGATGTGTTGCTTTGGACTCTCTCTTCCACTGCTATAGCTGATTCATGCTTTATTGGGGAATATCATTGTTATATTTATGATTCTTTTATATTTGGAAGTTTTTAAATTAAGACAGAAGTTCTATGTATGACTTTTAAATATGATTGAGACAACTATTGTAAAAGCTTAATTGAACCACACTGTTTATAAAATGACTTTATTTTCTACTGCTTTATTTGTCTGTCTTGTAATTTATCTGCCTCTTTTACTTAAAATGCTCCACCGAAGTTAAGGCACACTAGTACATAACTTGTCTTTTGCATCTCTTCATTTGCATCCGTTGTATAACCAGCAGATGCAAATAGTATAATTTGCATCTGTTTCTAATTGAAAACGGACGCAAATAAGGAATAACAAATATTATTGCATCAGTTGTTGTCTATGAACCGACGCGGCGGGGTAGAAAAAAAAATTAGTATAGTTATCTGCGTCTGTTCATTGTATAATTAGACGCAAATGAACGATAAATTAAATTATTTGCATCTACCCTATTAAAACCAGACGCGAATTAATTGTCTATCAAAATTTTGGAGGGATGGAAAGAAAAACGCAGGCAAAACACTTCGCGCACTTTTCTGAAACAACTGGGGAAAAAATTTATTCCCTAAATTCCATCCAGTTGCAAATGTTCTCAGCGTTCACTGCAAAAACGAAACAGCTTTCCCTCTTTTATTCTCTTATTTCCATTTCCCTCGTTATTCCGTCTCATATCCTGCCCTAATCCTTGTTCTTCGATTTTGGCGTACCCTAATTCCTCGTTATTCAATTTCATCGTACTCTACTTCCTCGTTATTCAATTTCGCCGTGCCCTAATTCAGGTACTTTGATTTATTCATCTTTGTTTCATCTCGGTTTTGTCGATGTTTGGATTATAATCACGTGCTAATTTATGTTTTATCACAAGTTTGATTACAGAAATCTCCTATTTCGATTCATGCATTTTGGTTCGGATGTGGATTTTTAGGTTTTGGTTCAGACTTCAATCTCACTCCGGTGTGTTAAGTTGAATCATTTTTCATTTACATTTTTGCTAATGATTATGAATTAATGAAGATTACTCCCTCTTGAAATGTATACTTTGGAATATTTGGAGTAAATTAGAATTAAAATTTACTGAAGTCAAAAGTTCTTAAACAATTAGTATCCAAAATATTTTCTGGCCTAAAAGATTCACTACTCATTATTTTAATTGTTTCCATTTGCATATGTTGATCATAGGTTAACGTTTGATATTATTTAATGGCTTAAACGGTTAAAGTTTTTTTGGAAGTACATTAGGTGTGAGGCTTATCTTTTTATTGTATCACCGAATTGACCTTAATTATCATGTCATACATATATAGAAAAGCCTACAATATCAAGCTATGTAATTGTGTCAAAATAGGTTTACATGTAATTTCCTTTGTTCTGAAAAACACAAACCTTGGAATTGAAAGAGTCTATGCAGCGGTAGGATCGTATAGAATGGAGTATAGGATATAATGTATATGGTAGAGTAATAAGCAGTAAATCACACAGTCGATTTATACTGGTTCGGACCACTGTCCTACGTCCAGTCCCAGACTCACTTCTGGAATTTCACTAACACTAAAACCCTCACTTCACCCGGAGGAATAGGTTCACAATTACCCGAACCAGTGAACGGGATTTCTTGCCTCAACCACTGAAGAGGTCTTCACTAATACAGAATAATTGTTGACTCTTTTGTGTTCTTGATAACACGGATTGTCGAATATTAAGTACACCCTTCCTATAGCCTTTCCTTGATGATAATCGTGAAGTGCGTGAAGGAATATGGAAGTTTAAAAGTCTCAAGTATAAAAGTAGATAGCTTTTTAGAACTTAGAGAGCTTTGAATAAGATAGAGAGAATTAGAATAATAATAGGTTATTAGATCATCTAAGCAATTCTCTATTTATAATATATAAAAAGATACAACTGATCGTGAAGAGTTTTGATGAAGAGATAGGGATTAAATAGTTGTTTCTCTTCATAAAGGATGCAACTCTTCGGAATTCAGATGTCTGAAAATAAAATTCAGATGTCTGTTTATTTTAAAAATCAAATCAGAAAGGAAATAGTGTATTTCGGGGACATTTCAGACGTCTGAAATATATCAACCAGACGTCTGAATATTGTATTTAAAAATATTCCGTTTCAGCAAACAGACGTCTGAATTTTTTAGACCAGACGTCTGTTTTCTGTTTCTTGCCTATTCCTTGCCTTATTTTAAATTAGAAAACTATATATATAAAAGATGTGTGTGTAATCATCAAGGAAGACTTTAAAATATAAATCTAGGACTAACAGACTCTTACAACTTATAAGTGATCTTCGTTTTGTGTTCTTGAATCTGATTGTCAAAAATATCTTCCTGCAACATAGAATTAGTCTATAATAATATATATGTACATGTATAGTTGTCATAATCAAAACGCCATATTGCAAGATCCAACATTCTCCCCCTTTTTGATAATGACAACTATATATGTAACTCCCCTTGTCAATATGCATATATTATCATATATTTCTCTTTTTGATATCCATGTACCTACAGGTTAGCTTAGATATATTTTTGGTACAATTGTGTAGTTGTTGTCATCAAAATCCAACAATAGAGTTTCTAACATTCTCCCCCTTTTTGATGATGACAACTATACAATTTAAAAATATATTCTTTCTATAACATCTTCCTCTTATAATATCTTCTTCTATCAATATACACCTGAATTTCTCCCCCTTTGTCATTATCAAAAAGAATGAGGGAATGTAATAAATATCGTTGTCTTCTCTTTATTTTCTTCCCCTGAATGTGTGATATATGAAAATTTCTCCCCTTGAGTATGTGATTATTATATTTCCAGATTCCTTGATTTAACTTTAAGCTCAGTTTTTAAAGATATTAGAGATACTGAAATACCCTCCTTTTTTTGTTGTGGTGTACCTGCAACAGATATTATGTATATACTTTGGTACCCACTTTCTCTGTTAGGGTCCAGGGGTTAGAGAGGAGGTAACCATTCCCACAAGGGTTTAGTGGTACCTTTGAAAATAAAGTTTTTATTTTTAACTACTGAATCAAAATAATCATCAATGTATTTTTCTCGATTTTTCCAATTTACAGGAACCCAAATACTTAGATAATTTCTATTAATATTTCTTTTTGTACTTCTATTATAAATGTTTCTAGTCATAGAAGCATTTGAATTTCTATAGAAATTTGATCTTCGAGTTACACGTGCTTTAGTACTAGCAGTTAAACTTTTGTTATACATGAAAGCATATCTAGTACTAGTTCTATGATTAGTTTTATTATACCCTAAGCCACTTTTATCGTGTAAAGGTCTAGAGCAAGATAAAATATCATTTAAATCATTTTGACCTTTATTAAATTTTGTGAACTTATTTGTACATTTTTCAAATTTGATTCCAAAGCCGTGATTGAAATTTTCAAAAGAAGTCTTGCAATCTTTTAAACCAATTTTCTTATTTAATTCAGAATTCTCCCTTTTTAAAGTACTATTCTCATTTTCGAGACGATAAATTTGAGATCCTGAATTATTAAAAGAAGAGTGTAATTTTTCAAAATTTTCTTTCGAATCAGACATTTCATTTTGCAAAGTATTATTATTAACTTTTAAAAACTCATATTCTTTAGATAATTCTAAATTCTTTTCAGTTAAAGCTCCATTCTCTATTTCAAGAGACGAAACTAAAGAATTAGAATTATTTAAAGAATCTTCTAATGATTCATTTCTATTTTTCAAGAGATCGATTTCCTTTAAAAGAACATTGTTTTTATCTTCTAGTCGCTCATTTTCTTTTTGAAGGAAATCTTTTTGAAAAACAAGCTCTTCTAAGGTATTTTCAAAATATTTGGCTTGTTTGACTAAAAAATTGTTTTCTTCTTTTAATTTGGAATTTTCTTGCTCACAATTTTTAGACTTGGCTAAAATAATTGCATTAAGTTTACCCAAACTTTTAAAATCTTTTAATAATTTTTCGTGGTCTAATAAAAGATCTTTATACAATGAATCCTCACATACCGATTGTGATCTCACTTTAGCCATTAAACATTTGCTCTCTTGCTCCGTCGCTTTTGCTTTGTTGTTCTTCCACTTTCTAATGCCTTTACTAGATTTCTTTATTGCCATTTATTCTAGGATGTTGTTACGATCTCTAGAATACCAAGCTCTGATACCAATTGAAAGAGTCTATGCAGCGGTAGGATCGTATAGAATGGAGTATAGGATATAATGTATATGGTAGAGTAGTAAGCAGTAAATCACACAGTCGATTTATACTGGTTCGGACCACTGTCCTACGTCCAGTCCCAGACTCACTTCTGGAATTTCACTAACACTAAAACCCTCACTTCACCCGGAGGAATAGGTTCACAATTACCCGAACCACTGAACGGGATTTCTTGCCTCAACCACTGAAGAGGTCTTCACTAATACAGAATAATTGTTGACTCTTTTGTGTTCTTGATAACACGGATTGTCGAATATTAAGTACACCCTTCCTACAGCCTTTTCTTGATGATAATCGTGAAGTGCGTGAAGGAATATGGAAGTTTAAAAGTCTCAAGTATAAAAGTAGATAGCTTTTTAGAACTTAGAGAGCTTTGAATAAGATAGAGAGAATTAGAATAATAATAGGTTATTAGATCATCTAAGCAATTCTCTATTTATAATATATAAAAAGATACAACTGATCGTGAAGAGTTTTGATGAAGAGATATGGATTAAATAGTTGTTTCTCTTCATAAAGGATGCAACTCTTCGGAATTCAGATGTCTGAAAATAAAATTCAGATGTCTGTTTATTTTAAAAATCAAATCAGAAAGGAAATAGTGTATTTCGGGGACATTTCAGACGTCTGAAATATATCAACCAGACGTCTGAATATTGTATTTAAAAATATTCTGTTTAAGCAAACAGACGTCTGAATTTTTTAGACCAGACGTCTGTTTTCTTGCCTATTCCTTGCCTTATTTTAAATTAGAAAACTATATATATAAAAGATGTGTGTGTAATCATCAAGGAAGACTTTAACATATAAATCTAGGACTAACAGACTCTTACAACTTATAAGTGATCTTCGTTTTGTGTTCTTGAATCTGATTGTCAAAAATATCTTCCTGCAACATAGAATTAGTCGATAATAATATATATGTACATGTATAGTTGTCATAATCAAAACGCCATATTGCGAGATCCAACAGGAATTTCAAAGTTTGAAGAGGGTACATATGAGAGAGGAAAAAATAATTTGTGTGCCAATTTTTATTAAATAATTTGATTTAAGTTTAAAGAAGATCACTTTTGTTTCAGCAGTCATCAGCTAGAGCCAGGTCAATGTAGCCAGTTTCGCCATCAACAATATTCCCTTCCTCGTCTACTTGTACAATTTATTTATTGTGTACTTTTCTCCTTGTTCATATTGCTAACAACTTTCCTATTTATATAATTTACATTATTTTATCCTTCTCTCAATTAAAAGTGATTCATGGCTCTTCCTTTTGTCATATTTGTCTCAGCATTAGGCACTTTCTGGGTTTTAAAAGTTTTATATTGATTAGGGTTGTAATACGGTATAATCTATTTTTCCTTGTTTTTTCCTTTAAATTTAGGAATGTTTTTATTGCTGGTTTTGACAATATCTCCATATTTTCAACCTATTTAGCCACAAGATGATAATAGAAATTGTTGCTCCATGCATATTGTAAGTGATTCTAGCTTCCCTTTAGTCATATCTAAGGCAAAGTTATTACTTTTCTTCCTGGTTTTGCATTCCAACATTATGTTTACCTATTTAAATGATAATACAAATATACTATTTTAAAAACAAAAAATGTCAGGATAATTTTTGCGCATTACTTTGTCATTATAAATAAAAATTGATATGTACCGCGAGAGGATAACTAAAACATTAGTATAAGTCTGTTTACTATTTTTACCAAGTTATAATTTCAAATAAACGGTCCCTACAAATATTTATGGGCTTAGATTTGTCATTTGCATATATTTTCTCATGCTGTCTGCTTGCTGTCAGTTTACATATATTATTATTGTATAATGTTGAATAATTTAAAGACTTAAAGAAATTTTTTCATGTTATATGTACCCTTTGATTAGAGCCGATGCAGGGATGACATGTTACATCTCATTTTCGCGAATCTATGCTATACAACTTATACGTTGTATAATGCTTCTTGAGTTTGCCAAAGATATTTTTATATTGATGTATTTGAATGTATATAGTTGAAAAATAAAAATTTGTATAAGCAATAAGACAACAAAGATAGGTTTCTAAGTGTATTTTATTTGAACTCTTTTTTGTCAGGTAAAGAGAGTAACTACCTTATGGTGAAAATATACAATTCGTACCAAACTAGATTAATTATCTCAAAAGGGTAATGTATAGATACTAAGTGGCTACATCTGAAACTCAACAAGGCAAAAGAAGTATTCAACATGGCAAGACATTCCAATTTGGTGTACGATTGTGAAGGAAAAGATCAGGTGGATACCCAGTGCCGAAGGCTCCCGTACTCAAGCGTGAGGACTTTTTAGACAGTCTCCCATCTGGTACTATTCTCACGGCTTTCCGGGCTCTGGGGGTGGTCGATTAGCACGCGCAGCCTTTCCCTCAGATTATGTGAAGAGGCCGGGGCTCGAACCTGTACGCTCCAGATTACCAGCCGGGTAACCTTACTTGTGAAGGAAAAGATAAAAATAAATTAAAATATAGTACCGCCACACAACAAACACATGAAATGAGATATATTAATCCATCTACAAGAAATATTGTGTCATTTTTCTAACAAGGTAGTGATTGTTTTTTTTTTTTTTTTTTTGTTCTTTTTAATTGTTGTGTGCTCCTGATGAAAGCAAATGACAATTGACTTCAGCTGCGAGCTAGCTTAGCTGTAATTTCAAAAATTGTACTTCTGCTGTTTGTGTTCTCAAAACACTCAAGAGTAACCCAAATATTGAAATAATAAACTTAGGAGCAACAAATACCCTGAAATAACAAGTTTGATGTGAATTTTTTTTCCTTCGGAGTTCGGACATTTTGATGACTATAGTTTTGCACGATAATTTTTTTCTCTACCTCAACTCACACACTGTCATACGTTTACACGCTGCGGTTGAATTTTGCTTTGTTAATGTTGCTAAATATTTCCTTTAATGTTAACTATTGAGTACGTTGAATAATTTTATGTGTTAACCAACTTTTTGTCGTCCTCGTGGTGCAGTCACAGTTACAACTAGATGGTTTGCTGTTGTGAGCCATATTCTCCCTGATCTTGACGGAGATACTTGAAAGTCAAAAGTAAGTGCTTTACACTCCTTACTGAAGGAATTTTTTTCGATCTGAGTTTGTGGTTTTTAAAATTTGTTTGTTTTCCATTGAAAATTTTCGTACGTTAATTTAATCGAAGTTTGGTTTGTAGAATTTAATGGCATCATACCTTTGTCTGTTTAATTAAGCTGTATAATTATTGAATGGAGTTCACTTCACTCATTTACATTTCAACTGAACATATTGCTTCTGTTTGTGGTCATATCCCTCTGATTTTCAATATTAGCTTTTATAATTGTTTTCAAATTCTATATCAATATACCGTTACATGTATGCCACTCACATCAGCTATTGCATGCATACTGACAGACTTTTACCCTATTTGTAAGTTGTTTGTTGTGAGTGTATAACTAACGTTAATCACAGTGACATGAAGAAGAAAAATCTATGTTGCTTACCCAACGTATTTAATAGCTCGTATTTTTTAGCTTCTCCTACATTGTCGAACTCATTTGACAGGACAAGATACAGATTAACATAGGTTATCCTTAGGGAACTGCCAACTGCCTCACTGGAGGAAGCATTTTTGTTGAACAATTTGAATGTTATTTTTAAACGATGATCTTCCAGCTATTTTTAAACAATTTTACTATTTCTTACTTTTAAACATTTTTGCTATTTCTTACTAAATTTTTTAGTTTATTATTCATTAAATGCAGTCTACTTTGAGTTATTTTGTGTTCACCAAACAAAACTGTTGTTATAATTTTTCTGTAACAATCTACTCTTGCATTGACATGTCTTACCTTTTTGTGCTCTAATAGATTGATCGCTCGTAATGTTCAATTGCACTCAGTTGTTTGTGTTCTCATAATACTCAAAACTAACCCATACATTGAAATAATAAAGTTAAGGGCACCAAATAACTTAATATAATCAAGTTAAAGTCACCAATGTTCACTCCTATGTTTAGGGAATCCGTAAATTCATGCCTGCTCATTTACGTTTCTGCAGCAGTTCATTACTTGTTGTTTACCTAATCTAAATTCTAGCAGTTAGCGGTCTTAAACCAATTTAATAATCAACCATATACGCTCACTGACTTTGGAAATCATGTTCTCAAACTGTTTCTTTGCAAGTTTTTCACTCCATGCATTATAGCTATCCTGCTAAGTGCTAAGTAACTAACAGATAACAGGTGTTCTATATAAGTTATAGCTGACAAACAATTTCGCTCACTCGGTTGGTATTTCTTTTTAATACCATTTACGTGTCTTCGATTGGATTTTGGCTATAGAACATTTTTTTATGACAGATATTTCCAAGTTTATTCTGTTTATTACATGTACCCTTCAGAAATAAAATTTCAATTACTGAATTTACATATCATTTGATAATGTTGATATTTAGTGATCCTGCAGATGCAGGATGACAAATGATAATTACCTTAAATTGAAGCTGCACTTTTTTTTTTTTACATATTTACTTTGCTACACATTCTGCTGTAGCCCTCAACACATAATATTATAAGAATGGGCTATGAATTTAATTGAATATTAATACATCATTTTAACGTAATTTTGAAAAACATTATACATAATTACTTTGCTGTCCATCTTACTTTATAACTTTTTTATGAATAACATTTTTTTATATCTTTATTGCATATGTTTAACAAACTATATGTCAAGGCTTTTATTTTTCTAATCTATTACTTATAATAGAAAACAAGAACTAAACAATGCTGACGGGGACACTGTTTGAAGTAGTATTTTAAATCTAACAAATATGAACGCTGCTATGAGGCTCGGCAAAATGGGTGTCAAGATGTGCGGAAGTCCCGCAATTCATGGGGAGCATGCGATTCAAGGAAGTTCTTCAGCAGCCGTCAGACGCTATTTTTTCACATTTTGACAAATCCAGCTTCGGGCCTTTTAGGATTTCGAACAAACATTATACAGTCTGTCTCTCCATTTTAACTTTCTCCGAACTGTTCCCGCCTATCTGCTGTCTCTTCTTCCCATACTGTCTAAAACCATATACATTTCCCTTCCACCAGCCCCCCTCCCCAAAAAACATATATATAATAATTCCCAAGCGCAGACAATTTCCTTCTTTCCCCTTTCTGCACTCATCCTAGAATTTAATGTTCCATTTCCACCTAGCCGCTTGCCATTTCCACCCACACTCTTGCTAATTTCAGCTTCTTACTTTTTTACTCCACCATTGTTCCTGCATATGCCAGTCTACTGCCCTTCTCTGTCTATGCTGAAGGCTCTTACACCTCTGCAACTGCCGACGGTCACTAATGACAACTACAGTACTCTAATCCTGGTATTTAGTTTCCTATCTTTTCGATTAGGGTGTACTCTAGTTTCCATACTTCTTACTGTTTTATGGTTTTTTTCCTTCTTTTTTTTGATTGCCAATTTTCCATGTGCTCTGTTATATTTTCAGTTTGTTTGCTCAGTTATGTATTATATGTCCACTTTCGCGTCTACCCTATGTTGTAATGTAGGTTGACATGATGGTTAACCTCATTGTTGTCACAATTCCATGATGGTTAACCTATATTGTAACTTGGGTTGGCATTTGCTGAAAGCATAATCATCCATTATTTCTCATTACGAAATCAGTCCCAATTTTAAGATCTAGACTGAAATTGATTTAACCCTATATTGCAACATGAGAAAGATAGATTTACTAACCTTGATCCATACTTTTTCAGTTTATGTTTTGCAGCGGATTTCTGATTTCAATTGTTTTCTTCCTTTGCCTTTTCCTTTCGTGCTTTCTACGATGAATGAGAAAACCGTTTTTTCGATTTTTATTTGTGTTCAGTTATCTCACGTGAAACTGAAGTGGTTTTCAATTGTAACCATTTTTCTTTGCACGTGAAAACTGAAGTGGTCAACATATCCAATTAATAGGCAAGGAAAGAGGGATATTATTAATCCCAGATTTTAATATCTTTTATTGAAACCATTCATCACGGTATCACCATATATATATTAAAATCATATTATGTAAATGGACTTAATCTTTTATAATTAAATCTAAGTTACATGGACCACTATAACATAGAAAAATTCTTTCATTCTCCCACTTGGTCCATGTGACGATTTGATGACTTAATATATATATATACTTTAAGCATGCACTCTTATATTATGTCCAACATAAACTCATTTACTTTGATCAAGTTAGAACTAATTGAATCATGGCAGTCACAAGTCATTGAGTGACAAGGTTCTTTCCATGTATTACAAACTAATCCCAACTTTAAATTTCTTTAAAGTTTGAGCAATACCATAAGTCTCAAGAAATACATATCATCAAACAACCATAAGTGTATACATAAACAATAATGATAATATGTCCAATAAAATAGAAACATAACTATAAGCGAATTCTAAGAGTTTACATCATGAGCAAGCTGTAATCAAAATGGCAAGGCTTTATTTATAATTCCCATACGCTCGACATGGCCAATGAACGCCTTGGGAGGTAATCCTTTAGTTAACGGATCCGCTACCATGATCTCCGTTCTTATATGCTCAAAGAATACTCTCTGTTTCTGCACTTCCTCTTTTACTGATAAGTACTTTAACTCCATGTGTTTAGCACCCTTAGAGTACTTGTCGTTCTTAGAGAAGAAGACGGCTGCGGAATTATCACAATAAATTCTCAACGGCCTGGATATACTGTCGACGATTCCAAGTCCCGAGATAAAGTTCCGCATCCACAATGCATGAATAGTGGCCTCAAAGCATGCCACAAATTCTGCCTCCATAGTGGAAGTAGCAATAACTGACTGTTTTCCACTTTTCCATGAAACTGCCCCTTCAGCTAGTAGAAACACATAGCCAAATGTAGATTTTCTACTATCTAAACATCCGGCATAATCCGAATCTGAATATCCAATAACTTCTAGATGCTCAGATCTCCTATATGTAAGCATGTGCTCCTTGGTGCCTTGCAAGTACCTGAGGACCTTCTTAGCAGCTTTCCAGTGATCCATACCGGGATTACTTTGATATCGACCCAACATTCCTACAGCAAAGCTGATGTCAGGTCGAGTACATGTTTGAACATAGTTCAAACTCCCAACCACTGATGCATATGGAATTCTTTCCATTTCCTTTCGCTCGAACTCATTTTTAGGACATTGCATTTTACTGAACTTGTCCCCTTTCTGTATTGGAGCTATTCCTGCGGAGCATTTGTCCATTCTGTATTTCTCTAAGATCTTATTTATATAACCTTTCTGAGACAGTCCTAACAGTCCTTGTGATCTATTTCGAATGATTTCAATTCCAATCACATATGATGCCTCACCCATATCTTTCATTTCAAAATTCCTTGAGAGATACTTCTTTACATCATGTAACATCCCTAAATTATTTGCAGCAAGCAAAATATCATCAACATACAGGACCAAAATTACAAATCTGCTCCCACTAACTTTTATGTAGATGCACCGGTCAACGGCAATCTCCACAAAACCATATGACGTGATGGTATCATTAAACTTTAAATACCACTGTCAGGAAGCTTGTTTAAGTCCGTATATTGATTTCCTAAGTTTACACACCATCTGTTCATTTCCTGTGGCCAAGAATCCTTCAGGTTGATCCATATATACTTCTTCCTCTAATTCACCATTTAAAAAAAGCGGTTTTTACATCCATCTGGTGAAGCTCTAAATCATAATGAGTCACCAAGGCCAAAACAATCCGCAAAGAGTCCTTCTTTGAAACTGGAGCGAAGGTCTCCTTATAGTCAATGCCATCCTTTTGGGTGAAGCCCTTAGCAACAAGTCTGGCCTTATATCTTTCAATGTTGCCCTTTGAGTCCCTTTTCGTCTTAAAGACCCACTTGGACCCAACTGTCTTACAACCCTTAGGCAACTCAACTAAGTCCCAGACTTTGTTATCACCCACAGATTTAATTTCTTCTTTCATGGCAATCAACCATTTATCGGAATTGTCACTTTCCATGGCCTTATTAAATGAGACTGGATCTTCATCAATGCTTAAGTCACATTCATTTTCAACAGCATAAACCACATAATCATTTGGAATAGCAGATCTTCTTTCCCTTACAGACCTCCTTAACTGTTCTTGTGGTTCATTAATCTCTTCTTGTATTATGACCGGTTCATCCACTATAATGTCATCTTGTGGGATTTGGACATCATTTTGTTGTTCCAATGCGTCATGTGACTGTGATGCAACAACTGGTACAACAACTTTAAGTGGAATAACAGGTGAAGGAACTTCAACCTGAATCTCTTGAATATCCACCTTTCGTGATTCACCACTCCCACTAGATTGACCATTTTCTATGAACCTAGCATTACCTGTCTCAACAATTCTCGTACTATGGCTAGGACAATAAAACACATACCCTTTCGATTTTTTAGGATAGCCAATGAAGAAACCACTGACTGTCCTTGGATCAAGTTTCTTTTCATGTGGATTATATAGCCTTACTTCTGTTGGACAACCCCAAACACGTAGATGCCTTAAACTAGGTTTCCTTCCTGTCCACAGTTCATAAGGAGTCTTAGGAACTGCCTTACTTGGAACCCGGTTAAGTAAATACGTAGCAGTCTTTAATGCATATAACCACAACGAAGAGGGCAATGAACAATTACTTAACATGCTCCTAACCATTTCCATTAATGTACGGTTCCGCCTCTCGGCTACACCATTTTGTTGAGGTGTACCAGGCATTGTATATTGTGCACAAATACCTCTGCTTTCGAGGAGCTTTGCAAATGGACCTGGACATTGTCCACTTTCATTATATTTACCATAAAATTCACCACCTCTATCGGATCTCACAACCTTTAATTTTCTATCTAACTGTCTTTCCACCTCATTTATGAACACCTCAAGGACATTCACAGACTGAGATTTTTCATGCAGTAGATATACATATCCATAACGTGAGTAATCATCAATAAAAGTGATGAAGTATTTTTCACCACTCCAAGAAGGAACGTCAAAAGGACCACATATATCAGTGTGTATTAACTCAAGAAGCTGATTGCTTCTTGTGGCAGGTTTCTTTACTGTGTGTTTAGTCTGCTTTCCTTTAATGCAATTTATACACACATTTAAATCACTAAAATCCAATTGAGGAAGGATTTCACTTTTCACCAACCTCATTAGCCTTTCTTTGGAAATATGACCAACTCTTTGATGCCACAAATAAGTAGAATTTTCATTAGATGCACTACGTTTAATGCCTTGACTTTCAACATGAAACAAGGATTCAGAAATTTTAATATCGAGATTGAACCTATAAAGTGAATCAATCAAAGTACCACTACCATAAAAATAATCATGTTTGTACAATGAAAATACACCATGTTCAAATCTAATACAGAAACCTAAATTATCCAACCTACTAATAGAAACAAGATTCCTAGCACACTCAGGTACATAGAGACATCTTTCAAGATCAATTCGACAACCGGTGTCTAAGATCAATCTATAAGTCCCAATGCCTTCTATCCGTGCCTTCATCCTGTTTCCCATGAACAAGTACTGCTCAGTTCCTCTTATGGGCTGGATCGAACTGAATCCCTGTTTTACATGAGATACATGAGTAGTAGCACCAGAATCTAACCACCAAGTATTATTAGGCACTTCCATAAGGTTTGATTCAAAACAAACGTAATTATAATACATACCTTTCTTTTCAAACCATGCCTTCCTTTTCGGACATTCCTTCTTGAAGTGTCCCGATTTCTTACAAAAGAAACACTTCATCTCCTTTCGGATGTTGCTGTCAGAGCCTTTTGGGGCCTTATCCTTCTTCTTGTCCTTTTTACCTGGTTTCCTTTTGCTGCTGCTGGCACCATCATGACCTACGAGATGAACTGATTGATCCTTCATCTTCCCTAATCTCCCTTCCTCCTGTATTAACATGGCCTTCAATTCTTGAAAGTTCCATTTATCTTTAATGGTGTTGTAATTCACCTGGAACTGGCCAAATTCAACAGGCAGAGAGTTAATGATGAATTGGACCAAGAATGTCTCATTTACATCCATCCCCATGGTCTTTAACCTTGCTGCCAAATTCGACATGTGTGTCACATGATCATGAATAGGCTGAGACCAGTCAAACTTCTTCGTAGTCAGCTGACTCATAAGGCTGCCTACTATCGACTTGTCAGCTAAATCCGATTGAGAACACTCCTTAATCTTGTGCATGAATTCTCTTGCATTATCTGTCTTGGGCATAGATGGCTTGATACTTTCCGCCATAGTCATCCGCATGAGGTTCAAACTCAACCGGTTAGACCGCTCCCACCTCTCATAAAGAGACTTTTCAGTTTCGGAGCTAGCATCTGTAATGGTTGCAGGTTGCTCCTCCATTATTATTGCAAGGTCCAAAGCCATACAACCCAGTGTGAACCGGATTTGTTCAGACCAATCATCATAATTCAACCCATTGAACTTCACGACAGAATTAGCAGAGGCAAACACACTAGATAAAGCTGCAATCATTTATACATACTAATCTATTAGTGCTTTGAGAATTTTATATAGATTCAAAATAAATATAACAATAAAGCACGCATTCAAGTAACCTTTGGGCAATACTTAAGTGCAAGCACTTTCATTGACACTAAAATTTAAAAAACTTTAATAATTAATCAAAACACATATAGTCAAATAAGAATGCTATCTTTGGATATACATATTATTCAACTTTAAGTATAGTGACTAATCCTTTTAATATTACTAATTATACTCAATGATCCATCTTTGGATGATCTCCTAGAATATAATTAATAAGATCAATTATTCAGTAAAACTCTAATGTCATTATTAGCATCGCTTTAACCATGAATAATTGAACACTGTTATTTTGTGTCTAAATTTAAATATAACTAGGCCACTTTGGTGACTAACAAGTTATATCCTTATAAAATAATACATTAATCACTTTAATGGGTAAGAAAAATCCTTTTTTTTTTTTTTTTTTTAATGTGTTCATATTCTATAACAAGTCCTGCTTTAATTTCTTCAATCCATATTTTAATGTTTGCATTCAAAGCATACAAGAAATTGGATACATCTATAAACAAAATCCACTAGTTTGTTGTCTTGCAATATATGCTATGTCTTGTACATAAATGAAGCACCAAAATAACTTCTGTTGCAATATAAAAGAGTATTCATTTTGCATATGGACACGTCACATGCAACAAGACATGGTGCATGATTGCTTTCTTCAGTCATACTTAAGTTAAAAGAGAAGAGACATGAATTCACTGTACTGTGTTTCTACTTTCTCTCTTCAATTTTATTATTTTAATCCCTTCCAGCATCTTTCGTTTCAGTTCAATTCTCTTGAAAAAATGAAAACGAAAAATGAAATAAACTTTCAGCCGCCACATGAAGGAGCTTTTCAGTTCGATCTCATTTGTGCTTACATATGAAATCAAATTCATTGATGTTCTTACAGGCAAGGAAATTCATACATGCAATTCGAAATCAAAATTAGGGTAAATCAATCAAGCCTAAACCTTGCTCTGATACCAATTGAAAGCATAATCATCCATTATTTCTCATTACGAAATCAGTCCCAATTTTAAGATCTAGACTGAAATTGATTTAACCCTATATTGCAACATGAGAAAGATAGATTTACTAACCTTGATCCATACTTTTTCAGTTTATGTTTTGCAGCGGATTTCTGATTTCAATTGTTTTCTTCCTTTGCCTTTTCCTTTCGTGCTTTCTACGATGAATGAGAAAACCGTTTTTTCGACTTTTATTTGTGTTCAGTTATCTCACGTGAAACTGAAGTGGTTTTCAATTGTAACCATTTTTCTTTGCACGTGAAAACTGAAGTGGTCAACATATCCAATTAATAGGCAAGGAAAGAGGGATATTATTAATCCCAGATTTTAATATCTTTTATTGAAACCATTCATCACGGTATCACCATATATATATTAAAATCATATTATGTAAATGGACTTAATCTTTTATAATTAAATCTAAGTTACATGGACCACTATAACATAGAAAAATTCTTTCATTTGCTGCACATATGGTCGTATAAATCCAAGTACTTGCCAATGACTAAGGGAGATGTAGTCAATGAATGCTCCCGACTAGATTTTTGCATGGTTCCATTACCTTCTCATAGTTTAGTTTGCTAAATTGCAGGTCTTACAAGCAGCAAATGTTGTTGCTCCCGCTTCAAGTAAAGTATCTCTTGGAGTTACAAAATGCTACTCCTATTATGAATTGGTCTATGCACCCTAGAGCTACATATAAGCATTATATTACATGCACAACAAAGGAAACCTAATATCCAGCTCTACCAAACACAATGTTTGCTTCCTTCCCACACAGCTGAAGTAAGCAAAGTAACTATTGAATACATGGTAAGCAAGTAAGCATGCGACTTAACTATATAACCAATATTTTAGTTATTCTCTTTGTTTACCTGGAAGCCAATAAACAGAAAATCATTTTTTCTGTAAAGATATCTTTATACTGATGTGTTAGTATGAGAATCTTGTTGTGAGTGCAATCCATTCTTTTATTTTTCTGTAATTTCTTAACTAACCATGTAACGTACCTTGAACCTGTACTAATAACCCGTTAATAAGTTACGAATACACATATGAAGAACCAACGTGATTGGGTATAGCTGCTATCTGGATTTGAATCTAACTCTGCTAGGTGTTGCAATCAAAGCTGTCATGTTCTATTAAGCATCAACTGTTAATAGTGATGTTAGAACTCTGAGATAAGGGTTTCCTATTCACAATTTAGAGTATGCATTCCATTTAGTTTGAGTTGTACGCCATTTACGTATCAATAAGGTAAGCATAGATGATAGTAAGTAGATCCATAGTCAGATGTGTAACCTCAACTTGGCAATATCATCATGGATGCTGATGTGAGCACACAGTTGTTTAAAAACCTGCCTTGGTATCCGCCTCGAGAAAATAAAAGATAAAACGTCTTGATGTTTTTTGTAAAAGGCTTTTAACCTCTAAAGCTTACGTCTAAGCAACTTGAGGCATACAAGTGTATGTTGTATGCCTTAAACTGCCAAGGCATATCACTCTCGAATCTATTTCCATTTAGTTACAAATATTAATGCTGATATAAGTTATTGAACTTTAATTATTTACTAGAAAAAAAAGAACAAAATGATAGATAATTCACTACATGCATATATTGTATAGTTTAGCTTCGTCATAACAAAGCTTTGACTCCGTCAGCTTTTATAAACTTAGTGTCCACTAATTATATAGGCTACGTGCTCTTAACTTGTAGATGAGATGAGTACTATATATTAATTTTGACCTTTTCTTAACTAGATACCCATAATGTGCTGTGATAATGTGTTGTGATATCTACCTTATTGCATTGTCCTTTTAAACTCATGAATAACCCTTGAGCAATTTTATGTTTTTATTGAAGTTATCAACGCGTGCTTACCATGTTGTGAAGACAGTTAACAAGCATTAAATTCAAACTGAAGTCACATCTTTATCTTATCTCACTACTAGTTTGCAACCTTAACCACCATCTTCTTTCTAACTAGCTGTCAATGAAATTTTGTTACTAATTTTTGTCATTGACTCTACCAGTAGCACAACTTGAAATAAATGTGCTGTGACTGTTAAAACGTTACCTTTGCAATACACATCCATCTACTCATTTTTTTAATATTAAACATGAATATCTGTACCTATTAGATGTGGTTATGCGTCTGTACTAGTATATATAACAATATATCTTTGGTTTTGACAAATACAGGACAGTTTCTTTGCCAGCTTTGCTCTAGGATAGGTCATAACAAACAGTGCAGGCCTTGCATCGTACCCTATTGACACGTTGCGTAGAAGGATGATGATGACTTCTGGAGAGGCATTTAAGTACAAGAGCTCTCTCGACGCATTTAGACAAATATTGAAGAATGAAGTTCCCAAATCTCTTTCAAGGGAGCGGGTGCCAGCATTCTACGTGCCATTGCTGGTGCTGGTGTGCTTTCGGACTATGACAAGCTCCAGTTACTTCTCCTGGGAAAGAAGTATGGTTCGGGTGGTGCATAACATGGATGATGATGAAAAAAGAAAAAGTTGGTATCTATTGTTCGCTTGATCTTTACTTTTAGAGTTTTCCTTAATAAGTCGGATATATTGGTTTTATTTTTAAACTATATATCAACTCTGCCAATCTTGGGGATGATTTCTGGATTTTTCTAAAGTGGCATATGATATATTACAGTATATGTTTGAATGTTAGCCAATATAGTGTACACGTAATCTTGCAGAAAATCATATGAACTTTAAGGATAGATTATTAGACGGTAAGAAATTTTGACTTCTATATCGTTTAAAGGTATATTTTCAAATATATGAACAGTTTAAAGTTTAAACATAAAATTGATTAACAAAGGTATTTCATGCACTCAATAAGTTGTGTTATACAGAAAAATATAATCCATAGAAACTCCATATATTCAACTTCTACCTGAAAAGATCTAGGGTTATGCTACTGAGCCCGAAAATAAGGGGGTGCGGAAGTACGATTAATCACACAATTCACGGGTAGACATAGATTTGTTTATATTGGTTAAATTGTAGTCGTTTGATCTCTTTCGGGCTTTATTCCGTACCTAATCTTCGGGCCCTCTAGCTTTTTCGAAAGATCTAATAGTAGTATTATCACTAATATGTACAATGTAGTCAAGAATTTATAAGGGTTTATGTGTAAATTTGAGCCTTAAAGCTTACTATAATGTCATATATGTAACGAATGCAAAATGAATGGACAAACTGATGTGCTCATAAGGTCATTTTGATTGTTCATGTTATAGGACCAAGTTTTTTTTCTCTTGCCACATAATTAATAATTAATGTAACTAAAGACTGAAGTCTGACATCTCCGGTGCATAGACGTTAGTCTTTTGTACGCATATTCATTTTTCTCATCAATATACAAGGAGCTTAAATGGTTTTTCAAACATAGGTTATCATGTAAATCAGGGGTTTTAGACCTCTCGTCACTCAAATTAGAAGTTTTACCAGTATTTCTCGAAATCATTGGTTGTATCGTTACACTTTTAAACGTGAAATTAATTAGTTTGTTTTTAAGTTGTGCCATCTCCATCACTGCATGAATCTGCTTCAAAAAAATTTATCCAAAGATATATATTACCACTATTAATGATAGCAATTGGCCAAACTTGCATTGTTTTGCATAGTGAATAGGATGTTATTTGCAACTTAACGTATTTGTTTGATTTGCATGACATATAATGAAGTGTTTATCAAGGTCAGATGAGGCGCGTGCCATGTACCCCTGTGTATGAGAAGCTACAATCTCATCCGACTGCAGGAGCGAGCAAGACAGTTCATGTTTAGTTTTCAGGTTATAATTTTAACTAATTTTTTTTTTCCTTTTTTATTTTTTTATGAAAAAAAATGAAAAAGAAAATATGCATTCTGATTCTGTCAAATGACTTATACTTCAAATGTTAAGGTGCACACAAAAATAGAGGATATTGTTGAAATTGAATTCAATTTGGTTTTATTTGCCTATTTACTATCCATAGATCATAAGAATTGAGATACAATATCATTCCTCTGTATATCAGCTCCTACAATATTCAATGTTATACGTTGAGGAGTAATCAACACAGATATATAAATGTTAATAATCTATAAGTTATGGCATGAGATGTAAAACATAAAGGCTGACTAGTATACTTATTTCACAGTTTCATTGTTTCAACAGGCATCAGATTTGTATACGTTAATAAATAATCACAAGGTTAATGTACACTAAACTATAAATTATAACGTTGACTGGCATACTGGTTTCAAATTTTCATAGTTTCAGCTCTTTCTATAAATTACGAGTTACAACAAGGTTAATATAAACAAGAATCAAATTACATTATATACAGTTTCATGGTTTCAGTTTCAACCTAATGACATTTGGGATGCCAGCAAAACTCATACGATGAGACCTGCACTTATATTGAGACATTATCCTTATATACCATGGCTTCTCATACTGTATGGACCCATGCTCAATCATATTAATTTAGGATCCGCCACTCATCTTCGTTTTCCAATCTGATTCACCGTCGCTGCTGCGTTGTAGTTGAACAGTAAAGTTCAGATTTCAATATAGGTTTACTGAACTGTATTAACAAAGTTAGTGTTCTTCAATTGCAGGTTATACAAACTCCCAAAACCATTCCTCTTTAGGCATTGCATGGACCTGAAGGGATCAAATACAGTAAACCTTGAAGGCAATCCTTTTCTTCTCCATGTTTTCATGAGTATAAAATTTTGAATCTTAGGTCTGAACTATATTTCTGTGTAACATAAAACATAGGTTGTAGTTTGCTGATTTGTTTTCTGCTACTTCTACAGCCTTATACGTTGTATCTTGCATTTGACCCAAAAGTTTTTGGGCCATACACTTAATGATCTATGATTCTTAAAAACCATGTCGTGTATCATTCAGAAAGTAATATTCTGGATGAGCATGTTAATATGAATATCTCTAGTGTTCTTTTACTATTGTAAAGTTTGAAGAGATTGTATTCGTGTAAAGAGGTGACTGTAAGGGATAAATATGTATTTGTTGTGGCAAGCCTAAAAGGCTCATTAAAAAAAAAAAATTTTGCATCTTTTATAGTAGTAAAACGGACGTAAATGTACTGAAGAGTAAAACTATCATACACAACAATTTGCATCTACTGTAATAGTAAGACAGATGCAAATGCATTGGTATTTGCGTCATACGTACATCATAACAGACGTAAATATGTCAAATTTGCATCTATTGTAATAGTAAGACAGATGCAAATACATTGGTATTTGCGTCTAACGTACGCAATAACAGATGCAAATATGTCAAATTTGCGTCTATCCACCAACAGAAGCAAAAATATTTTAATATTTGCGTCCACTGCATTTGCATCCACACTGGAGCAGACGCAAATAATGTGAAATATTGGACGCAAATACCATGTTTTGTACTAGTGGCATTCCTTTTGTGAGTGACCTTAATGGAGGTGGGGTGTTTCACTTGGTATCAGAGCTGAAGGTTACCGGATCAGATAAAAGATTTGAAAAATTATTTTCAAAAATGGTTTTAAAAGAAGCATTTTCAAAAGAAAGGTTTTGTTTAAAGGCATATTCCCCAAAGCCATATATACTATCTTTTGATCCTCTGTTTGAATCCTTGTTTCCTTCTTTCCTGAGTCTCCGGGGCTCTTGGCTTTCTGGGAGGTAACCTTATCGCGGCATGGTTCCGTAGGCTTGACGAGGCTACGCCACTTTTCAAAGGGCAAATAAGCGCCCAACTTCCATCTACAGCCGCAATAGTCTCACCTACGGCTAATTTTCTTTCAAGCTTTGTAGGATTTTCCGTGCGATGGAGGCAACGTTCGAGAGACTTGTCAACATGGTTCACAAAGGAGGTAAAGAGAAAGAGGCAAAAAGGGAAGAATCTCAAACAAGGGATTGGAATATAAGAAGGGCGGAGGAAATAATAGATCCCGCAACAAGAGGAAGTATCTTTTCTATGGTATAGTGGGTCATTTAATTGTAGGAAGTAAAAGAAAAGTGGTTGTTTTCAGCATGGTGAGGCAGGGCATCTTATCAAATATTGCCCGGAGGACAAGGACAAAGGACAGGATTTTCAGGAAGGTAAGTACATGCTCTCACCGCTAGCATACCTGAGAGAGAGGTAATAAAGTTTCTGTTGAAAAAAAAGGGGTTTAGCTTTTCTTTTTGATCCTCTTATTAGTACTCTTTTGATTTTAATGCTTCACATTCGATTGTATCAACTTCCATAGTTGAGTCTCTGCACCTTAGCACTTGTGTAGTAGAAGATCCCATTATTGTCTCAAATCCAATCAGTGGTTCGGCTCATTTATCTTTGGTTTGTAAGGATTTGAGAATATCTATATTAAGGACTGAGTTTAAGTATAATGCTTATGTTTTTGGTTCCAATGTCTATGGCTTGATTCTAAGCATTGGTCGGTTAGCTAGTAATTGCGAAAGGAGGATAGTTAGATTTTTTACTTGCCACATGAATACCCTCGATTTCGTGAGATCCTGAGGGGATCGGTTAGGGTTAGCTTCCTAGAATCACTTGATGCATCTATCGACGATTTGCAATCCGTTAGAATAGTCCATGAGTACGCAGATGTTTTTGATTTGGTTAGGGTTTTTCCCCTAAAACTCGAGATAGACTTCTGCATATATCTAGTTGACAATGCAAAGCCAGTTATGCGATCAACGATAGTTTTGGAGCAAGATTGGCGAGGATAGCTAGAGTCGGTTAAGTGCTCAATTGTTTGTTGTTTTGTTAGTATCATCTCGCATAGATCATCCAAATTCGGAGGAGGTATTTTTTGGTTTCTTGTATGATATTGGTTTAGGCCTTTGGAGCTTGTACTTGAGAGATGTCGAGTTCGACTAGGATGGTTTGCGTGAGAAATAAATGGTTGTGGCAGGCGCCCTAAGTAAGACTGACCTTAAGAGAGGTAAAAAGTACATAGCAACCTTTAGCTTTAGACCCTCAAATTTGTGCCATGATGGATAAGCTAAGTAGAGGAGAGACCTCTAATCATCTTAGTATATACACTTGGTATCATGGTTAACACCTGTTTATCTTGGAAAGATAGTTCGACTACATTGGATACCCTCTAGCATAGTAAGTGATTGAGGTCCTATCTTTACTAGTGGGTTTTGGAAATGGAGGTCAAGAAGTTTTGTAACCGTGAAGTTAAATTAGTTAAGGTACAGTGGAGTGAAGCTCAAGAAGATGCCACTTAGAAGACTAGATACGTGCAGCCTACCCTTTTCTTTTTGAGGGTACATCCTTGATCTCTCTTTCCTTAAGTTTATGCATGCTTGTATCTACCTTTTAAGTATATCTCCTTGATCATATTCCTTATCCTTAGGTAGAAACCAATGGATGTAAAGATGTGTTTGAAACATGTTATGATTGGTGGTTACAAGTGGTTGCTAGTGGATGCTCGTGGATGCATATTAGGCACTAGATCGGCTCAGTCACTTTCATATTGCATATGCGTATGAATGTATTTGTATATGGATTGAAACTTGGAATGTTATCATATGGACGCTGCATTTGTATGGATGATTGTGCACTCATGTAGAAAGAATGATTAGGGATATTTGCATACATATTGGATGCATGACACTCTCATGATTCGCATTAAGGTGGTCAACTAGATCAGCAGACCGCCTGATTTTGCATTAGATAAGAAACATACACACACACTCTGCATATGTTCATACGGCATTAGAAACCTTTTAAGGACAATGGATGCCTGTGTTGACGGTTGAGTAGATGGACGATTGAATGTAGGATATACATTCTTCTTGACTTGAAGATTTCGGGGAAGAAATCCTTTAAGGAGGGGAGAATGTAACACCTTGTATTTTCTGTGAACGTGAAAGTAACAAATTAAAGTATACTTAATTTTTAACAGAAGAATTAAGGGAAATGGGTTACGCCATTGCGTTCGTCTCGAAATTCTGCTGGGAATAGGGTCCAAGTTTTCGGAAATCGGACTTCGTATGAGGAAGTTATAGCCCTCAGAAGTTTCAAAAATTTAAATAAATTAAAACAGCTCAGATTTAAGTTCGAAATTCAAATCACACACCCGGGCTGGGCGGGAAATTTCCCGCCGTCGACCTAGGTCGACATAGGTTCGTTTTTCTACATTTAGATCCGAGGACTGGTTCGTTTTTCTGCATTTAGACGTCCGTTCTGACCAGATTCGTTGATCCCTATGCTATATAAACATCCCTAAGGCTGCAGTTTTCTACACAACTTCATTACGCCTATACTCTACCCTAATTCATGTCAAAATAAATTAAAGACGTCCTTATGCTGCTCTAGTTCTTCAAGAAATCAAGTTTAGAATTCAAGTAGAGATTCAAAGGCTAATTCAACAACTATTTTCTAAGAATCAAATCTAAATTAAAGAATCGATAATCTACGTCAAGGGGTAGCTTTTCAGTTTCAAAAAACAGATTCCAAAAATACAAGAGTCATTCTCTTTTAGTAAGTTCAAGTTACTTTCAGATCTGAATTCTTAATTGAAATTCTTGGCATGTAATAATCAAGATCTAAGCTATACTTGATTATGAGATAATCCTTTTAGATTTATCAAATCTTATCTATTAGATTTATGTCTGCGATGTTATTCAAATCAAATCCATTAGATTTACGCCTGATGTAAGTAATCCTTTCATTTGAATCCGTGCTTGTATATGCCTTTGGGATTCATTGTTGACTATGGAATTGGTCCAATCATATCTATCCTTGTTATATATCGGAATTGTAATCATGTTTAAGTACATGATATAACTCTTGTCAAACTTATACGTCTGTGATGGTTCATAATGATATTCATATCATATCTAAATGCCTGCAATATATTCTATACAAAACTTATCAACTTGGTATATCAAATTTATTGGATTAATAGTTCTTATCGTCATATGCCTATTATTATGCCTCTTATGTTCCATATTGTTTCTCCGCTTATTTCATGAATCTTGCATTGAACCTCGAAATACGTACATTATGAATGCGGGGTAATTGGGTATAGCATGAAATTGACATTTATTTGGCATAATTTGGAACATGCATTATGGCATGACTGTTACGATGCAATTTAGGGTAATTTGACATGAATTATGAAATATGTAATTTGACATAGTGAACCTAGAATTGGCATGAACGACAAAATATGAAATTTGGCATGAAAAACCTAGTTTTGGGCATAAACTGTAAATTGGGATATTAAATTTAGCTTGGGCTTAACTATTGATTTGGGACACCAAACATAATGCATAGTGATTTTGGGCATGACCGTTATTGCAAATTTAGGGAAGATTGGGTATAGCCAATTTTGATAAATAACTTGAAATTAGAATTGGTTGGGCCTAACTTGGGAATTGGAACATGACTAGTTTTGGTGAATTTGTTAATTAGCATGTAAAATCTAGATTTGGGTATATATGGTAAATGTGTAAATTAAAGATGAGCATGCCTAACTCGAGGTTAGATTGAGTTGTGGTGTAAAACTGCCCGGAACCACCCGGCACATCCAGTAATCACAACAACACCTAACTAATGTGAGAAGTTAGTGCATCATGCCCAAGGAAGACCCGAGATTAGATTGAGTTGTGGTGTAAAACTGCCCGGAACCGTCCAGCACATCCAGTAACTGCAACAAGACATATCTAATGTGTGAGGTTGGTGCATTAATAAATCAATTAATGCTAATGAACAAGAAGAATGACTAGGGTTAAGTTCATAGGAACACTTAACCAGTATAACATGAATGACTAGGGTTAAGTTAATGAGAAACACTTAGCCAATATAACAAGATGAATGACAAAGGTTAAGTTAATAGGAAACACTTTACCAGTATAGCATGATGAATGGGTAGGGTTAAGTAATAAGAAACACTTAACCAATATAACTTGATTTGTGGTAAGGTTAAGTTAAAACAAGAGGGCAATACTTAACCAATATAACTTGATTTGTGGTAAGGTTAAGTTAAAACAAGAGGGCAACACTTAACCAATATAACTTGATTTGTGGTAAGATTAAGTTAAAACAAGAGGGAAACACTTAACCAATATGACTTGATTTGTGGTAAGGTTAAGTTAAATAAAGAGGGCTACACTTAACCAATATAACTTGACTTGTGGTAGGGTTAAGTCGAAACAAGAAGGCGACACTTAACTAAAGTAACATGATAAGTAGGTGGTTTAAGTAACTTGAATTGATTGATGACACTTAACCAATACAACTTAATGAACACGTAGGGTTATGTTAATAAGAAACACTTGACCAATATAACTTGATGGAGAAAAGGGTTAAGTTAATAGGAAACACTTAACTAATCCAACATGATCAGTGAGGAGGGTTAAATTAAAAGAAACACTTAACCAACATGACATGACGAATGGGTGGGTTAAGTTAACATGAATGGACAACACTTAACCAATATGGCATAATGTGCGGGAGGGTTAAGTACGTGTCAAGTAGGGTGGGTAATATTAGTAAATATAGGCCCACAAACTTAACCATTAAATAAACATGCTTGAATCAGTAGGAGGGTTAAGTACATATCGGGTTGGTGGGTAATATTAGTAAATATAGGCCTACAAACTTAACCATTAAATAAACATGCTTGAATCAGTGGGAGAGTTAAAGTAAATATCAGGTTGGTGGGTAATATTAGAAATTATAGGCCCACAGACTTAACCAGTAGGAAACCCTAGTAACGGGGACCCATTTCAGCAGTAACCCACATAGATGTATCATGGTACCCTGAACTAGGCAGGGTGGGGCACGATTACTGGGTTGATTATAAGCGGTCAAAACAGCGGAAGGGGGTATGTCAGTGTAGGCTCCGACGGTTTAGAGCGTGCACGTACTCCGGAGTGGGAAAAAGCAGGCACTGGGAACCAGTTGTTATACACTATGCATCTTGAATCGTGTCGGGTTGCTATCATAAGGATTGATACACCTTATGGTGGGACCAGCACAGGGTATCTACACGCAAGAGAGGGCCGATTGACACTGACAAAAGAGAAATTAATACAAGTAGGGAGTCGATCGATAGGGTAGTAAGGGTACATCTAACATGTTCATGGCAATTAGGCAGATTGAGGTGGAATCCTCACGATAGATGTACACCTAAAGGCTATCACAATTGCGGGGATTGGGATCACATTACAATATGATCATTTTATATAGATTACTAGTTGGGACACAAGTTAGGTGGTGCAGAGATATAAAAATCAGAATAACAAGGTAGTATCGAAGCAGAGAAAGAATAGAAGCGCATTCAGTTTATCTTTCCTTATCATATCTATACTAATCGTATGTTATCTTGTTATCCTTGTTCTCACGGTATTGTCTTATATGCAGTTTATTCATATCATGATGTTTTTTCCTGTTTATATGCTGAAATTCACTGGACTTACCAGACTTATGTTTGACCTAGTTTTGCTTCGCCTCTTTTCTTCCGTCCCCCCCACCCCCGGGTTCACAGGGAGGAAATGTTACCACTTAACATAGTTTTCTTTCCAAACTCGAAGATAGTCGATGTATTGCTTTGGACTCTCTCTTCCACTGCTATGGCTAGTTCATGCTTTATTGGGGAATATCATTGTTATATTTATGCTTCTTTTATATTTGGAAGTTTTTAAATCAAGGCAGAAGTTCTATGTATTACTTTTAAGTATGATTGAGACAACTATTGTAAAAGCTTGACTGAACCACATTGTTTATAAAATGACTTTATTTTCCGTTGCTTTATTTGTTTGTCTTGTAATTTATCTGCATCTTTTACCTAAAATTCTCCACTGAAGTTAAGGCATTCCCTTTGTGAGTGACCTTAACGGAGGTGGGGTGTTTCAACAATATAAACAATCATCAATCTCTACGTGTACGTGTCAGACTCATCCTCATGATCATCTCGGCTACTGGTGGGACAGGTTAAATGCTCGTAGTACATCTGCATGTCAACAAATCTCTTGAGATCCTCCTCCAGTTGTGGCTGCAGTCGGCATGTTTCCTCTACACGACGACATAGCTCTCCACCGTAGTAGTCTAGTCTATGCCTATGCTATATGTATCCTGTGTGTCTCATCCCCATCTACATATCATAGATATCGATGTATAATATCTGGGTCGAGTCCAGATAATGATTGTGCACCAGAGAGTGAAACATGTCAACATAACGGTCTGGTCCTATAGTAACGACTGCCATGGTCATCCAAAGTGAGAAGCAGCTAGCATGTGATCTGGTGCATGATAGTCCTGACTGGGTTGGGTAATATCCTCAGTAAAAATGGGATGTATGTCGTATCGTATAACATGAGGACCGACTAAATCTGCCGAAGCTGCATGGGCAATGGTATCAATGGAACCAGTGAAAAATCTACATTAGAAGTCGACGTGCGATTGAGTGGTAATAACGTCCACCAAGCTACAACCCTTGCTAGGTCGAACTGATTTGATGTGTAAAGCATACAACAATAAGTATAAGGGTGCAGATCACTGGGAATAACGTCAAAGTCATATAACTATCCCAAATACCTCTCACCAAGATAACAGTAAGCACTTAAAACTGAAGGACAAGATATGAGTGGAAATCTCCTCCCAACAAGCATCCAAGCGATCTCTATAAAATCAATCTCAAAAGATATACTGACATGAAATGGATGTTATATAATCGGGTGCTCACTCATCCTCAAGTCGATTTGGTTATGGGCAATCGGATAAATGTGACGGGATTCATTATCCCTAAGCCCTTTATTGTCCGAAGTCCAAAATAAAAGATGAGGGAAAAAAGCAGACTTGTCAGATGTCTGAATGAAGAAACGAAATTTTTTGGAATACTAAAAAAAAATACTAGTATTGTAATAACTCCTAGAAACCAAGTAATGAAACCAGTGAGTCTGAAATGGTGCATTGTATATCAAGGCATTTGTGCAAGTATACAAAAATCGGCATACCCCAATCATATAAAATAGCATTACCAAAATGCAACTCAAATGCTACCTCAATAAACTCGGAAGCCAAACTATTGCCCACCGTGCTGAAGAAAAGGTTATCAATGAGGTATATGACATATAGTAATGCAAGCTCTAGATCATCATCAAGAGAGTACTGACTAAGAATGTTATCCATGGACGCATGGATAACACTGACTCTAATAATGCTTCTAGCCTGATATAACACATCAGAAGTGTCAAGATGAAGCAATAAATCATGAACAACTCCATAATCATGCCATCGAGCATCATCGAAAGGGAGTGGTGAATGTCTAGGTACTCCTATGCTAATAGCCGTAAGCATGGGGAAATCAGGCAGTCTAATTCCTAACTCATTGTAAGGAAAATGTGTTGGATCTAGATTAACCTTAGAGGAAGGGGGTGAATAAGGTTTATTACACTTTATCGCCAAGTTTTTAAAGTTAACGGGATATTAAAAATAATCACAGATCACAGAATATAGCAGAAATAGAAATGCAGAAACTAAATGACACAAGATATACCCAGCTTCGGCAAAACCCTGCGTACTACTGCATCCCTAAGGTTTCTACTAGGTAAAAGAACATATCCTGCATACAAGACCATGTAAACTTGCGAACCCCTCGCTCTTATTCTAATCCTTCGCTCAAAACCCTAGACTGACCGAAATCCCCTCGATCAGATTTCCCCTGATTACGACCTCGTGACCAGTAATCTAGATTTTACAGACTCTAGCAACTGTCAGTCAACACCCTGACTGGATCCCCTAGATTTTACAAACTCTAGAACTGTTTGAGCTCGAATCAAAAGAAAATAAAAGTACAATAATAAAACAAAATAAAAACGAACAATAAAAACTCTAAAACCCTAGTTAATAAAGTGGACCAAAGACTTAGCCAGGAAAGAAATAGGCCGGCCACATCTTTTTTGATTGCAAATCACTTTTGTTCTCCCGATCTCCATTCTCTCTAGAAATAGAAAATGGTGGCCGATCTGAAACTAGGGTTTCTTCTCCAAATCGAATCGCTTGCTTCTTGGAAAAGATTCTATGTGCCTTTGAATTGTTGTAGCTTTCTAATTCTTTCTTAGTCACTTATTTTGGGGCTTTCAGGCGATCAAAACTCTTAAAAAATATGTGAGTTATCTAAAAATTATTTCTCTGAATTTCTTTCGAGTTGTTGTGTTTTCGATCCATGATGCCTGTGATGAGTTGGTGTGATAATATAGGATTATCAATCTGAAAACTTCTCTGATTTCGTTAATTGATTTGCTCTGAAATTGTGGTTCCCCTTTTTGAAAATCCTTGATTTAAATTGCTCTGATTTGTTTCCAGTTATGGCCTTGATGAAATGAGTAATTCTGGAAAAGTATTTTGCCCTTACGTGGTTTTTGAATTGATTCATTCCTGAAATAATTTTCTGGATAAATACATTCCTGAAATGTTTGTGGTCCCTTGAATATTGATATGCAATTTCCTAGAAATAAAACTAAGTCGTTTTTCTTGCCATATATGTTCTTGCTAATCTTGATCCTTGAATTTCTGGAAACAATTTGTTATAGATGACCAAAACTGGAAAGAAATTGAAATTGATTTGCCTTGGTGTTTCTGGAGATAATTCAAGAAGTTTGCCAAATATTATATGCAGAATTCATGGAACGTATTAGATAATTTCCAAATATGGTTCACTGTAAATTACTTGCCAAAATCTCTGTTTTCCTGTTGATACTTTTGTAAATGCTCCATGTTTACTTGGCATTTGTCACTCTTGTTCCTTGCTTGCTATGTGAGTGATATGCACCCATGTTTTATTTGAGAACATCATCTTGTACATATGATCGACATTTGGCTTGAATTCATTTATTCTCACCACTACTTCTTTGTGCACATGCACCATTGATCATTGCTGATTTATTATGTATTTGCAAACATCACCACCTCTTGTCCATGTACTGTCTTGATCTTTGTCACTGGTCTTGATCACCATGCAACATTTGAGTGTATGCTCGAACTTGTGACAGAATTCATGCGATGTTGACATTACTACAATGTTGTTCCTTCACTGATTTGTATAAATATCTTGCCTTCACCATTTGCTTGTTCATGCTAAAGTACAAAAGTTATTTTTGCTCGAGCCATTTTGAACCCTGTTTCACATGCGTACTTCTTTACTCGACTAGCTTGTACTTACATTTGTATGAACTGATTTTCTTTGAACTGTTTTCACAATTGTTTTGGCCATTGAATTTGCCGGTAAACTTTGATACACTTGACAGATTTTACTGTGTATACCCATGTATCTTTGTGTGCACATTTAAACTCAACTGTCCCTACTGTATGATTTGTTTTGCCTGTGCACACAGCTTCATGTTGTGTGATTCTTCCAGCAACTCAACTCCATGGATTTGTGTAACATCCCAAGATTTTGCGATAAAATTTATTATTTAATTTAATATGATTTTGATGTTAAATGGTTGTAAATAATATTTAGTGATTTAATTTATGAAATTTGACGATGAAAACATAATTGAATTGCTTAATATAATGATAATTGATGTCATAATAGTAAAATTTTGATTTATAAGTTTATATGAATTTTATTTTGATTATATAAAATTTATAAACAGTTAAATTTAATTTAATGGTTATTTGGTAAATAATGAATATTTTATTTTATTAATGAACTGGTTTTGAAATGGTAACTTTTGAATATGATAGAATTAGGACTCAAGACATATTCCAATCAATGTAAAAGCATCGAAAACATTATTTTCAATATATAGATTGTTGTGTTTCTGATCAGAATTGTGAATACATAGAAATATAATAGTTTTGACGATAAGCGGTCTATTTTGGGCCAAACGGGTATATGCATCTAAACCCATTAGATAAACACTATAAATTATCATTAGTCGCTCTATTAATAGCCACTAATTCACTTTATTAACCCAAATCAAGAAATCAAAACCCTAACTGGAAATTAATGGCGACTACAGATCTGAAACAACGTCAAAAATTCAAATGTTTTAGATTATATCGAATTATATATTTTTGGAAGGGTCTCGACGATACGAACTGACGGGAAGCATCCGTTTTGCGAAATAACGCATGGATCAACAGGAATTCGCAGTCGAAGGTGCTAGAAATCGAAACCTTAGAAATCGATTTGGGGGTTTTTGATTTAGGGCTCAATCGAGGAATCGGAGGTCCAGGTATTGTAGAGAAGGTTCATACAAGTGCAACGATGGGTTCAATTTGATATATGGTGATCGGGATTGGTCGTAATCTCTAAAACAAGCACTGAAATTCGTTTTACTCTTTGAGGTGGCGCGAAAAACATGGACCACCGGCGGTGAAGCTATTGGAGCTGGTGGTGCTGCTTGTCGAGAGCTTCGATATGGCTGTGGTTTTAGGTCAAACGGTGGTTGGACGTGAGAGTTAGGGGCGTCAAAGTGGAATGGCTGATGGGTTCATTCACCGCAAACGTGAGCAGGTATTCACGTTGAAGTGAAAATGGTCTTTTTTGTGCCATTTTTGTGGCCATTTTTAATTAATTAATTATTTAATTTTCAAATGGTAAAACGCTTATAACTTTTTCATACGAGCTCCAATTGATGCACGGTTTGTTGCATTGAAATTATATCGACGAGCTCTTCGCGATGCCGCTGGTTTGGACTGATTCTGAGACTATCAAATTTTGGGTTAAAAAATGGAATTTCAATCGCGTACAGAACCAAGGTGAGTGATTAAACCAACTCACGCGTAACTAAAGTATTCTATATTAGTTAAGTTAATATCATGTCATGATATGATTGTATCGATTGATGTTTGACAGTTTAAATTGCATATTTATATTGACTAGCATCGATAGTGTAGTTTAATTTGACGGTTAAATATAATTTTACAGTTAAGTTAAAAATTTGACATATCATTTCTGTTTAAAAACTGACATCTGAAATCTGTAAATTAATATGATATTGGATTATTTTGTATGTATTGATGCGATGAGTGGCTTGAATTTGATATGTTGACATATTGATGTTAATTGTGTAAATTTACCTGTTATTCATATTTATTCGTAAATGACCGTTGTTGTGTCGATTAATCCCAATCATTACACTAGATGTTACAGGCATCGAATAAACCCGTAATTAATCATTAAAATGAATTAAGAACGTAGGTTGAAATGATAAATACCTATGACCCTTATTTGGATTGAAATGATATATATCCTTTCCCAAAATACTAAAATTAAAATTTATGTATCACTTGGCCATATGATAGAAAATTTTATACGGACACCGGTTGGTTAAATAAAATTTGTTTAAACCATGAATTTTGAAATATTGTTTTAAATACAATATAAGGGATGTTTTATAATTTATTTCCTTTGAACTTGAACCTTGAAATTTGAAATATAAACAAAAAGGAGAAATAGATTAGTATTGTAACTGAAGCTAAATAAAGTGAAATATAAAGTAAATCAAATTTATTGAAATTGAATAGTTTCACCCACCTTTGAAATTTATTATGAATCAACATTAATTTGAAATATATATGAATTGTGAACTCGATATTTGTTATAAATTGAAATCATTGAAAATGAGAATCTGATTTGGAATGTAACTATTTGAATTAATTTGCTCGAATTGAAATGAATGTAAATTGGAAGTTTAATCGATGGGATTATTGAAAATTGAGTTGGTTGAATTGAAGATTTAAATATGACTTCAAGTTTAATTTAAAATGTTAGAGAAACGATTCTAATTCCAACTATAGCATTTCAAATCATTTTATAAACTATTTTAATAATAATTATTTTTCTTTACAAACTATTTTACTTTATTTACTATTTTATTATAAATTATTTTAAATAGATTAATTTTTATTTAGATATTTATTTTATAAATTTCTTTAATGTTTTAAGTATATATTTTAATAAATTTGATAATTCTATTTAAGTACAAACTATTTATTTTTCAAAACTATTTCAATTATATATTTAAATTATTTTAAATATACTATTAAATATTTTAATATTCAAATTATTTAAGTTGGAATTGTCTCAAGATTTTATTTGGTTTAAATGGAGATTTTAGTATGAAAAATATTCTATTTTGAATATTGAATGATTTTGAAAATCTGATTTTTTGATATGAAGTATGAACCTCTTCGAAATGTAAAAGAACAGACCGGTGTGAAAAAAGTAAACGATTGGTTGTTAAAGAGACCGGGATCGGATATTGTCATACTCTCTGCCAATACCGGAAACCACTTTAACAACTGTCTACGTGGTGAAGTTCCAGAAATGATGTTGGATGGATTTGGAGGCGATTACTGGATTTGAAGAAAGAGAACAATGATGGATAGCCTTGACCTTCGGGTCATAATTAAAATGACTAAAATAGGAGCCATACCCAGGTTAATTGAGTTAGCTACTCTGAGCAGGCATACTTCTTCGATACCATATATACTTTGTGATTGATTGGCGCGTTTGATTGATTTTGGGGGCATGTTTGGGGTGGGTGGTAGTTGCGGCTATGCGTTACCACCGGCCTGGGTCCGCAATATGCTAGAATCACTACTGATGGGTACTGCCTCGATGCCTTGTCATATTTATCCTGATCGAGCCCCCTACGATTTTGATTTGACGTTGTCATATAGCGGCGCATCACTATCCATCGACCGTTACTAGTATTTTATATGCAATGTTTACGATAATGTTTATAAACTGTGTAAGGGTAAAAATGTAATCCTGCTTACGCTATTTTAATATTTTATATTTAACCATGGACACTATTATAATAGCGTACTATATTATATAGTATCTAGTTTAACGGATCCTTAAGAGATGGAAATTCCCGTAACATCTCTTAAGTTATTGCACTCATATTATCGCATGAATTTGATTTAACTAATATGAGAATGATTTACTGATCCGAGTGTTTGCTGTGTTTCTTTTCATGTAATACGCTCGGGTCAGCTTGAGTTTTCAGTCATTGAAGACGACGTTATGAAGATGAAGATGGTGCTTGCCAGAAGTATTATTACTTATTTCCTCTGCAAATATTGGTATGTTTAGTATAGTTAACTATGATAATTGTCGTAAAATATAATCTAATGTATGTTTAACAGCTTCATGAACTGTTATTTATTTATTATATTTTGTCCTTCCGCTGCGAGATTCTGTATTTGTTTTCTTCTTTCTTTTGTTTCTTATTTTTTTATCCCAATAACTATCCATATTTTTGATCTGTTTATGTTGACATTAAGGATCATTGTCGATTTGAACGGTCAAAAAATCCTGGATATTACAATTTGTGTTTTAATACCAATAAGACTTGGCTGCGAGTATGTAGTAACTTTTTCACCTGCTTGGCATTGAACCAAACGGATTTGCCTTTCTTCATCATGCATGCTCTTGATGTTATTCTTGCACTTGTATTGTACATCATTGTTGTGTCTAATAGTTGTTCACTAGCCATATTGGTGAGCTTTTATTTGCTATTTGGGCTGAACATGATTTGGTCGAAATGAAATAAGTTGCCTTAAACTTTTATTGTCGTAGCACTGAGTCGAGATGGTCCACGTGGCTACTCCTCAGTTGCTCGTTGATTGCCGAGGCGGTGCACACGTGTATATTTATACACGTGTGTATATGCAGCCATCAGACAAGATTTCCTGTCCCTGTACTATAAATATACAAACTGACTAGACATAGATGAATTAGATCAAGTCATGAAAAATGATGAGAAACACACCAGAAATCTGAGGCAAATAAAATTTTAAAAATAAAATTTATATTTGCATGTATTCAGTTTTATTTCTATTGCAGTGTACTGTGTGTGTTTCATATGACAGGTAAGCGGGTGATGACTGGACTGAGTGTGAAGACGCTGTGAAGACAGAATATGAAAGACAAAAGATTTAGCAGAGAATGTATATGTGCCAGTGTATATGAGTGAAAGTGAATGTATATAGTTATGAAAATGTAAAATCAGTTATTGTGTGTGTGTGTATATATATATATATATATATATATATATATATATATATATATATGAGATGTATAGACAGAGTGTTATAGTGAGGAGCTGTGTAACAGCAGAATTGTACTGATGTTAGTGTTAAACAAATTTGTTTGAAATAAAATATTATTTTATTGTGCTCAAATTTGTGTTCAAGCAAATTTGTTTATCGTATTTAGTTTATATACAAGTACAATGACATGTGAAGAATATATAAATAGTGGAGTTATAAATCTGTACTGTTTGAATGTTGAAATAGAATATTATATTTAAACAGAATACAGTTTGAATTTTCAATTCTAGTGCAGTAGTTTTTTTTAGCAAATCTAAGCCGGTTTTTATAGTGGCCGCAACCACTTTCATTATAACAATTAATGAAAAACGACTGGTTGAAGTGTCCAGCACACTGTACAGTAAAACAGGAGAGAAGCAAAGTTGCTTACACTACTAGTACTATACAAAAGCATCAAAATAAAAAAAGGTCCGGTATTCCCCCCAAATTATCAAAAATGAAAGAGGTGTACCTTAAACTATCCTTAATTCCATTGATCAGTTCACACCACAGCTCCACTGTTTGTTTGCTTTTTCCATTAAAAATCACATCATTTCGATATTTCCAGATCACCTCTACAAATTGCTTTAGAACAAATAACACTAGAATACCTTTGTCATCTCTACATCTAGTAGCCTTATAAAGGTAGCACCATTCAGCATTACTCATTCTAGTTGCATCAGTTCTACCTAACCCAAGCATTAGCCTTTCCCATAAATGAAAACTAACTTTACAGTGGAAAAACAAATGCATGTTGGTTTAAATCCCTTCATTACACAGCACACAACAAGGATCAGGTAACATACCTAACTTGTACAGCTTGTCCTTAGTGTTTAAAGCATTCATCAAGATTTTCCAAAGCATGAGATTTTCCGATTCACTGCTGAAACAATTCCATACTCTCTTATTCCAAGAAAAGTGCATTTCGTCGTCACCATGAGTCAAACATTTGTAAACAGTGGCTATAGAGTGTTGAGCAAAATCAGGGAACCACACTACCTTGTCTTGAAAAACTACAGGGTAATGTTGTTCTATGATATCGCTCCAGGTGCATCTAACATGATAGTTCGAAGAGTATGGCAGCGTAATATGTACGCTATGTAAGAATTGACTCGCCTTAGCGCTGATACTTATACAGGTTTGTAGCCTCTGGTTGTAGCTAATAACTTTAGTAAGGATAAGGCCATTGGATGCCCAAGGATCATACCAAAAGATGGCGTTACTGTTTTCCGAGATGATCAGTCGAACATGAGGTAGTAATTCCGCTCTCAGTTTTAGTATTGACCTCCATATCCAACTACAAGAGGCGGGTATGTCCATCAACCAAAAGTTATTATGTTTGAGATTGTGCTTTAGCGTCCACTTTTCCCATAAGTTGTTATCCTTCGTTAGTAATTTGTGTACATGAGCACTCATTGCTGCTTTATTCCAAAGCTTAAGGTTAAGTATACCAAGTCCGCCATGACACTTGTTCTTCTCAAGCTTGTAAAAACTGATTGGCTTAAGCTTTGCCGAATACATGTTACCAGACCACACAAAATTATTGAAAGCACGCCTAATCATGTTAATAAGCTTAACAGGAAAAATGAAGGATCTTGCCCAGAACGTAGTATATGAGAGAAGCACAGATTTCACCAATGTTATCCTCCCTGCTTGAGAAAGAGTTTTACAAGACCAGCAGCTAATGGTCTTCGTGATTTTTCCAAACAAAATCATGCAATTTGCTGTAGTTATTCTGGACGTGACAAGAGGAATGCCCAAATAGTTCGAAACATCAGCAGAAATAGATAGACTAGTTACACTAGTTATCGTATTAGTGTATTGCTCGTTGACCCCAACAAGCTTATATTAGATTTTGCAGTGTTCAAGGCTAGACCAGAGAATTTGTAAAAGGATTGTAATACATTGAACAGCATGGTGACGGAACTGGTGTTTGGCTTGGTGAAAACAATGAGATCATCCGCAAACATCAAAGAAGTGACCATTGGATCCTTGCATTTTGGGTGAAAATAAATTTCCTTGGCTGCGAACGCCCGATTTATCATTCTATTGAGAACCTCCATGACCATAATAAAACGATATGAAGACATCGGATCTCCTTGCCGAATTCCTTGGGGACTCATAAAATACCTCTTCGTACTACCATTATAATTAAGCGAGAAGTGAGCTGTAGACAGGCAAGTATAAGTCCACGCCGCAAATGATGGAGGGAAACCCATTTTATACATCACTCTAGTTATAGTTGCCCAATGCAAAGAATTGTAAGCCTTACGTATATCCAATTTTATCAAAGCTCTGGGGTAAGTAGACGCTTTGTTGTAGTCTCTTAGCAGTTCATGCGTAATCAAGATATTATCCAGTATGCTACGGTTCTCAAGGAAGGCGGTTTGATTATCAGAAATCAAAAAGGGAAGCACAGCTTTCATTCTGCATGCAATTATCTTAGATATGCATTTGTAAACGATATTACATCACGCTATTGGCCTAAACTCACTCACTTTCATTGGATGATCAAATTTTGGAATTAAAGAAAGATTTGTAGCATTGATCCCACTCAGCATCTTACAGTTTACAAAAAAACTCATCACTGCTTTAGTGACATCAAGCTCAATAATATTCCAACATACAGTGAAAAAGTGGGCATTAAACCCATCCGGACCGCTGCATGAGTCTTTGTTCATGGAGAAAATTCAATTCTTAATCTCAGTCGTGCTTACCTCCTTCATAAGATCGTCCCATTGAGAATCATTAATAGTGGGCAGATTCAAACCATCAATAACATCGAGTTCAGGCACAAAGTTTGTAGAGTTTCCCAACAGGCTAGCAAAGTACTCAATAAATGCAGTGTCAACCAGATCAGGAGAATTAACTGTGACGCCATCCTTATCTTCAATTGAGACGATGTTGGTCCTTGATTGCTTAACCTTTAAGTAGTTGTGGTAAAATTTAGAATTTCTGTTACCCTCGCTATTCCATTTAATCCTTGACTTTTGCTTGCACATATCCTGCTAAATTTGCAAAGCATCTTGATATCTTTTTAACAAGTCTTATTCAACCATTGCAAGTTCTTCGTTCTGTGGATTGGCCATTGCCTCAAGTTGTGCCGTAGCAAGAGCAGATTTTAGACTATTAGGTAGCCGCACACCCCTTCCAAATCTGCTAGCAGCCCAAGCTGATATAGCTCTTTTAGCCTGCTTAAGCTTCTGCTGCAAAACAAACATAGGAGTACCATAATAGTTAGTAGCCCAAGCATTTTTAACAACAGTAGGAAAGTTAGATTCATGGGTCCAAATATTAAAAAATTTAAATGAGGAAACTCTTTCCACGGCCCCCATGACAAGGGTTGTTATTTGAGGAGCATGGTCAGAAAGCAGAGGAGGGGGAAGGAAGGTAGAGATGGAAGGCCACTTGTTAAAGGTGGGAAGGTTACAAAAGGTATGATCGATTTTACTATAGATTCTCCAATCACTCCTACTCATGTTATTCCAAGAAAATCTAGCACCACTATAAGCAATATGATGCAAGTCAGCATTCAGGAGGGCTGTATTTAGAGGGGATAAATCTCTAATATGCACAGGGTTTCCATTAATGCGGTCACCATTTTCGTATAAGCAGTTGAAGTCACCAGTTATTATCCATGGGTGTGTTTGCTGAGAAAAGTGCGGGAGATAATTCAGAAACTCCTGTCTGGAAGCTACACTATTCTCGGCATACACAATGGTTAAATAAAAAGAAGTACAGGTGGTTAAATGAAGCAAGTGGAGATGGATAAATTGTTTGTGAGAAATGATAGGCGTTGCCGTAAAGGAGGAAGGATCATAGAGTAGGAGAATTCTACCATACGGAGCTTCTTGAAGGTTATGGAGAACCCTCTAGGATGGTTTAATGAAACTTGCTGCTTTAGTGGTAAGGTGGAGATCCAATTTTGTTTCCAAAATTGCAAGAAGAGAGAGTTTGTTTTGGTTGATAATATCAATTGCTTGCTCAAGCTTACATCTAAGATGAGCACCACGGATATTCCACGCTCCAATCTTAATGATCATTGGAACCGGTTGATTGATTTTGTTGGTTCTTGCTTCTAGTATTAGAAGACGGTGAAGTCACAGAAAGAGGTAATATAGAGGTTTTGAGAGTAATTTGTGGTTAATCGAAGGATTTGATTTTGTTCTTCTTGATTTTCTTTTTCTTAGGTTTGGTACAATTCAAAGAAGAAGAGGAGAGGTTGGATTGATTAGAGAAAAGCAAAGAAGGGTCATGATTGGAGAACAGAGCAAAAGGTGAGGGAGGAACAGGATAATCAGGAGGAGGTAAAATGTGAGCATAAGGAGACGAGGAAGACTGCTTAACATTGAGAACTATGTCATCAGGTGGCTGCTTTTCTGCATGAACATTGGGATTCAAAAGTTTAGTATGGCTTGAAGAGGTGTCATTGGAAGTTGAGATTGAATTCATGACTTGCACAGGAAGCTTAAGCTGAAAGGTGGTAAATTTGGGAGACTTGCATGGTTGGGTAGCTGCATTTAATATAGTTGTTGGTATTGCCAACATTTTGGCTTTGGGACTCTTAGCTTTTGCATGTGATTGCATGATGTTCACTTCATTTACACTACCCCTTTTTTCACTACTCAAATGGTTTTTAGTGGTGCACACATTACCATTTTCAGTAACTATTTGCTCGCTAGCCACATCATTTTCTTTATCCTCAATGCTTGTTCCAAAATTAACATCATGTTCACCTAAGATTTCAAAAGGGTTTTTGTTCAACTCAAAAGATGCTTCAAAAACTTGTTCCTCTATTATACATTCCTCTTCATTCACATCCCTCCCATGTGCTTTTTCCTTTTCTTTAGATGTATCTGCTTTTCCTTTATTTTCTTCATCTTTGTTCCTTATCATGTTTGCGAGAGCAACTCCCTTATTTACCTTAGCCTTGTATTTTTTTACTAATACCCCCATTTCTTATCCGCACGGACTTGTTTTTTGTGACTCTTTACCATGGTTGCTTACTCGGAATTCTATGGTTTCTCATTACTCTTTTCTCGTTATTATATTTTCCTTGTTTGGTACTTACAATCACATCCTCATTTTCGACTTGTTTTGATTGAAACTTCGTCTTCTCACATTTTTCATCTATATGCCCAAAAACGTTACACAGGGTACATACATCCGGCTTCCACGAATACTTCACATAACAAATTGCTCACTACCATGTGCAGTAGTATTCCATTTAAATATAAATATTATATTCCTGTCTGTGATGTATATATACAATAGTATAGCTATAAACACATTTAATAATAAAATATATTTGGTTGTTATCATCAAACAAAAATCATATAATTGTGTATACAACACCGTTATATACAACAATCTCCCCCTTTTGATGATGACAAACAAATATTAAGATTTTGAATCCAATAAATGTGTTTGACGGTGAAGAACCGAACTACCCCTATTTGAAAGCTCCCCCTACAATAGAAACTCCCCCTATAACTGTGCATGAGTGAAATGAATGAATAATATTGAATTTTCAAAATTAAAAATATTTATAAAATATTCACTCATAAATCAAAATCTCAACCCATTCTCCCCTTTTTGTTATCATCAAAAACGATCCAGAATTTAAAATATAGATGAAAAAGGACTAGAAAATATAGTTTCAGCTTAAGAGGAACAACGGTCACTATAAATCACAATCAGTTAGACAAAAATCATAATAAACTAAGAACTGGTGGCATATTTCACATTGTAGAACGATGGATTTACAATGAATTTTATAAAAATAAGGAGAGTTATAAAAAAATGAATTTCAATTATTTTCAAAAGATTTTATAAAAACGAATTTCAAAAAACAGTGACGGATTTGGACTATAATTAATAATTCAATTTAAGTGACAAAATCAAATACTCTCAAATCCCAATAGCTATCAATCAACAAATCATAATACTTCATAAAATATTAACACATTTCATAGATTAGAAGATGGATTGATAGACTGGTTTTTAAACACCAAGGAGAATTTCATATTTATTTCAATTTATAACACATTCTTTTCTTTTATATTTTATTTAAGAGCACACTGATCACACATAATCAGAGCTTGGATTCTTAAATGAGGTCAGTCGTAGCTTAAATTATAAGTTGTCTCTTAATCATGCGTGGCCAAAGCTTGGATTTTTAAATGAGATTAGAGACACACTTATATTTAATAATTATATATATATTTACCATTTCAGCTTTAAAAGGAAAAGCTCCTCGGTATATAAAACCAATGTATAGATGATAGAAAATGGGGTAGGTACAGAAATTTACTGTGAAATAAATTTCTAAATTAATTATATTATGAAATGTGCTCGACTGTACTGGGATCATTGAAAATTTTCAACTATCACTAATTCTGAATAATAATACAGTCCCATTTCTATCACAAAAATTTTCACTGTTTATTCAAAAAGATTTTAAAACATATTAACTCTCCGCATTAATATAAAATTATCATGGATGGCAGAATGATGATAGATAAAGGAGATGGTCATGAAATAATTGCCAATTCAAAGATATTATAATAAATGTTCAACCATCATGAACCTCTAAATAAAATCTCCTCTTGTTGTGAAATATACTGCAGTTACAATTCATCATAATTTCAAAATCTGATAATAATTTTGATGAATTATAAATACAGTTCAATTTGGTTATTGATTTCAATTTCTGAATGAATAATCAATAAATAATTTTAAAATTGAAAATCAATTACAAGAGGGATATTAAGATCTGCACAAGACATGAGGGATTAATAAATATATATATATATGATGAGAATAAAAAAAATCAGCACTTATAAATTGATATCACTTGATGTCTCTATTAATGAGGATTTTAAAAAATGACACTGGAGATGAACAAGGATATTACAGACAACATAATTTTAATCTAAAGCCTTAGCAGACACGGTTATCAAAAAAAGCAAATTAATTTCATCTATCAGAGCATGGTATATATTTGATACTAATACAAGCAGTCACCAAAAATATATTTTCAAGAACAATATTTGAGTAGCACAAAAATTAGATTCAAATCAGATTTGTCAAGATGATGGTCACATAAGATGATTCATGATCCAAGATTAAAAATACCATTTATTTTAAATCATTTGATGGAATATGAAGATATTAGGATTCAATGAATCGATCACACCAGATTATTAATTTTTGATTCGAGATATGTGTAAGATTCAATAAATCAATAATTTCAAATGATTTTAAACAAACAGATATTCAAATCAAATAACATGAAATACCAATAAATTTCAAGAACCAAATTTTTCAAAGAAATTTTAAAAAAATCCTGACAAGCACATGAGTATTTTCAGATCATTTACATCAAACTTAAGAGATATTCATGATCCAGAAATTTAAAACCAATAATTTATTTGAAATCACTTGAATCAATGTCAAGTTTTGGGGTATAATGAATCAGCCACACAAGATCGATAATTTCAAATTTAAGAGGTATGTGAGATTCAGAATATCAAGTATTTCAGATGGTTTCAAACAAACAGATTTCAACCATAAAATGGTCATAAATATAAGATGAATTTCTAGATGTATCACTGTAATTCAATACATTTCAAAATACCCAAGCCAACCTGAAAAACAATGAAATTTTCACAACTGAGAAGTAGCAGTGTGCTGTAATGAGTATAATATTTCAAGCTTTTCTAAAATGAATTAGAAGAAGCTCAAAAAAAAAGCATAGGTGTGTGAAATTTCATAAAATATTCAGATCTTCAAAATTTTAGAATTTAAACTAATAGTGTTCAAGATATGACAAGAATACATCAACACTATTATAAATTCAAAAAACAAAAAATAAACATCGAAACAATTGCAGATATTTACAAATTTTAATTCAAGATCTGAAAATTATTGAAACATTAGAGTTTTATACAAATGAAGTAAATTTCCAGAAAATATGAATTCTACAATTGGAAGTTTAAGAAAGTACAAAAGAAAGACAAAAATATATGGCAGTGACAATAATAGTACAGAAGAGATAAAGGAAATAAACAGGAGGAATAATCAAAGAAAATAAAAGCAAAGAATATACAAAAAGAAATTGTGAGTCTAGAGATCATACCTGAAATCCATGTAAGAAAATGAATCTCTAACTCTGTAGATGTGGCTTAAGGAACTGTGAATGATTCAGTGACATGAAGCGATTTGAATCCAGTTTTTCTTTAGCAATGCAGTTCCTCAGCCTCCTCCGGTACCTGACAATTTAAGGGATCGAGTGGACTAACAAAATTTGCAAAACCACTCTAAAATGTGTTCACGACTTTTGGTACCCAAACCTGTTTGTATAACAATCCATCTGAATTTACCTTTGTACCCTTTGAAACCCAAATCTGTTTGAATTTGATGAAGTTTGTTTTATTTCTTATTGGGGTCCAAAATGGATTAAACAGATTGTTATTAAAAAAAAATCTTATTTCATTCATGATTTAAAAATCCTTTGAAATTATCAATGTTTAAATTTTTAAAATGATTATTTTCAAAGTAGTTTGAAGGATTTTTAAAATCACAAGAATTCACTTTTTCAAAACCACTTGTTTTTCCAAAACCAAGACCTCGTTTATGTCAAACAGAAAATTGGTTTTTCAACAACATATTCAAAGATTTTTCACTATCATAAAATTTATTCAAAGTAGAATCTAGTCATGGAATTTTGAATTTAAGATCTTTGTTCTCTTTTATTAAATCTGAACAGCGGTTACCAGTGATCTTCCTTTCAGCATCATATTGTTTCAAAAACAAACTTTCAGATTCAAGTAATTTAATTTTGGTATGGGATTCAGCAATTTCAGATTCAAAATGTTTTCGACTTTCAGATTCAAAATTCTTGAGCTTTACAATCTCAATTTCTAGCTCATTCAAATTGATTCATATTTCTGTAAATTTTGATTTTCAAAAATCTTATGTTTGGAAATAATATTATTCAACTCCTTTTGCAAAGAATCATTTTTATAAATTAGCTCATCTTCATTTTGTTTAAAATGATAATTTCTTTTTCAAATTTCTGAAGATTTTTTATTTAGGTGAGTTAAATCATTTTTCAAATTGAAACAATTCTTACAATCATAGTTTTCATGTTTTAATTCCAACATAATTTTTTTTAATCAAATCACGATTTTCAGATCTTAGAAGTTTGTTTTTTAGTTTGAGACGATTGAAATTTTTGGTTAAATTATTATAGAGAGAAAACAATTTTTCATACGAAAAATCTCCATCGTCTAAATCATCATTAATGGCTCCAGTTAAGCACACATATGAATCTGAGTTGGCTGTTAAGGGTTTTGAGCAGCTATCAGATTTTCCATACAGCGTGTTAAGAGTTTTCCAGATATCCTGTGCAGTTAGAAAATGAGAGATAAATTTTAATTGATCATTATCAAGATAGGAATAAATAATATGCATAACATGAGCATTCAAAACTTTATTCTTCTTATCTAACATATCTCCCAAATTTTCAATAATATTCCAATATTCCAAATTAATAGATTTTAAAAATAATTCAAATTTTGATTTCCATATTAAAAAATCCGTTCCATTGAAAATAATTGGAATATCACTAGACTGACTCTCAGAAGACCGACAACTAGGATTACCCATGACTCTAGAGTTAAAGAAAATACCTGCTCTGATACCAATTGTTGGATCTAGATTAACCCTAGAGGGGGGTGAATAGGGTTTATTACACTTTATCGCCGAGTTGTTAAAGTTAACGGGATATTAAAAATAATCACATATCACAGAATATAGCAGAAATAGAAATTCTGAAAATAAATGAAACAAGATATACCCAGCTTCGGCAAAATCCTGCCTACTGCTGCATTCGTAAGGTTTCTACTAGGTGAAAGAACAGATCCCGCATACAAGACCAAGTACACTCGCGAACCCCTTGCTCCTATTCTAATCCTACGCTCAAAATCCTAGACAAACCGAAATCCCCTTGATTAGATTTCCCCTGATTACGACTCCGTAACCAGTAATCTAGATTTTACAGACTCTAGCAACTGTCAGTCAACACCCTGACTGAATCCCCTAGATTTTACAGACTCTAGAATTGTTTGAGTTCGATTCAAAAGAAAATAAAAATACAACAATAAAACAAAATAAAACCGAACAATAAAAACTCTAAAACCCTAGTTAATAAAGTGGACCAAAGACTTAGCCAAGATAGAAACAGGTTGACCACATCTTTTTTGATTGCAAATCACTTTAGTTCTCCCGATCTCCATTCTCCCTGGAAATAGAAAATGGTGGTCGATCTGAAACTAGGGTTTCTTCCACAAATTGAATCGCTTGCTTCTTGGAAAAAATTCTCTGTGCCTCTGAATTGTTATAGCTTTCTGATTCTTTCTTGGTCACTGATTTTGGGGCTTTCAGGCGATCGAAACTCTTAAAAAATATGTGAGTTATCTGAAAATTATTTCTTTAAGTTTCTTTCGAGTTGTTGTGTCTTTGTAACAACTCGCAATTTCTGAACCAATTAAAATTTTTTATTTTAGGAATTTTAATGGATTTTGAATGTTTAAAATAATTTATTTTAAATAATAACGACCAAAGTTTTATTTAAATCGAAGTTAGAACGGATAATTTTATTTTAATTATAAAAGGAATTAGAAATAGCGCGGTAGTTTGAAAATTTGAATTTGAGCTTTGACCGACTGTACAGGATGCAAAATAAATCGAATTTTAGCAAAACCAAAAATATTAGAATCTATACAAAAATATCTTTCCAACGAATCCGAAAAATCAAAATTTCATAGCGAGAATCATAAGTTATGTCCACTTTAAAATTCGGAAAAGTCGCTGTAGATTTTTTATTTATATTTTAATATTAAAAATAGTCATTTTTCAAACGACCTCCGTTTTCGACGAAACCAATTTTGTTGGAACCGGAATGTCAAATTATTTCTAGGTTTCAGTTTTCATAATTTTTAGAATTAATATATGAGCGTGGCAAAGGAAAATGTGTTTTATCAATTTCAATCAAATTCGATCGACTAGAAAATGACCATTTTCCAAACGTTCTTGGAATTTAACGAAATTAGTTTTGTTAGGACCGTATCGTCAAAACATAGCTAGAAATAATTTTTCTGTAATTTTTAGAGTCCGTATGTGGTCCTGGTAAATTTAAATTTACGATCAAACTAAATAATTAAATAATTAATATTTTTAAATTAAAGAAAATAGGTTGAAGACGATCGTTTAGGCTGACGGGACCTAGCCCATTGGTTCGGGAACGAGGGTATTTTCCTAGGGACAATTTTCATTGGGCAGAAATTGGATCTGAAAAGAATTGAAGGGTTTATTTGTAAAATAGAACATTAAATTATTAAAATATTATAAAAACCCAATTAGACAAAAGCCTAATCCCCTAAAAAAGTATACGGTTGCCACCCTAGGGAATCAATGGCCGCTATCTTCTGATCTTCCCTCCCCTTTTCTTCTAAATTCTTCAATGATTTTCAAAAAATTTAAAACGAAATCGAAGAACAAAGAGAGCTCTATCATATCAACGGTAGTGATCGGGATTAAAGCCGCCGACAGGGAGAATTAAAATAGTCTAGAACATGTTAGTGGAAAATAAAAATAACCCTTTTATTAGAACATGTTAGTTAAAATAAAAATAGTCATTTTGTCAAACATGATAAGTTAAAATAAAAATAGTCATTTTTGTTAAAATGACATTTAGTTAGAATCATATTAGGTAAATAAAATTGTCATTAGTTTAAAATCATATTATGTAAATAGAATTTTCATTTATTTTAAAATCATGTTATGTAAATAAAACATGATTATTGAAAAAAAAAAAGATTTTTGCAAAACATGTCAGTTGAAATCAATAATTATATTTTTATTGTAAATTTGTTACAACAAAAAGAGTTGAAGTAAAAGATTATATTTTTAATGTAGTTAGTTTTCAATAAAAAGATCATATATTAAAGATTACATTTTTATCGATAATCTGCCCCAATCAAAAGACGAAAATTTAAAAGGTTACTTTTTTTCTTTTTATGTAGTATGCTTTCATTAAAAAGAATAGGATTAATAGATTACTTTTTTTGTAATATGCTTTCATTAAAAAGAATAGGATTAAAAGATTACTTTTTATTAATATGTTTTCATTAAAAAGAATAGGATTTAAAGATTACCTTTTTATGTAATATGTTTTTCATTAGAAAGAATGGTTTTAAAATAATATTTTTATTGTCAAGATAGTTATAATAAAAAGAATTGATATAAAAAATTAACATTTTTGTCAAAACATGATTATTGTAATAAAAATAACATTTTTGTCAAAACATGATTATTGTAATAATAATAACATTTGTGTTAGAACATGTTAGTTGAAATAAGATTAACATTTGTGTTAAAACCTGTTAGAGGGAATACAAGATTTATTTTTATTGTCATAAAAGAGTAGAATTAAAAATCATGTTTTTATTGTCATTTGATTTTCAATAAAAAGAGTGAACATTAAAAAAAATACATTTTTAATGCATTTTAGTTCATTAGAAAGAATGAATACATTTTTGGTTCATTAGAAAGGGATTAAAACAAAAATACTCATTTTTGTCACTATAGAATAGTTAAAAACAAAAATATTCATTTTTGACAATATAGTGTAGCTAAACAAAAATATTCATTTTTGTCAATATAGTGTAGTTAAATAAAAACATTTATTTTTATCAATTTATACTAGTGGAAACAAAACATGTACTCTTGTCAATTTATATTAGCTGAAACAAAATATGCACTTTTGTCTAATTATATTAGTTGGATCAAAACATTCATTTTGTCAATTATATTAGTTGAAATAAAATATGCACTTTTGTCTAATTATATTAGTTGGATCAAAATATTTATTTTGTCAATTATAATAGTTGAAACAAAATATGCACTTTTGTCAAATTAGATTAATTGAACCAAAATATGCATTTTTGTCAAAAAGGATTAGTTGCAACAAATACATCATATTTGTTGAAACCAAATAGATGAGATGAAAAGAACATTTTTGTCAAAATATATTAGTTGAAACAAAAATGCACATTTTGCCAAAATAAGAGGGTTGAAAACATAAAAATCACATTCTTGGTTAAATAAAAGAGTTAAATACAAATAGCATTTTTATTAACTAGATTTGTGTTATAATAAAAATATTCATTTTGATAATATATAATTGTCAACATAATGGATGTTTCACTTTTTACACATTTTGTTGAAATAGAATTTATATGCGAATATAAGAATCATTTTTATTGGCAAAACATACATTTGAATTTGTGTGTGAAATAAAGAATCATTTATTTGCCTCGACATGCATTAGAATGTCTAGGTAAGTTAAAGTGACATCTTTGTATGTCAATGCATACATTAGAATTTGTATGCAATTTAAAATAATCAATTTTATGTGTTAGGTTATACATTGGTAACATATACAAATGAGATTATTTCTTTTATGTGTTAAAGTTAAGAATAATTATATACAAATAAAGTATAATGAAAATTATCTTTTATTTGTCATTCGTAATAAGGTCATATGAATAAATTACAATTTATTAGACATTAGAAATGTATGGGGAAATTTTACGAGTAAAATACATTTTTATTTGGCATTTGAAATAAATAATACGTTTGTTCACTATCATCAACATGTTAGCAGCATTAAAATTGGTTAAATTCATTAACCAATTATTTATTTATATGAACTGTTGTTGGCTAAAAACCCCACACGGGTATTGGGGTGATAATCGATATACACTAGTCCCAATAATTTATTTGTATGTCAATCGATAGATTGATAGGCTGCGAGGAGCGTTATTATTTCATTTTAATGCTCACACAGTTGTGAACTTCACTCTGGATGTTGAATGGATGGTATGATGATTATTTATCATTTGTTGTCATTTACATATGATGTATGAAATCCATATAACCGAAGTTATATCGTAAATGATTGAGTCGCTTTCCGATTCAGAATATCTTTTATATAAAGAATATTTTAAACAAAGAATTTCTCTTAAATAAAGAATATTTTTAAAAGATATTGTAATATAAAGAATATTTTACATAAGGAACTTTTTTATATAAAGAATATTTTTAAATAACGAATATTGTAAAATATTATTCAACGAAGAATAAAATGATGATTTCTTTGTCCGTATTGGATGGACAAAGATAAAAATATATTTTTATCAAAATGAATGAGTTATTATCTAGGATAAATCTTTTAAATTAATATTTAATGAAGCCTTCCAATTAATTAATATTTAATTGAAATTAACAAAAAGAATTTGATTTTGGGTTGTCGTGGATGGTGTCTTAAATAAAACTGTTCTTAAACCCAGCATGTAAGAATAAATCTCTTAATTAAGATTTTTAGAGTTCCAATTATATTTAGTAATTTAAATAAAATGATATGTGAATTGGGTTTATTGTGAATTGTTTTTTAAATGACATTTGTTCTTTAACCCAATTAACAGTGAAAATATAATTTAGAATTTATAGATCTTTTTTACCAAGATTTAAAAAGAAAATTTCCAAAGTCAAGTTTTCCAATTAAATACATTAAATTGGAATTGAGTGGAAATTCGATTTAATAATAATCGAGATAGGCTTCTGTAAAAGAAGACTGATACTATATATGGAATTTAAAAGGCTTTGTCGTTATTTCATTTATATTATCGGTCTGATACGGAAATTTATATCTGTTATATATCGATTTGATTTCTGTGAAAATTCCATATTTAAGGGAAGATGATTTTGGGTTTATCGTGAACAATGTTTTTAACTGACATTGATTCTTTAACCTAGTTAAAGACAAGATTAATTTCTTAAAAGTTGAATAATCATAAAGTAATGATTTTGATATTAAAACTAAACTGGATTTTTAGCAAATCTTTAAAAAGAAAATTAAAGAATAAATTTAAAAGAATTTATCTTTGATAAAATTAATGGGAACCTTTCCCTAATAATATGAATATTCTATTAAAAGAATATTCTGAATTGGAGTGAGACGTATGATGTGTCTTCATAGCACTTGATTTTTCATTATAAAATACGCGAGTTATTCGGAAAGACCGGATTTAACCCATTCTGAATAATTACTACGCCGATTAAGAGTCGAAGATGAAGACGGTGGATGAAGACGGGCGATCTTCACATCGAATGGATAACTACTGATGCCTGGCATTGGCTAGCTACCAGTAATGGGTTAAAAGTGGTAGTTTGTCCGGATGTACTTGTTGATTGTCCGGATATGCGAGCACCTCACTTCCGTATCGGACATACGGGACGAGGAATAAGGTGTCTCCGGTTTCGTTCAGACCCAGAACGGACTTGTAAATGGATGTGTGTCCGACATTGAATTTCATTCCATGTAAATTAAATTGATTTCTATTTAATATATATCTATGGTGGCGGAGAATTTATTCTCTTGCTTAACACCCTTCTCAAAGACGTACGAGCTCAAAGGTTATACATTGATAATTATCGATATCATGGCGTGGATTGTTAATGTGGCATGACATGATGCAAATGATTAAGGCTTTTGTTGAAAAACAGAGCCTTGTGGTTGATGATCAAAGCATAGCCTATTTCGGCATAGCTTTGTGTATAGCATGACTTCGCGAGTCTCATACCCCGGTGTGAGTCAGAAATGGAGCAAGGGAACGCAGGGAGTGCACATGTTTCTTTCTAGCTAGAAGTGGTATCAGGGTTTTACACGCCCTGACATTTACTTATGTGGATGATGGATTTCGAGGCCTCAAATTTATCGGTCGCCAATGGCCTTATTATAGGTTCGATAGGACCGAAAAGCGTGTGTTTAGGCATAACTAATCCACTAATGATATTTGTGGACCGGCCCTGCTGTATCCAATGATTGCCCGTAGGTGTGATCCTGAGACATTGCTAAAGTGTCTCGAATCGGTAAGGAGATCGTTCCTAGCCTTGACTCTTGATGGAAATCCAACTTCCGATATGACACCATGCGGTTTTGATTGTAAAACTAGTATGGCGACATAGTAGGATGGGGTACTATGCCGTCTATGATTAATACATTATGATTGAAAATGTTTTTGAAACATACATACACTAAGAATAATATCAAATCCGTTTTATCGTATCAATCATTTTTAACCATTATAAGGTAAAACTCTATCCTCCGTCTTGCGTTGCATTGTGTGATGGGACCTGAGTCTTGTAATGGTTTCATTTTTCTAAAAAGCATTGCGTTGTTTAACGATTTACTTTATTTCATGCACCGGCAATCCAATGGAGTAAACCCGTTCCGCGTCAGCGGCGTGGTCTTGTGATTAGCCTTATTATTAGATAAGTTAGTAAAGATTTCTCATATCAGTCCCATGACTGGCCCGTAGTTTGTTTCACTTTGCAAACTCGGGTGCCCTCTTTTTCACACGCGCAGTCGAGTAGCTTATTTTGCAGATATATTGAGCAAGATTCTGGATCGAATCTTAGAGTTGTGTCCAGAGCAATGATAGTCTTCCGCTGTGTAATTTAATTGTTCCGCTGCAGTGTATTACATTTATTGTAATTTAATCTTCCGCTGTATTATTATATTCGATGTACTCTGATATATTCTATACTCTGATGTAACATTATTATTATTTTTACAAAAGTCTTCTGTTATTTGTTCTGATGTGTTGTATTCCCTAAGTTAACGTATTCGGGTTTTGAATGGTTTTGGTCAATTTAGCGATCGATTAGGTCCGGGCAAAATCAGGGTCATTACAGTTGGTATCAGAGCTCTGGTTAGCTCAAATCTTTGGGGTACAACTCATTAGAACTGAACAAAAGACTCATCAGAGAATTGGGTTAGTAATATCCAATAAGGATACTCATTAGAGATAGGATCAGCAGTATCTTAGAATGAGAAAACTCATTAGAGATGGGGTTAGAAGTGCCCTAGAATGAGTTGGGAGTGACAAATTTATAATTCACGTATTTGTGATTATAAATATATACGTGAATTATAAATATAATCTGATCTTAGAAAATATGATTTTTGAATATATAAAAGTAATATTTATTTGAAAAATTAATCAACTAATAAAATTATTGAAACCGATAAAAAAAATTGAAAGTTGAGTTGGTAAGTTAAACAACTTTCAGCTCCTTTCCTTTTCGAGGAGGAAAAGATTTTAAGTAGGGGAGATTGTAACAACACGCAATTTCTGAACCAATTTAAAATTTTTATTTTAGGATTTTTAATGGATTTTTAATGTCTAAAATAATTTATTTTAAATAATAACGACCAAAATTTTATTTAAATCGAAGTTAGAATGAATAATTTTATTCTAATTATAAAAGGAACTAGAAATAGCGCGGTAGTTTGAAAATTTGAATTTGAACTTTGACTGACTGTATAGGATGCAAAATAAATCAGATTTTAGTAAAACCAAAAATATTAGAATCTATTTAAAAATATCTTTCCAATGAATCCGAAAAATCGAAATTTCATAGCGAGAATCATAAGTTATGTCCAGTTTAAAATTCAGAAAAGTCGCTGTAGAATTTATATATATTTTTTAATATTAAAATAGCTAATTTTCAAACGACCTCCGTTTTCGACAAAACCACTTTTGTTGGAACCAGAATATCAAATTATTGCTAGGTTTCAATTTTCATAATTTTTAGAATTAATATGTGAGTGTGGCAAAGGAAAATGTGTTTTGTCAATTTCAATCAAATTCGATCGACTAGAAAATGACCATTTTCCAAACGGTCTCAGAATTCAACGAAATTAGTTTTTTTAGGACCGTATCATCAAAACATAGCAAAAAATAATTTTTTTGTAATTTTTAAAGTCCGCCCAGTTAATTTAAATGTACAATCAAACTAAATAATTAAATGATTTATATTTTAAATTAAAGAAAACAGGTTGAAGACGATCATTTGGGCTGACGGGACCTAGCCCATTGGTTCCGGAACAGGGGTATTTGCCTAGGGACAACTTTCGTTGGGCTGAAAATGGAACTGAAAAGAATTGAAGGGTTTATTTGTAAAATAGAACATTAAATTATTAAAATATCATAAAAACCCAATTAGACAAAACCCTAATCCCCTAAAAAAGTATATAGCCGCCACCCTAGGGAACCATCAGCCGGTATCTTCTGATCTTCCCTCCCCATTTTCTTCTAAATTCTTCAATGATTTTCAAAACTTTTAAAACGAAATCGAAGAACAAAGAGAGCTTTATCATATCAACGGTGGTGATCGGGATTAAAGCTGCCGAAAAGGAGAATTTTGGAGATAAAATCGCGACATTGGGCGCAGATTTCGAGGTGGCTTGGACCACCAAACTCGGCAGGATTCATGGCGTGGGGGCGGCGTCTATAGGGCTTCAAGGTGGTGTGTTCAGATCGAGGTCCAATGCCTCGTAAGGCGTGCGCAGAGAGGGAGGCGATTGAAGTTTTGGGTTCGGTTTTTTACAGTATACGCGATGTAGAAGATGAAGGAAGGCAGCGCTTGGTTAAACGTAATCATGTAATTAATTAAATTTAATTATATTTAATTCTATAATAATATAGTTAATATTCAAATAAGGATAACTTCTTCAAATCTTGTCAGAATTCGACGATTCAAAAACCGTTGGGAACCTCTCGACAAACACTACCTCATGGGACAGACTGAAACAGTTTTCGATCTCGTCTAGTTTGTGGCAGAGTGGAAAGCTTGCGGTGAGATTTCTATTAAATTAAATTACTTCTCGCTATTTGGAATCTATGTGGATATGTAAATAAAATCAGATCTGTTGTGATGTTTGAAATTTGTTAATTGTTGATTGTGCTGCTCACGTTTATTGGATCTGGATCTATTTTAGAAAATCTTTAATTTGAATCTACAGTTCATTTTTAGATCTCGATTTGAAATAAAAAGTTTATTTTTATTTTAGATTTATGAACATCGATTTTATTCTATAATATAAGTTTCACCTTCCATTTAGTTACATTTAACATAGGTTGTTTAGAATTAGATTAACGATAAAAATCTCATTTTTATTGTTTACATAGATCCTGGTTTTGTTTAAAATTAGAATAACAATAAAATATTCAATTTTATTGTTCACATTAAAACATGGTTTTGTTTAAATTTAGAATAATAATAAAATATTCAATTTTATTGTTTACATTAAACATGATTAATTGAAATAAAAATTACATTTGTGTCAGTATATGTTAGTTGAAATAAAATTAACATTTGTGTTAAAACATATTAGTGGAAAATAAAAATAACCCTTTTATCAGAACATGTTAGTTAAAATAAAAGTAGTCATTTTGTCAAATATGATTAGTTAAAATAAAAATAGTCATTTTTGTTAAACATGACATTTAGTTAGAGTCATATTAGGTAAATAGAATTGTCATTTAGTTTAAAATCATGTAAATAGAATTGTCATTTATTTTAAAATCATGTTATGTAAATAAAACATGATTATTGAAATAAAAAGATAGATTTTTGCAAAACATGTCAGTTGAAATAAAAGATTATATTTTTATTGTAAATTTGTTACAACAAAAAGAGTTGAAGTAAAAGATTATATTTTTAATGTAGTTAGTTTTCAATAAAAAGATCAAACATTAAAGATTACATTTTTATTGATAATCTGTCCCAATCAAAAGATTGAAATTTAAAAGGTTACTTTTTTTCTTTTTATGTAATATGCTTTCATTAAAAAGAATAGGATTAAAAAATTACTTATTATGTAATATGCTTTCATTAAAAAGAATAGGATTAAAAGATTAACTTTTATGTAATATGCTTTCATAAAAAAGAATGGATTAAAAGATTACCTTTTTATGTAATATGTTTTTCATTAGAGAGAATGGTTTTAAAATAACATTTTATTGTCAAGATAGTTACAATAAAAAGAATTGATAAAAAAATAACATTTTTATCAAAACATGATTATTGTAATAAAATTAACATTTTTGTCAAAACATGATTATTGTAATAATAATAACATTTGTGTTAGGACATGTTAGTTGAAATAAGATTAACATTTGTGTTAAAACATGTTAGTGGGAATAAAAGATTTATTTTTATTGTCAAAAAAGAGTAGAATTAAAAATCATGTTTTTATTGTTATTTGTTTTTCAATAAAAAGAGTGAACATAAAAAAAAAAATTTCAATGCATTTTAGTTCATTAGAAAGAATGAATACATTTCTGGTTCATTAGAAAGGGATTAAAACAAAAATACTCATTTTTGTCACTATATAATAGTTAAAAACAAAAATATTCATTTTTGACAATATAGTGTAGTTAAACAAAAATATTCATTTTTGTCAATATAGTGTAGTTAAATAAAAACATTTACTTTTATCAATTTATACTAGTAGAAACAAAACATGCACTCTTGTCAATTTATATTTGTTGAAACAAAATATGCACTTTTGTCTAATTATATTAGTTGGATCAAAACATTCATTTTGTCAATTATATTAGTTGAAACAAAATATGCACTTTTGTCTAATTATATTAGTTGGATCAAAACATTCATTTTGTCAATTATATTAGTTGAAACAAAATATGCACTTTTGTCAAATTAGATTAATTGAATCAAAATATGCGTTTTTGTCAAAAAAGATTAGTTGCAACAAATACATCATATTTGTTGAAACCAAATACATGAGATGAAAAGAACATTTTTTCCAAAATATATTAGTTGAAGCAAAAATGTACGTTTTGCAAAAATAAGAGGGTTGAAAACATAAAAATCACATTTTTGGTTAAATAAAAGAATTAAACACAAATAGCATTATTATTAACTAGATTTGTGTTACAATAAAAATATTCATTTTGATAAAATAGAATTGTCAACATAATGGATTTATCACTTTTTATACATTTTGTTGGAATAGAATTTATATGCGAATATAAGAATCATTTTTATTGGCAAAACGTACATTAGAATTTGTATGTGAAATAAAGAATCATTTATTTGCCACGACATACATTAGAATGTATAGGTAAGTTAAAGTGACATTTTATATGTCAATGCATACATTAGAATTTGTTTGCAATTTAAAATAAACAATTTTATGTGTTAGGTTATATATTGAAAACATATACAAATGATATTATTTCTCTTATGTGTTAAAGTTAAGAATAATTTAATTTCTTTCCTATGGGACCAAAGCACGTTTTACAACTCTGTCACTACACATTCTTGAAGTAATATCATTTAAGGTTTGTCATATTAGGACACAACCAGTAATGACTTATTTAATTACTAAACAAATCACGAAACGATCAAGTATGGTTTGCTCACTTTGTCGTGACTAGTGGAAAATGGTCTAGTGGTTGGTTCACTTAACATGGAGTAGGTGGGTATAATGGCAAAGACTTTTGTCATTATACGTTTTATTACAGAAAAGAGTATGCTCTTGTAAATTACAGTGACAAAGTATCTGTCGTTATAAGCGTATAATGACAATGCTTTTGGTTTATACCATGGATTGGTTTATAATTGCAAAACTTTTACAGTTATAAATTTACAACGACGAAGTCTTTGTCGATGTAAATTTATAACGACAAAAGCTTTGTCATTGTAACACCATATCCATTTTAAACTGTGACTAGTTATCTTTTTTTGATTGCCCCGCTCGTTCGTTCAATTGTCAATGTTGAAAGAGAATACGGTGAACAAAATCAATTGTTGCTTATGATCTTAGGTTGAAGAAAAATAACCAAGACTACTAATTTGAGCATAATAAACCGTGGACCAAAAAAATTCATGCATGAGAGCTGAGGGAACAGAAGTTTATATTGTTTGCACATTCTTTGTTTGAGGTCACAAATAAAAATGCTGAAGATAGCTTGAAAAGAGAACACAAATTGCACCCCCAACATTCCAAAAACTGAAGATGCCCTTGATTCCCAGTCTAGAACTTTTATTAAAAAGTAATAATATGGAATTTAATGCGTAGAATATCATAACTTCCAAAAATCCTGATAATAAAAGATCCAAATGCATTCACATTATAGAAAGAAAGAGAGAAATGAGAACATATAATTTTTGTTTATCTGAAGTAATCCTAAAATCCCTTGTTTTTTTGTTGATGTAATTGTAAGCATTTACCAACACAGCTTGCAATAAAAACAAAACCAAACTACTACTTTCTACACAAACTTAACCAGCGGATGCTCATAATTACATCAAAATCCACAACACCACGAACAGGCAGCAACGAATGTATTGAATTTACATTCTTATACCATTTACTATCATCTTTGCCTACGCCGCTTTGGCTCTCTTCTTCTTCTTCACTGTAATTGACCCTAACCACCTTTTCAATGTCTTCGCCAGCTTGGACCCTTTTCTCACTGGTGCACTCGGTTCGACCATTGTATGGACCTGCCGGAATGTCGAGTGATCGGACCGAAGGATAAAACGAGCCGGACTCGGCTCAGAAAAACTCCTCTTCAGAATGGCCTGGTTCAGCTGTATTTCTATACTTGTTCTCTCGTGCTCGTCCAAGAGAGTGGTTGGCTTATTTCCGTAGCAGATGTCCAGGCTCGTCCTTCTGCATTCAACTTCATCGACCATGTTTAAGGTGAGCTGATGAAGAAGCTGAATACGTCTCGTATTGTATTTTATACGCATATATATCAATGTTAATGTTTGAGTATTGAGTGCGAGGGAGGCCAAGCATCAGTACAGAGCTGGCTTTGATTATTTGTGAAAGCGCCGTTTCATCTTTAACTTTTTTTAACCTAAGTGACTTTATGCGAAAATTCTATATCAACCCCAACAGTTTGGGCTGAAATTAAATCAGTGGCTACTGTTCGCATCTTCATTCTTCGGACTTCACCCCACTGAAATCCTACGTCTATTTGTACTGTTCGCATTTTGTGACAGTAATGTTGGTCGGTCAAAGTAACATTGTCTTATAATCAAACTGAGCAACAAGGGGGTTTGTCTGTTGTGAGTGTTAATCAAGTGTTGCAGATTTAAAGATTTCAGCTATCAAAACTTAGAGCACATGAAGTCGAGCTCGCTTTGGTTCATCAAATTCGGTAATCTTATTATAATTAGAAATTTCATGTATTTTAAATCTTCCGCTGTATAAAATAATAAAATAAATATTGTAACTTTGATATATTTGTATGAAATTCCATTATGAGATGTTGTTGTTTATTCTGTGTTGTGATCTTGTGTGATTGATTCTGTTTAAACCTTGTAAGCTAAAATAATAATCTATCGTTTCAAACGGTTCGAGTTTGTTTAATTACCGACTTGAAGCAGTTGAAAAGGAAGGTCGTTACATCTAGTCATTGGATCTTTACATCCAATCATTTCAGATTAAATAGCTCGGATCGCAAATAAATACTTTATCTCAAAATAGTTGAAGCAAAATAGTAAGCTTAAAATAAAATAGGTTTGAATAAATAAACAAGTTTTTGGTAAAATAGGGTTTTGTCTAAAATAGTTTAATAAATTGGATAGATTTGACAAAATAGATTTTGATAAATTAGATAAATTCGAATCAGGACTAATAACCTCATATAAGTGAATCAACTCAAGTGAAATGTTTAACGAAATGCATCGGTAACTTAAAGAATATTTAGGATTTCATCCTTTAAGAATTCGTGAAAATAATACATATAATAATACGCAATTATAATAGTGTCTATGATAAATATATTACTGAAAATAGTGTAAGTGGATAACCATATTACCCTTACATCGTTTATAGACGTCATCATACAGTTTGCATATAAAACACCAGTACGTCGGTGGATAGGGATGCGCCGTGATACGACTATGTTAAATCAAAATCGTAGGGGAGCAGTTAGGATAATTGACAAGACACCGAGGGATACCCAAGATAGAATTTTACCGGATTGCAGCCCCCGGGATGGTGTTAACGCATAGCCGCAACTACCGCTCACCTCGAGCAATACTCATATATCAAAGGGCGCCCGAATCGATCATAGAGTAATAGAGATGATATTGAAGAAGTGTGTCTGATCGAAGGTGCGTCCTTACTTGTCCCGTGTATGGCTCCTGTTTTAGTCATTTTAATTATGACTCGAAGGTCAAGGTTATCCATCATCGTTCTCGTTCTTCAAATCCTGTAATTGCCTCCAAACCATCTTACTTCGTTCTGGATTTTACACCACATACACAGTAGTTAAAGTGGTACCGGTATTGGCAGAGAGTATGACAATACCGACTCCAGTATCTTTAACTATCATACGTTTACATTTTCTACACCGTGGTCATTAAAATGAAAATCATATTCACATATCACAAGTCGATAAATTCTCGAGTATTCAATTTTTTTCTCAATTTCTCAAAATACTTAAATCTTAGTTTCAGTTCAAATTCCAAATCTTATATTTATAAATATTCCATATCATAACCATTCAGGTTTAGATTTCGATTCCTTAAACATCATTACTACTTGAAATCTTTATTTTAATCATTTTGGATCATGAGTTCGGATTGGACCTTCATCTTATTCAAAATAGTCAAATATCTTTAAAAGTAGATGAATATTGAAATAGTAAATTTATATAATTTAGTATAAGATGGTTTTAATTTAATAACATAGTTTAAAAATAATAATTATAATGTTTAATGGAGAAAAACAATTTTTATATATATAGTTATAAAATGGTTGTGGAAAAACAATAATAAAGGAAATTTTGTTTATGCAAAATAGTTTGATGTAAATAGTGGTGATTTAAATATTTAAATAATTAATCCAATCTGAATCAAACATCGCATTCAAAATGTGTTTCATCGCTTATTTCAGATTTCAACTTCTCACTCAAATCAACCACTTAACAAGTAAAGATTTCAAACTTTAAGTACATAAGTAGAACTTCATTTCTAAATCATTACTTCAAATTGGTTTATAAATTTAGTTCTAAATTTAATTTAATTTGAATTCAAAATTCATTTCATGGTATTATATTCTAAAACCGTTTCAACGTTAAGCCGTTAAGTTATTTCTTAAATCACACTTATCCAATGTCCAATTTGCTCTGTTTTCAAATCAAATTCTCATGTCAAATTAAAACTTAAGCAAAACAAATTCTTTAACTTTTACTTAAATTTAAACAAGATTACATCATAGCATTTAATTCTTCTAAAATTAAATTTTTAAAAGTCATTAAGTTAAATCTTTGTATCAAAATAACTTTATTACATTTTTAAAACAAATCTTTAACTAAAATATTTTCCATTGAATCTATCAATTCTAAATTATCATATTATAATTATTTTTTATTTATATCATACAAAATCAATTTCATATAAAATCAAATAAATTAACTTTGACTTTAATATTAACCTCTATAAACTTATATTTTTAAAACCCATTTTACAACATTCAATTCTTACTTAACTTTAAAAAAATCAACTTAAAATTATTTAAATATTTCTTTCAAACATCTCTTTCCATAATATAAAATTTCATTATAACATCAATTTATTAAAATCAATATATATTTATAAAATTAAAATAATTTTTATAGACTACGTTGTCCGTATATAATTTTCCACCCTATGGTCAAGTAAATTAGGTATATACCATTTCAACTTGTTTATTAAATTTTCGGGTATATATCATTACAACTTGAATCACAATGATTCAATTTTATTTCTAAATCTGCATAGTCGTTCGGGTATGTATCATATTAGTCTGAAGCCAAAGAAACATGCCTATTGTCTCGCATAGCTTTCCTTTCCCAAACCATGTTCGCGATTAATGTCATATCGTCCTCCTCCAAATCTCGCATATTTGTCCAGTTTTCTCTCAACTTCTCATTTAAAATCCAAATCCACACAGATCTGTTTATTGTCTCTTTGATTACATTCAACATAAAATTCTAGGGCATCAATTCACATCACATAGTCAAAAACAAAAAATCGTGCTTCAAACCTCGGAGGCACGAGCGCACGGTCAGACTTCCATCATACAAGCGGCAGAAAGTATCACTACACTAAAATAGGCAATTCTTAACACTTAAAAGCGCTACAAACAATTTTAGCAATACTTTTCTTGTGTTACCATTCGCCTGTGGGGAATGGCAGGAATAAATTTGTAACACTTATAAGTGTTAGCAAGCTAAATCCTAGCAATGCTAATAAGCGATGCTATTGTGTCATCTGAAAACATAACTGTTACAAAAAATATCGGCCAATAAAGGCTATTATTTTCTTTGTAACACTTATAAGCATTGCTAATATAGATATGGGCAACATTTATAAATGTTACTAATACAAAATTATGATTATTGACAATTTCTTGCACTAATATTAATATAGTTTAAGCAAAAGAAGTATAATATATCATCCATATTATTCCAATACCACACATAATTTATTAAATATATTCCATGCAAATTTTAAAATGCATCTCAAATTAAGTATAATATATCATAGACGGTGCTTTAAATGTCTCAAACACCATAATGTCATATTCAAATAATACTACAATATATCTTCAAAGTTTCTAATGTCAAGATACATTAAAAATCTGATTATAGCTAACATAACCACTTAGGATCATTCACTTCAAACTCTAATAGTTTGCACATTCTTCAACATCTAATATGACCATCCGAAGGTCTCTCCTCTACCATTTCCTACATTTAATATTAACACGCAATTAAAACTTTTCAAAATTAAAAAAGCTATAAACTAAGTTACAATGTTGGTACTTCTTCTTTTTTTACATTCATGAATTCACAAAGTGATTTTACAAGATTAATGTAAACCAAATAAGCAAACTTAGATAGTGTTAATCCATAAAAATATGGATCAAAAATGATAAACAAGCTGGGGTTGTTCTCACGTAGGCAATAATAGGTCGCAAGCCTTTAGTCCGTGAAATGGGGGGAAAGCAATTAAGGTCGTCCATGCCTTGGCTCGTCTCAGAGTTTTATAGCCTTTAGGTCGCTTTTGACCCTTTAGGTCGTTCGTGAGTTGTTGGGTCGTCCTGATCTCTAGCCCGTTGAAGCTACACAACATGCTTTGCTCTTTAAATCGCTTAGTTCTTTGGCCTGCTCCATATTGCTCTAACTCGCTCTGCCTTGCTCTAGTTCGCGCCGCCATCACATATGAGAGCTTTGAGCCGTTCCGCCTTGCTTTAGCCCACTGTGCTTTGGTTCAGGTAGTCCCATTGGCTCGTTCTGCCCTAAGCCTTGTGATTTAGGGTCGTTCATTGCTGGTCTGAAGCCTTTAGGTCACCCTGGCGGTCTAAGGGAAGTTTGAGATAATTACAGAACTGTTACCTGGCCTGAATCTCACCAATAAATACCCCCCTCATTCCTTCATTTGAGGGGACCAAATTTTATAACCCCGAAGGGCTGTCCAACCAATTCTTCACAATTCTAAGTGATTTCTACATCTCCAATCATCTCTAATCCAAGACCAAACATGAAATTCTCCATCAAATCATGGCAATCCACTCAAGAGCTTAATGAATCATAGATTTGCCTTTCAAATTGCTATGCTTGGAGGATCTCTCTACTTCCTTTGCCTTTTGGATTAAATCAAGAGAAGAGTGTGTGAGGATGAAAATCTATATAATGAAATAATATTCAAACTTTATAAATTTGCATGTGATAATGAAAGTTTCTCCCAAAGTGGATGTAGATCTATCCTAGATCGAACCACTATAAACATCCGTGTTCTTCATTTTTTGCCTTCTATTTTGTGATTGTGGTCTCACTCTAACCGTTAGGTGAAGTGTTTGCATAACACCTTTGGTGTTGAAATCAAAGCTTGGTTTTAACATTTGGCGCCCACCGTGGGGCGCATTCACACTTCCTTCTCTCACACTTTCTCACAAGGCTGAAGGCCTTGCATTGAGTTTCTAAGCCTACTTCTACCATAGATCCTACGAGTCTACGATTTAGGCCATTCAATGAACTTTCTCTCAAATTCAAGTCCTTGTCCGAAATCATAGGAAATCCATCGAGGAAGACTGGTAGTAAAACCGTTGAAGAGATCGACAATGCTGCTAACAACGAAACTACTCCACTCGGCAACCAATTCGAAGTTGATGAAACTTCTAAGGCTGGAACAACCGTAACGAGAAGAGAGTTGGATGAAGTTGTTCTGGGTTTAACAAGTCAAATGGACATTGCAAACAATGACATGCTGAAGAAACTTGAGTCTATGTTTGCCATGCAAGCCGCTACGGCAAAAATTACCATGAATGCCGCTCATGCTAAGTCTGCTCAGATAGATTATACAAAAATGCGGGTTCCTCCTCTTCAAGTCCAAATCGAGGAAATTCTTTCCAAGAGGTTACAAATCTTAACGATCCCCAATATAAGGTAGCTAAACCACCCACATGCCACCACTCCGATAAAGCAACCCCTCGACATGCGCTTGAAACCACCAAAGGGGCACCTCCTCAAGCGGGATTCCCAAGGCCCCGGAATCTGAACCGTGACCGTTTGTTTAGGAAAACGTCCAGTAAGGATGATGGCATCTGCCCCATGGACCAGCACAACGAGGAGGAGCGTATATCGGAAATGGTTTGCAAAATCATGGAGAAAAGCTTGAAAAAGCAAGACAATAAGAAGGATTGAGGTTCGCTCCTACCAAAACCTCACTTACGGAAAGGATCAAGATGGCTCCATACCCAAATAAGTTCAAACCTCTGACGGTGCAAGCCTATAATGGAACTAGTGATCCCAATGTGTTCTTGTTCAAATATGATCAACATACAGACGGAGCATGCACCACAGACGAGCTGAAATGCCTGTACTTCCCAACTTACCTCGAAGGGGTGGCCTTACTCTGGTTCACGAAGTTACCACCCAAGTCTGTGGAAGATTTGCTACTTTGGCCGAGCTATTCAGAAAGCAGTTCAGGCTCCAAGCTACGAGGGTACAGGATCTCATGGAGTTGAACGAGCTTGAGCAAAGGCCAGGAGAACCCATTAGGGCTTTTCTCGCCCGTTTCAACACTGCCGCAGCTGAAGTTGGGAATTATGAGCCTAGTTTGGTTTTAATGGCTTTAAAGGGAGCCATAAGCAAAAAGACCAAGCTTGGACGATGGATCAAGAAGAAGAAGCCAAGTACGCTTGAGGAACTGCTTGACAAAGATGAGGAATATATAGGTATGGATGAAGATCCAGCCTATGCACTGGATGTTCCTGAAAGCAGTGTACACCCTGAGGAAAAAATAATGATGTAGAAGGCGGCCAGAAGAATCTAGGTAGTCAGAAAAGGGGCAACGATGGAAAAGATAATTGAGCCAACAAGAAAATTCGCTTCTTTAAAAATTCATAATTGACTCCTTTGAATGACACCTTAGAAAACATCTTCATGGCAACTAAAGATACTGAGGAGTATCCAACACTGAAGCAAGTAAAAGTCAGTGATGCTGCAATAAAATCAGGTAGGTTCTGTCGGTTTCACAACCAACCAGTCCACAACATGAATGAGTACAGGCATCTGAAGAACTTGATTGAGGAATTAATAAGGAAGAACAAACTTCAGCAATACACAAAGAATTCGCAAAGTACTCAAACCGCTCAAGGACAAGAAACATCTGCGGGGCAGCCTAAACAAATTGAGAGTGCTCCGGTTAATGTCATTCCAAGACTGATTATCAACACCATTTCAGGTGGGACTCGGCCAGCCAGAAGAAGCTGGGGGGACATTATGAAGTACACTAATGAGATGAAGAGCCTTCCGAGGGAAGAAGAACTCATGATCATGAACGAAGCCTTTCCAGGAAAGATGCCAAAGACTCTATGGGATGACATTGTGTTCAAAGAAAGAGATCATACGGATTGCTAACACCAACGGTGGATCCAATGGTGATTACCATCGGTTTGGGTTCAGCCATAGTCAGGATAGTCTTGGTTGACAGCGAGGCATCCGTCAATGTTCTTTTCATTAATGCATTCAATAGGATGAACCTTTTCATGGATGACGTGAAAGCTTGCCAGAATAAGATTCATAGGTTCACGGGGTAACCCAATCAACCGATTGGCATCATCAACCTGCTCGTCGAACTCGGAGAAGATGAACAGAAGGTTGCCAAAAAGCAAGATTTTGTCATAGTCGCTGAGCTTTTCGCATATAGTGCCTTCCTTGGGAGACCAACCCTAGCAGCCTTTAGGATAACAATGGCTCCATGGTGCCTGACTTTGAAATTCCCTACTGAAAATAGAGTCAGCATGATTAAAGGCGATCAGCTGGCACCAAGGGAGTGTTATATGGCGGAACTTGTTGAAGCTAGGAAGAAGGAAGTGAAGAAGGATGTGGATCCCCCGCTTCGCGTCATGACCCCCTCTTATAGCTATTAGGGCGAGGCCCTCACACTGGCGAGCACAACAGATCTCAAAAGGAGATTGATCCAAGAAAAGCCAGTGTGGTGGAAAATAGAGCGGCACTAGCTAAAGCCACAATTTCTATTCCAGTACACAATAAAGATCCTAACAGAGTCTTGAAAATAGGTTCTCAGCTGGGCCTGTGTGACGGCCCGCCCCGCACCAGCCGGCATTTCCTCCGAAAGTGCGCTGTACACATGCCCGACTAGCACGGAACGGTCGCCAAAGAAAGGAAAGAAGATAATGAACGAATCAAGGAACCTGTAGAATTGTCTCACAGCGCATGGAACAAAATATATTAACAACATACTTGACATAAAACAGGTGAGACAGTGCATAAGCTGAAAATAAACTAACATAGCAGCGGAAAATCCAAGTACAGCTTATGATCCAAAGTTAACATTATTACAACTTTTCAAACTGTCTCAAAAATCAAAAGCAAGATAAAGGAGGTACACTACTAATGCCCAAGTAGCGACCACCAACGACACAGGGAGAATATCTATATATCATACGTGGAAGCCTCCTGCTCGCCTCCGAATCAGCTACTCGCACATCACCAGCTAACCTGTCTCTAGTCTGCTCGTGTGAGCACCCAGAGTAATAAGAAGAGACATAAAACTCTGGGTCAGACATAAAGCCTGGTATGAGCGATAAGCATCTAAACAGAATAATAACAGGTATAATCCAATCATACCTGAACCTGGACTTGCAATCAAAGAGTTAGCACTACATACCGTACAATACTCTAAGGTGCCACTAACATACTGTGTAAGAGATACGGAGGTGGGGGTGTGCATGTCATAGTGGTGTCAAACAATCAAGCATAGCAATCATCCTCACATCCCTCACTCAGTGCGTAAAGCATACGATATCCACTACTTTGGTCACTTAATACTTTGGGCCATGATGGAATCCAATCCCGTGTAACTATCACTACAAGCCCACCATCCATCTCTCAGTGGTGAACCAAAGTTATGAATACCGACAACCCCTTTGCACACGTCCCGCAGCAAAGCCCAATCACGAAGTGAACTCATTGGTTCCCATCTGGATCCTGAGCTCTAACTTCCATTTGGACTACCTTTGCATCTCGGGTTTTTAGTCTTCACTGGATCGGTTCGGATCTTCCCTTGTCCATCGGTTCGGTTCGGTCATAGATATTCCCTTCTGGCGGTTCGGTTCGGGTGTATGCATCTCGTTCAGTGTGGTGCTTCAGCAACCGGTTCGGTTCGGATTTGATTGCTCCGTCGGTTCGGTTTGGGTCCCCTGTCACCATCTGGTCCGTCCTTCTTTCTTAGCTCTTGGCTTGGCCTTCTGGTCCGATCCGATCCCCTTCCTTATTCCCATCCGCTCTGATCCGATCCCTATTCCTGTTCCCATCCGCTCCGATCCGATCCCCCTTCCTTAGCCCGATCTGATCCCAGTTCAACCTTTATGGCCTTCCTTTTTGCCATACTTTCTCTTGTGCTAAGCTATGGTTCGGTTCGGTGATCCTTTGCCCGATCCGAGCCCATCCATCCGATCCGATCCGAAAGCCTGCACTATCTTTCTGCAACTTTTCCTGCAAGTATTCTACGCCATTCGACGACGTTTTCGACCATTCTAAGTATTCTAATCAATCACAAAGCATACCACAAAGTCATAGCAACAAGTAGAAGTGACCTCAAACACCAAAACATCAATATGATAGGTTAAAATGGATCAAACATAGCCAAAACCCCATATTTTACCTTAAGCGTGTTTAGGTGAAACTTATGATATGATTAGCAAAACTTAACCAAATTATCCCAAATTCACATCAGAGGTCTAAAACAATATTTCAGAATTTATGAATATTTTTCCAGATTTTTAACATGCACAAATTCGCTAATTATCACTAATTACCCCTTAATCCCCCAAATTCAGGGATTAGCAAAATTAGTCGAAATTAACCCAAATTCATATCAGAGGCATAAAATGATGTTTTAGAATTTTAGGAATTTTTCTAGATTTTTCTGAGCCATAATTTCGCTAATCTTCGCTAATTACCATAATTAGCCTTAATTAGTGAAAAACAATGCAAATCACTCACCTTAGCCACAAACAAAACTTAGATCTGAAATAAATATCTGATTTGGTGAAGATCCCAATGCAAAACAACAGCTCTAATCTTGATTTGGTGTTGATCCGCTTTGATTTGATGTCGCTAAGCCCAATCTTCAAGTAGAAAGTGATTTGGAGGTGATTTAGAGGTTGGAGGCCATTTTTAGGGTTTCTTGGAGATAAGTGGAGGCTAGAAAACTGAAATGAAATGATTCTCTAACCCTTTTCAGCCTCCCCATAACCCTAATCCTGAAATGGGTTATGGGCCTATTCACTAATCACCCTATTTGGCCTAGTTAAGCAGTTTTTCACCTTCCAAATCTTAATTCAGCCATATCTCCCAAACGGTAAGTCCGTTTTTCACATGTGACCACTCTATGGAAAGGTAAACCATTAAACGAATCTAATGGAAGTGGTTTCAGGTCAAAATTCCTTTCCAATCAAAAGTTATGGCCGAAACATGATCAGCTAGGGGCAAAACGGTCATTTAAAAATCGGAAAAAATCACGAACATGGGAAATTACCCCAGTAGTCGTTTCCCAAAGCCACATGACCATACGACTTCGTATGAGAAAGAAATAAATATTCTACGATCCTCCGATGGGTAGAATGCGGGTTATTACAGCCTGAAATGGAAAAAAGTATTAACTTTGTTTTTAAAAGCAAATTTAGATGTTTTCGCTTGGACACATTCTGATATGTGCGGAATATCTCGCTTGATGTAATTGTGTGTAAATTGAATATTAATCCAAGTTTAACTCCAGTAAAACAAAAGAGACGAATTTAAGGACTTGAGAGATCTGTAGCATTAAAAGAAGAAGTAGATAGGTTGTTCAAGAATAACTTTGTACGAGAATCTACATATCCTGATTGGGTTTCCAACCTGGTCCTAGTTACAAAGTCCAACGGCAAATGGAGAGTGTGCATAGACTATTCGGACCTTAACGAGGCGTGTCCCAAAGACGATTTCCCATTACCTAGAATTGATCAACTTGTCAATGCAACAGCGGGGCATGAACTGTTATCCTTTATGGACGGATACTCCGGGTATAATCAAATTATGATGCGCAGGCCAGATGAAGACAATGCGAGTTTCAGAACAGATAGAGGCTTTATTGCTATAAAGTTATGCCATTGGGACTAAAAAATGCAAAAGCAACAGACCAACGCCTTGTGAATTCCATAATCAAATACCAAATCGGAAACACAATGGAAGTCTATGTAGATTGTATGCTGGTAAAATTGAAGAAAGCCAATGATCATTTGGAGAATCTGGCTGAGATGTTTCATATCCTTAGGAAGTATGGGATGAAGCTAAATCCGCTTAAATGCTCATTTAGAGTCTCATCAGAAAAATTTCTCGGATTCATAGTCAACGCCAGGGGCATTGAAGCGAATCCTTCTCAAGTCACAGCCTTACGAGAGATGCTAGCTCCAATAATGAAGAAAGAGCTTTAAAGCCTAAATGGGAAAGTAGCTACACTTAACCTATTTATCTCTAAAGCAACGGATTGGTGCATTCCACTCTCCGATGCTTTGAAGAAAGGAAAGAAAGACTTTCAATGGACTCCTGAATGCCAAACAGCCTTCGAGGAGTTGATTAAGCACATGGAGTCACCACCAATGCTTTCCAAACCCAAAGATGGAGAGGAGTTGTTCCTATATTTAGCTGTCTCATCTCATGACTTAAGTGCTGCGCTCGTCCGAGAGGATGCCAAGGTCCAATGGCCAGTTTATTACATCAGTAAAAGGCTCGCTGGGGCAGAACTTAACTATCCAAAGTTGGAAAAACTTGCGTATTGTCTGCTTATTGCCACGAAAAAACTAAGGCCATATTTCCAATCCCATCCTATAAAGGTTCTTACCGAACAACCGCTAAGACAAGTTCTCTTCCTCCTAGAAACTTCGGGAAGGTTACTGAAGTAGAACAGAGAGCTCAACCAACATGACATCACTTATCATCCTCGAAGAGCTATTAATGGGCAGGATTTAGCAGATTTCATCACCGAGTTCATGGATAGGGGAGAAGAAGCAGAGGAACTAGTAGAGATGGTGGCTAGTTGGAAGCTATACATCGATGGATCCAGAAATGATTACTGTTCAGGGGCCGGAATTGTCCTAGAAACTCCAAATGGCCATTCTCTATGCTATGACTTAAGGTTGTAATTCCCATCGACCAATAATGAGGCCGAATATGAAGCATTGATAACAGGGATGAAGCTAGCAAAAGAGCTAAATCTGAAAACCTTGCAAATTTTCAGTGATTCTCAGCTGATAGTATGTCAAGTCCACAAAGAATTCCAGACCAAAGTCAGGAATCTTACTACTTATCTTACCAAAGCTTTGGAACTTCTTAATGACCTTGACTACTACACTATATCTCATGTTCCCAGGGAAGAAAATTCAAAGGCGGATTCTCTCGCTAAGTACGCCAGTTCCTCAGATGCGCAATTGCGGGCCTAATACCCGTCGAAGTCCTTTCAACCCCTATTATTGAAGAAGTGGATATCGATTGGATCGTGGAGACAATTGAAGAGACCATATCCCAGATAACTCCAATCAAGGAATATATCCTTAATGGAACACTCTCAGAGAGCCGAAAAAGCGAAGGAGAATATTGTGCAAAGCTCTATTATACCTTGTCCAGGACGGAAGGTTATATGGGCGAGGATTCTCTATGCCACCACTACGATGTGTAACCAAAGAGGAGTCTAGAGCAATCTTGGCAGAATTACATGAGGCAGAATGCGGAGGTCACACAGGCGGTCCAACACTAGCCAAGAAAATTCTGCGATATGGCTATGTCTGGCCCGATGTGAACCTGGATTCAATGACCTATGTTAAGAAGTGTGATAGATGCTAAAGATTTGCAAAGATTTCGAGAGCACCTCCTGCGAAACTGACTCAAATGGTCATCCCATTGTCGTTTTCCATTTGGGGCATATATTTGATTCGAGCATTGCCTACCGCTAAATCAAGTATGAAATATGCAATAGTGGTAAGGGACTACTTCATTAAATGGGCCGAAGCCGAATCATTAGCAACTATTACTTTGAAAAAGGTGATCAACTTTATTTTAAACAACATTATCTGCCGATTCGGGGTAACTCAGAAGATATTTACGGATAACGGAACTCGGTTCGAGGGAAGTGAATTCCTAATTTCTGCGCCAAGTACAAGTTTAAGAAGGGTTTTGCAGCCGTTGCTCATCCATAGGCCAACGGGCAAGTTGAAGCAATTAACAAAATTTTGAAGTCAACCAATAAGAAGCATCTCGAAAAAGCTAAAGGTGGTTGGGTAGACGAGCTTCCTCTTGCACTATGGGCATATTGCACAACCCATAAAACTGCGACTGGGCACACTCCATTCTCGCTCGCATTTGGATCTGAGGCTATGATCTCGGTGAAGTTAGAAGTTCCCACTCACCGAAGAATCCACTTCAACCGAGAAGAGAATGAGAAACTGTAGCTCGAAGCACTTGATTTACTTGAAGAAAAAAAGAAAAGAAGCAGAACTCAGAATCGTTGCACATCAAAGAAGGATAGCTCGTCATTTTAATACTAAAGTCAAACGAAGAACCTTCCAAGTTGGGGACCTTGTTCTAAAAAGAATCATGGCAGGAACTGGAGTATTTGGACCCAAGTTGGAAGGACTGTATATGATAAGCCAAAAATTCTTAGATGGAACATTCGAGCTGAAGACGACGGATGTGATCCAACTTCTAAGAGCTAGGAATAGCATACATCTCTGTCATTACTTCATTTAATAGTTCTTTTGTTTTGCAAGTCGTAAAAATCATGCATTGTAAATACCATGCAACATTGTTATAAGTTTTGTACATATTGATGAAAGAAATTGCTTTACTTTGCCTAAATCGTACATTTACAAATTCTTGTTTATAGGTTGCTAAAAATATGATTTTGATTACAGGTCCCCTTAAAGAGCGTTGACGCATCTATGACCTAGTAAAGCCTGGTGAGCATTACAGCACATCCCGATTGGGATAGCTCAAACGACCCTTTGCTCAATGCTTAAAACATCATTCGTAACAAATACGAAGGCGTGGAGCACAATATTGCAAACAAGGGACACCAGGAGTTGAGCGGTCAAATGACACGATGTTCAAACTACAAATGAAATTGTGAGTTTCACCGAAGGGGCACCTTCATAATTGCAAGGTCCAGGACCTTAGTTCTAACAAATTACGGTAAAACCCGATAAATGAACTAGCGTCCATCCTGCGAAAAGATGCAATGATAAACCAAAGACCTCCCTGAGGGGCACCCAGTTATCGTCAGTGCCATTATTACTTGGCCTGATTGCGACAAACACTGGGCCTTTGAACTAAAGACCTCCCCGAGTGACACCCAGTCGATAGTCAGTGCCATTAATACATGGCCCGATTACGACAAACCCTGGGATTCAAAAGACCTCTTCGGGGGCGTCCAATCAAATGCTGGATCTTCCAAATCCAGTTACTGACGGATTCAAAAGACCCCCACGGGGACATCCGACTATAAGACGGGTCTTCCAAATTTTTTTAGTGACGGACCCAAAGACTTTTTCGAAGGCGCCCTACAAATTCTACAAATGGCCGAATCATTCAGCCACAACGAATAACGGGTTTACAAAAGACCTCTATGAAGGCATGAAAAACCAAGACCTCTCCTGTGGCACATGTCCAAATCTAATCTTCGAGGGGCCTGGACTTCCAGGTTAGAGAGAAACATGATTGAACATGATAAAATACAAGACCTCTCAAGCAGGGGCACAGTAACAAAGATTCCTCTCCACTAAAACGTATGAGCTTGATCGGCTAGACCAGAATCCTTTGGGTCATAGGCAAGCCAAGGAATTTTGGAAAGAGATGGAGAAAACACATGGCCAGGAGGTTCCAAATATGATCGATCACAAATATCATGCTTAACCTTTAAAGTTCGTGATGAATTTTGGTATGGGGGAATTACCACTGGATTAAGGAAATTCAATAATGCTCACTTAAACGTACCATAAGGTCGTCACAACTTCAAAGTTGAGCATATAAGGATCACTTTGAGAAACAAAGTTGAACCTTGAAATGGCTAGGGCAAACTCGAAAACTTCGATACTGTGGTAAGCACAAAGGTGATTGTTCACGGAAATAAGTCTCAAAACTGCCCCAGCCGGAATCAAGGAAATTCAGTAAAATTGGTTAAGTAACTCCAACTAATAATGGTTCATGGCTACAATCGAATATCCTTTTTTTTAAAAAAAGGGTCATTTTAATACCAAACATTGCAATAACAAATGACTTGTATCATAAAATTTGTGTTGTGAGCATGAAAAATGTTAGATCAAAATTTGGACCTAACACCCAAATCATTCTAATTCTTAAAGAATTTTAATTGCAGAATAAGGAAAAAGTAGAAAACACACAGAATTTATAGTGGTTCGGCGTTAACGAGCCTACGTCCACTTTATATGTTGTCGATTATACTTTGAATGCTAGTACAATCAATTATCTCTCTCAAACTCACTCTTACAATTGTGATTCCTCTCAGTAATCTCGTAGTCAAGCTGACAAGAAATGGTGGTATAACAATAATGGCGGAATCAGTGCTCAATATTGCCAAAAGATCCTGAAAAATGCCAAGCTCTGGGCTATTTATAGCTGATTTTGTCAGGCGGATCGCGGTCACACGTGGCACGAATCCCGAGAATATCGGATCGCATCGCAGCCGATGAAGAATTAGTCAAATTAGCCGTTGTGGACAGGTGTCGCGATCCCCTTGAATATCGGATCGAGCAAAGGGGGAGAAACAGTCAAAATGACAGTTGGGGACACGTATCGTTGGATCCGTGAGTCTCGGATCGCCGAAGACTAGCTCGTGCTTGAACGGGTCAGAGGCTTCATTGTGCATCAGGAGATCGGATCGGTCTGTACTGGGCAGTAGTGTATGTACGGATCGAGTCGCATAGAAGTGGTCGTATCGCTGATGCAATGGGGGCGATCCGACGAGTGCGATCCGATGAGGGGCGATCCGCTGGTTCGATCCGTTCCTTCATGTACCTAGGGAACGTAGTTTCATACTTTCTTCTTGTAAGTGAACCTGGGTGGCTTGGTCAAAAAGCTAGCCAACATTTTGCCCCCTCGAAGTATGTTTTATCGATGATGGAACATGCTTCGAAACTATAAAAACGTCTCTTCATAAAGAGATGCAAATCAGTGGACAATTCTTTTTCTGGGATCTTTCAGAGTCTTCATCATCGAATCTGTCAGGTGCATCTTTGAATTTTCATTTCTGTCGGTCATTTATCGGTTCGGATCGCATGCGCGAGTCGCGGTCCGTTAGCGAGTCATTCGCCTTGTCCTTTGGTGAGCACTTGGGCCTCTTCACGGAACGGAACGAGGTGGGCTTCTCTTCGAGACGTGGTGGGCTTTTGGTTCGCGGCCCGTCTATTTTCACGGATCGAATAAGACAAAAAAGGGGAGACAAACGGTCGCCCTTTTGCCTATATAAATCGACCCTCACCTTCATTCTCCTCTTCTTCTTTCTTTGTTCACAGCCACCGCCAATTTTTTCTGAGAGAAAACCTTAACTTTGATTTTCGAATTTCCAACCAATCTCAAACTTTAAAAAGGTAATTAAACTGCTTTTCTTTAGTTTCTAGCTTGTTCGCACTGATTCAAAGAGGGGAGACAGCGGAAATTCGTAGGATTCGACGACAGTGAACGCGAGAATGCCTGGTGCGAAGAGGAGAGTTGGGGAAGAAGAAGGAAGGGATGACCAAGTCGGTTCATGGAAAGTTGATTTGGCTAGTGGATCGGATCGCGGAAATGGCGAAGCTACGATTCGTGGGGAACTAGGCGTAAGTGTCGGATCGCGGAGATACCGGAGCTTCGGATCGTGGAGGGTGGGGGGCGATACGGATCGCCAAGATACCATCGCGATCCGTTCAGGATGAATTGGTGCGCCTCACGATTCGAAGCTTTTTCATGACCTAATACCCTTTCGCGTATCGAGTCCTTCACCACGATCCGTCCACATGTTGCGATCCGAACCTGTCCTGCGATCCGACTGACGAACGATCGGATGCACATGCTGACTAAATAATATGATGCAACTCTAACAAATTGATGAACAGTTAGGTTAGAGCCCTTGAGACGAACATTCCAGATCGAACAAATGCATAATCTATCAACCAAACGATGACCAATGTCTGGATGATTTTATTGACCCTTGTACTTTTCTTTAATGCATGCACAAGCACACACACCATCACTTGCACACACGGGGGATGGGTAGTTTTAATCTCATTTCTCATGTTTTCTCGCCTAACAGTAATGTCAGATAATCATTCCTCTTCAAGATCCGTTACAGAAGCGGAGTCCGAGGTTCCTGAGCAATACAACCCCGAGGTCCCTCCAATTAACCCAGGGGGTGAAGATTCTGGATCCGAATACGTGGCAACGGAATCAGATCCATCTGAAAGTACTTCACTTAGTGAAGAGTCTGAAGCAGACAGGCGAGCTCCCGACGAGATTCCTGGCGCGCTCGGGATAGAGAAATTTTCTGATTCTTTAGCATCTAAACTCGATGATATAAAGCTTAAAATAATTTGCCAGAGACATGGGATCCCTTGGGATGATGTGAGGACACCCGTTAGCGAAGATAGACCCCACTTAGCTCCGGAAGGGTATATGGCAGTCAGCCGAACCATGTGCTTGGTAGGGGCTATTCCTCTGTTTCCTCCAATCGTCATCGAGACCTTAAAACGACTGGGTATCGCTCCGATGCAGCTTCATCCTAATGCTTACGCGTCTCTATACACCCTATATATTCCATACGCGGAGATCCTGCATACCAAACTCACAATTAGAGATTTAACATTCTTTTATCTTTTCAAGCATCGCTCCTCGGCAACCCCAAATTTCTCTTTCTTTGAATCGGTGGCGAATAGGATGGTTCTGTATGACGGATATAGCAATATAGGGGATCCCAAGTCTGATTGGTTCTATATAAAGAAACAGGCCGGGTGCTCAAGAAGATGGCTTAAATCAAGTAAACTTTAATCTTTCAATTGAATATCTTGCTTAAGAAACCGAAGCATTAACATCCCCCTTTTTTTGTTTTAAGCAGATCACGTCTTCCCCAAGACAGAAGGCCCGTTATACAATAATCGATTGTCTATTCTTCTTCAAAGCAGATCCGATTTTCTAAGGATCAAGAAGTGCATCACTGACGAGAATCTTCATAAGCATCGCCTTCTGGATATAATATTTGGACTTGGTGCTGGCGGCAAACCCTACAAATACGTGCCCCCAACGGAGGGAGAGGGAACATCTCGGGCAGCAGAAACAACTAACTTCCGTAAGAGTCCTTCTCCGATAATCATCCAGGATGACGAGGACCTGAACATATATAGAGGAGATGAGGCTCATGGTGACAAGCCTAAGGAAATCCCAGTCTCTCCGCGGGGTTTCCCCTCCAGGGCTTCTCTTCCGATCGAACCTGCTGCTCCCGATAATTTGACAGATGAACAGCTATTTAAAGAGCTGAGCAAAATTCCTCTGCCCGATGATGTATACACAGAGGGGGACTTTGAAGGGGAGCCATTCTTCCCTGCTTCTGAGGAGACCACCATTCCAATTAGAGGACAAGAAACTACTCAGATGAGCCTGACTTCAGGCCCGGGTCCATTAGGGGGAATTATATGGGATGCACAAATCACACACACTGCCTGACCCCGCACTTTTATATCAACAGTATTCAAGGTTTTAATATGCTCTTTTCTCCTTTGCAGGAAAGATGTCTCGCAGGCGGTCTTATTCTTATCGTTCTCTTCGTGAGGGCACACCCAGTCTCCATCCGAGTACGGAGCGCTCTCGCGGCCTTTCTCACAAGCCGACTTCTTTGCAACCCCGGTCTCCACCGAAATCGACATCTGGCAAGCTTCCCAGTTATCCGGTAGCTCCTGCAGGGGAAAACAACTTCCTAAAGAGTTAACTCCTCCAAAGAGTGCACCTTCCCACAGCAGATCGTCAAAAAGACATTACGAGCCTAAGGATAAAAGCAAGGATCCAATCAAAGATTCTGAAAAAGAGAGGAGTGACATTGTCCCTTCCAGCCAGCCAGAGTTGGCTGCCCCCGGGTCACGGGATTACATCCATGGTCCCGAGACTCAAGGTAGGCTGGAAAAGTTGCGGGAACAATTCCCCAACATCTTCTTCGAAAGGATGACGTTTGTTCCAACCTTGGAGCCAGTCCCTAGGAACTGGGATAATGAAGTTGTCGGGCACATTCGCCATGTAGCCAGGCAGTATGAGATGATGAAGAAACACGCGGTTAATCTTTCAGAAGTCATTCGAACGCTTGAAATGGAAGCACATAGATCTAAAGTGAAAATTGATAACAACGAAAGGGCCAGGACAAAGATGGAGAAGGACTTGGAAGATGCTCAATCCCAACTCGCCTTAGCGCGGAGTGATGCTGAAAATTATAAGATCGAATTGGAGAATGCTAAGAAGCGCTTTCATTCGGAACTTGACTCAAATAGCCAAGAGAAGATGGCCTTAAAGAAGGAGGTAGAAGATCTTAAAATGGCCAACATTGAGTTGAAGACAGCACAAGGCCATTTTGAAGCTGAGAGAGCTGCCTGGGAGGCAGAAAAAGCAAGTTTGAGAGAAAGTTTAGCTTTGGCTGAAGCGGAAAAGGTGATTTTGAATGATCAAGTCGTGGATGCGGAGAGACGGGCGGCTCTCGCCGAAAAGAATGTTGAAAGTGCCATTGAAATGGCTACTGCTTCCAACAATAAGCTCCTCGAGAGAGAAAAGGATGTCGAAGGGTTTGAAGAGATGATCTTTGACTTCCTGGGCCAAGTCCTCAAAACCCGCAACATCTCGTGGATCCCGGACTACCATGTTACTTTAGCCAATTTATGGGATGCCATCGTTGAGGGTGAGAAGCAGAAATTGGGAGTCGAAGAAATTGATGAAGATGAGCTGATGAAGACCATCCTCAGGGATAAAGAGCCTGAGGATCTGGCAGAGGGTCGTCGTCTAATTCAAGCGGAAATGGAAAAGGAGAGGGTCCTGGCTAAGGGCAAAAGCAAGGCTGACGAAGGTTCGAGCTCAGCTGTGGAGCCCAAGACCTCCGGAGTTGAGGAATACCATCCTGACGATCCATTAATCCCTTTGGGCCTAACTCCTGTGGTTGTTGGAGCTCCTGCAGCTAGCCTAGATGGAGGATCTGCGGAAGGTATCTCCCTTTTTTCCCCACAATTTGTTAAAGCAATTATGAATTGTCGTCGTCTGGTAGAGCAACCAATTGAATTAGTAACATGTGTCCCCCATAATACAGGTGGTGAGCCCGTCGACCAGGATGTTGAGCAAAGGAAAGAGGCAGAGAAGGTTGTCGTCTCGCCAGGTGCCGGTGTTGATATACCGAAGCAGGCTGAGGGTACAACAGCAAAGAAAGGCGTCCTGGCACCCAGTGCTGATGTTCCCAAGGATGATGAAACCATCGAGGCCTTGAAAGATATGGATGGGCGCCATGTAGAGGATGAGGAGGATATCATTAGCGCCAAAGAAACCGAAGACGATGACGACGAAACTTTGGCCAACAGAAAAGCTAGGCAGGAAAAGGAGATGGCTTTGAAGAAAGTGGGACAAGAGCCTTTGAACATAGTCCCTATCGCGGAGTTTGATCCCAAAACTGGGATGGTTTTGAAACTCCAGCCCAAATCCATCAGCAGACAACTTGATTTTGCGAATCCTGATGATTTCCCAGCTTCCCTTACTGATAAAAGGAAGAGAAAGGAGGCGGAAGAGGAATCTTCTGAAGAGTCGGACGTTCCTCTCATAGACAAGAGGAAGAGAAAGAAAGGTGATCGATCCGACGCTGACAAGGCGAAGCTAGAGAAACAGAAGCAGGAGAAGCGGTCAAAGCGTAAATAGGATATTGTCGCTTGTTTATATTTTGTCTTTAGATTTCCCGCTGGCCAGGAAATGTAATTACGGGACTGGCCCACTTTTTGCTTTCTAGGTTGTTTTTCACTTTGTAGGCTTGTAGTATATAAATAAAAGTTTATCTCTTTTTGCACCATTGTGTACCTGTATTCAATAAACTTTTCATGCTTAGTCACAGACCATCTAATTATAACTACAAATCAGTCAAGCAACGGAAAGAAAAATTTAACAATTTCAGTGCTGCATCGAAGTTCATGTATATATGTATATATGTATATGTGCCCCCAATCAATCGTTAACATAGCGCCTAACTAGGGCTTTTTAAGGATTGATTAGCATTGTCGGCACGTTGCCCCCTATTTCTGAATATGGGGGACTTAGAGAATTTAGCAAGATAATTGTCCTTATGGTGCTGAGTTTCTGGCACCTTTCTCAGTGCTTAACCATAGACTCCTTTATACTCTCTCGGCGGCCGCCGAGGTTAGAGTTTGAATTCAGTAGTTCAGTTGGTCCCCGTTCCTTCAGCGGGGAAGAAGTTCTTTCTCTGCATTCAATCGGAGACGCTTTTATACTCTCTCTCTCTCTGGAGAGTTAGAGTTCGAGCTCAGCAATTCAATCACTCCCCGATCCTTCAGCGGGGAAGGAGCTCTTTCTCAGCGCTCAATCGGAGGCGCTTTTATACTCTCTCTCTCTCTGGAGAGTTAGAGTTCGAGCTCAGCAATTCAATCGATCCCCGATCCTTCAGCGGGGAAGGAGCTCTTTCTCAGCGCTCAATCGGAGACGCTTTTATACTCTCTCTCTCTCTCTCTCTGGAGAGTTAGAGTTCGAGCTCAGCAATTCAATCGCTCCCCGATCCTTCAGCGGGGAAGGAGCTCTTTCTCAGCGCTCAATCGGAGACGCTTTTATACTCTCTCTCTCTCTGGAGAGTTAGAGTTCGAGCTCAGCAATTCAATCGCTCCCCGATCCTTCAACGGGGAAGGAGCTCTTTCTCAGCGCTCAATCGGAGACACTTTTATACTCTCCTGGCAGTTGCCGAGGTTAGAGTTCCATCACGGTGGTTTCGATCATGGTACATCGCCATGACCTACGGACATCGCCCTCATGTCCGTTATCCTCAGAATTTTGACTGGTGATTACATTCCATTCTGATGGATGGCACCTATAATTATATGCTTCTGGGATCGTTGCATGATTCATAGCAACTTCCATAAAAATAGAAAGACAGATAAATAATGCAATAAAGGTAAACAACACACAATATTTTTATAGTGGTTCGGTCGAATCATGACCTACGTCCACTTTATAATTTTTTGCTTTAAGGAATCAGACTATTCTAGGCAAGTCGTGCCTTGTACATGGTTCTCAACAAAGCAAAAGAACAAATTTGAAATTTTTATGTTAAGTATGGCCGTAAATGTTGGGCATTCCACACTCTGGGGATTTCCTTTCCATCTACGGTTGCCAGCTTGAAGGTTCCATTATCAAGCTTGCTCAGAATGGAGTACGGTCCTTCCCACTTCGCACCCATATGAGTTGGGGGTGGAAAGACACGCTTCAGAACCAAGTCTCCGGGTTCCAAGGTTCGAGATCGAACCTTTTTGTTGTAATATCGAGCGACCTGTTGTTTGCATCTCAAGGTACGCAGATCTGCTTCATCCCTCTTTTCTTCGATCATATCCAGGGATTCAAGGAGCAATTCGTTATTAGTCATCGGATCGTAATAAGTCACTCAGTGAGGAGGTACTTTTATCTCAACCGGGATGACTGCTTCTGCTCCAAAAGCAAGGGAGAAGGGGGTATGCCCTGTTGCCGATTTATACGTTGTCCTGTAGGCCCATAGTGCCAAGGGTAATTCATCAGCCCACATGGCTCTGGCCCGCTTCAGTCTTCTTTTCAGAATGGACTTAATCACTTTATTCGCCTCTTCGACTTGCCCGTTCGATTGCGGGTGCGCCACAGAGGTGTATCGTTTCTCAATGTGGTATTTCTGGCAGAAGTTTCTGAATTCAGTGTTATCGAACTGAGTTCCATTATCAGTTATAACAATCTTTGGAATTCCAAATCGGCAGATGATGTTTCTAACGACAAAATTGATCACTCGTTTGGTTGTGATTGTAGTCAGTGGTTCGGCCTCGACCCACTTAGTGAAATAATCTACGGCTACAATAACGAACTTCGCTCCGCCCTAGCTATGGGGAGACTTCCGATAATATCAATTCCCCACATAGCGAAAGGCCATGGGCTCGTCATTTTTTTAACTGATTAGGAGGTGCTCTAGGTATCTTTGAAAATCTCTGGCATGCATCACACCGTCGTGCTTATTCCGCCGCATCCTTGTTTATGGTAGGCCAGAAATAACCATGCCGCAGCAACTTTTTCGCCAATGTTTGCCCTCCAGTGTGATCGCCGCATTCACCTTCGTGTACCTCCTGCAGCACACGCTTGATGCCATCATGAGCTATACACCAAAGAAGGGGCATCGAAAATCCTTGTCTGTAAAGAACTCCGCCTTGCAGAACGTATCGGGCAGCTTTACGAATTACTTTACGCCTCTCGCTTTTCTTGATCGGAAGCGCTCCATTCATCAAGAAATTCTTTAGAGGGGTCATCCATGACACCCTTTCTGGTTCCGTCTCTAGTATTGGATCGATTTCCATTTGATCTATACTGGGAGACCGAAGTACTTCAACGGGGGCTAGCCCGGTCTCTTCAGGATCGTCGGAACTAGCCATCTTTGCCAACCTATCCGCCTTTTGATTCTCTGACCGCGGAATGTGAGATATGCTGTAGTGATCAAAGTCGTTCAGCAACTCTTTCACTTTCTTCAAGTATAAAATCAATCTTGCACTTTTGGCTCGGAATTTTCCAGTAACCTGGTTCACAACTAACTTGGAGTCGCAAAAGATGTCCAGCTTTGTGACTTCTAACTCTTTTGCGATCCTTAGTCCGGCTATCAGGGCTTCATATTCGGAGTCGTTGTTAGTGGCGTGAAACTCCATCCGGATAGCATAGGATATCAATCGTTTCTCGAGAGTTTCAAGCACTATTCCAGCACCGGATCTCTTGTCATTCCTAGCGCCATCAGTATACAATCTCTAGGCACTGGGATCGAGAAGTAATTTTGAGGGGTCAACTTCTTCGTTTGCTATATCCTCCTCCGGGACGGTAAACTCTGCTATGAAGTCGGCTATCACTTGCCCCCGAATTGACCGTCGGGGCTGAAAGTTCAGATCAAATTAATTGACTTAACTCAATGTTCCATTTGAGTAATCTTCCATACGCCTCTGGTCTCTGTAGAACTTGCTTGAGTGGATGATCAGTGTATACGGTAATGGGATGCGCTTGAAAATAATGTCGAAGCTTTCTAGAGGCGATCAGCAAACCATACGCCAACTTTTCTATCCTTGGATAATTACGCTCTGCTGCCGTCAATTTTTTGCTCACGTAATACACAGGTCTTTGGACCTTATCTTCTTCTCTTACCAACGCTGAGCTGATCGCTTGGGACGACACTGCCAAGTACACGAATAAGTCCTCGTGATCCATCGGCTTAGATAATATCGGAGGTTTCTCCAGGTGTCTCAGCAAGTTCTGAAATGCTTCTACGCAGTCGGGCGTCCATTTGAAGTGGCGTTTTCCTCGCTTTATCAATTCGAAAAATGGGATGCATTTGTCCGTAGCCCTGGAGATAAATCTGCTTAGTGCGGCTACTTTCCCTGCAAGGCTTTGCACATCCTTAATTTGCCTAGGTTCCTGAATGTCTCTGATTGCCGCGATCTGGTCTGGATTAATCTCAATCCCATGAGAACTGACGATGAACCCCAAGAATTTTCCGGAGGCGACACCGAATGAACATTTTGTTGGGTTGAGTTTCATCCCGTACTTTCGAAGAATGCCAAACATCTCTGCCAAGTCCGTAGTGTGATTGGAGGATTGTTTGGACTTAACCAACATGTCGTCAACGTATACCTCCATTGTTTTCCCAATCTGGTTATAGAACATTCTGTTCACTAACCGTTGATATGTAGCGCCTGCGTTCTTCAAGCCAAAGGGCATTACTACATAGCAATATAATCCCAGATCCGTAATAAAACTAGTGTGTTCTTGATCTGGAACATGCATTGGAATCTGGTTATATCCTGAATAAGCATCCATAAAGGATAGGAGTTCATGACCCGTCGTTGAGTCCACCAACTGATCGATCCCGGGTAACGAAAAGCTGTCTTTCGGGCAGGCTTTATTCAAATCCGAGAAATCGATACACGTTCGCCACTTCCCGTTGGCCTTCTTTACCAGGAATGGATTTGAAATCCAGTCCAGGTAGATTGAGTCTCTGATAAATCCATTACTTTTTAGCTTTCCAACTTCTTCTTTCAAGGCAGCGGACCTCTCTGGGCCCAGCATTCGCCTTTTTTGTTTTACCGGAGGATGTTTAGGGTTAATGCTTAATGAATGGCTCATGATTGATGGAGATATCCCGCACATGTCTGCGTGGGTCCAAGCAAATACATCCAAGTTATTTTTTAAGAAATTCGTCAGTTCTTTAGCGAGATTCGGATTTAACTGGGATTCGATCTTAAGGACCTTCTCTGGGTCACTATCATCGATCGGTACATCCACAGTTGTCTTGTTGGGAGTCGCCATTCTGCCCCCAGGTTCTTGGTCCTCTCTGGGATCTATATCCTCGGGCAACTCTCTGGGCGACTCTCCTACGGTTATCCTCTTTAGTTGCTATAAGGTCTCCGCCCTTGTAGGGGGAGAAGCGCTCTTGGTTTCTATGTCCCCTCCATTGCGGAGTAGCTTTAGCTCTGCAACATAACACGCTCGTGCGGCAACCTGATCTCCTCTGACAATACCAACACCAGCTTCCGTAGGAAATTTCAATAATAAGCACCTGGGGGCTATACAGGCTCTAAACTTTGCGAGGGCCGGTCGGCCCAGGAAGGCATTGTAGGGTGATTCAACATCCTGAACCACGAAGGGAAGGATTCTCACTCTTTGGCGTTCTCCTTCCCCGAGCGTAACTGGTAACTCTACATAACCCATCGGAGCGGTGGATGCTCCGTTAAATCCACGGATCCATCCCTGACTGGGCTTCAAGTCTTTTATCTCGAGGTTCATCTGATCGAATGTCCTTTTGAAAAGAATATTGACAGAACTCCCGTTATCCACCAAAACTTTATGAATAGTGTCCAGGCCAATAGGTACTGTGATTACAAATGGATCTTCAGTCGGAGCATGGACTCCAATGCTTTCTCGTTCGCGGAAAACGACATCGTCGGACATCATCTTTTGTTGCTTTATCGGGACGTTGACCTCGGGGTTGCTACACTCCCCTACCTCGAGGTGTTGCTTGGCTGCATTGACATACTGATCCAACGCCTTGGAACAGTGTCCGGCGAGATAAAGCCCTCCGATCACGGTATTGATAACAATGTCCTTTCCCTTTTGCTGGGTAGTTGGCCTGACAGCAGGTTGATTCTGGTTCTGATTTGGGGCCTGTACGGCTTGCCCCCTGTCTCTGGGCGTTACTCTGTATTCATCTAATTTTCCTTCTCGAAGAAGCCTCTCGACTACATCTCTTAGGTGACGACATTCATTTGTCGAATGGCCATGAATCTGATGAAAGAGACAAAACTTCCCCGTTTCGCGTTCTTTCTCCGTCGACTCTCTGGGAGGTGGCCTCTTATTTGGAGGATATTATACGAATCCATGAAGATATTTTCCAAAGTATCGTTTATTGGCGTATAATTCTCAAAAGCTCTGGGACGAGTCCTTCTCTGGGAGTCGTTCCCTCGATTCCTCTTCCGGTTGTTGCCATTACTGTTATTATCATTATTCCCTGACTGACGACCACCCTGTTTCCGATTTCCGACATTAACTTCGACCTTCCCCGAGCTGTCTCTTGTCTGCTTAATGGCGACATTGCTCTGGATTTCCTCCTTATCGGCTGTTTTTGCCTTTCGGTTAGCATATACTTCTTCCCGGTGTAAATGTACGTTAGCTTTTTCGTAGAATAACTCTCTAGTATGGGGCGGCTTGCCGGCCAGGTATCTCCCAAATTCAGTGTCTTTATCTACTCCATCAATCAGAGCTGCGACAACGGTTGGCTCATGAGGATCTTTAACTTCAGTAGCGACCATTGAAACGGTCTAGGTACACCCTCAAACTCTCGCCTAGTCGTTGCTTGATAAGGAACAAGTCAATCACACTCTTTGTCTTTTGTGCGTAGATGCGGAACTGTTCCACGAACCTTTCACTCAACTCCCTGAAGCTGGAAATTGGTCTTGCTGGTAAGCGAGTAAACCATAACAATGCTACATCCTCCAAGAATATGGGAAATTCTTTGCACTTGACAGCGTCAGAAGCTGCGGCAGCGGTCATTGACCAAGAATATCTCATCAAATGCTGGACGGGATCAGATCTACCCGCGTAACAGTTCATCTGTGGCATGTTGAAACGCCTCGGGAAAGTCGCATCTAAAATATCATCAGTGAAAGGGGTATGACTGCGGTCAATTCCCCAATCTTCATTGCGTTGTCCACGGCTATCTACCAGAATTTGATGGATCATAGCTGCAACATTTGCACTGGTCAGCGGAGGTTCGGGGTCAGTGCTTCTTGCTCGGTGGGGTTCTCTAATCTCTCTTCCGGGAGCAGTCACAAAATCCGGGGCTCGGATTGGGCTTTGTTGCCCCCTATTACCATGAGCATTTGCACGGCGACGGGGCTGAGGCAGTCTGTTCTGTACAGGGCTATCCTTATCTCGAGCTCTGGGAGTTGCGGCGTGATCTTTACGGTTTGAGGGCCCTACACCCAGTGCCTCTTCTTCCTGTGACGGCAGGGTTCCAAATCGAAGCTGCTCTATATTTTCGGGTCTCTCATATGGTCGTCGCGGAGGTCTCGGTGATTCCTCTGACGAAGAAGAGTATCCTGGGGTGAGCGGACGAACTGGTGGCGTCCTTTGCCTTGCAAGATCATTAAGCCTTCTATCCATAGCGGTCAAATTTTGTCGCAAAACGGAGCTTTCTTGCCTTTGAGCAGCCAATTCATCAAACAGTCTCTCCCACATTTCGGAAAAGCGAGAGAGATCCCCCTCAGTAACAGGAGCAGAAGGGTCAATACTGATCATCATCACTTTCTCTTATGCGCAAAGAGCTTGAGCCAGGTCGAGCGGAGGGGCCAGGACGGTTGGAACGAGCCATAGGCTCCTTTCCAAGTCTAGTTGTAGTCTGATTATCAATTCGGATCACTGTGGATCGAGGATTAGTCAAATTAGCCGTTGTGGACAGGTGTCGCGATCCCCTTGAATATCGGATCGAGCAAAGGGGGAGAATCAGTCAAAATGACAGTTGGGGACATGTGTCGCTGGATCCGTGAGTCTCGGATCGCCGAAGACTAGCTCGTGCTTGAACGGGTCATAGGCTTCGTCGTGCATCAGGAGATCAGATCGGTCTGTACTGGGCAGTAGTGTATGTACGGATCGAGTCGCATAGAAGTGGTCGTATCGCTGATGCAATGGGGGCGATCCGATGAGGTGCGATCCGATGAGGGGCGATCCACTGGTTCGATCCGTTCCTTCATGTACCTAGGGAACGTAGTTTCATACTTTCTTCTTGTGAGTGAACCTGGGTGGCTTGGTCAAAAAGCTAGCCAACAAAAATAAAACAAGTGTGGAATGCAAAGAAACAAAGTATGACAAAGCTAAAAGCAAAAGCTTAAGTACAACAAACAGAACACATTTCCATCACAACAACACAAAGGAAAGTCACAAGTCTAATACAGAAGTTTCAGACGTAGAGTAACATAAAACAGTAAGCGGGGACCGACACCCTCATATACAACCGATCTGAATAAAACATATAAAAGTGAATAGTCGAGAAGCAAAATAAACTGGTTCTGAGCACTACTTCTTCTTATCACTTGATCTTAGAGTTGGTTGGTTGAGAGGAGGAGGAGGAGGAGTCTCTACCACACCACTTGGGTGTTCCTAAGAAGACAAAGTAATAGCTTTCGTATTCTGAATAGCACGCGTCTTCCTCTTACGCCTTGTAGATGATGAGGACTTGGCGGCTTTCTTTCCCTTATCTTAGCAGCACCTTGTGGGCTTTCATTTGTTTCTGTGGCCTCGGGTTGTGACAACAAGGAATTTCGCTCGATCCGAATCAGTCGCTAAACCGACCCAGACCGTTCGAAACGACGAATTGTTTTGAGAACACGACAAAATAGAACGCAGACGGGAGAACATTTCATTGTATATTACAACAATTCCATCAGATTACAAGAATATACAGAGTATAAATAAATATTATAGTTCATAAAATATCAGAGATTACAATAAATTACATAGCAGTGGAAAATAATACAATACACAACTAGAAGAGATATACGGATACAAAGCTTTCCGGATATCGTTCCAGCTGTAAACCAGGATCCTGTGAATATAAATCTGCAAAACCAAAACTACTAGCTTCCCGTGTCGAAATAAGGGCACCCAGAGTTTAGGTTAAAACAATAAACTTTAGGTCAGTCATGGGACTGGTATGAGAACTAAAACAGTTATTAATCTTTATTTTTAAAGTTAAGTAAATCAAGGGACCACGCCGTATAACACGGAACGGGTTTCCTCCCAAGAACACCAGTGCATCAAACAAACAGCGCAATGCTAAATAAAGAAGAATGAAGCTATTATAAGACCCAGTTCCCATCACACAATGCAACGCAAGCCGGATGATAGGGTTTTTACCTTATAATTGCCAAGAATGCTTGATACGTTTAAAACAAATCATTTGATACTATTATAAGTGCATAGTGTATAAAACAACTTCAAATCATAAGTATCACTCATAGGCGACATGAGCGTCCCATGCCACTATGTCGCCATATATAGGTTTACAAATAAAACCGCAAAGTCACGTATTTGGAAATTGGATTTCCATCTATGAACCGAGGCAAAAGAAAGTCCTCAACCGATTCGAGACAATCTAGCCCATGGCTCAGGATCAGAGCTCGAGTGACCCTTGGATTATCAGGGCCGGTCCACCGATGTGGATAAAAATTCCTGAACACTGCGTTTCCCCGCCCTTTGGGGCGTAAGTGAGCCAACAAATGACTCCATCGGACCCGGATCGTCCGATCATACCGAGGCGCCTCGCAACAGCAACAACCACATAATTCAAACTCGTCAGGGCGTGTAAAACCACTGACGCCACTTTTTAGCTAGAAGGAAACGCATGCCCTCCCTGAGGTCCGTCTCCCGTTATTGGTTCATACCGGGTGTGAAACTCGCGAAGTAAACGCTACACAAAGCTACGCCACAAAGGCCGTGCTTCGATCATCAACTACAAGACTTTGCTTTTCAACAGAAGCCTTGATCATTTGCCACTTAGGCATGCCACACAGGCAATTCACTCTATGCATTTGGTATCCATCAGTATATAACCCCTGAGCTCGTATGTCTCAGAGAAGGGCGTTAAGCAAGAGAATAAATTCTCCGCCGCCAAACAGATATATATTTAATAGAAATCAATCACACAGACTAAAATCCAATGTCAGACACACAGTCCATTTACAAGTCCGTTCTGGGTCTGAACGAAACCGGAGGCACCTAGTACCCCGCATATCCATCGATCTCCAAGTACGTCTAGACGATCACCAACTGTTTCCATCTTCTTGGGTGTACAGCCCAATCAAGATCATCAGTAATTATCCAAACGACGTGAAGACCTCCGGTCTTCAACCACCGTCTTCATCTTCGACACCACGTCGAATCAGTTATTCAGAATGGGATAAACCCGGTCTTTCTGAACAACTCGCGTATATATATAATAAACAAGTGTTACACAAACACAACATACGCTTCATTCCAATTCAGAATATTCTTTTATTCAAATATTCTTATATTTTGGGAAAGGTTCCCATTAATTTTATCAAAGATAAATTCTTTAAATTTATTCTTTAATCTCCTTTTTGAATATCAATTCAAACTAGTCGGGATTAGCGAATCACATCGAAGTAATCATTTATTTTATTTCCCAATCCCAACCTATTCATCCCATGAAGTAAAACTGGTTATACTTCATATCTAACACCACAATGTTATCAGTAAATTCAATTACCATTTCACGTTCAAATCTAATTAAAGATTTAACTATCGCCTGGAGCAAAACTGGTGATACTCCATTCTCGATCTTTTCAATCTAATTAAAGATTCATTAAAACTCCACTTAGTTTTAATCTTTAACTGGGTTAAAGAATCAGTGTCATTTTAAAACACGGTTCACGATAAACCCAAAATCACATTCCATTAATTATCGGGTTAAAGAACAAGTGTTATTTAAAACACTGTTCACGATAAACCCAGAAATCAATATCAATTCAATTCCAATTAAATATTATTTAATTGGTACACTTCATTAAATCTAAATAAAAAGACTTAATCTTTTCTCAACTGGGCTTAAGAACAGTGTTAATGAAGACACCATTCACGACAAACCCAAATCACATTTGATATTAAATACAAGGCTCTGAATAGAAAATATATCGGCTTATATTTAATATCAAATTCTACGACCAACAAATATTGTATTGGAAATAACGATATAAATATATCTTTCAAATTTCCATAACAATATCTGTATAATCACGAAATCCAACATCGAAATAATCCAAAGACAATTTCGATTCAAATCCATTCCAATTCAGTTATTGGAAATTCTGGTTACTTTAAAACCCTTTTCAAATCCAATTTATTTATTTAAAAATAAATAGAATTTTAATTCTAGTTCAAAACTAGTTCATTTCGATAAAAATCTATTTTTATCTTTTCAAATATGGAGTTTTTCATCCCAATTCTTCCCAAATCATTTCTTATGATTTTACACAAATTATTGATATTTTTAATAATTTTATCAAGGCCCGTACAGTCGATTTCCATCAATGGCTATCGAACTGCACTTACAGCGATCTTTTCCAAATTTGATTTGGACATAATTCCAAATCCAACCGTTAGATTTCTAATTTCTAATGTTCGTTCGAAAACTCTTTTCGATACGAACCCAACGGTTCCGGTTTTAGGAGAATCCGACGGTCGGTTCTCCCGCGATATCCGTTCGAAGTCAATGGTCGAAATTCGCGAATTGCCGCGGCGCGACGCGTTCTATTCAGGCCATTATATTATATATATAATATATACTTCACCGATTTCAATTCAAAACGTACTTTATAAATCATTTTAAATTCATTTTCAAAATGGTTTCAACTTCATATTCAATTTCAAATCAAAATTGAATATTCCAATATAAATTCGTTTTAAATTCATTTCAAATCGATTTCAATTCAAATTGATTTCTAATTCAATTTCAGTTCGTCTTCAATTCGATTCAATTTCAATTCGAATTCATTTATTTTCAATTTCAATTCGAATTCATTTATATTCAATTTCAATTCGAATTCATTTATATTCAATTTCAATTCGAATTCATTTCTATTCAATTTCAATTCGAATTCATTTCTATTCAATTTCAATTCTTTTCAAAATATCATATTTTGAAATCACTTTTGATATTCATTATAAAATGAATAAAATCGATATAAATATCGTTCACGTCAAAATGACGTCAATCTAATCAACACGGCTTCATATATTTCTATTTCCAAATATTCTATTTCAAATATTTCTATTTCAAAACTGGAATGAGGCCCAATCAATTACCATATAATGTTAGTTATATGGATTTTCTACAACACATGCATACAATAACAACGATGAATAATCAACCATCATCCAAAGTGCATTCTACACTGTATGAGCATCGAATATAAATATTTAACGCTCATAACAGTCTGTCCATCAATCGATCGACATACAACTAATTATTGGGATTAGTGTATGTCATATATCATCCCAATACCCGTGTGGGTTTTCAAACAATCAAACACATATTTTATTTGTGCAGTTGGGCGATGTGAAAAATTTATCGTTCCAATCAATGTCAGTCAATTGTGTGTATATAAACAAATCGTCCGATTTGTTTATTTTTATTTCCTTTCATATACACGTTAAAAATTCTATTTTTAACTATAAAATATTTTAACTATATAAATATTTTATTTCATTTCACATCACATCACACAATCAACTACACATCAAAATCAAACAAACAAGCATACAAGCCGTCCATGGTCTGTGGACGACGGGTGTCGGGTGCTACTAAACACCGTCTGCATCTTAGTATATTTTTCAACTAGAAAATTAAATTAAAGGTGAGAAGTTCTCACTGAAAGCAAAATCCAACGCCGCGACTCTTCATATGTAGGAAATCTTCACCATCTCTTCTTTCGTCACTTTCGTCATCCGTATTCACTACCTATATAAAAATCGAATTTTTACTTCGCTATTCAATATATAAAAATCGAATTTTTACTTCGCTATATATAATAAAAATCAGATTTTTATTTCACTGCATATATAAAGATCAAATCTTTACTATCTATATAATATAAAAATCATATTTTTAATATGCCACCAGTATAAAAATTATATTTTTAACCTTTCTATATGATAAAAATTATATTTTTATTATCTTCTTCACCCGACAGAAATCCTTTCTTTTTACTAAGCTAAAAATCCTAACTTTGCTTCAAATATATATATTTTAAAACAATTCTAATTTCAGTCCTAAAATCACGTTAATTTTTATTTTAAAATCCCGTCATTACTGAATAATAATAAATATAAATAAAAAAGGAAGGAAAGGGGAAGAACACTCACCGATTCGCGGCGGAAGAGGTTGAATGGGGTTGGGCTACGCGCGCAGGCGAGGGGAGGAAGAAGAGGGGGGCTTCAGGCGGCGTTGGGGTGGCGCGGGGGCGGTAGCACGGTGGCGTGCTGCGATTGGGGGGGGGGGGCTCGATTTGGTCTCGCGGTCAAGGAAGAAGAAGGGGAGGAGGAAGGGGAGGACGGGACGCGAGAGGGGGGGTTGGCCAGCGGCGGTGGCGCCAGGCGAGGGGAGGCCGACGGAAATCGAGGGGGGTGCTGAGTGGTTTTTCTTTTTTTTTATTATTATTCTTTCTGAAATGATTTGAACGGAGGGGGGTAGCGTTGACTTTGAAGAGAGGATTGGGGGGGTTATTTAATTATTTTATTATTTTATTTCTCTAAAAAGTAACTTTTTATTTCGACCTCGAAATGAGGACCACCGCCTGTCGTCCATAGTGTATTACTCCCATTCCGAACACAATGGGATATGTATCGTAGGCTGATTCGACCGTTTCGACCAGTTTCTGTTAAAATCAACATATAACTCTATATATTGAATTTGAATGCGCATTTCAATTTACCGGTGTCACACACGAACTCTAAAAATTCCAGAAAAATATTTTCTAGCTTCGTATTGACGATACGGTCCTAACAAAACTAGTTTCATCAAATTCTGAGACCGTTTGAAAAATGGCCATTTTCCAGTCGATTAAAATCAACTAAAACTGGTCAAACGCGTTTTCCTTTGCCACACTCACATATTGATTTGAAAAATTATGAAAATTGGAATCTACCAATAACTTGACATCACGAATCCAATAAAAGTGGTTTCGTCGAAATCCGAGGTCGTTTGCAAAATGGCTATTTTCAGGGGCCGAAATTCCATAGCGACTATTCTGAAATTTCAACTGGACATATCTTTTGATCCCCGCTATGAAATTTCAATTTTTCGGATTCGTTGGAAAGATATTCACAAATAGATTCTAATATTTTTGGTTTCGTTAAAATCCGGTTTATTTTGAATCTTGCACATCCATTTGAAGTTTGAAATCGAATTATCGAACTACCGCGCCATTTTCAATTCCTTTTATAATTATATATAATTATTTATATTCTAACGACGACGTATATAAATATATACATTCTAATTATATTCAAAATAAATTTTTCATCGTTATTATTTAAAATAATTCATTTTAAATAATCAAAATTCATCAAAATTTCCAAAATAAAAATTTTAAACTGGCCCAGATTTCCGGGTTATTACAAGGGTTCGTCGCTAAGGGTATAATCGACATCCTCCAAGTCAGAAAGCGCGTTGATTTTGGCATACTTGATCCGGGAGCTGAATAACGAGTAAGGATGTGTCACTAGGGGAAGAGAGAGTGATAACGGTAGCAAGGGGAATTATCATCAGAGGGGAGTCGGTTATAGCAGCTCAAATTATGGTTGCTTTGCCTATAGCAGGAGAAGATAGAGGTGAAATTAAAATTGGATTATGGAGGGCATAAGAGGCAATAGACCAAGGTGAATCAAAAATGGACTCTAAGTATGACATGATGAATTTAGTTTCGATTTTACCTACATCTAGAAGGTTTTCCTGGACATCTCTATGCTCAATCCTCCAGTTATCTATGTTTTCATCATCACCTTCATCATCTCTGTCATGTTCCTCAATAACCATCTATGTAATAAAGCACTCTTCAGTGCCTGTCTTTCTCTGTTAAAGTAACAGGAGCATTCACATGAATCTGTTAACTAGAATCTTCAATAGTTGCAGGATCGACGGGAGGATCAATGTTGGTTTGACTCGGAACCTTCTCTCCGGAAGCACCAGCCCTATCATTTGCCAGCTGGGCTTTTCCTTTAGCTAAATCCTTCTTAGATTTTTCGTCTAAAAGCACATTAATCAGATCATTGTAACAATTCAGATTTTTTTCCCGGACCTAATCGATCGCTAAATCGACCAAGACCGTTCAAAACCCGAATACGCCAACTCTGGGCATACAACACATCAGAACAAATAACAGAGGAGTTCTATAAACATCATAATAATGTTACATCAGAGTACAGAATATATCAGAGTACATCGAATAAAATACAACGGAAAATAATTTACAATAATTTCAATACAATGCAGCGGAACAAATAAACTGATATAGCGGAAGTCTATCAATGCTCTGGACATAGCTTTAAGCTTCGATTCAGAATCCTTCTCAATATATCTGCAAAATAAGCCACTCGACTGCCCGTGTGGAAAAGAGGGCACCCGAGTTTGCAAAGTGAAACAAACTACGAATCAATCGTAGGACTGGTATGAGAAATCTTTCCTAACTTATCTAATAATATGGCTAATCACAGGACCACGCCGCTAGCGCAGAACGGGTTTACTCCATTGGATTTCCAGTGCATAAATTAAATAAGTTTTTATTTAAAAAAACGCAATGCTTTTTAGAAAAACGAAATCATTATAAGACTCAAGTCCCATCATACAATGCAACACAAACCGAAGGATAGAGTTTTACCTTTTAATGATCAAATATGCTTGATACGTAGAAAATAATATTTTTTATATTATTATTAGTGTCTAATCAGTTTTAAAATACTTCAAAGTAAATGTATCAATCCTAGACGGCATAGCTACCATATACTATGTCGCCATATTAGGTTTACAATCAAAACCGTAATGTCATATTGGAAATTGTGTTTCCATCATGAGTCGAGGCTAGGGATCGCGCTCTCCGATTCGAGACACTCTAGCAAATGCCTCAGGATCACACCAACGGGCAACCCTTGGATGCGGTAGGGCCGGTCCACAAATACTTTAGTGGATTAGTTATGCCTGAACACATGTTTCCGGTCCTATTGAACCTATAATTTGGTCACTAGCGACCAATAAATCCGAGGTGCCTCATTCCATCAACCACATAAGTAAAATGCCAGGGCTTGCAAAACCCTGATACCACTTCTAGCTAGAAAGAAACGCATGCACTCCCTACAGTCCTTATCCTGTTTTGGACTCATACCGAGGTGTGAGGAACGCGAAGTTGTGCTATACACAAAGCTATGCCGAAATAAGCTATGCTTTATCATCAACCACAAGACTCTGTTTTCAACAAAAAGCCTTGGTAATTTGCATCCTGGCATGCCACGTTGACAATCCACGCCATGCGATCGATAACTACCAATACATAACCTCTGAGCTCGTGCATCTCAGAGAAGGGTGTTAAGCAAGAGAATAAATTCTCTGTCACCAATCAGATATATATTGAATAGAAATCAATTTACATGGAATGAAACCCAATGTCAGACACACATCCATTTACTAGTCCGTTCTGGGTTTGAACGAAACCGGAGTCACCTTATTCCTCGTCCCGTATGTCCAATATAGAAGAGAGGTGCTCGCTTATCCAGACAATCAACAAGTACGTCCGGACAACTACCACTTTAACCCTTTACTGCGAGCTAACTAATGTCGGGCATCAGTAGTTATCCATTCGATGTGAAGATCACTGGTCTTCAATCGTCGTCTTTAATATCTTCGATTTAAATAGTCGTATAATTATTTAAAATGAGATTGAACTCGGTCTTTCCAAATAATTCTCGCATATATATAATTTAAAACCATTTCATATCGTCAATATTATTTAATAACGATTTATCGCTATTTTTATTTATATAAAAATAGCCCAATTTCATTCAACGATGCTTCGGGTCAATAGGCGGCCCTAGTGCTATTTTTTATCAAAAATTGATTTACACATATCTCGAAATCTATCCATTGGATTTTAACAAAATTTATATTGCTGGAAAGATCTTCCCAAAGTGGTCCTAACGGTTCCAGTTTTGGGAAAATCCGACAGTCGGGTCTTTCGGTATAATCGTTTAAAGTTACGATTCTGAAACGTGAACTACCGCGCGTGATTCATTAAATTTTAATTTATATTTATATATAAAACTATATATAATTATAAACCGTTCGACGATTCCACTAATGTGTTTAACATGCCAAATAAAAGATTGTTTTTACTGGCATATCTTATTTACATATTCATAATGTCAAACGAAATATATTTCATTTACATGACAATTGAGCCAATGACAAATAAAAAGCTAATTTTTATTTGTATTTCTATTTTTAACTTTAATAAATAAAAAGAAATATTTTATTTGTATATAGTTTCAATGAATGTTTTGACAATAAAATTAATTCTTTTATTAACATACAAATTTCAATGTATGTTGTGACAATAAAAATGATTCTTTAATTAACATACAAATTCTAATTTATGTTTTATCAATAAAAATGATTCTTTACTTAACATACAAATTCTAATGTATGTTTTATCAATAAAAGTGATTCTTTACTTAACATACAAATTCTAATATATGTTTTAACAATAAAAATGATTCCTTAACGTACAAATTCTAATGTATGCTTTAACAATAAAAATGATTCCTTACTTAATGCACAAATTCTTTTGTATGTTTTATTAATAAAAATGATTCTTTACTTAACATACAAATTCTAATGTATGTTTTTTCAATAAAAATGAATCTTTACTTAACATACAAATTCTAATGTATGTTTTATCAATAAAAATGATTCTTTATTTAACATACAAATTTTAATGTGTGTTGACAATAAAAATGACTTTTTCATTAATATACAAATTCTGATGTATGTTGACAATAAAAATGACTCTTTATTTAGCATACAAATTCTAAAGTATGTTGACAATAAAAATGACTCTTTATTTAACATACAAATTCTAATGTATGTTGACAATAAAAATGACCCTTTATTTAACATACCCATTCTAATATATGTTTTATAATTCTAGTGACAAAATAAAAGGATAATTTTGTCTACATGATATGTTTATATTTCTAGCAACAAAATAAAAGTTAATTTTGTCTACATGACATGTTTACAATTCTAGCGACAAAATAAAAGAAAATTTTGTCTACATGACATGTTTACATGTCTAATTCAACAAAACAAATAAAGGCGATATTTTTGTTTTGTCGACAATTCTAATTCAAAAAAACAAATAAAAGTGATAATTTCATTTTTGTCTAAAATCCTATTTTAACAAAATGAACAAAAGTAACCTATTTTACAAAAATGTTATTTTTGTTTTAACTCAAATTTATTTAACAAAAGTGTAGTTTTTGTTTTCTCTCTTATCTAATTAACAAAAATGTATTTTTTGCTTTCAACCATCATATTTTGACAAAATGTAAATTTTTGTTTTAATTATTATATTTTGACAAGAATATATATTTTGTTATGACTAATCTATTTTGACACAAATGTTCATTTCTATTCAACTATTCTAATTTAATAAGAACGTATATTTTTGTTCAACCATTGTATTTTGACAAAAATGTTTACTTTGTTTCAACTAACAAGTTTTGATAAAAATGTACATTTTGTTCAACTATTCTAATTTGACAAGAATGTATATTTTTGTTCAACCATTATATTTTGACAAAAATGTTTACTTTGTTCAACTAATACGTTTTGACAAAAATAAATATTTTTATTTTCAACTAATCTATTTGACAAAAATGAATATTTTTGTTTCATCTAATCTATTTGACAAAAATGAGTATTTTTGTTTCCTCTAAACTATTTGACAAAAATGAATATTTTTGTTTTTTCTTACATTACATTAGAAATGTGAAATTTTAATGTAAACATGTTTTTATTTTAAAACATGAACATTTTTCTATTTTCTAACATTACATTCAAAATGTGAAATTTTAATGTATATGAACATTTTTCTATTTTCTATTCTAATTCAACAAAATGATAGAATTTGATGTTTCATTTTTGTTGAAAACTCTAGTTCAACAAAATGATAAAATTTGATATTTCATTTTTGTTGAAAACTATAGTTCAACAAATTCATAAAAATTGATATTTCATTTTTGTTGAAAACTCTAGTTCAATAAAATGATAAAAAAGATATTTCATTTTTGTTGAAAACTCTAGTTCAACAAAATGATAAAAATTGATATTTCATTTTTGTTGAAAACTCTAGTTCAACAAAATGACAAAATTTGATATTTTATTTTTGTTGAAAACTCTAGTTCAACAAAATGACAAAATTTGATATTTTATTTTGAAACAAAAATTATATATCTCATTTTAAACAAAAATTATATATCTTTTTGTTTCACTCATTTTATCACGACAAAAATGATCTATATGTTTTAACCATTTTATCACAACAAGAATGATCTATATGTTTTAACTAACATGTTTGACAAAAACGAATAATTTGTTTCAACTAACATGTTTTGACAAAAATGAATAATTTGTTTCAACATAATCCAATTAACAAAAATGGAAATTTTTGTTTCAACTATTCTAATTAATAAAAATTATCATTTTTGTTGAAATATTCTAATTTGACTAAATTGACAAATTTAATGCAACCATTGTACTTTGATTAAAATGACAATTTTAATTCAATTATTTCAATTTGTCAAAAATGACAATTTTTGTCCAATCACTCTAATTTGTCAAATTGGCAATTTTAGTCCAATAACTCTGATTTATCAAATTTAAAATTCTAATCCAATTATTCTTCTTCAATAAAAATAGGTATTTTTGTTTTCAATAGTTTTGTTTAACACAAACATCGTCAAATTAGTGGATCTACAAAACGACATCAGTTCTAGATCAAATCACGTATCATACAAATAGAATTTAACAGCGTATAATTTAACACATCAATTCTAAATCAAATTGCGAATCAGGCAAATAGAATTTAACGGTGTATAATTTAACACATCAATCCTAAATCAAATCACGAATCAGGCAAATAGAATTTAACGGTGTATAATTTAACACATCAATTCTAGATCAAACCACATATGATGATTGAGTAGTTTTCATTGTATAAAAGAAAAGAAATAGAATTTCTCACATTGGGGTTTTTGAATTCTTCAAAATTTTAGATCGCTCTGTTTTGGATCTGGTCTGTTCTGGAATGTAGAGTTTTATGATATGAATCCAACGCATTTTATTTCATCCGATTCTAATAAGATTTGAATAATATACGACAGTTTGAATATTAATTACATAATTAAGAAATAAAGTTATAATTAACTTTTTAAATTACATCTTTAATCACCAAAAATTATGCCGCTAAGCTCTTCTTCTCGCCGGTCTCGTTTACCAGAAACCGAAACCAACTCCTCGTCTTCAACATCTCCACCGCGCCGCCCCTATACTCCGCTGTAACTTGATCCGAGACCACCACACAAAAGCCCGTCGTGCCACCACCTCCTGCGCCAAACCTCCTCCAGCTCGTACCCCCTAGCCCCATGAAAACGAGTCCAAACGCAACCACTTTGGCATGGAAATTCGAGGACCACACCACTTTAAAACCGATCTCCACCGTTGAACATGGAGTACACTTCGAGCTCTACAGGATTTGTTTTATAAATCGCTTGAAATAATTCGTGGATTCGAAGAAAAGGGGAGGAGAAGATCGAAAATCCAGCGCCATTGATTTTAGAGATGGCGGCTGTATAAGAAATGTGTTTAGGGTTTTCTAATTTGCTAGGGTTTTCATAATAAAATATTTATTTAATTCATTATTTTACAGAAAAGTCCGTTAATTCTCACCGACTCCAAATCCGGCCCAATGAATATTGCCCCTAGCCTCAATGGACTAGGTCTCGTCAGCCCGTTTGATCGTCTCAGCCCACTTTTCTTTATTTTAAAATATAAATCATTTAATTATTTAATTTGATCGTACATTTCAATTTACCGGGGCCACGTACTAACTCCAAAAATTACAGAAAAATTATTTTTAGCTATGTTTTGACGATACAGTCCTAACAAAATTAATTTCGTCGAATTTGGAGACCGTTTGAAAAATGGCTCTTTTCTGGTCGATTCACTTTGATTGAAATTGACAAAACACTTTTTCTTTTGCATCGCTCACATATTAATTCCAAAAATTATGAAAATTGGAATCTAGCAATAATTTGACATTCCAGATTCAACAAAAGTAATTTCGTCGAAAACGGAGGTCGTTCGCAAAATGGCTTTTTTTTTAATATTAAAATATATATGTATATTCCATAACGACTATTCTAAATATTTAACTGGGCATAACTTTTGATTCCCGCTATGAAATTTCAATTTTTTAGATTCGTTGGGAAGATATTTTTAAATAGATTCAAATATTTTTCGTTTCACTAAAATCCGATATATTTTGTATCCTGTAGATTCATTTGAAATTTGAAATCGAATTTTCAAACTACCGCGCCATTTCTAACTCCTTTTATAATTAAATTAAATATATTTGTTCTAACTTCGATTTAAATAAATTTTTAATCGTTATTATTTAAAATAAATCATTTCCAATATTTAAAATCCATTAAAATTTCTAAAATAAAAATTTTTAATTGGTTCCAAAATTCCTGGTTGTTACAATCTCCCCCTTAAAATCTTTTCGTCCTCGAAAAGGAACGGAGCTGAAAGTTGTTTAACTAACCAACCCAACTTTTATTCTTTTATTGGTTTCAATAATTTTATTAGTTGAACTAATAATCACATAACACAATCATCAACCAATTAGTTGATTAGTTTTTCAAATATATATAACTTTCATATATTCAAAAATTATATTTTCTAAGATCGGATTATATATATAATCACAAATACGCTAGTTATGAACTTGTCACTCTCAACTCATTCTAGGGCTTTTCTAACCCTATCTCTAATGAGTTTCTCATTCTAGGATACTATTGATCCCATCTCTAATGAGTATTCTTTTATAGGACATTACTAATCCTACCTCTGATGAGTCTTTTGTTTAGTTCTAACGAGTTATACCCCAAAGATTTCAGCTAACCAAAGCTCTAATACCAACTGTAACGATTTGGATTTTTGCCCGGACCTAATCGATCGCTAAATCGACCAAGACCGTTCAAAACCCGAATACGCTAACTCTGGTCATACAACACATCAGAACAAATAACAGAAGACTTTTATAAACATCATAATAATGTTACATCAGAGTACAGAATATATCAGAGTACATCGAATATAATACAGCGGAAAATAATTTACAATAATTTTAATACATTGCAACGGAACAAATAAACTGATACAACGGAAGTCTACCAATGCTCTGGACATAGCTTTAAGCTTTGATCCAGAATCCTGCTCAATATATCTGCAAAATAAGCTACTCGACTGCCCGTGTGGAAAAGAGAGCACCCGAGTTTGCAAAGTGAAACAAACTACGAGTCAGCCGTGGGACTGGTATGAGAAATCTTTCCTAACTTATCTAACAATATGGCTAATCATAGGACCATGCCGCTAACGCGGAACGGGTTTACTCCATTGGATTGCCAGTGCATAAATTAAATAAGTTTTTATTAAAAACAACGCAATGCTTTTTAGAAAAATGAAATCATTATAAGACTCAAGTCCCATCACACAATGCAACGCTAACCATAGGATAGAGTTTTACCTTATAATGATCAAACATGCCTGATACGTGGAAAATAATATTTTTATACTATTATTAGTATCTAATCAGTTTTAAAATACTTTAAAGTAAATGTATCAATCCAAGACGGCATAGCTACCATATACTATGTCGCCATATATAGGTTTACAATCAAAATCATAATGTTGTATTGGACATTAGGTTTCCATCATGAGTCGAGGCTAGGGATCGTCCTCTCCGATTCGAGACACTCTAGCAAATGCCTGAGGATCACACCTACAGGCAACCCTTGGATGCGGTAGGGCCTGTCCACAAATACTTTAATGGATTAATTATACCTAAACACACGTTTCTCGTTCCTATTGAACCTATAATTTGGTCACTATAGACCAATAAATATGAGGCGCCTCATTCCATCAACCACATAAGTAAAATGTCAGGGCTTGCAAAACCCTGATACCACTTCTAGCTAGAAAGAAATGCGTGCACTCCCTACAGTCCTTATCCCGTTTTTGACTCAAACCAGGGTGTGAGGCTCGCGAAGTTGCGCTATACACAAAGCTATGCCGAAATAAGTTATGCTTTGATCATCAACCACAAGGCTTTGCTTTTCAACAAAAAACCTTGATCATTTGCATCTTGGCATGCCACGTTGACAATCCACGTCATGCGATCGATAACTACCAATACATAACCTCTGAGCTCGTGCATCTCAGAGAAGGGTGTTAAGAAAGAAAATAAATTCTCCGCCACCAATCAGATATATATTGAATAGAAATCAATTTACATGGAATGAAATCCAATATCAGACACACATCCATTTACAAGTCCGTTATGTGTTTGAACGAAACCGGAGTCACCTTATTTCTCGTCCCGTATGTCCAATACGGAAGAGAGGTGCTCGCTTATTCGGACAATTAACAAATACGTCTGGACAACTACCACTTTAACCCTTTACTGGGGGCTAACAAATGCCAGGCATCAGTAGTTATCCTTTCGTTGTGAAGATCACCGGTCTTTAATCGTCGTCTTTAATATCTTCGATTTAAATCGTCGTATAATTATTTGAAATGAGATTGAACTTGGTCTTTTCAAATAATTCTCGCATATATATAATTTAAAACCATTTCATATCATTAATATTATTTAATAACGATCTATCGCTATTTTTAATTATATAAAATAGCCCAATTTCATTCAACGACGCTTCGGGTCAATAGGCGGCCCTGGCGCTATTTTTTATCAAAATTTGATTTACACATATCTCGAAATCTAACCGTTGGATTTTAACAAAATGTATATCGTTGGAATAATCTTCCTAAAGCGGTCCTATCGGTTCCAGCTTTGAGAAAATCCGACGGTCGGATCTTTCGGTATAATCGTTTAAAGTTACGATTCCGAAACGAGAACTACCGCGCGATTCGTTTAATTTTAATTTTAATTTATATATATGTAACTATATATAATTATAAACCGTTCGTCGATTTCACTAACGTGTTTAACATGCCAAATAAAAGAATGTTTTTATTAGCATATCATATCTATATATTCATAATGTCAAGCAAAATATATTTCATTTACTTGACAATTGAGCCAATGAAAAATAAAAAGCTAATTTTTATTTGTATTTCTATTTTTAACTTTAACAAATAAAAAGGAATATTATATTTGTATATAGTTTCAATGAATGTTTTGACAATAAAATTAATTCTTTTATTAACATACAAGTTCCAATTTAAGTTGTGACAATAAAAATGATTCTTTAATTAACATACAAATTCTTATGTATGTTTTATCAATAAGAACGATTCTTTACTTAACATAAAGATTCTAATGTATGTTTTATCAATAAAAATGATTCTTTACTTAACATGCAAATTCTAATGTATGTTTTAACAATAAAAATGATTCTTTACTTAACGTACAAATTCTTATGTATGTTTTAACAATAAAAATTATTCTTTACTTAACATACAAATTCTTATGTATGTTTTATTAATAAAAATGATTCTTTACTTAACATACGAATTCTAATGTATGTTTTATCAATAAAAATGATTCTTTACTTAACATACGAATTCTAATGTATGTTTTACCAATAAAAATGATTCTTTATTTAACATACAAATTCTAATGTATGTTGAAAATAAAAATGACTCTTTATTTAATATACAGATTCTAATGTATGTTGACAATAAAAATGACTCTTTATTTAACATACAAATTCTAATGTATGTTGACAATAAAAATGACACTTTATTTAACATACAAATTCTAATGTATGTTGACAATAAAAATGATTCTTTACTTAACATACCCATTCTAATACATGTTTTATAATTCTAATGACAAAATAAAAGGATAATTTTGTCTACACGATATGTTTATAATTCTAGCGACAAAATAAAAGATAATTTTGTCTACATGACATGTTTATAATTCTAGCAACAAAATAAAAGAAAATTTTGTACATGTCTAATTCAACAAAACAAATAAAGGTGATATTTTTGTTTTGTCGACAGTTCTAATTCAACAAAACAAATAAAAGTGATAATTTCATTTTTGTCTAAAATCCCAATTTAACAAAATGAACAAAAGTAACCTATTTTACAATAATGTTATTTTTGTTTTAATTCAAATCTATTTAACAAAAGTGTAGTTTTTGTTTTCTCTCTTATCTAATTAACAAAAATGTATTCTTTGCTTTCAACCATAATATTTTGACAAAATGTAAAATTTTGTTTTAACTGTTATATTTTGACAAGAAAATATATTTTGTTACAACTAATCTATTTTGATACAAATGTTCATTTCTATTCAACTATTCTAATTTGACAAGAATGTATATTTTTGTTCAACCATTGTATTTTGATAAAAATGTTTACTTTGTTTCAACTATGAAGTTTTGACAAAAATGTATATTTTGTTCAACTATTCTAATTTGATAAGAAAGTATATTTTTGTTCAACAATTATATTTTGACAACAATGTTCACTTTGTTCAACTAATATGTTTTGACAAAAATAAATATTTTTATTTTCAACTAATCTATTTGACAAAAATGAATATTTTTGTTTCATCTAAACTATTTGACAAAAATGAATATTTTTGTTTCCTCCAAACTATTTGACAAAAATGAATATTTTTGTTTTTTCTTACATTACATTAGAAATGTGAAACTTTAATGTAAACATGTTTTTATTTTAAAACATGAATATTTTTCTGTTTTCTAACATTACATTAAAAATGTGAAATTTTAATGTATATGAACATTTTTCTATTTTCTATTCTAATTCAAGAAAATGATAGAAATTGATATTTCATTTTTGTTGAAAACTCTAGTTCAACAAATAGATAAAAATTGATATTTCATTTTTGTTGAAAACTCTAGTTCAATAAAATGATAAAAATTGATATTTCATTTTTGTTGAAAACTCTAGTTCAACAAAATGATAAAAATTGATATTTCATTTTTGTTTAAAACTCTAGTTCAACAAAATGATAAAATTTGATATTTTATTTTTGTTGAAAACTCTAGTTCAGCAAAATGACAAAATTTGATATTTTATTTTTAAACAAAAATTATATATCTAATTTTAAACAAAAATTATATATCTTTTTGTTTCACTCATTTTATCACGATAAAAATGATCTATATGTTTTAACCTTTTTATCACAACAAGAATGATCTATATGTTTTAACTAACATGTTTTGATAAAAATGAATGATTTGTCTCAACTAACATGTTTTGACAAAAATGAATAATTTGTTTCAACATAATCTAATTAACAAAAACGTTAATTTTTGTTTCAACTATTCTAATTAATAAAAAATATCATTTTTGTTGAAATATTCTAATTTGACAAAATTGACAAATTTAATGCAACCATTGTACTTTGACTAAAATGGCAATTTTAATTCAGTTATTTCAATTTGTCAAAATTGACAATTTTTGTCCAATCACTCTAATTTGTCAAATTGACAATTTTAGTCCAATAACTCTAATTTGTCAAATTTAAAATTCTAATCCAATTAGTCTTCTTCAACAAAAATTGGTATTTTTGTTTTCATAGTTTTGTTCAACGTAAACATCCTCATATTAATGGATCAACATAACGACATCAGTTCTAGAACAAATCACGTATCATACAAATAGAATTCAACAGCGTATAATTTAACACATCAATTCTAAATTAAATCAAGAATCAAGCAAATAGAAATTAACGGTGTATAACTTAACACATCAATCCTAAATCATATCACAAATCAGGCAAATAGAATTTAATGGTGTATAATTTAACACATCAATCCTAAATCAAATCACGAATCAGGCAAATAGAATTTAACGGTGTATAATTTAACACATCAATCCTAGATCAAATCACGTATGATGATTGAGTAGTTTTTATTATGTAAAAGAAAAGAAATAAAATTTCTCACATTCGGGTTATTGAATTCTTCAAAATTTTAGATCGCTCCATTTCAGATCTGGTCTATTCTAGAATGTAGAGTTTTCTGATACGAATCCAACGCATTTTATTTCGTCTGATTCTGATAAGATTTGAATAATAAACGACAGTTTGAATATTAATTACATAATTAAGAAATAAAGTTATAATTAACTTTTTAAGTTACATCTTTAATCACCAAAAATTATGTCACTAAGCTCTTCTTCCGGTCTCGTTTACCAGAAACCGAACCCAACTCCTCGTCTTCAGCATCTCCGCCGTGCCGCCCCTATACTCCGTCGTAACCTGATCCGAGACCACCACACCAAAGCCCGTCGTGCCACCACCTCCTATGCCAAACCTCCTCCAGCTCGCACCCCCTAGCCCCGTGAAAACGGATCCAAATGCAACCACTCTGGCATGGAAATTCGAGGACCACACCACTTTAAAACCGATCTCCACCGATGAACATGGAGTACACATCGAGCTCTATAGGATTTGTTTTATAAATCTCTTGAAATAATTCATGGATTCGAAGAAAAGGGGAGGAGAAGATCGGAAGTCCAGTGCCATTGATTTTAGAGATGGCGGCTGTATAAGAAATGTGTTTAGGGTTTTCTAATTTGCTAGGTTTTTATACTAAAATATTTATTTAATTCATTAATTTACAAAAAAGTCTGTTAATTCTCACCCAAATCCATCCCAGGGAATGTTGCCTCCAGCCAAATACCCATATTCCGGACCCAATGTGCTAGATCCCGTCAGCCCTTTTGATCGTCTCAGCCAACTTTTCTTTATTTTAAAATATAAATCATTTAGTTATTTAATTTGATCATACATTTTAATTTATCGGTGCCACGTGCTAACTCCAAAAATTACAAAAAATATATTTCTAGCTATGTTTTGACGATACGGTCCTAGCAAAATTAATTTCGTCGAATTTGGAGACCGTTTTAAAAATGGCTCTTTTCTGGTCGATCCACTTTAACTAAAATTGACAAAACACGTTTTCTTTTTCCACACTCACATATTAATTCAAAAAATTATGAAAATTGGAATCTAGTAATAATTTGACATTCCGGATTCAAAAAAAGTAGTTTTGTTGAAAATGGAGGTTGCTTGCAAAATGGCTATTTTTTTAATATATATATATATATATATATATATATATATTCCAAAGCGACTATTCTGAATATTTAACTGGAAATAACTTTTGATTCCCGCTATGAAATTTCAATTTTTCAGATTCATTGGAAAGATATTTTTAAACAGATTTAAATATTTTTGGTTTCACTAAAATCCGATATATTTTGAATCCTGTAGATTCATTTGAAATTTGAAATCGAATTTTCAAACAACCGTGCTATTTCTAACTCCTTTTATAATTAAATATATTCATTCTAACATCGATTTAAATAAATTTTTAATCGTTATTATTTAAAATAAATCATTTTGAATGTTTAAAATCCATTTAAATTTCTAAAATAAATTTTTTATGTTGATTCCAAAATTATGGGTTGTTACAATCTTCTTCGTTACGATCGCCACCATTAATTTCAAGTACTTGTTCCCAGACGAGTGCCAAGGTAGTTGGAAAGTTGTCCCCTAAGTAATGTAAACTCCCATGGCTCATGACACTGAAAACATAAAACCAAAATATGTCGGCTTTAGCCTCGTCCATAGCCTTTTGTGAGTTTCCTCGGCAGTCTTCTTATCCCTCTCAAGAGATTCAACTTTAGTTGTCAATATATGATTAGATGCTTTCAGGGAATTGATAGTTTCTCTAAGCTGGGCAATTTTGTTCCGATATTGTGTAGAGAAGTCCTTTTCCACAGACAATGTAACTTCAGCATTATGTTTGGCGGTTGCGGTTTCCTTTTCCTTTTGTTTAGCAACTTCAAATTCTTCCCTGAGTCTCTTATTCTCGGTATATAATCCCTCCAGTTTCGCATTTATTTTAGTAAGAGAGGCAATGGTAGCCTCACGAGAATATAAGACTTCCTCCCACTTGGCTTTATCACTCTCCAGAGCAGCAATCTTAGCAAGGTTAGCGTCATTATGCTTTTGGAGATCATCACCGAATTTATCCTGTCTGTTTAACTGCTTCTTAGCACGGTCCCTGACGATACTTAGCTTCGTGTCAAGCTGGCTCTTAGCATTATCAAGCTGGGCATGCGTTTGCCTTATTATGGCATCTACTTCCTCGGCTATGTCATCAGCATCAGTCGGATTCACTCCATGATAAAAATGTAACCCTTTCAAATTCCAACCATTGAATCTTCCAGCGAAGGAAGTGTTTGCTAGCTCGGGCTCATAACGGGGTTTGCGAATAATTGAATGTATTTCAACAAGAGGACTAGGGGGACCAGAAGATGGAGCTGACAGGGGAACAATAGGAAACTTGTCCAATCGAGAACGCTTATGTGAGTTGTTCTTCCCTTAATTGTCTTTCCCTCACTTCTTTCCATGGCCCTCTTCATCATGAGTACCATCCCTAAGCGAAGTGCGTCTTCTGCTTTCCTCGTCTTCTTCCTCACGTATCTTTCGCCTCTGCTCATCAGTCAATTCATGCTCAGAGGCATGCGAAGGCTTGTGGGAAGATTTTGGAGGAGGGGGAAGGTAGGGCTGCTTGGTGTGCTACGGCTATAGAAAAGGGTTGGGTTGTAAGAAATGCTTTGGGTTGGACATTGAGCTCTTCTTCCTAAAATCTGACAAGCGTTTCCCATGCATCTTTGAACCTGCAAAGTATGAGAAAAACTTTTTAGTACTTAAGCTACAAGGTACTGGGGTAAGTTGTGAAAGTTGTGAAGTAATTTTAAAACATATGCACATTAGACATGTTTTCTAAGGCACTACTATTAATAGTTGTTGTAATTGTGTTTTGAGGATCAGGAGACTGGGTGAAAGTGTCACCTTGGCTAAGGTACTTAGCCGAGTTAAGATCGCCCAAGTTATCAAAGGTACCTGTGGAACCTTCCTCTGTTATGTTTTGAATAAGAGGGTCCTCAGCTTTTGTTTCAGTGTTTGGGTCAATTTCTACTGCAGTTTCACCTTCCCCAACATGTTCTGTCTCACATGCAAAGTGTAAAACATTGCCTTCTTTGTCACCTTTCTTAATCTGCTCAGACTCAGTTTCAGATACAGGATTCGGAGATGCACTTTCTTTCTCAACTAGTTTAGTTGAGGTCAGAAGACCCTTGCCTTCCCGTTGGACAAAGGTCTCATCTTCATTAGAAGCCATTTTTTGATGGCGACGTACTACCACCAACAGGTTCAGAACACTTTTTCAAGGTAGGGTCAACAATTTGGCCATGAGTCCTCTTATCGCCACCAGAAGTACTGGTATCTGATTCCGCGAGATTAGGTCTAGGAGTTGGAGGTTCTCCTTTAGTGGGTAACTTCCTAAAAGGATGGAGTAATTCATATTGGCAAAGAGTTGTTTCTGTAATCAAAACTTTCCTGCTTTTTTTAGTCTCGTCAACGACTTTCAGGGTTTCGCACACAGCTTTGAGTGGGGCATATGCCTTGTTATCCTTGATTAGGGCTATAACAACTGAGGATAAAAGAGAGGTTATAAGAAAATGTTATTTAAAGAAAGCAAGATAAATCTCCCATATAATATGTTTACCTCCTTCTGTCCAGTTCCCACGAAAGGTTTCAGGACAACGAACGAAGAAAAACTGAGTTAAGAACCCTGAAACACTTTCTAGTAGATTGGTGATAAGCCTACGGTTTCTGGCACCCTCGACATTACGATGTATTAGGTATTCTTCCCCTTTCTAAATGAACAAAGGTAGCAGATCTCTGGAAAAGTCGGTTCATGCTCCCTAACTTGCATAAAAAGAATATAAAGTCCTAATAAGATGGTATAACCATTCGGATGGAGTTGAAAAGAAGCGATGGCTAGATGGTTCAGGATTGTTTCTTTGAAAGGGTTAAAAGGAGGAACACCACCGCCTGCTAGCATATAACAATTCATGATTACATATCCCGCTGGGGGTTGATCCACAAATATGCCTTCATTTGCCAGGATCGCATCTGTAATAGGGATTCCGAATTGGCTGCACAACTGTTCAAAGTGTTCTTGGTCGAGCGTAGTAGAGTGTCTTTCTGTAGGCGGGCTACTAAGCAGAACATAATTTGGAAAAGGCTAGGGGCTGCAAATTCCATAGAAGTATCAGTTGGATCAGACGATGTCCCTTCAGTATGAACACGTGTTTTCTGCCTAATAGTCATTCTACAAGAACAACCATGTCCATAAATGAATTACAGACATGAAATAGGTTCAAAGTCATGCATTTTAAAGAGCTAAACTATGAAGAGTACAAAGATTAAAGGTTTAGATTCAAGCGCTAAAGCTTGGGTCGTCCAAGATCTTCTAAAAATTTAGATCGTTCTGCAGGCCTAGGTCGTTTTATGGTGCAAGAGGTTGGGTTTGCGGTATAAATGTTTGGATCGTCCAGGTAAGCTAAGAAATTAGGTCGTTATAACTACTCAAAGCAGTTAGGTCGTTTTTGATGAATTAAAGTGTTAAGTTGTAATAACGAACTAGTTTATCTATCAAAAGACTGAGCCTGTGATAGAACTGCAAAACAAGCACCCATGACATCTTATATGATCATACCTTCAACCAAAGTTTGATGCAAAATCACGATTCAGGCGCGGAAGCAAAGGTCGGTCATTCTTATTGGAACAAGGCCGCTCAAATACCAAAATAAAGCAAGTCGACCATTCAACATAGGCAAGAGCGACCTCACATTATAGCCATAAGGGTGAACGACGCCATACAAAGGTGGCAAAAGGATGAATACTCTCGAGCCAAGAAGGTCGGTCGCGCGGGGTACAAAGGGGAATGATTCCAGTCCCGCATTCTGCTCTTATAAAGCCACCCAAAGTGTTTGCTCTTGTAAAGTCGCCCGCTTAGCTATCCGAAGCACTCACTCCTATGGAACCACTCGCACACGACAACTGGATACAGCTATAGATAGCTGGCTACAGATAGGCAGGGGTATGGGATGAGCAACCTGCAGCCTGCATATACATATTTCAGATCATTTCCTGAGGGGAGCTCACCTATAAATACGTCATAACTGCCAACATAGAGAGGATCCAATCTGGGAAACCATAAAGTGCTGCTAAATTCTGTCCTCAATCACTCCTTAAACATTCTGAAAAGAAATCATCATTTCCATGCCTCGGATTTCCATCACTCACCTGGCCATGGCGTCGAGCACAATTTTATAATCAGGGGAAACGGAAATATCTACGTTCTCAATCACTTACCCATCCTTCTCCTTTGCATATCCTACCATTCTCTTGCAAAACTCTAGGATTGAAATGTGTCAATAAGAGTATGTTGGTTGGACATAAAGATGTATGAAAAGAGAGAATTGATGTATTTTGTAATCCTCATTATAAGAATGCAAGCTATCTTCATAGTGGACGTAGGCCTAGTTTACGGCTGAACCACTCTAAATCTCGTCTCTGTTTTAACTTCCTCGCATTTTCATTTTCAATTGTTGTTAAACAAGGCTCCATTTATTTCCTTACCACATTGGTCAAGTACAGCTTTAGTACCTTTGGTGTTTAGACCAATTTTAGGGTAAACATTTTGGCGCCCACCATGGGGCCGTATTTGATTCTTTCCCAAATTGCAGTCCGACGAAGATTTTCTGAGAAAGACTATGCTTTGAATCATGGACACGCCGAAGGAAATTACTGACAAAATCGACGGCGTCTTCGATGTTGCCACGTTGCCTACTGCCCATTCCAAAGAAAAGGAACCGTTAAAAGTCGAGGCAGCCGTAACCGAGAGGGAATTGGAAGAAGCAATGACAAGGCTAACTTGTCAAATAACTGTTGCAAACAACGCAGTGATAAAGAAGATCGAGTCGATGCTCGTTATTCAAACCTCCATCGTAAAAGACGCACCAAGTGTCACTGACCTTCCGTTCACTTGAAAAAGTCATGCAAGAGTAATAGAATTTTTTGCTGAATGAGAAAATTATACTCAGAAAACCGCGTGTCATGATTATAGGCCCTGGCGGAGACCCGGCAAGGAGAAAGGCACTCGTTCCGTAGATCATAATGAAAAGCGAAAATATGTCTTATGTACAGCAGGTGGAGTTTCGGAAAGAAACAACAAAGGAAGAACCAAACAGCCTAAAAGGAAACCATGCTTTTTCAAGAATTCTGAATTCACCTTCCTTAATGACACCATAGGGAATATCTTCATGGAAACTAAAAACACTGAGAAGTATCCAGTTCCAGAACGAATGCAAGTCAGGAACGCTACCATAAAATCAGGAAGGTTCTGTCAATTCCATGACCGACCAGGACATAATACTAATGAGTGTAGACACTTAAAGTCACTAATCGAGGGGCTTGTCAGGGAGAACCATTTGCAACAATATATGCAAGGCCATTGTCCTACTTCTCTACAAACGAGGGTCATAAAGCTCTGAGAAAAGGCCTAAACTAGCCTAGAGCTAATACTTGGTTAAGGATCAGTAACTGGAGTCCTGATTATGGAATTCTCGAACTAAAATCCCCGTTACTTTGCTTTATTACTCCGTTTTTACCCTGTTTACTTAAGAGATAGTAGTCGTTTTACCCTGCATTGCCGCTTGCTATATTCATGTTAATATTTGACAATGGTTTACTTACAAATGCCTTGTATGAACGAAATTATCGTGTGCTTATCTGAATACCATATTTATCGTTTCATGTTGAAAACTGATCTTTCGGAATGTAGGCATGATAAAAGCAATTAATCATACCTATCCTAGTTGCGAAGGGAGGATTCTCAAAGCACATTTTAAGCAAAAGGGCTTAAAAGCACCACAAACAGCATGAGAACCAAGTTGGATATATAAGCACATCTTCTCAACAGAACATGCCGTTATAAGACAAACAATAAGTCAAAAGATGGTGCTTCCCTTAGCAAGCACTTACTGGAGAAACAGACATCGGGCTTCAAGAAAGGTACAAGGGAAATGATAAAAATCTCCCATGGATAAATACCTAGGCTGGAAACATCAGTCCTAGTGCCGGAAAGACCAGCAAAACATGCTGGAAGGACCAGCCAAATCAGAAATCCTAGCCGAAAGGGGGTAATAGAAATCCAAACTGAAGGGGGTATCCAACAAGGTCTTTTCCATCCTAGGAAAATCAGGACTAACAAGTCCAAACTTGGATCGAAAATTGGAACCCAAGACCTCCCATGGGCGCACCAAACAAAAACACATAATAATCACGTGCTTTAAAAAAAAAAACCAATCTCCAAAAAAAAACTTGTACAACCAAGTTAGTAGGAGATGTGGTTGAACATCAACTCCAAAATCACGAACTGATCAAAGGAAATCGTGATTCAAATTAACAAAATCTATGAAATTATAAAGAGCTTTGGTATGGGGACATCACCATTGTGTAAAAATCACCAATGCCCACTCAAAACATACCAAAGACTCCTCATAACTTTATTGCAAGAATTATTCGAACGATAAGATTCGCATGGCCAACAAAATAAATTCCTCATGAAGTGCAATCATTTATAAGAGTGGGATAATATAACTATTATAATATCCAAATTATACAAACATAAGTGCATAAACATGAAAATATTAAGCGAGGGCCGGCACTCGCACAAACAACCGGTCTAATTACGTAACAGATAAAAGAAAACAAGTTGAAATCAGACCACAAAAATCACAAACGCTATTTCTTGAACAGGGAAAGCAAAAGATGAACCAACTGTTCAGCATTTACTGATCTTCCTATACAAAGGATCCATTAGAGGAAACAGGCTGATGATTTCAGACTACTGCAAGCTGTCTTCCTCTTGCGTTCCAAAGTGGACTCAGCCTTGGTATTCCAAATTTCGTCCTCTCATCTGGATCGGACACATCAGGTAAAGATGGGTCATCTGATGAAGGTGTGATGAGAGGATTAGTGCGAGTAGATATTAAGTGGGAATCAACGGCGGCAGGTTGAGAAGTATTGCCGCAAGCAGATAAAGGAGGTGGCGAAAGCACACCTAATGCAAGTGAATAACAAGCACGAAACTCTGCAATCCCAGGTGAAGAGAAAAGGAAATCCAAACCCGGGGCAGATTGATAGATATCAGTTTTACCTGGAGTTACTAGGTATACAAAGTCAATCCCGTGATCATTCGCGTTTAAGGAAGTATTGCCGTGACTCGCGCATTGTTTAACAACATTTTCTTGAACTAGATGCTCGATAGTGACACCCATGGCAGAGCAGTCTATGGGGGAATATGAGAACTCAAAATATCAATTCCGACGGAATTGGGTGGGACACAAGAAATGGCAGCATCTAAATGTTCCCTCCTAAACGATTGAGCTTGCTCATTCGCCAATATCCTCCTGCCTTCAATCAGAGCCTTACGGTCCTCTCCTTCTAAAAGATGCTCTTGAAGGAATTCATCATCAGCATTACTGGAATACGAAAGTACCTGTTCCCAAACCAAAGCCAGAGTTCACGGAAAATCCTTGTTCAGATAACTTAAACTTCCGCGACTCATGGCACTGCAAACATAGAATTGAAATAAAGTATTGTCAGTCCTGATTCTAGCTTCATCAAGATCTTTACGCAACTTGATTTTATCTTCCTCAAGGGTCCTAAGGGTCTCATTCTGAGAAGCAATTTTTCCCTCGAGAGCCATATTCTCCTGTTAAAAGGAAATCAAAGCCCACTTTTCTAAGGCCAAGTGGCACTCAGCAAGTTCTTGAGCAAATTGAGCTTCTTGAAGTCGCGCTCGCACATCCTTCAGCTCCTTCTTAAGCTCGACATTTCTGGCCTCTAAGTTATTCACTTTAATGCTTCCGTTCTTCAAAGAGTTAATTTTAGACTCTTGGGATCTAATCAGGTGGATCAGACCAGCTTTATCGTTCTCTAAGATCTCAATATGGTCAAGGTGCCGAGCATTCAATTTCTGGAATTCATAACCGAATTTTGCCCAATGTTCTAGTCGCCTATCAACATTATTCATGGCTAGATTCAGCTGTGTTTCAGGTTGGTTCTTAACGGTGTTAAGCTGATTGATCGTACAATCTTTTACAACATCTAAACTCTTAACGGCATCTCGCCTATCATTTGGATGTAAATCCAAGTCAAAATACATTCCTCTTAAGTCCCAACCACTGAAGCGATCCTTAGCATGGGGTTTCCAAGGGAAACCTTATAAAGTGGACGATCACGTATCATCTGAATTTGAGTAGAGGTCGGAACAATAGATCTTTCGGAAGATTAGGTTGATGTGGGGCACTTCTGAGCCTCATTCTTGTTTAAGTCAATCCTACCATTTTTTCCTTCTCTTTCTTCTACGAGATGTTTACCTTTATTGTCTTTGGCCAGTGCCTTAGCACGATCAAGTCCTCCACGCCTTAAAGAATCAACCATTGGAAGTTCAGATGTATGTCGAACCTGAGAACTTGAAGACAACTGGGAATGCTTTGGATGACAAGAAAGGCGAGATTGTAAGAGACTTTGCGGATCGGTAAGATCAGCTTGTTGAGAGAAGCCATATGATAATGAATATTTTGCATTTACATCTGAAGGATAAATTATGAGTTCAGCAAGCGTTCAAAAATCATGAGATTTATAGGAAATTATTCTGCGAATAAAATAATATCAGAACCAGTTTCAATAGAAGTTATAAAAGCAGGGGCTTTCCCAAGACGCTGAATATGTTCTCGGATTCCTCCTATATCAGGTATCACGGGATCAGACATCACAACGTCACCCTGAATCAAATATTTGGCGGAGTCCAAATCACCCAGGCCTCCAAACGTCCCTGAGAAACCTTCTACCTGAGTAGTAGGGTGAGCAGAACTTTCGGCGGTCATTCCAGAAATTACATTAGTCCTCAAACCATGCATATTCTCATCGACCCTCCTATCACTCCCATTGGAAATCAAAGGAGAAGGTCGACCACTTACATCAAGGGTTAGACTTTTCTTTTTAGTAAGAGGCTTGCCAATGGAACATTGAGAATGAACCAAAGTCTTTTTAAAAGATCGTGTAGAGTGAATCAGCTAGTACTTGCGGAGATTTTCCTCTAAAAGCAATTTCTGTCCATTCCTTTCTTTTGGGTCAACAGAAATCAAAGAATTAAGAAGAGCTTGGTCTACGGTAAGACCCACCACAGAAGGAATCACTACAGGAATCAGAAACAAAGCTAAATGAGAAAGGGAAAGGAGTAAGAATTCTAAGAGCAAAGCTGTAACTACCTCCTTCTGCCCATCGCTCATAGAATTTACAAGGACACCGGATGAAGAAATATTGACCCGTGAATCCCTTAGCACCATCCTCAGACCAGTAATAATTCTACCACACCTACCTTCCATAAAAGGAATGAAGGACCGTCCATCTCCCTTCTTTTAAAAGCATATAAAGAATAAATGTCAGTAAACGTAGGTTCTTGCTGTTGGACTTTCATGAAGAGTATGTATAGCCCAAGCAAAATTTGATACTCACTAGGGTACAGCTGATATAGGGCAAGGGCCAGCTGCCACAAAACGGACTCTAAGTAAGGATTAAAAGGAAGAATTGCCCCACTAGACAACATATGATAATTGATCGTCACATATCTAGAGGGCGGATGATCATCCGATTCTTCCTTTCTTGGAAATTTGGCTTCGTCTTTTGAAAACCCAAAGCGATCACACATTTGTAAATACTGATCAAAAGAAAGCGTTGATTTGCAGCAACCAGCAGGCACCTTTTCAAGAAAGCAAGGTTGAGGATAAAACTGGCTAACAATCAAGTCAGAACCAGTAGCAGGGGCAACCTCAATTACCTGATCCAAGCCCTTTCGTTCTCTAGACATGATGATTTAACTGGGGTTTAGATGAATTAGTAGTCAATTTACATTTCAACATAGATAAGTATGCTTAAAAAAGAAATTACGACTTGAATTGCTAGTAATTAAAAGGAAGCAGCTCTAGATAGATAAGCCTTCCAAATAAAATCGTTAGTCATACCCGACAATGAGGATTTACTGGTAATATAACCGCATGAAGGAAGAGTTATACATTCAAAAGTGTAAGAAACACAGGCTCTGATTTGGTCGGTTGCAATTATTAATTGCACATACCAAAAGAATAGTGAGAGAGAAAGAGCATAAATATCGCTATGACATAAGTATTCCATCAAACATCCGGTAAGGGAATGATGAATTAGGAAATGTCATTTCATAGGCATTTCAGTAAGCAACTTGCCATGATAAGAGGCCAAAAAATTTATTGCATTAGTCAGAACCGCCAGAAGGTTCTGCGTGAAATCCAAGTACGTACTGAGTCAAATCTACACTTCTCAAACATCACAACCATGCATGTTCAAGCAATTTGATTTCTACCAATTGGGAACCCCCTTTTACAAAACCAAGCGAATTAACTCATAATCAGAGTTTAAAGGAAGAAATTTCACTTACAATCGAATAGGAGAAATTCAATTCGAAAAAGGAGTGTTGTAGCTGAAAACAAAGCTGAAGTAAACCTTCGACCAAAAAAGGTCAGGCGGAACGATCAATCAAGCAAAGAAAATCAGAATTTCAAGAAGCAACAACGGAGTCTTCTCCAATGAAATCGCCATTGATATAGGTTTATCAGAGAAATATAAAAGTGGTAAAATGAAGAGACAATATTTATTGAGGACTAGAAGGCACCTTTTTAATGGTATGACAGCTCAGTTAAAACCCAGTGATCCGGTTTAACACACCCGGAAAATATCCCGCCAGATTTCCATATGCAAGCAATCACAGGAATGTTTAAATTTTGAAAACATAAGTTATTAGTAAGGGCACCTATTTTGCAGAACGTTGAATTAAATCCACCCAGCGGTATTGTATCTCATTACTTCGAAGCTTATAGTTTTTGGTTTTAAAAACTACAAACTTCGAGCGGCAAATGTTTATCCGTTAAAATACCGAGCCTGTGATAGAACTACAAAACAAGCACCCGTGACATCTTATATGACCATACCTTCAACCAAAGTTTGATGCAAAATCACGATTCAGGCGCGAAAGCAAAGGTCGGTCGTTCTTACTGGAACAAAGTCGCTCAAATACCAAAATAAAGCAAGTCGCCCATTCAACATAGGCAGGAGCGACCTCACAACATAGCCATAAGGGTGAACGGCGCCATACAAAGGCGGCAAAAGGACGAATGCTCTCGAACCAAGAAGGTCGGTCATGCAGGGTACAAAGGAGAATTGATTCCAGCCCCGCATTTTGCTCTTATAAAGCCACCCAAAGCGTTCGCTCTTGTAAATTCGCCCGCTCAGCTATCCAAGCACTCGCTCCTATGGAACCGCTCGCACACGACAACTGGATACAACTACGAACAGCTGGCTACAGATAGGCAGGGGTATGGGATGAGCAACCCGCAACCTGCATATACAGATTTCAGATCATTTCCTAAGGGGAGCTCACCTATAAATACGTCATAGCTGCCAACATAGAGAGGATCCAATCTGGGAAACCACAAAGTGCTGCTAAATTTTATCCTCAATCACTCCTTAAACATTCTGAAAAGAAATCATCATTTCCATGCCTCGAAGTTCCATCACTCATCTGGCCATGGCGTCGAGCACAATCTTATAATCATGGGAAACAGAAATATCTACGTTCTCAATCACTTACCCATCCTTCTCCTATGCAGATCCTACCATTCTCTTGCAAAACTCTAGGATTGAAATGTGTGAATGAGAGTATGTTGGTTGGACATAAAGATGTATGAAAAGAGAGAGTTTATGTATTTTGTAATCCTCATTATAAGAATGCAAGCTATCTTCATAGTGGACGTAGGCCTAGTTTATGGATGAACCACTCTAAATCTCGTCTCTGTTTTAACTTCCTCGCATTTTCATTTTCAATTGTTGTTAAAACGACTCTATTTATTTCCTTACCACATTGGTGAAGTACAACTTTAGTACCTTGGGTGTTTAGACCAATTTTGGTGTAAACAGAACTAAGACTCGGATCGCTCTAGCGATCTGAACTCTAGTTTGTAATAACGACCTAATCTAAACTCACGCTAACGACCTAAGGTGTAAACGTAAAATAATGACCTAGGATTTAGCTTGCTAAGATTTAAGTTTGCAATAACGACAAAAATTCCCAACTATTTCACGGCCTAAGGCTCAAGGTCATATTAATGACCTGAAGACAATGTTTGCTACAATGACCTTATGACTATGTTTTGAGAAATATAAAACTCTGGATGGCTAAAAAAAATTAAGGTCTGAGTTTTGATGGCATGGGTCATTCCAATAATTTGAAATATTAGGCCGCTTTAATTGTTTAAAGTTTTGGGTCATTTTTCGATAATTAGAGGTGTTGGGTCGTGATAACGACCTAAAACTTAGCTCGCTCTAGCGACCCAAGTGTTGGTTCGTAATAGCGACCTAAAAACTGACCCACGACCGATTCATGACCTAAAGTACAAAGTCATTACAGCAACCTAAGAATGGTGTTCTCTATAACGATTTAAAACCCGAAGCATGCAAGGATATGACTACATAGAGCATTCAACAATGAAACTGGACAGAATCGTATGTGAGCTACAAGAAGATGTCGATCAAAGTTACAAAGAACAAATTGGTGATCAAATTACACAAATATATTGTTTCTTTCAACAACCTTAAAGCTACATTGTATTCCAGTGAGAAATCGATTTATAAACATTTTATACAATCAATAATCCCCAAAATCGATTCTGAATTCAAAAATCAAAATCAAGCAAAATGCAGAAAAAACCTGAATCCAAGAACTATTCATGTCGACAACTGCTATAAGTCTCGAATTTGGGTTAGCTGATCTTCGATTTGATTTGAGGACTTGGTTGGGCTCGATTCTGCATCGACGATGTAGTCGAAGATGTTGTGTTTAGAAAGTGGTGAAATTTGATCAAGGTTTGAAATATCAACCATGTTTTGAATCAGTTTCAGGAGGCCGCCATTAACGAGTTATTTCCAGGAGCTTAAAGAGGAAGAGTAATGGACATGACGGTCTAAATGTGTATTTATGAGAGCACAAGATTGAACGGGCTAAGCCTGAGATCTTCGAAAAGCCTGTTGCGATCTGCTTACAACGAACTAAAGGGTGCGGACTAGGTTCGAATTTCAAGTTCACCAATGACCTAAGCGAGAATATTAAGCATCGTAATGAGTCAAAGGTTCATATGACCTAACCTATAAGCGATCTAAGGTTTAGTACGACCTAATGTTGCATATGAGAACAAATGACCTAACACATATCAATATTATCTAAATTGAAGCCTGTATTATTTTTAATGGATACAAACATTGAGGGGCAGATGTTAGTCCATAAAAATATGGATCCAAAATGATAAATAAGCTTGGTTCATTCTCATGTAGGCAATAATTAGTCGCAAGCCTTTAGATCGTGAAATGGGGGAAAGCAATTAAAGTCGTCCATGCCTTGGCTCGTCTCGGAGTTTTATACCCTTTAGTTCGCTTTTGACCCTTTAGGTCGTCTGTGAGTTGTTGGGTTGTCCTGATCTCTAGCCTATTGAAGATGCACAACATGCTTTGCTCCTTAAATCACTTAGTTATTTGGCCCAATCGATATTGCTCTAACTCGCTCCGCCTTGCTCTAGCTCGCCCCGTCATCGCATATGAGAGCTTTAGGGCATTATGCCTTGCTTTAGCCTGCTCCGCTTTGGTTCAGGTCATCCCCTATTGATTTGGCTCGTTCCGCCCTAAGCCTCGTGATTTTGGGTAGTTCCGTGCTGGTTTGGAGCCTTTAGGTTACCCCGGCGGTCTAAGGGAAGTTCGAGATAATTACAGAACTGCCACCTGGCCTTAATCTTACCTATAAATACCCCCTCATTCCTTCATTTTAGGGGACCGAATTTTATGACCCCAAAGGCCTGTCCAACCAATTCTTCAACAATTCTAAGTGATTTCTATATCTCCAATCATCTCCAATCCAAAATCAAACATGGAATTCTCCATCAAATCATGGCAATCCACTCAAGAGCTTGATGAATCATAGATCTTCCTCTCAAATTGCTATGCTTGGAGGATCTCACTACTTCCTTTGGCTTTTGGATTGAATCAAGAAAAGAGTCTGTGAGGATGAAAATCTGTGTAATGAGAGAATATTCAAACTTTGTAAAATTGGATGTGATAACGAAACTTTCTCCCAAAGTGGATGTAGATCTGTCTTAGATCGAACCACTATAAAAATCAGCGTTCTTCATTTTTTTGCTTTCTATTTTGTGATTGTGGTCCCACTCTAACCGTTAGGTGAAGTGTTTGCATAACACCTTTGGTGTTGAAATCAAAGTTTGATTTTAACAACTAGCATTTACAAGAACCGCTAAACTAAGATAGCTAACCAAGCTTTGTAAATTTGAGCTTGTGGGCTTGCAAGCTGAGCTCACAAAGCTGAGCATGCTTGCTTACAGCTTGCTTGCAGCAGGCTGAAGTAAGCAAGCACAAGATTGCACTTGCAAGCTTGTGCTTGCTGCAAGCATGCTTGCACAGCTTGCATGTGAATGCTTGCTCATGCAAACTTGCTTCTAAAGGATTGCACAAGCAAGCTCGCTTTAGCAAACTCAAAAGTTTAGTGCTTATGCACATGCCCCATTTGTCGTCAGTTAATGTTCAAATATCTAATATTTTCTCATACGAAAACCATAATCACCAAGGTGCATTTAACAACCAACGTATCAAAAAATTATGCAGAATTTAGAGCACAACCAACAATGGCTTGTTTAGTTACTAAATAAGTCACGGAGCAAGCAGGTGTGGCTTGTTCAGTCATCCGTGGCTAGTCTGTGGCTAGTTTTGAACTCGTTCGTGGCTGGTTGACTGAACATGGGTTGTTTCTTATAACGGCAAAGTGTTTGCCGTTATAAGCTTATAACGGCAAACTCTTTGCCGTTATAATCTTATAAGCTTATACGCACCTTATAATGGCAAACACTTTGCCGTTGTAACCCCCCAACCCGTGACTGGTTCTTTCTTCTGGTTGCTCCGCTCGTTGGACCAGTTTCAAAACAAGAGAAAGAATAACTGAACAGAACGAATGGTTGGTTATGGTCTTAGAACTTACGTAGCCTTTTCAAACGAATAAATACGAAGCGGATAACAACTTCGTGAGATGGAATAGGTGGCGAGCTGGTGATGCCCCAACTGCATCATAGAGAGAAATTTGCTCCCATTTCACTGCAATAAAAATATGATCAATCAAAACTTATAGATGTAAATGAGAAAATGTTTAAAGAAAGAAAAAAAGTAAGTTTTGCCACATAATCTAAATCTTTCTATTTTGATAAGCTCACAACAAAGTTGGTAAATCATTGACATCCAGGTGAAACCGTGAAAATTAATTAAAATATGATAGGTTATTTCAAACTGTTGAGAACGAGGCTTCTGATGGAAAAACTGGCATGTTGTTTACCGTAGTTGTCAATCTCAGCCTGACTATATACCGAAATATGTATGTATGCATGTATTAAATAGTTGCATCTCTCTGAATTACTCCCTTGAGGCGCCATGGAAAATAAAGATCCAAAGAGAAATATTAAAAGAATTGAGCAAGTTTAAATAATCAGTTGTCAATCAAGCATATATTAAACCTAAACAAGATATGTCAAAGTGAACAGCTTAAGGGACAGACCCACGATAGCAAATAGGACTGAATTTGAGTCATTGACTAAGAAATATGATCCAGTGGCCAAATTGGTAACAAAATACATGTAAATAAGATACATGTGGAAGCTTAACTATTTGATCAACTTCAAAGATAGGAAGTGTTATTATGAAATATGTGTTTTTTCATACTTATGCGCCAATTAACAATATACATAGAGAAAAATTTCTAGCACATTTTTCTATCTTCATGATTTCATATTAAAACAATCCACCTTATCACAGTAAACTGTCAATATATGCAGTGTAATGCAGTACATATTAGCTGTAGGAAAAGCTTAACATATTATTGTTGCCTCTGTTTTGCAAGTTGAGCACTCACTCTATTTGAAGTAGGTAGATCTTGTCCTAGATGACAAATTATTATCTTGGTTTACAAAAAAAAGGCAAGTGTAAGGGATGAGGAGAAAAAACAAATATTGATAACTGGATGGAAATAATGCTGTGTTAAACGTGCATGAGTTATTACAGCTAACTTATAAGTAACTTCCTTGTGAACATTCCTCACTATTTCGTATTTTAAAAAGATGGTGAGACATGAAAAGCTAGTTATTAATTCCAGTAATAAGCAACCTGTAAAGTGATGTAAATGTTGTACTCAAAAACAAGATAAAAGGTTTTCCTGTAAGTATATTATATGATATAGTTACTTCAGATGTATCACTAAGTCACCTCTCTATGTAAAAAGTATGTGTGGAAATTTGTTTTCTATACCTAAATTTGATGATTTCTTGTCCACCATAATACAGTAGCATAAACAGTAACTCAAGGTTTAGTTAATGGTTGACAATCCAATGGCAATATCAGCTATAAGCACAATTAGCTACTCAACCGAAAAAAGTTGCAAAAGATCTGTAATGTTTACTCTTTCTCAGATGACAATACCAAAAAATAAACAATACGCTTTCCAGGGGCTAATAAACATTATGGCATAATTTTAAAAGTTGACATGTGTCCCAAAATATAAAACATATAGTATAATGATATAATTTTAAAAGTTGACACGCGTCGGACGCCAACGGCTTGATTTTCAACTTTCCTCTCACACACCTATAAAACCCTCTCACCTACACCTTCCTCTTCATCCACACTACACTCCTCCATTCCTCTTCTAAAATTTTCTTCCACATTATTAAATTTTCCATTTTATAGTATGACCAATCGAAAGGTTGCACATCACTGGTCGTTTACTGCAACTCAGATTATGCTGCAATATTCGGTTGATGCATATGGTGCTTGTGGCATCAACAAAAAAGGTGTACATAAAGCAATTGCAGAAAAGTTCAACGATGCAATAGAAACCATTCCAGACATCGTACCGATTGACGAAACCAAGATCCGAAACAAATATGACAGTCTTCGACGGGATTGGATGAAATGGGATGCACTAATGAACAAGACTGGCGCGGGTTGGGATGCATACAAAGGAACGGTCTCTGGAAGCGATGAATGGTGGGAAGATCGTGTTAAGGTCTGTAAATTTATTTTGTTACCATTCCTTTGTAGACAGTTTCTTACAATTTATTTCTTACATTTAGGAATTTGGAACGAGTGTCTTGAAATATAAGAAACGACCAATAGAAAACTTAGAGCTGATGCAATAATTATTTCGTGGGACGAATGCAACTGGTCAATCGTCATACACTCCTGCTGCTAGTGTACAACCGTCGCAGACTGGCACGCCTCCATCAACACAAAGCACGTTTGACAGGACATGGAATTTCGACGGGTTTTTGGAACCATTGGAAGACACGCAAAATAATCATATTCCAAACTTGAATTCGCCATCAAATCCTCCACTGCAACAAACTTCAATGAATACACCAAATTGTGAAGCTCCAAGAATCCCTCCGTCAACCCAAATTCCAATGAATCCGCCCATTCAACCAACTGCTCGTCAAAATTGAAGAAGAAAACATGGTGAAAGTGACGATAAGATGGCTATGCTCATTGACCTAATGCACGAGAGACAGATGAAAAAATCTCGGACGCACTCTGATAGTCCTAATACGGGTACTAGCGTGGAATCAACGGGAAGTTCTACAACTTATGCAAATACGGTAGCTCGTATGCAACGTCTTGGAGCAATGGGTGAGTTTGATGTTGCAGACGCACTATTATTTGTGTTGGACCCCAAAATAAATGATATGTTCACTGCTCTTCCGGATGAGATAGCTAAAAGCTGGTTGATTAGAGGGCTTGCAGACAAACGCCACGACCAAGAATACCAAACTTATCTGATAAATAGCAACAAATAGGAAGTTCATGTCATCGTGTTATTGTATTTCTGTCGTATTTATGTTTGTATTTTCTTTTGTGTAATGAAATGTAGTCATTTTGTTCAACCGAAATTAGTATTTAATTAACTCAAAACAAACAAAGTAACAATTAAAATACCACGCTCAAATACCCCGTTCGTAGCTACAAACACAATTCCCCTTCGCTACAGTACCACGCTCAAATGCCACGCTCAAATGTCACGCTCACGTTCGTTAAGAACACACCCTAACATATTATTGTTGCCTCTGTTTTGCAAATTGAGCACTCACTCTATTTGAAGTAGGTAGATCTTGACGTTCGTTAAGAACACACCCTAACATATTATTGTTGCCTCTGTTTTGCAAATTGAGCACTCACTCTATTTGAAGTAGGTAGATCTTGTCCTAGATGATGACAAATTATTATCTTGGTTTACAATAAAAGGAAAGTGTAAGGGATGAGGAGAAAAAACAAATATTGATAGCTGGATGGAAATAATGCTGTGTTGAACGTGCATGAGTTATTATAGCTAACTTATAAGTAACTTCCTTGTGAACTTTCCTCACTATTTCGTATTTTAACAAGATGGTGAGACATGAAAAGCTAGTTGTTAATTCCAGTAATAAGCAACCTGTAAAGTGATGTAAATGTTGTGCTCAAAAACAAGATAAAAGGTTTTCCTGTAACTATATTATATGATATAGTTACTCCAGATGTATCATTAATTAAGTCACCTCTCTATGTAAAAAGTATGTGTGAAAATTTGTTTTCAATACCTAAATTTGACGATTTCTTGTCCACCATAATACAGTAGCATAAACAGTAACTCAAGGTTAAGTTAATGGTTGACAATCCAATGGCAATATCAGCTATAAGCACAATTAGCTACTCAACCGAAAAAAGTTGCAAAAGATCTGTAATGTTTACTCTTTCTCAGATGACAATACCAAAAAAAAAACAATACGCTTTCCAGGGGCTAATAAACATTATGGCATAATTTTAAAAGTTGACATGTATCCCAAAATATAAAACATATAGTATAATGATATTAAAGCTAATTTCCAATGATATAATTAATAAAAGTACGTGTTTCAACTGAAATATTGTACCTTTATCCATCTTGAGTCAAAATAGAAATGTATATTTGTTTTTCTTATCTTCATCTTGTGGTAATAGATATAATTTATATTTCCCTTCAAATAATGAGCCTCTTGTCTCTACTGCTACCTACAACAATCAGATGTAAAATTGTTAAGAACTTACGGACTTGCTGAATTTTCAGTGAAGACATAACCAAAATACTGGGTTAGTACATGGTATATCAAAACTCAGGAAAATAATGTAAAGGACAAAATTAGACAAAAATTTAGGCACAAGGATAAGAGGCCAAAAATTTAGCCATAAGGATGGTGGATCCCTGAATTTATTGATTTACACTAAAAAGTGTGCTTATGGCTAAATTTTTGGCTTCTTATCCTTGTGTCTAAATTTTTGTCTAATTTTGTCCTCCTGCCTTAAAACCCCAACAAAACTAAGGAGACATAATATATTGCATTTATCCCTCCAATTCATACACTTGAATGTAGACTTCTCAAAATACATAAGTGGTACTGAATTTTTTTCTATCTGAAATGCAGGATAGTTTTACTATATTACAAGCATGAAATCATATTTTTAGTTAAAAAAGTATTAAAAATCAAATATAATACAATTACTTATCTTCACATAGAAATTAAAATATAATAAAATCACATCATCATATTACACCTTACAGCCTACATGCATAACTTTGATATTTTTTTTCCGATTAATCAATTTCGTCCGATGTTACAAACATTATGATGGCGGTCTAGAATTAACAAAAAAAATCTTCAATCCAAGAAAATGCAAGATTAATCTAATTTCAACTAACCAATTTAAATCTACAAAGTACTTCAAAGTACATATCACACAATTGAATGCAAACTTGCAAAACGAACAAAAAAACATATATTCAAATAGAAAACCGAACCTGCTTTGCTAGAGTTTGTCGTTGACTAGTAATTTCTTCGCCACTAGATTTTCTTTTATCCAGAGAAGCGGTGGCTTGAAATAATCTAACCGAGAGTGCATCGAATCCTTTGTTTGGTCTAATTTCATCGTGCTTACAGTTTCCAATTTGGGCTTTTGCTAATATACTTTCTATTTGTCGCTGTACTAAAATTAAAGTGAAAATTAGGCTCATATCTCTAAAAAAATTCGAAATTAGGCTCACATCCCTCCCTTAAAAGTTTATAAATTACATCCTTTTTTTCATAAATCATTAAAAAAATCATGAGAATTTATAATTAAATACAACAACTAATCGTCATCAAAACCAGGTATTAAAACCACCAAAAAACGCACCAAAAAAAAAAAAAAAACAGCGAAACAACAGTATTATGCATCAAAAGATGCATATATTTGCAATATATGCATACATTTCTGCATAGATTGCAGTTATGCGTCAAACTACACTATTTATGCAAAAACGTATGCAATTAAACTGCAGTATATGCATCCTTTGATGCATTAATTCAATCCTGACCTGTTTTTTCAAGCATACGACTTTTATGCATAAATTTTTGCATATATAGTCAATAAATGCATACATATATGAACATTTTCGTAAGCCTTCATCCTTTTTAACTTTTGTGCATACATTTCTGCATTTAAACAGAATATATGCATACATTTCTACAACCATTTTTTTTTTTTTTTTTTTGAAAATTGATTCACTTTATTATTTACTAAAAAACGTACAAAAGAGAGGCTAGCATACTAACCATTACAAATAGAAAGCGTTAAAAACTTAAGATACAAGTAACTATGAAACTAAATAAGAGTAATAGACCATGATTAGGCAAGCATCCCACATACATGCATCTCTGCACCTCACTCAATCCAACAACTCCTCCTGCTCATGAACTTCATCAATCATCAACAATAAAAGAGACATCAAAATAATTAAATCCATTACATCAAGTTTCTTCGGAGTAGGATCACATGAATGCAATTAGCTGAGACTTTGAATAGAAGAGAAACAGCTGAAATCTCATATCAATTTAAACAATATAAACTGATGAAGCATCTTCAAAGCCATACTGATGAAGCATCTTCAAAGTAGCACCACGTATATAAACTTTCAGGGTGATAAATTTGCACCACGGATATAAAACGATGAAGCATCTTCAAAGCCATACTGGATTGTCTACTACTATTATCGAATAATACCCTTCTATCCACTTAACCAATATCGAAACTCTATATTTCAAACACATAGGCGGGTTCACATGAGATCGATCAAAAATTTAAATACTAATTAAAATCAATAAAAACTGGGTTCTTTTATGTCCAAAAACCAGTATACTTTTCATATTCATCCCCTTAAAGCTCACATAAAACGCAGCTGAACATGATCCAGAAGTTATCATTTTCACCAATATCAAAACAAATACTTCCATTCAGTGATGATTGATGAAAAGTGACAATTGAAACATCCTCTTCATGTTTAGGAACTAGTACTCATATTATCCAACAAACTACCAGATCCATAATCATTGAAATATCTAAATCTCAGAAATTTCAATTCCAGATACTAAATCTGGTTGATGATTCACAATAAGCTGTGAATCTATCTTAGACCTAGAATCGACACTATGAATCCAAATGCAAACTCTTAAAAGCATATAATAGGCTGATCCCATACAAAACATCAGGATAAACACAAAAATAATTCCCAAAACCATTAATGTGTATTGTTACATCCAACGTTTAAATACAAATCCATAAGGGCAAGAAAATATGAAGACGTAATCTGTTCCTCTCCATTATCATCATAAAGCATTCTTATCATATAGATCTAAAGCAATCATATGCAATGGACTGATATTAAACCCATACCCCTTTCATCTTCCGCACACTGATTAAAGCTTTAAAACCAGCTTGTCACTATTATCAATGTAGAACTTCAGACCAAAGACAAACTAAAACCCCAAATTGTCAACCCCAAACTTACGCAAATGTTCTAATATTCAGATCTATGCAATACCAGAAATCGAAAATGGTGAAAAATTGAAGAAACGGTTATGAAGAATTGGAAGTGTTTCCACTTGCGCCGGTAATGTCAGATCCCAATTCCCCCAGTGTCTTGTTCTCCAGCTTTCAGACAAATAAGAATCGGGTGTGTATCTGCGATCTAAGCATAAATGCATCTCCGTATAGGGCAGATCTGGGATTTTAGCCATCCGCGAGAGATGGAAAAACATATCTGATTCGCAATGAGAAATTAAAATGAAGGAAAACAAAAGTCTTATCAACATGATAACACGCTGAAGGTTACAGATAGAAATTGAACTAGAAGGAGAAGAGAATATAATATATTAGAAGACACACGCAAAGCGAAATCAGGAGAAAAGAATTCTCTTGTCGCCATAATGAGTCTTATATATATAAATATATATAATACATTTATTTCTTAGTTCATGAATATTAGTTCATCTTTATATGCATTCATGTCTGCATATAATACAGAATATATGCATACATGTATGCATATATTGGTCCAGATTTTCATTGTAAAACACTGGATGAATATATGCATACATGTGTGCATATATTTAGTATTTTTGCAGAGATGTATGGAACGTTTTATTTTATTTTTCCAGATTTCTTCTGGTAATATTTAAGATTTTTTGAATTTTTTTATGGTGTAGCGCATTTTTTTCTTCTAAAAAACATGTAAGTCCCAAAATAGGGACCCGCTTTACATTTGAAAGTTAGGGAGGATGCCGTTTACATTTTGAAAGATTCTAGGGATGTGTGGCTAAGCTACCCAAAATTAAATATGAACCATTTTGATACAAAATCGAACTTTGGTGTAAAAAAAAAAAAAATCGAAACTTGATACAAACAAAATCTATGGTTTGTCGTGAGAAGCAAATACATAGATTAGATGAGTTGTCGTCGATGTTGATAGGAATAGAGGAACCGCAAGAAGTCTTTATTGATGGGGAAGAATCATTGAGCTATCGATATCGGCTGGCCTAAAGAAGAAGCACTTTGAAACCCTAGTAATGTAATTAACTATTATGCGGCCAGAAAGGTAGTAGGAACATGGAAGCGTTAGAAGTGAAAAGATATAAAAAAAATAGTCACAAATTACGCCTATTGCTGAATTTTTTACATGCTAGCTAGTTATTATAACACTTATTTGTGTTTCATGTATTAAGTGATATGTTGGAATGTTTATACAAAAGAATATTTTGTTTTTACCAACACTTTTTACGTATCCTAACACTTTTTTATTGTTGCTACTTTATAACATTTACAAGTGTTAGAGGTTGACAATTATAAAGTGTTACTAATTGGTTGATTTGGTGTAGTGGATAGAGCAATGATCGAAGGTCTGTGGTAACTTCAAGGCAAGCGCCGACACTTGGATTTACGTTAATTTTCACAAGCAGCAATGCGTAGATACTTTGATTTAGGTTTATTTTCTTTCCTATTCAGTTTTTCTATAATTGTTTCTGAGTGATAGTGTTATGTTTTCAAACTGAAAAATTAACATTTTAAATCTGAACTTTCTATTGTCTCGATTTTCAATTCCTGAATGGTAACTCCAAGTTCCCAACACACGTGTTATAGATATAAGTGCTCAAAGGCGGAGGCATGTTATGGCTGGTGATGTCACGTGACCTCAGCACAAATGCGTTTTTTTTTTTTTGAAGTGTGGTCCTATGGGCACCCCAATTTCCTCTTCCTATTATTATAACTAAAAAATACCACAAAAATTACCCTTTCACTCTTCCTAATACCTCCCATTAAAAAGCAAGGGCTATCACCATTTATACCTATTTCTCCCTCTCAGCTTCAATTCTTTCGTTCTTTCTCTTTCAAAAACCCTAGATTGCCATAATTTTTGTTTCTGACTTGTTCATCCATCTTTTTCTTCACAGAATTCTACGCTACTATAAGAATGAGTGGATGCAAATAAAAAAGTTGTGAATAAAGATTGAATATTTAGTCAAATAGAAGAAGAAGCGAAGATGAATTTTGAAGCTGTGAAAAGCAGCGGCAGTAATGGAACGAACGCATTAGGGTTTTAGATTAGAGTTGATTACGTGATTATTTCAGCAATCAATGGTCGAGTGATTGATTAGAAAGAAATCAATGCGGTATTAGAAAGCATATAATTTAATGTGTTTTAATTTTTTATTTGTGATAATAGAAGAGGAACTGGGGTGCCTTTGATACTCACACTTTAAAATAGTTCGATCAAAAGTAGGAATGTCAAAGGGGTGGGTTTCTCGTACCCCAGACCCGACCCGGACTTTTTAAACCCCGCCCCAGACCCACCCCACCAGATGCGGATCCAGAATTTCGCCCCGTATTCGAAACTCGTACGGGTCAGGGTAGACCCGACCCGCTTCACGACCCAGTGTTATTGTGTTCTAATGTACATAAATTTATATACTTATTTTTTTATCACTAAATGATAAATTATATACATATTGTAATGTGTTCACAATTATAAGAAAATATAATCAAATGAGTTGAAAGATAATAGTTCAAAATGTATGCATTTGTTATTGTATGATTATCATTGATGCAACTTAATACTACGAAAAATTATAGTTTGTTGATTGAAGAAAAATAATATTCAAGTTATAACCATGTATACCTAAGAAGGTTAACAAATAATCATTATAGTTATAAAGTGTTTTAATGATGCTTCAATCATGCGGGGCAGGTTAACCGTGCCTCAGACCCGACCAGTGACCCGGACCTCCAAAAGCGGGTCACGATCTACCCGCCCCGAAGACCCTATAGGGCCGGTCTAAATGGGTCAAAACAGGGGCAAGTCAAGCGGTTTGGACCTTAGATCTGCCCCATTGTCATCCCTAATCAAAATCTATGATGCATATAAAAAAAAAACCAAAAGTTGATCTGAGCACTAAGCAACAACACATTCTTCCACCAATTGATCATTTTCACGCACCACGTCCATCCTACTTCTAATCAAATTTATGTGCCTCTTTCACATCGTCTTTCTACAATCATCGCTTTCGAACAGAAATAGTAAATTCGCTAATTCTATTGTTATTCCCACTGATTTGAGTGTAACTTTTTAGGGTTCTATTTTACTTAATTATTGTACCGGATGGAGCTACTACTTTTGAACATAGTTAATGATTCTTGGCCAATAGGAATGAACTAAATTTGTTAAGTTATTGTTGAAATGAACTTTTTGCTAAAGTCCTTGTCGAGGTAGATTTCTAAAATGATATTGAGCTAGCTTTAAATTGTTATGAGCTTCCTTTTATAATTGCTAGAGTAATTGGTCAAATTTTTTCTTGGAAAATTCTTCAAAATTTCATATATTTCCTTGATGTGAACTCACCAACCTTGGTTTCCTGCTACATCACTGTAGATTCTCCATAGTCTTGCTTTAAATTTCTTATTTTTATGATTAGATCTGTTTTTTTTTTTAAATACGGTTCTATTGAGGACTAGGAATTTTTAACAAGAAAATATTTTAATTAATTTTTCCTTTTTTGAGAAGAGCATGATTATTTTTCAACAAAATTCTACAAACTTCAGTAAAGAACATTGTATTCCAATTAAAATACCATAAATAAATGAAAATATCATATACACTGAGTTTTATTTTCTTTTATGACTACATACTGGTTGCTACTGTTAGTAGCGGCTCTCTTTCTAATTTGCATTTCTGTGGAGAAGCTTGTAAAATTTGAGCATGACACAACCACTATGAATTATCTACATGTTATCCAGAGCATAAAAGCAAGCTTTACATTTGAACTCAACTCGTATGTTCTTTAATACCATATGTAATTAGCATTAGCTGTTTACTCGATATAGAAATAATAAAATCAAAGTATACATTTAGGGAAACAATTAAAAAAATCAAAGTTCAAGAAATGACTAAATTGAAAATTAAACTAAACTCGACATCTATCTATCTATTACTTAAATTGTTACTTTAAATTGTAAAGCAGGAAAATGACATGGTGACGTGGACATCTCCGCATTCAGTATTTCAAAATCCTACTTTCCTGCGTAATCGATATTTATTTTTTCGATAATTCTAGAAGGCCCAAAATACTGTACGTCAGTTTACCCGAAGATAAATCTTGCGGTTAACGTTAGAGTGAGGAAGAAAATCGTGCGGTACCCCATGAATTGAGCTAAACCGCACATGTTCGTACCCCATGAATTTCAGGCCTCACAACAGAGTCCTTATTTTTTTCATTCTCCCTCTAACTGCCCACACAGCAGCATGATCTCGTGGAAAAATATAACTGTAGGCTTGTAGCCCTTCTTCTCCTACACAATTTCTTCTCCCCGTCCTACAACACTTGATATCCACCGTCAATCGTTTGGCTTCAGTCGGTTAATTCACCATCAATATATATCCGTCGACCGTACCACCTCTGGGCTGATTATTCCCTAACCACCATCACTTCCGCCGCACTTGAATCAAACGCCAATTCAGATTTTCCTGCACAAGTTCACACTACGGTAACTTACATCTCCTAATCTCTGACTTATCGAATGTTTACTGTTCCCCAAATGTGTAATGCTCATTCCTGTTATACTATGTTTAGATTTACAATTCCATCAAAACTCTGATCTAAATAAATCACGTTACCATCTGTTTTTAGATTACCAATTTTTTACATGACAGTTAGCATCCGTTTGATATAACTAAACACAAGTTCATATTTTCTTTAAATATTTTGACTACTTGAACAAAAACTATTGAAATATGATTCATATGAGAATCCAAATGTGAATTTTTTCACATTTTTACTCAATAACTAATTACTCAGTTCTTGGTTTATTTGTTTACTTATTTACACATTAATTTGGGAATAATGGTAACATAATGTTATTTAATCTTTTGCTGTAAGCTTAACTCTTGAAGATTACTGTAGATACAATTTTCATGGCATAAGTTTACAAATGCTTTCAACAGGATTGATGCGATGTAATATGAATGCTTAAGAAGATTTGCTTTATTCATCCACCTTATTTCTGGTCTATGTATATCTAAAATATAAGTACTTTTTAATTTCACTTTGTATGAAGTAAATAATCCCACAGGCTAACAAAAATTAGGACTAACATAAGGCAGAGAAAGAAAGAGGTTTCAGTCTGTTCAGAAATGCCTACAGGGTTTAAACCACCCATGAGATGTACATGTTCAAAAGTAGCATTGAATTAGCAGTTGGAGAAATTTTATCTTGAGATTGTGTTGTGTTGTATCCAATGGCTACTGACAAGAGATTGAAGATGTTTCTAGAGCATCATCTAAGTGGCTTTTATTTCATATTAATAAACAAAATGTAAAATGGTAGATCGATCACTTTCAGTTTCAATGCGCTAACTTGACAATTTTCTATGCAGTATGTTTACTGAATCGAAAGTAAGGACAACAACATCTATCAGTGCAGGAGGAAAATTTATTCCCCTCTGATATCTAAAATTTTAGTAGTGCAACATAAATTACCAGCAGACTAAATGCCAACCTAACGGCACATCATTCAAATACAGAACATTATATATAATTATAAAAGATGAAATGCATTACTATATAAATACAAACACAACACACCATAGTGCATTTCAAAATTTCGAATTGGAAGAATATAACAATGGGTAGATGGCAATGAGATAGCAATCATTTAAGTTATCCATTTAAAGCTCTCATATAAACGAAGCGGATAACAGAAGGGTCAAGGGTCATGGAAATCGAAAAGGACGATGAATGCTCCAACGGAGCTTTTATACAGAAATTCAAACTTGAGCCTACAAATCCGTCAGCAGCAGCAACTCCTGTTCCACTCAAAGGTCTAACTTTTGGTGTTAAAGATATATATGATGTGGAAGGATATGTGACTGGATTCGGGAATCCAGATTGGGGAAAGACGCATGCAGCGGCAACAAGGACAGCACCAACTGTTTCTGCTCTTCTACAAGCCGGAGCTACTTTTCTGGGTAAAACTATTATGGATGAGATGGCCTACAGTATAAATGGAGAAAACTATCACTATGGTACTCCTATGAACCCTGTTGCACCAGATAAAGTTCTAGGAGGTTCTTCCAGCGGATCCGCAGTGGCTGTTGCTGCCGGCCTTGTTCTCTTCTCTCTTGGTACCGATACTGGAGGCAGTGTCCGTGTACCTGCAGCATATTGTGGAATTTTTGGGTTTTGCCCTTCACATGCCGTCATTCCTCCTCTTAATGTCATCCCTATGGCTCAGAGCTTCGATACTGTAGGATGGTTTGCTAATGATGCATCAACCTTACATATGGTAGGGAAAGTCTTGTTGTCATTGCCACGTGTTGAGAATTCACAACAAAAGCTGCCAACTCAAATTATTGTCCCTGAAGATCGTTTTGAGCTTTTAGATTCTCTAGCTGCTCGTGACTTAATTACCCAAATAGTAGCCATTTCCTCTGAAAAAATTTATGGATGTAATATTGTAAAATATCCGAACCTTGGTGACTATATGCACAATGAAGTTCCCTCGCTAAGAAATGTTCTCAGCAAAATACCGGACTCTCAATCTTCCAGCACACCAGCATTAGGAAGTATTTCTTATGTCATGCATTCTCTCCAAAGGCTTGAGTTTAAAAGTAATCATGGGGAGTGGATCAGAACAAACAATCCAACATTCGGACCTGGAATATCAGACAGAATTGCTGAAGCCCTTGGAGCAAGCGATGAGAATCTAGGGTGCTATTTGACGGTTAGGGATGAAATCCGTGCTTCCTTGACTACTCTTACAAAATTATGGAGTAATTGCTATCCCAACCGTTCCTGGTCCTCCACCTAAATTGAACACAGAGCCATCTGAATTAGAAAGCTTTCGTTCCAAAGCTTTTTGCCTGCTGTCCATTGCTGGACTGTCAGGCTTCTGCCAGGTCACCATTCCACTCGGTATGCATAACAGTCTTCCAGTGTCAGTTTCTCTGATGGCAAGACATGGGGCAGATGCATTTCTTCTTAATGTAGAAAATTCTCTTTCTGCTACTCTGAAACAAGAGGCTAGCTCGTTATTGAGAATGATTTAGTGGTAGGGGTGTCAAATGGGTCATTTAGGGTCGTATAAGGGTCAAGTAAATTTTGACCCTATCCTTTTGCAACCCTTTTATTTTGACCCTTTTACCATGACGTTTTACCTGACCCAACCCACATATTATGTGGGTTACCCATTTAACCCACATATTAAAAAAATATTTCTTTAAAATAACGATTTTTAAATCTAAACATGCCAAAATTACGAACATACCTTATATTTTGAAAAATATGAAAAAATTTCATAAAATCCAGAAAATTATCAAATGAAAAGTAATAAAAGAATTATTCAAAAATAATGATTTTTAAAGCTAAAAGGACCAAAATTACGAAAATACCATTCATATTGGAAAAATGAAAAAATTTCAAAAAATCCAGAAAATTATGAAATGAAAAGTAATAAAAGAATTATTTGAAAATAATGATTTTTAAAGCAAAAAGGAACAAAATTACGAAAATGCCCTTCATATTTGAAAAAGTGAAAAAAATGAAAAAATTTCAGAAAATCCAGAAAATTACGGAATGAAAATTAAAAAAAGAATTATTTTAAAATAACGATTTTTAAAGCTAAAATTACGAAAACGCCCTTCATATTTGAAAAAGTGAAAAAAATTGAAAAAATTTCAGAAAATCCAGAAAATTACAAAATGAAAAGTAAAAAAAGAATTATTTAAAAATAAGGATTTTTAAAGCTAAAAATGCTAAAATTACGAAAATACCCTTTATTTTGGAAAAAGTAGAAAAAATTCAGAAAATTACGAAATAAAAAGTATAAAAAATTATTATTTTTTCATAATTTTCTAGATTTTTTTAAATTTATTATTGTTTTCACTTTTTTTAACATGAAGGGCATTTTCGTAATTTTGACATATTTAGTTTTAAAAATCGTAATTTTCGAATAATTCTTGTTTTACTTTTCATTTCGTAATTTTTTGGATTTTTTAAAATTTATTTATTTTTTTCTCTTTTTCAACGTTAAGGGCATTTTTGTAATTTTGACCTTATTTTACTTTAATAATTATTATTTTCGAATAATTCTTTTATTACTTTTCATTTCATAATTTTTTGGATTTTTTGAAATTTTTTCATTTTTCCAATATGAAGGGTTTTTTCGTAATTTTTACATTTTTAGCTTTAGAAATCGTAATTTTTGAATAATTCTTTTTTTACCTTTCATTTCGTAATTTGAATTTTTTTTATTTTTTTCACTTTTTTCAAAATGAAGGGTATTTTCGTAATTTTGGCCTTTTTAACTTTAGAAATAATTATTTTCGAATAATTCTTTTATTACTTTTCATTTCAAAATTTTCTGGATTTTTTGAAAAATTTTCATTATTTTTTCATTTTTCCAATATGAAGGGTATTTTCGTAATTTTTACATTTTTAGCTTTAGAAATCGTAATTTTCGAATAATTCTTTTTTTACTTTTCATTTCGTAATTTTCTGGATTTTTTGAAATTTTTTCATTTTTTTTCATTTTTCCAATATAAAGGGTATTTTCATAATTTTTTCATTTTTAGCTTTAGAAATCGTAGTTTTCGAATATTTTTTTTTTTACTTTTCATTTCGTAATTTTTTCGATTTTTTGAATTTTTTTCATTTTTTTCACTTTTTTCAAAATGGAGGGTATTTTCGTAATTTTGGTCCTTTTAGCTTTAAAAATCTTTATTTTCGAATACTTCATTTTTTTTAATTCTCATTTCATAATTTTCTGGATTTTTTGATTTTTTTTTCTTTTTCCAAAATAAAGGGTATTTTTGTAATTTTGACCTTTTTACATTTAAAAATCGTTATTTTAAAGTATTACTTTTTAACTATTTGTGTAACTGGGTTACCCATTTGTAACCCTTATAAAAAAAGGTCAACCCTTTTATGATTCATTTAATAAAAAATTATAAAAGGGTTGACCCGATAGGATTATAATTAGGGTAAAATGGGTTGGGTAAAAGGGTGGGTCATATTTTGACAGGTCTATTTAGTGGTGAGTAGAACTATGATAAAAATCGAGAAGCATGTAAAGATCAAATTTTCCAGTGTGTAGACTTGAATGATTCTATTGCAGAATACGTGCCCATCATTTTGAATTGACACTCTATGTAACTGACATATTACGCTATAATTGTTGATGTTATTCTTAAATCTATGACAAGGTTACGGAAGAAAAAAAAACAACACACCATGGACATTTTGCAAAAAAACATTATATAACCAACCTAATCGCTGTTATCCTCGATGTCCACTTGGGAGCTTTTTTAGTTCCTTGTATGTTCTCAGCATGGACATTGCACGTCAGAAACTCAAGTTCCAAGTATTTAGTCTCAATCACATGCATCGACTACAGATTTGAAGGAAAGAAAAATAAACTGTAAAATGTCATAAACTGCATATTAATTTTGGCATGTAATTAGCACAATTTATTTGTATATAATTAGCACAAATTTCTAATTGTGAACTTCGCTTGTTCGAAAAATCAGGAAATTCCAAAATCATAACATGAATGTTTAATTCCAAAGCAACTTCATATTCGGAGTTGGAATAAACATTTTTGACGAGTTCTTAATAAAAACATGTCAGAAGTATATACCTTTGAAGTTGCATCCTCAACCAACTTTTATATAGCTAAAGTTACTAAAATAGAACAAACCGTGTACAAATATGAGATCGATTATTAGATTCTCGAAAATTAATTAACTACTCACAAATTCGTGTCATACTACTCACAAATTCATGTCATGCGAATATGCCTTCTACATAATAGCTTCATTAGTTAGTAGATCCTACAAAATGAAAACATAAATGTCCATAATAGTTAAAAAGAATCCATGGAAAAGTCCTACTGAAAGAGGCCGCATAACATTTACCTGATAGTTTCCCCTTGCAAGATCATTGCAATCTATCGGCTGCTATTGCAAAAGGATTCACAAATTCTTCATAGATGCTTAGCAGTAAGTAAACAAGTAGTTATTCCATTCAATTACATGGGCATCCAACACAAAGGCCTGAATTAGGAAAACTTGACATATATTACTTTACCGTGCACCCAGAAGGATTGGTCCTATAAACGGATATTTAGCCAAATTTGGTTTGAAACAGGGTAAAATAAGCAAGATTTGGCATTTTGAGGGTGGCTTGGTATCTGAGCATCAAACAGTTGGCTCAATGGGTAATAGTTTTATCAATTCCAATAAGCAACTACAACTTATTATCATGCTGACTAAAAATTTCTACTTAGAAGTCCAATTTCATCTAAACATTTCTACCTATAAACCACTATCTAGAACTATTTACATGTTATCATTCAAAAATTAAAGAGGTTCAAAAGCTGCTACTAAATGACCTCTAATTCATGTTTTGAGCTAAAATTTTGCCTAATATTCCTCATTAAGTTCTCAGTTGAGGCTTGTAATCAATTAATCAAAAATGAAACTATAAGTGCTTCTTAACAATAATGATATATTTTGATAGCTCAAGGGCACTGTAATGTTTTTAATGATCTATAGACCATTTATAAAAGTAGCATACATTCAACTAGTAGAACACATTTCAAAATTTTAATGATCTATAGGCCGTCTAAAATTTATGCAGATTTGCAGTTAAAAGTTTGTACAAATTTTGTGGCTAGAATTTTTTTTGCAAAACCTTTCAGTACATGTTTTCCGATTAGAAGAAAAATTACAACCACAATTTGTATTATTGTTTTGCAACGTAACACCAGGTCAAAGATGAAATAGAAATAACTTATGTAACTCTGAAAATTAAATACAAAAGTTCCAAATTTAGTAAACATGTCATACAGCTTGCTATAGTACTAGGCGGCTTCAACAATTTCTAATCAACTGCACTATTATTCTTAAGGCAATAATTATATGTTGTATGTTTTTCCAAACACTATTAGGCTAACATAAACATCCTACGAATGTGGTAACCTAAGAAAGGCCATCAATTTGTGTCAAATGTTTTACCCCATCTTTCAGCATCATAAACAACCTTAAAGTTGATATCATGCTTCTTGATGAGAATGCCAATTTTGCTGATGTTTATATAAATCTTCAGACCATGCCACAATAGCCTACTTTATCTTATTCCAGTTGATTGGACTTACTCCACAGTGCTCTAATAAGCCCAATGCCAATGCTATGCAGCAAGTTCAAACTAATGATGAGTCATCTTCGTTAGCTAAATCTACTTCGCCAGTGTGGAATTCATAAGTCGATGACAGTGCTGTTCCAATCAATATCCCTCATTGCCATCCTACACATGTTAATACAATAAGCATGTTAGATTATAAAGGCGTTGATTTGTAAACTTCATTATACTATATAAAGGGTCCAGTCCTACTTTAAGTCAACACCAAATGTACAGACTTTTTTACCAAATCCCAAATATGTTGCAGGAAGCAGAAACATTTCAGCAAGTTTTCTCATGGATTTTATTGATGTTTTAGATGTTGCATCCTTCATCCATGCTGTCAGTCCATTCAGGCCATTGTGCACATTATCTAGACTCATCACGGTCGACCAGAAAACTTAAATTGAATGATTATGTTTTGTGCAAAGAGACCAATTGATATCCACACACAGAGCATCCAAATCAACGCTCCAGTTCATTGAAGCCTACATACAAATGTATATACGAAAAAAAATTAAATAAGATTATTATTAATTTTTGTGTGTATGTATGGTTGAGTACACGAATATTCATGCTATAAAAAAGGGAATACAAAAATATGCAGTAATGTAAACCGGTAAAGATTTTGAACACATTAACGACATCAATGTGAGTAAAAAAAAATCATTAAGTTGACAGATTGATAACCAATAGCGACAGTGTAAAAATATGCATAATTCCGTAGAAGTATCACTTTGATTACGAGGTACTTATATGACAGCAAAAACATAAAACACATTTTGTGGTAATCATTTTGTCAACTAATAAAAAAAAATACAGCCTTATAATAATAAGGCGTAGAGAATTATTCTGATGCACAAAATTTCTCATGGCATGCAATAATCTTAGCGTGATGAACATGAGTTTACGTCACATTGTAGCAAGTCGGAACTCTGCTCTAATATTTAATTCAATCACTGTAATCCATATTTGACAGTACTGAGTAAATAACTAATTTGTGATCAATTCACGTCGGAAGCTCATCGCAGCGCAAGACTGACATGGGGAAAAAAGGAGCAGTGGAAAAGAAATATTTAAGAAATGCCTTTTAGTTGTAAACAATGTTCACTAGTGTAAAAATAATCCTGAGTCGATATAAAATGCATAGTTATTTTAGCAGCACCAACCAAACTCTTCCTAACATTTCAATGAACAGTGAGGATTGGCTGGAATAATATGGAAATAAAAATTAACATATTAGTGGAGCTATGTCCAGTAAGAATAGCGAATAGCCTTACATATACCATATTTAATTTTTCCACCCATTTATAGGGTTTTGTATGTAAAACTATGCTTACCAGATATTGATTTGAACATCACAATGTACTTTTAGTGTGATCAAGTTGAGTAATCGACGAAATGACAGAACCCACAACAATGTACGGTTTACAATCATGATGAGGATTTCACACCCTTTGGTTAAAAAGGGTATGCGGTAATTTAAACATATTTGTAGGTACTTATATAAGGCAGTGTCCTTACAGCAGCTCATCGCTTAAGATCTATTTCACATACCATTTTGGATACGACTTAGAAGCATTAGAATATAATTCAACCTCATGTTACTTATAATGAAAGTGTAACGTAATATGTAAGAAAATAGATTATCATCAACAGTGTCATGGAGCAGCTGGTGAATTATTGGGTTTTAAATATAACCAAACTGTTACAGGGTAAAGGTTTTTTAAACAGCACCATGCAAAGATGAGGGGCGATATCGTTTATTGACAAATCAGTATTTGTTAGTAATAAACATTTATAGTTGACGTAAACTAACAAAAACAACTCAGTTACCAAATGTAATTATAAAACCATGATTTGAATCGGGTGAATTAAGTCAGCACTTGAGATTACAAAAATTAACCATTATCGGTGACTGAAATCACCACCCGTTATTTTTCTTGGTTAAAAAAATGAAACAGAATGCAGGCAGAGGGCATAACTATAAGCGGTTTGCAAAAGGTTGAATACAGCAACAAAAAAAGAGAGCAGCAAAAGGCTATGTATTAAGGATGGAAGAGGGGATTCGCTAATCAAAACTACTGTAATCAATAGCGTGGGAAAGGTAGGAAGGGGAAAAAAAGTAGATACAAATTATAGTAGCAGACCATTAGATTCTACAGGCCAAGAGTCTAAAGAGAAATTCACTAAGCATGAGTCAGGAAAATTGTACCTCAACATTCAATGCACAATTAATACTGCTCCCGCTGGATGGTAGGTTGCCCGAACCGATTTCCAAAGGTGCTAAGCTAATCAACGAATTGACGGAGCACCAACGGCAGCCTGTACAGGTTGTATTTTTTGGCAGTACCAAAAAAAAAATCGACGATTGTGTCCCCTCTATTAGAATTATCTCACATATATTTCTCCATCTATATAACATTTTAAGGTTAACTAAAGATTATATTTGCCACTTTATCATGATTTAGGGATTTAAATTTGTTATTAGACATCATTTGGTTACTCGGTATTGTTAACAAAAAGGAAATGCTTCAGAGCCAATTTAAATGGAATTATTTTCACACAAATTTATTACATTTCAAGATAGTTCAAGCATCTTAGTTTTCAGCGTAGACTTTTTTCATTCATGTTTACAGATAACAGTTTATGCATCTTTGCAAAAGCTAGTTTTCTTTAATTGAGTATGTAACACATAGATATACTGCACAGAAACCTATTTTTACCTTTGAGTTTCATATTCGGAAGAAGATAAAAAATTCTCGCTTCATGCTAATGACTGTGAATCTTTAAGTCAAAGAATTGAATGCTAACAGAAAATTAACCTATCAAGATTATCTTTTTGTCTTTGTATTTTTTTAATCAATTAGCTAGTAACTTTTCATGCTTAAACACCATAACTCTGCATGTAAAGGTAGCAAAATGTGAAATTATCAATTGCTATATACCAATCGACTAAATACTATGTAAAAAGGTAAAAAGGCTGCAAATCAACAAGTATAAAATAAAAATCATAATAATACTTCATAAAAATATCACAAACCTTTATTACTTGAGATCCCTAGTAACCTTCACCTTTTCAACGATGGAGTCAAATCCATGCCTGTTGCCCCAAATCAAGGATAGACGCACCATAAATCAACAACAATTAACCCGTAATCAATGATAGCGGCCAACAAATCATGATTAGATGCCAGTTCTGTCGTAATTTTTAGTGGAGGTAACGGCGTCTTTGCATTAAGCAAAATGCGTTTTAGGGTTTGAAGATAGAAAGAACATCAACCGTGATCAGTGGCGGAGCTAGCTTTTGTGGTTAGGTAGGGCCAAATTTTTAAAGCTAGTCTCACATCTCCAACTAATCTTAAACCCTCTTATATATATACCAGCATTTGTTTACTTATATTGAATTACTTAGAACAAGTGTTGTTTGAACCAACTTTCAGGTGGGTAAGCCATCAGGTAGGGCAAGAACCTTGTTTCCAGCTAGGGCGGTTCAGCAATAGTGATCATATTTTGCCAGCTGTACAAACTCCTAGGTGGGGCAGTGGCCCTAGCTGGCCACTGACTGCCTCCGCCCCTGACCGTGATACGCGTCTAATTAGAGAATTGTGAATTACTTGGATATACGTTGGGAATGGGGACACTTTCTTATGTCTTTATTTAGTGGGGACACTTTATGATGCCTTTATTTTGAATCAGTATAGACCATTCTTACATCTGCCTCTAATTCGTTTTAATTAGAGGCGTTACATTCTTTTTAGCCCCTAATTAACAGCCTCTAATATTATTGAATTTGGTAGTGGGTGTACAAGGTTTTTTGTAACAGCAATTAGTGTTGTGATTTGTGACATGAAATCACATATGCTGATGAAGACGAGACATTGATGTGCTTAGTGATAGTGGAGATGGAGCAGCAGAGAGAAGGCAAGGGGAAGCAGTTTTTTGTGTTGCGTTTCAGCAAAGACGTCTGACAGCATTTGGTCAGACGTCTGTTGTCTGGGTTTTGGTAACCCAAGAGCAGGGACAAACGTCTGACATAATTTGGTCAGACGTCTGAGCGGGTTTTCTGCAGTTTTGACTTGGTCTTTCTGTGACTTGTGCTGCAAGTATTGAAGGGGCAAATTGGGAATTTTCCTAGGCATTCTATTCTCCTATAAAAGCAGCACATAGGGTTGGATTAATGTATGACCGAAAAGAGTGGCGGTTGCGTGCCTCTAGGGCTTGGTGCCCTAGAGATGATTGGTGCCTCCAGTTAATCCAAGGTTTAGCCATCGTTCTTCATTGTACTCCTTCTCCAACAAGAGTTGTAATCATCTAGATATTATTTCCCTTTCTCAATAAGGTTATTGATTCTTGTAGTTTGTTTATTGTTGGTTGTTGAACCAGTGTGTATAAACAAAATTCGTTTTGAGAATCAATAAAAAGGGTAGTTGGGTGGAATGTTTTGTGTTTGTGCGTGTGATTTCATATCTGTGTTTGTTTCCATAGAAATCATCTTTAAGTAATTGGGTGAATAAGATCCCCGTCGCTTCCGCAAAGGCGCAGTTTCCATACAGTTGGTATCAGAGCTAGATCATCGCAAAGCTTAGAGTTATTTTGGATTAGAAAAAAAATTGATTTTTCTTCAGAAAAAAAATGATTTTTTGCTGAAAATTTTGATTTTTTTTATGTCGGATATGATGACGTTGTTGGTGATGACTAATTTTGATTGGGGATTTGAAGGCCTCAATGGTTTGGTTGATGAAGATGAAGAGAAGCCCTCAGATGTGGATGAGGGAAGATGGAAGAAGACGAAGATGTTAGCAATTGGTTTGATTTGCTTGTACCTTGGTGATTCGGTTCATGTTTTCGACAAGGGTCTTCACGTTGATGATGCTCGAGGGATCAGGAGTGATCGAGGAAGGAGCTCAGGTCAAGTTGTAGACGGGTGTCGATGTGGAAGGCGAGTGACGGTTGAAGAACCTAGTCCACAGCAAGGTGGAGAGGTTAATTTGGTCACTGCTGATGTGTTCGACAGGGGTCTTCATGTTGATGATGCTCAGGGGATCCGAGATGATCACGGAAGGAGCTCAGATCAAGTGTTAGACGGCTGTCGATGGTATTACAAGCACTTTTAGCCCGTTGGTTTATGTATGGTGCAACTTAGGTGGTAGATGCATCTTTTGCAGGCGGTGGGTTGTGTTTGTAATTGAGGTGTGGTCGTAGTCCTTTCAAATCGACTGAGTGTGATTGTTGCTTTGAAATCAATTGAGTCCCTGTACTCGGAACAGGTGGGGGTGTATCTCGTTGCCTGGAAATCGAGGTTGGTTTTAATTGAGAGAAGGTGTCGTTGAAAGAGCTAGATTAGTTGAGTGTTGGAAGTTCGTTTGATGTTATGCGATTTCATATCAAGGTGGAGTGTTATGATTTGTGACATGAAATCACATATGTTGATGAAGACGAGACATTGATGTGCTTGGCGATAGTGGAGATGGAGCAGCAGAGAGAAGGCTAGGGGAAGCAGTTTTTTGTGATGCGTTTCAGCACAGACGTCTGACAGCATTTGGTCAGACGTCTGTTGTCAGGGTTTTGGTAACCGAGAGCAGGGAAAGACGTTTGACATAATTTAGTCAGACGTCTGAGCGGGTTTTCTGCGGTTTTGACTTGGTCTTTCTGTGACTTGTTCTGCAAGTATTGAACGGGCAAATTAGGAATTTTCCTAGGCATTCTATTCTCCTATAAAAGCAGCACATAGGGTTGGATTAATGTATGACCGAAAAGAGTGGCAGCTACGCGCCTCTAGGGCTTGGTTCCCTAGAGATGATTGGTGCCTCCAGTTAATCCAAGGTTTAGCCGTCGTTCTTCAGTGTACTCCTTCTCCAACAAGAGTTGTAGTCATCTAGATATTTTTTCCCTTTCTCAATAAGGTTACTGATTCTTGTAGTTTGTTTATTGTTGGTTGTTGAACCAGTGTGTGTAAACAAAATTCGTTTTGAGAATCAATAAAGAGGGTGGTTGGGTGGAATATTTTGTGTTTGCGCGTGTGATTCCATATCTGTGTTTGTTTCCATAGAAATCATCTTTAAGTAATTGGGTGAATATGATCCTGGTCGCTTCCGCAAAGGCATAGTTTCCATAACAATTAGAAATTCAGTTGTTAGTATCTTTTGCTGGTAATTACATTTAGTTTTTTTTCTACGTTTGATATGTTTTCATCATTTAAGAAAACTGAAAAATTAGGTCGATATATGTATACTCATGTAACATCTATGGACCACTGTGCAAAAAGTTTAATTTAAAAATGCAAGAGTAATGTATGTGGAGCAACTCAATATGTAGTCAAATTGTTATAAAAATATTCATTAGTGAATAATATTTGTAATCTACTTGTCGAAATATTGGACTTCTATAGGAAAAATGATGGTTCCATAGAAATTTGGTCATCCCAGTTACATTTGTGAGGATTCTAGAAACCTGATTATATGATGATAAAGTTAAGACAATGAGAACATCTTTTAAGATAGAGAACCCTTGCATGTATTTGTTGGAATATGCATCGCACTAAACAGAAATCGTTAATGCACACTGAAAAGGTATGTAATCCCCCAATTCTTTCATGCAACGGTAATGTTGTTCTTTTCTTTATAAACTGTTTTTTTTTTTCTTTTGAAAGTACTGAAATTTTGAATATTTTCCTTGGGCTCTACTTTTTGGCCTGTGTTTATTCTTTTCTGCCCTGCTATACTTGAATTAGGACAATATTTTTTTCTGTTTCTTATGCAAATTTCAGGACTGTGCACTCCTAATCATATGGAAATATATATATATATATATATATATATATATATATATATATTTATGTCAAAGTATATATTTGTTAAATACTACTATTAGATAACAAGTCATTGTTATTGCACCTGCCAATCTTCCATTTAATACTTTATGTTGCATTATATGTCAAAGTATATGCATCCTTGATATATGTTAGTTTTCCTAACATTGGTTTCACTAGCTAATAATGTGGCGAAAAGCATTAAAATTGTCGCATCGTCGATGAATACATTCCAAATCATATGGAAACGAATATTTGTTCATGCTACTACTAAAAAGTATTTTAACTAAATTATCATGGTTTTCTCATGTGTTCATGTTTTAGAATTTGAAAACAATTGAAATATGTATTTGGGTTAAATATGTTTGTTTTGCAAAACAGAGTTTACCCACTTTTACAAAGCTTATTTTACCCAGTTCTGCAAATTTTATTTTTTACTCCACGTATTCAAAAACGAGTTTTATTCAGTCTAGCATTTGCTTTTCCCAACTGATATTACCAGGTCTTTCAAAACCAATATTATGCTATTCAGCTAAACTGAGATTGCCCAGTTTAGCAGACCATACTTTCACTCAGTTTTGGATATCTTACATGCTTGATGTTCCAAATTGAGATTACTTAAATTCACAAAACTGAGATTCATAATATTTTCCAACAAGAGATTTATTATGTTTTGGAAATGAGATCTACTTAGTTTTTGGAAACTAAGATTATTTGGTTTTGGGGAACCCAGTGCCCAGTTTTTTGAATGCAAATAAATCTTAAAGAGTGAGAACAACATGGTTCGACAAACACAGATCAGTCTCATATTCTGGTATAAATTTTTTAATTACACTTTGGAAGGGCATTTCAAATTAGGGGCTCAGTGTGATTTCGGTACATTTTAATTTCACCAAAAGCAGCTGTTCCAGGGGCCTGTAAAGATTAGGCTTCTTCACTCCATCAGTAGTTGACATTGACTTGCGAGTAGTCTTACTAGCTACAAGATTCATAGGGGCCTTCAATCCGATTGATTTACGAGCAATTTTCTCGGTACAAGTCTTAATACATGTAAAGTTACATACCAACGTATCTTCTTTTGTGTCCTTTTTCTTTTTTAACCTTATATATTACTTTGTTTTAGGGCTTCGATACTTTTTCCCAACTATTTTTGGCATAAAACTGGGTACTTCTTGATTGATCATTGAGTAAATAACTTGCATTAATCATATAAAATATCTGTATGAAATCCTCCATTACAAAGAAGACGATCTGAAAATTATCTCCAATATTCATGTTAGGGTTCAATACAGAGAATACCAATATATGTTTTTACAGACCAAATTACATAAAAGGACACAGGACAAATATTTACAATGTTAGACCCAAAACCGTATGTTACACTAGAAAATAACAAGTACAACTCTGAAAATAACACTCAATACACCTCAATACTCCCCCCTCAAGATGGACTTGTAGGCAATTGAGACACAAGACCAATCTTGAATCTTAAAAATTTATGTTCCTCCATACCAAGAGGCTTTGTCATTAAATCAGCTAATTGCATTATTGTACTAGTGAACCAGCTTCAAAAATTCACTCTGAATATAGTCTCGAATATAATGACAATCCATCTTTAAGTTTTTAGTTCTCTCTTGAAAAACATCATTTTCTGCAATGTACTGAGCAGATTTATTATCACAAAATAGAGTGATAGGTTTAGGTACATTTACCAGTAATTCATCTAGCAATCCTTCTATCCAAACCACTTCACTTGTTGTTTGGCTCATGGCTCGATATTCTGCCTCAGTTGAACTCTTAGATGTCACTTTTTGCTTTTTAGTCTTCCATGAAATCAATGAATCTCCCAAAAACACACAAAAGCCAGTCAAAGATTTTCCAGAAAACACATAACTACCCCAATCAGCATCACTATATGCTCGCAACTGTAGTGGAGTATTAGCAATATAAAATAACCCATGGTTTAATGTTCCTTTCAAGTACTTCAGGACATGTAAAGTAGTAGAAAAATGTGGGGTCCTAGGTTCTTGCATGAACCGGTTAACAACATAAGAAATATCTGGACGTGTCATATTAAGATAAAGCAATTTACCAATCAGTCTTCTATATATCTGTGGATTGTTTAATTTAGGACCTTCAATAGTACTCAATTTCACTCCTTTAGGAAGAGGAAATGGTGCTACTTTTGCATTTTCCATATTTATAGAATTCGACATATCCAGTATGTACTTTTTTTGGTTTAACAGAATAACTTCTTTTGTTATTATCACTTCAATTCCAAGAAAAAATGTAAGTTCACCTAAATCCTTGATTGTAAAAGCTTTGTGTAAAGCAGTTTTTATTTCAGAATTGGCTTGCGAATTTGATCCAGTAACAAGAAGATCATCAACATAGCAAACAATTATGGTGAATTCTGAATCAGTAGATCTTGTAAACAATGAACAATCTTGTTTGATTGAATAAACCCAATTTTAATCAGAAAATACTTCAATTCCTTATTCCATTGCCTAGCTGCTTGTTTAAGTCCATAAATTGATTTTTCTCAGTCTACAAACTTGTCCAGATTTTTCGTTTGTATATCCAGGGGGAGGTTTCATATATAATTCTTCATCAATGTATCCATGTAAAAAGGCTTTGTTGATGTCTAATTGATGTAAATGCCAATTACCTGCAGATGCTAAAGCAATAACTATTCTAATAGTCGTAAATCTTGCAACTGGAATGAAAGTATATTTAAAATATTTACCTTTGATTTGCTTATCCCCTCTTACTACAATTCTTGCCTTGCACCTTTCAACATCACCATTTTTTAGAAACTTTGTTTTGTATACCCATTTGTTGTCAATTGCTATTCTATTTGATGGTAAGTCCACAATATCCCAAGTATGATTTTTCTCCATGGCTTCTATTTCTTTCTCCATAGCTTCTATCCATCTAGCATCTTCTTTTGCTTGATTATAAGACATCGGTTCCCTGGTAGATAATACTTTATCCAAACTGCATAAAGTACTTGAATTCAAATGTTTCAATGATCAGTAAACACATTAAAAACCATAGAAGAAGAATTATCATGTAAAGTAGATAATGGTTTAATGTGTTGAACTTCGAAATCCTTGAATTTTGAAGGTAGTCTTGTAATTCTGGTTGATCTTCTCACTACAGGGATTGGAAAATCAATATTTTCATGATGATAATCCATATTAGAAGGACCTTGCTGATGTAAAGGAGGTGAGAGGAATCTTCTAATACTATGTCATTATTTTCAGGAAAAGCTTGCGAAGCATTTAAAGGTGGAATATTCAAATTAGAGCCACAAATTTGTTCATCATCATCTATGTTTTGAATTTGAGGCAGTGAAGATTGTTTCTGACTTTGTGTAAAGGATTGAGATTTCTCATTATGATAAGGAAACACATCTTCTCAGAAAATCACATCTCTGCTAAGGATGACTTTATGATCATCTAAATCATACAATTTATATCCCTTTTGAGCATATGGATAACCTATCATTATGCATCTCTTTGCTCTAGCAGAAAATTTATCATTTGACTTTACTGCTAGGTAACATAAACAACCAATTACCCTAAGATGTCCATAATCAGGTGGTTTATCCATTAATTTTTCATATATGGTTTTCCAGTGAAGAATTGAACTTGGCATCAAATTAATTAAGTGTGCAGCAACTAAAATGCAATCACCCCAGAATTTAACAGGTAGATTAGCATGAATTCTAATTGATCTTGCAACTTCTAATAGGTGTCTGTGTTTTCTCTCTACTCTTCCATTTTGCTGAGGTACTCCAGGTATACTTCTTTGATGAATTATTCCCTTTTTAGCAAACAATAAGGTACATGACTCATTTACTACTGTACCATTATCACTTCTAACTGTCTTCATTTTAGTATCAAACTGATTCTCAACATATGCAAGAAAAAGCAGAAATAACATCATAAACTTGCTACTTGTTATGTAGAAGGTGAACCCAAGTTGTCCTAGTTTGATCATCTACAATGGTTAGAAAATAAGTTGCCCCAGATAAACTTGGTGTCCTATATGGTCCCCATAAGTTAATGTGTACAATTTCAAAAGATTGTGTAGCAATTGATGAAGACAACATAAAAGGTTATTTGTGATGTTTTCCTAGAATGCACGCTTCACAATTAAAATCACCAATTTTATTATCAACATAGGAATTTGATAAATGCTTCATATTAGAAACACTTATATGACCTAGTCTTGCATGTAAAACATCAAAAGTAGGTAAAGAAGTAGTGCTATTTGCTACTGCATTGTTAACTTTTTCAGAAATACAACTATCTTTATCTACTAAACATAAAGAAGATGTACTAGGCATAGAGTTTAGACTTTCTTCATTGAATTTGTATAATCCAGCTTCTCTTATTCCTGTTCTTTTCACTTGTTTAGACTGGAGGTCCTGAAATACACATCTTGTCTGATCAAAATGAAGTTAACTTGTTATGATCAAGCAATTTTCCAATAGAAAGTAAATTTTGTTCAAAATCAGGAATATATAATACATTCCTAAGAATTATTTGTGGTGTTAAATGAATAATTCCTGATTTCATATTTACTTGTTCCATCTGGAAGACAAACAGTCAAAGGATTCTTTAATAGCTGAATTGATGTAAAATGTTTTAAATCATATGTCATATGATCCGAAGCACCTGAATCCACTATCTAAGTATCATGATTTATCTGATTCGAACTGTAGTTTACACTAGAAGCAATTGTACCTACAAAATTCACTGTAGATAGAGGATCAGAAGCAGTAGACTCTTGTTGCATTATTTGCTTAACTGCTTTATAAACTTCAGTCACCATTCTCTGATCAATCTGAGTAGCAGCTTTATTTTCTCAACTCTGAGCAGTAGTTCCTGATGTAGATGCATTTGCTGTAAATTTTCCAGTAGGCTTGACATTCTTCCTTTGTGAAACCATTCTGGATACCCTATAAGCTTGAAACATTGATCAATGGAATGACCCTTCATTTTACAGTTTTCACAATTTGCATCACTTTTAATTCTCTTAAAATCACGTCTTGGAGGAGTTGATACTAAATCCTTTTGAGAACTTTGCCTTAAACTCTGTACTTGAAGAGCATTGGTGTCAGATGTAAAGGTATTTATTCCATTTAAATTTTGTCTTTCAACTTGTTGTAAAATATTGTATGCTCGATTTACAGTTGGTAATGGATCAACACTGAGAAGATTAATCCTAACTTGATCATAATCATTATTTAGATGTGACAGGAATTGAATTAGTTTCATTCTTTGGTCTGCATCAACAAGTTTCTTAAGTATACCACAAGCACAATCTTTCATAATTCCACAAGTACAATCACGGTAACCATCAAGAATTTGTAACTCATCCCAAATTTTCTTCAATTTACAATAATATTCAGAAATAGATGAATTCCCTTGTTCAATTAGCATTAACTGACGATGTAAATCATATAATTGAGGAACATTCGTTTTTCCATACCTTTCAAGAATTTCAGTCCATAATTGACGAGAAGAGTCACTAAAGATAAAACTCTCAGAAATTGACTTATCAATTGAATTAGTTAACCAATTCATTACCACATAGTCGTTGCGGATCCATTTCTGATAATCAGGAGACGTGTTTTCTGGCTTCGGCAATGTTCCATCAAGAAACCCTAATTTGTTGCGAGCAATCAACGCCATCCTTATCGCTCTGCTCTAAATGACGAAGTTGCTTCCATTGAAGATGTGATTGACGATAGGAATAGCGGAAGTATCTCCAGACGTCAAGAAATAGGGATCGTTGTAATTGATTACGATGTTTCCCGATTGTGGATTTGAATTGTAAGTCGAGTTCTCTGATTCATTCGCCATGATGTCAGAACGAACTCGCGAGAAGAAATTAGAGATAATTCTACTCTGATACCATGAAATCCGCCATTACAAAGAACCAGATCTAAAAATTATCTCTAATATTCATGTTAGGGTTCAATACAGAGAATACCCGATATATGTTTTTACGGACCAAATTACATAAAAGGACACGAGACAAATATTTACAATGTTAGATCCAAAACCGTATGTCACACTAGAAAATAACAAGTACAACTCCAAAAATAACACTCAATACACCTCAATACTGTATAAAAATTGGATTAAGTTTTTTATTTTGTAGCATTTAGAAGTCTTGAAAGATTATAGAAATCAGGTGCTAAACTGTAACCCAAATACATATTAATAGTATTGGGCCATTTTACCCATGTGAAAGTGTACTGCAAAAAAGTTACAATACGTTAAATACTAAAGACTTCATTGTAAATTTCACATATAAAATGAAATTATATGTCGACTTCATTTCCTTAAGTCAGACTGATATTATTTGCTGCGTTTGATAGTGCTAAATGAAAAAAAAATGTAAAGTCAACTACATTAGGCATAATATTAGTCTTTTGAACTATTGTTGAAGCATTTTTATAATGGCGGACTGAGTCCATTAGTGTTTCGATCTTTCAGATTCACATAGACATTATGTGACGGCCCGCCTCGCAGCAGCCGACATTTCCTCCATAAGTGCGTTGTACACATGCCCGACTAGCACGTAACGGTCGTCAGGAGAAAGGGAAGAATATGAATAACTAACAAAGAACCTGTAGAATGTCTCACAGCGCATGGGATAAAATATAATAATAAAATAATCTTGACATATAACAGGCGAGACAGTGCATAAGCTGAAAACTAAACCAACATAGCAACGGAAATCCAAATACAACTTATGATCCAACATCATTATTACAACTTGAAAACCGTCTCTAAAGCAAAAGAAAGCTAAAGCAAAAGATGCACTACTAATGCCTAAGCAGTGATCTTCAGCAACACAGGGAGAATATATATATATATATATCATACGTGGAAGCCTCCTGCTCATCTCTGGATCAGCTACTCGTGCATACTCAGTTAACATGTCTCTAGTCTGCTCATGAGAGCACCCAGAGTAATAAGAAGAGAAATAAAACTCTGGGCCAGACAAAAAGTCTGGTATGAGCGATAAGCAGCCAAACAAAACAATAACAGGTATAATCCAATCATATCTGAACCTGGACCTGCAGCCAAAGAGTTAGTACTACATACTGTACAATACTCTAAGGTGCCACTAAACATAAGGTGTAAAGATACGGGGGAGGGGGTGTGCATGTCATAGTGATAGCAAACAAAGCAACCATCCTCACATCTCTCACTCAGTGTGTAAATCATACGATACCCATTACTCTATTCACCTAATCCTTTGGGCATGACGGAGTCCAACCCCGTATAACTACTCTACGAGCCCCTAATCCGTCTATCAATGGTAACCAAAGTGACAGGCATCGATAACCCCTTTGCACACGTCCCGCAGCAAAGTTCAGTCATGAAGTTAACTCGTTGGTTCCCAACTAGATCCCGAGTACAAACTTTCCATTTGGACTACCTTTGCATCTCGGGTTTTAGTCTTCTCATGTCCAAGCTCCTTGTCTTCCTCACGGTCGCGGTGTGCGGATCGTAGTCTTCCTCACGGTCGCGGTGTGCGGATCGTGGTTTTCCTCGCAGTCGTTGTGTGTGGATCGTGCTACATCCTCGCAGTCCAGGTGTGCGGATCGTGCTACATCCTCGCGGTCCAGGTGTGCGGATCGTGCTCCATCCTCACAGTCCAATTGTGCGGATCGCGCTCCTTCCTCATGGTCCAAGTGTGCGGATCGTGCTCCATCCTCACGGTCCAAGTGTGCGGATCGTGCTCCTCCCTCACGGTCCAGGTGTGCGGATCGTGCTCCTCCCTCACGATCGGGGTGTGGGGGTGATCCGATCCGGTCCAAATTCTGCAACTCTTCCAACGAGCTATTTACGCCATACGACGACGTTTTCGACCAATCTAACTTTTCTAAACAATCATAAATCATTTCAAATAGTCATAGTAACATGTATAAATGATTAGCATAGAAATATGTTATTATTATGCTCTTATATCTTATCTTTTGTATATAAATAAATATTACTTGGGTATTGTTTTGTCACTTTTACAGATATTCCAACCCAGCCCGCATGCAAACAGAAAAGTAGAGAAATAGAGATCAAATTGGTATATATTTACATTTTGAAGAATTGTAGATGAAGATCTCACATCTAGTTGCTGTTGGACAAGAAAATGATTGGTAGAAAGACCAAGAATTTCTCAAATCAAGGGAAGCTTGTCAAAGAACCAAGAGGAAAGTAAGAAAGGCCAAAAATTTAATAGATTTAACTAAGGCCCATTTGAAACTCTCATTGTAAACTCTTTTGTGGATTCCCTAAGGCCCATCTATCATTGTATTAGGGTTAGGGTTTGGCTATCTATCCTATAAATACCCTTGTAATGTCATTGTAGCCACCATCCTATCCATTTTTTCTGTATTCTCTTCTCCATTAACAAAAGTTCTTCTTCTTTTTACTATTTCTGCAATTTTCTTTCTTAGCAATCGGTGTTGTCTTCACAATTAGTTTTAGAAGGGCACCAATTGTATTTTACATTTTTTTGTTAGTGATTAGTCGTTTGACTAGTTCCAACGACAATTCTAATTTACTTTTTGTTGTTCTTCTTTTCTTGCAATTTTACTTTCTACATTTTATTTCTGTTTTGCATTTTAATTTCCAATTGATAATTGTGATTTGATCGTCGGTTCAATTAGATTTGTTCTCAATCGGATCGCAGTTTCAATTTTTATTGTTCTCAAAAACCAACCTCAAAAATCGTCTAACTCGCCCAAGAGATTAAATAAATAATTTGATTTTAATCTACCTCCCTGTGTTCGACCTGTATGCTACACACCTGTATGCTTGCAGAATTTTAATTTAAATATCGCGCTTTTCTGATTCGTTAGAAAGCGTCGATCAAGTTTTTGGCGCCGCTGCCGGGGAGGCAACAATTAAATTTTATTGTTTATTTAATTTCTGATTCGTGTTAGTTTTTATTTATTTTATTTTTCTTTTGTTTTCTTGTATATATAGGAAAAAAAATCTCAATTGGGTAGATTTGGTGTTGTTCAATGATACCATAATCTTTCAAATAAGAGAAAAAAAATTCTTGCCATTATTTCCTTTCAATTTCTTTCCTTTCTTCTTATCTATTTTCTTCCTTTCTTTAGTCCCCTTCTTGTTTTCAATACATTTATTTATTTTCTTCAGTTATAAGCCTAACAAAAAAAAACTTTTGATTTTCCATTATTTCTTTCCATCTTTTCATTTTTTTCCCAATCTTCTACACTCTCTTTCTACATTTACAATAATAATAAAAAAAAAACATTTTCAATTCCTTTCTTGATTTACATGTTCTTGCCTTCCGCAACCAAATCCAAACGCACAGCTCCAGCATTTCATCCTCGCATCCACTTCAACCCAGTTCACTCCCCTTCATCAATTTCCAAATCGCACCCATATTCCATCCCCCCAAACCCATTCATAATTCCATCACCTAACCTCTTCCACAGTTCTACCAACCCATACACCGATCACCACAATTCCTCCACTCCAGCAAATTATCATCTCAGTACCACAGTAAAGAACTCCCGTCTCCTGCCAATTTCCTTACCTCGCCATTACAAACCGAACCTTGATCGAAATCAGATCAAATACCGAACGTGCCAAGCACCCACTTCACAACAGACAATCCCTTCAGATCCAATCGAATCATCACTCCGACCTTATAATCATCGCCATACCGTACCCAGTCCACGATCCCGTCCAATTCTGCATAGCAAAACTCCCTGACCACCCAATATCATCGCAGCCTCATCCTTCATCTCAAACCCTGAAACATCCTTCACAAATTCTCTGATCTGAACAATTCACACAGCTTCTCCCCGTCTGCCACGATTCACACCACATCGCACCGCAAATCGAGCCCTAGTATCACCAACGCACCTTAGTTCAATTCCCAACATCATCAATTGGATTCAAATCGAATTCGAAACCCAGATCTGAAATCGATTTACGAAAAGCAACCCAAATTGGAGATACCGATTCGTAATCAACCCGTCCCAAAGCCGAATCGTTCAAGGCCCTTTCAATTATCGATTTGATTTTGGTATCGATTTGATTAGGATCGAAACAAGAAAAAGAAAATCGCGATTTGTTTGGATTGCCGAATTTCGTGTCTGCCGTTTCAATATTTTTTTTTTGCTAGGGGATTGTGTTGTAATTGTTGCGCTGAGAAAATCAATGGTCTGATATGAGGAAGTCTGAGTTTATAAAGGGAGTGTGTTCTGTTCTTTAGGGTTTTGAGGAATTCCTTTTTCTGAGTATATTGTTATTGATGTTGTGAACACAGTTGTATTGTTATTGAAGTTGAGAAATAACAGGTTGCTGAGTGGTTTTTAATTGTTTGAGAAATCGGCAAATTTGTTTCCATTCTTTTTTTAAATTTTATTCTTTTTCTACAAACCTTGTTTCCATCTTTGATCCATACTTTTATTTCTTCCCTTTTTAAACTTTGTTTTGCTTCTTTTTCTCCTCAATTTCTCATCTTCGCAATTTAGTTGGCTTCAAATTATTATTTTTGTTTTGTTTCTTTAACTTTGTTCCCGTTCTCATTTTCGTTCCTTGTTGATTTCGGTTTAGATAAGAACATAGCACCCAAAAAAAAAGAAGAAAAGAAAAGAAACTCAATCATAGAAGAAAGGATACTATCAAATCAAAGGTCAAAAGCAGAAAAACAAAATTTCAAGGTCAAGCACTTTTCAAACTGGACGGACTGCCATACACCACTGTAATATTTTCTAAACTCTACAGGTGCCTTGCTGCAAGGAAAAATATATAAAAATTTCTTGTAAAAATCTTCTGCAGGGGCAGCGGCTTGCTTGTACAATAGTTTAATTTTCTGTTCTGTGACTGTTATTATTCTATGACTGTTCTGTGTCTGATATTTCTGAATCTGTGTGTGAAACGAATTTCCATAATTACTGTCATCACTCTCATTGTTTTCAACAATAAAAAAATAGACGCTGAAAAATAATATAATTGAAAAGTTGTGTTTCGTAAAGTTGACTGTCTCGTATAATTGGATCGCGGATATATAGTAGTTCAATTTATTGAACTATTAGCAAAAGAGGTTGCATACTACCCATAAAACATTGGTCGTATCCCTTAGTATTCATACTATACGTGAACGACCATAAGACCCTCTTCCCCCTTCTAATTGAGTCAGTTAATTAATAGAGCACAACTTATTATTTTATACTATTTTGAAGTGAGAATAATTTCTGTTTTGTCGTGATTTCTTTAAAATGTCTGATTCAAAAAAATCATTGAGGGAATTATGGGATAATAATTGGAGTAGACATCCTCTTGAAGAGTATGATTTTGAATTACAACTCACGAGGAAAGATTTTCCAAAATTTCGTGAGCCAAATGTCAACAATTTTCAAATTTTTCAAAATGACCAACATTTTCAAAGTTATGATCGAAATGACGACTTCAATTCAAATTTCAATAATTTCGATTATGGGCCACATCAACATCAAAATAGCTTTGAAACCCAAGATAGCTTTGATTAACATCATTATGGGGTTGTAAACCAAAATTTTCAAAATTATAGCCCATATCAACGTCTTGAAACTAACCAAAATTGCAATTTTCCCTCGAATTTTAACAATTTTGGTTATGAACATAATTTTTATAACCCAAATGATTTCCAATATCCTTGTCCTTTTTCTGAAAATTCAAACAACTATAACTTTGGAAATAATTTTGATTGTGAAGTTGATGTGGACTATAATTTTGATAATCAAGAAATCGGAAATGAGAGCTCTCAAATCAACGACTCTAAAGAATGTCATTTTGATGAGAGGGCGGAAAGGCTAAATAAAAAGATGGATGAACTTCTTTGTTTAATGGCGTTTTATAAAGAACAACAAGAGCAACAAAATCAAATTCAAATAAGCGATGAATCAGAAAATAATTCAACTCTTACTGACATTGAAAATTTTCAAATAACGACTTTGGAAATTGAGAATAATCATCTTGATGAAGATTTTCAAAATTCAACAAACGATTTGGACTTCAACTCTTTTCAGAAAAAAGATTTTAGCTTGGATTTTGATCTTCCTCTTTCAGGCTGTGGAAAACTTGAAATTCTAGAAATTGAACAAAATAAAAATGTTGAATTTTTCAATTCAAATTTGGAAATGGATTTTAATGAGCAGGATTTTTTTGGATTGTACGAGGATGAATTGCCAAATGAGGAAGAAGTAGATTCACGTCACGAGTTCGAAAATTTTAACTTTGAGAAAATTTCAAATGAACTTGAAATTGTCAGTGTCGAAAATACGCTGTCAATTAATGATGAGAAATGTGATCACATACTCTTGAACAACACTCAGATTTCAAATTTCACTGAATTTATATACAATCACAATTTTTTGAAAAATTACACTGACAAATTTGTTGAATACATGAACTATTTTTGGAATGTTAGCTTTGTTGAAAAACTTCATGTTAGGACGACCCTGAACTTTCGTTTACTGGACTATAAATCGAGATATAAAGACGAGATGGTTTTCAAAAACTCTTGCTTGTTAGAAAACATGCCTAAACATAGTGGGAATGGGACTCATAGGGCTAGAACCAAGTGTGGGGGGAAAAGATGGTGGAATTCTTTGCATCGCATGCATCGTAAACACATATATCATTGTACATATGATTTTCATTCGCATATAGTGGCTAAACTCCATTTCATTCTACAAACAATTTTGCATCTCATTCACCTTTGGGTACGATCTTTCAAATTTTGGAAATGTTCACAGTGTGGACATGGTTTAGTTCTAGTGTGGGGGGGGGGGGGAGTCTGCATTTCACTCATTTTCGTTTTTTCTTTATTTTTCCTTCTTTTCATTTTCAGCCATTTAAATAGGACCATCATGCATTTTAGACTGTAGTAACATGCCATTTTTTTGAAACATGATTCATTTTAGATTGATACAACAAGATAAGTTTACAATTTATAGTCAGTTGATAGTATTTTTTCTCTCAACTGAGATCAAATAAGAAATATGATGAAAAGTTTAATTTTGAGGAATAACCGGTACATAGGGAGATTCTTAGGCGATGGCCATGAAATCTATTCTATATTGTAGACTTTGTTTAAATAAGTGGAGGACTTAAAATACTTATATTGGCTTTTCGAATCTTTAAAACTAAGTTGTGTTAAGTTGAATTCGCATAACTCTCTTTTGTGCTTATAAATTCAATAATAATAATAGTAATCCAAGGGTATCCAACATTGCTTGTATATCGAGCGTTGGTGTGCAAACCCGCCAAGCTCTATCCGACATGTTGTTGACAATGTCAGCGTTGGAATTTCTTGGTCTCATTTTATGAGATTGGACACCTAAGGATTACCGACACGTTGTTGACAAAGTCAAAGTGGGCCTGCAAAATCCGCCAAGCTCTTTACCCACTCTCCGTTAGTCCGCGAGGCAGTGCATGGGTGGTAAACCTTGGTGTTCTAAGTTAGGTGTATGTACTTAATCATAAATTTTAAAATTTTATAGAATAAAGAATAAGCGATTATGCCCAAACACTTCTTGACCTTATTGATTTGACAAGCCATACGTGAGAAAATAATAATACCACTTTGCAAACTATGCCAAGCAAACTAAGAATTTATTTCATGGCTGCACTATGTTATCGACCGAACTAACTGGCTAAACTGGAATTTAACATTTGAAAACTTGATTTATATTGAAATTTTGTGACAAGTTGAGGTATTTAAAGTACAATCAACTGATTAGAAACTGTTAACTTAATTTTTTGTACCACTTTCCTGAAATAAGTCGTGTTTCCATTTTTTTGTTTTTACTTGCATATGTCCATTGATTTCATATAGTTACATTAAAGCCATATCATACTGCATTTGGATTTTGTGGGTAGTATCCGCTGAAAACCCTCACGAGACACCACTCGTCCTACTAGGGACACCTAGAGGTTTAACGGCTTATTGCATACGCTCAATGCAATCGTGTTTCCTACGAAAGTGCGACCTATCTAGTTAGTTTTTAATTTTTGTTTTACTCGAGGACGAGTAAAAGATAAGTGTGGGGGTATTTGATTAGCATAGAAATATGTTATTTTTATGCTCTTATATCTTATCTTTTGTATTTAAATAAATATTACTTGGGTATTGTTTTGTCACTTTTACAGATATTCCAACCCAGCCCGCATGCAAACAGAAAAGTAGAGAAATAGAGATCAAATTGGTATATATTTACATTTTGAAGAATTGTAGATGAAGATCTCACATCTAGTTGTTGTTGGACAAGAAAATGATTGGTAGAAAAACCAAGAATTTCTCAAATCAAGGGAAGCTTGTCAAAGAACCAAGAGGAAAGGAAGAAAGGCCAAAAATTTAATAGATTTAACTTAGGCCCATTTGAATCTCTCGTTGTAAACTCTTTTGTGGATTCCCTAAGGCCCATCTATCATTGTATTAGGGTTAGGGTTTGGATATCTATCCTAGAAATACCCTTGTAATGTCATTGTAGCCACCATCCTATCCATTTTTTCTGTATTCTCTTCTCCATTAACAAAAGTTCTTCTTCTTTTTACTATTTCTGCATTTTTCTTTCTTAGCAATCGGTGTTGTCTTCACAATTAGTTTTAGAAGGGCACCAATTGTATTTTACATTTTTTTGTTAGCGATTAGTCATTTGATTAGTTTCAACGACAATTCTAATTTACTTTTTGTTGTTCTTCTTTTCCTGCAATTTTACTTTCTGCATTTTACTCCGAGACTGCCCTACCATTCTGCTTAAGCTCCAAGAACTTTCTAAATAATTCTAACTTCTGAGCAGCTGGGATAAACTTATCACTGAAACGAGTTCTAAACTGATCCCAAGTGACTTGATCCTCTGGAGTAGCTGCCTTAATAGCATTCCACCAATTTATTGCCCATCCTTGCAGTTGACGGGATGCTAGCCTTCTCTTCATCGCATCCTCGATACTCAAGTCTTCGAAGATACGCTCGCAGCTATCCAGCCAATCATGAACATCCGTAGTCGACTCCGTTCCGTGGAACGGCTTCCCACCAAGACTAGTATAATCCTTGTTCAACTTGGCGAAATCGACCCTTGGCGCCTGCACTATTAGACCACCACCATTACTAGCATTGGGAGCTGCCCTCTGCACACCCCTAAGCATCTCCCTCATGAGGCCAGTAAACATCATCCTCATGTCAGCAGCATTCCCATTATTGGCTCCTCTACCGGCACCTCTTGCGTATCGGCTCATCGTTTAATCTGCACAGAGAAAACGATTAACCATCTCCATAGTGGTGCTAGTGCAGTGCGACTTCATCCTTAGCTATACTAATAGTATATATATAGCTTTTAAAAATCAAAATAATCACAAATACGCGCTCTCATATACGTATACTATCTCTCCCTGAAATAAAGATTTTTGGCATTGAAGCAAGGGAATCTATCAGTGAAAAAACACGTCAACAAGTTCAATCAGTTGGCGAGATTTGGCTTGGACTTGGTGAATACACCCTAAAAGAAGGCCCTGAGATTTGTTAACGGTTTGAACGAACCACTACATGGGTTAGCTATGACCCGCATCCCTATGGAGGCCACCTTTGAGATGCTAGTTGATATAGCGCTTATGCATGAAGAGGAGAAAGGCACCAATGCTAATAAGGCACCCGAGAAGAAAGGGGATCAAAAGAAACCGTAGCAACAACAACAAAACAAGAAGGGCAGGAAGAACAATAATGGCATAGGAAAGAAGAAGTGCTTTAATTGTGGGACACCAGGCCATCAGAGTAAAAACTGTAGGAAAAAGAAGAAGACTGGTTGTTTCCACTGTGGAGAGGCAGGTCATCTAGTTAAGGACTACCCAAGGAAACAGGGGCAAGGGCAAAGAACTTCTGGAGGGTAGCTTCAGGCTCTCATGGCACCAGGGCAGGCAAGGGAGCAGGTCCAGGCTCTCGCAGTCCCACCACTGCAAGAACGAGGTAGAAACATTTCCGTTGAGAGTTTAATTTTTCTGTTTGATCATCTTGTCCGTACTTTATTCAATTCTGGCACATCACATTCATTTATCTCTACATCATTAGATGAAACACTGCACTTAAATACTAATCTTGTTGTGGACCCCATTGTAGTCTCAAATCCTATTGGTGGGTCGGCTCATTTATCCATGGTTTGTAGGGATTTAAGATTGTCTATCTTAGGCATTGGTTTTGAATGTAATGCTTTTGTGCTTGGTTTCTTGGGCTATGGGCTAATTCTAGGGATGGATTGGCTAGCCCGATATGGAGCCATCCTAGATTGTGAACGAAGGGTAGTAAAATTGTTGACTCGTAGTGGAAAGACCCTTGATATTTCTTGTGACCCTAGAGGATCGGTGATGCTTAGTTATCTTGAGTCACTTGACGCATCCAATGATGATTTACATTCTGTTCGTATAGTCCGTGAATATGTTGATGCCTTCGATGAGGTGAGGGGTCTACCCCCAAAACGTGAGACAGACTTTCATATTTATCTTTTCGTATTTATCTTGTAGACAATGCAAAACCAGTATCTCTTCCAGTACGCCACTTGGATCCTCGTGAGAGGAGGGAACTCAATAAGCAAGTAGGGGAGTTGCTTGAGAAAGGGTTTATAAGACATAGTATATCGGAGTGGGGTGCTCCAGTAGTATTTGCCACGAAGGCGGATGGGTCCCTTAGACTTTGTATGGACTATAGAGAACTTAATAAACTTACTAAGTAGAATAGGCACCCACCGCCGAGGACTGACGATCTCTTCGATCAGTTAGTTGGCGCCTCAGTGTTTTCGCAGTTAGACATAGCCACTGGTTTCCATCAGTTGATAGTGGCTGAGGATAGCAAGACAAGACTGCCTTTAGGACTCCGGACGGTTTCTATGAATGGCTTGTGATGTCCTTCGGTTTGACAAACGCCCCCGCATACTTTGTTGACTTGATGAGTAGGGTGTTTAAGAAAAACTAATGATAGGATTAACAAAACTTAACCAAATTAACCAAATTTCCTAACAGAGGCCTAAATCAATATTTTGAAATTTTTAAATATTTTTCCAGAATTTTAACATGAATAATTTCGTTAATTACCACTAATCACCCTAATTAACTGTAATTAGTGTCAAAACAATGCTAATCACTCACCTTTGCCACAATTAAACTTTAGATCTGAAATAATCTACTGTATGCGTCGAATTCCAATGCCTATCCGTATCTCCAACTCTGATTTGGTGCTATTTCTCCTTGATTTGATGTAGTTTAAGCCAAAACTTGATTAAGAAATGATTAGGGATGATTCTTGATGTTGGAGGCCATTGTCAGGGTTTTCTAAGATGTATGTGGCGGCTGGAAAATGAGAAAAACCGAAATCCCTAACCCTAATAGCTCTTAAATACTCCAAATCCCAAAATCCCCCAATGGGCCTAGCTGTTAACTACCCAGTTAAGCCTGGTTAAGCGGTTTTTAATCCTCTAAACATTAATTCAGCCATATCTCCCAAACGGTAAGTCTGTTTGGCTAATATGACCACTCTACGGAAAGGTAAACCATCAAACGAACTAATGGAAGTGATTTCTGGTCAAAACTCCTCTCCAGTCAAAAGTTATGGACGAAACAAGATCAATTAGGGGCAAAACGGTCATTTAAAAATCGACAAAAATCATGAGCATGGGAAATGACCCCAATAATCGTTCCCCAATGTTACATGATCATACGATTTCCTACAAAAAAGAAATAAATATTCTACGATGCTAGATGCGTAGAGTGCGGGTTATTACACTCTCCCCCCTTAAGAAATTTCCCCCCTGAAATTCCTTATCTAAGAAACAAACAATGGGTCCCGCATGCCTATCAATCATTTTCAAACAATAAAACATGCAAAACAAATAAAACAAACTTATCCTAGCATGCGGATAGACTAAATTGAAATTATAATCTTACCAGGCAAAGAGCTTTGGATACAACTTTCTTATGTCATCCTCTACTTCCCAAGTAAAGTCATTCTCTCGCCATCGGTTCTCATCTCTACCCTAGAGGTGATTTCCAATAGGTTAGGATCGTTCCTTTGACTGGAACCGATCCACTCAATCCAGATCGATCTAATCGTCAAGCTTACTAGCGTTTTTGAATGCAATTCGCACTGAGGTCTGAAGTCATCTCCCGCGATATATTCTAGTTGCTTCCATTCTAGAAACATAGCCTCTGAACTGGCATGTCTCCTGCCCAGCATCAGCTACCACACCTAGTTCGGTACTATGGCATCCGTCTATACTGTCATCTTCTTAGGTAATCCAACCCTATACGCCAAATTTCCAACTACATTTCGAATGTCATTTCAAGTCCAACTTGAGTGCTTCCTACATTCGTACTGCACTTCCAACGTACATTCACCTCCTAGAGGCAAACTAGACCCATCCAATGAACCTAGGTACTCCACTTATAGCCGTACTGCACGTCCAATGTACATTCACCTTCTAAAGGTGAACTAGACTCATCCAATGAATCTAGGTACTCTACCTTCGAGTCCAAGTCCAACTTGAAGCTCCTATATCCGCTGAATCTCAAAGGTCAATGGACGCTCCACAATGCCCAACATACTTCAAGTCTAACGTAAAGTATCTTACACCCATCATATCACCATGATCAACGAACTTATCCTATTTCCATTCAACAGGATCCTACACGTGATACTCAAGAGATGAAAGGCAGGAACAAACACAACAACCATAGCATCCATCAAACAAATCCTATCTATCACCTGCTAAAGCCATGAATACGTCGATACCTGTATGTCTGGTCCAACCGACATCAATAACTGATGGAAGCCCTGCCTCCAAACGGACTACCGTACGTCCAACGTACGTTTGTCCTCCAAGGATAACTAGATCACGTCCAACGGATCCAAGGTAACGGGCGTCCCCAGATATCCCTGCTTTTAGTCCGCCTGAAACACTCGAGTCCCACTCAAGTCTATTCATTATCTTGCTGCCCTCTCGAGTTCAACTCGAGCCAATCCAATTCCTTGCTGGCTTCTCGAGTCCAACTCGAGTCAATCCATTACCCATAAACTCAAACCCAGTCTTCAGTATCCATTACATACAAATTCTAGTCCAACGAGAGTTGTCTTCCTATTCTTTGTAGCTCCAAGATCAACGAATACCTATTTTCTTTTACGAGTCCAAGTCCAACTTGAATCGTCCTACCCTTTGTTGCATCTTCCATGATCAACGAACACATCCTATTCTTTCAAAAAGAACATCAACATAGGGTCCTACACAATCCATTACTTTGCATCTTTCTCGAGCCCCACTCGAGCCATCCCATAACCCTATCGAGTCTAACTCGGGGCAGTCCATACCATCGAATAGTCTTATCCTATCACAACTACCCATCACTCTTCTAGTAAACCAAGATATCATCCAATTAAAATCACAACAACTACCTATCTCTTACGCAGACTATCCTAGTCGACCTCGACATTCCCCGAGCACAAGCCCCAAAGGACTAAACCAATATCAGACAAGCACCCAAGGAAATATCTCCTCCGAGTTCAGACAATCTACGTGAGATGATATAAGCAAAACATCCAAACACTCAAGCATCCATAACCGACTTTGGCTATCCTCGCCAATCTTGTTTGAAACTATTATCGACCGCCTGACCAAATCCTGACCAAACTACTGTACATCCAATGTACATTTGCTTCTCTAACTCCCGTTATCATCTTTATCATAAGGTAGGCGATCCAATACCACCTTTCGTCCATCATCCATTATATTGGTCGTCAAAGACTCTTCACAATCTACTATCACTCTATACCTTTGAGGTCAATCGACTCCTAAAAATCAAGCTAGACCTAGTAAAGCTCAGAATAAAGCAATCACAACCAACATACATCCATGACTCGATAAGACCAAATTACGACAAATCCTACAAAGGCTAGTCAAACCACCTATCGGGCTTGTCATTACTAAAGGTCTATCGACTACCTCGGGTTCCAATTCCAACCTATTTACCAGGTCACTAGGTAGAAGGAAAGGGGAAGTCCCGATATCAAACAAACTCGAACATAAACATCTTAAATAGGAAGCATACCTCAGATAACGACACCTTTTTCCTTCTGCTCCGCAGTTGGGGGCATTCGATGAAGAAGGAACAACGTTGATAGCATACGCTTTCACAATCTGCTTCTCCCTAGGAGGTTGTGGACAATCATCCTTGTGATGTCCCGCCTGGCCGCAGTTAAAACATTTCCTTTCCCCATGCTTTTCTCGACAATTTCTGGCATAATGGCCCTTCTTGCCACAACTAAAGCACTCGCCATCTTTCTTATTCTTCTTATTCTGACCGTCCTTGGTTTGGTCTTATTTCCTCTTATTCTAGGAATTTTTCCTACCTCCACCGCCTGCTTGTGGCTTTGGCTCCTCTGCAAATGCAATAGCAACCTCAGTCTTTGGCTTAGGGTAAAGACTCTCTGACCTTAATGCTTTCCCCACAATCAATTCAAATGTCTCATCGATGTGGTTAATAAGCTTCTCCCCCAAGTACTGATCCAAACCTGTTATAAACTTCTCGTTCTTCTTCTCGGCAGTATCTATTAGGGATAACCCATATTTTGATAAAGTATCGAACTCAGCAATATACTCCGAGACTGCCCTACCATTCTGCTTAAGCTCCAAGAACTTTCTAAACAATTCTGACTTCTGAGCAGCTGGGATAAACTTATCACTGAAACGAGTTCTAAACTGATCCCAAGTGACTTGATCCTCTGGAGTAGCTGCCTTAATAGCATTCCACCAATTTATTGCCCATCCTTGCAGTTGACGGGATGCTAGCCTTCTCTTCATCGCATCCTCGATACTCAAGTCTTCGAAGATACGCTCGCAGCTATCCAGCCAATCATGAACATCCGTAGTCGACTCCGTTCCGTGGAACGGCTTCTCAAAAAGACTAGTATAATCCTTGTTCTGCTTGGCGAAATCGACCCTTGGCGCCTGCACTATTAGACCACCACCATTACTAACATTGGGAGCTGCCCTCTGCACATCCCTAAGCATCTCCCTCATAAGGCCAGTAAACATCGTCCTCATGTCAGCAGCATTCCCATTATTGGCTCCTCTACCGGCACCTCTTGCGTATCGGCTCATCGTTTAATCTGCACAGAGAAAACGATTAACCATCTCCATAGTGGTGCTAGTGCAGTGCGACTTCATCCTTAGCTATACTAATAGTATATATATATATAGCTTTTAAAAATCAAAATAATCACAAATACGCGCTCTCATATAAGTATACTATCTCTCCCTGATAACTTCCCTAGGTTGACTACGCAACCTAGAGATCTGATACCAAGTGTGACGGCCCACCCCGCAGCAGCCGGCATTTCCTCCATAAGTGCGCTATACACATGCCCGACTAGCACGAAACGGTCGTCAGGAGAAAGGGAAGAAGATGAAGAACTAACAAAGAACCTGTAAAACGTCTCACAGTGCATGGGATAAAATATAATAATAAAATAATCTTGACATATAACAGGCGAGACAGTGCATAAGCTGAAAACTAAACCAACATAGCCGCGGAAATCCAAATACAGCTTATGATCCAACATCATTATTACAACTTGAAAACTGTCTCTAAAGCAAAAGAAAGCTAAAGCAAAAGATGCACTACTAATGCCCAAGCAGTGATCTTCAACAACACAGGGAGAATATCTATATATCATACGTGGAAGCCTCCTACTCATCTCTAGATCAGCTACTCGTGCATACTCAACTAACCTGTCTCTAGTCTGCTCATGAGAGCACCCAGAGTAATAAGAAGAGACATAAAACTCTGGGTCAGACAAAAAGTTTGGTATGAGCGATAAGCAGCTAAACAAAACAATAACAGGTATAATCCAATCATACCTGAACCTGGACCTGCAGCCAAAGAGTTAGTAATACATACTGTACAATACTCTAAGGTGCCACTAAACATAAGGTGTAAAGATACGGGGGAGTGGGTGTGCATGTCATAGTGATAGCAAACAAAGCAACCACCCTCACATCTCTCACTCAGTGCGTAAAGCATACGATACCCATTACTCTATTCACCTAATCCTTTGGGCATGACGGAGTCCAACCCCGTATAACTACTCTACGAGCCCCTAATCCGTCTATCAATGGTAACCAAAGTGACAGGCATCGATAACCCCTTTGCACACGTCTCGCAGCAAAGTCCAATCATGAAGTTAACTCGTTAGTTCCCAACTGGATCCGGAGTACAAACTTCCCATTTGGACTAGTTTTGCATCTCGGGTTTTAGTCTTCTCATGTCCAAGCTCCTTGTCTTCCTCACAGCCGCGGTGTGCGGATCGAAATCTTCCTCATGGTCACGGTGTGCGGTTCATGGTTTTCCTCGCGGTCGCTGTGTGCGGATCGTGCTACATCCTCGCGGTCCAGGTGTGCGGATCGTGCTACATCCTCGTGGTCCAGGTGTGCGGATCGTGCTACATCCTCGCGGTCCAAGTGTGCGGATCACGCTCCTTCCTCACGGTCCAAGTGTGCGGATCGTGCTCCATCCTCACGGTCCAAGTGTGCGGATCGTGCTCCTTCCTCACGGTCAAGGTGTGTGGATCATGCTCCTCCCTCACAATCGGAGTGTGGGGGCGATCCGGTCCAAATTCTGCAACTCTTCCAGCGAGCTATTTACGCCATACGACGGCGTTTTCGACCAATCTAACTTTTCTAAACAATCATAAATCATTTCAAATAGTCATAGTAACATGTATAAACATCCACAGATAGCAAAACAACAATTTGATAGGTTAATACGGATCAAACATAGCCAAAACCCCATATTTTCCCTTAAGCATGTTTAAGCAAAACTAATGATAGGATTAAGAAAACTTAACCAAAGTAACCAAATTTCCTAATAGAGGGCTAAAACAATATTTTGAAATTTATAAAAAAAAATCCAGAATTATAACATGAATAATTTTGTTAATTACCACTAATCACCCTAATTAACTGTAATTAGTGTCAAAACAATGCTAATCACTCACCTTTGCCACAATTAAACTTTAGATCTGAAATAATCTACTGTATGCATCGAATTCCAATGCCTAGCAGCAGCTCCAACTTTGATTTGGTGCTATTTCTTCTTGATTTGATGTAGTTTAAGCCAAAACTTGATTAAGAAGTGATTAGGGATGATTCTAGATGTTAGAGGCCATTGTTAGGGTTTTCTAAGATGTATGTGGCGGCTGGAAAATGAGAAAAACCGAAATCCCTAACCCTTACAACCCTTAAATACTCCAAATCCCGAAATTCTCCAATGGGCCTAGCTGTTAACTACCCAATTAAGCCCGATTAAGCTGTTTTTAACCCTCTAAACTTTAATTCAGCCATATCTCCTAAAAGATAAGTCCGTTTGGCTACTATGACCACTCTACGGAAAGGTAAACCATAAAACAAATCTAATGGAAGTGGTTTCAGGTCAAAACTCCTCTCCAGTCAAAAGTTATGGACGAAACAAGATCAATTAGGGGCAAAACGGTCATTTAAAAATCGACAAAAATCACGAGCATGGGAAATGACCCCAATAGTCGTTCCCCAATGTTATATGATCATATGACTTCCTACGAAAAATAAATAAATATTCTACGATGCTAGATGCGTAGAATGAATGCGGGTCGTTACACATTATGGAAGTTCTTACACATTTGAGAAGATATTATTACAGTCATTAAAAAGTGATACGCCAGCCATACTCATATGGTGGTTTCCTTTGTAACTGCACTTTATGATTCCAAGATGAGTCATTTGTAAATACAATATTAAATATTATTTAGTATAATAGGTTCAAGGACCCTACTTTTCATGTGTGTTTGGCCGATCTTGGTATATAAAAAAGATGGGGAAATAGACTTCTCGCTTGATTCATGAATCACATGACGGTTTATACAATATGAAATCACCCAATAAAATGTCATTTTTTAAATTCGCAAACTCTGATTTGTATCTTCTATATTTCGTGCTCTTCACAGTTTTTTTCTACTTCATGAATTTATCCTACTATAAATTTACTTTATGCTAACAAATCTGAGGCAAGATGTTCGCACTTCACTTCTTTGACGACAATAAATAACTAGAAGTTTATATAATTAATGGTTGCTATTGTTGGGGAAAAGTTTCCCAAAAAATGCCTTGGGAATAAAATCCAACCTTGATGAAAAACAAATAGGAATAGATTGATGGTGAGGCAAAACAAACAACAGGTAGTCACCACCAAAACAATCACGGAGCTAGCAATAAAAGAAAGAACACAAGAGGTTTATAGTGGTTTCACTAACGTCTTGTTAGTGTACGTCCACCTGGGAAGAGGAGATTTTATTACTTTTCTACAAAAGAAAATATTACAAGACTGATCATGGAGAGGAAGAAGAAGAAAATACAACTTTTGAGATGCACCTCACATTTTGAGATGATACATACATTTATCTAATCCCTATCCTTATATAAGGATTAATACTAGGGGTTGAAGTAATTATTTATGGTTATAAAGCAATGTCTAATTATTTCTCCAATTTATTTGCTCCTGAAAAGCTTCCTTGTTTAATAAACCAATCAAAGAATTAATTCCTTACTTCAGTATCCCAAAAACTTCTTCGTATTCTTCCACTTATGTAGGTAATTAATTGCCCTATCTAATTTTACAAAAGAGGCAATAATTTTTTTGATATCTTCTAAATCTTCTAAAATTGGAAATATTATATTACTCAAATTAACAGTATTTCTCAAATCTTCTCTAAATGGAAATATTGTATCACCGTAATCAATAATATCTTCCAAATCTCCGCAAATGGAAATATTGTATCATGAAACCTAACAATGTCCACCTTGATACTACATTTCCTTGAAAGCATACCAACTCCACATATATCCTCTTACTCTAAGCATCTTCTCGGATAAGACACCATGGTTACTTCCCCTGATGAGCTTTGACATGGCCATCACCCATTGCACTTTGTCAACAAACTCCGACAATGCCACCGCCTGCCAACAATGTGTTCAAAGTATCCCTTTCATGTACGACAAATCTATCTTTACCATGAAAACAAATGTCTCCATGAACCATCTCAACTCTCTCCCTACACCGCGCCACCGCGTGACACCTAGCATTTCTATAAGCGATTCCAACTCGAGCAATGCCCGAACTTAGCAGTCTGCAAGGAATTACGTATATCCACTGCTTTCTCCTTTGATCTCTGATCAACTTTAGATGATCCCTTCTTCTGCTTATCAAGCACATCCTTTTGGAGAAATCCCACCTTGTTGAAGCTTTCCCCTTTGATTATATTCTGCCTATGCAGAAACTCAAAGTCCCTTCTCTTATGCCTAGCTTTGACATTTTTCCATGAGAATTGTAGGCTCCAACCCTTGAATCTCCAAGTATAGTGCTTCCCCTCAAGAGATACAAATTATGAAACATATCCCCCTTCATCACTACAAATACACCCTTAGAAACCCTTAGACTATCCTTATCAATAGTCACCTCGCATCCTTTGGGTGCCAACTGCTCAAGAGATATCATTGACTTCCGAAGACCTGGAACATAACGGACACCTGTTAAGGTGCTTATTACCACGTCATACATGCGAACCTGCATGGTACCTTCGCCCATGATTCTACAACTAGCATCATTTCCCATAAGAATTAGTTTCCCTCCTTTTATTTTAAAAGAACTGAAATAATTCATATTAAGTTTCATATGAAAAGACGCCCCTGTATCTAGCACCCTACGATCTAATGCATTTGATACTACCACTGTCAATACGTCATCAAACAAAAATTCCTCCACCACAACCGATGAATTTCCAGCTTCAATTTTTTTCTTCAAGTCAGGACAATCTCTCTTTCAATGGTCTGGTTTCTTGCAAATGTAGCACTTCCCATCTCTTGACTTTATTTTCTTCTTCTTCTCCCCTCTCTCTATACCAGCTAATAAGGCTTCCGTACTACTTCCTCCTCTACCTTCACTCAACCCCATCATCTGATCCCTCAAGTCCTCAGATAGAAGACCTGCCTTCACATCAAGATGTGCCTTTACTGAAGTACCCTCTCTTATCTGCATACTGAAAAACGTCTTCAGTAATATCAGACGGTTGGTTAGTGGCTTCTTTGAATAAAGTTTTTCCATCTTGGTCTAAATGTCCTTAGCAATGGTCTCAAAGCTGATCTCTGAAATGACATTTTCTCTCATTGATAATTGTAAAGAAGTAAATGCCCATCATTCCTTCTCCTTTCTTTCTACGGCTAAAATATCATCCGTCACTCCTCAAGAGCAAACACCACAGGATGAACATTATTCCCCATTAGAACAGCTTTCATCCTCCATTGCCACTTCTCGAAGTCTTTATCCTTATTCCATCTTTCTATTGCCAGCTGAGATCCGGCTGCCATATATATATATATATATATATATATATATATATATATATATAAATGCCCCTTTGGCATATGGCGTTGATACTGCCGAATTCTCCTCATCTCCTACCATAATGCCTAACACCCTTTCTCAATCAACCTCGTAGCTCTGATACCAATTGTTGGGGAAAAATTTCCCAAAAAAGGCCTTGGGAATAAAACCCAACTTTGTAGAAAAACAAATAGGAACGGATTGATGGTGAGGCAAAACAAACAACAGATAGTCACCAGCAAAATAATCATAGAGCAAGCAATAAAAGAAAGAACACAAGAGATTTATAGTGTTTCCACTAACGTCTTGTTAGTGTACGTCCACCTGGGGAGAGGAGATTTTTTTTACTTATTTACAAAATAAAAAATTACAAGACTGGTCATTGAGAAGAAGAAGAAATACAACTTTGGGAGATGCACCTCACATTGAGATGATACATACATTTATCTAATCCCTATCCTTATACCAGGATTAATACTTGGGGTTAAAGTAATTGGTTTATGGTTATAAATCAATGCCTAATTAATTCTCCAATTTATTTGCTCCTGATAAACTTCCTTGTTTAATAAACCAATCAGAGAATTAATTTCTTACTTCAATATCCCAAAAACTTCATATTCTTCCACTTATGTAGGTAATTTATTACCCTATCTAATTTTACAAAAAAGGCAATAAATTTTCTGATATCTTCCAAATCTTCTGCAAATGGAAATATTATATTACCCAAATTAACAGTATTTCTCAAATCTTCTCTAAATGGAAATATTGTATCATCATAATCAATAATATCTTCCAAATCTTTTGCAAATGGAAATATTGTATCACGAAACCTAATAGCTTTCAAACTATCCTGTTTTAATTCCAGTTCTAGAACATGTTTTTGTTCCATATCTTATTTTCCGCTATTATTGCTCTTGATTTGGAGTGGTTATGGTTTTCTCTGCACTCTTCTGCAAAAAAGACTACTAAGATGAGATCCCATGATACCACAAATCTATGGTTTGTCGATCAGTATGTTACGTCTCTGATTACTATTTCATTGTTGATTAAAGAAAGAAAAGCCCAAACTAGATTATCAATTTTCATTTTTATATTTATTGCATCAACAATAAAGTCGATGCTTGGAAGTTGCCATCATTGTTTACACTTACTGATGTGAATCCAAATTACAAGCAAGGTTTTAACAGTAAAGGTTTGTTGAAAAATACAAAACCTTAACTGCATTCAATTTTGGTATGCATTGTTTTCATCTTTGATTCAAACTGGGTGCCTAAACAATTTATTTTGATGTTGATATATACGTTAACCAACTTCTATGATTGAGTGACTGTGATGAGCCTTTATTTTGTATGCAATAAATTTTACTTCCACTAGTTTTGAATTTTAACATGTTAGTTGTGTTTGAGTATGTTACTGCACTTTTCCCCATTTTCATTGTTATTTTTAAGTGATTATTGTTTTTTTAAATATATCTCAGTTCAAATAACATTAATCTAATGTTGGATGATGAAGTAGTGGGAGTCAACTCTCACGCGTGGGGTAGAATAATGTGAAAGGGAGTCTATGGACTTGGGAAGGAAATAAATTTGTTAACTTTTTAGTTGTTTAAACCGATTGAATCCAAATTAAAAGCATGTTTGCATACTAAAACTAAGAAAATAATGATTAACGCTAGACCACTTTATTTTAATTATACTAGGTTGTAAAATAATATGCTATGTTTATTTTATGTGTACACTGCTTGAAATGGACAATTTTGAAGATTGTATATGTCATCAGTTTTTTATACACAAGTATGAAATGTTATGACCTTTCTTCATAAAAAACAATGTTCACTAAGTTTATCAATCATTTAAGAATTTGTTACCGAATCTTATGGTTAATAACATACATTTTATCTGTTAGCTAAACCGATATGAGCACATCATTGTTTTAGTTGGAAAACAATAATCAAAATACCCAATGTTAACTATTATAGTCAAGCAATTTAAAAACTATAAGTAAGATAGTCTTTTATGGTCTACAAATCCGTCGAGCTTAGTTAGATGACTGTAATCTACAGTGTACTATGTTTCTTATTTTATATTATCAAATAAAGCACTGTCCCTGCATGCTGTTATTATAGACTCCATTCAAACAGTATAGTTGAAAGGAGTTGTTGAAAGTGCAAGGAATTTAAGGCATAAAGTATATTAGACAAATGACTTGGGATTTGGGACGTCAATTGAACTGTAAACATTTAAGGCATAGTACATGTTGTGGTTTAAGACCTAAAATTGGGGCATATATATGATAGTTTATGACTTGGAAGAAGGAGATTATTGTATAAACTAAAATAAATGGCCTTATATAGGTGGAAAGCCAGGTGTTTGTTCAACAAACGCCTGGGTTTTAGGCATTTGTTCAACAAACGCCCTCTTTCAAATAGATGCAGGCGTTTGTTGATGCAGGTAAAGGAATGCACTCTGCGTTATTGTGATTTTCTAAGAAAACAAATATCCCAGTCATTATAATAGAGCATGTTACAAAGACACGAGTGATGGTTGGGCCTTATGTTTTTGAGTGTGTAGTGGATATTGTTTTGTATAAGTAGGAAGAAATTTATTCACCGTGTCGTCTCCTATGATCTTTGAAAAATTGATTTGGTTCTATAGACGAGCTTGGAGTTTTTGAAATGTCAGAATCTGGGCCTGATATGGGGTACCAAGTCAAAGTATGTTGTTTTTAATTGAATAGACTCTGGTTCAGAGGTATTAGCCAAACTTGCAGTTGATGTGATTATTACTGGCTTCCCAATGTTTGTGCTAGAAATTCATGTGTTATGTGCTATCGACCCAGCCGTCTCCAGAAATTTCAATGGTGTTACACATAATAAATTTATCATGATAATTTCTGTTCTTATGAAGCAGGAAGGTCTGAAACATCAAGATAGTACTATTACTCTTATAGTTGTTAGTGGATGTAAGCTAACAAAGTTTGCTGGGATCTTGCTATTTCAACTGCAAGATGTAGCAGTTTCTTGGAATTTCCCATGCCCGATGATGTTGCATTTACTAGAGAAATGGACTTTGTGGTGAGCTTCGCATGGTTGCAAGAATGAATGAGCAGCTGTTGCTATGAACTGATTGTTTATTGTATTTTATTGTAAAGTAATATTTTTGCATGAATAGACCAGGGTTATTTTGTTCATTTTGTTTACGTGTTAATGATATAAACCATTTTTGTGAATTTAGTGGACCTCAGTTGAAATACTACTGTTTGTTTGTGGTAACAATGCATTTATTCAGTTGATGTAGCATTTATTCTGTTCTTATGAAGAAATGGTTTAACAATTGAATCTTCAATGTGTTAAAAGACTATGTGCTTCTGCCTTCTATGCATAAACGTCAAACATCAAATTTCTTATTAATGGACATGCTACACTATTTTCGATATATGTTAGAGTTGAGAAATTCTTTTAGGATTTCTTTTCAATTTTGCATTATTGGAAAAATCAAATGGTTTTGAAGTTATGTTGTATATTTAAGAAGGCATAATTCAAAAGCCTGAATGGGAACTTTGATAATACAAGACGACCTAAACTAAGTATAATATGCTAATAACATTTTGTATTCATGTTACAATATTATCATTTTTCATGGTAGACTAAATTTACTGTAGACATCTATAGGCATTGACGCTTTAGCTAACAAAGATTTAGAAATGATCCTGTAACAAAATAGTTCAAGCTCCTTTTCAATGCTAATTCTCTAAGTAGAGATTTTCCAAATTTTATTCCAAAAAGAAGAGTCTCTATGGTGGGTAAAAAAAATGTTGATTAATTCTATTAGCTTGAAAGAATTGCATGAAGCTATTTTTGAAATTAAAGATGACAGTAGTTTAGGACCTGATGGTTTTATTGCAATTTTTTTTTAAATACATTGGAAAGATCTAAAGGATGAATTACTGTATGCAGTGAATAATTCTTTTTTCAGTAGTAAAATTCTCAAAGAAATTAATCATACATTTATTACCCTAATTCCCAAAATTCAAAATGCTATTGAGCCATATGATTTTAGGCCAATTTCCTGCTGCAATGTCATATATAAAATTATGAGTTCAATTTGCAGCAATAGATTGAAGAAGATATTACCACGTATTATTTCAGAAAATCAGAATGCATTTACTAAAGTCTGACATGTTTGAAAACAATTTGTTGGCTTTTTAACTGGTCAGAAACTTTAACAAACCTGGAGCTGATAAGATGTGCGTTAAAATAGATTTGCAGAAAGCTTATGATAAAATTAGTAGGGAATTTATAATTTATGTCATAAGGCAAATGGATTTTCCCCTTCAATTCATCACTTTGATTCATTCATCTATATCTACTCCTACTTTTTATGTTATCATTATAGAAAACCTATCGGATATATAACTAGTAATAGGGGGCTGAGGCAGGGTAATCCTATATCCCCGTATCTTTTTTACTTTGGACATGGAATATATTTCTACTAATCTGGAGCTTCAATTGTTGAGTGGTAGTTTAACTCCAGTTTCAAAGATTTCACCAATTATAACTCATCTTATCTACGCTGATGATTTACTAATCTTTTCTAGAAGTGATGTAAGTAGTGTGCAGGATATACAGAAGGTTTATCCGATATGTCTTAAATGGGTTTGACAGTAAATAAGCAGAAATCAAAAATTTATTCCAGTAGAGCAAACAAGAATAAGGTAGTAACTGCACAGTTCTTACAGCTAACAGAAGATAATCTGCCTGTTAAATATCTGGGTCTCCCTCTAACCAACAAGAAATTGAAGGTAACTGATGCTATTCTACTTCTTGATAATAGTAGATGGAGTAATAAATATCTGTCTACAATGGGTCAAATTGAACTTGTTAAGTCTTTCATTTATCCTTGTATTCAATTTTGGGTGCAAACATGTCAACTCCCCACGAATATTATTACGAAGATTGAATCTACATGTGCTAATTTTATCTAGCAAGGTAAAGCTCATAAGGTTTCTTGGGAACAAATATGTAAGCCAAAAGTGAATGGAGGTTTGGATTTGAAAGATATAAGGAGTATGCAAACTGTGATGATTTTGAAACTAATTTGGTCTTCTCTTAAAAAAGATACTCTATGGGCAAAGTGGATGCATAATATATATTGTAATAAAAACAAAAATTTCTGGACTCAAATGGTAGATAACAACGATTCATATACTTGGAAAGTGATGCTGAAAAAAAAGAGAAATATTTAAAACAAACAGTAAGAGATGCATAGCTAATTGTAAGTCAACTCACCTTTGGTTTGACCCATGGATCAACGGTAAGAGTTTGATCTCCCTGACTAGTTGGCATGGCAGAAGTATAGATGAATTTTCCTATACTCATGTAGATGATATTATTGTTAATGACAAATGGTGTCTTGATAGGCTAAATGTTTTTGAAGAAATTAAAAGAGAAATACATTCAATTAATATAAGACCAGAAGAAGTTCAGATTATTGGATATGGAATAAGGGGAAACAGGGACAATTTAGTATCAGAGATGTTAGAATTTGGGATACAATATTTCCATTTGCTGAAGATTGGAAGATATTATTGATTATGGTGATAGAATATTTCCAATTAGAGAAGATTTAGAAAATATTGTTAGTTTGAGAATATAATATTTCCAATTTGCAGAAGATTTGGAAGATATCAGAATTTATTGCTCTTTTATTTATAAAAGGGATAGGCAATAAATTACCTACATAAGTGGAAGGATTTGAAGAAGGTTTCTTTTTGGGATAGTGAAGTAAGGAATTAATTCCCCAACCGGGGTTAAACAAGGAAGCCTATCAGGAGAATTAGAGAATTAATTAGGCATTGATTTATATCATAAATCAATTACTTCAACCCCAAGCATTAATCCTTATATAAGGATATGGATTAGGTGAATGTATCATCATCTCAAAATGTGAGGTGGCATCTCAAAAGTTGTATTTTCTTCTTCTTCCTCTCCATGATCAGTCTTGTAATATTTTTTCTTTTGTAGAAAAGAAATAAAATTTCCTCTCCCCAAGTGGACGTACACTAACAAGACGTTAGTGGAACCACTATAAACCTCTTGTGTTATTTCTTTTATTGCTAGATCTGTGATTGTTTTGCTGGTGTTATCTCTTGTTTGTTTTGCCTCACCATCAATCCGTTCCTATTTTTTTTCCGCAACAATTGGTATCAGAGCCAGGTTGATTGAGAAAGAGTGTTAGGCATTATGGCAGGAGATAAGGAGAATTCAGCAATTGTATCAAGGTCATATGTCAAAGGGAAATATATGGTAGCAGGATCTCAGTTAGCAATAGAAAGATAGAATGGGGATAAAGACTTCGAGAAGTGGCAATGGAGGATGAAAGCTGTTCTGATGAGAAACAATGTTCATCCTGTGGTATTTGCTCCTGAGGAGTTGACGGATGATATTTCAACCGTGGAAAGGAAGGAGACGGAATGATGGACGTTTACTACTTCACAATTGGCAATGGGAGAAAATGTCATTTCAGAGATTAGCAGTGAGACCACTGCTAAGGAAATTTGGACCAAGTTGGAAAAACTCTAAAGAAGTCACTAACCAACTGTCTGATTTTGCTGAAGACATTTTTCACCATGCGGATGAGAGAGGGTACTTTAGTGAAGGAACGTCTTGATGTGAAGGCAGGTCTTCTATTTGAGGACATGAAGGATCAGATGAAGGGGTTGAGTGAAGGTAGAGGAGGAAGTAGTACGGAAGCCTTATTAGCTGGTATGGAGAGAGTGGAGAAGAAGAAGAAAAATAAAGTCAAGAGATGGGAAGCACTGTACTTGGAGAGTCAAGGGTTGGAGCCTACAGTTCTCGTGGAGAAGATGTCAAAGCTAGGCATACGAGAAGGGACTTTGAGTTTCTGCATAAGCAGAATATGATTAAAGGGGAAAACTTCAACAAGGTGGGATTTTTCCAAGAGGATGTGCTTGATAAGCGGAAGAAGGGATCAGATCATCTGAAGTTGGTCAGAGATCAAAGGAGAAAGCAGTGGGAATGCATAATTCTTTGCAGATTGCTAAGTTCGGGCGTTGCTCGAACTGGAATCGCTTATCGAAATGCAAGGTGCCACGTGGTGGCACGGTGTGGGGGTTCATTGAGACGTTTATTAGGTCTTACTTGAAGGGGTTACTTTGTACACTTTGTTGGCAGGCGGTGGCGTTGCCGGAGTTTGTTGACAAAGTGCAATGGGTGATGGCCATGCCTAAGCTCATTGGGGGAAGTAACCATGTTTGTCTTGTCCGAGAAGATGCTTAGAGTAAGAGGATATAGGTGGAGTTGGTATGCTTTCAAGGAAATATAGTATCAAGTTGGAGATTGTTAGAATTTGTGATATAATATTTCCATTTGTTGAAGATTGGAAGATATTATTGATTATGGCGATAGAATATTTCCAATTAGAGAAGATTTAGGAAATGTTGTTAGTTTGAGAATATAATATTTCCAATTTGCAGAAGATTTGGAAGATATCAGAAATTTATTGCTCTTTTATTTATAAAAGGGATAGGCAATAAATTACCTACATAAGTGGAAGGATTTGAAGAAGGTTTCTTTTTGGGATAGTGAAGTAAGGAATTAATTCCCTAATTGGTGGGTTAAACAAGGAAGCCTATCAGGGGAATTAGAGAATTAATTAGGCATTGATTTATATCATAAATCAATTACTTCAACCCTAAGCATTAATCCTTATATAAGGATAGGGATTAGGTGAATGTATCATCATCTCAAAATGTGAGGTGGCATCTCAAAAGTTGTATTTTCTTCTTCTTCCTCTCCATGATCAGTCTTGTAATATTTTTTCTTTTATAGAAAAGAAATAAAATCTCCTCTCCCCAAGTGGACGTACACTAACAAGACGTTAGTGGAACCACTATTAACCTCTTGTATTATTTCTTTTATTGCTAGATCTGTGATTGTTTTGCTGGTGTTATCTCTTGTTTGTTTTGCCTCACCATCAATCCGTTCCTATTATTTGTTTTTTCCGCAACAAGAGAAGCCTAACAATCTATTAATAATTATTCTCAGGAGTATAACTGGGCTAAATTCTTATGGAAATATCCAGTTATTTCGAAGTATGCTTAAACAAGTTACTTAGTTTGTATAAATAAATTGCAGACATTAGAAAAAAATCCGAATGTGGAATCAAAATGTCTCAGATCTATGCTACTTGTGTAATAAACATCCAGAGACTCAAGGACATCTTTTCTTTCACTGTGAATTCTCTGATCTCGTATGCAAAGAGATAAAAAAGAAATTTGGATTTCATAAATCTAATAAGACAGTGGTTATTTTAGAGCAAATCGAAGACTTTATTCAAAGCAAAAACAATAACACAGCTAGAATTTGTTTGACTGCCACTGTTAATCATATTTGGACGGAACGTTGTAATCGACTGTTTAATAACAAAAACTTGAATCGGGTTCTTCTGTCCAAAATTATAGAAGCAGAGATCGAAGCAATGCTTACTACATGGAATAAACAGATGGCAATTGTTAAAGAAAGGGGAACTTATCTCGTAGCAAGTGGAGATTGCAGATCTTAGGAGCCTCTATAGAAGAATCTCTTTGTTTTACTGAGGAGCCAGCGTTGGAAGGGGTATTGAGGATGAGCACGAGGAGTCACGTGGGCTTGTACTGTGTGTTCATATATAGGGGAGCAAATATTTTTTATTTCCTTTATTTGGTGTATTTGTTTTAAGTTAGTTAATTTCATTTTGCTCCCTTAACCTTCTTGTAATCCTTTTTTGTAAATATCGTACCTATTTTCAAAAAATAATAATTAATTATATAATATAACTACATGAGTTCTCATAAAATAACTATACTTGAATGGATACCATCGCAATCTGTTTGGGAAGCATTGTATTTGACAAAAACTTAGACAATGATTCACTTTCCTCATTGCACTATGCTCTTTGGTTGCTGTCACTAATATAAACTTTTATTGTTTGCAACGAACCAGGAAGATCATAAACAAATAGAGTACAATGTGAGCTCAAAAGTAATATCTCTTGCTGCTACCATAACCATTAAACACTAGGTCTAATACACTCATGGAAAACCAAATGTTTACAAAATATCCATCCAGCAAAAGCTCCACTACTGAAAACCAAATAAACCACATTAAAACGATCACAGCGAGTAAACACGTCCTAACCCCAACACAAACAACCTACAATTCCCGATCCAGCTACAATTTCAGATACTGTTGCAATATACTCCCATATGAATAAACTGTTTTAACACAGTTTACCAACCATATCCCTACTTACTATTTTAAACATGTTATCTAACATTAACAATTCCCGTGTGCATAACACGTGCCACTCACTAGTTTAATTCAAAGTTCGAAACTAAGCTCAATTTGTTGCAAAACAAAGCAAGCTCAATTTGTCATTTTATTGCCAGAAATGGTCACGCTCAATTTATTGCCAGAATAGATTACATTCAATTTAAGACCTTGGTTTTTATTTTAACACTTGCTATTCCAGCTAAATATTAGTTTCAGTTTTCCAGTTTCGAATTTGATTAAGATTTTCGAATGATTTCCCAGTCTGAATTTGATTGAGATTCTCATTTGGGTTTGCGTTGCATTTAGATTCATTTCGAGCTTCTATTATTGCATCTTGGAAGGACTGCATTTGAGTTTCTATTATTTTGATTGGCAGTTATGATCAACACAGCGCTTCCTTTCTCATTGTTACCCAACCATTGATCAGTGCAAAATTTGATATCTACAATTCTAACAGGGAAAGGAAGCAAGCTAGTTTGTATCGATCATTTTTGTCTTCGTGTGTACATGATCTTGGATGAAAACGTGATTTTAGAAATGTATATGCATTTTTAATAAGAAAATTACTTTGGGTATCTATATGATATATAGATTCTAGTTTATGAAGATACATAATGTGTTAATAATTTTAGTTTCCATATAGGTAAAGTTTGTTGTATATATTGGCTTTGAATTCACAAAACTTTATGAATGCATATTAGTGTTAAACGATAAAGTTTGTATATATGATATATGTATTTATGATAGTCATAGTGACAAAGGTATCAAAAACCATCAGTGCTCAGAAAAGGCGTTGACGCAATCATACCAATTTTGAAATCCAGCTCCGACAACGACTTTCGATCGCAACAAATCCTTGAGCTCTGGAAATCTGTTGGTCATCTACTCCGAACTCATTCAAGATAAATGCTTTCTTTGAGGCTTCGGTAGTAGAAATATTTTTCTATGTTTTTAGTTTTTTTTTGCAATCTTGAACTATCAAAATACACCGGATATCAGTTGGAGTTTGAATGTGTTGTGGAGAAATTTTGATTCAGAACCGCCCAAATCAAAGATTCCCAAGTCAGCGGAAGACAAGATCATGGTAAACGTGCAAAAACAACCAATCAATATCGAAGACAATCTCAATCCAGTCCAAAAGCCAATCACAATCACTATATAAGAGAAATAACTGGGCAATAACGAAAAATGAATCACATAAGGATTTATAATGGTTCCACTAACAACTTGTTAGTGTATGTCCACTTGAGAGAGAGCCTTTTATTAACACCAACGAAGAGTACAAGAGATTAATTACAATGGTCACTCAATTCACTCTATAATTTTATTTGTAGAGACAAAGAGTTGAAGAAATTAGGAGAGACAGAATGAATGAATTGAATTTAATTCCATTTAATTGTCTTTTCTTCTCCCCTTAGGCCCCTTTTATAAGACCAATTACTTCATGTCTTAGTTACTTGATCTCCAAGTAAACTTGGCACACAAGTTATTTATTACTTCATGCCCAAGTTTTCTTTACCTCCAAGTAAACTTGGCATCCAAATTATCTATTACTTCATGCCCAAGTTTTCTTTACCTCCAAGTATACTTGGCACCCAAATTATATATCCTTTCTTTCCATAAGAAAAATATTCTTCCATTGATTTAGCATCACCAATTTTAACACTCCACCTTGATGCAAAATCACCTATCTCCAACTCTATGACCTAATGGTATCCATACCATTACTTTTAACTGATAGCTCCAACAATAATCATATCTACCTTCACCAAACTTGAATGTTTTCCCAATGAGTTCCAGCAAAGCCACCCCCTATCTTACTCCATCAACGAGTTCAGGCAAAGCCCACACCCGCTAATAAAGTGTTGAAAACACCCAACTCCAAAACTAGTCTCACCAAAAGACAAACATACCAAGAAGATAGAACTTCAACCTATCACCGATACTCTTCTTCATCCATGGCCAAGCTTCTCTCACAACCCTGCCACCCCATGGCACCTAACACCTCTCCAAGCGAATTAAGTTCGAGCATTGCTCGAACTTACCAATCGACAATGCCTTAGTGAACATATCCATCGCATTATCCTTTGTGTGCACTTTCCGAAAGGCATACTTGCTTGTCTTCATCCATGGCTATTGACTCCCTCGCTTCAATATGCTTCGTCCGTGAGCTAAATGCCAAATTCTCCGCCAAATGAATAACACTTTGGCTATCACATTGAACATTAACACTACCATGTTCAAAGCCCAAGTCACACAACAGTCGCTTCAAATAGAGTGCTCCTTTACTGCCTCTACCGCAGCTATCAACTCCGTCTCCGTAGTGGATAAAGCAACTACAGTCTGCAATCTCGATCTCCAACTTATGGCTGTTCCACCAAGAGTGAAGATATATCCAAAAGTTGATTTTCTTCGATCCCTACCACCAGCATAGTATGAATCACAATAACCAACAAACTTGCAATTCTTCTCTTTACTACCCCAAAAAAAAGACCATGAGATGTTGTACCTTTCAAGTATCTCAAGATATGCATTACTGCTTCCCAATGGGATTTCCCCGGATTAGGCATGAACCGACTAACCATTCCGACGACATTTGCAATATCGGGTCTTGTACACACAATGGCATACATCAAACTACTAACCGCACTAACATGTGGCACCTTTGCCATATAAGCCTTGTCTTTCTCCTCGATAGGTGATCCCTTAATCGAAAGCCTTACATGCAAAGGTAAAGGTGTATTTAACGCCTTTGCATCTTCCATGTCGGCAAAGCACTTTTCTAATGTATTCCTTTTGAGTCGGTTTCAACTCAAAATGCTTTCGATCCCTTTCAATCTCCATGCCCAAAATCTTCTTTGCTTCTCCAAGGTCTTTCATCTCGAACTCCGCCTTTAATTTAAATTTCAACTTGTTGATTTATTCCTTATCCTTAGAAGCAATGAGCATATCGTCCACATACAAGAGTAAATACACCCAACAATCATTTCCTAACCTCTTGAAATAAATGCAAGCATCCTTGATGCTTTGATGGAAGCCCCTTTCAAGCATGAAATGATCAAATCTCTTGTACCATTGCCTAGGTGATCGCTTCAAACCATATAGTGATTTCTTCAACCTGCAAACTAGTTATTACTTACCTTCTACAACAAACCGTTTCGGTTGCCTATGTAGATGTCTTCATCCAAGCCTCCATGCAAGAAGGTGGTATTCACATCTAGTTGCTCCAACTCCAAGTCGTGAATAGCAATTATTGCAAGTAATATCCGGATAGAAGTATGCCTCACAACCGATGCGAAGATCTCATCATACTCATTTCCTTTCCCCGTACAAACCCCTTAGCCACTAGCCTAGCTTTGTATCTTCCATTATCCTTCATCTTATATATCCATTTGCAACCAATGGCACGATTTCCTTGAGGAAGTGGAACCAACTCCCAAGTTTGGTTCTTCATCAACGATTGCATCTCTTCCTCCATGGCGTAAATCCACTTCGAGCTATCACTCGAGTGCATGACGTCATCAAGGTCCATCGGCTCATTTTGGACAACATAAAGAGCATAGTCCAAATTCTCACAAAGGCTAAGATAGTTCCAATCACCATATCTTTCGGGTGCCCTTATAGCGTAGCGACTAACCCAAGCAGCAATACCATCACCCGGTCTTCCTTCAGCTCCACTTTGAACTGAATCTTCTCTAGGCTCGTGCACATCACCAACACTACTAAAGGAATCGTGTGGACCATGTGATGTAACATCAACCGCATTCACCTCGCAAGCATCTGAAACAACTCTACTCTCTCTAGGCCTGAAAGTGGGAATAACTTCCTTCTCCTTTGATTCACCATGAACCAAATCCGGAATATTCGATGAGCCTTCATTCTCCTTGAACATAGCCGACTCATCAAAAGTAGCATGTTGAGAAACCATAGCCTTCTTCTTTTTCGGATACCAAATCCGAAAACCTTTGATGCCATCTATATAACCGAAAAAAAATTCCTCTGAAAGCTCTAGGTGAGAGCTTATCATTGCCCGGATCATGCACATAAACTGGACTGCCAAATATACGAAGATAACCCAAGTCAATGCTCTTCCCTTTCCACACTTCCTCCAGAATTTTTTTATCAATAGCCGAGCACAGAATTCGATTAATAATATGCACCATGGTTGACAAAGCTTCGGCCGAAAATCCCTTAGAAAAACCTGATGTCAATCTCAAGCATCGAGCTTTCTCTAGTAGAGTTCGGTTCATTCTCTCCGCCACTCCATTAGATTACGGATCTCCCGGTGTAGTAAAATGCCTCCGAATACTATGATGCTTGCCAAAATTCAGAAACTCTCCGGAAACATACTCGCCGCCATTATCGGACCTAAGCACCTTCGAAGTCTTTCCACACTCATTCTCAACAAGAACATTCATTCTTTGAATCTTGCAAATACCTCCGACTTGGCCTTTATTACAAACACCCAAACCTTCCGAGAAAAATCATCAATGAAAGAAATATAATATCTTGCTCCTCCCAAAGAAGCTACAAGCGTTGGTCCCCAAACATTCGTGTGCACATACTCAAGAATCCCTCTTGAATCATGTTTTCCTTCATCGAATGACACTCTAGTTTGCTTCCCCATGACGCATTCCTCGCAAAACTCCAACTTGATGAAACTCTCACCATCAAACATCTCCATTCGACAAAGAACATCTAAACTCTTCTACGAGACATGACCCAATCTCAAATGCCACAGCCATGTTGCATCTAAGCCACGAGAATCATCAACACCGACAAAAGTTTTGCCTTCCATGGTCACTCCTTGAAGCAAATAAATACCTTGAGTTCTAGCACCCTTCATAACCACAAGCGCACCCTTCGAATCCCTCAAGCTATCACTCTCAACGGTGATCTTGCAACCTAAAGAATCCAACTGTCCCAAAGAGATAAGTGACTTTTGTAGTCCCGGAATATAGCGTACATTAGTGAGAGAACGAACCACTCCGTCAAACAACCGAATTTGCATAGATCCAATGCCTTTCAACTTGAAAACTGCACCAATTCCCACAAAAATTGAAATTCCTTCCCGTTCAACATAAGAAGAAAAACAACTCCTATTAGGCGTCACGTGATATAAAGCCCCCGAATCAAGCACCCATTCGCTGCCCAAAACATCCGATGCTACACCTGACAATACATCTACGTCTTCCTCACCAAAATCTCTCTCCACCGGCAACTGATGAAGATGCTACTTCCTTCTTCCCCTTGTCTGGACAATCATTGTTCCAGTGACCAGGTTTCTTACATATAAAGCCATTTCTTTCCTTCGATTTTCCTCTTACACCGGGCTTCCTAGACTTAGAACGCCCTCGGTTTCCCTTCTTCTCTGTCTTTTCTTTCTCCGCAAATAAACCTTGACCATTACCAACACCACTACTACCATCACTCAGCTCCTTCATCTGATCTCGCAATTCCTCTCTAAGAAGACCCATCTTGACATCATTTAGAGTCAATGTATCCCAGCCATAGATCAAACTATTTGAGAACCCAGAATAGCGTTCAGGCAATGAACATAACAATATCATCGACTTTTGCTCCTTCTCAATCTTCAAAACTACCACCTTCATCTTCATTACAAATCATCAAACACATTTAAGTGCGCCTTTAACTAAGTTCCTTCCTTCATCTTGTAGGTAAAGAAAGTCCGCAACAAGATCAGTCGATTTGTGAGTGATTTCTTCATATACAACTCCTCCAACTTGTTCCAAATACCTTTAGCAGTTGTCTCACCACTAATTTTGGAAATAACATTCTCCCCCATGGCAAGTTGAAGTGTAGTGAATGCCACTCTTCCATTTCTTCTCTCTCCACATCTGAGATGTCTGTTGGCAATAAATGTGTATCAAACACTACCCGATGTACCTGATTCCGCCTAAGAACAGCTTTCATCTTCCATTTCCACTTTTCAAAATCATTATCGCCATTCAACTTGTCGATAACCAATTGTCAACCAGAAGCTGCATACGACCCACGTATATAAGGAGCTATACCACTTGGACGAACTATTGAGACAAATCATCAAACACATTTAAGTGCGCCTTTAGCTAAGTTCCTTCCTTCATCTTGTAGGTAAAGAAAGTCCGCAACAAGATTAGTCGATTTGTGAGTGATTTCTTCATATACAACTCCTCCAACTTATTCCAAATACCTTTAGAAGTCGTATCACCACTAATTTCGGAAATAACATTCTCCCCCATGGAAAGTTGAAGTGTAGTGAATGCCACTCATCCATTTCTTCTCTCTCCACATCTGAGATGTCCGTTGGCAATAAATGTGTACCAAACACTACCCGATGTACTAGATTCCGCCTAAGAACTGCTTTGATCTTTCATTTCCACTTTTCGAAATCATTATCTCCATTCCACTTGTCGATAACCAATTGTAAACCGGAAGCTGCATATGACCGACGTATATAAGGAGCTATACCACTTGGACGAACGGTTGAGACATTATTTGAAACTGATTCCGGCATTTTTACAGCTATCTACCAACACCAATGCTTTGATACCAAATGTTGTGGAGAAATTTTGATTCAAGACCGCTCAAATCAAAGATCCCCAAATCAGTGGAAGACGAGATCGTGGTAAACATGCAAAAATAACCAATTAATATCGAAGGCAATCTCAACCCAATCCAAAAGCCAATCATAATCACCACACAAAAGAAATAACTGGGAAATAACGAAAAAAAATCACATAGGGATTTATAGTGGTTTCACTAATAACTTGTTAGTGTATGTCCACTTGAGAGAGAGCCTTTTATTAACACCAATGAAGAGTATAAGAGAATGATTACAATGGTCACTCAATTTACTCTAGAATTTTATTTTGGAGATAAAGAGTTAAAGAAATTAGGAGAAGATAGAATGAATGAATTGAATTTAATTCCATTCAATTGCCTTTTCTTCTCCCCTTTAGGCCCCTTTTATAAGACCAATTACTTCATGTCCAAGTTACTTGATCTTCAAGTAAACTTAGCACCCAAGTTATTTATTATTTCATGCCTAAGTTTTCTTTACCACCAAGTAAACTTGGCATCCAAATTATCTATTACTTCATGCCCAAGTTTTCTTGACCTCCAAGTATACTTGGCACCCAAGTTATCTATCCTTTCTTTCCATAAGAAAAACATCCTTCCATTGATTTAGCATCGCCAATTTTAATAGAATATTACCAAATAATCTTGAATTCCTCTTATACCAAATGTGCCAAATTAAGGATGAAAATGCTACACTGATAAGTTCTTTCATGAAATTGGGAAAAAAATGTTAATGTTACAGTACATCGTTAAAAAAAGTGAGGCATAATGATAATGTAATATAGCACTAGTATAAAGGTCAAATTAAGCAAACAAAATGATTTAATTTGCATATCTTGTATGCGGGTTGCATCACAACACAATTCAAATTGGATTTGCTACAAAACTCTAAGATATTGGAAGTGCAAGGTCATAAGATAAGATCTAGTGATAGGAAACATTGGATTTTGCATGCTTTGTATGGCATTATATAGTGCCAGAGGTTTATACGAGGATAGCCATTGATGACATTTATCTAGTGAACTGATTATCTCTTACAGAATGAAAAATTTGTTGTCTATCCCCTAGGCATTTTGTTTCACAAGGTATCATGGGCGGACCCAGTATTAGGCGAGCTAGGGCAGCCGCCCTTGGTGAAAAAATGCAAAACCTTTGTAAAATCAGTGTATTTTACCTTAGGCCCTATCTAATTATTTTCCTTGGCCATATCTCAACGGTAAATGAGAAGTTTAGGCCCATTTAGTTTAGGTTTTACTAGTTTCATGTATCTTGCCCTACCTAAGTACCTAGTCTAGCTCCGCCACTACAAGGTATTATTTTTGACTTTTTGCATTGTCGAGTTAGAATGTATGAAAGGTTGGTTGGTTTAAAGGCTAGCGAAACTAAGCCGAGACTATTTTAGTATGCACTATTTTTTTAAGAATGAATAAAACTAACAAAAATGAATTCATTTTTTTACTTATTGTCTCTAATTTTCCAGAGCTAATTTTTCATATTTGTGGTGCAGGACATGATAATTTCACCGATGTACACACCAGTGTTTTACTTACAGTACACGTGGAATATGACTATTATGACACTACAATGATTCGTTTGTGTTGTAGCATAGATATTTACTATTGTATTCCTTTTGCATCAAAATGAATTCAAAGGCAGATGGATACCTTTCAATACAAAGTCGTAGTCGTATAACCAATCAATCTTAACATGTGCCACATGGGCATGGAAAACTTGAATTTACGTCGACTGGTTGAATGGTTGCTGGAATTGAAATCTTATGCATTGCTTTATCAGAATAGCTTAGAGGAGTGTTGAACTTAAAACTCAAGAGCTTATCAAGCATGGTATTCACTGTGTAAATTTGACATTAATTTTTGGGTGCTCTACATAGTCTAGTCTTAACCTGTCAAACAACCATTGATGGATTTACATGTTATACCAACGACAGAAAAAATTGTGTTGATATAGTAACAGGAAATTATGTCTAGTAATTTGGAAACTTTGCAAAACAAATTCAACAGAGTTACAACAATGTGAAGAATATACCATCGCAGTTGATCAGAGAATGCTTGATTTGTAATCCGAGTCCAGTCCGAAACCGGCTGTTTCCTTAAATTGTATTTGCACCCCTTTATAGCACTTGAAGTCTTTTATGGAAATCGATTCCCAAAATAAAATGGATCAATCTTCACCGTATAGTGCAGCAGGCGAAGCAACGGTGAACGCAAGAGAATACGTAAATAAGAACAGTGTAGGAAGTGAGAGGTTATTCAGAAAATTCGTGATCTGAAATGAGGAAGAGGATGATTTTATAAAAGCTTCAAGAGATACCTTTTCAATTGAACGGTCAGCGCCGTTGGAAAGGTTGTGATCCTTTCACCAAAAGGCACAACCATTTGGATTTTGCAGATTTAAAAATAAGACCGTTAAAGCAGATCACCAAAAATATTCTTTTCTTTGTCGAGCCAACAACCGCACAGTGCACATTGCAAAGTGCTAAGTGCCTCTAATATGCCTCAAACGCCCATTCGCTCACGGGAATGGGCATGGGCACGAGCATGGGCACAGGTGCGGGTGCGGCTGGTGCGTTGCACCAACCCTTACTCTATTCGGTCTTTCATCCCTTTATATTACCTCTCTTATGTCCTTGTAATTACTATAGGGTATCTACCCTAATATATAAGGACCTATTGGGTAGTGTCTTACAAGATATGGGACTATTACCCTACATCTCATTTATTTCTAACAATCACGCACATAAATGAGTATTTATTTGTTCTTATTTAACGAAATATTATTGTATTGGTTAAAGTAGCATGAGACCTTGAACTTTCCTTGTGATTATCTATATGACTTATTAGCGAATCAGTAGACTGATTTTGTCATTGAACTGTAAGCTTTTGTGTAAGTCTAGACTATAGATAACACATAGTAATATTTTTCATTTTCCTTGGTTATCTGTTTGTGTTCGTTTTTGCTATAAACACCAGCTTGGTCTCATGAGTGTTTAGATAATTTTGACCCTTAGTAATTCTCCTTGAAGCGACGCCTTCACACTCACGTAGGTGATTCTATAGAGTGTATCCCGCAGTACACCACTTGGTTCTCTTTTTCTACCAAGTATAGAATCATTTAAAGCTAAACTTAACCTATCTTCCGGCGAGTTTTTGCACTGACTTATCATAGGAATGGTTTAAATATTACAGTGCTTACTAAGTTTATCCTGAAACTAGTTGTCCCTTTGAACCTAGGTCGTAGGATCTCCAGTCAACAAGGTTGGGTTTCCGTTGAGGAAAACTTTTCTAATATTATTGACCTTAAGCCCATTCCCATCGATAAGATTTTTCCTTTCTCTCTAGGTAAACCTTTCGTTAGTGGATCTGCAGTGTTATCATTTGATTTTACATAGTCGATAGTGATAACTCCATTAGAAAGAAGTCGTCTAATGGTTTTATGTCTACTACAATATGTCTAGACTTTCCATTTTAGAGTTTGCTATTAGCTCTTCCAATAGCAGATTGGCTATCACGATGTATACTTTTTGGTGGCACAGGGTTTTTCCAACTTGGAATATTTTCTAGGAAGCATTAAAGCCATTCAGCTTCTTCTACGGCTTTGCCCATGGCAATAAATTCTGATTCCATAGTGGACCTTGCTATGAATGTCTGTTTGGAAGATTTCCAAGATACTGCACCATTAGCCAAAGCAAACACATATCCACTTGTGGATTTAGTGTCTACTGACCCAGTAATCCAATTTGCATCACAGTATCCTTCTACTATAGATGGATATCTTAAATAATGCAATCCATAATTTTGAGTATATATAGGATATCCTAATACTCGAATTATGACTTTCCAATGATTCTTCCCTGTGTTGCTCGTATATCTGCTAAGTTTACTTATAACATAAGCTATGCCAGGTCTAGTACAATTCATAACATAAATGATGCTTCCTAATATACGAGAATACTCAAGTTGATAAATACTATCACGCTATTTTTGACCCAATTTTGGTTTAAATCCACAAGTGACTTTGCAACAATTATGTTATATTGTTTAAATTTTTCGGGAATCTTCTCAATATAATGTGAATAAGATAAAATATACGCTTGTGACTTTTATGTATCCTTATTCCAAGGATTACATCAGTAGTCCCAAGATCTTTCATATCAAACTTGGCAGATAGCATATTTTTCGTAGATATTATTATACCTTTATTGCTTCCAAGTATAGGTAGATCATCTACATATAAACACATGATGACATAACCTTTGTCTGTGTTTTTGGTATAAACACATTTTTCACATTCATTTATGTGAAATCCATTTGATATCGTAGTATCATCAAACTTTTCATGCCATTGTTTTGGCGCTTATTTAAGTCCATAAAGAGATTTTACTATTTTCACACCTTTTCTTTATTTCCTTCTTTTAGGAAACCCTCAGGTTTCTTCATGTATATCTCTTCTTCTAGTTTGCCATTTAGAAATGCTCTTTTAACATCCATTTGATGTATTTCCAATTGTAGTATAGATGCAATTGCAATTAGCATTCCAATAGATGTTATTCTTCCTTTTGCCTATAACCTTGTACACAAGTCTAGCTTTATACTTGTCTACTGAGCCCTAGGGTTTTAATTTTCTCTTAAAAATCCATTTATTACCCAATGCTTTGCATCCTTGAGGTAGATTCACAAGTTCCCATGTATTATTGTTTATAATGGATTCTATTTCACTATTAGTTTCTTCCTTCTAGTAAGGAGCCTCAAAGGAGTCATTGCCTGTTTATATGTTAGAGGTTCGTTTTCCAACATTAAGGCATAGAAGTCAGGTCCATAAGTTTTTTCAATTCGTTGCCTTTTACTTCTTCTCGGTTCCTCCACTTGTTGATAAACAATAGTTTGTTCAACGTTATCTATATGTTTTCAGGAGAGTCGATGATTTCTTCTTCTCTTGTTCTCTTTTTAGTAAGATTTTCAATATACTGTTTTAAATGAAAGATGTGTTCATAAAATCTAGTATTTCTCGACTCAATAATGATATTTTGTTAAATATCATCAATTTCAGATTTTTATACTAAGAATCTATATGCTGCACTTTCTACTTTAGCTAGATACCCCCGCACTTTCAAGTATTTGTGGGATGAGGATCTATTTTTCCAAAGTTCATGGGGAGACTTAGATGTTTTCTTTCCTAGAATTTTATTTAAAATATGATTTTCCAAATGAATGGCTTCTCCCCAAAAGTTATCTGGTAAGCCAAAGCTAATTAGGAAAGCATTCATCATTTCTTTAAGAGTTCTGTTCTTCCGTTTGGCTATACCGTTGGATTAAGGGGTATACGGTGCTGTAATATGTTGTATAATGCCATGCTCAGTGCAAAATTCTTCGAATGGAAATTCATATTCTCCTTCTCTATCACTTATAGCTTTTATTTTCTTGTTGAGTTGGTTCTCAACTTCTGCCTTATATAGTTTAAACATATCGAATGCTTCATCCTTACTTCTAAGGAGATACACATAACAATATATTGTACAGTCATCAATGAAGGTAATGAAGTAGCTTTTTCCACCTCTGGCTTGACACATATTTAAGTCGCACACATCTGTGTGTATTAGATCTAGAGGTTCTGTTTCTCATTCAACATGATGAAACGAGGTTCTAGTCATTTTTGCTTCTGCACATATTTGACATTTATAGTTGGAGTATATGTTACATTTTGGTATAAAGTCTGGATTAATCAATTTTTGCAATGTTTCAAAGTTTACATGCCCTAATCTAGAAGGACAAATGTTAGAAGAGTCTACGACATAAAAAGAAGATTCAACTTTATTCATATCGTCTTTTGGTACAATGGTAGTTACATTAGCTTTAAACAAGCCATCACTAACATAGCCCCTTGCCACATACACCGCATTTTTCTCTAATACAATTTTAGCAGCCATAAATATGAGTTTGAAACCATTTTTGCTAAGAAGCGATCCAGAAATCAAGTTTTTACGAATGTCAGGAACGTGAAGAACATCGGTCAAGGTATGTTCCTTCCCAAAAATCAGTTTGAGCACAACCTTTCCTTTTCCTTTAACTTTTGATGCGGATGAGTTGTTCATAAACAATTGTTCCTCTTCAGTAGGGACTTTGTAAGTCGAGAGCATCCATTTATTTGCACAAATGTGGCGAGTGGCCCCAGTGTTCACGAACCATTCCTTATTATTTCCAACAAGATTACATTTAGAAACTACCGTGCACAAGTCCATGTCAGTAATGCCATCAGGAACTTCAGCCACATTTGCTTCAGATTTCTTCTTCTTTCCGCGAATTTTTGCTGCCTTGTGTCCTTTCTTTCCGCATTTTTGACAAAATCCTTTAAACCTTTTAGCCTTTTTATTTGGACCATTTTCGCTCTTTCTTTTGTTGGGCTTTTCTTCTTCAACTACATTAGCCTTTGTTGCCATGTTGAAGGACCCCTTTTTCTCTGATTTTCGATTGTCTTCCTCAATCCTCAATCAAACCACTAGTTCTTCAACATTCATTTCCTTGTGCTTGTGGTTCAAGTAATTTTTGAAATCCTTCCATGAAGGGGGAAGTTTTTCAATTGCAGCATCCACTTTGAATGATTCGCTGAGCGTCATTCCTTCATCATTTAATTCACGGAAGATGACTTGCAATTCTTGCATTTGACTGATAACAGTTTTGCTATCAATCATTTTGAAGTCGAGGAATTTCCCTACTATGAACTTCTTAATTCCTCCATCCTCAGATTTGTATTTCTTGTCAAGTGCAGTCCATAGTTCCTTAGAAGTTTCAGTCGTACAGTAGATATTATACAGAGAATTGTCCAAGCCATAGAGTATATAATTCTTGCACATAAAATCTGCATTTTTCCACACATTGAGGGCTTCAACCTTCGTTGCATCTGGTTCCAATTTAGCCACCGTTGGAGCATCTTCTGTCAGATACTTCGCAAGGTCCAGATTTGTCAGATAGAATAACATCTTTTGCTGCCACCTTTTCAAATCCATCCCCGTAAATTTTTAGGCTTTTTGCCATGGGATAGCCCTACCGGTGGAAGGACTGTCGGAGGCTGAGTCACAGTCACTATTGGTGCCGAATGGTTGCTTTTTTTTAGACATATTGGCCTGTACAATGCCACACAACAACACAGATTACGATTTAAGATTGTTATAGCAACGACAGAAAAAATTGTGTTGATATAGTAACACCAGATTATGTATAGTAATCTGGAAACTTTGCAAAACAAATGCAACAGAGTTACAAAAGCATGGAGAATATGTCGTTGTAGTTAATCAGAGAATGCTTGATTTGTAATCCGAGTCCAGTCTGAAACCGACTGTTTCATTAAATTGTATTTGAGCCCCTTTATAGCACTTGAGGGCTTTGATGCAAATCGATTCCCAAGATAAAACAGATCAATCTTTGCCGTACAGTGCAGCAGGCGAAGCAACGGAGAACACAAGAGAATATGTAAATAAGAACAGTGTAGGAAGAGAACGGTTATTCAGAAAATTTGTTTTCTAAAATGAGGAAGAGGATGGCTTTATAAAGGCTTCAAGAGCTACCTTTTCAATTGAACGGTCGGCGCCGTTGGAAAGGTTGCGATCCTTTCACCAAAAGGCGCAGCCATTTGAAATTTTCGGATTTAAAAATAAGACCGTTAATTTATGGATTTGGCAAGGGATTTGCAATAAAAATAGTGGGGGTCATCTATGTATAAGAATTCCTATGTGATACCTTCTCTCTTCGTATAATGTAAAAAAATCATGTAGTGGTAAGTTTAGCTATTTATAATACATGCACAAGCCTATACAGTACCACCTTTACCACGTGCACCTGTTGATAAATCTGGCCTGGTTTATATGAGATTTTATGCAATGAGCTTTTATTTTTTTTCTAATGTAACCTGAAATATAATCTTCTGGATCTATGATTTCTAATATATGAATGTTGTATCTGCATCCTTGTGCATTTTACTCATTCCTATGTTACATAAAACCTATCATAAAAGTTCATATTGATAACCTAGTAGCTCAGTTCCAATGGTTATTAAATGCTATGAAAAACAGAGTTGTTTTGGGATGTTATGATCAAAAGGATAATTCTCACAATGGGAAGTATTATACAAAACGGGGACATACAATATGGGGTTTGCGGAAATAGTAATGTGATAAGAACAATTAAATAATTCCTTTTTTGTTATTTGTGGTAATCTTATTGATCTAAATATCGTGGCTATACAAAACTTAAAATTTTGTTTCGGTTGTTTATGAGACATACCATTATCTTTGTGACTTGCAAAGAATATTGTAAAATATCACACATTGAGTTACATGTAAATAAATGATTAATTTTTTCCCTTATTTTTAATAGTGATACTATCAATAGTCAATGCATTCCATCCTGGACCAACTTTATTTTATTTCATGTAATGACTAAGAGTTAACCGAGTCCTAACTATATGAAAGTTGTTATTATAAGTAATGGTGTTTCTTTTGCTTAAGCATAACAACTTAGATGTATTGACACTTGACGCTATCTAACCAGGGGCAAAACCACGTGTATGTGAGATAGGGAAGAGGCCCTACCTGAACATTTTAAATTCAATTAAAAAATGTGGAGTTCAAAATCTTTGCCCCGCCTAAAATCTAATGCTTTCCCTATCTCAGTTCAGTCTCATTCGAATTAGCCCGTCAAATCAATTGATCAACGGTTTTACCTTTCCAAAATTGCTGTAAAAGGTACTTTGGAGAAACTTTTTTGCTATTGACTGGGGAAAAAATAAGAAAATTATGACTGTAGAACTCAGTTTTGTCTCTACCACATATTTTTAGCTCTACCTAAAATCTACAGCTGGCTCCGCCACTGTATCTAACATATGTATCATGCACATTTTTTGCCAGACGAGTTATAAGAGAGGTCGCGTCTGGAGGAGACGCTGAAAGGGTGAAGTCAAAGCTGGAAATTAAAATCGAGGTAATTATGTAAATTTTGCTTTCAGAAGAGTTATTTGGATCGACACTTCAATTTCAAAGAGGGAAAAAATGAAATTATTTTTTAGAAGTCAAATTCATTTTCGTATTACAAAAACCTAGTGCACAAAGAAATTAGTGGCACACTATGATTTATCTTTAAAGTTTGCTAAGTTTTTTTAGTATTCTTGTTTTTAATGGATAATATGGTGTAGTTATGTCATTTTATTCTTCTTTTGAGTCTTGGATTATATATTCTTGACTGAAATTGTTTTTTTTATTTGTAACTAATTTTGTTTCATTTCCTTTTAAATTAATTTCAAGTTCTACTTTATTAATGTTGTGTTAATTGCTTATTAGCACAACAAATAATGAATTAGACTAAAATTTGAAATGTCTTGATACACTTTTACCTTATTGGCAACTTGCGTGTCATGCATATTTCAGGCTATAGACTATGACAAAGAGGGATCAGTCTTATGTATTGGTGGGGAAATCTAACATAAATGAGAAAATCTTCTTGTATATCCCATCTAAATTTAGAATAATTTCCAAATTTTATTCCATGTATGTTCAGTTAAAGGCTTGGTTCGTGGGCAGTTGGTTCAATGTGGTGCATGCAGATGTTTTTTTGAACATGTTTCGACTATCTCGTCAGTTCGATTCTCAATGCTCTAACTTCGTCTGATTTTCTTTATTCACGGTTACATAGACTTTTGCATAAATGGTTTGGTTAGCCTTTTAATGCGTTGTTCAGTGGGCTTCCTTGTGCTTGGTTGGGTGTTTGGGCTTCCATCCACTAGACAGAGTATCGTATTCGATACCCTTAGGTACCAAACATAATATAATGTCTAGTACCCAGGGTATTGAGCATGAATCCATATTCAATATCCTTGGGTATTGAAGAAGGTTCATGTTTATCATCCTGTGTTTTCCCTTCCATCATGCTTTCTCCTTCATGACCTACGATACCTTGCTTCTTGCTCAACTTCTCCCATGCCATGGCTTTTTTCCACCCAGATCCTGGTCTTATGGGAAAAGTTGCTTATAACACTTTCCTCTCTCCGTCAAAGCTCATCTAATAACCACGATTTTTCAATTAATCTCACTACATGAAACTGAGTACTACTCGTTTGATTATTGGGATAAGTCCGAATTGTGATGGCTTGGTGGACAAAGTCAGCATGGTGTCATCTTTCTTCGGTCCAATGCTTCGATAATTTGGCATCGAAAATGATCTGGCTCCTATATAAATCGCCGCATCCCCAAACACCTACCCATCAATTCATTTCTCTCAACATCTGACATCTTGATGATTATTCATCTCCTCATGGCCTCAATTGCCATTCCTTATTGCCTTTGGCCTAAATATAATGTAGCTTCCATCCATGTCAATCACATGATTGGTAAGGACCGCTACCTTCTTTGTACCTATCATGTTGATTCATGAACCACGCTAGAATCCATGCTTTGTCCTTCTCTCTACTAGGGTTTAGGATTTGGATCGTTCGGTTATTTACCAAATGGAAGTGTATATGGAAGAATATCATCAGTCTTTCCTGACACACTATAAATATTCATGTCTGATACCCTTGGGCACATAACATGAATTCATGTTCAATACGCTTTGGTGTCGAACAAAGGTTCCAAGTTTGATTCCATTGGGTTTCGAAGATAACGAGTGCTGTTAGCTTTCCTTATTGTCCTTGGCTTCATGTATTATACCTTTCGTCATGCCTTCTTCCTCTCGAACAACCTTGGTTCTAGCTTGGCTCCATCCATGCCTTGTATTTTCTTCCTTTTAGTTCTTGGCCTCCTAGGAGAATTACCTGTAACACTTCCTCCCAGAGTTCATCTCATAATCTACGAGGTGGGCTTTGCTAAATTCTCAAGTGGCACAACGCCATAGATTGCATACTGCAACACCGGAGAAGTGATGCAGGAAGTGCCAAAAAATGTTGCTATAAGTCAAAAATGATCTGCGACAACACTTTCTTGGTGTTGTATTTTGCTGCATTTCCTTAGAGTCAAAGGCAACATCATTGCGACCCTAAGAAAGAATCGGTACAGGTGTTGCCATAGGTACTAAATTTACAAAAATGTGGACCCCATAATCTGGGCTCCAACATATGGGGCCTACTAAAATCTATATCCAAGGTTCACGGAATCCTGTTGTGGGGCCCACATGCATTAATCTATGGCAACACTTTTACCATCCATTGACAACACTATATCATAGCTACGACAACATTTAACATCACATAGTGCAACATTATATCATGGCTGTGACAACATTACATAACATACTGCAACATAACAACAATTAACATCACATACTGAAATTAACAAAGAACTTTTCATTTCTAATAAACCAACAACACAAGTACAACTTGATCAACTACAAAATAACAAAACATAGCCAATAAATTCAGTTTTACAGGGTACTTACAAACACAACCAGTGCAAAATTCATGTTTACATCAAACTAAACCAGTTTCAAAATATAGCGCGAGCCACCAGTGCGTTCAGTGCCTCTACTTCCTCCAATACCTCTAGTGCCTTCAGTAACAAGTTCTTGAACAACTTCATCAACGCATCCTTCACCTGCAAAATAAAGTAGTTTCAACAGTCATGCATTTCAACAGTGCCTTCAATACAATTAATGCTTTAACAGTGAATACACTATTGCAGCCCAACCAAAGTCATGCATGCCTCGGTTACAAACTGAGGCAATAGCTCGTTTACATTGCAACACAAAATGAGAGGCATTCATGCCTCAGTTGCATTTCAGCACAAACAATGACCATAGTATAACTGAGTTTCATTTCAGCACAAAGACATTTCAGCATAATCTATGGCCTGCATGCGTCAGATGCATAACTGAGTTGCATTTCAACACAATCTATGGCATGCATACCTCAGTTGCAAATTGATGCAATGACTCAATTTGTTCAAAGCATGAACAATATCAAGGAATGCAGTATCAAGGAATGCAATATCAAGGAAAGCTCAGATTGAGTTGAGAACACGACGCATCAAAACACAAACAGTAGAACATTTCATTGTTATACAACAATTTACATCAGAGTACAAGAATAATCCAGAGTATGAATAATTATTACACACTGGAAACACAATATCAGAGATTTAAAATTACATTTAGATAGCAGCGGAAAAATAATACAACACACAACTTAAAGAAATACACGGATACAGAGCTTTCAAAATATCGCTTCAGCTGTAAACCAGGATCCTGTGAATATAATATCTGCAAAACCAAAACTACTAGCTGCCCATGTGGAAAATAGGCGCACCCAGAGTTTAGGTTAAAACAATAAACTCCAGATCAGTCATGGGACTGGTTTGAGAACTAAAACCGTAAATATTAACTTTAAAGGTTGGGAAATCATGTCACCATGCCATGTAACACGGAACGGGTTTTCTCCACATGAATCTTAGTTTAAAACAAAACAACGCAATGCTTTTTGGAAAAATGAAGCTATTATAAGATTCAGGACCCATCACACAATGCAACGCAAGCTGGAGGATAGAGTTTTACCTTATAATAGCCAAACATGCTTGGTACGTTTAAAACAAATTATTTTGATATTACTATAAGTGTATAGTGTAAAAACAACTTCAAATATAAATGTATCAATCATAAACAGCATAGTACCCCATCCTACTATGTCGCCATACTAGTTCTACAACTAAAACCAATGAATGTCGTATTGGAAATTGGATTTCCACCTACGAGTCGAGGCTAGGGATGGCTCCTTTCCCATTCGAGACAGTCTAGCAAATGCCTCAGGATCCACCGCAGTGAACCCTTGGATGCGGTAGGATCGGTCCACAAATACTTTAGTGGATTGGTTATTCCTAAACAATACGTTTCCCGGTCCTATCAGACCTATCACTTGACCAGTAGCGACCAATATCCGAGGCGCCTCATTCCATCATCCACATAAGTAAAAATGTCTGGCCTTCATACCATGACACCACTTCTAGGTAAAAGGAAATGCAAGTTCTCCCTACGGTCACGATCCCGTTTTTGACTCATACCGGGTGTGAGGCTCGCGGAGTAACGCTATATACAAAGCTATGCTAATTAAAGCTGTGCTTTGATCATCAACCACAAGGCTCTGCTTTTCAACAAAAGCCTTGATCATGTGCATCTTGGCAGCCACATTGACAATTCACGCTATACAACTGATGTCTATCGATATATAATCTCTAAGCTCGTACGTCTCAGAGAAGGGTGTTAAGCAAGAGAATAAATTCTCCGCCACCAAATGGATATATATTTAATAGAAATCAATTAGTACAGAATGAAATCCAATGTCGGACACACATCCATTTACAAGTCCGTTCTGGGTCTGAATGAAACCGTAGGCACCTTATTCCTTGTCCCATATGTCCAACACAGGAGAGAGGTCCTCGCATATCTGTCGATCTCCAAGTACGTCTGAACGATCACCACTTATTATCTTGTATTGGGTGTATAGCCCAATCAAGACATCAGTAATCATCCAAACGATGTGAAGAACTCCGGTCTTCTACCACCGTCTTCATCTTCGACTCTTGCTCGTCGTATTAATTATTCATAATGGGTTAAACCTGGTCTTTCCGAATAACTCGCGTATTTTATAATTAATAATCAAGTGCTATAAAAACACATTAAACGCCTCATTTCAATTCAGAATATTCTTTTAATTAAATATTCACATTATTAGGGAAAGGTTCCCATTAATTTTATCAAAGATAAATTCTTTTAAATTTTCTCTTTGATCTTCCTTTTTGATATTAATTTCAAAAGATTTTATTAACTAGTCGGATTATCGAACCTTATCGTAATAATCATTTATTATTTTCCCATCCCAACCTATTCATCCCATGGAGCAAAACTAGTAGCACTCCATATTTAACACCCATAATATCTTGGGTAAAATTAATTACCCTTTTACGTTCAAATCTAATTAAAGATTTAACTATCGCCTGGGGTAAAATAGGTGGTACTCCATTTTCGATCATTTCATGAATACGATAAAATTAATTATCTCTTTCTCATTTTAATCTAATTAAAGATTCATTAAAACTCTATTTTGGTTTTAATCTCAAAAATCATTACCTAATGATTATTCAAATTTGAGAAATTAATCTTATCTTTAACTGGGTTAAAGAACAAATGTTATTTTAAAACAATTTTCATGACAAACCCAAATTCATCTTCTTTTCAAAATGGAATCTACACGGAAATCATAACAGTATAAATCGATGCCATGTCAGACTAATAATATAAATGGAATAATGGCAAAGCCTTTTAAATTCCATATATAGTAACGGTTTTCCTTCATAGAATCTCATCTCGATTATTACCAAATCGAATTCCATTCAATTCCAATTTAATATAATAAATTAGAAAAAATTACTTTAGAAAATTTCCATTTAAATCTTAATAAAAGATTTATAAATTCTAAATTATAATTTCATTGTTAATCGGGTTAAAGAACGAATGTCGTTAAAAACACAGTTCAAAATAAACCCAATTCACATTTCACTTTATTCCAATACTAAATATAATTGGAAACTCTAATAATATTAATTAATGAATTTATTCTTTTCATACGGGGTTTAAGAACAGTGTTATTAAAGACACCATTCATGACAAACCCAAAATCCTATTTGATATTAAATATATGGTTCTGAATAGAAATTATATTGGCTTATGTTCAATATCAAATTTTGAAACCAACAAATATCGTATTGGGAATAACAATATATATATATCTTCCAAATTAATCACAATATCCATATACTAACAGGATCCAATATCGAAATTCCGAAGATGAAATCCATTCCAATTTATATATTGGAAAAATTCTAGTTATTTCAAAACTATTTACAAAACCAATTTATTTATTTAAAAACGTTGGATTATTATACTAGTTAGTAACTAGTTCATTTCGATAAAAATACATTTCTATCTTTTCAAACTTAGAATTTTTCATCCAAATTCTTTCCAGATTATTAATTATGATTTTACATAATTTTTCCATATTTTAAATAATTTTATCAAGGCCCGTACAGTCGGTTTCCAATAACGGCCACCGAACTACATCCATAACGACCTTTTTTGAAATTGATTTGGACATAATTCAAAATCTAGCCATTAGATTTTAAACTTCTTATATTCATTGGAAAGCTCTTTTCGATACGAACCCAAGGTTCCAGTTTTAGGAGAATCCGCCAATCGGATCTCCCGTTACGTCAATTTGAAGTTAATGGTTGAAATTCGCGAACGGTCGCGGCGCGGCGCGTTCTATTCAGACCATTAGATATATATAATATATATTATATATATTTCTTTGTTTTCCATCTAAAACGTATATTACAAATCGTTTATAAATTTGTTTAAAACGATTCCAACTTCTTTTCAATTTTAAATCAAAATTGAATATCCTATATCTTTATCATATTAAAATGATAATATTTTCAAAATATTATATTTTTAAATCACTTCTTTTCGATACTCATTATAAAATGAATAAAATCGATTGATAAAATGGGCATTTAACTACATTACTATTTTTATTGTTCAAATTTTTTATTCAACACATGAATATTTTGTATGGTTTATACATTCAATATAAAAGATATTTTTATTGTTCAAAATTTTTATTCAATACATGAATATTTTATTCACTTCATTAACATTTTAAAAATAATATTTTTATCTAACAAAAATATTTCAACATATGATGCTTTTTCTTCTTCATTTATATGTTAAAGATGACATTTTTTATCTAACAAAAATGTATTTTAACACATGATTCTTTTATTGGTCTATACAAACAATAAAAATGTGATTTTTGCTATTAAAACATTTTATTTTAAAATATTCTTTATTTTAAAAGATTCTTTATTTTAAAAATATTCTTGATTTTAAAATATTCTTTATTTTAAAATGCTCTTTATTTAAAAATGTCCTTTATTTTAAAATGCTCTTTATTTAAAAATGTCCTTTATTTTAAAATGCTCTTTATTTAAAATTGTCCTTTATTTTAAAATGTCCTTTTATTTTAAAATTTCCTTTTATTTTAAAATGTTCTCTATTTAAAAAATATTCTTTATTTTAAAAATGCTCTTTACTTAAAAATGTACTTTATTTTTAAAATGTCCTTTATTTTTAAAATGACCTTTTATTTTAAAATGTTTGTTATTTTCAGAATGTCCTTTTATTTTAAAATGTCCATTATTTAAAAATATTCGTTATTTTAAAAATGCTCTTTATTTAAAAATGTCCTTTATTTTAAAAATGCGCTTTATTTAAAAATGCCCTTTTGTTTTAAAATGAACTTTTATTTTAAAATGTCCTTTTAGTTTAAAATGTCCTTTATTTTAAAAATATTCTTTATTTCTGAATCGGAATGCGATTCAATCAATTACCATATAATTTTCAGTTATATGGATTTCATACATCGCATGTATTCAACAATAATGATAAATAATCATTAAACAGTCCGTTCATAACCAGAGTGAATTTTACAACTGTGTGAGCATTAAAATAAATAAATAATGCTCATCACGGCCTGTCAATCCATCGATTGACATATAACTAAATATTGGGAACAGTGTATGTCAAATATCATCCCAATACCCGTGTGGGGTTTTCATACAATAGCAGTCTATTTAAAATAATCACTGGTTAATAAATTTAAGCAGTTCTAATTCAATTTGAATTATTTTTCTAATTATCCAATTTTCACTATTTAAAATTATAAATGAATATTTATAATTTAATTTAAACTACCACAAAATAATATTAAATTATTTTAACATTTCAGCATCACAATCAACACACAATACAGTCAATTCAATCCAAACAAATAATCATAGTTTGTACAATAAATGGTGTCGGGTGCTGCTATGCACCGTCTGCATCCTAGTATATATTTAACTGTAATATAAATTGAGTGAGAAAGAGTTCTCACCTTTGGTTTCCACTCCGTCATTCTTTAATTCTGATTTTTTATTTCTGTACAGTTCAGATTTGAATTTATCTGAAATTCCAAGTTGCTCCGTTTTTGTCCGGGCCAATTCTGAAATGTAGCGCTCGACGATACGAGTGTAACGCAACTCGTTTCGCTGAATTCTGATTCAATATGACAAAGTTATGGGTGTTATATATAAATTACAAAATTAAAATAATAACTAATAATAAATTACATTAATACCTTCTCAAATCATCTTCTTCATCGTCCAATATGATAACCCGCGACCCATCGTTCAACCAAAAACTTCGTCACCGCCGACTATTCCTTCCGCCGCACCCAGATTAAACCGCACCACCATGTAGCGCCGATAGCCGCCACCCCACGCCGGAGATACAGGCCAACTCGACCTCGCGCCCCTTGGAAATCGAACTCGAGCGGTGTAATAACCTAGAAATCCGAGCCAATTTAAAATTTTCATTTTGCCAAATTTAGTGAATATGAATATTTAAAATGAATTATTATAAATAATGACGACGAGAAATTTAATTTGAATAGAATTCGAAAGTATATATTTATATAGATCGTCGTTCGAATATAAATATTTATTTTAAATTATAAAAGGAATTGAAAATGGCACGGTAGTTCGAAAATTTGATTTCAAAGTTCAAATGAATGTACAGGATTCAAAATAAACTGGATTTTGGCGAAACCAAAAATATTAGAATCTATTTGAGAATATCTTTCCAAGGAATCCGAAAAATCAAAATTTCATAGCGGGGATAAAAAGTTATGTCCAGTTGAAAATTCAGAATAGTCGCTATGGAATTCTGGCCCTTTAAAATAGCCATTTTGCAAACGACCTTGGTTTTCGACGAAACCACTTTTGTTGGATCCGTGATGTCAAATTATTACTAGGTTTCAAATTTCATAATTTTTGAAGCTAGTATGTGAGCGTGGCAAAGGAAAATGTGTTTTGGTCAATTACAGTTGATTTTAATCGGCGGGAAAATGGCCATTTTTCAAACGGTTTCAGAATTCGATGAAATTAGTTTTGTTAGGGCCATATCGTCAATACGAAGCTATAAAATATTTTTCTGGAATTTATAGAGTCATTATGTGGCCCCAGTAAATTGAAATGCGCGTTCAAATTCAATATATAGAGTTATACTTTGATTTTGATGAAAACTGATCGAAACGATCGAAACGATCGAATCATCTTATGATACATATCTCATTGTGTTCGGAATGGGGGTAATTAGCTGGGGACGACAGTCAGTGGGTTTGGTTTCGAGTTAGAAATAAAAAGTTACTTTTTGGACTTTAAAATTTAAAATTAAATAACTAAAAATATATATAACCCTCCCCTCATCTCCCTCCTTTCCCATTACTCAATCAACGAAATAAAAAAAAGGGAAACCGCTTAATCCCCGTCGCCTCCTCCCCCCCAAACTGGCGTCGCACGCCACCGTGCGCCGGCGTGCGCCAAACTCCGACCAGGGCGCCTCCCTCTCCCCGATCCCCTCTTGCTCTGGAGCTCCTCTTCTCTCACCTCCTCAACCCCCAATGCACAAACGCGAGAACCCTAGCCCCCATACCCAAATCGACCACCTCCGACGGACTCCAGCCAGTGCGCCGCCCTTCCACCGCCTACGACCCCCCTCCTCCGTTGAACGCGCACTAGTCCCCCCTGCTCCTCTTAGAAATCCTGTAAGTTTTTTTTTATTATCATTTATTTAACAAAATCAGATTTTGTGTAGATTATAACATTGGTAAAATTCATATTTTCACATATATTATAGCATGAGAAAAATTGGATTTTTAATTTAAAAACTTTGATTTTTATTTATTTAGAAAGGTCGGATTTTTATTTAGAAGAAAAGTCGGATTTTTATTTAGAAGAAAGGTCGGATTTTTATTTAGAAGAAAGGTCGGATTTTTATTTAGAAGAAAGGTAGGATTTTTATATAGTTAGCAAAATAAAAATATGATTTTTATATTATAGAAAGTATAAAAATATGGTTTTTATATTTTTAGAATAATAAAAATATGATTTTTATTTAATTAGAGTATAAAATTTTGATTTTTAAAGTGTACAACCTTGAGTAAAGGTTTTATTTGTATGAAGATGTGGTTCATAATATATAAAAATGAGATTTATCGTTTAAAAAGAGTTGATTTCTTTTTGTTTAACATGATCATAAAGCTTTGATTTTGAAAGGGCGAAAGCTTTGATTTTGAAAGGGCAAAATCTTTATTTTTTAAAAGGCGAAATTTTTATATAATGTAAAGAATAAAAAATATAATTTTTACATGATAAGAATATTAAAAATATGATATTTATATCATAGGAATAATTAAAATATGATTTCTATATAGCAGATATTATAAAAATATAATTTTTATGGGATAGAGAAAGAAAAGAAGCGATTTTTATAAAGTAGAGATAATAAAAATATGATTTTTATATACTAGACAATATAAAATTTTGATCTTTATATATGTAGCGAAGTAAAAATCTGATTATTATTATATATATGTTGAAATAAAAATGGGATTTTTATAGCGATGATATAAAAATTCGATCTTTATATTAGAAATAGAGATAAAAATATAATTTTTATATAGAGGATAGTGTGATAAAAATATAATTTTTATTATATTACTAGCAAGGTAAAAATAGAATTTTTATCTATATAGTAGCAGTGTAAAAATGTGATTTTTATATATGCAGTGGCTACGGACGACGAAAGCGAAAAAAGGCGAGTGGCGAAGATTTTCTACGCAAGAAGAGTCGTGGCGTTAGGTTTAGCTTTTCGGTGAGAACTTCTCACTTTTAATTTAATTTTCTAGTTAAAATATATACTAGGATGCAGACGGTGTTTAGTAGCACCCGACACCCGTCGTCCACAGACCATGGACGGCTTGTTTGTTTGTTTGATTTTGATGTGTAGTTGATTGTGTGATGTGAAATGAAATAAAATATTTATATAGTTAAAAATATTTTATAGTTGAAAATAGAATTTTTAACGTGTATTTAAAATGAAATAAATTAATATAAACAAATCGAATGATTTGTTTATATACACATTTGACTGATATTGATTGGGACGATAAATTTTACACATCGCCCAACTGCACAAATAAAATCTGTGTTAGATTGTTTGAAACCCCACACGGGTATTGGGATGATATATGACATACACTAATCCCAATAATTAGTTGTATGTCGATCGATTGATTGATAGACTGTTATGAGCGTTAAATATTTATATTTGATGCTTATACAGTGTAGAATGCACTTTGGATGATGATTGATTATTTGTCATTGTTGATATGTACATGCGTTGTATGGAAATCCATAGAAATAAAATCTATGGCAATTGATTGGGCCTCATTCCAGTTTTGAAATAGAATATTTGTAGAGAAATATTTGAATAAAATATTTGAATAGAATATTTGAAATAGAAATATATAAAGCCGTGTTGATTAGATATGCGCTATTTTGACGCGAACGATATTTATATCGACTATATTCGTTTTTATAATGAATATTGAAAAGTGATTTCAAAATGGAATATTTTGAAATTAAATTCGAATTAAATTGAATTGAAACGAATTAGAATTCGAATTGAAAATAAAATGAATTCAAATCGAATTGAAATCAATTTAAAAATGAATTCGAATTGAAATTGAATAGAATTGAATTCGAATTGAAATAGAATAGAATAAAATAGAATAGAATAGAATTGAATTGAAAACGAACTGAATTTGAATTAAAAATTGATTTGACTTGAAATCAATTTGAAATGAATTTAAAACGAATTTATAAGAAAATATTCAATTTTGATTAGAAATTGAATATGAAGTTGAAATCGTTTTGAAAACGAATTTAAAACGATTTATAAAATACGTTTTGAAAGGAAATCGACGAAGTATATATTATATATATTATATATATAATATAATGGCCTGAATAGAACGCGCCGCGCTGCAGTAGTTCGCGAATTTCGACCATTGACTTCGAACGGATATTACGGGAGATCCGACCATCGGATTCTCCTAAAACCGGAACCGTTGGGTTCGTATCGAAAAGAGCTTTCTAACAATATTAGAGATTTGAAATCTAACGGTTGGATTTGGAATTATGTCCAAATAAAATTTGGAAAAGGTCGTTGTAAGTGTAGTTCGATGGCCATTGGTGGAAATCGACTGTACGGGCCTTGATAAAATTATTAAAAATAGCAATAATTTCTGTAAAATCATAAGAAATGATTTGGGAAGAATTGGGATAAAAAACTCCATATTTGAAATGATAAAAATAGATTTTTATCGAAATGAACTAGTTTTGAACTAGAATTATAATTCTATTTATTTTTAAATAAATGAATTGAATTTAAAAAGGGTTTTAAAAGTAACCAGAATTTCCAATAACTGAATTGGAATGGATTTGAATTGAAATTGTCTTTGGAATATTTAGATGTTGGATTTCGTGATTGTACAGATATGGTTATGGAAATTTGAAAGATATATTTATATCGTTATTTCCAATACGATATTTGTTGGTCATAGAATTTGATATTGAATATAAGCCGATATATTTTCCATTCAGAGCCTTGTATTTAATATCAAATGTGATTTGGGTTTATCGTGAATGGTGTCTTCATTAACACTGTTCTTAAACCCAGTTGAGAAAAAGATTAAATCTTTTTATTTAGATTTAATGAAGTGTACCAATTAAATGGTATTTAACTGGAATTGAATTTGAGTTTATTTTTGGGTTTATCGTGAACGGTGCTTTAAATATCACTGGTTCTTTAACCCGATAATTAATGGAATGTGATTTTGGGTTTATCGCGAGCCGTGTTTTAAATGACATTGGTTCTTTAACCCATTTAAAGGCAGGATATTGATTTATGTGAAGAATAAAACTACGTGGGGTTTTAATGAATCTTTAATTAGATTGAAATGGTCGAGAATGGAGTATCACCAGTTTTGCTCCAGGCGATAGTTAAATCTTTAATTAGATTTGAACGTGAAATGGTAATTGAATTTACTGATAACACTGTGGTGTTAGATGTGAAGTATGACCAGTTTTACTTCATGGGATGAATAGGTTGGGATTGGGAATTAAAATAAATGATTACTTCGGTGTGGTTCGCTAATCCCGACTAGTTTGAATTGATATTCAAAAGAAGATTAAAGAATAAATTTAAAGAATTTATCTCTGATAAAATTAATGGGAACCTTTCCCAAAATGTAAGAATATTTGAATAAAAGTATATTCTGAATTGGAATGAGGCGTATGTTGTGTTTGTGTAACACTTGTTTATTATATACGTGAGTTATTCAGAAAGACCGGATTTATCCCATTCTGAATAACTGATTCGACGTAGTGTCGAGGATGAAGACTGTGGTCGAAGACCGGAGGTCTTCACGTCGTTTGGGTGGTTACTGATGATCTTGATTGGGCTGTACACCCAAGAGGAGGGAATTAGTTAGTGGTCGTCCAGACGTACTTGGAGATCGATGGATATGCGAGGTACAAGGTGCCTCCGGTTTCGTTCAGACCCAAAACGGACTTGTAAATGGACTGTGTGTCTGACATTGGATTTTATTCTGTGTGATTGATTTCTATTAAATATATATCTGTTTGGCGGTGGAGAATTTATTCTCTTGCTTAACGCCCTTCTCTGAGACGTACGAGCTCAGAGGTTATATATTGATGAATATCAAACGCATGGAGTGAATTGCCTGTGTGGCATGCCTAAGTGGTAAAGGATCAAGGTTTTTGTTGAAAAGCAAAGTCTTGTGGTTGATGATCAAAGCACGACCTGTGTGGCATAGCTTTGTGTAGCGTTGATTCGCGAGCCTCACTCCACGGTTGTGAACCAGAAACGGGAAAAGACATCAGGGTGGGCATGCGTTTCCTTTTAGTTAGAAGTGGCGTCAGTGGTTTTACACGCCCTGACGAGTTTGACTTATGTGGTTGTTGCTGTTGCGAGGTTCCTCGGATATATCGGTCGATCCAGGACCGATGGAGTCATTGGACTCGTTGACACCCTAGGATGGGGAAACGCAGTGTTCAGGCATTTTAATCCACATCGGTGGACCAGGCTTGACGATCCAAGGGCCCACCTGAGTCTGGGTCCTGAGACACGGGCTAGAGCGTCTCGAATCGGTAGAGGACTATCTTTTGCCTCGGTTCACAGATGGAAATCCAACTTCCAATACGTGACATGTGCGGTTTATATTGTAGAGCCTAGCATTGGCGACATTGTATATGGTACCCATGCCGTCTATGATTAATACTTATGATTGAAATTGTTTTGACACTATACACTTATAGTAGTAATAAAAGATGAAATTTATCGTATCAAGCATTCTTTGGCTATTATAAGGTAAAACCCTATCCTCCGGCTTGTGTGCATTATGTGATGGGACCTGGGTCTTATAATAGCTTCATTATTCTTTATTTAGCATTGCGCTGTTGTTTTATGCACTGGTATTCTTGGGAGGAAACCCGTTCCGTGTTATACGGCGTGGTCCCTTGATTTACCTAACTTTAAAATAGAGATTAATAACTATTTTAGTTCTCACACCAGTCACATGACTGACTTGGAGTTTATTGTTTTGACCTAAACTCTGGGTGCCCTTATTTTGACATGGGCAGCTAGTAGTTTTGGTTTTGCAGATTTATATTCACAGGATCCTGGTTATAGATGGAATGATATCCGGAAAGCTTTGTATCCGTATATCACCCTCAGTTGTGCTTTGTATTATCTTCCGCTGCTATGTAATGTATTGTAATATCTGATATTTATGATGTATAATATTTATTCATACTCTGTATATTCTTGTAACCTGATGAAATTGTTGTAATAAACAATGAAATGTTCTTCTGTAAGCGTTCTTTTGTGTGTTGTTCTCGAAGTATCCGGTCTTTCCTTACCGGGGAAGTCACGGGTTTTTACTGGTAGTATCAGAGCTTTGGTTTCAAACCTCAGGGGACAAGGCACATTAGAACCATACGAAAGAATTCATCAGATATTGGATTAGTAATATCCAATGAGAATGACTCGTTAGAGATATGATCAGTAGTATCCTGGAACGAGTGTGAAGAGTATATTTTTAAAATGAAAACCAATTTTGTTTTTAAAATATAAACTTAATCATTCGTATTTGAATATATATTTTATATTGATTTGGACTATCAGGTATATAATGATTTTGCTTATACGTCTGATCCGCGTGTATTTGAAGCTTTAATATACTGGATAGATATAGAATCACACCCTAGTCACCCGGGGATAATCCTGATGATGGTGCATCATCATCAGCATTTATATTCGAGTGTCGAAGGTGGGATATCTATATGATTCCAACTGACTGGTGTGAGAACCAAAATTAGATAGGGCTTATTGTGGTGATTTGGCATCAAAAATATGATTTTTGACTATATATCAAAGTTATGAATTTTAAACGTTAGTCAACTAATTGATTATTGATTGTGTTGTTTGATTATTGTTTGACTAATTAAATGTTGAACCATTTAGCCAATTGTATCAAATATTGAGTTGTATTGAAAGTTTATCTCATTTGCATGCATGTACATGTACTTACATTGAACAGGTCATAGCAAGGAGGCTAGAGCAGAAGAATAAAATTGTTTGCCCGACAAATAGGTACATGTTTACCATAATTTACTGCTTTGTTTGGGTGATGATGATTTTATGAGCCGATTGGCTAGCCGCTTGGCCTTTTCTTTTGGATTGAAGAAGGCCATGGGAGGCTATATTAAATATCCGAAGTCCCCGGTGCAGGGAAGGTTATGGCGAAATTTTTCGAAAATTTAGGGTGTTAGCCAAATTTTTGAAAAATTTGAAAAGTTCTTAGAAACTGAAAAGTTGAAGAACCTAAGCCGTAATGAAAATAATGAAAATTGAGTTGATTCGTTAAAAAACTTTCGGCTTCGTTCCTTTTCGGGGAAGAAAAGTTTTAAGTGGGGGAGATTGTAATAACCCAGAAATCCGAGCCAATTTAAAATTTTTATTTTGGCAATTTTATTGAATTTTGAATATTTAAAATGAATTATTTTAAATAATGACGAAGAGAAATTTAATTTGAATAGAATTCAAACGTATATATTTATATAGATCGTCGTTGGAATATAAATATTTATTTTAAATTATAAAAGGAATTGAAAATGGCGCGGTAGTTCGAGAATTCGATTTTAAAGTTCAAATGAATGTACAGGATTCAAAATAAACCGGATTTTGGCAAAACCAAAAATATTAGAATCTATTTGAGAATATGTTTCCAACGAATCCGAAAAATCAAAATTTCATAGCGGGGATAAAATGTTATGTCCAGTTGAAAATTCAGAATAGTCGCTATGGAAATCTGACCCTTAAAAATAGCCATTTTGCAAACGACCTCGGTTTTCGACGAAACCACTTTTGTTGGATCCGTGATGTCAAATTATTGCTAGGTTTCAAATTTCATTATTTTTGAAGCTAGTATGTGAGCGTGGCAAAGGAAAATGTGTTTTGGTCAATTACAATTGATTTTAATCGACTGGAAAATGGCCATTTTTCAAACGGTCTCTGAATTCGACGAAATTAGTTTTGTTAGGGCCGTATCGTCAATACGAAGCTAGAAAATATTTTTCTGGAATTTATAGAGTTAGTATGTGGCCCCAGTAAATTGAAATGCGCGTTCAAATTCAATATATAGAGTTATACTTTGATTTTGACGAAAACTGATCGAAACGATCGAATCAGCTTACGATACATATTCCATTGTGTTAGGAATGGGGGTAATTAGCTAGGACGACAGTCAGCGGATTTGGTTTCGAGTTAGAAATAAAAAGTTACCTTTTGGACTTTAAAATTTAAAATTAAATAATTAAAAATATATATAACCCTCCCCTCATCTCCCTCCTTTCCCATTACTCAGTCAACAAAATAAAAAAAAGGGAAACCGCTTAATCCCCGTCGCCTCCACCCCAAACTAGCGTCGCACGCCACCGTGTGCCCAACTCCGGCTAGCGCGCCTCCCCGCTCTGATCCCCTCTTGCTCCGAAGCTCCTCTTCTCTCACCTCCTCAACCCCCAACGCACAAACGCGAGAACCCTAGCTCCCATACCCAAATCGACCACCTCCGATGGACTCCGGCCAGTGCGCCTCCCTTCCACCCCCCGCGACCCCCCTCCTCCGTTGAACGCGCACTAGCCCCCTGCTCCTCTTAGAAATCCTATAAATTGTTTTTTTTAATTATCATTTATTTAACAAAATCAGATTTTGTGTAGATTATAACATAGGGAAAAATCTGATTTTCACATATATTATAGCATGTGAAAAATAGGGTTTTTAATTTAAAAACTTTGATTTTTATTTATTTAGAAAGGTCGTATTTTTATTTAGAAGAAAGGTCGGATTTTTATTTAGAAGAAAGGTCAGATTTTTATTTAGAAGAAAGGTCGGATTTTTATTTAGAAGAAATGTAGGATTTTTATATAGTTAGCGAAATAAAAATATGATTTTTATATTATAGAAAGAATAAAAATATGATTTTTATATTTTTAGAATAATAAAAATATGATTTTTATTTAATTAGAGTATAAAAATTTGATTTTTAAAGTGTACAACCTTAAGTAAAGGTTTGATTTGTATGACGATGTGGTTCATAATATATAAAAATGAGATTTATCGTTTAAAAAGAGTTGATTTCTTTTTGTTTAACATGATCATAAAGCTTTGATTTTGAAAGGGCGAAAGCTTTGATTTTTAAAGGGCGAAATCTTTATTTTTGAAAAGGCAAAATTTTTATATAATGTAAAGAATAAAAATATAATTTTTACATGATAGGAATATTAAAAATATGATATTTATATCATAGGAATAATTAAAATATGATTTCTATATAGTAGATATTATAAAAATATAATTTTTATGGGATAGAGAAAGAAAAGAAGTGATTTTTATAAAGTAGAAATAATAAAAATATGATTTTTATATACTAGACAATATAAAAATTTGATCTTTATATATGTAGCGAAGTAAAAATCTGATTTTATTATATATATGTTGAAATAAAAATGGGATTTTTATAGCGATGATATAAAAATCCGATCTTTATATTAGAAATAGAGATAAAAATATAATTTTTATATAGAGGATAGTGTGATAAAAATATAATTTTTATTATATTACTAGCAAGGTAAAAATAGAATTTTTATCTATATAGTAGCAGTGTAAAAATGTGATTTTTATATATGTAGTGGCTACGGACGACGAAAGCGATAAAAGGCGAGTGGCGAAGATTTTCTACACAAGAAGAGTCGTGGCGTTTGGTTTAGCTTTTCGGTGAGAACTTCTCACTTTTAATTTAATTTTCTAGTTAAAATATATACTAGGATGCAGACGGTGTTTAGTAGCACCCGACACCCGTCGTCCACAGACCATGGACGGTTGTTTGTTTGTTTGATTTTGATGTGTAGTTGATTGTGTGATGTGAAATGAAATAAAATATTTATATAGTTAAAAATGATTTATAGTTGAAAACAGAATTTTTAACGTGTATTTAAAATGAAATAAATTAATATAAACAAATCGAACGATTTGTTTATATACACACATTTGACTGATATTGATTGGTACGATAAATTTTACACATCGCCCAACTGCACAAATAAAATCCATGTTTGATTGTTTGAAACCCCACACGGGTATTGGGATGATATATGACATACACTAATCCCAATAATTAGTTGTATGCCGATCAACTGATTGATAGACTGTTATGAGCGTTAAATATTTATATTTGATGCTTATACAGTGTAGAATGCACTTTGGATTATGGTTGATTATTTGTCGTTGTTGATATGTACATGCGTTGTATGGAAATCCATAGAAATAAAATCTATGGTAATTGATTGGGCCTCATTCCAGTTTTGAAATAGAATATTTGAAGAGAAATATTTAAATAAAATATTTGAGAAGAAATATTTGAAACGAAATATTTGAATAGAATATTTGAAATAGAAATATATAAAGCTGTGTTGATTTGATATGCGTTATTTTGACACGAACGATATTTATATCGATTATATTCGTTTTTATAATGAATATTGAAAAGTGATTTCAAAATCGAATATTTTGAAATGAAATTCGAATTAAATTGAATTGAAACGAATTAGAATTCGAATTGAAAATAAAATGAATTCAAATCGAAGTGAAATCGAATTGAAATTAATTTGAAAATGAATTTGAATTGAAAATGAATTCGAATTGAAATTAAATAGAATTGAATTTGAATTGAAATTGAACAGGAATGAATTGAATAGAATTGGATTGAATTGAAAACGAACTGAAATTGAATTAAAAATCGATTTGACTTGAAATCAATTTGAAATGAATTTATAAGGAAATATTCAATTTTGATTAGAAATTGAATATGAAGTTGAAATCGTTTTGAAAATGAATTTAAAACGATTTATAAAATACGTTTTGAAAGGAAATCGACGAAGTATATATTATATATATAATATAATGGCCTGAATAGAACGCGCCGCACTGCGGTAGTTCGCGAATTTCGACCATTGATTTCGAATGCATATTACGGGAGATCCGACCGTCAGATTCTCCTAAAACCGGAACCGTTGGCTTCGTATCGAAAAGAGCTTTCTAACGAATATTAGAGATTTGAAATCTAACGGCTGGATTTGGAATTATGTCCAAATCAAATTTGGAAAAGGTCGTTGTAAGTGCAGTTCGATGGCCATTGGTGGAAATCGACTGTACGGGCCTTGATAAAATTATTAAAAATAGCAATAACTTGTGTAAAATTATAAGAAATTATTTGGGAAGAATTAGGATGAAAAACTCCATATTTGAAAAGATAAAAATAGATTTGTATCGAAATGAACTAGTTTTGAACTAGAATTATAATTCTATTAATTTTTAAATAAATGAATTGAATTTAAAAAGGGTTTTAAAAGTAACCAGAATTTCCAATAATTGAATTGGAATAGATTTGAATCGAAATTGTCTTTGGAATATTTCGATGTTGGATTTTGTGATGATATAGATATGGTTATGGAAATTTGAAAGATATATTTATATCGTTATTTCCAATATGATATTTGTTGGTCGTAGAATTTGATATTGAATATAAGCGATATATTTTCCATTCAGATCCTTGTATTTAATATACAATGTGATTTGGGTTTGTCGTGAATGGTGTCTTTATTAACACTGTTCTTAAACCCAGTTGAGAAAAAGATTAAATCTTTTTATTTAGATTTAATGAAGTGTATATTTAATTGGAATTGAATTTGAATTGATTTTTGCGTTTATCGTGAACGGTGTTTTAAATAACACTGGTTCTTTAACCCGATAATTAATGGAATGTGATTTTGGGTTTATCGTGAGCCGTGTTTTAAATGACATTGGTTCTTTAACCCAGTTAAAGGCAGGATATTGATTTCTGTGAAGATTAAAACTACGTGGGGTTTTAATGAATCTTTAATTAGATTGAAATGGTCGAGAATGGAGTATCACCAGTTTTGCTCCAGGCGATAGTTAAATCTTTAATTAGATTTGAATGTGAAATGGTAATTGAATTTACTGATAACACTGTGGTGTTAGATATGAAGTATCACCAGTTTTACTTCATGGGATGAATAGGTTAGGATTGGGAAATAAAATAAATGATTACTTCGGTGTGGTTCGCTAATCCCGACTAGTTTGAATTGATATTCAAAAGAAGATAAAAGAATAAATGTGAGGACCCCATTTCCTGTACAGACGGTGACAAGGGTAATCTTTGGAATATAACACATAAACAGATAATAGCAGAACAGAATAAAATAAATACACCAGATAATGAACAAATAATATACTGGATAAACATAAACATCAGAGTTACACAGTATACAGGATCATACTTAGTACAAATACAGTTCAGCTATACATAAATGTCTACAGCGGAAACAAACAAAATATGTACAATAGGAGCTGAACAGCATAAAAAGAGATAAATAATAGAATCCATCTTCAGCTCCAGCTATCCAGAAAGAGCCAGCTAAACCTGAAAAAACCTGAAAAAACCTGAATACAAGGCTGCCCGTGTAGAAAAAGGGGCACCCGAGTTTGAAAGTGAAACAAACTACGAGTCAGTCATGGGACTGGTATGAGAAATCTACTCAACACATTTAAAATATGGCTAATCACAGGACCACGCCACTTTCGTGGAACGGGTTTACTCCATTGGATTGCCAGTGCTTTAAAAACAAATCTTTATTTTAAACATCGCAATGATTTTTATAAAAATGAAGCCATTATAAGACTCAGTTCCCATCACACAATGCAACGCAAACCGGAGGATAGAGTTTTACCTTATAATGGCCAAAATATGCTTGATACGAATAAAACAAAACATTTGATATTATTACTAGTGTTTACATGTTTCGAAAACAATTTCGAATCATAACTATCAATCATAGACGGCATGGGTACCATATATCATGTCGCTATATATATATACAATCAAAACCGCACGATGTCGTATTTGGAAATTGGATTACCGTCATGAACCAAGGCAAAAGATAGTCCTTACCGACTTCGAGACGCTCTAGCCCGTGTCTCAGGATCAGAGCTCGAGTAACCCTAGGATCGTTAGGGCTGGTCCACCGACGTGGATTAAAATGCATGAACACTGCGTTTCCCCGCCCTATGGGGCGTCAATGAGCCAATAAATGACTCCATCGGACCCGGATCGTCCGATCTAACCGAGGTGCTTCACAACAGTAATAACCACATAAGTCAAACTCGTCAGGGCGTGTAAAACCACTGACGCCACTTCTAACTAGAAGGAAACGCATGCCCTCGCTGATGTCCTTTCCCGTTTCTGTTTCATACCGAGGTGTGAGGCTCGCGATTTCACGTTATACACAAAGCTACGCCACACAGGCGGTGTTTTGATCATCACTACAAGACTTTACTTTTCAACAGAAGCCCTGATCACTGCATCTTAGCACGCCACACATGCAATTCACACCGTGTGAAACACCCCACCTCCGTTAGGGTCACTCTCAAAGGGAATGCCATAATTTTGGTGGAGGTTTATAAGTATAAGTCACATATATACAAGACAGATATAAGAACACATATTTTTGAACAGCGGAAAACAACAACAACTTTTATTTCAACATAATACGTGTTACACAAACCATGTCATAATTTGTCTTACAATACTTCCAAAATCATAACTGTCTTGATTACATTATTTAAAGAAGCATAAAGAAAACATAAATAAACTGCATAAGTCCCATAATTGCTGTCCAAGCCATAGTCCAAAACGAAAAAGATCCAAGCAATACATTCTTTCTCTTCAAGCTGGATGTGAAAGCTGGTCAAGCTGCGGTATTCCCTCCCTATGGACCGGGGGGGGGGGGGGACGAAAGAAAAGAAGGCGAAAGAAAAGTAGAGTCAGACATAAAGCCCGAGTATGTCTAGGACTATTCAGTCTATGAATAAAGAACTGGGTATGATAAGCATAAACTGGAAATGAGAAAGCACCATAAACTAAGTTAAGTTGTCTAGGGTCGAATACACTATCGTACCCCATATTAATCTCTGTACCCATATAAACTAGTTCCCAACAGGCACCCCATAATCAGGGTGAAGTGATCCATTTCTGATGATCGGCTCCTACTCGCATAGTTACATGTGTCTTACGACCCCCATTGTTGTAGTTACCTATGCTGGTCCCACCATGGGGTGTATCAAGTCCTATGGTGGCGGCCCGACACAATTCTAGAATGCACAGGTATGCTACTGGTGCCCAGTGCCTTATTTTTCTGCGCCGGAGTGTGTGCACGCCCGCACCCCGTTAGAACCTACACTGCTGCACCACCGCCGTCGATTTGACCTCTTACAGTCAGCCCAGTAATCGTGCCCCACCCTGCCTAGTTCAGGGTATCCTGATACACCTTGTAGGGTTACTGCTGAAAAGGGTCCCCCGCCACTAGGTTTTCTATTTCTAGCCAACATGCTAAGATGGTTAAGTGTTTTGTAAACCTAACCCTCAATCAGTCTGTATAGTTTAGCATGTTCCATTTTGATTAAGTATTAATTCAATTTACTTAATCCTATCAATCCTCACTCAACCTTAATTGTCTTATTAAAGCCTTGACCTCTCACATTAGACAGGTATTGTTGTGGCTGCCTGTTGCCGGTTGGGTCCGGGCAGTCTTACGCCACAACTCAGTCTAACCTCGGGTCTTTATTGGGCTCCGTGTTTAACCACCCACATAGGATAGGTATTTTTGTGACTACTGGACAGTCGGGCGGTTCCGAGCAGGTTTACATCACAACTCAATCCAACCTCGGGTTAAACACATCGTATTTTCTAAATTTACATATTTTGTCTCTTTTCTTTTTATATGTAAATATTTGCGGCCCATTATTCAAATTCTTCTTTATTGGTTAAAATTTATTTATGCCACTTAATTGTTTTTCATGGTTGTTGGCGTGCGTCAAACATGCCAACACATATGTTCTATATTTTAACCCAAACGTCATTACCCCCGTTTTACACGTTCGCTACAATATAAGATATGTTGGGTTTAACATTTAAACCCAACTTAGCCATATGAAAAGGGGAGGCTTATAACATGGTGTTTATAAGGTAACATAAAAAGGGGAGTGTGAACGCATGAACTTGCAACATAACGATTCAATTAACATGAATTGGGCATATGTGAACTTGCATTGTAGTAGCATACAATCATGGCATAAACAATACTTAAACATGAGTCATTCTATTCATATAATCATGGCATAAACAATACTTAAACATGAACCATTCTATTCATATAATTATGGCATAAACAATACTTAAACACAAACCATTCTATTCATATAATCATGGCATAAACAATACTTAAACATGAACCATTCTATTCATGTAAACTTGCAATTAGAATGTAAATCTAACTTAATTATGTGTCACATATATCACCATATGATTTTGATAACAACTTAGGCCTAAAACATGTTTTCAACTAGGCATAACACCAAACATAGTTTAGTCATGTTCATAAAAATGCTTACTTTTGTTTCTAATACAAAAGCATGATTTGCCAATTCCAACATAGATTCATATAAACCATAGTACTTAGTCGAGTCCAATTACACACTAAAAGTGATCATAAAAGTATGTACATCATATTGGCATAATAGTGAATCCCAAATAAAATACCACAACATATGGTTGTTAACATGAATCATATACTTGTATGAATCCCTAAATAAAATACCACAACATATGGTTGTTAACATGAATCATGTACTTGTATGAATCCCAAATAAAATACCACAACATATGGTTGTTAACTTCCAACATAAATCACATATCCAATCGTATACCATAACAATTCCAAATCGTTTAGAATCAAAATAACATACAAATATAGATTATTATCGCCACAATTCCATTTCTCACTTTACACAAATCAAAACACAATTATTTATTCACATCGGAATAGCACTCTACTTACAACATATGACGAATCTTCAATTCAGGAATCTGAATTCTAAATTTGGAGATGTTATCCTTTGTTGCAGGCGTTGTTTTAATTGACGTTGCTTTAGGCTTTCGAATTATCTCCTAATTGTCTCTCAATTTCTGACGGCTATTCTTAGTCTCTCCTCAGTAGCATGACGGTCTTATCTCCATTTTTGTTTGTGTGAATTAGGGTGAGTCTTAGGTCCTTTTTATAGAGTTTGTGAGTTGATTTAGACCGTCGATGGAGCTTGGTTTAATAGTAGCCGTTCGTTTGAAGGAGAGACCAACCAGGAGCTGACACATAGCCCTAGTGACAAGGCAAGGCTCAAAAAATCGACCAAACACAGACCTGGCCAGCCTGGGGAGCTGGGTTCGACCTGGCTCAGGAGCCAGGTCGACATGCCAGTCGACACGGGTGACCCAGGTCGACTGCCCAGTCGACCTGGTTAGCCCCAGGTCGACTGCCAAGTAGACCTGGGTGCCTTGGGTGGGAAAATTCCCGCCCTGGCCAATTGGACCCGATTTTGAATTTTGAATTGGTTTTTCTGGGCTGTTTTGGTCTGTTTGAATTTCAAACTGAATTCTGAAACTTCCGGAGGCCATATCTTCTTCATACGGAGTCCGTTTTACACAAACTCGGACTCTATCTCAAGCAGAATTCCGAGACGAACGCAACGGCGTATCCCGTTTCCCTTAATTCTTTGATTTGAAATTAATTATACTTTAATTTGTGAATTTCACTGTTATAGAGTACACGGGGTGTTACATTCTCCCCCACTTAAAAGGATTTCGTCCCCGAAATCTTCAAGTTCAGGAAGAATGTATATCCTAACATCCAAACATCCATCTACTCATCCATCAAACATGAGCATCCATTGTCCTTAAAAGACTTCTAATGCTTCATGATCATATGCGAAGTGTGTGTGTACATGTACTTATCTAATGCAAAATCAGGCAGTCTACTGATTCTGTTGACCTCCTTAATGCGAATTATGTAAGTGCCATGAATCCATTATGTATGCAAATTCTCATATTCATGATTCTACATGAGTGCACAATCATTCATACAAATGCAACATCCATATGACAACACATTAAAGTTCAACCATATATGAATGCAAACATATATGCATATGCAATATGAAGTGACTGAGCCGATCTAAAACCTAGATTGTGTGTGTATATGCAACCACGAGCAACCACTAGCAATCACTTGCAACCACTTGCAACCATCATCCATAACATGTTTCAATTACATGTTTTCATCCAAAGAGTTTCTACCTAAAAGATAAGGTCGAGGAGATATACCTAAAAAGATAGATAAAAGCGCAACTTAAGGAAAAAGAAAGATCAAAGATTTACCCTCGAAAAGAAAAGGGTAGGCTGCCCGTATTCTATCATCAGTTTCCCAAGTTGCATCTCCTTCGGCGTTGCTCCACTGAACTTTAACGAGCTTGACTTCGCGGTTGCGTAGCTTCTTCACTTCCGTTCCTAATATGCGGGTTGGAACTTTCCTCACGGTTGCTTCGCGTTCCACTTCAGCTTCTTCTAGGATATTTGGCTCTACCACTTCAGCAGAATCATGTAGACATTTTCGGAGATGTGAAACATGAAAGACGTTGTGAACTCCGGCCAATTTTTCGGGTAGCTCTAATCTATAGGCCATTTTCCCAATCTTCTCAATAATAGGAAAGGGTCCTACGAACCTTGGTGCTAGCTTTCCTGTGGTTCCAAAACGAACAACGTTCCTTAGCGGAGATATTTTAAGAAAAACTCTGTCCCCAACCTCAAATTCAAGGTCGGTCCTCCTCTTGTCGGCGTAGGACTTTTGTCTGTCTTGGGCCGTCTTCATCCTTCTTCGTATTAAGTCTACTTTCTCTGAAGTCTCTCGGATCATATCTGGTCCAAGTATGAGCTTATCAGTAGACTCCCACCAACAAGTGAGCGATCGGCACGGTCTTCCATATAAAGCTTCGAAGGGCGCCATTCCGATGGTTGCTTGGTAGCTGTTGTTGTAGGCAAATTCCACCAAAGGAAGATGGTCTTCCCACGTCCCTCCGAAGTCAAGGACGCATAGTCTTAAAAGGTCTTCCAAAACTCTGGTCACTCTTTCTGTCAGGCCGTCGGTTTGGGGATGATAGGCTATGCTTAAGCATAACTGTGTGCCTACTGCTTCTTGCAGACTCCGCCAAAACTCACTTGTAAAGATAGGGTCTCGGTCACTAACAATGCTGGAGGGTATTCCATGGAGTCAGACAATTTCCTTGAGGTAAAGAGATGCTAGGGATGAGGCAGTTCTTTTACTCATAACAGGTAAAAAGTGGGCGCTTTTAGTAAGCCTATCCACTATTACCCAAATGCTAATGTTGCCTCTTCTAGACCTAGGCAGCCCATCAATGAAGTCCATTGTGATGCTATCCCACTTCCACTGCGGGACCTCTAGAGGATGGAGCAGACCGCCAGGCTTTTACTGTTCCACCTTAACCTGTTGGCACACCATACACTTAGAAACGAAATCTGCCACGTCCTTCTTCATGCCGTTCCAAAAGAAAGTCCTCTTTATGTCCTTGTACATTTTATCTCCGCCCGGATGTATCGTCATCTTGGAGTGATGTGCTTCCTAGAGAACCTTCTTTACTAAATCCCTTATCTATGGGACGCATAGTCTTCCGTCTCGCCTTAGCCAACCCTTGTCGTCGATGGAGTATCTGCTGAGGTGACTTGAAGTCTCACCCCTAATTAGCCTATCAATCGTCTCCACAAGCTGAGGGTCTTCGCGTTGTGCTGTCCCTATTGAGTCCACTAAAGTCGGGCGTACTTCGAGAGATGCTAGCAAGCATGGTACAAAATCGGAGGAGGGCCTAAAGTCAAAGATGGCTATAAACTCTAGGCTTTGTCTTTCAACAAATAACGGGCTTAGGGTTAGTTTCTTTCGGCTCAACGCGTCTGCCACTACGTTGCCTTTGCCCGGAGTGTAGGAGATCTCGAAATCGTACGAGGCAAGAAACTCCATCCATCTCTGTTGCCTCAAGTTTAGATCTTTCTATGATAAAAGATATTTCAACGATTTATGGTCAGTGTAAAGTTCGAACTTCTCACCTAGGAGATAGTGTCGCCAAGAATTGAGTGCAAAGACGATGGCAGCTAACTCAAGATCATGGGTCGAGTAGTTCTTTTCATGCACTTTCAATTGTCTCCCGCCATAAGCTACTACCCTTCCTTCTTGCATTAAGACGACGCCTAGCCCTGTCCCACATGCATCTATATAAACTGTGAACATCTTGCTTCCATCTGGCAATGTTAAAACTAGGGCTGTTGTAAGAGCCCTTTTTAGTCGTTGGAAAGCAAACTCACAATCCAAGTCCCAATTGAACACTAGATTCATCTTGGTCAACTTTGTGAGCGGAGCTGATATCTTTGCAAAGTCTCTGATGAATTTTCGATAGAAGCCTGCTAGTCCTAGAAAACTTCGAACCTCAGTTGCATTCCTTGGTGTCTTCCAATCCTGTACCGCTACTACCTTAGCAGGGTCCACAGCTAACCCATCTTTGGATACTATGTGCCCAAGGAACCTCACTTCTTCTCTCCAAAAGTGGCATTTGGAGAATTTGGGTTTTAGCTGATGGACTCGCAGAGTTTCCATGATTGCCCTTAAGTGCTGAGCATATTCCTCTTCACTCTTTGAGAAGATAAGGATATCGTCTACGAAGACCACTACGAATTTATTGAGGAAATCTATGAATACCCTACTCATCAGTTCCACGAAGTAAGCAGGTGCGTTTGTCAAGCCGAAAGGCATGACAAGCCATTCAAAGAAGCCGTCTGGGGTTCTGAATGCCGTTTTATCGATACTATCTTCAGCCACCCTTAGCTGATGAAAACCGGTCGCTAAATCGAGTTGGGAGAAAACAGACCCCCCTACAAGCTGATCAAACAGATCGTCAATTCTGGGGAGAGGGTGCCTATTCTTTTTCGTCAGCTTGTTGAGCTCCCTATAGTCAACACATAGACGGAGTGAACCATCCGCCTTTGTAGCGAACACCACTGGAGCGCCCCATTCTGAAATGCTCCTTCTAATGAACCCCTTCTCTAGAAGCTCTTTAATCTATTTACTGAGCTCTTTTCTTTCCCGTGGAGCCATGTGTCTAACGGGCAACGCAACGGGCTTTGCATTATCTACAAGATATATGCGGAAGTCTATCTCCCGCTTCGGAGGAAAGCCCTTCACCTCTTCGAAGACATCCGGATATTCCCGGACCACTCTAACTGATTGCCAACTTTCAACAGAGGTATCTAGCGATTCAAGATAACTAAGCATAACCGCATACGAGGGATTACAAGTAATTTCCAAAGTGTTACCGAGCTGGGTCAGGAGCCTAACAACCCTTTTCTCACAATCAAGGATGGCCCCATTACTGGATAGCTAATCCATGCCCAAAATCAAAACATATCCCGAAAAGCCCAAAACAAAGGCACTACATTTAAATTCTACGATTAGAATAGAAATTTTCAATCCCACACAGATCATAGACAAATGAGCTGGGCTCCCAATTGGGTTTGAAACAATTAAGGGGTCCTCTACCATACTAGTTTCTTGGTGCAGAGATTCTACTAAAGCAGACGAGATAAAGGAGTGTGATGCGCCAGAATCAAATAAAGTGCGAACGGGGTGATCATAAAGATAAACTACACTTTCTACAGAAGTATTTATACCTCGCTGTTGCAGAGGTGGCGCCTCTAGCACATGAACCTGTGCCCCTGAGGTGGATCCAGCCCTCTGCCCCTGTCCTCGTTTCTTCGGGCAATCCTTAGCCATGTGGCCTGTCTCACCGCAAGAAAAGCACCCACCATTCATTTTGGCCTTCTTTTTTCGGAAATCTTTCACCAAGTGCCCCACTTTGCCATAGAAATTACACTTCCTCTTCTCTTTGTTGTCTTTCCCGCCCTTCTTAAAGTATGTCTTCTTAGGCTGCAAACCCTCTTTCTTCCCTTGAGATTTTTCTGCCTTTGTCTCCTTCTTGCCCTTATCCTCTTCGTTTAGCAATGCCATCTGTACCAATCTTTCATACGTAGCTCCCATGGGTATATGGGTCATGGCCAAACTGTGTAATGGCTCATTCAACCCTTTGACAAAACGGAGAGCCTTCTTATGCGGGGTGTTGACTAGGTCCAGTCCGAACCTAGCCAGCTCATTGAACTGACTAACATACTCTTTGACTGTCATATTCCCTTGCTTAAGAAATAAGATTTTTTCCCACTGCAAACTCCTTTCAGCGTCTGAGAGAAATTTAGCCTCAAACCTAGCCCTAAAGTCCTCCCAGGTTTCCACCGGCCTTTCTGCATTAGTGACCTCCCACCAGTAGGAAGCCTCGCCTTTAAGTAGCCATACTGCCAGTTGTACTTTCTACCTATCTTCTACCTCAAAGATGACAAATAAGTCCTCGGTATCTTTCATCCAATTTCTAGCTGCCACGAAGGACTCAGTTCCATGAAAGTCCTTTCCTCCCATAGCTTTAAAATCTTTACATATCTTAGCAAAAGTGTTTCCCCGCGGAGGAGGTGGAGGAAGAGGTGCTGCTGTAGCTGGATGATTTCCTGCAGCTGGGGGAGGAGGAACGGTAGGACCTGGCTGAGTGGCCCTTGCTTCTAAGAACCGTCTAAACCAACCAGGTATTGGTACACCCTCTGGCAAGTTAAGTTCTTCGGACATGCTGAAACAAAAAGGATTAGATTCAAAACGAAGGATAAGAGATAGTACCTATGGCTTTGGGGGGACTTTGCCTTTATAAAATAAAATAATATTTTATCTTTTAAAAATGCTTCTTTAAATTTTCTCTTTGAAAATAAATTTTCAAAACTTTTTATCTTATCTGGTGAACCTATGCTCTGATACCAAGTGAAACACCCCACCTCCATTAGGGTCACTCTCAAAGGGAATGCCCTAATTTTGGTGGAGGTTTATAAGTATAAGTCACAAATATACAAGACAGATATAAGAACACATATTTTTGAACAGCGGAAAACAACAACAACTTTTATTTCAACATAATACATGTTACACAAACCATGTCATAATTTGTCTTACAATACTTCCGAAATCATAACTGTCTTGATTACATTATTTAAAGAAGCATAAAGAAAACATAAATAAACTGCATAAGTCCCATAATTGCTGTCCAAGCCATAGTCCAAAACGAAAAAGATCCAAGCAATACATTCTTTCTCTTCAAGCTGGATGTGAAAGCTGGTCAAGCTGCGGTATTCCCTCCCTGTGGACCTGGGGGGGGGGGACACGAAAGAAAAGAAGGCGAAAGAAAATTAGATTCAGACATAAAGCCTGAGTAAGTCTAGGACTATTCAGTCTATGAATAAAGAACTGGGTATGATAAGCATAAACTGAAAATGAGAAAGCACCATAAACTAAGTTAAGTTGTCTAGGGTCGAATACACTATCGTACCCCATATTAATCTCTGTACCCATATAAACTAGTTCCCAACAGGCACCCCATAATCAGGGTGAAGTGATCCATTTCTGATGATCGGCTCCTACTCGCATAGTTACATGTGTCTTACGGCCCCCGTTGTTGTAGTTACCTATGCTGTTCCCACCATGGGGTGTATCAAGTCCTATGGTGGCGGCCCGACACAATTCTAGAATGCACGGGTATGCTACTGGTGCCCAGTGCCTTATTTTTCTGCGTCGGAGTGTGTGCACGCCCGCACCCCATTAGAACCAACACTGCTGCACCACCGCCGTCGATTTGACCTCTTACAGTCAGCCCAGTAATCGTGCCCCACCCTGCCTAGTTCAGGGTATCCTGATACACCTTGTAGGGTTACTGCTGAAAAGGTCCCCCGCTACTAGGTTTTCTATTTCTAGCCAACATGCTAAGTTGGTTAAGTGTTTTGTAAACCTAACCCTCAATCAGTCTGTATAGTTTAGCATGTTCTATTTTGATTAAGTATTAATTGAATTTACTTAATCCTATCAATCCTCACTCAGCCTTAATTGTCTTATTAAAGCCTTGACCTCTCACATTAGACAGGTATTGTTGTGGCTGCCTGTTGCCGGTTGGGTCCGGGCAGTCTTACGCCACAACTCAGTCTAACCTCGGGTCTTTATTGGGCTCCGTGTTTAACCACCCACATTGGATAGGCTTTGTTGTGACTACTGGACAGCCGGACGGTTCCGAGCAGGTTTACATCACAACTCAGTCCAACCTCGGGTTAAACACATCGTATTTTCTAAATTTACATATTTTGTCTCTTTTCTTTTTATATGTAAATATTTGCGGCCCATTATTCAAATTCATCTTTATTGGTTAAAATTTATTTATGCCACTTAATTGTTTTTCAAGTTTGTTGGCATGCGTCAAACATGCGAACACATATGTTCTATATTTTAACCCAAACGTCATTACCCCCATTTTACACGTTCGCTACAATATAAGATATGTTGGGCTTAACCTTTAAACCCAACTTAGCCATATGAAAAGGGGAGGCTTATAACATGGTGTTTATAAGGTAACATAAAAAGGGGAGTGTGAACGCATGAACTTGCAACATAACGATTCAATTAACATGAATTAGGCACATGTGAACTTGCATTGTAATAGCATATAATCATGGCATAAACAATACTTAAACATGAGTCATTCTATTCATATAATCATGGCATAAACAATACTTAAACATGAACCATTCTATTCATATAATCATGGCATAAACAATACTTAAACACGAACCATTCTATTCATATAATCATGGCATAAACAATACTTAAACATGAACCATTCTATTCATGTAAACTTGCAATTAGAATGTAAATCTAACTTAATTATGTGTCGCATATATCACCATATGATTTTGATAACAACTTAGGCCTAAAATATGTTTTCAACTAGGCATAACACCAAACATAGTTTGGTCATGTTCATAAAAATGCTTACTTTTGTTTCTAATACAAAAGCATGATTTGCCAATTCCAACATAGATTCATATAAACCATAGTACTTAGTCGAGTCCAATTACACACTAAAAGTGATCATAAAAGTATGTACATCATATTGGCATAATAGTGAATCCCAAATAAAATACCACAACATATGGTTGTTAACATGAATCATATACTTGTATGAATCCCTAAATAAAATACCACAACATATGGTTGTTAACATGAATCATGTACTTGTATGAATCCCAAATAAAATACCACAACATATGGTTGTTAACTTCCAACATAAATCACATATCCAATCGTATACCATAACAATTCCAAATCGTTTAGAATCAAAATAACAAACAAATATAGATTATTATCACCACAATTCCACTTCTCACTTTACACAAATCAAAACACAATTATTTATTCACATCGGAATAGCACTCTACATACAACGTATGACGAATCTTCAATTCAGGAATCTGAATTCTGAATTTGGAGATGCTAACCTTTGTTGTAGGCGTTGTTTTAATTGACGTTGCTTTAGGCTTTCGAATTATCTCCTAATTGTCTCTCAATTTCTGACGGCTATTCTTAGTCTCTCCTCAGCAGCATGACGATCTCATCTCCATTTTTGTTTGTGTGAATTAGGGTGAGTCTTAGGTCCTTTTTATAGAGTTTGTGAGTTGATTTAGACCGTCGATGGAGCTTGGTTTAATAATGGCCGTTTGTTTGAAGGAGAGACCAACCAGGAGCTGACACCTAGCCCTAATGACAAGGCAAGGCTCAGAAAATCGTCCAAACACAGACCAGGCCAGCCAGGGGGTCTGGGTTCGACCTGGCTTAGGAGCCAGGTCGACATGCCAGTCGACACCGTGTCGACTTGGCAGTCGACACGGGTGACCCAGGTCGACTGCCCAGTCGACCTGGTTAGCCCCAGGTCGACTGCCAAATCGACCTGGGTGCCTTGGGCGGGAAAATTCCCACCCTGGCCAATTGGGCCCGATTTTGATTTTTGAATTGGTTTTTCTAGGCTGTTTTGGTCTGTTTGAATTTTAAACTGAATTCTGAAACTTCCGGAGGCCATATCTTCTTCATACGGAGTCCATTTTACGCAAACTCGGACTCTATATCAAGCAGAATTCCGAGACGAACGCAACGGCGTATCCCGTTTCCCTTATTTCTTGGATTTGAAATTAATTATACTTTAATTTGTGAATTTCACTGTTATAGAGTACACGGGGTGTTACACCGTGCAACTGATGGCTATCAATCACACAGAATAAATTCCAATGTCAGACACGCTGTCCATTTGCAAGTCCGTTCTGGGTCTGAACGAAACCGGAGGCACTATATACCTCGCAAACCCATCGATCACCACGTACGTCTGGACGATCACCACTCATTATCCATATTTCGGGATGCCTCCCAATCAGGACCTCGGTTACCATCCAAACGAGGTGAAGATCTCCGGTCTTCGACCACCGTCTTCATCTTCGATTCCTTATCGTCGATTCAGTTATTCAGAATGGGATAAACCCGGTCTTTCTGAGCAACTCGTGTATATATTAGACAAGTGCAACACTAACATACACACGCATCGTGTCAATTCATTAGTCACTAACCGTCAATCAGTAAGAGAACGATTTCCCAAATATTAACCCCGAAGGCCGAAACCAACATCAGATCAAAATCCAGGAAACCATTCGACTTAGCTAACCTTCAGTTAATTTCTAAATCACATCCATATCGTTTATAATATTTTATAATGATTTATCACTATTTTTATTTATTTTAAAATAGCCAATTTATTCAAAACGACGCTTCGGGCCATAACGCGACCGTGGCGCTGTTTTTCTTCAGATTTGATTTACACATGTCTAAAAATCTAACTGTTGGATCTTCACAAAATTTACATCATTAGAAAGATCTTTTCAAAATGAATCCAACGGTTCCAGTTTCGGGAAAATCCGACGGTCAGATCTCCCGGTATAATCATTCGAAGTTTCGATTTCAAAATACGAACTGCAGCGTCGTTATTCGATTATATATAATTATATTTATATATATATATGTATATATATATAATCGATTCTGGCGCTGTTTTTCTTCATATTTGAATTAAACATTCCAGACAATCCAACCGTTGGATTTTTACAAAGTTGGTGCCGTTGGAAAGATATTCCCAAAGCGAACCCAACGGTTGCGATTTCAAGAAAATCCGATGGTCGGATCTCCCGCAATAATCGTTTGAAATCACGGTTTCAAAATACGAACTGCAGCTTCGTTATTCGATATATTTCAATTCTATATATATATATATATATATATATATCTATTCTTCAATTTCAAAGCTATATTCTTTTCATACATTTGATAAAAATTATATTTTTATCTAACTGTCTTCTATTTCAACACTTCACTATTTTTAACAATTCATATATACTAAAAAGGTGATTTTTAATGTAAAACAATTTATTTCAAAACTCGACTATTTTATATAGTTAATATAGGGGATAAAAATAGGATTTTTATCATAAAACAGTTTATTTCAAAACAAGATGATTTTATAAATTTCATATTGATGATAAAAATGGGATTTTTATTAAAAAACAATTTCTTTCAAAATATGAATACCATTCAACACATGAATTTCAATTCAACGATGAATATCGATTCAACACATGAAGGTTTTCTATAGTTTATATATATAGATAAAAATGTGATTTTTATATTTAAAACACGAATACCATTCAACACATGAATTTCAATTCAACAAATGAATATCGATTCAACACATGAAGGTTTTCTATAGTTTGTATATATAGATAAAGATGTGATTTTTATATTTAAAACACGAATACCATTCAACACATGAATTTCAATTAAACGAATGAATATCGGTTCAACACATGACGGTTTTCTATTCAACGAATAAATATAATTTCAACAAATGAAAATAATTCAAACAAATGAATATTATTCAAAACTTCGGCAGCATAACGGCAGGGTAGTTAAAACCCGGACCGTCCCTAGTACGGCTCCTCGCTCTACCTTAAAACCTCGCGGTTTTTGACAATGGGGAAATCATGCATCTAGTTCGCACGCAAGTGGCATGTATATATTTATTTCATTTCCACAAACTAATCCTATGTGTTTTCAACCAAATATTTCTCAACCACAAACGGGTATTTTTCAACCACAATTAATCAATATCAACCACAAACAATTCCAATCAACCATTCGCTATCAATCAATTTTCACACCAATCACAACCAATAAATATCGTCCATGGTTTGTGGACAGGGGCGTATATATATATTTATATATAGAATTTCACCTCTATTTCAACACATATATAATTTTTACAACGCATATACAACTTATACATCGAACGTACAACTTATACAACGCTTATACATGAGGTGTGCAACGCTTATATAACTCATACATCGACTATATAATTTATACATCGTCGTTTTCCATATCGTTTATAAATTAGAAATCTCACCTTGGGTTCCACTCCACCAAAAATAGCAGAAGGCTCGGAAAAATATGTGGTCCCTTCTAGAATGTAGAAAACGTCCACACGTTCACGATGTTTCAAGTATCATCGAATTTCGTCAAGAAACAAAAAAGATATGATTTTTCAAAGTTTTGCAACACTTAAAAGTGTTATTTTCAATTCAGAAATTTCAGAGTAGATATTTTTCAAACCTTTGAAACTAGGTTTTTATTTTTTGATCAATCTGTGCAGTTTCGTCACGATCGGATGCTGCAACGTCGAAGAGCTTCGAACAGGCTTTCCAGCACCTGTGGTGGCATCGAACTCGATGGCCTCTCTGATGCTTGGCGGCGCTCCAAAGTTGGCGACTTCCTAGCTGGAATTCGACGCAAATACTGGATGGTTTCAGTCGAGGCTTGGGTTGATTGAAAGCGGGGGGAAAGGCGATCGGAAAAGCCAACTTGAGAGGGGCGAAAACGCCTGTGGCGGCGGCGATCAGTGCTGGAAGTTTGTAAGGGGTTTCGCTGTTCGTTCGATATGGATTGACCGACTTTTTAGATGAGAGAGAAAAGTGAGGATAATTTCTATTATATTTAATTTCAAATTCCCAAAATATCCCTTTTTACCAACGTACACCAATTTCAACCCAACGACTGTCGCCCCTAGCTAAATACCCCCATTCCGTACATAATGGGATATGTTTTGTTGGCCAATTCGACTGTTACGGTCACATATTTTTCAAATTAAAATATATAACATTCAATATTTGATTTGAACGTACATTTCAATTTGCCAGGGCCACAAACTGATTCGAAAAATTCCAGAAAAATAAATCTGGCTATGTTTTGATGATACGGTCCCAACAAAATTAGTTTCGTCGAATTCTGAGACCGTTTGCAAAAAGGCCCATTTCTGGTCGATCCAATTTAATTGTAATTGACCAAAACACGTTTTCCTTTGCCACGCTCGCATACTAGCTTCAAAGATTATGAAATTTGAAACCTAGCAATAACTTCTCATCCTGGATCCAACAAAAGTGGTTTCGTCGAATTCCGAGGTCGTTTGCAAAATGGCCAATTTCCCGGGCTATATAAATTCCATAACGATCTTTCTGAAAATTCATTTGGCCATAACTTTTGCTTTCCGCTATGAAACTTCGATTTTTCAGATTCATTAGAAAGGTATTCACTAACAGATTTAAATATTTTTGGTTTCACTCAAATCCATTTTGTTTTGCACCCGGTACAGTCCGACAAAGTTTGAATTCAATTTTTGAAACTGCAGCGCCATTTCAGGCCATGTTTATAATTAGAATTAATTATATTCATTTTCAAACGTCGATTCAAACTCACTTTTCATTGCTATTATTTAAAATATTTATTTTAAATATTAAAAATCCATTATTTTAGCCAATTCAAAAAATGTAAATTGGTTTAGATTTTCCGTGTCGTTACAATAAATTTAAAGAATTTATCTTTGATAAAATTAATGGGAACCTTTCCCAAAGTGTAAGAATTTTTGAATAAAAGAATATTCTGAATTGGAATGAGGCGTATGTTGTGTTTGTGTAACACTTGTTTATTATATACGCGAGTTATTCAGAAAGGCCGGGTGTATCCCATTCTGAATAACTGATTCGACGTGGTGTCGAGGATGAAGACGGTGGTCGAAGACCGGAGGTCTTCACGTCGTTTGGGCGGTTACTGATGATCTTGATTGGGCCATACACCCAAGAGGAGGGAATCAGTTAGTGGTCGTCCAGACGTACTTGGAGATCGATGGATATGCGAGGTACAAGGTGCCTCCGGTTTCGTTCAGACCCAGAACGGACTTGTAAATGGACTGTGTGTCTGACATTGGATTTTATTCTATGTGATTGATTTCTATTAAATATATATATCTGTTTGGCAGTGGAGAATTTATTCTCTTGCTTAACGCCCTTCTCTGAGACGTATGAGCTCAGAGGTTATATATTGATGAATATCAAACGCATGGAGTGAATTGCCTGTGTGGCATGCCTAAGTGGCAAAGGATCAAGGCTTTTGTTGAAAAGCAAAGTCTTGTGGTTGATGATCAAAGCACGACCTATGTGGCATAGCTTTGTGTAACGTTGATTCGCGAGCCTCACACCCCGGTTGTGAACCAGAAACGGGAGAGGACATCAGGGAGGGCATGCGTTTCCTTCTAGTTAGAAGTAGCATCAGTGGTTTTACACGCCCTGACGAGTTTAACTTATGTGGTTGTTGCTATTGCGAGGCGCCTCGGATATATCGGTCGATCCGGGACCAATGGAGTCATTGGACTCATTAACACTCCATAGGGTGGGGAAACGCAGTGTTTAGGCATTTTAATCCACATCGGTGGACCGGCCCTACAATCCAAGGGCCCACCTGAGTCTGGGTCCTGAGACACGGGCTAGAGCGTCTCGAATCGGTAGAGGACTATCTTTTGCCTCGATTCACAGATGGAAATCCAACTTCCAATACGTGACATGTGCGGTTTAGATTGTAGAGCCTAGTATTGGCGACATGATATATGGTACCCATGCCGTCTATGATTAATACTTATGATTGAAATTGTTTTGACACTACACACTTATAGTAATAATAAAAGATGAAATTTATCATATCAATCATTCTTTGGCTATTATAAGGTAAAACCCTATTCTCTGGCTTGTGTTGCATTGTGTGATGGGACCTAGGTCTTATAATAGCTTCATTATTCTTTATTTAGCATTGCGCTGTTGTTTTATGCACTGGTATTCTTGGGAGGAAACCCGTTCCATGTTATACGGCGTGGTCCCTTGATTTACCTAACTTTAAAATAGAGATTAAAACTGTTTTAGTTCTCACATGTGTCACATGACTGACCTGGAGTTTATTGTTTTAACCTAAACTCTGGGTGCCCTTATTTTGACATGGGCAGCTAGTAGTTTTGGTTTTGCAGATTTATATTCACAGGATCCTGTTTACAGCTGGAATGATATCCGGAAAGCTTTGTATCCATATATCTCCCTCAGTTGTGCTTTGTATTATCTTCCGCTGTTATGTAATGTATTGTAATCTCTGATATTTATGATGTATTATATTTATTCATACTCTGTATATTCTTGTAATCTGATGAAATTGTTGTAATAAACAATGAAATGTTCTTCTGTATGCGTTCTTTTGTGTGTTGTTCTCGAAGTATCCGGTCTTTCCTTACCGGGGAAGTCACGGGTTTTCACAAACGGAGCCACTTCCACCCCGGAAATCCTACATAATACTCCATTAAACTTCATGATCACCGCACCTAATTGAAGATCACAGAAATCTCTTCAACATTTGTTTTGAATCCATGTGGTATTTCATGATAATTTGAGAGAGATTAAGGAGAGAAAATTGGAGTGTATCGGCCATTGCTTACGTTAACTGGCGGCTGTTCAATTGGGAATAGGGTTTAGGTTAAAAACATATATATATATATAATTATTTTAATAATATTTACTTCCATACTTACTTGTTTATCAGTCTGGACTCCAAAAGAGGCCAATGACTGTCGCCCTAGCTAAATACCCCCATTCCAAATGCAATGGGATATGTTTCGTAGGCACGTTCGATTGTTTTATTCAGTTTTTATCAGAATTAAAATATAAATCATTATATATTCAATTTAAATGTACATTTAAATTTACCGGGGCCATATACTGACACCAAAAATTCCCGTAAAATAAATCTAGCTATGTTTTGACGATATGGTACTAGAAAAATTAATTTCGTCGAATTTGGAGACCGTCTGAAAAATGTCCATTTTCCAGTCGATTAAATTCAAATTGAATTGACCAAACACATTTTCATTTACTCCGCTCATATATTAATTCCAAAAATTATAAAAATTGGAATCTAGCACTAATTTGACATTTCGGATCCAATAAAAGTTGTCTCGTACAAAACGGAGGTCGTTTGCGAAATGGCCATTTTTAAGTGTTATACATTATATTAAATATATATAAAATCCATTGTGACTATTCAAATTTTAAACTGGACGTAACTTTCAATTCCCATTATGAAATCTGGATTTTTCACATTCTTAGAAAGATATAATTAAACAAATTCAAATATTCCTGGTTTTATTGAAATCTGATTTATTTTGAATCCTATACATTTAATTGAAATTTAAAATCGAATTTTCAAACAACCGCGACATTTCAGGCTCCTTATATAATTAAAATAAATTTATTCGTTCTACCTCCGATTTAAATAAATTTTTAGTTGTTATTATTTAAAACAAATCATTTTAAATATTCAAAACCCATTAAAATAGCTAAAATAAAAATTTTAAATTGGTTTAGAAATTCTGGGTTGTTACAATCTCCCCCACTTAAAATGTTTTTGTCCTGGAAAAGGAACGGAGATGAAAGTTGTTTAACTAACCAACTCAATTTTCATTCTGGCTTTCATTCTTTAACTTTTCAGTTTCTAAGAATTTTCTAATTTCTCAAAAATTTGGCTAACACCCTAAATCTTCGAAAAATTTCGCTATTACCTCCTTTGTACGGGTTGATATTTAAAACCACAACTTGCCTCACAGGGCCATCATCTTCTAAAAAGAAAAAGAGAAAGCCAATCGGCTCATAAAATCATCAAACCCAAGAAATAAAGTAAATACCTATTTGTCGGGCAAACAATTTTATTCCTCTTCTTAGCTTCCATGCTACGACTTGTTCATTACATATACATGTATATGTATGAAATTCGAGCAAATTTTCAATTAAGTTCAACATTTGATTCTATTTGGTTTAATTTACCATTCGTTTTCTTATTTGTTTTTATCATTCCAATATCTTTAATTAGTTAAACTAATAATCAAACAACACAACCATCAATCAATTTGTGAATTAGCTTTTCAAACACATAACTTTAATACATAGTCAAAAATCATATTTTTAGTGCAAATCACAACAATAAAATCTAACTAAGTTTTGGTTCTCACACCATTTAATTGGAAATATATAGATATCCCACTTTCGAAACTCGAACATAAATATTGATGATGCCCAGGCATCGCCAGAATCATCTCCTGGCTACTAGAGTGTGATTCTATATCAATCCAGTATATGTGAGATTTCTTATATACCCTAGCTAGGCGTGTACGCAAAATCTTCATATACTCGACTGTCCAAAATTAATACAAAATAATATACTCAAAATACATATAATAGATATAAAATTTCAAAACTAAATTTATTTTTTAATAAATAATAATCTTCAAACTCATTCTAGGATGTTACTGATCCTATCTCCAACGAGTTATTCTCATTGGATATTACTAATCCAATCTATGATTAATTCTTTCGTTTGGTTCTAATGTGTCTTGCTCTCGAGCTCTGTAAACAAAAGCTCCGATGCCAAAATGAAACGACCCAAACTTGCCCTTATGGGAAAGCCCGGATTGAGTTGAGAACACGACACACCAGAACACAAACAGTAGAACATTTCATTGTTATTACAATAATTTACATTAGAGTACAAGAATATTCCCGAGTATGAATAATTATTACACATTGGAAACACAATATCAGATATTTAAAATTACATTTAAATAGCAGCAGAAAAACAAGACAAAACACAATTGAAAGAAATATATGGATACAGAGATTTCTGAATATCGCTTCATCTGTAAACTAGGATCATGTGAGTATAATATCTGCAAAACCAAAACTATTAGTTGCCCATGTGGAAAATAGGGGCACCCAGAGTTTAGGTTAAAACAATAAACTCCAGGTAAGTCATGGGGCTGGTATGAGAACTAAAACAGTTATTAAAAGTTTACTTTAAAGGTTGGGAAATCATGGGGCCACGCCGTGTAACACGGAACGAGTTTTCTCCATATGAATTTTAGTTTAAAATAGAGTAACGCAATGCTTTTTGGAAAAATGAAGATTTTATAAGACTCAGGTCCCATCACACAATGCAACGCAAGCTGGAGGATAGAGTTTTACCTTATAATAGCTAAACATGCTTGGAATGTTTAAAACAAATTATTTTGATATTACTATAAGTGTATAGTGTCAAAACAACTTCAAATATAAATGTACCAATCATAGACGGCATAGTACCCCATCCTACTATGTCGCCATACTAGTTCTACAACTAAAACCGAAGAATGTCATATTGGAAATTGGATTTCCATCTATGAGTCGAGGCTAGGGACGGCTCCTCTTCGATTCGAGACACTCTAGAAAATGCCTCAGGATCCCCCGCAGTGAACCCTTGGATGCGGTAGGGCTGGTCTACAAATACTTTAGTGGATTGATTGCTCCTGAATAATAAGTTTCCCGGTCCTATCGGACCTTTCACTTAGCCAGTAGTGACCAATATCCGAGGCGCCTCATTCCATCATCCACATAAGTAAAAATGTCTGGGCTCCATACCATGACACCACTTCTAGCTAGAAGGAAACGCAAGTTCTCCATACGGTCACGATCCCGTTTTTGACTCATACCGGGTGTGAGGCTCGTGAAGTAACGCTATACACAAAACTATGCTAATTAAAGCTATGCTTTGATCATCAATCACAAGGCTCTGCATTTCAACAAAAGCCTTGGCCATTTGCATCTTGACATGCCACACTGATAATTCAAGCCATACGACTGATGTCTATCAATATATAACCTCTAAGCTTGTACGTCTAAGAGAAGGGTGTTAAGCAAGAGAATAAATTCTCCACGACCAAACAGATATATATTTAATATAAATCAATTAGTACATAATGAAATTCAATATCAGACACACATCCATTTACAAGTCCGTTCTGGGTGTGAATGAAACTGGAGGCAGCTTATTCCTCATCCCATATGTCCAATACAAGAGAGAGGTCCTCGCATATCCATTGATCTCCAAGTACGTCTGAATGATCACCACTTATTACCTTGTCTTGGGTGTATAGCCTAATCAAGACATCAGTAATCATCCAAACGATGTGAAGAACTCCGGTCTTCAACCGCCGTCTTCATCTTCAACTCTTGGTCGTCGTATTAATTATTCAAAATGGGTTAAACCCGGTCTTTCCGAATAACTCACGTATTTTATAATCAATAACCAAGTGCTATAAAAACACATCATATGCCTCATTCCAATTCAGAATATTCTTTTAATAAAATATTCACATTATTAGGGAAAGATTCCCATTAATTTTATCAAAGATAAATTCTTTTAAATTTTCTCTTTAATCTTCCTTTTTGATATCAATTTCAAAAGATTTTATTAACTAGTCGGGATTATCGAACCTTACCGCAATAATCATTTATTATTTTCCCATCCCAACCTATTCATCCCATGAAGCAAAACTAGTAGCACTCCACATTTAACACCCACTGTGTTTTGGGTAAAATTAATTACCCTTTTACATTCAAATCTAATTAAAGATTTGACTATCGCCTAGAGTAAAACAGGTGGTACTCCATTTTCGATCATTTCATGAATTCAATAAATTTAATTATCTCTTTCTAATTTTAATCTAATTAAAATTCATTAACACTCTAGTTTAGTTTTAATCTCAAAAATCATTACTTAATGATTATTGAAATTTGAGAAAATAATCTTATCTTTAACTGGATTAAAGAACAAATGTTATTTTAAAACATTGTTCACGACAAACCCAAATTCATCTTCTTTTCAAAATGGAATCTACACGGAAATCATAACAGTATATAATCGATATAAATTCCCGTGTCATACTAATAATATAAATGGAATAATGGAAAATCCTTTTAAATTCCATATATAGTAACGGTCTTCCTTCACAGAAGCTCATCTCAATTATTACCAAATCGAATTCCGTTCAATTCCAATTAAATGTATAAAATTGGAAAACTTTACGTTAAAAAATTTCCAATTAAATCTTAATAAAAGATCTATAAATTCCAAATTATAATTTCACTGTTAATCGGGTTGAAGAATGAATGTCGTTAAAAACGCAGTTCACAATAAACCCAATTCACATTTCATTTTATTCATATTACTAAATATAATTGGAAACTCTAATAATCTTGATTAAAGGATTTATTCTCTTCATTCGAGGTTTAAGAAAGTGTTATTAAAGACACCATTCACGACAAACCCAAAATCCAATTCGATATTAAATATAAGGTTCTGAATAGAAATTTTATTGGCTTATGTTCAATATCAAATTCTTAAATCAACAAATATCGTATTGGAAATAACGATATATATATCTTCCAAATCCCTCACAATATCCGTATAATAACGGGATAAAACACCGGAATATACCGAAGGTATAATCCATTCAAATCCATTCCAAATTATATATTGGAAAAATTCTGGTTATTTCAAAACCATTTACAAACCCAATTTATTTATTTAAAAACATTGGATTATTATACTAGTTAATAACTAGTTCACTTCGATAAAAATACATTTCTATCTTTTCGAACTTAAAATTTTTCATCCAAAATCTTTGCAGATTAATAATTATGATTTTACATAATTTCTCCATATTTTTAATAATTTTATCAAGGCCCGTACAGTCGGTTTCCAATAACGGCCACCGAACTGCATCCATAGCGACCTTTTCTAAAATTGATTTGGACATAATTCTAAATCTAACCGTTATATTTCAAACTTCTTATATTCATTGGAAATCTATTTTCGATATGAACCCAACGATTTCGGTTTTAGGAGAATCCGACGGTCGGATCTCCCGTTACATCAATTTAAAGTTAATGGTCGAAATTCGCGAACGGTCGCTGCGCAGCGCATTCTATTAAGGCCATTGAATAATATATATATATATATATATATATATATATATATATATATTTAGTCGATTTTCATCAAAAACGGTCGCTGCGCAGCGCATTCTATTCAGGCCATTAAATATATATAATATATATATATATATATTATATTTCGTCGATTTCCATCAAAAACGTATTTTATAAATCGTTTATAAATTTGTTTTAAAACGATTCCAAATTCTTTTTCAATTTTAAATCAAAATTCAATATCCTATATCTTTATCATATTAAAATGATAATATTTGCAAAATATTAAATTTTGAAATCATTTCTGTTCGGTTTTCATTATAAAATGAATAAAATCGATCGATAAAAAGGGCGTTTAACTACATAACTATTTTTATTGTTTAAAATTTTTATTCAACACATGAATATTCTGTATGGTTTATACATTCAATAAAATGATATTTTTATTGTTCAAAATTTATATTCAATACATAAATATTTTATTTACTTCATTAACATGTTAAAAATAATATTTTTATCTAACAAAAATATTTTAACATATGATTCTTTTTCTTCTTCATTTATATGTTAAAGTTGACATTTTTTTATCTAACAAAAATGTATTTTAACACATGATTCTTTTATTGGTTTATACATACAATAAAAATGTGATTTTTACTGTTAAAACATTTTATTTTAAAATATTCTTTATTTTAAAATGATTTTTATTTAAAAATGTCCTTTATTTTAAAATGATCATTATTTAAAAATGTCCTTTATTTTAAAATGTCCTTTTATTTTAAAATGTCCTTTTATTTTAAAATGTCCTTTTATTTTAAAATGTTCTTTATTTAAAAATATTCTTTATTTTAAAAATGCTCTTTATTTAAAGATGTGCTTTATTTTTAAAATGTCCTTTATTTTTAAAATGTCCTTTTATTTTAAAATGTCTTTTATTTAAAAATATTCTTTATTTTAAAAATACTCTTTATTTAAAAATGTCCTTTATTTTAAAATGCTCTTCATTTAAAAAGGTCCTTTATTTAAAAATGTCCTTTTATTTAAAAATGTCCTTTTATTTTAAAATGACCTTTTATTTTAAAATGTCCTTTATTTAAATATTCTTTATTTTAAAAATATTCTTTATTTCTGAATCGGAATGCGACTCAATCATTTACCATATAATTTTCATTTATATGGATTTCATACATCGCATGTGAAACACCCCACCTCCGTTAGGGTCACTCTCAAAGGGAATGCCCTAATTTCGGTGGAGGTTTATAAGTATAAGTCACAGATATACAAGACAGATATAAGAACACATATTTTTGAACAGCGGAAAACAACAACAACTTTTATTTCATTAAAATACATGTTACACAAACCATGCCATAATTGTCTTACAATTCTTTAAAAAACATAACATCTTCATAACTGTCTTGATTACATTATTTAAAGAAGCATAAAGAAAACATAAATAAACTGCATAAGTCCCATAATTGTTGTCCAAAGCCATAGTCCAAAACGAAAAAGATCCAAGCAATACATTCTTTCTCTTCAAGCTGGATGTGAAAGCTGGTCAAGTTGCGGTATTCCCTCCCTGTGGACCTGGGGGGAGGGGGGAACGAAAGAAAAGAAGATGAAAGAAAAGTAGAGTCAAACATAAAGCCTGAGTAAGTCTAGGACTATTCAGTCTATGAATAAAGAACTGGGTATGATAAGTATAAACTGGAAATGGGAAAGCACCACAAACTAAGTTAAGTTGTCTAGAGTCGAATATACTATCGTACCCCATATTAATCTCTGTACCCATATAAACTAGTTCCCAACCGGCACCCTATAATCAGGGTGAAGTGATCCATTTCTGATGATCGGCTCCTGCTCGCATAGTTACATGTGTCTTACGGCCCCCGTTGTGGTAGTTACCTATGCTGGTCCCACCATGGGGTGTATCAAGTCCCATGGTGGTGGCCCGACACAATTCTAGAATGCACAGGTATACTACTGGTGCCCAGTGCCTTATTTTTCTGCGCCGGAGTGTATGCACGCCTGCACCCCATTAGAACCAACACTGCTGCACCACCGCCGTCGATTTGACCTCTTACAGTCAGCCCAGTAATCGTGCCCCACCCTGCCTAGTTCAGGGTATCCTGATACACCTTGTAGGGTTAATGCTGAAAATGGTCCCCCGCTACTAGGTTTTCTATTTCTAGCCAACATGCTAAGTTGGTTAAGTGTTTTGTAAACCTAACCCCCAATCAGTCTGTATAGTTTAGCATGTTCCATTTTGATTAAGTATTAATTCAATTTACTTAATCCTATCAATCCTGACTCAGCCTTAATTGTCTTATTAAAGCCTTGACCTCTCACATTAGACAGGTATTGTTGTGGCTGCCTATTGCCGGTTGGGTCCGGGTAGTCTTACGCCACAACTCAGTCTAACCTCGGGTCTTTATTGGGCTTCATGTTTAACCACCCACATTGGATAGGTATTGTTGTGACTACTGGACAGCCGGGCGGTTCCGGGCAGGTTTACATCACAACTCAATCCAACCTCGGGTTAAACACATCGTATTCTTTAAATTTACATATTTTGTCTCTTTTCTTTTTATATGTAAATATTTGCGGCCCATTACTCAAATTCATCTTTATTGGGTAAAATTTATTTATACCACTTAATTGTTTTTCAAGGTTGTTGGCGTGCGTCAAACATGCCAACACATATGTTCTATATTTTAACCCAAACGTCATTACCCCCGTTTTACACATTCGCTACAATATAAGATATGTTGGGTTTAACATTTAAACCCAACTTAGCCATATGAAAAGGGGAGGCTTATAACATAGTGTTTATAAGGTAACATAAAAGGGGAGTGTGAACGCATGAACTTGCAATATAACGATTCAATTAACATGAATTAGGCACATGTGAACTTGCATTGTAATAGCGTATAATCATGGCATAAACAATACTTAAACAGGAATCATTCTATTCATATAATCATGGCATAAACATACCTAAACATGAACCATTCTATTCGTATAATCATGGCATAAACATACCTAAACATGAAATCATGGTTTTTAGTCTATTCATGTAAACTTGTAATTGGAATGTAAATCTAACTTAATTATGTGTCACATATATCACCATATGATTTTGATAACAACATAGGCCTAAAACATGTTTTCAACTAGGCATAACACCAAAAATAGTTTAGTCATGTTCATAAAGATGCTTACTTTTGTCTCTAATCCAAAAGCATGGTTTTACACTTGAATCATGATGCCAATTCGACATAAATTCATATAAACCATAGTACTTAGTTGAATCCAATTACACACTAAAAGTGGTCATAAAAGTATGTACATCATATTGGCATAATGGTGAATCATATACTTGCATGAATCCCAAATAAACTACCACAACATATGATTGTTAACATGAATCATATACTTGCATGAATCTAAATTAAACCACTACAAACATGTAGTTGTTAACTTCCAACATAAATCTCATGCTTGCAAATATCCAATCGTTATACCACAACCATTCCAAATCGTTTAGAATCAAAGCAACATACAAATATAGACTATTATCTTCACAATTCCATTTCTCACTTTACACAAATCACAACACAATTATTTATTCACATCGGAATAGCACTCTACTTACAACGTATGACGAATCTTCAATTCAGGAATCTGAATTCTGAATTTGGAGATGATATCCTTTGTTGTAGGCATTGTTTTGATTTAATTGACATTGCTTTAAGCTTTCGAATTATCTCCTAATTGTCTCTCAATTTCTGACGGCTATTTCTAGTCTCTCCTCAGCAGCATGACGGTCTCATCTCCATTTTTGTTTGTGTGAATTAGGGTGAGTCTTAGGTCCTTTTTATAGAGTTTGTGAGTTGATTAGGACCGTCGATGGAGCTTGGTTTAATAATAGCCGTTCGTTTGAAGGAGAGACCAATCAGGAGCTGACACCTAGCCCTAGTGACAAGGCAAGGCTCAGAAAATCGACCAAACACAGATCAGGCCAGCCAGGGGGCTGGGTTCGACCTGGCTCAGGGGCCAGGTCGACACGTCAGTCGACACCGTGTCGACTTGGCAGTCGACACGGGTGACCCAGGTCGACTACCCAGTTGACCTGGGTAGCCCCAGGTCGACTACCCAGTCGACCTGGGTGCCTTGGGTGGGAAAATTCCCGCCCTGGCCTATCCGCCCCGATTTTGAATTTTAAATTGGTTTTTTTGAGCTGTTTTGGTCTGTTTGAATTTTAAACTGAATTCTGAAACTTCCGGAGGCCATATCTTCTTCATACGGAGTCCGTTTTACGCAAACTCGGACTCTATCCCAAGCAGAATTCCGAGATGAATGGAATGGCGTATCCCGTTTCCCTTAATTCTTTGTTTTAAAATTAGTTATACTTTAATTTGTGAATTTTACTGTTATAAAATACACGGGGTGTTACATTCTCCCCCACTTAAAAGGATTTCGTCCCCGAAATCTTCAAGTTCAGGAAGAATGTACATCCTAACATCCAAACATCCATCTACTCATCCATCAAACACGAGCATCCATTGTCCTTAGAATACTTCTAATGCTTCATGATCATATGCGAAGTGTGTGTGTACATGTACTTATTTAATGCAAAATCAGGCAGTCTGCTGATTCAATTGACCTCCTTAATGCAAATCATGTAAGTGCCATGAATCCATTATGTATGCAAATTCTCCTATTCAAGATTCTACATGAGTGCACAATCATTCATGCAACATCCATATGACAACACATTAAACTTCAACCATATACGAATATAAATACATTTATACATATGCAATATGAAGTGACTGAGCCGATCTAAAACCTAGATTGTGTGTGTATATGCAACCACGAGCAACCACTAGCAATCACTTGCAACCATCATCCATAACATGTTTCAATTACATGTTTTCATCCAAAGGGTTTCTTCCTAAAAGATAAGGTCGAGGAGATATACCTAAAAAGATAGATAAAAGCGCAACTTAAGGAAAAAGAAAGATCAAAGATGTACCCTCGAAAAGAAAAGGGTAGGCTGCGCGTATTCTAGCTTCAGTTTCCCAAGTTGCGTCTCCTTCGGCGTTGCTCCACTGAACTTTGACGAGCTTGACTTCGCGGTTGCGTAGCTTCTTCACTTCCGTTCCTAATATGCGGGTTGGAACTTTCCTCACGGTTGCTTCGCGTTCCACTTCAGCTTCTTCTAGGATGTTTGGCTCCACCACTTCGGCAGATTCATGTAGACATTTTCGGAGGTGCGAAACATGGAAAACGTTGTGAACTCCGGCCAGTTTTTCGGGTAGCTCTAATCTATAGGCCACTTTCCCAATTTTCTCAATAATAGGAAATGGTCCTACAAACCTTGGTGCTAGCTTTCCTGTGGTTCCAAAACGAACAACGTTCCTTAATGGAGATACCTTAAGAAAAACTCTGTCCCCAACCTCAAATTCAAGGTCGGTCCTCCTCTTGTCGGCGTAGGATTTTTGTCTGTCTTGGGCTGTCTTCATTCTTCTTCGTATTAAGTTTACTTTTTCTGAAGTCTCTCGGATCATATCTGGTCCAAGTATGAGCTTGTTAGTAGACTCCCACCAACAAGTGGGCGATCGGCACGGTCTTCCATATAAAGCTTCGAAGGGCGCCATTCCGATGGTGGCTTGGTAGCTGTTGTTGTAGGCAAATTCCACCAAAGGAAGATGGTCTTCCCACGTCCCTCCGAAGTCAAGGGTGCACAGTCCTAAAAGGTCCTCCAAAACTCTGTTCACTCTTCATGTTTGGCCGTCGGTTTGGGGATGATAGGCTGTGCTAAAGCATAACTGTGTGCCTACCGCTTCTTGCAGACTCCGCCAAAACTCACTTGTGAAGATAGGGTCTCGGTCACTAACAATGCTGGATGGTATTCCATGGAGTCGAACAATTTCCTTGAGGTAAAGAGATGCTAGGGATGAGGCAGTTCTTTTACTTTTGATAGGTAAAAAGTGGGCGCTTTTAGTAAGCCTATCCACTATTACCCAAATGCTAGTGTTGCCTCTCCTAGACCTAGGAAGCCCATCAATGAAGTCCATTGAGATGCTATCCCACTTCCACTACGGGACCTCTAGAGGATGGAGCAGACCGCCAGGCTTTTTCTGTTCCGCCTTAACCTGTTGGCACACCATACACTTAGAAACGAAATCTTCCACGTCCTTCTTCATGCCGTTCCAAAAGAAAGTTCTCTTTATGTCATTGTACATTTTATCCCCGCCCGGATGTATCGTCATCTTGGAGTGGTGTGCTTCCTCGAGAACCTTCTTTACTAAATCCCTTGTCTGTGGGACACATAGTCTTCCGTCTCGCCTTAGCCAACCCTTATCGTCGATGGAGTATCTGTTGAGGTGACTTGAAGTCTCACCCCTAATTAGCCTATCAATCGTCTCCACAAGCTGAGGGTCTTCGCGTTGTGCTGTCCCTATTGAGTCCACTAAAGTCGGGCGTACTTCGAGAGATGCTAGCAAGCCTGGTACAAAATCGGAGGAGGGCCTAAAGTCAAAGCTGGCTATAAACTCTAGGCTTTGTCTTTCAACAAACAACGGGCTTAGGGTTAGTTTCTTTCGGCTCAACGTGTCTGCCACTACGTTGCCTTTGCCCGGAGTGTAGGAGATCTCGAAATCGTACGAGGCAAGAAACTCCATCCATCTCTGTTGCCTCAAGTTAAGATCTTTCTGCGAGAAAAGATATTTCAATGATTTATGGTCTATGTAAAGTTCGAACTTCTCACCTAGGAGATAGTGTCGCCAAGACTTGAGTGCAAAGACGATGGCGGCTAACTCAAGATCGTGGGTCGGGTAGTTCTTTTCATGCGCTTTCAATTGTCTCCCTCCATAAGCTACTACCCTTCCTTCCTGCATTAAGACGGCACCTAGCCCTGTCCCACATGCATCTGAATAAACTGTGAACATCTTGCTTTCATCTGGCAACGTTAAAACTGGGGCTGTTGTAAGAGCCTTTTTCAGTCGTTGGAAAGCAAACTCGCAATCCAAGTCCCAATTGAACACTAGATTCTTCTTGGTCAACTTTGTGAGCGGAGCTGATATCTTTGCAAAGTCTCTGATGAATTTCCGATAGAAGCCTGCTAGCCCGAGAAAGCTTCGGACCTCTTTTGCGTTCTTTGGTGTCTTCCAATCCTGCACCGCTACTACCTTAGCCGGGTCTACTGCTAATCCTTCCTTAGATACTATGTGCCCAAGAAATCTTACTTCCTCTCTCCAAAAGTGGCATTTGGAGAATTTGGCTTTTAGCTGATGGACTCGCAGAGTTTCCATGATTTCCCTTAAGTGCTGAGCATGTTCCTCTTCACTCTTTGAGAAGATAAGGATATCGTCTACGAAGACCACTACGAACTTGTTGAGGAATTCTCTGAACACCCTACTCATCAAGTCCACGAAGTAAGCGGGTGCGTTTGTCAAGCCAAAAGGCATGACAAGCCATTCAAAGAAGCCGTCTGGGGTTCTGAATGCTGTCTTATCGATACTATCTTCAGCCACCCTTAGCTGATGAAAACCGGTCGCCAAATCCCTTATCTGTGGGACGCATAGTCTTCCGTCTTGCCTTAGCCAACCCTTGTCGTCGATGGAGTATCTGCTGAGGTGACTTGAAGTCTCACCCCTAATTAGCCTATCAATCGTCTCCACAAGCTGAGGGTCTTCGCGTTGTGCTGTCCCTATTGAGTCCACTAAAGTCGGGCGTACTTCGAGAGATGCTAGCAAGCATGGTACAAAATCGGAGGAGGGCCTAAAGTCAAAGCTGGCTATAAACTCTAGGCTTTGTCTTTCAACAAATAACGGGCTTAGGGTTAGTTTCTTTCGGCTCAACGCGTCTGCCACTACGTTGCCTTTGCCCGGAGTGTAGGAGATCTCGAAATCGTATGAGGCAAGAAACTCCATCCATCTCTGTTGCCTCAAGTTTAGATCTTTCTACGATAAAAGATATTTTAACGATTTATGGTCAGTGTAAAGTTCGAACTTCTCACCTAGGAGATAGTGTCGCCAAGAATTGAGTGCAAAGACGATGGCAGCTAACTCAAGATCATGGGTCGAGTAGTTCTTTTCATGCACTTTCAATTGTCTCCCGCCATAAGCTACTACCCTTCCTTCTTGCATTAAGACGACGCCTAGCCCTGTCCCACATGCATCTATATAAACTGTGAACATCTTGCTTCCATCTGGCAATGTTAAAACTGGGGCTGTTGTAAGAGCCTTTTTAGTCGTTGGAAAGCAAACTCGCAATCCAAGTCCCAATTGAACACTAGATTCATCTTGGTCAACTTTGTGAGCGGAGCTGATATCTTTGCAAAGTCTCTGATGAATTTTCGATAGAAGCCTGCTAGTCCTAGAAAACTTCGAACCTCAGTTGCATTCCTTGGTGTCTTCCAATCCTGTACCGCTACTACCTTAGCAGGGTCCACAGCTAACCCTTCTTTGGATACTATGTGCCCAAGGAACCTCACTTCTTCTCTCCAAAAGTGGCATTTGGAGAATTTGGGTTTTAGCTGATGGACTCGCAGAGTTTCCATGATTGCCCTTAAGTGCTGAGCATGTTCCTCTTCACTCTTTGAGAAGATAAGGATATCGTCTACGAAGACCACTACGAATTTATTGAGGAAATCTATGAATACCCTACTCATCAGGTCCACGAAGTAAGCAGGTGCGTTTGTCAAGCCGAAAGGCATGACAAGCCATTCAAAGAAGCCGTCTGGGGTTCTGAATGCCGTTTTATCGATACTATCTTCAGCCACCCTTAGCTGATGAAAACCGGTCGCTAAATCGAGTTGGGAGAAAACAGACCCCCCTACAAGCTGATCAAACAGATCGTCAATTCTGGGGAGAGGGTGCCTATTCTTTTTCGTCAGCTTGTTGAGCTCCCTATAGTCAACACATAGACGGAGTGAACCATCCGCCTTTGTAGCGAACACCACTGGAGCGCCCCATTCTGAAATGCTCCTTCTAATGAACCCCTTCTCTAGAAGCTCTTTAATCTGTTTACTGAGCTCTTTTCTTTCCCGTGGAGCCATGTGTCTAACGGGCAACGCAACGGGCTTTGCATTATCTACAAGATATATGCGGAAGTCTATCTCCCGCTTCGGAGGCAAGCCCTTCACCTCTTCGAAGACATCCGGATATTCCCGGACCACTCTAACCGATTGCAAACTTTCAACAGAGGCATCTAACGATTCAAGATAACTAAGCATAACCGCATACGAGGGATTACAAGTAATTTCCAGAGTGTTACCGAGTTGGGTCAGAAGCCTAACCACCCTACTCTCACAATCAAGGACGGCACCATTACTGGATAGCCAATCCATGCCCAAAATCAAACCATATCCCGAGAAGCCCAAAACAAAGGCACTACATCTAAATTCTACGCTTAGAATAGAAATTTTCAATCCCACACAGATCATAGACAAATGAGCTGGGCCCCCAATTGGGTTTGAAACATTTAAGGGGTCCTCTACCATACTAGTTTCTAGGTGCAGAGATTCTACTAAAGCAGACGAGATAAAAGAGTGTGATGCGCCAGAATCAAATAAAGTGCGAATTGGTTGATCATAAAGATAAATTACACTTTCTACAGAAGTATTTATACCTCGCTGTTGCAGAGGTGGCGCCTCTAGCACATGAACCTGTGCCCCTGAGGTGGATCCAGCCCTCTGCCCCTGTCCTCGTTTCTTCGGGCAATCCTTAGCCATGTGGCCTGTCTCACCGCAAGAAAAGCACCCGCTATTCATCTTGGCCTTCTTTTTCCGGCAATCTTTCACTAAGTGCCCCACTTTGCCATAGAAATTACACTTCCTCTTCTCTTTGTTGTCTTTCCCGCCCTTCTTAAAGTCTTTCTTCTTAGGCTGTAAACCCTCTTTCTTCCTTTGAGAGCTTTCTGCCTTTGTCTCCTTCTTGCCCTTATCTTCTTCGTTCAGCAATGCCATCTGCACCAACCTTTCATACGTAGCTCCCATGGGTATATGGGTCATGGACAAACTGTGTATTGGCTCATTCAACCCCTTGACAAAGCGGAGAGCCTTCTTGTGCGGGGTGTTGACTAGGTCCAGTCCGAACCTAGCCAGCTGATCAAACTGGTTAACATACTCTTTGACTATCATATTCCCTTGCTTAAGAAATAAGAATTTTTCCAACTGAAGACTCCTTTCAGCTTCTGTGAGAAATTTTGCCTCGAACCTTGCCCTAAAGTCCTCCCATGTTTCCACTGGTCTTTCTGCATTAGTGACTTCCCACCAGTAGGAAGCCTCACCTTTTAGTAGCCACACTGCCAGTTGTACCTTCTGCCTATCTTCTACCTCAAAGATGACGAATAAGTCCTCGGTTTCTTTCAGCCAATTCCTGGATACTACGAAGGACTCAGTTCCATGAAAGTCCTTTCCTCCCATAGCTTTAAAATCTTTACATATCTTAGCAAAAGTATTTCCCCGCGGAGGAGGTGGAGGAAGAGGTGCTGCTGCAGCTGAATGATTTCCTGCAGCTGGGGGAGGAGGAACGGTAGGACCTGGCTGAGTGGCCCTTGCTTCTAAGAATCGTCTAAACCAACCAGGTATTGGTACACCCTCTGGCAAGTTTAGTTCTACGGACATGCTGAAACAAAAAGGATAGATTCAAAACGAAGGATAAAAGATAGTACCTATGGCTTTGGGGGTCTTTGCCTTTTTAAAATATAATATTTTATCTTTAAAAATGCTTCTTTAAATTTTCCTTTGAAAATAAATTTTCAAAACTTTTATCTTATCTGGTAAACCTATGCTCTGATACCAAGTGAAACAACCCACCTCCGTTAGGGTCACTCTCAAAGGGAATGCCCTAATTTCGTTGGAGGTTTATAAGTATAAGTCACAGATATACAAGACAGAAATAAGAACACATATTTTTGAACAACGGAAAACAACAACAAATTTTATTTCATTAAAATACATGTTACAGAAACCATGCCATAATTGTCTTACAATTCTTCCAAAAACATAACATCTTCATAACTGTCTTGATTACAATATTTAAAGAAGCATAAAGAAAACATAAATAAACTGCATAAGTCCCATAATTGCTGTCCAAAGCCATAGTCCAAAACGAAAAAGATCCAAGCAATACATTCTTTCTCTTCAAGCTGGATGCGAAAGCTGGTCAAGCTGCGGTATTCCCTCCCTATGGACCTGGGGGGGGGGGGGAACGAAAGAAAAGAAGACGAAAGAAAAGTAGAGTCAGACATAAAGCCTGAGTAAGTCTAGGACTATTCAGTCTATGAATAAAGAACTGGGTATGATAAGTATAAACTGGAAATGGGAAAGCACCATAAACTAAGTTAAGTTGTCTAGAGTCGAATATACTATCGTACCCCATATTAATCTCTGTACCCATATAAACTAGTTCCCAACCGGCACCCCATAATCAGGGTGAAGTGATCCATTTCTGATGATCGGCTCCTACTCGCATAGTTACATGTGTCTTACGGCCCCCGTTGTGGTAGTTACCTATGCTGGTCCCGCCATGCGGTGTATCAAGTCCCATGGTGGCGGCCCGACACAATTCTAGAATGCACAGGTATACTACTGGTGCCCAGTGCCTTATTTTTCTGTGCCGGAGTGTGTGCACGCCCGCACCCCATTAGAACCTACTGTTGCACCACCGCCGTTGATTTGACCTCTTACAGTCAGCCCAGTAATCGTGCCCCACCCTGCTTAGTTCAGGGTATCCTGATACACCTTGTAGGGTTACTGCTGAAAAGGGTCCCCCACTACTAGGTTTTCTATTTCTAGCCAACATGCTAAGTTGGTTAAGTGTTTTGTAAACCTAACCCCCAATCAGTCTGTATAGTTTAGCATGTTTTATTTTGATTAAGTATTAATTCAATTTACTTAATCCTATCAATCCTGACTCAGCCTTAATTGTCTTATTAAAGCCTTGACCTCTCACATTATACAGGTATTGTTGTGGCTGCCTGTTGCCGGTTGGGTCCGGGCAGTCTTACGCCACAACTCAGTCTAACCTCGGGTCTTTATTGGGCTTCGTGTTTAACCACCCACATTGGATAGGTATTGTTGTGACTACTGGACAGCCGGGCGGTTCCGGGCAGGTTTACATCACAACTCAATCCAACCTTGGGTTAAACACATCGTATTTTCTAAATTTACATATTTTGTCTCTTTTCTTTTTATATGTAAATATTTGCGGCCCATTATTCAAATTCATCTTTATTGGGTAAAATTTATTTATACCACTTAATTGGTTTTCAAGGTTGTTGGCGTGCATCAAACATGCCAACACATATGTTCTATATTTTAACCCAAACGTCATTACCCCCGTTTTACACATTCGCTACAATATAAGATATGTTGGGTTTAACATTTAAACCCAACTTAGCCATATGAAAAGGGGAGGCTTATAACATGGTGTTTATAAGGTAACATAAAAAGGGGAGTGTGAACGCATGAACTTGCAATATAACGATTCAATTAACATGAATTAGGCACATGTGAACTTGCATTGTAATAGCATATAATCATGGCATAAACAATACTTAAACATGAATCATTCTATTCATATAATCATGGCATAAACATACCTAAACATGAACCATTCTATTCGTATAATCATGGCATAAACATACCTAAACATGAAATCATGGTTTTTAGTCTATTCATGTAAACTTGTAATTGGAATGTAAATCTAACTTAATTATGTGTCACATATATCACCATATGATTTTGATAACAACATAGGCCTAAAACATGTTTTCAACTAGGCATAACACCAAACATAGTTTAGTCATGTTCATAAAGATGCTTACTTTTGTCTCTAATCCAAAAGCATGGTTTTACACTTGAATCACGATGCCAATTCAACATAAATTCATATAAACCATAGTACTTAGTTGAATCCAATTACACACTAAAAGTGGTCATAAAAGTATGTACATCATATTGGCATAATGGTGAATCATATACTTGCATGAATCCCAAATAAACTACCACAACATATGATTGTTAACATGAATCATATACTTGCATGAATCTAAATTAAACCACTACAAACATCTAGTTGTTAACTTCCAACATAAATCTCATACTTGCAAATATCCAATCGTTATACCACAACAATTCCAATTCGTTTAGAATCAAAGCAACATACAAATATAGACTATTATCGCCACAATTCCATTTCTCACTTTACACAAATCACAACACAATTATTTATTCACATCGGAATAGCACTCTACTTACAACGTATGACGAATCTTCAATTCAGGAATCTGAATTCTGAATTTGGAGATGTTATTCTTTGTTGTAGGCGTTGTTTTGATTTAATTGACGTTGCTTTAAGCTTTCGAATTATCTCTTAATTGTCTCTCAATTTCTGACAGCTATTTCTAGTCTCTCCTCAGCAGCATGACGGTCTCATCTCTATTTTTGTTTGTGTGAATTAGGGTGAGTCTTAGGTCCTTTTTATAGAGTTTGTGAGTTGATTAGGACCGTCGATGGAGCTTGGTTTAATAATAGCCATTTGTTTGAAGGAGAGACCAACCAGGAGCTGACACCTAGCCCTAGTGACAAGGCAAGGCTCAATAAATCGACCAAACACAGACCAGGCCAGCCAGGGGGCTGGGTTCGACCTGGCTCAGGGGCCAGGTCGACACGCCAGTCGACACCGTGTCGACTTGGCAGTCGACACGGGTGCCCCAGGTCGACTACCCAGTCGACCTGGGTGCCTTGGGCGGGAAAATTCCCGCCCTGGCCTATCCGGCCCGATTTTGAATTTTAAATTGGTTTTTCTGAGCTGTTTTGGTCTGTTTGAATTTTAAACTGAATTCTGAAACTTCTGGAGGCCATATCTTCTTCATACGGAGTCCGTTTTACGCAAACTCGGACTCTATCCCAAGCAGAATTCCGAGAGGAATGCAATGGCGTATCCCATTTCCCTTAATTCTTTGTTTTGAAATTAGTTATACTTTAATTTGTGATTTTTACTGTTATAAAATACACGGGGTGTTACAGCATGTATTCAACAATAATGATAAATAATCATTAAACAGTTCGTTCACAACCAGAGTGAATTTTAGAACTGTGTGAGCATTAAAATAAATAAATAACGCTCATCACAGCCTGTCAATCCATCGGTTGACATACAACTAAATATTGGGAATAGTGTATGTCAAATTTCATCCCAATACCCGTGTGGGGTTTTCATATACTACAGTCTATTTAAAATAATCACTGGTTAATAAATTTAACCAGTTCTAATTCAATTTGAATTATTTTTCTAATTAATCAATTTTCACTATTTAAAATTATAAATGAATATTTATAATTTAATTTAAACTACCATAAATAATATTAAATTATTTTAACATTTTAGCATCGCAATCAACACACAATACAGTCAATTCAATCCAAATAAACAATCATGGTTTGTACAATAAATGGTGTCGGGTGCTGCTAAGCACTGTCTGCATCCTAGTGTATATTTAACTGTAATATAAATTAAGTGAGAAAGAGTACTCACCTTTGGTTTCCACTGCATCATTCTTTAATTCTGATTTTTAATTTCTGTATAGTTCAGAATTGAATTTATCTCAAATTCCAAGTTGCTCCATTTTTGTCCGGGTCAGTTCTGAAATGTAGCGCTCAACGATACAAGTGTAACGCAACTCGTTTCGCTGAATTCTGATTCAGTATGACAAAGTTATGGGTGTTTATGTATAAATTACAAAATTAAAATAATAATTAATAATTAATTACATTAATACCCTCTCTAATCATCTTCTTCATCGTCTAATACAGTAACCCGTCGACCGATCGTTCAACCAAAAACTTCGTCACTGCCGCCTGTTCCTTCCGTTGCACCCAGATCAAACCGCACCACAGTGTAGCGTCGAGGGACGCCACACCACGCCGGAGATACAGTCCAACTCGACCTCGCCACCCCCTCGGAAATCGAACCCGAACGGAGCCACTTCCACCCCGGAAATCCCACAAAATACTCCATTAAACTTCATCATCACCGTACCCAATTGAAGAGCACAGAAATCTCTTCAACATTTGTTTTGAATCCATGTGGTATTTCATGATAATTTGAGAGAGATTAAAGAGAGAAAATTGGAGTGTATCGGCCATTGATTACGTTAACTGGCGGCTGTTCAACTGGGAATAGTGTTTAGGTTAAAAACACACACACACACACACATATATATATATATATAATGATTTTAATAATATTTAATTCCAAAATTACTTGTTTATCGGTCCGAACTCCAAAGAAGCCCAACGACTGTCGCCCCTAGCTAAATACCCCCATTCCAAACACAATGGAATACGTTTCGTAGGCCCCTTTGATTGTTTTAATCATTTTTTATCAGAATTAAAATATAAATCATTATATATTCAATTTAAACGTACATTTAAATTTACTGAGGCCACAGACTGACTCCAAAAATTCCTGAAAAATAAATCTATCTATGTTTTGACGATACGGTCCTAACAAAATTAATTTCATCGAATTTGGAGACCATTTGAAAATGGCCATTTTCCAATTGATTAAATTCAAACTGAATTGATCAAATACGTTTTCATTTACTGCGCTCACATATTAATTCCAAAAATTATGAAAATTGGGATCTAGCACTAATTTGACATTCCAGATCCAACAAAAGTGGTTTCGTCAAAAACAGACGTCGTTTGCAAAATGGCTATTTTTAAGGGTTATATATTATATTAAATATATATATATAATCAATAGGGACTATTTCAAATTTTAAACTGGACGTAATTTTCAATTCCCGTTATGAAATCTGAATTTTTCCCATTCGTTAGAAAGATATAATTAAACAAATTCAAATTTTCTGGTTTTACTGAAATCCGATTTATTTTGAATTCTATACATTCAATTGAAATTTAGAATCGAATTTTCAAACTACCACGCCATTTCAGGCTCGTTATATAATTAAAATAAATTTATTCGTTCTAACTCCGATATAAATAATTTTTTAGTCGTTATTATTTAAAATAAATCATTTTAAATATTCAAAATCCATTAAAATAGCTAAAATAAAAATTTTAAATTGGTTCAGAAATTCCGGGTTGTTACATAATGACTGTTTTAGCTTTAGTAAAAATTTAGACATGCCATGACTCGTTTAAGTACAAACTCAACCATTACTTCAGTTACGAACTAACATGATCATTACTTATTGAAGATAGAATAAAATTCTTACAATTATGTAGTTCATTATTGAAGCATCGGTTTTGTACACGATCAGTTACATACCAGCATTGAATTACAAAATTGTAAGAATTAGGCTGATGCTTCAGCAAGCAGAAATTGTAAGAATTTTATAGCTCATTGTTGTAGTTCATAACTGAAGTATACCTCCAGCCAACCATAAATATAAGCAAAATTACATACCTTCAGTGTGTGTGTCTGTATACGATCTCCGATTTGCAGAATTTGTATGGGCCTTGGACTAAAAAACATGAAATAAAGATGTTTATCTTCCTAAATTGAATGTGAAAAAACTTGAAATTATAACTGAATTTTTTCAACTCCCCAAAACATCAAGAGTACTTTGAAATCCACAAGTGGAGTTTTGTCCGGCGTACACAAAATGGAGGAATTAACATCATAATGACATCAGTTACAAAAAGAAGTCACGAATATGACACATCAGCTACTTATAAAATAAAACAGTCACCTCACTCAAATGTAATCAAGGAAGAGACAACATTTTCTTACTTAAATTTGGTCAGTTACTCAATTAAATATGATAGAGATACACAAAAATTAAGTAGCATTGTCTTTCACTTTGCTAGGTGGAAGGCGGATTCATCTTATTGGGACATCATCTCTACACCAACGAACATCAAAATTTAGATTTCCCATTCCATAAGCAAGGTGGATATCGTTCAAATCTTCATTTTCATATTCTCTTTCGATTTCACACTAGTCTCTTAGCAATTTCTTCATAACATTACGCAATATCATATCAATTGGATCTTCTATATAAAACACCTGTTGTCCTTGTGAAGCCATAACATAAGGATCGGATTTCTGGCATAATCGATTGAAATTGACACGAGTCAGCCCATATAAATCTCTCTCTTCTTGGTACTAACAATACTTAAATAAAACCACACTAAATTCTCCCCAATAATCCGTTCTAATATTTCTTCATTGATCCATAGTAATTAACTTCACCAACCAACGGATTTTGATCTTTCGAACTTGCAAAGCTAGTAGTCAAGGCTGTCAAAAATACACCACTGTTTTGTGTTGTACATTAGAAATCTTTGAACCTTGTATAAAATCTATATCCATTGATAACATATCCAGTAAACCTCTTAGCTGTTGAAAGAGGGCCTATTGCAAGCAGTTGTTCTTCTTACTTCTTTTGAAATGTCCTCCTTTTTCCCAACCTCAACCTTTAACCACTTCCAAAATTCTTCATTGTGTTCTCTCTTTCTTTTATATTTTTTTTGATGATGCATGACCATCAGTTAAAGCTCAATGTTCCCTAGAATAAAGACCTGGTTAATGAATGATAGAAACAAATTTTCTAATTCTTCAATACTTACTAAAATAAAAATAAAACTTTAAAACCTACTCAAGTAGACTCTCTATTTCCTTGTTACCAAAATTGAATAGAATGTAATAGTTACATTACTTCCATTGGGAATCTTTGAGATGAATAGCTTTTACATCTTTGTTTCTTCTTATGCCAATAGGATATTCCAGATTCTATGGATAGGTTTCAAATTGCATTTTTCCTGCTCCATCTCCATCTAAGAATCTTGAACAGAATATCAAACATTCTTTGGAAGATAAACTTCAGCAATGGATGCCTCAAGTTTACTTTTGTTGCGAATATATGATTTCAATTTACAAAGATAATGCTCAATAGGAAACATACAACGAACATGTGCAGGTCTACCATATTCAATTTCCTTGCATAAATGAACTAGCAAGTGCACCATTATACCGAAGAAAGCATTTGGGAATATCATCTCAAATTGACAAAGAATTCCCACAATTTCCTTTTGTAGCCTCTTGAGATCAGCCAAATCGATAATTTTACTCCAAAGACTTAAATGCACCTAATCTTATCATAGGTATTGCAACTTCATGTTTTACAGATTTCTTCATAGCAAACTATAACAAGTAGTGGAGAAGAAAATAAACATAGTGGCTCATATACCTTGCAAATTTTCTCTCTTTCTTGTTTGCATACCGGCTGATATTAGCTGCACAACCATAAGGCAGTTTAGCATTCTCCTACACTGAGCACAATATTTCATTCTCCTCATTCGTCATTTCAAATATGGCAACCCTCATCTCAAGGTAATTCCCATTAGTTGATAGATCCGGATGTAGGACCTCCCTGATGCCTATCCCTTGTAAATCATACCATGAATTTAAATGGTCTTTTGACTTCCCATCAATATTTAGTAAAGTACCAAGTATGTTAACAAATGTTTTTCTCTATGTGCATAACATCAAGGTTCTGTCGACATACATTTTGACTCCAATATGGTAAATTAAAATTTATTGACTTCTTTTCAAAAGGAGATTCATTTTTATGCTTCTTGACCTCTTTCTTCCTAAAAATATTTTCATTACCAGCCAACATTCTTCAATGTCTGTCCCAGATAAAATTTCGGGAGGTGTTCTCATTTAAATTTCACCTTTGAACCTTTTCTTATCAAACTTCCACTTGTGTCCTAGGTCTAAAAATTTCCTATGATTCATGTAGCACATTTTTTTACTATTTTTCAAGTAAGTTAAAGAAGTATCGTAATGGCATACGGAACAAGTTAAATAACCCTTTGTGCTCCAGCCGGATAACATTGCATAGCCCTGAAAGTTGCTGATTGTCCATAACACGCTTGCACGTAATGTGAACTTATCACCAGTGAAGGCATTATAAGTTTGTATGCCAAGATCCCATAATTCTTTCAATTGTACGATAAGAGGCTGCATGTAGACATCAATGTAATTGTTAGGATACTCTGGACTAGGGATAAAGGTCGAAAGTATCAAATTTTCTGTCTTCATGCATAGCCAAGGTGGAAGGTTATAATTTACCAATACAATCGACCAAGTGTTGTGTAGTCATTGTATGAAAAGGATTGAATCCATCAGATGCTAATCCTAGCCTGATATTTCTGTTTTCAGATGAAAAATTAGGATAATTTACATCCGTCGTCTGCCAAACCTCGCCATCAGCTAGATGTAGAAGTCTACCATCATTTTTTCGTCTCACTGCATGCCATAACATAAGTTCTGCGTACTCCTTGGACATGAACATCCTTTGTAGCCTTGGTTTTAGTGGTAAATAACACATCACTTTTGTTGGTGCTTTGTGAATCCGATTCTCCGGATCATTTTCTATAGCCGCTTTCTTTTCCTGTATAACCCACCTTGAAAAACAACAAGTTTTGTAGTTATTTTCCTTTTCATTTTCATTTTATGCCCAATATAGCATGCATTCATTTGGACATGCATGTATTCTTTGGTAATCAAGGCCTAAAGCTTTAATGATATTTTTGGTAGCATTGAAAAAAAGGGATGGGGGCTTGTGGAAAAGCTTCTTTTATCAAATCTAATAAATTGCTGAATGCAGATTCGATGATCCTATGTAGGCATTTTAAAGAATAAAGCCTAACAACGAAACTTAATCATGAAAATTCAGTACACCCAGGATGTAATGGCTGTTTTCCCTCTTCAACACGTTAATGAAATTTTCTAGCATCGACATCTATTCTATTTGATCCACCAGAAGATCCACCATCATTGTTTTACATATTTCCACAAGTACGATGCAACATCTCATTGAGATTATCTCCAAAATTTATTCCTGCATCACAATCCATATCGTTATCGCTCCTTTTAGGATCTAACAAGAAACCTCACAAATCCATTTCACGTACAATTCAGATGGACCGTTTCAAATCAGATGGCCGTAGATTACCTCTTAACGATGCCACTTGCGATTATGACACTTTTTGGAAGGGTATGTAATTTCATCACCTGCCGCGAATCTAGAAAAAGTATTTCGAATAAAAAGATTCACTCCACCGATATATCCTTCACTGAACTTAGGAAGTTCTACCCATAGTTTTTCCTCCTTATTCATCACTAATTTATGAACAAATATCATTTAACCATGACTATAAGGACAAAGACAAACACAAGAATAAAATCAGGAATATGATTACACCTGAACACAGAAGTAAATTGGTAAATTAGGCAACACAACAATCAAATCAGGAAAAGTTAAAATATACTTTGAGTGATGCCTTAAGCAGCAGATTAAATCGAAGCTCTAACTGAAATTTGAAACCTAAACAAACCCCAATTGAAGACCTAATTGAAACACCGAAGCCGTAATTGAACCTGAACTCGAACTTGCCCTAATCGAACCCCAATTAAGCTTCTAAACTTGAACTTTTAGCCCTAACTGAACCTACGAACGAGTATTTGAGAGGTTGAGCGGTGGAGTATTTTATTAAGATTTCGATTGAAACTCTTCAGTTTTGTTAATTGTTTTGTCGCTTTGTTTTTGCTTCCTGTCTTAAACATTATTTCACGTGGGTCATGTAATAACCCGGAAATCTGGGCCAATTTTATTTTGGCAATTTTAGCGAATTTTGATTATTTAAAATGACTTATTTTAAATAATATCGACGAGAAATTTATTTTGAATATAATTCGAACGTATATATTTATTTGAATCGACGATAGAATATAAATATTTATTTATATTTATAAAAGGAATTGAAAATGGCGCGGTAGTTCGATAATTCGATTTCAAACTTCAAATGGATGTGCAGGATTCAAAATAAACAGGATTTTAGTGAAACCAAAAATATTAGAATCTAATTGATAATATCTTTCCAACGAATCCGAAAAATTGAAATTTCATAGCGGGGATTAAAAGATATGCCTATTTGAAAATTCAGAATAGTCGCTATGGAATTCAGGCCCTTAAAAATAGCCATTTTGCAAACGACCTCGGATTTCGACGAAACCACTTTTGTTGGATCCGGGATGTCTAGTTATTGCTAGATTTCAATTTTCATAATTTTTCGAATCAATTTGTGAGCGTGGAAAAGGAAAACGCGTTTGGTCAGTTTTAGTTGATTTTAATCGACTGGAAAATGGTCATTTTTCAAACGGTCTCAGAATTCGATGAAACTAGTTTTGTTAAGACCGTATCGTCAATACGAAGCTAGAAAATATTTATCTGTAATTTTTCGAGTTAGTATGTGACCCTAGTAAAATGAAATGCGCGTTCAAATTCAATATATAGAGTTATATTTTGATTTTGACGAAAACTAATCGAAACGAGTGAATCATCCTACGATACATATCCCATTGTGTTCGGAATGGGGGTAATTAGCTAGAGACGACAGGCGGTGGGTCTCGTTTAGAGGCCGAAATTAAAAGTTACTTTTTGAAATTAAATAGTTAAATAAAAAAAACCCTCCTCCCTTTTATCTTTGCTCAGCCCCCCCCCCCCCCGATTCAATTGATAATCGAAAAAATAAAAAAGGGGGGGAGGAAGGCCGCCGCCGCGGCCACTAAGGGCGGCGCGCCTCCGGCGTCGCCATCCAGGAGACCCCATCCCCCTCCTCCCATCCCCTTCGTTCGAAGACCGACGCACCCGAACCGCCAGGAAACCCTAGTGCCCCCTTGACCGCCGGCGACGAGACCCCCCTGCCACCCTCCTCCGCCTCAGGCCGACCAAACCTTCCCCCTTGCCTCGGTTCCTTCCCCATTCAGCGCAAGACCCCTACCATCGTTTGAAGCCACCACTTCACGGCCACTAGAGCTACCTCAACCCGCCGAACCCCCCCTCTGCGCCCTCCCCTTCGACTGAAAACTATGTGAGTTTTCATTTCAATTTTTATTTATTTACATTGATTTTTAACTTTCAGTTTTTATATAACTTTAAAAATATAATTTTTTTTATATAATCGAATAATGTGATAAAAGGTAAGATTTTTAAAGTGATAAAGGTGAGGTCTTTTAACACATAAAGTATAGATTTTTATAAGGAAAGACAATTGATAAAAATTAGATTTTTACCGTTTGAATAGCAAAGTAAAAATTCGATTTTTATATATTGAATAGCGAAGTAAAAATTCGATTTTTATATATTGAATAGCAAAGTAAAAATTCAATTTTTATATATTGAACAGCAAAGTAAAAATTCGATTTTTATATATTGAATAGCAAAGTAAAAATTCAATTTTTATATATTGAATAGCGAAGTAAAAAATTCGATTTTTATATATTGAATAGCAAAGTCAAAATTCGATTTTTATATATTGAACAGCAAAGTAAAAATTCTATTTTTATATATGTAGTGAATACGGATGACGAAGGTGATGAAAGAAGAAACGGCGAAGATTTCTGCATAAGAAGAGTCATGGGATTGGATTAGCTAATCGGTGAGAACTTCTCACCTTTTAATTTTGTTTTCTAGTTAAAATATATACTAGGATGCAGACGGTGTTTAGTAGCACCCGACACCCGTCGTCCACAGACCATGGACGGCTTGTATGCTTGATTGTTTGATTTTGATGTGTAGTTGATTGTGTGATGTGATGTGAAATGAAATAAAATATTTATATAGTTGAAAATATTTTATAGTTAAAAATAGAATTTTTAACGTGTATATGAAATGAAATAAATACATATAAACAAATCGGATGATTTGTTTATATACACACATTTGACTGATATTGATTGGGACAATAAATTTTACACATCGCCCAACTGCACAAATAAAATCTGTGTTTGATTGTTTGAAACCCCACACGGGTATTGGGATGATATTTGACGTACACTAATCCCGATTGTTTAGTGGTATGTCGATCGATTGATTGACAGGCTGTTATAAGCGTTGAATATTTATATTTGATGCTTATACAGTGTAGAATGCACTTTGGATGAAGGTTGATTTTTCATCGTTGTTATTGGATAGATGTGTTGTAGAAAATCCATATAATTAACATTATATGGTAATTGATTGGGCCTCATTCTAGTTTTGAAAAAGAAATATTAGAAATATTTGAAATAGAATATTTGAAATCGAAATATTTGAAAATAGAAATATATGAAGCCGTGTTGATTAGATTTACGCCATTTTGACGTGAACGATATTTATATCGATTTTATTCATTTTATAATGAAGATCGAAAGTGATTTCAAAATCTGATATTTTGAAAAGACTTGAAATTCAAATTTAAATTAAATAGAAATGAATTCGAATTAAATTGAATAGAAATGAATTCGAATTGAAATTGAATATAAATGAATTCGAATTGAAATTGAATATAAATGAATTCGAATTGAAATTGAATATAAATGAATTCGAATTGAAATTGAATTGAATTGAAAACGAACTGAAATTGAATTAGAAATCGATTTGAATTGAAATCAATTTGAAATGAATTTAAAACGAATTTATACTGGAATATTCAATTTTGATTAGAAATTGAATATGAAGTTGAAACCATTTTGAAAATGAATTTAAAACGATTTATAAAGCACGTTTTGAATTGAAATCGATGAAATATATATTATATATATATATAATATAATGGCCTGAATAGAATGCGCCGCGCCGCGACAGTTCGCGAATTTCAACCATTGACTTCGAACGGATGTTACGGGAGATCCGACCGTCAGATTCTCCTAAAACCGGAACTGTTGGGTTCGTATCGAAAAGAGCTTTCTAACGAATATTTGAAATTTGAAATCTAACGGTTGGATTTGGAATTATGACCAAATCAAATTTGTAAAAGGTCGCTGTAAGTGCAGTTCGATTGCCGTTGATGGAAATCGACTGTACGGGCCTTGATAAAATTATTAAAAATAGTAATAATTTGTAAATAATCATAAGAAATGATTTGTGAAGAATTGGGACGAAAAACTCCATGTTTGAAAAGATAAAAATAGTTTTTTGTCGAAATGAACTAGTTTTGAACTAGAATTATAATTCTATTTATTTCTAAAATAAATAAAGTGGATTTGAAATGGTTTTGAAAATAACCGTAATTTCCAATAATTGAATTGGAATGGATTTGAATAGAAATTGTCTTTGGATTATTTCGACGTTGGATTTCGTGATTACACAGATATTGTTATGGAAATTTGAAAGATATATTTATATCGTTATTTCCAATACGATATTTGTTAGTCGTAGAATTTGATGTTGAATATAAGCCGATATATTTTCGATTCTGAGCCTTGTATTTAATATCAAATGTGATTTGGGTTTGTCGTGAATGGTGTCTTCATTAACACTGTTCTTAAGCCCAGTTGAGAAAAAGGATTAAATCTTTTTATTTAGATTTAATGAAGTGTATCAATTAAATAATATTTAATTGGAATTGAATTGGTATTGATTTTTGGGTTTATCGTGAACAGTGTTTTAAATAACACTTGTTCTTTAACCTGATAATTAATGGAATGTGATTTCGGGTTTATCGTGAACCGTGTTTTAAATGACACTGATTCTTTAACCCAGTTAAAGATTAAAACTAAGTGGAGTTTTAATGAATCTTTAATTAGATTGAAATGATCGAGAATGGAGTATCACCAGTTTTGCTCCAGGCGATAGTTAAATCTTTAATTAGATTTGAACGTGAAATGGTAATTGAATTTACCGATAACACCGTGGCGTTAGATATGAAGTATTACCAGTTTTACTTCATGGGATAAATAGGTTGGGATTGGGAAATAAAATAAATAATTACTTCGGTGTGGTTCGCTAATCCCGACTAGTTTGAATTGATATTCAAAGAAGATTAAAGAATAAATTTAAAGAATTTATCTTTGATAAAATTAATGGGAACCTTTCCCAAAGTATAAGAATATTTGAACAAAAGAATATTCTGAATTGGAAAGAGGCGTATGTTGTGTTTGTGTAACACGTGTTTATTATATATTTACGCGAGTTGTTCAGAAAGACGGAGTTTATCCCATTCTGAATAACTGATTCGACAGTGTCGAAGATGAAGACGGTGGTTGAAGACCGGAGGTCTTCATGTCGTTTGGGTAATTACTGATGGTCTTGATTGGGTTGTACACCCAAGAAGATGGAAACAGTTGGTGATCGTCCAGACGTACGTGTAGATCGATGGATATGCAGGGTACTAGGTGCCTCCGGTTTCGTTCAGACCCAGAACGAACTTGTAAATGGACTGTGTGTCTGACATTGGATTTTAGTCTGTTTGATTGATTTCTATTAAATATATTTCTGTTTGACGGCGGAGAATTTATTCTCTTGCTTAACGCCCTTCTCTGAGACGTACGAGCTCAGGGGTTATATACTGATGGATATCAAACGCATAGAGTGAATTGCCTATGTGGCATGCCTAAGTGGCAAATGATCAAGGCTTCTGGTGAAAAGCAAAGTCTTGTGGTTGATGATCAAAGCACGGCCTTTGTGGCGTAGCTTTGTGTAACGTTTACTTCGCGAGCCTCACACCCCGGTGGTGAACCAAAAATGGGAAAGGACCTCAGGGAGGACATGCGTTTCTTTCTAACTAGAAGTGGCGTCAGTGGTTTTACACGCCCTGACGAGTTTGACTTATGTGGTTGTTGGTGTTACGAGGCGCCTCAGTTTGATCGGACGATCCGGGTCCGATGGAGCCATTCGTTGGCTCATTTACGCCCCATAGGGTGGGGAGACGTATTGTTCAGGCATAATAATCCACATCAGTGGACCGGTCCTGACGATCCAAGGGGCAGTTGCGGCTGTTCCTGAGGCTCAGGCTAGACAGTCTCGAATCGGTAGAGGACTATCTTTTGCCTCGGTTCACAGAGGGAAATCCAATTTCCAAATACGTGACATTTGCGGTTTTGATTGTAGATGTAATGACCCAGATTTTGAGCGACTTTGGTTATCGACATAAGCACGATGTCGATAACCAAAACATCGAAAAATCCTGGTAATTAATGAAAGAAATTAGAGGGTGAGGATAGATAAGATAGAAACGTAGAATAGAAGAAGAAGAAGAAGAACACAACATCAGAGTAACACGAACCTCACAGCGGAACGAATAACAAATAATAAATAACATAACTTTGAAATATAACAGTTATGTATACAATAGCACTTATCAGAGTACAACACTTACAACACAACAGAAATAAACTATAGCTATATGACCGAGAAGCCTCCTGCTCCAGCTCTTCAAGTATATCTGTAAATCTCGACTACTTGACTGCCCGTACAAATTTAGGCACCCAAGAGTTTAGGGAAAACAACAAAGTAAACTCCGGGTCAGTCATGGGACTGGTGTGAGTAAAACAGTTTAAACAGGTATATGAACAAGTAAACGATATCTCGTAAGACCACGCCGCAGAACGAAACGGGTTTTTCCCTTATGAGAATCCAAAATATCTTTATATCAAAAACCTTTTGATATTATAATAATATCTATGTACAAATAGATATCAACTAGCAGAAACGCTTTCATCTCACGTTCTACATATATAGTATACAATCAAAATCGCAAGCACGTATTGGATAATGGATTTCCAACTATGACAAGGTATGGAACCACCTTCCGATAAGTGTACTCTAGGAACGATACACTGGAGTTCAACAAGAACGTTTTGCAACTCAGCCACACATGACCGACCACTCATTTCGCTTTAGTGTATCGAATGTACATCACCAACGGTTGGGATCAGCAACCGTTCCCGTATATATATATAGGACAACATTGATAGATTAAAGAAGAAAATGAATATTTTCTAGATAGGTGATTATACACCCTACTTCGGTGCGACCGACTTAGCCATGCTGCCTGCCCGACTTCTGCCATTTACCGGTTGATGAGGATTGAGGTTACGCTTCATCATCACATCAGATTCACTTTGAATTCCACATTGTCAGATCCATCGAAAATCACTAATTTATATCTACAACAGTACATTACTTGTTAGCTAAAGAAGTTTCCTTCTCCGCTTCCACTCTTGGTACGGTTGAAGAAATCCATGTACGTGACCTTTCTGGAAATACTCTGTCAGACATTCATTCATACAAGTCATCCTCATTTACTTAGAATGTCACATCGTCATACCCGCCAAATCACAAATTGACTTATCCAAAAATAACACGGGTATACAGCTAAGAGAAACGAATTCCTCCGCCACCAAACGTGAATACGTTTGAACATATCAACTTACATGATCTATTGGATATACTCTGTCAGACCTTCGTCCATACAAGTTGTCCTGGGACTGGACAAACCGAAGGCACTATTCATTATATCCATCTTAGTCACTGTTATCTAAGACTTATACAACAGCCCTTGTATTTTACTCCGTCTTCAATTATCTTTGGCATATATGATTCGCAACGCTTATGCCAATACAGACTGGTTCTTTGGATAATAATCCAACCGGTCTCTCCATATTATCAACGTTAAAATGGTCAAAACTTCGATTGTCTGTGATTTAACCATCAAAGAAAAACAAGTGTGCAAACAACGATATTATTTCTAGATGGAAATTATATCGGTAAATCGTCAACATATATCTATATATATATTCACATTTCCTTATTTTCTATGTTTAGAAAATATATGTTATTAACACTGGAAAACGTTTTCCATTTGCTTATTTACAAATCACTACTCTTCCCCAACTATCAGTCCCTGACTGTAAACTAGTATGAGAACAATCCCCTAAGTATAAATCCCGAAGGCCGAAACCAACATCAGATAGGCACTTAGAAAACCATTCAATTTACTAATCTCTAGTCAGTTCTAATTTTACTTAACTCTATTTGATTAACTCTGATTGGTTAACTCTAACTGGTTAATTCTAACCGATCAACTCTAACTGGTCAACCTTAATTAATTAACTCTAACTGGTTTTACTTGGTTTGACTAACTCAATTTATTAACTCGACTGACTAATTCAACTCGATTAACCTAACTTGATTTACTTATCTTGATTAACTGAACTAATCACTTTGATTAACTCGACTAATTCACTTGGTTTAACTTAACCAATTCACTTAACTAATTCACTTAGTTTAACTTAACTAATTCACTCAACTCCTGTTGAATAAACTATATTCGATAACTTCTCTAACTCTATTCGAATAAACTATATTCGATTAACTCATTTACTCTATTCGAATAAACTATTTTCGATTAACTCCTTTTCTCTATTCGAATAAACTATATTCGATTAACTCCTTTTCTCTATTCGAATAAACTATATTCGATCAACTCATTTGATTTAACTCTAATCGATTAACTCCATCGAATAAACTATATTCGATAACTCCTTCGATTTAACTAATATTCTATAACTCACTTCGATTAACTAATAATCGATAACTCCTTTGAATAAACTATATTCGATAATCTCCTCTCGAATAAACGATATTCGATAATCTTCCCTTTCGATTTAACAAATCGATAACTCCTTTTCGAATAACTAAATTCGATAACTCCTTTCGATTTAACTAATCGATAACTCCTTTGTGTTTAACTCGATTCGAATAACTAATTCGAATCACTCTTATTTATTTAACTCTATTCGAATAACAAATTCGATTAACTCTAACTGGTTAACTCTAACTGATTAACTCTAACTCTAATCGATTTCTCCTATTCGAATAACTCCTATTTGATAACGTTTATTCATTTATAAAGATTTACTTTTAGTAACGGTTCTTCACTTTATAAATGTCCTCTTTAATAATGTTACTTCACTTACACAAGTGTTGGGTACATATTCTATTTAAACTATCGGTGTTGAAACCAATATATCTCCTCTATATAAGTTCAGACTTATATATTTCATTTATCAAATGATAAATATTTATTTAATTTATAAACTATTATTTATAAATTAATCCTTTCTATTTATCTGTTAAAAACAGATTTCTATTTTCTATTCATCTTCTAAATATTCTTCTGATTTAGCTCTATTTATTTATCCAATAAATTTCCCTTTTGTTTAATCCTATTTATTTATCCAATAAATATCCCTTTGACTAAATCCTATTTATTTATCCAATAAATATCCCTTTGATTAAATCCTATTTATTTAACAAATAAATATCTCCTTTAATCTTTATTTATTTCCTAAATAAATAAACCCTTTTACTTTTATTTATTTCCTAAATAAATAAATTCTTTTAACTCTTCATTTATTCCCTAAATAAATAATTCCGTTTAACTCTTTATTTATTCCCGAAATAAATAATTCCTTTTAACTTGCTTTCAAATATATTTCATTTATATTTGATTTCAAATATATCTCTTTGTAACACCTTTGATTTTATAAATTTTATTTCCTTTTATAAAATCTTTCTTTCCTTATATATATAAAATCCATTGATTTTATATAAATAAATTATTTTCAAAATATACTTTGAAAACCTCCTTTCTACCTTCTGGTATTTCTTATGGTATTTAACATACCATATAACAACGATAAATATCGTCCAACACACAAAATCAACAGCAGATTATATATCACACCGTATATCAAAATATATGAATCACAGCAAAATAAATGTTGAAGAATCCAGTTGGATTCCTCCGACCTATTTCCCTGCATCACAGATGTTAGACAATACGATTAACATCGATTTCACTTTGATATGAAATATTCTGATAGCAGAATCAACATATAAATATTTAACGGTTTACATATATATATACACAGATATATATATATATATATATATATATATATAATTTCTACTAACTGACTAGAAGTTCAATCAAACAGTCAACACACAATCAAACAGACAATATTTAACAGTTCTAAGAATACGTTGTAAAAATAGAACTGTTCAGAGTTGGTGAGTTTTACTCACCTTTGCAGTTCATCGTTAAAGAATGGTAAACTGTTATTTGATTTGAATCAAACAATTTATTTCGCCATAAATTAATACGAGCCCCAATCCACTTCCAGTCATCTTCGTTGTGAAGCTCTCGTCCATATGGTCCCAACACAACTTACGGTTCGTGAAACTGATAACGTATGAGAGAGATATCAATTTAACAAGTTTAAAGACTAATTAAATTAAAAATAAACCTAATTAATATATGATTTGGGCTTTACCCAATAATCGGCCCAACACTTCTCCATTAAAAATCACGGCTTGCACCCTTAAATCCTTCTTCCCCGATTAGCTTAACTCTCGTAATCCAGAATTGCTTCGAACACCGTTTACAAGCTTCGATCCCCCCTTTTTCTTCACAAATTTCCAAATTGAAAACATCATTTCATTCTCCAACAAGTTCTCAACACAACCCTCCCACTTCAATTCCGTTCAAACGCTCCTCCTGTAGCCCGTCTTCCACGTCACGGCTCCCTGTACAGTGACACCCGCGTCACTTTCCGCCATCGGAGACCCTGAAATCACGCACACAAGTGCGGCTCCACCCAACAATCACGAAACTGAAGTCTGTTTCTCCCCTTGGTGCTTCTATTCTCCAAATCGTCTAACCCTAGTCCGCTGCTACAAGAAGACAGCGACCTTAAGCTTAATCAAACTCAGAAAAATCAACACCATCGTGTAGTACTCGATGTTGGGATTGCAAAGACACATGTTTTGTGGATTTTAGACAAGTATTGAATTTGTTTTGAATTCCTGTGGGTTTTCTTCTTTTGCGTTTTGGTTTTCCTGAAGTGGCGGCTATGTTTGAGTTTTACAGAGAATGAATTCTAGGTTAAGGGATGGTTGATGGTGTATTTATAGTGGAGACAAATATCTAGATATTTTGTAGAAGGAATATTCCCGGTATATTCTCCATCGTTAATTCGTCTTCTAAAAATCCGTGTGCTCACACACGATACCTAAAAATCAAGAAACTGGACATGTAGCTACAGTTCGACAATACGGTCCCAACGAAACTTGTTTCGTCGAATTCCGACTCCATTTGCTCACACAGCGTATTTTTAACTGTCAAAATACTGACTGTATTTCACTCTAAAAATCCGTACGGCCACACAGTGACTCTAAAAATCATGAAACTTGACCTCTAACAATATTTTGACATTGCGGATCCAACAAAATTAGATTCGTCGAATTCTGACTTCGTTTGCAAAAGTGGCTATTTTTAAAGCTCTGGATGACCCATTTAAATATATAAATATATTTAAATATAATTAAATTAAATATAAATAAATTTATATTGTCATATATCTTCACATATGATATCGTACAGCTCCAGCATATCACATCAGAATTTACAGCTTGATATTTCAGATTCCAGATTATCTCGATATTCAATTTATAACGAAAATCCTTTTATAACGTAAATAAAGCGTTGCAAAATATAAAGGAATTCCACAACGACTTTTCTGAAATTTGATTTGGACATAAATCAAAATCTACACGATGAAATCCCGATTTTTCTCTTCCACTAGAAAGATATACTCCACCAGCTCCACACGTTTCTTGTTTCACAGAAATCCGATTTAAAACGAACCCTTTATATTCAGTTGAAGTTCAAATCGCCAAATAGCGAACTGCCGCGCCATTTCAAGCTCTATTTTAATTATATTATAATTCTACGTTCAAACTGTCGTCGATTGAATATATTCGTCAATAAAATTCAACTCTAAGCTGAATTAAATCTTAGGGATGACCCTGTTCACATTATATTGTGATTTCCAATATTTTTGATTATTTCTGAATTAAATATATTATTTAATTTAATTAATTATTCACTATAATTAAATTAACGATGATTTAATTCCCTAAATCACTATTTATATAATTAAATAAATTAATTATAATACCTCTGACAATGCGGGTCATTACATTCTTCCCCACTTAAAATAATTTCGTCCTCGAAATTCGTAAGTTAGATGACGACCCTATCTATTGGAATTCCTAAGATTTGTTTACCCCTTATTTCTGATTTCAACTGAACCAATTATTTTCGACTAAGATATTTATTCATTCCGACTAACTAAAATTTTCAAATATTCTGAAATTTTCTAACACTTTAAATTCTAGGAAAATTTCGCCATAACCTCCTTTGTACAGCCCTATCGGTAAAACCACAACTCGCCTCTCTAGGCCTTCTTCAACCAAAAAGGAAATCAAACAACCAAGCGGCTTGCCAATTCGGCTCATAAGTTCCAAACTCATATAAAATATAAACTTGTACCTTTTTGTTGGGCATATCATTATATCCCTACCATCTGTTATCAACTCGGCATATATAAATGCCATCCCAAGTAACTCCAACCAAGTTATTCTTAACACAACCATTCGCTTATTCAAGCCGAATTGAATTTCAAATTCCAAACTCTCAACTTATCATTTCAAATCCAAATCCATATTATTCTTTAATCACTTCCAGTTTTTCTTAACCTATAATCTCAAGTTAAATTCTGGTTTATTATTTACTTTTACCATCCCATTCGAATTAACTTCACACGTTAAATTTTATTTTCTAGAACTTAAATTCCTGGGTAAATTTCAAATCAATTTGAAATCATACTGCCAATTCAAAACCTTTGAATTTTCTAAACAACTTGTTTCCTCAAAACAATTCAAATTAAAATATTTGGTAGTAATCCACCACTTAGAACTCGAAAATCACACCGATGATACTGTGCAGTCATCATCGGAATTATTTTCTAGCGACCCAAGTGATTTCAATACTCTATCGTTTCAAAACCCTTACTAAATACATCCATTTTGAAAACATCTCAAAATCTCCCAGGAACTTAAAATTTCCTTATTTTAATTCCAAACCTGATTTAAATTCATATTTAATTCATCTTATTTCATATACTTTACTTATATGATTCTGATTGGTTATATATAACCATTTCACTTTATAATCTCATTCGATTATAATTACAACCAATATATCTAATATATGATAATATATTACATATCCATACTGTGTTGGTCCATCGTATTCAAGTATTTATTTACTCCTACCAATGCAGTGGATCAAACTGATCGACCAGAACTCATAAACAACTCAGCCAATGAATCTCCACAATATAAAACCATTTTTATATCAAATACAAATACGCACTCGTATATATACACTCAACTCAATCTAGGGTATTACTAACCCAATCTCTACCGAGTTACGCCACAGAGCCAAGGTAAATTCTTAACTTAAGCTCTGATACCAACTATAACGACCCGGATTTTGAGCGACTTTGGTTATCGACATAAGCACGATGTCGATAACCAAAACATCGAAAAATCCTGGTAATTAATGGAAGAAATTAGAGGGTGAGGATAGATAAGATAGAAACTTAGAATAGAAGAAGAAGAAGAACACAACATCAGAGTAACACGAACCTCACAGCGGAACGGATAACATATAATAAATAACATAACTTTGAAATATAACAGTTATGTATACAATATCACTTATCAGAGTACAGCACTTACAACACAACGGAAATAAACTATAGCTATATGATCCAGAAGCCTCCAGCTCCAGCTCTTCAAGTATATCTGTAAATCCCGACTACTTGACTGCCCGTACAAATTTAGGCACCCAAGAGTTTAGGGAAAACAACAAAGTAAACTCCGGGTCAGTCATGGGACTGGTGTGAGTAAAACAGTTTAAACAGGTATATGAACAAGTAAACGATATCTCAAAAGACCACGTCGCAGAATGGAACGGGTTTTTCCCTTATGAGAATCCAAAATATCTTTATATCAAAAACCTTTTGATATTATAATAATGTCTATGTACAAATAGATATCAACTAGCAGAAACCATTTCATCTCACGTTCTACATATATAGAATACAATCAAAATCGCAAGCACGTATTGGATAATGGATTTCCAACTATGACAAGGTACGGAACCATCTTCCGATCAGTGTACTCTAGGAACGATACACTGGAGTTCAACAAGAACGTCTTGCAACTCAGCCACGCATGACCGACCACTCATTTCGCTTGAGTGTATCGAATGTACATCACCAACGGTTGGGATCAGCAACCGTTCCCGTATGTATATATATATATATATATATATATATATATATGGGACAACATTGATAGATTAAAGAAGCAAATGAATACTCTCTAGATAGGTGATTATACACCCTACTTCGGTGCGACCGACTTAGCCATGCTGCCTGCCCGATTTCTGTCATTTACCGGTTGATGAGGCTTGAGGTTACGCTTCATCATCACATCAGATTCATTTTGAATGCCACATTGTTAGATCCATCGAAAATCACAAATTTATATCTACAACAGTACATTACTTGTTAGCTAAAGAATTTTCCTTCTCCGCTTCCACTCTTGGTACGGTTGAAGAAATCCATGTACGTGACCTTTCTGGAAATACTCTGTCAGACATTCATTCATGCAAGTCATCCTCATTTACTTAGAATGTCACATCGTCATACCCACCAGATCACAAATTGACTTATCCAAAAATAACACGGGTATACAGCTATGAGAAACGAATTCCTCCGCCACCAAACATGAATACGTTTGAACAGATCAACTTACGCGATCTATTGGATATACTCTGTCAGACCTTCGTCCATACAAGTTGTCCTGGGACTGGACAAACCGAAGGCACTATTCAGTATATCCATCTTAGTCACTGTTATCTAAGACTTATACAACAGCCCTTGCATTTTACTCCGTCTTCAATTATCTTTGGCATATATGATTCGCAACGCTTATGCCAATACAGAGTGGTTATTTGGATAATAATCCAACCGATCTCTCCATATTAACAACGTTAAAATGGTCAAAACTTTGATAGTCTTTGATTTAACCATCAAAGAAAAACAAGTGTGCAAACAACGATATTATTTCTAGATGGAAATTATATCGGTAAATCATCAACATATATCTATATATATATATATTCACATTGCCTTATTTTCTATGTTTAGAAAATATATGTTATTAACACTGGAAAACGTTTTCCATTTGCTTATTTACAAATCACTACTCTTCCCCAACTATCAGTCCCTGACTGTAAACTAGTATGAGAACAATCCCCTAAGTATAAATCCCGAAGGCCGAAACCAACATCAGATAGGCACTTAGGAAACCATTCAATTTACTAATCTCTAGTCAGTTCTAATTTTACTTAACTCTATTTGATTAACTCTGATTGATTAACTCTAACTGGTTAATTCTAACCGATCAACTCTAACTGGTCAACCTTAATTAATTAACTCTAACTGGTTTTACTTGGTTTGACTAACTCAATTTATTAACTCGACTGACTAATTCAACTCGATTAACCTAACTTAATTTACTTATCTCGATTAACTGAACTAATCACTTTGATTAACTCGACTAATTCACTTTGGTTAACTTAACCAATTCACTTAACTAATTCACTTAGTTTAACTTAACTAATTCACTTAACTCCTGTCGAATAAACTATATTCGATAACTCCTCTAACTCTATTCGAATAAACTATATTCAATTAACTCATTTACTATATTCGAATAAACTATATTCGATTAACTCCTTTTCTCTATTCGAATAAACTATATTCGATTAACTCCTTTTCTCTATTCGAATAAACTATATTCGATCAACTCATTTGATTTAACTCTAATCGATTAACTCCATCGAATAAACTATATTCGATAACTCCTTCGATTTAAGTAATATTCTATAACTCACTTCGATTAACTAATAATCGATAACTCCTTCGAATAAACTATATTCGATAATCTCCTCTCGAATAAACGATATTCGATAACCTTCCCTTTCGATTTAACAAATTGATAACTCCTTTTCGAATAACTAAATTCGATAACTCCTTTCGATTTAACTAATCGATAACTCCTTTGTGTTTAACTCTATTCGAATAACTAATTCGAATCACTCTTATTTATTTAACTATATTCGAATAACTAATTCGATTAACTCTAACTGGTTAACTCTAACTGATTAACTCTAACTCTAATCGATTTCTCCTATTCGAATAACTCCTATTTGATAACGTTTATTCATTTATAAAGATTTACTTTTAGTAACGGTTCTTCACTTTATAAATGTCCTCTTTAATAATGTTACTTCAATTACACAAGTGTTGGGTACATATTCTATTTAAACTGTCGGTGTTGAAACCAATATCTCTCCTCTATATAAGTTCAGACTTATATATTTCATTTATCAAATGATAAATATTTATTTAATTTATAAACTATTATTTATAAATTAATCCTTTCTATTATCTATTAAAAACAGATTTCCATTTTCTATTCATCTTCTAAATATTCTTCTGATTTAGCTCTATTTATTTATCTAATAAATATCCCTTTTGTTTAATCCTATTTATTTATCCAATAAATATCCCTTTGATTAAATCCTATTTATTTATCCAATAAATATCCCTTTGATTAAATCCTATTTATTTAACAAATAAATATCTCCTTTAATCTTTATTTATTTCCTAAATAAATAAACCCTTTTACTTTTATTTATTTCCTAAATAAATAAATTCTTTTAACTCTTTATTTATTCCCTAAATAAATAATTCCTTTTAACTCTTTATTTATTCCCTAAATAAATAATTCCTTTTTACTTGCTTTCAAATATATTTCCTTTATATTTGATTTCAAATATATCTCTTTTTAACCCCGTTGATTTTATAAATTTTATTTCCTTTTATAAAATCTTTCTTTCCTTATATATATAAAAGGGTGCGTTTTTTAGAGGTCCCTATTAAGTTTCAAAATATAAAAAAATCCGGTCATAAACTTATTGTAAATTAGGTCCCTATTTTCTGAAAAGTCATCAAAAAAATATAAAAAAATCACGTAAATTCGTATTTAAATAAAACATGTAAACACTAAAAAATTCAGAACAAAAAACCATCAAAGAATGCGTCAAAAATCAAAAAAACAAAAAAAAAACGAAATTTCCAGTTAAATGCATAATAGTATGCACATATATCACTTTCCTGCATACATCCGTGCATATTTTTCACTACATACATCTTCGTTGATTTTTATTCATACAAAAACATGCTTACATGTGTGCAAATATACCCAATATTTGCACACATTTGTGCAGGTTTAGTTTCAAATTTTCAAACCGACCAGCTTACGGAAAAGTTGCAGACATATATGCAATTATCAGTAATAATTGCATAAATGTATGCAACTATTTTTTTTTGTTTCCATAGAATCCTGAAATTATTTCCATATTTTAGAATTTTTTTTATGAAGGAACGCACTTTTTAAAAATAAAAATAAAAAAAGGCGGAAGTAATAAAATAAGGGGCGGGTTTAAATTTTTCAAATCTTTTTTTTTATATAAATTAGGTCCCTACTTTTTATCCTATAAAAATGTTGCACACATGTGTGCATTTTTTTGAGAAATTTGCACATTTGGATGCAAATAAAAATGAACTGAACAATTGTGTTAAATCTATCCGCTGGAAGAACTGCAATAATTGCATATATGCATGCAATAAAATCAAAAAGGTGCATAATATTATGCATTTAACTGTAGTTTTTTCTGTTTTTTTGCTGTTTTCTTCTTTCTGACATTATTTTTGTTGTTTTTTGAACTGATTTTTTTGTATAATGCATAATTTATTTTATTACTAATTTACGAATTTTTTTTATTTTTTTTATATTATTATTTTATAAGTTTTGAAAATAGGGACCTAATTTATATTAAGTATATGACCGGATGTGAGCCTAATTAAGTTTCAAAATAGGGACGTGAGCCTAATATTCACTATATAAAATCCATTGATTTTATATAAATAAATTATTTTCAAAATATACTTTGAAAACCTCCTTTCTACCTTCTGGTATTTCTTATGGTATTTAACATACCATATAACAACGATAAATATCGTCCAACACACAAAATCAACAGCAGATTATATATCACACCATATATCAAAATATATGAATAACAGAAAAATAAATGTTGAGGAATCCACTTGGATTCCTCCGACCTGTTTCCCTGCATCACAGATGTTAGACAATACGATTAACATCGATTTCACTTTGATATGAAATATTCTGATAGCAGAAACAACATATAAATATTTAACGGTTTACATATATATATAAAGATATATATATATATATATATATATATATATATAATTTCTACTAACTGACTAGCAGTTCAATCAAACAGTCAACACACAATCAAACAGACAATATTTAACAGTTCTAAGAATACGTTGTAAAAATAGAACTGTTCATAGTTGGTGAGTTTTACTCACCTTTGCAGTTCATCGTTAAAGAACGGTAAACTGTTATTTGATTTGAATCAAACAATTTATTTCGCCATAAATTAATACAAGCCCCAATCCACTTCCAATCAGCTTCATTGTGAAGCTCTCGTCCATATGGTCCCAACGCAACTTACGGTTCGTGAAACTGATAACGTATGAGAGAGATATCAATTTAACAAGTTTAAACACTAATTAAATTAAAAATAAACCTAATTAATATATGATTTGGGCTTTACCCAATAATCGGCCCAACACTTCTCCATTAAAAATCACGGCTTGCACCCTTAAATCCTTCTTCCCCGATTAGCTTAACTCCCGTAATCCAGAATTGCTTCGAACACCATTTACAAGCTTCGATCCCCCTTTTTCTTCACAAATTTCCAAATTGAAAACATCATTTCATTCTCCAACAAGTTCTCAACACAACCCTCCCACTTCAATTCCGTTCGAACGCTCCTCCTGTAGTCCGTCTTCCACGTCACGGCTCCTTGTACAATGACACCCGCGTCACTTTCTGCCATCGGAGACCCTGAAATCACGCACACAAGTGCGGCTCCACCCAACAATCACGAAACTGAAGTCTGTTTCTCCCCTCGGTGCTTCTATTCTCCAAATCGCTAACCCTAGTCCGCTGCTACAAGAAGACAACGACCTTAAGCTTAATCGAACTCAGAAAAATCAACACCATCGTGTAGTACTCGATGCTGGGATTGCAAAGACACATGTTTTGTGGATTTTAGACAAGTATTGAATTTGTTTTGAATTCCTGTGGGTTTTCTTCTTTTGCGTTTTGGTTTTCCAGAAGTGGCGGCTATGTTTGAGTTTACAGAGAATGAATTCTAGGTTAAGGGATGGTTGATGGTGTATTTATAGTGGAGACAAATATCTAGATATTTTGTAGAAGGAATATTCCCGGTATATTCTCTATCGTTAATTCGTCTTCTAAAAATCCATGTGCTCACACACGATACCTAAAAATCGCGAAACTAGACATGCAGCTACAGTTCGACAATGCGGTCCCAACGAAACTGGTTTCGTCGAATTCCGACTCCATTTGCTCACACAACGTATTTTTAACTATCAAAATACTGACTGTATTTCACTCTAAAAATCCGTACGGCCACACAGTGACTCTAAAAATCACGAAACTTGACCTCTAACAATATTTTGACATTGCGGATCCAACAAAATTAGTTTCGTCGAATTCCGACTTCGTTTGCAAAAGTGGCTATTTTTAAAGCTTTGGATGACCCATTTAAATATTTAAATATATTTAAATATAATTAAATTAAATATAAATAAATTTATATTGTCTTATATCTTCACATATGATATCGTACAGCTTCAGCATATCACATCAGAATTTACAGCTTGATATTTCAGATTCCAGATTATCTCGATATTCAATTTATAACGAAAATCCTTTTATAACGTAAATAAAGCGTTGCAAAATATAAAGGAATTCCACAGCGACTTTTCTGAAATTTGATTTGGACATAAATCAAAATCTACACGACGAAATCCCGATTTTTCTCTTCCACTAGAAAGATATACTCCACCAGCTCCACACGTTTCTTGTTTCACAGAAATCCGATTTAAAATGAACCCTGTATATTCAGTTGAAGTTCAAATCGCCAAATAGCGAACTACCGCGCCATTTCAAGCTCTATTTTAATTATATTATAATTCTACGTTCAAACTGTCGTCGATTGAATATATTCGTCAATAAAATTCAACTCTAAGCTGAATTAAATCTTAGGGATGACCCTGCTCACATTATATTGTGATTTCCAATATTTTTGATTATTTCTGAATTAAATATATTATTTAATTTAATTAATTATTCACTATAATTAAATTAACGACGATTTAATTCCGTAAATCACTATTTATATAATTAAATTAATTAATTTTAATACCTCTGACAATGCGGGTCATTACAGTAGAGCCTAGTATGGCGACATGATATATGGTACCCATGCCGTCTAGGATTGATACTTATGATTTGTAATTGTTTTGACACTATACACTTATAATAGTATCAAATGATTTGTTTTAAACATACCAAGCATGTTTGGCTATTATAAGGGAAAACCCTATCCCCCGGCATGCGTTGCATTGTGTGATAGGACCTGGGTCTTATAATAGCTTCATTTTTCTTTATTTAGCATTGCGTTGTTGTTTTATGCACTAGTATTCTTGGGAGGAAACACGTTCCGTGTTATACGGCGTGGTCCCTTGATTTACTTAACTTCAAAAATAAAGATTAATAACCGTTTTAGTTCTCACACCAGTCCCATGACTGACCTGGAGTTTATTGTTTTAACCTAAACTCTGGGTGCCCTTATTTTGACATGGGCAGCTAGTAGTTTTGGTTTTGCAGATTTATATTCACAGGATCCTGGTTTACAACTGGAATGATATCCGGAAAGCTTTGTATCCGTATATCTCTTCTAGTTGTGTATTGTATTATTTTCCGCTGCTATGTAATGTATTGTAATCTCTGATATTTATTGAATGTAATATTCATTTATACTCTGTATATTCTTGTATTCTGATGGAATTGTTGTAATATACAATGAAGTGTTCTTCCGTCCGCGTTCTGATTTTTCTTGTCCTCACAGTAATTCGTGCTTTCTCGTCTCTTTAGAGAGCAGGGAAGTTCGGGTCGCTTCTGGTCACCAACCTGGACCGTTGGATCATGTTGATGTGGACTGATAATTTTATTTACATGGCTACTGCAATACGTGATTGATATCTATGGCAACACATCAAAGAGTGCGTTGCAATAAATAAAAATCATCATAGCTATGGCAACATTGTAGCTAGCAACACCTTGAATTTTCGTTGCAGTATGCCATTTATGGTGTAGTGTGGATTCATCAATAAGCGCATGTTTTCTTTTATTCTCACTACATGGAGTTGGGTTACTCCTCATTAGATTATAAGGGTAAGTCCGACATTTTCTTAGCTACTGCATAAAGTCGGCATGGTGCGATCAATGATCGGTGTGTCATTCCCCCCTCCTCCTCACCATTGTCAGGTCAAACTAGGCGATCAACTGTGGTGTCAACCACTTGATTGACCTTCTGATCGATTTTAGCAGGTGGAGTCTCTAACTTGGACCTTTCTAAACTTTCTTTCCACCATTTCCATTGGAGTTAGCTAGAACTATTGTTCCCACCATTTTTCTTTTGACGAAGAAGTAAATAAAAGAGCAAAACCTCACCGGCCAAACCGCTATAAACACTACGTTCTTTGCTTTCCTCATAAATATCCATACTGATGTTTAGTTTTATTGCTGTAATAACCCGGAGTTCCGACCTTCGAAGATCAAAGTTTGACACAACTCAAGCTTCAAATGTCGGAGATTCAAACGTCGGATTCCGTATCTCCTTTGGGTATACAACACATAAAAACTGAGAAAAATAACTTTATCATTAATATCGTTACAATATTACATCAGAGGACAAGAAAATATCATAGTACATGTATCAGGGTATAACAGAAATACACAGTGGAAAATGTAAAACACCCAGCCAAAGACTAAGAAATGATCTAGAGTATAGCTCCAGCCATAATCCAAAATCTTTCTCTAAAATGAGTCCAAGGTTAAATCTGCAAAACCTAAACTACTAGGCTTGCCGTGTGAAAAATATGGGTGCCCAAAGTTAAGGTGGATGAAAAATTAACTCCAGGTCAGTCATGGTACTGGTGTGAGAACTAAAGTAGTTATACCTTTATTTCAAAGTAAGGTAATTCACAAGACCACGCCATATAACACGGAACGGATTTCCCCTTATGAATACCAGTCATAAAAACACATAATATTTTTTGAAAATGAAGCTACCATAAGGTTTCTCATCAAACACACCATGCAAACGCAGCTTAGGAGAGGTTCCCCATTTGATATCCAAACATGCTTGATACGCAAAAATCATTTGATATTATTATTAGTGTCTAATTATGGAAATCACTTTCGCAAATAAACATATCAATCCTAGCCAGCGTAGGTATTATACATTATGTCGACATATAGGTTTGCAACTAAATCCGTACAAACTCATAATGGTGAATGGATTTCCAACAAATGACCGGGCTAAGGAACTTCCTAACCAAATTCAGACACCTCTAGATTGATACAAAAGTTCTCTACAAACACAAGGTCGGGTTCTCCTTACCGGGTCACTCCAGAGTATATCATCTCCCGGTCGTTACCAACCTGTAAACCGGGCGCCCACAACATCAACAACCATAATAAGTAGAAGTCACCACATAAGTAATACCAGGGCTCCATACCATTGTACACTTTTTATCTAGAAGGAGATGACCACCCATAACCTTGCCACATCATTCCTATTTTGGTCATTTACCGGGGTGTGAGGCTTGTCGAAGTCTCGTTACACAAAGCTATGCTCTTTAATCCATGCTTTGATCATCAATAACACATCATTTAGTATGCCACATTGACGTTATGCCACATTGACGTTTCATAACATATAATCGATAATCAATAACCACATAACCTTTGAGATCATACATCTCAAAGAAGGGTATTAAGCTAAGAGAATGAATTCTCTGCCACCAACAGAATCATGTTTAGTAAAAAAATCAACCACATATTACAAAACATGATGTTACACACACATCCATACAAGTCCATTCTGGGTTTGAACGAAACCGAAGGCACTTTATTTCTCGTCCAATAAAGGAGAGAGGTCTTCGCAATGCGAAGATTCTCCAAATACATCCGGACGTGCCGCCATAATAAACATCTAAATACTGGAGCAACCAAGTGCAGAGAAAATCAACAGGCCAATCCTTTCAATGTGAAGATTCTCGGTCTTCAACATCATCTTCAATATCATCCATTACGTCATATTCTTGTTTGGAATGGTTTTCGACATAAATCCGATCCCGGACTTTCCATATAACAATTGGTTTTTAAAAAAACATATAGAATACAGGATTAACTTAGTCTCTTTTCATTTTGATTGATTAATTAAAACATTAACATGGAAATCATTGATTTCGTTAAACCCTTTTCGTAAGATTTCATTGAACCCTTTTCGTAACGTATTTTTTAAATAAAAAATAGTTAAATTCTTTAACTAAGATTCATTAGTTCTCCAATTCCTTTTTATTTTCGAAACTAGATCATTAAGCATTTCTCCATTAGCCATTTAAAAGATCTTAATTAATTTCATAAACTTCTCTTTGAAACTTGTCTTTTTAAATCAAAGATAATTAAACTTCAAAAATTGTAATAATTATTTATTAACTTTTTATGACCATTTATCATGTTCTTAATATCCTTACCTTCCTATTTTTGAAAATCGTTAAACCTCATCTTCTTTTACTTTTAGAAGATCTTAACCCTTTTTAAATATTCCAAAACAATAACTTAATCTTGGTGGGTCATACAATAATGTTATTTAAGACACCATTCACAACAAACCAAAAACCAATTCGTAACTTAATCTTAGTGGGTTATAGAATAATGTTATTTAGGACATCATTCACAGCAAACCCAAAACCAGTTCATAACTTAATCTAAGCGGGTTAACGAATAATGTTATTTAAGACATCGTTCACAACAAACCCAAAACCAATTCATATTAAATATAAGATTCAAGTAGAAATTATATTCAATACAAATTCTCGTAACCAACAAATACTATAAGTGAAATAACGATATAAATATCTTCTAAATTCCTCAAATAATACTCATCTAAACAACGGAATTCAATATCCAGTATTTGTGGATTCTTTCCATCCAAATTCAACTTATTTAAATTCGGAAAACATTAACGTATTCAAAAATATTTATCCATACAAATCTGTTTTTCTCTTAAATTCCAAACCATACTTGTAACAACCTGGATTTTCTGAACCAATTTAAAAATTTTATTTTAGCAATTTTAATAAATTTTGAATATTTAAAATGATTTATTTTAAATAATAATGGCCAAAAATTAATTTAAATCGAAGTTTGAATGAATAAATTTATTTTAATTATATAACGAGCCTGAAATGGCGCGGTAGTTTGAAATTTCGATTTCAAATTTCAAATGAATGTACAGGATTAAAAATAAATCGAATTTCAGTAAAACCAGAAATATTTGAATCGGTTTAAAAATATCTTTCTAATGAATGTGAAAAATCCAGATTTCGTAACTGGAATTAAAAGTTATATCTAGTTTAATATCCAGAATAATCGCTATGGAATTAAATATAATATATAGCCCTTAAAAAATAGCCATTTTTGCAAATGACCTCCGTTTTCGACGAAATCACTTTTGTTGAATCTGGAATGTCAAATTATTGCTAGATTCCAATTCTCATAATTTTTGGAATTAATATGTGAGCGTGGCAAAAGAAAACGTGTTTGGAAATTTTAGTTTGAATTTAATCGACTGGAAAAGGACCGTTTTTCAAACGGTCTCCAAATTCGACGAAATTAGTTTTGTTAGGACCGTATCGTCAAAACATAGCTAGATTTATTTTTCTAGAATTTTTGAGTCAGTATGTGGCCCTGGTAAATTAAAATGTACGTTTAAATTAAATATACATTGATTTACATTTTAATTTAAATGAAAACTGATCGAAACAGCCGAATTGGCTTATGAAACATATCCCATTGTGTTCGTAATGGGGGTATTTAGCTGCGGGAGACACTCGTTGGGTTTGAATTGGAGGTCGGATCAATAAACAAGTAATTTTGGAAATTAGAAAAATAAAAGAAATAAAAATATATAAATACCAACCCTTGGTCAAACCTTTATCTCCCAAAGCCGCGGTCAACAGAAGAAACGCGCCTCCAACCCCCTCGAAACTGACGAATAGAATTTCCCAAATTATTTTCGAATTTTCCAACCAAATCGTTTAGCGTTTTTAAAATTTTGTAAAAGGAATGTTGTTAAGCTCTTCATGAGCTACCTATCCATACGAAGTTGATTGTCTCTGGAGTTGGAATGGAGTCATATTTTGGGCTCAAAGCCCTGGAATTCGAGTGTCTTTTTGGTAAGGGGGAGGAGCTCGAGCTCGACCAATTTCTGGCCAAGGGGAGGCGCTGACATGGACGTCGAGGGGGAGGGCTCCGATTCAAATCCGGTGGTGCCAATGTCGAACAACGGCGAGCCGTAGGTGGTCGGCTCCATTCGAATGTGGTACAGATAAATTATACATTGAGTTTTTTCCTCTTCTTCTTTATTTATTTTAGTTTAAATAAATATAAATACATAGTTTAAAACTAGTTTTAAAAATATAAATATACTTTGTTTTGAAAATATAAAGTATGCATTGTTTTTATAAAAATAAATCTACATTATTTTTAAAAACATAAAATAGTATTGTTTTTAAATATAAAATAGTATTGTTTTTAAATATAAAATAATATTGAAAATATAAATGTACTTTGTTTTGAAAATATAAACTATGCAATTTTTTTATAAAAATAAATCTACATTATTTTTAAAAACATAAAATAGTATTGTTTTTAAATATAAAATAGTTTTGTTTTTAATTATAAAATAATATTGTTTTTAAATATAAAAGAGCACTGTTTTGAATAAAAATGTGATTTAAAAATAAATAACATTGAATTAAAAATATGATTTTTAAAATGAAATAGTGAATAAAAATTGGATTTTTATATATATTAAAGCAAGATAAAAATATGATTTTTTATTATTTAAATGGTAAGATAAAAATATGATTTTTATTGTTTGAATAGCGATATAAAAATATATTTTTTATATATGAAGTAGCATTATAAAAATATAATTTTTATATACGAAGTAGCATTAAAAAAATAATTTTTATATATGAAGTAGCATTATAAAAATATAATTTTTATATGAAGTAGCATTATAAAAATATAATTTTTATATATGAAGTTGCAGTATAAAAATATAATTTTTATATATGTGTAGCGATATGAAAATATAATTTTTATATATGAAGTAGCATTATAAAAGTATAATTTTTATATATGAGTAGCGATATAAAAATATGATTTTTATTATATGAATAGTGAAATAAAAATATGATTTTTAATATATATAGAAAGGTTTAAAAATTCGATTTTTAAATATATAAGCTTCATATTAAAAATGTGATTTTTACTATGAACAACATGAAAAGGGTTGCGTTGGAATTTCGGGCTAATCCAAGCTGTTCAGAAATTCAGAAATAAAACTGGTGGAGTGGAAACCAAAGGTGAGAACTTCTCACTCTAACTTTGTTTACAGTTAAATATATGTAATAGGATGCAAACGGTGCTTAGTAGCACCCGACACCTTCGATTAAAACCATGGATGTTTGGTTGTTTGTTTTGATGGGTTTATTTGTTTGGATTTGGTTTGGGATGTGAATGGAATTGATTGAATTTGGTTTGTATATAGCGCGAGCCATTATTAGGCGAGGGATAAGGCTAAACCTTATTCTGGTTCTAGTATCGCGCCATTATGCTGCAAAAATTTTCTAAAATATGTTAAAACAATAAAAATATCATTTTTATTGTATAAATGAACTTTATAAAATATTCATATGTTGAAATAAATATTTTATCATTAAAAATATAATTTTTAACAAGTATATGAATGAAAATAAATATTCATTTACAAATAAGACAATTTGTTTATATACACTCATTTGACTGATATTGATTGGGACGATATATTTACACATCGCCCAACGACATAAATAAAATCTGTATGTGCTGATTGAAACTCCACACAGGTATTAGGATGGAATTTGACGTACACTAATCCCAATTGTTCAGTTGTATTTCAATCGATGGGTTGACAGACTGTTGTAAGCGTTAATTATTTATATTTAACGCTTATGCAGTTATGTAATGCACTCTAGATGATGGTTGACTGTGTTTGATTATTGTTGTGTACATGTGTTTATGAAATCCATATAAATAAAATTATATGATAATTGACAGTGTCTGATTCCAATTCGGAAAGAACGAATATTTTAAATTAACGAATATTTTAAAATGATGAATAATGAAAATTTTGAAATTACTAATATTTTAAAATAATATTCAATAATGGATCAAAAGATGATTTTGATGCCCGATTTGGGATGGACACAAAAATATTGAAATATATGAAGCCGTGTTGATTAGATATGCGCCATTTTGACGCGAGCGGTATTTATATCGATTTTATTCATTTTTATAATGAATATCAAAAAGGAAATTATTTCAAAATCGGATATTTTGAAAATATTATCATTATAATGATAAGGAGTATTCAATTTTGATTTATAATTGAAAATGAAGTTAGAATCGTTTTAAAACGAATTTATAAACGATTTATAAAATACATTTTAAATGGAAATCGATGAAGTACATATTATATATATAATATAAAGACCTGAATAGAACGCGCCGCACCCCGGCCGTTCGCGATTTTCGACCATTGACTTCGAATTGATAATATGGGAGATCTGACCGTAGGATTATCATAAAACCGGAACCGTTGGGTTCATATCGAAAAGAACTTTCCAACGAATGTAATAGATTTGAAATCTAACGGTTGGATTTGGAATTATGTCCAAATCAAATTTGGAAAAGATCGCTGTAAGTGCAGTTCGATGACCTTTTATGGGAATCAACGGAAAGGGCCTTAATAAAATTATTAAAAATATTGATAATTTGTGTAAAATCATAATGAATGATTTGGAAAGAATTAGGATGAAAAATTCCATATTTGAAAATATAAAAATATTTTTTATCGAAATGAACTAATTATTAACTAGATTTGAAATCTAATAATTTTTAAATAAAATAAGTTGGACTGAGAATGGGTTTTAATATAACCAGAATTTCCAATATATGAATTGGAGTGGGTTTGAATGGAAATCATCTTCGGAATATTTCGATATTGAATTTCGTGATTATACGGATATTACTATGGAAATTTGGAAGATATATTTATATCATTGTTTCCAATACGATATTTATTGGTTTCAGAATTTGATATTGAATACAAGCCGATATAATTTCTATTCAGATCCTTGTATTCAGATCTTTATTAACACTATTCTTAAACCCAGTTGAGAAAGGAATAAATCTTTTAATTAAGATTTAGAGTAGTTTTCCAATTAATATTTAATTGGAATTGAATGGAAGAATTGGATTTTTGGGTTTATCGTGAACGATGTTTTAAATAACACTTGTTCTTTAACCCGATTTGCAGTGAAATGTGATTTGTAATATATAAATCTTTTATTAAGATTTAATGGAAATTTCCAAAATAAAGTTTTCCAATTTAATAAAATGAATTGAAATGGAACGGAATTCGATTTGGTAATAATCGAAGTGAGCTTCTGTGGAGGAAGACTGTTAATATATATGGAATTTAAAAGGCTTTGTCATTATTCTATTTATATTATTAGTCAGATGCGGAAATTGATATCAATTATATATTGATCTGTTTTTCCGTGGAAATTCCATAATTAGTGGAATGTGATTTTGGGTTTATCGTGAACTATGTTTTGAATGACATTGGTTCTTTAACCCAGTTAAAGACAGGATTTCATGTCTAACATTGTATTTCGAACTGTATGGTTGATCTCTATTAAATATATATCTGTTTGGTGGTGGAGAATTTATTTTCTTGCTTAACACCCTTCTCTAAGACGTACGAGCTTAGAGGTTATATATCGGCATAAATCAATAGTACGGTGTAGATTGTCGATGCGACATGTTTGTGTTTCCAAAGTTAAATAATCATTAATATTGATTTTTAGGAAGAATAAAACTAGGTGGAGTTTTAATGAATATTTAATTAGATTGAAATGTGATAATTTAAATTTTCAAATTTGGGAAATAATCGAGAATGGAGTATCACCAGTTTTACTCCGAGCAATAGTCAAATCTTTAATTAGATTTGAACGTGAAATGGTAATTAAATTTTACCGATAACACCATGGTGTTAGATATGGAGTATTACCAGTTTTGCTCCATGAGATGAATAGGTTGGGATTGGGAAATATAACAAATGACTACTTCGATAAGGTGCGCAAATCTCGACTAGTTTGGATAAACCTTAATTTGTTTTGAATTGATATCCAAAGGAAGATTAAAGAATAAATTTAAAAATTTATCTTTGATAAAATTAATGAGAACCTTTCCTAATGATGTGAGTATTTAAATAAAAGAATATTCTGGATTGGAATGAAGCATATGTTTTGTTTTTATAGCACTTGTTTATAAAATACGCGAGTTATTCGGAAAGGCCGGGTTTATACCCATTCTGAATAACTGATTCGACGATAAGTCGACGATGAAGACGATGGTTGAAGACTGGAGGTCTTCACATCATTTGGTTGATTACTGATGTCTTGATTGGGTAGTACACCCAAGACAAGGTAGTAAGTGGTGATCGTCCAGACGTACTTGGAGATCTATCAGATATGCGAGGACCTCTCTCCTGTATTGGATATATGGGACGAGGAATAAGGTGCCTCTGGTTTCGTTCAGACCCAGAACGAACTACTAGTTGGATGTGTGTTTGACATTGGATTTTATTCTGTGATTATTGATCTCTATTACATATATATCTGTTTGGTGGCGGGGAATTTATTGTCTTGCTTAACACTCTTCTCTGAGACGTACGTGCTCAAAGGTTATATATCGATAGACATCAGTTGCATGGCGTGAATTGTTAGTGTGGCATATAGAGATGCAGTGATTTAGGCTTCTATTGAAAAGCAGAGTCTTGTGGTTAATGATCAAAGCACGACCTTAAAGGGCATAGCTTTGTTTATAGTGTTAATTCGCGAGCGTCACACCATGGTGTGAACCAGAAACGGGAGAGGACTGTAGGGAGAACATGCGTTTCTTTCTAGCTAGGAGTGGTGTCATGGTATGGAGCCCAGACATTTTTACTTATGTGGATGATGGAAAGCAAGGTACCTCGGATATATCGGTCAATACGGGACCGACCCTGAAGATTCAAGGTGCAGTTGCGGCTGATCCCGAGGCTCGGGCTAGAGAGTCTCGAATTCGACAAGGACAATCCCTTGCCTTGGTTCATGATGGAAATCCAACTTCCAATACGTGACATTTCGGTTTTAATTGTAGAGCCAAGTATGGCGACATAGTGAGATGGGGCACTATGCCGTCTATGATTAATGCATTTATATTTGAAGTTGTTTTATACACTTTACACTTATAATAGTATCAAATGATTTTGTTTTAAACGTACCAAGCATGTTTGGCTAATATAAGAGAAACTCTATCCTCCGGCTTGCGTTGCATTATTTGATGGGATCTGAGTCTTATAATAGCTTCATTTTTCTCTTTAGCATTGTGCTTTTATTTTTATTCACTGGTATTCATGGGGGATAAACCCGATCCGTGTTATACGACGTGGTCCCATGATTTACCTAACTTTAAAATCAAGCTAATAACTGTTTAATTCTCACACCAGTCACATGACTGACCTGGAGTTTATTATTTTAACCTAAACTCTAGGTTCCCTTATTTTCCACATGGGCAGCTAGTAGTTGGGTTTTGCAAATTATTATTTTCACAGGATCCTAGATTTATAACTAGAACTATATTCGGAAAGCTCTATATCCGTGTATCTCTTTCAGTTGTGTTATGTATTATTTTTCCGCTGCTATGTATTTAAATGTAATTTAAATATCTGATATTTTCCAGTGTGTAATATATATTCATACTCAGTTATATTCTTGTACTCTGATGTAAATTGTTTGTAATAAGCAATGAAATATTTTTCTGTTTGTGTTCTAATTTGTCGTGTCCTCAACTCAATCCGAGCTTTCCCATAAGGGCGAGTTTGGGTCGCTTCAGTTGGTATCAGAGCTTTGGTTTACAGAGCTCGAGAACAAGACACATTAGAACCAAACGAAAGAATTCACCAGAGATTGGATAAGTAATATCCAATAAGAATGGCTCGTTGGAGATGGGATCAGTATTATCCTAGAATGAGTGTGAAGAGTGTTATTTTTAAAAATAAAATCAAAAACAAAAAAAAAATTTGAAAATTTAAACCATATTATACGTATTTGAATATTTTATTTTAAATTAATTTTGAACAATCGAGTATATGCAGATTTTGCATATACGCCTAGCTAGCGTGTATACGAAGTCTCAAACAGACTGGGTAGATATAGAATCGCACACTAGTCGCTTGGAGATGACTTTGATGATACTGGTGATTGACATGTCAACATCAGTAGTTTATGTTCGAGTAATGAAATTGGGATACCAATATGTTTCTAATTGACTGGTGTGAGAACCAAAATATAGTTAGAATATATTTTTATGATTTGGCATCAAAAATATATTATTGTGTATATATATTAAAGATATATGATTGAAAATTTAATCAACTAATTGATTGTTGGTTGTGTTGTTTGATTGTTAGTTTAACTAATAAAAATATTGGAATGATAACTAATAAAACCAATAAGAGAATGAATGGTAAATTTAGCCAAACTGAATTGATATTGAACTGAATTGAAAATTGATTAAAATTGCATATATGTGCATGTATATACATTGAATAGGTCATAGCAGGGAAGCTAAGCAGAGGATTAAAATTGTTTGTCCGACAAATAGGTACATGCTTACTAATTTATTGGGTTTGGATGATTTTATGAGCCGATTGGCTTTTTCTTTTGGATTGATGAGGACCCTGCATGGCTAGTTGTGGTTTTAAAGGTCTCCCCGTAAAAAAGGAGGTTATGGCTAAATTTTTCGAAAATTTAGGGTGTTAGCCAAATTTTTGAAAAATAAGAAATTCTTAGAAACTGAAATGTTGTAGAATGAACGCCAGAAAGAAAGCTGAGTTGGTTGGTTAAACAACTTTAAGCTCCGTTCCTTTTCGAGGACGAAAAGATTTTAAGTGGGGGAGATTGTAACAACCCGGATTTTCAGAACCAATTTAAAACTTTTATTTTAGCAATTTTAATGAATTTTGAATATTTAAAATGATTTATTTTAAATAATAACGACTAAAAATTAATTTAAATTGATGTCCGAAAGAATAAATTTATTTTAATTATATAACGAGCCTGAAATGGAGCGATAATTTGAAAATTCGATTTCAAATTTCAAATGAATGTACAGGATTCAAAATAAATCGAATTTCAGTAAAACCAAAAATATTTGAATCTGTTTAAAAATATATTTCTAACGAATGTGAATAATCCAGATTTCATAATGGTAATTAAAAGTTATGTCCAATTGAAAATTCAGAATAGTCGCTATGGAATTTAATATAATAAATAGCCCTTAAAAAATAGCCATTTTGCAAATGACCTCCGCTTTTGACAAAACCACTTTTGTTGAATCTGGAATGTGAAATTATTGCTAGATTCCAATTCTTATAATTTTTGGAATTGATATGGGAGCGTGGAAAAAGAAAACGTATTGGGCAATTTCATTTCAAATTTAATCGACTGGAAAATGAGCATTTTACAAACGGTCTCCAAATTCGACGAAATTAGTTTTGCCTAGGGCCGTATCGTCAAAAAATAGCTAGATTTATTTTCCTGGAATTTTGGAGTTAGTATGTGGCCCCGGTAAATTAAAATTTACGTTTAAATTAAATATACATTGATTTACATTTTAATTTAAATGAAAACTGATCAAAACAGCCGAATTGGCTTACGAAACATATTCCATTGTGTTCGGAATGGGTGTATTTAGCTTAGAGCGACACTTATTGGATTTGAATTGGAGATCAGATCAATAAACAAGTAATTTTGGAAATTAGAAAAATAAAAGAAATAAAAATATATAAATACCAACCCTTGGTCAAATCTTTATCTCCTAAAGCCGTGGTCAACAGAAGAAACGCGCCTCCAACCCTTTCAAAACCGACGAACGGAATTTCCCAAATTATTTCCGATTTTTCTAACCAAACCGTTTAACGTTTTTAAAATTTTGCAAAGGGAAAATTGTTAAGCTCTTCATGAGCTACCAATCCATACGAAGTTGATTGTCTCTGGAGTTGGAATGGAGTCAGATTTTGGGCTCAAAGCCCTGGAATTCGAGCGGATTTCTGGTGAGGGAGAGGAGCTCGAGCTCGACCAATTTCTGGCCAAGGGGAGGCGCTGGCATGGAGGTCGAGGGGAAGGGCTCCAATTCAGCTCTGGAGGCGCCAATGTCGAGCAACAGCGAGCCCTAGTAGGTGTAGATTGTCGATATTGATTGGGACGATATATTTTACACATCTTTATATACACTCATTTGACAGATATTGATTGGGACGATATATTTTACACATCGCACAATGGCACAAATAAAATCTGTGTATGTTGATTGAAACTCCACACGTGTATTGGGATGATATTTGACATACACTAATCCAAATTGTTTAGATGTATGTCAATCGATGGGTTGACAGACTGTTGTAAGCATTAATTATTTATATTTAACGCTTATGCAGTTGTGTAACGCATTCTAAATGATGGTTGACTGTGTTTGATTATTGTTGTGTACATATGTGTATGAAATCCATATAAATAAAATTATATGGTAATTGACTGTGTCTGATTCCAATTCGGAAAGAACGAATATTTTAAAATGAAGAATAATGAATATTTTAAAATAACTAATATTTTAAAATAACATTCAGTAATGGATCGAAATATGATTTTGATGTCCAATTTGGGATGGACACAAAAATATTGAAATATATGAAGCCGTGTTGATTAAATATGCGCCATTTTGATGCGAACGGTATTTATATCGATTTTATTCATTTTTATAATGAATATCGAAAAGGAAATTATTTCAAAATCGAAAATTTTGAAAATATAATCATTTAAATAATATAATGATAAGGAGTATTCAATTTTGATTTAAAATTGAAAATGAAGTTTGAATCGTTTTAAAACGAATTTATGAACGACTTATAAAATACGTTTTAAATGGAAGTCGACGAAGTATATATTATATATATAATATAAAGGCCTGAATAGAACGCGCCATGCCATGGCTGTTCGCGAATTTCGATCATTGACTGTGAATTGATATTACGGGAGATTCGACCGTCGGATTCTCCTAAAACCAAAACTGTTGGGTTCATATCAGAAAGATCTTTCCAACGAATATAAGAGGTTTGAAATCTAAGAGTTGGATTTGGAACTATGTCCAAATCAAATATGGAAAAGGTTATTGTAAGTGCAGTTCGATGACCATTTATAGAAATCAACTGAAAGGGCCTTAATAAAATTATTAAAAATATTGATAATTTGAGTAAAATAATAATAAATGATTTGGAAAGAACTGGGATGCATATTTGAAAAGATAAAAATATATTTTATTGAAATGAACTGGTTATTAACTAGATTTGAAATCCAATAATTTTTAAATAAAATAAATTGGATTGAGAATTGATTTTAATATAACCAGAATTTCCAATATATGAATTGGAGTGGATTTGAATGGAAATCATCTTCGGAATATTTCGATATTGGATTTCGTGATTATACGGATATTGTTATGGAAATTTGGAAGATATATTTATATCGTTATTTCTAATACGATATTTGTTGGTTTAGAATTTGATATTGAATATAAGCCGATATAATTTCTATTCAAAGCCTTGTATTTAATATCAAATGGGATTCTGGGTTTGTCGTGAATGGTGTCTTTATTAACACTGTTCTTAAACTCAGTTGAGAAAAGAATAAATCTTTTAATTAATATTTAGAGAATTTTTCAGATTAATTAATATTTAGTTGGAATTGAATGAACGAATTAGATTTTTGGGTTTATCGTGACCAGTGTTTTAAATAACACTTGTTCTTTAACCCGATTTGCAGTGAAATGTGATTTGTAATATATAAATCTTTTATTAAGATTTAATGGAAATTTCCAAAGTAAAGTTTTCTAATTTAATAAAATGAATTGGAATGGAACGGAATTCGATTTGGTAATAATCGAAGTGAGCTTCTGTGGAGGAAGACTGTAAATATATATGTAATTTAAAAGGCTTTGTCGTTATTCCATTTATATTATTAGTTGGATATGGAAATTGATATCAATTATATATTGATCTATTTTTTCGTGAAAATTCCATAATTAATGGAATGTGATTTTGGGTTTATCGTGAACTACGTTTTAAATGACATTGGTTCTTTAACCCAGTTAAAGACAGGATTTCATGTCTAATATTGTATTTCGAACTGTATGGTTGATCTCTATTAAATATATATCTGTTTGGTGGCGGAGAATTTATTCTTTTGCTTAACACTCTTCTTAAGATGTACGAGCTTAGAGGTTATATTCGGCAGACATCAATAGTAGGTGTAGATTGTCGATGCGGTATGTTTGTGTTTCCAAGGTTAAATAATCATTAATATTGATTTTTGGGAAGATTAAAACTAAGTGGAGTTTTAATGTATCTTTAATTAGATTGAAATGTGATAATTTAAATTATCAAATTTGGGAAATGATCGAGAATGGAATATCACCAGTTTTACTCCGGGCGATAGTCAAATCTTTAATTAGATTTTAACGTGAAATGGTAATTAAATTTTACTGGTGACACCTTGGTGTTAGATATGGAGTATTACCGGTTTTATTCCATAGGATGAATAGGTTGGGATTGGGAAATATAACAAATGATTACTTCGGTAAGGTGCGCTAATCCCGACTAGTTTTGATAAATCTTAATTTGGTTTGAATTAATATCCAAAGGAAGATTTAAAGAATAAACTTAATTTATCTTTGATAAAATTAATGGGAACCTTTCCCTAATGATGTGAATATTTAAATAAAAGAGTATTCTAGATTGGAATGAAGCGTATGTTGTTTTTTTATTGCACTTGTTTATAAAATACATGAGTTATTCAGAAAGGCCGGGTTTATACCCATTCTGAACAACTGGTTCGCCGATAAGTCGACGATGAAGACGATGGTTGAAGACTTGAGGTCTTCACATCATTTGGATGATTACCGATGTCTTGATAGGGTGGTACACCCAAGACAAGGTAATAAGTGGTGATCGTCCAAACGTACTTGGAGATCGACCGGATATGCGAGGGCCTCTCTCTTGTATTAGACATATGGGACGAGGAATAAGGTGCCTTCGGTTTTGTTCAGACCCAGAAAGAACTATTAAATGCATGTGTATATGACATTGGATATTATTCTGTGATGATTTATCTCTATTAAATATATATCTGTTTGGTGGTAGAGAATTTATTATCTTGCTTAACACCCTTCTCTGAGACATACGTGCTCAGAGGTTATATATCGATAGACATTAGTTGCATGGCGTGAATTGTCAGTGTGGAAAACAGAGATGCCGTGATCAAGGCTTCTGTAGAAAAAGCAGACTCATGTGGTTGATAATCAAAGCATGGCCTTAAAGGGAACTTCTATGTGTATAGCGTTAATTCACGAGCATCACTGTAATACCCCACCTCCGTTAAGGTCACTCACAAAGGGAATGCCTTAACTTTGACGGAGCGTTTTAGTAGACATAACAGAAATTTACAAGACGGATAAAGTAGTACTTGAAAAATTTATAACTTTATTACAACAGAAACAGAAATAAGTTTGGTTACATCTTCTCAAATCACAATATCAGAATTCAAGTACAAAATATCGGTCTTGTACAAAATCCTTCAGAATGCGTAGTTTTTAAAGTCATAATCCCCAATGTAAACTTCCATGGAAAAATAGAGCCAAAGCCAAGCAATAATTCAAACAGAGAGAATTTGAATCAAGCTCCTATGTTTCCACCCTGAAAGCCTGTGGGCGGGGAGGGGGAGGGGGGAACGGAAAGAAAAGAGGCGAAACAAACTAGGTCAGACATAAGTCTAGTGAGTCCAGTGACTTTCAACATATAAACAGATAATAGTATCATGACATGTAAATAAAACTGGATGAGAGATAACCGTAACAGGAATAGCAGGTTAACAGAATGATATAGACTAAGTTAAGCTTTTTACTTAGTCCTCACTTCTCTGCACAAATACTAGTATAACAGGATTAGGTGTTACCCTAATGTCTAAACTGAAACAGAAACGGAAACAGAATAATCTATGCAGAAACAGAATGCTAGTAATGGGCCTTTACCACTCTAACAGACAGAAGGTACAGAAGCAAAATACAAATATTGGGCCTTTACCACCCAACTAATGGGCCTTTACCCCAACAGACAGAAGGTACGGAAACAGAATCAGAAACGTAATCTGAGACGGAAACATAATAATCCTTACGGAAACAGAATGTTAGAATTAGGTGTACACTAGTAATGGGCCTTTACCACCCCAACAGACGGTACCACGCAGAAACAAACAGGTGTTGCCACCCAACAGAAACAGACGGTACCAACATAAACAGACATAACTAAGCGTACCCAAAGTCCTACCCCCAAGCGATCGGCTCCCTAATACATAAATACCTTGTGTCGGCCCCACAGTAAGGTGTATCACTCCCTAAAGTGGCAACCTATTTGCACAGACCTATTTATAGATGTCATGGTGTCTTACATCCTCAGAGCAGACCGGATCCATGCACGCACATGACCTGGTTGGAATGCACCATCAACACCCCTCGCCATTATCAGAATGACCCGCTTATAATTAGTTTAGTAAGCGTGCCCGGACCCCTACATATTATGGGGTCAAAGATCTGATACCAGAAAGGGTTACTGACTAATATGGGTCCCAAACAATAGATGACACAAGTATTTCCCCTCCTAACCTTGTGTCCCCAGACTAACAGATTTCAGATTAACTTGTTTACAAGTTTCATACATACAGAGCTCAGATTTACTAGTTCACAGATCAGATAATCAAGTTAACAAATTTTCAGACTAACGGATCAGATATACAGATTAACGAGTTCTCAGACTAACGGATCAGATGTACAGAATAACAAACTTAAAGATTGTTTTACCTAACTTTGTATTGGGCCTACAGATTTACGAAACAGGTTTATTAGATTCATCAGACCAATTGTTTTAACCCTATCCACCCAACACGTTTTAGGTATCATATTTATCCTAGATTTGCATTAATTAATTATTAATGCACGGACCTCTCACATTAGGTCGGTAGCTTGTGGCCGCTGGATATGCCGGGCGGTTCCGGGCAGACTTCTGCCACAAGCCAGACCTAACCTCGTGTCTAAGTATATTTTAGTTATGCCTACGACCTCTCACATTAGACTGACAGTTTGCGGTCGCTGGTTAAGCCGGTTGGTTCCGAGCAGGCTTCTACCGCAAACGGAGTCTAACCTCATGTCATAGCCACTTTACAGAAAATATCAGACTAATTATGTCTATTTAGCAGATTTAACTTCTTTACAAGTTACGGCAGATTATCTGAAGTTCTACTAACATGTTTTGCTCAATTTTAGATCGAGCCTCCAATTTATAATTATTCAGCTTTCAACAGATTTAGCAATTCAACAAATTTAGTGTAACGACCCGTATTTTCTGGCCGATTATTTAAATTATTTTATTTATTTAAAATGTCAGTTTGAATTTAAATAATCGAATTTAATTGTTTTGAGTATTTAGTTAATAAAATAATATTTTAATTTCAAAATATTTGGAAATTGTTGAATTCGCTGCATAACGTGAATTGGAAAAATATAAAGGGTTAATATGGTTTATATTGAAAATATGTTGACGATATCGTTTAGTTAACGACCGTTGAATGTTTGATTTATAATTTAATTATAAAATGAGCTGCAGCGGCGCGGAAGTTCGTAATTTGGTGTTTTGAACTTTAAACTGCTGTACAGGGCTCAAAATAAGTCGGATTTTCTCGAAACAAGAAACGTCAGGACCAGTTAGACAATATTTTTCTAATGAAAGAGAAAAATTGAGTTTTCGTGTTGTAGATATTATTTTATGGCCAAATCAAGTTTTAAAATAGTCGTCGTGGAATTCCTTTATAATTTTTATCGTTATTTATATTAAAATAAAGGGGTTTTAAAATATTTTGAATATCGATTTGGCTTGGAATTCAACCCAGGATATTATATTTTGGTACTATATGTAATTCTGGTCGTATATAGCCAATTTCAATATTTTATTAATATTATATTGAAGTATTTTAAAATTGGTTTATTTTATTTGAATTGAGCAGTTATAAAAGGGACTTTATTCAAATGACCTTAGTTTTCGACGTAACAAATTTTATTGAGACCGCAACAACAAATTATTGCTAGATTTCAGTTTACGCATCAATCAGGGTTATTTTGTTAGCGTGGCAAATTAAAATGCAAATAAAAACGACCAAATTGGACGTGAACGAGCGCTGTTCGAGCAAACGGACTCGGAATTCGACGAAACAAGATTCGTTAGGACCTTATCGTCAAATTATACTATGAAATCCATTTGCATCTCGAACGGGGTTTGTATGTGAACACGGGAGCGAATAAACAATGTTCAAAATAGCGATAGACACGAAATAAAAATCGTCGGTCGTTGTCAAACGTCACGTCAAGTTAAAATATAATAAAATTCCCTTATATAAACCCTCCCACATCACATTTTCCAACCCAAGAATAAATATCCTTCCACATTTTGCAAAATAGTCCTTAATCACAAAATCATTTATTCCGCTAGATCCGTGAAGAAATTGCTAGTGGGTTCTGAAGTAAAAGGTAGATCGGGACAAGGGCTACCTACAACCAAAAGTTGGGGAGGTTTCATGCCCGATGGTGGCCGGAAATCGCGAGGAACAGTGGAAATCCATTTTCGTTTTTACTGGTTTTGGGGGTGATTGGGTTGACAATCGATGGTGGACTCAAAGGTGATGTTGTAGAGGAGAGACAGGGCTATGTTTTTGGCATTGGTCGGAGGTGCTGATACGGCCTGTGGTCGACGGTGGAGGAGGTTGATCGGGGATGACAGTTTGGGGGTTTTCTTTGTAGTTGCGACACTAAATCCTCAAATTGACGGCGGTGGAAGGCTTATGGGCGTCGGGTCTCTGAAGGGGGATGACGACATGAGGGAGGCCGAGCTATTGCGGCGGTGGCGAGGCATACAGTGGTTCGTGGCGGTCGGATTTTGGGTTTAAACGGAGATCAGTTTATGGTGGATTCTGACGGCCTGGAGGGTTGCCGGAGGTCAGTGTCACTGGTGAAGGGGGCTCACGGTGGCGCGGTTCTAGGGAGGTGGTCGGGGCGTGTTCAACTGTGCTGGAGGGAGGCGTGGAAAAAGGTAGAAGGTTGTGAGTTGGTAACTTTGAGGATGAACGAAGCAGTAATCGGGTTTGGAGAGGAAGCATCAGATGAAAACGCATGACGCGGAGAATGGGTGTGCTGACGTGGAACCAATCAGGATCCGTTGGGAACGTGGTGATGAGCACTACGCGTACAAACTGGTTGGGTTAGAAATAGAGACAGTTGGAATTTCATGTGATTTTAAACGTCCGTTTAAAATTATATGAAACAAACGCTAAAACCATCGACTGAAAAATAACTGGTGAGTTAATTCTCACACTTTTCTGGACTGCCATGATGTGATAAATCCATATAAAAATACAAATTAGTTGATTGGCTGCTTTGGTTGCTTATGGTTGATATAATGGTTGTTGTTGATTATATTATCATCATCAATTTATTTATTTAAATTACATATTATCGTGAAATGTTATAACAGTCTGTGATGCAGGGAAGAATAGGTTGGAGGAATCCGACCGGATTCCTCAAAATATTTTATATGTTGTTTACACATGAACTGATTAAACCCCAAATTTGACATCAAAACCTGTTGAATGTTAATGGTTGAATGATTGTTGATCGTGTTGTGATTTTTAATCGATCGACAGTATTGATTAAGTAATTGGCAGTGATGGTGTAAAATCCATCGTTTATGGCGTCGTTTTGCCATTAGGCAAACTGACGAAGATTTTAGTTATAAATTTATTTTATAACTAAAAAGGAAATATTAAGTGGTTTTACACAAGTTAATTAAAATAGGAATTTATAAAAATATATTTATATTTATAATCTTGGTTTATCAAAGAATTTGTTTAAAAAGTTTTATATAATGAATTATAATGTCATTAATGATCAAAAAAGTAGAAACTGATATATTGATTAGTAAAATTGAATCAGTGTTCTATGAAATAATTAAATGATATTTTTAAATTAATTAAGTTATTAATTAATTTAAAAAGGGAAACTGTGAATGAAACTCAGTTAATGGTTAACTGGTGTTAACGGTCGACAAAAGCGACTGTTTTAACCAAAGTTGATGATTAGAATGATTTGATTTAAAATTAATCAAATCAATAGTTCTTCAATATTCATTTAACTTAATGAATATTGTTAGAAGTTAGTTAATCGTTGATTAACTATGATTTAAAAATAATTATCAAGTTAATTTGGTTAATAAAGTTAATTATTATTTAATGATATTTTAAAAAAGGATTAATTATTTTATTTCTAGTTTATAATGGGATTAACTACAATTAAAGTGGTTAATGCGAAAGTAAATTATCATTTTAAATAATGATAATAGAAGTGATTATTTTTAATGGAGAATTAAATTGAAAAGTGATCAAATGGAAATAAGTTTGACTGAAGTATAATAAGAGTTATAATAGGATTTTCATTCGGATTTACAAACAAAGTTGTGAAAGGTGACTCATAAGTAATGCGAGGATTCCAATAAGAATTTATTTAATTAAAGTAAAGTGGGTATGGTTAAGTTTTTGACTCAAAAGGGGTTGGTAAATATCTACTTAATAAATTAAGTAAAGAGATACTAAGGGAATTACAAATGGAAGAAATGGGTGATAAAACCATATTTGATTCCAATGGTAAATAAGATTTTGTCGAGTCGTTTACTTAATTAAGGAATGAGAATTAGAATGTAAAGTGGGTTTTCAAATGAAATGAAATGATTTATAAAAATCAAAATGAATAGAAGTGGGAATGGAATATTAGGGTTTTGAGTTGTAAACTTTTATTGTCTGAAGATATGAACGTTGTCCGTCAAGGTCTGAGAGGTAATTAAAATACCCCAACTTGAACGGCTTCATTATTATCAAAAGATAATATTGGTTTAAAAGGATATAGGAGGTTGGAAATGTCTTGTCGATGAAATATTACAAACATTAATTTGTAAGGATTTAGAAATAAAATTAAACCCTTTGGGTTTAAAATAAGGGATGTATTATTTGGGTCAGACGTGAAATATGATTTTACTTATATAATGTAATTAAAAGTATAACTCTATTTCAAATGGTAATAGAAATGTAAAGGGGATTATGGAACTATAACGATATTTGCAAAGATAAGAAGATATAGAAAAATGGTCTGAAAATAGAAACGATGTTTTCCCAAGATAAAGAGAAAAAAAAGTTGGTTTATGTAATATATAAGAATATTTCCGAATAAAGGAAATAAAAGGTGGAATTGGGTAAATACGTTATTCTAAAGAGAATATCGATCAATGGTGTAATAACCCGAAAATCTGAACCAGTTTAAATTTTTTATTTTGGCAATTATAGCGAAGTTTGAACATTTAAAATGGATTATTTTTAAAAAAATATCGACGAGAAATTTATTTTGAATAGAATTCGACGTATATATTATATACGTCGTCGTTAGAATATAAATAATTATATATAATTATAAAAGGAATTGAAAATGGCGCGGTAGTTCGATAATTCGATTTCAAACTTCAATTGAATGTACCGGGTGCAAAACAATCCGGATTTTAGTGAAACCAAAAACATTAGGATCTAATTGATGATATCTTTCTAACGAATCCGAAAAATCAAAATTTCATAACGGGAATCAAAAGATATGTCCAGTTGAAAATTCTGAATAGTTGCTATGGAATTCAGGCCCTTAAAAATAAACATTTTGCAAACGACCTCGATTTCGACGAAATCACTTTTGTTGGATCCAGGATGTCAAATTATTGCTAGGTTTCAAATTTCATAATTTTTCGAATTAATATGTGAGCGTGGCAAAGGAAAACGCGTTTGACCAGTTTTAGTTGATTTTAATCGACTGGAAAATGGCCATTTTTCAAACGGTCTCAGAATTCGACGAAACTAGTTTTGTTAGGACTGCATCGTCAATACGAAGCTAGAAAATATTTTTATAGAATTTTTAGAGTTCGTATGTGACCCCAGTAAATTGAAATGCGCGTTTAAATTCAATATATAGAGTTATATGTTGATTTTGACGAAAACTGATCGAAACGATCGAATCAGCCTACGATACATATCCCATTGTGTTCGGAATGGGGGTAAAACGCTATGGGCGACAGGCGGTGGGCCTCGTTTTGAGGTCGAAAATAAAGGTTGCTTTTTGGCGAAAAATAAAATAATTAAATAATAAAAAAAAAGTAAAACCCTTATCTCTATACCCTGCCCCCCCCCCCCCCCCCCCGTTCGATTCAAGCAGAGAGAAAAAAAAGAGAGGACCGCTCTCTTCAAATCGACACCATCGCCTCCGCCGCCCATTCCCCTCCGACCGCAGCTCCGCCTCGAGCCCTCCCCTCTTCCCCAGTCGCGAACTCCGACACCCACGAGCCCCCCCAAGCCCTAATTATGGTCGAATCGCCGCCTCCATCCCAATGGTCCAACGCCGACGCCAACTGGACCCTCCGCCTCAGATCGAACTCCCGCCGTGCGCCCCAACCTCCGACAACTCTCCTCCCTCCTTGAACGTACACTGTAAGTTTTAGTTATATTTTATTATTTGTTTATTTTAATTTATTCAATGTAATTATTTTAAAATTAAAGATCAGTTTTTATATGGAGTAGCATGAGAAAATTTAGACCTTTTATTATGAGTATAGGAATAAGAATACGGTTTTTATGTGTTAAGATCTGAAATAAAATGCGGGTTTTTACATGGAAAATCTCATGATGAAGATTTGATTTTTAGAAAAAATATAATTTTTATATCATAGGAAAGATAAAGATATGATTTTTATATTTTTGAAGTATTAAAAATATGATCTTTACTATGTAGAAATTGAAAAATATGAATTTTTTTTATGTAGAGAATTAAAAATATAATTTTTACATGATAGGAATATTAGAAATATCATCTTTATATGTGTAGAAAAATAAAAATGTGATTTTTATAATGATATATTTGAAAAGGCGAAATCTTTATATTTGAAAAGGCGAAATCTTTATATAGAGAATAGCGAGGTAAAAATATAATTTTTATCTGTATAGTAGCAATGTAAAAATAGAAATTTTATCCATATAGCATGATTATAAAAATAGGATTTTTATATACATAGCAAAGTAAAAATTCGATTTTTATATATTGAATAGCATAGTAAAAATTCGATTTTTATATATTGAATAGCGAAGTAAAAATTCGATTTTTATATATTGAATAGCGAAGTAAAAATTCGATTTTTATATATTGAATAGCGAATTAAAAATTCGATTTTTACATATGTAGAGAATACGGGAAAAGAAGGGGATAAAAAGGCGAGAACGTTGAAGATTTCTATCAATGAAGTGTCGTGAAGTTGGATAACTATCGGTGAGAACTTCTCACTCTTCAATTTCTTTTTCTAGTTATATATATATACTAGGATGTAGACGGTGTTTAGTAGCACCCGACACCCGTCATCCACAGACCATGGATGGCTTGTTTGTTTAATTGTTTGGTTGTGTAGTTGGTTAGACTATTTGGTTTGAATTGAATTGTTTGGTGAAATGAAATTGATTTGATTGATGTGTGAATGGCGTGGGCCTTCACTAGATCGGGGATAAGGCTAGGCCTCGTCCCGTTTCTAGTATCGTGCCGTTATGCCGCCGAAATTTTCTAAAATATGTTAGAAAAATAAAAATATCATTTTTATTGTGTAAATGAACTGAATAGAAATTCATGTGCTGAAATAAAATATTTTATCGTTAAAAATATAATTTTTAACGTGGAAGTGAATAAAATAAAATATTCATTTGCAAACCGGACGGTTTGTTTATGTACACCTATTTGAAGGACGTTGATTGGGACGATAAATTTTACACATCGCCCAACTGCACAAATAAAATCTGTGTTTGTTGATTTGAAACCCCACACGGGTGTTGGGATGAAATTTGAAGTTCACTCATCCTGATTTATTAAATATGTCGATCGATTGATTGACAGGCTGTTATAAGCGTTAGATATCTATATTTGATGCTTATACAGTGTAGTGCACTTTGGATGATGGTTGATTATTTATCATTGCTATTATATTCATGTGTTGAATGGAATCCATATAATTAACATTATATGGTGATTGATTGGGCCTCATTCCAATTTGAAAAATAAAGAATATTATAAAATAAAGGTTCATGTGTTGACTGTACTCATCCGTTGAGATTAGTCATGTGTTAAACGAAATATTTTAATAATAAAATTTACATCTTTATCAATATAAAATAAAGGTTCATGTGTTGACTGTACTCATCCGTTGAGATTAGTCATGTGTTGAACGAAATAATTTAATAATAAAATTTACATCTTTATCATAGATGAAATCAGAAATTAACTGGAAGATAGATAAGATGAGTGGTCTCCTGGATATTGATCTGATGTTGGTTTCGGCCTTCGGGGTTAATATTTAGGGAATCGTTCTCTTACTAATTTACGGTTGGAGTCTGATTTGATATCAAACGATAGATACCCTAATTTTTATAAAATATATTAAATAACAAAAATAGTCACACGTGGACAGTACTCATTCGTTGAGATTAGTCGTGTGCTGACAAAAATAAATATTCATTTGTTGAATAGAATATTTGAAAATAGAAATATATGAAGCCGTGTTGATTAGATTGATGCCATTTTGACGTGAACGATATTTATATCGATTTTATTCATTTTAAAGTGAATATTGAAAAGTGATTTCGAAAATCGAATATTTTGAAATGAAATTTGAATTGAATTGAATAGAAAACCAAATTTGATTTGAATTAAATAGAAAACCGATTGCGAAATGAATTGAATATAAAACGATTTTGAAACGAATTGAATATAAAACGATTTCGAAACGAATTGAATATGAAACGATTTCGAAATGAATTGAATATGAAACGATTTCGAAATGAATTGAATATGAAGCCATTTCGAAATGAATTGAATATGAAGTGATTTCGAAATGAATTGAATATGAAGCGATTTCGAAATGAATTGAATATAAAACGATTTCGAAATGAATTCAATATATAACGAATTTGAATTGAATTGAAAACGAATTCGAATTGAATTGAAAACGAATTGAATTGAATTCAAATTGAATGGAACTTTGAATTGAATAGAAATGAATTTTAAAACGAATTTATAAGGAAAAATTCAATTTTGATTTGAATTGAAATGGAAGTTGAAATTGCTTTTGAAACGAATTTAAAACTATTTATATAATTCGTTTTAAATAGAAATCGACGAAATATATATTATATAATGGCCTGAATAGAACGCGCCGCGCCGCGGCAGTTCGTGAATTTCGACCATTTATTTCAAACGGACATTACGGGAGATCCGACCGTCGGATTCTCCTAAAACCGGAACCGTTGGGTTCGTATCGAAAAGAGCTTTCTAACGAATATTAGAAATTTAAAATCTAACGGTTGGATTTGGAGATACGTCCAAATCAAATTTGAAAAAGGTCGTTGTAAGTGCAGTTCGATGGCCGTTGATGGAAATTGACTGTACGGGCCTTGATAAAATTATTAAAAATAGTAAAGATTTGTGTAAAATCATAAGAAATGATTTGGGAAAAATTAGGATGAAAAACTCCATATTTGAAAAGATAAAAATAGATTTTTATCGAAATGAACTAGTTTTGAACTAAAATTAAAACCCATTTATTTTTAAATAAATAAATTGGATTTGAAATGGGTTTTAAATAGAATTGATTTGTGGGTTTATCGTGAAGGGTGTTATAAATAACACTTGTTCTTTAACCCGATAATAAATAGAATGTGATTTGGGTTTATCGTGAACTGAGTTTTAAAAGACATTAGTTCTTTAACCCGGTAAAAGGAGTTTTAATGAATCTACAATTAGATTGAAGTGTGAATTGATAATCTAAATTATCAAATATAGAAAATGAGCGAGAATGGAGTATCACCAGTTTTGCTCCAAAGCGATAGTTAAATCTTTAATTAGATTTGAACGTGAAATGGTAATTAATTTTACCGATAACACCGTGGTGTTAGATATGGAGTATTACCAGTTTTGCTTCATGGGATGAATAGGTTGGGATTGGGAAATAAAATAAATAATTACTTCGGTGTGGTTCGCTAATCCCAACTAGTTTGGAAAACCATAATCTGGTTTGAAATGACATCCAAAGGAAGATTAAAGGATAAATTTTAAAGAATTTATCTTGGATAAAATTAATGGGAACCTTTCCCTAAGAATGTGAAATTTAGAAACTAGCTGTAGGTTAGTTAAGAAGAATGGTTTCCTGGGTATTGATCTGATGTTGGTTTCGGCCTTCGGGGGTTAATATTTGGGAAATTGTTCTCTTGCTAATTTGCAGTTAGTGACTGCTGAATTGGAATGAGGCGTATGTTGTGTTTGTGTAACATTTGTTTTTAATATACGCGGGTTGTTCGGAAAGGCCGGGTTTATACCCATTCTGAATAACCGATTCGACGATAAGTCGAAGATGATGACGGTGGTCGAAGACCGGAAGTCTTCACATCGTTTGGATAATTACTGATGATCCTGGTTGGGCTGTACACCCAAGAGGATGGAAATAGTTGGTGGTCGTCCAGACGTACTTGGAGATCGATGGATATGCGAGGAAAGTGCCTCCGGTTTCGTTCAGACCCAGAACGAACTTGTAAATGGATTGTGTGTCCGACATTGGATTTTATTCTGTGTTGATTGTTTTCTGTTAAATATATATCTGTTTGGCGGCGGAGAATTTATTCTTTTGCTTAACGCCCTTCTCTGAGACGTATGAGCTTAGAGGTTATATATCGATAGATATCAATCGCATGGCATGAATTGCCTGTGTGGCACGCTGAGTTGCATAGATCAAGGCTTCTATTGAAAAGCAAAGTCTTGTGGTTGATGATCAAAGCACGACCTTCGTGGCGTAGCTTTGTGTATAACGTGAATTCGCGAGCCTCACACCTCGGTATGAGTTAAAAACGGGATAAGGACTGCGGGGAGAGCACGACGTTTCTTTCTAGCTTTGGTGGTATCAGTGACTTACCAGCCCTGACATTTATATACTTTTCACCTTTGTGGTTGTTGGATGAGGCGCCTCGATTTTAGGTCTGTAAGGACCAGGAAACGTGTGTTCAGGCATAACTATTCCTCTAACGTAAGTGAGGACCGGCCCTGAAGATCCAAGGGTTACCCAGAGTGCGTAGCCCTGGGACATTTGCTAGAGTGTCTCGAAAGCGGAGAGGAGCTTGCCCCTTGCCTCGACTCATGACGGAATCCAATTTCCAATACGTGATATTGCGGTTTTAATTGTTGAACTAGTATGGCGACATAGTAGATGGTAGTTATGCCGCCTATGATTGATATTTATGATTGAAATTGTTTTGACACTATACACCTATAATAGTATCAAATAATGTGTTTTAAACGTATCAAGCATGCTTTGGCTGTTATAAGGGAAAACCCTATCCTCCGGCTTGCGTTGCATTGTGTGATGGGACCTGGGTCTTATTACAGCTTCATTTTTCTTTATTTAGCATTGTGCTGTTTGTTCTATGCACTGGTATTCTTGGGAGGAAACCAGTTCCGTGTTATACGGCGTGGTCCCTTGATTTACCTATCTTTAAAACCAATATTAATAACTGTTTTAGTTCTCACACCAGTCACATGACTGACCTGGAGTTTATTGTTTTAACCTAAACTCTTGGTGCCCCTATTTTCCGCACGGGCAGCTAGTAGTTACAGTTTTGCAGATTTATATTCACAGGATCCTGGTTTACAGCTGGAATGATATCCGGAAAGCTCTATATCTGTATATCACCTTCAGTTGTGCTTTGTATTATTTTCCGCTGATATGTAATTTATTGTAATCTCTGATATTTATCGAATGTAATTTATTAATTTATATTCTGTATATTCTTGTATTCTGATGGAATTGTTGTAATAGCAATGAAATGTTCTTCTGTTTGTGTTCTGATTTGTCCTGTTCTCAAAACGATCAGGGGTTTCGAACGGTCTAGATCGGCTTAACGACTGATTCGGATCGAGCGAAATTCCCGACCGTCACATTTGGTATCGGAGCTTTGGTTTACAGAGCTCGAGAACAAGACACATTAGAACCATACGAAAGAATTCATCAGATATTGGATTAGTAATATCCAATTAGAATGACTCGTTAGAGATAGGATCAGTAGTATCCTAGAACAAGTGTGAAGAGTATATTTTTCAAATGAAACCAATTTTTGTTTTGAAAATTTAAATCAATTCTACGTATTTGAATATTTATTTATTTTGGAATTTGGACAATCCGCTATATAAAGATTTTGCATATACGCGTCATAAACGTATATTCGAAGTTTTAATATACCGGATAGATATAGAACTGCACTCTAGTAGCCCGGAGATGTTCTGATGGTGGTTCGAAACATCATCAGCATTTATTTTCGAGTGACGAAAGTGTGATATCTATATATTTCCATTAGACTGGTGTGAGAACCAAAACTTATATAGATGGATTTATTTGTTGAGATTTGGCATCAAAAATGTGATTTTTGACTATATATCAAAGTTATGAATTTGAAACTCTAATTCACTAATTGATTGATGATTGTGTTGTTTGATTATTGTTGCCTAATTGAATTTTGAACCATTATGCCTAATTGAACCAAATATTGAATATTATTAAAATTGGTCGCATTTGCTAGCATATATATGTATATCCATTGAACAGGTCATAGCAAGGAGGCTAGAGCAGAGAATAAAATTTGTTTGCCCGACAAATAGGTACATGTTTACTACATAATTTACTGTTTTGTTTGGGTGATGATGATTTTATGAGCCGATTGGCTTTTTCTTTTTCTTTTTGAGATCAGAAGGCCTATATGGCAATTTCGGGATTTTCCCGTGGCTCCCGGTGCAGGGGAGGTTATGGCGAAATTTTTCGAATATTTAGGGTGTTAGCCAAATTTTTGAAAATTTGAAAATTCTCAGAAACTGAAAAGTTGGAGAATGGAAGCCAGATCGAACGTAGAATTGATTGATCAAACCACTTTCGACTTCATTCGTTTTCGGGGACGAAAAGTTTTAAGTGGGGGAGATTGTAATAACCCGAAAATCTGAACCAGTTTAAAATTTTCATTTTGGCAATTATAGCGAAGTTTGAACATTTAAAATGAATTATTTAAAAAAAAATCGACGAGAAATTTATTTTGAATAGAATTCGACGTATATATTATATACGTCGTCGTTAGAATATAAATAATTATATATAATTATAAAAGGAATTGAAAATGGCACGGTAGTTCGATAATTCGATTTCAAACTTCAATTGAATGTACCGGGTGCAAAACAATCCGGATTTTAGTGAAACCAAGAACATTAGGATCTAATTGATGATATCTTTCTAACGAATCCGAAAAATCAAAATTTCATAACGGGAATCAAAAGATATGTCCAGTTGAAAATTCTGAATAGTCGCTATGGAATTCAGGCCCTTAAAAATAGACATTTTGCAAACGACCTCGGATTTCGACGAAATCACTTTTGTTGGATCCGGGATGTCAAATTATTGCTAGGTTTCAAATTTCATAATTTTTCGAATTAATATGTGAGTGTGGCAAAGGAAAACGCGTTTGACCAGTTTTAGTTGATTTTAATCGACTGGAAAATGGCCATTTTTCAAACGGTCTCAGAATTCGATGAAACTAGTTTTATTAGGACTGCGTCGTCAATACGAAGCTAGAAAATATTTTTATATAATTTTTAGAGTTCGTATGTGACCCCAGTAAATTGAAATGCGCGTTTAAATTCAATATATAGAGTTATATGTTGATTTTGACGAAAACTGATCGAAACAATCGAATCAGCCTACGATACATATCCCATTGTGTTCGGAATGGGGGTAAAACGCTATGGGCAACAGGCAGTGGGCCTCGTTTTGAGGTTGAAAATAAAGGTTGCTTTTTGGCGAAAAATAAAATAATTAAATAATAAATAAAAAGTAAAACCCTTATCACTATACCCTGCCCCCCCCCCCCGTTTGATTCAAGCAGAGAAAAAAAAAGAGGACCGCTCTCTTCAAATCGACACCATCGCCTCCGCCCACCGTCCCTGACATCGCCGCCCATTCCCCTCCGACCGCAGCTCCGCCTCGAGTCCTCCCCTCTTCCCCAGTCGCGAACTCCGGCACCCACGAGCCCCCCCAAGCCCTAATTATGGTCGAATCGCCGCCTCCATCCCAATGGTCCAACGCCGACGCCAACTGGACCCTTCGCCTCAGATCGGACTCCCTCCGTGCGCCCCAACCTCCGACAACTCTCCTACCTCCTTGAACGTACACTGTAAGTTTTAGTTATATTTTATTATTTGTTTATTTTAATTTATTCAATGTAATTATTTTAAAATTAAAGATCAGTTTTTATATGGAGTAGCATGAGAAAATTTAGAACTTTTATTATGAGTATAGGAATAAGAATACGGTTTTTATGTGTTAAGATCTGAAATAAATTGCGGGTTTTTATATGGAAAATCTCATGATGAAGATTTGATTTTTAGAAAAAATATAATTTTTATATCATAAGAAAGATAAAGATATGATTTTTATATTTTTAAAGTATTAAAAATATGATCTTTACTATGTAGAAAGTGGAAAAATATGAATTTTGTTTATGTAGAGAATTAAAAATATAATTTTTACATGATAGGAATATTAGAAATATCATCTTTATATGTGTAGAAAAATAAAAATGTGATTTTTATAATGATATATTTGAAAAGGCGGAATCTTTATATTTGAAAAGGCGAAATCTTTACATGATAGGAATATTAGGAATATCAAAATTGAAAAAGGTCGCTATAAGTGCAGTTCGATGGCCATTGATGGAAATCGACTATACGGGCCTTGATAAAATTATTAAAAATAGTAATAATTTGTGTAAAATCATAAGAAATGATTTAGAAAGAATTGGGATGAAAAACTCCATATTTGAAAAGATAAAAATAGATTTTTATCGAAATGAACTAGTTTTGAACTAGAATTATAATTCTATTTATTTTTAAATATATAAATTGAATTTGAAATGGTTTTGAAAATAACCAAAATTTCCAATGATTGCATTGGAATGGATTTGAATCGAAATTGTCTTCGGAATATTTCGATGTTGGATTTCATGATTATACAAATGTTGTTATGGAAATTTGAAAGATATATATATATATATCGTTATTTCCAATGCGATATTTGTTAGTCGTAGAATTTGATATTGAATATAAGCCGGTATATTTTCTATTCAGAGCCTTGTATTGAATATCAAAGGTGATTTGGGTTTGTCGTGAATGGTGTCTTCACTAACACTGTTCTTGAACCCAGTTGAGAAAAGATTAAATCTTTTTGTTTAGATTTAACGAAGTGTACCAATTAAATAATATTTAATTGGAATTGAATCGATATTGATTTTTGGGTTTATCGTGAACAGTGTTTTAAATAACACTCGTTCTTTAACCCGATAATTAATGAATGTGATTTTGGGTTTATCGTGAACTGTGTTTTAAATGACACTGATTCTTTAACCCAGTTAACGATTAAAACTAAGTGGAGTTTTAATGAATCTTTAATTAGATTGAAATGATCGAAAATGGAGTATCACCAGTTTTGCTCCAGGCGATAGTTAAATCTTTAGTTAGATTTGGACGTGAAATGGTAATTGAATTTACCGATAACACCGTGGTGTTAGATGTGAAGTATAACCAGTTTTACTTCATGGGAGGAATAGGTTGGGATTGGGAAATTAAAACAAATGATTACTTCGGTAAAGTTCGTTCATCCCGACTAGTTTGAATTGAGATTCAAAAATAGAATAAAGAATAAATTCAAGGAATTTATCTTGGATAAAATTAATGGGAACCTTTCCCTATGAATGTGAAATTTAGAAACTAACTGTCGGTTAGCCAAGCAGAATGGTTTTCTGAATACTGATCTGATGTTGGTTTCGGCCTTCGGGGTTAATATTTAGGGAATTATTCTCTTGATTAATTTACGGTTAGTGACTAATGAATTGGAATGAGGCGTATGTTGTGTTTGTGTAACACTTATTTAAAATATACGCGAGTTATTCGGAAAGACCGGGTTTATCCCATTCTGAATAACGGATACGACGATATGTCGAAGATGAAGACGGTGGTTGAAGACCGGAAGTCTTCACATCGTTTGGATAATTACCGACGATCCTGATTGGGCTGTACACCCGAGAGGATGGAAATAGTTGGTGGTCGTCCAGACGTACTTGGAGATGGATGGATATGCGAGGAAAGTGCCTCCGGTTTCGTTCAGACCCAGAACGGACTTGTAAATGGACTGTGTGTCTGACATTGGATTTTAGTCCGTGTGATTGATCTCTATTAAATATATATCTGTTTGGCGGCGGAGAATTTATTCTCTTGCTTAACGCCCTTCTCTGAGACGTACGAGCTCAGGGGTTATATATTGATGGATATCAATCGCATGGAGTGAATTGCCTGTGTGGCATGCTAAGATGCAAATGATCAAGGCTTCTGTTGAAAAGCAAAGTCTTGTGGTTGATGATCGAAGCACGGCCTTTGTGGCGTAGCTTTGTGTAACGTTGATTCGCGAGTATCACACCCGGTATGAATCAAAAACGGGAGACGGACCTCAGGGAGGACATGCGTTTCTTTTTAGTTATGAGTGGCGTCAATGCTTGAACTGGCTGACGAGTTTGACTCATGTGGATATTGCTTATTATTACTTGCTGAAAAGCGAGGCGCCTCGTGATATCGGTTTCGGCCGATGCTTCTGGTTGGCTGACGGGCCAGGCTTACGCCCCAAAGGGCGGGGAAACGTAGTGTTCAGGCATAATAATCCACATCGGTGGACCGGCCCTGACGATCCAAGGGGCAGTTGCGGCTGTTCCTGAGGGGCGGACTAGAGCGTCTCGAATCGGTGAGGATCTTGCCCCTAGCCTCGGTTCATACCATAAATGATAACCCAATTTCCAAATACGTGACATTTGCGATTTTATTTGTAGAGCCTAGTATGGCGACATAGTGGGATGGGGCACTCATGCCGCCTATGATTGATACTTATGATTTGAAGTTGTTTTATACACTATGCACTTATAATAGTATCAAACGATTTGTTTTAAACGTATCAAGCATTCTTTGGCTGTTATAAGGGAAAACCCTATCCTCGGTTGCGTTGCATTGTGTGATGGGACCTGGGTCTTATAACAGCTTCATTTTTCTTTATTTAGCATTGCGCTGTTTGTTTTATGCACTGGTATTCTTGGGAGGAAACCCGTTCCGTGTTATACGGCGTGGTCCCTTGATTTACCTAATGATTTAAAATAAATATTAATAACTGTTTTAGTTCTTTCACCAGTCACATGACTGGCCTGGAGTTTATTGTTTTAACCTAAACTCTGGGTGCCCTTATTTTGACACGGGCAGCTAGTAGTTTTGGTTTTGCAGATTTATATTCACAGGATCCTGGTTTACAGCTGGAACGATATCCGGAAAGCTTTGTATCCGTATATCTACTTCTAGTTGTGTATTGTATTATTTTCCGCTGCGATGTATTTAAATGTAATTTAAATCTCTGATATTTCTGTGTAATAATATTCATTTATACTCTGTATATTCTTGTAATCTGATGCATTGTTGTAATATACAATGAAATGTTCTTCTATATGCGTTCTGTTGTGGCTTGTTCTCGAACTATCCGTCGCTTTCCTTTACGGGGAAGTAACGGGTTTTCACAGTTGGTATCAAAGCTGGTTATTGAATGTGATAGGGGGTTCTCGCTTGGCTATTTGGTGGCGAGCAGGAGACTCTTACCCCTACACATCCCAATAGGAAGATTGGGTTGGTTGTTGCAGTCGAGAGGCTGGCCGTAAAATCAGTTCTGAGGTATCACTGTATGTCACGGTGGGAGGTTAGCCCACTGCCTAATGGTTGCAAAGCCTAGGGCCGTTACAGATGATGACGGTGGTCGAAGACCGGAAGTCTTCACATCGTTTGGATAATTACTGATGATCCTGATTGGGCTGTACACCCAAGAGGATGGAAATAGTTGGTGGTCATCCAGACGTACTTGGAGATCGATGGATATGCGAGGAAAGTGCCTCCGGTTTCGTTCAGACCCAGAACGAACTTGTAAATGGATTGTGTGTCCGACATTGGATTTTATTCTGTGTTGATTGATTTTTGTTAAATATATATCTGTTTGGTGGCGGAGAATTTATTCTTTTGCTTAACGCCCTTCTCCGAGACGTATGAGCTTAGAGGTTATATATCGATAGATATCAATCGCATGGCATGAATTGCCTGTGTGGCACGCTGAGTTGCATAGATCAAGGCTTCTGGTGAAAAGCAAAGTCTTGTGGTTGATGATCAAAGCACGACCTTCGTGGCGTAGCTTTGTGTATAACGTGAATTCGCGAGCCTCACACCTCGGTATGAGTTAAAAACGGGATAAGGATTGCGGGGAGAGCATGACGTTTCTTTCTAGCTTTGGTGGTGTTAGTGACTTACCAGCCCTGACATTTATATACTTTTCACCTTTGTGGTTGTTGGATGGGGAGCCTCGATTTTAGGTCTGTAAGGACCGGGAAACGTGTGTTCAGGCATAACTAATCCTCTAACGTAAGTGAGGACCGACCCTGAAGATCCAAGGGTTGCCTAGAGTGCGTAGCCCTGGGACATTTGCTAGAGTGTCTCGAAAGCGGAGAGGAGCTTGCCCCTTGCCTCGACTCATGACGGAATCCAATTTCCAATACGTGATATTGCGGTTTTAATTTTAGAACTAGTATGGCGACATAGTAGATGGTAGCTATGCCGCCTATGATTGATATTTATGATTGAAATTGTTTTGACACTATACACCTATAATAGTATCAAATAATGTGTTTTAAACGTATCAAGCATGCTTTGGCTGTTATAAGGGAAAACCCTATCCTTCGGCTTGCGTTGCATTGTGTGATGGGACCTGGGTCTTATAACAGCTTAATTTTTCTTTATTTAGTATTGCGTTGTTTGTTCTATGCACTGGTATTCTTGGGAGGAAACCCGTTCCGTGTTATACGGCGTGGTCCCTTGATTTACCTAACTTTAAAACCAATATTAATAACTGTTTTAGTTCTCACACCAGTCACATGACTGACCTGGAGTTTATTGTTTTAACCTAAACTCTGGGTGCCCCTATTTTCCGCACGGGCAGCTAGTAGTTTCGGTTTTGCAGATTTATATTCACAGGATTCTGGTTTACAGCTGGAATGATATCCGGAAAGCTCTATATCCGTATATCACCTTCAGTTGTGCTTTGTATTATTTTCCGCTGCTATGTAATTTATTGTAATCTCTGATATTTATCGAATGTAATTTATTCATTTATATTCTGTATATTCTTGTATTCTGATGGAATTGTTGTAATAGCAATGAAATGTTCTTCTGTTTTTGTTCTGATTTGTCCTGTTCTCAAAACGATCAGGGGTTTCGAACGGTCTAGATCGGTTTAACGACCGATTCGGATCGAGCAAAATTCCTGGCCGTCCCATATGGGGTTTTTCAAAGTAACGAAAACAGAAGGATTTGGTTGAAATAGGATTTATGGAATCGATTATAAGAATCGACAAATGGTTTAATGAAGTATTTTTTATATAAATGACCTGAACTACCAATGTACTTAACATCACTGTTAAGATTTGATAGTTAAACAACCGACTATCAAATGAAATATTCTATCTACCTTTTTACGAGTTGTTTTCGAAGAGATCGGGATGGGAACTAGACCCAAAACCACTTCGAATGAACTGTACGTTCGTGACTAATTGGCAGGCGAGGAAGATGGAGCATTGAAGATCGTATATCTTCATAAATGGAAGAACCACCCACAATCTCTGAGTCGACGCAGAGATATACTGGGGTTCCATTATGGTTGAAATATACGGGTTGCAAGGACTTCTCGCTACTGATCCTTGGGGTGATTCCTATATAGGATGCGGTAGGAGAGTGCCTTCGGTTCATCCTGTTCCTGGATGACTTGCATGGATGAGTGTCTGACAAAGTATTTCTGGACGGTCACATATATTGATTTCTTCAACCGTACCAAGAGTGGAAGCGGAGAAGGAAACTTCTTTTAGCTAACACGTAATGTATTGTTGTAGACGTCAATTAGTGATTTTGATGGATCTGACGATGTGGCTTTCAAAGTGATGTGCTGATCTAAAAAGGAAGAAATCCTAGCCTCAAGCCTCATCAACCGGGAAATGATAAAAATTGGGCAAGCAGCATGGCTATGTGGGTCGCACCCATTAGGGTGTATAATCACCTATCTAGAGAAATTCCTTTTGCTTCTTTAATCTATCGATTATGTCCCTTTTCTGGAAACGGTGGTTTGAGCCCAACCGTTGGTGATATACATTCGATACACTCAAGCGAAATGAGTGGTCGGTCATGTGTGGGCCGGGTTGCAAGACGTTATTGTTGAACCCAGTGTATTCGCCTCTAGAGATACATTATCGGCAAGTGGTCCCATACCTTTTCATAATCGGAATCCAATTTCCAATAAGCACCCGTGGTTTTTGATTGTGAACTATATATGTAGAGCGTGAGATGCAAGCGTTCTGCTAGATTGTTATTTATTTGTGTTTTGATAGACACTAGTATAATATCAGAATAAGATATGATTTCAAAGATGGTTTGGGTTATAGTAAGGTGAAAACCGTCCGTGTTTATGTGTGGACTGGTCTTACTATTATCCTTTTATTTCAAAAGGAAATCCAAAGTTAAACAAGTTGTCGTGTTATGAATTTATCACTGAAAGTATTCCAGACTGACCCAGTGAATTTTGTTTTAAATCAAATGTGCTCGGGTCAGACCGAGTATATTTACAGGTTAAGTTCCGCTCGGAGTTCCAAGAGCTGGAAGCAGGAGGCTTCACCGTTAGTTATTCAAAGTTATTTCTGATGTGTCTGATATATGATGTACTCTGATGCTTGGTATGTATATATATACAGTTTCCTTATTAAAGGTATTTGATGTATTAAATTTATTCGTTTCACTGTGAGATTCTGATGTGTTCTTCTTCCTTCTTCTATTCTAACATTTCTTTCTTTCTTCTCATCCTCTAACTTCTTTCTATTAACAGTCAGGGGTTCGATACTTGGGTTTTTGGCAAGTGATATGGGTTTGTGTATTATTGTTGAAAAGCGTCGGGGTTTCAAGGGCCGTTACATTTAGCAGATATCAATTTTAGAAAATTAGGCAATTCAACCGATTCAGAAGATTAGACAATTCAACAGATTTAGAAGATTAGGCAATTCAACAGATTTAGCAGATAACAGATTAGGCAATTCAGCAGGTTTAACGTATTAAATATTTCTTAAAGTTCTATTTACATATCATGCCTAAATTTACATGCCAAAATCATGGTCATAATTCATAATACAACATATGCCCCAAATTTTAATTAAACTTTGCACAGTACAAAATATTCTCTAAAAAGGCCCAAACAATATGAATTATGCCAAATTATAGCCTATGACGCCAAATATCCTAAAATCCATATTTGGGCGCATTCACATTAATAGTTAACCTATTTTAATATAGATCTTTACGCCTAAGTCACATATATCTTTTTTTTTTCTCTTTTCAAGTCATAGATCGTGATATAAAATATGCCCCAAAATCTAGATCTTAAATTTTAATCATGTATTAAGTCCTCAAAATCAGATCTTGCATTATAATATGCATTATATTCGAAATCCCAAGTCATATGCTATCATATAATAATTCTTCTTCCAAATCACAGTCTTTTATACATAGTATGCACTAATTCTAGATCTTAATTTACAACCTATGTTCTTTTCTCAAATCAGTCACAGATCAGTCATGTCCAATTATGCAATATTCATTATTTGTCCCCAAATTAGCGTTCATGCATTAATCTCTTATGAGATTTGGCGCAGGCTCGTAGTAGCCTGGCTATAGAACAGAAAGAAAGAAAAAGGAGATACAGAATAGTCACAGAAAAATAGATTTGACAGATAAGAATATACATAACCCCAGATTCAGATTTATAACCATGCCAAGATCATAATAAAAGTTTATATCTGAAAATAACTATACTCACAAAAAGGGAAGGATTCTTGTATTCTAGAATCTGTGTTCTGACACTGAATAGCGCTCCTTTGACATAGACTAGTTGTTCTTTTAATCCTATTCAGTTTGGAAGAAGATGCACTAGTTCTAGTTTTGATTCTAGCAAAGTAGCGATGCCATTTCTTTTTTTAATTAGAATAGAGGCAGAGTATAGGCAGAATGAAATTATGTGGAGAGAAAGCTGGGTTTGAGGGTGTTTAAATAGGTTAGAGCTCATGAATCTGGTCAGAAAGGCGTCCAGGTGCAGAAAAATGGATCTGTCTACAGATCTTGAAAAGGGGAGGGGGGGAGGTCGACCCTAGTGTTGACCTGGGCCCTAGGCGGGGATTTTCCCGCCCAGCCCGGGTGTCTGTTTTTGAATTTCGAATCAGAATTTTGAATTTTCGGGCTGGTTTTTACTGAAACTTCTGAAGGCTATATCTTCTTCATATTAAGTCCGATTTACGCAAACTTGGAGTCTATTGCAGGCAGAATTTTGAGACGAACGCAATGGCGCCACCTGTTTCCCTTAATTATTTTGTTACAATTTAGTTATTCTCTGATTTGTTATTCTTATGTCCACAGAAAATACGGGGTGTTACATTCTCCCCTCCTTAAAGGATTTCGTCTACGAAATCTTCAAGTAAGGAAGAATGTGTCCTACCATCCAATCGCCCATCTACTCAACCATCATCCATAAGCATCCATTGTCCTTAGAAAACTTCTAATGTTGTATGAACATATGCAAAAGTGTGCATATATGTTCCTTATCTAATGCAAAAATTAGGGGGTCTATTGATTCAGTTGACCTCCTCAATGCGAATTTTGTCAGTGCCATGAGTCCAGCATGTATGCGACTTTCCTATTTGATACATATCATTTCTATATGAGTGCACAACCGTTCATTCATATGCAACATCCATGTGTTGAGTCAACCAATTTGCATCCATAAAAATTTTAAAAGTTCACACACATCCATATGCAGTATGAGAGTGTTTTTGAGCCGATGTAGTACCTAATGTGTGTATATGAATCCACGAGGAACCACTTGCATCCACTTGCAACCATCAAACATAACATGTCTCAAACACATGTTTACGCCCATTAATTTCTACCAAAAGGTCGAAGATTTGGTCGATAGAATATAGCCGAGTGATAGAAGCAAGTACAATTAAAAAAAAGCTTTGTTCCTATCAGACATCGGTTTAAGAGAATAACCCCCTAAGTATAAACCCCGAAGACCGAAATCAACATCAGATTGATACTCAGAGAATCACTCCCATTAAACAAATGCCCAACTGGAAATCTACTTCACGCTTCAAGTAAAAACCCTATCCTTTCCAGAAATATTAAGATACTTACAAACTACTGGTACAGATCAGATTATCAAATGATTTTTAGGAAACTAAGCATGATAAAACCCCACCATATCTTACAAAAACCAGAATGTATGCGTCATAGTCAACTTAAAGCCCAACACAGATACCCTCAAACCCCAACTTATCACAAACAGATGAGTCATAACCCTTATGGGTTTGAGTCTACAGCGGGATCAGAAACAAGACTAGTATTAAAGTGCAGAGTTTTAATTACATAATCAAAATGCCAAAATCAGAAAGAGTTTGAACTCCACAATCAGATAAGGAAATGAAATCTTCTACATAAATTTTCTTATTTCTTTCCTATCCACCAGCCTCGCGAGCATTCGCCTACCCTCCGGAAGTGGGTCCTGCCCTCTGCCCTTGTCCTCGTTTCTTTGGGTAGTCCCTAGTGAAGTGCCTCATCTCCCCATAGTTGAAGCAAGTGCCTTTCCTTTTTCTGCAATCCTTATTCAGATGGGCCGAGCTTCCACAAGTAAAGCACTTCTTCTCCTTCTTATCTTCAGACTTCTCATCCTTCTTTTGTGTTTCCTTTTTAGGCCCCGACTTCTTGTTCTGTGGTCCTTCAAGCTTTTCTTCTTTCTTCTCACTTTTGGTTTCCTCTTCATGCATCAATGCCATGTCAACTAATTTCTCAAAGGTAGCCCCCATAGGAATGTGGGACATTTCCAATCCGTGTAGCGGTTCGTTCAAACCTTTAGCAAACCTTAGTGCCTTATTATGCGGTGTATTTACCAAATCTAAGCTGAATCTCGCCAACTGATTAAACTTGTTGATGTACTCTCTCACTGATAAATTCCCCTGCTTCAACGCCAAGAACCTCTCTACGTATAGACTCTCTTCCGCTCGTGAGAGAAATTTCATGTCCAACCTATGACTGAAATCCATCCATCTCTCTACCGGACGCTCTCCATTTGTGACCTCCCACCAAAAAGAAGCGTTGTCCTTAAGCAACCATACTGCCAACTGTATCTTCTACCTATCGTCCACTTCAAAGATAACGAACAAATCCTTAGTTTCTTTGAGCCAGTTCCTTGCCTCCACAAAGGATTCGGTTCCAATAAAGTTCTTCCCACCCATGGCTCGAAAGTCTCTACATATCTTCGGGAAAGTATTCAGGCGCAGAGGAGGAGAAATCGCTGCAGCTGGGGGAGGAGGGACGTCTGCTGGGTCCGCATCATTAGCCCTAGCTTCTAGGTACCTCCTGAACTAGCCAGGTATCGGTACGCCCTCCGAAAGGTTAAGATCCCCAGACATGCTGAAACGAAAGAAAAGGAAAGATTCAAAACAAAGGATAGGAAGATATGCATATGGCTTTGGGGATAAGCTTTTCAAAATAAACTCTACTTTTGAAAATACTTCCTTTTTAAAACCTTTTTTGAAAATAGTTTTAAAAAACTTTTATCAAATCTGGTAACCTTCAGCTCTGATACCAAGTGTAACACCCCACCTCCGTTAAGGTCACTCACAAAGGGAATGCCTTAACTTTGATGGAGCGTTTTAGTAGACAGAACAGAAATTTACAAGACCGATAAAGTAGTACTTGAAAATTTTATAACTTTATTACAACAAAAAAAGAAATAAGTTTGGTTACATCTTTTCAAATCACAATATCAGAATTCAAGTACAAAATATCGGTCTTGTACAAAAGCCTTCAGAATGCATAGTTTTTAAAGTCATAATCCCCAACGTAAACTGCCATGGAAAAATAGAGCCAAAGCCAAGCAATACTTCAAGCAGAGAGAATCTGAATCAAGCTCCTATATTTCCACCCTAAAAAACCTGGGGGGGGGGGGACGGATTAAAAAGAGGCGAAACAAACTAGGTCAGACATAAGTCTGGTGAGTCTAGTGACTTTCAGCATATAAATAGATAATAGTATCATGACATGTAAATAAAACTGGATGAGAGATAACCGTAATAGGAATAGCAGGTTAACAGAATGATATATACTAAGCTAATCTTTTTTACTTAGTCCTCACTTCTCTGCACTAATACTAGTATAACAGGATTAGGTGTTACCCTAATGTCTAAACTGAAATAGAAACGGAAACAGAATAATCTCTACAGATACAGAATGCTAGTAATGGGCCTTTACCACCCTAACAGACCAGAACCTATAGAAGCAAAATACGAATAATGGACCTTTACCACCCAACTAATGGGCCTTTACCATCCCAACAGATAGATGGTACGGAAACAGAATCAGAAACGGAATCTGAGACGGAAACATAATAATCCTTACGAAAACATAATGTTAGAATTAGGTGTACACTAGTAATGTGCCTTTACCAGCCCAATAGATGGCACCACGCAGAAACAGACAGGTGTTGTCACCCAACAAAAACAGACGGTACCAACAGAAACAGACAGAACTAAGTGTACCCTAAGTCCTTCCCCAAGCGATCGGCTCCCTAATACATAAATATCCCGTGTCGGCCCCACAGTAGGGTGTCACTCCCTAAAGTGGCAACCTATTGCCACATATGTATTTACAGATGTCACGGTGTCTTACATCCTCAGAGCAGACCGGATTCATGCACGCACATGACCCGGTTGGAAAGCACCATCAACACCCCTCGACATTATCAGAATGAACCGCTTATAATTAGTTCAGTAAGCGTACCCAGACCCCTACATCGTGTGGGGTCAAAGTTTTGATACCAGAAAGGGTTACTAACTAATATGGGTCCCAAACAACAGATGACACAAGTATTTCCCCTCCTAACCTTGTGTCCCCAGACTAACAGATTTCAGATTAACTTGTTTACAAGTTTCATACATACAGAGCTCAGATTTACTAGTTCACGGATCAGACAATCAAGTTAACAAGTTTTCAAACTAACGGATCAGATATACAGATTAACGAGTTCTCAGACTAATGGATCTGATGTACAGATTAACAAGCTTACAGATTGTTTTACCTAACTTTATATTGGGCCAACAGATTTACGAAACGGGTTTATTAGATTCATCAGACCAATTGTTTTAACCCAATCCAACCAACACATTTTAGGTATCATATTTATCTTAGATTTGCATTAATTATTAATGCACAGACCTCTCACATTAGGTCTGTAGCTTGTAGCCGCTTGATATGCCGGGCGGTTCCGGGCAGACTTTTGCCACAAGCCAGACCTAACCTCGTGTCTAAGCATATTTTAGTTATGCTTATGACCTCTCACATTAGACTGACAGTTTGTGGTTGCTGGTTAAGCCAGTTGGTTCCGGGTAGGCTTCTACCGCAAATGGAGTCCAACCTCGTGTCATAGCCACTTTACAGAAAATATCAGACTAATTATGTCTATTTAGCAGATTTAACTTCTTTACAAGTTATGGCAGATTATCCAAAGTTCTATTAACATGTTTTGCTCAATTTTAGATCGAGCCTCCAATTTATGATTATTTAGCTTTCAAAAGATTTAGCAGATAACAATTTTACCAGATTAGGAAATTCAGCAGATTAGGCAATTCAACAGATTAAGCAGATAACAGATTTAGCAGACTAGGCAATTCAACAGATTTAGCAGATAACATATTAGCAGATTAGGCAATTCAGCAGATTTAACGGATTAAATATTTCTTAAAGTTCTATTTACATATCTTGCCTAAATTTACATGCCTAAATCATGGTCATAATTCATAATACGACATACGCCCCAAATTTTAATTAAACTTCACAGTACAGAATATTCTCTAAAAAGTCCCAAACAATATGAATTATGCCAAATTATAGCCTATGATGCCAAATATCTTAAAATCCATATTTAGGCGCATTCACATTAATATTTAACCTATTTTAATATAGATCTTTACGCCTAAGTCACATATATCTTTTTTTTCTCTTTTCAAGTCAAAGATCGCAATATAAAATATGCCCCAAAATCTAGATCTTAAATTTTAATCATGTATTAAGTCCTCAAAATCAGATCTTGCATTATAATATGCATTATATTCGAAATCCCAAGTCATATGCTATTATATAATAATTCTTCTTCCAAATCACAGTCTTTTATACATAGTATGCACTGATTCTAGATCTTAATTTACAACCTATGTTCTTTTCTCAAATCAGTCACAGATCAGTCATGTCCAATTATGCAATATTCATTATTTGTACCCAAACTAGCGTTCATGTATTAATCTCTTATGAGATTTGGCACAGGCTCGTAGTAGCCTGGCTATAGAACAGAAAGAAAGAAAAAGGAGATACAGAATAGTCACAGAAAAACAGATTTGACAGATAAGAATATACATAACCCCAGATTCAGATTATTATCATGCCAAGATCATAATAAAAGTTTATATCTGAAATAACTGTACTCACAAAAAGGGAAGGATTCTTGTATTCTGGAATCTGTGTTCTGACACTGAATAGCGCTCCTTTGATGTAGACTAATTGTTCTTTTAATCCTATTCAGTTTGGAAGAAGATGCACTAGTTCTAGTTTTGTTTCTAGCAGAGTAGCGACGCCATTTTTATTTTTAATTAGAATAGTGGCAGAGTATAGGCATAATGAAATTGTGTGGAGAGAAAGCTGGGTTTGGGGGTGTTTAAATAGGTTAGAGCTCATGAATCCGGTTAGAAAGGCGTTCAGGTGCAGAAAAATGGATCTATCTACAGATCTGGAAAAGGAGGGGGGAGGTCGACCCTAATGCCGACCTGTTTACCCAGGTCAACCCTAGTGTCGACCTGGGCCCTGGGCAGGAATTTTCCCACCCAGCCCGGGAATTTCGAATCTGAATTTTGAATTTTCGGGCTGGTTTTTACTGAAACTTCTGAAGCCATATCTTCTTCATATGGAGTCCGATTTACGCAAACTTGGACTCTATTCCAAGCAGAATTTCGAGACGAACGCAATGGCGCAACACGTTTCCCTTAATTATTTTGTTACAATTTAATTATTCTCTGATTTTTTATTCTTATGTCCACAGAAAATACAGGGTCTTACAGTCACACCTCGGTATGAACCAGAAACGAGAGAGGACTGCAGGGAGAACATGCATTTTTTCTAGCTGGGAGTGGTGTCATGGTATGGAGCTCAGACATTTTTACTTATGTGGATGATGGAAAGCGAGGTACCTCAGATATATCGGTCGCTACGAGGGCGATGGATGCTATGATCGACATACTGACCAGATTTTAAGCCCCAAGAATTACTAATCCTCAAACGTAAGAGAGGACCAGCCCTGAAGATCTAAGGTGTAGTTGCTGCTGATCCTGAGGCTTGGGCTAGAGAGTCTCGAATTCAGTAAGGACGTTTCCTTACCTTGGTTCATGATGGAAATCCAACTTCCAATACGTGACATTTCGGTTTTATTTGTAGAGCCTAGTATGGCGACATAGTGAGATGGGGCACTATGCCGTCTATGATTGATACATTTATATTTGAAGTTGTTTTATACACTTTACACTTATAATAGTATCATATGATTTTGTTTTAAATGTACCAAGCATGTTTGGCTATTATAAGGGAAAACTCTATCCTCCGGCTTGCATTGCATTGTGTGATGGGACCCGAGTCTTATAATAGCTTCAATTTTCTCTTTAGCATTGCACTGTTATTTTTATGGATGATTTTCCTGACTTTAAAATCAAGCTAATAACTGTTTAATTCTCACACCAGTCACATGACTGACCTGGAGTTTATTGTTTTATTCTAAACTATGGGTGCCCCTATTTTCCACATGGGCAGTTAGTAGTTGGGTTTTGCAGATTATTATTTTTACAGGATCCCGGATTTACAACTGGAACTATATTCGGAAAGCTCTGTATCTGCGTATCTCTTTTAGTTATGTTATGTATTATTTTTCCGCTGCTATGTATTTAAATGTAATTTAAATCTCTGATATTTTCCAATGTGTAATATTTATTCATATTCAGTTATATTCTTGTACTCTAATGTAAATTGTTTGTAATAAGCAATTAAACGTTCTTCTATTTGTGTTCTGATTTGTCGTGTTCTCAACTCTATCCGGGCTTTCCCATAAAGACGAGTTTGGCTCGCTTCAATACTCGACCTTGGGTTAAAGAATGATGTCATTTGAAACATCATTCACAGTAAACCTAACAACAATTAAACAAAATTTATATTAGCTTATATTCAATACTTATCCTTAAATTACATAATACTATTAGTGGAATAACGGTATGAAATACCTCCCAAATTCCACAAATGGTTAAATTTGTATTACAATTTCAAGTACCAAATAACTGAAACTTTATATCCATTTCACATTTCCCAAAATCCAAACAAGTTTATATTGAGTATAAGAATTAAACATAAATTATATCTGCCTATACTTAATATCAATTTCCGTACATAACGCATACTATAGCCGGAATAACAGTATAAATACCTTTCAAATTCCATGAATAGTTTTAGTTTCATTTATGGATCTTAATACCAATTATATGGAGATTATTCCCACTCAATTTCAAATAAACACTTTTTTTAAACTCTTCGTATTCCTTGAGTACTCTTAATCTGTTTAATACCAAATTTGCTTAAAAAATTTAAAACTTTCCAATAATATTTTATTTATCATTCAAAATTTATTACTTAAGTCATAAATGAAAACAAATGAGTTTAAAACGTTTATATAAACCAATTTTGAAAAATGTTGTAATCGCGTTAAAAAAAGCGTTACTATAGTCTTATAATAGCTAGCTTAGTCAAAATGACTTTATTATTATCCAGACTTTGACTTAATCAATTCAAATCACTTTTAAATGATTTTCCAAAATTTTAACATATTTTTATTTATTTTAAAATAGTCATTTCCCATTACGGTGAACGAACTGTGCTTAACGACCTTTCAAAAACGGTTTTTCACATAACTTGAAATTTACATATTATATTTTGAAAATTCCTCTTTCATTTGAAAACTGTTATCATTTGAAGCAAATTTTTTTCGTTTCGAAGAAATCCGATTAAATTTGCTCCGGTTATGAGCGTTTGAAGTTTATAGTCGTAATTTGCGAACTATTACAGCGCGACTAGTCCTATTCAGAATATATTTTAATTAAAAATTAAAAATCATGCAATTTACTTCATATATAGTTATAAACCATATTTAATCTTGTTTGTAAACTATTTTTCAAAATTTAACCTTAAAATTCAAATATTCATATTAAATGAATATTATATTATTATTTTTTATTAAAATAATATTATTTTTCAAACTTATCCTTTCGAACTCAAACTTTCCTAAAACCCATTTAAAAATAATATAAGATAGTTTGAATAATAAAATTGTGGTTCCAACATCCTTTATATATCGAACTAAACTTCACTTTTAAAGTTACGTTCATGTTTGATTTTTAAATTTGAACACGACATTTATACTTGAAATCGTTTTCAATTAATTTTCCACTTTTACAAAAGTTTTTCATACATATCATAGTTTCATTTCCAAATCATTTCATATTTAAAATTTTAACTTTATTTTTACCCATCACGTGAATGAATAAAATATCCATTTATATTACCCGAGACTTATTAAATACCCATATTTTTCATATACATGGGTGTAACTTGTGTAGTGTACATAACATCGCTACTAATGATCGTATTAACATCCATATTAATGTTCATAACTTCTATACATCCATCACACATGTATGTCATAATAATATATGTACATATGTGTTTGGTTAATAATGCTTATACATATAGTTAACAACTAATTAACCGCATCATCCAATCAACAAGCATAACAATATATTTAACCAATATATATATATATATATATATATATATAAATGAAGTTTCCCACTTCCATATGTGATAAATATATATGTTTTTTAACTAACACACATATAAATAACGCTTCTCACCTTTGGGTTCCACTTCACCAAACTTTAACTGAACCGCCGGGTAGCATAACCGCATCTCGTTTTATTTTCTCTCTATAATATATATAAATATATAACATATATACATACATACATTTCATGCTATTTCTCTCTCTCTCTTTTTGTAACTTTTGATGCGAGTGGTGGAAGAGTGAGGAGAGGCACTGTGACGACCCGAACTTCCCCGGTCCAAAGAGAAGAGAAAGAATGGACTGTCTAAGAACACGACAAATCAGAACACAACTAGAAGAACTTTTCATTGCCTATTACAACAATTTACATCAGAGTACAAGAATATATAGAGTATGAACAAATAATATACATTTGATTAATATTAGAGATTTACAAATTACAATGCAACAGAAAACAATACAAAACACAACTGAAAGAGATACACGGATATAGAGCTTTTCGAATATCATTCAAGCTGTAAACCAGGATCCCGTGAATACAAAATTTGCAAAACCAAAAAAACTAGCTGCCCGTGTGGGAAATAGGGGCACCTAGAGTTAGGTTAAAACAATAAACTCCAGGTCAGTCATGTGACTGGTGTGAGAACTAAAACAGTTATTTAAAACTTTACTTCAAAATCAGATATATCAAGGGCCCACGCTATATAACACGGAATGGGTTTCCTCCCAAGAATACCAGTGCATATAACAAAATAGCGCAATGCTTTTTGGAAAAATGAAGTTATTATAAGACCCAGGTCCCATCACACAATGCAATGGAAGCAGGAGGATAGGGTTTTCCCTTATAATAGCCAAACATGCTTGGTACGTAAAAACAAATCATTTGATACTATTATAAGTGCATAGTGTATAAAACAACTTCAAATATAAATGTATCAATCCTGGATGGCATAGGTACCATCTATCATTTCGTCAATACTAGGCTCTACAATTAAAATGAAAAGTCACGTATTGGAAATTGGATTTCCATATGTGAACCAAGGCAAGGGATCGTCCTTACGGCTTCGAGACGCTCTAGCTCGTGTCTCAGAAATAGCCACAACTACACCTTGGATCGTCAAGCCCGGTACACACGAAGTGGATTAAAATTCCTAAACAATACGTTTCCATGCCTTATGGGGCATAAACTGGTCATATATCGGCCAAACCATCCCTCGGCACCGCATCGACCGATATAACCGAGGCGCCTCGCTATCCATCATCCACATAAGTAAAACGTCCGGGCTTGAAAAACCCAGACACCACTACTAGCTAGAAGGAAACGCATGCCCTCCCTGAAGTCCTCTCCCGTTTCTGGTTCACACTGGGGTGTGAGACTCGCGAATTAACACTATATACAAAGCTATGCTATATTAAAGCCGTGCTTTGATCATCAACCACAAGACTATGCTTTTCAATAAAAGCCTTGAACATTTGCATCTCAGCACGCCATACAAGCAATGCACGCTATGCAACGATGTCTATCAATCACATAGAATGAAATCCGATGTCAGTCATACATCCATTTACAAGTTCGTTCTGGGTCAGAACGAAACCGGAGGCACCTTATACCTCGTCCCATTTGTCCAATACAGGAGAGAGGTCCGCGCATATCTGGTCGATCTCCAAGAACGTCTGGATGATTTTCATCATTTATTACCTTGTCTTGGGTGTACAGCCCAATCAGGACATCGGTAATCATCAAAACGATGTGAAGACCTCCGGTCTTCAACCACCGTCTTCATCGTCGACTCATCGCCGATTCAGTTATTCAGGATGGGATAAACCCGGTCTTTCCGAATAACTCGCGCATATAATAAACAAGTGCTATAAGAACACAACTTACGCCTCGTTCTAATTCTGAATATTCTTTTATTTAAATATTCATATCCTTTGGGAAAGGTTCCCATTAATTTTATCAAAGATAAATTCTTTAAATTTATTCTTTAATCTTCCTTTGGATATCAATCCAAACCAAATTAAGGTTTATCCAAACTAGCCGGGATTAGAGCACCTTACCGAAGTAATCATTTGTTATATTTTCCAACCCCAACCTATTCATCCCATGAAGCAAAACTGGTAATACTTCATATCTAACACCACAGAGTTATCAGTAAAGTTAATTACCATTTCACGTTCAAATTTAATTAAGGATTTAACTATCGCTTGGAGTAAAACTGGTGCTACTCCATTCTCGATCATTTCCCGAATTTGATAATTTAAATTATCACATTCTCTTTTTCAATCTAAATAAAGATTCATTAAAACTCCAATTCAGTTTTAATCTCAAAAATCATTACCTAATGATTATTCAAAGTTAAGAAATTAATCTTATCTTTAACTGGATTAAAAAACTGATGTTATTTAAAACACAGTTCATGATAAACCCAAAATCCCATTCCATTACTTATGGAATCTTCATGGAAAACAGATCAATATATATATATAATCGATATAAACTTCCATATTCAACCGATAATATGAATGGAATAATGGCAAAGCCTTTTAAATTCCATATATATTAACAGTCTTCCTCCACAGAAGTTCACTTCGATTATTATCCAATCGAATTTCATTCCATTCCACTTTATTGTATTAAATTGGAAAACTTCAGTTCGGAAAATTTCCTCAAACCTTAATTGAAAGATTTATAAATTCCAAATCACATTTTATTGTAAATCGGGTTAAAGAACGAATGTCATTAAAATACAGCTCATAATAAACCCAATTCACATTCCATTTCATTCCAGTTACTAAATATAACTGAAAACACCAATAATCTTATTTAAAAGATTTATTCTTTTCACACGGGGTTTAAGAACAGTGTTAATGAAGACACCATTCACGAGAAACCCAAAATTCAATTTGATATTAAATATAAGGCCCTGAATAGAAATTATATTGGCTTATATTCAATATCAAATTCTAAGACCAATAAATATCGTATTGGAAATAAGGATATAAAATGTATCTTCCAAATTTCCATAACAATATCCATATAATCACGGAATCCAATATCGAAATACTATGAAGATGATTTCGATTCAAATCCATTCCAATTCGTATATTGGAAATTCTGGTTATTTTTAAAATCATTTCAAATCCAATTTATTTATTTAAAAATATTGGATTATAATTCTAGTTCATAACTAGTTCATTTCGATAAAATATATTTTTATCTTTTCAAATATGGAATTTTCATCCCAATTCCTTCCAAATCATTTATTATGATTTTGCACAAATTATTAGTATTTTTATTAATTTTATTAAGGCCCATACAGCCGATTTCCATAAATGGTCATCGAACTTCACTTACAGCGACCTTTTCCAAATTTGATTTGGATATGATCCCAAATTCAACAGTTAGATTTCAAATCTCTTATTGGAAAGCTCTTTTCGATACGAACCCAATGGTTCCGGTTTTAGGAGAATCCGACGGTTGGATCTCACGTAACATCAATTCGAAGTCAATGGCCGAAATTCGGGAAGTGCCGCGGCACGGTGCATTCTATTCAGGCCATTAAATATATATATATAATATATGTTATATATATTTCGTCGATTTCCATTCAAAATGTATTTTATAAATTCGTTTTCAAATGATTCTAACTTATTTTTCAATTTTAAACCAAAATTGAATTTTCCTTATCATCATAATATATAAACGATAATATTTCAAAATATCAGATTTTGAAATCATTTCCTTTTCGATATTCATTATAAAAATGAATAAAATTGATATAAATATTGTTCACGTCAAAGTGGCGTTAATCTAATCAACACGGCTTTATATATTTAAACATATTCGTGTCCATCCCAAATCGGACATCAAAATCAGATTTTGATCTTTTACTGAATATTATTTTAATATATTCATTATTTTAAAATATTCGTTATTTTAAAATATTCATTCCTTCTGAACTGGAATCAGACACAGTCAATTACCATATAATGTAATTTATATGGATTTCATACAACACATGTATAGAACAACAATGATAAACGATCAACCATCATCTAGAGTGCATTCTACACTGCATAAACATCAAATATAAATATTTTTATCGCTACTTCATATAGAAAAAAATCATATTTTTATCGTTACTTCATATATAAAAAAAATCATATTTTTATCGTTACTTCATATAGACAAAAATCATATTTTTAACGCTACTTCATATGGAAAAAATCATATTTTTATATAGCAGCTACATATGTAAAAATCACATTTTTATATAGCTACTACATATCTAAAAATCACATTTTTATATAGATACTACTTATGTAAAAATCACATTTTTATACAGCTACTACTTATGTAAAAATCACATTTTTATATAGCTACTACATATGTAAAAATCACATTTTTTATATAGCTACTACATATGTAAAAATCACATTTTTATATAGCTACTACATATGTAAAAATCACATTTTTATATGACCATTCAAACAATAAAAATCAATTTTTTATATAGCTATTCAAACAATAAAAATCAAATTTTTATAAAGCTATTCAAACAATAAAAATCAAATTTTTATCATGCTTCTACATATGTCAAAATCATATTTTTATTTCACTATATATAAAAAAACTGATTTTTAAATCTATGCTACATAAAAAACTAATTTTTTATATGTTTCTGAAACTAATTACATTAAATTAAAATCAAAATAAAAACTAACCTTTTTCTTGTAGAAAATTGAATTTTTGTTGGAGGATGGCCCATGGATAGGATGTGGGGTGCTGAGAGGCGGCGTAGTGCTGAGGGGGTGGTGCAGGTGGTGGTGCCAGGGGGTCTCACAGCAGCTGGAGCGGCTGATTTGGGGAGGTAGGGTTTTCAATTCAAAGAGGAGAGAGAGAGGAGGAGGGGAGGAGGAGGAAGGGGGCGGCGGGTGGTGCGACGACGGATGGCGCGAGGGGGGCGCGCGGTGGAGCTGAACGACGGGGTTTGTGCGGTTTTTTTTGTTTTTATTTTGAACAAACGGTAAAAGAGAAGTGAGGGTGAGACAGAAAGAAGAGGGAGGTTATATAATTAATTAATTATTTAATTTACTTCTCCAAAAAGGTTGACTTTTTATTCGAACTCCAAACGAGACCCAACGACTGTTGTCCCTAACTAAGTACCTCTATTTCGAACACAATGGGATATGTTTCGTAAGCCAATTCGACTGTTTCGTTCAGTTTTCATGAAATTAAAATATAAATTAATATAATAGTCAAACTTGATTTTAACGTATATTTTAATTAACGGGGCCACCTACTGACTCCGAAAATTCCAGAAAAATAATTCTAGCTATGTTTTAATGATATGGTCCTAACAAAACTAATTTCGTCGAATCTGGAGATCGTTTGAAAAACAGTCATTTTCCAGTCGGTTAAATTCAAACTGAATTGACCAAACACGTTTAAATTTACCACGCTCACAAATTTATTCCAAAAATTATGAAAATTGGAATTTAGCATTAATTTGACATTCCGTATCCAACAAAAGTAGTTTCATTGAAAATGGAGGTCATTTGCAAAATGGCTATTTTTAAGGGCTATATTCCATAGTGACTATTCTGAATTTTCAACTGGACACAACTTTTTATTCCCGCTATGGAATTTCAATTTTTTAGATTCGTTGGAAAGGTAATTTCAAACAGATTCAAATATTTCTAGTTTCACTAAAATCCGGTTTATTTTGAATCATGTACATTCATTTGAAATTTGAAATAGAATTTTCAAACTATCGAGCCATTTTCAATTCCTTTTAGAATTAAAATAAATATTTATATTCTAACTTCAATTTAAATAAATATATACATTCTAATTATATTTAAAATAAATTTCTAGTCATTATTATTTAAAATAAATCATTTTTAATATTCAAAGTTCATTAAAATAGTCAAAATAAAAAATTTAAATTAGTTCTGATTTTTCGGATTGTTACAATCTCCCCCACTTAAAATCTTTTCGTCCTCGAAAAGGAACAGACCCGAAAGTTGTTTTACAAACTAACCCAACTTTCATTTTGGCTTTCATTTTTCAACTTTTCAGTTTTTAAGAAATTTTCAATTCTTCAAAAATTTGGCTAATACCCTAAATTTTTGAAAAATTTCGCCATAACCTTCTTTGTACGAGGAGCCATTTAAAACCTCAACTAGTCTCGTTGGGCCCTCATCCATCCAAAAGAAAAAGAAAATGCCAAGCGGCCAGCCTTAGGCTCATAAAATCATTAAAAGAAAAGAAATTGCCAAGCGGCCGGCCTTAGGCTCATAAATCTTTAAAAGAAAAAGAAAATGCTAAGCAGCCAGCCTTAGGCTCATAAATCTTCAAAAGTAAAAGAAAATGCCAAGCAGCCAGCCTTAGGCTCATAAATCTTTAAAAGAAAAAGAAAACTAGTAAACACGTACCTATTTGTCGGGCATACAATTTTAGTCCTCTTCTTAGTTTCCCTGTTATGACATGTTCATTATATACATATATAGATGTATGCAGTTCCAATCAATTTTCAATTTGGCTAAATTTGCCTTTCGTTCACATGTTGGTTTAATAAATAATCAAACAACACAATCGACAATCAATTAGTTGGTTAATGTTTCAAACACATAACTTTAATACATAGTCAAAAATCATATTTTTTATGCTAATTCACAACAATAGATCCTATCTAATTTTGGTTCTCACACCAGTCAACTGGAAATATATAGATATCCCACTTTTGAAACTCGAAGATAAATATTGATGATGTCCGGACATCACCAGAATTATCCCCGAGCGACTAGAATGTGACTCTATTTCTATCCAGTATATTAAAATTTCAAATATACGTCAATGACGCGTATATGCAAAATCTTTATATACTTGATTGTCCAAATTCAATACAAAATAAATATTCAAATACGTATAATAAGATTTGAATTTTCAAAATAAAGTTTGTTTTCATTTTTATTTTAGAAATAACACTCTTCAGACTCATTCTAGGATACTACTGATCCTATCACTAACGAGTCATTCTCATTGGATATTACCATTCCAATCTCTGATGAATTCTTTCATCTGGTTCTAATGTGTCTTGTTCTCGAGCTCTATAAACCAAAGCTCTGATACCAACTGTGAGGACCCAAACTTCCCCGGTCTTCGAAGAGAAGAGAAAGAACGGATTGTCTGAGAACACGACAAATCAGAACACAAACAGATAAACATTTCATTGCCTATTACAACAATTTACATCAGAGTACAAGAATATACAGAGTATGAACAAATGATATACATTTGATAAATATCAGAGATTTACAAATTACAATGCAGCGGAAAACAATACAAAACACAACTGAAAGAGATACACAGATACAGAGCTTTGCGAATATCATTCCAGCTATAAACCAGGATCCTATGAATATAAATCTGCAAAACCAAAACTACTAGCTGCCGTGTGGAAAATAGGGGCACCCAAAGTTTAGGTTAAACAATAAACTTCAGGTCAGTCATGTGACTGGTGTGAGAACTGAAACAGTTATTTAAAACTTTACTTCAAAATCAGATATATCAAGGGACCACGCCGTATAACACGGAGCGGGATTCCTCCCAAGAATACCAGTGCATATAACAAAACAGCGCAATGCTTTTTGAAAAAATGAAGCTATTATAAGACCCGGGTCCCATCACACAATGCAACGCAAGCCGGAGGATAGGGTTTTCCCTTATAATAGGCAAACATGCTTGGTACGTTAAAACAAATCATTTGATACTATTGTAGGTGCATAATGTATAAAACAACTTCAAATATAAATGTATCAATCCTAGACAGCATGGGTACCATCTATCATGTCACCAACTAGGCTCTACAATTAAAATCGCAAAGTCACGTATTGGAAGTTGGATTTCCATCTGTGAACCTAGGCAAGGATCGTCCTTACCGCTTTGAGACGCACTAGCCCGTGTCTCGGGAACAACCGCAGCTTCACCTTGGATCGTCAGGGCCGGTCCACACGAAGTGGATTAAAATGCATGAACAATACGTTTCCTCGCCTTATGGAGCGTAAAATGGTCGTATATCGACCAAACCATCCATCGGCACCGCAGTGACCGATATAACCGAGGCGCCTCGCTATCCATCATCCACATAAGTAAAACGTCAGGACTTGCAAAACCCAGACACCACTCCTAGCTAGAGGGAAATGCATGCCCCCCTGAACTCCTCTCTCGTTTTTGGTTCACACCGGGGTGTGAGGCTCGCGAATTAACGCTACACACAAAGCTATGCTATATTAAAGTTGTGCTTTGATCATCAACCACAAGACTCTGCTTTTCAATAGAAGCCTTGATCATTTGCATCTCAGCATGCCATACAGGCAGTTCACGCTATTTAACCGATGTCTATCAATCACACAAAATGAAATCCGATGTTATACGCATATCCATTTACATGTTCTTTCTGGATCTGAACGAAACTGGAGGCACCTTATTCCTCGTCCCATTTGTCCAATACAGGAGAGAGGTCCTTGCATATCCGGTCAATCTCCAAGTACGTCTGGACGATCACCACTTATTACCTTGTCTTGGGTGTACAGCGCAATCAAGACATCCATAACCATCCAAACGATGTGAAGACCTCCGATCTTTAACCACCGTCTTCATCGTCGACTCATCGCCGATTCAATTATTCAGAATGGGATAAACCCAGTCTTTCCGAATAACTCGCGTATATAATAAACAAGTGCTATAAGAACACAACATACGCTTCATTCCAATTTTGAATATTCTTTTATTTAAATATTCATATCCTTTGGGAAAGGTTCCCTTTAATTTTATCAAAGATAAATTCTTTAAATTTATTCTTTAACTTCCTTTGGATATCAATCCAAACCAAATTAAGGTTTATCCAAACTAGTCAGGACTAGCGCACCTTACCGAAGTAATCATTTATTATATTTTCCAACCCTAACCTATTCATCCCATGAAGCAAAACTGGTAATACTTCATATCTAAAACCACAGCGTTATCAGTAAAATGAATTACCATTTCACGTTCAAATATAATTAAAGATTTAACTATCGCTTGGAGTAAAACTGGTGCTACTCCATTCTCAATCATTTCCCGAATTTGATAATTTAAATTATCACATTCTCTTGTTCAATCTAGTTAATGATGCATTAAAACTCCAATTCGGTTTTAATCTCAAAAATCATTACCTAATGATTATTCAAAGTTAAGAAATTAATCTTATCTTTAACTGGGTTAAAGAACTAATGTCATTTAAAACACAGTTCACGATAAACCCAAAATCCCATTCCATTAATTATGAAATCTTCACGGAAAACAGATCAATATATATAATCGACATAAACTTACGTATCCAATTGATAATATAAATGGAATAACGAAAAAGCCTTTTAAATTCCATATATATTAACAGTCTTCCCCAACAGAAGTTCACTTTGATTATTATCCAATCGAATTCCTTTCCATTCCACTTTATTGTATTAAATTGGAAAACTTCACTTTGGAAAATTTCCCCAAACCTTAATTAAAAGATTTATTAACTCCAAATCACATTTCATTGTAAATCAGGTTAAAGACCGAATGTCATTAAAACATAGTTCACAATAAACCCAACTCACATTCCATTTCATTCCAGTTACTAAATATAACTGGAAACTCCAATAATCTTATTTAAAAGATTTATTCTTTTCACACGAGGTTTAAGAACAGTGTTAATGAAGACACCATTCATGACAAACCCAAAATCCAAATTGACGCTAAATACAAGGCTCTGAACAGAAATTATATCGGCTTATATTCAGTATCAAATTCTGAGACCAATAAATATCGTATTGGAAACAACTATATAAAATATATCTTCCAAATTTCCACTACAATATTCGTATAATCAAATATTCCGAAGATGATTTCGATTCAAATCCATTCCAATTCATATATTGGAAATTCTAGTTATTTTTAAAACCATTTCAAATCCAATTTATTTATTTAAACATATTGGATTATAATTCTAGTTCATAATTGGTTCATTTCGATAAAAATATATTTTTATCTTTTCAAATATGGAATTTTTCATCCCAATTCCTTCCAAATCATTTACTATGATTTTACATAAATTATTAATATTTTTAATAATTTAATCAAGGCACGTACAGTCGATTTCCATAAATGGTCATCGCACTGCACTTACATTGACCTTTTCCAAATTTGATTTGGACATGATCCCAAATCCAACCGTTAGATTTCAAATCTCTTATATTCATTGGAAAGCTCTATTCGATGGGAACCCAACGGTTCCAGTTTTAGGAGAATCCGACGGTCGGATCTCCCGTAACGTCAGTTCGAAGTCAATGGTCGAAATTCGCAAACTTCCGCGGCGCGGCGCGTTCTATTCAGACCATTATATATATATTATATATTTCGTTGATTTCCATTTAAAACGTATTTTATAAATTCATTTTAAAACGATTCTAACTTCATTTTTCAATTTAAAATAAAAATTGTATTTTCCTTATCATTATAATATATAAATGATAATATTTCAAAATATCAGATTTTGAAATCATTTCCTTTTCGATATTCATTATAAAAATGAATAAAATCGATATAAATACCGTTCACATCAAAATGACGCTAACCTAATCAACATAGCTTTATATATTTAAACATATTCGTGTCCATCCCAAATCGGACATCAAAATCAGATTTTGATCTTTTACTGAATATTATTTTAAAATATTCGTTATTTTAAAATATTCATTCTTTCTGAACTGGAATCAGATACAGTCAATTCCCATATAATGTTATTTATATTTATTTTATATAATACATGTATAGAACGACAATGATAAACGATCAACCATCATCCAAAGTGCATTCTATACTACATAAGCATTAAATATAAATATTTAACGCTTAAAACAGTCTATCGACCAATTGATTGACATACAACTAAACAATTGGGATTAGTGTACGTCAAATGTCATCCCAATACTTGTATAGGATTTCAATCAACAAACACAGATTTTATTTGTGCAGTTGGGCGATGTGTAAAATATATCATCCCATCAATATCAGTCAAATGGGTGTACATAAACAAATCGTCCGATTTATAAATGAATATTTATTTTATTTCAGTAAATATTTTATTTCATTCATTTATACAAAAAAATGATATTTTTATTGTTCTAACACTTTATTCAACACATGAATATTTTATATTCCATTCCATTTCACATCACAATCACAATCAATTTGCACAACACAATCAAATTAAACAAGTCGTCCATGGTCTATGGACGACGGTTGTCGGGTGCTGCTAAGCACTGTCTGCATCCTAGTATATATTTTAACTAGAAAATAAAATTAAAGTGAGAAGTTCTCACCTTGGGTTTCCACTCCTCCATCCTTTATTTCTGAATGGTTTGGATTTGGATTTGTTCCTCGACAGTTCCATCGCAAACCTTTTCACGCTGTTCATTGTAAAAATCACATTTTTAATTTGATGTTTATATTGAAAATCACATTTTTACATCGCTATATATAATTTAAAATCACATTTTTATAATGCTATGTATACATTAAAAATCATATTTTTAATTCGCTACGTATATAAAAAAAATCATTTTTTTATATTCTCTACTTATATAAAAATCATAATTTTATATTCTCTACATATATAAAAATCATATTTTTAACGTTACTTCATATAGACAAAAATCATATTTCTAATGCTACTTCATATAAACAAAAATCATATTTTTATCGCTACTTCATATAGACAAAAATCATATTTTTATCGCATTCTCTACATATATAAAAATCATAATTTTATATTCTCTACATGTATAAAAATCATATTTTTAACGCTACTTCATTTAGACAAAAATCATATTTCTAACGCTACTTCATATAGAAAAAATCATATTTTTATTGCTACTTCATATAGACAAAAATCGTATTTTTATCGCTACTTCATATAGACAAAAATCATATTTTTAACTCTACTTCATATGTAAAAATCATATTTTTAGATAGCAACTACATATGTAAAAATCACATTTTTATATAGCTACGACATATGTAAAAATCATATTTTTATATAGCTACTGCATATGTATAAAATAACATTTTTATATAGCTACTACATATGTAAAAATAACATTTTTATATAGCTACTATGTAAAAATCACATTTTTATATAGCTACTACATATGTAAAAATCACATTTTTTATAGCTACTACATATGTAAAAATCACATTTTTATATAGCAACTACATATGTAAAAATCACATTTTTATATAGCTACTACATATGTAAAAATTGCATTTTTATACGACCATTCAAACAATAAAAATCAAATTTTTATATAGCTATTCAAACAATAAAAATCAAATTTTTATCATGCTTCTACATATGTCAAAATCATATTTTTATTTCACTATAAAGAAAAAACTGATTTTTAAATCTTTGCTGCATAAAAAATTGATTTTTTATATGTTTCCAAAACTAATTACATTAAATTAAAATCAAAATAAAAACTAACCTTTTTCTTGTAGAAAATTGATTTTTTTTGGTGGAGGGCCCATGGATCGGATGTGGGGTGCGGAGGGGTGGTGCGGGTGGTGGGTCGTGGCGCCAGGGGATCTCATGTAACAACCCGAAAATCTGGGCCAGTTTAAAATTTTTATTTTGGAAATTTTAGCGAATTTTGATTATTTAAAATGAATTATTTTAAATAATATCGACGAGAAATTTATTTTGAATATAATTCAAAACGTATATATTTATTCGAATCGACGATAGAATATAAATATTTATTTATATTTATAATAGGAATTGAAAATGGCGCGGTAGTTTGATAATTCGATTTCAAACTTCAACTGAATGTACCGGGTGCAAAACAATCCGGATTTTAGTGAAACCAAAAATGTTAGGATCTATTCGTGAATATCTTTCCAACGGATCCGACTGATCGAGATTTCATAGCGGGAATCAAAAGATATGTCCAGTTGAAAATTCTGAAAAGTCGCTATGAAATTCAGGCCCTTAAAAATGGGAATTTTGCAAATGACCTCGGATTTCGACGAAATTAGTTTTGTTGGGTCCGTGATGTCAAGTTATTGCTAGGTTTCAGATTTCATAATTTTTCGATTCAATATGTGAGCGTGGCAAAGGAAAACGCGTTTGACCAGTTTCAGTTGATTTTAATCGACTGGAAATTGGCCAATTTTCCAACGGTCTCAGAATTCGACGAAACTAGTTTTGTTAGGACCATATCGTCAATACGAAGCTAGAAAATATTTTTATGGGATTTATAGAGACAGTATGTGACCCCGGTAATTTGAAATGTACGTTTAAAATTCAATATAGTGATTTAAATGTAAATTCCACGGAAACCGATTCAAACGATCAAATCAGCTTGCGATACATATTCCATTGTGTTCGGAATGGGGGTGAAATGCTATGGACGACAGTCGTTGGGCCTCGTTTCGAGTTCGAATTTAAAAGATACTTTTTGAATGGAAAATAAATAATATATATATATATATATATATATATCTCCTTAACTACCCCCCTTCTACCGTTGACTTCAGATTAGGAAAAAAAAAAGAAGAGAAACCACCGACGCCCAGTCGCCCTTCACCACCCACCGCCGCTCCTCCCTGGCGGAGCCCCGTCGCCGCGCACCCCTCCCCCCTCTCTCTCCTCCAAGTCAACGGAAACCAAAGCCCCCCCCTCGTTAAAACCTCGCTGCCACCTTCCTTTGGCCCCACGACCGACGCCGCGCCAAGCCCCGACGATCGCGCCGCCACTTCTCCTTCCCCTCTCGTTCATCTCCTTCTTCCCCCTTTCTGTTGTGAACCGCACCCCTTTTTCACCAAACCCCAAAACCGACGATGACCTGATTATGCCGTGCCCTCCCCTGCTACCACCAGTGACGCTTCCGACGATCCTTCACCCTCCTCTGAGCCTTCTTCTTCCATATAACGCAGTAAGTTTTCCCTTTTATTCATTTAATTTGTTTGCTTTAAAATTGAAAATTTGCTTGCTTTAAAAAAAAAAAAAGGATTGACTTTTGTTCATATAAAAGAAATGATTTTTATACAATAAAGATTATAAAAATATAATTTTTATACTAGTGGCATGTTAAAAATATGTTTTTTTATATGGTATAGAAATTAAAAATGTGATTTTTATTATAGTAGAGGTATAAAAATATAATCTTTTATATAGTTATGATGATAAAAAATGTGAATTCTATATATTGAACATCAAAGTAAAAATTCGATTTTTATATATTGAATAGCAAAGTAATAATTCGATTTTTATATATTGAATAGCAAAGTAAAAATTCGATTTTTATATATTGAATAGCAAAGTAAAAATTCGATTTTTATATATTGAATAGTAAAGTAAAAATTCGATTTTTATATATTGAATAGCAAAGTAAAAATTCGATTTTTATATATTGAATAGCGAAGTAAAAATTCGATTTTTACATATGTAGTGGCTACGGGCAACGAAGAGGACGAAAAGGCGAGAACAGTGAAGATTTCCTGCATTGGGAGTGCCGTGAAGTTAGGATAGCTATCGGTGAGAATTTCTCACCTTTCAATTTCTTTTTCTAGTTATATATATATACTAGGATGCAGACGGTGCTTAGTAGCACCCGACACAATCGTCCACAGACCATGGACTTGTTTGTTTGATTGCAAAAATAAGTTAGATTATTTGATTGAAATTGAATTGTTTGGTGAGATGAATGGATTTGATTGATGTGTTAATGGCGTGGGCCTTCACTAGACCGGGGATAAGGCTAGGCCTCGTCCCGTTTCTAGTATCGTGCCGTTATGCCGCCGAAATTTTCTAAAATATGTTAGAAAAATAAAAATATCATTTTATTGAATAAATGAACTGAATAGAAATTCATATGTTGAAATAAAAATGTTTTTATCGTTAAAAATATAATTTTTAACGTGAAGTGAATAAAATAAAATATTCATTTACAAACCGGACGGTTTGTTTATGTACACCTATTTGAATGACATTGATTGAGACGATAAATTTTACACATCGCCCAACTGCACAAATAAAATATGTGTTTGATTGTTTGAAACCCCACACGGGTGTTGGGATGAAATTTGAAGTTCACTCATCCTGATTGATGAAATATGTCGATCGATTGATTGACAGGCTGTTATAAGCGTTAGATATCCATATTTGATGCTTATACAGTGTAGTGCACTTTGGTTGATGGTTGATTATTTTTCAATGCTATTATATACGTGTAATGTATGAAAATCCATATAATTAATATTATATGGTGATTGATTGGGCCTCATTCCAATTTAGAAAATAAAGAATAATATAAAATAAAAGTTCATGTGTTGACAGTACTCATCCATTGAGATTGGTCATGTGTTGAACGAAATATTTTAGTAATGAAATTTACATCTTTATCAATATAAAATAAAGGTTCATGTGTTGACAGTACTCATCCGTTGAGATTGGTCATGTGTTGAACGAAATATTTTAGTAATGAAATTTACATCTTTATCAATATAAAATAAAAGTTCATGTGTTGACAGTACTCATCCATTGAGATTGGTCATGTGTTGAACGAAATATTTTGATAATAACAACTATTTTGAAAAAGAAATATTTGAAATAGAATATTTGAAAATAGAAATATATGAAGCCGTGTTGATTAGATTTACGCCATTTTGACGTGAACGATAGCGAAATGAATCGAATAGAAAACGATTTCGAAATGAATTGAATTGAAAACGATTTCGAATTGAACTGAAAATGATTTCGAAATGAATTGAATTGAAAACGATTTCGAAATGAATTGAATTGAAAACGATTTCGAATTGAATTGAAAACGATTTCGAAATAAATTGAATTGAAAACGATTTCGAATTGAATTGAAAACGATTTCGAATTGAATTGAAAACGATTTCGAAATGAATTGAAAACGGATTCAAATTGAATTGAAAGCGAATTGAAATGAATTCAAATTGAATTGAAATTTGAATTGAATAGAAATGAATTTTAAAACGAATTTATAAAGAAGAATTCAATTTTGATTTGAATTGAAATGGAAGTTGAAGTTGCTTTTGAAACGAATTTTAAAACTATTTATATAATTCGTTTTAAATAGAAATCGACGAAGTATATATTATATATATTATATATATAATATAATGGCCTGAATAGAACGCGCCGCGCCGCGGCAGTTCGTGAATTTCGACCATTTATTTCAAACGGACATTACGGGAGATCCGACCGTCGGATTCTCCTAAAACCGGAACCGTTGGGTTCGTATCGAAAAGAGCTTTCTAATGAATATTAGAAATTTGAAATCTAACGGTTGGATTTGGAGTTACGTCCAAATCAAATTTGAAAAAGGTCGTTGTAAGTGCAGTTCGATGGCCGTTGATGGAAATCGACTGTACGGGCCTTGATAAAATTATTAAAAATAGTAATAATTTGTGTAAAATCATAAGAATTGATTTAGAAAGAATTGGGTTGAAAAACTCCATATTTGAAAAGATAAAAATAGATTTTTATCGAAATGAACTAGTTTTGAACTAGGATTATAATTCTATTTATTTTTAAATAAATAGATTGAATTTGAAAAGGGTTTTAAAAATAACCAAAATTTCCAATGATTGCATTGGAATGGATTTGAATCGAAATTGTCTTCGGAATATTTCGATGTTGGAATTCGTGATTATACAGATGTTGTTATGGAAATTTGAAAGATGTATATTTATATCGTTATTTCCAATACGACATTTGTTAATCGTAGAATTTGATATTGAATATAAGTCGGTATATTTTCTATTCAGAGCCTTGTATTGAATATCAAATGTGATTTGGGTTGTCGTGAATGGTGTCTTCACTAACACTGTTCTTGAACCCAGTTGAGAAAAGATTAAATCTTTTTATTTAGATTTAATGAAGTGTACCAATTAAATAATATTTAATTGAAATTGAATTGATATTGATTTTTGGGTTTATCGTGAACAGTGTTCTAAATAACACTCGTTCTTTAACCCGATAATTAATGGAATGTGATTTTGGGTTTATCGTGAACCGTGTTTTAAATGACACTGATTCTTTAACCCAGTCGAAGATTAAAACTAAGTGGAGTTTTAATGAATCTTTAATTAGATTGAAAAGATCGAAAATGGAGTACCACCAGTTTTGCTCCAGGCGATAGTTAAATCTTTAATTAGATTTGAACGTGAAATGGTAATTGAATTTACCGATAACACCGTGGTGTTAGATATGAAGTATTACCAGTTTTACTTCATGGGATGAATAGGTTGGGATTGGGAAATTAAAACAAATGATTACTTCGGTAAGGTTCGCTAATCCCGACTAGTTTGAATTGATATTCAAAAATAGATTAAAGAATAAATTCAAGAAATTTATCTTGGATAAAATTAATGGGAACCTTTCCCTATGAATGTGAAATTTAGAAACTAACTGTCGGTTAGCCAAGCAGAATGGTTTTCTGGATATTGATCTGATGTTGGTTTCGGCCTTCGGGGTTAATATTTGGGGAATTATTCTCTTGATTAATTTACGGTTAGTGACTGATGAGTTGGAATGAGGCGTATGTTGTGTTTGTGTAACACTTATTTAAAATATACGCGAGTTATTCGGGAAGACCGGGTTTATCCCATTCTGAATAACTGATACGACGATAAGTCGAAGATGAAGACGGTGGTCGAAGACCGGAAGTCTTCACGTTGTTTGGGTGATTACTGATGATCTTGATTGGGCTGTACACCCAAGAAGATGGAAACAGTTGGTGATCGTCCAGACGTACTTGGAGATAGATGGATATGCGAGGAAAGTGCCTCCGGTTTCGTTCAGACCCAGAACGGACTTGTAAATGGATAGTGTGTCTGACGTTGTATTCCTTTATACTGTATTGGTGATCTCTGCTAAATATATATCTGTTTGGTGGCAGAGAATTTATTCTCTTGCTATACACCCTTCTCTGAGACGTACGAGCCTAGAGGTTATATATTGGCAGAAATCAGTGGTACAGTATGGACTGACAATGTGGCATGCTGAGTTGCATGGATCAAGGCTTTTGTTGAAAAGCAAAGTCTTGTGGTTGATGATCAAAGCACAGCCTTGTGTGGCGTAGCTTTGTGTAACGTTGATTCGCGAGTATCACACCCGGTATGAACTAAAAACGGGAGACGGACCTCAGGGAGAACATGCGTTTCTTTCTAGTTAGGAGTGGCGTCAGTGCTTGAACTGGCTGACGAGTTTGACTCATGTGGATATTTCTTATTATTACTTGTTGAAAAGAGAGGCGCCTCGTGATATCGGTTTCGACCGATGCTTCTGGTCGGCTGACGGGCCAGATTTACGCCCCAAAGGGCGGGGAAACGTAGTGTTCAGGCATAAAAATCCACATCGGTGGACCGGCCCTGACGATCCATGGGGCAGTTGCGGCTGTTCCTGAGGCTCGGACTAGACAATCTCGAATCGGTGAGGATCTTGCCCCTAGCCTCGGTTCATACCATAAATGATAACCCAACTTCCAATACGACATTGCGGTTTTGATTGTAAACTTATATATGGCGACATAGTGGCATGGGACGCTCATGCCGCCTATGATTGATACTTATGATTTGAAGTTGTTTTATACACTATGCACTTATAATAGTATCAAATAATTTGTTTTAAACGTATCAAGCATTCTTTGGCTGTTATAAGGGAAAACCCTATCCCCCGGCTTGCGTTGCATTGTGTGATAGGACCTGGGTCTTATAACAGCTTCATTTTTCTTTATTTAGCATTGCGCTGTTTGTTTTATGCACTGGTATTCTTGGGAGGAAACCCGTTCCATGTTATACGGCGCGGTCCCTTGATTTACCTAACTTTAAAAATAAAGATTAACTGTTTTAGTTCTCACACCAGTCACATGACTGACCTGGAGTTTATTGTTTTAACCTAAACTCTGGGTGCCCTTATTTTGACACGGGCAGCTAGTAGTTTTGGTTTTGCAGATTTATATTCACAGGATCCTGGTTTACAGCTGGAACGATATCCGGAAAGCTTTGTATCCGTATATCTCCTTCTAGTTGTGTATTGTATTATTTTCCGCTGCGATGTATTTAAATGTAATTTAAATCTCTGATATTTCTGTGTAATATTCATTTATACTCTGTATATTCTTGTAATTTGATGCATTGTTGTAATAACAATGAAATGTTCTTTCGTATGCATTCTGTTGTGGCTTGTTCTCGAACTATCCGCCGCTTTCCTTTACGGGGAAGTTACGGGTTTTCACATCTCACGGCGGCTGGAGCGGCTGATTTAGGGAGGTAGGGTTTTCAATTCAAAGAGGAGAGAGGAAAGAGAGAGAGGAGGAGGAGGGGAGGAGGAGGGGCGGGGGTGGTGCGACAAGGGGTGGCGCGAGGGAGGGAGGCGCGGTGGAGCTGAATGATGGGGGGTGTGCGGTTTTCGTTTTTTTATTTTGTTTTGAACGAATGGTAAAAGAGAAGTGAGGGAGAGAGAGAGAAAGAAGGGGGAGGTTATATAACTAATTAATTATTTAATTTTATTCTCCAAAAAGGTTGACTTTTTATTCGAACTCCAAATGAGACCCAACGACTGTCGTCCCTAACTAATTACCCCCATTCCGAACATAATGGGATATGTTTCGTAAGCCAATTCGATTGTTTCATTCAGTTTTCATCAAAATTAAAATATAAATTAATATAATAGTTAAACTTGATGTTAACGTATATTTTAATTCACCGGAGCCACATACTGATCCGAAAATTCTAGAAAAATAATTCTAGCTATGTTTTCATGATACGATCCTAGCAAAACTAATTTCGTCAAATTTGGAGACCGTTTGAAAATAGTCATTTTCCAATCGATTAAATTCAAACTGAATCGACCAAACACGTTTAAATTTACCACGCTCACATATTGATTACAAAAATTATAAAAATTGGAATCTTGCAATAATTTGACATTCCGTATCGAATAAAAGTGGTTTCGTCGAAAACGGAGGTCGTTTGCAAAATGACTATTTTTAAGGGCTATATTTCCGTAGCGATTATTCTGAATTTTCAACTGGATATAACTTTTTATTCCCGCTAGGAAATTTCAATATTTCAGATTCCTTGGAAAGATAATTTCGAACAGATTTAAATATTTCTGCTTTCACTAAAATCCGGTTTATTTTGAATCCTATACATTCATTTGGAATCTGAAATCGAATTTTCAAACTACCGCGCCATTTTCAATTCCTTTTATAATTAAAATAAATATTTATATTCTAACTTCGGTTTAAATAAATATATACATTCTGATTATCTTCAAAATAAATTTCTAGCTGTTATTATTTAACATAAATCATTTTAAATATTCAAAATTCATTAAAATAGTCAAAATAAATTTTTTAAATTTGTTCTGATTTTTCGGATTGTTCCACGCACGGCCTAGAGGAGGAGGGAGGAAGAAGAGACTTGGAACCCATTAGAGAAGGGACGAGGAATCTTTAGGAAATGAAGAAGAAGATGAATGGAAAAGTGAGAGGGAGAGACCTTCTTTTGTAGGAAAAGGGGGCTAAGGGAAGATGACAGCTAATGGGACAAGTGTTTCCATCCTAAGTCTTTCCTTAACATGAAAGGAAGGTTTACCTTAGGAATGTATTATCTTAGGAAGGTATGAATTCTTAAACTATTTCAAAGCATTTCATTTTTATATGTCGTGAAAACTATATACAACACATGTACAAATATTTTCATATCAGCCTTAAGATAACTTTTAACAATTCCGATCAAACGACGACAAAATCCGACGATGTTTGTTTAAAAAATGTTTTATTTAACTTAATGGCTTGAAAATAAATATTTTATTTAATAACCTTCATTAAATACTTATATTAAATCAATTTAAACCATAGTAAAAATATTTTTACTTATATGTATTAACATAATCGATTTTTGACAAAAGCTACTACATTTTTATTAAAGCATTTCACTGCTACATTTCATAATTTTGAACAACTATTAAAACTAAATTCAAAATTCAAATTAACATCTTTAAATTAACATTTTCAAATGTTTAAATCAACTTAAATTTGTCAAGTTATAAAATCTCGCTTTTGACAAAATTTTAATATTTGACAAAACCCGATTTTGACAAAAGTTGGCATATTTTATCAATATATTTTATATTCTCAAATAACATTCATTACCCTTTAAAATAAATTATTTTATAGTTTAAACAACTACATTAAATCAGTTTCAAAACGTCAAATTGAATTTACATTCAAGTCGATAAGCTATATAATCATGTTTTGGACACTTTTTAACAAAAAACCGCTTTTGACAAACATGTAATATACTATTATTTTGACAAAACTATTCTAGATATCAAATTTAGCTTATCATATCTTTAAAAAAAAATTAACAAATTATTAGTTCAAATATTTTCAATTAATTTAAATTAAATTAGGCTTAAAAATCTGCGATGTTACATACCTCCTTCCATAAAAAAAACCGTCCGTGAAATTTGAATGAAAGATGAGTGTAAGTTTATAAATTGTACAATACCATATCAATACTTACACATAGATTCCAATATCTTATCTAAATAGCTCATTTTAAATAACCCAACTACTTATCTTTGATTATTATCCAAATACCATTTGGTCAAAATTGTGAAACTTAATTCATAAAGGATTCGTAACTACTTGCACATTTTATTTTCTTACCTAACAGGTTAAAGAACTTATCGATTATCAAGAATCGTCGATAATCCCAACTTCTAATCCAAGTTCTTTATAATTACATTAACAATCTTTTTCTATTCAAAATATAATTTTTCAAAATCCATTTTTTTTATCGCAACTATGCCTTCTTATATTGATTCTCGGAACTCATTCTAGGGCATTACAAACTCTATCTTCAACGAGTTTCTCTTCTAGGATTTTACTAATCCTAGCTCTGATGAGTCACTTCCTTCTCTTCTAATGAGTTGTACCTTAAAGCTTTGAATAAAACAAAGCTTTGATATCACTGTAACGACCTGGAGTTTCGGCCTTCGAAGATCGGCGTTTGACACAACTCAAGCATCGAACATCGAAGATTCAAAAGCCGGATTTTGTATCTCCTTTGGGTATACAACACATAAGAACTGGAAAAAAAGAACTTTTCATCAATATCATCAAAATATTACATCAGAGTACAAGCAAATATCAGAGTACAACATGTATCAGGGTACAACGGAAATACACAATGGAAAATGTAAAACTCTCAACAGAAGACTAAGAAATGATCCGGAGTATAGCTCCGGCCATAATCCAGAATCCTTCTTTAAAATGACTCCAATGATAAATCTGCAAAACCTAGACTAATAGGCTGCCCTTGTGGAAAATATAGGCACCTAGAGTTTAGTTGGAAGAACAATAAACTCCAGGCCAGTCATGAGACTGGTGTGAGAACTAAAATAATTATACCTTTATTTTGAAGTTAGGGAATTCATAAGACCACACCATACAACACGGAATGAGTTTCCCCTTATGAATACCAGTCATAAAAACAAACAATGTTTTTTGAAAATGAAGCTACCATAAGGTATCTTGTCATACACATCACACGAACGCATATTAGTGGAGGTTCCCCGTATGACATCCAAACATGTTTTATACGCGAAAATCATTTGATATTATTATTAGTGTCTAATTTTGGAAATCACTTTCGTAATTAAATGTATCAATACTAGTCTTTAAAGGTACCATATATTATGTCAACATATAGATTTACAACTAAAATTGTACAAAGTTGCAGTGGTGAATGGATTTCCAAAAAATGACCGAGCTAAGGAACTTCCTTACCGAATTCAGACACCTCTAGAGGAATGCCACAAGAATCAACACAAGTTCCCTGCCAACACAAGGCCAGGATCTCCTTACCTGGTCACTCTAGAGTATAACATCTCCCAGCCATTACCAACCTATAAACCTGACGCCCACAACATCAACAACCACAAAAAGTAGAAGTCACCACATAATTAGTGCCTGGGCTCCATACCATCTAGAAATAGATTGCAACCCATAACCTCGCCGCATCATTCATGTTTTGATCAATTGCCGAAGTCTCGTTACACAAAGCTATGCTCTCTAAGCCAATCTTTGATCATTAATATCACAACACTTAGTATGCCACATTGTCATTTCATAACATATAATCGATAATCACTAACCACGTCACCTTTGAGCTCGTACGTCTCAAAGAAGGGTGTTAAACGAAGAGAATAATTTCTCCGCCATGAACTGAAACATGTTTAGTAAAAATCAACCATATATTACAAAACAGGATGTCAGACACACGTCCATAAAAGTCCATTTTGGGTCAGACAAAACCAAAGGCACCTTATCTCACGTCCAATAAAGGTGAGAGGTCCTTGCAATCCGGAAATTCTCTAAATAGGTCTGGACGTTCCGCCATAATAAACATCTCAATACTGGAGCAACCCAGTGCAGAGAAAATCAGCTGCCAATTCCTTTCGGTGTGACGATTCCTGGTCTTCAAAACAATCTTCAGTATCTTCCATTACGTCATATTATTATTTCGAATGGTCTTCGGACATAAGTCTAATCTCGGACTTTCCAAATAGCAATCGCTCTTTTAAAAAGATGTGCAAATATAGGATTTACTAAGTCTCTTTTCCATTTTTATTGGTTAATTAAAACGTTAAAATGGAAATCATTTATTACATAAAACCCTTCTCAAAACATATCTTTTTAAATTAATAATAGTTAATTTTTTTGAATTAAGATTCATTAGTTCTCTGGTTCTTTTTTATTTCCAAAACAAGGTCATTAAGCATTTCTCTGTTAGCTTTTTAAAAGATCTTAATTCATTTCATAAACTTTTCTTTGAAACTAATTTTTTAAACAAAACATAATTAATCTTCAAAAACCTTAATAATTATTTATTAACTTTTTATGACCATTTATCATGTTCTTAATATCTTTACCTTCCTATTTTAAAAATCGTTAAACCTCTTCTTCTTTTACTTTTAGAAGATCTTAACCCTTTTTAAATATTCCCAAACAATGACTTAATCTTGGCGGGTCAAAGAATAATGTTATTTAAGACACCATCACAACAAACCCAAAACAAATAGTAACTTAATCTTAGTGGGTTATATTTAGGACATCAGTGACAACAAACCCAAAACCAATTCATAACTTAATCTAAGCAGATTAACGAATAATGTAATTTAAGATATCCTTCACAACAAACCCAAAACCAATTCATATTAAATATAAGATTTAAACAAAAATTATATTCAATACAAATTCTCGTAACCAACAAATACTATAAGTGAAATAACGATATAAATATCTTCTAAATTCCTCAATTAATACTCATCTAAACATCGGAATTCAATATCCAATATTTGAGGGTTCTTTCTGTCTAAATCCAACTTATTTAAATTGGGAAACATTACTGTAATAAAAAAGATTTATCCATACAAATTTATTTTTCTCTTAAATTCCAAACCATACTCGACCTTGGGTTAAAGAATGATGTCATTTAAAACAATGTTCACAATATATCTAACACCAATTGAGTATAATTTATATTAGCTTATATTCAATATTCATCCTTAAATTACCTAATACTCTAAGTGGAATAATGGTATGAAATACCTTCCAAATTCCACAAATGGTAAATTTTGAATTACAAGTTCAAATATCGAATAACTGAAAATTTTATATCCATTTCACTTTCCCAAAATCCAAACCAATTTATATTGAGTATAAGAATTAAACAGAAATTGTATCAACCTTTGCTTAATAACAATTTCCGTACTTAACACATACTATAGGCGGAATAACGGTATAAATACCTTTCAAATTCCACGAATAGTTTAAGTTTCATCTATGGATCTTAATACCAATTATATGGAGATTATTCCCACTTAATTACAAATAAACCCCTTTTTAAACTCTTTGTATTCCTTGAGTACTCTTAATCCGTTTAAAACCAATTTTGTTTAAATATTTAAAACTTTCCAAAAACATTTTATTTATCATTCAAAAATTATTAGATAAGTCATAGATGAAAGCAAATGAGTTTAAAACCTTTAAATAAACCAATTTCGAAAAATGTTGTAATCGCGTTAAAAAAAGCGTTACTACAGGCTTATAATAGCTAGTAGCTTAGTAAAAATGACTTTATTATTGTCCAAAATTTCACTTTATCAATTCAAATAATTTTTAAATAGTTTAAAATTATTTTTCAAATTTTTTACATATTTTTATTTATTTTAAAATAGTTGTTTCCCGTTACAGTGAACGAACTACGCTTAACGACCTTTCAAAAACGGTTTAACCTAAAATTTACATGTTATATTTTGAAAATTCCTCTTTCATTTGAAAACTATTATCATTGGAAAGCAAATGTTTTTCGTTTTGAAGAAATCCAATTAAATTTGCTCCAGTTCTGAGCGTTCGAAGTTTATAGTCGAAATTTACGAACTATCGCAATGCGACTAGTCCTATTTAGAATATATTTAAATTTAAATTTGAAACTCATTCAATTTACTTCAAATATAGTTATAAAACATATTTAATCTTATTTGAAAACTATTTTTCAAAATTTAACCTTAAAATTCAAATATTCATATTAAATGAATATTATATTATTAAAATAATATTATTTATATTTCAAACTTATCCTTTCAAACTCAAACTTTCCTGAAACCCATTTAAAAATAATATAAGATAGTTTGAATAATAAAATTGAGGTTCAAACTTTCTTTCTATATCAAACTAAACTTCACTTTTAAAGTTACATCCATGTTTGATTTTTAAATTTAAACACAACATTTATACTTGAAATCGTTTTCAATTAATTTTCCACTTTTACAAAAGTTTTTCATACATATCATAATTTTATTTCCAAATCATTTCAAATTTAAAATTTTAGCTTTTATTTTCACCCATGATGTGAATGAATAAAATATCCATTTATATTACCCGAGACTTATTAAATACCCATATTTTTCATATACATGGGTATAACTTGTGTAGTGTACATAACACCGGTACTAGTGATCATATTAACATCCATATCAATGTTTATAACTTCTATACATCCATCACACATGTATGTCATAAAAATATATGTACATATGCGTTTGGTTAATAAAGCTTATACATATAGTTAACAACTAATTAACCACACATGCATAACTATCATCAAATCAACAAGCATAACTATATATTTAACCTATATATATATATATATATATATATATGTGAAGTTTCGCACTTCCATATGTATATGTGTTTTTTAGCTAACACACATATAAATAACGCTTCTTACCTTTGGGTTCCACTCCACCAAACTTTAACTGAGCCGCCGGGTAGCGTAACCGCGTCTCGTTTTATTTTCTCTCTCTAATATATATATATATATAACATATATACATACATACATTTCTTGCTATTTTTCGTTCTCTCTCTCTCTCTCTCTTTGTAAATTGTGACGTGAGTGGTGGAAGAGAGAGGAGAGTGGTGGCCCACGGCCTAGAGGAGGGGAGGAGGAGGGAGGAAGAAGGAGGAAGAAGAGACTTGGAAGCCATTAGAGAAGGGAGGAGGAAGCTTTAGGAAATGAAGAAGATGATGAATGAAAAAGTGAGAGGGGGAGGCCTTCTTTTATAGGAAAAGGGGGCTAAGGGAAGATGACAACTCATGGGACATGTGTTTCCATCCTAAGTCTTTCATTAACACGAAAGGAAGGTTTGCCTTAGGAAGGTATTATCTTAGGAAGGTATGAATTCCTAAACCATTTCAAAGCATTTCATTTCTATATGCCATGGAAACTATATACAACATATGTACACATATTTTCATATCAGCCTTAAGGTAACTTCTAACAATTCCGATCAAACGAAGACAAAATCCGACGATGTTTGTTTAACAAATGTTTTATTTAACTTAATGGCTTGAAAATAAATATTTAATAACCTTCATTAAATACTTTATTAAATCAATATAAACCATAGTAAAAATAATTTTACTTGTATGTATTAACATAATCGATTTTTGACAAAACCTACTACATTTTTGTTAAAGCATTTCACCGCTACATTTCATAATTTTGAACAATTATTAAAACCGGATTCAAAATTCAACTTAACATCTTTAAATTAACATTTTCAAATGTTTGAATCAACTTAAATTTGCCAAGTTATAAAATCTCGCTTTTGACCAAATTTTAATATTTGACAAAACCCAGTTTTGACAAAAGTTGACATATTTTATCAATATATTTTATATTCTCAATAACATTCATTACCCTTTAAAATAAAGTATTTTATAGTTTAAACAACTATATTACGTCTATTTCAAAAACTCAAATTGAATTTACATTCAAGTCGATAAACTGTATAATCACGTTTTTGACACCTTTTAACAAAAAACCACTTTTGACAAACTTCTAATATACTATTATTTTGACAAAACTAATCTAGATATCAAATCTAGCTTGTCATATCTTTACAAAAAATATTAGTTAAAATATTTTTAATTAATTTAAATTAAATTAGGCTTAAAAATCTGTGATTTTACATACTTCCTTCCTTTAAAAAAATATGTCCTCGAAATTTGAACGAAAGACGAGTGTAAATTTATAAATTGTACAATACCATATTAATACTTATACATAAATTCCAATATCTTATCTAAATAGCTCAGTTTAAATAACCCAACTACTTATTTCCGCTTTTTATCCAAATACCATTTACTTCAAATGTAGTTATAAAACATATTTAATTGTGTTTGAAAACTATTTTTGAAAATTTAACCTTAAAATTCAAATATTCATATCAAATGAATATTATATTAATAAAATAATATTATTTTTCAAACTTATCCTTTCGAACTCAAACTTTCCTAAAACCTATTTAAAAATAATATAAGATAGTTTGAATAATAAAATTGAGGTTTCAACTTTCTTTATATATCAAACTAAACTTCACTTTTAAAGGTACATTCATACTCGATTTTTAAATTTGAACACAACATTTATACTTGAAATCTTTTTCAATTTTTTTTTCCACTTTTACAAAAGTTTTTCATACATATCATAATTTCATTTCCGAATCATTTTGGATTTAAAATTTTAACTTTTATTTTCACCCATGATGTGAATGAATAAAATATCCATTTATATTACCCGAGACTTATTAAATACCCATATTTTTCATATACATGGGTGTAACTTGTGTAGTGTACATAACATCGCTACTAATGATCATATTAACATCCATGTTAATGTTCATAACTTCTATACATCCATCACACATGTATGTCATAATAATATATGTACATATGCGTTTGGTTAATAACGCTTATACCTATAGTTAACAACTAATTAACCACACATGCATAACAATCATCCAATCAACAAGTACAACTATATATTTGACCAATATATATATATATATATATATATATATATATATATATATATATGAAGTTCCCCACTTCCATATGTGATAAATATATATGTTTTTTAACTAACACATATACATAACGCTTCTCACCTTTGAGTTCCACTCCTCCAAACTTTAACTGAACCACCGAACAGTGTAACCGCGTCTCATTTTATTTTATCTCTCTAATATATATATATATATATATATATATATATATATATATATATATATATATATATAGATACAAACATGCATTTCTTACTCTTTCTCTCTCTCTCTTTTTGTAATTTGTGACGCAAGGGGTGGAAAAGGGAGGAGGGTGGTGGCGCATGACCTAGGGGAGGGGAGGAAGAAGGAGGAAGAAGAGACTTGAAAGCAATTGGAGAAGGTAGGAGGAAGCTTTAGGAAATGAAGAAGAAGACGAATGAAAAAGTGAGATGGGGAGGCCTTCTATTATAGGAAAAGGGAGCTAAGGGAAGATGACAACTCATGGGACAAGTGTTTCCATCCTAAGTCTTTTCTTAACATGAAAGGAAGGTTTGCCTTAGGAAGGTATTATCTTAGGAAGTTATGAATTCCTAAACCATTTCAAAGCATTTCATTTCTGTATGCTATGGAAACTATATATAACACATGTACAAATATTTTCATATCAGCCTTAAGGCAACTTTTAACAATTCCAATCAAACGACTACAAAATCCGACGATGTTTGTTTAACAAATGTTTATTTAACTTAATGGCTTGAAAATAAATATTTTATTTAATAACCTCCATTAAATACTTATATTAGATCAATATAAACCATAGTAAAAATAGTTTTACTTATATGTATTAACATAATCGATTTTTTACAAAACCTACTACATTTTTGTTAAAGCATTTCACCGCTACATTTCATAATTTTGAACAATTATTAAAACCGAATTCAAAATTCAGCTTAACATCTTTAAATTAACATTTTCAAATGTTTAAATCAACTTAAGTTTGTCAAGTTATAAAATCTCGCTTTTGACCAAATTTTAATATTTGATAAAACCCAGTTTTGACAAAAGTTGACATATTTTATCAATATATTTTATATTCTCACTAACATTCATTACCCTTTAAAATAAATTATTTTATAGTTTAAACAACTATATTACATCTGTTTCAAAAACTCAAATTGAATTTACATTCAAGTCGATAAACTGTATAATCACGTTTTTGACACCTTTTAACAAAAAACCGCTTTTGACAAACTTCTAATATACTATTATTTTGACAAAACAATCTAGATATCAAATCTAGCTTGTCATATCTTTACAAAAAAAAATTAGTTAAAATATTTTTAATTAATTTAAGTTAAATTAGGCTTAAAAATCTGCGATTTTACATACTTCCTTCCTTTAACAAATTCTGTCCTCGAAATTTGAACGAAAGAAAAGTGTAAAACATGTAGAGCTTTCGTTTGGCCTAATCGAACTTACGGTTCGTACGTTATGCCTATTTCCGTTAACGCGCACAGAACTGGAATAACCCGCGAAGTTGGTTTTTGGTATTGCATGGCTCCCCGAACCGGGTCGCCCCCATTGGCTCGCCCACACCGGATCGCCCCTATCGGCTCGCCCACACAGGGTCGCCCCCTCAGCTCGCACTCGAGCACCACGACCGGCTCGGCTCGCCCTATGCAACCGCGACATGACCCCTGGACCTACTAACATGCGTGTAGATCTTGACCTTTTCTCGAGTCTATTTCCATTCCTACTTTTCTGGATCGGGTTCCACGTGTCTCACTACGACCCGACCTCCCTATATGCTCTCCTACAACCATAAATATACCAATACATAGAATTTTGAAGAATCTTTTTGGCTGGGACTTTCTCCTACATCTCCACTGTAACGACCCGCATTCTATGCATCGAAGGATCGTAGAATATTTATATCTCTCACATATAAAGTCGTATGGTCATGTAACTTTGGGAGACGACTATTGGGGTCATTTCCCATGTTCATGATTTTTGTTGATTTTTAAATGACCGTTTTTCCCCTAGTTGATTTTGTTTTGGCCATAACTTTTGATTGGTAAGGAGTTTTGACCTGAAACCACTTCCATTAGATCCGAATGATGGTTTACCATTCCGTAAAGTGGACACATTTGCCAAACGGATTTACCTTTTGGGAGATATGACTGAATTATGGTTTAGAGGGTGAAAAACAGCTTAATTGGGCTTAACCGGGCGATTAGCACCTAGGGCCATTGGGTGATTTCGGAATTTGGGGTATTTAAGAGCTGTTAGGGTTAGGAATTTCGGTTTTTACTCATTTTCCAACCGCCACATACATCATAGAAACCCTAACAATGGCCTCCAACATCTAGAATCATCTCTAATCACCGTTTAATCAAGGATTAAGCTTAGCAACATCAAATCAAGGAGAAATAGCACCATTTCAAAGTCAGTGCTATTGTTAGACGCTGGAAATCGCCCAAAATCAGTGGAGTTTCAGTTTTGAAAGTTTTGTTTGTGGTTAAGGTGAGTAATTAGTCTTGTTTTTGCACTAATTATGGTTAATTAAGGGTAATTAGTGTTAATTAGCAAATTTATACATGACTAAATTCTAGAAAAATATTTATAAATTTCAAAATGTTGTTCTAGGCCTCTATTAGAAATTTGGGTTGATTTGGTTAAGTTTCGCGAATCCTAACATTAGTTAATGTTAAACATGATTAAGGGGAAAATATGGGTTTTTGGTTATGTTTGATCCATTCTACATGTTATGATTGTTGTTTTGGTGTTTATGGTCAATTATACATATTGCTATGACTGTATGGTATGCTTTGTGATTGTTTAGAATAGTTAGAATGGTCGAAAACGCCATCGTATGGCGTAAAACAATCGCTGGAAGAGTTGCAGGAAAGTTGTGCAGGGATCGGATCGCCTTACCCGATCGTGACACCACTCCTCGAACCGACCCGCTCGTGATGATGGAAACCGACCCGGACCACTCGCCTGAAGATGCCAGTCACGACCTGATGCTCTGGAGCTGGCACGAACCGATCTGAACCAGGCACCACGACCCGACCCGAGGAGGATGATCGAACCGAGCTGCTTCAGGGGGTGGACCACGACCCGAAGTAGTTGACATGCATGGACTGACATGAATGGAGGAGCTCAAACCGACCCGAACCGAGGCACCTCGAGCCACTTCATGGATCACAAACCAAACTGTGGAGGAAGAGAAGTTTCCACTCACGAACCGACCTGGGACAGGCAACCACGACCCGACCCGTATGGAGCACCATGATCCTCCCCATGCATCACGAACCAGATGGAAATCAAACCGATCTGGAGGAGACCAAAACCCGAGATGCAAAGGTAGTCCAAATGGGAAGTAGAACTCATGATCCAATTGGGAACCAACGAGTTAACTTCATGAGTTGGGCTTTGCTTCGGGACGTGTGCTAAGGAGTTGTCGACGTCCATAGCTTTGATTCACCACTGAGAGACGATTGTTAGGCTACGGATCAGTGCGGTAGGGTAGTTATTATTCCATGGGGCAGAGTGATCGTAGCATGGCTATGAGCCAGTGCAGTGGAATTGTTATGACTTCATGGGGGCAGAGTGGACATAGCAAGGACTAGTGGATATGGATTAGTGCAGTGGAGTCACCATGACTCCATGGGGCAGAGTGATCATACAAGGATTTGGGTGATCAAAGCAGTGGATATCGTATGCTTTACGCACTGAGTGAGAGATGTGAGGATGGTTGCTATGCTTAATTGTTTTCCATCACTATGACATGCATACCCCCACCCCCGTATCCTTTACACTATATGTTAGTGGCACCTTAAAGTATTGTACAGTATGTTGTGCTAACTCTTTGGTTGCAGGTCCAGGTTCAGGTATGGTTTAGTATACCTGATATTGTTTTGTTTTGTTACTTATTGCTCATACCAAACTTTTGTCTGACCCAGAGTTTTATGTCTCTTCTTATTATTCTGGGTGCTCCTAAATGAGCAGACTGGAGATAGGTTAGCTAGTTATGCACGAGTAGCTGATCCGGAGATGAGCAGGAGGCTCCTACGTATTATCTACACATATTCTTCCTGTGTTGTTGATGGTCACTGCTTTAGGCATTAGTAGTGTACCTTTTCTTTCTTTTGCTTTAGAGACAGTATTTTGAAGTTGTAATAATGGTTATGGATCATAAGCTGTATTTTGGATTTCCGCTGTTATGATGATTATGGTTTAGTTTTCAGCTTATGCACTGTCTCGCCTGTTTGATGTCAAGTATGTTATTATTATATTTTATTCTATGCGTTGTAGGACATTCTACAGGTTCCTTGTTAGTTCAAAATTCCCTTCTTTTCATTTCTTTGGCGACCGTCCTGTGCTAATCGGGCATTGGTACAACGCACTTTCATTGGAAATGTCGGCTGGTGCGGGCGGGTCGTCACCCTTGGTATCAGAGCTCTAGGTTGCGTAGTTAACCTAGGGAAGACACTAGAGAGAGATAGTATGTATATGAGAGCGCGTATTTGTGATATTTTGGTTTTCAAAAGCAATATATATACTATTAGTATATTTAAGGATGAAGTCGCATTGCACTGGCACCACTGAAGAGATGGTTAATCGTTTTCTCCTTACAGATTGAACGATGAGCTGATATACGAGGGGTACTGGTAGAGGAGCTAATAATGGGAACGCTCCTGATTTGAGGATGATGTTTACTGACCTCATGAGAGAGATGCTTAGGGATGTTCAAAGGGAAGCTCCTAATGCTGCAAATGGTGGTGGTGCAGCAGTGCAGGCACCTAGGGCCGATTTCGCCAAGTTATGCAAGGATTACACTAGCCTTGGTGGGAAGCCGTTCCATGGAACGAAATCGGCTATAGAAGTTCAGGATTGGTTGGATAGCTATGAGAGTATCTTCGAAGAATTAGGTATCGAGGATGCGATGAAAAGAAAGCCAGCATCCCGTCAGCTGCAAGGATAGGTGATGAATTGGTGGAATGCTATTAAGGAAGCTACTCCAGAGGATCAAGTTACATGGTATCAGTTTAAGGCCTGATTCAGTGATAAGTTTAACCCAGCTCCTTAGAAATCAGAGTTGTTCAGGAAATTTATAGAGCTTAAGCAGAATGGTAGGGCATTCTCAGAGTACATTGTAGAGTTCAATATTTTATCGAAGTATGGATTATCCCTTATCGATACTGCCAAGAAAAAGAACGAGAAGTTTATAACTGGTTTGGATTGGACGGATATTTGGGGGAAAGGCTTATTAACCACATCGATGAGACGTTTGAATCGATTGTGGGGGAAAGCTTTGAGATCATAGAGTCTATACCCTAAGTCGAAGATTGAGGTTGCATCTGCAGAAGAGCCAAAGCCGCAAGCAAGCGGTTGAGGCAAGAATGGTTTCAGAATAAGAGAAAGCAGAATCAGACCAAGGTTGGCCAGAAGAAAAAGAATAAGAAAGATGTGGAGTGCTTTAGCTGTGCCAAAAAGGGCCATTATGCTAAAGAATGTCGAGCAAAGCCAGCGGACAGGAAGTGCTTTAACGGTGGCTAAGTGGGACATCACAAGGATAAATGTCCACAACCCCCTAAAGAAAAGCAGATTGTGAAAGCATATGCTATAAATCCTGTCCCTTCTTCTTCCAATGCCCCAACTACGATGGAGAAGGGAAATAATGTCGTCATTCTATGTATGCTTTCTGTTTATGATGTTCCTATCCGAGTATTGTTTGATACCGGGGCTTCCCGTTCCTTCATATCTAGTGACCTGGTAGATAGGTTGGGATTGGAACACGAGATAGTCGATAGGGTGACGAACCTGATTGGTGGTTCAACTAGCCTTAGCATGATTTGTCGTAATGTGGTCTTATCGAGTCATGGATTCATGTTTGTTTGTAATTGCTTTATTTTGGGCTTTACTGGGTTTGGCATTATTTTGGGAGTCGATTGGCTCCAAAGGTACGGGGTGATGGTAAACTGTGAGGGCTTTTTGGTCACAGTTATAGCGGATGATGGACGGAGGGTAGTGTTTGGTGGTCTACCTAGTGATTGGGTAATGGCTAGGTTCCTAAATTCCCTTAACATCCCGCATGATGAGTTGTCAGATGCGCCCGTGGCTGGCCAGTATCTGGACGTCTTCGAGGAAAAGACCGAACTTCCACCACACCGAGAGATTGAGTTCTGTATTGATTTAGTGAAAGATGCCGGACCTATAGTCATGCCATTCGGGTTGACCAATGCACCAGCGTATTTTGTGGATCTTATGAATAGGGTATTCAGGGAACAATTGAATAAGTTTGTTCTTGTGTTTGTAGACGATACCTTGGTTTATTCGAGGATAGAGGAAGAACACAAGGAACACTTGAGGATAGTGATGGAGGTGTTGAGAAAAAGCCAATTGAAAGCAAAGTTTTCTAAGTGTCGCTTCTGGAGGAGGGAAGTGAGATTCTTGGGCCATGTTGTTTCAGAGAATGGCATTGCTGTGGACGCTGCGAATGTGGCTACGGTACAGGATTGGTCTACGCCCAAGAATGCAACAGACACAAGAAGTTTCTTGGGATTGGCTGGATATTATCGTAAGTTTATCCAAGACTTCTCCAAGATAGCAGCACCATTGACTCAGTTGACCAAGAAGAATCAAGTTTTTGTTTGGGAGAAATGTGCGAGAATGCATTAAAGAGTCTAAAGGAAAAGTTGACATGTGCATCAGTGTTAGTCATTCCTAAGGGGAATGAAGAGATGACGGTATACACAGATGCATGTGGTACCAAGCTAGGTGTTGTATTGATGCAAGGAGGTAGGGTTGTAGCTTATGCTAGTTGGCAACTAAAACCGTATGAGAAAAGATATCCTACCTATGATTTGGAATTGGCATTGATCGTGCTTGCATTGAAGATGTGGAGACATTATCTCTTGGGAAAAAGATTCGAGTTGTTCACCGATCATAAATCGTTAAAGTATCTTTTCTCTCAAAAGGATCTAAATCTCCGACAGCAAAGTTGGTTAGAATTCTTGGCTTCCTATGATTTCGATATCACATGTACACCAGGAAAGGGCAATGCGGTAGCTGATGCATTGAGTAGAAGACATGCCAGTTTAAGGGCTATGTTTCTTGAATGGAAGCAACTAGAGTACATCGCTGGGTATGATTTCAGACCAAAGTGCGAATTGGATCTAGAAATGTTAGCAAGTTTGACGATCAGACCCACTTTGATCGAGCGGATTGGTTCCAGTCAAAGGGACGATCCTAACCTATTGGAAATCATCTAAAAGTTAGGGATGGGAATCGACATGAACAAGTATGGGCTTGATCGAGATGGATGGCTTAGAAAGAATGGAAGACTAATTATGCCCAATGTTAATGGATTGAGAGATGAAGTGCTTAGAGAATATCATCACTCAAAACTGACTATACATCCCGGTGGTAACAAAATGTATCGTGACATGAAGCATACCTACTACCGGGAAGGGATGAAAAGAGACGTTGGGAAGTTTATATCTACATACATGAACTGCCAGTTGGTTAAAGCTGAGCAAAAGAAACATAGTGGTTTGTTGCAACCATTAGAAGTCCCGGTATGGAAATGGGAACAAGTCTCAATGGATTTCATTGATGGGTTACCAAGAACTAGATCGGGCCATGATAGCATTTTGGGTGATTGTGGACCGAAGGACTAAGAGTGCAAGGTTTATACCCGTCAAGTCGAATAGAACGGTAGCTAAGTTAGCGGAACTATATATGAAATGGGTAGTGAGATTTCATGGAGTACCTAAAAGCATTGTGAGTGACCGAGACCCGTTGTTTACTAGTGGGTTTTGGAAGAGCTTACAAGAGGCTCTAGGGTCAGAACTACATCTCAGTACCGCGTATCATCCTCAAACCGACGGTCAGACAGAGAGAGTGAATCGTATATTAGAAGACCTCTTAAGAGCTTGTATATTGGATTTTGGTGCATCATCGGATGACCGTTTACATCTAGCAGAGTTCGCATATAATAATAGTTATCAATCCAGTATTGGTATGGCTCCATTTGAAGCTTTGTATTGAAGACCGTGCAACTCACCGTCATGTTGGTTATAAACCAGTGAGAAATTTGCGCTTGGGCCAGATGTGATAAGAGAAACCATAGATAAGATCAAAGTTATCTGACAGCGAATGAAGGCTGCCCAAGATAGGCAGAAGAGTTATGCTGATAAGAGAAGAAAAGATTTAAAATTCTCCATTGGTGACTTGGTTTTTGTCAAGATTTCTCCATTAAAGAGCGTGATACGATTTGGTAGGAGAGGCAAGTTAACACCAAGATTTGTTGGTCCGTTCCCAGTTCTTGAGCAAGTTGGGAATTTGGCATATAAAGTTGAATTACAAAGAAGATGGTAGGAGTTTTTAACATATTTCATGTTTCCCAGTTAAGGAAATTCATGCACGACCCTAGTGTGACTCTTTCACCGGATCAGTTGGACGATATCGAGGTTGAACCCGAGGCGGTTGGGAAGCGCAAGCCGATTCATATTGTCAAGCATGATACGAAGCAACTTCGAAGGAAAGCAGTGGATCTAGTCAAAGTTCAGTAGGGCGAGAATGATAAAGACTATGCTTGGGAAACAGAGGAGAATACAAGGAGGACGTATCCAGAACTCTTTGCCTGGTAAGATTTTAATTGCGAATTAGTTTTTCGCATGCTAGGATAGATTTGTTTGTTGCTTTGTATGTTTGATTGTTGTGAATGATTGGTAGGCATGCATAATCCTTTGTTTCTTAGTTGAGGAATTTCGGGGGCGAAATTTCTTAAGGGAGGGAGAATGTAACGACCTGCATTCTACGCATCGAAGGATCGTAGAATATTTATTTCTCTCACATACGAAGTTGTATGGTCATGTAACTTTAGGAGACGACCATTGGGGTCATTTCCCATGTTCATGATTTTTGCCAATTTTTAAATGACCGTTTTGCCCCTAGTTGATATTGTTTTAGCCATAACTTTTGATTGGTAAGGAGTTTTGACCTAAAACCATTTCCACTAGATCCGGATGATGGTTTACCTTTTCGTAGAGTAGTCACATTAGCCAAACGGCCTTACCGTTTGGGAGATATGGCTGAATTAAGTTTAGAGGGTGAAAAACAGCTTAATTGGGCTAAACCGGGCGATTAGCAGCTAGTCCCATTGGGGGATTTCAGGATTTGGGGGTACTTAAGGGCTAATAGGGTTAGGGATTTCAGTTTTCTCATTTCCCAGCCGCCACATACATCATAGAAACCCTGACAATGGCCTCCAACATCTAGAATCATCTCTAATTGCCGTTTAATTAAGGATTAAGCTTAACAACATCAAATCAAGGAGAAATAGCACCATTTCAAAGTTAGAGCTGCTGTTAGACGCTGGAGATCGCCCCAAATCAGCGGAGTTTCAGTTTTGAAAGTTTTGTCTGTGGCTAAGGTGAGTGATTAGCCTTGTTTTTACACTAATTATGGTTAATTAAGGGTAATTAGTGTTAATTAGCGAATTTATACATGATTAAATTCCGGAAAAATATTTATAAATTTCGAAATATTGTTTTAGGCCTCTATTAGAAATTTGGGATGATTTGGTTAAGTTTTGCTAATCCTAACATTGGCTGTTGTTAAACATGATTAAGAGGAAAATATGGGTTTTTGGGTATGTTTGATCCATTCTACATGCTATGATTATTGTTTTGGTGTTTTTGGTCGATTATACATGTTGCTATCATTATATGGTATGCTTTGTGATTGTTTAGAATAGTTGAAAACATCGTTGTATGGCGTAAAATAATCGCTGGAAGAGTTGTAGGAAAGTTGTGCAGGGACCGGATCGGATCGCCCTACCCGATCGTGACACCTCTCCCCGAACCGACCCGCTCGTGATGACGGAAACCGACCCGGAATGCTCTCCTGAAGATGCCAGTCACGAACTGATGCTCTGGAGCTGGCACAAACCAATCCGTACCATGCACCACGACCCGACCCGAGGAGGATGATCGAACCGAGCTGCTTCAGGGGGTGGACCATGACCTAGAGTAGTTGACGTGCATGGACTAACTTGAATGGAGGAGCTCAAATCGACCCGAACCGAGGCACCTCGAGCCACTTCATGGATCACGAACCGAACTGTGGAGGAAGTGAAGTTGCCACTCACGAACTGACCCGGGGCAGGCAACCACGACCCGACCTGTATGGAGCACCACGATCCCCCCATGCATCACGAACCAGATGGAAATCAAACCGATCCGGAGGAGACCAAAACTCGAGATGCAATGGTAGTTCAAATGGGAAGTAGAACTCAGGATCTAGTTGGGAACCAACGAGTTAACTTCATGAGTTGGGCTTTGTTGCGGGACGTGTGCTAAGGAGTTGTCGACGTCCATAGCTTTAATTCACCACCGAGAGGCGATTATTAGGCTACGGAACAGTGCAGTGGGGTAGTTTTTATTCCATGGGGCAGAGTGATCGTAGCATGGCTATGAGCCAGTGCAGTGGAGTCATTATGTCTTCATGGGGCAGAGTGGACATGGCAAGGACTAGTGGTTATGGATCAGTGCAGTGGAGTCGCCATGACTCCATGGGGAAGAGTGATCATAGCAAGGATTTGGGTGATCAAAGCAGTGGATATCGTATGCTTTGCGCACTAAGTGAGAGATGTGAGGATGGTTGCTATGCTTGATTGTTTGCCATCACTACGGCATGCACCACCCCACCCCCGTATCCTTTACACCATATGTTAGTGGCACCTTAGAGTATTGTAAGGTATGTTGTGCTAACTCTTTGGTTGCAGTTCCAGGTTCAGGTATGGTTTAGTATACCTGCTATTGTTCTGTTTTGTTGCTTATCGCTCATACCAGACTTTTGCCTGACCCAGAGTTTTATGTCTCTTCTTATTACTCTGAGTGCTCCTAAATGGGCAGACTAGAGACAGGTTAGCTGGTTATGCACGTGTAGCTGATCCGGAGATGAGCAGGAGGCTCCTACGTATTATCTACATATATTCTCCCTGTGTTGTTGATGGTCACTGCTTTGGGCATTAGTAGTGTACCTTTCCTTTCTTTTGCTTTAGACATAGTATTTTGAAGTTGTAATAATGGTTATGGTTCATAAGCTGTATTTTGGATTTCTGCTATTATGATGATTATGGTTTAGTTTTCAGCTTATGCACTGTCTCGCTTGTTTTATGTTAAGTATGTTATTATTATATTTTATTCCATGCGCTGTGAGATATTCTACAGGTTTCTTGTTAGTTCAAAAATCCCTTCTTTGGCGACCGTCCTGTGCTAGTCGGGCATTGGTACAACGCACTTTCATTGGAAATGTCGGCTAGTGCGGGGCAGGTCGTCACATCCACAGTCTCTACCATTACCGAGTGCAAGGATTTTGCATCTTTCTACATCTAAATTCTCCTCTTGTAATCTCAATTAACACACGGATTTTGTGTCTACATGTAACTAATTCTTGTAATATGTCAGTATAACAATATGATTATAAAGTGGACATAGGCTACATCTACAGTCGAACCACGATAAAAACCTTATGTGTCTTCTGTTATTTACTCTTTACTGCAATTTGTGATCTGTTATCTACATTTGGATGTTAGGGCCAAATTTTATTCTAACATTTTGGCATGTCAAGAAGGGGGCACACGATACTATTTCAATTTCTAGCTAAAAAGGAATTAGATTGCTTTGTATTGGATTCAATGATCAAACGAAAGCTTTCCCATACTGAAGAGGAAGGCACGAGAAATGAGGTAAGTCAAGAGGCTTTCCTCTTATGAAAACCCACCAGCATACTTGACCAGAGAAGAAGTGGACGGAGTTCTCATTGAACTGAGAGCTCAACTGGCAAGGCAAGATGATCTCCTCCGGAAACAACAAGAGACGATGGATGGATTCTTCGCTCGGATGGATGAAATGCCAAACAATGGTCAACTCGCTGGAAATGAAGCCAAAGAAGCGGCTCGTGCACCACCTGGACCCTAGGGCAACCCCTTCTCTTTTGGAAATGGTCAGTCTCGACCGACTTCAACCCCGGTTCAGATGAACAATAGGTCACAAGCTCCTGCTCAACAATAAGAATGGGCTCGTGAAGGAGAGCCAGGGTTGGCTCGTGATAGGACACCAGGACCGAGTTGTGTCGTCCCGCTCGAACCGCGAGTCGTGATCCCTAGGCAGCTGTTCACCAGCAGCTTCCTCATTCTCTTGCTCACAACGCTGGGGGAATCAGCACTAATTTAAGAAATCTACAGCAACTTTTTGAAGGAAATCGATTAGTATATATGATTGATGCCTCTCGAGAGGTCGCACTTATCAGAATGACGTGGATGACGTCAATCATAGGAAATCAGGAATTCGCGCAATCCCCCGGATTTCAAGCTTCCACAACTGGAGCCTACAACGGCAGGACGGATCCTACCGTGCATCTGATGCGCTACAAATGACATATGGAAGTTCAATCGACGTCGGAAAACGTCATGGAAAAATGCTTCCCCCTCTTTTTGATAGACATAGCTGCTATCTAGATTCAGCAACTCGAACCTGAGTCAATCAACAGTTGGAATATGTTGGTCACTCGTTTTATTGAACAGTTTCGGGTCCACATAACTCGACCCAAAAATGTCATGTCACTCACTACAATCAAGCAGAGGTCTGACGAAACTCTACATTCATTCCTTGAGAGATCCAACATTGCAGTAGCATTTGTAGATAGACCAGAACCATCTATGGTATTGATGGCGGTAGTTTTCGGTGTTCTGGATACATCTGAGTTCAAAACCTCTTTGTATCGTGACCCACCGCGAGATCTCGGCGAATTCTATTTCGAAGCGGATAGGTTTCTACATGAAGAGGATGCAAAATCTAAGAAGGCTATTCTCGATGTCAACATGCTCATAGGAGCAGAACTGTCTAGTAATGGAAAGGGCAATGACAGGGGCAAAGGTACAACCGCTATCAAGAATGAGCGCAGTACTCAGCCCCGAAGAGGGTCCAGATTTGAAAATACACTGAACTCAATGCAACGCTGACAGACATATACATAGATACAGGGTGTGCTGCCTCCTATCCAAGGCCTCCCAAGAGGGAGCCAAAGCTAGCACAGCGCAATTCTGGAAGACGTTGCATATTTCATGACATGGACGATGACAACACAGATGACTGCAAACATTTTTGAGACCTTATTGATGACCATGTCAGACGAGGAGAGCTACCCGAGAATGTCACACAATCAACATCGCCAACACCTGTGCTGCCACCACCTACTCCTCGAAGAGGGAACAATCCTGGATCTAGTAATCGCGGGATTATCATCAACTGATCCCACTTAGCAGAACTCTTCAGTTTGTCGGACTCCGGTCAGCAGTTCATGTTTTTAGGCTTTTAGGCAACTTCTCGCCCCTCTTTGTTTTATCTGCTTATAATAAAAGCAGTCACATCAGCCCACACGCATGGAACCGGCTTGTGGTCCCCAGTCGTATCCGGCAAATGATCGCTACATTTTCATGAATTAGTAATAAGCATTGAGCTCTGGCTCCAAACTGGATCCGTCTAGTCTAAACAAACTCTCGTGGCATTTCCTTGGTCGTCTTACCCTGGTAAGGCCATCTCGGAACTTCATTAGCGTTTCCTTGGTCGTCTTACTCCGGTAAGGCCATCATGGAACTCTCATTGGCATTTCCTTGGTCGTCTTACTTCAGTAAGGTCGTTTCAGAACCTCATTAGCATTTCCTTGGTTGTTTTATTCCAGTAAGGCCGTCATGGAACTCTCTTAGCATTTCCTTGATCGTCTTACTCCGGTAAGGTTGTTTAGGAGTTATTCTTGCATTGCTTGCAGGTACAGATTACGAATTTCTCGGATTATCCAGAACACATCTTCCTTCAACCAGCAAGATATGTTCGGGGGGGCAAAATGTTGACATACTTCTCAGTCAAAGCTATCACACATGGAATATCTAGATAGCAATGCCCTAAAGCATGGAAAACGTCATCAGAAAACACATAGCAGTTTGGTCGAAATCGCAACATTAACATAAACAAGCTCAAAACTCCTACTAAATGACTTGGTTTGAGCCCGAAAACAACGATTATGGTGCTTTACACTGTATACCATGCATCCCTCTGAATTTGCTTCAGGTAGAGCTTTCGTTTGGCCCAATCGAACTTACGGTTCGTAAGTTTTGCTCGTTTCCGTAAACGCGCGCAGAACTGGAATAACTCGCGAAGTTGGTTTTTTGCATTGCATGGCTCCGCGGACCGGGTCGCCCCCATTGGATTGCCTACACTGGATCACCTCCATCGGCTCGCCCACACTAGGTCACCCCCCTAGGTTCGCACTCAAGCACCACGACCAGCTCGGCTCGCCCTATGCAACCACGACCCAACCCCTGGACCTGCTAACACACGTGTAGATTTTGACCTTTTCTCGAGGTTATTTCCATTCCTACTTTCCCTGATCGGGTTCCACGTGTCTCACCACGACCCACCCTCCCTATGGGCTCTCTTACAACTATAAGTCCACCACTACATGGAATTTTGAAGAGAATTTTTGGCTGGGACTTTCTCCTACATCTCCGCAGTCTCTACCATTACCGAGTGCAAGGATTTTGCACCTTTCTACATCTAAATTCTCCTATTGTAATCTCAATTAACACATGGATTATGTGTCTGCATGTAACTGATTCTTGTAATATGTCATTATAACAATAAGATTATAAAGCGGACTTATGCTACGTCTACAGCCGAACCACTATAAAAACCTCGTGTGTCTCCTGTTATTTACTCTATACTGCAATTTGTGATCTGTTATCTACATTTGGGTGTTAGGGCCAAATTTTGGTCTAACATTATCCAAATACCATTTGGTCAAAATTGTGAAACTTAATTCATAAAGGATTCATAACTACTTGCACATTTTATTTTCTTACTTAACTGGTTAAAGAACTTATCAATTGTCAAAAATCATCGATAATCCCAACTTCTAATCCAAATTCTTTAAAATACATTAACAATCTTTTTCTATTCAAAATATAATTTTTCAAAATCCATTTTTTGTATCACAATTACACCTTCTTATATTGATACTCAGAACACATTCTAGGGCATTCAAACTCTATCTTTAATGAGTTTCTCTTCTAGCATATTACTAATCCTAGCTCTGATGAGTCATTTTCTTCTCTTCTAATGAGCTATACCTCAAAGCTTTGATACAACTGCAACGACCTGGAGTTCTGGCCCTCGAAGATCTATGTTTGACACAACTCAAGCATCAAACATAAAAGATTCAAACGATGGATTCTATATCGCCTTTGGGTATGTAACACATAAGAACTGAAAAAAAGAATTTTTTTCATTAATATCATCACAATATTACATCAGAGTACAACATGTATTAGGGTACAACGGAAATACATAGTGGAAAATGTAAAACTCTCAACGGAAGACTAAGAAATGATCCAGGGTCTATGTAGTTGAATCCCCGCTAAAACCCCGCAAAATCCCCGCTATATCGTGTAGCGTCCTTCAACCGCTATTTAGAATTGATGAACAATAGTTCTGCTTTAAGCGCCATTATTTTCCGCTGCACCTGCTAGATCAATGCTTTTTAGCACCGCATTAACAATATTAATATACAAAGTTTGATTTGACTAGTTCTCCTTTAAAACAAATTAGTATAGTTAGTGTAAAGAGATAATTTTAACACATAAGTGTCTAATATATAGTAGAAAACTATATTAGTCATCAATTCTATTGTGTGTAGCCAACATGTTCTTTGATTTTTTTATATAAGATTAACGGATATTAGTTTCCTCTTCATAAATGATTTAAGAATGATAATTAATTAATTTTAAAAGTCTTATTTTTACATCTAATGTACCTTATTTCACCTCCGCTATAGCCCAGTTATTTCCTTGCTTTATCCCCGCTATACCTTTTTGCATCTCTAACGCTGCAAAACTACTAAGCGATTTAACTGCACAGTCTAGAGTATAGCTCTGGCCATAATCCGGAATCCTTCTTTAAAATGACTCTAATGATAAATCTGCAAAACCTAAACTACTAGGCTACTCGTATGGAAAATATAGGCATCTAGAGTTTAGTTGGAAGAATAATAAACTTCAGGCCAGTCATGAGACTGGTGTGAGAACTAAAATAATTATACCTTTATTTTGAAGTTAGGGAATTCATAAAACCACACCGTATAACACGGAATGAGTTTCCCATTATGAATACCAGTCATAAAACAAATAATGTTTTTGAAAATGAAGCTACCATAAGGTCTCTTGTCACACACACCATGCGAACACATATTAGTAGAGGTTCCCCTTATGATATCCAAACATGCTTAATACGCGAAAATCATTTGATATTATTATTAGTGTCTAATTGTGGAAATCACTTTCGCAATTAAATGTATCAATACTAGTCTATAAATGTACCATATATTATGTCGACATATATGTTTACAACTAAAACTGTACAAAGGTTTAGTGGTGAAAGGATTTCCAAAAAACGACTGGGCTAAGGAGCTTCCTTACCGAATTCAGACACCTCTAGAGGAATGCCACGAGAATTAACACAAGTTCTCTTCCAACACAAGGCCAGGATCTCCTTACCTGGTCACTCCAGAGTATATCATCTCCCAGTCATTACCAACCTGAGACGACACCAAACCCCGTACTGACGGTGGTAAGGGTCATCCGTGGAATATAACACAGAAACAGATAATAGCAGAATAGAATAATTAAATACACTAGATAATGAACAATAGAATATACTGGATAAAAGTAATCATCAGAGTTACACAGTATACAGGATCTTACTTAGTACAAATACAGTTCAGCTATACATAAATGTCTACAGCGGAAACAGACAAAATATGTACAATAGGAGCTGAACAGCATAAAAAGAGATAAATAATAGAATCCATCTTCATCTCCAGCTATCCAGAAAGAACCAGCTAAACCTGAATACAAGGTTGCCCATGTAGAAAAAGGGGCACCCGAGTTGAAAGTGAAACAAACTACGAGTCATTCATGGGACTGGTATGAGAAATCTATTCAACATATTTAATATATGGCTAATCACAGAACCACGCCACTTTCGTGGAAGGGGTTTACTCCATCGGATTGCCAGTGCTTTAAAACAAATCTTTCTATTAAACATCGCAATGATTTTTATAAAAATGAAGCCAATATAAGACTCAGTTCCCATCACACAATGCAACGCAAACCGGAGGATAGAGTTTTTACCTTATAACGGCCAAAATATGCTTGATACGAATAAAACAAAGGCATTTGATATTATTGCTAGTGTTTATATGTTTTGAAAACAATTTCAAATCATAACTATCAATCATAGACGACATGAGCATCCCATGCCACTATGTCGCCAAATATATATATACAATCGAAACCGCACAGTCACGTATTTGGAAATTGGATTTCCGTCATGAACCAAGGCAAAACATAGTCCTTACCGAATTCGAGACGCTCTAGCCCGCCCCTCAGGAACAGCCGCAACTGCCCCTTGGATTTTCAGGGCCGGTCCATCGATGTGGATTATTATGCGTGAGCACTACGTCTCCCCGCCCTTTGGGGCGTAAACGAGCCAACGAATGACTCCATCGGACCTGGATCGTCCGATCAAACCGAGGCGCCTCGCAACAACAACAACCACACAGGTGAAAAGTATATAAATGTCAGGGCTGGTAGGTCACTGACACCACCCTAGCTAGAAAGAAACGCAGGCCCTCCCTGATGTCCTCTCCCGTTTCTGGTTCATACCGGGGTGTGAGTGTGAGGACCCGTTTCTCCCCCGTTAAGGAAAGAGCGGATACTTTGAGAACAACACACAAATGAACGCAAACGGAAGAACATTTCATTGTTATTACAACAATTCCATCAGATACAAGAATATACAGAGTATAAATGAATAAATTACATTCGATAAATATCAGAGATTACAATAAATAACATAGCAGCGGAAAATAATACAAAGCACAACTGAAGGTGATATACGGATACAGAGCTTTCCGGATATCATTCCAGCTGTAAACCAGGATCCTGTGAATATAAATCTGCAAAACCAAAACTACTAGCTGCCCGTGTGGAAAATAGGGGCACCCAGAGTTTAGGTTAAAACAATAAACTCCAGGTCAGTCATGTGACTGGTGTGAGAACTAAAACAGTTATTTAAAGCTTTACTTTAAAAGATAGTAATTCAAGGGACCACGCCGTATAACATGGAACGGGTCTCCTCCCAAGAATACCAGTGCATAGACTAAACAACGCAATGCTTTTTCGAAAAATGAAGCTATTATAAGACCCAGGTCCCATCACACAATGCAACGCAAGCCGGAGGATAGGGTTTTCCCTTATAATAGCCAAACATGCTTGGTACGTTTAAAACAAATCATTTGATACTATAATAAGTGTATAGTGTCAAAACAATTTCAATCATAAATATAAATCATAGACGGCATGAGTGCCCCATCCCACTATGTCGCCATACTAGGCTCTACAAATAAAGCCGAAATACACGTATTGGAAATTGGATTCCGTCATGAGTCGAGGCAAGGGGCAAGCTCCTCTCCGCGTTCGAGACACTCTAGCAAATGCCTCAGGGCTACGCACTCTGGGCAACCCCTGGATGCTTCAGGGCCGGTCCTCACTTACGTTAGAGGATTAATTATGCCTGAACACACGTTTCCCGGTCCTTACAGACCTATAATCGAGGCGCCTCATCCAACAACCACAAAGGTGAAAAGTATATATATGTCAGGGCTGGTAAGTCACTGACACCACCAAAGCTAGAAAGAAACGTCGTGCTCTCCCTGCAGTCCGTATCCCGTTTTTAACTCATACCGAGGTGTGAGGCTCGCGAATTCACGTTATACACAAAGCTGCCACGTAGGCCGTGCTTTGATCATCAACCACAAGACTCTGCTTTTCAACAAAAGCCTTGATCATTGCATCTTAGCGTGCCACACAGGCAATTCATGCCATGCGACTGATGTCCATCGATATACAACCTCTGAGCTCGTACGTCTCAGAGAAGGGCGTTAAGCAAAAGAATAAATTCTCCGCCGCCAAACAGATGTATATTTAATAGAAATCAATCAACACAGAATAAAATCCAGTGTCAGACACACAATCCATTTACGAGTCCGTTCTGGGTCTGAACGAAACCGGAGACACTTTCCTCGCATATCCATCCATCTCTAGGTACGTCTGGATGACCACCAACTATTTCCATCCTCTTGGGTGTACTGCCCAATCAGGATCGTCAGTAGTTATCCAAACGATGTGAAGACTTCCGGTCTTCGACCACCATCTTCATCTTCGACTTATCGTCGAATCGATTATTCAGAATGGGTATAAACCCGGACTTTCCGAACAACCCGCGTATATTTAAAAATAAATGTTACACAAACTCAACATACGCCTCATTCCAATTCAGAATATTCGTTTATTCATAAAATCACATTTTTAGGGAAGGGTTCCCATTAATTTTATCCAAGATAAATTCTTTCAAATTTATCCTTTAATCTTCCTTTGGATGTCATTTCAAACCAAATTATGGTTTTCTGAACTAGTCGAGATTAGCGAACCACACCGAAGTAATTATTTATTTTATTTCCCAATCCCAACCTATTCATCCCATGAAGCAAAACTGGTAATACTCCATATCTAATACTACAGTGTTGTCGGTAAAATTAATTACTATTTCACGTTCAAATCTAATTAAAGATTTAACTATCGCTTTGGAGCAAAACTGGCGATACTCCATTCTCGCTCATTTCTAAATTTGATAATTTAAATTATAGATTCACATTTCAAATCTAATTGCAGATTCAATAAAACTCCTTTTACTGGGTTAAAGAACTAGGTGTTATTTAAAACACAGTTCACGACAAACCCAAATCACATTCTATTTATTATCGGGTTAAAGAACTAGTGTTATTTAAAAAGCCGCTCACGATAAACCCACAAATTAATTCTAGTTCAATTCAAATTAAATATATTAGGAATTCCGATTATTTGAAACCCATTTTTAAATCTAATTTATTTATTTCAAAATAAAAACCCGGGTTTTAAATTGAGTTCAAACTAGTTCAATTCGATAAAAATCTATTTTTATCTTTTCAAATATGGAGTTTTCATCCCAAATTTTCCCAAATCATTTCTTATGATTTTACACAAATTATTACTATTTTTAATAATTTTATCAAGGCCTGTACAGTCGATTTCCATCAACGGCCATCGAACTGCACTTACATCGACCTTTTTCAAATTTGATTTGGACGTAACTCCAAATCCAACCGTTAGATTTTGAATTTCTAATATTCTTTAGAAAGCTCTTTTCGATACGAACCCAACGGTTCTGGTTTTAGGAGAATCCGACGGTCGGATCTCCCGTAATGCCCGTTTGAAATAAATGGTCGAAATTCACGAACTGCCGCTGCGTGGCGCGTTCTATTCAGGCCATTATATTATATATGTAATATATATTTTGTCGATTTCTATTTAAAACGAATTATATAAATAGTTTTGAATTCGTTTCAAAAACAATTTCAACCTTTATTTCAATTCAAATCAAAATTGAATTTTTCCTTATAAATTCCTTTTAAAATTCATTTCTATTCAATTCAAATTTCAATTCAATTTGAATTCGTTTTCAAATCAATTCAATTCAAATTGGTTTTCTATTCGATTCAATTCAAATTTGTTTTCTATTCGATTCAATTCAACTTGGTTTTCTATTCGATTCAATTCAAATTGGTTTTCTATTCGAATCAAATCAAATTGGTTTTCTATTCGATTCAATTCAAATTGGTTTTCTATTCAAATCATTTCGAAATCGTTTTCAATTCAATTTCAAAGTTGTTTTCTATTCGATTCAATTCAAATTGGTTTTCTATTTGATTCAATTCAAATTGGTTTTCTATTCGATTCAATTCAAATTGGTTTTCTATTCGATTCAATTCAAATTGGTTTTCTATTCGATTCAATTCAAATTGGTTTTCTATTCGAATCATTTCGAAATCGTTTTCAATTCAATTCATTTTGAAATCGTTTCATATTCAATTCATTTTGAAATCACTTTTCAATATGCATTTTAAAATGAATAAAATCGATATAAATATCGTTCACGTCAAAATGGCGTCAATCTAACCGACACGGCTTCAAATATTTCTATTTTCAAATATTCTATTCAACAAATGAATATTTATTTTTGTCAACACACAACTAATCTCAACGAATGAGTACTGTCCACGTGTGACAATTTTTGTTAAATTATTTCGTTCAACACATGACTAATCTCAACGGATGAGCACAGTCAACACATGAACCTTTATTTTATATTGATAAAGATGCAAATTTTATTATTAAAATATTTCGTTCAACACATGACTAATCTCAATGGATGAGTACAGTCAACACATGAACTTTTATGTTATAACATTCTTTATTTTCTAAATTGGAATGAGGCCCAATCAATCACCATATAATATTAATTATATGGATTTTCATACATCACACGCATATAATAGCATTGAAAAATAATCAACCATCAACCAAAGTGCACTACACTGTATAAGCATCAAATATAGATATATAACGCTTATAACAGCCTGTCAATCAATCGATCGATATATTAAATCAATCAGGATGAGTGAACTTCAAATTTCATCCCAACACCCGTGTGGGGTTTCAAACAATCAAACGCAGATTTTATTTGTGCAATTGGGCGATGTGTAAAATTTATCGACCCAATCAATGTCCTTCAAATAGGTGTACATAAACAAACCGTCCGGTTTGTAAATGAATATTTTATTTATTCACATTCACTATATTCATATTCACGTTAAAAATTATATTTTTAACGATAAAACATTTTATTCTAACATATGAATTTCTATTCAGTTCATTCTTTAAATAAAATGATATTTTTATTTTTCTAACATATTTTAGAAAATTTCGGCGGCATAACGGCACGATACTAGGAACGGGATAAGGCCTAGCCTTATCCCCGGTCTAGTGAAGGCCCACGCCATTCACACATCAATCCAATCAATTTCATTTCACCAAACAATTCAAATCTCAATCAAATAATCTAACTAATTTTTGCAATCAAACGAACAAGTCCATGGTTTGTGGACGATTGTGTCAGGTGCTACTAAACACAGTCTGCATCCTAGTATATATATAACTAGATAAAGAAATTGAAAGGTGAGAAGTTCTCACCGAAAGCTATTCCATCTTCACGTCACTTCATTTAGAGAAATCTTCATCGATCTCGCCTTTTTGTCATCTTCGTTGCCCGTATTCTCTACATATGTAAAAATCGAATTTTCATTTCACTATGCAATATAATATATAAAAATCGAATTTTTACTTTGCTATTCAATATATAAAAATCGAATTTTTACTTTGCTATTCAATATATAAAAATCGTATTTTTACTTTGCTATTCAATATATAAAAATCGAATTTTTACTTTGCTATAAAAATCATATTTTTATATTGTTCACTTCACCATAAAGATCATACTTTAATATTCTCCTATATACGATAAAATTATATTTTTCTTCGCCATTGGAATACATAAAAATTCCTAACTTTCTTTTTTATAAAAATTCAAGCTTTTCGATAAATGAAAATCACATTTACATATACATTTCTAAACAAACAAAGTTATTTTTATTTTTATAATAAAATTTAGGTCTAAATTTTTTATTAACTAATTTTACAAAAAAAAAAGAGTTAAAACCATTACCTTTCTTCCTATTGCTGTCTGGAACCCAAAACACAAAACGCGGCGGTCCTTGAATCCTAGGGCCCAAAATTCCACTCAGCACCTCGCGCCAGAGTACGATCGCCCTCCTACCTTCGATAGCCCCCCGCAGCGCCTTCCATCGCCATCGATCTTGGCGAACTCCTGTGGCGGCGGTTTCGACAGGGGCTCGCGGTCGATGGTTCGGGGCATTAGGGTTAGGGGGGTCGTGGGGCGACTGAGGACATGCGGCGCTTGGGGGGGGGGGGGGGGAGGGGAATTAGTCGGAGCGACGATGATGGATCGAGGAGGGAGAGCCTGGGTTGCGACGGGTTTTGTTTTATTAATTTTTCTTTCTTTCTGTCTGAGTCAACGGGGAAGAAGGAAAGGGGTTGGAGCTAAGATATTATAAAGGGGAGTGGGTGGATATATTATTTAATTTAATTTTTAAATCCCCAAAAAGTTACCTTTTATTTTGGCCTCGAAACGAGGCCCACCGCCTGCCGTCCATAGCTAATAACTCTCATTCCGAACACAATGGGATACGTATCGTAAGCTGATTTGACTGTTTCGATCAATTTTTGCCAAAATCAACATATAACTCTATATATTGAATTTGAACGCACATTTCGATTTACCGGGGCCACACACTAACTAGAAAAATTCCCGAAAAATATTTCTAGCTTCGTATTGACGATACGGTCCTAACAAAACTAGTTTCGTCGAATTCTGAGACCGTTTGAAAAATGGCCATTTTCCAGTCGATTAAAATCAACTGAAACTGGTCAAACGCGTTTTCCTTTGCCACGCTCACATATTGATTCGAAAAATTATGAAATTTGGAATCTAGCAATAACTTGACACTGCGGATCCAACAAAAGTGGTTTCGTCGAAATCCGAGGTCATTTGCAAAATTCCCATTTTTAAGGGCCTGAATTCCATGGCGACTATTCAGAATTTTCAACTGGACATATCTTTTGATTCCCGCTATGAAATCTTGATTTTTCGGACTCGTTGGAAAGATATTATCAACTAGATCCTAATGTTTTTGGTTTCACTAAAATCCGGATTGTTTTGCACCCGGTACATTCAATTGAAGTTTGAAATCGAATTATCGAACTACCGCGCCATTTTCAATTCTATTTATAATTATATATAAATATTTATATTCTAACGACGACGTATATAATATATACATCGAATTTCAATTCCAAAATAAATTTTCCTTCGTTTTTATTTAAAATGATTCATTTTAAATATTCAAAATTCGCTAAAATTGCCAAAATAAAAATTTTAAACTGGCCCAGATTTTCGGGTTATTACAATCTCCCTCACTTAAAACTTTTCGTCCCCAAAAAGGAACAAAGTCGAAAGTGGTTTGATTAATCAACTCTACGTTAGATCTGGCTTCCATTCTCCAACCTTTCAGTTTCTGAGAATTTTCAAATTTTCAAAAATTTGGCTAACACCCTAAATTTTCGAAAAATTTCGCCATAACCTCCCCTGCACCAGGAGCCACGGGAAAATCCCGAAATTGCCATATAGGCCTTCTGATCTCAAAAAGAAAAAGAAAAAGCCAAGCGGCTAGCCATTAGGCTCATAAAATCATCATCACCCAAACAAAACAGAAAATTATAGTAAATATGTACCTATTTGTCGGGCAAACAAATTTTATTCTCTGCTCTAGCCTCCTTGCTATGACCTGTTCAATGTAAGTATATGTATATGCAAGCAAATGCGTCCAATTCTCAATACAGTTCAATATTTGATTCAATTAGGCTAAGTGGTTCAAAATTATCAAACAAATAAACAAACAACACAAACATCAATCAATTAGTGAATTAGAGTTTCAAATTCATAATTTGATATATATATACAGAAAATCATGTTTTTGATGCCAATTCACAACAATGTGTTCTAACTATATAAGTTTTGGTTCACACACCAGTCTAATGGAAATATATAGAAATCACACCTTCGTCACACGAATATAAATTCTGACGACGAGTACTCAACCATCAGAATCATCTTCGGGCCACTAGAGCATGATTCTATATCTATCCAGTATATTAAAACTTCGAATATACGTTCATGACGCGTATAAGCAAAATCTTTATATACTCGATTGTCCATATTCAAAAATAAATAAATATTCAAATAAGTTTTAAAATGGTTTAAATTTCAAAACAAAATTGTTTTCATTTGAAAAATATACTCTTCACACTCGTTCTAGGATACTACTGATCCTATCTCTAACGAGTCATTCTAATTGGATATTACTAATCCAATATCTGATGAATTCTTTCGTATGGTTCTAATGTGTCTTGTTCTCGAGCTCTGTAAACCAAAGCTCTGATACCAAATGTGAGGACCCGTTTCTTCCCCGTTAAGGAAAGAGCGGATACTTTGAGAACAACACACAAATGAACGCAGACCGAAGAACATTTCATTGTTATTACAACAATTCCATCAGATACAAGAATATACAGATTATAAATGAATAAATTACATTCGATAAATATCAGAGATTACAATAAATTACATAGCAGCGGAAAATAATACAAAGCACAACTGAAGGTGATATACGGATACAGAGCTTTCCGGATATCATTCCAGCTTTAAACCAGGATCCTGTGAATATAAATCTGCAAAACCAAAACTACTAGTTGCCTGTGTGGAAAATAGGGGCACCCAGAGTTTAGGTTAAAACAATAAACTCTAGGTCAGTCATGTGACTGGTGTGAGAACTAAAACAGTTATTTAAAGCTTTACTTTAAAAGATAGTAATTCAAGGGACCATGCCGTATAACACGGAACGGGTTTCCTCCCAAGAATACCAGTGCATAGACTAAACAACGCAATGCTTTTTCGAAAAATGAAGCTATTATAAGACCCAGGTCCCATCACACAATGCAACGCAAGCCGGAGGATAGGGTTTTCTCTTATAATAGCCAAACATGCTTGGTACGTTTAAAACAAATCATTTGATACTATAATAAGTGTATAGTGTCAAAACAATTTCAATCATAAATATAAATCATAGACGGCATGAGTGCCCCATCCCACTATGTCTCCATACTAGGCTCTACAAATAAAGCCGAAATACACGTATTGGAAATTGGATTCCGTCATGAGTCAAGGCAAGGGGCAAGCTCCTCTCCGCGTTCGAGACACTCTAGCAAATGCCTCAGGGCTACGCACTCTGGGCAACCCCTAGATGCTTCAGGGCCGGTCCTCACTTATGTTAGAGGATTAATTATGCTTGAACACACGTTTCCCGGTCCTTACAGACCTATAATCGAGGCGCCTCATCCAACAACCACAAAGGTGAAAAGTATATATATGTCAGGGCTGGTAAGTCACTGACACCACCAAAGCTAGAAAGAAACGTCATGCTCTCCCTGCAGTCCGTATCCCGTTTTTAACTCATACCGAGGTGTGAGGCTCGCGAATTCACGTTATACACAAAGCTGCCACGTAGGCCGTGCTTTGATCATCAACCACAAGACTCTGCTTTTCAACAAAAGCCTTGATCATTGCATCTTAGCGTGCCACACAGGCAATTCATGCCATGCGACTGATGTCCATCGATATACAACCTCTGAGCTCGTACGTCTCAGAGAAGGGCGTGAAGCAAAAGAATAAATTCTCCACCGCCAAACAGATGTATATTTAATAGAAATCAATCAACACAGAATAAAATCCAGTGTCAGACACACAATCCATTTACAAGTCCGTTCTGGGTCTGAACAAAACCGGAGGCACTTTCCTCGCATATCCATCCAACTCCAGGTACGTCTGGACGACCACCAACTATTTCCATCCTCTTGGGTGTACTGCCCAATCAGGATCGTCAGTAGTTATCCAAACGATGTGAAGACTTCCGGTCTTCGACCACCGTCTTCATCTTCGACTTATCGTCGAATCGATTATTCAGAATGGGTATAAACCCGGACTTTCCGAACAACCCGCGTATATTTAAAAATAAATGTTACACAAACTCAACATACGCCTCATTCCAATTCAGAATATTCTTTTATTCATAAAATCACATTTTTAGGGAAGGGTTCCCATTAATTTTATCCAAGATAAATTCTTTCAAATTTATCCTTTAATCTTCCTTTGGATGCCATTTCAAACCAAATTATGGTTTTCTGAACTAGTCGAGATTAGCGAACCACACCGAAGTAATTATTTATTTTATTTCCCAATCCCAACCTATTCATCCCATGAAGCAAAACTGGTAATACTCCATATCTAATACTACAGTGTTGTTGGAAAAATTAATTACTATTTCACGTTCAAATCTAATTAAAGATTTAACTATCGCTTTGGAGCAAAACTGGCGATACTCCATTCTCGCTCATTTCTAAATTTGATAATTTAAATTATAGATTCACATTTCAAATCTAATTGCAGATTCAATAAAACTCCTTTTACTGGGTTAAAGAACTAGGTGTTATTTAAAACACAGTTCACGACAAACCCAAATCACATTCTATTTATTATCGGGTTAAAGAACTAGTGTTATTTAAAACGCCGCTCACGATAAACCCACAAATCAATTCTATTTCAATTCAAATCAAATATATTAGGAATTCCGATTATTTAAAACCCCTTTTTAAATCTAATTTATTTATTTAAAAATAAAAACCCAGGTTTTAAATTGAGTTCAAACTAGTTCATTTCGATAAAAATCTATTTTTATCTTTTCAAACATGGAGTTTTCATCCCAAATTTTCCCAAATCATTTCTTATGATTTTACACAAATTATTACTATTTTTAATAATTTTATCAAGGCCTGTACAGTCGATTTCCATCAACGGCCATCGAACTGCACTTACAGTGACCTTTTTCGAATTTGATTTGGACGTAACTCCAAATTCAAACGTTAGATTTTGAATTTCTAATATTCTTTAGAAATCTCTTTTCGATACGAACCCAACGGTTCCAGTTTTAGGAGAATCCGACGGTCGGATCTCCCGTAATGCCCGTTTGAAATAAATGGTCGAAATTCACGAATTGCCGCTGCGTGGCGCGTTCTATTCAGGCCATTATATTATATATATAATATATATTTCGTCGATTTCTATTTAAAACGAATTATATAAATAGTTTTGAATTCGTTTCAAAAACAATTTCAACCTTTATTTCAATTCAAATCAAAATTGAAATTTTCCTTATAAATTCCTTTTAAAATTCATTTCTATTCAATTCAAATTTCAATTCAATTTGAATTCGTTTTCAATTCAATTCAATTCCAAAGTCGTTTTCTATTCGATTCAATTCAAATTGGTTTTCTATTCGATTCAATTCAAATTGGTTTTCTATTCGATTAATTTCAAATTGGTTTTCTATTCGATTCAATTCAAATTGGTTTTCTATTCGAATCAAATCAAATTGGTTTTCTATTCGATTCAATTCAAATTGGTTTTCTATTCAAATCATTTCGAAATCGTTTTCAATTCAATTCCAAAGTCGTTTTCTATTCGATTCAATTCAAATTGGTTTTCTATTCGATTCAATTCAAATTGGTTTTCTATTTGATTCAATTCAAATTGGTTTTCTATTCGATTCAATTCAAATTGGTTTTCTATTCGATTCAATTCAAATTGGTTTTCTACTCGATTCAATTCAAATTGGTTTTCTATTCGATTCAATTCAAATTGGTTTTCTATTCGAATCATTTCGAAATCGTTTTCAATTCATTTTGAAATCGTTTCATATTCAATTCATTTCGAAATCACTTTTCAATATGCATTTTAAAATGAATAAAATCGATATAAATATCGTTCACGTCAAAATGGCGTCAATCTAACCAACAGGGCTTCAAATATTTCTATTTTCAAATATTCTATTCAACAAATGAATATTTAATTTTGTCAACACACGACTAATCTCAACGAATGAGTACTGTCGACGTGTGACAATTTTTGTTAAATTATTTCGTTCAACACATGACTAATCTCAACGGATGAGCACAGTCAACACATGAACCTTTATTTTATATTGATAAAGATGCAAATTTTATTATTAAAATATTTCGTTCAACACATGACTAATCTCAATGGATGAGTACAGTCAACACATGAACTTTTATGTTATAACATTCTTTATTTTCTAAATTGGAATGAGGCCCAATCAATCACCATATAATATTAATTATATGGATTTTCATACATCACACGCATATAATAGCATTGAAAAATAATCAACCATCAACCAAAGTGCACTACACTGTATAAGCATCAAATATAGATATATAACGCTTATAACAGCCTGTCAATCAATCGATCGACATATTAAATCAATCAGGATGAGTGAACTTCAAATTTCATCCCAACACCCGTGTGGGGTTTCAAACAATCAAACACAGATTTTATTTGTGCAGTTGGGCGATGTGTAAAATTTATCGACCTAATCAATGTCCTTCAAATAGGTGTACATAAACAAACCGTCCGGTTTGTAAATGAATATTTTATTTATTCACATTCACTATATTCATATTCACGTTAAAAATTATATTTTTAACGATAAAACATTTTATTCTAACATATGAATTTCTATTCAGTTCATTCTTTAAATAAAATGATATTTTTATTTTTCTAACATATTTTAGAAAATTTCGGCGGCATAACGGCACGACACTAGGAACGGGACAAGGCCTAGCCTTATCCCCGGTCTAGTGAAGGCCCACGCCATTCACACATCAATCCAATCAATTTCATTTCACCAAACAATTCAAATTTCAATCAAATAATCTAACTAATTTTTCCAATCAAACGAACAAGTCCATGGTTTGTGGACGATTGTGTTGGGTGCTACTAAACACCGTATGCATCCTAGTATATATATAACTAGAAAAAGAAATTGAAAGGTGAGAAGTTCTCACCGAAAGCTATTCCATCTTCATGTCACTTCATTTAGAGTAATCTTCATCGATCTCGCCTTTTTGTCATCTTCGTTGCCCGTATTCTCTACATATGTAAAAATCGAATTTTCATTTCACTATGCAATATAATATATAAAAATCGAATTTTTACTTTGCTATTCAATATATAAAAATCGAATTTTTACTTTGCTATTCAATATATAAAAATCGTATTTTTACTTTGCTATTCAATATATAAAAATCGAATTTTTACTTTGCTATAAAAATCATATTTTTATATTGTTCACTTCACCATAAAGATCATACTTTAATATTCTCCTATATACGATAAAATTATATTTTTCTTCGCCATTGGAATACATAAAAATTCCTAACTTTCTTTTTTATAAAAATTCAAGCTTTTCTATAAATGAAAATCACATTTACATATACATTTCTAAACAAACAAAGTTATTTTTATTTTTATAATAAAATTTAGGTCTAAATTTTTTATTAACTAATTTTACAAAAAAAAAAAAGAGTTAAAACCATTACCTTTCTTCCTATTGCTGTCTGGAACCCAAAACACAAAACGCGGCGGTCCTTGAATCCTAGGGCCCAAAATTCCACTCAGCACCTCGCGCCAGAGTACGATCGCCCTCCTCCCTTCGATAGCCCCCCGCAGCGCCTTCCATCGCCACCGATCTTGGCGAACTCGAACGCCTGTGGCGGCGGTTTCGACAGGGGCTCGCGGTCGATGGTTCGGGGCATTAGGGTTAGGGGGGTCGTGGGGCGACTGAGGACATGCGGCGCTTGGGGGGGGGGGGGGATATTGGTCGGAGCGACGATGATGGATCGAGGAGGGAGAGCCTGGGTTGCGACGGGTTTTGTTTTATTAATTTTTTTTCCTTCTGTCTGAGTCAACGGGGAAGAAGGAAAGGGGTTGGAGCTGAGATATTATAAAGGGGGGTGGGTTGATATATTATTTAATTTAATTTAATTTTTAAATCCCCAAAAATTTACCTTTTATTTTGGCCTCGAAACGAGGCCCACCGCCTGCGGTCCATAGCTAATTACTCCCATTCCGAACACAATGGGATACGTATCGTAAGCTGATTTGACTGTTTCGATCAATTTTTGCCAAAATCAACATATAACTCTATATATTGAATTTGAACGCACATTTCGATTTACCGAGGCCACACACTAACTAGAAAAATTCCCAAAAAATATTTCTAGCTTCGTATTGACGATACAGTCCTAACAAAACTAGTTTCGTCGAATTCTGAGACCGTTTGAAAAATGGCCATTTTCCAGTCGATTAAAATCAACTAAAACTGGTCAAACGCGTTTTCCTTTGCCACGCTCACATATTGATTCGAAAAATTATGAAATTTGGAATGTAGCAATAACTTGACACTGCGGATCCAACAAAAGTGGTTTCGTCGAAATTCGAGGTCGTTTGCAAAATTCCCATTTTTAAGGGCCTGAATTCCATAGCGACTATTCAGAATTTTCAACTGGACATATCTTTTGATTCCCGCTATGAAATCTTGATTTGTCGGACTCGTTGGAAAGATATTATCAATTAGATCCTAATGTTTTTCGTTTCACTAAAATCCGGATTGTTTTGCACCCGGTACATTCAATTGAAGTTTGAAATCGAATTATCGAACTACCGCGCCATTTTCAATTCTATTTATAATTATATATAAATATTTATATTCTAACGACGACGTATATAATATATACGTCGAATTTCAATTCCAAAATAAATTTTCCTTCGTTTTTATTTAAAATGATTCATTTTAAATATTCAAAATTCGCTAAAATTGCCAAAATAAAAATTTTAAACTGGCCCAGATTTTCGGGTTATTACAGTGAGACTCGCGATTTTACGTTATACACAAAGCCACGCCACACGGCGGTGCTTTGATCATCACCACAAGACTTTGCTTTTCAACAGAAGCCCTGATCACTGCATCTTAGCATGCCACACAGGCAATTCATGCCATGCGACTGATGTCCATCGATATACAACCTCTGAGCTCATGCGTTTCAGAGAAGGGCGTTAAGCAAAATAATAAATTCTCCACCGCCAAACAGATGTATATTTAATAGAGATCAATCAACGCAGAATAAAATCCAATGTCAGACACACAGTCCATTTACAAGTTCGTTCTGGGTCTGAACGAAACCGGAGGCACTAAATACCTCGCAAACCCATCGATCACCACGTACGTCTGGACGATCACCACTCATTATCCATATTTCGGGATGCCTCCCAATCAGGACCTCGGTTACCATCCAAACGAGGTGAAGATCTCCGGTCTTCGACACCGTCTTCACCTTCGACTTTCAATCGTCGGTCAATTATTTGAAATGAGAATTAACTCGGCCTTTTCAAATAATTCACGTATATTTAGAATTTCAAATCAATTTATTTCAATGGTTAAATCATTCGACAACACCAATTTTGTTCTTTAATGTAATCTCCACACCAAACACATTCAACCATCAAATACCACATAAATCGAGCAAATTCAGTTTATTTCCATTCCATATCGTTTATGATATTTTATAACAATTTATCGCTATTTTTATTTATTTTAAAATAGCCAATTTAGTCAACACGACGCTTCGGGCCATAACGCGGCCATGGCGCTGTTTTTCTTCAGAATTGATTTACACATATCTGAAAATCTAACCGTTGGATCTTCACAAAATTTACATCATTAGAAAGGTCTTTTCAAAATGAATCCAACGGTTCCTGTTTCGGGAAAATCCGACGGTCGGATCTCCCGGTACAATCGTTTGAAGTTTCGATTTCAAAGTACGAACTGCAGCGTCGTTATTCGATTAAATAAAATTATATTTATATATATATATATATAAATATAATCGTTTCTGGCGCTGTTTTTATTCAGATTTGAATTAAACATTCCAGACAATCCAACCGTTGGATTTTTACAAAGTTGGTGCCGTTGGAAAGATATTTCCAAGGCGAACCCAACGGTTGCGGTTTCGGGAAAATCCAATGGTCGGATTTCCCGCACTAGTTGTTTGAAATCACGGTTTCAAAACACGAACTGCACGGCCACGTTTCGTTTTAATTTTATTTATATTTATATATTTATATAAATATAGTTCATTCAACAATTTCAATATCGTTTTCACTTCAAATATTTCACTATCGCCTTTAAATTTTGGAAAATTTCGCCATAACCTCCTTTGTACGGGAGGGGCTGGGAAAATTCCCAAATAGCCACATGGGCGTCTCATGTCAAAAAGAAAAGAAAAAGCTAAGCGGCTGGCCAACAGACTCATAAAATCATCACCCAAACAAAACAGTAAATGTGTACCTATTTGTCGGGCACAAAATTTTATTCCTCTTCTCTAGCCCCTTTGCTATAACCTGTTCAATAAATATGCATGTACATATATACAGTTCTTATCATTTATCATTTTCCATTCAACTTCATATTTGATTCCATTTGTTTTAAAAACACCATTCATTCTAATGTTGCATGCATAGTCAAAAATCATATCATTAGCTAATTAATGAATATTTCAACTCATGCATATTTATTTGAATGAGTTGCTATTTTTAACACATCACATTTCAACAATTCATGTATATAATAAAAATGTGATTTTTATTGTAAAACAATTCATTTCAAAACACTATTATTTTATATAGTTTATATAGGTGATAAAAATAGGATTTTTATTATAAAACAATTTATTTCAAAATATGAATACCATTCAACACATGAATTTCTATTCAACGAATGAATATCGATTCAACACATGAAGGTTTTCTATAGTTTATATACATAGATAAAAATGTGATTTTTATATTTAAAACACGAAGACCATTCAACACATGAATTTCTAATCAACGAATGAATATCGATTCAACACATGAAGGTTTTCTATTCAACGAATAAATATAGTTTCAGCAAATGAAAATAATTCAAACATATGAATATTATTCAAAATTTCGGCAGCATAACGGCAGGGTAGTTAAAAACGGGACCGTCCCTCGTACGGCTCCTCGCCCTGCCTTAAAACCTCGTGGTTTTTGACAATGGGGATCATGCATCTAGTTCGCACGCAGGCGGCATGTATATATTTATTTCATTTCCACAAACTAATCCTATGTGGTTTCAACCAAATATTTCTCAACTACAGACGGGTATTTTTCAACCACAATCAATCAATATCAACCACAAACAATCCCAAACAACCATTCGCTATCAATCAATTTTCACACCAATCACAACCAATAAATATCGTCCATGGTTTATGGACGAGGGGCGTATATATATATATTTATATTGCAATTCACTTCTATTTCAACATATATATAATTTTTACAATGCATATACAACTTATACATCGAACGTACGACTTATACAACGCTTATACATGAGGTGTACAACGCTTATATAACTCATACATCGACTGTATAATTTATACATCGTCGTTTTCCATATCGTTTATAAATTAGAAATCTCACATTGGGTTCCACTCCACCAAAAATAGCAGAAGGCTCAGAAAAATATGCGGTCTCTTCTAGAATGTAGAAGGCGTCCACACGGTCACGATGTTCCATGTTTCATCGAATTTCGTTAACACAGCAAAAAGATATGATTTTTCAAAGTTTGCAATGGTTTAAAGGTGTTAAAACTATTGAAAATAGACCTCGCCGATACCTCTCTGAATTCTTCAAAACTAGGTTTTGAATTTTCTTCAAATCCGTGCAACTATATGACGATCGGCCTATGCCATCTCGAAGAGCTAGGAGAGGCACGCCTAAGCCTTGAACGGCGACGAACTCGGTGGTCGGAATCAGGCGCGGCGGCGAAGTGAAGGCGGCGACTTCTCGGCGTCCGTTCTCCCAAAATACACAATGAAAAAATCGAAACTAGGTATGGATTTGAAGATCTCGAGGAGCTCTACAAAATCTTCAACTGGAGGAGGGGCTAATTTTGCCTGGTTTGGTCGGAAATTGGATGGGAACGGCGAAGAGGGTTTTCGTCGTCGATCGGCTGTTACGGGGAGAGAGAAAAAGGATTTTTCTATTTTTTTTATTTGAATTCTGATGGTCGGTAGATTTTATAAGGGGTTTTCTGACGCGACCACCAATCCAAATCCAACGACTATCGTCCCTAGCGTTTTACCCCCATTCCAAACACAATGGGATATGTTTCGAAGGCCCATTCGACTGTTTCAGTCAGTTTCCATTCAAATTAAAATATAAAACATTCAATATTTAATTTGAACGTACATTTCAATTTGCCAGGGCCACAAACTGATTCGAAAAATTCCAGAAAAATAAATCTAGCTATGTTTTGACGATACGGTCCCAACAAAACTAGTTTCGTCGAATTCTGAGACCGTTTGCAAAAAGGCCCATTTCTGGTCGATCCAATTTAACTGTAATTGATCAAAACACATTTTCTTTTGCCACGCTCACATACTAGCTTCAAAAATTATGAAATTTGAAACCTAGCAATAAATTCACATCCCGGATCCAACAAAAGTGGTTTCGTCGAATTCCGAGGTCGTATGCAAAATGGCCAATTTCACGGGCTATATAAATTCCATAGCGACCTTTCTGAAAATTCATTTGGCCATAACTTTTGCTTTCCGCTATGAAAATTCGATTTTTCAGATTTGTTAGAAAGGTATTCACTAACAGATTTAAATATTTTTGGTTTCACTAAAATCCATTTTGTCTTGCACCCGGTACAGTCCGACAAAGTTTGAATTCAATTTTTGAAACTGCAGCGCCATTTCAGGCCTTGTTTATAATTATAATTTATTATATTCATGTTCAATTGTCGATTCAAACTCATTTTTCATTGCTATTATTTAAAATATTTATTTTAAATATTTAAAATCCATTATTTTAGCCAATTTAAAAAATTTAAATTGGTTCATATTTTCTGGGTCGTTACAATCTCCCCCACTTAAAACTTTTCGTCCCCAAAAAGGAACAAAGTCGAGAGTGGTTTGATTAATCAACTCTACGTTCGATCTGGTTTCAATTCTCCAACTTTTCAGTTTCTGAGAATTTTCAAATTCTCAAAAATTTGGCTAACACCTGGAATTTTCGAAAAATTTCGCCATAACCTCCTTTGTACGGAGAGAGGTTTGGAAATTTATTGGGCCGTATTAGGTACCCAATAAATCCTAATAAGCATACACATATTTATAGTGATATAATCTGGTGTTTACAGGGGAGCATGTACTGATAATAACTCCAGAGAATAAATTCTCGTCACCCTGCCCCGTGGGGAAAATAAATAGTCCATGTGCCGTATCTAATAACTAGAGAGACGTGGTTATTGTCAACTCCAGAGCTGTGTGGGGTTTTTATTAATCTGGCAGTTTAATCGTTACAATTTAAATAGTCCATATCAGTCATCAGTTCAACCTGTAAAATTTAGTCATCGCCATACAAGCCTCTCGCTCGTATGGTAAATCTTCCATCTCGTCACACAAGCTCCAAATGCTTATGTGGTATATGATGAAGTATGCCTATCTTCTGAAGTATGCTATGTAATGTAGTTCAAAATTAATTGTTAATATCTTATGGCGACGTTTATTATTTCACACAGAAAAACCAGCACTCCGCATCCAATGGCATTCACAGGGGTTGATATAATAATATTTCGCATCCAACTCATTAAGGTTTACCTATTTGTCGGGCACGCAAATAAAATCTTTACTCAATAGCTAATCCATTTACCTGTTCAAACATATATAGTACACATGTATATATATTCCTATTTATTTTCTAATCAGTTCAATGTGTGATATAATCGAATAAATTCTAACATTATTCTATTGTTGACTAAATTAACTATCGTTTTAATAATTCAATTAATCAAATCTACTATCACACAACTCAAACAACAATCAAATTGCTTTTAACTTTTCAAAAATATACCTTACATATTAATTCCTATTCTTTTAAAATCATTCAGACTATAGAGTTAAAAGTGCACGTCCATGGAAAGAAAATAACAATAGAATAGAGAATTAAATGGTGATGTAAAGTATGGTAAATATACCTTGCACCGGAGTCAATCAGAGATATCCACTCGGCATCTAGGATAAGCTTTCTGAATGCTCTCCTCAGTTTCCCAAGTACAATCTCACGGATCTCCACTCCATTGCACTTTGACTAAGTGAACCTTCTTGTTCCTCAGCTCTTTGGTTTCTTTGCCGATAATCTTTAGCGGCTCTCTTCTCACAGCCAATTCTGGAGTAATTTCAATGTCATGTTGAGCTGCTTCTTCCACGATCAAGTCTGGATCATGAACGTGTTTTCGAAGTTGAGATATATGAAATACATCATGAACTCCAGGAAACCAGTCAGGCAATTTGACCCTATAAGCGAGAGTTCCGATCCGTTCCAGAATAGGAAACGGACCAATGAATTTAGACGCCAACTTTCTAGTTTTACCGAACCGAATAACTCCTCTCATCGGCGATACTTTCAAATACACGTAGTCGCCAACAGCAAAGGATATATCTCTTCTTCTATCGGCATAGCTCTTTTGTCGGCTTTGAGCGGCGAGTAATCGCTTCTTAATAAAATCGACTTTGTCGGCAGCTTCTCGAATCATATCAGGACCCAACACAAGTCTATTACCAGGTTCGACCAACCAAGCGGGAGATCGGCACGGTCTACCATACAATGCTTCGAATGGCGACATTGTCAGGCTCGCCTGGTAGCTGTTGTTATATGAGAATTCAGCCAAATGCAGATGGTCTTCCCATGATCCACCGAAATCTAGAACACAAGCCCGCAATAGATCTTCTAAAATGCGATTCACCCTCTCAGTCTGACCGTCCGTCTGAGGATGATAAGCGGTGCTCAAATTCAACTTCGTTCCCAGCTCGATCTGAAATGCCTCCCAGAATTTGCTAGTGAATATTGTATCTCTATCACTGACTATACTGAGCGGCACTCCATGTAGTCTAACTATTTCCCTGAAGTATATATGCGCCAGACTCTGAGCAGTTCTGTTTGATCTGACAGGTATAAAATGGGCGGTCTTCGTGAAGCGATCTACGATCACCCAAATACTGTCATTCCCTTTTCTGGTTCTGGGCAGACCATCAATGAAATCCATAGAGATATGTTCCCACTTCCAACCAGGAACGTCTAGCGGTTGTAATAATCCAGCTAGTTTCTGTTGGTCGCTTTTGACTAGCTGGCAAGTAGGGCATCGACTAACATATATCGAGATGTCTCTCTTTAACGACTTCTACCAGAATGTGCGCTTGATATCGTTATACATTTTACTCACACCCGGATGGATACTGAGCTTAGATTTGTGGCATTCATCAAGCACATCCTTTCTGAGTTCAGGAATTTCTGGAACACAAATTCGTCCTTCTAACCTCAGAATCCCTTCGCTATCGAGCTGGAAATCCGAAGCATTGCCTTCACGAATTCGCTGACTCATTCCTCTGATAAATTGGTCGTCTTTTTGGAGAGCCAATATCTTGTCAATCAACGAAGTCGCAATGATAAAACTGGCGATCATTTCATTCTTTCGGCTTAACGCATCCGCCACGACATTGGCTTTCCCTGGAATGTATATGATTTCAAAATCGTAAGCTGCAAGAAACTCCAGCCAACGCTGCTGCCGCAGATTCAAGTCCTTCTGGGTGAACAGATACTTTAACGACTGATGATCTGTAAACAGCTCGAATCTCTCACCCAGAAGGTAATGCCTCCAGATTTTCAAAGCGAATACTATAGCCAATAACTCAAGATCATGAGTTACATAGTTCTTTTCGTGCGGCTTCAGTTGGCGGCTAGCATAAGCAATCACTTGGCCCCTTTGCATTAACACTGCGCCAAGGCCTTCTCTAGAAGCATCAGTCCAGACTTTCAAATCCTGTTTGCCATCGATGATGGTTAACACTGGAGCAGTTGTTAATCTCAACTTTAGCTCTTTAAAAGCCTCCTCACTTTCTGGAGTCCATTTGAATTTAGAGTGCTTCTTTGTAAGCTTCGTTAAATGACCAGATATCTTCGAAAAGTTTTTAACGAACTTCCGGTAATAGCTAGCCAATCCGAGAAAACTACGGACTTCAGTAGGAGTACTAGGCCATTTCCAGTTTTGAATAGCTGTGATTTTGCTTGGATCCACAGCAATTCCTTCTTTCGATACTACGTGGCCCAGAAATTTTACTTCATCTTGCCAGAAGATACATTTGGAAAATTTGGCTTTTAATACATTCCGTCTCAGTATTTCTAGAACCTGTTCCAGATGCTTTTCATGTTCGGCCTTTGATTTAGAGAAGATTAGAATATCATCAATAAAAACCAGAACAAATTTATTCAATACTCCTCTGAATACTCTGTTCATCAGATCGACGAAATAGGCTGGAGCGTTACATAAGCCGAATGGCATTACTAGCCACTCGTAGAATAAGTCGGGACCTCTGAATGTTGTCATTGGAACACACTCTTCGGCAATTCGAAGCTGATGGAAGCCTGTAGCTAGGTCCATTCGTGAAAATACTTGTGCGCCATTTAATCGATCCAACAAATCATCAATCCGCGACAATGGATATTTGTTCTTTATCGTCTGTTTGTTCAGATCACGATAATCCACACAAAGACGTAGAGTACCGTCTGATTTTGGGACAAACACCACTGTTGCACTCCAATCAGAGAAACTAGGCCTGATTAGACCCTTCCATACTAGCTGTCTTGTTTGATTGTCTAGTTCTTCTTTCTCTTTCAAGGACATTCTTCGAATAGCGTGAACTACCGGCCTTGCATTGGGAATCAAAGCGATCTGGAAATCTATTTCTCTCTGAGGAGGTAAGCGAACAACTTCCTCGAACACATCCGCATAGTTCTTGACAACAGGAATGTCTTTGATGAGGTCAGGAATATTCTCTGCAACTTCAGGGACATTTTCTATTTGGGCTGGAGAAACATTTAGAGCTTCCCAGAAGTCCTTTCTATTAGATTTCTGACCTTCACACGGTATGGTTATATAACTCCCTGATTTAATCTTAGCCTTAACAACTCTCTCGGCGCATCTAACCTCTGCTTCATATTTGGTTAGCCAATCCAATCCCAGAATAATATCAAATTCATTAAAATTCATGACGATAGAGATAATAGGGAATTTATAGCAAGAAAAGGAGACAGGTACTGCACAAATCCAACTGAGATTGATAGAACCCCCGACCGGATTCTGGACAGTCATTGGTTCCTTGAGCTTCCTCAAATTCAAATCAAGCTTCTTAGCGGCACTCGTTGCAATAAAGCTTCGTGACGCGCCTGTGTCAAACAGTACTTTAACCGGAATGTTTTTGACAGTAAGCGTTCCTTCTAAAACATCAGATCTTCCTTGACTTGCTGAGGGATCAGAAGTTTCTGCTACTTCATTCACTTGAACTACTTCAGGCTTCTTCATCTTCCAGCAATCTTGCTTCACATGACCAAACTGATGGCATTGATTGCACCTTTTCTTTCCTTGAAAATCCTTCTTGGATTTAGATCCACTCTTTCTTCGTTCGTTCCAAGATTTGCAACTTATTGCCAAATGTCCTTTTCTATTGCAGCTTGAGCACGTGGAGGTCGTTATTCGTTCGTTCCCAGATTCAGCCCTTTTTCTCTTGGCACTGGGCCTCTTATTGACCTCAAACCTCGTACTGGCTTCAGGAATATCCGTTTCCGACTCTTCTTTGTCACTACAACAAACTTCTTCTTCGTCGTGCAACATTCCTTTCTTATGGAGATCTTCATACTGATAAGCCATGTATATCATTTCAGAAAAAGGAAGCTTCACATTTCTCATTACACTATTCTGATATCTCCTTTGCAGGCCATGAATAAATCTCAGATTTTTCCTATTTGGATCTTGAATCAGATGAGGAGCAAAGGGAGCAAGTTCGTTGAATTTCTTATGATATTCTGGGATGGTCATATCACCTTGTATTAGATAAGAAAATTCATCGCATAATCGCTCAGTCGCTTCTGGAGGAGTAAATCTTTCTAGGAAAGTCATTTTGAATCTGTCCCAGGTGATATCACCTTCTGGATTATTCTCTATAACCGAATCCCACCAGAACAAAGCTTCGTCTTTGAGTGCCCAGGAGGCCAGCAATCTTTTCTGGTCATCCCTCAGCTTTAAACCATCAAAGATCTTTTCAGCCGAACGAATCCAAGCCTGTGTCTTTATAATAGATTCTTCACCAGAGAACGGTATTCCACCCATATTTCGATATATGATTAATAGGGCCTCAATATCCGGTTCTGTATTCCTTCTGTTTTTGATACTCATTTTCTAGTACTTCTGCAAACAGCAGATCAAGTGTCAGGTCACAGAAAAGATAATTTAAAATATAGAAACATATACTTCATTGTAAATGTGTCTATCGAGGTGTTATTTCATTCTGCTTCACTCATACTAGGATATTACTGATCCTATCTGTATTGAGTTGCCCGTCCTAGAACACTACTGGTTCTATTTCTGACGAGTTCGTTAATATGTTATATTCCATAACTAAGCTTAACCAAAGCTCTGATACCAAATGAGACGATCCCAAACCCCGTACTGACGGTGGCAAGGGTAATCCGTGGAATATAACACAGAAACAGATAATAGCAGAATAGAATAATTAAATACACCAGATAATGAACAATAGAATATACTGGATAAAAGTAATCATCAGAGTTACACAGTATACATGATCTTACTTAGTACAAATACAGTTCAGCTATACATAAATGTCTACAGCAGAAACAAACAAAATATGTACAATAGGAGCTGAACAGCATAAAAAGAGATAAATAATAGAATCCATCTTCATCTCCAGCTATCCAGAAAGAACCAGCTAAACCTGAATACAAGGCTGCCCGTGTAGAAAAAGGGGCACCCGAGTTTGAAAGTGAAACAAACTACGAGTCATTCATGGGACTGGTATGAGAAATCTATTCAACATATTTAATATATGGCTAATCACAGGACCACGCCACTTTCGTGGAACGGGTTTACTCCATCGGATTGCCAGTGCTTTAAAACAAATCTTTCTATTAAACATCGCAATGCTTTTTATAAAAATGAAGTCATTATAAGACTCAGTTCCCATCACACAATGCAACGCAAACCGGAGGATAGAGTTTTTACCTTATAACGGCCAAAATATGCTTGATACGAATAAAACAAAGGCATTTGATATTATTGCTAGTGTTTATATGTTTTGAAAACAATTTCAAATCATAACTATCAATCATAGACGACATGAGCGTCTCATGCCACTATGTCACCAGATATATATATACAATCGAAACCGCACAGTCACGTATTTGGAAATTTGATTTCCGTCATCAACAAAGGCACAAGATAGTCCTTACCGAATTCGAGACGCTCTAGCCCACCCCTCAGGAACAGCCGCAACTGCCCCTTGGATCGTCAGGGCCGGTCCACCGATGTGGATTATTATGCGTGAACACTACGTCTCCCCGCCCTTTGGGGCATAAACGAGCCAACGAATGACTTCATCGGACCCGGATCGTCCGATCAAACCGAGGCGCCTCGCAACAGCAACAACCACACAGGTGAAAAGTATATAAATGTCAGGGCTGGTAGGTCATTGACACCACCCTAGCTAGAAAGAAACGCAGGCCCTCCCTGATGTCCTCTCCCGTTTCTGGTTCATACCGGGGTGTGAGGCTCGCGATTTTACGTTATACACAAAGCCACGCCGCACGGCGGTACTTTGATCATCACCACAAGACTTTGCTTTTCAACAGAAGCCCTGATCACTGCATCTTAGCATGCCACACAGGCAATTCATGCCATGCGACTTATGTCCATCGATATACAACCTCTGAGCTCGTGCGTTTCAGAGAAGGGCGTTAAGCAAAAGAATAAATTCTCCGCCGCCAAACAGATGTATATTTAATAGAGATCAATCAACGTAGAATAAAATCCAATGTCAGACACACGGTCCATTTACAAGTCCGTTATGGGTCTGAACGAAACCGGAGGCACTAAATACCTCACAAACCCATCGATCACCACGTACGTCTGGACGATCACCACTCATTATCCATATTTCGGGATGCCTCCCAATCAGGACCTCGGTTACCACCCAAACGAGGTGAAGATCTCCGGTCTTCGACCACCGTCTTCACCTTCGACTTTCAATCGTTGGTCAATTATTTGAAATGAGAATTAACTCGGCCTTTTCAAATAATTCACGTATATTTAGAATTTCAAATCAATTTATTTCAATGGTTAAATCATTCGACAACACCAATTTTGTTCTTTAATGTAATCTCCACACCAAACACATTCAACCATCAAATACCACATAAATCGAGCAAATTCAATTTATTTCCATTCCATATCGTTTATGATATTTTTATAACAATTTATCGCTATTTTTATTTATTTTAAAATAGCCAATTTAGTCAACACGACGCTTCGGGCCATAACGCGGCCGTGGCGCTGTTTTTCTTCAGATTTGATTTACACATATCTGAAAATCTAACCGTTGGATCTTCACAAAATTTACATCATTAGAAAGGTCTTTTCAAAACGAATCCAACGATTTCCGTTTCGGGAAAATCCGACGGTCGGATCTCCCGGTACAATCGTTTGAAGTTTCGATTTCAAAGTACGAACTGCAGCGTCGTTATTTGATTAAATAAAATTATATTTATATATATATAATCGTTTCTGGCGCTGTTTTTCTTCAGATTTGAATTAAACATTCCAGACAATCCAACCGTTGGATTTTTACAAAGTGGGTGCCGTTGGAAAGATGTTTCCAAGGCGAACCCAACGGTTGCGGTTTCGGGAAAATCCAATGGTCGGATTTCCCGCACTAGTTGTTTGAAATCACGGTTTCAAAACACGAACTGCACGGCCACGTTTCGTTTTAATTTTATTTATATTTATATATTTATATAAATATAGCTCATTCAACAATTTCAATATCGTTTTCACTTCAAATATTTCACTATCGCCTTTAAATTTTGGAAAATTTTGCCATAACCTCCTTTGTACGGGAGGGTCTGGGAAAATTCCCAAATAGCCACATGGGCGTCTCATGTCCAAAAGAAAAGAAAAAGCCAAGCGGCTAGCCAACAGGCTCATAAAATCATCACCCAAACAAAACAGTAAATGTGTACCTATTTGTCGGGCACAAAATTTTATTCCTCTTCTCTAGCCCCTTTGCTATACCCTGTTCAATAAATATGTATGTACATATATACAGTTCTTATCATTTATCATTTTCCATTCAACTTCATATTCGATTCCATTTGGTTTAAAAACACCATTCATTCTAATGTTGCATGCATAGGCAAAAATCATATCATTAGCTAATTAATGAATATTTCAACTCATGCATATTTATTTGAACGAGTTGCTATTTTTAACACTTCACATTTCAACAATTCATGTATGTAATAAAAATGTGATTTTTATCGTAAAACAATTCATTTCAAAACACTATTATTTTATATAGTTTATATAGGTGATAAAAATAGGATTTTTATTATAAAACAATTTATTTCAAAATATGAATACCATTCAACACATGAATTTCTATTCAACGAATGAATATCGATTCAACACATGAAGGTTTTCTATAGTTTATATACATAGATAAAAATGTGATTTTTATATTTAAAACACGAAGACCATTCAACACATGAATTTCTAATCAACGAATGAATATCGATTCAACACATTAAGGTTTTCTATTCAACGAATAAATATAGTTTCAGCAAATGAAAATGATTCAAACACATGAATATTACTCAAAATTTCGGCAGCATAACGGCAGGGTAGTTAAAACCGGGACCGTCCCCAGTACGGCTCTTCGCTCTACCTTAAAACCTCGCGGTTTTTGACAATGGGGATCATGCATCTAGTTCGCACGCAGGCGGCATGTATATATTTATTTCATTTCCACAAACTAATCCTATGTGGTTTCAACCAAATATTTCTCAACCACAGACGGGTATTTTTCAACCACAATCAATCAATATCAACCACAAACAATCCCAAACAACCATTCGCTATCAATCAATTTTCACACCAATCACAACCAATAAATATCGTCCATGGTTTGTGGACGAGGGGCGTATATATATATATATATATTTATATTGCAATTCACTTCTATTTCAACATATATATAATTTTTACAATGCATATACAACTTATACATCGAACGTACAACTTATACAACGCTTATACATGAGGTGTACAACGCTTATATAACTCATACATCGACTATATAATTTATACATCGTCGTTTTCCATATCGTTTATAAATTAGAAATCTCACATTGGGTTCCACTCTACCAAAAATAGCAGAAGGCTCAGAAAAATATGCGGTCTCTTCTAGAATGTAGAAGGCGTCCACACGGTCACGATGTTCCATGTTTCATCGAATTTCGTTAACACAGCAAAAAGATATGATTTTTCAAAGTTTGCAACGGTTTAAAGGTGTTAAAACTATTGAAAATAGATCTGGCCGATACCTCTCTGAATTCTTCAAAACTAGATTTTGAATTTTCTTCAAAGTCGTGCAATTATATGATGATCGGCCTGTGCCATCTCGAAGAGCTAGGAGAGGCGTGCCTAAGCCTTGAACGGCGGCGAACTCGGTGGTCGGAATCAGGCGCGGCGGCGAAGTGAAGGCGGCGACTTCTCGGCGTCCGTTCTCCCAAAATACACAATGAAAAAATCGAAACTAGGTATGGATTTGAAGATCTCGAGGAGCTCTACAAAATCTTCAACTGGAGGAGGGGCTAATTTTGCCTGGTTTGGTCGGAAATTGGATGGGAACGGCGAGGGTGTTTTCGCCGTCGATCGGCTGTTACGGGGAGAGAGAAAAAGGATTTTTCTATTTTTTTTATTTGAATTCTGATTGGTCTGTAGATTTTATAAGGGGTTTTCTGACGCGACCACCAATCCAAACCCAACGACTGTCGACCCCAGCGTTTAACCCCCATTCCGAACACAATGAGATAGTTTTCGAAGGCCCATTCGACTGTTTCAGTCAGTTTCCATTCAAATTAAAATATAAAACATTCAATATTTAATTTGAACGTACATTTCAATTTGCCAGGGCCACAAACTGATTCGAAAAATTTCAGAAAAATAAATATAGCTATGTTTTGACGATATAGTCCCAACAAAACTAGTTTCGTCGAATTCTGAGACCGTTTGCAAAAAGGCCCATTTCTGGTCGATCCAATTTAACTGTAATTGATCAAAACACATTTTCTTTTGCCACGCTCACATACTAGCTTCAAAAATTATGAAATTTGAAACCTAGCAATAACTTCACATCCCGGATCCAACAAAAGTGGTTTCGTCGAATTCCGAGGTCGTATGCAAAATGGCCAATTTCACGGGCTATATAAATTCCATAGCGACCTTTCTGAAAATTCATTTGGCCATAACTTTTGCTTTACGCTATGAAAATTCGATTTTTCAGATTTTTTAGAAAGGTATTCACTAACAGATTTAAATATTTTTGGTTTCACTAAAATCCGTTTTGTCTTGCACCCGGTACAGTCCGACAAAGTTCAAATTCAATTTTTGAAACTGCAGCGCCATTTCAGGCCTTGTTTATAATTATAATTAATTATATTCGTTTTCAATTGTCGATTCAAACTCAGTTTTCATTGCTATTATTTAAAATAATTATTTTAAATATTTAAAATCCATTATTTTAGCCAATTTAAAAATTTTAAATTGGTTCAGATTTTCTGGGTCGTTACACAACCTGACGCCCACAACATCAACAACCACAAAAAGTAGATGTCACTACATAATTAGTACCTAGGCTCCATACCATCTAGAAGTAGATTACAACCCATAACCTCGCCGCATCATTCCTGTTTTGGTCACTTTTCGAAGACTTGTTACACAAAGCTAGCTCTCTAGGCCAAGATTTGATCATTAATATCACATCACTTAGTATACCACATTATCATTTCATAACGTATAATTGATAATCACTAACCACGTCACCTTTGAGCTCGTACTTATCAAAGAAGGGTGTTAAGTGAAGAGAATAAATTCTCCGCCACGAACAGAAACATGTTTAGTAAAAATCAACTATATATTACAAAACATGATGTCAGACACACATCCATACAAGTCCGTTATGGGTCAGAAAAAACCAAAGGCACCTTATTTCTCGTCCAGTAAAGGCGAGAGGTCCTTATAAACTGGAAATTCTACAAATAAGTCTGGACATTCTGCCATACTAAACATCTCAATACTTGAGCAACCCAGTGCAGAGAAAATCAGCAGGCAATTCCTTTCGATGTGACGATACCTAGTCTTCAAAACAGTCTTCAATATCTTCTATTACGTCATATTCTTATTTCAAATGGTCTTCGGACATAAGTATGATCTCAGACTTTCCAAATAGCAATCGCTCTTTTAAAAACATGTGGAAGTATAGGATTCACTATGTCTCTTTTCCATTTCGATAGGTTAATTAAAACCTTAAAATGGAAATCATTCAATACATAAAACCCTTCTCAAAACATACATTTTAAATGAAAAATTGTTAAAAAAATTAATTAAGTTTCATTAGTTCTCCAATTCCTTTTTATTTCCAAAACATGTCATTAAGCATTTCTCCATTAGCTTTTTAAAAGATCGTAATTCATTTCATAAACTTCTCTTTGAAACTTATTTTTTAATAAAAGATAATTAAACTTCAAAAATCTTAATAATTATTTATTAACTTTTTAGCACCATTTATCATGCTCTAAATATCTTTACCTTCCTTTAAAAAAATCGTTAAACCTCATCTTCATTTACCTTTGAAAGATCTTAACCGTTTTTAAATATTCTCAAACCGTAACTTCATCTTGGAGGGTTAAAGAATAATGTTATTTAAGACACTATTCACAACAAACCCAAAACAAATTCATAACTTAATCTTAGTGGGTTAAAGAACATTGTTATTTTGGACATCATTCCCAACAAACCCAAAACTAGTTCATTACTTAATCTTAGCGGGTTAAGGAATAATGTTATTTAAGACATCTTCACAACAAAACAAAAACCAATTCATATTAAATATAAGATTTAAATAAAAATTATATTCAATTCAAATTCTTGTAACCAACAAATATCCAACGACTCGAAATTCCCCGCCTTTGGAATCAATTGTAAACCACACAGGTCCGATCCAAATGACAGAAATTCTCGAACTGTTATGGGATACAACACTTTAGACATAAACAAAAGAGATCATTTCATTACCAGTACAACAACGTTACATCAGAGTACATAATATATCAGAGTACACGTAACTGATTCACAACAAATAAATATCAGAGAATTGAAAATTACAATACAACAGAAACATAAATATACAAAGCGGAAGACTACAAAATAATCCAGTATAGCTCCAGCCATAATTCAGGATCCTGTTTTAAAAATACCTGCAAAACCAAAACTACTAGTTCCCTATATGGAAATATGGGCACCCAGAGTTTAGGTGGGAAACAATAAACTCTAGTTCAGTCATGGACTGGTCTGAGAACCAAAACAACTATTACACTTTATTTTAAAGTAAAGCATACAAGAAGACCACGCTATATAGCAGGGAACGGGTTTACTTCACATGAATATCGATTATAAAAAAATAATTCGCAATGCTTTTTGAAAAAATGAGGCTATTATAAGACTCAGGTCTCATCACATAATGCAAGCGCAAGCTAGAGGATAGAATTTTACCTTATAATGGCCAAACATGCTTGATACGAGGAAATCTAAATCATTTGATATTATTATTAGTGTCTAAATGTTGAAAACAATTTCAAAAATAAATGTATCAATCTTAGATAGCATAGTACCCCATCTACTTATGTCGTCGTATAAGTTTACAACTGAAAACACAAGGTTCTTATTGGAACTTGGATTTCCGTCAACGACCAAGGCAAAGGATCTTTCCATATCTGATTCGGGCCATCTCTAGCGAGATGCCCAGGACCACACACATGTGACCCTTGGAGCGTAAGGTCGGTCCACCAATAATTAGTGGATTAGGGTTACTCCTGAGTGAAACGTTCCCTGGTCCTATCAGGCCTACAATATGGTCAGTATGTCGACCATCATCTGGGGCGCCTCGATTCTAACATCCACATAAGTAAATATGTCTAGGCTCCATACCATGGCATCACTTTTAGCTAGAAGGAAACGTATGTCCTTAATCTATTGTCTAACATCCCGTTTTAGGCCATTCACGGGCTGTGGAGGCTTGTTGAAGTGACATCTTGACACAAAACTACGTTATATCATCCATGCTTTGATCATCATCCACAAAGCTCTGCTTTTCAACAAGAAGCTTTGATCTATCACCATCTTAACATGCCACGTTGTCAGTTCACACCATATAATTAGTGTCTATTAATATATAACCCTCTGAGTACATAAGTCCCAGAAAGGGGTGTTAAGCTAAGAGAATAAATTCTTCGCTACCAACTGATATAACATTAATAGACATCAATTTATTATGTCGTAGCTTACAACGTCAAACATACATCCATTTACAAGTTCGTTTTGGGTCTGAACAAAACCTAAGGCACCTTATTACTTGTCCCCTAAGGAAAAGAGATGTCCTTGCTTATCTGATCAATCTCCAAGTACGTATGAACGACCGCCACTTTAACCCTATAACGGGAGCTACCCAAGGCATCAGCAATAATCCAAACAATGTGAAGATCTCCGGTCTTCAACCACTGTCTTCAATATTTTCGACAATCGTCGTACTAGTTATTCAGAATGGGTTAAAATCCGATCTTTCCAAATAACCATTGCATCATTAAAATCAAGTGATATATAAACATATCATACGCCTCATTCCGTTTCAGGATATTTATTTTATTCAAATATTCTTTTACATTGGGAGTTACTCCTTCAATTCTTGTCAAATATTTACTTCATTTAAACTTCTCGTTTAAATCTTTCCTTGGAAATCATTTCAAAAGATTATATAATCTTCTTCCATATACTTAACTCAAATTGAGGTTCATAAGCCTTTTTGGGATTATCAAGCCTTACAAAAAGGTAATTTTTTATTTCGTTATGATGTTGCCATTCTATTCATTCTATGGAGCAAACCTAGTGGTACTCAATATCTAACATCCCTCATGTTTTGGTAAGTTTAATTACCTTCTTTCACATCAAATCTAATTAAATATATATTTTTTAAACTCTATTATCATTTTAATATCCCTTTCATTCATTCAAATCTTTATTGAAGGATTTATTAAAACTCTAACATGGTTTTAATCTCCATTACATTCAATCAAATATTTATTGAAAGATTTATTAAAACTCAAACTTGAGAAATCATTTTTCCTTTAACTGGGTTAAAGAAAAAAATGTTATTTAAAACATCTTTCACGATAAACCCAATACCAAACTTCCATTAGAAATGGAATCTTCATGGAAATCATATCAATTCAATTTTGATATAAATTTCCGTATCAGACTAATACTATAGCGGAATAACAGCAAAGCCTTTTAGATTCCTTAAATAGTAAAGGTCTTCCTCCACGAATATTCATCTCAATTATCACTAAATCGATTTACATTCAATTCCAATAAAATTTATTAATTCAAAAACTTCGCTTTGGAAAATCCCATTAAATCTTAATTAAAAGATTTATTCCATAAACTTCATTTTCAACTGGGTTTAATAATAAAGCTACTGAAGACACCCTTCATGACAAAACCCAAAATAGTTTGATGTCAAATATAAGATTTTAAATAGAAATCATATTGACTTATATTCAATATCAAATTCTAAAACCAACAAATACCATATAGGGAATAACGATAGCTATATATACCAAATTCTTCAAAATAGTATTCGTGTAATTACGGAACCCATTACTGAAGTACCCGAAGATTATTTTCATTCAAATCCAATATTCATTCATTGGAAAACTTAAGTTTGTTAAGTATATATTAACTTCAAACCATTCTAGTCTTTTTTGTTAAATACCTAATTTTCACAAAGTAACTATATATTATCCGGAACTAAATATATTTAGTCCAAACCACTTTTAAATCATTTACTATGATTTATCATAGTTTTTCTTTATTTTTAATGATTTAAAAATAGCTCAATTCATTAAGAACCAATTTTAGGTCATTAATGGCACTAGCGTTGCTTTTATTTAAATTTGATTTGAAATTATCTCAAAATCTAACCGTTGGATTTTAAAGCTTAATATATCATTAGAAATATCTTTTCATTTTGAACCTAACATTTTTCGTTTCGAGAGAATTCGATGGTCGGATCTTCCGGTATTTTAATTTGAAGTTAGTGGTCGAAATTGGCGAACAGTCGCTGCGCGACTCATCCTATTCACCCCATTTTATTATTTATAATAAAACTCATCACCTCAGTTTAAATGTATTTTATAGAACTTTTATAATCTCGTGTAAAAATGATTCAAACTTCAATTCAATTTTAAATCAAAATTGAATATTTCATATTATTATAATATTAAAATTATAATATTTTGAAATCCACATTTTCTCGATACCCATTATTAGAATAAATAAGATCAATAGACGAATCCGTTCGAGCTAAAAATGTCATTTATATACCTAACTCGAGTTCACGTTTTGAATTAACTATTCAGAATCCAAGTTGAATTAAAACAAGTCGTTTTTAATCCAAATTTCTCTCAAATCCATTTCAATCATTTCAAAAGTTGTTTGAAATTAAATCCGTTTCATTTTCAAACAAATTTGGATTTCAAAATCCAATTTCTATTCTCTCGTCTAATTTAATTCCAATGAATAGAAAATTCATTAAAATTGCAAATGAAATTCAATCGACTTCGAAATCTCATGCTTGTGGTGTAATTTCTGTGTTAGCAATAAAAAACACATACATATCAATTACCATCCATTAACCAATCATTATAATATAAGCATTTCTATCAATAAAAGTTTTATTCATAGTTAAATAATAATAACAATAATAACTATAAATATCATCCATCAAACATAAACAAACATAACAATCACAGGAAAACAATATACATTCAGTTATGATTATAATAACATAACGAAGCAGTTGAGTGAGTGAGTTCTCAGTCTGATCTGTTCAAAATCGTTATAAAACGATTGTTTTAATTAAATTAAACTAAGCATTTAATTTAACCAAAATTTTCAGCTAGCTCCGTTTTTGTCCAAATTGGTTTCACTTCTAAGCTCTTATCACCACGATTCCAATGCAAATTGTTTCGTCGAATTCTATTTTTTTCTGAAAAAGTTATAAAGGTTTACGCATTAATTACATTAATCACTTAACATAGGCACAATCGAAACCCCTAACCTCGCCATGCACACTTCCCAGCACGTCGGACAATGATCGGCGGTCACCCCATGAAAGCCCTGAATCCCCTCTCCTATCGCCTGTGGTGGTGCCAAGCTCAAGGTCCCCCACCTTGAAAAACGCCTTTAAACGTAGTAGCTTTGAGCTGCAAATTTGAGCGTAACACTACATGAAATTCGACCATCATCATATGAAATTGAAGAGCTCGAAAATCTCTACCACTTTCGTGTTGAAAGTTTTTGTGACGAAAAGGAATTTCGCTCGATCTGAATCAGTCGCTAAACCGATCTAGACCGTTCGAAACACCTGATTGTTTTGAGAACACGACAAAGTAGAACGCAGACGGAAGAACATTTCATTGTATATTACAACAATTCCATCAGAATACAAGAATATACAGAGTATAAATGAATAAATATTACACAGAAATATCAGAGATTACAATACATTACATAGCAGCAGAAAATAATACAATACACAACTAGAAGAGATATACGGATACAAAGCTTTCCGGATATCATTCCAGCTGTACAGGATCCTGTGAATATAAATATGAAAAAACCAAAACTACTAGCTGCCCATGTCAAAATAAGGGCACCCAGAGTTTAGGTTAAAACAATAAACTCCAGGTCAGTCATGTGACTGGTGTGAGAACTAAAACAGTTATTAATCTTTATTTTAAAGTTAGGTAAATCAAGAGACCACGCCGTATAACACGGACGGGTTTCCTCCCAAGAACACCAGTGCATAAAACAACAACGCAATGCTAAATAAAGAACAATGAAGCTATTATAAGACCCAGTTCCCATCACACAATGCAACACAAGCCGGAGGATAGGTTTTTACCTTTTAATAGCCAAGAATGCTTGATACGTTTAAAACAAATCATTTGATACTATTATAAGTGTATAGTGTATAAAACAACTTCAAATCATAAGTATCAATCATAGGCGACATGAGCGTCCCATGCCACTATGTCGCCATATATAGATTTACAAATAAAACCGCAAAGTCACATATTTGGAAGTTGGATTTCCTCCTATGAACCAAGGCAAAAGATAATCCTCAACCGATTCGAGACAATCTAGCCCATGTCTCAGGATCAGAGCTCGAGTGACCCTAGGATCATCAGGGCCGGTCCACCGATGTGGATTAAAATTCCTGAACACTGCGTTTCTCCTCCCTTTGGGGCGTAAGTGAGCCAACAAATGACTCCATCGGACCCGGATCGTCCGATCATACCGAGGCGCCTCGCAACAGCAACAACCACATAAGTCAAACTCGTCAGGGCGTGTAAAACCACTGACGCCACTTCTTAGCTAGAAGGAAACGCATGTCCTCCCTGAGGTCCTCTCCCGTTTATGGTTCACACCGGGGTGTGAGGCTCGCGAATCAACGTTACACAAAGCTACTCCACACAGGCCGTGCTTTGATCATCAACCACAAGACTTTGCTTTTCAACAGAAACCTTGATCATTTGCCACTTAGGCATGCCACACAGGCAATTCACTCTATGCGTTTGGTATCCATCAGTATATAACCCCTGAGCTCGTACGTCTCAGAGAAGGGCGTTAAGCAAGAGAATAAATTCTCCGCCGCCAAACAGATATATATATATAACAGAAATCAATCACACAGACTAAAATCCAATGTCAGACACACAGTCCATTTAAAAGTTCGTTTTGGGTCTGAACGAAATCGGAGGCACCTAGTACCCCGCATATCCATCGATCTTCAAGTACGTCTGGACGATCACTAACTGTTTTCATCATCTTGGGTGTACAGCCCAATCAAGATCATCAGTAATTATCCAAACGACGTGAAGACCTCCACCGTCTTCATCTTCGACACCACGTCGAATCAGTTATTCAGAATGGGATAAACTCGGTCTTCCTGAATAACTCGCGTATATTTTAAATAAGGGTTACACAAACACAACATACGCCTCATTCCAATTCAGAATATTCTTTTATTCAAATATTCATATATTTTGGGAAAGGTTCCCATTAATTTTATCAAAGATAAATTCTTTAAATTTATTCTTTAATCTCCTTTGAATATCAATTCAAACTAGTCGGGATTAGCGAACCACACCGAAGTAATCATTTATTTTATTTTCCCAATCCCAACCTATTCATCCCATGAAGTAAAACTGGTAATACTTCATATCTAACACCACGATGTTATCGGTAAATTCAATTACCATTTCACGTTCAAATCTAATTAAAGATTTAACTATCGCCAGGAGCAAAACTGGTGATACTCCATTCTCGATCTTTTAAATCTAATTAAAGATTCATTAAAACTCCACTTAGTTTTAATCCTTAACGGGGTTAAAGAATCAGTGTCATTTAAAACACTGTTCACGATAAACCCAAAAATCAATACCAATTCAATTCCAATTAAATATTATTTAATTAGTACACCTCATTAAATCTAAATAAAAAAGATTTAATCTTTTCTCGACTGGGCTTAAGAATAGTGTTAGTGAAGACACCATTCACGACAAATCCAAATCACATTTGATATTAAATACAAGGCTCTGAATAGAAAATATATCGGCTCATATTCAATATAAAATTCTACGACTAACCAATATCGTATTGGAAATAACGATATAAATATATCTTTCAAATTCCCAGAACAATATCCGTTTCATCACGAAATCCAACATCGAAATATTCCAAAGACAATTTCGATTCAAATCCATTCCAATTCAATTATTGTAAATTCTGGTTACTTTTAAAACCCTTTTCAAATTCAATTTATTTATTTAAAAATAAATAGAATTATAATTCTGGTTCAAAACTAGTTCATTTCGATAAAAATCTATTTTTATCTTTTCAAATATGGAGTTTTTCATCCCAATCCTTCCCAAATCATTTCTTATGATTTTACACAAATTATTACTATTTTAAAATATTTTATCAAGGCCCGTACAGTCAATTTCCATCAACGGCCATCGAACTGCACTTACAACGACCTTTCCCAAATTTGATTTGGACATAATTCCAAATCCAACCGTTAGATTTCAAATTTCTGATATTCGTTAGAAAGCACTTTTCGATACGAACCCAACGGTTCTGGTTTCAGGAGAATCTGACGGTCGGATCTCCCCTAATATCCGTTCGAAGTCAATGGTCGAAATTCGCGAACTGCCGCAGCGCGGCGCGTTCTATTCAGGCCATTATATATTATATATAATATAAACTTCGTCGATTTCCTTTTTGAAACGTAGTTTATAAATCATTTTAAATTCGTTTTCAAGACGGTTTCAACTTCATATTCAATTTCAAATCAAAATTGAATATTCCAATATAAGTTCGTTTTAAATTCATTTCAAATCGATTTCAATTCGAATTCATTTATATTCAATTTCCATTCGAATTCATTTATATTCAAAAAAATCAAATTTTGAAATCACTTTCGATATTCATTATAAAATGAATAAAATTGATATAAATATCGTTCACGTCAAAATGGCGTCAATCTAATCAATACGGCTTCATATATTCCTATTTTCAAATTTTCTATCTCAAATATTTCTTTTTCAAATATTTCTTTTTCAAATATTTCTTTTTCCAATATTTCTATTTCAAATATTTCTTTTTCAAATATTTCTATTTCAAATATTTCTTTTTCAAATATTTCTTTTTCAAATATTTCTATTTCAAATATTTCTTTTTAAAATATTTCTATTTCAAATATTTCTTTTTCCAATATGGAATGAGGCCCAATCAATTACCATATAATGTTAATTATATGGATTTTCTACAACACATGTATACAATAACAACGATGAATAATTAACCATCATCCAAAGTGCATTCTACACTGTATAAGCATCGAATATAAATATTTAACGCTTATAACAGTCTGTCCATCAATCGATCGACATACAACTAAACAATCGGGATTAGTGTACGTCAAATATCATCCCAATACCCGTGTGGGGTTTCAAACAATCAAACACAAATTTTATTTGTGCAGTTGGGCGATGTGTAAAATTTATTGTCCCAATCGATATCAGTCAAATGTGTGTATATAAACAAACCGTTCGGTTTGTTTATTTTTATTTCATTTCATATACACGTTAAAAAATATATTTTTAACTATAAAATATTTTCAACTATATAAATATTTTATTTCATTTCACATCACATCACACAATCAACTACACATCAAAATCAAACAACCAAGCACAAGCCGTCCATGGTCTGTGGACGACGGGTGTCGGGAGCTACTAAACACCGTCTGCATCCTAGTATATATTATTAACTAGAAAAAGAAAGTTAAAGTGAGAAGTTCTCACATAAAGCTAAATCCAGCGCCGCGACTCTTCATATGTAGGAAATCATCGCCGTTCTTGCCTCTTGTCACTTTCTTTGCCCGTATTCTCTACATATATAAAAAATCACATTTTTACTTCGCTATTCAATATATAAAAATCAAGTTTTTTACTTTGCTATTCAATATATAAAAATCGAATTTTTACTTCGCTATTCAATATATAAAAATCGAATTTTTACTTTGCTATTCAATATATAAAAATCGAATTTCTACTTTGCTACTCAATATATAAAAATCGAATTTCTACTTTGCTATTCAATATATAAAAATCGAATTTTTACTTCGCTACTAGCTATATAAAGATTATATTTTTATCACTTCGCTATATTTATAAAAATTAGATTTTTATAGCGACGTTCATATCATAAAAATCAAATCTTTATAGCGCTAAAAATCCTATCTTTACACAAATAAAAAATCGTATCTTTAAACTCCTACTTCATATGTAAAAATTAAATTTTTATAGTGTTATCCCCATAATAAAAATCATATCTTTTCCCGTATAAAAATATAAGCCTTTCATATATATATAAAAAATATTAGATTTTGAAACACGGTTATATAGAGTAAAAATCAGATCTTTATAGCCCCGCTATATATATTGAAACTGAAAATTAAATTGATGTACATAAATAAATAAAACTCACTGGAAACAGTCGTTCTTCATCGTCTTTCACTGCTTTTCCTGCGGCCAACATCAGAGAAGCACGCGGCCTAGGGTTCGAGCTCGCTGATAATCTACAACGCCGGAGTTTGGTGGTCAAGGGGGGAGGAAGGAGCTGTTGCACGAGGCTGGTGGGGCATTGGGTCGGAGAGGGCTGCAAGTGGGCCACGTTGCAGGAAGGAGGAGGGCGGTAAGGCGATGGGGTTGCGCGATGGGTTTGGGTGGCTCGGGGCTACGGCGTAAGCCAAAGGAGGGGGGATCTTCAGCGTCTCGACGAGGAGGAGGGGAAGAGAGGGCAGCGGGGTGGTTGGTCGGAGGGGCGGCGGTGGTGGCCCACCCCCCAGGCGGCGCGCGACGGGATTAGGGCTCGAACGTTTTTTTTCCTTTTCGATTTCTGTTAAAAACGAAATCGGGGGGGGGGGGGGGGGAGGGGCGGGGGGGGGGGGGCTAAGAGGTATAAGGAGAAGGGTTTTTTTATTAATTAATTATTTAATTTCAAAAAGTACCTTTTTATTTTGAACTCGAAATCAAACCCACCGACTGTCGTCCATAGCTAATTACCCCCACTTCGACCACAATGGGATATGTATCGTAAGCTGATTCGACTGTTTCGATCAGTTTTCGTCAAAATCAACATATAACTCTATATATTGAATTTAAAAGCGCATTTCAATTTACTGTGGCCACATACTAACTTGAAAAATTCCAGAAAAATATTTTCTAGCTTCGTATTGGCGATACGGTCCTAACCAAACTAGTTTCGTTGAATTCCGAGACCGTTGGCAAAATGGCCATTTTCCAGTCGATTAAAATCAACTAAAACTGGTCAAACACGTTTTCCTTTGCCACGCTCACATATTGACTCAAAAAATTATGAAATTTGGAATCTAGCAATAACTTTACATCCTGGATCCAACAAAAGTGGTTTCGTCGAAATCCGAGGTCGTTTGCAAAATGGCTATTTTTAAGGGCCTGAATTCCACAGCGACTATTTAGAATTTTCAACTGGACGTATCTTTTGATTCCCACTATGAAATTTGGATTTTTCAGATTCATTGGAAAGATATTCACCAATAGATTCTAATATTTTTGGTTTCACTAAAGTCCGGTGTATTTTGCACCCGGTACATTCATTTGAATTTTGAAATCGAATTATCGAACTACCGCGCCATTTTCAATTCTATTTCATAAATATAAATATTTATATTCTAACGACGATCTATATAAATATATTCGTTCGAACTATATTCAAAATAAAATTTCTCGTCGTTATTATTTAAAATGATTCATTTTCAATAATCAAAATTCGCTAAAATTGCCAAAATAAAAATTTTAAACTAGCCCAGAATTCCGGGTTATTACAATCTCTGTAACGACCCGCCTTTTGACCGCCTCAAGTCGATAATTAAATCGACTTAAACCGTTCAAAATGACAGATTGTTTTGGCTTACACGGTTTTAAAACAGAATAGATGCAGAATCACATAGTACAATAAATTACAGCGGAATAAAATTTCATAAATTATCAGAGTTTTCATAAAAGATTTTACACAGCGGAAGAATATTTAAACATGTACATAAATTTTTGAACGAATAAAAATTTACACTTTTTCGATCGAGCTTATCGCGCGCATGTCTCCACATCTCCACGTTTATGTCTTCACTTTGCGAGCCGAACACTTCTAAAATCTGCAACGCTCGTATCTGACCCGAGCATATTGCATAAAAAAAACACAACAAACACTCGGATCAGGATTAACTTATTCAAGTAAATCAACTATAGTTAGAAATTCAAATGCAATAGTTAACTTATAGTAACCGTTCATAGGTGCAATACAGACATACACTAACAGCTCTATTGACAAATGGATAGGTTTACAGCCATATGTACATCTAGGTAGACAACGGATTCTCAAGTGTATGAGTATAAGATGACCCAAAATGAGATGCCAGATGGCTAACAAAGGAATTCAGGTATAGTGTCATGAATGGCAACAGTCAGGGCTTCAAAACAATACACATATGTCAGATAAAAGAGAGTCACGCAATGTATGGAATATTCAAAGGCTACTTCATACTCAATACAAGCATTCAAGAGGGAAATAAACATCAAGGATACTGATAAAATACAAGGTGACAGTCGGGTTAAATGGAAGCATGCATGGACAAGTATGCATAGGTACTCAATTCCTACAAGTCTTAAAGGCTACAGGGACATGTTTATATATATATATATATATATATATATATAATAAGGCATATGTGTGCTTTTGAAACCATGTTAGATTTGGAATTGCACCTCTGCCTTATTATATATATAAACATGTCCCTGTAGCCTTTAAGACTTGTAGGAATTGAGTACCTATGCATACTTGTCCCATGCATGCTTCCATTTAACCCGACTGTCACCTTGTATTTTGTCAGTATCCTTGATGTTTATTTCCCTCTTGAATGCTTGTATTGAGTATGAAGTAGCCTTTGAATATTCCATACATTGCGTGACTCTCTTTTATCTGACATATGTGTATTGTTTTGAAGCCCTGACTGTTGCCATTCATGACACTATACCTGAATTCCTTTGTTAGCCATCTGGCATCTCATTTTGGGTCATCTTATACTCATACACTTGAGAATCCGTTGTCTACCTAGATGTACATATGGCTGTAAACCTATCCATTTGTCAATAGATCTGTTAGTGTATGTCTGTATTGCACCTATGAACGGTTACTATAAGTTAACTATTGCATTTGAATTTCTAACTATAGTTGATTTACTTGAATAAGTTAATCCTGATCCGAGTGTTTGTTGTGTTTTTTTTTTATGCAATAAGCTCGGGTAAGATATGAGCGTTGCAGATTTTAGAAGTGTTCGGCTCGCAAAGTGAAGAGATAAACGTGGAGATGTGGAGACATGCGCGCGATAAGCTCGATCGAAAAAGTGTAAATTTTTATTCGTTCAAAAATTTATGTACATGTTTAAATATTCTTTCGCTCTGTAAAATCTTTTATGAAAACTCTGATAATTTATGAAATTTTATTCCGCTGCAATTTATTGTACTCTGTGATTCTGCATCTATTCTGTTTTAAAACCGTGTAAGCCAAAACAATCTGTCATTTTGAACGGTTTAAGTCGATTTAATTATCGAGTTGAGGTGGTCAAAAGGCGGGTCGTTACAGTTGATACGGTTACTATAAGTTAACTATTGCATTTGAATTTCTAACTATAGTTGATTTACTTGAATAAGTTAATCCTGATCCGAGTGTTTGTTGTGTTTTTTTTATGCAATACGCTCGGGTCAGATACGAGCGTTGCAGATTTTAGAAGTGTTCGGCTCGCAAAGTGAAGAGATAAACGTGGAGTTGTGGAGACATGCGCGCGATAAGCTCGATCGAAAAAGTGTAAATTTTTATTCGTTCAAAAATTTATGTACATGTTTAAATATTCTTCCGCTGTGTAAAATCTTTTATGAAAACTCTGATAATTTATGAAAGTTTATTCCACTGCAATTTATTGTACTCTGTGATTCTGCATCTATTCTGTTTTAAAACCGTGTAAGCCAAAACAATCTGTCATTTTGAACGGTTTAAGTCGATTTAATTATCGACTTGAGGCGGTCAAAAGGCGGGTCGTTACAATCTCCCCCACTTAAAACTTTTCGTCCCCGAAAAGGAACAAAGCCGAAAGTTGTTTCACAAATCAACTCAACTTCCAGTGTTTTCACTACGGCTTATGTTCTTCAACTTTTCAGTTTCTAAGAACTTTTCAAATTTTTCAAAAATTTGGCTAACACCCTAAATTTTCGAAAAATTTCGCCATAACCTCCCCTGCACCGGGAGCACGGGAAAATCCCGAAATTGCCATACAGGCCCTCTGATCTCAAAAAGAAAAAGAAAAAGCTAAGCGGCTAGCCAGCCGGCTCATAAAATCATCATCACCCAAACAAAACAGTAAATTATGGTAAACATGTACCTATTTGTCGGGCAAACAATTTTATTCTCTGCTCTAGCCTCCTTGCTATGACATGTTCAATGTAAGTACAAGTATATGCAAGCAAATGTGACTAATTTTCAATACAATTCAATATTTGATTCAATTAGGCGTAATGGTTCAAAATTATCAAACAAATAAACAAACAACACAAACAGCAATCAATTAGTGGATTAACGCTTCAAATTCATAATTTTGATACATATACATATACAGAAAATCATGTTTTTGATGCCAATTCACAACGATAAGCCCTATCTAATTTCGGTTCTCACACCAGTCTAATGGAAATATAGAAATCTCACTTTCGTTACTCGAAAATAAATACTAGCGACAGTGCCCCATCACCAGAATTATCCCCGGGCAACTAGAGTATGATTCTATAACCATCCAGTATATTAAAACTTCAAATACACGTTTGCAAGACGCATATGCAAAATCTTTATATATCGGATTGTCCAAATCAATATAGAATAAATATTCAAATACATATGAAATGGTTTAAATTTCAAAACAAAATTGGTTTTCATTTTAAAAATATACTCTTCACACTCGTTCTAGGATACTACTGATCCCATCTCTAACGAGTCATTCCATTGGATACTACTAATCCAATATCTGATGAATTCTTTCGTATAGTTCTAATGTGTCTTGTTCTCTAGAGCTATGTAAAACAAAGCTCTGATACCAAATGTCATGACCGGGAATTTCGCTCGATCCTAATCAGTCGCTAAACCGATCTAGACCGTTCGAAACACCTGATTGTTTTGAGAACACGACAAAGTAGAACGCAGACGGAAGAACATTTCATTATATATTACAATAATTCCATCAGAATACAAGAATATACAGAGTATAAATGAATAAATATTACACAGAAATATCAGAGATTACAATACATCACATAGCAGCGGAAAATAATACAATACATAACTAGAAGAGATATACGGATACAAAGCTTTCCGAATATCATTCCAGCTGTACAGGATCCTGTGAATATAAATCTGCAAAAACCAAAACTACTAGCTGTCCATGTCAAAATAAGGGCACCTTGAGTTTAGGTTAAAACAATAAACTCCAGGTCAGTCATGTGACTGGTGTGAGAACTAAAACAATTATTAATCTTTATTTTAAATTATGTAAATCAAGGGACCACGCCGTATAACACGGAACGGGTTTCCTCCCAAGAACACCAGTGCATAAAACAACAGCGCAATGCTAAATAAAGAACAATGAAGCTATTATAAGACCCAGTTCCCATCACACAATGCAACGCAAGCCGGAGGATAGGGTTTTTACCTTATAATAGCCAAGAATGCTTGATACGTTTAAAACAAATCATTTGATACTATTATAAGTGCATAGTGTATAAAACAACTTCAAATCATAAGTATCAATCATAGGCGACATGAGCGTCCCATGCCACTATGTCGCCATATATAGGTTTACAAATAAAACCGCAAAGTCACGTATTTGGAAGTTGGATTTCCTGCTATGAACCGAGGCAAAAGATAGTCCTCAACCGATTCGAGACAATCTAGCCCATGTCTCAGGATCAGAGCTCGAGTGACCTTTGGATCGTCAGGGCCGGTCCACCGATGTGGATTAAAATTCCTGGACACAGCGTTTCCCCGCCCTTTGGGGCGTAAGTGAGCCAACAAATGACTCCATCGGACCCGGATCATCCGATCATACTAAGGCGCCTCGCAACAGCAACAACCACATAAGTCAAACTCGTCAGGGCGTGTAAAACCACTGACGCCACTTTTTATCTAGAAGGAAACGCATGCCCTCCCTGAGGTCCTCTCCCGTTTATGGTTCACACCGGGGTGTGAGGCTCGCGAATCAATGTTACACAAAGCTACGCCACACAGGCCGTGCTTTGATCACCAACCACAAGACTTTGCTTTTCAACAGAAGCCTTGATCATTTGCCACTTAGGCATGCCACACAGGCAATTCACTCTATGCGTTTGGTATCCATCAGTATATAACCCCTGAGCTCGTACGTCTCAGAGAAGTGCGTTAAGCAAGAGAATAAATTCTCCGCCGCCAAACAGATATATATATATAACAGAAATCAATCACACAGACTAAAATCCAATGTCAGACACACAGTCCATTTACAAGTTCGTTCTGGGTCTGAACGAAACCGGAGGCACCTAGTACCCCGCATATCCATCGATCTCCAAGTACGTCTGGACGATCACTAACTGTTTCCATCTTCTTGGGTGTACAGCCCAATAAAGATCATCAGTAATTATCCAAACGACGTGAAGACCTCCGGTCTTCAACCACCGTCTTCATCTTCGACACCACGTCGAATCGGTTATTCAGAATGGGATAAACCCGGTCTTCCCAAATAACTCGCGTATATTTTAAATAAGGGTTACACAAACACAACATACGCCTCATTCCAATTCAGAATATTCTTTTATTCAAATATTCATATATTTTGGGAAAGGTTCCCATTAATTTTATCAAAGATAAATTCTTTAAATTTATTCTTTAATCTCCTTTGAATATCAATTCAAACTAGTCGGGATTAGCGAACCACACCAAAGTAATCATTTATTTTATTTTCCCAATCCCAACCTATTCATCCCATGAAGTAAAACCGGTAATACTTCATATCTAACACCACGATGTTATCGGTAAATTCAATTACCATTTCACGTTCGAATCTAATTAAAGATTTAACTATCGCCAGGAGCAAAACTGGTGATACTCCATTCTCGATCTTTTCAGTCTAATTAAAGATTCATTAAAACTCCACTTAGTTTTAATCTTTAACGGGGTTAAACAATCAATGTCATTTAAAACACTGTTCACGATAAACCCAAAAATCAATACCAATTCAATTCCAATTAAATGTTATTTAATTAGTACACCTCATTAAATCTAAATAAAAAAGATTTAATCTTTTCTCAACTGGGCTTAAGAACTGTGTTAGTGAAGACACAATTCACGACAAACCCAAATCAAATTTGATATTAAATACAAGGCTCTGAATAGAAAATATATCGGCTCATATTCAATATCAAATTCTACGACTAACAAATATCGTATTGGAAATAACGATATAAATATATCTTTCAAATTCCCAGAACAATATCTGTTTCATCACGAAATCCAACATCGAAATATTCCAAAGACAATTTCGATTCAAATCCATTCCAATTCAATTATTGGAAATTCTGGTTACTTTTAAAACCCTTTTCAAATTCAATTTATTTATTTAAAAATAAACAGAATTATAATTCTAGTTCAAAACTAGTTCATTTCGATAAAAATCTATTTTTTCTTTTCAAATATGGATTTTTTCATCCCAATCCTTAATAAATCATTTCTTATGATTTTACACAAATTATTACTATTTTAATAATTTTATCAAGGCCCGTACAGTCGATTTCCATCAACGGCCATCGAACTGCACTTACATCGACCTTTTCCAAATTTGATTTGGACATAATTCCAAATCCAACTGTTAGATTTCAAATTTCTAATATTCGTTAGAAAGCACTTTTCGATACGAACCCAACGGTTCCAGTTTTAGGAGAATCCGACGGTCGGATCTCCCGTAATATCCGTTCGAAGTCAATGGTCAAAATTCGCGAACTGCCGCAGCGCGGCGCGTTCTATTCAGGCCATTATATTATATATATAATATATACTTCGTCGATTTCCTTTTTAAAACGTAGTTTATAAATCGTTTTAAATTCGTTTTCAAGACGGTTTCAACTTCATATTCAATTTCAAATCAAAATTGAATATTCCAATATAAGTTCGTTTTAAATTCATTTCAAATCGATTTCAATTCGAATTCATTTATATTCAATTTCCATTCGAATTCATTTATATTCAAAAAAATCAAATTTTGAAATCACTTTCGATATTCATTATAAAATGAATAAAATTGATATAAATATCGTTCACGTCAAAATGGCGTCAATCTGATCAATACGGCTTCATATATTCCTATTTTCAAATATTCTATCTCAAATATTTCTTTTTCAAATATTTCTTTTTCAAATATTTCTTTTTCCAATATTTCTATTTCAAATATTTCTATTTCAAATATTTCTTTTTCAAATATTTCCTTTTCAAATATTTCTATTTCAAATATTTCTTTTTCAAATATTTCTATTTCAAATATTTCTTTTTCCAATATGGAATGAGGCCCAATCAATTACCATATAATGTTAATTATATGGATTTTGTACAACACATGTATACAATAACAACGATGAATAATCAACCATCATGCCAAGTGCATTCTACACTGTATAAGCATCGAATATAAATATTTAACGCTTATAACAGTCTGTCCATCAATCGATCGACATACAACTAAACAATCGGGATTAGTGTACGTCAAATATCATCCCAATACCCGTGTGGGGTTTCAAACAATCAAACACAGATTTTATTTGTGCAGTTGGGCGATGTGTAAAATTTATCGTCCCAATCGATATCAGTCAAATGTGTGTATATAAACAAACCGTTCGGTTTGTTTATTTTTATTTCATTTCATATACATGTTAAAAATTCTATTTTTAACTATAAAATATTTTCAACTATATAAATATTTTATTTCACATCACGCAATCAACTACACATCAAAATCAAACAACCAAGCATACAAGCCGTCCATGGTCTGTGGACGACGGGTGTCGGGTACTACTAAACATCGTCTGCATCCTAGTATATATTATTAACTAGAAAAAGAAAGTTAAAGTGAGAAGTTCTCACATAAAGTTAAATCCAGCGCCGCAACTCTTCATATGTAGGAAATCATCGTCGTTCTTGCCTCTTGTCACTTTCTTTGCCCGTATTCTCTACATATATAAAAAATCACATTTTTTCTTCGCTATTCAATATATAAAAATCGAATTTTTACTTTGCTATTCAATATATAAAATTCGAATTTTTACTTCGCTATTCAATATATAAAATCGAATTTTTACTTCGCTATTCAATATAAGAAAATCGAATTTCTACTTTGCTATTCAATGTATAAAAATCGAATTTCTACTTTGCTATTCAATATATAAAAATCGAATTTTTACTTCGCTACTATCTATATAAAGATTATATTTTTATCACTTCGCTATATTTATAAAAATTAGATTTTTATAGTGACGTTCATATCATAAAAATAAAATCTTTATAGCGCTAAAAATCCTATCTTTACACAAATAAAAATCGTATCTTTAAACTCCTACTTCATATGTAAAAATTAAATTTTTATAGTGTTATCCCCATAATAAAAATCATATCTTTTCCCGTATAAACATATAAGCCTTTCATATATATATAAAAAAATATATTAGATTTTGAAACACGGTTATATAGAGTAAAAATCAGATCTTTATAGCCCCGCTATATATATTGAAACTGAAAATTAAATTGATGTACATAAATAAATAAAACTCACTGAAAACAGTCGTTCTTCATCGTCTTTCACTGCTTTTCCAGCGGCCGACATCAAAGAAGCACGCGGCTAGGGTTCGAGCTCGTTGATGATCTACAACGCCGGAGTTTGGTGGTCACGGGGGGAGGAAGGAGTTGTTGCGCGAGGCTGGTGGGGCATTGGGTCAGAGAGGGGTGCGGGGGGGGGGGGGGGGGGGGCACGTCGCAGGAAGGAGGAGGGCGGTTAGGCGATGGGTTTGGGTGGCTCGGGGCTACGGTGTAAGCCAAAGGAGGGGTGGGATCTTCAGCGTCTCGGCGAAGAGGAGGGGAGGAGAGGGCAGCGGGGTGGTTGGTCGGAGGGGCGGCGGTGGTGGCCCACCCCCCTGGAGGCGCGCGACGGGATTAGGGCTCGAACGTTTTTTTTCCTTTTCGATTTCTGTTAAAAACGGGGGGGGGGGGGTGGCTATCAGGTATAAGGAGAAGGTTTTTTTTTATTAATTAATTATTTAATTTCAAAAAGTACCATTTTATTTTGAACTCGAAATCAAACCCACCGACTGTCGTCCATAGCTAATTACCCCCACTTCGAACACAATGGGATATGTATCGTAAGCTGATTCGACTGTTTCGATTAGTTTTCGTCAAAATCAACATATAACTCTATATATTGAATTTGAACGCGCATTTCAATTTACTGGGGCCACATACTAACTTGAAAAATTCCAAAAGAATATTTTCTAGCTTCGTATTGACGATACGGTCTTAACCAAACTTGTTTCGTTGAATTCTGAGACCGTTGGAAAAATGGCCATTTTCCTGTCAGTTAAAATCAACTAAAACTGGTCAAACGCGTTTTCCTTTGCCACGCTCACATATTGACTCGAAAAATTATGAAATTTGGAATCTAGCAATAACTTTACATCCCGGATCCAACAAAAGTGGTTTCGTCGAAATCCGAGGTCGTTTGCAAAATGGCTATTTTTAAGGGCCTGAATTCCACAACGACTATTCAGAATTTTCAACTGGACGTATCTTTTGATTCCCACTATGAAATTTGGATTTTTCGGATTCGTTGGAATGATATTCACCAATAGATTCTAATATTTTTGGTTTCACTAAAATCCGGTGTATTTTGCACCCGGTACGTTCATTTGAATTTTGAAATCGAATTATCGAACTACCACGCCATTTTCAATTCTGTTTCATAAATAAAAATATTTATATTCTAACGACGATCTATATAAATATATTCGTTCGAACTATATTCAAAATAAAATTTCTCGTCGTTATTATTTAAAATGATTCATTTTCAATAATCAAAATTCGCTAAAATTGCCAAAATAAAAATTTTAAGCTGGCCCAGAATTCCGGGTTATTACAGTTTTGCAAATTATTCAATGGATTGGGAGAGATTAGCGAACAAAAATTGGTTGTTTATGGCCATTGAAAACAAACTGGGGGCGTTGTGTTCAGGGAAACTAGGATTTTAGGAAAGTTAAGGTTATTTATAACCTTATTTTATAATATTTAATTTCTTTTAAAATGAATTCTAAGTTGTTATTTCTCAAAAAAGTCATTTTAAATATGGATAATAAACATATATAGGTTTGTCTATACAAACAAATACACATATAGGCATGTTTCAGATTTAATTACAGGTTTACCTATTTTGGTCTTTGTAAAGGAGAATTCCCAAACTCGCCTTCAGACAATTGCTACATATAAACCAGACAGGAAGCCTTCTTCTTCCATTTACAGTAAAATCGCAAGCCCCTAAATTTGATTAAAAATCAAATTCAACCCCAAATATATTTGAAAAAAATCAAAATACATATGTGTTGAATCTCCGGCAATCGCTTTCCGCACTCATACCAATTTCAACATATTCGAACCCATTTTCTGTTCGATATTATTTTCGAACAACAGCTAGTGCTTCAGTTTGTAGGTTGTAAGATCATCGCTGAGGTGAATAAGAGGCGGTGCGGGGTTCGTGGAGGAGTGGCAACTCGATTAGGTGAACTTTGGGAATATCGGTATAAAAAAATGTCGTTGTTGGTATGGAGCAACATCGATGGGTGTTGGGTCGGTTTCTTGGGTAGAGCATCAAACTTGTTGATGTAGGGCCCATGGTGAAGCTCGGATGTTGGGGAGAATACGGGTGACGTCGGATAGGTAAAGGAAGGTTTGTGGTGAATGAACATGGAGGAAGAATTTTCTGATGTGCTGTGCTTTTTTTTTTGGAGGAGCGGAAGTAAGAAGATAAGTAATGAGTGAACGTGGAGGTGCAGAATTTTCTGCTGTATTGTGTTTACACCAAGAAATGCATTGGCAAATTTTGAAAGTTCGCCAATGGGAACCTGGCAAAAACAGGTCAGTTTGTGTAAATAATTCTAAAACATGGTTAAATATGTTATAGTTTTCTAGATTAAGCGTATATGCACAAATTATCCTTTAAATACTTAATTTCCATTAAATATTTCTCAATAAATTTTAGGTCGTTACAAAATACTACAAGTGGAATAACGATATAAATTTCTTCAAAATTCCTCAACTAATACTCATCTAAACAATGGAATTTAATATCCAATATTTGACGTTTCTTTCCATTCAAATCCAACTTATATAAATTGGGAAAACTTTACCTTAATCAAAAAGATATATCCATATATAACTTTTTCTCTCTCAAATTTCAAACCATACACAGTCTTGGGTTAAAGAACGATGTCATTTAAAACACTGTTCACAATAAACCCAACATCAATTGAATGCAATTTATATTAGCTTATATTCAATACTCATCCTTAAATCAACTAATACTATAAGTGGAATAACGGTACAAATTCCTTCCAAATTCCTTAAATAGTAAAATTTGAACTACGAGTTCAAATATCAAATAACTAAAAGTTTATATCCATTTAACTTTCCCAAAATCCAAACCAATTCATATTGAGTATAAGAATTAAATAGAAATTGTATCTACCTATGTTCAACATCAATTTCTGTATTCAACACATAATATATGTGGAATAACGGTACAAATACCTTTCAAATTCCACGAATAGTATTAGTCTCATCTATGGATCTTAATACCAATTATATGGAGATTATTTCCATTCAGTTTCAAATAAACCTTTTTTTTAAAACTCTTTATACCCCTTAAGTAATCTTAATCCATTTAAAACCAATTTTTTTTTAAAATTTTTAAAACTTACAAAATTTTTTTATTTATCATTCAAAAATTATTACTTAAGTCATAGATGAAACAAATGAGTTTAAAAACTTTAAATAAACCAATTTCGAAAAATGTTATAATAGCATTACAAAAAGCGTTGTTATATGCTTATAATAGCTAGTTTATCAAAATTACTTTATTATTATCCAAATTTTCACTTTATCAATTAAAATCACTTTTAAATAATTTGAAATTATTTTTAACTTTCTTTTCATATATTTATCTATTTTAAAATAGTCGTTTCCCGTTACGGTCAACGAACTACGCTTATAACGACCTTTTTAAAAATGTTTTTTTACATAACTTGAAATTTACATATTATATTTTGAAATTTTCCCTTTCATCGAAAAACTATTATCATTGGAAAGAAAATGTTTTTCGTTTCGAAGAAATCCGATGAAATTTGCTCCGGTTATGAGCGTTTGAAGTTTATAGCCGAAATTCGCGATCTTTCGCAGCGCGACTTGTCTGATTCTGGCTATATTTTAATTTAAATTCAAAACCCATTTAGTTCACTTCAAAAATAGTTATAAAACATATTTAATCTTGTTAGAAAACAAATTTTCAAAATTTAACCTTAAAATTCAAATACTCGTATTAAATGAATATTATATTATTATTAATACAATATTATTTTTCAAAAATTATCCTTTCGAACTCAAACTTTCCTGAAACTTGTTTAAAAATAATATAAGATAGTTTGAACAATAAAATTGAGGTTTCAAATTTATTTATATATCAAACTAAACTTGACTTTTCAAAGTAACTATTCATATTTGATTTTTTAATTTGAACACACCATTTATACTTGGCATCATTCTCAATTTATTTTCCACCTTTGCAAAAGTTTTTCATACATATCATAATTTCATTTCCAAATCGTTTCAGACTTAAATTCCAACTTTTATTTTCATCCATTATTTAAATGGATAAAATATCCATTTATATTGCCCGAGACTTATTAATTACCCATATATTGCCAAATATGTGGGTGAACTTGTGTAGTGTACATAACATCGCTACTAATGATCATATTAACATCCATATCAGTGTTCATAACTTCTAGACATCTGTCACACATATATGTCACAATTATATACGTACATAAGCGTTTGGTTGATAACGCTTATACATATAGATAACAACTAATTAACCATACATGCATAACCATCATCCAATCAACAAGCATAACTATATTTTCAAACAATATATATATATATATGTGTGTGTGTGTGTGTGTAACAACCCGGAATATCAGAGCCAATTTAAAATTTCTATTTTGGCAATTTTAATGAATTTTGAATATTTAAAATGAATTATTTTAAATAATAACGACAAGAAATTTATTTTGAATAGAATTAGAATGTATATATTTATTTGAATCGAAGTTAGAATATAAATATTTATTTTAATTTCAAAAGGAGTTAGAAATAGCACGGCAGTTTGAAAATTCAACTTTGAACTTTGACTGAATGCACAGGATTCAAAATAAACCGGATTTTAGTGAAACTAAAAATATTTAAATTTTCTTAGAAATATCTTTCTAAAGAATCTGAAAAATTGAAATTTCATAGCGGAAATCAAAAGTTATGGCCAAATGAATTTTCAGAAAGGTCGTTATGAAATTAATGTAGCCTTTAAAAATAGAAAATTTTTAAACGGCCTCCGTTTTCGACGAAACCACTTTGGTTGGATCCGGAATGTCAAATTATTGCTAGGTTTCAAATTCCATAATTTTTGGAATTAATATGTGAGCGTGGAAAAGGAAAACGCGTTTGGTAATTTCAGTTTGAATTGGATCGACCAGAAAATGGCCATTTTTCAAATGGTCTCCAAATTCGACGAAATTAATTATGTTGGGACCATATTGACAAAACAAAGCTAGATATAATTTTTCTGTAATTTTTAGAATCAATATGTGGGTCCGACAAATTAAAATGTACATTCAAATCCATATTTGAATGTTTTATATTTTAATTTGAAGAAAAACTGACTGAAATAGTCGAATGGGCTTACAAAACATATTCCATTGTGTCCGTAATAGGGGTAATTAGCTAGGGGCGATAGTCGTTGGGTTTGAATTGGAGTTTGTATGGAGAAACGCTAATTTTCAAATTAATATATATATATATATATATATATATATACACACACAAGACAATCAGAATTTTCCTTTATTATTTTTAAATTTCCAAAATTATTTCTCCCTCCCCGATTACCCAGCAATGAACGGCGAAAGTATACTCCCACCTTCTCTCCTCCGTTCCTCGCAATCCTCTTAATAAAACGCCATGGCCCTTTAGAACTTCTTGTAGATCGAGACTTCCTCTTCAAATCCATATAAGCCACTTCCTCCATCGTCGTGTATTTCTCGAGTTTCGCACCCCAGAAGTCATCGAATTCGAAGAGCCGCTGCCGCCACTAGGAGTGTTCGAAACTAGTCCCACCACCCTGCGCGGAAAGCCCTCTCCTTCCTCTTCCAAGGGGCAGTGGCCGATTATCCTATCGTGCAACGGTTTGGGTGTAAAATCCAAACCTAGTTTGGAACGAACTACTGAAAGGTACGGGTTTGTTTATTTAAATGGATTACAACACTATAAAACCATCGCAAAATATGATCAACTTATAAAAATCATGTCTTTTTGCTGTGTGGTCGAAATCCAGTGAAACAAGAGACACCGAGACCGTGAGAACATCTTCTACATTCTAGAAAAGACCGGGGAATTTTTAGACCTTGCTACAATTTTTGACAAAGCGAAAAATAAGGTGAGATTTCTAAATTCAATTTAATTTAGAAATAAAATATATTAGGATGTAGACGGAGTTTAGAAACTCCCGACACCCATCGTCCATAGACCATTGACGACTTGTTTGATTTTATTGTGTTGTGAAAATTGATTGTGATGTGGAATGGAATAAATGAAATATTCATGGGTTGAATAAAATATTTTATCGTTAAAAATATAATTTTTATCGTGTATATGAATAAAATGAATATTCATTTACAAATCGGACAATTTGTTTATGTACACCCATTTGACTGATATGGATTGGGACGATATATTTTACACATCGCCCAACTGCATAAATAATAATCAGTGTTTGTTATTTGAAAACCCCATACAGGTATTGGGATGATATTGGACATACGCTAATCCCAATATTTAGTTGTATGTCAATCGATGGGTTGACAGGCTGTTGTAAGCGTTAATTATTTATATTTAACGCTTATATAGTTGTGTAATGCACTCTGGATGATGGTTGATTGTTTGTCGTTGTTGTTTTATACATGTGTTGTATGAAATCCATATAAATCAAATTATATGGTAATTGATTGTGTCTGATTCCAGTTCAGAAATAAGGAATATTTTAAAATAATGAATATTTTAAAATAATGAATATTTTAAAATAATATTCAGTAAAAGATCAAAATTTGATTTTGATGTCTGATTTGGGATGGACACGAATATATTTAAATATATAAAGCTGTGTTGATTAGATTAACGCCATTTTGACGTGAACGATATTTATATCGATTTTATTCATTTTTATAATGAATATCGAAACAGAAGTGATTTCAAAATTTAATGTTTTGAAAATATTATCATTTATATATTAATGATATAGAATATTCAATTTTGATTTTAAATTGAATATGAAGTTGAAATCGTTTTGAAAACGAATTTAAAACGATTTACAAAATACATTTTAAATGAAAATCAACGAAATATAAATAATATATATATATTATATAATGTCCTAAATAGAACGCGCTACGCGCAATAGTTCGCGAATTTCGACCATTGACCTCGAACGTACATTACGGGAGGCCCGACCGTCGGATTATCTTAAAACCGGAACCGTTGGGTTTGTATCGGAAAGAACTCTCTAACGAATATGAGATATTTGAAATCTAACGGTTGGATTTGGAATTATGTCCAAATAAAATTTGGAAAAGGTCGCTGTAAGTGCAATTCGATGACCGTTTATGGAAATCGACTGTACGTGCCTTGATAAAATTATTAAAAATATCAATAATTTGTGTAAAACCATAATAAATGATTTGGAAAGAATTGGGATGAAAATTTCCATATCTGAATAGATAAAAATATATTTTATCGAAATGAACTTGTTATGAACTAGAATTATAATCTAATATTTTTAAATAAATAAATTGGATTTGAAATGGTTTTAAAAATAACCAGAATTTCCAATATATGAATTGCAATGGATTTGAATCGAAATTATCTTCGGAATATTTCGATATTGGATTCCGTGATTATACGGACATTGTAGAGGAATTTGGCAGATATATATATCATTATTCCAATAAGATATTTGTTAATTTCAGGATTTGATATTGAATATAAGCCTATATATTTTCTACTCAGAGCCTTATATTTAATATCAAATGGGATTTTGGGTTTGTCGTGAACGGTGTATTCAGTAACACTGTTCTTAAACCCAGTTGAGAAAAGATTAAATCTTTTTATTAAGATTTGATGAAGTTTACCAATTAATTAATAATTAATTGAAATTGAATTGAATTCAATTTTGGGTTTTTCGTGAATGGTATCTTTAAAAATACCGTTCTTAAACCCAATGGAGTTAAGAAAATTAGAAACTGACTGGAGATTAGCTAAGCTGAATGGTTTCCTGGGTATTGATCTGAGGTTGATTTCGGCCTTCGAGATTAATACTTAGGGAATTGATCTCTTACTAATTTACGGTTAGAGACGGATGGGATGGGGTTTTCTGTAACACTGTTCTTAAACCCAGTGTGAAAAGAATAAATCTTAAATTAAGATTTAAAGAAGAATTACAAATTAATTAACATTTAATTGGAACTGAAAATGGAATGTGAATTGGGTTTATTGTGAACTGTGTTTTTAACGACATTCGTTCTTTAGCCCAATTTACAATGAAATTTGATTTGGAATTTATAAATCTTTTTATTAAGATTTAACGAGAATTTTCCAAAGAAAAGTTTTCCAATTTAATATATTAAATTGGAATTGAATGGAATTCGATTGATAATAATCGAAGTGAACTTCTGTGGAGGAAGACTGTTAATACATATGGAATTTAAAATGCTTTGCCGCTATTCCATTTATATTATTAATCGGATACGGAAATTGATATCGATTATATATTGATTTGTTTTTTCGTGAAGATTCTATAATTAATGGAATGTGATTTGGGTTTATCGTGAGTTGTGTTTTAAATGACATTAGTTCTTTAACCCAGTTAAAGGTAGGATTACATGTCAGTCATTGTATTTCGAAATGTATGGTTGATCTCTGCTAAATATATATTTGTTTGGTGGTGGAGAATTTATTCTCTTTCTTAACACCCTTCTCAGAGACGTACGAGCTCAGAGGTTATTTATCGTTAGAAATCAATAGTACGGTGTAGATTGTCGATGCGACATGTTTGTGGTTCCAAAGTCAGATAATCATTAATATTGATTTTTGGGAAGATTGAAACTAAGTGGAGTTTTAATGAATCTTTAATTAGATTGAAATTTGAATTGATAATTTAAAATATCAAATTTGGGAAATGATCGAGAGTGGAGTATCACCAGTTTTGCTCCAAGCGATGGTTAAATCTTTAATTAGATTTGAACGAGAAATGGTAATTAAACTTACCGATAACACCGTGGTGTTAGATATGGAGTATGACCAATTTCTCTCCATGGGATGAATAGGTTGGGATTGGGAAATTAAATAAATGGTTACTTCGGTAAGGTGCATTAATCCCGACTAGTTTGGAAAACCTTAAAATGGTTTGAATTGATATCCAAAGGAAGATTAAAGAATAAATTTAAAGAATTTATCTTTGATAAAATTAATGGGAACCTTTCCCAAAGGATATGAACATTTAAATAAAAGAATATTCAGAATTGGAGTGAGGCGTATGTTTTGTTTTTATAGCACTTGTTTATTATACACGCGAGTTATTCGGAAAGGCCGGGTTTATACCCATTCTGAATAACTGATTCGACGATGAAGACGGTGGTTGAAGACCAAAGGTCTTTACATCGTTTGGATGATTACTAATGTCTTGATTGGGCTGTACACCCAAGATGAGGTAATAAGTGGTGATCGTCCAGACGTACTTGGAGATCAACGGATATGCGAGGACCTCTCTCTAGTATTGGACATATAGGACGAGGAATAAGGTGCCTCCAGTTTCGTTCAGACCCAGAACGAACATGTAAATGGATATATGTCTGACATTGGATTTTATTCTGTGTTGATTGATTTCTATTAAATATATATCTGTTTGGCGACAGAGAATTTATTCTCATGCTTAGCGCGCTTCTCTGAGACGTATAAGCTTAGAGGTTATATATCGATAGATATCAGTCGCATGGCATGAATTGCATGTGTGGCATGCTGAGATGCAAATGATCAAGGCTTCTGTTGAAAAGCAGAGTCTTGTGGTTGATGGTCAAAGCACGGCTTTCATATTGCATAACTTTTTGTATGGCGTTAATTCACGAGCCTCACACCTCAGTATGGGTTAAAAACGGGATAAGGGAACCCAAGGAGGACATGACGTTTCTTTCTAGCTATGGGTGCTGTCGGGGTTTTACACACCCTGACATTTATATTATTTTTACCTTTGTGGTTGTTGGAATGCGAGGCGCCTCAGTTATATGGTCTCTATGGAGCCGATGGATATAGGTCCTATAGGACTGGTAAACGTGTGTTCAGGAATTGCCAATCCACTAACGTAAGTATGGACCAGCCTTGGAGGATCCAAGGGTATCCTACGGGAGATACTGAGGCATTTACTAGAGTGTCTCGAAGCCAGCGAGGAGTACATCCCTTGCCTCGACTCATGTCGGAAATCCAATTTCCAATATGTGATGTTCCAGTTTTGACTGTAGAGCCTAGTATTGGCGACATGATAGATGGTACCCATGCCGCCTATGATTGATACATTTATATTTGAAGTTGTTTTATATACTTTACACTATAATAGTATCAAAATGATTTATTTTAAACGTACCAAGCATGTTTGACTATTATAAGGTAAAACCCTATCCTCCGGCTTGCGTTGCATTGTGTGATGGGACCTAGGTCTTATAATAGCTTCATTTTTCCAAAAAGCATTGCGTTGTTTATTCTATGCACTGGTATTCTTAGGAGGAAACCCGTTCCGTGTTATACGGCGTGGTCCCTTGATTTACCTTGTTTTTAAAAGTAAAGTTTTAAATAACTGTTTTAGTTTTCACACCAGTCACATGACTGACCTGGAGTTTATTCTTTTAACCTAAACTCTGGGTGGCCCTATTTTCCACACGGGCAGCTAGTAGTTTTGGTTTTGCAGAATTATATTCACAGGATCATGTTTACTACTGGAACGATATTCGGAAAGTTCTGTATCCATTTATCACTTTCAGTTGTGTTTGTGTATTATTTTCCGCTGCTATGTAATGTATTTGAATCTCTAATATTTATCGAATGTATATTATTTGTTCGTACTCTGTATATTTTGGTACTCTGATGTAAATTGTTGTAAAAAGCAATGAAATGTTCTTCTGTTTGTGTTCTGATTTGTCGTGTTCTCAACTCAATCCGGGCTTTCCTTTACGGGGAAGTTTCAGGTCGCTTCATTTAGTATCAGAGCTTTGGTTTACAGGGCTTTGGTTTACAAACTTCGAGAACAGACACATTAGAACTGAATGAAAGAATTCATCAGAGATTGGATTAGTAATATCCAATTGGAACGACTCGTTAGAGATAGGATCAGTAGTATCCTAGAATGAGTCTGAAGAGTGCTATTTTTAAAATAAAATGAAAACGGATTTTGTTTTGAAAATTTAAACCATATTATTCATATTTGAATATTTATTTTAGATTGATATTGGACAATCGAGTATATGGAGATTTTGAATATACGCGTAATTAGCGTGTATTCAAAGCCTTAAATATACTGGATAGATATAGAATCACACTCTAGTCGCCCGGGGGTAATTCTACTGATGACGTACGACATCAATAGTTTATGTCCAAGTTTCAAAAGTAAGATATCTATATAATTCCATTAGACTAGTGGGAGAATAAAACTAGATATAGGGTTTATTGCTGTGATTTTGGCATCAAAAACATGTTTTTCTGTATATATGTCAAGATTATGAATTTGAAAAGATAATCAACTAATTGATTGTTGATTGTTATGTGTGATGATTAATTTGACTAATCAAATTATTAGAATGATAAAATTAACATTTTTATCGTGTATACGAAGTGTTAAAAATAGCTGTGTGGTGAAATAGATGCTTGTTCGCTAAAAATATTATTTTTAGCTTAGATGTGCATATAGATACACATTGTTAAACTGGTAAATGGATTTGCTGTCGAGTAAAGAATTTATTTGCATGCCCGACAAATAGGTAAACCTTAATGAGTTGGATGCGCAATTTTATTTATTATACAAACTACTGTGAATGCCATTGGATGCGGAGTGCTGATTGTTCTGTGTGAGATTATAAACGTCTCCATAGCATAGTAACAATTAATTTTGAACTACACTACATGACATACTGCGTGAAGATAGCATACTCTATCATATACCACATAGCGTTTGGAACTGACGTGACGAGGTTGAAGATTTACCATACAAGCGAGAGGTTTGTATGGCGATGACTATATTTCAGGTTGAACCGAAGACTGATATGGACTATATAAACTATAACTGTAAAATTTCCAGATTAATAAAAACCCCACACGGGTCTAGAGTTGACAATAATCACGTCTCTCTAATTGGTAAGGCACAAAAACTATTTATAGGGTGAAGAGAATTTATTCTCTGGAGTTGTGATCTATACACACTCCCATGTGGACACAAGAATATATCACTATAAATATGTGTATGCTTTTTAGGATTTATTAGGTGTTTAATACGACCCAATAAATTTCCAAACCCCTCCTCGTACAGAGGAGGTTATGGCGAAATTTTTCGAAAATTTAGGGTGTTAGCCAAATTTTTGAAAAATAAAAAATTCTTAGAAACTGAAAAGTTGAAGAATGAAAGCCAAACTGAAAGTTGAGTTGGTTAATTAAACAATTTTCAGCTCCGTTCCTTTTCGAGGAAGAAAAGATTTTAAGTAGGGGAGATTGTAACAACCCGGAAAATCAAAGCCAATTTAAAATTTTTGATTTGGCAATTTTAATGAATTTTGAATATTTTAAATGAATTGTTTTAAATAGTAACGACAAGAAATTTATTTTAGATAGAATTAGAATGTATATATTTAATTAAATTGAAGTTAGAATATAAATATTTATTTTAATTTCAAAAGGAGCTAGAAATAGCGTGGCAGTTTGAAAATTCAACTTTGAACTTTGACTGAATGCACAAGATACAAAACAAACCGGATTTTAGTGAAATGAAAAATATTTAAATCTACTTAGAAATATCTTTCTAATGAATCTGAAAAATTGAAATTTCATAGCGGGAATCAAAAGTTATGGCCAAGTGAATTTTCAGAAAGGTCGTGAAATTAATGTAGCCCTTAAAAATAGAAATTTTGCAAATGGCCTCCATTTTCGACGAAACTACTTTGGTTGGATCCGGAATGTCAAATATGGCTAGATTTCAAATTCCATAATTTTTGGAATTAATATGTGAGCGTGAAAAAGGAAAACGCGTTTGGTAATTTCAATTCGAATTGGATCGACCAGAAAATGGCCATTTTTCAAACGGTCTCCAAATTCGACGAAATTAATTTTGTTGGGACCGTATAGGCAAAACAAAGCCAAATATATTTTTCTGTAATCTTTAGAATTAGCATGTGGGCCCGACAAATTAAAATGTACCTTCAAATCCATATTTGAATGTTTTATATTTTAATTTGAAGAAAAACTTCATGAAATAGTTGAATGGGCTTAAGAAACATATTCCATTGTGTCTGGAATAGCGGTAGTCAGCTAGGGGTGATAATCGTTGGGTTTGAATTGGAGTCTGTAAGGAGAAACCCTAATTTTCAAATTAATATACATACAGGCCAATCAGAATTTTCTTTTATTATTTTTAAATTTCCAATATTATTTCTTTCTCCCCGGTTACCTAGTGACGAATGGCGCAAGTGTATTCCGACCTTCTCTCCTCCGTTTCTCATAATCCTCTTAATAAAACGCCATGGCCCTTTAGAATTTTTTGTAGATCCAGACTTCCTCTTCAAATCCATATGAGCCACTTCCTCCATCGTCGTGTATTTCTCGAGTTTCGCGCCCCAGAAGTCATCGACTTCGAAGAGCCGCCGCTAGGGGTGTTCGAACCCAGCGCCACCACCCTGTGCGGAAAGCCCTCTCCTTCCTCTTCCAATGGGCAGTGGCCGATTATCCTATCGTGCAATGGTTTGGGTGTAAAATCCAAACCTAGTTTGGAACAAACTGCTGAAAGGTACGGGTTTGTTTATTTAAATGGATTTCAACACTATAAAAATGTCACAAAATATGATCAACTTATAAAAATCATATCTTTTTGCTATGTGGTCGAAATCCATTTAAACAAGAGACACCGGGACCGTGAGGATGTCTTCTACATTCTAAAAAAGACCGGGGAATTTTTAGAGCTTGCTATAATTTTTGGCAAAGCGTAAAACAGGGTGAGATTTCTAAATTCAATTTAATTTAGAAAGAAAATATATTAGGATGTAGATGGAGTTTAGAAACTCGCGACACCCGTCGTCCACAGACCATGGACGACTTGTCTGATTTTTTTGTGTTGTGAAAATTGATTGTGATGTGGAATGGAATAAATAAAATATTCATGGGTTGAATAAAATATTTTATCATTAAAAATATATTTTTTATCGTGTATATGAATAAAATGAATATTCATTTACAAATCGAACGATTTGTTTATGTACACCCATTTGACTGATATGGATTGGGACGATATATTTTACACATTGCCCAACTACACAAATAATAATCAGTGTTTGTTGTTTGAAAACCCCATTATTGGAATGATATTGGACATACACTAATCCCAATATTTAGTTGTATGTCAATCGATGGGTTGACCGGCTGTTGTAAACGTTAATTATTTATATTTAACACTTATGTAGTTGTGTAATGCACTCTGGATGATGGTTGATTGCCGTTGTTGTTTTATACATGTGTTGTATGAAATCCACATAAATCAAATTATATGGTAATTGACTGTGTCTGATTCCAATTCAGAAATAAGGAATATTTTAAAATAACGATTATTTTAAAATAATGAATATTTTAAAATAATATTCAGTAAAAGATCAAAGTCTGATTTTGATGTCCGATTTGGGATGGACACGAAAATATATTTAAATATATAAAGCGTGTTGATTAGATTAACGCCATTTTGTGACGTGAACGGTATTTATATCGATTTCATTCATTTTTATAATGAATGTCTAAAAGGAAGTGATTTCAAAATTTGATGTTTTGAAAATATTATCATTTATATATTAATGAAATGGAATATTCAATTTTGATTTGAAATTATACATGAAGTTGAAATCATTTTGAAAACGAATTTAAAACGATTTATAAAATATGTTTTAAATGGAAATCGACGAAATATATATAATATTTATATTATATACAATGGCCTGAATAGAACGTGTCGCGCTGCGGTAGTTTGTGAATTTCAACCATTGACTTCGAACGGACATTACGGGAGATCCGACCATCGGATTCTCCTAAAACCGGAACCGTTGGGTTCGTATCGAAAAGTGCTCTCTAAGAATATGAGAGATTTGAAATCTAATGGTTGGATTTGGAAGTGTCCAAATCTAATTTGGAAAAGGTCACTGTAAGTGCAGTTCGATGACCGTTTATAGAAATCGACTGTACGGGCATTGATAAAATTATTAAAAATATCAATAATTTGTGTAAAATCATAATAAATGATTTGGAAAGAAATGGGATGAAAAATTCCATATTTGAAAGGATAAAAATATATTTTATCGAAATGAACTAGTTATGAACTAGAATTATAATCCAATATTTTTAAATAAATAAATTGGATTTGAAATGGTTTTAAAAATAACCAGAATTTCCAATATATGAGTTGGAATGGATTAGAATCGAAATTATCTTCGGAATATTTCGATATTGGATTCCGTGATTATACAGACATTGTAGAGAAATTTGGAAGATATACATATCGTTATTCCAATACGATATTTGTTGATTTCAGGATTTGATATTGAATATAAGCCAATATATTTTCTATTCATAGCTTTGTATTTAATATCAAATGGGATTTTGGGTTTGTCGTGAACGGTGTTTTCAGTAACACTGCTCTTAAACCCAGTTGAGAAAAGATTAAATCTTTTAATTAAGATTTGATGAAGTTTACCAATTAATTAATATTTAATTGAAACTGAATTGAATTAAATTTTGGGTTTGTCGTGAATGGTATCTTTAAAAATACTGTTCTTAAACCCAATGGAGTTAAAAAAATTAGAAATTGACTGGAGATTAGCTAAGTTGAATGGTTTCCTACGTATTGATCTGATGTTGGTTTCGGCCTTCTGGATTAATACTTAGGGAATTGTTCTCTTATTAATTTACGGTTAGAGACTGATGGGATGGGGTTTTCAGTAACACTGTTCTTAAACCTAGTATGAAAAGAATAAATCTTTTAATTAAGATTTAAAGAAGAATCACCAATTAATTAACATTTAATTGGAACTAAAAATGGAATGTGAATTGGGTTTATTGTGAACTGTGTTTTTAACGACATTCGTTCTTTAGCCTGATTTACAATGAAATTTGATTTGGAATTTATAAATCTTTTTCTTAAGATTTAATGAGAATTTTCCAAAGTAAAGTTTTCCAATTTAATATATTAAATTGGAATTGAAATGGAATTCGATTGATAATAATCGAAGTGAACTTCTGTGGAGGAAGACTATTAATACATATGGAATTTAAAAGTCTTTGCCGCTATTCCATTTATATTATTAGTTGGATACGGAAATTGATATCGATTATATATTGATTTGTTTTTCCGTGAAGATTCTATAATTAATGGAATGTGATTTGGGCTTATTGTGAACTATGTTTTAAATGACATTAGTTTTTTAACCCAGTTAAAGGCAGGATTACATGTCATCATTGTATTTCGAACTGTATGGTTGATCTCTGGTTATTATATATCTGTTTGGTGGCGGAGAATTTATTCTCTTGCTTAACACCCTTCTCTGAGACATACGAGCTCAGAGGTTATAATCGGCAGAAATCAGTAGTACGGTGTAGATTGTCGATGCGACATGTTTGTGGTTCCAAAGTTAAATAATCATTAATATTGATTTTTGGGAAGATTAAAACTAAGTGGAGTTTTAATGAATCTTTAATTAAAATGAAATGTGAATTGATAATTTAAAATATCAAATTTGGGAAATGATTGAGAGTGGAGTATCACCAGTTTTGCTCCAAGCGATAGTTAAATCTTTAATTAGATTTGAATAGGAAATGGTAATTAAATTTACCGATAACACCGTGGTGTTAGATATGAAGTATGACCAGTTTTGCTCCATGGGATGAATAGGTTGGGATTGGGAAATTAAACAAATGGTTACTTCGGTATGGTGCGTTAATCCCGACTAGTTTGGAAAAACTTAAAATGGTTTGAATTGATATCCAAAGGAAGATTAAAGAATAAATTTAAAGAATTTATATTTGATAAAATTAATGGGAACCTTTCCCAAAGGATATTAATATTTAAATAAAAGAATATTCAGAATTGGAATGAGGCGTATGTTGTTTTATTATAGCACTTGTTTATTATATACGCGAGTTATTCGGAAAGGCCGGGTTTATACCCATTTTGAATAACTGATTCGACGATGAAGACGATGGTTAAAGATCAGAGGTCTTCATATCGTTTGGATGATTACTGATGTCTTGATTGGGATGTACACCCAAGACAAGGTAATAAGTGGTGATCGTCCAGACATACTTGGAGATCAACGAATATGCGAGGAACTCTCTCCTGTATTGGACATATAGGACGAGGAATAAGGTGCCTTTGGTTTCGTTCAGACCCAGAACGAACTTGTAAATGGATGTTTGTCTGACATTGGATTTTATTCTGTGGTTATTGATTTCTATTAAATATATATCTGTTTGCGGTGGAGAATAAATTCTCTTGCTTAACGCCTTTCTCTGAGACGTACGAGCTCAGAGATTATATATCGATAGATATCAGTCGCATGGCATGAATTGCCTGTGTGGCATGCTAATATGCAAATGATCAAGGCTTCTGTTGAAAAGCAGAGTCTTGTGGTTGATGATCAAAGCACGGCTTTGATATAACATAGCTTTGTGTATGGCGTTAATTCGCGAGCCTCACACCCCGGTATGAATTAAAAACGGGATAAGGGAACCCAAGGAGGACATGACGTTTTTTCTTGCTATGGGTGGTGTTGGGGTTTTGCATGCCCTGACATTTATATTATTTTTACCTTTGTGGTTGTTGGAACGTGAGGCGCCTCGGTTATATCGGCCTCTACGGAGCCGATGGATATAGGTCCTATAGGACCGAAAAACGTGTGTTCAGGAATTGCCAATCCACTAACGTAAGTGTGGATCGGCCTTGGTGAATCCCAAGGGTCTTCTTCGGGAGATCCTGAGGCATTTGCTAGAGTGTCTCGAAGCCGGCGAGGAGTACATCCCTTGCCTCGACTCATGACGGAAATCCAATTTCCATTACGTGACATTTCGATTTTGATTGTAGAGCCTAGTATTGGCGACATGATAGATGGTACCCATGCCGCCTATGATTGATACATTTATATTTGAAGTTGTTTTATACACTTTACACTATAATAGTATCAAAATGATTTGTTTTAAACGTACCAAGCATATTTGGGTATTATAAGGTAAAACCCTATCCTCCGGCTTGCGTTGCGTTGTGTGATGGGACATGGGTCTTATAATAGCTTCATTTTTCCAAAAAGCATTGCGTTGTTTATTCTATGCACCGATATTCTTGGGAGGAAACTCGTTCCGTGTTATACATCGTGGTCCCTTGATTTATCTTGTTTTTAAAATTAAAGTTTTAAATAACCGTTTTAGCTCTCGCACCAGTCATATGACTGACTTGGAGTTTATTGTTTTAACCTAAACTCTGGGTGCCCCTATTTTCCACATGGGCAGCTAGTAGTTTTGGTTTTGCAGATTTATATTCACAGGATCCTGGTTTACAACTGGAACGATATTCGGAAAGCTCTGTATCCGTTTATCTCTTTCAGTTGTGTTTATGTATTATTTTCCGTTGCTATGTAATGTATTTTAATCTCTGATATTTATCAAATGTATATTATTTGTTCATACTCTGTATGTTCTGGTACTCTAATGTAAATTGTTGTAATAAGCAATGAAATGTTCTTCTGTTTGTGTTCTGATTTGTCGTGTTCTCAACTCAATCCGGGCTTTCCTTTACGAGGAAGTTTCGGGTCTCTTCAATATATATATATATATATATATATATATATATATATATATATATGAAGTTTCCCACTTCCATATGTGATAACTACATGTGTTTTTTAACTAACTCACGTATAAATAATGTTTCTCACCTTTGGGTTTCACTCCACCAAACTTTAACTGAATCGTCAGGTACCTTAACCGAATCTCATTTTATTTTCTCTCTCTCTCTCTCTCTCTATATATATATATGTATGTATGTATATATAAAATAAATTTATATGCATACATTTCTTTCTCTTTCTCTCTCTCTTTCTTTCTTTCCCTTTTTTTATTTAAATTTGTGATGCAAGGGGAGGAGAAGTGAGGAGGTTGGTGGCGCATGGCCTAGGAGAAGGGAAGAGGAGGGAGGAAGGAGGACGAGGAAGAAGAGGCTTGAAAGCTATTAGAGAAGGGAAGAGCAATCTTTAGGAAATGAAGAAGAAGATGAATGAAAAAGTGAGTGGGAGAGGCCTTCTTTTATAAGAAAAGCGGGATAAGGAGAACATGACAACTCATTGGACACCCGTTTCCATCCTAAGCCTTTCCTTAACATGGAAGGAAGGTTTGCCTTAGGAAGGTATTATCTTAGGTAGGTACCAATTCCTAAGCCTTTTCATAGCATTTCATTTCATTTCTATATGCCATGGAAACTATATGCAACATATGTACAAATATTTCCATATCAATCTTAAGCTAACTTTTGACAATTTCGATCAATCGACGATAAAATCTGGCGATGTTTGTTTAACAAATGTTTGATTTAACTTAATGGCTTGAAAATAAATATTTTATTTAGTAACTTCATTAAATACCTATATTAAACCAATATATACCATAGTAAAATAGTTTTACTTGTACGTATTAACATAATCCATTTTTGACAAAAGCTGCTACATTTTTATTGAAGTATTTCACCTCTACATTTCATTATTTTGAACAACTATTAAACCGAATTCAAAATTCAACTTAACATATTTAAATTAACATTTTCAAATGTTTAAATCAACTTAGATTTGTAAAGTTATAAAATCTCGCTTTTGACAAAATTTTAATATTTGACAAAACCCAATTTTGACAAAAGTTGACATATTTTATCAATATATTTTATATTCTCAAATAACATTCATTATCTTTTAAAATAAATTATTTTACAGTTTAAACGACTATATTACATCAGTTTCAAAAACTTAAATTGTATTTACATTCAAGTCGATAAGCTATATAATCATGTTTTTGACACTTGTTGACAAAAAACCGCTTTTGACAAAATTGTAAATTACTATTATTTTGACAAAACGAATCTAAATATTAATTTTAGCTTATCTTATATTTGAAAACAAGCTATTAATTCAAATTTTTTGAATTAATTTCAATTAAATTAGGCTCTAAAATCTAGGATGTTACATTTGTCTTGAAACTCATTGGGTGTTGTACCAACTTTTGGACATCAACATTCTAGAGCTTTCGTTGAAAGCCTGAAGATTTCATCTTTCCTACTGTTCTTCTATCGAAACTTGGAGCGCAATTTAGGTTACTTGGACTGCCTACCATGTTTTCTGAAATGGTGAAAAAAGGAAAAGCTAATTTGGTTGGGCCTTCTACTGCCGACTCGGAAAACTGTCCTCAGTGTCAAACTTCGGAATACCCGACTGCCATGGATATGGCTACTTCCTCCAACCCAGAAGCTCCAATCACCCAGGCTCAATTCTTCAAAGTGACCAAAAAAAGGGGGAAACCTAAAGACTACTTACTGACCAAATTAAGCAGAATATTGACTTGGTGCAAAAGCTACAACAGAATATCTATAGGGATATCACATGCTTTGAAGCCAATAAACTACTCAGCCTCCTTAGTACATTTCGAAAAGCTCTTCTTCCAACACTTACCATGGTAACCATATCCAAAGGAGGAGGATTAATGGTAATGGCACCATGCTTAACATCAGAGAGGGAGCCTATCTTTCTAACCGCTCCTGGTTAGGAACTTGTCTTGATCCAGGAACTAGTGTCCAACCATTTGCAAGGCAACCTCCACCTTCCACTATCCATAACTTTTACCAACACAGCCAGCTGCAAATCAAGGTCAAGTTCCTCCTAACCAACTTTGGAAGAATCAAAGTCGAGGTTGATGACTATCTAGCAAGAGGATGATGCTGATATTCATCCGAGGAGGCGCCTTAGGCCACACACTCCTGAGGCGGATCACGACTGCTGGAATCCAGCGAAGATCTAACCTTACATTCTCGCCGACATGGTCCATAGGATCATGGGGGATTCGTGGGGGCACGACACCAATGTCTGTGAAACCATTACAAGATGTAATCCCTTCACTCCAAGTTTCGTTAATAATGAATTGCCAAGATGCTTCAACATGTCGTAGTTAACGGCTTACTCAAGGAAGACTGATCTTCGAAACTTTTATGTATCATTACGAGTGGAACATGGACTCTAGTTGCACCACCAACGCAATAAAGTGTAAATGATTTCCCCTTTTTCTCGAAAGCTTGGCTCTACTTTGGTTCTCTCGACTTTCGCCATGAAGCATAGTGACTTTCAACCAACTTGCTACCGAGTTGGTGAAGCAATACAGGATGCACGTCACCTAACCCAAAAATATCTTGTCTATCTTGAATATCTACTAAGGCATTGGGGAAACTTTCAAGAGCTACCTATAACAATTCAGTAGTGCCTTGGCTGAAGCTAAAGACCCCATGCCCCCGCGCTATCCTTGCCCAACTTGCCAAGGGCGTGCTACCTGATTCCGAGTATAGGGCTTGGATTGACCAAAAACAAGCTAAGTTTCTGGATGTTTTCTGTGAGAAGGATAATCAATCTTATGATAAAAAGAAGCACGCAAGAATCGGGATGCCCAAACTAGCCACCCAACCAACCCACAATAAGGATCTTCTCAAGACAGTGTCAAGCCAAACAAGTCGGAAAAAGCTTCGACAAGGGTAAAGGGATTACCCACTTTAAGCCTAAGCCAAATAACGACAAGCTTGGGAGTTGCTACAATCATGAAAAGGACTCCAAGATGCGTGACCTCTTCCCCTCTTACAGGGACAATTTACCTCGAGACCTGTAACACAATATATTACAAGAAGCCGAATTCGAGGGAATCTATCGACAGAGAGAAGAACTGTGGAAAATACTGCAGATTCCACGAGATGTTCGACTATAAACCAAAGACGCTGACACCCTCGGGACTCCACTGAGAAGCTCATCCGTGGTAAATTCCTCGAATAGAATGTCCAGACTCCTACTACTAGGGACGGAGATCCGGGACCTTCAACATCCGCACTTCACCAAATTATTGCAGCACCTGTGCTGTCCAATCCAAGGCATCCTCAGAAGGGTATTCTGATTAGCACCATTTGTCGCAGACCACACCCCACAAACGAAAGCTTTCAGTGTATGGAAGGATACACCAATTCCATTAAGCATGCCAACCAAGAAGCGTGCTCTGCTGCCGCAGATGATTCAATCTTGGAAAAGTTGCAAAAGGCTAGAAGAGATGACATAGTATTCCGAGAAAAGGATACTACGGGAATCGATGTTCCCTCCACTGGTACGGTTATCATCTCTACCTACATAGTTCTAGCCCATGTCAAGAAAATCCTCGTCTATTCGAGGATCTTCGTGAACATCATCTTCAGATATGACTACGATCAAATGAAGCTTGAGGCAGAGATATAAAGATGTGCATGGAAACTGGTCATTGGTTTAATGGTATTTCCAAACGGCCAGTCGGTATTGTAGAGCTGTCGCTCTAGCTCAAAGATGGGAATCGAGGTCGAGTCAAGATCCTTACCTTCATCGTCGTTGACGTCCCTTCTCACTATGACATCTTTCTTAGATGACCAACCCTCTTCGAGTTCTGAATCATGATGGAGCCTTTGTGCCTCCTCATAAAATTCCCGACTAACAATGTGATCGGAACCATATAGAGCGACCAAGTTGTACCGAGAGCCTGCTATCTTGTTGAATGGAAGGATAACAAGGAGTAGGAAAAAGGTGTAGAGATGACACTCTACACCAAAAACCTCAATGTATAGCAGCCATTGAAGTCTGAGTCCTGTCTCAAACATCACAACCATCTCTCTAAAGATCTCGATCCATGGAGGGACGAAGAGCCTGAGTATAAAAGGTTACCTCCAGTGGATCCTACCATTGATGTTGCGATCAACCCGCCGACCTATCTTGGGTCTTAAAAGTTGGATCGTAGCTCCACCCAGCTACCAGGGAAGAACTAGTGAATTTTCTATATGCCAACTTAGATGTATTTTCTTGGACCCACTTGGATATATGTGGCATCGATCTAGGAATAGCATGTCACATGCTTGGTATTGACCCAAAGTCCCTTTCCGTGAAATAGAAATGCCGAATCTTGGGATCAAAAAGATCGACGAAATTCTAGGAGAAGGTGGATATGATACTTGACAATGGCTTTATCCGCGACTCCCTCTATCCAGAATGGGTCTCAAACCCGGTCTAAGTCAAGAAATCGAATGGGAAATAGCGGACGTGCGTCGATTATTCTGACTTGAATAAAGCACACCCGAAAGACAATATTCCGCTTTCGAAGATCGACCGACTTGTTGATTCTACTGTGGGTCACCAGCTTCTCTCCTTCATGGACGCATACTCGGCTACAATGATCAAGAGCATACTTCATTTATCGCTGATCTAGGGATGTATTGCTATGTCGTCATGCCCTTTGGTCTCAAGAATGCTGGAGCCACCTATCAATGATTGGTTAATCGAATGTTTAAAGACCAAATTGGAAGATCCATGGAAGTTGACATAGATGACATGCTCACGAAAGCTATCTAACAACCATGTCAACGACTTCACGAAGATGTTCAATTTTCTCCGCATATATGGCATGAAACTCAATTCCTTGAAATGCTCTTGTGGCATTGCATTGAGAAAATTCTCGGGTTTCATTGTCAATTCACGAGGGATTGAAACCAACCTAGAAAAGTTTGAAGATATTCGGGGAATCTAAGTTACAAAGAACATTAAATATGTTCAAAGATTAAATGGTAAAGTGGATGCTCTAAGTCGATTCATCTTAAAAGCAACTGTCAAATGCATTCCCTTCTTTGATTTGATCAGGAAAGGGAAGCGCAACTTAGCATGGACGTCGGAATGTGTTACGACATTGCTGGAACTCCTGAACCTCTTGCAACAACCACTTATCCTATCAAAACCTATGGATCACGAAGACTTATTTATCTATATGGTTCTTTCTATTCAAAACGATGCTTGTGCATGAAGAAGATCGTGTCTAAAGGCCAGCCTATTACATCAGAAAGAGATTGACAGAAGCCGAAAAGAACTATCCAAAACTTGAAAATCCTACTTACCGCCTGTTAATCACTTCCCGAAATTTCGCCCTTATTTTCAGTCAAATCAAATCAAAGTCTACACTGATCATCCGCTGCGACAGGTCCTTCAACAACCTGAGGAATCTGGTAGACTTTTGAAGTTGAATATCGAAGTGAGTTCGCTCGGGATTACCTTCATTCCTCAAATAGATATCCTTGCACAAACACTAGTGAAAAGTCGGTATGACTAAGAAAGGACCTTTATATGGTTAAAGCAGAAATTTAGATAATAATCTAACTAGTAAGGTACAATAGTTATGCAAATAAAAATATGCTGTAGAAATATATCACAAATAAAATAAAGTGCAGTAAGTAAAGACACTAGGAATTTTATACTGGTTTGGACTTCCCGCCTTACGTCCAGTCCCGAAGCTCCTCTTCGGAATACATTATCACGCTCTCTCTTAACATAGAGGAATAGGTCATAATACACCTGAGCACCAACAAGGATGTCCATGCCTAGCACCCACACAGGACTTCACAATTTACAAGTGTTTTTGACTTTTGAATGTGTTCTTTGATCATCACTGAGTAGTCACGATGAAGTACACCCTTCCTATAATCTTATCCTCAAGTATATGAAATGTTTGTGAAGATTGAAGGAAATATGTTGCTTGCTGAATCAAAGAATTTGAAATAATATCAATGATTCAACAAGTAACTTAAATTCTAGAGAGCTTTAGAATGCAAAGAGTGTAGAAGTGTCAATCAGAAAATAGAGAAGAACAATTGAAAATCGGTTATTTGGAAAACATGTTTCTAGTGCTTAGTAGAAGAGTAGCATTCATTCATGAAAAATTTCAGCAAAGAGTTGCATCTATTTCTGTTCATATATGAAGAGGAATCTCTTCATGAAAGAAGGTAACTCTTCATAACAAAGGCTTCTGTTTCAAATCAGTCAACTGGTCTAAAAATCATCAGTCGATAGATTGAATCATACCGGCAAACGTTTGGATTTAAAACCTTTTAAAACTAGCTGTTATTGTACAGAAATATGCTGACTAGTCGACCGGTCGAATTTCCACCAGTCAATCGGTACAGCTAAGTCTGTACAGACATGGCTTTTTAAAGCCTTATAGTATATATATACCTTGTTTTATATGTTCATGTTATACTTTAAGGACAGATTTTAACATAAACCTAACACAACTCAATACTTATATATATATATATATATATATATATATATAAACTCAGCTCCTTGTCATGATTTCCATTGCACTTCATTTTGTTGTCATTAATTAAAATTCTCGTGAATCAACATTCTCCCCCTTTTTGATTGATGACAACTTCTTGCATTCTTGTTAAAATTTTAAATTTCTCCCATTTAATATATGTTTGTATACATATTTAGCTCCACCTGAATTTCTGCAACATTTTGAAAGTTCGTAAATATATAAACTTACCGTTCGGATTCCTACAACAAAATGTTAGCACATATATATTCAATGACATAAATGAGTAAATCCTTCATTATGAGTATAGAAAATATATTCTCCCCCTTTGTCATCGATTAAAAAACATTAAATTATATGATTGCATAGTAATCGAATAAGAAATTGAACATAGATGTGAAATAAAAAGAGCTGAATTTTCACAGATATTTAAAGATATCGAAATAGCCTTCTCTTTGTTGTGGTGTATGTGCAAAACATATGACGTATATACTTTGGTACCCACTTGTTTCGTTTGGGTTCAGGGGTTAGATGGAAGGTAACCATACCCAAGAGGTTTTAATGGAACCTTTAAAGATAAAATTTTCATTATTAACTACAGAGTCAAGATAATTATCAATATATATTTCTCTGTTTTTCCAATTTACAGGAATCCAAATACTTAAATAACTTCGGTTGGTATTTCTTTTCATACTTATAGGTCTATTATACAGATCTTTAGTCATAGAAGTATTTGAATTTCTAGAATAATTGTCTCTTGGATGTGCAACAATACTAGCAGTAATATTCTTATTGTACATAAAAGCATATCCAATACTATTTCTATGATTGGTTTAACTGTATCCTAAACCACTTTGGTCATGTAAAGGTCGAGATCTAGATAAAATCATACTTAAATCATTTGGACCTTTATTGAATTTCGCTAATTGTGACAACCCCAAATTCGATAAACCGATTTTTTTTTCAAAATTCCAATCTATCGAAACTCGGATTGGTTTGCTCTGGTATCCTGTAGAAAAAGACAGAGACATAAAACTTGTCGGAGCTCAGAAATTATCTCACAATGGAATGGATAAAATATAATATAATCAAAATATAGCCTCACCGTATTAATAATACTGCCTAACCAGTATCCAAGGCTATCATGTCCCTGCCACAAATCTAACATGCGAGTAAGTTATGAGGAGTGGGTCAGAACACAAGTTCTAGTGACTAGATTTGAACTATACATTTTGGATAATCCTACATATACCATTCAATCATATTTTCTTATTTATTAGGTTACTTGGGTTAACAACGCTCAAGGCTTACACACATGTCGCACACATTTACTTTCTAGTGGGTTAACCTAATACAGTATATGTGTAGCTATCCCCAATATTGAGGTACACCCCATGGTACCCCACTCGCATGGTCTCCACCGTAATTCCACCGAAATGCTCGCATTCCCACACCCTACGCCGAAGTGACGTACGGATCTCTATATAACAATGTTACGATCAACATATATCTGCCATTACTACGCTACGTAAGCGTATGGACTGCCATCCTTGATCGAATTAGATCTCATACTGGAGTAATGCCCTCAAGTCTACGATACACCACCTAGAGCAGATATGCATGTATCTAGACTGTCCCTCGAACATACTGTTAATTATAGCTCGATGCCTCAATATCACGTCCTCTAATGTGCACCGAGTTCCATAGCAGGGCGACACAAGAAACACGGAACTCGGTCGATAGCTTTTCCATATCTATACATGACCATCTTTAAAGAGCCTCTATATACAGATATACCTAGGGTCTGTTTTCATGGTGGCTATGGCCCCACCTAGGCCCCTCCCTCAAATAGTAAAGACTACAAGAGCTAAGCGACTGCCCCTACGCAAACAATCTAAACATCCATGTGGCGTCTCCCCTCAACTCCTTACCCCGATAGTGAAAGGTGAAATGGTTTCTTGGGTTGAGCTCTAGTATTTCCGCATCCCACTGGCTGCCGATGACGGGTATCCGACGGTCTACTATCCTTGTTGGTCGTGACCCTCTGCCTCCCCATTGAGGCAACCGCCGAATCACCTTGGTGTCATCGCATCACAGCATTTTGACTGCATAGCTACATCTGCAGTCAAGGCCCACCCACTTAGTAGTTACACGCAGACCCAACCTCTGTGAGCACTGCCTAAGACATCTGTAACCGCACAGAGGACTACTAGGAGCACCTTACGTACCTCAGGAAGCCGCGTGCTTCCCCTTCCAGTCCTTTGGAGCCGTCAGAACAATCAGATGAATATGCGCTTCCCTCGTGCCTTATAACACCTCGATGATCTACCCCGTTAGGTTATTCACCCTCAACCATACGGACTGGTCTAAGCGCCTTACTTTAGCATGTTGTTAGACCCTATGTCTAAACATTCTTTTACGTGCTTGTCTCACCTCGTCGAGTTTCCAGTTAACTTGGTTATTCCAATTCATATTGAATTCTTATTCAAATCAACAAGTTTCTCTTGCTTATTAATTTCCATAATGCAACTTAATCCATTTAAGTTTACTAATAAGCCCACAAAATGTTCTTTTCTAGATTGTGGTCCAAGGGCTGTAATCCACAACCCCTTTTTATCTTCTTGTTGATTTCATCATTAATAACACGTTTTACTTAATATGTAATTAAGTATATCTTAATTCACATGTTTTCCAGTTAACATGTCACTTACCATTTATGATTAAATATAACTTATTTAATAAGTTTTCCTCATTCTTCTTATTTATTCATAATTCCATTTCCACCGCCTTTACAACTTATCATTGTTTACTTATTAACTTAATTCTATAAACTAAGGCCCATTAATAAGTTTCTCTACCCATTTATTATAACCTACATTATAATTTCCCTTTGTCCCTAGGACAAGTCTGAACATATTATTCTTATCAGCGGGTTTCAGACATCCTAGTTTATGGATTACTTAATTTATAATTAAGAACAATATATTTTCCCCATTTCTTAACTGGTTTCAGGTTTTCCCCATTTTCTGGTTACTTAATTTACAATTAAGTGTCCCTTAACTCAATTCATCAGTTAACCCATTCCTTTATTAGGTTATTATAACCTAAGTTATAATATTCCCTTGTCCTTAGGACAAGTCTACCTATTATACAACATTTTCATTAATGTTATTTATTTATAATAGGTAATTATCATTTCTACAAGTTATTCATAGCCTAAAAGGTGTCTTTAATTATATAACTTTATTATTTATACCAGTTATGTATACCACTAGGTGTTCTTAATTACATAACCTTATCGGGCTAAGTTTGCGGGCCTATATGTAAATATTACCCACCCCTCAGATTTTCTTAGCCCACCCACTGTCCAACCAATTTTACTTTACCCTAACTTTAGTTCATACTCATACAATCCCTATGGATTAGATTAGGTTAAGTAGTCAAATTCATTACCATGTCCATTTATGGTTTATAATGGGCTAGACCTCCTACATTAGGCCTACAACTTGTGGATGCTGGATAGCCGGGTGGGTCCGGGCAGACTTCTTCCACAATTTGGGCCTAACCTCGTGTCATAGCCCGTCTCGTATTTTCACACTTAGACCTCTCACATTAGGTTCAACATTAGTGGATGCTGGATATGCCAATCAGATCTGGGCAGACTTCCACCACTAATGCAACTTAACCTCATGTCATATGTGCAGTTACAATTTCTAATTGTAATCCTAAGCAATCATTATTAATCAATTATTTAAACCTATTCCTTTATAGCTGTTAATGCTCATTTATCCAATTATATTCATGATAGATTATATGTCTGAATTCATATTATTCAAATTATGCCAATTCATATTTACATATGATTCCATTTGCACCCAAATAATTTTTCTATACTTATGATCCGATTTAAGATCTTTAAACATAATTTGGTCGATGCCCCAAACCCATATTTATATATTCAATTCTATGTTAACATGAAACCATATAATCATATACTTACTCAAATTATTTCATGTATACATTTGGGACAAATTAACATGTAACAAGAACAGTCACAGTTGATACCCATATTCTAACAAGTTTATAATCATGTAAACCTTTTAGCACTTCAACTAATTCAATATATGAATTTTCCAACATGTTCATATTAATATCATAACATGTAAACATTCCAACCTTTCAACTGATTCATATTAACAATTTGACGTTATATCATGCTAATCATTCCCGCATGTCATATACCACTTTAATCATTATTAGCATATGCTTAGGCATCTTAACATGTCATATTCCAATTTGTTATAATAGGGAATGCTAAACGGTAATATACCTTTATCTAAAAAAATATGGTTTAAATTCACTCACCTTTCATGCTTTCCCCAAATACGAAGAATACAAGTAGATTGGATTTGGAATTTTACCTTACTTCCGTGATTCAATAATCTTCTTATTAATGTTGATTCTCTCTCTTTCAGATCTGGATTCATAATTTTCCTTGGCTAATGTTTTAATTTTCGGAATAGATTTGAGAAGAAAGAGAGGGAGAGTAATGGCAGAGCTCCAAGCATAGCCGCCAAATTATAAGGGTTAGGGTTAGGTCTATTGTCTTATTTATAGGAGTATGGAGCAACCCGGACCCTAAGATTTTCCCAAAAGCCATCTGAATCATCAAAATATCAAAAACCCTAATCTGCCAAATTCTGCCATAGGTGGGTAGACACCCCTTTGAGGGTTCGACACCGGGGTCGACACCCCTTGGAGGGAAATATGTCGCCTTCTGAAAATTCGAATTTTGCACCAATTTTTGAATTTCTGGACCTATTTTTGAATTCTGAACCTAATATATATATTCTTCCTGCACGTATACAAACTTCGAACCTTAATAACTTCTTCATACGGTGTCCGATTTATGCAAACCATGTGTCAATTCTGACCAGAATTTCGAGATGGACGCAATGGCGTAGTTCATTTTACTTAATTCTGAATATTTAATTAAGTTATTCTTATTTTATTATCTTACACTAAAAATACGGGGTGTTACATTCTCGCACCCTTAGGAAATTTCATGCTCAAAATTTGATAAGGGTAAAATAAATTAAGCCCTTGCATAATGTACATCCATCATGTGTGCATCCAATTTTTGCAAACATTGTGCAAAGTGAAGTACAACATAATAATGCATGTATCCATAAGCGGTACCTCCTATGTGTGTGCAAATTTTCTCAAAAACCCTTTCAAAATATGATGCTCGCATCCTAAATATACTGGCAGTTCTACATGAATGCAGTATTTTGAAAATCAAAAATCTTTTTCATCCAAATTTTCCCACACTCTTACTGAGTTAGAGGATAGTTCATCCAATAGTTGCATCCATAATCCTACCAATCAACTTTATTTTTTGAATTTCAGAAAAATCTGGTTTTCTAAATTCGATTTCTTATATTACAAAAAGGTGTAAAACAGAAATCTCTACATCCCCCGCTTTTCTTTTTCAAACTGTTTCTAACCGTACTTGGATTTTTATGTAACTATTTATAAAGATTCCCTATTTTCCTATCCAAGCACAGCCCACATAAGAAAATTTCTTTTTTTTACTGATTTTCTTTTTCATCTTATCTTGGAAAATTTTCATTCTTATCCATCTTTTCTCATAATTTTCCATTTTTGTTGCTTTACTGAATTTTATGTTTGCTTTTCAGTTGTACCTTTTCTCTTTTCTTAGCTTATTTAATTATCTGATCTTAGTTTAAATTTAAGTAAGCTTCTAGTCTTCCAACTAAAATTGGAGCACAGACACCCTACACAGCTACTACTAAGACCAAGAATCTCGGGACTATGTCCCCCTCAGACAGAAAAGTCCAAACTATGGGATCTACAGCAGGTTTAGGTGTTACCCTAACTACCCAAAAAGAACAAAATAATGGAACGATCCCAACAGAAATGCAGTATCGGGTTTTACCCTTAACATGATCTAAACACTTACTTGCCCATTTTTACTACATACTAGTCATCACTAGTCCTAGTTGTGTACCAATAATTATTTCAAGCAACGCCCTAGGCTTTTCAAATCTTATGCATTCTACAGGAACTTACTATTATTCCAAGATAATTCTCGCTATTTATTTATAGCCTCAAAACTTTTCCCGTCTTTCCTAGGCACTAATCCTTACCTACTCCATACTTTTAAAACACGATTTGGCCTTTCCTTTTCATTTAAACTTTCTTCCAAAAACTAAAAAAATGTCAAAACTTTATTTTCCTCATGAAAACTTACTTTTGCCAAACCACAAAAACATGTCATCTTAAAAAAAGGCAAATCATTCATTCATTTTTTTTTCAAATCACAAAAAATGGATTAGATAAGGGAAACTATTCCTCATTCGGGTTTACGACTGGTTCTTACCTATAAGGTCGGTTCAGTCCCTTGCTACAAGGTGCAAACTTCTATTCTACTCCTAATCTCTACTACTTGTCTTGTCAACCCAACAAAATCCTCTTGTTAAAATAATTTATCAAAAAGGATTTATCATAAGAATAGAGATTTCAAATCTTCCTTTTATAAAACTTCTTGTTATGAAATATAACAAGAAAACTAGCGAGCTATACATGCTCTATAATATGTAGCTTTTACTGAGAGAATTTTACTTTTGATAAAATTTTCGCAAGATATCACTATTTGCTAAATATACCCCATTTTTCTTCAAAACCCAATATGTATACTTTACATATTTAAAACTATAACTTTTAAGATTAAAACTTGAAAACACCATAAACCATTTTCCCAAAAGTTTTATAATCTCAAGTTCTTAAAAGTTAATAATGGGGTTAGACTCAAAGCAGGTTTCCAATTTTCTTCTAGGCTTTCCTAGACACTTACCAAGGTCAATTCTCTCAACTATATATATATTCCTAATCCATTTTGTTTTTCTCATTTTAACCTTTTCCAATTTGTAAGGTTTTACCGCCTAACCCACTTACTAATCATTTGGGATTTACTTTCCTTTTGTACAAAGTATATTGAACACTTTCCAACCAAACTTCATAAGGGTCTCAAATTTTCATATTCTTTCCTTTAGTGTACAAGACAAGCATCCCATTTCTTATCATATTATATTCTTTCTATTTAGTGGGTTCCTCAATGGAATAAGGTATATATATATAATATTTATATTTTTTAAAAATACAAATACAGTCAGTCACTATTTATATACGAATCCTAAACCTGATCTCTGATACCAGATGTTACAACCCCAATTTCGACAGACTGAATTTTTTTTCAAAATTCCAGTCTATTGAAACTCGGACTGGTTTGCTCTAGTATCCTGCAGAAAAGGCAGAGACATAAAACATGTTAAAGCTCAGAAAATATCTCAATGAAGAATGGATAAAATATAATATAATGAAAATATAGCCTTACCGTATTAATAATACTTCCTAACCAGTATCCAAGACTATCATGTCCCTGCCACAAATCTAACCTGCGAGTATATTAGGAGGAGGGGATCAAAACACAAGTTCTGGTGACTAGATTTAAACTATACACTTTGGATAATCCTACATATACCATTCAATCATATTTTCTTATTTATTAGGTTACATGGGTTAACAGCGCTCAAGGCTTACACACACATCGCACCCATTTACTTCCCAGTGGATTAACCAAATACAGTATATTTGTAGTTATCCCCAATATCGAGGTACACCCCATGGTACCCTACTCGCGCGATCTCCACCGTAATGCCACTGAAATGTTCGCAGTCCCTCATCCTATGCCGGAGTAACGTACGGATCTCTATATAACAATGTTACGATCATCATATATCTGCCATCACTACGCTATGTAAGCGTATGGACTGCCACCCTCGATTGAATCAGATTTCATACCAGAGTAATGCCCTCAAGTCTACAATACACCACCAAGAGAAGATATGCATGTATCTAGACTGTCCCTCGTACATACTGTTAATTGTAGCTCAATGCCTCAATCGCACGTCCTCTAATGTGCACCGAGTTCCATAGCAGGGTGATACAAGAAACACGGAACTCAGTCGAGAGCTTTTCATATCTATACAAGCCCGTCTTTAAAGAGGCTCTATATACAGATATACCTAGGGTCTGTTTCCATGGTGGCTATGGCCCCACCTCGGCCCCTCCCTCAACTAGTAAAGACTACAAGAGCTAAGCGACTGCCTATACGCAAACAATCTAAATATCCATGTGGCGTCTCCCCTCAACTCCTTACCCCGATAGTGAAGGGTGAAATGGTATCTTGGGTTTATCTAGAGTCTTTCCACATCCCACTGGCTGCCAATGACGGGTATCCGATGGTCTAATATCCTTGTTGGTTGTGACCCTCTGACTCCCCATTGAGGCAACCGCCGAATCACCCTGGTGTCACTGCGTCATAGCATTTTGACTGCATAGCTACATCTGCAGTAAAGGCCAACCCACCTAGTAGTTACGCGCAGACCCAACCTATGCGAGCACAGCATAAGACATCTGTCACCGCACAGAGGACTACTAGGAACACCTTACGTACCTTAGGAAGCCGCGTGCTTCCCCTTACAGTCTTTTGGAACCGTCAGAACAATCAGATGAATGTGTGCTTCCCTCGTGCCTTATAACACCTCGATGATCTACCTCGTTAGGTTATTCACCTCAACCGTATGGATTGGTCTACGCGCCTTGCTTTAGCATGATGTTAGACCCTATGTCTAAACATTCTTTTACGCGCTTGTCTCACCTCGTCAGGTTTCCAGTTAACTTGGTTATTCCAATTCATATTGAATTCTTATTCAAATTACAGAGTTTCTCTTGCTTATTAATTTCACTGTTATACAACTTAATCCATTTAAGTTTACTAATAAGCCCACAACATGTTATTCTCTAGATTGTGGCCCAAGGTCTGTAATCCACAACCCCTTTATATCTTCATGTTGATTTCATCATTACATAACATGTTTTACTTAATATGTAATTATGTATATCTCAATACACGTGTTTTAAAATTAACATGTCGCCTACCATTTATGATTAAATATAACTTATTTCATAAGTTTTCCTCATTCTTCTTATTTAATCATAATTCCATTTCCACCGCCTTTACAACTTATCGTTGTTTACTTATTAACATAGTTCTATTAACTAAGGCCCATTAATAAGTGTCTCTACCCATTTATTATAACCTATGTTATAATTTTCCTTTGTCCCTAGGACAAGTCTAAACATGTTATTCTTATCAGCGGGTTTCAGACTTCCTAATTTACAGATTACTTAATTTATAATTAAGTACAATATATTTTCCCTCTTTTCTTAAATAGTTTCAGGTTTTCCGCTTTTTCTGATTACTTAATTTACAATTAAGTGTCCCTTAACTCAATACTCCAGTTATCCCATTCCCTTACTAGTTTATTATAACCTAAGTTATAATATTCCCTTGTCCCTAGGACAAGTCTACCAATTATACAACATTTTGATTAACGTTATTTATTTATAATAGGTAATTATCATTTCTACACGTTATTCTTACCCTAAAGTGTCTTAAATTACGTAAATTTATTATTTCTACTGGTTATGTATACCACTAGGTGTCCTTAATTACATAACATTATCGGGCTAGGTCTGCGGGCCTATATGTAAACATTACTCACCCCCTCAGATTTGCTTAGCCCATCCACTGTACAACCAATTTTACTTAATCGTAACTTTAGTTCATACTCATACAATCCCGATGGATTAGGTTAGGTTAAGTAGTCCAATTCATTACCATGTCCATTTATGGTTTATAAGGGGCTAGACCTCCCACATTAGGCCTATAACTTGTGGATGCTAGATATGCTGGTCGGGTCCGGGCAGACTTCTTCCATAACTTGGGCCTAACCTCGTGTCATAGCCTGTCTCGTATTTGCGCACTTAGACCTCTCACATTAGGTTCAACATTAGTGGCTGCTGGATATGTCGGTCGGGTCCGAGCATACTTCCACCACTAATGCAACCTAACGTCGTGTCATAAGTGCAATTACAATTTCTAATTGTAATCCAAGGCATTCATTATCAATCAATTATTTAAACCTATGCCTTTATAGGTGTTAATGCCCATTTACCCAATTATATTCATGATGGAGTATATGTCCAAATTCACATTATTCAAATTATGCCAATTCATATTTTACATATGATTCCATTTGCGCCCAAATCATTTTTCTATACTTATGATCCAATTTAAGATCTTTAAACATAATTTGGTCAATGCCCCAAACCCATATTTATTTATTCAATTCTATGTTAATATGAAACCATATAATCATATACTTCAATTATTTCATGTATACATTTGGGACAAATTAACATGTAACAAGAACAGTCACAGCTGATACCCATATTCTAACAAGTTCATAATCATGTAAACTTTTTAGCACTTCAACAATGCAATATATGGATTTTCCAACATGTTCATATTAATATCATAACATGTACACATTCCAACCTTTCAACTGATTCATATTAACAATTTGACGTTATATCATGCTAATCATTCCCGCATGTCATATACCACTTTAATCATTATTAGCATATGTTTAGGCATCTTAATATGTCATATTACAATTTATTATAATGGGGAATGCTAAACGGTAATATACAATTATCTAAAATAATATGGTTTAAATCCACTCACCTTTCATGCTTTCCCCGAATTTTGGATCTCATCCGTCCTATCATCCATGGTTTTCCTTTCCCCTGTAATTTGATTAGAAACCTAATAATATGAATCGAATATTTTCATTAATTGGGAAGGGAAAGAAAATAGGAAGAATATGAATAGATTGGATCTGGAACATTACCTTACTTCCATGATTCAATAATCTTCTTATTAATGTTGATTCTCTCTCTTCCAGATCTGGATTCATATTTTTCCTAGGCTAATATTTTAATTTTCAGAATAGATTTGAGAAGAAAGAGAGGGAGACTAATGGCAGAGCTACAGCATAGCCGCCAAATTATAAGGGTTAGGGTTTTATTTATCGGAGTATGGAGCAACCAGGACCCTCAGATTTGCCCAAAAGCCATCCGAATCATCAAAATATCAAAACCCTAATTTGCCAAAATCTGCCGCAGGTGGGTAGACACCCCCTTTGAGGGGGTCGACACCGAGGTCGACACCTCTTTGAATGGGTTGACACCCCCTGGTGGGAAATCTACCGCCTTTTGAAAATTCGAATTTTGAACCGATTTTCGAATTTCTGGACCCATTTTTGAATTCTGAACCTGATATATATATATATATTCTACCTACGCGTATACAAACATCGAACCTTAATAACTTCTTCATATGATGTCTGATTTACGCAAACCAGGTGTCGATTTCGACTAGAATTTCGAGACGGATGCAATGGCGCAGTCCGTTTTACTTAATTCTGAATATTTAATTAAGTTATTATTATTTTATTATCTTACACTAAAAATATGGGGTGTTACACGAACTTACTTGTACATTTATCAAATTTTATTCCAAAATCGCGACTAACATTTTCAAAAGAAATTTTGTTGTTATCAATTTCCTTATTTAATTCAGAATTCTTCCATTTCATACCATACTCAGTTCTAAGACCAAGAATTTGAGATTCTGAATTATCTAAACAAGATTGTAATTTCTCAAAATTTTCTTTTGAATCAGAAATTTCATTTTGCAAAATATTATTCTTAACTTTAAAATTCTCATATTCTTAAATAATTCTAAACTCTTTTTAGTAAGAACTCCATTCTCTTTTTCAACAGACGAAATTAGAGAACCAGAATTATTTAAAGAATCTTCAAAAGATGTATTCTTATTTTGCAAAAGATCTATTTCCTTTAAAAGAATGTTGTTTTTATTCCCTAGCTGCTCATTTTCTTTTCGGAGGATTTTTTTTGAAAAACAAGCTCTTCTAAGGTATTTTCAAAACATTTAGCTTGTTTTACTAAAAATTGTTTTCTTCTTTTAGTTTGGAATTTTCTTTCTCACAATTTTTTGACTTAGCTCAAAATGACTCCATTGAGTTTACCCAAGTTTTAAAATCTTTCAATAATTTCTCTTGGTCTAACAAAAGAACTTTATATAATGAATCTACACGTACCGATTGTGATTCGACTTTAGCCATAAGACATTTGCTTTCTTCCTTTCTTAATTTTGCTTTGTTGCTTTTCCATTTTCTAATCCCTTGACTAGACTTCTTTATTGCCATTTGTTCTACGATGTTGTTACGATCTCTAGAATGTCAGGCTCTGATACCAAATGAAAAGTCAGTATGACTTAGAAAGGATCTTTATATGGATAAAGCGGAAATTTAGATAATAATCTAACTGGAAAGCTACAATAGTTATGAAAATAAAACTAAACTATAGAAATATATCACATATAAAATAAAGCGCAGTAACTAAAGACACAAGGAATTTTATACTGGTTCGGACTTCCCGCCCTACATCCAGTCTCGAAGCTCCTCTTCGGAATAAATTATCACGCTCTCTCTTAACCTGGAGGAATAGGTCACAATACCCTTGAGCGCCAAAAGGATGTCCACGCCTAGCACCCACACAGGACTTCACAATTTACAAGTGCTTTTGACTTTTGAATGTGTTCTTTGATCAACACTGAGTAGTCACAATGAAGTACACCCTTCCTATAATCTTATCCTCAAGTATATGAAATGTTTGTGAAGATTGAAGGAAATATGTTGCTTGTTGAATCAAAGAATTTGAAATAATATCAAAGATTCAACAAGTAACTTGAATTCAAGAGAGCTTTAGAATGCAACGAGTATAAAAGTGTAAATCAGAAAATAGAGAAGAATAATTGAAAATCGATTGTTTGGAAAACATGTTTCTAGTGCTTATATAATTGTAGAAGAGTAGCATTCCTTCATGAAATTTTCAGCAAAGAGTTGCATCTATTTCTGTTCATATATGAAGAGGAATCTCTTCATGGATGAAGATGACTCTTCATAAGAAAGGCTTCTGTTTCAAATCAGTCAACTGGTCTAAAAATCATCAGTCGACTGATTGAATCATATCGTAAAACGTTTTGATTTAAAATCTTTTAAAACTAGCCTTATTGTATAGAAACATGCTGACTAGTCGACTGGTCGAATTTCCACCAGTCGACTGGCACAGCTGAGTCTGTACAGTCATGGCTTTTTAAAGCCTTATAATATATATATACACCTTGTTTTATATGTTCGTGTTATACTTTGAGGTTATATTTTAACATAAATCTAACTTGACTCAATACTTATATATATATAAATAAATTAGCTCCTTGTCATGATTCCCATTGCACTTCATTTTGTTGTCATTAATTGAAATTCTCGTGAATCAACAACTAGTAGACTTCATCGCTGATTTCACTATTCTCGATAACCCGTCGGAAGATAGTGAACCTCCTAACATTCAATGGAAGTGGTACATGGATGGCTGATCAAACAATTAGAGTTGTAATGTTAGCTTATTACTTCTGATGGGCACTCGATTTGTTATGCTTTGAAGCTCAACTTCCCTACAACTGACAATGGTGCAAAATACAAAGCCTCATTTGCCGGACTTAAAATTTCCATCGTACTCAACATCATGGCTATTCAAATCTTCTTAGATTCACAACTCATTGTCTGCCAAGTGCGTAGGGAATATCAAGCGAATGGTGCATGGCACGTTCCTGACCTAACTCGGATTCGTGAATTTCTTACCAACTTCGAACACTACATCATTACTCACATCCATCGAGAACAAAATGAGAAGGCTGATTCGTTGGCCAAGCTAGCAAGTTCTAGGGATGCGCGGCTCTTAGGACTCGTCCCTATCAAAGTGCTCGATTGTCTAAGTATTAATTAGATGGAAACTGATTCGATATCAATGATGGAGACCCAGCCTGAGCCCGAGTCATGAATGACTCCAGTCAAGGGCTACCTGCAACACGGAGTCCCCCAGACTCCCTAACTTAAAATCCATCTCTCCTTCGTAAAGCATCACGCTACATCATTCAAGAAGGATTGCTCTACTCAAGAGGATTCTTTGTTCCAGTACTCTGGTGTATAGTCTACAACAATGTAAAATGTGTACTATCGGACGTGCACGAAGGTGAGTGTGATGACCACATTGGGAGGGAAACTACGGCAAAAAAATATTCTTCAATACTATTGGCCGACTCTCGAATGGGATGCACAGACTACACCCGAAAATGTGACAAATGCCATAGATTCTCCAAGATTCCTAGAGCCCTACCTACAAAACTTAATCAGATAGTCAGTCCGTTGCCATTCGCAAAGTGGGAAATTGACACCATCGAAACTCTTCCAATGGAAAAGAGTAGTGCTCGATATGCCATAGACGTGATTGGTTGCTTTAACAAATGGACCGAAGCCTAGCCTCTTGCAACAATCACTACCAAGAAAGTAATTAACTTCGTCGTCCGCAACATCATTTGTCATTTTGGAGTTCCCAAGACTATCATTTCTGATAATAGGACCCAATTCGAGAGCTCCGAGTTCAAGGACATCTGCTGCCATCACCATACTGCGAAACAATTCTCGATAGTAGGTCATCCTCTAGCCAATGAACAAGTTGAAGATGTTAGTAAAACCAACATATCCATCATCAAGAAGCGTTTGGAAAAGGCTGAAGGCAAATGGGTATATGAACTCCCACTAGCCTTTTGGGCTTACCGGACTACCCATAAATTAACAACTAGCCATACTCCATTTGCTCTCTTGTACAGGTTTGAAGCTGTAATTCCCATTGATCTTAAGATGCAATCTCATCGAGTCACTTATAACGATCCAAAGACCAACACAGATCTCCTTCTGGAGCCTCTTGACTTACTCGAAGAGAAAAAGGATAAGTCTGAACTCAGAGCTACCTTGCACTGCCAACCGGTCACTCGATATTTCAACACCAAAGTCCTTCCAAAGCACTTTGACATTAGAGACCCCTTTATAAAGCAGATCTTTCCTACACCAACCAGCCTTGGTCCTTGTTGGGAAGGCCTATACGTTATTCAATGGAGGCTTTGAGATGGAACTTTCAAGCTAACGACCGTTGATGGAGACGAACTACCCAAATCATGGAACAGCGAGCATCTTCGCCGCTACTTTACCAAGCTTACTATATATACTTACTTCTTTCCATAAATGTTTTGCTTTCAATTTAGGGCATTGTAAAAGAAAAGTCGTTACCACCGGCAGTTTAATAGTGAATACTTTCAGATCTCCATGTTCTTAGAATATTTACTTTTTGCATAGTATGTTAAAATTGTGATTACAACCAACTAGCATAACAAGCGCACACCACTAGATCTGCACCTCAAATCTTGGAATCAATCTAGCTTCATGAATCTTTACTAATACTTAAACCTTGTGGAATGGTCTGCCCTTCTCAAGTAAACTCGAGTCTCGAACCAATGACGAGGTTGAGTATAAAAAACTTGTGACGCTTATTAACTTAAGAGTCCAACTCTGTCCTTTAGTCTCCAGACTTGGGGTCAACCCACAGTCGAGTAAGTGCCATATTGATGGCTTGCTTAGCTAACTCTGATCCTAAAAATTTGGATCCGAGTATAAAACTGGCGAACCGACGACGCCTAGAACTCTAACCCGAACGAACTGGCAGGAGAGTATAAAGGACGAATCAATGAATGTAACAACCCAAATTCCGACAAAACGATTTTTTTTTGAAAATTCCAATCCATCGAAACTCGAGTTAGCTTGTTTGGTATCCTACAGAAAATACAGAGATATAAAATATATCAGAGCTCAGAAAACATCTCACAGCTAAATGGAATAAAGTATAATATAATCAAGTATAGCTTTACCAAAGAAATAATATTGTCTAACCAGTACCCTAAGCTATCATATCTCTGCCATAAACCTAACTGCGAGTGTTATAAGGAGGGGGTCAGAACACAAGTTTAGGTGACCAGACTTAAATTACACATTCTGAAAAAATCCAACATATATTGTTTAGTTACATTTTCTTGTTTATTAGGTCATTTTGGGTTAATAGCACTCAAGGCTTTACATACACGTCGTACCCATCCACATCGTAGTTGATTAACCTAATATAGTATATGTGTAGCTACCCCGATAAATCAAGGTACTTCCCATAGTGCCCTCCTCACACGGTCTCCACCGTCGTGTCGTGGAAACGTATCCTACGCCAAATGATGTACAGAAATCCAAATAATGCCCCTCCCTCAACTAGTGAAAGACCACATCAAGAGCTAAGAAACATGCCCTTGACAACCAATCTAGCATCCATTTTGGAGTGTCCCTCAACCATGCCTCGATAGTAAAAGGACAATGGTATCTTGATTTTGCTCTAGTTATTCTACATCCCTCTAACTGCCGATGATAGGCATCCGAAGATTACTATCCTTAATTTGGTCCTGACCAAGCTCCCTCCAAGAACGAGGCAAACAACCAAATCACCCCAGTTCCATACCGTCGCAGCCTTCTGACTGCAAAGCTACTATTACAGTCAAGGCATACCCTCTTGGGTGGTATCGCGTAGACCCCCACCTCTGCGAGTACATACTGAGCATGTATCGCATAGATGACCACCACAAAGTACCCTACTACATCCCTCGAAAGCCGCGTTCTTCCCTCCAGTCCCACTAAGGAATCATGCCGCATGTCGAGCCAAGTAATTAAGTGGACGTAGACACCCCGATGATCTACCCCTTGGGTCCTTCACCTTTATTCGTGCAGACTAGCCCAAGTGCGTCATGCAAATGTGTTATTAGACCCTTTGTCTAATCTTTTAATTGCGCTTACTTTAACGACAGTAATCTACCCCCTTTTTACCCTAGATTGTAATTGACAAAAGTAATCTACAAACCCTCTTTATTACCATGTCATTTACTGTCTATTACATGTTTACATGTTCCAATAACAAGTTTTACATAATGTATAATTAAGTATGTGTATTATTCTAATCCAAATGTTTTCTATTTAACATGTTACCTAATATATATAATTAAATATAACTTATTTTATCCCATAAGTCTACCTCTTTCTTTCTTATTTAATCGTAACCCCATCTTACACTGTCATTACAACTTGTTGTTGTTTACTTATTAACTTAGTTCTCTTAACTTAGGTTTATTAATAAGTTCCCGTTTTATTTATTATAACCCATGTTATAATTCCAGTTCCTAGGACAAGCCTACCTATTATATTGCATTCTCATTAATGTATTTGATTATAATAGGTTATGTTCCCCGTTTATCATATTTTCCCTTTTTAACTAAACCTTTACTGTTGTAACATCCATTTCTTCACCGACTTGTATGTTTTCACATGTATCATTTATTTACTTATTTATTCATTGCTTGTTGTATAGATATATTTTTAATATATGTTTTGACACCGGACCTCTCACATTAAGTTAACCACTTGTGGATGCTGGATTTGCCGGGCGGTTCCGGGCAGAATTCTTCCACAAGTTGGACTTAACCTTATGTCTCAGTGCGGTTATCTGTGATTTCCTAATTACTATAAATTTAACATACAAGTTAGGTGTATCTACTCTTTTTCTATTATTCTCAATTTCGTTGTAATTTGATTTAGAATATCCAGATCGTCATTAACAACATTTTCTATAACATATTCACTTCCATTGTAAATTCCACAATCCCAATATTACAGTGACTTAATAAAATTAACTGGTTTATAGGATAGATCTATAAAATAGTAATATTATTAACATAAATGAAAATGAATTATAACGCAATTATCACAACTTACAATTATTTAACATGTTAAGAATAATGGGGAATGTAAATGGTAAATATACCATTATTTAAAAGGTATAATTTAAATCCACTCACCGAACAGCTTCCCAATCCATGAATCTTATCCAGAATTGTAATTTCGTGGCTTTCCTAATTGAATCTATTATTAAACAACCACGGATTCACAAATCTGATACTAAAAGAAGAGGGAAAGAAAGAAAGAAACCTATATAAATCAGATTCAAGAAATTACCTAACGTTAATCAGAATTCTAGGCACCTATGTTGTGGATCTATATCACTTGTCTTCAAACCTTGAATCGGAATCCCTAAGAACTAATATTGTAAACCTTTGAAACGGTTTGGAGTGAAAAGAGAATGGCAGAGCCTAGGCAGCACCTAAGAAAATATGAGTTAATGCTAGGCTCTGCTAGCATATTTGTAGGAATAATAGAAGAATCTGATCCATCAGATTTAGTTCGATAAAATCCGAACCGCACAAAACAAAGTTTCCACCTCACATAACAGATCTAGACCGGGTTGGGTCGACCCATGTATTGACCCACTCTATCGGTGGGTCGACCCATAGGTCAACCCAATCCCAATGTGGGTCGACCTATATTGGTCCAGGCGGGCAATTTGCGAGGTAGACTGTTGTGTTAACGTATTTAATTAATTAATTTAATTACTTGCTCATTGTACTCCCCTTTGAATTATTTTATTCCTCTTATATAGCATATTTAAGTTAAAATTTTACTTATACACGTATATATATACACATACGGGCTTCTGATTATTTAACTCTTTAATAACTTATGTATATGTGCTTCGTTTTGGTCATGCCATATACCAAAACGAACCAGAGAACCACTATGAACACATCGATTAATGTTTCGAGGTCAAATTCTGAAATTATAATCTTTTATATTTTCATTTTTGTTATTATAAAAATACGGGGTGCTACATTCTCCCATCCTTAGGAAATTTCATCCCCGAAATTTGATAAGGATGAAATAATGTCATTCCTCGTATGAAGCAACCAACCGGGGTTCATCCAGTTTTTCAATCACTGTGCATTTGTGCAAAGTGTTCATGCGTAACAGTAAGAATATAATGAATGCCTAAATGGTACATCCTATATAAATGCAAACTTTTTGGAAAAAATCTTTTTGAAAATATGATGCACACATCCTAAATATACTGACAAGTTCTATATAAATGCAATATTTTTGGAAACCAAAACACCTTTTTCAACCAATTTTTCCCACACCCTTGAAAAACAAGAATATAGTTCACCCAGTGTTTGCATGCAAAATCCAAACAATCAAATTTACAAATTCTAATCTCAAAAAAAAAAAAAAAAAACGAATTTCTTTCCTCGCAATCCTTTTTTGAGGAAATACTGTATTATTATTATCTTGTACTATTAATTTTCCTCTTATTATTTGATTACCATTTTAGTGATTTCAACAGGAACTTTCTTACTGAAAAGCAAAGTTTTTGACATAAACAATGCATCAATACAACAAAGGTCAAGTAAAAACATAAGTTTCACTACAACAAACTACAAACATAAGTTCTAACACAAGTCAAACTAGGATAGTCAAGTCAATGGCACATGGCCCGAAGCAACCACATCACAACAACCCATCACTCGGATGGAAGTATTGGTTCCCGCCCAAAAATATCCCATAAAATGTATCTAACCCACATAAGTTATCCTCCACCCCACCTAGACGCACCTTTTAGAGCCTAGTACTGTCCCTATTCTCGCGATGTATATCCCACATCTCCGTCTGTATCTGGTCAAAATGCTGCTGAATGGCATATATCTGTTGCATGCACTGTTGCTACGTCTGTGCAGCCTCCATCTGGATCTGTGTCATCTCTTGTTGTCCAAGCAAGATGTCCTGGTGTTCCCTAGGTAGCTGAGCATGCCTATCAGAAATGGTCCTAATCTCAGCTCTTATATCCCAAGGCTCCCTAGATGACCATGTGTCCCACTCAGATGACTGGGAAGGCCCAGTGCCTCCCCAAAACTGCTCCTCACTCTGGTGCCGGTATCCCTTTAAAGAATAGAAATACTGATATTGCCCTTGCTCCTCAAGATGAAAAAACTAGGGCTCCATCTCTACCATTGAATGATTTCCAACTACAAGCCCATGGAATCCGACTAGGGAAACCGGCAGCCCCCCTTAGCCCTGCTGGCCAATGTCCTTTGGAACTACATCGTCAAACTGTCCGTCTCCAGCGCCTTCACCAAACTTATCATCAACCCCACCAACATCACCCTCATCCTAGTCATTCTCCATCTGTTGCGGGTCCACTATCTATATCTCATGCAACTCTATGTGCATCATAGTAAGAATAGCTGTGTCTATCTAGTGATGAGGATGTGTAATGTAGTTCTCGTTCCCCAATGTAATTCCAGTCTGTCGAAAATATGCCTTCCAAAGGTGCCCAAAGGGAATGTTGGACTGTCTCGTCTCGAGGTCGAGGCAAAATACTGCATAATCAAACCGGGCTTAATTAACCTTGAACCCTGCAAAAACTGCATATGTAGTCATCCTAATCATGGAAATAACTCTGTCAAAGCTGCATGTCTTCGCATCCGGGTTGTACTGCAGCACGTGTATAACCACTCTGGCTAGTGGGCGCAAATGCGCCATCTCCCAAACTCTGACATCCTCCTCTATAAAGATCCTACGCAACATTGCCAGATTCATCATTTCAATCTTCTACATATGTAAACCCTCGCCTCGCATACCAAGCATATGACCAAACTGCGCCTTATTGAACAAAATATGTGTTCCTTTCACTTCCGACTCAAAAACTACCATACCATTTTCCTCCCTATGCTCTAAATTATCACCAAAAAATGAACTAACCTCAAGTAAGCCTTCTTCCCTAATATGTTATTGTCCAGAATGTTATCCAATTCCATTGCATTGAGCAACGGCTCCAAAGGCATCCCCAAAAAATATGTGAACTTAACTGGTCTTCAAAGCAATATATTGAACCCACTCGATCTAGCATAAGTCTCCACTATGCTCTTCCGATTCTAACACCAAGAAATCTATTAAGGGTTTAATTATGGGAACTGAGAACCCAAGGGAGATGGTCACGGCTGCATGGCGAATTTTCTCTAATTCTTCAAGAAACTTATATAGATCTGGATGGAAAACAAAGAGAGCTTCGATTTGATACCAAATTTGCGCGAATTGGTGGAGATTTGAGGTGGTGGTGGTCTTGAAAAGATTGGAGGAGATTAGGTTTTCGGTGGTTCTCAGGGGAAAATGAAAAATGAAGACAAAGTCGCTCGAATTCGTCTTTTTATTTTTCACGACCTGAAGTCGTGGGTCAACCCACTGTTGCAGCTGTGTTGACCCTTAGATCAACCCACCTGAACGTAGGTCGACCTGACCCCTTCAGATTTTTTCCCCATTGATTTCTAACCACGTTTAAACCCAAGAAAAGAAGAAGAAGAAAAGTGTCGGTCGAGTGTATACATAACCTCTTTTGTTGTACCATTGTTTTATAATTATCACTTGAAATCCATTTTTTTCGATGGTTTTCTTTAAGTGAAAATTAGGCTCACATCCCTATTCTGAAACTTAATTTGGATCACATCCCTCCCATGTTTTATATATAAACCCGCTTCCTATTTTTTTCCGCCTTTTTTGTTTTTTTTGAAAAAATGCACTGTTTAATAAAAAAAAATCTAAATTCTGGAAATATTCTCGGAAGTTCACGTAAAAAAAATTGCATACATTTATGCAACTTTTACCAATAGTTGCACACATATATGCAACTATTACATATGCCTTTTCTATTGAAAATCTAGACAGAAACTTGCATACATGTGTGCAATATTTTGAAATACTTGCATATATGTACGCAAGTATTGCATGAAGAAAACTTAACTGATTTTATCCCTGCAAATTGTTGCACACATGTGTGCACCTTTTCTGTTTTACTGCATGCATGAATGCAAATAAATGTTAACTGATTTACATGCGAGTGATTTTTTGCACATTTGTATGCAAGAAATATGCAATACTTGCACAGATGTATGCATTTTAGCTGATTTCTGGTATTTTTTTGTTTTTGATGCGTTGTTTGATGTTTTTTTGATTTGATTTTTTTGCATTAACATGTTTTATTTAAATAAGAATTTACGTGATTTTTTTATTTATTTTTTACTGAATTTTCAAAAAATAGGGACTAAATTTACATAAGTTTATAACCGGATGTGAGCCTAATTTTGAAACTTAATAGGGACCTATAAAAAACACACCCTTTATTTAAACTGATCTTTTCATTATCTCCAAAATGTATTATACACCCTTTTATCCAACTGCCAAATTGTCCGACTTGTTATGTTTCCTTTTCCCAGTTTTCGGTTTACAAGTCTTAACGAATCAACTTTCTAATCGTATAGAGAGATATATAACTATATATATATATATATATATATTATTCTTACTATATAAGAATATACAAGTACGTACTCACACTATATTTATACATAAATCCTAAACTTAAGCTCTGATACCAGATGTAACAGCCTGAATTTTGACAGACTGTTTTTTTTTTTTGAAAATTCCAATCTATCGAAACTCGAGTTGGCTTGTTTGGTATCCTGCAGAAAAAATAGAGATATAAAATATATCAGAGCACAGAAAACATCTTACAACGGAATGGAATAAAGTATAATATAATCAAGTATAGCCTTACCAAAGTAATAATATTGTCTAACCAGTATCCCAAGCTATCATATCTCTGCCATAAACCTAACCTCCATGTGTGTTATGATGAGGAGGCCAGAACACAAGTACTGGTGATTGGACATAAACTACACATTCTGAAATAACTCTACATATGTTGTTCAGTTACATTTTCTTGTTTATTAGGTTTTTTTGGGTTAGTAGGACTCATGGCTTTACACACACGTCGTACCCATCTACATCCCAGTAGATTAACCTAATATAGTACACTATAGCTACTCCTAATATATCAAGGTACTTCCCATTGTACCCTCCTCGCACGGTCTCCACCATCGTGTCATGGAAACTTATCCTATGCCAAACGACATAGGGAAGTCCAAATCTTAATGCCACATTACCTCATAGAACCTTCCTCGTTGTGCCATGCAAGCGTACAGAGTAATGCCCTACCATCTTCGATATACCACCCAGTGCGGTGTGCATGTACCTAACCCTCACACATACGTTCTATCAACTACCTTCGTCGAATCAGGTCTCAGCACAGAGTATTTCCCTAATGTCTACGATACACCACCAAGTGCGGTGTGCATGTACCTAGACCCTCACACATACGCTATGTCTACTATAACCCGAGTCCCGAAATAGGGCTACATCTGATGCTCTGATCTCAGTCGAGAGCTTTTTCATATTTGTATAAGCCTGCCATTAAGGACCTATGTAACAACCCGTATTTTTGAATAACATGTTATAACATAAATGGAGGCAGAATTAAACTGCAAAATATGAATCGAGGGAAACGGGCTGCGCCATTGCGTTCGTCTCGGAAAAATACGCGAAATAGAGTCCAAGTTTTCGAAAATCGGAGTCCGTATGACCAAGATATGGCCTCGCGAAGTTTCACGAAAAATTCACAAATTAAAGTATACTTAATTAAGTGAAATGGGTTGCGCAGAGAAATATATATTGATATATATATATATTGATATATATATATAATTGAAAATTAAATAAATAAATATGCAAAAATGTTCAAAACAACGAATTGGGAGAGGGGAATAACCGAACCGGCCGATTTTCGAGGTCGACCCGAGCCTGCTGGGTCGACTAGGGGTTAATCCAGGGTGTTTGGCTGTCAACCCGTGGGCCGATTCGCTCAAATGCAGATTTTTCATTTGAATGGTTCTCATGGTTCAGCTTTAATCTAAAGGCCCTAGATGGTTCCTACACTTGACTTCTTCCCCAAGACATGCTTTGATGGCTTGGATTGAATCTAGGGTTAATCCTATGGCTAATATTACACTAATCTTCTATAAAAAGGACCTAACACCTAGCCTAAATCATCATTATTCATTCCTACAACTAAACTATGTCAAAATTATTCCTATCATGGCCTCCACTCTCATGCTAAAATTCCTAAGTTTATTTCTATGTGAGATTTTGAGTGCATACAAGTATTTTCAAGCTTGTATGAGTGTTCTTAGTTTGCATTCAAGTCAAGTTGCAACATTTCTATTACAAAGCAGAGGTTTTTATTGATTTGGCTCAAGGGTTTTCATTTGGAGCTTGCATATTTGGGTTTTTGGTGCTTGCATAAGGGCATCGTCTCAATCTTTATAATAAATAATTATTTGTGTCTTCATAGCATTGTAAGCCCTTTTCTACTTTCTTTCTTTGAACTCTAAAGTTAAATGAATGATGCAAGTTTGGGGTTGATCATTATATGCAAGTTTGGTTGATCATTATATGCAAGTTGGTTGATCATTATATGCAAGTTTGGTTGATCATTATATGCAAGTTTGGATGATCATTATGCAAGTTGGTTTAATCATTATGTATGACACATGTTGCTATGTTATGCAAGTTTGGGTTGATCATGTTATGCAAGTTAAACTTGAAGTTGTGAGCTTAAAGCTTCAAGCTTTATGTTGAAGGTTGCATTTTGGCAACATGGAAGTTATCATATCCCTTATGATAACTTGCATGTGAGGCTAAATGCGAACTTCTAGCAACTTCTACATGTCATTTATCACCATGTATCACTCATATGCTAAGTTTGGTTTTATGCATGCTTTTGAAGCCTAATAATGCAATATGCAAGTATATGAACATATGTACATCTCATATGCCACCATGATAAACTTGTGGCTTTTGTCATGATTATGCCAAGTTCCCTATTTTACCCTTTATGCGTTGATGCGATTATGTAAACGATGGGATTACGTTGGGGTTGGGTAACATTATGACATAAACATGGTTTTTATAACATAACGTAATATGTTAACTTGTAATTATGTTTTGGAAACATAATGGACATGACACTTAGAAAATATGAGTGTGGCCAACTCGAGGTTGGGTTGAGTTTGTAGCATAAATCTACCCGGACCCGCCCGGCTTAACTAGTGGCTACAAACAATAGGACCCAATGTGAGAAGTTGGTCATGTTGTGCTCGAACCCGAGGTTAGACCTAGTTGTGGTGTAAAGCTACCCGGACCCGCCCGACTTAACTAGTAACCACAACAAAGTCTAATGTGAGAGGTTAAAGCGCATTAAGTTAATTAATGCCTCCTGATTAGGGTTAAGTCATGGTCCACTTAATACTTAACCAATTTGGGCTTGATGGATTAATCGAGGTTAAGTCAGGAGCCTTGGGTACTCTTAACCGATTTAATCCACGTTTGGATCGGGTTAACCACATTTAACCCGTTAAGAAACCCTAGTTGCGTGGTCCTTTTCAGCAGTAACCTTTTAGGTAGTATCATAAGACCCTAGGACTAGGCTAGGGTGGGGCACGATTACTGGGCTGATTGTAAGAGACCAAAAGAGACGGCTGAATGATGCCCCGGTTGTTCAGGCGGACCATGGTCGTGCACATTAAGTCCGGATTTGAACACGGGCACCGGTAGGTTTGGACTATGCATCATGGTATGGTGTCAGAGGGTTACACCATAGGGCCTGATACACCCTAGGGTGGACCCTGCACAGTCAACTACATTACATGATTAAGCCGCATGACACCGACACTTGACGAGTTAGGCTTATAGGGAGCCGATCGACTAGACCGAGTAGTTGGACCTTGATTTAGGTCATCTCATGATGTTGGGCCAAGCTTGGGCCAAGGGATCAATTCTTGTTTTTACTTGACATGTTAGAATGCTAGTACACCCGTGGTGCAAAACTTAACCTTGATTATGCGATGACACCTTTATCTATCTTGTTAGTTAATCATCATGCTAGTATGTTGTTATCCTTATGTTCATCTCAGCTTCTCATGCCAGTTAACTTTACTAGTTCGTGGACAGATAGTAGTTAGGGCTTACCAGACTTTTTGACTGACCTGTTTTCTTTCGCCTCTTTTCTTTCGTTTCCCCCCTCAGGTTCTCAGGGTGGGAACATTGGAGCTTAGCTTGGATCTTTACAGCTTGCTTACTGGATTTGGTCATGTACGGTTTTGGACATTGAGCTAGCTATGGTTTATCACTTCACTTTGGGGATAGTACTTTATGTATTTCAGTTTTTAAGTTTATGCTAGACTTTGTTTGTTGGAAAATAATGACTAAGTACTTTATTGTAACATAACTATGGTTTTGGAAATGCAAGTTTTATCCGCTGCTTTACTACTCTGTTTTACTTATATGTTTTGTCTTGTGATATCTGCATGCATGTTTACCTTGTTTAAATGCCCCTCCAAAGCTAGTGTGCTTGCAAGAGTCACCCTGGCGGAGGTGGGGTGTTACATTTGGTATCAGAGCATAAGGTTACCAAGATTCGAGCAAAAGGTTTTTAAAAATTACCTTTTGAAAAACTATTTTCAAAACCAAATTAAGTATTTTCCAAGAAAAGTCTAGTTTATTTTAAAAGGCTATTCCCCAAAAGCCATAGCACTATCCTTCGTTTCTTCGTTCTGAATCTATCTTTTTCTTCGTTTTAGTATGGCTGATCGCTTTAACATCCCGGAAGGCGTACAAGTACCCGTCTGGTTCCGGAGATTTATGGAGGCAAGGGCGAATGAAGCCGGCCCCGCTACCATTCCTCCTCCTTCCCCCGTCGCTAACATCTCTCCTCCTCCCGTAGCTGAGGTTCCTCCTCCCCCTCAGCATACACAAGTGAATTTCGCGGAGCTTTGCAAAGACTTTAAGGCGATGGGTTGCAAGAATTTTGTCGGAACGGAGACTTCTGTGGAGGCAAGAAACTGGTTAAAGGAAACTGAAGATCTCTTTGCTTTCTTTGAGGTGGAAGATCGTAGGAAAGTTCTGCTGGCGGTATGGCTATTAAAAGGGGAAGCTGCTTATTGGTGGGTAGTCACCACCACTACTAGACCCATTGAGACTTGGGATGACTTTAGGAGAAGGTTTGGACTAAAGTTTCTATCATTGACTGAAGAGAATCTTCAGATGGAGAGCTTCCTATCTCTAAAGCAAGGGGACATGATAGTTAGGGAATACGTGGATATGTTTAATCAACTTGCTCAGTTCGGCCTAGAATTGGTAAACACAACTCAGAAGAAGGCCCTACACTTTGCTCTAGGATTGAATGAGCCATTGCGCGGTTTGGCCATGCCTCATATACCCATGGGGGCGACTTTCGAGAGTTTGGTGAATATGGCCCTGCTTCAAGAAGAAGATAAGAGTGGCAAGAAGGAGGTCAAGGCAAATGAGTCCCAAGGCAAGAAGGAAGAAACCGAGAAAAGAGACAAGAACGATAAGAAGAGGAAATGCAACTTCTGTGGGATTACTGGACACATAGCTAAAGACTGTAGGAAGAAGAAAAGGAAGTTGGGGGGATGCTTTCATTGCGGAGAGTCTGGACATTTTAGCAAGGATTGCCTCAAGAAGCAAGGGCAGAATCAGCGTGCAGGACCTTCTGGAGGGCAAGTGCATGCTCTCACTGCTGCTCCAGTTCAGGATCGAGGTAGCATTTCTGTAGAAAGTCTTGTTTATATTTCTGATTATCCCGTTCGCACCTTATTTGATTCTGGCGCATCGCATAGTTTTATTTCTTCTGATATTGTTGAAAGTTTGCACCTAAGTACTAGCTTAGTTGAGGATCCCGTTTGTGTTTCAAATCTAATTGGGGGTTCCGCCCATCTATCTATGATTTGTGTGGATTTGAAGATTTCTATCTTGACCGTAGAATTCACGTGTAATGCTTATGTTCTCGGATTCACGGGATATGGGTTGATCTTGGGCATGGATTGGTTGTCCAGTTATGGAGCCATTCTCGATTGTGAACATAGGGTGGTGAGGCTCATGACTCGCCTCGGTAATACCCTAGAAATTTCTTGTAACCCTAGAGGTCCCGTCATGTTATGCTATCTTGAATCTCTCGACTCGTCCATCGATGATCTGCAATCTGTAAGGGTGGTCCGAGACTATCCTGATGTCTTTGAAGAAGTTAAGGGGTTACCCCCTAAACGAGAGATAGATTTCCACATTTATCTAGTTGATAATGCCAAGCCAGTATCATTGCCCGTTAGGCACATGGCCCCTCGTGAGAGAAGGGAGCTCAGTAAGCAAATCAAGGAGCTGCTTGAGAAGGGTTTTATTAGACGAAGCATTTCCGAATGGGGTGCTCCGGTGGTATTCGCTACTAAGGCGGATGGTTCGCTTCGTCTATGTGTTGATTATCGAGAGTTGAACAAGCTGACAAAGAAGAACAGGCACCCGTTACCGAGGATTGATGATCTCTTTTGGTGCTTCTGTTTTCTCTCAACTCGATCTAGCCACCGGATTCCATCAGCTTAGAGTAGCTGAGGATAGCATTGATAAAACTACGTTTAGGACTCCAGATGGATTCTTTGAATGACTTGTCATGCCATTCGGTTTGACTAATGCACCCGCATACTTCGTGGACTTGATGAGTAGGGTGTTCAGGGAGTTCCTTAACAAGTTTGTTGTTGTCTTCGTGGATGATATTCTGATCTTCTCAAAGGATGAGGAAGAACATGCAAGGCATCTCAAGGAAGTGATGGATACGCTTAGAGTGCATCAGTTGAGAGCCAAGTTCTCCAAATGTCATTTTTGGAGAAGGGAAGTTCGGTTTCTTGGACATATAGTCTCTAAGCAAGCCATAGCGGTGGATCCCGCGAAAGTGGTTGTGGTTCAAGACTGGAAGACTCCTAGGAATGCAACCGAAGTAAGAAGCTTTCTTGGTCTGGCGGGCTACTATAGGAAGTTCATCAGGGACTTCGCTAAGATTTCGGCCCCTCTTACTAAGTTGACGAAGAAGAACTTAGTCTTTGCATGGGACTTGGAGTGTGAGCTTGCTTTTCAAAGTCTCAAGAGAGCCTTTACCTCAGCTCCAGTTTGGCAACGTGGATTGGTACTTGTTTTCAAGAGATAGTTTTCTGCGTGGGATACCGTATAGTATGTAAACGAGATCCAAGATTCACTAACGAATCTTGGAAAGCTTGCATGAAACCATGAGTACGCAGTTGGGTGAAAGCCAAGTATTTTAGGCAAAGAATAAGTGGAAGTGGAATGAGAGGCAACTATGAAATGAGTTCTAACTCATATTTTGGAAATAAGAATTAAAAACTACGGAATTGTGAAGTTAAAAGACGGTCAAGGCACGATGGGAATAAGCACAAGAAAAATGCGGCTTGGAAGACTGAAGACTAGATACGCGCATTAAATCTCCTTCTAAGACTATATCCTTGATCCCTATTGTTCCGTAGAGCTTACTCGCATGCTATCTTTTGAGTATATCCTCTCGGTCCTATCCTCAATCTTAGTTCTGTTGCAAACTCCATAAGGAGTATGACTCGCCTGTTTGTGATATATGGTTGGGGTGGAGATGTTCGTCACCAAACTATTTGGGCTTTATGGGATATGGGTAATAATTGATAGACTTATAAAGAGAGCCCATTTTATTCCAGTGAAAAGCAAGAGGACCGCATCATGGCTGGCATCTATTTATCTCCGAGAGATAGTGCGGTTGCAAGGAGTTCCTTCTAGCATAGTTAGCGATCGTGACCCAATTTTCACTAGCCAATTCTGGAACAGTTTGCAAGAAGCGATGGGTACGCGATTGAATTTGAGTACAGCCTATCACCCCCAGACGGATGGCCAAACCGAAAGGGTGAATAGAGTGCTAGAAGATCTCTTGAGGCTTTGTGTTCTCGACTTCGGTGGTACTTGGGAAGACCACCTTCCTCTTGTAGAATTTGCTTATAATAATATCTATCAAGCCAGCATAGGGATGGCACCATTTGAAGCTTTATATGGGAGGCCGTGTAGGTCACCATCTTGTTGGTGGGAGACAACAGATAGACTTATACTTGGGCCCGATATGATACGAGACACATCCGAGAAAGTTGAATTAGTAAGAAGAAGGATGAAAGAGGCCCAAGATAGACAGAAATCCTATGCTGACAAGCGAAGGGAAGATTTGGAATTCGAAGTGGGAGACATGGTTTTCGTGAAGGTTTCTCCTTTGTGAAATGTGGTACGTTTTGGAGCAGCGGGGAAGCTGGCACCAAGGTTCGTAAGACCCTTCCCTATCATAGATAGAATTGGAAAGATGGCCTATAAGGTGGGATTGCCCGAGAAGCTAGCCGGAGTGCATAATGTCTTTCATGTCTCGCATCTCTGAAAGTGCCTACATGAGTCCGCTGAGGTGGTTGAACCAAGCATTCTTGAAGACATTGAGGTAGAGAAAGAAGCAACCTTGAGAAGAGCTCCGATTCGTATCTTGGGAACAGAGATCAAGAAGCTAAGGAATCGAGAGGTCAAGTTGGTGAAAGTTCAGTGGGGTGAAGCCGACGAAGATGCAACTTGGGAAACCGAGGAGAAGATGCGAGGGCTTTATCCATTTCTTTTTGAGGGTACATTCTCGATCTCTTTTCCTAATTAGCATATCTTTCTTTTTGCTATCCGTGTTTATCCTGTTTGTCTAATTATCTCGTTAATCATGTTATGAGGACCTTAGGTAGAAACCCTTTGGATGAAACATGTATTTGAAACATGTTATGCTTGATGGTTGCAAGTGGTTGCAAGTGTTTGCACGTGGATACTCGTGGATGCATGATACACATTAGGCACTAAGATCGGCTCACACACTTTCATACCGCATATGCATGAGTGTTTATGCTTATTCATGGATGAAACTTGTTATGCTATCACGTGGATGTTTCATATGGATGAATGTTATGTGCACTCATGTAGAGACTATGAGTTATGTTAGAAATTTGCATACATATGGACTCATTTCACTAACATGCTTTGCATTAAGGAGAATTACTGAATAAGTAACCGCCTGATTTTTGCATTAGATAAGTACATATACACACACCTTTGCATATGATCATACAGCATTTAGAATCCTTTAAGGACAATGACTGCACGTGGATGATGTTTTGAGTAGATGGGTGATGGATGGTAGGATACGTTTTTCCTAACTTGGAGATTTCGGGGACGAAATCCTTTAAGGAGGGGAGAATGTAACAACCCGTATTTTTGAATAACATGTTATAACATAAATGGAGGCAGAATTAAACTGTAAAATCTGAATCAAGGGAAACGGGCTGTGCTATTGCGTTCGTCTCGGAAAAATACGCGAAATAGAGTCCGAGTTTTCGAAAATCGGAGTCCGTATGACCAAGATATGGCCTCGCGAAGTTTCATGAAAAATTCACAAATTAAAGTATACTTAATTAAGTGAAATGGGTTGCGCAGAGAAATATATATATATTGATATATATATATATATAATTGAAAATTAAATAAATAAATATGCAAAAATGTTCAAAACAGCGAATTGGGAGAGGGGAATAACCGAACCGGCCGATTTTCGAGGTCGACCCGAGCCCACTGGGTCGACTAGGGGTTAATCCAGGGTGTTTGGCTGTCAACCCGTGGGCCGATTCGCTCAAATGCAGATTTTGCATTTGAATGGTTCTCATGGTTCAGCTTTAATCTAAAGGCCCTAGATGGTTCCTACACTTGACTTCTTCCCCAAGACATGCTTTTATGGCTTGGATTGAATCTAGGGTTAATCCTATGGCTAATATTACCCTAATCTTCTATAAAAAGGACCTAACACCTAGCCTAAATCATCATTATTCATTCCTACAACTAAACTATGTCAAAATTATTCCTCTCATGGCCTCCACTCTCATGCTAAAATTCCTAAGTTTATTTCTAAGTGAGATTTTGAGTGCATACAAGTATTTTCAAGCTTGTATGAGTGTTCTTAGTTTGCATTCAAGTCAAGTTGCAACATTTCTATTACAAAGAAAGGGTTTTTATTGATTTGGCTCAAGGGTTTTCATTTGGAGCTTGCATATTTGGGTTTTTGGTGCTTGCATAAGGGCTTCGTCTCAATCTTTATAATAAATAATTATTTGTGTCTTCATAGCATTGTAATCCCTTTTCTACTTTCTTTCTTTGAACTCTAAAGTTAAATGAATGATGCAAGTTTGGGGTTGATCATTATATGCAAGTTTGGTTGATCATTATATGCAAGTTTGGATGATCATTATGCAAGTTGGTTTAATCATTATGTATGACACATGTTGCTATGTTATGCAAGTTTGGGTTGATCATGTTATGCAAGTTAAACTTGAAGTTGTGAGCTTAAAGCTTCAAGCTTTATGTTGAAGGTTGCATTTTGGCAACATGGACGTTATCATATCCCTTATGATAACTTGCATGTTAGGCTAAATGCGAACTTCTAGCAACTTCTACATGTCATTTATCACCATGTATCACTCATATGCTAAGTTTGGTTTTATGCATGCTTTTGAAGCCTAATATTGCAATATGCAAGTATATGAACATATGTACATCTCATATGCCACCATGATAAACTTGTGGCTTCAACACCTTTTTGTCATGATTTTGCCAAGTTCCCTATTTGACCCTTTATGCGTTGATGCGATTATGTAAACGATGGGATTACGTTGGGGTTGGGTAACATTATGACATAAACATGGTTTTTATAACATAACGTGATATGTTAACTTGTAATTATGTTTTGGAAACATAATGGACATGACACATAGAAAATATGAGTGTGGCCAACTCGAGGTTGGGTTGAGTTTGTAGCATAAATCTACCCGGACCCGCCCGGCTTAACTAGTGGCTACAAACAATAGGACCCAATATGAGAAGTTGGTCATGTTGTGCTCAAACCCGAGGTTAGACCTAGTTGTGGTGTAAAGCTACCCGGACCCGCCCGGCTTAACTAGTAACCACAACAAAGTCTAATGTGAGAGGTTAAAGCGCATTAAGTTAATTAATGGCTCCTGATTAGGGTTAAGTCATGGTCCACTTAATACTTAACCAATTTGGGCTTGATGGATTAATCGAGGTTAAGTCAGGAGCCTTGGGTACTCTTAACCGATTTAATCCACGTTTGGATCGGGTTAACCACATTTAACCCGTTAAGAAACTCTAGTTGCGTGGTCCTTTTCAGCAGTAACCTTCTAGGTAGTATCATAAGACCCTAGGACTAGGCTAGGGTGGGGCACGATTACTGGGCTGGTTGTTAGAGACCAAAAGAGACGGCTGAATGATGCCCCGGTTGTTCAAGCGGACCATGGTCGTGCACATTAAGTTCGGAGTTGAACACGGGCACCGGTAGGTTTGGACTGTGCATCATGGTATGGTGTCAGAGGGTTACACCATAGGGCCTGATACACCCTAGGGTGGACCCTGCACAGTCAACTACATTACATGATTAAGCCGCATGACACCGACACTTGACGAGTTAGGCTTATAGGGAGCCGATCGACTAGACCGAGTAGTTGGACCTTGATTTAGGTCATCTCATGATGTTGGGCCAAGCTTGGGCCAAGGGATCAATTCTTGTTTTTACTTGACATGTTAGAATGCTAGTACACCCGTGGTGCAAAACTTAACCTTGATTATGCGATGACACCTTTATCTATCTTGTTAGTTAATCATCATGCTAGTATGTTGTTATCCTTATGTTCATCTCAGCTTCTCATGACAGTTAACTTTACTAGTTCATGGACAGATAGTAGTTAGGGCTTACCAGTCTTTTTGACTGACCTGTTTTCATTCGCCTCTTTTCTTCTGTTTCCCCCCTCAGGTTCTCAGGGTGGGAACATTGGAGCTTAGCTTGGATCTTTACAGCTTGCTTACTGGATTTGCTCATGTACGGTTTTGGACATTGAGCTAGCTATGGTTTATCACTTCACTTTGGGGATAGTACTTTATGTATTTCAGTTTTTAAGTTTATGCTAGACTTTGTTTGTTGGAAAATAACGACTAAGTACTTTATTGTAACTTAACTATAGTTTTGGAAATGCAAGTTTTATCCGCTGCTTTACTACTCTGTTTTACTTATATGTTCTGTCTTGTGATATCTGCATGCATGCTTACCTTGTTTAAACGCCCCTCCAAAGCTAGTGTGCTTGCAAGAGTCACCCTGGCGGAGGTGGGGTGTTACAGCCTACAATACAGATATCCAAGTATGGTCTTCTTTTTCACGATGGCTATGGCCCCACCCATACCCCTCCCTCAACTAGTGAAAGGCTACATCAAGAGCTAAGCGATGTGCCCCTAACAACCAATCTAGCATCCAATTTGGTGTGTCCCTCAACCATGCCTCGATAATGAAAGGACAATGGTATCTTGTTTAGCTTTAGTCTTCCCACATCCTTCTGACTGCCGATGACAGGTATTTGACGATTACTATCATTAATTTGGTCCGGACCAATCTCCCTCCACGAGCGAGACAAACTGCTGAATACCCCAGTGCTATACCGCTAGGGCTGTCAATGGGTCGTTTCATGTTCGGGTCAGGTTAAGTCAGGTTTGGGTTGATTTGTAAATGGGTCAAGTTAACCTGTTTATTAAATAGTCATTTTTCCCTAACCCTAACCCGGCCTGTCTATAAACAGGCTGACCCGACCCAACCTGTGTAACCCTTTTAAAAAAACCGGTGGTGTCAGGTCGGGTTTACCCATTTAATCCATTGGAAAATATTTCCCACTAATATAAACATCAAAAGAACTAAATCACCAATAGGCAGTACTATTATATAATCATCGACAGACAGCAAGTTACAAAATCACCAACAAATAGCACTTATATAAAGCACGAAATCACTATATCCAAACATAATTCTCCATGCATTAGAATATATGAGCTTACTACATACATAAAAGACTAACAATATAGAAGAAATACTGTTGTTATATGTAAAATATAACTAATAGCATACAATAATAAGTTAGTAAAATATAACAGCTTACACAAGAATATATTAACATAATTAATACGGCATACATAAAAAACAAGAACTAACGGTATACATAAAAGATTAATAGTACGAAAGAGATACACCATATAATCAGGTTTGGTGGGAAATCGGGTTAGCAGTTCAACCCTAAATCCACCCGTTTATAAATAGGTCAGATTCGGGTTGACCCGAAAATGACCCGCCAACTAAATGGGTCGGGTTAACCTGCTAATTTCAGTGTGGGTTTCAGGTTGAGTAGTAAATTGACAGCACTACATGACGACACAGCCTTATGACTGCAAAACTATTGTTGTAGTCAAGGTATACCCCCTATGTGGTATCGCGCAGACCCCCACCCCTGCGAGTACATCCTAAGCGTGTACCGTACATAGGACCACCACGAAGTACTCAACCACGTGCTTCCCTCCAGTCCCACCAAGGGATCATGTCGCATGTCGAGCCGAGTAATTAAGTGGACGTGCTCCTCCTGTGCCTCTAAACACCCCGATGATCTACCCCGTTGGGTCCTTAACCTTTGTTCGTGCAGACTGGTTCAAGCACATCATGCAAACGTGTTATTAGACCCTATGTCTAATCTTTTAATTGCGCTTACTTTAACGACAGTAATTTACCCACTTTTTAACCTATATCATAATTAACGAAAGTAATCTACAAACTCTGTTTATTACCATGTCAATTACATGTTTACAAGTTCCAATAACATGTTCTATTTAATGTATAATTTACTATGTATATTATTCCAATCCACATGTTTTCTGTTTAACATGTTACCTAATATATATGATTAAATATAACTTATTTTATCCCATAAGTCTACCTCTTTCTTTCTTATTTAATCGTAACCTCATCTTACAATGTCAATACAACTTGTTGTTGCTTACTTGTTAACTTAGTTCTCTTAACTAACGTCTATTAATAAATTCCCCTTTTATTTATTATAACCCATATTATAATTCCACTTGTCCCTAGGACAAGCCTACCTATTATATTGCATTCTCATTAATGTACTTGATTATAATAGGATATATTCCCCCTTCATCATATTTTCCCTTTTTAACCAAACCTTTACTACTGTAACATCCATTTCTTCATTGACTTTTATGTTTTCACATGTATCATTTATTTACTTATTTATTCATTGCTTGTTTTTGAAGTAGACAGTTGTGTAGAGCGATTCTACATACCAGATTAATAGCATAAAATAAAAGGATAGTTTTAAGTGATCAACCAGCCTGATTACTGGCCATAAAATGACAAAATATGCATGCAATCCGCATGCTGAGTTAAATCATTGCGCCTAGCGCAAGCACAGATACAAGTTCACCAAAATAAACATACAAATTTACGATCAGCAGAAGAAACGACGTAGCAAATCAAAAACTAACATACACAAGAGCTATTCATCATGACAAACCACCAAAATACTGTAACAACGAAGGGGCTTACACTGCAACAGGTGGGTAGAGCAGTTACCATGGCCTCGTGTACTGAAGCTGTTGCTGGTCACCATGGAGTTGAATGCTGCCCGCTGATTCCTCCCAAAGCTGCATGACATCCAGAATCAGCGGTGTGAATTGCTGCACTTGGGTACCAGAGTTGGAAGCATGAAGCCTGGCGCTGTGTCTAACAGCAGAAGAGGAAAGGGCTGGGGCTAAAATGGGTGAAACACCGTAGTTCAACTGCGGCGGTGGGGGTGGGGTTGTTGTAGCCTGAGGAACTATCTGTATGTCAGAATGGGTGGAAGCAGTCACCAAAGGTAATGGCTTGGAGAGGTCAAGGTCCAGAAAGGGGTCCTACCTAGGTTCTTCAGCAGGCCAAGGGTCCCATCCCTTGGGTCCGACGACTTCCAATGAGCTATCTTGTGTGGCTAGAGGGTCTGGGTTCGCCTGAATAGGGAGTGAGGGTTCAGGAATTGAGGACTCAACAATCATCGCGTCAAATCGGCCATTTAACTTGTTAGAGCTAGAAGACATAGGGAAGAGAAGCTGAAAAGGTTCCATCTTGAATATAGTGTTGTTCTCCCACTGATTGCCTAGGAGCATGTCGTATGGGTTCAGGGTTGGGTGGAAATGGTCCCAATGTTCCATGGTGATAACGAAGTGGTTGCCACGGAGATAGACGGAGTAGGTACAAGGTAAAGTCACTGCCTTAAGTAGCCGAACCCTGGCAAAAACGAACCTGAAGTCTGCCTGAGCCCAACTACAATCATCTGCACGGAGGAAGAGTCCAACTGGGTAGATAGCGGAGGTGAGAAAATCGTGGAGATGGCGAAGATGGACAGGGAAACCCCTTATTGTGACCCAGGTGGTTGGCCAGAATTCTCTGACGATAATTTCCAACGCTGGATTCCAAGCTTCCAAGGTGAGCATAGCTCTAGGCTTCTTCCGAGTGCGCCTTCCGAGAGCATCATGGTAAAGACCTACAGAAGGAAACTGAATTAACTAGTTCTGCTCTTCGATGATGTAGATATTCCAGTCGTAGTGGCGGTAGAAGTCGGAGAGGGTGGCGCGTATGGAGTTGATGGTTCAGTAGCCGACGAAGATGGAGGCTTTCACCATATGTACGACATCATCAGGAAGTGCCATTGCAGAAAGTGAAATTTGAAGTTTTCTGGAGATGAATGAGCAAGTGGGGAAGGAGAGGGGGTTTTAAAGCGAGAATTCAATTTGACGTAGAGAGATTGTTGAGCATCGATTGCCGGCACGTGTTGAGAGAGAGGTTGCGATGTGACTATCGCAAGATTTCCAGAAGAAGAATTTGCAGTGGTTTTTGCGGTACCCAACATTGCATTTGTTTGTTTCTTTTTAACCGTTCGTGTGCAGCTTTTATTGTGATGCGCAAAAAATCCACGTCTATAGCATATCCTTGCATTCCTGCAATTAGTTGCCACATGTCCCTTTGAAGCACAATGGTAACATTGGCAGTTTAATTTCAAAAATTGAACATTGTTCACGAAAGAACTGAAGGTAGGTAACAACCCTTTCTTGAAAGCCGATGCCAACTGCGACGCGCGGGAGGACGAGGTTGGTTTTCTGGCGTGATGTGACAGCACCGCCACGTAGGATAAGCATTGGGAGACGGGAGGCATTGGTAAAAGCGGTGGGAGCTTAGTCGGAATGGCAGGAAGCAGAGAAGCAGGAGCGTTAACCAGAGGAGGTTCAAGAGAGGTGGCTGAGATGGAGGTTGGTATGGGAGGTTCAAGTCTTGGTGGCGGTGGTGGTGGAACTGGAGGATTACAGATGATAAGGGATTTAGCTACCATCTTATCTGAAGGAGGTGCAGCTTGACTTGAAGTGGCATTGGTGGTTGCGGATGGGAGCGAGGAAGGAGGTGGAGGCGGATGTACAGATGGTAGAATGGGTGGCGCGGACGATGGAGCAGTGGTGTGGTGGAAGCCATTATTGAGAGTATTAGTGGAAGCCATTAAGATGTATGATCAACCTATTTTGAAAGATATTCCCAAAACACACTATTCATTGCTTGTTATATATATATATATATATATATATATTTAATATATGTTTTAACGCCGGACCTCTCACATTAAGTTGACCACTTGTGGATGTTGGATTTGCCTGGGGTTTCTGGGCAGACTTGTTTCACAAGTTAAACTTAACCTTGTGTCCCAGTGCGGTTATCTATGATTTCCTAATCACTGTAAATTTTGCATACAAGTTAGGCATATCTACTATTTTTCTATTATTTCCAATTTCACTGTAAATTGATTTACAATATCCAATTCGTCATTAACAACATTTTCTGTAACATATTCACTTTCATTGTAAATTCCACAATTCCAATATCATAGTGACTTAATCCAATTGACTGGTTCATAGGATAGATCTATACAACAATAATACTCTTAACACAATGAAAATGAATTATAACGCAATCAGTTATTTAACATGTTAAGAATGACGGGGAATGTGAACGGTAAGTATACCGTTATTTAAAAGATATAATTTAAATTCATTCACCTGACAACTTTCCAATCCATGAATCTGATCCAGATTTGTTATTCCGCAGCTTTCAAAACTGAATCTATTATTAAACAACCATAGATTTACAATTATGATATAAAAAGAAAAGGGAAAGAAAGAGAGAAACCTATATAAATCAGATTTAATAACTTACCTCACGTTGATCAGAATCCTAGTGTAATGACCCGCATTGGCAGAGGTATTATAATTAATTTATTTAATTATAAAATTGGTGGTATCGTGAATTAAATGGTCATGGAATTAAATAATGGTGAATATTTAATTAAAATAATAAATTAAAAAATATATTTAATTCTGAAATAATCAGAATTGGCTGAAATGGCGATATGGTGTGAACTAGATCATCTGTGATATTTAATTCAGCTTGGAATTGAATTTGAATAACGAATATATTATATAAACGACAGTTTGAATGTATAATTATATTATAATTAAAATCGAGCTTGAAATGGCGCTGCAGTTCGTTATTTGGCGATTTGAACTTCAACTGAATGTACAGGATTCGTTTTAAGCCGGATTTCTGTGAAACAAGAAACGTGTGGAGCTGGTAGAGTATATCTTTCTAGTCGAAGAGGAAAATCGGGATTTCGTCATGTAGATTTTGATGTACGTCCAAATCAAATTTCAGAAAAGTCGCTATGGAATTCCTTTATAATTTATAAAGGGATTATTTATATTTTAACAAAGGAAATTCATTTTAAATCGAATATCAATTTAATCGGGATGTGAAGTGTCGAGTTATAAATCCCAGTGGAGCTGTATGATATTCTGTTGTGAATATATACGATAATATTAATTTATTAATATTTTATTTAATTATATTTAAATATATTTATATATTTAAATGGGTCATCCAGAGCTTTAAAAATAACCACTTTTGCAAACAAAGTCGGAATTCGACGAAACTACTTTTGTTGGATCCGCAATGTCAAATAGTTGTTAGATTTCCAGTTTCGTGATTTTTAGAGTCACTGTGTGGCCGTACGGATTTTTAGAGTGGAAAAGAGTCGATATTTTGACGGTTAAAAATACACTGTGTGAGCATACGAAGTCGGAATTTGACGAAACCAGTTTTGTTGGGACCGTAATGACGAACTCTAGCTACATGTCAATTTTCATGATTTTTAGGTATCGTATATGATCACACGGATTTTTAGAAGATGGACATGAATATAAAATGATAAAAAATAAAATATCTAAAAATATCTAAAATATCTCAATCCTCCTATAAATACCCCAACTAAAATTCTAAACCTAATTTACTCCATTCCACAGTCGACAAACTTTCCGCCGTCGTTCATTTTATTTTCCACAGTAAATTCATGGAAAAGAAAATCCAAATAAACTCATATAAAATCCTTTAAATCCTAATACATGTATATTAGGAACCCTTGTAACCTGCTTCCTATATGCATTTGCGGAGTTCGGTGATAATTTGCGTTCACTGGAAATGAGGAGCGCAGATTAGGGTTAGCGATTTCGGGGATTTGAAGCAGTAATACTCGAGTTGGAGTATGGATTGATGGTCGTGGAGGAGTTTGGCATCATTTGTGAGTTTCGAGTGGGAATTGGGGTCAAAACTATTCGTAGTTCACTGTTGGGGTTGCGTTCAGGGTCGATAGAGGATTTTGAGTGCAGCCGGCGAGTTGAACTTCGAGGGTATGGGGTGGAAGAGGATCAAGTGAGAAGAATTCTCGTGATTTCCTTTTGATTTTCGGGGGAGTGATTGACGTGGGATGTTGGAAATGGAAATCGGTCAATGGTTTGGTGTACAGGGAGGAGCCGTGTTGCTTAAAGGAGGAAGAAGGGTGAGATACGGGCCAGTTATTTGTAAGATGCTACTAGGCCGATTAAAAGGGTAAAAGCCCTACTGATAATTTAATTAAGTTTTATTTAATTTAAAATAGTATAATCTTGTAAATTGAATATCTTAGTCATACGATGTCAGAATCACAAACCGTAAGTTGCGTTTGGATCGTATGGAGGGGAATGACACAATGAGATTGACTAGGAGTGAATCTGAGCTCGTTACAATTTATTGCAAAATAAATTGTCCGTCTGAACCAAATCGAGCGACAATTATCGTTATCTAACGATGATAGTCCAATGTGAGTAAATCTCACTAATTCTGAACAGTTTATAATTTCATGTTGTATTTTTAGAACTGTTAAATATTGGCTGATTGACTGTGTGTTGACTGTTTGATTGAAGTGCTAGTCAGCTAGTGAATTTCTATATTGATTCTGTTTAACAGAATATATCATATGGAACTGGAAGTGATGTTGATTTTATTGTGTAACATCTGTGGATGCAGGGAGACAGGTTGGAGGAATCCGACTGGATTCCTCAACATTTATTTTATTGTTTTTCATATAGTGATATGTGATGTGTTATATAATCTGTTATGGATTATGTGTGTTGAAATGATATTGATCATTGTTATTCGATATATTTAATATCAGAAAAGACCCTGGGATGTGAAAAGAATTATTTAAATGTATATTGAAATAAAGGGATTTTATAAAATCAATAGATTTTATAAAAAGAAATATTTCAAAAGTAAATAAAAGGAGAAATGTTTATAAAATGAACAGAGTTTTATAAAAGGGAAAAATGTTGATAAAACGAATAGAATAGAAAAAAGGAAATAACTATAGTAGAATAAATAAAGATATACAAGGAAATATTTGTAAACCATTTACAAATAGGATTGAAAAGGAAATAGTGTAAAACCATAAGCAAATAGATTAGAACGAGGAAGGTTTGTAAACCATTTACAAATCAATCAGAAAGAGAAATGTTTGTAAACCATTTACAAATGAGATTGAATAGGGGATATTTGTAAAACCATTTACGAATAGAATTAAAAAAGGGAAATCATTTGTAAAGTGAAAAACCGTTACTAAAAGTGAATCTTTATAAATGAATAGTTAATCGAGTTAAAAGGAGTTAATCAATGCTAGTTTAATCAAAAGGAGTTAATCGATGTTAGTTTAATCGATTAGAGTTAAAGCAAATGAGTTAATCGAATATAGTTTATTCGAATAGAATAAAGGAGTTAATCGAATATAGTTTATTCAAATAGAATAAATGAGTTAATCGAATATAGTTTATTCGAATAGAATAAAGGAATTAATCGAATATAGTTTATTCGAATAGAGTAAAAGGAGTTAATTGATGTTAGTTTAATCGAAAGGAGTTAATCGAGGTTACTTTAATCGATTAGAGTTAAAGCAAATGAGTTAATCGAATATAGTTTATTCGAATATAATAAAGGAGTTAATCGAATATAGTTTATTCAAATAGAATAAATGAGTTAATTGAATATAGTTTATTCGAATAGAATAAAGGAGTTAATCGAATATAGTTTATTCGAATAGAGTAAATGGAGTTAATCGATGTTAGTTTAATCGAAAGGAGTTAATCGTTGTTAGTTTATTCGATTAGAGTTAAAGAAAATGAGTTAATCGAATACAGTTTATTCGAATAGAATAAAGGAGTTAATCGAATATAGTTTATTCAAATGGAATAAAGGAGTTAATCGAATATAGTTTATTCGAATAGAGTAAAAGGAGTTAATCGAATATAGTTTATTCGAATAGAGTAAAAGGAGTTAATCAAATATATAGTTTATTCAAATAGAATTAAAAGAGTTATCGAATATAGTTTATTTGATAGGAGTTAAGAGAATAGAGTTAAAGTTAAATCAAAAGAGTTAAGTGAATAGAATAAATTGAATAGAGTTATCGAATATACCTTATCGAAGAAAAGAATTATCGAATAGAAAAAATTTGAAAGAGAGTTAAGTAAGGAAGTTTGTTAAAGAATTAGAAGGGTGAACTTTGTCTATTTCAAGGTTAAAAACGTTGTTCAGTTAAGGTCTGAGAGGTAGTATTACCCCAACTTGATTGACTTCATTTTTAACTAAAGAATGGTTAAGGTTCGATAGTAAAGGATGGTTAAGTGAATTTAGTAATTAAAGGAAATGGTTTGAGTTGGCATCGCGATGGTTTGTTTAAACATCTGTCTAAGTCCAATGAAGAAGCTTTGGAAATGTTCTCCAAAGAAGAAACCAGAAATGTTTTCTAATAAAGAAAACAAGAAATGGAAATGTTTTCCGTTGTTAATAACGTATATTTTCCAAATTTAGAAAATAAGAAATATTGAATATAGGGAAACAGGAGATAAGTAAATTAATGAAATAAAGAGATAAATGTTGAATGATGTTTGATCGATATAAATTTCCATTTGGAAATAATATCATTGTTTGCACACCTATTTTTCTTCGATAGTTAAATCACAGACTATCGAAGTTTTGACCATTTTAACGTTGTTAATATGGAGAGACCGGTTGGATTATTATCCAAGAACCACTCTGTATTGGCATAAGCGTTGCGAATCATATATGCTAAAGGAAATTGAAGACGGAGTTATACAAGGGCTATCCTGTTTACAGAATAGTGCCTTCAGTTCATCCTGTTCCTGGATGACTTGAATGGATGGATGTCTGACAGGGTATTTCCAGACGATCACGTATATTGATTTCTCCAACCGTACTGTAACAACCCGAAAATCTGGGCCAGTTTAAAATTTTTATTTTGGCAATTTTAGCGAATTTTGAATATTTAAAATAGGTTATTTTAAATAAAATCAACGAGAAATTTATTTTTAATATAATTCGAATGTATATATTTATATAGTCCGTCGTTAGAATATAAATAATTATATATAAATATAATTAGAATTGAAAATGGCGCGGTAGTTCGATAATTCGATTTCAAACTTCAATTGAACATACCAGGTGCAGAATAATCCGGTTTTTAGTGAAACCAAAAATAATGGGATCTAATTGGTAATACCTTTCCAACGAATCCGAAAAATCAAAATTTCATAGCGGGAATAAAAAGCTATGTCCAGTTGAAAATTCTGAATAGTCGCTATGGAATTCAGGCCCTTAAAAATGGAAATTTCGCAAACGACCTCGGATTTCGATGAAACCAGTTTTGTTGGGTCCGTGGCGTCAAGTTATTGCTAGGTTTCAAATTTCATAATTTTTCGAATCAATATGTGAGCGTGGCAAAGGAAAACGCGTTTGACCAATTTCAGTTGATTTTAATCGACTGAAAAATGGCCATTTTTCCAACGGTCTCAGAATTCGACGAAACTAGTTTTGTTAGGACCGTATCGTCAATACGAAGCTAGAAAATATTTTTCTGGAATTTTTCTAGTTAGTATGTGACCCCGGTAATTTGAAATGTACGTTTAAAATTCAATATAGTGATTTAAATGTAAATTCAACGAAAACTGATTGTAACGACCGAATCAGCTTACGATACATGTCCCATTATTTTTGGAATGGGGGTAATTAGCTAGGGACGACACTCGTTGGGTTCGATTTGGGGCTCGGATGTAAATTCACTATGTTTGGAATTAAATAAATAATAAAATATAATAAAAATTTCCTATAAAAACCCTCCCTTTTAATTCGAAACCCTAACTCCTTTTCTCAGCCGCCTCCAAGAAAAATCCGACGTCCAGGATTTTCAAAGTTTCGATTATCAAAATCCTTTAATCCATTTCGAAATTAAACCTGATTTCAAAACCAAAACTGAAGAACACCCTAGGATCTAAGCAATCAAAGGTTGTGATTGATTCTCCTTTGCCGAATCACGAGAATCTCGAGCACGAACGTGCTCCGTTCGAACCGTTATCCAAGTGGGGGAAGGCGTCGAATTGGCACTGGTGGCAGGCGCAGGATGGCGACGTTGTGCTCGACACGGTGGCAGCCTCCGATGATCTTCCAGCGGCCTACAAGTGGAGCGGCGGTGAACCCTAGTCGCTCGAAGATGGGTTCAGTGAATCACGATGCCTGAAGGAATGGGGAGGATGAGGGTTCTCTTGGTTTTTTGTTCAGATGAAAAGCAGTGAGTTTTTTTTTGTTGTTGTTGTAATTAAATATATTTTTTAGCAGTAATTACATTGTTAAAATTTTGAATAGAACTGATTTTTTTTTCAAATAGAAATGAACTGATTTTATACATATATATATTTTTATATATAAAGTAACTGATTTTTAAAATAAATAAAATACTTTGTTTGGAAAAAAATGGGACATTGTCATAGAAAAATAAATGGTTTTTATATATTAATGTTTGAATTTAAAATATACATGCATTAAACATAGATATACACAAAGCTTTAAAAATAGCGAGGATTTAAAATAGAATTTTTACACATATATTATTGTTTTAAAAATAGAATTTTTATGTATAACATTGAAGTAAAACTGAGATGTCTTTGATTTAGAATGATGTTGTAAAATGTATATATAACATGGATTTTTTTAAAAAAAAAAAATATAAAGAGCATGGTTTTAAAAATATAAAAATATGATTCTTATATAAGAAAGCGTTATAAAAATATGATTTTTATGTGCATGTAACAATGATAAGAATGTGATTTTTATTTTAAAGACAGCAATATAAAAATGTGTGATTTTTACATATGTAGTGGCTACGGGCATAGAAAGTGACAAAAGGCGAGAACGACGAAGATTTCTACCTAAGAAGAGTCGTGGTGTTGGATTAGCAATTCTGTGAGAATTTCTCACCTTTCAATTTCTTTTTCTAAGTTATATATATATACTAGGATGCAGACGGTGCTTAGTAGCACCCGACACAATCGTCCACAGACCATGGACTTGTTTGTTTGGTTGCATAGATTAGTTAGATGATTTGATTTGAAATTGAATGGTTTGGTGAAATAAATTGATTTGATTGATGTGTGAATGGCGTGGGCCTTCACTGGACCGGGGATAAGGCTAGGCCTTGTCCCGTTTCTAGTATCGTGCCGTTATGCCGCCGAAATTTTCTAAAATAAGTTAGATAAATAAAAATATCATTTTATTTAAAGAATGAACTGAATAGAAATTCATATGTTGGAATAAAATGTTTTATCGTTAAAAATATAATTTTTAACGCGAATGTGAATAAATAAATATTCATTTACAAACCAGACGGTTTGTTTATGTACACCTATTTGAAGGACATTGATTGGGTCGATAAATTTTATACATCGCCCAACGGCACAAATAAAATCTGTGTTTGATTGTTTGAAACCCCACACGGGTGTTGGGATGAAATTTGAAGTTCACTCATCCTGATTGATTAAATATGTCGATCGATTGATTGACATGCTATTATAAGCGTTAGATATCTATATTTGATGCTTATACAGTGTAGTGCACTTTGTTTGATGGGTGATTATTTTGCAATGCTATTATATGTGTGTAATGTATGAAAATCCATATAATTAACATTATATGGTGATTGATTGGGCCTCATTCCAATTTAGAAAATAAAGAATAATATAAAATAAAGGTTCATGTGTTGACAGTACTCATCCGTTGAGATTGGTCATGTGTTGAACGAAATATTTTAGTAATAACATTTACATCTTTATCAGTATAAAATAAAGGTTCATGTGTTGACAGTACTCATCCGTTGAGATTGGTCATGTGTTGAACGAAATATTTTAGTAATAAAATTTACATCTTTATCAATATAAAATAAAGGTTCATGTGTTGACAGTACTCATCCATTGAGATTGGTCATGTGTTGAACGAAATATTTTGGATAATAACAACTATTTAGAAAAAGAAATATTTGAAATAGAATATTTGAAAATATAAATTTATGAAGCCGTGTTGATTAGATTGACGCCATTTTGACGTGAACGATATTTATATCGATTTTATTCATTTTGAAATGAATTGAATTGAAAACGATTTCGAAATGAAATGAATTGAAAACGATTTCGAAATGAAATGAATTGAAAACGATTTCGAAATGAAATGAATTGAAAACGATTTCGAAATGAATTGAATTGAAAACGATTTCGAAATGAATTGAATTGAAAACGATTTCGAAATGAATTGAGTTGAAAACGATTTCGAAATGAATTGAATTGAAAACGATTTCGAAATGAATTGGATTGAAAACGATTTCGAAATGAATTGAATTGAAAACAATTTCGAAATGAAATGAATTGAAAACGATTTCGAAATGAATTGAATTGAAAACGATTTCGAAATGAATTGAATTGAAAACGATTTCGAAATGAATTGAATTGAAAACGATTTCGAAATGAATTGAAAACGATTTCGAAATGAACTGAATTGAAAACGATTTCGAAATGAATTGAATTGAAAACGATTTCAAATTGAATTGAAAGCGAATTGAAATGAATTCAAATTGAATTGAAATTTGAATTGAATAGAAATGAATTTTAAAACGAATTTATAAAGAAGAACTCAATTTTAATTTGAATTGAAAAGGAAGTTGAAATTGCTTTTGAAACGAATTTAAAACTATTTATATAATTCGTTTTAAATAGAAATCGACGAAATATATATTATATATATTATATATATATTATAATGGCCTGAATAGAACGCGCCGCGCCGCGACAGTTCGTGAATTTCGACCATTTATTTCAAACGGACATTACGGGAGATCCGACCGTCGGATTCTCCTAAAACCGGAACCGTTGGGTTCGTATCGAAAAGAGCTTTCTAATGAATATTAGAAATTTGAAATCTAACGGTTGGATTTGGAATTATGTCCAAATCAAATTTGAAAAATGTCGATGTAAGTGCAGTTCGATGGCCATTGGTGGAAATCGACTGTACGGGCCTTGATAAAAATAGTAATAATTTGTGTAAAATCATAAGAAATGATTTAGAAAGAATTGGGATGAAATATTCCATATTTATAAAGATAAAAATAGATTTTTATCGAAATGAACTAGTTTTGAGCTAGAACTATAATTCTATTTATTTTTAAATAAATAAATTGAATTTGAAAAAGGGTTTTAAAAATAACCAGAATTTCCAATAATTATATTGGAATGGATTTGAATCGAAATTGTCTACGGAATATTTCGATATTGGATTTCGTGATGATACAGATATTGTTATGGAAATTTGAAAGATATAGATATATATATCATTATTTCCAATATGATATTTGTTGGTCGTAGAATTTGATATTGAATATAAGCCGATATATTTTCTATTCAGAGCCTTGTATTTAATATCAAATGTGATTTGGGTTTGTCGTGAATGGTGTCTTCACTAACACTGTTCTTGAACCCAGTTGAGAAAAGATTAAATCTTTTTATTTAGATTTAATGAAGTGTACCAATTAAATAATATTTAATTGGAATTGAATTGATATTGATTTTTGGGTTTATCGTGAACAGTGTTTTAAATAACACTTGTTCTTTAACCCGATAATTAATGAATGTGACTTTGGGTTTATCCTGAACCGTGTTTTAAATGACACGGATTCTTTAACCCAGTCGAAGATTAAAACTAAGTGGAGTTTTAATGAATCTTTAATTAGATTGAAATGATCGAAAATGGAGTATCACCAGTTTTGCTCCAGGCGATAGTTAAATCTTTAATTAGATTTGAACGTGAAATGGTAATTGAATTTACCGATAACACCGTGGTGTTAGATATGAAGTATTACCAGTTTTACTTCATGGGATGAATAGGTTGGGATTGGGAAATTAAAATAAATGATTACTTCGGTAAGGTCCGCTAATCCCGACTAGTTTGAATTGATATTCAAAAATAGATTAAAGAATAAATTCAAGAAATTTATCTTGGATAAAATTAATGGGAACCCTTCCCTGTGAATGTGAAATTTAGAAACTAACTGTCGGTTAGCCAAGCAGAATGGTTTTCTGGATATTGATCTGATGTTGGTTTCGGCCTTCGGGGTTAATATTTGGGGAATTATTCTCTTGATTAATTTACGGTTAGTGACTGATGAATTGGAATGAGGCGTATGTTGTATTTGTGTAACACTTATTTAAAATATACGCGAGTTATTCGGAAAGACCGGGTTTATCCCATTCTGAATAACTGATACGACGATAAGTCGAAGATGAAGACGGTGGTCGAAGACCGGAGGTCTTCACGTCGTTTGGGTGATTATTGATGATCTTGATTGGGCTGTACACCCAAGAAGATGGAAACAGTTAGTGGTCGTCCAGACGTACTTGGAGATCGATGGATATGCGGGGTACTAGGTGCCTCCGGTTTTGTTCAGACCCAGAACGGACTTGTAAATGGACTGTGTGTCTGACATTGGATTTTAGTCCGTGTGATTGATCTCTATTAAATATATATCTGTTTGGCGGCGGAGAATTTATTCTCTTGCTTAACGCCCTTCTCTGAGACGTACGAGCTCAGGGGTTATATATTGATGGATATCAATCGCATGGAGTGAATTGCCTGTGTGGCATGCTAAGATGCAAATGATCAAGGCTTCTGTTGAAAAGCAAAGTCTTGTGGTTGATGATCGAAGCACGACCTTTGTGGCGTAGCTTTGTGTAACGTTGATTCGCGAGTATCACACCCGGTATGAACTAAAAATGGGAGACGGACATCAGGGAAGACATGCGTTTCTTTCTAGTTAGGAGTGGCGTCAGTGCTTGAACTGGCTGACGAGTTTGACTCATGTGGATGTTACTTATTATTACTTGCTGAAAAGCGAGGCGCCTCGTGATATCGGTTTCGGCCGATGCTTCTGGTCGGCTGACGGGCCAGGCTTACGCCTCAAAGGGCGGAGAGACGTATTGTTCAGGCATAATAATCCACATCGGTGGACCGGCCCTGACGATCCATGGGGCAGTTGCGGCTGTTCCTGAGACATGGGCTAGATTGTGTCGAATCGGTTGAGGATCTTGCCCCTAGCCTCGGTTCATACCATAAATGATAACCCAACTTCCAATACGACATTTGCGGTTTTAATTGTAGAACTAGTATGGCGACATGATATATGGTACCCATGCCGCCTATGATTGATACTTATGATTTGAAGTTGTTTTATACACTATGCACTTATAATAGTATCAAACGATTTGTTTTAAACGTATCAAGCATTCTTTGGCTGTTATAAGGGAAAACCCTATCCTCGGCTGCGTTGCATTGTGTGATGGGACCTGGGTCTTATAACAGCTTCATTTTTCTTTATTTAGCATTGCGCTGTTTGTTTTATGCACTGGTATTCTTGGGAGGAAACCCGTTCCGTGTTATACGGCGTGGTCTCTTGATTTACCTAACTTTAAAAATAAAGATTAACTGCTTTAGTTCTCACACCAGTCACATGACTGACCTGGAGTTTATTGTTTTAACCTAAACTCTGGGTGCCCTTATTTTGACACGGGCAGGTAGTAGTTTTGGTTTTGCAGATTTATATTCACAGGATCCTGGTTTACAGCTGGAATGATATCCGGAAAGCTTTGTATCCGTATATCTCCTTCTAGTTGTGTATTGTATTATTTTCCGCTGCTATGTATTTAAATGTAATTTAAATCTCTGATATTTCTGTGTAATATTCATTTATACTCTGTATATTCTTGTAATCTGATGCATTGTTGTAATATACAATGAAACGTTCTTCTGTATGCGTTCTGTTGTGGTTTGTTCTCGAACTATCCGACGCTTTCCTTTACGAGGAAGTTACGGGTTTTCACAGTTGGTATCAGAGCTTTGGTTTACAGAGCTCGAGAACAAGACACATTAGAACCGTACGAAAGAATTCATCAGATATTGGATTAGTAATATCCAATTAGAATGACTCGTTAGAGATAGGATCAGTAGTATCCTAGAACGAGTGTGAAGAGTATATTTTTTAAATGAAAACTAATTTTGTTTTGAGAGTTTAAATCAATTATTCGTATTTGATTATTTATTTGTATTTATTTGGACAGTCCAGTATATAAAGATTTTGCATATACGCCTTGCAAACGTATATTCAAAGTTTTAATATATTGGATAGATATAACATCACACTCTAGTCGCCCGAAGATGATATTGATGATAGCGATCGCATCATCAACATTTATGTTCGAGTTTCGAAGGTGTGATTTTCTATATATTTCCATTAGACTGGTGTGAGAACCAAAACTAATATAGCTAGGATACATTGTTGTGATTTGGCATCAAAACATGATTTTCTTTATATATATCAAAATTATGAATTTGAAACGTTAATTCACTAATTGATTGATGTTTGTGTCGTTTGTTTATTTAGTTGCTAATTTTTAACCAATTATCCTAATGGAATCACATATTGAACTGTATTGAAAATTTGGTCGCATTTGCTTGCATATATATATATGCTTGCATTGAACAGGTCATAGCGAGGAGGCTAGAGCCAGAGGATAAAATTTGTTTGCCCGACAAATAGGTACATGTTTACTACATAATTTACTGTTTTGTTTGGGTGATGATGATTTTATGAGCCTATTGGCTAGCCGCTTGGCTAGCCGCTTGGCTTTTTCTTTTTCTTTTTGAGATCTGAAGGACCGGGGAAGCTATTTGAAATTCCCCGATGCTCCCGGTGCAGGGGAGGTTATGGCGAAATTTTTCAAAAATTTAGGGTGTTAGCCAAATTTTTTGAAATTTTGAAAATTCTCAAAAACTGAAAAGTTGGAGAAGGAAAGCCAGATCGAGCGTAGAGTTGATTAATCAAACCACTTTCGACTTTGTTCCTTTTCGGGGACGAAAAGTTTTAAGTGGGGGAGATTGTAACAACCCAAAAATCTGGGCCAGTTTAAAATTTTTATTTTGGCAATTTTAGCGAATTTTGAATATTTAAAATAGGTTATTTTAAATAAAATCGACGAGAAATTTATTTTTAATATAATTCGAACGTATATATTTATATAGTCCGTCGTTAGAATATAAATAATTATATATAAATATAATTAGAATTGAAAATGGCGCGGTAGTTCGATAATTCGATTTCAAACTTCAATTGAACATACCGGGTTCAGAATAATCCGGTTTTTAGGGAAACCAAAAATAATGGGAACTAATTGGTAATATCTTTCCAACGAATCCGAAAAATTAAAATTTCATAGCGGGAATAAAAAGATATGTCCAGTTGAAAATTCTGAATAGTCGCTATGGAATTCAGGCCCTTAAAAATGGAAATTTCGCAAACGACCTCGGATTTCGATGAAACCAGTTTTGTTGGGTCCGTGGCGTCAAGTTATTGCTAGGTTTCAAATTTCATAATTTTTCGAATCAATATGTGAGCGTGGCAAAGGAAAACGCGTTTGACCAATTTCAGTTGATTTTAATCGACTGAAAAATGGCCATTTTTCCAACGGTCTCAGAATTCGACGAAACTAGTTTTGTTAGGACCGTATCGTCAATACAAAGCTAGAAAATATTTTTCTGGAATTTTTCTAGTTAGTATGTGACCCCGGTAATTTGAAATGTACGTTTAAAATTCAATATAGTGATTTAAATGTAAATTAAACGAAAACTGATTGTAACGACCGAATCAGCTTACGATATATGTCCCATTATGTTCGGAATGGGGGTAATTAGCTGGGGACGACACTCGTTGGGTTCGATTTGGGGCTCGGATGTAAATTCACTATGCTTGGAATTAAATAAATAATAAAATATAATAAAAATTTCCTATAAAACCCCTCCCTTTTAATTCGAAGCCCTAACTCCTTTTCTCAGCCGCCTCCAAGAAAAATCCGACGTACAGGATTTTCAAAGTTTCGATTATAAAAATCCTTTAATCCATTTCGAAATTAAACCCGATTTCAAAACCAAAACTGAAGAACACCCTAGGATCTAAGCAATCAAAGGTTGTGATTGATTCTCCTTTGCCGAATCACGAGAATCTCGAGCACGAACGTGCTCCGTTCGAACCGTTATCCAAGTGGGGGAAGGCGTCGAATTGGCACTGGTGGCAGGCGCAGGATGGCGACGTAGTGCTCGACACGGTGGCAGCCTCCGTTGATCTTCCGGCGGCCTACAAGTGGAGCGGCGGTGAACCCTAGTCGCTCGAAGATGGGTTCAGTGAATCGCGATGCCTGAAGGAATGGGGAGGATGACGGGTTCTCTTGGTTTTTGGTTCAGATGAAAAGCAGTGAGTTTTTTTTTTGTTGTTGTTGTAATTAAATATATTTTTAAGCAGTAATTACATTGTTAAAATTTTGAATAGAACTGGTTTTTTTTTTCAAATAGAAATGAACTGATTTTATATATATATATATATATATATATATATATTTATATATAAAGTAACTGATTTTTAAAATAAATAAAAATACTTTGTTTGAAAACTAAAATACTTTGTTTGGAAAAAAAGGGACATTGTCATAGAAAAATAAATGGTTTTTATATATTAATGTTTGAATTTAAAATATACATGCTTTAAACATAGAAATACACAAAGCTTTAAAAATAGCGAGGATTAAAAATAGAATTTTTACACATATATTATTGTTTTAAAAATAGAATTTTTATGTATAACATTGAAGTAAAACTGAGATGTCTTTGATTTAGAATGATGTTGTAAAATATATATATAACATGGATTTTTTTTTTTAAAAAAAAATATAAAGAGCATGGTTTTAAAAATATAAAAATATGATTCTTATATAAGAAAGCGTTATAAAAATATGATTTTTATGTGCATGTAACAATGATAAAAATGTGATTTTTATTTTAAAGGCAGCAATATAAAAATGTGTGATTTTTACATATGTAGTGGCTACGGGCATAGAAAGTGACAAAAGGAGAGAACGACGAAGATTTCTACCTAAGAAGAGTCGTGGTGTTGGATTAGCAATTCTGTGAGAATTTCTCACCTTTCAATTTCTTTTTCTAAGTTATATATATATACTAGGATGCAGACGGTGCTTAGTAGCACCCGACACAATCGTCCACAGACCATGGACTTGTTTGTTTGGTTGCACAGATTAGTTAGATGATTTGATTTGAAATTGAATGGTTTGGTGAAATAAATTGATTTGATTGATGTGTGAATGGCGTGGGCCTTCACTGGACCGGGGATAAGGCTAGGCCTTGTCCCGTTTCTAGTATCGTGCCGTTATTCCGCCGAAATTTTCTAAAATAAATTAGATAAATAAAAATATCATTTTATTTAAAGAATGAACTGAATAGAAATTCATATGTTGGAATAAAATGTTTTATCGTTAAAAATATAATTTTTAACGCGAATGTGAATAAATAAATATTCATTTACAAACCAGACAGTTTGTTTATGTACACCTATTTGAAGGACATTGATAGGGTCGATAAATTTTATACATCGCCCAATGGCACAAATAAAATCTGTGTTTGATTGTTTGAAACCCCACACGGGTGTTGGGATGAAATTTGAAGTTCACTCATCCTGATTGATTAAATATGTCGATCGATTGATTGACAGGCTATTATAAGCGTTAGATATCTATATTTGATGCTTATACAGTGTAGTGCACTTTGTTTGATGGGTGATTATTTTGCAATGCTATTGTATGTGTGTAATGTATGAAAATCCATATAATTAACATTATATGGTGATTGATTGGGCCCCATTCCAATTTAGAAAATAAAGAATAATATAAAATAAAGGTTCATGTGTTGACAGTACTCATCCGTTGAGATTCATCATGTGTTGAACGAAATATTTTAGTAATAAAATTTACATCTTTATCAATATAAAATAAAGGTTCATGTGTTGACAGTACTCATCCGTTGAGATTGGTCATGTGTTGAACGAAATATTTTAGTAATAAAATTTACATCTTTATCAATATAAAATAAAGGTTCATGTGTTGACAGTACTCATCCATTGAGATTGGTCATGTGTTGAACGAAATATTTTGGATAATAACAACTATTTTGAAAAAGAAATATTTGAAATAGAATATTTGAAAATAGAAATTTATGAAGCCGTGTTGATTAGATTGACGCCATTTTGGCGTGAACGATATTTATATCGATTTTATTCATTTTGAAATGAATTGAATTGAAAACGATTTCGAAATGAAATGAATTGAAAACGATTTCGAAATGAAATGAATTGAAAACGATTTCGAAATGAAATGAATTGAAAACCATTTCGAAATGAATTGAATTGAAAACGATTTCGAAATGAATTGAATTGAAAACGATTTCGAAATGAATTGAGTTGAAAACGATTTCGAAATGAATTGAATTGAAAACGATTTCGAAATGAATTGGATTGAAAACGATTTCGAAATGAATTGAATTGAAAACGATTTCGAAATGAAATGAATTGAAAACGATTTCGAAATGAATTGAATTGAAAACGATTTCGAAATGAATTGAATTGAAAACGATTTCGAAATGAATTGAATTGAAAACGATTTCAAAATGAACTGAATTGAAAACGATTTCGAAATGAATTGAATTGAATTGAAAACGATTTCAAATTGAATTGAAAGCGAATTGAAATGAATTCAAATTGAATTGAAATGAATTCAAATTGAATTGAAATTTGAATTGAATAGAAATGAATTTTAAAACGAATTTATAAAGAAGAACTCAATTTTAATTTGAATTGAAAAGGAAGTTGAAATTGCTTTTGAAACGAATTTAAAACTATTTATATAATTCGTTTTAAATAGAAATCGACGAAATATATATTATATATATTATATATATTATATATATTATATATATAATATAATGGCCTGAATAGAACGCGCCGCGCCGCGACAGTTCGTGAATTTCGACCATTTATTTCAAACGGACATTACGGGAGATCCGACCGTCGGATTCTCCTAAAACCGGAACCGTTGGGTTCGTATTGAAAAGAACTTTCTAATGAATATTAGAAATTTGAAATCTAATGGTTGGATTTGGAATTATGTCCAAATCAAATTTGAAAAAGGTCGCTGTAAGTGCAGTTCGATGGCCATTGGTGGAAATCGACTGTACGGGCCTTGATAAAATTATTAAAAATAGTAATAATTTGTGTAGAATCATAAGAAATGATTTAGAAAGAATTGGGATGAAATATTCCATATTTATAAAGATAAAAATAGATTTTTATCGAAATGAACTAGTTTTGAGCTAGAACTATAATTCTATTTATTTTTAAATAAATAAATTGAATTTGAAAAAGGGTTTTAAAAATAACCAGAATTTCCAATAATTATATTGGAATGGATTTGAATCGAAATTGTCTGCGGAATATTTCGATATTGGATTTCGTGATGATACAGATATTGTTATGGAAATTTGAAAGATATAGATATATATATCGTTATTTCCAATATGATATTTGTTGGTCGTAGAATTTGATATTGAATATAAGCCGATATATTTTCTATTCAGAGCCTTGTATTTAATATCAAATGTGATTTGGGTTTGTCGTGAATGGTGTCTTCACTAACACTGTTCTTGAACCCAGTTGAGAAAAGATTAAATCTTTTTATTTAGATTTAATGAAGTGTACCAATTAAATAATATTTAATTGGAATTGAATTGATATTTATTTTTGGGTTTATCGTGAACAATGTTTTAAATAACACTTGTTCTTTAACCCGATAATTAATGAATGTGACTTTGGGTTTATCGTGAACCGTGTTTTAAATGACACGGATTCTTTAACCCAGTCGAAGATTAAAACTAAGTGGAGTTTTAATGAATCTTTAATTAGATTGAAATGATCGAAAATGGAGTATCACCAGTTTTGCTCCAGGCGATAGTTAAATCTTTAATTAGATTTGAACGTGAAATGGTAATTGAATTTACCGATAACACCGTGGTGTTAGATATGAAGTATTACCAGTTTTACTTCATGGGATGAATAGGTTGGGATTGGGAAATTAAAATAAATGATTACTTCGGTAAGGTCTGCTAATCCCGACTAGTTTGAATTGATATTCAAAAATAGATTAAAGAATAAATTCAAGAAATTTATCTTGGATAAAATTAATGGGAACCCTTCCCTGTGAATGTGAAATTTAGAAACTAACTGCCGGTTAGCCAAGCAGAATGGTTTTCTGGATATTGATCTGATGTTGGTTTCGGCCTTCGGGGTTATTATTTGGGGAATTATTCTCTTGATTAATTTACGGTTAGTGACTGATGAATTGGAACGAGGCGTATGTTGTATTTGTGTAACACTTATTTAAAATATACGCGAGTTATTCGGAAAGACCGGGTTTATCCCATTCTGAATAACTAATACGACGATAAGTCGAAGATGAAGACGATGGTCGAAGACCGGAGGTCTTTACGTCGTTTGGGTGATTATTGATGATCTTGATTGGGCTGTACACCCAAGAAGATGGAAACAGTTAGTGGTCGTCCAGACGTACTTGGAGATCGATGGATATGCGGGGTACTAGGTGCCTCCGGTTTCGTTCAGACCCAGAACGGACTTGTAAATGGACTGTGTGTCTGACATTGGATTTTAGTCCGTGTGATTGATCTCTATTAAATATATATCTGTTTGGCGGCGGAGAATTTATTCTCTTGCTTAACGCCCTTCTCTGAGACGTACGAGCTCAGGGGTTATATATTGATGGATATCAATCGCATGGAGTGAATTGCCTGTGTGGCATGCTAAGATGCAAATGATCAAGGCTTCTGTTGAAAAGCAAAGTCTTGTGGTTGATGATCGAAGCACAGCCTTTGTGGTATAGCTTTGTGTAACGTTGATTCGCGAGTATCACACCCGGTATGAACTAAAAACGGGAGACGGACATCAGGGAGGACATGCGTTTCTTTCTAGTTAGGAGTGGCGTCAGTGCTTGAACTGGCTGACGAGTTTGACTCATGTGGATGTTACTTATTATTACTTGCTGAAAAGCGAGGTGCCTCGTGATATCGGTTTCGGCCGATGCTTCTGGTCGGCTGACGGGCCAGGCTTACGCCCTAAAGGGCGGAGAGACGTATTGTTCAGGCATAATAATCCACATCGGTGGACCGGCCCTGACGATCCATGGGGCAGTTGCGGCTGTTCCTGAGACATGGGCTAGATTGTCTCGAATCGGTTGAGGATCTTGCCCCTAGCCTCGGTTCATACCATAAATGATAACCCAACTTCCAATACGACATTTGCGGTTTTAATTGTAGAACTAGTATGGCGACATGATATATGGTACCCATGCCGCCGATGATTGATACTTATGATTTGAAGTTGTTTTATACACTATGCACTTATAATAGTATCAAACGATTTGTTTTAAACGTATCAAGCATTCTTTGGCTGTTATAAGGGAAAACCCTATCCTCGGCTGCGTTGCATTGTGTGATGGGACCTGGGTCTTATAACAGCTTCATTTTTCTTTATTTAGCATTGCGCTGTTTGTTTTATGCACTGGTATTCTTGGAAGGAAACCCATTCCGTGTTATACGACGTGGTCCCTTGATTTACCTAACTTTAAAAATAAAGATTAACTGCTTTAGTTCTCACACCAGTCACATGACTGACCTGAAGTTTATTGTTTTAACCTAAACTCTGGGTGCCCTTATTTTGACACGGGCAGGTAGTAGTTTTGGTTTTGCAGATTTATATTCACAGGATCCTGGTTTACAGCTGGAATGATATCCGGAAAGCTTTGTATCCGTATATCTCCTTCTAGTTGTGTATTGTATTATTTTCCGCTGCTATGTATTTAAATGTAATTTAAATCTCTGATATTTCTGTGTAATATTCATTTATACTCTGTATATTCTTGTAATCTGATGCATTGTTGTAATATACAATGAAATGTTCTTCTGTATGCGTTCTGTTGTGGTTTGTTCTCGAACTATCCGACGCTTTCCTTTACGAGGAAGTTACGGGTTTTCACACGTACCAAGAGTGGAAGCGGAGAAGGAAACTTCTTTTAGCTAACACATAATGTATGGTTAAGGACGTCAATCGGTGATTTGATGGATTTGATGATGTGGCATTCAAAGAGAATCTGGTGTGATGATAAAGCGTAGCTTCTAGCCTTACATCCGGTAAATGACAGAAATTGGGCAGGCAGCATGGCTAAGTCGATCGCACCGAAGTAGGGTGTGTAATCACCTGATCTAGAGTTTCATTTAATTCTAAAAATCTATTGTTGATGGTGTCCCATTCGGGAAACGGTTGTTGATCCCAACCGTCGGTGATATACATTCGATACACTCAAGCGAAATGAGTGGTCGGTCATGTGTGGCCGGGTTGCAAGATTTTCTTGTTGAACCCAGTGCATTCCTTTCTAGAGGTACACTAGCGAAAGGTAGTTCCATACGTTGTCATAGTTGGAAATCCATTACCCAATACGTGCTTGCGGTTTTGATTGTATACTATATATGTAGAACGTGAGATGAAAGCGTTTCTGCTAGATGATTATTATATTGTGGTTGATAGACATTATTATAATATCAAAAGATTTTTAATATAAAGATAATTTGGATTCTCATAAGGGAAAAACCCGTTCCGTTATACGGCGTGGTCTTATGAGATATCATTTACCTGCTTGAACTATTTTAAACTGTTTACTCATACCAGTCCCATGACTGACCCGGAGTTTATTTGTTTGTTTCCCTAAACTCTTGGGTGCCTAAATTTGTACGGGCAGTCAAGTAGTTGGGATTTACAGATATACTGGAAGAGCTTGGAGCAGGAGGCTTCAGGATCATATAGCTATAGTGTATTTCCGCTATGTTGTAAGTGTTGTACTTTGAAATGATATGTATATTCAATTACATATGTATATTTCAAAGTTATGTTACATATATTATATGTTATTTGTTCCGCTGTGAGGTTCGTGTTACTCTGATGTTGTGTTCTTCTTCATCTTCTATTCTAAGTTTCTATCTTATCTATCCCCAACCTCTGTTTTCTTTCTATTAATTTCCTGATTTTCAGTTTTATTTGGGGTTGGACTTGTGTTTTTGGTCAGTTCAAATTGGACCGGAATAAATGGGTCATTACATTTGGTATCAGAGCTTAAGTTAAGTGAATTACCTTGGCTCTGTGGCGTGACTCAGTAGAGATGGGGTTAGTAATGCCCTAGATTGAGTTTGAGTGTATATATACGAGTGAGCGTATTTGTTATTGATATAAAAACTGTTTTATATTGTGGAAATTCATTGGTTGAGTTGTTTATGGGTTCTGGTCGATCAGTTTGATCCACTGTATCGGTAGGAGTTTGTAAACACTCGAATACGATGGGTCGGCACGATTTGTTTTGAAAAAGGGTAAATGAAAATAATTGTACCCAACGTATATTTTGATATATAGTGGACATATTGGTTGTTATTATAATCGAGTAAGATTATAAGTAAAATGGTTATGTACATAATCAATCAGAATTCATATAGGTAAAATATATGAAATTGAAATGAATTAAATTTGAAATTTAAACCATAAATTGAATTAAAAATCTGGAGAATTGGATAAGTGTTTGTAAATGGATTTAGATTAAAAATAAGGAAAACTTAAGATCCTAGGAGATTTTAAATTGTTTTACAAGGATTGTGAATTATATTTTGAAATGAATTTCAAAGTGGAAATGTTCTAAAATGGTTTTATAGTATTGAACTCACTTCGATCGCTGAAAAATAGATTCCAATGATGACAACTGCATCATCAGTATTCATTTTCGAGTTGTAAGTGACGAATTACTACCAGAGATACTGTTTTGAATTTGTTTTGGGAAAGACAAATTATGTTGAATTTCAAAATGGGATTTATAATAAAGAATGAATTAAAAAAAGTTTGAAATAGAAATTGAATATATAAATTCAAATGGAGTTTGAATATATGAAATTCAATCGAAGCGATATGGAATTTGAATATAGAAATTCAAATGGGGTTTGAATATAGAAATTCAAATGGAATTCAAATATAGAATTTGAATATAGAAAATATAAAGGAATTCAAATATAGGATTTGAATATCGAAAGTCTAATGGAATTTGAATATAAAATTCAATTGGAATTTTTGATATATAGAATATGAATAGAATTTGATATATAGAATTTGAATAGAATTTGATATATAGAATTTGAATAATAGAATTTGATATAATAGACTTGAACAATAGAAGTGGTATAAAATTTGAATAGAAATTGAATAGAATTAACTAAGTCGAAGAGGAATTAGTTAATCTAGTTTTGAATTTGAAGTTGAATGTGACGGCCCGCCCCGGACCAACCGACATTTACTCCAAAAGTGCGTTGTACACATGTCTAGTTAGCACGGAACGGTCGCCAAAGAAGGGAAAGAAGGGAATGAAATAATCAAGGAACCTGTAGAATGTCTCATAGCGCATGGAATAAATATAATAATAACATACTTGACATAAAACAGGTGAGACAGTGCATAAGCTGATAACTAAAATCAACATCAACATCAGAGCAGCGGAAATCCAAATACAGCTTATTACAACTTTTCAAATTTACTGTCTCTAACAAAAGAAAGCTAAAGTAGAAGATGCACCACCAATGCCCAAGCAGTGATCTTCAACAACACAGGGAGAATACTATATATATATTACGTGGAAGCCTCCTGCTCATCTCCGGATCATCTACCCGTGCCTCACCAGCTAACCTGTCTCTAGTATGCTCGTGTGAGCACCCAGAGTAGTAAGAGGAGACATAAAACTCTGGGTCAGACATAAAGCCTGGCATGAGCGATAAGCATCTAAACAGAATAATAACAGGTATACTAAACCATACCTGAACCTGGACCAGCAACCAAAGAGTTAGTACCACATACCGTACAATACTCTAAGGTGCCATAATAAATAGTGTAAGAAAACGGGGTGGGGTGTGCATGTCATAATGATAGCAAACAAATCAACCATAGCAACCATCCTCACATCTCTCACTCAGTGCGTAAAGCATACGATATCTACCACTTTGGAACACTAGACAAATTGAGGTAACGACGAATCCCGACTTGTAGAAACCCTGTTGTGACCAAGCTAAACACATGGAGTCATGACCAAACATTTCAATGATCCACCACATTGGTCGTAGCCCTTGGTCCTACCAATTCCATAATGGCCCTGAATCCGCCTTCGTCCCTCCTACCATAGTGGTCCAAAGCTATAGACATCAATAACCCCTTAACACGCGTCCCGCAGCAAAGCCCAATCATGAAGCGAACTCGTTGATTCCCATCTGGATCTTGAGCTCTAGCTTCTCATTTGGACTTCCTTTGCATCTCGGGTTTGGTCGAATTGGAGTGGGTCTTCAGAAGAGTTGTCGTGCAGTAGCAGCCCTAGGATTCGGTTCGGTTCAGTAGTCATTACCCTCGTCGGTTCGGGTCGGTCCTCCTTCCTTGTCATCTTTCCATTCGGTTCGGGTCGGGTACCTCACTTCAGGTCGGGTCGGTGTCCTCCTCCGGGTCGGGTCGGGTTGTTGTCTTCCTTCCAGTTCATGCTCCTTCTCCGATCAGCTCCCTTGTTTTCCATCTACTCTGATCCGATCCGATCCCTTCGCCTTACTCCAGTCGTAGCCTTCTATTCTTAAGTCGATCTGATCTGGCCTCCATTATTCTTCCGATCCGATCCGCTCTCTCCAACTCCGATCCGATCCTGCTCCATAGTTCCGATCCAATCCGCTCTCTCCAACTCCTATTTTAAGCAGTGGCCTTCCTTGCCAAATTTCTTTTGTGCCAGGTTCCAGTTCGGGTCGGGTTCCTTGCCAAGGTCTCCTATCCGATCCGAGCCCATATCCGATCCGATCCGAAACCCTGCACAACTTTCTGCAACTTTTCCAGCAACTTGTTTACGCCATTCGACGACGTTTTCGACAAATCTAACTATTCTAATCAATCATAAATCATGTCAAATAGTCATAACAACATAGCAAACTAACCACAAACACCACAACAATGAATTTACATGTCAAAATGGATCAAATGTGCCCAAAATCCCTTATTTTCCCATAACCTCTCTTAATCATGTTTAAGCACATACTTAGTAAAACTTAATCAAATCGTCTAAATTTTCTATCAGAGGCATGAAATATTATTTAAGAATTTCTAAACATTTTTCCAGAATTTATTAGTGTATAAATTCGCTAATCTTCACTAATCACCCTTAATTAACTGTAATTAGTGTCAAAACGATGCTATCACTCACCTTGGCCAAAAAATAAAACACCAAATCTGAAATACTCTCTGTTTGGGTCGAATTCCTATGTATAGCAGCAACTCCAACCTTGCTCTATTGCTATTTGGCCTTGTTTTGATGTAGTTTAGGCTTAATCTTCACTAAAAATGTGTTTTGGAGTGGTTTTAGAGGATGGAAGCCATTACTAAGGTCTCAAGAAGGTTTGTGGCGGCTCAAAACTGAAATGAAAGTGATTTCCTAACCCTAATCAGTCCTCCTATACCTCTAAACCCGAAATTTTCCTCTGGGCCTAGCTGCTAATCACCCGGTTAAGCCCAATTAAGCTGTTTTTCACCATCTGAAACTTGTTTCAGCCATATCTCCCAAACGGTGAGTCCGTTTGGCTAATGTGACCACTCTACGGAAAGAGAAACCATCATCCGGAGCTAATGAAAGTGGTTTCAGGTCAAAATTCCTTTCCAGTCAGAAGTTATGGCCAAAACAGTGCCAACTAAGGGTAAAATGGTCATTTAAAAATCAGAAAAAATCATGAACATGGGAAATGACCCCAATAGTCGTCTCCCAAAGTTACATGACCATACGACTTCATATATGAAAGAAATAAATATCCTACGATCCTATGATGCGTAGAATACGGGTCGTTACACTCTCCCCCCCTTAAGAAATTTCATCCCCGAAATTCCTTAATCCCAAAACATACAAAAGATCTCGCATGCCTAACAACCACATACATCAATAAAACATGCAAAACAAGCAAAACAAACCTATCCTAGCATGCGGAAAACTAAATCGAAGTCAAAATCTTACCAGGCAAAGAGTTCTGGGTGTGTCTTCCTAATGTTCTCCTCTGTCTCCCAAGTACAATCATTCTCGTCCTCGCCCCACTGAACCTTGAATAGCTTCACCGCCTTTATTTGAAGTTGCTTCATGTCGTGCTCGACAATACGGGCCGGCTTGCGGTTCCCAACCGCATCGGGTTCTACTTCGAAGTCCTCTAACTGATCAGGTGAAATAGTCATATCTGAGTCATGAACGAACTTCCTTAGTTGGGAAACATGAAATACGTCGTGAACTCCCGCCATCTTCTCCGGTAAGTCAATTCTGTATGCCAAATCCCCGACTAGTTCAAGAATACGGAATGGGCCAACAAATCTTGGTGCCAACTTGCCTTTCCTGCCAAATCGTATTACGCTCTTCAACGGAGATATCTTGACAAACACCAAGTCACCAACGGAGAATTTTAGGTCTCTTCTCCTCTTATCAGCATAACTCTTCTGCCTATCTTGGGCAGCCTTCATTCGTTGTTGAATGATCTTGATCTTATCTGAAGTTTCCCTCACCACATCTGGTCCAAGCATAAACTTCTCGCCAGTCTCTATCCAACATGATGGTGAGTTGCACGGTCTTCCGTACAAAGCTTCAAACGGAGCCATACCGATACTGGATTGGTAGCTATTATTATATGCAAACTCTACTAGATGCAAATGGTCATCCCATGATCCACCAAAATCCAATATACACGCTCTCAAGAGATCTTCCAAAATACGATTCACCCTCTCCGTCTGACCGTCGGTCTGAGGATGATATGCGGTACTGAGATGTAACTCTGACCCTAGAGCCTCTTGTAAGCTCTTCCAAAACCCACTAGGCTTCTTTTGCTCGGCTTTAACTAGCTGCCAATTCATGCACTTGGATATAAACTTCCCAACGTCTCTTTTCATCCCCCTTAGGAATGACTAACACTGGTGCGCTTGTCAACTTGTCCTTTAGACTCTTGAATGCATTCTCGCGCCTTTCATCCCAGACAAAAGCTTGATTCTTCTTGGTCAACTGGGTCAATGGTGCTGCTATCTTAGAGAAACCTTGGATAAACTTACGATAATATCCAGCTAACCCCAAGAAACTTCTTACATCTGTTGCATTCTTGGGCGTCGGCCAATCTTGTACCGTAGCCACCTTCGCCGGGTTCACGGCAATACCATTCTCTGATACAACATGGCCCAAGAACCTCACTTCCCTCTTCCAGAAGTGACACTTAGAAAACTTTGCTTTCAATTGGTGTTTTCTCAACACCTCCATCACTACTCTTAAATGTTCCTTGTGTTCTTCCTCTGTCCTCGAATAGACCAAAATATCATTAACGAACACAAGGACAAACTTATTCAACTGATCTCTGAATACCCTATTCATAAGATCCACAAAATATGCTGGGGCATTGGTCAGCCCGAATGGCATGACCAACCACTCATAAAACCCAGACGGCGTCCGAAATGCCGTTTTAGCTATACTCTCAGCTTCCACTCTAAGCTGATGAAAACCTGTCGCGAGATCCAACTGAGAAAATACTCTCGCGCCACTCAACTGATCGAACAAATCATCTATCCATGGTAGAGGATACTTGTTCTTCCTCGTCACTTTATTCAACTTGCAGTAGTCTACACACAAACGAAGGGAACCATCCTCCTTGGTAGCAAACACAACTGGTGCTCCCCATTCTGAAACACTCCTTCTGATAAATCCCTTCTTCAAAAGATCGCTGACTTGCACCTCAAGCTCTCGCTGCTCTCTTGGTGCCATACGACGAAGTGGCATCACTATAGGCCTGACATCTTTTACTAAATCAATACGGAACTCAATCTCTCGGTGTGGTGGAAGCCCGGTCACTTCCTTGAAAACATCCGGATACTGGCCAACCACGGGCAAACCTGACAACTCACTATGCGGAATGTCGAGAGAGTTTAGAAAACTAGCCAATACCCCATTACTGGGTAGACCACCAAACACTATCCTCCGCCCATCATCCGCTCTAGCTATCACTAAAAAGCCCTCACAGTCTACCACCACCCCGTATCTTTGGAGCCAATCTACTCCCAAAATAATGCCAAACCCAGTAAAGCCCAAAACAAAGCAATCACAAACAAACATGCATCCATGACTCGATAGGACCACATTACGACAAATCATGCTAAGGCTAGTCGAACCACCAATCGGGTTCGTCACTACTAAAGGTCTATCGACAATCTCGGGCTCCAATCCCAACCTATCTACCAGGTCACTAGATATGAAAGAACTGGAAGCTCCGGTATCAAATAAAACTCTAACAGGAACATCATAAACAGAAAGCATACCTTGTATGACGACATTCTTTCCCTTCTCCGCCGCTATTGGGGCATTCGACGAAGAAGGAATAGCATTAAGGGCGTAGGCTTTCACTATTTGCTTTTCTTTAGGGGGTTGCGGACACTTGTCCTTGTGATGTCCCATTTGGCCACAGTTGAAGCACTTCCTATCCGCTGGCTTGGCCCGACAATTACTAGCATAATGGCCCTTCTAACCACAGCTGAAGCACTCCACATCTTGCTTATTATTTTTCTTCTGGCCGTCCTTAGTCTGACTCTGCTTTCTCTTATTCTGGGAACCACCCTTGCCTTCAACACTTGCTTGTGGCTTTGGCTCATCTGCGGATGCAACCTCAGTCTTCGGCTTAGGGTAGAGACTTTCTGATCTTAATGCTTTCCCCACAATCGATTCAAACGTCTCATCGATGTGGTTAATAAGTCTTTCCCCCAAGTACTGATCCAAACCAGTTATGAATTTCTCATTCTTTTTCTCGGCAGTATCAATAAGAGATAACCCATATTTTGACAAAGTGTCAAATTCAGCAATGTACTCCGAGACAGCTCTGCCATTCTGCTTGAGCTCCAAGAATTTCTTAAACAGCACTGACTTCTGAGAAGCTGGAATGAACTTCTCGCTAAAGCGAGCTTTAAACTGCTCCCAAGTAATCTGATCTTCGGGAGTAGCTGCCTTTATAGCATTCGACCAATTCATTGCCCGCCCTTGCAGCTGACGGGACGCTAGCTTTCTCTTCATTGCATCCTCGATACCCAAATCCTCGAAGATACATTTGCAACTATCCAACCAATCCTGAACATCCATAGCGGACTCCGTTCCGTGGAACGGCTTCCCACCAAGGCTAGTATAATCCTTATTCAGCTTGGCGAAGTCGACTCTTGGCGCCTGCACTATTGGACCACCACCATTTCCACCATTGGGAGCTGCCCTCTGTACATCTCTAAGCATCTCTCTCATGAGGTCAGTAAACATCGTCCTCATGTCAGCAGCATTCCCATTATTGGCTCCCCTACCAGCACCTCTAGTATATCGGCTCATCGTCAATCTGAAAAAGGAAACGATTAACGACTCCATAGTGGTGCTAGTGCAGTACGACTTCATCCTTATACTACTAATAGTATATATATATATAGCTTTTAAAAACCAAAGTAATCACAAATACGCTCTCTCGTATACGTATAATATCTCTCCCTGATAACTTCCCTAGGTTAACCACGCAACCTAGAGCTCTGATACCAAGTGTGACGGCCCGCCCCGTACCAACCGACATTTACTCCAAAAGTGCGTTGTACACATGTCCAGTTAGCACGGAACGGTCGCCAAAGAAGGGAAAGAAGGGAATGAACTAATCAAGGAACCTGTAGAATGTCTCACAGCGCATGGAATAAATATAATAATAACATACTTGACATAAAACAGGTGAGACAGTTCATAAGCTGATAACTAAAATCAACATCAACATCAGAGCAGCGGAAATCCAAATACAGCTTATTACAACTTTTCAAATTTACTGTCTCTAACAAAAGAAAGCTAAAGTAGAAAATGCACCACCAATGCCCAAGCAGTGATCTTCAACAACACAGGGAGAATACTATATATATATTACGTGGAAGCCTCCTGCTCGTCTCCGGATCATCTACTCGTGCATCACCAGCTAACCTGTCTCTAGTCTGCTCGTGTGGGCACCCAGAGTAATAAGAGGAGACATAAAACTCTGGGTCAAACATAAAGCCTGGTATGAGCGATAAGCATCTAAACAGAATAATAACAGGTATACTAAACCATACCTGAACCTGGACCTGCAACCAAAGAGTTAGTACCACATACCGTACAATACTCTAAGGTGCCATAATAAATAGTGTAAGAATACGGGGTGGGGTGTGCATGTCATAATGATAGCAAACAAATCAACCATAGCAACCATCCTCACATCTCTCACTCGGTGCGTAAAGCATACGATATCTACCACTTTGGAACACTAGACAAATTGAGGTAACGAAGAATCCCGACTTGTAGAAACCCTGCTGTGACCAAGCTAAACACATGGAGTCATGACCAAACTTTTCAATGATCCACCACATTGGTCGTAGCCCTTGGTCCTACCAATGCCATAATGGCCCTGAATCCGCCTTCGTCCCTCCTACCATAGTGGTCCAAAGCTATAGACATCGATAACCCCTTAACACGCGTCCCGCAGCAAAGCCCAATCATGAAGCGAACTCGTTGATTCCCATCTGGATCTTGAGCTCTAGCTTCTCATTTGGACTTCCTTTGCATCTCGGGTTTGGTCGAATTGGAGTGGGTCTTCAGAAGAGTTGTCGTGCAGTAGCAGCCCTAGGATTCGGTTCGGTTCGGTAGTCATTACCCTCGTCGGTTCGGGTCGGTCCTCCTTCCTTGTCATCTTTCCATTCGGGTCGGGTACCTCACTTCGGGTCGGGTCGGTGTCCTCCTCCGGGTTGGGTCAGGTTGCTGTCTTCCTTCCAGTTCATGCTCCTTCTCCGATCAGCTCCCTCGTTTTCCATCTACTCTGATCCGATCCGATCCCTTCGCCTTACTCCAGTCGAAGCCTTCTATTCTTAAGTCGATCCGATCTGGCCTCCATTATTCTTCCGATCCGATCCGCTCTCTCCTACTCCGATCCGATCCTGCTCCATAGTTCCGATCCGATCCGCTTTCTCCAACTCCGATTTTAAGCAGTGGCCTTCCTTGCCAAATTTCTTTTGTGCCAGGTTCCAGTTCGGGTCGGGTTCCTTGCCCAGGTCTCCTATCCGATCCGAGCCCATATCCGATCCGATCCGAAACCCTACACAACTTTCTACAACTTTTCCAGCAACTTGTTTACGCCATTCGACGACGTTTTCGACAAATCTAACTATTCTAATCAATCACAAATCATGTCAAATAGTCATAAAAACATAGCAAACTAACCACAAACACCACAACAATGAATTTACATGTCAAAATGGATCAAATGTGCCCAAAACCCCTTATTTTCCCATAACCTCTCTTAATCATGTTTAAGCACATACTTAGTAAAACTTAATCAAATCGTCTAAATTTTCTATCAGAGGCATGAAATATTATTTAAGAATTTCTAAACATTTTTCTAGAATTTATTAGTGTATAAATTCGCTAATCTTCACTAATCACCCTTAATTAACTGTAATTAGTATCAAAACGATGCTACCACTCACCTTGGCCACAAAATAAAACACCAAATTTGAAATACTCTCTGTTTGGGTCGAATTCCTATGTATAGCAGCAACTCCAACCTTGCTCTGTTGCTATTTGGCCTTGTTTTGATGTAGTTTAGGCTTAATCTTCACTAAAAATGTGTTTTGGAGTGGTTTTAGAGGATGGAAGCCATTACTAAGGTCTCAAGAAGGTTTGTGGCGGCTCAAAACTGAAATGAAAGTGATTTCCTAACCCTAATCAGTCCTCCTATACCTCTAAACCCGAAATTTCCCTCTGGGCCTAGCTGCTAATCACCCGGTTAAGCCCAATTAAGCCCAATTAAGCTGTTTTTCACCATCTGAAACTTGTTTCAGCCATATCTCCCAAACGGTGAGTCCGTTTGGCTAATGTGACCACTCTACGGAAAGAGAAACCATCATCCGGAGCTAATGGAAGTGGTTTCAGGTCAAAATTCCTTTCTAATCCGAAGTTATGGCCAAAACAGTGCCAACTAAGGGTAAAATGGTCATTTAAAAATCGGGAAAAATCATGAACATGGGAAATGACCCCAGTAGTCGTCTCCCAAAGTTACATGACCATACGACTTCATATATGAAAGAAATGAATATCTTACGATCCTATGATGCGTAGAATATGGGTCGTTACACTGAACTTTGAAAGGTGAATTGGATTTGTAAATGGATACTCGAAATCAAATATAGAACTTAAATTTGAATTTTGGATTCAAATTAGTTAATAAGCAAGTTAAAATATATTTGAACATGTCATGTTCAAATATAAAAGTGAAATAGACTAAAGAGTTAATTAACAAATTAATTAACGAATTGAGTTAAAATGATCAGGTATAGTTAAAATAGATTGGGCAGGTATAAATATACATGAGATAGGTATGGGAAAGATATGAAGGTATATAAATAGAATGCTCGACGAAAGGTATGTATTTAATTCATATATGAGATTTTATGCGTAGTATCGGTTAGCCGCTTGGTTTTTTCTTTTTCTTTCTTTTGGATTGGTGAGGGCCATGGGAGGCTATTTGAAATATCCCGATGCTGCTGGTACAAAGGAGGTTATGGCGAATTTTTCCGGGAATTTAAGGAGTTAGAATATTTTTAAGATAATTTGATAGTTAGAAATCAACGTATCGATATATATAGAAGTCGATAAGGAAACGAACGTAGAAATAGAATAGTAAAATCAAAAAGGAAGACTAAGAATAAAATCTAGTAAGAATAGAAAGAGGAAGCGTATACGTGTTTAAAAGTGAATAAGTAGTTGTATGGTATTGATTATTCGAGTAAGTAGTCATATCTGTTTTGATGTTACAAATGTTATTCAGTCAAGGTCTGAGAGGTAGTTATACTCCAATTTAATTGATTTCATTATTAACAAATAAATAGTAAGATTTCAGGCTCGAAGATCAATGTTGAATAAGAGTTAGTTGAATATAGTATTTGGGTTGTCGTAACGATGTTTTACACAACATCCGTTTTAACCCAAATAAGTGTAAGCTTGGAAATATAATAAAGAATATTTCCTAAGTATAGAAATAAACGAGATGGGAAAAGAGATAAGTAATTGGAATATCTTCCAATTATAAATAGCATATATTTTCTAAAGTTTAGAAAATAAAGGAAGGCGATATTCGGAAATGTTTTCCAAATAACATAAAAGGCCAATATGGTTATTGAAAATATTTGGTTACAAATATTGATAAAGAAATAGAGAAGTGATTTAACTAATGAAATATTAATTAAGGGCTCAGTGACATGTTCAAAAGGAAAATTTGATTTTTGAAAAGAGTAAACTGTTTAAAAACTCCAAGGGAAAGACTGTTTGAATTAAAAACCAACAGAAATTTGTGAAAGAAAAATTGAATTAAAGTAAAGCCAGTAAAGTGGTAACTGAGGTTGAATTAGAATGATATCAAGACAAATTGGATTGTGAGATTCAAATTTGAAGTGTAATGGATTAATCAAGTTAAGAGTTGGGAATCGAGAAGAAACTCGAGTTAAAATGATATTTGGCTCGGATATAAGCGAACGGTGGTGTTGTGGATAAAAGCAGATTGGAATTTGATTGGGATAATACTAGTATATGCTAAATTGACAGCAGGTGAAAGTGATAGAGTTGATATGCCCGACAAAAAGGTACAAGTTTATATTCAATATAAGCATGAGATTTATGAGCCAAATTGGCAAGCCGTTTGGCTGTTTGATTTTCTTTTGGGATGGAGATGGCCCAAAGAGGCTAGTTGGAGTTTGACCTATTGACCAGTACAAAGGAGGTGCTGGCGAAATTTTTCGAAAAGTTAAGGAGTTAGAAAATTTTCAGGATTTTTGGAAATTTTCGTTGATAAGAATTAATTAATAATTTAATTGAAATTAAATTGGTTCAGTGGAAACTGAAGTTAAAAAGTGAACAAATATGTTCTAACCAGTCGATAGGGTCATCCTCTACCGTTTAGCAATTTCGAGGACGAAATTATTTTAAGTGGGGAAGATTGTAATGACCCGCATTGGCAGAGGTATTATAATTAATTTATTTAATTATATAATTGGTGGTATAGTGAATTAAATGGTCGTGGAATTAAATAATGGTGAATATTTAATTAAAATAATAAATTAAATAATATATTTAATTCTGAAATAATCAGAATTGGCTGAAATGGTGATATGGCGTGAACTAGATCATTTGTGATATTTAATTCAGCTTGGAATTGAATTTGAATAACGAATATATTATATAAACGACAGTTTGAACTTCAACTGAATGTACAGGATTCGTTTTAAGCCGGATTTCTATGAAACAAGAAACGTGTGGAGCTGGTGGAGTATATCTTTCTAGTGGAAGAGGAAAATCGGGATTTCGTCGTGTAGATTTTGATGTACGTCCAAATCAAATTTCAGTAAAGTCGCTGTGGAATTCCTTTATAATTTATAAAGGGATTATTTATATTTTAACAAAGGAAATTCATTTTAAATCGAACATCGATTTAATCGGGATGTGAAGTGTCGAGTTATAAATCCTAGTGGAGCTGTATGATATTCTGTTGTGAATATATACGATAATATTAATTTATTAATATTTTATTTAATTATATTTAAATATATTTGTATATTTAAATGGGTCATCTAGAGCTTTAAAAATAGCCACTTTTGCAAACAAAGTTGGAATTCGACGAAACTACTTTTTTTGGATCCGCAATGTCAAATAGTTGTTAGATTTCCAGTTTCGTGATTTTTAGAGTCACTGTGTGGCCGTACGGATTTTTAGAGTGGAAAACAATCGATATTTTGACGGTTAAAAATACACTGTGTGAGCATACGAAGTCGGAATTCGACGAAACTAGTTTTGTTGGGACCGTAATGACGAACTCTAGCTACATGTCAATTTTCATGATTTTTAGGTATCGTGTGTGATCACACGGATTTTTAGAAAATGGAAATGAATATAAAATGATAAAAAATAAAATATCTAAAAATATATAAAATATGTCAATCCTCCTATAAATACCCCAGCTAAAATTCTAAACCTAATTTACTCCATTCCACAGTCAACAAACTTTCCGCCGTCGTTCATTTTATTTTCCACCATAAATTCTTGGAAAAGATAATTCAAATAAACACATATAAAATCCTTTAAATCCTAATACATGTAAATTAGGAACCCTTGTAACCTGCTCTTCAATCCTATATGCATTTGCTGAGTTCAGTGCTAATTTGCGTTCGCTGGAAATGAGGAGCGCAGGTTAGGGGTAGCGATTTCGGGGATTTGAAGCAGTAATACTCGAGTTGGAGTATGGATTGATGGTCGTGAAGGAGTTTGGCATCATTTGTGAGTTTCGAGTGGGAATTGGGGTCAAAACTGTTCGCTGTTCACTGTAGGGGTTGCGTTCAGGCTTGATGGAGGATTTTAAGTGCAGCCGGCAAGTTGAACTTCGAGGGTATGGGGTGGAAGAGGATCAAACGAGAAGAATTCTCGTGATTTCCTTTTGATTTTTCGGTGGAGTGATTGACGTGGGATGTTGGAAAAGGAAATCGGTCAATGGGTTGGTGTACAGGGAGGACCCGCGTTGCTTAAAGGAGGAAGAAGGGTGAGATACGGGCCAGTTATTTGTAAGATGCTGATGGGCCGATTAAAAGGGTAAAAGCCCAACTGATAATTTAATAAAGTTTTATTTAATTTAAAATAGTATAATCTTATAAATTGAATATCTTAGTCATACAATGTCGGAATCACAAACCGTAAGTTGTGTTTGGATCGTATGGAGGGGAGCGACACAATGAGACTGACTGGGAGTGAATCTGAGCTCGTTACAATTTATTGCAAAATAAATTGTCCGTCTGAACCAAATCGAGCGACAATTATCGTTATCTAACGATGATTGTCCAATGTGAGTAAATCTCACTAATTCTGAACAGTTTATAATTTCAAGTTGTATTTTTAGAACTGTTAAATATTGGCTGATTGACTGTGTGTTGACTGTTTGATTGAACTGCTAGTCAGTTAGTGAATTTCTATATTGATTCTGTAGCAGAATATATCATATGAAACTAGAAGTGATGTTGATTTTATTGTGTAACATCTGTGGATGCAGGGAGACAGGTTGGAGGAATCCGACTGGATTCCTCAACATTTATTTTATTGTTTTTCATATATTGTGATATATGATGCATTATATAATCTGTTATGGATTATGTGTGTTGAAATGATATTGATCATTGTTATTCGATATTTTTAATATCAGAAAAGACCCTGGGATGTGAAAAGAATTATTTCAATGTATATTGAAATAAAGGGATTTTATAAAATCAATAGATTTTATAGAAGGAAATATTTCGAAAGTAAATAAAAGGGGAAATGTTTATAAAACGAACAGAGTTTTATAAAAGGGAAAAATGTTGATAAAACGAATAGAATAGAAAAAAGGAAATAACTAGAGTAGAATAAATAAAGATATACAAGGAAATATTTGTAAACCATTTACAAATAGGATTGAAAAGGAAATAGTGTAAAACCATTAGCAAATAGATTAGAACGAGGATGGTTTGTAAACCATTATCAATCAGAAAGAGAAATGGTTGTAAACCATTTACAAATGAGATTGAATAGGGGATATTTGTAAAACCATTTACGAATAGAATTAAAAAAGGGAAATCATTTGTAAAGTGAAAAACCGTTACTAAAAGTGAATCTTTATAAATGAATAGTTAATCGAGTTAAAAGGAGTTAATCGATGTTAGTTTAATCGAAAGGAGTTAATCGATGTTAGTTTAATCGATTAGAGTTAAAGCAAATGAGTTAATGGAATATAGTTTATTCGAATAGAATAAAGGAGTTAATCGAATATAGTTTATTCAAATAGAATAAATGAGTTAATCGAATATAGTTTATTCGAATAGAATAAAGGAGTTAATCGAATATAGTTTATTCGAATAGAGTAAAACGAGTTAATCGATGTTAGTTTAATCGAAAGGAGTTAATCAATGTTAGTTTAATTGATTAGAGTTAAAGCAAATGAGTTAATCAAATATAGTTTATTCGAATAGAATAAAGGAGTTAATCGAATATAGTTTTTCAAATAGAATAAATGAGTTAATCGAATATAGTTTATTCGAATAGAATAAAGGAGTTAATCGAATATAGTTTATTCGAATAGAGTAAAAGGAGTTAATCGATGTTAGTTTAATCAAAAGGAGTTAATCGATGTTAGTTTAATCGATTAGAGTTAAAGCAAATGAGTTAATCGAATATAGTTTATTTGAATAGAATAAAGGAGTTAATCGAATATAGTTTATTCAAATAGAATAAAGGATTTAAACGAATATAGTTTATTCAAATAGAATAAAGGAGTTAATCGAATATAGTTTATTCGAATAGAGTAAAATGAGTTAATCGAATATAGTTTATTCGAATAGAGTAAAAGGAGTTAATCGTGTATATATAGTTTATTCAAATAGAATTAAAAGAGTTATCAAATATAGTTTATTCGATAGGAGTTAAGTGAATAGAGTTAAAGTTAAATCAAAAGAGTTAAGTGAATAGAATAAATTGAATAGAGTTATCGATTATACCTTATCGAAGAAAAGAATTATCGAATAGAAAAGATTTGAAAGAGAGTTACGTTAGGAAGTTTGTTAAAGAATTAGAAGGGTGAACTTTGTCTATTTCAAGGTTAGAAACGTTGTTCAGTTAAGGTCTGAGAGGTAGTATTACCCCAACTTGATTGACTTCATTTTTAACTAAGGAATGGTTAAGGTACGATATAAAGGATGGTTAAGTGAATTTAGTAATTAAAGGAAATGGTTTGAGTTGGCATCGCGATGGTTTGTTTAAACATCTGTCTAAGTCCAATGAAGAAGCTTTGGAAATGTTTTCCAAAGAAGAGACCAGAAATGTTTTCTAATAAAGAAAACAAGAAATGGAAATATTTTCCATTGTTAATAACGTATATTTTCCAAATTTAGAAAATAAGAAATATTGAATATAGGGAAACAGGAGATAAGTAAATTAACGAAATAAAGAGATAAATGTTGAATGATGTTTGATCGATATAAATTTCCATTTGGAAATAATATCGTTGTTTGCACACCTGTTTTTCTTCGATAGTTAAATCACAGACTATCGAAGTTTTGACCATATTAACGTTGTTAATATGGAGAGACCGGTTGGATTATTATCCAAGAACCACTCTGTATTGGCATAAGCGTTGCGAATCATATATGCCAAAGGAAATTGAAGACGGAGTTATGCAAGGGCTATCCTGTTTACAGAATAGTACCTTCGGTTCATCCTGTTCCTGGATGACTTGTATGGACGGATGTCTGACAGAGTATTTCCAGACGATCACGTATATTGATTCCTCCAACCGTACTAAGAGTGGAAGCGGAGAAGGAAACTTCTTTTAGCTAATACATAATGTATGGTTGAGGACGTCAATCGATGATTTGATGGATTTGTCGATGTGGCATTCAAAGGGAATCTGGTGTGATGATAAAGTGTAGCTTCTAGCCTCACATCCGGTCAATGACATAAATCGGGCAGGCAAAATGGCTAAGTCGGTCGCACCGAAGTAGGGCGTGTAATCACCTGATCTAGAGTTTCATTTACTTCTAAAAATCTATTGTTGATGTTGTCCCATTCGGGAAACGGTTGCTGATCCCAACCGTTGGTGATATACATTCGATACACTCAAGCGAAATGAGTGGTCGGTCATGTGTGGCCGGGTTGCAAGATGTTCTTGTTGAACCCAGTGTACTCCTTTCTAGAGGTACACTAGCGAAAGGTAGTTCCATACCTTGTCATAGTTGGAAATCCATTACCCAATACGAGCTTGCGGTTTTGATTGTATACTATATATGTAGAACGTGAGATGAAAGCGTTTCTGCTAGATGATTATTATATTGTGGTTGATAAACATTATTATAATATCAAATGGTTTTTGATATAAAGATAATTTGGATTCTCATAAGGGAAAAACCTGTTTCGTTATACGGCATGGTCTTATGAGATATCGTTTACCTGCTTGAACTGTTTTAAGCTGTTTACTCATACCAGTCCCATGACTGACCCGGAGTTTATTTGTTTGTTTCCCTAAACTCTTGGGTGCCTAAATTTGTACGGGCAGTCAAGTAGTCGGGATTTACAGATATACTGGAAGAGCTTGGAGCAGGAGGCTTCAGGATCATATTGCTATAGTGTATTTCCACTATGTTGTAAGTGTTGTACTTTGAAATGATATGCATATTCAATTACAGATGTATATTTCAAAGTTATGTTACATATATTATATGTTATTCGTTCCGCTGTGAGGTTCGTGTTACTCTGATGTTGTTTTCTGATTCTTCTTCTATTCTAAGTTTATATCTTATCTATCCTCACCCTCTGTTTTCTTTCTATTAATTTCCTGATTTTCAGTTTAATTTGGGGTTGGACTTGTGTTTTTGGTCAGCTCAAATTGGACCGGAATAAATGGGTCATTACACCTAGGCACCTATGTTGCAGATCTATATCTCTTATCTTCAAACGTTGAATCAGAATCCATAAGAACTAACATGATAAATCTCTGAAAAGGTTTGGGGAGAAAAGAGAATGGCAAAGCCTAGGCACCACCTCAGAAAATATGAGATTAAAGCAAGGACCTGCTAGCCTATTTATAGGCGTACTAGAAGAGTTTGATCCATTGGATTTAATTCAATAAAATCCAAACCGGACAAAACAAAGTTTCCACATCACTTAAAAGATCTAGACCGAGTTGCGTTGGGCCCTGTGTTGACCCACTCTATCAGTGGGTCGACCCATAGGTCGACCCAAGATGTGGGTCGACCCAGGATGTGGGTCGACCCATCTGGGTCCAAGTGGGCATTTGCGAGGTAAACTCTTGTGTTAACGTTTTTAATTAATTAGTTTAATTACTTGCTCATTATACTCCTCTTTGAATCATTTTATTCCTCTTATGTACCACAAGTTTGAATTTTACTTATACGCGTATATATATACATATGGGCTTCCGGTTATTTAATTCATTGATAACTTATGTATACGTGCTCCGTTTTGGTCATGCCATATACCAAAACAAACCAAATAACCACCACGAACAAATTAGTAAATATTTCGAGGTAAAATTCTGAAATTATAATCTTTTATAATTTTAATTTTATTATTATAAAAATACGGGGTGTTACAACGACGTTCACTAATGACTCCTCATGACTTGGAATCAACAACCATAAGAAAGTTCTGGGAGTGGAGTTACCAAATCAAGATTTTGTGCGACTAAAGACAAACGACCAAAAGGATGTTTCAAAAGCGAAGTTCATGCACTTAGTCTCCATATGACTCGAGGTTAACGACTGAAAAGAAGTCACAAGAATAGGATCAACACACTTGAACTTCACACGACTTGAGTTTTTCAAGAATGGAGTTTCGAATAACTTGAATTTAAATGTGAAAACAAGTTAACTTACATAAGTACAATAATGGAAAATGTAAATAATGCTTGAACACTTAAAGCAACATGTGATGTGAGCAACGTAAACTAACTTCCATTGGCAAGTCAAAATGTTTCTCTCTAATGACACGTTGTTCATCAAAACAATATCGTTCCTCCAAAAGCGAGGATCGTACTCGCATATCCTATCGGCCTACTAAACCAAAACCTATCTTAACAATAACTTCGACATTCACCCTTCTTCTTCTTGAATTCGGTCTGAGGAGGCTCATCCTCATCTTTCTTCCAGTTCTTCCTCTCCTCACGCCCTCCAGATCCTTTCCTCTCTTTTGATGGAGCTGGTGAGGGGCAAGGCCTTAGCTCGAAGCTATCGGTGAGAGTCGTGGAAGTGTTCGCACATTCTTTTCCTTATTGGATTCTCCCAATATTTCTGTGATTTCTGCACCGGGGATGACTATGATCTTTAAGGGCCTGGACTGAGACTTAATGGGAAACGCTAGCACCATGGCTTTGTCTGCCTCCTTCTTAGATTCTTTCTTGGCTTTCGTAGCCTGCCAGCCAGCCTTTTTCTTAGCCTCTTTCTCGTCCTTCTTTCGAGCTTCTTGATCAGCCTTCAGCGTCGCCTCCCCCTCGGCCTTCACCCGTGCGAATTCCTCCTACGCTCTCTTTCGGGTGGCCTCCTCCTCGGTTTTCTTCTAGGCCTCTTCCTTAACTTTGACCCAAGCCTCTGCTTTGGTCTTCTCACTATCCTCTTCGTGAGCCTTGAGTAATGCTTCCTCATCGTCCTTTCTCTTCACCTTCACTTCCTTAGACTTCATCAGCATTTGGATCCGTGTTTGTTTGACTAGCTCGTGCATATAGTTTTGTGAATATTCAATAACTAGCTGGTTGAATCTACAATTCAGCTAGTTGTTTGCATATGTTTCTTTTGCATCTGAAAAACATTGTATTTATAAGTATTGTAACATACCGATTTTTCTATGTCATTTATGCTGACATTTAACCACACATGTCCAACTCAAAAGACACAGGATAGCGCATAGTTAGGGGAAAGAAAATAGAGGGTGAAAAGAAGAGGTATATTTGTAAAAACCAACGTATATGATTCTAGGAAATACTCTATCACACATTTTTCCAAACAAGTTCATTTTGAGACTTAACGAAACCGAAGATACCTTATAACAAAGAGGTATACTTCTATAAGTTTAATCCTGGTAGTTAATCAAAGACGTTATGTATCGACCCAGATTTTTCTCAGAATATTTAAATTTATTTTAAAATTATATTTGAAATATTAATGGATTATTAATATATATTTCGTTATTCAAATGGCGACTGAACGTTTATATTTATATTTATATTAAAACAAGCTCGTAAAGTCGCGGTAGTTCGTAATATTGGGTTTTGAACTTCAATTGAATATACATAATCCATTTTAAGTCATAATTCTATGAAGTAAGAATCGTCAAAATCTATTTGATTATAATTTTCTAATGGAAGTGAAATATCGAGATTTTGTCTTATAAATTGTGAGTTATGTCCAAATCAAATTTTAAAATAGTCGTTATAGAATTCGTTAATAAACGGTAATGTTTATTTAATAAAATCAAATGGAATTTTTAATATTTGAATATCATTTAACCTGAAATGTTTAAACGATGAAGTATAACGTTATATTGTTAGGATTTAATGTGATATATATATATATATATATGGACGTAAATAAATAATAGTAATTTATTTATTATGAAATTAATTATTTTGAAATTTAATTAATTATAGCAATACTATATAAGCCTAAGAAATAACTATTTTCAAACAATCTCTGTTTTCAACGAAACAAATTTCATTGAGACCACAATGTCAAGACGTAGCAGTATATTTCTTTTCGTTAAATTTGAAGTTGGTATGCGGCGGTGCATATATTTTACGGAAGCGTAGATAACGGTAGATTTATTTATCGTGTGCAAATCTAAAAAATAATATATACTTGACTTAAGGCATAAGAAACTTAGAAAATGAGCCTACCCTATTTGTTCATGTACCCGATACAATTTTCTTTCACCTAATCATGTTACAACTGCATTGTACCATAAAATTAGCTACTGCTCAAATTATACTGAAAACACCCTGCCACCCTATACTCTGTGCAAATTAATTTCTTATACCCTGTACATCAAACCCCTTAAATCAAAACGCATAGTACGTATGCTATTTTTCTTCTACTCTAAAAATAGCTACTCTAACCCACAAATTGATGGAAACCACACATCCCACATGTATTGCCACTGCATCCCCGCGCCTTGTTTCTTCTTTCAAATCGATCTGTGCCTACAGTACAGTGACTCGCATAGCTGCAAACCTACCCAAGATATGAAAATACACTACTTTTTCCCTTCTTTCCAAAAGTAAGCCAACCCGTTTTCTTTAACAGGATTTCTTTAATGTGCCTTCACCACAAAGTAATTGTTCTGTTCATCTGCCGAAAAGTAACGAAATGAAAACTCAACTGTGATGATACCAAAACTGCAACCCTATTCCCTCAGCACCCATGGCTACCGCATATAGGGAAATATGTTGTTCTTGTCCTTTTTCGTGTGCCTATAAATACAGCGCCCCTCATTTTTCCTGTAACAAAAAAGAAATATACTGCTGCCATGATAAGTATAACTGCAAGCATTAAAATGAAAACAAATCATACGAGTGATTAAAAATCAAGACACGCTCATCTTGAATAGCAGTGTCAGTTTTCCTTCCGTTGCGTACAAATTCGAAGGAACCGACCGTGTTTTCCATCGCATCTTTTTACGTTAGTGAAGGGGAAAATTTGATGAAACTTGAAGGATGAAATGGTACAACGTTGTGTGGATATTTGTTTGGAAATAGTGAGTGGAAATGGAACTCCACCGCAACACTCAGGGGGAATCCGCGTTAATAACGGTCGTGGTTTACTGTAGATGGCCGGGGAGGGCAGCATGGTGTGTTTTCATGGAGAGGTTGAGGTTGTGTTTAGGAATGTTAGCGAGGATGTACTTGGGAGGAGAGGAGGACTGGTGATTTTATTTATAAAAGTGATGGAGGAACGAGACCATAGAATTCACGAAGTGAAGATGGAGTTGAGCTGTAGTTCACTGGGAATGACACAGTGGAAGGGAAAATGCAGAGGGTTGTTAACATGGAAGACAACAAAAATGAAAAGTGGGATTAAAAAAATCGGAATAGCAGGTGTGCGAAAGCAAGGAGCAATTCACAGTGGAAAGATTGGCATAAGGAAGAACAACGCAGGTTTCAGTGTGTAAGTGGGCTTTGAGGGTAATGGGTTTCAGCGTGTAAAAAAGAAGGGAAGAACGTAATAAAAGGAATGGGAACATCATGGGACGGTTGGATTAATGCAAATAGGTGGGAAAAATGATGCAGCGGGTATGTGAAATAGAGAGAAGGGAGACGTGGGCAAGGCTGATGGGCTTGGGCCATTGAACAGTAAACAGAAAAAAGTCAGGTTTGACTTATGAAAGAATTTGAGGAGGGTTTGGTGAGTCTTGAGTGAAGACACAAGGGATGGTAGTTTTAGAAAAAGGGGCCAGGATTGTCTCACATCGACAAGGAATTGTTTGGACCGGGAAAATGATGAACTGCGCGCGACCAATTCCATTTGAACCGTATGTGTAGCTGCTACGAGATGGAGCTGGTCTGATCAAGATTTGAAGCAACCGAGATTTTTAATTAAATTAAAGATCAGTTTAATTTAATTAAAAAAATAAGTGTTATAACAACGAACGATAATCAAGGTGAGTTAAACTCACTCAGTTTCTTCCACTTATAATTTTTATAAGTCGGGTTTATTATTTATATGCCATAGTTGCTAATTATTGGTTGATTTAATGATTGTTTGGACGTTTGTTAAATATTTTTACCGATTATTTAAATTAAATGTTTGTTTAATTTAAATGAAATGACATCGTTATTTTTAACGATGATTTCCAAACAAGGAAACTTACCTTGTTGGTTACGTTTATAATCATATAAACGCGTTTAAATTTGATTTGTAACGAACCAGGATTTTTGACCCAGAAATCAACATAAAACCATGTCAATTATTTAAGCATCAAACATTCTAGATCATTAATAGAAGAAAATAGAGGGTAAGAATAGATAAGATAGAAAATTAGAATAAAAGAAGAAGAACATAACAACAGAATCAGAGTAACACGAATCTCACACGGAACGAATGAAATATAGTATACAACATAACTTTGAAATACAAATCTGTCATTTATATATACATATCATCAATTAGAGTATAACACTTACATCACATCAAAAATAAACAATAGCTATAAAAATGCTGCGGAAGCCTCTAACTTTAGCTCGTTCTAGTGTATCTGCAAATCTCGACTACTTGACTGCCCGTACAAAATTGAGCACCCAACAGTTTAGGGAAAACAAAACAAAATAAACTCTGGGCCAGTCATGTGACTGGTGTGAGTAAACTCCAACCATTTGTTTAACTTTTAAAATCCTTTTAAAAGAAAGAATAATCGTAAGATCGACCCACACATGTACACGGATGGTTTTTACCTTAAGATAACCCAAAACATTCTTTTATAATCCATACTCTTATGATACTATAATAATGTCTAAATCAAATAAATAGCAATCTAGTAGAACGCTTTCATCTCACGCTCTACATATATAATCTACAACCAAAAATCGCGGGCTCTTATTAGATAATGAATTCCCAACTATAACAAGGTATGGAACCACCTTCAGATCAGTGTACTCTAGAAGCGATACACTGGTGTTCAACAAGAACATCTTGTAACTCGGCCACACATGGCCGACCATTCATTTCGCTTGAATGTTCCAAATATATTGTCACCTTACGGTTGGCATACCAACATAACCATTCCTGGGAGATACATAATTGAAAGAAGTAACAAATATGAATATTCTCTAGATGGTGATAATATATCCTAATTGGGTTGCACCCACTTAGCCATGCTGCCTATCCGATTTCTGTCATTTCCTAGTTGATGAGACTTGAGGTCATAACATGTCTTTTAATAGACCACTCCTTCATTTATTTTGAATGTCAAATCGTCATATATGTCAAATTACAAATTGATTTCCCCAAAAATACCACGGGTATAAGCGAAGAGAAACAAATTCCTCCGCCACCAACGTAAATACGTTTGAAACGATCAACTTACGCGATCTACCAGATATACTCTGTCAGACATTCGTCCATTCAAGTTGTCCTGGGACTGGACAACCCGAAGGCACTATTGTGTGAATCCATCTTAGGCAATTTCTACATAGGATTTACTGAACAGCCCTTGAATAACTCCATCTTTGGTTTTCTTCATCATATTTGATTCACAACGCTAATGCCATACAGAGTGGTTTTTAGATAATATATCTGGTCCCGGTCTCTCCATATTGACAACGGAAATTGTAAAAATCTTTGATAGTCAGTGATTTAACTATCAAAGGGAAACAAGTGTACAAATAACGGTCGTATTTCTAAATGGAAATCTTACCAATCAATCATCATTTCAATTCCCAATTTCCCATTTATCGTTTCCATATATTCATAAATTCCTTATTTTCTAAAATTAGAAATATATGTTATCAAATTTGGAAAATGTTCCCATTTCTGAATCACGCATCAATATCTTCCCACCTCTATCAGTCTCTAACTGTAAATTAGTAAGAGAACAACTTCCCAAGTATAAACCCTGAAGGCTGAAACCAACATCAGGTTGATACCCAAAAAGTCATTCAACTCAACTAATTTCCAGTCGGTTTCTAATTTCAGTAATTCCATTTTAATTCCTATTTCAAACCCCAAATTCCTTTATAAATATTTTTATCTGCAAAATATTTATTTAGATCCTTTATTCACATCGAATGTGAATAATGTCTATATATAATCAACAGTTTGATTTCTTATTTTAAAAACAATATCCCAAATCCAATTTCTTTTCATACTTCTATTTATTGAATTTTCATATAAAAAATTATTTTATAATTCTAACACTAAAATCTCATTTAATTCCCTTTCAAAAATGCTAAGTTCAAACCCCCACTAAAAACATCGGTGTTAAAACCGATTTTCACACCTCTATATATATTCAGATTTATATATCCAATTTATCCAATAATAAATATTTTATTTAATTTATAAACATCGTTTATAAATTTATCTTTCCAATTTATATATGTTAAAACATATTTTTATTTAATGTCTACTTTAAATCAATTTCCCATAATTCTTTTATATCTCCCTCATTTCCTTTTATAATTCTATTTATTTACCAAATCATTCTCTTTTGATAATTATATTTATTTTCTAAATAAATATTCCTTTTATAATCCTATTTTATAAATATTTCCTTTTATATAAAATCCATTGATTTTATATATATTTTATTTTTAATATACACTTTGAAAATTTCCTTTATACATTCCAGTATCACTTATGGTATTTAAAATACCAATTAACAGGACCAATGTCATCATAATCAATCACAGATTATATATCACATCATATATCACAATATATGAAAACAAACAGTATTATAAATATTGAGGAATCCAGTTGGATCCGTCCAACTTGTTTCCCTACATCCACCGATGTTAAACAATATAATTAACATTATTGTCGTTTCAACATAAAATATTATGATCAACAGAATCAGTATTTGATTAACGATATATATATGTATGTATATATATATATATATTTGTATATATATCACTAGATATACAATTTCAACAAATTAATTAACAAATCATTCAAACAATCAACACACAACAATCGACCATCATTTATCAGTTCTAAAGATACGTTATAAAAATATAACTGTGTAGAATTAGTTAGTTTTACTCACATTGGACAGTTATTGTCAAATAATGATTAACCATCTTTGATTCAGGCGGACGTTTTATTTATCAATAAATTGTAGCGAGTCCAATTCACTCTGAACCAGTTCCATTGTGTGGCCACTGTCCATACGATCCCAAAGGAACTGACCGTGCGAAATTCTGATAACGTGAGAGTGAATTATTAAGTTAACAAGTTAACGTATTATTTAAATTAAATAAAACTTAAATAATTTATCCATTTTAGGCTTTACCACTTTTCAGAAGCAGATGATTATTCATTTGCTTCTCACATTTCGTGAATAGCTGGGACATTGAGGAAGATCCAAAAAGGCATTTTGGGAATCGATCTGATTCTATCTCTGCATTTGACATCTCATTCAAGAGATAGTGAAAATGTTGCACTATATGGATGCCATTTGGTTGATGGCCCAATATCCAAACTTTAAAACTAAGCACCACACACCCTTGTATCTTCCTCTTCCCTGATGACGGTAAACATATGCCTTCTCCTTTATTTTTTCCATTTCCGAAACTGTACCTTCCTCTATTACCTCGCTTCTACACCCAATTCAAAATTAAAATGTAAAACTACTCCTCAACACTAACCCACACATGCAGCCGCATGTTATCATACACGCAGTAGCTTGGGCTGTTCCTCCCACGTCAGCTAATACCGGCTATACCCGATCCACGTACAAATAAAACCATACATCCTTTCAGTGTATAACTCCTCCATAACCAAAACAAACAGCATGTGCCCTTTTCCACTTTCATACCTAGTCCAGACCGCATGTTACACTTCTTCAAAATGTAATGTTCCCATCCAGATTTATCAGTACCTTCCCTGTAACCTTCATAACCACTCCCGCACTCAAAATCCCACTACAGTTCGCTCTCATACACTAGTCCAGTCGCGGCTCATCTACTTTGAAACTCCTACTCCACTATTTGCCATCACCATTCTTAAAACCAACCTCACTATTTTCAGTTCTCCATGTCATCAACATGCTACTACACATCCATGTACATTTCAATCTCCTTGCATTTTATTCCCACATCCATTCAAACTTCCTCCATTCCCTTATTTCACAGTTTCGCAAAACAAAGTCACCAACACAAGCTGGAGACTGCGGTTCATGTCTTTCTACAGATTTTTAGATAAGGGCTCGGTTTGTTTTGATTTCATTTTGAAGTGGCAAGTTTCCATTAAAACAACGAGTTACTGAAATATGAGTGTGACCTCTGTTTGAGAAGTTTCCAAACTTGCGTTTGGTTTGATGGTGGAGGTTGGATTGCTGAAAATCAAAGGTGGTGTGTACAACGTGTATTTACATAGAAGTGTAAACTTCTCCATTAAGTATTACAAAATATAAAGCCTGTATGTTAGATCACATCCAATAGGGGTAGGCTGTCTTGAGTTCTGTCTTGAGTTAATAGCAATGCAGAAGTAACCTTTGCGACTAAGTAAAAGTATAATATAATAGAAATGCTTAGGCACTAAGGAAAGTTGAACATCAAAACTCATGTTGTGTGAACGCTTTGAATGAATGTACGTATATAGACTAAAGACATTTAGTTGCTAAGGTATGATGCATGCAATATTCAATTCAAAACTCCATCCCTGTACGCATCGCTATGGACAAAAATAAAAATACGGCTATATCGAACAAATGCATCACGACCCCAAAAATATTATAATATAGACAAGTTAGCTTATTCTGTGAAATTCAAAAATGCTGATATAGGGTGTAAAATACTCCAAATAAAAAGATGCTTATTTTCCAGAATAAAAATTATAGTAAAATTCTAAAAATTAAATTATAATTACGCCTCAAATATCTTGTCCAAATTCGAAATAAATAATTTATAATAAATAAATTATCGTTATGGTTTATAACCGATTTTTATAATGACTATACGAAAATTTTATTTGGACAAAACTCTCAATCTACAACATAAAATCTCGATTTTTCACTTCCATTAGAAAAATAAGTTAATTAGATTCCAACATTTCTTGTTTCAAAGAAATCTGATTTATAATGAATCTTGTATATTCATTTGAAGTTCAAATCGTAATATTACGAACTGCCGCGACATTACAAGCCCGATTTTAATTATATTAAAATAAATACGTTCAACTACCGTTTAAATAATATGTTTATTATTAAAATTCAATTCCAAACTGAATTAAATTCCTTATATTAAATAATTTACATAAAATTGTTATTTCCACTATTTTCGACAATTTTAGAAATTAAATATATTATCGCAGTATTTATATTTAAATTAAATATTCAAAATATTTGAGTTTAAACCATTTATATTACCAAACCATTATTTAAATAATTAAATAAATTAATTATTATATCGTTAAAAATACTGGTCGTTACATTCTTCCCCCCTTAAAAGAATTTCGTCCCCGAAATTACTAAGGTAAGAAAAATACCACAAATCTGTATTAACGAAGTTAAAAATCATTTCATTTATCTCTCAACTTCAGTTCTAATTGAACAAATTTAATTTCAATTAAATTATTAATTTATTTCCACTAACCAAAATTTTCAAAAATTTCTGCCACTCCAAATTTCTGAAAAATTTCACCAACATCTCCTTTGCATTGCTCGACCGGTACAACTATAATTCGCCTCTCTGGATTATTCCCAATCCAAAAGAAAATCAAACAGCCCAGCGGCTTGCCAAACAGGGTCATAAATCTCATACCCAATATAAAATATAATCTGGTACCTTTTTGTCGAGCATTCAACTATATCTCTTCCATTTGCTACCACCTTAGCATATGCGAATGTATTCTCAATTGATCTCAACTCAATTCTTATTCAACCAATCATCCTTTTATATCCAAATTGAATTCCATTTCAAATTCAAACTCCATTCTCGGTTTCAAATTCTAACTCAACAATCCAACTCCATACCGGATTATATCTAATCCCATCCAAATACATTTAACTTCGTCAAGTTAAATTCCAACTTATCTATTCACCTTCACCATTTCAATCCATTTTAACTTTTAAATTTCAAATTCCTGGGTTTTATTTCAAATCGGTTTGAAATCATATATAATGACAATTCAAAACGAATTTGAATTTCTAAACAACTTATTTCCTCAAAACCATAAAAACAAAATCTTTAGTAGTAATCCGTCACTTAGAAACTTGAAACTTAGAAACATTTTTGATATTATTTAAAATTAATTATTCTGAAATTAATTGGGTTTGAAGCACTCTTCTAACCTAGTAATTTCGGGGATGAAATTCTTTTAAGGGGGGAATAATGTAACGACCCGGATTTTTCAACTATTTGATTTAAAATATTTAAATCTATTTTAAATAATATAATTAGAATATTAAAGAATTTTAAATATTTAATTCATTAATTAAACGGTGGTTGAACGTTTAAATTCATATTTAATTTAAAACGAACTCAAAACTGCGCGGTAGTTCATTAAATTGAATTTGAACTTCAATTGATTATACAGAATCCACTTAAAGTCGGATTTCTATGAAACAAGAAAACGTTTGAATCTGTTGGACAATAATTTTCTAATGAAAGAGAAAAATCGAGATTTCATCGTATAGATTGTAAGATATGTCTAAATCAAATTTTGAAATAGTCGTTATGGAATCGTTTATAAGCCATAATGGTTTATTAAATATAATTAAATATTGGATTCGAATTCGGACAAGACTTTTAAGACGTAAATATAATTTAATTTTATGAATTTTACTATAATTTTTAATTTGGAAAATAAATAAACTTTTATTTGGAGTATTTTACACCCTATATCAACACTTTTGGAATTTTGTAGAAATAGTTAACTTGTCTATTATATTATATGTTTGTGATCGTGGCACACTGCTATGCGCGACGATATTTTTATTTTTGTCAATAGCGAGTCGTACGCTGACAGAGTTTTATAAAATAGGGTATCCTAACATTGGTTTAAAACAAACACATGTTGTGATTTTATAATGGCAACAAAGCAACAAAACATGCAACTTCCACCTATCTAAATCACACTGTCATTATTTCAATCAAATTAAAATCATATGAACGAGCGTACAAACCTACCCATACCCTTGGTATGCATTTTCAATCTAGGAGCAAGCCTAATCTTAAATCCTATACGCGCTCTGAATGGTGACAAAACGAAACCTTCTACGTGCATTTTCAAGGCCTACACAAATTTTTATCAAATCCTACCCTATAATTGCATGTGATATTATTTAGTACGTGCACAAATCAAACTCCATGCATGTGTAGATTACAGCAAAATCTCAGAGGCTGCTTAAAATATATATATATATATATATATATATATATAACATAAAAATCTCTAACAACCCCACGTTCAGTGAAGTGATAACGTGAAATTTCCGTAGCTTATACTGTTTTTCTCCTACTCTATTTGTATATCATACTTATATAAGTCCCATCAAAATCAAATAGCAATTGCATTATGTACTCAGCTACTCTAAAATATGTGAGCAAACCTATACGTAGACACGCATATGCTACAAACAACTATACTGACTTTCTCCATTACCTAACATGCCTAAAGTGTTATAAACACAGACTTATATATGTACTCCTAAACATATATGTATGCTGAAAGGTACACTGTCTCCTATATATTGATTTAATTGATTTAAATGCATGAAGAACATAGACAATTATATACAGCTAATGCACAGTGACACATAGAAGGACACAACATGCTAACCTACCACCCTTACCGACCTATTCTACCCAATTACTTCCATGATGGCCAAGGCTTGTCACACTATAAATTACAAGCGGTATCTCCCTTTCATTTTCAGTGTACGAACACAGTGAAAATTAATGGCCTATAAAAGAAAATAATAATATGAAGCGTTAATTAAAAACAAAGGAGAGCTTGCGTTCAAAAGCATGTGGGGTAAAACAAAAGAAGAGGGGAGGAGAAAAATAAAACAGTGGGATGGCATGGGGCGTAAGGACAGTGTGATGGCATGGGGCGTGAAGTAGTGAGTTTTAAGTGAGAGGAGGTTTCGAAGTTGTGATATTCTTGTGGATAGAGAAGGAGGCGTGGTCCAGTGGAGAGAGTTCGACCACGTTCTGCCAACGGTGCTCGGGTGGTGCTTTGTCATCCGTAGGGGGCGGCAGCATTTTCGATGGATGGGTTGAGTTTATCAGTACGGGAATGGGGTTGGTAGAGAGTCGGCACATCAGGATGGGGGTCAGTACCTGAAGGAACGGTAGGTTCGGGAACAATGGGATATGGTGCATGCGAGTAGGGAGAGCTAAGGCGAAGTGGTTAAACTCGGTGATGAGTAATTCTTTGGGTTGGTAGAGGAGTGGAAGACTTTACGGAAATATGTACGTGAGAAGAAAGAAGTACATGTTGAAGAAAATTATGTATGGGAGGCCATAACGTGAAGAAGAAGTAAGGGGATTGTGGCGGTGACAATAGAAGGCGTTGGAGTTAGTAGGATAAGGATGGGGTTGAATTCTCTGGGTGCTTGCGTGTTAACTAGGAGAAGTATTTTTAGCAGGCGATGAGTATGTTTGTTTTGATGGAAAATCACACATGGAGTTTTATGCATGGAGTTAATTGTTTGCAGAACGCAGAATGGTTCATGTTCTGGAAAAGAATGGTAGGAGGAGCAGTGATTTCGTCGGGAAGATGGTTGAAAGATGGGCTGGGTGTTATTGTTCATGGGTCGGGCCTTTAAATAAATAATAGTGATTCGTGGGTGTAAGTGTTGGGAAAAGGCATCTGAAAACTAGCAAGTTAAATATTGGGTGTAACACCCCACCTCTGCTAGGGTCACTCACAAAGGGAATGCACTAGTTTTGGTGGAGCATTATCTAAGTAAACATGCACAGATGTCATAAGATAGAACATAAATAAAGCAGCGGTAGAAATTAAAAACCAAATCTCATTACTTTCAAGAAAAGAGTCAAAACCTTATATATCCAAAGTACAAATTGTCATTATTCCATTACATCAAGTTCTAGATAAAGAAGCATAAACTTAAAATGACAAAAGTAAATTATTCCCCAAAAATAGCAGAAGTGCAGCCATAGCATATCTCAAGACCAAACCGTACATGAGCTGACGAAAAGCAAGCTAAATCCAAGCTAAGGGCTAGAGTTTCCTCCCTGAGAACCTGGGGGGGAAAACAAAAGAAAAATGGTCAGTCATAAAGAGTGGTAAGCCATAGCGACTTTCAGTATAAAAACTAGTAAAGTTAACAAGACATGAATAAACGGAGAGTAAACATAAGGATGATGATAAGTCTGTCATGATAACTAAGATAACAAGATAAATCAAGTCTAGCACCGCATATTCAAGATTCGCTGCACCAACTGTACTAGTATTCTAACCCTTGTCAAGTATTAACCATGAAATGATCCCTTGGCCAAATATCATGAGATGACCCATTATGGGGTCCTACAGTACGATCTACTAATCGAACGGCTCCCTACAAGTTCTAGCTCATCATGTGTCTGTGTCATACGGCCCAATCACGAAATGTAGTCACCTGTGCTAGGTCCACCATAGGGTGTATCAAGTCCTATGGTGCCAACTACCGACACGAATCAAGCACGCACAGTGTAAACCTACGGGTGCCCAATGCCTGCTTTTTCATCTCCGAACTACGTGCACGACCATAGTCCGTCTAAACCTACAATTGCGCACCTACTCAACCGTTGTTCTGGTCGCTTATAATCAGCCCAGTAATCATGCCCCACCCTGCCTAGTCCCAGGGTATCGTGATACATCAAAGTGGGTTACTGCTGAAAAGGACCGTGTAACTAGGGTATCTAAGGGTTAAGTGTTGTCATTCAAATTCATGACTTAACCCTACCAAATCATGTATCAAGTTGGTTAAGTGTGTTCAAGCGGTTCATGACTTAACCTTATCAAAACATCGTGTCAAATTGGTTAAGTATATTTAAGTGGTCCATGACTTAACCCTAACATGTGGCATTAATTCATTAATGCACCCCAACCTCTCACATTAGACTAGTTGTTGTGGTCACTGGATTTGCCGGGTGGTTCCGGGCAGATTTACACCACAACATAGTCTAACCTCGGGTTTTAAGTGCGATATGACCAACTACACACATTGGATCCTATTGTTTGTAGTCATTGGATTCGCCGGGCGGTTCCGGGCAGATTTACACTGCAAACTCAACCCAACCTCGAGTTGGCCATTTTCAAATTCATTCTAGCGTCATGTCCATGTTCAAGTTTTCATGTCAAGTTCATGTCCATATCCAGGTTCAAGCTATAACAATGTTCATGTTTCAAGTTCATAGTAAATTCAGGTTTTGCCTAATCTACCCAATCGGATTCCGATCGCACGTAAACTCAAATCGATACAAACAAATCTAATTAGAGAATAACATAGAAAGAACTGGCATAAGGTGGAAAAAGTGATTACAAGTCAAGCATGGTATAACTTGAGATAAACGAATACAACAATACTGGCATATGGAATAGTAGTCTCAAATATCAAATCTAGCAAAATAGAGTGATGGTCATGGTAACAGTTGACATAAGATAATAACCCCAAACTTGTGAATAACAACTGTCTCAACATCACAGGCATGAATATTATGGACATTAAGGGTTTTAGATCTACAACATGTATAGGCCCAAATCAATTTCATGCAAATATTCCTACAAGTCAAGATTCAAGATGAATAGATCCAAGGTGAACAAATAGTAGATCCAAAATAATAGATCCAGAATGAACAATGATAGATCCAAGATAATTATCATACTTAGGTTCAATCTCGATTTACAACATGTCCATATTAAATTTAAAGTTTAGATTTAAAAGTAACCGGGGCTTACAGATCGTTGTTAGAGAATTAGAAAACAAAGAGGCGATGCTGAATCTTGAGTCTAACAGAAATCCCCCAAACAGCAATATTCTACACATAGCCTTGTTGGAGGAGAAGCAATCCCTTTTCTTTAACTTTTCAACCAGAGTTTTAGCAGCATAAGGTTAGAGAGAATTTGTGTAGAGAGACTAGAGTTAGGGACTATTTATATAGGGTCAGGTAAATGAATCTGGACAGAAAACGAGATCAGGAACATCAGAGTCAACCCAGCTTCAAAAGTGGGCTCGGCCACCAGGTCGACTCTATGGTCGACCTAGTCCTGGGCAGGTCGACACTGTAGTCGACCCCCAGGTCGACCTGGTCCTGGGCGGGAAATTTCCCGCCCAGTCCGTTCTGGGTTTAAATTCGAAATTTGAATTCGAATTCTGAGCTGTTCTGAACTTGAAAATTTCTGAAAACTTCAAAGGGTCATAACTTGGTCGTACAGACTCCGATTTTCGAAAACTCGGACTTGTTTCCAAGAAGAATTTCGAGACGAACGTAATAGCGTAACCCGTTGCCCTTGATTCTTATCTTAAAAATTAATTTTGCCTTGATTATGGTTATAACACGTTATAAAAATACGGGTTGTTACATTCTCCCCTCCTTAAAGGATTTCGTCCCCGAAATCTCTAAGTTAGGAAGAACGTATCATACCATCCAACATCCATCTACTCAAAACATCATCCACAAGCAACCATTGCCCTTAAAAGATTTATAGTGCTGTATGAACATATGCAGAATGTGGGTGTATATGTACTTATCTAATGCAAAAGATCAGGCGGTTACTGATTCAGTAAACCTCCTTAATGCAAAATATGTTAGTGTAATGAGTCCAACATGTATGCAAATTCCTAACATAATTTATAATCTCTACATGAGTGCACATAACATTCATTCATATACAACATCCAAGTGATAGCATAACAAGTTACATCCATGTACAAGTATAAGCACCCATGCATATGCAACATGAAAATGTGACTGAGCCGATCTAGTGCCTAATGTGTGTCATGTATCCACTAGCAACCACTTGCGACCACTTGCAAACATCAACCATAACATGTTTCAATCACATGTTTACATCCATATGGTTCTACCTGAGGTTCCCAAGATAAGATCGAGAAGATAACAAGGCAAACATAGGTAGTAGAAGCATGATACTAAAGGTTTTCATGTTTGTAGGAAAAGAGATCGAGAACGTACCCTCAAAAAGAAATAGGTAAAGCGCACGTATCTTCTCTTCGGTTTCCCAAGTTGCGTCTTCTTGGGCTTCACCCCACTGTACTTTAACTAGCTTGAATTCTCGATTCCTAAGCTTCTTGATCTCCGTTCCTAAGATACGACTCGGAACTCGCCTCAATGTTGCTTCTTTTTCCACTTCTACGCCTTCAAGAATGCTTGGCTCAACCACTTCGGCCGACTCGTGTAAGCACTTTCGGAGATGCGAGACGTGAAAGACATTGTGTACTCCGGACAGCTTCTCAGGTAAGTCTACCTTATAGGCCATCTGCCCAATCCTCTCAGTGATAGGGAACGGTCCTACGAACCTTGGTGCTAGCTTTCCAACCGCTCCAAAACGAACCACATTTCGTAAAGGAGAAACTTTTATAAAGACCATATCTCCGACTTCGAACTCTAGGTCTGTCCTTCTTTTGTCCGCATAAGATTTCTGTCTATCTTGGGCCGTTTTCATCCGTCTTCGTATTAACTCAATCTTCTCAGAAGTGTCCCTTATCATGTCGGGCCCAAGTATAAGCCTGTCTGTTGTCTCCCACCAACAAGTTGGTGACTTGCACGGTCTTCCATACAAGGCTTCGAACGGTGTCATTCCTATGCTAGCTTGGTAACTATTATTATATGCAAACTCCACGAGAGGAAGATGGTCTTCCCAAGTACCACCAAAGTCAAGAATGCATAGCCTCAAGAGATCCTCTAGTACCCTATTTACCCTTTCAGTTTGATCATCCGTCTGTGGGTTATAGGCCGTGCTTAAACTCAGTCGCGTACCCATTGCTTCTTGTAGACTATTCCAAAATTGGCTAGTGAAAATCGGGTCACGATCACTAACTATACTAGAAGGAACCCCGTGCAACCGTACTTCTCTCAAAGGTAAATAGACGCTAGCCATGATGCGATCCTCTTGCTTTTCACTGGAATGAAGTGAGCACTTTTTGTGAGTCTATCAACTATGACCCATATGCTAGTATTTCCCTTCCTTGACCTAGGCAGTCCATCCACGAAATCCATCGAGATACTCTCCCATTTCCATTGTGGAACCTCCAAAGGATGTAATAGTTCACCGGGCTTCTTCGACTCGGCCTTTACTTGTTGGCACACCATGCACTTTGAAACAAACTCTGCCACGTCCTTTTTCATTCCAGGCCAAAATAAATTGTGTTTAATATCCCTGTACATTTTATCCCCTCTGGGATGTATGGTCATCTTCGAGTGATGCGCCTCCTCGAGGAATTTCCTTACTAAGTTTCCCACTTGTGGGACACATAGCCTTCCATCACACCTTAGCCATCCCTTGTCATCTATGGCATACCTACTGAGGTGACTTGACGTCTCACCACTAATCAGTTTGTCCATGATTTCGACTATCTGTGCTGTGAAGTCCCTACTTGATCTAGGAGTGTAGGTCTTAACTCAAGAGATGCTAGCGTAGCAGCCAATGACTCAACAGCAGGTGTAAAATCAAAGGTTGCTATAAACTCAAGGCTTTTCCTTTCAATAAACAAGGGACTCAAAGTCAACCTTTTTCTACTTAGCGCGTCCGCCACCACGTTACCCTTGCCAGGGGTATAAGCTATATCGAAGTCATATGATGCCAAGAATTTCATACACCGCTGTTGTCTCAGATTCAAATCTTTCTGTGAGAAGAGGTATTTAAACGATTTGTGGTCGGTATACAACTCGAACTTTTCACCTAGAAGATAATGGCGCCAAGATTTAAGTGCAAAAACGATCGCCGCCAACTCCAAGTCATGTGTGGGATAGTTCTTCTCATGCATTTTAAGTTGTCTGCCCCCGTAGCATACAACTCTTCCATCTTGCATTAGGATAGCGCCTAATCCCGCGTCGCACGCATCTATGTACACCGTAAAGGCCTTGCCTCCGTCGGGTAATGCCAAAACTGGAGCTGAAGTAAGGGCTTTCTTAAGCCTTTGAAAAGCAACGTCACACTCTATGTCCCATGCAAAAGCTAGGTTCTTCTTTGTTAACTTAGTAAGAGGGGATGAAATCTTAGCGAAGTCCTTAATGAACTTCCTGTAGTAGCCCGCCAAACCGAGAAAGCTTCTCACCTCCATTGCATTCATAGGAATTTTCCAGTCTTGCACCGCAACTACCTTCGCGGGGTCCACGGCTATGCCTTGCTTAGAAACTACATGTCCAAGAAACCGAACTTCCTTCCTCCAAAAATGGCATTTGGAGAACTTAGCCTTTAACTGGTGTGCTCTAAGCGTATCCATGACTTCCTTGAGATGCCTAGCATGCTCTTCTTCATCTTTTGAGAAGATCAGAATATCGTCCACAAAAACCACCACAAACTTGTTAAGGAACTCCCGAAACACCCTACTCATCAAATCTACAAAGTACGCGGGTGCATACGTTAACCCAAACGGCACGACGAGCCATTCAAAGAACCCATCTGGAGTCCTAAACGCAGTTTTGTCAATGCTATCCTCAGCCACTCTAAGCTGATGGAATCCTGTTGCTAGATCGAGTTGAGAGAAAATAGATGCACCCACAAGCTGGTCAAACAAATCGTCGATTCTTGGCAGTGGGTGCCTATTCTTCTTCGTCAGCTTGTTTAACTCACGATAATCTACGCACAGACGAAGCGAACCATCTGCCTTAGTAGCGAATACCACCAGAGGACCCCATTCAGAAATGCTTCGTCTTATGAAATTTTTCTCAAGCAACTCCTTAACTTGTTTATTGAGCTTTCTTCTTTCTCGCGGGGCTATGTGCCTAACGGGCAATGAAACTGGCTTGGCATTATCAACAAGATAATTTCGGAAGTCTATCTCGTGTTTAGGGGGTAACCCCTTCACCTTATCAAAGACATCTGGATATTCTCGGACTACTCTTACAGATTGCAAATTGTCGAAGGACGAGTCAAGAGATTCTAGATAACACAACATGACCGGACCCTTCGAGTTACAAGAAATTTCAAGGGAATTACCAAGGTGAGTCATGAGCCTCGCTACCCTTCGTTCACAATCAAGAATGGCTCCATAATTGGACAACCAATCCATAACTTGGATCAAACAATATCCCATGAATCCGAGAACATAAGCATTACACGTGAATTCTACGCTTAAGATAGAAATCCTCAAATCCACACAAATCATAGATAAATGAGCGGAGCCCCCAATTGGATTTGAAACACTAACGAGATCCTCAACAAGACTAGTACTTAGGTGCAGATTTTTACTATATCAGAAGAAATAAAAGTATGCGATGCGCCAGAGTCAAATAAGGTTCGAACAGGAAATTCAGAAATGTAAACAAGGCTTTCTACGGAAATATTACAACCTCGGTCAAGAGCTGGAGTGGTGCTGAGAGCATGCAACTGCCCTCCAGAAGGTCCTCCTCGCTGGGTCTGCCATTGCCCTTGTCCTTGCTTCTTAGGACAATCCTTACTGAAGTGTCCAGTTTCTCCACAATGAAAGCATTCACCCAACTTTCTCTTCTTCCTTCTACAGTCTTTAGCTAGATGTCCCGTAATACCACAAAAGTTGCACTTCCTTGTCTCTCATGGTTTGTTAGCATTGTTATTGTTCTTGTTATTCTTGTTGCCTCCCTTCTTGAAGTCAACCTTCTTATTCTGAGTCTCGTTAGGCTTAACCTCCTTCCTGCAATTCTTGTCTTCCTCATGAAGTAGGGCCATATCCACCAAGCTTTCAAAGGTCTCCCCCATGGGTATATGAGTTGTGGCCAAACTTTGTAGTGGCTCGTTCAATCCTCGAGCAAAGCGTACAGCCTTCTTCTAGGCCATATTGACCAAGTCCAAACCGAACCGAGCAAGCTGATTAAACCTATTCACGTACTCCATAACAGACATGTCCCCTTGCTTGAGTGCTAGGAACCTCTCCATCTGAAGGTTCTCTTCTGCTGACAATAAGAATTTAAGCCCAAACCTCTCTCTAAAGTCTGCCCAAGTCTCAACTGGCCTGGTAGCGTTGGTGACTTCCCACCAAAATGCAGCTTCCTCTTTCAACAACCATGCTGCCAACTGAACTTTCCTATGATCCTCCACATCAAAGATAACAAACAAGTCTTCAGTCTTCTTTAGCCAGTTTCGTGCCTCAACAAAGGTTTCAGTTCCAACGAAGTTCTTACCGCCCATTGCTTTAAAGTCTTTGCATATTTTGGTAAAGGCGTTACCAGGAGGAGGAGGAACCGCGGCCACTAAGGGAGGAGGAGGAGGGATGTCGGTCGGGCCCGCGCCGTTGGCCCTAGCTTCTAAGTACCTTCGGAACCATCCAGGTACGGGTACTCCCTCAGGAAGGTTAAGGTCAGACATGTTGAAAATCGAAAAGAAAACGATTCAAACGAGGAAACAAAGGAAAGTGCTAATGGATTTTGTGGAATAGCCTTTTCTTAAAAATAAAACTTTTCTTGAAAAATGCTTCTTTATAAATGGTTTTGAAAATAGTTTCAGAAGGTTTTTAAAACTTTTGCCCAGTCTGGTAACCTTCTGCTCTGATACCAAATGTAACACCCCACCTCTGTTAGGGTCACTCACAAAGGGAATGCACTAGTTTTGGTGGAGCATTATCTAGGTAAACATGCACAGATGTCACAAGACAGAACATAAATAAAGCAGCGGTAGAAATTAAAAACCAAATCTCATTACTTTCAAGAAAAGAGTCAAAACCTTATATATCCAAAGTACAAATTGTCATTATTCCATTACATCAAGTTCTAGATAAAGAAGCATAAACTTAAAATGAAAAAAGTAAATTATTCCCCAAAAATAGCAGAAGTACAGCCATAGCATAACTCAAGACCAAACCGTACATGAGCTAACAGAAAGCAAGCTAAATCCAAGCTAAGGGCTAGAGTTTCCTCCCTGAGAACCTGGGGGAGAAAACGAAAGAAAAAGGGGCGAAAGAAAAAGGGTCAGTCATAAAGAGTGGTAAGCCCTAGTGACTTTTAGTATAAAAACTAGTAAAGTTAACAAGACATGAATAAACGGAGAGTAAACATAAGGATGATGATAAGTCTGTCATGATAACTAAGATAACAAGATAAATCAAGTCTAGCATCGCATATTCAAGATTCGCTGCACCAACTGTACTAGTATTCTAACCCATGTCAAGTATTAACCATGAAATGATCCCTTGGCCCAATATCATGAGATGACCCATTACGGGGTCCTACAGTACGATCTACTAATCGATCGGCTCCCTGCAAGTTCAAGCTCGTCATGTGTCTGTGTCGTACAGCCCAATCAAGAAATGTAGTCACCTGTGCTAGGTCCACCATAGGGTGTATCAAGTCCTATGGTGCCAACCACCGACACGAATCAAGCACGCACAGTGTAAACCTACGGGTGCCCAATGCCTGCTTTTTCAACTCCGAACTACGTGCACGACCATAGTCCGCCTGAACCTACAATGGCGCACCTACTCAGCCGTCGTTCTGGTCGCTTACAATCAGCCCAGTAATCGTGCGCCACCCTACCTAGTCCCAGGGTATCGTGATACATCTAAGTGGGTTACTGCTGAAAAGGACCGCGTAACTAGGGTTTCTAATGGGTTAAATGTTGTCATTCAAATTCGTGACTTAACCCTACCAAATCATTTATCAAGTTGGTGAAGTGTGTTCAAGCGGTTCATGACTTAACCCTATCAAATCATCATGTCAAATTGGTTAAGTATATTAAAGTGGTCCTTGACATAACCCTATCATGTGGCATTAATTCATTAATGCACCCCGACCTCTCACATTAGACTAGTTGTTGTGGTCACTGGATTTACTAGGCGGTTCCGGGCAGATTTACACCACAACATAGTCTAACCTCGGGTTTTAAGTGCGATATGACCAAATACCCACATTGGATCCTATTGTTTGCAGTCACTGGATTCGCCGGGCGTTCCGGGTAGATTTACACTGAAAACTCAACCCAACCTCGAGTTGGCCATTTTCAAATTCATTCTAGCGTCATGTCCATGTTCAAGTTTACATGTCAAGTTCATGTCCATATCCAGGTTCAAGCTAAAACAATGTTCATGTTTCAAGTTCATAGTAAATTCATGTTTTTCCTAATCTACCCAATCACATTCCCATCGCACGTAAACTCGAATCGATACAAACAAATCTAATTAGAGAATAACATAGAAAGAACTGGCATAAGGTAGAAAAAGTGATTACAAGTCAAGCATGGTATAACTTGAGATAAACGATTACAACAATACTGGCATATGGAATAGTGGTCTCAAATATCAAATCTAGCAAAATAGAGTGATGGTCATGGTAACAGTTGACATAAGATAATAACCCCAAACTTGTGAATAACAACTGTCTCAACATCACAGGCATGATTATTATGGACATTAAGGGTTTTAGATCTACAACATGTATAGGCCCAAATCAATTTCATGTAAATATTCCTACAAGTCAAGATTCAAGATGAATAGAACCAAGTCGAACAAATAGTAGATCCAAAATAATAGATCCAGAATGAACAATGATAGATCCAAGATAATTATCATACTTAGGTTCAATCTCTATTTACAACATGTCCATATTAAATTTAAAGTTTAGATTTAAAAGTAACCGGGGCTTACAGATCGTGGTTAGAGAATTAGAAAACAAAGAGGCGATGATGAATCTTGAGTCTAACAGAAATCCCCCAAACAGCAATATTCTACACGTACCTTGTTGGAGGAGAAGCAATCACTTTTCTTTAACTTTTCAACCAGAATTTTAGCAGCATAAGGTCAGAGAAAATTTGTGTAGAGAGACTAGAGTTAGGGACTGTTTATATAGGGTCAGGTAAATGAATCTGGACAGAAAACGAGACCAGGAACATCAGAGTGAACCCAGCTTCAAAAGTGGGCTCGGCCACCAGGTCGACACCCAGGTCGACACTATGGTCGACCTGGTTCTGGGCAGGTCGACACTGTAGTCGACCCCCAGGTCGACCTGGTCCTGGGGGGGAAATTTCCCGCCCAGTCCGTTCTGTGGTTTAAATTCGAATTCTGAGCTGTTCTGAACTTGAAAATTTCTGAAAACTTCGAAGGGTCATAACTTGGTCATACGGACTCCGATTTTCGAAAACTCGGACTCGTTTCCAAGCATAATTTCAAGACGAACGTAATGGCGTAACCCGTTGCTCTTGATTCTTATCTTAAAAAATAATTCTGCCTTGATTTATGGTTATAACACATTATAAAAATAAGGGTTGTTATATTAGGAAAAGGGAAATATAAGCAAGAAGTACTCGTCCGTGCATGGTGAGCTGTTAAATAGGCTGCAGGCCTCAATGGAAAGAAAGAATGCATTGTGAAAGGCTGATCGAAGTATTGAGGAAAGGGTCGGGCTGTTCAATCCAGGAAAGAACGTGTGTTTAAAGTTAAATGTTAATGACATGCCTTTCACTAATCAAGGTAATTAAGTAAATATTTGATATGTTTAAAAAAAATCAATGTAAAACTTATAATAACGATAATTCGTTTGTCTATTATTAGAAACAGATGAAAACAAGAGAAGATGTGATTATAGTACGGAGTAGTATGCGGGTGTGCTGATTCGGGAGGAATTGGACGTAGTCAGAATTCCATTAATTTTAAACGTCTGTTTAAAATTATTTGAACAACGTGGACCGTTAGTCGTAAAATCAAAGGTGAGTTAATTCTCACACATTTCTAAAATACTAGGATGTGCTAAATTCATATAATTAGATTAGATCATTGATAATTGGTTGATTGGATGCCTTGAATGCCTATGGTTGATTTAATGATTGACGTTAATTATATTATCTTCATTTCCATATGCTGTTATGAAATATTATAATGATCTGTGATGCAGAGAAGAACAGGTAGGAGGAATCTAACTGAATTCCTCAAATAGTTAATATGTTGTTTATTTCAATATTGCATATGAACTGATTAAACCCCGTTGACCTTAAACCTGTTGGTTGCTGAATGTTGCTGAGTTTCGACTCAACATATAGTATGGATTGAGAGATAAATAGCAGATGGCCCAAATGTATACTGTTTTATAAAGATCGATTCACCGTCATGTGAATCGCTAGAAATGAAGTAATGAAATTTATTTTATAACCGAATATAGATTTTTAAATATATTATTTTAAATGAAGTTCTAAAAAGGGAACAAACCAACCACATTTATACATTGATTGGTTTAACCAAAATCTACCATGCGTGAAACACGTGCTTATTAAGTGATTATTAAAAACGATCTTATTTAGCTAATTTATGTAACCAGAATTATCGAAATGGGTTTATATTGATATTGATTTAATTAAAATTAAGGTGAATAGAATCATTTAAAGTAATTAATTATTAATTTATTTAATTGATAAAATCAATTACGATTGACTAACAGGTTGATCACGTTTAGAGTTGAACAAGTTAACGGCGTTAACTGAAATTGTTTATTTAATTAGTTCATTAATTTAAAGGGGGTAGTTATTAGTTAAGTAACCTAGTTTTATTTCAAATATTGAAACTTGATTATTAGTCGTTTATTAATAATCGAAGTGATAATTTGGAATGAGAAATATAGTAAGGAAAGTCTGAGAAGTTTAAAGCCGTGTTTATAGTTAATAAAACTATTTAATATTTATAATGTGAAATCAAAGTTTTAACTTCAATATATTTAATTGTATTATATGAATCCACATTATACGAAGTTATAAAACCACATTTTATGGAATATATAAATAGACCGGGTTATTAGAAGTGACATTTGAATAAAGGAAAAACCAAGATTTGGAAATTAAAGAATTAGAACTTAACTGGGAATCAGTTGGGATAACTGGTTTTATGAATATTGATCAGATGTTGGCTTCGACCTTCGGGGTTAATATTTAGAGAATTATTTCCTGATTGATTTACGGTTAGGAACTGGTAGAGATATAAAATGGAAATCGAAACTGAAAAGTAAACCCAAGTTTGAATCAGAGTAGTTAAATGAGATAAGTAATAAATATGCGATATAGAACCGCTATTTTAAAGAAGAAATGGTATTTCATCAAGATGGAATTAAAATGGGACTGGTTGTGATATGGGGAATAAGTATTAGTTTTTGTATTATAACTGATATCTATCTTAAGATAAGAACGTTGTTGATCAAGATCTGAGAGGTAATTAAAATATCCCAACTTGAACAACTTTAGTATTATCAAAGGATGATATTAGTCGTAATGGTGAAGATGTTAGAGTAAATTATTTTGGAAAAATAATAGTGTAACGTTATTTGAAGGATTTGAAATAAATATGTATATAATGAGATTCCGAAATAAAAGGAAATAAAAAGCGGCTTGATGGTATGAAATGATATCTCTATGAATAAAGAAATAAAAAGGGGATTGGTGGAAATATAATGATATTTTCAAAGTATTGAAATAAGATTTAAATGGGTTTATTATAAAAGGACGAGTGGTGATTTTGGTGTTCAAATAACGAAGCCAAAGAAGATGTCGTAATGAATATTTATGAATGATAGGTTGAATCAATAAGATAAAAAGAAATGTTATAGCAAATATTTGAAATGTTAGTTGAAGATTGAATTAGATATAATTTTAAGATATTTTCCAGGTATATAGGTAAAGGATGTGAGAGTATTAACATATTTAAACCAATATATTATTTTTGGGTATTTCAACTGTTATAGTATTTTTGTGGCCAGGTGATGCTAGGTAATAAACCAATGGACTATTTAATTTTATGGTTGTTTATTTTGATAGTTAAATAACCGACTATCAAAATCTAGCCCAACATATTGGTATGGAAGGACCGGGATCGAATTCATATATTCAAAAACAATTCCGACCAATAAATACGAATACGTCGAAGACACTGATCGAGATGGTGCAAGTGAAGACCATAGATCTTCATGAAACAGAAGAGTTGCTTACAATCTCTGGCTGATCCCTAGAGATATACTGTGATTCTGTGGTGGTTGAAACTATGGGTTGCAAGGACTTCTCGTTGCTGATCCATGGGGTGATTCCTATGTTGGATGCAGCAGGAGAGTACCTTCGATTCATCCTGTTTCTGGATGACGTGTATGGACGATGTGAATGGTGGCCAGATTTTTCAAAAGTCAATTATAACCTTAAGCCTCATCAACCGGGGAATGACAAAAATCGGGCAGGCAACACGGTTATGTGAGTCGCACCCTTTAGGGTGTATTGTTACCATCTAGAGAAAATTCATATTTATTACTTCTTTTCATTTCTGTATCTCCCGGGAAAAACGTTAGCTACGCAGCCGTGAGGTGACGATATATTTGATACACTCAAGAGAAATGTGTGGTCGGTCATGTGTGGCCGGGTTGCAAGACGTTATTGTTGAACCAAGTGTATTCCTCTCTAGAGATACACTATCAGCAGGTGGTTCCATACCTTGTCATAGTCGGAATCCAATCTCCAATAAATGCCCGCGGTTTTGATTGTATACTACATATGTGCAGCGCGAGATGCAAGAGTTCTGCTAGATTTTATCTACTTTTATTTAGACACTATTATAATATCAGAATAAGATATTGATTTCAAAATGTTTTGGGTTATAGTAAGGTAAAAACCGTCCGTATTTGTGTGTCGACTGGGCCTACTGTTATCCTTTTCTTTCAAAAGGATATTTGAAAGTTAAGCAAGTTGTTGTGTTATGAATTTATCACTGAAAGTATTCCAGACTGATCGGGGTGAATTTTGCTTTGCTTCAAATGTGCTCGGGTCAGACCGAGTATATTATCAGGTTAGGTATCGCTTGGAGCTTCGGAAAAGAGGATGAAGTCGAGCCGTATTCCATATATTTACTGGTACTAGTTTATTTCCGTTGTGTGTTGTATTGATCTGAATGTATACTCTGATATTGTAATATACAATTCTTTTATAAAGTATTATTGATTATTATATTTTGTCCATTCCTCTGTGAGACTCTGATCTTCTTATTCTTCTATTCTAATATTTCTTTCTTCTCTCACCCTCTAACTTCTTTCTATTAGCTTTCTGGATTTTCGATACGGGAGTTTTGGACAAGAGGTGTATTAGTGTTTGGATTCAAGTGTCGAATTTTCCAGGTCGCTACAGTTGGTATCAGAGCAATGGTTTAGGAATAACCTTGGCTCTGTGGTGTAACTCAATAGAGATGGAGTTAGTAATATCCTAGATTGAGTTGAGTGTATATATATACGAGAGCACATATTTGTAATTTGAATATAAATTATTTTAATACTGTTTCGACCTAAAATATTTTATAAGAAGGTAAAATTTATAATTTTCTCAAATTATTATTTAATTCAAAACTTGTATAAAGTTGGAAACATTTCAAATATGAAATGGGAATTAATTTTAATTGTATGAGTTAAAGAGAATTCTTTGAATTGGAATTGAGACAAGCCAACCAGAATTTGACTTGTGTTGGGTAAAATAAAAAGTGAATGAATCTAGACAGAATAAAAAGGAGATTTGTTGAATTTTATGTTTGGAATAAATTTCATAAGCACGAATCTGAATATGGATTTGAACTTGATTGAGGACTGATTTGGAGTAAATAAATTGGAATAAAATTCAAATATACTAAATTTGAATGGAATATATACAGGAGTTAGTTATGAATAAAACATCTGGGGAACTGAATTGTATGATTGAAATATGGATTTGAATTGGATTTGGAACCAATGAATGAGTTGGTCTCGTTAAAATGAGATTCAAGGGTAATGAATTTGAATGGTTTAATAAAACCAGAAGGAAATTTAAATTATAGGATAGGTGGACGAAATTTGAAAATGGAATTAAATATTTAACTAAAGACAAGTTAAATAAAATATTAAAAAGGAAAATGAAATGATTTGTTTAAAGTGATTATGTATTGTGAATTGTCTTTTTATTGGTTGCTAGATTAATCGAATATAAGGATTCATCAACAGTTGAATGAACTAAAAACTAGAAAATAAATTTCAATATAAAAATCAATATGAAATAGAACAAAATGGTTTAACCCTATGTTAGTCATTTCCATTATATACCAAGTTGAGTGCAGGTTGGAAATGGAAGAGCTGTTTGTTGCCAAATTTGCGATTCGAGTATTGGTTGCTCGACAAAAAGGTAAACCTTAATATTATAGATTGGATTTTTGAATTTATACCCAAGATGGGTAGCCGCTTGGCTTTTATTTTCTTAGGACCAATATGAGAGGCCCAGAGTGGCATTTGTAGTTATTTAGTTCGAATAGTACAAAGGAGGTGCTGGCGAATTTTTTGAATTTTTTTGAAACTTAGAAACATTTTTGATAATATTTAAAATTAATTACTCTGAAATTAATTGGGTTTAAAGCACTCTTCTTACCTAGTAATTTCGGGGACGAAATTCTTTTAAGGGGGGAAGAATGTAACGACCCGGATTTTTCGACTATTTGATTTCGACTATTTAAATCTATTTTAAATATTATAACCGGAATATTAACGGATTTTAAATATTTAATTCGTTAATTAAACGGCGGTTGAACGTTTAAATTCATATTTAATTTAAAACGAACTCGAAACTGCGCAATAGTTCGTAAAATTGAATTTGAACTTTAATTGATTATACAGAATCCATTTAAAGTCGGATTTCTGTGAAACAAGAAAACGTTTGAATCTATTGGACAATAATTTTCTAATAAAAGAGAAAAATCGAAATTTCATCGTATAGATTATAAGATATATCTAAATCAAATTTTGAAATAGTCGTTATGGGATCGTTTATAAGCCAAAACGGTTTATCCAATATAATTAAATATTGGATTCGAATTCGGACAAGATTTTTGAGATGTAGATATAATTTAATTTTTAGAATTTTACTATGATTTTTAATTTGGAAAATAAACAACTTTTTATTTGGAGTATTTTACACCCTATATCAGCACTTTTGGAATTTTGCAGAATTAGTTAACTTGTCTATTATATTATATGGTTGTGATCGTGGCAAACTGCTGTGCGCGACGATATTTTTATTTTTGTCAATAGCGAGTCGTACGCTGACAGATTTTTATAAAATAGGGTATCCTAATATTGGTTTAAAACAAACACATGCTGTGACTTTATAATGGCAACAAAGCAACAAAACATGCAACTTTCGCCTATCTAAATCACCCTGCCATTATTTCAATCAAATTAAAATCATATCAACGAGCGTACAAACCTACCCATACCCTTAGTATGTATTTTCAAACTAGCAGCAAGCCTAATCTTAAATCCTATGTACGCTCTGATTGGTGACAAAACGAAACCTTCTACGTACATTTTCAAGGCCTACACAAATTTTTGTCAAATCTTACCCTATAGCTGCATGTGATATTATTTAGTATGTGCACAAATCAATCTCCACGCATGTGGAGATTACGGTAAAATCTCTACGGTTGCTTAATATATATATAACATAACATAAAAATCTCTGACAACCCCACATTCAGTAAAGTGATAACGTGAAATTTCCATAGCTTATGATGTTTTTCTCCTACTCTGCTTGTATATCATACTGATATAAGTCCCATCAAAATCAAATAGAACTTGCATTATGTACTCGGCTACTCTAAAATACGTGAGCAAACCTATACGTGGACACGCACATGCTACGAACAACTACACTGACTTTCTCCATTACCTAACATGCCTAAAGTGTCATAAACACAGACTTATATATGTACTCCTAAACATATATGTATGCTGAAAGGTACGCTGTCTCCTACATATTGATTTAACTGGTTTAAATGCACGAAGAATAAAGACAATTATATACAACTAATACACAGTGACACATAGAAGGACACAACATGCTAACCTACCACCCCTACCGACCTATTCTACCCAATTACTTCTGTGATGGCCAAGGCTCGTCACACTATAAATTACAAGCGGTGTCTCCCTTTCGTTTTTAGAGTGCGAACACAGTGAAAGTTAATGGCATATAAAAGAAAATAATAATATGAAGCGGTAATTAAAAATAAAGGAGAGCTTGCGTTCAACAACATGTGGGGTAAAACAAAAGAAGAGGGGAGGAGAAAAATAAAACAGTGGGATGACATGGGGCGTGAGGACAGTGTGATGGCATGGGGTGTGAAGTAGTGAGTTTTAAGTGATAGGAGGTTTCGAAGTTATGATATTCTGGTGGATAGAGAAGGAGGGGTGGTCCAGTGGAGAGAGTTCGGCCACGTTCTACCAATGGTGCTTGGGTGGTGCTCTGTCATCCGTAGGGGGCGGCAGCATTTTCGATGGATGGGTTGAGTTTCATCAATACGGGAAGGGGGTGGCAGAGAGTCGGCGCAAGGAACGGTGGGTTCGGAAATAATGGGATATGGTGCATGCGAGTAGGGAAAATTGAGGCGAAGTGGTTAAACTCGATGATGAATATTTCTTTGGGTTGGTAGAGGAGTGGAAGACTTCACAGAAAATATGTATGTGAGAAGAAAGAAGTACGTGTTGAAAAAATTATGTATGGGAGGTCATAACGTGAAGAAGAAGGGGATTGTGTCGGTGACAAGAGAAGGCATTAGAGTTAGTAGGATATGGATGGGGTTGAATTCTCTGGGTACTTGCGTGTTAACTAGGAGAAGGAGTTTTGGCAGGCGATGAGTATGTTTGTTTTGATGGAAAATCACATATGGAGTTTTCTGCATGGAGTTAATTGTTTGCAGAATGCAGAATGGTTCATGTTCTGGAAAAGAATGGTAGGTGGAGCAGTGATTATGTCGGGAAGATGGTTAAAAGATGGGCTGGGTATTATTGTTCATGGGTCGGGCCTTTGAATAAATAATAATGATTCGTGGGTGTAAGTGTTGGGAAAAGGCTTCTGAAAATTAGCAGGTTAAATATTGGGAAAAGGGAAATATATGCAAGAAGTACTCGTCCGTGCATGGTGAGCTGTTAAATGGGCCGCAGGCCTTAATGGAAAGAAAGAATGCATAGTGAAAGGCTGATCGAAGTATTGAGGAAAGGGTCGGGCTGTTCAATCCAGGAAAGAACGCATGTTTTAAGTTAAAGGTTAATGACTTGCCTTTCACTAATCAAGGTAATTAAGTAAATATTTGATATATTTTAAAATAAAATCAATGTAAAACTTATAATAACGATAATTCGTTCGTTTATTATCAGAAACAGATGAAAACAAGAGAAGATGTGATTACAGTACGGAGTATTACGCGGGTGTGCTGATTCAGGAGGAATTGGACACAGTCAGAATTCCGTTAATTTTAAACGTCTGTTTAAATTATATGAACAATGCGGACCGTCAGTCGTAAAATGAAAGGTGAGTTAATTCTCGTACATTTCTGAAATACTAGGATGTGCTAAATTCGTATAATTAGATTAGATCATTGATAGTTGGTCGATTGGATTCCTTGAATGCCCATGGTTGATTTAATGATTGACGTTGATTATATTATCGTCATTTCCATATGCTTTTATGAAATATTATAATAATCTGTGATGCAGAGAAGAACGGGTAGGAGGAATCAAACCGAATTCCTCAAATATTTAGTATGTTGTTTATTTCATATTGCATATGAACAGATCAAACCCCATTGACCTTAAACCTGTTGGATGTTGAATGTTATTGAGTTTCGAATCAACATATAGTATGGATTGAGAAATAAATAGCAGATGGCCCAGATGTACACCGTTTTATAAAGATCGATTCACCGTCATGTGAATCGCTAGAAATGAAGTAATGAAATTTATTTTATAACCGAATATAGATTTTTAAATATATTATTTTAAATGAAGTTCTAAAAAGGGAATAAACCAACCACATGTATACATTGATTGGTTTAACCAAAATCTACCGTGTGCGAAGCACGTGCTTATTAAGTGATTATTAAAAATGATCTTATTTAGCTAATTCAAGTAACCAGAATTTACGAAATGGGTTTATATTGATATTGATTTAATTAACATCAAGGTGAATAGAATTATTTAAAGTAATTAATTATTAATTTATTTAAATGACAAGATCAATAACGATTGACTAACAGGTTGATCACGTTTAGAGTTGAACAAGTTAACGACATTAACTGAAATTGTTTACTTAATTCGTTCATTAATTTAAAGGGGTAGTTGATGGTTAAGTAACCTTGTTTTATTTTAAATACTGTAACTTGATTATTAGTCATTTATTAATAATTGAAGTGATAATTTGGAATGGGAAATATAGTAAGGAAAGTTTGGGAAGTTTAAAGCCGTGTTTATAGTTAATAAAACAATTTAATATTCATAATTAGAAATCGAAGTTTTAACTTGATTATATTTAATTGGATTCTATGAATCCACATTATACGAAGTTATGAAACCACATTTTATGGAATATATAAATAGACCGAGTTATTAGATGTAACGACCCGGATTTTTGGTCGATTTATTTTAAATATTTAATATGGTTTTAAATATTGAGTTGATAATATAAATAATTTTTATATTAAGTTATCGATTTAATAATTGATATCGTTTTATTTTCGAATATAATGAATTATCGTATTTCAAAAACGAAATATATTGAAATCAAAGTTAAAACTGAATTGAAATGATTCAGATGACCAGTGTCAGTTCTGTTTGAATATAAAAGCGATAATAATATTAATTTATTATCGAGGAATTAATTGTTTTGAATTTAAGTTATATCGGTTTAAATTAATATCTTCTACTGACGATCAAATGAGACATCGGAACCTATCCCAGTGTGTTCAGAATAGTGGTGTAACCCTAAAAATGTCAGTTGTTGGGTTCAGAAAGGAGTTCAGAATCATAGGGTGTTTTAAGTAGAGGGTACCGGATCAAAAACTAATTAAAATAAAATAAATTTCTTTTGTTTGTGGACATAAGCAAACCAACAAAGCTTAATTAAGTAGCCTTGCTGTTCCGTTCTAAACCACAAGAGAAATCAAATAGGCCACGCAGTTCATTTTTAAGTCGCTCCCTTCCTTTATAAAACCATGCATACCCTTTTCCTTTTTCTTTTTCATTTCTTCTGCAAACGATGAAACTAAAATAGCCGATATCCTCCAAATCGAAATTTCTCTCTTTCTAACGCAAATCAAAAGCGAACAGAAGTCAATTAAGTGATGCCGAGACTTTTTGTTGGAGCGGGAGTATCAGCGCGTCTGCTGGTCGAAGTCGAAGTCGTATCGTGACATCGGAGACCGCGATGTCCTTGGAATCATTGCCATCGGAGAAGCACGCGAGTTGGCAGAGGATTTAAAATCGAGCAGTTGGTTTTGGAGTGCGATGTTACTATTGTGGGTTTGTTCGAGGTTGAAGGAGTGGTTTCCTACCTGGTTATCGTGTACGGTTTGCTCGAAAGGTCACCGCGAGTTCATTTGAGGTCAGGTATGGTAATGGCCATGTTTACAAGTTGCGATGTCTTTTGGTTGAACTGATGCTGAGGGATCGACAGTTAGCTAATTGGGAGTACGGGTTGCAAACGCGAATGGCTGCTATTAGGAGGATATTGTTCGGGACTATGTTGATGAGATGAGGAACGACTGGACAGTGGCAATGAGGTATTATAGTGGTGATCTCGGTGTTAATCTATAAGGTCTGGGATTGATTTGAAGGTAGCTCATAGTGACAGTGGTTTTTATGAGCCTTGTATTATGTGATGTAAAGAGATTCAAGGAGATAGGTGGACTCGATTTTTCTGCAAGGAGAGTTTGAACAGTAGAGAAGAGGATTTAGACCTGAAATGCACGAACAAGACTAAATTGGGTGGTAGCTTTGAATTTTGCAGTCTGTACTTTCAATCAATGCAAAGGATACCAATTTAAGAAACCAAACGGAATGCAAATAAAAATCTCGGTGAGTAAATCTCACTCAACTTCATTTAGAATTATTTTTATCAATTAAAAATAATTGTCGGTTGATTGTTTGGTTGCATTTAAATATTCATGTGGCTTTTAAAAATATATATTAGCTATTTAGAATTGACTATTATAATATATATTGGTTAGGTGAATGGATTGTTCCCGCAGTCTCATTAGCGGATGCCCGCGGTACCTTTAGTGGATGATTTCCCTATGCCCCCCACAAATATATATTAGTGGATGACCTTCATACCGCGACATCCTACCTCGAAGCAGGATGGTATTATCTATGTTGGCTAACATTTGTGGATGCAGGAAAACAGGTTGGAGGGATCCAACTGGATTCCTCAAAATTTATTACTGTTTGTTTGCGCATATATACTGTCATATATGATGTGTTAGAAAACCTGAAATAAATAATTGGATGTTATGTGTGTTTAAATACCACTGGGCCTAAATGTTGATATTTAAAAATATCGTGAAAAGGATATTTTGTATTTAAAAGGAAAATTCTATTTTTCTAAAATAGAATTTGAAATTCGAATAGAATAGAAATATTAATTTGTTTTAAATAATAAAACAAGTAGTTCAATTATAAACGAAGTTTATAAATGAAGTAAAATAAATTATCATTGGGTAATTTAGGAAATACAAATATGAGTGTTAACTTGAAAAGGGAAATTTATTTTTACAAAGTAGAAATATTTATTTCAAATGAAATATGAAATCGAGACTTGTCTAAATATATAAACAAGTAAAATAAGTGGGGTTTGTAAATAAAAAGGAAAAATCATAAATTGGATAACATGAATATGAACCCAAGTGAAGTAAATGGAATGATTTCTGAAACGAAAATCATATTTTTGATTGTTGAATAGAATTAACTAAGCTAAAGGAAAATTAGTTAATTAAGTTTAACATTTGAGTTCAACTTTGAATAAGTAAATTAAACTTGTGAATTCATATTCAAATCGAATATGAAACCTGAGTTTGAAAAATGGAATTGGATTGGTTTATAAGTAAGTTAAAATATATTTGAACATGTCATATTCAAATATGAAAGTGAAATAGGCAAAAGAGTTGATTAACGAAATAATTAACGAGTTGAGTTAAAACAAGTGTATTAAGTTGGAATAAATTAGAATGATAAGATATATGTTAAGCAGGTATAGAAATGAAGAAATGGAAGAGTATAAATATAATGCTCGACAAAAAGGTACGTATTTAAATTGAATATGAGATTTTATGCGCCGTATCGGCTAGCTGCTTGGCTTTTTGATTTTCTTTTTGAATGGAGAGGCCTGTGTGGCATGGTTTGACTTTTTCCAATAACCCCAAACAAAGGAGGTTATGGCGAATTTTTCTGGAAATTTAAGGAGTTAGAATATTTTTAAGAAGATTTGATAAACTAGAAATCGATATATTGATATATATATATATATAGAATTCGAAAATGAAACGAAATTAAAATAGAATGTTATAAATGAAATGGAATTTAATAAATAAAATCCTGGGAGATATACGTTTTACAGAATGATGAATTAAAAGCAAATGATTTGCAAATTTACAAATGATCGTGTTGATAAGAAGTTAATCAAATGGAGTTAAAGAAATAGAGTTAAGCAGAATTAGAAATTGACTGGAAATTAGTTGAGTGGAACGACTTTTTGAGTATCGATCTGATGTTGGTTTCGGCCTTCGGGGTTTATACTTAGGAAGTTGTTCTCTTACTAGTTTACAGTTAGATTCTGATAGATGTGGAAGAATAGTGATATGTAAATATGCAATGGGAATGTTTTCCAGAGTTAATAACATATATTTTCTTAAAACAAGGAAATATATATATATATATTTATATTTATATATATATATGTTTGATGATGTGATTGATAATTTCATTTGGAAATAAGATCGTTGTGTATATACAGACATTTTTCATTTGGTAGTTAAATCACAGACTATCAAAGTTTTGACTATTTTAACGTTGTTAATATGGAGAGACCGGTTGGATTATTATCCGAAGAACCACTCCATATTGGCATAAGCCTTGCGAATCATGTATGCCAAAGATAATTGAAGACGGAGTAAAGTGAAAGGGCTGTTGTATAAATCCTAGGTAGAGATTGCCTAGGATGGATGTACGGAATAGTGCCTTCAGTTTCGTTCCCTCCTAGAATGAACGTTCATGGACGAATGTTTGACAGAATATTTCCAATGATCGCATTTTGGACCCCATAAATATATATGGTGGCAACGGATTTATTCCCTTAGCATAATATCCAGAATATATTTGTGCAAATCAATTAATGATTAACGGATCTGACAATGTGGCATTCAAAGTGATTGTGTTATCAATGAATGGCAAATAAGCGTCGCCCCAGGCCTCAACAACCGGGAAATGACAAAAATCGGGCAGGCAGAATGGCTATGTGGGTAGCTTCCATTTGGATGTATCATCACCTATCTAGAGAAATTCCATTTTATTCTTAAATCTATCGATGTTGTCCCATTCGGGAAACAGTTGCTGATCCCAACCGTTGGTGATATACATTCGATACACTCAAGCGAAATGAGTGGTCGGTCATGTGTGGCTGAGTTGCAAGATGTTCTTGTTGAATTCGGTGTATTCTCCTCTAGAGATACACCAACGGCAGGTGGTTCCATACTTTGTCATAGTCGGAATCCAATATCCAATAAGAGCCGCGGTTTATGATTTTATATTATATAGGTGGAACGTGAGATGCAAGCGTTCCACTAGATTTATATTTATTTTATTTAGACACTATTATAATATCAAAAGAGTTTTGATATAAAGATTATTTTGGATTCTCATAAGGGTAAAACCCGTTCCATGTTATACGGCGTGGTCTTATGAGATATCGTTTTTTTTTTCTCAAACTGTTTTAAATTGTTTACTCATACCAGTCCCATGACTGACCCAGAGTTTATTTTGTTTTGTTTTACCTAAACTCTTGGGTGCCCAAATTTGTACGGGCAGTCAAGTAGTTCAGGTGTTTACAGATATTTGGAGGAGCTTAGAGGAGGAGGCTTCAACGTTAGTATCTAGTGTTATTTCCGTTGTATTGTAAATGTTGTACTCTGATGATAATGTTATATATATATACAATCAAATTTTGTATTTCAAAAGCTGTTATATATCATAATTTATTCCGCTACGATGATAGATTCTGTGTTGTGTTTCTGTTCTTCTTCTTCTATTCAAATTTTTCTTTCTTTCTATTTCTCATCCTCTAACGTCTTTCTATTAATGATTCGTATTTTCGTGATATTTGGGTTGGATGTATGATGTATGTAGTTAACTTTTATATTACGGATTTGCGGGACGTTACATTACAAGTGACATTTGAATAAAGGAAAAACCAAGATTTGGAAATTAAAGAATTAGACCTTAACTGGGAATCAGTTGGGATAACTGATTTTCTTAATATTGATCTGATGTTGGTTTCGACCTTCGGGGTTAATATTTAGAGAACTATTTCCTGATTGATTTACGGTTAGGAACTGGTAGAGATATGAAATGGAAATCGAAACTGAAACATAAACCTAAGTTTGAATCAGAGTTGTAACGACCCAGATTTTGGGCAATTTACTTTAAAATATTTAATATAGTTGTAATTATATTTATGTTCAAATTTAAAATCAAGATATAGTCAGTTAATTCAAAAAAAAAAAGTGTAATTACGTTGGAACGACGATCGGTACACTAAAACAGCGGTTCGGGGTTCAAATTAATGAACCCCGAAATATACAATCGTAGATAGGCTCGAACTCAAATCACAGTTAGATCAAAATCAAATCAGAATTTAATACAGTGTACTTCGAGCACTGTAAACTCCTTGAACCCCAAGTTTCATCTTCTATAAAAATCGCGTCCATCTCCATTTGGTTTCTCAGAAAGAAAAATCAGAAAAACTTCAAAATAAAAATGGCCACTCCACTTATCAAATTCAAAGCAGTGCCTTATTTACTCAAATCGGAATAGCAGTAAAGACCGCAAGGTTCTCATGGGGTTCAGGTCTGAAACGGGGGTGCTCGCGACATTCAAGAGAGGCGACAGGCGAGTTCTTTATCGCGAGGGCTTAAAGCTCGAACTATTCTGGAATCCGGTTATAATCCATCGTGAGTTCCTATTCGCTCTCGGAAGCAACTCGAACGACGTGGAATAAGGATTTGGGGGAAACAGATTTGCACAGGAAATCGATCGATTTCCTAGGGTTCGACACTTAGCTGCTCGCGATGGGTGGGTGTAGGGGTTGCGATGGGGTTAACTGCAATTTCTGGGCAGGTCAACGATGGTGGAAGGCGAATTGGAAGGATGCAAACGCATCCTGGGAGTCGCGATGGGGTTCATGTGAGCTGGAGCAACAGTATTGAGTTGCGGTTCAGGCAAAGAGATTCAACATCGATTTTGGGGTTTGCATCTTCGAAGGCAAGCATTGGGATTCAAATCAAAGGCTAGTTTGACGCTGTATGTTGGGTTTTGGGGGATCTCGAACCCAGGGAAGTTGCGGTTTTGAAACTGGCAGCAAGGAATGTCGAAATGGAATTAATGGAGAAGAAGGATTAAATTTTCATTAAGGTATATATTTGTTTTTATTTAAATTTTACATCCATAGGATAATTTAATCATTTTGTGTTAAGATAATTTAAATTTGGGTATCCATTTTTAGACCAGAGATTTCAGTAATAAATAATTTTAAATGGAAGTAAATTAATTGATATGACCAGTTTATATTAAGGAAAGATTGTAAGTCAAGGAATATAGATTGCCTAAGTTAAAGGAGCGCGAGTCACTAATAAAGTTTAAACCTTTTAATTTGTGTAAACAAATTGTCGCACACCTCTCTGAAGCTTGTTGTTGTTCGAAGGCAAGGTTATAATGGTGTACGGTAGATTAAGAGATAGTAAAGAAGAGAAAAACAGGGATTTAGGTAAATTAATTCTTGTTAGTTTAGTAATGACTTCTAATTTAATTGGATTAGTAAATTTATTTAGTTAATAATCAATTTAAAGAATAGTCGCCTAATCATTTAATAAAAATGGATAATCATAGGTATGGATTCGTAGCCAAGACGATATGGGATTTTTAATGGATATTCAGCAATCGGAAATCACGGTGAGTAAATCTCACTCACCTTTTATTATAATTATTTTTACTTCGTAAAAATAATTGTTGCTGCTTGTTTTGATTTTTCTGCTTGTTTTATATATATTAGTTACTTAGGATATTATATATATATATATATATATTGGGTTGATTGATTGGTTGGATTCCCGCAATCTCATTAGCGGATGCCCGCAGTTTCATAGCGGATGATTACCCTATACGCCCCACGCTATGATTAGTGGATGACCTTCTATACCACGACATTCTGCCACGAAGCAGAATGGGTATTATTTATGTGCTAACATCTGTGGATGCAGGAAAACAGGTTGGAGGAATCCAACTGGATTCCTCAAAAATATATTATCTGTTTGTTTATTTGTTTGCATATATATTGTTATATATGATGTGTTAGAAAAATAAATAATTGGTTGCTTTGTGTGTTTAAATATCACTGGGCTTAAGTAATGATATTTAAAAATATCATGAAAAAGGATATTTGAGAATTAGAAAGGAAATTCTATTTTTTTTAAATAGAATTGAAATTTGAAATTTGAATATAGAAGATTCAAATAGAATTGAATTTGAAATTTGAATATAGAAAATTCAAATAGATCCAAATAGAATTGAAAATGAAATTGAATAATGAAATTCAAATATAGAATTTGAATAAAGAAAATTCAAAAGGAATTTGAATAAAAGAATTTGAAATAGAATTTTGAATATAGAAATTCAAATGGAAACTTAATAAAGGAATTTGAATATAGAGAATTCAAACAAAATTGAATATATAATTTGAATCGAGAATTCAAACAGAATTGAAAATAGAAATTTGAATATAGAGAATTCAAACAGAATTGAATATAGAATTTGAATCGAGAATTCAAAAGGAATTGAATATGGAATTTGAATATAGAAATTCATAAAGGAATGTGAATAAAGGAATGTGAATAGAGGAATAAAGGAATTAGAATTGAATTGAATTTGAAATATTGAATTTCAAAGAAGAATTGAATTGAATTTGAAATATAGAATTTCAAAGAAGAATTGAAATAGAAATTGAATAATAGAATTCCAATGGAATTTCAAGTATAGAAATTGAATAATAGAATTCAAATGGAATTTCAGGTATTGAATTTAAATATGAAATTGGAATAGAAATTCAAGTATTGAATTTGAATATGAAAATGGAATAGAAATTCAAGTATTGAATTTGAATATGGAATTGAAATAGAAATTCAAGTATTGAATTTGAATATAAAATAGAAAAGGAAATTCAACTATAGAATTTGAATATAGGAATTTAAATGGGAGTTGAATAAAGGAAATTCAGCTATAGAACTTGAATATAGGAATTTAAATGGGAGTTGAATAAAGGAAATTTAAATATAGAATTTGAATAACAGAAAAGGAAATGGAAATTTGAATTTAGAATTCAAATAGAAAAGGAAATAGAATTTGAACATAGAATTCAAATAGAAAAGGAATTGGAATTTGAATATAGAATTCAAATAAAAGCGAGATTGGAATTTGAATCAAGAAATTCAAATAGAGTTAAAATGGAGTTGGATTCATTTTAACGAAGTTTAAAAGTTTATATATATATATATATATATATAGTTAAAACGAACTCGTCGCAGCGCTGTAGTTCGAAAATTGGCGACTCGAACTTCATTTGAGTATATCGGAGTCAAATTAAGTCGGAATTCTTTGAAACTAGAATAGTCAGGACCGGTTGAATAATAGTTTTCTAATGGAAGAGAAAAATCTGGATTTCGTCGAATAGATTTTTTGTAATAACCCGCAAAATCTGGGCCAGTTTAAAATTTTTATTTTGGCTATTTTGGCGAATTTGGAGCATTTAAAATAGATTATTTTAAATAATATCGACGAGAAATTTATTTTGAATATAATTCGAACGTATATAATTATATACGTCGTCGTTAGAATATAAATATTAATATATAATTATAAAAGGAATTGAAAATGGCGCGGTAGTTCGATAATTCGATTTCAAACTTCAATTGAATATACCGGGTGCAAAACAATCCGGATTTTAGTGAAACCAAAAACATTAGGATCTAAATGATGATATCTTTCCAACGAATCCGAAAAATCAAGATTTCATAGCGGGAGTCAAAAGATATGTCCAGTTGAAAATTCTGAATAGTCGCTATGGAATTCAGGCCCTTAAAAATGGACATTTTGCAAACGACCTCGGATTTCGACGAAACCACTTTGGTTGGGTCCGTGATGTCAAGTTATTGCTAGGTTTCAAATTTCATAATTTTTCGAATCAATATGTGAGCGTGGCATAGGAAAACGTGTTTTGACCATTTCAGTTGATTTTAATCGACTGGAAAATGGCCATTTGTCTAACGGTCTCAGAATTCAACGAAATTAGTTTTGTTAGGACTGTATCGTCAATACGAAGCTAGAAAATATTTTTCTGAAAATTTTCTAGTTAGTATGTGACCCCGGTAATTTGAAATGTACGTTTAAAATTCAATATAATGATTTAAATGTAAATTTAACGGAAACTGATTCAAACAGTCGAATCAGCCTACGATACATATCCCATTGTGTTCGGAATGGGGGTAAAACGCTATGGACGACAAGCGGTGGGCCTCGTTTAGAGGTCAAAAATAAAAGTTGCTTTTTAATGATAAATAAAATAATTAAATAAATAAAAAAAATATATATTTCCCCTACCTTTTTCTTCTTAACCTGCCCCCCCCTTTATTTTATTTCGAATCGAACTCTCAGGAAAAAAAAAAACGAAGACGACGGACGGAGCCCTCCCTCCCTCGCGATCGACGCGGCCTCCTCCATGCCGCCGCCAGACCTTCATCGCGCCCCCCTAGCGCCGCTGCCACAAACGATTCCCCCCTCCCTCTTCTTCTCCCTGGCACCGCCGCGCCAAGCACAGCCCCCCCATCAGCAATCGAGCACCGCGAAGCCCGCCGCGCCTGACCTCCGCCGCCTCCACCGATCTGACCACCCACGTCAGCGCCTCATTGCCCCACTCCGCCACCAAATCACAGCAACTCCTCCCCGCTTCGAACGGTGAGTTTTCGTTTGAGTTTAATGATTTTAATTGTTTTATAAAACTGAAATTCTTTATTACTTAAAAACTGATTTTTATTAGTTATTAAAACTGAAAAGATTAGATTTTTAATTTAGGAAAGGTTTAGATTTTGAAATGTAAAAAGGTATGATTTTTTTTATGATGAAGTTTATATTTTTAAATATAGAAAGACTAGATTTTTATTATAGTAGATAAGATATTTAAAATAAAAATATGATTTTTATATTTTTAAGGTATTAAAAATATAATTTTTATATTTTTAAAAGTATCAAAAATATAATCTTTAGTGTATAGAAGATGTAAAAATATGATTTTTGGTTAGGTAGAGAGTTAAAAATATAATTTTTTCTTGATAGGAATATTAAAAATATCATCTTTATATGTGTAGAAAAATAAAGATGAGATTTTATAAAGATGAAATCTTTAAATTTGAAAAGGCGAAGTCTATGTTTTTATAAAGGCGAAAATTATATTTTAGAAAGGCGAAATCTTTATATGGAAAATAGCGTGATAAAAATTCGATTTTTATATATTGAATAACAAAGTAAAAATTCGATTTTTATATATTGATTAATGGAGTAAAAATTCGATTTTTAAATATATGAAGTGATTATAAAAATATGATTTTTAAATTGAAGGTGAATAAATAAAAATATGATTTTTATTTTAAAGACATCGGCAAATATAAAAATGTGTGATTTTTATATATGTAGTGGCTACGGGCAACGAAGATGACGAAGATGCGATAACGATGAAGATTTCTATCAATGAAGTACCGTGGAGCTAGGATAGCTATTTGTGAGAATTTCTCACCTCTAAATTCTCTTTTTCTAGTTATATATATATATACTAGGATGCAGACGGTGCTTAGTAGCACCCGACACCCGTCATCCACAGACCATGGATGGCTTGCTTGTTAAATTGTTTGGTTGAGTAGTTGGTTAGTTTGTTTGGTTTGAATTGAATTGTTTGGTGAAATGGAATGGATTGATTGATGTGTGAATGGCGTGGGCCTTCACTAGACCGGGGATAAGGCCAAGCCTTGTTCCATTTCTAGTATCGTGCCGTTATGCCGCCGAATTTTTCTAAAATATGTTAGAAAAATAAAAATATCATTTTATTGAATAAATGAACTGAATAGAAATTCATGTGTTAAAATAAATTGTTTTATCGTTAAAAATATAATTTTAACGTGAAAGTGAATAAATGAATAATTATAAACAAATCGGCCGATTTGTTTATATACACTGATTTGACTGATATCGATTGGGTCGATAAATTTTAAACGTCGCCCAACTGCACAACTAAAATCTGTGTTTGATTGTTTGAAACCCCACACGGGTGTTGGGATGAAATTTGAAGTTCACTCATCCTGATTGATTAAATATGTCGATCGATTGATTGACAGGCTGTTATAAGCGTTAGATATCTATATTTGATGCTTATACAGTGTAGTGCACTTTGGTTGATGGTTGATTATTTTTCAATGCTATTATATACATGTGTTGTATGGAAATCCATATAATTAACATTATATGGTGATTGATTGGCCTCATTTCAATCGGGAAAATAATGAATATTATAAAAGAAAATTCGTGTGTTGAATATAAAAATAGTCATGTGTTGACAATGTTCATGTGTTGAAAATGCTCGTGTGTTGAGTAAAATATTTTAAATAATAAAAATTACATCTTTATCATATTTAAGATTAGAATCTACTTACAGTGTAGTCTAATTAAAATCAAACGATAGATACCATAGTTTTATAAAATATTTTACATAGAAAAAAATAGTGATGTGTGGACAGTACTCATGTGTTGAGATTAGTCGTGTGTTGAAAGAGATATAGATTCATGTGTTGAATGGGATAAATATTCATTTGTTGAATAGAATAAAGAAGTTTTTGAAAAATATAAAGCCGTGTTGAATAGATATGCGCTATTTTGACGCGAACGATATTATATCGATTTTATTCGTTTTATAATGAATATGGAAAGGTGATTTCAAAATCTAATATTTTGAAATGAAATTCAAATTGAATTAGATAAAAATTGAAATTGAAATTTTATTGAATCAATTTGAAATGAATTCGAATCGAATAGAAAACGAATTCGATTCGAATCGAATAGAAAATAAACTCGATTCGGATTGAATAGAAAGTGAATTTGAATTCGAATAAAATAGAAATGAATTCAAATGAAATTAAATTGAAATTGAATTGAAATCGAATCGATCTGAAATTGAATATAGTGTTGAAATGGTTTTGAAAATGAATTTAAAACGATTTATAAAATACGTTTTAAAAAGGAAATCGACGAAATATATATATAATATATATATATATTATATATATAATGGCCTGAATAGAACGCGCCGCGCCGCGGCAGTTCGTGAATTTCGACCATTGACTTCGAATTGACGTTGCGGGAGATCCGACCGTCGGATTCTCATAAAACCGGAACCGTTGGGTTCGTATCGAAAAGAACTTTCCAATGAATATTAGAAATTTTAAATCTAACGGTTGGATTTGGAATTATGTCCAAATCAAATTTGAAAAAGGTCGCTGTAAGTGCAGTTCGATGGCCGTTAATGGAAATCGACTGTACGGGCCTTGATAAAATTATTAAAAATATCTATAATTTGTGTAAAATCATAATATATGATTTGGGAAAAATTGAGCTGAAGAATTCCACATTTGAAAGGATAAAAATAGATTTTTATCGAAATGAACTAGTTTTGAACTGGAATTAAAATTAATTTATTTTTGAAATAAATAAATTGAATTTGAAAGTGATTTTAAAAATAATCAATATTCCCAATACGTGAATTGGACTGGAGTTGAATCGAAATTATCTTCGGAATATTTCGATGTTGGATTTCATGACTATACAGATATTGTTATGGGAATTTGAAAGATATATTTTATATCGTTATTTCCAATACGATATTTGTTGGTTTCAGAATTTGATATTGAATATAAGCCGATATATTTTCTATTCAGAGCCTTGTATTTAATATCAAATGTGATTTGGGTTTGTCGTGAATTGTGTTTTAGAAGACATTGGTTCTTTAACCCAGTTAAAGACATAATATTGATTTTTGAAAAGATTAAAACTAAATGGAGTTTTAATGAATCTTTAATTAGATTAAAAAGTGAATTGATAATTTAAATTATCAAATCTGAAAAGTGATCGAGAGTGGAGTATCACCAATTTTGCTCCAAAGCGATAGTTAAATCTTTAATTAGATTTGAACGTGAAATGGTAATTAATTTTACCGATAACACCGTGGTGTTAGATATGGAGTCTCACCAGTTTTGCTCCATGGGATATATGGGTTGGGATTGGGAAATAAAACAAATAATTACTTCGGTGTGGTTCGCTAATCCCGACTAGTTTGAAATGATATCCAAAGGAGGATTAAAGAATAAATTTAGAAGAATTTATCTTTGATAAAATTAATGGGAACCTATCCCCTAAGAATGTGATTTTGTGAATAAAATAATATTCTGAATTGGAATGAGGCGTTTGTTGTGTTTGTGTAACAATTTGTTCATTATATACGTGGGTTATTCAGAAAGGCCGGGTTATACCCATTCTGAATAACCGATTCGACGAGATGTCGAAGATGAAGACGGTGGTAGAAGACCGGAAGTTTTCACATCGTTTGGGTGATTACTGATGATCTTGATTGGGCTGTACACCCAGGATGAGGGAAACAGTTGGTGATCGTCCAGACGTACTTGGAGATGGATGGATATGCGAGGAAAGTGCCTCCGGTTTCGTTCAGACCTAGAACGAACTTGTAAATGGATTGTGTGTCTGACATTGGATTTTATTCTGTGTTGATTGATCTCTATTAAATATACATCTGTTTGGCGGCGGAGAATTTATTCTCTTGCTTAACGCCCTTCTCTGAGACATACAAGCTCAGAGGTTGTATATCGATGGACATCAGTCGCATGGAGTGAATTGCCAATGTGGCATGCGTAAGTGGCAATTGATCAAGGCTTCTGTTGAAAAGCAAAGTCTTGTGGTTGATGATCAAAGCACGGCCTGTGTGGCGTAGCTTTGTGTATAACGTGAATTCGCGAGCCTCACACGTCGGTATGAGTCAAAAACGGGAGACGGACCGCTGGGAGAGCACGACGTTTCTTTCTAGCTAGGGTGGTGTCAGTGACCTACCAGCCCTGACATTTATATACTTTTCACCTGTGTGGTTGTTGGATACGAGGCGCCTCGGATATAGGTCTGTAAGGACCGGGAAACGTGTGTTCAGGAATTGCCAATCCTCAAAAGTAAGAGAGGACCGGCCCAGCCGATTCCAAGGATCATAGTGGGGTCCTGAGGCATTTGCTAGAGTGTCTCGAACGCGGAGAGGAGCTTGCCCCTTGCCTCGACTCATGATGGAAATCCAATTTCCAATACGTGTATTGCGGTTTTAATTGTAGAACTAGTATGGAGACATGATAGATGGTACCCATGCCGCCTATGATTGATATTTATGATTTGAAATTGTTTTGACACTATACACTTATTATAGTATCAAATAATGTGTTTTAAACGTATCAAGCATGCTTTGGCTGTTATAAGGTAAAAACCCTATCCTCCGGCTTGCGTTGCATTGTGTGATTGGACCTGGGTCTTATAACAGCTTCATTTTTCTTTATTTAGCATTGCGCTGTTTGTTCTATGCACTGGTATTCTTGGGAGGAAACCCGTTCCGTGTTATACGGCGTGGTCCCTTGATTTACCTATCTTTAAAACCAATATTAGTAACTGTTTTAGTTCTCACACCAGTCACATGACTGACCTGGAGTTTATTGTTTTAACCTAAACTCTGGGTGCCCCTATTTTCTACACGGGCAGCTAGTAGTTTTGGTTTTGCAGATTTATATTCACAGGGTCCTGATTTACAGCTGGAACGATGCTCGGAAAGCTCTGTATCCGTGTATTACTTCTAGTTGTGTTTTTGTATTATTTTCCGCTGCGATGTATCTAAATGTAATTTATTGTAATCTCTGATATTTATCGAATGTAATTTATTCATTTATACTCTGTATATTCTTGTATCTGATGGAATTGATGTAATAACAATGAAATGTTCTTCTGTATGCGTCCTTTTGTGTGTTGTTCTCAAAGTATCCGCTCTTTCCTTCACGGGGAAGTTATGGGTCCTTACATTTTTAGTTATGTCAAAATCAAAATTTTAAAAGTGCAGCGCCAGAAACCATTAAAACCATAATGGATTTTATATAAATATAGGGATTTTTAAGCAAATAAAAATCCGAATTTCCATTTAAAAACCTGGTCTTGAGTTAGAACATAAAGGTGAACTAAAGTGAAGTAAGAAAAGTGATTTTTCAAACAATAATCATATTTTTGATTATTGAATAAAATTAATTAAATCAAAGAAGAATTAGTTAATTGAGTGGTGAATTGAAATCGAACTTTGAAAATTGAATTTTCGAATTGTAAACATATATTTGAAATCGAATATAGAACTTGAATTAAAATTTGAATTCAATTAGTTGATAAGTAAGTTGAAATATATTTGAAACGTATTATATTCATATATACAAACGAAATGGGCAAAGAGTTAGTTAAAGAGTCACTTTAACGAATTGAGTCAAAACGAGTGTATGAAGTTGAAATGAATTGTACAGGTATATATACCGGAGACAGTTATGGGATAAAGTGATGAAGGTATATAATTAGTGTGCTCGATAATAAGGTACATATTTAATTCATATATGAGATTTTATGCGCCGTATCGGCAAGCCGCTTGGCTTTTTCTTTTTCTTTTTGAGATGAGAAGTTACCGGGAAGCTATTTGAAATTTCCCGATGCTCCCGATACAGGGGAGGTTATGGCGAATTTTTCCGAAAATTTAAGGAGTTAGATTATTTTTAAGAAAATTTGATAACTAGAAATCCATATATCGATATATATAGAGAATTAGATAATGAAACAAATTTAAATAGGATATTTGAAACAAGAAGGAAACTATAACTTAGATTTGTTAAAAATAACAAGGGAAATGTATACGTGTTTTAAAAATAGATAATTTGTTTGTATAGTATTGATTATACGAGTAAGTAGGCTTGTCTGTTTTGACGTTATGAATGTTATTCAGTCAAGGTCTGAGAGGTAATTATACCCTAACTTGATTGGTTTCATTAACAACCGATAAATAGCAAAACTTAGTCTCGAAGATCAACGTTTAAAGAGATTTAGTTGAATGTATATATTTGGGTTGTCGTAACGATGTTTTACACAATATCCGTTTTAACCCAAATAAATGTAAACTTGGAAATAAAATAACAAATGTTTCTAAGTATAGAACTAAATTAGTTCGTGGAAGAGATAAGTAATTGGAATGTTTTCCAATTAAAATCGATAATATTTTCTAACTATAGAAAATAAAAGGAGGCGATACTTGTAAATATTTGGGTAACAAATATTGATAAGGAAATGGAGAAGAGATTTAATTAATGAAATATTAATTAAAGAGCCCAGTGATTTGTTTGATATGTTTGGATGAACACTTGTTTTTATTCGATAGTTAAATCATAGACTATCGAAGTTTTTGACCATCGTTGTCAATATGGAGAGACCGGTTGGATTATTATCCGAAGAACCACTCCGTATCGGCATAAGCGTTGCGAACCAAGTATGCTGAATATATTGAAGACGGAGTAAAGTGCAAGGACTCTTTCTATTAAATAGAAATAGTGCCTTCGGTTTCGTTCAATCCCAGAACGAACGTAAATGGACGAATGTCTGACAGAGTATTTCCAATGATCAAATGGGTTGGTCTGTATAAATATATATGGTTGCAACGGATTTATTCCCTTAGCATAACATCCAGAATATTGTGCAAACTCAACTAGTGATTAACGGATCTGACAATGTGGCATTCAAAGTGATTGTGCTATCAATGAATGGTAAGTATTCGTAGCCTCAGGCCTCAACAACCGAGAAAGGACAAAAATCAGGCAGGCAGCATGGCTATGTGGGTCGCACCCATTAGGATGTATAATCACCTATCTAGAGGTTCATTTAAATTCTTATTCTATTCGATTCTGTCACAGTCGGGAGGCGGTTGCTGATCCCAACCGTTGGTGATATACATTCGATACACTCAAGCGAAATGAGTGGTCGGTCATGTGTGGGTCGGGTTACAAGATGTTCTTCTTGAACCCAGTGTATTCCTCTCTAGAGATACACTAGCGGAAGGTGGTTCCATACCTTGTCATGTTGGAAATCCAATCTCCAATAAGCGCCATGCGGTTTTTGATTTTATAATATATATGTGGAGCGTGAGATGCAAGCGTTCTGCTATTTGGTTATTTACTTGATGTAGACATTATTATAATATCACTGGATTTTCGTATCAAAGTGTTTTGGGTTATAGTAAGGTAAAAGCCGTCCATGTTTATGTGTGGGCTGGTCTTACTATTATCTTTTCTTTCGAAAAGGGTTTTGAAAGTTAAACAAGTGGTTGGAGTTTACTCACACCAGTCCCATGACTGACCCAGAGTTTATTTTGTTTGTTTCCCTAAACTCTTGGGTGCCCAAATTTGTACGGGCAGTCAAGTAGTTGGGATTTTTCAGATTCACTTGGAAGAGCTGGAAGCAGGAGGCTTCACAAGTTAGATATAGACTATCATATATTCCGCTGTGTACTATGGTTGTATCTGGAAACATGTGTTTATAACTGTTCCAGAATGGCTGTTGTGCTCTGATGATGGTATGTATGTAAAGTTACTGATTTGAATTTCAAAAGTTATGTTATAAAATGTATTTTTATTCGATCCGTTGTGAGTTTTTGATCTTCGTCTTCTTCTATTCTAATATTTCTTTCTTTCTATTTCTCATCCTCTAACTTCTTTCTAATAATGATTCGTATTTTTGTGCAATTTGGGTTGGACGTGTGATGTTATTAGTCAATTCAGATAGCATGGATTTGTGGGCCTTTACAGTTGGTATCAGAGCTTAGGTTGAGCGAATACCTAGGCTTTGGTGGAAATGTGCTCATTAGAGATAGGGTCAGCAGTGCCCTAGAATGAGTTGGGTGTATAATACGAGAGCACGTATTTGTAATTAATATAAAAATTGTTTATATTGTGTTGGCTAGTCTGTTGAGTGGTTTATGAATTCTGGTCGAATCGTGGGACGCCACGAAGTCGATAGGGTTTTCTAAACACTTGAACAGAAAATACGACATGATATTGTTTTTAAATGGGTAAATGAAATAATTTTACCCAAAATTTCTATTTTTGATATAGAAAGAATAATTTTCTAGAATTATTATTATATGGATGTGTTGGATGTTGATTTTATAATCAAATGAGATTATAAACTTAGAATGGTTATTTATAACCAAATAGAATTTGTATAGGAATTAAATATACAAATGAGGTGAATTATCATGTAATTCAAACCAGAATTTGGAATTTAAAATCCTGGGAGGTTTGAAATTATTTTCGAGGTATATTAAGATAATATAGCCTTGTTTGGAAAGATCTTTTGAATAAAAATCATTTTAGATGAATTTTGAAAATGATAAAGCACTGAACTCACTTCAGTGGCTGGGAAATAATTCTGATAATGACTGCAGCATTATTAGTGTTCATTTTCGAGTTTCTAAGTGATGGATTGCTACCTTAGAAAATTTTTGATGGGAATTTGTTTGAAAGAAAACAAGTTTAATTGAAAAATTCAAATATTTTGAATTTGAAAAGATTATAAATATATGTACATGTTTAAGTGATTTCAAAAGAATTTGAAATGAAAACCCTGGGATTTGAATTCTGGAATTGAAATTTAACTTAAGCTAGTTAAATGGATTGAAGTGAATCAATTAACTAGAATCAATTTGAATAGGTTTAATGGAATATAGATTGGATATAAATGGATTGATCGTAGATCATTCGAATCAAATGTGTGAAGACCAAAAGTTTTGGTTGAAATTAAAGTCATAGAAATATGAGGAGTTGAGTTTCAACATAAGTGAGATTTTGAAAAGTAATGAATTTGTACCATTTTTCCAATCTTAGCAATTTCGAGGACGAAATTATTTTAAGAGGGGAAGAATGTAACGACCTAGATTTTGGGCAATTTACTTTAAAATATTTAATATAGTTTTAATTATATTTATGTTCAAATTTAAAATCAAGATATAGTCAGTTAATTCAAAAAAAAAAGTGTAATTACGTTGGAACGACGATCGGTACACTAAAATAGCGGTTCGGGGTTCAAATTAATGAACCCCGAAATATACAATCGTAGATAGGCTCGAACTCAAATCACAGTCAGATCAAAATCAAATCAGAATTTAATACAGTGTACTTCGAGCACTGTAAACTCCTTGAACCCCAAGTTTCATCTTCTATAAAAATCGCGTCCATCTCCATTTTGTTTCTCAGAAAGAAAAATCAGAAAAACTTCAAAATAAAAATGGCCACTCCACTTATCAAATTCAAAGCAGTGCCTTATTTACTCAAATCGGAATAGCAGTAAAGACCGCAAGGTTCTCATGGGGTTCAGGTCTGAAACGGGGGTGCTCACGACATTCAAGAGAGGCGACATGCGAGTTCTTCATCGCGAGGGCTTAAAGCTCGAACTATTCTGGAATCCGGTTATAATCCATCGCGAGTTCCTATTCGCTCTCGGAAGCAACTCGAACGACGTGGAATAAGGATTTGGGGGAAACAGATTTGCTCAGGAAATCGATCGATTTCCTAGGGTTCGACACTTAGCTGCTCGCGATGGGTGGGTGTAGGGGTTGCGATGGGGTTAACTGCGATTTCTGGGGAGGTCAACGATGGTGGAAGGCGAATTGGAAGGATGCGAACGCATCCTGGGAGTCGCGATGGGGTTCATGTGAGCTGGAGCAACAGTATTGAGTCGCGGTTCAGGCAAAGAGATTCAACATCGATTTTGGGGTTTGCATCTTCGAAGGCAAGCATTGGGATTCAAATCAAAGGCTAGTTTGACGCTGTACGTTGGGTTTTGGGGGATCTCGAACCCAGGGAAGTTGCGGTTTTGAAACTGGCAGCAAGGAATGTCGAAATGGAATTAATGGAGAAGAAGGATTAAATTTTCATTAAGGTATATATTTGTTTTTATTTAAATTTTACATCCATAGGATAATTTAATCATTGTGTGTTAAGATAATTTAAATTTGGGTATCCATTTTTAGACCAGAGATTTCAGTAATAAATAATTTTAAATGGAAGTAAATTAATTGATATGACCAATTTATATTAAGGAAAAATTGTAAGTCAAGAAATATAGATTGCCTAAGCTAAAGGAGCGCGAGTCACTAATAAAGTTTAAACCTTTTAATTTGTGTAAACAAATTGTCGCACACCTCTCTGAAGCTTGTTGTTGTTCGAAGGCAAGGTTATAATGGTGTGCGGTAGATTAAGAGATAGTAAAGAAGAGAAAAACAGGGATTTAGGTAAATTAATTCTTGTTAGTTTAGTAATGACTTCTAATTTAATTGGATTAGTAAATTTATTTAGTTAATAATCAATTTAAAGAATAGTCGCCTAATCATTTAATAAAAATGGATAATCATAGGTATGGATTCGTAGCCAAGACGATATGGGATTTTTATTGGATATTCAACAATGGGAAATCACGGTGAGTAAATCTCACTCACCTTTTATTATAATTATTTTTACTTCGTAAAAATAATTGTTGTTGCTTGTTTGGATTTTTTTGCTTGTTTTATATATATTAGTTATTTAGGCTTTTATATATATTGGGTTGATTGATTGGTTGGATTCCCGCAGTCTTATTAGCGGATGCCCGCAGTTTCATAGCGGATGATTACCCTATACGCCCCACGCTATGATTAGTGGATGACCTTCTATACCACGATATTCTGCCACGAAGCAGAATGGGTATTATTTATGTGCTAACATCTATGGATGCAGGAAAACAGGTTGGAGGAATCCAACTGGATTCCTCAAAAATATATTATCTGTTTGCATATATATTGTTATATATGATGTGTTAGAAAAATAAATAATTGGTTGCTTTGTGTGTTTAAATATCACTGGGCTTAAGTAATGATATTTAAAAATATCATGAAAAAGGATATTTGAGAATTAGAAAGGAAATTCTATTTTTCTAAAATAGAATTGAAATTTGAAATTTGAATATAGAAGATTCAAATAGAATTGAATTTGAAATTTGAATATAGAAAATTCAAATAGATCCAAATAGAATTGAAAATGAAATTGAATAATGAAATTCAAATATAGAATTTGAATAAAGAAAATTCAAAAGGGATTTGAATAAAAGAATTTGAAATAGAATTTTGAATATAGAAATTCAAATGGAAACTTAATAAAGGAATTTGAATATAGAGAATTCAAACAGAATTGAATATATAATTTGAATCGAGAATTCAAACAGAATTGAATATAGAAATTTGAATATAGAGAATTCAAACAGAATTGAATATAGAATTTGAATCGAGAATTCAAAAAGAATTGAATATGGAATTTGAATATAGAAATTCATAAACGAATGTGAATAAAGGAATGTGAATAGAGGAATAAAGGAATTAGAATTGAATTGAATTTGAAATATTGAATTTCAAAGAAGAATTGAATTGAATTTGAAATATAGAATTTCAAAGAAGAATTGAAATAGAAATTGAATAATAGAATTCCAATGGAATTTCAAGTATAGAAATTGAATAATAGAATTCAAATGGAATTTCAAGTATTGAATTTGAATATGAAATTGGAATAGAAATTCAAGTATTGAATTTGAATATGGAATTGAAATAGAAATTCAAGTATTGAATTTGAATATAAAATAGAAAAGGAAATTCAACTATAGAATTTGAATATAGGAATTTAAATGGGAGTTGAATAAAGGAAATTCAGCTATAGAACTTGAATATAGGAATTTAAATGGGAGTTGAATAAAGGAAATTTAAATATAGAATTTGAATAATAGAAAAGGAAATTGAAATTTGAATTTAGAATTCAAATAGAAAAGGAAATAGAATTTGAACATAGAATTCAAATAGAAAAGGAATTGGAATTTGAATATAGAATTCAAATAAAAGCGAGATTGGAATTTGAATCAAGAAATTCAAATAGAGTTAAAATGGAGTTGGATTCATTTTAACGAAGTTTAAAAGTTTATATATATATATACATATATATATATATATAAAATTAAAACGAACTCGTCGCAGCGCTGTAGTTCGAAAATTGGCGACTCGAACTTCATTTGAGTATATCGGAGTCAAATTAAGTCGGAATTCTTTGAAACAAGAATCGTCAGGACCGGTTGAATAATAGTTTTCTAATGGAAGAGAAAAATCTGGATTTCGTCGAATAGATTTTTAGTTATGTCAAAATCAAATTTTTAAAAGTGCAGCGCCAGAAACCATTAAAACCATAATGGATTTTATATAAATATAGGGATTTTTAAACAAATAAAAATTCGAATTTCCATTTAAAAACCTGGTCTTGAGTTAGAACATAAAGGTGAACTAAAGTGAAGTAAGAAAAGTGATTTTTGAAACAATAATCATATTTTTGATTATTAAATAAAATTAATTAAATCAAAGAAGAATTAGTTAATTGAGTGGTGAATTGAAGTCGAACTTTGAAAATTGAATTTTCGAATTGTAAACATATATTTGAAATCGAATATAGAACTTAAATTAAAATTTGAATTCAATTAGTTGATAAGTAAGTTGAAATATATTTGAAACGTATTATATTCATATATACAAACGAAATGGGCAAAGAGTTAGTTAAAGAGATACTTTAACGAATTGAGTCAAAACGAGTGTATGAAGTTGAAATGAATTGTGCAGGTATAGATATACCGGAGACAGTTATGGGATAAAGTGATGAAGGTATATAATTAGTGTGCTCGACAATAAGGTACATGTTTAATTCATATATGAGATTTTATGCGCCGTATCGGCAAGCCGCTTGGCTTTTCATTTTCTTTTTGAGATGAGAAGTTACCGTGAAGCTATTTGAAATTTCCCGATGCTCCCGATACAGGGGAGGTTATGGTGAATTTTTCCAAAAATTTAAGGAGTTAGATTATTTTTAAGAAAATTTGTTAACTAGAAATCCATATATCGATATATATAGAGAATTAGATAATGAAACAAATTTAAATAGGATATTTGAAACAAGAAGGAAACTATAACTTAGATTTGTTAAAAATAACAAGGGAAATGTATACGTGTTTTAAAAATAGATAATTGGTTTGTATAGTATTGATTATTCGAGTAAGTAGGCTTGTCTGTTTTGACGTTATGAATGTTATTCAGTCAAGGTCTGAGAGGTAATTATACCCCAACTTGATTGGTTTCATTAACAACCGATAAATAGCAAAACTCAGTCTCGAAGATCAACGTTTAAAGAGATTTAGTTGAATGTATATATTTGGGTTGTCGTAACGATGTTTTACACAACATCCGTTTTAACCGAAATAAATGTAAACTTGGAAATAAAATAACAAATGTTTCTAAGTATAGAACTAAATGAGTTCGTGGAAGAGATAAGTAATTGGAATGTTTTCCAGTTAAAATCGATAATATTTTCTAACTATAGAAAATAAAAGGAGGCGATACTTGTAAATATTTGGGTAACAAATATTGATAAGGAAATGGAGAAGAGATTTAATTAATGAAATATTAATTAAAGAGCCCAGTGATTTGTTTGATATGTTTGGATGAACACTTGTTTGTATTCGATAGTTAAATCACAGACTATCGAAGTTTTTGACCATCGTTGTCAATATGGAGAGACCGGTTGGATTATTATCCGAAGAACCACTCCGTATCGGCATAAGCGTTGCGAACCAAGTATGCTGAATATATTGAAGACGGAGTAAAGTGCAAGGACTCTTTCTATTAAATAGAAATAGTGCCTTCGGTTTCGTTCAATCCCAGAACGAACGTAAATGGACGAATGTCTGACAGAGTATTTCCAATGATCAAATGGGTTGGTCTGTATAAATATATATGGTTGCAACGGATTTATTCCCTTAGCATAACATCCAGAATATTGTGCAAACTCAACTAGTGATTAACGGATCTGACAATGTGGCATTCAAAGTGATTGTGCTATCAATGAATGGTAAGTAATCGTAGCCTCAGGCCTCAACAACCGGGAAAGGACAAAAATCGGGCAGGCAGCATGGCTATGTGGGTCGCACCCATTAGGATGTATAATCACCTATCTAGAGGTTCATTTAAATTCTTATTCTATTCGATGCTGTCCCAGTCGGGAGACGGTTGCTGATCCCAACCGTTGGTGATATACATTCGATACACTCAAGCGAAATGAGTGGTCGGTCATGTGTGGGCCGGGTTACAAGATGTTCTTCTTGAACCCAGTGTATTCCTCTCTAGAGATACACTAGCGGAAGGTGGTTCCATACCTTGTCATGTTGGAAATCCAATCTCCAATAAGCGCCATGCGGTTTTTGATTTTATAATATATATGTGGAGCGTGAGATGCAAGCGTTCTGCTATTTGGTTATTTACTTGATGTAGACATTATTATAATATCACTGGATTTTCGTATCAAAGTGTTTTGGGTTATAGTAAGGTAAAAACCGTCCATGTTTATGTGTGGGCTGGTCTTACTATTATCTTTTCTTTCGAAAAGGGTTTTGAAAGTTAAACAAGTGGTTGGAGTTTACTCACACCAGTCCCATGACTAACCCAGAGTTTATTTTGTTTGTTTCCCTAAACTCTTGGGTGCCCAAATTTGTACGGGCAGTCAAGTAGTTGGGATTTTTCAGATTCACTTGGAAGAGCTGGAAGCAGGAGGCTTCACCAGTTAGATATAGACTATCATATATTCCGCTGTGTACTATGGGTGTACCTGGAAACAGGTGTTTATAACTGTTCCAGAATGGCTGTTGTGCTCTGATGATGGTATGTATGTAAAGTTACTGATTTGTATTTCAAAAGTTATGTTATAAAATGTATTTTTATTCGATCCGCTGTGAGTTTGTGATCTTCGTCTTCTTCTATTCTAATATTTCTTTCTTTCTATTTCTCATACTCTAACTTCTTTCTAATAATGATTCGTATTTCTGTGCAATTTGGGTTGGACGTGTGATGTTATTAGTCAATTCAGATAGCACGGATTTGCGGGCCTTTACAAGAGTAGTTAAACGAGATAAGTTATAAAGATGCGATATAGAACCGCTATTTTAAAGAACAAATGGTATTTCAACAAAATGGAATTAAAATGAGATTGGTTGTGATATGGGAATGAGTATCAGTTTTTGTATTATAACTGATATCTATCTTAAGATAAGAATGTTGTTGATCAAGGTCTGAGAGGTAATTAAAATACCCCAACTTGAACAACTTCAGGATTATCAAAGGATGATATTGGTCGTAATAGTGAAGATGTTAGATTAAATTATTTTGGAAAAATAATAGTGTAACATTATTTGAAGGATTTGGAAATATATATATATATATATATGAGATTCCGAAATAAAAGGAAATAAAAAGGGGCTTGATGGTATGAAATGATATCTCTATGAATAAAGAAATAAAAATGGGATTGGTGGAAATATAACGATATTTTCAAAGTATTGAAATAAGGTTTAAATGGATTTATTCTAAAAGGACGAGTGGTGATTTTGGTGTTCAAATAACGAAGCCAAAGAAGATGTCGTAATGAATATTTATGAATGATAGGTTGAATCAATAAGTAAAAAAGAAATGTTATAGCAAATATTTGAAATGTTAGTTGAAGATTGAATTTGTAATGACCCGCAAATCCGCAACATCAGAGTTGACTATATACATCATACGTCCAACCCAAATATCACGAAAATACGAAACATTTTTTTTTAGAAGAAAGAGATAGAAGAAGAACAGAAATAACAACACAGAATCTCACATCGCAGCGGAACAAAATGTAATATATCATATCTTTGAAATACAAAATCTTAATTGTATAGCATACATGTAACGTCCCGCCTTTTTGACCGCTTCAAATTGGTAATTAAACCAACTTAAAACGTCCAAATCGACGGAGCGTTTATAGCTTATAGAGTTTAAAAACAGAATCAACACAGAAATGCAGAATAAATAAATGACACAGTGTTAAACAGCGGAATATATCTTTTATTTATAAATCATAAATTTGAATACAAAACCTTTTCTATACAGCGGAATGAAATACAGTTCGAGTAAAAAGAAAACATTTACTGTTTTTAAATCTTCAGAGCGCGCCGTCTTTGGAATCCCCATCTTCGTCGATCTTCGCCTACTGACTGGAATCTTTGAATCTGAAATGCTCGGATCTGACTCGAGCATCCCATGCAAAAACATAAAATACTCGAGTCAGGATTAATCATAGTTCAAGTAAATTAACTTCAGTAGAAAACTAAAATATAATAGTTAACCCTACCATCGATATATGTAGCATTAGTTCATATCAGTCCTATCTAGTTCCAAGGATGAACGGTATCAGCATTTGCGAGTGCATATGTGTATATATAATACACACGTATGCACTGCCTCAACGTCCCAACCGAATATAAACAATTGCGTACGTGATTCTGGGAGCTTGCATATACATGTGTGTGTATATTCACACATGATTGCCTCAGCGTCCCAGGAGTCAGAATATAACAAGGGCAAATTACTATGTTAACATATAGTCATGTAGTGTAACAACGGGTTTACTGCGTGAAATGATGACACAACACATCGTAGGCTAACCAATAATAGAAAAGTCAAATAGGAAGTATTCAAGCTATCAAATTAGACAACCTTGTTTCAGATGCAAACAAAAAAAGGATTTCAGCTACCTTTATGTACATACGTATGATTCAACAGTTGCTACAGCATAATGGCGAACATTGTATTTTTATGAATAGAGCCACGGTTTTGTTTTGCAGTAATATTACACCAACACCCATGGAACAAGAAAGAAGTAGAAAGACTACATGCATGACATAACATTCAAATATGTATGCCGGTCCTCAAATATAGTTAAAACTTATTTGCAAAGGAATGTGCCTCCTTCATGTGTCCATAAACTAAGCTAGAGGTCCAGGTCAAAACGCATGGTGTGAATTAGTACATGTATTTCAGTGATCCAATGTGACAAACAGGGTACTAATGGACCAAACACATTTTTCTTAGAAAAAGCTTGTATGTTACTATATACACAACACCACTCCAATCAGTTCAACCCAGATAAGAAGACAGACATGTGCAAAACAGGATAACCCCAATACAATCATAGTTACTGGGAAAAATAGTTAACTGTAAGTGAACAATGTGTTCAACAATCACGACAAGGTGTATATGGCAATATTTGGATGGCAATATTGGTCATCCAAATTATGTAATTTCTCAACTAGAGTATTTTTCAGTAACCTTTTATTTTCCAGCAATGTCAATAGAAAACAATTCCTATTGTTATAAATTATTTGCAAATCCCACTTATTCCTATACAACTTAATACTTACGTGCTAACGAACAATTCCAATCACAATGCCACTATTTCTATCAGCCTTACTACCCATATGATAGCATAATTGTACATGAAAACCTCATGTATGATTGCAAATATAACAGGAAATATATATAAGAACCAATATTTGGTAATGATCCGGGTATGGGTTTTTATAAGGGTAACAGTGAAGAGTTTTACCCACCTCTTTACACAGGTTTGTGAATCAATAGCAATGTTGTTTCAAGGTTACAATTTAGCAAACAATACATAATCAAAAAAAAAAAGATATTAAGGGGATCACAACGCTAACTATACTGTATATATATATATATATACATAGGTGTCAAACATACAAATATTTGTCATGCATACCTAGTTTAGTCAGTGATCAAGTGCAAGTGAGTAGCACACATTAAAACCAGGTGAAAGGAAATCTATCTCAGCAAATCACAGCAATGTTCTTTTTTTTTTCCAATTGTTTCTCCTATTTTAAATATAAGTGGAGAGAGCATAAGTGAACAAATGCAGTTTCACTTAATCGAAAAAAGTGTAGCATCAGTAATGAGAACTAACTAGTTAAATCTAGCATGCTCGAGAACATATATGTACATGGTTATGTGCCTGCATTACTACAAATAAGATCAACAGGTTTTAACTATATTTACTAACTGTTGTACTACAGAGTATTTCATTTTTTTTTTTTAAAGCTTGGCAATAAATGTATTTCCAATCATACAGGTTGCACCACTAAGCTAAACACAGTTTCATGGTATTAGCTTTTATAAATCTTGGTAAAAACAAATGTGGTTTCACCTTTTAAAAAATTTAACAAAAACAAGTTAGTCTTAGTTCTGATAAAATTTAACCAAACAGACATTCCAAATGAAATCAAGATAACCATAAATCCCATTTTGTTTAGCCATATTCTATCCCAAACAGTACCCTGTTACACATTTATATCATAAATCAAGAGTGAATCGAGTTAACTGTCAATTAGGGGGCATGGGCTCTTAACCAATACAATAGCTTAACACAAATGCTAAAATTTAGACAACAACGGCCAGTACTAGGTTAGAGAATGGAATTGAGTCTAGTGGCGAATGACAAGTACCTACTAAAGCGATGCAGGGTTCAAAGAGGTAATAAACCATGTCAAACTTGCATATACAGTCAAGGTGTCTATATAAAAATGGAAACGACCCCTGTGTGTTCATCAAGTATTCTACACTCTTATCAATGTAATATTACGAGGGGTATAACATGTCATGTATATAAAACTGAACATCAGATTCATAATTTGTGTCGAATTTCCCAAAACCCTTAAAGCAACCAGGAAAACTATTATAATTAGTATTATTTGAAATCAAATTGCTTAAACTAAAATTAATCGTGAGTGGATGCTCACCTTTATTGTCGTGTTACTCTTGACGTTGTAGCGATGATGAGCGAAGAAAGCTTGGAGCTTTGACCTCCTGCTTCGATTCGAAGGGACTGGAGCGCTCGATTTGCTGAGGGGTAAACGATCTTCGTGGTGGTGGAGACCCAGGCTCTCGGTTGTCGATTAGCAGGAGGACAGAGCGATTTAAGGAAATGTTAACACGATGGAGGCCATAGAAATTGAATTTGGGGGAAAATTTGCTGTCTGAAGAATTGGGAGAAACCCCTAGATTTATAAAGTGGGAACCGTGCGAATGAAGGCATTGATAGTGTGGAGGCCAAGTAACCGTGGGAGCCAAGTAAAATAGCCTGTGTATTTAACTGAGGACGGTAATATGCAAGGAGGCACGTACAGGGAAGATGTTTTATTTTAAATTAAATTCATATGCCGGTTCACGATTTCATTTTGTTTGTTGTCAAAACAATTACGTTTAGCTCCAAATTTGAAATACAACACTAATTAATTATACATATTCAAATAAAAACCCATTTTATCATAGACCGAGGTTGTTTGAAAATTAATTATTTTAAATGCCGATATCGTATCAATAAAATATTTCTAACTCCGAAACAAATCATAATTTACGATCTGCCATGACTAATTTAAGCTTGTTTTTAATATATATTCAACTTCATTTTCAAAGGAATAAATCTTCGCTTATAACGTATATTTTAAATATAACCATCTATATTTCGTTTGTTGAATTTCAAATCCAATTCGAATGTTCACTCAAATTTCAGTTCAAGAATAAATATTTGATTTAAATCTCTAAACCAAATATCCAATTGATTGTAAATGTTTTAATCTTCAATAAATTTTATTTCAAACTCACCAAAATTTCTGGGTCGTTACAATCTTCCCCCCTTTAAAACTTTTCGTCCTCGAAAAGGAAGGGTCGTTAGAGTTGTATCATTATAGACTTCAATTTTCATATTCGATCTCATCATACAATTTCTTTCCAAACCCATTCTCATTTTAAATTTCAATTTCTGCCTAAATTGGATTTATAAATCTCAACTCTTCCAAATTTCATTATAAACATCAACTGTCAACGTTACTTATCCAACGTTGCGACCGTAATGGGTCTAGGCTTAGCAACCGTCAACCCAATCTTCTTACATTCAATCCCTTTAATCCTTCTCAAACTCATTATAGAGTGTAAATAACATCTTTTTCATATACAAATTTTCGACTTGAAAATTTCCGAAAATCCCAATTTCAAAATTCGTGCGGAAAAATATTTGTATTATTTTCCAAAATTATGGCTTGAAAATATTCTGAAATCCTCTTTCTTAACTTAAGTTAGTTACATTTAAATTTCAAATTATTGATTTGAAAATACTTTATAACTCGAAGTTTGACAAGTCTACTGTCGTTCTTACAGATGTTAGGCAAACGCTGGCCAGGCGCATGACTAAAATCTCCAAGTACTACATACATCCTTGTTTCAACTCCCAGTGAAAATATTTCAAAAATTCTTTTAAAACAGATACAGAAAGTACCAATGTAATGTTGATATGTTGATTGTTCATGAATCGCAGATACACAATGGTTTCATCTGAATCCCCCAGAAAACATCCGTATCCATAGGAATTCACTTCCCTGCGAATTTCGTCATGGACAGATAACGGAAGATATTTTAAGAATCAAAAGACATTCTGAGGTCACTGAGCGTTGATTTCTCTGTCTCAGAATCACGGAAACAAATCAAGGAATTATGAACATACTTCAAGTCACGAGAACAAAACAAGTCCCAAAGACAAATCAGGTCACGAAGACCAATCAAGTCACGAAGACTAACTGCTGCATCAAACAGGTGGCTCACTATCACTAAGATATCTCAAATACTGTGGACCGCAGGTACACAATGGTTACGCCTGGGTCCCCCAGGAAACATCCATACCCGTAAGCTTTCACAGCTCTGCGGATTACGCCCTTCCAATTCGACTGTAGATCACAGCAGTCACAATGGTTACGCCTGATTCCCTCAGGAAACATCCGTCCGCCTTAGGCTATCTGCAGCCCTGCGAATTTCGCTACACGGTCGAATTCCAATGACTCTAGATCGCAGCGATCACAATGGTTACGCCTGATTCCCACAAGAAACATCCGACCGCCGTAGGCTATCTGCAGCCCTGCGAATTACGCTAGCAGTCGTGCTCAATGGTAACTCATGAGTTTTATGTCCGGACAACCTACTTCCACCAGCAGCATATCTCAACCAAGCTCGAAATTTAAGAGAAGGAAGGTACTTTCCTTATCTTTACTTTGAAAAACATACCATACTATATACATATAGTATTTTATTTCATAAACCATACTTATGTCATTTACATAAGATTTTCTTTCCAAATCATATTTCAAACATCTCGTCTTATATAAATTCCGTTATATAAGATTTTATTTTAATCGATTACCTTTCAATCCAAAAAAAAAATTCAATTCACTATATTTTCCCATACAAGTTATGAAATCTTATTTCTCTAATACCCAAAATCGAATATTCTCAAAAGTCATTCCGATTTCAAAATCTTAGCTTTGATCTATTAACTATTTCAAATACTTGATGTCCTTTCCAACTCGGATTTATAGATCTATCGGTTATAAACCAATTTTTCTTCCAGATTTCCAATTATTATGTTTATCACCAAAATTTTGTGTTTTCAAAATTCCAGAATTTTCACTCTTGTAACAAAATTTTCATTCACACAATTACTCTTTCACATCCATCGACTGTAAATTAGCAAGCGAACAATTCCCAAAGTATCATCCCCGAAGGCCCAGAACTAACATCAGATCAATACTTAGAACGTCATCCATTTGACCAATCTCCGGTCAGCTTTCAACTTTCTAGACCTCATTTTCTTAATTCCTTACCAAATCATTTTACGTGATACTCGAATTCAGTTTACAGATCTACTTCTTTAATGAAAAAAATATTGATTATAACAATATCATTATAATTTCTTCTTAGAAATAATTCACTTCCAAGATTTCAAATAACATCATACAAATGAGATTAAACCATTAATAGCAATTTCAAAGAGTTCAAGATTTTTCATACCATTCTATTTAAATAATTATACATAGTCTTTATCTATTCAAAACACGTACATAGGAAATTTAAGATTACACACGATGGTACCACAAAACAGAGTTAACTTAATTAGGATTCACAAACTTCGATATTTGTCTGCTTTTCGATCGATGATCCATATCTTTGCGTAAACTACTTCCACGATATTCATTATTCTGGAGTCTCCACAAAAAGATTTGTGCATTCCTTATCCACATGACCCCACTCCTTGCAGTCCTTACAATAATACGATATGGAGCCATCTTTACCTACGTACTTCACAGTTTTCTCCCTAGCGGCGCGCAACACTGCATGTTGTCCTTGTTGTCTCTCGGAACAGTTTCGAGCTATATGTCCAACTTGTTTACAATGATAGCAAACGATTGGTTCATCGGGCTTCTCAGCGATGGCCGGCTTTTTCTTTTTCATCTCAAGACAACGACTGGGGAAATGTCCCTTCTCTCGACATTTAAAACAGAAAATCTCAGATCGGTAAGTCTTTCCTTCTTTCTTCTTTCCCTTGTATCCGCACGTAGCGGCGTAATGTCCCTTTTTCTGACATCTGTAACAAACGACATTGTCATAGGGGTCAGCGGTCTGTTTTCCCGTAATCCTCGTCTCGTATTCCAATATTAATTCTTCCCTCCTTTTTCGTTCTGCTGCCCTTCGTTCTCGACGTGCAGCTTTTTGTTCTTCAGTTCTTGCCATTCTAATTTATCAAGACTCGTTAGCTTCTTGCGGTTCTTTTGAAAAACATTTCAATTATCATATTCTTTTTAATTCTAGAAAATCTCTTATCACTACTGGAAAACATTTCCATATATTTGCAAATCTCAATAGAAATATACTTTATTCTCAAGGGGGGAATATTTCTAAATATTAAATATATGCTGCTATTTCAATTAACTGCTAACACTCATTCATTTTTTTTCTCTATTCAACCACTTTGGCTATCGAATCTTATCCGTCTCTTAGTCAACAACGAAGTTAATCAAGTTGGCGTACGATTACTTCTCCGACCTTAACTGAACAACATTATTAACTTTGAAACAGATAAGTTCGCAACTTCGAAACTTTCCTTCTCATAACTTTCAAATTCAAATTTTACTTTTTAACGAAAATCGTTGATTGTAACATTCATTCATGCCTCGAAATATTTAACTTTAAAATATACTTTATCCATTGAATACATAATTAAATAATATTTTCTTGAAACCCGACATAATCGTCTCCCATAAATAACTTCTTTTCGAATAATCAATTATTCAATACCATATTCCGAACTTTGGAAAATATTCTGAACTTCAGAACAATCTCACCGTACTGGTTAACTTTATCACCTCCATCTCCAATTTCAATCGCAACATATTCGTTTTCAAATGTTATTTACTTCAAAAAAAAGTAAATATTTCTTTTATCAAAATCTAAACTCGTCACATCCAATTAGCTTTCATTTCACTTGAACCTCGATTCAAATCATTATTCATATTTTGCTCCATTTACAACTCTCGTTCATACTTCGCTTCTTGATAATTAATTAACAAGTTTGTACCTCACTATTGAATCCATGTATTCGATTATACTAATTATAAATTATCTTGCCAATAACTTCGACACAATTATAATTATACCCTTTCCAATTTTATTATTTTATATTCCGAATTCAAAATAAAACTCATCGTCTCATTTCCGAAACGATTTCCAATTTCCTCTCCTCGATCAAATTCTTATCTGAAATTTTATTCCAATAAATTTCAATTATCTTTGATCGCTAAAAACACACAATTAATTCATCGATTCTATTATACTTATCTTCCTTAAATGTCGTTCGATGATAGGTTCGAGATTCAAATACAAAGGAATCTTATTGAAGAATAATTCTCACAAACCTGGATTCGAAGACTTCCGAAGACTGGGGATTCCGGAAAAAATTTAAATCTCAAAATAAATTTTTGTTTCCGCTGTATTATTTCCAAAATACTAAATTTCAAAATATATAATATTTCCAAAATATTTTTCCATCCAAAATTTATTTAAAAATTGTCTACACTTTTCAAAAATTATATTTTGAAATCTTTTTTTTTTTTTAAATCCGCTTTTCCAGTGTCGATTCCATTTCAAACTCGATAAGCTATGCTTTGAATAAACCAAAGCTCTGATACCACCTGTAACGTCCCGCCTTTTTGACCGCTTCAAATTGGTAATTAAACCAACTTAAAACGTCCAAATCGACGGAGCGTTTATAGCTTATAGAGTTTAAAAACAGAATCAACACAGAAATGCAGAATAAATAAATGACACAGTGTTAAACAGCGGAATATATCTTTTATTTATAAATCATAAATTTGAATACAAAACCTTTTCTATACAGCGGAATGAAATACAGTTCGAGTAAAAAGAAAACATTTACTGTTTTTAAATCTTCAGAGCGCGCCGTCTTTGGAATCCCCATCTTCGTCGATCTTCGCCTACTGACTGGAATCTTTGAATCTGAAATGCTCGGATCTGACTCGAGCATCCCATGCAAAAACATAAAATACTCGAGTCAGGATTAATCATAGTTCAAGTAAATTAACTTCAGTAGAAAACTAAAATATAATAGTTAACCCTACCATCGATATATGTAGCATTAGTTCATATCAGTCCTATCTATTTCCAAGGATGAACGGTATCAGCGTTTGCGAGTGCATATGTGTATATATAATACACACGTATGCACTGCCTCAACGTCCCAACCGAATATAAACAATTGCGTACGTGATTCTGGGAGCTTGCATATACATGTGTGTGTATATTCACACATGATTGCCTCAGCGTCCCAGGAATCAGAATATAACAAGGGCAAATTACTATGTTAACATATAGTCATGTAGTGTAACAACGGGTTTACTGCGTGAAATGATGACACAACACATCGTAGGCTAACCAATAATAGAAAAGTCAAATAGGAAGTATTCAAGCTATCAAATTAGACAACCTTGTTTCAGATGCAAACAAAAACAGGATTTCAGCTACCTTTATGTACATACGTATGATTCAACAGTTGCTACAGCATAATGGCGAACATTGTATTTTTATGAATAGAGCCACGGTTTTGTTTTGCAGTAATATTACACCAACACCCATGGAACAAGAAAGAAGTAGAAAGACTACATGCATGACATAACATTCAAATATGTATGCCGGTCCTCAAATATAGTTAAAACTTATTTGCAAAGGAATGTGCCTCCTTCATGTGTCCATAAACTAAGCTAGAGGTCCAGGTCAAAACGCATGGTGTGAATTAGTACATGTATTTCAGTGATCCAATGTGACAAACAGGGTACTAATGGACCAAACACATTTTTCTTAGAAAAAGCTTGTATGTTACTATATACACAACACCACTCCAATCAGTTCAACCCAAATAAGAAGACAGACATGTGCAAAACAGGATAACCCCAATACAATCATAGTTACTGGGAAAAATAGTTAACTGTAAGTGAACAATGTGTTCAACAATCACGACAAGGTGTATATGGCAATATTTGGATGGCAATATTGGTCATCCAAATTATGTAATTTCTCAACTAGAGTATTTTTCAGTAACCTTTTATTTTCCAGCAATGTCAATAGAAAACAATTCCTATTGTTATAAATTATTTGCAAATCCCACTTATTCCTATACAACTTAATACTTACGTGCTAACGAACAAATCCAATCACAATGCCACTATTTATATCAGCCTTACTACCCGTATGATAGCATAATTGTACATGAAAACCTCATGTATGATTGCAAATATAACAGGAAATATATATAAGAACCAATATTTGGTAATGATCCGGGTATGGGTTTTTATAAGGGTAACAGTGAAGAGTTTTACCCACCTCTTTACACAGGTTTGTGAATCAATAGCAATGTTGTTTCAAGGTTACCATTTAGCAAACAATACATAATCAAACAAAAAGATATTAAGGGGATCACAACGCTAACTATACTGTATATATATATATACATAGGTGTCAAACATACAAATATTTGTCATGCATACCTAGTTTAGTCAGTGATCAAGTGCAAGTGAGTAGCACACATTAAAACCAGGTGAAAGGAAATCTATCTCAGCAAATCACAGCAATGTTCTTTTTTTTTCCCCAATTGTTTCTCCTATTTTAAATATAAGTGGAGAGAGCATAAGTGAACAAATGCAGTTTCACTTAATCGAAAAAAGTGTAGCATCAGTAATGAGAACTAACTAGTTAAATCTAGCATGCTCGAGAACATATATGTACATGGTTATGTGCCTGCATTACTACAAATAAGATCAACAGGTTTTAACTATATTTACTAACTGTTGTACTACAGAGTATTTCATTTTTTTTTAAAGCTTGGCAATAAATGTATTTCCAATCATACAGGTTGCACCACTAAGCTAAACACAGTTTCATGGTATTAGCTTTTATAAATCTTTGTAAAAACAAATGTGGTTTCACCTTTTAAAAAATTTAACAAAAACAAGCTAGTCTTAGTTCTGATAAAATTTAACCAAACAGACATTCCAAATGAAATCAAGATAACCATAAATCCCATTTTGTTTAGCCATATTCTATCCCAAACAGTACCCTGTTACACATTTATATCATAAATCAAGAGTGAATCGAGTTAACTGTCAATTAGGGGGCATGGGCTCTTAACCAATACAATAGCTTAAAACAAATGCTAAAATTTAGACAACAACGGCCAGTACTAGGTTAGAGAATGGAATTGAGTCTAGTGGCGAATGACAAGTACCTACTAAAGCGATGCAGGGTTCAAAGAGGTAATAAACCATGTCAAACTTGCATATACAGTCAAGGTGTCTATATAAAAATGGAAACGACCCCTGTGTGTTCATCAAGTATTCTACACTCTTATCAATGTAATATTACGAGGGGTATAACATGTCATGTATATAAAACTGAACATCAGATTCATAATTTGTGTCGAATTTCCCAAAACCCTTAAAGCAACCAGGAAAACTATTATAATTAGTATTATTTGAAATCAAATTGCTTAAACTAAAATTAATCGTGAGTGAATGCTCACCTTTATTGCCGTGTTACTCTTGACGTTGTAGCGATGATGAGCGAAGAAAGCTTGGAGCTTTGACCTCCTGCTTCGATTCGAAGGGACTGGAGCGCTCGATTTGCTGAGGGGTAAGCGATCTTCGTGGTGGTGGCGACCCAGGCTCTCGGTTGTCGATTAGCAGGAGGACAGAGCGATTTAAGGAAATGTTAACACGATGGAGGCCATAGAAATTGAATTTGGGGGAAAATTTGCTGTCTGAAGAATTGGGAGAAACCCCTAGATTTATAAAGTGGGAACCGTGCGAATGAAGGCATTGATAGTGTGGAGGCCAAGTAACCGTGGGAGCCAAGTAAAATAGCCTGTGTATTTAACTGAGGACGGTAATATGCAAGGAGGCACGTACAGGGAAGATGTTTTATTTTAAATTAAATTCATATGCCGGTTCACGATTTCATTTTGTTTGTTGTCAAAACAATTACGTTTAGCTCCAAATTTGAAATACAACACTAATTAATTATACATATTCAAATAAAAACCCATTTTATCATAGACCGAGGTTGTTTGAAAATTAATTATTTTAAATGCCGATATCGTATCAATAAAATATTTCTAACTCCGAAACAAATCATAATTTACGATCTGCCATGACTAATTTAAGCTTGTTTTTAATATATATTCAACTTCATTTTCAAAGGAATAAATCTTCGCTTATAACGTATATTTTAAATATAACCATCTATATTTCGTTTGTTGAATTTCAAATCCAATTCGAATGTTCACTCAAATTTCAGTTCAAGAATAAATATTTGATTTAAATCTCTAAACCAAATATCCAATTGATTGTAAATGTTTTAATCTTCAATAAATTTTATTTCAAACTCACCAAAATTTCTGGGTCGTTACAATACACTTATCAGAGTACAACACTTACAACATAGCGGAACAAACTATAACTAGATAACGCTGAAGCCTCCTGCTCCAAGCTCCTTTAGATATATCTGAAAAATCCTGAACTACTTGACTGCCCGTACAAATTTAGGCACCCAAGAGTTTAGGTAGAACAAAACAAATAAACTCCGGGTCAGTCATGGGACTGGTATGAGTAAACAGTTTAAAACAGTTTCAGAAAACTAAATGATATCTCATAAGACCACGCCGTATATCACGGAACGGGTTTTTCCCTTATGAGAATCCAACCACTTGATTTAACTTTATATCAAAACTCTTTTGATATTATAATAGTGTCTAAATCAAGTAAATAACAATCTAGTGGAACGTTTGCATCTCACGTTCCACATATATAATTACAATCAAAAACTGCAAGCACGTATTGGGTAATTGATTTCCAACAATGACAAGGTATGGAACCACCTTCCGCTGGTATATCTCTAGAGGAGAATACACCGAGTTCAACAAGAACATCTTGCAACTCAGCCACACATGACCGACCACTCATTTGGCTTGAGTGTATCGAATGTATATCACCAACGGTTGGGATCAGCAACCGTTTCCCGAATGGGACAACATCGACAATAGATTTTAGAAGTAAATGAAACTCTAGATCAAGTGATTATACACCCTAATAGGTGCGACCTACATAGCCATGCTGCCTGCCCGATTTCTGTCATTTACCGGTTGTTGAGGCCAGAGGCTACGCTTTATCATCACACCAGATTCACTTCGAATGCCACATTGTCAAATCTATCGAAAATCACTAATTGATGTCTACAACAGTACATTACGTGTTAGCTAAAAGAAGTTCCCTTCTCCGCTTCCACTCTTGGTACGGTAGAAGAAATCAATGTACGTGACCTTTCTGGAAATACTCTGTCAGACATTCATTCATACAAGTCACCCAGGAACAGGATGAACCGAAGGCACTATTTCTATTAATAGAAATTGTCCTTGCACTCTACTCCATCTTCGATTATCTTTATATAATCTGATTCGCAATGCTACTGCCAATACGGAGTGGTTCTTCGGATAATAATCCAACCGGTCTCTCCATATTGAGAACGATGGTCAAAACTTCGATAGTCTGTGATTTAACTATCGAATAAAAACAAATGTTTTGATAGTCGATGATTTAACTATCGAAGAAAACAAGTGTTCATCCAATTATCAAACAATCACTGGGCCCTTAATTAATATTCCATTAATTATATCACTTCTCTATTTCTTTATCAATATTTGTTAACCAAATATTTTCAATAACCATATCGCCCTTTTCTATTATTTGGAAAACATTTCCGAATATAGCCTTCCTTTATTTTCTAAGCTTAGAAAATATCTTCTATTTAAAATAGGAAAATATTCCAATTATTTATCTCTTTTCCGATCTCGTTTATTTCTATACTTAGGAAATATTTATTATTCTATTTCCAACTTACTCTTATTTATGTTAAAACGGATGTTGTGTAAAACATCGTTACGACTACCCAAATACTATATTCAACTAACTCTTATTCAACATTGATCTTTGAGCTTGAAATCTTACTGTTTATCTGTAAATAATGAAATCAATCAAGTTGGGGTATAACTACCTCTCAGACCTTGACTGAATGACATTTATAACGTTAAAACAGATAAGATTACTTACTCGAATAATCAATACCATACAACTACTTCTTCACCTTTAAACATGTATACACTTTCTCTTTTTATTCTTACTGGATTTTATTCTTATACTTCCTTTTTGATTATACTATTCTATTTCTAAGTTCGTTTCCTTATCGACTTCTATATATATTGATACGTTGATTTCTAACTATCAAATTATCCTACAAATATTCTAACTCCTTAAATTCCCGGAAAAAATCGCCATAACCTCCTTTGTACCGGGAGCATCAGGATATTTCAAATAGCCTCCCATGGCCCTTACCAATCAAAAAGAAAAAAGAAAAGCCAAGCGGCTAGCCGATACGGCGCATAGAATCTCATATATGAATTAAATACGTACCTTTTTGTCGAGCAATCTATTTATATACCTTCTAACACTTTATTCCAAACCTATCACCTGTATCTATATCTTCCCAATCTATTTTAACTATACCAATCGTTTTAACTCAATTTCTTAATTAAATTTGTTAATTTACTCCTTAGTCTATTTCACTTTCATATTTGAACATGACATGTTCAAATATATTTTAACTCGCTTATTAACTACTTTGAATTCTATATTCAAATTCCGTTCCACTTCTATTTGAAATCCATATGAATTTCTATATTCAACTTCTATATTATAAATCCCATTTGAATTTCTATATTCAAATTCATTTTAACTCTATTTGAATCTTATATCCAAAGTCCATTTCAACTCTTTAAATTTTATTTTCAAATCTATTTCAAGTTCTATTTGAATTCTCTTTTCAAATTCTATATTCAATGTCTATTTGAATATCTCTGCATTATTTAAAAACAACGTTTATAACTTTACTTAAAATCCCCCATTATATATTTATAAACAAAGTTTATAAATTCAATTCAAATCCCACATTTTCATTTATAAACAGAGTTTATAAATTCAATTCAAATCCCACCTTTTCATTTATAAACAGAGTTTATAAATTCCTTCCTTGTTTTATATATTCAAAACAAGTTAATATTTTCCCTAGTTCATTAAAAATTCAAATTCTATTTATAAAAATAGAATTTCCTTTTTAAAATCTCAAATACCCTTTTCGATATTTTTATAGATCAATATTCAAGCCCCAGTGATATTTTTAAACAATCAAATCAACCAATTTTCAATCATTTGATTTTTAACACATCATATATGAATATATATGAAATCAAACAAACAACAGATAATATACATTTTTGAGGAATCCAGTTAGATTCCTCCAACCTATTTTTCCTGCATCCACAGACGTTAGCACACAGATAATACCCATTCTGCTTCGTGGCATAATATCGCGGTATAAAGGTCATCCACTAATCATAGCGTGGGGCGCATAGGGTAATCATCCGCTATGGTACCGCGGGCATCCGCTAATGAGACTGCGGGAATCCAACCAATCGTCAACCCAATATATATATATATATCCTAAATAACTAATATATATTTTAAATCAATCAAACAGCATTCAAACAAGCAACAACAATTATTTTTAACGATATAAAAATAATTCTAATTAAATGGTGAGTGAGGTTTACTCACATTGTTTTTCCTTGCGATTAAGTTGAAGCTCGCTCGATTAAATTCGTCTAACTCTGAAAACTCCAAATCTATTTTTAGATTCGGTATATTTGCATAGGTACAGTCGAACTTGCGTGCCAATAGTCCATCTACTTTGCAACTATACATCCACTATCACTCAGTTCCAATTTTTTTTATGGACCTTGCAGTAAAATTTTTACAGTTTACATAAGTAAATAATATTTGATAACTTGTTATTATTTACTTGAATTAAATCTTTAATTGGTGATTATTTAACTTACATTACAGCAAAAGACTCGAACTGTTTTGAACTACCCAACATGTCCATGCCATTTCCGAACTTAGCCGATGCATTTTTCATCACAGTACAGAGAACCATGTGAGAAACTGACCAACGCTCGCAGCTTCCTCCTCATTCTGAACTCACCAATGAAACCTCCATCGCTTCCTCTTTCCACGCATCATGAAATCCACTTTCAAGGTCACCAACCTCCTCCACTGTGAGAGCTCTACCTCACCACAACAGGAAAGTTCAACTCCTATGCCTGAAATAAATCGCGTCGATGGCCATCCCTAGCACAGGCGCGACATCTTTCCTCACTCACAGAAATCAACGAACTCGTACCCCTCTCCATCGCGACTATTATCATCGCAACCACTCCATCGCGATCTGAACCACACAGCACCAGATTACCATCCCAAAGTCGCAACGCCTTCGAACCCTGAATTCACTCTTCAACTTCGCGAGCCCCAAATCAACGATAATCGGAACCCTAGAATCATCGCTCGAGCTGTCGAGCTATCGAGCTTCCCAGACCAGCGTGCGCCTATTGGTATCGAGCAATAGTGGAACGCGGATTTGGATTTGAGAGGAAAAGGAAAGTGTAGTCTCCTTTTTCATTTGGAAAAATTGAGAGGAACAGAGCGATTTTATAAAGGAATGGTGTGGTGTTAATTTGAACACCAACGCATATATGTTGTGGATATTAAGGACCCAACGTGTTTTGTTTCTATCCATATTTTTTGAAATTTTGTTTTTAAATAAATTAAAAATCTGTATCCTTTAAATAAAAACACACCTTGATTCAGAACTCCTTTCTGAACCCAACGACTGGCCACCCTAGGGTAATACCCCTATTCCGGACACACTGGGATAGGTCACGAAGTCCAATTCGATCATCTGTAGAAGATATTAATTTAATTCGATATAAATTAATTTCAAAACAATTAATTCCTTTGATAATAAATAAATATTACTATCATTATAAATTCAAATAAAATTTCCTATTATTTGAACTGTATTTAATTCAAATTAAATTTTGAATTCAACTAAATCCATTTTCGTATTCTAATAATTTAATATATTCAATATTAAATTGAAATTGAATTTTAAATTGATAACTCCAATATAAAATTCCATTTATATTATCCACCCAATATTTAAATCCGTATTAAATATTTAAAATTAACCCATAAGAATATGAGTCATTACAATCTTCCCCACTTAAAATAATTTCGTCCTCGAAATTGCTAAGGTAGAAAAAGTGCTACAAACCCATTTATCTTTTCAAAACTTATTTATGTTGATACTCAACATTTCAAACTTCCTTACGTAACCCTCTTTCGAAGAAATCCCTATTCGATAACTCCTCCCTTCGAATAACTATATTCGATAATCTCTCTTTCGAATAACTAGATTCGAAAACCTTTCTTCGAATAAACTATATTCGATCAACTTTAATTGAATAACTAACATTCAATTAAATCCTAATTCGATTAACTATGTTCAATTAACTCTATCTGGTTAAATTTTAATTTGAATAACAAATATTCGATAAATTCTAATTGAATAACTAATATTCAATTAACTCTACGGATTAACCCTAACTGATTAACTCTAACTGGTTAATTCTTACTCTAATCGATTTATTCTAACTCTATTCGATTATTTCTAACTCTAATCGACTTCTCCTATTCAAATAACTCCTATTGGATAACGTTTATTCATTTATAAAGATTTACTTTTAGTAACGGTTCTTCACTTTATAAATGTTCTCTTTAATAATGTTACTTCACTTATACAAGTGTTGTGTACCCCTTCTATTTAAAACTATCGGTGTTAAAAACCAATATCTCTTCTCTATATAAGTTCAGACTTATATATTCCATTTATCGAATGATAAATATTTAATTTAATTTATAAACTGTTATTTATAAATTAATCTTTTCTATTTATCTGTTAAAAACAGATTTCCATTTTCTATTCACCTTCTAAATATTCCTTTGATTAAATTCTATTTATTTAAGAAATAAATATCTCATTTATAACATTCTATTTATTTTCTATAGATAAATGTTTCCATTCAATCTATTTGTAAATGTTTTACAAATATTTCCTTCTATTTGTTTGCACATAACTTCCTTTGTATTTGTTTTACAAATATATTTTCTTTTTAACTCTTTTGGTTTCTTTTTTTCTTTCCTTTATTCACACCAAATTCATATTTCATTCACATTGATTTTACTCCATTTATTCATTTCGATCTATTTAACTTACTTAAGTTAAATTTAATTTCAATCGTTCAAATTCCCATTAACTAGTTGCTAATTAACCATTTTGCCTATTTCACCCTTTTTATTTGAATATAACTTGTTCAAATATATGTCAACTTAATTATAAACTAATCTAATTATATTTTCAACTCGAGTTATATATTCGATTTCAAATATAAATTCTCAATCTCTTTCACTTATCCAAAAACCCAATTTCGATTCAAATTTCCTTTAACTAATTATTTTCCAATTTAGTTATATCTATTTAACCATTTAAAATATGATTTTTGTCTTAAAAATCATTTCACTTACTTCAGTGGATTTCATATTTATTTTATATCTCCAGTCTGGATTTTTCTAATGCCAATTCGGATTTTATTTCCTAAAAATCTTTTTATTTATTTAATTAAACCGTTATGGTTTTATAATGGTTCTGGCGCAGCTTTTCTAAAAATTTGATTTTGACATAACTCAAAATCTATACGACGAAATCCAGATTTTTCTCTTTCATTAGAAAACTATTATTCAACCGGTCCCGACGATTCTTGTTTCAAAGAGTTCCGACTTCAGTTGAGTTCTGTATACTAAATTGAAGTTCGAATCGCCAATTTACGAACTGCCGCACTACGGCGAGCTCGTTTTAATTATATTTATAAATATAAACGTTTTAACTTTGTTTATAATAAATTCAACTCCATTCTGATATATTTTTAATATGTATCAAATCCATTTCATAATATTCCCGATCTATTTCACTTCTAATATTCAAATCCTATATCTTAACTTAAAATATTCAAATTCCATTTGAATTTCTTTATTCAACTCTATATTGTTTCCTTCTATTCAATTTCTATTTGAATTTTCTTCTATTCAAATTCTATTTCAATTCCTTATCCTCAATTTCTATTTGAAATCCTTATCTTCAATTCCTATTTGAAATCCTTTATTCAAAACCCATTTCAAATCCCTTATTCAAATTCCATTTGAAATCCTTTATTCAATTTCTATTTAAATTCCATTGTTCAATTTCTATTTGAAATCCTTTGAATTTAAATTCTATTTTAACTCCTTTGAATTCAAATTCTATTTAATTTCACTTTGAATTCAAATTCTATTTAATTTCACTTTGATTCAAATTCTATTTAATTTCACTTTGAATTCAAATTCAATTTAAACTCCTTTTATTTAAAATTCTATTTCAAACTTTATATTTTCTTTGAATTCTAATATTCAACCTCCACTTTATATTCTCTTTGAAATTTTATTTAACCAAATTCCATTTGAATTCTAATATTCAAATCTCTATTTGACTTTTCTTTATTCAAATCCATTTGAATTCCTTTGAATTCAAATTCCATTTCATTTTTTCTTATACAATTTCTATTTGAATTTTCTTTATTCAAATCCTATTTAAATTTCTATGTTCAAATTCTATATTTGAATTCCCTTATATTTTACTTCTATTTGAAATCTATATTCCAATTCCCATTTCACTTCTATTTGAAATCTATATTCCCATTTCCCATTTCAAAATTCCTCTGAAGTAATATAAATATATACATATATTTATATCTACCCCAAATTCAAAACATTTGAATTTTCAAACAACTTGTTTCTTTTCAAACAAATTTCCATCAAAACTTTCCTAAGGCAGCAATTCATCACTTAGAAACTCGAAAATGAACACTGATGATGTTGCGACCATCATCAGAATTATTTCCCTGCTACTGAATGAGTCCAGTGTTATATTACTTGACATTCATTTAGAAAAATATTTTCCAAACTCCCAGGATTTTAAATTCTTAATTCTGGTTTGAATTCAATTTCAATTTATCTCAATTGTATATTTGATTTCATATACAAATTCCATTGGTTATATATATAACTATTTCAGCTTTTATAATCTAATTTGATTATAATCCTAACAATCAACTCAACTATCTAAAAACAATATCGTGTCCAATCTTCTGTTCAAGTGTTTATAAACTCCTATCGACATCGTGGCGTCCCACGATTCGATCAGAATTCATAATCCACTCAATAGACTAGTCAACACAATATAAAAAAGTTTTTATATCAAATAACAAATACGCTCTCTCGTATATATATACACTCAACTCATTTTAGGATACTACTGATCCTATCTCTAATGAGCATATTCCAACAAGCCTAGGTATTCTCTCAACCTAAGCTCTGATACCAACTGTAATGACCCGCAAATCCGCAACATCAGAGTTGACTATATACATCATACATCCAACCCAAATATCACGAAAATACGAAACATTTTTTTTTAGAAGAAAGAGATAGAAGAAGAATAGAAATAACAACATAGAATCTCACATCGCAGCGGAACAAAATGTAATATATCATATCTTTGAAATACAAAATCTTAATTGTATAACATACACATATCAGAGTACAACACTTACAAAATAGCGGAACAAACTATAACTAGATAACGCTGAAGCCTCCTGCTCCAAGCTCCTTTAGATATATCTGAAAAATCCTGAACTACTTGACTGCCCGTACAAATTTAGGCACCTAAGAGTTTAGGTAGAACAAAACAAATAAAGTCCGGGTCAGTCATGGGACTGGTATGAGTAAACAGTTTAAAACAGTTTCAGAAAACTAAATGATATCTCATAAGACCACGCCGTATATCACGGAACGGGTTTTTCCCTTATGAGAATCCAACCACTTGATTTAACTTTATATCAAAACTCTTTTGATATTATAATAGTGTCTAGATCAAGTAAATAACAATCTAGTGGAAGGTTTGCATCTCACGTTCCACATATATAATTACAATCATAAACCGCAAGCACGTATTGGGTAATTGATTTCCAACTATGACAAGGTATGGAACCACCTTCCGCTGGTATATCTCTAGAGGAGAATACACCGAGTTCAACAAGAACATCTTGCAACTCAGCCACACATGACCAACGGTTGGGATCAACAACCGTTTCCCGAATGGGACAACATCGACAATAGATTTTAGAAGTAAATGAAACTCTAGATCAGGTGATTATACACCCTAATAGGTGCGATCTACATAGCCATGCTGCCTGCCCGATTTCTGTCATTTACCGGTTGTTGAGGCCAGAGGCTACGCTTTATCATCACACCAGATTCACTTACAATGCCACATTGTCAGATCCATCGAAAATCACTAATTGATGTCTACAACAGTACATTACGTGTTAGCTAAAAGAAGTTCCCTTCTCCGCTTCCACTCTTGGTACGGTAGAAGAAATCAATGTACGTGACCTTTCTGGAAATACTCTGTCAGACATTCATTCATACAAGTCACCCAGGAACAGGATGAACCGAAGGCACTATTTCTATTAATAGAAATTGTCCTTGCATTCTACTCCATCTTCGATTATCTTTATATAATCTGAGTCGCAACGCTACTGCCAATACGGAGTGGTTCTTCGGATAATAATCCAACCGTTCTCTCCATATTGACAACGATGGTCAAAACTTCGAACTACACATCCACTATCACTTTGCAACTACACATCCACTATCACTCAGTTCCAATTTTTTTTTATGGACCTTGCAGTAAATTTTTTACAGTTTACATAAGTAAATAATATTTGATAACTTGTTATTATTTACTTGAATTAAATCTTTAATTGGTAATTATTTAACTTACCCTATAGCAAAAGACTCGAACTGTTTTGAACTACCCAACATCTCCATGCCATTTCCGAACTTAGACGATGCATTTTTCATCACAGTACAGAGGATCATGTGAGAAACTGACCCACGCTCGCAGCTTCCTCCTCATTCTGAACTCACCAATGAAACCTCCATCGCTTCCTCTTTCCACACATCATGAAATCCACTTTCAAGGTCACCAACCTCCTCCACTGTGCGAGCCCTACCTCACCATAACAGGAAAGTTCAACTCCTATGCCTGAAATAAATCGCGTCGATGGCCATCCCTAGCACAGGCGCGACATCTTTCCTCACTCACAGAAATCAACGAACTCGTACCCCTCTCCATCGCGACTATTATCATCGCAACCACTCCATCGCGATCTGAACCACACAGCACCAGATTACCACCCCAAAGTCGCAACGCCTTCGAACCCTGAATTCACTCTTCAACTTCGCGAGCCCCAAATCAACGATAATCGGAACCCTAGAATCATCGCTCGAGCTGTCGAGCTATCGAGCTTCCCAGACCAGCGTGCGCCTATTGGTATCGAGCAAGAGTGGAACGCGGCTTTGGATTTGAGAGGAAAAGGAAAGTGCAGTCTCCTTTTTCATTTGGAAAAATTGAGAAGAACAGAGCGATTTTATAAAGGTATGGTGTGGTGTTAATTTGAACACCAACGCATATATGTTGTGGATATTAAGGACCCAACGTGTTTTGTTTTTATCCATATTTTTTAAAATTTTGTTTTTAAATAAATAAAAAATCCGTATCCTTTAAATAAAAACACACCTTGATTCAGAACTCCTTTCTGAACCCAACGACTGACCATCCTAGGGTAATACCCCTATTCCGGACACACTGGGATAGGTCACGAAGTCCAATTCGATCATTTGTAGAAGATATTAATTTAATTCGATATAAATTAATTTCAAAACAATTAATTCCTTCGATAATAAATAAATATTACTATCGTTATAAATTCAAATAAAATTTCCTATTATTTGAACTATATTTAATTCAAATTAAATTTTGAATTCAACTAAATCCATTTTCGTATTCTAATAATTTAATATATTCAATATTAAATTGAAATTGAATTTTAAATTGATAACTCCAATATAAAATTCCATTTATATTATCCACCCAATATTTAAATCCGTATTAAATATTTAAAATTAACCCATAAGAATATGAGTCATTACAGAATTAGATATAATTTTAAGATATTTTCTAGGTATATAGGTAAAGGATGTGAGAGTATTTACATATTTAAACCAATATATTATTTTTGGCTATTTCAACTGTTATAGTATTTTTTTGGCCAGGTGATGCTAGGTAATAAACCAATGGACTGTTTATTTTTATGGTTGTTTATTTTGATAGTTAAATAACCGACTATCAAAATCTAGCCCAACGTATTGGTACGGAAAGACCGGGATCGAATTTATATATTCGAAAACCATTCCGACCAATAAATACGAACACGTCGAAGACGTTGATCGAGTTGGAGCAAGTGAAGACCATAGATCTTCATGAAACGGAAGAGTTGCTTATAATCTCTGGCTGATCCCTAGAGATATACCATGATTCTGTCATGGTTGAAATCTATGGATTGCAAGAACTTCTCGCTGCTGATCCATGGGGTGATTCCTATATTTGATGCAGCAGGAGAGTACCTTCGGTTCATCCTGTTCCTGGGTGATGTCTACGGACGATGTGAATGGTGGCCAGATGTTTCAAAAGTCAATTATAACCTCAAGCCTCATCAACTGGGGAATGACAAAAATCGGGCAGGCGGTATGGCTATGTGGGTCGCACCCATTAGGGTGTATTGTCACCATCTAGAGAACATTCATATTTGTTACTTCTTTTCATTTCTGTATCTTCTGGGAAAAACGATAGCTGTGCAGCCGTGAGGTGACAATATATTCGATACACTTAAGAGAAATGAGCGGTCGGTCATGTATGGCCAGGTTGCAAGACATTCTTGTTGAACCCAGTGTATTCCTCTCTAGAGATACACTATCGGCAGGTGGTTCCATACCTTATCATAGTCGGAATCCAATCTTCAATAAGTGCCCGCGGTTTTGATTAACTATATATGTGGAGCGCGAGATGCAAGCGTTCTGCTAAATTTTATCTACTTGTATTTAGACACTATTATAGTATCATAATAAGATATTGATTTCAAAATATTTTGGGTTATAGTAAGATAAAAAAAATCTGTATTTATGTGTGGACTGGTCTTACTATTATCCTTTTCTTTTAAAAGGATTTTTGAAAGTTAAGCAAGTTGTTGTGTTATGAATTTACCACTGAAAGTATTCCAGACTGATCCAAGTGAATTTTTCTTTGCTTCAAATGTGCTCGGGTCAGACCGAGTATATTATCAGGTTAAGTATCGCTAAAAGCTTTAGAAAAGAGGACGAAGTCGAGACGTATTCCATATATTTACTGGTACTAGTTTATTTCTGCTGTGTGTTGTATTGATCTGAATGTATACTCTGATGTTGTAATTTACAGTTCTTTTATAAAGTATTATTGATTATTATATTTTATCCATTCCTCTGTGAGTCTCTGATCTTCTTATTCTTCTATTCTAATATTTCTTTCTTTCTTCTCTCACCCTCTAAGTTCTTTCTATTAGCATTTTGGGTTTTCGATATGGGAGTTTTGGACATGAGGTTTATTAGTGTCTGGATTCAAGTGTTGAATTTCCCGGGTCGCTACATAATCAATTAACCTCGCTCTGATACCACTGTAACGAACCAAGATTTTTGACCCAGAAAATCAACATAAAACCCATGTTAATTATTCAGGCATCAAACATTCTGGATCATTAATAGAAGAAAATAGAGGGTGAGAATAGAAAAGATAGAAAATTAGAATATAAGAAGAAGAACATAACAACAGAATCAGAGTAACGTGAATCTCACAGCAGAACGAATAAAATATAGTATACAACATAACTTTGTAACTCAAATCTATCATTTGTATATACATGTCATCAATTTGAGTATAACACTTACATTACAGTGGAAATAAACAATAGCTATAAAAACAATGCTGAAGCCACCTGCTCCAGCTCCTTCTATTGTATCTGTAAATCCCGACTACTTAACTGCCCGTACAAAATTGGGCACCCAAGAGTTTAGGGAAAACAAAACGAAATAAACTCTGGGTTAGTCATGTGACTGGTGTGAGTAAACTCCAACCTTTTGTTTAACTTTTAAAATCCTTTTAAAAGAAAGAATAGTCGTAAGACCGACCCACACATAAACACGGATGGTTTTTACCTTATGATAACCCAAAACATTCTTTTATAATCCATACTCTTCTGATATTATAATAATGTCTAAATCAAATAAATAGCAATCTAGTAGAACGCTTTCATCTTACACTCTACATATATAATATACAATCAAAAATCGCGGGCTTTTATTGGATAATGAATTCCTAACTATAACAAGGTATGGAACCACCTTCCGATCAGTGTACTCTAGAAGCGATACACTGGAGTTCAACAAGAACATCTTGTAACTCAGCCACACATGACCAACCATTCATTTCGCTTAAATGTTCCAAATATATTGTCACCTTACGGTTGGTATATAAACATAACCATTCCCGGGAGATACAGAATTGAAAGAAGTAACAAATATGAATATTCTCTGGATGGTGACAATATACCATAATTGGGTGTGACCCACTTAGCCATGCTACCTGTACAATTTCTGTCATTTCCCAGTTGATGAGGCTTGAGGTCATAACGTATCTTTTAATAGATCACTCCTTCATTTATTTTGAATGCTACATCGTCATACCCGTCAAATCACAAATTGATTTCCCCAAAAATACCATGGGTATAAGCTAATAGAAATGAATTCCTCTGTAACTAACGTAAATATGTCTGAAATGATCAACTTACGCGATCTACCAGATATACTCTGTCAGACATTCATCCATTCAAGTTGTCCTGGGACTGGATAACCCGAATGCACTATTGTGTAAATCCATCTTAGGCAATTTCTACCTAGGATTTAATGAACGGCCCTTGCATAACTCCGCCTTTGGTTTTCTTCATCATATTTGATTCGCAATGCTAATGCCATACGGAGTGGTTTTTAGATAATATATCTGGTCCCGTTCTCTCCGTATTGACAACGGAAATGGTCAAAATCTTTGATAGTCAGTGATTTAACTATCAAAGGGAAACAAGTGTACAAACAACGGTCGTATTCCGAAATGGAAATCTTACCGATCAATCATCATTTCATTTCCCAATTTCCCATTTATCGTTTCCATATATTCATAAATTCCTTATTTTCTAAAATTAGAAAATATATGTTATTAACTTTGGAAAACGTTCCCATTTCTGATTCACGCATCAATATCTTCCCACCTCTATCAGTCTCTAACTGTATACTAGTTAGAGATCAACTTCCCAAGTATAAACCCCGATGGCCGAAACCAACATCAGGTCGATACACAGAAAGGCATTCAACTCAACTAATTTCTAGTTAGTTTCTAATTTCAGCAATTCCATTTAAATTCCTATTTCAAAACCCAAATTCCTTTATAAATATTTATATCAACAATGAATTTATTTAAATCCTTTATTCACATCGAATGTGAATAACATGTTTATATATAATCAAATAGTTTGATTTCGTATTTTAAAAACAATATCCCAAATCCAATTTCTTTTCATACTTCTATTTATAGAATTTTCATAAAAAAAACTTATTTTATACTTCTAACACTAAAATCTCATTTAATTCCCTTTTAAAAATGTTAAGTTTAAACCCCATTAAAAACATCGGTGTTAAAACCGATTTTCACACCTCTATATATATTCAGATTTATATATCCAATTTATCCAATGATAAATATTTTATTTAATTTATAAACATCGTTTATAAATTTATCTTTCCAATTTATATATGTTAAAACAGATTTTTATTTAATATCTACTTTAAATCAATTTCCCATAATTCTTTTATATCTCGCTCATTTCCTTTATAATTCTATTTATTTACCAAATCATTCTATTTTGATAATTCTATTTATTTTCTAAATAAATATTCCTTTTATAATCCTATTTTATAAATATTTCCTTTCATATAAAATCCATTGATTTTATATATATTTTATTTTTAATATACATTTTGAAAATTTCCTTTATACATTCTAGTATCACTTATGGTATTTAAAATACCAATTAACAGGCCCAGTGTCGTCATAATCAATCACAGATTATATATCACATCATATATCAGAATATATGAAAACAAACATTATTATAAATACCGAGGAATCCAGTTGGCTCCCTCCAACCTGGTTCCCTACATCCACCGATGTTAAACAATATGATTAACATTACTGTCACTTCAACCTGAAATATTCTGATCAACAGAATCAGTATTTGATTAACGATATATATATATATATATATATTTGTATATATTCAAACAATCAACATACAGCAATCGACCATCATTTATCAGTTCTAAAGATATGTTACAAAAATATAACTGTGAAGAGTTAGTGAGTTTTACTTACATTGGACAGTTATCGTCAAATAACGATTAACTACCTTTGATTCAGACGGACATTTTATTTTGCAATAAATTGTAGCGAGCTCTAATTTACTCTGAACTAGTTCCACTGTGTAGCCGCCGTCCATACGATCGCAAAGGATCTGACCATGCGAAATTCTGATAATGTGAGAGTGAATTATTAAGTTAACAAGTTAACGTACTATTTAAATTAAATAAAACTTAAATAATATATCCATTTTTGGCTTTACCACTTTTTGATGGCCCAATATCCAACTTTAAAACTAAGCACTGCACACCCTTGTATCTTCTTCTTCCCTGATGATGGTAAACATACGCCTTCTCCTTTATTTTTTATCATTTCTGAAATTGTACCTTCCTCTATTACCTCGCTTCTACACCCAATTCAAAACTAAAACGTACAACTACACCTCAACACTAATCCACACATGCAACCGCATGTTAGCACACACGCAGCAGCTTGGGTTATTCCTTCCACGTCAGCCAATGCCGGCTATACCCAATCTAGGTACAAATAAAACCATCCATCCTTTCGGTGTATTACTCCTCTATTACCAAAACAAATAACCTGCGCCCTTTTCCACTTTCATACCAAATCCAGAACGCATGTTACACTTCTTCAAAATGTAATGTTCCCGTCTAGATTTATCAGTACCTCCACTGTAGCCTTCAACACCACTTCCGCACTCAAAATCCCACTACAGTTCGCTCTTATACACTAGTCCAACCGTGGCTCATCTACTTTGAAACTCCTACTCCACTATTTTCTATCATCGTTCTTAAAACCAACCTCACCATTTTCAGTTCTTCACGTCACCAGCATTCTACTACACATCCATGTACATTCAGTCTCCTTGTGTTTTATTCCCACATCCATTCAAACTTCCTCCATTTCCTTGTTTCACAGTTTCACAAAACAAAGTCGCCAACCCCATCTAAAAACCGCGATTCATGTCTTTCTACAGATTTTTAGATAAGGGTTTGGTTTGTTTTGATTTCATTTTGAAGTGGCAAGTTTCCATTAAAATAGCGAGTTACTGAAATTTGAATGTGACCTCTGTTTGGGAAGTTTCCAAACTTGCGTTTGGTTTAATGGTGGAGGTTGGATTGCTGAAAATCGAAGGTGGTGTATACAGCGTGTATTTATATAGAAGTGTAAACTTCTCCATTAAGTATTACAAAATATAAAGCCTGTATGTTAGATCACATCCAATAGAGGTAGGCTGTCTTGATGTAGTGACCCGAAAATCTGGGGGAATTTGAGCTGACTAAATAACACAAGTCCAACCCCAAATTACACTGGAAATTCAAGAAACTAATAGAAAGAAGTCAGAGGGTGAGAATAGATAAGATAGAAACTTAGAATAGAAGAAGAAGAACAACAACAACATCAGAGTAACACGAACCTCACAGCGGAGCGAATAACATATAATAGATAACATATCCTTGAAATAAAATCAGTATATGTATACATTAACATTATCGGAGTACAACACTTACAACACAGCGGAAATAAACTATAGCTATATGATCCTGAAGCCTCCTGCTCCAGCTCTTCAAGTATACCTGTAAATCCTGACTACTTGACTGCCCGTACAAATTTAGGCACCCAAGAGTTTAGGGAAAACAAAATAAACTCCGGGTCAGTCATGTGACTGGTGTGAGTAAACTCAAATCGTTTAAACAAGTATATGATATCTCATAAGACCACGCCGTGAATACGGAACGGGTTTTTCCCTTATGAGAATCCAAACATCTTTGAAAAGCAATATCATTCTGATATTATAATAATGTCTAAATACAATTAGATATTAATCTAGCAGAAACGCTTGCATCTCACGTTCTATATATATAGTATACAATCAAAATCGCGAGTGCGTATTGGATGATTGGATTTCCAACTATGACAAGGTATGGAACCACCTTCCGATCAGTGTACTCTAGGAACGATACACTGGAGTTCAACAAGAACATCTTGCAACTCAGCCACACATGACCGACCACTCATTTCGCTTGAGTGTATCGAATGTACATCACTAATGGTTGGGATCAGCAACCGTTCCCGTATATATATATATATGGGACAACATTGATAGATTAAAGAAGCAAATGAATATTCTCTAGATAGGTGATCATACACCCTACTTCGGAGCGACCGACTTAGCCATGCTGCATGCCCGATTTTTGTCATTTACCGGATGTGAGGCTAGAAGCTACGATTATCTATCTTTCCTTGATAGCACAATTAATTTGAATGCCACATTATCAGATCCGTTAATCATTAGTTGGAACTGCACAAATAGATTCTGGATATTATGCGAAGGGAATAAATCCGTTGGCCACCATATATATTTGTACAGTCCAACCCATTCGATCATTGGAAATACTTTGTCAGACATTCGTCCATTTACGTTCGTTCTGGGATTGAACGAAACCGAAGGCACTATTCTGTAAACAGGACATCCCTTGCATAACACCGTCTTCAATTAGCTTCATCATATTTAATCACAACGCTTATGTCAAAAATGGAGTGGTTCTTCAGATAATAATCCAACCGGTCTCTCCATATTTACAACGTAAAATGGTCAAAACTTGATAGTCTGTGATTTAACTATCAATGAAAACATGTCGGTGTACAAACAACGATCGTATTTCTAGATAGAAATTTGATCGATCAACCATCATCATATATATATACATATATATTCATATTTCCTTATTTTCTATGATTAGAAAATATACGTTATTTACATTGGAAAACATTTCCAATCCTCATTCACGTATTACTACCATTCCACAACTATTAGTCCCTAACTGTAAACTAGTAAGAGAACAATTCTCTAAGTATAAATCCCGAAGGCCGAAACCAACATCAGATCGATACTCAAAAAACTATTCAACTTACTAATCTCTAGTCAGTTTCTAATTTTTGTTTAACTTCACTTCTTAATTTCTATATTCGATTAACCCCTTTTGATAAACTACATTTGATTAACTCCTTTTAATAAACTACGTTTGATTAACTCCTTTTGATAAACTACGTTTGATTAACTCCTTTTGATAAACTACGTTTTCCGTTACAACTATTTCCTTTTTATAACGTTTACTTACCGTTACAAATATTTCCTATTTATAACTTCTATTTACCATTACAAATATTTCCTATTTATAACTTCTATTTACCATTACAAATATTTCCTATTTATATCGGTTTATTTGTTTTCTAAATAAATATCCATTTATTCTATTTATTTTCTAAATAAATATCCCTTTATTCTATTTATTTTCTAGATAAATATCCCTTTTAAAAAACTCTATTTGTTTTATAAAAAAAATCCTTTTATAAAATCCTGCGATTTTATAAATAATTTCCTTTTTATAAAATCCTGTGATTTTATAAAATTCCTTTATATTTCAATATACATTGAAATATTCCTTTTTACAACTCAGGGTTTCTTATGGTATTTAACTATCAAACAATAATGATTAATATCATTTTAACATACATAATCCATAACAGATTTATACATCACATCATATATCACAATATATGAAAACAGTAAAATAATTGTTGAGGAATCCAGTCGGATTCCTCCAACCTGTCTCCCTGCATCCACAGATGTTACATAGTATAATATACATCAATTTCATTCCAACATGAAATATATTGATAATCAGAATCCATATTTGATTGACGGTTTTCTATATATAACTATATCTACGTTTTCAATCAAATCTATTTAACAGTCCAAGTTATCAATACATAGCAATCAATCAACAGTTATCAAAAATAAAGTACAATTTATATAGAAATATAAATTGAACAGAGTTAGTGTGTTTTACTCACTTTGGCAGTTCATCGTTAAAGAACGATAAACTGTTTGTTTGATTTGAATCAAACAATTTATTTCGCCATAAATTCATACGAGTCCCAATCCCCTTCCAGTCAGCTTCGTTGTGAATCTCTCGTCCATACGGTCCCAATGCAACTTACGGTTCGTCAATCTGACATCATATGGCCAAGATATCGCATTTATAAGTTTGTACATATTTACGTAGTTTTAATTTAAATAAATATTGTTATTGGGCCTCACCTTCAATACCCGGCCCAAACCTTCCATACAAAGCCCGCCTCCACAAATATCTCTATGTGAACAGTATCGTCTCTCCCAAAGAAAAGAGCTTGCTCCACTGTTTTTCAGACAAACCGCATTTTTCCCATGAACCCCACCGAACTACTTCTTGTACTCATCCACCTCCACCCTTAAATACACTACTTGAAACTCCCTTTATCTTCACCTCGTTCATCATCTCCAGGAAAGAACATGCCCAAACAAATATAGCCGTTACGCTCAGGCTTGCTTCCATATCCCATTATTCTCACCACTGTTCGCCGAACGAAAATAATCCGCCTTTACTAGCTTCCAGAACCCATCACCATGTCCTTACTTTTCCACGTCCTTCATCCCTCCTCCATACTCACCATTTCCACTCCTCACGTGTATTTTAATCACTCCAAACAAATCCGCACTTCAGTGCGTCTTCCTCAAACTATCCAGTTTACTTTGAAACAGTCGACACCCCCCACTGCTCCTGTGTATTCTTCTGATGACCTGACGATCTACTCCTCCTCTATAACCAATCACCGTCACTCCTTCACATCACCGGAGTTCCTCCTTTCGACACCCTCAGTTGTGCCTTGACGCCAACAACTCGACCCCATCCTCGATAAACCCTCCGGTCCTCTATGTCGACGTCAACCCGTCTTCCTAGCCTTGCTGCCAAAACATGGAGCTCCAAAGATTTGCATCGCACTAAATTCTGAGAGTACCAGCATGGAGCTCTCCAATACAACAACTCAACGGATCTAACGATGTCCATTTTCATTGAGTATTACTTTTGATTTAATTGGAAGGATGATTTTTAATGTGGCGGCTACTATTTTGATCGGTGAAAAGAATTAGGTTACAAGGGGTAGGGTATTTATATATTGTAGAATTACTTGGCTGGTAAGGAAGTATGATATCTTTATTGCTAAGAAATGTGTACACGTTAGGTTCCATGCGACAGTCGGTGAAAGGACTAAATGTGTACACGTTAGGTTCCATGGGAAAGTGGGTGAAAGGACTAGATGTGTACACGTTAGGTTATAAAGTTTTTAGTGTACCTCGGTGCACCAACTTCATCACACACAATTTATACGATTGTACGGACTGCTATAGACAGAGTTGAATATACCATTGTGACGACCAACGTACCATGACCCCAAAGATATAATAATACCGGTAGATTAACTCATATTGTGAAACTTCAAAATGTTGATTATAGGGTGCAAAATACCCCAAATATAAAGTCGCATATTTAATTAATTAAAAATTACAGTAAAATTCTAAAAATTAAATTATTGTTATGTCCCAAAAGAACCATGTCTATATTCGAATCCAATGTTTAAATATATTCAAATAACCGTTATGGCCACGAACGAATATATCGCTGTTTTTCTGAATATTTGATTTGGACATAAATCAAAATCTACACGACGAAATCTCCATTTTTCTCTTCTATTAGAAAAATATAGCTTAACAGATTCAAACGTTTCTTGTTTCACAGAAATCCGACTTATAACGGATTCTGTATATTCAGTTGAAGTTCAATTCGCCAATTAACGAACTGCCGCGATGTTACGGGCTCGATTATAATTATTATTATAATTTATACGTTCAACTATCATTTATATAATATATTCGTTATTTAAATAATTAAATAACTTCATTATTCGACCGTTCAAAAATGTGGGTCATTACACTTGAGTTCTGTCTTGAGTTAATAGCATTGCAGAAGTATCCTTAGCGGCTAAGTAAAACTATAATATAATAGAAATGCTTAGGCGCTAAGGAAAGTTAAATATCAAAACTCCTTCTGTGTGAACGCTTTGAACGGTTGTACATATATAGGCTAAAGATATTTAGATGCTAAGGTATGATGCGTGCAATATTCAATTCAAAACTCCGTCCCTGTACGCATTGCCGCAGACAAAAATAAAAATACGGCTATATCGAACAAATGCATCACGATCCCAAAAATATTATAATATAGACAAGTTAGATTATTCTGTGAAATTCAAAAATGCTGATATAGGGTGTAAAATACTCCAAATAAAAAATTGCTTATTTTCTAGAATAAAAATTACAGTAAAATTCTAAAAATTAAATTATAACTACACCTCAAATATCTTGTCCAAATTTGAAATAAATAATTTATAGTAAATAAAATATCGTTATGGTTTATAAACGATTTTTATAGCGATTATAGAAATTTTGATTTGGACAAAACTCTCAATCTACAACACAAAATCTCGAATTTTCACTTCCATTAGAAAAATACAGTTAATTAGATTCTAATGTTTCTGGTTTCAAAGAAATCCGATTTATAATGAATCTTGTATATTCATTTGAAGTTCAAATCGTAATATTATGAACTGCCACGACGTTACGAGCCCGATTTTAATTATATTAAAATAAATACGTTCAACTGTCGTTTAAATAATATGTTCGTTATTAAAATTAAATTCTAAACTGAATTAAATCCCTTATATTAAATAATTTACACAAAATTGTTATTTCCACTATTTTCGACAATTTCAAAAATTAAATATATTATCGCAGTATTTATATTTAAATTAAATGTTCAAAATATTTGAATTTAAACCATTTATATTACCAAACCATTTTTTAAATAATTAAATTAATTAATTATTATATCATTAAAAATACGGATCGTTACAAGATTGGATGCTTGAATTATTATTATTGGTTGCCCACTAACAATTGAATTGATTATTTATCTGCATATGATCATTATATGAATTGTTAAACCCATTTGATTGGATTATTGAACTGGTTATTGATTATTAAACCCAAATTCAACATTTGTTTGGTTATAAACTAATGGGTGATATTGGTTGAGGAATTTATAGTAGATGGCCAAAATTCAAACTATTTTATAAAGATTTATTTACCATTGGCTAAATCGATAGAAATGAAGTTATGAAATTTATTTATAATTGAATACAAATTTTTAAATATTTTTTTAATTGGGTTTATAAAAAGGAAATAAACCAACCATATATACATTGATTATTTTAACTACCAATCACCATTTTTGTACTAAAATCTATCCCTGTGCGAAGCACATGCCTCACCGCAATTGTTAAATGATCTTATAAAGATGATTCTTACTAAACTGGTAAGTAAGTGTGCGGATATTAATGTGATGTTCAATAACCAAGGTTAATTAATTTTAAGAAGAAAATTAAAATGAGATTTGACAATAATCAAATGGAATTATTTAAATTAATTTGAAATTAATTTAAATGGAAAGACGAACTGAGATTTGATTAATGAGTTAATCATGCATAGAGTTGACTTAGTCAACTGTGTTACTCGAAATTGAATTATTTAATTAGTTTTTAATTCAATGGAAATAGTTAATGGATAAGCAAATCATTTTTTTAAATGTTGATATTTGTTGAATAATGATCAAAGTGGTATCTTGGGATTTAAAACATATAAATGAAGGGATATGAAGTTTTAAACCACTGTTTATAATAAACTGATGTTTTTAAGCAAGTTATATAAATAATAATATAATTTATGTTTAATTCGAAGTTCAAATTAAATCCTTACTAAGGTTTTATTTTGGACGGAGTCATTAAACCCAAGTTTATTTGAATATCTTATTGGAACGAGTTATCTATGAATAAATAGAAGTCCAAGACGTGAAATTTAAGAATTAGAACCTAACCGGAGACCAGTTGAGTTAAATGATTTTCTGAATATTGATCTGATGTTGGTTTCGGCCTTCAAGGTTGATATTTAGAGAATTATTTTCTTATTCATATACAGTTAGGAACTAATAGAGGTTTAAAATGGAAATCGAGAACGAAAGCCCAAGTTTGAATTAAAGTGTTTAGACGAGTTGGATTATAAAGATGCGATATTAATTCGCTATGTTAGTAAGGCATGAAATTTCATCAAGATAATTAAAAAGGGATTTGTTTTGTTATGGGAACTGAATATTGGTTTTTGGGTATTACAACTGATATTATCTTAAGATAAGAAAGTAGTTGATCAAGATTTGAGAGGTAATTAAAATACCCCAACTTGAACGACTGCTGGATTATCGGAGGATGATATTAGTTGCTTGATGAAAGTGTTATAAGTGATTTATTTTGAGAAATAACAGTGTAACGTTATTTGAAGAATTTGGAAATATATATGATGGGATTCCGAAATAAAAGGAAATAAAAAGTGCTTGAGAATATAGAATGGTATTTCCATAATAAAAGAAGGTTTGTGAAAATATAACAATAGCTTCAAAATAAGAAAACAAGATTTGGAATGGGTTTATTCTGATAAAGGAAAGTGATGATTATGAGGTTAATATAAAAAAACCAAGAGAGAGATCTTAATGATTGTTTACGATGATAAGTTGAATCGATTTCCCAAATGATACGTAATAAGTAGCAAATGTTTGAATGATATTTAAAGATAGAATCTTAATGTATTTTTCCTAAGCAAATAAATGAAATGATTTGAGAATATTTACATATTAAAGCTGATATATTATTTTTGGAACTACAACTGATATATTATGTTTAATGGCCAAGTGACACTGTATACTAGGCCAATGGGTTTATTTTATTTTATTGATTGTTTATTTTGATAGTTAAATAACCGACTATCAAAATCATGCCCAAGGCGTTTTTGGTACAGAAAGACCGAGGTCGAATTTATATTCGAAAACCATTCCGAACCAGCAAATACGTTAAAAATGCTAACTAAAGATGGAGAAATTGAAGACCGTACATCTTCATGAGCGGAAGAACTATTTTTAAAAACCTCTAGCTAATCCCTAGAGTTAACAATGATTCCGTCGTTATTGGAATCTACGGATTGCAAGGACTACTCGCTACTGATCCATGAGGTGATTCCTAAATTGATATGCAGTAGGAGAGTACCTTCGGTTCGTCCTATTCCTAGATGACTTGTATGGACGATTGTGTGATAGAGTATTTTCTAAAAACCACATACGTTAATTTTTATAAATATACCGAGTCAGTGGCAAAGAGGGGCACTTCTTTTATACTCAGAATATATTTATGGACATCAATTAGTGATTTGATGGATTTCACAATGTGGCATTCAAAGTGAATGGTGGCTAAATGTTCAAAAAGGAAATTATAACCTCAAGCCTCAACAACCGGGAAATGACAAAAATCGGGCAGGCAGCATGGCTATGTGGGTCACACCTATTAGGGTGTATAATCACCTATCTAGAGAAATTCCTTTTGCTTCGTTGATATATTTCGATGCTATCCCTTTTCAGGGAACGGTGGGTAGCTCTGAACCGTTGGTGATATACATTCGATATACTCAAGCGAAATGAGTGGTCAATCATGTGTAAGCCGGGTTGCAAGGCGGTCTTGTTGAACCAAGTGTATTCCCCTCTAGAGATACACTATCAACAGGTGGTTCTATACCTTGTCATAGTCGGAATCCAATATTCAACAAGCTCCCGCGGTTTTGTTTATATATGTGGAGCGTGAGATGCAAGCGTTCTGCTATATTCTATTTATTTGTATTTAGGCACTATTATAATATCAGAAGGTATATGATTTCCAAAATGTTTTGGGTTATCGTAAGGTAAAAACCGTCTGTATTTATGTGTGGATTTGGTCTTACGATTGTCCTTTTCTTTCAAAGAGAATTTCAACTTTAAAATCAAGTTGGATGATCCCCTTAAACTTTGCGAGTTTTTCTCACTTTGGTTCACTAGACTGACCCGGTGTTGTAAATGCTCGGGTTAGACCAGGTTGTACTGGTTCAGGTTATTGGATGTTGTGAAGACCAAAGATGAGCTAAAGGTGTCCAGACCTATGATATTATCTAGTATTATTCCGCTGTGTGATGTATATGAAGATAGATTATTATAACTGTCCCGGTATACTGACATACTCAGATGTTTGTAAGTTTCTATTTCCAAGCTCTCTATAAAGTTTATTTTTATATTATATATTTTTCCGTTGTGATGTAAGTCTGTGTTGTGTTGCTTCTTCTTCTTCTTCTATTCTAATATTTCTTTCTTTTCTCATCCTCTAACTTCTTTCTTTAGCATTTTGGATTATTCGGTACTCGAGTTTGGACACGGGATATGTTAGTATCTGGATTTGAGTGTCGAAATTCCCGGGATGCTACTCATTAGCAAGCAAACCTCTCGCTCCAAAGATCTATGTCTTCGAATCATCTCATAAACTTTCCTACAAGTTAGTTTCGAACGTGAAGTCGATTAGAAGTTGTTTTGGGTCCAGTTTCCATCTTGGCCTCCTTGAACTAACATGTCAAAAGTCAAAAGGGATTATTCATGGACAGTCGGTTCTTTAACTGTCAAATCACAATAGTACTGTCAAGTATACTAGCAGCTGAGGCCCTTTTTATGAACTTAAATCCATCCATTCAAAATCATTTCATTGATTCTTAAAATCGATTTCATATACTTATCCCAAAAAAATCTCTTTTTTTTCCTTATTTTGAAAATGATATGTAACACTTATATCTTTAGAGTAAGCTTATTCACCAAACCCCTTTTATTTCCTTTACTTCGAAAATATTGCCATAAATACATAGCCAATTGTTATAAATTTAATTACCAATCTTATATGGGCCAAAACAATGTCATACGACATATAATTTATTATACAAACCTTATTGGTTTTTACTTAACTTCAACACTTTATTATTTGAAGTTTGCACTATCACTTATGGAAATAAATTATTTCCAATATCATTACCATTACAGACTAATACCACCCTTTAGATAATAGTGAATTCGTTCAAGTTAGGGTATTTTTTTTAACTCTTGGACCTTGATCTGAAAACGTTCTTATCTTAAGATGGGTAAAGTTTGTAATATCTAAACTGATATTAACTATAATATCGTTTATTATTTTACTCAAATATGGTTTTATAAACCATTCTTTACTTTTGAAAATCTCCTTTAAGTTTATAGCCACTTCTGCCTAATTCGTACATTAAGTATTCCTTGATGAAATACAAACCCCTTGACTTTACAACCTCTTTAATATAATTTATTTGCAATTTGGATTAGTACAAAATCCATTTGTCAAATCCTTTACAAAAACCCATTAAACATCTTATTATAAAATTTAATTTGGATTTATTACAACAAATCTATTTACTAAATCCTTGGCAAAATCCATTTAAGCAAGTTACATTTTCAATTTGAAAATCTGTTTCCAGTTTCAATCGGCTTTACTCAATTCAAATATTAAGTAAACGCTTGCTTAAAATCATCACATTAGCTTTAATTCCATTTATAAACTTTATTTATAATACTTGGATTTATCTTAAAATCATTTTACAAAACCATTTACCAGATTCATCTAAAGTCTTATCACAAACTTGATTACCTTCTTAAATGAATTCAATAAAAAAGGAAATCCCTTTAATTATTATTAATTAAAATTATAATTAATTCCAACATTAACTAAAGTAAAAGTTGTTTACTTCATTATTAACTAAAATAAAATAATTAATCTCTATTAGAAAGTTATTAAAATAAGAATTAAGTATATTAATAATAACAACTCGATAGTTATCTTTAAACACAGCTGATTAAAAAATTAATTAACTTTTAAGAAATCTTATTAATTTTAAACAAATATTTGTTAAAACCATTTCTATTAGATTAGAAAAAAAATTAATCTAATTACCAATTAACTTCGATTCAAACAGTTGACTTGGTCAACTTGAAACATCATTTAACTTGTTAACTGATCCCAACTAATCCTTTGCCTTAAGTTAATTAATACTATAACTAATTTACTATAATCTCACTCAACTGTTTCCTTAAAAAATTATTCCAATTTATTAACCTTTAGGATAATTTCTGACTTCCTTGCGTATAAAACTTATTAAAACATAAGAACTTGTTATATAAAATATGATTATAAATATCACTTTGTTTATAAAACTACTATTTAAATAATATATATAATAAAATAAATTTTAAAACCCTTGCTTCAATTATAAAAATAATTTTTATAACTTCAATTTTGTTAATTCGCCTAACAGCAAATCAACGTCTTAAAAAAAGATGGATTTTAGGTCATCTGATGCCAATCACTTAATCAATATCGTCTACTGATTAATAACATATCAACGTTGAATTCAATTCAACCATCAACATCCAACATCCAAACAAATTTAATGTTACTTGTATTAAACAGTTCATATATAAATAATATGAAACAAGTAACATACAAAATATTTGAGGTATCCAGTTGGACCCTCCAACCTATTTTTTCCTGAAGCATAGCTCATAATATCATTTAATAAAGGCATTTGAAATAGATAATTCAAACCTTAACCATTTAAATGAAGGAAATATAAATAACAACAATCAACCATCAAAAATCCAACTTATACTATCAACAATGAATTATAATTATATGAATTTAATCACATCATAAAATTCCAGAAAGCGTGAGAGTTAATTCACATTTCATTTTCAATCGACAATTCAGGTTGATTTAAATAAGTTCAAACAAGTGTTTGAAATTAAATAAAAATCCAACTAGCTCCACATCCTTCCAAATCAGCTTGTATGCATAGTTTTTGTAGCCATGATTCCACATAGCTAGTTTTGTTCAATTCTGATAATGTATGCAAGAGTTATGATTGCCACAAGATTAAAAGAGTTAAATGTACATTAATATCACTAATTATGCAACGACCCGCATTTTTCAGCGATATAATTAATTAATTAATTTAATTATTTGAATAATGGTTTGATTATTTAAAATGACCAGAATTAAATAATCCTGAATATTTAATTAAAATAAATAATATAATAATGTATTTAATTTCTGAAATAATCAGAAATAGTGGAATTCATAAAATGGTGTGAATTGGATCATCGGTGATATTTAATTCAGTTTAGAATTGAATTAGAATAACGAATATATTATTTGAATGGTAGTTTGAACGTATAATTATATTATAATTATAATCGAGATCGTAATGGCGCTACAGTTCGCTATTTGGCGATTTGAACTTCAACTGAATATACAGGGTTCGTTTTAAATCAGATTTCTATGAAACAAGAAACGCTAGGAGCTGGTGAAGTATATATTTCTAGCGGAAGAGAAAAATCGAGATTTCGTCGTGTAAATTTTGATTTATGTCCAAATCAAATTTTAGAAAAGTCGCTATGGAATTCCTTTATAATTTATATCGATTTATTTATAATTTAAATGGATTTTTAAATATAAATCGAATATCAATATAACTGGGAATTTTGAAATATAGAGTTATAAATCCCAGTGGAGCTGTATGGTATTCCACTGCGAATATATATGATTATATTTATTTTTAAATATTAAATTTAAATGTTTTTAAATATATTTATATATTTAAATGGGTTATTCAGAGCTTTAAAAATAACCAGTTTTGCAAACGACCTCAGAATTCAACGAAATTAATTTTGTTGGATCTGCAATATTAAATTATTGCTAGATTTCAATTTCCGTGATTTTTGAAGTCAGTATGTGGCCGTACGGGATTTTAATGTGAAAAACAGACGATAATTTGACTTTAAAAATACACTGTGTGAGCATACGAAGTCGGAATTCGAGAAACTAGTTTCGTTGGGACCGTAATGTCGAACTGTAGCTGCATGCCAGTTTTCGTGATTTTTGGATATCACGTGTGGTCACAGGAATTTTTAAACACAAATATAAGCCGCAATAGCATAAATAATAATATAAAATCGAATAAAAAATATAAACACTATCCTATAACAACCCGTTTACACCTTGTAACCCTAGTCTTCGTTTTCCTCTAGTCAAAACATGCGTCGTAGCCTCAGAAGAAAAATAAACAGTAAATTGGATCTTTGAAATTCCGTAGAAATTCGATTAAAATACATAAAATCTTAAATCTTCTATATTCTAGTCCTCTAGCCTTGCTCTCCATCCCAGTACCAAATTTAAAGTGTTCGAACATGTAACGACCCAGAAAATCTGAACCAATTTAAAATTTTTAAATTGGCTAAAATAATGGATTTTAAATATTTAAAATAAATATTTTAAATAATGGCGATGAAAACTAAGTTTGAATCGACAATTGAAAACGAATATAATTAATTATAATTATAAACAAGGCCTGAAATGGCGTGGCAGTTTCAAAAATTGAATTCAAACTTTGTCGGACTGTACCGGGTGCAAAACAATCCGGATTTTAGTGAAACCAAAAATATTTAAATCTGTTAGTGAATATCTTTCTAACGAATCCGACCAATCGAAATTTGATAGCGGGAATCAAAAGATATGTGAAGTTGAAAATTCTGAATAGTCGCTATGGAATTCAGGCCCTTAAAAATGGACATTTTGCAGATGACCTCGGATTTCGACGAATCCACTTTTGTTGGATCCGCAGTGTCAAGTTATTGCTAGGTTTCAAATTTCATAATTTTTCGAATCAATATGTGAGCGTGGCAAAGGAAAACGTGTTTGACCGGTTTTAGTTGATTTTAATCGACTGGAAATTGGCCATTTTTCAAACGGTCTCAGAATTCGACGAAACTAGTTTTGTTAGGACCGTATCGTCAATACGAAGCTAGAAAATATTTTTCTGGAATTTTTCTAGTTAGTATGTGACCCCGGTAATTTGAAATGTACGTTTAAAATTCAATATAGTGATTTAAATGTAAATTCAACGGAAACTGATTGTAACGATCAAATCAGCTTGCGATACATATCCCATTGTGTTCGGAATGGGGGTGAAACACTATGGACGACAGGCGGTGGGCCTCGTTTCGAGGTCATATGTAAAAGTCAACTTTTTGCAAAATTAAATTAAAAAAAATAATATATTTTTAATTCCCTCCCTTTATCCTTCGTTCTGCGCCCCCCCCCCCCCCCCCCCCCCCGTTCATTTCAATTTCAAAACGAAAGAGAGAAAAAAAACAAACCCTAAAACTATCGACAGCCCCCCCTCAAGCGAACGCCGCCGACGAAGACATCGCCGCCTCCCCCTCCTCCCAGTGGCGAAACCCCCCCTCCCCAGACCGCACGAGCGCGACGAAGACAAGCCCCCCCCCCCTTCTTCGAATTCAAACCACCACCGAAGACCACCCACCTCCAGCACCTCCTGCCGCCGAGCCTGGCCGTCATCTCCCCCCCCCCCCTTCTTCGCAGGTTAAGGTAAATTGTTTTTATTTTATTTTATTTTCATCTGGAAATTTCGATTTGAAAAGATTTAATTCTGATTTTTAAAAGGGTAAAAACAGATTTTTAAAAGGATTTAAAACTGATTTTAATTAGGGTTTCAAACTGATTTTAATTATGATTTTAAAACTGATTTTTGTAAGAAGTTAAAAACAGATTTTTAAAAAAGTTAAAAACTGATTTTTAAAGAAGTTAAAAACTGATTTTAATTATGATTTTAAAACTGATTTTAAAGAAGCTAAAAACTGATTTTTAAAGAAGTTAAAAACTGATTTTTAAAGAAGTTAAAAACTGATTGTTAACAGATTTAAAAACTGATTTTTAATTTAAACTGTAAAAAGAAAAAGATTTGAACTTTAAATAGAAAAAGGTTTAAACTTTTAAAAAGAAAAAGATTTCAGCTTTAAATAGAAAAAGGTTTAAACTTTTAAAAAGAAAAAGATTTGAACTTTAAATAGAAAAAGGTTTAAACTTTTAAAATAGAAAAGGTTTGAGCTTTAAAATAGAAAAGGTTTGAACTTTAAAATAGAAAAGATCAGATTTTTAGAATGGAAAAGATCATATTTTTAAAATAGAAAAGACGGAATTTTTATTAAGTAAAAGAAGTAAGATATGAAAATTTATATTTTTAAAGCAATAAAAATATAATTTTTACATCATAGGAATATTAAAAATATAATCTTTATTTTTGAAAAGGCGGAATGTATATTTTTGAAATGCAGTTTTTATATATTGAATAACATAGTAAAAATTCGATTTTTACATATGTAGAGAATACGGGCAACGAAGCGACAAAAGGCGAGATTGGCGAAGATTTCTATAAAGGAAGAGTCGTAGTATTGGATAACTATTGGTGAGATTTCTGATTTAAAAATTATAAATGTGTGAGAATTTCTCACTCTTCAATTTCTTCTTCTATATATATATGTGTGTTGAAATGAAAGTGAATTGCTATATATAAATATATATATATATATACGCCCCTCGTCCACAAACCATGGACGATATTTATTGATTGAAATTGTTGTGAAAATTGATTGATAGCGAATGATTGTTTGGGATTGTTTGTGATTGATATTGGTTGATTGTGGTTGAAAAATACCCATTTGTGGTTGAGAAATATTTGGTTGAAACCACATAGGATTAGTTTGTGGAAATGAAATAAATATATACATGCCGCCTGCGTGCGAACTAGATGCATGATCCCCATTGTCAAAAACCGCGAGGTTTTAAGGTAGAGCGAGGAGCCGTACTAGGGACGGTCCCGGTTTTACCTACCCTGCCGTTATGCTGCCGAAATTTTGAATAATATTCGTGTGTTTGAATTATTTTCATATGCTTAAACTATATTTATTCATTGAATAGAAAACATTCATGTGTTGAATTGATATTCATTCGTTGATTAGAAATTCATGTGTTGAATGGTATTCATATTTTGAAATAAATTGTTTAATAATAAAAATCATCTTTTATCTATATATAGCCACTATAGAAAACATTCATGTGTTGAATTGATATTCATTCGTTGATTAGAAATTCATGTGTTGAATGGTATTCATATTTTGAAATAAATTGTTTAATAATAAAAATCACCTTTTATCTATATATAGACACTATAGAAAACATTCATGTGTTGAATTGATATTCATTCGTTGATTAGAAATTCATGTGTTGAATGGTATTCATATTTTGAAATAAATTGTTTGATAATAAAAATCACCTTTTATCGACTATATGAACTGTGTAAAATAATCTCGTTTTGAAAGAAATTGTTTTATGATAAAAATCATATTTTTGTCACCTATATGAACTATATAGAAAAATAGTGTTTAGAAATGAATTGTTTTACAATAAAAATCACATTTTTATTGTATGCATAAATCGTTGAAATGTGAAGTGTTAAAAACAGCCACTTGTTCAAAATAAACATATATGAGATGAAATATTCATTAATTAGCTAATGAAATGATTTGCACCTATTTATGTAACATTAGAATGAATGGTGTTTTTAAACCAAATAGAAATCAAATATGAAGTTGAATAGAAACTGATAAATGATAAGAACTGTATATATATATGTACATGCATATTCATTGAATAGGTTATAGCAAAGGGGCTAGAGAAGAGGAATAAAATTTTGTGCCCGACAAATAGGTACACATTTACTGCTTTGTTTGGGTGATGATTTTATGAGCCTGTTGGCTAGCCGCTTGGCTTTTTCTTTTTCTTTTTGAGATTAGAAGGACCGGGAAAGCTATTTGCGATTTCCCGATGCTCCCGGTGCAGGGGAGGTTATGGCGAAATTTTCCAAAATTTTAAGGTGTTAGAAAAATATTTGAAGTGAAAACGATATTGAAATCATTGAATGAACTATATTTATATAAATATATAAATATAAATAAAATTAAAACGAAACGAAACGAAGCCGTGCAGTTCATATTTTGAAACCATGATTTCAAACGACAAGTGCGGGAAATCCGACCATTGGATTTTCCCGAAATCTCAACCGTCGGGTTCGCCTTGGAAATATCTTTCCAACGGCACCAACCTTGTAAAAATCCAACGGTTGGATTGTCTGGAATGTTTAATTCAAATCTGAAGAAAAACAGCGCCAGAAGCGATTATATTTATTTATATATAAATATAATTATATATTTAATCGAATAACGACGCTGCAGTTCGTATTTTGAAATCGAAAATTCAAACGATTGTACCAGGAGATCCGACCGTCGGATTTTCCCGAAACTGGAACCGTTGGATTCGTTTTGAAAAGACCTTTCTAATGATGTAAATTTTGTGAAGATCCAACGGTTAGATTTTCAGATATGTGTAAATCAAATCTGAAGAAAAACAGCGCCACGGCCGCCTTATGGCCCGAAGCGTCGTTTTGAATAAATTAGCTATTTTAAAATAAATAAAAATAGCGATAATTAGTTATAAAATATCATAAGCGATATGGAATGGAAATAAACTGAATTTGCTCGATTTATGTTGTATTTGATGGTTGAATGTGTTTGGTGTGAAAACTACATTAAAGAACAATATTGGTGTTGTCGAATAATTTAACCATTGAAATAAATCGATTTGAAATTCTAAATATACGTGAATTATTTGAAAAGGCCGAGTTAATTCTCATTTCGAATAATTGACCGACGATTGAAATTCGAAGATGAAGACGGTGGTCAAAGACCGGAGATCTTCACCTCGTTTGGATGGTAACCGAGGTCCTGATTGGGAGGCATCCCAAAATATGGATAATGAGTGGTGATCGTCCAGACGTACGTGGTGATCGAAGGGTTTGCGAGGTATTTAGTGCCTCCGGTTTCGTTCAGACCCAGAACGGACATGTAAATGGACTGTGTGTCTGACATTGGATTTTATTCTGTGTTGATTGATCTCTATTAAATATACATCTGTTTGGCGGCGGAGAATTTATTCTTTCGCTTAACGCACGAGCTCGGAGGTTGTATATCGATGGACATCAGTCGCATGGCATGAATTGCCTGTGTGGCATGCTAAGATGCAGTGATCAGGGCTTCTGTTGAAAAGCAAAGTCTTGTGGTAATGATCAAAGCACCGCCTGTGTGGCGTAGCTTTGTGTATAACGTGAATTCGTGAGCCTCACACCTCGGTATGAACCTAAAACGGGAGAGGACATCAGGGAGGGCATGCGTTTCTTTCTAGCTAAGGTGGTGTCAGTGACCTACCAGCCCTGACATTTATATACTTTTCACCTATGTGGTTGTTGCTGTTGCGAGGCACCTCGGTTTGATCGGACGATCCGGGTCTGATGGAGTCATTCGTTGGCTCGTTTATGCCCCAAAGGGCGGGGAAACGTATTGTTCAGGCATAATAATCCACATCGGTGGGCCGGCCCTGACGATCTAAAGGCTTGCCTACGCGCTTGCCTGTGGCTCGGGCTAGAGAGTCACGAATTCGGTAAGGACTATCTTTTGCCTTGGTTCATGACGGAAATCCAATTTCCAAATACGACATCGTGCGGTTTTGATTGTATATATATATATATATGGCGACATGATATATGGTACCCATGTCGTCTATGATTGATAGTTATGATTTGAAATTGTTTTCAAACATATAGACACTAGCAATAATATCAAATGCCTTTGTTTTGTTCGTATCAAGCATATTTTGGCCGTTATAAGGTAAAACTCTATCCTCCGGTTTGCGTTGCATTGTGTGATGGGAACTGAGTCTTATAACGGCTTCATTTTTATAAAAGCATAGCGAAGTTTAAAGAAATGATTTGTTTTAAAGCACTGGCAATCCAATGGAGTAAACCCGTTCCACGAAAGTGGCGTGGTCCTGTGATTAGCCAATTATATATGTGTTGAGTGGATTTCTCATACCAGTCCTTGTTGCTGGCCCTATGTGGGCTGGGTACGCGTGATAGGGGGTTCTCGCTTCGTAGTTTGGTGGCGAACGGGAGACCCTTACCCCTACATGTCCCTGTTGAGGGTTGGTTCGCCAGTGGGCGCGAGACTCGAGAGGGTCGCCGTAAAACAAGTGGTTGGGGTACCATTGGGAGCCACGGTGGGTTTTACCTGCTGTACTGGAGGATGAAGGGATGGTTGCAAAGCCTACCGGATTTCGCGGGGTCGTCTCAACGTGGTATCAGAGCTTTGGTTAAGCTTAGTTCTGGAATATAACATGTGAACGAACTCGTCAGAAATAGAACCAGTAGTGTTCTAGGACGTGTAACTCTATACAGATAGGATCAGCAATATCCTAGTATGAGTATAGCAGAATCAGAACAACTCGTTAGAGATGGGGTCAGAAGTGCCTCAGAACGAATCGAGAGTAATATGTTTTTAAATAACGTATTTGTGATTATATATATATAGTCTGGTTTTAGAAATATAATTTTTGAATATATAAAAGTTTTATATTTGAAAGGTTAAAAACAATTGGATTGGTTGTTGTATTGTGGGATTGTAGATTTATCAAACCACTTTCGACTTTGTTCCTTTTCGGGGACGAAAAGTTTTAAGTGGGGGAGATTGTAACGACCCAGAAAATCTGAACCAATTTAAAATTTTTAAATTGGCTAAAATAATGGATTTTAAATATTTAAACTAAATATTTTAAATAATGGCGATGAAAACTAAGTTTGAATCGACAATTGAAAACGAATATAATTAATTATAATTATAAACAAGGCCTGAAATGGCGTGGCAGTTTCAAAAATTGAATTCAAACTTTGTCGGACTGTACCGGGTGCAAAACAATCCGGATTTTAGTGAAACCAAAAATATTTAAATCTGTTAGTGAATATCTTTCTAACGAATCCGACCAATCGAAATTTGATAGCGGGAATCAAAAGATATGTCCAGTTGAAAATTCTGAATAGTCGCTATGGAATTCAGGCCCTTAAAAATGGACATTTTGCAGATGACCTCGGATTTCGACGAAACCACTTTTGTTGGATCCGCAGTGTCAAGTTATTGCTAGGTTTCAAATTTCATAATTTTTCGAATCAATATGTGAGCGTGGCAAAGGAAAACGTGTTTGACCGGTTTTAGTTGATTTTAATCGACTGGAAATTGGCCATTTTTCAAACGGTCTCAGAATTCGACGAAACTAGTTTTGTTAGGACCGTATCGTCAATACGAAGCTAGAAAATATTTTTCTGGAATTTTTCTAGTTAGTATGTGACCCCGGTAATTTGAAATGTACGTTTAAAATTCAATATAGTGATTTAAATGTAAATTCAACGGAAACTGATTGTAACGATCAAATCAGCTTGCGATACATATCCCATTGTGTTCGGAATGGGGGTGAAACGCTATGGACGACAGGCGGTGGGCCTCGTTTCGAGGTCATATGTAAAAGTCAACTTTTTGCAAAATTAAATTAAAAATAATAATATATTTTTAATTCCCTCCCTTTATCCTTCGTTCTGCACCCCCCCCCCCCCCGTTCATTTCAAAACGAAAGAGAGAAAAAAAACAAACCCTAAAACTATCGACAGCCCCCCCTCAAGCGAACGCCGCCGATGAAGACATCGCCGCCTCCCCCTCCGTCCAGCTTCCCTCCTCCCAGTGGCGAAACCCCCCCTCCCCAGACCGCACGAGCGCGACGAAGACGAGCCCCCCCTTCTTCGAATTCAAACCACCACCGAAGACCACCCACCTCCAGCACCTCCTGCCGCCGAGCCTGGCCGTCATCCCCCCCCCCCCCTTCTTCGCAGGTTAAGGTAAATTGTTTTTATTTTATTTTATTTTCATCTGGAAATTTCGATTTGAAAAGATTTAATTCTGATTTTTAAAAGGGTAAAAACAGATTTTTAAAAGGATTTAAAACTGATTTTAATTAGGGTTTCAAACTGATTTTAATTATGATTTTAAAACTGATTTTTGTAAGAAGTTAAAAACAGATTTTTAAAAAAGTTAAAAACTGATTTTTAAAGAAGTTAAAAACTGATTTTAATTATGATTTTAAAACTGATTTTAAAGAAGCTAAAAACTGATTTTTAAAGAAGTTAAAAACTGATTTTTAAAGAAGTTAAAAACTGATTGTTAACAGATTTAAAAACTGATTTTTAATTTAAACTGTAAAAAGAAAAAGATTTGAACTTTAAATAGAAAAAGGTTTAAACTTTTAAAAAGAAAAAGATTTCAGCTTTAAATAGAAAAAGGTTTAAACTTTTAAAAAGAAAAAGATTTGAACTTTAAATAGAAAAAGGTTTAAACTTTTAAAATAGAAAAGGTTTGAGCTTTAAAATAGAAAAGGTTTGAACTTTAAAATAGAAAAGATCAGATTTTTAGAATGGAAAAGATCATATTTTTAAAATAGAAAAGACGGAATTTTTATTAAGTAAAAGAAGTAAGATATGAAAATTTATATTTTTAAAGCAATAAAAATATAATTTTTACATCATAGGAATATTAAAAATATAATCTTTATTTTTGAAAAGGCGGAATGTATATTTTTGAAATGCAGTTTTTATATATTGAATAACATAGTAAAAATTCGATTTTTACATATGTAGAGAATACGGGCAACGAAGCGACAAAAGGCGAGATTGGCGAAGATTTCTATAAAGGAAGAGTCGTAGTATTGGATAACTATTGGTGAGATTTCTGATTTAAAAATTATAAATGTGTGAGAATTTCTCACTCTTCAATTTCTTCTTCTATATATATATGTGTGTTGAAATGAAAGTGAATTGCTATATATAAATATATATATATATATATACGCCCCTCGTCCACAAACCATGGACGATATTTATTGATTGAAATTGTTGTGAAAATTGATTGATAGCGAATGATTGTTTGGGATTGTTTGTGATTGATATTGGTTGATTGTGGTTGAAAAATACCCATTTGTGGTTGAGAAATATTTGGTTGAAACCACATAGGATTAGTTTGTGGAAATGAAATAAATATATACATGCCGCCTGCGTGCGAACTAGATGCATGATCCCCATTGTCAAAAACCGCGAGGTTTTAAGGTAGAGCGAGGAGCCGTACTAGGGACGGTCCCGGTTTTACCTACCCTGCCGTTATGCTGCCGAAATTTTGAATAATATTCGTGTGTTTGAATTATTTTCATATGCTTAAACTATATTTATTCATTGAATAGAAAACATTCATGTGTTGAATTGATATTCATTCGTTGATTAGAAATTCATGTGTTGAATGGTATTCATATTTTGAAATAAATTGTTTAATAATAAAAATCACCTTTTATCTATATATAGCCACTATAGAAAACATTCATGTGTTGAATTGATATTCATTCGTTGATTAGAAATTCATGTGTTGAATGGTATTCATATTTTGAAATAAATTGTTTAATAATAAAAATCACCTTTTATCTATATATAGACACTATAGAAAACATTCATGTGTTGAATTGATATTCATTCGTTGATTAGAAATTCATGTGTTGAATGGTATTCATATTTTGAAATAAATTGTTTGATAATAAAAATCACCTTTTATCGACTATATGAACTGTGTAAAATAATCTCGTTTTGAAAGAAATTGTTTTATGATAAAAATCATATTTTTGTCACCTATATGAACTATATAGAAAAATAGTGTTTAGAAATGAATTGTTTTACAATAAAAATCACATTTTTATTGTATGCATAAATCGTTGAAATGTGAAGTGTTAAAAACAGCCACTTGTTCAAAATAAACATATATGAGATGAAATATTCATTAATTAGCTAATGAAATGATTTGCACCTATTTATGTAACATTAGAATGAATGGTGTTTTTAAACCAAATAGAAATCAAATATGAAGTTGAATAGAAACTGATAAATGATAAGAACTGTATATATATATGTACATGCATATTCATTGAATAGGTTATAGCAAAGGGGCTAGAGAAGAGGAATAAAATTTTGTGCCCGACAAATAGGTACACATTTACTGCTTTGTTTGGGTGATGATTTTATGAGCCTGTTGGCTAGCCGCTTGGCTTTTTCTTTTTCTTTTTGAGATTAGAAGGACCGGGAAAGCTATTTGCGATTTCCCGATGCTCCCGGTGCAGGGGAGGTTATGGCGAAATTTTCCAAAATTTTAAGGTGTTAGAAAAATATTTGAAGTGAAAACGATATTGAAATCATTGAATGAACTATATTTATATAAATATATAAATATAAATAAAATTAAAACGAAACGAAACGAAGCCGTGCAGTTCATATTTTGAAACCATGATTTCAAACGACTAGTGCGGGAAATCCGACCATTGGATTTTCCCGAAATCTCAACCGTCGGGTTCGCCTTGGAAATATCTTTCCAACGGCACCAACCTTGTAAAAATCCAACGGTTGGATTGTCTGGAATGTTTAATTCAAATCTGAAGAAAAACAGCGCCAGAAGCGATTATATTTATTTATATATAAATATAATTATATATTTAATCGAATAACGACGCTGCAGTTCGTATTTTGAAATCGAAAATTCAAACGATTGTACCAGGAGATCCGACCGTCGGATTTTCCCGAAACTGGAACCGTTGGATTCGTTTTGAAAAGACCTTTCTAATGATGTAAATTTTGTGAAGATCCAACGGTTAGATTTTCAGATATGTGTAAATCAAATCTGAAGAAAAACAGCGCCACGGCCGCCTTATGGCCCGAAGCGTCGTTTTGAATAAATTAGCTATTTTAAAATAAATAAAAATAGCGATAATTAGTTATAAAATATCATAAGCGATATGGAATGGAAATAAACTGAATTTGCTCGATTTATGTTGTATTTGATGGTTGAATGTGTTTGGTGTGAAAACTACATTAAAGAACAATATTGGTGTTGTCGAATAATTTAACCATTGAAATAAATCGATTTGAAATTCTAAATATACGTGAATTATTTGAAAAGGCCGAGTTAATTCTCATTTCGAATAATTGACCGACGATTGAAATTCGAAGATGAAGACGGTGGTCAAAGACCGGAGATCTTCACCTCGTTTGGATGGTAACCGAGGTCCTGATTGGGAGGCATCCCAAAATATGGATAATGAGTGGTGATCGTCCAGACGTACGTGGTGATCGAAGGGTTTGCGAGGTATTTAGTGCCTCCGGTTTCGTTCAGACCCAGAACGGACATGTAAATGGACTGTGTGTCTGACATTGGATTTTATTCTGTGTTGATTGATCTCTATTAAATATACATCTGTTTGGCGGCGGAGAATTTATTCTTTCGCTTAACGCACGAGCTCGGAGGTTGTATATCGATGGACATCAGTCGCATGGCATGAATTGCCTGTGTGGCATGCTAAGATGCAGTGATCAGGGCTTCTGTTGAAAAGCAAAGTCTTGTGGTAATGATCAAAGCACCGCCTGTGTGGCGTAGCTTTGTGTATAACGTGAATTCGTGAGCCTCACACCTCGGTATGAACCTAAAACGGGAGAGGACATCAGGGAGGGCATGCGTTTCTTTCTAGCTAAGGTGGTGTCAGTGACCTACCAGCCCTGACATTTATATACTTTTCACCTATGTGGTTGTTGCTGTTGCGAGGCACCTCGGTTTGATCGGACGATCCGGGTCTGATGGAGTCATTCGTTGGCTCGTTTATGCCCCAAAGGGCGGGGAAACGTATTGTTCAGGCATAATAATCCACATCGGTGGGCCGGCCCTGACGATCTAAAGGCTTGCCTACGCGCTTGCCTGTGGCTCGGGCTAGAGAGTCACGAATTCGGTAAGGACTATCTTTTGCCTTGGTTCATGACGGAAATCCAATTTCCAAATACGACATCGTGCGGTTTTGATTGTATATATATATATGGCGACATGATATATGGTACCCATGTCGTCTATGATTGATAGTTATGATTTGAAATTGTTTTCAAACATATAGACACTAGCAATAATATCAAATGCCTTTGTTTTGTTCGTATCAAGCATATTTTGGCCGTTATAAGGTAAAACTCTATCCTCCGGTTTGCGTTGCATTGTGTGATGGGAACTGAGTCTTATAACGGCTTCATTTTTATAAAAGCATAGCGAAGTTTAAAGAAATGATTTGTTTTAAAGCACTGGCAATCCAATGGAGTAAACCCGTTCCACGAAAGTGGCGTGGTCCTGTGATTAGCCAATTATATATGTGTTGAGTGGATTTCTCATACCAGTCCTTGTTGCTGGCCCTATGTGGGCTGGGTACGCGTGATAGGGGGTTCTCGCTTCGTAGTTTGGTGGCGAACGGGAGACCCTTACCCCTACATGTCCCTGTTGAGGGTTGGTTCGCCAGTGGGCGCGAGACTCGAGAGGGTCGCCGTAAAACAAGTGGTTGGGGTACCATTGGGAGCCACGGTGGGTTTTACCTGCTGTACTGGAGGATGAAGGGATGGTTGCAAAGCCTACCGGATTTCGCGGGGTCGTCTCAACGTGGTATCAGAGCTTTGGTTAAGCTTAGTTCTGGAATATAACATGTGAACGAACTCGTCAGAAATAGAACCAGTAGTGTTCTAGGACGTGTAACTCTATACAGATAGGATCAGCAATATCCTAGTATGAGTATAGCAGAATCAGAACAACTCGTTAGAGATGGGGTCAGAAGTGCCTCAGAACGAATCGAGAGTAATATGTTTTTAAATAACGTATTTGTGATTATATATATATAGTCTGGTTTTAGAAATATAATTTTTGAATATATAAAAGTTTTATATTTGAAAGGTTAAAAACAATTGGATTGGTTGTTGTATTGTGGGATTGTAGATTTATCAAACCACTTTCGACTTTGTTCCTTTTCGGGGACGAAAAGTTTTAAGTGGGGGAGATTGTAACGACCCAGAAAATCTGAACCAATTTAAAATTTTTAAATTGGCTAAAATAATGGATTTTAAATATTTAAACTAAATATTTTAAATAATGGCGATGAAAACTAAGTTTGAATCGACAATTGAAAACGAATATAATTAATTATAATTATAAACAAGGCCTGAAATGGCGTGGCAGTTTCAAAAATTGAATTCAAACTTTGTCGGACTGTACCGGGTGCAAAACAATCCGGATTTTAGTGAAACCAAAAATATTTAAATCTGTTAGTGAATATCTTTCTAACGAATCCGACCAATCGAAATTTGATAGCGGGAATCAAAAGATATGTCCAGTTGAAAATTCTGAATAGTCGCTATGGAATTCAGGCCCTTAAAAATGGACATTTTGCAGATGACCTCGGATTTCGACGAAACCACTTTTGTTGGATCCGCAGTGTCAAGTTATTGCTAGGTTTCAAATTTCATAATTTTTCGAATCAATATGTGAGCGTGGCAAAGGAAAACGTGTTTGACCGGTTTTAGTTGATTTTAATCGACTGGAAATTGGCCATTTTTCAAACGGTCTCAGAATTCGACGAAACTAGTTTTGTTAGGACCGTATCGTCAATACGAAGCTAGAAAATATTTTTCTGGAATTTTTCTAGTTAGTATGTGACCCCGGTAATTTGAAATGTACGTTTAAAATTCAATATAGTGATTTAAATGTAAATTCAACGGAAACTGATTGTAACGATCAAATCAGCTTGCGATACATATCCCATTGTGTTCGGAATGGGGGTGAAACGCTATGGACGACAGGCGGTGGGCCTCGTTTCGAGGTCATATGTAAAAGTCAACTTTTTGCAAAATTAAATTAAAAATAATAATATATTTTTAATTTCCTCCCTTTATCCTTCGTTCTGCACCCCCCCCCCCCCGTTCATTTCAAAACGAAAGAGAGAAAAAAAACAAACCCTAAAACTATCGACAGCCCCCCCTCAAGCGAACGCCGCCGATGAAGACATCGCCGCCTCCCCCTCCGTCCAGCTTCCCTCCTCCCAGTGGCGAAACCCCCCCTCCCCAGACCGCACGAGCGCGACGAAGACGAGCCCCCCCTTCTTCGAATTCAAACCACCACCGAAGACCACCCACCTCCAGCACCTCCTACCGCCGAGCCTGGCCGTCATCCCCCCCCCCCCTTCTTCGCAGGTTAAGGTAAATTGTTTTTATTTTATTTTATTTTCATCTGGAAATTTCGATTTGAAAAGATTTAATTCTGATTTTTAAAAGGGTAAAAATAGATTTTTAAAAGGATTTAAAACTGATTTTAATTAGGGTTTCAAACTGATTTTAATTATGATTTTAAAACTGATTTTTGTAAGAAGTTAAAAACTGATTTTTAAAGAAGTTAAAAACTGATTTTTAAAGAAGTTAAAAACTGATTTTAATTATGATTTTAAAACTTATTTTAAAGAAGCTAAAAACTGATTTTTAAAGAAGTTAAAAACTGATTTTTAAAGAAGTTAAAAACTGATTGTTAACAGATTTAAAAACTGATTTTTAATTTAAACTTTAAAAAGAAAAAGATTTGAACTTTAAATAGAAAAAGGTTTAAACTTTTAAAAAGAAAAAGATTTGAACTTTAAATAGAAAAAGGTTTAAACTTTTAAAAAGAAAAAGATTTGAACTTTAAATAGAAAAAGGTTTAAACTTTTAAAATAGAAAAGGTTTGAGCTTTAAAATAGAAAAGGTTTGAACTTTAAAATAGAAAAGATCAGATTTTTAGAATGGAAAAGATCATATTTTTAAAATAGAAAAGACGGAATTTTTATTAAGTAAAAGAAGTAAGATATGAAAATTTATATTTTTAAAGCAATAAAAATATAATTTTTACATCATAGGAATATTAAAAATATAATCTTTATTTTTGAAAAGGCGGAATGTATATTTTTGAAATGCAGTTTTTATATATTGAATAACATAGTAAAAATTCGATTTTTACATATGTAGAGAATACGGGCAACGAAGCGACAAAAGGCGAGATTGGCGAAGATTTCTATAAAGGAAGAGTCGTAGTATTGGATAACTATTGGTGAGATTTCTGATTTAAAAATTATAAATGTGTGAGAATTTCTCACTCTTCAATTTCTTCTTCTATATATATATGTGTGTTGAAATGAAAGTGAATTGCTATATATATATATATATATATATATACGCCCCTCGTCCACAAACCATGGACGATATTTATTGATTGAAATTGTTGTGAAAATTGATTGATAGCGAATGATTGTTTGGGATTGTTTGTGATTGATATTGGTTGATTGTGGTTGAAAAATACCCATTTGTGGTTGAGAAATATTTGGTTGAAACCACATAGGATTAGTTTGTGGAAATGAAATAAATATATACATGCCGCCTGCGTGCGAACTAGATGCATGATCCCCATTGTCAAAAACCGCGAGGTTTTAAGGTAGAGCGAGGAGCCGTACTAGGGACGGTCCCGGTTTTACCTACCCTGCCGTTATGCTGCCGAAATTTTGAATAATATTCGTGTGTTTGAATTATTTTCATATGCTTAAACTATATTTATTCATTGAATAGAAAACATTCATGTGTTGAATTGATATTCATTCGTTGATTAGAAATTCATATGTTGAATGGTATTCATATTTTGAAATAAATTGTTTAATAATAAAAATCACCTTTTATCTATATATAGCCACTATAGAAAACATTCATGTGTTGAATTGATATTCATTCGTTGATTAGAAATTCATGTGTTGAATGGTATTCATATTTTGAAATAAATTGTTTAATAATAAAAATCACCTTTTATCTATATATAGACACTATAGAAAACATTCATGTGTTGAATTGATATTCATTCGTTGATTAGAAATTCATGTGTTGAATGGTATTCATATTTTGAAATAAATTGTTTGATAATAAAAATCACCTTTTATCGACTATATGAACTGTGTAAAATAATCTCGTTTTGAAAGAAATTGTTTTATGATAAAAATCATATTTTTGTCACCTATATGAACTATATAGAAAAATAGTGTTTAGAAATGAATTGTTTTACAATAAAAATCACATTTTTATTGTATGCATAAATCGTTGAAATGTGAAGTGTTAAAAACAGCCACTTGTTCAAAATAAACATATATGAGATGAAATATTCATTAATTAGCTAATGAAATGATTTGCACCTATTTATGTAACATTAGAATGAATGGTGTTTTTAAACCAAATAGAAATCAAATATGAAGTTGAATAGAAACTGATAAATGATAAGAACTGTATATATATGTACATGCATATTCATTGAACAGGTTATAACAAAGGGGCTAGAGAAGAGGAATAAAATTTTGTGCCCGACAAATAGGTACACATTTACTGCTTTGTTTGGGTGATGATTTTATGAGCCTGTTGGCTAGCCGCTTGGATTTTTCTTTTTCTTTTTGAGATTAGAAGGACCGGGAAGGCTTTTTGCGATTTCCCGATGCTCCCGGTGCAGGGGAGGTTATGGCGAAATTTTCCAAAATTTTAAGGTGTTAGAAAAATATTTGAAGTGAAAACGATATTGAAATCATTGAATGAACTATATTTATATAAATATATAAATATAAATAAAATTAAAACGAAACGAAGCCGTGCAGTTCGTATTTTGAAACCATGATTTCAAACGACAAGTGCGGGAAATCCGACCATTGGATTTTCCCGAAATCTCAACCGTCGGGTTCGCCTTGGAAATATCTTTCCAACGGCACCAACCTTGTAAAAATCCAACGGTTGGATTGTTTGGAATGTTTAATTCAAATCTGAAGAAAAACAGCGCCAGAAGCGATTATATTTATATATATATAAATATAATTATATATTTAATCGAATAACGACGCTGCAGTTCGTATTTTGAAATCGAAAATTCAAACGATTGTACCGGGAGATCCGTCCGTCGGATTTTCCCGAAACTAGAACCTTTGGATTCGTTTTGAAAAGACCTTTCTAATGATGTAAATTTTGTGAAGATCCAACGGTTAGATTTTCAGATATGTGTAAATCAAATCTGAAGAAAAACAGCGCCACGGCCGCCTTATGGCCCGAAGCGTCGTTTTGAATAAATTAGCTATTTTAAAATAAATAAAAATAGCGATAATTAGTTATAAAATATCATAAGCGATATGGAATGGAAATAAACTGAATTTGTTCGATTTATGTTGTATTTGATGGTTGAATGTGTTTGGTGTGAAAACTACATTAAAGAACAATATTGGTGTTGTCGAATAATTTAACCATTGAAATAAATCGATTTGAAATTCTAAATATACGTGAATTATTTGAAAAGGCCGAGTTAATTCTCATTTCGAATAATTGACCGACGATTGAAATTCGAAGATGAAGACGGTGGTCGAAGACCGGAGATCTTCACCTCGTTTGGATGGTAATCGAGGTCCTGATTGGGAGGCATCCCAAAATATGGATAATGAGTGGTGATCGTCCAGACGTACGTGGTGATCGAAGGGTTTGCGAGGTATTTAGTGCCTCCGGTTTCGTTCAGACCCAGAACGGACTTGTAAATGGACTGTGTGTCTGACATTGGATTTTATTCTGTGTTGATTGATCTTTATTAAATATACATCTGTTTGGCGGCGGAGAATTTATTCTTTCGCTTAACGCCCTTCTCTGAGACGCACGAGCTCGGAGGTTGTATATCGATGGACATCAGTCGCATGGCATGAATTGCCTGTGTGGCATGCTAAGATGCAGTGATCAGGGCTTCTGTTGAAAAGCAAAGTCTTGTGGTAATGATCAAAGCACCGCCTGTGTGGCGTAGCTTTGTGTATAACGTGAATTCGCGAGCCTCACACCTCGGTATGAACCTAAAACGGGAGAGGACATCAGGGAGGGCATGCGTTTCTTTCTAGCTAAGGTGGTGTCAGTGACCTACCAGCCCTGACATTTATATACTTTTCACCTATGTGGTTGTTGCTGTCGCGAGGCGCCTCGGTTTGATCGGACGATCCGGGTCCGATGGAGTCATTCGTTGGCTCGTTTACGCCCCAAAGGGCGGGGAAACGTATTGTTCAGGCATAATAATCCACATCGGTGGGCCGGCCCTGACGATCTAAAGGCTTGCCTGCGCGCTTGCCTGTGGCTCGGGCTAGAGAGTCACGAATTCGGTAAGGACTATCTTTTGCCTTGGTTCATGACGGAAATCCAATTTCCAAATACGACATCGTGCGGTTTTGATTGTATATATATATGGCGACATGATATATGGTACCCATGTCGTCTATGATTGATAGTTATGAATTGAAATTGTTTTCAAACATATAGACACTAGCAATAATATCAAATGCCTTTGTTTTGTTCGTATCAAGCATATTTTGGCCGTTATAAGGTAAAACTCTATCCTCCGGTTTGCGTTGCATTGTGTGATGGGAACTGAGTCTTATAACGGCTTCATTTTTATAAAAGCATAGCGATGTTTAAAGAAATGATTTGTTTTAAAGCACTGGCAATCCAATGGAGTAAACCCGTTCCACGAAAGTGGCGTGGTCCTGTGATTAGCCAATTATATATGTGTTGAGTGGATTTCTCATACCAGTCCCATGACTGACTCGTAGTTTGTTTCACTTTCAAACTCGGGTGCCCCTTTTTCTACACGGGCAGCCTCGTATTCAGGTTTAGCTGGTTCTTTCTGGATAGCAGGAGCTGAAGATGGATTCTATCATTTATTTCCTTTTATGATGTTCAGCTCCTATTGTACATATTTTGTTTATTTCCGCTGTAGACATTTATGTATAGCTGAACTGTATTTGTACTAAGTAAGATCCTGTATACTGTGTAACTCTGATGATTACTTTTATCTAGTATATTCTATTGTTCATATTCTGGTGTATTTATTTAATTCTGTTCTGCTATTATCTGTTTCTGTGTTATATTCCAAAGATAACCCTGTTTCCGTGAAAACGGGATTTTGGGTCGTCTCAGAACACCTTTTCATCTGATGCTTTTTGACTGTATTAATCTAGGGTTCGAAATCATTTCGGTTTTGGTGATTATTGGGGTTAATGGAGTATGTAGTTGTGTTCTGTGGATGATTTGGCACTTATTGGGAAATTTTGGGGAAAAATCGTAGTAAGAAGTGTCGTTGGAATTTTTGTAGGAGGCGGTGAAAACCTGGAAATCGCGACTCAGGGATGGAGTGCGAGTTGAGAAAAAATGGAATGGGTTTGTAGAGTTTTGGAAGGAGATTGCTTTGGAGGAATCTGTTTGATTTATTATGATGTGTGGTGGGAGCATGGACGCTGGGAAGTCTGTTAATGGCTTGAAGAAGGAGCGGAAATCGTTCGGGAAGAAGAAGTACTCACGGTTTGGGATTAAAGAGGGAAATGGGCCGGTAGTGAATGCGTATGGGCCATTTAATAATTATTTTCAGCTTATTTAGTTTTAAATTAGTAGATAAACTTTAAAAATACATAACTCTCTCGTATGATATCAGAATTCAGTAAAACAAGATCTGTTGGGATCGTATGGATGATGGCTACGCCATGGAACTGACTGGGAGCGAATGGAAGCTCGTTTGGATTTAAGGTGGAATTAAACGCCTGAACATAATCAATGACCAATTATCGTTATTTAACGATCAGCGTCCAATGTGAGTAATCTCACTAACTCTGTTGAGTTTATATTTTTACAAAATATTTTTAGAATCTATAAATAATGGTTATTTGTTGTGTGTTGGCTATTTGGTTGAACTGCTAGTCAGTTGATTGAAAATATAGATAATGATATAAATATAAATCGTAAATCAAATATTTATTCTGTTTAGTAGAATGTTTCATAGTAAAATGAAATTGATGTTAATTTTATTGTTTAACATCTGTGGATGCAGGGAAACAGGTCGAAGGGACCCAACTGGGTTCCTCAACATTTATTTTACTGTTTTTCATATATTGTGTTATATGATGTGATATGAAATCTGTTGTTGATTTTATATGTTGGAATGATACTGATCATTGTTATATGGTACGTTAAATACCATAAGGAATACTGGAATGTTAAAAAGGAAATTTTCAATGTTATATTGAAAAAGAATTATTTATAAAATCAAAAGATTTTATGAAAAGAAAATATTTATTTAGAAAATAAATAGATATAAAAGGAATATTTAGTTGTAAATCAAATAGATAGGATTGAAAAAGAAATGTTGTGACTATTTTCAAATTGAATTGAAAAGGGATATTTATTTGAAAAATAAATAGAATAGAAAGGGGAAATATGTGTAAAGTAAATAGAAAAAAATTAGTTAGATTATCAAAGGAATTACTTATAAAATCAATGGATTTTATATAAAAAGAAAATATTTTATAGAGTAAATAGAATCATCAAAAAAGGGATTTATTTTGTAAATAAATAGATTATAAAAAGGAAATACTTGAAAAGTGACTAGAATTGTATAAAAGGAGAATTTTACATTTGAAAAGTTTAGACCCGTGCTTCGCACACGGGTATAAATTGATATGGATTGATTTTATATAGATTCTATTCTGACCGGTAGATTGAGAAGATAAATTTATAAATAATATTTTATAAATCAAATGAAATGTTTATCATTGGATAAAAAGAATATATAAGTCAGAACTTATATAGAGGAATAAGAATTGATTTCAACATCGATATTTGAAACTGAATAATCAGTAGAGTTAATCAGTAGAGTAAATTAGATAGAGTTAATCGAATTAGAATTAATCAAATATTAGTTATTCAATTAGAATTGATCGAACATAGTTATTGTGATAACCCGTAACTTCCCCGGTAAAGAAAGCCCGGGTAACCTTGAGAACACGACAAAATAGAATGCAAATAGAAGAACATTTCATTGTTTATTACAACAATTCCATCAGAATACAAGAATATACAGAGTATGTATTAATATTATACATTCGACAAATATCAGAGATTACAATAAATTACATAGCAACGAAAAAACAGTAGAAAACACAACTGAAAGTAATACATGGATACAGAGCTTTCCGAGCATCGTTCCAGCTGTAAATCAGGATCCTGTGAATATAAATCTGCAAAACCAAAACTACTAGCTGCCCGTGTCGAAAATAAGGGCACCCAGAGTTTAGGTTAAAACAATAAACTCCAGGTCAGCCATGTGACTGGTGTGAGAACTAATATAGTTATTTAAAACTTTACTTTAAAAGAGAGTAATTCAAGGGACCACGCCGTATAACACGGAACGGGTTTCCTCCCAAGAATACCAGTGAATATAAATAAACAGCGCAATGCTTTTTCTAAAATGAAGCTATTATAAGACCCAGGTCCCATCACACAATGCAACGTAAGCCGGAGGATAGGGTTTTCCCTTATAATAGCCAAACATGCTTGGTACGTTTTAAAAACAAATCATTTGATACTATAATAAGTGTATAATGTCAAAACAACTTCAATCATAAATATCAATCATAGACGACATGGGTACCATATATCATGTCGCCATACTAGTTCTACAAATAAAACCGAAATACACGTATTGGAAAGTTGGATTTCCATCATAGTGGCTCCTGATTCGAAAGATCGATCGCGTAGTGCAATTCCCCATGGCTTACGTCCCAGCGAGAGAAAACACCACTTACCCTATCCCTCTGAGCACTAAGCTCAACTCGGTCGACCGAATCCACGACACCACTAAGGTGCCCATCCACTAAAAAGCATATTGATCAAACCATCAGTTTACCACCATACCAGGGTGTGAGGCTCGCGAATCAACGCTATACACAAAGCCATGCTATATCAAAGCTGCGCTTTGATCATCATCCACCAAACTTTGCTTTTCAACAAAAGTCTGGATCACTGCATCTCAGTATGCCACACTATCAATCCATATCGTACCACTGATTTCTGCCAATATATAAACTCTGAGCTCGTATGTCTCAGAGAAGGGCGTTAAGCAAGAGAATAAATTCTCCACCGCCAAACAGATATATATTTAGCAGAGATCAACGAATACAATATAAAGGAATACAATGTCAGACACACCATCCATTTACAAGTCCGTTCTAGGTCTGAACGAAACCGGAGGCTGTAATAACCTGCTATTTTTAACGATTTAAATTCCGAATTATATCGAGTTTTTATTTTGAAATTATTTTATAATTTCTCATAATGGGAATTTGATATTTGAAATACGTACAGTGAGATGTAGCAGTAGTGAAAATTTCATCGAAAAATTTGAATTTTTTTCAATCGTCCAATTTTCAGTGCAATGCTTCGCATAACCGTTCAATTTTTATTGATTTTAAAATCTCTCCGAATCCAGTTTGGACAAACATGAAAAATATTCTATTCGTCATTAGTAATCCAATGGTGGAATTCAATTCGTGAAAATCGGACATTTTGACCTCCATTTTCCGTCCGCGTTTTTACGTCAAAGGGGTTCGTAACACGTTTTTAAACGGAGCGTCCTGACACTGCAAATTTTATACCGTTGCGTCCATCTCGTCGCGCTGATTAGTGTCAAATATTCATTTGTCAGTTTCAGTGCTCGGTTCGCGCTGGAATTGTGAAAAGGCTTGCACAGTTCATTTTTTGAAGCAAAGCCATTTGAGTTCGACATGTCCCTTTTATGATCTTACATATTATTCTAGACATTTTGGGTATGCAAAATCAGTCCTTTTATTCCACTAAAGCACCCATTTATTTTATTTATTTATTTTGTAGGCTTATTTGGGCATAATATGTTTTCAATGCATGCTTTAATTATGCATTACGTACCTTTTGTTTTCTAAAGCTTGATGCATGTTGAGTTGGTATGAATACATAGAATTATGTCCTAAACTAATGCATGTGTTCACACTAGATTTAGTGCATGCGTTTCTCTTCCTTTCTTTCCATTCAAAAGCTTTGAGAAAATAATGCCATGCATGCATGTTACAATGTTTCAAAGCAATGCATATTCATTCCAACGCATATTCATTTCTAAAACCAAACGCTTTCTTTTTATTTATTTTTATGTTCCTATCACTTACTTTTAGAATGTTATGTTACCATTTCATTGATGGACATCGGTTTGTTTAAATTTTGAAACCACATTTCAGCTTTAAAGTTGGTACAATTCCCAATGGTTTCGTTCAACTTCTGTACCCGTTCGTTCACATTTGATATTCCTTGTTACTCGTTCCTGAGTACCTAGTCTTCTGCATTACCATAACCGCCTCGTGGATGAAAAAGTACCCCATCCCTATAAATCAACTGCTCACGTCCATTCTATTGCCCATCACGTCCTTCTCATTATAAAATATGACAGTAGCTTTTCTATTCATCTCTATTCCGTGAACAAAAAGAAAACAAAAGCAACACCTTTTCCACCTCGCCCCATTTTCCACCACTCCGTCCTCTTCACTGCGACATGTTTCCCATATCTCAAGCCTTCCTCCAGTCAGTCTCGACAGTAACCGATGCTCCGACAAGCAGTAGCCGCCCAGCTCGCCACTCGAGCCACCTTGCAGCTTGTTAGTGCCTCAGTCCGAACCGCACCGAAGCCGAACCCCTTTCCCCGTCAGTCTTTGTCAAACTACTCGTCGAACCCATAAAATCGCTCAAGTCCAGCGCTTGTCCTCCACCGATATGAAACAGCTCGCTGACCCTCACCGATCAACTGCCCCAACAGCAGTTCTCCCGACTGACCAACCCATGACAGCTGAAACCGTGTGTCCTTTTCATTGTGTATGACACGTGAGTTCTTACTTTAACGTGTGTATTTTATTATACTTATATGTATATATATTGTTGTGTCAAGTTGTTTACAGTGTGTAGGTGATTTTCAATTCATATGAAGCTTCCTGTGTGTGTTGAGTGTATTTTAAACGAAAAAGGAATATATGTGCGTGAGCTTGGTGATGATTTTGGTGTTATGTGTGTGTGCTATTATATGTTTGTGTAGCGTATATTGTTTTGTGTATGTGTGTGTTCATTTACATGTGTGTGTCTCATGTTTTATGTAATTTGCTTGAGTTTCTTTTGCGTGTGGTTAGTTTTAAATAAATAAAATTTGAGATTGTTCTTTTGGTACATTTATATTATTATTATTATTTTGGATGTATTGGGGTGTGTGTTTCGAAATATATATATATATATATATACATATAGATACATACATATACAGGGTATATGATTTGTCTTTGAGTTTGTGTTGTATATTTATTATGTGAAATTTATATAATATATATATATATATATATATATATAGTTTTTGGTGTGTTGTATAATTTATAAATTTATAAATATTTGGTGTGTGTGTTGAATTTAGTGTTGAGTCCGAAACCGGTCCAAAACCCAGTAACTATACCAACCCATTGAGAAATTCACTGACATTCTCCTATAAAATAAAATATATATCGAGCAGTTACTGAGTTGAATCCATTTCGAGTCATGCCTGGATATTGTCGTTTCAATTCTGTGCCAATCCGCTTGCCATCTCCATTCTGTGCCATGAAAGGGTGAGTTTATCTCACACCTGACTTACATTTTTTCATAGATGTTAGATCAATAATGAACTGTTATATGAAATGTATAGGATTGCTGATAGAAATTGTTTGATTTGATATATATGCGTATCTCATATGCGACACGATATATTCATATGACATGTAGTTGCACTGATGATATATATGCTGCGATTGTTGTTAGGTGATTGTTGATACCCCTAGTTTAGAAAAAGTCACTAAGGGTTGAAATGATACATACACGAACGAACATTAGATTAAGGAAAAAACATTACGAGTTGAAATGATAGACCTGAGCGATTTTGTTGAATTTGGGATTGCGGCTTGAAATGATAGACCCGTATTAATTTTATAAATTGCGGGTTGAAATGATAAATATCCGTATCACTTGACCATTGGGTAGAAATTTAAATACGGACATCGTTGGTCATGTTTTCGTAATAAAGTAATTTGGAAATTTTGAGTTTAAATAATAATTTAAGATTATATAATTTTATAAAAGAATTTTTAACTTTTGTATAATAATATTTTCTTTAAACCTATTTTATATTAATTTAAATTTTATATATGTTTATAATCTATTTTCTAATTATTATTGGAATTTTTTAAACTTATATATATCTATTTTCAAAATTAAATTATCTTTATATATATTTTGTAAACGTTATATATAAAGTTGGTTCTCATAATCGTTTAGTTGAATTACGAAATTGGTGAAATCGGATTTATAAGATGGTTTTAAACTTATGGTTTGAATTTTTACAATATGGAATTTTTACGACTTGAGTAAATAAGATATGATTTGTCAAATTTGAAATATAAGAGTTTGATTCGAATTTTAAGTAATGAAATTGGATTTATGATTTAAGTTGTAAAGTATGACATGATTTGTTTTGAATTATAAGCAAAATATGAGATTTTCATTTAAAGTATATGTATTGTATTTGAACCGAAATATTGGACTTGATAAATCGATTTAAAACATTATCATATAATAGTAAACTTGAAACAATTGAATGGTTCGAACTTGAGTTTTGATGAATATAAACCAAACCGAAAATATTATAAAAGTAATATTTTGTATCGATTTAAATGGAAATTGAGATATTTAAGGTATAACTTAAATACAAGTCGATTTTTGAATTTGGGATTCGTTATGCGAATACTTTCGGAAATTATAATCGAAGTTATATGTTACATTATTATTTTATATTATATTTGAGATCTTTACGATATTGTTTTCCAAATCGATTTTATTTAAGTGATTTAAGTTAGTTATTTTCAAAATTTTAATATAATCGAAGTTAGATATTAAATTTTGATTTCGAATTCGAATATGAGATTTTGTATAAACTATTTTATAAAGTGATTTATAAAATAATGACCACGGTGTGAAAAATGTAAACGATTGGTTGTTAAAGAGACTGGGATCGGCTATTGTCATACTCTCTGCCAATATCGAAAACCACTTTAACAACTGTGTTCGCGGTGGAGTTCTAGAATGAAGGGGATGATTTGGAGAACGACTCCATTTTATTTTATTTCATATTAATTATGAAACCCTGACTACCTTGAGTCAGCTTGATGTGGCTAAAACAGGAGCTATGCACGGACCAAGTGAGGTCATACCTCTTATCGAGCACACTTCTTCGATATTATTCTATTACTGTTGGGATTCGATTTGGGCCCTTTTGATTATGGGAGTGTGTATCGAGGTGGGCAGTAGTAGCTACTATGCGTTACCACCAGTCCGGCTCTACAAACAGTGAATCCACCCTGGCATTCCTTGCGTGCCTTGTCACATGCCTTATACGAGCCCACTACAAAAAAATTTTTGTACTGTTTTATATGGAGTGCCCTCTGATCAACCTCCAGTTTACGGAGAAATTACGGTACTGTATATACTATGGGAATATATAAACGGTGTAAGGGTAATAATGGTAATCCCGCTTACGCTATTTTGATACTTTTACTTTACTGATAGACACTATTATATATAGCGCATTATGCTATATAGTATTAGTTTGATGGATCCTTAGAGGATGGTGATCCCAAACATCCTTTAAATTACTGATTGCATTTCATCGAACATTTCATTTGAGTTGATTTACTTCCATGAGGATGTTAGTCCTGATCCGAGTTGTTTTGTTTTGCATTATTGCTCGGGTTAGATCGAGTATTCCAGTTTCGAGATTCATCTTTGGAGTTTGGAGCTTATGTTGGATCTTGCTCACCGATTCTACCCGTTGATCAGCTGTTATTATTTATTTATTAGACTTCCGCTATGTAAATTATGTTGTAAAATTTTATTTAATTGCTTCATGAACTACTATTCCGTTGCGAGATATTGTATTGCTCTGTATCTGTATCTATGATCTGTGATTCTGTGATTTATTCTATTTACCTTAGAAGCTAATAACAATCTGTTGTTTTGGACGTTTTGAGTTGACATTTTTTGTCGATTCGGCACGGTCAAAATGGCGGGTCGTTACAGTTGGTATCAGAGCTTTGGTTCTATCAAAGCTTTTGCCTATGGGGTAAAAACTCATTAGAGACAGGGTAGCAATACCCTAGAATGAGTAGAATCAGCCACAGAGTCCTTCTAGAGAGAGCGTATTTTTAAGGTATAAATGGTTTTAAAAATGTTTTAAACTAATATTTTCGTATATAAAATTTTGGTTAATATTTAAATCGTTTCTGAAATTTCCATTCCATTGAATCTTTCTTCGTTGATCCTCTTTGATTAAGTTCTTTATTCGTTCAGCTTTTTATTTGAATTCTATAACTTATCCTCGTCCATAACGAGGTAAGAAGTAGAAGAAGAGTATCGGTCTTCTAGCGAGTTCATTCTTATTATATTAGCTCGAAATATGTATTATAATTCCCTTGATGCAGTATTGAAATTCTTATATATATATATATATTCTTTCCTTTTGTAAGATGTATATTTGTAAACAACATATTGTTTGGTATACCAATATTTTGAAAAAATTGATGTTTATATTTTGTGATTTTATATTTTATAAGATGTGTTTATATTTTAAACTTATGGAATTTGACAAGTTTTATAAGTTTGAATATTGATTTGAAAATATTTTGGTATAATATAGAACAATATTGTTATATATTCGATTTAATAAATGAATAAGGGAGAAATATATATTTCCCTATGTGAAATTTTAATGATTTGAAACATACCATTTATAATATATGATTTGAAATTTGATATATATTCTGTTTAAATATATAAAGATGCTTTGAGTATTCATCTGACGTTAAAAATTGGCCTATCGAATACTTAGCGATTTGGGGTATACGTCTGATCAATGTATATGTTAAATCCTATGTGTTAGATAGATATAAAGTCACACTCTAGTCGCTTGAAAATGATTCTGGTGATGACCGCGGCATCATCGATATCTATTTTTAGGTTACGAAAGTGGGATAGCTATATACCGCCAATCGAAACGTCGAGTGAATACTTAAAACTATTTTGAAATGTTTGAAATTATCTTAACTTTTGATTCAAATATATTTATTTCAAATGATATATATACGTATAAGAATATATATGAACCATTGGTTTAAAATTATTATTCAATTACTATTTCCATACTTCGTTCCTTTTCGGGGATGAAAAGTTTTGAGTGGGGGAGAGTGTAATAACCTGCTATTTTTAACGATTTAAATTCCGAATTATATCGAGCTTTTATTTTAAAATTGTTTTATAATTTCTCATAATGGGAATTTGATATTTGAAATACGTACAGTGAGATGTAGCAGTAGTGAAAATTCATCAAAAAATTTGAATTTTTTTCAATCGTCCAATTTTCAGTGCAATGCTGCGCATAACCGTTCAATTTTTATCGATTTTAAAATCTCTCAGAATCCAGTTTGGACAAACATGAAAAATATTCTATTCGTCGTTAGTAATCCAATGGCGGAATTCAATTTGTGAAAATCAGACGTTTTGACCTCCGTTTTCCGTCTGCATTTTTACGTCAAAGGGGTCCATAACACGTTTTTAAACGGAGCGTCCTGACACTGCAAATTTTATACCGTCGCGTCCATCTCGTCGCGCTGATTAGTGTCATATATTCATTTGTCAGTTTCAGTGCTCGGTTCGCGCTGGAATTGTGAAAAGGCTTGCACAATTCATTTTTTAAAGCAAAGCCATTTGAGTTCGACATATCCCTTTTATGATCTTACATATTATTCCAGGCTTTTTGGGTCTGCAAAATCAGTCCTTTTATTCCACTAAAGCACCCATTTATTTTATTTATTTATTTTTTAGGCTTGTTTGGGCACAATATGTTTTCAATGCATGCTTTAATTATGCATTACGTACCTTTTGTTTTCTAAAGCTTGATGCATGTTGAGTTGGCATGAATACATAGAATTATGTCCTAAACTAATGCATGTGTTCGAACTAGATTTAGTGCATGCGTTTCTCTTCCTTTCTTTCCATTCAAAAGCTTTGAGAAAATAATGCCATGCATGCACGTTACAATGTTTCAAAGCAATGCATATTCATTCCAACGCATATTCATTTCTAAAACCAAACGCTTTCTTTTTATTTATTTTATGTTCCCATCACTTCCTTTTAGAATGTTATGTTACCATTTCAATGATGGACATCGGTTTGTTTAAATTTTGAAACCACACTTCAGCTTTAAAGTCGGTACAATTCCCAATGGTTTCGTTCACATTTGATATTCCTTGTTACTCGTTCTTGATTACCTAGTCTTCTGCAATACCGTAACCGCCTCGTGGATGAAAAAGTACCCCATCCCTATAAATCAACTGCTCACGTCCATTTTATTGCCCATCACGTCCTTCTCTTTATAAAATATGACAGTAGCTTTTCTATTCATTTCTATTCCGTGAATAAAAAGAAAACAAAAGCAACACCTTTTCCACCTCGCCCCATTTTCCAGCAATCCGTCCTCTTCACTGTGACATGTTTCCCCAATCTCAAGCCTTCCTCCAATCAGTCTCGCCAGTAACCGACGCTCCGACAAGCAGTAGCCGCCCATCTCGCCACTCGAGCCACCTTGCAGCTTGTCAGCGCCTCAGTCAGAACCGCACCGAAGCCGAACCCCTTTTCCCGTCAGTCTTTGTCAAACTATTCGCCGAACCCATAAAATCGCTCAAGTCCAGCGCTTGTCCTCCACCGATATGAAACATCTCGCCGACCCTCACCGATCAACTGCCCCAACAGCAGTTCTCCCGACCGACCGACCCATGACAGCTGAAACCGTGTGTCCTTTTCATTGTGTATGACACGTGAGTTCTTACTTTAACGTGTGTCTTTTATTATACTTATATGTATATATATATATATTGTTGTGTCAAGTTGTTTACAGTGTGTAGGTGATTTCCAATTCATATGAAGCTTCCTGTGTGTGTTGAGTGTATTTTAAATGAAAAAGGAATATGTGTGCGTGAGCTTGATGATGATTTTGGTGTTATGTGTGTGTGCTATTATATATTTGTGTAGCGTATATTGTTTTGTGTATGCGTGTGTTCATTTACATGTGTGTGTCTCATGTTTTATGTAAGTTGCTTGAGTTTCTTTTGCGTGTGGTTAGTTTTAAATAAATAAATTTTGAGATTGTTCTTTTGGTACATTTATATTATTATTATTATTATTATTATTTTGGATGTATTGGCGTGTGTTTCGAAATATATATATACACACATATAGATACATACATATACAGAGTATATGATTTGTCTTTGAGTTTGTGTTGTATATTTATTATGTGAAATTTATATAATATATATATATAGTTTTTGGTGTGTTGTATAATTTATAAATTTATAAATATTTGGTGTGTCTGTTGAATTTGGTGTGAGTCTGAAACCGGTCCAAAACCCAGTAACCATACCAACCCGTTGAGAAATTCACTGACATTCTCCTATAAAAAAAATTATATATCGCGCATTTACTGAGTTGAATCCATTTCGTGTCATGCCTGGATATTATCGTTTCAATTCTGTGCCAATCCGCTTGCCATCTCCATTTTGTGCCACGAAAGGGTGAGTTTATCTCTAACCTGACTTACATTTTTTCATAAAAGTTAGACCAATAATGAACTGTTATATGAAATGTATAGGATTGCTGATAGAAATTGTTTGATTTGATATATATATGTGTATCTCATATGCGACACGATATATTCATATGACATGTAGTTGCACTAATGATATATATGCTGCGATTGTTGTTATGTGATTGTTGATACCCCTAGTTTAGAAAAAGTCACTAAGGGTTGAAATGATACATACACGAACGAACATTAGATTAAGGAAAAATCATCACGGGTTGAAATGATAGACCTGAACGATTTTGTTGAATTTGGGATTGCGGGTTGAAATGATAGACCCGTATAAATTTTATAAATTGTGGGTTAAAATGATAAATATCCGTATCACTTGACCATAGGGTAGAAATTTAAATACGGACATCGTTGGTCATGTTTTCGTAATAAAGTAATTTGGAAATTTTGAGTTTAAATAATAATTTAAGATTTTATATTTTTATAAAAGAATTTTTAACTTTTGTATAATAATATTTTCTTTAAACCTATTTTATATTAATTTAAATTTTATATATGTTTATAATCTATTTTCTAATTATTATTAGAATTTTTTAAACTTATATATATATATATATCTATTTTCAAAATTAAATTATCTTTATATATATATTTTGTAAACGTTATATATGAAGTTGGTTCTCATAATCGTTTAGTTGAATTACGAAATTGGTGAAATCGAATTTATAAGATGGTTTTAAACTTATGGTTTGAATTTTTACAATATGGAATTTGTACGACTTGAGTAAATAGGATATGATTTGTCAAATTTGAAATATAAGAGTTTGATTCGAATTTTAAGTAATGAAATTGGATTTATGATTTAAGTTGTAAAGTATGACATGATTTGTTTTGAATTATAAGCGAAATATGAGATTTTGATTTAAAGTGTATGTATTGTATTTGAACCGAAATATTGGACTTGATAAATCGATTTAAAACATTATCTTATAATAGTAAACTTGAAACAATTGAATGGTTCGAACTTGAGTTTTGATGAATATAAACCAAATCGAAAATATTATAAAAGTAATATTTTGTATTGATTTAAATGGAAATTGAGATATTTAAGGTATAACTTAAATATAAGTCGATTTTTGAATTTGGGATTCGTTATGCAAATACTTTCGGAAATTATAATCGAAGTTATATGTTACAGTATTATTTTATACTATATTTGAGATCTTTACGATATTGTTTTCCAAATCGATTTTATTTAAGTGATTTAAGTTAGTTATTTTCAAAATTTTAATATAATCGAATTTAGATATTAAATTTTGATTTCGAATTCGAATATGAGATTTTGTATAAACTATTTTATAAAGTGATTTATAAAATAATGACCACGGTGTGAAAAATGTAAACGATTGGTTGTTAAAGAGACCGGGATCGGCTATTGTCATACTCTCTGCCAATACCGAAAACCACTTTAACAACTGTGTATGCGGTGGAGTTCCAGAATGAAGGAGATGATTTGGCGAACGACTCCATTTTAGTTTATTTCATATTAATTATGAAACCCTGACTACCTTGAGTCAGCTTGATGTGGCTAAAACAGGAGCTATGCACTGACCAAGTGAGGTCATACCTCTTATCGAGCACACTTCTTCGATATTATTCTATTACTGTTGAGATTCGATTTGGGCCCTATTGATTATGGGAGTGTGTATCGAGGTGGGCGGTAGTAGCTACTATGCGTTACCACCAGTCCGGCTCTGCAAACGGTGAATCCACCCTGGCATTCCTTGCGTGCCTTGTCACATGCCTTATACGAGTTCACTACGATTTTGTTTTGTACTGTTTTATATGGAGTGCCCTCTGATCAACCTCCAATTTACGGAGAAATTACGGTACTGTATATACTATGGGAATACATAAATGGTGTAAGGGTAATAATGGTTATCCCGCTTACGCTATTTTGATACTTTTACTTTACTGATAGACACTATGTATACAGCGCATTATGCTATATAGTATTAGTTTGATGGATCCTTAGAGGATGGTGATCACAAACATCCTTTAAGTTACTGATTGCATTTCATCGAACATTTCATTTGAGTTGATTTACTTCCATGAGGATGTTAGTCCTGATCCGATTGTTTTGTTTTGCATTATTGCTCGGGTTAGATCGAGTATTCCAGTTTCGAGATTCATCTTTGGAGTTTGGAGCTTATGTTGGAACTTGCTCACCGATTCTACCCGTTGATCAACTATTATTATTTGTTTATTAGACTTCCGTTGTGTAAATTATGCTGTAAAATTTTATTTAGTTGCTTCATGAACTACTATTCTGTTGCGAGATATTGTATTGCTCTGTATCTGTATCTATGATCTGTGATTCTGTGATTTATTCTATTTACCTCAGAAGCTAATAACAATCTGTTGTTTTGGACGTTTTGAGTTGACATGTTTTGTCGATTCGACACGGTCAAAATGGCGGATCGTTACCGAGGCACTTTCCTCGCATATCCGTCGATCTCCAAGTACGTCTGGACGACCACCAACTATTTCTCTCCTCTTGGGTGTACAGCTCAATCTGGATCATCGGTAATTATCCAAATGATGTGAAGACTTTCAGTCTTCGACCACCGTCATCATCTTCGACTTATCGTCGAATCGGTTATTCAGAATGGGTATAAACCCGGCCTTTCTGAACAACCCGCGTATATTATAAACAAATGTTACACAAACACAACATACGCCCCATTCCAATTCATCAGTCACTAACCGTAAATTAGCAAGAGAACAATTCCCCAAATATTAACCCCGAAGGCCGAAACCAACATCAGATCAATACCCAGGAAACCATTCTTCTTAGCTAACCTACAGTTAGCTTCTAAATTTCACATTCTTAGGGAAAGGTTCCCTTTAATTTTATCAAAGATAAATTCTTTTAAATTTACTTTTTAATCTTCCTTTGGATATCATTTCAAACCAAATTATGGTTTTCCAAACTAGTCGGGACTAGCGAACCACATCTAAGTAATTATTTATTTTATTTCCCTATCCCAACCTATTCATCCCATGAAGCAAAACTGGTAATACTCCATATCTAACACCACGGTGTTATTGGTAAAATTAATTACCATTTCACGTTCAAATCTAATTAAAGATTTAACTATCGCTTTGGAGCAAAACTGGTGACAATCCATTCTCGCTCAATTTCCAAATTTGACAATTTAAATTATCTGTTCACATTTCAATCTAATTGCAGATTCATTAAAACTCCTTTTACTGGGTTAAAGAACTAATGTCATTTAAAACACAGTTCACGATAAACCCAAATCACATTCTATTTATTATCCGGTTAAAGAACAAGTGTCATTTAAAACACCGTTCACGATAAATCCACAAATCAATTCTAATTCAATTCCAATTTACTTATTTAAAAATAGTTGGGTTTTAATTTTAGTTCAAAACTAGTTCATTTCGATAAAAATCTATTTTTATCTTTACAAATGTGGGATTTTTCATCCCAATTTTTCACAAATCATTTCTTATGATTTTACACAAATTATTGATATTTTTGATAATTTTATCAAGGCCCGTACAGTCGATTTCCAACAACGGCCATCGAACTGCACTTACAGCGACCTTTTCTGAAATTGATTTGAACATATCTCCAAATCCAACCGTTAGATTTCAAATTTCTAATATTATTAGAAAGCTCTTTTCGATACAAACCCAACGGTTCTGGTTTTAGGAGAATCCGACGGTCGGATCTCCCGTAATGTCCGTTCGAAGCCAATGGTCGAAATTCACGAACTACCGCAGCGCGGCGCGTTCTATTCAGGCCATTATATTTTATATATATATATATATATATATATATATAATATTTCGTCGATTTCTATTAAAAATGAATTTTATAAATAGTTTCAAATTTGTTTCTAAAACAATTTCAACCTTCATTTCAAATTCAAATCAAAATTCGATTTTCCCTTATAAATTCATTTTAAATTCATTTCAATTCAATTCAAATTTCAAATTCATTTCAATTCGAATTCATTTTCTATTCAATTCAATTCAAATTCGTTTTCTATTCAATTCAAATCAAATTCATTTTCTATTCAATTCAATTCAAATTCGTTTTCTATTCAATTCAAATCAAATTCGTTTTCTATTCAATTCAAATCAAATTCGTTTTCTATTCAATTCAAATCAAATTCATTTTCTATTCAATTCAAATCAAATTCGTTCTCTATTCAATTCAATTCAATTCGAATTCATTTTCTTTTCAATTTTCATTATAAAAACGAATATAATCGATATAAATAACGTTCGCATCAAAATAGCGCATCTCTAATCAACACGGCTTTATATTTTTCAATAATTCTGTTATTCTATCCAACAAATGAATATTTATCCAATTCAACACATGAATATATTTTTTTGTCAACACATGACTAATCTCAACGAATGAGTACTGTCCACGTGTGACAGTTTTTGTTATTCAATATATTTTATAAAATTATGATATCTATCGTTTGATTTCAAATCAGACTCCAACCGTAAATTAGTAAGAGAACGATTCCCTAAATATTAACCCCGAAGGCCGAAACCAACATCAGATCAGTATCTAGGAGACCACTCATCTTATCTATTTTCCAATTAGTTTCTAATTTTATATATGATAAAGATGTAAATTTTATTGTTAAAATATTTCGTTCAACACATGACTAATCTCAACGGATGAGTACTGTCAACACATGAACCTTTATTTTATAATATTCTTTATTTTCCCAATTGGAATGAGGCCCAATCAATTACCATATAAAGTTAATTATATGGATTCCATACAACACATGTATATAATAGCAATGATAAATAATCAACAATCATCCAAAGTGCACCACGCAACTGCATAAGCATCAAATATAAATAATTAACGCTCACACAGTCTGTCGACCAATCGATCGACATACAACTAAATAATTGGGATTAGTGTACGCCAAATATCATCCCAATGCCTATGTGGGGTTTCAAACAATCAAACATAGATTTTATTTGTGCAGTTGAGCGATGTGTAAAATTTATCGTCCCAATCAATATCAGTCAAATCAGTGTATATAAACAAATCGTCCGATTTGTTTATAAATATTTATTTTATATACACGTTAAAAATTATGTTTTTAACTATAAAATATTTTCCACTATAAAATATTTTATTTCATTCTACATCACACAATCAAATTTCACAACATAGCAACCAAACAAACAAGTCATCCATGGTCTGTGGACGACGGGTGTCGGGTGCTACTAAACACCGTCTGCATCCTAATATATATTATAAACTAGAAAAAAAATTAAAAGGTGAGAAGTTCTCACCTTTTGGATCCACTCCTCCATTCTTTATTTCTGAACAGTTTGGATTTCTTTCAGTTTCATCACAATCTGTTTCACACGATTTCTATATTAAAAATCGTATTTTTACTTCGCTACTATATAAATAAAAATCATATTTTTATTTTGTTGTTTCTGTTTTAAAAACAACTCTAATTTTATTTTTAAAAACAATGCAATTTTTATTTTCAAAGCAAAGATGTTTATATTTTCAAATTTTACTTTAAAAAACAATTCAAATTTTACTTTGAAAACAATTCAAATTTTCCTTTTGAAAACAATTCAAAATTTACTTTTGAAAACAATTCAAATTTTACTTTTTCTAAAACCATGGTATTTTAAATAAATAAAAATCGAATCTTTATTTCGCTAACTATATAAAAACCACATTTTTATATCGCTAAATATATATTAAAATTCCATTTTTAAAACAATGCTATTCAAAATAAAAATAAAAATCACATTCTTACACTATGCTTATATTTTAAAACAAGTGCTATTTCTATTTTGAAGCAATGGTAATTTTCTATTTTATATTTTCAAAGTCAAATCCTGTAAAAACAATGTGAATTTATTTAAAACAATGTATAAAACTCACAGTATAACACGTTCAGTAAACAGCCGTAGTCTTCAAAGTTTGCTCCAAAGTGAAACCCATTAGCTGCTCCACAACCCAGTGATCGGACGACGATCTGAAGCTTCCACGAGGACGACTATCGAGAGGGCTTTCCAATGCCACCCCTCTTGACCAGCTCGAGCTGCACTTGACGTCGGGGTCTGCCTGGCAACGGCGACTGTAAGGAGCGACGGTTCGAGCTGGACGTTGGACAATGGGCGACCAAACCCGCCTAGATCAGGAGCTCCCATGATTCCTCACCATTTTTGCGTTTGAAGTCCCTGAAACCATCACGCGAATCGGTCGAATTTTGTGGAAGAAAGATGGAACAAATCAGCCATTTATTTTAATTTGGGGCGGCGCGATTCTGAGCCTAGGGTTAGGGTATTTTGGAGTATTTATATAATTTATATTATTATTTTATTCAATTAATAGTTTCCAATGAAATTTCGTACTTCGAACTCCAAATCGAACCCAACGGGTGTTGCCCCTAGCTAATTACCCCCATTCTGAACACAATGGGATATGTATCGTAGGCCAATTCGACCGTTTCGATCAGTTTTCGTCAAAATCAAAATATAACTCTATATATTAAATTTGAACTCGCATTTCAATTTACTGGGGTCACCTACGAACCCTAAAAATTCCCGAAAAATATTTTATAACTTCGTATTGTCGATACGGTCCTAACAAAACTAGTATCGTCGAATTATGAGACCGTTTGAAAAATGACCATTTTCCAGTCGATTAAAATCAACTGAAACTGGTCAAACGCGTTTTCTTTCGCCACGCTCACATATTGATTCAGAAAATTACGAAATTTGGAATCTAGCAATAACTTGACATCGCAGATCCAACAAAAGAGGTTTCGTCGAAATCCGAGGTCATTTGCAAAATTCCCATTTTTAAGGGCCTGAATTCCATAGCGACTATTCTAAAATTTCAACTGGGCATATCTTTTTACCCCCGCTATGAAATTTCGTTTTTTCGGATTCGTTGGAAAGATATTCCCAATTAGATCCTATTATTTTTGGTTTCGTTAAAATCCGGTTTATTTTGCACCCGGTACATTCAATTGAAGTTTGAAATCGAATTATCGAACTACCGCGCCATTTTCAATTCCTTTTATAATTATACATAATTATTTATAATCTAACGATGACATATATAAATATATACGTTCTAATTCTATTCAAAGTAAATTTCTCGTCGATATTATTTAAAATAATTCATTTTAAATATTCAAAATTCGCTAAAAATTGCCAAAATAAAAATTTTAAATTGGCTCGCATTTCCGGATTGTTACAGTTATTTAGGATATGTTACCATTTCGTAGGACTGCCAGCGTAATTTGCAGGGCTGCAGATAGCCTGTGGCGGTTGGATGTTTCTTGAGGGAATCAGGCGTAACCATTGTGATCGCTGCGATCTAGAGTCAAGCAAATGGAGTTAAATTGAATATTAGACATTCGAAATAAAGTTAAAAACTGACGTAGTTATTCGAATATAAGTTAATCGAATATTAGTTATTCGATAGAAGTTAAATAAGTTGAGTTAATCAAGTAAGTTAATCAAGTTGAGTTGATCGAGTTGAGTTAGTCAGGATGAGCTAATCAAACCGAGTTAATCCAAATGAGTTAATCCAAAGGAGTTATTCGAAATAGTTTATTCAAATAGAATTAAGGGAGTTAATCGAATATAGTTATTCGAAAGGAGATTAATCGAATGTAAATCATTCGAAGAGAATTAATTGAATATAAATCATTCGTGGAGAATTAATCGAATGTAAAACATTCGAAGGGAGATTATCGAATACAGTTATTCGAAGAAAGAGTTATCAAATGTAGTTTATTCGAAAGAGAGTGATCGAATAGTGATTATTCGAGAGTGAATTGTACATTGGAATTTGATTATATCGAATTAAGGAAAGTGATATTTAATTTCCATTTCAAATCAAGTTTTTACTTATTTGTTAATAAATTAGTTGTTTGTTTAATTTTCCAAATTAATAAAGAAAAGTATATTTAAGTTAATATATATATTCGAAAGCATGAAATTATAATACTAGCGTTATAATCAAATGATTTTTGAGGTGGATTCGTAAATAGAATCCGAGAGTTTGCGTAAGGAAGTTTGTTGAAGGGTTATAAGATGAACTTTGTCTATTTCGAGGTTAGAAACGTTGTTCAGTTAAGGTCTGAGAGGTAATTATACCCCAACTTGATTGGCTTCGTTTTTAACTAAGGAATGGTTAAGGTTCGATAGTGAAGATTGGTTAAGTGAATTCAGTTAGTGAGTGAAATGGCTTGAATGGGCGAAGCGATGTTTAAACATCAGGTTAAATCCGATAAAGGAGTTTGGAAATGTTTTCAAATAAGAACCAGAAACGTTTCTAAAGTTAGAAAATGAGAATTTACAAATATATAGAAATGGATAAATTAAAGATAATTTAATAAAAAGAAATAAATCTTTGATTGATCGATAGAATTTCCATCTGGAAATAATATCGTTGGTTGCACACCTGTTTTTCTTTGATAGTTAAATCAACGACTATCGAAGTTTTGACCATTTTTTCGTCGTCAATATGGAGAGACCGGGATCAGATTCATTATCTGAAAACCACTCTGTATAGACGTTAGCGTTGCGATCAAATAATTAAAGATGGAGTTATGCAAGGGCTATCCTGTATATAGAATAGTGCCTTCGGTTTGTCCACTCCCAGGACGAACGTGAATGGACCAATGTCTGACGGAGTATATCTAACAGATCGCGTAAGTTGATCTCTTCAAACGTACTTACGTTTGGTGGCAGAGGAATTCGTTTCTCTAAGCTTTATACCCGTGGTATTTTTGAGGGAATCAATTTGTGACTTGGCGGGGATGACGATGTGGCATTCAAAGTAAATGAAGGTATGATCTGTCAAAAGATACGTTATGACCTCAAGCCTCATCAACCGGGAAATGATAGAAATCGAGCAGGCAGCATGGCTAAGTGGGTCGCTCCCATTAGGGTGTATATCACCTATCTAGAGAAAATTCATTTCATTCTTTTATCTATGATCGATGTTGTCCCTTTCCGGGAAATGGTGGGTAGCTCCCAACCGTTGGTGATATACATTCGATACACTCAAGAGAAATGAGTGGTCGGTCATGAGTGGGCCGGGTTGCAACACGTTCTTATTGAACCCAGTGTATTCGTCTCTAGAGATACACTATCGGCAGGTGGTCCCATACCTTGTCATAGTTGGAATCCAATCTCCAATAAGCAACCGCGCTTTTGTTTGTATACTATATATGTGGAACGTGAGATGCAAACGTTCGGCTAGATTCCAATTACTTGTGATTAGACATTATTACAATATCAGAGAAGTAGTGATTTTCCAAAAGTGTTTTTGGTTATCGTAAGATAAAAACCATCCGTGTTTATGTGTGGATTAGTCTGACGATTACCTTTTCTTTTAAAGGGATTTTGAAAAGTTAAACCAAACGATTTGAGTTTACTCACACCAGTCCCATGACTGACCCAGAGTTTATTTTGTTTTGTTTTCCCTAAATTCTTAGGTGCCCAAATTTGTACGGGCAGTCAAGTAGTTCAGTCCTTTACAGATATACTTGGAGGAGCTTAAAGCAGGAGGCTTCAGGATTATATCTATTGTTATTTCCGCTGTGTGTAAGTGTTGTACTCTGATAATGTTATTATACTGTTTTATTGCAAAGTTATGTTATATATTATATTTTGTTCGTTCCGCTATGAGATTCGTGTTTACTCTGATTGTGATCTTCTTCTTCTTTTATTCTAACTTTCTATCTTATCTACTCTCACCCTCTAACTTCTTTCTATTAAGGATCTGGAATGTTCGATGTCTGAATGGTCAACATGGTAGTTTGGTGTTGATTTTCGGAGTTGAAAATCCCAGTTCGTTACAAATTACCACTTTAAAAATAAATACCCCTCAAAATCATAATTAGCCGCTAATACATCTCCTTCTCCCTTGTTCAAAATTTCTACTCCGGACAACGTTTCGAACCCAAAACTCGTCCTTTCATTGCCCCAAATCCCTTTCATTATACCACGATTTTGCTTAAAACCTCTTCCGGTTTCTTCTTTTCCCCCAAGCAACATCCTAAGTACCATTTTGTCGAGCTCGATTTCACCCTAGGAAATCCCGATCTGGCTTCGAATAATCAGCTCTGCACAGGTGCAAATTCTTTTGCAACCAAAATTCCCCTAATCGAAGCGCCATGCCTCCAACAACTAATGATCACCGTGCCTTGTCCTAATTCCCTCTGTTATGGACTCAAAACGAAGCCCTCGTTTTCAATTGGAGCTCCCTGAAAGCACATTGCAACCGAAGTCGATCATACCATCTTGAAGCTCATGCGAAAAGATGGTATTGAATCCAAAAACAAATGATTTCACTTGATTTTTAGTTTGTTCATTGTTCATAGAAGAAAAGGTCATGAGGGTTAAGGTGTTGGAAGATTATTTATAATAAAGGTTAAGAATATTCTAACACTATTTCCATTCGACGTTTCTAATTCGTACGATCACATGTGGAATCCAATCACGATAAAAATGGACCTCCTATTATAGTTCGACATTCCGAACTTAATGAAACTTGTTTTGACGAATTCCGAGCCTGTTTGCAAAAATAACGCTATTTTGATTTCAAAATTATTAATTGATATGCATTTTCATTACATATGCTCACTAGCAACCCCACTTGGCTCGAAACTTAAAACCTAGCAATAATTAGTCATTATGGGTTAAATAAAATATGTTTTGTTGAAATACGAGGTCGTTTGAAAATTGGTTATTCTCAAGTTCCATATTAAATCGATAAAATATAAATCGATTTCAAAACAATCAAATTCATCGATAATAAATTATTATTATCGAATACATTAAAATAGAATTTTATATAAATTCCAAATAAACTAGTTTGGATTTTAAACTCAACATCTTAAATTCCAAGTTAATCGATGTCCAAAAACCCTTCCATTTTATTAAATAAATTGTTATAGTCCATAAACGATTATATATTGATTTTCTGAAAATTTAATTTTGACATTACTGATAATCTACAATATGAAATCTTGATTTTTTTCTCTTTCATCAGAAATCTATAAACCAATAGATCCGGAAGATTCTTGTTTCAAAGATTTCTGACTTATATTGGACCATGTACATTCAATTGAAGTTCAAACCATAAAATTATGAACTACCATGACGTTGAGAGGTCGTTTTTAATTAAACTAAGTCAATACGTTCAAACTTCGTTTAATTAATAAATTTCTTATTATTATAAAAATTTAATTTGGTCTTAATAAATCATGCAATTCATACTATACCTAAATCCAATTTATTCTTAATTATTTCGAAACTAAATGAACTATTTTACTATTCAAAATAGATTAATACTCAAAATCATAGAATTTAATTTCCAAATCAACATTTAAAACCAATTTTAAATGTTCAAACTTAACGGCTAAAAACCTGGTTCATTACAAGTATAAACAACTTACATTGCTATATATTTCAAGAAAGATTTTAATAAGAATTCTAACTATAATGCTGGCACGAATACAGCATAAAATATAACAATTAATCCTGCCATTTAATCTTCTTGTAATTGAATCATAGTATGCAATATCTCTCCTATAATAATCATTAGTATACGATATTGTTGATATATAGTTGTCACAATCAAAATATCATAAAATAGAGATTCTAACAATCTCCTCCGTTTTTATGATAACAGCTATATATGACAAGCATATATATATATATAATACATAGATAAATATTATTTTTATTTATTTTCCCTGTGCTCCCACTATCTATATGCCATATTTAAGCATATAAATTTGTATTCATTTAAGCATATAAAATTATTATCACATATTCATTTAAGCATATAAATTTGTATTCTTTTAAGCATATAAACTTATTATCACATATTCATTTAAGCATATAAATTTGAATGAAAAATATGTATAAGTATATATGGCGTGAGAATATCTAAGGACATAGGGCATAAATATGTCACAAATAAGTATATGTATGTGTGTGTGTGTATGAGCATATGATATGTTATATACTTTTTAAGCATATGTGAAAGGTAGTGAGATATTTCGTGTAGTATGTATGCACCGGTTATAAATATATTGTATCAAGCATAAGTGAGTAAGTAATGCATACCTATAACAAGTAAGTTTATTAGTTTTTTATAGGTATATATGCATGTACTATAATAATATGAGCATGAATACTAGTATTTCGAGAAAAAATGTTCTATTTTATGTAAAATATGACATAAACTTATTTTACAACACAAGGTAATTATATATAAACATAGTAATGACACAGAATTGAAATAAATTATGGTATTGGTAAGGACATAACCATGATATTCTTTTAAGTGAATATGACATATAACAAAACACTCAAAAGCACTTCAACAGTTAGTATAAACAACATGACATTGAAAGTTATATCAAACTACAGAAACACAATGCATTAATAAAATTTAAGCATAAAACAAAACATAAACAAGACTAGACTTTTGAAAACATAAAATACAAAATATTCACGAGTGATAAAATATTATACAAACCAATTCATAAGGTAGAAAGCATTATTTTAATAAGCAATTTTCAATTGGATGAACTACTTCCTTCTTCTTCTTCATTTGCTACATCATCCTCTTCTTCCTCTTGATTAATAGACCACTCAAAAGGAGTTGAATTGCTGACTTCAGTGGAAGAAGAACTAGCACAAGAAATTTTATTCCAAAATTTATTTAGAAAGCCTTTGATTGAGTTAAAACATCTTTCCATTTTGCTCTCTAAGTTTTTTATTTGGGAGTGAAGCTTAGCTTGATTCTTTGAAAGAGCAATGAAAGTTTGTTTTAGAGTTTGTTCTGGACTAATAATTTGTATTGAATCAACGTCTTGTAGAGTCCACTTTTAGTTTGGAGGGTTGAGGAATTTTGTCTGCATTATTCTTTGGACATCACTAGTACAAAAAGCATTTGTAGCTTCACCTCATTTGCTCCTGTTGTGCTTGCAATAGAAGCAAATACTATTATTTTCTTCTGTTTCGCCATTACAAAAGAAGAAATTAGTACAGTGAAAGCAATAGAAAATCTAAATATAGAAATTTGCTTCGGTTATTGTAACAAGCGAAGCAGGTATGCAAAAGTGAATTTAGTTTTTTTCTCCGGATCACTATACAATGGAAGTGGATACCTTTGTTGGGCATTGTTATTGACACTCCATTTTGTGTTAAGGTGGGGGGGGGGCAAATTTTAAGAACACTCCACTTTTTTTTAATTGTTAAAGCAGGGTCAATGTATGACTAATTTTTTTTACTTCTTACGCATTTACCCTTACTTCTAAAAATTACTCACCGTAAAATCATCACTCCCCTAAATCATAAAAACCCTAAATCGTTCCAGATGCAAATTATGTCAGTAAAACGTCAAAGAAAAAATGGTGAGAACGAAGAAAAAATGGTAAAAATATAAAAATTTTGAACACATAGTCAATCTTTACAGTATTCAACCGAATAAAAATAAGTAGTTCGTCACCACTACATCGAATGTGCCACGTGAACAATTATATATATATATTCAACATTAATATGTTGAAAATTAATATTCATTTCGGTGGACGTCCTCCATACTAGAAAATCGGCATATATTTATTGAAAAAGGAAATTTGACACTACCCCTTAGAACACGCTAATCCATTAGGGTTTATAAAGTTCGATATATTCTAATCGGAAAAAATACTATGGCCCATGCACATTGACATCACAATTAACAAGCGAATCGAGGCTGAAATGATCGTAATTTAACCCTAACAAGATGTGCATATGATTTAATAAACTAAAATTAGATCTTACCATCTCATCCCTCTGAAAAATCCTATAATACTGCTTACTCACCTGTGTCAGTATCATATTATCTATTTTCCTCACGTTTTTTTAGTTAGGTTTTTTATTTCTCCACAGTTAATGGTGTTGATTAACCATTAAAAATAGATTAATGAACATAAGAGTGAAACTAAGTCCAAATGGGTAATAAGGTAAAATTACATTTGTTAAGGGGCTACTTTCCTTATTGGTACTCCCCTTAACAATTTCTTTTAAAATAGAAAATTGACCTCCCCTTAACTATATTTGGAGTGTAAATAAAAATGCCCCTTTTATTTGCAATGGTTGCAAGACCATCAGACGCTAATAATAATTTTAGATTATTGGGGGCATTTAATTTTGCCCGTACCTAAATATTCCGCCAAACTAATTCATGTCTGTCTTTCCCAAAACAGATAGAAAGTAAAAACATGAAAAAATGCCATTTTCAATCGAATTTTATCATCGCTGCCTTTTCAAACCGAATTCATCGACATCCACATCTTCATCGACATCACCACCTTTTCAAATCGAATACTTCATTGACATTAAAGCAGAATTTTTCCATCGACATCTTCTATAAATTGGATTGTTCGCTGATTTCAGTCAACAAAGACGGAATTTTTTTCTTAAATACTAATTTGGACTGCCCAATTTATAGATTCACTAGTTTGGATTTCTTCGATTTGGCCAATTTTTACTTCAGGTATATAATGTTTGAGAGCGTTTTTTTTAAAAAAAAAGGAGATTCGTTTACATGTTCTTTTATCCCTATGCGTATGATGATAAATACATGAATTGGAGATATCAAGTATTTTCTCTAGAATTTTAAACTTTATGAACATATACTTATTTTTCGAAATGAAATCATGAGCAACTAAAGAAAATTATTCAGTGCTTACAGTAAACTAGAATTAACACTTTGATAAACTAGCAGTGGTAAAATTTCAACTTAAATTTATAGAAATAAGGATGGAAGGGAAGTCTTTTAGGGATAAACAAATAATTAAAAGAAGCATGGATCTTTTTTGGTTGTTGATATGTATACTCTCATGCAATTCAACATAGTACAGATTGACTACAAGGGAATTTCCAATTAAGGACATTTTTTTAATGAAATAAAAGCCAGTGAAAAGTCATTAGTCTTTTGGTTACACTTGTTATTTATCTGTTTCACTTTTCTTTACACTAGAAAATGATTCTTTTTACATTGTATTATATGTTGTAGGAGGCGACTCTGATAAGGGATTATAGCAAATGGAAATCAACTATAGTTTCGATACTTCACAAATGTTTATTTTTTAATCATTAATTCATAACATGCACTATAACGACCCGGAAAATCCGAACTAATTTAAAATTTTTATTTTAAATTATTTGGTGGAAAAATGTGGCAGAAATTTAAAATTTTCATTTTTAAATAATATTAAAGCCAGTGAAAATAGTCAATTTTCAAACGATCTTTGTTTTCAACGAAACCACTTTCATTGGAACCGGAATGTCATATTATTGCTAGGTTTCAATTTTTAGAATTTTTCGAATTAATATGTGAGCGTGGCGAAGGAAAATGTGTTTGGTCGATTATAGTCAAATTTAATCGACTGAAAAATAGCCATTTTCAAACAGTGTCAGAATTCGACGAAATTAATTTTGTTAGGACCGTATTGTCATAATATAGACAAATATATTTTTTCTGGATTTTTCTGAGTTCGTTTGTGGCCTCGGTGAATTTATTTATGCAGACGAATTAAATTAATAAAGGAATTAAATATTAAATTAAATAATACAGGCCACAGACAGCCGTTTGGGTTGACGGGACCTGTCCCATTGGATCCGGAATATGGGCTATTGGCTAGGGTCACTTTTTGCTGGACTGAAATTGAAACGGTTTGAAAGATACGGTTTTTTTGTAAAAATACATTAAATAATATTATAAATATTGGATTTTTAAACCCTAGGTTCACTATTCATCATCTCCCAGCCGCCACCCCCCAAATCAATGGTCACCGACCTCCAAACTTCCTCCACCAATCTCTCCTTCATCTCTTCGAATTAGAACCCCTCACATATACCAAATCGAAGCCCTTTCCTCCCCCTTTAATTTCATACGGATAGATCATCCTCTCGTCGCCTGAAGTTCGAGCAGAAACTCCCCGAAGTCCGCCGTTTTCCATCGCGTCGGCCCCCCTAGGCTCGACCGAGCTCGGCCAAACCACCCCCCTCCCCCACGTTCGCCGCCCTGAGCCGAACCACCCTGCACCTTCTGATCATCCCGAAGCCCCACGGTTTGTTCTATAATTTCTGACCTAGAATCGAACAATAGGAAGAAGCATACGACCGTATTACCAAGGGAAGAAGAAAGGGTAATCGCCTAACTAATTTATTAATTAATTAATTTAAATTGTATTTAAAACTTCATTTAACCATAACTGATTCATTTCAACTCAGAATTTGACGATTTCGGAAGCGTTGGGATCGTAATAGCGAATAGAACGCATTGAGACTGAAACGGGACCATTCTGAACAGTTGGAATTTTGGCCAAAATCTGCAACGACTGTGAGAATTCTGATTAGTTTAATCAACTAAAATTGTGAAATCATGATCTGTATGTTATTATTGCTGATCTGCGATGTGGAATTATAGAATATTATGGTTGTGTGATTTGAAATGTTTTTGTGCTGTGTTGAAATAGCCATGCTAGTCTAGATCTACATTTTGATGTAATCATAATAAAGTTCTCATTTTTTTTATTCCTTTCTATTAAAGTTGAATTTTTATTTTGAAACAAAAAGCAAAGTTAGAATTTTAATTTGATTTACAAAATTTACAAAGTTTTGATCTTTTGTTTTTGAAACAAAATATAATAAAGTTTTGATCTTTTGTTCTTGAAACAAATCAAAACAAAGTTGAATCTTTTATTTTGATTTATATAATAAAATAAAAGAAGATTCTGATATTGAAGAAGTGCTTAGTGGATAGCTGGATGGAGTAGTAGCAGTTTTGTATCTATGAGGGTTGCGGTTCGGATTGTTGATTCACTTTTTCTTTTTTTGGTTTTATTGTTAGAGAGTTCTTTTGGTGTTGTTCCTCATTATTTTTGTTATTATATAGAGTGTATGGGTTATGTATAGGTGTAGATATACTTCAATATCGGGTGGTGGCCTTGCCGGAATCCGATATTGGAGTAGATGGGCGGTGGTTTATCCGGAGCTCATATATCTACGATCTTTACATCCCTAGTACTTTGTGAGGTTCTATTTTTGTATTCTTATGTTATATAGTCAGACTCTGTATCATTACTTTTATTTTTATATATATATATATATATATATATATATATGTGTGTGTGCTCTCTTCTTTTCAGAAGATCTCACATTTTTGTTTCAAAAAATAAAAATAAAAATAAAAATAAAAATAAAAGAAGATTTGATCTTTTATTTTGAGATATAATAAATAAATATTTGATCTTTTATTTTGATTTATAAAATAAAAGAAAGTTGGATTTATATAATAAATAAAGATTTGATCTTTTATTCTAATTTATAAAATAAATAAAGTCCAGATATTTTGTTTGATTTCACAAAATAAAGGTGGGACCTTTTTATTTTGATTCATGGAAATTATACACCCGATCATATGTTGTCGTTGTTGTGATGACACAAAATTTCATCGTTATGTTAATTTAGTTGTAATGACAAAAAATTTCATCGTTATGTTAATTTAGTTGTAACGACACAAAATTTCATCGTTATGTTAATTTAGTGGTGATGACACAAATTTCATCGTTATGTTAATTTAGTTGTAATGACACAAAATTCATCGTTATGTTGTCGTTGTTGTGATGACCCAAAAATTTCATAGTTATGTTAATTTAGTTGAAATGTATCAAAATTTCATCGTTATGTCTATTTAGTTGAAATGTATCAAAATTTCATCGTTATGTCTATTTAGTTGAAATGAACATACTTTGGTGTTGGGTTAAAAAAATTGAAACTTAGAAAAATAATAGAACATTTACATTTTTCTATGTAAAGAAAAATAATAGAAAACATTTACATTTTTCGATGTAAAGGAAAATAAAAGAAGGTGTAACATTTTCATTGTAAAGGAAAAAGAAAAGAAAAGAAAATATTTACATTTTTCACTGTAAAAGAGAAGAAATAAGAGAATTTACATATGTAAATAAAAACAATAAAAAGAGAATTTACATTTTAATGTAAAGAATAAAAAGAAATTTACATTTTTCTATTATAATAAAGAGAAATAGAAAATTTACATTTTTCTATTATAATAAAGAGTAATAGGAAATTTACATCTTTCTATTGTAATAAAGAGAAATAGAAAATTTACATTTTTTTTCTATGTAAAATGTAAGGTTTACCTTTTTTCTAGGTGAAGATGAAAGATTTACTATTTTTCTTTGTAACAATGAAAGGTTTATATTTTCCAATGTAAAGATAAAAGAATTTACATTTTTCATTGTAAAAGAAAAGAAGATAAAATATATACATTTTATAAAAGCATAAAAAGTTCATTTGTATGTTATAAAAATGAAATAGCATAAAAAGTTCATTTGTATATTATAAAAATGAAATAGCATAAAAAGTTCATTTGTATGTTATTAAAAATGAAATAGGATAAAGAGCTCATTTTTATGCCTTTAAAACAAATAGAATAAAAAGTTCATTTTTATGTCTTTAAAAACAGATAGGATAAAAGAACATTTTTATACAATTAAAGAAAGAGTACATTTTAAAACATCATTTTTGTTGCATTAGAATTGGCGAACAAAAATGTCATTTTTATTTGATATAAAAATATACGACGTTGAAAACATCATTTTTGTTGCATTAGAATTGGCGAACAAAAATGTCATTTTTATTGAATATAAAAATATACATCGTTAAAAACATCATTTTTGTTGCATTAGAATTGGCGAACAAAAATGTCATTCTTATTTGATATAAAAATATATGATATTGAAAACAACATTTTTGTTGCATTAGAATTAGCGAACAAAAATGTCATTTTTATTGAATATAAAAATATACATCGTTAAAAACATCATTTTCGTTGCATTAGAATTGGCGAACAAAAATGTCATTTTTATTTGATATAAAAATATACGGTGTTGAAAACATCATTTTTGTTGCATTAGAATTGGCGGACAAAAATGTTATTTGCATAGAGTAAAAGGAACGAATTTTAAAAAAGGGAATCGCCCAATGGTTTATGTATTTTATATAAATATAAAATTAAACGAAACAAGCGTGGTAGTTCGCGTATCGACAATCGTAACTTAAAACGATTATATAGAAAGATCCGACCGTTGGATTTTCCCAAAACTGGAACCGTTAGGACCGCTATGGGAAGAGATTTCCAACGATATAAATTTCATCAAAATCCGACGGTTAGATTTTAAGATATGTGTAAATCAAATTTTGGTAAAAGTAGAGCCAGGGTCGCCCATTGACCCGATACGTCGTTTATTTATTTCGAGCTATTTTTAATAAGCAAAAATAGTGATAAATAGTTATAAATATATATGAAATGTTATAAACTATAATTATGCGACAATTATTTGAAAAGGCTGAGTTTAACTCATTTCAAATAATTGAACGGCGATTAAATCAAAGATGTAAGAAGAAGATGGTTGAAGACCGGCGATCTTCACATCGATTGGACGATGACTTCTGATACCTTAGTCTGATTTTCTCCCAGGACAAGGTTGAAGCAGTAATTGTCCGGACGTGTGTGTTGGTCGTGCGGATAAGCGAGCGCCTTTTTGGTGTCTCCGGTTTCGTTCAGACCCTGAACGGACTTGTAAATGAATGCGTGTCTGACGTTGGAATTCATTTTATGTAATTAAATCGATTTCTATTAATATATGTCTGTTTGGTGCTAGAGAATTTTATTCTCTACTTAACACCCTGATACGTAGTAATAGTTATCGATAGCATGGCGTTGAATTGTCAATGTGGCACGCCAAGATGCAATGATCAAGGCTTTGTTGAAAAGCAGGCCTTGTGGCTGATGATCAAAGCATAGCCTGTTCAGGCATAGCTTTGTGTACAACATGACCTCGCGAGCCTCACACCCCGATATGAGTCAGAAACGGGATTAGGACTGCTGGGAGTGCACACGTTTCTTTCTAGCTAGTGGTGTTTGGGCTTTAACACGGCCCGACATTTTACTTATGTGGATATTTGGATTGAGGTACCTCGGGTTTTTATAGGCCGGAAGTGGTCATACTATAGGTTCAAAGGAACCAGGAAACGTGTGTTCAGGAATTGCCAATCCACTACCGTTAGGTGGGGACCGGCCCTGAAGATCCAAGGGTTCACTACGGGCGATCCTGAGGCATTTGCTAGAGTGTCTCGAATCAGAAGAGGACGATCCCTAGCCTTGATTTCATGACAGAAAACCAATTCCCAATACGACAACATTTCGGTTTTGTTTGTAAACTTATTTACGGTGACATAGTAGGATGGGGTACTATGCTATCTAGGATTGATATATTTATATTGAAGTATTTTAATACTGCTTAGACACTAATAATAATATTAAAATATTACTTTTCACGTATTAAGCATGTTTGATCATCATAAGGGAAAACTCTATCCTCCTGTGTGCGTTGCATTGTGTGATAGGACTTGAGTCTTATGATGATTTCATTTTTCAAAAGTCATTTCGTTGTTTTATACAAACTTTATAAAATTATGCACTGGCAATCCAATGGAATAAACTCGTTCCGCATTAGCGGCGTGGTCCTGAGATTTGCCACGTAGTTAGATAATTTAGTTAAGAATTCTCACACCAGTCCCATGGCTGACTCGTAGTTTGTTTCACTTTTGCAAACGTGGGTGCCCTCTTTCCACACGAGCAGCCAATTGACAGGTTCAAGTGATACATTCTGATAGGAGCTTGCTTGGATGGAAGAAGAAGAAGACCTTTTCTCTAGTTTTACTTCTGCTTTGAGACATTTTACCTTTTTAGCTTTGATGTATGGGACGGAGTTTGAGATTGTTTCTTTCCATTTGAAAACTTATTCCCCTTTTTATTGAGACTCTTTATTTGGCTAAGTTGTATCCTGTACTGCGTACCCTGATGTGTTGGATATTATGATGCTGATGACATTTATTTCCGCTGCAATGGTTTATGTGTTATGGTAATTATCTGAGATTTGTTTTTGTTGTAAATATGTTGTATTCCTAAATGATTATCCTTACTTTCGGTCCATGGAAGTTTGGGGTCATTACAGTTGGTATCAGAGCCTAAGGTTAGCCTTAGCTTTGGAATATAACATATTTAGAACAATTCGTCTAGATAGAATCCACACAATTCTAAGACGAGTAGCTCATTAGAGATAGGACTAGTAATGTCCTAGAGTGAGCACAGCAGAATAGCACATATTTACCAGTCATTACATCATCATCTTTTCATCTCATCCTTATCTTATCTTTTCTTGATAATCCTCATTTTTGTTGGTCTGACTCTTTCCTTGATGGTACAGACTGATTTAAATGGATACTAGAGCAAGAACAGCCCGAGGCGGAGCCCGAGGTGGAGCTCGATGCGGGGTTAGAGGAGGAACCCGAGTAGGAGCTGGAGGGCAAGTTAGAGACGAGACACCCATCACTCAGGAACAGCATAATTCAGAGGTCGTAGTCGAACCACCTCCACCTCCACAGCCTTTCGATTTGGAGAGAATGTCAAAGAAATTCAAAAACCTTGGAGGTGTACCTTTTACAGGGCGAGAGTCTACGATTCAGGCAGAAGCATGGCTTAAAGATTGCGAAAAGATCCTAGAGGGCTTGGAATTGGAAGATCAGCGAAAGCGTTATCTGGCGGTTTGGCAACTAAAAGAGGAAGCAGGGCATTGGTGGGATACGATCAAAATCTACAATGACTTGGCCAATATGTCTTGGGCCAGATTCAAGGAACTTTTCAATGAGAAGTATATACCCCCACAAGCTAGAGAGCGCCTGCGCAAGCAGTTCGTTAACCTACAGCAAGGGAATATGACCATTTCTGAGTATGTGAGGAAGTTTGATGAGCTTTCACGATATGCTCCTAGTTTGATTCAAGATCCGGTAGAGAAGAATAAGAAATTTATCAAGGGGCTGTCCAAGAAATATTTGAACCTAGTCACTGCCCACATTAAGCTTCCTTTCAATGAAGTAGTAGAGATGGCGTGCCGCTATAAGGAGAATGACGAGTCTGGACCGCAGGATAGAGGGAAAAGTCAAGGCAACAACCAGAAGGAACAGGCTAACAAGAAACAGGAGGCGAGCAATTCTTCTACAGCTAAACCCCAAGGGAAGAAGAGCGATAGGAGCAAGGTGACTTGCTATAACTGCGGCAAGATTGGACATTTCGATTACGAGTGTAGAGCTCCTAAAAAGGTCAAGAGAAATGATTCAGGCCCTAGTCAGAATCGTGGTCAAAATTCTCAGAATCATGGCCAGAGTTCGCAGGACAAAAGGGAATGCTACAATTGTCATCAAAAGGGGCACATTAAGGCGAACTGGCCACTGCTAAGGAATGCTCAGGTGGCACATGTTTATGAGGGAGCAGACACACCAGCTTTGACTGAGAGGCCTAATAAACCCGATGTCTTAGGAGGTACGCTTTATATTAAGAACATCCCTATTACTGTCTTATTTGATACTGGTGCTACGCGAAGCTTTATTTCTAATGATACAATTAAAAAGTTGGAATTGAAACCGAGAAAACTCAAAAATTTGATTAGAGCTAATAGTCCGATAGGAGGTTCTCTTATCCTTGATCAGTATTGTAGAGTACCTGTTTCTTACTCTTGCTACCAGTTCCCCTTTGACTTGATCGTTATGAATTTCTCCGGTTATGATGTCATACTGGGGATTGATTGGCTAACAAAGTATGAGGCTGAGTTAATTTGTGCGAGAGGATCATCAAAGTTAAAACTAAGCTTGGAAATATTACTATCTTGTGCCATGGCTCAGCCACCGACAGGAAAACATTCTGGTCTTCTCTAGAAGTTACCCCTACTTCTACTAAGGATATCCCTGTCGTCAAGGATTACGCTGATGTATTCAAAGAAGTTGAGGGCTTACCTCCGCATAGAGAAATCATCTTCCGAATTGATTTAGCTCCGAATGCAAGGCCTGTTGTACATCCCATTCGGAGAATGTCGCCAAAAGAAAGAGAGGAGCTGAAAAATCAAACCAAGCAGCTTTTGTGGAAGGGTCTGATCAGGCCCAGCTTCTCAAAATGGGGAGCAGTAGTGGTGTTCGTCCCAAAATCAGACGGTACTCTCAGGTTATGTGTAGACTACCGTGATCTCAACAAACAAACTCTGAAGAACAAATACCCACTGGCTCGTACTAATGACTTGCTTGACCGATTGCATGGGGCACGAGTATTCTCTAGGATGGACCTAGCTACAGGCTTCCATCAACTTTGCATTGCAGAAGAGTGTGTGCCTTTAACTGCTTTCAGAGGCGCGGACATCTTTTATGAATGGCTAGTAATGCCTTTCGGTCTATGTAATGCTCCAGCATATTTTGTTGATCTGATGAATAGAGTATTCAGAGATGTTTTAAATAAATTTGTGCTCGTGTTCATCGATGACATCCTCATCTTTTCTAAATCCACTGCTGAGCATGAACAGCATCTGAGAGAAGTCTTAGAGATTTTGTGAAGAAATGTGCTGAAAGCAAAATTTTCTAAATGCATATTCTGGCAAGAAGAGGTGAAATTCCTCGGCCATGTTGTATCTAAGGAAGGCATCTCAGTAGATCCAGGAAAGATCTCTTCCATCCAAGAATGGAAATAGCCTAGAACTCCCACGGAGGTCAGAAGTTTCTTGGGACTGGCTGGCTATTATCGGAAATTTGTCAAAGATTTTTCGAAGGTAGCTTGCCCATTGACAAACCTGGCAAAGAAACATACAAAATTCAAGTGGACACCGGAATGCGAGACAGCTTTCCAAGAGCTAAAGAAGAGGTTGACCAATGCTCCTGTGTTGACCATCATAGATGGCAATAAGGATTTAAAGGTCTGGACCGACGCCTCTAAGCAAGGTTGTTTCTTTTATAAATTAACATGTCAGAGATAACATTTTTCCTTTGATGTCAAATCTCATTTTAACATGTTATCCCTTATTTATTTAAGGTATTGGTGCGGTGTTGATGCAAAGAGGCAGAGTTGTCGCATATGCTAGCCGCCAGCCGATACCGTATGAGAAGAATTACGTCACACATGACCTTGAATTAATGGCCATTGTGTTTGCTCTTAAAATATGGAGGCATTATCTTTTGGGTGAAAAAATTGAAATTTACATGGATCACAAATCCTTGAAACACCTTTTTACCCAAAAAGATTTGAATATGAGGCAGCAACGCTGGGTCGAATTTCTTGCATCATATGACCTGGATATCCTATATACTCCAGGAAAAGCCAACGTTGTAGCCGATGCGCTCAGTAGAAAGAATGCAGAATGCAACAATCTCATTATCACTCCTACTTTGATTGATAAAGTTTCTGCTCTTCAGAAGAATGATAAATTTATTCAAAAGCTTTGTGAGCGAGTTCGTAAAGGCGAGGCCTCAAGTTTCCAGATTGACGATAATGGGACCCTTAGATTGCAAGGGCGAATTTGTGTGCCAGACATTGCTGAGCTAAAAAGAGAAGTGATGGATGAGTGTCACAAATCTAAAATCAGCGTCCATCCAGGTGTAAACAAGATGTACCATGATCTCAAATGCACCTTTTGGTGAAAAGCTATGAAGAGAGATATTTCTATTTATGTTGCTAGATGTCCCACTTGTTAGCAAGTTAAAAGTGATCAACAGAAACTAGCAGGGTTGTTGCAACCACTGGGAGTTCCAGGTTGGAAGTGGGAGGAAATTTCTATGGACTTTATAGATGGCTTGCACCAAAGTAGAAAAGGGCAACGATAGCATATGAGTGATTGTCGACCGCTTAACAAAATCTGCCCATTTCATCCCTGTTCGGTCCAATAGAACAGCTCGTAGTTTGGCACAGCTTTATCTTAGAGAGATAGTCAGACTGCATAGGGTTCCCAAAAGCATTGTCAGTGATCGGGATCCATTATTTACCAGCAAATTCTGGGAAGCTTTTCAAGAAGAGCTTGGGACCAATTTGAATCTGAGCTCTGCCTATCACCCTCAGACAGATGGCCAGACTGAGAGGGTGAATCGTGTTTTCGAAGACTTATTGCGTGCTTGCATCCTTGATTATGGCGGTTCATGGGAGGACCACTTGCACTTGGTGGAATTCTCCTATAATAATAACTACCAAGCAAGCTTGGGGATGTCACCATTTGAATTACTTTACGGCAGGCCGTGCAGATCTCCGACATGTTGGGTGGAGTCAGGCAATCGACTAGTCTTGGGCCCCGACATGGTTCGTGAAGCATCGGATAAGGCTGACTTGATTAAGAAGCGCTTGTTGACTGCTCAGAGCTGACAAAAGAGCTATGCAGACCAGCGAAGAAGAAATCTAGAATTCTCTGTGGGTGATCGAGTATACTTGAAGGTTTCTCCTTTGAGAGGCGTGATTCGTTTTAGGAAGACGGGAAAGTTGCCACCGAGATTCATTGGTCCATTCCCTATTCTCGAAAGGATTGGTACTCTCGCTTATAGAGTGCAGCTGCCTGACTGGTTGCCAGGGGTGCATGATGTATTTCATATGTCTCAACTCCGCAAGCATGTTCACGATCCAGATCTGATAGAGGATGAATTAAATCAACAGCTCCTAGACATTGCTCCAAATCTGACAGTGAGAAAGGATCCGATTAAGATCATTGGAAAAGAAACCAAAATTTTGAGGAACAAGAGGATCAACCTGGTCAAGGTTCAATGGAGTGGGGATCCTAGAGACTGTACTTAGGAGACAGAAGATAGCATCAAAAAGGCTTACCCCAAGTGTAGAGTGGATATCTCCGAATAACTCTTGTGTAAGGTACGTTTATACCAATTTACATTTTCCATCTTGGTTCCTACTTTTCTTTGTTTCCTTTTCGAGGACGAAAATTCTTAAGTGGAGGAGATTGTAACGACCTGGAAAATCCGAACCAATTTAAATTTTTTATTTTAAATTATTTGGTGGAAAAATTGGCAGAAATTTAAAATTTTCATTTTTAAATAATATTAAAGCCAGTGAAAATAGTCAATTTTCAAACGATCTCTGTTTTCGACGAAACCACTTTCATTGGAACCGGAATGTCATATTATTGCTAGGTTTCAATTTTTAGAATTTTTTGAATTAATATGTGAGCGTGGCGAAGGAAAATGTGTTTAGTCGATTATAGTCAAATTTAATCGACTGAATAATAGCCAGTTTTCAAACAGTGACAGAATTCGACGAAATTAATTTTGTTAGGACCGTATCGTTATAACATAGACAAATATATTTTTTTTGGATTTTTCTGAGTCCGTTTGTGGCCTCAGTGAATTTATTTATGCAGAAGAATTAAATTAATAAAGGAATTAAATATTAAATTAAATAATACAGGCCATAGACAGCCGTTTGGGCTGACGGGACATGTCCCATTGGATCCAGAATATGGGCTATTGGCTAGGGTCACTTTCTACTGGACTGAAATTGAAACGGTTTGAAAGATATGGTTTTTTTAAAAAAACATTAAATAATATTATAAATATTGGATTTTTAAAACCCTAGGTTCACTATTCATCATCTCCCAGCCGCCACCCCCCCCCCAAATCAATGGCCACCGACCTCCAAACTTCCTCCACCAATCTCTCCTTCTTCTCGTCGAATTAGAACCCCTCACATATACTAAATCGAAGCCCTTTCCTCCCCCTTTAATTTCATACGGATAGATCATCCTCTCGTCGCCTGAAGTCCGAGCAGCAACTCCCCGAAGTCCGCCATTTTCCACCGCGTCGGTCCCCCTAGGCTCGATCGAGCTCGGCCAAACCACCCCCCTCCCTCCACGTGCGCCGCCCTGAGCCGAACCACCCTGCACCCTCTGATCATCCCGAAGCCCCACGGTTTGTTCGATAATTTATGGCCTAGAATCGAATTATAGGAAGAAGCATACGGCCGTATTACTGAGGGAAGAAGAAAGGGTAATTGCCTAACTAATTTATTAATTAATTAATTTAAATTGTTTTTAAAACTTCATTTAACCATAACTGATTCATTTCAACTCAGAATTTGACGATTTCGGAAGCGTTGGAATCGTAACAGCGAATAGAACGCGTTGAGACTGAAACATGACCATTCTGAACAGTTGGAATTTTGGCCAAAATCTGCAATGACTGTGAGAATTCTGATTAATTTAATCAATTAAAATTGTGAAATCATGATCTGTATGTTATTATTGCTGATCTGCGATGTGGAAATATAGAATATTTATGGTTGTGTGATTTGAAATGTTTTTGTGCTATGTTGAAATAGCCATACTAGTCTAGATCTACATTTTGATGTAATCATAATAAAGTTCTCATTTTTTTTTATTCCTTTCTATTAAAGTTGAATTATTATTTTGAAACAAAAAGCAAAGTTAGAATTTTAATTTGATTTACAAAATTTACAAAGTTTTGTTCTTTTGTTTTTGAAACAAAATATAATAAAATTTTGATCATTTGTTCTTGAAACAAATCAAAACAAAGTTGAGTCTTTTATTTTGATTTATATAATAAAATAAAAGAAGATTTGATCTTTTATTTTGAGATATAATAAATAAAGATTTGATCTTTTATTTTGATTTATAAAATAAAAGAAAGTTGGATTTATATAATAAATAAAGATTTGATCTTTTATTCTAATTTATAAAATAAATAAAGTTCAGATATTTTGTTTGATTTCACAAAATAAAGGTTGGACCTTTTTATTTTGATTCATGGAAATTATACACCCGATTATATGTTGTCGTTGTTGTGATGACACAAAATTTCATCGTTATGTTAATTTAGTTGTAATGACACAAAATTTCATCGGTATGTTAATTTAGTTGTAATGACACAAAATTTCATCGTTATGTTAATTTAGTTGTAATGACACAAAATTTCATCGTTATGTTAATTTAGTGGTGATGACACAAAATTTCATAGTTATGTTAATTTAGTTGTAATGACACAAAATTCATCGTTATGTTGTCGTTGTTGTGATGACCCAAAAATTTCATAGTTATGTTAATTTAGTTGAAATGTATCAAAATTTCATCGTTATGTCTATTTAGTTGAAATGTATCAAAATTTCATCGTTAGGTCTATTTAGTTGAAATGAACATACTTTGGTGTTGGGTTAAAAAAATTGAAACTTAGAAAAATAATAGAACATTTACATTTTTGTATGTAAAGAAAAATAATAGAAAACATTTACATTTTTTGATGTAAAGGAAAATAAAAGAAGGAGTTACATTTTCAATGTAAAGGAAAAAGAAAAGAAAAGAAAATATTTACATTTTTCAATGTAAAAGAGAAGAAATAAGAGAATTTACATATGTAAATAAAAACAATAAAAAGAGAATTTACATTTTAATGTAAAGAATAAAAAGAAATTTACATTTTTCTATTATAATAAAGAGAAATAGAAATTTTACATTTTTCTATTATAATAAAGAGTAATAGGAAATTTACATCTTTCTATTGTAATAAAGAGAAATAGAAAATTTACATTTTTTTTTCTATGTAAAATGTAAGGTTTACCTTTTTTTCTAGGTGAAGATGAAAGATTTACTATTTTTCTTTGTAATAATGAAAGGTTTATATTTTCCAATGTAAAGATAAAAGAATTTACATTTTTCATTGTAAAAGAAAAGAAGATAAAATATATACATTTTATAAATGCTTAAAAAGTTCATTTGTATGTTATAAAAATGAAATAGCATAAAAAGTTCATTTGTATATTATAAAAATGAAATAGCATAAAAAGTTCATTTGTATGTTATTAAAAATGAAATTGGATAAAGAGATCATTTTTATGCCTTCAAAACAAATAGAATAAAAAGTTCATTTTTATGTCTTTAAAAACAGATAGGATAAAAGAACATTTTTATATAATTAAAGAAAGAATACATTTTAAAACATCATTTTTGTTGCATTAGAATTGGCGAACAAAAATGTCATTTTTATTTGATATAAAAATATACGATGTTGAAAACATCATTTTTGTTGCATTAGAATTAGCGAACAAAAATGTCATTTTTATTGAATATAAAAATATACATCGTTAAAAACATAATTTTTGTTGCATTAGAATTAGCGAACAAAAATGTCATTCTTATTTGATATAAAAATATACGATGTTGAAAACATCATTTTTGTTGCATTAGAATTGGCGAACAAAAATGTCATTTTTATTGAATATAAATATATACATCGTTAAAAACATCATTTTTGTTGCATTAGAATTGGCGAACAAAAATGTCATTTTTATTTGATATAAAAATATACGGTGTTGAAAACATCATTTTTGTCGCATTAGAATTGGCGGACAAAAATGTTATTTGCATAGAGTAAAAGGAATGAATTTTAATAAAGGGAATCGCCCAATGGTTTATATATTTTATATAAATATAAAATATAAAATTAAACGAAACAAGCGCGGCAGTTCGCGTATCGACAATCGTAACTTCAAATGATTATATAGAAAGATCCGACCGTTGGATTTTCCCAAAACTGGAACCGTTAAGACCGCTTTAGGGAGAGCTTTTCAACGATATAAATTTCATTAAAATCCGACGGTTAGATTTTAAGATATGTGTAAATCAAATTTTGGTAAAAGCAGCGCTAGGGTTGCCCATTGACCCGAGACGTCGTTTATTTATTTCGAGCTATTTTTAATAAGTAAAAATAGCGATAAATAGTTATAAATATATATGAAATGTTATAAACTATAATTATGCGATAATTATTTGAAAAGGCCGAGTTTAACTCATTTCAAATAATTGAACGGCGATTAAATCAAAGATGTAAGAAGACGATGGTTGAAGACCGGCGATCTTCACATCGAATGGACGATGACTTCTGATACCTTAGACTAATTTGCTCCCAAGACAGGGTTGAAGCAGTAACTGTCCGGACGTGTGTGTTGGTCGTGCGGATAAGCGAGCGTCTTTTTGGTGTCTCCGGTTTCGTTCAGACCTAGAACGGACTTGTAAATGGATGCGTGTCTGACGTTAGAATTCACTTCATGTAATTAAACCGATTTCTATTAATATATGTCTGTTTGGTGCTAGAGAATTTTATTCCCTACTTAACACCCTGATACATAATAATAGTTATCGATAGCATGGCGTTGAATTGTCAATATGGCACGCCAAGATGCAATGATCAAGTCTTTGCTGAAAAGCAGGCCTTGTGGCTGATGATCAAAGCATAGCCTGTTTAGGCATAGCTTTGTGTACAACGTGACTTCGTGAGCCTCACACCCCGATATGTGTCAAAAACGGGATTAGGACTGCAGGGAGTGCACACGTTTATTTCTAGCTAGTGGTGTTTGGGCTTTAACACGGCCCGACATTTTGCTTATGTGGATTTTTGGATTGAGGTACCTCGGGTTTTTATAGGCCGGAAGCGGTCATACTATAGGTTCAAAGGAACCAGGAAGCGTGTGTTCAGGAATTGCCAATCCACTACTGTTAGGTGGGGACCGGCCCTGAAGATCCAAGGGTTCACTACGGGGGATCCTGAGGCATTTTCTAGAGTGTCTCGAATCGGAAGAGGACGATCCCTAGCCTCGATTTCATGACAGAAAACCAATTCCCAAAACGACAACATTTCGGTTTTGTTTGTAAACTTATTTACGGCGACATAGTAGGATGGGGTACTATGTTGTCTAGGATTGATATATTTATATTGAAGTATTTTAATACTACTTAGACACTAATAATAATATTAAAATATTACTTTTCACGTATTAAGCATGTTTGATAATCATAAGGGAAAACTCTATCCTCCTGTGTGCGTTGCATTGTGTGATAGGACTTGAGTCTTATGATGATTTCATTTTTTAAAAGTCATTTCGCTGTTTTATACAAACTTTATAAAATTATGCACTGGCAATCCAATGGAATAAACCCGTTCCGCATTAGCGGCGTGGTCCTGAGATTTGCCATATAGTTAGATAATTTAGTTAAGAATTCTCACACCAGTCCCATGACTGACTCGTAGTTTGTTTCACTTTTGCAAACTCGGGTGCCCTCTTTCCACACGGGCAGCCAATTGACAGGTTCAGGTGATACATTCTGATTGGAGCTTGCTTAGACGGAAGAAGAAGAAGACCTTTTCTCTAGTTTTACTTCTGCTTTGAGACATTTTACCTTTTTAGCTTTGATGTATGTGACGGAGTTTGAGATTGTTTCTTTCCCTTTGAAAACTTATTCCCTTTTTTGTTGAGACTCTTTATTTGGCTAAGTTGTATCCTGTACTGCGTACTCTGATGTGTTGGATATTATGATGCTGATGACATTTATTTCCGCTGCAATGGTTTATGTGTTATGATAATTATCTGAGATCTTTTTTTGTTGTAAATATGTCGTATTCCTAAATGATTATCCTTACTTTCGGTCCACGGAAGTTTGGGGTCATCACATGCACAGTCGTTAATAAAAAAAATGTTTTTTCTTTAAAAGTTCACATAGACATTTTTATTCAAGTAAAATTTATTTTTAGTAGCTTTCAAAATTTTCTAACTTTATAGTATGTTCATCAAGTTCATTCAGTTAATAGCTCACTGTAAAAAATTCTGCTAGCATATACAGTGTTGCTTAATAATTCCATTGATAGAATTGTGTCCTGATTAGCCTTTGTAAGATGATACATTCATGGTTGTGGTAATTCCAAAAATTATTACTGAAATGTCAAAATAATTATTTAACTAAAGGTGGTCAATGTTTGATTAAACATATTTAGACCATGGTTCAAGATTTTGGTCGACTCGTAGGAATTCCAACCATTCCATGGTTTCGATGTTGGATGGAACGGAATACATGCAACACCCATTTTTAGGTTGAATAGGAAAGAAATAAAGCCAAAAAAAAATATTTTAATAATAATCCTATTTTTTTATTTAAATAGTAATCCTAATTTTTGTTATTTGAAATGGGCCTTGACACATCAACTTAATTGAAGGACAAGAAGAACAAATTGAAGAACAAGAAGAATATTGAGAAAGCAAAAGATTTTATTGATGAAATAATATATTTCTTGTACAAGGAGTAATTAAACAAAGACATGTATATATAGGAAAGCATTGCAACGGCTAATTGAAAATTACAAATCATACTAAATATAACATAACGGCTAATTGTAAATTATAAATCATACTCAATATAACATAACACTTCTTTTTTCTTCATTATGCCCCCATGGTTCGAGCTAGGGTTTCCTATTTCATTTCCGCCTCCATCAACTACTTTTAGCCCCTCTCTTAATCTCACAAAATTCTTGGTTGATAATGCTTTTGTAAGAGCGTCAGCTCGTTGATAGTAAGCAGGAATATGACAGACAATTAGCTTTCCATTTTGCGTCCTTTCTCTTACAAAATGAAGATCGATTTCAAAATGCTTTGTCCTTGAATGTTGGATTGGATTGAGGGAAAGAGAAACTGTACTTTTATTATCACACCAGATAATAGATTTTCATGTTAAATACAACCCTAATTCTTCCATCAATGTTTCAATCCATGCTACTTCTGCAGTTGCACTAGTGAGAGCTCTATATTCAGCTTCTGTGTTGGATCTGGATGTAGTCTGTTGTTTCTTAGTGCACTGAGAAATTATGTTGTTGCCAATATAAACACAGTATCCTGTTACAGATCATTTATCATCAATATCATTTGCCCAATCAGCATCGCTAAAGCACTATAAGGAAAAAATTCTCTCTAATATTATGATTATTTCTAAATGCTTCGTTCCTTTCAAATATCTCAAAACCTTTTTTAAGGTAATCCAATGTTCTGATAATGGATGTTGCATAACTGAGTAAGCTTGTTAAAACTGTAACAAATATCTGGGCGAGTAATTGTTGCATAATGCAGTGCTCCTATTAAACTCCTATACTATTTTGCATTAGTGATGGCTTCCCCTTTATGTTTAGATAAGTGTAGATTACTTATCATTGGTGTTGGTAGATGTTTGGCATATTGCATATTGGCCCTATGCAAAATTTTAGAAATATAATTCTCCTAGGATAAAATCAATTTTCCTTCACTGTGTTTGATAATTTGAATCCCAAGAAAATATTTTAACTCTCATAAATCTATAATAGAAAAATGTTGATCCAATAATTGTATGACTTTGCTTATCTCTTGATCATTATCTCCTGTGATTAACATATCATCCACATATACTAAAATAAAGATAGTTCCTTGTCTGCTCCTTTTCATGTATAATGAGTTGTTAGACTTGACTTGAATAAAACCTAAATTTAATAATGTCATCTTGAGTTTCTCATACCAAGCCCTTGAAGCTTGCTTGAGTTCATAGATTGCTTTATAAAGCCTAGAAACCCTTTTATTATCAGAATTGTCTCCTTTAGGTTCTTGCATGTAGACTTATTCAGTTAATACTTCATTCAAAAAAGAATTGTTCACGTCAAGTTGTTTTATATTCCACCCCTTTCTTAAGGCAACAGTTAAAAATTATCCTAATAGTAGTGGGTTTTATAATTGGAGAAAAGGTTTCATTGAAATCAAAACCAATTTGTTGTGCATAACCTTTAGCTACCAGTCTGCCTTTGTATTTGTCAATAGATCCATCAGCCTTTCTTTTTATCTTATATACCCATCTACAACCAATTACATTCTTGTGTGCTGGTGGTACAACAAGTTCCCAAGTTTTGTTTTTTATAAGTGCTTCATATTCTGTATCCATGGTCTTTTTCCAATTTCTTGACTTTAGTGCTTGAGTGAAATTAAGTGGTTCAGTTTTAGTGATGGCCACATTATAGACTTTTGGTTTAAAAATGCCACTTTTTGATCTAGTAGTCATGTGATGTCTGCTTTGATGTTGTTGTGCCTGTTGTGATTGTTGTTCCTATTGTGATATCCTTGTATTGTTGTTGCTTTGCCTGCTACCATCATCATCAGTGTTGTGCATGTTATTATCATCTTGACTTATTTCTGTGTCATCTGAATTTCTTTCTTCTGATCCACTGATGTGCATACTTGTTTCTCTTATATCCTCAGCTTGTGTGCCAGAATGTTCATTGTCTTTAATTGTTTCAAGAGTAACTGGTCTAAACTCCACAGTCTTAATAAATTCCACTCTATTGTCTTCTTTAGAATTATGTTTATCTGCATAAGGAAATTTACTTTCATCAAATATCACATGTCTTGAGACATAAATTCTACCATTCTTGTCAAGACATTTATAACCTTTTTGATTTTGAGCATAGCCAATAAATGTGCATGGACTTGACCTCATACTTAATTTATGTTTATTATAATCTCTCAAACATGGAAAACACAGACAACCATATATTTTTAGAAACTTATAGTCTGGTGTAACATTGTATATCATCTCATGTGGAGTTTTATTATCTAGGATCTTAGTGGGTAATATGTTAATAAGAAAAACTGAAGTAAAAAGGCTTCATTCCAATTCTTCATGGGTAATGAGCTTTATGATAACAATGTTAAACCAGTTTCTACAATGTATCTATGTTTTCTTTCAACAAAACCATTATGCTCAGATGTGTGAGGACGTGTTAATCTGTATTTTATTCCTCTTTTAGCAAAATAATCAGCCAAAGGTTTGAATTCTGCCCCACCATCTTTTTGCAAAATTTTGACATTACAATTAAGTTGTTTTTCAACATGAGTTATAAATTTTATAACTGTGTTAGAAGTTTCAGATTTATTTTTTAGCATATATATCCAAGTATACATCGAATAGGCATCTACAAAAGAAAGACAGTACCTGTGCCCCTGATATGAATTTAGAGGTGCTGGCCCCCATAAATCTGCAGCTGCAAGCTCCAATGGCTTGTTATACCTGGTTTCAGAATTACTAAAAGGGAGCTAGTGGCTCTTGCCAAGCTGACAATGTGTACATGTGCGTTTAACAGGTGCATTTTTAAAAGCAATATTATTAATAGATAAAAAAGTTCTTACAGTTTCAAAATTTGGATGTCCAAGTTTCATATGCCATAAAGTAAAATTGTCTAAAACATTATTTCTATTACAATGCTTATTACTACTGCAATCATTATTACTACAAGCATCCACATTGTTGCACCAAATTTCACCACTTGAATTTCAGTCTTCACGTTTTTAAATCTGTAAAGCCCATCATGTAGACTACCTTGTAGTAATATTTTATGGCTTAGAATATCTTTGACTAAGCAAAATTTTGGGTGAAACTCAAAATAAACACAATTATCATTGGCAAATTTTGATACACTTAATAGATTTTTATTTATGGTAGGAACCCTAAGCATGTTATTTAGTTGAAGTTGTCTTTTACCTAGAATAGTACCTTTGCCAATATGTGTTATATTTGCAGTCTCACCATTGCCCATATGTGAATTTTTCATACCTGAGTAATTTTTGCTTCAATTGTTCAAATTATGAAGATTATTAGTAATATGATGGGTTCCACCTAAGTCTGGATACCATTCCTCAAAATTACTTTCATCACCCTTGTCTGCATCATTACTGTTTGACTGTCATTGTTGCCATTCCTTGAGTTTATTGTAGCAAAATTTGCCTGTGCTCCTTTCTGAGAAAAACTGCCTTGACTGTTTTGAGAACAATTATCTGAACTATACCTAAAGTAACATTTATTTGCCATATAACCAAATTTTTGACAAATTTGACATTTTACATGATTTTTATTATTCCATCGGCCTCTTCCGCGACCTCGCTGAGGCTGGAAACCCCCTCTTTGTGCTTGAAAACCTCCTCTTTGTGGTTGAAAAACTCCATGAAACCTTCTCTTTGTGATTGAAACCTCTTGAATACTAATTTTCTTGTCTGTTTGAATCATTATTGTAGTTGTTTCCTTGTTGATTATTTTTAGCTGCTGTATAGTTGACAGAAAAATCACCTTGTATGGTTTTTCTTTGTTCAATCCTTCCTTTATTAGCAAGTAGAGCAGGTCTAACAAACTGCAAATCAGGTAATGTTTGATGAGTAGCAATAACAGTTATTAATAAGTCATATTCCTCATCAAGTCGACCAGTGGTAAACAATATTTGCTCACCATCACTTATATGCCCAAGTGCATTTAATTTATCACAAGTATTTTTTGATTTTGCCTAAATATTCTTTCATACTCATGCTTCTTCTCTGAAGCTTTGTAAATCTCTTATATATTGCATTACCCTTGCTGCAGACTGAGAACTAAAAATTTGCTCAATAGATGACCATATTTCATGAGAACTAGTACATCCTACTATCTATGATAACAAATTTGAACTTATAGATGGCATAAGCCGTGACGATAATAGATTATCCTGCTTTTGATATCTAACATAGTTTGGATTTGAAACAGTGCTACCGTCTTGATTCAAACTCATGACTGGTGGTACTGTTATGGTTCCGTTGATGTATTCCAGTAGTCCATAACCTTTTAAAGCAACTTCAACTTGATATTTCCATAATATATAATTGTCTTCATCAAGAGATGTGATAATAATTTTGCTTTTGGGTTATATTAGTTTGGGGGTGTTTGGTGGTGGATTGAAACTTGTGTTGAGCGTAGCTGCAGACGTGGCTTCATTATCATTGGTCATAGTTGATCAAAAAAATATTGAGCAAAGAAAAAGCAAGAAATTGCAGTCAATGTAAAAAAATGCAAAAGGCGAAGAGCAATAATAAGGTATATAATGTATGCCTGGCACGCAATATCAGATCTTGTAGCCGTCTTTGTGCTTGGCAAGTCAAGACTGATATTTGTAGTCGCTACAAATAAATACCAATGATTAGGAGAGGTTCAATAAACTAGCAGCTTGTTAATCTAGGCGTGGCTAGTTTTCAGACTGATGATCCAAAACAATCAAGAGTTGGATGTCCCTTCGGTGAGATCTCCGATGACGATAAAAACAAAAATGAGGAGACATATAAAATAAAACAACTCTTGGTTGATAGAAAGCCTTTCGGCAATTTTCTCTGATACCAAATTGAAGGACAAGAAGAAAAAATTGAAGAAAAAGAAGAATATTGAGGAATCATAAGATTTTATTGATGAAATAATATATTTCTTGTAAAAGGAGTAATTAAACAAAGACATGTATATATAGGAAATCATTGCAATGACTAATTGTAAATTACAAATCATACTAAATATAACATAACAGCTATTTGTAAATTATAAATCATACTAAATATAACATAACGCCTCTTTTGTCTTCATTAAACTTAATTTATATCATCAGCTAACGTAACAGCAATAACATATAATGTTAGTAAAACAATGCTTTTATACATACCCATCTTGCTTGTTTTTCGTAAAAAGGGACATGGATTATAGGACATGTATATAGGTAGTGAAGACTTGTGAATTTTGAGGGAGGAAGTTGCAAAAAATATGTACAAATTCTCACGTTGATGTCATTCTGATTATCAAAGCTAAATATCAATACATTGTATTAAATTATATATTAACATTTTATCTAAATGTCTGAAAATAGGGTGTTTACTGAATCAGTTTTCATTTTGATATTGGATAGAACTTTCTCCTGCAGCTGCAAAAGATTGGTAATGAACAAAAAATTTATTCACAAGTTCTAAAGATGCTTAGGCACGTACATGCTTAAGGTGTTATTCAATTGAAGGGGCACACCGCATGTATGATTTACACAGGAGATGAATTACGAGTCAAAGAGCTCATGTTTGATGGTGACACAGTTAGAATAAATGAATATACACGATACATAAGTATTGGGTATTATTACCTTTATTCATTCTTCCCCGTTGTTTACATATAGGCTAAGGCCTATTACAGTCTGTATCAGTCTGGGCCAAGCCCAATAGTCCATCCTTGTATTTAAATATGCCGCAAGCTTTCTTTTGTGATCATCATTGAAGATACAGCAAACATTACAATATAATAAAATCATCTTTCAAGTCTTTACTCATATCATTGTTCAGACTTGATCAAATTCATAAATTCAACTTGGTATCAGAGCATGATCTTTGTGCTTGACAGCATTAGATCCTGAAAATTCTAAAAGAGAAATTCTGATTCATCTGTTTCAAGATTGATCAGAATATATTGTCCATCAGAAAGGTTTCATCATTTGGACTCCTTTCATCCAAGATCAAAGATCTTATCATCTGAAAGTTGTTGCTCTTTCTGATAAACAGTGCCACGCTCAGTTCATCACTCTGGCTGCATCAGTTTATCAAGAATAGCTGTTGTAAAGAAAAGTTCAAATCTGTTCGGAAAATCGATCAAGAATTTCAAGAAAAACATCAGTTGAAAACAAGTGCAATCAGAAGAAACTCATCAGTCATTGTTATCCCTGTTTAAATAGGGTAATTGCAAGTATTCGTCATCTGAGTTTCTTGATAGCTTCATACTCTCATCTGAGTGTTTTCTTCTTCGATTCTCAATTCAAGATTGTCTGTTTCTTTAAACTTTTCCCACAAATTCTGGGATCTTTCTTTTGTTCATCATGTCAAATGAAGGAGATACCACTCCTCAAGCTTCTGTCACTAGAGGTGCACAGAGCTCCTCTTCTGGTGATCCAATTAATGACCTGATGAAGGCCATTATCAAACCACAAAGCCAAATTATTTCTGTTCAACTTGATGAGACCAACTTTTTACTCTGGAAATTACAAATAGAGACTGCAATCAGAGGATATGGGTTAGAAGATTACATTCTTGGTACAAAGATAATTCCATCTAAGTTCATTCGAGATAAACATAATCAACTTGTATCAAATCCTGAATATGCAGTTCATTAGAGACAAGACAGTCTTGTGTGTGCATGGATGATGTCATCCATAAGTTCTAGTATTTTACCTCAATTAATTGGGTGCAAAACAGCTCAAGAAGTTTGGTCTACAATAGAAAGGAATTTTACATCTCAATCCTCTGCTAGGATAATGCATTATAGAAGACAGTTGCAGACTATGAGAAAAAATGAAATGAGTATGAATGAGTACTTACTTAAAGTCAAGAATTTATGTGATCAATTGGCTTCTGCAGGTCATAAAGCTTCTGATTCTGAGCATGTGTTGTATATAATTAGTGGATTGGATCATGAATATGAAGTTGTTGTGGCAATTATATCAACTATGGATCCTACCCCTACCTTGCAGTTTGTGTATTCTACTCTTCTTGCACATGAAGGAAGAATAGAACACAACAAAGTATTAAACCCTGACATGGCTGTGAACTATACTTACAACAAGTGAAAACAACAAGAAAGAAATTAAGGTTCAAGGGGTCAATTTAATAATAATCAGAGGGGTGGATCTGCAAATAGAGGAGGCAGAAGAGGTGGTAGAAGTGGTAATAATACCAATAGAGTTAGATGTCAAATCTGTGATAAGTTTGGTCACAGTGCCAACAAATGTTATTTCAGATATAACTCTAACTACAACCCCTCACAACAAGGCAACAACAGCAATGTAAATCTGGTCAGTGTGCAGAAAGATTGCAATAAAAGTCAATCAGAAGTGCTAAACACAGAATCAACCTCAATAGATGATGCTAATGATGATTGTTGGTATCCAGATTCTGGGGCTACGAATCATGTTACAAACAATTTGGCCAATTTAAACTTGGGCAACAAGGAATATAAAGGTGTGCAAAATTTACTAGTAGGTAATGGTAAAATTGCACAAATAACACACACTGGAAATGCAAGTTTATTTGGACCTAAAGAATTAATTTTAAAAAATCTTCTAAGGGTCCCTTCTATCAAGAAGAATCTGATGAGTGTTTCCCAATTTGCTAAAGATAATAATGTTTATTTTGAATTTTATCCAAATACTTGCATTATCAAAGATATACTAACTCAGGAAATCATTTTGCAGGGTAGAGAATTTAATGGGTTGTACAGATTTGACTTGAATAATCATAAAAATCCAGTTTGTAATAAGAAAAATTGTATGATGACATACATGAATGATTCTGAGTATTCTAGTAAATTTGATTTATGGCATTGCAAGTTAGGGCATCCTAGTAGCAAAATTGTAAAAGAAGTATTGAATAGCAACAATATTTCTATTGATAAAATTCCTGACTCATATATATGTTCCTCTTGTCAATTGGGAAAGAGTCACAAACTTGCATTTCCAGATTCACAAACAAGTTATTCTAGACCACTAGAACTTATTGCTACTGATCTATGGGGTCCAGCATCTATCAGTTCTGATTATGGTTTTAAATACTATATATCTTTCATTGATGCCTACTCTAGGTTTACTTGGATTTATATGTTAAAATCCAAATCAGAAACTTGTAATACCATTATTCAATTTATTAATAAGGTAGAAAATATGACTGGTCAGCATGTGAGTATTATGCAAACTGATGGTGGAAGAGATTTTTTACCATTAAAGAATTACTTTGAAAAAAAGGGAATTAATCATAGAACTACCTGTCCTTACACCTCTGAATAGAATGGTTTAATTGAGAGGAAACATAGGCATATAGTTGAAACTGGTTTAACTTTACTTGCTCAGGCATCTATGCCTTTAAAATTCTGGCCTGAAGCATTTTATACTGTTGTTCACTTGATAAATTTATTACCAACAAAGGTTTTAAATTTTAAAAGTCCACAGGAAGTTTTAACTAAAATTAAACCAGATTATGAACATTTAAAGGTATTTGGATGTCAATGTTTTCCTTGTTTAAGACCATATAATACTCACAAATTAAGTTTTAGATCTACTCCATGTACTTTTCTTGGTTACTGTAACAGTCAAAAAGGGTACAAATGTTTAGACAGTACAGGCAGGATATTTGTATCCAGACATATTAAATTCAATGAGAAAGTATTTCCTTTTAGTACTGAAAAAGTAAAAACCACTGAAAAAGTGGTAAATCCAAGAATTGTTATACCTGATGTTCCTGAAGAAATACAAGTGATGATGCCACCTCAGCAAACTATGGAAGGCATCACCACTAGCTCTCAACTCACAGTGCCATTGGAAAGGCCAGGTCAAGAGCAGAGTTTTGAGGATAATGTTGACAATCAAAGTCAATCAAGTCAGGACACTAGTAATGTAAGAGGTGCTCAAACACCTGCCACAGATTCAACAGAGAATATCAATCAAGGCATTACAGTTCCTGATAATATCAACAAGCATCCTATGTTAACTCGAGCTAAATGTGGTATTTTTAAACCCAAAAATATTAATACTGCTACCATTCAGGATGAACCAGTTACTTTCTATGAAGCATCCCAATGTGAAAATTGGAAGCAAGCCATGCAAGAAGAATATGATGCTTTAATTAAGAAAGGAACTTGGTCACTGGTTGAAAAACCAGAAAATAAAAATATAATTGGATGTAAATGGGTTTATAAATCAAAGAGAAATCCTGATGGTTCAATTTCTAAATACAAGGCAAGATTAGTTGCAAAAGGATATTCACAACAGTATGGTTTTGATTTTCAGAAACCTTTTCACCTGTTGTGAAGCCTTCATCTATTAGAATAGTGTTGACTATTGCCTTGAGTAGAAATTGGAACATCAGACAATTAGATGTTAATAATGCATTTCTGAATGGTAATTTGCAGGAAGAAGTGTTTATGCAGCAACCTGAAGGATTCTATCATGACAACAACACAAAATTGGTGCGCAAGCTCAATAAAGCAATTTATGGGTTGAAGCAAGCACCTAAAGTTTGGTTTGACAAGTTGAAATCAACACTTGTCAACTATGGCTACAATTCTACTAAATCTGGCAACTCAATTTTCACAAAATTTACTAATACTGATACTACCTTTATTCTAATTTATGTTGATGATTTTATTATTACAGGGAGTAGCAAATCTGAAATTGAGTTTATCATAGGAAGATTAAATGCAGAATTTTCAATCAAAGATTTGGGAAATTTAAGCTACTTTTTGGGCATTGAAGTTGAAAAAACATCACAAGCAGAAATTCATCTTAGCCAAAGGAAATATATTTCTGAAATTCTTCTGAAGGCAAAAATGGACAAAGCTAATTCACTTCCAACTCCAATGATTATCAATAATCAACTTTCAAAACATAAAGGTGAGGCAATTCAAGATGCAAAATTTTACAGGAGTATCATTGGAGCTTTACAGTATGCTACAATAACCAGACCAGATATATCTTTTAGTGTGAACAAAGCTAGTCAATACATGAAAAACCCTTTAGATACACATTGGAGAGCAGTAAAAAGAATTCTGAGATATCTAAAGGGAACAATTGATCATGGACTTACACTAAAAGCTAGCAGTTCTTTAAATATCAATGCATATGCTGATGCTGACTGGGGAATTGACTTAGATGACAAAAAATCAACATCAGGCTATCGTATATTTCTAGGAAAAAATCCTGTATCATGGAGTGCAAGAAAACAAAGTACTGTATCTAGGTCTAGTACAGAAGCAGAATTCAGATGTGTTGCTAGTGCTGCAGCAGAAGTATTATGGATCGAATCTCTGTTGAGTGAACTTAGAATCAAATCAACAAAAAAGGCAGTAATTTGGTGTGATAATGTTAGTGCAATTTCATTGACTTCAAATCCTGTTCTTCACTCAAAGACAAAACATATAGAGCTCGACATGTACTTTATCAGAGAACAAGTCATACAAGGAAAATTGAGAGTAGGATATATACCTTCGTTTTATCAAAAGGCTGATATACTTACAAAACCTCTCTCAGGACCAAATTTCATTAGACTAAAGGAAGAGCTTAACGTTGATTCAACAGATCCAGATTAAAGGTCAAGCAGAATTATCTATATACCAGATTAGTCTCTCGCGCATCTCAAATCGGTGTTGGATCTATAAAGTTCAGCTAGGGTTTCATAACAGACCCTAATCGAGTCTGTTTTAAACCTACAATTTAACCTCTCTCAATGGATCTGAAGCCTTCTAAGCTCAAGAGCTCAAGCGGCATCACAATCCATCTGTTGTGGAGGCCTGACTAGAAGATTCCGTCACCGATTAGAGCATTTCTTCAATTGGGAGCCGCCATTTATTTTTCTCGTGGAAACCTAATTAGGGTTAGGTTTCGGGGGGGAGTTAGAATAAATGAATATACACGATACATAAGTATTGGGTATTATTACCTTTATTCATTCTTCCCCGTTGTTTACATATAGGCTAAGGCCTATTACAGTCTGTATCAGTCTTGGCCAAGCCCAATAGTCCATCCTTGTATTTAAATATGCCGCAAGCTTTCTTTTGTAATCATCATTGAAGTTACAACAAACATTACAATATAATAAAATCATCTTTCAAGTCTTTACTCATATCATTGTTCAGACTTGATCAAATTCATAAATTCAACTGACACAATGTTTTCACTCTTAGTTTTGTATAATCATTTGTGGAAAAATATTTAATGTGATAATATTTTGGAATGAGTTGGCCGTAGCATCACCCAGGGGTTTGCTACTGCAGTCGGTAGAAAGCAATAGAAATTCACATGGAAAAGATGCTGAAGCAATGCTGATTTAAAGTTGTGTCTTCTTCATGAATTATTCTTGGTTGTTTCAGCCATTTATTTTCTATTTCTGTTCTTACACCATGAGTGTTTCTCCATTCTTCAGTTTCTGTTCCAACCCAACTCCAGATGAAGCACTTCCACCTACAACCAATCAAATTTTGCCTTTATATTCTGTTTCTCCAAAACCTAATTCTATCCATACCCCACAAAACCTTGATTTATTAAAAAATTTCTAGTTATAATTTAAATTTTGATTGGAAATTTAGGTAGATGGAGAACGATAGGAAACTGAGGCATGAAGATGAATAAACACAAAGAAGAAATTTAGTAGGATGAATTGAGAAGTAGGTGCAGGAGGAAAAGGATAACTGTAGGAAAGAAACTCTAGCTCTTAGGAGTCGAAACTAGAGCATATGTGCAATTAATGTAGATTAAGTCATTAGTTATGAAATTCAATGTAATGTGCAGAGATGAATCAACGAATAACTTACCGGTCCACGTATGTTATAGCCTTAAAAGAGAATCATAATTGCATAACACGGAGATGATACTATTGCAGCCATGCGAAGGGTCAATGAAACAAGTAACATTCCTAAGTAGATGACGTATGGAAATGCACAAAACATTGCTTATAAGTACCATAAAAACTTGTAAGCTAACTAATACTAACCAATTGTTGACTGCAAATCATAATACTTAAAAAAAAATATGTAGGGAATTTTGACAAATCTGCAAAAAACAAAGGGAAAAGCTTATGTGTTTAAATTATTAAGTATAAGTGCACTTGTAAAAGTATTTTTATGGCAGTTGAATAACCCGTGCACATGAGTAGGCCCATGTAAAGTACATTCCTGTGTATTTTTCATGATAGAGAACACCCTTTTCAGTTCAAACAATTGACAAATATAACCAGCAGTTGTTTGTGCCCATAAAATTTGAAACAATATTCATTGATCCAAGCATGTTGAACATGCCTTGCTGGTTCTTTCTTCATCATTATAAATTACAGTGACTTAGCATATTATATAAACTTCTTCCTTGGTAGTAATCACATATCATATGTTTTCTCCTGTATTACCATGTCAAGGATTAAACTACAGGAGTTTTCATTGATCATATTTTGCGTTTGAATGTAACTGTACATGGTGAAAACAGTTTGTGTCATTTTTATGACTTTGGATTGTTATTTGCATAACTCTCTCAAAAAAATCTTGGTTACAAAAGGAACTAGCAAAAATGCCCTCAAACGATGACATACACGCAATTACTTGCCTGCATATCTATATAACAAAAAGCCTTGGTCGGTTATTAAAAGACAAACAAGGGCTAGGATTTATTCTTAGCATAGATAAACAACGGCTTCGATTGGTACGGATTTCCCATTTCCTTCACACGATCTTCCCCCGTGCAATTACTGTTTATTTTTAATTTTCATTATAAAGATAACGATCTCCTTCTGCCCGTAACCGTACCCCCAATTTCTGCATCCAATTTTCATTCCCCACTCCCATGGAAGTGCGTTCCCCAAGGCTGCCTTCCACCGTCTACCAGGTTAACTTCGACATGGTTATTTTGAGGAAATCTTCTGTAGCGTCGTGGTCGACCTACTTACCACCACCATCGACTCCCCATCTCGACGGTAATTTCAGGCTTTCAACAGTGAGTCGGATCTGGTAATTCACATATTAATTTCTCCCAATTTTATCACTTCGAATTCTATTGTTAATTATTTTATATTCTGTCTTCCTACCTTTTTTTTGTTAAGCACCATGGTATTTGTCAATGAAAATCCATTGTACTTGATTCGAATCATCACATAGAATTTGATTGCGGGTTGACAAGGAATGAAATTTATGTTTTATACTGGAACAGTTCCCTTTTCCCTAAAATTTACGATAACCTGATTGTCTGATCGATCATGTTCCTATTGTAACCCTCTCTGTTACTTCTTCCTACCACTCTTTGTACCTGTTTTGTCCCAATTGTTTTGTTTACTTCAGTAATTTTACTACCTGTTTCATTTCGTCCTAAGAAAGTTTTAGTGAAAAACTAAAATTCATGCTTTTTTAATCCTTCATTTTTAATTTGGGTTTGATTTAATCTATAACTGTACATCCAATTAACAATGACTGATACCTACTTGTAATACAAAAGAAAAGCGTGCAATCAACCGCATACCAAAAATGTATGGACTATTTCATCCCGATCCGACCAATATTTCTGCATAATTTGTATACACTTCCACTTTTGACTGATACTTTGACAGTGGTCTCACATAAGTTAGTGTTTTTTCCTTGAATATTTATGACAGAACATAGACTAAACTGTGTTTTTAACTTTTCTGGTCCTGACCTAGAAAAAATGATTTTTTTTTTAACCAGTATTTGGTCCTCCAACGCTAAATTTCATCGCTGCCACTGTATGTCTGATGATTACTTAATTGTCTTCATCTGTATGCACATGGGTTACACTACATTTTGTTTCATGACAAAGTTTTGTGATATTTGCATTATCTTCAACACCGATAACACTATCTTTAAAGTACTGTCTCAGTCGCTTTATCTCCCGCTTCCACAGGCGGGCAATGCCGATATATCTTCTTTTATATGTTAGGAGCAGTGATCTTGAATGAGCCATTGTGAAATAAAAAGTAAATCTCATTATGCTAGCGGTCATTGTCGGTTTATGTTCTATACATTATTGTTGCTCATGAATAAACATACTACAAGTAATAATATTGATTTATGATTTTTGTATTGATGATCCATAGCTTTTTTATGAGTTTACCTCCTGTAGATATCATGGAGAAATATGTTGGATTAACCACTCAAGCTACCTGCTTGAGTCCAAGTACAGATGTTTGTTGTTACAGTGAAGTTCTCATGAATAATATATGATCAAACGGGGGAATGACCCGTTTAATTCGTCAAAGATGCCTGTAGGAGAGCTACTCTCCTCCTTATTTACACAGTGCTTATATATACTTACATGATTTATTTGCATTTGTTTGCAGTGAGTTCCATATCTATTTACAGTTTTCAATGCGAGTCAGATAAATGGCACTAATATGCGAGTCAGGTGAATACCACATTCAACTCTATGTTTTTCGGGATGGTTGTTAAATGGGAATGTATTGTGGTTAAATAACTCAGAGATTAGAGAATGTACTAATTAAGTGAAAATATCTAGACAAGTTGATCAAAAATGAAGACAGAAAAGAAATTGGTTGCGTGTGACAATAAAGGATAAGTATTATAAATACTAGCAGCATTTTGTATCTGGCAGCAGAAAGCTAACTGGTACAACAAAAGTTAGGAAAGAGAAGGTAGCAGCACAAGGTAGAGTTGATTAATTAGATGCAATATATGTTATTTGGAAGAAATATTGATCCGTTATAACCTTGCTTTATAATAGTTGAAAAATAAATATTCAACTAAATTTAAGGCTTTCTTTTTCTGTAAAATTGAAAATTTAGCTTTTATCTACTTTTCATGTTATATAATTATGTGTATTTTATATGGTAATATAAAAATTGTATCTGAAATAAAAATAGAGTAGTTCAATGAAGCTGAACAGGTTGGCTTTTCTGCACTTGATGACCCTATATGTTTTTATAGTCTTTACTATTGGTCTAATTATATTTGCTTTCAAGCTTCCTAAACAATTATCTGTTTCTTTTATTAATCATTTCCTATTTGGAAAGTAATGTTGTATGAAGCATCGGTATGTAGAATAAAGTAATTTGTTTTGCTGTGTATGAACTCACAAAAGCATTCATTTTCCTACTAGAAATTATTTATTCTAATTATATTATTATTTTTGGCTTACACGACATTTCAGACATGGATTCCTGTTTGGGTTATGCATACCGTTTAGAAAGTGTTTTACACTCTCTATTTTATGATGCATTGTCTAGCAATATTCTTCAGGTTAGCTATTTGTTCAATGTACCATGTCCAATCAGCCATGACCAATCAAGTTTAGAAGGCTCATGGAATGGTTGATGGACTAGATTTAGATGTGTAAGTTACCGATTATTACACAATAGTATAAGTAATATATTAATTTTGAGGTTTAATTGTTAATTATTTATTTGAACGGTCAGGTTTTGGGGGTATTCATGAACGATTTTATGGGTGCTGCGGAACGGGTGAAGTCAGAGGTGAGATCATCAATTTACCGATTTGAGTTTTGGTTTCAATGTTAATCTGATTAATTAGTTTTTATTAGGCCTGTGAAGAGCTTTGATATCGCGCCGTTTTGCCGTCAAATTTTTTTGAAATACGTTAGAACAATAAAAATATCATTTTTATTGTATAAATAACTGAATAGAACACTACAACAAAAATGCCATATTACAACTTTAATTTTACAATTGTCACAAATTGACAGTTGTAATAAAGATTATTTGCAACTGTGCTTTCATGAAAGTTGTAATAAATATATTTTTAACAACTTTTTTTTGGGCCTGTTATAATAGATGTCTACTACAACTCTTTTTTTGCCAGTTGTAATAGATGGCTACTTTTAATTAAAAAATTCCTATTGTAATACATGCTTATAACCACCTTTCTTTTTTCTCCATTTGTAATAAATGCATATTTTCAATTTAATTATTATTTAGTATAATAGTAATAATTAATAAATAAAATTAATTATTTTCATTAAATAATTAGTTTTTAATAATTAACATTTACAATTATTTTAATTAATAATTATTTTTTAACAACCAAGAAGTAGTAATCAAAAAGTAATATTCAATATTTAGCAATTTATTTTTGATAATTAATAATTAAACTGTTTTAATTAGAAAATTGTACAAACTTATTTTTAGTAGTTCATTTTTCTACTTGTTATAATAGAGGCATATTAGGTATTAACACTAACTAATATTGTTATAGTTTTCTACTTGTTATAATTTTAATATTTAAGAATAATTAATAAATAGTAATTAAATATTGTTAATTGTTTAATAATTAATAATCAGTAACATATACATGATAAGCTTTTAATAATAATATTCAATTATAACTAAGAAGAAATAAGTAATAATTAATAGTAACTACTATTCATAAGTAATATTTAATATTTTAATAAAAATTAGTTCTCAAGAAATTCATATTAAGTTTGACATAAATTTTTAATTATAAATTCTAACTTATAATATTTAATTTTATATATTTTGATGAAATATTGATTATGATCAAGGAAAATAGATGGTTAAAAAAATTAGCATAGAAGGATGAACTTTAAGTGGGAAAAATGAAATTTCAGACCGAAGGAACCTACGTCCTTTCTAAATCAAATTTTAGGTAGGAAACGTGAAAATTTAGGCGGGCCGCCTATCTGATGCTATACCCTAAATCAAAACCGTATGGACGAATCTAAACAAAATCGTCATCGTCTTTTACTCAGAAATAGTGACCTGAACTTCCTCAAAAACTCGATCTACATCTATTCTCTAATCCGCTCGACTTCCCCATCATTTTCTTTTACTGATGAAGAGAAAATCCGCATGTGACTCTTCTGGCAGTGTGTATCTCACTGTAATAACCGCTGCTTCAACAACAGATCTGAACGGGCTTGTGGTATGGTGAGCCCTAGTTCGTCGTCAGCGCCGTCAAGTTTTGGTAACGGTTTAACTCTGTTAATTGAGGCAACTTTTGTAGCGTTGCCTAAAAATCCCCTTTCTAGTCTGTTCAATAATCTAAATGACTTGCATGCTGTCGATCCTGCAATGGATCATTTGGTGGCAGCTCGCTCTAAATCAGGTACCCTTGGCCCTATGCTATTTTCCTTTGTTGGTAAACGTTGGATTTAAAATAGTGTTGATTTGGGCTTAAATGCATTGATTCATGTCGTGGATGTTAATACTATTGTGGATGTTGTGGGTGCCAACCTAGTCAGTCCAATTGGGAATCAGTTAATGTTAATGCTTGTGGTAAACACACTGACAGTGTTATCTTGGTTAAACTAGTAGTGGATGTTGCTCCTGTCACCAGAGATGCTCCATCCTATTCTTCCTTATCCAAAAGGAACCCTAAACAAAATGGATATCTCCTTTTCTATTCCTGAAATGTTTATTTCACTGACTTTTCTTTGGTTATCTTTTTTTTTTTCATGAAAAAAATCCTGCAAAGTAGAATATAAATGATCAATTGCTGTCAATATACTGTATATAACATCTATTTTGCAAGCTTAACAGTTAACAACATCTATAAAGATAACAACAAAGGCTTGGTCAAAAATTAAATAAATCAGAAATACGAGAATGTTCTGCTTCTCGGAGAACTTTCGGAGAAATCCGCCTGAGATGATAAGGCAAAAGATAGTGTAGTTTGCATTGAGTTTGGATCATATATGGTATCGGATATCTTTGATGGAGGCCAATATCTAAACATTGATCTTCCAATAATGTTTTTGATTGGAAGAGGACCCCAATTATGAGAGTCAAAGCTATTGTTCTGATTATCGCCTAGACCAAATACATACCCTTTGGGTATCAACATTGGTTTCATCTCATAAGCTAGCGGTTCCAATATGAATTCTTCATCTTGAGCTATGCCATTTACATACAGTTTTCCATTGCAAACCTCAACGAGGTTCCCAACCTTTGCAACAACTCTCTTGATAAAAACATCGGAATAACTGTAACCATTTTCCTGGAGTATTTCATGGGCTCTGCAGATAGCTATTTCAGTTACTTCTGGCTCTCTAAATAAATATGACACCTTCTCAGCCAAAATTCCATGCCCAACATCCAAAGTAGGATACATAGACAAGGAAAGAACTAGGTTCAGCCAAATAGGATTTGAATTGTTCACTTTTATTTAAGGTGCCAGCAAAATTGAACATCAAATGAATTGTGGCAGAATGTGATTTGAACTTTAATTATCTTCTACATTGTAATCATTTATTTTTTCGGATTCTGCTTTAATATAAAATAATATAAGTTCAACCCTGATATTGGTTAATTCTGCTTGTAGACTGTATTATGTGTCGATGACCATTGGAGATCTTGTGAAGCCTTATTTTCTTGATGTGGGCACCGGAAGCGATATGACTAATGGATTTGATGGACTTTATGAAATTTCCAGGTATTGGAAAACTATGTATCAGGGCATACAGAATAAGCAGAGATTACCATGGTAGAACCTTTGAGCACTTGACACACAATGCATTACACCGAAGCCAGGTGAACTCATCCATTTTATAGGCCAAAAAAGAATGGATTGGTAAAATGCAGGGATGAAATGCATGCTTCAGTTTCATCTGATGCCTGAAAAAATAGTCAAAACATGCTTAGATGCTTATCCATTAATTTTTCTTTTTAATAGCAGCATTCTTAATTCAAAATTTAAGTTAATAAATTTTTAGTGGGAACTAAGTAGAGATGTTGGGCTAACTGGGTGGCAATAAATATTTATTTATCTGGCACATAAACTATTCTTAGATGTCTTTTTTAATTCTTTGTACAAAATACTTGTGGGGATTATAGAGAATACTGATTATATGAATCCACTGCCTGCACATTAACTACATTTCTATTTCTGTTATCATGTCTAGTGTGTTATAACTCTATATCAGAAGAAAAGCGAATAGCATTGATTATGTTTTTTTTCTTCATATTGTTATGGATATGATATTGCTAGCTTTTATATTGTTATTTATCCTGTCCGATATATTATGACTGAACATATTAAATTCTAACATGGATTTGGTTTCTAAGGCTATTGGAATTCGACGGCCCTTCTTATGGTCAATGGTGTATGATTCAATGTATGATAAAGTTTACATTAGAAAACAACTTACTGATTTAAGCTATTTTCATGTGCAACTATTGAACTCTTTAATAGTAATATTTGATTAAATTGTGTAATGCAGGTGATGGTTGCATTGTCATTCTTTTTGGTACTCTTCATCTTGACACTGGTATGAAATTGTGACGCTGTCCATGTCACTAGGTAATAAGTGAATTTATTTTCTCTATTTTGTTTATTTATTTATCAATTTGAGATGTTTCATAAGCATGCAGGTGATGATTGCATTGTCATTCTTTCTGGTACTCTTAATCTAGATGCTATCAGTTTGAAATTGAGTTCCAGATCATAGCATTAGGTAACTCAATCTTCTCTATTTTTTTTATTATTCAATTAGAGAAATGTACATAAGCATCCATCCATATTTTTAGTGTAAAATATTAAGCTGGGAAAAAAAAGTTCATTCAGAAATTAAGCGCTTTAAGGGACAATAACTTAAACTGATTAAAAATAGCGATTACGTTAGATTTATGACTTATATTTATTTATGTGTTGTGAATCTATGGCTTTATAAAAGCATAAAAATTGCCTTAAAACAAATCAAATAATAATGCATCTATTGAAATTATTATCTACATCACTGATAAGCAATACATGTTTGATAATCATAATGCAATGTGTAGAACAATTCAGTTTAATATACCGGTTGCATAATTTGCATCACTTGCCTTTAGAGATTATAAACTACATAGATGTGTTCTCTGTCTACAAAGTCTAAACATCTATGTTTCAATGATATTTATTACAACATGACATAGACATAGGTGGATCTTTGTGTGAATCTTTTGATTCTTTCAGGATTCGCTTTGATTCCATGATTCACAATCTTTATGTGACTAGTATACAGGTGATTGAACTGGATGCTGGAGCATATAAAGATTCGTTGTGTGTATATTTATATGAAAGTTTATATGTAATTGAGTGTACTAAATGAGCAGTCTGTAGTGAGGAATGTATGTATGTAATTGACTGTATTATATAACAGATAGTTATACAATAGTGGGATCATAAAGTTGTACTATTTCAAATAATGAAATAAGATAACCATTTGAGTATCAAATTCTGTGCAGTATCATTTTCAATATAAATATTTATTTTTATACGAGATGTAATGTATCATTAAATAAAAATCATATTGTTGTACTCAACAGTTACAACAGTGTAAAACAGTTGTAATAGCTTTTACTACAACAGTGCATAACAGTTGTAATAGCTTCTACTGCAACGGTGCAGAAAAGTTGTAAATGCTTTTACTACAACCGTGCCTGCAACGGTGAATAACAGTTGTAAAAGATTTTGGTCAATTACAACTTCTTAATATACGACGGTGCAACCACCGTTGTAAAAAGTCTTTTACAACTGTTTTGCACCGTTGTAATATGGTGATTCTGTTGTAGTGGAATATTCATATGTTGAATAAAATATTTTATCGTTAAAAATATAATTTTTAACGTTGATATGAATAAAATAAATATTCATTTACAAATCAGACGATTTGATAGGACGATAAATTTTACACATTGCCCAACTGCACAAATAAATCTGTGTTTGTTGTTTGAAAACCCCACACGGGTATTGGAAAGAAATTGGACGTGCACTAATCCCAATAATTAGCTGTATGTCGATCAATTGATTGACAAACTGTTGTAAGCGTTAAATATTTATATTTGATGCTTATGCAGTGTAGAGTGCACTTTTGGATGATGGTTGACTGTGTTTGATTGTTGTTATGTACATCGTGTATGAAATCCATATAAATCAAATTATATGGTAATTGACTGTGCCTGATTCCAGTTCAGAAAGAATGAATATTTTAAAATAACGAATATTTTAAAATAATGAATATTTTAAAATAATAGTCAGTAAAAGATCAAAATCTAATTTTGATGTCCGATTTGGGATGGACACGAAAATATTTAAATATATAAAGCCGTGTTGATTAGATTAACGCCAATTTGACGTGAACGATATTTATATCGATTTTATTCATTTTTATAATGAATATCGAAAAGGAATGGATTTCAAAATCTAATGTTTTGAAAATACTATCATTTATATATCGATGATATGGAATATTCAATTTTGATTAGAAATTGAATATGAAGTTGAAATCGTTTTGAAAACGAATTTAAAATGATTTATAAAATACGCTTTAAATGAAAATCAATGAAATATATATTATATATATAATATAATGGCCATAATAGAAAGCGCCGCGCTGCGGCAATTCGCGAATTTCGACCATTGACTTCGATCGGACATTTCGAGAGATCCGACCGTCGGATTCTCCTAAAACCGAAACCGTTGGGTTCGTATCGAAAAGTGCTTTAATAACAATAATTTAAGCAAGTTTAAACTTCGAAGCAATATTTTTCCATATAGTACTCATTTTTATTTCTTTTACTTTAACATTATGGACTCAAACATTACAAAGAGTGCGTGTTTCCCTTTATTGTTTCCACATAAAACTTTTCATTCCTGGTAGATAAATTATTAAAAAAAATAGTTATTATTACATATAGCACATCCTTGAAAAAAAAATCTGAAATATTTAATTAATGATCCTTTAACTCTTGCATTTTTAATTATATCACCTTTCAATATTCTTCATAACATAATAAGAATATTTAACCGTAGTAGGGCAAGTTGAAACCTTTATAATTGCAAGAGTTAAATCTATAAAGTCAAGAATAAACAATATGCTCTCTTACAAATCCTTATAGTCATCCCAAAATAGGATGAGAATATTCTTTTAATTGGCAGACAATTCGGTTAAATTAGCTGGAAAATAAAATAAAAAATAAAGCTTGACCGCACATGCTCATAACCAAATATTAACCATAGTAAATTCAAATAATTGTAGAACTCTTTTTCAAGATACCTAGTACACATTAATATCAAGTCTTTGGACAGTAATATTAACTGTAAGTGGTACTTTTGTTGTAATGATCAAATACTGACAATAAATACAAGTCAAATAACAACCTTCCTTTGGGCCGATTAATTATTCACTCGTAAAACCTTATAATTGTCACGTATTTATCATCACATATGTGTAAATGATTTGGCCAAATATTAGTCTTTCTTTGGGCCGACTAATACTCGCATGAACAAATATACACAAATATTAAACATTTTCATGAACCACCAAAATAAAAGAGGTACCTTTGGCGACATATTATTTCAGTTAGTTCACTTTTAATGTAAAATATTTATAGCTGTAAAGAGACATCAAAAAAAAAATTTGAATTTGTTACTTCATGTATGTACACTGTATTATAGCATGATATAATCATAGCTACTTTTCTTTATATGGTTACACTTATGATATTCTCTTAATAGACATGACGAAATGAGACATCATAAATAACTCACATAACAAATGTCATAAATTAATCCCAGAATTAGTGCCACATAAAATTACAGATAAATGACATAAGGATGTCTCTTACAATAGCATGAATGGATGTAGTAGCTATTAAATAGCATCTAATATATGTACAAAACCATTCATCAGAAAAGGCACATGCATAAAATGTAGCAACCACTGTAGCGAATATGACATGTTACAAGAGCATTAATCCGCCTTTATCGAATATAAATGAGTCTAGAAATGTTAACATGCCCTAGCTGATCATAACCTAACATATAATAGTTTCATACTTATCCACACATAATCCGGCACACGTATATTGCCTTTTGATAGTGGTTTGAAAAAGTCAAACCCTAAAATATACATATATGGACAGTTGAATTAAATGCATGTCTTTAGCCATTTTAGTTTGTGCGAACTGAATTCATACAGATCGCGCAAGAGTGTAATTGACTGGCTCAAAAATTGTTATCACTAAGGATATTTTATATTCAAACTTAAAATTTCAAGACTTGTCCAAAGATTTACCAAAATAGATAATACGGTTATAGTGAAGCCATGCATCATTCTGTTCTTGACCGAGTATCATTTACTGTTTCAAATAAAAAAAATTGATTTTTTTTAATAAGGAATTCGCGTATATGCTTCTAGATTTGAAAAAAACAAAATGATTCTAGATTTTAAAATTAGCATATGCCACCATCATTAAAAAAATAGTGCAGCCATAACCAAAGGGGATTATCAATTGCATATAACAAATAATTATGAAATTTCACATGCCTTTATCTAACAGGCATGTGACATGGACATGGTATAGCAAACACAAAGTTTCTAATGTTTCTAACGTGTATGATTGAGATGGTAAATTAATTCTGAACCATCTCCACTAAGTGCATACAAAATGACTACAGGAGAACCTATGCTTATATTTCCATTCATGCGTCAATGAAAAACATGGCCTGAGGAGAAAGATATTCAAGCAAAGGGTAGTAAGAGAGAACCGCGACAATCTATCGGGTCTTATGAATTACCGAAGACTGAAAATTTCAAAACCCATAATCCATATTCAAATCTTAAATTATTATTACTTTTCTTCAATAAAAATCAATTATGGCAGGCCTTGATACCACTTGTTAGGATTTCAATTTACTTGAACAAAAACAAATCATGAAACCCTAGATCCAAATAATTAATATATATTGATTTAATTGAGAACAATTCATGAAACGTATAAATAAAGTTGCAGAAGCATACATGAATCCGTAATTAATAATCGAAATACCTGAATCCGTAGTCGGTTGCTTCGAAGAATCCGTAGTCGGTTGCTTCGAAGAAGATAAATTTGGTTTGGTCTTTCAAATTAACACAAAACCTAGATCTGGAATTAGCTCTCCGTAGAAGATAGAGAGTTGCTAAGGCTTGTGTAATTCGGGGACCATACCCCCTTATTTATAGAGTTGGCATTTTGTAATTCGGCCCTTCAACAAATTATAAAATGCCCCATTATCTACACATTAGGCCCATGACAACTTAAACTTTAAGCCTATTAATTCTAATTTAAAATTAGATCACTTTAATTAGACTTTACACCAAAATAGCACAACACATTTTATTTTACATATGTGACTCAATTGTCGAAATATTTCAACATATTGTTTGATATAGAAGCTTGCTTCACTTCATGGTCTCCATCCTTTCATATTGCCATTATTATCATTTGAATGGAGTTTTCCGCGTTTGCTGCAGTGATCTTTCAGGTTTGTTCATGTTTTACACTTATTTTTTGGATTTTGGGCTAATGTGCATAATATGTCTGGTTGTTCTCCTATATGAGTTTCACCATCTTTCTTCCTTTTTTTCTAACATAATTGTTGTGTAGTTTAAAATAACCCGTGTAACCACCTGAAATGTTATGTATATCAGTATCATATAGAGAGTTTCTATTGTACATTTCGGGTTTTGCTTGACACTATATTTCTCAACCGAAGTTCTTTTAATTGAGAAAAGGAACAACTTTCTTCCAAATTTGAATGAGAAATTCAGTTTTAATGTTTGCAGAGAGGATCTACAATCCCTTCTTTCTTTCCAAAAATATGCTGAAAGTCGGATCAGAATTCCACGTTTACACCACGTTTGAGGCGGTCCAGATCCCAACTTTTTCAAAGGTTGATGCTACGACAACCGAAATTAGGGCATACAGAAATGCCGACCTTGGTATCAATGGTGGAAATCCGGTAGGCTGAATTATACACTCAATGATGGACCCTGAACTAACTTCGGGTGTTATTTTGCAGATAAACTAGAATTACAATTTTTTGTTTTGTCAAGTCCCCCAAATCAATATCTGGCTTTTATAATTTCCCCTCCTCCCCTCCTCAATTTCGTTCCATGGTCAACTATGATTCCTCGATAACTTGATAAGTTCGACATCGGATACCGATTCGACGCTTTACTAGTCGACTCAAAAATTAAATTTGCTTTATTTATGGACTTTGACGACCATTTCCGGCGCCAGAGGGTCGGGAGGACAAAAGGGCAACCTACAATCAATTTATGCCTCATGATTTCATGTTAGTTGAGCTATTACTTTGAGGCAAATTTTATTCCGACTCCCGAAATTAGGTGGTAGCCCCCCATTTTCATTTGAAAATACAAGGACGAAAATATCCTTTCTGTGTTATTTTTTTTTTCAGTTTCCAGGGTATCTCGTAGATGCACTACATGGTTTCTCAGTGTACCACGCAGTATGCCTACGTGGTTTCTCAAGGAACCACGTAGGGCTATTTCGTGGTACATTAAGGAACCACATAGGGCATTTACGAGGTACCCTGAAAAACCACGTAGAACGCCTACGTGGAAGGATATTTTTGGATTTTTTTTTAATTCAGCTGAGGGCTACTCACTAAAATTGGGGGTTTGCTATTCTATTCACTGGGTGGTCCTACCATATTTTAAGACATTCTTTCTCAACTAATGGTTTGTGATTAAATTGAGTTAAATTTCTTGATTTTGCTGTTTGAAGATTGCTAAATAACGTCTTCAACTAGGTAAAGAAATCAAGTATTTCAAAACTTACATCCTCTTTCTCTTATTATTGTCTAATGAATAGAATATAAGAAGAGGAAGAGGAGTACATGCCTATTAATTATATAATATGTTTCTTTCCGGTCTCCTGCTCATGCTGATGTTTATTTATTTTTTTCTTCACCAACGTTGGCATGTACATAAGCCTTTTATGCATTGAATTCCGACTTCTTTCTTAGATTACATTACATGTGCATGCATATTAGTTGTTCACAGTATACATAGGAATTTGATTAATCCATTTTTTGGGACTACATTACTCAAACTTAAACTGGACAATTGTAAAAAAGCATTACCAGTTGAATAGTCTGCATAACCTGAAGTGGTTTATCTGTTATTTATGACTACTTATATTGTAGACTTTTAAATAATAACAACTTCAGACCATGTATATTATCGACTATCTCATGTTTGTCTATGAAGCAAAATTTTGAAGTTCTTATGTTTCCATGTAACCTATATACCTTTGCAAAATTGATTGTTGTTCCAATATATATATTTATTTTTTTAGCGCTGATACCATAATATGTAGTAAATTCTAGAATACATTAAGTAGCTCGCTTGGAATGTTTCCTTTTAGTATCTGCTAATAGTTAGTCGATTTGGTTCTAATTTCCCCCTTAATATGAAAGTAGTTGATATTTTTGTTATGCAAAAATTGAGCATATGCGGAAGCGCAATAAATAGGATCTAGATTTGCCAATTGAACACCAATCTAATCTGATAGAAATTATTCTATTACATCAACAAAATAGTAAATAACTATAGCAGAGAAACAAAGAGAAACAATATTTATACTGGTTCCACTATCCTCGAGATATGTGACGACCTAGAAAATCTGAACCAATTTAAAAAATTTAAATTGGCTAAAATAATGGAGTTTAAATATTTAAAATAAATATTTTAAATAATGGCAATGAAAAGTGAGTTTGAATCGACAATTGAAAACGAATATAATTAATTCTAATTATAAACAAGGCATGAAAAGGCGCTGTAGTTTCAAAAATTGAATTCAAACTTTGTCGGACTGTACCGGGTGCAAAACAAAACGGATTTTAGTGAAACCAAAAATATTTAAATCTGTTAGTGAATACCTTTCTAACGAATCTGAAAAATCGAATTTTCATAGCGAAAAGCAAAAGTTATGGCCGAATGAATTTTCAGAAAGGTAGCTATGGAATTTATATAGCCCGTGAAATTGGCCATTTTGCATACGACCTCGGAATTCGACGAAACCACTTTTGTTGGATCTGGGATGTGAAGTTATTGCTTGGTTTCAAATTTGATAATTTTTGAAGCCAGTATGTGAGTGTGGCAAAGGAAAACGTGTTTTGGTCAATTACAGTTAAATTGGATCGACCAGAAATGGGCCTTTTTGCAAACGGTCTCAGAATTCGACGAAACAAGTTTTGTTGGGACCGTATCGCCAAAACATAGCTAGAATTATTTTTCTGGAATTTTTTGAATTAGTTTGTGGCCCTGGTAAATTGAAATGTACGTTCAAATTAAATATTGAATGTCTTATACTTTAATCTGAAGGATAACTGACTGAAACATTCGAATGGGCCTTCGAAACATATCCCATTGTGTTCGGAATGGTGGTAAAACGCTAGGGACGACAGTCGTTGGGTTTGGATTGGTGGTCGTGTCAGAAAACCCCCTTTAAAACCCACCGGCCAATCAGAATTTAATAAAAAAAACATGGAATTTCTCTCTCCCCGACCTGCGATCGACGACGGCCACTGCTCCAATCTTCCCAGCCACTTTCCGACCAAACCATGCTCCAACACACCCTGCTCCAGTTCAACTTTTCGAAGCTCTCCCTTCCCTCTTCAGATCAAGACCAGAAGCGCCCCTCCTCATCGCGTGTTGGACGAGATCCAGCTCCTCAAAGTCTCGTCATTCGAGCCTGAATCCCTCCTCCCCTGCGATATCGAGTTGACCACCAGTGGTGGCGTCAGGTGCGCCTCTCGGAGCGCTAGGGCATGGTGAAGGCCGATCGTTACATCGTTGCACGGATTTGCGTGAAAATAAGAACCTAGGTTTGAACAAATGAGGAAGGTACACGGCTATTATAATTTCAACTATATTATAGCGCTTTAAAGCGCTACGGTTTTTGATTTCACTGTAAAAATCATATCTCTTTCGTTTGTTGATGAAATTCAATGAAACAAGAGATAGTGGACTCGTGTGGACGTCTTCTACATTCTAGAAGAGACCGCATATTTTTTCTTAGCCTTCTGCTATTTTTGGTGGAGTGGAAGCCAATGTGAGATTTCTAATTTATAAACGATATGGAAAACGACGATGTATAAATTATATAGTCGATGTATGAGTTATATAAGCGTTGTACACCTCATGTATAAGCGTTGTATAAGTTGTACGTTCGATATATAAGTTATATATGCGTTGTAAAAATTATATATGTGTTGAAATAGAAGTGAATTGCTATATATATATATATATATATATATATATATATATATATATATATACGTCACTCGTCCACAAACCATGGACGATATTTATTGATTGTGATTGGTGTGAAAATTGATGGATAGCGAATGGTTGTTTGGGATTGTTTGTGGTTGATATTAATTGATTGTGGTGGAAAAATACTCATTTGTGGTTGAGAAATATTTGGTTGACACCACATAGGATTAGTTTGTGGAAATGAAATAAATATATACATGCCGCCTGCGTGCGAACTAGATGCATGATCCCCATTGTCAAAAACCGCGAGGTTTTAAGGTAGAGCGAGGAGCCGTACTAGGGACGGTCCCGGTTTTAACTTCCCTGCCGTTATGCTGCCGAAATTTTGAATAATATTCATGTGTTTGAATTATTTTCATGTGCTGAAACTATATTTATTCATTGAATAGAAAACCTTCATGTGTTGAATCGATATTCATTCGTTGATTAGAAATTCATGTGTTGAATGGTATTCGTGTTTTAAATATAAAAATCACATTTTTATCTATATATAGAAAACTATAGAAAACCTTCATGTGTTGAATCGATATTCATTCGTTGATTAGAAATTCATGTGTTGAATGGTATTCGTGTTTTAAATATAAAAATCACATTTTTATCTATATATAGAAACTATAGAAAACCTTCGTGTGTTGAATCGATATTCATTCGTTGAATTAAAATTCATGTGTTGAATGGTATTCATATTTTGAAATAAATTGTTTCATAATAAAAATCACCTTTTATCAACTATATGGACTATGTAAAATAATCTCGTTTTAAAAGAAATTGTTTTATAAGAAAAATCCTATTTTTATTACCTATATAAACTATATAAAATAATAGTGTTTCGAAATGAATTGTTTTACAATAAAAATAACATTTTTATTATATACATGAATTGTTGAAATGTGAAGTGTTAAAAATAGCCACTCATTCAAATAAATATGCATGAGTTGAAATATTCATTAATTAGCTAATGATATGATTTTTGCCTATGCATACAACATTAGAATGAATGGTGTTTTTGAACCAAACGGAATCAAATGTGAAGTAGAATGGAAAATGATAAATGATAAGAACTGTATATATGTACATGCATATTTATTGAACAGCTTATAGCAAAGGGGCTAGAGAAGAAGAATAAAATTTTGTGCCCGACAAATAGGTACACATTTACTGTTTTGTTTGGGTGATGATTTTATGAGCCTGTAGGCTAGCCGCTTGACTTTTTCTTTTTCTTTTCGACATGAGATGCCCGTGTGGCTATTTGGGAATTTTCCCAGCCACTCCCGTACAAAGGAGGTTATGGCGAATTTTTCTGAAATTTAAAGGCGTTAGTGAAATATTTGAAGTGAAAACGATATAGGAATTTTTGAATGAACTATATTTATATAAATATATAAATATAAATAAAATTAAAACGAAACGTGGCCGTGCAGTTCGTGTTTTGAAACCGTGATTTCAAACGATTAGTACGGGAGATCCGACCATCGGATTTTCCTGAAATCGCAACCGTTGGGTTCGCTTTGGAAAAATCTTTCCAACGGCACCAACTTTGTAAAAATCTTTCCAACGGCACCAACTTTGTAAAAATCCAACGGTTGGATTGTCTGGAATGTTTAATTCAAATCTGAAGAAAAACAGCGCCAGAAACGATTATATATATATATAATTATATTTAATCGAATAACGACGCTGCAGTTCGTATTTTGAAATCGAAACTTCAAACGATTGTACCGGGAGATCCGACCGTCGGATTTTCCCGAAACTGGAACCGTTGGGTTCGTTTTGAAAAGACCTTTCTAATGATGTAAATTTTGTGAAGATCCAATGGTTAGATTTTTAGATATGTGTAAATCAAATCTGAAGAAAAACAGCGCAACGGCCGCGTTATGGCCCGTAGCGTAGTTTTGAATAAATTGGCTACTTTAAAATAAATAAAAATAGCGATAAATCATTATAAAATATCATAAACGATATGAAATGGAAATAAACTGAATTTGCTCGATTTATGTGGTATTTGATGGTTGAATGTGTTTGGTGTGAAAATTACATTAAAGAACAAAATTGGTGTTGTCGAATGATTTAACCATTGAAATAAATTGATTTGAAATTCTTAATATACGTGAATTATTTGAAAAGGCCGATTAATTCTCATTTCAAATAATAGACCGATAATTGAAAGTCGAAGATGAAGACGGTGGTCGAAGACCGAAGATCTTCACCTCGTTTGGATGGTAACCGAGGTCCTGATTGGGGGGCATCCCGAAATACGGATAATGAGTGGTGATCGTCCAGACGTACGTGGTGATCGATGGGTTTGCGAGGTATTTAGTGCCTCCGGTTTCGTTCAGACCCAGGACGGACTTGTAAATGGACCGTGTGTCTGACATTGGATTTTATTATGTGTTGATTGATCTCTGTTAAATATACATCTGTTTGGCGGCGGAGAATTTATTCTTTCGCTTAACGCCCTTCTCTGAAATGCACGAGCTCAGAGGTTGTATATCGATGGACATCAGTCGCATGGCATGAATTGCCTGTGTAGCATGCTAAGATGCAGTGATCAGGGCTTCTGTTGAAAAGCAAAGTCTGGTGGTGATGACCAAAGCACCGCCTGTGTGGCGTAGCTTTGTGTATAACGTGAAATCGCGAGCCTCACACCCCGGTATGAACCAGAAACGGGAGTAGGACGTCAGGGGGGACGTGCGTTTTCTTTCTAGCTAGGGTGGTGTCAGTGACCTACCAGTCCTGACATTTATATACTTTTCACCTATGTGGTTGTTGCTGTTGCGAGGCGCCTCGGTTAGATCGGACGATCCGGGTCCGATTGAGCCATTCGTTGGCTCATTTACACCCCAAAGGGTGGAGAAACGCATTGTTCAGGCATTATAATCCACTTCATGTGGACCGGCCCTGACGATCCAAGGTACGGTTGCGGCTGTACCTGAGACTCGGGCTAGACAGTCTCGAACTCGGTAAGGACTATCTTTTGCCTTGGTTCAGGACGGAAATCCAATTCCCAAATACGTGACTGGGCGGTTTTGATTGTATATATATATATATATATATGGCGACATGATATATGGTACCCATGCCGTCTATGATTGATAGTTATGATTCGAAATTGTTTTTGAAACATGTAAACACTAGTAATAATATCAATTGCTTTTGTTTTATTCGTATCAAGCATATGTTGGCCGTTATAAGGTAAAAACTCTATCCTCCGGTTTGCGTTGCAATGTGTGATGGGAACTGAGTCTTATAATGGCTTCATTTTTATAAAAGCATGGCGATGTTTAAAAGAATGATTTGTTTTAAAGCACTGGCAATCCAATGGAGTAAACCCGTTCCACGAAAGTGGCGTGGTCCTGTGATTAGCCATATTATATATGTGTTGAGTAGATTTCTCATACCAGTCCCATGACTGACTCGTAGTTTTGTTTCACTTTCAAACTCGGGTGCCCCTTTTTCTACATGGGCAGCCTGGTATCCAGGTTTAGCTGGTTCTTTCTCTGGATAGTTGGAGCTGAAGAGGGATTCTATCATTTATCTCTTTTTATGCTGTTCAGCTCATATTGTACATATTTTGTTTGTTTTCCGCTATAGACATTTATGTATAGCTGAACTGTATTTGTACTAAGTAAGATCCTGTATACTGTGTAACTCTGATGATTACTTTTATCCAATGTATTCTATTGTTCATTATCTGGTGCATTTATTTATTTCTGTTCTGCTGTTATATGTTTCTGTGTTATATTCCACGGATTACCCTTGCCACCATTTGTACGGGGTTTGGGGTCGTCTCATTTGGTATCAGAGCTTTGGTTAAGCATAGTTCTGGAATATAACATTTGAACGAACTCGTCAGAAATGGAACCAGTAGTGTTCTAGGACGGGTAACTCTATACAGATAGGATCACCAATATCCTAGTATGAGTAAAGCAGAATGAAATTACACCTCGATAGACACATTTACAATTGAAGTATATGTTTCTATGTTTTAAAATTATCTTTTCTGTGACCTGACACTTGATCTGCCATTTGCAGAGGTACTAGAAAAATGAGTGTCAGAAACAGGAGAAATGCAGAACCCGATCTGGAGGCTCAATTTAAGAGATATCGAAATCTGGGTGGAGCACAATTCTCGGGCAATGAATCTATTATTCAAACTCAAGCTTGGATGAGCTCTGTTGAAAGAATCTTTGAGCGTATCCAGCTGAGAGATGACCAGAAACGGTTAGTAGCATCTTGGGCATTCAAAGAAGAAGCTTTAATCTGGTGGGAAACAATCATAAAAGATAATCCAGAAGGTGATATCACCTGGGATAGATTCAAAGAGATTTTCCTACGAAGATTTACTCCTCCCGAAGCAACCGAGCGATTATGTAATGAATTTTCTTATCTAATACAAGGTGATATGACCATCCCAGAATATCATAAGAAATTCAACGAACTTGCTCACTTTGCTCCTCATTCGATTCAAGATCCAAAGAGGAAAAATCTGAGATTTATTCATGGCCTGCAAAGGAGATATCAGAATAATGTACTGAGGAATGTAAAGCTTCCTTTTTCTGAAATGATTTATATGGCCTATCAGTACGAGGATCTCCATAAGAAAGGAATGTTATGCGACGAAGGAGAAGTCTGTGGTGGTGACAAAGAAGAGTCGGAAACTGATATTCCTGAAGCCAGTAAGAAGCCCAGTGCCAAGAGAAAAAGGGCTAAATCTAAGAAGGAACCCGTAACAACTGCCACATGCTCTAACTGCAATAAACAGGGGCATCTGACCAGGAAGTGTAAATCCTCGAAGAAACGAAAGGAGGATGGGTTTAAATCCGGCAAGAAGCTCCAGGAAAGTAAAAGATGGAATCAATGCCATCGGTTTGGTTATGTAAAGCAAGATTGTCGGCTGTTAAAAACGACCAAAGAAGCTCAGGTATATGAAGTAGCAGAAACTTCTGAGCCCTCAGCTAGTCAAGAAAGGGCCGATGTTTTAGAAGGAACGCTTACTGTCAAAAACATTCCAGTCAAAGTACTGTTTGACACAGGCGCGTCATGAAGTTTCATTGCAAAAGATGCAGCTAAGAAACTGGATTTGAATTTGAAAAAGGTCAAAGAACCAATGACTGTCCAGAATCCGGTTGGGGATTCCATTGATCTAAGTTGGGTTTGTGGAGTGCCAGTTTCTTTCTCTCGTTATCGGTTTCCTACCATCGCGGTTGTCATGAATTTTAAAGAGTTTGATCTTATCTTGGGGTTAGACTGGTTGACCAAATATGAAGCTGAAGGTAAATGCGCCGACAGAGTCGTAAAGGCGAAGATTAAATCAGGTGATTATATAACCATTCCCTGTGAGGGTCAGAATGCTAATAGAAAGGACTTCTGGGCAGCTTTGAATGTTTCTGCATCTCAAATAGAAAATATCCCTGAAGTCGCTGAGAATATTCCTGACCTCATGAAAGACATTCCTGTCGTCAAAAATTATGCGGATGTGTTTGAAGAAGTTGTTCGCTTGCCTCCGTAGAGAGAAATAGATTTCAAAATTGCTTTAATTCCGAATGCAAGGCCGGTAGTTCACGCTATTCGAAGAATGTCCTTTGAAAGAGAAGGAGGAATTAGACAATCAAACACGACAGCTAGTATGGAAGGGTCTGATCAGGCCTAGTTTCTCTGATTGGGGTGCAACAGTGGTGTTTGTCCCAAAATCTGACGGTACTCTACGTCTATGTGTGGATTATCGAGATCTGAACAAGCAGACCATAAAGAGCAAATATCCATTGCCGCGAATAGATGATTTGTTGGATCGATTGAATGGCGCACAAGTATTTTCACGAATGGACCTAGCTACAGGTTTCCATCAACTTCGAATTGCCGAAGAGTGTGTTCCAATGACAGCGTTCAGAGGTCCCGACTTGTTCTACGAGTGGTTAGTAATGCCATTCGGCTTATGTAACGCTCCAGCCTATTTCGTCGATCTGATGAATAGAGTGTTCAGAGGAGTATTGAATAAATTTGTTCTGGTTTTCATCGATGATATTCTAATCTTCTCTAAATCAAAGGCCGAACATGAAAAGCATTTGGAACAGGTTCTAGAAATTCTTAGAAGGAATGTATTGAAAGCAAAGTTTTCCAAATGTATATTCTGGCAAGATGAAGTGAAATTTCTGGGCCACGTCGTATCGAAAGAAGGAATCGTTGTGGATCTAAGCAAAATCACAGCTATTCAAAATTGGAAACAACCCAGTACCCCTACTGAAGTCCGTAGTTTTCTCGGATTGGCTAGCTATTACCGGAAGTTCGTTAAAAACTTTTCGAAGATATCTGGTCATTTAACGAAGCTTACAAAGAAGCACTCTAAATTCAAATGGACTCCAGAAAGTGAGGAGGCTTTCGAAGAGCTAAAGTTAAGATTGACGACAGCCCCAGTGTTAACCATCATCGATGGCAATCAGGATTTGAAAGTCTGGACTGATGCTTCTAGAGAAGGCCTTGGCCCAGTGTTAATGCAAAGAGGCCAAGTGATCGCTTATGCTAGCCGTCAGCTGAAGCCGCACGAGAAAAACTATATCACTCATGATCTTGAGTTATTGGTTATAGTATTCGCTTTGAAAATCTGGAGACACTATCTTCTGGGTGAGAGATTTGAACTATTTACAGATCACCAGTCGCTAAAGTATCTGTTCACCCAGAAAGACCTGAATCTGAGGCAGCAACGTTGGCTAGAGTTTCTTGCAGCATATGACTTTGAAATTATATACACTCCAGGGAAAGAAAATGTCGTGGCCGATGCGTTAAGCCGAAAGAATGAAATGATCGCCAGATTTATTATCACGACTTCATTGCTAGATAAAATATCTGCTCTTCAGAAGGATGATTACTTCATTCAGAAGATCAGAGAGATAATTCAACAAGGAGAACCCTCGAGTTTTCAAGTTGATAATGATGGGATTCTAAGGCTCAAAGGTCGAATATGTGTTCCTAACATTGCTGAGCTCCGAAAGGAAGTACTGGATGAATGCCATAAGTCAAAACTTAGTATCCATCCGGGAGTAAGCAAAATGTACAATGACATTAAACGCACTTTCTGGTGGAAGTCGATGAAGAGGGACATTTCTTTATATGGTAGCCGATGCCCTACTTGCCAGCTAGTCAAAAGCGACCAACAGAAACTAGCTGGATTATTACACCCGCTAGACGTTCCAGGCTGGAAGTGGGAACATATTTCTATGGATTTCATTGATGGTCTGCCCAGAACCAGAAAAGGAAATGACAATATTTGGGTGATCGTAGATCGCTTCATGAAGACCGCCCATTTTATACCTGTCAGATCAAACAGAACTTCTCAGAATCTGGCGCAGATATATTTCAAGGAAATAGTTAGACTACATGGAGTGCCGCTCAGTATAGTCAGTGATAGAGATACAATATTTACTAGCAAATTCTGGGAAGCATTTCAAGTCGAGCTGGGAACGAAGTTGAACTTAAGCACCGCCTATCACCCTCTAACAGACGGTCAGACTGAGAGGGTGAATCGTATTTTAGAAGATCTATTGCGGGCTTGTGTTATAGATTTCGGTGGATCATGGGAAGACCATCTGCATCTGGCTGAATTCTCTTATAACAACAGCTACCAAGCGAGTCTGACAATGTCTCCATTCGAAGCATTGTATGGTAGACCGTGCCGATCTCCTGCTTATTGGGTCGAACCCGGTAATAGACTTATGTTGGGGCCTGATATGATTCGAGAAGCTGCCGACAAAGTCGATTTTATCAAGAAGCGATTACTGGCCGCTCAAAGCCGACAAAAGAGCTATGCCGATAGGAGAAGAAGAGATATATCCTTTGATGTTGGCGACTATGTATATTTGAAAGTATCGCCGATGAGAGGAGTTATCCGGTTCGGTAAAACTGGAAAGTTAGCGCCCAAATTCATTGGTCCGTTTCCTATTCTGGAACGGATCGGAACTCTCGCTTATAGGGTCAAACTGCCTGACTGGTTGCCTGGAGTTCATGATGTATTCCATATATCTCAACTTCGAAAGCACGTTCATGATCCAGACTTGATCGTGGAAGAAGCAGATCAACAGGATATTGAAATTACTCCAGAATTAGCTGTGAGACGAGAGCCGCTAAAGATTATCGGCAAAGAAACCAAAAAACTGAGGAACAACAAGGTTCACTTAGTCAAAGTGCAATGGAGTGGAGATCCGCGAGATTGTACTTGGGAAACTGAGGAGAGCATTCAGAAAGCTTATCCTAGATGCCGAGTAGATATCTCTGATTGACTTCGGTGCAAGGTATATTTACCATACTTTGCATTACCATTTAATTCTCTACTCTGTTGTTATTTTCTTTTCATGGATGTGCACTTTTAATTCTATAGTCTGAATGGTTTTAAAGGAATATAAAAATTGATTTGTATGATTTTTAAAAGTTGGAGAATTGAAGCCAGATCGAACGTAGAGTGGATTAATCAAACCACTTTCGACTTTGTTCCTTTTCGGGGACGAAAAGTTTTAAGTGGGGGAGATTGTAACGACCCAGAAAATCTGAACCAATTTAAAATTTTTACATTGGCTAAAATAATGGATTTCAAATATTTAAAATAAATATTTTAAATAATGGCAATGAAAAGTGAGTTTGAATCGACAATTGAAAACGAATATAATTAATTCTAATTATAAACAAGGCTTGAAAAGGCGCTGCAGTTTCAAAAATTGAATTCAAACTTTGTCGGACTGTACGGGTGCAAAACAAAACGGATTTTAGTGAAACCAAAAATATTTAAATTTGTTAGTGAATACCTTTCTATCGAATCTGAAAAATCGAATTTTCATAGCGGAAAGCAAAAGTTATGGCCGAATGAATTTTCAGAAAGGTCGCTATGGAATTTATATAGCCCGTGAAATTGACCATTTTGCATATGACCTCGGAATTCGACGAAACCACTTTTGTTGGATCCGGGATGTGAAGTTATTGCTAGGTTTCAAATTTGATAATTTTTGAAGCTAGTATGTGAGCATGGCAAAGGAAAACGTGTTTTGGTCAATTATAGTTAAATTGGATCGACCAGAAATGGGCCTTTTTGCAAACGGTCTCAGAATTCGACGAAACTAGTTTTGTTGGGACCGTATCGCCAAAACATAGCTAGAATTATTTTTCTGGAATTTTTCGAACCAGTTTGTGGCCCTGGCAAATTGAAATGTACGTTCAAATTAAATATTGAATGTCTAATACTTTAATCTGAACGAAAACTGACTAAAACATTCGAATGGGCCTTCAAAACATATCCCATTGTGTTCGGAATGGGGGTAAAACGCTAGGGACGACAGTCGATGGGTTTGGATTGGTGGTTATGTCAGAAAACCCCCTTTAAAACCCACCGGCCAATCAGAATTTAATAAAAAAAACACGGAATTTCTCTCTCCCCGACGTGCGATCGACGACGGCCACTGCTCCAATCTTCCCAGCCACTTTCCAACCAAACCATGCTCCAACACACCCTGCTCCAGTTCAACTTTTCGAAGCTCTCCCTTCCCTCTTCAGATCAAGACCAGAAGCGCCCCTCCTCATCTCGTGTTGGACGAGATCCAGCTCCTCAAAGTCTCGTCGTTCGAGGCCGAATCCCTCCTCCCCTGCGATATCGAGTTGACCACCAGTGGTGGCGTCGGTTGCGCCTCTCGGAGCGCTAGGGCGTGGTGAAGGCCGATCGTTACATCGTTGCACGGATTTGCGTGAAAATCAAAACCTAGGTTTGAACAAATGAGGAAGGTACACGGCTATTATAATTTCAACTATATTATAGCACTTTAAAGCGCTACGGTTTTTGATTTCACTGTAAAAATCATATCTCTTTCACTTGTTGACGAAATTCAGTGAAACAAGAGACAGTGGACTCGTGTGGACGTCTTCTACATTCTAGAAGAGACCGCATATTTTTTCTGAGCCTTCTGCTATTTTTGGTGGAGTGGAACCCAATGTGAGATTTCTAATTTACAAACGATATGGAAAACGACGATGTATAAATTATATAGTCGATGTATGAGTGATATAAGCATTGTACACCTCATGTATAAGCGTTGTATAAGTTGTACGTTCGATATATAAGTTATATATGCGTTGTAAAAATTATATATGTGTTGAAATAGAAGTGAATTGCTATATATATATATATATATATATATATATATATATATATATATATATATATATATATATACATACGCCACTCGTCCACAAACCATGGACGATATTTATTGATTGTGATTGGTGTGAAAATTGATGGATAGCGAATGGTTGTTTGGGATTGTTTATGGTTGATATTGATTGATTGTGCTTGAAAAATACTCATTTGTGGTTGAGAAATATTTGGTTGACACCACATAGGATTAGTTTGTGGAAATGAAATAAATATATACATGCCGCCTGCGTGCGAACTAGATGCATGATCCCCATTGTCAAAAACCACGAGGTTTTAAGGTAGAGCGAGGAGCCGTACTAGGGACGGTCCCGGTTTTAACTACCCTGCCGTTATGCTGCCAAAATTTTGAATAATATTCATGTGTTTGAATTATTTTCAATTGCTGAAACTATATTTATTCATTGAATAAAAAACCTTCATGTGTTGAATCGATATTCATTCGTTGATTAGAAATTCATGTGTTGAATGGTATTCGTGTTTTAAATATAAAAATCACATTTTTATCTATATATAGAAACTATAGAAAACCTTCATGTGTTGAATCGATATTCATTCGTTGATTAGAAATTCATGTGTTGAATGGTATTCGTGTTTTAAATATAAAAATCACATTTTTATCTATATATAGAAACTATAGAAAACCTTCATGTGTTGAATCGATATTCATTCGTTGAATTGAAATTCATGTGTTGAATGGTATTCATATTTTGAAATAAATTGTTTCATAATAAAAATCACCTTTTATCAACTATATGGACTATGTAAAATAATCTCGTTTTAAAAGAAATTGTTTTATAAGAAAAATCCTATTTTTATTACCTACATAAACTATATAAAATAATAGTGTTTTGAAATGAATTGTTTTACAATAAAAATCACATTTTTATTATATACATGAATTGTTGAAATGTGAAGTGTTAAAAATAGCCACTCGTTCAAATAAATATGCATGAGTTGAAATATTCATTAATTAGCTAATGATATGATTTTTGCCTATGCATACAACATTAGAATGAATCGTGTTTTTGAACCAAATGGAATCAAATATGAAGTAGAATGGAAAATGATAAATGATAAGAACTGTATATATTTACATGCATATTTATTGAACAGGTTATAGCAAAGGGGCTAGAGAAGAGGAATAAAATTTTGTGCCCGATAAATAGGTACACATTTACTGTTTTGTTTGGGTGATGATTTTATGAGCCTGTTGGCTAGCCGCTTGGTTTTTTCTTTTTCTTTTCGACATGAGACGCCCGTGTGGCTACTTGGGAATTTTCCCAGCCCCTCCCGTACAAAGGAGGTTATGGCGAATTTTTCCGAAATTTAAAGGCGTTAGTGAAATATTTGAAGTGAAAACGATATAGGAATTTTTGAATGAACTATATTTATATAAATATATAAATATAAATAAAATTAAAACGAAATGTGGTCGTGCAGTTCGTGTTTTAAAATCGTGATTTCAAATGATTAGTACGGGAGATCCGACCATCGGATTTTCCTGAAATCGAAACCGTTGGGTTCGCTTTGGAAAAATCTTTCCAACGGCACCAACTTTGTAAAAATCCAACGGTTGGATTGTCTAGAATGTTTAATTCCAATCTGAAGAAAAACAGCGCCAGAAACGATTATATTTATATATATATATATATATATATATATATATATATAATTATATATATATATAATTATATTTAATCGAATAACGACGCTGCAGTTCGTATTTTGAAATCGAAACTTCAAACGATTGTACCGGGAGATCCGACCGTCGGATTTTCCCGAAACTGGAACCGTTGGGTTCGTTTTGAAAAGACCTTTCTAATGATGTAAATTTCGTGAAGATCCAACGGTTAGATTTTTAGATATGTGTAAATCAAATCTGAAGAAAAACAGCGTCACGGCCGCGTTATGGCCCGAAGCGTCGTTTTGAATAAATTGGCTACTTTAAAATAAATAAAAATAGCGATAAATCATTATAAAATATCATAAACGATATGAAATGGAAATAAACTGAATTTGCTCGATTTATGTGGTATTTGATGGTTGAATGTGTTTGGTGTGAAAATTACATTAAAGAACAAAATTGGTGTTGTCAAATGATTTAACCATTGAAATAAATTGATTTGAAATTCTTAATATACGTGAATTATTTGAAAAGGCCGAGTTAATTCTTATTTCAAATAATAGACCGATGGTTGAAAGTCGAAGATGAAGACGGTGGTCGAAGACAGGAGACCTTCACCTCGTTTGGATGGTAACCGAGGTCCTGATTGGGAGGCATCCCGAAATACGGATAATGAGTGGTGATCGTCCAGACGTACGTGGTGATTGATGGGTTTGCGAGGTATTTAGTGCCTCCGGTTTCGTTCAGACCCAGGATGGACTTGTAAATGGACTGTGTGTCTGACATTGGATTTTATTCTGTGTTGATTGATCTCTGTTAAATATACATCTGTTTGGCGGCGGAGAATTTATTCTTTCGCTTAACGCCCTTCTCTGAAACGCATGAGCTCAGAGGTTGTATATCGATGGACATCAGTCGCATGGCATGAATTGCCTGTGTGGCATGCTAAGATGCAGTGATCAAGGCTTCTGTTGAAAAGCAAAGTCTTGTGGTGATGACCAAAGCACCGCCTGTGTGGCGTAGCTTTGTGTATAACGTGAAATCGCGAGCCTCACACCCCGGTATGAACCAGAAACGGGAGCAGTACCTCAGGGGGGACGTGCATTTTCTTTCTAGCTAGGGTGGTGTTAGTGACCTACCAGCCCTGACATTTATATACTTTTCACCTATGTGGTTGTTGCTGTTGCGAGGCGCCTCGGTTAGATCGGACGATCCGGGTCCGATGGAGCCATTCGTTGGCTCATTTACACACCAAAGGGTGGAGAAACGCATTGTTCAGGCATTATAATCCACTTCGTGTGGACCGGCCCTGACGATCCAAGGTACGGTTGCGGCTGTACCTGAGACTCGGGCTAGACAGTCTCGAACTCGGTAAGGACTATCTTCTGCCTTGGTTCAGGACGGAAATCCAATTCCCAAATACGTGACTGGGCGGTTTTGATTGTATATATATATATATATATATATATGGCGACATGATATATGGTACCCATGCCGTCTATGATTGATAGTTATGATTCGAAATTGTTTTTGAAACATGTAAACACTAGTAATAATATCAATTGCTTTTGTTTTATTCGTATCAAGCATATGTTGGCCGTTATAAGGTAAAAACTCTATCCTCCGGTTTGCGTTGCATTGTGTGAAGGGAACTATGTCTTATAATGGCTTCATTTTTATAAAAGCATGGCGATGTTTAAAAGAATGATTTGTTTTATAGCACTGGCAATCCAATGGAGTAAACCCGTTTCACAAAAGTGGCGTGGTCCTGTGATTAGCCATATTATATATGTGTTGAGTAGATTTCTCATACCAGTCACATGACTGACTCGTAGTTTTGTTTCACTTTCAAACTCGGGTGCCCCTTTTTCTACACGGGCAGCCTGGTATTCAGGTTTAGCTGGTTCTTTCTCTGGATAGCTGGAGCTGAAGATGGATTCTATCATTTATCTCTTTTTATGCTGTTCAGCTCCTATTGTATATATTTTGTTTGTTTTCCGTTGTAGACATTTATGTATAGCTGAACTGTATTTGTACTAAGTAAGATCCTGTATACTGTGTAACTCTGATGATTACTTTTATCCAGTGTATTCTATTGTTCATTATCTGGTGTATTTATTTATTTTTGTTCTGCTGTTATCTGTTTCTGTGTTATATTCCACGGATTATCCTTGCCACCGTTTGTACGGGGTTTGGGGTCGTCTCAAGATAGTGTACGTCCAATCCAACAGAGAGATATTTTATTCCACATGAGAGAATTACAAGAGATTACAAAATAAGAGTTTACATATCCAAACCTCAATCAGGTTTAACAACAAGAGACACCATTGGGGATCACTGGCTCCAAACCAGGATGGGTTTACACTAAAGTGTACCCCTCAATATATAGCCAGTGCAAATATATGTGAGTCATCAATTAAATTACCAACATATGGTAATAATATAATGGAGGTAAATTACCATAACAACAAATGTGCAAACATAGGAAGTAAATCAATCTGTTTCTCTAGCATAGATGGAAGAAATTAATCCCTTCATTTATTTCTCTGCCATCTCATCAAATGCAATCAATGCATTCCCATTATAACAATATTTACTTTCCATTCTTTGCAAATTTATTCTAATTAATTTTTTTTGATTTTGTATCACCAAATTTAACACTCCACCTTGATGCAGAATCATGTATCTCCAGCACCCCACCTTGAGTCGAATTCTCTTCTCATCATAAATGTAACACCCCACCTCCGCCAGGGTGTCTCTTGCAAGCACTCTGACTTTGGAGGGGCGTTTGAATCAGGTAAACATGCATAATGATATATCAAGGCAGAACAAGAACATATGTATATATGTAAACAGAGTAAATAAGATAAGTAAAACAGCGGAAGATTTCAAACTATTTCAAAACAAGTCTGGTACAACATAATGTTAACTTTCCAAATACACAAGTCTAGATAAAAAAAAATTACTGAAAAACTGAAATACATAAGTACTATCCCCAAAATAAGTGATAACCATAGCTAGCTTCATGTCAAGACCGTACATGAGCTAAAATCCCACAAGCAAGCGATCAGAAATCCAAGCTAAGCTCCAATATTCCCACCCTGAGAACCTGGGGGGGGGGGGGAACGGAAGAAAAGAGGCGAAAGAAAACAGGTCAGTCAAAAAGACTGAGTAAGCCCTACTACAATCAATGTAAACTGATAAAGTTAACTGGCATGAGAAGCAGGGATGAACATAAGGATAACAACATACTAGAATGATGATTAACTAACAAGGTAGATAAAGGTGTCATCGCATAATCTGGTTTAAGGTTTTGCACCACAGGTGTACTAGCAAACTAACATGACTTGAATATACAAGTATTGATCCCTTGGCCCAAGCTTTGGCCCAATAACATGAAATGACCCTAATACAAGGTCTAACCAAACGGTCTAGTCGATCGGCTCCCTATAAGCCTAACTCGTCACGTGTTGGTGTCCATACGGCCCAAACATAATTGTAGTCAGACTGTGCTGGGTCCCCCGTCGGGTGTATCAAGCCCTAGTGTGGCAACCCCTGGACACCATAAACATGCGTGCACAATCTCGATCTACTGGAACCCATGCATGTTTTCCCCGGCTTCGGACTATGTGCACGACCATAAGTCCGCCCGGAACTACACCGGCGTACCACTCTGCCGTCGTTTTTGGTCACTTACCTCCAGTTCAGTAATCGTGCCCCGCACCCTAGCCTAGTCCCTAGGGCCATAATGATACAAACTTGGGATTACTGCCGGAGTGAACCCCCATTGCTAGGATTTTTCTAGTGGGTTAAGTATGGTTTAACCCTCTTGCTAATCATGGATTAACTTGGTTAAGTGTAACGATGAGTTCACGACTTAACCCTGATTAATCTACCCAGCCCAAATTGGTTAAGTATTAAGTGGACCATGACTTAACCCTAATCACGAGGCATTAATTAATTTAATGCGCCTTAACCTCTCACATTAGACCTTGTTGTGGTTACTAGTTAAGCCGGGCGGATCCGGGTAGCTTTACACCACAACTTGGTCTAACCTCGGGTTCAAGGTACAACATGGCCAACTTCTCACATTGGGTCCTATTGTTTGTCGCAACTAGTTAAGCCGGTCGGTTCCGGGTAGGTTTACGCTACAAACTCAACCCAACCTCGAGTTGGTCACACTTATCTTTTCTAAGTGTCATGTCCATCATGTTTCCAAAACATGTTACAAATTTTCAAGCAATTGGGTAGACCTAACTTAATAGGTAAATTCCCAATGGGTAAACCTAACTTAATAGGTAAATTCCCAATCTTATGTTTTTATGTCTTTTAAGTTTACCCAACCCCAAACGCAATCCCATCGCTTACATATCGCAATAGCGCATAAAGGATAGAAAGAGGGAACTTGGCATAATCATGACATAAAGGTGTTGAAGCCACAAGTTCAACATGGTGGCATATGAAATGTACATGTGTTCATATACTTGCATATTACATTTTTAGGCCTCAAAAGCATGCATAAAACCAAACTTAGCATATTGGTGATACATGGTGATAAATGACATGTAAAAATGGTCATAAGTTCGCATTTAGCCTCACATGCAAGTTATCATAAGGGATATGATAACTTACATGTTGCCAAAATGCAACCTTTAGCATAAAGCTTGAAGCTTTAAGCTCATAAACCCAAGATAAGCTTGCATAACATGATAACATGAACAAAAGGATCAACCCAAACTTGCATAACATAACTTGCATATCATATGACAAACTTGCATAACATAACTTGCATATCATATGACAAACTTGCATATCAAACTTGCATAACATAACTTGCATATCATATGACAAACTTGCATATCAAACTTGCATAACATAACTTGCATATCAAACTTGCATAACATAACTTGCATATCAAACTTGCATAACATAACTTGCATATCAAACTTGCATAACATAACTTGATGAACTTGCATAACACATCATAGTAAACTTGCATATCACATCATAGTAAACTTGCATAACACATCATAGTAAACTTGCATATCATGGCAAACTTGCATATCATACATTTAACTTTAGAGTTTAAGTATGAAAGTAGAATAGGGCTTACAATGCTTATGAAGACACAAAAATATGACAAAGCCCTTATGCAACCAATTAAACCCAAAATGCAAGCTTCAATAGAAAACCCTTAAGCCAAAATGATCAAAACCCTTGCTTTATGATGCAAATATAGAAAACTTGACTTGAATGCAAGCTAATGATGCTCATACAAGCTTGAAAACACTTGTATGCATGGAAAATCTCATAGAAATTTATTTAGGAATTTTATGAAGAGAGTGGAGGCCATGAGAGGATTGATTTTGCCATAGTTTAGTTACTTGAATGAATAATGATGATTTAGGGTTAGGTTAGGGCCTTATTTATAGAGATTAGGACTAGTTTCAACCTTAGGATTAAACCCTAGTTCCAATCTCAGCCCTTAAAACCGAATCTGGCCCCCAAACTCAACACAAACCCAAAATGGTGCACCAGGCAGAACTGCCCGGCTGGACCAAGTCGACAGCCAAGTCGACAGGGCTGTCGACTTGGGTCCAACCAAGTCGACTCCCAAGTCGACAGGGCTGTCGACTTGGGTGCTCTGGCGGGAATTTTCCCGCCTGGCCCAAACTGGCCCAAATTTCCAAATTCGAACTTGAATTTGAAATCTGTTTTTACTTTGAAATTTTCTGAAAACTTCGTTGGGCCTTAATCGGGTCATACGGACTCCGATTTTCGAAAACTCGGACTCTATTTCGCGTATTTTTCCGAGACGAACGCAATGGCATAGCCCGTTTCCCTTGATTCAGATTTTAGAATTAAATTCTGCCTTGATTTATTTTATAACAGGTTATTGAAAATACAGGTTGTTACATTCTCCCCTCCTTAAAGGGTTTCGTCCCCGAAATCTTCAAGTTAGGAAGAACGTATCCTACCATCCAACATCCATCTACTCAAAACATCATCCACGAGCAATCATTGTCCTTACAAGATTCTAAATGTTGTATGAACATATGCAAAGGTGTGTGTATATGTACTTATCTAATGCAAATATCATCAATGCAAATTATGTTAGTGAAATGAATCCATATGTATGCAATTCCTAACATAATGTATAACATCTATATGCGTGCACATAACATACATCCATATGCAACATCCATGTGATAACACAAAAATTACCATCCATGAATAAGCGTAAACACTCATGCATATGCAATATGAGGAGTGTGTGAGCCGATCTAGTGCCTAACGTGTATAATGCATCCACGAGTAACCACTTGCAAACACTTGCAACCACTTGCAACCATCAAGCATAACATGTTTCAAACACATGTTTCATCCAAAGGGTTTCTACCTAAGGTTCTCATGACCAGATTTACATGATAAACTAGATAATCAAGACAAACATGGATAGCAAAAGATATGCTACAAAGAGATCGGGAAGATAAGCAGGATATACTCCTTTCGGATTACAAGAAATCCCTTTCTAACCCAACCCATATTCTATAAAAGCCCAAAAGGTTTAGTCAACCTAACGGACTCCTTCAAACCCTAACATGTATTACTAGCCAATAAGTCATACCTCCCGACAGAAATAGGACCGAGAATGGGACCGAGAGGATATACGTAAAAAGATAACATACGAGTAAGTTCCACAGGAAAACAAGGATCAAGGATATGCTCTTAAAAAGAGATATGATGCGCGTATCTAGCCTTCAGTCTTCTAAGTCACGTTTCCTTGAGCTTAACTCCACTGTGCTTTGACCATCTTTTACCTCATGATTTCTTAGCTTCTTAATTCTTATTTCCAAATATGAGTTGGAACCCATTTCATTGTCGTCTCTCGTCTTCCTTTTTCAATTACTCTTCTAACATTCTTGGCTTAAACATAACTATGACCTCATGGTTTCATGCAAGCTCTCCAAAATTCACTAGTAAATCCTGGATCTCGTTTACTTACCATAAAGTATTCCACGCAGCAGAATTTCTTGAAAATACCAATCCACGTTGCCAATTGCTCTTACTAACGTGATTTTCTATAACTCATGCTTGAACGAAATGAACCATTCGCCTGTGAATGATAGGCCGTGCTTAGATTCAGTTGCTTGCCCATGACTTCTCGTAGACTATCCCAAAACTGGCTAGTGAAGATTAAGTCATGGTTACTAACTATACTTTAGGGAACCTCGTGCAACTGCTTTATTTCTTGAAAGTAAACTGTCGCTAGCTATGATGCAGTCCTTTCGCTCTTTACCGGAGTGAAATGAGCACTCTTCATGAGTTTACCTACTATGACCCACATGCTCGTATTCCCTTTCTTGATCTAGGCAGTCCATCCACGAAATCCTTCGTGACGCTTTTCTACTTCCATTGCGGGGACCTCCAATGGATGTAATAGCCCACCGGGCTTCTATGACTCGACTTTTAACCTGTTGGCACAACATGCACCTTGGGACAAACTCGGCCACCTCCTCGATTGATTTGCCTCTTCAAGAGCCTTCTTTCTCTCATCGCGTCTTAGCCATCCCTTGTCATCTATAGCGAGGTGACTTATCATCTCGCCTCGAGTCAACTTGTCCATGATCTCGACTAACTGCGGGTCTTCTTTCTGTGAAGTCCCTACTTGATCCAAAAGGGTATGTCTAAACTCAAGGGACGCTAACTAACTAATTAAACTGAGAGAACTTCTTACTTCGGTTGCATTCCTTGGAGTCTTCCAATCCTGAACTGCAACTACCTTAGCGGGATCCACCGCTAAGCCTTGCTTAGATACTACATGCCCAAGGAATCTAACTTCCCTTCTCCAAAAGTGACATTTGGAGAACTTGGCCTTCAACTGATGCGCTCTAGATGTATCCATCACCTCCACGAGATGCCTTGCGTGCTCTTCCTCATTCTTAGAGAAGATCAGAATATCATCTATGAAGACCACGACAAACTTGTTCAAGAACTCCCTGAACACCCTACTCATCAAGTCCACGAAGTAGGCGGGTGCATTAGTCAAACCGAATGGTATGACCAGCCATTCTAAGAATCCATCTGGAGTTCTGAAGGCAGTCTTGTCTATACTATCTTCAGCTACTCTGAGCTGATGAAATCCAGTAGCAAGATCAAGAGAAAACAGATGTTCCTACAAGCTGATCAAACAAATCATCGATCCTTGGCAATGGTTGTCTATTCTCCTTGTTTAACTCATGATAATCAACACAAAGTCGAAGAGAACCAACTGCCTTGGTAGTAAATACTACAGGCGCTCCCCATTCGGATATACTTCGTCTAATGAAGTTCTTCTCAAGCAACTCCTTGACTTGTTTTCTTAACTCTCATCTTGCGGGGCCATGTGCCTAACCGGCCACGAAACTATCTTGGCGTTATCAACCAGATAAATGCGGAAATCTATCTCTCATTTAGGGGTAACCCCCCCTTCACTTCACCCAAGATATCAGGATATTCTCGGACCACCCTCACCGATTACAAACTATCGATAGACAAGTTGAGGGATTCAAGATAACACAACATGACGGGACTCGTAGGGTTACTAGAAATTTTTAGGGTATTACCGAGGCGAGTCATGAGCCTCACAACCCTATGCTCAAAAATCAAGGATGGCTCCAAAACTGGACAACCCATCCGTGCCCAAAAATCAACCCATACCCCATGAAACCGAGAATATAAGCATCACACGAGAACTCTACACTAAAGATAGAGATTTTCAAATCCACGTAGATAATAGACAAATGGGCGGAACCCCCAATTGGATTTGAAACACACACGGGATCATTAACTAGACTAGTACTTAGGTGCAAACTATCAACAAGATCAGACGAGATAAAGCTATGCGATGCACCAGATTCAAACAAGGTACGAACTGAAAAATCATAAATATATACAAGGCTTTCAACAGAAATACTACCTCGATCGGGAACTGGAGCGGCATTGAGAGCATGAACTTGCCCTCCCGAAGGTCCAGCACGTTGAGTCTGACCCTGGCCTTGCCCTTGCTTCTTCGGGCAATCTTTGCTGAAATGTCCAGTCTCACCGCAGAAAAAGCATTCGCCACTCTTCCATTTTCCTCTTCTTACAATCCTTAATAAGATGCCCAATTGAACCGCAATAATGACACTTCCCCTTGTTGTTCTTGCCCTTATTGTTGTTCCCCTTATTGCCTTGACTCTTGTTCTTGTTCTTGTTCTGATTGCCTTGACTGCTCTGACCACTTGGATTACCCTGATTTCCTTTCCACTGGGAATCAGTCTTCTTGGCTTGAGTATCATTCATCTTGATCTCCTTCTTGTCACTCCTATTCTCTTCATTGAGTAGGGCCATATTCACCAAACTCTCAAAAGTTGCCCCCAAGGGTATATGAGTCATGGCTAAACCATGTAATGGCTCGTTTAATCCTAGAGCAAAGTATAGGGCCTTCTTCGGAGCTGTGTTAACCAAGTCTAAACCGACCCGAGCCAGTTGATTAAACTTATCGATGTATTCCCTAATAGTCATGTCCCCTTGCTTCAGTGATAGGAACCTTAGTCCAAACTTTCCCCGAAAGTCATCCCAAGTCTCAATTGGCCTAGTAGCGGTGGTGACCACCCACCAACGTGCAGCTTCTTCCTTTAGCAACCACACTGCTAATAAAACCTTCCTACGGTCATCTATATCAAAGAAGGAAAAAAGATCTTCGGTTTCTTTCAACCAATTCCTTGCCTCAACATAAGTCTCGGTTCCAATGAAATTCTTGCAACCCATCGCCTTAAAGTCTTGGCAAATCTTTGCGAAGCCAACTTGAGGATGCTGAGGGGGAGGAGGAAGAGGAACCTCAGCGACAGGAGGAGGAGGAACATTAACTACCGGAGGAGGAGGAGGAACTTCTACGGGGCCGGCTTCGGTCGCCCTAGCCTCCAAAAGTCTCCTATACCAAACAGGTACGTGTACTCCCTCCGGAATGGCAAAGTTATTGGCCATACTGAAAACGAAGAAAAAGATAGATTCAGAATGGAGAAAGACGAAGGAATTTTGCTAATGGCTTCTTTGGGGAATAGCCTTTAAAATAAACTAGACTTTTCTTTGGAAAATACTTTATACTTGGTTTTGAAAATAGTTTTTCAAAAGTTTTAAAAAAAACCTTTTTGTTCCCTTCTCGTAAACCATATGCTCTGATACCAAATGTAACACCCCACCTCCGCCAGGGTGTCTCTTGCAAGCACTCTGACTTTGGAGGGGCGTTTGAATCAGGTAAACATACATAATGATATATCAAGGCAGAACAAGAACATATGTATATATGTAAACAGAGTAAATAAGATAAGTAAAACAACGGAAGATTTCAAACTATTTCAAAACAAGTCTGGTACAACATAATGTTAACTTTCCAAATACACAAGTCTAGATAAAACAACATTACTGAAAAACTGAAATACATAAGTTCTATCCCCAAAATAAGTGATAATCATAGCTAGCTTCATGTCAAGACCGTACATGAGCTAAAATCCCACAAGCAAGCGATCAGAAATCCAAGCTAAGCTCCAATATTCCCACCCTGAGAACCTGGGGGGGGGGGAACGGAAGAAAAGAGGCGAAAGAAAACAGGTCAGTCAAAAAGACTGAGTAAGCCCTACTACAATCAATGTAAACTGATAAAGTTAACTGGCATGAGAAGCAGGGATGAACATAAGGATAACAACATACTAGCATGATGATTAACTAACAAGGTAGATAAAGGTGTCATCGCATAATCAGGTTTAAGGTTTTGCACCACAGGTGTACTAGCAAACTAACATGACTTGAATATACAAGTATTGATCCCTTGGCCCAAGCTTTGGCCCAATAACATGAAATGACCCTAATACAAGGTCTAACCAAACGGTCTAGTCGATCGGCTCCCTATAAGCCTAACTCGTTACGTGTTGGTGTCCATACGGCCCAAACATAATTGTAGTCAGACTGTGCCGGGTCCCTCGTCGGGTGTATCAAGCCCTAGGGTGGCAACCCCTGGACACCATAAACATGCGTGCACAGTCTCGATCTACTGGTACCCGTGCATGTTTTCCCCGGCTTCGGACTATGTGCACGACCATAAGTCCGCCCGGAACTACACCGGCGTACCACTCTGCCGTCGTTTTTGGTCACTTACCTCCAGTTCAGTAATCGTGCCCCGCACCCTAGCCTAGTCCCTAGGGCCATAATGATGCAAACTTGGGATTACTGCCGGAGTGGACCCCCATTGCTAGGATTTTTCTAGTGGGTTAAGTACGGTTTAACCCTCTTACTAATCATGGATTAACTTGGTTAAGTGTAACGATGAGTTCACGACTTAACCCTGATTAATCTACCCAGCCCAAATTGGTTAAGTATTAAGTGGACCATGACTTAACCCTAATCACGAGGCATTAATTAATTTAATGCGCCTTAACCTCTCACATTAGACCTTGTTGTGGTTACTAGTTAAGCCGGGCGGGTCCGTGTAGCTTTACACCACAACTTGGTCTAACCTCGGGTTCAAGGTACAACATGGCCAACTTCTCACATTGGGTCCTATTGTTTGTAGCAACTAGTTAAGCCGGTCGGTTCCGGGTAGGTTTACGCTACAAACTCAACCCAACCTAGAGTTGGTCACACTTATCTTTTCTAAGTGTCATGTCCATCATGTTTCCAAAACATGTTACAAATTTTCAAGCAATTGGGTAGACCTAACTTAATAGGTAAATTCCCAATGGGTAGACCTAACTTAATAGGTAAATTCCCAATCTTATGTTTTTATGTCTTTTAAGTTTACCCAACCACAAACGCAATCCCATCGCTTACATATCGCAATAGCGCATAAAGGATAGAAAGAGGGAACTTGGCATAATCATGACATAAAGGTGTTGAAGCCACAAGTTCAACATGGTGGCATATGAAATGTACATGTGTTCATATACTTGCATATTACATTTTTAGGCCTCAAAAGCATGCATAAAACCAAACTTAGCATATTGGTGATACATGGTGATAAATGACATGTAAAAATGGTCATAAGTTCGCATTTAGCCTCACATGCAAGTTATCATAAGGGATATGATAACTTATATGTTGCCAAAATGCAACCTTTAGCATAAAGCTTGAAGCTTTAAGCTCATAAACCCAAGATAAGCTTGCATAACATGATAACATGAACAAAAGGATCAACCCAAACTTGCATAACATAACTTGCATATCATATGACAAACTTGCATATCAAACTTGCATAACATAACTTGCATATCATATGACAAACTTGCATATCAAACTTGCATAACATAACTTGCATATCAAACTTGCATAACGTAACTTGCATATCAAACTTGCATAACATAACTTGATGAACTTGCATAACACATCATTGTAAACTTGCATATCACATCATAGTAAACTTGCATAACACATCATAGTAAACTTGCATATCATGGAAAACTTGCATATCATACATTTAACTTTAGAGTTTAAGTATGAAAGTAGAATAGGGCTTACAATGCTTATGAAGACACAAAAATATGACAAAGCCCTTATGCAACCAATTAAACCCAAAATGCAAGCTTCAATAGAAAAAACCTTAAGCCAAAATGATCAAAACCCTTGCTTTATGATGCAAATATAGAAAACTTGACTTGAATGCAAGCTAATGATGCTCATACAAGCTTGAAAACACTTGTATGCATGGAAAATCTCATGGTAATTTATTTAGGAATTTTATGAAGAGAGTGGAGGCCATGAGAGGATTGATTTTGCCATAGTTTAGTTACTTGAATGAATAATGATGATTTAGGGTTAGGTTAGGGCCTTATTTATAGAGATTAGGACTAGTTTCAATCTTAGGATTAAACCCTAGTTCCAATCTCAGCCCTTAAAACCGAATCTGGCCCCCAAACTCAACACAAACCCAAAATGGTGCACCAGGCAGAACTGCCCGGCTGGACCAAGTCGACAGCCAAGTCGACAGCCAAGTCGACAGGGCTGTCGACTTGGGTCCAACCAAGTCGACTCCCAAGTCGACAGGGCTGTCGACTTGGGTGCTCTGGCGGGAATTTTCCCGCCTGGCCCAAACTGGCCCAAATTTCCAAATTCAAACTTGAATTTGAAATCTGTTTTTACTTTGAAATTTTCTGAAAACTTCGTTGGGCCTTAATCCGGTCATACGGACTCCGATTTTCGAAAACTCGGACTCTATTTCGCGTATTTTTCCGAGATGAACGCAATGGCATAGCCCGTTTCCCTTGATTCAGATTTTAGAATTAAATTCTACCTCGATTTATGTTATAACAGGTTATTGAAAATACGGGTTGTTACAATAAAACTCTTCAACAGAACTCCACCTTCAATCAAAATCTCACAACGAGATACACCAAAAAATGAATATTTACCAAATGGGTTCCAGCAAAGCCACCCCCCATCACACAATTGTTAACGAGCTCAGACTTCGTCCCCGCCCGCCAACAAACTGTTGCAAATATTCAAAATAAAAAAGAAGGCAGACACCAACGTAATCTCAACACCACCAATTAGGCAAAAAATAATTCTCTCAATCACTAATTCAAATACAGAGCCAAAATACAAATCTCTGTACTCACAAAAAATCTCTCTCATGCCACTTAATCAAAACCATTACAAGCTTCACCCACCGCCTGCAAAAGATGCATCTACCACCATGAGCTGCACCACGCATAAACCATCGGTCTAAAAGTGCTTGCAATACACATCGACACCCGTCTAACACTTGACCTGAGCTCCTTCCTCGATCACCCTGGATCCCTCGAGCATCATCAACGTGAAGACCCCTGTCTAAACCACAATGATCTTTGTCTTGACACCCGTCTATCACTTGACCTGAGCTTCTTTCCAGATCATCTTAGATTCCTCGAGCATCATCAGCATGAAGACCCCTGTCAGAAACATGATCAAAACTTCCCAAATCCAATAGTCTCTTCAACACAGTAAACTCCATATCACGTCAAAGTTCCCAAATTGGAATGCTCTTCACTCTCAACATAATCTCCTCCACCAAAGTCTCCTTTTCTCCAAAATAGTAATAGCATAATCACCACTGAATCCACCAACCTTTGTAGAAATAATTGATGCACAATTTAAAACAAATCGCCTCGCTCCGATATCAATCTGTTATGCAAAAATTGAGCATATGCGGAAGCGCAATAAATAGGATCTAGATTTGCCAATTGAACACCAATCTAATCTGATAGCAATTATTATATTACATCAACAAAATAGTAAATAACTATAGCAGAGAAACAAAGAGACACAATATTTATACAGGTTCCACTATCCTCGAGATAGTGTACGTCCAGTCCAACAGAGAGAGATTTTATTCCACATGAGAGAATTATAAGAGATTACAAAATAAGAGTTTACATATCCAAATCTCAATCAGGTTTAACAACAAGAGACACCATTGAGAATCACTGGCTCCAAGCCAGGATGGGTTTACACTAAAGTCTACCCCTCAATATATAGCTAATGCAAGTCTATGTGAGTCATCAATTAAATTACCAACATATGGTAATAATATAATGGAAGTAAATTACCATAACAACAAATGTGCAAGTATAGGAAGTAAATCAATCTGTTTCTCTAGCATAGATGGAAGAAATTAATCTCTTCATTTATTTCTCTGCCATCTCATCAAATGCAATCAATGCATTCTCATTATAACAATATTTACTTTTCATTCTTTGCAAATTTGTTCCAATTAATTTTTTTGATTTTGTATCACCAAATTTAACAATTTTAATACTTGAACACTATGGATCATTCAACCACATCATCTAGCCCTGTACATGTTATGTGCCATTATTTAATTTGCTAAGTAGCATATTTTATTTACTAATAAAGTATCGTAACTTTTTATATAAGTCAAAATTAAGCAGGTGAATTTTATTTTCGTTTGTGCATGATAGAATAATGTACGATCCATTATTTGTGTTGCTAATGTTATTGTTTTTCTGTTTATGCTTTAGTTACCATCCAGGTTGTTTCCTTCTATGGGGTATACAGATTTATTGGCTTTAATCCTTCCATAGAAGCATTGCTACTATAGAAGTACTGGCATGTACATAGTTCGTTTCAGTTGACTGGTGTCTTTTGCTACAATTCTTTTTTTCTGCAATATGTGTATAATTTATTAGACTTGCCACTTATCTACAAAAATAGCAATAGAAACTGGCATTTTAAGCTTCACGTGTTCCATGGTTGATTTTGCATTGAGTATAAATAATTAAATAGTGTACTAAACAAAAGACAGTGTGTTATATTTGTACTATCAAATTTTGGGTTAACTCACTGTCAGATTTACTTTTAGTCGTCCCTCTTCTTCTTCTTTTCTCTTTTTTTCTTTCTCTTTTTTACTTCTTTGTTGCCTTCCCAGTCTTTCATGCTATTGAATTTCGATCAAATCAAACCAACAAGTTATACAAATAGTTTGTACCAACGTTAATATGTACGACGGTAATATATGAGTTTTTAGTGTAATGTAAAGGACACAAAGCTAAATGCTAAAGGCTACCGCATCCAATCAACTGTAGTTAATGTTTATTTCTGTTTGGCGGTTAGTGGCCGAACGCCGTACTCATAGCATAAAGTGCCATGACCGCAACACAGCGCTATATTTAACAAATTTAAAATTTAAGTCTGGACTTTCAATATTTATGTGCTTGCCACACAAAAAAGCATATAAAATTTAAAGGAGAAATGCGTACGTTAGACAAGTTGTTGCTCGCTAGACAAATTGTTGCTCGCTATGCCAAATAATACATATATTTTACATAACAAACTAATGTATGCAATATGCAACAATAATTTGTATGTCACCTGGTTACTGTATTTTATCAAACACTTTATACCAACAAAACTATATTTCTTTATTCTTCAAACTTTTATACACGACATACTCTATGTCGACTAATTTCACATTCCTAAAACATATATTTTCACAAATATTTATAAAATAAAATTTGCGTTTATGCCATCAGCACAGACTTTGTACTATCGATACATTAAATTCCTTCTGTTAGTCATAAAAGAAAAAATTGGCTGAGTCTCTGAATTGACAAAGAAAGGTTCAACTCTTTTGTATGCGTACTCAGAGGTTGGTGATAGCTTTTGGTTTGTTAATACGAAGGTGGGTACAACTCTTTAGATAATGAACAATTTGAAGGTATGTGCAGATTGCTACACAGTAGCCAAATGTATATCCAATATTGTGAAGAGGGAAAATGTAGCCGTGAGGACGCAAATAGATCTCATGTTATTAAAAATGGATTAATTGTTGTTACTAAAATATTATGTATCTTTCATATGTAAGGGAAAATGATTTGTTGAAATGTTGCATAATTTATAAATTTATGCTACTTATTTTATTCTCTATATACCTAGCTAAATATACATGTATAAGCCGTGCTTTTTATTGGCAAACTGATGTATTTAGGAGGTTTTCCTGTTTGTTAAATTAAAAGCCAAAAAATATTTATTTGAGATCAAAAAATGAAGAAGCTAATTTGACGACAATACAAATTAACACTTGAGCTGTACCAACAATAACCAAGAGAAAGGAAAAAACATGTTAGAAAACAAGTATAGGTTCGAAATTTATATGTGTATCTATGAAGATCGCCCATATATGTTTGTATATTCTTACAAAGAAAATTTAACTTACCTATCCGATATGGTAATTAGGGTATAAATATTGTCTTTTGGTATAAATTTATGGTGATTTTTCAAATTGCACAACTATAAAGCCGAAGAATTTATTAATGTGTATCTTCATCTGCATGATTATTACTGGCAACATTTCCTTTGTGATGCAATGTAGATTTCTGTGGTACTATATAATATACGTTGAAGCCTTTTCTATTTTACATGACATGACATCTTTTGTGATCACTGCTTATATATATGGTTGCTTAGACTCATAATGGTTACTGACTTTATGACACTAAACATATGTAAAATACACAATAGTTTAGAAACAACAATTCATGTTCGAAGTGCGTGCCTTACTCACACGCGAAGCGCTTGCGCCACTATCATGCGCAAAACACGTGTCATTATCACGTGCGAAACACGTGCCATTATCACGTGCAAAGGGTGTGCCGTTACGCTCATGTATAATAAAATCCCTTTGCCTTAACTGAAAAGACAAAGAGGGGTTTGAATTTAAACAAACCAAAGACATTAAGTGACTGTCAATCGTCCAAGCAAGCTGAGAAATCAACTCCGTCATTAGTTGTCAATTGCTGTTAACTCTGTTAGCCACGTTCACATATCTTCCAACCCATGAAATTAACTCAGTTGTTACTTCTCAAATGGTGGTGTAAATTTTATTAAAGTTTCTCCCCATGATCAGTAATCATAATTTGATTCCTTCCTTCCCACGAGATTATTGTATATTTTTTTTTATCCCACCAACTCATTCCCACTCTATGAAATTAATCAGTTACATTTTTTTTTTTTTTTTTTTTTTTTTTAATTTGGGAAAAAGTCGAACAGTTGCCGGTAAGCAAAGGCTTTCTGGACCTATGCGGGAAGAAAGTAGAAGCAGATACAGATAAAATAAAATGGTAATGTAATTTATGTTGGATTTAGATTCTTTCTACCTTGCGCAATCATTTACCCATTTGAAGCCGACTGATTTAGCATTTTCGATTAAGAAAAGTTGCTTATTCATGAAAAAGTCGATGGCAGAGCTTGGTTTTAACAGATCGACATTTTATGTTACACAAACTTCAAATTGTTTACGGTTTAGTTGAATAAATTCTATTGATATGTTCGGTAATTTTAGTTTTATTACCTGTTATTAAGTGTGAGTTGGTATCGTTTAATTCATTGGAAATTATGGAATTGGAATATGTTGATTTTTTTGGGTTCCAGTTACAAAAACCATTTTTCTCTCATCATCAAACCTTCCATCAGTTGCTAGATTGACTTAGGATTTAGGAGGTAAGTCTTTAACTTCTCTCATATTTATTACATTTTTACTCTTTGCAGATACAAATCATTTTCAGATACATTTTTCACATACATCACTCTTGATCCATGCGCATGAACTCATAGTTGCTTCGAATATTTGGGTTCTTTGTGTTCACTTTCACAGCTCATTCTCCTATAGCTTTTATCTCAAATTCTCTTTTCATGTGTCAATAGTTTTTTCCATCACATTCTTCAACCATTTAAATACTCTATATATTAACAAACAAAAATCAATCCAAAATTATAGATTTACTATTATATTTGATTATCTGTGATTTTATCCGATAATGCCATTTCAGCAAATATTAATTATGTTGCATAGAACAAACTATTAAATACTATTAACCACTCTGTTTTGATGTTATTCAAAACCATTTACTCTGACCTCCACTCTACCTTCTTAGGTTTATATTATGATCATGGGGAGAAATTTATTGTGGGTATGTGAAATTGTAGATTTACTGTTATATTTGATTATCTGTGATTTTATACAATAATGCCATTTCAACAACATTTAATTATGTTGCATAGAACTAACTATTAAATACTGTTAACCACTCTGTTTTGATGTTATTCAAAACCATTTACTTTGACCTCTACTCTACCTTTTCAGGTTTATATTATGATCTAGGTATTCATGTATAATATGCTGACCGACATAGTGAGTTTGTTTACACACTGTTTGGTTTTCACTACTAACTATTGAATACTGATAACCAGTTTTGATGCTATTCAAAACCATTTACTCCAACTTCCACTCTACCTTTTCAGGTTTATATTATGATTCAGGTATTCATGGACAATATATTGACCTTCATAGTGAGTTTGTATGCTCACTGTTCTTGGTTTTCATGAGTTTCAATGAAGATAGTGGTTAAAAACTTATAGTTGTTTTAATTGTGAACATTAATAGTGTAATTACTGGCTCAAGTTCATATATTGCTTTTTGTTATTTTAATTTTTATATTTTTAGTTCAGCTTTTAAATAACCTTAGATGCGGTTGTTGTCAAAAGTAGTTGATCTTCATAGTATAAAAAAAGAAGTGCAACAACAATGTTATGTTGATTCATGAAGTAAACACAAAATATTGTCAACAAAGATGTATGATTGCCTATTTAAGTGCGATAAAATAAGTATGTTAAGTAACTGTTCAATGAGAATCAACAGTTGCATCAACGCTACATAAAATGGCAACGTAATCACCAAATTTAAGAATTGTGGCTTAAACATATACATGTAACCATTTTCGCTATAATTATAGATGTTTTCTGTTATGATACCTTGGAGAAATTATACCCATGTATTTTCTAAATTACAAAAATAATGTTAACCAATGAATCTTTGTTTCAAAAATAGAATTAACTATTTATGACTTCTTGGTTTGTTGAAGCTCTTTTAGAAAATATTATATTGTTTAAGTTACCTTCTTATATATACCTTTTTTAAATATATAGAGTAATACATTTATATAGTACTAAAGCCTACTTCTTTTATGAATGAATAAACAACATGTGAGAATTACATTAAAATACTGTTCATATATACAAATTATCTCTTCATATTAGAAGATATCATATAATCTAGAAATGTTTTCATTAAATCATATTTGACAAATAAATGACATTGCTAGCTACATATATTTGACTAAATAGTAATGATATCTATTATATTATATGAAATCACAATCTTTCACTGAAAACCTTTCAAATCCAAATTCCCTAAAAAAATCACAGCCCGACGTGTGTTCAGCTACTCCATCCTCGCCCTTCAGTGCGATAACTGTCCTTATCTCTTCAGTGACCGCTTACACCCTTAAAAATGAATTCTCACATCCCTGCTCCCCCAAACCACCATATCTAACGGCATCTCCTTTTCCATCTTCCTTCCCTTCTCTACCCGGATAATAGCCACATCTGACTTTTGCTGATTCCAACCAATATCCTCCCGTGTATGCTCTAAATTCAAATTTTGTTCGGCTAGGTCCGATTTCCATGCGTATTTACGAACTCCGCATCTTCTTTTGTTAAAGGCTCGCGGCTTGCCGAGGTCACAACTAATAAGTTGGAAATTTCATGCTGCTCTGAAATATATATATATATATATATATATATATATATATATATATATATATATATATATATATATATATATTTTAGCCGAATGGCTTGAACTGAGCTGGAAGCGTTGACCCCCCAAGTGGCTAAACATAAGCGAACTGAATGGTGCTGGAGCGTGTTATAAAAGGCTGACTTACAAAGGATAAGATTAAAGATCAGGCGGGAAGCGCTATCAGAAATAACTACAGGATAAAATGCAAGATACATAAATGCCTCATCAAGGAAGAATATGCCAGATGGAGGTGGTGAATTGATTGTACATGTTAACCTGATCGCAGTGGAAGAAACTATACTCACTCTGCCGCCATATTTGCGTTTGTTAACACATGTTTGACCACATGCTTAGACGAGTCTACGATTCCTGCCTAATGTTTCTAAATTTTATACTTAGCATATATTTTACTTAGTGAGAAAGTTCTACACAGTTAAGAGGAGAAATAAGATCAATGCAATAAATGAGGTAGCAGATGCACCCTAGATATGTTCAAACGCTTTTTGATTTTTATAGTTTAAATCCTTTTCATTTTCTTTACACTGTTAAATTTTCAAAAAGATAAAATTAGAATGCTTTTTTGTCGTCAAATAGGTGAAGTAGGCAGGATAAAGAGTATTTCTTTCGTGACAATTGTACATCGAATGCAACTCCATTATTAGAAGGGAACATATTTATCTAAATAGAAACATATTGTTTGATAAATTATGATTCCATAACTACTACTAATATTTGTAGTTATGTTTTTTATAATGCATCCGAAGATCACCGCTCTTTGAATGGTGAAAAACAATTATTCTTGAACAACTTACTTATGGTACCTCAAATAAAGGAAAATTTACTAAGTGTTTTAAAATTTGCAAGTGAAAACAATGTCGATTTTATATTTTATCCTAAACACTACCTCGTTAAAGACATGCAAACTAATGAGGTACTCTTGTAAGTTGAAGAGTGAAATGATCTCTACAGATTTAATTTTGTGAGATTGCAAGACACTAAAGCCAAAGAATCTGAAAATAATCAAAGAAATTCTAGGAATAAAGATACATGTAGTAATGTTTATGAATTACTATATAACAAGATTGTAGAAATATGACACTACAAATTGGGACATCCCAATATAAACATTGTAAAACAAGTTCTGAATAATAATAATATAAAAGTAAGTAGTATCGATTTACTTTACGAGTGTACATTCTATCAAATGGGGAAGAGTCACAAAACTTGTCTTTAATGACTTAACAACCAAATATAACCACCCACTTGAACTGATTGCAGCAGACCTATGGGGTTAGCACCAATCAATTCTGATCAATTCTGACTTTGGATTTTCATATTATATATCTTTCATATATGCATACTCCAGATACAGAAACAATTCTAGAACAGGTAAAATAGTTATGTAATTTATATATTTAGTTGAAAGGCTCGCTGGCCATAAGCTGATAATGCTGCAATCAGATGGAGGAACAGAATATAAACCACTCTGTGAATATTTTCAAAAAAAGGGAATTATTCATAGAGTGACATGTCCCTATACATATGAACAAACGAATTAGCCGAGAGAAAACAAAGGCATATAGTAGAAACTGGGATTACACTATTAGCTCAAGCCCAATAACCACAAAAATTCTGGCCTGAAGCATTCAACACAGCAGTATATCTCATCAATAAATTACCAAGTAAAGTGTTGAATGGTTCAAGCCCCATAGAAAAATTATTTCAGGTGAAACCAGATTATTCAATGCTGAAAATATTTGGTTGTCTGTGTTTTCCTCATTTAAGACCAAATAATAAGCATAAGTTAGAATTTAGGTCTTCCCCATGTACATTTTTGGGATATGCAAGTAATCAAAAGGTTATAAATTTTTAACTAGGAATGTAAAAAGAGTAATATCCAGACAAGTGGTGTTCAATGAACAAGCATTCCCATTTGCTAGTAAAACAATCAAAACAACCGAAAAAGTGTACAACCCTCAATTTTCAATAACTAATATACCATTGTGTCAAGAAAATAGGGAAGAAGACCAGAGTATGTCACTTCATCAGCAAAGCATGCATGATCATAAAACATACCACATGCCTGAAGTAACACAACAGCCTTCAGATTTCAATGTTAATTCTACACTAAGAAATCAAAGTGCAGAATCAACATCTGAAAACCAGTCAAGAAATACTGAAGATCCAAGTGTAACTACAGTAAGCCAAAGACCAGTACACTAAATGACTACTAGATCAAAAAGTGGAACTTTCAAGCCTAAAATATACTTAATAAATCTGGAAACAAAAGAACCAAAAAATCTGCAGCAAGCAATGAGTAGTGAATTGGAAGTAAGCTATGGAAGAGGAGATCAATGCACTCATGAAAAAAACCTGGGAATTAATTGAAAAATCAAAAGACAAAAACATAGTACGCAACAGATGGACTTATAGAATCAAAAAGAATTTTGATGGAACAATACAAATGTACAAACCCAGACTTGTAGCAAAAGGGTACACACAAGAGCATGGATTGGATTTCAATGAAACATTTTCTCCAGCTGTAAAGCCAACTACAATAAGAGTTTTTCTAACATTATTACTACACAATAACTGGAAAATTAGACAATTGTATGTGAAAAATGCATTCTGTAACACCCCGAATTTTCTGAGAATATTAAAATTAACAAATTCAAGAACACTTAATTTTTAAAAGAAGAATTAAGTGAAATGGGTTACGCTATTATGTTCGTCTCAAAATTTTGGTTAAGATAGACATTTGGTTTGCATAAAACGGATACCTTATAAAGAAGTTATTAAGCCTTGAATTTGTATGCATATGAGATATATATATATATATATATATATATAAATTAAATAAATAAATATGCAAAAAAGTTCAAAACAGCGAATTGAAAGGGGGAATAACCGAACCGGCCCATTTTTGAGGTCGACCCGAGCCCCACTGGGTCGACTAAGGGTTGATTCAGGGTGTTTGGGTGTCAACCCGTGGGCCGATTCGCTCTAAGGCAGATGTGACATCTGATTGGTTCTGATGGTTCAGGGTTAATCTAATGGTCCTAAAACACTCTCTACAACTATATAAGGACTTTAAACCTAAAACCTAGTTCTATTATTCACTCTCATCTAAACCTAGCCGTCGTATCTTCCAACTCAAAGGCAAGATAGAAGCTAATTAAAAGTGACGAATCAAATCAAATCTAAATTAAAACAACGATTAGTCTACATCAAAGGCGAGCATTTCAACTTCAGAATACAGATTACAGAAATCAAGATTGTCTTTTGTTAGTAAGTTTAGTTATCTTTTAGATGTGAACAAATTTAAGACGTGATTTGTAATAAAATGAAAAATAGAATTGTACCAAGCTGTATGATAATGATGATGCTGATTCATGTCCATTTCCTGTGATAATTTTGTCATGTATGCCTTGGAATTGTTGTGGTTTATTGGACTTATCATATAGGAATTGATGATGAACCTATTATGATTTGGGGAATGAAACTATCATACCGCATATAAGTTTGATAATCTTTTCATGATATGTTACATGCAAGTTTTTAGGCTAAATAATGTTAGATCCATATGCCTACATGTTTAGATCTACAACTTTATGTGTTTAGATCCATGCTAATTAGATCCAAGTCAAGATCTATACATATGTTCATATGATTTAATACAAGTTACATGTTTTGTGTGTGTGTGTGTTCATATGCAAGTTACATGTTTTGTGTTAGATCCAGAACTAGATCTATATATATATATATATATATATATATATATATATATATATATATATATATATGCATGTTTATAAAGTGGATTCATGCAAGTTCATATGATCATTATTGTTAGATCAGTTCACATCTACGTGTTATAGTTAAACTTATACATGCTTTGGTAATGTACATGTCATGATTATGACATATGCTAGTTTATAAACCAAGTTATGTTTACATATGCCTAGATCTACGTATTAACATGTTTAGGCTTGTGATTATTTAGTCCAATTCATATGCAAGTTCATGAGACATGTTAGTTGAAATGAATGATGTTCTACGTCAACATTACATGACATATGTTTGGTTGAATTTATATTAGGCACGTTACCTTCTTTTACCTCTTGTTTATAAATTAGGCTAATTTGCGGACCTAATTACTTTATGTGATTGATGCGAACGTATAAACGGGGGAAATGTTGGGATGGACATTAAATTATAACATGTTAATGATGTAGGTGGGCCCATAACCATGTAAATGGTTAAGGACATGAAATGATATAATTTATATACCATTGGTTATGAACATAACTTAAGTTATGAACATAATTAAAATAATGTGACATGAAAACATTTACAGAAAATTTACATGTATACTTGACGTAAATGACAAATATGTAAATTTAGCAAAAGACGAATATGCCTAACCCGAGGTTAGACCGAGTTGTGGTGTAAAACTGCCCCGAACCGACCGGCACATCCAGTGACCATAACAATACCTGTCTAATGTGGGTGGCTAGTGCATTGAGCCCAAAAACGACCCTAGGTTAGACCGAATTGTGGTGTAAAACTACCCGGAACCGACCGGCACATCCAGTGACCACAACAATACCTATCTAATGTGAGTGGTTGGTGCTTTAATAAAGCTAAGTCAAGATTGGTAGGGTTAAGCCAATTAAGGAAACATTTAACCAATTCAACATGTTAACTAAACTGATGGGTGAGGTTAAATAAATTTAGAACACTTAACCGTTATAACATGTTAATTAGACAACTAGTGAGGTTAAGTAAATTTAGAATACTTAACCGTTATAACATGTTAATTAGACAAGTGGTGAGGTTAAGTAAATTTAGAACACTTAACCGTTATAGCATGTTAATTAGACAAGTGGTGTGGTTAAGTAAATTTAGAACACTTAACCAGTTTAACATGTTAACTAGACTAGAAGGTGGGGTTAAGTAAACTTAGAACACTTAGCCGTTATAACAAGATGAATGACTAAGGTTAAGTTAATAGGAAACACTTAACCATTATAGCATGATGATTTGTGGTAAGGTTAAGTAAAAATAAGAGGACAACACTTAACCAATATAACTTGATTTGTGGTAAGGTTAAGTAAAAACAAGAGGGCAACACTTAACCAATATAACTTGATTCGTGGTTGGGTTAAGTTAACAAAAGAAGGCAAAACTTAACCCAAGTAATATAACACGTAGGTGGGTTAAGTTAACTTAAATTGATTGATGACACTTAACCAATACAACAAGATGAATACGTGGGGTTAAGTTAACATGAAACACTTGACCAATATAACTTGATGAACAAACGGGGTTAAGTTAATACGAAACACTTAACCGATCCAGCATGATAAGTAAGGAGGGTCAAGTTCATAAGGAACACTTAACCAACATGACACGATGAATGGGTGGGTTAAGTTAACATGGGTGGACAACACTTAACCAATATGACATAATGTGCGGGAGGGTTAAGTACATATCGGGTTGGTGGGTAATATTAGTACATATAGGCCCACAAAACTTAACGTTAAATAAACATACTTGAATCGATGGGAGGGTAAAGTACATCTCATGTAGGTGGGTAATATTTGTACATATAGGCCCACAAACTTAACCGTTAAGTAAACATTCTAGAACCGGTGGGAGGGTTAAGTACATTTCGTGTAGGTGTGTAATATTTGTATATATAGGCCCATAAACTTAACCAATAAGGAAACCCTAGTAACGGGGACCCATTTCAGCAGTAACCCACATAGATGTATCACGGTGCCCTGAACTAGGCAGGGTGGGGCACGATTACTGGGCTGATTATAAGCGATCAAAGCAACGGCAGGAGGTACGTTAGTGTAGGTTCCAACGGTTTACGGGCGTGCACGTACTTCGAAGTGGAAAAAAGAAGGCACCGGATACCAATAGTTATACACTGTGCATCTTGAATCGTGTTGGGTCGCTATCATAAGGATTGATACACCTTATGGTGGGACCAGCACAGGGTATCTACACGAAAGAGCGAGCCGGTTGACACAGACACATGGGACATGAATACAAGTAGTGAGCCGATCGATAGCGTAGTAAGGGTACATGTTCATGGTAATTAGGTGATTGAGGTGGAATCCTCATGATAGATGTACACCTGAAGGCTACCACAATTACGGGGGTTGGGATCACGATTATCATTTTATACAGATTACTAGTTGGGACACTAGTTAGGTGGTGCAGAGATAAATATAGAAATCAGATTAACATAGTAGTAGCGAAGCAGAGAAAAAGTAGAAGCACATTCAGTTTACCTTGCACCTATCTTGTCTTTAGTTATCTTGTATTTATGGGTATTGTCCTATTTTCAGTTTATTCATATCATGATCCTTTATCTTGTTTGCATGCTGAAAGATCACTGGACTTACCAGACTTATGTCTGACCTAGTTTGTTTTTCGCCTCTTTTCTTCCGTTCCCCCTCAAGGTAGTATGGGAGGGAATAGCTCAGCCTAGCTTGGAACTCTTCTCTTTCCAAGCTTGAAGATTAGTTGGTGTATTACTTTGGACTCTCTCTCTTCCACTGCTATGGCTGGTTCATGCTTTATTTGGGGAATATCATCGTTATCTTTGTGCTTCTTTTACACTTGGAAGTTAAGAAATCAAGACATAAGTTCTATGTATTACTTTTAAGTATGATTTGAGAATTTTTTTGTAAAAGCTTGACTGAATCACATTGTTAATATAATGACTTTATTTTCAGCTGTTTTATTTGTTTGTCTTGTAATTTATCTGTATTTTTTACCTAAAATGCTCCACCGAAGTTAAGGCATTCCCTTTGTGAGTGACCTTAACGGAGGTGGGGTGTTACACATTCCTCAATGGAGTATTAGAAAAAGAAGTATACATGAAACAACCTATGGGATTCGGTAAAGGCAATGACAACAAAGTGTGCAAGATCAATAAACCTATTTATGGGTTAAAACAAGCACCTAGGATTTGGTTCAATAAAATTAAATCAGTATTAACTGAATTAAGTTTTCAACCAACCAAATCTTATAACTCACTCTTCATCAAAATTTCTAATAAAGTTATTATTTACATATTAATTTATGTGGATGATTTTATTGTAACAGGTAACAACGAAGAGGAAATTAACAAACTTGTGACACAACTTGACAGTCAATTTTCCATCAAGGATTTGGGTGGACTAAACCACTTTCTAGAAATAAATGCCAAAAGAAAATCAAGCTTAGAACTACATTTATGTCAGAGAGAATACATAACAGATATACTCAGCAAATCAGGAATGGATAATGCCAATGCATTACCCACACCAATGATAAGCAATCTAAATCTAACAAAGCATCAAGGTCAAGTAATATCAAATGACAAATAGTACAGAAGTGTGGTGGGAGCATAGCAATATGTCACAATTACGAGACCAAGCATAGCATTCAGTGTAAACAAAGTGAGTCAATTCATGCAACAACCATCAACAGAACATTGGAAAGAAGTTAAGAGGATACTAAGATACTTAAAAGGAAAATGGATTATGGACTAAATATGAAAGATGGCAACTATTTAAACATCCCAGGATTTGCAGATGCAAATTAGGCAACTGATCTGAATGATAGAAAATCTACTATATGGTATTGTATCTACATGGGTGGCAATCCAAATTCATGGTGTGCTAAAAAAAACAACTTCATCTCGATCTAGCACAGAAGCAGAGTTCAGAAGTGTGGCAAGCACAACATCAGAAGTAATTTGGATAGAATCATTGTTCAACGAACTAAAAATTAAAACTAGCAGGAAACAAATAACATGGTGTGATAATTTAAGCGTGGTATCACGTACAACAAACCCAATACTTCACTCACGAACAAAACACATGTGGAATTGGATCTATACTTTGTTCGTAAGAGAGTAATCAACAAAAAACTTGAAGTAAATCATATACCTTCCTATTTTCAAAAGGAAGACATTTTTACAAAACCCTTATAAGCTATCAATTTTATCAAACTACGAAAAGAACTACAAATTGAAGTATAGCAGAGTCTGGAGAAGGAAGTATGTGATGACCGCATTTCCACCTACTTCAAACAGACCAAAAACAAAACCCACGTCGATTCAAGGTAAGCAAAAGTACGTTTTGTTAGGGTTTATCAGAGCAAACATAGCGGAATACAAAGCTCACAGCGGAACATATAAAATATAAATCAGAACATATTATTGCAGCGGAAACATTTTCGAATACAAATCTGATTTTACATACCAGCACTCCATAAAAACTTAACATAATATACCAATAATAGAGTATGTCCGGCCTTCATATGAAACTCCAGCTCTCTCTGGAACTCCAAGTCTTCAAGCTTGAACCCGGTCTCGAAAACTGAAAAACAAACTAATAGACTGCCCGTGTGGAAATTGTAGGCACCCGCAGTTTGCAAGGGAAAAACAAACTATGATTCAGTCATGGGACTGGTGTGAGTAAACTTTATTAACTAATCTTATACTTAGCCTTATTTTGAATAAATTATCTCGGGACCACGGCACATGTCGCGAAACGGGTTTCCTCCTAAGGATATGTACATAACCATAGCAGCCAGAACCAATTTATAGCAACCATAAACCAGATTTTGAAAACATGACTTTAGAAAAACGAATGATTATAAGTCCCAGGTCCCATCACACAATGAAAGAGCATACTAGAGGATAAGGGTTTTGATTTCCTTATAATTGCAAAATATTCTTGATATAGTTCAAAAAAAAACATTTGATATTATAATAATGTCTAGGGTGTGGAAAAATCCTTTCGAAATATAAATTTATAAATCTTAGCTCGCATAGTGCCACATCCCACTATGTTAGTTACATATGTATACAACTAAAAATCGTAAAGAGATTTCGTATTGGAAGTTGGATTTCCATTAATGAGCCTGGGCTATGGATCTTCCCAATCCGATTCGGAACCCCCAACTAGGTTCCAGGATCCCATCTGGCTCCTTTACAGCGGCAGGGTCGGTCCACCATACTTCGTGGATTAAAGTAACTGCCTGAACATAACGTCCCTCGGTCTGTGCATAGACTGTCATTTGGGTATATTGACCTAGTCTGAGGCGCCTCATCCAACAAACCACATAAGTAAATGCCTGGGCTCCATACCATGGCATTTCTTTTTGCTAGATGGAACGTTAAGTCCCTACCTTTGCGGTCTATAATCCTATTTTGGGCTCATTCTGGGTTGTGAGGTTCGCAAGGTCACGTCATACACAAAGCTATGCATTTAAGCCATGCTTTGATCTTAAACCACAAAGCCCTGCTTTTCAACAAAAGCCTTGATCCTTTGCACTTATCATGCCACACTATCATTCTTTAAAACACAAAATGCTATTCATAAACATACAACCTTTGAGCTTGTACGTCTCAAAGAAGGGTGTTAAGTAAGAGAATAAATTCTCTGCCACCAAACATAAGTATGTTTATTAAATGTCAGTCCGTATTTTATAATATACCGCATCAGACACGATATCCATCAATAAGTCCATTCCGGGAATAGGAACGAAACCGAAAGCACTTGATTCTGCGTCCCCGTTCGGGAGTGCAAGTCCTTGCAATCCGATACGCTTCAAGTACGGTCAGATAATGTCGCCACTTTAACCTCTTGAGGAGTGACCCGGAGGTAACGACAAGCTATCAATCCAATGTGAAGAATACCGGTCTTCCACCATCATCGTCGTCGTCCTGATATCAGCATCACGTCGTATAATTATTCGGAATAGGTAGAAACCCAGTCTTTCCAAATAAGTAGCGCATCTTTTTAAACCAATAGGTATATAGGATCTTATGAACCTTATTCCAATCTAGAATATTCCTTTATTCAAATATTCATTAAATTGGGAATTATTCCCACAAATATTATCAAAGATTTAATTCATTTAAACCTCTTGTTTAAATCTTTCTTTGGAAACCATTGCAATGGATTTCACAATATCTTATCACAATCTAAACCAAATTAAGGTTTATTATCTAGTCGGGATTAACGAACCTTACTAAAGTAATCATTCATTTTATTATTCCAATCCCAATCAATTTATCCTATGGAGCAAAATTGGTAGTACTCCATATCTAGTACGCATTGTGTTACCGGTAAATTCAATTACCATTCAATGTTTTAAATCGAATTAAAGATTTAACTATCGCATGGAGTAAAACAGGTTGCACCCCATTCTTGAATATTTCTAGAATATGGTAAATTTAATTACCCTATTCTCATTTCAATATAATTAAAGATTCATTATAACTCCACTTAGTTTTAACCTCAAAAATCATTACTCAATGATTATTCAATCTTAGGAAACTAATCCTATTTTAGCTGGGTTAAGGAACCATTTTCACTTGAAACATCGTTCACGATAAACCCAATAACCAAGAAAATGTAAACATCGTTCAATTACGATCAACCATTCAATCCAAATCAACCTCATGAATTTATTTAGAAATCATAAGCAACCATATACCACCAATATAATCACACCCAAATTTTCTAAGAGACATTTAATCAAACACCATATGTTCATCTCTTAAACTAACTAATTAAAACCCTTTATAAGGTGAGTTTTTCTCACCTACTTAAGAGACTACCCAAATTCTACCTTAAGGTCGAATCTTTAACGGTTTAATTTTCTTTACCACACCAAGTCACTTACTAATAACCCAAACATATTACCAAAATTAAATCAAGGCATGTATATTTATGATATTCCATAAAGGTGCAACTTCGTGAACCTAACATAAAGGTTTTCACTCCAAACTCCAAATAAATTGCCATTTTTACTTCATGGACCTATTTAGGAATTTTTAGCAATTATATACCATCAAATCAATCATGAATTCACCACCAAAACTCTAAGAAACATTTTAATAAACACCTTACATGCAATCATTAGATCAAGCAAAAAAAACCTTTAAAAGTTTAGTTTTTCTCATAATTAACCAATATATATATATATATATATATATATATATATATATTGATTCGACCAAATCTATATACCGACAATTAGCTACACGTAGATATCAGATCTATACTTAAATATAAACTAAAACCCTTTTAAATAAGAAGTTTTTCTTACCCCGTGAAGTCCAAGCTTTTGCCTAAGGGTCCTTTGCTCCTAATCTTGCCCTCCTTTCTCCTTTTCTTCCTTTTTCTTTGTCGTTTTTCCTTTCTTTTATAAATGATTTTCGGCCATGTCCATGAGCTTAAGGGAGAGGGAGGAAGATTAAAGAAGATGGAAGTGAGATTAAAGTGGAGAGGGAAGTCCTTTTATAGCTTAGAAAGTCACATGGATTGGTGACTTATCGCAAATTTAAGGGAAGAGAAATGAATGACTTATATTCATCCTTATCCAAAAATGTGCTTTCTCATGTTTTTTCTCATCGGCTTTCCGATCTCATTTCGAATTATCAAACGATAATGGTTTTCAAAAATTCTTCAACCATATTGTCTGGTTTCTAACATACTTCAATCCTATGTGTTCAAATAAAAAATCGGAGTTTTGGATTTCCAAATAATTTATTTTAATTTTGTTTTCCTAATAACTTTCTATATTCAATACGGGATTTTCCCAGACTTCATACATAGCTAACATTCTATGTTCTAAATTTTGAATCTTTTTTGAATTTAACATATCTAACGGATGCCATTTTTGACGTAACTTGGTTGATTACCTAATTTTATCATTTCGGATTTAATGAAACTGATTCCATCAAAATCGGAGTTCGTTAGCTACTACTTCCTTTGTAAACGCACTATTTTTAATCCAAAATTCATTCTTTTTGGACTATTTCAATTTTATTCCTGCCCAAATCCAAATTAATTCTGATCTTTATGAAATTTGGAAATTTTAGATTGGTTCCAAAATTTCGGGTCGTTACATTCTCCCCTACGTAGAATGATTTCGTCCTCGAAATCGAAATCGAAACTAATGGTCGTATACTTAACCGATACCTTGATTATTAACCATACAGATTTATTGGTTAACTCCACTATTCCACTTTATCTGTTTATTCATTGGGCATAGGACTGCATAATATACCTCTTTATAACTGCAAACACCCATAAATTTTTCTTTATACTTATCCATTCTGGAGTAGCTACGAATATACTTACATAGGTCCAACCTGTTTTCTTCTTCTATCTGCTCATAAATCCTTTTCTCTTATTTTTGACTCATTATCTTAGGTTTAATTCCAGATAGACCACAGTTATCTATACCCTACAACTTTCAATATATTACCAAAAAGTTTAATAATTTTTTTAGCAAATGCCTCGACTGTCCAAAATCATCGAGAATTTTTTTTTTTTAATTTAGTTAAATTAATTAGCACATCAAGCAATTAATTAGTGGGTTAATATGCATGGATATATAAATAATGGTGATGTGCAATTGAAATTAGTGGAAAAAACGGAAAAATTAATACGTTAACGATATATGTAATAGAAGAGAAAATAAAATAAAAACATTTAATTTAAATATCAGGAATTAAGTAAAACGGACATCACCATTGCATCCGCCTCGAGATTCTGGTTCAGATGGACACTTGGTTTGCGTAAATCGGACACCGTATGAAGAAGTTGTTAAGGTTCGAAGTTTGTATACGCACAAGAAATATATATATATATATATATATACACACACACACACACACACAAACAAACAAATTAAAATATAAAATAAAGAATAAAATAAGGATTGCATGTAATAAGTACATGCACTGAAAAAATAGAGAGAAAAATATAATGCATGCATTGAAAAAAAGAAAGGATTGGTTGCATGCAATGTAAATATGTTACATGCACTGATTTGCAAACGTAATACATTAACATTAAAAGAAAAATAAAAGAAAAAGATTCATGCAATGGTTTAATTTAAGTACTGTAACTAACATGAAAAAGAGAAATAAGGAGAGAACAATAATTATCATTGTTCTAAGACTTATTAACAAAAGACTTCATAGCTCAATTGGTTAAGACATTGGATTTGTAACATAGAGGTCAGGGGTTTGAACCTCGGCGACGACATAATTTTTATCTTTGTTTTAGAGAGGGCCAACTGAACGTGCAAATATATGTACGTATACAATTCAAAATTTGAAAGGATAAGAACGTACATATAAGGAAATAAAGAAAAATATATGTATATATATGAGAATATATATATATATATATATGCAAAAAAATATGTATATGAAAGATAAAATTTCAAGATAAGGCTACAGTCAATGAAATATGGCAAGAATCAAATAACAGTGCAACATCGTTTGAATTTTGAAAATAAAACGAAAGTTGTGCATGTATATATACGCATAAAATGGTCGTTAGAGGAATTGTATACATATAAGAATATTTCATGTTAATAAAACAGTTAATTAAATTCCAGAAATTCAAAAGTTCGAAATTCAAATTTCTGCTCCAAAACAGCTTGCGGGACCCAACGCTGACTCAGCACTGCGTGTACGATAAGATTTGGCTAGATTCGTCTGCGAACCTGAACTATTTTCTTAACTGGGTTCAATGCTGACTCAGCACTGCGTGTACGATATGATTTGGCTAGATTCATCTACGAACCTGGACTATTTTCTTAACTGGGTTCAATGCTGACTCAACGCTGCGTGTACGATAAGGCCTTGAGCACCTATATAAACACACCTAGACCTAACCCTAAATTCATTAATCAAAATAATGGCATCACTATGCTACTCAACTCTAATCTAACCTAGCCTCCATCAAATCAAATTAGAGTTTTTAAGACAACAATCAAAGTTAGAGCTTTCAAATTGGAGTTCACGAATTGGATAATAAGAATTGGATTCTACATCAAAGGATTAGCTATTCAAATTCAGAAAATCAGATCCTAGAATTCAAGATCCGTTCTTTAATCAGTGAGTGGAATTACAATAAACTTGTTGCATAATAGTATTATTATCGTTCGTCATTCCCCAGTTATAAATTCAATTCAAGATTCATGTTATAATAATTGTCCTTTTATTCTCCTTCCCTTTTTTATTTTTGGATCTAGGTTATCCCGAACCTAGACGAAATCTTATTATACATATGTACGATTGAAATATGGGAATATTGGGGCATAATTTATTTTATGCAATCAAGGAACATAATATGTAATTTGGGGATTGTGGCATAACAATTATTATTGCAAATATTGGGACAATTGGCGAATTGTATATTGGGATTATTCAATGAAATAAAGTTTGAATTCGGAATTTTGGAGCATATTTCAATAATGAATCTTTAGGTATGTTTTGAAACATGAATCTATGCTGAATAGTGCGCAACTATGAATTCCGATTTATAATGTTAACCTGAAATTGTGTAAATTTAATTGGAATTATTGAATATGGAATGGGATTGGGAAGAAGTGATTTATTTCAAATCTAATATTGCGGGATTGAGGTTTTAAACTATAAGTTTAAATTTTAGGTTTTGGGAAAAACGAATCTAAAGGTAAGAATCCTAAGTTGATAAAGGAACGGATAAAACTTAGCTTATGCGATTATGAGACCTCTTATGTGATTATGAAACTTAACTCATAACTTGAAATTGATGCTTAACGCTCTCATAAAAATTGTTAATTGGCTAAAGATGAAACATGACTAACTCGAGGTTAGAATGAGGTTGCGGTGTAATTCTGCCCGGAACCGCCCGACATATCAAGTGGCCGCAAACAATAGGGTCTAATGTGAGAAGTTAGTCATAACGTGCTTAAACCTGAGGTTAAATTGAGTTGTGGTGTAAGTCTGCCCGGAACCGCCCGGCACATCCAGCAACCGCAACAATAGGTCTAATGTAAGAGGTTGGTGCATTAATAATCAATTTATGCTAATGACACATGCTAGTATGGTAAGGTGAGGTTAACAACACTTAACCAATTTGACATGATGCGTGGGTGGGTTGAGTCAATATGAACTGAAAGACAACACTTAACCAAATTTATGGAATATACGAGTAATGCATGAGCGAGAATGTAGGGTTAAGTAAAACTTGACATATGGACAAACTTAACCAACACAGTAATGGGGAATGATAACTACCTTTTATAAACCAGAGTTGCGGCAATGTAAAATTAAATAATAGGTAAATTTGTCCTAGGGAGAAGATAAGATTATGACTTAAGATGTAATACAAGACTTGAAGGGTGGGATGACTTATACTATGAAATAAGTTAATCTAAACTGAAAAGGTGGGAAAGCACCCGTACGCTATCGTTTGATAAAGAAAACTTAAGTCATGTTTGAGTTCGTTGGTAAACCTTAGTTAGTGAACTAAGTAAATAACGATAAAGGCAACCAAGCGTTGAACCTTAGTTAGAGAACTAAGTAAATAGAGATGAAGTTAACCAATTGTTGAACCTTATTTAGAGAACTAAGTAAATAATGATGATGGCAACTGGGTAATGAACCTTAGTTAGAAAACTAAGAAAAATGGAAAACCAAGTAACGAACCTTAGTTAGAGAATTAAGTAAGCAACGGTAAAGAAAACTAAGTAAGTAAAGCTTAGTTGAAGAGGATGAAGTAATAAACCTTAGTTAAAGAGAAACTTGGTAATTAGAATTGAAGGACAACATAAACGAGGATAACCAAGTTAATAAGACAAAGAAAGAGCGTAATCAGAAGTTTGGACATAAGGTCTAATAGTACGAAAGGATAAGGCACTTGGACCAGTCTATACGATAGGAGATGAATAACCAAACTCGGTAGATCATCACGGTGCCATAGGGCGCGAGGGGGAGCGTACGTCCATCTGATCATATAGAAGGCTCCAACGGACTGGGTTACGAAGCACGCGGCTTCGAGGGGACGTGAGGAAACTCTTGGTATCCCTCTGTGAGAATGCAGATGATCTGCCTGGGCTTACAGAGGTTAAGGTCTGCGTAAGAAGAACCAAGAGTATGCCTTGGTTGCAATAATATGGTAACCTAAAGGCTAGGATGGACCAGCGTGACTCGGCGATAACCAGTTGGCCCTGTGATAGGTCGTCGGCTACCTACCATCTTGAGTCAGTCGAGCACGAAAAGCGGAAAGGCGGAGAACTCCAAAAGACCGTATACTTGCTATATAGTTATGGATGAGGTTGGCCAATTGGTTTGTAGGACATAGAGGGTCTGCGTACAGTTCTCATTCTTGATATTCTTGGGTGCCTTTCATTAGTTGAGGGAGGGGTCAAGTGGGACCATAGCCACAGTAAAAACAGACCTTACCATCTACATCGGTAGATAACTTAAAGCTCCCGACCGAGTTCCGTGTTTCTTGATTTGCCCTGCCACGGGACTCGGGTCGCACATATAGAGGACATGTGCAACTAGATATCTAGCACGTTTAAGATAGGTTAGGACGTAAAGTCTAGGAACGCATATCGCTCGGGGTAGTGTGTCCTAGACTAGAGGGCATTGTTCGATAGGTAGCATAAACCCTAGTTGGACCTAGGTAGCGTAAACCCTGGTTGAACCAAGGAAGCGTTCGATAAAGTAAACCCTAGTTGAACCTAGATAACACTCGAAGGTAAACCCTAGTTGCATCTAGGTTGTATTCGATAACAGAACCTTGTAAGACCTCGGTTGGCAGTCCAAACGCTTAAGCAACACAGGATTGGTGGTTTTACACAGACTTAGTGAGAATATATATATATATATATATACACATGAAAGCCCGTGCGACGTATGACATTGGATAAGGAACTGCATACATATGACATGATGACACGAGTTGGATAAGGGACTGCGTACACATGAAAAGAGGACATGAGTAGGGGGTAACTACATATACATTGTATTAGGTTAATCTACTAGTGGATGGATAAGTATAGCTTAAAGAGCTAACATTGTTAACAACCTGGTAACCAAGAAAATGTAACTGAACGGTATATGTAGGATTATACAGAAGTTTATTCTAAGTCCAATCACACAGAAATTATGTTATGACCCCTTCCTCATTACATACTTCCAGGTTAGGTTCATGACAGTGATGGTATAGCTTTGGATGCTGGTTTAGCAGTATTGTTAATAAGGTAAGGCTATATTTGAATATATTATACTTTATTTCCTTCCGCTGTGAGATGCTTTATGAGTTCTGACATGTTTCTTTTTCTTTGTCTTTTTCTTCAGGATACCAGAGCACCTAACTCGGGTTTCGATAGATTGGATTTTTGATAAAAATTCGGTCCGTCGGAACTTGGGTTGTTACTTTTGGTATCAGAGCTTCGGTTTAGGATCCCTATACAGATAATGAGTGAACGTATTAGTATTTTCTAAAATATAAATATATTATATATAAAAACCTAGATCCGTAAGGAAGCCTACTAGATAGAAAAAGTAAAATGTGGAAGGAAATGGGATATCTATTTTGCACACTAAAGGAATGAACATAGAAATTTTGAGACCCTTAAGTGGTTTGGTTGGAAAGTGTACAATATGTTTGGTATTAGAGAAAGATGTATCCCATATGATAGACACTGAAATGTTAGTATTTCAGATTAGTGGCTTTAAAAGTGAAGCCTTATAAATTAGAAAAAGGATTAAAAAGTAAAGCATACAAAATGTTGCATTTTGTAAAAAGTTTTGAAATATCTATTCTTTTGACAATAAATTTTGATTATTGTTTTAAAAAGAAAATTTTGTTGGGTGAACAAAATAAGTTGTTGGAATAGAATAGATGTCTGCACCTTATAGCGAGTAGTTAAATTAACATTGTAATTAGAAACAATGTAAGCCTGATAGTCGTCCTTGTCTACTCCAGTTTTGTGATTTGAAAAAAAATGTTTTGCATTTTATTTTGTAACATGTTTTTATGGTTTGGCGAAAACAAGTTTTGGAGAAGAAAATAAAGTTTTAACACTTTTAATTTTTGAAAGAAAAATGTAATGCAAAGAAAGGAGGCCAAACCATGTTTTAAAAAGAATGGAGTAGGTAAGGATTAGTGCCTAGAAAAGAACGAGAGAAAGTTAAAGCTATGAATTAAACAATTGGAACCAACTAGAGAATGGTTGAGTTGAGTGATTCTCTGAGTGTCAATCTGATGTTGATTTCTGTCTTCGGGGTTGATATTTAGGGAGTTACTCTCTTGCTAATTTACAGTCAGGGATTAGCTAATATTAAACTAACGAAATATTTCCCGTAGAATGCATACGCATTGAGAAACCTAGGTTTGTTGCTTGAGAAAAAGAAAAAGGATAGACTAGTAATACACAGCAAGGACTAGTAGCGACTACTATGTAGTAAAGGGCAAGTAAGTGGGTAGATCCTGTTGTGTGGACTCGCAATTGTCTGAGATGAAAAAGTCCTAAGATTCTTGGCCCATAGTAGTAGCTGTGTAGGATGCTATTTGAGTTAAAAACGAAAAGACCTATTTGAAAATAATAAACTTAAGTAATTTGATTAAGTCAAATAAGCTAAGAAAGAGCATAGCCTAGCTAAGGAGAAAACAACAAATTCGGTGAAGCAATAAACGTAACGGAAAAAGAAAATCTTAAGAAAAGATGAATAAAAATGAAATTCCCGCAAGATAAGTTGAAAGAGAAAAAAAATTATGTAGTTGTGCTTGGATAGGAAAGTAGGAGGTTTTTATAGAATAGTTATGTAAAAATCCAAGTGCAATTAGAAAAGGTACATAAAAGAAAAACGGAGAATGTAAGTTCTTCCGTTTAATACCTTTTTGTAACATAAGAAATCGAATTTAGAAAATTAAATTTTTCTAAATTTTGAAATTTAATGATGATTGGTAGGGTTTTGGATGCAATAATTGGATGAACTATGCTCTTACTCTGTAAGAGTGTGGGAAGATTTGGATGAAAAGCTATTTTGGTTTTCAAAATATTGCATTCATATAGAACTGCAAGTATATTTAGGATGTGAGCATCATGTTTTGAAAGAGATTTCAAAAGTTTGCATACATATAGGTGGTACCAAATTAGGCATACATACATTGCTATGATGTATTTCACTTTGTGCATGTGCACAATGTTTGCAAAAATTGGATGCACACATGATGGATGTATATTATGCGAGGGATTATATAAATCCCTATCAAATTTCAAGGATGATTTTTTTAAGGGTGGGAGAATGTAACACCCCGCATTTTTAAGATAATTAAAAATGTGTGTGTGTGTATATATATATGCATGGATATATAAATAATGGTGATGTGCAATTTAAATTAGTGGAAGAAACGAAAAAATTAATACGTTAACGATATATGTAATAGAAGAGAAAATAAAATAAAAACACTTAATTTAAATATCAGGAATTAAGTAAAATAGACATCACCATTGCGTCCGCCTCGAGATTCTGGTTCAGATGGACACTTGATTTGTGTAAATCAGACACCATATGAAGAAGTTGTTAAGGTTCAAAGTTTGTATACTAACAAGATATATATATATATATATATATATATATATATATACACACACACACACACACACGAACAAACTAAAATATAAAATAAAGAATAAGATAAGGATTGCATGTAATAAATACATGCACTGAAAAAAGAAGAGAAAAATATAATGCATGCATTGAAAAAAAAAGAATTGGTTGCATGCAATGTAAATATGTTGCATGCACTGATTTGCAAACATAATGCATTAACATTAAAAGAAAAATAAAAGAAAAAGATTCATGCAATGGTTTAATTTAAGTATTGTAACTAACATGAGAAAGAGAAATAAGAAAAGAACAATAATTATCATTGTTCTAAGATTTATTAACAAAAGACTTCATAGCTCAATTGGTTAAGGCATTGGATTTGTAACATAGAGGTCAGGGGTTCGAACTCCGACGGGGGAATAATTTTAATCTTTGTTTTAGAGAGGGCCAACTGAACATGCAAATATATGTATGTATACTAATTCAAAATTTGAAAGGATAAGAACGTACATATAAGGAAATAAAGAAAAATATATGTATATATATATATATATATATATATGAGAATAAATATATGTATATATGCAGAAAATATATGTATATGAAAGATAAAATTTCAAGATAAGGCTACAGTCAATGAAATATGGAAAGAATCAAATAACAGTGCAACATCGTTTGAATTTTGAAAATAAAACGAAAGTTGTGTGTATATATATACACGTGAAATGGTCGTTAGAGGAATTGTATACATATAAGAATATTTCATGTGAATAAAACAGTTAATTAAATTCAAAAAATTCGAAATTTCAAATTTCAAATTTCTGTGCCAAAACAGCTCGCAGGACCCAATGCTGACTCAGCACTGCATGTACGATAAGAGTTGGCTAGATTCGTCTACGAACCTGGACTATCTTCTTAACTGGGTTCAATACTGACTCAGCGCTGCATGTACAATAAGATTTGGCTAGATTCATCTGCGAAACTGGACTATTTTCTTAACTGGGTTCAATGCTGACTCAGCGCTGCGTATACGATAAGGTCTTGAGCACCTATATAAACACACCTAGACCTAACCCTAAATTCATTAATCAAAGTAATGGCGTCACCATGCTACTCAACTCTAATCTAACCTAGCCTCCATCAAATCAAATTAGAGTTTTTATGACAACAATCAAAATTAGAGCTTTCAAATTGGAGTTCACGAATTGGATTATAAGGATTGGATTTTACATCAAAGGATTAGCTATTCAAATTCAGAAAATCAGATCCCTGAATTCAAGATCCGTTCTGTAATCAATGAGTGGAATTACAATAAACTTGTTGCATAATAGTATTATTATCGTTCGTCATTACCCAGTTATAAATTCAATTCAAGATTCATGTTATAACAATTATCCTTTTATTCTCCTTCCCCTTTTTATTTTTGGATCTAGGTTATCTCGAACCTAGACGAAATCTTATTATACATATGTACGATTGAAATATGGGAATATTGGGGCATAATTTATTTTATGCAATCGAGGAATACAATATGTAATTTGGGGATTGTGGCATAACAATTATTATTGCAAATTTTGGGACAATTGGCGAATTGTATATTGGGATTATTCAATGAAATAAAGTTTGAATTGGGAATTTTGGAGCGTATTTCAATAATGAATCTTTGGGTATGTTTTGGAAACATGAATCTACGCTGAATAGTGCGCAACTATGAATTCCAATTTATAATGTTAACCTGAAATTGTGTAAATTTAATTGGAATTATTGAATATGGAATGGGATTGGGAAGAAGTGATTTATTGCAAATCTAATATTGCGGGATTGAGGTTTTAAACTATAAATTTAAATTTTGGGTTTTGGGAAAAACGAATCTAAAGGTAAAAATCCTATGTTGATAAAGGAACGGATAAAACTTAGCTTATGCGATTATGAGACCTCTTATGTGATTATGAAACCTAACTCATAACCTGAAATTGATGCTTAACGTTCTCATAAAAATTGTTAATTGGCTAAAGATGAAACATGACTAACTCGAGGTTAGAATGAGGTTGCGGTGTAATTCTGCCCGGAACCGCCTGGCATATCCAGTGGCCGCAAACAATAGGGTCTAATGTGAGAAGTTAGTCATAACGCGCTTAAACCCGAGGTTAAATTGAGTTGTGGTGTAAGACTGTCCAAAACCGCCCGGCACATCCAGTAACCGCAACAATAAGTCTAATGTGAGAGGTTGGTGCATTAATAATCAATTTATGCTAATGACACATGCTTGTATGGTAAGGTTAGGTTAACAACACTTAACCAATTTGACATGATTCGTGGGTGGATTAAGTCAATATGAACTGAAAGACAACACTTTACCAAATTTGTGGAATACACGAGTAATGCATGAGCGGGAAGGTAGGGTTAAGTAAAACTTGACGTATGGACAAACTTAACCAACACTATAATGGGGAATGATAACTACCTATTATAAACCAGAGTTGCGGTAATGTAAAATTAAATAATAGGTGAACTTGTCCTAGGGACAAGGGAAGATTATGACTTAAGATGTAATTCAAGACTTGAAGGGTAGGACGACTTATAATATGAAATAAGTTAATCTAAGCTGAAAAGGTGGGAAAGCACCCGTATGCTATCGTTTGATAAAGAAAACTTAAGTCATGTTTGAGTTCGTTGGTAAACCTTAGTTAGTGAACTAAGTAAATAACGATAAAGGCAACCAAGTGTTGAACCTTTGTTAGAGAACTAAGTAAATAGAGATGAAGTTAACCAAGAGTTGAACCTTAGTTAGAGAACTAAGTAAATAATGATGATGGCAACTGGGTAATGAACCTTAGTTAGAAAACTAAGAAAAATGGCAACCCAAGTAACGAACCTTAGTTAGAGAACTAAGTAAGCAACGGTAAAGATAACTAAGTAAGTAAACCTTAGTTGAAGAGGACTAGGTAATAAACCTTAGTTAAAGAGAAACTTGGTAATTAGAATTGAAGGACAAAATAAACGAGGATAACCAAGTTAATAAGACAAAGAAAGCACGTAATCAGAAGTTTAGACATAAGGTCTAATAGTACGAAAGGATACAGCGCTTGGACCAGTCTATACGATATGGGATGAATAACCAAACTCAGAAGATCATCACGGTGCCGTAGGGCGCGAGGAGGAGCGTACGTCCATCTGATCATATAGAAGGCTCCAACGGACTGGGTTACGAAGCACATGGCCTCGAGGGGACGTGAGGATATTCTGGGTATCCCTCTGTGAGAATGCAGATGATCTGCTTGGGCTCACAGAGGTTAAGGTCTGCGTAAGAAGAACCAAGAGTATGCCTTGGTTGCAATAATAAGGAAACCTAAAGACTAGGATGGACCAATGTGAGTCGGTGATAACCAGTTAGCCCTGTGATAGCAAGTTTTCGGCTACCTACCATCTTAAGTCAGTCGAGTACGAAAAGCGGAAAGGCGGAGAACTCCAAAAGACCATATACTTGCTATCTAGTTATGGGTGAGGTTGGCCAATAGGTTTGTAGGGCATAGAGGGTCTGCGTATAGTTCTCATTCTTGATATTCTTGGGTGCCTTTCATTAGTTGAGGGAGGGGTCAAGTGGGACCATAGCCACAGTAAAAACAGACCTTACCATCTGCATCGGTAGATAACTTAAAGCTCCTGACCGAGTTCCGTGTTTCTTGATTTGCCCTGCTACGGGACTCAGGTCGCACATATAGAGGACATGTGCAACTGGATATCTAGCATGTTTAACGATAGGTTGGGGCGTAAAGTCTAGGAACGCATATCACTCGAGGTAGTGTGTCCTAGACTAGAGGGCATTGTTCGATAGGTAGCATAAACCCTAGTTGGACCTAGGTAGCGTAAACCCTAGTTGAACCTAGGAAGCGTTCAATAAAGTAAACCCTTGTTTGACCTAGGTAATACTCGATGGTAAACCCTAGTTGGATCTAGGTAGTATTCGATAACATAACCTAGTAAGACCTAGGTTGGCAGTCCAAACGGTTAAGCAACATAGGAATGGTGATTTTACGCAGACTTAGTGAGAATATATATGTATATATATATACATGAAAGCCCGTACGACGTACGACATTGGATAAGGAACTGTGTACATATGACAAGATGACACGAGTTGGATAAGGGACTGCGTACACATGAAAAGAGGACATGAGTAGGGGGTAACTACATATACATTGTATTAAGTTAATCTACTAGTGGATGGATAAGTATACCTTAACGAGCTAACATTGTTAACAACCTAATAACCAAGAAAATGTATCTGAACGATATATGTAGGATTATACAGAAGTTTATTCTAAGTCCAGTCACACAGAACTTATGTTCTGACCCCTTCCTCATTACATACTTCCAGGTTAGGTTCATGACAGAGATGGTGTAGCTTTGGATACCAGTTTAGCAGTATTGTTAATAAGGTAAGGCTATATTTGAATATATTATATTTTATTTCCTTCCGCTGTGAGATGCTTTACGAGTTCTGACATGTTTCTTTATCTCTGTCTTTTTCTGCAGGATACCAAAGCACCTAACTCGGGTTTTGATAGATTGGATTTTTGAAAAAAATTCGTTTCGTCAGAGCTCGGGTTGTTACAATATACCTTTAGACAAAATTATTTCATTTATCCATAAAACTGGGTTAGACTGCTCTGTTTAAATGTTTAGAAACACCTATCAATACAGTGAGCTCTTACTGTACCGACCAATGTTCATAACCCACTTAACAAATTAATCCAACACAAAACCATTTGTATATCAAATTACAAATACGTCTCTCATATATATATATACACTCACAACTCATTTTAGGGTATTACTATCCCTATCTCTAATGAGTTACTTGTCCTAGGATTACTGATCCTATCTTTGACAAGTTTGTATCCCATAGAGCCAAGGTTTATCTAACCAAAGCTCTGATACCAAGTGTGACGACCCGCATTTCCACCTAATTTAAACCAACCAAAAACCGAAACCCACATCGATTCAAGGTAAGGAAAAGTACATTTTGTTAGGGTTTATCAAATAAAACACAACGGAAAACAAAATTCGTAGCGGAACAGATAAAATGTAAATCAGAACGTATTATTGCAGCGGAAATATTTTTGAATAAAAATCTGATTTTACATACCAATACTCCATAAAGAATTAACGTAATGTACCGATAATAGAGTACGTTCGGCCTTCATATGAAACTCCAGCCCTCTCTTGAACTCCAAGTCTTCAAGCTTGAACTCGGTCTTGAAAACTGAAAAACAAACTAACAGACTGCCCGTGTGGAAATTGTAGGCACCCGCGGTTTGCAAGGGAAAAACAAACTACAAGTCAGTTATGGGACCGGTGTGAGTAAACTTTATTAACTAATCTTATACTTAGCCTTATTTTGAATAAGGTATCTCGGGACCACGTCGCATGTCGCGGTATGGGTTTCCTCCTAAGGATATGTGCATAACCATAGAAACCAGAACCAAATTATAGCAACCATAAACCAGATTTTGAAAAGATGACTTTAGAAAAATGAACGATTATAATCCTCGGGTCCTATCACACAATGCAAGCGCACACCAAAGGATAGGGGTTTGCCTTATAATCACAAAATAAGCTTGATATAGTTCAAAACAAAACATTTGATATTATAATAATATCTAGGGTGAGGAAAAATCCTTTTGAAATATAAATTTATAAATCTTAGCTCGCATAGTGCCACATCCCATTATGTTGGCTACATAAGTATACAACTAAAAATCATAAAGGGATTTCATATTGGAAGTTGGATTTCCATTAATGAGCCTAGGCTAAGGATCTTGCCAATCCGATTTGGAACCCCCTGCTAGATTCCATGATCCCGTCTGGCTACTTTAAAGCGGCACGGTCGGTCCACCATACTTCGTGGATTAAATTAACAGCCGGAACATAACGTCCCTCAATCTGTGCATAGACTGTCATCTAGGTATAATGACCTAGTCCGAGGCGCCTCATCCAACAAACCACATAAGTAAATGCCTGGGCTCCATACCATGGCATTTCCTTTTTCTAGATGGAACGCTAAGTCCCTACCCCTGCAGTCTATAATCCTGTTTTAGGCTCATTTTGGGTTGTGAGGTTCACGAGATCACGTCATACACAAAGCTATGAATTTAAGCCATGCTTTGATCTTCAACCACAAAGCCCTACTTTTCAACAAAAGCCTTGATCCTTTCCACTTATCATGCCACACTATCATTCTTTAAAACACAAACTGCTATTCACCAACATACAACCTTCGAGCTCGTATGTCTCAAAGAAGGGTGTTAAGCAAGAGAATAAATTATCTGCCACAAAATAGAAGTATGTTTAGTAAATGTCAGTCTGTATTTTATAAAGTACCATGTCAGACACGAAATCCATCAACAAGTCCATTCCGGGAATAGAAACGAAACAGAAAGCACTTGATTCCACGTACCTGCCTGGGAGTGCAAGTCCTTGCAATCAAATACGCTTCAAGTACGGTCAGCTAATGTTGTCACTTTAACCTCATTAGGAGCAACCCCGAGGCATCGACAAGCGATCCATCCGAC